>OY728151.1:1070664480-1080664480 GCA_963277665.1 Viscum album | reverse complement strand
GTTTCTATGAGTAGATATATTAGATCATGTCACCTATAACCTGTAATAATCATTTGAGCTTTATTGGATGTGAATTTTTTATAGTTCTGGTAATTCATCCAACACATGATATGTGTAATTTTCTTATATTTTTAGGGTAAATTATTTCTATGTAGGCACAAGAATCACCTTATGAGAAAAATGAGGAACTAGGATACTCAATACATTCGATATATGGTCACATATTATACTCAGGGTTTATTCATAGCCCGAAAAGCATTCAGATACATGGTTGACATAGGATTGGATGCATAGTGGTGGTACCCAAGATCCAGAATCATTGTTTTATGGGATGGAGGACATAAAAGAATTCCTAGAATGGTATGGATTCTTATGATGTTTTGATACCATTGAGAACTCTTGGGTTTCAATAATTGTATAGAAATACAAGTATACCACTAAAAATTCCCATGATACATAGAATATGAATGATGACATGTGGTTTCAAGTAAGAATATATCCCCTAGGATGTTTTTTATCCTAAATGGGACTATTGAAAACCCTTATCCAATGCTAAGGATACCACCACTAGGATCTAATGGATGCATTAGTGATTGTTTGGTGAAATATTTGAGGGATATTGGTTTCCCAGGAGATTGACCATGGGATCTAGGTAAGGTGTTCCATTTGATATATAGGGTCCCCTGGGAATCATTCATTCATTTGATTAATTTATTTTCTATGGAGTCCCCCTATTTTCAATCATTAATCATCCTAAATGATATTTTTTCTAGTAAATTCCATTTGTAACAATTTATAGGCATGTGGATTCGGTATTCCTAGTGATTTCCAAGGGTAAAATACTTATCATGATGGAGGAATCGGTGTGTAAGTACCATGTTGTGGAAATTGGTTACCTTGAGGATGTTTGCATACATAAAGAAACCCAGTAACTAGAAAAATCATGTATGGTCGATTAGGATCTTGCACCTAAGAATCAATGAGGGTTATCATCCTTGGCTATGGTTATGAGCATAATCCCTATTAGAGGATGAGATATTATTTGAAATGGTCATCATGATGTGCTTAGATAAATTCCTATATTTGGCCAAATCAAGTAATTCCAATGGTTTGTTTTTATATTTTTTTCTATTGTATATTTACATTTCTTTCATAGAGAATGAGACATACACCTATCATTACATTCCATATTATGTATAAGATAGCTTTGGTGGTTCCCTATTGATTTGGGAAATCAAACTCAAATGACGTTACAATTATATTGGGGTAATTAAGAAGAACGTCACACTGGTACATGAATTTATTAGGATAAGGGTTACTATTTTTTGTTTGAGTTGGAGTAGATCGATCAAGATCTAGAGATGGGAATGATGAATTACATGAACATAGAGTATATAGTTGGGCCTTTAATCTCAATATCTATTTATATATGTGATCATCTTGGTGGGATCTCATCTACATTACATTACACGTTTATTTAGTTTTTTTATAGTATATTTATTTGTACATAGACATTCTTAGATGAGATTTATACTTATTTATGTTACTATTATGATGATCCCATGTATATGGGGCGTAATATTCTTATAATACTCCCTTATACCTACACTTCTAGTGGAAATCCTGTGGAATATGATAAGGCACAACTAAGTTCACATTAAAGTCCAGTCTAGTTATTTTTGGTATTGAATCTGGGAAGGGCATTCAAATGTTTAATTAGATGAAGTACATTATTTTTTTTATATTTTTTTTATTTGTACATAAATATTCTTATATAGGATTTTTTATTTTTTATTTTACTATTATTTTGAACCCTTGTATATGGAGTACAATATCCACATAGTCCCACCTTATAACCAAACTTCTAATTGACAACTTGTGGAATACGATGAGGCACATATGAGTTCACATTATAGTCTAGTCTGGTTACTGTTGGTATTGAATCTAGGATTGGAATTATAATTTTTACTAGATTAATTACTTTATTCCCCATTCTATTTAGGATGTTTAGTTATTAGATATAGGAATTTATTAGAGCCTCTGAGTGATACGTTGAGTCATTAACCCTCATTACTTTAAATGTTTTGGAAAAAAAACACTCTATTAGATATTTTATTCTACATTCATATAATTTTTTGATCTTTTAATATTAAAATATAAATAAAATGGATATTTATTTACTAATAACATGAGTTATAATAAAAAAACTAATGGTACTAATTTAGGAAAATTATATAACCTAATGAATTCATTAATTCTAAAAGCTTATTTTTTACACAAATAAATTGTAATATAAATTATGAAAAACTGATTTCCTTCTCTAATCCATCAAAAGTGGTATGGTGGATCTAACCAACTCTTATGTAGGTATGAAAAAGATTCTTGTACATCCAAATATAATATGAAAGGCAGAATTAATACCATTAAAACTAATCCCTTTTTTTTGAATCCACCCACTTTAACTACATATTTATTAATGTACATATGAGAATTTTTCATTCCATGTGTTTCTCTATATCTTATTCCAATGTGGCTTCGATTATAAAATCATCTAGTACTTATTATTATAACTATATTTCAATGATATAAGTTAATTGAAGGGTATACTAAGATACCTATTATTAAGAGGCCCAATGGAGCTACCATTTATGTTGTGAGAATATCAGAGTATCTATTTTTCTTTTAGAAATATAAAACATCCTTTTTTAGTATTGGATAAAACTGAACTATCATTAATAGTACTAGAAAATTCCAATCGTGTTGATAGAGGGATTCGAACTCAAGAAGGATTGAAGTCAAAATTCAAACGTTAATGATTGGGCAAATTTTGATTTGTTATAATAGAGGATACCTTCTATTAGGTCTAGAGATATCAATTCACTTGGGTTTAAATGTACGGATTTTACCATAATTTTTAAGGTATTTGATTGGTGGATATTAAATCCATTTTTCATTTAATTTCATTTTTTTACTATTTAAATTCGGGTAGGTTCGAATTTTTACCAACAGGCGGTGATGCAAACATGATAAAGGAAGGCAGTAACGTAGGCATTACATTGGCAAACAGTGATGTAGGAACGATGAATGCATGATGTTGCACTAGGAATTTTATAATGATTGTGGGACTTTGGCCCATGTAAAGGCCTTCATGACTATAGGGACTTCAAGTCATGAACTGAATAAAGATGGATTTATGGATGGGATATCCCATGGAGGGCTATGGCATGCCCTCATTTCTCATTCTTTTTAACTGAAATTTTAATTTCTGTTTTAATCATTTGTTTTTAATAATAATACATGTATTTTGTAATATTCTTATTTTCATGAAATTAATACTCTTATGTATTGAGGGGTAAAAATAATAGATTTTGTTTTAAAACTATAATTCACCAACCCCAATTATTATATATTTTTTCCATTCAATTTCGATCCTACACATGATATGAGAGAAACTTTTTATCTTTAGAGACTAAACTATACACTTCCATTTCATTGTTTTCTCATATTCCATTATAATTATACATTTTGGTTTCCCTTCACCTAATATGTGTTTAGATGAATATTTTTAGAATATAAGGTTCATTTTTTGGGATGACTGATTATCATAATCCTGTAGACCACATATATTTTTTTTGTGAATGAAAGTGAATACTAGGGAGATAGAATGTAAATATATGTTTTCAATAATGGATTTGGAAATTTTCAATTTCATATAAAATAAATAATGTTACGGAATAAAAATTAATTTTACAACAGTTGAAAAAATACTCATCTAAATTTAAAATCCATTAATTATATTCTTTCTTTTAATAGAATAAATATATATATTAAAATTTATTATTATTTCACAACATGTGGAATCTAGAAGAAACTAAAATTTACTTATAATGGAACAACAATATTCACATAATTAAGAGTGGTATTTAGAGACCTTTTAATCATGACATTCATTTTCTTTCTTGGGGAATCAGTTATTCAATTTCTCTAATGATTTATGAAAATTGTTAATATTATATAAACTCTTAGGGAAAAATTATTATCTGATGGTCATCTTAAGGAAAATTGTATTAGTAATTAACCTAAATATTTTTTATCTAAATTGAATTAAATATATTATACTATGTATATTACAATTCATATATAATATTTCAATATCAATACATTAATTTAACATGAACTTATTTTGATACATAATGAATAAAAGGATAAACAAGAAAATTATTCATGATTTCACAACTATTTGAACATAAAATGACAGAAATTTCAAAAAAAACATCCAAGAAAACATCAATATTTTTTAAAAAAAATGTGAGAATAAACCAAATAGTATATAATATTATAACCTATCAAGAAATATGTTTAATAAAAAGAATTTATGAGTAAATAATTTTGTGGGAATGAAACTAAATTAATGATACATCTGAACCAATTTTCTAGGAATTAAGAAAGATAAAACTTATTATAACTTATTATCTAGAGGTTAAGAAGAATAAAATGAAAATTTTTAGATCATATTTTTAGTAGAAAAGATAGAAATATTTCCAAAAGAGGATAATTAGAAAAAAAAAGTGAATGTTTTTTTATTATAGAATGTTCATCTGATAGAAGGGACAAATTATAAAAAAATCTACAGTCTACTCAAATTTTTCAAAATATAAAATCATATTTTATAAGATAAAAACATTTGAACCTCTTATTAATATATCAATAGATTCCATGTGATTTTATAAATTTTAACATTATACTAATGATGAAAATTAATCTACTTCTAATTATAAGGAAGGAGCACTAGAATGTCTGGAAGAAATGAGGCTTAAATTATCAAATTTGATATTATATACTAGAAGTTTCATGAAAAGTTCAAAAATAAAAAAATGAACTAAAATAAAACAAAACATTTATAAATATTTGGAAAATATGACTAAAATAATAAATAATAATGGAAGGATTGTTTCTGAATTTGGAAGTTCAATGGAGAAAATTGATAAAATTATAGAAACATTAAATATAAAAGTTAATGTTATAACATATGAAAATAATAAATTATAAAATCTACGAATGTTGTGAAAAATAAAATATTATGACCATTCTTAAATATAATATTTATTTTGAAAAAATTTGGTCTATGTTTTTTATTTTGATAAAGATATTGAATATGATTAATACAGGAATAAAGGAGTATGAAAAGATGTATAAATAGATAAAACCAAAAAAACATATGTGTTACATTTTAAAACCAATGAAAATTCAATATAACAATCAAGCAGTTGAGTTCTAATAAAAACATTGTACCTAATTTTAACAAAGTGGATATTAGGGGAAATGTTATGATGTTAATAGAGTTTATTATTTTGGATAACACGTATCTTTTATATAATGATATATTGCTATATAAACGTATAAAATATTTTTTCAAATTTTTTTTATTCCAAGATTCTCTTTCCAAATACTTATTAATAAATTCATTTATATTTTATAAAGAAAAAACTTGTAATGTAATACAATTATCATCAATAATGGAATACATATCATTGATTCACCTTGATATTTATTATTAAAATATTTCTTTATAAATTTAATTAAAAATACTATTTTTTATATTTATATATTCCAATTATTTAGTGGGGTTCATTTCCATTTTATTTATATTTATCTTTAAAAAATATATTTTTTTTATTTAACATTAATATTGCATGAAAAAATATATAAAACCACTATTTAGAGATAAATATCATGTTTTCTTGAATATAAAACAACATTAATTTTTTTTTGATAAAATTTTAACAAATGAAAATTTTAAAAAAGTTTAATACTTTCCCATTGTTATCAAAATATATTTTTTCCCTGATTTCCATTTTCAATTTAAATTTGAAAAAATTATCTACCTAATGTTTAAAATTCTCATTAAAATAGTGAACCAATTGAAATTTAAAAAATTGGATCCCCTAAAATATATATTATAGTATATGATTTTTTTTGGGATTCAATATGGACTATTGGATAATGAAAATCAATGGTAACCTTTCATATTAAAATGATACACTCATAAAATGTTTCACCCAATTACCATCTAATGCATTAATTTTGAATGAAATTTAAGCCCTTGAAATTTTCCACGATATTTTTTTCTTACATTTGAATTTTTTTATTCTTATCTAATTTGAAAACAATATCAACCAATAAAATCATTACTAAATATATACAATAATAATGGTTTGAGGAATTTGAATCTTTTTTATAAATATAAAATTATTTTAAAATATATAATTAATATTATATGTTAGAGGAAGTGGTTTCAACTTCTGAATAAAATAAGCCATGTCATCCACAATTATTCATAGAATATGATGGATCAATCGATTTTTCAAAATAATTATGTGTTAAAAGGATACTTTTTTAAATTATATTTTTAATTTCATAATGATATTGTAATTATTCGACAAGTTAATGGAAATTCCATTTGAAGGGTTATACCTTTTTGTTTCGAAAATAATTAAAGTTTATTATATATTTTCATAATATTTTCAACTGAAAATAATCATTATGTAATCAATGATAAAGATAATAATATTGGAAACCATCTTCTAGAAGATTGTATTATTCACTAGTTGATTTTGAAACATCATTTACCTGGAAAATCAGACAATGATATGAAAATTTTTCCTATATTCTTATATATTTTATTCTTTTAGTGATATTCAAAAAGTTGATTATGGTAATGTTATTCCATTAATATATAAAATATATCATAAATGAAATATAAATAAGAAAATATATCTGTATATATATGGGAGAATTATGAAAAAAGTTATTATCTTCTGATGAAAGATGATGTTTTGGAAAATTAAGCACACCCATAAAGACCTAATAAGAAGCATTTAAAAGTGGAAATACTTAAAATGTGACTAATATTTGAAAAAATGGTGAATTGATTAATATAAAAATCATATAATATTTATTATAAAAAATTTCAAAAAATTGATAAAGAAAATAATGAAATCCCAAAAAATATGAATTAATATGATATTTAAATTTTACATAAGGCTCCTATGAAAAATCATAAAACTAAATATAAAGTAGAGAATGTTTCTTTCTATAAGGAAAATAAAAATAAATATTAATTATAGGATCATGAAAGGAAATAATATTTGAAAAATAAAATAAGTTATGATCATCAAATAAAAAGGATTATTAATTCCCTTCGTATGTTCCTGAAGAACAAATTAGTGGAATAAAATAATACCAATAAAAAAATTGAAAAATAAAATATAGAAATGAAGTAATTGGAATAAAAGAGTAAGAAAAATTATTACATGAAGCTAATACAATCATATATTTATAAATCCATTATACATGGATTAATAATCAAGAAACATTAAATAAATGAAATTATACTGAATAAAAATACTAACATAAATAATAAGAATTTTTTTTTCCTCAATAAGTATTCATGAATAAAAAAACTATATACTCAGCTTAAAGGATAACTATAAGTCCTGTTTCAACGTCATCTGATATTGAATATATAGATGTATAACCATATGATGCTCATGAAAATGTAATTCTAAATTAATATTATATACAATATTTCAATGTTAAATAATCATTTATAATAATTGGTTAGTTAGAAAAATTATAATAGTGGTTTTTCCCGCACTATAATATTTAGTGTATACATCAACTATAGTTCCATATTAACCACCCATAAAAATTATTCATAAGTAATTATCATTGAAATAATTTTATAAATCATATTATTCACTACAAATTTCTTATATGGGAACTATTAATGAACTAAATGATATAAATAACGATCCAATTGATATTAAAAATTACTACTCTAAAAATAATAATGAATCATAAGCTCATTTTATTATTGCAAAATACTAAAAGAGTAAGATGAGAATTATTTCAAAATCTAAAGCATTAGTAATTGAATTATCCTTTGATCTAGATTTAGATTTTTTTCAAATTTAGCTGAAGGATGATTAATCATAACATCAACATTATTATATAACATATTATAATAATGGTATTTCTTAAAATTCATATTTAACATGTGAAAAATCCCAAAGATCAATTATAATTGATACACTCCATAGAAATAGTCAAACAATATCTCAAATATGTGAAACAGGACATAATCATTTGTGATCACAGTTTAAAGAATATTCAAAAGTATTTTAGAGCCTATGATAGGGATGTAAATCCTGTTGGGGCTCATATAATTTTTATGCATTGGAATTATGAAATTTCATATGAGAAGCTAATAGTTGCTGAATATTTACTCAAATATATTGGAGTAAATGATGATGAGATTTCTTATGATTTTTTAAAATTGAGGAATAATGAGGTTCTTCAAAACTAGTAGATTGATGTCTAGAATTTAATGATCTTCAATCTGGATGAAAAATCTAAAGTGAATACTTAGAAATTATTCTACCTAGATGAAAAAGATATATAATATTATCATAAGTTTAAATATATAAGAAGTATATTTTTAGATAATTTTTATGAGTTCATATATATGTTCAAGAGTCAATAAAAAAAGATTATAGTGAAATAAAAATATATCCCAACCAGAAAAAACTTTTCAAAAACCCAATTAAGTAGGATTAATTTTTCTAATTTTTTGGTTTTTTATAACCATGGACTCTCACATACAAAATATTTTTCAATATTGTTGATTGTTATTTTATCATTATATGAATTTATTACTAGTTATTGTATGCTTTTTTCCTATTTTCTTTTCAGTGAGTTATTTATCGTCTATATAATCTTACTAACATAATTTAGCATCTTTTTATATATAAGAGAAGGTAATTTTTTTTATAAGTTTTTTCTTATTTTTTTAATATTTACCTTGCTTCCTAGTGATGGTGATTTCATTCAATATAAATGTTACAGATATAAATGTGGGGTAGAATGGTTTATTTTAAAAATAAGATAAAAATTCAAAAAATTGTGATTCATTAATAATAAAAAATTTATTTTGATGAAAATGGGGGAGATCCTTCTGACATTCATGGGGGGAATTTTTTTTATTTATTCAATATAAAAAAATACATAAAAATAAATATAAAAATATATGTAGAGTAATAAAATAAAAATATCAATTCATTTGAATTTTACATTATGTGCTTGTTTTTTTAGAATGGTTATATTATTGAGTTATTGACCCAATTTACTTTTAGTTTATTTTTTAAAAAATTATTAAATAACAAATATTTTTATTATAATGTTTTTATTATGATTCATCATTGATAATTTCAATATATATAGAACTAATAAATTGATTACAAATAAATATAGGTTTAATAAGATACTGATTATTCAAATTTATGAAACTCATATAACCTATGGTATTCTATAAAACCCAATTTTATTAGTTTTCTGAAAAAACTAGTAATATGAATTATGTAATACATATTACATTCACCAATCCAACTAATTCACTATAGATTCTTCGTAAATACTCCATCAATACATATGGAATCAAGATACATACATTTTAGTATATATTGGAAGTCTAATATAATTTTGATTACAAATAAACCAATGAAATGTTGAATATTACTAGTAGAGGATTTCCTATAAATATATTTACCCATAATGGATAAAAAAACAAAAAATAACTATCAATAAACTCTTAGAGATATAATCAATTGATTTCACAAATAGATTATTGATTAATGTACTTATGTGATTTTTTCATTTAATAATATTTTTAATGAGATTATACTTAATAGGATTTCAATATAAAAATATATAATATTTCATGTTGTAATTAATTTACCAATCTACCAGTTAAGTATTAAGTAAACATACCCTTTATTAAAGGATCAAGAAAACTAAAATACATGTTATATTAGGATATTATTGAGGTAATTGATAATTTTTGGGAATATCATGATACCAGTTTAGTGGTAGAATCATTGAGCTACCTACCTTTCTAGTTGGGAAAATCGATCTACTTGTTATAGTAATTAGAAATTAGGACCATGTTCATTGAGTCATTCAAGTGTTGGGAAGATATATTACAATATTTATTATTTTATTATTATTTTATTACTAGTTTATAATGCTGATTGTTTTTATGATTTCATTCACATATTAAGTTGATCAATCAGTTAAAATATTCTTTGTGAATATTTATTTCCCCTGTTTTTTATCGAATATTTTAATTTCTGATATAATTACTGTGGGACTGTATAATTCTTTTAAAAATTGATACTTTTATTTCATGAGGAGGATGAAAATTAATCATTATTTTCAAACAAGAAAATCCTCCCTCTTGTATTATATCATTCCATTCCATTTCAAGACTACTAGCTAATGGGATTTAACATCGTGAACACTATTTTCCATAAGAATAACATATATAAAGGGTTTTGGGATTAATTTTCTTGGTATGTTATGTTATGATTAATATCCTTTTATCGTCATGTTTCTCATAGGTGGTTAGAGTTTAATGACATGTGAGTTATAGATTTTTGGCCATTGAAACATTTTCAAGGGATCAGTTCTAGTTTTAATTCATGGACCAAAGATAGAAACTGTGTATTATTTATTATGTGTTGTCATAGAGTGATTAAAATGAAATATATGATATTGTTAATTATGGATCTATATCTTTAATTAGAGGATCATATTTTTAAAGTGTCAGTAACTACTCAAGTGTATTTCCAAATATAATTACATTGATGAATTCTACTCAGTTATACATATATCTATATATGTTTCATTCAGATCAATGATCATATAGATTCCATAGTGATTGGATTTATGGAAATGATTTTCCCGAGGTCCCTCCTATGTGGGACATCCTATGACACTAGTGACACAGTATAAGAATTTGATATCATTACCTTGTCACTGGTTATTATACAAGGTTTGGTTATTTAATGTTCAAATAAGGAACTATACTGTATTTTCCCATATTTTTTGGAATGGTAAAAAATATTATAGAAATACATAACAGTGTGTAGCATGACATGACTAATCAAAAGGCAATGCTGGTGGAATTTGTTTTTATACATGATTTGAGTATAAGTTCCTAGGAGTAATTGGAGGTGTAGATGCTAAGATACTGTGAGTAATATAGTCTCTATAACAACAAAATTACTTATAATTTTTTTCATTATCGATTTAGATAATTAAATTCATTATAAATTTATAATGAAATAATTTATATTCATAGAAATTAATGAATTTATACTTTTTGAATAGTAACATGATCGTGTGAATTGTAACATGACCAATAGGAGTTATAATTCTGGAAATATAATAGTCACTTTCACCTATAAAAATATAAATAAAATTTATTTATATTATTATTTTAATCATGATATATTTATATCTTGTAATAAGTAAATAATTTTTTTTGGAAATGATAAATATTTTTTTTGTATTTTTGTAAGTCATAAATTTTTAATTACAATTTTATAAATAATTTAATGATTCAAAAATTATATTATCATAAAATAGAATCATGAATTAATATTATTTTGTCTGATTATTTTAAAATAATTCTAAATGGCTGTAATTAATATTTGAAAGAGTTGTAAAATTAGTATAATTTTAAAATTGTTATTTTCTTCAAATAAATTATAATATTTTTAAAAATTAAATTTCTCATATTTAGAAATTTATTTTTAAAAATGTTCTATATTTTATAATTCTACACTTTTAAAAAAATGGTGAATTTTTGGGATTTTATTAAAATACCTTAATGTCCGTGAATAGTAAAATCTTGTAATTTACTATATATATATATTATAAGATATATAAACCATTCCTTGAGTCACTAATGATGTAAAATGTAATCTTGAAATTACCTTTAATATTTTAATATATTTTATGTTATTTCATAATACTATTCATAGTCTTATGCCTTGTTAATAAACTAATGAATATAATTATTAGAAAAGAACCATCTCCTCCACTATAAATACGTCCCCCCTCCATATATTCCAATCACACCAAAAAGAAATTTATCTTGATTAATTTATTCTAAAATCCCTTCCCATGCCTCTTCCCCATGTTCAACACCTTCTGGTCTCACCAAAAGGCCAAAACTAAGGGCCTTAAGAATGTTTTCAAGGTGGAGAAGTCAAGAGGTAAAAATCCACATTCATTTTTTTATTTTCTCTTCAATTCATTTTCATTTCATATAATATCTTATAATCCCCATATCTATGTGGAATAAAAACTATAGTATCATATATATACTATCATTTTTTTTATATTTAAAGATAAAATTCATCATAATACTTCTATTTTCTCCCTTTTATTCAAAATATAAATATGTAATTTGTGTGTGTCAATTTAGAGACATCCTTGATGATGTGTTTTAAATTTCCACTATCTTCTTCAAGGATGGTCATAAAACCATAAATATGGTTAAATTGTAAAATATTATACATATTATATCTTCTCTTATGTTCTGGAAACCATTTTTATACATAATATTAATTAATAAATCAAAAAAGGTTTGTAATGAACAAAATTCACCCAAATAAACTAATGTTCATCACTAATGTTTTATCTAATAATTCATAATCATACAACAAAACAAAATTTATATGTAATACTATTTAAAATTATTTTAATTTCACTAATAAAATGTGATTTAAAAGCGGGATTTTTTCTCCCTTCAGAGAATAAAATCCATAATAATCCAACCATTAAAACCATAAAATAAATAAAGCCAAAACAATAAAAAAACAAAATAATATTCCTAAAAGGGTTGAAATATGTTAATAGAATATCATATAATTAATTATAAATATTAATATAGTTCATTAATATATTTATAACACTCATAAAACTATTATATAGGTTATGTAAACAAGTTTTAAGTTAGACGATCCCAATGTAATGGAATTATTAACCCAATTTCCATTCTTTGGGTTACCCTAAAACTTCACTATTTATGTGGTACTAGGATGATTTGTAAAATTTATTTGACTATATTATTTATTATTATTTATATTTATAGTATTTAAATATATTCCATTCATTTTATCAACTTTCAAATCAAATATATGATATATATTAGGGAGTTTTCTTGAAAAATTCTATTTAATTTCATTATTTTTTAGGAATTATTTATATGACGTAAGTATTCCTATTTTCTAATTATTTTTTGTTTCCTTGTAATTTATTATGATGAATGGTGGGGCCTATATCTCATATTAATTGAATGGGTATGTTTATGTTGGAGTTCGACTGTATGGTTACTTCAAATGCAATTGTGTTGGTCACACCATAAGGTAGTCATGAGGGTTACATCGTAAGGTAGCCTTGTCAGTTATATTGTAAGGTATCTGTGAGGATTAGGAATAATATGGTATATATAAGGGTTATAATAATAATTATTTAATTCTCCACGTTACCTTTATGGTATTATTTATTTTTTCTATGTTTTTTGGAAATCTCATGTTTTCAATAAGTAACTATATGATACATATTAGGTGAGAATTATGCCTTTGTGAGATTGATTTCATATGTTTATATGTTTTCATTTACTAATTGTTTCACTACTTCCTTTTTTATCGCATAGTGATTTTTTGGTGCACATACCATGTTTGAAATTTGTTTCACGGGGTTTAATAATGGGTAAGATAAAAGGATAATCCGAGATGAACATTGTGAAGACTTTTCATGACAATATTTCAAGTTTTTTAAAATATATTTATATGTTAAAAAATAGATATTGTTATAGTTTTAACAAATTTGTATGATTTTGGGTTTATATATATTGATTATGTCTTTAAATTTTAATCTATAAAGAAAAAAGATATTTAGGAATGTAAAAAAAATGAGTTATAAAGGAATTTAAAAGATTATGTAATTTTTATGATTGGGTCCTTATAGTTTGTATTAGAGAACATTTTAGATAAAATAAGTGGTTAGGATGATGTTAATATAATAACATAAATAATTTTAACATTATTTACATTTTAAAATTGTATAGAATTTAAAGATAAAAATATTACTTCATCTTAGATTTGTCTGTTCAGAATGGTTTTATACTGCTGAAACTAGGAAGTTGAATTGGGATGGCATCGAGTGAATGATATCATTTGTGAATATGACACATGGAATAGAGGGAATTGGAAACAACCCATTTTTTAAAACAAGGTTTTAGTTGAAATAGTATACAAATTGTAGTGAAATCCATGAAATATAACAACCAAAGCTATAATAAAGGAACATGATTATAATGGAACATTTTATGAGGCAACACCATCCTACTTATAGTGGATCTTCGGACCAAGTGGTGGATGAAAAATGGATCAAATCCCTTTGTATAATAATTTATTTTATGGAATATTTAAATAATAAAAACATTTGTCCATCTATTTTTCATTTTTAAGGTGAATATGACTTGTGGTGGTCAATGGCCAAGATTAACATGGATATTGTAGAGATTTTTTCCTTCGAATTAGATCAATTTGAAAACCGTTTCCTAGAAAAATATTTCCTATGGATTTTATAATTATGACAGAAAAAAAATTCATTCAATTGAAAAAAATGGTATAGGATTCAGTGGTTGTGTATAAATAAAACTTCACCTTTTTTTCAAGGTATGCTTCAAATCCTATTCAGGATCATGAAGAAAATCAATCATTTTAAAATAGGATTGAAGACAATATCAAAGGGAATTGGCTTCCCGTAAATTAAAAATGTAATGAAAAACATGGATGATGTACTGAGAGGGTATTAATGGATTCTTCTAATAATCATGTGTACTTTCATAATTAGTGGTATATGAGGTCAACATGGAAATTTATGGGTAAGAATCAATTAATGAAATTCGATGGTAAGAATGTATAGTTTCTAGTTTGTGAAACATGTCGTATAAAGCACCCTCGAGAATGGATTAACCAAACTTGTATGTTTTTTTTATTTCATAAGGTTGGACATATGCCCCTAGACTTCAATGAAGATGATCTTAATATTAATTCTGACAAGAAAACTATAAAGTGTTTCAAATGTGGTGAGAAGGGTCATTATGAAAATACCTACCCAAAGAATGATATTATTGATGGAAAGATATCAGATTATAAAAATAAGGAAACCGTAAGATCCTTTATAACTACATCAATAGAATTCTGTCCATCCAATTAAGTGGCATTAGATACTTTGTTTGTTTAGTCATATTTTTCTAATGTCTTGTTTGATACGGGGTCTACACATTCCATTGGTTCTGATAAATATTCTAGAAAATTGATAATTTCACCTCAATAAAAGGGAGAAGAACTTACTATTAAAACACCAGGGCGAAATATTATTCAAAAATGCATTATAATAATCATTATATTTTTTTGTGGAAAGAAATTACCTGCAAACATTGTTATTTTTCCATTTGTAGAGTTTGATTTAATTTTTGTTATGGATTGGATTCCTATTTATACTTCAAAGATTGGTAATATAGAAAAATAAGTTGTTTTTTGAAAGTGTTCTAAATTTAATACAATAATGAACTCGGACCATTAATAACATATCGGGGGGATGATAAATTGTTAAAATATGAAAATTAATGTTATCTTGCTCATATTATTGAAAACAAGTGAACTGTTTAGATTATTAATGTGAAAGTGATAAATTAATATCAAGATGTTTTTGTAGATGAGTTGACCAGTGTATTACCTAATCGAGAAGTTGAATTTAATATTGACTTGGTAACTGATGCTAATCCAATTTTAAAACCTTCTTATTGAATGGCATAATTCGAACTTCTTAAAACAAAGAATCAGTTAAAGGTTTTTATTGGTAAATACTTCATTATTTCTAGCACTTCACCATGGGGTGGTACTATTTAGATTGTTAAAACGATTGATTCATACCAGATATTTTTAATTGATTATAGATATTTCAATAACATTACTGTTAAGAATAAGTATACATTTCATTATATCGATTTCTAGTTTGATTAGGTCTAGGGAGATCAATATTTTTCTAATATTGACATGAGATCTGGGAACCATCAGATGAAGGTGAAGTGTGTTGGTATCTTGAAAATAGTTTTTAATACTAGATATGGGGATTATTTGTTTATTATTGTTCCCATTGGTTTATCAAATTCTTCGGTTGTATTTGTGGATCTTATAAATTGAATATTCCATTAATATTTCGAGAAGTTTTTTTATTGATGGTATTTTAGTCTTTTTAATACCTTAAGAGGATCATGAAAAAAATTTATGGATTTTCATACAAACTCTCAATGAAAATAAGTTATATGGAAAATTTAGCTAATGTGATTTTTAGTTTCAATTTATTTCTTTTCTTGGGGACATTTTTAATAAATACGGAATATCTGTTGTTAATTCCTTCCAAAACAAAAGTTGTTGATGAAGGTCCAAGAAAAAAAATGATACATAGATTAAATTTTTTCTTAGAGTAGTCGGTTATTACTGATGGTTTGTTTAAATCATTACACTATTATCTAGCCTTCTAACTATGTTAATAGAAAATGGGGTAAAATTTACTTTCATTGAATAATGTGTGGTTTTTTCAAGAATTGATGAATTGCTCAGTGAATGCTATATTTTTTGTCATAGATAATAAAAATGGGGAATTTTTCATCTATAGTGATTCTTAATTGAATTTAATCAGTTTTGTTCTAATGTATAATGATTAGGTAATTTCTTATGCTTTAGGAAAATTGATACCTCATGAGTTAAATTAACCCAAGCGTGATTTGGAATTAACAGCTTCAAATTTTTCTTAGAAAACATGGAGGAATCATTTATATAGAGGCACATTATAAATCTATACTAAAATTAAATGTCTGAAGTATATATTCACTCAAATTTAATTAAACATCTGTAAAATCAAATGGATTGAACTAATATAGGATTATGATTTCACGATCAATTATCATTCTACAAATGAAAACAATGTGGAGGATGCCTTGAGTCGAAAACTATAACAGCCCGCGATTTTATGAAAAATATTCTTTTTAATTTTATTAATTTTTTTTGTTGTACGCTACACCAAAAGGAGCTTTCACAACACGCATCTTTGACTTTCCTTTCATTACACGCAATCGCAACCTTCCTCGATAGCGTGTGTAGTACGCAATACTGAGTTTCACGAAACAACGATATGCTATTAAAATATTATTAAAACTAGCCGTTATGAATAGTAATAACCACTTTTTAAATTTTAGAAATTTTAGCTCTCAAAATGGACTTCATTTTTGGATTCGGAGTATTGAATTTAGCTTAAGGTGAAATTTTGGTACTTTTCGGATAACTTTCATATTCAGATGAATAGTGAAAATTACTAAATTATAATTAAAAACAAATTTTTTAATCAAAATAATTATTAGTGATAAATTATTAATTTTAGTGGTTTTAAAGTATATTTAGAATATATTTTTACAATTTAATACAATGTTGGTCATTGAATGTAATTTCACATTTAAACCAGACATAATCAAGTGTCAATCTTTTGATAGATATTGTTTCTTAAAAACACGCTATTTGTTTTAACAGCGGGATTTAATTATAAAATTAATTAATGGAACTTCTATGTTAGGAATTTGGTAAAATAGACATCATTTTTGAATTCGGAATATGAAATATAGCTTAGGATGAAATTTTGGCATTGTTCTGAAAAACATCAATTTTTGATGAATAGTGAAACTACTAAGTGGTAGTTAAAAAACAGAATTTTTCATAAAACTTAATTTTACCGCTTCTGTGAATGGAATTTCAAAAATTCGAGAGACACAGTTGATGTCAGTAAGTAAAATGTGGTTCAATGAGATGAAAATAATTTTTGGTGAATAGTAACTTTTTACTTTTATTTACCACGGTTAAAAGTAAATAGGGTAATTAAGGGGAAGAATGATATTAATATTACCCTAACACATGTCCTAATTCTATTGGACAAGTTTATCTCGACCAAAAACAACCTTAATTGTAAAATATTATCATTTAGGCCCACTTGGATTAGATTAGGACATTTATTATTATTTAATTCAAAGAAGAGTTAAAAGAGTTAAAATCAAAGTATATTTACTAAAACATTTTTAATATAGGGTTTTACATAAGATAAATTCGATTGAAAAATTAAATAGAAAGATAAAAAGATTTCCTACATGATGGTATTTTATTTGTAATTTTTAGACATCAAATAATTTAATTTATTTATGACACAAAGATGATGCAGTAATTATCTTATTAATGAAATATTGACATAATTGATATTATAAATACCAAAATAAATGTAATTTAAGACTTTTTATGATTTCCACTAATTTTCTAGGTTACTATGATATATTAGTGTTGATTTAATCAACTTTTTTTGAACATATAATTCTGTTATGACTTTCACAAAAATCATATAGCAAATAGTGCCAAAATTGACACAAAATAGTTTTTAAATCAAATATTAAATTATTAATTGTTATTTTATTCCTAAAAATCTAAGGTTCGGCCAAATGACTTATATAAGGATATATATATTAATAACATACAATTTGGGGTTCGTTTGGCATGTTATAGTAAGTGTATTAACCATATAGTGAAAGAAAACAAAAAGACACGGTAAAAGTTAAATTATTTAACTCAGAGTTAAATCTAATTTATAAGGTTAAAATAATACCCTAAACTTGTCTAAATCCTATTGGATGATATTATTTCGACCCATCCCCACTTTAGCTTCGAAATAAGACCCTTTGGAACCATTATAAACCGATTTTGACTTTAATATAAAATAATATTTTGCGATATTCCTAAGATGCCCCTCTCCTCCCTTATAAAAGGGCACCTCCTCCCCCTCCTCCTCACAAAAATTTGAGAACTCAAGCTCGGCCAACCCCTGCCATTTTCTCCTCTCCTCTTCCCTAGAATAATCCTAGAGGTCCCGGTCTTCTTCAAATACCAATCTTAGTTCCCTAATTGGAGGATTCAAAGAGGCGTTCCAAAGAAGAGGTAATATCCATTACCGATGTTTTCAATTTCATTCTTCTTCAACTTCTTCTTCTTTAGTTGTTTCATTATAAAGTAATAACATCAGTATTACTTACATACTGATATGTTATTATAAATATGAAACAACCCTAATTCACATTCTATCCATCCTACTGAAAAATGAAATCACCGCGCGTGCGTACGTACGGAATACCATCTCCACGCCGTGGTGTAATCTATTTTCCACCATCACCTTACAAGGATGGGTATAATGGTGTAATGAGTAACTATTTATGATTATTATAATGTAATATTGATACTGAAATAATATATATATATACTCAAATACAATTCCACGATCATAGGAACGATATCATCACTCGTGCGTACGTACGGAATACAGTCTCCACGATGTGATGCGATTCGTTCTACATGATCATCATTACATAGTAATTATATAAATGAATTGAATGAATAAATATGATATATGTTACACTAATAACATTCTGGATATAAAGTATCTATAACCTTAAAAGAAGAATAAGAATTTATTCGGCAAAACACGCATAAGAACAAAAGGCAATAAGAACCCGAGTAACAAGTAACAATGAAATATTACTAACAAGAAGCTAAAAATATAACTATATATGATATCATATCAATATGTATGATTCTGGAATAAGTCAATAACCTTATTTAAACCATTATACAGGAGCCTCGGACACGTACAAAGCAAATTGGACCTAAGGTAAGGGAAATATCACAATCTCATTTTTATCCGAGATTGTTTATACTTTGGTATTTACTGGGGTGTATTTTATCATCCACATCCATGTTTACTCAAAATGTAATACTATTTCCATCCACCTACAATTGTTTAAATCCAATTTTATTCTTTGGTGAGTTTTTAGTAAAGAATATTAAAGGAATCTTTTGTCTTTTTTTTCGTACGAGGTACTTTTTGACTTTCTGACAAAAGTACAAAGAATGTTTTTTTAACTTATACGGCATGAATTGATTCTTAAAACATTATTTCCAAGAAGCTTCCTTTACAAGTTTTCAAGTTTATTTTTAATCAACTTCTTTTATTTTAAAGTCGTATGACATGTTATGAAAGGAAAAATGTTTTTGAAGTAGAAAGGATATTTTCCTCAAGAATGGAGTTCAAGTGTTTTATCAAAATTATTTTCCATCTAAGATAATAAAGGGTTCTATTTTTATCCCTATTATTACATTGATTTGATTATTTTGTGATGTAATTATATTTTTATGAATTCCTTTATCTTATATGAATTGTTTTATGATGTCATGTTGTTTAAGAATTCCATTTTTATTACATGGGTTATGCTATGATGTATGGTTTATGATTATGTGTCACACATAAGAAAGGATTCATTATGAGATGGGTGGGACCTATATCTCCCTCCAATGCATTGGGTAAATATTTTATATCTCATGATATAGACATGGCTAGAATGGTAGGTTATACAGGTTCAGTGAAACAGGACTGGAATGAGGGTGACTCGGTTCAGAAAGGGACTTTGTCCACTAAGATAGTCTTGGCAATGAGTCATGACTAACAAGAAATGATTTTCCATGATTATGTGTGCATGCCACAATGTTTCAAGTTTCATGTTATGATTATTGGGATCTCATTTTCACTTCTATGATTTGTTCCATGTTAAGATATTATTATCTCTTTTGCAGGTTATGATTTTCAAAAAGATATGATATGATTTTTATTTCCTTTATTTTCCCTTGCTGAGCGTTTGAGCTCACCCTTTTATGTTTTCTTTTCCCCATGATATAAAGAAAGGTTTTAGGTAAAAAAAGGGAAGATCTTTATAGGAGATATTGAAGATCTTTCACCACGATTAGAAGATTACGTTCCGAGTTTCCAAAGACACTAAACTATTACGATCCTTGTGTGTGTGTGTTTTTTATGTACCAAGTATTCCGCAAAAGTAATGTAATGTCCATGTACATCAAGCTTCGGGTTTCTACAGTTGGTATCAGAGGCAAAGGAGGTAGTAATGTATCCGATCCTTGGGAACTCTCACATGTGAGCGTTGGATGAAGCATGGCTCTCCGCCCAAGGGCTTCATGAGGAAATGGCTGCCACTGGGGATGGTGGTGTGTCCTGCCCAGGGGGTGTAGCCGCCCATGGAGTGCCCTGATAGGTATCAATTATAGTCCACTGGAAGTAATTCCAGACTGTTATAGTTGGTATCAGAGGAAAGGATTAGTCAACCTTTGGAAACTAGGATGCGAGAACTTTAGTGAGATCCCTAGAGATATTTCTAAGGTATGTCTAGAGATGTCCCTAAGGTTAAGTATACGTATAGGTTATAGTACTAGAATTACGCTAACGATCATAGAATTAAACCTAAGATTTTAGATATTTAAGGTACTCCCCCTTTATTATGTTGTTTTCCCTAGCATGATTTTTGCCTCTCACACTATTCTTTTTGGGTTTTAGACGATGGCTGGAACCCGAAGTAACCGTGTTGATCAATGCAATGGACAATGCAATGATTGCCCTCCTGAACAAACAAATGTTAGGGGAGATGGAGTGAAAAATCTTATTACTATACATACACAAGCTATGAATCATTTTGGACTTCCAAATAAGCAGAGAAGGGAACAATATTCTATTGAGTCCTTCATGAGGCAACGTCCACCTTCTTTCAGTGGGTCTTCTGATCCACTTGTTGCTGAACAATGGATCAGTACCACTGAAAAGATATTTTCAGTTCTTCAATGTTCTGAGCATGATAAAGTCATCTTAGCAGTATATCGTTTGGAAGGTGAAGCTGATCAATGGTGGAATCTTATCAAGAATACGAGGAAAAGAGATGAAATTGAGTCCATGGAATAGGACGAGTTCAAGAACTTGTTTTTCAGTAAGTAATTCCCTCGTATTCTTCGAACAAAGATGGAAAAGGAGTTTCTTGAGCTGAAGCAGAAGGATGATGAATCTGTTGGTATATACGAAGAAAATTTTACAAGACTTGCAAGGTATGCATCTGGAATTATCATCCAACCTGAAAGAAATGTTGATAGATTTTTCAGTGGCTTAAAACCAAGTCTTCGAAGGGCATTAGCTATAAGAGACTTTAGTAGCTATGAAGAAATTTTGTGTTGTGCTATCAAGGTAGAAATGGAAGTTGGTGTTACATATCCATCTCATCGTTTTGATAAGAAACGAAATATGGCGTTCAAGGAGAAATCTCAGAATAATGGTGAAAAGAAGATGAATGTTTCCTTATGCACAAAGTGTGGAAAGAAGCATGGTGGAGATTGTCTTCAAGGGACTAGAAAATGTTTTAAGTGTGGAAAAGAAGGTCATCGAGCAGCTGAGTGTCAAAGTAATGGAAAAAGGGATTCTAATGATGTGAATAAAGCAAACACTGTAGAGAACGCACCACCAACACTTCAATGCTTCAAGTGCATGGAAATGGGGAATTATGCTAATAAATGCCCTAATCCAAGGGTTAGTGATGATCGACATGAGCAACCGCTTAAGGCAAAGGACAAAGGGAAGTCACATGCGATCACCATTGGTGATGTGGAATATGATAACGATGTGGTGGAATGATTAAGAGTTTATGAAATGGGATTCCAAAATAATGTTGTATCATAATGTATTGGAATATTTATGTATTGGTCTAATGTGGTATTCAAAGTGATTGAGATATTTTTGGAAATAAGAAGATATGAGCATAATGAAGGGAAAATGAGAAAACGAAATTTTTAACAGTATTCATGAGCTCATGATTGATATAAGGACTAAGTGATATCATTGTTTGAGTATATAGAATTTTGAGGATTTTGGTATGTGGAAAGTGTTAAATTTTAACTGCATTCATGTTTTCACTAAGGTATTCAAGAGAATACATGATTAAGGACTTTGAATGTTTGGAATGTGACCAACAAAACATATCTTATGATATATGGGGATCGACGATGGTGTTAAATCTCTGGTAATCGTTTTCACTATGTTATGAGAGTGGACTGCATTATTATGGATAAGCCTAAAGATTGGAATGGATTTTGTTGGACATAAGTTAGTATTGTTTACGGATAAATGTTTTCTCGATATTATTGATGGGATGTTATAGTAATATAGATTTAGAAAAAAGGACAACCTGCAGGACGGGCGACAACCCATCGCGTCGGACAAGGCTGTGGAAATCGAACCCACAACCGAAGTGCGACTGGCCTTTATCGCCTACCACTGGCCTACAGGAAGTCCATGTTTAGTCGAAACTAGTTTTATTATATTAATCTGTATGACATATGATGTATAAGTCCATTTTAGGAACCATATATGATTAAACTCACTATAGATCGACTTATGTATATAATTTTTTGCTAACCTTTTGTTTGAGACAGATGGAATGACCCGTCATTCTATCACATGATCTGCTAACACTTCACGAATAACAAATTCAACTTCATTTATTTAAGAGATGTAGTGGAAATTGTTAAAAGCACGAACAACAGTGAGATTGTACCAAAATAAAGTAAGTATTTATTCTAATTCAAATTATTTAACTTTAGGGAAACGATCTTGAAAACCAAAAATGTTGTCCTAGTGATCTTATATTTGATGAATCAGATGGTACCTTAGATCGTCACAAATTTATGGCTTTGTGATTGCTGGATTTTCCATAGCCATGTTCTCTACCACTCTCCATCAGAACATGATGGTTAGATTTCTCTTCCATATCCATATTTTCACCTATGTGGAAACCGAGTGATTAGTTTATTTGGGTAACCGTTACGTTTCAAACTTTTGTTTTTAAAGATTGGTTTTGATATTCCTTTTTACGATGTGGGTTTCTATTAAAGAAACTTTCGAATAGTAAACCATTTATAACCCCGACCAATTTCGAGGGCGAAATTCATTTTAAGGGGGGTAGAATGTAACAGCCAGAGATTTTATGAAAAATATTCTTTTTAATTTTATTAATGTCTTGTGTTGTACGCTACACCAAAAGGAGCTTTCACAACACGCATCTTTGACTTGCCTTGCATTACACGCAATCGCAACCTTCCTCGATAGCGTGTGTAGTACGCAATACTGAGTTTCACGAAACAAAGATATGCTATTAAAATATTATTAAAACTAGCCGTTATGAATAGTAATAACCACTTTTTAAATTTTAGAAATTTTAGCTCTCAAAATGGAATTCATTTTTGGATTCGGAGTATCGAATTTAGCTTAAGGTGAAATTTTGGTATTTTTCGGATAACTTTCATCTTCTGATGAATAGTGAAAATTACTAAATTATAATTAAAAACAACTTCTTTAATCGAAATAATTAATAGTGATAAATTATTAATTTGAGTGGTTTTAAAGTATATTTAGAATATATTTTTACAATTTAATACAATGTTGGTCATTGAATGTAATTTCACATTTAAACCAGACATAATCAACTGTCAATCTTTTGATAGATATTGTTTCTTAAAAACACGCTATTTGTTTTAACAGTGGGATTTAATTATAAAATTAATTAATGGAACTTCTATGTTATGAATTTGGTAAAATAGACTTCATTTTTGAATTGGGAATATGAAATATAGCTTAGGATGAAATTTTGGCATTGTTCTGAAAAACATCAATTTTTGATGAATAGTGAAACTACTAAGTGGTAGTTAAAAAACTGAATTTTTCATAAAACTTAATTTTACCGCTTCTGTGAATGAAATTTCAAAAATACGAGAGACACGGTTTATGTCAGTAAGTAAAATGTGGTTCCATGAGATGAAAATAATTTTTGGTGAATAGTAACTTTTTACTTTTGTTTACCACGGTTAAAAGTAAATAGGGTAATTAAGGGTAAGAATGATATTAATATTACCCTAACACATGTCCTAATTCTATTGGACAAGTGTATCTCGACCAAAAACAACCTTAAGTGTAAAATAATATCATTTAGGCCCACTTGGATTAGATTAGGACATTTATTATTATTTAATTCAAAGAAGAGTTAAAAGAGTTAAAATGAAAGTATATTTACTAAAACATTTTTAATATAGGGTTGTACATAAGATACATTAGATTGTAAATATTAATTAGAAAGATAAAGAGATTTCCTACATGATGGTATTTTATTTGTAATTTTTAGACATCAAATAATTTAATTTATTTATGACACAAAGATGATGCAGTAATTATCTTATTAATGAAATATTGACATAATTGATATTATAAATACCTAAATAAATGTAATTTAAGACTTTTTATGAATTCCACTAATTTTATAGGTTACTATGATATATTAGTGTTGATTTAATCAACTTTTTTTGAACATATAATTCTGTTATGACTTTCACAAAAATCATATATCAAATAGTGCCAGAATTGACACAAAATAGTTTTTAAATCAAATATTAAATTATTAATTGTTATTTTATTCCTAAAAATCTAAGGTTCGGCCAAATGACTTAGATAAAGATATATATATTAATAATATACAATTTGGGGTTCTTTTGGCATGTTATAGTAAGTTTATTAACAATATAGTGAAAGAAAACAAAAAGACACGGTAAAAGATAATTTATTTAACTTAGAGTTAAATCTAATTGATAAGGTTAAAATAATACCCTAAACTTGTCTAAATCCTATTGGATGATAGTATTTCGACCCATCCCCACTTTAGCTTCGAAATAAGACCCTTTGGAACCATTATAAACCGATTTTGACTATAATATAAAATAATATTTTGAGATATTCCTAAGGTGCCCCTCTCCTCCCTTATAAAAGGGCACCTCCTCCCCCTCCTCCTCACAATAATTTGAGCACTCAAGCTCGGAAAACCCCTGCCATTTTCTCCTCTCCACTTCCCTAGAATAATCATAAAGGTCCTGGTCTTCTTCAAAGACCAATCTTAGTTCCCTAAGTGGAGGATTCAAAGAGGCGTTCCAAAGAAGAGGTAATATCAATTACCGATCTTTTCAATTTCTTTCTTCTTCAACATCTTCTTCTCTAGTTGTTTCATTATAAAGTAATAACATCAGTATTACTTACATACTGATATGTTATTATAAATATGAAACAACCCTAATTCACCTTCTATCCATCCTACGGAAAAATGAAATCACTGCGCGTGCGTACGTACGGAATACCATCTCCAGGCCGTGGTGTAATCTATTTTCCACCATCACCTTACAAGGATGGGTATAATGGTGTAATGAGTAACTATTTATGATTATTATAATGTAATATTGATACTGAAATAATATATATATACTCAAATACAATTCCACGATCATAGGAACGATATCATCACTCGTGCGTACGTACGGAATACCGTCTCCACAATGTGATGCGACTCGTTCTACATGATCATCAATACATAGTAATTATATAAATGAATTGAATGAATAAATATGATATATGTTACACTAATAAAATTCTGGATATAAGGTATCTATAACCTTAAAAGAGTAATAAGAATTTATTCGGCAAAACACGCATAAGAACAAAAGGCAATAAGAACCCGAGTAACAAGTAACAATGAAATATTACTAACAAGAAGCTAAAAATATAACCATATATGATATCATATAAATATGTATGATTCTGGAATAAGTCAATAACATTATTTAAACCATTATACAGGAGCTTCGGACACGTACAAAGCAAATCGGACCTAAGGTAAGGGAAATATCACAATCTCATTTTTATCCGAGATTGTTTATACTTTGGTATTAACTGGGGTGTATTTTATCATCCACATCCATGTTTACTCAAAATGTAATATTATTTCCATCCACCTACAATTTTTTAAATCCAATTTTACCCTTTTGTGAGTTTTTTGTAAAGAATATGAAAGGAATCTTTTGTCGTCTTTTTCGTACGAGGTACTTTTTGACTTTTCTGACAAAAGTACGAAGAATGTTTTTTTTAACTTATACGGCATGAATGGATTTTTAAAACATTATTTCCAAGAATCTTCCATTACAAATTTTCAAGTTTATTTTTAATCAACTTCTTTTATTTTAAAGTCGTATGACATGTTATGAAAGGAAAAATGTTTTTGAATTAGAAAGGATATTTTCCTCAAGAATGGAGTTCAAGTGTTTTATCAAAATTATTTTCCATCTAAGATAATAAAGGGTTTTATTTTTATCCCTATTATTACATTGATTTGATTATTTTGTGATGTAATTATATTTTTATGAATTCCTTTATCTTATATGAATTGTTTTATGATGTCATGTTGTTTAAGAATTCCATTTTTATTACATGGGTTACGCTATGATGTATGGTTTATGATTATGTGGCACACATAAGAAAGGATTCATTATGAGATGGGTGGGACCTATATCTCCCTCCAATGCATTGGGTAAAGATTTTATGTCTCATGAGATAGACATGGCTGGAATGGTAGGTTATACCGGTTCAGTGAAACAGGACTGGAACGAGGGTGACTCGGTTCAGAAAGGGACATTGTCCACTAAGATAGTCTTGGAAATGAGTCATGACTAACAAGAAATGATTTTCCATGATTATGTGTGCATGCCACAAAGTTTCAAGTTTCATGTTATGATTATGGGGATCTCATTTTCACATCTATGATTTGTTCCATTTTAAGATATTATGATCTCTTTTGCAGGTTATGATTTTCAAAAAGATATGATATGATTTTTATTTCCTTTATTTGCCCTTTCTGAGCATTTGAGCTCACCCTTTTATGTTTTCTTTTCCCCAGGATATAAAGAAAGGTTTTAGGTAAAAAAAGGGAAGATCTTTATGGGAGATATTGAAGATCTTTCACCACGATTAGAAGATTACGTTCCGAGTTTCCAAAGACACTAAACTATTACGATCCTTGTGTGTGTGTTTTTTTTATGTACCAAGTATTCCGCAAAAGTAATGTAATGTCCATGTACGTCAAGCTTCGGGTCTCTACAAAAACAACCTGCATAATTAACTGTTTTACATTTTTAATAAGACCCCTTCATTAATGATTTCATGAATTTTTATCTTGGATGTTTTTGGTGTAGGTAATTTCTGTATTTTTTATGGAGTTAGAGAAGTCGTCTCTCTAAGATTGAATTATGCAAGCATAGATGGATGATCGTTCGTTCTAGAAAAAGGTATAATTTGTTAAAAAGGGTATGTTTCTTGAATTTTTCATTGATTAAGATTGTGTTTTAATATGTTAAAGGAGATTATGTGGTCATTTTGATTCACAATTGAAGAAAGAATTGTCAATTAATGCCCATAGTTTTCCATTTTTAGTTAATCAGGGTAGTAATAAGGTGTACAATGACCATCAAAAGTATTATAGGTGGAATGGAATAAAAATAGTTTTTGATGAATTCACTGTGAAATTATTAACATTTCAATAGTTTAAATAAAATTGAATGCTACCAAAGGGGATTCATCATCCATTTCTTATTCCATATTGGAAATGGTAAAATATATCCTTGCACTTCATGGTGGTATAACAAAATACTTCTTGAGGAAACAATGTGATTTGGGTTATTGTTGATTGACTGACTAAATATTCACATTTCATTCCTATTCTAGACAATATGAATTTGAATTTTATTTATAGACTGTGCATAAATATTATTGTTAGGTTAAATGGATTTAGACATTCCATTTTATCAAACCATGATCACATGTTAACTTATTACCTTTGGAAAGGTCTTCAGAAGTTGTTGGGCATTAAATTAAATTTAATCACTGCTTTTCATCCTCAATATGAGGGAAAACTTAGAGAAAAATTCCAAAATTATTCGATATGAATCGATCTTATTCAATGGACTACCTTATAATTTGGTATCAACATCAATCTTTAGTTTAGTTTTCATATAATAATAATTTTCAATCAAGTATATATATTAAACCATTTGAGGAATTATATGGAAATCAGTGTTGAAATACAACTTTATGGGAAAAATATAGGGAAAGGATGCTTATGGGGACAATATTAGTAGAGTAATTGGCTAATAATGTGAAGATAATATAGAAACACACGAGGACAGCTCAGAGAATGCAGAAAAGTTATACAGATTTTGGGACTAACAAATTTACTTTTGAAGTAGGTGGTTATGTTTTTCTTTTATTCTCACCATGAAAATGTGTTATGCATTTTTGTGTTAAGGGAAAGAAAATTCCACAAATCCTTATACGTTATAAAAACCAAGAGAATGCTGGACCATTCACCTATGAGGTTTCTTTTCCTCCGAGTTTATCTTAGGTACACAATGTTTTTCATTTTTAGATGTTGAAATACTATTTCCTAGAATTACATAATGTTTTGAGCCCAAAAGTAGTTTAGTTGTAGGAGAACTATTCTTATGAAGATAAACCTATTTAGATTCTTGATCATAAATAGAAATTATTGCTGAATTGGTTAATTAACCTGGTTATGGTTTTTTGGAGAATCCACATGGTTGAAGAAGAAATATGGGAATAAGAAAATAAAACGAGATAAAAGTACCCTCACAGGTTTAATATGTAAATAAAAATTAAGAGGATGAAATTTACATAATATTTGGGTAATTTAACAACCCATGTACTTATAACATAATTTTTTCCCTTATCTGATTAAATATATAAATTTATTACAAATTTATAATGGAAAAAATTATTTTTATATAAATTAAGGAATTTATACTAATGGAATTGTAACTTGACAATAGGAGTAGTAACATAACCATCACCAAAATTAATTTGGAGATTCGAATAATAACCTCACTTATGATAAAATATATATAATTTATGTATCTTATAATTGTAATCATGATATATTTAAATCTCGAAATACGTAAATAAATGTTATTGAAATGATAAATTAAATGTTGGTATTTATTTTTCATTAATTTTTAATTAAAATTTTATAATAAATAAAATTATTTTCATAAAATATATTCAAAAATTATTTTTTTTTTATTATCATAAGATAATATTATGTTACTTTAATTAATTTTTCAAAAAATTATAAAATTAGTTATAATTTTAAAATTTGTATTTTTTGAATAAATTATGATTTTAATTGAAAACAATATTTTTCATATCTATAGAATTATATTTTAAAAAATTATTTTATTTTTTAGTTCTACACATTTAAATATGGTTGGGGTGAATTATTGGAATTTTTCTAAAATACATGAATTTTTTGTGAAAACTAAATTATGGTAATTTATTATATGTAAACATTATAATATAAATACACTATTACTTGATTCATTAATGATGTAATCACCAGAATCTACAACTAAACTTAATTATATTGATATATTTTATGATAATTCTCAAATTATTCTAATTCTTGCTCCAAATTAATAATCTAATGAATATAATATTGAGAAAGCACCCCTCTTCACCACTATAAATACTACCCCTCACCACCTCTTCCATTCAAACCTCACTACCTTGTATCATTATTAATTTTTATAAGAATACCTTAACAAGTCTCTTCCCCATATCCAGGACCTTCTATACTCACCAAATGTCTAAAACCGAGGCCTTAAATAAGTTCTCAAGGATAATAATTAAAGAGGTAAAAATCCTCTTTTATTTTTATTTTATTTTCTTTTCAATTATTTTTATTTTCATATGATATCTTCACCGCACCATATACAAGTGGCATAAAAACTAAATAATGTTATATATACTATAATTTTATCATTTATATGAAGAAGAAAATCATCATCATACTTCTTCTCCTCTCCATTTTATTCAAAAAATAAAAAAAAATCAACCATAATGTGTAGATTTACCGACATCACGAATGACATTTTTTCAATTTCCATTACCGCCTCAAAAGATGGTCATAAAAACATTAGTATGGTTAGATAATATATTATAATATACATTATATTTTACATTATGTTCTTGAACCAGTTTTTATATATAATATTTATTAATTAAACGAAAGTGGTTCATAATGATCAAAATTTTCCAAAATAAACTAATGTTCATCAATAATATTTAATATAAAAATTGATATGAATAAAATATAACCCAAATTATATATAAGAAAATTTAAATTTTTTTATGTTCGTTAATAACATGTAATTTTATATTTGGAGTTTTTCTCCCTTTCGATATGAAAATCCAAAACAAACCAACCATCGATACCAGGAATCAAATGCACCCAAAACCATGAAAAAAAATTATTAGTAAATGGATTTAAATATGTTATTAAAATATCATATATGTAATTATATATATGAATATGGTTCATTAATATGTTAATAAAACTATTTAAATCATTATATGGGATGTTCCAACACGTTTCAAGTAAGACAAACCAAAAGTAAGGGACTTATTATCCCAATTTCCATTCATTGGGAAATTCTTGTACAAAATTAATTATGTGTTAATAAGAATATTTGAGAAATTAATTTTTACTATATTATGTTTTATTATGTTTATTTATAGTGTATACACATATTCCATTCTTTTTATCAACTCTAACTTCAAATATATGATAATTATGAGAGAATTTTCTTTAAAAACTATTTTTTTAATTCATTTTTTAAGGAATGGTTTATATGATATAAGTATTATAGTTTCATTATTATTTTATAGTTCTTGGTTAATTTTTATGATGAAATTTGGGACCTATATCTCCCTATAAATCATTGGGTATCTTTATTTTTTAGTTATACATTATAGTTACTCCAACTATATTTGCGATGGTTACACCATAATATAGCCGAGAGGGTTACATCATTACCTATCTATGAGAGTTACATTGTATGGTAGCCATGAAGGTTACAATTCATATGGAATCCATATGGGTCAAAATCATAAGTAAGTAATTCCCCATGTTACCTTTATATTATTATTTATTTTTTCGATGTTTTATGGAAATATATTATTTTCACAAAGTAATTATATAGTACTTATTGGGTGAGAAGTATGTCTTTGTGAGAATGATTTAATATGTTTATAATTATTTCTGTACTAATGGTTAATCATCATCTATTTATATCCCTTAATTATAATTTTGTGATCATTTCATTCTTTAAAATGTTTTTCAATGGGATTATGTATGTGTAAGGGAAAAAGATAATCCTAGATGAATGTTGTAAATAATTTTCATGAAAAAATTTCCTGTGTTTATTTAAAAAAATTGTATTATGAAAAATTTGATATTTATTTAGTTATACCCACTTTTTATTCTTATGAGATGATATGTATGAATTATTTCCTGATTTTTTAAAACTAAAAACTATATAGATCATTGTAAATGTAAAGAAGTGACTTTTAAATGAATTTACTTGATTATTTATTTTTTAATTTTGGGTTATTATAGTATCAGTAATTTAATGTGCTAGTAACAACATATACAATGTTTTCTAATATGTATTAGCACATAATTCTGATTTTATGATACAATGGATGATGTTTTATTTTTTACAGATGATAAATGATGATTTCATTTGATGTTTAACTAGTTATCCTCAAGGGAGATTCCCCATGGGTGGATTTTTTCTGGTAATTAGGGCCTCAAGAGCAAGGTCAACAGGTTAGAGGATCGGTGGTATTTTACATAACAACATAGATGACACCTCATAATTTTTTTTTGAAGACCTACCTTTTAGTAATGGTGGAAGAACCATAGGCCTTTAGATTTGGATTAGATCTTAGTGGGTGAGTTTATAATGACGTTGGGTGGTATCCTATAAGAGGGTTTTCTACAATCTTGATAGTGCCATAGAGTTAAAAATGTATGGGTAGATTCTTGGTATTTGAGATTAATTCAAGGTACTTACTATATCACACCAAAATTTATCTGTATGTATCTTATTAAATAAATTAAATTTATTCTATAGATTACATTTCATGCAACACCGAACATAAAAAACCTGAGAAAAAATATAAAATATTAACAAGATCATTGGAATAGTAATGTGACCATTAGGATTATTAATGGATACATTATAAAAATAACCTCACAATGAAAAGTATAAATCAAATTTAGGTATCACATAAATGAAAATATTTTATATTTATATCATTTTACAAGTTAATAAATTTTTAAAAAATGATAAATTATGTGTTGGTATTTGTCTAAAATGTAAATTTTTATTTAAAATTATAAATTAATATAATGATTTAAATGGAAATATATTTTCATAAAATGGACTAAAAAATTATAATATTTTTGTATTATAATTTTATGATAATTTTATGATACTACAATTAATATTTCAATGTGTCGTAAAATCGGTTATAACATTAAAATCATCATTTATTGAATAAATAGTTATTTAGATTTGAAATAAAATTTCACATATATAGAAAAATATTTTCTTCAAATAGATTCTATTTTTGATACCTTAAGAAAAAAAAAATTTAGGGTATGTTTTTGTAATTTTTAAAAAAGAGTTGATTTTTTGGTGAACAGTGAAATACAGTAATTTAACATATTTGACATTATAAGTAAAAAAATGAATTCCTGAGTGATAGATGATGTATAAATGATTTAATACATCATTATTTAGAACTAAAATACTCTATATACTGTATTTTGTAATGGTAATAAAAAATATTGATATTCTTGAGACAAAACTACAAACAAATAAATTAATTAATCAAAAACACCCCTCTCCTCTCCATACAAATACCACCCCTTATCCTCACACCTTATAAGACTATACTATTGTCTAAATTATAACCAATTACATTCTCATTCATCTTATTCTCGTCCAATACCTAATTTTATTAATAAAATAAAAAATCAATGTGTCTTCATAAGGTTCCCAAGGAGGTGATATTCAAGTGGTAAAATCCACCTTATTTCACTTTTATTTTCATTTCTTTTCATAAACTCTATTCACCTCACTTTGAAAATTGGAATGGTAAATAGAGAATCATATATATACTAAAATTTTATTATTATAATGAAATATTCATCATCAAATATTCTCTCTAATCATTTTATTGTAAAATTGAAAACATTTCTCATGATGGGTCGATTCACCACCTTTGTGGATGATGAGTTTTCATTTTTCAATACCAACATAAAGATAGTTATAAATAAAATTTGTGTTTAAATAATATTATAATATCAATATTATATTCTAAAACATGTTCTACAACCATTATATAAACATAGTATTAAATAAAATGATACAAGGTCACGATGGTCGTGAAAAAAATCCAAACAATATAAAACAATTTCATCATTGTTTTATTTAACAAGTTACCATAATACCATATATTAAAAATATATATGATTCCATTTATATTTATGGATGTTAATTAATAATAAATAATTTCACTTTTGATATTTTTATAGCATTTTACAATAACTCTAATAAATATACACAATAGAACCTACAATAAAACTAGGAAAGAAACACTCGCGTAATAATGAAAATAAACATTTTAACTCATCAAAGTGACCATAATTGAACATAATAAAATTATATTGAATGAAATATATTTTTAATAGGTTATTAATTATATAATTAATGATTCTAATACTATTATCCAACACATCATGTACATGTGAAGAACACTTTTAGACAGAAGGTAAGGGTTTCTCATCTCAGATTTATTTCTATAAGATATACATTATTCACCACTGATTTATTTTGTGTGGTGTACGTATACTAAACATGGATGTATTATATAATTAATTTAATTTTATTCATCTTATTACATGTTTCATTTGATAATTCTTAATTTCATAGAGTATGTGATTCAACTGAAGTCAAAGTGGTAAGGGTTTTGTCATCTCAATTTTACCTTTATGTGATATATTCCACATTCAAACCATATTTATATTTTGGGGTGTACATAAATCACATTAATATATAATATCAATAATATATTTATCTTCATGTTATTCAATGATTAATTTTATTATAGTTAATTTTATGGTGCAAAAAATTCTACTAATTAAAAATTGATAAGGGATTTTATAACTCAATTTTCATTCATTGGGTTAAAAAGATATTTCATTGATTATGACATGATAATGTCATCTGTAAAATTAATTTTTATTATATTATTTTCTATTTCTAGTTTTCAATGTGTATTTATATTGAATTCATGTAATCAAGTCATTTTAATAATGATATGATCCTTGAATGGGACTACATCTCAATTACCTTTCATTGAGTCATATTTTTTATTTTATACATATCTTTTTTTCATAGTGTACATACTGACACTTTTTAAAGCTCATAATTCATTTAATATTAAAATAAATATCCATATTTATTTAATCATGGATATTATTATTTTATAGGTTGGGGTTTTATAATGTTTTCTTTGGAAAGTTACTTGAATAACTCAGGAAATAATGTTAGCTCAATATATTTTACTCAATACCGATATTTTCTGATAATTTGTATTAATTCATGAATTAAATTGATCATTTTGGATATGTGAGTAATGATTTGAAAATTAATATTTGGGTGGTGCCATGTTAGGTATATCCCCTCGATTCATTTTTATTCTCATGAGATAAATATTTGGCAATAACCCCTTTGTGTTTGTTTCAAAATAGAATAAGACAGGTTTATACTGACAAACATGAACCTTCTTATGAAAGGTCTTGATGGTGATGGTTATTTTTTCAAATACATGATGTCTAGTAGTAAATAATTTACTTAATTCAATATTAAATTATAACTATAATTATATTCTTACTATGAAAAAATCTATATATGGATTTTCATTCTCAATTCATTGATTAAATGACATGTTTTTTATTCATATATTTACCTTTCAATATTGATTTTGTCTTAATGATTATACTTCACTTATTACTGGTTCATATTTTTCCTGTACAAAACCCTTATAGATCATTTTATAACACCGTTTTATTTATTTTCATTACCTTGGTCCTGACGATAACATATTTGAATAATTTTCAAGGAATAAGTTTATTCTACTTTCATATATTGTATTTATAATTTCCAATGTAATAATGAAACCATGTATGTATCTAGTAACTCAATACTACTAAACTGAATGATCCTTTATGACATTATCTCTTATCTATCGGAAAAATTAATAAAGTAAGGCACTGAATTTAGGCTACTAGGGTCGGTGTATATTAAAATTGAAAGTGAGTTTATATAAAAGGAATGGTTATTCCATGGGGTGTTAAAGGAAAAATAATTTCTGTGATAACTCCCTGAGATGTGGGTAAGTGAGAGTTCAATAGTATTGAAACCATCTTCAGAAGGGAAGGACTGTTTGAGTACTTAGCATTATAGACTTTGGATGCATTTTTTATGTTTTGAGATTTGGGGTAGATGCTTGTGACTTTGAAAATACCAGTAAGAATTTGTTTAATTATTTACCAACGAACTGATGAATTTCTCAATTTTGAAGAGGATTTCAAATATAACCTATGATATATGTGACATAGGAGTCATAGAACAATCATTATTTTTTTGGAACATCATCTTATTGAATGGTGTGTGGGTAATAGTATCATGATTTAGGATTCATTGGTTGGGTGTTATGGGATAATATTATTTTTATGTTTAAAAGGAATTAAGAAGACTCACCCACTAAATATATGAAAATTACATAGTTATGAATCAAAGATACAGGTTGGAGGGTGTAACGACCCAATGTTTTATTAATCGATATTCCATTATTGTAATTATTACATAAAATCACATGAAATGACAACACAATGAACTACTAAGTAATATGTGACCATTAAACATAATATTATCACTTTTGTGATTTGAATATCGAAAATTTGACATACATGGTTGTAATCGATAAGATGTTTGGGTTCTGATAAGACAAACTAAATTTTTTGAATAGTAACTGACCCATACGAATATTAATGTCACCCTTATGAATAGTAATATGACCAGCATGAATAGTAAACCATACAAGTAAATAGTAACCTTACCAATGAAAATATAAATAAAACATATCAAAATTATAAGTGACAATATGATAGTGTTGACATTTTTATAAGTTATAAATATTTAATTACAAGTTTATGAATAATTTTTAATTAATAAATAAAATTTATTTTTATAAAATTTATTCATAAATTATTATTTTTTTGGTTTATAGTTTAAAGGTAATTCTATAAGTCCTTATGAAGTTTTTAAAAACATTATAAAATCCTTTATCGTTTTAATATTTTTAGTATTTCAAGTAAATTATGATTTTAATTAAAAATTATATTAATAAAATTTATAAAATTATTTTTTAAAAAATGGAGTCCATTTTTGGATTCTATGCATCAAAAAATGGTTTGGGTGAATTTTTGGTATTTTTCTAAAATATTTGAATTATTGATGGATAGTGAAATATATTAATTTACACTCTAAATATATTATAATTTAAATACACTATTTATGACATCATGAGTGATGTTAGAACCCAAATATCAAAACCACATTCAATTATTACTATTTTTGGTCATGTATTCATTAATATTTCTTTTCTTGTGGAGAAATAATAAATTAATGAATATAATATTGAGAAAAAACATCTCTCATCTACTATAAATACATCCCCTAACGCCCTCATTAATTCAAACCTCTAAATCATCAAAACTTGTCCAAATTATGCCCAATTATCTTCCCTATATTCTACCCCATGACTAGTATCCCTTTTTATGATAAAAAAAAGAAAAAACATTCCTTTAAAGAGGGTCTCAAAGAAGATAAACTCAAGGGGTAAATTCCTCTTTCTTATCCATTTATTTTCTTTCATGTTCTTTTCATTTAATTTTTCTTTCCTCACCACCCTTCACCCAAATGGTATGATAACTCCAGTAACAAACATGTATTGTAATTTTATGATTCTAATGGGATAGTTTATCATTATCTCCCATTCCCCCTTCTTTTATACTATAAATGAAAAAACTGTCTCAAATGTGTTGATTTATCACATTCACGGATGACGGGTATTCAATTTGAATTAATAAATTATAGAATGGTTATTAATCCATTTTAATGGTTTAAAAAGATCACAATATATGTATTTTATATTGTTTTATGTTTTGTAATCCTTATAAATTCATGATGTAAAATAATAATACAAAACAAGTTATGTGTGACAAAAATCACCAAGTTAGTCAAATCTTTTATCATTAATGATTTATATAATTATTCACATTCACTAAAATTAACCAAATTAATTTTATAACCATGTAATCATCGGTATGTTCACAAATTTCATATAACTTCAATTTTGGACAACCACTCTCACCATAAATGAGTATCTAAACGTGAATATACGTCAACTGGTCATTAAAACCAAGGAAACAAACATACCCGAACAATGATATTGGCCATCATAACCAATCAAAAAGGTTATTAATCAAATAAAAAATAATTATAAAAAATAATTTACATGTAAAATAGGTTATTTAATTATTAATTAATGATCCAAATTTGATTACTCTAGTCATTAAGATCAATTGAAGATCACCATCGGACTTATGATAATGGATCCCCTCTTTCTCACACTTATTCAAGAATCACCTTTATGTTATGCTTTTTCATGTGTAATTATTAGTTATGGGTAGATATTTATAACCACCGCCATACTTCCCTCATGATTTATAAAATCTTATAAACCCCTTTCACTATCATTAAGCATTCCTAAGTACACCCGGTATCATGCCGATATTCTCTAAGGGATTCTACCAGAACCGCCATTATTCCTTCAGGTTGTTCTTAATCTATTTTTACCCAAAATAAATCTTATATTATATTAATTTATAGCATATAATTTCTTTTTATATTTCCAAAATCATGTTTCAATATCCATATCTCATTATTTTTTAGGGATATACATGTTTTTAAATGATTCCCTCCTCAAAAATTCCTGATAAAGAAACTCATTTTAAAGGAGCTACCCAATTTCTTACCCATTTCCAAGTACACTATATGATCTATTTTTAAGAAACCAATATATTTATAAAAACAATATTTTTTATTAAAACCTTCTTGATTCAATTCTGGTTTTACACAAAATAATATTCCCTTCTCAATTTTAAATACTCTTCAGTATTTTTCTTACAACCGCACTAAAGTGTTTTAATGCTAAAATTTATTAAAATCTCTTATTAAAATTTTTCACTTCTGTTTGAAATCACTTAACATGATGTATGATTATTTTACCTTATCAAATTAATTTTTTGTTTAATTCATTTCTTTCAGGGGAACTTGTATTATACTCCCTTCTATGACATGATTATGATACCCGTTTATTTCCTTGGGTACCCATATGTACAGGTATGATTGATTTTGTCGGATTATATATCTAGAATACATATTTATTAACATGTTAATATTGGTGCTCTCATATAGCTCTCTCATGCATTGGGTAATTTCTTGTCTCATGAGACAATCTGTACAGTGCTCTTGGTGGTTAGCCTTGATTCGTGCTACCATGTGCAACAATCTTGGTGGTTAACCTTGACTTGTGAACCTCTATGTGCAATGAGCCTTGAGTCATAATTTATGTTGATAACACGTTACTATGAATTAATTTTTATATGATCCCATGTTTATGTTCCATTATTCCATGTGTTCCAAGCCTTTTATTTTTCATTATGTCGTTCATTCTAGCCCATGTGACAAATATTTCTTACTATGTTTTTTCCCTTACTGGGATTTTAGCTCATCCCTTCATTCATGTGATCCCCAAGGTACCCTTTTCATATGTAAGGGCTCAAATAAAGTTACGATCTCTTTATGGATAATAAATAATGAATTGTTTTTTAGACCCATGTTTTCAATTTATTTATGTATTCTTCAAACTCATTGGACTTAACGATCCTTGGATTTTTTTATGATGTATAATTATTCTAATGTTATGTGTAAAAGGATTGGATTGCTATAGGTGGTATCAGATGACAGTGTAGATATATTTTGATGTTACGAATAGAGTACTATAGTAAGAACCTTAAAAATGATACTAAGTATAAGAAAACACCCCTAGATTTTGGTAAGTAGATATTAAGTGATTTATCAAGAAAATAAATACATTTATAGATACAAACAGGTAGAGGTGGCTATGGAACATATGTTTCTAGGTTTAAAACCCAAAACACCACTTTAATCTAGACTCAAACAAGAACAGGTTCATGACAAAGGTCCTCTTTGCACTTTTGGTCTAACACTCTTAGGGGATATTATTTGGTAAACTAATGATCTTGGTACAAATAATTATTAGGGGAATGAAAAAAATACCATAAGAATATATATTAATAAATAGATCATGGATAACCTAGATTTAATCATAGGAAATCAAAATATAGGATATACTTCACATTTATAAGTTTATCTTCTAATGTTTGAAGATTAAATTGTATGCTCAATTTCTATGTATTCAAGACCTTTAATTGTGTGTTACTATTCCTAGTTAATGGAGGTAAATAGGAGAACACATGAAACAATCAATGTAATAAGGAATATGAAGATTTCCTCCAACGATATTTCTGATATGATGGGAATGGGTGCTCCAAACAACATGATAGTACTTTCTCAGCTATGTCAAGTTATGAATAATAACTTGAATAATGTGGAAGACTCTCCTCCACCATGGAAAGTGTAACACCCCAAGGTTTTAAAATAATTAATTCAAATACGTGAAACATTGTTTTAAATAAATAGTTATAACTAGCCTTTAAACATAATTTTTCCTCTTCTATGTTTTGAATTTCAGAAAACGTTCATATATGGTTGTGACCAGTATGTTATTTGGAGTCTAATAGAAGCCACTTAATTTTTTTTGATTAGTAATATACCCTTATGAACATTAATATTAATAGTAACATGAGCCTAATTAATAGTAAAAAAATATTTAATTTTATTATGTTTATAAAATAATAATATGTTTATTAATTTTTCAAGATGTTAAAAAACTGAGTTGTAGATTTACTGTTGTTATTTTTGAAAAATATGTTTTTATTTAAAAATTAAACTAATAATATTTAGAAATTAATTTAAAAAAAATGGAGTTCATTTTTTAATTCTACATGTCTATAAATGTTACGGTGAATTTGTGGTATTTTTCTGAAATTTTTTAATTTTTGATGAATAGTAAAGTATGGTAAATTACGATAAATGATAAATACTTATTTTACTACATCATATGTGATGCAAAGATGGTTTAAGCCCACATGGTTCATACTCAAATGAAATTATTACTATTTTGAGACACATGAATCAGTACTATTCATTATCTTGATCTAAATGTTTATAATAATTATTTAAATAATGTAAATCTCTCATCTACTCCACTATAAATACCAACCCCTTTTCCCTATTCCTATCACTCCTCTAAAACATTGATAATTTTCTATGTTCTACCAAATTTCATCCCTAAATCTCTTACACGTTTCCTAGACCTTCTAGTCTCACCAAAAGGCCAAAACCAAATTCCTTATGAACGATAACACAGAGAAGATATCCAGAGGTAAGAATCCACTTCCTTTTTCTTGTATTTTCTTTTCAATTCCTTTTTTTCTTATACTCTCCTCCCATTATATTATCCATAGGAATTAAATTTCCAGAATGTTACATATTATTTACTACATCATATTCATGTAAAATATTCATCATATTTATTCCTCTCCTCTCCCTCTTATTATAAAAATAAAAAACATCAACTCTGATGTGCTGATTTGCCAAAACTGTGGACAATGTGTTTCAACTTTCCATTATTTCCATCAAAACTGGTCATAAAACCTTATTAATGGTTGAAAAATAATTTAATGTTTATTATGTAACCAATTTTATATTTTTTAATGAACATATATACATCTGATTAAATTATATAATGAAACATGTTCAGGATTATATAGGAAACACCAAAAATGACATAAACAAATGTCATTATTGTTTTATCCAACGATCCCTCAATATATATGATAAAAAAAAGATTTATAGTATCATTATATATGATGGAATCATATTAATACCATTTCATTCCACTTATGTAATTCCATTTCCTTACAAAAAGAAAATAAAATACAAATCGACCATGAAAATTTTGTAAAGAACACTCTGAAAACAATGGATGGAACAAAATACTAAAAATTAGTTCTTGAAATGATGTTATAAAATGAGCATATAATGAGTAATAAACATGTATATGTTTTTTTATTATATTAATAACACTCTTTTAACCATTATACAATAAGATTAAATAGGTTTTATGTATGAAAAAACTTAGGTAAGGGAATTCTTAACCTAATTCCATTCTTTGAGTTAACATTATACTTTATTATTTTTGCGGTATTAATTTTTTTTGTGTGTTGAATATTGGTTATATTATGTTTAATTATGTTTATTTATAGTTTATATACATATTTCATCCACTATATTAATTATCACATCAATTATATTATATTTGTATTGGGATCTTCTTTTAAAATCCCCTTTTAAACTTCTTTTTTAAAAAATTCATAGAAATTTTATTATGAAATTATTCATGTTATATGATTATATTATGGTTCTTTTAAATTGTTAATTATAAATGTTGGGACTTATATCTCCCTCTAATTCATTGGGTGTGTGTGTGTCGATGGTCTGCGGTGTGGTTACTCCATATGTAACTGTAAAGGTTACACAATAACGTAGCTGTGTGGGTTACAATGTGTGGTAGTCCTGAAGGTCGAAAATCATAAGGTATCCATGAGTGTTAGAATATAAGTATGTAATTCACAAAAAAACATTTATTGTTTTATTAAATTTCCATATGTTTTTTAGAAATATCATGGAAATCTCAAGTTTCACAAAGTTTGTTTTTATGCATGAAAAATATGTCTTTTTGAAAATGATTATATACGTTTCAAGTATTCATGGACTAATGTTTTCTTTTATATAACTTACTAATATTTTTTTGTTCATTCCATGTTTTTAAATGATTTTCATAGGTTATGATGATTTTTATGACAAAGATGTAATCCAAGTTAAATGTTATAAGGATTTTTCAAATAATACATGTTTTATTTGAAAATCATTATATTTTAGAAGAAATTGATATTTGTTTGTGGTATATGATCTATATGAATGTGTAATGTAATGGATGTATTATATCCCAATTATCTAAAAATATAAACATGAAAATATCCTGAATATGAAGGGATCATAGTTCTTAAATGAAATTCATGATTATGTAATGTAATAAGGTAGGGTCCTTATCATTGGTATCAAAGGATGGTTTAGATTACTTTATGGGTTAAGATGATGATAATAGAATACCATAAATGATTTTTACTCATTGGATAATTCCAAATGATATAGAATTTAATGATTACCAAATTTCATCAACTAAGATATGTTTGTTCAGAATGGATTTCTATAGAATAAACAAGGAAGCTAATGATGAGAGGCACCAACAGAATGATATCCTTCCGAATCTGCAGCACGAAATAGTTGGGATTGGAACTGAGAAGTTTGTGATAGTAATGTCTTTGAAAACAAAGGAAATAAATGGTGGTGTAATCCATGCAAGATAAAAATCATAGGTACTACAACAGAACATGATGATAGTGTAACATTTTATGAGATTACACCCTCCTACATTTAGTGGATATTCGGACCCGATAGCGGATGAAAGATGGATTAAAGCCCTTGAAAAGATATTCTATGTTTTGGGATGTTTAGATAATGAAAAGTTAAGTCTTTCCATTAAATTTTTTATGGTGAATCTGATTGGTGGCGTTCAATGGACAAAAATATTAGGGATAGAGAGGAGATTGATTCTTTAGACTAGGATAAATTGAAAATTCTTTTCCTTGAAAAATATTTTCATAAGGTGGTACCACTTAGGATAGAAAAGAAATTCCATGAAATCAATAAAACAAAGGAAGATTCGGATGTTGTGTATGAATAAAACTTCACCTGACTAGGGAGGTATAGTCCAAATATTATTCTATATCATATTAGAAAAATCAACTACTTTTACTCAGGATTAAATCCATGGTATCAAAGGGCAATGGCCTCCTGTGAATTAAAAAGATAAGAGAAACATGTCTGGTGTGATGAGAGGGATGAGATTGAGTTTTCTAATGATCACATTAACTTTTTCCATAAAAGATAAGAAGAGGTCCATATGGCTGGCGATTAGTAAGAATCATCCAATGAAACTTTATGGTAAGAAATTATAGTTTCTAGTTTGTGAAATGTGTGGAAAAAATGCCCCATGGGGAATGCCTTACCAGAAATGAGAAGTGTTTTCTATGTGGAATGTTTGGAAAAATGGCGTGAGATTGAAAAGAAAATTATCCTAAGAAAAATCCCGATAAGAAAACAATTATTTTTTAAATGTGGAGAGATGGATCATTATGAAAATCACTACCCAAATAGATATCTAAATGATGAAAATATGCCAGTATATAAGCAGAAATGTGTAGTGATATTATTTTCGACTACATCAGTAGATGTCAGGATATCCAATGAAGTTGTATCAAGTACCTTGTTTTTTTACTCTGATTTTTCTAATGTTTTGTTTGATACGGGGTCTACACATTCCTTAATTTTTAATTTATTTTCTATCAAATTGGAAATATCACTTCGAAAAATGAGACTGGAACATATTGTTAGAACACCATGGGAAAATATTTTAGAAAAGTGTAATTATTAGAATCATTGTTTTATGGTATATGGAATGACATTACCTTCAGTCATGGCTATATTTTCCTTATTCTAGTTTGATGTCATTATAGGAATATATTTTCATTTTGTTTATCATGCTAAGATTTATTTTAGATCCAAAGAAGTTATTTTTTAGAAATATTTTATGTTTGTATACAATAATGAAGCCATATAATTTATAACATATTAGGATGAAGAGAAACCCTTAAAATATGGAAATGAAACTTATCTTACTCATATAATAGAAAAAAAGGAAATTTTTAGATTAATTATTTTCTAGTGGTAAATTAATACCTTAATATTTTTTTTGATGAGTTACCTAGTTTCATACCAGATAAGGAAGTAAAATTCAAATTCAAATTAGTTCTTGATGCTAAGACAAATTCAAAACCCCAATATTAAATGGCACAAATGAAACTTATTGAATTGAAATATCAATTGCAGGAGTATCTTGATACAGGATTCATTCGTCCTAGTACATTACCATAGGGTGATTTTTTCTAGTTCGTTAAAATGAATGATGGTTACATGAGACATTTCATTGATTATAGAGCCTTGAATAACATCACTATTAAAAACAATTATCATTTTCCTCATATCGAGGACTTGTTTGATCAGCTTCAGAGAACTTAGTACTTTTCAAATATTGACTTGAGATCTGGATACCATCAGCTGAAGGTGAAGGAAGATGAAATCTTGAAAATATATTTTTGTACTATAAATGGGCATTATGAATATTTTGTTATTTATTTTGGGTTAAATAATGAAAATGTTGTTTTCAGGGGTCTTTTGAATAGAATATTTCACTTTTTCTTGTAAAATTTGGTGGTTGTGTTTATTTATGACATTCATGCATTTTATAAGAGTAAATATGAGTATTAAAAATATATAGGGGATGTTATGAAAAACATAAAGGAAAATAAGTTTTATGAAAAATTGAGAAAGTTTGATTTTTGGTTGCAAGAGATTTCTTTTCGTGGGGACATTGTATATAAGGATAGAATAATAGTTAATCCTACCAAAACGAAAGTCTTTTATGAATGGACAAGACCAACAAATGTTACATAGATTCATAGTTTTATTAGATTATAAGGTTATTACGAATGGTTTGAAAAAAAGCTTTTTAGGGTTATCTAGCCCTATAACTATGATAACCCAAAAAGGGGTTGAAATTATTTGGACAGAATAATGTGATTTTTGTTTTCAAGAACAAGAGAAGAGATTAGTGAATGCTTTGGATTTGGCGTTTACTTCCTAAAATGGGGTGTTTTTCATCTATATTGATGATTCAATGAAAGGAATTGGACGTGTCTTGATGCAGAATGATATGGTAATTTCTTATACTTCTAAAAAACTAAAACATAATGAGTTAAATTGTCCTATACATGATTTGGAATTGGTATTTTTGGTTTTTTCCTTAAAATTCTGGAGGCATAATTTACACGGAGCCAAATGTAAAATATATACAGAGAAAAAATAATGAAGTACATATTCACTCAGAAGGAATTTAACATGAGCAAGATAAGATGTCTTAAACCGGTAATGGGTTATAATTGCGCGATCAATGTCCATATTAAAAAATCAAAAAAAAAGTGGTAGATTCCTTGAGTCGAAAAAATCTTGCATCATAAACCATGTTACATTTGGAACAGGATCCCTTGATTAATGATTCAATGAATTCTGTCTTTGAAGATATTTGTGCGGGAAATACCTTTGTTTTGATTCATGTTTAAGTGCATTCATCTTTATTAGAGATAATTAAGAAAGCTGAGAAGGAAGATTATAGGATATAGAAAAGGTATAATTGGTTTAAAATGGTAAGTATCCAGAATTTAACCTTGGTAAAGATTGTGTTTTAGGATTTGGTAAAATTTTGTCTGTGAGTTTTGATTCTTAGTTGAAGAAAGAATTGTCGTGTGAAGCTCATAGTTATCCATTTTTAGTCCATCCTAGTAGTAATAAGATGTATAGAGACCATTGAGAGTATTACTGGTGGGATTAAATGAAAAGGGATATTTATTATTTTACCATTAAATCTTTGACATGTCAACGGGTTAAAGAATACCTATAGTTATCGAATGAGATGCATCAGCCTTTTCCACTTCTAGAGTAGAAATTGGATAATATTCAGTGGACTTCGTTGTGAGACATCCAATGACTTCTCAAGGTAACAATTCAATATGGGTTATTGTTGAATGAATTTCTAAATCTATATATTTTCTCCCTATTCATGTTACAGTTTATTTGGATCATCGTTCTTGATTGTACCTCAAAATGATTCTAAGTTCACATGGAGTTCCCCATTCCATTGTGTCTGATTGGGATTCTAGGTTGATTGCTAATTTTTGTGTGGGCCTTTAGAAGTCTTTGGGAACAAAATTAAAATTTATTATAGTGTTTCATCCTCAATAAAAGAGGCATTAAGACTGAACAATTCAGACTTTGTAGGATATGCTTCAAGATTGTTCAATGGACTACCAGGGATGTTGGGATCAACATATTTCTTTACTTGAGTTTATTTACAATAAAATTTTTCATTATATTATACAGATGGAAACTATCTAGGAATTGTATTGGAATTAGTGTAGAACTCTGTATTTTTCTATTAAGTTGGGGAAAGGATGTTGATGGGACCAATATTGATAGAGGAAGTGGTTGTGAAAGAAAAGATGGTCCAGAAAAACATGAGGATAGCTCAGAGATGTCAGAAAAGTTATGCATAAAAGAGGAGGAAATGCTTTTCCTTTGAGGTAGGTGATCATGTTTTTCAAAGAATCCCAACCTAGAAAAGTTTTAAGTGTTTTGGTAATAATGGAAAGTTATGTCCACAGTTCATTAGACCTCATGAAATTCTTCAGAATATTGGACCATTCACATATTGAGTACCTTTACCTCAAATTTTATCTCAGGTACACAATGTTTTTCATTTTTTGATGTTGATAATGTATGTGTTAGATTTATCTCATGTCTTGATCCCATAACTAGATTAGTTGGAAGAGAGCTTCTCTTAAGAAGGGAAACCAGTTATTATTCTTGATCGAAGGGAAAAAGTACTGCAAAATAGGGCAATTCTCCAGGTAATGTTTTTTTGTAAAACAACATGGTAGAAGAAGCATCACGGGAGTCTGGAAATGCTATGAGGTAAATGTACCCTCACTTGTTTAATAAGTACATAAAATTGCGGGGACGCAATTTCTTGAACCTGCAGATAGTGTAACACCCCATGGTTTTAAAAAATAAATTAAACTGCATGATTTTTATAAATAGACAGTTGTAACTAGACTTTGAACATAATTTTTCTCCTTATATATTTTATATTTCAAACAATAGTCATCTATTATTGTGATCGGTAAGTTATTTGGTGTCTGATATAACCAACATGATTTTTGGTGAATAGTAACATAACCTTATGAATAGTAAAATGAATTGTAATATGACCTTAATGAATAGTAAATTCTATTATTATTTTTTTTTTATAGTTATAATATAATGAGATGTTAATTAATTTTTAATAGTGTTAGAAAAATGATTTATATATTTGAAATTGTTATTTTTTAATAAATTAGGATTTTATTTAAAAATTATATTAATTATACATAGAAATCTATTTTTTTAAAATGATGTTCATTTTTTAATTATTAATTTTGAAAAATGGTTCTGGTTAATTTCTAGGATTTCTTGGAATTCTTGAATTTTTGATGAATAGTAAAATTTGGTAAATTGTGATAATTGTTAAATACTTATTTTATAGTGCCATGGGTGACGTACAGATGATGTAAGCACGCATGGTTCAAAGTAACATGAATTTATTAAAATGTGGGGTCAAATGAATCAATACTATTCATTGTCTTGAGAAAAATATTATAATAATGGTTAAAATAATGTAAAATCCCTCCTCTCATCCACTATAAAATCCACCCTCAGTCCCCTCTTCCTCTTACACATCTTGTGCCTTGGTCATAGTCTATGGTCTACCAAATTTCCTCCCAAAGGCTCTTCCCCACGTCCTTCACCTATGGGTCTCACTAAGAGGCCAAACCAATGGCCTTAAAGAGGTTCTCAGGGACATGAGATCAAGAGGTACGAATCCTATTCATTTTTCATGTGTTTTCATTTCAATTCCTTTATTTTCTTATACTCTCTTCCCATTTCCTATTCCAAGAGGTATGAAATCTCCAAAATATTATATATATTTTAGGTTATCTTGTTCATGTAATTGATTCATCAATATTCTTCCTCTCCCCTCCCTCTTATTCTAAAAATAAACATCATTCCCGATGTGTCAATTTACCATAATCGTGGATGATTTGTTTCCAATTTCCATTAATTCCTTCAAAGATGATCATGAAACCATTTTAATGGTTTAAAAAAATGTTTATTTTATGAAGTACCAAATTTTATGTTTTTTACTGAACTTCTATTCAAGGAATTAAATTATATAATTAAACATGTCCATGATTATTAAGGAACCACCAAAAATGATCTAAACAAATATCGTCAATGATTTATCTAATGATCCATCATCATTTAACAAACAAATGATTTATGGTATCATTATATATTGTGCAAACCTATGAATACCATTTTATTCTACTTCTAGAATGTCATTTCCATATGAAAGGTAAATCAAATACAAACCATCCGTCAAATTAGATATGAAAATGGATAAGTTACTAATTTCACAAGAAATTAGATATGAAAATGGATAAATGACTTCACAAATTTCATTTTCTAGGGGGGTGGGGCTGTCCAGGGGGTGGGGTTATCAAAGGGGGTGGTGTGGGGGTGTCTAGGGATTGGTGGTTGTCCAGGTGGTGGGGGTTGTCCAAGGGGGTGGGGGTTTCCCGAAGGTGGGGATGTCCAGGGCTGGGGGCTATCTAAGTGGTGGGGGTGTCCAGGGGGGTTGTCCAATGTGGTGGGGGTGTCCACATGGGGGGTTGTCCAGTGGCATGGGGGCTATCCAAGGGGATGGGGGTGTCTAGGGGGTGGGGTGGTGTCGAAGGTGTTGTCCAAGGGGTGGGGGTGTATGGGGGTGTGGGATGTCCATGAGGTGGGTGTTTCCAGGGGTGGGGGTCTCCAGGGGGTGGGGTGTCCTGGGATTTGGGGTGTCCAGGGGGAGAGGGTGTCCAGAGGGTGGGTCTCTAGGGGTGGGGGTGTCCAGGGGGTGGGTTTCTAGGGGGTGTGGGTGTCCAGGGGGGAGGGGTTGTGTCCATGGCGTGGGGGTGTATAGGTCGTGGGGGTTTCATGGGGCTGAGGGGTGTCCATGGGGTGGGGGTGTCCAGGGGTGGGGGCTGTCCAGGGGGTGGGGGTGTGCAGGGGGTGGCGTGTCTATGGTTGGGGGGGCTATCCAATGAGGGTGTCCTAGGGCGTGTCCAGGGAGGTGGGGGTAGTCCAGGGGGTAGTGGGGTCCAAGGGGGCATGTCCATGGGTGTGGGGGTGTCTTGGGGGTTGGGGGTGGCTGTCAAGCAGTGGGTGTGTATAGGGGAATGTATGGGGGTGTCCAAGGGGGTGGGGGAGTCTAGGGGGTGGGGGATGTCCAGGGGATGAAGTGTACAAGGGTGGGGGTATCCAAGGGTGTCGGGTGTCCATGGGTGGGGGCTATCCTGGGGGAGGTGGTGTCCAGGGGTGGGGGCTATCCAGGGGGTAGGGGCTGTCTAAGGGGGTGGGGGTGTCTAAGGGGGTGGGGGTGTCCAAAAGGAGGAGTGAATCAGTCACACATATATTCAATCACAGAAAATCATCAAGTCGAGTTTTATTATTTATAGATAAAGAAATAAAAATAATTTTTCCTACGTAATCACGCATATATTCAAGAAAAAAATCATCAAACAATAAATGTCAATAATATAAGTAAAAACATGTAACAGATCAATATGTCCCTCATCACCATCATTGTCATCATCATCTGCATCCCCAACCTCATCTTTGTCCCCATTTTCATCTCTTCCCTCGTCAATGCCCTCCTCCTTTCCCACTTAATTTTCCTTCTCCTCCTAATCTCCCTCCTACTCGCCCCCCTCCTCTTCCTCAGACTCCTCCTCACCCACCTCCACCACCTCAGCCTCCTCCTCACCCTCCTCCTCCGACTCGGCGTCCTCCACACCATCGTCATCATCAGGAACGACATTGTCTCATACACCACTAGAACTGCCACCAAGAACACCATATATAGAACGCATTGAACCCATATATTCATCACAAGTTGTGCTATCCTCTGTTAAAAGTGTTGGATGTTAAACATACATCAGTTTTATAAATGTAGTGTTTTCTCTAGAAGATTGTCCTCTCATCTTTGTAGCCCTTTTAGCATGTTTTTCATGTGCCTTAACATTATGGAACTCATTGGAACTACAACTCGTACCTGAAGAGGGAAAATACTTATTTAATACTATACTCTTTCTAGGTTAGTAGTGTACTCTTCCTGGGTCATCATATCCCAACACCTGATGTATGTGATCATTTGGCCCAAAATTATTAGTTAACTAGGAATAAAGGGCATATAAATCATCTAGTTACAAATATTAATATATTATTATGTTAAAAAATAGATATTAAAATTTTAATTCAAAAACGTAAAACTTACATTCTGCTACTTAGTCGGTTCGTTAACGATACCTTCATTTTTTCCCTTGTACTCGAGAAAAATAGTTTTCTCAAGTCACATGTCCTTCAGTATTCAATGATTACCTCTACAATTAAATTTAAGGTATTAAACCATGATTTAAAATAGGTTACTAATAATTTACATCATAAATAATATAATATTAAAACATTATCAATCGAATAAATTATGGAGGAGACAATATAATGTGAAAATCGTAAAGAAAATTTATAAAAAACTGTCATACCTTCTTCCTCTCATGATCTGAAATCGTAGTACATCACAATATGTGGAGGTATTTTTTTAGCATAAATGTTTTTATTTATTACATATTATTTCTACATAAAATTTGATAATACAAATGATAGTATTAATGAAATACATGAAAATTTTCATTTAAATACCCCAAATGTGATTAATACTATAAATTTGATGCTCATCCAATGAGTAATCATTTGCCGATATTGTTCTATCGGATAATCATCCATGATAGGTACATCCTATAACTCTATGCCAAATCTAGCATTCTAGACAACATACAACTCATTCTTATAGGATCTCTAAATCTCACCTAAATCCTTTAGACATGTTGGACATGCACCCAGACCATCAGGGAAATTAAAAAAAGTTGACAACAAAATATTAATTCATATACATTCAAAAAAAATAAAATCCATTAAACACAAATGATTTTTTACCCATATTTGTGTCCAAGCATTATCATTGACTTAATTTGGAAACTGTCTCCATGAGATCTTCCTTATGGGATTGATTTCAAAGTATATGGTAAGCATTGCCAAAAAACTACGACATTGCTACCATATTTTTTCAATCATTTGATTGTCTCTATTTTAGTCCACCATAAACTGTGTGTGGTGGTTCCACACTGCACGCAAGCGTGTACACCCCCTCCCATGCCTCATATCAATATATGTATCTATTAGGAAAGAAAAAAATATTTTTTATCAATAAATGTTATAATGAAAATAAATAATGGAATAATTTTTTTTATGGTTCTATAAATATACCTGTGGTGGTCTAATCAATGAACATATTTGGATCAACAAAAATTGAAGTAACACCCTTTACGGGTGTAGTGGGTCCTAGTTTATGCTTCGTAGGGATAGTCTTTGGTGGATCCGGAGTCGATGAAGATGGAATATGAAATCTCGAAGAGAAGGAAGTAAAACTAAAATAAGATGGCAGAGATGGTTGACTGAATTCTAGATGGGGAGTGAGAATCATTATTGGATATGATAGAGATAAGGGAGCACACTCAGATGTAAAGGGTAGTAAAAACATGTGAGGCCTAAATATCATGTGTGTCCCTAATGACACACTAGAATCTGAATGTGGGATAGATGGTATGTCAGTGCGGGTGGTAGGGTCTAATCATGCAAACTGACCAGATCACCTTACTCTCACCCCCCCCCCCCCCCCGAACCACTAGCCTGATTATTGGGTCCACAACTAAGCTACTCATCAAATAATTTTATCCTAAGAGGTGTATCCTGCAAAAAAAATTAAAAAATTCACATGACATTATATATTATTTAAATATATATATATCTGAAATAAAATACTCATTATTGGCACTGGTGGTGGAACCCCAATCTCATCCATGCGACGATTTTTGTCCATCATCTTTTTCTATCACCTCTCATCAATTGGTTTTATTTCCAGAATTTGAAAACAAATAAATAAGTAATTAGAAAGGTACTACTAATTTGAAACCCAAAAAACAAAATATATGGGAGGGAATAGGATGATTCATGGATAATTTTACAATCCATAGTTTTAGGTGAGTTTGAATGGATATATAATGAATTCAATAAATCATGTAAGATGTAATAAGTAAATTTAATTTTTAGTGGTATTGTTATTTACCAAGTGTCACCAGTCTATTAAAATCATTGAACATTGATTCTGAGGCTTTATTTCACTCAATAACCAAGAGAGATAGCATACTGAATTATTCCCCTTGAAAATTCATCATGGTATATATTATGAATGATTAAACCCTTAATATAGTTGTAAATTATGATATAAACATATGAAAAAGGAAAAATTAAGGACACGATATCTAACAGATTCATAAGTGGTAAATAACCTATAGAAATTAAGGAAAAATTTTATTTCATAAGCCCAAGTAGATGATACAGGTTACTGTACATGTTTTGTAGAAGAAGACAATCCATCATATTCATTATCTGGTGAAATGTAAAAGGGTGTTCCTAGAGTTGTACTAATATTATACATGTTCAATAAAGCATTGAAATGTTTACCATGTTAGAAATGTTGGTTTCGTAGCATTGAATACAGTTCAATTCCAAAATAGAAAATAAAATTCAAATAAAATTGTAACCAATCAACATTGAAAATTCAGATAACAGTAAAGTCAGATAAAACATATTTGTAATCAATGTTAAATAAATTTCAATAGTACTAACCTTAAAAACCCAAGTCGAGCTAAATTGAAATAATTGAGAACATGGATGTATGATTCTATATATTTCCTATCACAACAGTTGGTTCACAAAAAAACTCTTAAACTTGACCTATTAAATACATAAAAAGTAATAAATGGATCATTTCTAATGGAAATAGGGATGGTGACAATTCCATCATCACCATAATAAAAAAACATATGTTGGAATTACTTCAATAATGACACCAAATTCAGGTTGAATATATTCTTTGACATAAAAGAAACATGTTTCACCATTGATGCCAATACATATGGTTCATCCGTAGAAATAGTGAGAGTCATATCAATTACTCAAAATCCAAAATCATTAATAAATGTGATATTCCGTGAAATAGTATAAAAACACTCTCATTTTATCATCATGAGTTGTCCATGAGAGTAATGATCCAATATTATTATTTTTTCAATGACACCATAATAACCCATATTTTCAAATCATGGTCTATTATATGATTCACAGGAATAAAAGTATGTTGTGGGAGTAACCATAACACAATCATGTTGTGTTCTTATGTTCTTTTCTCGTTCAGTGATAATAAATCTTTACCCATTGATAACAATTGATTTACAGTCACGAACCATGGTATTATGACCAAAATCCAAAGCTATTATTTCTTAATAGACAGATTCAGCATTAAAACACAATACCAGAAATATAGATTAATATTAAAATTAATTAATTATTTATTTTATTGTTTTAAACAATAATATTTTTACATTAAATTTTAACCAAGAATAAAACCCTTTTCCATGTAAAGTCTCTATCATCCTCAAAGATAAATAACTATGCGTTTTAATTATCATTTCTTTATAATCCATGTAGATTAAAATATAAATAGTTTAACTGATATGTAACATATAAATTTTCAATTTACATACTTGATGTAGTGATCGAAGAAATCATAGTTGAACAAAACTTTGTGATGTGCCATCTCCCACTCTTCAAGGCTTAATGTCGTCAATATATATGAAACAAGATTTCCTATTATTTGATTAAGTGATGGAAAATTGGGTTCCATTTTCTCATTCTTTTTCTTCTTCATTTCTCATTGGTCTGTTCGTTCCAATAGTAAGATAGCACAAATACATGGAGAATAAATTCTTACAGTCTTCAGCCATGTAACTATTCATGGTTGGACCTTTGGGATGATTCATGTTTCAGACATAAGACTTTAATGTGTATATATTTATCTTAGTTGGATGCATCCAATGAAAATAAATAGGTCCTTTGAAAAGTATTTTAGTTAGAATATGGTTAGTCAGATGCAACATTTATGTGAAAAATAGAGGAAATATTTTTTCTAAATCACAAAAAAATTAAGGTGTCATCTACCATCATTTTTTACAAGAAATACTTGGAAAAAATTTTAGCACAAAGATCTCAAAAAAAATGGAACAAACAAAAAACATCCACTCTTACATTATTGTAAAAAAGATAATGGATTGTCATTGGAATCAACTCATGTAGAAGGACGTGATAATCCTGAGTCTTCAAAGATTTTAGCTTCAACTCTCTTCTGTTGACCCGTTTAGATATATTGCTTGAATATCCATTAGGAACATTAATATTAATGAGTAATTCTATAAATTTCTTTTTTTATGTAGGATTCATCACGTAAGAGGAAGACAGAACTTGCCTTTTATTTTCACTGATACGCACAGGATGTAATTATGGTCTGATGACCCAATCCACCAAGTCAAGTCGAGATATTAAATCATCTTTTGTCATTCCCATAACATTTTGAATAATTGAAAGAAACATTTCACATATCTTCTTTTCAGTTTTAATTATGTCTATGAAATAATATAACAAAATGGTTGTCCAATAAGAAAAATCAAAAAAGATACTCCTTTTCTTCCAATTGTAATAGGTTTCAGTGGAAACATGTTTTTTCTCTTTCTAGATTTCATTTGACCATTCATGAATGAAAAAAGGGAAATCTTTCAATTCAATAAGAACATCAGTTCCAAACATACACTACTGTGGATCATTAGTCTCAAGGGAATTGTAAAATCTTTGACGATTATTTCTATATAGATGGTTTATTGACAAGAATCATCGATGTCCCAGAAAACTGAAAATAGAGTGATGTTTCATTATTTTGGATTATGTATGTTTCATGAAAATAGGACATGATATTTTTCCCTTAATTCTTCATTTAGACATCATTTCTTAAGCAATAAAATCATTGACTGTCCTCATAAGCATAGAACGCATCTGAAATATGTCTATTGAAAATGCATTGTATGTGTGCACACCCACATCCCAAAGAATAATAAACTCTTTGATTTAAAGTTCCATGTATGAGTTTGTATCATATTCAGGATCTAAAAGGATATATATGAGTATAATCGTGAAATTTAACGGTTTTATCATACCCAACCATGGGGGAAGGTTAAAAATGTGTATAAAAGCTGGCCATGTGTTGTGTGAAGTAAGAATCTACCCAAATGGATTAAATCCTTCACATGAAAGACCCAGCCCCACATTATAAACATTAGCAAGAAAATCAAGATATTTAGCATAAAATCACTTCCATGAAAATCCATCTTTAGGGTGAACCAACTCATCATTAGTCTTCATTCTCTCGGTATTATGCCATCGAATGTTATTGATATTTAATCATACATAAAAGGACTCTAGAGTATATGGATCAATGGAAAGTTCAACATTACTTTTTGTGGCACACGGGATAGTGTTCCATCATCTTTTGGCTTCTAGTGGGATGTGCCCCATTTTATACAATCATTTTTTTCAGCAGTTTCCTCCCAAAATAAACTGCATTATTTTGGGAAAGCATGAATTTTGTATCTTGAAAATACATGTTCCTCCACTAACTTCCTTTCCATATTTTGGTTTGAAATAATAAATACATCATATAGAAGTAAATAATTCATGAAGGTAATAATTTAATCTATGGATGTATTATAATTCCCATACATTGTTTTCCCAAGAAATAATCAGATTAAAAATTTTATTTTCTTCATTTTTCTACATTGTCGATATACTGATGTTGTGGCAGCATTATTCAATTTTTTTCACACTAACAACATCATAATTTACATTAGACACATCATTTGTGCTCATATGGATGTCTTCTTGGGTCAAAATCCTTTCCTTTTCAGGTTGAATAATTAATGGAAACGGGTCCAATAACAAATTCTCCAATCTATTCCTCTCTTTTGGATCATCAGTATTTTGAGATTTCTTTTTCTACCCATTTTGATACCACACATAGTAGTTTTTTAAAACTATATTTGGTTATGTGGTAGATGAATTCTTCACAGATCAACCAAGGTCTTACAACATAATTTTAATATGGGTAGTTAATGTTACCACTATCAAAATCATTTTAAAATAAAAAATCTAAAAAGATCTGAAAATTGTTTTGAAAATCTCTTGAGATCCTAATGCTTTCATACATACATCTTCTACCAATTATATATAAAAAATTATTATAAGTCATTTTGTCAAACTAAATTCAATAATATTGAAGTTTAATTGAATATATATTTATGTAAACAAGAATTGATCACTTTATATAAATCCATAACTCACACATTAATCTATATGAGAAGCAAAATATAAAGAACAAGAAAAATAATATATTTATAAAAAATAAAATAAATTAATATAAATATATGATATTGAATTTAATTATAAATATAATACCATGAAATTTGGGAATATTGAAGGAAAATATATAATTAATGGGAGAATTTTGAGTGTCCTAAACATTTTGTGTCAAAGAGAATGAGAGATTTTGAAACAACGAGCCTTTGAAGGAGATGAATCCCAATATTCTCTAGTATTCAATGAACTAAGTAATAACTTGATCACCTGAGATCCGGAGAGTATTTTCAGGCCAAAAAATTTTCAAGGAATTTTTTTAATATCTTTTAAGAACTATACATGAGTATATGAGATCTTGTACACTTGTGGAGGAGAATTATTCCAGAGTTGGGTAAATTTTCAATTGAAGAAATTTTATATTTTAGTAGATTATTTGAGTGATATTCATAATATATATTTCAAATATATGGGAAATAAAATCTGAAAATTATGGTACAAAGTTCTTCATGTATTGAAACATCGTGTTCATACATGTGTTCATGATCCATGAAATATTAAATAAAACTAAAAGAAGTTTGATGTCATAAGATGAAGGTCCCATGGGGGAAAGAAGCATGATTCAATGTACATGATGATTCCGAATGATGAGATTGAGATTTATTTTTTGAATGGGATAATCTATCCCCATTTTAGATATCCATAAAGGAAGGTGTTTCTAGTTGATTAAGTGAACTATTCTAGGTTGATACCTTGTTATTAAAACAATGTGAAGATATAATTATTTAGTTTTGTGTTCCTAAATTTGAGGTGGAATTTATTATGGGATATTTTTATTTATCACAAACAAGAGGACATCATGGACCAGATAGAGCATTTTGCAAGATATTACAATGTGAATTATTTTAATTAAATATGCATAATGTGTAATGAGAGTTTTTTAAATAAGTTATTTATTCTAAAAAATGGAAATATTTTTAAAAAGTGAAGATATTTCATACACCCAATACCCAAAGTTGAAGTATTTAATATGAGTGGAATTAATAAAATAGTAATCTTCCATACATAATTTGATATCACAAACATTATATTGTGTTTATGTCTATTACGTGTCAAAATGGGTAGAATCTTGGACTAATTTGAAGAAAAAAACTATATTTGGGATCAAATTTTTTATGAGGAATGTATTTTCATAGTTTGAAATTTATTGTTTACTTATTAGTGATCATGGAATGCACATCAATACTCACTTTTTTGTAGTAATACTTGAGAAATAAGAAGCTAAATACAACACCCTAATGCCTTATTAACCAAAAAAATAGGTACATTAAATTATTCAACTAAAAGATAAATAAAATTTTAGAAAAAATCACGAGTTCAACATCATTGTATTTTTGCAAGAAGTTTGATTATTATTATATTCATATATATAATAATTTAAAAGACTAATTAGTATGACCCCATTTAGTATTTTCTATGGAAATCCATGCCAGTTATTATGTGATCTAAAACATTATTCATATTAGTCTATAAGGAATGTAGATACAGATTTCAAACAAGGTGAAAAGTGTTTCTTGTAATTGGATGAATTAAAAGAGATCTACAGAGACATATATTATAATGAAAAAAAACATAAATATAAATCCAAGATGTTTAATGAATAATTAATCAATTTATGAAAATTCACACCCAAGGAAAATGTACTTTTGATTAACTCATGTTTATTATTTATTATAGGTAAATTTAACCCACATTGGATGATACCTTCCATTTGAGTCAACACATTTCCATATAGATTTATTATGATCCAAAGAAGAAATGAAACATTGTTTAAGGTTAATATAAAATAACTAAAGCTCTAAATGAAAAAATTAAAAGAATGATTCATTCTCTCTATTAAATAAAATGGAGGATACAATGGCATGTCTATATATTCATATAAAATAGAGGCACTAACTTGGATTAATTTAAAAAAATCACATTTTTTAGTTCAGTAATTATCTATGAATTAATAGGGTATATGATCTATTATAATCTCCCACACTCCCATACCAATACTACATAAGAATAAAATTCTGAATAAGAGGAGTACTGATTAGGGGAGGCAATATCACAAAGCAACAATCATTATCATGAAAAATATATCTTTAGATGAAACTGTAAAATATTAGTTATGAAATAAGATAACTAACCATGATATAATGTAATAATTAACCCTAAATAAAAAAAATATTAAATTCCTTGTGGTGATAACCATACCACAACAAAACATCATTATATCTCTTTTAAGAGGGAAAAGATTTTTTTATAATGTGAAATAAAATCCCACAATGATGCTTGAAGTTTGTTGAATAGTGGGAACACTTATTTTTATTCGGTTTGATTCACACAATGAGGAAAACCTGATATCAATCAGAAGGTCGTGATGTTTAGGAGACTACATCATGATGGATTTTCATATAGTGAAACAACTCTTCATGCCCGATATGAAGAATCATTCAATTTTGCAAGTAGGACTTCAAAACCTTAAAGGATAGGGTTATTCCATGAATAATTAAAATTATATAATTATTTTTTCTAAACACTAAACCATGTAATGAAATTCACCATAACTACTTCCAGGATCTATCATGACTGATTCTCCAATCCACCAAATATATATTTCATCATATTCAATTTGGAAGGTAAACTATCTTGGTCCTCTCTTGTGTGATTTATACACCCTTCCTCACCCATCTAAACCCACTTCTACACCAATACCCATTCAATAACTTGAAATTTACATATACCCAATCTATAGAACATCACAATTCCAATCCATCACCCTACCAACACCCAATTCATCCTCAATATCACTACCCTTCCCATTATTCCTTGACAAAAAAATATAAATAAAAAATCCAAATCCTATTTTCAACTAAACCAAACTCTATTGAAACTACCATATCACCCCCACTAAAGAAATGGAAAACCACCTACACCACTACCCCAACTATACCCAATCCCTTCACATGGACCAGCCTTTAATCCATTACCCACCATGAGACAATGTGACTAAAGAAACCCTTTACCATCATTAAGTGGGGATACATCTCACCAGCACCTCCATTAGTTCATATGGTTCACTATCCCTACATAGAAAGAGTACCTATGATGACTTCAAATTAAGGTTATTAATACAATCATGACACTTGATGTATAGAACAAAAATATAAAACAAATCAAATTTCACTTATTGGGTTTACCATCCCACAAACTGCACTAACCTCTTATTTAGGCCAAATCAAAATAGAAAACCAAAAAAATAGACGAATAACAATTAATCTAAATTATAACTTATAGATTAAAAGTGTATAACTAAAAAATTTCTTTATAAAATATGGATTTATTAGGTGGAAATATATTTTTAGCCTAGGCTAAAGAGAGTGCTTCAGGAGAGCTTTTGTTTTGGTTTGCAATCACGCGGATGGGGAATGGATATATTGTGTATTTGGGGGAAAACATTACCTATGGTTTTAAAAAACTATTGGGAAATAATGTCTTTACCAACAGTTACAAAAAAATTGTATATATTAGAAATATTGAGGATTTCCCAATGGTTTACACTAAACCATTGGGAATGGTTGTTTGTGAAAATAGTATACCAATGGTTTTAGCAAACCGTTGGTGTAGGCCTCGTATACCAATGGTTTTATAAAACCATTGGTATAAAAGTGTTGGTATATCCTCAATTTAAACTTGTAAAATTTTAGTAAATGTGAGTTTTTGATGGAGGAAGTAACATTCTTGTGGAATTTTATCACTAGAAAATGGATATCTATATACACTTCCATGAAAAAGGCAATTGAAAAGTGGCCCAAGCCAACATCTGTAACAGAGATCCACAACATTTTGGGTCTAGACATGTATAATTGATGATTTTTAAGAACTTTTCATGATTTTTAACACAATGACAAAGCTAATATGGTAGGGAGTAATAGTTATTTGGACTTAGGAATGTGAAGTCTATTTTAAGGGGTTGAGAAAGAGGCTAATCGATATGCAAGTACTCACATTCCCAATAAGTGGATACCTCTTTTTGGTGTACAGTGATGCTTAAAATAAGGGATTAGGCTGCATGTTGATGAAAAATGATAAAGTAATAGCTTACTCCTCAAGGGATCTGAAAATCCATGAGAAAACTTTCCTACGCATGATCTGGAGTTGGTGGTTGTGATCTTTGCATTAAAAATATGGTGGCATTATCTGTATGGGGAGAAGTGTGAGATTTAAACTAATCAAAAGAGTCTAAAATATATATTCACAAAAAAAAGGGAAAAATATGCACCAGTGAAGATGGATATAGATCATCAAGGATTATGACTACTCAATCCACTAACATCCCAGTAAGGCAAATAAGGTGGAAGATGCTCTGAATAGAAAGGATCCTACATCATTATCAATGATTATAATTGAAAAGGATATGATCATCTTATATTTGTAGAGTATAGACATGGTAATCATTAATGGATAAAAATCATCAATCCTTTTACAAATTATTGTTCAACCATCCCCTGTGGATAAAATAAAGGATACTCAAAGAAAAGATGTAGAAATTCAGAAAAGGGTGTAACCCATTAAAAATTATAAATCCTCTGAGTTCATGATTGATGAGGAATGAGTTGTAAAATTTTGGTCATGATTATGTATAATATCTAATACAAATTTAAATAATGATATTTTGAATGATGTACATATTTCAACCTTATATATTCACCGAGAGATCACAAAGATGTATCAATATATCTGAGAGAATGTTTAGTAGGAAAATATGATGAAGGAGATTACTGAGTATACATCAAAGTTCCTAGTATGCCAACAAGTAAAGGAGGAAAGAAAGAATTCTAAGGAAATGATTCCACCACTACCCATACCATAATGGAAGTGGGAGAACATCACCATGGACTTTGTCATTGGAATTCCTAGGACATTCATAGGAATTAACACAATATGGGTCAATCTGGATCGTCTTACAAAGAATTCTCACTTTATCACTGTTCAAGAGGACTTATAATTGGATAAAATAGAAATGATATATATCAAATAAGTGGTAAGGATGGATGGATTACCACTATCTATTTTATCTGATCAAGATCCGAGATTCACTTCGTAATTCTAGAAAGGTTTATAATATGCTCAATGCACTAAACTGAACATCAATATAACATATCTTCCGCAAACGGATGACCTATCTAAGAAAACCATTTAGACAATAGAATAGATTTTTAGAGAATGATCTATGGACTTGAAATGAGGATGAGACTAGAATCCTCAACCGGTTGAATTCTACTATAACAAAATTTACCACTCGAGCATCTAAATGGCTCCATATGAAGCCATTTATGGGAAAAGGTGCAGAACACTAGTGTGTTGTGATGAATCTGGTGAGTGTAAACTACTAGAACATGAAATGGTCGAAGAAACGGTGGAGAAGTTAAAACTCATTTCTTAGAATGTCAATGTATCTCAAAGATGACAAAACATTTATCAATATAATCATTGATGAGACCTTGAGTTAAAAATTGGATACATGGTATTTCTACGCATATCTCCATGGAAAAATCCCATGAGGTTTGGGACGAAAGGGATGATATGTCGCATTTACACAGGCCCCTTTGAGATTCTTGATCATGTAAGGGGTGTGGCCTCTCAACTAAACCTTTCAACTACCATGTGGAATGTACAGGATATCTTCTATGTATCCCTCTTAATGAAGTACATACCAGATACTTCACATGTACTCTCTTCAGAGGTGGTACAGTTGGAGAATGAACTTTCATTATGGTAAGCATCCAGTGAAGATCTTGGATCATACAGATAATATTCTACATAACAATACTACTCACCTGGTCAAATTACTTTGTAATATCCATTTGTACAAATAGGAAACATTGGAACTAAATGAATCAATGAATGAAAATTAGCCACACTTGTTTATGGATTAGAATGTATAGAAAAATTTCTAGAGAAAAATTTCATAAGGGGGGAATATTGTAACGATCCAATGTTTTATTAATGGAGATTTCCTTCTTATAGTTATTTCATATAATCACATGAAATCACAATACATTGAAAAACTAAGTACTATGTGACCTTTCAACGTAATATTGTCACTTCAGTGATTTCAATTTCAAAAATCAGACATACAGGGTTGCGATGAGTAATATTTTCAGAGTTCGATAAGACAAACTTAATTTTTGGTAAATAGTAACTCACCCTTATGAATAGTAATGTCACCATTATAAATAGTAATATGAAACTTATGAATAGTAAACCAGCCATGTAAATAGAAAACTTATTATTGAAAGTGTAAATAAAACTTATCCATATTATAAGTGAGAATATGATAGTGTTTTTATTTTTATAATTCATAAATATTTAATTAAAAATTTATGAATAATTTAATAATTAAAAAAGAAAATGTAATTTCATAAAATTTATTCAAAATTTAATTTTTTTTATTTCGTCTAGTTTTAAGATAATTTTATGTGACCTTATATAATATTTGAAAACATTATAAAATCAATTATTTATATGATCTTTTTATTTCTCAAGTAAATTATGATTTTACGTAAATATTAAATTAATCAAATTTAAAAATTTATTTTTAAAAAATGGATTTCATTTATTTATTCTACATGTCTAAAAAGTGAATGGGTGAATTTTTTTTATTTTTCTGAAATACATTAATTTTTTATGAATAGTAAAATACATTAATTTACCATATAAATACATTATAATTTAAATCCACTATTTCTGACATCATGAGTGATGTAAGAACCCAAATCTAGAACTCACATGCACTTATTACTATTATTTTTAATGGAATTGTCATATTTTCTTACCTTGTAGAGAAATAATAAATTAATGAATATAATATTGAGAAAACCCCTCTCCCTTCCACTATAAATACCACTCCTCACACCCTATTTACTTCACACCTATAAAGCATCAATACTTGTCAAAATTCTACCCAAATCTATTTCATATCCCCTCCCCCACGTCCAGTGTCCCTTGGCTTGATAAAAGACCAAATCCTCTTCCGTAAAGAGGATCTCAAAGGAGATAAACTCAAGAGGTAAATTCCCCTTTCGGATTCTTTTATTTTCATTTAAGTTATTTTATTTTATTTTTTCATTCCTCAACTCCACTAACCCAAATGGTATGATAACTCATGTTACATAAAATTACTAGAACAATATTATACTAATGGTATAGTTTATCATCATATCTCTTTCCCACTCCTTTTATTCTATAAATGAAAACACATTTTGAGATGTGTCGATTTATCACATTCAAGGACGACAGGTTTTCAATTTTCAATACCATTGTCAAGACTAGTCGTGAATCAATTTTAATGGTTGAACCAGATCATAATATATGTATTTTATCTTATTTAATTTTTTGTAATCTTTATAAATTAATTATGTTAAATAGTAATACCAATCATGTTAATTGTGAGAAAAATTTCCTAGTAAATCCAAATGTTTATCATGAATTGTTTATATAATGATTCACCTTCACTCCAAATAACAAAATTAATTTTATGACAATGTAATATTAGGGATGTTCAATAATTTCATATAACATCAATTCTATACAACCACTCTCATCATACATGTGTATCCAACAATGAATATAGGTGAACTGATCATTAAAATCAAGGAAACAAACGGACCCAAACAATGAAATGGAACCTCATAACCATTAAAAAAAGTCATGAATGAACTCAAAAAGGATATAATTATTAAATTACATGTAAAAGAGGTTATTTAATTATTAATTAATGAACCAAATTTCATTATTCAGGCCATTAAGATCAAGTGAAGATCACCATCGGACATAACATAAGGGATCCTCTCTTTCTCACACTTATTCAAGAACCTTCTCTATGTGATTCCATTCTATGTGTAATTCATAATGATGGGGTATGATTTTTTACCATCTAAATACATCCCTTGTGATGTATAAAATATGATAAACCTCTTTCTCCCACATTAACCCCTCCTAAGTACACCTGATACCATGCCGATATTCTGTAAGAGATTCTACCCAAACCTCCATTATTCCTTTAGGGTGCTCTTAATCTCTTTTTACACAAATGAAATCCTATATTATATTTGTGTACTTATTATAATTTATACTTATATGTTTGAACTCATTTTTCTTGATCCATCTGTAATTCTCTTTTAGGGATACACATGTTTTTAATTGATTCCCTCCTTAATACTTCCTGATAAGAAAACCTATTTTAAGGGAGCTTCCGAATTTTTTACTCAATCCCAAATGTATTGTATGATCTATTTTTAAGAAACCATTATATTTAAAAAACCATTATTTATTATGAAAACATACTTGGTTCACTTTTGGTTTTATACAAAAGAATATTCCATATTTATTTTTAATGACCCTTTCTTATTTTTCATAAAATCACACTAAAGAGTTTTAATGCTAAAATTACTTGAATGCGCTTCTTAAATTTTTTAAATTTTGTTTAACATCACTTACAATTATACATGCCTATTTTACATTATCAATTTCCATGTTTGTTTTAATTCCTTTATTCCATGGAAACTTGTATGATACGCCCTTCTATGACATGATTATGATACACATTTTCTTCCTTGGGTACACTTATGGTTATGTATGTGATTATGTATGATTATATATGTGGTAAGAAAATTCAAGAACATGTAAAGATGGGTTCACCAAGATAGTTCTCTAATTTATTGGGTAAATTTTAGTCTCAGGAGTTATGTGCAATGGTCATGGCGGTTAGCCTGGACTCATGTTACCATGTATAAAGGTCTTTGTGGTTAACATTGATGTGTTCCTATATGTTCAACGAGTCATGACTCATACTAATTTCATGATTTATGTTGCTACCACATTAATATGAATTCATTTTTATATGATCCCATGTTTATGTTTTATGATTCCATGTGACCCAAGACTTTTATTTTTCATTATTTAATGCCTTTTAACCCATGTGTTAATGTTTTATTACTATTTTTTTCACTTACTAGGATTTTATCACATCCCTTCATTAATTTGATCCCCAAGGTACCCTTTTAAGATGTAATATCTCAAAGGATGTTAAGAGCTCTTTATGAAGACAAAATAAAAAATTTGTTTTTTAGTCCTATGTTTTTAATTTTATGTACCTAGTCATCAATGACACTAGGAATAATGATCTGTGGATAATATTCTGATGTATAATTATACTAATGTTATATGAAAAAATCTAGGGTCACTATAGTGGGTATAACGCTGATGGGGTTTTATGGGATTTGTTAGGGCATAATATCTCGATTACAAAATGATTGTAGTTCTTGTGAAATGGAACATGTATTTTTATTGATGTTCCTAATGAGGATGCACACTTCAAGGGAGGAATGTGTAACTCCTTGTGGTTGGGAGTTTACCAGTGTCTAATTAGGTGTGGATTTCCTTAATTTAAAAAAATATATTTGGTCGTCATTGATAATGATCCCATCGGTCTAAAATGTATGACGAGTTACATTTTGGGTAGGTTCATGGGAAAGAAACGATTTTCCCATATCCATCCATGATTTTCGGAAATAGAAAATTTAGGGGCCATAGAGACCATGTAAATTGATCATTTTTCAATGATATTAAATATCCTTTTTGAGGAAGCATGATTTCGAAAGTATGTAGTTTGACCCTAATATTGCAATCTTCATTGGTTCATGGAATTTGGCGTTAGATGATCATTTATTCATATAGATGTTAGTGGATTAAAAAAACTAAATAAAACATAATTAATTTCATATTACTGGACTAGAATCATACGTGAGGTTAGATCAAGCCTAAGTGTTACTTTTTGGATTGATGTTAATAGAGGGTATCTAAATGTGATCAAGTTTATGGTTTGTTAGTGCTTAGGTTATTCCATAACACAACTATGGATATGATTAATTATGGCTTTAACCATTGAATTAAAACTACTGTTACAGAATATTTTTAGTGATCATGTATCATAATGATATCATGATACCTCTGAGATTATAAAAACTAAGCTTTTTTAATTTAGATAGACGGTCAGTATTTCTAATCGATAATATTAAAAAAACATTTTCTTGAAGAGGCTAGTCTTGTTATCTTAGATATAATTTTACATAGAGTTTTGGAAACCACATTAGGTGTGTCATTTTTATATTATAGGTATTCTTAGTTGTTTGATGAGTATTTTTTAGGAATATATTTTATTTTTCTATGTTGAGACAATATATAGATGTCCTTTTTGGATTGGTAATGGGAAGTGAATGTTTGTTCAATCCCTAGATCATTGGGTTCATATTGATTAAGTGTGGATGTTGAGAAATATATTTTTAATATCATATTTGTTGGAATTATGTTTTGTTACACCATTACAATATTGGGACATGATTCGTCATCCATTATTGGTTTTTATGTTGTTCCATTGATATTTATTGTGTGTTAGAAAATGAAACATGGACACTTGGAATAAATTATCAACCAATATAGGTAGGTTAATGTGGTTATATTATCACTATTACTTATCATGTATGAGATTTTTTCTGGTGGGGATATATTAATACCTCGAATACAAATGGATGTTTTAATTTCATGGTAATTTTTAACATCATTTATGGTGGACATAATTTTTTAAGAACCAAGAATCAGATTAGTATTTTGAGAGTTTAAACATCATGAGAGATGTTTTCTAGATAACGATTGTCTCCTAAGGGGAACCTTAGATTATTTTTTGATTATTAGTATAATTATTTTATATTTCAATAGTTTTGTTTTTGAAGATTCTAACATAGTTTCATAGATTTCTATGTTCATTTTATGAGAAATATTACGTCACCTTGAACGTAATGATGTTTTTAAATAAATATATATATTACATGGTTTTTATCAATGGTTAAAACATATTTTTGAGGAAAAATACTGATTTTAGGTCAAACCTAGTGGAATAGTGTATTTTTGGGGCCTTGTGAATAGTTCTCACACATTTTCTGATGATATATGTGAAATGTATTAGATTGTAAGAGTTACAATTCACATAATTGGTTCATGGTTATGTATACTTTATGGAAAAACCAATATAGAGGGGTTCACATGGATTATGCATACCACATGGTTGGAACATTGTTTATAAAAAAATTAATCTATATAAAAATGGGACATTTTTTATAATTTTTCCCTTTGGAAAATTTATTGGGGTATCCCCCCTTACTTTCTCATTTGGGAATTCACACCAAAATTATTTGATTCCCAAAAAACCCATTTTTATCCTAGGTTCCCCCACATTTAGATTGGTTATATTCAAATGAATTATCATTAAACCGAAATTTAGCATCTTCGCTTTCCCATACTCTATCTTTTTCCTCTGTGGTGCTGATACTACATTGGTCAAATTTAAAGAATCAATTGTAATTTAAGTATATGGTGATGAAATCAAACTTTTTCAACCAGAATTCATGCATTCTAATTAGACTATGTCATATGATGACATTAAAATATTTTCATATATCATTTTTTCAAAGTTATATTAGGATTACAATTTATTTATGGTTCTTCCTTGATTTTGAATAAAAATATGTATAAAATATATTTAATGATTTATGAATTTTTTTACGAATGAGGTAGACGGAACGTTTCATGATATTATCATGTTTTTGGTTCTGGTACTAGTGCGATAAAGAAGCCAATGATATTTTAAAAATCCATTCTATTTATAATTAAAAATTTTCTATAGTTTAAATATTTTTAACTTATCATTGAGGTTTCATGGATTGAGATATGGTCATGGAATAGGGTGTGATCTTTGACGACCATGGTTATACATTAGATGAGAATAGTGGGAATGGTCATATCATAGGATTAAAAGGGTTGGAGCTTCCAAAGTGTTAGGCTGAGTTGATAAAAGAACTAGGGTTTTATGAATAATTTATAAATGCATGTCAGTGTATATAAACATTCACTTAATTTGGGTTCCCTAATATTATTTATTTTAAGATTTTTTATTAAAAAAATAAATTTAAATAATATTATATTATCTAGTTGAAAACAAGAGAATTGAGATACATGGTTTCAATAAAACTATTGACCTTATGCATTGGATTAATTTTACATACACGGATGGTCAAGGAATGGATTCAAAATATTCCAATAAACATAAAAACTTCCAAAATGGAGCCTTAGATGACCATTGATAGGAGTCCCTATTAGGGTGGGGGAGGACCCCTGAGACATGTGTGTCCTAGATAAACAAACCTAAGGCATGTTAGATATGTATTGGAAGAGTTCACTAGTCTATATTTACCTTATAAATAAATGTGGTTCATGATATATCTCTCAATATGGTCTATATTATGGTGTTCCATGAGTCATATAAGGTTTTGAAATGGCATTGACAATGTCGATAGATATAATGTCTTTTGAGAATAAGGCTTTATCCTAAGAGGCCAATTTTTCATGATAATGTTCAGCGTGATTCCTCAAATGTTGTGACTGCCTAGGGGAACCTATGGGATCCCATGTAAAATATGAAACATAGGGTATGTATGTGTTTATGGGTAGATATGGTTTTGGTTGACACCTAGAACTCATCCTGAATATTTGATCCCAATGGGATATTGGAGGTTTGAAGAGTATGGGAATTTATCCAGCACTTGATATATTTTATATCATAATTTTATAATAACATGTGATTTCCTACGATAAATATGAATCAAACATTGGGCATGTAACTATTGTAATGGTCCAAGACACCTGGGAATCACATAATTTTATGGATGAATATCTAGTATTTTTAGTGTGATTGAGATTCAATTTTATTTTATTTTCGATGATGATACCTAGACTAAATTATATCTATAGATACGGTTAATGAAGGAGATAACTCCTTATGTTTGTACCTAGGATCATGTATGAGAGCTACAAGATATGAAATTCATAGAGTAATTCCCATGATGATACGTAATTCTATAATATTTTGATAACATAAGGAAGGTATATGGGATGGGATTCAAATTGAGATACTATTAGAAAATTGTGAATAATTGTGTTTATTGGGATTAAAATAGAGTTATAATGTTTTTGGTGGTTATATATTCCTAAAAAATAATATATTAATCTTATAGGGATATTTTTGGATCCCATGGAAAGATGATTATGATATCCATTGGATCATATGGATGCACCAGTACACATTCAACTATGGAATCATGAGATATTAGTTTCCCTAGAGATTGACCATGGGATATAAAGAGGTAATTCCCATATATTTCCTTAGTTTTAAAACAATTAGACACAAAAATATGTAATAAATTCAATATGGCTACCCACTCTTAGGAAAAAATATTTTGAAAGATATTGATGAACACCCATGTCTATGTTGGGGTTTAATCTATGGGCCTAAGCATGAGTGATATATGGTGATACCATAAGGGCCATTTCTCATCTTCATGGCAGTTTGGATGTGAGTTCCCCAAAGAATAGGTTGTGTTTTAATAAGAACCCTGGCATTTTACACATATTATAACATTATTTTTAAAATAAATATAAAATAACTACACACCATTGTTTTTTAATCCTAGTGAATTTGAATCAATTGGATCATAATATAGAAAATTAAAACTAAAATTATGAATAATTATTTTTTCATCATAAAATGTTATTATATCCCATTAATATCCTAAACCTATGTAGGATTACCTGGGTAATACAAAAAGAAATGGGGTGATCTATAAATACATGTAAGTGAAAAAATATTAAATAGAAACATAACATATGATTCAAAAGGTGTAACATGATATCATAGAAGATATGGTTTATTAATAATAAAATGATTATATGACATGAATAACAAGGTATTAAATGATCATAGAAACATGGCAATGTGAAGGTAATATAAAACCAGACATAGACATGAGGCAATTTTGACAACCATAATAACATCTCATAGTGGACAGGGTACCATAATGGATTTTATATACTCACAGTTTCCATACATAAGATTACATGAGATAAAAAATACTGAATGAGTTATATTTACATCCAGGATAACCTAGAAATGATTTAAATTTTTATATGATCCACTAAAAGTAATCAATAATAAGGAATAAAATTAAAAATTACACATGTAATGAAATGTTTTTCAGTTAATAAAAGATTTTATAAAATGTATTACCCCATGAAAGGATGGGAGAATAATCTACATATATATTTTAGAGAAATATATATAATAAATTTTTAATCAAAACATAACACTAAATTGAGATATACTGTGATATTGATATCGAAATGTCATAACCCCAAGTAAAAAAAGTCTTTTCAAAGATATCATGTGTCACGACCCGTCCTCGGGCCCGTGTCGTGACTACCCCAAGCCCGCCTTCCATAGGCCAGGGGCTGGCGACTAGCACCAAGGCGTAAATCCCAACAAAAAGGGAAGGCATTGCCTTTGAAAAGTAAACAAGCACCACAGAGCAAGTAAGCGGAAAAGTAAACACTAAGTAAAACTGTACAAGCTTTGCTGAAAGTAAAAAGGGGCCGGAAATACAAGCCCAACTGTAAAGTACAACTGAAAGGAAAAACAGCAACTGAAAAGGGAAAACTGCAGCGTCGAGCCGTCCTCCAGAAGTCCCACCTGAAGGGTGGGTACAGATAGCCTCCACTACTCCTCGGGTCCACCTAACCGCTCCGAGTACGTCCCGCCCAGTGGTCCACCTCCAGGTACTGTCCTGCTCCGCACGCCTCCTCGACGATCAGCGCTGTCCGTCGTCTGCAACCAACACCACGAAGTGCGGGCATAGCCCGTGCAGGGGTGAGTATAAGCTACTCAGTAGGGACCCCGAGACCCCTGAAGGTCTCCCGAAATCCACAAAGGAAAGATACAATCATGAAGTAACATCTGACACGGCTTAGGTATATGCTCATACATATACCTAAGTCTTCAATTCCCGTTCGGCTCCAACGTCCGAGCCCAAGCACAACCCAGTCCACACAGGAAGCAAAACGTATACCCACGCAGGATAGAGCAACACAATCCACAAAGGAGAGTAACACAAGATTCAGCTCACACAGGTATACTTCTTCGGATGACGATAAAGATGATCATTGAACCATCTAAGTCGTCAGACCCACGAAGGATCGATAGGTACTAACCTTGCAGTGACCCACACAGGATCGGGCCCACGCAGGACCTGTAGAAGTTGGCTCACATAGAACCGCTGAGAGATGAACCACACAGGATCGGGCCCACACAGGACCGGGCCCACGCAGGACCTGTAGGCGCTGGTTCACACAGAACCGCTGAACGGTGACCCACGCAGGATCGGACCCACACAGGATCGGGCCCACACAGGACCTGTAGCACTGATCCACGTAGGATCGCTGAGTGCAGTAGTCGTCGCAGTCCGCTGAGGATCTCTGCACAGTCGTCGCCGCAGTCCACTGAGGATCTCTGCACGGTCGTCGTCGGAGTCCACGGAGGATCTCTGCACAGTCGTCGCCGCAGTCCACTGAGGATCTCTGCACGGTCGTCGCTGTCGAAGTAGCAGTCGGAGCCAGCACTAGGGTTCCCGCACACAGCAAGCTCGTTCGGGAAGGTCCGCTCCACGAGCCGAGAGGCTGATACATCAACTGACACGAAGTCCGAAGTTGATGTATCCAAAAGTTCCGTATCGTCAACAGGAACCCAACGTCGCAGACGGCGCGTCTATCGGACGCCCGGTCTGAGAGATATTGGCATTTTCGTCCCAGGGGCACGGTTGGTTTTTAAGGCAAAACCAACCCGACTGCACTCCACCTGCGTCCAAACCTCGGGCGGAGTATGCCAAAAGATCCGTCTCACTTAGAGGAATTCAACAAAGCTGACGGCACGTCAATCGGACGTCTGTAGCTCAAGATATGAGCGTTTCCGCTCCGAGGGCCCGGTTGGTCACGTGTACGAACCAACCCGGCCGAACTCAAAGTATTCCGAAACCTTGAGTGCGATATACCGAAACGACCGTCTTGATCCAAGGATCGCGTTGCTGCTGACGGCGAGTCGTTTGGAGGCACGAAGCTCAAGATACGGGCGTTTGAATGAAAACGTCCGAAGATGGGGGGTACGGGCCCGGGCCGACCCGGCCCGACCCCCCCTGGGTCGGCCCGAACCGGGCGACCCGACCCGGGTCCGACCCGGCTGGCCCGGCCCGGCCTGGCCAGGGCCGGTCCGGCTCGGCCGGCTCGGCTTGGCCGAGCCGCGCGGGGGGAAGCCGCGGGCGCTGACCCGCGACTTGAGGAAGGACCGCGGCCCGCGTGCGGGCCGCGCTGGCGAGCCGCGGACGCGCTGAGCCGCGTCCGCCCGGACGAACCGGACCCACGCGCCGCGGGTCCGTTTGGCCGCCGCCGCCGCGGCTTCAGCCGCGGCGGATTTCGTCCGGCGGCGCGCCGGGGCGCCGCCGTCAACTTCCGCGGGCCGCCGACGTCGCTCCGGTGGCCCGTTTTCCTTCCCGTTTGCGCCGTTTCTCCTCCCAGGATCCGTTCTTTACTCCGGGATCGTCAACCGTCCGCTGCGGCACGTTCCGTCGTCGACCGTCAAATCCGCACAAAACGAAGAACGGCAGAGGGTCGTCGGGCCGTGTTCGTTCGGCCCGCACCCTCCGCGTTAGAGATAAACAACCGGGAGAAAAACGATCAACACATAATCCAAAAATTTTAATTAAAATAAAATTGTTCATTGAAAACCGGATTTTTAATTTTCAAGAACGTTCATGAGAAAATTAAAAAGGGGTAATTTTCCAAAATGAATCCCTACCTTGATGATCGTCGTGCGCGGGCGTTCTTCGCGGAAGAGACCGTCGCGGAAGAGATCGATCGTCGCGTCGTCGCGGGGAGGCGTCGCGTCGTCGCGGATTTCGGCGTTGAGTCGGCGAGCTCAACGAATCAAGAACAATAGATTTAAATTATTAATATTTAAATCTGTGTTTCGTTTAAAACCAAAGAAAATAACTTGAGAGGAAATCCGAAAGCACTCACCTCGAATGGTCGGTGATCGGAGATCGGAGATCGGAGATCGGAAGAGCGTCTCGGGCGAAGGCGTCGTCGATTTCCGGGTTCGGCGTTCTTCGCGTTCTTCGCGTTCTTCGTGAGTGAGAAGAAGTTGCGAGGGTTCTCCCAAATCTTCTCAAGCGCAAATAACCAGAGGTTAAGCGTTGGTCTTATTTTATTATTACGCCAACGAATTTGAAAAACTGGTTAAGAAACGATCCATCAATTCGTTGAATTAATTCAACGAAAGAAACGACCCATTTAATTCACGAAAGAAACAGCCCATTTAATTCACGAAATAAACCACCCAATTAAATGGTCTGTTAAGAATTTAGAAAACGCGTCGGTTGACTTTCATTAAGATGGGTTTTCATGGGTGCGTTTCTTAGCGGAATGAAACGGTGGGGCTCGTGTGGGCCCCACCTCACAAATATCCTACCAAAGGGGTAGGATATTTCTGGATAGCATCCTATCCAGTTCAACTCAGTTCAAGCCTCCTTTAAGTGGCTTCAAGTGGCTTCCAAGTGGCTTAAGTGAAATAAAATAAAGCTGTCGCAAAATAATTTTATTTCTTAACTTTAAGCCCGAAAATTAAAAACCACACCCGAGAAAACACAACTCCGGAAGAGGCGTTTCTAAGCGAATACCGGCGCTGCGATTTCATCGGTGCCCTCAGAATTCGATTCCGGGCACCGGTTCAAAAGTTAGAAAAACCCGCTCGTCCGTTCACTGAACGTACCCGAGCCAAACTTCAGAAAATGATTCCGGGCACACCGGGCCTCGGAATCAGGCGCCGTCAGAAACTGCGTTCTTGTAAAATTCCAAAGAAAATTAAGAAAAAAATTTCCTTGAAATTTACGGGTCTTTACCTTACTCCCACCTCAGGACTTTACGTCCCCGTAAAGATACATCAAAAACTAGGGAAACAAATGTGGGTACTGAGCACGCATCTGAGCCTCCCGCTCCCAAGTGCTCTCCTGGAGGTTCCCGTGCTGCCATCTGATGCATACAAGAGGAATCGATTGCCCACGTAGGACCCGCTCCTGTCGATCCTCTATCTCCACTGGGACCTCCGTAAAAGTCGCTCCATTATCCACGTCTAGCTCCCCATAGTCAATGACGTGCGTCGGGTCGTGCACGTATCTCCTCAGCTGGGATACGTGGAAGACATCGTGCACCCGGTGCAACTGAGGTTGCAGAGCCAGGCGATAAACCACCTCGCCAATCCTGCTGAGGACCTGGAAAGGCCCGATGAAGCGTGGAGACAACTTGCCGCCTCGTCCAAATCTCCTCAAACCACGTCGAGGTGAGACCCGCAAGAAGACGTGGTCACCATCCTCGAACTCTAGTGGCCTCCGCCTCCTGTCAGCATATGACTTCTGCCGGCTCTGTGCTGTCCTCATCCTCTCCTGGAAGAGCTGGACCTTCTCTGTCGTGGCCCGGACCATCTCTGGTCCCACAAGTGCTGACTCTCCAGGGTATGTCCAGCACAAAGGAGATCTGCAAGGCCTTCCGTACAACGCCTCGTAGGGTGCCATCCTGATGGTGGAGTGGTAGCTGTTGTTGTACGCGAACTCCACCAAGGGTAGGTGGTCCTCCTAGCTGCGACCAAAGTCGAGGACACATGCACGGAGCATGTCCTCGAGAGTCTGAATGGTCCTCTCCGTCTGACCATCCGTCTGAGGGTGAAAGGCGGTGCTCAGACGTAGTCGCGTCCCGAACGCCTCCTGCAACCCCTTCCAAAGCCGGGAAGTAAAACGAGCGTCCCGATCGGAGACGATGGTCGATGGCACACCGTGAAGTCGTACAATCTCCTGAACGTAGAGACGCCCCAAGCTCTCCACTGTGCCCTGCTCTCAGATGGGTAAGAAGTGTGCCGACTTGGTGAGTCGGTCAACAATCACCCATATGGAATCGTGACCTCTGGAAGTGCGTGGAAGTCCAGTCACAATGTCCATAGATATCCCGTCCCACTTCCACTCCGGGACCTCCAAGGGCTGTACCAAGCCTGATGGTACCTGATGCTCTGCCTTCACCTGCTGGCAGGTGAGGCACCGTGAAACGAACTCTGCCACAGCCTTCTTCATGCCCGGCCACCAGTGCTATCGCCCGAGATCCTGGTACATCTTCGCCACTCCAGGATGTACCGCCAACGGAGAAATGTGAAACTCTCTCAGCACATCCTCTCGTAAGGAGACTGGTACCAAGGTACGTCCTCTGAAAAGGACATCGTGCTCTACTCCAAGGGAGAAACCATCAGGTGCCTGTCCCGAGGATATCTGTGCACACCGCGTCTCACAGTCAACATCCCCATGCTGTGCCTCTCTGACCCGCTGAAGAAGTGGAGGAGAGACTGTGAGAGACTGAAGGAAGGATGCTCCGTCTCTATCCACAAAGGATATCTGCAAAGCGGCTAGCTGCTCTGTCGCCTCCTCAAGTAGCTGGATGCCCGTCCTCCTGCTGACGGCATCAGCCACCACGTTCCCCTTCCCAGGAGTATAGACTATTTCAATGTCATAGTCCTGGAGGAACTCGAGCCATCGCCGTTGTCTCAGGTTCAGGTCCTTCTGAGAGAAGATGTACCTGAGACTCTGGTGGTCAGAAAAGACTGTGAAGCGCTCTCTCATCAGATAGTGTCTCCATGTCTTTAGGGAAAAGACTACTGCTGCCAACTCCAAGTCATGGGTAGCGTAGTTCTTCTCATGAGGCCTCAGCTGACGTGATTCGTAGGCAATCACGGCCCGCTCCTGCATCAGGACACACCCGAGTCCGGTCCCGGATGCATCGCAGTAGACTACGTAACCAACTCCCTCCTCAGGCAACCTCAAGATAGGTGCGCTGGTCAACCTCTGCCTCAGCTCCTGGAAGCTCTGCTGACATCTGTCTGACCACACGAAGGGTTTCCCCTTCTTTGTCAATGCTGAGAGTGGGGCCGCAACTCTGGAGAAGTCTGGAACAAATCTCCGATAGTATCCGGCTAGGCCCAAGAAACTCCGCACCTCTGTCACGCTCTGGGGTGGCTCCCAAGCTAGCACTGCCTCGATCTTCGCGGGATCCACTGCAACTCCCGCCTCAGAAATGACGTGCCCCAAGAAGTGGACCTCATGTAACCAGAACTGACACTTCGAGAGCTTGCCATAAATCTGGTGCTCTCAGAGTGTGTCTAGTACAACACGCAGGTGGTAGGCGTGCTCCTCCTCCGTCGTCGAGTACACCAAAATGTCGTCGATGAAGACCACGACAAATCGATCGAGGTATGGCTAGAAGATCCTGTTCACGAGGCTCATGAACACTGCTGGAGAGTTGGTCACGCCGAAGGGCATAACCAAGAACTCGAAGTGGCCATACCGACACCTGAAGGCCGTCTTCTGCACATCCTCATCTCGAACTCTAAGCTGATGATAGCCTGACCTGAGGTCTATCTTCGAGAACCACCGTGCTCCCTTGAGCTGGTCGAAGAGATCATCAATCCTGGGTAGCGGATACTTGTTCCTCACTGTCACCTGATTCAGGCGACGATAATCGACACACAGTCGCAAGCTCCCGTCCGCCTTCTTGGCGAACAAAATCGGGGAAGCCCAGGGCGAAACACTGGGTCGGATGAACCCCTTGCCCTGCAAGTCCTCCAACTGTACTCGCAGCTCTCGAAGCTCAGCGGGGGCCATCCGATATGCTGGAGTGGATATCGGGGCTGTCCCGGGGTACAGGTCAATATAAAAGTCTACCTCTCTACGAGGAGGTAGTCCTGGAACGTCGTCGGGAAAGACGTCCGCGTACTGATCCACCACTGCAGGGAAACTGGGACTCCACACGTCAACTGCTCCCAGGATGAGGCTAGCCAACTGATGAGTGATGGGCTGACCTCTTCTCTGTGTGAGTCCATCCTGTGCTGCTAAGGCTCCCTTCTCACCGGTGAAGGTGAACCTGCTCCCGTCGGTGCGCACACATCGCACCTTGCGCCTAAAGCAGTCAATCTGAGCATGGACCGTAGATAACCAATCCATGCCCAAAATGACGTCGTAAGGCCTCGACGCTGCTACAAGAAGATCCCAGCCGAAGCTCTCGCCTCCTAGAGTAAGCTCACACTGCCGGCACCAGTGCGTAATCGTCGAGTCTGCTCCCATTGAAGTCTCTAGCCGCAAGGATCGAGCCAACGGCTCTGTCGGAATCTCCGAGCTCCGAACAAGGGAAGTGGCTATGAAAGAGTGACTCGCTCCTGTGTCTATCAGAACTGCATCAAGGGTGGAATAGACACAGATCGTATCTCAAATAATCTTTGGCGCGCCGTGGTCATAGGCCTCCGCTGCCTGGAGCTGAGCCTGTCTCTGCCCGCCAGCTCCCTGTGGTCGGGGCGGGCCTCCTGGTGGTGGTGGTGGCAGAGCCTCAAAGCGTCGCCCACCACCTGCTGCTCGGCCAGCTCCTCTGCCTCGTCCACCTCCTCCCTGCGGACGGCCACGGTCGACCCTCTGCCTCTGCCTGGGTGGCCCCTCCACCGTCTGCTGCCCCTCGGTACGACGGGTCGGGCAGTCACGAGCCATGTGGCCCTGCCCGCCGCACTCGTAGCACTGTCTGCCTCTCGGAAGGCTGGCTCCGGGCCGGGTGCCCTGCACTGCTGAGCCAGCGTCCCGAGGTCGCCTGCCGGAAGGTCTCGTCCACCTGGAACCCTGAGTCATCCGCCGGCTACCAGCTGCCCAAGACTCCGCTATCTGCCGCCCTGCGGTGGGTCTCGCTGTGGACTTAGCCAGGAAGCTCTCGATCAGGAGGGCTCGCTCCAGTACCCCTGCCTGGGTCGGGATGCTGAGGGAGATCAGCGATGCCCTGATCTCGTGTCTCAAACCCTGCTCGAAGGTCCGGGCCCGGAAGAAGGGGTCCCATACCATGTCTGTCGAGTACCGAGAAAGGTCGGTGAACCTCGCCGCGTACTGAGCGACCGTCAAACTGCCCTGCCGCAGCTGAAGAAGCTCCTGGATGCGCACCGCTCGGAGGGTGGCCGGGACGAACTCTGAGCGGAAGAGGCTCTCGAAGTCCGTCCAGATGAGGGAGGCCTCATCGTGTACCTGGAGCATCAGCCTCCACCAGCGTCCGGCTGCTGCGTGCAGTAAGCTCGCCGCGAGGATCACCATGAGGTCTGCTGGCGTCCTCACTAGCCTGAAAACTCGGACGACCGCCTCCAGCCAGTCCTCGGCTGCTGGGGGGTCCGACTCCCCACGGAACCTGGGTGGTCGCTGGCGCTGGAACTCGTGCAGAGCTCCGAGGCGTCGTGCGTCGTCAGCTGCCAGTGCTGGAAGCATTGGGGGCTCGGCGGGTAAAGGTACCGTCGGTGCCTCTGCTGTCAACGGGCCCTGTACCGAGGCCTCGTCGCTCGGCGGGCTGTCGTCGCGCCCTACTCTGGGAACCCTAGCTGGCTTCTGTCGTCGTGCCATCCTGAAAAGGAAACAAGTATGCCACGGTCAGAACAGTATACCTGGTGAGCTGACACAAGTAATCACAAAGAAAACTTGAAACACACATGCAAACAATGTTTTCGTACATTAAGTAAGGAATCAGAAGTCAGGGTCCTGGTGTATGGATACGTCGGCCGCCGCACCAACACTGGACTCCCTGGAATGATAACCACACTCAATACACTAAACACTTTTGCTTCACATAGAAGAAAGATCAGAGTCTGCGGTAGAACCAACCACCTCCGATACCAATTTGTCACGACCCATCCTCGGGCCCGTGTCGTGACTACCCCAAGCCCGCCTTCCATAGGCCAGGGGCTGGCGACTAGCACCAAGGCGTAAATCCCAACAAAAAGGGAAGGCATTGCCTTTGAAAAGTAAACAAGCACCACAGAGCAAGCAAGCGGAAAAGTAAACACTAAGTAAAACTGTACAAGCTGTGCTGAAAGTAAAAAGGGGCCGGAAATACAAGCCCAACTGTAAAGTACAACTGAAAGGAAAAACAACAACTGAAAAGGGAAAACTGCAGCGTCGAGCCGTCCTCCGGAAGTCCCACCTGAAGGGTGGGTACAGATAGCCTCCACTGCTCCTCGGGTCCACCTAACCGCTCCGAGTACGTCCCGCCCAGTGGTCCACCTCTAGGTACTGTCCTGCTCCGCACGCCTCCTCCACGATCAGCGATGTCCGTCGTCTGCAACCAACACCACGAAGTGCGGGCATAGCCCGTGCAGGGGTGAGTATAAGCTACTCAGTAGGGACCCCGAGACCCCCGAAGGTCTCCCGAAATCCACAAAGGATAATCCACAAAGGAATGATACAATCACGAAGTAACATCTTACACGGCTTAGGTATATGCCCATACATATACCTAAGTCTTCAATTCCCGTTCGGCTCCAACGTCCGATCCCAAGCACAACCCAGTCCACACAGGAAGCAAAACGTATACCCACGCAGGATAGAGCAACACAATCCACAAAGGAGAGTAACACAAGATTCAGCTCACACAGGTATACTTCTTCAGATGACGATAAAGATGATCATTGAACCATCTAAGACGTCGGACCCACGAAGAATCGATAGGTACTAACCTTGCAGTGACCCACACAGGATCGGGCCCACGCAGGACCTGTAGAAGTTGGCTCACACAGAACCGCTGAGAGATGACCCACACAGGATTGGGCCCACACAGGACCGGGCCCACGCAGGACCTGTAGGCGCTGGCTCACACAGAACCGCTGAGCGCTGACCCACGCAGGATCGGACCCACACAGGATCGGGCCCACACAGGACCGGTAGCACTGATCCACGTAGGATCACTGAGTGCAGTAGTCGTCGCAGTCCGCTGAGGATCTCTGCACAGTCGTCGCCGCAGTCCACTGAGTATCTCTGCACGGTCGTCGTCGGAGTCCACGGAGGATCTCTGCACAGTCGTCGCCGCAGTCCACTGAGGATCTCTGCACGGTCGTCGCTGTCGAAGTAGTAGTCGCAGCCAGCACTAGGGTTCCCGCACACAGCAAGCTCGTTCGGGAAGGTCCTTTCCACGAGCCGAGAGGCTGATACATCAACTGACACGAAGTCCGAAGTTGATGTATCCAAAAGTTCAGTATCTTCAACAGGAACTCAACGTCGCAGACGGCGCGTCAATCGGACGCCCGGTCTGAGAGATATTGGCATTTTCGTCCCACGGGCCCGGTTGGTTTTTAAGGCAAAACCAACCCGACCGCACTCCACCTGCATCCAAACCTCGGGCGGAGTATGCCAAAAGATCCGTCTCACTTAGAGGAATTCAACAAAGCTGACGGCACGTCAATCGGACGTCCGTAGCTCAAGATATGAGCGTTTCCGCTCCGAGGGCCCGGTTGGTCTCGTGTACGAACCAACCCGGCCGAACTCAAAATATTCCGAAACCTTGAGTGCGATATACCGAAACGACCGTCTCGATCCAAGGATCGCGTTTCCGCTGGCGGAGATTCGTTTGGAGGCACGAAGCTCAAGATACGGGCGTTTGAACGAAAACATCCGAAGATGGGGGGGTACGGGCCCGGGCCGCCCGGAGGGCCCGGCCCGGCCCGGCCAGGGCCGGTCCGGCTCGGCCGGCTCGGCTTGGCCGAGCCGCGCGGGTGGAAGCCTCGGGCGCTGACCCGCGGGTGGAAGCCGCGGGCGCTGACCCGCGGGTGGAAGCCGCGGGCGCTGACCCGCGGCTTGAGGAAGGACCGCGGCCCGCGTGCGGGCCGCGCTGGCGAGCCGCGGACGCGCTGAGCCGCGTCCGCCCGGATAAACCGGACCCGTGCGCCGCGGGTCCGTTTGGCCGCCGCCGCCGCGGCTGAAGCCGCGGCGGATTTCGTCCGGCGGCGCGCCGGGGCGCCGCCGCCTCCGGCCGCCGGCGTCGCTCCGGTGGCCCGTTTTCCTTCCCGTCTGCGCCGTTGCTCCTCCCGGGATCCGTTCTTTACTGCGGGATTGTCAACCATCCGTTGCGGCACGTTCCTTCGTCGACCGTCAAATCCGCACAAAACGAAGAACGGCGGAGGGTCGTCGGGCCGTGTTCGTTCGGCCCGCACCCTCTGCGTTAGAGATAAACAACCGGGAGAAAAACGATCAACACATGATCCAACAATTTTAATTAAAATAAAATTGTTCATTGAAAACCGGCTTTTTAATTTTCAAGAACGTTCATGAGAAAATTAAAAAGGGGTAATTTTCCAAAATGAATCCCTACCTTGATGATCGTCGTGCGCGGGCGTTCTTCGCGGAAGAGACCGTCGCGGAAGAGATCGATCGTCGCGTCGTCGCGGGGAGGTGTCGCGTCGTCGCGGATTCCGGCGTTGAGTCGGCGAGCTCAACGAATCAAGAACAATAGATTTAAATTATTAATATTTAAATCTGTGTTTCATTTAAAACCAAAGAAAAGAACTTGAGAGGAAATCTGAAAGCACTCACCTCGAATGGTCGGTGATCGGAGATTGGAGATCGGAGATCGGAGATCGGAAGAGCGTCTCAGGCGAAGGCGTCGTCGATTTCCGGGTTCGGCGTTCTTCGCGTTCTTCGCGAGGGAGAAGAAGTTGCGAGGGTTCTCCCAAATCTTCTCAAGCGCAAATAACCAGAGGTTAAGCGTTGGTCTTATTTTATTATTATGCCAACGAATTTGAAAAACTGGTTAAGAAACGATCCATCAATTCGTTGAATTAATTCAACGAAAGAAACGACCCATTTAATTCATGAAAGAAACAGCCCATTTAATTCACGAAATAAACCGCCCAGTTAAATGGTCTGTTAAGAATTTAGAAAACGCGTCGGTTGACTTTCATTAAGATGGGTTTTCACGGGTGCGTTTCTTAGCGGAAAGAAATGGCGGAGCTCGTGCGGGCCCCACCTCACAAATATCCTACCAAGGGGGTAGGATATTTCTGGATAGCATCCTATCCAGTTCAACTCAGTTCAAGCCTCCTTTAAGTGGCTTCAAGTGGCTTCCAAGTGGCTTAAGTGAAATAAAATAAAGCTCTCGCAAAATTATTTTATTTCTTAACTTTTAGCCCGAAAATTAAAAACCACACCCGAGAAAACGCAACTCCGGAAGAGGTGTTTCTAAGTGAATATCGGCGCTGCGATTTCATCGGTGCCCTCAGAATTCGATTCCGGGCACCGGTTCAAAAGTTAGAAAAACCCGCTCGTCCGTTCACTGAACGTACCCGAGCCAAACTTCAGAAAATGATTCCGGGCACACCGGGACTCGGAATCAGGCGCTGTCAGAAACTGCGTTCTTGTAAAATTCCAAAGAAAATTAAGAAAAAAATTTCCTTGAAATTTACAGGTCTTTACATCATGTACCTTATGTTTGAGTCATTTCAACACCTAAACCTGAAATCTTAGATAATAAAATTGGATTCATTATTTAATTAATTTATAACCTTTAACATCTATATTTTATTCATTATAATTTAATATGATTTATTTTTAATCATTTTAATGAGATATAATGTGAACTTTTTTTATTTTTGGAGCATTTGATTTATGGTTCTATTGTCGGATCAACATTGAATAATTATTAATATATATATACATATATATAATGGGGAAGAAAATATAAAAGTGAAATAAAATTCTATTATTTTACTTTTATAATGTTTTAATTTCAAAATTACCTATAAGTATTCTGACATTGGGATGAATATTTTTTTAAAGTCATCTGCATTACATAGTTTGTTCATTTAGGTAATTTTACTTACCATCACAAACTATTGTCATATTGTATATTATTCTGTCCACGTATTAATTCTAGAATTTCAAAATTTTATAATGTTTATAATTCCTTCATTAAAATAGTTATAAGTGAATATAAACCTTCTATTAATATGGTAGTGAAAAAATACATATCATCCACGAAGTAAGTAAACCAATATGATATGAACAATGTATTATTTTTTCTTTGAATAAGTGGAGTTGAAAACATGTTGGATGGTAGATATTCCATTAGAAATATGAGATTATATTATATATATGATACTAAAGTTATTAGACCATGTTAAATGAGGTAGGAAATAAAAAGCTAAAATAAGATATAAATTTAAAATAGGGAAATTGATAATAATATCTCTTAAATGTATCCTCCTTGAAATAATTCATAGATCACTTGGAATTTTTCTTTTAGGGAGACCAGAATTACTACGCTATGGGGGATAGGATTGTAAAGGTAATTGCTATGAAATTTGGGAAGCTCCAAGGTTTATATATTTAGATAAAAAAATTTGTTTAGGGTAAGTAATTTTAAGGGAGTTAGATTGAATATTATGATCATTAGTAAATTATTTTAGAACACCACTATCAATAGTATTAAATAATGTATCTATATAACATAAAATAGTATTTGTTAGTTAGAATAAATTGATAATGAGAGAACTTTGAATATTTTATTTTGGTTCTAATAATTTGATATATATAAAATTAACTAACAATTGATAATAATTAAAATTATAATAATATCAATAAAGAAACATTGAATATAGAAGGAATAAATTATAAATTACATGTAAATAGAAACTTATGTGTATCTTAGTTTTGAATATATTTTATCATTGTTAATTTCACTAATAGGGTTTCTGGAATAATTTTTTATATCTTTCATAATGGTTCATAAAGTGTTTATGAATTCACAAATAATGTCCACTAGGTGTGTCAAAATATGTGTAACAAAATACCAATTTGTGATTAAAAAGGTGATGATAATTTCAACGAAAATGATGCATATTCAGTGTTATTACCCATAGAAAAAAATTCTAAACCCTCTTCTACATATAGTAACAATATATGTATGTAATTTCATAGAATCCATTTACTCTATAAATCACCATAATTCTTAGATACTCTCATATATACAGAAATATAATTAGGTTTATCAATAATGTATTCAAGTAATAATACAAAAAAAATACTAGACCTTTCTCAAAAGCTAACTGTAGTGAGCCAACCCTTTTACATATATTATTGCATGAATTTTTTCATCATTATCATATAATTTATAACCGAATATAATTAGGACTAGTGTCCTTCTAATACTAGGATCATAATAAATTAAGCTGAAACTAAAATAATAAAAATATACATTATTCTATATAGTGAGATCCTATATCCCTTGGACCTTCTAAAACTATATAGGATAACGTGCGGAATAAATAAAAGAATGGGGTTATATATAATTATTTATATGGAATAAACATGATATTGAGTCATAGTATATGATTCAAAATAAATAATATTACATTATAAAATAGAATTATAATAAAAAAATCACATAGCGGAATAACATTTTGAAAATGGATCAGAAATATCATGGAAACATGGAAATGTTGCATCAACATGTAACAAGACCTAAACACGCATCTAGGACAACTGCCAAGACAATATAAGATGTTGGAAGGAGTCCCATAATTGATTAGGTTTAATCTAGAATTCTATACATAGTGTATCATGAGACAAAAACAATACCCAACGCATTTTATTACTATCTAGGTTCACCCATTATAACATGTACAAAATTTTTTCCACAAATGGAAATAAATCTTAAGGAATATACATTAAAATTACACATGGATTGAAATGGGTTTCATTTAAAAATGGTACTTATGGAATGAATTATCCCATCACTGGATGGGAGAATAAGATCGTTATATAAGATACAATCCTATACATACTAAAGTTAAAGTAATTCAAAAAAATTAAAATTATATATAAAGTAACATAGTTAAGATTTTTCTTAACCCCATTAAAAAAAATTATAGAGATCCATTACCTTATGTTTGAATCCATTCTACCCATTCAATTAAAATCATAGATAATAAAATTATATTAATTTCTTTAATTCTTTAAAAACCCTTTAATATCTATATTTTTTTTGTTTTAAGTTTATTATAGTCATTTTTAGTCATTTCAGTGATATATTATGTTTAAATTTTTTTCCTATGAGAGTTTGTTTTCAAGTTCCTATAGTGAATCACATTGGGATAATTTCTGATGTACTAGTTATATTGGAATAAAACTATTGATGTGAAACAAAATGTAATAAATATAATTTAATAAATTAAAAATGCCTTAAATACCCAGTTAGTTCAGTTTGGCATTTTGACTGACCATCACATACTAGTTCTATTTTATATAATATTTTTGAAATATATTCATTCCATAATGTGAAAATATATATAATATATATAATCAGTTCATTTAAAACCATTATAATGGAATTTAAACAGGCCATGATGGCTATAGTGGAAAATGAAAACTCATCATCCACGAAGGCGGTGGATCAACGTGATTTGGAAAAGGGTTTAATTTCTTATTGAATTAGTGGAGATGATAAAGTGTTGGATGGTAAATGGTGCATTATGAACCTTATATTATAGTCTATATATTATAATATTGTTATTATTCTAGGGTTGATCCCTGAGGAAAGGATAAGGTTGATGACAAATGAATTTTAAAGAGGTAAGTTTTGGAGCATTAACTCTTAAATTTGACATCCTTGAAATTATTATTAGGGAATGTGATATTTCTATTTTTATATGAACATAAGAAGTATGATTTGTGGGAGAGATTATATAAGTTAATTCTTCTTAATATTTTCAATCTCTATGGATTATAAGTTGTGATGAGAAGGGGTGATGAGGGGTGGTATTTATTAATGGAGGGGGAGGCGTTTTTGAATATTTTATTCAATTTTTATTTATTTTGGATCAAGGCTATCAATTGTATTTATTGATTTAGTTAAATATATTAAAAGGTGTATTTTATTTATAAATATTAGGTTGTTACATCATGCATGACTAAAAAATCATGTATTTGTCTTATAATGTATCATATTTTACAATATTTCACCATTCACAAAAAAACTAACTATACTATAAAAACACGAAAAATACACCCTAAAAATTTATTAATTTTTATAATATTAAAGAAAACCAATTTATCAAATTAATATTATATTTATAAGAAATTTTATTTTTGAATAAACTCCACATTTATTTAGAAAATTTCGATTCTAAAATTATGATAATGTTTCGATTCATTTGAAAAATTACATAATATAACATAGAATAATATTACCATTATAATATAAATAAATATTAAATTATAAGACCATTTCAGGAGAATAATATATCTTTAAATAAATATAATTATTATAAAAGTTCTCTTAAAATATGATCAAAAAAATACAAACACATAATTTACTTTTTTCAAAACAATTATTTATGAGTAACATAATATAAATAAGATATATTTCCATTTTATAAGATAAAAAATATTATATTACCTTTCTTTAGGTGAGGTTACTATCATAATATTTCGGTTACTATTCTCAATGGACATATTACAATTCCAATAGTCATGTTAATATTATAATGGTCATATCATTATTCCATCTACCATATTTTTAATGGTGATATTGGTTCCCTAAATTATGTAAATACCTCATTTTTCATTCATTATTCATTCAGTTCTAAATATATGCAGCTTTATATTTCCATTTTCTAAAAATATTTTGGATTACTAACATTTTTCTTCATGAAAATAATTTTTCCCATGAGTTCGTTAATTCTGTTGGATCAAGAAACTCCAAATTTTCATATTTTCAGTATATTGTTATATATTTCTTGTCACATTGTAATACATTCAATTCATATGAAAACATTTATTAACTAAATATAATTTTAAAATTATTATAATTTAATTTTCTTGGTTCTATCATGTAGTGAATGTTGATTTTATAATATTTTATTATAAAATGTGAAAAAATTATATATTAAATAGAGAAAATCCATTAATGATACCCAATGTCATTAAACGTTTCCTTGAGATGATGCTCATACTCAGAGACACAATGAAACTGGAAGAAACAGTTATGGTCTATTTGGTTCATCAACCTGGGGATCGATAATTGTTATCGGGCTAGGCTCAAGGTACGTGCATATACTATTCGGGTGGTTGAGATAAAAGTTTCCAATGATATCAAGACCTAAAAAAATTAAATCATTTACATAAAGTATGTATTTTTGTGGTTTCTTTGTTTATTTATTTTATTAATTTTTATTTATCATTTTTAATATATCATGTCACATGCACATATCATGAATCTTTTTATTCTGAATGAGACCATGTTGATAGTTCCCTATGTATTTATGTACTCATACCTTTCTCTATATTACATTACACATGTTTTCCCAAGAAGAATATAACGTTGATTCCATCCAAGGTTGAGCTAAGAACCATTATTGTGTGTTCGATCTAGAGAATCTTTTGTCGGACTTCGAAATCAGGATAAGGTATGTCTCGGAGTCAGATTAGACAACCATTTATTTTATTTTATTATTTTTGAATATATGTGATTGAATAATGGTTAATATAATATATATTCTTCTATAACCATGTTTTAATTTTTCATCATTTGGTAAGACTATCTATTCATATCAATACCCTAATGTGATAGATTCATGGTTATTTTACTGTTACAGTGACCACTAATATATGTAGTATTGTCTTGTCAACATAATACATTAGACCCCCACTGAATGTTAAAAGCCTATATAGTACGAGAAGGAACACCTGAGGTCACAATGTGGTTCAATATGGTATCCTTTAATAGTGATCCTTAGTGGAGAATTGTAGTAATTATCATGGTTTATTGAGAAAAAAACAATACAAAATAGGTTTACTCGATTCTCAATAAGGGGTAGTATACAGTGCATGTTATCCTAAATAAATAATAAATACATTATATAGAATGAATAAACTTCCAAATAATGAAATATAACAAATAACATTAGAAAAATATATCAATTTATAACTTAACAATGTATTTAAATAATCAAATTCATAATAATTATTGATCATATATTTAGGAAAACCATAACACCCAACATTATTATCATTCCATCAATCCACATTCCATGAATAAATAAATAAATGGGACGGAATAGATCAAATATCATATAATTTTTTTCTCCTGAGACATATTTATGCATCGATGGGATATATAATTATAGGTCCCACTTTTCAAAAAATAATTACATTATGTCCCGCAAATTAAGAGAATGTCAATATAATATAGTTTGTAATGTTCCATAAGGAACCACATAGATAATCATGGTAAAATAACCAATAGTTATCCATGTATAATAATTGGTAGTATGGAATCTTGTTATTTTCCCATTTTATATAATAATATTTTTATATAGGTTAATTCCCAAAAATAAACCTAGAAAATATATCGTATTCACAAATTCAAAGGAAGCTATCATTTTTAAATTAATTATAATAATTTAATTTTAAAGGGTACCTCCATAGAATAAGGAAAACTATATAAAATAATCATTTTAAACACTATTTTAGAAGGGTCAGGAACCTAGGAAATGATAAAAACAGACTAAATACTAGGAAAATGCATCCCATATTTTTTAAAAACATTACAAATATAAAACATTCATAAGGAAAAACTTATTGGTCGATCAAAATTGATTTCAAACGTGAACATCATCCCAAATAATGTTTTATCCCTTTGGAATATTATAGAGACTCCACCATCAACATTTTCATCATCCATGAAAAAATAGCCTCCATGAAATATAAATTATTTTATAATAAAAATGAAAGAAATGAATAGTTATTTGGATAATGATGTTTAGGTATTCAGAAATATAACAACATAATAAATAATTATGAAATTTTTTTAAATAATCTTAAGAGTAGTTAATCATTAAAAACCTAATATTAGATTTTCAGTCATGGTGAATATTAACAGTGTAAATGGAAATGTAATGGAATTAAAATGCTTATAAATTAGAAATGAATATGATACTAAGGATAAATACCTTTATAATTAAATTTATAAGTGTTTAGAAAGAACTAATTTGAGCTTTAATAATTACATAGAGGGACTTCTTATAATCATAAATATTGAATAACCTTTTTAACCAATTTTATATTTAATATTAATGTGACAATTAGGGGTAATTTTTTAAAATGGTGGTGAATTTGAATTAATATTAATATTTATTATTTTTAGTTATAGGTTTTGAAAAATTAAAAACCATTAGAATAACTATAGTTAATTACCAATTTTTTGACATATTGGATATGTATTTTTACATTTATTCATTTCATTACTGAAATTCATTTTTATATATTACTTTATCTGTGGAAGAAGCTTTTATTCAAAATTAAATGTTTATAAAGCAATATTTTTCATTTTAGACGTTCAAATATCCATTATAGTTATAAAAATTGATTTTATTAACATAAAATACATTATAATAATGGATATTAATATATTTTTTATTGATGATTAACATTTATCAATTATTATACCATTTTTATAAGACAATTATGTAATAATACCTACCATATATTAAAAAAGTATTTAACATTTACATGGAAAATATAATGACATATAAAATTATGAAAATTTTATCATTAGATAATTTTCATATGGTCGTTTTATATTTCACGTCCATTTTCTGGGAAAAAATTCCAATATATGATAAATTTAACACTTAAAGAAATGCTAAGACTAATTCAATCATTTTTTCCATCAATAAAAAAAATTAAACTCTTTATTTAATATATATTATTTTCTGTAAGACATGTTTGTGTAATTATATTAAAATTAATTGAAAAATATAAAACATTTATGAATAAAAGTTATATTATAATAATTTTATTTTATGTACTTTATCAGAAACTTATTTTTATAAAAGTTTCATTTCTAGCATTATGGTCGTATTGGGTGGTTATTATTGAAATAGTCACATTACCTTTTAAATGGTCATATTATACCTTATATATAGACATAAATCTAGAAACAAAAAAATAATATAATTCCAATCTTTCCCATACCATGTTTATTCCTTTTCATATTGTTTCCCAAATAAAAGAATGTTTCTTTTATGTTTAACATGATTTTTCAAGTAGGGTCCACTATAGTTCAATTTTTTTGTAATGCATTTTTTATGTGTTTTATTATACTATAATTCATTTTTATAGTGAGTTTAATTTTTTTTTGTGTATTTTAATATAATGATGTCATTAAAGAGTCATTTTATGGTAAATACATTACAATATTGTGATTATTTATTATAATAATTTCTCAAAAAACATAATTAAATTTTCAAATTTACTAGGTGATATTATCGAAGAATATAGGAAATCATGTAAAGGAATTATTTATTCATTTTTTAATATAAATATATTGAATAATTTCAATATTCAAGAACATATTATCTATAATATTATATTTAATTCTTATTCCTAGTTTCAATAAGTTCTTACTAATAAGATAAAGGAAGAGGATTAGTCTGAATGTGACAATGTGTGTCCTTAGTTATTGAACCTACTGACCTACCAAGGACTTGGGATGGGGAAGGTCCATAATTTATCCCATCAACATGGTTGTGATTATTCTTTAAATAGACCTAGAGAAAAATATTACCATTAACGACCAATGATAAGTGTTACCAGAAATAATCTCACAATTCCTTCATATTATTTGTTAAATGAAATTTTATGAAGGTATAATGTAATAATGTAATTAAAAACAATATAGAGTTAAAATTTTATTATAATAATATAATTAGTTGAATCAGTCACATAAATACTATAATTATCCACACAATAATATGTTAGTGGAATGATATGAAGATTGATATCCAATTTATTTAGTTAGAAGGTGAAATTAAATTTATGATAATTAATCAAAGGGAGTTTTCATTATTTACATGCATAAATAAATTTTTTGGGCACTCGATAATGAAAAAGAATATATGGTACATAACTTTCAATATTCATTAAAGAAATTGTAACATAGAGGGTGGTTGTGGGTAGCTCCAAATTCCTAGTGGTATAAGAACAAATGATAGATTGGAGGGGTTATATGGTTTAATGTTTCGTAACATTCAGATATTGTATTTTTTGAGTTTTTTTTCTAGTTATCAATTGGTATTTTAGAGGTCTTTTTATTTGGTTTTTCAATAAACTGGGGTTGACCATTCTACGTACTCGGACATTATTTATCTTTCTTGGTCTTTAGATGACTCTTGATACCTTTCTAGTTTGTTTTCTCATCTTTCCTAGTATAAAAATCCTCTTATAAATTGTATTTAATCATTGTCATTAAGAGGTTCCTTTTATATTTTATCCCCTTACTAATTCATATTAATTATTTTATAAATATTGGTAGGAAAGTGAATCCCTTAATATTGTCGTTTAATGATGATTTTTTATTATAATGATGATGTTATATAAATAGCGAATAATTGTATGAATTCATCATTGATCCTACTTGGTTCTTTGTATATTGAATTACATGTCTTCCTTGTGGTAGGTAATTTCATATATTACTTCTATCTTCTAAAATTTCTCTAGTTTGATATGATGTGGAACCTCTCTGACAACCCACTATATCCTAAATTAATATTCTAATTTCCCCTGTAATAGAATGATTGAAATTATTTGAATTCCTTTTTATTTTTTCCCATTCAATTGAATCTTAGGATCATTACACATTATTCTTAACTGAAACCCACCTTGTATCATTATAATCCTTATATTCATATACTAATTCACTGTTAGAAGTCTAAACCACACATTAAATTTACTTCAATAATGTTATGTTATTTATCTCTCCAAATGTAAAATAGATATGTTTTTATCTTGGGGGAATTGTTCATTTATATTGATATAATACTACCATACTCTCCTCTCGATCAGTGGTGTGGTCCTAGGGAAGTGGTCATTGTATGTTCTCATTATCCATTAATGAAATATTCTATCTCATGATCATTGTAAAAGTGTATATCTATATGAAGTGGATTCTATGAGTTTATATAAAATATAATTTTATATATTTATTTGTATCTTTCAAATTATACATTTTAATATTATATTATTTAATCACTTCAGTCAGAATGTCCCAAAGGCTTTCATTTTTTTATTATTTTTGATAATCTAGCTTTCAAGGGGTGAGGTGGAAGCCTTACATAGCCTGAAGTCTTAGAGACAATTACATGACACTTAAGTCTTAGAAGCAATCACCCATACAAGAAAACTTAGAACTGCTCCTCCCCAGCATATGTCATGATATCAGCACTCCAACTTCATAGGGCTTATCAGCTAGCTGTCCTATGAAAAGTTTCACAAGCCTCATACTTATGGAAAATCCATACCCTCTCTTTAGTCCAAATCCGGTTAGTTCTTCTCTAGTGAATGCGCCTTCCCTAAATCCTCAACTGATGCCTTGTTCCTTGTAGTCAAACTGGTACATCTGAATTCAAGTTGCCTGAAGGCCATAGGGTGGCCTAAAGACCTTAAGGTGTCCCAAAGGCCTTAAGAAACAATTGGCCCAAAGGCCTTGGGTGGACCAAAATCCTTGCAGGACCCAAGGCCCAAACCAGTGGCCCAAAGGCCTAAATTAATTAATAGTTCCAGCTAATATAGTACCAAATAGTACCATCTACAGTGCCTGTTATAGTACTACACTACACCTATTTTCTATGTATTTTTTATGAAATTTGTGTTCAGGATTTTGGATTTATAACCCTTATGTAATGGGTCTTATAGTTATAATTTAATTATGGAATTGGAACCAAGAATTATAGAGGTTATTATTAAATTATCAACTCACATCCTTGACATAATAGAATTTCTGGATAATCATAGAATATATGATGATATGCTAAATTTCAGAAATTATTTGTTGATCCTAATGTTCTTATAAGGTAATTGTGAATGTTGTTTGATATCATTCATGAGTTAGTTTATGATGAAAAAAATGGTTTGATGATGATTTTTGTTATCCCCACTCTATTCAATGAATGATATAATTTATAATCAAATTTTAGATTCTACTACATTGATAACGATTGATTGGAATGGGATATTTAATAAATATACACTTAAGGATTCCATTGTAAATATGTAATTGAACATAACTAAATTAAGAGAACCCCAAGAACATATATGTAAATTAGATTATAAAAAATGATACTATGGTCATATAATTTGGAACGAAAAAGAAATTCTTAAGTGATAACTTATGAATGAATGAAATTTCTATATTAATTTCGATTTTTTTTAAAATAAATTGGAAATTATATAGGAATATGCATTAATGTGATAATATTATTTACCTAAACAATGGTTATAGAGGAGTAAATTTTAAAGGGTGAGTGTAGTAGATTTGTCACCAAGATGATTATGTATATGGTTTTTTATTGAGGATTATATTTTAGGGAATATGTTGATTAATACAGAGGATAGATTATTACTTTATCTTTTTAATGGATAGTGTTTTCCTTGCAGGATCGTGTGGGGGTCATACCATTTGTTTGTGTACATGAGGTCTAGACTAATTAACTATTTCATCTTGAAACGGATAAAATTAACTAATTAATGGAAGATAACTACTGAAAACACCCTTGATTCAATAAATAGAAAATATATCAAAAATTTCATTGAACTAAAGTAACTAAAATAGAAACTTTTCTATAGAACACATATTAAAAAAATATTGAACTCTTAAATGGTGTAGCTAGTTTCTATGATGTTTCATTAATATTATGTATTATTATATTGTGTGTCATTATAATTAGTTTTTTTACACATTATATTGTTTTATAATTTTTCGTTGTACCTTTTCGTTTGATTCTATATGATTATTAATACTATATATATATAATACAATAGATCAAGGGTATGATAAGTGCCTTAATTTATGGAATATAATTTCATATCATGTAACATGAACACATTTCCCTTGGGTTTTAGTGATGTACGGTTATGAAATTATATGTGGTTGTGATGGTTTGGGGTTATATCTTTAAATGTTGAGGCCCTTTTGTGAAAATATAGTTGATACTGGAATGGATTTTTTATATAGAGAGCTCGGAATAATTTTTACAATGATGAGGTGATGTGGTGTCTATTATGAACAGAATCTAATGTGATGTGTTGAGCCCTGTATGTGAATAATTTAAGTAGGGTTGATGCCTCACTAACATTACTATAGGACTCAATTATGAAGATTGATCCATTATTATTGATGTTTGATGTTAGGCATTGTCGGTGTTTGAGGTTGATAGAGATGATGACCAACCCACATAAAAGGTGACAAAAAATATTGGTTTAATGGATTGGTTATTTTGTTTATATAATATATATCATTTTATTAAGATTTATTAACTAAACAAAATCATTTTTTTCATGTCTTACTTAGATTTTATTACACATATCAGTCCACGAACAATAGTTTCACATGGAAATTGTTATTCATTTAAATAGGATCTTACTATGTTCTCATAGGTTCCCAAATTTCTATAGTTTTTGAAGAGTTTTTTTGTATGGTAGTCTAAGGTGTATTCGGAAATTCATTTTTTGGGAAGTATGAGTGGATTCTAGGAGCTTGGTATTACATTTTATTTTTCTTATATTTAATTTCCCCAGGTATTTTTTTGGTATTTTTTATTATTGATTCGTTCATGTATATATATAGTGTTTATATTTCGAGGGGGATGAGCATGGTGGAGCACTGTGGAATGAATGAAAGAAGCCCTAGTTTCCTTGATGATAGAGAGAATGGGATTGTTTTTTACCCTAATGTTAATTTATCACATCTCGTGAGTCATAGGGATATGTTTTCCCTTTACACGAAGAACAAAGGTGGTTGCTCGGATCATACCCCTCGTGATCAATATTTTCCTGTTAATTATTTTTTGGGTGTTTCATGGGATGTTGTAGGTATTTCCTTTTTGGATTGTGATTCACCTCCTCTGGGTAGAAATATCAGGAAGTGTTTCATTGCACACATTGCAAAAAATCAAGATACAATAGAGGAACATGTAAGCTTATGTATGTTTTCTATCATTGCACATTTTGTGATACCAAAAGGTGTGAGTCATTGGAAATTCAATGAGATGGTATGTAGAATTATTGATATTTGGGGTTTTGATGAGTGTATATTGATGTCTATGGGTCGTGGGTTCTACCACATTATATTTCCTTCAAATTATTTCAATAAAAGGGCATAGAGTTTGGGTTCAGTGTCATTGAAGCCTAGGTTTCTCTGGATTCATGAATGGGATTGGAACTTTGATCTAGATAATTTCAATAATACCCATGCTCATGTAAGGATTCAGGTAAGAAAATTGAATTGGATTTATTGGCATAAAAAATTCTTTGGGATATTGCCTCTTTTTTTCAATCCATTTAGGTTGGATAAAAAAATAGAAAATCCAAGCTATGGTCAATATGCAAGAATTCTTGTGGAAGTTGATATGGACTCAACTCTTATTGATGAAGTTGTTCTAACCACTCGAGATGATCATCTTAATCTAGGGATTTTCAATGAAAGAAAACCAAAATTTTGTGTTAATTTCCAATTCATTAGACATGTCATTGGTGATTGAAATAAGAATAAACTCTTTAATTTCTTTAAGATCAGTGGGCATTATGATGCCAGCTGCAGGAGGAGAATTGGGCAGAATTTAGCTCCTTCAATTCATAAGGATCAGGATTGTGCATCCACTGGTCAGCATAAAACTGTGTGGACAGAAGGAATTTTAGTTGCTAGTCTTGTTGGTGGTTCAACTGTTGCTACTAATGTTGTGCATGATGCGTATTAATTGGTATTTGATGAATCTTTAGATATGAATTTGGGTGATTTTTAGGATATTATGAATAATAAGGTCTCTTCCCATATTGGTGTTTTTATTTCTGAAGTTGTTGCTCTATGGAAACTTTTTTTCGTGTCCCTTAGATGGTTCTTTGACAACAGGAAAGTCCACTGATGATGTGGGTGGTGGTGTGTAGGTTCATGCTACTGTGAGTTCTGATTATATATAGGATATTACTCTTTTGAACCTCTTTTAGGTCCCTCAGATGGTGTTTTGGCTGTAGAAGTGCCCATTAATGAAGCAGGTGGAACAGTAGGTGCACTGTATCATTTTATTTGGCATCTGATGACACACATTTCACTTAGTCTGATAAGAAAACTATAGACATGTCCAGACAACATATAGATATTTCTTTTAGGGCCCCCTTGGTTCTAGAGGTCTGTGAAATGGGGCAGGATGTTGATACTCATCATGATTATTTTTCATGGATACCTACTTATGAATCTACAATGAGGATTCTTCGTGCTAGTTTCAATCATCCTTCAATAGAATCACTCAATATATTTTGTAACGACCCAAAGTTTCATTAATGTAAAATCCCTCTTGATCCAGTTAAATGTCTCTTTATGAAATTTTTTTTATAAGATGTTAACTTTTTTGGTTTTATTTTAAGAGTTGTGACTGTTACTTTTATAGCCATTGAACAGTAATCACATGATTAGTAAAAATATAAGGCTTTAATGAACCCAATTTTACTCAGGCAAAGGAATCGATTGCCTCATCCAGTAGAATTTCCCCATACGAAGCCCATTTGTCAGAGCTTGGAAAAGAGGTGGCATCATTGGGCTTCGCCCTTGACCAAGCCCAAGATGAGCTTCATTATGTCAAGCTCGAACATTACCGTCTACGGGAAAAGTGAAAGTTGATTGAAATTACCACTCGAGCGATGTTATCCGAGCCACCCCAAGAGTCCGTCACCATCGCACACCTTACCCTTAGGTCTTATTCGCCTTTTTTAAGGGGTTATGTAACAAATAAGTAGTACTATGTTCATATACATTATTTTTGTATATAATAATGAATATAATTTCTAGGCATTTTTGATACATTGTAAATAGTTATTAAAGTACAAATGGTGTTTTTAGTTATTATTTAATCAAGAAATCTATTTTATTAAATTTAGGGATTTTTGAATTAAATACTATTTTAATAAAATAATAATCTTATTATTAAATTAATTTTTTATTAAATATAAATGATCTTATAATTTTATAAATGCAATTAAAATGTTATATTAAGGTTTGAAAGCCATTTCTATCAAAACTCGTGAATTTTCGATAAATGATGTTTTTTATTTTAAAAGTGAAAATTTACATATTTATAAAATTATTTAGATAAAATAAATTTTATTTTTGAAATCAGGACGTCAAAATTATCTGACGGTGAATTTTTCATAATTTTCTAAGTCATTCAAATTTTTGTGTAAAAATTAAATACCGTTTAAGTATATAATGTGTTTAATGACATCATAATGACCCAATGGTGATGTAATAAAATACCATAATCCTTATCTTCGGCCAATATATGTTTTATCATTAAAATAATGTGATTCTGGGTTTGTTTGACTTACATTTCAAAGAATTAATGGACCCCTCAAGACATATTCAACACTTTGCCTTTTTAAATTAATTTTGATTGGAGTGTGACTCACCTCCACATAAGAAACCCTAATATTTTAATAATTTCGGACCTTGTCCATGTAAAATATTTTTTTCCTCTTTCATTTTCTAGAAACCATGGGAAAAAACCATGGTATGGTTTGTGGTTTGGATTATTTTAATATAAGGGTCCCAAAGCTAAATAATAAAGAATTCTCTCGGGTTTCCTATATAAACCCACCCAAGATCCCACATCCTCCTCACTAAAATCCCTTGGAGTTCGTCCAACCTCTTCCCTACTCCCTCTAGAGTCCTCCCATGGTTCCCCAAGATCCCAATAATCCTCTCACAAGCCTCTCTGTAGCCTTTGGAAGCACACTTCCATGTAAGGGTCTTTTCTTCCGTTCTCTTTTTTGTCCAATTTTCTTTAAGTTGTTTTTCCTTTTAATTTCAATTATGAAAGTTTGGGTATGGTTTCAAACCTCCCCCATACTTCCCTATTATTGTTTGAATGATGGGAGACCCCCTTTCTCCCGCATTAAATGCCACCCATGTACACCCGTTACTATGCTGAAATTCCGAAAGGAACTTCTCTCTCCTCTTTTACATTCAAGCAATACTTTTGTATCATCAATCTAAATTCAATTACAATTGTTGGGACATGTATCTATATGACCTCCTTACTGTCCATTACATGTAAATATTATGAGTAACCCCTTTCTCTCTCATCAACCTATTTTATGAATTCTTATGTCACGCCGTTACGCTGCCGAAATCACACCGATTTTCTAAGCCAATGTAATTGTGTAGTGAATACCTTGTCCATTTATCCATCAAGGGTATTCACCTTTATGCACATTTACATATTGATTGTAATGTTTCATGTAATAATCCCATATTCCTTTATCGTGGAATAAATTATTATGTTTTATGAATCCATGTTTTATGATCTATGTGGCACACTTATGCATGAAATGAAATGTTTAAGAAGGGTGCACCCTTATAGCGCTCCAATGCATTGGGTAAAGTATAGTATCATGATACATCATGTGCAATGATTGTTGACTCATTCTAATTCAAGTAAAACAAGGGTTTACATGTGCTTCATGTGCAATGAGGGTTTACTCATGCTCCATGTGCAATGAGCCTTGGCTCATGCTAATTCAATGCTAAGTGTTGTTGCCACATTTCCATGTTATGACTATCATTCTTTATCATGCCTTTATGTTCATGTTTCTCTTATGATCTATTGACATGCCTATTTCCTGACATGTATTGTACTCCTCATGTTATTCCATGTGTACTCCCTTACTAGGCTTTATAGCTCACCCTTTTCTTATGCATGTCCTCAGGTTATCCCATGCAATGCTATGTCGAGGGAATGTAGCGGTCATGTAAAGGATGTTTTTAATAAAGATGTTGTATTTCATGTTTTAAGTTTTTACGTAATGATACTAATCCCCAAAGACACTAAACCTCTCGATCTTCTTTGTTGTATCAAGTGAAGTTTTATGTAATAAATCATGTTTAAGTTGTAATAAAGAAGCAGGGTTGTCATAGTTGGTATCAGAGGATAGGTTTAGGTATTTTTGGGATTAAGAAACCCTTGTAAGTCCTTATATTTAAGACTAAGTATAATAAAAACATCCCAATGTTTTGGTAAACACTAATTAAGTGGTTTATCAAACAAATACATCCCTGTTTGGATACGAGCAGGTAGAGGCGGTTCTGGCACAGATGTATCCTAGGGGTAAAACCCGAAAACACCGCTTTGAGCTAGACTCGAACGGGAACTAGTGCACGACAACAAGCCTTGCTGCACTCTGGGTTACGACACTCTCGGGGGATATGTTTTGATAAATTCACAATATTAGTATGAACCCTTATTAAGGGAAAAATGCCCCTAAGAATATATGTTAGAAAGTAGATCATGAAAAGCCTAGATTGAAGCCTATAGACTCTTGAGTTAAGTAAATAAAAGTTTATTTTTGAGTCATCAACATTTTTCTCTAGATTACCCTTTATTTGTTACCCCTAAATTTCCTTTTATTCCAGACAATGGCCGGTAAAAGGAGGAATCGGGATAACAACCATTGTGAAGATCAGTGTGATAACTGTACTAATGAGATGCCAAATCCAATGGGAGCGGGAACCGCGAACTTTGTCACACTTCTCTCTCAGATAACTCATGTTTTGAATAGAAACACGGGTCAAGAGGAACGTTCAACCCCACCTAAGAAAGAACAAGTTTCTATCGAGAGCTTCATGAGACAAAGGCCTCCTACTTTTAGTGGATCATCTGATCCCACAATCGCTGAACAATGGGTCAACTCCATTGAAAAGATGTTCTCCATCCTCCAATGTTATGAACAAGAGAAGGTTCTCCTGGCGGCTTATCGTATGGAGGGTGAAGCTGATCAATGGTGGAATTTGATCAAAAATACAAAGCCTGAGGAGGAGATCGAGGCATTGGAATGGATGAATTTCTGGAAGATGTTTTTCAATAAATATTTTCCATGCACCCTTCGGCTTCAGATGGAAAGGGACTTCCTTTCCCTCAAGCAAAAAGATGAGGAATTCGTTGGAGTGTACGAGGAAAACTTCACAAGGCTTGCACGATACGCTTTCGGCTTTGTCGTTACCCCCGAATGCAAGTTTGACCGCTTCTTTGGTGGGCTGAATCCTAGCTTATGGAAATCATTAGCGATCCGTGACTTCGACAGCTATGAGGAAATTGTCCGATGTGCCCTCAAGGTCAAAATGGAGATCGGGGAATCACAAGGGTATCATGGGGACACGAAGAAAAGGTGGACTTCAATGTTGTTGGTTCGATGGATAAATCCATCGATGCTAAGAAGATATAGCACCCCACTTGCCAAAATTGTAGAAAGAAGAACCCTGGAAAATGCCTTAAGGGGACAAGAAAATGCTTCAGGTGTGGAAGGGAAGGGCACCGAGCTGTTAACTGTCGGCATGAAGGACCCGCGACTGCGACATAGGAGAGGAACACTCCGTTCGAACCTCAACGCATTATTCAATGCTACAAATGAAAATAATCGGGTCATTTTGCAAATCAGTGCCCTAATCCAAGGGTTTTAAGAGGCAACCAACAACCTCCAAGACAACAAGGAAGAGATTTTGCCATCACTTCTGCCGAAGTGAACCCCAACAACGAAGTGGTGAAAGGTATGCTAGTTATTCATTCATGAATAGTGAACATACTTTTTGATTCAGGTTCTATGCATTCTTTTATATCTCGAAAGTTTAATACAACATTCCCAGCACCACCACAAATCATGGAAGTAAAGATGTCAGTGAGTACGGAAAATGGGGCAATCATTGCATCCCATTAATATAAGTCCTCCCCTATAATAATCATTGGATTGAATTTCCCAGCGAACCTCGTCATACTCCCTTTGGTGGAATTTGATGCAATTCTTGGCATGGATTGGATTTCATTATATAGAGCCAACATAAATTGTCTGGAGAGGGAAATCACACTCCATATAGAGAATCGACCCCCGATTCTTTACAACTGTCAAGAGGAAGATGAATCTCCTTTAGCTCCATCATCTCAAGCATGGATATTACTACCTTATGAGCACGCATATCTGGATCAGATGATTGAGTCCAAGGAAGAAACCATCCTTGAAGAAATTCCTATTGTGAAGGAATTCGATGAAGTGTTTCCCAAGGAACTGCCTGGTCTTCCTCCTAGAAGAGATGTTGAGTTCTCAATTGAACTTATAGCTGGGGAATTACCAATTTCCAAGACTCCATATAAAATGGTTATTGTTGAGCTTGAAGATATGAAGAAACAACTACAGGAGAATCTGGATAAAGGGTTTATACGCCCAAGTGCTTCACCATGGGGGGCACTAGTCCTCTTCAGCAAGAAGAATGATGGGTCAATGCAGCTTTGCATCGATTATCGTGAACTTAATAAAATCATGATAAAGAACAAGTATCCTCTCCCAAGAATCGATGACTAGTTTGATCAGCTGCATGGAGCACAATACTTCTCCAAGGTGGACTTGCGGTCGGGATATTATCAAGTAAGGGTGAAGAAGGAAGATGTCCCCAAGACTGCTTTTCGTACAAGATATGGGCACTATGAATTCATAGTAATGCCTTTTGGACTCACCAATGCTCCAACAATATTCATGGACTTGATGAATAGTCTTTAAAGATTACCTTGACAAATTTTTGGTAGTCTTTATAGATGATATTCTAATATACATCAAAACAAAGGAGGATCATGATGAGCATTTAAAAACTGTACTAGAGACTTTGTTCAAGGAGAATCTCTATGAAAAGTACAAAAAGTGTGAATTCTGGTTGAAGAAGGTCTCATTCTTGGGCCATATCATCACAAGAAATGGGTTATCTGTGGACCCCTCCAAAACAGATGAAATTGAGGGATGGCTGAGGCCAACATCGGTAACGGATATCCGTAGCTTCTTGGGGTTAGCTGGATATTATCGGTGATTTGTGAGGAATTTCTCACAATTGTCCAACTCTCTTACCAATCTAACTCGAAAGGGAGTAAAGTTTTCTTGGAGTCATGAATGCGAAGAAAGATTCAAGGAGTTGAAAAGGAGGCTTATCACTGCGCCCGTGCTCACTTTACCCACAAGTGGGGAACTTTTTTTGGTATTCAGTGATGCCACAAAAGAAGGTCTTAGGTTGTGTGCTGATGCATTATGATAAAGTGATATCCTATGCCTCAAGGCAGTTGAAAATTCATGAGCAAAACTATCCAACGCATGATCTGGAGTTGGCGGCGGTGATCTTTGCCTTGAAAATCTCGTGGCATTATCTCTATGGAGAGAAATGGGAGATATATACTGACCACAAGAGTCTTAAATATATATTCACACAGAAAGAGCTTAATATGTTCCAGAGAAGATGGATAGAACTCATCAAGGATTATGACTGTTCAATACATTACCACCCTAGGAAAGCGGACAAGGTGGCAGATTCCCTAAGTAGAAAGGATCTGGCGATTCTATCAATGATGAGAATTGAGAAGGATCCAATCTTCTTAGACTTGATGAAGATGGATGTGGGAATCATAAAGAAGGGAACATCCTCAATCCTTTCACAAATGATTGCTCAACCATATCTTTTGGAACGATTAATGGATGCTCAAAAAGATGATGTGGGATTTCAAGAAAAAGTGGAAGCTATCAAAAAGGGGAAATTATTAGAGTTTAATGTTAATGAATAAGGAATTGTGCGGTTTGGGAAAAGATTATGTGTTCCATCAAGTCCGGAGGTGAATAAGGGACTTTTGGATGATGAACATAGTTCAAATTTCTCTATTCACCCAGGGAGCACAAAGATGTATCGAGATCTCTGAGAAAACTTTTGTCGAGATAATATGAAGAAGAAGATCGCTGAATATACAATAAAGTTCCTGGTGTGTCAGCAAGTGAAGGCAGAGAGGCAGATGTCAAAGGGTATGATGAAACAATTGCCCATACCAGAATGGAAATGGGATAACATCACCATGGACTTTGTCACCAGACTTCCAAGGACATCCAAAGGCAACAATGCAATCTGGGTTATTGTGGATCGTCTTACAAAGACTGCACACTTCATTTCTATTCGGGAGGATTTATCATTGGATCAACTGGCGCAGATATATATCATGGAAGTGGTAAGGTTTCATGGAGTACCACTATCTATTGTTCCTGACTAAGATCCAAGATTCACCTATATGTTTTGGAAGAGTCTTCAACATGCTCTGAATACTGAACTGAACATCAGTATGGCCTATCATCCTCAAACTGATGGCCAATCCGAGCGGACTATCCAAACACTTGAGGATATGTTGAGAGCGTTCTCAATGGACTTTAAAGGAGGATAGGATCAACATCTTCCTCTGGTTGAGTTCTCTTATAATAACAGTTTCCACTCAAGCATCCAAATGGCACCATATGAAGCCCTGTATGGGAAAAGGTGTAGAACACTGGCATGTTGGGATGAGGTCGGTGAACGTATGCTGCTTGGACCAGAAATGGTTGTGGGAATGGTGGAGAAGGTGAAATCAATTCAGTAGGATATCAAGGCATCCCAGAGTCAACAGAAGAGTTAGGCATATAATTGTCGATGAGACCTTGAGATTAAATTTGGAGACATGGTGTTTTTACGCATATCTCCATGGAAGAAGGTCATGAGTTTTGGGAAGAAAGAGAAGTTATGTCCAAGGTACATTGGCCCCTTTGAGATTCTTGATCGTGTTGGGGATATGGCCTATCGACTAGAACTTCCACATACTATGGCCAAGCTACATGATTTCCTTCATGTATCCCTCTTAAGAAAGTACATACCGGACCCTTCACATGTACTTTCTTCTGAGGTGGTACAATTGTAAGATGATCTTTCTTATGAGAGGCAACCAGTGAAGATCCTAGTTCGTAGAGAAAAAGTTATACCAAATAAGACAATGCCCCTCATCAAGGTATTTTGGAGAAACCACAAGTTTGAAGAACCGACTTGGGAATTAGAGGATATGATGAAGCTGAGTTACCCACATTTGTTTTAGTGTAGGAAAAGGAAAATTTCGAGGGCGAAATTTCTTAAAGGGGGAATATTGTAACGACCCAAAGTTTCATTAATGGAAAATCCTTCTTGATCCATTTAAATGTCTCTTTATGAAAAATGTTTTTATAAGATGTCAAATTCTTTGGTTTAATGTTATGATTTGTGACTGTTACTTTTATAGTCGTTGAACAGTGATCACATGATTAGTATAAATATAAGGCATTAACAAACCCAATTTTATTCAGACAAAGGAATCGATGGCCTCATCTAATAGAATTGCCCGATACGAATCCCATTTGTGAGAGCTCATAAAAGAGGTGGCATCCCTGGGCTTCCCCCTTGACCAAGCCCAAGCTGAGCTTCATTATGTCAAGCTCGAACGTGACCGTCTATGGGAAAATTGGAAGTTGATTGAAATTACCACTCGAGCGATGTTATCCGAGCCACCCCAAGAGTCTGTCACCATCGCACACCTTACCCTTAGATCTTATTCCGCTATTTTAAGGGGTTATGTAACAAATAAGTTGTACTATGTTCATGTACATTATTTTTTCATATAATAATGAATATAATTTCTAGTCATTTTTTTGCTACATTGTAAATAGTTTTAAAGTACAAATGGTGTTTTAGTTATTACTTAATTAAGAAATCTATTTTATTAACTTAAGGGATTTTTGAATTAAAAAATATGTTAATAAAATAATAATTTTATTATTAAATTAATTTTTTAATGAATATAAATTATCTTATAATTTTATGAATGAAATTAAAATGTTATATTATGTTTTGAAAGCCATTTCTGTCAAAACCCATGAATTTTCGATAAATGACGGTTTTTTTTAAAGTGAAAATTCACATATTTAGAAAATTATTTATATAAAATAGATGTTATTTTTGGAATCAGGACGTCTAAATTATCCAATAGTTAATTTTTCATAATTTTTTGAGACAGTCAATTTTTTGGATAAAAATTAAATACCGTTTTAGTATATAATGTGTTTTATGACATCATAATGACCCAATGGTGATGTAATAAAATACCATAATCCGTATGTTCGTCCAATAAATGTTTTATCATTAATATAATATGATTTTGGGTTTGTTTGACTTACTTTTCCAAGCATTAATGGACCCCTCAAGACATATTCAACACTTTTCCTTTTTAAAATAATTTCCATGGGAGTGTGACTCACCTCCACATAATCAACCCTAATATTTTAATAATTTCGTACCATGGCCTGGTAAAATATTGTTTTCCTCTTTTCTTTTCCTGAAACCATGGGCAAAAACCATGGGATGGTTTGTGGTTTGGATTATTTTAATATAAGGGGTCCCAAACCTAAATAATAAAGAATTCTCTCACCTTTCCTATATAAACCCACCCAATCTCCCACTTCCACCTCACTAAAATCCCTTTTATTTCATCCATCCTATACCATTCTCTCTCTAGAATCCTCCCATGGTGCCCCAAGCTCCCAATAATCTTCTCACAAGCCTCTCTCTAGCCTTTGGAAGCACACTTCCATGTAAGGGTTTTTTCTCCCTTTCTCTTTTTTTGTCCAATTTTCTTTAAGTTATTTTGCCTTTTAATTTTAATTATGAGTTTTTGGGTATGGTTTCGAACCTCCCCCATACTGCCCTATTATTGTTTGAATGATGGGAGACCCCCTTTCTCTCTCATTAAATTCCTCCCATGTACACTCGTTACTATGCCGAAATTCCGAAAGGAACTTCTCTCTCCTCTTTTACATTCAAGCAATACTTTTGTATCATGAATCTAAATTCCATTACAATTGTTGGGACATGTATCTATATTACCTCCTTACTATCCATTACATGTAAATTTTATGAGTAATCCCTTTCTCTCCAATAAACCTTTTTTATTAATTCTTATGTCACGTCGTTACGCTGTCGAAATCACACTGATTTTCTAAGCCAATCTCATTGTGTAGTGAATACCATGCTCATTTCTCCATAATGGGTATTCACCCTTATTCACATTTACATATTGATTGTAATGATTCATGTATGAATTCCACATTCCTTTATCATGGAATAAATTATTATGTTTTATGAATCCAGGTTTTATGATCCATGTGGCACACTTATGCATGAAATGAAATGTTTAAGAAGGGTGAACCTTTATAGCGCTCCAATCCATTGGATAAAGTATAGTATCATGATATGTCATGTGTAGTGAGTGTTGAATCATGATAATTCAATTGAAATGAGGGATTACTCGTGCTTCATGTGCAATGAGGGTTTACTCATGATCCATGTGCAATGAGCTTCGGCTCATGCTAATTCAATGTTAAGTGTTGTTTCCACATGTCCATGTTATGATTATCATGCTCTATCATGATTTTATGTTCATGTTTCTCTTATGCTCTATTGACATTCCTATTTCCTAACATATATTTTACTCCTCATGTTATCCCATGTGTACTCCCTTACTAGGCTTTATAGCTCACCCTTTTCTTATGCATGTCCTCAGGTTATCCCATGCAATGCTAAGTACGAGAGAATGTAGTGGTCATTTAAAGGATGTTTTCAATAAAGATGTTGTATTTCATGTTTTAAGTTTTTATGTAATGATCCTATGCCCAAAAGACACTAAACCTATCGATCTTCTTCGTTTTATCATGTGATGTTTTATGTAATAAATCATGTTTAAGTTGTAATAAAAAAGCAAGGTTGTCATATATTTGATGCCTTGAAGGTTGATTCATTGGTTCAGAATCATGAGGACTCTTGAAGCCCTAATGATGATGTTCTATCTGGACATGATAATCAGTCCACCTCAATGGGGGATATTGGTTATGAAAAGACTCATATATACGAAGGGCCTACCACTAAGCTCAGGTAACTACATAAATGAAGATCTTCTTCTAGAATTTCTACGGGTTTAGGAATACTCCCATGGTCATGGCCCTTCGACATTTCATAATGACCAATAAACTCGATCTTATAGGTTTGGCTGAACTACAAATGTATTTAGATAACTAGAAGAATTTTAAATAGAGCTCTTTGTGATATTCCTTTATTGGTTGTAACTAATTTTAGGTTGATAAAAAATCAATATAGGTTATCAAAAATGATAGTGTCTATATTATATCTTACAGGGTTGAATTCCAATCTTTCAGTATTTCATATGATTTAAATGGCACCATTATTACTACCAATATTGGTTATTCCTTTAATCTATACACAAGAAGAAGAAATTTGTGAAAGATACTGGAAGCTATATCTGAAAATATGCCTCCCAGTTGGGTTGTTTTTAGTGATTTCCATTCTATTCTGACTCCAGATTAATAAACTAAAAGAAACATCTATAGAGAATTAGCCTGTAATTTCTCCTCCAACATTGATAATTGTAAATTGAGTAAAGTACCCATATATGGAGATGATTTTACCTAATGTATATATACTATTAATAGAGGACATGCCAGTAAATTGGATGGGTGTCATGTACAAGTAGATGAAAGGAACCCTAAGGTTGATATTTTTGGGATCACTCTTCTAAAAATACATTCTATTCACAATAAACTCTTGGTTGATCTTTGTGTTGGTAGTACATTTTCCCCCCTTTACCCTTTAAATTAAATAATTCTTATCTTACTGTACCTGGTTGCAAGGAGATTATTATATATGCTTGAAAGGTTGTCTTCATGGGCAGCATGATGCACATTCTTTCCTGCAAGATAAATATTATCAAGGCTCAACATAAGAGATTGAGTAAAGACTATTTTCTAAGCTTTAACATAAGTTCAATGAGTCTGAATGTCATTTGATCATCTCTCAACAATGTAATTAATGTTAGCATGTACCCTTTCAAGTAGAGATTAAGGCCCTTTCTGATCTTCATGGTCTTCACACCCCTAAGGATCATCTTTCTCATAATCAATTCATTATAATGGGGAACAAGGAGGGGGATATGAATTATAGAATGTTTTATTTTATGCACAAGTATAAAAGGAAAAGAGAAACTTGATGGTTTGCAAATAGATGGGAATCTTCTTAGCTCTAATAATGATATTGAAAATGGTGTCACATGTTACTTTGAGAATCTTTATTCTTATAATGGGGAGAATAACACACCTAAAATGATTAATTGAATTGATCCTTTTGTTTGTGACATGCATAACAGATAGCTGGTTGAGTTACCTAATAATTATGAAATTCATACAAATATTTTCTCTCTAAATATTGATAGTATTGTTGGTCCTTATAGATTTACAAAAAAATATTATGTTCTACTAGGGAATTTTTCATCTTAAGGTTATTAATGCATCCAAATATTTTTTTTCTCAGGAATCTATTCCTTTCGGTATGAATTCCAACTTCATTGCATTTTTTCTTTTCTCCAAATGTGTCGCTTCTCTCAGTGATTCATTAATCTTATTTTTACAATTTTCATGAGTGCTAGGTTATCCATCCTTGTTAATGGGTCATTGATGGGTTTATTTTAGTGTTCTAGGGCGTTAGGTAGGGGGGATCTTTTTCTGGGATTCTATTTGACATAGCTGAGGATTTTCTATGTCATTGCATCACTGATCATATTAATATTGTGTTCTATCACTGAATGAGAGTTGGAAGGGTTTTTTATCCCTTACGTATTCTTTATACAGATTACATTCTTTTTTTTCGGAAATCTAACAGAAGTCTTATACCTCATATCAATGGAATTTTTGGGCACTATGAGGAGGTTGATGGGTAGGTTATATGTTGGAAGAATTCATCAGTCATGTTTGGTGAAGGGGTGATTATTTAGAGTGTCTCATTTCCATGGTGTGAGGACAGGTTCCTTCCATTCACTTATATTGGGGTTCCACTTTTTTGGGGCAAGGTGAAAATATGTTATCTGGAGAGTGTGACCTCAAAAATTGTTAGTCGGATGTAAACTTTGAAGTAGAAGTATATTTCTATAGAAGGTAGAATTTTCATGGTTAATTCTATCATTATGTCAATGTTTGTGTATTCTTTATTTGTTTGTAGATGGCACATAGGCCTTATTAAGAAATTACAAGTAATGGTTCGTAATTTTATTTGGACTGGCTCGGTCTATGAGAGGAAGCATCTAACAGTTACCTGGAAGGAATGTGTAAAGATGGTGAACATAGTGGTTCTGGGAGTTAAGGATCGCAGTATATTCAATGATACCATTCTTAAAAAATCACATGGAGACTTGTTTCAGGCACTAACACATAACTATAATTTATCATGTCTTGGTTTGTTGGTAAACATCAAAATGGGAATGTCATGCATGTTTCTACATCAATCTGGACAGCTGTCATGCGGAGTTACTATGATCATATCAGGTGTTCAACAAGAATTTTTTTTAAGAATTAAAAATTAAATTGATGGCATTTTCCATGGCTTTTAAAACCAATAATTGATGAGGTTCTTGTTCCTACTTCTAGGAAGAATGAAATGATTTTTGAGTTTCAAGTTGACAGCGGCTTACGTGATCTACTTCTTACTCAACTTGTTGAAAAATTTTCTTGGTATGTGTATGCATATTATGATATTTTGATATGGATTCCTACCTTGCATAGTATTTTTATCACTAGGGATTGATATAGATATATATATATGTGTGTCGGGGGCTCTATAGTGTTACCTTTACGGGTCTCAAGCTTCTGGAATCCCTTTATTCCCCCTACGAATTTTCTACTTATCTTGAAAATTTGGGAAAATAGGATTCCCACTCCAAATATTCTATAGAATAAAGTCATTCATCTTATATCTATTTCCTTTTTATTTCTGCATGATAAGGAATCCACTATTCATCTGTTTGGGCATTATTGTATAACTCAAAATCATTGGAGGTATGTGCATGATATTTTTCAATGTTGTTTTGATTTTCATAATATGGAAAGGTTTTTGTCCTCTATATGTCTCATACAATGTAATGAAAACAATAAATTTTTATGTTTATCTATTGCAGATGCATTGATTTTTTTACTTGGAGTTCCTAGAATGATTTTATTTTCAATAATAATGTTCCCTTATTTTATGAGGGTGCCTCCTTTATTCATAGATGAAATATTCTTCATTAAAACATTCCAACTAGAGAAATGGACAATGATTTCAATGATTTAGTCATTTTTAGGTCTCTTGGAGGTAGTGGCATGGTGAGGAAGCCCCTTGTTTTCAAATATATTTATTGGATACTGCTAATCTCATGATGGTTAAAAGTTAATGTTGATGGGACGACGTCTTGTGCACTGAGGCCTTCAGGTCATGGTGGTATTTTTCACATTATTTGGGGTATTGTTAAAGTCTACTTCTTTAATTTTATTGGAAATGGACTTGTAATTGAGGCTGAGTTTTGGGTGATGATTAGGGAAATTCGCTCTACTGTCCACTTTGGATAGAGTTTTTTGTGGTTGGAATCTTATTCTACTATGGATTTGAAAATTCATAATAGTCATTACATGAATTTCCAATAGCCAATTTTTTTCCTTATGTTGATTGGCTTTGTCTTTCTGATTCTTTATCTCTTGATGTTACAAATGTGTATAGGGAGGCGAATCAGGTTGCTAATGCTTTATCAAAGAAGGCTGTCATAGAGGTGATATTGTTTTGTTCTTGTATTATGCCATAATTTTTCTCTGGTTTAGTTGAGGCTAATTTCCATATAGATTTCCATACACATTATTACAAAGCCTCCTTGTAATGTTTTTTCTCATACTTTATGTTTTTAATATAATTCATTAGGAGAAGGTTAGCTTTCCTTCTAGACCATTTTTTATATATATTGTGTTGAATTTTGGATCTTTTACCCTTTCATATAGTAAATTTATAGGGTAATTCCTCTTATTCATGTGATAAGTACTCTCAATGATAGTATTCAACCCATGAGAAATTTGAGGTGGGATTTGGTGATCAATCATGTCCTCTATTATTACATTGGAGGGGTTTCTATGAGGTTATTCATCAAAAAATGATATAACATATTTGGGTTATTTAATAGGATGGATTTTGGGGAAAAGTACATGTTGGATTTTCATAGATTAATAGGTTAATAGTTTTATTTAACCATAACTTATAATGCCCATTTAAGTATGTTCAAGTGTGAATTCACTAATTTTAAAGTAAAAATTTTATGAACGGTGCATAGGACATTATAAATGGTTTCATTTATGAATAAATGTGTAATAAATAATTATTATTTGTTTTTTAGATATTTTAATATATATTGATATGATGCAATATTAATAGATATGTTAAGTTCCATTCCAGCATGAAAATTCATCCTAATGACACATGTCATCATAAAACTCATGAATTGATAAGTATCTTAGTTTTCTTTCATTATATACCTTGTTATGTTTTTAAATTTTAAGATTGATTCATATTTATTAATAAATCGTTAAGAGAATGAAAGAAATTATAATTCATATTTTTGATATATATTGTTCTGTGATGATTTGATTTTATTCCCTATAAAACATTTTCCAAATTTTATATATTCCACATTAATATATATCCTTGAATTATCAATTCAAGTGAATGGAAAATCTGAAAAAAAAATTAGAGATTAAAAGTTTTTTTTTAAATTAAGTCGTTAATTATTGTCATAAATAGTTATTCATGTCCAAAAGGTTGTTTTTAAAACACATAAATTTCTGAAATATTTTTCTTTTTTAGAATTATTTTAAATAAAATTTAATATTTTTATTTTTATTTCGTAAATAAGTTTCAAAATCATCCCTAAAATTCTATCGTTTCAGGAAATGAAATTTCATTTCATATGTAATTCTAAACTGAAAATTTATTGTGTTAGAATTATTTTCTCTCTATAAGATTGCGATAAAATTATTATAATTATAATTTATTTACATAGAATAATTATCCTAATGAAACGTTATAGACCACACCTATTATAAACCTTATTCTTAAATTGGGACTAATGATGAATATTTTAAATTATTAACGAATGTGATGTGCATAAATAATATTTTCAAGATGCAATGATTATGATTTCAAAAAAGCATTAAGAGGATTATTTTTAAAACATTCTCAATTATCTGACTATTTGATTATTATTATTATGATATATTGAGAATGATAAGTTAAAAAATACTTATCTTAATTGAAATTATCTACAGAATTTAATTTCTGAAATTTTGAATTTACTAAAAAAAAATTATTATATGATTTAGTATATACAAATCATGAAAGGTAAAAATGAGGAAATTATGTTGAAAATGAGATACATGATATATAATCAAGGAATTAGTTAATATTATTCTTACATCATTGTGTAAAAATTTCATGGTAGTTATGAAAGAAGTTGAAATGTATACGTCATGTGCACCTCCCAAGATTTGTTGATCTTGAAATTTCTTGTTGAATTTTGAAATTTCATATTGATGCAATGATTTTTTAAATACTTGTACATGATTTAATGATTGTTTATTTGACATACCAAGTTAATTCATTTGAAAATAAATAATTGTAATGTTATTATTGATATCCTTAGGAGGAATTTGTATTGTTTGTTGCAGAAATGTGTGGTTGGTATGAAAATGTGATGAGGATGAAAAGATAATTGACCATAAAATGAATGAATGTTGTGAACATTAATTATATTTTTATTGTTTGATACCCTAAAATAATCTAATATTCTAACTTTTGATTCATTATTTTTAATTTATGTTCTTTTTTTGCCAATTTGTTTTATATTACATAAAATGGTAATTATCAAAATTTTACATATCTATTTGATGTTTATTGAACCAATAACCATTGTATAATTGATTTTTTATAAGTAAATACTACATATATCATATTATGAAGAATTATTTAGGGATTTAATATTATTTGGTTTCTTGAAATTGATATTTGTGATAGTTTGTGGATTCAACATGATTATTTAAAAAAAATATTTGATCCATGATATGTTGTTAATAATTGATAGTCAGGTCCAATAGTGTTATGAATATAGAGCCCTAAAATTTATGAAATCAATACATTATTTTGATTCTGAATTGTATGTTAAAAATGGTATTATTGATGTGATTTATGAGTTATGTTATGCAATTTTTTGTGACCAAAAAAAGTTATTCGTAATGATTTATGAGACAACATAGTCACTCTAATGTTGATGATGGATCATGTATCAATCCAGGTATAACATTCTACTCCATTTTTTGGGAATAATCGATAGGTATATCTTAGGTATAGTGACAATATTTTTAATAAATTAATATTATTTAATTGGAAGGAATCTTATGGGTAAATATTCCAATCCTTTTGTATAAATAATAGAAAATCATTTTTGTATTCTAATTTATGTTATTATTTAACTTTTGGGGAATGTTATTATTTCTATAAATGTAAATGACAATAAATTACATTACCAAAATTTCATGTGTAAATATGATGATTTTAATTTTAATGGAAAAAGGATGTGTATTGAATCTAAAATTTATCCAAACTAAAACTAATTACACTTCCATACATGTTATAATGATGATGTTGTTTTCAAATAGGAATGGTTTCAAAATAGTTATATCATATCTCTTATTGATATATATTTTTCAAATAACCATAATTTTATTACATAAAATATAATTATGGGTGTGAAAGTTTATTAATGAAATTTATTTATTTTCTACTATCATTTATTTGATTCACATCAAAACATTTTAGGACAATATAATGAAGAATATGGAGGGATTTTTATTAAATTATGATGAATTTTCATAAGGAATATTTGATTGATACAGGAAAAAATGAATGGATTAGTTAGTGTGTCAATATTTTGTGATATTCATAGAGTCTTACGATGTAATTTAGAGTCATGGACTCGATCCTCTCATAGAAAATATGGTAATTAATCTATCTTATTTCAGCGGTATCTGTAATGACCCAAAGTTTCATTAATGGAAATGCCTCTAAATCTAATTAAATGTCTCTTTATGTTTATATAAAATGTCAACTTCTTTGGTTTTATGTTATGAATTTTGACCATTGCTAATATAGCTGTTGAACACTGATCACATGATTAGTAAAAATATAGGACATTAACAAATCCAACTTACACCGACAAAATAAGTGATGGTCTCATCCAGTAGAATTGCCCCATATGAAGCCCATTTGTCGGAGCTCGGAAAAGAGGTGGCATCTTTGGGATTCACACTTGACCAAGCCCAATCTGAGCTTCATCATGTCAAGCTCAAATGTGATCGTCTACATGATAAGTGGAAGTTAATTGAAATTACCACTCGAGTGATGTTATCTGATCCACCCCAAGAGTCTTTCACCATCGCACACCTTACCCTTAGGTCTTATGCGGCTATTTTGAGGGGTTATGTAACAAATAATTAGTACTATGTTCATGTACATTATTTTTTTATATAATAATGAATATAACTTCTATTCATTTTTGATACATTGTAAATAGTTTTTAAAGTACAAATGGTGTTTTTAGTTATTATTTAATTAAGAAATCTATTTTATTAAATTAAAGGATTTTTGAATTAAATAATATTTTAATAAAATAATATTATTATTAAATTAATTTTTATTAAATATAAATGATCTTATAATTTTATGAATAAAGTTATCATTTTTATTAACGTTTGAAAGCCATTTCTGTCAAAACCCGTGAATTTTCAATAAATGTCAGTTTTTATTTTAAAAGTGAAAATTAACATATTTAGAAAATTATTTAGATAAAATAAATGTAATTTCTGGAATCAGGACGTCGAAATTATCCAACGGTGAATTTTTCATCATTTTCTGAGACAGTCAAATGTTTTGGTAAAAATTAAATACCGTTTAAATATATAATGTGTTTTATGACATCATAATGACCCAATAGTGATGTAATAAAATAATATAAGCTTTATCATCGTCCAATATATGTTTTACCATTAAAATAATGTGATTATTGGTTTTTTTGACTTACTTTTCAAATCATTAATGGACCCCTCAAGACTTATTCAACGCCTTGCCTTTTTAAATTATTTTCCATGGGAGTGTGACTCACCTCCACATAAGCAACCTTATTATTTTAAGATGTTTGGAATTTGTCATTATAAAATATTGTTTTCCTCTCCCCTTTTCCAAAAACCATGGGCAAAAACCATGGGATGGATTGTGGTTTGGATTAATTTAATGTAAGGCGACCCAAACCTAAATAATAAAGAATTCCCTCACCTTTCCTATATAAACCCACCCAAGATCCCACTTCCCCCTCTCTCAAAGCCTTTTTAGTTCTTCCAAACTCTGACAAACGCTCTCTAAAATCCTCCCACGGTGCCCCAAGATCCAAAGAAGCCTCTCAGAAGCCTCTCTCTAGCCTTTGGAAGCTCACTTCCAAGTAAGGGTTTTCTCTTCCTTTCTCCTTTTTGTCAATTTCCTTTAAGTTGTATTTCCCTTTTAATTTCAATTATGAATGTTGGGGTATGGTTTTGCACCTCCCCCATACTACCCTATTATTTTTTGAATGATGGAAAACCCCTTTCTCTCTCATTAAATTCCTCCCATGTACACCTTTTACTATGCTGAAATTCCGAAAGGAACTTCCCTCTCTTCTTTTACATTCAAGCAATAATTTTGTATCATGAATCTAAATTCAATTAAAATTGTTGGGACATGTATATATATGACCTAATTACTATCCATTACATGTAAATATGATGAGGAACCACTTTCTCTCTCATCAACCATTTTTATGAATTCTTATGTCACGCCGTTACGCTCCTAAAATTGCACCGATTTTCTAAGCCAATGCCATTGTGTAGTGGATACCATGCCCATTTCTCCATCAAGGGTATGCACCTTTATTCAGACTTTCCTTTATTGTGGAATAAATTATTATGTTTTATGAATCAATGTTTTATGGTCCATGTGGCACACTTATGAATGAAATGAAATGTTTAAGAAGGGTGTTCCCTTATAGCGCTCCAATACATTGGGTAAAGTATTGTATCATTATACGTCATGTGAAATGAGTGTTGACCCATGATAATTCATTTTCAATGAGGGTTTACTCTTGCTTTATGTGCAATGAGAATTTACACATGCTCCATGTGCAATGAGCATTGGCTCATTCTAATTCCAGGATAAGTGTTGTTGCCACATTTCCATGTTATGATTATCATGCGTTATCATGATTTTATGTTCATGTTTCTTTTATGTTCTATTGATATGCCTATTATATAACATGTATTGTACTCCTAATGTTATTCCATGTGTACTCCCTTACTGGGCTTTATAGCTCACCCTTTTCTTATGCATGTCCTCAGGTTATCCCATGCAATGCTAAGTACGAGGGAATGTAGTGGTCATGTAAAAGAAGTTTTCAATAAAGATGTTGTATTTCATGTTTTATATTTTTATGTAATGATCCAAATCCCAAAAGACGCTAAACCTATCAATCTTCTTTATTTTATCAAGTGATGTTTTATGTAATAAATCATGTTTATGTTTTTAATAAAACCAGGGTTTTAATAGTTGGTATCAGAGGATAGGTTTAGTTAATTTTGGGATTGTGAAACCCTAGTAAAGCCTTAGATACAAAAATAAGTATAATAAAAACATCCCTATGTTTTGGTAAGTACTGAGTAAGTGGTTTATCAAACAAATACATCCTTGTCTAGATACGAGCAGGTAAAGGCGGCTCTGGCACAGATGTATCCTAGGGGTAAAACCCAAAAACACCGCTTTGAGCTAGACTCGAACGGGAACTGGTGCACAAAAACGAGCCTTGCTGCACTCTTGGATAGAACACTCCTGGTGGATATGTTTTGATAAATTCAAAACCATAGTATAGAACCTTATTAATGGAATTAAAAAATGCCCCTACGAATATATGTTAGAAAGTAGATCATGAAAATCCTAGACTGAAGCCTATAGACTCTATATTAAGGAAATAAAAGTTTATTTATAAGTCATTAACTTTTGTCTTTGGATTACCCTTTGTGTGTTACCCCTAAATTTCCTTTTCTTCAAGCTAATGGTCGGTAATAGGAGGACTCGGGCGAACAACTGTTGTGAAGATCAGTGTGATGACTGTACTAATGAGATGTCCAATCCAATGGGAGCGGGAATCACAAACTTTGTCACGCTTCTCTCTCAGCTAACTCAAGTTTTGAATAGAAAAACGGGTCAAGAGGAACGTCCAAACCCCCCTAAGAAGGAACAAGTGTCTATCGAGAGCTTCATGAGGAAAAATCCTCCTACTTTTAGTGGATCATCCGATCCCACGATCGCTGAACAATGGATCAACTCCATTGAAAAGATCTTCCACATCCGTCAATGTTCTGTACAAGAGAAGGTTCTCCTGGATGCTTATCGTATGGAGGGTGAAGCTGAGCAATGGTGGACGTTGATCAAAAATACTAAGCCTGAGGAGGAGATCGAGGCGTTGGAATGGAAGTATTTCTGGAAGATGTTTTTCGATAAATATTTCCCACGCACCCTCCGGCTTAAGATGGAAAGGAACTTCCTTTCCCTCAAGTAAAAAGATGAAGAATCTGTTGGAGCGTACAAGGAAAAATTCACAAGGCATGCACGATATGCTTCTGGATTTTTCGTTACCCCCAAATGCAAAGTTGACCGCTTCTTTGGAGGGCTGATGCCTAGCTTGCGGAAAGCATTAGCGATCCGTGACTTCGACATCTATGAGGAAATTGTCTGATGTGCCCTCAAGGTCAAAATGGAGATCTGGGAATTACAGGCTTATCATGGGGACAAGAAGTGTAAGGTGGACTTCAATGATAGCGGTCCGATGGATAAATCCAATGGTGCTAAGAAGATCCAGCACCCCACTTTCCAAAAGTGCGGGAAGAAGCACCCTGGAAATTGCCTTAAGGGGAAGAGGAAATGCTTCAGGTGTGGAAGAGAAGGCAACCTAGCTGTTAATTGTCAGCAAGAAAGACCCGCTGCTATGATAGAGGAGATAAGTGCTTTGTTTGAACCTCAACGCGTTGTTTAATGCTAAAAATGCAAAGAATCGGGTCATTTTTCAAATCAGTGCCCTAATACAAGGGTTTTCGAAGGCGACCAATAACCTCCAAGGCAGCAAGGAAGAGATTTTGCCATCACTTCTGCTAAATTAAACCCCGACAACGAAGTGGAGATAGGTACGCTAGTTATTCATTCAAGAATAGCGAATTTACTTTTTGATTCAGGTTATACACTTTCTTTTATATCTCAAAGTTTAGTATAACAATCCCAACACAACCCCAAATAATGGAAGTGAAGATGTTGGTGAGTACGGAAATTGGGGCAATCATTGCATCCCATGAATATAAGTCCCCCCTGTTATAATCTGTGGATTGAATTTCCGGGCGAACCTCGTCATACTCCCTATAGTGGAATTTGATGCAATTCTTGGCATGGATTGGCTTTCCTTATATAGAGCCAACATAAATTGTCGGGAGAGGGAAATCACACTCCACATGGAGAATCGACCCCCGATTCATTACAAGTGTCATGAGGAAGATGAATCTCCTTTAGCTCCATCATCTCAATCATTGATATTACTGCCTTATGAGCACGCGTATCTGGCTAAGTTGATTGAGTCCAATGAAGAAACCATCCTTGAAGAAATGCCTATTGTGAGAGAATTCACTGAAGTGTTTCCTGAGGAACTGGCTGGTCTTCCTCCTAGAAGAGATGTTGAGTTCTAAATTGAAATTATACCTGGGGAATTACCAATATCTAAGACTCCATATAGAATGGATGTTGTTGAGCTTGAAGAGATGAAGAAACAACTACAGGAGAATCTGGATAAAGGGTTTGTACACCCAAGTGCTTCACCATGGGGTGCACCAGTCCTCTTCGTCAAGATGAAGGATGGGTCAATGCGGCTTTTCATCGATTATCACGAACTTTACAAAATCATGATAAATAATAACTAACCTCTCCCATGAATTTATGACTTGTTCGATCAGCTGCGTGGAGTACAATACTTCTCCAAGGTGGACTTGAGGTCAGGATATTATCAAGTAAAGGTGAATGTAACACCCCGAGATTTTATGAAAAATATTCTTTTCATTAATGTATTGTGTTGTACACTACACCAAAATGAGCTTGAACAACACGCATCCTTGGCTTTCCTTGCATTACATGCAAACACGACCTTCCTCGATAGCGTGTGTAGTACGCAATACCGAGTTTCACTAAACAACGATATACTATTAAAATATTATTAAAACAAACCGTTAGGAATAGTAATAACCACTTTGTGAAATTTTGTAAATTTGATTTTTCAAAATGGACTTCATTTTTGGATTCGGAATATCGGAATTAGCTTAGGGTGAAATTTTGGTACTTTTCGGATAACATTCATATTCTGATGAATAGTGAAAATTACTAAATTTTAATTAAAAACAACATTTTTAATAGATATAATTAATAGTGATAAATTATTAATCTGAGTGGTTTTAAAGTATATTTAGAATATATTTTTACAATTTAATACAATGTTGGTCATTGGATGTAATTTCACATTTAAACCAGACATAAACAAGTGTCAATCCTTTGATAGTTATTATCTCTTAAAAACACGCTATTTGTTTTGACGATGAGAATTAATTTTTAAATTAATTAATGTAACTGATATGTTTTCAATTTGGTAAAATAGACTTCATTTTTGAATTCATAATATCAAATATATCTTAGGCCTAATTTTTTGTATTTTTCTGGAAACGTTCATTTTTTGATGAATAGTGAAACCACTAAGTGGTAGTTAAAAAACTGAATTTTCATAAAACATAATTTTACCGCTTCTGTGAGTGGAATTTCAAAAATCCGAGAGACACGGTTAATATCAAAGACTAAAATTTGGTTTAATGAGATGAAAATAATTTTTGGTGAATAGTAACTTTTGACTTTTTTTTACCACGGTTAAAAGTAAATAGGGTAATTAAGGGTAAAAATGATATTATTATTACACTAACATATGTCCTAATTCTATTGGATAAGTGTAATTAGACCAAAAACAACCTTAGGAATAAAATATGACCATTTAAGCCCACTTGGAGTAGATTAGAACATTTATTATTAATTTATTTAAAGAAGGGTTAAAATAGTTAAAATCAATGTTTAAAAAGTAAATAATTTTTAATATAGGGTTATAAATAAGATAAATTCGACTATAAATATTCATTAGAAATTTAAAAAGATTTCCTACATAATGATATTTTATTTGTAATTTTTAGACATTAAATAATGTAATTTATTTGTGACACAACGATGATGTAGTAATTATCTTATTAATGAAATATTGACATAATTGATGTTATAAATACCCAAATAAATGTAATTTGAGACTTTTTATGAATTCCACTAATTTTATAGGTTAATATGACATGTTATTATTGATTTTATTAACTTTTTTCGAACTAATAATTCTGTTATGATTATTACAAAAATCAATTACCAAATAGTGTCAAATTTGACATAAAATAGTTTTTAAAACAAATATTATATTATTAATTGTTATTTTATTCCTCAAAATCTAAGGTTAGTCCAAATGACTTATATAAGATTATATATATTAATAATAAACAACATGGGGTTTTTTTGGCTTGATATTGTAAGTTTATTAACCTTATAGTGTAAGAACACAAGAAGACACGGTAAAAGTCAAATTATTTAACTTAATGTTAAAACTAAATGATGAGGTTAAAATAGGAACCTAAACTTGTCTAAATTCTATTGGATGAGATGATTTCGACCCATCCCCACCATAGCTTCGAAATAAATCAATTTGGAGCTATTTAAAACCGAATTTGGCTTTATAATAAAATAATATTTTTAGTTATTCCAAAGGTGCCCCTCTCCTCCCTTATAAAAGGGCACTTCCTCCCTCTCTTCCTCACACCAATTTGAGCCTTAAAGCTCGGCCAACCCCTGCAAATTTCTTCTCTCAACTTCCCTAGAAACATCCTAGAGGTTCTGGTCTTCTTCAAAGACCTATTTTAGTGCCCTAAAAGGAGGTCTCAAAGAAGCACTTCAAAGAAGAGGTAATGTCTGTTACCGATTCTTTCATCTTTATTTCTTCATCCACTTCTTCTTATTTAGTTGTTTCATTATTAAGTAATAACATTAGTATCACTCACATACTGATATGTTATTTTAAGTATGAAACAACCCTATTTCACCATCTATCCATCCTACGAAAAAATAAATCATCGCGCGTGCGTACGTACGGAATACCGTCTCCACGCCATGGTGTAATCTATTTTCCACCACCACCTTACTTGGATGGGTATAATGGTGTAAATAATGACTAGATATTACTATTATAAAGTGATATTGATTCTGAAATAGTATACATACACTCCAATACAATTCCACGATCATAGGAAATTTATCATCACTCGTGCGTACGTACGGAATACCGTCTACACGATGTGATGTGACTCGTTCTACATGATATTCATTTCATAATGATTATATAAATGAATTGAATGAATGAATATGATATATATTACACTAATAACATTATGGAAATGTGTTATCTATAACCTAAACATAAGAATAAGAATTTATTCAACAAAACACGCATAAGAACAAAAGGTTATAAACACCCGAATAACAAGTGGAAATGAAATATTACTACTAAGAAGCTAAGAATATGACCATATATGATATCATAACAATAATTATTATTCTGTAATAAGTCAATAACATTATTTAAATCATTATACAGGAGGTTCGGACACTTTCGAATCAAATCGGACCTAAGGTAAGGGAAATATCACAATCTCATTTTTATCCGAGATTGTTTATACTTTAATATTTACTGGGTTGTATTTTATCATCTACATCCATGTTTCCTCAATATGTAATATTATTTCCATCCATCTACTATTTTTTAAATCCAATGTTACCCTTAGGTGTGTTTTTAGTAAAAGATATGAATGGAATCTTTTGACGTTTTTCGTACAAGGTACTTTTTGACTTTTCCGACAAAAGTATGAGAAGAATGTTTTTTTTAACTTATACGGCATGAATGGATTTTTATAACATTATTTCCAAGAAGCTTCCTTTAAAAGTTTTCAAGTTTATTTTTAATCAACATATTTTAGTTTAAAATTGTATGACATGTTAAGAAAGGAAAAATGTTTTTGAAGAGGAAAGGATATTTTCCTCAAGAATGGAGTTCAAGTGTTTTATCAAAATTATTTTCCATCTAAGATAATAAAGGGTTCTGTTTATATCCCTATTATTACATTGATTTGATTATGTTGTGATGGAATTATTTTTATGAATTCCTTTATCTTATATGAATTGTTTGATGATGTCACGATGTTTAAGATTCCCCTTTTTATTACATGGGTTATGCAATGATGTATGATTTATGATTTTATGGCACACATAAGAATGGTATCATTATGAGATGGGTGGGACCTATATCTCCCTACAATGCATTGGGTAAAGATTTTATATCTCATGAGATAGACATGGCTGGAATGGTAGGTTATACCGGTTCAGTGAAACAGGACTAAAATGAGGAATGAACTCAGTTTAGAAAGGGACTTTGTCTACTAAGATAGTCTTGGAAATGAGTCTTGACTAATAAGAAATTATTCTCTATGATTATGTGTGTATGCCACAAAGTTTCATGTTTTAAGTTATGATTATTGGGATTACATTTCACTACTATGTTTTATCCCATGTTATGAAATTATGATCTCTTTTGAAGGTTAATATTTCCAAAAGATATGTTCTTATGAATATGATGTGATTGATATTTCTTTTGTTTACCCTTACTAAGCATTTGAGCTCACCCTTTTATGTTTTATTTTCCCCAGGATATAAAGAAAGGTTTTAGGTAAGAAAAAAAAGGAATATCATTATGGGAGATGTTGAAGATCTTTCACCATTATTAGAAGATTACGTTCTGAGTTTCCAAAGACACTAAACTATTACGGTCCTCATGTGTGTGTTTTTGTTATGTACAAAGTATTCCGCAAAAGTAATGTAATGTCCATGTACGTCAAGCTTCGGGTCTCTGCAGTTGGTATCAGAGAAAAGGTTTAGTCAACCTCTGGAAACTAGGATGCGAGAACTTTAGTGAGATCCCAAGAGATATTTCTAAGGTATGTGTAGGGATGTCCCTAAGGATAAGTATATGTATAGGTTGTAGTACTAGAATTACGCTAACGATCTAAGAATTAAACCTAAGATGTTAGATATTGAAGGTACTCTCCCTTTCTTATGTTGTTTTTCCTAGCATGATTTTTGCCTCTCACACTATTCTTTTTGAGTTTTAGACTATGGCTGGAACCCGAAGGAACCGTGTTGAACAATGAAATGGACAATGCAATGATTGTCCTCTTGAACAAATGAATGTTATGGGAGATGGAGTGAAAAATCTTATCACTATACTTATACAAGCTATGAATCATTCTGGACTTCCAAATGAGCAGAGAAGGGAACAATATTCTATTGAGTCCGTCATGAGGCAACATCCACCTTCATTTAGTGGGCCTTCTGATCCACTTGTTGCTGAACAATGGATCAGTACCACTGAAAATATATTTTTAGTTCTTCAATGTTTAGAACATGATAAATTCATCTTAGCAGTATATCATTTGGAAGGTGAAGCTGATCAATGGTGGAATCTTATCAAGAATACGAGGCCAAGAGATGAAATTGAGTCCATGGAATGGGATGAGTTCAAGAACATATTTTTCAATAAGTACATCCCTTGTATTCTTCGAACAAATATGCAGAAGGACTTTCTTGAACTAAAGAAAAAGGATGATGAATCTGTTGGTATATACGAAGCAAATTTTACAAGGCTTGGAAGGTATGCATCCGGATATATCATCCAACCTGAAAGTAAAGTTAATCGATTCTTCAGTGGCTTAAAACCAAGTCTACGAAGGGCATTAGCTATAAGAGACTTTAGTAGCTATGAAGAAATTGTGTGTTGTGCTATCAAGGTATAAATGGAAGTTGGTGTTACTTATCCATCTCATAGTTTTGAAAAGAAATGAAAGGTGGAGTTCAAGGAGAAATCTCAAAATAATGGTGAAAAGAAGATGAATGATTCCTTATGCTCAATGTGTGGAAAGAAGCATGGTGGAGATTGTCTTAAAGGGACAAGTAAATGTTTCAAATGTGCAAAGGAAGGTCATTAGGAATTTTAATGCCACAATGATGGGAAGAAGATGTCTAATGATGCAATCAAAGGAAGGGATACACAGAATGAACCTACTACACTTCAATGTTTCAAGCGCAAGGAGATGGGACATTATGCCAATAAATGCCCTAATCCAAGGGTTAGTGATGATCGACATGAGCAACCACTTAAGGCAAATGGAAAAGGGAAGTCGCATGCGATCACCATTGGCGATGTTGAATATGACAATGATGTGGTGGAATGATTAAGTGTTCATGTAATGGGATTCCAAAATAATGTTGAGTATTTTAATATTTATGTATTGGTTTTTTTGTGGTCTTCAATAATTTTATGGTACCGGTAACCATGGAATGTGATTGAGATATTTTTGGAAAAAAACTGATATGCGCATAATGAAGGGAAAATGAGAAAATGACATATTTGACAGTATTCATGAGCTCATGATTGATATAAGGACTAAGTGATATCATGGTTTGAGTATATAGAATTTTGAGGATTTTGGTATGTGGAAAGTGTTAACTTTTAACTGCATTCATGTTTTCATTAAGGTTCAATGGGTATTCAAGAGAACACATTATTAAGGCCTTCGAATGTCTGAAATGTGACCAAAAAGGCATATCTTATGATATATGGGGATCAATGATGGTATTAAATATCTGGTAATCATTTTCACTATATTATGAGAGTGGACTGCAGTATTATGGATAAGCCTAAAGATTGGAATGGACTATGTTGGACATAAGTTAGTATTGTTTAAGGATAAAACATTTTTCGATATTATTGATGGGATGTTATAGTAATATAGTTTTAGAAAAAGGACAACCTGTAGGATGGGCGACAGCCCATCGCGTCGGACGGGGCCGTGGGAATCGAACCCACAACCGAAGTCCGACTGGCCTTTATCGCCTACCACTGGCCTACAGGAAGTCCCTATTTAGTAGAAACTAGTTTTATTATATTAAGTAGCATGATATATGAAGTATAAGTCCATTTTAGGAACCATATATGATTAATCTCACTATAGATGGACTTATGTATTTTTTGATAACTTTTCTAACCTTTTGTTTGAGACAGATGGAATGACCCATCATTCTATCACATGATCTGCTATCACATCACGAATGACAAATTTAACTTCATTTATTTAATATATGAAGTGGAAATTGTCCAAAGAATTACCAACGGTGAGACTATACCGAAATCACGAAAGTATTTCTTCTAATTCCAATTTCATCAACTTTAGGGAAACGATTTTGAAAACCAAAAATGTTGTCCTAGTGCTCTTATATATGATGAATCATATGGTACCTTAAATCGTCACAAATTTATGGCTTTGTGATTGCTGTCTTTTACATAGCTATGTTCTCTACCACTCTCCATCAGAACATGATGGTTATATTTCTCTTCCATATCCATATTTTCACCTATGTGGAAACCCAGTGATTAGTTTATTTGGGTAACTGTTACGTTTCATACTTTTGTTTTTAAAGATTGGTTTTGGTATTCCTTTTTACGATGTGGGTCTCTATCAAAGAAACTTTCGAATAGTAAACCATTTATAACCCCGACGAATTTCGAGGGCGAAATTCATTTTAAGGGGGGTAGAATGTAACACCCCAAGATTTTATGAAAAATATACTTTTCATTAATGTCTTCTGTTGTATGCTACACCAAAAGGAGCTTTCACAGCACACATCCTTTATTTTCCTTGCATTACACGCAATCACGACCTTCCTCGATAGCGTGTGTAATACGCAATACCGAGTTTCACTAAACAACGATATGCTATTAAAATATTATTAAAGCTAGCCGTTATGAATAGTAATAACCACTTTTTAAAATTTTGTAAATTTTATTTTTCAAAATGGACTTCATTTTTGGATTCGGAATATCGAAATTATCTTAGGGTGAAATTTTGGTACTTTTCGGATAACTTTCATATTCTGATGAATAGTGAAAATTAATAAATTTTAATTAAAAACAACTTTTTAAATAGAAATAATTAATAGTGATAAATTATTAATTTGAGTTGTTTTAAAGTATATTTAGAATATATTTTTACAATTTAATACAATGTTGGTCATTGGATGTAATTTCACATTTAAACCAGACATAAACAAGTGTCAATCTTTTGATAGTTATTATCTCTTAAAAACACGTTATTTGTTTTGACGACGTGAATTAATTTTTAAATTAATTAATTTAACTGATATGTTTTGAATTTGGTAAAATAGACATCATTATTGAATTCATAATACCAAATATAGCTTAGGCCTAATTTTTTGTATTTTTCTGGAAACGTTCATTTTTTGATGAATAGTGAAACCACTAAGTGGTAGTTAAAAAACTGATTTTTTCATAAAACTTACATTTGCCACTTCTATGAGTAGAATTTCGAAAATCCTAGACACATGGTTAATATCAAGGACTAAAATGTGGTTCAATGAGATGAAAATATTTTTTTGGTGAATAGTAACTTTTGACTTTTTTTTACCACGGTTAAAAGTAAATAGTGTAATTAAGGGTAAAAATGATATTATTATTACCCTAACACATGTCCTAATTCTATTGGATAAGTGTAATTCGACCAAAAACAACCTTAGGAATAAAATATGACCATTTAATCCCACTTCTATTAGATTAGGACATTTATTATTAATTTATTTAAAGAAGGATTAAAATAATTAAAATCAAAGTTTAATAAGTAAATCATTTTTAATATAGGGTTATACATAAGATAAATTCGACTATAAATATTCATTATAAAGATAAAAATAGTTCCTACATAATTTTATTTTATTTTTAATTTTTAGACATTAAATAATTTAACTTATTTGTGACACAACGATGATTCAGTAATTATCTTATTAATGAAATATTGACATAATTGATGTTATAAATACCCAAATAAATGTAATTTGAGACTTTTTATGAATTACAATAATTTTCTATGTTAATATCACATGATATTATGTATTTTATTAACATTTTTAGAACTAATAATTCTGTTATGATTTTTACAAAAATTAATTACCAAATAGTGTCAAAATTGACATAAAATAGTTTTTAAAACAAATATTATATTATTAATTGTTATTTTATTCCTAAAAATATATGGTTCGGCCAAAAGACTTATATAAGGTTATATATATTAATAATAAACAACATGGGGTTCTTTTGGATTGATATAGTAAGTTTATTAACATTATAGTGTAAGATTACAAGAAGAAACGGTAAAAGTAAAATAATTTAACTTAATGTTAAAACTAAATGATAAGGTTAAAATAGGAAACTAAACTTGTCTAAATTCTATTGTATGAGATGTTTTCGACCCATCCCCACCTTAGCTTCTAAATAAATCAATTTGGAGATATTTAAAACCGAATTTGGCTTTATAATAAAATAATATTTTTAGTTATTCAAAAGGTGCCCCTCTCCTCCCTTATAAAAGGGCACTTCCTCCCTCTCTTCCCACACCACTTTGAGCCTTAATGATCGGAAAACCCCTGACTATTTATTCTCTCCACTTCCCTAGAAACATCTTAGAGGTTCTGGTCTTCTTCAAAGACCTATTTTAGTGCCCTAAAAGGAGGTCTCAAAGAATCACTTCAAAGAAGATGTAATGTCTGTTACCAATTCATTCATCTTTATTTCTTCTTCCACTTCTTCTTCTTTAGTTGTTTCATTATGAAGTAATAACATAAGTATCACTAACATACTGATATGTTATTATAATTATGAAACAACCCTATTTCACCGTCTATCCATCCTACAGAAAAAGATATCACTGTGCGTGCGTACGTACGGAATACCGTCTCCACGCCGTGGTGTAATCTATTTTCCACCACCACCTTAATTGGATGGGTATAATGGTGTAAATAATGACTATATATGACGATTATAAAGTGATATTGATTCTGAAATAGTATACATACACTCCAATACAATTCCATGATCATAGGAACGATATCATCACTCGTACGTACGTATGGAATACCGTCTCCACGATGTGATGTGACTCGTTCTACATGATCTTCATTTCATAATTATTATATAAATGAATTGAATGAATGAATATGATATATATTACACTAATAACATTCTGGAAATGAGGTATCTATAACCTAAAGAGAAGAATAATAATTTATTCGACAAAACACGCATAAGAACAAAAAGTTATAAACACCCGAATAACAATTGGCAATGAAATATTACTACTAAGAAGCTAAGAATATGACCATATATGATATCATAACAATAATTATGATTCTGGAATAAGTCAATAACATTATTTAAATCATTATACAGGAGGTTCCGACACTTTCGAAGAAAATCGGACCTAAGGTAAGGGAAATATCACAATCTCATTTTTATCCGAGATTTTTTATACTTTGATATTTACTGGGGTGTATTTTATCATACACATCCATGTTTCCTCAATATGTAATATTATTTCCATCCATCTAAAATTTTTTAAATCCAATTTTACCCTTAGGTGAGTTTTAGTAAAAGATATGAACGGAATCTTTTGTCGTTTTTCGTACGAGGCACTTTTTGGCTTTTCCGACAAAAGTATGAGAAGAATATATTTTTTAACTTATACGGCATGAATGGATTTTTAAAACATTATTTCCAAGAAGCTTCCTTTACAAGTTTTCAAGTTTATTTTTAATCAAATTCTTTTAGTTTAAAATTGTATGACATTTTAAGAAAGGAAAAATGTTTTTGAAGAAGAAAGGATATTTTCCTCAAGAATGGAGTTCAAGTGTTTTATCAAAATTATTTTCCATCTAAGATAAGAAAAGGGTTCTGTTTATATCCCTATTATTACATTAATTTGATTATGTTGTGATGAAATTATTTTTATGAATTCCTTTATCTTATATGAATTGTTTGATGATGTCACGATGTTTAAGATTCCCCTTGTTATTACATGGGTTATGAAATGATGTATGATTTATGATTTTGTGGAACACATAATAATGGTATCATTATGAGATGGGTGGGACCTATATCTCCCTCCAATGCATTGGGTAAAGATTTTATATCTCATGAGATAGACATGGCTGGAACGGTAGGTTATACCGGTTTAGTGAAACATGACTGAAACGAGGAATGAACTCGGTTCAGAAAGGGACTTTGTCTACTAAGATAGTCTTGGAAATGAGTCTTGACTAATAAGAAATAATTCTCTCTGATTATGTGTGTATTCCACAAAGTTTCTTGTTTTATGTTATGATTATTGGGATTACATTTCACTACTATGATTTATCCCATGTTATGAAATTATGATCTCTTTTGCAGGTTAAGATTTCCAAAAGATATGTTCTTATGAATATGATGTGATTGATATTTATTTTGTTTACCCTTACTGAGCATTTGAGCTCACCCTTTTATGTTTTCTTTTCCCCAGGATATAAAGAAATGTTTTAGGTAAGAAAAAAAGGAAGATCTTTATGGGAGATGTCGAAGATCTTTCACCATGATTAGAAGATTACGTTCCGAGTTTACAAAGACACTAAACTATTACGGTCCTCGTGTGTGTGTTTTTTTTATGTACTATGTATTCTGCAAAAGTAATGTAATATCCATGTATGTCAAGCTTCGGGTCTCTATAGTGAAGAAGGAAGATGTCTCCAAGACTGCTTTTTGTACAAGATACGGGCACTATGAATTCATAGTAATGCCTTTCAGACTCACCAATGATCCAGAAATATTCATGTACTTGATGAATAGAGTCTTTAGAGATTACCTTGAAAAATTTGTGGTAGTATTAATAGATGATATTCTAATATACTCCAAAACCAAAGAGGATCATGAGGATCATTAAAAAACTGTACTAGAGACTTTGCGCAAGGATAAGCTCTATGCAAAGTATAGTAAGTGTGAGTTCTGGTTGAAGGAGGTCTCATTCTTGGGCCATATCATCACAAGAAATGGGATATCTGTGGACCCCTCCAAAACATATGCAATTGAGGGATGGTCGAGGCCAACATTGGTAACGGATATCCATAGCTTCTTGGGGTTAGCTGGATATTATCGACGATTTGTGAGGAATTTCTCACGATTGTCCAACCCTCTTACCATGCTAACTCGAAAGGGAGTAAAGTTTGATTAGAGTGATGAGTGCAAAGAAAGCTTCAAAGAGTTGAAAAGGAGTCTTATCACTATGCTCGTTCTCACTTTACCCACAAGTGGAAAACTTTTTGTGGTCTTCAGTGATGCTTCGAAGAAGGGCTTAGGTTGTGTGCTGATGCAGAATGATAAAGTGATATCCTATGCCTCATGGCAGTTGAAAATACATGAGCAAAACAATCCAACGCATGATCTGGAGTTGGAGGCTGTGATATTTGCCCTGAAAATCTGGGGGAATTATCTCTATGGAGAGAAATGTGAGATATATACTGACCATAAGAGTCGTAAATATATATTCAAACATAAATATCTTAATATGCACCAGAGAAGATGGATAAAGCTCATCAAGGAATATGACTATTCAATACATTACCACCCTGAGAAAGCGAACAAGGTGGCAGATGCCCTAAGTAGAAAGGACCCAGCGATTCTGTCAATGATGAGAATTGAGAAGGGTCCAATCTTCTTAGACATGATGAAGATGGACATGGGAATCATAGAGAAGGGAACATAATCAATCCTTTCACAATTTATTGCTCAACCGTCTCTTTTGTAATGGTTAAAGCATGCTCAAAAGGATGATGCGGGAATTCAAGAAAAATTAGAAGCTATAAAAAAGGGGAAATCCCCAGAGTTTAATGTCAATGAAGAAGGAATTGTGCGGTTTGGGAAAAGACTATATGATCCATCAAATCCGGAGCTGAAGAAGGAACTTTTGGATGATGCACATAGTTCATATTTATCTATTCACCCAGGGAGCACAAAGATGTATCAAGATCTCTGAGAAAAAATTTGGTGGGATAATATGAAGAAGGAGATCACTGAATATACATCAAAGTGCCTGGTGTGTCCGCAATTGAAGGCAGAGAGGCAGAAGTCTAAGGGGATGATGCAACCATTGCCCATACCAGAATGGAAATGGGAGAACATCACCATGGACTTTGTCACCGAACTTCCAAGGAAATCCAAAGGAAACAATGCAATCTGGGTTGTTGTGGATCGTCTTACAAACACTGCACACTTCATAGCTATTCGGGAGGATTTCTCTTTGGATCAACTGGCACAGATATATATCAGGGAAGTGGTAAGGTTTCATGGAGTACCACTATCAATTGTGTCTGACCGAGATCCTAGATTTACCTCTATGTTTTGGAAGAGTCTTCAACATGCTCTGAATACTGAACTGAACTTCAGTACGCCCTATCATCCTCAATCTGATGGCCAATCTGAGCGGACTATCCAAACACTTGAGGATATGTTGAGAGTGTACTCAATGGACTTTAAAGGAGGATGGGATCAACATCTTCCTCTAGTTAAGTTCTCTTATAACAATAGTTTCCACTCAAGCATCCAAACGGCACCATATGAAGCCATGTATGGGAAAAGGTGCAGAACACTGGCATGTTGGGATGAGGTTGGTGAACGTAAGCTTCTTGGACCAGAAATGGTTGAAGAAATGGCGGAGAAGGTGAAAAACATTCATCATCATATCAAGGCAGCCCAAAGTCGACATAAGAGTTATGTAGATAATCGTTGACGAGACCTTGAGTTTAAAGATGGATACATGGTTTTTCTACAAATATCTTCGTGGAAGAAGGTCATGACGTTTGGAAGGAAATGGAAGTTAAGTTCAAGGTACATCAACTCCATCAATAGTCTTGATCGTGTCGGGGTTGTGGCCTATCAACTAGCACTTCCACATTCCATGGCCAAAGTACATGATGTATTTAATGTATCCCTCTTAAGGAAGTACATACCGGACCCTTCACATGTACTCTCTTCTGAGGTGGTACAATTGGAAGATGATCTTTCTTATGAGGAGAAACCAGTGAAGATCTTAGGTCGTAGAGAAAAATTTCTACAAAATAAGACAATTCCCCTAGTCAAGGTGTTGTGGAGAAACCAAAAGTTTAAATAAGTGACTTGGGAATTGGAGGAAATGATGAAGCTGAGTTACCCACATATGTTTTAGTGTGGGAAAAGAAAAATTTTAAGGGCGAAATTTCATAAGGGGGGAATATTGTAATGACCCAAAGTTTAATTAAAGGAAATCCCTCTTGATCTAATTAAATGTCTCTTTATTTTATATGAAATGTCAACTACTTTGGTTTTATGTTAAGAATTTTGACCGTTGCTAATATAACCGTTGAACAGTGATCACATGATTAGTATAAATATGTGACTTTAACAAATCCAATTTACTCAGACAAAATAAGCAATGGCCTCATCCAGCAGAATTTCCCCATACGAAGCCCATTTGTTAGAGCTTGGAAAATAGGTGGCATATTTGGGCTTCGCTCTTGACCAAGACCAAGCTGAGCTTCATCATGTCAAGCTCGAGCGTGACTGTCTATGGGAGAAGTGGAAGTTAATTGAAATTACCACTTAAGCGATGTTATCTGAGCCACCCCAAGAGTCTTTCACCATCGCACACCTTACCCTTAGGTCTTATGCAGATGTTTTAAGGGGTTATGTAAAAAATAAGTAGTTCTATGTTCATGTACATTATTTTTGTATATAATAATGAATATAACTTATAGTCATTTTTGATACATTATAAATTGTTTTTGAAGTACAAATGGTGTTTTTAGTTATTATTTAATTATGAAATATATTTTCTTAAATTAAGGGATTTTTGAATTAAATAATATTTTAATAAAATAATAATATTATTAATTTAATTTTTGTTAAATATAAATGATCTTATAATTTTAGGAATGAAGTTATAATTTTTATTAATGTTTGAAATCCATTTCTGTCAAAACCCATGACTTTTTGATAAATGTCAGTTTTTATTTTAAAAGTGAAAATTAACATATTTAGAAAATTATTTAGATAAAATAAATGTTATTTATGGAATCAGGATGTCGAAATTATCCAACGGTGAATTTTTCATGGGAGTGTGACTCACATCCACATGAGAAACCTTATTATTTTAAGAAGTTAGGACTTTGATCTTATAAAATGTTGTTTTCCTCTTCCCTTTGCTGAAAACCATGGGATGGTTTGTGGTTTGGATTAATTTAATGTAAGGGGACCCAAACCTAAATAATAAAAATTCCCTCACCTTTCCTACATAAACCCACCCAAGCTCCCACTTCCTCCTCACTAAATGCCTTTGGAGTTCATCCAACCTCTGCCCAACTCTCTCTAGAATCCTCCCAAGGTGCCCCAATCTCCCAAGAAGCCTCTCACAAGCCTCCCTCTAGCCTTTGGAAGCACACTTCCATGTAAGGGTTTTTTCTTCCTTTCTCCTTTTTGTCAATTTTCTTTAAGATGTATTTCCCTTTTAATTTCAATTATGAATGTTGGGGTATGGATTCGCACCTCCCCCATACTGCCCTCTTATTTTTTGAATGATGGGAAACCCCTTTCTCTCTCATTAAATGCCTCCCATATATGCCCGTTACTATGCCAAAATTCCGAAATGAACTTCTCTCTCTTCTTTTACATTCAAGCAATAATTTTGTATCATGAATCTAAATTCCATTACAATTGTTGGGAAATGTATCTATATGAACTCCTTACTGTCCATTACATGTAAATATGATGATGAACCACTTTCTCTCTCATCAACCATTTTTTTGAATTCTTATGTCTCGTTGTTACACTACCGAAATCGCACCGATTTTCTAATCTAATGCCACTGTGTAGTGGATACCATGCCCATTTCTCAATCAAGGGTATCCCCCTTTATACACCTTTACTTATTGATTACAAAGTTTCATGTATTAATTCCACATTCCTTTACCGTGGAATAAATGATTCTGTTTTATGAATCCATGTTTTATGATCCATGTGGCACACTTATGCATGAAATGAAATGTTTAAGAAGGGTGTGCACTTATAGCGCTCCAATGCATTGGGTAAAGTATAGTATCATGATACGTCACGTGCAATGAGTGTTGAATCATGCTAATTCAAGTGCAATGAGGGATTACTCGTGCTTTATGTGCAATGAGGATTTACTCATCCTCCCTGAGCAATGAGTCTTGGCTCATGCTAATTCCATGATAAGTGTTGTTTCCACATTTCCATGTTATGATTATCATGCGTTATCATGACTTTATGTTCATGTTTCTTTTATGCTTTATTGATATGCCTATTGTCTAACATGTATTTTACTCCTCATGTTATTCCATGTGTACTCCCTTACAGGGATTTATAGCTCACCCTTTTCTTATGCATGTCCTCAGGTTATCCCATGCAATGCTAAGTGTGAGGGAATGTAGTGGTCATGTAAAGGATGTTTTCAATAAAGATGTTGTATTTCAGGTTTTATGTTTTTATGTAATGATCCTAAGCCCCAAAGACACTAAACCTCTCAATCTTCTTTATTTTATCAAGTGATGTTTTATGTAATAAATCATGTTCATGTTTGTAATAAAATAAGGGTTGTCATAGTATCTCCCATTAGTTGTCATGTTTTTTGATTTTATTTTATTTTTTCCATATTATAGATTGATTTTTTCATATTTGGGTTTTATATGTAATATCATTGTTGAGAGTCATTTGAGAGGTATCAAATATATAATTTTATACACATTCATTCCTTTATAGTGTGGTTTCATTTTTTTAAAGGATTTTATTTGAATTTTATTGGTGTTTTGAAGGTGGACTATAGGGATTTTTCCTTCGAATGTTCAACACATCATATTGGAGGCATGGGGGTTGTTATATTTATATGTGTTTATTTAATGTATGTGGAGTTCATCTTCTAAATATAGTGGATTAATAATTATAGTGAAATAAGAACCATGGTTTCTGAGGCGCCCGTTTCAAATGGTGTGGTGACATATGGTTCACCCCTATATAATATATATATATATGTAAGACACGTTTGGTTATTCACATGGTTTTTAAGGTTCTTCAATTGATATATGAGATGGTCACCACTCCAATGGTGTAGAATTTAAATTGGAATATCTACTTAGATAATTTTAGTGAGTTAAACTTTGGGAAACGGGAAAACCACCATTCCATATAGAGAGGCATTATTATCCTGTATCGATTTTGAGTATATTTTTATTATAGGTGATAAAAACTGATGAGGGTGTTTACACTCTGCATGGTCTTTATCATGAGAAGGTGAAATAAAGTGGTAAACATACTTCTACTATGGGGTTGTCCATGGTGATGTTTATAATTATTTCAATGATTCAGAAATAACAATTTTGGAACTTAGAGTTTTCCATTTAAAATAGATCGACTTTTGGATATCAATTTAATAAAGGCCATTATATATATTTTGAGAGCCTCTTCCCCATGGTTGAACATGACTATAATTATATTTTAATATGGTCATTCTAAGATTATTGATTCATATTTGCTTATTTATATCTACCAATAGATAGTTACACATTTATTTCATGAGTGTTTTATATTCCTATATAGATCATAATTTTATTATTCATAATTGTGATTCTTTATCAATATGAGGAGATTTTTTTATTTTCTCCCATTCTGTGACATCCCTGTTCCAGAAGCCGCCCAGAGGTGCCCCATACCCGGTTTGTCACATGGCCTCCAGTGCATTTCCCCGAACCCCAGAGAGTGCCGACTAGAAATGAGGGCCTTGGGTGCGATACATGGGAAATTATTCCCTCATTGGTAGAGTAACACAGTGAAAGTAAAATAGGTACCAATAGTAGAGGATGTAAAACATGCAATAAGTAAACAGCGGATGTAATGAAAAACTAGAGAAAACATATATACATATATATGATGCATGATACATATGTCTAGGAAAGCATCCAAAAAATTCACAATGCTAAAATACAATACAATGCCAAATTACAACAGAAAAAAAAGATAAAATGCTCTACATCATCACAAGACTCAGCTTGGTCCCATGCTCCCCAGCTCCACAACAATCAAGTACCTGAAGTAGAAGTGTGATTTCCCTTATCTATACCTATAGAAATATAATCTATTTGGTCCCAAAAGCATGACCCAAACAACTTGTGAGACTAAATCATAGTAAGCAACCACCCAAAGATCTGTGCCTAACTGTCAGTGAATATATATGGAAATCTATAATCAAAATGAAGCACTAAACAGGTACACAAAAGTAAACAAACCTATTGTTTCAACTACATTAAATTATTTGATATAAAGTTTGAATCTAATCATAAGCAGGGAAGTACTCACTACCTAACCCTTATGGTCCAACCAAAATAAACACAAGCATCCCTCTGGGAAATACACATGGTCTAGCCCCTCTAGTTCAGCTTTTGCACAGACTCTCTAAGGTAGCACTCACTGTCAATTCCCTCAATAGTCTCATATCAGAAACTAAAAGGCACTCCGAGGAAGCTGTCAATGTCTAATTACCCATTTTTCCTACATCGAGTAACTATAGACACTCTGAGGAAGCACTTACGTCTATTCCCCTTATGGTCTCACATCGTAACAGTAAACAGACACTCTGGAAAATCCCTCAACGTCCATTCTCCCTATGGTCTACTACACCAGGTTCTCACGGCCCTACGTAAGTCAATCAATAATAGCAATATACAACAGCCAAAGTATAACTTATGTACCACTTGGATAAACATTCTACAGTATAACATCATATCAGATAAAGAATCAACTCCATCCTATCAACACTAGGAATGGAAAGCAAGCATCGTAATCGGCTAAGCAAGACCAAACGGTCATAAAAAATACAAGCATGGTAAAGACATACATAGTATAGAAAATAACCCTATTCACATTCAATTGGCCTCTACTCAAGTATATAAATCATAGAAAGAAATAACAGGGTTTAAACCATAAACCCGCAATACCCTGATCAAGGGTATTGGGCAATTTTTCCCTTATAACTCAAAGATTGTATACAAGGCACATACCACCTACCTCGGCATCGTGAGATCAATATAATCTAGCATCGGCCCTTTGATCAACCTAGAACATGGTAGATCTAGAAAAACCTCTATAACGTTTAATCGAGGATAACATGAGAAAGAGGAGAAATCGAGAGACGAAGCTCTACAATAAGGAAGTGATTACCGTGAAGATCCCAATGAAATCGATGACGGTCGAATCCAAGAACGGATGCTTGATCAGGGGCCCGGGGAAGGATCGGCACCGTATGGATGATCTCGGTCGAAGAAGGTGAAGAAGAAGACACTTATACCAAATAGACGTGACCCTGATCAATTTAAAGAAAAAAATAAAGTACATGAAGTTCACTTTAGAAGTAAATGGTGTGTACTTGCCCTTACCAACCCCCACATAAGGCAGCCTCTAGGTCACCACCCACAGTTATGTGCTCAGCCATTACATGGCCAGCACACAGCTATGTCTGCAAAAAGAGTACACGGCGTGTACATATATGTACACAGTGTGTACTTCAAAAATTTCTAGAAACTCCTCTTTTTCTCAAAATCACCTAAATAGATAATAACATGACTTAAAAATGATATGGGTTCTTATAAACTTCCCCACCTTAAAGATATTTGTCACTTAATTTCCCTATCAAAGTGTCGTAGAAGAAGAATCCTCAAAAATCTCTAGCCACTGTGATCTTACATCAACCTCCCTCTCCTAGGTCTCGTCTTGTACTCGACTGTGATGTCATAGCACTCATACTAGAGGAACAGACCGGCCATAGAGTACATTCATACTTTGATCAACAATCCAGATAGGATTCTCCTTAAATGAGGCGTCCACCTCCAACTCAACCTCCTTGGGTTGAAAAACGTGGGATGGGGCTGAGAAGTAACGATGAATCTAAGAAACATGGAAGACGTAATGCATAGCCTAGTACCTCTAAGGTAAATGCAACTGAAAGGTAACCGGCCCAACTCTTTCCAAAACCTCAAAGGGACAGACATACCTTGTTGAAAGCTTAAACTATATCTATATCCTCCTGTTTCCCAACCTTGGTGTGACATGCTGAAAAACTAGATCCCTGACCTTGAATTGCAGAGGTCATCTCGGTCGATCAGCATAAGACATCTGTTGAGACTGTGCAGTAGCCATCCTCTTCTGAATCAACTCCATCTGCTTTGTGGTCTCTTGTACATGTCAAAGTCCCAACATAGCTGCCTCTCCTCCCTCTATCCAGCATAAGTGTTATCGACATGGCCTACCATACAAAGCCTCATAAGGTGAAATCTGAAAAGTTGATTGAAAACTATTATTGTAGGAGAAATCCATAAGAGGTATGTTCTTCTCCCTTGAATCTCCAAAATCCAGGATGAATGCTCGAAGCTTGTCCTCAATCACATGAATCATATGCTCACACTGGTAATCTACTGGGGATGGTATGACGTACTAAGAAGTACCTATGGACCCAAAGCCTTCCAAATTCCATGATAAACCCGAGAAGTAAAATGGGTGTCTATTTCAGAAAAAATGGAGTGTAAAACTCCATGTAAACTTAAAATCTCTTATATGTACAACCTTTCCATCTCATCAACGTTGAAGGTCTCCTTGATCAGAAATAAGTGAGAAACCTATGTGAGTCTGTCAATGACAACCCACACTGTATCTTTCCCTCAAGGTTACCTTAGTAAACCTATCACGAAATCCATCACAACATCGTTCCACATACACTCAATAATGGGTAAAAGTTGAAAAATCCATGTTGGTCTCTGATGCTCCACCTTCACCTGATGACAGGTGGAACACCACATGATGAAACTAGCAACATCTCTCTTCATACCTGGCCACCAATACTAACAGTGTAGATCATGATACATCTTTGTGTCACATGGATGAACTACCCAAACTGAGGAATGAAAGCCTCACATCATCTCCTCATGTATGTCTGTTGGCACCCACACATGTCCATAAAAACACCATATTTCATCCTCACCTACTTCCCATCCAGGAATAAGTTCCTCTCCTGACACACTTTCCTGTTGGACAAGGCATTCTAAAACTGGTAGTTGCCTCATTCGTACTTGATATAGTAGAGTATAGGTAATGGTTACAGAAGAAAGGAAAGCCTACCCCTGCCTATCAGGCATCTCCAGATGCATCTCAGAGAATAGAGCCATAAGCTACCACTCACTGCTGGCCTCCTGAACTGCCTGTATTTGAGTACTCCTACTCAATGAATCAGCCACAACATTGCCCTTTGCAGGTGTGTATGCAATATCAAATTCAAAGGACTGAAGGTACTGAACCCACATCCACTGTCTTGAATTCAGATCGCACCGAGTGAAGATATACTTGAGACTAGTGTGGTCGGTGAAAACCACAAAATTCTCTCCCAAAAGTTAATGTCTCCAATAGTGTAAGCTATGAACGACTACAGCCTGATCGAGATCATGTGTCAGGTGGTTCCTCTCATGTGCCCTCAACTGCTGAGACCCATATGGAATGACCATTTATTCCATGTATAATCACTGATCCCAGTCCAATACCTGATGCATCATAGTAAATACTATAGCTCTTTCTCGGCTATGGAAATACTAGTATTGGTGCTGAATTCAACCTCTCCTTTTATCTCCCAAAAGGCTGACTCGCAAGAATCTAACTACAAGTACTTCACACCCCTCTTACTCAGGCCCGTCAGTTGAACTTATAAGCGTGAAAAGTCCGGTATAAAATATTTGTAATAAACATTTAGCCCTAGAAAACTCTGTACCTCAAAGGCATTCTTCGGATGCTCCCAGGAAACTACTCCTCTCACTTTCTCTGGTTCTACTGATACTCCTGCCTCTGAGATTACATGACCCCAGAAGTGAATCTGGTCCGTCCAAAAGTGGCATTTTGAGAGCTTAGCACATAACTAATTCTCTATTAGTGTACTCAATGTGATCTCAAGATGAGTGGCTTGGTAATATCGAGTGTGATAGTACACCAATATATCGTCCACGAAGACTACCACAAAAGAATCCAAGTATTTATGGAACACTCGATTGATCAGTGCAATGAAAACTGCAAGTACGTTCATGAGACCAAACGAAATAACAACATACTCATATTGACCATACCTACTCTGAAAGGCTGTAAGAGGTACATCTAATGGTCTAACGCACAAATGATTGTAACCATATCTCAATTAAATCTTCGAGAACACTAGGGCTCTGCGAAGTTGATCAAAGATATCATCAATCCTCAGAAAGGGATATCGGTTCTTGACCATCAACTAGTTTAACATCCGACAATCCACACAACATCTGAAGGTACCATCAGCCTTCTTCACAAACCGGATAGGCGAACCCCAAGGAGAAGTACCGTTTCGGATGAAATCCTATGCCTGCAACTCCTCTAACTACTTCTATAGCTCCTGAAACTCGTGTGTAGTAATCCTATAAGGAGGAATGGACACCGGTGCCACTTCTGGAAAAAGAAAAATAGAAAATTAAACCTTTCATTCCAGAGGTAAACCTAAAAAGTTCTCTAGAAATAAATTCATGAAACAATCCACCAGTAGAAGAAACTTCATCTGTGAAGTCCCCTGGTCATCCAGGTAAATACTAGAAATCTAGGTTGTAACTCCTTATAAACAATGATTCTTGGGTCCTGCTCTAATCTCTTAGATATCCCATTCACCCATGTGCAGAAACGATTCTCCCTCTAATTATTTGAAACACACCCTATAGTGATACCAATAGAAAACTTACTGGAAGCGAACCAACCAGTCTATTGTTGAGGATGACATCATAGGCTTCCATCTCTATGACATAATTGTCCCATAATAAGTGACACCCACCAACCTCTAGAGGGCACTCCTTATATTTTTGTACACTAGACATTTTTTCCCCAACAGAGTGTCTAACGTAAAGATATCAGCAGAAGAAAAGATACAGTGGACAAGGCTCTCCACAATAGGAATAGATATTAATCTATGGGAAACCCCTATATAGAAAAGAGTACAAGATAAAACTTAGGCAACTAGGACCGTACCTCAAACGGTAGAGAGTCTGGGATCCTACTCCTACTGGGTGTGCTCCATAGTAAAGGTCTGACCTGCACCGTGGCCCTGTGACCCTGCCTGACCACTCAGAGATGATCCACCATGTTTTCATTGAAACCCTGCTGACTGGCTACCATGGACACGACCCCCACCTCAGCCTGAATGGCCGAAAGAACTCATGTTCTCAGACTTATTAGAAACTAGTGGTGGTTCTCCCAAACAAGGAGTCGTATAAGAACCCATAACACCAGTTGTGGGTGATAAGATCTGATAGAAACAATGGAGATTACCCATCTTGTCTCATGATCGGCTCTCCAATGGGTCTCCTGGGAAATGGAACCTCATATTCCCTCTCTTACCACACTTGTTTCACACTGCCTAGCTACCAGAAAAAGTATCCCACATCCTTGGATCTCCACGCATAGACTCCTTACGGTGCTTCCTTCTATAAGTAGGAGGAATAACAACTCTGGATATCGAGCCACCCGGGATCAAAACTCTAGAATCCCTCAAATTGTTCTTCGTGATCAGTGCATGGTTGACTATAGAAGTGATGGAAGTCATCCTGAAGATGTTGACATGAGATCAGATGTTGTGCCTGAGACCATCCTCAAATTTCCTTTCCAGAAATAACTCATCACCTCCTAGATTAGGCGTAAAGAGTTGCATCTCTGTGAAGTGATAAGAATACTTCATAACTGAAAGAGTTCCCTGTTCGAGACTCTTGAACTCTCGGGATCGATGGTCCCTCAAGGTATCTAGGAAGAAGTAGTCATAGAAGGCATGTTGGAACTCATCCCATTCCATAACCTATTGGTGTCCCACCTGTGAGATCACATCCAACTATCTCTTGGAAGAATCACGAAGCATATACATAGAAAGCATCACCCTTTTCTCTAGAGTTATCTCCAGATGCTCGAAGATCGAAAGAATGGCTTCTAACCACGACTCTACATCCTGAGGTCCTCCTTCCCCTATGAATGTGAGAGGATTCTACTATTAGAAAACCTGCTTCAACTCTGCCATAGAAGGGGAAGGATGTCATACTCCTCAGAAGGTCTGCATAAACCTCATAAATCCCTCTCAAACCTATGCATCATTAAGTGTCCAAAATGACATCCATTTCCATGACTGGAACAACTGGGGAATCTATTGTTAGTCCCTATTCATCCATATCTGGTGTCTGATCATTTCCCTATAACTGGAATACAACCATAGGACATATCAGTTGCATGACTCTTCGTGGTCAAGCACACACCGTCGATCAAGATTAACAGGGACTGAAATGTAGAAGTGTAAGAAGGTAATAGGAGAAAAAAATCATTCAAGTTTCTTTTTCAAAACATGGATACACGACGTGTGTAAGGACTACAGGGCATGTTCCCTTAATCATTCACTTGGGTGGGTACTTCTTCCAACCTAGGTCATGTAACACCCCATACACACGGCATGTTGTCCTAACACATGGCTTGTACTTGAATCCTCTCCCCCTGTCTAAGTTCATCTACATGGAAAAGCAACACAGTTCTCCTAGAACAAGACTACATAGCGTATTAGTTCCAGACACAACATGTACTAGACGAACTTCACCAACCCGTGTTGTTAGTCACACGGCTAGTTACATGGCTCACTCTACACAAAGTGTTTGTGCCTGACACAGTGTGTACTAGAAATGTTTCTCAGACCCGTGTTGTTTTCTACATAGCCAGATACTTGGATTACACTACACGACATGTTCAAGGTTGACACAACATGTATAACATAAGTTTTTATCCATCTATGTCATTAGTCACATGGGAGGACACGTGGTCTTCACAACACAGCGTGTACATCTGGTTCACGGTGTGTTCCACCAAAGATTTCCCAACCCCATGTCTCTTCCCACATAGTCAGTGACACAGTGAGAGGATATACAGTGTGTACATAAATTACATGGTGTGTACTCAAGAAAAACAGCTCCTTCCCGAATAGAAGGATACATGGAATGTATTTATCATTACATGGCGTGTATTCTAGGTTTTCCTAGATAGTAAGACTCAAAAAATACTCCGGAATCCCGATAAAAACATTGAAACGAACATTTATGTGCCAAATTATAATCCGTGAGGGGCCATACACCCCGTGAATCAAATCTTGTCATCTCATACATATTATATAAAAGACAAACAAGGAAATGATCCAACAAATTCTAGGCCATGAGGGCCCATGCCACCACAAGAACCAATGTTTGGAATTAATTCAAACAAAAACATACACAAATCAATACCCTATCAAAAGCAGGTATTCTATCAAGGCTTCTATCACAACATAATGCATATCTAGCACAACATCTATCAAAATGACATGAAATTACTAATGCACCCTAAATGGCATCGCAGGAATGCATGACATGTGATTTTTAATAAGTTTCTATATAATGCATGAGATGGAATGCCCTCATCTCATCGGGTTTCAATAGAAATAGAATCTCAATAACATCAATAATAATAGCACAAAACATGTGAATCACCCAATTGCTGAAATCAAATCAACTATAAAATTGCAAAACCAGAAAAAATTTATTAGTGAGGTAGATTAGATTTTCCCTATACATGGGTTAGCAACTTCCATGAATAGCTTATTACCAAGTACCTATTCCATTCTATCCTAGGATATAGGCTCCAATCAATAAAAAAAAAGAATCTCTCTGATACCACTTTGTAATGTCCCGGTTCGGAAAGCCGCCTAGAGATGCCACACACCCATTTGGTCACATGGCCTTAAGTGCATTTACTCAAACGTCGGAAGCTGCTGACTAGCAGTGAGGGCCTTGGGTGTGATAGTGGGGAAACTATGCCCCCATTGGTAGAGTAACACAACAAATGTAAAATACATAGAAAAAGTGGAAGCAATAAAACATGAAATAAGTAAACAATAGAAGTAATTACCAACTATAGCACACATATATACATATATATGATGCATGATACATTTTTCTAGGAAATTAGTCAGACAATTCAAAATGAAAAAATACAATACTAAATCAAAGTACAACAGAAAAATAGATAAAATTCTCCACAGTATCACAATCCTCAGCTAGGTCCCATGCTCCCCAGCTCCGCAGCAATCAAGTACCTAATGTAAAAGGGTGACTTCCCTTATCTATACCTACAGAAACATAATCTGATTGGGGCCAAAATAATGACCCAAACAGGGTGTGAGACTATATCCGAAAAGGCAACCACCCAAAGTTCTGTGCCTAATAGTCAGTGAATATATATGGTAGGTTATAATCAAAATGATGCAATAAAAAAGTTAGTACACAAAAGTAAAAAATCCTACAATTTCAAATGCATTCAATTATCAGATATCATGTAAGCAGTTAATCATAAGTAGGGAACCCTCTAGGAAGTACTCATAGCCTAACCCCTCTAGTCCAACCAAAACAAACACAAGAAAACCTCTGGGAATTACACAATGTCTATCCCCTCTGGTTCATATTTTTTACAAACACTCTGAGGAAGCACTCACCGTCAATTCCCCCTATAGTCTCATATCGGTAACTAGAATTCTATTTGGGGAAGTAATAAACATCCAATTCCCCCTATGGCCTATATCGAGGAACTATAGACACTCTGAGGAAGCACTTATGTCCATTCCCTCTATGGACATGCATCCTAATAGTAAATAGACACTCTGGAGAAGCTCTCAACATCCATTCTCCCTATGGTCTACTACACCAGGTTCTTACAGCCCTGTGTAAGTCAATTGAGCCCAACGATATATAACAGCCAAAGAATACCTCATGAACAACTTGGCTAAATATTTTATAGCGTAACATCAAGTCAGATAAACAATATCACTCCATCCTATCACCACTGGGAATGGAAAGCAAGTAGCTTAACAAGCTAGACAAGACCTAATGGTCATAAACAATACAAGCATGATCAAGAAATCCATAGAATAGAAAATAACCCTATTCACATTCAATTGACCTCTACTCAAGAATATAAATCATAGCATGAAATAACAGGGTTGAAACCATAAACACACAATACCTCGATCAAGGGTATTGGGCACTTTTACCCGTATAACTAAAAGACTATCTATGGGAAGGCACAAACCACCTACCTTGGCATCGTGATATCGATATACTCTAGAGTCAGCCCTTGGATCGAACTAGAACATTGTATATCTACAAAAACGTCTAAAACATTCCACTAAGGATAACTTTTGAAAGAGGAGAAATCAAGAGGCGATTCTCTAGAAGAAGGAAGAGCTTACTGTGACGCTCCCAACGCAGTCGAAGACGGTAGAATCGGAGAACGGATGCTCGATCGTTGGCTCATCGATGGATCGACATCGTACGGATGCTCTCGGTCGAAGAAGGTGAAGTAAAAGACACTTTTTCTAAATAGATGTGGCCACGGTCCGTTTAAAGAAAAAAATAAATTACAAGGCATGTACTTCAGAAGTACACGGTGTGTACTTTCCCTTATCAGCCCCCACTTAAGATGGTCTCCTGGTCACCACACACGGCTATGTGCTCGGTTGTTACACAGAAATCACACGGCTATGTGTGGAAAAGGGTCAGTGCGTGTACATATAAGTAAACAATGTGTACTTCAAAAAATTCTAGAAACACATATTTTTCTCAAAAACACTGTAAAAGATAAAAACATAACTAAAAAATATTTCTATTCTTACATCATCCTTCTTCTTAATCCTTCTTTAAAAATAATGGTAGAGAATGTGTGATTTAATTTTCTATATTGATTTTTTTGAATTTATGATAAATGCAATGTTATTGATTTTTTGAAGCTTTACATTGTTTCTCCGGTGATCATTATTGGTTCATTGGGTAGGGAATTTCATGGATTTTTCGAGGTAGGGGATTTATGAAATTTCTTCTATCTTCTAAAATTACATGAAACCACATATTCTTTTGAACAACATATTCACTATTGTTGAGACTAAATTAAATTCATTTTAAACTCTAGATTGATAATATTGAATTATCATATATCTGTTTGGTTTTTAACCCTTCATGTGAATGTCTGTAACATCCACCATTCTTCATAATTGATACCCACCATTTGAACATTATAATAATTGTTTTCTTGCATAACTATATTATTTTATGACCAACCCACAGAATAAAAAACCTTAAATTATTGTGATTTAGAACTGTAATTTATAAATATGTGTAGATGTAACACCATAAAATTTTATGAGCTATTTCACTTTAAAGAAATTATTCTTTTGATATCAAGGTATAAATGAGACACTAAGTTTAAACACATCTCTATATACTATTAAAATATTATTACATAATATATAATCATTATAACCATGATATTTATCCATAGGATATGAATTGGAGTAACCACATTATGAAATATCTATATTATGGTATTAAACATTCCAAATTTATTTTTTATTTCGTTGGAATTATATGATCAAATTTTAGTGATGTAATTTTATTCCTCAAAGATAGTTTCTTTATATTTTTTTAAAAAAAATTAAATTTCATATATTAAATATTTATAAATTTTATATTATAAAAAGGATATGTTTTTTAAGATCATTGTTTGAAATTTATCATGGGGTGAAATTATTTTTCTTTTGAAAGTAATAAGTTATTAGTTATTAATAAAATAATAGATTTAATAAAAAAACTGACATTTCAATTCATTTATTTAAAAAATAACATTTTTTCTATAATTGTTTCTTGAATTTAATTAATTCCTTTTTATTAAATATAATTCAATTAATTCCATATAAATCATTACTATGATTTATTGTTACGTAAAATCATTTTTTACTTAAAATAATTGTTTTTGGAATCCCCATTTTTTTCTTTGTAATGGTTTTTAAACGTAATTTTTTATAATTATAGGGATTTAATTTTTAAAAAAATTCTTATAATTGTGAAAACTAACAATGGTAAATATTCATTGTTGTGAGAAAGGATAAAGGGGGGTTAATGATGTGTTAAACTAAATATGTAAGGGAATGAATGTGACAAACACATTTGTAAAACCTATTGGATAGAAAATTTTATACACTATATTATATATTATTAGAATATGAGTCATTTTGGATAAAATTTTCATGAGTAATTCATGAATATATTTTGATCTTTTGAAAAAATCTAATAGTGTACTCTTAGACCCTTATTGAAGGACAGAAGCTGTCCTTTTTTGTTCACACATAATGAGCCTTATAAATCATCCAATAACTAACAAAATAATTTTCTAAAATCTCATCCCACGTCATTAATTAACATATTTTTATGTAATATCATCCGTTCATTTCATTAGGTGTAATATAAAGGATGTTTCTCAATGAAGACTTATAACACTTGAAAAAGATAACTCAATTTAATATCTTATTCCAACATATATAATCCAATTTTATCTATCATGAAATGATTTATATAATATAAAAATATAATAAGATTTTATTATATTTATTTTTCATCCTTTATTCATCACATTCTCCATTATATTTTAAATTCCAGAATCATTCGTGTATATGTGCGGACTACAACCTTGCAAATCCAAGTATTCCATTTTTCATTACAGTAATTACTGATTGATCAATTTGATTACATTAATGAGTATATATGATATTTATTCTGTTCACATTTTCCTATAAATATAATAACCTATCTACCTTCTTACCATTCCATTCATGGAAAACGATATTGTTTCTCGTGCATACGTGTGGACTACCACATTCCTGATGTGATGTGATCCATTTTAAATTTATGATTAACATAGATTGTATTATAAATTTATATAATTAATTTATATGATATTTAATATGTAATAATTACACTATAAATTTTATTTATAACTTGTCATTCTTCTTTTCATCACTTCAAATCTTGAAACATCACTCATGTGTACGTTGTAACTAACATCTCCACAAAGTGATGTAATTAGTTTTTTATTACCACATCATGTGAATGGATATAAAATATTATCTAATTACTAAATATTATAATTATTTAATTATTATGATTCATTATATGATTAAATAATGACTTTTTTCAGGTACAAGAACTATTGAATTGAAAAAACCATGAAAAATTGACTTTCTTGAAATTAATATCCATCTTTATGAGGAATTGATTGAAAATATAAAATTATAAATTATAAATAAATAGTACAAGTTATTTAATATATTAATAATGGTATAGAAAATATTTTTAATTAATAAATATTTATTATTCAATAGGTTTGAATGTAAATATTGAAATAAGGGAATTGAGGTAAGTGTTTTATATTAAAATCCCATTTCTTTACAATATTCTCTTTGCTACATTTTTGTTAAAGGAAATTATATTTTTTTTGTAATTTAAAAATTATTATATTTTATTATAAAATATTTATTTATGTATTTATAATTTTATATTACAAATATCCTAGATTTAATACTAAAACGTATTGTGGAAATATTTTTTTAAAAGACAACATTATTTCCTCATTGGTTGGGGATCTTCTTCTTTTTTATAAATTTGTTATTTAAGTTTTTATAAGAAGTATTGTTAAAAATATCTAATGATTTATTTGATTTATTTTCACCTATAAATTAATTTCTATAATTTTTTTTTAAATAGTAATCTTTCCAGTTTACAAACAAGGTACTTTTACCAATGTTATGGATTAAATATTTTTTATAACATATATTGTAGAAACGGTTTTTTTATTTTGAATACTCTTTAATTTGGAAATTTAATTACAAGATTCCATGATTCTTTTTAGGAAATTTTTTCAAAATATTTAATATATATATTTTTTATATTAGATAATTGATTCCAAAATTAAAAGTCGTATTTTCATTAAGAAATTACCAAGTGATATTTTATAGCATTTTCATAAAGGAAAACATCCTTGGATTCTGCTTGTTATTTAGTGGGAATATTATCCAATGATACCATATATATTATTTCTCTATATTAGATATTATTTATGATAATTAAATCTTACTAAAACTCATTTTTACCATGGAATATCTTCTAAAGAAATGATAAATGTTTTCAAGTCTTTTTGGGAAATATATGAATGTATTATGATTATATTAGGGTTGGTTCTCTCATATCCCTCCAATGGATTGGTTATTTTGATAAAATATTTTAGGATATCTTGATAATGATAGTGTAAATAATTTCTAATATATATTTTCATATTTTGTTGTGTGAGTATGATCAGTTCTTGTTTTGATGACAAGATTATTCCAATACTTGATTTTGAATGTATATTTTTACATTTTTATGTGTGAGTAAGATCACTTCTAGCCATGCACAAATGTTTTATGAGTGAATACGTTTTCAAATAATTAAATCAATAATTTTATTATTTTATATTAATATTATTCCACATGCCTATTTTATAACTCTTTAATGGCGATTACAATTTTAACACCCTTACTACTCATGATTATTATTATGAATTTATTTTTGAGATCATTGTTAATGATTTTTTGGGTAAGAATTTTTTACAATGGGAAAATTGAGATATTTATTTTACCACTCCATAATAACCATCTTATTCACATATTGCTAATATATCCCATTTTTATGCTTAAAAGTATCTAAGATTACAGTTTCATATTTTTTATCCATTACTATGTTTTGATGGAAGGATGTGAGAATTTTTCCCCTATAAGGGTACTGATATGTAGATATTTTTTTTGGAGATATTTACGATATTTTATGAAATATGTTTATTATGTATATTTTATCCAAAAAACAAAATTTTTATAGTCCTTTAAAATGTATAATTGTGATAGGTGTTGAGTGTTAATCTAGATTGATGTAATGTTTTCATATAGTATCCATGGGTTTCTTTATTTGGTATCATATAATGCTCTAGATACTTATATAGATTTTATTATAAGAAGTATATGGATAAAACATATGGAAACATATGGCTAATGGAATTTTATATTTTCAAAAAATTAAATTTTAACAGGATCATGAGATGTTTATTTAAATAGGATATCTCATAAATGATATTATTTTGATTTATTATTTTTTCTAAACCCGTATAATATTTTTTCGTTTGTTAGTGGTTTGAACATGAAATAATCAAGATAATAACTAATATAATTTTCAATTAATTTATCACCTTATGAGAAAAAAAATGGATTATGGGAAAAGATTATATATCTTGAGGTTATTCTCACTCATTTTTATAAAAATATGGGCAATAAGAGGAACCATGTTCAGATTATAAATTCACCATTGAGGTAGAAATATGCCACCAATTTTTTATATTAAGAACATACAACATCCTTCAAGTGTTATTTTTATCCATTAGTAACAATGAAGTTCATTAATTTGATGGAAACTATATTTTTCATTTTTCAGGGGTCAAATAATGAGCATATTATCTTGATTTTATATCACATGAAAGGAGAAGATGATCAGTGGTGGTCACGTATCAAGAACATGAGTTAAGAGGAAGGTATAATTTCTATGAAATGGAGGGTGTTTAAGACGTAGTTTCTCCATAAATATGCTACATAAATTATTCATACTATGAAAGGAAGATATTTTCTATGTCTGAAATATAAGGATGATAAATCCATTGTCACATATGAAGGATAATTTTCAATATTTTCAAGCAGTAATTTAGGATTTATTATTAAAACCACGAGAAAAAATTTAATTATTCAGTTACATGGAAAATTATTTTCAGAGGAATTTAATCATAATATAATTTTTAAAATATGAATAAATCATTAAATATTATATAATGGTATAAATAGAGAGTGGGTAATCATATTATTCTTCTAATTTTAGTGAAAATAATAGAAACATGGATCATCATGGAAACTAAAATGTTGAATCCAAGGGAGGAAAGAAATTCCAACCACATAAAGGCATAAAATATGCTGGAAATAACTTTTTAAATTGACTGAAAGGAATATGAAAATTCCTAAATTATTGAATGGCTGGCCATCGAGATACTTATTGTGGATGGGGGATGAAATGGTTGGTTATTGCAACATATAAGACTAAAGATCTAAACAATTAATTTAAATGTTTTAGATATTTTATATTGGGATTTGTGAGAATCAACGCCCTATAGAAGAGTTAATGATTATTGATGGCCTCAAAAACCCCAAAAGAAAAATTATCAAGTGGCAACCTTGGCTATCAAAATATAATTAGGATAGGAAAAAAATGTGGTGAAATTTACACATATCATCCACTCAATAATTGAAAATGTATTATTTAATTCTAGATCTATAAACTATTATATGTGTGAATAATTTCATATGGGTATCACATCACCAATATAATGACTATATGTCAAGTTATTATTGAAAATACCTAATGGTAAGATGATTGAATTTGATATCTATAACCCCTATTTTATATATGTTTGTGGGAATGCATTTCATGAAAATATTGTGATAATCCCTCTTGAGTAATTTGAAGATATTTTAATTCATGGATTATATATATATATATATCATATCAATCATTTAGGAAGATAATTTATGTTTGATATTTTGAAAAAACCTTTGATTGTATTTTAGTGTGAGGATGAATATGAACTTCCTTTAGAAGTCACCTTTGTTATATGGCTCTTAATGGATATTTAGAAGATATATTTATATCAAATAGATGATGAAAAAATAAATATTGATGATATTATTGTTGTTAATGAATATAATGATATATTAGGTAATGAAATTTCTTGTATTTCCTAGAATCATAGTATTCAATTTTTAGTAGAACTCATAATTATTTTCACATCTATTTCAATGAATCCGTAGAAAATTCAACCAATTGTGTTGTTGGAAATGAAGAAGGGAATCCATTAGAATACTGATAAAAATAAATACACCCATATATGTCATCATGGGGTGCACCTATTAATTTTTTTAGAATAATGATGATTCTGTATAACTTTACATGGATTATCAAGAACATCGAAATATCAATACCAACAACATATTTCATTAATCTTTTAAATATGACATGTATGATTAACAACATGAAGATAAATATTTTCTATTTATTGACCTTCATTTTTTATATGGCCAACTAGGCATCATGAAAGAGGATATATGAATGATATCCTTCAATAATGTTTATGGGAATTATGAATTTATATTAATACGATTCAAACTTATCAGCTCCACCTCTATATTCATATATCGAATTCATAGAGTCTTTAGATATTACCATTATTATATTTTGGTAGTATTTATAAATGATCTCATTTTATATTCAATAATTATGAAAGATAATTAATTACATTTGCTGATTGTGTTAATGACCCTATAGAAGAAATATATCTATTCCAAATTTACCAAATCTATATTTCGGATACAAATGTTTTCATTAATGGGTTATAAAATATCAAATTATGGTATATCAGTAGATCCTTCAATGATTGAATATATTGAGTAATGGACAAAACCAACTATGTTATCTATAGTCCATAGTTTTCATGGATTGGATTGAAAAAATCAACACACTATAAGTAATTTATTCCATATATCTAATCTACTAAAATTATTGATATATAAGGGAGACTAGTTACCACAAATAAGGTTAATGTGTGTAAAATTTCAAGAAGTTAGTCAAATGTTTGGTTAGTGAATCTATACACACACTGCCCTATAGTGGGGATGTGTTTTTGATTTATAGTTATGTATTAAAGAATGTAATTATATGTCTTCTCGTCTATTTTTTCTTGGGGATATCTTATGGCTCGCACTAATTCAAAAAATTACTCGACTCTTGATTTGGAGATGGAAGTTTTAGTTTCTTAATTAAAAGTATAGAAGAATTATTTTTATAGAAAAATATGTGATATATATACAGAACATAAAATCATTATGTATATATTCACATATAATGAAATGAATATTCACTAAAGGAGATAGTTTAAATTGATTAAAGATAATGAATTTTAAATACACTACCATTATAGTAAGGAAACAATGTGTCTAATGATATGATTCGAACCGATCATGAATGTTTTTCATTGATAGTGGTTGTATAAAATCCAATATTGATATATTAATAGAAGATAGAACATTAAATCATAAGGAAATGGGATATATAATATCCTTTATATCGTAAAATTTAACCATCCATATATATGAGAAATACAGAGCTATAGAAGATGTATTTGGAAATGTAGATGAAGGAGAAAGATATTTCTGAGTTCAACGTTAATTTTAATAGAATGATATGGTCTATAAGTATTTTCTATGTCACATCAATACCATTAATGAAAATGGAGTTATTGGATTAATCTCATAGATTATCATTACCTATTCATCAAGAATATGGTAAGATATATAAAATTATTAAAGTGTATATATAGTTATACATCCTTAAAAGGGATATTTCATATAATATATCTTGATTCCTGGTATATCTATAAGTTAGGATTATAGATATAGGTTTATAGGAAAAATATAAATGTTAAAAATAAAAAAATGGTAATGGGAAAATGTATCTATGAATTTCATCATTAGGCCACCCAAAATATCTAAATAGCGCAATAATATTTGTTTTATACTATTTCACATTACGAATTTAAAACATTTAATTTATATCAATGAAGATTTTTCTCTTGGATAGGTTTAAAATATATAAATCAAGGAAGTGTTAATATTACATGGAATATCCAATTCTATTATATATGATCAATATTTGAGTATTACCATAATGTTCTGGATAGGTATTTAGTAATCATTGAATATGTATTTAAACATTAGAACTATATATGTTACGAACCACCTTCACCAAGATGAGGGGAGGGACAGAAGATTGCTAAACCCTTCTTTCCTCAAGTTGAAGGAGAGATAATGACTACTGAGACCAACCTTAAATAGGCCCCGGTGTGGCGACTATCACCAAGGGAATAGAATCATACGTATAATTGAAGTCATTACCCTTTTTATTTAGTAGGATCAGGAGATAATATAGTAAATCCCAACAAAACCAATAGTTGAAGTAAAATTAAAGCCAAAACAATAAATCCCCATATGAATATTCCAATAATAATGTTCTACAAGTACAAGAAAACTCCAAAGGGAAGTACCAAAAGACAAGAAAAATAGCTACGTCAATGGCCATGGTGTCCGAGCTAATAGGTTCTACCACAATCCTTGAAATCCTCCTAGACACCTGAAAACAGTTTTATATACGTAGGGTGAGTATACAGATATACTGAGTAGGGAAAACCAAAAGCTCTTGTGCACATTTGGGGATGCATTATAATACTTTTTGAAAAAGGATATAACCAAAGCACCTAGAAAGGAAACTATCCACCCAATCCTCACTATGGTACACTCCCCAAATAAAGAAATTGAAGTAAAGTAATAGTAATAACACATCAATGTTTGGGTACCCCGCACCACTTTCCCAGTGGTTATTGAAGACATCTTGGTCATCTAACATCTTCCGCCATTCTCACCACAGTCGCACTTCCATAATATGCTCGTACACACCTGGGATACCATAACCACACATCCCACCCACACACACCTGGGAAATAAAAACCACACATAACCACACCTGCAGACACCTAGGCAAGAACAACTACTGCCAAGCCCTAAGACACCTGGGCCTCATCCCGAAGACACATGGGAAACAACCTGCCCACACACACCTGGGAAGACCACCACAACTACCCATCCCAAAGTTTCATGGGCCATAATGGACCTCAGGCAATCACAGCCTACCCAAAGAGTCTTGGGATACTCGGGAAAGGGAGCAGAAAAGGAGCTAATAACCATCCACTCATAGGTGTTTTGGGAAAAAAACACTCCCCCATGAAATGGGGGTGTTCGGCATGAAGTGATCGACTTGGGTGGGGCACGAATAAAAAACATAAGAACTAAAATATTCATATAGGTAAATAGGCACTCATCACAACATAGATGATACAACACAATCCCATACACAAACACCATCATTACTAGTCATTCATAAAAATTACAATAGCCACTACCAAGTCAAAAATCATTCTCAGAAAACAATTCCCCATTGACCCCATTATTGTTATCACATTAAAGAGGTACCATTTAAATAATTCTTCTCTATCAGGAAACTAACAGTAATTGCCACAATCTAAGGAAGGAAAAACAATCAAGAAACAATTTAAGCATTCACACCCAGTTCTCTCGTAAAGTCACAAAAATAAAAGGGATCTGTGAGATCCCATGAGTTACTGGAACCAAACCAAGCCCAACCATATGGCCCCACAAAGCCTTAAATCCAAAAACCAACAATTGAACTATAATAGGGGATCCCATCCTCATCCATGTCACCCCACAAGAATCATGTAGAATAACCACACATATTACCAATATAATGAAATGGAGTTTCCATATTCAAACATACCATTTATTAAGTTCCTTCCTTCTGTTTGGTTAACATGGGTGATCACACAAGGATTCTCGTTCACTATACATCCATTTGATCAGCTGAGTTTACGTAATTAAACAATTCCCATATTAAATCTATTCAATCATCATATAAGATAGGGGTTCATTAGTGCACATGGAAAGACCAAAAATGGCCATGATTCTTAGTGGACATAACCCCATACAATTCATAACATATAAGAGTTGGTAAAAGAGTTCAACAACATCATCAAAAACACCTTTAAATTATTTAAAGGTATGTTTATTATCTTCATTACGGTTTGGTTTCATCCATACCCATATAAAAATTATCATAGACACCACATATGATAAACAGTGAAGACAGACAAAGGAAAAAACCAACTTGGATTATCAATGATCGAAGTTTTTCTCCACACACCAAGAACTGGGAATGCACGACTTACAGGGGAGGAATTCAAGGTATTCCAAGACTGAGAAAAAAAGGCTCCATCATTGGCACACCACTAGCCTCGGGAAGGGGGACTCCTAACACACCAACAAAATGAAAGGAGACTAGCTATGAAGAAGGATGAATCCTCGTGTGATAAAAGGTATGATCCTGGAGTTACGGGATATGAAATCATGAATGGATTTAAAGGTGGATCTTCGTTTCACCACGCCGTTGGATGGTTAAACATGATGGAATTAATTGTTATTTAATAATTCTCATAGGAAAGGTGTCCTTAAGAATTGTGAGTTAAATGGTTTACTTTAAACAAAGGGAAACATTTAATAGGGTCATAATTGGAAGTATGGTAAAAGGGTGTGGAACTGAAGAAAAAGCTAAACATTCTGGTAAGTCAAGGGTCACCTTGATCTTGGGGGAAGTTAGATATCATTTATGGGAATTAAATGAATTTTAAAGTGGTATTAAAACACTTCTACATCAAAAGATATGTTTTGGGAACGGAACAAGAAAAATAAACGAAGGTTGGTCACTGTTTTGTGAGACACCATCAGCAATGCCACGGTCATGGTGCCACCATCACGGTGCCACTGTAAGTGATGCCATGGTTTCAGTGTGAGACCGTGACGGTGAGACTGTAATGGTGCCATCGTCACGGTGCCATCCTCACGGTGCCACCATTTTGGTGTGCGACCATGATGGTGTGACCGCTACTATGCCACTGTCATGGTGACACCGGTTCGGAGGAACACCGTAAGAGGTGCCACCATTTCGGTGTGCGACCATGACCGGTGCCAGCATTTTGGAGGAACTGTTTGATGGAACCCGTTATTTTTTTTTTTGAAAACTCTTTAATGAGTCACTACCCATGCCATTTCATCCTATACCTCTCAAACTATTCTCACCCTTGAGAATCAAAACTAGACGTGAAGAAAAGAAGAAAGGTCCGAACAACCACCTCGAATGATACCTCTCAGTAGAAAACCTCCTCGACATCTAGGAACACCTCTCCCTCAAGCAACCTCGCAAACATATAAAGGTCATATCTTCTAGTCATATGGATTAGGGGGTCCCTAACTCCATGTCAGGATACTATCTGCTTTGGGAGGCATGGACTCACCTGCACAGGTTTAACCGTATCCATTTTAATGTGTTTGGATTAGGGATCAGGTCCTCCCCTCCCCATAGTCAGGACCCTTCACACAAAACTAGAGAGAAAGGAAAACAGTCCATTTCATTGTTGACAAAGTTAAACACTACATCACAAACAAGTACAAAACAAAATAGAACAAAACTAAAAACAAATCTGGGTACTGGGTGTGCATATGTGCCTCCAGTTCCCAGGTACTCTCATTGAGGCCACCATGCCTCCATAACACACGAACGAAGGGATTGGTTCTTCCATAAAGCACATTCTCATCACAATCCTCGATCCTCATTGGTCTCTTTACAAACATTGCATCATCATCGATATCCATCTTTCATCATTTGAGGATGTTTGAATCATCGTGTCGATATTGACAAAGTTGAGACACATAGAATATATCGTGCACCTTTTATAACGGCGGTGGTTGCGCCAGATGATAAGCCACTTCGCCGACCCTCTGCAACACCTCAAAGGGTCCAACGAACTAGGATGAAATCTTACTCCCCCTACCGAACCTCTATTTTCCAAACTGAGGGAAGTCCTTTAAGAACATGTGGTCCCCGACCTCGAACTCCATGGGTCTCCTTCTATGATCTCCATACAACTTTTTCAGTCCTGATCCACCTTTATCCTCCCCTGTATAAATTGAACCTTCTCCGTCGTGCTCTGTACTACCTCTGGGCCATGAACACCTACTTCCCCGACCTCTTCCCAACACACAGGTGAGGGACACAACCTCCCCTACAAAGATTAGAATGGATTCATGCCAATAGTAGAGTGATAGCTATTGTTGTAGGAAAACTCTACCCCAGGAAAGTTTCATACCCACGATCCCCCAAAGTCCAAAACACATGCTTGTAGCACATCCTTCAATGTATGCATGGTGCGCTCTGTCTGTCCATCTATATGGGGGTGTAATGAAGTGTTGAGGCATAAATAAGTGCCAAAAGCATGTTGAAATTCTTTCCAGACCCATGAGGTAAAACGAGTATCCTGATATGAGACTATGGACCTTGGGACTCCGTGCAACATCACCACCTCGTCCACGTACCACTTTGTTAGGCCATCCAGCGCACTTGACTCCATAATTTCTAGGATGTGAGAAGATTTCATCACCCGGTCCACCACTACCCTGATAGAATCGCAACCCCCTTGAACTTTGGGTCGTCTCTTGACAAAATCCATTGATATTCTGTTCCACTTCCACTCGGGGACATCTAAAGGTTGTAACAGACCTCCTGGGACGTGGTGTTCAGCCTTCACCTGTTGACACATGAGGTACTTTTCCACACACTCTACCACTGCTCGCTTCACCGTCGACCACCAAAACAGACCCCTCAAAACATAGTACATCATTGAAACTCCTGGGTGTACCACCGGGGGTGTGTTGTGGAACCCACTAAGAACCCTCTTGAAAATTTCCACCAAGATGCACAACTTTCCATGAAACATCATCCAATTCTACCATTCTTTCAACTATCCACCTGGTGCATCACCATGTCTAACACAATTAGGAATCACTTCAACCTCTAAGTCCCCCACTGTGACTCCTCCACCTACTGCAACAAAGAGTACTGCACTGTCATCTATAAAAGATAGCCTCATCCATCTTCCCCCCTTACATCCAGGTTTAGGGAATCCAATTCCCCCATCGCCTTCCAATCATCTTCCAACTCTTGAACTGCATCCTTCTACAACATACTACTCATGGAATTATCCACCATTTTCCCTTTCTTGAGGTCTATAAAATTTTGAAGTCATATTATTGAATAAAATCCATACACATTTTCTTCCGTAAGTTTAGGTCTCACTGAGAGAAGACATACCTCAAGATCTTGTGATCTGTGAAGACCACAGAGCGCTCCCCAATGAGTTCGTGTTGCCACAGCTTTAGTGATAACACAAATAATATGAGCTCTAAGTCATGGGTGGAATAGTTATACTCATGGGGACATAACTTCCTAGACCCATAAGAGATCACCCCTCCTGATGCATCCGAAAACACCCCGAGCCATGGCTGGATGCATCATAGAATACCTCAAATGCCACCCCTTCTTCTGGAAACATCAGTACTGGGGTACTAACCAACATCCCCTTCTGATAACTAATGGTCGTCTGACAATGTTCATTCCACACAGAGCCCTGGTCCTTTCTAGTCAAAGTTGTCAAAGGTAGTGCGACTCAAGAGAATCCAGGCATGAACCTTCGATAATTTCCTACGATACCCAGGAAACTACAAACCTCCATCACATTATTGGGAGGTCCCCAAGATAAAATTACTTAAACCTTCTATGGGTAAACTGTTATTCCCTTCTCAGACACCACATGTCCAAGGAAGAACACCTCTTGTGTCCAAAACGTGCTCTTGGAAAACATTCCGTAGAGATAGTGTTGTTAGAGGATCTCTATAACTGTTCTCAGATGCTTAGTATGTTCCTCCTCTAATCTTGAGTAGATTGGGATGTCGTCAATAAAAACTACTACGAATTGATCTAGATATTCCTGAAAGATAGAGTTCATGAGCCCCATGAACACGACCAGTGCATTTGTAACACAGAACAGCATGACCATGAACTCAAAGTTCCCATATCTTCACCTGAAGGTAGTATTAGAGATTTCACCCCCCCCCCCCTTCACCCTCAATTAGTGATATCCTAACCGCAGGTTGATCATAGAGAACCACCCTTCCCCCTTCAACTGGTCAAAATGTTCGTCTATCCCTCGGAGAGGATAACAGTTCTTGACAGTTACCTGATTCAGCCATCGGTATCCTATACATAGCATGAGACCACCATCTTCCTTTTTTGAGAACAATACTGGAGCACCAATGGTGACTCTCTTGGTCAAACAAAACCCTTCTTCATCTGATCATCAATCTGAATATTTAACTCCTAAAACTCAGAAGGCAACACCTGATTGGGAGCCATCGAAATCAGATGGGCATCAGGTTGAAAGTCTATCTTGAACTCTACATCACATCAAGGTGGTCGAGTCCCCACCTATTCAAGGTATATGTCAATGAACTCACATACAGTACCCGAATCCTCCACCATATCTGATTCCACTAACTCTATTGATATCTTAGCTAACAAGGAAATACAGGAATCCACTTGTCGACTATCCTCCTCGCAACCCTGTTCGCTGACAAAAACTACACACTGGCCACCCATATCTGAAAACATGATCCTTATAAAAAATAATTAGATAATAGAACATAGAGAGAACAACCAGTTGACGCCAAAAATGACATCATATGGCTACATCTGCAGCAAAAGAAGGTCCCCACTGGACTGATGTGGTCCCAACATCAGTATACATCCTCGGAAAACACGAGACAAGCTGGTATGACCTCTAACTGGTGTACTCAAAACTAGGGGTATGGGAAGTCTCTCTATATCTATACCCATAGAATGGGCTAGATTGGGTGAAACAACGGAGTGTGATGCTCTTGAATTAAACAAGATGTAGGCAAGAGTACTAAACAAGCTGATTGTACCTCAAACAACTTCTGACCCAACTAAAACTGCTGCCTCTACGGCGTGCAACTGCCCATGCCCAACTCCTCCTCCCCTCAGCTATCAGTCACCTCCCCGACTAAACCCTAGTCGAGGTCCATGAAGAGTGCCATGAGTCGGCCTCCTCCTAAAATGTCTACTCTTAGAGGAGTGGGAGCTCGCTGTCTCTGCTGCTATTGCTGAAAGGGTCTGGCTAGAAACTTCTGCTGCTAAGATGGAAACTAAACATTCCCACCCCCACCATATTACAGTTAGTTGAGGAACTCATCCTGAATATTCCCATGACTGCCAGATATGAATCATCTCAGTCTTGGGGCCACAAAAAAGTGGTGTGTACTTTGAGATCAAAACTAGTATTGTTGGGGCCTTCTCACCACTATCCAAAACGTAGAAGGCCATGACGCTAGAGGTTTGCTGCTAACATCTTTCCCCTTTGATAAGCCAAATTGGATCACCTCTCCCATAACACATCCTAGCGTGTGAATCCTCCCCACCACTTCATCCTTCCTATGGACCTCCATGTATTTTAGTAGAGTGAAGATAGTAACAGTGCACTTAAGAGAAGGTTGGAGTGCCTCCTCTAAATATCTCGCTAGAGACTCCTAATCTAGGAAAAGATCTATAAAAAAGTGATGTAGATCCTTGAACTTGATAACCAACTCCCTCAATGACATACTCCCTTGATTAAGGTATAGTAGCTCTTAAATCTTCTCTGTCTTTGTTGTGGAAGAGAGGAATTCCACCCGAAACTCCCTCTCGAAGTCAGTCCACAAAACCTCATCCTCCCTCTTCTCCCCAAGATAGAGCATCCACCACTGATGTGCTGTTCCCTGCATCTGGAGTACAGCCAGATGAACCTAGTACTATGTCGGAGCCCAAATCAAGATGAAAGCTATCACTAGCTCCTTGATCCAGCTATCTCTCTCCACATTTGAGACACTACCCTTGTATTACCCGACGGTCTGTCGCTGAACGGAACGAAGCGTATTCTCCCACTGTTCATCCTCCTCTTCTCGATCCACCCTCTACTGATCCGTCAAATCTGTCTCCTAGGCCTTGATCGCCCGCACTACTCATGGTCATCATCCAGGTGCCATAGCTACAAGATAAATAAGAAATTCCTATACCCATGTAGTGTAGAAGATTGATTTTAAAATTTTCATAAATGATTTATTTATTTTGGATCCCCAAAGTACCCAAGACATGAAAGAACACACGTAATTATGATGCATGTACCTTTCCTAGGGTCTCTACCCTGCAATTAGTGTGGTCTCACATGGTTGTTCGGTAGGTCCAGAGTCCTTGCATCGGATCATGTGGGGCCCTAAAAACCTGTGTCCAAACCAGTCTTCCCTGGCCTATTTCACACACCATGACTACCTAACATTATTTCCCTACAATCCCAAGCAATCCTTACTATGCCTAACTCCAAACTAGATCCTACCTCTCAACCTAGCCTTTAATACCATTCTGTCACAACCTTCCTTCACCAAGATGAGGGATGGGACAACAGATTTCCAAACCCCTCCATCTCATATTGAAGGAGAGATAATGACCCCAAATACCCACGTTCAATAGGCCTCTGAGTGGCGACTAGAACCAATCATATAGAATCATACAAAAAATGGAAGGCATTGCCCTTTTTATTTAGTAGGATTGGGAGTTAAGATAGTAAATCCTAACAACGCCAAAACTGGAAGTAAAATTAAAGTCAAAACAATCCATCCCCATATGCATGTTCTAATAATAATGTGATACATGTATAAGAAAACTCCAAAGGAATGTACGAAAAGAAAAGAAAAAAAGAAACGTCAATGGTCCCGAAATCCGATCTAATAGGGTCTAGAATGGTCCTTAAAATCCTCCTTGAAACCTAAAATCAGTTTTATATACATAGGGTGAGTATATAGGTATACTTAGTAGGGAAAAACCAAAATCCCTCGTGCACATGTGGGGTGGTATTCTAATGCACCATGAAAAAGGATATAACAAAAGCACATAGAAAGGAAACTATCCACCCAAACCTCACAAAGGCACACTTCCTAAATAATGCAAGCAAGTAAATTAATAGTAATAACACATCGATTTTTGGCTACCCCATACCACTTTCCCACTAGTTATTGAAGATATCCTATATGTCAGACCTCACCTTCCATTCTCACCACAGTCCCATTTCCATACCTCTTCCACACACACCTAGTCTACCACAACCACACGTCTTTCCCACACACACATGGGCCACAAAAACCACACGTAACCACGGTTGTAAGCCCCTGGGCTATAACAACTACCGCCACACCCAACGAAAACTGGGCCTCATCCTGATTCCACTTGGGAAAAAACCTTCCCACAAACACCTAGGAAAACCACAAACACTACCCTACCTAAAGATTCTTGGGTTATAATGGACCTTAGTCCATCACAGCCTGCCCTAAGAGTCTTGGGCTACTCAGAAAATGGAGGGGAAAAGGAACTAATAAACATCCACTCATAGGAGTGTTGGGAAAAACACCCTCCCCCATGAAATTGGGGTGTTCAGAAGGAAGTGATCAAGTTGGGTGGGGTTCGAATAAGAAACATAAGAACTAAATTATAAATATAGGTAAACAAGCACTCATACCAATATAAGGGTTCCAACACTATCCCATAAACAAACACCCTCAATACTATTCATTCATAAAAAGCACAACAGCCACAACCAAGTCACAACTCATTCCTAGAAAACAATTCTTCATTGACCTCATTCTTGTTATCACATTCATGTACTTCCCTTTAAATAATTATTCACTATCTGGAAACTAAGAGGCATATCCACAAGCCAAGGAAGGCAAAATATTCCAGCAGTAATTTAATCATTCACACCCGGTTCCCTTGTAAAGTAACAAAAAAAATGTATCTGCGAGATCCTGTGAAGTACTAGATCCAAACCAAGCCCAACCATATGGCTCCACATGGCCTTAGATCCACAAAACAACAACTACACCACAACATGGGATCTCATCCCCATCCATGTCACGACGTAATAATAATGTAGAACAACCTTACATATTTCCAATATAGTGAAAGGGAGTTTCTATATTCAAACACACCATTTATTAAGTTCCTTCCTTCCATTTTGTTAATTGAGGAGATCTCATAAGGATTCTTGTTCACTGGACAACTATTTAATCAACTGATTTTAAGTAATTAACCAATTCCCATGTTACATCCATTGAATCATCATAGAAGATAGTGGTTCATTACTGAACAAGGAAAGACCACCAATGACTGTGGTTTTTAGTGTACATAAGCCCATACAATTCACAACATATAATCAAGGGTAAAAGAGTATAGTAGCATCATCAAACACACCCCTTGATTCTTTAAAAGTCACTTTTTATCTTCATTAAGGTTTGGTTTCATCCATCCCAATAGAAACATTTTAATACCCACCCTTTATGATACACAGTAAAGATAGATGAAGGAAAAACTCTATCTGGATGATCAATGATCGATGTTTTTCCTGACGCTCCAAGAACTGGGGATGCACGACTTGTAGGGGAGGAACTCTGGGGATTCCAAGACTTACCATGAAAGGCTCCGGCCCCCACACACCACTTTCCTTGGGAAGGGGGACTCCAAACTCACCATGAAAATTAAAGGATACTAGCTAAGAAGTATGAAGAATCTCCATGCGATAAAAGTTAATATCCTGGAGTTACGAGATATAAAATCTTGACCATCTTTAAAGTTGGATCTTTGTTTCACCACACGGTTTGATGGTTACACACAACAGAATTAATTATTATTTAATAATTCTCATCGGAGAGGTGACCTTAACCAATGTGAGTTAAAGGGTTTCCTTTAAATAGAGGAAAATGTGTAATAGGGGCGGAACTGGATGTACGGAAAAGGTTATGGCACCAAGGAAAAAGCCACACGTTTTGGTAAGTCAAGGGTCTCCCAGTTCTTTGGGGATTTTATATATCATTTATGGGCATTAAATGGTTTTTAATGGGGTATTAAAACACTTCTAAATTAGAAGATATGTTGCGGGAATAGAACTGGAAAAAGAAAAAAATGTGGGTTACCATTTGGTGAGACACCGTAAGTGGTGCAACGGTCACGTTACCACCATCACAGTGCCACCATAAGCAGTTCCACTATATCGGTGTGCCACTATGACAGTGCGACTCTTATGGTGCCACTGTCATGGTGCCACCCTCATGATGCCACCATTACAGTTCCACCATCATAGTTCCACCATTTCAGTGTGAAACTATGATAGTGTGACTGCTACAGTGCAACCATCACAGTGCCATCGGTTCGGTGGAACACCTTAAGCGGTGCCACCGTTTCGGTGTGCGACCGTGACCAGTGCCATCATTACGGTTCCATTGTGACCAGTGCCACCGTTTCGTTGGAACCATTTCATGGAACCGAATTTAATTGGAAAACTCCTTAATGGGTCACTACCTAGACTATTACAAATATTATTCTCAAGAATATGGTTAATCTTAGAGGACCATTCATAACAATAATGAAATGTTGAGAACATATTTTATAGATTTCCTAGGTGGTTGGGATCAACCATTTTCATTGGTTTAATCTTATTATAATAATAATTTTCACACTAGTATTCATATGACGCCATATTAATCCCACTACATAAGGAATTACATAAATCCAAAATGGTGGGTTAAAGTTGGAGTAAGAATGATATTGATACTTAATCAAACTTGTGAACATTCATATAATTTTAAATACATTCATTAGCACATATAGGTTGATCAATGTCTAAATAAAATTTATGCTCAGAATCCTCAGTACAATCTATTAGTCATATTTGGTGATAAGGTATTCCTAAAAACATCTCCATTGAATAATTCTATGATTTTTGGAAATAATAGTATGGTTCTCTAAAGATATATCATACCATTTCATATTTTTTATTGTAACGATATGGTTGTTTGTCGCTTGGTTCTTCCATAAAATCTCTCTCATGTTCACATTGTGTTTAATGTATCTCACTTGAAAAAGAACATACCTAATCCTTCACATGTACGAAATATAGAGTTCAAACCAATGAAACATGATCTATTTTATGTGGTGAAACGAGTGGAGATTATAGATCGTGTAGATAATATATTGAAGAGGAGGACCACTCACAGTGTCTATGTTTTTTGTGAAGCCATAAAATTGAGGAACCTATATGGGAACTAAATAATGTGATAAGGTTGAAGTATCATCTGGTGTCTGTATCAGTGTGGTTGAATTTTGAGGTAAAATTATTATAAGGGGGTAGAATGTAACCCTTTAATATTTTATGGTATATGACGATTTAAATTAATTTAATTTCTGTGTGAGTTATCCTTACACGTAACACCATGTTTTAATAGACCACAATAAAAATTTTATTTTAAAAAAAAATTGGTCATTAAAAAGAATCAATGAATTTGTGGATAGAAATAAATATAATAACATAATGATGTATTTTTATAATTTTCTACACATTAGAATCCTGATTTCAATTAAATTTAATTTCATCGATTTCTTTTGTTATGCGCAATACTCAATTTTAATGAAACATGACATACTATAGAAATATTATTATTTAATATGATTTTTATCACCTAACCAATGGAATTTAGATTTTGAAAAGGATAATCAAAATTAAGAAATAATTATTTTTACACATGTATTTAAAATTAATTCATTGGTTTCCAATTAATTAAAAATGAAAATATTAACCATTTTAATATAAGGGATATCTTTTTATGTAAAAATAATTTTCTGTTTAGGAATGTGTTTTACCTTAATAAATTAAAAAAATCAGTTTTAGTGATTTATTTGATTATTATTTATATATTATATATTCGATAATTTTTTTGACATTCATCAAATGTTCTTTCCTCACATGGGATAAGAATAAATCAAATTTTAGGCTTAAAACTCAATTTTTATAGGAAGTAGAATTTCACATTTTTTCACTTTTAATTTTTTTTTTGAATAATTTTAGAGAATTTATTTGAAAAAAAATCATTATTAAACTTTTAATGCAAATATTTTGTGGTCGTAATTTTTTTTGAAATTTTAAAAAAGATACTTTTTCCATGAATAATGAAAATACTATTTTTATTAAAAATTACTCTTATATTAAATGAATTTACAAGATAAATTTTATTTTAATTTTTTTTAAATTAAAATTTATTAAATTATATATTTATTCTGAAAATTTATATCATTCGAATAATTTTCATGATGAATTTTTATATAAAAATGTTTCAATCATTTTAAATTTTTATATTTATAAATACAATTTATAATCATGTTTTCAGGTTTATTTTATAATTAAATTCATCTAATCAGGTGGATTTAATTTTGAAAATTTTATAAATATTTGGAATTATAATATTTTATATCAAAATAAATATTAAAAATTATTTATTGTAGTTATATTTAAAACGGGTTTACTAGTGGTTAAACTAATGTGATAAGGGAAAAAATAACCTAGAAACTTATATAAAAGTCATTTTCATTAAATATTTAGACAATATAACTCATAAAGATCAGTAATGACCTATTTTATATCCAAATTTCATTTAATAACATGGGTACAATTTAATCATTTCAAAAATTCCTTGTGTGTCCTCTCCCTGGTTTATAAGAGCCCACCCCTCTCTAATCCTATTAACTCATCCAAAACCTTTTTTTGGATACTACCTATACAATTATCTTCCATAAATAACTCTAAAAACCATTAGGCCTTATTTTTATTATAAATCCATCTTATGGATAAATTTGGTATAAGCCTAAAGAGGATCTCTAAAGGATAGATGTGATTATTAACCTTGTGATTTGTTACATTTCTTCCTCTACATCATTAAAATATTCTAATATTATGTTATAAAATATTAAAATTATCTAAAATATACTATTATATTATCATGTTAATGGAATAACTTATATCCATATCCTCTTCCGTCTATTGGGAAACGATGTTGTCTATTGTTCTTCGTAAAACGATGTTATTAATTTACCATCACCGTCTATCATGAAATTATATAGTGATTGTATTTATATAAATATATATTATATTTATGATTTTATTATAACTATATTAATATTATACCACATATACCTTCATACCTCCAAACCAGTTGGAAAATAATAACATTGCTCATGTTTACAACAGATTACCCCCTCACGAACCAATTTGATATTTTTTTCATTTTTTATTACATGGATGGTAATAAAGACAGATGATGTGAATATATATGATATTGTTTACATAATATTAATTAATTAAATATTATATAACAAATACTATTGATTCATAGGCTTAACATACAATGATATTAAATCATTTTATATGAATGTTGAAAATGGTAAACAAATACATACCTGAAGACTGTAATAGGTTATTTTCTTCATAAACATGGAAAATACTTTTTAGCATTGTGAATGGTCTTTATGGTTTCCAAATTGATATTCCTTTGTATTAATTCTACTTAATACCATTCTTTAAAACCTAGGTAATGGTAACATATTAAAGGGGTGATCTTAGATGCAAAGTATGTGTAAAAAATGATATGCATAAGCATAACATTAGTGTAAGGGAATGAAAACCTGAGATTAACATTTGAAGATGATAATAAGAATATAAATGATTATATTCTTCAGAAATGGATAAATATTGGTAGTTTAGAATAAATTAATTATAATAGAATCAATATTGTAATCCATAGAAGCATAAAATAAGAGAATGACATAGAATATGTGGCATATGAATACGTATATAATAGGATTTCCAAAAAAGTGAATGAATCACTTTCAAGGCCATATTAATATTATGGATTCACTCCCCATACCATACTGGTAATAATTTTTCTCTCCCATTACCATAATAGTAGTCAAAGATCACTATCAATACCATCTAAGAGGAAAGAGTCCTTCAATAAATGGATTAAACTTCCCATTAAATCCAAGTATATCTCATGAAATATAATTCATTACTCAATGCATTTAAGAGAGATATAATTCCCCAAAATATCGTTCTGAAATCAAAAAGGTGTGTCATATAATATCCTAAACAATTATATTATAAATAATGAAATTAAATGGGAATCATAAAAATGTAATAACATCAGAACATGTAGAAAAGGAAATAGGTTTCAAAATCATTTCATCAAATAATAACCCATGAAAGGAAGTTAAAATCATATGAATAACACCCATGAAAGTGAAATGGGTTTCATAAACATATAAAACATGAAATGTAATATGGTTTTATAAACACAACACCATTAAACAAAAAATCCATTTTGAGAAAGAATATGAATGGAACCATTGGATAACATCTAGGAAAGGAATGTGTAACACCAATAGATGTAATATTATATGTAAAATAATTTCAAAATACCCTTAAAAATTATTAATTGAAAATATTCTTTATTCATTTAAAATATTATTTTAAAACAAAATTCAAATTGAAAATTATTTTCTTTAAAAAATATTAATAAATCTGGAAAACATGTTGAAAACATTTTTATTTGAATGTATACTTTAAAACTTATAAATTAAGCTTCAAAAACTTTTTGTAAAATGTTTTCCATAGAAAAAATTTAAAAGAAGATTGAAAAAAATTTTGAAATAAAAAATCTTTTGAAAACATATAAAAAGCTTTTAAAATCATTTTAAACAATTGTTAAACATAAAATTTTTGGAAAACCATTTTAATATAAAAAAACATATAGACTATTTTGAAAAGTTACATTCTTTAGAAAAAATAACCTTGTAAACATAAAAATTAATCATCATGAAAATGATGGTCAGGACTGTGGATAAGTTTGTGCATGTCAAACATTCCTTTTGGAACATAAAAGTTAAGAGAAATTCATTGATTAGAGAACTAAATGAATATTCCTTTTAAAACTATTTTTAAGGTAATAAATGGGTAAAAGTTTCCTTTAAACATCATTTCATAATATTAAAATATAATTGAATACATTTTCAAAAAACCAAATTAGGAATGAACAAATATTTTTGAAGAAAATCATAAATATAATTAGATTTTCATTAAAATCATTTTCATAATTATCTTATGTACCAAATAATGGATAATTGGTACCATGAATTGGTTATAACATGATTAAACCTAGAATAATTATGTTAATGAATGTTCCTACTATATGGAACATATTATTTCATCAATATAATCATACTCATTAATAATCTCGATAAATGTTGAGATTGTAGAAACAAATTGTTACCACTTTGGTAACATTGAATAAAAATTAAATGGAAAGAATAAAATTAACACAAAACTAATTTATCATTTGAATAATGAGATGTATTTTATATTCTTTCAAATATTTTATATACATCTCACATAAAAATATAGTTTCATGACATGACATGTGTCTAATAGAAGGGAAATTAATTAAAAAATATATTAAAATTTTGGTAACGTTTTTATCATAAACCCCATGAAGGAAATATCATCAAATATATATGTAAATAACCATTATTATAAGTATAATATTCAAAAAAAAATCCATGGTTATTATAAACACAAAATATAATAAATAGGTTGTTACCATTTCTTTTGTATCACGGAAAATAAAAGTAAGATGAGAGAACTCATACCTCATGTCTTGAATCTCATCATTCTTGTACATGCACAGAATATAATAAATATAAATTTATTTTTAATATATTAATATACATATTATTATATATAATACCATATGTTATTTTATTATGATATCATATTACCTTTTCATTAACAATTGCATGTTAATTTTGCGGCCGGGGTAATATATACTTTATTTCTCACCTATGTTTTGACTTATTATTAATGATCTTATTAAATATATCATGATTTAGTTACTTAAAAAATGTAAAAATGATATAATTATCATATATTTTAATTATATAAATATTATTCAATGTTTATAAAAGTGAGAATTGTGAAATGGAATACACTGTTTATGGAGAAGGTAGACATTATGTACGCATTAACATTGTTTCGGTTTTATTGTCGTGTTAAAAGAAATAATGTAAATGACTTATATGTATACATATAAAATCATTATATTTAAATTATTATTCCATAAATATCCAATAATTTCACTAAAAAAATCCTTAATACTTTCCATGTAGAGTTCAAAAGAATCACATCGCTTTGAGAAGGTGGTAGTCCACCCATCTAGAAATGAAGTAATCGTATTTACATAAAATGGTAATAATAATGGTATGTTTAATATAATAATTTCATAAGAACAAATAAATCATAAATATTAAATATATAATTTTAAAAAAATGTCTCCATTATAATTACCAACCACTATATGTGGTAAATGAAAAATGAACTACCTCATATCATGAGGTGGTAGTTCACCGTATACAATAACGGTAATTTTTTAGTGTTTTAGATAATAGTGTGTGTAAGTGTAGTTCAAAATTTAGAATATAGAAATATATCTATATTAAATATACTGATGTTATTATCTAATAATATAATAAGAAAATTTGATGGGTGGAGAATGATAATAAAACAATGGATCTTGGGGAATAATATTAGATCTTCATTAGGTAACTCCTTTTAGATTTCACAAAATGGAATCGATGGTTTGATTTATTTATAAATGCACAATTATAGGATTATGGAAGGGTTTTTGGGAGCTTATATGATCATTTTTTATGTGATTCAAAGTTCTTTTGATGTGTCAATAAGTGGGTCGGATGATTGTCATTTTATAGTGGATGAGTGTTATTCTTATAAACATTTTAAAATGGAATACCAAAAATGTTTTAACAATTTAAATTAGCTAAAATAATTTTCAAAATTAAATAATCAGTAGGATTAAATTTAAATTAGTCCATAAAATGTCTTTTTACATGTTTTAGGTCATTTTAGCCCTTATGTTGAAGGTTTAGTCCTTTGTTTGCTTAATGTTTATCTTAATCGTGGTAATTAATTTTAGTCACTTAAACTAATATTTTTTGTTAAAAAATTGACCTAATTAGTCATTGTAAATTTTTATAATTCAAAATATTGAATCCATTTTCGAAAATTTTATTAAAAAAAGTAGAAAATTTTAATTTAAATTTAATTATGTAGTTAGGATGACAATGTTGGGTTTGAAAGTAAAAATGTTTAAATGATTGAATTGCTTTTATATATAATTTAAATGTGAAATTGGATAAAATGATAGAAATTGTATTAAACTATATAAAATTTACCTAATTAAAATTTTAAACCAAAGTAAAATTCAATTTAACTATATAAATAAATTTTATGAAAAATTATTTTTGAATTAAAATTCAGTGTTTTCACTATTTATTAAAAAATGAAACTTCTCTAAAAAGTAAAAAAAATTAACTACATTTATTTTTAATATTCCTATTTAAAATATTAATCTTTATTTATCAAATAACATTAATAAATATTTCCAAAATAATATTTAAAATTTGTTCTCCATTAAATAGAGGTAAATTTTCCTTTTAAGAAATCATCATTTTATTCATAAAATTTGATTTATTCTTATCTTATACCTATTAAATATATTGTATGAGTATAAAAAATAATTATTTAATATATAATATATTAATTTTATTAAAAACATAATTAAAAATTGATTTGTCTATTTTATTGTGATTAATTTTTGATTGTATATAATAATTATTTTCTTAGAAATGTAATTTATTTATTTTCAAACAGTTATTTCATTCACTTATACTAATTGATAACCAAAGTATTATTTTTACAAAAAATTGTAAATAATATTTTTATAATTTGGTAAGGATTATTTATAACTTCCATTCAAATGGCTATGTGGTACCTATAGTAATATTTTTGTAATAATATTTATTTCATATTTTGGTTTGGTGAAACTTGTCCTTACATTTTGTGAAAGTTATCAAAGTGACTCAGTATTGTGTGTAATACAATAAAAAATATTGTTGTGTGTACCTATAATCTGATTTATGTGTTTTTTTTCTAGAGAAATGTAGTGTTGTGTATAATGAAATTCAAACATTTTTGTATTACATATAAAAGGTTATATTCAATGATTCAGGAAAGGAAAATATCAATAATATTAAATCCACAAAAAAATATCCAAAAATATCAAGGTGTTACAAATACCTTCTTACTATATATTTTTATGGAGATTCAGTAACATAATTTGGGTTTACGATAGATTATCACCGCACGAATCCATGTGATATTTTTACTAACACTTAATATAGAAGATAATGAAGATAAATTTGGTTAATATATGTGATATATATGAAATTTAAATGGTTCCTAAATTTTGGTATATTGTTAATATTTATTCCATTTCATCCTTAGAGAGAATTGATACAATGTTTATGCATATATATAGACTACCATCTCCATAAACAATGTTATTCATTTTTATAGGTGACTTTAATATATTACTCTAAATAAATATATAATAAATAAATATTATATTTATATCATGGTTAAATATTATGATATTATATAAGAATGACCAAAATAAACTTACCAAGGATTTCGTATCACATACATGAGAAACGAAGAAGTTATTACTAATGATGTGTTCTTAACAATAAATTTTTAATAAATGGGTAATAAACAATCATAAGTAGAAAATATATGGTACGATATATTTGATTGTGGTTTAATAATATATTTATAATAAAGATAAATTTATTATATAGGATGTTTTAATGTGTATGAAGAATGTTCAGACTTGAGGTAATGTATTTTTGTCATACATTTAATTTTTTGTGAGAGACATGACATATTGACCATTTTTTTCTTTTATGTGGTGTACAAAATTCCCTTGATTTTTTTTATTTTTTATCCTAAATATAATTGGAATCTAAATATCTAATTTAGGATCCATTTTTCATGGGTTATATGTTTCAAATGTTTCCGAATCAATAAGGGGGGTTTTCCATAATTTTCTTTCTTTGATACATATAAAATATCATCCACCTATCATCTATTCTGAGGTGTGTATTGGGCTATTTTTTCATTTCATATCTTGATAAAAATAAAATTAATTGTATTAAATTTTTTATTTTATTTAATTTTCAAATAAGGATTATTAATCATATGTTACCAATGTGGTAAGGGTTTGATGTCACAATCTCATTGCTTATCATAATTATTTCTGATTATGATTTCAATTGTAATATACTATGATATATTCTACAATAATATCATTATATTTCTTATCCAATGGTTATTTCTTTAGAATAAATTATTTCCTTCATTTTTTCTCTCTTTATGAACTTAATATTCTAATTTTTTTTTTGTAAAGTGGAATTATTTCTCTCTTTAGTTTAAAACCCATTTTCCACTACATCCATTCTTTCCTATGATGTTTTCATGAATTTAATATGTTTTAAAAATATTTTTTAAGAGGAACTCCTAATTTTGTCGAAAAAATTAAAAACAATTTAAATATTCATTTAAAAATAATATTTTTTATTTTCAATGAAATTTATTTTTAAAATATTTTATGTTTCAAAAAGTGTAAAGGATATTTTCCTCAAGAAATGTTCCAAATAATCATTAAAAATCAAAGTCAATGAATATTGACATCCTATGATGTTACCTATCAATTAATTAGTATATGGTTAAATGATAATATCATTATTATTTCTCTAGGTTGTTTATATTTATGATGAAAATATGTTTATGAAACTCCATTCTTTTTAGTGGATTATTATATGACAAAATTTTATATATAATGCATTTATTTTTGTGTGTTCTGACATGATGAATGTTTTAGGGCCCTGTAGAACATGGAAATAAAATTTTCATTTTATCCTTGGTGGGACCTATATCTCTACGAAATTCATTTGTAAATCATTGTATCCTATGAGATAACAATGTGAAACAGGTTAATGTGGATGATCTATAATGGTAGAAAAGATGATTGTCTTTTTCCTCAATGAGAAACAGAAAAATGATATTGATCAATAATTGGAGGTAGATGATGAGACCTAATCCACTTTGTTTTATATTATTGGTAGTTGAACTAAAAATTTGAAACTATTTCAGTACCTATTTTCGTGAAAAACTTTTAGGACATGATTTTATAAATCATGAAGCTTGATGAATTAAAAATCCTATGAATAATCTATTTGAGAATGATATTTCATTATTCCATGACTCTTTTCTATGATCTATGGAATTTTAATAATGAACATTATATTATATGTTCATAATATTATTCCATTATACATATCTTATGTTTTCATTTTATCATAAAATTATATCTCCCACTTTTACCCTTACATTGCATCTAAGCTCAAGTTTTCTTATGTTTCATGTCCCTGGTATTTGAAAAAAATATTATGTAGTGAATGTTTATGAAGAGTAAAAGTGGTTAAATTTAATGGGATATATTGAGTATAAATTTTTAAAATAGAATCTTTACACCTAATTTCTATATATATTAAACCATTATGATCCTTATGCCATTATTTGTGAAATGTGATGAGTATTTATCTAAAAATATTCCATATTTATTTATGAATATCTTTTGCTATTATATTTAGAATATGATGAAATGTTTAGTTTACCTTTGGAAACTATTCTGAGAAAACATTAGTGGGACCCTATGGATATGTCTCATTTTAAATCTAAAGATAATTATATGTATATAAAAATACCTAGAAAATTTTTGTAGGATAGAGAGTGTGGTTTCATACAAATACTTCTCCATTTGGATGCTACATGTGGATGTGGTTCTGTAAAAAATGTACTTATGAATACTAACACTGAATAGGTTCATTGGCTTTGACTGAATCATTTCCCAATACACAACAATGTGTCTTACTTCACACCTATTTTGACATTTCCATTGGGGGATGATCTGAAAATTCATACAATATTTACAAACCATCATGAAGGATTAAAATAATGACCATTAATGGCCTTGTTTAATCAAAAGATACCATTGTTTTAAAATAATTTTTCGTGATTTAGAAATGTAAAAAGAGATTTTTCATTATTATTTGATTTTCCACTATGATTAGTGTTTCTATCAATTGGATTTGATTTCCCTCATTCAATGAACAGAACCTAAATGAATCTTGTTAACACTAAATGAAAAATTATTAACTTTGAGAAACCATATTGGATAGTCAATGGATATAAATACATTTCTATAATTTATGATATGGTATTATGATATTTGATTAATTACATAAACTATAATGTGATTCACAACATGTCAAAAAAAGGAATATGAAATTTTATGAAATATATTATATTAATGATCAATGATGAATGACAAATCATCTTCCTGTATATCATGAACAAGGTAAGAATAACCTATAATAATATCTAAAACATAGCGGGCTATATTTTATCTATGAAAAAAAGGTCATATAGTGATGAATTGTAGAGGGGTTTTGGGTCTTATATGTGGGGAACATGGAAATTTTCCATCTAAATCACAAAATCCTAGACATGACTATTAGTCTAATAGAGGAACTATTCCATTTCAATCATATGATTGGATGTGTTGAGGTATTTATGTATTTGTATTTACGTATTATGTTGGAAAATTATTTTTACTAATGGTTTTTGGGTTGTAAAAATCATTAAATGTCTATAGATTCTATTTTTTAAGAATGTATATTCAATGTAAAATAAAATTAATATTTCTAGATAACATATCCATGTTTTCTAAAAAAAATCGTTATTTTTTATGTATCAAAATATTTCTTTTAGGAGAAAATATTTTTTTACATAATAAATATTTTAAATGATCTCTAAGGTTACCTTCATATATTTTCAATTTTATTTTAAAGGAAAATGATTTCCAAAATATTTTGTTCTTTAAAAATATATTTTCAATGTGGAAATGATATATTCCTTCTAAAACATTATATGTAATCATTGAAAATAAATGTACATCAAAGATTCCATCCTTTGTTGTAACTTATCCACTACTGAGAATATGATCAAATGATGCCATTTTTTTATTTCTTTGGATGGTTTATGCTTTTAATGAAATTGTTTTCATGAAACCCTTTTTTTCATGGGTTATGATATGATGATTTTTTTTGCTATCAATTTATTTTAATGGGTTCTAATATGAAGAATTTTTTATGATCATATGTAACACATATTTATGATTTTAAAAATAATGTGGTTTTAGGGACCTATACATCCATCTAATTCATTGGGTAATGCTTTATATCTAATGAAATAACATTGTGAATCATGTATATGGGCATGAAAAACAATTACAAACAATCTAATATGCTTTATCAATAAGGGGAAATAGTCTGATTGGCTTGATTCGTTACTTGATATTGGGGATGAGGCATGGTCACATTGTTATATGGTCTTGATAGTTAACCATGATAATGAAATGTTTTCTATAACTATGTTAGTACCCCAAATTTATGAAATAATATTAGGTTTTATGAAATATTATGATTTCACTATCTTATGAATCATGGGTCTTCGAATAATAATATTGTAATCCATGACTTGTGATTATGATTTATGATTGTTTGGGTAATAATTTTTAGTTATGTTAATGATATCATGACCATATACTTATCTTATTCTTTCATATGAGAATAGAATATTATCTCCCTTATTTACCCATATTAAGAATATGATTTCATAATTTATTATATCTCCATTCCCAAGGTTATTAAGAATGTTTTTAAGTATGGTGTGTTTATAAGGATAAAAAATTTTGATGTTAATTATTGGAGACGTTGAAATTATTTCATTGAATAAGAAGATTTTTTTCTTTGTCTTTGAAGACACTAAAACGTCATGGTCTATAGGCTTGTATTTTTGAAATATAATGAAATTTGTTCTAAAAATATTTTCAAAATATGTATTAAAATCCAAGGTTATTATATACACAGAAATAAATTTATTTATTAATTTATAATAATTAAGCACACAATTTTTAGTGAAGTCATTTTATGCATAAATAATTTTTTTTCTTCAGAAATGATTTTAATGGTTTCTATGAACAAAATAATCTAATTTATATTTAACTGTTTTAGAAGTTTTATGTTATTTAAGTGATTTTTTTTTAAATCAATATATCAAAATTATTTTATAGTGAAATTATTAGATATTTCTCAGTTATTAATTTTTCAGAGAAAAATAAAAATAAAAAATTTACAAAAAACTATCATTTCCATTCATGTATTTATAATGTCCCATTTTTTAATTAATTTTATAATTTAATTTGATCATTTTGATTTAGAATAGTCAAATTATTTTCATTTTAATCAATGTTATGCTTGTTTTTTTATAAAAATGAATTTATAATTAATAATATGACTTATTAGAAAACTATATTTTTCGTTTTACATGAGATTTTGAAAAGTAATTTCCTAAAATCTAAGGGATTGAATATTTTAAAATTGATTTAATGTATTAAATAAAAATAATAAATATAAACTATTATTTTGAACCTCTTTTTCTTCATTATGAATAGTTATCATGGTACAAATTCATTACCACGTTAAAGGTTAAAAGATATTAATAAATGGTTATGATAGAGAAAAAAGCATTAAAAACAATTAAAAACATGTATAAATATTATTTTGTTGAAATATTTTTAACATAACTATTATATTATTTGTAGACGAGTAATTTGGGATTTTTTTTTCTTGTGTATGATATTTATATATATCAATCATTTGAGAAATTCTAATTGTGTCCTATCACTAACTAATAATAAGATTCCACCTCTCCTCTCTTCCTCAAAAAAAATAAGACTTTAATTTCAGAAAAAAAACCCAAATTTTTCCCTACACCCTACCCATGACATATCGATTTTTGTCTAGTCAGAATAATATCCTTTTACGAAATATGTTATAATCCAAAGGGAGTTTCTAAACAATGTTGTGAAACTCCTTCATGAGTGCTTTAAATTTAATTTACTATTCCACCTTATCTAAATATATTTTTTCAATGATCAAAAGGTAAAACTAATATAATAAATATAGTTAAATTTTATCGTATTTGGGTATATTAATTATTAAACTCCTTTTGTATTATATAGGAAACTGAAGCATCGTTCTTGCCTCTGTATAAACTATTACCTAGAGAAACTATGTATTTTTATATTACCACCATTCATAGATGGTTATTATAATGTATTAAATTATTATATATTATATTTAAAAAATAATTATTCTTATACAATTGAAATATCTTACCTATTTAATTTCTATCAAATTCATTGTAAATTGATTACATTGTTCGTGGATACATGTGGACTACCACCTCCATGAATCAACATCTTACATTTTTCATTTCTATATTAAATGTATGTCTAGAAGAATATATTTTATATATATATATATTTTTTTTTAAATTATGATTCATTAAAGATGAATTATAACTTACTATTATTTAATTATATCCTTTGAAAAGTGGAAACCTCACTCGTGCGTTTGTAGAGACAAATGTCACAAAAAAGTGAGGGATTTTATTTTTCATCACCACCATATATGAAGGGTTATAAAATTGAATATAATGGATAAATATAATAATTTATAATTATAAATATTTTTTAGATGAAGAAACCATGAACAAGGTTCATGTACTTCCATCATCTAAATGAAACATCCATGAAATATAGACTCATTTTTAGCATAATATCCCTTAAATGGAATAATTAATTTTTAAAAAAATAAATTGAAATTATAAAAAAATGGTAAAAATTAAATTACGTGTCAGTAATATTATTGTATATATTTATAATAAATTTATATTTATTATAAAATAATAATTTTACATATATAATGCAGTACATGATTTGAGGTTGGGGATTTATATTATAATCTTATTTATTTTTTAGGATTTTGAATCATAATATTCCACTAAGGGTAATTATATGCATATTCTCATAAGCCTGTATAAATTATTATCCTATTTATATTAAATTAATTATCTTTTAATAGTTCCATGTTCTACTCATTGTTATATAAGAATATAAAGAAAATAATTTAAAGAAAACTAAACATTACTTTAACTTTGGGTGGGAAATTTTTTATTTATGGCCATATTTTCAATAAAATGATATCTAGAATTTTTTCCCTATTTTATATTTAATTATTAATGTCATTTTTAATTTTATTTTACATTCAATAATTTTTTCTTCTAAAAAATATTTTTTTCTATTACAAACATGTTACTTCTTACCAATGTTGTAAATAGAATATTTTTTCTATCTTTTATCACATAAATTTCTTTTTCATCATCATTAATACTATTTTAATTAGACATTACACTAATATATTCCATTATTACATTCATTGAAATTGTTTTCACTAATATTTTGTAAATATTTAGATTTTAATAAAGTAATTTTAAAATTGAAAGTGTTTTTTCCTTAAGAAATTTCCCAGTGATCTTTTAAAAAAAAATTCAACAATAAAAACATCCTCGGATCTTAATTATGATTCATTGTGGAAAGGGTTCATTAATACCATCCATATTAATTCTATTAATTTTTTTTTATTATGATGGAGAAATCTCAAGGTACCTGATTTTTTCTATGGGTTAACCAATGATGAAATTTTAAAAACAATTATGACTTTTTTTCATATATATGAATGGATTTGGTGTTTCTAGTGATGGGGCCTAGAATAGACCTCCAATGAATTGGGTAATTTGTTAATTATATCTCATTAAATATTCATTGTTTTTGTGTACATGATTGAGAATAGTGATTTTAAAATTTTGATGTTTGAATATCATCACTTCCAAATAATCTCACAATATTTTCAATGGATATGATTGGAAATAGTTATGTTCACAATTTAATGTCTCATTATTATCACTTCTATACATTATCATAAGATTTATGATGTGAAATTATTGATAATATCTAATTTTATAAAACTACAAATTATTATTAGTATGATACCACATTCTTATATTATGATTCTTGAATAATGATAACAATTTTGAAAACCTTATTTTTCATTCCACTTGATAATACTTGATTTTGGAGTTTCTGATCAAATAATTTCAAGGTATAACTGTTTTATATTGAGAAAATGCACATTATTATGTTTTTATACCCTAATGATCATATTATACTCTTATGATAGATATCTCACATGTTTACCTTTACTTAGACTCTAATTGTGAGCTTTATTTTTTTCCCTTCCCTAGGTATTTATAGAATGGTCTAAATATTTTACATTTACAATGTTACTAATATTAATATCATTATGGGAGATAATAGAGATATTTTAATAAATAATTTTATTTTTTATAGAATATTAAAATACACCAAAACTTCATAGTCTTTTATTGGGTATTTTTGTTATTTATATTGAATATTTGTCTATAATGATGTAATATTTATTAATTTTATGATTTTGATACATCATGAGATAGTTTTTAAGGGAATCGGTTGTATTTATATTTTACTTCTACTTTATTACTCTTCTCTCAAGAACATTTTTTATTAGAGGAATAATTCATTATATGTTTCTATTATCATTTATTATAATATATTTTCCTAGTCTTATAGTTATTAGGTTGGTTTGATGAATTGTATTCTATGTATATAATTTAATATAAATTAATTATATTTATTTTCATATTGATTATTATACATTCTATTCTTCCATTCTTTAATATTTTTGATAGAATTATTTTTGATGTGGTCATATGTAAATGTTATGGATTTATCATGTTTTATAACCCCTATGCAATGTTTATAATGGTGGGGATGGGATTTTACAAATGGATCATTAAAAGATAAAGGAAAATATGTGATGAAAACCTAGACCCTTCATATAATATCATTACTCTACATTCCTCGTGTATGGAAAAATATATTTAATTGATGAAAGTATATGATGAATTATAAGTTCATATACTACTTTTATTAAATTCCATTGATAGGATGCCATAATTTTTGTATGATACTTAAATTGTTTACATGATATTTTTGTTATCTTATCCTCTATTCCATGACTGATATGATGGGGAAACATTTTTTTAATCCTCTATATTGATAATAAAATACATGGTTTTGGTGCTTGTGAAATATAAAAATACAGACACTGTAAAAAATCATGAATTTCTAAAATTTTCAAGATAACAAGGAAACCATGAACATATGGGCATGTCGGAATCTTGTTGAAGATATTGGTGTCATGTAATCTAGAACAAAAATTAGTATTTTAAATGGAATATGAATAATTAATGTTATTATGATTGTAATATTGAACTAAAAATAAGTATAACTGATGTTTTTTATGAACATTTACTAATGTTATAACATTAAAGGTTTAAATTTCATTATGAAGAAAATTTTAAGGTGAGAAATGTATAGGTTATTTTTATAATATATGTGGTTTTATAGTGTGATTATTAATGATTATATTCTAGAATATATTTTAGTTAATTAATATTCTAGTTATTTCGGGTTATCTAAAAAATAGTTAGTAATTTATTATCAGGCTGAAGTTATGGTTAGAAGGATTTTGATATGCCTAAGAAGTCCTATTTAATTAAATGGGTAATTAGATATAGGATAAAATTTCTTAATTTTTAATATATCTCCGCTGATAAGAGACATAATTTGATAGTCTATAGGAGAATCAAATAATTTCTTTTTAAACAATCTATTAATGGATGCCAAAGAACATAGGTTTACATAGTATGATGATATCTCAAAGCATTACAACATCCAACTGAAACCAATGTACTATGTTAGATATATGTGAGAACAACTATGTATCACAAGATGAATATATAATATTTTTAGTAACCCGTTAATAATAAAAGGAGAGAAATCATATCACTGAAAAAACTACAAAATCCAAATAATATTCCACGTAACTTATTATGTGGATCAGACCACATTCCTGTTTACCAAAACTATGACACCCTGAGATTTTTTGAGTTAATTTTTCAGATTAATTTACCGTTTTTCATATTTATTACTTCATAGAACACTGAATATAGTTTTTCATTAAGAACTATGTCTGGATTGTTCTATATGCAACCCAATGTTAATCATTTTACACATGAAACACTTATATTATATTAAAGTTCATGAAGAACTATGTTTTTTTATGTTACACAGAATTTTTAGTTTCATTGATAGTTTTTCTGACATGAAATTCTATGTTTTTACAGCACTACGATACACTATTAATATGATTATTAAAATATTATCATTTCTACCACCTAATCATTGGAATGAAAGATATGAATCTGATTAACTAAATTTTGAAAATATCATTATAACATTTATATAAAATAAATTCTTAGCTTATCAATTATTATAATTTAACTTACAAAATATTTGAAAAAATATAAATTACTTCTCTATGAAAACTAGTTTTCTATGTATGAACACTATTGTATCTCAAAATAATTAAACAACCAACTTTTTTTAATTTTTTAAATAATATTTAAATATTACATGATCAATGAATTTTTTTTGTCATCCAATATATTTTATAGGAATAGAAGAAGAATAAATCCATCTTTTTGAATAAAAAGTTGTATTTTTCTAAAAGGTAATTTTACCAGCTTTCAATGGAGATCACACTTTAAATATGTTTTATTTTAATTTCTAGTTTTTATTCAAAAAAATAATTTCTTAAATTGAAATATAAAAATTTACTTTTGGAGAATTTTTATAAATTTTCTGAGCATATTATTTTTTGGATGAATAGTGAAAAATATTACATTTTCATTCTAAACTGATTTTTCATTTAGTTCATTTATATAGTTAAATTGTATTTTAATTTATTTTTAATGTTTAATTGGATAAAATATAAATCAATTAATCCATATTATGTCATTTTAACCAATTTCACATTGATATTGGAAATAAAAACTATCCATGCTTTAGGACCTTTTTACATTTAAAACCAGTTTTTTCGTCCCTTCTATTGTATTAAGTATAAATTAATTTCTTACAATACAATGAATTTAATTGAAAAAAATTGATTAAATATTTATAATTAGTGTTATTTTTAATATATAATCACTTCACCTTTTTTTCTAACCAAAAATATTAGTGAAAGTGATTAAAATTAATTATAGTGATAAGGACGAAATATTTCTAAACAAGGGAATAAAACATAAAATTAAGTTACAAAATGACCTATAATATTATTTAAAATCTATTGGATAGAAATATTTCGATCCTAAAATCCTATTTATATGATTTTAACCATTATTGGAGCCACTTCACATGGGAGAAAAGTGTCTGTAATTCCCATTTCCAAAAATTACAAGAATGTCACTCCACCTCCACTATCTAAATGCACTCACCTTCTTACACTTATTGACACCTCTAAATTGATTTTTCTCACAAAAAATATAGTCTAATTATCTCCAAAAATCCCAAAATTCATTATTGAACTCTCTCTTTGTAAACAAATCCATCCTAGGAAGCCCTTTGATGCAAACAAAAAGGAGTTACTGAAAGAAGTGTTAACATCCTTCCTTATGCTCCTTTTTTTTATTATCATTATACACCCTCTCAACTCTTCTTATTCCATTATTATATAAAAAACGGTATCCTAAATATAAATGTATGTTTTATTTCTATTGTTTTTACCTACAGTTACACACACTTCCATCTAATGGGTAACACATTTGTCTTTCATTTGTACAGCAAACTACTGCCTTATGAAATAATGTAATTATGCATTCCTCTAACACCTCTCATTATTATTAATAATGATGTAAACAGAATTCTTATATGATATATATATGATATTTGAGATTTAATTAATCTTATGTAATTATTTTATAAAATAAACATTCATCCTTTTCATTTTGGGTAAATATTATAACTTACGTTGTGGATGTTTGGACTACCATCTCCTCCAAGCGATATGATTCGTACAGAATTTACATGGAATTTATTAAAGATGGTTTTTGTAAAAATATATTATATATATGAAATAATAATTCTATTTTAATTCTATTTTATATATATATATCATTTAATTTCTTTCATTTAGTAGTGCAATAAAACGAAAATAACATTCATCCGTACATATGGCATATCGTCTCCATGAACGGTGTGTTCTATTTCATACTTATATATTCTAGGTATTATTATAATAAAAATATAATTATTATATATTGTATTTTTATTAAATTTTATATTATTTAAATAAATAATTCATGACTTCTGTTAGGCTACCAATAATTATTCTATACATGTATGAAAAAATGAAATTATCACCTGAAATATAACATTAACGTGGAGTTATTAATGAACTTTTAATATAATTTCATAATTTAATAATATATTATATCATATAAACTAATATGGTTCAATTTTGGAATTATAAAAAAACTTATAATTATTATAAATGATGTTTGAACTAGTATGATAAGAGTCATGTAATATGGTAAGGATATTTCATCTACTTTTTTATTTATGTGAGATACAATCCATATTCACCACTCAATATTTTTTTGTGGTGTATACACTTCCCTATGACAAGTTATATCATTAATTAAATTTACATAATGATATGAAAATATTTAATTGGTGTTATTTTTTCCATTGGGGTTGTAACTCTAAAGATACTCAAGTAATTAGGGGTTCTCTCTTTATACTTTTATTATCCATGAGCCACAATCCATGTTCACCTTCTATTTCTAATAAGTGGTGTGTATAATTAACATGTTTGAATTATATAATTATTATAATTAATTTTTTTGTTTTTAAATATGAATTTTATGATATATATATATTAAACTGTGATTATGTTCCCAATGTTACCGAATCGATAATGTAAATTTTCCTCGATTTTCCTCCTTTGAGACACATGCCATGTTATGTATCTACATTTTTCTATGTGTTGTAAAAAATACCATTGAAATGTTATTTTATGAATATCATTATTTTAAATATATTTTTGGATTAATTTAATATTATTCAATCTATCTTATTATGATTCAATGTTACCATAGTGGTAATGGTTTATTGTTACAATTTTATAGTTTATCGAGATTGTTTATGATTATGCTTCCATTGATGAAATATTTTGATCCATCGCTCAATAACTCACATAAATTTTATTTTTATATGGTTATTCATGTTATATCCAAATAATGGTACTATTTTTATACTCTTTAGGTCATAAGATAATTAAAAAAAATGTTTTTTTATAATCCCACATTGTTTCCCCTTTTGTTCAGAATCATTAGATCTTTTATAAACATGATATCCAAAGAATTAATTTTTTTGATTATCTTATTATATTTAAATGAAATTTTTACCCATATATTTCATTTTTAATGAAATGTTTTTAAAATTAATATTCTTTTTTTTAACAATCAACGCACTTTTATAAACTATTATGTAGGAAAATCAATGTTTTTTATGTACAAACATACACTCCGTCTTGAATATAGTTTCCCTAATGCTTCTATTTTATGATTTCATTGTTATTGTTTTAGAAAAAGTTTGTTTCCCCATTTTTTGAAAATTTTTAAATTTTCAAATGGTTTTCAATGAAAAATCGTATTTAATTTTTTTTATTTAAAAATTTATTTAAATGATTTTTAAATCTTCTTTTACATGTTTTCAAAAGGTTTTTTTTAAAGAAAATAATTTCAATTATCTCAAATCTACTTTTATTAGCTTTCAATATATTTTAAAAGGAAATTGATTTCTAATATGTTTTATGGTTTTCAAGAAACTAAATGATTTAAATATATTTTCAAAGAATCCATTATATGTTTTCAAAGTGATTTTCAATGAAAATTTTTTTCAATTTGTTTTTATTTTTCCTTAATAGGTTTTCAAGGAGAATGGGTTTGATGATGATTTATGTTTTAAACCTAATTTTTCTAAAAAGGATATTTATCTCATGAAATGGCCTTAAAGTGTCTTTCAAAATTATTTTCTATCTAAGATTAAATATATTTGGGATACCCATTTTTTCTAGGAAAATGATCTAGTTATTCAATTTTATTCATTCTCTAAATGGGTTATTTTTTTATTGATTTATTTTTACAAAATAAGTTTCTCTTTCACTTATTATATACTTATGAAACTATTTTCACTATCATGGGTTAAATTCTTATGAAACATGAATCTTTTCATAGGTTATGATTTATTGGAAGGATTACCAAACCTATCACTTTTTCTGTAGGATATGATATGATTAAATTTTTATGAAAAATATTTCATTTCATGGGTAAAAATATAATTTTTTATGATCTTGTAGAACATGTACGTATGATTTCAATATGAGATAGGTGGAACCTATATCTCCCCATAATGTATTATGGTAATTATTTATATCTCATGAGAAAGACATGGCTAGAAGGAGGAGTGGACTCGGTTTAATTAATGTATTTGTATGCTAATATGTTCTTCATAGTGAGCCTTGACTATAAATATGGTCATGAGAGTGAACCATGAATACCAAGATGATATGGGTAGTGAACGCATACAACTAATATGGACTTCGAATCGATTCCATGACTACTATGGATGTAAATTTATATGATAATGTGGTTGCCCAAAATTCAATTCTGAATTCATATGTTATGTTATCTTGTCTTTTGATCTTAATTCCTTTATGATTCATGACATATAAACTACAAATCTTTATGAAATGACTCATGTATATAAACCTTGATATGTAGGGTATGATATTAAAATGTAGTCACCATATTCTCATACCCTTATTCTCATATTATTACCATGTATCTTTTTTTTTTACCCTTATTGAGCTTATGATCTCACAACTTCCTTATGTTTTCTTTCCCTAGGTTATTAAGAAAAGTTTTAAGACGAAGTACTAAAGGGAGAGATATTTCTAGGATAAATTGAGGATCATTCACAATGTTAGAATATTTTTTCCAATATTTCCAAACACACTATACTATTATATTCCCCAGACATGTATTTCGTTGATGTTCTAAATATTTATCTAAAATGATTCAATATCCATATATGTTATCCCAAGGTCATTATAATTGGTATCAAAGGAAATTTTTATTCAACCATCGTAAACTATGATGAGAAATATTTGGTGAAACATTAATATTTTTTAAAAAAAATAACTTTCATTTTGTAAATAAATATATCAAAATATACTTTGGGTGAATTTTTTGTAATTTTTTAAGAAACATCATATTTTGATTAATAATCAAAATACTAAATTTTATTTCAAAAATACAATTTAATCTAATTTATTTATGTAGTTAAATTATATTTTATATTAGTTTTAACGTTTAATTATATCACTTATATGTAAATTATTCCTATTCAGGTCATTAATACCAGTGTCACATTGATATTCGATATAAAAACATTCCAATATTGTGGATATTTTTACTTTTGAAACCCACCTTGTCATCATGTCTGTGCATTTAAATTTAAACAATTTTCTTCCACTTATGTGGTTGGAATTTGTAAAAAGTTATTCAATATTAATAATCATAATAATTTATAATTTCTAATATGTTCAGCATAGTTTTTGACCAAAATGATTAGTGAAGGTGATAAAAATTAATTACAATGATTAAGAGAAAAAATAGTTTAACAAATGAGTTTACCTTAATCTTAATAGAAAAAACGACCTATACAGTTGTCCAAAATCCATTTTTGGCCATATTTAGACAATTATTTCTATTTATTGAATTTTTAATATTATCGGATCGACATGAAAATGTAAAAATTTTGGTGGAATTCCCATTTAAAATTTTTCCAAGAATTCCACTCCTCTTCCACTATAAAATGAACTCACCCCACCCACTTATTCACACAAATAAATCAATTATTCTCAACCAAAATTTCTAAAATAATCCCCTGAAATCACTAAACTTATCCTAGAATAAACAATTTGTAATGAAATTCAACCATTGAATCCCTTTGGTGCAAACCAGAAGGAGTAACCTAATGAGGAGGTAACATCCTTCCTCAAGATCCTTTAATCTATTTTCTTTCTTAAAGACCTCAAATATTGGTAAACCATAATTATATATTAAAATAACTATAATAAATATAATAATTTTTTTATTCTCTGGTTTTTAAATTCAATACACACACTTCCATCTATTGGGTAATGAACTTACTGTACTTTTGGAGAACTATTGCATCATGAAATTATGTTGTACACATTTCCATTACCTCCTCTCATGGTTGGGAATTATGATTAAAATTATTTTTATATGATATTTAGTATATTAATTATTTATTTAATATTTTTTAACTATTATATAAGACAAAACTTCCTTGATTACAGTTTTTATAAAAATGATTACATCATTTTTGAACATGTGGACTACCACCTCTAAAAAGCAATGTGATTCATTCACACTTTACATGGAATGTATTAAGGATGGGTTTAGTAATATTACATGATATATATGAAATAATAATTCTAATATAATTATATTAAATATATACACACATATATTTAACTTACTTTGTTTTATTCAATATGACACTATAACGAAAACATTGTTCATGCGTACATACGACCTACCATCTCCATGAATTTTGTATTCTATTTCACACTTATATATTCTATATTTTATTATAATATGCATATAATTATTATATTTTATATTTATATATTTTTAAATTTTTTAAATAATTAAATCGTGATCTATGTAAGATTAAAAAAGAATAACAATTCAAAACATGTATAAAAAACATAACAATTATCGCCCGAAACATAACATTAATGTGGAGTTATTAAGGAACGGGTAATATAAATTTTGAAGTAAATAATAAATGTTATTATATAAGTTAATATGGTTCTATGATGGATTTATAAAAAAATAATACTTATTATATAGGATTTTTGAATCAGTACCATGAGAGTCAACATATAAGGGTTGGGACTTTCATATCACTTTTTATTTATGTGAGATACATACCATATTCACCATTTGAGCCTTTTTTTTTTGGTATATACTTCCCTATGAAATTTCATATGATTAATTTCCTTTATTAAATGGTATTAAATTATTTAATTTATGTTATTATATTATTTGTAATTATTATTCTCATGATACTCAATTAGTAAGGGAATTTATCATCTTACTTTTATTTTTCGTGGAACACAATTCATGTTCACCTCTAATTTCTTATATGTGGTGTGTATCCTTCCCATGAATTTATTATATGATTATTGTATTTAAAGTTATAGTATTTAAATAGTCACTTGATGATCTATATGTTATGGGGTTCAAAAGTTTATAAATAGGAAAAGTAATCCAGTCTCAATTTGTCTTTTTTGAGACACATGTCTTGTTATTCACATATATTTTTTTATGAGTTGTGTATACTACCATTGAAATGTTATATCATGAATATTTTTATTTTTATGATATTTCATGAATCATGTAATTGTATTATTCCTATTTTATTATGATTCAATGTTACCAAAGTGGTAATGGTTCATTTCTATAATCTCATCATTTAGAGAGATTATTTGTGAATATCCATCTATTGATGAAATAACATGATCCATGTATCAAGATAACTCATAAAATTTTCTACCCACTTGTTATTCATGTTATATACAAGTAATTATTTTAAGTTTCCTTTGTTTGGTACATAAGATAATTAGTAAATTGTTTTTATGAATTTCTACATTATTTCTCCTTTCAATTAGAAATATGTGTTCTTCCAAAACCATGTTTTCTAAAAAAAAATCAAAAATGTTTTAATATTATAATAATTTTTTAAAACTAAATTTATACCCACATATTACCTTTTTAAAAATGGTTTCAAAAATAATCTTCTTTTTGTTTTCTAATTAGGGGACATTTATAATCATTTAAGATGAAAAAGGAATGTTCAGCATATATAGACATACATTTCGTCATGAATGGTATTTCATTGAGGATTTATTTGTATGTCTACATGGTTATTTTATTAAATTATTTTTTTTCCTAATATTCGGTTCATTTTTTTATTTTAAAATGGTTTTCAAAGAAAAAGGGTTTCCAAAAACTATTTCCTCATTAAAAATTGTCTTAAATAATTTTTGAAGATTCATTTATATGTTTTCAAAAGGTTCTATTTCAATAAAATGGATTCAATGATATCATAAATTATTTTATATGTTATCTGAGTATTTTACAAGAAAACATTTTCAAAAAAATAATTTTTTTCATGGAGAAATTTGTTTCAAATGTTATCAAAGATTCCTTTATAATTTTTCAAATTTATTTTCTAACAGAAAATGTTTTAAACATATTTTCAAGATACCTTCATATGTTTTCATAGATTTTTTTTTTCAAAATTATTAATATCTTAAAAATCTTTATTCAAATAAGAACGGATATTTCTTTTTTGAAATGGTTTTAAAGGGTATTTGCAAATTATTTTCCATTTAATATGAAATGTTTTATTGTTACTCATAAACATCTAGGAAAGTGATTCAATGTTTTCATTCATATTATTTCTCTGAATTAGTTATATTTTTATGAAATGTTTTTTATGAAACTCTTTTTTCATTCATTGATTATATTTTTATGAAACTCATTTCTATTTCATGGGTTCTATTCTTATTATTTTCACTTCATTTAATAGCTGATGTTATGATTAAATGACTATTATTCCTATCACTTTTTTCATAGTTTGTGATATGATTACATGTTTATGATACCCATTTCATTTCATTGGTAATAATATGAATTTTTTTGATCTCTTCACACATGTATGTATGATTTTATAATGAGATGGGTGGGACTTATATCTCCCTTCAAAGAATTGGGTATAGATTTATATCTCATGAGATATGCATGGATGGAATGGGTAGTGAACTCAGTTATGTAAAGGACTTTTTCCTCTATGATAGTCATTGGAGTGAACCTTGACATCTAATATGGTCATGGGTGTGGACTATGACTACAAATATGGGATGGGGAGTGAACCCACACCACTATGATGGACTTGGAAGTGATACATTCACTATTATTGAAATCATTTATATGATTTTTTTCATTCACAAATTATATTTCTTATTCCTATATTATGCTCTATTGGATTATTATATTGATTCCTTATTCTTCAAGTCTTACAAACAACACAAATTTATTCTATAACTCATGTTCATGAACTTTGATGTGTAGAGTACAATCTTCAAATGTTATATTTTATGTCCCCATACCCTTATGTTCATGGTATTATTATGTATCTATTTTTTTACCCTTACTGAGTGTTTGAGATCAGAATTTCTTATTTTCCCTCTCCCCAAGTTACGATGAATGGATTTATACGGATGTACTAAAGGGACATATTTTCCTTTGAAACATTTAAGGTATTTTCCACGTCAAAATATTTTACTCCATGTTTCTAAAGACAATAAACTATTATGGTCCCCAGCTATGTATTTTTTTAATGTGCTAAATATTTATCAAAATCATGCAATCTCCAAGTATATTAAGAGTATTTAAATATAAAATTTTCCCATTGTACATGATATCTTATTCTAAAAGTAGTTAATCAATCCAGCATACTGTGCCCCCTTGATGTGAGTAAGGCCTCAAACCTACCTTCCGGAGTCACACACAAGAACCAACATATCATCTTCGAATATCTTCACAATATCCACATTATCATCCTATTATTATTTTAGGAAATAAATTATATCAACCAGTGTCAACTAACCGAACATCTACTATTTTCCTAGATATTCAACTCTATGATTTTTCTTATTACAGCGAACTCATGTTTCCATGTCAACACCTCCATGACTCCAGCGGGTATGGATCCTGTAAGGTTAGTAGAAAATTATCCTTGATTATATTTCATTAGTTTCATAAATGTTTTTCTCGGATTCATAAATATTAACTATTTAATTTATATATATGGTTTTCATTACTATATAATTTTAATATTTTCCAAGAAATTAATAGGGTAATGACTCCAATATTTTTTATAAATACCCTTAGTTTTAATCAAGAAGTCATGTCCAGTTGGAATCAATCTTAATGTGTCATCCATATCTCTTATGAGAATTAATAAGGGGTTTCTCGGTGGGATTTGTGACATGCGTGTCCAATATATAATTAAAATAGACTTTTGTGAGGGAAAACACTCTTGCAGCACAACCCCACTATAATTAAACTGATAATGTGTAAAATTTTGAATTATAATATTTATTATTACACCAATATTATAGTGTTCATTATGTTCAAACCATAAAATAAGGGATAGTGTCTCCATTTCTTTTCAATTTTAAAATTTGTATACCCCCTTTATATAGGTTTTTAGGGTTATTTCCTCATGTTATTCACTGTCAATATCTTATACATAATCATTATTAATTTATATAATTATTTCTTCTAGAAGATGAGTGGTGTGTTTTATGTATTCAAAGGGTTATTCCACATGAGTATTTTTTAATATCATCTCTTCATAAAGATTTTTATCATAGTACAGAGAGGAAGATTGGGATTGGTGGTTCCTCAACATATAAAAAGGTTTTTATTGAGGAATTTCTCCTAGTGATTTTATTTAATTATTCTGATGAAATTCAATAATTTTAATGAAATATTTTCATTAAAAAATAATTATTTTTTAATATATTTACATTGGAGTAAATCAGAAGTGGGTCACACCATGCTACTCTAAGTTTCAATGTCATATATCTTCTCGATGTTATTTAGAAACTATTGACAGATTATTTGATTTTACTTAAAATTTTATTGTGATTTATTTATTTATGATTATAACTGGGATAGGATTACATTAGCATAAAATTTTACATAACTATCTAGGATGATTATGTTTGTTATAGGAATCAAGTGTAAATAATTTACACATTTTTAATAGTAAATGGTGAATTTTTTTGGACCTTCATATTTGTTATTTTATAATTTCTTATTATTATTCATATTCTAATTCTAATTCTTATTATATTTTCAAAGATATTAAAAGGTTTTATAAAATATGGTTTCTCTAAATTGGTGAAACCCGATAGACATAATATACATAATATTTTGGATGGATGTTACTCAGTGATTGAGTTAGCCTATAATATAGCTTGATGTTGATTCATAACTATAGGATGGCTAAAATGATATAATTTAACATTATTTGTTTTGATAAGTTTTTTTATCAGAGGGAATACTTTATTGATGATATTTTTTATTATTAAGTACCCTAATTTAACCCCAAATATAACATAGAGTCATTGGTGTGATGGAATGAAATTTTAGTAATCCATGGATGTAACCCTTACTTTCTATATATTATATTCTATATAATTCATGTCAGGTTAAATTCCCTTTTATATTTCTTCTTATAGGATAATAGAACTTATCATTAGTAAATATTTTGGGGTTCATGAGTGGGGTATGAAACTCGTGCATCAAGCGGTTCTAGAGTATAAATATTTTTAGGAAAATTTCATGAAATGTTCTATGATCACTCCAAAATTATGTTGGGATTGATTCAAATAAATAATAATAAAAAGAAAACTTATATTGGTAAATTGTTTCTTAGGTGGCTACTTGGTCAAATAAATACTATTGGATTATTTGAGGATTTCCCTTACACGGATGTTGGGTTTTTATTTTATCCATATTTGATGCTTCTTACTCTAATTATTTCATGCACTCTATTCTTATCATATCCTCACTTATGATTGAATATGTTCTATAGTAGGTCCTTTATTTCTTCTCCCTCACTAATTTGGATTTTTTGAAAATGGTCTTTCTTGCCTTTGTATCTAATTTTTCATCAATCTTCATGATAAAAATATATATCTAGGATATTAATCATTGAGTTAGACCTATAATTACCTCAATCCATATATCTCTCTCTGAGGGTGATTCGTGAGGTGTGCATGTTTAGTCCTTAAATTCCAATATGGGTCACTTTTTCTCTCAATACATAATGGGAAGTTTCATTCATGCCTTTGGAGTGGTGGATCTACATCAACATCATGGATTTGTTGAAACATATTCTAAAAGAATAGATTTTATTATTTTTTTGTAAAAAAATTGATTTTTGATATGTTAAAACATGTTTTTTAGATCTTATAATTGAAATTAGATGCATTTATTGGAATTTATGTTGTGTATAGGAAGATTTTTTGAGTATCTAATGGTTTCTTCATGTCTGTTTAGTTACATGAGGATTATTTTATATTTTTCTTCATACTACATGTCATCACATCTTTTTCACTTTTTTAATGTATAATTTATTCTTAGTTATTTCATATTCAGATGGTAGGACATCTTAAGTTGTTCATGTGTCCGTCTAATCACGATCCACTAAGGATTAAAATGCAAAGAAATTTACTTTTGAATTTGTCATGGGGGAATACTCAGGATCATTTCATCTTTATATATGGAAGTATATGAGATGTGGATTGAAATGGGAATCTCTCATATGATTATATTAAATAAGTATGTATTGTATGATCATTTGTGATGTGTAGTATTATTGTTCAGTCAAGTTATTATAATTCCTAATTATTTAAATGGTGGTAATTTATATTATTTTAATCTATCGAGTTATCGGTTATCTTGATAGAGTTATATTGGATTTCCTAGTCGTGATGAATATTAATGTTTTTTTATAGAATAATTAAGACTTCATTATTTATATTGGTAATTATAGAGTGGGGTGTGGGTAGAAAAGTGAAATTTGATACTGATGTAATTATAAATCATGGGACTATTGATGGTTTGATAAATAGTGATCTGACATGGGATAGCAGGCTATCCCCATGGGTTGGTCCATTTTATGATGTATATAGTTGGGAATAATTCCCAATGCAGTTCGTGGTGGATAAGGTGATGTAAAAAATAATATGTTATATGTTTTAATGTGTATTTTCAGATCAATAGAGAGCAATAATATGTTTTCCACATTCATTTCATTTTGATTTTTTATTTTAGTTGGTCTAGATTTTTGTCCTCAATTATCATTCTAAAATGTTAATGGTTTCTCTCGGGTTAGGAAACATAAGGATTTCTTAACATATCACTTTTTTTGAGGTTGGGAGACCCAAAAAACCCCTACATAGGTTCTCAAATATCTCTCTATTGTGTCTTATTTTAAAATTTATAAATTATTTATTAGATATTAAGATAACTCAAAAAATGGATCATTTTACAAGATATATTCTATGTAATTTATTTCATGAATGATGTGTAACAAAAATTTTCATGTAATACCTTAAATTTTTTTATAATGAATGTATTTTACAAGGTTATTAAATGAATTGAATGAAAACCTGTTTTTGATAATTTGTTTCTAATTATTTAAATCAGGAGAATGATTCACTATTTTCCAAATCTTGTGTTCTTTTGTAAGATCCACAATTTAGGGATTCCCTATTTTCAATAATATATTTCATTATATAGTCTAAAAATATATAAAAATTTAAATAAAACATACATTGGTTGATGGGTTGGTCGGACTAGGCTAATATGTAAAATTGTATTCAAGATGTTTTTATATCATGAGACACTAAAAGGTACACTGATAATGATTGATTTAATGAATCATATTATCACTAAATAATACGTATTTATTTTATGTATTCCATTAATAATAAGTGACTTATAATGAATTATTTGGGATCATTTAAATGGAAAACCTCATGATAATGGAAAAACAATTGATGGGTTTTTTCTTTTTCCTCTATGTTTTGTTCACAATCCTAATTTATGGATGCTCCCCTCGGTTCCTAATATGATTTCCCTTATCATTTACAAATATTCTCAGGATGGGAGATTATCCCAATGTAGTAGTGGATAATGTATATATATATGTATTTATGGGAAGATGTTTCTATGTTATGATTAAACTAAATAGGGATTGGGATAATTTGGTATGTGTTGGTCTTATTTCCCTATTTCGTTGAATTGGATTTTTTTAGTGAAAGATAGAGAGAATAAGACCATTGACAATCATTCAGGTTTTCATTTAACACCAGGACATATATTTTGTGTTGATATTAAAAATAGCCTCAATAATCTTGATAATTTCAGTTCTTTAAGGCATATATTTTTTATTTTTGAACTTTTAAAGGATAACCCCAGTTTATGGAAGTGTTTCTCATTATAGTTAAATTTATTTTAAGTATAAATATAAAACATTAATTTTTTTTTCAATAGGGTTAAGGGTGATTTATTTTGTTGAATTTATAACACCTACCCAAGAGGGGGGTTTCTAAAATTTTGATTCACCATGGTACGATTATGGGCATGGCCTATGAGATGGTTAATGTGGAATATTTTAATATTTCATTTGAGTTATGTTTTTATAGTTGGGGTACAATATGATTGAGTATATGGATCCATACATTTGGATGAAATATGATAGATTGGGCAAGATACTAATGTTATCTATTGTTAATATGGTGGATTATAATAGTGAGGAACTATGATAGGAGAATTGTAATTTCATGAGTGATAATATTAAAATATAAATTAGATATTCCCCATCCATTATTTTTACCCTTTCACTTATAATAATAATTTAAATTAGTTAATATCTAGTGATTTGGTCCCTCTTTAACTACCCCATTTAGTTTTTTAGGTTCCTTATGTTTGTAATTGATGGTTGGTAATTTATTATTTTACATTTTCAGTTGTATTTGTTTTATAATTATTTCATTTGATTTTTACGGTTTGTAATTTGATATGTAATGAGAATATGGATAGTTCAAGTGGGTCTCGGTAGAGTGATTTCAATGGGTTATCTAGTTTTGCCAATTATGAATAACACGTAACAAAATGAGATATACTATGAAACATACATAATTATTTAATGGGATGATTCATGTCTTATATCATGTTACTATGGGGCCCAGAATATTTTGTGTAGTTTTTTTATTAGTCATTGGGTTTTTTCTATTATCTTAGCAAAATGGAACAAATATATGAAATTGTACGGACATGTATGAGCTGTTTTTCTTGGTGCGTGAGTTTCAATCATGGTTAATATATATGAACCAATGAATTATGAATTCATTCACATAACAACTAGCACTCGGTGAGTTGAGGTGAGTAGGTGAATCCAAGAAGATCATTATAATCACCACCTAAATTCATAAAAAATATGGTTTTTGAGAAAAAACGTTTAACATGTGTTTCCTTGTAATGACACCAACTTTTATTAATGAAATTCTACTTGATCTAATTAAATGTCTTATAATGTAAAATGGTTATATAAAACATATGAAATTCCATGGTTTTATGTAATAGGATTTTAAAATAACATTATGAATTCTTTCTATTTCTAATATAGACATTGAACGATGATCACAAGATTTGTATAAATATAGGGCTTTAAAAATTCCAATTTACTTAGAAAAAGTAACAAATGACCTCATCCGGTAGAATTGCTCCATAGGAAGCCCATTTTTTGAAAGCTTGGAAAGGAGGTGGCATCACTGGGATTCTCTATTGAATAGGCACAATTTGACCTTCAACATATTAGGCTTGAAAAGAATCGCCTATGGGGGAACTGGATGTTAATAGATATTTCCACCCGATTGTAGTTATCCGAGCCACCCCAAGTGTCTGTCGCCATCGTACAACTTACCCTTAGGTCGTATACGAGTGTTATAAGGGGTATATAACCACACCCTAGCACTATGATTAGGTGGATTAGTTTTTCATTGAATAATTAATATGTATTCATTTTATTATTGTTACTTTTAAAAAACATTTAAGGAACAAATCGTATTTTTAGTTAGTATTCAATTAAGAAATTTATTTTGATGAGTTAATGGATTTTTTAAATTAAATAATATTTTAAAACAAAATTATTACTAAATTACTTTTCATTAAATATAAATTATCCTATAATATTTTATGAATACAATTAAAATTTTTATAAAGGTTTGAGAACTATTTTTCTCAAAACACATTAAATTTTCAAAAATGTCATTTTTTATTTTATAATTTAAAACTCACATATTTAGAAAATTATTTAGATAAAAATAATATCATTTTTTGATTTTGGATTTCAAAATTATCTCATGGTGAATTTTTTATAATTTAATGAGATAATCAAATTTTTGGGTAAAAATCCCGTTTAAATATATAATGTGTTTTACGACATCATCAGGACCCAATAGTGATGTAATAAAATACTATAAAAGGGATTTTAATACAAAATATGTTTTAACTTTGAAACAATGTGTTTTATATTTTTTGATTAATTTTATGGTGCCTCATTGGACCCTCCAAGACTTATAAAATATTTTAGCATTTTAATGTGATCTCATATAGAGTGTGACTCGCCTCCACATAAGCAAGGCTGATATTTTAAGAAGTTCATAAATTGGCCTTATAAAATAATTTTTTCCACTCCCATTTGAAAATACCATTGGAAAAAACTATGGGTTGGGTATTGGTTTTAAATATTTAATAATATAGATTACAAAACCTAAGTTTGTGAAGTATTAAAAAATATACCTCTCTCTTCCTATATAAACTCACACAAGCTACCACATATCTTCACTCAAAAACCATTTATCACTTACCTATTCTTCCCTCATATCTCTAGAATACTCCCAAGGTTTCTCAATCTCCCATTAATCCTCTCTCAATCCTCTCCCAAGACTTTTTGATCACACTTCCAAGTAAGGGATTTCTTCCTTCCTCATTTTTTTCCAAAATTCATTATGTTGTTTTACCCTTTTACTTTCAATTAAAAATGTTGGGATGTAATTTAGAACCTCCCCCATACCACCCTCCTTCTATTTTAATGGTTATGGACCTATTTTTATCTCATTAATGCCTTTCATGCACACCTGTTATCATGCCAAAAGTTCGTAAGGAATTTCTCTCTTCTCCTTTACATTCAAGAAATTATTTTATAGTATGCATCTAAATTCCATTACATATGTTGTTATATTATATTCCATAACCCCCTTAATTTTTATATAATGAATAAATTTTTAGATTCCCTTTCTTCTATCATCAACTCATTTTCCAATTTCTATATAACGTCGTTATGCTGCTGAAGCTAAATAAAATTTTCCCATGCCAAATCAACTTGATAGTGAATACCATACCCATTTCTCTATCAAGGGTATTCACCTTTATGTACATGTACTTTTTTATTTAGGAATTAAATTTATTTATTCTGCATCTCTTATTAATGTAATAAATGATGATTTTTAATGAATTCATATTGTATGATCCATGTGGCTCACTTATGCATGAAATGAAATGATTAAGAAGGGTGTGCCCTGATAGTGCTCCAATGCATTGGGTAAAGATTAATATCATGATACATCAAGTTCAATGAGGTATTACTTGTTCTAATTTTAGTGCAATGATGGTTTACTCATGATAATTAAAGTGCAATGTGGGTTCACTCATGCTCCATGTGCAATGAGCCTTGGCACATGCTATTATCATGTTAAATTTTGTTTCCACATTTCCATGTTATAATAATCATGCTACATCATGAATTTATGTTTATGTTTCTCTTGTGCTCTACTGATATTCTTATTTCCTATAATTTACTTTATTCTTCTTGTTATTCCTTGTTTACTCCCTTACTGGGCTTTATAGCTCACCCTTTTCATATGTATGTCATCTAGTTATCCCATGCAATGCTAAGTAAAAAAGGAATGTTGTGGTCATATAAAAGAAGTTTTAAATAAAGATTTTATGTTTTATGCTCTAAGTTTCTATGTAATGTTACTAATTTTCCCAAGACACTAGACCTCTTGATCCTCAAAGTTTTATTAAGTTCATGTTTACATAATAAATCATGTTTTAGATTTTAATAAAGAGAAGGGTTGTTAGATTTGGTATCAGATGATAGGTTTAGATATTTATGGGATTAGGAATAGCAAACCCAAGTTAAATCCATAGGGGTAAGACAATGTATAATAAAAACATCTATAAATTTTGGTGAGTATTGAGTAAGTGTTTTATCTAGAAAATGCATCCTTGTCTTGATACAAAAAAGTAGAGGTGGCTTTGGCAGAGATGTATCTAAGGGTAAAACCTTAAAACACCGCTTTGAGCTAGACTCGAACGTTAACTGGTGCATGATAACGGGCCTTTCTACGCTATTGGTTATGAAGCTCTTTGTGGATATTCCTTAGTAAATTCATAAGATTAGTATGAGACATTGTTAAAGGAATAAAAAAATTCCCCTAAGAATATATGTCGGGAAGTAGATCTTGGATAACATTGATTGAAACCTATAAATTCATAAGTTAAGAGAATAAATTTAATTTATAGGTTATCCATTTTTTTATTAGGATTACCATTTAATTTTAAACCCTTTATTTCCATTCATTCTAGATTATGGCTAGTAATAGGAGGACTTGGGCTAACAACCTATGCGAAGATCAACGTGATGACTATTCCAATGAGATGCCCAATCTGATGGGAGTGGGAATCGCAAACTTGGTCATGATACTCTCTCAGTTAACATATGGTTTGAAAAGAAACAACGGTCAAGAGGAATGTTCAAACCCCCCCCCCCAAATAAAGAACAAGTCTCTATCAAGAGCTTCATGAGACAAATGCCTCCTACTTCTAATGGATTATTCTATTAGTCAATTGTCAAACAATGGATCAACTCCATTGAGAATGTATTCTTCATTCTTCAATATTTTGAACAAGAGAAGGTTCTTCTGGATACTTATCTAATGTAGGGTGAATATGATCAATGGTTGACATTAAAAAAATACAAAGACCGAGGAAGATATCGAGGCCTTGGAATAGAAGTCTTTTCGAAAAATGTTTTTCGATAAATATTTTTCACACACCCTCCGACTTAAGATGGAAAGGGCATTCCTTTAACTCCAGAAAAAAGAAGACAAATCCATCAGAGCATATGGGGAAAATTTTATAATACTTGAACAACATGCCTCCGACTTTATCTTTACACCCAAATTCAATGTTTACCGATTCTTTGGTGGGATAAAACCTATCATATAGAAATCCCTTGCGATCCGCGGCTTTGATAGATATGAGGTAATTTTCTGATGTTCCCTCAAAGTCAAAATTGAGATTAGTCAATATTAGGGGTATCATGCAGATAATAAGCATAATGGGGACTTTAATTCTAGATGTCTGATGGATAAATCCAACAGTGCTAATAAATTCCATCACTCCACATGCCAAAGGTACGGAAACAAGTATTCCATAAATTTCATGAAGGGTGCGAGGAAATTTTTTAGGTTTCTAAGAGAAGGGAACAGGCTATTAATTTCCTATAATAAGAACTCACAGATGCGACAGAGTAGAGGAATGATCCATTTTACCCTCAATGAAATTTTCATTGCTTCAACTGCAAATAAATTGGGTACTTTGCAAACAAGTTCCCTAAGCCAAGGTTTTTTGGAGGCAACGAACAACCTCCAATGCAGCAAGGGTGAGCTTTTTCCATAACTACCATTGAAGAGAATACCAACAATGAAGTGGGGACAATTATTATAGTTATTCATTCAATAATGGTGAATGTACATTTTTATTCTAGTTATACACATTATTTTATATCCTGAATGTATAGTATAACAATCCCAACACCCCCACAAATCATGGAAATAATGATGTCGATGAGAATGAAGAATGGACCAATCATTTTATCCCATGAATATAACTCATCCCATGTCACAATTTGTGGATTGAACTTCTCATAGAACCTTATCATACTCTCTATGGTAGAATTTGATACAATTCTTAGTATGGATTGGCTTTACTTATATAGAGCCAACATAAATTGTCGTGAGAGGGAAATCACTCTTGTCATGAACCAAATATGGTCGCCATCAAAACTGGTGCCAAACACAGATAGTGACAAGACCTAAAGGGGGTTCCATATCCCCAAGGGCTGGAACAAGTTCCTGGGTAACATATATTTTTCTTTGAGAATGATTTACCCAAATATGGAAACATAAAACATCAAAATAAATCGATAAACAAAATCTTAAAATTCATACCAAACAGGGTTTGAACAAAATCTAGAACTAAATAATTAAGTTTGAACATATTACAAGAGGTCCAAAGACCCATATAAAGAGAATCAAAAATAGACCTTGAAGAATCCACATGAAAAGGGGCCATCACCCACAAGCCGTCTCCACAACGTCGCACTATGGATGGGAACTAACACCTCCAACCAACATCAACCAAATCATTTCCTTTACATTTGTCACACATGACCAAGTCTACCTACACCCAAAGGGTGTATGTAGGGTGTGAGCCTAATAAACATAGGATACCACCAAGATATTCCACGGAGTAAACAATACAAGATTAAAATCATTCCATTTTTTATAAACAAGAGGTAGGGAAAATAATTTTTCAAGTATGAAACTTTTAAATGTAAATAGTTTTCAAATGAATTTTACATCAAAGAGAACATTTCAATAAAACATGTAAGCTACTGTATTTTCCATCCAAAACCACCATATTCCAAAGAAAATAAAAAAGATTAAATGAGCACCAATCTCAGGAACACCCATAGTCACTATGTAGTCTCGGGCCCCATGTACCTCATACTGTAGAGGAATGTAACCCAACGGGAGTCATCATGTTTTTTGTGGGGAATGGGATCCTCGGTTGAGTCGTCTGGGACCTATAATCCCAGAGTTAGGATATGTTGTTTTTTAGTTATCTTCCCTTGTGATATAGGAAAATGGTCATGCTCTTAACAGTGGACTACCTTATGTAGTTGACGAGTTTCTAGAGGTATTTTTGGATGATTTTTTTTTGTTTTCCCGCGGAGCGGGATCTGGAGTTCTCGATTGATCTAGAACTAGGAACACTGCTAAAATCTCTTCCCTCATATCGCATGGTCCTTAATATGCTAAGGGAATTAAAGATACATTTGAATGAATTAGAATCTATAGGATTCATTCTCCCGAGCATCTCTCCTTGGGCCTCTAATGTGTTGTTCGCAAAAAATGCTGACGGATCCCTTCGATTGTTCATTGACTACCAGAAATTGAATAAGGTAACAATCAAGAACAAATATCATTTGCCCCAAATAGATGACTTGTTCAATCAGTTGAATGGGTAAAAGAGGTTTCCTAAAATAGACTTGCATTCCAGCTATCATAAACTCAGGGTGAAAGAGGCATATATCCCAAATACATCCCTCTAATGCAGGTATGACCACTTCAAGTACTTGGTCATTCCCTTCGGATTGACCAATTCTCTATCGGTATTTATGGAACTAATGAATAGGTTGTTCCATCTGTATCTCGATTCTTTTTTCATGTTATTTTTTTATGACATCTTAGTTAATTTGGGATGCAATGAGGAACAGTAGAATCACTTGTAGATCATTATGGTCACTTTTTGAGAGCATCACCTTTATTCAAAGTTGTCCAAATGCACATTCTAGATCAGGGAGGTGAAATTTTTGGGGCATTTGATCTTGTATTTGGGGGTTTTGGTGGGCCCCAATAAGATCAGTGCAGTTATTTCATGAGAGAAGCAGAAGAATGTGTCTGAGATAAGTAGTTTGTTCAGCCTGGATGGTTATTACAGGTGGTTTGTTCGAGATTTATCTCGGCATGCTTAACCGATGACTGCGCTCACTTGGAAATTTGTAAAGTTTTTATGGGGCCTTGAATGTCCGACATCCTTCGAGGAGTTGAATAGGTGGTTTACTACTGCCCCAATTCTGATTTCTGTAGATACTGGAAAGGGGTATGTGCTGTATTGTGATGGTTAAGGTATGGGTATTGGGTGCATGTTTATTCAGGATGATCATGTGGTGGCATATGGATCTTTACAATTCCGACCACACAAAAAAAATTACCCAACCCACAACATAGATTTAGCATCTATGATGTATACTTTGAAGAATTTTCATCACTACCTATTTAGGTAGATGTTTTTGGTCTACTATGATCACAAAATCCTGGCATATATCTTCTCACATAAGGACCTCAACAACAGGAAGCGTCTTTTGATCGAGTACTTGTAGGGGTTCGACATTGATATTGTCTACACCCCGGGTAACTGTAATGTGGTGGCTAATGCCTTAAGTAGAAGAGTCTCAGTGCATGATTTGAGGATGTTGAGTGATGAGGGGACTCTGATGGCACTCTTTTCCCAAATGCATGTGGAGACGAAGGAGCACAGTGGAGGTGCGTTTTTGGAAAGCGTTCAGTTGACTCCTCTCCTAGAGTTGATTCAGTAGGAAAAACCTCGAGATGACATTTTTGTGTGGTCAAAGTAGTTTTTTCGTTGTGGGGAGACATCTTCTGATTGGTCATCATCTCTTAAGGGAATCATATGCTTCAAGGGACATTTATTATTGTCGTTATCTCTGCGGAAGGTGGTGATGCAGGATAGACCCCAGTCTTAGTGAGTTATCCATCCGGGTGACACCAAGATGTATTATGATGTTCGTCAGCCTGGTGGCCAAGTATGAATTGAGACAACTTGGACTAAATGACTAGTTTCTACACATGAAAACAAGTTAAAGTAGAGCATCAAAGTCCCTTCGATTTTCTCCAGCCATTACACATTCCTACCTGGAAGTGGGATGAGGTTTCCATAGACATCATTATTGTATTTCCTTATACACCTCATAGTAAGGATTCTATTTGGGTGGTGATTTATCATCTAACCAAATCAACCCACTTCATTCCGATCAGTGATAAAACTAAAGTGGATGAATTGGTCCGTTTTTATCTTCAAGAGGTTGTAAGGCTCCATGATGTTCCATCAGCAGTAGTCTTGGATATAGACCTTTGTTTTAATTCTCTATATTGGGAAGGCCTTCAGAAGGATTTGGGATCTCAGAATAATATGATCACGACTTACAATCCTTAAATGGATGGTCAGATAGAGTGGTCCAATCATATTTTAGAGGACATGCTCTGTGCATGTATTCTGGACTTTGAGGTTCTTGGGCTATCCATTTTCTATTGGTTGAGTTTGCTTATAATAATAGTTACCAATCCTCGATTTGAATGGCTCTTTTTGAGGTTCTCTATGGTCGGCTTGGTTGGTCCCCCATGTGTTGGGCTGAGGTAGGTGAGACCTCACTATTGGGGCCGAGTGTGGTGCATGAGACATCTGAAAAGGTCATGTTTATGAGGAAGCACTTACTGAAATCTTATAGTTTCCATAAATCATATATTTATCAAAGGTGTCGAGACCTAGAGTTTTCTGTCGGGGAAATGGTGTTCTTGAAAGTCGACTTTCATCTAGGCCATCGTCAATTCGGAAAGAAAGGTAAGAAGACATCATGGTATGTCAGACCATTTGAGATCACTAACCATATTTTCAAGGTGAAATATAGGTTGGCCTTACCTTCTAAGTTTAAATCCATCCATGACGTCTTCCATGTCTCCCAGTTAATGAAATACCACCCGAATCCATCCCATGTACTGAATTGGGAGGAGTTGGATATAGAGCTTGATTTTTCTGTTTTTTAGAAGCTGGTGCATATAGTTAATTCCCAAGAAGAAGGTTCTTTGAGGAAATTTTATTCCATTGCTTTGGGATCTTTCGAAGCATGGGAATGATACACATGAGACTTGGGAGCAGAAGTTGTGGGTTGAGGAGGAGTACCTATTCTTGTTTTCCAATTAAGTTTCATGTTAACTTTTCAGGTTGGAAAGTCTTTAATAGTGGGGAGAATTGTCACATTCATGACTTATTTTAAAGGAAAATTTCTTATAATTTCTATTATTTATTTTTTGTGTGGGTTTTCCATGTATTTTTAGAAGAAATGGTGAGTTTTCATGATTGGGGCCAAATAGTGTTCTCATTTTTAGATTTAAAAAACATTTTTGTTTCATTTATAAAATTTTAAATTTTAATTATTTTACACCCATTACACTTCAAAATTGGCCTCCCCAGACCTATTAAAACCAAAATTTCAAGTTATACTTTTTATAAATCCATAATAATTGTGAATTTGGATTTTCTTAAGGAATTATTCCAACTCGGAATACCATTTCACATTTTAGAAAAATTATTTAATAAATTATTCCATTTTTGTGATGTTTGACTGATTCCAAGTCTCACCCAAGACCACTAAACTCAAGAGAACCCCCATTTTCTTTCCCTATTCATTGGATCTCCTATGCATAATGAATTAGGGAAGATATTATTTGTCTTTCTCAAATCATCCAGATTTGAAGAGGTAACTTGTTTCTTTCATTAATAATTCAATACATACTCTTTTTCCACTATTTTAGTTCTCACATGACATTATAAAACTTATTAGTACCTCACTAGATTTTTTTCTGTTTGGAAATTCAGATACTGGTTTATATGGGGAAATTTCCTCAAGATCCCTCAAGTAAGTGGGTCTCATTCCTTCTACCTTGCATTTTCTTATGTTTTTTTCCTTTTTCATATGGTTTCTTCCAATTAATCATGAATTTTATATTATCTAGAAAGTGGGTATTCGAACTTATGGTTTGATCTGGGGGTTTTGGTCTATTCATGTGGTTTTAGGCTTGATCAATTTACCTTTTTGTGCGACGGTGGTGCGGTTGTACTTCCACACAAAGATTTAAGGTTTTTGACACTATTGGTAGGTAATTCCACAGGTACTCAATGATAGATGAGTTATATTTCTTGAATTTCTATTCTTAGCGTAATTATCCTTCATCATACTTGCTGAGAAATATTATTTGGGTGACATTTGAAAGCAAATGACTTTTATGCACCAATTTGTTGTTAAATTTGGTGTTTTACATGTATATTATATTTTTAATCCAGATGGGGTTATGTTATAACTCATGTAATGGGTTTATAAAAAATTTTTGGGTGCTAGAAATTCTTTTTTTGGGAATATGGGTATGCACATAGTGTTCAAAGTGGGGTTTTAAATGGATTTTGTGTGCAAAACATTGTTTTGTTTTGTGAAGTTAATTTATTGAAATACAAAAGGTTTTATTAAGTTGTGTAATTGGTGGAAAACATGTGTTATATTTTTTTGATTCTATTAAGACTATAAATGATGTTTTTATGTGATAATGGCTTTTGGTATCATGAGATATTGGTTTGAGCATAATGGGGGAAACTCGGGTACCTAGGAGGGAAGATATGTACTAGTATGCTAGTGATTCAGATGTGGTTTATCCCTATTTCACTGAGAAAAATGGATAATGGAAACACTGAAAAACTATATTGATGCTGATTGGGGACCACTAGGTTATGATAATGTTCCCTACTAGTGAATCATTCATGAGAACAGATTTTTCTATGGTTAATTTACACCGAGGTACGAGGTACATGGGGCCGGAGACTACCTAGTGCTTAGGGGTGTTCCCGAGATTGGTGCTAAATGGATATTTTGTATTTATATTTTTCATATGGTGGTTTTATATGGAAAATAGATTATAATAAATATTTTAATTAAATGTTCTCTTTCATGGAAAATTTTCTTTGAAAACTGTTTGCATTTAAATGTTTCATCTTTTATAAATTATTTTCCATGCCTCTTGTTTATAAAAAAAGGAATGATTTTAATCTTGTATTGTTTAATCTATGTAATATCTTGGTGGTATCCTGTTGGCCTTAGGAAAACACCATACATACACACCTTGGGTGTAAGTATAATTGGTCATTTTTGAAACAGGTAAAGGAAAGGCTTTAGGTGACGGAGGTTCAGGGTGTTAGTTCCCATCCATGGTGCAGCATTGTGGAGACGGCTAGTGGGTGATGACCCATTGTCATGTGGAGTAATTGGGGATGTTTTTTTTATGTGTCATTGGTCCTCTTTTTATATGTTCAAACTTATGTATTCCATTATGGATTTAGTTTAAAACTTGTTTGCAATGAATTTTCAGATTCTATTTATCGATTAGTTTTGATGTTTTATGTTTCCATATTCTGGTTAATCGTTCCCAAACAAAAATATATGATTCCCGGGTACTTTTTCCAGCTCGTGGGGATAGAGAACGCCCTTAGGTACTTTTCTCAATCCTGGTTTGGTGTTGACTTTTATGGCAACGAGATTTGGTTTATGACAAAATGGTATCAGAGGTGGTTAATGTTTTTGGGTTATATTATTATTTTGGGATGAGTCGGGATAGACCAGATATAGGACTATCAGGACTTAGAGTTTTGGTCTTGAGTAGGGTTCTTAGCCCACACTTATCTTGGAAGACCTCGAGTCACCATGGGAAATTGCAATTGTTTTTTTGACTTCACTTCCAAGTGAGACGTGTGGGCTGCAGACTACATGTGAACATTGAGTTGTGGTGGGGTAGTTGTTTCTTTTATCATTGTAATGTATTTGGAATATTTATATTTGATGTTATTGATGAAATTTTAAGAATTTTTTTTTACCAATTTTAGTTCTTTTGACTATATTATTTTGTAGCAACATTCCTCCCTGGAAGTCTCCCATGCACCCGAGGGAGGAAGCCGAAAAAAGATCTCTCTCACCGCTTAATCAGAGGCTAGTAGAGGCTGTGGGTTGGATTGTCCAAGATCTAGGACATGGTTCGGCTCCTATTTCAAATCATGTTAGTGAAGATTATATTGCTCCTAGTATGGAAAAGGAACATTATTTCTTGAAAAATAAGCCACATACTTTCAGAGGTAGCATAGAATCCCAGGAAGTAGAGGAATGACTCGAAACTATTGAGTGCATGTTTGAGTTTCTGGACACACTCGAGGACCTCAGGGTGAAGTGTGATTCTTTTATATATAAGGGTCCCATCTACAGGTGGTGGGAAATGGGACTTCAGACTATGAAGAATGATTAGATGTGCAGGGTAGATTTCAAGTCCTTCTTAAATGAAAAGTACTTCTATGAAGTCTTGGAATATTCTAGATCCCATGAGTTCATTAATATTTTTAAGGGGGGTCTTTCCTTCATAGAATATTCAAACTGTTTCATTGAGAAGGATCGGTATTCTCTTGAAGTGATATCTAATGAGGAAGTTAAGGACCAAAGGTTTGATAATGTCTTATGACCAGATATATACTTTTAGGTTTTCTTGTTTAAGATGAGGACATGTGCTTAGGTGGTTTATAATTCTTGCATGGGGGAGATTGACTTGAAAGGGGGGCATGGTTTCTCTAGGATAGTATCAGTAGTTTTCAGTTGTAGCTCTATAGAGAAGAAAATGAAGTGGGAGGAGTAGGGGAAGAAGGGTGGTGGTTTTTTATGCCACTCTTCCAGGTAGTTTTTATATGTGGATTATGATTAGATATTGTTCGTGTACCACTCGTGTGGGAGACCGAGGCACATCTAACAAGAATTCCCACTTCCTCCAAATCCTTATTATCAATGTGGAGTTATGGGTCACATGAATTACTTTTGTGGGGTGGCACATCCACTTTAGAGTGGTGAAAGATCAGTGGATTCAAGAGGAGTTCCAGCTCAGTTAGACCTATTGAGGTTAGGTGGATCTTGATTTGGTGGCAATGGTAGTAGGGATGGGTTGACTTATGGGAAGATCTACTTTAGGGAAAAACCAAATACTAGCAGTCGTCCTCAGGAAGAGACTATACATCTCTATGCGGTGGATCGAGCACCCGTAGGATCCGAGGCGGGACTGTCCACAGTTCGAGGTACCATTTTCATTTTATCTTCTATAGCAGCTACTCTTTTTGATAATGGTGCCTCTTTATCATTAATTTCTTCCCATTTGTGGAGTCACCAATTTTTCCAATCGATTTGTTTTCTTTTTCAATGGAGTTCATGATGTTGCAGGGAAAGAAGAAGGAGCAGGGTCTTAGGTTCACGTCATGTGCGCTTTCTGTGTCAGTGGTTGAGATTGAGTGGGACCTATTGGTCATAGATATGGAATTGTTTAACATAACAATTGACATGTATTGGCTAGTACACTTATGAGCCCATATAGATATCTATAGGTGGTGGGTTAGTTTCATATCACCTGATGGGATTTGTCAAGTTTCTCATGGGAAATGAGATCCTTGATCGAGTCGTGTGGGACCTCCACTCCCAGAGATGGGATATGTTGTTTTTTAGTTACCATCCCACACAATAGAGTATGATGTTAATGCTCTTGACGGTGGACAACCTCATGTAGTTGATGAGTTTCTAGAGGTATTTCTAGAGGATTTTCAGGTTTTCCCCCATATCAAGATGTGGAGTTCTCAATTGATTAGGCACTAGGAACACATCCAATATCTCTTGCCTCATATCACATGGCCCCCACGGAGTTGAATAAATTAATGATACATTTGGATTACTTATAATACAATGGTTTCATTCACCAGAGTATCTCTCCATGGGCTGCTCTATTGTTGTTCATGAAAAAGGTTGTCGAATCCCTCTGGTTGTGCATTGACAACAGGAAGTTGAGTAACGTAACAATCAGGAACAAATATACTTTTCACTGAATAGATGAATTGTTCAATCAATTGAAGGGGAAAGGTGGTTTTCTAAAATTAAATTGTGTTCGGGCTATCGTTAACTCAGGGTGAAAGAGGAATATTGTAACACCCCAATATTTCATTGTATGTTATCTCTTCAAAGTAATTCAATAACATACGCTACACGCAACACCAAGTTCGAGCGCACCACAAATTACCAAACTTGCCGTTCAAAAAAACAGTTATGGATATTATTAACTACATTTTCAATTTTATATACTTCATATAATTTTAACATCCATATTATGTGTTTATTATACAGAATATAAGAACTAATTCAATTTTTAAGATAAAGGAAATATTTTTCAAAAAATCAAGTTTACCGTCTTTTAATGGAGAATCCTTTTTAAATCCAATATTTTACATTTTTATATATTAAATATGAAAAAATAAACATCTTCTTTAGAATCGGAACATAAAAAATTTAGTTTTGATAAATTTTTGGTATTTGTCTGATAACTATCATATTTTGGTGAATAGTGAAAAATACTAAATTTTAATTGAAAACAACTTTTTTTATCAAAATAATTTATAGTTTAAAATTATGAATTTGAATGATTTTGAAGTATAATTAGATTATATTTTTATCATTTAATACAATTTACGTAATTATAATTAATTTCACTTTGAAGTTGGACATAAACAAGTTTCAATCTTTTGATAGATATTGTTTCTTAAAAACACGCTATTTGTTTTGAAAGCAGGAATTTATTTTCAGTTAATTAATGAAACATATATGTTTTTAATTTGGTAAAACAGAAATCATTTTTTAATTCAGAATATTAAATATATCTTAGGCTGAATTTTTGGTATTTTTCTAAAAAACATCAATTTTTGATGAATAGTGAAACAACTTAGTAGTAGTTAAAAAAAACTGACTTTTTCATTTAAATGAAATTTTACCGCTTCTGTAAATTAAATATAGAAAATCCAACATACATGGTTGTCATTAGAAAGTAAAATATGGTTCAATAATATAAAAATAATTTTTCATGAATAGTAACTTTTGACTTTTATTTACCACGGTTAAAGGTAAATATGCTAATTCAGGGTAAAAATAATATCATAATAATAAACAATTACCCTAATTCATGTCCAAAACATTTTGTATGAGTCATGGCCATCCATGGGCATATTTGGGTCTATTTTGAAACCTCATGGATCCACATAAGAGTGATAATAACACTTTATTTCAATTTACTTCATGTAAAGAGAAAAAATGACCTAAACAAATATCTTTTTGAAAATTAATTTTTACATGGGGTTATATGAGTTATATTTTCGACTATAAATATTATATGGAAATATAAAACGTTTTCCTACATCTTGGTATTTTTTTTATTTTTAGATATCAAATAAATTAAATTATTTTTGACTCAAAAATGATGCAGTATTTACCTCATTGATAAATGATTTAATTAAATAAGATTATTAATATTGAAAAAACATCCAAAACCTGCTCAATTATTATTGGATGAATTTATTTCGACCATGAGTAATCTTATCTTAGACCTTAATGAGTTTCGGACCTTTATAAACCAAAAATCATTATATAATAAAATATTATTTTCACACTTTTCTAAAGAACCCATCCTCCCCCTTATAAAAAGCCCTCACTTCTAACCCATTACTCACACCTCTAAATCCCATTGTCTCATCCATACCATGCCCAAATAAGCTCACAATATCCCTCTATTCCTCCTAGAATCCTTACATTATTCATAAGAAACTTCAAGAAGTCCTTTTAGTTCAAACCAAAGGGAGTTTCCCGAATTAAAAGTAACGGTTTCTCTTAAATTATTTTATTTTTTTTACTTCTCCAACCCCTAAAATATTTTGATTCTTTTATTTTATAACAAAGAAAGTATCCTAAAAATACTAGGTTATTTTTATGAGATTTATTTGAACTAAACATACACACACCTCCATCTAATGGGTAAAGAATATATTGTTTCCGTGGATGAAAAACTAACGTCTCACGAAATGATGATTGTTCAATTATCTCCAACAACCTCTTATGGTGGCCATTGTCATGAAACTGAATTTATATATGATATATATTATGATTATATTTTCTTTATACTTATTTATTATAAATTTATAGCATACCATTATGATTTCCATTATGTGTAAACACGATAATTTCATTTGAGGAAGTGCGGACTACCGCCCCAACAAAGTGACATGACTCGTTCTTACCATATGTGGGACATATAAAGGATGGAGTTATTGAAATTATATATTATATTATACTTAAATTATAATATATCTATGTATCATTAATTTTTCATTCAATTAAAATACGAAATAGAAATGAAAGTAGCATTCATGCATATGTCTGGCTTACCATCTCCATGAATGGTGCATTTAATTTCTTATCTCCAAATGTTATGTACTGTTATAAATACATATACATACAGGATATATATAATATATATGATATATAAATCATTAATATAATTCTAGAGATAATGTACTCTTGACCACATGGACAACTTGTAATTATAAGTTGTTCATTTCTGACTCAAGTACCAAATATCGACAAAATGACCATTATTAACTTAAATGATTACATATTGTTTATCACATGGTAATATGTTATATAAAAGGAATTTTAAACTTGAAAAATGGTTCTTAATCATGTATATATTAACATAAATTGATTATTCAGAAAGAACAAGGAACAAACAAGTCAAGTCGGGCACGAGGTAAGGGGTTTCTTATCTCACTTTTAATTCCCTGAGATTTACATTCTTCTCCCCTTATTGCATGTGGTGCATTGTGTACTTCCATTTGATATATATTATCATTATTCTCGTAATATTCATGGTATTCTATTAATTATTTGGTTGTTATTAACTTTTGGTCATACGACTCTATTGATTACAACGTGGTAAGGGTTAATTCTACAATTTATTCATTATCAGAGTTTGTTTATATATAATTATCTACTGGGACCTCTTTACCATCCACATTCATGTTTTCTTAAAAATTTATTTCAAAACATTTTTACTATTTAACAATAAATGTATTAAAGTCACTTATACCCTTATTTAACCTTATATGTTTTTGAAAGGAATCATTCTTTTGTTTTCCAAAAAATGTACTTTACGACTTTTTCAAAAAAATTATGATAAGAATGTTTTTAACATATACGGCGGGTGTGGCTATTTTATGCCATTATAATATCGTCTAAGATTCCCTTGAAATATTATAAGAATATCTTAAAAATAAATGTTTTCATTGTAATTATGTGACTCTTAAATGATTTAAAAATAGAAAGAGATATTTCTCAAAAATAGTTTTGATTTCATCTATTTCAAAAACCATTGATATATTTTACACTTGTTTGATGTTGATTTATTATGATAAAAATCATACATATTTTATTTATGTTTTTGTGATATATTTGACTGTGGATGAGTTATATTTATTCCATTCATGGTTTATGGATAAAGTATCTACATTTCATATAATAGTCTTAATATGAATGTGTATGTTATATTTCATCCTATTTTTAAGATGAATGTGTTTGACTAGTATGTTTCGGGTTGGGGACTGGTAAACATAAGCCCTCCTGGTTGGGGTCCGGTTATAGCAGACTCTCGGGGTTGGAGTCCGGTTACAGAGGCTCTCTGGGTTGGAGTCCGGTTACAGAGGCTCTCATGGTTGGAGTTCGGTTATAGTGGCTCTCCGTGTTGGAGTCTAGTTATAGAGGATCTTCAGGACGGGGTCTGGTTACAGTTATCCCCTAGGTCCTGGCATGATTACTTGACACAGAAATTAAATTCTATCATTATGCATTCTGTCATTATGAAATTGGGTATTGATATTGCATGTGATTATTATAATAGTAGATTATCCATGAGATTAAGTAAATGGAATTATTTGATTTTATATTTTCCATATTATGCTGATGTTCAAGTTTAAAAGGACTTTTTTTAGTCTAATACATTGCCTTATATTTTTAGGATTGTTAAAAAAGTTTCTTCTATATTGTTATCCTTACTGAGCATTTGAGCTCACCCCTTTTTATGTATTATTTATCCCAGTATGTGAAGAATAATTTTATGATAGATAAGAAGGATTAAGATAAGGGATTAATGGCCTTCTCAAATGATCATTTATGTTGTGTTTTATTTTCTAATGTGTAATGTAATTTTCATGTATTTAATATATTTTCCAAGACTGCTAAACTGATTAGAATTTCGGGACTTGATTCCATGTAATCATTAAAATGTATTAAAATAATGCACCGGCTCCCATAACTGGGTTCAGGGCATTACAAAGATATCCAATAGAAAGTTTTCTGAAGTAGGTATGGCCACTTTGAGTACCTAGTCACACCCTTCATATTGACTAATTCTCTAGTGGTCTTTATGGAACTCATGAAATGGGTGTTCCATTAGTATCTAAATTATTTTGTCCTGGTATTTTTGGATGACATCCTTCTTTATTTGGGATCCGAGGAAAGATATGATAATCACTTGTGGATTGTTATGGACACTTTGTAAGACCATCCCCTTTATGAAAAGTTGTCCAAATGCACTTTCTGGATCAAGGAGGTGAAATTTATGGGGCATGTGATTTTGTAACAGGGGGTTTCAGTGGACCCTAAGAATATCCATGCGGTTATGTCACGGGAGTAGCCAAAGAATGTGTTTGAGATTAGGAGTTTCCTTGGCCTAGCTAGTTATTACAGGCAGTTTGTTCGGGATTTCTCTTGATATGGATCACTGATGTATGTGCTCACCTAAAAAGGGGTGAAGTTTTTATGGATCCTAGAATGTGAGGCATCCTTCATGGAGATGAATAAGTGGTTGACTATTTCCCCCATTATGATTTTTTGAGAGGCTAAAGAGGCGTATGGGATGTATTGTGATTCTTCAGGTATGGGTATTGGGTGCATTCTTATGCAGGATGATCATGCGGTGGCATATGCCTCCTGCCAACTCAGACCACAAGAAAACAATTACCTGATCTACGACATGGATTTATCAGTTGTGATGAGTTTTTGAAGAATTGGTGTCACTACCGCTTTGGGGAGAAGTTTTTTTCTTCTCTAATCACAAAATCATTGCTTATATCTTCTCATAGAAGGACCTCAACATGAGGTATCATCATTGGATTGAGTAATTGCAGGGCTTCGACATTGATATTGTCTATACCCAGGAAAGGGTAAGGTGGTGGTCGAAGCCTCTAGTAGAAGAGTCCCAGTGCAGGATTTGAGGATGTCCAGTGATCAGTGGACTTTGATGGAAATATTTTCCTAGATGAATGTGGAGGTGAAGGATCATAGTGGAGGAGCATTCTTGGAGAGCGTTCCGTTGAATCCTTCTCTATTGGAGTTGATTCAGCCGGAACATCCTGGTGATGAGATTATTCAGCTCTCAAATAAGTTTCTTCATAGTGGGTAGACGTATTATGATTGGTTTTCATCTCTCAAGGGAATCATGTGATTCAAGGTCCATTCAATAGTGTCGTTATCTTTGTGGTAGGTGGTGATGCAGAATAGCCACCAGTATCAATGATTTTCCATCCAGGTGCCACCATGATTTATTATAATTTTACTTATTAGTTCTGGTGTCCTGATATGAAACGATACATCATATATTTCATGTCGAGATGGTACACATGCCATCAGGTGAAAGAAGAGCATCAAAGGACATCCGGTTTTCTCCATCCATTACCCATTCCTACCTGGAAGTGGGACGAGGTTTCCATGGACGTCAGTATTGGATAGCTTCATACACCTCGGGGTAAGGATGCCATTTGGGTGGTGATTGATCATCTGACCAAATCAATTAACTTCATTCCGATCAATGATACAGCTAAATTGGATGATTTGGGACATTTTTATCTTCAATAGGTGTTTTGGCCCCATGGTGTGTTGTCAGCATTTGTCTCAGATAGAGACCCCCGATTTTAATTCTTGGTTTTCATAATCCCTTCATAAGGCCTTGGGGTTTCAGATTAAGATGAGAAAGGCATACAATCCTCAAATGGATGTTCAGATTGAGCGGGCCAATTATATTTTGGAGGAATTTCCCTATGGATGTGTTCTAGAATTTGGAGGATCCTGGGATAGCCATTTGGGATTGGTCTAGTTTTCTTATAATAACAGTTACCAATCCTTGATTCGTATGGCTCCTTTTGAGGCGCTCTATCGTCGGCCTTGTTGGTCACCCCTATTTTGGGATGAGGTACATGAGACCTCACTACTGAGGTTGAGTCTAGTGTAGGAGATGTATGAGAAGGTCATTTTGATCAAGTATCTCTTATTGATAGTTCAGAGTCACCATAAATCATATGCTGACAATAGGCGTCGAGACCTAGTGTTTTTTGTGGGTGACAAGGTATTCTTGAATGTGGCCCCTCGTCTGTTTCATTGTCGATTGGGAATGAAAGGGAAGATTATATCATGGTATTTCGAACCATTTGAGATCACTAGGAATATTTTCAAGGTGTCAAACAAGTTATCCTACCTTCTCAGCTGACATGACATCTTCCATGCCTCCCAGTTAAAGAAATACAACCCGAATCAATCCCATCTATTGAATTGGGAGGAGTTTGATATAGAGCCTGATTTTTCTGTTTTGAGAGGCTAGTGAAAATAGTTTATTATCAAGAGAAGGTTCTTTTACAAAGTCTATTCCACTTGTTTGGGTTCTTTGGCAGTATGGGAATGATACACATGAGACTTGGGAGTGGAAGTTGTGGGTCGAGAATAAGTACCCATTCTTTTTTTTCTGATCAAGCTTCATGTTGACTTTTTAGGGTATAAATTAGTTCATGGTGGGGTGGAATTGTCACATCCATGACTTAATTTAAAGGTATATTTAATTTAATTTCCATTATTTCTTCATTTTGGTGGTTTCCCATGTATTTCTTGAGGAAAGGGTTAGTTTTCATGATATATGCCAAACAATGAGCCCATTTCAAGATTTAAAAAACATTTTTGTTTTATTAATAAATCTTTTATTTTTCATCATTTTTCACCCATTACATTTCAAAAATGAGATCCCTTGGCCTATTAACACAAAAATTTCAATTTGGACCATTTAAGAATCTATAATAGTGGTGGATTGGGGTTTTTATTTAAGGAATTGGGCCATCTAGAAATCCCAATTCCCCTTTAAAAAAATTTATATAATATATTATTCAATTTTTATGATTTTTTGGTAATAATAATTATCACACTATCCCACTGAACACACTCACTCCCCCATTCTCATTCCCCCCTTTTTGGAGCTCGTAGGCATCACGAATTAGGGCAGAACTTCATAGTCTTTCTCAAATCGTCAGGATTTGAAGAGGTAAATTTTTTCCTTCATCGCTCATTCAATTATAACTATTTTTCCCAAATTTTAGTTCTAAAATGACCTTCTCAGACTTATTATAACCTCACTTTCATTTTTATCTTTTTTTAAATTCATATAGTAGTGTATTTGGGGATATTTCTTCAAGAACTCTAAAGTAAGTGGGTCTCTTTCATTCTTCCTCCCATTTGCTTAGGGTTTTATTTCCTTTTTCGTATAGTTTCATTCAGTTCTTCATAGATTTTATAATTTATAGAAAGTGGGTATTTAAATCTAGGAATTTATCTTGGGTTTATTGGTCGATTCTTGTGGTTTTAGGCTTTTCCTAACTCCCTTGTTCTGCGGCGGTGGTGTGGTTGAACTTTTTCACAAAGATTCAATGGATTTGACACTTGTGGTAGGTAGTTCAATCATTAATCATTGATATATGTGTTATATTTTATGAATTTATATTTTAATCACACTTATCCTTTATTATCCTTGCTATGAAATCTGGTTTTGGTGATGTTTGACAAGAAAATGATTTTTAGGTACCAATTTGGTGATAAATTGGGTGTTTTACATGTCTATTTTATGTTATGCCAAATAGGGTTGTTTTAAAACTCATTTAATGGGTTTATAGAAATATTTTGCGTGCTGAAAACTCTGTTTTGGTGAATATGGGTATGGACATGGTGTTCAAAGTGGGGTTTTAAAGTGTTTTTTGTGCAAAACATCGTTACGTTTTGTGAAGTTATTTTAATTAAATCCTAATGTTTTTTTGAGTGGTGTAAGTTGTGAAAAATATGTTTAGCTACTTTATTGAGTTTATTATGACTAGAAATTATGTTTTTATGTGATAATAGATTTTTATCATGAGATATTGGTTTGAGAACAATGGGGGAAACTTAGGTACCTAGGAGGGGGGATATGTACTAGTATGCTAGTGATCCGGATGGGTTTTATCATTGTTTCACAAGAAAAAATGGATAAAGACAACACTAAAAAACTAATTTGATGATTATTATGGAAGAATAGGTTATAGTTATATTCCCTACTAGTGTTTTCGGAACGATACTAGATTTTTCTATGGTTACTTTACACCGCAGTATGAGGTACATGGGGCCCGAGACTACCATGTTCCTAGGGGTGTTCTTGAGATTGCTGCTCATTGAATATTTTGTATTTATCTTTGGAATATGGTGGTTTTGGATGGAAAATACAGCATCTTACATGTTTTATTGATATTTTCTCTTTCATGGAAAATTTCCTTTGAAAACTACTTACATTTAAAAGTTTCATCCTTTAGAAATTATTTCCCCTGCCTCTTGTTAATAAAAAAATGTCATGATTTTTATCTTGTATTGTTTACTATGTGGAATATCATGGTGGTATAATATTGGTATTAATCTCACACCCTACTTACACCCTATGTTTCTAAGAATACATGGTCATGTTTGATAGAGGAAATGTAATGGATTGGGTTGATGGTGGTTCAGCGTATTAGTTCCCATCCATGGTGTGGCGTTATGGAGACAGCATGTGGGTGATGACCCCTTGTTGTGTGGAGTCCTTGAGGGATATTTTGATGGTATTTTCATGTGTATTTGGACCCCCTGTTATATATTTGAACTTATGTATTTAGTTCTGGATTTTTTAAACCTTGTTTTGTATGAATTTTAATATTCGGTTTATCGATTGATTTTGATGTTTTATGTTTCCATATTCGAGAAAATATTTCCCAAACCAAAATATATCATACATAGGAACTTTTTTGAGCCATTGGGGATAGGGAACTCCCTTTGGGCCTTATCATGGTCCATGTTTGTCACCAGTTTTGATAGCATCTGGATTTGGTTCGTGACAACAGTGATTTCCCTCTCATGACAATTTATATTGTCTCTATAAAAGGAATGCCAATAAATACCTAGAATTTCATCAAATGACACCATAGGGAGTATGATGGGGTTATATTGTAAGTTCAATCCACAAATTGTGACATGGGAGGAGTTATATTCATGGGATGCAATGATTTCTCGATCTTCTATTCTCATCGACATCATTTATTTTATGATTACTGGTGGTGTTGGGATTGTTCTACTAAACATTAAGGATATAAAAGAATGTGTAGAACTAGAATCAAAAATTACATTTTCTATTATTGAATGAATAACTAACGTAACTATCCCCACATAATTGTTAGGGTTCTCTTCAGAGGTAGTTACGGAAAAAGCTCACCCTTTCTGCCTTGGAGGTTATTGGTGGCCTTTGAAAACCTTTGGCTTAGGGCAATGGTTTGAAAAGTGCCCAATTTAATTACATTTGAAGCAATGAAAAATACATTGAGGGTCGAATGGAGTGTTACTCTCCTCGGTCGTAGATGGGGTTTTTTCTTGTCAGAAATTAATATTCAGGTGCCCTTCTCTTACACACCTAAATCAGTTCCTTATCCCCTTCAGGAAATTTATAGAATAATTATTTCCTCACATTTGGAAAGTGGGGTGTTGGATTTCGTAGCACCATGGAATTTATCCATAAGACCACCAGAATTAAAGTCCCATTTACGCTTCTTATCCCCATGATTCCCCTAATATTCTTTGATCTCTATTTTGACTTTGAGGGAACATTGGACAATTTCCTCATAACTATCAAAGCCATTGATCTCCAAGGCTTTATGTAGGCTAGATTTATCCCACCAAAGAATCGGTCAACCTTTAATTTGGGGGTAACGACAAAGCTGGTGGCATATCGTGCAAGCCTTATGAAATTTTCCTCATATGCTCTGATGGATTTGTCCTATTTTTTCTTAAGAGAACGGAAGTCCCATTCCATCATAAGTAGAAGGGTGTGCGGAAAATATTTATCAAAATGAATTTTTTGAAAAGTCTTCCATTCCTAGGCCTCGATCTCCTCCTCAGGATTTGTATTTGTTATCAATGTCCACCATTGATCAGCTTCACCCTCCATTCGATAAGCAGCCAGAAGAACCTTCTATTGTATGAAACATTTAAGTATGAATAATATATTTTCAATGGAGTTGAATCATTTTTCGAAAATTGAGGGATCGAATAATCCTTTGAAAGTAGGAGGCATTTGTCTCATGAATCTCTTGATTCAGACTTGTTCTTTCTTGGTGGGGGGGGGGGGGGTTAAACGTTCCCCTTGACACAAGTTTCATTCAAAACATAAGTCAACTGAGAGAGTATCATGACAATGTTTTTGATTCCCACTCCCATAAGATTGGGAATCTCATTAAAAAATTCATCACATGGATTTTCGCATAGGTTTTTGATAAACAAGAGGTAGGGGAAATAATTTCTAAAGGATGAAAGTTTTAAATTAAACAGTTTTCAAAGGAAATTTTCTATGAAAGATCACATTTAAATTAAACGTGTAAGATAATTTATTTTCTAGTCAAAACCACAATATTCCAAATAAAAATACAAAATATTCAATGACCACCAATCTTGGGAATACCTGTAGGCACTAGGTAGCCTTGGGCCCCATGTACCTCGTACCACTGTGTAAAGTAACCATAGAAAAATCCGTTCTCTCACATGAGCCACATGTAGGGAACATACCAATAACTATTTGGTCCCAAATAATCATCAATACAATTTTGTTGGTGTTGTCGTCATCTATTTTTCTCAGTGAAATATGGATAAAACTCATCTGGATCACTAGCATACTAGTACAAATCTGCCCTCCTGGGTACCTGGGTTTCCCCCGTTATTCTCAAACAACTATCTCATGATACCAAAATACATTATCACATAAAAACAACTTTTTTGGTCATAATAAACTCCAAATAGTATCTAAACATATTTTTCACCACTTACACCACTCAATAAAACCTTTAGTATTTAAATATAATAACTTCATAGAAAGTAACAATGTTTTGCACAAAAAATCCATTTAAAACCTTACATTGAACACCAAGTTCATACCCATATTTTCCAAAATAAATTTTTTATAAACAAAAAAATTTCTATAAATCCATTACATGAGTTATAAAACAACCCCATTTTGCATAACATAAAATAGATATGTAAAAAAACCAAATTTAACACCAAATTGGTACCTAAAAATCATTTTCTTAACAAACATCGCCAAAACTAGATTTCAAAGAAAGGATAATGAAGTATAAGTGTGATAAAAATATAAATTCCTCAAATATAACTCATCCATCATTTATTAACCATGGAATCACCTACCACAAGTATCAAAACCATTGAATCTATGTGTGAAAGTTCAACTGCACCACCGCCGAACAACAAGGGACCTAGATCAATCCTAAAATCACAATAATATACCAAGAAACCCAATATCAAAACCTTGGTTAAAATACCCAATTTCTAGAAATTCTAAAACTTATTACGAATTGGAAGAAACCCTAAGAAAAATAAAGAACCCGACGAAAATGGGAGGAAGAATGAATGAGACCCACTTACTTGAGGGATCTTGAAGAAATCTCCCAAAATACACTGTTAGGTGAATTTCCAAATAGCCGAAAATGAAATTGAGGTTAGAATAAATCTGATAAGGTCATGTGAGAACTAAAATCAGGGAAAAGTGTAACAATTGAAGGAGACATTAAGGAAACAAGTGACCTCTTCAAATATACACTATTTGAGAAATCCAAAGATGTTCTGCACTAATTTGCAATGCATACGAGCTCCAAAGATGGGGGAATGAGAATGGGGGTGCACCTATGTTTTTTAGTCTTGCGTGATAATTTTAATTACCAAAAAAACATAAAAATTGAATAAGATATTAAATAAAAAATTTAATGGGAAATGGGCTTCCAGGATGGCCCAATTCCTTAAATAAAAACCCAAATCCACCATTATTATGGATTCATAAATAGTACAAATTGAAATTTTGGTGTTAATAGGTCAGAGGATCTCATTTTTTAAGTGGAATGGGTACGAAATGATGAAAAAATAAAGAGTTATAAATAAAATAAAAATGGTTTTTAAATATGGAAATGGGCTCACGGTTAGGGCCAAATCAAGAAAACTCAGCCTTTCCTCCAAAATTCATGGGAAACCCCCCAAAAAAGAAAGAATTAAAATAAATTAAATTTACCTTTAAAATAAGTCATGGATGTGACAATTCTCACTACCATGAAATAATTTCTTCCCTGGAAATTCAACATGAAGCTTGATCGAAAAACAAGAATGGGTACTCCTTATCGAGCCACAACTTCCACTACCAAGTCTCATGTGTATCATTCTCATGCTGCCAAAGAACCCAAACTAGTGTAATAGACTTTCTTGAAGCACCATCTATTGATAATCAACTATCTGCACCGGCCACTCAAAAATAGAAAATCAGGCTCTATATCCAACTCCTCCCAATTCAGTATATGAGATGGATATAGGTTGTATTTCTTTAACTGGGAGGCATGGAAGAAGACATGGATGGATGTCAATTGAGAAGGTAATAAAATCTTGTACTCAACCTTTCCAATACACTCAGTGATCTCAAAATGTTGGACATATTTCAGAATCATCTTCCCTTTCTTTCCTAATCGACGATGGCCCAGATGATGGGCCACATTCAAGAATACCTTGTCACCCACAAAAAACTCTAGGCATCAATGCCTCTTGTTAGAATATGATTTATGGAGACTCTGAGATGTTAATAAGTTCTACCTGGTCAACTTCACCTTCTTAGACATCTCCTACACCATACTCAGCCCCAGTAGTGAGGTCTCACCTACCTCAGCCCAACACAGGGGGGACCAACAAGAATGACCATAGAGCACCTCAAAAGATGCCATTCAAATTGAGGATTGGTAACTTTTATTATAAAAAAATTCAACCAATCCCAAATTGTTATCCCATGAAACTCCAAAGTCCAGAACACATGCACAGATCATGTCCTCCAAAATCTGATTGGCCCACTCTCTCTGACCATCCGTTTGAGGATTCTGGGTGGTGCTCATCTTAATCTGAAACCCTAAGGCCTTTTGAAGGCCTTACCAAAACCTAGATATGAAACGGGGGTCTCTATATGAGACAAATTCTAATGGAACACCATGTATACTTAACACTTCTTGAATATTCAAATGGCCCAACTCATCCACTTTAGTTGTATATCTAATCGGAATGAAGTTTACTGATTTTTCAGATGATAAATCACCACCCAAATGGCAAACTTACCCCATGGTGTAAGAGGAAATCCAAAAATTATGTCCATGGAAAACTCATCCCACTTCCAGGTATGATTGGATGGAGAAAACTGGATGGCCTTTGATGCTCTTCTTTCACCTGCTCGAATGTATTGCATCTCAACATGAAATTTGGGATGTCTCGTCTCATACTAGGACACCAGAACTGCCAACTGACATCATAATACATCTTAGTGTCACTAGAATAGACATCCCACTAAGAATGATGGCTATCTTGCATCACCACCTTCCACAAAGATAATGGAACTATTGAACGTACATTGAAGCACAGGATGTCCTTGGTAGATGAAGACCAATCAGAAGACATATTCAAACCCTGAAGAAATATCTTTTACCATTAAAAAAGCTCATCACCAGGCTATTCCTACTGAATCAACTCCAAGAGAGAAGGATTCAACTGAACACTCTCCAATAACGCACCTCCATTATGCTCCTTCATCTACACATGCATCTAAGAAAAGAGTTCCATCAGCGACCATTCACCACTGGACTTATTCAAATCCTATACTGGGACTCTTCTTCTTAATGTATTGGCCACCATTTTACCCTTTCCTGGGGTATAGAAAATATCAAAGTCTAGCCCCTGTAAGTACATGATCCAATGATGTTGCCTCATGTTGAGGTGCTTCTATGAGAAGATATAGGACATGATTTTGTAATCAGAGTAAACCAAAAAATTCTCCCCAAATTGGTAGTGGCGCCAAGTCTTAAAAGTGTGCATCATAGCTGCTAACTCCATGTCATGGGTTAAGTAAATTATTCATGTGGTTAGAGTTGGAGAGAGCCATATGCCACCACGTGATCATCCTACATAATCACGCACCTAATACCCATACCTGAATCATAACAATACACCACATACCTCCTTCTAGCCTCTACCAAAATCAGAACCGGGGAGATATTCAACCACCTCTTCAGCACCTCAAAGGATGTCTGACATTCTGGGCCCCATACAGACATCACCCCTTTTCAGGTTAGCATGGTCATCAGTGTACCAATCTAAGAAAAATCTAGAAAAAACCACCTATAATAACCAACCAGGATGAGGAACCTGGTGATCTTGAACCCATTCTTCAGTTTCTCCCATGTCATAACCTCATCGATCTTCTCAAGTTCCACTAAAACCCCCTTCTATGAGATAACATGCCCTAAAAAGTTCACCTCCCTGGTCTAGAAAGTGCATTTATACAACTTTTCAGAAAGGCGATGGTCTCGCAAACTACCCAGAATGATCCGCAATTGATGCTCATGTTTCTCCTTGAATCCCAAATAAACTAGAATGTCATCCACAAATACCACGACAAAATAATCTATATTCTAATGGAATCCCGTATTCATGGGATCCATAAAAACTTCTAGAGCATTAGTCAATCTAAAGCGCATGAATAAGTACTCGAAGTGGTCATACCTTCTTCAGAAGGCTGTCTTTGGGATATCTTCATCTTTCACCCTTAGTTGATGATAGTCTAAACGCAATTCAATTTTATTGAAACACCTTTCCCCCTTCAACTGATCAAACAAGTCATATATTTGGTGAAATATATATTTTTTCTTGATTGTTACCTTATTCAACTTCTGGTATTCAATGCACAACTGGAGGGATCTGTCAGCCTTTTTATTGAACAACACCGGAGCGGCCCAAGGAGATACACTCGGGTGAATGAATCCTTTGGATTCTAAGTCATCCATTTGAATCATTACTTTACTAGGCTCAGTTGGACCATGTGATATTTGGGAAGAGATATCAGATATGTTCTCAGTGCCAGATCAATTGAGAACTCCACATCCCTCTCCGGGGGAAAACCTGAGAAATCATCCGGAAATACCTCTGGAAACTCGTCAACTATATGAGGTAGTCCACCATCAAGATCATGACCATTATACTCTATCATGATGGATGATAACTGAAATATAAAATATCCTAACTCTAGGAGTGTATGTCCTTCATGACTCAAATGAGGATCCCATTCCCCATGAAAAACGTGATGACTCCCATCGGGTTCTGTGAAACTGAACCACCACCTATATCAATCGATGTGTGTCTGGAAGTGTTCTAGAAAATCCATGCCATGTATTATGTCAAATAGTTCTATATCAAAGACCATGAAGTCCCACTCCATCCCAACCCCCGATATGGAAAGCGCACATGATGGGCAACTGAGACCTTTCTCTTTCTTCTTTCCCAGAGGCATCACCAACTCCATCGCAAAAGACATCAAATCAGTTGGAAAATTTTATGTGTGCACAAAATGTGAATAAATGAATAAAATAGATTCACTAGTATAAAAAAGTTAAGTAGATATAGAAGAAGAAATCAAAACAGTACCTTGAACTATCGATGGTGTCGCCTCCAATCCTATTGTTGCCTAATCCCCTACATTGAGATGTATGGTATCTACCTGAGGAGGACTACTACTATATGGCTATTTCGTATACTTGATCTGCCGAGAAGATGAACCAGCCCTACCACCACAGCCACCAAATCAAGATCCCCCCATCCTCGACCGCTCTGATTAAGTTGGCACTCCTCTTAAAGCCACTGATCCTGCCCCACTCTGAAGTGGACGTGCCACCCGGAAAAAGTGTTGCAAGTGACCCCTACCTCCGTATTGTTAAAAAGTATTTAGAGGAAGTGTTAATGCAAGTAAAATGTTCCCCGGTCTCCCACACTGGTGGCACATGACCGATGTCGCATCAGAGACAACATATGAAAACTACCTAGAAGAGTGACCTGAACTACCACCTCCCTTCTTCCCCTGCTCCTCCTGCTTCTTTTTCATCTCTGAAGATCTGTCACTTCCCACTACTTATACTATCCCCATGAAATCATCCCTCCCTTTCAAGTCGATCTCCACCATGCACGATCGATCAACCACCTCATCATATATCCTTCTCTTAAACAAGAAAACCTAGGAGTATATCTCCAGTCATAAGCCTTTATCAAACCTATAGGCCTTCGCTTTCTCATTAGAGATGATTTAAAAAGCATACTAAACCATCTTAGTGAAACAGTTTTCATAATCCGTCAAATAAATATCCCCCCTAATAATATCAACAAACTCTTGGGATCTAACATATGCCAAGACTTCCAGGTAGTAGTGTTCATTGAATACAACCTTGAATTCTCCCCAGTGCATCTGATTATTATTCCTTGTTTGAAGTACCAATTCCCACCACTTTCGGTTGGGACCATCCAATAGAAAAGAGTCAAGATTCACCATAATCTCCTTAGGTTTGTCTAGAAACATGAACATACACTCAATCATTTTGATCCATTCCTCTACTTCCTGGGGTTCTGTGCAACCTCAGAAAGTATGAGGCTTATTTTTCAGGAAATATTTAGCCTTATTCGTTCTTAGGAACAATATAATTTTCTATAACATGAGATGGAATATAATATATACCATTTCATAGATATTGGACAGCCCAAACCGCAGCCTCTACTAACCTCTGATCAAGCAGTGAGGGAGAAAACTCTCCAGCTTCCTCTTGTGGGTTCATGGGAGCTTTTCGGGGAGATATATTTCTACAAAAGAAAATAGTCACAAGAAAAAAAATCATCACAACAATTATGAAAATTTAATCATTAACAACAAATATAAATAATCCAAACACTTTACAATGATAAAAGAATCAACTACCCCACCACCAATCGATGTCCACTTGCAGTCTGCAGCCCACACGTCTCACCTGGAAATGAAGTCAAAATAAGAATTACAATGTCCCAAGGTGACTCGAGGTCTTCCAAGATATGTATGGGCAAAGCACCATACTCATAACCAAAACTCCAAGTCCCGATATTCCTAGATCTGGTCATGCCCGACTCATCCCAAAATAATAATATGACCCAAAGCATTAACTACCATTGATACCATTTTATCACAATCCAAATCTGGTTTCCATCAAAATTGGTGCCAAAACCGGCTTGTGACAAGGCTCATAGGGTGTTCCCTATCCCAACTGGCTCAAAAACGTTCTCATGCATCATATATTCTTGTTTGGGAATGATTGACCTGAATTTGGAAACATAAATCAAAAAAACCAATCAATACCACGAATCTGAAAATTCATACCAAACATGTTTAAAAAAAATCCATAACTGAATACATAAGTTCGAACATATAAAAAGAGGTACAAATACACATAAAAAACATAAAAACATCCCTAAGAACTCCACATGACAATAGGTCATCACTCACAAGTTGTCTCTACAACGCCGCACCATGGATGGGAACTAACACCCTGAACCGCCATCACCCATAGCCTTTCCTTTACTTGTGTAAAACATAACTTAGTCTACTTACACCCAAGGGGTGAAAGTAGGGATTGTTCCTAATCCCAATAGTATAGCATCAATAGATTCCACATATTAAAAAATACAAGATACAAATCATGTCATTTTTGTGTAGTTTTCATAAAACATCATCCTTGTTCTCCAAAAGACATTTTATTTTTATATTTATTTTAATCATGCCTCTTATCTATTTCATTAGTTGAAATTATAAGTTTATATATTTAGTTATCCCATATATTTATGTTGTATGTCATGCCTTCATTGATTATTTTGTTTTTTTAAACATTATTCTTTAATATGTCAATATCATTGAGATGGATTTCCATTTCATAATGATGTTGAAATTTTATATCTCATCTTCTTTTAACTGAGTGTTTTCTTCTATTATACTTACAATTTCTTTTATTCTACTATAGTTATGAATCATAGTTATGTATTCAATAAGGGTATCTCTTTAATCTAGGGGATACTCAAAACATTATTCATATTCTAATGGGGTTACATATTATTCCTATTTTACTATATGAACTATTATGGAATATTTTTTAAAATTTCATTACTACCAAATTCATCAATACAAAATATAGCTTCATTAATTGATAGAATGATATTTATGAAGTAGCTAGGTGAAAATAGCTTTTGTATTATTGATTGATCATATGACTTATCTTTATTGTTGATCTTCTTGAAAGATTCCACATATTCATTTCATCATCTATATTACATATGGTAGTTTTCATAAAAATAGACATCCTTTCTAAAATTAAAATGTTTTTAGATATTTTACCTCTATAAATATCTTCCCCACCTCTTGTGATCTTTCTTTACATGAGAGATATTGTTTCAATGTAGTCATCCATGATTTCTCTTTCATTTAGATAGTCCATTTTTTCATCAATATTTATATATGTTTGTTAATAAAAATTGATTTTCATGTACCTCTAGAATTTTTATTTTAATGGATGTCCTCCCCTTATTTCATATTTAATCAGAGTAATGTATAGTTTATAAATAGTGAGGAAATCATTATCTTTATCATCTGCAGGGGACATTACCACATCAATTTTATATGTTAGGATTTAAATTAGCCATCCCAACATTTTAAAGAATTCAATAGTTTCTATGTACCCTCTGGTAGAACTAAAAAGTACAGTTAAAATAGCATAGAATTCATCAATTGGTTTATGCACCTACGTTATATTATTTTCAAATTGATGTAGACTTATTTATAGATTTTATTACTAAATTTTTTTTATTCATAGTTATTATAAAGCTTCCTTCAAATATATTTACCAATTCTATGGCTGAGAAATATTTTTAGCAACTTTTCTACAAAGGATTATAATTAATCATTTATTGACTTCCCTTTATTTTTCTATGTTGTGTTGGTTAGTTAGAAACCATATATAATATTTATTTCTAATTATGAATCCTTATTAAACAAAATAAGGAATATTAATCACAAAAGAATTAATAATGGGTACCATCCATTAATTATATATATGAATACTACATCCTTCTAACATTAGGGAATGTTTTCTAGTTATAGAATTATGATATTCAATTTAAAAAAAATTGATATAAAAAAGAATAATCATTTCTTTCAGCCTAATAGTTAAATCATGTGAATGGTGATAAACACTATTAGGGGGTATTAATGACTATCTTTAATAATTTCAACTATCATCACTCTTATTCTACTTTTTCACTACTCCCACAAAGAGAGCCATTGTTGAAAACAAATAATCAAATATAAAATTTTTAGCAAGGATTTGTTGTATCACCCAGAGTTTTTATGGACCATATTTTTCAAATAAATTATAATTTTCATTTATATCTTCAAATTTACTATGTCAAACATTCTTTTTCATGCTAAAGTGAGTTGTCATAGGTTACACACAACGCTGAGGTGACGTATGATACATGCAACACTCATTGTAGATTTTGATAAATATATATAAGAAATACTTTTGGATTATGTTATACACAACACCAATGGAGTCTTTCACTACATGCAACACATACTTGGCTTGCGTTACATGCAATAGTAACCTTCATCGATTGCTTTTGTTGTACGCAATATAGTGTTTCACTAAACAATGATATATTATTAAAATATTATTGTTTAATGGATATAAACTATCTATTACGAATATTGTTAACCAAATTTTCAAATTAATATAAAATTAAAATTAATCTTTTGTATTTTATATACATGATATAAGAACAAATTCAAATTTTCAGATAAAATAATTATTTTTCAAAAAATATAGTTTTGATACCTATTGATGGTACACCCATTTTAAATATAGATTTTAACACTTTTATATATTCTATTTTAAAAATAAAAAACTTATTTGGAAGAATGACCTCAAAATTTACATAAGTTGATTTTTTGAAATTTTTCAGATAAAATTCATATTTTAATGATTAGTGAAAATTAATGGATTTTAATTCAAAACTATATTTTAATATAATTTATTTATATAGTTATATTATCTATTTAATTTGATTTAAAGTGTAATTGGATTATGTTTTTATCATTTAATAAATTTTTTGTCATTGGATGTAATTTAAAATTTAAATTGGATATAAACACATGTCAATCTTTTGATAGTTTTCGCTTCGTAAAAACCTGCTTTCTGGTTTTGACAACAAGATTTAATTTTAAACTAATTTCTTAGAATTTTGTGTTTTTGAATTTAGAAAAATGGATTCCATATTCTTTATAATATGGTCCTAAATTTTTAAACAGGTACCTTTTATTTTTTGGACATTATGAATAGTAACTTGAGTAATTATTTTTATTTACTATGATTAAAGGGTAAATCAAGTAAATAAGGTTAAAAAAATAATATTATTACAATATAAAAATAACCCAAAATGTGTCCTGATACTATTTTATGTGTCATGGAAGGAAAAAAAATCCTTATGCAGACATTCTGGCATTTTAGAACCACTTTGGTGTGAAAATGACATGTTATAATAATTAATTTAAAGTAAAGGGAAATATAACATTACCATGTATCTTTTTACAAAACAATTTTATTATAATTTATTTAAATGATATATTCTAATATAAATAGTTATTAGAAAACTTAAATGATTTCCTAAATCATAGTATTTTATTTATAAATTTCTATATTTAATAAATAAATTTATTTATTACATAATGATGATATAGGGATTACATTATTAATGAAATATTCAAATAAATGATATTATAAATATTAAAATAAATTTAACATTGCATTTTTATTCCATACACGAATGTTTTAGATGAAACTGACATGTGAGGGATGATTTAATTCCTTTGTTTTTATGGAATCAAATTATTATTACTTTAATAAAAATCAATTACTAAATAGTGTCAAAATTGACATAAATGAGTTTTTTAGAAATTCAGTTTATTAAATGATATAATAGTCATAAAATTATAATATTTGGAAAAATACATATATAATGATACAAATTTCATTAATGATACACTTGAGGTTCTCTTGTCATTTTATAGTTTCTATAGTTACCATATATTATGAAAATACAAGAATACATGGTAAGAGTTAATGTTTTTAACTAAGGGTTAAAGCTAAAAGATAAGGTCATTTTTGTGACCTAAGCTCTTTTAAAACCTATTAGTTGAGAGTATTTAGACCCATAATCATATGAAATTTGAAATAAATTAGTTTTTGACCATTATAAAGTTAAAAAAATTATCATAAATTAATATTTTAAGACATTCTAAAGTTCCCATCACCTCTTCTATAAAAGGGAACCTATCCTTCTATTTTAATCACCCCTAAAAAGCCCTTTTTCTCGGCCAAAACCTACAAATTTCCTCTAAAAATTTCCCTAAACTTATCCTAAATGCAAAACTATGGTAAAAAATCATCCTATAGAGATGTTTTTCACAAATCAAAAGACAATACTTGAAAAAGAGTTAATTGTTTCATTACCTCTTTCAAAATTATTTTATTCTTCTACTTCCTATTATTATGTTGTTACCATAATAAAGTAATAAATATGGTATCTTATACATTCTTAGATGTTATTATAATTATTTTCAAAACATAAAATTATTTTTATCTATCCTATGAATGACAATATCACCATGCATGCGTTCGTACGGCTCACCGTCTCCACGTCGTGGTGTAATTTTTTATTCAACAATACATAATTTTAATGGGTATAATAATGAGTATAATGGATGTAAACAATGACTATAAAATGATAATTATTCATTATATCTAATATACCATTCAATCCTATACTATTTAACCATTAAGTGAATGATATCATCACTCGTGCGTACGTACGACCTACCATCTCCACGACATGATTAGATTAATTATCCACGTTAATAATTCAAGAATGATTATAAAGTATATATAATAAATAATAATAACATATATGAAATTATAATTCTACCATATTTATTTATATATATATTTTTCATTTACTTGCTTCTATTCAATTCAACAAGGAAACAGAAACAGTGTTCACACGTATGTACGACCTACCGTCTTAATGAACGGTGTATTCCATTTCATTTATCTATCTCTTATATATATTTCTATATTGAATATTTATGATATAATATCTTGTCTTACATTATAAAAGTAAATAAATCATTATCTATATAATACTATCATTAATAACAATCCAAAACATGTACGATAAATAAAATGATTATTACCCAAAACATTGTTTTTATATGGAATTGATAAATAAACTGGTAATATAATGTTAAAAGTGAATAATAGAAGATATTATAGATATTATTAAGGTTCTATTACAAGTAAATAATATTTTTAAACTCACCCTACAAGTTTTTCAAACACATATGGAAGAAATCGGTCCAAAGGTAAGGGAATATTTTGGAATCTCATTCTTATCCGAGATTGTTTATCGGTAAGTATTTATTAGGGTTTCATTTGGGTATATTTATTATCCACATCCATATTTCCTAAAAATATAATATTATATATATTATTATAATATTTTTTAAATCCAATTTTTCCCATTGGTGATGTTTTACTAAACGATATGGAATGAATCTTTTTTTGTTTTCTATATGAGGTGCTTTTTGACTTCTCTGACAAGAGTTTAAGAAGAGTTTTTTTAATTGGATTTCAACAGAATCATAATTTTTTTTCCATGAAACATATCCTACATGATTTAAAGTTTATTTTAAACTTAATTATTTTATTTTAGAATTGTGCGGAATTTTTAGAAAAGAAAATCTTTTTGAAAAGAAAGGAAATTTTTTGCTAGAAATAAATTCAAGCGTTTTATCAAAATTATTTTCCATATAAGATTAAAAATATATTTCAAGTATAATATCCCTATTATTTATATGGTTTATTATTTTTATAATGTAATTATATTTATGAAATCCAATTTTTTTACATGTATTATGTTATAATGAACTGATGTTTAAGAAATCCATTTTATTCTTTAGGTTATGTTATGATGAATGATTTATGTTTTTATGGAACATGTAAGAATGATAGCTTTATGAGATGGGTGGGTCCTATATCTCCCTATAATGAATTGGGTAAAGATTTATATCTCTTGAAATAGACATTACTAGAATATAAAGTATATCCAGTTCATAAATATTGGCTGGAACGACAAAAAATATGGTTCAGTTATACATGGCTGGAACGGAAAGTGAACCCTATTTAGTAATGGACTTTGTCCACTATGATGGTGCAAGGACCCAACCCCAGTTTCCCAGATCCGGTGATTTGTTTTATTAAATTTCATATAAACATGGAATATACATCCCAAAGGACCGAGTGGTTTAGTATATTTGGAAACAAGATATATATACATAAATTCATTTTTAAAAATTGAAGTGAAATAAATCATATAAGTTTTATTAGGAATGGCCAAAACTATAATATTATCCTTGAATGTCATTTATAATAAACGTATTCATGTTATAAGAAAATGAAACATAAGAAAGGGGTGAGCTCAAAAGGTCTGTAAGTGTAATAAGTACAGAAAAATATATCATAAACATAAACATAAGGCATGGTGAGTAACTAAAAACGCATTCTTTTAAAAAATAATCATTAACATAATATGGAAGGATTAAGAGATGAATAAATAATTACATAATAAGACATAATAATGGGTATTTTACTATTCAAATAACCACATGAACTGTAAATACTAGTTTCATAATGATGAATTTCAGAATTCATAACATCATAAATAAAACATCAAGGCCTTGTGCCAAGTCCATAAATATCCATTTTTTCAAGGCCTCATGCCAAGACCAGTTTTTTTTGTGAGACCTACCAATGCATATAGGGGCTATAGAGGGCCCCAATAATAACATTCTAGGCCCAATTCATTACTCATATGAATGGGGATCAAAATTAACAACATATACTGACATATAAAATGTAAATAAATTTCCCCATACTTTAATCATAAACAAAAACCATTCGAAGTAAATTGGTGAATGGTTTTAAGATGGAACATACACAATCAAACTAATAATAAATAATTAAATTAAATATGATAGATTAAATCATAAAATATTAATCCCAATAATATAAGACAATCAACAAGTGTGTTGAAATAGGTGAAGATACTCTTATAAAATCAGCGAGTAATTCATGAGATAAATACTCTTCTACTTTGAAAAGAAAATTTATTTGGAAAATTATTTATAGTAAATTATAAGTGAAGTAATATATTATTTTCATAATAAAATTTGTGTTAATATAAAAATAAGGGTTATAAAAACTTATTATTGTGTTCCCTTGAAAATAGTTAAGAATTTGAAAAATTCCCTTGATTCTGGAATGTATTTGAGGAATAATTTTTGATAGTCCCTTTTAAAACATGTAACTCCCCCATAAAATAAAGAAGGATTCTGGATTGTGAAATTTTTTTGAACACTCATAAAGAATTTATGAGGGGTAAATAATGATAAATTATAATTTTGTTGAGGTATGTAGACAATAAAAGTAACACAAATGAAAATAGTGGTTTGGGTGGAAAACCCTTAACTTAAATCTGAAGGTGTTCCTCGCTTGATCTCAATGACCTGAATAATTAAATATAGGTTCATAAATTAATTTTTACAGAACCTAAACTAAATTTAGTTTTTTTATTATAAACTTATTATGTTTATTCATATCCTTTTTATAGGTTAGGATATTCAATTTTATTGTTTGGGCGTGTTTTCTTCCTTGGTTTTCAAGATCAGTTTACTTATATTCGTGTATGGATAAACATGTAGAATGAGAATGGTTGCACAAAATAAAAGTTTTATTTTATTAGTTAAAAACCAGATGATTAAATGGTCATAAATTTTTTTTGGTTATTGGGAGTGAAGATGAATCATTATATAAAACATTAATGATAATTGTTTGGTTTAATTGGCGGTTTTTTATCACAACAAACTCATTTTGATTTATAACTTAATATCTTGTGTAAACAAATATTATAGAACCTTAAATAAGTTATAATACATATATTATTTTCTTTTTCAACCATGAAAATAGATTTAGGACCCTAATTGAATATGTTAATAGAAATTGAAAACCAATTGTCTGTTAATGTAAAAAAATCAACACATGTGAGATGGTGTTTTCTTTTCTAGTACAAAAGAAGGATAAATGAGATATGATGGGGAATTATTCCATTACCAAAAAAAAATACAACACATGTATGGTATTGTAGTTCCCATAATATTTGGATGAAAGGAGGTGAGTAATTAAAAGAGAGGAAAAAGGAACCTGAAATAAAAAGAAAAGTTGAGAATCCCTTATGAAAATTCGGTAGCATAACAGCATCCCATAAAAATTCCTAAAATATTTTGATGATAATAAAGGGTATCTAATAATTATTAAATAATACTGAAATTAAGTGGTATATGTAATGACATATCCCAATATAATCCAATTTAAAAGAAATAGAATAACATAAAAAAGAGTTCTTGAAAAATAGAAGTGTGGTAGATTCCCTTAACCTATGGAGTAACTCATAAAACATGATGGTTGGGACCTTGGGGGCCTGGTGACACCTTGGGAGGACTCATAGGGAGGTAAAAATACCATAGATATAAGTATGGTGAATTTTAAATGAATTATAAATAAAGAATTGGTTTGTATTTATAGTAAATGAGAAGGAGTTTTTTATTAATTTTTAAGGAGACCTCATTAGTTGTTTTTGAAAAACTATGGGATTGACCACTATATTTTCCAATGTTATTAGCCACATGGGACACCAAAAATGATATTTTAATGTAAACAAGTCGATCATGATTTTATATTAATTATTATATAATTATGAAGTCATTAAACATACAGAAAACTCAAATCTTTTTTTACTATTCACAAAAAAAATCAAGTATTTTAGAAAAATCCCAAAAATTCACACCAACCATTTTTCAATGTGTATAATTAAAAAATGAATTCCTTTTTTTAAAATAATTTTCGAAATATTTTAATTTAATCTTAAAATAAAATGACAATTTATTCCAAAAAACATTAAAACTATCACTCATTTTATAACACCTTGAAAATTTAATCGAGGTCTCATAAAATTATCTTATAAACATAAGACAATAAAATAATAATTTATGATTACATTTGATTAAAATTATTTTAAATTATAAATTACAAAAGTAATTAAAAAATATCAATTAAAATATTCATGACATACAAATTTACCAATACTTATACTGTGATCATTTATCACTTATAAGATGTCTAAATTGTATTTATACATTCATGGGTGAAGTTTCTATTTTTTGGCTGATTTACTATTCACTTATTTTCCTAAGAGTAATAGTACTATTCATAAGGGAATGTTAATATTCATATAGGTATTTTACTTTTCATAAAATCTAACTTGATTCAATCAAACTCTAAATATCTTACTGAATGCAACCGTGTATGTTAGTTTTTTTGAAATTTAAATTATAATAATGTAATAATTATATTTAATGGCTTGGCTATAACAAAGTTGTGTTTTTTAGAGACTTAGTGTTTCATGCATTCAATATTAAATTTATTTTCAAAATATTGGGGTGCTACATTATCCTCTCCTTACAAAATATTCGCCATCTAAATTACCATAATGTTTCCCAAAAATATATTTGGGCGGTTCTTCATCATAAGATCCTCAGGCTCCCATGTTTCCTCTTCGATTTTATGAATTTTCCAAAGTATTGTTACTAGTTGGGTTGTCCAATTCCTCATCACTTCTTCTTTAGTTTCCAGAATCAAGATACGCTCTTCATAGTAAGATAGGCCTGGTTTCAATTCTATACTATCAGAAGTGAGGACATGTGTTGGGTATGGAATGTACTCTCTCAGTAATGAGAAATATAACACTTTGTGCACTTTAGACTGGCTAGACAGCATATCCAAAAGATATGCAATAGCTCCAATTTTCTTCAGAATTTCAAAATGGCATATTTACCTATGGCTTAGTTTCCCTTTCTTCCCAAATAATATAACACCCTTCCAAAGAGATTCTTTTAAGAAAACATGATCTCCCATTTAAAATTCCAAATCCTTCCTTTTATTATTTGCATATCTTTTTTCATATTTGAGCTACTTTGATATGGCCTTGAATAGTTTTTACCTTCGTTGTTTTTTTCACCGCAAGCTCTGGACCCCCCAAGCTTCCATTCACTGACTTCTTCCCAACATGTTGTTGTATGAAATTTATTTCCATAAAATTCTTCATATGGTTCCATTTGAATTCTTGAATATAAACTATTATTATAGTAAAACTTCACCAAGGGTAAATATTGATCCCACATATATTGAAATTTGAGTGAGCATGATCTCAACATGACTTCTAATGTTTGTATTATCCTTTCTGATTTCCCATTAATTTGAGGATGATAAGAAGTAATTAAAGGAAGCTCAGTATCCCAAGATTTCTGAAAACTTTCCCAGAATTTCAATGTAAATCAAGGATAACAATCAGACCCTATTAAAAGAGGTTCTCCATGATGTTTTCCAAAATCATGGATATAGATTCATGAAAGACGCTCCAATTGAAAATCCTAACTTATAGTGAGGAAATGTTCATATTTTGTATTTTGATCAACAATTACACATATTTTATAATTCTTTCTTAATGTTTTGGGAAATTTAGTGAAAAAACCCTAGTGATGTCATCCCATTTTCATGTAGGAATAGGTAGAGTTTTCATGAATCCTCTTGGATGTTGTCACTAGCCTTCACTTTTTGACAGACTAAACATCTTGATAAATAATATTCAATTGCTCATTTCATGTTTTCCCACCAACAATATTCCTTCAAATCCCTATACATTTTACTAATACTTGGGTTTATAGAAAAATTTGAGCTATGGACATCGTCCAATAACTCCTTTTTCAGCATGGGTATAGCTGGAAAACAAAACCACTTCCCAAATTTCATAATTCCCTCTACACACCCGAATTTAACAAAATTACGATCTTTCACAAAATTAAGTTTTAACTGAAGGTTCTCATCATCAGAATAAGAGAATTTAATCCTTTCTAATAAAGATAGTTGGGAAGCCAATTGAAAAGGTAATGATGTTTTAACTTCATTGATAATTCCCAAGTCTATCCTTATTAGATCCATGAATATAGGATCCCATTCAATCCTATTTTTATTAATACTCCATGCTCCTTCCTGATCAATGCATCAGCTACCTTATTTTCCTTTCTTGGATGGTAGTGTGGGGAAAAATCATAATCCTTGGGTAATTCAAGCCATCATTGTTGTCTTATGTTTAGTTCTTTCTTTGAGAAGATATACTTCAGACTCTTGTGATCTATATATATCTCAGATCTTTCACCATAGAGATATTTTCCCAATATTTTTAGAGAAAAGATCACAGAATCTAACACAAGATCATGAGTAGTATAGTTTGGTTCATAAATTTCTTACTACCTTCATGTGTAGGGAATAACTCTATCATTCTTCATAAGTACATTACCATGTAATTTGGGTGATGCATAACTATAAATCACATACCGATCATTCCTTGAGGGTAGAGTTAGGATCATAGAATTCACCAATATCCTCTTCAATTCTTCGAAACAATACTCATGTTCTTTTTTATATTCAAACATAACCCCTTTACATTTAATCTTGGTCGTTGGGTTTGATAAACAAGTGATGTCATCAACGAAACTTTGATAATAACCTGCTAAACCAATAAAACTATGTACCTTAGTTATGTTCACTGGAGTAGGCCATTATTTTAATAGCCTTTTTCTTCACCGGATCAATAGATATTCCATACTTAGAGACAATGTGGCTAAGAAAGGAAACTGATTGAATCCAAAATTCACACTTGATAAACTTCCCATATAATTAATTTCTTCTAAGCATCTTCAGAATATTACGCAAGTTATTTTCATGATTTTCGTAGATTTTGGAATATACTAATATATTTCCAATAAATACCACCACAAATTCTTCAAGATATTAATTCAAAACTCTATTCATTAGATCCATGAAAATAGAGTGTGCATTAGTGAGTCCAAAAGGCATTACTATAAACTCATAATTCCCATACCTTGTTCAAAACACTGTCGTCGGAATGTCTTCCTTCCTTACTAGAAACTGATGATATCCAGATCAAAGATGAATCTTTAAAAAATATTTGACTCAATTAAGTTGATCAAATAAATCATCAATTCATGGTTGGGGATACTTGTTCTTTATTATTATAGAATTGATCTTCTTGTAGTCAATACAAAACCTCATAAATCCATCTTTCTGCTTAATAAAAAGAATAGTGGCTCCCCATGAAGAGAAAATTGGGGAATGAATTACTTTTTACAAAAAATTTCTAGTTGTTTATACAGTTCCACTAATTCCATTGTGGCCATTATATAAGGGGTATTTGATATGTACCTTGAATCAAGAATTAATTCAATAGATTACACAATTTCCCACTCTGTAGGATGTCCAGGTAAATCTTATGGAAACACTCAACATATTCTGGTAAAATAGGTGTCTCTTCTATTTGAACTTTCCATTCCTCACCCATAGATATTTTATTCTCTTACTATCCAATAATTGAATTCAATAGAGCTACTGGGGGTGGATCCGGATAATAATTAGGAGGAGGGGTTTCTAGTCCAAAGATAATGGATTCAACACCATTCTCAAAATTCATAACATCCAACTTCTTTCAATTTATCCTCACATCATAATGTGAAAGCCAAATCATACCATGGATTATATCAAATTCAATCCTGGGCATGATAATAAAATCAGCATATAAAACACATTTATATGCCATAATGGGGACTGACTGACACAACATTGTTTCAATTATGTTTCTTTTAAGAGTTTTGACTCATAACTCCCTTAATAAATCAAATTGGAAATATTTAATTTTTATAGAAAACTGGGAATATATGAAAGAATGGGTTGACCTAGAATCAAATAAAGCATTGGCTAACTTCGATGAAACGATTAAGGTGCCTTCCACCACATCATTTGTAACTTCGACTTCTGTAGTTGTGATAGCATAAGCTTGGAATTTCTCCCTTGACCTTATTTGGGGAATTATTCCATGAAGGATAGGAGAATCATTTTAATATTTTACCCTCTCCCTACAAGTGTTGCATTGATCATTGGTAGCTTACTTCTTCTCTATAAAATCTAGGGATTTGTTGCCTTTTTTCCACACTTGTAAAAATCACCCATACCCTTCAAAAAAGTACCAGGGTGTCTCATCCCACAATTATCATAGGGTGGAAGGTCAAATATTTCATTTTTCCTCATTTTATTATTTCCTTTTCTATTTTTTTCATTTTCCCTCTTCTTCTTTGTCTTTCCTTAAAAGTCATAAGACATAGAAAATTATTTTCTTGTCTTGATAGCACATGAGACTATATCTTCATATGATGAGAAATTTTGGGAGACCAGTTCTCTTTAGAGGAATGGTTTTAAACCATCAAATAATCAATCAAACTTTCTTTTTAGATTACGTATGTAGTCCACAACATGTCTTACTAACCTTGTGAAGTTAACTTCATAATTTGAAACATTCACATCTTATTTTTCTTTAGTTTCAGAATCTGCCTTTCTATCTTTCTTGTTGTTCATGAGGGAAGTATTTTTTTTAAAAATATTTCATTAAAATCCATCCTTTCCATTTATTATATTTCTTCCTCCTTTTTTGTATTGGATTCAAGACCACCGCTGATCTTCATCTCCCAATAGTAGATAAACTACCATAAAAAACTTATACCATTCATTACATCCCAAAGAGAGAAATATATTCTCTAATGAACCTATAAAATTCTCCTATATTAATGGGTTTGTAGTCCCATTGAATGATGGAGGTGGTCTTCACATAGGGTTATCTAACATAACTCCTCTACATTGTGGACCCAGATGCTCTATTTGGGTAAGGTTTTTGTTCATAACCTAAGTATGTTTTTCCAGAATAGTTGTAAGTTTCTAATCACCCTTAGTAGCTCTAGATCCAGCATCATTATCTTGCATCAGAGGGAAATACCTAGATGGGATACACACATTCATGAGGTTTCCATTCCTACCACTAGGTTCCATTTATGAATAATAGCATGCTCTAGATTAGGTTATGAATCTTAATGTATAATATCAACATAAAATACATAGTATAAATTTCAATTCTATTTATAGATAACCCAATAATCATAAACGTTTTTTCTTTAAGGAAAAATTTACATTTAAATCCTTCATAATGGATTGTAAAGGAAATTTAAATCATCATAAGCATATCCCCCAGAAGTGTTAAACCAAGTGCACAGTAAGGCCCATTACTGTGTACTAGGATACATTGGGTCAAGCCCAAGACTCATTTTCAGTGTTTTCACCCCAAGGTACGTCTGTTCCTAAACTACATCCATTTATAGTATCCAGAAAAGGATTTATTTTCTATAAATATCCACATAATCTATTCCTTACCAAAAATTCCATTATTTTCATGTATTTTTACACTTCAAAACTATTTTAGGTAGTTTTTTCCTAATATACATTTTCTAAATCTAGTTTACATGTTTTCTACTAAACTTCCAATGATACTAACTATTAGGACCTGACCCTAGTTTCCTAAAGCCAGATCCATATTTTATTATATTGGCATATAAACACAAAATATGCATCCTAAATGACCGAGTGGTTTAGTAGATTTGGAAACAAGATACATACATAAATTCACCAATACAAATTGAAATGAAATACAACATATAAATTTTATTAGGAACATCCAAAACTATGATTTTATCCCAGAAGGACATTCAAAATAAACTTCTTATGTCCTGAGAAAATGAAACATGAGAAAGGGTTGAGCTCAAACACTCAGTAAGGTTAATAAATACAGCGGAAGATATCATAAACATAAACATGAGGCATTTAGAATAACTAAAAACACTTGCCTCTAAAAAAAATGATGAACATAATCTGGAAACATTAAGAGCTAAATATATAATGCCATAATAATTCATAATCATGTGTATTATACTAGTAGAATAACCACATGAGCTATCAATAATAGTTTCACAATGAGGTAATTCATAATGTGGGACATCATAACCATGCCATCAAGACCTCATTCCATGACCATAAATATCCATTTTGTCAAGGCCTCGTGCCAAGACCAGTGTTTGTCTCATGAGAAATACCGATGAATCAAGGGGCTATAGAGGGCCCCACCTATCACATACTAAGTCCAAAAAATTAATTTTATGAATGGGTATAAACATAAATATTATATACTAACATATGAAATTTAAATAACTTTCCCCAAACATTAAGTATAAACACTAACCATTCAGAGTAAATTGGAGATTGGTTTTAATATAGCACATCCATAGTCAAACTAATCATAAACCATTCAATTAAATATGGTAAATGATATCATAAAATATTAATACCAATAATACATAATAATTAAAAATATTTTTGAAGTAGGTAAAGATACCCTTATAAGATCATCGAGTGTTTCTTGTGGTAAATACTCTTTTACATTGAAAAGAATAGTTCTTCTGGAAAATTCATTGTATAAAACAATAATTGAATTAAGATAGTTTTTCATAATAAAATTATTTTTTATAAAGATAATGGTTTATAAAAATATATTATTGAGTTCCCTTGAAAATAGGTAAGAATTTGAGAAATTGCCCTGAATCTGGCTTGTATTTCGGTATGAATTTTTGAAAGTCCTATTAAAACATGTAACTCCCCATAAAATAATGAAGGATTCTGTTTATTAAACATATATATAACAATCATACAATATTTATTAGGGGTAAATAATAATACATAATAATTTAAATGAGGTAAGCAGACAATAAAAGTAACCCGAATGAAAATGGAGGTTCGGGTGGAAAACCTTTACCTTAAGTCCGAAGGTATTTCTCACATGATCTTAATGTCCTGAATAATCTAATTCTGGTTCATAAATTAATGATTCTATAAGATCCTTTACATTTAATTGAATTATTATAACCTTATTAGGTTTATTTATGGCCTTTTATAGGTTAATAGATTCAATTTCAGAGTTTGGAAGTGTTTTTTTCCTTGGTTTTAATGGTCGGTTTACTTGTATTAATGTATGGATAAACATGTAGAATAAGAATGTTTTTATATAATATAAGTTTTATAAAATTAGTTAAAAACCATAATATTACATAATTATAAATTTTTGTTGTTTTTGGGAGTGAAGATGAATCATAATATAAAATATTAATGATAATTGTTTGGGTTAATTGGCCGTTTTTGATAACAACTAGCTCATTTTAGGTTTGAAATTAATTAAATGTGTAAAAAAATATTCCAGAACCTTAAATAATTTATAATACATATATTATCATTTTGTTCTACCATAAAAATAGTTTCATGACGATAATTGAATATACTAATTGAAATTGAAAGCACGTCGTCCTTTTATGTGATAAATTAACACATCTCAGATGGTGTTTTAATTTCGAGTATAAAAGGAGAAAGGAGGGATGATGATGAATTATTACATTATCACAAAAAAAATACAAGTAAGTTAATGTATTAAACATAAAATTTCAATTAAATGAGGTTTGAAAAGATAAATGATAAATAAAAGAAAAGTTCAGAAATCGCTTATGAAAATTCAGCAGCCTAACGACTTCACTTAAAAATTCATAAAATATTTTAATGAGAGAAAATGCGACTGTAATCATTCTAACATGATATGGACATTTTGGGGGATACATATTGGCATATCCCAACATAATATAATTGAAAATTAAAGATAATAACATAAAAAGTGTTCTTGAAAAAAGAGAACGTTGGTAGATTCCCTTACCATGTAGAGTAACTCCTAAAACAAGATGGTTGGGACCTTTGAAGATTAGGGAAACCTTGGGAGGACTCATAGGGAGGAATAAATACCATAGATTATAGTTTGATGAATTTTTAATTAATTAAAATGATGGAATGGGTGGGTATTTATAGTAAATGAGAGGGAGCTTTTTATTAATTTCAAAGGAAACCTCATTATTGGTTTTTGCAAAACCATGGGCTTTCCCATGATATTTTCCCATGGTATTAGCCACTTGGGACACCTCATATCATATTTTAATGTATAAATCTCTACCATAATTTTATATTAATTGTCACATCATTATTATTACATTAAACACACCAAATACTCAAAACTCTATTTTTAATATTCACAAAAAATTCAACTATTTTAGAAAAATCCCAAAAATTCACCCCAACAATTTTTCTACATGTAGAATTAAAAAATGAAATAAATTTTTTTCAATATAATTTTATAAATATTTTTAATTTAATTTCTAAATAAAACCATAATTTATTTTAAAAAAACAACTTTAAAACTTATACTCATATTATAACACCATGAAAAATTAATCAAGTTCTCATAAAATTATATTATAACCATAAGACAATAAAATAATAATTTATGGTAAAATTTTATTAAAATAAATTCCATTTTAAATTCTTAAATTAATCATGAAATTGTAATTAAAATATTTCTAACTTATAAAAATACCAATACTTATACAATGAACATTTTGTTACATAGAAGATGTCTAAATTGTATGTATACATTCATGGGTGAAGTTTCTATGTTTTCGGCCAATTTACTATTCATTTCTATTCCTAAGAGTAATATTAATATTCATAAGGGTATATTACTATTCATAAGGGTATGATACTATTCATAAAAAGACTAAGTAGATTCTATCAGAAGATAAATATCTTACTGAACGCAACTGTTTATGTCAGTTTTCATGAAATTAAAATTACAGTCGTATAAAAATTATGTTTACTGGATAGGTTATAAAAAAGTGGTGTTTTGTGGAGACTTAGTGTTTCATGCATTTAATATTAAATTTATTTTCAAAATATTGTGGTGTTATATATGGCCTTGGGAGTAATGTATTACCTACTATAGAAATCATATTATGTGCTTATTTTTTTTCCAAAATTCAATGTTCTATGCCAATGCTATTTTATCATGGTAAGTGTTTCACTATGATTTATCCCTTACAGACTGCTAAGATTTATTTCAAGACTCAATATTTTGATATTTAAGCTTTGTGTTCTTGTTTTTACATTCATATATTTATGGTTTGTTTTATGTTCTCAATTTTTACCCTTACTTGGCATTTGAGCTCACCCTTTTTTGTTTTCTTTTCCCCAAGATATAAAGAAATGTTTTAGGTAGGAAAACAAACGGGGAAGATCTTTATGGGATATGTTGAAGATCTTCAACCAAGTGAGAAGATTATGTTCCATGTTTCCAAATACACTATACTAATATGGTCTTTGGGCATATATTTTTGTAATGTATTAAATATTATGAAAAAGAAATTTAAAGTCCACATACATAAAGATTGGGTCGTTAGAGTTGGCATCAGAGTGAAGGTTTAGATAACCTTTGGAAACTAGGATGAAAATTCATATCCCTTGATATCTTTCTAAGGATTTGTATAGGGATGTCTCTAAGGATAATTCTAACTATAGGATATTATCCTAGAATTATTGTAATGATCATGAATAACCTAGGAATCAACCTAAGATTTTAGAGATTTAAAGTACTCCCCCTTGATTATGTTGTGTCCAAACTATGATTTTTTCCTCTCAAGCTACTCTTTTTGGGTTTTAGACAATTGCTATAACCCAAAGGAACCATGTTAATGATAAATGCATAAAGCAATGTAATGATTTTTCTACTGAAAAAACAAATGTTATGGGAGATAGAATTCAAAATATTATTACTATACTTACACAAGCTATGAATCATTCTGGACTTCCAAATGAGGATAGAAGGGAACAACATTCTGTTGAGTCCTTCATTAGGAAATTTCAACCTTATTTTAGTGGGTCTTCTGATCCACATGTTGCTTAACAATGTATCAGTGCCATTGAATTGATATTTTCCATCCTTCGCTGTTTAGAAAATGAAAATGTCATTTTTGTTATTTATTATTTAAAAGGAGAAGTAGAATAGTGGTGGGATCTAACCAAGAATATAAGGCAGAAAGATATAATTGAAACCATAGAATGGGATGAGTTCAATAACTTACTTTTCAAAAAGTACATTTCACTGATTCTTTAAACAAATATGGACAATGAGTTTCATGAGATTAATCAAATGGATGATGAATTTGTAGTTATGTACCAGGAAAATCTTACGTGTCTTACAGGGTATGCTTCTCAATTTATCATCCAACCTCAAATTAATGTGGATTGATTCTTTTGTGTCTTAAAATAAATTAGTCTAAGGGTAGTAGTTATAAGAGACATTAGTACCTATAAAGATAGTTTTTGTTGTGATATTAATTTAGAAATGGGGATTGGTGTTACTTGTGAATCTCATGGTTCTAATGAGAATTGAAAGATGAAGTTCATGGGGAAATATCAAAACAATGGTGAAAAGAAGTTAAATGTTTCCATATGCTCAATGTGCAGAAAGAAGCATGGTGGAGATTTTATTAAAGGGACTAGCAAATTTTTTATGTGTGGGAAATAAGTTCATCAAGTATTTGAATACCAAAGTAATGGGAAAGAGGTTTATAATTATGTGAATAGAGAAAAGACTATAGATAATGTGCCACCCACACATCAATGCTACAAATGCAAGTAAATGGGGCATTGTGCTAACTAATTCCCTACTTGAAGGGTTATGGATGATAATCGACATCAAAAAACTCTTAAGTCCAAAGACAAAGTAAAATCACATGAAGTCATGATTGGAAATGTTGAGTTGGACAACGAAGTGGTGGAATGATTAAGTTATTATGTAATGGGATTCCAAAATACTGTATTAGAATTTATTTTATAGTATTATGGAATATTGGAATATATATGTATTGGTCCATTGTGATTTTACAAAAGTATATGATAAAAGTAACCATGAAAAGTGATTGAAATATTTTTGGAAGGCACATGATATGTGCATAATGATGGTATAAAAATATTATGAGATGTTTTATGGTATTAAAGACCTCATGACTGAAATAAATACAATATGATATCATGTTTTTAGTATATAGAAATTTTATTATTTTTGGTGTGTGGAAAGAGTTAATTTTGATAGAATGCATGTTTTCACTAATATTCTATGATAATTATTGTTATTATCATTTTTTAAGAGAATGTATGATTAAGGTATTCACATGTTTGGAATGAGAAATCCATGAACTAATTTATGAGACATGGGTAATAAATATTATGTCTATTTAGTTCAAATATTTCAAATTTTTTATATTTTTAGTTTTTAGATGGATTGTAATGGTACATATTTTTTTATATTAGAAGGTATATTCTAGTTGAAGCTTATTAGATTAACATATTATCTTACTATATATGGATTTTTCCATATTTGATAACTTGTTCTAACCTTTTCGTTGAGACATATGGAATTACCTATCATTCTATCACATGATCTACCTACATTTCAATAATGAAAATTTTAACTTCAGTACTTTAAATATGATATGAAGTGGAAATTGTTCAAGGCACAAACAATGGAGAGATTGTACCAAGATAAAGTATGTATGTATTCACATGAAAAATTCTTCAACTTTAGTGAAAGGATATTGAAAACCAAAAATCATATCATAGTACCTTCATATCTAATGAATTAGATGGTCCCATAAATCATTGCATATTTATGGATTTCTGGTTGTAAACATTCTCCAAACCTTGTTCTCTATCACTATCCATCAGAACATTATGGTTGGATTTTTCTTCCATATCAATGTTTTTAGATTCCACCTATGTTCTCCTATGTAGAATACCATAGATGATTTAAATGTGTAACCTTTATGTTTCTAACATTCCTTTTAAAATGAAGTTTTAGTATTCCATTTTATGATGTGGTTTTCCATGAAAGAATCTATTATGTAGTAAACCTTTTATAAACCCAAAGAATTTTGAGAGTAAAATTCATTGTAAGGGGTTACAATGTAACACCCTGAGTTTATATGGAACATTTTTTTCAAATAAATTAAAATTTTCATTTATATCTTGCAATGCACTAAATCAAACATTCCTTTCACACTAAATCGACTTATCATATGTTACACCCAACACCGAGTTAGCGTACTATAAAAGGAACACTAATTATAGATTTTGTTCAATGTATAAATGAAATATGTCTAGATAATGGTATTTGAAACACAAAATTAGTCTTTCACTACACACAAAACTTACTTGGCTTGCGTTACATGCAAGAGCAACCTTCTTCGATAGCTTGCGTCGTACGCAATACTGAGTTCCACTAAACAATGATATATTATTAAAATATTATTATTTAATGGGATATAAAATAGATTTTATGAAAATTATTAACAAATTTTTTAATTTTACATAACATTAAATTTTTTATTATGTATTTTCAATACATGATATAAAAACAAATTCAATTATTCAGATAAAAGAAGTAATTTTTTTAAATGTAGTTTTTCAACCTATTGAAGGTGAACCTATTTTAATTATAGTTTTTAATAATTTTATATATTATATTTGAAAAAATAAACTTCTTTTTTTGCATGTGAAACATCAAAAAAATTCGTTGATTTTTTGGTATTTTTTGATAAAATTCATATTTTAATGAGTAGTGAAAATACAACATTTTAATTCAAAACTGCATTTTCATCTAATTTATTTAATTATATAATATTTTTAATTTGTTTTAAAATTTAATTGGATTATATTTTCATCACTTAATACAATTTTTTTCGTTTTAAGTAAATTCAAATTTAAATTGTACATAAACATGTGTCAATCTTTTGATAGTTTTTACTTTTTAAAACCCCACATTCTGGTTTTGACAGCAGTAATTAATTTTAAATAAATTTATAAAAATAATATATTTGGAATTTAGAAAAATGGATTCCATATTTGGAATCATAAATTACAAAATTTGTAAATAGGCACCTTTTATTTTTGGACAATATGAATAGTAACCTAAGTAATTATTTTTATTTACCTTGGTTAAATGGTAAATCAGGTAAATAAGTTTAAAAAATATTATAATATTATAAAACTATCCTAAAACGTTTCATAATCCTATTTTATGAGTCATGGGTGATGAAAATAATCCCTAGGAAAAAATTTTGGAATTTGAGAACCACTTGGATCTGAAAATGACATTTTATAATAATTAATTTAAAGTAAAGGGAAATATAACATAAACATGTATATTTTTACTAAAATAATTTTATTTGGGTGTATATAAATGATATCTTAGACTATAAATATTAATTAAAGATATAAAAAATATTTCCTATATAATTATATTTTATTTATAATTTTTATAAAAAATAAATAAATTTATTTATGACACAATGAGGATGTACTGATTACCTTATTAATGAAATATTCAATGAAATGATATTATAAATATTAAAATAAACATAATTTGTTCATTTTAATTCCACCCAAAAAAAATTGGATGACTTTGACATGTGAGGGATTATTTAATGTCTTTGGTTTTACGGAATCAAGTATTTATGACTTTAATAAAATAAATTACAAAACAGTTTCCAAATTGAAAGAAATGAGTTTTTAAAACAAATAATATTTTATTAAATTATATAATAGTCCTAAAACTATATTATTAGGAAAAATGAATTATATAATTTTAATAATTTCATTAATGATACACTTTAGGTTCTTTTGGTATTTTAAAGTAACTATAGTAATGATATATTATGAAAATACAAGAAGACATGGTAAGAGTTATTGTTTTTATCTAAGGTTTAAAGCTAAAATATATTCTTAATTTTTACCTAAACTTGTCTAAAACCTATTTATGGAGACTATTTAGACCCATTTGAATCTTATATTATAAATAAATGAGTTTAGGACCATTAGAAACGGAAAATAAATTTATAATAAATTAAAATTTAAAGACTTTCCTAAACTGCCCCTCACCTCTCCTATAAAAGGGAACTTATCCTTCTCATTTAATCAAACCTATAAATATGTTTTTATCAGAAAAACCCTTCCAATGTTCTCCTCCAACTCCCCTAAAATCATCTTATATGACACACATTGGATATAAATCCATACTAGGGAGACCTTTTGTGAAAATCTATATGAGATACTCAGAAAATAGGTAATTGTTTTATCACCTCTTTCAAAAAAAATTACCTCTTTAACTTACTCTTCTTATTTTGTTCTTATAGTAAAGTAAAAAAATCCATTATTATATAGATGATGATATATTATTATAATTATGGTACAACCTTATACCTTTTTTTATCCATCCTACGAATAATGATATCACCATGCGTGTGTGTGTACGGCTTACCATCTCCACACCATGGTGTAATTTTTTATTCAACAATACATAATTTGGATGGGTATAATGATAAGTATAATGGATTAAAATAATTAATATAACATGATAATTATTATTTTTAATTAATTTACCATCAAATTTCATACCATTTAACCATTAAGTGAATGATATAATCGCTCGTGCGTATATACGGCCTCCGTCTCCGCGACGCGTTGAAATTCATTCTCCACGTTAACCATTCAATAATGATTTTATTGTATATATAATAAATAAGCATGAAATATATTACATAATAATTTTAAATTATTTCTATATATATATTTCATTTAATTGCATCAATTCAATTCAATATGGAAACGGAAACAGCGTTCAAGTGTATGTATGGCCTACCGTCTCCATGAACAGTGTATTCAATTCAATTTATTTATCTATTATATATATTTATATACTGAATATTTAGGATATATAAATTATTTTTTAAATTTTGGATTTATTTAAATCATGATCTATGTAATATGATCGAGAATAACTAGTCAAAACATGTATGATAAATAAAATGATTATTACCCAACATGTTGCTTTAACATGGAAGTGATAAATAAAAGGGTAATATAAAGTAATAAGTGAATCATATATGATATCATAGATATTTTTATGGTTCTATTACAAGTGAATAATATGTTTAAACACATTTTATAGGAGTTTTGGACACATACAGAAGAAATCAAACCTAATATAAGGGATAATTTTCCAATCTCATTATTATCTGAGACTGTTTATATGTATGTATTTACTAGGGTATATTTATCATCCACATACATGTTTATTTAATATATAATATTATTTCTCTTCTTATACTATGTTTTATATTCAATTTTACCCATTGGTGAAGTTTTATTAAAAGTTATGGAAGGAATATTTCATTATTTTTCAATACGAGGTACTTTTTTGACTTTTCTGAAAAGAGTACGAGAAGAATATTTTACAACTTATACAGAATGAAAAGATTTTTACATATTAATAATTCCTTATTTCCAGGAAACATCCAATAATTTATTTGATTTTATTTTCAACTAAATTCTTTTATTTTAAAATTTCAATGAATTTTTAGAAAACAAAACTATTTTGAATAAGAAAGGATATTTTCCTCAAGAATCCATTTCAAGCATTTTATAAAATTATTTTCCATATACAATTTTTAAAAAATCATTTATAATATACCTATTATTATTATGGTTTATTATGTTTATGATTTAATTATATTTATTAAATCTAATTTTCTACATGGATTATGTTATGATGGAATTATTATTAAGAAACCCATTTTATTTGTTGGGTTAATCTATGATTAATGATTTATGTTTCTATGGAACATGTAAAAATGATATCATTATGATATGGGTGGGTCTAATATATCCCTCCAATTAATTGGGTAATGATTTATATCTAATGATATAGACATAACTAGAATGAAAAGTAAATATAGGTCAGTAATACAGGGCTACAACATCAAGTAAATCCAGTGCAGTAATACATGGCTGGAACAGCATATAAACCCAGTTCAGAAAAGGACTTTTTACACTATAATGGTCTTTGAAGCAATTCCTTAGAAACTATGGAATTCATATTATGTGATTATTTGTTTGTTAAAATTCTATTTTTATGCCAATTCTATTTCATCATGGTTAATTTTCCTTTATGATTATTTCCTTACGTACAACTAATATTTATTTCTTGACTCAATATTTTGATAATTAAACATTATGTTCATGTTTTTACATTCTTATGTTTATAGTTTGTTTTATGTTATCAATATTTACCCTTAATAAGAATTTTATATCAACCTTTTTATGTTTTATTCTCAATGTGATATAAATAAAGGTTTTAGGTAGAAAAAAAATGAGAATACCTTTATTGGAGATGTTGAAGATCTTCCACTAATTTACAAGATTATGTACCAAGTTTACAAATACACTAAACCAATTAAGTCTTTGGGAACATATTTGTGTAATGTATTATATATTCCACAAAATAAATGTAATTTCCATTTACGTTATTCTTGGGTCATTAGATTGGCTCCTTGATGTTGACTACATTCTTGGTGACATGTAGTCTCAATGACACATGATGTTCCCAATCATACTATCTAAATAAAAATAAATAAATTGTATAACCTTGAACTCCTAAAACTACTATAAACAACTAGTTATAGTTTATAATTTTTCAAAATAATTAACTCATTCCTAATAATTATTATGGATGAGTGTATGATCCTCTACATGTACTCTAGATGAGTATTGATTCCTCTCCATTAAACAGTAAACTCCACCACATATTCTCTATGATTCTTCTTCATCTTCTTCTTTAATATAGAAATGTATCAGTTATCACCTCTTAATATTATCACCAATATACTTTTGATTTTTTATTATTTATATTAATAAAATATTTTGTGAATATTATCTTTATATTAATTTTTTGGAACCTTAGTTGATTTTCAAATAATGATCTAGACTCACAAAATATTATCCATATTTGAGGAAATTATTTATTTAAGAACTTCATGAAATTTTACATGATGACTCGGTTCATTATATTTAGTGATCATTAAAATATTTTTTCCTTATTATTCATTTATAAACTTCATAAAACCATGGATTATAGTAAAAATTTCATATTTCCACAGAATAATGGCCTCCTGCAGCTTGTGGTGTGGAACTTCATTTTGCTGTAAGGAACGCATCTCAACCATAGTTTCTTCTCCCATGCCTATTTTATCCACGACCTCTTCCTAAATCATGATCATGTGTTAAATAATTATTATTTATCCATAAAGGTTTATAGACATGGATCATTTTACTTAATAAACTTCATATTATAATATGTTCATTGAAAATTATTTTTTTCTCAAAAGGATCCATATAAACTATTTCAGTGTTTAATCCAAACAATCTATGCTAAAGTCTTATGATATAGCTTAAATAAATATGATTGAGAAATATGATGATTATTATTTATGATCAAATACTAATTCTATTATCAAAGTATTTTTATAATTCTTTATGATCTGTAAGTGAATATATGTAATCATAAGTTTCTATTTATCCAACCTCTTCCTAAAGCCTTATAATAAATCAATTATTTATGCTAAGGAATGATGTTTTGGATCAATATATTATGATTTTGTACAGAATATCATTACATATTTTATTTCTAATATCACCATAATTGAAAAAATACTCGGTAATTATATACATATAACTATAATTCAAAAACTTCTCAAATGTTATAATAACATTTCCCTTTAGTTTTTCAATACATGTGTATATAAGCTTCAGCTCAGGGCTCATATGGATGGAACATTCATGAATCAACAATCCTTGTCACATGATATGATATATAAATATTCTAAAATATATTATATAAATCACTTACAATATAACATTACTTGACATGAAAAATAAGAATTGTTCATCCACCATCATTCATAAACATGTAATGACAACATATACCACATAATCCACTAGAGTTCAAATGTTTTTGTTCCTTAAGAGGTAAACGATTGGATAGAGGGTGTATGACTATTAAATACCTATAAATAACTAAAAACATTATAATAACAAATACTTATTGATCATGTATAGCATGTGGTTGATTCATGGTACCTTGTGTTTTTTTATAATAATTTTGAGGGGGTTCGCTTTAATCCTACATGAATTGTTGATACTCTTGAGGACTGATGTTCACATTCTGTTTATTATAAAAGTCCCTAGAGAATTGACCTCTACAGTCTTGATTTTATGTTGACATGGTTTTAATTAGTTGTAAAATTCAAATTTAGGGGAACTATTTCATTCATTTTTTGGACCTCTAGTAAAAAATATAGGTGATATTGGAGAATTATTAGATTTTATGATCGAGTGACAACTTTATGGATTATATTTTGATTGGTTTATAGGGTCGATTATTTTTTAAATTTGATGGTAGTGAAACTCAAAGATTTTTTCATCCATATAAGATATTAGATATACTTAAATGATTGATTTGGATCTAAGAGTGAAGGGTGATTGTATTGAATTACATGATAATACATGCCTATGAAGAGGGATGTTTTCCATTTGCATCCACCATGGTAAAACATGGACATGATACTGGAGATATTCAGTATTTATTATTTTTTATTGGAATAAAATTATTAGATTCTATTTTTAGTCATTTAATTTCATATAATATGATACAACCCTTGTGAAAAAATATGATAAATGGGTTTATGTCCAATGTTTCTCGATCGTTGGTTTATCTAATATCTCTAGAAAGTACTAATGAGTTAGTATAGGTTTTCCTATTCGAAATATAATTGTTAATTCATTTAATTGGTAAAAATTATATAAATTTACATTTATTTTTTTCCCTAGATTGATCTTTGGCTAATATTTGATGCTTGGGTCCCACTGTTACTTCATATTTTCATTGTGGTTGTTATTCAATGTTTATCAAACTTATTTTGGACCCCATTCTTTGGTTTTTATTAATTTTAATTATATTACTATAAATAATTCTTATATTTTATGTTTTATAATTTTATGGGTTATTAGATAACACATATGTTTCTTAAGACATAGGCCAAAGAGTCATTTATGACATCTACCTCTTAATAGTAGTGTCTGATGGCATGAGAGATAATTTGTGGTATATATAATTTAATTTTGAGGATATACATATATCCAATAATAATAATTTGAGATCAAACTATATTTGGGATATTGTTTTTTACTCATTAAGGAGCATGTTATTTTTCCTTAATAGAATATGGGTATTGAATTTTATGATCATGAAACGATTAAGTTTTTAGGTTGTTTGTGCTACACTCTCTAAATATATGGATGCACCAAAAAGTATCACATTCACACACATTACTACTATTAATACATGTGTTACATAAAGACCTTATTAGATAATTATTTCGAGTATTTTGGGATTTGGAGGTGTAGATAGAGAGATTAAGGCATTCCAAGGGCTAGATGTGTGGCCTCGAGACCTATTCAATTATAATTAATTATGATCATTTAGCTACATGGACTTAATAACGACTCCCCTTACACCATAGGAATCTAACTAATATCAAGCATATATGGTATTACAATGGGTAGGCTATACCCTCATTATTAGAGATGAAGATAATGGTAAATAATAAATAAGTTTCATATAAATAAGTATGAACAAAAATGGAAATTAAATCATCCATACGATAATAAAAACACATAAATAATAACATGTAATTAGTACCATATTAAAATAATGAGGTTATAAATCAGTAAAAAAAAGGTTAATTAATGGATTAGGGAAACAAGCATAGAATAGTACTCATTATAGAAAAAAATAAAATAGAACAAAATCTATCGCTAATTGTACCGTGAGCACTAGCTTAGTTCTCTTATCCCATACATAATCCTAGTATATAAATAAACCATCAATAGTTGAGAGCTTCAGTTTGTCCGTACCTTTATCCACGATGTCTTTCAAAGTGCCAAATGGTGGCCCAAATAATGTGTGATTAAAACACATTAGGCCACCACCAATAGTGTCTAATGGTATATGTTATGTGAATGTACCATGATTAATGGTGATTTTAATATTAAAGAAATTTTAAAAAAAATTAGAGTATCTATCATAGAATATGATAATATGTCTATAATATGATGACATCCAATGAATCATAAATCAAAATTCATGTATTTACCAAGGAACTGTATAACATCATTTTTCATTTGTTATCATCTATGAAATTCCATGTAGGAACCCAAGTATCACCCATGTCATAAAATAGACCCATCTTCTCCTTATTCTCATCAAAGGTGGTCTATATAAGAAACCAATAATTTACTCAAAATGGTATAATTCTATTTATAATTATTCAATATAACTTGCAGAAGAGACAATCCAGTCCATTCTAAATTGGAACCCAAGTATAGATCATGGAGTAACAAATAAAATGGTCATTATCTATCTAATTATCCATAACATTTTAATTCCCTAATATTTTGGGCATTCAATTCATATGGGATACCCAAGAATTATATATGATGAAATATCAATACAAGAGACATGGTGTTACCATTCATCTTTCTTTTGATTCACCTGGAAATTTTATCCAAAAGTGGTAATGATAAACCCAATATAATGAGATCTAATTAGATAAGTAATGAAAAATATTCATGGAATTTAATCATCTCACCCATAGTGGTGTTATAAATCATTAAACCAATTTTTAATGGTTATGTAATTTAATCCATCAACATAAAGTGGTGGTTATAGATGAGGTGGATAGCCTCAAATGAAATAAAATTATGTGTAAGGACTAAATAATTCAGGTAATTAGAACCCTCTTTAATTTTTTTCACATTTACGATATGATGCAAGGAAGTTCTGGTGTATAGAATAGTGACGGGATATATAGACATTAAGAAATTTAGGGAAAAATAATATAACACCTACAAAATACCATTAAATGAATCTTCATCCTATATTGGCCTCTAATTCTGGATGGAATAAGAGAAATAAAATTAACTAGAAAAACACCCTATATATATGAAATATGATCTTTCTTGAATATAGAATTGTTGATTGTAATATAAACATGAAAAAGAATAAGAATGATTTTAAACATACCGAGGGTGATCATGCATGAGAAATGGTTATTGATTCTGAGTGAGGATAAGGGATATCAAGAAATATTATAGGGAGAGAAAAGGTAGATCATGATCATCTATTGTACATGCAATGAAGGATGATAAATGCGGTTAATAGTTAAGAAGAAATAAGTAGAAAACATAATTTTACCACTTTTTAAGGGGTGCATGGTTTATTGTACAGCTAGCCAAAGTGTGTTGTAGTTGTGAAAACATACTTCCAAAGGACATAACCCCCCAAACACAATGTACGAAAATCCATGTATAGCACATGGGTATACATTATCTAAATTATCCTCTTTTTGTACAATTCATAATGTGTTTCACATATCTCATTTGAAAAGGTATGACCCTAATCCTGGCCATGTGATTAGATGGGATCATATTGACCTTGATTCAGATTCTTTGTCAGTACATATCCCTTTGGATATTGTGGATAGGAAATATAATATCATTCCATGGAAAAGAATCACCCTTGTGTCAGTTTTGTTTAAACATAGTAAAGTTTAGGAAGAGTCTTACATATGTGAGAAGGAAATGAAAGAGTTATGTCTAGAACTCTTTTAAGGCAACGATGGTTTTCTACGTTCTGTGGATAAAAATACCAATGGTGGGGAGAATTTAGTGCCCCCTGTTTCTGTTAAGTTAACCATTTATTTTTGAATTTTTTATGTATGTAATGGAGTTTGGTTATGTTTGGGGAGGTTTGGGAACATTTTGGAATGTTTCTAGGAAATTTATAAAATTGCAATGGTGGCGCACAGTTTTTGAAAACCAAGGAACACTTGCATTAAACCATGCAAAGGGAGACATAAGCTAAATGGTATGTTCATAGGTTGTGCACAATTAATCAAAAGTGTGTGACAAACTAGTAGTAACCGTGTGTTTTGAAAGATGTTTTTGGTAAAAGTGAGGTGGAGGATTCAACATTGGTAGTTCACAGTTTTGGAGATTGTGTGAGGTGAATATGAAAAGGTTCATTTTTAAGGCAGTGGCTAATGCATGTTTAGGGCATGATTTTTCTAACTGTGCGACTAAATCAAGTCTGGGTCAAAACCACCACCTTAAAATTTTGATCTAAGACGTTTTTCACTTTAACCCATTCGTTTTTCCTCCTATGTGGCCCTAACATAGGATTTGTCTTCCCCAATGGTCAAGGAGGGTTCTCCAGTTAATCTGTAGGTGATTTAAATGCTTACCTTAGTGATTAAAAGCTGATTCATCATAGTATGTGGTCATTCTTCATCATTATTGATGTTATTCTTAGATCTACATCACCCTCTCTCATTTTTTCATAAATCTATGACTAATGTGGGATTAACTAAGGTTGTGGATGAAAAATAACTTTATATTTTGTCTCGATTATGTTATGGGAAGATATCTAAGGTGGGTTCATTGAAATTCAACACTTTTTGGGACTTTTTTTGCATTGATTATCATTTTAACCAAAACTCTTGAGGTAGGTGGATTCACTATCAAATACCCTTTCTATAATTGATTTTCATTGTTTCAAATTGATTTAATTAATTGTGAAATCTTGGTACAAATTTTGATATAAATCTTCTTTATTGAAGATTTATGGTTTTTGGTGAAATTATGGAATTTTAGTGAATTTTTGTGAAAAGTTATTTAGTTTCTTGATTTTAATATGAAGATTTAAAAATATATCATTTCTGTATAATTTAAATGGTTTTTTGGAGAAAGGATTTCAATAAAAATATTGTTTTATTGAAATGGTTTTCGCTTGTTGTTATAGGAATAGTTTTTGGGCATAATTGGTATGGGTGTTCATATTGAATTAACGAGGCTTGGTTTAAATATGATCTTTTTATCAGTGCCATAGGTGTAATGTAACATGGTAAATAATTACCTTGTGATGACATGTTAGATCGATAAGATATTTCTCATGAGTATGGAGCTGTCATAATGAAGTATGAATAGTCACTATCGTGATTGTGTGAAAAAAAATAATTATGGAACATAGACTTTCTGGATTGCTTTTAAAATTTTGTTCTGGTTTCTTTCTTGAATAATGGATTTTGTTGGAAAACTTTTTATTATGTTTCTTGTGTATATTTCGTTATGATCTTTTTGGAGGTTTTTTTTGCATAAACTATTTTAGAAGTTGTTTATATATAGTTATAAACTCTTTTGGGAAATTTTTTATATAAATTATTTTATATGATTGTTTCCATCTCTTCAATCCTAGTGGTGTGAGTAGTGGAGTCATTGAAAAAAATCTAATGAGTTTTAGTTCTCACCCCTACTTCGGAACATTGGTGCTTTTGTTGATGTCATCTTCTAGGACATGGGAAATGGAAAATTCTTACACGCCTTTAGCACTACCTCATGATAATTCGGTTTTTTGTTGTAGTTAGATCATGGGGCTTATGGAGTATGGAGCCTTGTAGTTGTCTGAGTGTCTTGTTAGTTTTTCCTTTGTTGTTTACATTGATGCAGTAATCTTTCAATGTGGCACTTGATTTGAGTATGATTTTGCTGGGTGAAATTTTGGTTTTTATTTTATGGTTATCATGCATAATATAGTGTTATTTTTGGTTAGTTGTCGTATTTTTTTAGGTAAAATCTCCCCCAAATTTTTAATGAATCACTTCGGCATTTATTTCCAGCCTTTAGCATCTTGGGGATGTCGCTTAAGGCCTAGTAGCAGCCTCCCTCCTTCTCAATCCAATGAGGAAGGTGGATGTTACATTATAGAATATTTATAGAAAGTTAATTATGTAATTAATATAATATAGATTTTTTTATTACTCAAATGTTTAATTATAATAATCCTTTATACATTCAATAGATTGTGTGAACTAATCGCATCCCTTTGAGGGGGAGGTAGTCCTCATGTCCTCAAACGATGTTATCAAATTATTGTAAAATTTAATGGACTAAAGTTATGTATAAAAAATCATTGAAAAAGAATAAATAAGTGATAAATATCATTTATATGATATATAATCCTATATTATATCATAATGTTCACCATGTTAGATGGTAAGGGAAAAATGAACAGGCATTGTTTCATGTGGCAGTAGTTCATCGTACACAAAAACAGTATTTTTGTTATCCATTATATGGAGGTTTGTATAATTTTAGTTAGAACCATACCAACATCCTTGTATATTTAGGATAATTGTGTTATTATATAATCATGTAATAAAGATATTTTAGGGTTGGATAATGGAAATGAAACTAGAGATCTTTAGATAATATATTACATCTTAATCGGGTAACTTCTTTTGGTTTTGTACCAAAAGATTCCTTGGATTATTCTCAACCATGGGGAGGATTCAATGATGAGGGGAGATATTTTTAGAATCAATTTTAGAAGATCTTTTTTGAGCCAAAGTGTCTTGAGATTTTTTACTAAAGGGGGAGAGGTCGTCCTTTTATAGTGGAGGAGGAGTGACACTCTTGTAATATTTTGACAAGGGAATTTTAGGCACATTTTTCATGTTGAATGTGGTGATAAAAATGACCCCATAAAGATAAATGTGAGTATAGGGTCAAAATATGTCCATCCAATGGTTTTTGGACAAGTTAATAGGTCATTTGAACACTAATGATAAAGGTTTAGTCTTTTATAAATCTTAGCTTAACCTTAATTGTTGCAAATAATTTATATTACATTCACTAATCCTTCTAGTCAAAAAATAATTTGTCCACATTAGATATTATAAATTAATAGGATTTAAAATATTAAATACTTTTTGTGAAATTAAAAAAAAATTAATTGGAAAAAATTAATTTAAATTTAATCTTGCGGACGGGACGACAATGGAGGTTTTTAAAGAAAAATCGTCTGAAAGATTGCTATGTTTTTATAACATATATCAAATTGAAATTTATTCCAATGAAATAAATTGTATTAATTGTTAAAAATATTATCTAATTAAAATTTAAAACCAATTAAATTTTTAATTTAACCATGTAAATAAATTATATAAAAAGGCATTTTAAAACTAAATTCAGTATTTTTTAACAAATCATTAAAAAATGAAATGTTTCAGAAAAATATCAAAAATTCACTGAAACCTAATTACTATTTTTTTATTTTAAACATTAATTATATTTTAACATGTTACATAAATTAAAGTGTAAAATTCATATTTAAAATGTGTTCTTTATTAAAAGGTGGAAAAATTACCTATAGAAAAAATATAGGTTTTTATGGGAAAATAGAGGTTATTCTTATCTTATGTCTATCAAACCTAATTTATTATTATAAAATATATTTTTTAAAACATACGACATATATATTTAATTACAATCATTAACTAATTTTGATTAATTATTTTTAATATGGAATAAAATCCTTTGGAAGAATAAATATAATAATATTTATTTTTATATCTAATTGGTTATTATTTTCATTTCTAATGAGTTAGTTCTATATTTATATAAACCATAAATTTTCTTATGTTATTAAATACTATTCATAATTTCTAACATATGGTCTATGATATATTATATTATATTAAATAATAATATTTTCATAATACATTTTCATTTGGTGAAACTTGATCTTGTGTTTAACGCAAGCTATCAATGAAGGTCAATAATGTATGTAATGTAGGAAATCGAAGGTATATTGAGTCAAAACCACTTTTAATTTTCCATAAATTATTTGTTTTGGAAATCAAAAATCATGAATATCATAACCACATATATTGTTTATCATGTATGTTGTTTCATAATCATTATCAACCACATTGTCTTTATTAAATGATGTATTCTTATCATTATCATGTATATTGTTCGCTCACGTTGTTTTTTATGTTATTTTCACAATTCTAACTAGATTGTGTATTGCATCATAATCAGGAATTGTAACCAAATTCTGAATTATATCAATATCAAGAATTGTAATCACCTACATCGTAACAACTTATACTGTAACATGGTCATGCATCATAATCACATATGTGGCAACTAGATCATCCATCATAACCATGTGAATTATAGTCAGGCTAAGTACCACATCATAATTATGCATCATAACCCAGTTAAGTATTTTATCGTAGTCATGAATCGTTACTAGATTATGTATTGTATTCTTACGTATGCATTTCATTCAAGTATCATAACCAGTTTAAATATTGTGCATCGTAACCTTGTTACGAATCGTAACCAGGTTATAAATTGTAATCTCGATATGCATTGTTATCATGATAAGCGTCATAAACAAGTTATTTATTTTACTTTTTAAATGCATTAAATTTTTTTCATAACTCCTGCACCGATTTAATGTTACTCATACTCATTGATTCATATCTTTTCAATTACTTGTTTCTAACCTAAAACAATGTCTTTTATATGGTTCTTTACCAATCAAAACGATGTCGTGTGTTCTGTTTGTTTTGACCGTTGTAATTCCAGGTGTCCAATTTCCTCCACATTTTTCAAAAAAATATGACTGTTAGAGGAAGTATGACCGTTGGAATATGAATCATATAAATAGGGGTCATTAAAATGAGAATATATAACTTTTTCTTATATCTAGTTCAATAGAGAGATGTTGGGATTCCTAATCTGCTTTGTGTGAAAGACTTAAAGATACAAGAAGTTAAAATCTTATTCCATGTTCTTGTATGTCTATAAGTTCTCTATTTCTTCTTTGTACGACTGATCATTGTGATAATGATCACGGGCTTCTGGGGATATAAATATGTGATACTGATCATCGTATCGAGGGATTTCAATTGCTTGAAAGACATAGGTGTCGTTTAATTTCTTAATCGAGGTCTTTCTAGGATAGGAAGATAGTCATGTCGATCATCATATCAAGTGCTTACCAATGTGGTTTAAAGACATACCATTTATCCTAGGTGAAGGGATACCCTACTAATTGGGATTAAACAATTTTAATAATTTTACATTTCTGCTGTTATTTTTATTAAAAAGGGAATTGTATTATTGTGTCTTTTTATTCATATTCATTTCAATTTAAATTATTTCAATTACAATTCATTATTTACATATTGATTTAATAGATTCTATACTCTATATAGTATAATATTTTACATTTGTAGGACTCTAATCATTGTATTCATTTCAAATACAACTGTATTACAATACTATTAGTATTAAATCATACCATATCCATTAGATCCAAGACCTATATGATAAATTTTATTTATTGTGAATTGTATTTTTTAAAGATCTATTAAATTAAGTTCTTCCTTATGTGTTTAAATACTAATTTTTTTAAACATACAATTCAACCCCCCCACCATCTATTGTGCCATATAATATACATATACATCTATATTATGATCCAATAATTATTATCAAAGGACTTTTCCACTGATTTTTATTATTTTATTTATTTATTTTAACAATGAAATTGTATTTCTTTTAAAAATATTTCATTTATAACTACTCACTAAACTAACATGTGAAGTGGAAAATTATTGTTTTTATAAGATGGTAGGAATGAATATTTGATCAATTGATAATTCAAATTCAATTAGACCACCTATTTTTTATTGGAATGATTATCAGTATTGCAAAGATCGAATAAAGAATTTTTTATTAACACTAGAGTAGTCAACTTTATCAAGCTTACTGGTGGTTAAAAAATCCCAAACAAGGAAGTTAGTACCTTATCCAATCAAGAGAAATAAAAATATGAACTGAATTACATGGTACACAATAGATGGTTGTGTTCCATGACAAGGAATATATATAGTCAGATATCATCATATGAATCATCCAATTATATCTAAAATAAATTGGATGTCACGCATTATGGTACATCAAAAGTCATAGAAACCATAAGAGCCATGCTTTAAGCTAAATATCATGGGTTTTTTAATCTTTATGGAGAACCATTATGCAAGGTGAAACAAATATTTATGACAATCATCGATATTCTAAAATATATGGGCGAAAAGGATCTTGATGATGAATTACTTTTGGATAAGATAATAGATATAATTCCCAGTGAATTGGAATAGAAAATGATAGCTATTGATGAGAACATGAAAGTATCCCAAATCACTCTTGATGAGTTATTTGGAACTCTTCTTTAGCATGAGGCAATAATGAAAATTGATATTGATTTCAATAAGAATAATAATGGTAATGGTAATGGGAGTGTATCTTTTACTACTACATCCAAAGTTAAGACACCAAAAATGATTACTAGATCCAATGATATGAAAGTTGTTGTTATGTCAAAATCAAGTGATAATGATCACTCAAAAAATTATTTATCCAATCATGCTCAAAGGATGAACAATATTTTTGCAAAAAAAGACTTAAAATATATATTCAAAAAGAAAGATAAGAAGGACATGAAAGACTCTAAAGTAACACATTATGAGTGCAAAAGATATGGTCATATTAGACTATATTTTCATTTACTAAAAAGAAAATATATGATATATAAACATTTTGAAAGAAACAAGAAAAAGTATTACAAGTCCAAGAAGAAAGAATGTATTGAAGGAAAATGATACTTTGAGTGAAAGTGGTGGTGATTCATCAGGAGAATCCTCTGAATACGAATCTTCTGGTAAAAAGAATATAGGAATTATAACTATACTAAATACTCAAAATAATTTTTTCATGGATAAGGTACAAAATTCAAAATCTTTGACAAATGTATCATTAAATAAAATTTACCTTCCTGAGAAACATTATTATTCATCGTATGGAGAATCTTCCTCAGAAGAAGACAATTTACTTTCTTTTTAAATAATATTCAGATTTTCCCAATTACATGAGAATGAAAATTCCAACTCAAGAAAAAACATCATAAGGAAAATTTTAAAATATATATTCTTACAAAATAAGTATCATATCATTCAAAAGATCATGATAAAAAAAACTCTTGATTTTTAAAATATATCAAAGAGCCTTTATGGAAGTATGTTCTGAGAAGCATATACTTTCTAAGTAAAGTAAACAACTTGTTTTAAAGAAAAAAAATTTTGAAACTAAAAACACTTCCAAAAAAATTTCTTGTGAGAATGATAATTTATTCATTATACTAAAATATGAAATCTTTTCTATTAAGAAACTTTTATCAAACTTTACTATTGGAAGGAATTTAAAAAATTGTATTCTCAAATTCATCCTCTAAATAATAGTTTTGGAATTGGTTACACTCACTAAAAACCATATTTTAGTCATAACAATTTTGTTCCTCAAAATTTTCCTTTCTGTACTAAATGTCAATGTGGGGGGAATTTGGAAATAAATTATTCTCCTAATAAAACTCAATCTTTTGTATTTTATAATGCTCATTTTTTAAAACAAATGTGGATTCCTAAAATTCTTATATCTAACATTTCTAGATCCAAATAATTTTTGGTTATGGAAAAATAATTATTTCTTTTTCAGGTAAACAAGAAGTGTACCAACAACAAGAACATTTGGTACATGGATAGTGTCTGTTCTCGACATATGATATGAAACAAAATTACTTTGAAAAGAATACTGAAACAAAATGTGGAAGAGTGACCTTTGAAGATAATCCTAGGGAAAAATCATTAGTATAGGTAATATTGTTCCCCTTGGGAAAGTTTTAATTTCAATTGTTTTATTTATCAAAGGTATTAAACACAACCTTATCACCATAAGTCAATTATTTAATGAAGGTTACCTTTTTAATTTTAGGAATGAAAATTTTTTAGTTCACAATTCCAAGGATGATTTCATTCATTCTTCCCATTGGCATGAGAATGTATACGCAATAAACATAGAAGTCATTAGGATCCAAGACTTACCTTGATTAAGTTCAATGGAAAAAATTCCTGGTTATGGAATAGAAGGTTAGGACATTGTAACCTAAGGAACCTTTGTAAACTCTCAATGAAAAGGATTTTTAAGTATTTACCAGATCAAAAGTATGATTCTTTTAAAGTTTTTGTCCCTTTTCAATATGTAAATAATCATAAAACATCCTTTAAATCAACCAATGAGGTTTCAACATATAACACGTTGCATTTACTGCACATGGATATTTTTGGTCTCAAAAACTCTTTAAGCATTGTAGGAAAGTACTATCTATTTTTTTTAGTCGATGACTACATCAAATTCACATGGGTCTATATTCTAAAAATTAAATCTGAAGCCTTTTTCTATTTCAAAACTTTTAGTGCCCAAGTTAAAAATGAGAAAAACCTACCAATGATAACTATTTGTAGTGATCATGGTATAGAATTTCAAAATTAGGATTTTAAAACCTTTTGTAGTAAGGAATATATTAATCACAACTTTTCATCTCCAAGAACCCCTCAGCAATATGGTGTTTTTGAGAGAAGGAGTCATATTCTTCAGGAAATTACAAGAACCATATTGAGTGAATACTCAATTGCTAAGAATTTATGGGCTGAAGCTGTTATTACTACATGTTATAATATAAATTGTTTTTTAACAAGAGATTTTCTTAATAAAACACTTTATAAATTGGGGACTAGCCTAAAACCTAATATTTCTTACTTCAGAGTGTTTGGATGCAAAGTATTTATATTGAATACAAAAGTTAACTAACATAAATTCACACCCAAATCTGGTGAAGGAATATTTATAGGTTATTACACATCTTCTATGGACTATATATTTTTCAATAAAAACTCATGTACTGTTGAGGAAACTATGTAAGTTATGTTTGGTGAAACTGAACCATTGGTTTTTAAACAATACTTAGCAACATCAACAGATCTGTTTTCTCCAACTGATTATCATCCTTTTATTGAAAACTCTTATGAAAAGAGAAATACTCAATAAAATTTTTCTGAAACATTTACCCTATCACACATTATATCTTATGTTGTGTAACAGGTTTTTTAAAACCCAAATCAATTACTTATTAGGAATCATCCTAGTGATAATATCATTAGGGATGTAAATCAACATGTATGTACCATAAATTCCTTGAAAAATGATATAGAACATTTTTCTTTTCTATCTCAATTGGAACCTAAAACTTATAATGATTCATTAGGAGACAAATATTGGATTAAATTAATGCAAGATGAACTAAATTAATTTGAAAGGAAACAATTCTGGACCTTGGTTGAAAGGCCAAAAGAAAGAACTGTAATTGGTGTAAAGTGGGTTTTCAAAAACAAATGTAATGAAAATGAAATCATCCTAAGAAATAAAGAAAGACTTTTTGATAAGGGATATAATCAGAAATAGGGAATAAACTATAAATAAACCTATAATCCTATAGATAAACTTGAATCTATTTGAATTATATTAGCCTTTGCATCATAATTAAATTTCAGACTTTTTCAAAAGGATGTAAAATGTTATTTTTTTAATGTTTTTGTACAAGATGAATTTTTTTTGAACAACCTCTATTTTTATATTCAAAACATACAAATAATGTTTTTAAACATTCCAATTCTTTGTATAGCCTTAAACAATCCCCTATAGAATGGTATGATAGACTCACAGGATTTTATTTATAAAAAATTATGAAAAAGGAAATGTTGACCCAACTCTTATTATAAAAATGGAGAACAATAATGTTGTATTGTTAAAATCTATATTGATGACATTATATTCGGTTAAAATCAGAAATCCTTAACTGATTCTTTTGAGAATCTAATGAAATCTTAGTTTAAAATGAGTAGGATGGGTGGGTTAACATTCTTTTTAGGTTTTCAAATATCTGAAAAATCAGACGGAACCTATATATCTCAGCATAAGTATATCAAAGAATTACTCAAAAAGCATGGATATGACAACACTAAAAGTATTTTTACTCCAATCGGTACCTTAATTACACAGGATCTTGACGAAGATAGGAAACCAGTGGGTCAAAAAAATTAGAGGTATGATAGGAAGTTTGTTATAATTCACAGCTAGTCATCCAGATATAATTCTTTCAGTATTCTTATGTGCAATATACTAATATAATCCAAAATAATCTTATTAAAAAGTAGTGAAAACAATTTTTTCCCTACATAAAGGGAACTATGGATTTTAGACTATTAAATTATTCTCAAAATGATTTTGTTTTGAAAAGTTTTTCCAATGTTGTCTTTGGTGGATGTAGAATGGATAAAAAGAGTACATCCAGAACATGTCATTTCTTAAGAGACTCTTTAATTTCTTGGTCATGTAAGAAGCAACACTCAGTAGCCCTTTCCACTACTGAAGTTGTATATGTATTAGATGGAAGTTATTGTGCTCATGTGTTCTGGATGCAACACACACTCACTGACTATAGTATGATTTTTTTCAAAACTCAAAGACTATGTGACAATTCCAGTGTCATTTCTCTTAGTAAACACCCTAAACATCACCCACGTGAAAAACACATAGATATTAGGCACCACATTCTTAGGGATCACACACACAAAAAGTGGTATTGTTTTATAATTTATTTTAATGCACGAACAACTTGCGGACATTTTCACAAAACCGTTATCTTCTGATAGATTTGAATACATTAACCAAAAACTAGGAATGGTCACTCTAAATTAATAATTCAAATCTATTTCTTGTTTAACTTGTTTCCTTATATTGAGTTACTCCTTTTCAAAGGGGTAGTATACATAATATATCGATTCTACTCTTTATATTTTACATTTTTTTGGTTTTAGTTGTTAGTTTTGTTCTATTTATCTTGAATCGAGTTTTCATAAATTGGTTTTGTTGTCTATAGGTTTCACTATAATTAGTTTTACTCTATAGGTTTTATTTTTATTAGTATTGACCTTATCGGTTTTATAATTTTATCAATTTCATAATGTTATCAGTTTCGTAATTTTATCAATTTTATAATTTTATCATTTTTATAATTTTTTGTATTAGGTTATACAATTGGAATTATGATAACTTTATTGGTACTAAATTTCTAACATTGAAATATTGTATTAGTATTAGACTATCGGTGATGGATTGGCTTTTTGGTACTTGACTATTGGTCTTGGATTATTTTATCGGTACTAAATAATAGGTACCATAATATTTTATTTTATCAGTTTCATTTTTTTACATTTTTTTTATTTGTCTTGTTTTTATAAGATCAATATATTAAAAACAATAAATTTATCCTCACACTCCAACAGGTATAATTTCTATAAAAAAAATTTGTTTCAATGGTTATTTTTTCTCTTTATTTTAATTACTAATCGGTTTCAATCTGAATATGATTTTCTTTTAAGGAAAACCTCAAGAGTTCGAAATAATTCTTGGACATTGTATTTTCATATATAATCATGACTATGAATTTTTTTTAAAGAATATATCCCACATCAAACACTTCTGTTTTTTTCTCATAATCAGTTTCTCTATAAGTATTCATCATGGATTGAAATCATTTTCTACATCAGCTTTTGTAATAAAAGATCTACTCAGATTTTTTAATCAATAGGATCTTTAGGGATCGTTTTATTCATTCATGATTAAGTATACTACTTCATATACAAAAAAATCCTCCAAAATAATTCTCTTCCATGACTTTTTTGGGTGACAGGTTAGTCTCCCAAGACTTTTACGAGTCCTTTTATTTTTATTTTAAAATAATTAAAAGTTTTCAAGGTGGAGAATAATTTTTTTTGGAAAGACCAGATTCTGATCAAGATAATGTGTATCATGATGAGGTGTTGTAATTCAATGAATCAGTAGAGATAGACAAGGATCCAAAAGTTTCCATTATGATGAATGGAATGATGTATTCAACTTCCTCAAAATAGATAGTTACATTTAGAGGTGTTCCATTTTAGAGAGATTCTTTATGTCCTTCTAATAAATTACCAAAATTTGATGGAACTTTTGATAGATCTAAGGCCGAGGAAACACTTTTTGAGATTCATGAGGATAAGAGAAAAGTTAATCATTTATCAGCAGATAAAATACTTATGGATCTCTGAATGCAAGGGTTTTTTCTGCCAATAAAGGGTGACAAGGAAACATTGAAAGTTTCAGATGTCTATGTCCTTTATTATTTAATAGACATGAGAAAGATCGAACATATAGGGTTCATCTTCTAGAAAATCAAGAATCTCAAATCAGATGGTATGAAATCACTACTGATCATGTTTCCTACCATTATCAGTAATTTTTTTAAAGTGATGTTCAGATTATGTAATGTTGTAATTAATTCAGATATAACTTCCTTCAAGGAGCACTTAATTATTAAGGATATGATAAAGAGGCTCAAGTTATGATTCAATCCTCAATCGAAGAAGTTTGAGAAAAATATGGATGTTGAGAAAGAAAAATAAGTCGTGGAAGGTAGTAAAAATCCCTCTAAGCCATCCAAGACAGCTTTGAATAAAAAAAGGTAGTTAAGGATACAACTCCAAAGCCTTAAAAGAAACAAAAGGTTGTATCCAATAAAGTGGTTGTTGAATGGAGAAAGAAAAGGAATGAAAGGAAAGAAGGGGATCCTCAGTTTGGATTCAATTTGGATGAAGCTTTGGCATTAAAAGCATGGTCTAAAGAAACTTTGAAAGAATAAGAGAGAAATAATAGATTTAATAAGAGAAAGGCCAATGATATGGAAATTTATAGCCTTCTCAAAATAACTGAGCAACTCAAAACCGTAATTGAAATCAGGGAGCCTTCGGTTAAGACTCAATCGATTCTAGGTGAGAAAGGAATGAAAAAACAAGTTTATTAACATTTGGAAACAATATTTATTGCTCAATAATAAGAAGAATAATAATAATAAGTATATCAGGAAGATGAAGGGGAAGAAGAATATGGATAAGAGAAAATAGAATCCCAAGGGAAAAAGGACGAAAACAAAAGAAGACGTACCACAAAGTCATCTAAAGTACCTTCTTTCAATTTTCCATATCTGGATCCTCAGTCCTCTAAGAAATATTCTAAAAAGTTCACCCCAAAAAAAGTTATTCAGATTATTTATAAAGAAGAATAAGATGAGATTGAATAATCCAATAAGATTTGGAATTAGACAACTCAAGTGATCGAAACTGAAACTTATTTTGGAGATCTTCCACAATAAACTGAAGACACGTATTATAAAAGAATAATCAATGTTAAAGGGATTTTGTACATTGAACATGACTTGATAGATTGAAGACGTTTTAACTGTTCATTCCAAAAGTTTAAGCCATGCTAGAAATTCTTTCAAATTCCTATAATGATAGAACGAATTTTGTTAAGGATTTTATGGATATTTTTCTAATCCTTGAATCTAATTTCATGATTCTCAAGGAACATGTTTCTGAGCAAATAAAGGATTGTAATAATGTAGTGAAGTGGTATTATAATTTTTATGAAAGCCTCAAGAACCATATAGAAAAGTAGGAATAATTGGGTCACTTGGTAAATAAACTCAACTCTCTCTATCTAAATCTGATTGATGATTTGAACAAAAAGATTGAAGACTATCAAAGACTTGGTAGATCAAAATAATTAACCTCATAAGATCTTGATAGATTAATGGAAAAGTTCGAAAATTAGAGTAATGAAATTGTTTTACTCTCAAATGGAGTTGTTATCTCAGAATAATCATTAAAAATTAGGTTGGATGATTTCAATAATCAAGAAGCAAGACATAAAGCTAGGGAAGAAATTAATCGACTTCATGATGATAGTATTTGGAAGCAAGAAAAGATTATTGAAAAACAGGATGAGAAGATGAAGTATTATCGATAAGATATTGAAAAACTCTTGGAGGACATAAAGGAGTTCAAAAAGATGAAGATCTCCATGTTTAATCTTTGGGAAAAACAAAAGAGAAAATAATGATATTTGAACTCTGGTTGTAATGAAATTTTGTTTCAAGTAACAATTATTTTTTTTACTCTATTTATCAAACCTTTTGCAGGAAATAAATACTTTCCCTTATTCTATTTGAAAATAAAAAAGGGGGAGAATGATTTTGTAAAGAATTTTTTTTATGAATGGCTTATTAAAGTGAAAATTAAAGTAAAATTAAAGAGAATTCAATCCAATGTGAGTTGTTTTAAACCAAGGGTGGAATTGATTGTATTCACTATTACTTTCATAATATTTATAAAACTTAGGGGGAGATAAGTTCTTTATTGAATGTTTTTTTTGTGATTTCCAAAAAGGGGATATTGTAAAGTCAAAACATGTTTCGACTTTTCCATTAATCATTTGTTTTGGAAATCAGAAATCACACATATTGTAATAACATATATTGTTTATCATGTATGTTGTTTCACAATCATAATCACTCACATTGTCTTTATTATATGTTGTATTCTTTTCATTATCATGTATGTTGTTCACTCACATTGTTTTTTATGCTCTTTTCACAACCGTAATCAGGCATCGTAACCATGTTATGAATTAAATATAATTATGAATTGTAATGACCTGCATCGTAGCCACTTATACTGTAACCAGGTCATGCATCATAATCACATGTATCACAACTAGATCATGCATTGTAACCATGTTCATTATAACCAGTCGAAGTACCATATCATAATTATGCATCGTAACCAGGTTAAGTATTGTATCGTAATCCTGAATTATTACTAGGTTATGTTTTGTATTCTTATTTATGGATTTCATTCAAGTATCATAACCAGTTTAAATATTGTGAATCATAACCATATTAAGATTCGTAACTAGGTTATAAATTGTAATCATGATATGCATTGTTATCATGATAATCCTAGTAAACAAGTAATGTATTGTACTTTTTAAATAAATTACATTCTTATCAAAAATCTTATACCAATTTCATATTACTCATACTCATTGTTTCATATCTTTTCACATAATTTTTTCTAACCTAAAACAATGTTGTTGAGATGGTTGTTTACCAATCAAAACAATGTCATGTGTTCGGTTTTTTTACCGTTCTAATGCCATGTTTCCAATTTTCTCTATGTTTTTCATAGAAATATGACCGTTGGATGAAATATGACAATTGGAATTTGAACCCTATAAATAGGGGTCATTCGAACGAGAATATATAAATTTTTCTTCTATCTAGTTATAGAGAGAGATGTTGTGACTTCTCTCCTACTTCATGAAAAATCCTTGAAATACAAGAAGTTAACAGCTGGTTCCAGGTTCTTATATTTATATAAGTGATTTTTTATACTTTTTGTGACTGATCATTGTGATTACAATAGAGGACTTCCAGAGATAGGGATACATTTTTATGATCATTGTATCGAGGTATTTCAATTTCTTAAAAGACATAGGTTCTGATTACCTTCTTAATCGAGGGCTTCTAAGGATAAGAAGACAGTTGTGTCGATCATCATATTGAGGGAATACTAAGGTGGTTGTAAGAGAGACCTGTTATCCTAGGTGAAAGGATACCCTTATCATTGTTATAAAATAATTGTAACACATTTACATTTCCACTATTATTTTTATTAGAAAGGGAATTGTATTTTTTTTTATTTCTATTCATATTCATTTAAATTGTAATTATTTTAATTAAAATTCATTATTTACCTATTGTATTAAGAGATTATATACGCTATATGGTAGAATATTTTACATTAGTAGTACTCTGATCCTTGTATTCAATTAAAATAAAATTGTATTACATTACTATTAGTATTACATCATACCATATCCATCGGATCCAAGACCTATATGATAAATTGTATTTATTGTGAATTGTATTATTTTAAGACCTATTAAACTATGTTATTCCTTATGTGTTTAAATACAATGTATTTTAAACATACAATTCAACCCCCCCCCCATCTTGTATTATTCCATATAATATATATATATATATCTATATTACGATCCAAAAATTGGTATCAAAGTAGGTTTCCATTGATTTTTATTACTTGCTTTATTTATTTTGACAGTACAATTGTATTTATTTTACAAATATATTTTTTATAACTACTTACTATACAAACATGTGAAGTGGAAAAGTATTGTTTTTATAATATGGTAGGAATGAATATTGGATCAATTAACAATGTAAATTCAATTAGACAACCTATTTATGATGGGAATGATTATGAGTACTACATAGATCAAATGAGGACTTTTGTTATTAATATTGGAGTAGAAAATGTAATCATGCTTATTAAAGGTTACAAAATCTTAGATAAGGAAGTTAGTACCACCACCAATCAATAGAAACAAGAATATCAATTGAATTAAAAGTTACACAGTACTTTTTGTGTTCTATGACTGGGAATAAATATAATAACATATCATCATGTGAAGCAGCCAATTGTATCTAGAAGAAATTACAGGTCACACATTTTGGTATATCTAAAGTTATAGAAAAAGTAATATTCATGTCTTGATTAGAATATCATGGGTTTATTTTTTCTTATAGAGAACCAGTAGGCAAGTTGAAACAAAGATTTATGACAATCATCAATAGTCTAAAATCTATGGGTGAAAAGGGTCTTGAGGATTAAGCACTTGTGGACAAGATAATTGATATAATTTCCAATGAATGGTAATAAAAAAGGACAGTTATTGATGAGAACATGAAAGTTACACAAATCACTCATGATGAGTTATTTGTAACTCTTCTTCATTACAAGATAAGATTGAAAAGAGATTTTGATTTCAATAAGATGAATAATGGTAATGGTAATGGGAGTGTATATTTTACTACTACATCCAATGCAAAGACACTAAAAATAAAAACTAGATCCAAAGCTAAGAAAGATGTTGTTATATCATAATCAAATGATAGTGATCACTCAGAAAATGAGTTACCCAATATTTCATGAAGGATGAACAAGATTGTTGGAATGAAAGACATTAAATACCGATTCAAACAGAAAGATATGAAGGAAAATAAAGACTCATAAGTAACAAGTTATGAATATAAAAGAGAATTTCATATTAGACTAGATTTTGATTTACTAAAAAAATACCAGAAGGATAAACATTATGAAATACATAAGAAAAAGTATTACAATTCAAAGACAAATAATTTCATAAAGGAAAATGATACTTGGAGTGCAAGTGGTGGGGATTCATTAGATTAATCCTCATAATACGAATCTTCTGGTCAAAAGAATATAATACATATAGAGAAACTACCAATTGAAAATAATTGTTTTATGTCTAAGGTTCACAATGGTAAATAACTTACAAATGTATCCTTAAATGAAAATTAACCTGATGAGAAAAATTATTATTCTTCAGACGAATAATATTCTTCGGCCGAGGACAATTTACCTTCTTTTAAGGAAATATCCTGATTTTCCAAATTACATGAGAATGAAAATCTCAAACTCAAGAAAAATCTTGATATGGAAAATTATAGAATATCTATTCTTATAAAAAAAGTATCAGATCTTTAAAAAGATCTTGATAATAAAACTCTTGAATTTGAAAATATATCAAAACCCCTTATGGAAGAAAGTTCTGAGAAGGAAAACTTTTTAAGAACTTTGAACAACTTTTTTTTAAAGAAAAACGATTTTGAAACTAAAAACAATTCCAAAAAAAATTCTCGTGAGAATGATAATTATGTCATTAGACTAAAATATAAAATATTTTGTCTTAATAAACTTTTATCAAACTTCACTATTGGAAGGAAGAAATTTGAAAAAAATTATTCTAAAATTATTCCTCTAAAGAATAGTTCTGGAATTGGTTACACTCACTAAAAACCATTTTTGTAGTTGTAACTATTGTATTCCTCGAAATGCTCCTTTCTGCACTAAATTTCAATGAGGTGGGTATTGGGAATGAAATTTTTCACCTAATAAAACAAAATATTTAGGATTTCATAAAGCCTATTTTTCGAATCAAATGTAGATTCCTAAAAATCAATTATCTAGCATTTTCGGATCCAAACAATTTTGGGTTCCGAAAACCTAATTGTATCATTTTCAAGAAAACAAGAAGTGTACCAACAACAAGAACATTTGGTACATGGATAGTGGTTTTTCTCGACATATGATGGTAAAAAAATATTTATTTGAAAATATTATTTAAATAAAAGTCGGATGAGTTTCCATTGGAGATAATTCCCACTGAAATATCATTTGTATAGGTAGTATTGTTCTTCTAGGAAAAGATTTTATGTCAAATGTTTTGTTTTTCAATGGTATTAAGCACAACCTTATCAACATAATTCAATTATGTGGTGAATGTTACCTTGTAAATTTTAGTAATGATAAATGTTTAGTTCACAATTCCAAGGATGATTTCATTATTTCTACCCATAGGCTTGATAATATATACACAATCAACTTAGAAGAGCTTAGGAGCCAAGACATACCTGGATTAAGACAAATAGAAGACCAATATTGGGTATGGCATAGAAGGTTAGGACATTATAACCTAAGGAACATTTGTAAACTCTCAAAAAAAGGATTTTTAAGGATCTATCGGATCTAATGTATGATTCTTCAAAAGTTTTTGACCCTTTTCAATTTGATAAGAAACAAAAAATTAGATTTAAATCTACCAATGATGTTTAATAATTCTAATGCATTATAGTTAGTGCACTTGGATCTTTTTGGTCCCACACAAACTGCAAGCATTGGAGGAAAGTACTATGTATTTGTTTTTGTTGATGACTATACTAGATTCACATGGGTCTATTTTCTAGCAATGAAATCTAAATACTTTTTCTATTTCAAAGCTTTTAGTGCCCAAGTAAAAAATAAGAAAAACCTAGCATCGATAACTATTTGTAGTGACCATGGTGGAGAATTTCAAAATTTTGATTTTGAAACCTTTTGTATTAATAATGGTATTACTTAAAAAAAATTAGTTCTAATAACCCCTTAGAAAAATGGGGTTGTTGAGAGAAGGAATTTTATTTTTTAGGAAAAGAAAAGAACCATATTGATTTATTACTCAATTTCTAAGCATTTCTAGGCTGAAGTTTCTAGTACTACATGTTATACTATAAGTCATGTTTTAACTAGAACTTTTCATAATAAAATACCTTATGAATTTTTTACTATCTAAAAAACTAATGTTTCTTAATTCAGTGTCTTTAGATGAAAAGTATTCATATTGAATAAAAAATATAGTTTACATAAATTTGCACCCAAATCCCATGAAGCAATCTTTCTACATTATTCCACAACTTCTAAGGCCTATAGATTTTTCAATAAAAACTCATGTACTGTTGAGGAAACAGTGCCTTTTAAGTTTGATTTAACTAACCACTTTATTTTTAAAAAATCCTTACCTACATCAACAGATGTGTTTTCTCCAACTAATTATTGACATTCGATTGAAAACTCTTCTAATAATGGAACTACTCAACAAAATGTAACTGAAACATTTACCCCAGAAGAGTTTCTATCTTATGTTGATGAACATGTTTTTCAAAACCCAAATCAATTATTTCTTAGGAATAATCATAGTGATAATATCATATGTTATGTAAATCAACCTATAAGGAATAGAAATTCATTGAGAAATAAAGTAGAACATTTTTATTTTCTATCTCAATTCGAACAATAACTTCTAATGATGCCTTAGGTGATAATGATTGTATTAAAGTAATGCAAGATGAACTAAATGATTTTGAAATAAATCAATTCTGGACCTTGGTTTCAAGTCCGAAAGAAACAAATTTAATTGGTGTAAAATTGGTTTTCATAAACAAATGTGATGAAAATGGAAACATCATAAAAAATAAATAAAGACTTGTTGCTAAGGGATATAATCAACAAAAGGGAATATACTATGAAGAAACCTATGCTCTGGTATCTAAAATTGAATCTATTTGAATTCTATTATCCTTTGCAGCATACTTCAATTTGAATCTTTTAGAAATGGATGAAAAATGTGATTTTCTTAATGTTTTTGTACTAGAAGAGGTTTCTATTGAAAACCCTCATGGTTTTATTGATTCAAAACATCTTGATCATATTTGTAAACTTACTAATGCTTTGTATGTCCTTAAACAATACCCTAGAGCATGGTATGATAGACTCGCATGAATTCATTAACAAAATAATTATGAAAAAGGTAGTGCTGGCCCAAAGATTTTTAAAAAAAAGGAAAACAAATTTTTTTTGATTGTTTAAATCAATGTTTATGACATTATATTCGATTCAACCCATCAATCCTTAACTGATTGTTTTGCAAATATAATGAAATCTTATTTTGAAATGAGTATGATGGGTGAGTTAACATTCTTTTTTTGTTTTCAAATATCTCAAAAACCAAAAGTAACATATATATCTCATCATAATTATATCAAATACTTACTCAAAAATTATGGATATGACAACACTAAAAGTATTTTCACTCCAATCAGTACCCCAATTACACTTGATTTTGATGAAGTTAGGAAACCGGTAGAATAAACAACTTTTAGAGGTATGATTGTACATTTTTTATACTTGATAGCTAGTTGTTGAGACTTAATGTTTTAAATATGGTTATGTGAAAGATACCATTATAATCAAAAATATTCTCATTCAAGAGTAATTAAAATAATTTTTTGCTACTTAATGTGAACTATGGATTTAGGACTATTCTATTTTTCTAGAAATGATTTTGTCTTGAAAATTTTTTCTGATGCTGACATTGGTGGATGTATAAGGGACATAAAGAGTACATTTGGAACATTTAATTTCTTAAGAGAATATTTAGAGTCTTGTTCATGCATGAAGGAACACTCAATAACCCTTTCCACTGCTGAAACTGAATATGTAGCAGTAGGAATTTGTTGTGCTTGGGTGTTGTGGGTGCAACACACACTCACTGACTATGGAATGATTTTTTCCAGAACTCAAATACTATGAGACAATACTAGTTCCATTTCTCTTAGAAAAAACCCTCCACATCACTCACATGAAAAACACATAGATATTAGGCATCACTTTCTTAGTGATCACACCCAAAAAGAAGATATTGTTTTACAATTTTTTGGAACACAAGAACAACTTGCTGACATTTTCACAAAACCACTATCTTCTGATAGATTTAGATATATTAAATAGAAATTATGAATGTTCATTGTAAATTATTAATTCACATCAATTTATTTTTTAACATGTCACCTTACATTGAGTTACTCATTTTCAAAGGGGGTATACATAATATTTTAGTTTTACCCATTATATTTTACATTTTATCTGTTTTACTTATTAGTTTTGTTCGATTTATCATGAAAATTTTTTCATAAACTGGTTTCTCTATCTATCGGTTTCACTATAATCGGTTTTACTCTTTATATTTTCTTTTTATCAGTATTGAATTTATTGGTTTCATAACTTTATCAATTTCATAATTTTACCAGTGTAATAATTTTATCAGTTTCATAATTTTATCAGTTTCATAATTTTATCAGTTTTATAATTTTTTGGTATTAGGATATACTATTGGTATTATGATAACTTTATTGGTACTAAATTTATTGAATTTAAATACTCTATCAATATTAGAATATCGGTGTTGGATTACCTTATTGGTTCAGGACTATCGGTCTTGGATTATTTTATCGGTACTCAATAATTTGTACCAGCCTATTTCATCTCATCAGTTTTAGAATTTTTATTTGTTTTAAATTTATATTGTTCATATTTTTTTCATAATATCAATATATTAAAATGAATACATCTCTCCTAGTACTCCATTAGGTATAATCTCTAAAACATTATTTTGTTTATTTCAGTGCATGTTTTTTCTCTTTCTTTTAATTACTAATCAGTTTCAATCTGAATAGCATTTTGTTTTAAGAAAAACCTGAAGATTTATAAATCATTATTGGCCATTGGATCATTCAGATCTAATATTGATCATAAATTTTTTTAAAGTAATCTATCCCACATCAAACTCATCTCTTTTTATCTCAAGATCAGTTGCTCTATAAGTAGTTAGCATGGTTTAAAATCGGTTTCTACCTCAGTTTTCATAGTCAGATATCTACCCAACTTTTTAATCAAAAAGATCTTCATGGTGTGAGTTAGTCTTTAATGACTGAGTCTACTGCTTCATCTCTGAAAGAAATGCCTCCAAAAGAATTTTCATACATGACTTTTCTGGGTGAAAGGTGAGTGTCCCGAGACTTCTATAAGTCCTTTGATTATTATTTGAAAACAATTATAAGTTTTCAAGGCTGGGAATAAATTTGTGTCGAAAGACAGGATTCTGATCAATATTATGTGTATCATGATGATGTGTTGAAATTCTATGAATTAGTAGAGATAGACAATGCTCTTAATGTTTATTTTATGATGTATATAAAGATTCATTCAACTTCTTGAAAATAGGTAACTACATTTCTAAGTGTTACATTTAAGGGAGATGCTTTATATCCTTCTCATGAATTACGAGTAGCTGATGTAGCATTTGATAGATCTAAATTCAGGGAAAACCTATTTGAGATTCATGATGAAAATAGAAAAGTGAGCCATTTATCAAGAGATAATAGACTTATTACTCTCTGGATGAAAGGGTTTTTGGTTCCAATAATGGGTTAAAAGAAAACTTTGAAAGTTTCAGATGTCTATTTCCTTGATTATTTATTAAACATGAGAATGTTGAACCATATGGGGTTTATCCTTCAGACAATCAAGAAGCTCAAATCGGGTGGTATAAAATCCCAACTGATCATGTTTCCCACCACTATCAGCAAGTTTTTGAAGGAGTTCTTGAGCTAATGTAATGTTGTAATCAAGTCAGATACAACTTCCTTCAAGGATCCCTTAATCAGTAAGGATATGATAAAGAGTCTCAAGTTATGATAAAATCATGAATCAAAGAAGTTTGAGAAATATTCGTATGGTGAAAAAGAAAAAGTAGTGTAATGTAGTGACAAACCCTACAATCCATCCAAGAAAACGTCGAATTAAAGAAAGGTAGTTAAGAAAAAATCTTCAAATCTATGAAAGAAACAAGATGTTTTATATGTTGAAGTGGTTGCAGAATGGAGAAAGAAAAGAAAAGAAAAATAAATAAGGGGATCCTCAGTTTAGATTGGATCTTGAAAAAGATTTGGCATTGAAAGTAAGGTCATAAAAATTTTGAAATAAGAGAGTAATAATAGATTGAAGAAGAGAAAGGCTGAAGCTATTGACATTAATAGCCTTCTTTGAATAGGTGAGCAACTCAAAACTGGAATTGAAATCCGGGAGCCTTCTGTTAAGAATCAATCAGTCCCAGCAGAGAAAGTCAATGAAAGAGATGTTTCTAAACATTCGGATAGATAATCTCTTACTCTATAATATGAAGAAGAAGTTTTAGATCAGAAAGCAGAAGGGAAAGAAGAAGAGGGAGAAAATGAAGTAGAATCCTGAGAGACAGAAGATACAAACAAAAGAAGTCATAACAGCAAGTCATATGAAGTACCTTCTTCAAATTTTCCATCTCCAAATCCTCATTCATCTAAGAGAGATTCTAAAAAGGTCACCCTCTAGAAATTTATTCATATTTTTTGATAAATAAGAAGAATAAAAAGAATAAGAGGAAGAATCTGATAAGAATCAGAATCAGACAGCTCAAGTGATCGGCAGTGAAATGTATTTTATATATCTCCCACAATACATTTAAGACATAGATTATGAAAGTAAAATAACTATAAAAGGTTTCATTACATTGAACAGGCCTTGAATAGATTGGATAAGTTGTTACCATTCATTCTAAAAGTTGAAGCCAGACATGAAATTATTTCAAATGCCCATATTGATAGAATGGATTTTTTTAAGGTTTTAATGGATATGTTTATAATCCTTGGATCTGATTTCAACATTTTCAAGGATGTGTTGGTAAGAACATTAAGGCTTTCAATAAGGATGTGAAGTGGTCTTATAATGTTGATGAAATCCTCACGAACCCTCTTGACATGTAGGATGAATTGGTTCATTGGGTAAATAAACTCAACACTCTCTATCCAAAGCTGACTGATGACAAGAACTAAATGTTTAAGACTTTGAATGACCTGATACATCAAAAAAAGTATCCTTATAAGAGATTGAGAGTTTAAAGGAAAAGTTGGAAAATGAGAGTAATGAAATTTTTTTACTCTCAAATAGAGTTTCTATATTAGAAAAATCATAAAAACTCAGGTTGGATGATTTCAATAACAAGAAGTAAAGACTTAATGCTCCGGAAGCAATTAATTGACTTCATGTAGATAGGATTTGGAAGAAATAAAATATTATTACTGAATAGGATGAGAAGATGAAGGCTCAACAAGAATATACTGACAAACTCATGGAGTATAAAAAGGAGTTCAAAAAGATAAATCTCTTGATGTTTAATAGTTTGGAAAAAAAAGGCAGATATTGGTATTTGAACTCTTGTTGCAATGATATTTTGTTTCAAGTAACAATTATGGTTTCATACTCTATTTATCTAACCTTTTGTAGGAAATAAATACTTTCCCCTATTTATTTTGAAAATCAAAAAGGGGGAGAATGATATTGGAAAGATTTTTTTTTTATGAATTCCTTATTAAAAGGGAAATTAAAGTAAAAGTAAAGAGAATATGATCCCTTGTGAGTTTTTTAAAACCAAGGGTGGAATTAGTCATATTCACTATTAATTTCAGAAGAGTTATTAAACTTAAAAGAAGAAAAGTTCTTTATTGATTTTATTGTTTTTTTTAGCTTTTCAAAAAAGGGTAGATTGTTGATTCAAATCCTATTTTGACTTTTCCATTAATCATTTGTTTTGGAAATCACAAATCACACATATTGTAATCACATATATTTTTTTATCATGTATGCTTTTTCAAAATAATAATCATTCATATTGTCTTTATTATATATTGTATTCTTATCATTATCATGTATTTTTTTCGCTCACATTGTTTTTTATGTTGTTTTCACAATCGTAACCAGAATTTGTATTTCCTCATAATCCGGAATCCTAACCAAATTACGAATTATATAATAATCATGAATTTTAATCACCTACATCGTAACCACTTATAACCTAATTAGTTCGTGCGTCATAATCACGTGTATCACAGCTAGATCATGGATCGCAACCAAGTTCATTATGACCATGATAAGTACTGCATCATAATTATGCATCGTAACTAGGTTAAGTACTGTATCATAGTCATGAATCGTTACTAAGTTATGTATTTTATTATTATTTATGCATTACATTCAATTATCATAACCAATTTAAATATTGTGCCTTGTAACCCTGTTAAGAATCACAATCAGGTTATAAATTGTAATCACGGTATGAATTGTTATCATGATAATCCTAGTAAAAATGTTATGTATTTTATGTTTTAAATGAAATACATTATTATCATAAATATTTTACCAATTTCATGTTACACATTCTAATTGTTTCATATCTTTGCAATTAATTTTTTCTAAAATAAAATGATGTCATTGAGATGGTTGTTTACCAATCAAAAGGATGTCATGTGTTCTATTATTTTTTACCATTGTAATGCTAGGTATCCAATTTCCTCCGAGTTTTTCAGAGAAATATGATCGTTGGAGAAAATATGACCATTAGAATCTGAGGCCTAAAAATAGGGTTCATTTGAAAGAGAATATATAAATTTTTCTTCATTCTAGTTCTAGAGAGAGATGTTGGGACCTCTCTCCTGCTTGTGCAAAATCCTAGAAGATACAAGAAGTGAATATCTTGTTTCATGTTCTTTTATTTCTATAAGTACAGTGATTCTGTTTTGTGTGGATAATCATTGTTATAGCAATCGAGGGCTTACAGAAATTGGAAGACATTTTGCAAATTATCATATCATGGGATTTCAATTTATTGAAAGATGGAGTTGATGATTACCTTCTAAATTGAGGGTTTTCGGGTATAGGAAGACAGTCGTGTTGATTATCATATCGAGGGCTTACCAAGGTAGTGGTATGATAGACATTTTATCCTAGGTGAAAAGATACCCTACTCTTTGGGATAAAAGAATTGTAATACTATTACATTTTCACTGTTATTGGTATTAGAAAGGGAATTGTATTGTTTCCTCTTTCTATTCATATTCATTTCAACTGTAACTATATCAATTAAAATTCATTCTTTAGGTATTGTATTATGAGATTCTATACACTATATGGTAGAATAATTTACAATATTATTACTTTTATCATTGTATTCAATTAAAATTCAATTGTATTACATTATACAATATCCATCAAATACAAGACCTATATAATAAATTGTATTCATTGTGAATTGTATTATTTTAAGACCTCGTAAACTAATTTATCCCTTATGTGTTTAAATACTAAATATTTTAAACATATGATTCACCCCCCCCCCACCCCATATTGTGTCATATAATATATATATACATCTATATTACGATCAGGAAAGGTCACTACTGCGTGCAACATAAGTTACCTTTTTGTTGCATTCATTACAAGTTTTATCATGTATTTAATATTTTTAAAATAGTAAATATATTATAATGTATCTGGATATTATATTACCATACTCTCTTGATGTTGTGTTTAATACATCCTATCAAATACAAGGATGTACTTTAGAAATTTGGGGTGTTACATTATCCCTAGATTAATTAAATTTTGACCTTACAATTTAAACTTGATCATGGTGATAGATTATTTGATATTTCCTATGTTTTAAACCCCACTTCATGAGAAGGTTTCTTAAAAAATCCACTATAAAAGATATAATGATAAGTACAAAGATCACATGGACTACCATGTGACTTTGCTTATAAGTAGGATAACATCAGTAAAAATTATAGATACATACTTTGGGGAAAAGTGTAAATATATATAGGGAGTGAATGAGGTCATGAATCAAAAACAAGTGAATTATCAATAGAAATCTGATGGCCTCAAATCAAAATATCATTGATGATTTGTAAGACCATCATTCAAAAATAAATTAAGGTATTAAGATAAAATTTATTTTTAATTCATTTCCCTAATGTTGGGTAATTATTTTACTCGCTATGAATATAAGGAAATATTCTTACTTGAAAGGTTTTAATTTCACATGAACAATCCAATCATTTGTTTTTTCTTCTATGAAATTATGATTTATACCTTTACTCCTAAATATAAATTAACAGTATAAATTTTTTTTCCTAAATCACTGAAATATACTTTTAAATGATCCTATAGCCTATAAAAGAGTGAAAATTCTAAATATTTGTTTTTAACTATCTTCAAAACCAATATGGTTCATATATTAATCTCTAATCCTAAATATGATAATATTGGGTCATCATTAAAATTTATTCATCAAATTTATTAACTAAAAATAATGAAAAATAAACCAAGACATTGCATAGGTCAGTTGTTGGTGTGAAACCCATATCATCCTTCAGTCATGGGTTCAAGAGCTATGACCTTGCCAGATTTGATTGGTTATCACCTGGATTATAGGTTGTCCTTTTCTAAAGACAAATTAAAATAATTTCCCAAATAAATATAATATACATCCTTGAAATAAAGTTAATTACTAAATTGTATTTTAACTATGGTGTTCAATAAAACCTAAATATATAAATACTCTATCCACTTATTCACACATAGATTCTTCTTTAGTCTATATTTTATCCTCTATAAGAGGGAATTGATATTAGTAATTTCTATATTCTCCACACATATGACAATGGACTATAAATGTTTTCTTAGGATGAGCCTTGTTTCCTTCAATTGTACTCTTCATTTTTCCATGTAAATACATTTCTTTATGTCATTATTTCCCACACATTAAGCTTTTTCATGTTTCTTTGAGGTAATTTTCTGGGTGCCTCCTTCCACACTTCTCACATGTCATAAATTGATCCTTCTTTATTATACATTATCCACCACTTGAGATCTTAGAAACCTCCCTGATTCTCTTCTTTTGTGTGTTGGTTAGTTGATAAAGGTACATATTATTAATCTTATTTCAGGATAACTAATTTTCATACACACGATATCCTTCACTCATGTCAACACATCATTTGGCTACCCATTTTCACCAAATTATCCTCCATTTTTGATATTAACTTTAATCTTTTAGGTTCCAACCATTGACTAAAACAATAAATTTTAGTGTGAGAAACAATATACATATTGATAAAATATTATACTTATCTATAAGATATATAAATCATGAAACCTTATTTTTAAATCTAAAACACCCTAGGATTAACCTTTATTATTCAAAGGAATTGTCCATTAAAATTCAACATAATGAATTGTAATGAAAATGTGGATTATCCTAATAAAATTCCATAGGAGTTCCGAAATAGGTTAGCAGTAAGGCCTCCTATCATGTATAAGGTTACCCTGAGTCCGGCTCAAATTACCTGGTCAGAGTTGTTACTCTTAAGTATATCTTTTCTAGAACTGTTTCCACTTATTGTACATAGATCAGGATATATTTCTAGGATGACCCAGATAATATATACCTTACCAAAATTATAGGATTTTCTTATATATTTATCCACAATTCATACCTTATTATTATGTTTACTAACCTATTTTTTTACAAAATCTAGTTGCCTAGGATGCCGCCAAAATTCTTCTGATACAAACTATAGTGACCGGACCCCAAAATCCCAGATCCAGTGTCTAATACTAATTACATTTTCATGATTTCAAGGAATCAATTACTAAAATACCAAGATTTTTTAGTCTTGGTAGACCATATACATACATGAGTCTTGTATTACAAAAAACTACACTAATTAAAACATAATTGTGTTATTCTTTCAAAATAAGTAACTTTAATGATTAGTATAGTCCAACTAGTAAATCCCTATATATCTTTTGTAGTATTCTTAATGGATTATTGGTGAATGAAATATAGTAAGGGTGAGCACGAATGCTCAGTAATGGAAAAGTATAGTAGAAGAAATAATGAATCAATATGGATAAATTAACATGGGAAGGTAAATAACTAAACACACACGGAAGGTAATAAATAAACTAAATGTAAGTGAGTAAAAAATATGGAAACTTAATAACTGAAAAAAATTCATTACAAATAAATAAATAAGAAAAAAATAAATATGTCAATTTAAGCAACTAAAATATATTCTATTTAATCAATGAACGTAAAATAAAATGTATGCATAGATATTCCAATGCAAAATATCATGGATGAATAATAAAAAACAAAATCTCAGTGTAGGAAGTGCATAATTATTGGAAGTCATGTTTCCCAGGAACATGATACTTTTACCATAAACATATAGTTTAATCTATTCCAATTTGAGAAAATAATTCATCCCATGATATTATTGATGCATCGAGGGGCTTTCATTAATGAGTCCCAAAATTATAGGTATTTCATTAAACGGTCCCTAACCCAAGTATTTCATTCCCAAAACATTCATCATATTGAATAAACAATATTCCATATAAAATATACATATTGAATAAAGTATTAAGATTAACAATAATTTCCCAAATAATAAAATAACTTTAATAGTATACATATTATGAAAAATGGTATATGTTTTAGTAAATAATCATATCCATGTAAAATTATATATATATTTATGATAAATTCAATGTCAAATGATCGTATGAAATTGAATAATTCAAGGGGTCAAAAGTGAATCAAGGAAGTTAGTGCAAGTAATATCTTTCAAAAAATAAATAATAATACATCCATATGAATATTAAATATTATATCAATACAATATATCCTATATGGATTAAAATAAAGGGTTGTTGTTTTTGATGAATGGAGACATTATAAAAAAGTTATTTTAAATCCATTCATGAGGAAAGTAACCTTTCATTATAAAAAACCTTTTGAAAAACATTTTCATTGAAAATAACTTTTAAAATTTTTTTCATTAAGAAGTAATATTTTATAACCTGAAATGTAAGATTCAATGAAATGATGGTAGTTAAATCCATATAATCTGTATGAGTTAAAAAGAACGTTTCTTTTGCATAGTTAAAGGATAGAAAAATGCCTTGTTCAGAAAGAGATAAGAATATACCTTTTAAAACATTGGTAGAATAGAAAAAATTTAAAAAATGCCTTTACAAAATAATTTGGAGATTTTTTGTTGAAAATATTTTAATAAAACATGGTATTTAGAAGATAATAGGTTCTTTGACTAAAGAGATATACAAATTCTGGTTTTCTGAAAATGATATTCTAAAACATTTTAAGTACCAAAATAGTGTAAAATGGTTCTAATAATTAAAAATGGTCACAAATAACCTTAGGATAAAAAATTAACGAATTTATTGAACAATTTTTATATAATTAACTTTAATGTAAATAAAATTTAATGATCGTTAAAGTTATTGTTGAGGAAAATACACTTTAATCATTACAAAGTGTCCCATTTCACTTAGAAACATTATAAATCATAGGAATCATGAAGGAATAAAATTAAATTAAAGTTATAATATCATGAGAGTAATAACATTCATGATATATAATGAAAAAATGGAACGATATAAACTGTATAAAAGAAACTAGGTTCGTAAAAAAAAATTCTCATCAGAATGTAAATTGAGAAGAAATCTCTTACCTTGAGTTTCCTTTTGGGTGACCAACCTTTAACTTCCTATATAATAAAATTATTTTAATTTTATACCTTTTTGACACATTTTTCTTGTTTATAAATACTTTTATTTCACTTATTTCCATGTTATATATCGCTACATAATCAATTATGTTTACATCAGGTGTTTTGACCAAATTTGATTTATGTGCCAAAATAACATGGGTAGGTCAAATAGGATCATTATATAACATATACAATAAAAATTATCATTCAGTAATTATAATATTTATATATTAATTATACTTTTACAAAAATTTATTAAATTTTGTTATAAAAAATGAATCAACATTACAATTATTTAGATGGTAGGTCGTACGTACGCGTGTGTAATGTTCTAATTTTTATATAATAATTATGGAAAGAAAGTGTGTAATAATATATCATTAAATAATGATAATTATATGTTAAATAAAATATTATTTAACCATATATACTTATATGTATAATTCTTCTTATGCAAAAAAAGGAATCACATCAAGTCAAGGAGGTGGTAATATACATGTCCACGAATGACTTTATCACATTGTGTGTGAAAGGGTAATAAATAAAATTATATATATAGTACATTTAAAGAAATTTAATTGTGTAATGAATATAATATATTTATTTTTATGTCTCATTTTCTTATTTATAATCATTTTTTATACATTTCGTGGGTCATTTTAACGAATCACATCGCTTTATTAGGGCGGTAGTCCACACTTCCTCCAATGATGTTATCATAACAACGCAAAGTAGAAATTATTATTGATATATGTTATAAATATACTAAATAAGTATAAAATAATAATATTGATCACATATATAATATATAAACATATTTTCCATCATAATTTCTATAATGAGAGTTAGTAAGGTAAAAATGAACAACCATCATTTTGTGGGGTAGTAGTTGTCCGTACACAGAAATAGTATGTTTATTACCCATTAGATGTAGGTTTGTGTAAGTTTAGGTAAAAAATATCAACATCATAGTATATTTAGAATACTTTTTTGTCATATAATCATGAAATAAGTATATTTAGTGGTTGGATAATGGAAATGAAACTAAAGAGCATGAGATAATACGCTACCTCTTAATTGAGTAACTTCTTTTGATTTGTACAAAAAGATTACTTGGATTTATTCCTCCCTTATGGGAGGATTATAGTATTAGTGGAAGTATTTTTATGACATATATTGGTATATTTTGGTCGATACATATTGTCTTTATATGTGTGAAGAAGTGGGAGGAGAGTATGCCATTTTATAGTTGGGGAGGAGGAGCACTCTTGTAATATTTTGACAAGGGAATTCAATTCATGTTTTTCATATTTAAAGTAGCTCCAATAATGGACCAAATAATATCCAAGTGGTTATAAGGTCCGAATATGTCCAGAAAAGATCTTTTCAAAATTTGGATAGGTCATTTGGGCCTATAAGTAAAAGGTTTAGTCCTTTATTAAGCTTAATTTAACCTTAATTGTTGTAATTAATTTTAATTAATTTCACTTATAGATTTGGTAAAAGAATAGTTGAAATTATAAGAAATTATAAATTATTATTATTCAAAATATTCAATACATTTTTTCAAATTAAAAACACATAAGTGTAAGATACTGATTTAAATTTAATCCAACTGAAGTGATGACAATGAAAAATTTAAAGTAAAAACATCTAAAAGATTGATATTTTTATAATAAATTTGAAAGTTAAATTTATTAAAATGACATAAATTATATTTAATGAATAAAATATCACCTAATTAAACATTAAATGTAATTAATGTTATAATTTAATCTTACAAATAAGTTATATGAAAAAACCGTTATGAAATAAAATTCAGTATTTTTAACAATTCATTGAAAAATGAAATGTTTCATAAAAATATCAAATATTTACTCTAACCTAATTATTATGTTTTGATTTCAAATATGATGTTTATTTTGACATATTAAATCAATTAATGTTTTGAAATTCAAACATAAAATTAGATCACTATTAAAAGTTGGAAAAATTGTTATTATAAAAATATAGGTTTTTACGTGTAAAATAGAGTTTGTTCTTATCTTTTGTATATAAATTTCAATGGATTAATATAAAAATATTATTGAATATATTAAATATATATTTCATTAAAATCATTAACTACTTGTAATTAATTATTTTTGTTAATAGAAAACTCTTTTATAAGCATAAATATATTAATATTTATTTTTACATCCAATTGGTTATTATTTTAATTTCTCATGAATTAATTTTATATTTATATAAATGATAACTTTTCATAAGTTAGTTAATAAAATTCATATATACTATCCTAATGGATAGGTTATATCATATTATATTAAATAATAATATTTTAATAATACAACGTTATTTTGTTAAACATGGTCTTGCATGTAACACAAGCTATCGAGGAAGGTCCCACTTACATTCAATGCATGTTATTGAGGAAGGTTGTTATTGTGTGAAATGTAAGATAACTTGGTGTTTATTTGATTACAAACTATATCATGTATTGAAAATATTTAAAATAGTAAATATATTGTAATGTATATAGATATTATATTACTTTATGTGCTTGGTGTCATGTGTCATACACGCTAAAAAATAAAAGGATGTACATTAGAGTTTATGGGTGTTAATAAAGGTTTCCAAGTTTATTTTTTTGAGATGAGAGAATAATTTTCTCAGGAATATTGTTTTTCATTAGGGTGTGGTATTAGACCCGTCGAAGGATGAGTTGTTTTTTCTTTGGTAGAAACCAAGAATGTGACAAAGGTGTATAGTTTCCTTGTACATGAATGATATTATAAGAGGTTTATACCTAATTCCTATATCATTACATCCCCATTAATATCATTTACAATGAAAGACTAGGATTTTTTTAGATTTGATCAGTTCCATTAAATGTTCATTTACCATAAATGGATGTTGTTTAGTGATCCAACGCTTTAGTTTCATGAGGATGGTCTGATGATTGATGTTTTTTGTGACACTTTTTGTATATGATTTGTATTCTTATTGATTCATTCGAGGGAAATTATCTTTTACGAGTCTTCGATGTAATGTCCCCAAAATTTTTACTATTCCACCCATGATCTGGAGTTTTAAATGGTGGTTTTTTCACTAATGTTATAGTGGAATTACCTCATTGAGGTTCACTTTGTGATCTTCCTGAAACATAAGATTTTGGAGTATATATTTTCTCTCTGAAATCTAAATTTTGGGTATTTAAAGAGGATGTAGTTTCTTTAGGATTATGTTTTTGATAATTTTTACACCATAGAAAAATGGAATGTTGTGGTTGACTCTTTGAGATAAAATTTAAGGAAGGATGATCTTAAAGAGTCTCACAACGTTTGGAAAGACATGTATAAGATAAAATCCTTGTACAGAGCTGTATGGGTGGTGGATGGTAAATTTATTTTTAGATTAGGTTTCAATATTCTATGATGCTGTAGGTGGAGGAGTCTTAGTGGGGAGATTATGGGTCATAGGTGGTGTGTGATCATGTTGGTCTTAGTGATTCTTCTGATGGATTGTTAGAGATTGGTTGGAACCATTTTTTTTTAGGGGAGACTATTTGTTCTAATAGAGATGCAAGAGGGACTCCATTGTCATCACCTTTATCAGTACACTGATGAGTGTCCATGATCTACCGTTTCGTGAGGATGCAGTTTTTGTTGCTCAGGAATAAATGTGTTGTATCATACTTTGTATTAAGGTGTTTGGTTTTCGTATACCTAAATGTCAAGAATCATTTTCATACAATTTTTTTTGTATCCTTTTGATATTTCCAAGTGTAAATGGGATAACATCTCAATGGATTTCGCTATATTTTACCCAATGCTCAAAACTTTTGTGATGCAATCTAGGTGATCATGGATTAGTTTTAAAAAGTGGCTCACTTATTAGTGATCAAGTAGTCGAATACAGTGGGGGTTTTGGCTATTAGATATTTGGATGTGGTAGAACGATTTCTTGGAGTTCCAATGTTAATTGTATAATTTTTCAGATTAATTTTTTATCTTGATAGTCTGAGGAGGATTGGATAATGCTTTTGGAACTCAGAAACACCTCATCACTACTTTCCCCCCTCAAACAGATGGAAAAATGGATCAAAATATCTACACATTAGAGTATATGTTTTTGGGTATGCATCTTTGACTTCATTATATTCTGGTAACAAAAAATTCCTCATGTTGAGTTTCCTTATAATGATAGGTATCATCATCAATCTTCATTTCCCTATTTGATGAACCATATGGAAGGTTGTGTCATTCTTTGTTTTGTTTAATGGATGTTGGGGAGGAAGTTTTTTTTGTCTCGATGTGGTGTGGAGAATAATAGAGAAGTTTTATCTTGTTTGTGAATGGATGAAATCAGTATTGGGCTGGAATATGTGTTATGAAAATCATAGGAGGAGGCCATTGGAGTTAGATGTTTGGGACCAAATTTTCATGAATGTTTCCCTTCCACATCATTAGTAGAGGTTTGGTAGTGGGAGTAAGGTTTCTCTGTGTTTTCTTTAGCCCCATGAGGTTTTAGGGGAAGTTGGAAAGGTGGCGTATCTTTTTGAGTTTACCTCATAGATTGGGAGGATCGATGATGTCTTATATATATCCCATCTTATTTGGTATCTACATAATGAATCCCATGTCATATAATCAGGAGAGTTGGATATTGTGGATGATGTGGTGTTTTTTATGGGTGTCCAGACCCGACCCAACCCAACGAGTTCGACCCGACCCAACCAGGTTGGGTCAGGTTGGGTCGGTCCACACAGGAAAAACCCAGGTCAGGTTCAGTTCGGGTCGACCAGTACATGGGTATGGTCGGGTCACGGGTTGGAGTCATTTAGACCCAACCCAACTCATGACCCGATGCCAGCTAATTTTTTTTTTCTCCCCTCTCTCTTCCTCACTCGCGGACTCACCGCACACCCCTGCCAGACAGACACTCTCGGCCCTCTACTCCCCATGCACGTGGAGACCTTCCCTTCGTGAAGAAGAAACCCTACTCCCCTCCTCTCCTCCCTCCTTCCTTCACGATTCGACTAGACCGATTCGATTCGACAGCCGATAGAAACTCTCATCCTCCCTCTTTTCTTCCCTAATCTTCCCCAACCCCTTGACTTCTCTAATCCCTCTTCTCCATTGAGAAAAATCCTCCCTCCCATCCATCCTCTTTTTGCACCTCCGACCGAACCCAGCCATAAAAGGGCTCACTCCGCCTCCTCCTCTTGCCGCCTGCTGCTATGTCACACAGCCTGTTTTTGCTGTCTGGTAGGGCTAGGTGCAGAGGGTTCAGCACTGCGAGTTCATCTTCGAAATTGGAGGAGGCTCCCCACGGATCATCCGGATATGGTGAGGTTCAAATTTTTGGTTTGAGGTTTTCAATTGATTCCTGGTTTTACTGAGTTGATTTTGAGTTTTCAGACTGAATCAATGTTATTCACTCTCCTCCTGGTGATGATTTTTTTGCATATGTTTTCGCTTATTAGTTCTTCAAATCTACTACTGGTGTGTGTTTTGTTGATTTGATTTTCCTTTTGCTAGTAATGTTTATTTCTACGACATCATGAATTTACTCCACTTTAACTTCAATTGGTTCTGTTACTGGTGTTGATAGTGAGTCACAGTAAGAAACGGTGGTAGAATGGGAGGCCAACAGTGAATCGAGAAGGTATTGGTAGGTCGTGTTTTCTACTAGGCATTAGTGGCAGTCTGGTGTGTTAGTAACTAGAGGTAATTATTTTATTTTTTTATCATGTTATTTTAAATGATGTTTTTCATTAGGTATGAGTTCTCAATTTTTTTCTACTCCTGTGTAATTATGGTTTTGTCATAAAGATTGACAACTTAGTTTGACTCAAAATTAGCTAGAATTTAGAATTATTTCACTAGGAAAAATTCTGTTTTGGAGATGTAGTTTTTGTTTTAGGGATTTTAGGATGTGTTCATTGAGCACCCACCACCACGATGCTTGACCTTAATTGCATTGGTTTAATTGATCATTGTAATTTCAAATCCATATATTGGTTTCATAATCTATTCTCCTTATATTCTTCTAGGAGTGTGCCACATCTAACATCAATTAGCAATTCATGAAAGGTGATAAAATAAGTGGTTCTTCTAATCCTCTCGTTGGCACAACCCAAAGTCAGATGGGGTCTACTCCAACTGCACATTCAGTAGGAGGGAGTAGTAGTATACTAGTTGAAGAAAGTGAGGAGGGTAAGAGGTCTCCTAAAAAGTTAATAGTTCCTAAAGCTCCTATTGGTTCTAGAATTTATCAATCTTGGGATCACATTCATAAGAAAAATGGAAGGGTTGTTTGTAATTATTGTGGCAATGATTATTCTTGCACATCAGGCCAACATGGAACTAGTAATTTGAATAGGCATTTGATAAGGTGTAATAAAAATCCACACAAAAATCTTGACAAAATTAAAATCACTCTTAGTCTTAGAAAGAAATGTGAAGATGAGGATTATGGGATGATTAAAATGTCAGTAGCTCATTTTAATCATGAAGAGTGTAGAATAGATCTTGCTAAAATGATAATAATTAATGAGTTATCATTTGTATATGTTGAGAATCAAGGTTTTAGAGAATATATTGAAGCAGTTCAACCTCAATTTCAAGTTCCAACTAGACAAAAAGTTTCTAGGGATTGCTTGCAGTTAAATTTGGCAGAGAAAGAAAAGTTGAATTCTATGTTTGATATGTTCTCTCACATGGTATGTCTTACCACTGATACATGGACTTCAATTCAGAATCTGAATTATATGTGTGTGACTGCACATTTTATTGTTGATAATTGGATATTGAATAAAAAAATCATCTGGTTTTGTCTTTTTGCGGATCCTAAAGGGGAAACAATTGGCCGGGTATTATAATAGAAATTGAAACAATGGGAGATTTAAAGGATTAACACTGTTACAGTGGATAATTCTAGTTCTAATAATACAGCGATCAGTTATTTGGTGAGGAGGGTTAATGATTGGAATGGGTCTATTATTAATGGAGAGTATATTCATGTTAGATGTTGTGCACATATTTTAAACCTTATTGTTAGTGATGGGTTAAAGGAAATATCGACATCAATTTCTAGAATCAGAGTTTCATGAAAATTTGTGAGAAGTTCACCCACATATTTTAAACCTTATTGTTAGTGATGGGTTAAAGGAAATATCGACATCAGTTTCTAGAATCAGAGTTTCATTCAAATTTGTGAGAAGTTCACCTTCAAGATTGGCTCTTTTCAGAAGCATAGTCGAGGAGTTAAAAATTCCTAGTAAAAAGGCCATAATTCTTGATGTTCCTACTAGGTGGAATTCTTGTTACTTTATATTGGATGTTGCAGAGAAGTATGAAAACGTATTTATTCTCATTGAGGAGGATAAAAGTTTTAGGAGTTCTCTTATCTGTGAAGGTGGAGCTCCTACAACATATGATTGGGAGCGTGCTCGTGTATTTGTCAAGTTCCTAAAAAAATTAGTATAACACTGTTTTGTTTTATGGGTCTAGGCATGTGACATGTCACACATTCTTTCATACACATTGTGAAATATATAGAAAAATCAAGAAATGGATGAAGATTCATGATATTACTGTGAGTGGAATGTCTATTTCAATGAAGATTAAGTTGGACAAGTATTGGGGTACTGGTTCAAATTTTAATTCTCTCTTACTTGTGGCAGTTTTTCTTGATCCCCGATATAAATTGGAATATGTTCAGGATAGTTTTGAAATGGTTCATGATGATGATGAAGACAAAAATCAGTTAATCAGTAAATTAACAGAGGTTCTAAATAATCTCTATGAGTTTTACAAATGTAGATATCCCATTGTAGTTGGTGATAAATGTGAATCCAATTCTCATCAAGAGTCACATATACATGATGCTAGTACCGATAGTGAGGATGATGAGAAATGGAAAGATGCATATAGATTGAAGAATAGGAAAAGGAAACTGACACAACAAAGGAATGAACTAGAGAGATATCTTGAGATTGATGAATGTGAGGATGATTTTGAAGGATTTGATATTTTAAGTTGGTGGAAAAGGAAAGGCAAGAAAATATCATGTTCTCTCATGCATTTCTAGAGATATTATGACAATTCCTTTAACTACAGTATCTTCATAGTCATCTTTTAGTACAGGAGGTTGAGTCCTTGATCCATTTTGTAGTTGTTTGAATCCCAACATTGTTGAAGAATTAATTTGCTAACAAAATTGGTTTAGAATGTCTAAACCAATTGATATTCAAACATAACTAGAAGAAGTGTAAGCGATTGAATCAGGTACTACCATTAAAAATATTATGATTTTTTATCATTTTTCATTTGTCAATTATAAACGTTTGTTTGATAAAGTAAAAGACTGTCTTGTTCTTTCTTTTGTTGTGTTTTTTAAGATATTATAATTCCACCATCAATCACAATTCATGATCAGAGTTTCACTATCTAAAGTAGAAGAAGCAAGGATGATGGATGGAGAACTCTTCATTAAGGTATAAATTTATGATTTTACCTTCACATACTTACAAGGATGGAAATTTCATGCCATTTGTTTCTAAATTTTGGAAAATGATAAACTTTATCAATGTGCAATGGTTCATGTCATCAATTCATGTGTGTGTTTTAAGTTGTTTATTAATTTAAAATGTTGAGGTTGCTGAGACAAATATTTTTTGTACTGGGTGATTGTTGCAGGTTTGTTTTGCAGAGATGTTAGCCATAAAGGCTTCCAATTTTATATTACCTATTTCATGAAATTGTTCTAGGTGATTTATTAACTAGTAAGTTAAACATGGTTGTTCTTCAATTTTATTCCCTTCTTTATTTTCTTCTTAAATTTCCAAAAACATTGAAATTATATAGGGTGTAAGGTGGTGGAGTCTCTGCTCCCAAAAGCTTGGATGCTGGCTAATTTCTTTTGTCAACGGGTTTTCTTACATATACATTTACATAGCATGTATTACACATTTTATGAATATTTAACCTTCTGAATACTAATCTGAACACCTTACCTTATTGGAATTTTGGCCTAATTAGATGCTATTTTTTGTTTTCTCCATGTTTATTGGTGTGATTAAATTTTTCCCTAGGACATATATTTATATGATGATTTCCATGTTTTCTCTATGTTTATTGGGGGGCTGTTTTGCATTGTAGGGGGAGTGTGACGGGGGGGCTGGTGTGTGAAGGGGTTCATGCTGGGTAGTTTAAACAGGTTTGGTGTGTGCATGCAGGGGGGAGAGGGGGTTGGTGTGTGCAGGGGGGAGGCTGGGTTTGGTGTGTGCACTGTGCAGGAAGGTGGGAGAGATAGGTTTGGTTGGTTTACTGTGTGCAGGCAGGGGGAGAGGGGGAAGGCTGGTTTACAGGGGGAGTGTGCAGGGGGCAGGAGGTTGAAGTGAAGGAGGGGGAGGGAGGCAGGCCGGTGTTGGAGGGGGTTGGGTATGGCGTGCAGGTAGTGGGGAGGATGGTGTGCAGGGGGGAGGGGAGGGGGCAGGGAGTGCAGGAGGGGGAAGGATGGTGTGCAGGGGGGAGTGGAGGGGGCAGGGAGTGCAGGGGTGCGGGAGGGGGGGGGGGTGGTGTGCATGGGGAGGGGAGGGGGCAAGGAGGGCAGGGGGAGGGGGACAGGGAGTGCAGGGGGGAGGATGGTGTGCAGGGAGTGCAGGGGGAGGGGGGTAGGGAGTGTAGGGGGAGGGGGCAGGGAGTGTAGGGGGGATGGGTTTTTGTGTAGGGGGGGGCTTGTTTTTTTGTGCAGCAGGATGGGGTAGTGCAGGGGGGGTTGGTTTTTTGTACAGGGGGGGGGGGGGGGGGGGGGGCTGGTTTTTTATGCAGCCGGCTGGTTTTTTGTGCAGGGGGGGCTGGTTTTTTGTACGGGGGGGGGGGGGTCTGGTTTTTTCTCCATGTTTATTGGGGGGATGTTTTTCATTGAAGGGGTAGTGTGATGGGGGATGGTGTGTGCAGGGGTGCAGGCTGGGTAGGTTAAACAGGTTTGGTGTGTACAGGCAGGGGGAGAGGGGATTGGTGTGTTCTGGGGGGGAGTCTGGGTTTGGTGTGTGCACTGTGTAGGAAGGGGGGGAGAGATAGGCTGGGTTGGATTAGTGTGTGCAGCCAAGGTGAGAGGGGGGAGGCTGGTTTGCAGGGGGGATTGTGCAGGGGGCAGGAGATTGGGGTGAAGGAGGGGGAGGGAGGTAGGTTGGTGCTGGATGGGGCTGGGTCTGGCATACAGGTTGGGGGGAGGATGGTGTGCAGGGGGGAGGGGAGGGGGCAGGGAGTGCAGGGGGAAGTATGGTGTGCAGGGAGTACAGGGGGGAGGGGCAGGGTGTGTAGGGGGAGGGGGCAGGGAGTGTAGGGGGGGCTGGTTTTTTTGTACAGCAGGTTGGGGCAGTGTAGGGGGGCTGGTTTTTTGTGCATGGGGGCTGGTGTTTTCTGCAGCAGGATGGTTTTTTGTGCAGGGGGGCTGGTTTTTTGTGCGGGGGGGGGGGGGGGGGGGGGCTGGTTTTTTGTGCAGCAGGTTGGTGTGGGTCTGTTGGGTTGTGATGGGTTGGGATGGGTTGGGACGGGTTGGGACGGGTTGGGTCAGCTTTACACATATAACCCAACTCAAATTGACTCAACCCTCAGTGGTTTGGGTTGGGTCGGGTCCTTTGGGCATCCGACGGGTAACCCGACCCTACCTTTTTTGTTCGGACCGGGCCTTGAAACGCCTCTGACCCGACCTAACCTAACCCATGGACACCCCTAGTGGTTTTGGATTTCCCAATAGTGATCCTTGATCACCATGAAAAGGCATCTTATTAATGAACCATCCCATTGGTTCATGTTTTGTGGAGGAATTGTGTCTTGGAAGATAGTACTTTGGATGGAGAGATGCCGATGTGTTCCTAGTCCCCAGATATTTTTTGTGTTTTCCCTTCTGATTTTGGGCTTGATATGTGATGTTTGGATCTTGTTTTGTTAGGGATTGTTTTTCATCATATATGATGTGAGATAATGTTCTATCATGTTAAAATGGTTGGACCTAATTTCTAATTGAGGAGCATTATAATACGATGTAACAAATGTCAAATGGGTTAGTTATTGATTCCCAGAGTGGACGGTATCTTAACATGGATGATGCAATTACATGATTCATGTGATAGAGGAGATGTAGTTTTTCTGTTTTAGTTGTTGTTAGTTTGGGATTCATTGGGATTGAGGTAGTGTCATGGAGTCTGGTGGGGTGAAGTGAGGTGGTTTGTGGTTGTGATATCTGTTTCATGGTTTTTTTCTGGCATGTTTGGATGGTGGTGATGTTGGGATGTAACAGGGTCCAGGCTCGGTATCTCATGATACAGATTTATGGATCCCTTTCCTTATAATCTTGGTTTTGGCTTCTCAAGGTCCGGAATCATTATAGAGGCATAAGATGTAATTTTCCATGCCTTCCTAGATCATTAATTTTCTATTTTGTTTCTTTTTTAGGTGCTTGAGAGGAGTCTTGAGGAGGTTTTGTGTTGTTTGCAGATATATCATTGCTATAGTGGGAAACTCATATCATGAAAGGTATATATGGAGTGGATTGGTAGTTCAAGGATGTTATAGATAACTATTATAACATCTTACATGAATCTATAAGGGAAATCATGAATTGAATTCATATTGAGAGAGTTTAATTCATGATGTGTAATTAAATCATGTTGAAGTGATGTGATCTTTGGTGGGAGATTAAAATTTGGGAAAATGCATGGATCTCACATTATGATTGGTTTACAAAATGTGAAACCATAAGGATTCAAGTTATTTCATATTCATTATATTCTATTTATTTTCATACAGTTGCACCCCACTCCCTCTCATTCCTAAGATAACCCTAGGTAATTTTGGAGGATCATCCAACACTATTCATCCCACTTAGATTTGTTGGTTTTGTGGGATACCCATTGAAAATTCATGGTCATTTATCCACACATACCCATCTATATCATTTCTTTATTATTTTAAGATCCACTGTAGTGGTGAATTTTTATTTGGATGTGTGTTGGGATGCATTTTTTATTACCCGTGATGTAGTGTAGTTTGATATGTGTTTTTTTTTTGTGCACATGTGGTTTGTGGGTATTTATTCTTCTCCCTATAGCGCACAAAAAGTTAGAAAAGATTCATTCATGTAGGTAATACCTCATTTATCACATTTGGCTATCAATAAAGATGGGTTTACTCTTTTTTATCTTTGAGGGATGGTTTGTGTTTGAATAATCAAGATAAATAAATTGGATAATGGATATTTAATGTAGAAGGGAAAGCATTTTCATGCTTTTACATCTATAGTGGTTTTATGATATAGTGATTGTATCGGATTAATGTCCCACTAAAAATCACAACTATTGATATAATTTTCTTATATATTAGTTTTTGTGATGTGGAAACCTTGTTGAATGCTTTTGTGATATCACCCCAAAATAGAAATTGGATAACAACTTATATTTGGATAATGGAATGGTTTCCCCAATATTTATTGTTTTTGTGATAATTTAAATAAAATAAACTAAAGTGTTGTAAAATAAACTTTTTAAAATATTTAAAATAGGTTTTTATGTGTTTTTATGTGTTGTTATGGCATCCTTCCTTTTTATTACATAATTTTACATGACATTTTACAAACATATAATCTTTGAAAGTCTAGTGTCTTTGAAATAAGGTGCATAATATGTGAAAACATAAAACATTCTTCTATTCAATGTGAAAGGATTCTTCAAAGTACATAATAAGAACACTTATTATGTCACATAAGATAGGGACATACATCATAGGAAAAGTGAGCACAAGGCCCAGTAAGAGAAAATAGTTGAATCAGTTTACATGTGAACTTGAGAGATATAAATAAAAACATGATGAATTTCATAAATGTATGAGAAATAGGAATATAATAATAATAACATGAATATTAAATTTAAAATTTCTATAAAAAATTTAATTTTTACATTCATTAAAATTTAACCAAGGTCCAACCCCAAGGTGTCATAATAATTACCAAGGTTATTCACCATGGTATCGTAAAACTTATCATCTCTAAAGATTAATTTCATTAACCAATGCATTAGAGTGATATTACGGTTCACACTTAATATTATTTATTTTCATGTAATCCATATATATCATAATAAAAACATTCATCAATAACCCATATAGAATAAAATAAATGGGTTTCATATTAAAATCATGGCATTTTAAAAAGTGCTCCAAAATATGATCATCAAGTGATTTACAACCCAAAGAAAGGGAGTGAGGGTTTTGTGTATGTCAATTATATACAAAAATAAATTATTTTTATGTATTGATTAATATACCTATAAATTAAATAGATTTGGGTATTCAAATTAATAATGTAAAATAATTTCTTGAGAAAAAGAGAGATATTTTGATGTGAAAATTCTGCAACATGACAGGTATGAGATATGGTTTTATAAAAAATTAAAAAGAGAAGGTACATGGTTCACCAATTCATAAAATACTACTAATAAATTATAGGGACATTATAAAATGTAAAAAAAACATGTTATATAAATTTTAAATACATACCGCGTAAAAGAGAACTTGAAAGAAAAACAAAAGATGAGAATTCTCTTACCATGATGAGTAACCTCTAACACTCTAAGATCGAGACCTTTGGGGCTTTATGACACCTTGGGAGGACTCCTAGGGAGGTAAAACTATTATAAATTCGTGGTGTATTAATTTTGAATAAATATTAATGAATTAATTGGTGGTTATTTATTGTAAAATAAAGGGAGCTTTTTATAAATTTCAATGACACCTCATTAGTGGTATTTGAAAACCTGTGGTATTTCCCATGGTACTAGGCACTTGTGACACCTCATAACATATTTTAACACAAAATATTCGTTCATAATCTTATCTAACTCATTAAATCATAATTACATGGTTATGATGTCATTAATAATACAGAAAACTCAAAACAGTATATTTTTTATTCATCGAAAATTAAACTATTTTAAAGAAACACCAAAAAATAACCCAAACCATTTTTCAATGTGTAGAATTCAAAAATGAACTCCATTTCATAAAAATGTATATAATTTTAAATTTAGTTAAATAAATAAAATATTAATACATAACTAATAATTTCTAAAACATTTGTTTACATATACTATGATATAATTATATCACATTATCATTTAAAATGACTAAAATATAATTATACTTTCTTAATTAAGGTTACTATTTCATTTTTCATATTAATATTAATAAGGGTAACCTAACTATTCCAACGATATTATTCACAAAAAATTTAGTTGATCTTATCATACTCTAATTATCTTGTTTAATACAACCATGTACGTCGATTTTTCAAAAATAATTTCATAAAATTAATTATTTAATACTTATTTAAGAAAATATTTTCTTAATATTCATCAAAAAACACGATTCATTATGAAAACACTATTCATGAAAAACTATTCATCAAAAAAATAAAATTCATAGAAAATTTGAAACTTATTAGAAAACTACTAAAAATTCACCCAGGATTAATTTTGATATTTAGAATCCAAAAATGGTGATTATTTAACCATTATAATTCTCTAAGTATGAGAAATATCAAAAATTTACAATTTTTACTTGTAAAATAAATTTTCCAAATTTGTCCCAATTAAACATATATCTTATTAAGAAAATATATTCTTAAAATTGAAATGAGGACAAAAAAATTTTATTTATACAATGGGATTACACAAAGTAACTAAGGCCTCATTACATAACCCCTTATAACAACCGTATACGACCTATGATTAAGGTGTGCAATGGTGATAGAATCCTTGGGAGGCTCAGACAACATTTCCCAAGTGGTGATTTCTATCAACTTGAACTTATACCATATGTGATTTGATTCAATATTAACATGTTGAAGCTGGATTGGGATTGACCCAAAGAAAAGCCCAGTTATGCTACCTCTTTCCCAAGCTCTGACAAATGGGATTCGTATGACACAATTATACTATTAGACGCCATTGACTCTTCTTTCTATGTTAATTTTCCATTATCATTTCTATTAATAAACAATAATTATAATGTTACTAACAAACTATCATAAAATTTGAAAGTTACATTTCAATTATACTTGTATATTTTTATTGATTATGACAAAGTAAAAAATAAATTTTTTGAAAACAAAAAATTATTCAAAAGTTTTGGTCCTTACAATGGTGGTTCTAGTGTGGTGGTAATGTGGTGTAGGGTGATTATTGTTTCTTTTTATATAAATTTGGGGTAGAGAGGTGATGTTTCTCTATACATTCTTTTAGGTTAGCATGATGATGGTTTATTTGGATGTGCCTTTGGGGAGCCGAGATGATGGTTTGTTTGGCCAGTATTTTGTGGTGGTGAGGTTATGGTTTTTTGGATGTGCTTTTGGGTAGTGAGATGATGGTTTTGTTGTAGATACTTTTAGGGTGGTCAGATAATGATTTTTTAATATTTATGGGGCAATGAAGTGATTCTTTGATGGGAATGATGAACTAATTTTGATGTATTTTTTTGTTGTTCTAGAATCTTTGGTAATGATGGAATAATTATTTCATAATGATAATTGTAATGGCTAGGATTTTGTTTGGTTAATGGGGTGGAATTGACTTAGGAATATAAGTGATGTATCATGAGGTTATATGAAGTTTTTAATAAATAATGAAGCTAATGGGATAAATAATGGAATTTGTTAGTGGTTTGATATGTGTCTTGTGGTTCAAGTGGTCTTATACATATATAGGTGGTAGAGAATTAGGGGATGTTGTGTGTGGGTTGGTATTTTTTAAACCCATAGGTTGGTCTTTGTGTGTGTATATATGTATATACTTGTATATTACTTTTTATTTCAATACACACCCCACCCATATCAAGGGATATGTGTTCAATCCCAAATTTTCACATAGGGGTGTTTTTTCCAACATCTTGGTTGATGATAATGGATATCGTTTTATCCATTTTACCACTCTCTCTCTCTCTCTTAGACAAGTATATATGCACAAGCTACGATGGACGGAGCTATGTTTTTCCACTAGTTGATGTCAATGTTTCTTTGGGAAGGATTTTATATGATCTTTCTATGGGGTAGTAGCCAAGTGGTTTTTGGGAGAGATGTAATATGATTGTGTTGTGGGGAGGAATATGGCGTGGGTCATGCATGGTATGAGGAATGAAAATTTTTGATTTTATTATTTTTCATGATACCACCCTACTTTTTTTAGGTTTATTTATGGATGATTCATCCTATCTCCCAATAAAATGTTTATATAAAGGATAATACATCCCATTTGATAATATTTTTATACCCTCGGTGTTATTCTCTAACCTAAGGTCTACTGGAGGTGGGACTTAGGGGATTATTATCTCTATCCCCTCATTGTGGTACCTCTGATAGGAGGGGGTAATGATTGATATGTTTAACCTTATTCCATTAAATTATTGAATGATAATTTTTCTATGAATTTTTAACAATTAATAAAATATTATATATTATAATATATCTTTGATGTCAATTTGGAAACAATTCAGTTAATTTTTCTTTAAAGACATGAATACAAAGATGGAATTATAATATAATAATTTCAAAAAACACTAATATTCCATATGTATATTAAAAATTCATGGAATAAAGGATTTCACCCAAATTATAATATATTCATTATATTTAAATATTTTATTTTATTTTTCTATAAATTTAATAAATTATGTGTCGGTGTTGAATAATCATTTAGTTAATTATTCTATCCTTAAAATTTAGAAACAAAATACTAAGAAAAATATATATTTCAAAGAAAAAATTATAACTAAACATTTACTCATTTCTATCCTTATATAAAATTATTAAATACATTAATGTAATGAGAGTGAAATTTTGTATATATTACATTCTAAAATTAGTATGAAGTTAATATTCAAAAAAATATTTATAAAAGTGGATATATATTTCACACATGGATTGATATAGTTGATCTCTACTCATCATATAAGAAAATAGAATGTTTTATATAGATTCTAATGTTTTATCCTAATATTTTAACACCGTTTTTCCCATTTTACCATTTTCATGGTGAAAAAAATTTACTATGGTTACTATTCAAAATTACCAAAAATAAAATAGAACTCTATACCAATTTTCAACATCCTAATTCAAAATTTGGAAACAATTTTATAAAATTATATTTCTATAAGCGAATGAAATTAATTTTAACATAACTACTCAAAACATGATGAAAAACACATTTTATAAATATACATTTTTATGTATAACAATGGATTAATTCTTATCTCATTCCTAGAAAACTAATATTTGATGAAAGATAAAAAATTGATTAAATATATAATATATAAGTTTATTTGAAGTCATTCAAAAACAGTGATCAATTAAATTAATTAATATAAATATATATTTTGTTCTTAAATAAAATTAGTTTAGAAAAAACATCACTTGTACTTTAAAAAGACTTCATTTTGGTTTATAATCAATTGATAACGCATGATTTTATCATATTAATGTGTAAATAATATTTTTTTTATAATTTAGTTAGTTCTATTTATTATTCCCAATTTAATGGTTAAGATATAATGGCATAAAATATTATGATTTATTTAGACATAGGGTTGTGTATATAATATGCCATCAAAAAAATTAAATTTATCTAAAAATAAATATAACATCAAATATGAAGAGGTCAGATTAGACCCCATAAAATTATTTTCATCCTATAAATTATATCAAACTTATAAAAAAAATATTTCTCTATTTCATTAAATCATAGGGTTCTGAAGTAACTTCTTCTAATTCCTGATTGCTCGAGAAAACATAAACCAACTAAGTAGTCTAGTTCGGCTTCACTTTATCTCAATGATCCAAGACTTACATCAGTTTTCATTTGTATCAGATACCATGGTATGATGGCATTTTAGTTACCCTATCCTTTTAGATATATTATAACATGATTTTAAGCATATTTATCCATTAAATACAAAGAAAGGATCAAAAATCCATGTGTCTTTAGAAGAATATGTACATAATTAGAAAACATGTAACTAGAATAAAACAAATTTTTATTAATATACATAATGAGATACTAGCTCCATTTTTCTCTTATAACAACTTAGGATTACCTAGGGAATACATAAGTAAAAGGGGTGAGCTAAAAAACCCAGAAAGGTAATAACAACAAAATAATACATGTAATATGAGTGAGTAGGCATAAAATGATAACATTATAATTATGAATGAAGAATAAACATATACAAGAATAAAATCTGGAATATGGAATCACAAGATCATGTAAATATTGTAATGTAGAAGAAACATATATCATGACATAAACTTGATTCAAGGATATGTTCTAAGACAATACCACATAGTGGAAAAAGTTCCATAAAAGATTACATTTACTACATAATAGCATATATAATGTCTAATGATACTATAAAATTACACAATTAGTTGTATTAAAATATAGAAGAACCCATCATAACATGTACATGCATATGTGTTGCACATAAATAAATCAAACATAAGGAATAAACATATCGGTTACACATGGAAATAAAGTGGTTCGGTAATGATTTCATCAGGCATAACCAAATGGCATATCAAAATGGGATCCACAAGATAAAGGATGTAAATCATCCTTATACAATAACAATAGAAAAAAAATTTATATCAATAATAAAAATGTCCAACTAAAGTGAAAACATTAAAATTTTTGGTAATGTTACTTTATAAATTTTTCACTTAAGCACGGTTTTAGGGAAATAATAAAGAGTCCCTAAAGAGGATAAAAGAATAATTATTTCCGTAAAACAAGAAATTAAATAAACTATTTTTCATTATAAAATAAATATTTTTTAATAAAATGGTTGGGTTATAATATTTTATGGAGTTTTATTTAAAATGGGTAATAAAGGGATAAGTTCACATTATTTAGGTTTTCAGGCCAATCTGAATTGAGAAGGAAACTTTCTAAGACATGTATTTCAACATAAAATAAATATGAATTGAACTAGAAATAAATGTTTAGAACATAAATATAGATAAAAATATAATTATATAATCATTATTAAGATATTAATTGATTTAAAGGGAGGTAAATCAGTGCTGATTGAATATTTAAAGATTTAAATATATCCCCTACCTTATGTTTGAATTCATTCAACACCTTCACTTAATGTCATGGATAATCAGATTAAAATAATTATTTACTTAATCCAGAACCATATAATAATATTTTTTGTTTATTAGAATTTTATTATGTTTATTAATTTCTATTTTGATGACTTATAAAGTTCAATTTAATTGATCTAAGAGCATTAGATTTTCTGTTTCATGGTTGGTTCACATATTTATAAATATGAAATTACTTTTAAAATGGGAATACTTCTCCAAAATTTAAATTAAATGATATTAATGAACTCAAATAATTTTAAATGGTCCAATATATTTTTTTTCCATAAATATGAATTATTTTTATAATAAAATGTTAATGGTAAATGTTTAGTTCATTTTGGTGGTTTTTTCCGACCATCTCAAGGTAGTTTAATTTTATTTATTACTATAGTCATATACTCATTAGATAATTTGAAAAATAAATATACATAATTAGTAAATTTTAACTAGTTATAATTGAATTTAAAATTTCCATGAAAGAATTATTGTATAATAAAAAATCATCATCCCCAAATATAGTTAAGTGACATAACATCAACAATTGTTTCATTTTTCTTTGATTAAGAGGATATGAGAAAAGGATTGAATATAAGATACTGGATTATTAATATAAATTTCTTCTATATACATGATACTAGAGTTAGTGTGCTATGTTGGATAAATAAGGTTATGATAAGGTAGAATAATAAATGAAATTAAAAGAGGTAGTTTGTGAATGTTAGCACCAGAATATCACATCACTGAAAAAACACCTTAAGAAACATAGAATTGAAATTTTGGTGAGAAAATAATAGAATGGACGATTTTAGAGTGTTTAATGGAGAGTTTGGTAGATATTTTGAATGATTCAGGACCTACAACATGTGACATGAAGGGGTGGGAAGGGGTTTTATTTATAAAGGGAGTAGAGGGGTGATTTTTGTTATTATATTCACTATTTTATTATTTTTGATCATGACTATCAATAGTATTTATTATAATGAATCTATAGACTAAATTATATATGTGAATTCAACCTAATGGTTTCTTAAAACATACATGTCTCAAACATTCTTGTATTTTGCGTATAACTTTTAATAATATAAATTACCATATTTCAATATTGAGAAAAAAAATTATCATATTTTAGAAAAATACCAAAAAATATTCCTAACAATTTTTAGACATGTATAATTAAAAAATGGAATTAATTTTATGAAAAAAAAATTCTAAATATGAACCTTGACTATGTTGTTTTTCATGTTTAGTTTAACTTTATCTTTATGATCAATGACCTTCATTGATTACTTCTTATAATATATATCATTATTCAGTTTTATCAACCTGAAAATTTAGTAAATGTTAGGGATATTGTGTGTAATTCCTTAATATTAAAATATTCAATGATTCATGTACTTGATACATGGTTGGTGTAAGTTCTAGTAAATATTCCACATCTCTAATGTGATCAAGAATTTCAAAGGGGATGTTGTACCTTGGACTTAGTTTTAACTTCATCCCAAAACTCATGTCTCTCTCCCATGGAGATATGTGGATGAATACCTTCTCCCCAACCTAAAACTTTAATTCTCATCAATGATTATCTTTAAATATATTCTATCTAACTTGGGTATCCTAGATGTGTGATTGAATGGTCTTCAGTTTTTCTACCATTTCCTTGGCCATTTAGGGTCTATAAAATTTTATTTACCATATTCATCTAATCAGGGATGTGTTATTAAATATTTTTTCATAAAGAGAACTATATGGAGCCATTTGGATTCTCTAGTAGATACTATTCTTGTATGAAAATTTTACTAGACATAGATCTTAGTCCAATTCTCCGTTTAATTCCATCGACCATATTTTCAAAATGTCTTCACATTTATAAATAGTCCAATTAGACTTGACATTGATTTATGGGTGAGTAGTCGTATGAAATTTTGCCTCAATGTTTAGATCATGTTGGGGACTTTTCTAGAACATTTGTGTAAATATTGGATCTTGATCGGATATAATTGATAATAGTAATTTATGAAACCTCACCACTTCTCAGTTCTATATCCATTCAAGTTTATTAAGTGAGGTGTCCTCTAGAATTTCAATTAATTGGGATGACTTTGTAAGATGATACCCAATAACCCTTATATCATTTTCTCATCTGGGTATCATTGTATGTCCAATGAAAAATCCTTGTCTAATTTTTCACGTTTCAATATTGGTATGGGTAATGTTTTCATTATCTCGTTGGACTTTATCCATTGTTTCTTCACTAACTAGAAACACCAAAAACTGTTATGCATATTTAGTGATCACCTCCTTCATATTGTCCCACCAATAATTATCTAAGTGATATTCATATATATCTTCTCTACATGGGTTGATTGATAAGGTCAATATATACACATCATTAAAAATATACCATTTTATATTAGGATTTGGTGGTACACATAATCATGACCCAAATCTTAGGACACCTTCCTAAATAATTTTAAAATCCAAGGATTTCCCATTAATGATAGTTTCCACCCTAATCTGAATTTCGAAATCATCCCATTGAGAATAATTTATCTTCTCTAAATAGGATTATTGAGAAATAATTATATAAAGAAATAATGATTTTCCTTCCTTTATGATCCACATGTCCAAAAATTTCCTATTTAAGTAGATTGTATCCTTCTCAAATATTGTCATGGATAAAGTTAGTAAATCCTTTTTACTTGTATAATCCATCAAATTGTTCGCTTTAGTGGGATTCAAATGGATTGATAAGTCAAGATACTTTAGGAGATCTAACCATATTTGTTGGATAATATAAATATCATTCTATTTGAATATATATTTGCAACTATTGTGATTAGTATATACATCACACTTCCGACAATAGATAAAACTCTCTAAAATTTTCAATATAAAGATCAGGGCTACTAAATCTAGATCATGTGTCAAATATTTTTTATAAGGGACATTCATCTTATTTTTTGTCTTAGAATTCCACTTTATAACTTTTTATCAGTATATAGGATAATATTTTCAATGAATAATAAATTTATAATATTATAATTTTTCAATATGTGGGTTGTGTAAGTACTTATGTAGTGATAAGCCTCTTCTTAAAATCTTTGAGGAATTCTTCACATTTAATGGTATAGATAAACAATAATATTTTATATGTTATATTGGTTAGTATGTTTGACAATCATCAGATGTTAATAAAAATTCTCAATAATTATTAAATAGACTAAGGAAACTACAGATCTCCATTACATGTGATGGTTTGGGAAACTCATAAATTTCCATAGTCTTTAAGGGGTATATATATATCGTTTTATAAGTGATAACATTCTTCATGAATGATACTTACTCCTTAAAAACTCACATTTACTATAATTTCATATATTCTCCCCCTTTATAACATATTTATAAAATTATTAAAATAATATTCATGCCCATCCTTTCTCTTGGTGTATATCATAAGATCATCTAAAAATACTTCAACAAATCTCATGAGATTACCTCTAATGACTCTATTCATTAGGTCCATGAAAAGTTTGGGATTATTAGTGTTTCTAAAGGGAATAAGAATGAAATCATAGTCTCCATGCTATATTTGATACTCAGATTAGGTAATATCATTATTATTCTCCTTTAATAGGTTATATCCTAAATGAAGGTCCACCTTATAGAATTACTAGGCCCCGTGTAGTTGATTAAAGAACTCATCTATTTATGTAATGGGATACTTGTTGCTCATAATGATTTTCTTATGATAATGATAAACAATGTGGAGGCCCATTGATCCATCCCTATACATGAAGAATAATATTAGAACACCCCCATGGTGAAGCACTCGGGTATTTTAAACCCTTTTCCATATTCACTTATATGTAATTATGGAGTTCTTATAACTCAGTGGTGTTAATCCTATAAGGAGTATTTCATATGGGAACAAATCTGATAATAATTTAAATTGATAACTCAGCCTCTACATCTTGAGAAAGAAATAAAAGTTCTTTAGGGAACACATAATTTTTTTATTTTACAATGGGAATGTATTCATGAATGATCCTATGCTTTGTATCAATCAATTGATCTAGATATTATTTCTTATAAAGAAATAGTATCCAATCACGATAAGAAGATCCCAAATGATATTCAACCTTTGTCATACATCTTTAAAGAATTAGAGGATTCTCATTATGTGTAGAGTAATATACCTCTCCCTATAGTAGATGTGGGGTTTATATAAATATATCAAAATCATTCACAAAATAACATGACACTATACTAAATAATTTTAGATGAATTTTATTGGAAGGTTAATTCCACCAAAATTTACTAGGGGGAGTTATGTACTTTGGGTGAAATAATTTCCCAATTTTGTATTCACATTGATAAGTCAACATCTATATTTTAAGATGGTGTTTGAATAGTTATACTAAAATCGAATGATATAAAAGAATGCCCAAAACCAAAATCAGAAAGTAAATTTTCTATTAATTAAGGAATAACTAGAATATATATCACCACATCATTGTTGGTATCCACCTTAGTAGTAGTGATATCATATTCCCTTAAATTCTATTTAGTGGTTTTTATCATGGATTTTCTCTGATGACCCTTGGCATAGAGAATTATCTTTCATAATTTCTATGTTCATTATATTCAAAACACTATACTATAGGAAGAGTATTGATTTGAAATTTACGTTCTTTGTTCATATAAGTGGGATTATTTGTATTCATTCGGTAATTATTAGTATGATTCCACTCTCTTCCACATTTTAAAAAATCTATTAGTACCCTTTGAATAGTTCCCAGGATGCTTATTCCCCCACTTTTGACATATGAGATGTTGGATTTTCATCAATATGTGGGATTTATCTATTAAAATGCAAATATTGAACTCAATTTTATTCTTTTTTTCTCTAATCCCATGAGACCAATTGTCTTCACTAATCCTCATCTAAACATTAATGGAAAAAAATATCTCCTCATAGATATGAATGTTTCAAATCACCAATGCTTTTCATAGATTCAGCCTTAATCCACTAAATAAGTGATCCACATTTATTTTAGTGTTATTGAAAATTCTACAGGACTATCATACAAGACTTGTGATATTTTCCTCACACACCATGATAGAATCATATTCCTTTTTCATCAGTCTGAATAACTCCTTCTCCTTGCTAATATGGGAATCTCAGGGAATTTATTTAATAAATAATATTTTCATTAATCCTTCTCATTCATGGAATAAATTTACACTATAGAATTCATGTTCTTGGTCAGTGTCCACTAATTTTCACCATCTACATCGAAACAATAGAATTTCAACACAACAATTTCTTCTCAGGAGAATAGGAGGAAAGATAATATCTTCTCCAGGGAGTTAATCCAATACTCTGTGATGACTGTATTATAATATACACTAAATATAGAAGGAATTTATCACATAAATAATTAAACTACCACATGACCCTTCATTAGAGGAGGGTGTTCCACCTGATGTATCTTATTATTCATAACATGGCCTAATTAATCCAATACTATCATGAAGTTATGAGCTCTCATTCCCATCATATTTGGCATCCCATTATGAAAATTTTCACATTTCCTATCATATTGGTTATTATAAAAAAGTATCACACTTCCCTCTCCTGACTAAAAAATAAAAAATAAAAAATGGTCATTCTAATAAATAGAAACTTATAAAATAAAAAATATATTTATGAACTTAGAAGGAATAACATATAAATGAAAATTATACAGAAAATAATGATTCCATAAATTTCATTCTAGGTCAAACATGGTTGTAGAATGATCCCTAGTGTTCTTAATAAAGTATTTTATTCTAAATACCTAAAAATAACTAAACCATCCTCTGATACTAATTATATATACCCTAAAATTTTACACATATTATTACATGATTTTAATCATACTAATCCATTTAATACAGACCATAGATTGAAAATCCTAAATTATTTACAAGACAAAGAACATAATTATAAAACATGTAACTGGAATAAATTATGTTTTTATTAATATCCATAATGAGATTAAAACTCCATTTTATATCTTATAGTTTTATAGGATTAATTATGGAATATATAGAAAAATGTGGTGAGATAAAAATATTAATAAAGGAATAATCATTAAAATGAATCATTGAACATGAGTCAAAAGAACAAACATGATAACATAAATGTTGTGGATCATAAATAAAATTCTTGAGTAATTACATATGGAACAAGGAATCATTTTACTCTGAAAATATTAGAATGGGGAATAAACATATATCATGACACAAACATTAGTCAAGGATAACTTCCAAAACAATATCAAGTGGTGGACAGAGTCCCATAATGGATTTAGTGTACTCCCTAATAAAATAAATAATGTATCATGATAATAAAACATGACCCAATTCATTTTAGGGATATATAAAAACACCCATAATTATAACAACCGATACTTTACATATATTGTTACTACATCATAATTTAAGCATAATTATTACAAAATGTAACAAAACCATCATAGGACCGTATAGGTATAGTGTCTTTAGAAACTAGGAAACATAAACAAATGGTTCATAAATCGTCTACATTATCTCCCATTTATTTCATCATATCTAGAGTCCCTTTTGGCTTATCCTAATTAATACCCTTCTTCATGACCTGGGGAAAAGAAAAGATACAAAAGGGTGAGCTCAAATGCTCAGTAAGGGTAATCAAAGGAAATATATATCATATCATATTCATAAGTTCATAACATTTTAAAAATCTTATCCTACCAAAAGAGATCACAATATCATGACATGAGATAAATCATAGTAGTGAAATGTATTCCCAATATTCATAACATAAGAAAATAAGCTTTGTGGTATACACACATAATCCTAGAAAATAATTTCATATTAGTCAAGACTCATTGCCAAGACCTTCATAGCGGACAAAGTCCATTACTGAACTGAGTTCACTCCTTCTTCCATACCTGTATCACTGAACCAGATTAACTTTCTGTTTCATCCATGTCTATCTCATGAGATATAAATCAGTACACAATGCATTGGAGGGATATATAGGTCCCACCCATATCATAATGAAACCATTCTTATGTGTGCCACAAAATCAAAAATCATACATCATAGCATAACCCATGTAATAAAAATTGGATTCTTAATTATCATGCCATCATAAAAAAATCCATATAAGATAAAAGTAATTCATACTAATAATTCCGTCATTACATAATCGAATCAATGTAATAATAGGAATATAAACATAACCCTATATTATATTATATGGAAAATAATTTTGATAAAACACATGAACTCCATTCTTGAGGAAAAAATCCTTTCTACTTCAAAAACATTTTTCCTTTCTCAATATGTCATAAACTTTAAAACTAAATAAGTTAACTGAAAATAAACTTGAAAATTGTAAATTAAGCTTCATGGAAATAAATTTCTATGAAATAATAAAAATACTTTCTTGCCGTATAAGTTAAAAAATACATTCTTCTCATACTCTGCTCGGAAAAGTCAAAAAGTATCTCGTACTGAAAATGACAAAAGATTGTTATCATAAAATTTACTAAAAATTCAACAATAGGTAAAATTGGATTTAAAAAATTTTAGGATTATATAAATAATATTACATATTTAGGAAAAATGGATGTGGATGATAAATATTCCCCCAGTAAATTCTGAAGTATAAACAGTCTCAGATAAAAATGAGATTGCGAGATTTTATCTTACCTTAGGTCTAATATGATATGTACGTATCCGAACCTCATTTATAATGATTTAAATAATGTTATTGACTTATTACATAATCATATAAAGTTTTATGATATCATATATGGTCATTTTCTTATCTCTTTATTAGTAATAATTCATTGCTACTTTTTATTCGGGAGTTCATTGATTTATGTTCTTATGCGTATTTTGTCGAATAAATTCGTATTCCTCATTTTATTTTATAGATACATCATTTAGAGAATGGTATTATTATAGTATATATCTAATATATTCATTCAATTCGTTTATAAAATTATGGTTTAAATAAGATAATGTAGAACGAATCACATCATACCGTGGAGACGGTAAGCCGTACGTACGCATGGGTGATGATACCATTCCCATAATTATTGAATGGTATTGGAGAGGATGATAGAATATCTTAGAATTAGTATAATGTTATAATATTCATATATAACTATTATTTAAACCATTATACCCAACCAAGTAAGGTGGTGGTGGAAAATAGATTACACCACGGCGTGGAAACTGTATTCTGTACAAACGCACTTGCGGTGATTTCATTTTTCATTGGATGGATAGAAGGTGAAATAGGGTTGTTTCAAATTTATAATAACATATTAGTATATGAGTGATACTGATGTTATTATTTTATAATGAAAAAAATAAATAAGAGAAGTATAAGAAGAAATAATTTTGAAAGAATCAGTAAACGATATTACCTCTTCTTCGGCGCGTCTCTTCTAAACCTCATCTTAGGGAACTAAATTTGGTCTTTAAAGAAGACCAGGACCTCTAGTATGTGTCTAGGAAAGTGTAAAAGAGAAATTGGCAGGTTTTGTCGGAGATTGAAGGCTCAAAATGGTGTGATAAGGAGTGGCAGGTGGTTCCCTTTTATAAGGGAGGAGAGGGGCACCTTTTGAAAGAAAAGAAATATTAATTTATAATAAATTCAAAATCCACATAAAAACTTAAAAAAATGACTCAATCTAGAATATTAGATGAGATAGGGTTGTAATATCATCACCCCATGAAATCTGTAAATGTTGGGAATTTATTTTAAACCTTATCAACTTGATTTATCCTTATTTAATCTATTTAATTTTATTTGCGGTAATAATATTCAAAATTTTAATTTGTTATAAATAATTACTTATGGGTTATGAGTTGCCAATAATTGGATAATTTATTATATTTTAGACCATATAAATTTCAATTTATCATTTTTAAATACATTTGTGATTTCTAAACAATTTTATAATATGTTATTTTTATAAAATAAAAATAGCGTCAATTTTGACATTATTCATTTATTTGTATTTAAATAAAATCCAAACAGAGAAAATAATCAAACAAAAATATTTAATAGATTCCTAAAATATCATATTCATCTATAAAAATTTTTTAGAACATTAATTAGTTCATGTAATATTTATTTTAATATTTTTAAAACCATTTATTTGATATTTCAATCAATAAAATAATATCTACATCACTATTTTGTCATCATTAATGATAATTATTTAATCCATAAAAATTCTAAATAAATCCTCATCATGTAGATAATTTAATTATATTTCTAGAGACTATTTATATTCTATGTTTTATGGGTTTTATCACAAAATTAAAATTATTATACTTATAAGATATAAGAGAGTGACATGTTGTCACTTTCTTTGGTTTTAATAATAATTATATCATTTTCGTGGTCAAAAGTCATGTAAATGAATCCATTCCATACCTTAGGTGATATGGGTATACTTTTATTCATACAATAGAATATTGACATGTGTTAGAGTAATTTTATAATCTTATTTTTACCCTGAATTACCCGATTTACCCTTAATTATAGTAAATAAAAATTACCATAATTACTATTCAAAATGTCAAAGAAAAAAAGTAACCTATTAACAGAATTTCCACCCAATGAATCTAAATATGGAATCCATTTTTTGAAATTCAAAATACAGAAGTTGCAGTAGTTAATTCAAAATTAATCTCATTGTTAAGAAAACGGGTTTTAAAAGTTAAAACATTGTCAAAGATTGATATGTTTTTACCTATGAATTCAATGTAAAATTAATGGTAATGACATAAATTATATTAAATGTTAAAAATATATTCTATTTATACTTTAAAACCATTAAATTTTATCATATAACCATATAAATTACCTTGATGAAAAATGTTGTTTTTAAGAAAAATTTAGCATATTTTTACTATTCATCAAAATATGAATGTTATCAGAAAAGTATAAAAAAAAATTTACTGTAAATTTTTATATCCTAATTCAAAAGAAGAAGTTTATTTTGTAAAATTGAACTTATAAACAGGTCAAAATTATATTTAAAATGGGTGTGCCATCAAAAGGTGGTAAAATTACATTTTTTGAAAAATACTTCTTTTATCAAAAAATTGATTATGTTTTCAAATATCATTCTAGAAAATATATAAAATGAATCATAATATTATAAAATTCAAAATTCAGTTAATAATATTCATAACGGCTAGTTCATAATATTATAATAATATATCATTGTTTAGTGAAACTCGGTATTGCGTACAACGCAAGCTATCGAGGAAGGTTGCTCTTGTGTGTAATGCAAGCCAAGACAGTGTTGTGTGTAGTGAAAGATTCATTTGGTGTTTTGTATAACATAAGACATAAAAATATAAATATTTCTCATAAAATCTCAGTCTGTTACATTATACCCCCCTTAAAATGAATTTCACCCTTGAAATTCATCACTTCATTATAAACAAATGAGGATACCTCTCCCTTGTCATATCCTCAAGTTCCCATGTAGCTTCTCTTAATTGGTGGTTCCTCCATAAAACTATTACCAAGTGAGTGGTCTTGTTTTATAGAACTTTTTTTCTATGATCCAGAATCTCTATCGGCTGTTCTTCAAAAGAAATATATTACTCTAGTTGTACAACTTTTGAGCATAGTACATGTTAAGGATCAGGTATGTACATTCTCAGGAGAGATACATGGAACACATCAGCAACTTGAGAGAGATTTTATGGAAGTGACAATAGGTAAGCTACCTTCGAAACATGATCCTGTAATTCAAAAGGACCAATATACCTAGGTCATAGCTTTCCCATCTTTCCAAATCTCATTACTCTCTTCCAATGAGATATTCGTAAGAACACTTTATCACCCACTTCAAACTCTGGGTCTTTTCTTCAGTTGTCGGCATATCTTTTTTTCAACTATGAGATTCTCTTATGTGTTGTTTAATAGATCTAACCTTTTATGCCATCTCATACACAAGATTAGGTCCTAATAGATTTCTTTCCCCAACTTCATCCCAGCAAGTTAGAGTTCTGCATTTCTTTCTATAGAGAGCTTCATAAGGAGCCTTATGAATACTAGAGTGAAAGCTATTATTATAAGAAAATCCCACCAAAGGTAGGTGTTGATCCCAACTACCTTGTAAATCCATAGAGAAAGATCGCAACATGTATTCCAAAGTTTGAATTGTCCTCTCAGACTGACCATCTGTCTGAGGATGATAGGCAGTGCTGAAACTCAACTCTGTATCTAGAGCATGTTGAAGACTTCACCAGAACTTCCAGGTAAACCTCAGATCCCGATCAGATATAATGGAAAGTGGTACTCAATGAAATCTTACCACTTCATTTACATATATCTTTGCAAGCTTATCAAGATATAAATCCTCTCTAATAGAAATGAAGTGTTCCAACTTTGTAAGTCGATCAACTATAACCCAAATAGCATTATTGCCTTTGGAAGTTTTGGGAAGTCCGATGACAAAGTACATAGTGATGTTTTCCCATTTCCATTATGGTATGGGTAATGGTTGTAACATCCCTTTAGACTTCTATCTCTCAGCTTTAACTTACAGACAAACCAATCATCGAGAGACATATTCGGCGATATCTATTTTCATGCCATCCCACCAAAAGTACTCTTTCAGGTCCCTATACATCTTTGTACTTCCAGGATAAATAGAGAATGAAGAACTATGAGCATCATCCCGCAGCTCCTTCTTTAATTCTTGTATGGTAGGAATACAGACACCGTTCCTGAACCTTATTATCCCATCACAATCAAGGTTGAAATCAAGAAAGTTTCTCACCTACTTTTGAAGCCCAACATCCTTCTTCTATGCCTCTTTAATCTTCACTTGTATAGATGGTTGAAGTTTCATTTGAGAAAGATAAGATATCCCCCCTTTCATTAAAATTCAAAGATCCATCCTTTGTAAATACATAAATATTGGATCCTTTGTGATCATAATCATGGATAAGATAACATGGTCTTGTTGACTTGATGTGTCTGCCACCTTGTTTTCTTTCACATGGTGGTAATGAATTGAACAGTCGTAATCCTTAATCAGCTCCAACCGTCTTCTTTGGTGCATATTCAGCTCCTTTTGTGTGAAAATATACTTTAATCTTTTATGATCAGTATAAATATCACAACTTTCACCATAATGATAATGCCTCCAAATCTTTATTGCAAAGATAACCACAACTAACTCCAAATCATGTGTTGGGTAATTTTTCTCATGGATTTTCAACTGTCATGATGCATATGCTATCACCATATCATTTTTCACGAGAACGCTCCCCAGCCCCTTCTTGGATGCATCACTGTAGATAACAAACCATTCTCCACTACAATGCAGTGTGAGGACAAGTGCATTGGATATCCTTTTTTTTGTCTCTTTGAAATTCTCTTCACATTCCTCCGTCCAAACAAACTTTACTCCATTCCGAGTCAATTTGGTGATTGGGTTAGATAATCTTGGAAAATATTTCACAAAACATCGATAATACCCACCTAAACCAAGAAAACTTCAGATTTAAGTCACTATGGTTGGTCTCGACCATCTTTCAATAACCTCCGTTTTTTCTAGATCCACACATATCCCCTATTTTGAGATTATGAGACCCAAAAATGAAACTTTTAGAAGCCAAAATTCACACTTGGTAAATTTGGCATAAAGCTTCTCTTTTCTTAGGGTCTTCAATACAATTATTAATTGATCATCATGTTCTTCCTTTCACTTTAAAAAGACAAGAATATCGTCTATAAATACTACCACAAACTGATCAAGATAGCCTCTAAAAACTCTATTCATCATATCCATGAAGATAGTAGGGGCGTTAGTAAGACCAAATGGCATCACTATAAACTCATAGTGTCCATACCTTGTACAGAAAGTCGTCTTTGGTATATCCTCCTTTTTAACCCTTAATTGATAATACCCTGAACGAAGATCAATCTTAGAAAAGTATTGATCTCCTGGTAGTTGGTAAAATAAGTCATCAATATGCAGGAGAGAATATTTGTTCTTGATTTTGATCTTGTTAAGTTCTCGATAATCAATGTAGAGTCTCATTGATCCATATTTCTTTTTAACAAACAGAACAGGTGCTCCCTAAGGTGATGCACTAGGGCTTATGAATCCCTTATCATTATTATCTTAGAATTGATTCTTCAATTCTTGCAACTCAACTGGGGAAATTCTATAAGGTGTCTTTGAAATGGGCATATCACCCGGTATGAGTTCTATTGAAAACTAAACTTCATGATTTGGTGGAAGTCCTGGAAATTCCTCTAGAAAGACATCATCAAACTTCTGTACAATGGGAATATTCTTAATCATGAGTTTCTCTCCAACCATTTTAGATAAATAACCTTAATTTATTGGAATCAAGTCCCCTAAGATGGAAGAAATTTTCACTAGGTGGTTATATTCATCCTCTCATCGATAGATGATCATAGATTAATCAGGAATATGAAATGTGACTTACCTTATTTTTCAATTGATATGAGCTCCATATATAGAAATCCACTCCATGCCAAGAATCGCATCAAATTCCACTATAGGAAGGATCACAAGATTTGAATGAAACACTTTCCCAGAAACTTCAATTGGAGAAGAATTGTAAACTTTTGATGTGATTGTTGTGCCATTAGGAGTTGTCAAATCTAACTCAACAGGTAATTATAGGGGTAGTTCGGTGCTACCCTTAAAAATTCATCAGAAATAAAAGAGTGGGTGGATTCAGAATCAAATAAAACATTTTCTACTTTAGAGTGGATGGTATGTTCACCTTTCACCACTTCGTTATTGTAATCCACATCACCGATAGAAATTGCAAGTGACTTTCCTTTATCTTTGGCCTTAAGAGTTTTTTGACGTCAATCATCATCAACAACCCTTGGATTTGGGCATTGATTGGCATAATTCCCCATTTCCTTGCACTTGTAACATTGAAGTGTAAGAGGTTCATTCTGTGTATCCTTTTATTTGTTTTCATCACTAAACATATTTTTCCCATCACTGTAGAATTCAATTTCCCGATGACCGTCTTTTCCATACATATAACATTTACTTGTCCCTTTAAGACAATTCCCTCCATGTTTCATTCCACACTTTTAGAATAAGGGAAAACTCATCTTCTTTTCAATGTGGTCTTTATATTTTCCTTTGAATTCCATTTTCCTCTTCTTATCAAACCCATATGACTGATGGGTTACCCCAATCTCCATCTCAACCTTGACATCACATCAAGTAATTTCCTCGTATCTATTGAAGTCCCTTATAGCTAATTCCCTTCAGAGACTTGGTTTTAAGCCACTAAAGAATCAATCAATCTTACTCTCAGGTTGGGTAATAATCCCAGAAGCGTACCTTGCAAGGCTTGTAAAATTTTCTTCGTAGGTACCAACAGATTCATCATCCTTTTTCATCAGTTCATGAAACTCCATATCCATCTTGTTTTGATGAATACGAGGGAAGTACTTATTAAAAAATGTGTTCTTGAACTCGTCCCATTCCATGAACTCAATTTCATCCCTTTTCCTTGTATTCTTCACAAGATTCCACCATTGATCAGCTTCACCTCCCAAACGATATACTGCTAAGATGACTTTATCATGATCAAAACATTGAAGGACTGAAAATATCTTATCAGTGGTATTGATCCATTGTTTAGCCACTAATAGATTAGAAGAACCGCTCAATGAAGGTGGATGTTGCCTCCTGAAGGATTCAACATAATGTTGCTCCCTTCTTAGCTCGTTTGGAAGTCCTGCATGACTCATAGTTTGAGAAAGTTGTCTGAGCATGGCTATAAAATTTTTCATTCCATCTCCCAAAACATTTTTTTGCTCTGGGGGACAATCATTGCTTTGCCCGTCGCATTCAACACTAACACGGTTCCATCGGGTTCTAGCCATTGACTAACACCAAGAATCATAGTGTGAGAAACACTAATTACAATAGGAAAACCACATAATCAGGAATAAAATTTCACACTTTAGGTATTAGCATAGGTTATTCATGGCCATTTCTAAAACACTAAGATTTGAGTTTTATGCTTAAACATATCCTTACGGTTCTTACTAAGGGTTTCACATCCTAGTTTCCAAAGGATGACTATACCTCTCCTCTAATACCAACTATAACGAACCTTACTTTACATACATTTTTATAAATTTAGAATTGAAGCATACTTATTACAACATGTAACAAAACCATGACAGGACCGTATAGGTATAGTGTCTTTAGAAACTGGGAAACATAATCAACTGGTTCAAAAATCATCTACATTGTCTCCTGTTTATTTCATCATATCTAGAGTTCCTTTTTGAATATCCTACTTAATACCATTCTTCCTGACCTGGGGAAAAGAAAAGATACAAAGGGGTAAGCTTAAATGCTCAGTAAGGGTAAAAAATGGAAATATCTATCATATCATATTCATAAGGACATAACATTTTGAAAATCTTATCCTGCAAAAGAGATCATAATATCATGACATGGGATAAATCATAGTAGTGAAATGTAATCCCAATATTCATAAAATAAGACATGATGCTTTGTTCCATACACACATAATCAAAGAAAATAATTTCATATTAGTCAAGACTCATTTCCAAGACCATCATAGCAGACAAAGTCCATTACTGAACCGAGTTCACTCCTCGTTCCAGTCATGTATCACTAAACCAGGTTAACTTGACGTTCCAGCCATGTATATCTCATGAGATATAAATCTTTACGCAATGCATTGGAGGGAGATATACGTCCCTCCCATCTCAAAATGAAACCATTCTTATTTGTGCCACAAAATCATAAATCATACATCATAGCATAACCCATCTAATAAAAATAAGATTCTTAAACATTATACCATCACAACTTAATCCATATAAGATAAAAGGACTTCATAAAAATAATTCCATAATAACATAATCAAATCAATGTAATAATGGGGATATAAATAGAAACCTATATTATCTTAGATGGAAAATAATTTGGATAAAACACATGAACTTCATTCTTGAGGAAAATATCATTTCTACTTCAAAAACATTTTTCTTTTCTTAATATGTTATAAAATTTTAAACTAAAGAAGTTAATTGAAAATAAACATTAAAACTTGTAAATTAAGCTTCATGGAAATAATTTTCTGTGAAATATTAAAAATCCTTTCATGCCGTATAAGTTAAAAAAACATTATTCTCGTAATTTGCCCAAAAAAGTCAAAAAGTATCTCGTACTGAAAATGAAAAAATATTAATTTCATAACTTTTAATAAAAACTAAACAATAGGTAAAATTGCATTTAAAAAATTTTAGTACGATATAAATAATATTACATATTAGAGAAATGTGGATTTGGATGATAAATATGCCCCAAGTAAATTCTGAAGTATAAATAATCTCGGATAAAAATGAGATTGTGAGATTTTCCCTTACCTTAGGTTCGATATGCTATATAAATATCTGAACCTCCTGTATAATGATTTAAATAATGTTATTGACTTACTAAATAATCATATAAATTGTTATGATATCCTATATGGTCATTTTCTTATCACCTTATTAGTAATATTTCATTGCTACTTGTTATTCGGGTGTTCATTGCTATATGTTCTTATGCTTGTTTTGTCGAATAAATTCATATTAATATTTCTAGGTTATAGCTACATCATTTATAGAATGGTATTAGAATAATATATATCATATTTATTCATTCAATTCATTTATATAATCATGATTTAATGAAGATCATGTAGAACGAATCACATCGCACCGTGGAGACGGTAAGTCGTACGGACGCATGGGCGACGATATCATTCCCATAATTATTGAATGGTATTGGAGTGGATGATAGAATATCTCATAATTAGTATCATGTTATAATAATCATATATAGATATTCTTTAAACAATTATACCCATCCAAGTAAGGTGGTGGTGGAAAACAGATTACACCACGGTGTGGAGATGGTATTCCGTACGTACGCACGCATGGTGATTTTGTTTTCCGTAGGATGGATAGAAGTTGAAATAGGTTCATTTCATATTTATAAAAAGATATAATTATATTATTGATACTGATGTTATTACATCATAATGAAACAAATAAAGAAGAGGAAGTAGAAGATGAAATAAGTTTGAAAAAATCGGTAAAGGATATTACCTCTTCTTCAATGCGCCTCTTCTAAACCTCAGCTTAGGGCACTAAATTTGGTCTTTGAAGAAGTCCCATAACTCTATTATATTTCTAGGAAAGTATAGAGGATAAATTTTCAGGGGTTTTATAAGCTTGGAGGATCAAAATAGTGTGAGAAGGAGAGGGAGGAGGTGCCCTTTTATAAGGGATGAGAGGGGCACCTTTGGAAACATAAGAAATATTAATTTATAATAAATTCAAATCCCACATAAAATAATCCAAAAATGACTCAATTATGAATATTAGATGATATAGGGTTGTAATCTCAGCAACAACAAAAACTTTAGATATGTTGGGAATTTATTTTAAACCTTATCAACTTGATTTATCCTTATTTGATCTATTTAATTTTATTTGTGGTAATAATATTCCAAATTTTATATTGATATAAATAATTATTTATGTGTTTTGAATTGTCCATAATTGGATAATATATGACATTTTTTAACATATAAATTTTAATTTATAGTTTTTAAATATATTTGTTATTTTTAAACAATTTTATAATATGTAATTTTTATAAAATAATAATAGTGTCAATTTTGAAACTATCCATTTATTTGTATTTTAATTAAAATATACACAGATAAAATAATAAAAAAACTATTTAATAGATTCCTAACATATCTTATGAATCTATAAAATTTGTGGAGAACATTAATTAGTTCATATAATATTTATTTTAATATTTTTAAAACCATTTATTTGATATTTCAATCAATAAAATAATTTCTACATCACTATTGTGTCATCATTAATGATAATTATTTAAACCTTAAATGTTCTAAATAAATTCTCATAATGTAGATAATTTTATTATATTTCTGGATACTATTTATATTCTAAGTTTTATGAGGTTTATCGCTAAATTAAAATTATTATACTTATAAGATATAAGAGATTGATATGTTGTCACTTTCTTTGGTTTTAATAATAATTTTATCCTTTTCAAGGTCAAAATCCCAGGAAATGAATCTATTCCGACCCTTAGGTGATATGGGTCAACTTTTATTCATCCAACAGAATTTTTGAAGGTGTTAGGGTAATTTTATAATCTTATTTTTACCCTTAATTACCTGATTTAACTTTAAGTGTAGTAAATAAAAATTACAGTAGTTACTATTCATAATGTCAAAAAAATAAATATAACCTATTAAAATAATTTAGACCCACTAAATCAAAATATAGAATCAATTTTTCAAAATTCAAAGCACAGCATTGGTAATAATTAATTTTAAATTTATCCCGTTGTTAAGAAAATGGGTTTTAAAAATTAAAACATTGTCAAAGATTGAAAAGTTATTACCTATAAATTCAATGTAAAATTAATTGTAATCACATAAATTATATTAAATGTTAAAAATATATTCTATTTATACTTTAAAACCATTAAATATTATCATTTAACCATATAAGTTATCTTGATGAAGAAAGTTGTTTTTAAGAAAAAATTAGCGTATTTTTACTATTCATCAAAACATCAAAGTTATCAGAAAAGTATCAAAAATTTATCCAATGTAAATTTTTATATCCTAAATCAAAAGAAGAAGTTTATTTTTTAAAATTGAAATTATAAAAATTTCAAAATGTATATTTAAAATGGGTGCGCCATCAAAAGGGGCTAAAACTGCATTTTTTTAAAAATACTTCTTTTATCAAAAAATTGATTTTTTTCATATATCATTCTAGAAAATGAGTAAAATGAATCATAATGTTAAAAAATTTAAAATTTGGTTAATACTATTCATAACAGCTAGTTTATAATATTATAATAATATATCATTGTTTAGTGAAACTCGGTATTGCGTACAACGCAAGCTATCGAGGAAGGTTGCTCTTGCGTGTAGCGCAAGCCAAGTTATTGTTGTCTGTAGTGAAAGATTACTTTGGGTTTTTTTATAACATAAGACACAAAAAAATATAAATATAAATATTTCTCATAAAATCTCAGGGTGTTACAGTCATAATATGTACATTAATATATCTTCCATATAAAAAATCTAACATAATAAATAAACATAATGGTTACTCATGTATAGAAATGGGTTTTGTAATCATATAATATGGAAGAAAGAACGGGTGTTTCATAATGGTATTCATGAATTAATTGATTTAAATAATTTTGGGACTTTAATAAATGAAAAAAAAAAGAATATATCATTAATAAAAATGTCTAAACAAATTTAAAACCTAAGAAAGAGTTGTAAGGTACCTTTAGAAATGTGGCACGTAAGAAGAGATATAGGGAAAAGAATAAATGGAACATAAAGAGGATAACGGAATAATTATTTTCATAAAATAAAAATTTAAATAACATTTTTTAATGATAAAATTAGTTTTTTATCAAATTTTAGTGACATAAAACATTTTATGAAGTGTCCCCAAAAAGGTATAAGAAACCGAGAAGTTCCCTTTAAAAGGGTTTTCTTATCGTGAGGAATTAAGAAGGGAACATTTTAATATTAGTATATACCCTTTAAATAAATATTAATTGAGATTTATATTTTTTTGGAACATATATAAAACATATAAGAGAATTATATGTGATTAATGATGAAAACAATTATGAAAAGGGAGATAAAGTGTTACCCAAATAAAAAACATAGGTTCAGAGAGATCCCTTACCATATGTCAGAATGTGTTCTACAAATTTGATTGGATTGCAATATAATAAAATAAGATTAATTAAATACTTAATTAAGAACATATTCCATATATATTTTAATTATTTAAATTTAATTAAGTTCATTTATAGCCATTTTGATGTGTTATAGAGTAATATTTTGTTGTTTTGGGAGCATTAATTTCATGGATTCATGGACGGTTCACTTGTGTATAACAATGAAAGATATTTATAAATAGGAATACATCTCCAAAAGATAAATTAAATAGTATTAATGCACTTCAATATTTTTATATGTTACCATATAAAATTTTTTATGCAATTTGGACGATTCATTTAAAAAAATTAATGATAAATGTTTAGTTTATTATGAAGGTTTTTATGGCCATATCGAACAAGTTTAATTTTTTTTAATGTTATAGATATATGATATTTCTATATTGATAAAAAATATATTATATAAAAATTTAGTTAATTTTCAAAAATTATATGTGAATTTAAACAATCCATGATGGGATTATTTGAAAATAAAAACACATCATCTATGATAGCGATTAACCGAAATAAAAAGGGAAATAGTTTCATTTTTATTTATAAAATAGGGTATTAGAATAGGATAGATAGAATATATTCCATTATAAATTTAATATTAAGTTATATACATGATACTAGTTTTTTTATACTTTGTATGATGAAGGATATGATGAGTAGTTAAAAAAATAAAAAAATTTAAAAGAGGTCGTTTCATAATTTTACCTCTTGAATATAACCTCTTGAAGAACCTATTAAGGAACATGGAATGTAAATTTTGGTGAAACTAGTAGAACCTAAGAGTCTGGAAATTGTGTAGGAGTGGTTTTTTTCAGATATTTTGAATGCCTAAAGGTTTTAAAAATATGAAGAGAAGGGGGTGAGGGTGGTATTTATAAGTGGAGGAGAGGGGTGTTTTTTATTATTATATTCATTAGTTTATTATTTTAGATCAAAACTATCAATAATATATATTCTTATGAATATATGAATAAATTTTTCTAGTGATTTTGTAAATTATGGTTTCTTATATCATTCATGACTTTAAAATTCATGTATTTGGATAATAATGTTAAATACCAGAAATTATTGTCTGTCACTGTTCGTCAAAAAAATAAACTATTCTAGAAAAATAAAAAATATTCACCTTGACCATTTTTTGATGTTTAGATTTAACAAATGTAATATATTTTATGATAATGTAATTATAAATATGAGGATATTAATTTTTAAATATAAAATACATTTATTAAAAAAATGTTTATTTTAATATTATAATCGATTTTATAACCCTATGAAATATTAAAAATGGTCTCATTAAATAATATTACCATTATTATTAATTTTTCAATCCATTTTAGGAAATTAAATTTTATTTTAAATCATTATATTCATTATAAAATATAAAACAAATCATTTTTGTTTTACAAAAAATATCAACACTTAGTTTTCATTTTTAAAACATTTATTTACTTTCACCATGTTATAAATATATCATATTTTCATTTTATAAGATAAATAAATATTATTTAAAATTTAAATATGTGAGGTAATTATTCTAATCGTCATATTAGTATTCTTAAATGTCATATTACTATTCAAATATTTAGGTTACTATTCCAACGATCATATTACTAATCCAACGGTCAGATTACAATTCCAAAAGATAAATTTTTAACTATCATATGGGTTCCAATATTTCTATAAATATATTTTAATCAATTAAATATTAATTACGTTCAATTTTCTATAATATTTATATGTTGTTTCATATTATAAATTAATATTTTATTACTGGCACTATGTTTTATTACAACTTTTTTCTTAACAGTTGTTACTCAGGTGGATTTAGAGGATCCAGATTTTCCTATTTTTATTGTCATATTTTATATTCTTTGTCTATCGGTAAAATTTTACATTATTATTGGTTCAGTTTCTTACTAATGTATCAGTATTCATTTATGATAACTTGGCTTATTTATGAGACGACAGTTATTTATAAAAAATAAAATAACTAAAATAAGAAAATTTACATCTATAAAATTTTATTTCATTATAGGTATGACATCTGAGATTAGTTTATGTGAATCATCAGGTATTTCAATCCAAATTATAGGTACATGGAACACATCGTGAACATAAAATAGGTTCAGTGGAAGTTTTAGGTTATATGTCATTATACCTACTCGATCAAGAATCTTAAAGGGTCTAATACACATAGGTCTTATCTTTCCCTTCTTTTAGAATCTCATAACCATCTTCTAATAAGAAATTTATAAAAAACCCTTTTCATAAAATATTAACACCATATCTCATATATTATTATTAACATAACATCTCTATCAACATTGAGAAGACATTATGTTTTGATGAATGTATCTGAATTTATCTATCATTTCCTCATCTCTCCCAAGTCACAATAACTTTTATTCTCCATCTTCAACCCATTAAATTGGAGTTCTTGAATTATTTTTATAGAGTGGTACATAAGGATTCGTCTAAATTCATGATTGAAATTTAGTGTTTTTAGAAAAGTATACTAGAGAATTCATTCTTCCTAACTACCTTTAAAATGAAAAGAATAAAATATAATCTTATCCTCTAGGGATTTAATGGTTCTCTATGACTAGACATATATTGGATGATGATACAGCATACTAAAACTCAAATCTATACACTGCAGGAAATTTAGTCTATACCCACGGTTTGAAATCATGGACACAAGCCCAGAAACTGTGGTTATAGGTTATAGCCACGGTTCAACAGACTGTGTCTGGTATTGGCATGGCTATAGGGAAAGACCTATAGCCACGGTTTCAAACCCTGGATAAAGGCCTATAGACAAGGTTCAAACTGTGGCTATAGGGCTATATCCATAGTTTTAAATCATTGTTAAATGCTTTAGCCACGGTTTGAAACCCTGGAAGAACGTTAAGTCACACAATATGTATTTCCAGGGTTTTGAACCGTGACAATATGTCTTTATCCATGGTTCTAAACCGTGGTTGTAGGCCTACAGCCAAGGTTTAAAACCATGGATCTAGTCTTTCCCATTTCATAAAAAACACCCCTACATCCACCCCTTGACACCCCCCCCCCCCCCCCGCACCCCCATGCCCCCTGGACAGCCCCTTGCACACCCGCTACACCCCCCCCCCCCCCCGGGACAGCCCCCTTCTACCCCCTTTCACCCCCCTACACCACCATAACCCACCCTGGACATCCCCTGTTCACCCCCCCTACACCACCATGCCCCACCCTGGACATCCCCTCTTCACCCCCCTACACCCCTATGCCCCCCCCCCCATACAGTCCCCTTGCACCCCCATGCCCCTCCCCGAACAGCCCCCCTTGCACCACTAGGATATCCCCCTTGCACCCCCCCCCCTGGATAGCCCCCTTGCACCCCATATAAATCCCCCTTTCATCACCCCTACACCCCATGCCCCACCACGGACATCCCCCATCCACCCCCCTGGACAACCCCCTTTCCCACTAGATAGCCCCATTCCCCGTAGATATCCTGCTTGCACCCCCATTCTACTGACCCCCCCCCCCCCCCGAACACCCCCTCCCTCCTGGACACCCCCTGCACACCCATTCCCCCTTTCAACACCCACCAAGACACCCCCCCTGCCCCACTTGCACCCCCTAGATACCCCCTCCCCCCCCCTTGAACACCCCATAGCACCCCCCTGTAGGAGTCCACCACCCCCCCCCCCCCCCCCGAGCAGCCCCCTTGCACCCCCCCCCCCCCCCTTTAGTAGCCCACCCCCGACAAAGCCCCCCCCGGATAGCCCCCGACCCCCCCCCCCCTCCTGGACACCCCCCCCCCCACCGTTCTGGACATCACCTCTCCCCTTGCAGAACCCCTGTAGACCCCCCTGGACAACCCCCCCCCCCCCCTCCAGGACAGCCCCCTCCCTCCTGAACAGGACCCCCCCCCCCCAAAAGACCCCCATGGACAACCCCCATCCCTCCTGGACACCCCCCCCCCCCCTTCAGTCACCTTCTGAAGTACAACCCTACAAAATACAAGGAGGCCCATAAAATACATGTTCCAATGCTATAAAAAAACCAACTGGTCAAAGATCATTTCGAGTGTGCACATGCATTAATTCATTGAAAACCCAAAATTATTTCCAGTCAAAAACACATAACAACATGTAAAGAAACTCTTTTTAGCAGGATAAAAGACAAATACAGTGAACATTTAAAATTAAAATCACTATGAAAACATTTTTTATATTACCACTCTACCCTCATTGGTGAATATTTAACATATTTTCAACAAAAAATTATGAAATATAAATTTCACAATAAAAATATTCATACATTAAAACTCAACACTCAGCATGTTTTACCATAAGCAAGAATATTTTCAATAATCATCATAAACAGATTCAGTTCAATAACATCCGCATGAAAAGTATTCAACAGTTTAAGCACAAACTCTCAACAATCATAACATCCAAAAACCAAGAATTTCAAGAGTTCCAACAAGTGGCAGCATGAATGAATTATTATAAACAAGTAAAAACCAAATTACGTACTCCCAAGTGATGATATGATGAAATTTTCTTCTTTTTAATTAGCCAACCATCCTTTTATATTTTCCACTCAATATAAATAATCCCATTGATGTACCAAAAAATAAACAAGATCAACATCAGATTCCCATAACTCTATTCCTCATTAGATAACATCAAATAATCAGAAACGGCATTGTAAATTACTTCGTTTCAAAATAAATATTCAAAAATACCCACACCCCCTCCTTCTCGGACATACCCCCCCTCCTGACAGACCCCCCTACCCCTCCCCCCTGGACACCCCCATCCCTCATGGACACCCTCCCCCCACTGACAGACCCCCCTACCACTCTCCCCTGGACAGTCCCCCCCATCCTTTCTGGACACCCCCCCCCTCGGGACAGCCCCCCCCCCCTCCCTGAAAGATCCTCAATGGACAGCCCCCCATCCCTCCCAAACACCCCCCCCCCAATCCACCTCGAACAGTCCCACCCTCATGGACACCCCCCATGAAATTCCCCCCCCCCCCACCCTCTTGGGAAGCCCCCCCCCCCCCCCCCTGACAGACCCTTCCTGGACAGCCCCCCATCCCTCCTGGATACACTACTAAAATTTTTTCCTTTAGCGATCGCCATTGGCGGTCGCTATTGGGCTGTACAGACCACCCAGCGGCCAAGAAACCGGCCTACAACGACCGCAGCGGTCGCTCATGCTGGCCTAGAGCGACCGCCAATAGCGGTCGCTGTAGTTGAACAAAAATCTAGCCTACAGCGACCGCCACTGGCGGTCGCTGAATCCGGGAAAAAATCGTGCATACAGCGACCGCCAATGGAAGTCGCTCCACTGGAATTTTTTTTTTAAATTTCATCATGTAGAATAAAAAAACATCATATAAATCATCAAAAATGATAAACAAATCCAAAAACAATAAAGATCAAGATAATCATAAACAAAAAATGATAGACGTGCTCCAACGATCCACATCCATCTGCTTTAGAAACCTACAATAAGATACAAAGAAATAAACAAAACAAACGTAAATTTGACATCTTTATTCAGTTATTATATACATATAATAAAATGAAATCTGAAATCTCATGGGTGCTATAATAATTTAAAACTACCAATATAAGAAATGTCATCATTTTTGAATTTGTTTTACTTATTTTGGAGTCTTTACTTTAGTTTAGAAAAATGTCTGTTGTTGCCTTAAAATGAATTTTTTCCGTGTGCACCACACATCTGATGGACGTTCCGTCTCTTCCTGCATCTCACAAATAATATTCCTATCATTCTCGTGCGGTTTTAGGTCATTCGGAGCACGTTTTCTCTGAATTCGACCGTGACACGCCGTTTTGGTGTTTTCTGGCACCGGAAATGCATATCTGGTCACCACGTTCAAAAGGAACCACCGATTGACATGTCGTCTATCCAACCATTTCACAATTCACGCCATGTTTTTTGTCATATGATTTCGTGGAATTTTGAGGTCGTTCGGGTGGTTTTGATCACCCACCGCGCCCTTTAAGAGCACACTGAACTACTAAAAACGACACACTCAATCGAACCACGCGCACCGCAGATCTGATGGAAATTATGTCTCCTCCTGCATCTCAAAAATAATATTCATATCGTTCACATGCGGTTTCAGGTCATTTGGATCACGTTTGCTCTAAATTCGACCGTGACACGTCGTTTTGTTGTTTTTTGACACCGGAAAATTGTTTCCGGTCACCGCGGTCAAACGGAACCTCCAATTGATGTTCCGTATATCTGACCATTTCATAATTCACCCCGCGGTTGTTGTCGTATGATTCTGTGGCATTCTGAGGTCGTTCAGGTGGTTTTGACCACCCAGCGCGCCCTTTAAGAGCGCCGAACAGCTGAAAACGACACATTCGGTCGTACCGTGCGCACCGCACATTCGATGGACGTTTTGTCTCCTCCTGCATCTCATGAATAATATTACTATAGTTCCCGTGCGGTTTCAGGTCATTCAAAGCACGTTTTCTCTGAATTCGACCGGGACACGCCGTTTTGGTGTTTTCTGACACCGGAAACGTGTTTCCAGTCACCGCGGTCAAATAGAACCTCTGATTGATGTGTCGTCTGTTCGAACATTTCAAAATTCATTCCATGGTTGTTTTTGTATGATTTCGTTGCATTCTGAGGTCGTTTGGGTGGTTGTAACCACCCAGCCTGCCCTTTAAGAGCGTGTCGAACTGCTAAAACGACACATTCGGTCGTACCACGTGCACCACATGTCCGATGGACTTTTCGTATCCTCCTGCATCTCATGAATAATATTACTATTGTTCTTGTGCGGTTTTAGGTCCTTCGGAGCACGTTTGATCTGAATTTGACCGTGACAGGCCGTTTTGGTGTTTTCTGACACCGGAAACACGTTTCCGGTCACCGCGGTCAAACGGCACCTCCGATTGGCGTGTCGTCTATCCGACCATTTCACAATTCAAACTAAGGTTGATTTCATATTATTTCTTTGCATTCCAAGGTCGTTCGGGTGGTTTTGACCACCCAATGTGCCCTTTAAGAGCGCGCTGAAATTCTGAAAATGACACATTCGGTCGTATCGTGCTCACCGCATGTCCAATGGAAGTTCAGTCTCCTCCTACATCTCACAAATAATATTCCTATCATTCCCGTGCGGCTTCAGGTCATTCGGAGCACATTGGCATTGAATTCGACCGTGACACACCGTTTTGGTGTTTTCTAACACTGGAAACATGTTTCCGGTCACTGCGGTCAAACAGCACCTCTGATTGATGTGTTGTCCATCCGACCATTTCACAATTCATTCCACGGTTGTTCTCTTATGATATCTTGGCATTCCAAGGTCATTCAGGGTGGTTTTGACCACTCCGCGCACCCTTTAAGAGCGGGCCGAACTGTTGAAAATGACACATTCGGTCCTACTACGCGCACCGCACGTCCGATGGACGTGTCGTCTCCTCCTTCATCTCACGAATAATATTCATATCATTCTCGTGTGGTTTCAGGTCATTCGGAGCACGTTTGCTCAGAATTCGACCGTGGCATGCTGTTTTGGTGTTTTCTGGTACCGGAAACGTGTTTCCAGTCACTGCAGTCAAACGGAACCTCCGATTGATGTGCTGTCTATTTGACCATTTCACAAGTCACGCCGCGGTTGTTGTCGTATGATTTCGTGGAATTCCAAGGTCGTTTTGGTGGTTTTTACCACCCAGTGCGCCCTTTAAGAGCACGCCGAACTGCTGAAAATGCCACATTCAGTCATACCATGTGCACCACACGTCTGATGGATGTGTCGTCTCCTCCTGCATCTCACGAATAATATTCATATCGTTCCCATGCGGTTTTAGTTCATTTGGAGCATGTTTTCTCTCAATTCAACCATGACACGCCGTTTTGGTGTTTTCTAACATCAGAAACATGTTTCTGGTCACCGCGGTCAAACGGCACCTCCAATTGACATGCCGTCTATCCAACTATTTTAAAATTCCTTCTGCGGTTGTTATCGTATGATTTGGTGGCATTCCGAGGTCGTTCGAAGGGTTTTGTCCACCCAGCGCGCCCTTTAAGAGGTGTCGAACTGCTGAAAACGACACATTCGGTCGTACCGCGCGAACCGCACATCAGATGGACGTTCCATCTCCTCCTGCATCTCACAAATAATAATCTTGTCATTCCCGTGCGGATTCAGGTCATTCAGAGCACGTTTTCTCTGAATTCGACCGTGACATGCCATTTCGGTGTTTTTTTGACATCGAAAACGGGTTTCCATTCACCGTGGTCAAATGGAACCTCTGATTGATGTTCCGTCTATCTGACAATTTCACAATTCATGTCGCGATTGTTGTTGTATGATTTTGTGGCATTCTGAGGTCGTTCGGGTGGTTTTGACCTCCCAGTGCGCCCTTTAAGAGCGCATTGAACTGCTGAAAACGACACATTCAGTCGTACCCCGCGCACCGTACATCCGATGGACGTTCCGTCTCCTCTTGCATCTGAAGAATAATATTCCTATTGTTCTTGTGCGGTTTTAGGTCATTCAGAGCATGTTTTCTCTGAATTCGATCGTGACACGCTGTTTTGGTTTTTTCTGACACCTGAAACGCGTTTCCGATCACCGTGGTAAAACGGAACCTCTGATTGACATGTCTTCTATCTGTGCATTTCACAATTCACGTCGCAGTTGTTGTCGTATGATTTCGTGGCATTTCGAATTTGTTCGGGTGGTTTTGACCACCGAGCACGCCCTTTAGCAGTGCGCCGAACTGCTGAAAACGACACATTCAGTCGTACCGTGCACACCGCACGTCCAATGGATGTGTTGTCTCCTCCTGCATCTCCTAAATAATATTACTATAATTTCCATGCGGTTTTAGCTCATTCGGAGCATGTTTGCTTTCAATTCGACCGTGATACGCCGTTTTGGTGTTTTCAGACATCAGAAACGCCTTTCTAGTCAATGCGGTCAAACGACACCTCCAATTGACGTACCGTCTATCCAACAATTTCACAATTCACGCCGCGGTTGTTGTTGTTTAATTTCGTGGCATTATGAGGTCGTTTAGGTGGTTTTGACCACCCAGTGCGCCCTTTAAGAGTGCGCTGAACTGCTGAAAACGACACATTCAGTCGTACCACATGCACCGCACGTTCCATGGATGTGTTGTCTCATCCTGCATCTCACGAATAATAATCCTATTGTTCTCGTGCGGTTTTAGGTCATTCAGAGCATGTTTGTCCGAATTCGACCGTGACATGCCGTTTTGGTGTTTTCTAGCACTGGAAATGCGTTTCCGGTCACTGCGGTCAAACGGAACCTCTGATTGACATGCCGTCTGTCCGACCATTTGAAAATTCACATCGCGGTTGTTGTCATATGACTTCGTGGAATTTCGAGGTCGTTTGGGTGGTTTTAACGACCGAGCGCGCCCTACAAGGGCGCGCCGAACTGCTGAAAACAACACATTCGGTCGTACCGCGCACACCGCAAGTCCGATGGACGTGTCGTCTCCTCTTGAATCTCACAAATAATATTCTTATCATTCCCGTGATGTTTCATGTCATTCGGAGCACGTTTGCTCTAAATTCGACCGTGACACGCTGTTTTGGTGTTTTCTGACACAGGAAACGTGTTTCCGGTCACTGTGGTCAAATGGCGCCTCGGATTAACATGTCTTCTATCCGACCATATCACAATTCACGTCGTGGTTGTTGTCGTATGATTTCGTTGAATTCCGAGGGCGTTCGGTATGGATTTTAGTAGGATTTTGGATCATGATCCAAGATGGTAATATATATAACGAAATAAGAAAAGGTAGATACTTATTGGTTTTAAATGATTCATGTTTGGTGGATGATCATGTGGCATGACTTGGAATGAGTGAGATGAATAATTATTGTTAATATTGAAGCACCAACGGTGATTCCATGTTGATTAGACTAGCATGTAGTGGATAATGGTGGGTTATTATGTGTGTGATGATGGGTTTAGTGGGATAAGAGTTATTGGGGCATGAGTCTGATTTCAACATTGGGTTTTATTAGAGTGTATTTCTATTTAAGTCAAATAAGATTGAGTTTGATGGAAAAATAGCATATGAAAGTGTTCATGGATGATCAATATTCTTTATCAGGAAGATATTGAGTATTCAAATGGGTTCCCAATAAATTACTTGATGTAACCAATTAGTGCATGACAGTTACACATGGAATTCATTTGGGTTGTCCGAGGTGGGGGGCTGTCCGGGGTGGGGGGGCTATCCACGAGGGTGGGGGGTCTCTCCGGGTGGGGGGGGTGTTCGAGGTGGGGGGGGGGGGGGGGTTGTCCACGGGGGTGGGGGTCCATACGGGGGTGGGGGGGTGCTGTTCGTGGTGGGGGGGCTGTCCATGGGCGGGGGGGGATCAACGGGGTTGCGAGGGGGGTCTGTATTGGGGTGGGGGGGGGGGCTGTCCGCGATTGCGGGGGGGCTATCCGCCGGTGCGGGGGGGGGGGGGGGGGGTTGTCTGGGGTAGGGGGGCTGTCCACGGGGGTGGGGGGCTGTCGACGGGGGTGCGGGGGGGCTGTCCGGGGGTGTGGGGTGTCTGGGGGGGGGGCTGTCCGGGGGTGCTATCAACGGGGGTGGGGGGGGATGTCCACGGGGGTGCGGGGGGTTGTACGGGGGTGCGGGAGGGCTGTTCGGGGTGGGGGGGGGGGGATGTCCGGGGGTGTGGGGGGGTGTCCGGGGTGCGGGGGGGCTATCTGGGGTGGGTGGGCTGTCCGGGGGGGTGCGGGGGGGGGGGGGGTGTCCATGGGTACGAGGGGGGCTGTACGGGGGTGCATGGGGGCTGTCCAGGTGTGCGGGGGGGGGGGGGGCTATCTGGGGTGGGTGGGGGTGCTGTCCGTGGTGGGGGGCTGTCCACGGGGGTGGGGGCTGTCCACGGGAGGCTGGATGAGGGTGCGGGGGGGGGGGGGGGGGGGGGGGGGGGCTGTACGGGGTGGGGGGCTGTCCGGGGGTGGGGGGGATCTCTACAGGGGTGCGGGGGGGCTGGACGGGGGTGTGGGGGGCTGGACGGGGGTGCGGGGGGGGGGGGGTTGTATGAGGGTGTGGGGGGCTATCCTGGGGTGCGGGGGGTTGTCCGGGGTGGGGGGTTGTCCGGGGTTGGGGGGCTGTCCACGGGGCTGGGGGGCTGTCCACGGGGGTGAGGGGGTTGTACGGGGGGGGTTTGAGGGGGTTGTACGGGGTGGGGGGGATGTCCGGGGGGGTGTCCGGGGTGGGTGGGGCACTTCGGGGTGGGAGGGGCTGTCCGGGGTGGGTGGGGAACTCCGGGGTGGGAGGGGCTGTCTGACGTGGGTGGGTTTGTCTGGGGTGGGCGAGACTCCGGGGTGGGTGGGGCTGACCGGGGTGGGTGGGGCTGTCCGAAGGGGTTCGGGGGGGGGGGGGGGGTTGTCTGGGGTGCGGGGGGGCTGTCCGGGGTGGGTGGGTCTATCAGGGGGGTGCGGGGGGGGGGGGGGGGGGTTGTCCGGGGTGGGGGGGGTGGCTGTCCATGGGGTGGGGGGGCTGTCTACAGGGGTTGTCCGGGGGTGCGGGGGGCTGTACAGGGGGGGATGTCCGGGGGTGGGGGGGGCTATCCCCGGGGATGGGGGGCTGCCCATGGGGGTGCAGGGGGCTGTATGTTGGTGCGGGAGGCTATATGGGGGTGCGGGGGGGCTGTTCGGGGGTGCGGGGGGCTGTACGGGGGGGGCAGGGGGGCTGTCCGGGGGTGCGGGGGGCTGTCCGGGGTGGGTTGGGGATGTCCACGGGGGTGGGGGGCTGTTCAAGGGGGTACGGGGGGCTGTACGGGGGTGCGGGGGGGGGGGGGGGGGGGCTATACGAGGGTGCAGGGGGCTGTTCATGGGGGTGCGGGGGGCTGTACGGGGGTGAGGGGGGGCTGTACGGGGGGGGATGTCCGAGGGTGGGGGGTTGTCCACGGGGGTGGGGGGGATGTCCACTAGGGTGCAGGGGTGTTGTACGGGGGTGCAGGGGGGCTGTCCAGGGGTGCGGGGGGGGGGGGCTATCCGGGGGTGGGGGGGGCTGTTCGGGGGTACAGGGGGGCTGTCTAGGGTGGGGGGCTGTCCACGGGGGTGTGGGGGCTGTACGGGGGTACGGGGGTACGGGGGGGCCGTACGGGGTGGAGGGGGCTATCCGGGGGTGGGGGCTATCCACGGGGGCAGGGGCTGTCCACGGGGGTGCGGGGGGCTGTACGGGGGTGCAGGGGGCTGTCCCGAACAATAATGCGATGAAAGATCTCATCCCTTCGCATGGGAAGCTGTCTCTTGTCCTTTGGCAGATTTTCTAACTCAGCTTCAAATTGATCCTGTGAAATATTTAAATATATATAAATATATATTTTAATATACAAATTTATGTAAGTATTGGTAAGTACAATCACTTACTATCAATGCTTCAGCCTCTGGATCATTGCGATCATGAGTCCTCTTCCACAACGACATTTTATCAGTCGGTGCACCTTGATCCGGCAACTGTATATGAATAGAATATAAACACAAAACCATATTAATTAATAGATTAAAAAATCAATAATAAATACATCATGTCATATCTGAGACACGTGAAGAGTCCCGAGCCTGTGAGGTGGTCCCTACAACGCTCGATTCTCAGAATGGTGTGTTGACACCTCCTACATTCAATTCATTAAAATTTTAAACAAATAACACGTTCTTGAAAATATATATACACCAAAATAAATATACAAACTGAAACACCCTCAGTAGACCAATATGCAACCATGTCACAGCACTCAGCCGGGAGGACACCTCTCGGGACTTTTCCCAGAATGTCTAGGGCACCCACATTTGGTACCCAGTGGTCCCTCTTCACTTTGCCTTTGTAGTCTTTCCACATCATACGGCATTTGATTATACACACAGTCTGAAACTCTTCGGGGCATACTTTCAAATTTTTCTATAAAGAAAAAAATCACACATATTTTTATTTTTTATACATAGAGAATAAAGTAAAATGGTCTTCTTACCTGAACCTCCCTCCAAAGACGATCTAATGTGTCCTAAGGGATAGAAGCCCAATCACGCGTGGTCAATGGAAATCGATGTGGGTCATGTATGATATGACCTAGATGACGAATAAATGCAGGGGCATTCAGTCCCATAGGATGAAATACCTCATCAAATGAAACATCAATTGTCGTGTCGGAATTCCATGATAAAATTCCATGACTGGGGCCTCTCTTGCGAGAGGAAGAAGCAGTAGAGTCTGATCCTGTTGAAATTTTATATATAATTTGATAGATGTTATAAATGTATATATATATATATATGTTTGTCAATTACATAAAAAATAGAGACAATGACAATCAAACATACCTCAACCCTGAGTCATAGATGCCTCAGAAGGATTATGTGGATCTGCTACCTCTTCCCCTGACATGCTTGCAGTCATAGAAAACATTAGTAAGGGGACTATCCAAAGTGTCTAAAAGATAAATTGTATTGTTCTTAAAAAAATCAAACATGTGAAATTGTTAATCAAATAAAAAATGTACTAAATAATTAGTTGTGAATGAATTTTAAAAAATCAGAAAGTTAACAAAACAGATATACAAATTATGTACAAAACTAGTCAATGCATAGCCAAATTTCAGATAAAATTAATAAAAATTCAAGCAGCACATGAACCAGATGAAGAATACCTAAAATGGAAGATACACTGACAATAACATCAATAAACCAAGAGTAAAATCACCCTAAATATTTATAACTGAATAAACTTCCAAAAGTGAGGATTAAAACATACAAGGATTTATAAAATGGTTAGATAATTTATGATATCCTAGTACATTCAATACTGAATAGCGGGAAAACAATTATACCTTTCATTAAGCATGAAAATCAGCCGTTTCTCCTTCAACAGCCGCTCTGAACCAATAAATATCTTCTTCACGTTGAACTACGGTACGTTGATCAAGCTATTGGTAAACAAACGGAACAGTCTTAGGTTCATCTTTTTCAAATAAAAACACTCCTCACAGAGACATTTTGACAACAACTTGCCAACATGGATCTGAAGGCAAAGTATTGAAGAATACTTGTTCCTCTTGTGATGTCAAAATGAAAGGCTCATTCTCAACTCGTTCATTATTTCTGTATAACATATAGTTAAAATTCACCAATGAAAACTGATATTGATCATCTTTACATCCACGCACTGGATCAACCAAATTACACTTTAACAATATGTACTTCAAACCGTGTGTGTATACAACTTCAATGATGTCTATCAATTGACCATAGTAATAACCAGAATTGACAAATAGACAACTGATACCACTATTTTTTGTTGCTCATTTTTCGTCAACATCTTTAATGTGAAATCGAAAACCATTAGCATCAATAGCTTTATAACGACGAGTCGTTATAGATAGACCCTCAGCCAGTTGGATAAATTCTTCAATTAGCATGGGGTCCCCAAATTCCATCAGCTTACGAACCAACATAATTTATAAAATTCAATACTGATATATGCAGAAAGAAATTAGTATAATAATTCACTCATAATGAAAATCAATTTATACATACATAATCCTTGAACCAATCATGAAATGAAGCATAATGAGATTTTTGAATTTGCAACTCAGTCGCATGATACATCTCTTCTTTTATCTCATTAATGTGTTTCCTACAAATGATAATGCAATGTTTATATGGTCAACTTAAGAAAACAAAATATGTAAAAGTTATAAATGCACATTGATAATATACTTACTACATGAATGGTGCAACCGATGGAGTATTGAACAAGATATATCGATGTGCTTGTATCCACTTGATATTGTCCAAATCAAATGTGGTTCCTTCTCCAACTGGACCATCATGAATCTGAGAGGGCTTATCTAATTTTGTTTCAACATGCATAAGATATTCTACACAAAAAGTAGTACACTCATCCATCAAATAACCATTGGCTATTGATGCCTCTGGACGAGCTCTGTTGCGTACAAATCTTTTCAATGTACTCAAATACCGTTCAATAGGATACATCCACCTGAATTGCACGGGACCAACAATCATTACTTCACCAGTTAGGTGCACTGTCAAGTGGACCATATCATCGAAAAATGAGGGAGGGAGTTTCTCAAAGTGAAAAGGCATTAGTACAATTCGGTCCTACAAACTTTTTAAATCACTCATTCGTTGATTTCTTAAAAAAACCTATCTAAAAAAATTACTAATATAAATCAACGGTTGAACAACATTGGGGGATAAACAATCACAAATTGAGATTGGAATCAACTACTGAAGTAGTATGTGATTGTCATGACTATTCAACCCCTTCAATGTCTTTCTCGTCAGATTCACACACTTTGAAATATTAGAAGAGTAACCAGCAGGCACCTTGACCATCTTCAAATGGAAAGAAATGTCTCTTTATCCATTGCAGTCATTGTATACTGTGCAATAGGCATATATGCCTTGTTTCCCTCAGCTAACTGAAAATGCAACTGTTTCCTTAAACCCATTTCTTCCAAATCACGGCGTGCATTAACATGGTCCTTTGATTTTCCACTGACACCTAAAATGGTCCACAATATATTATCACAAACATTTTTTTCAATGTGAATGACATCGAAATTATGCCTCAGCATGTTAGTTTTCCAATACGGAAGACTATAAAAAATACTTTTCTTTTTCCAATTGTGACTGCACCGCCTACCCGCAGCACGAATATTGCGTATTGGAGGAGCCCCCAAATCCTAAATTTCATATATCGTGCGGATGTTTTCTTCCTCAATCTACGATAGCATTTCGACACCTGTCATGATCTTTGGTGCTGGGATGAACTCTCTAGAACCATCAAAGGTCACTCTGTCCTTTCTGAACCTATGCTGAGGGGGGAGGAAAACGTCTGTGACCCATGTATGCCCATTTTTTGGAATGTATAACCCATATAGATTTTTGTACTTTTATTGCAACAAGGGCAAGAAAAATACCCTTTCATACTCTAGCCTAATAAATTTTCATAAGCTGGGAAGTCATTGATTGTCCACAATAAAGCAACCTGCAGTTTGAACATTTCATTAGTTTCGCAGTCATAAGTCATCACACCATCGCCCCAAAATTCATTCAACTCATCAATTAATGGATGAAGGTAAACATCAATCGTATCCCCTGGACATTTAGGTCCATCAATAAGAGTGGAAAGTAATATAAATTGTTTCTTCATACAAAGCCACGGATGAAGATTATATGGAACCAACACCACGGAAATGTGCTATGAGTTGCACCAACCATAGACTTGAATGGATTCAAACCATCTGCTGCCAATCCCAATCGGACATTACAAACATCTTTAGAAAAGTCAGGATGTCTCTTATCAAAATCCTTCCATGCATGAGAGTCTGTTGGGTGGGTTATCATATCACATTCATGAACTCTTTCTGCATGCCATCTCATTAAATTAGAAACTTTAAATGACATAAAAAATCTTTTCAACCTCGGTTTAAGGGGAAAGTAATGCATTTTCGTTACGACAATCGGTTTCCCATGTATCGCAATCTGACTTTGATGAGTCTTATTTCCCCTGTTCTCTTTCCACCTAGAAGCACCACAAACTGTACAAATATCCAAATGGGCAGTTTACTTTCTAAACAACATACAGTTTTTTGCACATGCATCTATGGTCTCATATGTAAAACCTAAGTTCTCTGTCAACTTACGAGCATGGTAATACGACTCGAGAATCTTAGCATCGACAGGAAGAACCTTTTTCATTAACACCAAAAGCATGTCGACTGATGTGTTTGACCAATTATTCAAAGCCTTCAAATGATTCAACTCCACGATAAATGATAGTTTATTGTAATAAGTACATCCATGATATAATTCTGTTTTCGCATCGTCAGGTGCTTCATAAAACCTCCTCGAATAACGATCTGCACCAGAGTGAAGATTTATCTCACCGGTCTCAAGATTTTGGATGTCAATGCCTTCAGGATCAAACCCATGTACCATTTCAGTAAGCATTTCATGCATTGGATCATTCATCATTACATCAACATCCATCTGAGCTGCATCTGTATTTTGACAACGAACATATTATTCTCCATGACGATTCCAACTCTTATAATTTTTCACAAATCCATTAAAGAATAGAAGAATAGGTTCTCCCTCATAGTATCTCATGTGAATTGATATCTGTTAGAACATTTTCTACATGTACAACTAATATAGTCACTTTCAAATCCTCTGGTGAAGTCAATAAACTGCATAATTCCATTGAAATATTCTCTAGACGTTTGATTTGGAAGACCAATCCAACTATTATCAATAATAATATATGTATAAAAAACATTTACACAATAATTATTACATTTGCATTTTTAAAATCAACTATATTTAAAATAAATGCTAATCATTTGTTTATGAACCATTGATAAAATAATAATGTAAGTGAAAGCCCATGTCATACCTGATTCCGCTACAAACCTGGAAGGGAGGGGAGCCGAAGCTGGTTCTGCGAGGGAGAGGAGAGGCAGCGAAGGGGAGCCGGAGCAAAAGGCGGTGCGGCGAGGGAGGGGACGGGCGGTGGTGGCGGCGGGGAGCCGGAGGAGAGGAGGTGGTGATGGGACGGGGTATGGGAAACGAGGGGGGGGCTGTCCGGGGTGCGGGGGGTGTAGGGAGGCGTTCAGGGTGCGGGGAGGCTGTCCAAGGTGCAGGGGGATGTCCGGGGTGCAGGAGGGGGGGGCTGTCTGGGGTGCGGGGGGGTGTTGTATGGGGTGCGTGGGAAGTCCGGGGTCGGGGGGGAGGGCCGAAGGGGGGAGGGCCGAAGCTAGAGGCCAGAGGGTCGAGGGGTAGGAGACGGAGGGGGCGGAGGCTGGAGGGCGGAGGTCAGAGGGCGGAGGGACGCCAGAGGGGAGTGGAGGATGGCAGGAGGGTGGAGGGTGGCCGGAGCAGGAGGTCCGAGGGCAGAGGGCGCGCGAAGGGCAGAGGCCAACAAGGGTGGAGGGTGGAGGGCGGCAACGGGGACAGCGGGGGGTGGCGCACGGAGGGCGAGGTAGGGCAGTGGGGGACGGCGCCCGGAAGGCGAGGCAGGGTGGCGGGGGACGGCGCGCGGGGAGGACAGCGATGGGGGAGGGGCGTAATCGAGGGAGACGAGGGGGGGGGGTGTCGAAGCCCTTAATTTTTTTACAAAGGACAGCAACCGCCTTCGGCGGTCGCTTTTGTGTACCTATAGCGACCACTAAAGGTGGTCACTTGTGTCAGGGGGATTCAAAGCCCAATATTCTAGTAGTGATATCCCCCCTAGATAGTCCTCCCTCTTAGACACCCCCTCCCTCCTGGACACCTCCCTAGGATATCCCCCACCCCTTATAGCCTTTTGAAGTTAGCTATCCAGTCAAGTTACTTCAAGGCATCCTATCCTGATCGAATGCTTAGTATGGCTTCACTACATGGAGTAGACTATGGTCCCCACCAGTCAAACTGTCCAGTCTAGTACGTCTTTCAAAACACTTGTTGTTATACCTTATGGTTTTTTTAATATTTTGATCTTGAATTGTGAATAAATCCAAAAAAAATATATAAAAATGGTTCTTATTTTAGGTTTTTCAATTCAGAACTCACATTTATCTATAACTATCGTAGGTTAGGTAAACTATGGAATATGAAAAGATCTATCAATCTCTCAGCCCGAATTTCCAGGTTAATGTGCATGGTGAGATTTCTGAGGTGAAGGTAGGGAGAAGGCATCTGTTCGGGTGCACTGCAACTTCCTAAAAACTAGAAACAAGAATGCAGCAGAAGCCATGCAGTAGTGTGAAATTTGGGAATACTGATAACAACAATGGATGAAGTGATGTACTTCAAATAGAATGGATACCTTTAAAAAGTTTTGATGCATGTAAAGGACACACAATTTCGGTAAGCTGTTAAAACCTTGAGCAACCTTCCAGGCCTTTCAGAATCCATTTTGTTCATCCAATTGATGTGAACAGAACCAAGGATGGAGGTGCATGTGAAATTAAAGTCTGCAAAGAAGCCTCCCAAATGCACTTTTTGAAGCTTAGGATAATGGACGTCAACAAAGGTGAGACACAAAAAAATTAATGTAAAATTCATCAGTAGAGGGATGTTGGGAATTAGAGATTTTGATGCATGCTTAGATACCTCAACATGATCAAGATGAAGGATCCTTAAACTTATAAATCTTGCAAATGTTTTATGAAGATGTACCTTGAATGTACATGCATCAAATTGCATCAACTCTCGGCAAGAATATAGAATTCAAGTAAAACCTTGAGAAGAAATCAGGGAATGATCATCAAACTCGATGCCTGGAATGGTTTCCCATATGTACCTCCACATGCTAGACAAGATGCTCATCCTTATTGTATCCTGAATTAGCAATAGTGACAGGATCTTCAATGTAATATGCTTAGGTAATTTTCTGATTCTGTCTTGTTCCAAATCCATACCCAAAGAAGAAACAGAGGATTGAATAATCTATTATAAGGTTCAAAGATTTTGTAATATAAATAAATTCTAATAAAGAAAATGTAATTCTTTCACATATTTCGTTGCCTACATGTGTTTTACAAAGGTCAATAATCCCTATATAAATATATGAATATCTTAAAAATGAATAATTAAAGAAGTTTACTGCAGGTCTTAAAATTTCGGAAAGGACACAAAAAGGAGAATGATAGAAGGTAAATCTTCTGGTTACAAAAATGAAAAACAAACAGAGCTGGCTCCAGTCGTTGATGCATGGAAATGAAGCTACTTCCACTTAAAAAAGGTACTTATTGTAATCATTCTGGTTATACATTCATCAGAGGATTAATTTGAAAACTATTGAATTGCATAGTATGCTGCAGTGTCATGGGAGCAGAGACATGATATAATTTATGACTTGGTTTTCTAGAGGAATCATAGTTTTATCTTCATATTTTGGATAGTAGTCTGACTCTAAATCTCTCTCATTAATATTTATTTAAAGTCTTATGTTGAAAAGGGAAGTTTAAAATTCAATTTTCTTTATACATGGATGAGATTAGATCAAGTTAAGAGTAAAATTTCAGTATTAATTGCTTCATGTGATTCAGAGAATTTCAAGGTAAGAATTGCTTGTCTTCCAAATTTATAGAGGAAAACCAATTGGATTGGTCAAAAACAATACACTTGAATCGTTCCTTTTTCAAATGTTATAGAGATTTTCTGAGTATTCCAAGTGTGTAAAGATAACCCTCAGCCTCATACAAAACTAAGTCAAAAAATAATCATTCTTTTAACTATTTATAACCACATTTCCCATTTTCGTCATCAGATGCATAGTACAACAGCCCTTTTTTTTCTCGACCAGTTAGTCATAGTCAACTTGTTATAAAATCATGGTAGGGTGGTCTCCGGATAGACTTCACATCAAAGCACATCAATATTATACTGAATTTTATTTGTAATGTACTAGAGAAGAACTAGTTCACCATATAGAAAACTATTCCACAGGTTAATCTAACAGACATGTTGATCGAGCTGTTATCGATTAACAAGTCCAAGCTACGTATGAATCATGTCATTGTTCACATGAATTAAGATAATTTGGATGGACTACACAAGGGAAGATGTTGGTGATTGAAAAAAAAAATTGATTATAGAGAATGAAAAATATATGAGACAAGGTAAAGATTTGTTGTTATGCATTTCGTATTGTGGCCAAAGGCTGAAGATATGACCAATGATGTTTTTACATACTAGTTTGAATCTCCCCACCCCCGGATAGCCCCCCTGGATAGAGCCCCCCCCCCCCACCTTGCAGACACCCCCAGGACAGACCACCCCCCACCCCCGGAAAGGACCCCCACCCCTACAACACCCCTTTCCCCATGTAAAGCCCCCCTCCACACCCCCCTGGACAGCCACCCCCTAGACATACCCCAGACAGACCAACCCCCCTGCAGACACCCCCCACCCCCCGGACAGACCCCCCTGCAACACCCTTCCCCCATGCAAAGCCCCTCCCCCACTCCCCCATTGCACAGCCCCCCTGCAGACAGCCCCCTGGATAGCCCCCCCCCCCCTCACCTATAGTGGTTCTTGCACATGAATTCACACAGTGATAATCCAATTCTCTAACAAATGACCCACTGCTCAAAAAATTACATGTTCTAATGGTCTAACAAACTGTCCACTACACAAATTAAATAAATCATCAATTGCTCAATAAGAGTACATGAAGTCTAATAAATGAACCACAACTCATATTTAATACAAGTAAAATAAAATATTAACTAAAACAAAATAGAATGACCCACTTCTTGAAAATATACCCTTGCTCCAATATTTCATGATGGTGTATTTCTCCAAGTTCGAGTGTTAGTCCACCTGTCACCTTGTATGTAGGATCGAAACCCTGCATGAATATTTATTATAATTAATATATTTAAAACATACATTTTTGGTACATACTATTGCAATAAAAGTGGACAAAACATGAGTAATCAACAAAGTTACAAAAAAATTAAATTTGAATTCATGGAAAAAAATATCACCAAATGTAAGAATCAATTTAAGACAGCGTGCATGTTTACTAATTACAGCATGTGGATAGGCATTAATTGTACCATAGGGGATATGTCATGTATTTGTATATGGCTAGACAATCTATGTACATATAGTGCACAAGCATATATGAGAATACACAAGCATTGATTGGAGTACACCAGCATACCCTTGGGAAGATAAGATACTTTGTGTTCCACATGTAAATGACATGCAATTTTACAAGGATTTCCATGCCAGTTCTAGATGAGGGCATTCCCAGGTGTCTAGGAATGGTCACACATCATGTGAAACTATGTAAACATCATTTAAATTTCTATGATAAATGCATCCTTTGAATATATTTATTTGAGACTTAGATTTAGTTCTTTTAGTATCTTATCCTAAGTAGTTTACCATGAATAACATAATGGAGGCACTCATTTTTATAGGTGTGGTAAATTATAGAATCCATTGTGGGAATACATTGTGTGGGAATGTGGTTATTATCTATTCTGCGCAATGGTGTTACATAGAAGGTGAGGTCAGCATTGAAATGTTGTGGCTGTTAGATCCCACCAACAACTCAATGAATAGTTTACATGGCATGCTTATAATGCATGGTAATAGCATCCTGATAATTGAACTGAAATCACAAACACATGGTTATTGTTCCTCTAGAATAATTTGATAGAAAATATGATGTCAGCTTGATCAAATGGATCGATGTATTCCATTTTTACCCACTATTATAATGTGTGGTATTAAGCTAGTTTGAGTTAATCAAAAGGATTCAACCCAATATAACTTCCCTGCCCTCACCTAGACACCCCCTCCCTCCCAACCCCCACCCCCTCCCACCCCACCTGCACCCTCCACCCACCCCTTTCACCCCCTTCCATTACCCCACCCCCTGCACCCCATACCCCCTCCCCCCAGCACCCCCCCTGCCCATTACCCCACCCCCTGCACCCCATACCCCCTCCCCCCAGCACACCCCCTGCCCCCTCCCCCATACACACCCACTTGGACCCCCCCCCTGCCCCCCTGCACACCCCCCTACACCAGCACCACCCCCTACCCCTGCACCAGCACCCCCTGCCCCACCCCCTCCCCCCCTTTCACCCCCACTTTCCCCTAACACACCACTCCCCCTGCCCATTGCACTCCCCACTACCCACTCAACAAGCACACCCCCTCCCCTACACCCCACTCCCCTACACACACCCCCTTCCCCAGCACCACCCCCTTCACATCCCCAGTCCCCCCACACCACCCCTCTACACCAGCACCTCCCCCCTACACCAACACCCCCCATACCCCTCCACCAGCATCCCCCCCCCCCCCCGCACCAGAAACCCCCTAACCCACCCCCTCCCCCCCTTTCACCCCCACCAACATAAAAATATCTTTCCTAAAAATCCCCACATTTTATAAAGAAGTATGACAAATCATTTCAAAAAGTAAAGAACATTGAAAAGAATCTCACTTCCTTAAAAAAATCAAAATCCATTTCATAGGGTAAAATTATAACTTCCCAAGTATAGAGGTTTAAAAAATATTAACAACATATTTAATAATCATGAACTTATTTAAAAAAATCGCAATAATACTTCATAAAGTTCTCCTCAATTTTCAAAACACCTCATGAATTTCATCATAAAACCAGAAAAAAATCCTAAAATCCAATTTTTTTAAATCATTTCCCAAATTAAATAATTTAATCAAAAAATTTCAAAGAATCGTGTGAAATTCACAACAAATCAGAAAAGCAGTTTTTTTAATCCAAAACATTCATGATTCCCATTTTCAAATTAATCACGGAAAGGGTTTTAAATTAAAACACTTCATGAAATGTATTTTAATTTTAAATCATTTCCCAATTTGTTTTTAAACTTTAGTAATCTTGAAAAACTTATACATGATATTAAAAATACTTACAAATAATCCCCCCACACCGGTTTTGGAATCAAAAAATTTCAATAAATTGACTTCTGTACAAAATAATTGAACCCCAAAACATAAGCGAACCATAATGTGGAACAACATACAAAATACATTACAGTAACACCACAAAACCACTAAAACTTTTATTGATCCATATCCCAAGGTGTAAATTTCCTTAGGATACATTTCAAATCAAAATAGGTTTACAAAATAAATCCAAAATTGATGAAAAGTTGTGCATGACTTGCCCACAAGGTTTAGGTGACCATACACCAATCATACAATAGCATCTAAAAAATAATAAATACCACTCACATAGGCTCCATATATTTTTTCCAGACCATGTGAGATGAAGATGATACTTTGGTTCCTTTCTAATTTCATCCCAAATCTTAAAGAAATCCCCCAAATTATTTGATATAACTTAAAGGGGATCTAATCATCATTATCAAAATAATTAAAACTAGAATCTAAATCAAAGATTGAAATAACAACTACCCATGGAAACTAAAGTTTTGTTTTGAAAAGTGGTGATCAATAAACTACTATTGACCTACATATTGAGTCTCAATGATGATCATACCTTCTTTATACTAATACGCACTCTAAATAATAAGAGGATCCTATAATACCATTTTGTAATGAACTAGCCCAGATCAACCTGACAGGTCACTAAACCCGGATCTCCACAAGGCCCCAAGAATGTCTCTGATTGTTTTTCGATGGTGAAAAGTGTCAAGGTATCAAATTATAACCATTAGTGATGGTTTCACCCACTAAATATGAATAACCACATCAAGGACTCCACCCATAAATCCAACATCACTCATCTATACATCGGTCACTCATGAAAAAATAAATAGTTTCAATATAAACGAAACAATCAAACCTAGTATAATATTTTAGAAATAATAAATGGTCATAAATCACATAATCTCATAATAGAGTAATAATAAGAATCCCAAGTATATAATAAACTAAAATAAATATTTGGGCCAACAAGTATTATATATAAACATCCAAAAATATGACCAAACCTGGATCACTACTAACTACCTCATTAGCACCCCCAATCCCCCATATCATCCTATATCATCTATCATTAGACTAAATCAAACATTAACCATGTTAAAAGAACATAACCTCGGCTCCTGAAAGTAAACATGAAATTTTCATACACCCATTGGTGTATGCACGGTGTGAACCAAACTATGCATAGTATAATTTCACTAAGGAGTTTTTATAATTCCATTGAAAATACATTTTATTAATAATAGTTTAAAATATAATTAGTGAATAGGTGTTTCACAAGAGGGTGTAAAGAAAACGTGTATCATTCCACAAATTTTTTTATAAAACAGGTTTCATTTTCATTTTAAATGTAAATGCTTTCAAACTAAGCAAAAAAGGAATTTCAAATTCATTAAAAGAGAAAAAATATTTTTTCCCTTTTTTCCAAATCCAAATCTCAAAACCACACCTTTAAATAAAACATCATTCTTTTCATTAATAATAAACTTCCAAAACTATTTTTTAATTTAGTTTGAATATAAACCAAAACCATAACTGAAATAGAATATAGAAAAATAATATGCACCAAGATATCAATGGGAAATTGATAATAGGAAATAATTTAAGTAATAGTGGGGATAAAAATAAGTCATGGGATGAGATCCTATAATAAATATTAAATGAATTATAATCATTATGGGAAGCTCATTAGGCACTAGAATGGGTGATACTAGACCTAGTTCATCATATTACTCATTGGGACCCTGTGTGAAATTAGATCATCCCATTAAGCTTCCCCTTTTAGGTCCCTCCACATATAAAATAGACCCCTGGTAGGGTGTTAATATCCTAGGGCACTATCTAGCTAACATAAACTAATCTAGCATCACATTCCACTAGACCTTCCATTATTTAGCTAAGCTCCCATGATAAATCAATCTAGTGGAGGTGGAAAATAAAAAGAATCAAAAGAATTGATAAAAAATTATTTTAAATAAATCTCATCTCACCTCAAACTCCAACTCCCTCACAAGAAGTAACTCATTTCACTTCATCCATATCAAAAATATAATACAACATCCCTCCTCAAGAGCCTCAATTCAAATCAGGAATAATCAAAATAAGAGGAATAATCGATGGTCTCATACTCATTATAAAAATATCTTATATAAAATGAAGATATGCCTTTTAAGAAACCAACTAGGAATTCCAAGTCATTTAAACCATTAAAAACCAACTTTATCATCTTCTTTATAACAATTCTATGTGAAACCACACATAAAATAATTCTTAAAACCGACTACCTTTTCATTCAAGCCATTTTAAAATCCATTAAACCAATTTTAGTTCAAAAAATCCTTGAAAATTTTACCAATACCCAAATGGGTTCAAATACCTTTCGTTATATAAATTATTTTAAAACAAGCCATATAGGCAATCCCCCAAACACTTGTTATTTAAACCATTTAATTAAAATTTTGAAAACCATTATAAAACCTTTATTACAAGATAGAAAAACATTTATAAAACTTTTTAAACTCACTATATATATTAAATATCGATTTAATTTGATAAAAGAAGTTTTAGAAAACCCCAATCACAAAACGATATGCTAATTAAAGTAAATACACAACAATACCTACCTCAATCCAAGAATAACTAGTTTTGAAAGAGATATTGAAGGTGGAATTTCATGAAATGTCAAAAAAAATTGTATAGATTTGATACAACATACCTATGAATAACTAATAACAAAATAATGAACCCATAATTGTTCATAACGAGGAGGAGGATCACTGGGAGGGGGTTGGCCACGTCGGAGGAGGTGGGGAGGCCACCTTGGAGCATCGTCATCAGGGACAGTTGAGGTGTCCCACATTTTGTGGCAACATCGGGGGAGGAGGATCAGAGATGAGAGATCCCAGTGGAGTTGCCTCGTTCGGGGGCAAATAGGGGCATTGTCGAGAGGGTCGTCGTCGCAAGGGAACCGTTGGTGGTGGAGGATTGGGGAGAGGATTGATCGTGATGGGCATTGTCAGGGAAGGAGGGCCACGTGCATAGGGTATCAGGAAGGAGGGAGCCGCTATAAAGGTCGAACATTGTCGGGCAAGAGGTCACCGAAGGATATTCGAGGGTCGTGCACAGAGTGTATTGGGGGGGGAGGGAGGAGGAGCCCGATGAATTTTAGAGAGAAAAAAAGAGACAACACATTTTAGCCATACTCGATCACTCAATCATGGATATAGAGATTCTATATCCACGGACCTATAAAACCGTGGGAATATGTCTGTGGCTATATCCTAAATTTCTAGTAGTTATATCCAGAGCCCGCTAAAGAATTCTCCAGAATATCACCTAATCAAATAAAACAGAATTTAGTACTCCATACACCTGTATCACATCTATAATACATATATAGTCATCGTGATCAATGGTAAAATATTCTCTAATATAAATAAAGTGTGTTGACATGGTAAACATATTTACTACAACCAAATAGAATTATTTCCCTTAGGCGTTATGGGGAGTACGATGACAAAATTCACAGTGATGATTTCACATTTTTATTTTGGTATTGGAAATCGTTATATAATATCATTAGACATATATATATATATATGCTATAACTTGATGAAATTCCATGAAAAAAGATACATACTAAGAAATATCTTTCTTTATGTTTTCCCACTAGAATTATTCATTCTGGTCAGTATGAATCTTCATAATACTAGAAGAATATTTAATGATAAACGATGAGCCTTATTGAAGATCTCCATAAAATCAAGCATAGATGAAACTCATATATGGTTCTTGAACCATATCATTCCATCATAATCAATGTTAAACATATGAGCATTTCTAAAATTCTTCTTTAGTTCCACATCTTCCATCTTAACCTCTTTAATTCTCACATTGATAGATGGTTGAACAATATTTTAAAAAATATAATATTTATACCCTCTTATCAAGATTCATGTGTCCATCCATTGAAAATATAAAAATATAGCATCTTTTGTGATATTCAACATATATAATATAAAATTATTATTTGGACTCAAATAATCTTCAACATTGATCAATTTAACAACATGGTGATGTATTGATCACTCATAATCATTAATATAATGAAACTATTTTAAATGGAGAATATTTAACTCTTTTTTTATGAATATATAATTAAACATTTATGATCAATATACATATCTCATATAAACCTATAACCATAATTCATTTATATATGTAACAAAAAAATAACCATAACTAACCCACAATCAACGGTAGGGTAATTTTTCTTAGGAACATTAAATTTTAATAATTAATAAGAAATAATTATATCAATATTCATGAAAAAAATATCATAGACCCTTATTCAATGCATCAATATGTATTAAAAACCCTTCTCCGTTTTGGGGTAATGTAAGAATATGTGGGTAAACTAGTCTTCTCTTCAGTTAATATATATTTTTGTAAAATTCAACTTTCTAGAGGACCTCTGCTCTCTTCCAATTAAATTTGGTTAGTGTATAACATGGTAATGGTGAATTATCCAAAAATAATTGATATTATCCATCTAAATAATGAAAACTGTAGATATTAATCATATTAATTGGTATGGTACTACATTTGATAACTTCAATCTATGGTAGATGCATGTATATATCCTCTGTGACCCCATCCCAAAGTCATGGTGTTGTTTATTTTATATTACATTCTATCATATATATTGTTTTGAGTTATGAGTTGTTGTGGGATGAAATTTCATTCTTTTTAAGGCTTTTGTTAGGAGCACAATTGTCCCACACATTTAGTATTAAGCATGTTTTTCTTGTGTGAGTGGGGTTATCATTTTCATATAGCCATTTCTCATGTAATATATAAGGTTTTTCAAAACGTGTGGGACTCCCCAATAGTCGTAGAGAGCTATAGGTATGTCTAGGGTGAGGTGTGCTATTTTTATACATCATGTGGCACCATGTACCAACTCTTTGTGAGGTGTTTGGCCTAGGTAGTGACCAGTTTATGGTTAGATCATGGTTTATAAAACCATTTGTCCAAACCATGTCACCTATCGAGGTGTTTCAAGGTTAGGAATTTCCCATTTTACCCCTTTCAAATTAAATTTTTTTTCACCCTTCTTCTCCCCCTCTTACATCAACAAACCCTTGTAAGCCAAGGAGGATCCCCATCTTCCTCCACATATTGATTCATTCCCTCCCTTTGGTGATTTGTAAGGAATTTTGATGTATTACTTCCTCATTTTCCATGTTTCTTCATTATCCCTCTCATTTATCTTGTATTTGGATTCACTCATGAACACTAGACCAATATTGGATGATTTTAGGGATAAAGGTGGATATAATGATCGGATTTTTGGTTTCCTGGATTAGTGGAATCCATAAATATCCCTAGTGGATGTCATCGTTGTTGAAGTTGAAAGGTTCTGCAGAGTTTTGACATTGTTTTTTCTTCTTCAAAATTAGGTTTTCATTGAAACTGTTACAAATTATAATTCATATTATTTTGGTAAGTTCTAAATTCAATTTTTATGAAATTGTGATTAAATTTGGTAACTTTTTTATTTTTCCAATACCTAATCACTGGGATTTGTGATTTTTATAACTGTATTTTCAGGTGAATTAAATGTTTTTATATTTTTTGTTGAATTTTTAATTTCTATAAGAATTAATTAAATGAATATATGATTTTTGGAAATTATTTATTTTTTATGAATTTGTTTTTGAACTAATTTTGGTTTTCAAAGACTGAGAACAATGTTTTAATTAGGATTTAGTTTTGAAGTGACATGTTAACCGCAACGTTTTTTTAAGAATTTCTTAATGTGCTTCAAGTGGTGATATGATTTTTTTGTGTGATTTACCATTTCTGAAAAGGATATGATAAAACCATTAAAGTTATTTTATTGAAATAGATTACATTTTTCCTTTTTTAGATTTCAAATAGGGATATTCTTAATGATGGATCTCTTTTAAAAATTTTAATTAATTGGGTGGTTTCATTGATCCTCTCAAATTGTTTTATGATATTTTGTAAAAAGTTAATTAATTTGCTCTAAAGGTTTTGTTTTAATGTTACAGGTCAGATTGCAACTTTTTTTTAGAATTTTTATTATGAAAGACACCATTTGATTTCCCTGTATGTGTTATCCTCTTTTGTGGGTTAGTTACCTTTATGAGATCCTTGTTACTCCCTTTGTATGGGGATTTCATTTTTTATTCGATGGGACATTTTATTTAAGGGTATATTCATTGTTGGGTGTTAGGGGTGAGGGTATTCTAGGTTTTGCATTGTGTGTTTTCCATGTCATGTATGTTATTATGTCTCAATTACTTTATTGGTCATGGGAAAATTTTTAATAAGTGGAATATATAATTTATTTATATAGTTGGTTTGTATGCATCTCGTTGCCCTCCAGTAATTCTAGTAATAATTGATAACAGGGTGTGTCACTGAAATGAATCTTGTGTGGGATTTTTTGATGAATTTTGGTTTTAACGTCTTCTTATTTCGGTAATTTTTTTTTGGATTGTTATACTCTTATAATATTTTATTCATTTCATTTTATGAATTCCTTAATAGATCCCATGATATATTCAATTTCTTGGATAGTTTTTTCTTTAGGAGATTTTAATCTAGATCTTTTTATATCATTTCACATGCTTTCATAGTTATGGAACCCATCAGGGTATACTCTGATATATTCCTTATTACATAATGTTCTTTCTTGTTATAAGTTCACATGTGGTTGTTTTGGATTGTATCATCTAAAAAACAAAATCAAAGACTTTTTGATAACATGTTTTTATGTTATAGACTCTTTTGTGGTTTTTTTAAGTTAATTTAAAAATGGTTATTTTGGATTTAAGATGACTTCAGCAGCTTAAAATTGTTAAATAATGCTTATCCATTTAAAATTTATTTTTTTTAGAAATAATAATGGTTTTTGGGTTTAACATGGAATTGGATGGTTTATGTGTTTTCAAAACGTATGTGTTTAGTTTTAGAAAAAAGGATAATTATTTAAAAAGAATATTATGGACTTATTTTCAATTTCTATACCATAAATATATGTGTAAAGATTAATTTTTATTATATTCTCAATCTATCATTGATGAATTTCATTATGAAAATTTTTCCATACATTCATTTTATTTTTGTGGGCTATTGGGATTTTCTTTCTCATGCCAATATATTTTAGGTTTAAGCTTTCTAGCTAGATCTATTCTCCAATCCTTTAGGCCATCATGAGGTGATTTGGATAGTGGTGAACCAATGAATGTTTTATGGAGTTTTTTTGGGATTGGATCGAGCTGGTTTATCACTATTTAATTTTTTTTAGTTCTATATATATCTTTATTTACTTTAATTTCTCTCATTTTTTATCTATATGAAAATTAGTTGGCTCATTCTAGTTGATTATGAATTTTTTTCATGTTTATCTATTTCGATTATTATATTTATTTATTCCACAATATTTTGTCTATGTTTTGGGATAAATCATTAACAAATGGATTAATATGATTCTCAAACACTAGTTGTCATCCCATGGGGATTGGGAAATCCCTTTGGGCCTTATGGAAAGTCAGGTTAGGTGTTAGGTCAGATGGAATCCCCATCCATCTCATTAAAAAATGGTATCTAAAATTACGGTTTCCATGGCAAGATCCATAATACATTTTTTATAGACCATTTTATTTAGGTATATCCTAGTAAAAAAGAGTATATGGTTATCAGAGATTGAGAGGTATGGGTGGAGAGAGTATATTTATCTCTTGATCATCACGACTCTCAAACTTCCAGAGGAATTTTCATCTCAAATTTCATATTTGAGTTTTTAATGTATTTATATGTGAATTTTTATTATTAATCTCCTTTGATAATTTACAATAAATAGTGGATCACAATTAGGTTTTTTGAGTTGAAATTGAGGATATATTGAGCTATAATGTTAGCACACATGTATTGGGAAACCATGGGGTTTTTATGAGGTCAATTCTATCTTCTTAGTCTATTGTTTAGCTTGGTTGTAACATGGTTATCCAACCTATGTGGTGAAATCATGTAGAACACAATTTATTCCATGATTAGGTTGTTTTAACTCCATATGATATCAAATTTATCCAAAAACTATTATCATTTGTTGGATTTGGATTATGGAATTTGTTGATTGAATTTGTAGATGTGGTCCATGTGAACCATGTTGAAATTCTTTTGTGTTTCTTTAGATGAATTGGGTTTCTTGAAACCATGTTTTCGAATTAAATTTGTTTTGTGAATTTCAATTTTTCAAACTTAGTTTTATGGAATGGTTTACAAAATGGTTGTTTCCATCATGTAAGTTGTTTTTTGAAAGGGAATTGGGTTTTAAAAAAAATTATCTGGGAACATGGTTTTCAAAATAAAATAGAATTTTGAATGGGGTGATTGGGGATTTTCCTTTTTGTAGAAATGGGTTTTTCCTAAACCAGACCATATACCCTGGTACCCTGATACCCAAATCATCCCAAACATATCCCGAAGGATATTTAAAATCCATGTGATTTGGAGACATGAACCTGACATCATACAAGAATCCAATGTGAATAGTTTTTTCACCAAATAGTGAAAGATAAGAGATACAAAAAAATCAACACTCCCAATGAAGAACATACCAGAAAAAAATAGGTAAAAAATTACTAAATAATTATATCATCAAAATTCATAAAATATTACAAGTTAAAAGTTCATATACATCCCATGTAACAAGTGGATCACATCTCCAATGGTCCTGTAAAACACCGAGATTTTTTGAATTTAATTTTTTGAAATAATTTTATATTTTTGATATTTTTCACATCACGCAATAGTGAATATAGAATTTTTATTATATAATAGCACTAATTTTTTATTACATCATATGCAACACCAAGTGAATTTTGTACTACACACAACACCGACTTGCCTTTCACTACAGAGAAAATAGAGATTCTATGATGCAACACTTTACTATTAGAATTATTAAAATGTGATCGATATAACCTAGCCATTAAACTTAGGAATTGAATAACTAATTCTCAAAAGTTAGTTTTAATCATTTTAATAATTAAAATAATAATATTTGGTAAAGCCTTTATGCATTTAAAACTATTATTTTCTCAAATGAATTGTCTTTCATGTCCTTCTATGAAAAATAATAAAATTAATTCTAGACACTAATATAAATTTAATTAGATAAAATAAAAATTATTTTTTAATTAAAAATGTAAAAATTAACTTGGGGTGAATTTTCGGTATGTTACTGAGAAGTTTCAATTTTTGATTAATAGTGAAAATACTGCTATTTTTATTAAAAATCCATCTTTTTCATTTAAATAATTAATATAATTGAAATTAAATTGATTTTAAAGTAAAAATAGAGAAATAATAAATCTAATAATCCAATTTAGTTAATTTTAATCATTATTATTATAGAATTATATATAAAAAATTGTTAAACTTTAAATTATCACTTTTACCTACCTTTTAGCCGCATTTGAAAGATTAGTATTAAATTTTATTTTATTTCTTCATTGATTTAAATTAAAAAAATGACATATTGTTTTTTAATCAATATAAAAATGTGCTCTAATAGAATAAAAAAAATTGAATAGTAACTTTTTAATTTTACATACCATGGTTAAAGGTAAATAGAGAAACTAGAGGTAAAAATAATATTAAAACAACATAAAATTACCCTAGTACTTGTCCAAAATTTAATTGGATAAGTATTTTTCAATTTAAATAAATCATAGGTAGAAAATATGATTCATTTTACGCCACTGGTGTTAGATTAGGACCATCATTATTTTTTATTCAACAGAGTGTTGAAAATTCCATATTCTAATTTTAATAAATATATCATTTTAAATTAGTGGTTATATAAGTGATAAGGTCTGCTATAAATATTCATTATAATGAAAAAAATTATCTACATCATTCAAATTTATTTATAAATTTTTGACATTAAATAATAAAATTAAATTGTAACACAATGATGATGTGGTAATAGATTTTTTAAACAAAGAATCAAATAAATGATATTAATAATATTAAAATAAATATAATTTTCGATATTTGATTCTATCCAAGAATTTATTTTGATTACTATGACATGTTAGGTATGACCTAATGTATTGTTTTAAAATTAATCATGTTGTTAGGATATTATAAAAATTCATGTGATATATAATGTCAAAATAGACATAAATGAGATTTTAAAACAAATAATATTTCATTAAATTATATAAAACTCATAAAAATAAATATATAGATAAAATAACTATTATAATGTTCAAGATTTCATAAATTATCAAATTGGGGTTAGCTTGGGATTTTATAGTTACTATATAAACCATATATTGTAAATATACAAGTTGTAAAAGTAGGTGTTAAATTGTTTAGCTAAGGGTTCAGTTGAAAATATTAGGTTAATTAAGTGTTTAAAATTAATTTAGTGATAATATTTTCACCCATACTTCTCATATATTCAAAATCAATCAATTTTTAGCTATTTTAAATATAAAATAAATTTATAATAAATTAATTGTTTTGGAGGTTCCTAAACTGCCCCAACCCCTTCTTATAAATGGTCACCTCTCCTTATATTTTATGCACACCTATAAAGAATTTTGTCTCAGACACACCCTACCCAATTCTCCTACCAACTTCCCTCACATAATCCTAAAGGCCAAATTTTGGGTATAAATCAAACCTAAGGAGTCCTTTTGTGAAAATCAAAAGGAGACACTTGAAGAAGTGGTAATTGTTTTACCAACTCCTTCAAATTTCATTTCTTCTTCCACATACTTTTCTTAATTTTTTTCAATACTAAAGTATTAACCCTAGCATCTAATATATTCTGACATGTTTTTATTCTTATGAGACAACCTTATTCCTTCTTTTACCCATCCTACAAAAAACAATATCATCATGTGTTTGTACATATGACTTACCGTCTCCACACCGTGGTGTAAAGTATTTTTCATCTATTCTTTAATTTGATCGGTATAGAGTGGAATATAAAAGATTTAAATAATGAATATTACATGATAATTATTCTTTGTAATAAATATATGATCCAATTCTATACCATTAAACTATTTAGGGGATGATATTGTCACTCGTGCCTATATACGACTTACCATTTCAACAATGCGATAAGATTATTTCTCCACACTAGCCATTCAAGAATGATTATAAAGTATATATAAAAAAAATTCATAAAATATTTGAAATATTAATTATAATATATATATATATATATCAATTACTTTTTTCTATTCAATATGATAAGAAAATAGAAACAACGTTCATGCGTACGTACGGCCTACCGTCTCCATGAACAGTGTATTCCATTTCATATATATCTATTATATATATTAATAAGAAGAATATATATGATATATAAATCATTTTTTACTTTATTGAAGTAATTTAATAACAATATAAGTAATAATATCAATAATAACAAGTCAAAATATATACGATAAACAAATCAATTATTACCTATAACATTGCTTTAACATGGAAATGCTAATAAAAAGGGAATTTAAAATCATAAATGAATCATATATGATGTCATGATTGTTATTATTGTTTTTTTATAGGTTAATAATATTTTTAAAACCGCTATATATGATATTTGGTCACATGCGTATGGAATTGGACCTATGTTAATGGTATTTTTATCTCACATTTATTTATGTGTGGCACATGCATCACACACTACTTATTACTTCTACGTGGTTTATATACTACCCATGAATGTATTTAAGGTGTATTGTCCAAAATATTATGACATTTACATATTATTATAATTTTATTTCATACATGGGGCATACTATTCTATTGATTATAATTTGATGAGTATTCATTTCACAATCTCATCCATATTTTGGATTATTTTATTTTATGTCTTAATAGGGAAATATTTATGATCCACATCCATGTATTCACAAAAAATTCATAAAATGTTTTATTATTATTATTATATGGATGTTTAAAGTCATTTTGACCTATTTTTTGACTTTTTAATACATGGTTTCAATGAAATATTTCTTTCATTTTTCAAAAGACATAATTTTTGACTTTTTTGGAAAAAGTATGAGAGGAATGTTTTTCAAACTTATACGGATTGAACATATTTTTATGCTTTCATGAAAGATTATTACCTTGAATATTTCACTAAAATAATACAAGTTTATTTTCAAATAAAATGTTTTCTTTTAATATTTCATGGAATTTTAAGAAAAGAAAATTATTTCAATGAAGAAAGGATATTTTTCTCAAGAAATGTTATAAATGATTTCCATGATTTCTTCATATGTTTTCAATATGGTTTCAAAGAAAAGGTTGTTGAGGAATTATTTGGTTTTAGAAATTTATTTTCATGTTCAAAGCTATCATTCAAAATCTTTACCCATCTATGATAATATACTATGTTATATCTTAAAAATAACATTCATATTATTTCTCTGAATGGTCAATGTTTTTATGGAATGATGTTCAAGAAACTATAATATTTTCATGCATTCTTATTTTTATGAAGTGATTATGAAACCTGAATAATTTACATAGGTTATGATATGTAAACATGTTTTTGACACACTTTTCATTAAATCTCTTAGTACATGATTCTATAATATCTCATGTCACGTGTATGCGAGATTTCTTTATTAGATGGGTCGGACCTATATCTACCTCTGATGACTTTGATAAATATTTATATCTCATGATATATACATGAAGGACCATTTCCACAAATATGGTTATGGGAGTGAACCATGAATACTAAGACGCTTATTTCAGTGAACCATGACTACCAACATGGTTATGGGAGTGAACCATGACTATCAATATGGTATGGTATGTGAAACCATACTACCATTATGTCCTTAGAAGTTATGCCTTGACTACTATGGAAATAATCATTATGTTCTAATGTGTCTTCCACAGTTCTATGTTTTATTCTTATGTTATGAATCCATGGCTCATGTTCTATATTTCCTCATGATTCATATTTTAAGAACTTCCAATAATTATTCCATGATTCATTTATATGATCTCTGATATATAGGGTATGATCTTATATTTTCACGACCATGTTATCATACCCTTATGCTCATGATTATGTTTATCTGTGTCCATTTTTTAACCTTACTAAGAATATAAACTCACCATTTTTCTTAGGTTTTCCTTTCCCTGGGTTTTAAAGAATGGTTTCAGTTAAGGGTATTAAATGGGAATATCATTCACCGAATTAGAAGAATGTTTTTTATGTATCCCAAGGCACTAAACTCACTCAGTCTTTGGGATTATGTGTTCTTAATGTATTAAGTATTCCACAAAATAAATATAATGTTCATGTACGTCAAGCATGGGTATTTACAGTTGGTATTAGATCAAAGGTTTAATCAACCTTTACAAAACTAGGATGTGAATACTTTAGTGATATCCCTAACATATTTTTGAAGGATATTTCTAGAGATTTCATAAGGATAAGACTAAGTATAGGATACCATTTTAGTTTTTTTATAATCATGAATAACCTAGGATTAAACCTAAGATATCATAGATTAAAATATTCTATGTAATTTACCATACTTATGTGTTTTTAATCTATAATATATATTTCTCACACATTGCTTTCTGGTCTTATTCAATACCCATAACTAGATATAATATAGTTAGCATTGAATGTTTCAGATGTGGAATGTATGGGAATTATGAAAATCATTTTCCTTATTAGAAATATTATAAAGAGAATAATGAAGGTGGTTTAAGTATTTGTTATACTCCTGAGGATAAATATATTATAAATGACATGTGAATGGTATGGTATGTTCTAGAATTATTGTTTACATTAAACCTAAGAACCATTTTTTGATTATGGCTAAAGAACCTTAAGACATGGTTAATAATTTTAGGAAATACAAAGATGATAGATCCTGAGTAATGTATTAATAATACAATTGGATGATTAAGGTGAATATATTTTATAATTCAAAGATTATTTATACAATTAATGAAATATAAAAGTTTCTTCAAAATAATTTTTTCATTACGGATTGGAAAGGATATATTGAATAGTTCCATAGTCCTAGAAATGTGATTTAAGTGTAAGATAATAAATTTTTAGAACCTAAGATTTTGGGTAAGATAACCCTTCTTCTGTTCCTAATATTAAGATAATTATTTTTTGATAAGAGACATGTCGGATATAAATAAGTGAATTGGATGGTACTAATTACTGTGGATATGATTATTTATTGGTTGAAAAAGTGTTCTATATTATCATGGATGAAGTTTTAAACTTCTTGGATTTGAGGAATATGTCAAGGGACTTATACAATTAGGAATCATACATGTTTTCCAAAATTAATTATGGTAATCTAGTTTATTACCATGTTTCTAGATAATACATGATTAAGGTATTTACAAGTTTATAATATGATAACCATAAACTTCCTTATCAGATATGGGAGATAAATGTTAAGAAAATTTATCTCGCCTATTTCTAAAGTTTTGGATTTTCATCTGTCATAAAGATTTTAAGGATATCAATTTATGGATAGTAGAATTTAAATTCCATATAATGTTTTTTACATAAAATTATTATCCAACTGTAGGTGGACTTATATATATTTTATAACTTGTGATAACATTTTTTTTGTGATAAATATAAATGAGATGACCAATCGTTCTATTTATGCATCACATGATATGATAAAACTTATGGAATGAAAACTTAAACTTTAGTTTATTGAATAAGAGGTGAAGTGGAAACTGTTAAAGGCAAGACCAATTATGATATCGTGTTTTAATCAAGTATGAATATCTTCTCATGGAAATTATTCAAAATTAGGAAAAGGGATCATGATGTAAAAGGGTTTTCTATTATCCTAATTTTTTATGATATTAATGACCTCTTTCATTCTTCTTATGATTATGGTTTTGTGGTGATTAAATTTCTATAGATCATCCACTTTCTTATGATTAGTGATATTTATTAATCTCTATGATTATTTACGCTTTTCTTTAATGCCAAAATCTTCACCTATGTTATCCTGTGTGGAATCATAATTATGAGTTACTTTGGGCAAAGGTTATTTTCCAAGGAATTTTTGGAATTCATTATTGTTATATGGGTTTCTTTGAAAGAAACATTCAAAAATTAAACCTTTGATAAACCAAACTAATTTCAAGGGAGAAATTCATTTTAAGGGGAGTAAAATGTAACATACTAATTTTTTTAAATTTAATTTTTCTAATTAAGATAATATTTTTTATATTTTTTACTTCATTCCACACTGAATATATATATTTTTTATTATATAATATTTCTAAGTTTGGATTGTGTTATATGCAACACCAAGGGAATATTTCACTGCACCCAACACCGACTTGGCTTAGGCTACATTGAACTCTGAGTTTTTATGAAACAACACATTAATATTATAACTATTTAATTGATATATTATAACCTATCTATTAAACATGTAATATGAATAACTACTTTTAAAATATATGTTTTAAAGGTTTTGATAAGGAAAAATATTATTTTTGGTAAAGCCTTCATATGTTTAAAACTAATATTTTCTCAAATGAGGTGATTTTCATGTCCTTCGATGAAAAATAATTAAATTAATTTTATAAACTCATAGAAATTTAATTTGACAAAATAAATATTATTTTTGAATTCATAATAACAAAATTAACTTAGGGTAATGTTTTTGGTATTTTCCTAAAAATTATCAATTTTTGATGAATGGTGAAAAATACTACAATGTTTTTAAATACTAACATTTTCAATTAAATAAATATTTAAATTTAAATTTATTTTAATTTCACAATATACAATAAATAAATATTTTAATACAATTTAACTCATTGTAATCGTTTTTATAATTAAATTAGATATAAAAAAATTATTGAACTATTGAACATATCTTTTACCCACCTTCTAGCCACATTTGTGGGATTAGCTTTAAACATTATTTTACTACTTTGTGAATAATATTTTGAAAAATTGAAACACATGGTTTTAATTAGTATGAAAAATATGGTTTAATAGGTTCAAATTATTTTTTTCTGAAAAGTATCTTTTGGATTTTATTTACCACGGTTAAAGGTAAATCCGGTTATTAAAGGTAAAAATAATAATATAATAAAATAAAATTATGCTAACAGATGTCCTAATTTAATTGGATATGTTTTTTAAACCAAAATAAACCTTATTTAAAAAATATAATTATTTTTATACCACTTGAGTTATATTAAGATCTTTATTATATTTTATTTAATGGAGAGTTAAAAATGTCATATTAAAATTTTAATAACTCTATTATTTTTAATTAGATGTTCTATGAGTAATATGGACAACTATAAGTAGTCATTATAAATATAAAAAATTTATCAAAATTATAAATAATTATTTATTATTTTTAATTATTAAATAATTAAATTTAATTGTGACATAATGATGATGTAGTAATATATTTATTATCGAAAGATTCAAATAAATGATATTAATAATATTAATATAAATATAATTTGTGATATTTTATACCATCCATGAATTTTTTGGATTACTATGACATTTTTGGGATGATTTAATATATTTTAATACGGAATCAAGTTATTATGATTTTTTAAAAACTAAAATGATAAATAGTGTCAAAATAGACATAGATGAGATTTTAAAATAAATAATAATTTATTAAAAGATATAAAATTCATTAAAAATATATTTGTTGATCAAATAACTCGGATAATGTTAAATTTGACATAATTGATCCAATTAGGGTTATTTTTTAATTTTATAGTATCTATAATAATCATGTAGTGTAAACACAAGTTGTCACAATAAGAGGAAATCTTTTAAACTAATGGTAAAAGAAAAAATATAGGATTAATTATGTGACCTAAACATGTCTAAAATTCATTGGTTGAGAATATTTAGACCCATTATTATCTTATCATTTAAATAAATTGCTTCTGATCTATTTTAAACTGAAAATAAATTTATAATAAATTAATAGATTTGTAGTTTCCAAAAGTGACCCTCCCCCACTTATAAAAGGGTACATATATTTCTATTTTATTCACACCTATAAGGACTCTTTTTCAGGCCAAATGTGACAAATTCTCCTCAAAACTTTGATAAATTCATCCTAGAGGCCCTAATTTGGGCATAAAGATAACCTAATGTGTCATTTTGTGAAAATCAAAAGGAGACACTCGAAGAGGAGGTAATAGTTTTACCAACTCTTTCAAAGTTATTTTCTTCTTCCACTTCCTTTTTCTAATTTATATCAATAATAAATTAATAACTGTATAATTTTATATATTCTAATATTTTTTTATGATTTTGGGACAAGAATATTATTCTTTTTACTCATCCAATGAAAAGTAATATCAATAGTGACACGAACCGTCCCCCTGGGGCCGTGTAGTGACTACCCCAAGCCCACCTTCAATAGGCTAGGGGCTAGAAACTAGCACCAGAAAGGCATAACCCTAAAACTGGGAAGGAATTGCCTTTTTAACCAGAAAACTCACACAATCCAAGCACACAGCAAGATAACAAGGTAAACTATATAGAAAATAGAGTGAGTACAGTAGTAAAGATACCAGAATAAAATCCCAACTGGAAAGTATAATTAAAACTGATAAATACAAGTAAAACTGATGAACAACTCATGTGAACACCAGCCAAGGTTCCTACCTAAAGGTTAGGTACAGCTCTCGAACGGTCATCTCTGTAGTATGACTCATCTAAGGTCCACCTCCAAGCAGCCTTCATTCCTGGTACCCTCATCCTCAGTCAGCGTTGTCTGTCATCTACACAAGACACAATAAGGTGCGGGCGTAGCCCGTGCAGTGGTGAGTATAACAATACTCAGTAGGGACCCCGAGACCCCCGAAGGTCTCTCAAAATCCACAAAGGATAAACCATAAATCATGAATACAAAAGTCATCCCTACTTAGGTATATTCTCATACATATACCTAAGCTATCATGTATACCCATCTCATTCATGAGGAAACATAAGGCCCAAATACTTAACCAAAATCCCAACTATTCCATGAATGAAAGAATACCATGAAGGTAATTCCACGCAGAAGAATAACACTTGGGTATCACCACAAAGGTAAGTACCACAAAGGTAACTCCACACAGATGTATACCACACAGGTATCACCACAAAGGTAAGTTCCAAAAATGTAGCACCACACATAATAATACCACACATGTATCACCACAAAGGTAAGTACCAAAAAGATAAAGACTCATCTCACAATAGGTATAACTTAAGTACGGAAGTATATATGATTAGCTGTATTACTAGATCATCCTACTTCGTCAAGAAGCTCTACTATTGACCCACATAGGATCGAATATGACCCACCCCTGATTGAAGATGGCCCACACAAGATCTGGAGATGACCAAAATAAGATGGTTATAGGCTGACCCACACAGGATTGCTGGGCACTGACCCACACAGGATCTGAAGATGACCCACACAGGATCTGAAGATTCTTCATGTACAACCAGCCAGAGGGTTCCCGCACTAAGCATGCTTGATTCCAGGAGGCTCGTCTCCTTAAGTCATAGATCGATACTTCAACATCCATTAAGTTCCATGAAGAAGTATCCAAAAGGTCCATCACGTAAAAAAGTGTCCCAATGAGATAGATGACACGTCAATCGGGCACCCGGTCTGTAAGTTATTAGCATTTCTGTTCTGAGGGCCTGGTTGGATTCAGGTTTTATCCAACCCGGTTGTCCTCCAACACTATCCAAAACTCTAGTAAAGTATACCAAAATGACCGTATTGATCCAAGGATTTCAATGTCGCAGACTGTTCATAAAACGGAGGCATGGTTCTCAATATACGGCCAAAAAGGCGAAACTGGGTCTGGATGGGCCTGGGTCCGGTCCGGTCGGGCTAGGCTGCAGTGAGCCAGGCCCGCTGGGCCGCGGTCCGGCCCAACCCATGAGGGGGAGGCACATCCCATGAGGGGTTGACCCCGCCCGTGGGGGTGCCCCGGCTTGCAATGGGGCGCGGCCCGACCTGCGATGGGGTGCGGCCCAGCCCACTATGGGCCACGACCCGACACACGATTGGGTGGCCCGACCCAGGGAGCGGAGTGGCCCAGCCCTCGATGGGACACGGCCCAACCCACGATGGGGAGGCTCGGTCCATGATATGGTGTAGCCCGGCCCGTGATGGGGTGGCCTGGCCCGCGGTTGGATGCGACCCGGCCCGCAATGGGGCGGCTCGGCCCGTGATGGGGCACGACCCGGTCCTCGACGGGGTGTCGCCTTGCCCACAGTGGGTGTAGAGACACAAATCTTGATGTACATGGACATTACATTACTTTTGCGGAATACATATTACATAACAAAAACACACACATGAGGACCGTAATAGTTTAGTGTCTTTGAAAACTCGGAACGTAATCTTCTAATCATGGTGAAAGATCTTCAACATCTCCCATAAAGATACTCCTTTTTTTCTTACCTAAAACCTTTCTTTATATCCTCGGGAAAATAAAACATAAAAGGGTGAGCTCAAATGCTCAGTATGGGAAAACAAAAGAAATATCAATCACATCATATTTATAAGAACATATCTTTTGGAAATCTTAACCTGCAAAAGAGATCATAATTTCATAACATGGGATAAATCATAGTAGTGAAATGTAATCCCAATAATCATAGCTTAAAACATGAAAATTTGTGGCATACACACATAATCATAGAGAATCATTTCTTATTAGTCAAGACTCATTCCCAAGACTATCTTAGTGGACAAAGTCCATTTCTGAACCGAGTTCATTCCTCGTTTCGGTCCTGTTTCACTAAACCGGTATAACCTACAGTTCCATCCATGTCTATCTCATGAGATATAAAATCTTTACCCAATTCATTGGAGGGAGATATAGGTCCCACCCATCGCATAATGATACCATTCTTATGTGTGCCACAAAATAATAAACCATACATCATAGCATAACTCATTTAATAAAAATGGGAATCTTAAACATCATGAATTCATAAAACAATTCATATAAGATAAAGGAATTAATAAAAATATTTCCATCACAACATAATCAAATCACTGTAATAATAGTGATAGAAACATAGCCCTATATTATCTTAGATGGAAAATAATTTTGATAAAACACTTGATCTCCATTCTTGAGGAAAATATCCTTTCTACTTCAAAAACATTTTCCTTTCTTAACATGTCATACAATTTTAAAATAAAAGAAGTCGATTAAAAATAATCTTGAAAACTTTTAAAGGAAGCTTCTTGGAAATAATGTTTTAAAAATCCATTCATGCCGTATAAGTTAAAAAAACATTCTTCATACTTTTGTCGGAAAAGTCAAAAAGTACCTCGTACGAAAAACGACAAAAGATTCCTTTCATTTCGTTTACTAAAAACTCACTGAAGGGTAAAATTGGATATAAACTATTGTAGAAGGATGTAAATATTACATATTGTGGAAACATGGATGTGGATGATAAAATTCACCCTAGTAAATTCCAAAGTATAAACAATCTCGGATAAAAATGAGATTGCGATATTTCCCTTACCTTAGGTCCGATTTGCTTTGAAAGTGTCCGAACCTCCTGTATAATGATTTAAATAATGTTATTGACTTATTCCAGAATCATATTTATTGTTATGATATCATATATGGTCATATTCTTAGCTTCTTATTAGTAACATTTCATTGCCACTTGTTATTCGGGTGTTTATAACTTTTTGTTCTTATGCGTATTTTGTCGAATAAATTCTTATTCTTCTCTTTAGGTTATAGATACCTCATTTACAGAATTTTATTAGTGTAATATATATCATATTAATTCATTAAATTCATTTATATAGTCATTATGAAATGAAGATTATGTAGAACGAGTCGCATCACATCGTGGAGACGGTATTCCGTACGTACGCCCGAGTGATGATATCGTTCCTATGATCGTGGAATTGTATTGGAGTGTATGTATACTATTTCAGAATCAATATCACTTTATAATAGTCATATATAGTCATTATTTACACCATTATACCCATCCAAGTAAGGTGGTGGTGGAAAATAGATTACACCACGGCGTGGAGACGGTATTCCGTACGTACGCACGCGCGGTGATTTCTTTTTCCATAGGATGGATAGATGGTGAAATAGGGTTTTTTCATTATTATAATAACATATCATTATGTGAGTGATACTGATGTTATTACTTCATAATGAAACAACTAAATAAGAATAAGTGGAAGAAGAAATAAAGATGAAAGAATCGGTAACGGACATTACCTCTTCTTTGAAGTGCTTCTTTGAGACCTCCTTTTAGGGCACTAAAATAGGTCTTTGAAGAAGACCAGAACCTCTAGGATGTTTCTAGGGAAGTGGAGAGATGAAATTGGCAGGGTTTGGCCGAGCTTTAAGGCTCAAAGTGGTGTGAGGAGGAGAGGGAGGAAGTGCCCTCTTTTAAGGGAGGAGAGGGGCACCTTTGGAATAACTAAAAATATTATTTTATTATAAAGCCAAATTCGGTTTTAAATAGCTCCAAATTGATTTATTTCGAATCTAAGTTGGGGATGAGTCGAAATACTCTTGTAAAATATAATTTAGACAAGTTTAGGTCCCTATTTTAACCTTATAATTTAGTTTTAACATTAAGTTAAATAATTTTACTTTTACCGTGTCTTCTTGTGTTCTTACACTATAAGGTTAATAAACTTACTATATCAAGCCAAAAGAACCTCAAGTTGTTTATTATTAATATATATAACTTTATCTAAGTCATTTGGCCTAACCTTAGATTTTTAGGAATAAAATAACAATTAATAATATAATATTTTGTTTAAAAGCTATTTTATGTCAATTTTGACACTATTTGGTAATTGATTTTTTTAAAACTCATAAAAGAATTATTAGTTCAAAAAAAGTTAATAAAATCAATAATAACATGTCATATTAAACTAGAAAATTAGTTTAATTCACAAAAATTCACAAATTACATTTATTTGGGTATTTATAACATCAATTATGTCAATATTTCATTAATAAGATAATTACTGCATCATCGTTGTGTCACAAATAAATTAAATTATTTAATGTCTAAAAATTAAAAATAAAATATCACTATGTAGGAAATATATTTAGATTTCTAATTAATATTTATAGTCGAATTTATCTTATTTATAACCCTATATTAAAAATGATTTACCTATTAAACTTTGATTTTAACTATTTTAAACCTTCTTTAAATAAATTAATAGTAAATGTCCTAATCTAATCCAAGTGGGATTAAATGGTCATATTTTATTCCTAAGGTTGTTTTTGGTCGAATTAAACTTATCCAATAGAATTAGGACATGTGTTAGGGTAATAATAATATCATTTTTACCCTTAATTACCCTATTACTTTTAACCGTGGTAAAAAAAAGTCAAAAGTTACTATTCACCAAAAAATTATTTTCATCTCATTGAACGACATTTTAGTCCTTGATATTAACCGTGTCTCTCTGATTTTTGAAATTCCACTCACAGAAGCGGTAAAATTCAGTTTTATGAAAAATTCAGTTTTTTAACTACCACTTAGTGGTTTCACTATTCATCAAAAAATGAACGTTTCCAGAAAAATACAAACAATTAGGCCTAAGATATATTTGATATTATGAATTCAAAAATGACATCTATTTTACCAAATTCAAAACATATCAGTTACATCAATTAATTTAAAAATTAATTCTCGTCGTCAAAACAAATAGCGTGTTTTTAAGAGATAATAACTATCAAAAGATTGACACTTGTTTATGTCTGGTTTAAATGTGAAATTACATCCAATGACCAGAATTATATTAAATTGTAAAAATATATTCTAAATATACTTTAAAACCACTCAAAATAATAATTTATCACTATTAATTATTTCTATTAAAAAAGTTTTTTTAAATTAAAATTTAGTAATTTTCACTATTCATCAGAATATGAAAGTTATCTGAAAAGTACCAAAATTTCACCCTAAGATAATTTCGATATTCGGAATCCAAAAAAGAAGTCCATTTTGAAAAATAAAATTTACAAAATTTCAAAAAGTGGTTATTACTATTCATAACGGCTAGTTTTAATAATATTTTAATAGCATATCGTTGTTTAGTGAAACTCGGTATTGCGTACTACACACGCTATCAAGGAAGGTCATGATTACGTGTAATGCAAGGCAAGTCAAGGATTCGTGTTGTGCAAGATCCTTTTGGTGTAGCGTAAAACACAAGACATTAAGGAAAAAATATTTTTCATAGAATCTCGGGGTGTTACAGTGGAAAGGAGACCTAGCCCGTGGTGGGCAGGTGTTCTAGCCCGTGGGGGGCAGCCTGTTGGGCAGTGCGGTCCGCCCGATCTGGCACTGAAGCGGAGTTCCCCCCCTTCTATACGGAACTTTAAGCGGTAGTGCCATTAGGCGCTGCCAAGTCACTAGCAGGACCAGAGCAGGTCCTTCCAATATGTTACGGTCAGCCAGTGCCTCGGCCGGCTCTCCTCCCTGTGGCATGACGGGGTCGCTGTCCTCTTGTGGCGGGTCGGGTGTCGGCTGCCCTCCGGTGCACCGCTGTGACTATGCAGTCATGGCCTCATGCTCAACCGGTGGCGCGGACGTCCGCCGCCATACCTCCACTTGGTTGGCCAGCAAGCCAGCCACTATCCTCCCACCACCGCGGCTGACAGGGCGCGGCCTAATTTGTTACCAGCGGTGTGGGTGTGTGCCACCCTGGTTCTATGTGGTCAGTCAGGTATCGGCCTCCACCTTCCTCCACCGCAGCCGATGGGCTGCAGTCTCCATTGTTGGTTTGGTTGCGCCACTGCCATCACCACGGACCATAAAAAACACATTAATAATAAAGATGTGGAGGAATTGGGACATGTTTGTTGGGCCCACATCCTCTGTGTTAGATCGATAGCATGTTTCTCCAATGCTCTCCCCAAGTTCTCCCTTTGCCAACGTTTTCCCCAAACTCAAGAAAGGTGAGTAGCCACTTAATTAAGTTAAGTAAATTAAATCAATTTGGTTGGCTCATTAAATGGGGGAAGACACCAAGAGTCACCTCCCATTAAAAGAGGAGTTCGGGTGGCCCCCACCACCAAGAATTCAAATAGAAGGTTTCAAATAAAAAAATAATAGTTGTTGTTTTATTTTATTTTTTATTTTTTTTGTTTAAATCTCCAACAAATATCTGAAAAACTAACTTCCATCCTCTACCGACTTTAGTCAAGGTTAAGGTATCCTTAAGCATATATCAGCGCTGCGAGGTCAACAGTTTCCTCAGATTTCAATTCTGATCACTGGTTCAAAAGTTATAAAACTCTCCTTGCGCGTTTACTGAACGTACCTAAAAAAAGTTCAGAAATTCATTCTAGGCACACTGGGCCTCATAATCACACACCGTTAACTTTCACGAACTCTAAATATTCCCATATAATTAAAAAAATTACACAGAAAATTCCGGATCTTTACATTCTCCCCACCTCAGGGATTTGCATCCCTGAAAGCCACAACACAAACTAGGGAAACATGTGGGGGTACTGAGCAAGAATCTGAGCCTCCATCTCCCTTGTTCTCTCCTAGAGGTTCTCGTGCAAACAATGTATATACACCATAGGTATCGATTTCCCACATAATACTCTCTCATGTTGATCCTCAATCTCTACTAGAACCTCCAAAAACGTCACCACATCCTCGATGTCCAGCTCACCCCATTCAATGATGTGCAAGGGATCATGGATGTACCTCTTCAGTTGAGATACGTGGAAAAATTCATGCACCTGGGGAAACATAGGGGGAAGAGAAAAGCGGCATTCCACATCGCCTACTCTACTGAGGACCTAAAAGGGTCTGATGAACCTTAGAGATAACTTGTCTCCCTCGCCAGATCCCTGCAAACCTCATCGAGGTGTGACCCATAGAAAGACATGGTCTCCATCCTCTAACTCCAGTGGTCTCCATCTCTTATCAGCATAAGACTTCTACCTGCTCTATGCAGTCTTCATCCACTTCTAGATGTTCTACACCTTCTCCATGGTAGCTCGTACTATCTCTGGTCCCACGAGTCTGACACCCCTAGGTCAGTTCAGCAGAGAGATGATCTGCATGTTCGATCGTACAACGCCTCAAATGGTGCCATACCAATAGTGGAGTGATAACTGTTGTTATATGTGAACTCCACCAAGGGAAGGTGATCATCCCAGTTGTGAATGAAATCTAGGACACATGCACGAAGCATGTCCTATAGCGTCCAAATGGTCTGCTCCGTCTGACCATCCATCTGAGGATGAAAGGCAGTGCTCAACTGAATTTGTGTCCCGAACGCCTCCTAAAACACCATCCATGGTCGTAAAGTAAAATGTGCATCACAATCAAAGACGATCATTGAGGTAATTCCATAAATCCACAAAATCTCTTGTATGTAGAGGCATCCTGATCCCTCTACTGACCTCTTCTCTCTGATAGGTAGGAAGTGTTCCAACTTGGTGAGTTGGTCAATGATCACCTAGATAGAATCATGACCCCTGGATGAGCGTGGAAGTCCTATCACTATGTCCATGTAAATTACATCCCACTTCCACTCTGGAACCTTTAGTGGTTGAACTAATCCTGCTGGAACCTGGTGCTTTGCATGCACTTGCTAACAAGTGAGGCACCAAAATACAAACTCTGCTACTTCTTTCTTCATTCCCAGCCACCAGGGCTGAATCCGGAGGTCCTAGTATATCTTTTCCACTCCTAGATGTATGTATAGAGGGGATATATGGAACTACCTCAACACTTCATCCTTAAGTTCCACTGGTAACATAGTATATCCTCTAAAGAGGGTGACATTCTCCCCACCTTCAAAAAATCCATCAAGTGCATGTCCTATGGATATCTGAGCACGTCGAGCCTCACAGTCAGCATCCCCAAGCTGCATCTCCCTGACTTGCTGAAGGAGTGGGAGAGTGACTGTTGAAGTCTGAAGATAAGCTGCTCCATCTCGATCAACATAGGATATCCGTAAAGTGGGTAACTACTTTGTCTCCTCACTTAGAAACTGTATACCAGATCTTCTGATAAGTGAATCTACTACTACATTTTCCTTCCCATGAGTATAAACAATCTCGAAGTCATAGTTCTGGAGGAACTCAATCCAATGCTGTTGTCTCAGGTTCAGGTCCTTTTGAGAGAATACATACCTAAGACTCTTGTGATCAGAATAGACTGTAAAGAGTCTGTTCATCAAGTAATGTCTCCACATCATCAAGGCAAAGACCACTACTTCTTACTCCAGGTCATGGGTAGCATAGTTCTGCTCATGCTATCTCAGCTATCGATAACCATACACGATCACTGCTCGTTCCAGCATTAGGACACATCTGAGCCCAGTCCCTAATGTGCCGTAGTAGACTACGTACCCAACGTCCTCCTCCAGTAGTCTCAAGATGAGGGAACTCATCAGTCTCTGCCTCATCTATTAGAAACTCCATTGGCATATCTCCAACCACATGAAGGGTTTCCCTTTCTTTTTCAATGTTGATAAGGGTGTCGTAACTCTGGAGACGTCAGGCACAAACCTCTGGTAGTAACTGGCCAAACCCATAAAACTCCGCACCTCCATCACACTCTTAGGTAGCTCCCAAGAAAGCACAGCCTCAATCTTCGCTAGATCCTCTGCAACTCTAGCCTCTAAGATAATGTTTCCTTGAAAGTGGACCTCTTATATCAAGAACTAGCACATCAAGATTTTACTATAAAGCTAGTGCTCTAAGAGTGTGTCCAGAACTATCTTTAGATGATAGCCATGATCCTCCTCTATTGCTGAGTATATCAGGATGTTGTCGATGAAGACTATCACAAAGTGATCAAGTGATGGCTAAAAGATATTTTTCATGAGTCCCATGAACACTACTGGGGAATTGGTCACGCTGAATGGCATAACCAAGGACTCATTGTGGCTATTCCGACATCTGAAGGTTGTCTTCTGCACATTATCATCTCGTACCCTGAGCTAATGATAGCCTGATCTGAGGTCTATCTTCGATAACCATCGTGCTCCCTTCATCTGATCAAATAGATCGTAAATCCTCATAAGTGGGTACATGTTCTTCCCGGTCACTTGGTTCAGGCGTCAATAGTCCACACAGAGTCTCAAACTCCCATCTACCTTCTTGGAGAACAAAATCAAGGCTACCCGAGGAGAAACACTCAGCCTAATGAACCCATTTATTTGTAAGTCCTCCAGTTGTACCCACAAATCTCAAAGCTCTGTGGGAGCTATCCGATATGCTGGTGTAAATATATTTGTAATCCTAGGGTACAAGTCAATATAAAATTCCACCTCTATGTAAGAAGGGAGACCCGAAACATCATTAGGGAAAACATCATTGTACTGATCCACCACTACAAGATAGAACGGACTCTCAACATCAACTGCTCCGAGGGTAAGTGTAGCCAACAGATGTGTGATCGGCTACACCCTCCTATGGGTAAGTCCATCCTATACTTCAAAGGTTCCCTTTTCTCCATTGACGGAAAACCTGGTCACGTCTATTCAGACACACTGCACTTTGCACCTAATACAGTCAATCTGGGCATGGACTATGGATAAATAGTCCATACCCAAGTTGATATCGTAAGGCCTCAACACAGATACTAGAAGATAAATGATGAATATCTCACCTCTTATAGTAATCTCACACTGCCAGCACCAGTATGTAATCGTCAAATCCTCTCCCGTAGGAGTCTCTAGCCATAAGGATCGATCCAATGGCTCCACTGGTATCTCTGAGCTTCGAACTCGGGTTGTGGAAATAAAATAATGAGTGGAACTTATGTCTATGAGTACTGCAGTTATAGTGGAGTAGACACAGATCATACCTCGTATCATCTCCAGAGCATCATGGTCGTAGGCCTCAACAAACAAGAGATAATCTTGTCCATGTCCACCCGCTCTCTATGGTCAGGGTGGACCACCTGGAGGTGGTGGTGGTGGAACCTCAAATCACTGCCCACCGCCTGCTGCATGGCCATCTCCTCTGTCGTATCTGCCTCCAACATGTGGACCTCCTTTATTGAATCTTTTCCTCTGCACTTGCGGTCCTTTGACCATCTTCCGGTTGTCTGTATAGCAGGTCGGGTAGTCGTGAGCCACATGACCCTGCCCACCGCATAAGTAACACTACCTGCTCCTCACCTATCCTACTCTGTCTCAAGAGCCCCGCACACACGAACCTGTATCATGTGGTCATCCACCTATAGGTATGGTCCTCTTGGACCACTGCATCATTTGTCTACTGTCAGCTGCAGATGACTCTGCTATGTGATGTTCGTTGGTGGGTCTCACTATCGGTGACTAATCAATACATAAACTCTCCACTAAGAGTTCTCACTCTAACACCACCTCCTACATCGGGATGCTGAGAGAAATCATCGAAGCTCTAATCTCCCATATGAGCCCCTACTCAAAGTTTCGGGCCCGGAAGTAAGGGTCCAACACCATGTCAGTGGAGTAGCGCGAGAGTTCAGTGAACCTCGCTGAATACTGAGCCACGGTCATGCTGCCCTGCTGCAGGTGGAGAAGCTCATGTATACGCATAGAGATTAAGGTCACTGGGAAAAACTTTACCCTAAAAAGAATCTCAAAGTCTGCCCAGATGAAAGTGACCTCATCATGAACCTGGAGCATTAAACTCCACCATCTTCCTGATGTTCCTGAAGAAAACTGGTGGAAAGGATCACCATGAGATCAGCTGGTGTCCCTACGAGTTTAAAAACTCTAGCCACGGCCTCCAGCCAGTCCTCACCCGCCTATGGATCCATCAATCCCTGGAACCTCGGTGGCCTCTTGTGCTGGAACTCAAGAAATGTGCTCATGTTTCATGCACCCTCTACTGCTGGGGCTAGTGGAATCGGCTACCCGATAGGTAGTGGTTTTGATGGTACACCACCCAATGGTACAACTTCTGTAAGGGGGCCTTGCACCGAAGCCTCATCGCTCGGTGGGCTTTCATCACGTAATCTACCTAGAACCCTGGCTGGCTGGCTGCATGGATGCATCCTGAAAAGTAACAGGTTCGCCACGGTTGATAAGTTATACCTGGTGAGATAACTCAAAGATATCACAAAGAAAAATCTTCAAAAACACACTCACAATCAGGGTTTTTGTGTACTGAGTCCGAAATCAGAATTCAGGGTCCTGGTGTATAGATACATCGGTCTCCGCACCAATACAATACTCCCTGAACTAAAAACCACACTCACAACACTTAACACTATTGCTACACTGAAAATATCATAGTCAGTGTTCTTCAGTATAATCGAATCCTCTTATACCAATTTGTCATGACCCGTCCCCCGGGGCTCATGCCATGATTACCCCAAGCCCACCTTCCATAGGACAATGGCTGGAAACTAGCACCGGAAAGGCATATCTTTAAAACTGGAAAGGCATTTCCTTTTTAACCAACAAACTCACACAATCCAAGCACACAACAAGATACAAGCACAAGGTAAAGTATATAGAAAATAGAGTGAGTACAGTAAGTAAAGGGGCCAAAATACATGCCCAACTGGAAAGTACAAGTAAAACTGAAAGGTATAAGTCAAACTGAATAACATATCCTATGAACACCTTCCAAGGTTACTACCTGAAGGTTAGGTACAGCTCTCGAACGGTCATCTCTACGGTACACCTCGTCCAAGGTCCACCTTCGAGCAGCCTCTAGTCCCTGTACCCTCATCCTCAGTCAGCGTTGTCCATCATCTGCACAGGACACAATAAGGTTCGGGCATAGCCCATGAAGGGGTATGTATAAAAATACTTAGTAGGGACCCCTAGACCCCAAAAGGACACTCAAAATCCACAAAGGATAAACCAAAAATCAAGAATACAACAATCAACCCTACTTAGGTATATGCCCATACATACATTTAAGTTATCAAGTATACCCATATCATTCATGAGGAAACACAAGGCCCCAATCCTTAGCCAAAAGCTCAATTGTTCCATGAAGGAAAGAATATCATGAAGGTAACGCCTCACAGAAGATTACCACATAGGTATCACCACAAAGGTAAGTACCACAAAGGTAACACCACGCAGAAGTATACCACATAAGTATCACCACAACGGTTAGTGTCACAAAGGTAACACTGCACAGAAGAATACTACACAGGTATCACCACAAATTAAGTACCAAAAAGGTAAAGACTCAACACACACTAGTTATAACTTAATTACGGAAGTATATATGATTAGTTGTATTGCTAGATCATCCTACTTCATCAAGAAGTTCTAATGTCGACCCACACAGGATCGAAGATAACCCACACTACATCGAAGATGACCCACACAAGATATGGAGATAACCCATAGAGGATCAACATGCGATGACCCACATAGGATCGTTGAGAACTGACCCACATAGGATCTGAAGATAAACCACATAGGATCTGATGATTCTTCATGTACAACAAGCCACAGGGTTCCCTCACTACGGATGCTTAATTTCAAGAGGTTCCACTACTCAAACTATCAGTTGATACTTAAACATCCATTAAGTCCCACAAAGATGTATCCCAAAGGTCTGTCACGTAAAAAGGGACCCAATGCGATAGACGGCGCGTCAATCGGACGCCTGGTCTGTAAGTTATTAGCATTTATGTTCCGAGGGCCCAGTTGGATTCTGGTTTGATCCAACCCAGCTATTCTCCAACATTATCCAAAACTCAAATTGAATATGAAAAAATTACTATCTTGATTCAAGGATTCTGGGGCCACAAATGGTTCGTCAAAGGGACGCGCAGTTCTCAAAATATGGCCAAAAAGGAGAAACTCTGTCCAGATGGGCTCGGGTCTGGTCTGACCCGGTCCAAAAGACCCCGCCCACCCCAGTTCGAGTCGACCGGGCCCAGTCTAGGTCCGGTCCGAATGGGCTGGGCCACGGTGGGCTCGGCCCGGTGGGCCGCAGTCCGGCCTGACAAACAAAGGGGCGGCCAGGCCCATGAGGGGTTGGCCCGGCCCACGATGGGGCGCGGCCCGGCCCACGATGGTGTGGCCCAGCCCATGGTGGGGAATGGCTCAGCCTGCGATGGGGCAGCTCAGCCCGTGGGGGTGTTTGGCCTGGCCCCAACGGGGTGGCCCTAACCGCGGGGGGCGTAGCCAGCCCTGCGGTGGGTAGGCTGCCCGGCTTGCAGTGGGAAGCCATCCCAGCCTACGGTGGGTAGTCCAGTGTGCAGCGCGGTCTGCTCGAGCTGGTATCGAAGGGATCCCCCCCTTCCATTCGGAACTCCAAGAGGCAGTGCCATTCGGTGCTGCTAAGTCACCTGCGAGACTCGAGTGGGTCCCACCGATCTGTTAAAGCCAGCTGGTGCCCCGGCCAGCTCTCCTCCTAGTGGCACAACGGTGCCGCTATCCTCCCACGGCCGACCGGGTTCCAACCACCCTCTGATGTACCACCACGACTAAGCAGTTGCGGCCTCCTACTCAACCTGCTGCACGGATGTGCACCGCCCTACCTCCATGTGGTCAGCCGGCATGTCAGACACTATCCTCCCACAGCCACGGCTGACGGGCCGCAGCCGCCTTTTCAACTAGAGGCGCAGGTGCACGCCGCCCCCGTTCCACATCGTCGGTCAGGTGTCAGCCTCCCCCTTCCTCTATTGCGGCTGACGAGCCGCGATCTCCTTCGGTGGCACGGTTGAACCACAAACGTCATCACGGCCCGCGATTTACATGTCAACAATAAGGATGCGGAGGGATCGGGCCATATCTATTTGGCATGCAACCTCCACATTATACTGACAGTATGCATCATTGAGAAGAAAGTTTCGACATAAAACCACGAAGAACAAACATAAACACACCCCTACCTCATTTGTTAGAGATAGCATGAGGAAGGAGATGAATTATATGAAGGAAATGTTGGTGTCCATCGCTCCCACAACACGCTCCAAATTCAGTTCCTTATTCTTCATTTGGAAATCGTTCTTCATTGGAGGATCTCCTATGTTGGAGAATGTTTCTCCAAAGATCTCCCCAAGTTCTCCCTTTACCAACATTTTCCCCAAACTCAAGAAAGTTGAAAAGTCACTAAATTAAGTTTACTAAAATAAATCAATTAATTTGGCTCATTAAATTGGGGAAGAAACCAAGAGATACCTCCCATTAAAAGAGGGGTTCGGGTGGTCCCCACCACCAAGAATTCAAATGTAAGGTTTCATATAAATAAATAAAAGTTAATGTTTTATTTTATTATTATTTTTATTTTAACTCTCCCACAAAAATCCAAAAAATAACTTCCACACTTGACAAACTGCGGTCGAGGTAAAGGTCTCCTTAAGTGAATATCAGCGTTGTGAGATGAACAGTGTCCTTGGATTTCAATTCTGATCACCGGTTCACAAGTTACAAAACGCCACTCGCGCGTTTATTGAACGTACCTAAAAGAAGTTCCGAAATTCATTTCAGGCACACCGGGCCTCAGAATCACGTGACATCAAATTTTTTGGACTCGAAATATTCCCATATATTTAAAAAAAATACACCTAAATTTATGGTTCTTTACAATATGTGTACATATGTGCGGATTACCGTCTCCACATCGTCATGTAAACTGTTTTTCATCTGTAATTTATTTTGATGGGTATAAAATTAAAGATAAAATATATAAATAATGAATATGACTTGATAATTATTATTTATAATTAATATATCAACCAATTATATACTAATTAACCATTAATGCAGTGATATCATCGCTCGAACGTATGTACGGCTTACCGTCTCTATGACACAATGAGATTCATTCTCCAATCTAAACATCCCAGAATGATTATAAAGTACATATAATAAATAAGAATTAAATATATTAAATAATGATGATACTTTAAAAATATATACATATATATATATTTCTTTTATTTTCTACTATTTAATATGATAAGAAAATTGAAACTGCATTCATGCGTACATATGGAAAAACGTCTCCATTAATAGTTTATTCAATTTCATATATCTATCATTTATAAATATATATTAAGAATATATATGATATAAAAATCATGTTTTAATTTTTGGAATTAATTAAATGATGATATAAGTAATATTATCAGTAATAACAAGTCAAAACACATATGAGAAACAAAGATATTATTAATCATATCATTTCTTTAACATGGAATTGACAATAAATTGGTAATTTAAAGTATTAAAAGAATAATATATGATATCAAAAATCTTATTATGATTCTATTCTAAGTTAATAATATTTTTAAAACTACTATACAAGAGTTTCAGACAAGTACGTAGGTAATCAGACCTATGGTAAGGGGATTTTCGTCTCACCCTTATCTCTATGAGACACATGCCTCATACACTTATGGTTTACTCTACGTGGTGTATATACATCCTATGAATGTATATTATTGGTCTTATCCAAAATATTATGATATTTCTATATTATTATAATTTTCTTTCTTACATGGGGCCTAATATTCTATTGATTATATTGTGATGAGTATTCATTTCACAATCTATTAAATATTTTGGATATGTTTGTATTAAGTATATATTGAGGAATATTTATCATACACATCCATGTCTTCTAATTTTTTTCATAAAACGTTTTATAATTATTATACGGATGTTTGAAGTAATTTTTAAATACTTTGTAATTTTTACTACATAGTTTGAAAGGAATATTTCTTTCATTTTTAAAATGATATAATTTTTTTACTTTTCTAGAAAAATTATGAGAATAATTTTTTTAACTTATACATCATGAATAGGTTTTTATGATTTCATCAACACTTATTATCTTGAATTTTCTCCTAAAAACATACAGGGTTGTTTTAAAATAAAAATTTTCCTTTTAAAAATTTTAAGCATTTTAAGAGAAGAAACTATTTAAACAATGAAAGGATATTTTTATCAAGAGATGTTAAAATTATTTTCATGATTGATTTATATATTTTCATGTTCCAAGTGATATTTAAAAATTCTTCTGTATCTACGATAATATACATTATTATAGTTCAAGAATACCATTCGTATTTCTTATTCGAATGGTTTATGTTTTTATGGAATGATGTTTAAAAACCTTGCTACATTTCACAGGTTATGATTTTTATGAAAGGATTATGAAACCAATATTTTTTCACAGGTTATGATCTTATTAAAAGTTTGTGGAACCCTTTCCATTACAATGTTTATGGTATTTTTGTTTTTGGACTTTTGGAACATGTATGCATTATTTAATTATGAGATGAGTCGGACCTATATCTCCCTATAATACATTGCAGAACATTTTAAATCTCATGAGATGGACATGAACGACCTTGTCTGCCAAGATGGTTATAATAGGGAACCATGACTATAAAAATGGTTATGAGAGCGAACCATGACTACTAAGATGATTATGGGAGTGAACTGTGAATACCAATATGGTATGGGAAGTGAACCCATACTACCAAGATGGACTTGTTAGCAATTCCTTAACAACTATAGAAATCATTATTATGTGACAATGTGTCTTCTAAAGTACAATGTTTTATTTTTATGTTATTCTTCCATTGATCATGTTTTTTATTTCCTCATGATTCATGTTTTATGAATTTCCAATATTTATTCCATGATTCATGTTTATGATCTTTGATATGAAGGGTATGATCTTTTGTTTGCAGGATCATATTCTCATATCATTACACTCATGATTATGTTTACATGTCTCTATTGTTTACCCTTACAAAGAATCTTATCTCACCCTTATTCTTATATTTTCATTTCCCCTATTTATAGTGAAAGGTTTTATTTAGGGGTACTAAATAAAGTCTTTGTATGAATTAGTACATATCCTTGGGGTTGTCTAGTAATCATCTCAAAGAAGGCTGATGGGTCTTCGTGCTGATGTGTGGATTGTCAAAGGTATAACCAGATGACAGTCAAGAGATGATATCCTCTTTCATGCATTGATGATATTTTTTATCAGTTAAGAGGTGTATGATCTTATTTAAGATTGATTTAAGACCAGGATACCACCGGTTAAGGGTAATACCAACAGACATTCCCTCAATAGCTTTTAGAAGAAGGTATGGTTTGTATGATTTCATAATGATTCCATTTTGGATGACCAACACACCGGAAATATTTGTGGCCTTGATGAATCATATATTTCACATTTTTTGGATTGGTTTGTGGTGGTTTTTTCAATGATATCTTACTGTTCTCCCAAACAAAATATGATCATTCCCAATACCTTGACATCATCCTGAGTACATTAAGAGACTATCAGCACTATGCCAAGCTAACCAAATTTAATTTTTAGATTAATAAAGTAGACTTCTTGGTCCATGTCATCTAAGAGGTTAGAGTTTCAGTGGACCCATAGAAATTTTTAGTCTTGGTATCATGGTAAAAATACAAGAATGACTTTGAGATTTATATCCTTTTGGGTTTAAAAAGTTATTATCAACCCTTTATCTAGGATTTTTCTCGTTGGTATTACTGATGTCTAGGCTAACCAAGAAAGGGTTGTTGTTTTTTTCGTATAATGCTTACGAGGGATATTTTCAAGAGATAAAAGTTGGGATGACCTCATCACCTATCCTCATTTTACCTATCCTTGGTAAAGCATATATTGTATACTATGACGTATCCAGAGTTGGACTCAGAGCATTTTTTATGAAAGAGGATCGAGTGATTTCTTATGGCTCTAGGAAGATGAGACTGCATGAGACGAATTACCCAACTAATGATCTAGAGTTATCTGTATTGGTAAATTCCCTGATATGTTAGTGAAATTTATTCATGGGTGAGAATTTTTTGGTATACATGAACCAAATGAGACTTGGGTACATATTTTCTCTTTGAGAACTGACCCTTGGGCAGAGGAGGTTGGTTGAATATATGCAGTCTGTTGACTTTGAGTTGGCTTATACTCCAGGAAAGGGGAACAATGCTTTTGATTCAATGAGCTTAAAACACATATATAGGTAGTTTAGGAGTATTTTAATAAGTGGCGAATAATATACCTATTTGAAGACATGCATCTAGATGTTCAGGAGTCTTAGGTGTGGTAAAAGTTGGTTCTGTCAGCCTAACTTTATCGGTACTTTTGATTACCAATTCATGTAAACAGATAAATATACATGATGCATAATTACCATTATAGTGTAAATATTTTTGCCTCCAATATTTAATGATAATTTCCACATATTGATTGCCATATCAAACGGTTATATAAGATCTTATGCTATAATGAGAACCTCAAGATACTATGACATTAATCTTAAACAACTGTCTTATAGTCTAGATACATCATTTTTAATGGACACAGATGATGTCTGACTATTAGGTGATGGGGACTCATAAGAATCTCATATTCTTATCATGAATTTTCTACTTGTAAATCTCTATTAGTGAGATCATAAGGATATACCCTCCAATCAGAACGCCACATGTTTCGGCTATCATTGGTTGTTCCTCTCTATGGACATGTGTATTGGTCTCCAGACTTGTGATCATTATCAATGTATACCATTTGATTATATACTTTGATGTAAGGAAAACCACATGATAATTAAATCATGGAGAGTTATATTGTGTTGGGTGCATCATTGGTGGTATGGCATTGATTGAATGGTGGGGAAAGGATTTGTCTATTCCAGGTTGAAAAAGTAATATATCTCGGGCCTTGTTTGATAGGATGGCAGTCCCTTTATAAATCCTTGGCCAAGGTAGTTTAAAAAAAATCCACCTGGTTAGATTATCAAATAATAAAGTAAATGTCCCATGTGTGTATCCTGCTTATGAGATAACTATGAAAAAAGAGATTATATTACACAATACGTGTACATAGATTGTTTTTCATTGTTACGACATTCCTTATCTCTTTAGGGGCATCGATGGGTTGTTAGACTCTTCTATTGGTCTATTGATATAATTCACTGCTATCGAGATAAGGTCATAGAGGGTCACACACAATAGAGTATTCAATAATCCACCATATTTAGTTGAATAGGTATATCATACATGGTGGGCCCCAACACGGGGTCTGATTGTTGTCCATGTTACCGATCACTGATAAATAAATAAATTAATCTTTATACAAGTAAAGAATAATTGGGCTGAATTTATTTATTAAAAGTATTTACAAGTTAATTAAATATAAGGAATAATATTAATCGAATAAATATTATTGTAATATTCTAATTTCGTTTAATATTAATCGAGGATTTTAATTCAAGTAAAATGACTCTGTTTTATCACGTAATAGATTTTATATATATTATAGGTATGTGATAAAATTATGAATAATATTTGTGGTGTATTTTAGTCCATTATAATTATTATTTAGTGAATGTTAAATTTCTAGGGCTCGGGGAACCAGGCCTATTATTTTTAGCATCCACTATAAATTATGGAGAGAAGATTTCACTCAATGGCTATTCATGGAGAATTTTCCAGAGTCTCTGTCTCCTCTCTCACTTTTTAGAGAGAGGGACTATGGATCCATGTGATTAGATTGAGTTCTTCCTCACGCATCACAAGCATGTCGATACGATGATCGTTTGGGTGTCGAAGGCGTTTTTGGATCTCCGCGATAACACCCAAAATTCAACGATCTACGCTCCAACTGATTTTTGAAGAACATGTAGATGATCTAGAGAGATTCTATTATGGATCCTTCATGTAGCGATCATCATTGACAAGCGGATGCCATACGTGCATTCAAATCTAAAAAATGTAAATTATTTTATTTTATTTTTATGCTCTGCTTAACTGACGTGAGATCCTCAGACTGTATTGGTGCTCATATCCTCAAAGACAAGAAGTCTCATCGTCCCGATGATGAAAAATTTTAAAATCCCCGGCCCACCATCTTTTATTGTGATCCTGGTACCTTCATTTCGTATCAAAGCGATCGCCTAAATTATTCAATCCAAGAAAAATTAATTTGATTTAAATTTTAGTAGAGGGTTTTAATTCTGTCCCAACAAGGCCGACCATGATTCGATCCGAGTTCAGATGGTGATTCTACGATCATTCAAAAAAAATTATGGATTGAAATTGGTCATTTTACAAGTATTAAAATTGCGAAGGTATTTTTCGTTTGTTCGATAGAACTGTAATATCCAACCTCTCTAATGTACACACAATTTAGTCATTATATTATAATTGTAATATATAATTATTATTATTATAATAATTATAATTATTATAATGATTTAATTGATTAAAATTGTTATATATGATTTAGTTTTTGAATAAAAACAAAAATGATTTGGCAAATTGGATAGAGATTCTGCGGGTCAGTAAAAAAAGAGGGGTCAATTGATTTTGTTTTCAGGTCTAGTGGACGGAAAACTGTGAGATGTAAAGGCCCTCCATCCTTGATGGATCTTCCATGTGGAAAGGCCCTCTTTGGACCACCTTTGCTGGTGCTACTCCACTCACCATGGAACCATCTGACGGTGCTCCTCCCCTCACCTCCCACCAATCCAGGCTGTTGCGCTGTATCCCACAAGCTTCGCTCCTCCTCCGGCGTCCCTTCCCACTAAACTGTCACCCGGAGACAGACTCATCCCCAGCGCCTCCCTAGAGCAGTAGTACCCCAGAAGATTGACCACCAGCAGTAACTCTTCCAGCCGTCGCTCCTTCTGAACCAGTGTCTTCTTCCCTACCTGCACCACACCAGCCACCATGTGAATATTGGTTATCGCGGGTCTCAACTGAGGAACCGCCAACCACCACTGTCGCACAAACCCGTCTCCTCCTCCGCCTAGCTCTAACTGTTCTACCCGCGCAAGCTTGGCCACCATCGTCTGCCACCCCTCTTCGGACTGAGCTCAGGCACGAGGTAACTCCCCTTCCATAGTTTTTTTTTTCAATTTTTCAAAAAAAATTGAAAATACATCTAGGTTAAAAGAAATTATTTTTTTACCTCTCAAAGGCAGCACCTGGTGTACCCCCTTTGGGGGTTTTTTCACCCAAGGAAAGGCGGAACATGGTGTGCCGCCTTTTCCCAAAAATAAACCGCAATGGATGCACACCAAGTGCCACCTTTTCATTAATATTTTTTAAAAAAAATTAATTTTTATTTGTTTTGTTTTGTTATATATATATATAACAAACTTTCCCGCAGAATGTTTCTGCTATTTAATATCCAGCAGCACTGCCATTACAACAGTCTGGATTCTGACAGAAACCTCCACCCTAGACTCCCTTTTATAAGGGGGCTTTCCCTGGAAATCATACTGCATTTCCGATGTGGGATTCTGGTTCTTTTTTTCTGCGTAGTATATGCTATGTTTCTGATGTGGGATTATGTTTCAAGTACGTGACTTTGAAAGACTATAAAACATAAAATATAAGAAAAAAAAATGAAACTTTAAACATTGATTAAACATATAAGGAATAGTTGAAAACAAAAATAATTTAACAAAAAATGATGATACAAATTAATTTATAAGCTTTCAAAACCACCAACTTGAAACTTAAACATATTTCAAGTACGCGACTTTGAAAGCTTATAAAAGATAAACTATAAGACCTATATAAATGAAACATTAAACATTGATTAAACATATAATAAATAGTTGAAAAAAAAATAATTTCACAAAAAATGTTGACAAAAATAATTTATAAGATTTCAAAACCATCAACTTGACACTTAAAAATGTTTCAAGTTCCTGACTTTGGATGACTATAAAACATAAACTATAAGACCAATACAAATGAAATGTTAAACATTGATTAAACATATAAGAAATAGTTGAAAAAAAAACTTCCTAAAAATGTCCATAATAATTAATTTATAATCATTCAAAACCATCTACTTGAAACTTAAAAATGTTTCAAGTACGCGAATTAAAAAGACTATAAAACATAAAATATAACACCAAAATAAATGACACATTAAAAATTGATTAAAAATATAAATAATAGTTGAAAACCAAAATAATTTTCTAAAAAATATTGATGAAAATTAATCTATAAGCTTTTAAAACCGCCTACTTGAAACATAAAAATGTTTCATGTACGCGACTTTGAAATACTATAAAACATAAACTATAAGACCAATATAAATGAAACTTTAAACATTTATTAAACATATAAGAAATAGTTGAAAACATAAATAAATTAATCAAAATTGTTGATTATAAATAATTTATATGGTTTCAAAAGCACCAGCTCGAAACTTAAGAAAGTTTCATGTATGCGAATTTGAAAGACTATAAAATATAAACTATAAAACGAATATAATTGAAACTTTAAACATTAGTTGAAAAAATAATAAATATTTGAAAAAAAAATAATTTCATAAAAATGTTGATGAAAAATAATTTATAAGCTTTCAAAACCATCTACTTGAAACACAAAAATGTTTCCAGCGCGTGACTTTGAAAGACTATAATTATATTATTAATTAACTAATTAATTATTATATAATTAATAGTTATATTAATAATTAACTAAATAATTATTATATAAGTAACTATTATATAATGAATACTTATATTACTAATTAACTATTATATAATGAATGCTTATATTTCTAATTAACTAATTAATTATTAACTATTTATTATATGTTTAATCAATGTTTTAGGTTTCAATTATATTACTCATATATTTTATGTTTTATATTCTTTCAAATTCTCATACTTGAAATAGTTTAAGTTTCAAGTAGACAATTTTGAAAGCTTATAAATTATTTTTCATCGACATTTTTTAGGAAGTTATTTTTATTTTCAACTATTTCTTATATGTTTAATCATTGTTTAAAGCTTCATTTATATTGGTCTTATAATTTATATTTTATATTTTTTCAAAGACATGTACTTGAAACATTTTTCAGTTTCAAGTAGGAGGTTTTGAAAGCTTATAAATTATTTTTCATGGATATTTTTTACAATTTTTTTTGTTTTCAACTATTTCTTATATTTTTAATCAATGTTTAATGTTTCATTAATATTGTTCTTATAGTTTATATTTTATTGGATTTCAAATTCACGTACTTGAAATATGTTTAAGTTTCATGTAGGTGGTTTTGAAAGCTTGTAAATTATTTTTTATCAACATTTTTTATGAAATTATTTTTGTTTTTAACTATTTCTTATATTTTTAATTAGTTTTTAAAGTTTCATTTATATTAGTCTTATAGTTTATATTTTATAGGCTTTCAAAGTCACGTACCTGAAATATGTTTATGTTTCAAGTAGGTGGTTTTTAAAGCTTATAAATTAATTTGTATCAACATTTTTTATGAAATTATTTTTGTTTTAATATATTTCTTATAAGTTTAATCAGTTTTTAAAGTTTCATTTATATTTTTCTTATAGTTTATGTTTTATAGTCTTTCAAAGTCGCGTACTTGAAACAGAATCACACATCGGAAACGCAGAATGTACTGCGCAGGAAAAGGAGAACCAGAATCCCACATCAGAAATGCAGTATGGTTTTCAGGGCAAACCCCCTTATAAAATGGAGTCATGGGTGAGGGTATCAGTCAGAATCCAGACTGTTGTAATGGTAGAACCGCTGGATATTAAAGAGCATAAAAATTCTGCTAAAAAGTTATATATATATATATATATAACAAAACAAAACAAAAAAATAAAATAAAAATAAAAAATTTAAAAACAAATTATGAAAAGGCGGCACCTGGTGTGCCCCCTTTGCAGTTAATTTTTGGGCAAAGGCACCACACCATGTGTCGCCTTGCCCTGGGTGGAAAACCCCCCAAAGGCGGCACACCAAGTGCTGGCTTTGGTCGCTAAAAAAATAATATTTTTTACCCTGGTGGTAATTTAAAAAATATTTTTTTCATAAAATGTAAAAAAAACTCCCCCTTCCAGGTTATGTTGAGCCAGATCCGCCCAGCCATGGCCTACATGGATCTTCCCGATGCAAATCGGGTCTGAATAGACCCGCCTAGTCTGGAACAGCCTTTCATGGGCTTTTCACACCTCAAAACAGGTCTGTGCGGGTTTATCATGACCCGCTTTGCGCTGTGCGATGTTTCGGGGCTGGACAGTTTTTAAATGATCAAAATTAATTAATTTAATTTCAGTATTAAATTAACTTAATTAAAATATTAATTTTGGTTCAAAAATAATATCTTTAATAACCATGATAAAATTAATTTAATTTTTGAATTAAAATTAAATTAATGAAGTGTCAAAATGTGAATTAAATAAATTATTTGAATTTTAATTCATTTAATTTATTTAATATCCCTCATACTTAATTTCTTGCAACTAAAATGATCGGTTTGTGTATGTCTGCATTTATTTAATTAATTATTTTTAAACTACGTGTGATGATTGTAATTAAGTAAGACAATATGTGCATCATCGTTTATTTATTGATCAATATGTATAAAGGCTTGCGTGACCAATTTTATCTGTTGTACATTACTCCCATAGTACCCCTCGCCTATTCATGAGTATACTTGTATATTGATGGAGTCGATGTATAGAGTGGACCCCACAAGATGAGGTGATACTCCATGACAAGGATAATGTAAGACGCAGACAACACCAAGTTAAGGCGGTATGCTAGATGAGAAGTGGACATAATGGACAAAAACTAGTTGCATCATGAGTTGACAGATGACTCAGGTATTTTAGCCCTAGGTTTTGGTTGGTCCATAAAATTTAAATGGATCAATCGGTTTTAGATCCTCAAGACTATTCATGTAAATGCTTTCCTTTATGCATCAATTTACAATTATATGGATTTTATAACAGTGGGAAAATATATAAAATTATAAATAATAAAATGTATAATGATCTGGTGAATGTTTTTTCTATTAATATTCAGTTTTGATCATGAAAACATATATGAACAAGATAAATAAAAATGGATTACAATCTTTGAGATAAAAACAAAAAAACCCTCAAATAAATATTAAGTCACAAACACATTCCGTCGTTTGAATTTGAACACAACCAAGTGTTTGGGGTGCTCGGTCAGCCATAGATGATGGTGCTTCTTACTACTGCAGAGTTCGTATGAGAATGTTGGGATAACATACCTAAAATGGTCATAAGTATTAGCCATAACTAACTTGTTATCACTTTAGAGGAAATCATTGAGAAAATCACGTTTATGATTTTAGAAGATGAGACTTCACTCAACATATCAAAGAGTCGCTAAGTAATGTGGTTGGCCAGCCAAATGCCTACCTTGAACTCTCCGAGTAATGGTGTATCCAAATTTTGTATACTATCAGGTGTGGCTAAAGGATCCTTGCCACGAGAATACTTTAGTTATAGAGTATTTTGATTCTAGTACAAAGGGTTCCTAGAATTCGATAAAATTGTGGGAGACATAATGATTTAATTAATTATTCCATAATTTTTAAATCAGTAATCAAGATAAATGAACAATCTAATAGATTTTTTTTATAGAAAATGAAAATTAATACCAAAAGATAAAATGAGATACATGTTGGGAAAAGTAAATATCCAAACTATCACGAATTTCAATGTGTAGTACGAGTGCTTGCACACATTACTACAATATTGAAAAATTCAGGTGCTTGTGTCACTATACATGTTAAGTAACCTCAGCAAGAAAGGGTGTAAAAGATACATACCGGAGACTCATGTATGAAGCATATGATGGTTATTTCATAATTCCATCATCAATGTATGATGTGAGTTGCAGTTACAATATCTGGAAATTAATTATTTCACATGTAGTCTCATCTTTGAGAAGCTTGTGTGGAGAAAATAAGTAAGATATGAAGGGTGATGAATACATTGGCAATGTGTAAATTGAAAGGAAGATCACGAACTTTCAATGAATCCATTTCTCATATAATTTAAACCCAATTATTATAGTTTCCTTTAATATTTCAATTTAATTGGATAAAGTAAATGATTTATTAACTTTTGGGTAAAATTCTCCAAGAAATAAGAACATTAAAGAAAGTTCAATCTTTATTTCTCACAGAGAAGAAGTTTAATGGAAGGGAAAAAATGGCCAATGGAAATTATAACACCAAAGGCACCTTCGAAACATCCTTCAATGAAAGAGGTAATTAAAAAAGGTTTTTTCATTACTTATTATGAAATTAATTCTTGGAAGTTTAAATGCAATGAACTGAATAGAATAATCCAGTACCCACTTATACTTTAGTGAATATTCATAAATTATAAGTATTATTTCAGAAATAATTCTTAAGTGATAAATACAATATGTGTATCACATATATGTCTCTAAATATTGTAACCATGTAAGTAATAAAAAAATACAAGAAGTAAAGTGTATTCTCTAAGAGACTAATAAAGGGTGATTTCTAAGTTAGCGGTGAGAAACACAACAATTATAATTTCCAAGTTAATGATTTAAGTTAAACCATTATTGTGTATAATCAAAACATTTATCTCATTTGTCCATTATACATAATGAGACATTATTCGATGTTAAGGAATGAATGTTGTTTGTGGTGTATCATACTAAACCAATAGTTTAGTGGTATATAAATCATTGGAAATACATGATGAATATAAAATGTAAGAATTAATTACCCAATTGTGGAAATATAATTCTTTTTCAATTAAAACTAAAAGTGGATGTCAATGATATACCCATTATGGTATTTATACTTAGTAGAGCTAGACACCGTTAGTATTATCAACGAATTTAGTTTGGAAAAATAGACCTTTATAAATAAAGGTACACCACAATGATTTCTGAATTAGTTTAGAAAGAGGGAGTGAGCTATTCCATGGGTAAGTTGGTGGTAAATATACTTCACAAGGTTCCTTTATGTAATTAATGAATGTTATAGTGATGTATATGAATGGTCAGATGATATGAGTAGCTTTGGGCTGGCATGCTGAAGCATACCTTGACCATGCTTTCATCGATTAATATAATGTAGCGTGGGGTAATTCCTAAATGCACATTACTTTATCTATATCACAACATCGGTGATAATAAGGAGGATCGATGATAAGTCTTACATGTTAACATTGATCAATAAAATTTAGTGTGGAGAAGTTCCTAAACAAACATTTTATACATTATAGTCATCATGTAAGTAGTATTAATGTTGGATCTTGTAGAAACTTCGATTATATTTCAAGATATTCATTTCAAATAACAGTGATATCCCATAACCTTATGTCAACTACATTAAAAAATGGATATCATATGAGACATAACATGATGGAAATCCATAATTTTATATGAACATGTGTTTGTATTTAAAGAGTTGTTTAGGATATAAACAAACATGCATAAAAATACAACGTGCATCTATAGTAATTGTCTTAAATGTTACATAAGATATTACTAAAATCCCTTTAATAGAAAATTCGTATTCAAGTGATAGACTAAAATTATAAATAAGGGTGCACATCTCTATTAGTGATAGTGGGAGCCAAATTGACATGTGTGTAGTCAATGCATGATTTGTACATGTTATTAGCATAGGAACTAAGTTCCACAAGTGCATGTGAAACTGGAATGTTCCAGAGAAATATATTGTGCAGGAAGGTTAAAATTATATTGATGGTTTTATATTCACTGGGGTTGGTGATACATAATTCAGTGAGAATAACAACGCCTTCAAGTAGGAAGTATATGATAATCTTCTAAGATTAAAAATTTTAATTAAAATTCAATAATGGATTCCATGTATCGTAGTGAAAATTGGATTATTATTTTCAATACTATGGTGGGTATTCATGTGAAATGATAAATGGGCGGTACAAGAGTGGTACCAAAAAAGCTCAATTGGTTACACTACATCATTATACCTAAATAGATTATAATATTACTTGTCATAGCTATATTCTATGATCATTTTACTGAGCATGAATGTCATGAACACCAATCACATAATATTTCTATATGACGTAACCAAAAAGGGATTGCAAATCATAAAACGCTAATATTGGTTAAAAATTAATTAAATCTAGTTTAGGATTGAAGTAAGAAATAGGTTCATAGAATATTAATTTGGAATGAATCTTTTCCATGTGTCTACTAGAGGTCTGTGGGAGCACCATTGTTTTCAAGTAAAATATGTTTGGAAAAATATAGAAAACACATATTGGTCTTATAGTTAGTTAAGACCAGGATGAAAGTAATTCTGTAGTGTTTGACTTAAAGTAAAAAAACTATGTTCTAGGGAACTTGATCTAATGATGTACATATAACATTTTCTTAGACCTAGTCAATCTTACATATAGTGACATAGTATTGAAAAATACAAGTTGGAACAATTCAAGAGAGAATTTATGCTAGTGTCACATGGAATAAATCCTTTCAAGTAGGCATACAATGTAATAAGAGGAGATTAAACTAGTAAGTTGAATTACATATGATTATGAAATAGATCAATCATTTATGCCATTAATTTAGGAGATATTAGAGTTGATCCATTTCAATGTTTGGAAAGCATTGGTTATATACCTGGGAGTAGAAGGGTACTTTGTATCCTTCATTGATGATTAGTTTAGGAGATGCTAGGTATACCCAATCAAGTAGAAACAAAATATTTTTTAAGTCTTTATAATAATTAAAGCAGAGAAGGCACTTGAATTAGTAAATAAGATCAAGTGTTTGAGTACTAAAAATGGAGGACAATATATAAGAAAGGAGTTTGATACTTTTTTTCAATGAGAAAGAATCAAGAGGCAGTTCACGGTGGCGTTCACTCCTCAGTAGAATGGAATGGAAAAGAGGATGAACAGAACCCTATTAGATATAACAAGAGAAATGTTGAAGACTGTAGAAATTTCCAAAACATTTTGGGTAGAATGAGTGAATATCACATGTTATGTGATCAACCAGTCTCCTACAACAGTGATTGATCTGAAGACACTTGTAGAGATGTGGACTGGTAAACCCGTTGACTATTCTCAGTTACATAATTTTGGAAGAATTATATATGAAATGTTTAATGACCAGGAAAGATCAAAGATGGATTTAGGATCTAAGAAATTTATATTCTTGGGGTATACTAATGGTGTGAGGGGTATCATTTATGAGACCACATTGTCCACAATCTTATCATTAGCAGAGATGTCTTGTTTTGAAAATATATAGAAAAAATGAAAACCAATCGATACATGATGAAGGAAAATATAAAAACTAAAATAGTCAAGGTAGAGGGAAGATCCAATGAAGAAGAAGATTCATTTTAGTCATTACTAGAGACGATGATCAAGTACCAGTTGAGTCTGGACTGCAATGATCAACTAGAGAGGAAAGATCACCAATATGTCACTCAGACTATGTGAATGAGAGTGATTTTACATATTTCTTATTGATATAGGATGGAGAGCCATCTCCTTTTATGAATGAAACTTAGAGTCTAGATGTATACTCATGGATGACAGTGATAAAGGATGAACTTAAAGCCCTATAGAGGAAAAATAATTGGCATCTTGTTACATTACCTCATAGAAGGAAGGCTATTTAAAACAAATGGGTTTTTAAGATCAAACGGGGTGGGATGGACCCGGTGGAAATATATTGTGCAAGACTGGTGGTCAAACGATATGCTCATAAAGGAACATATTTATTTAATGGAAATATTGTCTCATGTTGTTAGACTGAAAACTATTCTAATAGTTCCAGAGATATGTTCTATATAAATTTTACATCTAGAGTAGATGGATTGTAACACCCCAAGATTTCATAGTGTGTTATTTCTTCAAAATAATTCAATAACTTGCACTACACGCAACACCGAGTTCAAGCACACCATGACTTACCAAAAAAGCCGTTCAAAAGAGGTTATAGATAGTATTAACTAAATTTTAAACTTAATATAATCCTTATATTTTTAGAATCCATATTATGAGTTTCTTAGACATAATGGAAGAACAAATTCATTTTCAGTATTGCACTTTTACCAACTTTTAAAAGTGAACACTTTTTAAATCCAATATTTTAAACTTTTATATATTCAATTTGACAAAATAAATTTACTTTTTAGAATTGGGACATCAAAAAACATTACAATGAAACATACCAAGCTTCCACGGTATGCTTTCCTTTGAGTACTATAGTAGTGTGTGGTGTAAGCAACTTCGAGTTCTAACACACACCACAACCAATCAAACTAGCCGTTATGAATAGTAATACCTACTTTCTAAAATTTTATAAATTTTACCTTTCAAAATGGACTTCATTTTTGTATTCAGAATATCGAATTTAGCCTAAGGTTAAATTTTGGAACTTTTCGGATAACATTTATATTTTGATGAATAGTGAAAATTACTACATTTTAATTAAAAACAACTTTTTTAATCGAAATAATTTATATTGATAAATTATAAATTTGAGTGGTTTTAAAGTATATTTAGAATATATTTTTACGATTTAATAAAATTTTGGTTATTGTACATAATTTCACAATTAAACCGGACATAAACAAGTGTCAATCTTTTGATAGTTATTATCTCATAAAAACACGATACTTGTTTAGACGACGGGAATTAATTTTTAAATTAATTAATGCAACTGATATGTTTTGAATTTGGTAAAATAGAAATCATTTTTGAATTCATAATATCAAATATATCTTAGGCCTAATTTTTGGTATTTTTCTGGAAACTTTCATTTTTTGGTGAATAGTAAAACCACTAAGTGGTAGTTAAAAAACTGAATTTTTCATAAAACTTAATTTTACCACTTCTGTGAGTGGAATTTCAAAAATCCGAGAGACACGGTTAACATCAAGGAGTAAAATGTTGTTCAATGAGATGAAAATAATTTTTGTGAATAGTAACTTTTTACTTTTATTTACCACGGTTAAAAGTGAATTGGGTAATTAAGAGTAAAAATGATATTAATATTACCCTAACACATGACTTAATTCCATTGGACAAGTGTATCTCGACCAAAAACAACCTTAGGAGTAAAATATTATCATTTAGGTCCACTTGTATTAGATTAGGACATTTATTATTATTTAATTCAAAGAAGAGTTATAAGAGTTAAAATCATAGTTTATTTACTAAATCATTTTTAATATAGGGTTATACATAAGATAAATTAGATTGTAAATATTCATTAGAAATCTAATAAGATTTCCCACATAATGGTATTTTATTTATAATTTTTAGATATAAAATAATTTAATTTATTTATGACACAATGGTGCTGCGGTAATTACCTAATTAATGAAAAATTAGAATAATTGATATTATAAATACCCAAATAAATGTAATTTGAGGCTTTTAATAAATAAAAATAATTTTATAGGTTAATATTACATGTTATGACTGATTTAATTAACGTTTTTCAAAGTAATAATTCTGTTATTAATTTTACAAAAATCAATTATTGAATAGTGTCAAAATTGACATAAAAGAGTTTTTAAAACAAATATTATATTATTAAATGATATTAAATTCCTAACAATATAAAGATCATCCAAGAGACTTATATCATGATAGTTGTATCATTAATGGACCACTTGGGGGTCTCTTGGATGTATATAGTACGTTTATTAACCATATAATATAAAAATACAAAGAGACATTGTAAAAGTGAAACTAATTAACTAAGAGTTAATACATAAAGATAAGGTTAATATAATAACCCAAACCTGTATAAATTCTATTGGTTGAGTGGTTTTCGACCCATCCCCACCTTAACTTTTAAATATTCCACATTGGAGCCATTAGAACCCAAATATGAATTTATTATAAAATAATATTTCTAACTTTTCCAAAGTTTCCCCTCACCCCTCTTATAAAAGGGAACTCCCCCTTCTCATTAATTCACACCATAAAAGCATTTTGGTTCGGCCAACCGCTTCCCAAATACTCTCTCAACTTCTCTCACTACAACCTAGAGGCCTTATTTTGATCATAAATCCAACCTAAGGATCCCATTTGATCAAATCAAAAGGAAGAACCCAAAGAAGAGGTAATGTTTTCACCACCTTTTTTCAAATTCATTTCTTCTTCAACATCTTCTTTATTTGTTATTATCATTATAAAATAATGAATATAGTATCTCTTATATACTGTAATATTATTATAAATATGGTACAACCATATTCAGTATTCTATCCATCCTTTGAATGACATGTCACCATACGTTCGTACGTACGGCATACCATCTCCACATCGTGGTGTAATTCTTATTCAATATATTATTATATGTATGGGTATAATAATGATGTGTAATTCATGTAAATAATAAATATAACATGATAATGATTCTGTATATACGATATACCATCCAACTTAATATTATTTTAATATCAAAAGAATGATATTGTCGCTCGTGCGCACTACTGGAAATATGACTTTTACCAACAGTTTTGGCCAAACCGTTGGTATAGTTCATTAATTTGGACCTATACCAATATTTTGGCCAAAAATATTGGTATAAGTCACTTATATGGAACTATACCAATGGTTTTGGACAAATCGTTGGTATAGGTCCTTCAATTTTTTAACGAATCTTCTTACCGAGAACATTATATAAATCAAAATTTAAAATAATTTTAACAATACATATATATATTTATGAAATTATGTTCACAAAAGTCATGTTAGGTTAGTGGTTAAGTCATTCAATTATAAAATAGAGGTTCTGGGATCAAATCCCACCGAATGTTTTTTTTTTGAAATTCATATACCAACGGTTTTGAGAACCATTGGTATAGATTTTCATATTACTTATACCAACGGTTTTCAAAACCGTTGGTCTAGGTCTATACCAACAGTTTTCCCAAAACTGTTGATATAGACCTATTTTCACGGCTTACTTGGAAATGGTCCTCTAAACCGTTGGTATATCCTATACCAATAATAGTTGGTATAAGGTATTTTTTCAGTAGTGGCGTACGTACGGACTACCGTCTCCACGAACACGATGAGATTCATTCTCCATCGTATCCATTCAAGTATAATTATCATTTGATGATTTAAAAATAATTTTTAAGGACTTAATATCATTCTGGATATGAATAAGATACAACCTATCCATGACAAACATGGCTTAGGTAACAAAACATATAAAAGAAAATGAGTAAGTTAACACCCGAAACGATGATAATACTAAGATATTATTAACAAAGCAATGTTAAAAGATCATATATGATAACATAATAATGTATATGAATATTGTATAATTTAATAACAATTATTTCACCATTATATAGGAGGTTAACCTACCCCCAACCAAGGAAATGTACAAGTTAAGGGTTATTTCACAATCTATTCATTATCCGAGGTTGTGTATACGTAATTATCTACTGGGACCTCTTTATCATCCACATCTATGTTTCTTGAAAGTGTATTTCAAAACATTCTTAATATTTTACAGAATAGGGGTTAAAGTCATTTAAACCCTTGTTTGACTTTTTATAAGAAGTTTATAAAGGTATCTTTCTGTCATTTTCCAAACAAGGTCCTTTTTAACCTTTTCGACAGAATTAAGGTAAGAATGTTTTCAAAATGATTTTAAGGATTTATTTATATGTACATGAATTTTTTGAAATGATATTTCTTTTCAAAAGTTTCGAAGTGGTGTGGGAAACTTTGATCCAAAAATCTCTTTTAAATTACTTCATTAATAAATGTGTGACTTTTAAATGATTTCAAAAAAAGAGATATTTCTCTCAAATAGTTTTGATTTCAGCTATGTCAACATCCTTTGATGGATTTTAAGTTTATTTGAATTTGATTTATTATGATACAAAACTTCCATATTGTTTTGAAGTTTTTGTGATTTTTTTGACTGTGGATGTGTTATTCTTATACCATTCGTGGTTTATAGATGAAGTATTTACATATCGTATGCTAGTTTTAATACGAATGTTTATGTTATGTTTGAACCTTTTCATATTGGAATGCATTGGACTTAATATGTGACGGGTGGAGCCCGCTATAGCTCCTCGATGCATCGGTAGGTCTCATGAGACAAACTAGTGTCTTGGAACAAGGCCTTGGTAAAATCTTATTTGTAGTCTTGGCACGAGGCCTTGGCTATGTGGTTATGATAGTCTGGCATTATGCATTCCATCATTATGAAAGGGGTTATTAATATTTCATGTGATTATACGATTACTAGAATATCCATGTGAATAAGTAAATGGAATTATTTCATTTTATTTTTTCCATACTACGTTGAAGTTCAAGTTTAAAAGGCTTTTGTTTTAGTTATACATTGACTTAAATATTTATTCTTATTTATGAAAGTTTCCGATATATTGTTATCCTTACTGGGCATTTGAGCTCGCCCCATTTTCTATGTTTTATTTTTCCCAGGATGTGAAGAAGTATTTTATGAATGACCTGCATGAATAGTATGAGGGAATATGAAGACAATATATTGTTGTAGTTTTTCACTTATTGATTTAATGTAAACATTATAAATATATCTAGTGTTTTCAAGGCTACTAAACTAATATGTCTTTCGAGACATGATCTTTTGTGATCATACCAATGTTATTTAATAATGCACCGACTCTGGATAACTGGGGTCGGGGTGTTAGAGTTGGTATCATAGGAAGTTTAGTACAATCCTTGGAAGCTAGATTTATATAAACTCTGATTAGAGAACATAGATCTAAGTTGGACTTTGAGGATTAGTATAGAAGAACTTCCTAGAATTTTGGTATTGTAGAAATTTTGTGAGTTTTCCGAGCAATACATCCCTGTCTGGATACGAGCAGGTAGAGGCGGCTCTGGCACAGATGTACCTAAGGGTAAAACCCGAAAACACCGCTTTGAGCCAGACTCGAATGGGAACGGGTGCACGGTAACGGGCCTTGCTGCACTCTTGGATACGACACTCCCGGGGGATATGCTTAGGATAATTCTCATTTTCCTTACAAACCATTATGAAGGTTTTATGAGTATATACTTACTCAAAGGAGACATTTTTATGATTAAGGATTATATCCATAAACTATTTAATTTATGTCATGTGTTTTACAAGATTGGGATTAGGTATTGTTATTCATAAACTAATCTAGTGTATGCCATTGTTTAGAAATGACACCCAGTAGAAGGAATGAGAACTCCAGCAATGCACATGATCCAAAGTGAAAGAAGGATCATATCTTTTACGGTCTTAAGCCATAATTTATAAGATAAATAGTCTCCCATGTATTATCATCATATGAATAAATAATATCATGTGTTGATAATATAAGTAAAGAGTTTACTGAGTCCTATGGCTTTGAATGGAATCAAGAGAAGAAAAGGATGGAAGAGAGAAAGATGGATAAAGAGAAGAGGAAAAAGAAGAATTTTCCCATATGTGATAACTGTGGGAAGAAACACCCTGGAACTTGCCTGAAAGGAATGAGAGTTTGTTATAAGTGTGGAGGAAAAGGGCACAATGTTCGTGACTGCAAGGGTAAGAAAATTGTTTCAAATTTATAATGATTCATTTTCAAGGAGTTTGGACACTACGCAAACCTATGTCCCAGTCATCAGACTATGCCGCAAATGTTGCTATTGGATAATAATAATGTTATAATACTACCACAGATGAAGAGGAATGATTAGAGTTCTTATGTTGATTTTGTCATTTGAGTGTTTTATCAACAATGTACTTGTTATAATAATTATGGAGTATATAAGGATTGTACTGAAGTACTATTTCATTAAGGACTTGAGGTTGTGTGGAACAAAGAAAGCTGACTCAATAGCCCGTTAAATTTTTGGAAAATATATGGTTGAGAGAAAGATAAACCATAATATGGTTCTGTTACCGAGGTAGTGATTTTAGAATAATACATGATTGATTTGGAGAAATTATATTGGATATTCTTGACTACCATGAAACTGATTAATGATTTGTATATTCCATCATTGTTACGGTTTACAACATTTTTGGATTGAAGGAGTATATCTATTATTCTTTAAGTAATAAGGGATCATGAATGTAATCAATAAGGTTTTATGGTAATTCAGGATGTTGCAGTGTTTTAAAAGGATACATGATGAAGGTGTTCACATGTTATTACGTGGGAAAAAGGATCTTTATTGTGTTTACCTTCCTTGTAAATTTTGGACTGAAGTATTTTGGATAGTTCTAGTTTGGATAATTTTGGATTGCCATAAAAAGGACTACTCGTAGGTCGGGTGGCAACCCGTCGCGTCCAGCAAGGCCACGAGACTTGAACCCAAAACCGAAGGGCGACAAGGGTGTATCACCTACCACTGACCCACATGATGTCCTGGATTGAATAATGTCGTTTTTTAATGGTTCTTCAAGATTATTTATAAATTCATTTGTATAAAACTATACGAAAAGGATAAATATAATATTATTTTTAAGTTCTATTGTCTTTTAGAGTGATAGATGAGTTTGTGGTAGAACTTAGTTAATGGATGAGAGTCTACTTGTCAAGTATATATATTTCTTATTCTCTTATTCAATGAAGAAATTAATTCTTATACTTTAGTGAAGGGTTCTTAAAACAAAAGAAATGTGTTATCTGAATACCATATGTTTTGTTGAACTGATGGTATTTTAAATCATTATAGATTGATGAATTTAAGGCCCTCAATTTTACACTTGTTTGTGATTGATGACCTCAATCACTACCTATGAATATTTACGTTTTTCCTCAAATTATATGTCTCTAATTGCCACCAATGTTCTCCGAATAGAGATCATAATTTGGTGGTGACCCTTTCATTTCTATTTTCCTCTTATTAAGACTAAATTTTATTAACCTAATTTACGATGTGAGTTTTCCCACAAAGATATTTTCTATATTCAACCTTTTATTTTCAAAGAACAATTTAAAATTGCGAGGACGCAATTTATTGAAGGAGGGGAGAATGTAACACCCCATGATTTCATAGTGTGTTATTTCAACAAAATAATTCAATAACTTGCACTACATGCAACACCGAGTTCAAGAACACCATGACTTACCAAACAAGCCGTTCAAAAGAGGTTATGAATAGTATTAACTAAATTTTAAACTTTATATAATCCTTATAATTTTATAATCCATATTATGATTTTCTTAGACATAATGTAAGAACAAATTCATTTTCAGTATTGCACTTTTACCAACTTTTAATAGTGAACCCTTTTCAAATCCAATATTTTAAACTTTTATATATTCAATTTGACTAAATAAATTTACTTTTTAGAATGGGGACATCAAAAAAATTACAATGAAACATCCCAATCTTCCATGGTACGCTTTCCTTTGAATAATACAGTAGTGTGTATTGTACGCAACTTCTAGTTCTAACAAACACCACAACCAATCAAAATAGCCGTTATGAATAGTAATACCTACTTTTTGAAATTTTATAAATTTTATCTCTCAAAATGGACTTCATTTTTGTATTCAAAATATCTAATTTTTCCTAAGGTGAAATTTTGGAACTTTTCGGATAACATTTATATTTTGATGAATAGTGAAAATTACTAAATTTTAATTAAAAACAACATTTTTAATCGAAATAATTTATATTGATAAATTATGAATGTGAGTGGTTTTAAAGTATATTTAGAATATATTTTTACAATTTATTACAATTTTGGTCATTGTACATAATTTCACAATTAAACCGGACATAAACAAGTGTCAATCTTTTGATAGTTATTATCTCTTAAAAACACGCTATTTTTTTATGACAGGAAATAATTTTTAAATTAATTAATGCAATTGATATGTTTTTAATTTGGTCAAATAGGCAACATTTTTGAATTCATAATATCAAATATATATTAGGCCTAATTTTTGGTATTTTTCTGGAAACTTTCATTTTTTGATGAATAGTAAAAGCACTAAGTGGTAGTTAAAAAACTGAATTTTTCATAAAACATAATTTTACCGCTTCTGTGAGTAGAATTTCGAAAATCTGAGAGACATAGTTAATATCACGGATTAAAATGTGGTTCAATGAGATGAAAATAATTTTTGGTGAATAGTAAGTTTTTACTTTTATTTACCACGGTTAAAAGTGAATAGGGTAATTAAGGGTAAAAATGATGTTAATATTACCCTAACACATGTCCTAATCCTATTGGACAAGTGTATCTCGACCAAAATCAACCTTAGGAGTAAAATATTATCATTTAGGTCCAATTGTATTAGATTAGGACATTTATTATTATTTAATTCAAAGAAGAGTTAGAAGAGTTAAAATAAATGTTTATTTACTAAAACATTTATAATATAGGGTTATACATAAGATAAATTCTACTGTAAATATTAATTAGAAAGATAAAAAGATTTCCTACGTAATTTTATTTTATTTATAATTTTTAGACATTAAATAATTTATTTTATTTATGACACATTAATGATGCAGTAATTACCTAATTAATGAAAAATTAGAATAATTGATATTATAAATACCCAAATAAATGTAATTTGAGACTTTTTATAAATACAAATAATTTTATAGGTTAATATGAGAAGTTAGGATTGATTTAATTAACTTTTTTAGAAGTAATCATTCTGTTATGAGTTTTACAAAAAACAATTGTTGAATAGTATCAAAATTGAAATAAAAGAGTTCTTAAAACAAATATTATATTATTAATTGATATTAAATTCCTAAAAATCTAAGGTTCGGCCAAGATACATATATCATGATAGGAGTATCATTAATGTATTATTGGGGGGTCTCTTGAACGTATATAATAAGTTTATTAACCATATAATATAAAAATATAACGAGACATTGTAAAAGTGAAACTTATTAACTAAGAGTTAATACTTAAAGATAGGGTTAATATAATAACTCAAACCTGTCTAAATTCTATTTGTTGAGTGGTTTTCGACCCATCCGCACCTTAAAATTTAAATAATCCACTTTGGAGCAATTGTAAACCGAATATGAATTTATTATAAAATAATATTTCTAGCTTTTCCAAAGGTGCCCCTCACCCCTCTTATAAAAGGGCACTCCCCCTTCTCATTAATTCACACCTTCAAAGCCTTTTGGTTCGGCCAAAACCTGCCCAAATACTCTCTCAAATACCCTCACTACAACCTAGAGTCCTTAGATTGATCAGAAAGCCAACCTAAGGATCCCTTTTGATCAAATCAAAAGGAAGAACCCGAAGAATAGGTAATGTTTTCACCACCCTTTTTCAAATTCATTTCTTCTTCAACTTCTTCGTTCTTTGTAATTATCATTATAAAATAATGAATCCATTATCTCCTATATACTGTAACATTATTATAAATATGGTACAACCATATTCAGTATTATATCCATCCTTTAAATGAAATGTCACCATATGTGAGTACGTACGGCATACCGTCTCCACGTCGAGGTGTAATTATTATTCAATATATTAATATTTGGATGGGTATAATAATGATGTGTAATTAATGTAAATAATAAATATAACATGAAAATGATACTGTATATAAGATATACCATTCAATTAAATATTATTTTAATATCAAAAGAATGATATAGTCGCTCGTGCATACGTACGGACTACCGTCTCCACGAACGCGATGAGATTCATTCTCCATCGTATCCATTCAAGTATAATTATCATTTGATGATTTAAAAATAATTTTCAAGGACTTAATATCACTCTGGATATGAATAAGATACAACCTATACATGACAAATATGGCTTACATAACAAAACATATAAAATAAAATGAGTAAGTTAACACCTGAAACGACGATAATACTAAGATATTATTAACAAAGAAATGTTAAAAGATCATATATCATAACATAATAATGTATATGATTATTGTCTATTTTAATAACAATTATTTCACCATTATACATGTGGTTAACCTACCCCCAACCAAGGAAAAGTACAAGGTAAGGGTTATTTCACAATCTCTTCATTATCCGAGGTTGTTTATACGTAATTATCTACTGGGGCCTCTTTATCATCCACATCCTTGTTTCTTGAAAGTGTATTTCAAAACATTCTTACTATTTTACAGAATAGGGGTTAAATTCATTTATACCCTTTTTTGACTTTTTACAAGAATTTTATAAAGGTATCTTTCCGTCATTTTCCAAACATGGTCTTTTTATCCTTTTCGACAGAATTAAGGTAAGAATGTTTTTTTAACTTATACGGAGGGTGCGGCTATTTTCCGCTGTTATAAAAATTTTGAAGCTTCCCTTACAAGATTATAAGGATATTTTCAAGGTAAATGTTTTATTTTATAATTATGTACCTTTTAAATGATTTCAAAATGAATATTTTAAGAATTTCTAAAAGGTACTCTTTATCATAATCAAAATTGTAAATGTTTTAAAGATTTATCTTTCTAAATCTTTTTAATTAATGTCCATATTTTCAGAATGATTTTAAGGATTTATTTATATGGACATGAATGTTTTGAATTGATATTTCTTTTCAAAAGCTTCGAAGTGTTATGGGACACTTTGATCCAAAAATCTCTTTTAAATTACTTCCTTAATAAATGTGTGAATTTTAAATGATTTCAAAAAAAGAGATATTTCTCTCAAATAGTTTTGATTTCATCTATTTCAAAATCCTTTGATGGATTTTAAGTTTATTTGAAGTTGATTTATTATGATACAAAACTTCCATATTTTTTTTTGAAGTTTTTGTGATTTGTTTGACTGTGGATGTGTTATTCTTATACCATTCGTGGTTTATGGATGAAGTATTTACATTTCGTATGCTAGTTTTAATACGAATGTTTATGTTATATTTGAACCTTTTCATATGGGAATGCATTGGACTTAATATGTGATGGGTGGATCCTGCTATAGCTTCTCGATGCATCGGTAGGTCTCATGAGACAAACTAGTGTCTTGGCACAGGGCCTTGGAAAAATATTATTTGTAGTCTTGGCACGAGGCCTTGGCTATGTGGTTATGATAGTCTGGAATTATGCATTCCATCATTATGAAAGGGGTTATTGATATTGCATGTGATTATTCGATTAGTAGAATATCCATGTGAATAAGTAAATGGAATTATTTAATTTTATTTTTTCCATACTATGTTGAAGTTCAAGTTTAAAATGCTTTTGTTTCAGTTATACATAGCATTAAATGTTTATTCTTATTTATGAAGGTTTCCGCTATATTGTTATCCTTACTGGGAATTTGAGCTCACCCCTTTTTCTATTTTTATTTTTCCCGGGATGTGAAGAAGTATTTTATGAATGACATACAGTGATAGTATGAGGGGATATGAAGACAATATATTGTTGTAGTTTTTCACTTATTATTGTAATGTAAACATTATGACTATATCTAGTGTTTCCAAGGCTACTAAACTAATCAGTCTTTTGAGACATGATCTTTTGTGATCATACCAATGTTATGTAATAATGCACTGACTCTCGGTAACTGGGGTCGGGGCGTTACATGGATGTGAAGAATGATTTTCTCCATGGTGATCTTGATAAAGAGATCTATATGCTCCAACTGGATGGTTTTGCAGAGGAAGGGAAATGAGCTTGGTTTGCAGGTAGTAAAAATATATGTATGGTCTCAAGACGGTGCTAAGTTTTTGGTACAATATATTTGATTCTTTTATCGTGATACTTGTATACAAAAGACTTTTTTAATATCTTTTAAAATATTTCAAGGGTTCATATGGTAATTATTTTATCATTCTTTTATTTTATGGGGATGAAATGTTGGTTGAAGGTCCCAAACAAGATCAGATCCAGGAGATGAATGAAAAATTGGATAGGGATTTTGATATGAAGGACTTGGGACCAGGAATCAAGATTCTTGGGATACATATTTTCCTTGAAATAAATAATGGGAAGATTTGGATGTCACAAAATAATTACTTATGGAAAGTTTTGAAATGATTCAACATGCAAGAACATAATCCAATGTATACCCCTCTTCCTATTAATTTCAATTTATCCTCTAAGATGAGTCCTAGAAATGAAGTATAGAGGATGGAGATGTCTCAAGTACTGTATTCATCACCAGCGAGGAGTCTGATGTTTATTATGGTTTCTACTAGACCATACATTTAACATGTAGTGGGAGTAGTTAGTCGATACATGATGAATCTAGGACAAGAGAACTAGATCATATTGAAGAGGATCTTTAGATACATCACGGAGACCTAAAATTCTATATTATGTTACAGAGGATTTTATTTCACAATCACAAGCTATGTTGATTCAGATTTTATAGGTGATTCTAATAAGAGGAAATCCACTACAGGTTATGTCTTTACTCTTGTATGAGGGTTTTTGAGTTGGATTTCAAAGTTACAATTAGTTGTGTCATTATCCATGATAGAGTATGATTATATAGTAGCTACACCGACTTACAAAGAGGTGATTTGTATGAGAATGTTGTTGGAGGATCTTAGGAAAATACAAGAGAAGATTCCATTGTTTTGTGACAGTTAGATTAGCTTGTACATTGAGAGGAATCCATCTATTCATTACAAGATGAATCATATTGGGTACAATATTACATTGTCTAAGATTGGGGGGGAGGAAGTCTCGACATGCAGAAAATTCACACATAAGAAAATATGGTAGATTTTCTAATGAATGTGGTTGACTCTGATATGTTCCGATGGTGTAGATCCTCAAGCATCCTTAGAGAGACAATCGCAACATGATTTGGTAGATTGAAATGATGTTTTTAGATGTGATTAGTTCTCAATCAAATCTCCAAGTGGGAGATGTGTCCATAGAATTATTCTATAGATGGTGGCCACCCCTTTTTTGTCAAGGGAGGTGGGCATGGGTGGTAGTTGGGCCAATGAGGTGGGTCGAAAAACCTCACCAAACCTCTAGGGAGAGAAGGCAGCGGGAGGGGGAGATGCGACATATAAAAGGGGATCTCCACCAACATTTTCATTATTAGCTTCTCACAATCTCCTATCATCCCTCATGTGTACTATTTTTGAGGTGGTTTCCCCACTTATTCGAGATATATTTTTATAAGGGTTTTCTCAAATTGTGATGGAGTGTTTCCCCACTTTTATCTATAGTGGTCCTTCTATTTTCCCATAGTTTTTTACCCCATTAATTTTGGTGATTTTTCCACATTACATCTGGTGTTCATTTATTTCTGCATTTTGCGATTTATTTTATCTTTTGATTTTCACTATGGTAGTGGTTCAATAATTTAAGGTCCCAATATAATGCTTATAGGGATTCTACCCGAATTCTATAATGCTTATAGGGATTTGACTTGGATACTATAATGCTTATAGAAATTTGACCCAAATTTTTGTGATTATGACATGTTTATGGTTGTGGTTGTCATGGTTGTGATCAATGCTAAGAGATATTCCAACTTGATGCTGAAGTGAGTGATTTTACAATGGGTAATGGTTGTGGTTGATGTGGTTGTGACATATTGTCATAAATATTTCAACATGGAGCTGAAGTAGGTTGTTGTTGTATTTTATTAATTTTTGAATTAGTTAATACACATGTTTATCACTTTATTTCATACACTTCTTATCAGAATCATTTGTTTAGACATGGTGGTGTCGAACTACTGAGTTATACTCACACCCTATTCAAGAATCTATTTGGTACTTGAGAAAATTAGGTGGATGCAAGTTTGGACCATGGTAGACGACCTTGCTGTTGATTGTTACATGCTGGATGGGATGGAGATTGGAGGCAGGACCAACATGGTGTTCGAAATTGGGGGCTTTCGATTCGTTATTTGAGTCTTCTATTATTTTTCTTATTTTACTTCTAGAATGAAATTTAGTTACATTCCATCTGATCATTACATTATTCCTTTATTATTTGTTATATTATTCAGTTGGATTTTATTATTGGTTTCCACTATGTTTATACTCTAATTTCTTCCGTTTAAATGGATTATTTGTACTACTATGACACTTTATAAAAGGAGGTATAGTCACCTCAATATATATATCACACCACCATTGATACTCATAAGCCACTGGCCTATGTGGATGCATTCTTTAGATCTCATAACCAACCCTTTCTGACCATGTGAGAGAGTTCCATATCGAGGGACGTTACAAACTACTTAATAACTATTAATTTACAAATGATTAAAAAATGATTAAGTAGTGACTAAAGAATGATTTATCAATGATTAAGGAATAATTATCTTAGGATTAAATAATGATTTACTAATGATTAAAAAATAATTAATAAGTGATTAACTATTAATTTTCTCTAAACTAACTACTTAATAAGTATTAATTAAGGAATTCATAATGAATGATTAATGAGCTATTAATGATTCATTAACGAATGATTAATGAATAATTAATTTAGGATTATGTAATTCTTAACTTAGTATTAAGTAATTTTAATCTGATAATTAAGCAATGATTAATTAATGATTCACTAAGGACTATCTAATGATTAACTGGTGATAAATTAATGATCATTTAATGATTAACAAATAATTAATTAACGTGTATTTATTCACGAACTATTATTTAACTATTAATTTACTATTATTTAAATATAAACTAACAAATTAATAAATTTTAATTAACTAATGATTAATGAATGATTAACTAATGATTAACAAGTGATCATAGAATGATTAATGAATGCTTAAAGAATGATTAACTTTATAATAACTAATACTAAACTAATGACTATGTAAGGATTAATTAATGATAAACTAAAAATTAACTTAGGATTAATTATTTATTAGATACTGATTAAATTTTTATTAACATAGGATTAACATAGGATCAAATATGGATAACTGCATGATAAATAGACCTAACTACACACCTAATTTTTTTGATCCAATGCACATCTTGATAGCCTGATGAAACCTCCTCCCGATGACTCGCTATCAGAGAATAATACATTAGAGCTTCCAGTAGTTCAGGATGGTCCCACCCCAGCCCATCACAGTCTAACCTAGTACGGAGGTAAACGAACTCAATATGGGTGTCTCATTCACATACCAGATTGTGGTACGAGACCTCACCATAGGCAGTGATTGTACACATTTATATATGTGTTTTCTATTAACATAAATGTTTTGAGACAAAAAAAATTTCTATCATCTATATTATTGTTTTTATATTATATTGATGGAATTATTTTTACTTTCAACTATGTTTATATTTTTAAATAATATTTTATTTATAATTTTTATTGTACATGTATTTTAAATTTTATTCTCTTTTAAAGTTGACTACTTGAAAGATAGGAAAACTTATTAAATTTTAAGTCGGAAAATTTTAAAACATATAAAATATAAATTATAAAAACAATCTATTTAAAACATAAAACATTTCCTAATCATCTAAAAAGAGTTGAAAATATAAATAATTCCATCAATATAATAAATCAAAATTAATTTAAATGACATAAACATTATTGATTAAAAACATAATATTTACACATTAAAAAAGATATACACATAAAATATAGTATAAATTAAATATAAATGAAATCTAAAACATTGAATAAACAAATAAAAATTAACTAAAAATAAAATTAAGGTAAAAAATATAAATACAAATGTAATATTCTAAAACAATAATATTTTGTGTCATTAAAATTTACTTTCATTAATTGTTTTTAAGAAAATATTTTTATTTTTAATTATTTTTCATATGTTTAATAAGTGTGCCAAATTTAATTTAGATTATATGTTTACTCTATATTTTATAGGCGTTCAAAGTAATAAACATGAAGAATTATTATGTTTCATGTAAGTGACTTTGAATGTGTATAAATTATAAATTATAAATGAAATCTAAAGGATATTTTACAAACTTACTAAACACATAAAAAATAATTTAAAATAAAATAAATTTCATAAATATAATAAAAAAACATAATTTACATGTCACAAACATTATTGGTAAAAAAACAACATTGACGGTTTCAAAAAATAATGGGCATAATTATTATTAAGTATTACATTATTAATTAAATTATTATGAAGAATTATTAATTATGTTCTTATAATTGAATGTTAGTAATAAAATTATTAATAATAGTTATATTATTTAGAAATTATTATACAATTAATAATAATTTATTATAATAATAATAGTGATGTATTTTTGTACATATATGTATATAAACATGAATGAATAAAAAAAATAAACTATTTAAATATACAAACCTGTTATGAAATTTATTAAATGATTTTTTTCATCTTCAAGAAAAGACGTTATAGCCCATAATGGATTTTCCAAAATTTTCTAGTAAAGGTGTTATGCACTTTTACACCTTTGGTCCAATCAAAAAAAGGTCGAAGGTGTGAAATAACTTTACACCTTTCTATATTATTTTTAAAAAAATAAAACTATATATATTTTATTATATTTTTTATAAAAACAAATATACAAAAACTCAGTGGGAGATTGATTAAGATTTAAAGGTGAGGTAGAGTTGAGGGATACACCGTATTCTAGAATTTCTCAACACATAGCCCACACTGAAGATGGTAAAAACCACATTTTTTAGAAAAGGGTAATAAAAGAAAACACACATGAAAAAAATCAATTATTTGTTCATTTTCACCACACCCACAACGACTACTCAGTGACAGAATATCAAAAAATTTGTTATTAAATGGTTACTACATATTTTAATTTCATGAAACAAAGTTTTAATTTTTTAGGATTTATTTACTTATTTTTAACATAGACCCCCTACATAATGGGAAGATTAAATATTTTTGATGCATATAATGAACCTTGAAACTATCCAATTTTACTTGAACTTATAACCTTTGAGAAATAAAACCCAATCTTGCACTAGGGAACCCAATAAGGGATTTTAAATTTTTTAAATCATCATTATTATATCAAAAATATATTTTATTTTGAAAATATATCTCTTAAAGTCAATTTTTGTGTTTTTTACGTATTTTGGATTCATATAATATTAAAAAATCAATCTATATAACCTTTATCTAGAATAAAACTCTAGAATAATTGTATGTTTATTTTACCCTCTCTCTCAAAACCCTTATTTTTTATTTTTCAATAAAACCGCTTGTAAGGTGAATGTGTGAAACTATAAATTTCTATGAGATTAATCACTAACCTCAAAACAATGTCCCAATACCAAAGAACATCTAAAAAGAATACATATTATAGAAATATATTCAACCCAAAAAGAAAACCAAAAAATAAGTAGGCCTAAATCCCAAACATACACCCACATATCTAACCGAGGAAGTGTTATCAGTACAAACTTGGAGAGGACAGATCTTGCCCATAATTCCACTGTAAAACCTTTATAACCATTCTAAGGATCCAAATATTTCAATGTCATTTTCTAAAGAGAAACACTCTGATAAGAAACTACTACAAATAGGGACACCGTTAGCACAAGAAATAGGCATTGACAGTGCTAAAAAGCACTGAACAACTAAGTGCCCTAAAACGCGTATGATCTTTATCCATGCTAAAATAAAGTATTAATAATGGTCACCTTTATCAATGTTTAGCTCATATTCAAGCTCAGAGGGGTACAACCAATTAGGATAGAAAACTACATTGGATTTGATACATGAAAACTACATTGGATTTGATACATGAAAACAACCGGAAAGAGAAAGACCTATTACTAAATGTTAACGAAGGCGACCAAGCTAAGCTACGCAACCAGGTTCGGAACCCTTTTTTTACATTGACTCATCCATATACCGGGATACGATCCCCTAGAAAGGGTAGACCTGGGAACTGAAGGGATCCTCCGTATTGAATTGAAGAAAGTCAGCCCCGTGGGCAAGGAAGGTTCACCAACTCTTTCACCCTTGGGCGGACTGAGATCATCACGATCAGGGTTGAGAAAACCGGTCTTTTTGGCTTTTTCTTTTCCAACTGGTCTAGTAGATAAAGAAGGCTTGCTGTCGGACTCATCCGATGCAGCTGACAGAGCGAACTCGGTGAATTGAAGTAGGCATTCTGCCAATAGTTCAGTGATTAGTTGGAGCTACTTTAAAGATCAACACAGAGGAAAGTCTTTGGTTTTGGCATCAAGCAGTTGAGTTCGAGCATTGGTCTCTCCATCCGGGTGGGATCAATTCTTCAACCAGCTTGTCTGATCAATCGGAAGAAACAAAATAAGAATTAGAATGAGATTTCAGATCAATTGGAAATAGACAATGAAAACTCAATTGCAGTTCCTGGAGGCGTAGGACGAACTTCTCCCTGGGAATGGAGGGAAGCGGTTTCAGAATTCCATACCGAACCGAGCTAACAGGTTTGACAATAAGGGGTTGTTCGAAAAGAGGTTGGTGACAAAGAGGTTGCTAATAGGACTAGGAGGAAGAAGAAAGACCCATTCTGGTAGCAAGCCTTTATGCTACACAATCAGTTGGGGACTTTGTAAACCTGCTAATAGGAATAGCCGAGGTTTAGGCCTTGAGGAAGGAAAGAATGGAAGGAGGGGGGGTTGACCGTAAAAAACATCAGATGCGAAGGCATAGGTAAAGGTGGAGGGTTGGTGTGGCACGTAAGGCCCAGTCCCGCTTGAAGTATCACCCACAATTGTATTTGATTGAGTTTAGGTAGCGGAGGTGGAGACATTTGAACTAGAGCCTGTTGATTGAGATCGATATCGAGATTCCGCGAGGACAGAAGCAGGGATAGCAGGAGCGGGAGTCAATTGGTCGGGTAACGAAATAGACAGTCAAAGAGAGTCCACAAACGGAACTCAGAAAAGCCGATAGAAGCACTCATTTTTAACTAGAAAGCTCTCTATGTCTGTATGGGGGGCATACTCATCCAGATAGACGGGATGATAGAAAGAAAAGACTGGAGAGAAGACGCAATCAGCCTTGAAGATTTGATTTATAGAATAAACCCTGCCTCATCCTATGAGGGGATCCCGAGCCTTACCTCCTTCATTGACTGGGAGCTCTCCTAAGCTTTCTTTCTTCACTACTTATAAGGGGTGTACTTTCTTCAGTCTATCCGAACCGAAGACGCACTGAACTTCTCAGACCAGACTAAGGCAGGCGATTGCGCCCGGAATGAATTCTTTTGAACCATAGGATTAGGAAGAAATATAGGGCTACAGACACAGAAGACTTACCGAATCTAGTCCTAATCATGTATTTTGAGGGTGCCTTTTTTCTTTTCATGGTGGAATTCGGGTATCAATGCGTTTTCCAGAAACTGAATCTTCTTAACTGACCTTACTGTCAGGAAAGCGACCGAGAGGGACTAAAGGGTTGATATTGGTTCGAATCCAATTCGTGAGATAGCAGTAAAGGCTTCGGGGAAGATCAAAGATTCGATCGTGCACTATACCCCCCCCCCCCACACAACCAATCATTCAATGATTGAAACAATCGTCTTAATACACCGCTAAGAATAAAACAATCAACTGCATTCGACCCGCTTCAATAAGAGACCATTTGAGCTGCAGATCGTAATGCTCCTAGAAAGGCATATTTCAAATATAGAGGACCCAACAATCAACGAGTTGATCATATCCTTCTATGAACCGTACGAGCACGTCCTCTGTCACCCCCCCCCCCCCACCGCGCTTACGGCTCTATACCCCAACCCACTGGCCCCCGGTCCTCCCTTTCTATTCCTCAGCGCCGGCAGGGAAGAGATTACACCATGGTTCCTCCTCTCCGCATTCGCTTTGCTCATTTTTGGGTGGATGGGATTCATTCACTTGCATTCCTGCTAGCACTACAAAAAGCTCCAGTCTTAACGCCCCTACTACTGCTATGCAGCCTTTCCTCGGGTTCGTAGAGTCGGGTTTCCCGTTTACCCACAACGGAGGAGCCGCCCCCACCAGGCAGGCGGCCACGGGTCATCACGCACTCTTCGCATAACAAATCCACTTTGAAGTTTACTTATTTGCTCGGCCAATCGTCGGAATGTGTACGAGATACCATAAGGGCCCAATATCTCAATAGCACCTTTGTCTAAAGCTTCAAATGATACTGAATATCCGAAACGCAGGAACGATCTGACTAGAAAGTCATTCAAAACTTGATCGAAGAACCAGCGTTTATTGAAGAAGCTATAGAGTCGATTCCAAAAAGTACTAGTTTGAAAGGCTTGTTGGAATTGATCCGCTACGGGATTTACATTATACGCAACAAAAGCACCTGAAGTACTAAACGGAATAGGTATGAGTTTGGTAATGGTTGGAGCAGCAAACTTGGATTCGGAAATAATCTCATTTTTTGGTAGTACGAAGGGGGAATTGGCCCAAAAATTGGATAGGGGTCAAGTGGGCGCCGGCGGCTGACTCAAGTGCCCCCCGAACCGCGCGAAATGGTCGCCTATTACACGGCTCATTCACTCTGCCTGGGCAACAGACTTTGTGAAATATGGGCTGCAAATGGGAGAGTTTCAAACCCTCACTGAAGAAAGAAACATGATTATCTCGGTGCAAAAGAGTGAACGACCTTGGGCGAGGTGGAAAGGATCGGCTTGCTGAAGTGACACTAGTAGAACACCCGCGGGTTCTCGCGTCATTTTCTTGATACTTTATGAAAGCCGCTTCTCCTTGATTTGATGTTAGACGAATTATCGATCTTATTCTTATGATGTCTCCTGAGATTCCAAAAATTGCTGTTTGGGGACCCGCTGACAAGGAGATGTGAGGTGACCTTCAAGCTGCTGGGCGGTTCCATTCTGTAGAATCGATGAAGTATGGCTTGTTGAGTGAAAAGACCTTTTTCACATGGGACGTGCATTCTCTCTGCCTCGTTGGGCATTCGTTCGCCGATCGCTAGCTCTTCTTTCCACCACTACTTTCAAATAAGAATGAGATTGAGAATGGTCCAATAAACTTTTCGCCATTTTCTGGGTCATCTCTTTCCTCTATGGCGGGCAATCATCGAAGGTTAAAGAAGAGCCCAAAGAGACCCAAAGATGGATCAATGAGTTATTGGTCCTACGGTGAAGCAGTCAAAGAGATCCCATTATTCGTGATCGGCTCGGAGGGATGTCCTGTCCGGCAAGAAGACTCGTGGCATCGGAATTCAGCAACACATATCAAATATTTGGAGGGTCTTCGCCTCTTCCTCAGAGCTTCCCATTGAAGTTGCATCGTCCCGTACCGGCCACTAATAGAAGAATAATCTCTTGGGAAGTCCTGGTAGCGTAGTCCATTGTTTGGATCGGTTCACTTGACTCCTTCTCATAAGGGACGGTAGAGTCTCAAAGAGTGCTTCTAAGCTCCGGAGATTCTTACGGGAAGCTAGGTCAAGGCTATCTGGCAGAAAAGGATTCTAATGGCACAAAGCCGCCGTTCTTCCCCCGTTTCCCCGATCTCCGCTGGCTGCTCGCAGGGCTTGATCCTTTCTCTTTCTCGAGAGTCCCCTGGAAATAGAAATGGGCTAGAGCTCCCAGTCGTTTCTAAGGAATTTCTACCTTTTGGATCGAACTAGGAATCATACATTCGCTGAATGACTCGACAACCAGGTATTTCACTTACCTGCACATAAGCTTCCTATATTCTCTAGAACATCCAATCTCGTTTCATAGCGCCTGCTTCCCGAAAAGATAGACTTTCTATCAAATCTTTCACAGTCCCCAGAGAGATCCATCTGATGGTCTTTCACTCTCTCGCTTCATCTTCCCAGCTATCCTTTACATGCAGGTAAGATCAGATCGAATGCTCATTCTAGCTTCTCATCTAGCTTCTCTCCCACTACTCAACCCTATTTCTTATTATTTCATTATTTTAGTATTTTAGATTGAACGGACAGCTTATGCTTCTAATAGATTCCTAGCTAGCTAAGATGCATCTACGAGAAGCTATTTTTTATGTCATATTACATTATATGAAAAAAGAGATCAAGTAGCGAGTAAACAAGATCGAATTATAGCTTGTTAAAGCTATAGGAAGAAGTGGGATCTCTCTAATATAGGCAAGCTAATAAGGACTAGCACGTTACCAATCAGGTAACAAGGTCTGTCTCTACTTTTTTCTTCGACCTGGAAGCGAGTAGAATGTTTCGATTTGAATTTGAGACTCAACACAGGGTCTGACCTAGACTCATATAGCCCGAGTACTTAGGCATAGTACCTTAACTCTTAAGATGCATGGCGTTGGTAGAACCCTCAACACCCTACCTTCACTTCATGTCTTCTAAAAGCTGTTATGGAAAGAGATCAATCAGATGACAAGGCCTACCGTGTCTCCAAGAAGATTGAAGTTCTCACTCAAGCTCAAGATTCTCAGTCTAGTCTTATACCACCTAAGCGGTTCAATGGAATGGGAATGAAAGGGGATCTTCTTCTTATGGAGATCTGGTAGTACAGTAGATGTCCCTCCATGGCTTGCGTATGGAAATAAAGGATGATTCAACCCTTTTATGATTCACTCTGTTCTCTCGAATGAAAACAAGTCTGAAGGGTTTCCCCTGATTCAGAATCAGACAATTCTGATTCAAAGAGTCTTTGGCAAAGGCCCTCTGCTCTTCCTTTGGTTATATACCAAATCACCTACCTGTATCAGTGGATTCTCCTGATTCTTAGAAAGTGAGGCCTCGTACAGATTGCTTTCATAAAGCATTAATGTCCTTCTTTTCAAAATTATCCTTCTTCCTTCCTTATTTGAGGATTCAGCCCTGGTTGATAGTTTGTTTCAGTTGAAGGGCAAAGATGAGGTTTGTAAATCAACCAATTCCTTCTGTCGTGTATTCCCGATTCATGCAGCCTTAGATGCTTTAATTGTCGATTTTAGTATTGAGCGAAAGGTTACACCTATGGATTATTTATTGTAGGCCAACTCTACTCCACTAGTACCAATAGGCGGCATAGGGGGAAAAGCACTATGCCTAGGAAACGAAAACTTTGTTATAAACCTTATCGGGATCGGGATGAAAATGCTGACCAATGGAAAGGGAAATCCGTCCAAAACGAAAAAGACTTGAAGAGGATCCAATACCAAGACGCCTTTAGAGGCACTGGTCAGTGAGTTTAGTAAATAATTCGAATGAGAAGAAGGTTGTAAGGCAGTTTCCGCTCGGTAGTCGTTTTGGAGCGAATAGCCAGCTCCACCAAGGCAGAAGGGGAAGGCTTTCTAGTAGTGAAAGAGAGACCGCCGATGATGATAACTTGAAGACGAAAGAAAGTCTTTATTGAAATATTAGATCGAGAGAAGATTTGTAATTGAATCATCCCTAGAAGGATTTTGGCACCCATGCAGAAGCGAGACCCTTGATTGAGAACTGTGAAAGGGCTGCTTTGAGAGAAAAAGCAAATAGTTGCCTTGTCTCTGTTGTTCACCCAAGCAAGCCATGAATCAAAGAAGCGGAAGCAGCATCCGGTCAGAAGATAGAGAGGAAAGAAGAGAAGCCTGAAAAGCTTATCAAAGGACCTTTTTTTTAATGGGGCTAGTGTGTTCCACCACACCCACAGCGTAGTGAAAAGGAAAAGTGATTCCCCGGGGTTTACCACTGCGTGACCGAACCAGAAAGGGAAAGTAAAGACAGATCGCAGTTCGAGCAAAAGAGCTATAAGCGGTACCTGGAACAATGTCTCAATCCAACCTGAGCACCTATACTGTTTGCTAAACGTTTGGGAAGCTCTCGCAACTCACCTGGAACTATTATACGTATATCATTCCAAAGAAGGCTTTGCTAATCATAAATACTGAAATGAAAGCAAAACCACTCCTCTCCTGAGGTAACGGCTGGTCGATAGAGATGCATTCCTAAGTTGCGGTAAGAGTGATTCATCTAATTATGGTTGATAAAACCCAGCCTTTTCTTTTTAGAGGTTTAGGGGCGCATAGCTTGAGACCTAAAAAAACCTCATGATAGACGTCAGTCAAGAGGATCGATCAGCATTCATGTTAAGCGAAGGGTAGCGAGTTTTGTTCCTCCCTTCGTGTCGTGGTTTGTCCCCCTTCTAGTTGTGGCAGCGGCAGCAGAGGATGAAGTGTCCAATCAAGGTGGGATAGAAGACCTCTTTTTATCTGCCTTCGCCAGGTTCGTGAAGAAAAGTCTGACGGTTGAGAACCTTATTATAAGAGAATGCTGGATCAACTACTTGACCCCGAAGGAACTACGATGCCAACATCGTGAAAAGAATGAATAAAGTAGTGATAATTACCGGGTCTGGCTTGGTGGTTTGACCCCCGCTGGATCTCACTAAGCCTCTGCCAGGTCTATTCCAAACATATCGTACTCAGCTAAGTTGCAGGGTTGGAACACTTTGTGTTGATCGACGCCTAAGCTCGGGGTAAGTCCTTTCTTTGCATCCGATCTCCTCGTCTCTGGCCTTCCCTATCTCCGTTCTCTTCACCTGGTCTGGCCCTTTGATTCACTAGACTTTTGGTGCTTAAGAACCACCAAGCGAGATCCCAACTAAACCCACTCAATTCAGCAAGATTCCAACTAAATGATTGACTTCAGGCGCACTTCTCACATATGCTAATTGATGGACTGTGGATACATTCTTCACATATGGTAAGGGACCACTCCGAGTGACATACAGGTTCACTTCTCCGATTGACTACAGGCGCCCTATGATTGACTACAGAAAACCACTCCGCATGGCTACTTTTGCCATGATGACGGGATCACTCCACATTCGATTCGTGCTTTGAGTGTGCAAGCAATTTGAAGACTACCAAATCTGACCTCTAGTTTTGGTGCTTTGGACCCCTTTTCTTTTCTCCATCAGCATTTCGAATCCGTGGAATGCATCCTTTATTGACTCTTTCTATACATACTCGTAAGAGAAGAAAGATCAATCAAAGGTCAATATCAATCAAAAATTAGACCCTTCACTCGTGGTGAATTCGGCCAACGGTTGGATTGATTGAGGAGTCTGATATGATGGTTGAATCAAGAAGATTGGTACTAACTATCGGAAGGACATGGGATATGAGGGGAGCCTCATCTAGATCCCGAAGTGAGTAGCCGGCCCGCTCCCTGGCACTTTAGTTCAAGTGAACCCGCCCACTGAATCTTTGCTATAGCCGCACTACCTAAAACATATTGTATTAGTTGGGATGCCCTATTCATTTCATATTTCTTAAGCTTTAGAGAGGATTGGCAGGCACACTATCGTACTTCTGCTTATGCTTAGAAGAGAAGAAGAGGAATAGTGTCAATACCGCTCTAAATCGAACATCTGGGGTAGGGCATAGAGACTTCAATTCTTCCATAACCGACTCCTTACTTAGCCTTTGAGCTCTAGATAAGATCTACCGCCTCGCTACTATATCATATTACTTCGCAAACATGCTAGAGAAGGACCCTGCAGCTACATCAACAGGGCCGAATACCTAAAAAGTTGACAACCAAGACTTGATTTAGGCCATGAGGCCATAGGAGAGGAGAAAGCACCAAGAAAAACCAAATTCCAAGGCTGAAAACCAACACAAACCCACGAAGAAAGAAAGCATGTACCTCTCTCAGAAGGCAAAGGAAAGGGGCTCCTAAAGAAGAAAAGGAAAAACCTCAGCAGTTAGTTACACTATACCAAAGTCCTCACGCAGGATGCGACCCTTCTCAGCCTCCGGTTCACTTGCCCTTTCAGGAGGGAGATGACAAGCCGGAATGCTATATGATCATCCATCTTACTATTCACACCTCAAGATAGAATAGGAATTTCAGGCGCAACCTAAGGAAACTTAAAATGAGCTCTAGTTAGAAAAGGCATGAGAGTTCAAGCCCAAGCGGAAGGAAATCACTCTGCAGACATTGCAGGAAATGGATCAGCTCGATGATGCTGAAGCCTTGCTTCTCAGAGACCCCTCAGGAAATTTTGATTATCTTGTCCTTTACCCGAGAAGGGTCTCTAGCTCCACCTCCAATGATACCTCATCCACAGTGGTCCACTGACCCTCCCACTGGGCCGGGCCCCGTGATGCGTCTACTCACAGAAGTGACCACAGCTTCAGTATTCAACTATATACCTTGCAAGTCAGTGGAAGAATCACCTCCAGAAGACCGTGACCAAAGCTATCGCATGATTGAAATGCAAGAGTATATGGAGCGGCAATGCATGAAGCAGAGAAGGGAATACTATTGGGATTTCATCATTTCACATGAGCGCAAAGCTGATGAAGCGGCATCCTCTGGTAACAGAGCCCGAAGTAGGAAAGGTCCATCCCAACTCATTACACCTCCGCGAACTCGTGTTCAGATAAAGATTAAGGAGGAATAATATTTGCCTTAAATCTCCATGATAACCTCAGCAAAGCCGAAGGCAACAAAACCATGGGAATGGGTTCCAGTGGACAACATTGTTCAACATGGCCCTTCAACTCCTCAAGAGACAGAGAAGCACTTTCCATTGAAAAAGCGACCTGGAATGCTCAGTCCCCAGCCATATCTGTCACATGCTCAAAGGGAACATCATCCGCTCCCATCTTGGGGAGGTAAGGGGCCCCTAAGCAAGAGGAAATGTCACTCTAATCCTCCTCAGAAAACCATTTCCTTAAACACCTGGCTTCAGCAACAGGATCGTGAAGGGACTCAAAAGCTAGTTCATGAGCACGATTTCCCAGAATTTGCCATGATCTCTTCAGGAATTCCAAAAAACAGGCCCACCACAGCCGTAACTCAAAACTAAAATGAATAAAAACAGAGAAAATAGTATAAATATCAGAATTAAACAAAAATTTAATAAAAATATCATTTTACACTATCATTTAAATTCAAAATTTACATTAAATAATTTCATACAAAATATTTACATTAACGTAATATTTTGAATTAATTAAAACAATATAGCACAATAAAAAACATTGGAGTAATTTTCAAAGGTAAAATGAACTCTGTATAAAATTGTGTCTCCGCAGTAAAAACCAATGTTTGTTTTAGTAACATTTTAAAATAAAAATAAAAAAATTATATTGGTAATGTTATATATAATCAACATATGATAAATTATATTATTAATTATTGAATATATTAATTATATTATCAGTTATAATATTAATTAGATTTTTAGTGATATTATTAGTTGTTGTAAAGTATTAAGTCATACAAAGATCATTTTCTCAATTTTGGATACGTGGCACTCATTTTAGAGTAAAATGAAAATTTAATATGAAAAAAAATACTTTGAGTCATTTCACCCACACCATGTGTAAGAATGACGTGCAATAAATTCCTACACATCAAAAATAAATTATGGACTATTTTCTTAAAGTATTAAGACAACCTGAGATTTGTTTTCTTGGTTTTTCAACTATGATATGCATTTTAGACTAAAATGACACTTTTTATGTGAAAACGCACACTTTGATTCATACTGACCACATCTTGTATAAGATTGAAGTGTGATCAATTCCTAAACATAAAAAATAATTTTTGGATCATTTTACTAAAGCATGTAGACATTCAGTATTTTTTTAATCTATTTTGGCTACGTGGAATTCATTTTAAACTAAAATGGCACTTTTAATGTGAAAACACCCACTTTGAGTCACACAAGACACATCATGTGTAGAATGGATGGGTGGTCAATTCCCACACATCAGAAATGAATTATTTATTGTTTTTCTAAAAAATCATGATAATCCGATATATTTTTCTATGTTTTGGCTCTATGAATCGCGTTTTAGGCCAAAATGATATTTTTTTATCGTCAACAAATACATGGAGTCCTATCAGGAACATCAAATGTTGGATTTATGTGAATTTTATACCTACACATCATAATTAAATTTTGAATATTTTTCCTAAGGTATCAAGATAATATGAGCTTGTTTTCTTCGTTTTAGCTATGTGACAAGTGTTTTTGAGTAAAATGACACATTTTTAATGTGAAAACACACATATTGAGTCATATAGTTTATAATGTGTGTTAGATTGACATACAATAATTTCCTACATATCAGAAAAAAACTTGGATCATTTTCCTAAATATTGGATATAATATAATATCATTTGATTAGATTGTAAAATGTGACACACTTTTTAATCTAAAATGATACTTTTATGTTGAAAACACATAATTTTTGTCATATTGGCCACATGGTGTGTTGAATTTAGAGGAGGTTAATTTCTACACACTAAAAATTAAATATGAATAAATTTATTAATGATTCAATAAAATATGATCTCGTATGATAAGTTTTTCCAATGTGGCACATTTTTTAGACAATAATTACACTTTTATATTGAAAACACGCACTTTAAGTAATATTAGTCACATAATTTTTCAGATTGATGTGTTGTCAATTTCTATATATTAAAAATGAATTATGGGTCATTTTACTAAAGTATCAAATAAATTTAAGAAAATTTACCAAATTTTTTCTATGTGATGAATGTTTTAGAGTAAAATGACACTTTTAATGTGCAAACGTGCACTTTGCATCATACTAACCACATTGTGTGTTAGATTGACATGTGGTCAACTTATACACTTTCAAAAAGAATTTTGGATTATTTTACTCAAATATCAATACAATCAGATCTCGTTTTCTTAGTTTTGGCTATGTGAATCTTATTTTAGACTAAAATGACATTTTTTTTATTGTGAACATGCACTAGGAGTCCAACCAGGAACATCATGGGTTATACTGATGTTAGGTTGATTCCTAGACATCAAAAAATAATTATAGATCATTTTACAATATTATTAAGACAACACAAGCCAGTTTTCTTGGTTTTTTATGTGATACTTATTTTAGAGTAAAATTACGGATTTTTAATTTGAATACACTCACATTGAGTCGTATCAGCTACATTGTTTGTCAGGTTGATATGTATATGATTACACACATGAGAAATTAATTATGGATCTTTTTCAAAAAGTTTGGAAAAACATAGATCTCATTTTCTTAGTTTAGACAACATGACATGTGTTTTAAACTAAAATTACATGTTTATAATGAAAACATAAACTTTCAATCATACCAGCCACATCACGTGTTAGGATGATGTTCAATCAATTTCTATATTATACAAATTAATTGTGAATAATTTTATTAAATATTATATAAAATACCAACTATTTTACTCAGGTTTTGTTATGTGACATGTGTTTTAGAGTAAAATTACACTTCTAATGTGAAAACACGCACTTTGAGTCATACCGTGCATATCGTGTGTTTAATTGATGTACTATAAATTACTAAAAATAAAAACTAAATTATGGATTGTTTTAATAAAGTATAAATACAATAAAGTATATTTTTCTAGGTTTTGTCTATGTGAATTACCTTTTAGACTAAAAGGATATTTTTTTATTGTGAACACAGACTAATAGTCCTACCATGAACATCTTGTTATGGATTGATGTGTGGTTAATTACTACACATCACAAATGATATATGGATATATTTCCCAATTTATCATGATAATCTGGGCCCATTTTCATATTTTGGATATATGATGCGCATTTTAGCATAAAATGACAAATTTTTAATGTGAAAACACACACTTTAAATTATAATGGTCACATCATATGTTAGATTTAGGTGTGGTCGATTTATACACATATCAAATGAATTATGGATCATTTTATCTAATGTTTGAAACAAATTAGGCTCATTTATTGGTTTTGACAATGTGATGTGCGTTTTAAACCATAATGAACTTTCTTATTAAAAACATGAAATTTGAGTCATACCAGCTATATCATTTTTCATATTGACATGTGGTCAATTCCTACATGCCAAAAATAAATTATGTATCATTTTAGTAAATATTGAAGATAAGTTTATCCTGTTTACACAGTTTTGGCTATGCAACTTGTGTTTTAGAGTAAAATTACACTTTCAATATGAAAACACAAACTTTGAACCTTACTGACCATATCATGTTTCATATTAGCATTTGGTTGATGCCCACATGTCAAAAATTAATTATGGATTATTTCTCTAAAGTATCAAACCAATATGATATCATTTGACCGGGTTTGGTTATGTGAATAACATTTTAAACTAAAATAATATTTTTTACCAAAATTACATTTTTTTTATTATAGAAACGCACTTAGGTCCTATGAGGAACATTGTCTGTCATATTGACACGTGGCTTATTCCTACATGGCAAAAAAGAATTATGGAACATTTTCATAAAGTATAATGATAATTAGAGCTTGTTTTCTTAGTTTTGGATAAGGGACATGTGTTTTAGATTAAAATTTCACTTTTTATATGTGTAAACTGACACTTTGAGTCATATCAGCCACATTGTATATTGGATTTTTGTGTGGTCAATTTCTACACATAAAAAATGAATTGTGTATAGTTTTTCAAATGTATCAAGGAAATTTTTACCAACTCATCTAAATATATTAATTCAAAAAATTAAAATGAAGAGGCTTAGAGAATGGAAGTAAATTTCACAAAAAATGGCCACTAATATCAAAGTGATTGAATAAAATATTAAAATGATTGCATTGAAAATCCTTCCATTTTGGGTAATGTTTCTTCATTATTAAATATTCAACCTTGTCAACCTGATGTTCTTGGAAATAAGTTCACATGAATAGAACATTTAAAACAGTGATATAACCATCATTTATATTGAAGAAAAAATGTACGAGAGTCCATTACATACATTCTTGGTCTTCAAAATGTAGATGAAATCCTCAACTACAGATTGTTAGGAGTCTGAGTTGTAAATATATACATGATATGTGTTTTAATAATTTTTTTCCAATAGAAGATATACAATTTAAATTTAAATTTAATAATATTAATATTTTTTAAAGTCAATATATATGAATAATATTTGAGAGGAAATCCCTATGAATATTTTTTTAACTAATTAGTCCTTACATCACTTCTACACAAAAAAAAATATCATTAAAAGAAGAGAAATATTCAGTAATATTGTATAAATAAGACACAATGTTATAAAAAACCCCACATATGAAAAAATCATCATAATACCAAAGATACAATGGTAAAACTCTATAATTTTATCATATAAAATATATTTTTATTTATTTCATCAATTATACCTTTTTGTTTTTTATAGAGAATTGGTTTATCAATGAAAACATTTTGGATACTTGAAATATTTATATTTTGGATTCAATGTATGGATACCCATAAAATCAAGCACAAATGATGAAATTTATCAATATGTTATACATGACATACAATGTTTTACAAATAAACTACAATTTATATATTTTATATTATGTTTTAATGAAAAATTTTAAGACAAGATGGTTTTAAAATATCTTAAAAATCATGGATTGAGGATATTCTATGAGCATAAGAACCCTATCTAATTATACAAAGTGGATAAGTATTCAGCTTTATATAATATTTAACTATCAAAACATATAAAAAATAAATTACTTATTTTTATCAATGTTTTTAAAGAATTCTAAACAAACTAATGGAAATGATTGTGGTTATTATGTTTTAAAATTTATGAAATGTATCATATTCCATCTACAAACTGGAATCCCTAGAGAGGTATTTTCAATGATAATTTCAATTTTGGTTAAAATATTTATTAACTCTTTTTTTATTTATATTTTATCATTAATACCAGGACTTTAAAAAGTTTATATATTCAAAAGAGGAAATATATTTATTATAAAATGATTATGAAAAATGCATGGTGTCAGAATGTATGTAAACAACACAGATATTTAAATTCAAAATAGTTATTTAGTTAATTTTCTCATAATTTTTATACATTTTTAGTTAATTTCCATACCATTTATATCTAATTCTTATTTAGTTAATTTTCACATATATCCTAAAGAAATTATTTCATCGTGAATTATTTTTTCTTAAAACATTTTTCGGTCTATTAAGGGAAAAAAATTATTGGAGAAAAAAAATTCTAGAAAGTATTAAAAAGGATGATACACCAAGGTGCTATTTTATCTATTTATAGATCTATTTTTTATGTATGATAGTGTGCGTTTTAAATCTATAAAATTTAAAAAGTGATTGTTTTTATTTTAAAATAAACTTTTAGTTAAGAAATTGTGTCAATCACTAAAAATCAAGAAATAACACTTAGATTATCTTTATACCTTATAAAAATTATCCATAAGTCATTTTTATTCCTAAAAATCAACCTCACAATAATACGACACATGGTGTTTATAAAAATACTCAAAGTGGTTTTTTTTATTTGAAATTGAAATTTTAGTTTACAACAAACATTACATACCCAAAATATTAAAAATGAGCATAGATTATTTTGATGAATTAGGAAAATGATCCAAGCATCATTTCTGATTTGAAAAAATCAACTTCCCATCAATCCAACACATGGTGTGGCCAGTATGACTCTCAGTGTGAGTTTTTATATAAAATAGACATTTTATTTAAAAAGATATGTGACATAATAAAAACTGGTAAAACACATTTAGATCATATTAATACCTAAATAAAAAACCCATAATACATTTGTGGTATTTAGGAATCAATTTCATGTAAATATGACACACAGTGTGATCAGTATGACTCAAAGTGCATGTTTCCAGTTTAAAATGATATTTTAGTTTAAAATGAGGGTCAATCACTAAAAATAAATGAAACATATTCATATTGTCATGATACATTTTGAAAATGGTCCATATGTCATTTATAATGTGTTGGAATCAACCGAAGATTAATCAGACACACAGTGTGATTGATATTAAATAAAGTGTGTGTTTTCAATTTAAAAATGAAATTTTAGATAAAAATGAATTTGATTCACTGAAAAAAAAAAGATAAAATTATGTTATTGTCAAAATAAATTGGTAAAATGATCCATAAATCATTTTTTATGTGTAAGAATCACATGTGTGTTAATATTACAAATAGTTTGATTGGTATGACTCAAATTTAGTGTTTTATTTTAGAAAATTATATTTTAGTGAAAACATGCGTCACTCACTAAAAAATGAGGAAACACACTCAGTTTGTCTTTAAATTTTAGGAAAATAATCCATAGGTTTTTTTATAATTAAGAATCAAGCTCATGTTAATCTGATAAACGTTGTGTGTGGTATGACTCAAAGTACATTATTTTATTTCAAATTGACATTTCATTTTAAAGCATGTATTACATACTCAAAACCAAGAAAATGAACTTATATTTTCTTCTTACATTGGGAAAATTTTCAATAAGTTATTTGTGATGTATAAGAATTAACTATATGTCAATCCAATGCATGGTGTGATCAGTATGAATAAATGTATGTATTTTTATTCAAAATTGAATTTTTTGTTCAAAATATTCGTGACATACTAAAAAAAACTCATTTAAAATTTATTTTCACTTTAGTAAAATTATAAATTATTAATTTTGGCATGTAAGAATCAGCCACACCTCAATATGATACACGGTGTGACTGGTGTGACTAAAATTTTGTTCTTTTTAGTTTTTAAATTATATTTTGGTTAGAAACGTGTGTAACTCACTAAAAATCATGTAAACACACTCATATTTTATTAATAATTTAGTAAAGTGATTCATATGTCATTTTTTATTTTTAGGATTCAACCACATGTCAATATTACACATTGTGTGACTAATAGGACTCAAAGTGACTATTTTTAGTTTAAAAATGACATTTTAGTTAACAAAGTGTGTAACTCACTGAAAAACAAGAAAAAAACTTTGATTGCCTTGATATTTTATGAAAAAAAAATCATAAATAATTTTTTATGTGTAGGAATCATCCTCATATTAATCTGATACACGGTGTGATGGGATGACTCAAATTTCATGAAATTATTTTAAATTGAGATTTTAGTTCAAAACACACAGATTATAATTAAAACTAGGTAAATGTTCTCGTATTCTCATGATACAAGAGTAAATTTATCTAAAAATAATTTTAAACATATATAAATTGACTAAACATTTTTCTAACACATGATGTGCTTATTATGACTCAAAGTTTATGTTTCCAGTTTAAAAGTAACATTTTATTAATGTATTATTTCATATTTTTTAAATTTATTTATTTATCATATTTCTTATTGCATTTGAACTAAAATATATATATAATATGCTATATTATATATATAAGTGTATATTTCATACATGCATATCATGAAATTATTTTTTATTTATTAAATATACCTTCAATAATATATATATATATATATGTGATATATATTTATTTCTCTCGAATTGTTTAATTATCACTTACAAACCATTATGAATGTTTTAATGACTTTATATTAATTCATTGTAAATGATAAATGAATTACCCCAAATGGTATCAAACACATATGATGTGAGGAGCCTCTTACTCTATCTATATGAAAGGATAGTGTCATCTTATGTCTGGTGTAGTGAATTCTCTCTTCCCCCCGTACCGTTTTTCATCAGCTAAGATAAAGGGGATGAAACCCCTTTATTATTTAGGTATCATCATGATATAATCATGGATTAATTTTCTAGTTTCCCCCCTTATAAGTAGGATGATTTTGTTCACCACTTCATGATCTCTATCAAGAAATCATCTTCGCCAAGGAAGATGAAGACTACTATTGTTGAAATTTTCAATGAACTCTATTTTTATAGTTTTATTTACACATTGATTATGGAAGATGTATATTCGCATGTTTGGATCATCTTTCATTGTAAATTTTCTTATAATGATCGCATTAAACTCATTAGTTTGATGATCATACAAAACCCATTAGTGGTATTAGAGGGTTGAATTCTTTGATGAATCAATATGTTTATTATTTTATGAAAAACTTCCTTTATAAATTGTAAAATGATAAATTTCAATCCTAGAAATAAATATGAAAATTTATATTTAGTAATGAAATAAAACATTTTATTTTATTATTTATGTTATTTTTATTTACAAAATAGTTTATAAAATGTGAATAACATTAATAATCATATTTTAATGAAAATTGTTTTATTAACCTTTTTCAAATATGAAAGGTTCATATTTATTACTCAAGTTTATGAAAATAAATAAATGATTTCTTTTAATCAAGAGAATTAAATAATTAATTTTAATATATTATTTATAAACTTTCTATAAATAATTGAAAATATATTTTTAGAAATTTATAAAAATTTATAAAAGTGTTTTATAAATTAATTAACTATTAAATTATTAAGGTTAATTAATAAATATTTTTTAAATATACATGGTTTATAAAAGTTTATAAATCATATAAAACTTCATTTTCTGAAAAATTTAATTTATAAATGGTTTATAGATTAATTAATAATAAAATGTTTATAATCAATCATATAAACATGTATGAATCAATTATTAACAAAATATTCTAAATATTGAAATTAATATTTAAAATACATTTTGAAAAATTAAATGGCATGCTTCATGATATAGAAATAAATTTTTTATTTAGAAATCATAAAATATTATTTAAAAAGTGTTTATAAATGACAATATATATGATATTTAGACTATATAAAAAATGTGTATATATTAGGTATTGAATTATAAAATACCTATATTCTTCCTAATTTATAAAATGTTTATAATTATCATTTATTTATAAATAGTTAATAAAGGTCGCATGTTTTTTAAAATAAATAAATTTCATATTTATTTATTAAATTTACATGATATTCATGTTTAGGCATAATTAATTAATTTGAAATAATTCAAATTAACGGGGGCTTATTTTGACCATTTTTAAGACACATCAAAAAGTTTTTTAAAAATTGATATGATCAAGGTTTAAATAATAATTAAATGCATGATATTTAGGTTATATAAATGGTTTACATAATTTTAATTTAATTATATAAAGTTTATAATTAATATAATTTAATTTATTTAAAAATGAAATTCGTTATAAAGTTAAATATGAAAGAGTTCATATTGGAAAGAATATAAATATTTTATATTCTAAATTACAGAATGTTCATAATGGTATAGTTGAAATTAAAAAGGTTTTATAATTATATTGTATTTATAAAATTATTCATGAATGCTTATATCATGTTTGAATATTTAAATTGTTTATTTATTTAAAGGTTATTCCATATTTTATTCATAGTTCTAAATTATTTATATTATGAAATACTCTGTGGAAACTTTTATTTGATAAATTGAATATATGATAGATCCTTGAATTATATTCTATGTATGATAATGAATTTTGATTTTCATCAACCTCAACCTCAATTTTAAATTTAATTTATAAACTTGAATTTATTTTTTGAATATTTTTGTTCATATTTGGTGTTAGAGTTGTCTTGAAATGAATTTTATCTTGAGTAAAGTATCCATATGTAGATGTAATTTGGGTCAAACATATAGCAACCATCAATTTTCATATATTAACATTGCATAACGTTTTTTGAAATTTGTAAAACAATATACAAACAGATTCTAAAAGACAAAATTAGTCTAGTGCCTTTGGAATCATGAAAAGATAAACACTTGTACAAAAGTGAGCTACATTAACTACCACTAGGTTATTCTTAACTAGAACCCTTATTAGACACATTAAATTGAATACATATATTCATAACCTATGGATAGAAACATAAAAATTGGTGAGCTCAGATCCTCAAAAAGGATAAAAAAAAGTAGGCTTGTAAGCATTTTCATGTGCATAAGGGAATGATGACATGATCATGAAAATAGAAGACCATACCCTCCATATCAAAGATTATATACATTAATCAAGTTAAAAAGATTGGAAGTTAAAAGAATGGGATCATAAGGAAAAAAAGAACATAATCCATGAAATCGTAACATAGGAATGAGAAATATAATTTTTATTGACACATAATCATATAAAATTATTTCTAAGGTAGTAAAAGAATTACTGGAAATGACATATTAGTAGCATGGGTTTACTCCCCATACCATCTTGGTAGTCATGGTTCACTCCCATGATCATATTAATAAAATGAGGTCACTCTTCATATCATTTTGTTTATCATGATTCACTCTTATGGCCATATTATTTGTCAATGATTACTCCTAAGACCATATTAGTCTATCTAATGAGATATAAATCTTTACCCAATGTAATGGAGGGAGATGTTGGTCTTTTCCATCTCATAATGAAATCATACATACATGTGCCACAAAATAATAAGTAATCATATAATACCAATGAAATGAAATGGGTATCATGAATATGTAATCATATCATAACCTATTAAAAATGATACAGGTTTAATAATCTTTTAAAAATCATAACCTATGAAAAGAAGTGGGTTTTAAAATCATATAACTCATGAATGAGAAATGAGTTTCATAAAAATCAATCTTTAAAAACATAATCCAGTGAAAGAAATAATATGAATGGTATCATTGAGTGATTTCCCTAGAAAGACATGAGTAACACCAATGAATATCATATAACATGGGGAATAATTTTAAAAGATATTTTAAAATTTTTTCTTGTGAAATGTAACCTTTCTTCCTTGAAAATTATTTTTAAAACATAATACATTTTTGAAACCCTTTTTATTTGAATTTTTTTTTCAAAACATATAAAAGAATCTTTGAAAATAATAATAAAAAATTTAAATACTTTTCATTGAAAATTGTATTCAAGGATTATTTGAAAAAAAATGAAAACATTTTTGAAATAAAACAGATTATTGACTAAAGAGAGAAATACATTTAGATTTTTCATAAATACATTTTTTACTTATATTAAGTACCAAAGAGTGGGAAAATGGTATAAATAAATGGAGATATATTTAATAAAAATAAAATGAAACTCATGATTGTTCTCAAGATATGGATCATAATATTTAATCTATAGAATTATAATCATAAAAAATACCAATAAACACTAAGATTCTTTCAATAAACTCTTGGTAAATGGTAACTTGGGATCATACTCTTTTTGTAAGAAAATGAAATTCCATGATGCGTAGAATATTATGAAAATAAGGAGATTCATGATATAACATTTCAAATTAAATTATATACACCTCAAAAAGGAATTTAGGTGAAAAAAAGAGTCTCAAAGAATGAAAATTGAGACCAACCTATCTTATTGATTTGGTAACTTTTGAAGTATAAACCCCATGAAAAAAAATCATAGAATGGATATGTAAATACCCATAAATTTAAGTATAAGAGACATAAAATACATTAATTAGAAGTATATACACCATAAAAAATAAGTGACTGGTTAATAAAGAGTGTATCTGACAAAAATAAAAAGTGATATGAAATTTCCTTACCATGTGTCTTGACTCTCTTCATACTCGTTCAAACTTCCACTTAATCGGGTAAATCCTTTTGGTTTTCACCAAAGGGATTCCTTGGAAGTATTTATGATCAAATATAGGATTAAAGGTGGAAGAGAGGGCTGTTGGTAAGTGTATTGGGTAGATCATGGATGAACCTATGTAATTTGATATGTGTGAAGAAGAGGGAGAGGTGGTGGACTTTTATAGGGAAGGGAAAGGACATACATGGGATTTTTGGAACCAAGTTAGGTGTACCCATGTTTTCCACTAAACAAAGTCATACCAAAACAACAAAACTAAATAATGGAAGGTTTATGGACAAAATATGGCCATAAAATTGGTGTGGGACAAGAATATAGGTCATTTGGGCCCTTGAGATTAATGTTTAGTCCCTTATTAAGCTTAATTTTACCTTAATCGTTGTAATTAATTTTAATTAATTTCACTAATATTTTAAAAAAATCTGATTTAACATTACTAAATAGTATAAATTATTTTGATTCCAAATATGGAATCCATTTTTCCAAATTCTAATCATAGTAGTGGGAGAAATTAATTTTAATTTAATCATATCGATAAAATGACACTATAGGTTTTTTAAGTAAAAATATCCAAAAGTTTGCTATGTTTTTATACCCAATTTGAATTGAAATTTATTTTAATGACCTAAATTGGATTAATTGATAAAAATATGATATAATTAAACTTTTAAATCAATTTAAAATATAATTTAACCTTATAAATAAACTTGATGAAAAACAGTTTTGAATTAAAATTTGGAATTTTCCACTATTCATTCAAAAATGAAGTTTCTCAAAAAAATACCAAAAATTCACACTAATATAAATTTTACAATACAAACCCAAAAATAAAGTTTATTTTATCAAATTGAATTTTGATGTGTGTTTAAAATTAATTTTATTAATTTTCATAAAAGGGAATGAAAAGCATTTCATTTGATAAAATAATATTTTTAAACATATAAGGACTTTCCCAAAAATTATATCCTTATTTATCAATTGTTTTATTAATATAAAACCATTATATAAAATATTTGAAAATTAGTTATTACTATTTATATTACTATGTTTAATAGATAGGTTATAATTATCTCATTTAAATAATTATAACAATAAAAATGATGTTTTGTAGAAACTAAATGTAGCATGTAATGTTCTCCAAGTCAGTTTTGTGTGAAAAATATTCCATTTCAGTTCCATGTGAAAGTAATGATTAAATTAGTGAAATATAATAAATAAATGAAAAATAATTTATTTAAAAATAAATCCATAAAATCTATGGGTGTTACATTCTACCCCCCTTAAAATGTATTTCACCCTTGAAATTCATTATTTGGGAAACAAATAAGGATACTTATGCTTCATCATATCCTCAAGTTCCCATATAGATTCCTCTAACTGATTATTTCTACAAAAATCATTGACTAGGTCAATAGTATTATTTTGTAGAACATTCTCTTGTCTGTATAGAATTTCAATTTTTTGTTCTTTGTAAGAAAGATCATGCTCCAATGGCATGACCTATATGTTTAGTAAATGTGATGGTTCAGGTATGAACTTCCTCAAGAGAGATACATAGAACACATAATGGAATTGAGAGAGATTTGGAAGAAGTGCCAAGCGATAGGCTACTGTCCAGATACAATCAAGAATCTCAAAGGGACTAATATACCTAAGGATTAGTTTCCATTTCTTTTTGAACCTCAAAACCTTCATCTAGGAAGATATTCATAGAAACAAATTTTCTCCATCTTCAAATTCTAGATCTCACCATTGGTTATCTACATAACTTTTTTTCTGACTTTGAGATGCATTGATATGATGATGAATGGTTTTAACCTAATATAACATTTCTTTACTGATCTCGGGTTGCAATAGTTTTCTTTATCCAAATTCAACCCAACATGTTGGAACTCTACATTTATTCCCATAGAGGTCTTCATATGGTTACATATAAATGCTCGAGTGAAAGAAATTTCTGTAAGAAAACTAAACTAGAGGAAGGTTTTGATCCCATCCATCTTTGAAATACATAGAATATGATATAAATATATCTTTTAGGGTTTGAATTGTTATTTTAGACTTACCATCTATTTGATAAGGATAAGTAGTGATGACACTCAATTTTGTATCAAGTGATTGCTGAAGAATACATGATAACTCTCAGGTAAACCTTAGATCTCGATCTGATATAATAGAATGTGATACTCCATATAACCTTACCATTTCCTTAATATATATCCTAGAAATACCATCCAGAGAGACGCCTCTATGATAGTGATAAATTGTGATGAATTTTTTTGGTAATTGACTACAACTCATATAGAATTAAACCCATTAGAGGTTTTTGGTAGTCCAATAGAAAAATCCATATTGATATTCTCCCATTTAAATTATGGTATGGGTAATGGATGGAATATCCCCTTTTAATTTTTTTCTTTTATCCTCAACTAGTTGGAATACCAAGCACCGAGATACAAACTTTGTAATATCACTATTAATTACACCCACCAGAAGTATTTTTCATGTGCTTATAAATATTCATATTTACAATATGAATAGAGAAAGAATAACTATGTTATTCCTCTAGAATATCCTTCTTTAAATATTGTATTGAAGTAACACATACCTGGTTCCTGAACCTTATCATTCCATCCTGATCAAGGTTATGCTCAGTAAAATTTCTAATTTTCTTTTTTAGCTCTATATATTTTTTCTACACCTCCTTAATCTTCACTTGGATAGAGGATTAAACATTCATTTGAGAAAGATGATATTTTTTCCCTTCCTTCAATATTTCCATCTCTATACTTTGAAAATATAGGAATATTGGATCTTTTTTGATCCTCATCATAGATAAGATAGAATGTTCTTTTTGACTCAAAGCATTATCCACCTTGTTCTCTTTCCTAGCGTGGTAATGTATTGAGTAATAAAAATCGTTTACCAACTCGAACCACCTTATCTGGAACATGTTCAACTCCTTCTGTACAAATATATATTTCAGAATTTTTTGATCGGTATATATATCGAATTTTTCTCCATAAGGATAATTCCTCTATTTCTTTAATGAAAATATTACCATGGATAACTCCAAATCACGAGTTAGGAAAATTTGATCCTGAATCTTCAACTGCCATGAGGCATAAAAAATAACCATGATATTCTATATAAGAACACATCCCAATTCCTTCTTGGATGCATCATTATAGATTAAAAACCCTTCTCCACTACAGGGTAATGTAAGAATATGTTTATTGACTGACCATCTCTTCAGTTCCTTGAAATTTTCATCACATTCATCTATCGAGAGGAACTTGGAAACCTTCCAAGTTAACTTGGTCAAAGGATTGTATATTTGTGAGAAATTATTTACAAACCATTCATAATATCTAGATAAACCAATAATGTTATTTATCTCAGCCACCGTGGTTAGTCTAGGCCAACATTTATTAGCATATACCTTTGATGTATCTACTGATATACCATCTCTTGAGATTATGTGACCCAAAAATGAAAACTCTTGTAGCCAAAAATCACACATTGAAATTTTTTCATAAAGTTTCTCCTTCCTTAGGGTCTATAGTGAAATTATAAAGTGATATTTGTTCTTTTCCTTACAATTTAAATAGATAAGAATATCATCTATAAAGAATACAAAAAACTAGTATAGGTGATCTATAAAGACTATATTAATCAAATCCATGAAGATAACATGGAAATTATTGAGACCAAAAGGAATCACTATATATTCATTGTTTCCATAACTTTTATGGAATTACATATTGGGTATATCCTCCTTCTCGAACCTTAGTTTATGAAATATAGAACAATGGTCAATCATATAAAAGTGTTGATATCCTTTCAGCTGATCAAACAAGTCATCAATATGGGGAATATGCTACTTTTTCTTCATCGTGATCTTGTTCGAATCCCAATAATCCACGCAAAGTCACATTGATCCATGTATATTTTTCACAAAAAGTATAAGTGCACCCAAATATGACACACTTGGTCAAATTAATCCTATATCAAGGGTTTTTTTTGAGTTTCCTATTCAATTCCAACAACACAATCAGGTCCATTCTATATGGAGTATTTGAAATTTGTTTGGAACAATGTATGAGTTCTATTGATAACTCAACTTGTCATTTTGGTGAAATTCCAAACAACTATTTCATAAAGACATCCAAAAATTCTCAAAAATAGGCATATCATCGATGTCACTCCCCCCCCAACCATTTTAGATAAACAATACTTTGGAATGGAAATTCAGATGCACACACTGGATGTAATATCTATAGGATGTTCATTCTTATAGTCACATTGATGGATAATCATATAAGGTTTTGAAATATCAAACATAAACCGCCTTCCTTGACAATTGATGTGGTATTTATGAAGAGAAATCAAATCCATGCCAAAGATGACATCAAATTAAACTAAAGGAATAATGACATGATTTTTAGGAAGCACATTCCCACAAACGTCAACTATATATGAATCATAAACATAAGATGAAATAATCATACCACTAGGGTTTTACACTGCTAATTCTACATCGAATCATTTTGCTGGAAACTCAACACCCTTATGAAATTATATAGATATGAAAGAGTGGGTAGTTCTAGAATCAAATAAGACATTAGAAGTTCTAGAGAAGATGGTATGTGTACCTCTCACCATGTAGTTATTGCAAACCTCATCCAAAACAGAGATTGAATGAGATTTCCCATTATCCCTTGGTTTTAGAGGTTTCGGACATCATTCATCATCAATAGACCTTGGGTTTGTGGAGTGGTTAGCATAAATCCAAATCTTACTACACTTGTAGAACTGAATCATGGGAGGTTCATTCTATGCCAATTTTTCTCCATTCACACCATTAGATAACTTCTTCCCATCACTTCAGCAATCAATTTCCTAATGGCCTTACCTTCCACACATAAAACATATATTATAACCCTTAAGGAAATTTCCTCCAAACTTCATCCCACACATAGAGAATAAAAAAATTCTCAACTTCTTCTCTTCCTAGTTTTTAGATTTTCCATTAGAATCAATCTTCTTTTTCTTGTCAAAACTATGAGATAGATATGTGACTCTAACCTCCATTTAAACCATTATTGTACAAAGAAAAATATATTAATAGATACTAAATTATCTTATGTAAAATTCCATTATGATACTTAGATTTAATCCACTAAAGAACTTATCAACATTACTTTTGGATTAGAAGATAATTCCTAAAGAGTACCTCGAAATTTTTTGAAATTAGACTTAGAGGTACCAACATATTCATCATCCCTTTTCTTCAACTCAATGCAATATTTCTTAATCTTGGTATGAAGAATATGAGAAAATTAATTATTGAAAAATAAGTTATTAAACTCATCCCAATCGATGGATTCAATATCATCTTGCTAGCGTGTATTCTTGATCAGCATCTACGACTGGTCAGTTTCTCCTTCTAATCGATAAAATGCTAAACTGACTTTCTCCAGATCCGGACATTGTATATTGGAGAATGTATTTTCATTAGTTCTGATAAATTATTCAATAAAAATAGTATCATAATAACCTACGAAAGAAGGTAGACATTTCCTCATGAAGGACTCAACAGAATATTATTCCCTACTTTTATCATTTGGAATTACACCATGATTAATAGTTTGTGAAAGTTGTGTGAGCATTGCAACAAGGATTTTCATTCCAAATACTCTAGAATTTGGTTTCATAGGAGGTAAATCATTTAATTTTTCATTGTAATAACCATTAACATGGTTTCTTTAGGTAATAGCCATTGAATAAAACCAAAATCATAGAGTAAGAAATAGTTATCATAGTGGGGAACCCCATAATCATGAAAAGTCACTTATAGGATTTCTAAATCATGACACCTTCCTTAATATATGAAATCATATTTTTATCCATGTTTATTCATAAAAAATTTCTATTTAAATACTTCATGATGGTTTATGAAGAGTTTTTGAAATCCCAATGAATAACCCCCTAGAGTATCAAACGAGTTGTGTAGTAAGCCTTATTATCGTGTATCAAATTACCCCAATTTAGACCTGGAACATCTTTTCGGAGTTGTTACTCCAAGGTAAATATATGAAAAATACAAATACACTTGTAGTATCCAGATATGGATTTATTTCTAGGAAACACAATTCTATATCATTTACCAAATTTCTCAGAAATTTTCCAATACTCTTACTTATCCTTAGACTTATCTCTGGATATGTCCTTAGGTTTCTCACTAAGTTTTTCTCATCCTAGCTTCCAAAGGTTAACTAATTATTTTCTTTGATACCAAATATAGAGAACTTAACTTTTCATAAATTAACATTACATTACTTGTGAAGAATACATAAAACATTATACAAATAAAATCCTAAAGACCGTGTTAGTCTAGTGACTTTGAAATCTTGGAAACATAAACACTGGTACATAAGTGGGATACGTTATCTCTGACTAGATACTTATTGACTAACAACCTTCTTAGACACATCAAACGCAATACTTATCTTCATAACCTAGGGAAGGAAACATAAAAATGGGTGAGCTAAGATTCCTAGTAAGGTTAAACAAGCGATACATGTAAGTATATTCACGTGCATAAGGGTATAAGAACACAATCATGAAAATATAAGATCATACCCTGTATATCAAAGATAATATACATGAATCATGGAATAAATATTGAAAGTTTAAAATACATGAATAATAACGAAATAAATAACATATGACATGAAATAATATCATAGGAATAAGATATAGAATTGTGTAAAACACATAATCATATAAAATAATTTTTTTGTAGTCAAGATATTGTTTCCAAGGATATCTTAATAGCATGGGTTTACTCCCCATATCATCTTGGTTGTCATGGTTCACTCCCATAACCATCTTAGTAGCATGGGTTCACTCCCCATACCATCTTAGTAGTCATGGTTCGATCTCATTGCCATCATAGAAGTCAAGGTTTACTCCCAATATAATATTAGTCTATCTCATGAGATATAAATCATTACCCATTTCATTAGAGGGACATATAGGTCCCACCCATCTCATAACAAAATCATACATACATATGCAAAAAAGTCTTAAATAATAATATCATAACCCATGAAATGAAACGGGTATCATAAACATGTAATCATATAATAACTTATGGAAAAAGATATAGGTTTCATAATCATTTCAAAATCATAAACTGTGAAAATAAGCGGGTTTCAAAAGCATATAACCCCTGAATGAGAATAAGGTTTTATAAACATCATGCCATCAAACCATAATCCATTTAGAGAAAAAATATGAATGGTAACATTGAATCATTTCCTCATAAAGGTATCATTAACACCAACCAATGTCATCTTATAAGGGGAATAATTTGAGAATATCTATGAAAAAAATATCTTGAGGAAAATATTCTTTCTTCCTTGATTTTTTTAAAACACAATACACATTTTTTAAAATATTTTCATTTTGAAAAGAGCTTTGAAAACTTATAAAGGAAGATATGAAAAACAATGAAACATTTTTAAATGCTTTTTACTTAAAAATGTACTTTGGGGGTAATTTTAAAACATTCTTGAAAACTATTTTAAAATAAAACATATTTCCAACCAAAGATAGAAATACGGTCAGATTTTTTGTAATTATTTTTTAATTATCTTATGGACCAAAGATTTGAAATTGGTACTAATACATGGAGATATATTGAATAAATAGAGTATAAAGAACCTCATCAGTTTTATAGAGATATGGATCAAAATATTTAATCAATTCAAGCTTAATAAGAAACAATCCTGATAAAAGATGAGATTTTTTTAATAAACTCATACCACATGGTAACTTGGGACCACACTCTTCATGTAAGAAAATAAAATTACATGAAGCTTAAATTATAATGAAAAAAAGTAGATTCATGATATTACCTATAAAATTAAAGTATATACACCTAAAAAAAATATGCATAACAAAACATGAGTCTTAATGATGGAAATTAAGGCAATCCTATCTTATCGATTTGGTAACTGTTCAATCATAAACCCCGTGAAAGAAAAATCATAGAATGGATATATAAATACCCATAAATTTAATTATAAGAGACATATAATACATTCATGGGTAGTATATACACCACAAAAAATAAGTGAGTGGTTAATAATGCATTTATCTTAAATAAATAAAAAGTGAGATGAAATTACCTTACCATGTGTCTTAACTCTCTTCATACTCGTAAAAAGTTCCTCTTAATTGGGTAAATCCATTTGGTTCTTAGCAAAGGGCTTCGTTGGAAGGATTCTTGACCAAAGGGATGATTCAAGGAGGAATGAAGGGATTTTAGGAAGTTTATTAGCAAGATCTTGGTAGAACCTATGTTGTTTGAGAGGTGTGAAGAAGAGAGAGAGGTGATTTCCTTTTATAAGGAAGGGAAAGTACACATTTGGCAATTTTTAAAACAAGTTATGTTTACCTATGTTTTTACATAAAAAAATAATACAAAACCAATAATACTCAACAATGGATGTTTTATAACCCAAATATTGGTAAATAATTCATGTTACCAAGTGTATAGGTCATTTGGGCCCTTAATATTAATGTTTAGTCTCTTATTAAGCTTAATTTTACCTTAATCATTATAATTAATTTTAATTACTTTTTCTAATATTTTTGGCCAAAAACTATACTAAACATTTTAGACATTATAAATTAATCTTATTCCAAATATGGAATCTATTTTTTATTGTTCCAATCACAGAAGTGGAATAAATTAATTTTAATTTAAACCCACTAATAGGATGACACTATATGGTTTTAAAGTAAAAACATACAAAAGTGTGATAAGTTTTTATACCCAATTTAAAAGTGAAATTGATTCTAATGAACTAAATTGGATTAAATGATAAAAATTTGATCTAATTAAACATTTAATAAAATTTTAAATATAATTTAAAATTAAAATAAATTAAATTAAAAAGGATTTTTGAATTAAAATTTAGCATTTTCCACTATTCATCTTAAAATGACCTTTCTCATAAAAATCCAAAAAATTCTACCAAATATAAATTTTACATTATAAATTAAAAAATGAATTTTGTTTTATAAAATTGAATTTCTATGTGTGTCTCAAAATTAATTTTATTGTTTTTCATAGAAGGACATGAAAAGTATTTTATTTGAGAAAATATTATTTTTAAACATATAAAGACTTTACAAAAAATTATATATTTTTCTATCAATATGTTTTATTTATATAAAAATATTATAAAAAATATTTTTAAAGTAGTTATTACTATTCATATAACAATGTTTAATGGATAGGTTATAATTATATCATTTAAATAATTATAACAATTAAAATGATATTTCATAGAGTCTCAGTATTGCATGTAACGTATGCCAAGGCAATGTTGCATGTAATTTACACCAATTTGGTTTCATGTGATATAAATTTTTGAATTAGTGAAATAAAATAAATAAATGAAAATTATTTTATTTGAAAAAAATGGTCAATAAAAACTCAATGTATTACAGAACCACCTACTTTCTCAGAGGTGTTCCTCGAATAGGAAAGTGAATGATATTGTTTATCACTCTAGGTTTACTCATGTGGAGTTTTTTAATCTCATATAACTATATTATTTTACATGAAGAATTCACATAACTCCTTAATATAATAAATTTTGATATTTATGAATATATTTGACTCCTTTTTTGGGTAAGTGACCCAAACTCATGGGTTTTGTAAAGAGTTACTCATCTATATGGTTTGAAAAAATTTATATGGCATAGGGAATATGACTCGAAGATAAATTACTAGAATAATTCATACATAAAAGGGATTAACATTATATATTAAGGTTATATTAAATACAGATCAAAAAAATTGTGATATTCCCTCCAAATAAATACTTTTCAAGATATTGATCATTAAATCAGGCATTGTTCACTAAGTACGAGTAACTCCATATTATCTTATGTAAGGAAATAAATATGTGAGTAGCTTCGGATTTTCATGTTGGGTATTTCTGATCTCATCTTATTTATCCCTTGATTTTCCTTAGTAGTCTTATTGTTTTCATTTTCATCATATTAAAATGGTTTGTAATCTATAATAGATAGGATACTAGAGGGATAAATTTGAGTGAATCCATAAGGTCAATTTGTAAAAAGAATTATTCACTAAACTCTAAAAGAATCATTACTATTATGATTTAGCGGACTCCCTAACAAAATAATCATGTCTTTAATACGTGATAATTGGTGTTTGTTATGATGAAATATATACCTTGGTTCAATAAATGGATATTATATATAGGCTCATAAATTTTAGTGGGATAACTTTCATTAAAGTTATTTGATGAAAAGATATAAGACATTATATTCATCTTATAAAATATTTTTTGTAGATAAATGAATCATAATTGTAATTTTTTGGAACATCATACTCGTTACTTCATGAGAATTCTGATGGTGGAGGTTTCTAAATGAGATTCTGAGGTAGTTGGAGGGGAAATGAGTTTTCTGAAGGAAAATCCATGTGAAGTAAGTTACATGGTATAAAAAATGGGTTTGTTCAATATGAAAGGTCATTATAGTGTGGAGTATATGGTTGTCGTGTAGGGTTCTTGGGGGAGTAATTTTTTGCTAATGCCAAATTTATCATAGATATGATGTGGAGTCTAAGGGAGGAATGTTGATGTTTCTATTTTTTTATTTTAGGTGCACTATGACGTCAGGCTACAGTGTAGCCTCTACCTCTACCCTCAGGGGGTCTATTGTATAGTATTCTTGATTAAATCATGTTTATTTCTTTTTTTATCATATATTCATAATTTAGATAGTCTTAATTCTCAAACATTTATTTGACCAACCTGGTTATAGTGTGGTCCCTTACACTCCATTATGGTCCTATCATTTTTTATAAATTTTGTGGTGTTGTGATATTAGTTGTGATGTGGTGTAGTGTTTTTTAGACTATATATAAATTCATAAATCCAATTTAACCCTATATTATATCGATGTTTTCTATAATTTATTAGGTACCCTAAGTGCATCCTTTAGCGGTCTATCAACCCATAATATTTGGCCTCAAACCTTAGTATTATGAGATTGATCTGTGTATGTTCTATGTAAGATTCCTTATTCCCTTCCCCTAACTTATCCCTATATCTTATTAGTTAAGGTATATTATCATGTAATTATTTGTTTTTATGTTTATTTGATAGGGGAATGATTTGGGTTTCTATAATCTAGGAAAATCATGTTTTTTCCTTTTTTTCTGGAGATCAGTGGTTGTCTCCTCTTGTTCAAACCATTCACAGTGGATCAAAAAGATTTGTTTAAGTTAGGATACCATTAATTTCTCATTTAGTTGTATCATATAGGATGGGTTATGGTATTTTTATCTTTTTTTAATATATTATGCTCTAGATAATAAGGATAATGAATTGGTTTAATTGAAATTTAATGGAAGGGGAATGAATAACATGTTCTACTAATTTTGAAATTAATTTCATATTTAGATTGTATGGTCTGGTTTACATTCTAAAAATCATTTACATTGGTGTATTTTTGTTGTTGTTGTTGATGTGTTTGTGGAACCCTTATTTGTGTTTTTTTGGAATCACCGTGAATTAAAGATGATAATCAATTATTTCCATATAATAAATTAGTTTCATATAGAAACACTAGTTTGTGTGAAAAATACCTTGAAAAGTAAAGTTTGACGTGATGAAATCCCCTTTTATGACCTGAAATAAGTTATGTGGTGTGTGGTAGTGATTTTTGGTTGTGATTTTTGGGGTAGGATGTGCTAATATGTGGTTATGTTATTTGATAGTTATGATGAGGAGATGGATATGGTAGTGAAATGATGTCAATATGGGGGCTTTTTGACATGAGGAGGATAATTATTGTGATTTGATGTGTTTTTCTAGTTTCCCATGTAGTAATTGAATATGTTCTAAATGATGAACTCTAATTTCATAGTTTTAAATGGATAATGAACATCTGAATTAAATGGGAAGTGTGACTAAATAATTTTTTGTTTAACACAAAATAAATAAGCTAGGCAATGAAATGGGTTGGTAATGGGGAATTTGGGAATTGTATTTACTTGAAAATAAATGTGGATTGTGTCTTGTGTATTGTGACTTTCTTTTGTGGTTTTATGAATTTGGTGGAGTCAGCGAAAGTGGAAAAGGTTGTGAGGCTTGGTAGTGATATTGGGAGTTGGGATAAAACTCTCATTGTGAACCCATTGATGGATTTATGTGTGACTGTGTATATATATACACCACATATATTCCTATTGATTTCTATATTCACCCTACCCACATAGAGAATTATATTCCAACAACAAAAAAATTTTGTGGGGTTTTCCAACATCCTGATGGTGAAGAGGGATGGTTGGATACCCCCTATTTCACAAATCCTCTTCCAAGAGAGTTTTATATGCATAGGTTGTGATGTAAAGAAGTCAAAAGTGCACTAGTAGTGGTTTTTTATGATGTAATGATGTGACTATTATGGGGATAGAGTATAGTAGGAATAATGAATGAGGTTGATGTTCTTCATGTTAATGATATGCTACTAATCTAGTTATGGATGTGGATATGATGTGATGTACCATGTGTATTTGTGAAATATGTGATGTGATGGTCTAGGTGTCTTTGGGTGAGTTGTGATGTGATGACCTAGGTTCCTTCATGTCGGATGTGATGGCCAGTTGCGTGTGGGGTGTTAGAGTGATGTGATATCCCAGATGTGTTCAGGTGGGGCTGTTATACAGAAGAGATGGGAGCACCATGATTTATGATGATGGGGTATCATAGAGTAAAACCAATGGGAATGATATATAGGTTACCCTTTTATCGATGTGATTATTATTATGTTCTTATACTTGGATATTTTATTTGGTGAGTGTGATTTGGTGATGATGGTTCTGCATAGTTGACCTATTTAGGTGATGTTGGTTCTTTGGTTTAATCACTAGTGCATTAGTATAATCTTTTTCACATATGGAAGAAACAATTTAGGTGTGATTATAATAAGTAAAGTTGAATGATCAACCTACAAATATAAAAATGGTTTTTAGGTTTCTATGAGGAATATGTGGAGTGTGATGGACATTACTAACTCACACCTTAAGATTGTTGTTGCATCATTACCTTATCTTTTCTTTTGGGTTATTTATTTGGTGAATTTTATTTGTATCTGTCTACTTTATACATGAATTGTGGGATGATTTTGGTTTTATTTATTTTATGTCAGTTCATGGAGTTGATTTATTATTGATATACTATATCCTAATACTATTATTATATACGGTAATGCCTCCTCTAGGTTATATTTTCATACCATTAGTGCCAGTCGATAACATAGGACCTACTAGAGGTGGGACTTGGGGAGTTCATTATCTCTATTCTATAATTGTTCAACCTAGAGTGGTACCTTTGGATGGAGGGGGTCATGATAGAGTGATATCAAAGGTTTTGGTTTAGTTATAAAATTGAATTTAGATTTAGGGATAATGAGGATTGCATGGGTCAATAGGGAAATAATATCTGTTGATCTTGGTGCCTAACATAGGCCAAATAAGACCATCTAGGACATAGGATTTTATGGCCCGTCGTGATTTGATTTAAGGAATTTTGGAATAAAAAATGACCAAGTGATGTGATTTATCTTTCAGGGTATAGAACTATGGTAGTCACATGAATCATGATTGACTTGTGTTCTTGTTTGAATTTGGTGGAATTAGGGAAGTTAAAATGTACTAAATGAATCTTAAATAAATTTCAAGCTGCTGGTATTAGGATATATTATTTTACTTTTAGTTATGGATCTTGGTCATCATTCATGTGTGGTTCATGCAGTCATGGTTTAACTGAATTATATATTAGATCATCTGAAGATAACCCTAATAGAGGATGATGAGGCTTAGAAGAGGTCTGTATTTTACTTTTAGTGGAAGAGATTAGGGAAACATGATGGTAGAGTTTTCGACCTGGAGATAGAGATCTAGTTGGAGGGGATCAAGATCAATTTCAATTTGATCCAGGCCTTGGTGATGTATTGGGTTTCATATCTAGTTACTTCGATGGGATGGGTTGTGTGTCAATGGTATATGTTGTATCTTGGTGAGCGGAAGGAGGTAGATGTTACGTGGGTATAATTTCAAAAGGATTTTTCACAAAGTTCCTCTCATCAACCATGAATGTAATGATGAGGCAGGAGATGATATATATTTAGTAGGGGTTTTATATGTAAGATATTAGGATCATGTTCAAGGACCCTCTACACTTCCTCCTAGATATTTTTCATAATGAGGATTCTCGAGTGCATTATCTGAGGAGGAACACCACCCTTCTATCTAGTATATTGTTACTCCATTTACATTTCCTACATATTTAGAGGTACATAAGAATGTTAAGGTGATTGATCATATGAAATCATGATGAGGATTACCACAATAGGGGAATTATTAGGGTTCCTTGAGGAACAAAGTTTCCAGTAGTAGAGCTCAGGTTCTAGGACCTTCGAGGCTTCGATTAATGGGGAGTTGACCTTAGTAGCTCTCTTCTCATCCTTTTGGGATAGTGGTTTCTGTGGTATTCATGGGGGATTTGGGACAATGTTTTTTGTCTATGGGGTTAATTTCCATTTACAAAATAAGTGCCCCATTGTTCATCGAGCTCAATATGGTTGAGGTGTTTTGGTTTAACCTCATCCTCAGTAGCAGCTACCAACAATTCCATTTCTGTAGTAAGGTTAGTAGGATTATGCTCCATAAATAGGAGTTGGGTAGGAAGAGATTGATATTAGGATTTTACTCATGTATAGGGACCTCAACCTGAGCATGGATGTAAAGGTGACCATCACCAAAGAGGAAAAGGGGATGGAGGATTCAGTTTTATGTCCTGGAGGTGGCATCTCTAGAGGGGGTTAAGATCAGTAGAGGTACGATTAGCTTATAGTCTACCCTCATTCATGCCTTTTTTGATTTAGAATATTTTCACTTCATTGATGCACCCACTCTGGTCCATGGTTTGGGTTTTTATGTAGAGTGGATTCATGTTTCCCTAGTGTTTACTATGCAATTTAGAGTCCACACTAACTTGTTTGATGTGTATTGGGGTGTATACTGATGATGGGGCCACGTCAGTAATTTGGGGATCTCTTCTTACATTATATATATTCATATTTTTTCATCTCTAGTAACGTCTATTTGTATTTTGTACATGATGTTATAAAATTATTTCATGTGAGAGTTGGGTTCTCAAATGTGGACTGGAGGAGAGTGGTTTTAGTTGGCAGGCGGTGTAACAGTAAGATATTTTAAAAGAAGAAAATTAAGTTCGATAGTGCATGTGACATGCAACACCCAGATTAAGAAAAATATAACACTATGATACTTTAAGATATATATATTTTTTTAAAAAATCAATATCAATAGATTAAATTACAAAAAACATTGATTTTATCTTTCATTGAATGCAACACGTAGTTTAGCTTGTGTTACACACAACACTCAGTTTAGCTTTCATTAAACGCAACACCCAGATTAAATGAAATGTGAAGTATTATTAAAATATTATTATTTTATATAATAATTATAGCATGACCGTTAAATTGGTAATTATGAATAGTACAAACTAAATTATGAAAAATATGTTAATCTATTTATTAGTAATAAAATATGAATTATTTATAAGAAAAAGAAATGTTTTTTGAAAAACATTATTTTTTCTAAAAGATATATTTGTCACACTTTGCACAAAAAATTTAAAACTATTTTATACAAATTTTATAATATTTATTTTAAAAAATAAACTTTAGTTTTTAAATCATAATATAAAAATTATTTTTGGGTAAATGTTTTGGTATATTTCTGAAATGTTTCATTTTTTGATGAATAGTAAAAATATTAAACTTTAATTGCAAACTACCTTTTCATTAAAATAATTTATAATGTTAAATTAAATATTTAATTGGTTTTAAAGAGAAATTATTTCAATTATATATAAATTAATTCAATTTAGGTCATTGGAATAAATTTCATATTGAATTAATCATAAAAATTTCATTACCTTTTGAACATTTTTACTTCAAAAACCTGTTTTCTCATCATGTTTGTGTGATTAATTTTAAATTAAAAATCTAAAATTTTGTGAATTTAATTTTTAAAAACATATTAAAACTTTATAATCATCATAAATTATAAATTATAATAAGTTAAACTTAATTTTTGTCCAAAATTAATATTGAATGCAGTAAAAATTAATTACTATGGTTATGGTAAAAATGAGTTTACTGGGGGTTAAACTAAAAGTATAAGAGTAAAAATAACCTATAAGCTTCTCTAAAAACTATTTAATGGATATATTTACACCATAAAACCACTATGGTTTGATAATTTTCCATTTTTTACCCTTTTGGCATATGAAATACATGGGAACACTCAATTCATTTCAAAAAGAGCAAATATGTCCTCTTCCCCATTTATAAAAGGCCACACCCTCTCATCCATTATTGACACCTTAAAAAAATTAGTATTCCAATACATGCCAAAATAAATTCTTATCTTCCCTTATATTATCCTATAAATCTTAGTTTTGGAATAAATTTAACCAATGAATTCTTTTGGTGGAAATACAAGGAGGATACCCGAAGAAGAGGTAAAGTTCTTTAACGAGCATCTTTAATTTATTTCCTTATCCACCCCTTCAATTAATATTAAAAAATAATGATAAAATATACATAATATATTATATATTATTAGATGTTATTATTCTAATGGAATAACCTAAACTATTTCCATCTTCCATCAAACATGTTATAAAATAATCATTCGTGTGTAGGGCGGACTATCACCTCACAAACCGATGTTATTCGTTTTTTAATTAACAACTCTCACGGTTGGGTATGATGATGGATTTAAAATATATAGAGGATATTTATAACATAATTATACATATGGAGTCATTATATCATATATAAATTTTTACATTCCATTATGTAGGGGACACAATGACGTCGCTTGTGTGTAAGGTGGACAAAGCGATATGATTCGTTTTTCTCTAACACATGACATGGATGGTAATAAGGGTAAAGATAATGAATATAAGTTATATAAGTGAAATAATTATTATATTCATGAAATTTTTAGAATTATGTAAATGTAATATATCATTTTATTTCTTACCTTTTCACTCATACAAAAAGTGATAGCGTGATTTGTGTATGTGTGGACTACCGCATTCACGAAGCTATGTGACTCTCTTTTCAACACCACACTGCATGAATTATAAATACAAGTATATAAAATGGTATATATGATATTATGATCATTATTTAAATATAATATATTACTATCCATCTTTCCATTATGATTATTGGAAAATGGAAATGTTGCTCATGTGTACATATGACCTACCTTCTCCATGATTGTAACATGGTTCATTTTTCATAACCACCATTCATGATTTATTTTAAAATCAATATTTATGTATAAATTTATAATTATATCACTATTATTATTATTTATATGTTTAAATAATAAGCTATTTGACCATTGTCAACCTATAAAAGTCGATGTTGATACATAATCCAAATATAGTCAAAAAATCCAACATAAAATAAACTGATTAAGTAATTGTATAAAACATTGTAATAAATAAAATAAAATTAATAATAGAATTTAATAAATTTATCATATATGTAAATAATTAAAATAAGTTTATCATTGATAAATATAAAGACACATGTGAATAATCAGACTCAAGGTAAGGGACCTCATCTCAATTTCCTTTCGTTGAGGCATATTTTCATGTTATAGACCTTTATTATTTAACAAGGTGTATATGCATCCCCTTTGACATGATATATCATTAATTTATATATTATCAAGATATTTAATGTGTTTTTAAATTTTTTTCTAATGGGTTTTATGATTCACGTGTTTCCCAAGTTATAAGGGACTTTTCTTTAAAAAAAATTGTCTTTTAATGTTTTCTTTCCAACTCTTTATCTTCATTATCAATTTTTTAAAATGATTTTATAAAAAAAATTATATTGAAATAAAATATTTATAATTTACATTTTATGCCTCTTTTTAAATTATTTTAAAAGGCTTTGAAAAGGAATCTTTCTATGTTTTTTTTTGTGGAATGTGTTATGAACAAAAAAAATGTTTTATTCTTAATGTACATGACGACAATGATTTTTTCATCACCATGTAAATTATTTCATTTCAGAATTTCATTTCAAGATTTTATTTTTTCTTAGACCCCTTTCCCTTTTTTGGGTATTTTGGTGCTAAAAATGGGTTTTTATAAGAAAATTGTATTTTTATCCAAAATTATTTTTCATATGAGATTAAAAGTGTTTATCAAAAGGTTTTATGATGAAAGTGTTTTATTCATGATATGGTTCTTGATCATTATAGGAAATGTGGGGTTATCATATAACTTATATAAAGGTTTTATCCCTATTATAGCTTATGGGTGAGCCTGATATAGCTTATACAAAGGGTTGACCCCCATTATAGATTATGAAAAAATTGGTGATCCTAATATAGCTTATATGAAGGGTGGGATCCATTATTTCACTAAAAATGTATTGGGTAATTATTATATTGAAATTTGCCATGTGTTTTTTTTAAATTAAAATGGTATTGAATGGGTTTTATGAATATGATGCTCGAAGTTACAAAAAAGGTTTTAATTTCTTACTATAGATTTTAAAGGCTTTCTTTATCAAAAATGTGTGTGTTTGGTTTTTATCTGGAAATGTTTTATTTCATACACTGAAAGAACATTGAAGTTAAATATAAAAATTATATGAGTTTTTCTATTTTTAAATGTTATAAAGGTTTTGATTCTTTTTATATACCTTACTAAGCTTTTTGTGCTCATCCCAGGTTTTAAATTTTTTTCATGGGGTTTAAATATGGGTAAGGGAAAGGAATAATTAAAGTTAATATTTGTGGATATTTTACTTTGAAAAAAATTCTGATTTATTTTATAAGATTTATATTATAGAAAAAATTGATACTTGCATGTAGTTTCTACTTTTTATTTCAATTTTTTTAAATTTATAAGTTATGGCCTAATTATATAAAACTATAAAACTGAAATGATCCTCAAATGTAAGAGAATAAATTCTTGAAATAAAACTCAATATTATAAAATGTTTAAGGTCATATCCTTATAGTTATTATTAAAGAATAGTTTTTTCAACTTTAGAGGTTATTATATTGTTATTATCACACCCTTATGATATTTTACTTTATAGTTAAGATGAAATTATATAAAATTTTATGATTACCATATTGATTAATCTAGAATGTATATGTTCAGAATGGTCTTCCACAGAGGAAATAAGAATTCTATAGTGGGAAGGAACTAGGAGGAAAATATCCATCCAAATCAGCATCATTATATTGTTGGAATTAGAATAGAATAGTTTGTTGTAGCGATAACTCAGTTAAAACAAGTTATAAATGGTAGTGGTATCTATGATAGAGAGGAACCCGATATACCATAAAGGAACATGTCAATAGTAGAGAATTTTATGAGACGACATCTCCCATCCTTTAGTAGATCATCTGACCACGTGACAATTGAAGGATGGATTAATGCTTTGGAAAATTTATTTTAAGTCATGGGATGTTCAAAACATTAAAAGGTAACTCTTTGTATTTATCATTTTAGAGGTGAAGTTGATTGATGGGGGTATATGGTTAATAATACCATAGATAAGGATGATATTTATACTATTCAATGAGACATATTTTAGAATATTTTCCATTAGAAATATTTCCCTATGGTTTTTCAGCTTAGGATTCAGAAATGATTATTGTAATTAAGGGAAAATGGATGAAGATTCATTGACTTCATATTAGGAAAATTTCACAAGGTTTTCCAGGTATCTACTAATTTTTTTTATAAAATTAATATTAAAATTAATAGAGTTTGATAAATATTAAAATAAATATTTCAAGGATCATTAGATGCACAAGAATTTAAATGTTATGAGAATGATTTTCATTGTGCTGAGAAATTTGAGATGTAGTTTTGTGACACTTATGTTCCATGAGATGAAATTAGTAAGAAATGGTCAAAGTAGTAGTAAAAAATGAAAAACCAACTAATAAGCCTATAGGGAAGCCCAAAAAATGTTCCAAGTGTAGAAAAATACATTTAGTATTGTTTTTTTAGGATATGGAAAGTGTTACTGATGTGGTAAGTTTCATCACAAGGTTTTTGACTAAGAAGAAAATATTACCAAACAATCCAAGAATGTGAGAATAGATATCCAGTGAATACTAAGATGTTTTAGCTATAATTAGTTGGGAAATTATAATAATATGTTTCAAAAGTTATTTAATCGGGGTGGAAATCATCAAGATCAGAAGAAAAAAGGGGCAGAAAATTCATTTTCTAATTCCACATTTGATGTTGGGCTATCTGGTGAGGTGGTGAAAGCTCAAAAGAGCATAGTATTTTTTTAGGATTGATCAAAATCACACTGACTTAGGAACCCCTATTTTGATGTTTTAAGTAATGGAATTACATTGTGAGACATTTATTAGGTTTTCATTGATATCTAAAATATATGTTTTTGTGGAGAAGTTATTTAAGGAATAATGAATTTACATGTTTTGGGCAAAAATTTAAATGTATTGATAACCATTTGGGTTAATATGATAATTAATAAAACATTAATAATATTCAAATATGATTATTAGACCTTATAAAAAAAATTTATTAAAAACCTTAGTGAAAAGTTTAATAAATGATTAATTGTATTCCAAGTATGTCCATAAATTTTTGGAACATTATAGACATTATATTAACATAGTTTAGACAAAGGAAAATCCACATTCTTGATGACAACCCGTTGCATCCAGTAAGGCCATGAGGACTAAGCCCATGACCGAATTATGATAAGGGTTTTACAACTACCACTATACTTTTTTATATCTTGATAAATATTAAATTATTTTTAATGAAATGTTTGAAAAAATAAATATTAATGATTAATTAGTGGTGTTACATTTGAGTTCTAGAGATTAATTTATTATATTATATAAAATGTGCTAATAGTATTGTTTTTGGAAAATATTTAGTAATATATAAAAATTATTTCCACTCTTTTATAAATCTTATGATCTGTTAAAAGTTAATTTTAGTGCTTTAGGAATAAAAATTCATTTCTAGAGTAAAGGATGAAATTTAAATTTATCAAATAAAAACCAATGGATGAAATTATGATTGTGAAATAGAAACATATTAGTTAAGCATATTTCCTTATATTTCTAAAAAGTAAAATAATTGATCAACTTTAGGAAATGGATGTCTTAAAAAAATGTTATCCTAATAAATTTATATATGATGAATTATATGGCCTTATATACCACCATATATTTATGGTTTTATGGACCACAGCATTCCATAGATCATTCACTTACTTGTGATCAGTGATCTCAATCACTCTCTTTAATTATTTATGCTTGTCTTCCATGTCTAAATATAAACTTTTCATCTATGTTATCCTATTGGGAAACCAAGCTATGTGTTATTCCATATGACCTATGAACATCCCTTTCTATCTTATTAAGATGATGTTTTATTCACACTTTTAATGATGTGGGTTTATAAAAATACTATATTCAAATATCAAAACATTTATTTCTAAGAAAAAGATAAAATTGTGAGGGTGAAATTTATTAAAGGGGGGGAGGATGTACCACCCCAAGATTTTAAAAAAAGAAAATTATGTTCGATAGAATATCCGAAACACAACACCAATATTAGAAGAAAATATAACACCATGAGAATTTACGATGTATTTATTTTTAAGTAAATTCAATCTCTTCAACAGATTTAATTTCACACAACACTAATTTTATCATGCTTGAAACACAACACTATATTTAGCTTGTCTAACACACAACACTTAGTTTATCTTGTATTACATGAAACACCGAGTTTAAACAAAGTGTGAAATATTAACATTTAATATAATAGTTATAACCTAGATATTAAATTTGAAGGTATTAATATTTATAAATAAATTATGAAAAATATTTTTATCTATTGAATAGTAAAAAATTAAGACTCATTTTGAAGAAAAAGAAATGTTTTTTAAAAAATTATATTTTTTCTAAATGACGGATTAGTCGTGCTTTACACACATAATTTAAATCTAATTTTTACCAATTTGTGAACTTTTTTAGATAGAAAAATCATAATTTTTTAAGTCACATTTCCAAAATTATATTAGTTTTTTTTGTATTTTTTTAAAAATTTTAATTTTCAAATAAATAGTGAAAATATAGAATTTTAATTGAAAGTTACCTTTTCATGTAAACAATTTAAATGTTAAATTGTTTATTTAATTATTTTAAGGTAAAATTAGGTCAATAATATATCAATTAATCAAATTTATTTCATTGAAATTATTTTCATATTCAATTTCAATGTAAAAAATCATAGTACACTTTGAAACAATTTCACTTTAAAAACCTGCTTTCTCATCACGTCTACAGCAATAATTTTTAATTAAAAATTTCCAATTATCTGAATTGAATTCTTAAAAATGGATTAAATATTTAGAATCATAATAATTTATAATTTCTGATAATTTCTACTCTATTTTTGACCAAAATTAACAGTGAGTGTAGTAAAAATTAATTACCCTTGTTATGGAAAAATGGGTATACTGGGGGTTAAACTAAAAAGATAAGAGTAAAAATGACCTATAAAATTTTATAAAACTATTATATGGAAATATTTAGACCATGAAACATATAGGGTTCTATAATAATCCATTTGGAACATGTGTGACATATGAAAAACCTGGGAGCCCTCAATTCTTTTCAAAAATACTAAGTGTGTCCTCTACCCCACTTATAAAAGGCCACGTGTCTCCTCCCATATTAACACCTTAAAACCAAATTGGATTAGAAAATACCTTCCCAAATCACTTTAAAACTACCCTCATCTAATCTAAGAATCCTTATTTTGTTTAGAAATCTATCTTAGTAAGGCATTTAGTGGAATCCTAAGGTGGATACCTAAAGAAGAGGTAAAGTTATTCAATGAGCGTATTAATTTTATTTCATTATCCTACCCATTTAAATATTATTAAAAAATTATTATTTAATAAACTTATTATATTTTTTATATATAAATTTTATTATTTTAATATAATGACCTAAATCATTTCCCACTTCTGCTAAATGGGTTATGAAATCATTATTCATGTGTACGACATACTATTGCCTCACGAACCCACATTGTTTGTTTTCCATTATCACATATCACAGGTGGGTATCATGGTGGATATAAATTATATATGTGATATTTATAATGTTATTATACTAATGGAGTTATTATATCATATATACACTTGTAGATTCCATTATCTAGGTAATATGATAATTTTTCTCGTGTGTACGACAGACTACCGCTTCGTGAAGCGATGTGATTTGTTTTTCACAAACACATTACATGGATGGTAATAAGAGTAATTATATTAAATATATGTGATATAAATGAAATAATTATGATATTAATAACATATTTCTCATTATATAAATATAATATAACATTATATTTCATATCTATTCACTCACTGAAAAAGTGATAACATTGTTCGTGTAAGTGTGGACTACCACCTTCATAACATGGTTTGACTCTGTTTTCATCACCACACCACATGTATGATAAATATAAGTATATAATATGATATATATGATATTATTATAATGATGTAAATATAATATTTTACTTACCAACTTTTCATAACGATCATTGGAAAATGGAAATGTTACCCATGCGTACGTATGACCTACCGTCTCCATGATTATAACATAGTTCATTTTTCATAAACATATAATATGATTAGTTTTAAAAGTATAATTGATGTATAAATAAGATAATTATTTTTTATATGTTTACATAATTACCTCTTTGACCATAGTCATCCTTCCAAATTTGATTATGACACATAAACCAAATATGGTTGAAACATCCGATGTAAACTTAATTGATTAACTAATTATATAAAAAAAAATTATTAAGTGATAAAAATTAATAATAAACATTATTTTTTAAAATAATGTAAATTATTGACATAATTTTATTATTTAGGAAGATAAACACACATGTGAAGAATCATACTCAATGTAAGCGACTTCGTATCAACTTTCATTCATTGAGACATATTTTGGTTTCATACATATATATTATTTTATGAAGTGTATATGCATACCCATAGAAATTCTATATCAACAATTTCTATATTATCATGATATTTAATTTTTTTAATGTTATTCTATAATTGGGTTTATGATTCAAGTGTTTCCTGAGTGATAAGAGACTATTCATTCAAAAAATCATCTTTCAAAGTTTTCCTTCCAACAAATTCTATTCATTTTACATAATTTAAAAATTATTTTATGAACATTTTTCTATGGAAATAAAATACTTCTAAATTAAATATAATATCTCAATTTACATTATTTTTAAATTCTTTTAAAAGAAATCTGTTTATGTGTTTTATATGGAATGTCTTGACAGACAATAGAAGGAACGTTCTATTCATAATCTGTAAGATAATAATGAATTTTTCACCACCATGGATGTTATTTTATTTTTTCATTCCTTTACAAGAATTCATGTTTTTTCAATTAATACCCCTATTTCATTTTTTTCGTAATTTTGGTACTGAAATGGGCTTTTAAAAGAAAACAATATTTTTATCTGAAAGTTTTTTTCATATGTGTTTAAAAGATATTTTCAAATGGTTTTATGTTGAAATTATTTTATTCATAATATGGTACATGGGAATTATATGAAATGGTTGAAACCAATAAAGCTTATTTTAACGGTTGAGCCCCATTATTGTTCCAACCTTGTGCAGTGGATTTGAAAGCATTGTTTGAGTTAGAGGATTCTTCATTTCTATTTTTGTTGTATCACATGGGATGGGTTATGATCTTGTTATATTTTGGAAAGATAATATGCACCAGAATAATAAATATAATTAATTATTTTAATTTAAATTTAAGGGAAATGTAATGAATAATTTGTTTTAACACTTTCGGTATTATTTTGAATTTGAGATTTTATAGGTGTGATGACTTAATAAAAATTGCCGATGTTGGAGTAGTATTTTTTGTTGTGGTTGATATGTCTTTGGAACCCCTAATTGTGTGTGGTTTTTTTTTGGAATCACCGTCAATGAAAGTGTCTAATAACATTTATTAAAAAAAATTGGTTTCACAGGGAAACTCTTGTTTGTGTGAGAATTACCTTGGAAAGTAAATTTAAATGTGATGAATTACTCTTGAATAATCAAAAATAAGTTATGTGGTGTGTGGTTGTGATGTGTGGTAGTGATTTATGGATTTTATGTTTGGGGATTGATGTTTTGTTATGTGGGAATGGTATGTAGTGCTTGTGATGTGAAGGTGTCTTTGGTTTTAAAATGGTGGTAATGTGGGTTCTTTTTGGCATGAGGTGGATGAGTTTTTTGATTTGTTGTGTTGTTCTAGTTTTCTAGGAAGTAATGGAACAAATTTTAAATGATGAATTGAAATGATATTATTTGAAATGGATAATGAACATTTGAACCACAATGGGATGTTCAGTATTAGTGGTTGTTGTTTAATGTGAAATAAATGGGATGGATAATGAAATGGGATAGTGATGAGAAATATGTAAATTGGATTAAATTTAAAAGAATCATGGATTGTTATTATAGATTTATTATGTAGAATTATGAATTTATTGGTGGAAATGAAATTTTAAGAGGTTGTGGGGCTTGATGGTGATATTGGTAATTGGGATAGTGTTCTTATTGTGAACCCATAATATGGTCATGTGCGTGACTCTATCTATCTATATATATATTTTATATTACATATGATAATATACACACCCCACCTACACCAAAAAATATGTTATGATAAACAAATGCTTTGGGGCGCTTTCCCAACATCTCAGTGGTGAGGATGGATGGTTGGATAACCCCTCTTTCCCACTCTCTCTTCCAGGTGAGTTTGATATGCACAGGCTATGATGGAAAGAATTAAAAAGTGAACTAGTGGTAGTTTTTTATGAAACAATGATTTTTATATTTTCTAGGTCATGTATGGTGGGGGGAGGCATGAGGTTGATGTCATTCATGTTCATGACACCCTAAAACTATTTTTATCGATGTGGAAATGAGGTGATGTCCCTGGTTTTTTTATGCAAGATGTGATGTGATGTCTCATTTGTCTTCGAGTAAGATGTGATGTGATGGAAGAGGTGAATTCAAGCGATATGTGATTTCCAGTTTCACATGGGGTTCTTGGAATGATTTGAAGACCAAGGTGTTTTTTTCTAGGTTTTCTATGGAGAAGATATGGGAGTTCTAAGACATACAACATTGGGGTGTTAGAGAAAAAAAAATAGTGAGAAATAAGTGTGGGTAATGATTTTATCGATATGAATATTATTATGTTATTATAATTATATGAGTTATTTATAGAGTGTACTTTGGTAGAGATAGTTCTAGCTAGTTTACTTTTTTAGGTGATGTTGGTTCTGCTATTTGACCACCGGTGAATTAGTATTCTCTTTTTCACATTTATATAGTGACTTTGGGTATGATCCTACCGTGTATAGTTGTATGGTCACAATATATATATAAACTATTTTTTAGGTTTTTTAGAGGACTACATAGTCTATTATAGACATTACTAGCTCGAACCATTGGTTTTTTGTTATGTCATTGGCTTAACATTACTTTTGGGTATTTATATGGAGATTTTTATTTGTATCTATTTACTTTTTGAATCTATTGTGGGATGGTTTCAATTTCATTTTTTTATATTATATCATGGATTTGTTTGATAGTTGATATCCAATCATCCAACCATTATATTATTGGGGTAAATGCCTCTATGAGTCAAATGTTTACACCCTTAGTGTTACTCACGAACCCAGAGCCTACTAGAGGATGGATTCATTGGCCATTATCTATCTTCCTTCATTGATGACCCAAGAGGGGTACCTTTGGAAGGAAGGGGGAATAAGAAACCTCATCAAACAAAACATTATATTAATAATTATAATTATAATAATAAAATAAAAAACTCCTAGAATTAGTACTATAGGAAATGCTTTTGATAAAGTGAAATATTCAATGTATTAGAACCATTCCTTCTTATGTAACATACAGTTATAGTTGTTAAACAAGTGAATCCTGAAACATATGGAAGAATGTAATGATTTAATTAAGGTTAAAAATATGTTCAATGAATATTTTACATAATTAATTCTAGTCTAATATACTCATTATGATCGCTTATGTCCACGATATTCAATAAGATTGAATATGTTTTGACAGACTGATAAATTCTTATATGGATTTCTCTAGTTGAGAAATTTTACCAATTTTCATTGAAATTTTACCAATTTTCAATGGTCATGAAAGATGGATGAATTAAAGATAAGTTTACCTAATATTCTCAAAGTTTTATAAATATACCAACTAAGAATATAATGTCTTTTTTATGGTACTATAAAGACAGTATAAAGAGATAAAACTTCAAAATCTAGAATAGGTAATGTTTGAAAGTAAAATAATAATTCTTCAACAATCCAATTAAGGTTATCGAAAACCAAGGGATATTATTAGAAATAAGTTATGACTTCATAATATGGGATTATCTAAATTACTTTAAGGGGTTTGGGAACTCGCTTGAATGTTCCTTGTTAGGTATTAATTTTATAAGAATTAAATATTCGATTTTAAATGGTACGCAATACCAGGTGTATGATTTATAAGTGTTTTAAATATAAAATAGTTCAAAATCAAAGGAAGAATTTGTTGATCTAATAGTTTTCACTCAAGGTATGATGTAAACTGTTACAATATTGAGGATTTAAATTTAAATGTTTTTATCAAGCTAAAATAAATCCATGTAAAATGTTTGTATCATACCTCATTTCTCATATGTGATAACAATGCATGTTTAATAAAAATAGTCATTATGATATGATTAAATGTATATACATGGATTTTGATTCATTAGATTTCTATTACATGTTTTGAGAATAAGATTTAGATGAGAGTACTTATCCAAGATAAATGATTTTATTCATGATAGAAATGTTTATCTAGATATTTGTTAAAATATGAGGGAATGTGTACTATCCATCAATGAGATATTTTGATAAAATATTCATTATAAAATTAAATATTTAAAATGAATATAATACAATTTACACTAAAAAATGGTGGTTAACAGTCGTTTTTAGGGCAATTCTCAAAATAGTTACTAAATTTCTAGTTTTTATTTATTTAGTGGTGGTTTTCTAAAATTTTTGCTAATTAATGACTCTTAATTAAAAAAATATTCATTTAGAGGTGGTTCATTTAAGAGTAGTTTAAAACTCTTATATATCCAGTGGTGGTTTTTTATTTTATTATACTTTTTTCACTTTTAAAAATATTTTTAATTTTTAAATTTTATAATTATTTAATATTAAATATTTATAATTTATTATATATTTATATATTATTATGTATTACTTTATTTATTTTTTATAATTATTTTATATTTACTATTTAAAATTATAAGTAATTATGAATGGTTCATGATTATTCATTAATTATTAATTATTAATTATTAATTATTTACTAATCACTAATTATTAATTATATAATATATAATATATACTATATATTAATCATTATTATTTATTATAATAGTAATAATTGTTATTTAATTATTAATTATTAATTATTTTGAAATTATTAATAATTATTTATTATTTAAAATGATTTTTAATTGTTAATTATAAATTTTAAATTTTAAATTATTTACTAATTATTAATTTTAATATATAAATGTCTATATTTGTATATTTTTTATATATTATATGGGTACATATCAACATATTTATATGTGTATATATATGTATCTGTGTGTGTGTGAATATTTAAATGTGTTTATATATATATATTTAATTTTATTAATACTTAAGTCCAATTGTGGTTGAATGGTGGGTTCCTAGGGTTTCCTAGGTGACATGTCAGGGATTCACTATGACAGAGGTGTTGGTTTTTAATTTTTATCTTCTTGTTAGATCTTCTCATTGGGAAGATTTGGCTTCTCTACTTTAGTGTTTTCCATCTTACCACCACTATTGATGACAACCTACTGAAGAAATGGGATAAATCCTCGATAACCAACCTAAAAAAATCCGCAATCGATGTTAGTGATGTAGAAGATATAGAGCTCCATAAAAACTACTCCCTACTTCTAGTGGGTAGATTCACATTTAGTACACCCTATAACATGAACTCCATGAGGAAGACATTACATTTGATCTAGAGGTTGGAATAGGGAGTCTATATTAAACAAGTTAAATGAAGGATGGTTATTTAGGATTTTTTTAGTGAATCTAATAAGATACATGATTTGAACGGATGACCATGTTCTTTTGATAAACATATTATTGTGATCAAGGACATGTTAAACAATTTTCATTGGAAATGGAAACAAAAACCCACGCATCAAGCAGACTATGTTTATTTTCCCTGTGTCCTTTTTTCTATGCAGTGTGTATTAACTATACACATTTTCCCCACATTTTTTTCTCCCCACGTGTCCGTTTAATGTGGATATTTTATTTCATTAATGTTAATATTTAATTTGTTTGTTTCATTCTTTTGTAAGTTCATATAAATTGTTGTCAATTGTATTTTGAAAAATTGTGCAATACAAGCGTGAAAAATACTTTGTGTTATTGTGTGCCAATTTCTTCCTCTCTATTTTTTCTTGGCATGTATAGCCAAAAAACTGGTATCAGAGGTATGGTTACCAAAATCCTCCAATTTTTTGAAGATGGATGCAATCCAGCTATAAGTTCCAAAGTTGTCTAACAAAAACTATGAAAGGTGGTGCATCCAAATGAAGGCGTCATTCGGGTTGCAAGAATTATGGGAGATCATCACCGACGGGTATATTGTACCCTCTATAGAGGAAGAAGCCTCCTTTACGAATGAAGAAAAGATGGGTCAAAAAAATAAAAGGAAGAAAGACAATAATGCATTGTTCCACCTCTATCAAGGGTTGGATGAATCAACATTAAAAAAGATTTCCAAAGAAACTTCAATCAAGAAATCTTGGTATACCCTTTGTGCCATCTTCAAGGGTGTTGATCAAGTGAAGTAGGTACGTATTCAAACCTTAAGAGAAAAGTTTGAAGTGTCACACATTAATGAAGGTGAGAGTATATCTAACTACTTCTCACACTTGATTTTTATTATTGAAAATTTGAAAAGGAATAGAGAAAAGTGATGTACATTCGAGTTATTGAAAAATTACATTGATCTCTCACAACTAAGTTTGAGAAAGTGGTTGTGGAAATCGAAGAATGAAATGATTTTAAAAAACTTTAAATTGAAGAACTGATGGGGTTGTTTCAAGTGCATGAGAAAGAAATTCAAAATAATGTTGTTTCAATGCTAGAGCATGTCTTAGAGTCCAAGTTGAATCTATAAGAACAAAGAAAATGTCCAACCTCAATGAGGTAGTCTTCGTGAAAGAGGAAGAGGGCATGTATATCATCCAAGCTATCAAAAAAAAGAAACAAAATTTTACCAATTTCTATTGAAGAGGAAATGGTGGAGGCCTATTCACATGTGGTTATGGAAATATAAAGAATGTCTAATGCTACAATTTCAAAAATATCGGCCATTATGCTTCGGTGTGTTGGACAAAAATGGATCCTGATGAACGATCCAAATATGATGAAGAATCTCATTGTGAAGAAGAAGGTACCAGACACTTCCTCATACAAGAAAATGCATGTGAATGGCCCAATGTGTGGTATCTCGGAACAAGTGAAAAAAACCACATGAGTGGTAAAAAAGAATTATTTGAGGAACTCGTAGGGGAAGTTTGTGGCGACATGTGCTTTGGCGACTCATCAAACGTATCCGTGATTAGAAAAGGTGAAATCAAAATCTATCTGAAGACTGGTGAGTCTAATTACATTTATAATGTATATTATGTACCAAACATGAAAAATAATATCATCAGTCTCAGCCAACTCCTTGAAAAGGGGTATTTCATACATTTAGAAAACTCTTCCTTGTCTGTGAGGGATGCTCACAAGGGACTTGTTGCTTAAGTCCAAATGGCGAATAATTTCACTTTTCTACTACATATCAACCCAAAATACGAGGTGTGTCTCTTGGTACACATGAATAATGACTCATGGAGATGACATACATACTTTGGGAATCTACATTTTAGAAACCTTAAACTTCTATCCTCATCAATAATGGTGCATGGATTACTTGAGATTGAAGTTCCAAATCATGCATGTGAGGTGTTTACACTCAGTAAGCAACAAAGGAACCCCTTCCCCATTGGATTATCCATAAGAGAAAATGAACCACTTCAGTTGGTTCACATTGATATTTTTATTCCACTTGAAACACCCTCACTTGGAGGTAATAGGTATTTTATTACCCTCATTAATGATTTTAGGAAGAAACTCTGGGTTTATTACATCCAAGAAATATCGTATACTTTTGATATCTTTAAAATTTTCAATTATCATGTTAAGGTTAAAAGTGGTCACATAATAAAAGTACTTATATATGATAGAGGTGGAGAATACAGTTTAAATTAATTTTAATATTTTTGCAGAGAACAAGGAATCAAGCAACCATACACTATATCCTAAACACCACAACAGAATGGCATTACAGAAAAGAATAACTGCACCATCCTCAACATGAAAAGGACCATGATGATGGAGAAAGGCCTTCTAAAGAGCTTCTAGTTAGAAGAAGTGGAATATACTTCATACCTTCTTAATCAGTTTCCAACAAATAGAGTCATAAACTTGACACCAAAGAGGTAAATATTTGTTCCCTGTATGTAGATCATGAGCCTCTAATGTTTAAGGAATCTATAAGGGAAGAATGTTGGAGAATCTCTATGGAAGAGGAAATTCATTCCATAGATAAAAATGACCCTTGGGAGAAAACTACACTTCCTAAAAGTCAAAATAGCATCAATGTCAAATGGGTGTACAAGATCAAGGACAATTCTAATGGTGAGATCAATCAATACACGGTAAGGCTCATAGAAAAGGGGTACAAACAGACGTACATAGTGGACTATAAAGATTTATTTTATCCAGTTTCTATCCTTGACACTGTGAGGATGATTATCTCCCTTCTTGTTCATAAAAATTGGATTATCTACCAAATGGATGTGAAGTCTTAATTCTTGCATGGAATTCTTGAGGAAGAGGTATATATTGACCATCCAAAAGGCTTTATTATGGAAGGGGAGGAAGAAAAGGTGTATCATCTGAGGAAAGCTCTCTGTGGGTTGAAGAAAGATCCATGTTCCTAGAATGCACATATCGACAACTATATTTGAGATAATGGCTTCACCCAATGTCCATATGAGCATGTAGTTTACATTAAGAAGAATTATCATGGAGATATACTTATTCCATACTTGTTTTTTGATGAATTTTTGATTACCGGGAACAGTAAACTGATGTTCTATGAATTCTTCGGGGCCATGTTCAAGGAGTTTGTGATGACTGAAAGTGGTATCATGTCCTTTTTCCTAGGAATAGAAGTAAAGAAACAACATGTTAGAATCTATATATCTTAGAAGAGGTATGCCAAGGAGTTTTCGAAAAAGTTTATGATGGTCAACTGCAGCACTGTAAAAACTCATGTAGAAATAGGCTTAAAACTAAAAAAAGATGGATAAGGAAGAATAATTGAATTGACTTTGTTCAAGAGTCTCATTGGAATCCTGAGGTATCTCAAAATTAGAAGGATATTTTTTTCTATATTGTTGGTCTTCTAAAAAGGTACATGGAAGCACTGGAAGAGTCACACTGGCTATGCTTAAGACGAATCCTCCAGAACACCAAAGGAATGGTGGATTTTGTTCTATTTTATCCATACAATGAAGAAGAAAATCTATATGGTTACTCATATAGTGACTGGGGAGGTGACCAAGATGAAGGAAAAGGCACAACTAGGTATTTATTTTAATGTGTATCGAATGATTTCACATGGAATTCAAGGAAGTATAGTGTGGTCACCTTATATACATGTAAAGTAGAGTACGTAGTGGCATCATCCACTATTTGTGGAAGAATCTGGTTGAGAAATCTATTAAAGGAGATGAAAAATCCATAGGATGGATACATATTGATATATGTGTATAATAATTCAGTAATAAGACTATCCAAAAATCTAGTGCATCATGGAATAATCAAACTTATTGATACCCAATTCTATTTTTTTGAGAGATTATATAAAGAATAACACGATAAAGTTGAAATATTATCATACTACATAACAAGTGGATTATATTTTCAAAAAGGAAATACTGACAGATGCATTCAAAAAATTCATAATGATGCTCGAGATGAATACATTTTTGGTTTGAAGGGGAGTGTTGGAAATGAAAACAATACCCCATGCATCAAGCAACCCATGTTTTTTTCACCATGTATTTTTTCCATGTAGTGTGTATTAACTATAACCATTTCCCTACATTTTTTCTCCCCGTGTCTCCATTTAATGTGGCTGTTTTATTTCATTAATGTTTCCATTTAATTTTTCTATTTCATTCCATTATAAATGCCTATAAATTGTTGGTAATTGTAGTTTGAAAAAGTGTAAGAAACAAGCGTGAAAAATCCTTTGTGTTATTGTGTGCCAATTTCTTCCTTTTTTTCTTATATAGTATAGATGGTAGGTTTAACATCATTGGGATGTAATTCACTCATTCCCATTTCTAGATCTAGGTAAAAGGTGTCCCATTTATGGGTAGGATTGATCAAGTTATGTATGGTATTGAAAACACCATTAGGGTGTTTATAAATTGGTATGTTTTTTATCAAATCTAGTGGGGTTGTATGGTGTGAATCAGGGCTATGGTGGAAATCACACAACCTGTTATGTAGGGTTTGTACATGAAACTCCATGATTCCATGATATGGGTGTCTTTTGAATTCAAAACTATTCCCTCATTTTATTTCTTATTTGGCCTTATTGGTTATGCAATAAAGGACAAAAAAATGAAAAAAAACTGATCGAAGGGGTGGGATATGCTGCAATATGGCCCATGTCTCTAGGAGGAATCTTTTGGTGATCAAACCACTCTGAAGGATGAAGAATAGATAACTATAGAAAAGCTCAAAAAACTCCCCGATCAATGTTATCTTGGGTTAAAGGAAATGAAAGTATCGATAGGTCCTTCATCCTTCCCCAATAAACTAGAGAGTTCACCTTACCCTTATCTAATAGAAATGGTATTTTCAGTTCCCTAGGTTGACTACCATATTTTACGAAGTACGGTTGATGATGGATCATGGGATGAGGACACACAAGATGTCGGGGCTAGGAACAATTCAATGGGTGGCCATTTTCCCCATACTGAATGTGAATAATGATTTGGTGCATAGGAATATAGGAAGTATCTCATACAATGGGTTGTTTAACTATGAACCAGAAGTAATGAAGCAAATAATGGTTTCCCTTTCCTGGGGGGAGGGACAAGGTGGGAGACCTGGATTCTACGTTTATGAGTGAGGAGGCACCACCAGGATTTCCTACATTGTGGATGGTTAATCTAGTTCTAGAAAAATTTCCTCCTAGTGTGATCCTAGTTGAAAAAAAAACATCTAGTGAATTAGAATAATATGAATAAGAACATCACTAACATTGATCACATTGATAATAAGTTTTTTTATAAACAAAATATTTCATGGTGGGTCATAGGTGGAAGTTCTATCGGGTTCTTGGAAACACTCAAAGATGTTAGATGGGGATGCAATGAATTACTTGATAGAGGTGGAGGTTAGTTTAGAGTATCCCATCTTGGTTCCATGAAACATTTATGCTTGTACTGTCATGTTCCTGAAAACCCATGATCCATTTTTATACTCCATCAATGGATCTTGAAATATATACATGATATGATCTTTTTTTCAAGACCATGTTTGAATGTATTTAAATAAGAAGGATTAATTTGAAATATGGGTTTGAGAACTATTTCTCAATTGGGATTTTAGGCCATGAATGTGGCCTTTGTATCATGTAGAGAGAGGATCTTGATGCTTCAGTGGTTATATTTTTCCAAAACCATATTTCCTTTTGATTTGTCAACCTCAAGAACATGCATGGAATTTCATGGTGTTTTATGACTAGTTGGGTGCAACTGAAAAGTGGATATCCTTAGAGATTATTAAATATATCATAAATAAACATCAATATACGATTATCCTTGTTAACTATTTCAACAAGATTATTTACCACCATGAGAAGTAAGGCAGAACAAGGAAGTTTTTTTCCTCTATACATCAATTCCAAGTCTACTTTCTTTACTCTGGCCTCTTAGACATGGGATTATTAGTGAGTCTGTTTACTTAGTTTCAGGGATGTGACCTTGACTCAATATTATCTAAAAATATCAATAGGTTTTTGGGGTCTTGAAACTGGGCATCGATGTTCCATAGGTATGAGGTATATGACTTCCCTCTGATTTTATATAATCATTTTCCTATTATTCCCCAATAGTATGTGGTATCCCAGTAAATAATCCCACAATAGGGATTCATATATTAATTCATGTGGATTCATAATAAAAACTATTGGGATGTTTTCAAACCTACTTGGTCCTCCTCTAAATACCATGTTTGGGGTAAGATAAAAACAGTGGCAACTTAGTATAAGCGCATGATTCAACAACACTACAGGAACTCTAATCAGAGAATTTTCAGATTTGAGAAATCACATGGGAGATATTATCAAGAACCCACTTTATATATTACCATTTATGAGGCAGTTACTCAAGAAAAGTATCTGGAAGATTCCTTGAGAGATAATGAAATATATTGGATTATCCGATCCTGGTAGGATTTCACCAAAAAGGGTGACCAAAACACAAATGATTTCATCAGAAGGACTTTTCTAGAAGAAAAAATAACATCATTTAAAAATTTGTGATAGGGGATGAAAGCATTAATTTTATAGGGTGAAGATTAAAGAGATGATCAAGTCCTTTTATAGAGATATATTTTGTTTTGATAGTGCCACCAACAAAGGGGACCATCTAAGCTATATTGTGTGAAATGATATAGAGTAAATGAATTTGGAAGTTGATTCAGGCATTTTTGGGGATGAAATTTATTCATCCTTGAAGGGAATTCATTAATAGAAGGCACCCAATATGATTATACTCTATGAAATATTTTTTAGTTTGTTTTGGAATTTTTTAGGTCCTGAAATTATCAAATTAATACCTGATTTATGGGATAGTTCTAGAGGTATGGAAAAGGTCAATGAAAAAATCATTTTTTGGAACCCAAAAATCTCTTCCCAATTTAAAATCTATAATTTTAGACCTATCAACTTGTGAAATCTGGCCTGTAATATTTTCTCAAAAAAACCCCTCCCACTTCGTGGGTTTGTTTCTTCCCTCTCTTATATCAGAGAATCAAATAGATTTTGTACCTAATGGACATATTACAAACATCTATCTTGTTTCTAATTAAATCTTTGATTCTGTGAAAAATCAATCCACATCTTAGAGGGGAACTTTTTCAGTGAAATTGTATATGAAAAAAATCTTATGATAGGTTGTAATGGGATTTCATAGAATAATTCATGAGGAAACGAGGCTTTGGCTCAAAATGAATGAGAGCGATCATGAGCTGTGTCCAGAAAATTTCCTTCAGCATCATGATTAATGGTTTTCTCACAAGGAACTTCAAACTAACTAAAGGATTATAGAATGGTGACCCTATTTCCCCACAATTATTTCTACTTATTACTGATGCTTTTTTCTCATATCTTATCAAAGGATTCATTGAATGGAATAATTAATGGGGTTAATGTTTTTTGGTGTAGTAACGTTATTACATACTTTTTCTCTAATAATTTTATTCTTCTTTCTAGATAAACTCATCAATAATGGAATGAGGTTCTAAAAGTTGTTGATACTTTAACCAAATACCCAAAATAATGTGTCAAATTATCCAAATTAATGATGTATTTTATCCATTATCTGCAGAAATGTATGAGAGCTACCATCACTATATTTCATGTCATCAATATTATGGAAAAACATTAATAGTATTTGTGAATATTGATGGGTTTGGGGGGTTCTAGAGAAGAGTTATTTTGCTTCATCCTAGAAAAATTTGATAATAAAATTAAGTTATGGTAAAAAAAGAAACCCTCTAGGGCTGAGAATGAAGTTTTTATTAAATTAGTTGCCCTAGAAGTTCCATATTATGTGATCTCTATCTTTAAGCTAACAATTTTCTTTATTCACTAACTCTATTTAGCCTTTTAAATTTTTTTTTTGGTCTATACTAATGGAAAAAATAACATACATTGGATTGCATGAGATAAGATTTATTCACCCAAGGCTTGTGGATACTTGGGATTCTAGAAAATTATAGTTCTTAGCAATACCCACCTGTAAAAAATATTTTTTAGTTTTAATTATAGGAATCATACAGTTTGTGCCCAAAGGCTATCAAAGCCTTATATGTCCCCCTAATGATTTTATGCCCTTCATCTAGGGTCCTCATCTGTGATTTTTCAGGAGGACCTTTTGAGGATCAAAATTTTTTTTCAACTAAAGGATTTATTGGTGAATTTATACTGGTTCTATGGTTAAAATCTAGATTGACCCTTGTCTACTTGATTTTGGCGATATAAAACCCACTTCTGAGCTAGTTCCTGGTCTGGAGCATGCTTCGATGAGTGATTTTTGGTTGATAAACATAATATATGGGATTTTAAAATGATTTATCTTTGGTTTAATGAGAATTAATTAAAGTCTATTTTTGTATTTCTAGTTTAAAATGGGGTAGTACTAGAAGATATGTGATGGAAATTTGAGAGTTTGGACTGATACTCATTTTGATTAGGTTTCAGGATTTTCCTTACATAGGGAGATACTACAGGGTTTCCATTATGGAAGAATATCTATAATTTAAAATCATCATCAAAGTTCAAGATATTCATCTAAAAAATTTATAGATTTATCCTCCCCACCTATGATCACCTTCCCGATTGGAACCTTTCGAAGAAAACATTATTCCCTATATGTGGGACCACTACAGAAATTGAGTTTCATGTGATTAATTTTTGATCTTGGGTTACTAGGTTGTAGTCATAGTGTGCTTAGACGGATCATGATTAGTGGATAAGTCTAAAGGATATAAATATTATTGTGGGGGAGGGGTTTAGATCGCTTCTAGTGTAGACTATCGCAGGGTTGTGCATCGGTGTGTGGTTTATCTGGTTCCACCATAACACCTTCGTGTTTAAACGAACAATAAAATATGACAGGGTATGGATTATTAGGATACATAACTATATTTCTCAATGGAGTGAGAAATGGGGGATCATCTTCTGTCCCCATTTCATCCCCTACTATCTAGGTGGATACCTCCCACTCTATGAATCTTTAAAATGAACACTATAATTTCACTAATTAGAGATGGCACTGTTGGCCTAGGGGTAGTTATTTGTGATAATTACGGATCTATAATCACGACTAGAGATTCCATAGTTAATGTATAATGGTATCACCCTTTGGAATATGCATTAGATATTTTGTATGGCATGTAGTTTGCCTCTTCTCATTGATGGGGGAATATTGTGGTAAAATTCAACTGTCAAGTTATTATCAACACTTTGGATGATGGTGAAGGTGGCTGCTAGACATTCGAGTCTGTTATTGATAACAATAGGTCTTTAGAGAATTGTTTATCCTCTTGGGGTTTCTCCTTTATTAAGAGAGAGGTGAATCGGGTGGCGCATTACATCGCTGATTTAAGGAGAATTTAGGGGTCTATGTTTTGATTTTCTTCTTTCCCTCTAGAGTTCTGTAATTTGGATTTTTTTGATATTAAGTTGATGATTTTCTTTCATAATATATATACATATGTATATATATTTTTATTTTTATTTTTATTTATATATAATTATATTTGATTATATATATATATATGTATGTATGTATATATATATATATATATATATATATTTATATATATATGTATGTATATTTATATATGTATATTTATATATATATATATGTATGTATATATATATTTATGTATTTATATATCTTTATATGAATTTGTATATATTTATATTTTTTTATTTTTATATAATTATCCTTAAATATATATATTTTTTGTTTGTGTACTTATATATAATTATTTGTATTTATATGTATTGTTATTAGGGTGATACCTAAGTGATAAACCCCATAATCCTATATCTAAAAGACCTAGGTTCAAAATCAAGCTAAAAAGTTTTTCTACGTTAGAGTAGTATCACTATAGTAGGTTACTAGATTTGAGATGACATTCTAGCGATGGTGGTAAAGTAGAAGGTACTATAGGAGGCCGGGTCTTGTAGAAGTACCATCAATTGGAGGGGCTTTTGGGATAGAAAATGTGTTTTCGGGCCTAGAAAAAGGGCTCCAAGCCCTAGGCCCTTCGGGACATGAAATTTGCAAAGGGTTGACTGGATGGGTTTTCCCTTGGGGGGTTATGACCTATCCTACATATCCCATATGTTTGGGTGTGTGTGTGTATCATTGTATTATATCCCCAATAAATTATATAAATATAATTATATTTATTTATTTATAAATATTTGAATGTATTTATATTTATATATATATAAATATTATATGGATATATATATTGTGATATACATATATATAATTATGTAAATCTATTTTTATATAAATCTATTTATTTACATATGCATATATAAATATTTTGGTGTGTGTGTATGTGTGTGTGTGTCTTTATATACAATTATGTTAATATATATATATATATATGTATTTATTTAAATTTATATATAATTATATGTATTTATGTATATATAGATATTATATTTATTTATATATATTATGTGCGTACATATATACTATTACATTTAAAAATATACATATACATATTTATATGCATAATTTATATATTTATATAAATTTATTAATATATATATATATATATCAATTTTTGAATATTTATAAACATTAAAATATATTATATCAATACATACACATATATTTATATATAATTATATTTATATATGTATGTATTTAGTGGTAGTTTTTAATTTATTATATATTTATTTAAAAAAAATTTATAAAAAATTTTATTTCATAATTAATTTTATTTTTTATTTAGTATTTAGTTTTAATTATTTATTTTTTATTTTTTTATTTTTTATTATAATTATTCATTTTTTATTTTTTGAAATTATCAATAATTATGAATGGTTAATTATTAATTATTTACTAATTATTAATTATATATTATATATAAAATATTATTCGTTATATATTATATATAAAATATTATTCATTATATATTATATATTATATATTATTCATTATTATTATTATTATTTAAATTATTTTTCATTTATAATTTATCAAGAGTTAATAATAATTCTCAATTATTTATTATTTATTATCAATGATTTATAATAGTTTAGAATTAATGATTATTTTTTATAAATTATAAATTATTTACTAATTATTATATATATATATATTCATTTATTTTTATTTTTATTTTTATATATTATGTGGGTTTATATGTGTATAATTATATATACATGTGTTTGTGTATTTATGTATATCTATATGTTCATATATATATATGAATTTATTTATAATTATATTATAATATATATATATATATGTAAATTTATTTACAATTATATATATTTATAGATATTTATATGTATTTTTGTGAATTTATGGCTTTCTATGTATATATTTATTTATTTATATTATGTGGGTATATATATCTCTCTCTCTTTATTTGTGTTTGTTCTCATTTATCTTTATGTGTGTGTTTCTATACATTTACACATATAGACAAACACACACACACACACATATATTTATGCGTATTTATTTTTCTTTATATAATCTTATATTTTAATATATGTGTGTTTGTGTTTTTATATATTTATTTATATTTTTATATTTTTATTTATTTGTATTTATCAAGATGGTGCAAACCATGGGTTACCAACCCAGAACCCCAAAAATTTATCAAGGAAAATAGAAAATAAACAGTACATGGGGAAGCTAGACATAACGCAACCAGTCATACCACCAAAACACAGAGAGCATATCCCACCATCCAGCTTCCAAACTCCACTTCAATGCACATAAAAATCAAAACAATTAACTCAATTTACCCATATTCTATGCATTTCCATGACCCTAAGGGTGACATCCCCTCCCCCATTTAGGAGGGACCAAAGGGACGCCTCGGTCATCCGATCCCTTGATGTTATCTTCCTTTTTCTCAATTACCTCTTGTTCTTTCATGATCACTTTCAGGCTAGAGGATAGTTCATCCTTGCCTAAAGAAACCATTTTATCAGTTTCTACAAGCCACAAGTCTATTGGTTTCTCCTGACATGCAAACTCATTATCCACCATTTCATGTTTCCTAACAAAACATTCATCCAACGACCTCATCTCCACTTTAATGTAGCTTCCCTATTGAAGTACTAAATACCGAATCCCACCTATACTCTTATTTAGTGCCCTGTCCAGTATTTTGTTTCTCACTCTTAGACTCTTCGACTAGTCTAGAGTCCTACGTTGTAATAGAGGGAAATCCCACCTTTTTACTACCATTCCCATCATCATGCACATAGGCCTTGATAGTATCCATATAAACTTTGGTATTTTAGTGAGATTCCCATTTATTCCAAAAACCATATTTCCCAAATCCCTCAAGGTAGTGATGGTCAAATGTCAAGTTATTAATTCACTCAAGAGTTTAAAATAAATTAACTTTCCCTTTTGGTGTATAACTAATAGAAAATACACACATTGTTTGTTGATCAATAGTGGAAAATGTTGAAGCATCCCGACAAGGACAACCTACTTTTTCAGACTGAACACCTTCCTCTATAGTTTTAACCTAGTCATCTTTCCCAATTATGGTTTTTTCATCATGGAAAACACCCCTGACCTCATAAGATATCAAATCAACATTTTCTGGAGGTTTCATAATAATTGAACTCGGTTGGACATCAACAACATGTGCAGAGGCACTCTAACCAGGTACCATAACAGGCTGTTCACTAGCCTCTACATAAAAATCTGATTGGATTATGGCAAGATCCCCTTCCACCCCCTGAATAAGTGATTCTATTTGATCTGAAGGGGTAGCAGTATGAGGGGGGATTATGTCACCTGGGGACATCCAATAGTTGCAGACTTCAATGCTGGATTTCCCTTGCTAATCCGTTAGTGCTTGTGTGTTTTAGCCTATATAGCAGGAAATAACTTATTTCTTTTGTTTATTCCAAAATTCTGTAATTCATACCCCTAATTTTAGTAGAATAAAAAAATCTTTAAAATCAAATTAGTCTTATTATTAATTTTTTACCTATTGCGATGTAAGGCCCCAATATATAGATCCCAGATGAAACTAATCCTTATCTATAGTGCCCCCAATGACATCCTTTTCAAAATAAGAGACCACAACATTATGAAATTGGGGTTGAACATTATCAATTCCTAGTTTATTCCCCACAACATCTAAGTCATAGCCAGCGGGATTTACTGATGTGCTTCCAAGAATAGGTTTCGATCCAGTGCCTACAACCACATCAGTAAAGGATTTTCCACCAAGGGAAACAATATTGGATTGAAATACAATATCAGGCATTAAAATCATATTTAAAGGTCTATAATTCCTTCCACCCATAATTTGAATGAGTTTGTTCATAACGTAAAATATAATTATATCAACCTAACTCCAAGATGAAGAAAAAATAAATTGATTTTATTGTAGATAAATGCAACCAATACAAACTAGTATGTGTACAAAGAAACGAATCAAAAAAATTGAAAGAAACAACAAAGACATAAGGATTTACATGATTTTTTTTCCATTTGTGACCTATTCATAGAAATAACACCACCAACACACACACTTTTATTAAAATATCAAAAGAAATAGTTTTACAGTATACAGGGAAGAAACAAAAAAGCAACTAAAATACATAGAAGTGCTACTGTGAACCAGTTAACTAAGAAAATAAGAGAAACTCACAATTCTAGATGCATTAGGGTCTAGATATCAAGATCTCTTTACGCTTTCTCTTAAAAGTTGTACCAACTCCATGAAATCACCACTGAACGAAATGCTCAACAAGAATCTCTTGTATTTAGATCCACATGACTTGGGTAAAGACATGCATGCAGTTGAGGATGAAGGAACCTAATGTTGAAGCTCCACTAGAGGCAAGACACCTATGTTGTACATCTAAGATTTTTGAGTACCAAGAAATACAACCAAGTTTTACCCAATATTAGTTTTTGAGATACATCATCCGAGATCACACCACAATAGTGGGAAGAATCAAAACCCAATATAGAATCACATGCATCCAAGGGGGAGTTCTCCAGATCTTCTCATCGTCGAATGAATACATCACCGGGGGTGATGAAATCCCATGGAAAACCCTACTGATTCATAATATCTCACCCAATCAAACACTACCATAAGAGATGTCCAAAAACTAATGCCAAACTGCATAACCAAATCATGAGATAGATGAACTATTGGGAGTAGGGTGGCGTAAAGGGAAATAAAAAGTAGAAAATATATGCAATAAAATCAGTCGGATTTCTAGTCCAGCATCTGATATAAGAATTAAGTTACAATTGGGTGGCCCAAAGTACACATACTAAATAGAATTAGTATTCCCAACAATTCATAACCATATCTAGCGTAATAAATGATAAAATTAATAATAAATTACATGTATTAAAACTAAAATGAAAAAATGAATCGAGGCAGTTTTAATATGAAAATAGAAAATTTAAATACCCAAAATTCTCAAATCTCCACCAATTTAAATTGAATTTTTCTGATGATCTTACACATGAGGTTATAGAATAAGAACCAAGTTCATTCTATCTAAACAAAATTCGAACATAGGAAAATCCACAACTTTAGTCAAACTATCAGTCGATTTTTTATCACTGTGTATCTTATTAACACACTTGGTTACTTATTCTATAATATATCTAATGAAGTGTAATATAATATCTATGTGTTTTTATTGACCATGAAAAACTAATTTTATAGTCAAGTAAAGTGTTGAATGAATATCAGAATATAAACTAAAAACTTAATTAAAAAGTTTGTGTTCATAAGATAAGCCTTTAATCATAAGGATTCTTTTACTACCACTGTAAGGGAAATGTAATCAGTCTCCGTGGTTGAAAGAGAAACAATAGATTTCATGTTTCACTTCCATGATATAGGGACACCACAAGATGTGAACAAATATATATTAAATTATTTTTTTGTGTTCAATATTACCTACATAGTCAGCATCTACAAAGCCTAAAAAAATTTAGAAGCATCAATGTTTATACAATAACACAAATCTAAATTATTACAGCAATATAGACATAGAAGGTTCCACTTAAGGGAATTCCAATGTGGCTTCCCAGGTGTGGCCATAAATATTCTTAAGGTGTAGATTGAAAAAGAAATGTTAGATCTGGTTAAAATCATAGAGTACATTATGCTACCAACAATATTAGCATATGCAATTTTAGACATAAATTGTACATCAACTTCAGTATTGGGTTCTTGTGTCCAAGAAAGATTATAAGTGTTGTCCTAGAGATACATTGACAGGTTTCAGTGATTCAAACATGTGTCAATTTAGTATCTTTAAAATTTAATCATTATGAGATAAGTAATGTAATTTATTTGGTATATCTTTAATGATTTTCACACCTAATATCTTCTTAGCTGCACTTAACTATTTCAGCTATAATTACCCTTTTAATTGGGATTTTATAGTAATTATTAAACACATATTTTTAAATATTATTATAATATCATCAACATAAAGTAGTCAGTAAACCATGAAAATTTGAGTTGATTTAATGTATTCACATACATCATATTGAATCATGGTAAATTGGTTATCTATCATAAAGGACTCAATTTTTTTTACCATTTATCGGAATCTTGTTTTAAACCATATATTGATTTATTTAATAGGCATGCTTGGTTTGGTTTGAGTTCATAATAATAACTATCAGGGGGTTTCATAAAGTGTTTTTTATTTAAATCTTGATGTAAAAATGAAATCTTGACATCTAATTATTATTTGTGTAGATCAAGATAGGAAGAAAAGACTAATAAGAGCTTAATAGAAGAGTGATTCACAACTGGGGGAAAAATTCATAATATTCAATAAATTCTTTTTGAAGGAAACCCTTGGTGACTAAACTTGATTTTATATTTAATTTTTTACCTCGGAATTGTCTTACCTTCTTTTATAAATTTACCTGTACCCAATCACCTTAGAATTAGGTGGATTGTGGAAAATGGTCCATGTGTGATTTATTCTTAGAGATTTTATCTCATTGTTCTTGGGCAAAATCCAATGTTTTGAATCTTTATTATTTAAATATTTCATATAAGACTGGGGGTCATCATCAATGAAATATTGGGCCACATAAAAGGCATATGAATCGATATCATACTGGATAAACTGAGCATGTTGTCTTGGGACTCTCCTGTCTCTGTCTTGGGTTAATTGATAATCCCTATTACTGGGAGAAGTTTAAGATAAAGAATCAAAACCAGAATTAGACTCATGATCATCCTCATTAGTGGGATGAGGATCAGGTGGAGTGGAATAATCCTCAATGTGAGTTTAGGGATCATCTTAATCATCCTGATCAAGTTCTGGATCACTACATCCTGATATGGAAAACTTGGTTTTGGGATAAGAGTATTTGTGGAAGACTACATACCTACTTATGATGCATTTCTGGTAACTTGGTTTGTCAATACTAAGTTTATATCTATTAACTACCCCAGGATAACCAAAAAATATGAATTTGAGTGCTCTTAGTTATAGATTATCAGTTTTTATGTGAGCATAAGTTATGCAATCAAATACTCTCAAGTAGGTTTACTATAGTGGATTAATGTTCTATAATTAATTAGGTATTTTGGACTGATTTCCAGATGAGGAAAACCTATTAATATGGTATACGAAAATGGTAATAACCTCTATCCATGAGGATTTAGAGAGACCAAAGCCCGTAAGCATGATTCATACTCTTTCAATAATAGTTTTGTTTATCCTCTATGTAGGGTCATTCTATTGGGGTGTTTCCCTAACTTTCATATGCCTCTTAATTCCTTCAGACTGAAAAAACAAAATTAAATCTATAGATAGATATTCAAGACCATTTTCAGTTCTCAAGTATTTTATTTTCTTATCCAATGGCCCAAAGGCCTTCATTCTTTATTGATTTTTGATAATCCACCTTTCAAGGGGTGAGTTAAAACCCTTAAAAGGTCCATAGGTGTAAGTATTACATGGACCGTAGCCCTAGAGGAATTCATTGCCCATAGGATTCAAACATTACATAAAACCTAGAAAAACTCCTTGGAACTAATCCTCCCCAACATCTTCATTGTGATATCATCTCTCCACCTTTTCATGGCTGTTCGGCTAGGATTTCCAATGCATGCATAGGCTTGTCCCGATGCCAGGAGACATAACCTATCATTCTTGTAATCCTTTTATCTTATACTATGGAAAAAGATCCTTTCACATAATATTTATTTTTTAAGATAAAAATCCAAATATTCATACATAATTCATTTATTAATGTAAAAAAATATGATCCTCCACCATGATAGGTGGTCCTAGACGGCCCCCAAAAATCTGTATGGATGTATTTAAGGGGATTGTAAGCTCTGAAGGAGGGACTATTGAAACTGACCCTCTTAGATTTACCCATTACACAATCTTAACAGAGTGAAATATTATTATGTTTGATGTCACTCAATATCTCTTTCTTATTGAGTTCCTCTAGGACCTTTGAGCTAATATACCCCAATCTTCTATTCCATAGAAGAATATTATTAGTGTTTGTGTTTTAGAGGCTACCCAATTTACTTGAATGGGTCTTTGCATTCAATACATATATCCCATTGGTAAGGGATCCCAAAAGGATGGTTCATGATCCTTTTGAGATCTTGAGACAACTTGTTTATGAAGGATCATTGGTAGCTTACAGTGTGTATTTTTAATAAATATTACTAAAAGAGAGGGGTGATTTTGAAAACAGTTTTAAGAAAATAACTTAACTTAAAGAGTTCAATAGTTGATAGAATCAGGTAGTGATTTAATAATTATGATTGAAGGATATCACTTCAAGTTCACTACACATCTTGGATAGTTTATTGTTCTGAAAATTCCACATGGTTTTTTTGGATTATGATAGGAATCCTTTGGGTCTCCAAAATAATAGATCTTTACATCCTCAAAAAACATACAAATAGGGATCTGAAGGTACCATTTTATAGCAAAATAGGAAGGTAGGTTTGAGTACACATATTTATTAAAACCACTTTTCACATAGTTTTCAACCTCCAAAACTCCTTATCTCACTTTTTAGAAAATAAAAAAGTTTTATCCCCACCTCCTGACTATCTCCACTGAAGGTTTTTCTGCATTTGGAAACATATATCTTGAGATATGGACAAATCACATCACACAACTTTTGAATTTTTGTAGATTCGATGTGCTGGACAGATCAGGTCATTTGGGCCATCATATAGACGAATGAGTCTTAGATTACTTCATATAAAATATAGAACAGTAAATTTTGGACACTGCCACAAAATTGCAGCCCATTTGATGAACGGTTTCTTAGCAGTGTGCAGATGAGTCCAGTGGTGTGAATAGATCCTATGCAGTTTTGTACATTTTTCTTGGACATCATCACAGGTCCTCCAGATCATCTCCAACTTCAATGAAATTATCAAAACAAGTAACATTTCCCTTTTTAACAATGATAAAAAAATAATTTAATCAAACATGAAGTCATTTTTGTTATTATATTGGGAATTTACAATACAAATTCATTTTAATACAATTGTTTAAGGGTGAAAATGAAATAGTGAATCATGGTGTGATTACACCCCCACACCTAAACATTTTCACTCTTAGGCAAAGTTACATTTTCAGAAATTATGCATGTAGGTATTTCCAACATCATAAATATTTAACATTAAACGAAAATTTAATTCCTGGTAGAAATGTTATCAAAGAAAAAATCATACTTAGGAGCTATTATCAATGATTATTGAAAAAGTCATCTCAAAAATTGTATCCAAATAGAATTCCAAGAGATTCATGATACCAATAAAAGAAAATAATTCAAAAGTTAATCATGTCACTAATTCTCCATGTGTGTGTGTGAAAACCATTTCATGCTATTCTATCCACTTTATATTGACTAAATATAAGTTGTTTTAATAATTGTCTATTTACAATATCCTTTCCTCTGAACTTTCCCCACATACTTTTTGATCAAATTTCAAGACCCAGTCACTTAAGTATTCCTAGAAGTCAAACCATAATCTCCCAACATAGATATCCCCATATACTGTACATTTCATCACTCCCCTCATTTATTTTTTTTTTCAAAAGTTGCACTTGAAAAAATCTCACACTCTTCACCCAACCCTTGTTTGATCTCTTAATGACACTAATTGTAAAATTTATAAAAAGATCAAAAGTCGAGGAAAGGTGGTTTTTGACCTGCCCAATATACAACCCTTTTTAGGGTGTACAATAGTCGGATAACAGGTACACACATCGATCAATATGGTACAATAATGAAATTTATCGAATAAGGAACGAACATATGGAAAATTGATTTTGAAAACTAGAGAAAAATCAACCTAACGTATATTTAACTTCCATTACGTAAGAAATTTTCACATTTAATGGTTGGGTGAAAAAATGTGTGGAGAGATTAAGTGACATAATTTTTCCTTAAACTATTCACAAAAAAGGGCACCATTCTTTTCAAAGGTTTCAAAATGATACAACCTTTTATATCATCCAAAAAGAAAAAAAATTTAAAAAGAATTTCACACCATAGTATTGAATTCTTGCTAAAATGCACATTTCATTAGAATTGTTTTTGAATGTTAAAACAACATGAAATATGGAAATTCCAAATGCATTTTCAATAACATGCAGTATTAAACTGAAATCATTTTCAATGATAAAGTGGGAATAAAAAAAGTAATATTTTGTAACAAAAGTGGGGGGGAGGGGAAAAGTAACAATACAATTCAGCAAGCTAAAAAGATAAAAATAAGAAAGATGATGAAAATTACTAACTATCCTCAGAATTTACCCATCCCCCCACACCGAAAGTGTGTAGTGTCCCCACTATAAGAAAAGAGAATGTGTAAAGGAATGGTACAACTTGGTGAGTTTTATTCATAGATTGCTTCTTGAACATGGAGTTCCTCTATCAGGGACTCCTGAATGGATTCATGGAAGTGCTTCAACTGATACCCATTGACAGTAAAGGTTTTCTTGGTTTCTTCATTTGGAACCTAGAAAATACCAAATAGAGAGATGTTAGTAACAATGTATGGTCCAAAACAGTGGGAAAAAACTTAGCAAGATGCAAATACAGCCTTTAATTATAGAGGAGGACCTTATTCCCAATTCGGAACTAACGATGAAGGATGAGACAGTCGTGGCCAGCCTTGGTACACTCCTTATAAATCTTGGAGTTCTCATATGCATCTCTTTTCATTTCTTCTAGCTCCTGGATCTATAACTTCCTTTGAGAACCTACACTATAAAGCTTAGAATTGCATTGTTTGATGGCTAAGTTAGCCTGTTTCTCAATCTCAACAGTGAGGAGAAAACTTTTTCCAAACAACAACCGATATGGTGACATGCCAATGAGAGTCTTAAAGAAAGTACAATAATCCCATAATGAATTTCGATTATAAGACTCCAATATTTCTTATTGGGTTGAACCATTTTTTCAATAATTTGTTTTACCTATCTATTTTACACCTCATATTAACCATTTTCCTATGGGTGATATGCAGTAGACACTCGATGACCGACCCCATACCAATGCAAAAGTGATTGCATTGGTCAGTTGTAGAAATGAGAACCCTAGTCACTGATGATGAACCTAGGTAATCCAAACCTACAAAAAATTTGGTTTCTCAGAAATTCTACAACTACCTTAGAATCATTAGTCCTTGTAGCTCTTGCCTCTACCCATTTTGACACATAATCAACTACCTGAGGAATGTACAAATTGAAAAATGAATTGGGAAATGTCCCGATAAAGGAAATACCTCGAACATCAAAATGTCATGAAATGGAAATGGTTGTTGTTGAATTTAATTTATTTTAGAGACATTAAAAACTATTTTACAATGAGGATAAGATTTAAAAGAATCATGGGCATCCCGAAAAAGTGTTGTCCAAAAGATACAAGAATCAAGGACCTTGCGAAAAGTCCATTCAGTTCCAAAGTGGCCCCCACAAGTAAGAGTGTGGCAGAATCTAAGGACATACTGAAACTCGCTATCAGGAACACAACACCTAAGCACTAGATCACTGCATGTGCACTAGAGGTAGGGGTCATCCCAAATGTACAAATGAGACTCATGTTTTAGATGGCTAGTTTGGTTTTTGTTGAAATCCGTAGGAATTCAAGATGATACCGAATAATTTACAATTTATGCATACCAAGGAATAACATCTTACACTCGGTACAATTTCTCATCAGGAAACATATAATTTATAGGAATATAGGGGAATGATTCAATGTTTGGGGATGGGGGATTCCTACTAATATGGTCAGCCACCACATTCTCCACTCCTTTTTTATTACTAATTTATATATTGAATTCCTGAAGGAGTAGAATCCAATGAATGATATGTGGTTTGGATTCCAGTTTCATAAGAAGATACCAGAGGGCTGCAAGGTCTGAGAACACAATGACTTTGGACACCAAAATGTATGACCTGAATTTTTTCAAGGCAAACACAATGGAAATGAATTCTTTTTTAGTTGTGGTGTAGTTTTCTTGGGAAGGGTCCAAAGTACGTGAGGCATAGGCAATGACATGTAGATCTCGATCTACCCTTTGTGAAAAGACTGCCCCAACTGCATAGTTAGAGGAATCACACTTGAGCTCAAATGGTAAATCCCACTGAGGGGGTTAGATTACCAATGGTGACATGGGACTCCATTTTAACTTATTAAAATCTTCCATAGATTCATTATCCAAAAAAAATCTTTTTCATTTTGGAGTAATTGGGAGAGGGGGAGTGAAATTTTGCTAAAGTCACGAATGAAATGACGGTAAAATCCACGATGAAATAAGAAAGACCGCACATCTCGTACTTTTTTGGGGAATGGTAGGGAAGAAATGACATGCACTTTTGATATATACTTGGATACCATCCCCAGAAATGACATGTCCCAAAATTATACCTTGTCTCACCATGAAATGGCATTTATCATAAATTAAAACATGATTCTTTTAAATACAGTGATGTAGGGCTGAACCAAAACTACTCAAACATTCATAAAAAAGGATCTATAAACCATAAAATCATCCATGAATACTTCAATGAAATTATTTATGTAATCGGAAAAAATACTAACCATGCATTGCCTGAAAGTACCTGGAGCATTGCACAGACCAAATAACATCCTCTTATATGAAAATGTGCCAATGGGGCAAGTGAAGTTTTCATTTTCCCAATCCTCATGGGCTAATATGAATATGAAAGTATCCAGAATACCCATCAAGAAAATAGTAGTGTGACTTACCTGCTAGCCTCTCTAGTATTTGGCCAATGAATGGAAAAGGGAAATGGTCCTTCCATGTGGGTCGGTTTAGTCAGTGATAGTCTATACAGACACACCAACTATTCTTCCCACGACCTAGAACCAATTCATTATTTTCATTTCTTATTACTGTAAGGCTAGTTTTTTAGGAACTACTTGAACAGGACTGACCCATTAGGTGTCAGAGATGGAGTAAATGATTCTAGTATTTAATAATTTTGTTACCTCACTTTTCAAAAGTTCTAAGAGGTTTGGGTTCAGTTGAAGTTGTGCCTGCCTCACTGGTTTATCCTCATCATTTAATAAAATATGATGTGTGCAAATTGATTGGATAATACCAATAATGTCAACAAGTTTCCATCCCAAATCCTATTTATACTCCCTCAAAAGTTCAACCAATCATAATTCATTCTAAGGATGGAGTGAACTAGAAATGATGATGAGAAAATTGTTTCCATTATCAAGATATGAATATTTTAAATCTTGAGTCGGTTGTTTTAGTTCCAATTCAGGTGGATTTTGTATTTATGGAATTGTGTGTGAAAGTGAGAGATCACTAATCTCATCTAAATGCTCAATAGTATCATCCTCAGATGAGGAATGAGCTTTTACAAGGTTAGCAATATCGTCGATGGTCAATGGATACTCAGTTTTCAAGAAATTGTCAATTAATAAACATGAACGATGCTTTTCTAGACCACTAGAATAATAAATTCATGATTTTTTACCAATAAATTCTGTCAAGGATGAAAATTTAGAAAGGGGATCGGGGGAATGAAAAGAAGTGTTTTCAGTGGAAGGGAGTACATCAGTTGAATTTACAGAGAGAGGAATGTTCTTCTGAGGGGTGCTTCATGGAATCAAGGATATTGAAATAGACTATTACACCAAAATATTACATAGATAATGTACCATTATGGACATTAATTATGGTTTTGGTAGTTTCAAGAAGGGTCTCCCCAATATAATCTGGGTATGTCCATTCATCCTATCATCTTCCATTTTAAGCACATAAAAATCAGCAAGAAAAATTATATTTCGCACCCTCATAAAAACATCATAAAACACACCATAGGGGTGTGCGGTACTCCGGTTGGCCAATTGAACAACAATTCCAGTGGGTTGTAGTTCCCCGACCTAAAATGAAAAATAAATAGTGTGAGGCATCACATTTATTGAAGCTCCTAAATCCATAATAGCATTGGAAAATGAATACTCCCTATGGTGCAAAGAATCGAGAATGTCCTAGGATTGTTGAACTTGGTGGGAAGTGATGGAACTATTAATGCTGATACGTTCTTCCCCAAGATCACCTTTTCATCTACACAGAGTCTCCTTCGGTGTGTACATATTTCCTTCAGAAACTTCACGTATCTTAGAATTTGTTTCACAACATCAATCAAGGTGATGTTTACCTACACTTTTTTGAATGTCTCCAAAATTTCCTTATCGAGTTCAATTTCCTTTTATTTTCTAGTTTGGGTGTCCCTTTTGTTAAATGTAAGTGGAATGGGTTGGATTGGTGACTCATTGACATACACACTCTTTCCTTTGGAAGGGCTTCTCTCAAGACATGGTTTTTCAACATTTGGAACATTTTTAATGGATGGGATGGAGGTTTCCTCAAGAGGGGATGACATTAATGGAGGATTCATATGAATTTATAGTTTTTTCCACTCCTAAGGTTTATGGAACTAACATTTCCTTTATCTCTAGAGTTTACTAATGGTTGACATGGTATTTTACCCGAACTGTGACTTTGAATTTCACACACTAAGTTAGCCAGTTGGCCTAGTTGGGTTTTTAGGTCTTGTATGGATGCTTGGGTGGCTTGTTGGAATTGGGGATTATTGGAAGCCATTTTTTCATCATATCTTCTAGGATAGGCTTAGGTTTGGGGGGTGGGGGGGTTGGAAGGATTTCGGGGTGGTTTAGTATTTCTGGGTGGTGGTGGTGAATGACTACTCTTCCCTTGTTGGTTCCATAGTTGATGAGGCTGGTTTGAATACCCCTGTTTCCTATAATCTTGGATTTTATTCCACCCAAGGTTGGATGGACAGTAAGGTTCTTGCCTAAAGGGTTGGTTATAGGGGAAGTCTGGAAAGATTGCCTCACAAATCCTAGAAGTTTCTCTCAATTGGGGGCATTGGTCATAATAAGGGGTGTTAGAAGAGAAGATTCCATAATGGATAGGAGGAGGAAATTTTTATTTCCCTTGGGAAAGAGAAATTTATCGAATAAGGTTACTTACCTCTTCAAACTTTGTGTCCACCTTATTCGTGAATTTAGAAATTTTCACCTCGTAGACACCTTGAATGGGTACACTAGACCTTGAACCAAATTGTTGAGTAATTTGTACCATGTTTTCAATCAGGTTTTTGGTAGCAATTGGGTTCTTATCTACCAGTACACCACCTTCATAAACATCAATCATGTTATGATCAATTGGAATTAAACCTTCATAAAAATGTTGTATTAAAAGTTGATCACTTATTTGGTGGTGTGTACAACTTTAACATAATCTTTCAAATATTTCCTAATCTTCAGGAAGATTTTCCCCTTGATATTGTCTTATATCACATATTTCTTTCCTTATTGTTGTAGTTAGAGTGGCTGGGTAATATTTTTCAAGAAAAAGGCATTTCTTGTCCGCCCAACCTCTTATTGGGGAATTAACATAATATAACCAATATTTTGTTGTATATTCTAAAGAAAAGGGCAATGATCTACTATTTACTTTTTCTTCATCCACATTAGCAGGTTTTAATGTTGAAAAAAAAGTATGAAATTATTTTAAATGTTTCTATGGATCTTCTCCAACGATTCCATGGAATCTTGATAATAAATGAATTAGGATGGATTTTAGCTCAAAATTGGGTACCTCGCCTTGCATTTGAATGTAAGTGGGTTGGATATCAACATCAGGTGAGGTTAGTTCTTTTAATGATCAGTTATTTTCAGCCATGTTATGAAATTTTATTTTATTTTTGATATTGGCTCTATAAGAATAAGAGGAAGGATCCAAAATAGTATCTATGTTTTGTATGTCCTTCTTCGAAGGGTTCTCTTGTGTGTCTCGGTGTTTCTGATGTAGGATCCTCTCTTGTTCAGGTTCAAAAGGTGGTAGGTCTCCCTAATTTTAATTGTTCATTCCCAAAACCTAAAAAATAATTAAATGAGAATACCAAAATATAGGCAGAGGTGTAAGATAAAATAAATAAATATTAACAAACTTTACAAAAATCTTATCAAAAACACGCACTAAAAACCAAAGCCCTCCCTAACAACGATTCCAAAATTTGAACGCACTATCATGTCATGTCAAATTGATAGTTATTTAAAGAATATTTTTTAGTCTAGGAAAGACAATAGGTCATCTCTCAAGGAGAGTTGGTAGCTTATAGTGTGTATTTTTAATAAATATCACTAAAAGAGAGGGGTAATTTTGAAAACAGTTTTATGAAAATAAATTAACTTAAAGAGTTTAATAGTTGATTGAATAAGTAGGTGATTTAAGAATTATGATATAAGGAGATAACTTAATGTTCACTACACATTTTGGATAATTCATTGTTTTGAAAATTCCACATGGTTTTGTTTAATTATTTGGATGAGGGTTGTCATGATCTTGATTCCCCTCTTGCCTCTCAAAACATTACACAAAGTACCAATCTTTGATAGAAAAATATTTTTTTCAAGGTTTGGACTTAAAGAGAAGATTAAAGGGAAAAAAAGTGTACTGAAATCTCATATATGTGTGAGATATAAAGGATGCTTGTGTTGTCCAATCAAAACAACCCAAGATTCCCATTTGAAATCTCAACCTAATCGATGTTGAAAAAAAATGTTTCACTTAATTATATCAATAGAAATGAAATCAGAGGAGATGCATGTCAAGATAGGGAATAATTGAAATATTTATCACAAAGATTACACAAAAATAGTATAAGAACAAGTTCCAAAACTCCCTCCCAAGTGTGTGTAGCTCCCTCAAAATGATTGTCCACCATTTAGCTTGACATCGGGAGGAGGATGAAGCTCTTGTGAAACTTCGCCTTCATCCATGATCCCACTATAAGGATAGGGGACTCCTGAACATATTGGATAATGGTGTGAATCCTTTGGGCCTCCTAAATACCATAGCATGGCCAAACTTACAAATGGGGAGCCCAAGGTTCCATTTTATAGGAAAATGGGAAGGTAGTTTTGAGCACACAGATTTATTAAAACCACTTGTCACATAGTTTTTGACTTCCAGACAGACTTATATCACTTTAGAGAAAATAAAAAAGTTTTAGACCCAAATCCTAAATATAGCCACTAAATGTTTGGCTAAATTTTGACACCTACTGCTTGAGATATGGAAAAATCACAACACACCACTTTTGACTTCATGCAGATTTGGTGTGCTGCATAGATCAGGTCGGTTGGGACATTATATAGACTAATGATTATTAGGTTCCTTCATATGAAATGTAGACCAATTAATTTTGGACAAGATCACAAATTTCCGACCATTGGGGTGCATAGTTCGGTAGAAGTGTGCGGATGAGTCCACTGGTGTGCATAAATCCTGGGTAGTTTGGCCCATTTTTCTTGGACATCATCATGGGTCATCCAAATCACCTCCAACTTCAAGGAAATTGTCAAAACTAGTAAAATTTTTCTATATAACATTGGTAAAAACAAAATAATTGAATCAAACATGAATTGAATTTTTTTATTATATTCAAAATTTACAATTCAAATTTAGTTTAATATAATGGTATAAGGGTGAAAATGAAATAGTGAATCATGGTACGATCAAACCACTTAGGTGATTAAATTTATTTGACATTTTTGGATCCACCTTAAACAAAGTAAGTTGATGATGGAATTTTCATCTACCCCTATAAGAACAGAGCCTCTACCCTCATCCATGAACCTCTACTTTTTTCCTAAGAAAACATCCCATTCTACCTTTTAAACAAGTTCTACAAATTACACTCTATATGGACACATGTGAATGGAATAATCAAATTCAATGGCCCAATCTTGATTGAGTGTATTGATGGAAACATTTAAAATTTCAATAGTGTCATAGGTTGAGTCAACCAGAAGAGAGTGTTTGGTGGTCTATTTGGATTCCAACTCATTATTATGTTTTGTAAACTCAGTCTTTTTATGACCTAGCTTTCTACAATGGAAGTATGTTAATTTTATTTCCTTACAGTAATTTTTGGGATTAGGGTGTTTATTCTTCTTGTATTTTTCCTTAAAAATGATTCCTTTTACCTTTTCTATGAGTTTTTTCACTGTTAAATAGGCTCACTTCCCCACCTTTAACTCTCAATTTGGAGTCTCATTTTTTAGATATAAGGGATGAATTAACCACTTTGAGGGTTAGTTAGTCTCTTCCATACATAATGGTTTTGACTAATTATCTATAATTATTGTGAAGAGAAATTATAAGGATCATTGCTTGATCCTAATAATCAACTATTACATTAAATTTTGAATGTCCTAACATCACTTTATTAAATTCATCAAGATGATATTTGAATGAACTATCATGTTTTATTTTAAACCTGTTCATTCGATGTTTTTTATAGATCCTTCCAACCAAGAAAGTAGTCATATACAATTTCTCTAGTGTTTTTCCAAATATCAACAATAGTATATTCAAATGAAACCTTTCTTAGAACCTTATCTCATAAATACAATAAAAGAGAGTTATTTGCATTGACTATAACATGAGAGGGGCCATCTACGTACTCAATACTTGTCTTCCTAGTCTCTCTAACAGTTATAATTGATTTATTAGGCCCACAAAGGGCATCTATTAGGCCTTGATATAGATGTAAGGCTCTCATCTTAATCCTACAAAGATAAAAATCATTTTCACCACCAAATTTATTTATTTCGTACCTCATCATGGAAATTTTTACCCACAAGGTAGATATTGAGTTCTTGCAGACAACTCTAAGCATATTCCCCCAACAACTGACCAATCCCTTGGGGAACCTATGATTTGTTGAAGGGATTTGAAATGTAGCGAAACTAAAATAGGATATTAGTTTTAAAAATGAAATTAATTTAACTATGGGGATTTAAGAGTTAGTGAATTTTTTGATAATATTCCAAATATACTGAATTATAAAATAAGACCAGCAACAATTACATAATAAGAACAAAAAAATTGTATAATAGTAGCAACACAATTGTAAAGTAGTTGTAGAAAAATCACAATCAGGGGAAAATAAAATAAAATTTTCTCTAATATCATATGTGAAGGAGACAGTGTGTAATGGATTGGAGTAATATAGAAAAAAAACTCCAAGAAAAAGGCAAGAACAATTGATTTATTTCTAGATAAATGTAGCCATTACAAACTATTACATGTACAAAGCAAGGAATCATAAAGGATTTAAAGGAAAAAAAAGGAAAAAAGAATTTATGTGATTTGATCCCTTTAAAAACTTTATTCATAGAAAGAACACCACCCACACACATAGGTTTATTAAAATCTCCAAAGAAATTGATTTACAGTATACATGGGTGAAGTAAACAAGAAACAAAAATACATAGAAGTTATAACATGAATCAGAGAACCAAGAAAAGAATAGAAACACATAAGTTAAAATTAATTAGGGTCCTATTTTCTATATATCTTCACACCTTTTCATGAACATTGGAACAAATCCCCAAAATCACCTCCAAATCAAGTTATTTTCAAGAATCTCTCAGATCAAGATTGTCACAACTCAGGTGCAGACCAATGCATATTTGAGGCTGAAGGAAGCTGATGAAAAATCTCCACTAGAATTGACACACAAGTGGTGTATTTCAGAGATCGTTAGGTATAAAGACAAACCACCAATATTTACCCAATCTAGGGTTTGAGATCCATCGTTCAGGAGTGCACCACAAAAGTGAGAAGAAATAGAAGTCAACCAAGAATTGCATGCATTCAGGGGGTAATCCAGATCTTTCCACCAATGAATGAATTCATCACAGGGGTGATGAAATACCCTATCAAACCCTACCAATCCTAAAAATCTCACCCAATCACCCAATTCCATGGGATCAACCCAAAACCAAATTCCAAACTGCATAAAAAACACAAGATAGATAAATGGCTACCTGAAAAGTTGCAGCAAGGCAAATAAACGATAGGAAATAAAGGCAACAAAATCATACAGATTTCTAATGTGAAATCTCATATAAGGAGAAGGTTATAAGAAAGAGGCCCAAAGTACACAACCTAATTTGAATAATGAGGCTCAAAAATACATACCCGTATATAAGATAATAAATGAGAAAATTAATAATAAATTACATATATTAAAACTAATATTATAGAATAAATCTAGGTAATTTTAATATGAAAATATAAAATTTAAATACCAAAAATTCAAACATCAAATTCCACTTTTTAACTTGATTATTAGAAAAAATATCACAAACTCAAATTTTCTATATTCCACCTTTACATGGTTTAGTATGAATGTCCCCTAAAGACCTATTTTTATATGAAAATGATGATTTAAATTTACTTTTTTCCAATTTATGTACATATTTCTTGCATTTAGAACACCTCAAAACTCTATAACACTTTTTCCTAGCATTCAAAATACACAAACAGATAAATAAAAATTCTAACAAATTTGCATACTCAATTTCCAATTCAAATTCAAATTCACTAGCTTTAAAAAACAGTTTCAATAAGTATTGTACATAGATAAAATTCAACAAGGATTCTAGGATAATGCCCATATCTAGCCATCGTAGTTTCTCTATAAAACATAATCAAAGTTATTTATTCCAAAGATATTTACCAAAGAACACTTGGATGCTAGAAGAACCAATTTAGAACTTTTACCTGAATCCAAGATTGTGAAAGATAATTCTTCTCCTTAAATGGATCAAAATAGTTCTCATAATCCTAGAATCTCATCACCCATGGTTGAGATTTTGAAGTCTGCTACTCCACACCCTTGGATCTTGGGAGGGTAAAGTAATATGGAAATATACCATACCTAATGATGCAATGTTTTAGCCATCAAATCTCTATACCTATAGAAAATGCTTCCATATATCATCAAACTTCTTGGAATTTCTCATCATTAAGAGAGTAAGTTTCATAATGATTGAGTTTTCACAATGCTCTATCCATTGTTCATTAAAATTACGGATTTATTTGATTAAGGCAAGAGTTCCATTCCTTGATATTCGCTTGTTCACAATTGAATACTTATTTTGGGCCTGAGAAAAAATCTATCAATTGTAGCAGCTCACATTGCATGGACATCCTTCAAGCCAACATTGTTTCCAAAATCTACCAGTTTCAAGGAGAGAAAATTAGGGTTGCCCTTTATATTTATTTATTTGAATTTATATTTATTTAAACGTATTATGTGGTATATATATATGATATTTTATCTATCTATATATAATATAGAAACATTTATATGTATATATATATATGTAAATTTATTTATATTAATATATATTAATATATAATTATATTTTTACATGTATGTATTTTTAAAATGAGAAAAAATATATGGAAACATAAGTGTGAATTTATATGTATTTATCATTATATATTTAATTATATTAATTTCTGTTTAGTCGCCACATAAAGGGATTGATGGAGTGATGTGAGGGGAGAGGCAGACACAAATAAAAGGATAACACAAACCCTAATAAAGACCAAACTGATTATTTTCAAGGACAAGTAAAAATCTAAAAACCGAACCAATTATAGTACTTTAAAATAAAATTAAGACCAAAAACACAAGATTTAATGGTATTTGGCCTCATGGGGACCTACATGCATGATAAGAACACCCCAGGTATATAGAAATTTAAATAATTCTCAAAAGAAGAAATTTTTACATGGTGGAAACTTACAAGATATGAAAATAGAAACAAGAAAATTCCATATTTACAACTTTGAATTAAAATGAAACTCAAAAATGTAACACTTACAGTGCCCAAGTTTGAAAAAACTTTGGTAGTCCTGATCTCTTGGAGCTGGTGTGAGTGGCTGCAACATACCTAGATCTGAAGGTTCTTCTTCCTCTGATCTTTCAGAAACAGTCCCTAAATATGGCCTCACTTCTTCGTCCATGGAAGGATGTGTTATACACCATGGGTATGAAAATGAGATGTATCCAAGGGAGAGAAATAGGTTAGGGCTAAGAACTATCAAGTCAAAATATCTATCTAGGGTTTCACTAAAGGAAGACCAAGATCCATAGTTAGGGTTAGGAGAAACCAAATGATCTGTTGTAATACCAGTGTTTTGTGGGTGATCAATTCCCCCTAACAACTGTAGATCCTAAAAAGGAAACAACTAATAATAAGGTTCCATTCACATGTATTGAAATAGAACAAAAATGGTGTAGGAAGATAATCCAAAACCATTGTATGACATAGATCAAATGGGTCGAAAGGATTATCAATAGATAATAAACAAACAAACCACCTAATGGATTTCCAAGTAAGCATGCATATGCGACCAGTAGCTGGTCGAAGGCCATGTCCCAATATGTGAGTATTAATCCGAGTAAAAGAGACCCAAATTAAAAGGGGGAAAGTAGTATAAAATAAAATCATAATAATAATACAGGAAAAATAGAAATTTTTCATGTCATGAACAATCAATATAAATGGAAGAATATAATGAATAAAAATTCAATCTGAAAACATAATTGAATGAAAAAATTCAAAAATATCCACCATTTTCAATAAAAAATGATGATGTTCTTGTGCCTATGGTTATAGGATAGGAACCAAGTTCAACCTCTCATAGAAAAACTTGAACATAGAGAATACCACGACTTTATTTAAACTATCAGCTCAGTTTATATAAGTGTGTATATTATTGAAACACATAGTTCCTAATTCTATAACACATCTAATCAAATGAATTCCAATATCAATATATTTGGATTTACCACAGATAACTATGTTCTTAGAAAAAGGAAGTATAAAATTCTTATCAAATTATATACAAAATGTTTAATTAAAAATATTGTGTTTAGAGGATAGGCCTTTAATCAATAGGGATTTTTAAATTCCTCAGTCAAGGCAATTTAGTCAGGTTCTATGGTTGAAATATTAACCATAGATTTCATGTTTCATTTATAGGAAATAAGACCACTATAAGTATTAAACACATACCTAGTTAAGGAATTATTAGTGTCAATATTTCCATCATAGTCAACATCAACATACCCAGAAATAATTTCAGAAGTATCCATGTTTCTATCACAAAATAATTAAATATTTGATCTACATGAGACATATCTTAAAATCTACTTCTAGGAATGAAAATGTGGCTTCCCAGGTGAAGCCATAAATCTCATAGGGGTGCATATTTCATAGTTAATATTAGGCATAGTGGAAATAATATTCTACATAATGCTACAAACAATATTAGAATAAATAGTTTTAGACATAAATTTAACATCATCTCTAGTTGTTGTTGCTTGTGTTAAAGAAAGTTTACAGTGTTGTACAAGAGGTATATGAGAAAGTTTGAGGGATTCAAACATTTATCTTTTGAGAATATCTTAAATATAAGTGTGTTGAGATAAATAACAAAATTTATTTGGTCTATCTTTAATGATTTCAACACCTAATATTTTATTAGGTGCACCTATGTCTTTAATTTAAACCTTACATTTTAATTTTTATTTTTACAATAGTGATTAAACAAATATTTTTAAAAATTATAATAATTTCATCAACATAAAATAGAAAATAAAACATGAAATTTTTAGTTGATTTAAAATAAACTCATGCATCATTTTGACTTCATGAAATTTTTTATCTGACATGAATGAATAAATTTTCATATAAAACTTCCTAGTGTACTTTTTAATCTATACAATGATTTTTAAAGGGAAGAAATGATTTAATTTAAATTCATTAGGATAACCATTGGTAGGATTCATATAAGTTTCCTCATTTAAATTACCATGTTAGAAAGTAGTGTTAACATATAATTGATCAATTTGCGAATCATTATAGTTAATAAATGAAATCAAAAACCACATAAAATAATGATTAATAACAAGGAAAAATATATTAGAGTAAAAAAATGTGTTCTATTTTAATGAAAACTTTATAAACTAATCTTTATTTGTAATTTATTTTATTTCCATCAGTGTTGTTTTATATTCTTTTATAAATCCATTTGGACTTAATTATTTTAGAATTTCCTAGTTTGTTTACAATAGTCCAAGTATTTTGCATTTTTAAAGAATCCATTTCATTATTCAAGAAAAATACCCACTATTTTGATTCTTTGTAATATAAGGATTTCCTATAAGTTTTAGGATCATCATCTATTATATACTAGGCCACATAAAAGGTGTAATATTCTATGTAATATTGGATGAACTGAGTAGGAGGTATTGGAGATCTTCTTTCCTTATCTCGAGTTAATTGGTAATCACTATTAGTGTAAAGAGGTTCAGATTTATAATATGAACCAGAAGTAGACTCACAACTAACCCCAATAGTGGGTTTTGGTGTAAGGGAATATGATGGAAAAAATCCTAAAAATTAGCTAAAGTCTCATCTTAATCATCCTTTTCTAAGGGATATTTAGAGCTTCTAGATGAGGAAGACCAAGTTTTTTAGAGGAGGACTAATGAAAAATAACATCCCTACTTATTATCATCTTTTGGTACCGAGTTTTATCCACCCAGATTTTATACAACATAACACCCTCAAGATACCCAATAAAAATGCAATTGAGATCTATTGGTTCCATTTTATTTGTTTTAAAATTTAAAAAAGTTGTACAACTATTTACTCTTATGTAGTTCTACAAAGGGGTATTACTATTCTATAATTCTTCAGTTTTTTTAATTGATTGGGAGAGGAGGAAAACGTTTTAATAAAAAAATATTAGTGTTGATAGCCTCTTCCCAAAAGGATTTTGGTAGTCCTGATCATGAAAACATACTTCTAACTCATTCTAGGATGGTTTTATTCATCCTTTAATCCATAGATTTTTTTGGGAAGTTTCCCTAATAGTTACATTCCTTTTAATGCCTTCATATTCAGAAAACTAAATGAATTAAGTGGACAAGTTTTCAAGCCCATTATTTCTAATCATGGTTTTTATTTTCATCCCATTTTTTCAACTATATTTTTCTAGGTTTTAATAGTTTGGGAAGCATCATATTTATTTATAATAATATAAATCCAGTATTTTATGATGAATTCATCTATAAAATTGATATATTCTAAGGGGATAGTTTCTTTAAAGATTGAACTACAAAAGGTATTTTTCTTGGAATTTACCGTTATAAAATATTCACAAAATGGAATATTATAAGGTGTGATGTCACCCAAAAACACCTTATTGTTGTGTTCTTCTAGGAATTTTAAGCTAACATGCCCCAATCTCCTATGTCGAATCATAGTATTAACACTATTGGTGTTGTAGAAACTATCATACTACCTTGAATGGGTCTTTCAATTCAAGACATACAAACCATTGATTAATTTAAAATTATGAATGGTTCTATAGACATTATAGATTTTAAGTCAACCAATTTTTGAACTAAAATAAAACTCCTTTTTGTCTAATATCCCTAAGTAAATCAGGATTCTATTCAGATTGGTAACCCATCATACATCAATTAAATTGATGATGGAATATTCATACTATTATATCAAAACAAAACCACTTTCCTCAGCCATACACCACTTATTATCACCTAAGAGGACATATATCTCTACCCTATCTACCAAATCATGGAATGATTCTCTAAAAGGAGACATATGAAAGGAAAAACCTAAGTCTAAGGCCCACTCTTTATTGATTTATTTGTTAGACACATTGATAACTTTATAATTTTCATATCTTGATCCAATTGTGAGGGACTGATCAGTGGGATGTTTATTCTCTCACTAATGTTTGTGTTTCCTAGATTCAGGCTTAATATTCCCATGTTTTCCATAATAAAAAAAGTTAATTTACATTTCTTATAATCATATCTATGTTTAGGGTGAAAATTGTTCTTTCTTTTAACTTTAGTGAATTGTTTCTTTTTACATTTTTATTGAGGTCTACCCATAGTGAATAAACTCTCTACCTCACCTTTATTTCTAGGTTTAAAGTGTAGTTCTTTACAAATAAGGGTCGGCTTAAACTCCTCAAGTGTAAATGAGTCTCATATATACATCATGGTCTCAACTAAGTGTTGTAAGTATTATCTAGAGATATTAATATGATCATTTCCTGGTCTTCATCATTAAAAATAAAAAAAAATGTTCTCTAAATCAATAATACCTTGTTAAATTCATCAAGATGGGATTTAATAGAACTACCAAGTATCGTTTTAAATGTAAAAATGTGATGTTTTTTATAAATATTACCAACAATTGAATAAATCATATATAAAATCTCTTGATTAAGTTAAATAACAACACCAATAGACTCATAAGAAACTTATCTTATAGCTTTGTCACCTAATTAAAGAAGTAAGGAGCTATGTTCTTTAACTAACACATCAAGAGAAAAATCAATGTATTCAGTAGTAGGATGTTTTGTTTCTTTTATAGTAATAAGAGGATTCTTATGCCCACATAATGGATCCATTATCCCATGAGGTATAATAAAGGATCTCATATTAATTATCCATATTTTAAATTCATTATCACCGTAAAATTTATTGATTTCATATCTCATTGTTAACATGTTTATCTAAAGAGTAGATTCCTAGTTATTATGAAAATTGTTATTCTTATGACCCCAACAACTGAAAGATCTCTTGGATAAACGAAGCTTATCCAAATGGATAATAAATAATAAGAAATATAATATTGTAAAATTGATATAAAAAAATACAGTAGTGAAACAATAGCGATTTGGGAAGAGAAGAGAGTGAGGAGAAAATAGACACAAGAACTGTAAAGTAGAAATAGAAATAAAAAATAAACATAAAAAATCTAGTATAGAATTTGATACCACTTTATGAGGGGAGAGGAATACCTGAATACAAGGCGAATCCCAAACCACAATTTGGGAAGAAATAATTCTTTTCAAGAACAAGTTGAAATCACATAACCAATCAAAGAAGAATAATAGAAAATTAAATGAAGAACAAGAACACAATATTTAACGTTCTTCAGTTCTATAAGGATATTAATGCCTAGTAAAAACACCAATTGGCATACATAAATTTTATTTTTGAGAAAAAAGAAGAAAAATGACACAAGTTGATAACCAGAAAAAGAAAATAAAAGGTATAATAAAAAAATATTTAAATCTAAAAATTAAAAAGAAACTGAAAAATTTAAAACGTACAATGCCATAGTTTGAAAGAACACTAATGATCCTAATCACTTGGAGAAATTGAGAGTGGATACAACACATCCATATATGAAGGTTTATCTTCCCTCCTAGCTCATAGAAACTGTCACTGGAGATGGACTCACTTATTCCTCTATATAACGATGTTGCCTCCAAGATAGGGCTTAAAACGTGATGTAGACAAGGTAGAGAAACATGTTATGACTGAGTACAGTCAAGGGGAAACAACAATCTAGGGTCTCACTGATATAAAACCAAGAGCTAGAGCCATGGGTAGAAGAATCCAAGTGATCAAGGGTGATCCCAATGGTTTAGGGGGTGATCAACTCCCCTAACAATATAAAAGCCTCGAAAGGCCATAATGAATCACCATGAACTACGCACACACATCAAAACAGAACACTAGCAATGTAGTAAAATAATCCAAAACTAGTGTAAGGATTAGATTAAATGGGAGACATGTAAAATAAATGCCCAACAAGTAAACAAAAAACTTGGGGATTTTCAAGTAATCAAGCGCACCTGACCAATGGTTGGCTGAAGGCCAAGGCTTAAAAGAAGAGGCTTAACCCGAGTAAAATATGCACAATAAGAAAAAGGGTACAGTATCATAAAATCTAATGATCATAATAATAAAGGAAAATTTTAAAAAAATCATGGAATGAATGATCAATTTAAAAATTGAAATATAATGAAGAAAAATTCAACATGAAAACATAATTAAATGACACAATTAACTAGTGATAAAGTCTTTGTAGAATAATCAAGTGGATAGAGATTAAAATCTTACTAGGGAAGGTCTGGTGGGTCTGGGAATAGTGGGGCTATTTTGGGATGGGGTTGAGATTATAAATGATATATACTAATAAATAATTCCTAAATTAAAAAAAAAAAATTAAAAATTTAAAAAAATTAAAACTGCCCCTAATAAAAATCTGGAATGTAAAAACCATCATAAAATTTTTCCCAAGATGAAAATACGTAGTGGTTTTAGAAAGTGTCACACATCATTTAGTGGCAGATTAAATCACCACTAAATGTCAAAAACACCATAGTGAAACCCCTTTTTTTGATGGTGTTATAATTTGAAAAAAATATTTTATTTGTTATATATTCATTCTAAAAGGAAATAAATGTTATTTATTTAAACAAAAAGTGGTTTTTTGTTGAGTCTAAGAAAATATTATGAAGAGAATATGATATCTAGGAAGCTAGTGGGAGTTTTTTTGAAATTAGGGAAGTTCATACTTAATAAAAAATATTATTCAGATCTATATTTGAGTGTTTTATTTTTGGATATTTTTTTTATTTTAAAATATTTAATATGAGAAAGATAAAATTTGATAAATGAGTTCAAAAATAGATAAATACATGGAATTATATATGAAAAATAGAATACATTTTTATAATATTTGTTAGAGGGGTGGTGTACACATCTATACATATAGGGCGTGATGAGGAAACAAAAGTAGAGTAGATAGTACGTTTCCACCTAGAGATTACCGGGAATGGGGTACCATGTTTGTGGTAGATCATGCAAAGAGGTGACAAACATGATCGTATTAAAAAATTATGAGGTAATTGTCCATAATGATGTGTGCAGAGATCTATGATGGATATTCTTTTATCAAAAATCCTCTTGGTTTTTGAAGATCAAGAACCATGTCCTGATTGTGATGTTTAATGGTAAAAAGAGATGGTGTGTCCTTGGCTATGTGAAAAATTACTTTGGGTGAGAGAAATATTCCACGAGATGAGTTGTGAGTAATCCTTCAGGTGTGTTGTAAAATTCTTTTGGTTGATGTGTAAAAATTACTTCAAGTGAAAAAACACTTTAAGTGAATTTTATGATGTTTTGTGATTACTTCTACCATGGCATCGGGCTCCACCCCAACAACTAGTATCATAGATAGGTTTATGTTTCAAACCTGATAAGATCAAGATGTAACAATGGAATAAAATTGTTGAGTTTTATAGATATATTCAAGGATTACACCTATAATGGGTGTGATGAATCATAAGAGTGTGAACATGGATGATTTCATGAAGATGGAGATCTGACTATGGTGGGGTTGATGTGATGGATCTGATCTTGGTGGAGTCGATGATAGTGGAGTGGAAAATCACAGCGGTGATGGTGGTAAAGATGTCGATAGGGTATTCAAATTTTCAATCAATGTGGATGTTTTTGATATGTTTTTTTTCAAAATTTGAATATCTAGGAGAAAAAATGGATAACGAATCATGAAAAAAGGTAAATAAGAGGGATGTTATATTAAAAAGGGTGATATTTTTATTATCTTTGAGAGAGGTGTGGTGCACGCCTCTATATACATGGGGGTGTGATGAAGAATTATAAGTTGAGTAGGAAATAAGAATCCACCAAGAGATTACCAAGAAGGGGCTACCATATTTTAGGTAGCTCATGCAAAGAGATAATGAAGACAATGAGATATAATGGTGGAAAGGGAATTTTTTATGATGACATAAGAAGAGATCCATGATGGAGAGCTATGTATCAATGGTAAACTTTGTTACAGAGATTAAGTTGAATTTGATGATTATGATGACTAGTGATACAATGAAATAGTATTTCTGTGGCTATGTGAAAAAATCATTAAGGTGAGTGAAAAATTCCTCTAGGAGTGTTGTGAAAAATCATTCATATGTGTTGTAAAATTCCTTTGGGTGATGTGTAAAATACTTTTAGGTGAAAAAATTTTGGAGTTAAATTTTTGATGTTTTTTACTGCATTCGTTTCAACATTAAGAAATTCCCCAATAACTGGTATCAAAGTATGTTCACAATTCTAACATGATAATATTGATATGTGATGATGGAATCTTATTAGGGAGTTTTCCAAAGATGGTCAATGATGATACATGTAATGGGTGCGATAAATTATTGATTATCTGATGCATATGGAGATCTGACTAAGGTGGAGTTTATATGATGGATCATATCATGGTGGAGTCAATGATGGTGGAACCAAAAATCATGGTGATGATGGAAGATAATATGATAATGGACTATTCAAATTTTAAATTCATGTGGATATTTTTTGTATATTTGTTATTTTAAAATTTGAATATGAGTGATAAAAATGGTGATTAATGAGTTTAAAAAAATGAGAAACATGTGCAATGAGATCTAAAAATGATATATTTTTCTTATCTTTGAGAGATGGGTGATGTAGAACTATATATATATGGGGGCATGATAAATATGTATAAGTAGAGAAGGAATTTGTTAGCAACCAAGTGACAACCATGAAGGGGATATTGTGTTTTTAGTAGATCATACAAATATATAATGAAGACGATAGAATACAATTATGGTGAGGGAATTATCGATGATAACATGTGGAGAGATTTAGGATAGAGTGTCGTGTATCAAAATTATTCTTGGTTGCAGAGATCAAGAGATGTGTCCTAGATATGATGATTAGTGGTACAATGAAATTGTATGTCAATGAGTGTTTGAAAATTCATTCGGGTGAGTGAAAAATTATTTCGAGTGAGTTTTGAAAAATCCTTTGCATACATTGAAAAATTAATTTAGGTGATGTGGAAAATTGCGTAGGGTTGAAAAATACATTCTGTGAATTTTAGGGTGTTTTTTGACTATTTTTTATGAATCTTTGGGTTCAACCACAACAATTGGTATTAGATCCAAGTTTGTGGTTTTTACCTGAGAAGATAAAGATGTATTGATAGAATCACATCAATGAGTATTCATAATATCTAAAAATATGACACCTATAATGGGTTTTATGAATCATAAAAGTGTTGTTATAGATGATCTGATGAATATATTTATCTAAATAAGGTGGAGTTTATGTGATGGATCTGATTATAGTTGAGACAATGATGGTGGAGATGATAATCATGGTGACAATAGTGGTGAAGATGTCGATGGATTATTCATATTTTAAATCAAGGTGGAGATTATTGTGATATTTTTTTATTTTAAAAATTGAATATGAGATATAAAAAATTGATAAATTATTTTTAAAAAGAGAGAAATACATGAAATGAGATATAGAAAAAGTATATATTTTTCATATTTTTGAGAGATGGGTGGTGCACGACTCTATATATTTTTGGGTGTGACGAAGATACAGAAGTAGTTTAGGAAATATTTAGCTACCTAGAGATAATAAGGATGTTTCTACCACATTTTTGGTTTCTCATGCAAAGAAATGATGAAGATAATGACATGAAATTATGTAAAGGGTATTTTTGATAATAATATATGAAGAGATCCATGATAGAGATCCATGTATTGAAATAACTCTTAGTTTTAGATATCACGAAGTTTGTCTCAGTTTTAATGATAAGTGGTATAACAAAATGGTATGTCTAGGGGTGTGACTGCTTTCTATGTGGTTTTGGGATCCGACACAACAATTTTTCACTTAATATCCCAGAGATTTTGGATATGATACAGTAAAGAAAATTTTAAATAGTTACATTTAGTTACTATGAGAAATTGAATATCAATGTTAAATAAATTATTATACTATTCTAAGATTAAAATTTATTCTTCACTTAATTTCCTAAAATGTTTAGGATATGAGATGATAAATAAATAGAAATATTTATATTCAGTGATCATGAGAAAGAGAAATAAACTTGATATCTTAAAATAAGTTTTAGGATATGATAGTAATGAAAAATGTAAAGAGTTACATTAGTTACCATAAAAAAGTGGATATCAATTTATCCAAAAAAGAGTTAGTAATGTGATGGTAAAATGATATTGTAAATTGATACATTATATACAAAATATTGCTACGAAAAAGTTTATGGAAAAGGGTCTAAGGATAATGATGGTTTACATAGAAAGTGTTTTAAGTAGAAAAAATAATATAATATTTTAACATTTGGTTTTATTAAGTCAAGGAGATTGATTATAAGTTCAAAGAGTTGAATTAAAAGAATTTTATTCCCACTATTATTCAAATTTTCTTTTTTCACAAATGTTACTCACTAAGAGGTTAGTGAGAGTATTTTATCAGATGGTTAGAAAGGTATATGACATGAATTACGTTTGGATATAATATTCAGAAATCCATTACTAAAATAAAAACATGAGGTTCATTTTATATCTCTATCACTATTACACATAAGGCCTTTAACAGTGCTAAAATAAGGCTTTTTCAGTGAAAAAAAATAACTGACAATCGGAGAACCCATAAAATCATTAGTCCTTTATCAGTGCTAGAAAATCTCTCATTTAAGGAAACTTTATTAGTTCTATCAAATCACATCCTTATTAGAACTTTTATTTATTATTGATAAAGGTATCCTTTATCTATGCACAATGAAGCACTGATAAATTATGTCCTTTATCATTGGTTTTTCTAGCGTTGATTAATAGTCCCTTTATTATCTTTTTTCTTTATACTAATAAAGAATACATTTGTCAGCCATTTTTCTGGCGATGATAAATGGATATACTATTGTAGGCTTCCATTAATGTTATCAAAAACTAAATCATAAAATTAGTTTTAAAAGATAAAATACAGGTAGAGAAAATAATAAATTTAATTGAAATAAAATATACAACAAAAATAAAAGAAAAAATTATATATTATTGAAATTTCAATCATCAGTTTGTAAAATTACATAAGTATAATTTATCATAGACTTTCAAAAAAATTATTTTCTATTATCTTTTTCCCCAACCCCTGGTCATGCTATTAGTTGTTGAACAAACAGCCCCATCTCGAGTAAAAAATTCACCTACAAAAGAAAATAAATCTTATGTTAGTAATATTATAAGGAAATAAATTAAACAAAAGCATCAATTTTAAACTGAAAACATATACTTTGAGTCATACCAGGCACATCATGTAATATATTAAGTTGTGGTTGATTATTACATATCATACCATTTAGAGTAGTTCTCAAAAAAAGGTTAACTTGAATGGGATCACATTTTTGGTGATAAGAAAATTCACCATGGATGTGATCCAATTCAAGAGAACCTAATATTTTAGAAAAAAAAATTAACTATCACACCATTTTTAATTTTTCTTCAAGCTTTATCTCTCCAAAAGTAAACAAATATGTATCAGATACAAATGATATGGAAATTAACAAAATACTTGAAGATAAAATGACAAGTAAACAATTTCAAAAAGGTTATGATCAATTTTTATTATGTGATGATGTGTGTTTTAAAATAAAATAACACTTACATTTTGAAAACATTCACATTGAGTCATACTGACCTCATTGTGTATTGGATTAACGTATGTTCATTTTCTAAATGTCAAAAATGAATTATCAATGGTTTTCCTAATGTTTGAAAACAATATGATCTCATTTTCATAGTTTTTTCTAGTGAAGTTAATTTTAAACAAAAATAACACCTTTATATTGGAAACACACACATTATGTCATATCATTCACATTTTATGATGAATTGATGTGAGATCAATTCATTCACATCACAAATGAATTATGGACTATTTTTCTTAATGTTCAAAAGAAATTCAATCTCATTTGCTTAGTTTTTGATATTTTATGTGTGTTTTAATCTAAAATGATATTTTTATATTAAAAACAAATACTTAGAGTTATACTAACCATATCGCGTGTTAGATTAGTGTTTATTCAATTCATACATGTGAAAAATGAATTATGGATCAACTTACTAATGTTTGAAGACAATCTAATCTTTTTTATGAACATGTTTTCCTATTTGATATGTGTTTTAGACTAAAATGGCACTTATATATTGAAAAACGTGTACTTCAAGTCATACCGACCACATCGTGTATTGGAATGATATGTGGTAAATTTCTATACATCAAAAATGAATAATCAATCATTTAATATAAATTTGAAAACAATCTAACTCATTTCCTCATTTTTTCTGGTGATGTGTGTTTTAAACTAAAATGACACATTTTTATTGAAAACGCACACCTTGATTCATATTAGTCACATCATGTGTCAGATTGATGTTCGGTCAATTCTTATATGTCAAAAATTAATTATGGACCATTTTACTAATGTTTGAAAACAATATGATATTGTTTTCTTAGTATTGTATATTTTATGTGTGTTTCAAACTAAAATGGAGCTTTTATAATGAAAACATGTACTTCGAGTCATACCAACCACATAGTGTGGTTGATTGGCATGGAGTCAATTCTTACCTCTTACAAATGAATTATGGATCACTTTTCTAAATTTTGAAAACAATTCAATATTGTTTTCTTGGTTTTTCCTAAGGGACACATGTTTTAAAAAAATATTACTTTTTATTGACAACATGCACTTTGACTCATAAAGACCACGTCGGGTCTTATATTGACATGTGGTTTATTCCTACATGCCAAAAATGAACTACCAATAATTTTCTTAAAGTTTGAAAATAATATGATCTTAATTGTGTACTTTTGGTGATGTGACACACATTTTAAACTAAAATGAAACTTCATTGTTCAAAACATGCACTTCGGTTCTTACAGACTACATCAGGTTTTAGATTGATGTGCGGTCAATTCCTACATGTCACAAATATATTTTTTATATTTTTCATAATGTTTGATAACATTACAACCTCATTTTATCAGTTTTCTTTTATTATGTGAGCTTTAAATTAAAATGAAACCTATATATTAAATATAAACACTTTGAGTCATATTGGTCACATCTTGTGTGAAATTGATGTGTGGTTGATTCGTACACATCAAAAAAGAGTTATGATCTTCTTTCCAAAAGTTTCAAAACAATATATGATCATTTTATTGGTTTTGGATATTTTATGTGTGTTTTAAATTGAAATTACACTTTTATATTTAAAATAGATACTTAATGTCAGAGTGTCCACATCGCGGATCAGATTAGTATATGGTAAATTCTTATATATGATAAGTGAATTATGGATTGTTTTCTTAATGTTCAAAAATAATCTGAGATTGTTTTCTCATTTTTTCTAATGTGACACATGATTTAAAATAAAATTACACTTATTTATTATAAACATTCACTTCGATTTTTACTTACCACTTTGGGTGTCATATTGACCTGTGTTCAATTTATATATTTCAATGATGAATTATTGACCATGTTAAGAAAAAATACCTCATGATGGTGATTTTAGGTTGATTGTTTTTTATGAAAAGGTTTGAGGTTGTTGAAGAAGGATGGTTGTAAAAGAAAGAATGAATACTTTGCATGGATGTTTGATATCATGAGACCATGAATTCTGAACTAAGCTTAAAGAGAGAAAATAATGAACTAAGGTCACATTGTATGAATGATGAACTATTGTTGCAGAGATAGAATGATGAGCAGAGCTCACAGAGAATAAAAAATTTGATCTCTTACAAGTTATAACACTTTGATATCATGAAATCATAAAGAATTTGGTCTTGTGTGAAGAAAGAACAGGACTTTCCCCCAGAGGATCACAAAAGCATGGACAACACTCGCACTTTGAGGTTCACAGAAGCACAAACAAGACCCGCAGTTAGAGGTTTGAAAATCCTGAAAAATATCGCACTTATAGGTTCGCAGAGCATGCGTAAGACTCTCACCCATAGGTTTATGGATCATGAACATGACTCACACCAGAAGGTTTGTGTAATGGTGAATAGGTCTCGCACTCAGAGGTTCGTGGAGCATGAATAGGACTCGCACCGAGAGGATCATGAAGTGCTCATGATTTTGTTTGGATATCACGATGGGATCATTCACAATACTCATGATTTTATTTGGAACTAAGGCTTAGAGTTACATGGATCATGGAAAAGACTTTTTCTCGGAGGTTCAAAGCACACAAAAAGGGCTCACGCCTAGATCTCACAATGGGGACTCACAATGTGTGAGTACCGAGGAAGTATAATGGATGGTTGTCAACAATTTGTGGGGTAAAATTTGTAGAAAATATCCTATAAATACCCCCTAACTAACCAATAAAGACCAATAAAATTTTTCCTCATTTTTTTAGTGAATCAACATCCCAGGATATTTGTGGAGATATATCGCGAAGGAGGTTTATGCCTAGAGCTCACACAAAACATGAAAAGGGGTTCATACCAAGAGTTCCTGTCAAGAGCTTGTGAAATTTTTGAAAAGGGGTTTGTTCCAAGAGTTTATTCTAGGATTTTGAACAAAGCAAGAATAAGGTTTTGTCCTATGTGTTCGTTTCAGGATCTCAAGAAAATCATGAAAAGGTTTTTCACTAGGGATTCGCGCAATTAACTTGAGTAAAGCATGAAGAGGGTTTTCATTAAGTGTTATCCACAAGGGCACATGAAAATAACAAATAGGGTTCTCCCATATGGTACGTGCCAGGGTTTCATGCCAGGATCTTGCGAAGAGTGTGAACAGGGTACGCGCTGGGATCTCATGCAAGGGTATGTGCCAGGATATCATGAAAAGAGTTTCATGCATGGGTCTTGGTTAGGGGTATCACAATAGAATAATGTTCAAGGATATACACACCTATATCACCCTATGAGTATTATCATTTTCATATCTGAATTGAATATAGAGGATCTTAACTATTCACCAATACTTGTAGAATGAGTTTATTCGCTACAAAATTCAAGGAAATAAAATGAAGTCTTGGAATCTCTTCAAGATCTTTCCAAAGGAGAGGAAATTTTTGTTTCTATAGTAGAGTGAAGTTTATTATATTTTTATAAAAATTGGAAGTGTTTCATCCATGATTTTTCACATAATTGAAGGATAAACCATGAAATAAATTCAACAAATCATCTACATATAACTGGGGATTTATTCATTATTGAAAATGAAGGGACCTACACATACATAAACTATGTACAGATCCATTATAGATTAGTGAGAAAAGGAATAAGACTAAGGATATCCTTTCAACCGGTAGTGATCCATTGAAAGAGAGCTAGGGAGTGACCCTTGGGAATGTAGTGAGATGACCCAAATCATTATAAAGGATGTGATCTTGGGAATAGAAGTGATCTAAACCAAAATGTCATATTATCATTGAGTGTTATTAGATTTGGTACATCTATACATTTCCATTATATGCTCCTTGGATATAGCTCAGTAAGGATGAACCAAGTGAAAATATGTCAGTCTATGTGTTTTCTTTCCTGCTTCACATTCTACACATCATCATTATATATTTTTGGAAAATATAAAGGCAATATAAACAACAAATATAAAATGAAGTGACCCTTATAATAAAGAGGTCAAGATCTAGTGGGGTAAAAATAATTTTAAAAAGAATATACATGTATTGATTAAACCCCCCATCAGGGTATCTAGGCCCATTTTGTACCTTACATCTGGTATTAGGGAACATGTTAATTTTCTTGATTTGAGATGGTTTATTCTACTGTTGGAATTGAAGTTTCATTTTTCTCTTATCTCGGTGTGTCACGAACCAAATCTGGTCACCATCAAAACTGGAACCTGAACCATCCCACAACAAGTACCAAAGGGAATTCACGATCCCCAATGGCTGACACAAGTGCCCGAGTACCATAAAATGAAGTTTTGGAACAATTTACCTGAGTTTATAAACATAAAACAACAAACAAACTCAATAAAACAAATCTGGATTTTTCAACTAAAATAGTCTTTTTCAAAATTTTAGAAATGAATTACATAAGTTAAAACTTTGTTTAAAGACCATTATAAAGGTATGAAACCAAATAATTACAGCCTAAGAACCACCACATGGCAGGAGGCACCACCCTCAAGCCATCTCCACAACACTGCATCACGAAAAATTGGTAAAAACCCAAACTGTTGGCACAAAAGTTGTACCCAAACCTGAAAAAAAATAACCAAGTCTACATACACCCAAAAGTGTAAGTATGGTGTGATCCAATTCCCAGTAGGATCCCACCACTAAAAGATTCCAAGAGATAAACATTCAGAGATGAAAATCATGCAAGTTTTCAAAAACATGTCATTTCTATTTATAATTTCTAAAAGTTGTAACTAAAAAAATCAGTTTTAAAGTGGGCTGATTTAAAGAATAAACACTTATAAAATAAATTCCAAAGATACTGAATGTTCCAGACAAATGTACTGTATGCCGACGGTAAGTATAAAGGATCTAATGAGCACAAGCAATAGGAAATAACCCCTAGGCACTAGCTCGTTGTGGGTCCGAGGTACCTTGTATCTCGGTGAGAGTAACCATCACACATATTTATTCTTGTTCACAAACCACTATTAGGGAACATACCCTTAACCTAGTGGTCCCGAATCATCATTATCATAGTTTAGTTATAGTTTTAAGCATCAATCTTGCTAAGTGAAACTGAGGTCAAACCCCACGGATTCACTAGCATACTAGTACACATCCACCTACCTAGATACTTGGGTTCTTCCATTGTGCTAAAACAAGTTCAATAAGTCAAGAAATATTATTTTTAAATTCAAATATCATTTTCTCATAAAACATTCACCAAACAGGCCACATGTATACCACACATGTCACAAAACTCCACTTTTCATTCAAATTGATTTGAAATCCGACTGACACCAAAATAACCCACAACACTTTTCACATTTCCATAACACTTCCACAAATACATTAACAAAATTTATAAAACAATTACAATATATTACAACTCACATAAAATCCCACTCACATGTTACATAATACCCTTTTTCCTAACCAAAATTTATTTTGCACACCACACTCACACAAAACATCCCACATCACTTTCACATCTCTTACACACTTTAGTAAATACTTCAAACATTTTGTAAAACATTTCCAAGATGGAAAACATCACAAAACATCCCCTATAACATTTAAAATGTACCATTTTAGAATATAAACACTCCAAAACATTTTTCCAATTTGGTTTCACCACTTACATAAATCATTAAATCATTGAAATCTTTCATAAAACAATTCCAAAGAGTATACCCAATCTTTGCTCATAAAACCCATTTAAAAACCATATTTCAAGGACAAAACCACACCAAAACACTACCAAAGTATAATTTTCATCCTTATATACATTTATAAAACCACCTTAAAGTGTTATAAAATAACCTTGGATAATACCATGAAAAATACAAATGAAAAAACCCATTTTTATAAAATGCTCTCAAGAAGTATAACAAAGTTTTACACAACAAAGCTATTCCAAAAAACCCCCTTCCAAGGCCCACATGACACTAAGGAATTAAAAAAATAGAATTTTCATCCCCTTTCAACAACTAATAAATCAATTTATATTTTATAAAACTACCACAAAAGATACCACATGTGTTAAATTCGAAAAGTTCATAACTTCAACAAAAATGAAATTATAAAATTAAATGCTTAACAAAATCTCTCAAAAATGGTTTTCAGACCACAAAAAGAATATGATAAAAATGAAAAAATAGTAAAACAAGAAAACTAACTCATTAAGTAATGGTTAACCATGGAATCACCTACCGAAAATGTCTAATCCCTCAAAAATTGGTGCAAAACATCAACCACACCACCACCGCACCACAAGGAAGATAAATCTCGCCCTAGATCATAATATTTGACCAAAGAAAACCAAATCAAACCCTAGGTTCGAACCCTACCTTATGGACATATTAGAACATAATGAAAGAGGGAGGAAACCCTAAGGGAAAAGGAAGAAACCAAGAAGGAATAACTTACCTTCAAAAATATTGAAGAAATCACCCCAAATACATGAGTATATGAATTTTAAAACAGACAACCATTCAAGTGATATTTGAACAAGGTTGAAGAGATCATTTAGGAACTAGAATGGGGGAAAAGGAGTGAGAAATGAAGGATTTATGAAATAATCAATTTACCTCTTCAAATCTGGGTGATTTGAGAAATTCAGAAAAGTTTCATCCAAATTAGTGATTAAAAGGAGCTCCAAAGAGGGGGAGGAGAGAATGGAGGCGCTCCTTGGTCATGTGAGCTCATGGGGGAGTTTGAATCACTAAAAAACTTAAATATTGAAGGATATATTAAATAATTAAAAAATATTTTTAATGTAGGAAATGGGCTTTCGGGTAGGCCCTATACCTTAAATAAAAACACATATCTACCATGATTATGGATTCCTAAATGGTCCAAATTAATATGGTGATTTTAATAGGTCAGTGTATGACAAGTAGGAATTGTAATGGATGAAAAATATTGAAAAATTAAGGAGTTATAAAGAAATAGAAATTTATTTTTAAATTTGGAATTGGTCTTAGGGTTTGGCCCAATTCATGAAAACTCACCCATTCCTTCATAAAAGATTGGGAAACCCCCAAAAAATCATGAATGAAAATTCAATGAAATTTAAATTTAAAATAATTCATTTATGTGACAATTTCCCCCCCCCCATTAAATCTTTCCATCCACGGAAAGCCACAACAATTCCAGATAAAAAAACCAAACTCAACTAATAAACTAAGATGTACTTCTTTCCCAAGCTTCGCCCCCAAGGGCCCAAACACCTCCAGTGATCAGTTAAGGAAGGATTAATCTCACAACCCAAAATTACAACATTTTACTGAAATGTTCAATCACATTCATACAATATCCCAAAATAAAACTCCTCAAACACTATCTGAACAAGACTCATGAAATTCACCCAAATGAACAACAACATCGAACAAGGTTACACTTACCTTACGTTAACTAAACCATTGGGATCTCTCCAATCTCAATGTTTTCTCAAGGAAGATGTTGGTATCTAGATAGTTCCAAATGAGACTACCTACCACCAAGCCAAGACCATGGATAAATCTGATTTATTTTTACGGGGGGACACAAATAGGCACCCCACCATAAGTGGCAACCTGTATTTTTCTGAGACAGAATCAGGACACTAATAGGGGGAGGCCTGAAGAGACTCCCTAGTATAAAGGGTAGAATTCCATTAAAAGTTTACAAGGGAATGTACATGAGAATCATAGTGGGTCTCCCCACCATAAGAACCAACCATCTTAACTGACCAGTATGGACTAACACAGAAAGACCCAAAACAATTAATGATTTGGGAAGGGCGTAGGGTTAGTCTAGACGGTTTGAGAAACTCTGCACTAACTGTGCAGATCATTCTTTCTGCATGGCTTCCTGGCACACAATAAATACTAATCATGAAAAAACTGTGTCCTCAGCATTTCTATCCAAATTTCCAACCATTCTCTAATGACTCAATGGAAACCAAAGGTGGAGGGAATGGAATTAGGTGATGACATGGGTATAAGGCCCTCAACCTATTTTCATCAAATGGGAATAACATAAGAAAGATGATGACACTAGAGGTTTAAACTCTTCCTATATTTCATACTAAGGATAAGACATTGTACAAGGGTTTAAACGACCCTGGGATTTCCCCTAACTATGATCCAGATTCTCTCTCAGACCTACGAATGTAGCTAAAATGATTAAAGCATCTTTGACCTTGCAGTTAGGCTTTGGAAAACCACTGAATGAGAATTATTCTTTCGGTGCCACCAAAAAACTACACATAAATCCCCGATAATATTTCCAAGACATAACACATTCCAAACTCACTTTACCCTAACTCAATATTTCAATCAAACAAGGGCTTAGAAAATGCACACACATCACACCTTGTTTCTTCGAGTGAGAAACAATATAAGTAAAAAACACATATAATCACCATCCTCTAAGATAAAAGATTTTTAAGTTTTTACAATGGAGACATTATCCCAACATAACAGAGACTCTCAGAGGATTGCATTACTTTCACCGTTATAGCCAATCGAGTGCATGAAATCACAAGGTATCACTGAACATGACCATTGCAACTGATATAAACAATGCATGGAGAGGGACCTTATACAACATCCCCAAACAACACACAATTATAGAAAGTGGCCACAATATCCTCTTGTGACCAGATTTCCCACACTGGTTGTTTAACGTGAACTCCTTCTTCTAAGAGACTATGAAAGACCGAGAGGACCACTTAGACACCATCTGGATACTCATCCATGCTAACAACCCCATACCACTTTCACCTTCGGAAAATCAGGAAACATAAGAGGCTAAGGTCTCTTTCAACCTTCCATGATCACTCTCCCACTATAAGAGGATACAAAAAACCAAGAAAGGAAAGGGTGCAGACTCAATATAAAAAGATCAAGAAAAATATTCCTTATATTGATCAACTTGAGGGTCATAAAATGGTGAAACAATCTGGGTTGGACTTCAGTTGTGAACTAACCCTTAATGGGGCATACCTTATCCAACGATTAAACCCAAGGACCCAACCAAGATGGTCCATTGGTCAATATATACCACAAACTTGGTCCAAACACTTGAAATGAACCACCGTAAAGGCGTCCCAAAACATTTCTCAGAAGAGACCGCTAACCGTCCCTTTAACACAGCTTACCGACCAAACACAAACCCAAAACACAGTACAAACAGGCGGGTTTCTTGGACTCAAAGCATCCCAAAACATCAACATTTTAAAAAAACACATAATACAAACCATCCCAAACTAGTCATAAAGACATCAAGTTTCTCCATTAAAATCATATTTGTGAAAATAAAAGGTTCATCGGTTGGCGTATCTACCAATGGTACCCCAAGGGCCTCACACATGCATTTTTCTATGCCACACCGGGAACCCTCCTCATATCCATCCCGGAACTCATCCAGCCATGACATAAACCGCCCATCATCCCATATTACCCCATGCATGTGGTCACTCATGGAAATTACAAAGGTTAAAATAAAAAAAATTCTTTCCACTTTTCAAAACCAAAATAGTCAACCAATACTTCCTTTTTCTCAAGACTGCTAACCACAAAATCGAAACCAAATAACCACTTTAAAAAAGAATTTAGAAAGGCACAATAATTCTAATGAAAACTCACTTTCAAGTTATTCACATCAATTTCAAAACATCTCATCCCATTAAAACACCTTTCAATAGTGTATTAAACTCTATTGGAAAAACTTTTTCAAAACCAACCATGACATAGCTCATGATTTCAAAAGAGGTGCAAACACACCATTTTACATTCCAATATAATTCTGAAAATTCTGTTCTCTATTTTCAAAAATCTGACCAATCCCTATTTATTAGATAATAATTTCACAAAAACTTTATGCTTCTGAAACCAAGTCACTTTAAAACCAAAGTTCCAAGATTTTAAAACTCAAGAAAACAAGACAATGCGAGAGGAAACTAGTTTCAGTGGGTGACTTGGACATATGGTTGGTGAAAATATTACAATCACTTCACCATCACAGAGAGTGTTCTAGTGAATATCCTCAGCTCCACATGTCTTTCCAGGACCTACGATCTCATCGAGACCGTTAACCCAACTCTCTTTTCATTTCCCCTAATCATCATCAATCCAAGAAATACAAAGGACTCTTATAAATACCGAATTCCCCTGGTTACTCGAATTACATCATGATATGTAGTGATCAGTCACACTACCCATAACTAAAATACCAAGTCCCAACAATCCTAACTCCAGACTATTCCAACTCTTCCCAAAATAACGTGACCCAAAGAGTTAATTGGAACCTCCTCTGATAACATTTTGTCACGAACTGAATATGCTTGCCATCAAAACCGGCACCCAACCTAGACCACGAAAAAGGGTTTTCCCAATCCCCAGGGGCTGGCACAAGTTCCCGGGTATCATAAAATGAATTTTGGGAATGATTTACCTGATTTTATAAACATTAAACAATAAACAAACTCACTAAAACAAATCTGGATTTTTCAACTAAAATTGTCTTTTGAAAAATTTTAGAACTTAATTACATAAGTTAAAAATTTGTTTAAAGACCATTAAAAATGTATGAAACCAAATAAGGACATCCCAATAACCTGCACATGGCAAGAGGCACCACCCTCAAGCCATCTCCACAACACCGCATCATGAACAACCGGTAAAAACCCAATCTGTTGGCACAAAATTTGTACCCAAACCTAAAACAACAAAATAACCAAGTCTAGTTACACCCAAGGGTGTAATTAGGGTGTGATCTAATTCCCAGTAGGATACCACCACTAATATATTCCCTGTGATAAACATTCAAAGATGAAAATCATGCAAGTTTTCAAAAATATGTAATTTATTGTTACAATTTCTAAAATATGCTACTAAAAAATCAATTTTGAAGTGGAATAATTTAAATAATAAACACTTATAAAATAAATTCCAAATATAATGAATTTTCCATCCAAATATATTGTATGAAAATGGTAAGTATAAAGGATTTAATGAGCACAAGAAATAGAAAATAACCCATAGGCACTAGCTCATTGTGGGTCCTAGGTACCTTGTATCTCAGTGAGAGTAACCATAAAAAATATCCATTCTCACGCATGAGCCACGAGTAGGGAACATACACATAAACTATTGGTCTTAAATAATCATCATCATAGTTTATTTAGGGTTGTAAGCGTTAATATTTCTAAGTGAAACTGAGGCCAGACCCCACGGATTCACTAGCATACTAGTACATGTCCTCCCACCTAGATACTCGGGTTTTCCCTTTGTGCTGAAACAAGTTCAACAAGTCAATAAATATAATTTACACATTAAAATATCATTTACTCATAAACAATTCTCCAAAAATCCCACATGTATACCACACAAGTCACAAAAGTCCACTTTTCATTCAAATTGATTTGAAATCTGGCTCACACCAAAAAAGCCCACAATAATTTTCACATTCTTTAGAACTTCCAAAAATCCATTAAAAACATTTATAAAACCATTCCAATACATTACAAGTCACATAAAATCCCACTCGCATGTTACATAATACCCTTTTTCATAACAAAAATACATTTTTCACACTACACTCACACAAAACATCCCACAACACTTTCACATCTCTTACACACTTTAGTAAATCCTTCAAACATTTTTGTAAAACATTTCCAAGATTGAACACATCACAAAACAACCCCTCTAACATTTATAATGTACTATTTTGGAAGATACACACTCCAAAACATTTTTCCAATATGGTTTCACCACTTACCTAAATCATTATATCATTCAAATCTTTTATAAAACAATTCCAAAGAGTATAACCAATATTTGATCATAAAACCCATTTCAAAACCATATTTCAAGGACAAAACTACAAAACAACGCTACCAAAGTAGAATTTTCATACCTAGATACATTTATAAAACCACATTCAAGTGTTATAAAATCACTTTGTATAATAATATGAAAGATATAACTGAAAACACTCATTTTCATAAAATGCTCTCAAGAAGTATAAAAACGTTTTACACAAAAAAAATATTCCAAAAACACCCTTAAAAGGCCCACATGACACTAATTCATTAACAAAATAGAATTTTCAGCCCCTTTCAATAACTAATAAATCAATTTCATATTTTATAAAACTACCACAAAAGATACCACATGTGTTACATTCGAAAAGTTCAAAACTTCAAAAAATTGAAATTATAAAATTAAATGATTAACCAAATACCTAAAAATGGATTTTTTACCACACACATCATATGGGGAACAAGAAAAAACATTAAAACAAGAAAAATAACTCATCAATGATTGGTAAACTATGGAATCACCTACCGAAAGTGTTAAATCGCTCAAAACATGGTGCAAAAAATCAAACTCACAACTACCGTACCAAAAGGAAGATAAATCCATCACTAGACATCCATATTTGACCAAAAAGACACAAAATAAAATCCTAGGTTATAAACCTAACTTCTAGACATTTTAGAACATAATGAAAGAGGGAAGAAACCCTAAGGGAAAAGGGAGAAACCTAGAAGGAATCACTTACCTTGAAAAATATTGAAGAAATCACCCCAAATACTCTAGTATATAAATTTTAAAATAGACAAACATTAAAGGGATATTTGAAAAAGGTTGAAGAAATCATTTAGGAACTAGAATGGGTGAAATAGAGTGAGAAATTAAAAAGTTATGAAATAATAAATTTACCTATTCAAATCTGGGCGATTTGATAAATTTAGAGATGTTTCATCCAACTTCTCGATGAAACCGAGCTCCAAATAGGAGGAGATCATGGAGGAACTCTTTGGGAATGTGGGATCGGGTGAGATTTGGAATCTCCAAAAGTACATAAATATTGAAAGAGATATTAAATAATTAAAAAAATATTTTTAATGCAGGAAATGAGATTTTGGGTAGGCTCAATCTTTTAAATAAAAACCCATATCCACCATGATTATGGATTCATAAATGGTCCAAATTAATATGGTTGTTTTACTAGGTCAGGTGATGACAATTAAGAATTGGAATGAATAAAAAATGTTAAAAAAATAATGGAGTTATAAATGAATAAAAATTTATTTTTAAATTTGGAATTGGGCTCACAGTTTGGCCCAATTCCTTAAAACTCACCCATTCCTCCATAAAAGCTTGGGAGACCCCCAAAACAAAGAATTAATGGAAGTTAAATGAAATTTAATTTTAAAATAAGTCATGTATGTGACACGGTGTGTCATGGAAAATAAAGTAACTACAACAAAAAAGTAGAAGTTAGGTGGTTACCATAGTATGGAAGAGTCTATGGAAAAAGTGTGTTTTAGTTTAAGTAAATCAAAAATTTACTCAATAAAGGTTTGGATGAATGATATAGTGAAAATATATACTCACTAAATGATGTTTTAGGAATGAGTGAAGAACAAAATATTCCAAGTGTTTCAAAAACTAATGATGTTGAAGAAACTAAAAGAAGGGAAAAAGTGGAAGGTGTCCATGAAACAAATGAATTAGATCGATAATTGGATGAATAAATTAAATTAAAATATATGAAGATAAAATTGTAGGAAATTTAACTAAAAAGTCTAAAAGTATTAAATAAAAGTCTTGTTTAAGTGGCTACAAAACTAAGAGAGAAGAAATATTCCCAAATCAAAGAACTGAAAAAACTGAAAGCTGATTAAATGAGAAGGAGTCAGCACTCAGATAAAATTCAGAATTTGAAATCTATAAATGATGATATTTATACCAACATATCTAAACTAGTTCATGAGAATAAAATTCTACAATATAATAATTTATGCTATAGTTATTCTGTTGCTCATATGAATTATAAAATAAAGGATAAATCTGACATGATGGATTATCTTTCTCAAGAATTGGAAGATGAGATTACTAGAGGAAATAACCTCAAGAGAGAAATTAATTCTTAACTTTAATCATGATATAATAGGATTCATAAATTTGGAGAAGATATAAAATCAATAAAGAAAGAAGTGGATCAATATAATGCTAAAGTAAAGCCCAAATTTAAGGATTATTTACACTTATTATTTGATTATCCCTCAGTAGGTGATAATCAAATTGAAAGCAAATATGATACTTTAGAGGAAAAACATGAAATGACTAGCTCATACTAAAGGCCATGCAATTTTGGAAATTCTGGTATTGTATATGATTAACCCCCTCTAATGCATGATATAAGGAGAGATATGAACATTTCAAGAAAGAATAAAAATCATGTATGTGATAAAGATAGACGAAAAAAGGTTTTTATAGGAGGTAGTGATAAAATGTGTTATTTCTGTGGGATAAATGATCATACTTCAAGTTTTTTTTAGGATATGGAATATATTTTATATTTTAATGAAATATATATTTAACAATATGAGAATATGTAGAAGACTCTTGAAATGTATGATAGAAAATCCTCTCATAAGAAAGTAGTTGTGAAAGGACATTATTTCAAAAGATAGGGACACACCATGAGTATGTGTCAAGAATACTAAGGGTGAAATATCGAAAGAATAACTCTGGCTGCATCAATATCTCAACTGAGAAATAATGAAACAATTTATTACTTTAATGGAAGATGTTTTATATGTGATAATCTTGGGAATTTGGAAATAAATTATAGTAGAAATAAATAAGTAATGGAAATGGAACCCAAAAGGATATCCCCAACTCAGGGAGTATATAAAAAAATCCTATATTGTAAGAAAACATGACATGTTGAAAAAAAATTATAGCATCAGGGGAATCACAAGGAGCTCAAAAAAAGGCATATCGATCACCTACTCTTTCACACTCACAACTACTCTCTTGGAAATAATATGAACTAAGATGGAAGAAAAGGGACGAGATTCTCTAGTAGTGATTAAGAATAGTGTAAAATTATTGGAAGAATCAACCCCAACTAGAATGGGTGGAGTGATATAGATAACTGATAAATGATACATGATTAAATAATTCCTTGAAAAAATCACATGTCATTCCATATGGTGAGAAGTGAAGGTAAAATAAAGATCACACAAATAGAGGAACAATCAAGATCCAGTGTCCAGTGAAAATATTCATGCTCAAAGAAAGAGTCGTGAAAAATGGAATATCGATGGATCATCAAAGAAATAAATTTATAAAAATGGGTTTAAACCCAAAATTGTGAAAACTTCTAAGCCTACAAAATCCAAATATTAGAATAAGATTCAATCTTTCAGTAAAAAATGCTTAGTCATATGTCTTGAACAGTTGAAATTGGATAAGAATATGGAACAAGCAAAAAAACAGTACAATTATTTACAAGAAATTATCAAAGGGTTTATCCATCATGATCAACCACAATCCTCTTCTTTAGGATTACATAGGTACCCCTCTCCTTATATGTTAAATGTTTCTCATATCTACTGAAAGTTGTGAAAGACTATGGGGGAGATAAGATCCAAGGGGTTTGTGTGATAAATGCTCATTGGTACATTAGATGAATGAGATAAATGAAATAAAAAGAATATCAAATCTTGAAATTCACATATGGTACCAGATTCAAAAATTTGTGTTACACAACAAACCTATTTTTCAAATATGTATCTGAAGATTATGCGCTATAGAAAAAGGATATTATATGATGAAGAGCCTAATATGAAATAAAAGAGTTATCAAATCTATACTCGAATGATATAGTGGTTCCAAGTTCATTTAATATTCCATCATTGGTATTATTCCACAATTCGAAGTGTTATTTTTCCATAGAGAGAATACAAATTAGGGGATAATATAGGTTTTTATTGTGATATGGTGAAAAGCAGACTAGGTGATAATGAATCATCTAAAAATTGATTCCTATAAATAATTGAGGAAATTCATGCTGTTAGAATATGTGGAATTAAGTGAGTGACATTTAAAACATTGAAATTTACTGTCTTAAACTCTTATTTCCTAAAAATAGTTCTTACTCAGTAAACTTGGAGGATTTTTCAATGAATCAGTTCCATGTAGTAATTTAACTTGATGAAAATTTTACTATTGTGTGGACCTATATGTGAATAATATGAATCAGATCATAAAATGTACTAAAAGAATCAAAGTTTCAATTTCATGTTGATAGATGGATTGAAAGGTGAAACCTCGTGTATTTGACATAGCCATGTGATGTTTTAATTTCAACATATGGTCTCTCATGAGGTATGTAAAAGTCCATGAATGAATAGGGAGATTAACTTCTCTTTATCTGAATTCTAGGAGAATAGTGATGGTGTGGGAAGTACCTCAGTTGAAGTTGAAGTTGAAAAATGAAAATTCAGAAGAAGATACTAGTTATGAGAATGGGGATGTCAAATCAATATCTTCAAGAAAACCGAAGGTGAGAATAAATTTCTTCAGCTAAAAAATGTGCTATAGGGGTTTTGAAAATATTTATAATGTATAATTCCAGGAAGACGATGACTTTGGTGGATACCCAGATGAAACAGTCACATGATAATGAAGGCAAAGCATTTAATGTCATAGAATATATGAAAACCATTGGTAGTCTATTGCACTTGAATATAACAAGATCTGATATTGTCTTTTTCACATGACAACAATCATGGTATCAAATCAATCATAAATTAATCCACTTACTTTTAGTAAAAATAATAATTTGGTATATCAAGGGGATGATGGATTTTGATTTTCTATACAATGAAAAATCTCAATAAGAGTTATTGGGCTATAAAGATGTAGATTGGTTTGGTTTAGATGATAATAGAATATCAATGTTAGGTGGTGCATTCTATCTTTGAGGATTGTGTATTTCTTGGCTAAGAAAAAAAGAAGATTGAATTTTATTGAGAACAATATAAGACGAATATATTGCTACCACTCATGATTTTACATAGTTATGTGGATGAGGTAAAAATTGAACATATGGGAGTTTAGGTGAACTCTCTGATCAAAATCCATTACGAAAATTAAATTTCTATAAATCGTAGAAAAAATCCAATTCATCACTCAAGGACTAAGAACACTGAAATCAAGTATCATTTTTTCATGGAGATGGTGGAGAAGGTTTACTAAATTTGAATTATTTTCCCAAAAAGCAATAAGTTTCGGACATTCCAACCAAGGTTCTACCCAAATAAGGGTTTAAATGATATCAATTAGATCTTCGAGTTTAGTTGACTCCCATCACTTGAAAAATCTGGGATGTGGGAACCCCTCTCCCTGAGGTATGATGTTTTTCCCTTGATATGCTAATATGTGTTCTTTAACCTATTGCGGACCAAAATAAAGTGACCTTTGGTTTCATTGAAAATGGGGGGGGGGAATTGTGGATATAAAAGGATAGGAAGTATCTTAGTCAAGATAAAGGGAGAATTTTATTATGGGAGCATCAAATTAGGGGGAGTTTTAAATCTTATGATGCTAAAGTTGTTCGATCAAAGGTAATATATCAGGAAATATGGAGTTCATGAGGAAATTAGTTGATTGGTTTTTAAATGAATCGATTCATTGATGAAATTTGTAGGCTCCTATTGATTATCACATCAAGCTTGGATCATATGGACTTAGAGTATGTTTTGGATAAATCATTGGTCTCTATCTAAATCAAAAGTAGAACATTTTGTAGAATATAGAAGAAACTTTAATATTGTATCAAAATGTGAACAGTTTTCAACAAACCCAAAGGAGGAGATTGTTAAGAAAAAATCCCTCATGATGGTGCTTTTGTCTTGATTGTGTTTGATGATTGGATTTGAGGTTGTTGATGAAGGATGGTTTTCAAAGAAGGAATGAAGATTTAGAATTGATGTTTGACCTCACATGAGCATGAATTCTGAAATAAGATCACAGAGCATGAATGATGAACTATGCTCACAGAGCATAGATGCGAAACTAAATTATTAGAGCGTGAATGCTGAACTAAGCTCATAGAGTGATAATTCTGAACTAAGATCACGAAGCATAAACAATTTGATCTCATGCAAGCATGAACTCTTTGATATTACAAAAATGTGAACTATTTTTTTTGCATGAAGCATAAACTGGAATCTCTCCCGAAGGTTTGAAAAAGTGTGAAAAGACTCTCACTTTGAGGTTCATAGAAGGGCTGATAATACGCATCTTCGAGGATCATAGAATGTGAATAGGAATTGTACCTAGAGGTTCACGGAAGCACAAATAAGGCCTATTCCTGGTGGTTTGCGAAATGTGAATATGAATCACACCCGGATGTTCACGAAAGCGTGGACATGACTCGTACCTGGATGTTCGCAGATCAAGAACATGACTCGTGCCATGAGGTTCATGAAGTGCTCCGATTTTTGTTGGTATTCCATGATTGGATATCACGTAGCACTCATGATTGTCTTTAGAACTCATTGTTGAAGTTTCATGGAGCGTGAATAAGATTCATACCTAGAGGTTCACGGAGCACGAATAGGAATCGTTCCCAGATATCATGATGGGGACTCATAATGAATGAGTGATAAGGAAGTGAAAAATATGGTTTTCTATAATTTGCGGAGTTATGGTGGTGGGAAATCACCTATAAATACCCCGAACCATCCTCATGTATTGACTATGTTTTTCCTCATATTTATATCTGAAGAAACATCTGGGGAGAATCATAGATATATCTCATGAAGGAGGTTCGTGCAAGGACTTAGTACCAGGAGCTTACACAAAATGTGAATAGGGGTCTGCGTGAGGAGTTCAAACCCAGAGATGTCACAAATCATGAACAAGGGTTCACTCCCAGAGTTCCTATCAAGTGATCACACAAATAAGTAATAGGTATTACACTAGTAGTTCACAAAAAGATTAAATAGGGTTCACACTAGGGGTCTGTTCTAGGAGAACACACAAAGGGAGAACATGTTTCACACCAAGGGATCATTCCAGGAGGTCACACAAAGTGTGAACGGGGTACACACAAGGTTCTCACAGAAGGGAATGTGCCAGGATCTCATGCAAGGAGTTACATGTAAGGGTATTGTGTAGGGGTATCACACTAGAATCACATGAAAAGAGATATATGCATACATTACCATATAAGTAGTATCATTTTCATTTATGAATTAAAGATTGAGACTACGAACTATTCTTCTATAATTCAAGAATGAGTTTTTCACTACCGAATTCTAGACATTAAAAGGAAGACTTGGAATCTCTTGAAGATCTTTCCAAAGTAGTAATAATTTCAATTTCTATAATAAAGAGGAGTTTGTTCTAGTTGTATAGGAAGTATAAGTGTTGCATCCAGGTGTTTTAAAAATAGTGAAGGAGAAACCTTGAAAGAACTTAAACAGAGCATCTATATATAATTGAGGATGAATTAATTATTGATAATTAGGGTACCTAAAATTATATAAACCATATTTGGATCCTTTCCAGAGTAGTGAGAAACGGAAGAGGAAGAAGGTGATCCTTTCCACTAACAGTGAGACATTAAAAGAGAGTTAGTGAGTAACCCTTAGGAAAGCAGTGAGATAACCCTAAACATTGTAAAGGCATTGAGCCAGGGCATTGAGGTGATCTTGCCCAAACTATATTTTTGGTAGTGATCCTTAGTGGATTTGGTAAATTGGTATATTTACATTGTATTCTCCTTAGATATAGCCCAGGGAGTGTGAAACAATTAATAATTTTTTTGTCTGTGTTTTTTCTTTCCTACTTTATGTTCTACACATCATCATCAACTAGAGTTGAAAAGGATAAGATAAATATAAAAACTAATGATAAAATGAATTAACCCTTATAATAAAGAGATCATGATCCAATAGGGAAAGAAGTATTTTAAAAGCAATATCCATTCCCTTATTCACCCCCTATGGGTATCTAGGCCCCTTTTGGACCTAGCAGATCAATTTTATTATGTTTAAAAAACAATATCGCCTCCCTTTGTTGGATTTTGATTGTGACATGAGTTTTAAACTAAAATAGCACCATTCTATTAAAAACAAAAACCTCTAGTTATATCAGTACCATTGTGTGTTAGATTTATCTTTGGCCAATTCATTCATGTCAAAAATGAATTATTGATTATTTTCTTAAAGTTTGAAAAAAAATCTGAGCACATTTTCTCAATTTTGGATATTTGAAATATATTTTTGACTAAAATGACACATTTATATTGAAAACACATACATTGAGTCATAACAACCACATATTATGTCAAAATGGACGTTGGACAATTCTAATACAAGAAAAAAGAATTGTGGACAATTTTCATAAATTTTGAAAATAAATTGAGATTATTTCTTTGTTTTAGATGTGTTTTAAACTAAAATGGAAATTTTTTATTCAAAACATGCACTTGAGTCAAACATACCACATCGGGTGTTAGATTAATGCGTGGTTGATTCCTAAATATCAAAAAATAATTTCAATAATTTTTCTGATGTTTTAATATAATACAAGATTGTTTTCTTAGTTTTTTCGAGTGACGTGCGTATTAAACTAAAATGAGACCTTTATATTGAAAAAAAACATTTCATGTAAACCCGGTCACATAGTGTGTCAGATTGATATGTGGTCAATTCATACATGTCAAAAATGAAATATTTACTATTTTCAAAAATTTTGAAAGCAATTTGAGATTTGTTTCTCAATTTCGTAAATTTGATCTGCGTTTTAATCTACAAAACATTTTTCTATAAAAAACACATACTTCAATTAATACCGACACATCGTGTGTCATATTGGAATAAGGTCAATTCCTACACGTGAAAAATTAATTATGGATTGTTTTTCTAATTTTTTTTAAAAAATCCAAACTCATTTTTTCAGTTTTTCTGATGTGACATGATTTTTAAACTAAAATTGGTATTTTTTATTGAAAACACACACTTTGAATCAAATCAACCACATAAGGAATTGAATTAATGTGTGGTTGATTCCCACACATCAAAAATAAATTATGAATCATTTTCCTTAATTTTGAATAAAATACAATAATTTTCTTAGTTGTTTATAGTGATGTGTGTTTTAAAATAAAATGTTACCTTTATATTAAAAATACACTCTTCAATCATATTAGTCACATCGTGGGAAATAAAATGTATATTCAATTCATACACATCAAAAATTCATTATAGATTATTTTACTAATGTTTAAAAATAATATAGGCTCATTTTCTTAGTTTTGGATATTTGATGTGTGTTTGAAACTAAAATACCACACATAATTCGAGTCATACCCCCCATATTGTGTGTCTTATTAGAACGAGGTCAATTCCAACAAGTGAAAAAATAATAATGGATTGTTTTTCTAAATTTTAGAGATAACATGAGATCGTTTTCCCAATTTTTATATTTTTCGGCACGTTTTAGACTAAAATGGAACATCTTTATTGAAAATTCACACTTTAAGTCATACTGACCACATCTGGTTTCAGATTGATGTAAGGTCTATTTCTAGATATCAGAAATGAATTATTAATCATTTTCCTATATTTTTAAAATAATTTGTTCTTGTTTGCTGAGTGTTGGATATTTAATGCATGTTTTAAACTAAAATAACACTTTTGTATTGAAAGCATGAACTTCATGTCATACAAACCACATTGAGTGTTATATTGTTGTGTGTTTAAAACCTACATTTCACAAATTAATTATGGACCATTTTACCAATGTTTGAAAACAATCAGATGTTATGTTCTTGGTTTTGACTATTAGATATGTGTTTCAAACTAAAATATCCCTTTTATATAAAAAACAAACACTTAGAGTCATTCCAATGACATCGTGTGTCAGATTGATTTATAGTAAATTCCTAAAATAAAAAATGACTTATGAATCATTTTCCCGAAGTATTAAAACAATCTGAATTTATGTTATTAGTTTTTACTAAGTGATTTGTGTTTGGAAATAATGTGTAAATTTAACAAAATAATTATTAAATAAAAATGACAAAGAAATTAACAAAAAAACTAGATAAAATAATGAGAAAATTTTCTAAATAAATAGAATGAAGTCACCTCTTCATGATTTCTGTATATGTTCTGACACCATGTATTTTATCCAATTACTTCTATAAAATTGATTTCCCCCATTATAACTCTCAATGAGAGGCCTATAAAAAATAATTTATAGGTATTAAAATAATAATACATCACATCCCAGAATTGTTTTGGAAGTCATACCCTATAATAGATCATAACCATAATAGGTAATCACTAAAATTTGATGTCAGCAAACATTCTGAAATTGCGTACTCTTCCCACTCATCTCTAAACAAATTTAATTATTATTTGGATAACGCTTATTATTTTAAATCATGGTAGTACTGATAAAATATATAAAAACATACAATTAAGAATTATTTCAAATGAAATTTTAATTATCATAAAAAATTACATGTTCAGGGATGCTATATATTTCATAAAATTTTAAACCTAATATCCACAATCATTATTTTAATCTTACTTTAGAAACTGTAGTGAAATTGACCAAAATAAGTAAATTTTTTAAAAATATGTTTTGATAGTTAATATTTCCATATATTCCTTAATATGGTTCCATTTTAGTAGATCAATAGGGTTCTTATGTTCAGTGACCGACCTCATACCATGATTTTGCCTATATTTATATATCACCATATTATAACCAAAATTATCATTAAAATATAAAAAAAATTATTTTAGGATTATTTATAAAATATTAATTGAAGTAAATTATAAATTTATAATGCACATCATGTGTGGTTGGGTTTGTGTAAATCCATGCATTGGATCTAAGAGATAAATTTGTGTGGTATCCAAATTGACTGTGATCAGCATTCAATGCTTCCAAAAAAATACAATAATTTATGAAAAAAGAAAAATATATTTTGTATAATAGTATTTTAGAATTTTATCCCTTCATTATAGGAATCAATAAGAGTCAGTTTTCTATTATTTTCTTTTCAAATTACATGGTCAGATCGTCTTTTTTCTTAATAATTTCCTTGAACCACAAATAAATTTATTTTATTGAAACCATATAAATGTTAATAAATCCAAATCATGATTCACAGGGTTTTCCCTTTATATATTAGTTATATAAATTCCTATAGAAAATATAAAAATTTTCTAACTTTAATGAAAACAGGGGATCATTTTTTGGTCAGATAGATTATTAAAGTGTACCTAATATATATACTCACAACTAAGACTCTTAACCATTCAAACATGAGAATCTCATTTATAATATCAAGAACAACCACATCTATAATTACATATCTAAATATTTTTTCCTCATATATAGAATGTAGTAAACATATCCCTATTTGAATGTGGTATATCCATGAACAAGTAATGTTAATATATGTTGCAGTGGAACTGGCGGGAAGGATGTACTCCCAGAAGGTCCTATTGTTTTCTTGGTGGATTGACTTGATTGTCTTGATCCAAACTTATGTTTCCCAATATTTTTATCAATATATGATACAATTAATCACTTATGTTCTTATTTCAAGAATTGTTATAGATTTTTCATTTCAAAAAAAAATTTATATTCAAATTCCATGTATCTTGATAAGATTATACAAGCCTCATATGGAAGTTCCAACAAAATCATTAACAGTTGTAATATCCAAATAATCAAGTGGAATAAGAAACTCATATTTTGGATCTTAATCAACTTCAATCCTAACTTTCATGTAATATTTTTGGAGTTATTGGTTGTGTATAATGTCTCCTTGTATATTATACACCATACCCCTTACAACAAAGTGGTGTGTGGGTGTTGATAGATAGAAATAACATAGAATTTACCCTATATAATTTTAATAATATAAATTTATCATAAGTTGTTTGATTCACATTTTAGAGAAATATTAATGAAAAATTTTATTAAATCATGTAAGTTATGTGGTTGAGGGGAATGACTAACCTCAAATCTAGCTGGGTGAATTTTTTCCTATGCTGATCTTTGTTCCACTGTAGGATTTCTTTGATCTTTTCAATTATATTAGTCTACCAAACTAGATCATAAAATAATATCTTACAAACCATATATTTTTTCTTATAATCCTTTCATCTTATAAAATGTATCTTCTTGAAATTTTTTCTTTTTGAAATATGTTTGAGGTGACACTCCAAAACCTACACATATAACATAACCATATTTTCAAACTACTTAAAACCCACTGAAAGTGGATTTTTTTAGGTACAATCAATGATGATTCTTTTTTCTAAAAAGTGTAAAAAAATATGAACATAAATAGATATTTTTATATAAAACTATTATAAATAATAATTAATTACCATTATGTCATACCTATACATGTTTTTCATATAGATTTTTTGTTTTATTCAACTAGTTTACCTTCTTTATTTTGGTGGGGTTCCATAAATAGCACATGAAGTGGGATGTAAGTGGCTTCATATTTTGATTCATCAATATTTATTTAAACAAAGGAACATATGTTGTTTCATATCACATAATATTTTTATTTTATATTAAAAATAAATACTATTTTCTTCTCTAGTGAAGCATACCCCATTTATTCCTTTTAATAGGGCTGTATTGGTTTTTATTCATGTTTTTTATTTTCAACACTCCATTTTTGTTTTATAAATTATTAATTTTGAATCAAATTGGATAAAATAAACAATTTTAGATAATATATTATAAAAAATAATGAACCTGAAATGATTTCTCATCATGTCTACTAATAAAATCATTCCATGTTTCCTAGTTTATATTATGTTCATAACTAACTGATGGGTGGAGATTTACTTTCCCCTAAAAATACATAAGTTGAAACTTGGTAAGAAGTGTTCAAAATCCCCTATAGGTTTTTTTGGTGGCCATAAAGACATATTCCTTACATAAATCATCTAAAACAAACAAACTCTATAAGCGATAATGAAAATTAGATCAATGTTTCATTATATATTTTTTTGATAAAATAGTGAAAGTATATCATAAAATTACCTTAATATCTTCTTAAAGGGATTCCTTCATTATAGGCTAGACATGACACCAAAAATCTATATCAATTGGCATATTCATTCTTGTTGTGACCCCAATATACTTAATGAACATTAACTTGTGGGGGTCAACAGGTTGGTCATGTTGATCCCATCCAACCTCAAATTTTATACCCTTGCTTCTAGCCTTCATACTTTTAGTCAAAATTATGTTGCTACATCATTATTTTTTTGTGAACATATTTTTTATACCCTAATAATTCCACAGTTTCAAAATCAACCATCCATTATTCCCCAAGATTGGTCACATAATCATGTGCATGAATCATTATATTCCTAACTAGTTGAAAATTTAATTTATATTATGTTAATATTGTATATAACACATAATATTATGAGGAAAATCATATTATATTAAAAAATCACATTATCATTGAACTCTATTTATTTTATGTAAATTTTGAAGGGATTTGTATCCTTTAACGAGAATCCAAATCCCCTATTGATGGTGGATTCTAACATACAAGACGTTTTATACATTTTTACCTCCATGAACTGATTGTGATCCACTTATGAAAGGGATATACTCAATTGAATTTTCATCTAACCCTATAGTTGTTTTAGTCACTCCAGGTAAATTGACCAATTCTTGTTTACTGGATCTCAGATAAAAAATTCCTACATTTCTTGTGATTATATTACAAATGGCTCATACTTAAACACTTCCACACTAAAATTCACCTTCACAAATTATATTTCATCAATCTTCACTATACTCCTATTGTCAACCGATTTTCAATAAGAAATCTGCACGTAAAATTTTTTATAATCCAACTTTTATATCTCTATTCAATGATGCCAAAATATGAAATATTCACATTAATTGGACTAATATCCTTAGAACCATATATGTGAATTTCTCCGCCCGTAAACATAACTGAACTATTTTTCTTCATACAATGGTTATCGTGTTCTTTTGTATAGAAAATATGACCATTAATTACAAAACTAGTGTAGCACCTCACACCCTATTAACCCATATCTGATGTATACTTCATTATAGTGGTATAAAATAAAAGGAATCCCACCCCAAAGAACCAAATAGTTTTGTTGTAATGGAAAATAAGGTATATGCATTAAATTATTATCACAATTGAAAACCTGAAATACAACAGTTATTTTCTTTGAGAATTCCATTATTACCCTTAGAGTATACATTTATATCAATCATAAAATACTTCCTATTATCCTGAGGTAAAATAAAACATAAGAAATGGGTGAGCTCAGATGCTCAGTAAGGGTAATCATATAATGGAATCTAGGAATAAAAAAGGCATAATCGAAATGAAAAGGTAAATAATTAAATCACATTCCAATGAATCTATAACTTGGACGTAATGAGGTAGGAATAAATAATAATCAAATAATTCAATAAAAATAATCACATGATCTTGAAAAAGTTACCATGGATAATCTAAAAATTTAATAATTTGATGGAATATCAATAACTTAATTCATAATGATGGAATGCCTAATTTTGGACATCTAAACCATAACGTCGATCAATTATACACTGACATCTAATTATATCTGGGCCATGTACCAATACATCTATATAAAAGGTTAAGGCCTCAGCTAAAACTCAATCTATTTTATCTCATGAGAACTACTGATGCATGAAGGGGCTATACTGGGCCTCACCTATCACGTACTAATTTCAATTCATTACTATTATAAAATGGGTAGAACATAATCAAAATAAAAATTCACATGTAAAAATAAATATATAACATTTCAAGACTTACCTCAGTCAAATAAACATAATTTTAAACCTTCCATATAAATATGGTGAATGGTAAAAAAATTGTACATCCTCAATAAAACTGATCACAAACCATCAAAATAAAGAATAAGGATGATTTAAATACAATATAACCCTTTTGTATCATAATTATAATAAAAGGTTCACTATCATTGATGAATATAAATTCTATAAAAATGCCATTAAAAACATTTTTGAGGAAAATAACTATTTCACTTTGAGAATAACATTTAAAAAAAGTTCAAAAATCTTTTTGAATATAATTTTCTTTGAAAAAAACCTTTTAAAAATTTAAAAAAAAAAGAATTAAAAATTTTATTTTTCATTATGGAAGAAAATTTTTTTCATTTTGTATAGATTAAAAAAAATATTCCTTTCAAAAGTTCAGTAAAGTTAAAATGATTAATATTTTTAATTAACATGATGGTTCAATTCAAAACATTTTTTAATTATTCCAAATTGGTAAAATTTTATTTAATAAATCACTTGGATAAGCTTAAAAATATTTTTAGAAAACTTCGGTTTTGGTGAAAAATGATTTCTGACCGAAGAGAGAAATAAAGTAACATTTTATTAAAAATATTTTCTCAATAATTATAAGTAAAAAAGGGAAGAAAAAGAATAATTTTAATTCAAAATTTAAGATAATAAATATATTATAAAAAAATATATTTATTTTAATATATATATATCAAATAATTCCCCTAATGTAGAATTAAAAAAAACCTGAAAAATTATGAGATTGAGAAATAAACCCTTACCACTTTTGTAACATTTGAATCATAAGACCCAAAAAAATATAAACCAACATAAATTTTTAAATAAAATGAATATTAATATATTCATGATATAAAATATTATTTTGTTAGTATATACACCACAAAAATTAAATAAGTGGTTAATATAGAATATTTCTCACAGAAGTAAAAGTGAGACGATAAACTCTTACCTCAAAAATGATTTCCTTCATACATGTTTCTCAATTCTTTATAATGGTTTTAATCATGTTATTAATTTATAAAATAACCATAATAATGTTTATAATATCATATATTATCTTCTAATAACATTTTACCACTTTTTTTAAATCATATTTCATTATTTTCCTTGTTCCAAGTGTTAATTGCCTTATTTTCTCATGCGCATTTTTTCATGAATGTTATGATTATTGTGAAAATGATATATATATATATATATATCTATATTTATATTTATATTTATATATTATATTAAAAATTATAATAATTTTATAAACATAATATTTACTCTTTGGATAAATTTTTATAACCATGTATGAATGTTGGACAAGGAAAATGAAGTGCATCGCTTTGTGGAGATAGTAGGTCGTGCGTACGCACAAGCGATGATATCATTCAATTAACAAGTAATGGGAAAGAGAAGTGGGTGATATATTAATTTTATATAATCAATATCAACTCTTATATATCATATATATTCATTAATTTTAACATTTTTATATTCCATGTAAAGCGTTAGTGAAAAACGAATTGCATCGCTTTGCGAGATAGTAGTTAGTCATACACATGAGTGACTTTATCATATTTGAAACGGAATGGAAAATAAAAAAAATTATGTGATATTAAAATTATATAAGTATAATAATAAAAATAATATCATATAAATTTGGTAAATCAATTATTATATACATCCTTGAATGGTGGTGATGGAAAACGAACTGCATTGGTTCGTGAGGCGGTAGTCCTCTTTACACATGATCAAGGATTTCGTCTCCTGTATGATTAAAGTAGAGATCAATAAATAATATTCCATAAACATAATAACATATATGTATATAGTACATACTGTTATTACTATATTTTAAGTCTTAATACATAACCAAATGTGGAAATATAAGAAAGAAAATGAATTATCTTCGTTAAGATAATTATTCTCTATAAGAGAAACCTCCTTTGGATCTCCTCATAAAGACCCAAGGGGTGGTCATTTTGGAGTATCAACATATATAATATATTTATAAGTTTTTTAAAGAGATATTTTGGTAGTTTTTTTTTATCCAAACTTCTTTAGTGGTTTGAATAAGTGAATTAAGGGAGTTTCGTTCTATAAGTGTGGAAAGGGAACCCTCTTTAAAATTACATGGAAAGTTCCCAATAGAATTCAAAATGATAAATTCATTCACAAGAAAAAATATTCAAAATGATTCCAGATTCTTAATTTTGATGTGTAAGGTAAAATATTTGCATCCAATAATATTTTTACAATTTTAATGTGATTTTAAAACCTGATCTTTTATGTTTAACCCCTGACTAAACTAATTTTTATCATAACTATGGTAAATAATTTTAACTATTTTCACTATATATTTTAGTAAAAAAATAATTTGTACTTATTTGATCATATAAATTTTTATTATTCTGAATATAGAATCAAATTTTCCATATTCCATTTACTTAATTGGGAAAATATAATTTAAAGTTTACCCCACAAGTGTGATGAGAAAGCAGGTTTTCAAAGAGAAAATGTTTAAAAGTGTACAAAGTTTCAATATCAGAATTAAATATGAAAATTATTATAGTGACCAAAAATGGATTACTAGATATAAAATTAAACTAATTTTACTTTAAAACCAATTTGAAATATAATTTTTCGTTATAAAAAAATTAAGTGAGATGAAAATTTTCAGTTAAAATTCAGTATTTTTCACTATTCCTAAGAAAATAAAACTTTTGAGAAAAATAAAGAAAAATCCCTGATATAAACATGATATTCTTATTTCAAAAATTAATTTTATTTCTTCAAATAATGCTTATATAAGTGGTAAAAATAAATTATAAATTATGTGCACAAATCACGACTAAACTCCCTTTTTAAAAAATACCGTTTTTCAAGAAATATTTATTTTTTACTTCAAATGGTTTTAATTTTTTCTTCAATAAATATATGTAAATTTTATTTATTTTTTAAATTTTTAAACTATATAATTTTCATAATTTAGTTATTTATATTCATACCTTACAACTTAATGGTTAGGTAATAATTTTCATGTTTATTTATTAATATTTTAATAGAGTGTTGTAATTCATTCACCCCTAGTGTTTCATGCATAGAAAGATATTAAAGAGATTGAATTAAAAGAAAATATATCATAAATTCTCAAGGTGTTATATTCTATTCTTATCATAGAGTTGGTTGGAGTAGGGTACTCAAGAGGGGGTGAATTGAGCTCCTATAATAATTTCAGTTAAAAAGTAAAATTTGAAAGTCCCCCAAATTTAAAAGTCAATTGACCAGTTAGACAGTAGTGAATTTATAAGATCTTGATAGTTCGATTAATTTTTCATAATATTGATTAGTTCTCAATTGTATCAATTTGAAAATTAATACAACTTTTGAAACTAATCTAATAAGTCAATACTGTTATAAACACTTGCTAAGACTAACTATCAGAGTAAAATTTAGTTTTATTAAATATGTGATAAAATAGGGTTAAAATAAAAGTAAAAACACAACGAAGATAAAAAAGAGGTTTAGTATAAAGCCGAGATTTAGTCATCTTCACTTATTGATCACTTTCCACCACGTATTTTAAATTAATAAACAATTTGATCCACACCCAGGATCGAGCTTTACAACAGCACATAGGCTATCCAGGTTGCAAGACCTCTGCCACAGTTCATTGTGGGTACGAACTATCATGTCACATGACCTCTTCCAAAGTTATACATGGAAAAAAATATGTAGAAATAGTTTTGAGTGAGGATATCAAGTATACTATATTTAGGCATATGAGACAGCATGTGTTTTATAAATATACACACACACTGCTCAAAATGTAGTAAAATGATACAGAATAGAGCAATAATTATTATGAAAGGTTTGAGATTCTATTAGTGTTATGTAGATCAGATCTGGACTCTTTAATGTGTTGGAATAGATTTAGGAGTCATCTTTTAGAAACCGACACTAGAACAGAGGGTCATAAAGCACTAGGTTCTTCCTTCTAGGTAGATGAGATCTTCCTCTCCTTCAGTTTTGTTGAATTATATAAATATTAGAACAAATTTATCCATAGTAGATCCTTGGTTCACAACAAAAAATAGTAATGAGAGTTCCCTAAGTATATTTTTCTTCTTCTTATGTGTATGTGTATGTGTTATCTCTTCTCTTTTATATATTTCTCATCATTCCTCAACTCACATGTTTTTCCCATTTTTAAACATTTTTTCCTGAAAATGTTCATGTGGGGGTACCTCATACTTTGTACTGTCTTCTGTCAAGTCTGAAAATAAACATTAATTATGTAAGAGTCATTAAATTACTAAAATATGACCATTAGAAAATAATTGTCATTTAAAAAAATTTAAACAGTCTATCGGTGACTCGTCTGTTAGTGAGTCATCAATCAGTATCTTCTTTTATTGGTCATTCCATACTTCGGTGAATCATTATATCAGCGACTTGTTTTAACTATCGTTAAGTCCTTGAGTTGGTAGCACCATGCAATGGTAGGACACTTGGACTAACAGAATGTTGATTGCATCGGTAGGTCATCTGTTTTGGTGAGTCATATGCATCAGTGAGTCCTTCCTTCTTTCAGTAAGATATTTGATCTAATGATGACTCATTTCAATGTTGATTCCTTCCTTCTATCTTTGAGATAATTGATCTAACAATGACTCCTTTCAATGGTGAGTCCTTCCTTCTATCGGTGAGACAGTTGATCTAACAGTAACTCATTTCAACGGTGACCCATTTCAACAGTGAGTCTATCCTATTTTCGGTGAGACAGTTGATCTAATGGTGACTCATTTCAATGGGCATTCCATCCTTTTGTCGGTGAGATAGTTGATCTAATGGGGACTGATTTCAATGGTGAGTCCTTCCTTCTGTCGGTGAGACATTTTATCTTACAGTGACTCATTTAAACGGCGAGTCCTTATTTATGTTGATTTCAGCTTCACATACTTAGAACATAAGCCTGTTTGAACTATCTTTCAACTTAGATATTCATAGAATTAATTAATCCTATGAAAGATTATGGATAGATATAATTTACACATATTTAATATTATTAATAATATTATCAATAATAAATTGACATGATTTTTGATTATTAAAACCAGATAGAGTATACAAACAACCTATGGTCCAATAATCCCCCCTTTTTGATAATCATAAATCATGACATTATTCTATACAATCATTATATGTGGATTGAAATCAATCTACTTATCATTTCTCATTATGAATGATCAATATAAAGAGTAATTATATAAATAGGAAAAGTAACATAAGTAACATATATAAAAGGATAATTATATAAAAGGATAATGCCTAATGGTTCTCCCCCTTTTGGGATTATCAAAAAAAACATCATTAAGTATGAGATAAAATAGACAAGAAGGAAATTCAAGAAGAAAAAAATTCCATTAATGAGGAAAGTACAATGTACTACAAGGCTCTAAACAAAAACATAATGCAATTAAGAATCCACATAAGAATGATACACACTACAGCTGAGGTTCCTTTCCTTTCTTGGAAGGAGGAATTGATGGCTCAGTGGGAGGGTTAGGCTGAGAAGCAGGAGGGTATGAATGAATTTTCAGAGGAGGTAGATTAATTCCTTCTAAAACTGTAGTAGCTAGGGCAGGTCTGTGTTGAGAAATAGTCTTAGGCTGAACAAACTCTTTAAATATGGGTATGATCTGAGATAAAGCATCAGAAACTAACATCCGAGATTGAGAAGGAACTAAACCAATAGCACCATGTGGTGCAGAAGCAAGTACCATGATGGATTCACTTTTTACATGGAGATATGGTTTTAATAGCTTGATAAACTCTTCAATAATTTCACCACCATATTTCATTACCTTTTCAAAATCATCTTTGTTTTCTATGAACTTTTCCAACAAGGGAGTTAATTCTCTCAACATCTGAATCTAATCTTTAAAAACCTCTGTCACATGAGGAATAGTAAAATTGGTGGACAAATACTTGAAAAAAACTGTTCATTTGATGTTTTGTAATGAGTTTGGAGAAAAAATCATGAATCCTTTTGGTCGTCTCTTTCTGATTTTTTGAAGCACTCCTTGTATAATACTTCACATGGTTATTCACCTTATCTAAATTGTCCCCAACCTTGGCCACATTGGAAATTAATGCTTCGAACTCTTCTTTCAAAACTAAACTGAAAATAGAAAGATCCGCATATTGTGAATGTTGAATAGGTGGAGCAGAGGTTGAACTAAGAGCATAGGAGGAAATTTCAATAACTTATTTTCTCAGTTGGTAAAAATCAATAGCATTAAGATGAGAAATAATACCTTCAATTCCTTTCACGAAACTCTCTATTTAATTCCTATATGTAGAGGTTAAATAATTGATTCAATTAGTTAAGTTCTTCATCTCATTCTTATTCTTGGGGTTATTTTCCACAGTTCTTTCAGCAGTTGTAATCAAATTTGGTTGAATTTACTTTATCACCATCTGTGAGACTGAACCAACATCAGCTTGGGATGCACTTTCTAAGGCATGAGTATAACTAGAACTTCCATTTTTATTTACACCTTCAATCATAGACCGTATAGCTTTTAAGTTATCATTCAGCTAAATGTTCTCCCTCTTAAGAATTATCAATATCATACCTCATATGATATTATATAGAGTGTCTTACTAAGGAACATATGTCTTGATTGAATTTTTGAAAATCATCCCTAGTGGCATAGTCATTATGACCTGAAATGGTAGAAGGCTCAGAAATAGAGGTAGATGGTATTGTTTGTGAAATGTCTACATTTATGTTCCCCTCAACCATTATGGTTGTCCATGGAGAAGCATCACTAATCTCACCAAAATCATAATCTAATCCAAGAAAATCATACCCGGAATTCCATTCCCATTAAGATGTAATAGATGCAAACACAAATGTAAGTGTATCTATTTTGATCTTTTTTGATTGAGGCTCCCCTCACATAAACCTTTCTTTCAAGGTTTCTTCTCCTTATGTAGACTTCTTTTTCTAGTATATTAATCTTGAGAAACAGGCTCTGCTGGAGCAAAATTTTCATCTTGAAAAACATCCTCAACAAACACACCAGCTTTAACTTCAACAATCTCTATAATAACATTACCTCGATTCCCATCATGATGAAAAAATTCACCATCAGATAAACTTTCACTTAATTCTTCATTATCCCTATCTTAGTCTATTTATTTTACATTTTCATCATCATATTCCTCATATTCTTCTTCTTTACTTGATTCTAACCCACTTTCACCATTACCAGCTTCCTCTTCTTCCTCTTCTTCTTCACCATATTCACTGACATATTTTACACTTTCTTAGACATTTGTCTCTTCACTCCCAGTAGATTGGAGAATAGGCTCATGATAATTTAACTCCAAAGGTGGACTTGAAGGTCTAATAGATACTCTTTTTGTTGGTCCACTTGTGTCTGGGTCACTTCTATCATCAATTGGTGATCCCTCATCTCTGATAGGACTAGCAAAATTATGATTCTCATTTGAATAATAGATTACTTGATCATCTGGACTAAGGCCAGGATCCACTAGAGTCCTTAGTCTAAATGGATGATCGATATGGTTGAACTTTCCATACTTTATATCATCACCACCAACCCATTAATTCCTCCACAGGTTCTAGTTAATTTTCATTCTCCTATATATTTCATAACTTAAGCAGATTCCACTACATTCAGTAACTACTACATCATCAACGTCACTTACACAATCTTTCTCCTTTAACATTGCTGGAATCATTCTAGAGTAGAAAATAGAATTTGACTTACAATAGGTTTTATCATCTCATTTATGTGCACCATCAAATATTTGAATAGATTCTATTTAAATCCTTTCTATATAAAATACACTAATTATACATCCAAATACTTTAGAGAAGAAAAGTCCCCTTTCCTAGGACAAATATGATGCTGAATAAATTTAAATAAAATTATGCACTCCCCATTTAACTCTGATGGAATGGGTCTCCTATGTTCCTCATTTCTAGTTAGCTCTTTCAGATCTATCTCATAACAAATCAATTCACTTTTGGGTGGAGAAGTGCCTTGATAATCATCAAATACTCCTCATGAGGAACCTTAATACATTCAGCCAAATTTCTTGAGGTGAAAGATATTCTCTTCCATTTTACTATTAACATGATCCCGGAGACGTCATTACCTTCCAACAAAAGTTCCATATTCATGTAAAATTCATGTACTAGCTTCAGGTTGAAGTCTCTGTCATTGTTTGCGAACTAGTAAATCCATCATTGATATTGTAACACCTTTAACAACAATGACTTGATTTCTAAGAGCCATTCCGCTATTACTTCTTTATCTGAGGTTACAACATAGTTTTCTAGATCATGATTTACAAGGACTGAAGATTTTATAGATTCAACTTTCAATTTATTAGAAGCACAAGACTCACCATCACCAAGAGATTTCTTCAAAAGCGCCATTCCAATCAGTTTAGTCTGGAGGTCAGTAGGTGAAAGGTCTGGGGTAAAGACAGAGAGCGGCGACCAAGAGAGTGTAGCGGCAAAGGAGTATACTAGATCGATTCGAATTTATATCATTTGAGGATTTTGAAATTATGTAATCATGAAATCATAAACCAGGTTTAACAAAACTAATGAAATAGTGTTGTTTTGATAAAAACATAAAACATATAGAGAAATTTGGTCATCGGTGTCAGCATGACAGGTTTTGCATAACATTAACGGTTTCAGCATGGAAAGGCATCGATGTCAGCATGACACAGTGTCGATGTAGTCATAACATAGTGTTAGTGTCAGAATGACATAACATCAGTATTAGCATGACATAATGTCGGTTTTAGCATTACATTACATCGATGTTGGAATGACATAGCATCGATGTCGACATGAAAACTATGTCGGTGTCAGCAAGAAAACTGTGTCGATGTCAGCATTAAAATTATGTCAGTGTTGGCATGTCAATTGTTTTTGTGTCGGCATGACAACAATGCCAGTTTTGGCATGAATACTTCATATAAAAATATCAAAGTAATAGAAACACAAGGTCTAATTGTTTGATCATTCCCAACTCATGTCTGATGTAATTCATTCTTTCATAGTTCAATGTCTTAGTAAATATGTTAGCAAGCTAAAATTTAGTGAGCATAAATTATAAAGTGATATCAATATTTCTATAATAAAATCTCAAAAAGTGATGTTTTACATAAATATGTTTTGTTCTACAATGAAAAACTGGGTTCTTAGAAATGTTAATAGCACTTGTATTGTCACAATTTATAGGTACATGTCAAAATTGATATCCATAGTCTAACAGAGTGTGTTTTATCCAAAAAATATGACCATAAAAACTACCAAAAACTATGTATTCCATTTCTATAGTAGATAATTCAAAAAAAACTTTGTTTATTACTACAACATGAAACCAAAGACTTTCCCAAAAATTGAAATTTCTTAGAGGTTCTCTTTCTATATAACTTTCATCCACCAAAATCTATATTAGAATAACTCATTATATCAAATGATTTTCTTTTAGAGTAAAACAAACATAAATAAATAGTTTGTTTGAGGTATATGAAAATACATTTAACAGCATTTAAGTGAGATTATTTGGGATTAGTTTGAAAACATACACACAAACACACACTAAACATTATATCTGGCCTACTACCAGTCAAGTAGAGAAAGCTTCCAATGATTCCTCTATAAGTGGTTTGATTAAAAGATTTACCATCTTTATAAAGATCCAACTTACAAGTAGTACTCATTGGAGTGTCACTGCTTTTGATGTTACTAATCCAAATAATTTTAAAATATATTTTGTGTATTTTCTTTGATTTAAGATAATACCTTTTTTATTTTAAAAAATCTAAAATCCAAGAAAGAATTTTAGTTCGCCCATAAAACTCATTTCAAATTCACTTTGCATCATTTTAGAAAAATAAATACATAAATAATTTCTTTAATATCCAAAAATAATATAATCTATATAAATTTAAACTACTAAAACATATTTAGAAATTATTTTTATTAAAATAATATGATCAGAAATTCCTTTTGTAAATTCTTTTGTAATGAGAAAAGTACTTAGTATATCATACAATGATCTTGGATATTGTTTTAAACCATATAAAGAATTTTTTAATTTTAAAGAATTATTTTGAAAATGAGGGTTTCTAAAACCAGGGGTTTTCAACAAAAACATCCTCAACTATATACCAATTTAGGAATGCACTTTTAACAACCATTTGATAAAGTTTTAAATTAAGATGGGTAGTATAAGCAAGAAGGATTCTATTGGACTCAAGTCAAGAAAAAAGTGAAAAAATTTCTTCCTATCAATTCCTTCTTTTTGACTATAACCTTGGGAAACCAATCTGGATTTATTTATAATAATATTACCAAATTCATCTACTTTTTTTCTAAACACGCACTTAGTTCATGTGGTCAAGGTGTCTTTGCGTCTATCCACAATTTTCCAAACATTATTTATTTCAAATTGATTAAGTTCTTCTTGCATATCCATCACCCATAATTCATCTTTAATTTCAACATTGATGTTTTTAGGTTTAATCTATGACAAGAAAACTTTATGTTCAACTTGATTTCTAAGAGAAGCTCTAGTTTGTGTATCTTTATCTATGTCTCCAACAACAACATCTAAAGGATTGTTCTTGAGGGTTCTAGTTGGTCTAGAAAAGGAGGGGAAAGTAATTTCAGGTTCATCAACATGTTTGGGTTTATCATGTCTAGAGTCTAAAGAATTTCCAGAAGTATTTGATTTAATAGATTTCCTGATAAGATAATTAGATGTTTTTTTATTTATATCCAGGTTTTACATAGCAACTTCAAGTTTGTCTAGGGAGGTCTTAGGTTCATGTGGATCTGTTTCATCAAATTTTATTTTCACAGATTCTTCCACACACTTGGTTCTTTTATTAAAGACTATATAGGCATTACTAGAGGTTAAGTAACCTAAGAATATTCCTTCATCACTCTTAGATGTGAATTTATCAAGATTATCTTTTATATTAAGGATGTAGACTTTTCAACCAAAAAATTTTAAGTAACTAACTTTGGGTTTTAAATTGTTACACAACTCATACACATTCTTTTTCAGGATAGGTATAATTAAGACACTATTAATTATGTAACAAGATATATTCACAGCCTCAACCCAAAAGTAACCAAGTAGATCATATTCATTAATCATTGTTCGAGCTATCTTTTGTAAGGTTCTATTTCTTCATTCAACAGATCCATTTTGTTGAGGTGTCATAGGGGTAAGGAAGTTATGACTATAGCCATTGGTTGAGAAAAAATATTGAAAGACTTGATTTTCAAATGCACGACCATGATCACTTCTTAAGAAATTTATCCTAAGCTCACTTATATTTTATACTATTTTATCATACCTGGTGAATTAATTACATTCTTCACTTTTGTGAGGAAATAAATAAGTCCAAGTATAGCTAGAATAGTCATATACAAGAACATAGACATAGTGCTTCCCATTTAAACTCAAAACTGAAGATGGACAAAATAAGTCTATGTGAACCAACTCTAAATATTGAGAAATTGAAACATATTTCTTTGATTTGAAAGATATATTATGTTGTTTAACCATTTGACAAGTATTACAGACCTTTTCATTTCAAAACTCATGTTTGAGTAGATCCTTGAGTAGTACTTTTCTAGTAAGCTTTCTAAGAGTGTGTACATTATAGTGTCCTAATCTCCTATTCTAAAGAAATGACTCGTTATGAAAGGCACTTAAACAAGAATTTTTTTGAGAAACTAAAGAACCTAAGTTAATAGAATATACATTTTAATTTCTAAAAGAAGAAAATAATAATTAATTTTTAGAGTTAAAAATATTTAAAGCATCATTTTAAAATTTAACATGAAATCCAACATCACATAATTGTTAAATATGAAGAAAATTATATTTCAATCCATCAATAAAAAGTACTTCAGATATTAAAATTAATTTAGAGTTACCAATTTGGCCTGAGGCAATTATTTTTTCCTTTAATATTATCACCAAAGGTGACATATCCACCATCAATCTTGATTAGGTTCTTGAATCTTGAATAATAACCTGTCCATGTCTTGAACATCCATTGTCCAAGTACCACTAACTCTTACTGGAGACAATCAAATAACTTTCCTACAGAATAATCAAATGAAAAAATATTTTGGTATCCAAACTTGTTTGGATCATGTGACATTAGTAATAAATTCTTTTGGTACCCACATTTTCCTTATGGGTTTCCAATAATCTTTATATAATATATTTTAAAAATAGACTCTATTTGGTCCAAAAAAACTAGATGTTTTAAAATATTTTCCATAAATAAAACTAGAATCATATTTTTTATTTTTATGTAGAAGGAAAAATTTTCTAGATTTAGTTAAAAATGTGTTTTAGATAGATTCCTCTTTCCAGGATGATATCCAATGCCATAAGAATAATTAAGAGATATTTTTTACCAAGAATTTGTGTAATAGTTTTTTTCTATTGGTAAACTTTTCTAGATATTTATTTAATTGCTCATTATACATTTTTAATTAATTTTTTTCTTTGAGCAGTTGAACATTATTTTCCTTTTGAGTAGTAATTTCATACTTAATAGTTACAATAAGAGCATCTTCTTTCTTTAAATATTTATATTTATCTTTTATTTCATTTCATGTCTCTTCCAACATGTTATTGTATTCAAATAGTTCGTCGCTCATCATATTTTCAGAATCAATTTTATTTCCATAAAAATAAGAATTGTATACAGAAGAATATAAGGTCACCTTAGATGTTTTTTTAAAAAAATACATATTTTCCATGTCATGTTTTTCATCATGAGATGACACTGATTCACTAGAACTATCCTCCGAGGCACTCCAAGTGGCCTTCATAGCTTTCTTATACTTCTTGCATTTTTTTCATACTTCTTCTTGTATTTTAATTTTGGACAGTCAGCTTTGACATGTCCTCTCCTATTACATTCATAGTTGATAATATCCTCTAATTTGTCATTTATTTTCCAGTCCTTTTTTGGTTTCCCTTGTTATCATATATCCCTTTATAATTGGGCTTCCTGAAGAAATTCTTCTTTCTATAGAATTTCTTGAAACTGATATCCATCTATTCCATCTCTTCATCACTATCTAATTTTGATTCATCATTACTAGAGCTTTTAACATAGTGTAGAGCCTTATACTTTTCCTTATTCTTAGAGGTAATAGTGTTGAAGGATACAGATTTCCTCTTAGGTTCATCCTCTTATTCCTTGTTTACTTTTAGATCTACTTCAAACATCAACAATTTTCCAATGAGTAGTTTGATATGGAGTTTTCTAGTATCACATGATTCTCTAATGGAGACAGAATTTCCTCTCTATCTGTCAGGTAATCATTTGAGAATCCTCATAATTTTCTCCTTGGCAGTAACATCTTTTCCCAAAGAAATAATAGTGTTCACAATTTCATTAAACCCGAGATACATGTTACAAATAGGCTCATCATGATCCATTTTAAAGTTATCTTATTTAATAGTATATGTGTTAAGTCTCATTTACTTAGCAATAGAAGTTATATCATGTGAAACAGATAAAGTATCTGAAATTTCATGGGTTGTTTTACATGCAACAATTCTGTTAAATTATGGATCTCTTAAAGAGTAGTATAATGTATTCATGGCTTTAAAATTATTATTATAATAAATCTTAGTTTATTTATCCCATGTGATTATAGGATCAATATAAATCTTATATTCATCAATAATTAAAGACCAAATTTAAAAAACCCATACTCTCTAAGTGCATTTTGATCTTAATATTTCATTGAGCGTAGTTTTTTCCATTAAATAATAGAGGTATATTGGTAGAAGCACCTTCCAACCTATTTTTTATAATAAAATTTTAGAAAAATATTTTAAAAATATTTTTTTTATGAAAAATTTTAAGATCTTTGAAAAACAACTAAAATCATAGTTGAAAATTTTGAAAAATATTTTAAAACATAAAAATACAAATCCCATGATACAAATGTTGGTCAGAGTTGGACACACAAGAGGGGTGAATTGAGTTCCTATAAAAATTTATATTACAAAGTATAATTTTAAATTCCTCCAAATTTAAAAGTCAATTGACAAGTTATCCAGTAGTGAATTTATAAGAGCTTTATTGTTTGATTAATTTCTCAGAATATTGATTAGTTCTCAATTGAATGAATTTTACAGTTAATACAACTTTTGAAACTAATATAATAAGTCAATACATTTATAAAAAATTGCTAAGACTAACCACCAACGTATAATTTAGTTTTATTAAATATGTGATAAAATTGAGTAAAACTAAAAGTAAAAACATAGCAGAGATAAAACAAGTGGTTTAGTCTAAAGGAAAGACTTATTCCTCTCTTCTTGGTTATCACCTGCCACCAATCAGTTTAAATTAATAAATTGTTTGATCCACTCCATTGATCGGGGCTCATAACAGCACATAGTTTGTCCAGGTCACAGGACCTCTACCATAGTTATTAGTGGGTACAAAATATCAAGTCACACGACCTCTTCCACAATTATACATGGAAAAACAATATGTAGAAATAGTTTTGAGTGATGATATCAATTATCCTATAGTTAGGTGCATGAGAAAGTGTGTGTTTTATAAACAAACACACACACTGCTTGAAATGTAGTAAAATGATACAAAACATCTCTATAATTGTTGGAAATGTTTTAGGATGATATGAGTGTCATGTATATTAAATCTGGACTCTTTAATGTTTTGGAATATATGTTGGAGTCCTCTTATAGAAATAGATACTATAACTGAGGGTTGTGAAGCACTAGGTTATGCCTTCCAGGTGGATGAGAACATCCTCTTCTTCAGTTTGGTTGAATACTATAAATATGAGAACAAATTGATCCATATAAAATTCTTGGATCATAGAAACAAATTGTAATAAGAGTTCCCCAAGTATAATCGTATTCTTCTCAGGTGTATGAATATGTGTTCTCTCTTCCCTTTTCTATATTTCTCATCATTCTCTACCTCACATGATTTTTTCTTTTTAATCTTTCTAGACCTAAAATCTGCATGTGGGGGTACCTCACACCTCGTACTATCTGATGTCAACTCTATAAATATATATTAATTGTGCTAGAGTCATTAAATAACAAAAATATGACCACTAGAAAATAATTGTGATTTAAATAAATTTAAACAGCCTATTGGTGACTCATATATTGGTGAGTCGGTCTATCGATGAGTCATCTGTCGGAATCTAATTTTGTTGGTATTTCCATAAATTGGTGACTCATTACATCAGTGACTCGTTTTAACTATCATTAAGTCCTTATGTCGTTATCACCATGAAATGAAAGGACACATGGACTGACGGAAGGTCAATTGAATCGTTAGGTCGCCTGCATCGGTGAGTCATATGCATCAGTGAGTCTTTTCTTATTTCATTTAGTTGGTTGATATAATGCTGACTCATTTCAATGGTGATTCCATGCTTCATTCCGTGATATAGTTGATCTAATAGTGACTCATTTCAATGGTGATTCCTTCCATCTATCGATGAGACAATTGATATAACGGTGACTCATTTCAACGCTAAGTCCATTTTTTCAGTGAGACATTTGATTTAACGGTGAATCATTTCAATGGTGAGTCCTTCCTTATATTGGTGAGACAGTTGATATAATGATGACTCATTTCAATGGTGATTTCTTCCTTCTGTTAGTGAGATAGTTGTTCTAACGGTGACTCATTTTAATGGTCATTCCTTCCTTCTATCGGTGTCGGTTTCACATAATTTGAAAATAAGCCTATTGAACTATCTTTTAATATAGATATTTTTTGAATTCATTAATCCTATACATGATTATGGATTTCTATAATTTACACAAATTTATTATGATTAATAAGATTATTAATAATAAATTCACACGATTTGGGATTATTAAAAAAAGAAAGAGTAGCCAAACAACTTATGGTCCAACACATGGTTTTGTGTGTCATACATGTTGTCGAACATGATGTTTTTATTTTAAAATCTCAGGGTGTTAAATTATACCCACCTAAATAAATTATATCACTACAATTTCATCTTGACCTCAATATTCAAGGGTCTAAAATTGGAAAATACCCTTATTGAAATCCCACTTTATGAGAAAGGTTAATAAAACATACTTGTGATAAGATATAAGGGGAAGTATGAAGAGCACCTGGAATAATACTTAAATAGGTTTCTAAGTAGAAGAACATAGGTGGGAAGTGAAGATATGCACATGGATAAAAAAAATTAAATAATTATAGAGACTGATAGAGAACATTAATCACAAGAAATTGTATGATCAATTTAATGTTAAGGAATTAAAAACTATAAATATATGATGAATTAAATAACCATTTATTCATCTAATATAAAGTTAATATGATAAATTTTTTGTTTCAAGATCCTTTTCCAAAATTTGAGGAATTATTTTACAATTCAAAAATATAAGGAAATATACTTACTTGATGTCCATATATTTTATAAGAAAAATTTAATCCTTTAATTTCTCTTCGATCAATTCCCACTGTATTTCTTAGTTAGACAAATGAATATCCACAAATGATTTTTTATTCTTGAAGCACTAAAATTAAATCTTAATGGATAATAAGATCCATAAAAAAGAGAAAAGTCTATACAACTATTTATACACATTTTCCAAAACCATTAAGGTTATCAACTTTATCAAATATAATACATTAATCTCTAAATCAAAATAGTAACACCACTCGTTCAACATAAATATCCATCAATGAAATCATTTAACTAAAAACAATGACATATTAACCATGACATAATTTAGGTCTATGTTAGGAGATAAACCCTTATCATCCATTGTTTGTGGGTTCAAGACATATGTTCTTCTAAGATAGGAAGGTCTATCACCCAACACATGATTTTTCCATAGTCTAAAACCATATTAATATAATTTATATAATGTTACCAAATTTTAATGGATCATAATTACCTCAACCTAAAAGATTAAATAGACCTTAAAGGTTACCACTAACATCATAAAATCTTCTTTAACATTATTATATCAACATCAGGAACATTTTAAGTGTTATTCTTCCTCAATCGTGTGCTTTCCAAGAGGTTTAATTTTTCATATAAACACTTTTCTTGGCCAACAGTACCATTCAAAATATTCTCTCAAATCCTATAATAAATTTTACTATTTTAAAAACCTTATACATTTCTTAATTCTTACAAAAATAATATCATTGATTAAAATACTCATATAACATAATTTTTGAATCAAAAAATAATCACATTAATCATTTCACTTCATCTATAGTAATTGAATAACCTTTAACTTGATCCCTTAGATTATTTTGAGGAATATTCCCTTGACGCTTGGGGAATTCATTTGTGTAGTGTCCCATCTTATTATAGTAGAATAATTTCACATTATCATATTCTTTCCTTCCCTTTCAACCAAAAAAATGGTGTCCTTTTTACCAACACATGAAGAAAAATAATTTTCCATTTTAATCATGTAAAAGGTATTTCCTTCCACAAGCATCAAATGTTGGAAAAAATTCCATGACTTCTTACCTTAATATTTTTTTTCTCTATCATCCTTTTTTATCTTCTTTCCTATTGAATCCATAATAATTGGATAATTATTTATCCTCCCTGATAGCACATGATTATTTGTCCTTGTATGATGAGAATTTTTAAGAGACTATTTCTCTTTAAATGATTGGATTAAAACCATCAATGAAATGGTCAATCTTTCTCTTTAGATTATGTATGCAGTTTTTAGAATACCTTTCTAACCATTCAAAAGTATTCTTTATACATAGAAACATTTTCCACTTATTTCTATCATATACTCAATAACATTATTTCCATATCCATTGGTTTCTCGTAAGGAAGATATATTTTCAAGAAGAGTACCTTGAAATCCTTCCATTCCATGTTTATTATTTCTTATTCATCTATAGTTATTTGAATCAATGGATACCATTCATCCACATAACATAAAATATAATAAACTTCCATGAAAACATTCTCACTTTCACTAATTCCCAAATTGAGAAATATCTAATCTATGGAACTTATCCATTATTCATCTAAAAATTTGTTTTTAGTCCCACTAAATGATAGAGTTTATTAATGCATAAAGTGGTCTATCATTATTACACTGTGTAAAGGATCCCCATGATGCTCTATATAGGAAAGGTTATTACTCTTAATCAAAGTCATCTTCCCCAATATTGTCATAATTTTATTATTATCAGAATTATTATTTTTACTAGAAGGATAATCCCTTGATAGAGTATGTGCATTGATAAGATTACCATTACCTATGTTAATCACTATTTTAAAAAAATCATACAGTAGATTAGATCATTACATCATGAAACAAAATGTATAATCCCAAAAATAGTTAAAAAATTGACACAAATATAAAATTTTATCCATAGCTAATATCATAATCAAATTTTTTTTCCTTGTGATACCTTTATTTTCATATTTTTCATAATGTTTTTAAGGAAATTTTAATTTATCCTAAGAATATCCCCTAGGAATTTCAAAAAAAAATTATGGTAAGGCTTGTTTTCATGCACTACATGATGATTAGGTCCAAACCAATACACCCATTTAAGAGTTATTACCCCTAGTTACATCTTGCCTAGAAATAAATCCACTTGTAGTATCTAGAAAAGGATGTATTTTCTAATATAGCAACTTAATATCTTATTTACTAAAACAATAATATGTTTCAATATGTATACCCAAATTTTATCATAGGTTTATGTTTCCTAAACTATTTTTTCCTAAATTTAGTTTCCAAGGTCTCCCCTAAACTTCACCTAAAACCAACTATAGAAACCTTGACCCTAGTGACTCAGATTCAGTGTCTACAATGTTACATTTTCATAGTATAAAAGGAATCATATCCCAAAGGATTTAGTAGTTCATTATTATTGTAAAACTAGATGCATAATTTAAATTTTTATTAAAATTGAAAACTGAAAATACAAAAAGGTTTTTATTTAAGAATTTTATTATTCCCCTCAACATATCCTTTCATATCAATCAAAAAATACACCAGGGTACCCTTTCAAAAATAAAACATAAGAAAAGGGGTGATCTCATATGATCAATAAGGGTAAGAGTACAATGTAAGTAATAAATGAGTAAGGAATAATTAATAGGTCATGGTAAATAACTGAAATGCATTCCATTTTATCAATAACATGAACATAATATGGTAGGAATAAATTATTATCAAATAGTTCCATATAAATAATCACATTATCCGGAAAAATTATCCATGGATATTCTAACTAATTGAATATTCACATGGAATGTTAATAACTGAATTTATAATGACGTAATGTATAATTTTTCACATATAAAACATACCATTGAGGCCTTATACCCAGACATCTAACACTATCGAGTCCTTATGCTAAAAAATTTATACAAATGGGTATGACCTCATCCAAAACCAAATCTAGTTTGTCTCTTGAGACCTACCAATGGATCGAGGGGATATAGAGGATCTCACCAGTCACTTACTAAGTCCAATGAATTCCATATATGAAAGGGTTGAAATATAATCAACATAAACATTATTATTGGAAAACTGACATAAAAAATGTTAATACTTACCCCATCGAATAAACGTTATCATAAACAATCAAGAGTAGTATGGTGAATAGTAATAAAATTGTACACACTCAATAAAAATCATAATAAAAAATCCATAAAATTAATATGGATGATTTCAATACAATATTACCCCAATGGATCATAATTAAAATAAATGATTTAATGTCATTGATGTATATAAGTTCCATACAAATTCCATTAAAACATTTTTAAGGAAAATAACCTTTTCACTTTGAAAATAACCTTTTAAAAAAATGTTCCCAAAAAAATTTGAAAATAATTTTATTAGAAAATCAAATTTTCAAATGTGTAAAATAAAATTTAAAACATTGAGTGTTTATGATGGAAGAAATTTTTGTTCATGTCATACATATAAAAATAAAGTTTCCTTTCACATTTTTAGTAAAATCCAAACACGAATTATTTTGAAAATGAAATGATGATTATATTAAATTTTTAAAAAAAATTATAATGCAAAAATATTTATTTAATAAATCATTTTTAGAAGGTTGAAACCATTTTTTATTTTTTTTATAAATCATGGGTTTTTGGGAAAAAGGATTTCTGACTCAAAAGAGAAATAAAGTTCGATTTTCTTATAAATAATTTCTCAATTATTTTAAGAACCAAAGAGTAAGAAAATGGTACTATAACATGAAAAATATCAGGAATAACTACGGTAGAAGAAAATAGATTCATTTTAAGATATAAATTTCAAATAATTTGCCCATGGGAGACATAAAAAAACAATCTCGAATAAGGATGCGATTAGGAAATAAACCCTTACCAAATTGGTTACTTTTGAATCATAAGCACCATGAAAGAAATAAAAATATATGAAACTTTAAATATCATTAATATAAATATATTTATTATATAAATACTCTATGAGTCATTATATACACCCCATAATGAAAATAATTAGTGAATATGGTATATGTCTCACTGAAGAAAAAGAGAGATGATAAACCCCTACCTCATGTATGATTCCCATTATATGTACCTCCTGTATAATTATTTTCAGAATAATAATAATTTATATTTAAAACAAAATAATATTTATAATATCATATGTGATACTCTTAACACATTTTACCACTATTTTTTAATAATATTTCATTATTTTCATTATTTCGGGTGTTAATTACTTTGTTTTCTAATGAGAGTTTTGTCGTGAAATTTCTAGTTCTTATGAACAAGATACCTATATCATATCCTGGATTATAATAATGTTATAAATATCATCTTTATTCATTATAAAAATTTCTATAATCATTTATGAAATTTGTTCATGGAAAATGAATCGTATCGGTTCATGGAGACGGTAGGAAGTACGTACACATGAGCGATGATATCATTATCTTAAAAGTGAAAGAGTAAAAAATGGGTGATATATTAGTTTTAAATTATTAATATCATCTCATATATATCAAATATATTCAATATTTTTATACCCATTACATTCCATGTAATGTGTACGTGCAAAATGAATCACATCGCTTTATGAGGTGGTAGTCCTCTGTACACACGAGCGACATTGTCATTTTTGAAATGGAATGGAACATAAAAATATGAATGTGATATTAAAATTACATAATTATAATAAAATCTTAAATATAATAAAAATGTGTTAAATCCATTATTATATACATATTTTAAAGTTGATGATGGAAAATGAATGACATCATGAAAATTTTAATATAAAGTTTACAAAGTTTACAAATTTTTAATATAAAAAATATATTATGAAAATGGTTCTAATAACCTAAATTAGATTAATATATATATAATATAACTAATTTTACTTTGAAGCCAATTTTAAATTTAATTTTATATTGTAAATAATTTAAACTAAAAGGTAGTTTTCGACTAAAATTTAGTATTTTTCACTATTTATAAAAAATGACTCGTTTCATAAAAATAGAAAAAATTCCTCCCAAGATAATTTTGATACGATTATTTAAAAAATTACGTTTATATTTTTAAATAAATTTTCTAAAATTGGTTAAAATAAATTATAAATTGTGTTCTTAAAGAACGAAAAAACCGCTTTTTAGAAAAATATAGTTTTTTAGAAATCATTTATTTTTCTTTCAAATAGTTATAATTTTATATTCAATAAAAAGATATTAATTTTATTTATTTCAAACATGGGTATGAAATATAATTTTCATAATTTATTTAGTATTATTCAAACTCGATAACTTAACTACTAGGTTATTATGGTCTAGTTTAATTATTTTTATTTTAATAGAGTATCATGTTTTGTTCAAACTGAGTATTGAATGAATTGTATTGTATTGAAGGTATTGAATCCTAAATAAATATATAATAAACTATTAAGGTGTTACATTCTCTTAAAATCTTAGTTTTATGTGTCATACACTGTATCGAACATGATGTTTCCTTTTTAAAATCTTAGGGTGTTGCGACCTGTGTAAATTGCTTTTTTCCCCCGGGTATCCATCAAAGTTCTTCGATAATTAAATTCAAATTTTTAGATAACTCCTTATAAATATGATATATAAACATCCTATAAAATTTTTATTATGTATATTTGATATTCATGCTTCATACCTTAATGGTTTTAAACGTATAAGATTTGTTTTGTGGGTTTCAACATATGGATCACTATTTTCACCATTATATAAAATGCAATGGTGAGATTGATCCCACCCTTTAATGGTAATTATAACAACATATCTTACAAAAATTCATTTTACCATAAGTAATCCTCTATAATGAGACTTTATGAGACTGATTCTATCAACAGTTGATAGGAAATCGGTACAGAATTCAACAACTTTTGAGACAATATATCATTCTACAATACCACATTCTAGCTGATTTCAATTTCTGATGTAACCATTATATTCCATTAAATGAGGTATATCCACCTATAATGGATATTAAATCATAGTTTAACCTATATAACTAATTGAAACATCATCTAGACCATTATATTTAAGAATGATGGAGGGAATAACATCTCTAATTCACATTATATGACTAAAATATTCTTATTCATAATTTGAGGCATCATTTATGTTATAACATTACAACATATGCATTTAAAAAAAAGAAATGTATGGTTAATTTATGTCATACATTTTTAGGTACAATGAAACGTAAAGAGATATACTTCAAATCATGCATCAAAACATGAAATTCATGTGATTTTGGATGCTATAACTACAAATTAGTTATTGACATGAAATTATTGAATTTTGATGAATACTCCTCTTAAAAATTTACACAATTACAGAAAATGAAAAAATGAAATTTTTCTTATTTGGATAGACTGTAAGATGTTGGAGGAAGAAAATTTCTCCTATTACACACCAACTCTTCCAAATCTTCCCTTATCACCATGTTAATCATGTCCAACCTAGCCATGTTTCCATTTTTGGGTTTCCAAGAGTATTTTTTAACTTTATAGTATTTCTATCAAATACATTTACTCTAAATGCATGACATCAATAAAATTTCTAACTTACAAAAAATTATTGTATGATAATTCAAATAAAATTGATCACTTCTTCCAACATGATTTTTCTAGATTTATTGAAAATGGTTTATAAAAAATATTGTCAATGTATTTTACCTTATCAAACATTTGATCACCCATTAGTGGAGATATTGGTATACCTTGTTCATTATTCCCATATAACTTTTTCATCCAAGATAAGTATTTATTTTATTGAGGTATAAAATTCCGATGTACCAAAAATGCAGTCTTCGAGAAATGTTTCAACTGAAGTGGGTTTCAACATTCTTAAAAAATGGGACACCTCAAAATTCCTTTAATGTAATACCCTTACAAATATCTATTAGTAGGAAAGTCATTTATCATATCATATAATTAGGACTTCAATGTGAAATTTTTACCTTTATGAGAATCATACATTATAACACCTTTATCCGGTATAAATTTTAGATCTTAAGTAAATGGATCCAAACACACATCTATATCATTACTATGATGTATTGGTCCATATATAATTTAGAGAAAACACAACATATTTTCACTTCATTCACAACCATGGAGGGAATATGTAATTTACCAAAATACCTAGCCATGTAGTATGATTAAAAACGTATACACCGAAATGATTTATTCCAACTATAGATAATGTAAGAAGAAATTTTCTCATCTCATTTACAAATTAAAGATACTCATAATAAATTGTCTTCCACTGAGGAAAGTATATCAAATAATGTAGTTTCCCTTATTTAATTCTTGTATTTTTATTCCATATTAATTATATTAGGGTTTCTTGAAATATATAAGGTATTATAAACTATGGAATAATAGGAAAGTACCATACATCCTTCTAAGTACTTTTTTCATATTTCTTACATAAATTAATGCCACACTTATGAAATTATATAAGTGATTCATGGACCATGTGAAAAAATATGAAATAATTTGGGAAAAAATAAATTTTTTATATATCATACCCATTTAAAATAGAATTTATTTAACACCATATGTTCAACAAGGAATTTTATTTTATTCTAGTATCATATCATTAAAGAGACCAAGTAGTTTTGAAAAGTTGGTATCTCTCTATCCACTTCCTTCTTTAAAATTATTTAACTTTAATACAGCTGACACTATTTTAAACTTAGTATAATCGGAATACAATGGTCTCTTAGAATAGTTATTTATCTTCTCAACCCACTTTATACAATCACAATGGTCATATAAAATTTCCATTGTCATTTCTTATGTTTTATCTCCATGATAATTTACATTGGTATTCATAAAAAATGATCCATAAACACCAATAACATCCTAATCTGTGAGAATGATCAGTTTTTCTCATGTTTAGTCCAAAATTTATTGCTTTGAACTATTCTATGAAAAATAAAATGTTCTTCCAACTCATCTAGAATAATTTTTCTTGAATAATAACAATGTAAAAATAGATAAATTATTTGACAATGGTCACATGAATGCTATATTACAAGCTTTATGATCTCTTTAACTTCATATTCATACTCTTTTTCTATATGATTAGTGTGGATCCATTTATGATTCATATCCATCCAATTAGGTTCCTAAAATTGTAATTTTTTAAAAAAAATAAATAAATACACATAAGATATTCATAATAAAAGGATAAAGTTATAGATAATTATAATAAAGGGAAAAAATATTTGAATGTTATCAGTTATTATTCATGACATGTTATGATTTTAAATAAGGCTGAAATGAAAGAAAACAATCTGGGGTAAATAGGTGGTTGTTGTTCCAAGTTATTTAATTGATGTTGTGTGGGATAAAAAGGTGGTCATAAATTTGTTGGTAATAAATATTTATTTATTATTATATGGAAGATTTACCTAGGATTTTTTTCATTATTTCAAATTAATTATGACATATAATTTTAAATTTATTTAAATATAAATTTCTTCATAACATACAAGGTCATGTAATCACCATATTTTGAAATAGGGTCAAGGATCTTGGAATTTTATGAAACGAATGGATGAAACTGTTATCAATAAAAAATGATGTTAGATTCCATGTTACTCTCTTTTTCTACAGATTATTCTAGACCCTGTATTATAGGAAAACAAACAAACATTTTTTTATTATATCCCACTAAAATACCCCTATTTCAAAAATAATAGAGTTATCAATATTTGGAATATTTCACATATCCTATAATAACCAAAACCTCTATTATATTTACTTAAAATCACACATATACTTTCCATTAATAAATGTTCTAAAAATTTAGTTATCTTGTATTTCACATAATTGAGATCCAAAACATTTTGAATCCAAATCAAACAATGAAATAGATCACTATAAGAAATATCCCAAAATATTATTCTCATTATTAATAAAATAAATACCACATTTATGGTTAGGGGATATTATAACAGACTTTATAAAATTCTTCCACTATCTTTTAATCATGTATGTGTCTGAGATAAATGTGTTTTACAATAGAAATTTTTATGAGTAACACTCAAACCATTACTAATGATTAGAAATAGATCAAAATAATATTATTATTATGTACATGACTTAATAAAAATAAATAATTTCATAAATAAAAAGATGAAACTTATACATACCCACACACCTCAAACCATGACTAAATTGTTCCTTGTCTACCCTTCATATTTAAGGTAACTATATAAGAAAATGAATCTGAAAATTGATTTTCTCAACGTCTATATTAAAAAAGGAAAACTCACAACACCTTCAATCTTAGGAATCTTATTCCAATATGAAAATAAATAGAACACACTAAAACACCTTCAAACCTCTCTAGGAACTGACTGGTCCAATATATAACTATTTTCCATAATATAAGGTGAAAATAGGTTGAATAAGAAATGATATTGTGTCCTCACATAATGGGAAAACCCTATTACCCTTCAATAATATATAAAAATGTTATAAATCATATAGAATAATATAATAAATTATTTACCTCAAACATTACATATTAACTTGATCATATCCTAAATACATAAAATAAAACACATGTTAAACCCATATAAGAAACCCATTTAAGAGTTCTCCCAAATCATAGATAATATTAATCAAACCCATGTGTTTAAATTTAAAAAATATATTCTTATTTTTAACTCCAAAAAGTTTAATTCAAAGTTTATTTTCCCAAATAAAATGACTATTTTCCCATTTAATCAAGTAATCACATTAGAAATCAATTTTCTAAATTTGGGGCATCGTGAAAATGCATACCAAATTTATAGTACCATGACTTAAAATAATTTTATCATTAATATATCCTTAATAAAGTTTGATTTATTTTAAAAATATTACTACTCAAGGTAATATAGTAATTTCATGAAAATTCAAAATTCATAGGAGTTTAAAATGGCATGGCCACCACCACATGTTTTCAATCAACACCCAACCTACCCATCCACAATTCACGGGATATGTTATAATTTTTGACCATCCAAGTTTTCTACAAGTAGTTCTATTTATTACAAAAAGGGTGGAATGAATTATAAGGTTGCCCTCTTGTCTTCACCTTTCAGCAGGGATACAAGGAAAGAATGTAGTTACACCTCCCAATTAAAATTGGGAGAGATGAATAATTCTCCTCATGTTCATTATCTGTAAATTCTAGTTTCCCAAGCTTCTAACATGCAGGATTTAAATAATGACCATCAATCCCCTTTGGACACACATATGACTTTGTAGAGTAAACAGAATATTACCTCAAAGGAGTCTGCTTCTGGGGTTTCAACCAGGTCAAAGGCCTAGGTCTCAAAAAAAAGGGGGGGAAACCCCCCCAAAAAAGGTATAAATGAATATTTTATATTGGAACTGTCAAGGGATTTCTATCCTTGACACTTTTAATGTTATTAGGAGATTTATCATCACTCATACCCCTAGACTCTTTGTTATTGCTGAACCTAAAATAAATTATGCCTCTAGATTTCAGCATGCTCCCCCCTTTGTTTATACCTTCTTAGGGGCTTGTAATAATGGGATATCTAGTGAATCTTTATGGATTTTTGCTATTTCCTCTATTCAAAATGTTAATATCTATAATATTACTATCCAATAAATTACATGTGATTACATTTTTGAAAATTCTCGTGTCTACACTACCTTTGTTTGTGACTACAATAGATATCAAGATAGACGAGCTCTTTGGAAAGATATCTACCAACTATGTAACACAATCCATAACCCTTTTTTTAGTCGGTCACTTCAATTCTATTATAGATCCTAGTGAAAAAGTTGGCCCTCCTCATGACTCCATCTCCTCTAAAGAATTCAGAGCTTCTATTGAACTAAATAACATTACATAAATTAACTTAATGGGTGCTAAATTTACATGGTTTCATTAAAATTATAATAGGATCGTCGCTAGAAAAGGTGATAGGGCATTTACTAATGACCATGTGCTTGATGAATGGGATAATATCTACAGTATTACACTAGTGAAGATTTCCTCCGATCACCACCCTATTCTGGTTAGTTTTTCACATAACCCTAGAAAACCCAGGGCTCCTTTTAGATTTAATTCTTCTTGGTCTTTTGACCCTAATTGTAGGGATATCATTAAAAGCACTTAGGCTAATATTCACGATCAAAATTATGATTTTTCTTGTCTGGTGAAATTGAAAATGCTGAAACAAGTCCAAAAAAACTGGTGCAAAGCAAAATCTAATGAAATCGATAATGATATCAACTCTTTGGGAAAGGAACTTACTCAATTTTAAAACCATAATTTCTCTTCTAACTTTTCCCATGATATTCAACACGAAAAAAATATTTCCTCTAAGCTTATCAATTTACTTAACTTTAAGGATAATCTTAAAAAGTAACTCTTTAACACCAAGTGGTTGAATGATGGTGATAGGAATACTAAATTCTATAATTCCCTTCACAGAGTGAGGAAATATTATAGGCCCCTTTCCTACCTTAGATATGGGGAGAGAATTATTGATTCTTAGTAAAGAATCATCAACCACATTGTCTCCCACTTTTACAATATCTTCAATGGAACTGATATAGACAGGGACATCAGGATGGATGTTATTCCGTCTTTTGTTACTAATGAGGATAACTTGTTACTTTATAGAACCCCTCTTGATCATGAAATCAAAGACACGGTCTTTAGACTAAAAGAGGATGGTTCCCCTGGACCGGATGGCTTTAATAATGGATTTTACCAAAATCATTGGGATGTTATTCAGGATGACGTTTGTCGAATGGTGAGAACATTATTTGCCAAAGGCACTCTTCCTCATGGCCTTAATGCTCAATTTCATGTCCTTATCCCAAAACTGATAATGCTAATTAAATTCACCTCTTCAGACCCATTGCTCTCATAAACTCTCTCTTCAAGATCATTACTAAATTGATTTCCAATAGAATTAATGTGATTAGCAACAGAATAGTCTCTTAGAACCAATTTGGATTAATCAAGTGAATATCCATCCAAGAATGTATCTGTCTTGCCTCTGAGTCCACTAACCTTTTAAATAGGAAAAATAGAGGTGGAAATGTGTCTATTAAGATAGATATTGCTAAGTCTTTTGATACCATTGACTTTTACTTCATGTTTAAGGTCCTTACGTAGTTTGGATTCAATGAAACTTTCATTAATAGGGTTAAAACACATTTCAATTAGGATCGTATTTCCATTCTCATTAATGGTTCACCAAGAGTTTATTTTAAATGCTCTAAGGGTGTTAGACAAGGTGACCCTATTTCATCTATTCTTTTTTCTATTGCTGAAGACTACCTCAGTATGTTGCTAATCCAATATATATAAAATCAAAATATCAAACCTATCATGACTTCTAGAAACTTGATTTCCCCCTCACAATTTCTTTAGGCCGATGATATAATTATCTTTATTCAAAGAGAAAAAAAAAGAACATCAATAATCTTAAAAATATCCTCTTTCATTACCAAGAAGTGTCTAGTCAACACATCAATTGGAATAAATCTTACAGATATTCCGGTAAAGAATTCTCCCCTGGTAGAAAACTCAACATTTCTAATTTCTTAGGGATCAAAGAAGGTTCTCTACCCTTCACTTACATTGGTGTTCTTATTTTCTAGGGTAGACTGAAAGCGGATTATTTCGCTCCTATCATTGATCAAACTCTTATCTTTCCTCCTAGAAGGGCTCAAATCTTTCGATGGCTGGAAGAATTTTCCTGGTTAAATCCACTATTGTTTCCAAATTGGTCTACACTATGATGATTTATAAATATCCAAAAGTTATATTAAATCGCTTCAATGTCACCATTAAAAACTTTTTTTGGATTGGTAGTACCTTGGAGAGAAAATTGGTTATTGTCCCCTAGGCTACCTGCTGTAAACAAATTGAAAAAGGAGGTGTTGGTATTAAGAATATTGCTAATTTTAATGAATCTCTCCAAGATAAACTTACTTGGAACCTAATTCATAATGACTCTCCCCCTACGAATTTTATTAGAGCTATATTTCTCAATAAACTCACAAACAATTAGGCTCACATTATTACTTCCTCTATTGGGACTGCTATTAAAAACACGTTCAATTCTATTATGAATAATTCCAGATAGATGGCTAGTAAGGACTCTAATTTAAGAGTTTGGTTTAAAAATTTGACTGGTGCTACCTTATTCTCCTTGATGTCCAAAAAACAACCTACTTTTCTCAATAATGATACCATAAAGAATGTCATGAGAATTCATAACCTTGACTTTCTTGATGAAATAAAACAAATCGTTGAGAACTACCCCGTTACTGACACTAATGATTTACGGATTTGGGAAGCTTCTCACAATGGAATGCTTGATTCTAATAACTACTACAGTCATCTGTTTATCAATGAATACAACAATCTTTCCTGGATTAAAAACTTTAATGAACCCTAGCTTAAACCATCGAGATTCACATTAATTTGGTGCATTGCTCATTATAGAATCCCCACAGATGATTTCTTATAAACCTTTGGGATTAATCTTTGCTCCAAATGTCGAATGTGTAATCAGCATAGAGAGGAAATTAATCATCTTTTCATTTCTTGTGATATGGAAACTCTTCTATGGAATTATATTTCTGACATCTTTGAGTGAAGATGGTTTCTGGACAGTTTATTACATTGAAGATTCAACGGTGCACGGACATTTCTGACTCCCAATAGATCAAAAATCTTCTTCTTGCAGTTGTTGCAGAGCTTATTTATGTAATATGGTATCATTAAAATGATTTTATTTTTCATAATAAATCATTAAAGATTAATTCAGGTAAAATTAAAATTCTCAGGGCCATCCGTGCGGCAGACTCGATTCAAAAGGATCAATGCAGCAACTCGGTTCATGATTTTGGGATCCTTCGTTCGATTGGAGTGAATGGGAAATATCCTCATCTGAAGTCTACCTTTGAAGTTTTATGGATTCCTCCTCCCCCAGGATGGATTAAAGTTAATTTCTATGGTGCCTCAAAAGGAAACTCCGACCCAGTGGGTTGTGGTGCTATTTTTAAGAATCACCTGGATCAGACTCTTGGATGCTTTTATGGATGATGTGGCACTACTTCCTCGCTGGATAAAGAGATACTGAGTGTTATCCATGCTATATATTTTGTAAGGTGCCTCAACAAGAACAACATCTAGATCGAGAGTGACTCGACTACTATTATCTAGACCATCTAGAGTGGTACTATTCATCTTTCTTGGCCGCTGACTGCTCTCTGGATTGATTGTTTTCACTCTCTTTCTGAGATCAACTTCATTACCACTCACACATACCGTGAAGCTAACATGATTGCTGATGGGATTGCCAATATGGGTGTTTCTCATGCAATTATTTGAAGGTATGAAATTCCTCCTGAGTTACTCCCTCTCTATGTTAGGGATGTTAAAAAAATTCCACATTTCAGACTTATGTGATCTCTTTTTTTATCAATAATTTTTGGTGTTTTGGTCAATGAATAGAACACTAACTTTCAAAAAAAATGTATGATAACTGCTCTATGAGTGGAGTTACTATCCTTGAGGACTGATGTGGGGTGGTACCAGCAACGCTCATCCATCCTAATGCTTTCGTGATAGGGAGATCAGGAGTGATCCTTAATAAATGTAGAGTTTAGTTCACACCATGATTGAGTTTACAATACAAATACATATGATCGATGACCCTGATAAATAAGATAGGATGAGAAAAAATTATATTCCTTAGATTTGAGATTCAATTTTATCAAGAGAAGGTCGAGGGGAGTGAACTAGGAATGGCTATTTTTCTTATGTGTATTTCTATAAGATCCTATAATTATCTCATTGTAAGAAATTAGGACATGCCTCTGATTAGTTCAAATTGAAGCGGCCAATTGATGATCACAAGAGAAGTAGACAGGTCTTTAGAAAAAAGTTTTTTGCTTCCGGTGCTTACAATTCCATAGGGAAATCCTCCTTTGATGAAGTTTTCAATCAAGGTGTTGTGGCTCTAGAGATTTCTATGGGATTGAGCATTACCACTCATGATGGGATTCCTCTACAGACCCATATCGACATGTCTCAGAACATATCCCTGGCTTCAGGTTGTTCTTTTGTTGTCCATACAACCAAGGGTATGAGTATGCCTAACAATGGTGGTGGGAATCCTCTGTAGGTCATGTCTCATCACATTAAAGGATATTAATCTTCTACAATCCAAATCTCTAAGGAATAGATTATCTGTGATATTGGTGGTGGTAGTTTTCATCTCAATGGGGTTGTTGCTGGTTCAATTGCGGGTGTAGGTGGTTCAAACATATCATGAGCTGATGTGGATACTGATGAGGATGTAAACTAGTCTTAATATGAGGTTTCTATTCTAAAATAAGTTAACATTGAAATGAGGTCTGATTTACTTATTTTTTATAATAGATTGAGGAAGTCTAAGTTCGTTGATAATACATTATTTTATTTAGTTATGCCAAGAAACCACATAGCTCATCCAATTATAAATTCACCCATTAAAATTAACAGGCATTAAATAGAGAATGTTAAAATTATAGATCCTAATAATTACTAGGTAGAGATGAATTTAAAGTACCATGTGGGTTCTCCTCTGGATGGTACCCCATTGATGTTGGAAAATAGGGATAGAGTTGAGAAGCAGGATGTTCCCTTCAAAATTGAGCATCCAATTATTGCTCCCTAGTAAAGGAGTGATGATTGTTCTAAGAATGTGGCGTGGACGTATCCACCCCAATTTATATATTTAATGAAAAATACATATGTTTTCTTTGGCAGAGTAACTGATAAAGAATGTGTTATTTTAGGGGGGAGATTCAATCATGATTACCCCCATAGGACTAGAAAGGTGAAATGTCTTTTACAAACATCAACAAGGAAGAAAAAAAATGTTTTTTCGTAACTTGATGTAACTTTCCCATCAACAGATCCAAAGTTATTTTTCTTCAATTAAAATATATAAGTGAGGAGGTTATTATCTATTAACTTTGAAGACAAAATTCACTCTTATCCAGAAATGGAGTTTTGAGATTTATCTTGTAAATTTAGGAGATGCTTCACTCTGAAGGATTAACCTAAATCATCATCGGATGATTACCTTGTGTTCCCTTAAAAGGTCAAGACATGGTGGCATGTTGACACCCAAAATAAAGAGGATGATATCCAAGGAATTTGCGATCTAGATGAACTGTTTAACTACTTCTTTATTGAGAGAATTTTTTATCTTGTTGACTTTCTTCCCTCTATACTTGTATGTTTTCATTTTGTTAATAAATTTTGGGGTTAGGGATTTGGATCATCCAAATCAATTCCTCACCTGTTTGAGTAAAATTGAGTAGATTTTAGAAATATTAAAAATTGGGTATGTTTAATTAATCACACAAATTATTTAAAAATTAAAATTTAGATATATTTTGAAATGAAGATGAATAAATATTTAAAATATTAAAACATAGGAAATAAAAAAGTATGAATAAATATTAGAAAATTATTAAATACCAAAAAAATAAAAATAAAACAATAGAAAAAGTGGATAAATAACACTAACTGAAATAATATTAAAAATAAATAAATAAAATTTACTGATTAAAAAAAACAATATATTAAATATATTATGCAACTAAGTGAAATTATAAAATGAATATTAACATTTGAATAAATTACATAAATATTAGGTGTGTGTTTCTAAATAATATTTCATTAATGATGTAAATATTTGTGTGTGTAAAATTAATGTGTATATATATATACAAGTTTGATATATGTTAAATTGATCAATGGAATTTAATTACATATATTATCTATAAATTAAATAAATAATAATAAGAATGAATTAATTTAAAAAATGAATAACCGTTATTAATTATATATATAAATTTAGAGAATTAAAAATTGATATTTATATAAGTTAAAATAGAAATTAATACATATTAATTATTTAAATTACAACCATATTAAATACATTAAATGCTAATGAACAAACTTGTATAAATAAATATTAGAAAATGTATAAAATTAATCATATATTGAACAGTGAATAAATTAAAAAAATATAAAATATATTAATCAATAATTATGTGAAAAAAATTAAAAATGAATTAATTATAAAAATATTTAATTAATAAATATTTATAATCTATAAATTATAAAAAAAGCAAGAAAACACTTAACATTATCAATGAATAAGTTATATTAAATGAATGAATGATAAAAATGTGTGAAAATAAATTATATATATAATTAAATAATTAATATACAGTTTATAATTTAATAAAAATGAGTAAATTTATTCAAAAATAATAAATTTAATATCTATATAGCAATAAATAGTATATTAAATATTTTATTTTAATGTTAATTATTTAATGTGTATATTCATTATTTAATAAGTATATAACAATAAATAATGTATTAGTTATTTTATTAGTATATTTAGTATTTAATAATTTTATTAATTTTTATTAATTATAAATAGTATATTAATTATTTAATTATATAAATATAATTTCTAAACTATATATTACTATAAATATATGTGAAATTTACAAAATTTACTTATAAATAATTTGGGGGTTGTCCTGGTCCAACTCGTGAACCTGTTGGAATACGTGTTTTAGTAAAAATGAATATATATTAATTATATAAATTAAAGTATATTTAGAAAATTAAATTCTAAAAAAATATTAAAAAATATTAATGAAATTTTTATTAGTAAAAAAGAATAAGGGTTGTTGAGGGGATGATTTTCGGGACATGGAGAGCTCAGTTGGGTGAATCTCATTGAGACTAGGTTTCTTACACTAGATGGAATTTTCACATGACATTGGCCTCAACACTGGAGGAGGATCCTAGGATTCATCTCACTTGTGTCACCACTTAATGAATATGAAGGATGGAGCTTTATCCATGTGTATTGGTTTATGGATACAAAAGATTTTATCAATCATCATTTTTCATTTTGCAATGACTCTCCACCATAGAGAGTGGTTTGTAAAGGAACCCAAACTCATTTAGTGGTGAATCAAGATTAAATCAAATTTAGATTAATTATTTTTTCAATTTTCCATCACAACGTGTTTGGTTCTACCTATTAGGGGGAATCATGGAACACTGGTGACCTTATGTAGCTTCATTCGAATACTTGGTGATTCTTGTATTGGAGGAATATCCCACTTGGTATGGTTTACTTTCATATATTGTTTCATTCAGCTGAACTAATAAGAAGGGAATGTGGCTATGGTTTCATCAAAGAAAAACTTGGGATACTTTCCGTTCAAGATTGTGATTTCCATTTCCATCCTTTTGATCTCAAGAACTATTGAATCAATTATGGATTAGAATAATTGGTTTGAATTGTATTATGTTTCACCCCCATACTTTATTTTATGTATCAACTTCTATTGGAATTACCATTAAAATGCATAGATCCACTGAGGTATCTTTCTTTGTAAAATATGGAAGGATTCTTTTTGAATTTGATCTTAGTGTCACTTTGGTCGATAAGGTAGTAGTATCAACTGATATGGGTGCAACTGATCTTCAAATTAAATAGGAGATGTTTTTTCTTCTGCAATTCATGTAAAATTATAGGACATCTACAAGCATATTGTAGAAGGGATTTACTCTGATCATTTTTCTCCTTAAAAGGCCACGATGAATAGAACTCTAGGGAAAAAATAAAACTAAAAATTATAAGGATCAAATTCATGTCGATAATCAATATGGTGTTCAAGTAGGTAATTATGCTAATGGGGATCAGGTTCCCTAAGTGGATGTCAATTCTGGGAACCTTATCTAATATTATAGGATGTGTAAAGGAAATCCCCTATCATGGATGAGGAAACTAATCTAATTGAATCCTTTAGAAGTCCATTGGATTCTGAAAAAAATACAAGGAATAGGTTTAGAGAAGAGTTTGGCTCATATTGAAACCTATTAGATACATTATGGAAATATACATAGTAATTTTAAAGATATTAAAGATTACTCATCAATTCTGGAATAAATTGGGAATGATCATCACATTCTTAGCCCGCTAGGCAGAAGCAAAGAGTCTTGTGATAACCTTGCGGATGAGGTCCAGTCATCTACCAAAGGTTTTTCTTTAAGGACACTCTTTATTGGGGATTGGAATAATATCATGTTGAAGATGACTAGGAGGATGATAAGATTTATTGTGATTTATATACACAAGAGTAGGTTGGCCATCATTTCTATGTAGTGAATTAGTTGAGATCAAAGGTTTGTAAAGGGAAAATGAAAATATTTATTGCTTCCTCTAAGAAAGGAAAATCATTTAAAGTCTCTTCACTCACCATGAATAATCAAGATTCACCCACAGTTCAGTCAATGTTAGACCCCTTCAGTAATGATACGTGTTCTATAAATATTCCAATAAAATCAGTGGGGATATATCATTCCACTCTAAGAAGGTCATGGTTTTAGATATTCAAGGGATTTTAGAATTTGGATAGAGCACTTATGTTAATACTTATTCCTTTTATGATAGTATGAAGGGGGAATAACTTGATGCTTCTGAAATTGATTTGATGGCCTATAGGAATCTAAAAAATCATGATAATCTAGTTCCTGAAAGTTTTAAGGATCTATCAGAAGGGATCGATGATCATTTCAAGAATAATTTAGGAAAAACTAGTAATGAATATTCTGCTACATTTTCTTCAAATAATTATATTGACTATGTCATGTGTACAACTCCTTCGATCATTCCAGTGGATACTAATGTTCAACAGAATATAGTAAAATCATCTTCATCTCATTCCAATTCCTCAAAACCATCTACCTTGATTTCATATTATTCCAAAGATAAAAAATCTATAAAATTACATTCAACTTCTTCCTTTAATCATATTTCATTTAAAGAGGGAATTATCCTAGCTCTGCCTGGTAAGTTGAAGTGTCATGTCTCCACTAAAAACTTTATTGATATTATTGATCTAATGGAGTCTTCCACTTACCATGATCAATTTTTTAAATCTAGAAATTTCTTTAATGATGGTGAAACTAACATGGTGGTTGTGTCCTCCAACAATGATAATGGATTTGTAGAAATAGACATGGATGATCATGAAATCCTATGGATGCATGAAAAAACATGGAGGTTAGGTAATAAAAATTATAGTTGGGGTGTTTTAGTCTCTTTCCATAATATGGGTACTTGTTCATATGATAAATAACATCTCTGATGGAAATCTTGATAGTTTGAATCTTTGATGAAGAGCTTTTTGGAAATGTTTACAAACTGTGGTGCATGTGTTTTTATGGGCTTCTTCTTGGTCACCCATCTGATTTTTTCCTCTTTCTTGGTTCTCGTGATTTGTCTTTACCTTTGTGGGTTGGTTCACCTTATGTTAGGTGTCACTATGAATTGTCTTTCCCCCACATCTCCCTTTTTTCCATGTAGATTTTTTTATTATTAATAAAGGGTCCTTCAATACTCAACCCATTAAAAATATGGGTAAATTTAATATATATATATATATATATAATGTATTAAAAGATATAAATATATATTTTAATATATGAAATAATATTTTAATTATAAAAAATTTATAAATTCAGATATCCCTCAGCATAAAGGGCCATCCATTTAGGCAGCCCAACAAGGAGGGCCTACTGAGCATATGGTGGTCCAAGGCTTGTAATGAGCATACAGTGGAAAAAGTACCTCAAGGATTTTACATCTAGGAACGATCCCATTTAGGTGCATGAAGAGTGTATGTAGAATCCCATCCCCACAAAAGGATTATAGAGTTTTCATGCGATGGAATCATATAAAAACAAGTGGTTGATCATATGCAAGTTCAAAGTGGGACTCACAAGCGATCGATAACTTTTTCAGCACTAAAAAATCCAATTATGAAGGTTAATATTTATTGTTGATAAAAAAATTGTTGGGATATGGTATATTTTATCTATTCTTTTTTTATCACTGATAACAGGTACCCTTTGTCGGCATTTTTTTCAGCACCAATAAAGGTATCATTTATCGGCGCTTTTCTCTAGCACTGATAAAATTGTGAATTGAATAAACATAAATTTATATTACTATATGTGTTTAACACTTAAGATATTGGTTGTGATTGTTGTAAACGTATTATGTTATTATAATAAAGGAAATTTCCATTTATCATTCATTCATGTGTACAGTAATTTATTTTACAGGAATCGTCAAATGAAAAATATCCCCTCAATATATACACCTTGAGTTGTACCTAAATGATGATAATCATAGAGTATAATGGTTTGTGATTATTGGGGTAGAAGATAATCCACAAGAATATACAGGAACCATTGAATCATATAATTGGGATATAAGATTGGTATGAAAATATTTTGAATATGTATTACAAGAAAACAAAATGATTTTTTCTTAAAAACAGAATCTTTGTAATCACAAGAAAAGAATTACAAAAAGGAAAGAAAAACAAATAATATTATATATACTATGCTTCAAATCAGTTTGATCCTACATGGATGGAAATAACACCACTAAGGATAATTGTTTTATTACTAATCAAAGACAATAAAGAAATACAAACTCAAAGTGAAAAATAATATAATCGGAGAAATTATCAGAGGATGTTAGCCTTATTGAAATAGTTGACTGTGGGGAAACCTATCACATAGAGTAAACACCATTCACTCATGGACAGAATCATGCACACACACATTAGATATATTGTTCCAGTCATGAATAAAAATATAAATCACTTAAATATCTAATAATCATGAACTGAGACCTGGTTACGATAACCAGAAGTCATGATCTGAAACCCCCTTTACTACACAGTCATCCTGAACCCAATTTTAGGTCATTATATACTAAATATCCACCAGAATGGTGTACTAGTTTCAGGAGGTAGCATGAACATGATGGAGTGGAGTTTAGATGGCTGAAAACCCATGTTTACCTCGTCTTCTTCTTATTCGATGTCCTCTTTGTGCAGAAAATCATTCTCTCTCTAGGATATCTCAAGATGAAGTGCCAAATGATAAACCAAATCAAAACACTATAATCAATTACCTCAAATGAAAGTGTAGCTAATTAATAATGGAGTCCCATGAGATCATTTGAACACATAGTCAAAACCATGAGATAAAGGTCACATGCATAACCAAGGTTTCATGGGTGGTTCGCCTTATAGAAGGTGGAATAGCTGGTGGGACAAATGGAAGCATGACATTGGAATAAAGGCAGTGACCTGGATCAAGGCTGAGGCAAACAAGAACAACAAGGAGTGGTATCCACCATCAGATCAAACACAACCAACAATCTAGATTCAAAACACTATATAGTAAAGCTAAAAAATATACGAGAGACAAATAAATTCCATTTGAATATTGGCCATGAAAAATATTAATCAAATAATTCCATATAATTTAATTGTGTAAAAGAAATATCAATGGGAATACTTTAATGAATTAAAATTCAACTGTTAATGGAGGCCTAAAATAAAAATTCTATGCCTCCTAATTAAATGAATTTAATAATGGTGTTCTCACAACCTAAGTTATATAATTGGGACCATGTTCACTAATTTAAGGCAATGTATGAATTTAGAAAATGGTATAGACATAGTTAAACTATCATATGAATTCTCCCCTGTGGGTATCTTAGTGACAATCACTATCCCATATTCTATAATTTCCCAAACAAAATGAAGTCTAATTTCAATGTGCTTCGATCTACCATGTAATACATATTTCTTAGATAGATGCAATGAATATGATCTATCACAACGAACCACTCTACTACCAGTAGATAAATACAACTCAGTGATTAAATCATTCAACCATATAGCCTCCTTTATGGGTTATATCATTTATATATACTCATCCTATGTGGTGGAGAAGGAACCCATTGATTTCATGTTTCACTTCTATGTGATGATTACTCTATATGAAAGGAATAAAAAACTGGTTATTGATTTTTGATTGTCTATATTTCCTTCACAATCTGAGTCAAAAAATCCAACAATTTCATTAATAAACATTCATTTAATCCATATTGAATGCACAATATAGAAGACATAGAGGAGTACTTGAGGAACCACTTAAAATCATGCTGGTGAGTCTTACCATATATCCTCATAGACCATCTCAATGTACACCTATAAACTGATATATTTAGTCTAGAACATACCATAGTATACATATGAGTTCCTACCACATTATCATATGAAATCTTATTCATTAAGGAAATATTGTAATCAATTTTAGGGGACTGTTCCATAGAAAATTTAAAAAAAATCATAAATTAATGTTCATAGGTTTAAGGTTCTAAAATATATATCTTTTTGAAACATTCATAGTATAAGAAAACTGAGATAAGTTCAAGGTTTTATCCATGTTATCTCTAATTTTGTCTGCAATCATGATTTGATTAGCATGCCCTAAGTATTTCATTTCAAAGATTTATTTCAATTGGTTCTTGATATAATATATAATCCTTATATTTTTACTAAATAAAATAATTACATCCACACACAATAATAGATAAATGGATTCATATCAAATAATACCTTCATGTTTAAGTAATTATTTATCAAAAATTTGGGCTTTAAAATTGATCTTAGTTTCCCAAAAATCGATTTCCTTCTTCTTATATATCCACATAGAACCTATAATATTTTGGTTATTAAGTTTGGATGCCCCAAAAAAGTGTTATTTTTAAGGAGTGAATTAATCTATTCTTTCATAAAACCAAACCACTTAGTGAAATATTTGTACTTAATATATTTTTTATAATATTGAGGTTCATAATTAAATAAATCCAGAGAAACATTAAATTCATAGGCATCAATCACTACAATAAAAACAATAGATTAAGGGCGGTTTTTAGAGGGAGTTATGCACAAAAACCTCTAAATGTACTTTAGAGGGATTAAGGAACAAGCCCCTATAATTATAAAATTTAAAGGGGGTTCACAACCACCTTTAAATTTTTAGAATTATTTTTTTAATATTTTTTTGATTTTAGAATTGGTTATCTCAACACCACTACTAATTTAATAATTAATAGCGCTATATATTCAGATGGATTTTAGAGGATATATATATATAATATTCATATGGATATATATATATATATTTATATATATAATTGATTTTTTTTGAAATAAATAGTGGGGTTTCACAACCCCATCTGATTTAAGATATTTAAGGGGGTTCATGAGCCACTGCTAATCCCTTAGATTAGAGGGGTTTTTGAACCCCCCCCCCCCCCCCACTAATTAATGACATTAGAGGGGGCTTTGAACCCCCTCTAATTGATGAAATTTGAGGGGGAGTTTTAACACCCCATAATTCAAGAAATTTTTTAGGGGTCATGAACCACTGCTAATCCCATTGGTTAAAGGGTATTTTAAACCCCCTCTAAATTTGTATTTATTTTTTAAAATAAATCTAATATAAATTTAAATTTTATAATATATATGTGTGTATGAGCATGTGTATATATATATATTACATAAAAAGTTATATAAATTTATTTAAATACATTATAAATATATATATAAGGAAATTATCTAAATACTTTAAATAAATACTTATACATATAAGTAAAAATGTATACATATATAAATATTGGTACACATAATATAAATGTAATTATAAATTTATTTATTCAAATTTATAAAAAATTTATATGGTTTCATAAAGTCAATACATTTATATTAAGATTTATATTATACACATATTTTATTAAATACATTTTTATTATATATTTTTTGTATAAATACATTAATATTATATTATTTATACAAATATACATAATAAAGAAAAAATTAATATATATATATATATATACTTATATATATTATATAAATATGTTAAATATATTATATTATAAAAATTTAATTATATATAAATTTATTTATATTATATAATTTTTTACATATATTATAGTAGAGGATATTAATTATAAATTTATTTAGTATATATATATATATCATTTAATTATATTATATATTTCTAGTTATATGAATGTATTTAGTTTATGTATATATATATGATATAGTATAAATCTATCTAATCACACACATAAATATATTATATAAATGTATTTAATATAATATATGTATAATATAAATCATAAAATATCCAAAATGTATAGTATTTATAAAACCAACATATAATTTTTATAGTTTAAAAAATAGGTTCAATAAAAACATTAATTATATTATTGTTACACACACACATGCATATATAAAAATATATAAAACTGATTATATAAATATATATAATATAATTATATTATATCTATAAATATTATATAAATACATAAATACATAAATACACACACATAAATATAAATGTATTTACAAATACCTGTGTAAATATATATTGATATATGTAAGTATAATTATATATATTATATATACACAAATAATATATATATATTATACACAAATATATCATATATTATACAATATTTATGTAACCAATATGTTATATATATATATTATAGAAAAATATATAAATCATATATTATACATAAATATATATTGTACATAAATATTAAACAGAAATATATCATATATATAACGACCCAAACCTGACGTACATGGAAGTTTCATTTCTTTTGTGGAATACTTAATACATTACAAAAATATACGCCCATAGACCATATTAGTTTAGTGTCTTTTGAAACATGGAACCTAATCTTCTAACATGGTGTAAGATCTTCATGGTTGTTGTCTTGTAATTATCTAGTTTTGAAAGACATAAATATCCAAGGATTTCTAGACTGGTGATCCTCAAATGATAGACCTTTCTACCATTGTTTAGTGCTTCAATTCTATATAAACATTGAGTTTGGATTTAATAATGATCAATAATACTGGATGAGAACAAGAATAAATGGTCATAAAGTTGTTCTATCCTCAAGTAAAATGGATAAATAAATGGGTGTGCCACATGAAGGAGTTTTTGATGAATACCAATGATCCATTACATAGAATATTGACTTGTTTTTTTTAAAAGTATGTTTCTATAGAACTAATTGGTGATAGAATAACTAGAAGAATAGTAACATTAGAACTGGATAGAGAATCCAGACTTCTCTTTAAGTTCATTCAACATATGTTTTATCTAGGGAATGGACATTGTTCTACCCTGAGAAACCAAGATATATATCTACTTTATCTTATGAAATGAAGACATAAGATAAACATATGTAGGTATATTATACTACATATGTCAGAAATGATAAATCCTACTTCAATATACAACTCCTTGATCTATCCAAATATGATTTCTACCTTGTTAAAGGAAAAAAGGCCATGTTTCATATGATGAGGAAACATTTTCTGATTGTGGTGTCTTTTTCATTGAAAAATAAATTTTATCAAGAATCATGATTAGTTGAAACCCCTAGAAGAAGTAGTGGGTAGCTGATAATGACAATCTATAAGATGAATTTAACCTAGTGGACCATCCTTCAAGGACAAAAGATATTTTTGATCATGGTTTGAAACTAGATGAGATAGTGCAGTATTCTAATGAAAAGGAAGAAGCTTGTATTGGTGAAAAAGAAAAAGAGGAATATCATTTAGGTGGGGAAGGGACCAAGAATTTTCTCTAAAATCTTATCTCATTACTTATGGAGCTCCTAGTACTCTTAGGTATCTTATAAAAAGATAAAATCATGTGAAGAATGATGAATAAGAAATCAAAGTCTCTAAAGAGAAAAATTTTAAAAAATAATTCAAAGTCTTATGATAAAGATAAAAATGGTGATTAAGAAGAGGAAGAATAAAATGGAGACTCTTGAAATGGAAATAGTGATGAAGATGATCATGAGGAAAATTTGGACCTTGATGGTTATGGTGGATAAATCAGAAAGATATATGTGAAGTTTTCTCATAAACTTCTTATTTCTCCAGGCCCATCTAAATCTGAAGAATGACCAAGTCTTGTAGAGAGTTGGATTGAAGTCCTAGAAAAGAAGGATATTATTTTTTTAGGGAGAGAGAACCCCAATTCATAATGTTTACGATTGATTAGATTCTATGTCTGCTGCTGGTGATAAGAAAAAGTATGATTCCTTTATTGTTGAATAGATGAGGATAAAATCTACTCTCGAGTAGCATGTTTATGAATAGTCAAGGAAGAAACTTATTAAGGAAGAATATAAAAATGAATAGATTGATGAGACTCCTATTGATAGAAATATGGATGTTGAATCATTTATTGTTGTTCATAAAGGTGAGGTTCAGATATTGTAATAACATGATAGTGGTGAACATGTTGTTGTTTCACCTATATCAAGTGTTAAAAAATTAGTGGAGTTAAACCGTTTCTATATCAGTCGTGGTTGTTCCTGGTGCTTTACCTTCTCGTGAGGTAACCCTTACTGTAGTACCTACAGTGGTACATATTTTTGCTGAGTTTTCTATGGTTTGGGAAGATCCTAGATCAAAATAATAGGATAGATTTAGTAACTCTCCACTAAAGAATGGTGAACATTAGGTTTAAAAAGAAAGAATCCATGAAGGATTTATGGTGGCTTAGATTGATTTTGATGGTTTGTTGGAAAAAATTTCCTCTGTGAGAGAACCTGTACTAGATACTGTTACTTTAACTCATCCTACTTTTCTAGTTTACATAGTCACAAAAGATTACTTAGATCATTTTGGAAAAAAGTTACTTTTAGATTTTGATAAGATGTTGAAAATTCAAACACCTCTCCTAACTAAGCTAAAAAATGATGCAATATATCTCTTTGAGATAGTGATCCAACACATTCAACCTAAAATGATGCATCAAATATAGAAGATAGAGGTTTGAAAATAATAATATCAATGGTGAACTAGAGTATTTTATGGTTGTTATGGAGGGAATGAAATATGAATTTTCAACAAGTATGGATGCTATATTGGAAAGAATTGAAAGTCTTACCTTAGTGGATTCTATTCCTACTGCACCTCCACCTCTTGTTCTTGATGTTGAGCTGATTCAATAAATAATCATAGAATACATTCAAACTGTTTCATATATTTCTTCAAGTGTTGTTTCAGATCATCCTTAATAGACTGTAAGCATAACAAGGAAGAATAATAATCATGTTCTAAAACTTTTTACATCTTATTCTCATGACATAAAATCTGATAGAGAGACTTTAAAAAAGGAAATCAAGTATTATCTCATAAATATTTACACAAATCATTACTTGGATTCTAACTTCAACTTTTTGATTAAGAATATTCAAATTCCAATTGTTACTCGAGCTTTTATGGAGAAATTTTGTCAGTTGAAAGAGATGACACCAGTTCTCAATCGCTTTATGGAAGAGAAGGGTGGATTTTTTAGTGCAATTGATAGAGGTTATAAGACTATAATGGACTTGATCAATCTCATGAATCACTTTCTTCATGTTCATGGTACAACTGTTATGGATTAAGAATCCATTCTTATTACGCCTCAGAAATCTCTTAGAGCAAGAGTTTCCAGAGATCCATCTGCCCTATTACTTATAAATTACAACCTTTTCCTCTTCATCCTACCCAATATATGAGACAATGTCAGATATTTGTTTTTATAGAGAAATATACTCCTCAAGCTATAGTTTTAATCCTAGTTGGTATTCCATAAACCATTCCTAGAGATTCATCAAACGTTGCAGATCCTAATGTTTCTGCTCTGGAGAAAGTGAATGGCAAAGGAAATGAACTGATGGATCCTTCTTCCTCGCCGTGAGCATCTTGTTGGATTTTATATTCTGTTTTGATGGGAAAGTTTTTTTAATAACTTATTTATTGAAACTTTCTTGATTCCCTTTTATTAACATTATTCCTGCTCAATTATTCTAATATTCCAATTTATTTATTTAGCCTTTACTATTTTACTCGGCTAATATTTACCTTTTTTATAATCCCAAAAGGGGAGAATTATAATAGAATATTTTTTTTGAAGAACTTATTCACACACTATGATTATTTATCTTTTATTATAAGTCCCCACCCTTAAACATTACTTAATCTTGAGTTATTTCAAGAATACACGTTGGGGATCTTTTCAGGTTTAGAGTTTTAGATAATTAGATCATAAATCATGCATTACACTCCACATTTAAACAGAGAGGTTACATAAAAGATAGTACTCATTTTTTCCATCATCGGAAACATATTTAAAATAAAACATGGATTCTTTCTTGACACTTCCTTGACTCTATCTTCACATCATGTACCTTTCCCTTGACATGTGAAAAATATTTCAAAAACTTGGGATGAGCATAAAAATCTCAGTAAGGGATATAAAAGTAAGAAATGAAAACATTATTCCATGTATGAAATCATACTTTACTCATAAAACATAATCATTTTAACCAACTCAACAATTCATTTATAAATCATAGAAATCATAAGACATAAAGGTAACTTGAGGCATTCATAACATTCTTACGTAGGGAGTAACCCTCATGGTTACGTTTGGAACACCCATCATAGTATATTCCCTCTATCTCTTCGGAGAAACCTTAACGTTTAACCCCTTCATGTTATGAAATGAATTGGAGAGATATATCGGTCTCACCCACCCTTAGATTATCACAGAACCATCCGTCTTCATAAACAATGCCCAAGAACCATAACATAATCGTATCACATAAAACATGCATAAAGGAAACATAACATTTCCACATTTCAACCACAAGATATAAATAACACATTGATATAATAAAAACATTATCAAAACCATTTTCAATGCCAAAATAAAAGAAAAGTAAAACGTGGTATTTATTTTTCATTTAAAAAATGTTATGGCTTGTAGAGGAAGCCGAAACTCAAATAATGGTCACGGCGGTGTAGAAGTCATTGTCGCCGCATACATACGACCAAAAAACATTCCCCTTTTATTGTTTAGTAAAGGATTCATATAAAAAATATTCATTTTGAATAAATTTAAAAGAAAAAGGGTTCTATACACCGTATAAAATAAAGTTGTGTATAAAACAAAATATGCCTCAATGAAAGAAGATTAAGACGAAGTCCCATACCTCGGGTCCGACTTGACTCGATCATTCTTTAACCTCCTGAATAATAAACACGAGTTAATTTATACTTTCTTAAGAACCTTTTTCAATTTAATTATTCCTTTTATATCACTTATTACCATGTTATGAACACTATGTAATTATTTAAGTTAATAATGGTCATTTTGTCGATCATTGGTACTTGAGTCAAAAATAAACTCTTTATAATTACAAGTTGTTCATGTATCCATTATATCCAGAATTATATTCATGATGTAGATATGATATATTTCATACATATCCGGTATATACATGCATTTATAATATTGTATAACATTTAGAGGTAAGAAATGAAATGCACCGTTCATGGAGACGGTAAGTTGTACGTACGCATGAACGCTACTTTCATTTCTATTTCATATTTTATGGAATGGAATAATAACGATATAAAGTTATATTATAATTCCAGTATAATATCATATATAATATCATTAAATCCATCCTTTATACGTCCCACATATGTCATTAACGAATCAAATCACTTTGAGGGGGCGGTAGTCTGCACTTCTTAAAATGAAGATATCCCGTTTAATCATAATGGAAACCATAAAGGTATGACATAAATGAAAAATATAGAATATTAAGGAAAAAATAAACATATTATATATCATATATAAATATAGTGACATATTAATGTCCACCTTTGAATGTGTTAGAAAAATATTGAACAATCATCATTTCGTGAGGCAAAAATTCACCATACACGGAAACAGTATGCTCTTTAACCATTAGATGTAGGTGTGTGTAAGTGTAGCTCGAATACTTCTTAATAAAACATCCTAGTATATTTAAGATACTGGTGTTGTTACAAAATAAATGAATAAAAATAGTTTATGGGGTTGGAGAAGCAAAATAAAACAAAATAACATTACAGAAGTCTTTACCTTCAAATCGGGTAACTCCTCTTGGTTTGAACCAAAAGGGTTTCTTGAAGAGCTTTCTTCCTAAGGTAAGGCTTCTAGGATGAAGAGAGGTATGTGTAGAGATAAATTTATCAGATCTTGGCCTAACCAAAGGCTTGATAAGTTTGGGTAAGGAGGTAGAGGTGGGGGCCTTTTGTAAGAGAAGAGGAGGGGCACTCCTGGAATGTTATAAAATGTTACTTTATATTAAAAGGAGTTTCTAATTTTAAAGGTCCCACATTGATATATTTCAAGGATAAGGTGATAAGGGTTCGAAATATACTCATAAAATAGGTCTTTGAAAAGTGTAAGTCTTATATTTTACATTATATTTTCATTTTATTTAGATCGTTCATTAATGAGGTAATCGTTGCATCATCATGATGTAATAAATAATTTAATTTATATAATGTCTAAAAATTATTAAAAAAATACTATGATGTAGTAAATATTTTTATATTTCCAATTAATAATTATAGTCTAATAGATCATTTATGTAGACAAAATTAATTTTTTTTTACTTTGGTGTTACATACTTTGCTATATTTAACTTTCTTTAAAAATAAAAAGATAAAAAGTCATTATCACACAAAAGTGATTCCATGGGGTCCCTAGGTTTGGTACAAGGCATCACATGGTCTTAAATGACACAACCAGTAGCATTAAGACAAATTTTGGCATCAGTTTTTATTATTATGATATTATTTTATTATCCTTAACTACCTGATTACTAATTAATCACGATAATTAAAGATAATTACTGTTGTTACTATTCATAATGATCATAAATAAAAGAGTCTTAATTACATAATTTGTACCTTATGATTCAAAATATGGAATCCATTTTACCAAATTACAAACATAGAAATTTCAATAATTAATTTAAAAATAATTCTCGTTTTCAAAACAAATAGAAATTTTTTTTGAAATAATATCTATGAAAAGTTTGGCACTTATTTATGCCCAATTCCAAATTGAAATTAATCCCAATGACCACCATTGGATTAAATGGTAAAAATATATTCTATTTACACTTTAAAACCAATTAAAAAAATAATCTAACCATATAATTAAATTAGATTAAAAAGCAGTTTTTATGTAAAATGCAGTATTTTTTACTATTCATTAGAAAAATGAACATTTTCAGAAAAATACCAAAAATTTATCCAAAGTAAATTTAAATGTCCCAATCATAAAGAATAAGTTTATTTTGACAATTATAGCTTATAAAATTATCAAAAGTTTGATTTAAAAATGGTTTCCATCAAAAGGCAGTAAAACAATCTTTTAAAAATATTAGTGTATTCCATGCTTAAGATTGGATTTATTCTCATTTTAAGCCTCTAAAACACTATATAATTCATAAATAGACATAGATAATAATATCTAATATTCATTACTTACTTGGGATGTTACATCCTTCCCCCCTTTAGAAAATTGTGTCCCCGTAATTTATTTACTTATCGAATAAGTGAGGGTATTTATCCCTCATTGCATTTTCAGATTCCCATGTTGCCTCTTTGATCATGTGGTTTTTCCACAAAACCTTTACTTGATGAATCACCTTATTTCATAACACTTTCTCCCTATGTCCAATAATATGGACCATTTGTTCCTCATAAGATAGATTCTCTTCCATCTGAACTACCTCTGGACTCAAAACATGAGATGGATCTGGCATGTACTTACTTAACATTGAAACATGAAAAACATTGTGTACCTAAGATAAACTTGGAGGTAAAGGCACTCGGTATGCAACTAATCCAACTCTCTCTAGAATTTCATATGGTCCAATGAACCTTGGACTCATCTTTCCTTTCTTACCAAATCACATCACACTTTTCTGTGGTGATACTTTGAGAAAAACATGATCACCTACCTCAAAAAAGAGATCCTTCCTCCTGTTGTCTGCATAACTCTTCTGCCTGCTCTGAGCTATTCTCATGTGTCTCTGTATCAGCTGAACTTGTTCTACCAACTCTCCTACCAATTCCGGTCCCATCAACTTCCCTTCACCCACTTCATCCCAGAAAGCTGGAGTTCGACATCGCTTCCGTTATAATGCCTCAAATGGTGACATTTATATACTGGAATGAAAACTGTTATTTTAACAAAACTTAACCCAAGAAAGATGTTAGTCCCAAATTCCCTGATAATCCAACAAACAAGCATGTAGCATATACTCCAATGTATAAATCGTTCGTTCTGATTGCCCATCTAATTGAGGATGAAAAGCTGTACTAAAATTTAATTCAGTACCCAACGACTTGTGAAGGCCTTTCCAAAAGTTAGAAGTGAACCTGGGATCATGATCAGATACAATGGAGAGGGGAATTCCGTGTAACCTGACTATCTCTTTAAGATACAAATGGGAAAGTTGATCTATGGAAAAATTATCTTGTATAGAAAGGAAATGAACAGATTTATTCAGGCGATCAACAATAACCCAGAATGCATTATTACCTCAAGGTGTATTCAGAAATCATACAACGAAGACCATGGATATATTATCCCATTTCAAATCTGGTACTGGTAAAGGTTGAAGCATCCCTTTTGGTAATGGTCGCTCTGATTTAACCTGTTGACAAGTCAAACACTTCACAGTAAAATCAGCAATATCTCTTTTCATTCCTTTCCACCAGTAATACTCTTGAAGATCTCTATACATCTTAGTACTGCCAGGATGAACTGAAAACGGAGAACTATGAGCTTCATATAACAACTCTCTCTTCAACTGTGAATCACAAGGCACACACAATCTCTTCCCAAATCTCAAAACACAATCATTATCAATGTTGAATTCAGTCAACTTACCTTTCTAAACCAGCTCTAACTTTTTCTACAACTCACTATCTTGCTTCTATACTTTCTTAATTCTGTCTGATAAAGAATATTTCACTGATACCTGAAACAAAATAGAAGGACATCCTGCACCAACAACTTTTATTCCATAGATCATAAAATCCTTAACAAAATGATCACGTTCCAAACGCAGCATTGTTAATGAAGCATTACTTTTTTTACTCAAACCATCAACCACTTTATTTGATTTTCCCGGATGGTAATGAATTGTACAATCATAATCCTTGATTAATTCTATCCATATACTCTGTCTCATGTTCAATTCATTATGATTGAATATATACTTTAAACTTCTTTGATCGTTATATATTTCAAACTTTACTCCATACAAATGATGCCTCCAAATTTTCAAAGCAAAAACAACAACAGCTAACTCCAAATCATGTGTAGCGTAATTTACCTCATGAGTTTTCAACTGAAGTGAAGTATAAGAAATTACCTGATCATTATGCATTATGATGAAACCAAGTCTTTTAAATGAAGCATCACTGTAGATAACAAACTCACCATTCCTGTAAGGTGGTTCCAAAACTGGAGCATTCACCAATATTGATTTCAATTCCTGAAAACAATCATCACATTATTTTATCCAGATAAACTTAACACCCTTCCGAGTTAGATTAGTCATTGGACTAGATAACTGTGAAAAATTTCTAACCAACCTTCGGTAATAGCCTTCCAAACCATGAAAACTATGAATCTCGGTTACATTTGTGGGTCTTGGACATTCTTCCACAACATTTGGTTTTGCTGGATCAACAGTTATCCCATCTTTAGAAACAATGTGACCAAGGAAAGAAATTTGATGTAACCAAAACTCACGCTTGCTGAATTTCCCATACAATTTCTTTTCTTTTAAGGTTTTCAAAATAACCCTTAAATGTCTTTCATGCTCCTCTTTACTTTTAGAAAACACCAAAATATCATCAATGAAAAAAACGGCAAACTTATCCAAGAACTCATGGAAAATTCTATTCATAAGGTCCATGAATACAGTAGGTGCATTGGTTAGCCTTCGAGATCATCAATCTCATCAGCATCCCTGATATTTTTAACCATCGACCACCACTGATCTACTTCACCCTATAAATGGTAAATAGAAAGACTAACCTTTTGATTGTCTGAACACCGCATGACATCGAAAATATTCTCAAGTTCTTTAATCCACCCTTCAGCTAGCACAGGGTCAGATGATCCTCTAAATGATGGGGGATATTTCCTTATGAAATGTTCCACCACTGACATATTCCTCTGCGGTTGATGTGGTTGATCTCGTGCATGGATACCACCACCATTTATCGCTTGAGTCAAATGTTCCATTACTACAACAAACTGTTCAGTTCCAATTAAGACCATCTCAGGATGCTGATTCGAAAGTTCATTTCCTTCTGTATGCCTCCCTATCACTGCTTCCATGTTTCCTCTGCAGAAAACCATTTTGAACAAACATGTCTTAGATGAAGCAACATGGTAATCTTCAAATGATATATCATTTCAGTTTGACCATAAAAAAATATTTTTGGATAATCATTTAATAGATTTCTAACTCCAAAAGTTATCTAAACTGACCTATGATACCAACTATAAGGCCCCAGCCTTAAACATTACTTAATCTTGAGTTATTTCAAGAATAAATGTTGAGGATCTGTTCAGGTTTATATTTTTAGAGAATTAGATCATAAATCATGCATTAAACTCCACATTTAAACAGAGAGGTTACATAAAAGATAGTACTCATTTTTCCCATCAACGGAGACATATTTAAAATAAAACATGGATTCTTTCTTGACACTTCCTTGACACTACCATCACATCATGTACCTTTCCATTGACCTGTGAAAAACATTTCAAAAGCTTGGGATGAGTATAAAAAGCTCAGTAAGGGATATACAAGTATGAAATGAAAACATTAGTCCACGTATGGATCATACTTTACTCATAAAACATAAGCATTTTAACATACCTCATCAATTCATGAATAAATCATAGAAATCAAAAGACATAAAGGTAACTTAAGGCATTCATAACATTCTTACATAGGGAGTAACCCTCATGGTAATGTTTGGAATACCCATAACAGTATATTCCCTAAATCTCTTCAGAGAAACCTTAACGTTTAACCCCTTCACGTTACCCAAAGCATTGGTGAGCTATATCAGGCTCACCCGCCCTTAGTTTAGCACGGAACCACCCATCCTCATAAACAATTCCCAAGAACTATAACATAATTGTATCACATAAAGCATGCATAAAGGAAAAATAACACTTCCACATTTCAATCACAGGATATAAATAACAAATAGATATAATAAAAACATTATCAAAAAAAAATTCAATACCAAAATAAAAGAAATGTAAAACATGGTATTTATTTTTCATATAAAAAAAAGTTATGGCTTGTAGAGGAAGCTGAAACTCAAATAATGGTCACTGCGGCGGAGAAGTCATTGTCTCCGCATACGTACGACAAAAAAACATTCCCCTTTTGTTGTTTAGTAAACGCTTCATATAAAAAATATTTCTTTTGAATAAACGTAAAATTAAAAGGGGTTTATACACCATATAAAAGAAATTTTTGAATAAAACAAAATATACCTCAATGAAAGGTGATTGAGACGAAGTCCCATACCTCGGGTCCGACTTGACTCGATCGTTCTTTAACCTCCTGAATAATAAAATTGAGTTAATTTTTACTTTCTTAAGAACCTTTTTCAATTTCATTATTCCTTTAATATCACTTATTACCATGTTATGAACACTATGTAATTATTTAAGTTAATAATGGTCATTTTGTCGATCATTGGTACTTGAGTCAAAAATAAACTCTTTATAATTACAAGTTGTTCATCTATCCATTATATCCAGAATTATATCTATGATTTATATATGATATATGTAATATATATCTAGTATATAAATTCATTTATAATATTACATACCATTTAGAGGTAAGAAATTAAATGCACCATTCATGGAGATGGTAAGCCGTACGCAAGCATGAACGCTACTTTCATTTCTATTTTGTATTTTATGGAATGGAATCATAATGATATAAAGGTATATTATAATTCCAGTATAATATCATATATAAAATCATTAACTCCATCCTTTATACATCCCATATATGGCATTAACGAATCAAATCACTTTGAGGGGACGGTAGTCTGCAGTTCTTAAAATGAAGATATCGCATTTACCCATAATGGAAACCATAAAGGTATGACATAAATGAAAAATACAGAAGATTAAGGAAACCATAAACATATTATATATCATATATAAATATAGTGACATATTAATGGCCACCTTTGAAGGTGTTAGAAGAATATTGAACAATCATCGTTTCGTGAGGCAGAAATTCGCCATCCACGGAAACAGTGTGATCTTTAACGATTAGATGTAGGTTTGTGTAAGTGTAGCTAGAATAATTATTATAAAAACATCCTAGTATATTGAATATACTGTTTTTGTTACAAAAGAAATGAATAAAAAGAGTTTAGGGGGTTGGAGAAGCAAAATAAAACAAAAGAACATTAGAGAAGTCTTTACCTTTAAATCGGGTAACTCCTCTTGGTTTGAACAAAAAGAGTTTCTTGAAGAGCTTTCCGCCTAAGGTAAGGCTTCTAAGATTAAGAGAGGGATGTGGAGAGATAAATTGAGCAGAGATTGGCCGAACCAAAGGCTTGATAAGTGTGGATAAGGAGGTTGAGGTGGGGGCCTTTTATAAGAGGAGAGGATGGGAACTCTTGGAAAGTTATAAAATGTTACTTTATATTAAAATGAGTTTCGGATTTTAAAGGTCCCAAATTGATATATTTCGAGGATACGGTGATAAGGGTTCTAAATATACTCATACAATAGGTCTTTGACAAGTGTAAGTATTATATTTTATATCATCTTTTCATTTTATTTAAATCATTCATTAATGTGGTAATCACTGCATCATCATGATGTCATAAATATTTTAATTTATTTAATGTCTAAAAATTATAAAACAAATACTATGATGTAGGAAATAATTTTATATTTCCAATGAATATTTATAGTCTAATATATCATTTTTGTAGACATAATTAAATTTTTTTTACTTAGGTGTTACATACTTTGTTATATTTAACTTTCTTTAAAAATAAAAAGATAAAAAGTCATTATCACACAAAAGTGATTCCATGGGGTCCCTAAGTTTGGGAAAAGGCATCCCATGGTCTGACATTACACAACCAGTATCATTAGGACAAATGTTGGGGTCATTTGTTATTATTATTATATTATTTTATTATCCTTAACTACCTGATTACTAATTAATCACGATAATTAAAGATAATTACCGTCGTTACTATTCATAATGTCCAAATACAAAAGAGTATTAATTAAATAATTTGGACCTTATGATTCTAAATATGGAATCCATTTTAAAAAATTCTTAACATAGAAATTGCAATAATTAATTTAAAAATAATTCTCGTTGTCAAAACAAATAGCGGGTTTTTTTGAAACAATATCTATGAAAAGTTTGACACTTGTTTATGCCCAATTCCAAAGTGAAATTAATCCCAATGACCACCATAGGATTAATTGGTAAAAATATATTCTATTTAAACTTTAAAAACAACTAAAAAGATAATCTAACCATATAATTAAATTAGATGAAAAATCAATTTTGATATAAAATGCAGTATTTTTCACTGTTCATTAAAAAATGAAGATTGTCAGAAAAATACCAAAAATTTATCCAAAGTAAATTTAAATGTCCCAATAATAAAGAATAAGTTTATTTTGACAAGTAGATCTTATAAAACTTTCGAAAGTTTGATTTAAAAATGGTTTTCCATCAAAATTTAGTAAAACAATCTTTTAAAAATATTAGTGTATTCCATGCTTAAGATTGGATTTATTCTCATTTTAACCCTCTAAAACACTATCTAATTAATAAATAAACATAGATAAGAATATATATTATTCATTACTTACTTGGGATGTTACATCCTTCCCCCTTTAGAATATTGCGTCCCCGTAATTTATTTACTTATCAAATAAGTGGGGGTATTTATCCCTCATTGCATTTTCAGATTCCCATGTTGCCTCTTCGATCATGTGGTTTTTTCACAAAACCTTTACTTGATGAATCACCTTATTTAGTAACACTTGATCCCTTTGGTCAAGAATATGGACTGGTTTTTCCTCATAATATAGATTCTCTACCAGCAGAACTACCTCTGGACTCAAAACATGAGATAGATCTGGCATGTACTTCCTTAACATTGAAACATGAAAAACATTGTGTACCTAAGATAAACTCGGAGGTAAATCCACTCAGTATGCAACTCATCCAACTCTCTCCAGAATTTCATATGGTCTAATGGACCTTGGACTCAGCTTTCCTCTCTTACCAAATCACATCACACTTTTTCATGGTGATACTTTGAGAAAAACATGATCACCTACCTCAAAAGAGAGATCCTTCCTCCTGTTGTCCGCATAACTCTTCTGCCTTCTCTGAGCTGTTCTCATGTGTCTCTGTATCAGCTGAACTTTTTCTGCCAACTCTCCTACCAATTCCAGTCCCATAAACTTCCTTTCACCCACTTCATCCCAGAAAGCTGGAGTTCGACACCGCTTCCCATATAATGCCTCAAATGGTGTCATTTGTATACTGGAACAAAAACTGTTATTATAAGAAAACTCAACCAAAGAAAGATGTTGGTCCCAACTTCCCTGATAATCCATTGAACAAGAATGTAGCATACCCTTCAAAGTCTGAATCATTCATTCTGACTGCCCATCTGATTGAGGATGAAAAGCTGTACTAAAATTTAATTCAGTACCCAATGACTTTTGAAGGCCTTTCCAAATGTTATAAATAAACCTGGGATCACGGTCAGATACAATGGAGAGGGGAACTCTATGTAACCTGACTATATATTTAAGATACAAATGTGAAAGTTGATCTAGGAAAAAAGTATCTTCTATAGCAATGAAATGAGCAGATTTAGTCAAGCGATTCACAATAACGCAGATTCCATTATTACCTCGAGGTGTCTTCGGCAATCCCACAACGAAGTCCATGGATATATTCTCCCATTTCCACTCTGGTACTGGTAAAGGTCGAAGAATCCATTTCGGTAACTCTCGCTCTGCTTTAACCTTTTGACAAGTCAAACACTTCACAGTAAAACCAGCAATATCTCTTTTCATTCCTTTCCACTAGTAATACTCCTGGAAATCTCTATACATCTTAGTACTGCCTAGATTAACTGAAAACGGAGAACTATGAGCTTCACATAACAGCTCTCTCTTCAACTGTGAATCACAAGGCACACACAATCTCTTCCCAAATCTCAAAACATAATCATTATCAATGATGAATTCAGGGAACTTACCTTTCTGAACCAGCTCTACCTTTTTCTACAACTCACTATCTTGCTTCTGTGCTTGCTTAATTCTGTCTGATAGAAAATATTTCACGGATACTTGAAACAAAATAGAAGGAAATCCTACACCAACAACTTATATTCCATATTTCATCAAATATTTAACCAAAGGATCACGTTCCAAACGCAACATTGTTAATGAAGCATTAATTTTTCGACTCAAAGCATCATCCACTTTATTTTCTTTTCCCAGATGGTAATGAATTTTACAATCATAATCCTTGATTAATTCTAGAAATATCCTCTGTCTCATGTCCAATTATTTCTGAGTGAATATATACTTTAAAGTTTTTTGATCAGTATATATTTCACACTTTACTCCATACAAATGATGCCTCCAAATTTTCAAAGAAAAAACAACAACATCTAATTCCAAATCATGTGTACGGTAATTTACCTCATGAGTTTTCTACTGACGTGAAGGATAAGCAATTACCCGATCATTATGCATTAGTACACAACCAAGTCTTTTTAATGAAGCATCACTGTAGATAACAAACTCACCATTCCTGGTAGGTAGTGCCAAAACTGGAGCATTCACCAATCTTATTTTCAATTCCTGAAAACATTCATCACATTCTTTTGTCCAGATAAACTTAACACCCTTGTGAGTTAGCTTAGTCCTTAGACCAGATAACCATGAAAAATTTCTAACAAACCTTCGTTAATATCCTGACAAACCAAGAAAACTATGAATCTCTGTTACATTTGTGGGTCTTGGCCATTCTTCCACAACCTTTGTTTTTTCTAGATCAACAGTTATCCCATCTTTAGAAACAATGTGACCAAAGAAAGAAATTTTTTGCAAACAGAACTCACACTTACTGAATTTCCCATACAATTTATTTTCTTTTAAGGTTTTCAAAATAACCCTTTAATTTCTTTCATGCTCCTCTTTAATTTTAGAAAACACCAAAATATCATCAATGAAAACAACCACAAACTTATCCAAGAACTCATGGAAAATTCTATTCATAAGGTCCATGAATACAGTAGTACCATTGGTTATCCCAAAATCCATAACTACAAATTCATAATAGTCATATCTTGTACGAAATGCGTTCTTCGGAATATCTGCTTCCTTTACCTTCAACTGATGGTACCCCGATCTCAGGTCAATCTTTGAAAAATGCTGAGCTCCTTGGAGCTGATCAAACAAATCATCAATATGAGGCAAAAGATATTTTTTCTTAACAGTGATGTTATTCAAGGCTCTATAATCAATGCCAAATCTCATAGAACCGTCTTTCTTTTTAACAAATAAAACAGGAGCACCACATGGTGATGTGCTAGGACGAATGAAACCTTTCTCTAATAAATCTTTCAATTGCTCCTTTAACACTAAAATTTAAATTTGAACCATTCGATAAGGGGGTTTTAAAATTGTCTTAGCATCAGGAACTAAGTCAACAGTAAATTCAACTTCCCGATCTAGTATTATTCCAGGAAACTCATCAGGAAAAACATCAGGATACTCATTTACCACTGGAACATCATTAATCTGAACAGTTCCTTTGTTTTCAACAATATGTGGAAGGTAAAATTCATTTCCATATATTACAAGTTTCTCAGCCTCTTGATATGTTATCAATAGTAAGGGTTCATTCTTGTATACAAACTAAAACTGTATCTGAAAAGAAACTTCTTTACCTCTATAGTCAATCTTAGCATGGTAAAAAGAGATCCAATCCATACCCAGGATAACATAAAACTCTAATAGAGGTAAAACAATAAGGTTTTCAAGTAGGTTCTTTCCAAGGATAAGGATAAGAAGATTCTTATAAATTCTTTTTGCCTCAACATTTCCCCCAGGTGTTTTTACCACAAGTTTAGGAGTCATTTCTTGAGAAGGTATTCCCATTTTACTAGAAAAGTTTTCAGAGATGAAATAATTTGTAGATCCTAAATCAAACAACACACTAGAATTATCTGAAAAAACAAACAAAGTACCTAATATCACTTCCTTTGATGGCCCAACATCTATTGAAGTAGTTGCAAAAGATTTAACCACCCCTTTCTGCTTGTATTCTAACTACTTCCCATCACTCGAGCTCTTTTTCGGACACTCGATTGCATAGTGACCCATTTCATTGCACTTAAAACATTTCACTAACTGTAAATCAAATTTGGTCTTACTATCACCTTGATCATTTTCAGTGCAATCATGATCCTTATGTCCCATCTAACCACACTGTTAGCACTTTTCAGAATTCAGAAGACATTCTCTAACATGCCTTTTACCACATTTATAACAAACTGGAAACTTAGTTTTCTTACCATCAGACCTTTTTGAAGAATTATTCCTTTTCTCCTGCCACCTTGGTCTCTTCTTCTGTTGGTTGTTATAAAACACTTGATCATCATAAAACTCCATTTCCACCTTCTCAGCACATCAAACAATCTTTTGATAACATTTTAACTCACGAGAATCTAAAGCCCTTCGATATTTTGGCTTCAATCCTGAGTAAAAACGATTGATTTTACTATCAAGGTATCGGATAAAATTTGGAGCATACCTTTCCAATCGAGTGACCCTTTCTTCATAGTCAGCCACCGAGTCTTCCTCTTCCCTCAATTCCAAGAATTATTTTTCCATAATAAGTTGAACAGCCTTAGGAAAATACTTCTCAAGAAATATACCTTTGAATTCATCCCAGTCGAGAGCAGCAATCTCATCAGCATCCCTGATATTTTTAACCATCAACCACCACTGAACTGCTTCACCCTCCAAACGGTAAATATAAAGACTAACCTTTTGATTGTCTGAACACCCCATGACATCGAAAATATTCTCCAGTGCTTTAATCCACCCTTCATCTAGCCCAGGGTCAGATGATCCTCTGAATGATGGGGGATGTTGCCTTATGAAATGTTCCACCACTGACATGTTTCTCTGCGATTGATGTGGATGATCTCATGCATGGATACCACCACCATTTATCGCTTGAGTTAATTGTTCCATTACTGCAACAAACTATTCAGTTCCAATTACGACCATCTCAAGATGCTGATTCAGAAGGTCATTTCCTTCTGTATGCCTCCCTATCACTGCTTCCCTGTTTCCTCTGCGGAAAACCATTATGAACAAACATGTATTAGATGAAGCAACATGGTAATCTTCAAATGATATATCATTTCAATTTGACCATAAAAAAATATTTTTAGATAATCATTTAATAGAATTATAACACCTAAAGTTATCTAAACCGACCTCTGATACCAACTATAAGTCCCCAGACTTAAACATTACTTAATCTTGAGTTATTTCAAGAATACACGTTGAGGATCTTTTCAGGTTTAGAGTTTTAGAGAATTAGATCATAAATCATGCATTACACTCCACATTTAAACAGAGAGGTTACATAAAAGATAGTACTCATTTTTCCCATCAACGAAAACATATTTAAAATAAAACATGTATTCTTTCTTGACACTTCTTTGACACTATCATCACATCATGTACCTTTCCCTTGACCTGTGAAAAAAATTTCAAAAACATGGGATGAGCATAAAAAGCTTAGTAAGGGATATAAAAGTACGAAATGAAAACATCAGTCCATGTATGAAATCATACTTTACAGATAAAACATAAGAATTTTAACATACCTCATCAATTCATTAAATAAATCATAGAAATAAAAAGAAATAAAGGTAACTTGAGGCATTCATAACATTCTTACGTAGGGAGTAACCCTCATGGTTATGTTTGGAATACCCATAACAGTATATTCCATAAATCTCTTCGGAGAAACCTTAACGTTTAACCCCTTCGCGTTACCCAATGCATTAGAGAGCTATATCGGGATCACCCTCCCTTAGTTTATCACGGGACCACCTGTCTTCATAAACAACTCCAAAGAACCATAACATAATCGTATCGCATAAAACATGCATAAAGGAAACATAACATTTACACATTTCAATCACAAGATATCAATAACACATTGATATAATAAAAAAATTATCAAAACCATTTTAAATACCAAAATAAAAGAAAATTGAAACATGGTATTTATTTTTCTTTTAAAAAAATTTATGGCTACTAGAGGAAGCCAAAACTCAAATAATAGTTACGGTGGCGAAGAAGTCATTCTTGCCGCATACGTACGACAAAAAAACATTCCCCTTTTGTCATTTAGTAAACGCTTCATATAAAAAATATTACTTTTGAATAAATGTAAAAGTCAAAGGTGTTTATAGACCATATAAAATAAAGTTGTGAATAAAACAAAATATGCCTCAATGAAAGGAGATTGAGACGAAGTCCCATACCTCGGGTTCGATTTAACTTGATCGTTCTTTAACCTCGTGAATAATAAACTTGAGTTAATTTCTACTTTTTAAGAACCTTTTTCGAGTTCATTATTCCTTTTATATCACTTATTACCATGTTATGAACACTATGTAATTATTTAAGTTAATAATGGTCATTTTGTCGATCATTGGTACTTGAGTCAAAAATAAACTCTTTATAATTACAAGTTGTTCATTTATCTATTATATCCAGAATTATATCCATGATGTAGATATGATATATATCATATATATCCAGTATATAAATTCATTTATAATATTACATAACATTTAGAGGTAAGAAATGAAATGCACCGTTCATGGAGACGGTAAGCTGTACGTACGCATGAATGCTATTTTCATTTCTATTTCATATTTTATGGAATGGAATAATAATGATATAAAGGTATATTATAATTCCAGTATAATATCATATATAATATCATTAACTCTATCCTTTATACATCCCATATATGGCATTAACGTATCAAATCACTTTCAGGGGGTGCTAGTTTGCACTTCCTAAAAGGAAGATATCGCATTTACCCATAATGGAAACCATAAAGGTAATCCATAAATGAAAAATAAAGAAGATTAAGGAAACCATAAACATATTATATATCATATATAAATATATTTACATCTTAATGGTCACCTTTTATGGTGTTATAAGAATATTGAACAATCATTGTTTTGTGAGGCAGAAATTCGCCATCCACGGAAACAGTATGCTCTTTAACCATTAGATGTAGGTTTGTATAAGTGTAGCTAAAATAATTATTATAAAAACATCCTATTATATTGAAGATACTGGTTTTGTTACAAAAGAAATGAATAAAAAGAGTTTAGGGGGTTGGAAAAGAAAAATAAAACAAAAGAACATTAGAGAAGTCTTTACCTATAAATCGGGTAACTCCTCTTGGTTTGAACCAAAAGGGTTTCTTGAAGAGATTTCTGCCTAAGGTAAGGATTCTAGGATTAAGAGAGGGATGTGGAGAGATAATGTGAGTAGAGCATGACCGAACCAAATGCTTGAGAAGTGTGAGTAAGGAGGTAGAGGTGGGGGCCTTTTATAAGAGGAGAGGAGGGGCACTCTTGGAAAGTTATAAAATGTTACTTTATATTGAAATGAGTTTCGGATTTTAAAGGTCCCACATTGACATATTTCGAGGATACGGTGATAAGGGTTCGAAATATACTCATCCAATAGGTCTTTGACAAGTGTAAGTCTTAGATTTTATATTATCTTTTCATTTTATTTAAATCATTCATTAATGAGGTAATCACTGCATCATCATGATGTCATAAATAATTTAATATATTTAATGTCTACAAATTATTAAAAAATACTAAGATGTAGGAAATATTTTTATCTTTCCAATGAATATTTATATTCTAATAGATCATTTGTGTATACAAAATTAAAAGTTTCTTACTTAGGAGTTACATGCTTTGTTATATTTAACTTTCTTTAAAAATAAAAAGATAAAAAGTCATTATCACACAAAAGGGATTCCATGGGGTCCCTAAGTTTGGCACAAGGCATCCCATGGTCTGCCATGAAACAACCAGTATCATTAGGACACATTTTGGGGTCATTTGTTATTATTATGATATTATTTTATTATCCTTAACTACCCGATTACTAATTAATCACGATAATTAAAGATAATTACCGATGTTACTATCCATAATGTCCAGAAACAAAAGATTCTTCATTACATAATTTGGACCTTCTGATTCCAAATATGGAATCCATTTTACCAAATTCCAAACATGGTAATTTAAATAATTAATTTAAAATAATTCCCGTTGTCAAAACAAATAGCGGGTTTTTTTGAAACAATATCTATGAAAAGTTTGGCACTTGTTTATGCCCAATTCCAAAGTGAAATTAATCCCAATGACCACCATTGAATTAAATGTTAAAAATATTTTCTATTTACTCTTTAAAACCAAATAAAAAGATAATCTAACCATATAATTAAATTAGATGAAAAAACAATTTTGATGTAAAATGCAGTATTTTTCACGATTCATTAAAATATGAACATTGTCAGAAAAAAACCAAAAATTTATCCAAAGTAAATTTCAATGTCCCAATCATAAAGAATAAGTTTATTTTGAAAATTGGAGCTTATAAAATTTTCAAAATTTTGATTTAAAAATGGTTTGCCATCAAAAGGTAGTAAAACAATCTTTTAAAAATATTAGTGTATTTCATGCTTAAGATTGGATTTATTCTCATTTTAAGCCTCTAAAACACTATCTAATTCATAAATAGACATAGATAAGAATATCTATTATTAATTACTTACTAGGTATGTTACATCCTTCCTACCTTTAGAAAATTGTGTCCCCATAATTTATTTACTTATAGAATAAGTGGGGGTATTTATCCCTCATTGCATTTTCAGATTCCCATGTTGCCTCTTCGGTTATGTGGTTTTTTCACAAAACATTTACTTGATGAATCGCCTTATTTCGTAACACTTGCTCCCTATGGTCAAGAATCTGAACTAGCTGTTAATCATAAGATAGATTATCTTCCAGCTGAACTACCTCTGGACTCAAAACATGAGATGGATCTGGCATGTACTTCCTTAACATTGAAACATGAAAAACATTGTGTACCTAAGATAAACTCAGAGGTAAAGCCACTCGGTATGCTACTGGTCCAACTCTCTCCAGAATTTCATATGGTCTAATGGACCTTGGACTCAGCTTTCCTCTCTTACCAAATCACATCACACTTTTTCATGGTGATACTTTGAGAAAAACATGATCACCTACCTCAAAAGAGAGATCCTTCCTCCAGTTGTCCGCATAACTCTTCTGCCTGCTCTGAGCTGTTCTCATGTGTCTCGATATCTGCTGAACTTTTTCTACCAACTCTCCTACCAATTCCGGTACCATCAACTTCCTTTCACCCACTTCATCCCAGAAAGCTGTATTTCGACACCGCTTCCCATATAATGCCTCAAATGGTGCCATCTGTATACTGGAATGAAAACTGTTATTATAAGAAAACACAACCAAAGAAAGATGTTGGTCCCAAATTCTCTGATAATCCATCAAAAAAGCATGTAGTATATCTTCCAATGTTTGAATTGTTCGTTCTGACTTCCCATATGATTGAGGATGAAAAGTTGTACTAAAATTTAATTCTGTACCCAATGACTTGTGACTGGCTTTCCAAAAGTTAGAAGTAAACCTGGGATCATGATCAGATACAATGGAGAGGGGAACTCCATGTAACCTGACTATCTCTTTAAGATTCAAATGGGAAATTTTATCTATGGAAAAAGTATCTCGTATAGAAAGGAAATGACTAGATTTAGTCAAGTGATCAACAATAACCCAGATTGAATTATTACCTCGAGGTGTCTTCGGCAATCCCACAACGAAGTCCATGGATATATTCTCCCGTTTCCACTCTGGTACTGGTAAAGGTTGAAGAATCCATTTCGGTAACAGTCACTCTGCTTTAACCTATTGACAAGTCAAACACTTCACAGTAAAATCAGCAATATCTCTTTTCATTCCTTTCCACCAGTAATACTTCTGAAGATCTCTATACATCTTAGTACTGCCTGGATGAACTGAAAATAGAGAACTATGAGCTTCACATAACAACTCTCTATTCAACTGTGAATCACAAGGCACACACAATCTCTTCCAAAATCTCAAAACACAATCATTATCAATGTTGAATTCAAGCAACTTACCTTTCTAAACTAGCTCTACCTTTTTCTGCAACTCACTATCTTGCTTTTGTGCTTGCTTAATTCTGTCTGATAGAGAAGATTTCACTGATACCTGAAACAAAATAGAAGGACATCTAGCAGCAATAACTTCTATTCCCTAGTTCATCAAATCCTTAACCAAAGGATCACGTTCCAAATGCAACATTGTTAATGAACCATTACTTTTTCGACTCAAAGCATCATCCACTTTATTTGCTTTTCCTGGATGGTAATGAATTCTACAATCATGATCCTTGATTAATTCTAGAAATCTCCTTTGTCTCATGTTCAATTCTTTCTGAGTGAATATATACTTTAAACTTTTGTGATCGGTATATATTTCACACTTTACTCTATATAAATGATGCCTCCAAATTTTCAAAGCAAAAACAACAGCAGCTAATTCCAAATCATGTGTAGGGTAATTTACCTCATGAGTTTTCAAATGAGGTGAAGCATAAGCAATTACCTGATCATTGTGCATTAGGACACAACTAAGTCATTTTAATGAAGCATCACTATATATAACAAACTCACCTTTCCTGGAAGGTAGTGCCAAAACTGGAGCATTCACCAATATTCTTTTCAATTCCTGAAAACAATCATCACAATCTTTTGTCCAGATATACTTAACACCCTTCCAAGTTAGCTTAGTCGTTGGACTGGATAACCATGAAAAATTTCTAACAAAACTTCGGTAATAGCCTTCCAAACCAAGAAAACTACGAATCTCGGTTACATTTGTGGGTCTTGGCCATTCTTCCACAACCTTTGTTTTTGCTGGATCAATAGTTATCCAATCTTTAGAAACAATGGGACCAAGGAAAGAAATTTGTTGTAACCAGAACTCACACTTTCTGAATTATCCATACAATTCTTTTATTTTAAGGTTTTCAAAATAACCCTTAAATGTCTTTCATCCTCCTATTTACTTTTAGAAAACACCAAAATATCATCAATGAAAACAACCACAAACATATCCAAGAACTCATGGAAAATTCTATTCATAAGGTCCATGAATATAGTAGGTGCATTGGTTAGCCCAAAAGGCATAACTACAAATTCATAATGGCCATATCTTGTATGAAATGTGGTCTTTGGAATATCTGCTTCCTTTACCTTCAACTGATGGTACCCTGATCTCAGGTCAATCTTTGAAAAATACTGAGCTCCTTGGAACTGATCAAACAAATCAACGATATGAGGCAAAGGATATTTGTTCTTAATAGTGATGTTATCCAAGGATATATAATCAATGCAAAGTCTCATAGAACCATCTTTCTTTTTAATAAATAGAACAGGAGTACCCCATGGTGATGTGCTAGGTCGAATGAAACCTTTCTCTAATAAATCATGCAATTTCTCCTTCAACTCTAAAAGTTTAATTTGAGTCATTCAATAAGGGGGTTTTGAAATTCTCTTAGCATCAGGAACTAAGTCAATAGTAAATTCAACTTCCTGAAGTGGTAATATTCCAGGTAACTCATCAGGAAAAACATCAAGATACTCATTTACCACTGGAACATCATTAATCTGAACAGTTCCTTTGTTTTCAACAATATGTGCAAGGTAACATTCATTTCCATATTTTACAAGTTTCTCATCCTCTTGATATGTTATCAACAGTAAGGGTTCATTCTTGTACACAAACTGATAGCCTTTCTGAAAAGAAACTTCTTTATCTCTATATTCAATCTTAGCATGGTAAATAGAGAGCCAATCCATACCCAGGATAACATAAAACTCTAATAGAGGTAAAACAATAAGGTTTGCAAGTAGGTTATTTCCAAGGATAAGGATAAGAAGATTGTTATAAATTCTTTTTCCCTCAACATTTCCCCCAGTTGGTTTTACCACAAGTTCAGAAGTCATTTCTTGAGATGGTATTCCCATTTTACTAGAAAATTTTTCAAAGATGAAAGAATGTGTAGACCCTGAATCAAAAAAAACACTGGCATAATCTGAAAAAACAAAAAAAGTACATGATACCACTTCATTTGATGGCCCAACATCTATTGAAGTAGTTTCAAAATATTTCACCACCCCTTCCTGCTTGTAGTCTAACTACTTACCATCACTCGAGCTCTTTTTCGGACACTCGTTTTCATAGTGACCCATCTCATTGACCTTAAAACATTTCACTAACTGTAAATTAAATTTGGTCTTACCATCACCTTGATCTTTTTTAGTTCAATCACGAGCCTTATGTCCCATCTTAACACATTGGTAGCACTTTTCAGAATTTAGAAAACATTCCCCAAAAATCCTTTTACCACATTGATCACAAACTAGAAATTTAGTTTTCTTACCATCAGACCTTTTTGAAGAATTCTTCCCTTTCTCCTGCCACATCAGTCTCTTCTTCTATTGGTTGTTATAAAACACTTGATCATCAGAAAACTCCATTTCCACCTTTTCAGCACATCGAAAAATATTTTCAGAACTTTTTAACTCACGAGAATCTAATGCCCTTCGATATTTTGCCTTTAATCCTGAGTAAAAATTATTGACTTTACTATCAAGGTCTCAGATAAAATTTGGAGCATACCTTGCCAATCGAGTGAACATTTCTTCATAGGCATCCAACGAGTCTTCATCTTGCCTCAATTCCAAGAATTATTTTTCCATGATAAGTTGAACAGCCTTGGGAAAATACTTCTCAAGAAACATACCTTTGAATTCATCCCAGTCGAGAGCATCAATCTCATCACAGTCCCTGATATTTTTAACCATCGACCACTACTGATATGCTTCACCCTCCAAACGGTAAATAGCAAGACTAACCTTTTGATTTTCTGAACACCCCATGACATCAAAAATCTTCTCTATTGCTTTAATCCACCCTTCAGCTAGCACAGGGTCAGATGATCCTCTGAATGATGGGGGATGTTTCCTTCTGAAATGTTCCACCACTGACATGTTCCTCTGCGGTTGATATGGCTAATCTCGTGCATGGATACCACCACCATTTATCGCTTGAGTAAATGGTTCCATTACTGCAAAAAAATTGTTCAATTCCAATTATGACTCTCTCAGGATGCTGATTTGAAAGGTCATTTCCTTCTCTATGCCTCCCTATCACTGCTTCCCTGTTTCCTCTGTGGAAAACCATTCTGAACAAACATGTCTTAGATAAAGCATCATGGTAATCTTCAAATGATATATCATTTCAATTTGACTATAAAAAAATTTTTCTGGATAATCATTTAATATAATTCTAACTTCTAAATTTATCTAAACCGACCTCTGATTCCAACTATAAGGCCCCATCCTTAAACATTACTTAATATTGAGTTATTTCAAGAATACACGTTGAGGATATTTTCAGGTTTATAGTTTTAGAGAATTAGATCATAAATCATGCATTACACTCCACATTTAAACAGAGAGGTTACCTAAAATATTGTACTCATTTTTCCCATCAACAGAAACATATTTCAAATAAAACATGGATTTCTTCTTGACACTTCCTTGACACTATCATCACATCATGTACCTTTCCCTTGACCTGTGAAAAACATTTCAAAAACTTGGGATGAGCATAAAAAGCTCAGTAAGGGATATAAAAGTATGAAATGAAAACATTAGTCCATGTATGAAATCATACTTTACTCATAAAACATAAGCATTTTAACATACCTCATCAATTCATGAATAAATCATAGAAATCAAAAGACATAAAGGTAACTTGAGGCATTCATAATATTCTTACGTAGGGAGTAACCCTCGTGGTTACATTTAGAATACCCATAATAGTATATTCCCTAAATCTCTTCAAAGAAACCTTCACGTTTAACCCATTCACGTTACCCAATGCATTGGAGAGATATATTGGGCTCACCTGCCCTTATTTTATCACGGAACCACTCGTCTTCATAAACAATGCCCAATAACCATAACATAATCGTATCACATAAAACATGCATAAAGGAAACATATCATTCCCACATTTCAATCACAAGATATCAATAACACATTGATATAATAAAAAAATTATCAAAACCATTTTCAATAACAGAATAAAATAATAGTAAAACAGGGTATTTATTTTTCATTTAAAAAAATTTATGGCTTGTAGAGGAAGCTGAAACTCAAATAATGGTTACGGCGGCGAAGAAGTCATTGTCTCCGCATACGTAGGACAAAAAAACATTCCCCTTTTTTCATTTAGTAAACGCTTCATATAAAAAAGATTCCTTTTTAATAAATGTAAAATTCAAAGGGTTTTATACACCGTATAAAAGAAAGTTGTGAAAAAAACAAAATATGCCTCAATGAAAAGAGATTGAGATGAAGTCCCATACCCCGGGTCCGACTTGACTCGATCGTTCTTTAAAATCCTGAATAATAAACTTGAGTTAATTTCTACTCTCTTAATAACCTTTTTCAAGTTCATTATTCCTTTTATATCACTTATTACCATGTTATGAACACTATGTAATTATTTAAGTTAATAATGGTCGTTTTGTCGATCATTAGTACTTGAGTCAAAAATAAACTCATTATAATTACAAGTTGTTCATGTATCCATTATGTCCAGAATTATATCCATGATGTAGATATGATATATTTCATGTATATCCAGTATATAAATTCATTTATAATATTACATAACATTTAGAGGTAAAAAATTAAATGCACCGTTCATGGAGACGGTAAGTCGTACGTACGCATGAACGCTATTTTCATTTCTATTTCATATTTTATGGAATGGAATCATAATTATATAAAGGTATATTATAATTCCAGTATAATATCATATATAATATCATTAACGCCATCCTTTATACATCCCATATATGGCATTAACAAATCAAATCACTTTGAGGGGGCGGTAGTCCGCACTTCCTAAAATGAAGATATCGTGTTTACCCATAATGAAAACCAGAAAGGTATGTCATTAATGAAAAATACAGAATATTAAGGAAACCATAAACATATTATATATCATTTATAAATATAGTGACATCTTAATGGCCACCTTTGAAGGTGTTATAAGAATATTGAACAATCATCATTTCGTGAGTCAGAAATTCTCCATCCACAGAAACAGTATGCTCTTTAACCATTTTATGTAGGTCTGTGTAAGTGTAGCACAAATACTCATTATAAAAACATCCTAGTATATTTAAGATAATAGTTTTGTTACAAAAGAAATGAATAAAAAGAGTTAAGGGGTTGGAGAAGCAAAATAAAACAAAAGAACATTAGAGAAGTCTTTACCTTTAAATCGGGTAACTCCTCTTGGTTTGAACCAAAAGGGTTTCTTGAAGATCTTTATGCCTAAGGTAAGGCTTATAGGATTAAGATAGGGATGTGGAGAGGTAAAGTGATCAGAGATTGGCCAAACCAAAGGCTTGAGAAGTGTGGGTAAGGAGGTAGAGGTGGGGGCCTTTTATAAGAGGAGAGGAGGGGCACTCTTGGAAAGTTATAAAATGTTACTTTATATTAAAATGATTTTTGGATTTTAAAGGTACCACATTGATATATTCGAGGATACAGTGATAAGAGTTCGAAATATACTCATCCAATATGTCTTTGAAAAGTGTAAGTCTTGGATTTTAAATTATCTTTTCATTTTATTTAAATCATTCATTAATGAGGTAATCACTACATCATCATGATGACATAAATAATTTAATTTATTTGATGTCTAAAAATTATGAAAAAATAATAATATGATTTAGGAAATCCATTTATCTTTACAATGAATATTTATAGTCTAATAGATCGTTTGTGTGGACAAAACTAAATCTTTTTACTTAGGTGTTACATACTTTGTTATATTTAACTTTCTTTAAAAATAAAAAGATAAAAAGTCATTATCACACAAAAGTGATTCCATGGGGTCCTTAAGTTTGGCACAAGGAATACCACGGTCTTCCATGACACAACCAGTATCATTAGGACACATGTTGGGGTCATTTGTTATTATTATGATATTCTTTTTTTATCCGTAACTACCCGATTACTAATTAATCACGATAATTAAAGATAATTATCGTCGTTACTATTCATAATCTCTAGAAACAAAAGAGTCTTCATTAAATAATTTGGACCTTCTGATTCCAAATATGGAATCCATTTTACCAAATTCCAAACATGGTAATTTAAATAATTAATTTAAAATAATTCCCGTTGTCAAAACAAATAGCGGGTTTTTTTGAAACAATATCTATGAAAAGTTTGGCACTTGTTTATGCCCAATTCCAAAGTGAAATTAATACCAATGACCACCATTGGATTAAATGGTAAAAATATATTATATTTACACTTTAAAACCAACTAAAAATATAATCTAACCATATTATTAAATTATATGAAAAATAAGTTTTTATGTAAAATGCATTATTTTTCACTATTCATTAAAAAATGAACATTGTCAAAAAAATACGAAAAAATTATCCAAAGTAAATTTCAATGTCCCAATCATAAAGAATAAGTTTATTTTTACAAATATAGATTATAAAATTTTCTAAAGTTTAATTTAAAAATGGTTTGCCATCAAAAGTCAGTAAAACAATCTTTTTAAAATATTAGTGTATTCCATGCTTAAGATTGGATTTATTCTCATTTTAAGCCTCTAAAACACTATATAATTCATAAATATACATAGATAAGAATATCTATTATTCATTACTTACTTGTTATGTTACATTTATATAATTTGAATGATATATATTGATTTGTTTTGAACTTACTCTATTATAATTGTTTACCTTTGATGCTATGAATTGTTTATGATGGCATGATTTTTGGTGATCAAAAAGGGGGGATTGTTAACCTTATTAATTTAATGATAAAAAACTCATGATTCTTGTAATATTAATAATTTTCATATTTTCTATAATAATATTATACTTTGATATAGGTGATAAATTTTTTCTAAGTATGAGATACTATTGTGGTTAAGATGTCATCAAGATCTCACACCACCAAGACTGAATAACCACCAAACAAGGTCTCAGCGTGAGCATGAAAAAATGGAAAAGTCCTGAAATAAGTCTCCATCACATATGAAACCATTTTTCATGTGACACCATCAACTGAGATACCTCTAGAAAATAATTTTTACAAAGAATAAGACACCATTAGAATAAGACACCTCCATATCATATTGAAAAGACAATATACTATTAGTCTAAGACAATATCAACCTGAGACACCACAATAACAAAACACCACCAGACTTTGAGATACCACCAGTATTGAGTTACTATTCCAAGACTCACCACAACTATTTCTTTACATAATGTTTCAATTTATGTTATTCTAACGACTATATTATTGAAGTTAATATCGGTTACTATTTTAATTATTATCTCTTAAATGGTCAAAATAATTCATTGATGAAAGTTTCAGACATAGAATACGAGGAAGCCTAGAGGATCTATATATTCCTACTACTACTGATAAAAATGAGAAGAAGACTCACTTTTTCTTATATCATCAATAGAATAAGGAGACGAAAATATTGAAATTCTTTAAAAATACATGATAGAGATTAATTATATTGCAAGAACAAGACCTTACCTGCTGAATCCTAATCATTTGACTAATGATGTAGAAGTAATTCATCAATTCGGGCACCTTCCTTTAGTCAAGAATAGAAGTGTCCAATACACTATTCTTGCTGATTTTTCTTACAATAACCCAAATTTATCTACACTAAAAATTAAAATCAAGAGTCATGAGATGCACTGCATAACAAACAGAACATATCAATCTCTATATACTCTTATTGATCAATTTTCATATTGATTTTACATTTTGAGAAGTGTGTTATATACGCTATTTTATATATTCGTACTATATATTGTATTAAACTGGAAGGTACATAGATATCTTTGTCAACTATTCTTACATTTGTAATCACACATATAACTCTGGTATTGGACCCTGTGTGAAATGTCTGTTTATACTCCCACAAATAATAATGGAAGAGTTTGTGTGTGACCTAGACAATTGTATACTTCTATAAAACCCAATATAGGTTAGGGATAAATATTTTTATTTATATTAAATACTTGTTGAAATATGACCACCATGTTGTGAGGACTAACTCTTATCTTGATATTGAACCTCTTGTATTCAAATTTATGTTGTGTACTTTATTTTTATTTGTATTGAATATATTATTTAAACCTTACACTAAATGTATAGGATATTAGTCCCTATGTTTTTTTATCGACTATAAATTATAATTTATACAATAAATAATGAATAATTAAGGTACCAAAGTAGCCCAACTAATAACCAAGACCTTTCATGTCATCCATTCACTCTATCTTCACTTTTAATTGCATATTTTTTCCTTTTTTTCCTTCCGTAAAAACCACAATATTTCCATTGTTTTCTTGTAGATAAAAATAAAAAAAATGAAATAAAGTGACTTACTAGTAGTGAGTTTTGACAACGAAATATATTCAAGGGAGACGACACTTTCGAGTCACTGTGATAACTAGGAAAAATATATAATTGATTTTTTACACCCCCATGAGTGGTGTTTCAAAACATATCTCCATTTTCGGGGTGCTAAAAAATACATCATTCACCATTTCTTCTTCAAAATGTAAATATTTTATTGTGTTAAAAATTAAATTTAAAATGTACAAAAAGGCTTCTAATTTAAACTCTCCCCACAAAATTTTCAGTATATTACTACTCGTGTTAACTATATATGTGGAATCACGATTGAAAAAGATAGAGAGACATTTAGGTAGATATTCAAAGATCTGAAGCGGTATCATGAACCATCCATTCTGGAAGCCTTGGGCAAGGAGCTCCATAAGATACTATAATACTTCCCAGAGTTCTAAAAATATTTGTTCAAGGAAAACAAAAATCCCCCACCTCTAACCTATTAAGAGGACATTCAAGAGGTTGAACAAAATCCTGAAAGATCTTCTCCCTTCACACTTCTGAGATTATACCCAAGGAAATCATCGAGAAACACCTTTTACCCACTAAAACACTTAAGGTGGATGAAAAAACCATGAATTCACTTGTTTTTAATGTTTATAAAATTTATCTAAAATCTCACCATCTTAATTTTGAAAATTTTGAATAAATAGTTTTTGAGTATTCCATGGTAAAATAAAAAGAAGAGGAGATTATATGCTTTGAGGAAAGCATGATGGATCCACATCCCTATCCAAAAGAAACCAGTTTGGGAAATTTAATTAAAGAATAAGTGATTATGTTCAACCCACTCAAGGAAGTATACATTTCCATAGATTTAATTCCATTTGATTTATCACTATATGATTGAAAATTAACTCCCTTAGTGTATAATATTCATGACTTACTAAGAAGAATTTGGCCTTGGACAATAGAATGTAACTTGAGGCATCCACCATTCAAGAGTATATGGAGCTCGAAATTTTAGAAATTTTTTACCATCATGAAGAAATATAGGCTTTAAGATTATCAAAAAAAATAAAAGAGATGGACCCATATTCTATCCTACAACCATCTTGATTTCTATATATATTTGATAAGGGGATAGATTTGATACACTCTATCCATGGGAACCATGATATGGAATATAAGATTATTCAAGATGTAAAAAAGGTCTTATGGTGGTCCATATCAAAGAAACTCCACCAACTATTAGACTTTATATGATATATGGAACCACCTATCTAGGGATAGTCAAAACCAAGGGCCAATTTGGGGGTTAAAATAAGATTTGTCCTCTTTCTTTAATTACCCTTTGTATTTATTTTAATTAATTTTACTTAGAAAATTTATCATGTTTTCTTTTATTTTTCTTGTTGGTTTTTAAGGAACATCACTTTGGATATCAACTCAACATTTCCCTACCAATAATCCAGGTTGTCTTTCTCTTTTAAACATTAATTATTTTTTCCCAATTTAATTTTTTATGTAAATTTGAAAATATAATTTCCAAATTGAAAAGGGGTAGTCAAAGTTTAAGTGTAGGGGAGTGATAATAATCTATTTTAGATTTAAATTTATATTTCATTAGTATTTTTAAAATATTTTAATGTTTTATTAGGTTAGAAATTTGATCCTCAAATGACTTCGTACAAATGATAAATTCTAGAAAGATTCAAATATTTTATAGATTTTTAACTTTTTGAATGTGTATGATTGTTGATAAATATCTTCACTACCTTCATTTAATTTTATGATTTAGATAATAGAATGATTTTGAATAAAAATAAATAAGTGGTATTAGAATTATAACATGAGGGGACATGAATTTTGAACTCTATCTTGAGTAACATATACATTCTAAAAAATAAAACCTTGGGGAGCCAACTAAAAAGACATTCATATAAGTACTTTGGAACTAGATTATGATGGGAAATTGGGATCCCATATAAATTTTTGATATAGTACTCCCTGAAAAAAATGAAAATACACACAAAAAACCAAAAAATAATAAAATGAAAAAAACTCCAATGCCTAATTATGAAAATAGAATGGATTTAGGAGAGGGGATATTGAAATCTATATGAATAAGGGGTAATTGACTAATAAAAATGGAATTTGGGTTATATAAAGGAAGTGAGAAAAGGTAATTTGATATGAGGAACCTGAGAAAGATGAATTTATGATAATAGCACTTGTTAAAGTATTACTTCCACTAAATTAAATTCTATTCACAAACATAGAACTTCAGAATTGTCTTAAATTGAAGGGGGGGGTTATTAGATCTTTTATGAGGATGAATGCTAATTTAAATGATGAATGAATCTTTTATTCTATTATTTTATGGTTTTTGTGTTGGAATCTAGGTGGAATGTGGATGATAGTCCTATCCTTTAGTGATAAGGTGCTGGAAAATACCACCACCCTATGAGAGAGGGTATTGGTCTAGGATGTGGAAGCTTGGAATCACTTTGAGTGAGAGGGTACTGGCTTGGACTATCCTGAGTGACAGGGTATTGGCCTAGGATATGAATGTTTTTCCACACCAAAAGTGATAGGGTGTTGGAAAAGATCTCTCTAAGTGAGAGGGTTTTGTCCCATATGTGATTATGAGACCCGCCCAAAGTGAGAGGGAATGATTGATGTTTTGTGGCATGGGATTTGATTGTTGACCTCACCCTATGTGAGACAGTTTTATCTTGGACCACCTTGAGTGAGAGGGTGTGGGTCCAAGATGGGAATGTGGGACACTAACCTGGGTTATTGTATAGTAGGTAGGATATGGAATGAGACCCTTCCCTGGATCATTAGATATTAGTTGGGGTTATGTAATGAGGTGAATTATTCATCGAGTATTGTCTTATCGAGACAGAGTCATCGGTCATGGTGGCCAAGTTTCTTCATGATGACCCAACATGCTTGATTTTATTAAATTGTTTCACTTATTTAATTTTAATATGAATAAATATATATATTATGTTGTATATTAGGTGCACTTGGTGTGACCCTACTAATATATATTTCTCACAACATACACAAGAACTCTGGTACAAATGAAAACCATATTTCTTAGTGTAAGTTGAGCATAGGATTCATATTGGATCTAGTTGAAACAAGCCGATTAGGATTGGAGATAGAATGAAGGTGAGTATCAGAGATGTATTAGAGCCTCCTTGTACTTTATTTTGAATTTTTTTTATTTGTGATCGTACATTTTGGTAATAAGTTGATATCCAGGACTTTATGATCTGTATATTTATTTCTTATAGTGTAGTGTATAATTATTTTCTTATTATTTTCTTTCATTATAATTACATACTACATAATATTATTTTTTTAGTTGATATTTCGTTATTTACATGTTATTAATGGTAAATTATGGGCAAAAAACCCTCAAGGCATCATTGAATTATTTTTGAGGTGATTGTGTTTTTTTAAAAAGTGATCGTCTGTGTTGTGATTGTTGAAAATACAAACCATGACATGAAAATTTGTTGACAAAGGGGATTTCATGGTGGAATGTCGAGTTCAAGAGTTGTGGTCAATGATCCATGTTTGATTCAAGAATGTCGATAATGGAATGGATGATCTGGAGGCAGTACAAAAAGAAAAAGTGTTTTTGGCAAAGGGACTTACGTGCAGAGGACTTGGAGTATAGGAAACTTGCGCACCATATGTTTTTCAAGATCATAAGATCAAAATATGGAAAAGGAAATAGGTTCGCGCAAGTTTGGGAGTTGGTCGTGCAAGTGTCTAGGAGGACAGAAGACTTGCACGCCGAGACCGAGTTGCGCAGGTGACTTGCGCACCGTCACTCAGGGTGGTCAATTTGCCTATAAATACTGAACCACCCCTCCTCTTTTCAGAATGGAGTTCAACGCTTTGAATATTAAGAGCTCCCGTCGCGTAGATGTGGTGGTCACGCAAGTGGTGTGTGGTCGCGCAGGTGAAGTTATGCGCCGGTGGTTGAAGTTGTGCGCCGGTGTGAGGAGTTGTGTGCCGGTTGGCAGTTGCGCGCCAATGTTGGTTTGGGCGTAAAAGGAAGTGTGTAGCGCAAGTTTGGAGTTGAGGAAGCTTGAGTGATGCAAGTGTATGAGGAGGACTTGCACACCCGTTGTGACTTGCTCGCTGATACTTGCATGCCGATATTGACTTGTGTTCCAAGTAAGGTTTATTTATAGCAGTGATTTTCAGGTTGTGTGGAAGCTGGAAGTTTGTATGATACCTTCAGTGCAAAGAGAGATTCATATACGGGTGAAAATTGGGCTTCAATAGAGTATCTACTTACAGAGGAATATTCATTCCTTCATGCAAATGAAGAGACCTACAGGTCTATAAACTGTGAGTGGATCCTTTCTGACGTAGTGAGTAAAGGAAGAGGAAAAAGGTGATCCTCTCCACCGGTAGTGAGCCAGAGAGAGAGAAATATGGAGTGACCCTTGGGAAAGTAGTGAGCTAACCCTAAATATTGTAAAGGAAGTGAGCCTGGGACAAAGTGACTATACCCGAACCTTGTAATCCACATCTAGTGAAGAATAGTGGAATTTGGTATGACCGGAAACTTGCCGGTGTATGATCCTTGGACGTAGCCCTTAGCGGTGAACCATGTAAAAATTGTTGTGTCATGTGCATGTTTTATCTTCTGTTTATATTTTGCAACAGGAAAGTGAGAGAAGAGTGTTTTTCTCAACAGCGAAACAAGATCAGAACGGACATTAATTTTAATTAGTCATACCCTAATTCACCCCCCCCCCTCAGGGTACTAAGCCTAGTGGACATAACAGTAAATATGATAAGAGTATATTCTCTCCATTATTGATCATAGACTCTCACCCTTAGTCAATGACCTTTGGCATAAAAGAAGGCATGTTTGACAATTGGTGGTGCTCTGACTATATTATTACCAAGTGATTTTAGATGAGGTGTTACAATAGATATCTTATCAATTAAATTTTTAAAGGATTTAATAAAAAATGGAATTCCAATATTCCATGAATGGAACTATCAATTGTGGATTATTATGATGATAAACTACCTAATATATCCTTATTTATAGGATTTTTTTGTTTTGACACATAGAGTAACAGTATTTCATTCAACTGGAGGAATTTTCAAATAAAAGATAAAAAGGATATTGATGTTAATGGAAAGGAAATAAATTCATTAGGTTGTGATTTATCTAAAGAAATATGCATAAAATTAATGAGTTGTAATGATTCAATGGAAATGTGAAGTATCTATATAATATATGTGAGTGTGATTCTAATGTTAAAGATGCCAAATTTATAAAATAGAGAAAATGTTCTGAATATATGAAAAATGACATCTAAAAATCAATAGATTCATTTTAAGTAGATTTTAGGAGGTATTTGTCTTGAAAATGTCTTGGTAAATTAATATAATATATTTATTTACTAAAAATAATCTATAGAAAGTACAATGATCATTTAATTAATAATATTTATCTTATAGAAGAATGATACACAAAGATTTTTACCTTCCATGATCTTCAAAACACTCTAGAATCATACAAAATGAACACCACATATTAATCAAATAAGATGGAAAAGGATCCCAATAGGAAGGTTTTTGAATCCATGAAGAAATTTTCTATTTGAAGTGGATAAAAATAGGATGTTTCGTATAAACATATGGATTTCCTCTCTAGAAACTTGAAGAGGTGCTACAAAATATCACGTGATATGCATCACTAAATAGAAACCACTGATAAAAGTGGAAGCGTCATCATTTCTAAGTAAAATCACGATTAAATGTTACTCTTATCAGTGTTAAAAAATAGTTGATAAAATTTTACCCTTTTCAACATAGTTTTTTAGGACTGGTAAATTTTCTTCTTTATCAATGCTCTTCCCAGCACTGATAAAATATTTGTATAAATATTAATAAAAAAATTAAATATGAATAAAAAAATCATATTAATATTTGAAAATTCATTTTTAATTATATATATTAACTAAAAAAATATAATTAATATATATTTTAATGATTTAAATAATTATATAAATCTAAATGAATATTTATTATTAATATGTGATATTTGAATTTATATATTTATATCTATATCTATATGTGTATGTATATAATGTATTATTCATATTTTTAGTATTATTTCTTGTTCAATGTATTTTTTTTGTTTTTGATATAATATTTTTAAAATTTATACAATTTTCAAAATTTATACATATCTATTTACTAAGTATTATTTATAATATGTTTTTAATTTATATGATTAGTATTTAATCAATTTTATTTATTAAGATTCGATATTTTTAAAATGTTTGAAGTTTTTAAAATTAAGTTATATAAATGAAATTTTTTAATATTTTCATCATTTTTGTATGTGCATACAATTCATATAGGAAATCTTAAGATTCCATTTTTATGTTGTTTTGCCTATTAAATTTTATTTATTCAATTTTAATATTATTTCATATAATATTATTCATTTAATTTTAATATTTATTTATTTTTATTTTTTTGGAATTTAATCATTTTATAAAATTTATTTAAATATATATTTAGTTACTATGTAAATATGTAAATATTTTTTTATATGAGAATATATATTCATTTTTTTGTTTATTAAGTTTTAACCTTTATAATTTGGTTGAAATTTATATAATTAATCTATTTAATTAATTTTTTTAATAATTTTCTAATTTAAATAGTTGATATTTATTTAATTTTATTTATTCATTTTAAATATTATTTTAATTAATATTGTTTTCAATTTTTGATACATATTATATTTTATTATTTTTGAAATTTATAAATTTTTAAAAATTAAAACAAATTTATTTAATTAGTTTATAATTTATATGATTAATATTTATTTATTTATTTCTATTATGTTTTAACCTTTATAAAATGTTTGAAATTTATATAATTTATTTCTATGAATGCATTTTATTTTTATTTTTTATCAATATAATATATTTTTTTTATAATTTTATACTTATATACTTAATAATTTATATTTATTCATTTGTATGTGTTTGTAACTAATCTATTTAATGTCATAAATTCACTCTTTTAAATATATATTTTTTAATTTATTCAATTTAATTTATTCACTTTAAAAATTAATTCATTTTATATTATTTTTTCATTTTTAATATTGATTAATTATTAATATTTTTGGGATTTACACATATTTTAATATTTATTTATATTTATTTATTTACTATGTTTTAATATTCTTAATTTAGTTTTTAATTTATATGATTAGTATTTATTCAATTATATTTATTAAATTGTAATATTTTTAAAATGTATGAAATTAATAAAATTCATTTATTTAAATTCATTTTCCAGTATTTTCTTCAATTTTGTCAGATTTTACAACCAATTTTCTAATTATTATGAACTACACATAATTATTTACTATGTTTTAACACTCTTAGAATGTTTTTAATTTATATGATTAATATTCATTCAATTTTATTTATTAAGTTGTATTATTTTTAAAATATTTTAAATCCATATAATTGATCCATTTAAATACATTTTTTATTATTTTATTCATTTTTTGTACAGGTTTATAATTTTTATAATTAATCTTATGAATTAATTTTTTATATTTTGTTATTATCTATTGATTTTATTATTCATTTTTAATATTATTTTAGTTAAAATTATTTATTCATTTTTAATATTTATTAATTTTTATAGTTTTTGAATTTAATCATTTTTTAATATTTATTTTTTATATATTTATTTACTACATTTTAATATTTTCAATATGTATTCATCTTAATTTTAATATATATCTATTTTAAATTTTTTTTAATAATTTTAATAATTAATAAAACTTATTCATTTTTATATATTTTATGTGTCTCTTCATTTTTAACAATTCAATTTCACTCCTTTTCAACATTCATGCATATATTATTATATATTAGTTAATAATGTAAAATATTTTTACTTTTTTTATAATTTATCCTTTTTTAATATATATTTTTTTTATATTTTTTAGTGTTATTTATGGCAAAAACAATCTAAGTCAATGATATAATTTTAGTTCTGATAAAATGCGCTTTATCTATGCTAAAAATTGTTGAAAAAACCCTCCCTGATCTTATAAATTCAACCCTAAATGAACTTTCTTTTTCCTACAGTTCTAGCTCTCAGTAATTTGACCTCTATCATTACTTTCCCTCAAACTACTCAGATGAATCGATCCTTTAAAAATCTAAGGTATTTGATTATTTCTAATCCTCTTTAAATGATCTTACATTACTCAATCTCCAAGCTCACCACTTTTGGGACATTCAATCTTCTCTTTAATCATTCTTCGAACATTCCCTACATCCATCAACATTGGAATGGATTTGTTTTCTTAGTTTGGTCACAACACAAATGAGAACATCATGGTGCAATCTAAACTCAATGAGAAATTTTTTTCATCTACCTTAACAGTTCATTTGGAAGTGGCAATTTGTGTAGAAATGAAACAAAATTGACTGATTCGAACTCATATCCCCTATTTGGTGATGTTATGTGAGATGGTGATAAATCCTTTGGGGAAACCTACATAAATCTATTTCTCCCCAATTCAAGAATTCAAATTACCCCAAAATTTGGGTGATTTGGAAGGAAAGAAATGATACAATGCTATTTTTTCAAAAAAAAAATCTATGTTAACCTCATTAATATTAAATTTTATTGAACATGTGCCATTATCCTCCACCTTATTTTTCTTAAAAAATGATTTTGTGTCATTTAACAAAAAAACTTCGACGTGGTCATTCTTTTTATTGTGTTTTTTAGACCAATTTTCATTCATTCTGATCACCATTTTATTTCTTTAAGTCATCATTTTCATAATTTTTTTAGTAGACTTTATAATTTCATCCCATTGAGACAGAGGCACACTTTTATTCATAAAATGCCAATTAAATTCAATAGTTTTTTCAAACATTGGGTTCTCAAGACCATTTTTTTGGGCCATATCAACATTTTCATCATCAGATCAAAGATCAAAGTCACCTATTAAGTATCCTATCACTGAAACAACGCCTGGACCACCATGTACTAAGTGAAGAAATTAATAAACATCAACTCTTCCCTCTTGTTGAATTTAATCGCTGGATGATTTATTTGGATCTTTTCTATCTATTTATTCATATAATATATGATAAAACTAATCATATTAAATATATTATTTTGTAAATTTATCACTCTAATTGAATGTAGATCCTAGATGAATGATTATGTGAATAAAATAACTATCATTTCACTAAAACAAATATGCACACTTAGGTGGTGATTTCAAAGGATAAATATAAAGGGTTATTGCAGCATATAGATGGTAATCCAGTCCAAGTTACAAGTATCTTTCCTTCTCCCATAGATTAAAATCAAAAAAAAAATATACCCATTTTCTTCTATAACCAGGTAGAATTACCCTAATCCTTTTTAAATTTTTTCTATCAGGAACATATATGATATTAATTTTACAATATAAACTATTAAGCTCATGTTCACATAAAAAATATTTATTATAAGGATGATATAAAAAAGTGAGAGTACACAACAAAAAGTTTTTCATCATTATTATGTAGTTTAATTCACCTTTATTCATCCATAGTTCCCTAGTTATGTAAATTTTCACCGATAATAGTTTCTTCCCCCTGGTGACTACATTGAGGATTCATTCCACTTTCATTTAAAATTCTGGTCTCAATAATAATTTTCAATATTTTTATTTGAGTCTTTATCTCATCTATGCAAATGGTTTAAATTTTAAGTATTCATGAAACACTATTTAGATTTTTCTTCATTTTTTCAAGTATCTTGAGAACCCCAACTTGAGACTTCTATTTCATTAGATTTAAATTCAAGGTTTTATTCAAATGTTTGGTTATCAGGACCATGTGATTTGTCCCTATCAATGTATTCATCATCTAAAAAAATATTAGATTTATCTCCTAAGAATCCTATCACTAAAATACCACATGTAAAACCATGTATCAAGTGAATAAATTAATAAACATTAACTCTTCCCTCTAATAGTACTCCCACCTATAAATGTTACAAAAAAAATTCAAGATCTATTTGATTTGTAATAGATGAAAATTTAATTAGATTCTATGTAACTTTATAGATATCACACATTCCTATCCTTCAATTATTTTTATACTACAAAGAAATCTCAATACACATCACTCATCTCTTATTATCATATAAAAATATATTCATGTACCTTAAATGATTTTTTAAAAGTGACCTTTTATGGGTTCTATTCTAATACTTTTATTTATTAAGTTATTTAGTTAAATATTAATATTATTGAATCAAATCGATTGATATGAATAAAAATGGATGGATTCCAATCACATAAAAAAATAGTATGAGTATGGGAAGAAATAGTTCGTCATGTTTGAAAAAGTTTATAAATATGACCCTTCTCAAATAATTTTTCTATGTTTATGTTGTCATTATTCATGACTAATTAGTCTATAGGAGTTATAAGAACATTTGATCTATCATGAAATAAATAAATGTTATAAATTTTAGACTAATCATGGGGAAAAATAAATGTAGCGAGTGATTAGAATAACACTTTGTCTTATGGATCATATTATATGATTAAAAGTTTAAATAATGATGATGACTATATCTTGGATATGGTTATAGGTGTGAACACTGGTGGAGATCTTATTGAAGAAATAGAAATGATCATTGAAGATGAATGTCAATGAGCATGTACCCGAGTAGTAGAGGCCCCTAGTTAGAATTCGAAAGACCCATGATCAAATACTGGTGGAGGTTAATTTCTAGGTACTATAGAAGTACTATACTAGGTATTATTATATACTATATCGTCATGAACTATTCATTTGATTTTGGCCATCATGCCACTGGTTTTGGCCTACGGGTCTCTAGGCCTTCAGGGCAACAATGTCCTTCAGGCCATAGAGAATTCAGTCCACCATAGACCTTTAGGACACGGGGATATCAGGCCATCAATTTCATTATAGCAGTAGGGCCTTTGAGCCACAAAGACGAACAATCATCCAGGGAAGACCACACAAAAGTAGGCCCAAAAGAGGATTCAAAGAAACTAGAAACCACGAGAGCAGAGATAACTAGATTGGAAGAATGAGATGGTATGGAAAATGTCATCATTACCAAGTATTGTATAGCACTACATTGGTAAATGCTAGCTGATCATCAAAGCAGGGTGGGGGGCTACGCGACTTTGATGATGAAGATAATGAGGAGGGGAAGTTCTAGTGTAGTTTGCTTAGCCCTTCGGGTCATGTATTGGGAATTGTTCATTGGGGGCTTAGGGTCAAATATTGGGCCTTGTTCTAAAAGGCCTATGAGTCGTGTAAGGGTTCCCTATAAACCTAGTTAAAAATGGTATTATCCAAAATAAATAAAAAATCAAGGCCATTAGGCCATTCAGGTAGGCAGTTGAAGATGAACTATAACACCTTAATATTTCGCAGTATGTCTCTTATTAAATAAATTCAATTTATTTGATAGCTTAAATTTTATGCAACACCATGATAAGATTACACAACACACAACAATGAGTTGTCTTGTTTTACACACATTGTTGAGTTTTACTGAATAATAATACATTATAAAAATATTATTATTCAATATATTAAGTTATAAACTAGTCGTTAAGTTGGTGTTTATGAATAATATTAATCAGCGTATGAAAATATGTGGTTGAATTAATTGCTTAAAAATTAATTAGAAATGAATATTGGAACCAACTGAATATATAGGAAATGTTTTTATAAAGAACTATTCTTATGATCACAAAGTCATTTTATAATAATAAATTAAATTAATTTTTATTAGAAAATGATATTAATTAAATATAAATTTTATATGTTCAATAAAATATCTTTTATATACATATATATATTATATTTTCATAAGATAAGAACGAACTCAATATGACACATAAAAACCAATATTTTTTATAAAAATAGTTTTACCGCCTTTAAGTGGTCAACCTATTTTAAATCCAATTTTTCACACTATTATATAATATATTTGGAAAAGTAAACTTCTTATTTTAAATCTAAATATAAAATTTTATTTGGTCAATTTTTTGTTATTTTTTTGATAAGTTTCATTTTTTGATGAATATTAAAAAATAATAAATTTCAATTGAAAACACATTTCTCATAAAAATAATTTATAGTGATAAATTATACTATTTAATGGTTTTAAAGAATAAATGGATTATTTTTTACCATTTAATACATTTTAGGTCAATGGAATAAATTTTACATTGAATTCAAATATAAAATATTTCAATCTTTTGCATTTTTAAATTTTAATAACCCGTTTTCTCCCCCCATCAAGGAGATCGATTTTAAATTAATTACGGCAACTTCTATTTTTTTAATTTGAAATTAGGGATTATATATTTGTAATCATTGGGTACAAATTATATAAATAATTGTTTTTATTTTTGGTCATATGAATAGTAAATTTAGTAATATTTTAATTACCACAGTTAAGGGTAAATCAGCTAATTAAAGGTAAAATAATATTATAATTACTATAAAACTTTTCTTATTTTAAATCCATGAGTGGGTTTTGACCAAAATCAACCATAAACAAATTTATGACCTTTTTAAGACACTTGAATAATAATATGACATTTGTTATATTTTATTTAAAGATAAGTTAAAAATGTAATACTCATATTTTTAATAAATAAATAATTGTCAATATATGTCTATAAAAAAGATAAAATAGAATTTAAATAGTTATTTAAAGGATAATAAATTTAAATTTATCAAGATAATTTATTTTGAAATTTTAGATAATAAATAATTTAATTAAAGGAATTCACAATAATGATGCATTAATTGTTTAAATAATAGGACTATAAAATAAATGATACTAAAAATATTAAAATAAATATAATTTTACAAAATTAATAAAATAAAATAATTTTATAGATAACTTAGAAATTTAATTGATATATTTGAATGTTTTTTTGAAGTTATCAAGTTTTTATGATATTTTCAAAAAGACAAATATTGAATAGTTTCAAAATTAATATAAATGATAATTTAAAATAAATAATATTTTATTAAATGATATAAAATTCATAAAAAAAATTTAGAAAAATAACTAGGGTAAGGTTTGATATGTTTTTAATGATCCATTTTGGGTTCGTTTTTCATTTTATAGTAACTATATTAACCCTAAAGAGTAAAAAACACAACTTGTCACAGTAAGAGTTAAAGGGTTTAACTAATGGTTAAATTCAAAAGATAAGGTTTTAATTGTGACCCAAACATATATAAAAATAATTTTTTGAGATAATTTAGACCTATGACCATTATATATTCTAAATAACTCACTTTTTGGCTATTTGAAATCGAAAATAAATTTATATTAGTTTAATAATTTGAGAGTTCCCTAAATTACCCTGCCCCTCTCTTATAAAAGGCCACCTACTCCCTCCCTTCTTCACACCACTTTGAGCCTTTTAGACTGTTAATAACCTTAATATTCCCCTTAAAAACTTTCCAAGACACATCCTGTATGTTTTGGTATTCTCAAAATACCACCCCTAGTGTTTGTAAGAGGAGATCCAAAGGAGGTTCGCTAAAGAAGAGGTAATCATCTTTACCGACTCCTTTGATATTATTTCTTCTTCTACTTCCTCATCATGTGTTGTTTCTATTATAAAATAATAAATACCATATATTATATTTTCTAATATTTAATCATGATTTTTTAACAATCATATTCATCATTTTATCCGTCTTACGAAAACATTATCACCATGTGTGCATACATAAAACTTACAGTCTCCAAGATGTGGTGTAATTTGTTTTTCATCACTACATTATTTGGATGGATATGATGATTAATATAATGTATATAAATAATACATATGATATTATATTGATTCATTTTAATTAATATTCCATCCAATTCCTTACCCCTTTACCATTACAGGAAGATATCATCACTTGTGCATACGTACGGTCTACCGTCTCCACAGTGTGATGGGATTCATCATACATAATAACTATTTAAAAATGATTATAAAAATTTATATGAAGAATAAATAAAATATTTATTAACATAATAGAATTATTTATATGAATAAAATATATCCTATTAATAAAAAATATGACTTACATAACAAAACATGCATAGGAAAATGAAGCAGTTAACACTCAAAACAAGGGTAATAAAGAAATATTATAAACAAACATGTGATAAGATGATATAATAGGATAATATATGATATAATAAATATTAATATGGTTCTTTTATAAATTAATAACATGTTTTAAACCATTATATATGAGGTTAAATCACATTCAACAAATGGAAATTACAAGGTAAGTGTTTCTCATATCACTTTTTACTTATTTGAGATATATACCTTTTCACCGATTAATCTTAATGCATGGTGTATGAAGTTCCCTTTGATATATAATATCCTTAATATCATTAAATTCATGGTATTAAATTTTTAATTTGATAATTATTACTATTATGGGGCATACAATTCACCTGATTACAAGTGGAAAGAGATTTCTTAACTCAATTTTCATTCTTTGGGTTAAACTTCTAATTAATTGGTTTTATCATGATAAGGTTATGTTTGAAATTGATTTTTATTATATAATATTGTATTACCACTTTTTTTATGTGTATTTATATAGAATAAACATAATCAATCTAGTCCATTAATGGTATAATCTTATTAAGGGACATTGTTTCAATATCCTTTCATTGAAGCATATTTTTCTATTATATACCAATTTTATTTTATGAGTTGTATATACTTATCCTTTGACATTTATATCATGAATATACACATTCTCATGATATTATAAGTTTTATTAAATTTTATTTCTTCATAGGTTTTATAATTCAAATGTTTTAAAGTTGTACGAGACACTTTAGAATGTTTAAAGATTATTTTCCTCAAGAATATTTCAAAGAAATCATTTAAAATGTTTTCATCTATGTCAATATAATTTTATTGAATATTTTGTTGAGGATGTACTATAATAATACCATTCATCATATTCCTATTCATTACAGGGAAATTATTGATATTTATTAGGAAAATTTCTTCCTACACTGATGGTTATTAGTTTTGTTAAGTCATATTGATCTAGTTGTATTATTTATTCATGTAATGATTACATTGTTCTTAATATGTGATTGGTGGGTCCCTCTATATCCCCTCGATGCATTATTAGGTCACATGAGACAAACTAGTTGGTTTTTTACAAATTTATGTTTGGTCTCTTTTCCAAATACTTGATAATATGTTTACGATGTCTGGTATTATGCATTCCCTCAATATGATATTTGTTATTAATATTACTTATGATTTTTCGACTAATAGAATATCCATGGTTATGTTTTCTAGATCATGTGATCATTTTATATTGTATAATTTATTATCTCAATATTTTTATTAAGACTATGTTTAAATATATTTTTTTAGTTATACACCTTGCCTTAATGTTCATACTAATTATTCATAATAGATTTCGATGTACGCTTACCCTTACTAAGCATATGAGATCACCACTTTATTATGTTTTATTTTTCAAGGATGTCGAGATCTATATTAATAGTTATATGTAGGGTTAATATAAGAGAATAATGACATTTTTAAAGGATTTTATATGTTGTATTTTATGCTTTTAATTGTAATGTAAGGTCCATGTGTGTAATATATTTTCCAATATTGCTAAACTAATAGATCCTTTGGGATTCAAATCTTATATCTCTTACAATGTAATAAATTGAGGAACTGGATCCATGCTACTGGGTTCAGGATCCTTATAGTTAATATCAAATAAATATTAATATAAACCTTGGAAACTAGATTTATAAAACAATTATTTGGGAACATAAACATAATATATACATTCAGGATAAGTATAGAAGATAATCCAAGAATTTTGGTAAGTTTTAGATTATATGGTTCTTCCTTAGAATACATCCATGTCTAGATACTAAAAGTGGGCATGGTTCTAGAAAATATATACCTAGGAGTAATAACTCTGACAAGGTGCATCGGGGAAAACATGACATAACATGGTATATAACAATAGGCCTTACTGTGCACATCGTTTGACACTCCTAAGCAATATGATTAGGATAATTCAATTTTTATTTACAAAACATTACGAAGGATTAGAATATATGATGAAAAATAATAATATAAGTTAAATATAATGTGTTTTATATTGAAAATAAGGTTTCATGTTATTCTATAAAAGATTATACATTTTTCTCACTATGACTTTTGTTACTGAAACTATTCTTTCTAATTGTATTAAATGGATAAAACCTGAATGAGTCATGTTAACATTGAACATGATGCAAACGGTGGTGGGGATGAGAAAAAATGGGATGTTTATATGAGTGAAAGATATCTTGTTCTTTCCTAATTACTTTTACCAAAATATGATTAACAACATATACCTTAACCAACTCCCAAACTCACTATAGAAGTGAAGTATGGAGCTTTTTAGAGCTCTGGTGGCGGAGGCTATAGAGAAAATATGGATCAATTTCCATCATGAAATAAATGTTGAAGGATAAACCCATGAAAGTGACACAATGGAAGGAATAAATTATTTATGTGTAGGAAATAAGAATATAGATCAAATAATTTATAAAGAATAATAAAGGGTATTATGGAGGTAAATAAAAATCATCCTAATAATCCATTTTTAGTTTATTTCCTTAAATGTGGAGAACCTAGGAATTACTTGTGTCAATGTCCTCTTCAATAGGATAAACTCTTGACCATGGAAGGAACAATGTGGAAATAAATAGATGAATTATTTTTGTATTGGGTTTTATAGAAAACTTTAGTTAAAAGCATATTTAGTGATTAACCTTATTTCAATAATGTCCATCACAATTATTTTGGAATTTATTTTAATATAGTTTTATAATAAGGAAAACCTTGAATCCAGGTGACAACGCATAATTTTCGACAAGGTCATGGGGTTAAACTCAAAATCAAAGGGATATAAGGGTACAACACCGACCACTAGATTACGTGAAGTCCTGGTTAGCATGAAATTTTTTTTAGTTTATATTTCTCATAGGTAAAGGTTACTTTGATTTTATTGGAATTTGTTTTTGTTGAAACAAATTATGTTCATTGATGGATATGGATTCTAGTATTCATTTTTTTCAAAAAAAAACTTGTATAATCAAGTAGTTTTCAAGGAATATGATCTTATATCTTAAGATAATTATAGTATTAAAGGTGTCATCATTTCTTAGTGTTTACCATATTTTTGGGATCAAAATTCAGGGAAAGAGGTTAGCATTGTGAAGGGTTGTTTTATGGATTCATATAATCATAAATAAGTCTAGGTTTCTTAAAGTTGAGTTCCAAGAGTTCACAATGAGCTGACTGTGTTCTCGATGATTACAGGATTTGGAGCATCCTGAGTGCGCAATGGTTTGATGGAGATCTTCATGGAAACAAAAAAACATGATAGGGATTCATGAATAGAGGAGCTCAATGAATATGTTTTTAAAATATCCAAAAAATGTGTTGGAGCTGGTGGAGAATCACAAAAGTCCAAGGCTATAAATATAAGGCTACCCCCAGTTAATTTAACAAGAAAAATTTCATAGAAAATCTAGAATCACTCTGATTTCCCGAAGGTTAGGAGCTTTTTGAATCTTGATTTCTATGAGATATTGAGCATAGTGAGAGGAATAGGTAAATCTTGACTAATTCCATTGATTCTATGTAATGGGATTTTTGCGATGATGGAGTATTCTGTGATGGATAAGTAAATTTCATGAAGATAGTCTGTAAATTGTAGGAAGATTTCTTTGTGAAGGTAGTGAGCTTCACAAAGGGGCTTTGTTAAAGGCAATTTGGAACATCATTTTTTTAGTGAACAGTTCTTCCAATGTGCATCGATTCAGGTTTACGATGAAAGAAGAGTCGTGTGCTAGTCAAGAACAAGGAATATAATGTCAACCTATTGAATAGACCTTCAAGTCGATAAACAGAGTAACTCTCCACCCAAGGCAGTGATCTAGGTGGACTCGACATAAGTGTTTTGATTGGCACAATATTCTATCTATAAAATCTTGTGAAAAAAGTGTACCTCTCATAGAGTAACTATGTCTAAACTCTTTTTTCCATCAAAAAGTGAAGATTAGTCAATTTTGGTACGACTAACATATTGTTGGTGTATGCTCCTTGGACTAGCCCTTAGTGGTGAACCAAGTAAAACTACACTATTTTATTTATACATGTGAATGTTTGATTGCGGATCAAATCCATCATACAAGATTAAAAATTTCCTACTTATGTGGGGACAAGATCTATCACTTTAGAATAAAAATTTGTCACCCTAATTCACTCATCCCTTCATAGGTTGTTCCGAGGTCCTTTAGTTTTGTCAAATTTATAACCTCGGAATGGAAAAATTATTTGGTAGTAATTAATGATATTTTTTAAGAATTTTTCTATTTTGGGAGTCCTATAAGTTTTAGGTAAATAGAATGAATGGTATTTTTTAGTCAAAAATAATTTTATTGTGGACTTATGGTGATTCAATTTATTTATATAAATGACTATCAAACCTTTGAGATTATGAGATTTACGTAATTACATTTTAATAAAATACATTAAGATTTATTGATGTTATTTGGAAGACTATATAGTCAAATCCTTTATTATTTTGGGTTCAATCCTAGTCTAGAATATTTTTGAGGAAGGATAGTTATTTTTTAAATGATCTATGTTGAACTTTGGGTTTTACTATTGAATTTTGGTGATTCTTTTTGGGGAATTATCTTATCTTATCCTAACCATTTAGATTTTTTTAATATATATTGATAGGAGAAATATATGGTTTTAATTTTTTAGATTATTTGATCTATATAAGTTGATTAAAAATCTATAGGCATAAAAAGTCATTTGAAATACTCATTATTTGGAGAAAATGTTAATTTTTGGGTGAAAATTAATTAATGGATGAAACACTAAATATCTAATATGTATGTTTCCTTATGTTATTATTCCATAAAGTAAATTAATAATTCAACTATAAGGACGATATCTTGAAATCAAAAATATTATCCTAGAACCTTTTAACAAATTAATCAAATATTTCCTCAGATCGTCATAGAATTATTTTCGTGTGATTGTTAACTTCTTCCTGACCAAGATCTCTATCAGTTTCCCTTGGAATTTGATGGCTAAAATTCTCTTCTATTTTCATATTTTACAATATAAAACCCTTGTACGTGTTATCTCATGTGACCTTCAAACTTCCCATATTTATTTTAAAGTTGAGGTCTCATTTATCCTTTTTCCAATATAGGATTTCAAAAAAGATATTTTGAAAATTCAAAACTCCGGTTTTCGATCCAGAGTTCAGATTATGTGGACACAATTTACTAAAGTATGGGAGAATGTAACACCCAAAAATTTCACAGTATGTTTCATTTTAAATAAATTAATTTTTTTATAGCCTATATTGTACGTAACAACATGATAATCTTACTCTACAAACAACAATTAGTTGTCTTGTGTTACATGTAAGGCCGAGTTTTACTGAAGGGAAATATATTATTAAAATATTGTTATTTAATATAAGCAGAGATAACCTAGATATTAAGTTTTCAGTTATTAATATTATTAACAAAATTATGAAAATATATCATTGAATTTATTGGTTAAAACATCAATTATAAATGAATATAGGGACCAACTGAATATATAGGAAATGTTTTTATAAAGAACTATTTTTATGAACAAAAAGTCATTTTATCCTAATAAATAAAATTAGTTAATATTAAAGAATGATATTAATTAAATATATATGAAATATATTCAATAAAATATTTTGTATATTCATATAACAGATTTTATAAGCATCAGATAAGAACAAACCACATATTTCACATAAAAACCAATATTTTTTATAAAAATAGTTTTACCTTCTTTTAATGGAGATCATGTCTTTAATCCAATTTTGGACTCTTTAATATATTATTTTGAGAAAATAAACTTATTATTTTAGAAAATATATAAAAATTTACATTGGTAAAATTCTTAGTAATTTTTTGAAATGATTCATTTTTTGATGAAAGGTGAAAATACTAAATTTTTATTAAAAAAAACTTTTTTCATAGAAAAATATTATAGTGAAAAATGATATTATTAAATTATTTTAAAGTATAAATAGATAATTATTTTTTCATTTAATAAAATTTTGATCATTGGAAATAATTTTATGATAAATTCGAATATAAAAATGTTTCAATCTTTTACATGTTAAAACTTTAAAAACTCATTTTCTAACCCCATCAACGAGATTAATTTTAAATTAATTACTAAAAATTATACAATTTAAATCGTTTAAAATGTATTAAAAAAATTTAATCATTGATTAAAATTTATTTTAATAGTTTCTTTTATTTTTGGACATATGAATAGTAAATTTAGTAATATTTTTATTACCACTATTAAGGGTAAATTATGTAATTAAAGTTAAAAATAATATTATAATTACAGTAAAACTTGTCCTAATTTAATTATATGAGTGTTTTTCAACAAAAATAAAACTTATACCCAAATTATAACCTTTTATGCCACTTTACTAAGAATATAAAATTTATTCTATTTTATTTAGAGATAAGTTAAAAAATTTATACTCATATTTTTAATAACAAAATCATTTTTAATATAGGTTTATATAGAATATAAATTCAAATATAATTATTAATTTTAAATATAATAAATTTATCCTCATAATGATAATAAATTTTGAATATTTAGAGAATAAATACTTTAACTAAATGCATTCATAATAATGATGTAGTAATTGTTTAATTAATAGAAATATCAAATAAATGATATTAAAAATATTAAAATAAATATAATATGACATAATTAATGAAATAAAATACTTTTATGAATAAAATACACAATTTTTTGATATATTAGAATTTTTTTCTAAGTTATCAATTTGTTATGATATTTTTAAAAAGAAAAATATTGAATAGTATCAAAATTGACATAAATAATACATTAAAATAAATAATATTTTATTAAATGATATAAAATTCAAAAAAAAATTGGAAAATTAACTACAATATTGTTAATTATTTCATCAATTATCCATTAGGGGTTCGTTTGTAATTTTATAGTAACTATATTAACCCTACAGAGTAAAAACGACAAGTTTTCACGGTAAGAGTTAAAGGGTTTAACTAAATGTTAAATCCAAAAGATAAGTTTAATATTAAGACCTAAAAATTTATAAAAAAAATTTATAAGATTATTTTAGAATAATACTCATATTATATTCTAAATAACTCACTTTTGATCTATTTTAAATAGAAAATAAATTTATATTAATTTAATAATTTGAGAGTTCCCAAAAGTTCCCCCCACTTATAAAAGGGCACCTCCTACCTCACTTCCTCACACAAATTTTAGCCTTATAGATCTAAAAAAACATTCCTATTTCCCTTATTAACTTACCTATCCACATTATAGAGGTTTTTATATTCTCAATATACCAACCCTAGTGTCCCTAAGAGGATACCCAAAGGTGGTTCTCTAAAGAAGTGGTAATCGTCTTTACCGACTCCTTCAAAGCTATTTCTTCTTCTACTTACTATTCACATATAGTTTAAATTATAAAATAATAATTAAATTATCATCTATATGATGATATTTTATTATGATTATAGGAAAACCATATTCCTTCTTTTATCCATCCTATAAAAAACATTATCAACATGTGTGTGTACGTATGACTTATCGTCTTCAGGGAGTGGTGTAATTTTTTTTCATCAATAATTTATTTGGATGGGAATATTGATAAATAAAATGGATATAAGTAAAAAATATCACATTATATTTATTCTATATAATTAATATACCATCCAATTCCTTAACCCTTTACCATTACAGGATGATATCATCGCTCGTACGTACGTACGACCTACCGTCTCCACAACATGATGAGATTCACCCTCCATGATAAATATTTAAGAATGATTATTAAAATATATATGATAAATAAATATAATATTTATGAACTAAATATCATTCTTTATATAAATAAAATATATCCTAGTCAAAATAAATAGGACTTACATGATAAAACATGCATAGGAAAATGAAGCAGTTAATACCCGAAATAAGGGTAATAAAAAAATATTATCCACAAACAGGTAATAATATAATATAAGATGACAATATATTATATCATAAATTTGTATATGGTTATTGTATAAATTAATTAAATGTTTTAAACCATTATATATGAGGTTAAATCACATTCAATTAAAGGAAAGTACAATGTAAATTTTTCTAATCTCACTTTTTACATCTTTGAGATATATGACTTTTCACCACATAATCCATATGTGTGGTCTATGAAATTAACTTTGATATATAATATCTCAAATATCTTTAAATTCATGGAATTAAGTGTTTCATTTGATAATTATTACTAGTATGGGGCATATGATTCATCTGATTACTTGTGAAAAGATATTTCTTAACCCAATTTTCATTCATTGGGTTAAAATTATTATTAATTGGTTATTTCATGATAAGGTTATGTGTGAAATTAATTTTTATTATAAATTATTGTAGTTAAAAGTTTTTTATCTGGATTTATAATTAATACACATAAACAATCCATTTGTTTAACGATATAATCTTTGTAATTTAATTTGTTTCAATATCCTTTCCTTAAAGCATATTTTGATGTTATATACCAATATTCTTTTATGAGGTGTGTATACTTGTCCTTGGACACACATATCATTAGTATCCTTATTCTAATGATATTATAAGTTTCATTTAATATTATTCCTTCATATTCATTTTAATTTAAATGTTCCAAATTGGTATGGGACACTTTGGAATGATTAATGATTATTTTCCTCAAGAATATATCAAAGAAATAATTTAAAATATTTTCATCTATGGGAACATAATTTATTGAATATTGTTTTGGAGTGTGTAATCTAATAATACCATTCATAATATTAATTTGTTTTACTAGGAATGTATTGATATTTTGGATGACTAGTTCCTCTTATATGGATAGTTATTGATTTTTCTAAGGAATGTTGATTCAGTTGTATTATTTATTCATGTAAGGGATGAATTTGACTTAATAACTAGAGGTAAGGGCCCTATATAGCCCCTAGATGCATCGGTAGGCCTCATGATAGAAAATATGTTTTGTTCTTAAATTTTTATACATGGTTAATTGTATGAAACACTGATAGTATATTTATTATGTTTGACATTATGCATTTCCTCATTATGAGATTAGTTATTGATATTCAATGTGATTATTTGACTATTAGAATATCCATGGTTATGTTTTCTAGATCATGTGACTATTTTATATGGTATTATTTATTATTTATATATTATTCTTAAAACTATTTTTAAATGTCTTGTGTTTTAGTTTACTCCTTACCTTAATGTTTATGCTTATTATTCATAATAGCTTTGCTTGTACACTTACCCTTATTAAGCATCTAAGATCACCACTTTCTTATGTTTTATTTTTCCCAAGATGACAAGATATGTATTATGATTGATATTTAGGGTAAATCTAAGAGAATAATGAGGTTATAAAATGATTTTCAATGTTGTATTTTATGTTTTCAATTGTAATGTAAGGTTCATGTACGTGATCTATTTTCTAGGACTAATAAACTGGTCTGTCCTTTGGGATCTGAATCTTATATCTATACCACTGTAATAAAATAAGTCCCTAGATTTAGGCTACTAAAGTAAAGTTCATTTAAATTGGTATCAATGAAATTTTAGTAAAAAACTTTTAATCTATATTTATAAAACTAATATTTGGGAACATAAAACTAAGATGGAATTTGAGGATAAGTATATAAGAACATCAAAGGATTTTGTTTAGGTATTGATTATGTGGGTCTCCATAGAAAAATAACCTTGTTTGAATAATACAAGTAGGCATGGTATAGGAACAAATGTACCTAGGAGTAATAACTCTGACAAGGTGTGTTGGGGTTGACTCGGTGTAACCTGGTACATGACAATGGGCCTTACTGTACACCTGGTTTGACACTCCCCGAGGATATTCTTAGGATAATTAAAATTTTATTTACCAACCATTAATGAGGATTTAAATATATGATAAAAATTAATAACTTAGGTTAAACCTAAGTTTTTTTAGATTAAAAATAAGGTTTCATGATATTATATATCTATTATACATTTTTCTCACTTTGACCATTGTTACTCATGCTTTTCTTTCACACTTCAGTCAATGGCTAGAAATTGAAGGAGTCATGTTAACATTGAACATGATGGAAAATGTGGTGGTGATGAGAAACAAAATCAGTTTTTTATTGGAGTGAAAGATATCAAGTTTGTTCCAAATTATTTTCTTGAAATCTGATTAAAAATATAAACCTTAACCGACTCCAAAACTAAACAAATAAGAGAAGGATGGGGCTTGATAAGAGAACCGGTGGTAGAAACCATGTAGAAAATAAGGATTTATTTCTATCACGCAAGAAATTTGGAAGAAAACACCCAAGAAAGTGTCTAAATAGAATGAATAATTTTTTATGTGTAGGAATGAAGGATATAAAGAAACTAATTGTCAAGGAAAAATGAATGGTATGATGGAGGGATATAAAGCTCATCTTAAGAATCCATTTGTAGTTCACTACATTAAATGAGAAGATCGTGGGCATTACCTGAGTGAATTTCCTCTTATATAGGATAAACTCTATACCATGTAAGTATGTACGTGGAAATAAATGGAAGAAGTATTTATGAATATTGGGGTTGTATGGAAAACCATAGTAAAAAAGGCCATCTAGGGATTAACATTATTTCAAGAATGTCCATCATAATTATTTTGGATTCTATATTAATATAATTTTAGAAAAAAGGAAAACACTTAGGCTGGGTGAAAACTTTTCGCATCTGTCAAGGCCATAGGGTTTAAAACCACAGTATAACAATGATAAGGGTACAACACCTACCATTTTCTTACTTGAATTCTTGGTTAGCAGTAGAGAAATAATTAAAATTTCTAATGTATAAAGGATATTTTAATTTTAAGGACATTTGTTTTATCAAATAGATAATATTTGGATTGGAAACTAATATGGTCTATAATAATAAGGTAAATACAATGAATATTATTTTGGAGTAAAATGTGATTTTATTATGGACTTAAGGTGATTCAAGGTATTTAGGGAAATGATTATAAAACATTTAAGATAATGATATTTAGGCAATTAAATTTTAATATAATACATTGAGAGCAATTGATGTTATTTGGAATTCTATATGATCAAATCCTACTGATTTTGGGTTTCAATCCTACTCTAGAATATTTTTGAGAAAGGATAGTTGTTTTCTTAATGATATTTGTTGATATTTGGATTTTTTATTGAAATTTTGAGATTCTTTTTAGGGAATTATCTTATCTTGTCCTATCAATTTTGGTTTCGGTTAATGTATAATGATAGTAGAAATATAAAGTTACAATTTTTTTGATTTTGTGATCTATAAAAGTTGATTTGAAATCTACAAGAATAAAAATGTCATCTGAAATACTCATCTTTTAGAGAAAAAAGATAAGTTTGTTATGGAAATTAATTAATGGATTAAACTCTACTTATCTAGTAAGTATGTTTCCTTATTTTCTTAGTCTATGAATTAAATGAATTCATCTACTATAGGTAAAATATCTTAAAACCATAAATTTTATCTTAGTACCTTTTTTGATGAATAAAATGGTCCCTTAGATCATCACATATTTATAGCTTGGTGATTGTTAACTTTCTCATTATCATGTTCTCTATGAGTCTCCATCAGAACATGATTGTTGGATTTCTCTTCCATGTCTTTGTTTTCCTATATAGTACCCTAGTTTTTGTTATCTCTAGTGACCTTAATACTTCCCTTTATTTATTTTAACATTGAGGCCTCACTGATCCTTTTTTTATATGGGATTGAAACAAAGATATTTTGAAAAGTTAAAACCATAATTTTTTATCACGAATTCAAATTATGAGGATGAAATTCACTAAAGGAGGGGAGAATATAACACCCAAAGATTTCACAGTATGTATCTTCTAAAATAAATTCAATTTCTTCAATAGGTTTCATTTTACACAACACCATTATAAACATACACTACTCACAATAATTAGTTAGATTTTGTTACATGCAAGGCTGAGTTTTATCGAAAAACAATATATTATTAAAATATTATTATTTAATATAATAATATATACCCTATTTTTTAGTTTTAGGTTATGAATAGCATTAACTAACTTATAAAAATAAATTATTGAATTCATTGGTTACAAATTAATTAGAAATTAATATAGTAACCAACTGAATATATAGAAAATGTTTTTAAAAAGAATAATTTTTATGCTCCGAGAGTCATTTTATCATAATAAATTAAATTTATTACTATTATAGACTAATATTAATTAAATGTATATGTCATATATTCAATAAAATATTTTTTATATTCAACTAACATATTTTATAGGCAAAAGATAAGAACAAACCCAATATCACACATAAAAACCTATATTCTTTACAGAAATAGTTTTACAACCTTTTAATGGAGAACCTATTTTAAATAAAACTTTTAAAATTTTATATATTTTATTTGAAAAAAATAAAATTCTTCTTTTAAATCATAACATAAAAATTTATTTGGTTAATTTTTTGGTACATTTTTTATAAGTTTCATTTTTTAATGAACAGTGAAAATACTAAATTTTAATTAAAAACAACTTTTTTCTTCAACATAATTTATATTAATAAATTATATTATTTAATCCTTTTAATGTATAACTACATTATTATTTATCATTTAATAAAATGTAGGTCATTGGAATAAATTTTACATTGAATTCAGATATAGAATTTTTTCAATATTTTTCATGTTTAAACATTAATAACTCATTTTATAACCACATCAACGGGATTAATTATAAATTAATTACTAAAACTTCTGTTTTTTTATTTTTAAAAATATATTTTATATTTTTAATTACTGGTTCTAAATTATGTAAATAGTTTTCATTTATTTTTGGGTATATAAATAGTAAATGTAGTAATATTTTAATTACGACATTTTGGAGTAAATCAGGTAATTAAAGGTACAAATAATTTTATAATTTTCGTAAACCATGTCATAATTTAATATTATGAGTGGTTTTAGACCAAAATAAACCATATTCCAAAATTATAACCTTTTTAAGACACTTGGGTAAGAATATGACATTTATTATATTTTTTTTAAAGATAAGTTAAAAATTTCACACTCATATTTTTAATAACTAAATCATTTTTAATATAGGGATATAAAGAGGATAAATTATACTATAATTATTCATTTTAAATATAATAAATTTATCTTCATCATTATTATTTATTATTAATTTTTTTAGAATAAATAATTTAATTGTAGGTAGACATAACAATTGTGTAGTAATTGTTTAATTAAAAGAAATATCAAATAAATGACGTTAAAAATATTAAAATAAAATAAATTTTTCATAATTAATGAAATAAAAGTATTTTATAGATAAATTATAAATTATATCGATATATTAGAAGTGTTTTTTAGAATTTATAATGTTTATATTATATTTTTTAAAAGACAAATAATGAATAGAATCAAAATTGACCTAAATGATACTTTGAAATAAATAATATATTATTAATTGATATAAAATTAATAAAAATATAAATTTAATCCAAATGACTATAATAAGGTTAAATATTTCATTAAATATCCATTTGGGGTTCGTTTCTCATTTTATAGTAACTATATTAACCGTAAAGAGTAAAAAAGACAAGTTGTCACGGTAAGAGTTAAATGGTTTAACTAAGGGATAATGCCAAAAGATAAAGTCAATATTGTGACCTAAATATGTTTAAAAATACTTTTTTAAGATTATTTCTACCAATCCTCAAATTATATTTTAAATAACTCACTTTTTTCTATTTTAAATTAAAGATAAATTTATGTTAATTTAATAATTCAAGAGTTCCATAAAGAGGCCCCTCTCTTTTGAAAGGGAATATCCTCCCTCACTTTCTCACACAACTTTGAGCCTTCTAGATCAAAAAAACCCTACCCATTTCCAATCTAAACTAACCTATTTACATCCTAGAGTATTTTTTCTTCTCAAAAAAACAACCATAGTGTCCCTAAGAGGAGATCCAAAGGAGGTTTCCTAAAGGATAGGTAATTGTCTTTACCGACTCCTTTAAAATTATTTCTTCTTCTACTTCATCTTCAGGTGTTGTTTAATTTCTAAAATAATAAATACAGTATCATATATATGATGAGATTTTATTATTATTATGGTACATCCATATTCCTCCTTTTATCCATCCTTTGAAAAACATTATCACGATGTGTGAGAATGTCCGTCTCACCGTCTCCGCACTGTGGTGTAATTTTTTTTCATCACTACTTTATTTGGTTGGGTAAAATGATGAATATAATGGATATAAATAAAAAATATTACATTATATTAATTATTTATACTTAATATACCATCCAATTCCTTACCCCTTTACCATTACTGGATGATATCGTCGCTCGTGCGCACGTACGGTCTACCGTCTCCCCAACTGGATGAGATTCATCTTTAATAATAACCATTTAATAATGATTATAAAAATTTATATAATGAATAAATATAATATTTATGAACATAATATCATTATTTATAAAAAATAAAATATATCCTATTCATGAGAAAGAGGACTTACATGAAAAAAAAGGCGTAGGAAAATGAAGCAGTTAACACCTAAAAATAGGGTAATAACGAAATATTATTAACAAAAGAGTGATAATATAATATAAGTGGATCATATATGATATCATAAATTTTTATATGATTATTTTATAAATTAACCACATTTTTAAACCATTATATAGATGTTTAAATCACATTCAACTAAAGAAATTTATAAGTTAAGGTTTTCTCATCTAACCTTTTACTTCTTTGAGTTATATTTGTTTTTCACCAATTAATCCTTGTGTGTGGTGTATGAACTGGCCTTTAATATATCATATCATGAATCTCATTAACTTCATGGTATTAAATGTTTCATTTAAAAATTATTACTATAATGGGGCATAAATTTTTTTTGATTATAGGTGGAAAGAGATTTCTTAACTCAATTTTCATTCATTGGGTTAAACCTATAATTCATTGATCATTTCATGTTAAGGTTATGTGAGAAATTATTTTTTATTATATTACATTGTATTTCCACATGTTTTATATTTATTTAGAGTGAATACATGTAATATATCCACTTGATTAATGATGTAATCTTCTTAAGGGACTTTGTTTCAATATCCTTTCATTGAATTATATTTTGATGTTATGTAACTATATTATTTTATGTGGTGTATATAATTATCCTTTGGAACATATTTCATGAATATCCTTATAATCATGATATTACAAGTTTCATTTAATGTTATTCCTTAATGGGTCATATAATTCAAATGTTTCAAAGTGAAATGGGATACTTCAGAATGTTTAATTATTATTTTCCGCAAGAATATTTCAAAGAAATAATTTAAAATATTTTCATCAATATCAACATACTTTGTTACATATTTTTATGAGGATATACTCTAATAATACCATTAATCGTATTCCTTTGTTTTATTGGGAGAGTATTGATATTCTGTATGATTAGTTCTTCCTATACAAATAGTTATTGATTTTGTTAACACATGTTAATTTAGTTGTATTATTTATTCATTTAAGGAATGCATTGGACTTAGTATGCGGTGGGTGGGGCCCACTATATCCCCTCGATTCATCAGTGGGTCTCACGAGACAAAATAGTTTGGGTTTTTATCCATTTAATTATGGTTTCTTTCCTGAAGCTCATATGGTACGTTTACAATGCCAGCCATTATATATTCCCTCACTATGAGATCTTTTATTGATATTACAAGTGATTTTTAAACTATTAGAATATTTAGGTTATGTTTTCAAGATCATGTGATTATTTTATATGGTATTATTTATTCCTTCTATATAATTATTAATACTATGTTTAAATGTCATTTGTTTTAGTTATACACCTTTCCTTAATTTGTATGCTTATTATTCATAATACATTTCGTTTTACACTTACCCTTACTGAACATCTAAGCTCACCACTTTCTTATGTTTTATTTTCCCCATGATTTCAAGATGTGTATTAGGACTGATATGAAGATTCAAGCTAGGAGCATAATGACATTCTCAAAGGATTTTATATGTTGTATTTTATGTTTTTATTTGTAATTTAAGGTTCATGTATGTAATATATTTTCAAAGACTACTAAACTAATCAGTCCTTTGGGATTCAATTCTTATATCTATGCCAATGTAATAAATAAATAATTGGATCTGGTCTACCTAGGTCAGGGTCATTACATGAACTTCATGATTTTCCAAAATTGTTTGAGAAGTTAAATAATTTTTCAAATTCCATTTTATGATGGTTGTACTAAATTTATAGCATTTTCAGCTACACTGAAGTAATATAATATAAAAGTTAGAAATGGATGGAGTGATTTTGGATTTACTAGATTAATTTCTCTATTGAATGATATGCTCCAAGAATATAATGAGCTTCATTTCGAAACATTTGATTCCAAATAAGTGCTACATTCATTGGGAATTATCTCTTAATGAATATATGGTTTAAAAAATGATTTTTTACAATTTTCAAAGGACCATGAATCACTAAAAAAATTCCCAAAGTGTGGTGTGTCTTAATATAATAAATATTAATTAAGTCCTATGAAATTTTTATGCTACTTTAAGACTATTACAAGGTTTATGATCCGATAATAATTTGAGTAGACTATAAGGAAATTGATGTGGCATGAAGATACAATAAATAAATATGGAAAACTTCATAACCCAGTAGACTCTCCTCAGTAGAAGAAAATTGATCATGAGTATCCTAAATTTGGAACAAATCTGAGAAGCATTTGTATTGCACTATCTATAGATATTGTGAATCCTTTTGTATTTATAAGTAGCACTCATAACACATAACTAGTTTTGTTGGTAAATTATAAATTTACACCATGGTTATATATGAAATGAAAATACATTAAGTTGTATGTGCTTATATCAGGACCAAAACAATTAGGTAATGATATTGATGTCCATATGGATTTATTAATCAAATATTTGAAATTATTTTGGGATTAAGGTGTTAGAGTGTATGAATCTTACAGAAATGAAAATTTCACGTTGATCATCACGCCCTACATGACAATAAATTACATTCCTTATTATAGAAATTTTTCGGGGTATATCTTTAAGGGAACTCAATGGTGCCCCATTTTTTAACAAGGTACATAGTCAATTTGGTTGAAACATTCGTAAAAGACTACATTTCTAGGTCATCATATATTCCTACCCTAAACACATAAATACTGATCCTAGATAACATCATTCAATAGAAGTCTAGAAAAAGTTACAACACTAATTTCACTAATAGGTGATCAATAATTTCATATTGTAAAATTTATGTCGACTAATTTTGGTAAACCTTTTTTGAAAAACATTACAAAATCCACTTGTAAAAAGAGATAAATTTTTTTTAATTTTCATATGAGAGTTTTTTATACATCAAAATTATCTTTATTTTATGTACTTGGAAAAAAATGTTTGTGATAGTGTTATTGGAATGTTACTAAATAAACAAAAAAACATAGGATTTTATTAAGTCAAATTTCTACATTATTGACATTGGGATACGACAAGAGTTGGCTCTAGTGAAGGGTGAATGATGATATTTTCTTTATCCATCTACATACACTATTACTAAAAAGAGAGATATCGATTTTTCAAAATCTTAAATGATGTAATTGTTCCAGAGGGGTATTCAACAAATATCATCATTTCTATGATTTATTTAAAGTTAATGGGTTTAAAATCACATGAATTTCATATTTTGATGAAGTATCTAATTTTTGTAGCTTTAAATTTCATTTCTTCCAAGAATAATCATCATATATTAACAAATCTTAGTTTCATTTTTAAAAGCTATACGCAAAAATGTTATATAAATGATGAAATTTATAACAATAGAAAAGGAAATTATTTCCATATTTTTTGAATTGGAGATGTTCTTCTCACATCCATTCTTTGATTTGATTGTTCACATGATGGTTCACTTTGATAGAGAGATTCAACTATGTGGTCTTATGCATTATAGATGGACATACCCAATTGAATGGTATATGAATATTTTTAAAGGGTATTTCAAAAATCAAAGTCATCCAAAAGGTTGTATTGGGGAGTGATATGTAATTTTGGAATCTATTGAATTATTTAATAATTAGCTATCTGATGTGGCAAGAATTGGTCTACTGAAATATCATCACACAGAGTGGCTTGTAGGTGAAGGAATTTATAGAATACATATTTTCACAATTAATATTATAGAGAAGAAGTAGGACCACCATTTTTTTCACCATATTTTATAGGTTGAGACATATTTTGAAACCAACAAATTAATTTTGAGGAATTTAAATCTATCAAGGTAAAAATCTAGATATGAAATCCACATAATAAACTCTTCATAGGATGACTATGAGGCCATATTTTTAAGGAGTCAAATAAAAATATAGATTCAATTTCAGAATTACTTTGACAACTAGCTAGAGGACTAAGTGTGTATGTGTTATCTTATAATAGTTATGTAATTAATGGTTATATGTTCTATTCAAATGATCATGGTGATCATAGTACTTTAAAAATAGTGGAATTAATATTATGGATGAAGTGATACATTTATTAGGTACCGATGAAATAAATCCAATTTATTAGAATATTTCATACTCTAGAATCATCAATCAAATAAGGTAGTTATATTATATAAAATTACATGATACTATTTTTAAATTCAAATGGTTTCATAACAGGAGTGTAGTTAAAATGGTTGAATTGGGTTTTGAGAAAGTCAATTTCAGAAAGGATGGGTATAGAGGTGAATTATTTATTTTTTAATCATAGGAATTTGAGGTATTTTATATTCGAGGTCCTGTAATCTAAAAGTGGTCAATTTTTCAGTTATTGACCAAAAACATTAAAGGATCAATGGTAAATTAAACTAAGTATTTCCATTTCATTGGGACATCACAATATTTTATTGGTGGTCCCAATGTAGATGGGGTCTCATATGTTAAAGGAAACCACAATGAGCTAATTTTGATACTCATTAGAGGGGTCAAATCCATTCAACCATAAAAATGAGAGTTCAATAATTAGGTTATATTTTTTTATAATATACATTCTATTACCACATATTCATATATGTTTACTACTAAATTTTCATAATCTAAATAAAATTTTTAAAAACATCTATAGATAATGATATCTACACATGAAGTTGCTTCCAATATTGATGAAAAATAGGCTTCTCAACATGTTGATGCTCCCAATGCAGAGGAAAAACTAGCTTCTACACATGTTAATGCTACTAAGGTAGAGGAACAACATGTCAACAATGTTGAAGATAAGTAAATAGTAGATGGTGAACAACCTATGTGCTAGAAAAAATATAATAATTGTATCATGATAGTGTTAATAAAAATTATTTAGGATAGAAATAAAGGCAACAAATTCAAGGTTGTATGGAATGCATGCGACCAACCTATAAACCCTAACAAGGCCATATTCAGTAGTTATATTGGGATCACCACTCAAATGCACCATCTAATTGATTTAGATTCATTTAAAATGTTTTTCTCATGCTTAAAGCACTAATTTGGGAATATATTTTGGTAAAATTAGGATATAATTATTTTATTTTACTAAAAAATGAAACATTTATTTACTCTTTATTATCCCCTATAGAGTGCATTTATAGTAAATAAATATCAAATGAAATTTTAAATAATGATTGTTGGAAAGTGAAATATAGGATTTTAGAAAAATATTATGAAGTATCATATCAAAGATATTGAAGGGAAAATAAACCCACACCCACCACATATATAATACCCTACTTTTTATTACATGACTATTACATAATTTTAAAGAAAAACAAATATAATTACTATACATTTGAGGATCGAAAGATTTAGTGTCTTGGGAAAATCACATTCATACATAAATATTATATTATAATTAATAAAAATTTATTTAAATCCATCTTCTTTCTCCTTCTAAAATCTCATGTTCTCCTTTGTACATGTAGTCACCTCAGTATATACATCAAAGAGGAGGAATAAGGGACATGAATAAATATTACATGGTTGAGGATAATAATAATCATCACATCATAAGCATAGGATCATCATCATAATCACGCAAGAAACATTTTATTACAAAATGGAATGTGGTGATTCATTAAAAAAAGCATCATGTCATAGTGGTCAAATACCACACATAATTGTGAACAAAGATAATATCATTTTCATACATAACATATTTGTATAATCATAACATAATCATTATGAAAAATTCTAGCAACATGCTCATGGATAATACAAATTATGTCATCAGATAAATCATATTTCCCGATGCATTGAAAGGATATATAATTCTAGTCCCACCCATCACATCATAATATTTACATAATCATGCATGCCATATAGAATGTATCACAATAGTAGTCATGAAATAACCCATGGAATGGAATGTGTTTCATAAGGATTTTATAAATCATGATTTGATGAATAAATTTGGGGTTACAAAATGAATAATAGAAAATATATTTTCTATAAAATTCATCTTTCTCGAGTGAAGTAGAAACAAAACAAGAGGAGAAAAATATATTTTTGGAGAGAGAAGTCTTTTTGAAAATCATTATATTTTTTAAAAAATCAAGGTGAAAACATGTATATCCAAAAAAAGAAATTGAAATGATATTTAATGAATATTAGAGGGAAATAATTAAAAAATATTTCTTTAAATAGGGTTAACCTAGAGAAAAGGATTTAGGTTTGAGAATCCCCATACCTTAAATAATGATTTATTTCATTGATTTTGCGCCTCCTGAATAATAAATATATATTTATTAAAACGTTGACCCAGAAGTGAATGATTTTAATTTTTAAAATATTTATAAATTATAACTATTTTATTATATTTATCAATTTCCTTGGTTATAGGATAATCATTTTGATATAAGTTTTTACCTAAAAAATCATGTTTTTTACGATTTCAGTATTTTGTTCAAAGTAATTTATAAACCAATTTATTTAATTAAAGAATCCTAAAATACATATATTTATAAATTTATATATCATAAATAATTTACTATGACCAACCATAGGTTTAGTGATACTAAAATTATTGGAAATTTCCCCATTGTCCATTAACCGACCGTTGATAGGAAATTATCGAAAGAGCGGGAAATGGAAGTTTGAAATTTATGTATATATCAAAAAATGATACTTATACTATGTTAACATAATTAATATAATTTTAAAATAATAAATAATTAGTTTTTTAAGATTTTTTTGAAATGAATTTTGAAAAAAGAAATAATAAAAAGAGATAGGAGAGTTGATAGAAACTTACTCTTTCCTCAATGTAGCTTCTATTATGCGACAATAAAACTCCCTTGATGTTTAGAGTTGGTTTACTCTAGAAAATACCCAGGTATTATATGTGGATTGAGAGGGAGGATTTTGGATGAAATATGGCTTTTGAAAGTGAGGAAATACTGTATTTCCAAGGGGAGGGAGAGGAGGTATATATACTTGAGGAGAGGGGTATTTTTGGAATAAAATATTGTATAAAAACTATGTCAAAGGTAAAACCTATAATAGTTAATTTTTATAATATAAATCATACATAAATTTAATATAAAGTCTTAAATAATTTAAAACCATTTATAATTATAATTGATTTAGTTTATTTGAAATGAAATTTGAAAAAATGAAAAATTGTTATTTTAAGGGATCACTTTTGACTTTAGGTTTTGGAAAATTATTTTTTGATTTGGAAAACAAATTTATTATATTTTAATGAATAATTTATGAAATAAAACATTTTTTGGCCAAAAATAATGTTTTATGAATGATTAGTTTATTATTACATCATTAATGGTGTAATTTAAGATACACTGGTTAGGAGAAAAATAATATTTTTACTTTTCACCTAAAAATTGAACTATTTTAAAAATTTTCCAAAAAATAACTTTTGGAAAATTTCGACATGTTGATTTCAAAAATGATATTCATTTTTTCAAAATAAATTTCTATCATATTTAATCTTATATTTTAATATAAAAATAGTATTTTTATAAAACAGATTAAAATATTGTTTATTAAAAATGTGTTTACATTTTCTATAAGTTTTTTAAAAATGATATTTATTCTTTCTAATTATAATATTTATATTTACTTAAATTAATCCTGGTAATATTATTTATATCACGTATTTTTATTTTGAGGTAAAATTAATATTCCAAAGGTTATGTTACTATTCTTAATAGTCAGAATACTATTACCAAGGGTTATGTTACTATTACAATGACCAAATTACTATTCCAATAGTCACATTACTAGCTATAAATATCACATAATTATTTTAGTAAATTTTCACAAAAATTTCTCCCAAGGTTATACATTTTTATTTTCTATGATTTTGATTATTTTACTAATATTTGGTTTCATTTATAAAGCAATGGTTATGGGGTGATGATTATAGTATATTGGGTTGATCCATATTTTCCCATTGTATCTTTTCTATTTTCTATTTTCCCTTCTAACAATTGGCATTTTAAAAGGTTTATTCATTAACTAATACAGTGATTTTAATTAATGAAATAACATGTTTTTGGTTTCTTTATGTTTTTTGTGTGCATAATATTTTATAATATAATATAATACACATTCATATCTAGAAACAAATATAATTTTTAAAAACTAGGGTGTTATGTTTGTCCCCCATTTATAAATTTTATCCCCAAATTTTTAAATCATATTCTTCGTTGAGAATAGGTGAGGGTACTTATTTTTCATTGATTCCTTCAGTTCCCATGTAACATGTTTGTATTTATGGTTCCTCCACAATACTTTGAAAAGTTGAGTTATCTTATTTCATAGAACTTTGTATCTATGGTTGAAGATCTTCACTGATTCCTCCTCATAAGAGAGGTTATTTCTAGATGTACCACCTTCAGATTCAGTACATGTAAGGGATCAGGTATGTACTTCCATAGGTGAGATACATTGAATAAATCATGAACATGAGACATATTTCTTATAAGTTCATGGTGATAAGATACTAATACCATTAGATCAAGGATATCAAAGGGCATAATGTACCTAATACTAAACATACCCTTCTTTTCAAACCACGAAAAATATTTCACTATGATATTTGAAGGAAAAACTTTTCTCCAAATTCAAACACTAAGTCCTTTTGATGGTTTTCTGCATACCTATTTTGCTAACTCTAAGAAGATTTAATATGTTATTTTATGGATTGAACCATCTTTTTCATATCATTCACAAAATCAGGTCTAATTAGCTTTCATTATCCAAATTAATTCCATAATGTTGGAGTTCTATATCACTTATCGAATAGAGAACCATTTGGATCTATGTGAATACTTGAGTGAAAGATATTATTGTATGATAACTCAACTAATGGTAGAAGTTGATCCCATCCACCATCCAATTCCCTTGAGTAAGATCTCAGTATATCCTTGAGTTTTTGAATGGATCCTTCATATTAGCCGTCAGTTTTGGGGTGATATTTCATGATGAAATTCAATTTACTAATCAAAGCATGTTGAAGACTTCTGCATAAAGTATATGTGAACCTAATATCACAATCATAAATGAGAAAAAGTGTTACCCTATTTAGCCTCACCACTAATTTCAAATTAATTTTAGCAAGTTGGTCAACTAATAAATCTTCACAAATAGTGATGAAGCAGGTAATCTTGGTGAATAGATCCACTACTACCCATATTTCACTTTTTCCTTTGGATTTGTTTGGGAGACCAGTGAGAAAGCATATAGTGTCATTCTCCCATTTCCTTTTGGCTATAAATAATGGTTTATCATCCCTTTGGAATTTTTTTACTTTTTTAAGTTGTTAACATACCAATAACCTTGAGATATGCTTCATAATATCCTTCTTCACATTTCCCCACCATAAGTGCTCTTGAAGATCAAAATACATATTGGTACTTCTAGTATGGATAGAGAAAGTTGAGCTATGTGAATTATCCAATAGCTTCATATTTATCTCGGGTGATGAAGGAACACAATGTCTAACACTAAGTTGAATCCCACCATCCTAATCCATATGGAATCCATGAATATTCCATTATTTCTCTATCATTTAAAGATCTAGATCATCTATTTGTGCCTCATTGATCTTCTCTTGGATAGATTATTGGGAAATAATTTGGGAAAGTTATGGTATTTTCCTTTCTGTAATGATTTCCAAATCCATCATTTTTATATCCATGAAGATATAGTATTTATCAATCTACATCATAAATAGAGTATCATTTTCTTTTATTCTAATAACTTAATATTTCTTGTTCTCCTTTCCCAAATAGTAATGAAAAGATAAATCATAGTCCTTGATTATCTAAAACCATATTATTTGACATATGTTTACCTCCTTCTATGTGAATATATAGTTTAGACTCTTTTTATCAGTTTATATGTCACATTTATCACCATAGAGGTTGTGATAAAATATTTTCTCGGAAAATATCACAGCTTTTAACTCTAGATCATGCATTGGGTAGTTTTTATCATGTATCCCCAACTATTGTGAGGAATAGGCTGTCATGTTATCATTCCACGTGATCAAAATCTCAATCCTTTCTTCTAAGAATCACCACATTTCATAAAAACTTCTCCACTTTTTGGAAGTGTGAGTAAAATCATAATGATTAGACTCTTCTTGAGATCCTCAGTGATTTTCTCACATTAATCTATTTATGCATACTTTACTGCTTTCTATGTTAACATAGTTAGTGGTGTAGACAATCCTGAAAATTTTATCACAAAACATCGGTAACACCCAGGTAGGACAAGAAATATATGGATTTATATGAAACTACTGGGTATGGTCCATTACTCAATTTATTTTTTCTTTGAAGGGTCCACATAAATCCTCTCAATTGTGATTACATACCCCAAGATTATAACATTCTGTATCTAAAAGTCACACATACGAAAATTAGCATATATTTTGTCTTTCTATAATGTCACCAACAAAATTCATTGATACCCTTAATGTTCCTCTTTTCTATTGTATTAAATGATAAAATCATCAATAAAAACATCCCAAAATTAGATTTAGTATCAAAAGACTCTATTCATCAAACACATGATGATTTCAAGTGAATTAGTAAGTCTAGAGGGCATCACTATGGACTCACAATGCACATACCTTATACAGAAGTCTGTCTTTTGAATATCTTATTTATTAACCTTTATCCAATGATATTCATATTAAAATCCACCTTTATGAAGTAATGATATCCTCATAGTTGATTGAACAAGTCATAAATCCTTGGTAGAATATACTTGTTCTTTTTTGTAATATTTTTGAGCTTTCAGTAATTGATACACAACTGCATTGATTCATCCTTCTTCTTGACAAAGATAACTATATCATTCCAAGGTGATGCACTAGGGTGTATTAAAACATTATCCAAATGCTTTGGAAACTTCTTATTTAACTCCTCCAGTTCAATCAGGTCTATAATTTTGGGGAATTTAGAGATAGAATGGGCTCCATGTGTATGTTCAATTGATAAACCAACCTTATGATCTGTGGGAAGTCTATGTAACACTTTGGAAAATACATTAGTGTATTTTCTCACCATGGTAATTTCATCTAGGTTGATACATTAATTTGAATCAACCATTTTGGTAAGGTACAATTCTTCACAAGGTATCATAACCTAAACCATCAAGGTATTTTCAAAAGGAGATTCATGTTATTCCTTGGATTTGTATAATATCATTATATGGTTTATAATATGAAAATATATTTACATTTACCAACAATTTATGTTCCCTCTACATAATGAGATACAATTCATTCCTAGTATTTCATAAAATTCAACCAAGTTAAGGATTACGAGATTAATGATAAGAATCTTCCCACACATGCTAAAAAGAGAAGTGTGCAACACTGAGTTTCAATTATCACACCACTATGTGTTTTTACATATATCTCTAATTCAATGTATCAGATCTTTGATTCAATAGTTCATGAAAACTTTTAGGATATATGGGGTTTCCTAAAACCACAATCAAATAAAACTTCTACCATTCTTGAGTGAATTGGATCTAAGAATTTTACAAGTTAATTTTCATGCTCCACTTCATCAGTAGTGATATCATAAGATTTTACTTTATCCTTTGGATTTGGTGGTTACTGATAGTGATTACCCTAAAATGACCATGGTTTAGTGCACTGCATTGCATAATGAACTTTCTCCCAATAGCTGAAACATTGATCAATGGGTAGTGCATTAGGAGGTTCCTTCCGTTATTACATCATGTTATCCAACTTCATCATGTCTCTTCAAGATTCATGATCTTGGTTACCTTCTCTCCCACACTTAAATCATTTTCTCATCCCTCTGAAAAAATTCTCATGATGATTCTTCCCATATTTTTGACACATGGGTGGTTGGATCTTGTTTACTATTTTTTTACTTGACCCACCATCTTGAAAATATATTCTTATCTTCTTATCCCCATTTATAAAGGTCCAATTTCCAAACTCAATCACTACTTTGAGAGCACATCAAACCACTTTTTTATAAATCCTAATGTAACGACACAAATATTCATTAATGGAAGTTACTCTTGATCTAATTAAATGTTTTTATGGTTATATAAAATGTGAACTTCATTGGTTTTATGTTTATGGATTTTAAAATACCATTATCAATTGTTACCATTGCTAATATAGTCATTGAACAATGATCACATGATTAGTATAAATATAGGCCTTTAACAAATCAAAATTTACTCAGACAAAGGAAGCGATGGCCTCATCCAGTAGACTTTCCCCATACGAATCCCATTTGTCGGAGCTTGGAAAGGAGGTGGCATCATTGGGCTTCGCTCTTGACCAAGCCCAAGCTGATCTTGAGCATGTTAATCTTGAGCAGAACTGACTACGGGAGAAGTATAAGTTAACATAGATTACCACCGGAGCGATGTTATCTGAGCCACCCCAAGAGTCTGTCACCATCATACACCTTACCCTTCGGTCTTATGCGAGTGTTATAATGGGTTATGTAACAAGACCTCATCACTATGGTTATGTACATTATTTTTGTATATAATAATGAATATACTTTCATTTTATTATTGTTACCTTCAAAATAATTTTTAAAGCACAAATAGTATTTTTAGTTAATGTTCATCTAAGAAATCTATTTTGATTAATTAATGGATTTTTTAATTAAATAATATTTTAATAAATTATTATTATTATTATTAAATTAATTTTTATTAAATATAAAGGATCATATAATTTTATGAATGTAATCGTAATTTTTTATTAAGGTTTGAATGCCATTTTTGTCAAAACACATGAATTTTCGATAAATGTCAGTTTTTATTTTAAAAGTGAAAATTAAAATATTTAGATAAAATTAATATTATTTCTAGAATTAGGACGTTGAAATTATCCAATGGTGAATTTTTCATAATTTTGTGAGATAGTCAAATTTTTGGGTAAAAATTAAATATCGTTTAAATATATAATGTGTTTTATGACATCATAACGACCCAATAGTGATGTAAAAAAATACTATAAACATTATGTTCAGCAAATATATGTTTTACCATTAAAATAATGTGATTTTGGGTTTGTTTCATTTATTTTACAAAGCTTTAGTGGACCCTTCATGACTTATTAAATATTTTATCTTTTTAAATTGTTGTCCTTGGGAGTGTGACTCACCTCCATATAAGAAACCTCATTATTTTAAGAAGTTCGGAATTTTTCCTTATAAAATATTGTTTTCCACTTCCATTTTTCAAAAACCATGGGCAAAAACCATGGTATGGTTTTTGTTTTCGATTAGTTTAATGTGAGGTGTCCCAAACCTAAATAATAAAGAATTCCCTCACCTTTCCTATATAAACCCACCCAATCTCCCACTTTCTCCTCACTCAAATTCTTTTTAGTTCATCCAACATCCTCCCTCCTCTCTACTGAATCCTCCAAAGGTGCCTCAAGATTCCAAGAAGCCTCTCTCAAGCCTCTCAAGCTTTTGGAATCACACTTCCAAGTAATGGTTTTTCTTCCTTTCTCATTTTTGTGAAATTTTTTTAATGTTGTTATGCCATTTTAATTTCAATTATAAATGTTGGGGTATGGTTTTTAACCTCCCCCATAATTCCCTCTTTATGTTTTAATTATTATTGACCCCTTTCTCTCTCAATAAATTCCTCCCATGTACACCCGTTACTATGTCGAAATTCTGAAAGGAATTTATCTCTCCTCACTTACATTCAAGAAATTATTTTGTATCATGAATCTAAATTCCATTAAAATTGTTGGGACATGTATATATATGACCTTATTACTATAAATTTCATTTAAATATGATGAGATACATCTTTCTCTCTCATCAACCATTTTTATGAATTCTTACATCATGTCGTTACGCTGCCGAAATTGCACCGATTTTCCAAGCCAATGTCATTATGTAGTGAATACCATGCCCATTTCTATATCAAGGGTATTTTCCTTTATTCACATTTAATTATTGATTATAAATTTTTATGTATGAATTCTACATTCCTTTATCATGGAATAAATGATGATGTTTTATGAATCCATGTTATCTGATCCATGTGGCACACTTATGCATGAAATTAAATATTTAAGAAGGGTTCGCCCTTATAGTGCTCCAATGCATTGGGTAAAGTATAGTATCATGATATTTCATGTGCAATGGGTTTTGACTCATTATAATTCAAGTGAAATTATGTTTTACTTGTGCTTCATGGGTAATGAGGGTTTAATCATGCTCCATTTGCAATGATCCTTGGCTCATGCTAATTCCATGGTAAGTGTTGTTGCCACATTTCCATGTTATGATTATCATGTTTTATCTTGCCTTTATGTTTATGCTTATCTTGTGATATATTGATATTCCTATTGTCTAACATGTATCTTATTCCTCATTTCATTCCATGAATATTCCCTTACTGGGCTTTATAGCTCACCCTTTTCTTATGCATGTCCTCAGGTTATCCCATGCAATGCTAAGTACGAGGGAATGTAGTTGTCATGTAAAGGAAGTTTTTAATAAAGATGTTGTGTGTTTTATGTTCTAAACTGTTATGTAATGTCTCTAATCCCAAAATACACTATACCTATAAATCTTTTATGTTGTATCATGTGACGATTTTATGTAATAAATCAGGTTTAAGTGTGTAATAAAAAGAATTATTTTCATAGTTGGTATCAGAGGATAGGTTTAGTTATTTTTGGGATTAGGATTAGAAAACCCTATTAAATCCTTAGAGACAAGACTAATTATAATAAAAACATCCCTATGTTTTGGTGAGTATTGAGTAAATGGTTTATCAAGAAAATACATCCCCATCTGAATATGAGCAGGTAGAGGCGGATCTGGCACAGATGTACCCTTGGGGTAAAACCCGAAAACACCGCTTCGGTCTAGACTCGAACGGGAATTGGTGCACGACCACGGGCCTTGTTGTACTCTTGGTTATGACACCCCCTGGGGATATGCTTTGCTAAATTCACAAGCTTAGTATGAACCATTATTAAGGGACAAAAAAATGACCTAAGAATATATGTTAGAAAGTAGATCATGGATAACATACACTGAACCCAATAGATTCACATGTTAAGGAAATAAAAGTTATTTATAAGTCATCATTTTTGTCCTTGTATTACCCTTTTTGTGTTACCCAAAACTTTCATTTTAATCCATCCAATGGTCGGTAGTATAAGGGCTAGGGATAACAAATGATGTGAAGATCAATGTGATGATTGTACTAATGAGATGCCCAATCCAATGGGAGCAGGAATCGCAAACTTTTTCATGCTTCTCTCTTAGATAACTCAATATTTGAATAGAAACATGGGTTAAGAGTAACGTTAAACCCCCCCCCCCCTAATAAATAACAAGTCATTGTCGAGAGCTTCATCAGACAAAGGCCTCATACTTTTAATGGATCATCTGATCCCTCAATCATTGAACAATGGATCAACTCCATTGAAAAGATATTCTCTATCCTTCAATGTTATGTACATGAGAAGGGTCACCTGGCTGCTTATCGTATATAGGGTAAATCTGATCAAAGGTGGATGATTATCAAAAATACGAAGCCTGAGGAGGAGATTGAGGCATTGGAATGGACGGATTTACGGAAGATTTTTTTCGATAAATATTTTCCACGCACCCTCTGGCTTAAGATGGAAAGGGACTTCCTTGACCACAATCAAAAAGATGATAAATCTGTTGGAGCGTACGAGGAAAATTTGAAAAGTCTTGCACGATACATATCCAGATTTATTGTTACCCCTGAATGCAAGGTTGACCGCTTCTTTGGTGGGCTGCAACCTAGCCAGCGGAAAGCGCTGACAATCCGTGACTTCGATAGCTATAAGGAAATTATCTGATGTGCCCTCAAGGTCGAAATGGAGATCGGAGAATCTCAAGGGTATCATGGGGATAAGAAACATAAGGTGTAATTTAATTTTTGCGGTATGATCGATAAATCTAATGGTGCTAAGAAGATCCAGCACCCCAATTTCCAAAGGTACAGAAATAAGCACCCTGGAAGTTTCCTGAAGGGTATGAGAAAATTCTTTAGGTGTGGAAGAGAAGGGCACCTAGCTATTAACTGTTGGCAAGAAAAACCCCCGGCGGAAATAGAGGAGAGGAATTCTTCGTTCGAACCTCAACGTATTGTTCACTGCTATAACTACAATGAACCAGGACATCTTGCAAATCAGTGCCCTAAGCCAAGGGTTTTCAGAGGCAACCAACAACCTGTAAGGAAAAAAGGGTGATCTTTTTCCATCACTACTGTTGAAGATAACACCAACGATGAAGTGGTGAAAGGTATGCTAGTTATTAATCCAAGAATAGAGAACATGCTTTTTTATTCAGGTTCTATGTATTCTTTTATATCTCCATATTTTAGTATAACAATCCCAACACCACCACAAATCATGGAAGTAAAGATTTTGGTGTGTACGGAAAATTGGGAAATCACTGCATCCCATGAATATACTCCTCCCCTATCATAATATGTGGATTGAACTTCCTAGAGAACATCATCATACTCCCTCTAGTGGAATTTGATGCAATTCTGGGCATGAATTGGCTTTCCTTATATAGAGTTAACCTAAATTGTTGTGAGAGGGAAATCACTCTCCATGTGGAGAATCTACCCCTGATTCTTTACAAGTGCAAGGAGGGAGATGAACCTTCTTTAACTCCATCATCTCAAGCGTAGATATCACTGCCCTATGGGCACACGTATCTAGGCCAGATGATTGAGTCTAAGGAGGCAACCATCCTAGAAGACATGCCTATTGTGAGGGAATTCGCTGAAGTGATTCCCGAGGAATTTCATGGTCTTCCTCCAAGAAGAGATGTTGAATTCTCAATTGATCTTATACCTGGGGAGTTTCCAATATCCAAGACTCCATGTAGTATGGAAATTGAGGATCTTGAGGATCTAAAGAAATAACTATATAAGAATTTGGATAAAGGGTTTATACACCCAACTTCTTAACCTTGGGGTGCACCAGTCCTCTTCGTCAAGAAGAAGAATGGGTCAATGCGCATTTTCATCGATTATCGTGAGCTCAAAAAAATCATGATAAAGAACAAGTATCCTCTCCCACAAATTGATGACTTGTTTGATCATTTGTGTGGATCACAATACTTCTCCAAGGTGTATTTGCGGTCAGGATATTATTAAGTAAGGATGAAGAAGGAAGATATCCTCAAGACTACTTTTCGTACAAGATATGGGCACTAAGAATTCATAGTAATTCCTTTCGAACTCACTAATGCTCCAGAAATATTCATGGACTTGATGAATAGAGTCTTTAGAGATTACCTTGACAAATTTTTGGTAGTATTCATAGATGATATTTTGATATATGTTTAAACCAAGGAGGATCATGAGGAGCATCTAAGAACTATACGTGAGAACTTTTGGAAGGAGAAGCACTATGAACAGTACATCAAGTATGAGTTCTGGTTGAAGGAGGTCTCATTATTGGGCCATATCATCACAAAAAATGGTATATCTATGGATCCCTCTAAAATAGATGCAATTGAGGGATGTTCGAGGCCTACATTGGTAACAGATATTCGTAGCTTCTTGAGGTTATCTGGATATTATCGACGACTTGTGAGAAATTTCTCACGATTGTCCAACCCTCTTACCAAGATAACTTGGAAGGGAGTAAAGTTTTATTAGAGTGATGAATTAGAAGAAAGCTTCAAGAGTTGAAAAGGAGTCTTATAACTACGCCCGTTCTCACTTTACCCACAAGTGGAGAACTTTTTATGGTAGTCAGTGATTCTTAGAAGAAGGCCTTGGGATGTGTGTTGATGCAAAATGAAAAAGACATTGCCTATGCTTCAAGGAAATTGAATGTTCATGAACATAACTATCCAACACATGACCTCAACTTGGATGCAGTGATATTCACTTTGAAAATTTTGCGGTATTATCTCTTTGGGGAGAAGTGTGAAATATATATGGACCACAAAAGCCTCAAGTATATATTCACACAGAAGGATTTGAACATGTGCCAATAAAGATCGTTAGAGCTGATCAAATACAATGACTTCTCAATCCATTATCACAATACCCAATGAATTGGAGGGTTATATAATTATATTCCCACCTATAACAATATAATATTTATATTATCATGCATCCCGTATGGAATGTATCACAATCATAGTCATGAAATGACGCATTGAATGGAATGGATTTCACATGGATTTTATAAATAATTATTTAATTAATACATTTTGGGTTCTCAAATGAATAAAAAAAGTATTTTTCATAAACATCATCATCATTGAGTGAAGGAGAAACAACTCAAGAAGAGTAAAATATGTGTTTTGGAAAGAAAAGCCTTTTTTGGAAATCATTTCATTTGGATTAAAAATCAATGTCGAAAATGTATATCCTATAAAAGAAATTTAAATGATATTTAAGGAATATTAAAGGAATATTCATACTAAATATTTTGTAAAATATGGATAACCCAAAGAAAAAGAGTTTGGTTCAAGAATCTCCTTACATTAAATCTCGCTTTATTTTATTGCTTTTGTGCCTCTTGAATAATAAATATAGATCTAATAAAAAATTTATATAGAAGAAAATTATTTTCATTTTTACCACTATTTATATACTAAAATCATTTCACTATATTTATTAATTTCCTTGGTTATAGGGAAGTCATTTAGATATCATGTTTTCTTTAAAGATTTCCCATTTTTCTTTGATTTCACTATTTTGTTCAAATTCATTTATACAAGAATATAATTAAATAAAGAAGCTTAAAATAAATATATTTCTACATTTTTATATCATAAGTAATTTATTGTAATCAACCATTGGTTTTGTGATAGTAAAATTATTGACAATGTCCCCATTGGTGATTAACTAACCATCGACGGTAAATCATTGAAAGAGCAGGAAATGGAACATTAAAATTTATATATGTCATAATTATGATACTTCTAGTAAGTGAATAAAAATTTAAATATAATTATAAAATAATTTCTAATTGATTTTATAAATTATTTTTTGATATTAATTGGGACAAAATAAATATAATAAAAATATAGAGAAGAGTTGATAGAAACTTACTCTTTCCTCAGTGTAGCTTCTTTTGTACGACACTAGAACACCTTTAATTTTTAGAGATGGTTTACTATATAAAAACACTAGGTATTATACAGGGTTTTAATGGGAGGGATTGGGGATAAATGTTTCATTGGAAATTGATGGAGGAGTGGGTTTTTAAGGGGAGGGAGGGGTAATTTATACTTTAGGAGAGAGGTATTTTTAGAATACAATATTGAATAAAATACTATATCAAAGGTAAAAAAATGTAATATTGAATATTTTATAATATAAATCATATATCAATATAATATAATGGTTATAATAAAATAAAACACTTAATAATTCTAATTAACTATTTTTATTGAAAAGTAAAGTTGAAAAATAGAAAACTTGTTATTTCAAGGGATCACTTTTGACTTCAGGTTTTAGAAAATGCTTTTTAGGTTTTAAAATTAAGTTTATTATATTATAATTAATTATTTATAAAATTAAATACTTTTTTGATGATAATAAAGTTATATAAATAATTATGTTAGTATTAAATCATGAATGATGTAATTTAAGATATGTAAGTTATGCGAAAAATGGTATTTTGACTTTTCACCAAAAAAATTATGTATTTTAGAAAATTACCAAAACAATCACCCTTATAAAATTTAGACATGATGATTTATGAAATTATATTTATTTTTACATAATGAAATTATAACATAGGTCATTTTAAATTTTAATTTAAAATTATGATTTTTATGAAATACTTTAAAATAATGTTTATCAAAAATTTGCCTATTTTTTCTCTGATTTTTTAGTCTTGATATTTTTTTAATTATATTATTTATATTTTCTTAAATTAATCATTATAAATATTATTTATTTCAAAATTTATCATTTTAAGGTAAAATTACTATTCCAACCATCGGGTTACTATTCCCAACGATTGGGTTACTATTCTCAATGGTCGGGTTATTATTCCAATGGTCGCATTACCTCCTATAAATACCACTTTATTATTTTGATAAATGTTTACTATAATCCATACAAAGGTTATATATTTTGATTGTTTTACTAAAATTTTGATTTATTTATATATTATTGGATGTGAGGGCGATGATTCTAGCAGATTGAGCTGATCCTTATTTTCCTATTGTAGTTTTTTTATTTTTTATTTTGTATCCCCCTCTAATAATTTTCATTTTGGTGGGTTTATTCATTGACTAATGTAACTTTTTTTATTAATGAAATAACATGTTTTTGTTTTCTCTAGGTGTTATATGTGTAAAATACTTTATAATATAATACAATACAAATTCATTCCATGAAAAAAATATCATTTAGAAACTATGGGTTGTTACAATAGATGTATACACATCTGATAAACCAATAAACATGGAATGTATTTATTGGTCATTTTGAGGAGACAACTTTTCTTGTACATTTTTATTGGTAATACATTTCTTGACAATGCATGCATTAATCACTTTGATTAAGAATTATTAATTTATGAAATAGCAATTGAGTTCTAAAAATAACCAATGTGCATCAAAACGAATTTGCACCTACCGTAAAGAAAGTATGGGGTATGATTTTCTTGAGAAAAATTGTATTTATTTAAAATCTACAGTAATACTATTATGTGAAAAAAAACAAAAATATAATTATGTTCCTTTGTTCATATACAGATTGATAAATCAAAATAAAAAAGACCACCTCCAGCCCACGTCATGTGTTATGGAAGGAGACTCATTTAAATAAATATGAATAATAATAGTTTAAAGGACACAAAAGTTATGGGAAGTGTGTATAGGTCTGACATAATTAAAATTTATTTTTATTTAAATGGGTATTACATAACAATTATTACTTATTTTACTATATTTTTTTATCTAACTTATACATAATAATAATCAACAACATTACCCAATGAACAACTAATATCAGTGGACTTAATGTGGCTAGAACAATATAGCCATGTCTAAGGTGTAGGTTTTGGGGTGTTACCCTGAACATATTTGGATAAAATAAATTAACTAGGGGTTAAAGATAAGAAAATGGAAGAGATGCATAAACGATTCTCTAATATAAAAGAAAAAATTAATTGGTATTTGGAGTTGTAAAAAAATATTATAGTAAGGAGTCAAAGAGAATAAAAAACTCAACAACAATCAATACATGAAGATCCCTCCCACACGCACCAGCTTTTAGGTGAGTCATTCCACTCAAAGGGATTCCCTAAAAGGGTAATACATTTTTCACAATTATTTTTGTAAAATTTGAAATAGGAATAAACTGACACCTTTCATGTATTGAGATTATAATAAGTGAAAATGATCATGATATATATCTATGATCAGCCACTCATATCCTTATTTTGAGGGGTAAAATGTATAATATAAAAGGATATATTATACAAAACAAATAAATTCTAATAGGTCATGTGAGAGGGGGTGTTCACATATCTCACAATCTGAGTGTTGAGATACCTATTCCACTTAATGATTTAAATTTTTATACAGTTGAACATTTTATCAAAAAATTCATAGTGTGGTCTTTTGAACTTGAAAAAATACATGTCGACAAAGTGGTATTCTTTTCCATTGTATTTTTGAGGAAAAATTTTTTACAATTAATGAAAAAAGGCCTTAAACATTGAATTTTATTATAGATAAAGAAAGGGAATGGGATGAAATGGAAGGTTCAATAAAAAGGATCTAAAGGATCATCCAACCAATCAAAAATATCTTCAAAAGGTACCTTTAACTTGCTCGTTCAACTTATGAATTTACTAAATTTATAAGTTTATGTGGATACAATGTTAAAAAGTGGTGATAAATCCATAATTGATTTTTAAGAACAAATGTATAGATAGGAAATTATAGTCTATATTTGTCTTTAAAATGTAAATTAATTCCTCAATAATGAATGGTTAGGAGTCTCAGTTGTAAATGTATACATGAGGTGGGTTTTTATAGTTTTTTTGTCCAATAGATGATCTACTATGTTAATTACAATTAAATAATATTCATATTTTTTAAAGAATATATATCCATACAATTTTGAGGGAAACCCCTATGAATATTTTTCAATCATTAGTCCTCACATCACTTATACCCAAAAATTCCCATTAGAACCAAATGAAAATTGAGCAACGGTGAAAAAAATACCCACAATGATTAGAAGAAAACATACAAATGACAAACTCTTCTTAATAACCAATATTTAGGGGTAAAAATATACAATTTAATTATATAAAATTTTTATTCCTTCCATTCATTACTTATTTATTTTTCTTTTTAGAAAGCATTGATAACTCATTATGATCAATTTGGATACTCCGATTATTTATTTTCTAGATTCAATGTAAGGATACCCAATAAATGAAACACATGTGATAATTTTTATGAATTTGAAATAAAATAAAAGTAAAATTTTAAAAATGAACTTCAATTTATAAATTTTATATTATATTTTAAGGAAAATTTTGTTATGATATATAAATGTTTAAATATCATCAAAACATGGATTTAGGACATCCCATGAGAACAAGAATCCTATCTACTTCTAAAACTAGATATGTATTAGGGTATATATAATAATATTACACTATTAAAACATCTTTCAAAACATGTTTTTTATTTTAATCAATGTTTCTACACTTCTCAAAACAAACTAATCGAAAATATTTTAGTTGTTATGTTTGAAAAATTTTAGAAGATATCATATTCTATCAATAATAAAGCATCCCTGAAGAGGTATTTCTGAATACAATTACAATTTCATTTAAAACATTTATTAAAACTTTATTTGTTTCTATTTTTCTAGTACTACTAGGACTATTGATAATCTTTATATTCGAAAGAGGAAAGATATTTGTTTAGAAATTAATTCCTACTACTTATTTAGTTAATTTTCTCCTCATTATATATATTTTAGACAATTTTGTTATCATTTTTACTTGATACTTATTTTGTTCATATTCATTTCGATCATGATTAAATGAATTTCTCTATAATTGTTTTTTCTTAAACCATTTGGTATTCTACTAAGATTGAAATATGATCTAGTAAATAAAAATTCTAGATGAAGTACTCAATGAGTATGTTTCCCTCATGTACTAAAAGGATGATATACTCATATGATGCAGTTTTATTTTTATTATATAGTGAATTAGTCATTCTTGATTATAAAACCACAATATTGTTATATAACCTTGAATGTTGAATGAATTTTAGAGTAAAAAAGACATGGTGTGATGTGAAAATATCAATCTCACCTCAATCTGATAAAAAATAATCCTAGTATGACTCAAAGTTTATTTTTTTAGTTTAAAATTGACATTTTAGTTCAAAACACACATTTCCTACTCAAAATCAAGAAAATGAATTTATATTATTTTGATACTTTTAAAAATGATTTATTTTTCATTTTTTACATGTAGTAATTAGATTCACCTCAATCCAATATACGGTGTGCAGGTAAGACTCTAAGTGTATGTTTTTAGTTTAAAATTTACACATTAATTCAAAACACATGTCAAGTGATTACAATTAATAAAATAAATTTGGACTATTTTTATACATTGGTATTATGATCCATAAGTCATTTTTGATGTGTATTAATCAGTTTCATCACAATTTGATACATAGTGTGATCAATATAACTTGAAGTTTGTGATTTCAATTTAAAAAATACATTTTTGATAAAAAATGTGTCACTCACTAAAAACCTAAATAGCACCAGTATTGTCTTGATAATTTTAAAAAATGGTTTTTATGTCATTTTTAATATGTTGGAATAAACCACATGTCAATCCAAGTAATGGTGTGATTGGTATGACTCAAAGTGCATGTTTTTAATTAAAATTTACTTTTTAGTTCAAACCAACGATCACATTCTCAAAACTAATAAAATTCATTCTTCTTTGTATACTTTATTAAATTGATCGTTAAGACTTTTTTATGTGTAGTAATCTGTATTACCTCAATCTGATACATTGTGTGCCCAGTATAACTCAAACTGTATGTTATCAGTCTAAAATTGAACGTTTAGTTCCAAACATGTATCAGTTACTCAAAACTGATAAAAAAAATTTGGATTATCATGACACATTTAGAAAATAATTTATGCGCCATTTTTTATCTGTAATAATCAGTCGTATGTTAAACCAATGCACGATGTGACCAGTATGACTCAAAGTGAGTTTTTTTCATTTTAAATTGAAATTTTAGTAAAAAAGAAACAAGACATACTCAAAACAAATGAAAGAAATTCATAATATTTTTATACTTTTTTAAAATGATCCATATGTCCTTTTTTATGTTTTGGAATCAACTTTACATTAATCCAACACATGGTGTGACCAGTGTGACTAAAATTGTGTGTTTTTATTTAAAATTTACATTTTAGTTCCAAACATATATCAAATGCTCAGAACTAAGAAAACTCATTTATATTGTTTTGATATATTAGGAAAACTATACATAATTAATTTTTGATATGTAGGAATTAGTCGTACCTCAATCTGATACACAGTGTTCCCAACATGACTCAAAGTGTATGTTATCAGTTTAAAATTTACATTTTAGTTTAAAACATGTGTCACTCACTGAAAAATGATAAAAAATTATTAAATTTTCTTGATAATTTGGGAAAGTAATTGATAAGTAATTTTTGATTTTTAGGAATCAATCACTCATCAATACAATACACAATGTGGTCAATATAACTCAAAGTGTGCGTTTTCAGTTTAAATTGAAACTTTATTAAAAAAAGAAATAAGACATACTCAAAACTCAGAAAATTTATTCATATTGTATTGATACATTAGTATAATTATCCATAAGAAACTTTTTATATAGGACTCGACCACACATAAATAAGACACATGATAATCATAGTGTGTTATTTTAGTTTAAAAATGGAATTTTATTAATGTATTGTTTAATATATATATTTAATTTATTTATTTATTTTATTACTAACATAATAATTAATTTCTTATACATGTACACTCTTTTTATTGAGGTAAGGTTCTTTGTTAAGAAACTCATGGCATGATTGTGCTCTTTTGATAGGGTTTCAAGGGCCAAAGACAATAGAACATTGATGTTTTTCAATGTCTTTGATAAATTATACATACTAATTTAATTTTACAAACCAATGTTTGAAATGTCTGTAATATAGTGTTTTTATCATTATATTTGTTATGTAAATTTTATTTTAATTAAATTATGTACTTTATGTAGTAGTGTGCTATAATTTTAGTATCACGCTACAATAATATGAATTTTACTAGTTCTAAAACTAACACTGATAAAGGACCACCTTTAAGAGTGTCAGGACCCATCCCCCGGGGCCCGTGTCGTGACAACCCCAAGCCCGCCTTCCTTAGGCCAAGGGCTGGAGACTAGCACCGAAAAGGCATATCCCTAAATCTAGGAAGGCATTGCCTTTAAACCTGCGAACTCAAATAATACAAAAACACAGTATGATACAAGAACAAAGTAAACTAAATAGTAAACAGAGTGAGTACAGTAAGTAAAGGGTCCGGAATACAAGCCCAACTGGAAAGTACAAGTAAAACTGAAAACAGCTCCTGTGAACACCTGCCAAGGATCCTACCTGAAGGGTAGGTACAACTCTAAAACAGTCTTCTCTATGGTACCCCTCGTCTATGGTCTACCTCTGAACAGTCTCCAGTCCTGGTACCCTCATCCTCAGTCAGCGATGTCCATCATCTGCACATGACACAATAAGGTGTGGGTGTAGCCCTTGCAGGGGTGAGTATAAAGGTACTCAGTAGGGACCCTGAGACCCTCTTAGGTCTCCAAGAGTTCCAAAAAGTAAAAACCACAAACCACGAAGAAATATTCATCAGCACTACTTAGGTATATGACCATACATATACCTAAGTTATCCAGAAAAACACACCACACAGATGAGAAAAGAATAACACAAAGGTAACACCATTAAGGTAGAAGTACCACACAGGTAACACCACGAAGGTATAAGTACCACACAGGTACAGCACGAAGGAATAAGTACCACATAGGTACACCATGAAGATATAAGTACCACACATTTAACACCACAAAGGTAGAGGTAACACATAGGTAACACCATGAAGGTAAGTACCATAAAGTTAAGGACTCAGCTCACACAGGTATTAGTGAAGTATAGAAGTAATAATGATTAGTCGCGAAGCTAGATCATCTTATTTTTTCAAGAGGCACTGCAGCTGATGGTACAAGGTCTAACCCACACAGGATCGATAGGTAACTAATCACCGTATTATCCATCTCTAACCTCAGCCTCACGACCAGCCACTAGATTCCTTGCACCCTGTGTGCTCGAGTTTCAAACAATTTGTCCTTGGAGATATCAGTTGTACCTCGACCACCATTAAGATCCACAAAGTAGTAACCCAAAGGTCCGTCATGTCATAAGGGACCTAACGCAATAGACGGCGCGTCAATCAGACACCCGATTTGTAAGTTATTAACGTTTCCACTCCTAGGGCCCGGTTGGATTCGGGTTCAATCCAACCTGGATATACTCCAACTTTATCCAAAACTCATTTAAAGTGTACCAAAAGGGATTTATTGATCTAAGGATTCTGATTCTACAGATGTTTCATCAAACGGATGCCCGGTTCTCAAGATATGGCCACAAAGACAAAACTGGGTCCGGCTAGGCCCAGGTCCGGTCCGACCCGGCCGTACCCACCCGGCCTAGGCCGACCAAACCTGGTTTGGGTCGACCCAACCCGATTTGGGTCCAACCAGATTGGAAGGGACCATGGTGGGCCCGGCCCGCTAGGCCATGGTGCTGCCCGGCCCGCGAGGGGAGGGAGGCTCGACCCATCCCGTTGGCGCGGACCACGGTGCAACCCGTGGTCGGGTGGCCTGTCTTGGAGGGGTTCTCCCTAGCCCCCCCCCCCCCCCATCAATATTTCGAATGGCCCGATGTTCATTCAGTTTCCCTACCGGCATGCGGGACCACACGGCGGTTCTACTCGGTGCGTCACGGTCGGCCAGTCCTCCCTCCAGCGGCGCGATGAGGCTACTGTCCCACTGCGGCCGGCTGGGTTTCGGCCGCCCTCCAGCATATGTTGCGACCCCCTGCTCTGGCGGTGCGAACGCGTGCCACAGCTTCAAACATGCGGGCGGCCAGTGTGTCAGCCACCACCCTGCTCCGCCATAGCCGATGGGTCGCGGCCTCCTCTTCCGGCGGCGCGAACGCGCACCACCCTCCTTCCACACGGTCAGTCGGGTGCCGACCGCCGCCTTCTTCTGTAATCCATCGCATCTTCATTCCAAGCCCGAAAATTGTGATGTTCTCATATTCACGATCCTCATGTTGATTTCTCCACGTCCATATGTCACTCTCAACATGACATTGTTCTATTAGAGCCTTTAATTATTTGGCGTCGAAGAACGCGCGAAGAGCGGGTTAAGAACAAAAGAAAAAGGGGCAAGGTATAAGTGGAGGATGATGGTCAAGTCTGTTTGGCCATCGTCATTGTCAATCTAGAATATGAAGAATCAAAAAAAGTATTTAATCATAATTAAATTTAAAAACCCTACCTCGTTCGTTCATTGGATGTGTCGTGAGGAAGAGGATGAAGTCAGTGAAGGGGGTGCTGACAATCGTCACTTCCGCAACACGTTTCTGATCTGGGCTCGTGTGTCGTCCTCATTCTTCATTGGGTGGTGGTTCTTCGTTGGAGGATTCTCCAGCCTATGCCTCCTCTCCCTTTCGCCAACTGGAATACATTCCACAAGAAGAGTTAATAAAATAACTCTTCATTAACAATTTGGGTTATTAATTCAAGATTAAAGTATCCAATTAATTAAAGAAAAAAGTGGTTACACATTTTGTGTAACTGGGCATTTAATGCCTAACATTAAATACCTGACCACCCTCTTGCGGTCCCCACCTTTATGATTCAAATTGGAGGTTTTAAAAATAAAATAAAATTTAATTATTTTATTTTATTATTTGTCCAACCCTCCCACCAAAATCCAAAAAACTAACTCTTACCCTCGACCTACTGTGGTTGGGGTGAAGGTCTCCTTAAGAGAATATCAGCGCTGCGATTTCAACTGTGTCCTCAAATTTCAATTCCGAGCACCGGTTCAAAAGTTACTATAAGGCCCCAGCCTTAAACCTTACTTAATATTGAGTTATTACAAGATTACACATTGAGGATCTTTTCAGGTTTAGAGTTTTAGAGAATTAGGATATAACTATTACATATCAAAGATTACAAAGTAGACACATCTACTCAGCTTCCATTTTTCTCACAAAATAAATACTCTTGAACACAAGAGTCATGTCTAGTTCCCTATTTTAGACAGCCTGACATTTCCTTGATCCCATCCTTGACTCTAATCATCTTTATGTCTTGTGAAAAACATTTCAAAAAAAACTTGGGGTGAGCATAAAAATCCCATTAAAGGATACACAAAGAAGGAAAACTGTTAGTATTTCAAAATAATAAGTAAACCATGTATACTTTATCAAAGTAATACTTTTCACCTTTATGAAGTAGTAAAAAACTCTTCACTGAATAAAAGATCATTACTTACCCTTTTGTAACCAAAATATTACCATAAAACCCATATAAATAACACATAACATATAAAGGTAACTTGGGACATAAACATTCTTAAATGGAATAACCATACGGTCGATTTCCACACATATCACTTAAAGGAATAGCCATACGGCCGAATTCCATACCCAATGCATTGGAGTTTATAACGTAACCACTCGTCTTGGTATTCACGGCACCACCTGTCATATGGTTTATCATGTAACCACCTGTAAAATGTCTAAGTACCATCATTACACATAAAATATTGTAAATATAAAAATTTCAATAACAACATTTCATTTGAAATCACAATAAGTAATTCCAAGATATTGAATTAATCAATCCATTTTCAAAAATCATTTAAAAGATATTTTTGAATAAAAGTGTCCTATACCACTTTGAAGATTTTAATGGAATTATAATTTTAAAACATTAATGTACATATAAATAAATACTGAAAACCATTTTGAAAACATGGACATTAAAGTTAAAGATTTAGAATAATAAATCTTTAAAACATTTAAAATGATATTTTTTGTTAAAGAGTTCTTAACAAAATGTGTGACTCTTGAATACAAATAATTGCGGAATAACATTTAATCTGAACTTTATAATATCATGAGAATAAAGGGATTCATGATATAATATGTCAAAGGACAGTATACACACCATATAAGAGTCAATTGGTGCATAACAACAATGAAGTCTAAATGGAAATGTAAATTGAGATGAAATCCCTTATAAAGATGGTATCCTTAAATTAAGGATAAATCTATCACATAATTATGTGTGAGAAATATAAATACACCCAATATAAGTGAATATTAAGTGTGAAACAATCAGAGGTCATTCACACATAATCTTGGAAAAACAAAACCAATGACATAGATATTTAACTCAATGAAATGAGATTGAGTTTTGATTTCCCATACAAGTTCGTAAGAATTTATCAATGAGATTATTATGTTTATAAATAGTATATCCACAAAAAGGTTTGTGGAAATTAAAACATAGAGATTCCACACATAATCTTGGCATAAAAAAATCAATAAGTAGAGGTTTAACCCAAAGAATTGAAAGTGGGTTAAGAAGTTCCCGAATAGAAATCTGACAGCCTAACAGCGTCACTTTAAAATTCAGAAAATGAGTTGATGAGAGAGAAAATGGTATCTCATCACTTGGACATAAAATTTACATAAATAAGGATATATAAGAACATATCCTAACATAATATTATGTGAATTAAAAGACATAACAAAAGAAGTCTTTTAAAAAGAGGAGGGTGAAAGGTCCCCTTACCGAATTGGGTAACTTTCGAAACGTACACCCCATGGAAGAAGGGTCATACAATGAATATGTAAATACCCATAAATAAATTATACTACACAAATTGTATAATAATGGGAAGTACATACACCACTCAAAGGAAATAGTGGCAAACGTAGTATAAATGTCACGGGAATAAAAGTGAGATGAAAAATCCCTTACGAAAACTCGGCAGCCTAACGGCGCCACTTAAAACTTCCAAAAATAGATTTATGAGATCAAATAGGGTCTCTAATAATATGAACATAAAAATTAAAGTATGAGGAATATAAAATAATATTCCCAAACATAAGAAAGATGAGCTTAAAAGAAATGACATAAAAGAGAGTACTTAAAAAGAAAGAGAGAGGTTGGATCCCTTACCTCAAGTCTTACTTGTCTTGTTCGTTTCTTTATATTCCTGGATAATAAACTTTGGTAAATTTATAATTGATTAAGGACATCTTTTTAATATTATTATTCAGTTCATATCACATATTATAATGTTATAATAATTGGTTAATAATGTGAGTTCATATCAGACGTTTTTGTCGATGTTTGGTACATGAGTCAAAAATGAACCTGTTTAAAAATAATTGTCCATGTATTTATAATTAAATCATCTCCATAATAGTATTAATGATTTAAATATCATATATATCCAGTACATATTCATTTTATACTACTCCATAACATTTGGCGACAGAAAGAAATGAAATGCATCATTCATAGAGACGGTAGGTCGTACGTACGCATGAATGCTACTTTCATTTCTTTGTCATATTAATGGAATTAAAAATAATTGAGAGATATATATATATATTATAATTCAAGTATAATATATATGTTATATATGTAACATATGTTCATTAATATAATTCTTTATACATTCCATGTATTGCATGAACGAGTCACATCACTTGAGGGGGCGGTAGTCCACACTTTCTCGTATGAAATTATCGCATTTTCACAACATGAAAAGCCTTAAGGAATGTTTTAAATATAAAATTAAGAAGGATATAGAAAACATTAATACCATATATATCATATATAAAATATATTGACATCATAATGGCCACCATTAAAGGTGTTAAAATAAGAATGCACAATCATCGTTTCGTGAGGCAGAAATTCGCCAACCACAGAAACAGTATGTTCTTTAACTATTTGATGAAGGTGTGTGTAATTTTAGCTCAAATAATTCACATAAAAACATCCTATTATATTTAATATACTGTTGTTGTTGCAAAATAAAGGAATAAAAATATTTTAGAGGGTTGGAGAAGCAAAATAAAACAAAAGAAGACAAGTGAAGACATTACCTTAAAATCGGGTAAATCTTCTTGATTTGAGCTCAGAGGATTCTGCCCAAAGGTGAGGCTTCAATGATGAAGAGAGGGATGTGGAGAGATGAAATTGGCAGGGGATGGGTAAGCCAAATTCTTGATAGGTGTGGGTAAGGTGGTAGAGGTGGGGGCCTTTTATAAGAGAAGAGGAGGGGCACTCTTGGAAAGTTATAAAATATTACTTTATTATAAAATGTTTTTCGGATTTTGAAAGTCCCAAAAGGATATATTATGAAACAAAGTTGATAAGGTTTCTAAATACACCCATAAAATAGGTTTTTTAAAAATTTAGGTCTTATATTTTACATTATCTTTTCATTTTATTTAAATCGTTAAATAATGAGGTAATCGCTGCATCATCATGGTGTCATAAATAATTTAATTTATTTAATGTCTAAAAATTATAAACAAAATATCCTGATGTAGTAAATCTTTTTATCTTTCTAATTAATATTTATAGTAAAAAATATGACTTGTATAACCCCATGTAAAAATTGTTTTAGTAAAACAACACATGTTTGTGACATTTTATTTTTAACTTTAAATAAAAAGTTATTAATGTCATTTTCCAACCAAAGTGGCTCCATTGGGTCCCGAAGTTGACCCATGGATTTTATTGGTCAGACATGACACATCCAATAATGGTAGGACATGTTTCAAGGTCATTTCATATTATTAAACCATTATTTTTACCTTAAATTACACTAATTACCTTTAATCACGATTAATAAAACTTAAAAGTTACTATTCACCAAAAAATATTTTAATCTCATTGAACCACATTTTACTTCTTAATGACAACCATGTATGTCGGATTTTTGAAAATCAAATCACAGAAGTGGTAAAGTTTTATTTGAATGAAAAATCAGTTTCTTTAACTACCACTTAGTGGTTTCACTATTCATCAAAAATTGATGTTTTTCAGAAAAATACCAAAAAATCACACTAAGCTATATTTGATATTCCGAATTAAAAAATTATGTCTATTTTACAAAATTCAAAACATATAAGTTGCATTAATTAATTTAAAAATTAATTCCCGCTGTCAAAACAAATAGCGTGTTTTTAAGAAACAATATCTATTAAAAGATTAACACTAGTTTAAATCCAGTTTCAAAGTGAAATTAATTCCAATGACCACCATTGGATTAAATGGTAAAAATATATTATAAATAAAATTTAATCTCAATTAAAAATATAATATATCCATATAAATAAATCAGATTAATAGGAGGTTTTGAATTAAAAAGCAACATTTTCACTAAAAATGATCTTTGTCGGAAAAATAACAAAAATGTACACAAAGAAAATTTTGATGTCCAGATTCTAAAGAATGATTTTATTTTGTCAAATAAAACGTATAAAATTATAAAAAGTATATTTAAAAATGGTTCTCCATCAAAAGGCGGTTAATCGACCTTTTAAAGAATATTAGAAGATTTATGCTTAAAATTGGATTTATTTGCATTTTACGCCTCTAACATTTATTGGATAAAAGTAAAAATATTTGTCAAACATATATAATCATTTTGTAGTTAGTTCCATTCTTTCTTTCCATTACAATGGCTAGGCGTTAACTACCATTTAAAATAATATTACTTTATTATTAGAGTGCAACATAAGATTTCAAAGGAACTCGTTGTCGCGTATTAGGTACGCCATCGAGCATAGCATTCCCTTTAAAGTAATATTAATATTTTATTCAAAAATATGGATAAATATAAAAATGTCATATTCTTTATTTATCTAGGGTGTTACATCCTTCCCCCTTCTGGGAATTGCATCCTCGCAATTATAAAATTGGGCTCAGAAACTTCATTGAAAGCCCCACATCGGAAAAGAAGTAAATTAAACTACCACATTAAAAGAAAGAAAGGGAAGTACAAAGGTCACCCGAATTAACCCATACTAGGATTCCATGTATGAAAATATGGATATGGAGGAGAAAACAAAGGGTCATGTTCTGATGGAGAGTGATAGTAAACATATCTAGGAGAAATTTAACCACAAGAAAATAACAAATTTTTGATGGGTTAAACAGTATTCGATTCCCCAGTAGGAAAAGTTAACAGACAACATTTTTGTTTTAAGTTACTCTTTATTGAAGAATTTATTTTTTTGAGCTTAACTAAATCATAATGAAACATACTTGTCACGTAGACTTTCAACTTTTACTAGATTCCTTAATCAAACTCATATTTTCTCCAAAAGATGAGTATTTAGGAAGACTTGTTCGCATTAAGAGTACTATAATCAACTTCTTGAGAATCACCTAATCTACCAAAGAGAACTATATATTTCCCATGTCTATGGATCTCAACCAAAACCAAACCAAAAAGTTTACTATGAGATCTGATAATACCCAAAAAGGATATTTTTTTTACAAAAAGAAAAACTACTTCTAATCTCCAAAATTTCTCAAACAAAACCCAAAGTTCAACGAAGACCATTCAATAAACAATTTGTAAATAAAATTCATCAAAGTAAACACAACTAAGATTCAAAACCAAATATTTGAAGGATTTAATCACTTAGTCTCCCAAGGTACAAATTAACATTTATCTCCAAATAACATCAGTTACTCTTAAATTCTCATACTGAAAAGTAATTAACCTAATCACATATCCTCCATGATAGGTTAATAATTTCCATAGATAACCCAAAATCAACTTACTCTTGATTCATAAAATCATCTAACTAAAACTAATTAGTCAAACTAACCAGGGACTTCACGTAGTCCAGTGGTAGGCGATAAATACCAGTCGCACTTTGGTTGTGGGTTCGATTCCCGCAGCTTTGTTCGACGCGACGGGTTGTCACACGGTCTGTGTGTTGTCCTTTTTCCAAAACTATATAATTCTTAAAACATTCCCCAAAATGAGATAAAATCTTCAAAAATAACCATAACATAATTTAACATCAAGTTTATCTCATTTCATTCATATTCCATCATAACATATAGTAACCCATAATTACCTCAAAAGTAAGGATCATATAAACCTTAATGGTTACCTTTATAATTATTACCTGAACTTCCATGTCAAGTTGGTTCTCTCGTACATGATGCATTAGAGAACTCACCAAGGTTCAATTGGTCGATCATGACTCCTGATAGTTGGTTTAGAATAACCACGAGATTTCTCATTGAATCCCCCATTTCATCCAGTCTCTTAATCAGCGAACCACCACAATTTCCTGCAAACCCATTGTCACTTTGGTTCCTGCTAGATTATCCATTTACTAAAACCAAAAATGACAGTGTGAGTATATCAACAAAATCATTATGTACAAATGAAGAAGATAAACACTAAGATATACTTACTCATTCACTTTATCTAAAAACTAGGACTCTTTCTGAAATCCTAGCCATTATGGTAATGTCACTTATGCTTAAAGAATACCCTAACCTCAAAAGTTGTCTAAACCGACCTTTGATACCAACTATAAGGACCCAGCCTTAAACCTTACTTAATCTTGATTTATTACAAGATTAAACATTGAGGATCTTTTCAGGTTTAGAGTTTTAGAGAATTAGGACATAACTATTACATCTCAAAGATTACAAAGTAGACACATCAACTCAGCTTCCATTTTTTTCACAAAATAAAAACTCTTGACCACAAGAGTCATGTCTTGTTCCCTATTTTAGACAGCTTGACATTTCCTTGATCCCATCCTAGACCCTAATCATCTTTATGTCCTGTGAAAAACATTTCAAAAAACTTTGGATGAGCATAAAAAGACCAGTAAAGGATACACAAAGAAGGAAAACTGTTAGTTTTTCAAAACAATAAGTAAACCATGTATACTTTATAAAATTAATACTTTTCACCTTTATGATGTAGTAAAAAACTCTCCACAGAATAAAAGATCATTACTTACCCTTTTTTAACCAAAATATTTCCATAAAACCCATATAAAGAACACATAACATATAAAGGTAACTTAGTACATAAGCATACTTAAATGGAATAACCATACGGTCGACTTCCACACATATCACTTAATGGAATAGCCATACGGCCGAATTCCATACCCAATGCATTGGAGGTTATAATGTAACCACTCATCCTGGTATTCACGGTACCACCCGTCATATTGTTTATCACGTAACCACCCGTAAAATGTCCAAGTACCATCATTACACATAAAATATTGTAAATATAAACATTTCAATAACAATATTTCATTTGAAATCACAATAAGAAATTCCAAGATATTGAATTAATCAATCCATTTTCAAAAATCATTTAAAAGAGATTTTTGAATCAAAGTGTCTCATAACACATTGAAGATTTTAATGGAATTATAATTTTAAAACATTAATGTACATATAAATAAATAATGAAAACCATTTTGAAAACATGGACATTAAAGATAAAGATTTAGAATAATAAATCTTTTAAACATTTAAAACGATATTTTTTGTTAAAGAGTTTTTAACAAAATGAGTGACTCTGGAATACAAATAATTGTGGAATGACATTTAATCTGAACTTTATAATATCATGAGAATAAAGGGATTCATGACATAATATGTCAAAGGACAGTATACACACCATATAAGAGTGAATTGGTGCATAACAACAATGAAGTCTAATTGGAAATGTAAATTGAGATGAAATCCATTATAAAGATGGTATCCTTAAATTAAGGATAAATCTATCACATAATCATGTGTGAGAAATATAAATACACCCAATATAAGTGGATATTAAGTGTGAAACAATCAGAGGTCACTCACACATAATCTTGGAAAAACAAAACCAATGACATAGATATTTAACTCAATGAAATAAGATAGAGTTATGATTTCCCATACAAGTTCATAAGAATTTATCAATGAGATGATTATGTGTAGAAATAGTATATCCACAAAACGGTTTGTGGAAATTACAACATAGAGATTCCACACATAATCTTGGCATAATAAAATCAATAAGTAGAGGTTTAACCCAAAGAATTGAAAGTGGGGTAAGAAGTTCCCTTACAGAAATCCGACAGCCTAACGGCGTGACTTTAAAATTCAGAAAATGAGTTGATGAGAGAGAAAATGGTATCTCAACACTTGGACATAAAATTTACATAAATAAGGATATATAATAACATATCCAAACATAATATTATGTGACTTAAAAGACATAACAAAATAAGTCTTTTAAAAAGAGGAGGGTGAAAGGTCCCCTTACCGAGCTGGGTAACTTTCGAAACGTACACCCCATGGAAGAAGGGTCATACAATAAAGATGTAAATACCCATAAATAAATTATACTAAAAAAGTGTATAATAATGTTCAGTACATAAACCACTCAAAGAAAATAGTGGCAAACATAGCATAAATGTCACGGGAATAAAAGTGAGATGAAAAATCCCTTACGAAAACTCGGCAGCCTAACGGCGCCACTTAAAACTTCAAAAAATGGATTTATGAGATCAAATAGGGTCTCTCATAATATTAACATAAAAATTAAATTATGAGTAATATAAAAGAACATCCCCAAACATAATAAATATGAGCTTAAAAGAAATTACATAAAAGAGAGTACTTAAAAAGAAAGAGAGAGGTTGGATCCCTTACCTCAAGTCTGACTTCTCTTGTTCGTTTCTTTATATTCCTGAATAATAAACTTTGGTCAATTTTTAATTTCTTAAGGAAATATTTTAAATATTATTATTCAATTCATATCACATATTATAATGTTATAATAATTGGTTAATAATGTGAGTTCATATGAGACGTTTTTGTTGATGTTTGGTACATGAGTCAAAAATGAATTTGTTTAAAAATAATTGTCCATGTAGTTATAAGTAAATAATATCCAGAATATTATTAATGATTTAAATATCATATATATCCTGTAAATATTCATTTTATACTACTCCATAACATTTTTAGATAAAAATAAATGAAATGCACCGTTCATGGAGATGGTAGGCCGTACGTACGCATGAACGCTACTTTCATTTCTTTGTTATATTAATGGAATTAAAAATAATTGAGATATATATATATATATATTATAATTACATTATAATATATATGTTATATATGTCACATATGTTCATTAATTTCATTCTTTATACATTCCATGTATTTCATGAACTAGTCACATCACTTGAGGGGGCGGTAGTCCACACTTCCTCGTATGAAATTATCGCATTTGCGCAACATGAAAAGCATAAAGGCATGTTTTAAATATAAAATTCATACGAATATAGAAAACATAAATACCATATATATCATATATAAAATATAGTGACATCATAATGGCCACCATTAAATGTGTTAAAAGAATATTGAACAATCATCATTTCGTGAGACAGAAATTCGCCAACCAGAGAAACAGTATGTTCTTTAACCATTAGACGAAGGTGTGTGTAAGTGTAGCTCGAATACTTCACATAAAAACATCCTAGTATATTTGAGATAATGTTTTTGTTAAAAATAAAGGAATAAAAAGAGGTTAGAGGGTTGTAGAAGCAAAATAAAACAAAAGAAGACAAGTGAAGACATTACCTTAAAATCGGTTAACTCTTCTTGATTTGAGCTCAAAGGCTTGCTTGGAAAGGATTCTTCCCAAAGGTGAGGCTTCAATGATGAATATAGGGATGTGGAGAGATGAAATTGGCAGGTTTTGGGCGAGCCAAATTCTTGAGAGGTGTGGGTAAGGTGGTAGAGGTGGGGGCCTTTTATAAGAGAAGAGGAGGGGCACTCTTGGAAAGTTATAAAATATTACTTTATTATAAAACAATTTTCTGATTTCAAAGGTCCCAAAAGGATATATTTCTAGGATAAGGTGATAAGGTTTCGAAATAAACCCATTCAATAGGTTTTTGACAAGTTTAGGTCTTATATTTTACATTATCTTTTCATTTTATTTAAATCGTTAAATAATGAAGTAATCGATGCATCATCATGGTGTCATAAATAATTTAATTTATTTAATGTTTAAAAATTATAAAAAAAATATCATGATGTAGGAAATATTTTTATATTTCTAATGAATATTTATAGTCAAAAATATTACTTGTATAACCCCATGTAAAAATTGATTTAGTAAAACAACACATGTTTGTGACATTTTAATTTTAACTTTAAATAAAAAGTTATTAATGTCATTTTCCAACCAAAGTGGCTCCATGGGGTCCCCAAGTTGACCAATGGATTGTCCTGGTCGGCCATGACTCATCCAATAATGTTAGGACATGTGTCAAGGTCATTTAATATTATTAAAACATTATTTTTACCTTAAGTTACACTAATTACCTTTAATCGCGATTAATAAAACTTAAAAGTTACTATTCACCAAAAATTATTTTAATCTCATAGAACCACATTTTACTTCTTAATGACAACCATGTATGTTGGATTTTTGAAAATCAAATCACAGAAGTGGTAAAGTTTCATTTAAACGAAAAATCAGTTTCTTTAACTACCACTTAGTGGTTTCACTATTCATCAAAACTTGAAGTTTTTCAGAAAAATACCAAAAATTCACACTAAGCTATATTTGATATTCTGAATTCAAAAATGATGTCTATTTTATAAAATTCAAAACATATAAGTTGCATTAATTAATTTAATAATTAATTTCCGCTGTCAAAACAAATAGCGTGTTTTTAAGAAATAATATCTATTAAAAGATTAACACTAGTTTAAGTCCATTTTCAAAGTGAAATTAATTCCAATGACCACCGTTGGATTAAATGGTAAAAATATATTCTAAATACACTTTAATATCAATTAAAAATATAATCTATCCATATAAATAAATCATATTAAAAGGATGTTTTGAATTAAAATGCAACATTTTCATTAAAAATGGTCTTTATCAAAAAAATAACAAAAATTTACACAAAGTAAATTTTGCTGTCTAGATTATAAAGAAGGATTTTATTTTGTCAAATACAACATATAAAATTGTCAAAAGTATATTTAAAAAGGGTTCTCTATTAAAAGGCGGTTAATCGACCTTTTAAATAATATTAGAAGATTTATGCTTAAAATTGGATTCATTTGCATTTTACACCTCTAAAATTTATTGGATAAAAGTAAAAATATTTGAAAAACATATATATTCATTTTGTAGTTAGTTTCGTTCTTTCCGGCCATTACAATGGCTAGGCGTTAACTACCATTTAAAATAATATTACTTTATTATTAGAGTGCAACATAAGATTTCAAAGGAACTCGTTGTCACGTATTAGGTACACCATCGAGCATAGCGTTCCCTTTAAAGTAATATTAATATTTTATTCAAAAATATGGATAAATATAAAAATTCCATATTCTTTATTTACCTGGGTTATTACAGTTACAAAACGTCGCACGTGCGTTTACTGAATGTACCCGAAAAAAAAGTTCGGAAAATTATTAACAGACACCCTCGACCTGTGCCAGTCGAGTTTAGGCTCTACCTAAGTGAAACATGCCCCAAAGAACTCAATGGTACTCTTGAATTTCCAATCTGAGTTACTTTTAAATGTTATGGATTTTACAATAAAATAATTGTCACTTAATTATTTTATTTACGGCCAAAAACTATCATTCACTGGTGGACCGCGCCAACCAATGTTAGTATTTTCCTAATGAGATCATAACCTCATAAGATCTGTGGTGATCTCATATTTTTAATCTGAGTCATCGTTAATGAGTTATAAGCATTTGAAAAAATAAAATAATTTAATTTAATTATTTTATTTATGGTTTTCCCATTTTCAGGTTCTCTAACTGGAGGCCCATGACTACCAAATTTAAGTCGTACCTACGGTAAACCCACCAACCTGAGCTCAACGGTGCCCTCATATTTCTGATCCGAGTAACCGTTTAAAATTTATTTCACTTTTTCAGGAAAATTGCTTACGCACGCTATTTAAAACATAACAAAACATAAATGGATCATTCCGGGTACTCCGGGCCTCAGAATCACGCATCGTCAGTTCTCACAGTCTTCAAATAACTCCATATAATTAAAAAATATATATGGAATTTTCAAAACATTACATTCTCCCCACCTTAGCGCTTTACGTCCCCAAAAGCCACAACATATACTAAGGAAACAAATGGGGGTACTGAGCATGGATCTGAGCCTCCAACTCCCATGTGCTCTCCTGGAGGTTCCTGTGCTTCCATTGAATATGCACTAGAGGTATCGACCACCCACGAAGGACCCACTCCTGTTCATCCTCAATCTCTACAAAAACCTCTATAAATGTCGCCACATCGTCTAAGTCCATCTTTCCATGGTCGATGACTTAAGAAGGGTTATGCACGCATTTCCTAAACTTGGATACATGGAAGACATCATGCACCCAATCCAACCATGGTGGTAGTTCCAAGCAGTATGCCACCTCGCCAATCCTTTGAAGTATCATAAATGGTCTGATAAACCTCGGTGATAATTTTCCGTCTCGGCAAAATCTACGTAGTCTCTGTTGAGATGAGACCCATAGGAAGACATGGTCTCCATCAACATCTCCTCCCAAAGAATCATGGGTACCATGGTGCAACCTCTGAAGAGGATGACGTGCTCCCCACCTTTATAAAATCTTTTAGGAGACCGTCCTGAGGATATCTGAGCACGCCAGTCCTTTCAGTAAATGTCCCAAGTTGTGCCTCCAGAATTCACTGAGGAAATGGGGGAGTGAAAGTCATAGACTGGATGTAAGATGCTTCATCTTTATCCATGAATAATATTTGAAGTGAGACTAGCTAATCTGATTCCTCACTCAGTAGTTGTAGACCAGAGCTCTGGCTGAGTGAGACTGCTACCACGTTCCCCTTCCCAAGAGTATAGACTCTCTAAAATTCATGGTCCCAGAGGAACTCTATCGATCATCATTGTCTCAACTTCTGAAAGCTCTGATGACTCTTCTCTGTACACAGAAAAGGCTCCCCCTTCATCATCAAAGATGACAAGGGTGCCGCTACCCGGGAGAAGTCTGGTTCAAAACTCTGGTAGTACCCATCCAAAGCAGAAGTCTCTCTCCCTTTGGGGAGGTAATCCTAGAAACATATTTTGAAAAGATGTCCCCACACTCTCCCACTATTGTTGGGAACTTAAAACTCAAAACTCCCACTGCCCTGAGGGTAGGGCTGGCCAACTCAAGCATGATCAGCTGCACCCTCTTTTGCATGAGGTTTTCCTATGCTGACTGGGTTTCCTTTTTCGCCGACCAAGGAAAATCCCATTCTAAAGTTGTAGTTAAACCACAACCCTTTTTCCTAATATAGTCAATATGAGTATTAACTGTGTGTGTCTAGTCCAAACCCAAAAGAATGTCGTAATGCCTAGATACTGCCACCAAGAGGTTCCAATTGAAACTCTCGCCTCAAGGGTCAGATCACACTGTCAGCATAAGTGTGATTCTTGAGTCTCCTCCCAAAGGTATCTCCAGACGTAAGGGTCAAGTATTCAGTTTAACTAGAAACTCGAGGTCTTGAACAAGATTCATGGTATGAAGGAATGATTGGTACCTATGTCTATTAATACGGTAGCTAGTAGTAGACACTGATCATTCCTCGAATCATTACTGGAGCCCTTGGGTCACACTCCTTGACCGCATGCAGCTACTCCCTTCCCATGCCCTCCAACTCCCTGAGCTTAGCGGGGACCACATTGGGGTGGTGGTTGTAACATGTAAAAATGTATACCACCTCATGCTACTCTCCTATCTCTACTTCCATGTCTTCTGCCCTAAAGATTCATCTATCCTTATCACTTCCTCTTCCTGAAACATTTTATATTCCCAAGTCTCTGAGACTGGCATCATTTTCCTGCTTTCCCACTGCTAAGATTCACTGGTTGTATCCACTCAGCCAAAGAACATTCAACCACAAAGGTTCTCTCTAACACCCTAACACAAGTAGGAATGTACAAAGGAATAATGATGTCACGGATGTCCCTAAACACATCTTGCTCGGTGGCCCGAGCTCTAAATCACTGATTGTACCATATTCATCATGTACCTGGAATGGTTTGTACGCCTCGATGAATACTCAGTTACCAACATGTTGTCCTACCGAAGCAGTAGATTCTCTTGGGAACACTCACCCCTCAACTTTTTTTATGAAAATAGGCCCCCTTCTCTGAGGAAGGATCTGAAGCTTGTCCACAGAAAAGTCACCTCTTCGCAAGATTAGGGCAATTTGATCCTTGTCATCATGCTGTTGGGTCATGTAGAAGTCTCTCTACCAGGACCGCCATCTGATCGAATGGTGCCCTGGATAGATGGAAACTCGGGCACCTCTTCAAGCCAGTCCTTAGCAGCCTGTGATTCGGGCTTGCCTTGGAACCTGAGGGGTATCTGATGCTGAAACTCGTGTAAAGAACTAATCCTACATGTTTCTTATACCGGTACCACTGGTTGTAATTGTTGACCAATGGGCAGTGATATAGCTGGCACACTACCTGAAGATACCATCTCAGGCAACAGTACATGTACTGAAGCTTCTTTACCCAGCGGACCATCCTCATGGTCACTTACTGATAAATACTAACAGATAAGAACATCATATGCTCTAATGGTGTCTCAACAAGGCCAAAAATTGTAGCCACATCCTCCAGCCAGTCCTCAGGTGCCTGGGAATATGTCTCGCCTCAAAAACTCAAAGGCCTCTACCGCTGGAACACGTGTAGCGCACACAGTCGGCGTGCATCCTCTACTAGTGGAGATGGTGGTAACAGCTTCCCAATGGGTAGCAGTGCTGCTGGTACACCACCAGAAGGTGCTAACGCCATAAGAGGGCCCTACGTCAAGGCCTCATTGCTCGGTGGGCCATCATCGTGTACTCTCTCAGGAAACATAGGTGGTTATCTAAGTGGCTGAATCCTAATAAGGAACAGGTGCACCACTGTAATTAAGTTATACCTGGTGAGCTGACTCCAAATAAATCAAAAGAAAAACTTTTCAAAAACACACGCAATCAGTGTTTTTGTCTGCTGAGTCAGAAATCAGAATTTAGGGTCCTTGTGCATGGATGTGTCGGCCGCCGCACCAAAACTGGACTCCCCGAACAAGAAACCACACTCAAAACCCTTAACACGATTTCTCCACAAAGAAAATATCATAATTCTAGTTCTTCGGTAGAACTGAACTCCTCTGATACCAATTTTTCACGACCTGTCCTTCGGGGCTTGTGTCGTGACTACCCCATGCCCACCTTCCTTAGGCCAGGTGCTGACGAATAGCACCGGAAAGATATATCCCTAAATCTGGGAAAACATTGCCTTTAAACCTGTGAACTCACATAATCCAAGCACACAATAGGATACAGGCACAGAGTAAACTAAATAGTAAACATAGTGAGTATAGTAAGTGAAGGGGATGGAATACAAGCCCAACTGGAAAATACAAGTAAAACTGGAAAGTACAAGTAAAACTGAAAAAAATCTCCTCTGAACGCCCACCAAGGATCCTACATGAAGGGTAGGTATAGCTATCAAATGGTGGTCTTTGTGGTATGCCTCATCTAAGGTCCACCTCTAAGCATTCTCCAGTCCTGGTACCCTCGTCCTCATTTAGTGTTGTCTCTCATATGCACAAGACACAACATGGTGCAGGCGTAGACCGTGTAGGGGTGAGTATAACGATACTCAGTAGGGACCCCGAGACCCTCGTAGGTCTCCTATATTACCACAAAGGAAAACCACAAAGCACAAATCAATAGTCATCAACACTACTTAGGTATATGCCCATACATATACCTAAGTTCTCAAGAAAAACACACCTTGCACATGAGGAAAGAATACCACAAAGTTAACACCACTAAGGTAGAAGTACCACATAGGTAACATCGTGAAGGCATAAGTACCACACAGGTACTCCATGAAGGTATATATACCACACAGGTACACCACAAAGATATAAGTACCATGTATTTAACACCACAAAGGTAGAGGTACCACACAGGTAACACCACGAAGGTAAGTACCATAAAGTTAAGGACTCAGATCACACATGTATTAGTTAAGTATAGAAGTAAAGACGATTAGTCGTGAAGATAGATCATCTTATTCAATCAAGAGGCATTGGTGCTGATTATATTTAGTCTAACCCAAACAGGATCAATAAGTAACTAACCTATGTATTATTTGTCTACAATCTCTACCTCACTATCAGCCACTAGATTACTCGCACTCGGTGTGCTCGAGTTTCATAGAATCTATCCCTCGAGATATCGATCATACCTTGACTGCCAATAAGCTCCAGGAAAGTGTAACCCAAAGGTCTGCCACATCACAAGGGACCCAATGCAATAGATGGCACGTCAATCAAATGCTCGGTCTGTAAGTTATTAGTGTTTCCGCTCCGAGGGCCCGGTTGGTTTCAGATTCGATCCAACCTGGTCGTACTCCAACATTATCAAAAACTCAAGTGAAGTGTAAAAAAATTACCATCTCAATCCAAAGATACAGTTGTCATAGATAGTTCCTCAAACGGATTCCTAGTTCTCAAGATATGGCCACAAAGGCGAAACTGGGTCCGGATGCGCTCAGGTCCCATCTGACCCGGTCAGACCGACCTTGTCCGATTTGGGTCTAGCCCGGTTATCCATGGCCATTGTAGACCCAGCCCGCAGGGCCATGGTCTAGCCATACCTGAGAAGTGGGGCTGCCCAGCCCAGCCCGCAGTCAGGTGGCCCGACATGGCGGGGTCCACTCTAGTCGCAACCTGGGGGGGAGGTCCCCCCCCCCCAGAATTCTGAACAGCCTGATGGCCGTTCGGTTTCCTTTCTGGCATGCAGTACTGCTCATTGGTCCTGCTTGGTGTGTCACAGTCGACCAAGTTCCCAGACGGTCCTCCCTCTAGCGGCGTGATGGCGCCGCTGTCCACCTGCAGCCGGTCGGGTGTCGGCCGCCCTCCAGCCTCTGCCACAGCCAAGCGGTCGTGACCTCCTGCTCCCACTATACAGACGCACACCACCGCTTCTCCACATGGTCGGCCGGTGTGACAACCACTGCCCTTCTCTACTGCAGCCGATGGGCCGTGGCCTCCTCTTCCCACAGTGCAGACGTGCGCCTCCCACCTTCCACACCGTCGGTCAGGTGCCAGCCACCGCCTTCTTCCACAAGCCGTCCCAGCTTCATTCCAAGCCTGAAAATTATTATGTTCACATATTCATGATCCTAGGTTCAAGATCTCCATGTCCATATGTCTTTCTCAACGTGACATTGTGTTTTCAGTGTCATTAATTATTTGGCTTCGAAGAACACACGAAGAACATGTGAAGAACAAAAGAAAAAGGGGAAAGGTATAAGTGGGGGATGATGGTCATGTCTGTTTGGCCATCGTCATTGTGAATCCAGAATATGAAGAATAAAGAAAAATATTTAATCATATTTCAATTTAAAAACCCTACCTCGTTTGTTCATTGGAGGTGTCGTGAGGAAGAGGATGAAATCAGTGAAGGGGGCACTGACGATTGTCGCTTCTGCAACATGTTTCTAATCTGGGCTCGTGTTTCATCCTCGTTCTTCATTGGGGGGTGGTTATTTATTGGAGGATTCTCCGGCCTATTCCTCCTCTCCCTTTTTCCAATTGGAATACATTACACAAGAAGAGTTAATAAAATAACTCTTCATTAACAAGTAGGGTTATTAATTCAAGATTAAAGTATCCTATTAATTAAAGATAAAAGTGGTTACACATTTTGTGTATTAAGGAATATTAATACCCAACATTAAATGATCAACCACCCCCATGTGGTCCCCACCTTTTTTATTCAAATGGGAGGATTTAAAAATAAAATAAAAGTCAATTATTTTATTTTATTATTTTTCCAACCCTCCCACGAAAATCTGAAAAACTAACCCCTACCCTTAACCTACTACGGTCGAGGTGAAGGTCTCCTTAAGATAATATCAGCATTGAGAGTTCAATTGTGTCCTTGGATTTCAATTCCAATCACTGGTTCAAAAGTTACAAAATGCCACTCACGCGTTTACTGAACGTACCCAAAAAAAATGTTTGGAAAATTATTAATTGTCACCCTTGACCCGTGTTGGTAGAGGTTAGGCTCTACCTAAGTGAAAAACACCCCAAAAACCCCAATGGTACTATTATATTTCAAATCCAAGTTACCTTTTAATTGTTTTGAATTTTAAAATAAAATAATTTTCACTTAATTATTTTATTTACGGAAAAAAACTAAATTTCACTGGTGTCTTGTACCGGCAAATGTTAGTATCTTCCAAAAGAGAGAATACCCTCATATTTTCAGTGGTGGTATTGGATTTTTAATCCAAGTTACCGTTCGGAAGTTATAAGCATTTAAAAAATAAAATAATTTTATTTAATTATTTTATTTATGATTATGCCATTTTTGGGTTTTCTAACAGGAATCCCGCACTCAATAAACTTAAGTTGTGCCTAGGGTAAATATGCCAACCTGAGAAAAACGGTGACCTTGGATTTCTGATTTGAGTAACCATTTAAGTCTTATTCCACATTTTCAGAAAAACTGGTTATGCGCACTATTTAAAGCTTAACAAAACTAGGATGGATTATTCCGCACACTCTGGACCTCAGAATCACACGCCGTCAGATTTCCCAGTCTTGAAATAATCCATATAATTAAAAAAATTATATGGAATTTCTGAGACATTACAAAGACAACTTTTTAGTGATGGTAAAGGGTCCTTTTATGATCTCTATTTATTCACTAAGAAAAGGAAAGCCTTATATCAGAACCTATAAAATCACTAATTTTTATCAATGATAAACAGGTTTTCTAGAATAGATAAAGGAGGGTTTTTAATAATGGGGTGAAAATAAATTTTAATGTTAATCGTGCATTAGATTTGGAAAGGTTTTACAATATGAAACAAGAAGTTTCCAATGATTTTTTATAATCTGTAAGGTGAAAAAGACTAAATTGAAATGTAATATATAAAATAAAATAGTTGAATATATTAAAAAAATTTCCTTCAAAAAGGATCATACTATTCGAGGAGGATGGAAATGATCATGAGTAATCAGAAAGTGGAGAAAATGGAAGATTTTATAGATATCAACTATGATGATTTGGTATTTATACCTAATCAACACAATAAAAATGAAGCTATAACTAAATGATTATATTGATGGAATTCTAGGATTAGAGGTATAAAATAAATTTTCTCTTAGAGAAGAGTTTTTTATATGTTTTTTGGAAAAAAATATATTAAAATACCCCTAGTTTAAAAACATTAAAAAATATATAGAAAGGAGGAAAGGCTGAAGTTGTCTTTTTTTTTAGTTTAAAGGAGGAAAGGGTGATGCAGTCTTTTCCACTCATTAATGTGGATCGATGACATGGTAATGGAAGCATGTCCAAGGTTTCCTTCCACCTAAATTAAGTTGAAAGTCGGCATCATTGATTTTCAATTTTCTCAAACCCCCTATAAATAATATCCCACTCCTCCACCTTATCCTCACTCGATTCCACTCCCTATCTCTAATTCCACTCCCTCCCTCTCTAAATATTTCCCAGTATTTGATCCCTTATGCAATAGTGTTTTTGGTGGCCTAAAAGGACTGCTGAATTTTGTGAAGCATAATTTCGATGTATTTTTTCTAATTTATTTTAAATTTATTTATTTATTTAGTTGTTTATTTTTTAGTTAGTTTCAAATATGTTATTTAAATAGTTGTTTAGTCAGTTAGATATAGTTTATAAATAGTAGATAATATTATTAAATAAAATATTATTATTTATTTATTACTTTTGAGTAAGGAATTTATAGTAATGGATTTATTATTATAATAATAATATTATTCAATATAACATAGTATTTTTTTTAAATAATAGTGATATGATTAGGAATTAATATTAACTAGATGATGAATAAATATTAGTGAAATAACGATTTACAAACAATTAACTATCAAATAACCAATGATTTAATAATGATAAATTAATAATTAAGTATTGATTAAATAATTAATAACTTGGGATTAATGAAACATTAGATAATGAATAACCTTGGAGTAATTTTGGACTAACTTAGGATCAAGTATTGATTAATTAATGATTAATTAATAATTAAATAATGATGAACAGTAATGAATAAATAACTAACTATAGTTTATTTAATTATTAATTAAGTTATGATTAGTGAGAGATTAATGAATGAGTAAGGCATAATTTTTTTAGGATTGAATAATGTTTAACAAATGATTAGCTAATAATTAACTAATTAATAACCAATGACTAACTAATAATTAAATAATGACTAAATAATAATTATATAATGATTAAATATTAATTAAATAATAATTAACTATAAAGTAACGAATTAATATCACTTAATTAAGTAATCATTAATTAGTGAATAATGAATTATTAAGGAATAATTAATTTAGTATTAACTAATGCTCAACTAATTATTATTTAATGATTAAATAAAGATTAGTGAATGAATAATGAATGGTAAAATTATGATTTACAAGTGATTAAGGAATGTTAAATCAATGATTGAGGAATTATTAGCACAATATTAATTAATTATGGTGAAATGAATAAAAAAATAAGTATTGATTAGAAATTAATTAACTATAAGATAATTACTTAAATAATGATTAAGAATCATAGATTTGGTTTTTATCATGTATTACCAACCATTTCACCCATATTCGGGGTGTTTGTTAGATATATAATCATCATCGGGAAAGCAATAAGGAAATAATTGAAAATAATATTACGTAGAGACCCCCAAATGCACACCATCTGTACTTCATTAGAAACATTGTTATAAATGTGTAAAAAAATGCATGATGAGCCTATGAAGAAGGAAATCACGAGGCTTGGTATACAATCAATTTCTTTTTTTAATATTTCAACATAATGATAAAATTAATTTATGTGAAATATGATCACTTATGTGTATCATATGATTTAAATCAACAAAGGTTGGAACAATTATTAGAATAAATCTATAAGGCTAATCAGGGAGTGTATGATTATATGATAAAGATTCTAAAAGAAAAATAGACAATGGCATATGATGGGGGAATAGGTACAAACATATGACCAAAATCATTATAAAGTGAATCAATTTAATCTTCAAGTGGCTTCACAAGTTACCTATAATTTTCCTAGTTCAAGGGCCATTTTATCATTATTTCAGGTATGTCATTGAAAGAGAATAACTGATTGCAGATATTATTCAGAAGGGCCTAAGGAACAGACAATAATTTCAATGAGAGATGGAAAAGAACATTGAAGAAACTTCTGCTTATTGAGTGCGACTTTTATACCAAGAAGAGTCAAAAATTGAAGTAAAATAGTGTTCATACCCCATCAAAAGTAGAAATGGTTCAGTATTTGTGGTATTACTAGAAGCGAGGCATTGGTAATGTGGAAACTTTTAGGTATTACAATTTCCATGCACATATGCCATTGTCGAATATACCTTTGTGACATATCATAAGAAGCATATGTTAATCAAATTTACAATAAAAACACCATTTCTAACTACTATACCTCACCATGGATTCTTATTGGGGATTTTTTGACATTTCCAAATGCCTAGAGGCCAGTCAATATTGATACCTGACATCAATATGTTGAACAAGTAGGGGAGACAGAAGTCCTACAGGATAATGAGTGAGATGAACTTTCCCCCAGAATAAGGGAAATGTTTGAGATGTATCATGTCATCAGGAAGGTAATAATAGGAAATTATGCCCTAACATTTCTGGATCAAGTTCACCCTCTCATCCATAATGATGTATTACCTCCAATGTGAACTTTTCATATAATCAATTACATGGTGTTAATAAAAAATCCTTCATTTTTTATAATTCAGTGACATTTCCAAATACTTTAACTATAAAATAATAAATATTTGATAAATTATGAAACTATTTACATAAATCAGACACAAGATAAAAAATTCCAAATGTTACATCATTTCAATAAATAAAACATTCTTCTACATAATTCTCTTCACTTTGCAGATATTTTTCACATGAAAACCCAAATTTTTTTAATCAAAATTTGTTTTTCAAAATAATCCTTTCAAATAAAAATTACAATTAAAATGAAAATTAAATGTGAGATTACATGAATACATTATAAAAATATCTATAGATACACTATAAAGAAAGTAGGTGAGAAAATAACCATGAAATATACCATCATGTGAGAGATCATACAAAAATGAAAAATCACACCATTTGGGATATTATATGTTCTAGACATGAAATAAATACTAAATTCAAAATGTGGACCCAAAAAATATAACCTATGTGTGCATAAATATGTTTTTAAGGTAAGACCCCTTTAAAAACATGATTCTATTCTAACAATAATGGAGGAAAAAAGTCTCCTTTGAAAAAGAATATCGGTGACAATGAAATTCATCGAAGTATGTTGACATAGATGAAAAATACTTTTATAAAATTGTTATAAATATTATTTTAGAAACATGAAGACATTACCTTTTCTTTTAAAAAGAAAAACGTCATAAATTAATTGGAAAATGCATATTTTGTCTTACATGCTACCAGTAATAACATTCTGCTGACCATAATGTTATATTTACATTTTACACTTAATATTTATTTAATTTTTATACGTTTAGATAGAGGATAATATGATACTCATTGACCGGTATAGGCATGTTTCACATCAAGTTCTCACAGGCCGTGAGGTTTGACAGATTAAGGTTTGTTGAGAACACCATTTTCATCACATTCCACCTCCAACTGCCATTATAAGTAAAGACCCTAACACCTGTAGCCCAAATATGGTTCCTTAATTTATTACATAGGTAATAAGTAAAATTGATCACATCCAAAAGGACCAAATATTTTAGTATATTTAGAAAACTAGATACAAGTACAAGTATAACATTTCAACTTGAAATTGAATACAACATAGTATCTCTATTGGAAACACCCCTATTCTTCTAGATTATCCTTATCAATCATAATATACATCTTATCATCCAGGGGAGAAATAATACATAAGAAAGTGGTGATATCATATGATCATTAAGGGTAAGAATACATTATAATCTATTATAGGTAAATATAAAAAATAAGTCAAGGTGAATAACTAAAAACACAATCCATGAAATCATAATCTTGAATATAATTTTGAAGGAATAAAAGATGATCAAATATTTTCATATAAACAATCACTTGAGAATGAAACTTAACCATTTTATTGTACTAGTAAAACAATCACAAGGATTATAAATAACTAATATCATAATGAGATAATTTATAATGTAGAACATTATAAACATATTATCAAGGTTATGTCCTAGAGGTCATACATTATCGGGTAGGACATCAGACCATACCAAAACTACTTTGTATCATGAGACCTACCGATGCATAGAGGGGCTATAGCGGGCCTTCTACATAGCTTAATATATCTAATGCATTTATATTATGAAATGGTAGAAACATAATCAATATATAAATTTGTATAGAAATAGTCATATGAAATAACTTTCCACAAAAAATAAACATAATCATAAACCATCCATTGTAATATGATGAATGGTATCAAAATGGAACATCCATAATCAAACTGACCATGTACAATTCTATAAAATATGGTAGATGGTATCATAATATATCAGCCTCAATTTAGTATAAGATCTAACAAAATTTTATGTCATAGATGAAGATACTTTAATAAAATCATTGAGAAATTCTTGAGAGAAGTATCACATAACTTTGAAATCATTTATTTAAAAAACTATGTAAATATAAAAGAAACCATTTTATTTTAAAATAAACTTGTAAACTTGTAAGTGATCCCTCAACACATTAAGGCATCAAGAAATCGGTAAAATAAACTCATTTCTTCTATGTTTAAAAAATCCTTCTAAATTTTGAAAAGGGGACATTTAAAAGAGTATTCTTAAAAGAAAGTGTGATGGTTAACAAAATGAATCAATTATGTATATCAGCTATAAATCCACATAAAATAAGTTGAAATAAAACATATTATAATAAAAAGTAGTTTCAAACATAATAATATCATGACATAATCAATGGAGTATATGTTTAACCCAAAGAATGGAAATTGGGTTAATAATTCCCTTACCACTTTGTAATTAGTCGAACTATATGCCCCCAAAAAACTAGTAATCATCAAATGAAACATTTAATTATATAAATATAAATAGATTAATGATATGATATATTAATTTTTAGTATGTAAAACATACACAAAAAATAAGGTTTGAATAAGGAATATATCTCACGAAAGTAAAAGTTAGATTAGAAACCATTACCTTATGTCTGAAACCATTCTGCACTTATTCTTAATGTCTTGGATAATAAAATTAGATTCATTAATTACTTAATTATGAAAATTTTAAACATATATTTTATTTATTATAATTTTATTATGTTTATTTATGTCCATTTCAATGATATATAATGTTTAGTTTCATTGTTCCAAGAGCACCCGTTTCATGGATTTGTGGTTGGTTTCCTATAGTATAAATACGGGAGTTTTTTTAAAATGGTAATAACTTATCTAGAAGTTAATTTAATTAGTATTAATGAAACTTTGAAATGTTTAAATGTTCTTATATATAATTTTTTAACATTTATGAGGATGATTTGTTAGATAAAATATTAATGAAAATTTATTAATTTATTTTGATGGTTTTTACGACCATCATGAACTTATGTAATTTTATTTGATATTATGTTTATATATTCATTAAAGAACATGATATAAATTATAATATGTATTTTAAAGTTATATTTAACCATAATAATAGATTTATTGAAATCCATGAATATGGTAATGAAAAATGAAAAGTCGTTGTCCACAAAGGCGGTGAATTGACACATCATGGGCGATGTTTTCATTTTTAAAATAAAATTAGAGGAGAAGGAATTTTTTGATGGATAATACATTATCACAATATAATTATAGTATTTCTATGATATTGGAGTAACCAATCTAATTTTTATTGGGTATGTGAGTAGAGGATAATAAAAGAAAAGAAATTTAAAGAGAAAGAAGATGGATTTTACCTCTTGAATATCATCTCCTTGGAACCTCCTTAAGACACTTAGATTTGGTATTTGGGTATTAATAGTAGGTATTAGAAATATGGAAGATTACTTTTATGGTAATTGGGTAAAATTTTGACAATCGTTAAGGCTTATATGGTGTGAGAAGAAGGGATGGTGAGGTGTTGTATTTATAAGGGATGAGAGGGGTGTTTTTATTATTTTATTCATTTATTTATTATTTTGGCCCAAGACTATCAATAGTGTTGATTCTTTTGACTATATGGAGTAAATAGTTAATATTAGTTCAACTAATAGGTTCTTACAACTAAAATGACTCAAAAATTCTTTTATTGAACTTATAATGTAAAATATCATAAGTTACCATATTTCGCTATTCAAAAAGAATTAAAATATTTTAGTAAAATTCCAAAAAATAAAACCTAACCATTTTTTAAATTTAGAATTAAAAAATTGACTCCATTTTATGAAAATAATCTTTTAAATATGATAAATTTAATTTTTAAATGAAATCATCATACATTCAAAAAAACACTAATTTTAATATTATATCTAACATTATGACACATTAAAAAAATTAAATATGGTATCATTAAATTATCTTATAATTATAATGAAAAAATATTAATTTATGAATCAATTTTATGGAAGTAACTTTTATTTTAAATCATTATATAAATTATAAAATTTTAAATAAACATTTACAATTCACAAAAATACCAACACTTAATTTCTCTTTTTAAAAATAGTTATTTACTTATTTAATGATATAAATATATCATATTTTCATTTATGAGATACCTAAATTTTATTTATACTTTAATAGGTGATTATATTATTCTAATATTCATATTACTATTTTTAATTGTCACATTACTATTCCAACGGTCATGTTAATATTTAATAGTATATCATGTTTTGTTTAAGCTCAGTTTTGTGTGAAAAATAAGCTATAGAATAGATTGAATTTATTTAAGATGATACATACTATAAAATATTGGGGTTTTATATTATTCCCTCTAAAAAAATTCAACCTTGAAATTTTTAGGAGTATTACCTTCTAAATAGGTTACGGTGGTTCTTCTTCATAGCATCCTCATGTTCCCACATTTTTCTTCCATTTTATGGTTTCTCTAAAGAACTTTTACCAATTGAGTCATCTAATAATATATGATCTATAGTTTCAAGAATGTTGATATGCTCTTCATAGTAAGACAAATTAGGTTCTAGTTATATTTATTCATAGGTGAGTACATGCATTGTGTCAGTAATTTACTTCATTAACAAAGATATGTTGAACACATCATACACTTTAGAAAGTATAGGTGGAATTACAAAATGATAATCCACCATTGAAATTATTTTCATAATTTAAAAATTGTCTATATATACATGGGGCTTAGTTTCCATTTCTTACTGAACCTCAGGACACCATTCCATGGATATACTTTCAAAAGGCGTGATCTAACACTTGAAACTCCAAATCCTTTCTTCGGTTGTCAGCATAACTATTTTGTGTACTTTGAGGTACTTTAATATGAATCATAATATTCTTTATATTTTTCATTATCTCTTAAATAATTTATAGGCTGGTAAGTTTACACTCACCAACTTCATCCCAATAAGTTGGATTACGACATCTCTTTCCATATAATGCTTTGTATGGCGTCGTTTGAATAGTTGAATGGAAATTATTGTTATAGAAAAATTATACCAAAGGTAAATATTGATCTCACATAACTTGAAAGTAAAGTGAGGAAGACCTCAACATGTCTTATAAATTTTTAATAGTCCTTTCAGACTGACCATTGGTTTGAGGGTGATAAGTATTACTCAAATGAAGCTCAGTATCCAAAGCCTTTCAAAGACTCTTCCAGAATTTTGATGTAAATCATGGATCATAATAAAAAAATTAAAATAGGTGAAATATTAAGACTTAAAAAATCACGAATATATAGTCTTTTAAGGTTAATCAGTAGAAAATCCTCCTATATAGTAAGGAAATTTCCATATTTGGTAATTCAATCAGTAATTTCCCATATTGAATCATTATTTCTTGGCATCTTTGGTAATCTAGTGAAAAAATACAAAGTAATTTCATCCCATTTTCATGTAGTAATAGAGATAGGATCCATGAATCCTATATTATTTTTACTTTTAGCCTTAACTTGTTGAAAAACTAAACATAATGTTGCATTATCAGCAATTTACCACTTTATATTATCCCACCAAAAAAGTTCCGTAAAATATCTTTACATATTAGCACTACCATGGTGTATAGAGAAAATTGATCTATGAGAATCATCAAATTTTTTCCATTTTAGATCAAGTATAGAGGGAGAAAAATTCCTCTTCCAAAATTCCAAAATTCCATCTTTATATACAAAGTCTACCAATTTCCCATCATTCACAACAATAATTTTTTTTGAAAATTCTCATCATCAGAATGAGAAGTTTTTATCTATTCCCATAATGATGGTCCAACAACCATTAGAAAAATTAGTGATGTTTTGAATTCCTTGATAATTCCAATATCCATCTTTACTATATCTGTGTGCATAGAATCCTTGTCAGTCATAATTTATTACAAAACTCCATGAACCTTCCTACTCAATTCATATGCTACCTTAATTACCTTCCATGGGTGGTAGTGTATCAAATAACCATAATCATTGAGTAGATAGAGCCATCATATTTCCATCATGTTTATTTCTTTATGTGAGAAGATATATTTCAAACTATTGTAATCTATATATATCTCACATATTTCACCATAGAGATATTGTCTCTAGATCCTTAGAGAAAATATTATAACTGCTAACTCAAGATCATGAGTTTGATAGTTCTATTTATGAGTTTTTAACTACCTTAATGCAAAGGAAATAACTCTATAATTATTTATTATAGGATAACCAATTTCTTTTTTCGATGAATCACTACAAATAACAAATACCACATTTCTCAATGGTAGATTCAAGATTAGATCATTCACTAATATCCTCTTGAGTTATTGAAATAATTCTTTACATTACTTTGTCCAAACAAAATTAACCCCTTTATGATTAAGATTTGTTAATGGGTTTGATAATTTGGTTAAATTCTAAAGGAAACATCATTAGAAACCCTCTAAACTAATGAAACTGCATACCTTGATTATGTTCATTTGTGTAGTCAATTCTTGTACCGCCTTTGTGGTTGTACGATTAATTGATATTACATCCTTGGAGACAATATGGCCAAGAAAAGAAACATTTTAGCGCCATAATTCACACATTCTAAACTTCCCACATAACACTTTTCTTCTAAGAGTCTCCAAAAAAAGTTCAATTAGTTCTCATGGTCCTCATAGCTTTTGGATTAAAACAAGATATCATCAATAAATACTACAAAACAATTATCAAGATATTAATTGAATACTCTATTAATTAGATCTATATAAATATAGGGTGAAATATTTACTTCAATGTAATTATTTTAAACATGTAATGTCTATAATTTGTTAGAAATGATGTCTTTAGAATATCTTACTTCTTTATATGCAATTGATGATATACATAATGAAGATAAATCTTTGAAAATATAAACAGCATCCTGAATTTGGTCAAATAAGTCATCAATTTTAGATAGAGTATACATGTTATTTACTATAATATCATTGATCTCCCCATAGTTAATGAACAACCCGATAGATTCATCATTATTCTTAATGAAAAAAATAGGATCTCCCAGAGGTGAAGCACTAGGGCATATAAATTCCTTACCAATCAATTCCTCTAGTTGTTTATTTGAAACTATTGACTCCAACATGGCCATTCTATAGGGAGTATTTAATATTGATATTTCATCAAGGATTAATAGGAATTTATTGACAAATAATTCTTTAAATAAGGATTCCTCTATGAGCTTTGACTAACAACTCCCTTCAGGGAATACGTGCATTGATACAATTTCCATTCCTTCAACTAGGCACCATTTCCAAAAAATATAATATTCTAGATATGAATATGAAATTCTAAAACTATTTAAACACTTAAAAAAATTATGCATAACTAATCTCAAAATCCTAAGCTTAGTTAACTTTGTAATGTTCTCAAAGTTAGTTATAAGGTTATATTTCCCTAATCTATTTTTTCCTCAATATAGTTTCCAAAGTTTCTACAAAAAAATTTTCTTAATACCAAAAATAAAGACCCTAACCCCAGTAGCCCAGACTTGGTGCCATAATTTATTAAAATGGTACTAAGTACAGGATATATGTACCTTACTTTTATTACATGGCTATTACATCATTTTAATGATAAACAACATAGTAGTGTTACAAATATTGGATCAAGCAATTTAGTGTCTTAGGTAAATTTGGATTATACATGAATTTTACAAAATAAAACATAAACATTATTTAATTCCATCTTCTCTAGCCTTTTAACATCCCTTTCATTCTACTTAGTACAAGTAACCACCTGAGGATATACATCAACGAATGGGGTGTTCTAAAATCCTAGTAAGAGGGTGAATAAGAGACATGAAACATGGTTGAGCATAAAAATCATTGTAATAACATAAGAAATGGATCATAATAATAATCATGAGAGTAATCATTGTATAAAGGCATTAAATGTGGAAATTCAATAAAATAAAATATCATGTCTTAGTGGCCAAATACCACACATAGTTGTGAACAAATCTGGCATCATGTTCACACATAACATATGTTCATCATCATAACATCATCATTGTGAAAAAATATAGAATATGTTCACACATATTTCAAATTATCTCATGAGATACATCACATTACCCAATTTACAAGAAGTTATTTATAATTTTGGGTGCACCCATCACATCCTAACATTTACTTGCACTATATAATTATGGGTGCACCTGTCACATCAAAACATTTACACTATCGTGAATACCACAAAGAATGTATATTAATTTTCAAGATAAAACAACCCATGTAAAGGAATTAGTTTCATTTAATAAAGAATAATTTCAAAATATTTGTAGTTCCAAAGATAAAAATGGAATAAGATGCTTGGTATCAATATTATTGAAAAAGAACCAATCTCATGGTAAGTACAATATGTCTTTTAAAAAAAATTATTTTGAAAAAATATATACATTTTTCATATAAATAGATGAGAAAAGTGTGTATCCCAGAGAAAAATTTAAGGAATAAAAAATTATATTTATAGAAAAATAAAGGAACATCCATACCTAAAATGGAGTAAAAGAGAGAAATCCCAAAGGAAGAGAGTTGGGTTTGAGAATTCCCCTTACCTTATGCATGAATGCATTCTTCACTTTAATATCACGGATAATCAAATTAAATTAATTAATTTAAAAATAAATAACCTTTATTAAATTCTTTATATTAATTTTATTTTTATTAAGTTAATTTATGGGATTTTTGATGAGTTATATAGTTTAATTTCATCATTCGGGAGTGTTTATTTTATTGGTTTTCATTATCGGTTCACTTGTATATGAGTATGAAAATTCAGGTAAAATGTAAATGGTTCTCCATAATTAAAATTATATGTTATTAATGAACATAAATAATTTTAATTGGTCTTATATTTAATTTTTTAGATGGTATAAAGATGAATCATTATATTAATAGTTAATGAAAATGATTTAATTTATTTTCCAGACTTTACGACCATTATGAACTTGGGTCATTTTATTTAACATCATGGTTATATATTGGTTTTAGAACATTATATAACATATAATATGTATAATAAAATATTATTTTACCATAATTATGGTTTTATAACCATCCTTTAATAAGGTAGTGAAAAGTTAAAATGCAACCTCTACGGTGGCAGCATATCGACACACCACGGATAATGTTTTCATTTTTTGAATAAAACGAAAAGGGAAGATACTAGAAGATGACTTATTTAATTACCATAATAAAAATAAATTATATAAAATATACTAGATTTATCATGCCTCTTGTATATCTTTATCTGATGAGAGGATAATAAAATAAATGAAATTGAAAAGAAATCAAAAGGAAAAGAAAGTGGGTTTTACCTCTTGAATTCCTCCTGCTTGAGGTCCTCGTTAGGGAAAAGGGTTTGGTATTTTCGTGAGACCAATAGATCTTGGATATGGGGGAGGGTCTTGGGAAGATTATTGGGAAGAACTTTTACGAGGATAAAATCTTGAAAGTTGGGGGAGAAGAGGTGGTGAGGGTCATATTTATAGGGGAGGAGAGGGGCATTTTCTCATTATTTTATTCATTAGTTTATTATTTTGGCTCAAGAAAATGAATTTTTTGATAATTATCACTAAATATATTAAAATAATTTATTTATTTTCTATATTATGGTGCTTAAATCATCCATGAATCAGGTAATAGTGTATTTAATTTATAATGTATATATATTGTAAATTACCAGATTTTACTATTCAGCGCAAATTTAAGTATTTTAAAAAAATACCAAACATTCACCCTAACCATTTTTATAAATTTAAAATAAAAAAATTAAGCACATTTTTTAAAAATTGATTTTCTAAATGTGAGAGATCTAATTTTTAATTAAAATCATCATTTACTTTGAAAATACTGATTTTAAATTTATAACTCATTTTATAAAACTTTGAAACTTTAATTAAGGTATCATAAAATTATCTTATAATAATAAGACAAAAAAATATTAATTTATTAATACATTTTATGAAAGAAAATATTTTAAATTTTTATATTAATTATAAAATTGAAAATAAATATTTATGTTTTATAAAAAATCAACACATAATTAATAATTTCTAAAAAAATTATTTACTTATAATATGATATAATTAAATCATATTACCATTTATAAGATTCATAAATTTTATTTATATTTTCATGGGTGAGGATACTATTCTATTGGTCAGTTTACTATTCATAATGATCATATTACTATTCCAAAGATCAAGTTACTATTCCATTGGTATAGGTTTCTTAACTTCTAGAAAAAACTCGTATATCATTCATTATATATATTAGGTGATAGAGGGTACAATAACATTAAACACACACACCACACATATAGTCCAGAAAGGAAGACCATAGCCCCCCCCCAAGATATCCCACCCATCAAGCCTTCATTAATCTAGTACATGGCCCGAAGCCCCTAGTGGGATAAAGCCCATTACATGGCCCAAAGACCCACAAAATGTCCCAAATGACCAATGAAGAATCATTCATGTATCATGTATATGTCACCATCTCCTTACATCAATCCTGTGTCATGCCTGCATCACCACCTACCTATGTCATTCATGTGTCACCACCTGCCAATGAAAATTTACTCCCACCCAGATTTGAAACCAGGTATGATACTAGATTACGGGGAGCCTTTACCACTCAGTAAAGCCCCCAAATTAACTTATACCATAAATTATAAATTTATAAATTTTGTTTTTTATTTTTTAAGTGATTTTATGTGATTTATATTATATGAAATAATTATAAGAAGGAAATTTCCATTGATAAAATTTTGGGTTGTTACATTAATCCCCCTTGTGAAACATCTCCCTTGAATTTTTTTTACATACTATGGTGAAAATAAAATTGAGGGTACTTATCCTTCATTACTTCCCCTAGTTCCCATGTGGCCTCTTTGGACTTATATTTTTTCCATTGTATTTTGACCAGTTGAGTAGTCTGGTTGAAAATAACATGATCTTTATGATCCAAGATCTTCAAAGACTTATCCCCATAAGAGAGATCATCTTCCAACTATACCACCTTTGGATTTTGTACATTTGAGGTATCCCTTATGTACTTTTTCAATACGGATACATGGAATACATCGTGTACTTGAGAAATGTTTAGTGTAAGGGTTAATTGATTGGTCATAGCTCTGACTTGATCAAGAATATCGAAGGGGCCAATGTACCTGGGACTTAGCTTTCCTTTATTACAAAATCTCATGAGCCTATTACATGGAGATATATAGATGAATACCATGTATCCAACCATAAACTAAAGTTCTCATCGATGATTTTCTTGAAATATCTTCTTTCGACTTTGGGATGCAATGATGTGCTATAGAATGGTTGATATATTTTCCACCATTTCTTAGACAATTTCATCTCCGAGTAGTTTATGCTTTCTAACTTAATCCCAACATGTCGGTGTTCCACATCTTTTCCAATAAAGGGATTAATATTGAGCCATTTGGATTCTCTAGTAGAAACTTTTGTTGTAAGAGAACTCAACTAGAGGTACAAGTTTGTACCAACCTCTTTTTAAGTCCATAGAATATGATCACAACATGTATTCAAGTGTCTTAATAGTTTGATCATATTGGAAATCATTTTTAGGATGATAAGATATACTGAAGTTCATCTCAGTAATGAGAGCATGTTTGATATTTTCCTAGAACATGGGAGTGAATCTTCGACCTCGATCAGATACAATCAATAGTTGTACTCCATGTATCTTTAAAACTTCTCTGATTTACATCCATGAAATTTAATAAATTGAGAAGTCTGATTAAGTTATGATAAAGTGAGTTGTCCTTGTAAGATGATCCATGATAACCCTTATATCATTGTTTGCTCTAGATATCCTCAAAAGTCCAGTGACAAAGCCCATGGTGATGTTTTCCCATTTCCATATTGGTATGGGTAATGGTTGCATCATCCCCTTATACTTTCTACTTTTAGACTTCACTTTCTAACAAACTTGGCCCTTTGATGTTTATTCAGTGATCACCTACTTCATATTGTCCCACCAATAATTCTATCAGATATCTCGATACATCTTTGTGCTCCATGGGTGAATATAGAAGGTTGAGTTATGTGTGTTATTTAGAATATCTTTATTTATCTTCATATTTGATGGTACACATAATCATGATCCAAATATTACAACACCTTCCTCATCAATTTTGAACTCTTAGGATTTCCCCTTTCTCATGGATCCCACCTTCTTCTAAATTTCCACATCATTTCTATGATCATTCTTTATTTTCTCCATAACGGTTGGTTGAGAAATAATTTAAGAATAGATTGATGATGTTCCTTCCTTAATGATTCCCATTTATATCCTTTTCAAATATAATAATATTCGATATTTATCAATTATCATCACTGATAATGTTGTAGGATTCATTATAATTAGAGTATCTTCCACTTTATTCACCTTCTCACGATGGTAGTGGATTGAGCAGTCCTAATCCATGAAGACCTATAACTATCTTCACTATCACATATTAATCTCCTTATATGTGAATATATATTTTATGCTTTTATGATGAGTATATATTTCACACTTCCCCTCATAGAGATAATGCTTCCAGATTTTAAATGAAAATATCACAACTTCCAACTCCATATCATGCATAGGATAGTTTTTATCATGAATTTTCAACTTCCTTGAGGTGTAGGCTATCAATTTATCATTTTTCATTAGTAAATAACCTAATAATTTCTTTTAAGCATCTATCTATACTATAAATAGTTCCCCATTTGTAGGTAGTGTGATTACTAGTACAGTGATAAGCTTCTTTTTCAGCTCTTTGAAGAAGTCTCTACACTCACCAGTCCAGAAAACTTTTTCTCCCTACCTAGTCATTTTGGTTAGTGGGTTTTAAAATCATGAGAATTTCTTCTCAAATATTTTTTAATACCCATCTAGACCAGGGAAACTATGGATCCCTGTAATAGATGTTGTCCTGGGAAACTCTTCAATTGCCTTTATCTTATAAGGTTTCATAGATATTCCTTTACTCATGATAACATACCCTAAGAATGCTACTTCCTCCATCCAATATCACATTTACTGTAATTTGTATAAATTTTCTCCCTATGAAAAGTCCTTAGGGTGGTATTCAAATTCTCCTCATGTTCCTCCTCTCTCTTGGAGTATATCCTAATATTATCTATAAATACTAAAAAACTTTTCGAGGTAATCTCTAAAGACTTTATTCACTAATTACATGAATACTACTGGAGAATTAGTGACTCTGAAATGCATCACTATGAACTCATAGTTTTCACACCTCATTCTAAAGGCGGGCTTGGGAATATCTTCCTTCCTCATCTTTAATTGGTGATATTATGACCCAAGGTCCACCATAGAGAAATATATTGCACCACAAATTTTATCGAAGAATTCATTTATCCATGGAAAAGGATAATTTTTCATTATCATTATTTTGTTGATCACATTATAATAAATTCATAGGAATATTTATCTATCCTTATTTATGAAGAAGAGAACTGGCACACCCCAGGGTGAAGCACTTTAGCACATAAAACCCTTATCAAGATTCTCTAATAACTGTTTTTTTTATTCCAAATTAATGTTGTCGATTCTATATGATGTCTTTGATATAGGTGTAGATCTATAAATCAGTTCAATTGATAACTCAAACTCTTGGTTAGGAGGGATACCATGAAATTATTTAGCAAATACATCAGTGTAGTCCCTTATAAAATTAATTTCTTTGATAATGATTATATACTTTGTCTCGATAATTTGAACAAAATATGCTTACTCATATGATAACAACATCCACACTTGAGATTATGATTCTTAAAGAGATTCATCCTCTACCTTACAGTTGTATAGAATTAGAGGATGCCACTAGATGTGAAGAGTGATCTCCTTTTCCCAACAGTTGATATTGGCTTTATATAAAGATAGCTAATCCATGTCAAATATAGAATCAAACTCCACTTAAGAAATTAATACAATATTTGCTGGGAGATTCATTCCACAAACATTAATAGAGGGGGTGCTATGTACTTTGGATGCAATAATTTCCCAATTATTGGTTCTCATAGATAAATCAACCTCTATATTTTGAGGTGGTGTTTGAATAGTTGTATTAAACTTGAAAGATGCGAAAGAATTCATTGAACAAGAATTAAATAGTATGTTCAATATACTTGAATGAATAACCAGCATACATATCACCACATAATTTTAGAGCTCCACCTTAGTAGTAGTAATGACATAAGCCTTCCCCTACACCTTTGTCTTTAGTCGTTATTAATACTGATTACCCTCTATGATTTAAGGTTTAGTTCACTAGCTTTCAAATTTCCCTTTCTTCCTACAGCTGTAGTATTGAACTGTGGGTGGTACTCTCTTTTCCTCCACCACATTTTCCTATTTCCTTATGTATCTTCAACATTCATGATCTTGGTGGCCTTATCTCCCACACATATAGCATTTCCCTTCCCATTAAGAAAATTCACACGATGCTCCTTCCCACATTATTAACCTATGGGTGGTTGATTTTTCTTCCCACCTTTTTCATTAGATCCTCAAGTTGGAAACTCCATATTTCATTTCTTATCATCATATCCATGGTACCATTCTACAAACTTCATCTTCACTTGGATATAACATCGAACAACATCTTCATTACTCCTAAGGTATTGAATTTCTAGAGATATTCAAAATTACGGTTCTAAACTATCAAAGAATCTATCAATTTTGATATCACTGTTGATAAAAAAACCTGAAGTGTGCCTTGAAAGTCTTGTAAAATTTGTTCTATAGTTCTTGAAAGATTCACCTTCCCTTTTTATTCAGATCAAATAATTCTTTCTTCATATTTTTATGAAGATTTATAGTGAAATACTTGTTAAGAATTATTATCTTATGTCTTCCCACTCCACCTGTTAAATTTATTCCTTTAATTTGGTGTACTTAATTAACGCAGACTATTGATTGGCCTCTCCATCTAGATGATAAACTAATAGATTCAGCTTCTCTATCTCAGAATAGAGAAGTACAGAAAAGTTCTTATCTATTGATTTGACCCACTGTTCCAAGATGAGTGGATCAAAAGACCCACTATACATCAGTGGTCATTTCTGCATGAAAGACTTGATAGTTTTTTCTCCCTCTATAGTTAAGGTGTACATTCCACATTATTTAGGTTATTGTTCATATTCTGAGATAGCAGGGTAAGAATCACCATGAAATTTTGAACTCCACCTCCCATGGAATTAGGGATGTCATTCAAGAAATCACTACATTGTCCCGCACATAGGTTGTTGGACTGATTTCTCCTGCTTCCTAGAATTTAATAAAATAGAAATGGTTTTAACAAAACATATGTCAAAAATTCATGAATAAATAAATTATTCATTTGTGTAATTGACTTTAAAGGCATATATTTTGGTGTCCCTATGTTTAAAAATTTTATAAAATAAAGATTCTTGGTTTCTTACATATACATACTCTCATACTAAGGTTTTTCACTAAGGATCTCTAATCCTAATTCACAAATTAACTAAACCATGATCTGATACCAACCATAAGGACCCTACTTTTCTTACATGAGTATTACAACATTTTAACTATAAATACCATAATAGTATTACAAATCTAGGATCAAGCAATTTAGTGTCTTGGGTAAATTAGGTTTATAAATAACTTTACAAAATAAAATATAAACATTATTTAATTCCTTATTCATTAGATTCTTAATGGGCTTCCCATTCTTCTTATTACAAGTAATCACCTGATGATGTACATCAATGAAAGGGTTGAGCTAAAATCCTAGCAAGAGGATGAATAAGAAACATGAAACATGGGTGAGCATAAAAATCATCATCATAACATACAAAAAAATCATCATAATAATAATAATAGAAATCAGTAAATAAAGTCATGAAATAAGGAAATTCATAAAAATGAAACATCGTGTCTTTATGATCAAATACCGCACAGATTTGTGAACAAATATAGCATCATGTTCATGAATAACATATGTGAATCATTGTAAGATCATCATTGTAAAACAAAATAGCATCATGTTCACACATATTTCACATTATCTCATGTGATACATCACATTACCCAATGCATTACAACACTATATAATTCTGATCTCACCAATCAAATCATAACATATACTTGTGCTATATAATTTCGGTTTCACCCATCACATCATAAAATTTACATTATCATTCATGCCACATATAAATTATATCAATATTGAACATAAAATTACCCATGTAAAGGAATGGGGTTAATTTCATAAATCATACATTCATAAAATTTGGATTTCCCAAGATAAAAAGGGAATAAGATGTTTGGTTTTAATCTTTATTGAAGAAGAAACAATCTCATGGGAAGTAAATGATATTTTTTTTAAAGAACATTTATTTTGGAAAAATATTTTCATTTGTCATAAAAACTATATTCAAAACATGTATATACCTGAAAACAAAAATGATGGAAAAATAAATAATATATATATATAAAGGAACTTCCCTATAGAAAATGGAGTGAAAGAGATAAATCCCAAAGGAAGAGAGTTGGGTTAAAAAATTCTTCTTTCCTTTTGTCAGGCTTTATTCACTTTAATATCCTAGAAAATAAAATTTAATACACTAATTAACAAATCCATAACTTTTCATTTAGGTATTTGATTCATTATAGTTTTTTTTTTGTTCATTTATTGGGTTTTCTTATGAGTTATAGAGTTCAATTTCATCATTTGAGAGTGTTCATTCTCTAGGTTATCATGATCGGTTTGCTTGTATATGGGTATGGAAGTTCACGTAAAATGGGAATGATTCTCCATAATTGAAATTATATGTTATTAATTAACATAAATAAGTTTAATTTTTTTATATTTCATTTGGTTATATTCTATGGGGATTAATCACTAGATAAATAGTTAATTAAAATGATTAAATTTAGTTGGAAGATTTTATGACCATTATGAGATTGTATCATTTTATATAAAATCAGGATTATATATTGGTTATATAACATTAAATAACTTATAATTTTTATAATAAAATATTATTTAATCATTATTTCTGTTTTATAACTATCCTTGAAGGGAGTAGTGAAAAACTAAAACACATCTTCTGCAGTGGCAGTAAATTGACACACTGCGGATGATATTTTTATTTTTAGAATAAAAGGAAAATGGTAGAGATTAGAAGATGAATTATTCCATTAACATAATAAAACTATAATATACAAAATTTAATGGAGTTATCATTACTCTTGTATAGATGGAGGTCAGGATAGGATAATAAAATAAATAGAATTTTAAAGAAATTAAAAGGAAAAGAAAGAGGGTTTAACCCCTTGAAAATCTCCTCCTTGAGGAAATCCTTAGGGAAAATGGTTTGGTATTTTGATGAGAAAAATAGATCCTGGATGTGGTAGTGGTTCTTGGGAACTGTACTGTTCTGATGAATGATCTGATTCAATGCAGAGGTATCTCCTTGGTGTCCAAATGTTTTTGCTATCAACGTTCTAAGGTGGAATCAATCACGCACTTATTTTTTGATGGCGACAGAGCGAAGGCGGTGTGGTTCGGTTTTGGTGATATCATTGGTGTTGATATGTCAAATGTTAATAGTGATAATTTTTCTCATACTTGGTTCCATGGGATCGCAGATAGCAGTGTGGAGAGGAATACAAGAACCAGCATGATCTTGGATGGTTTTTGGATAATTTGGTATGCCAAGAATAAGGCTTGTGTCCATGGTGCAACAAAACTAGGTTTAGAAATATTTACTCATTCCATAAGCTTATCGGTGGACATGGGGTCTCTGTTGAAAGGCTGGGATGCTACTCCTTCCATGAGGTTGTTATTGAATGGTCTAATATCTGCACCAAATTCTAGGGACTCACCTGCACGGGGCTAATGGGTTCACTATAATCCCCCTAGTCATGGCCTCAAACTCAACATTGATGGATCTTTTAACCTTGGAATCATGAGAGGTGGAAGAATTGTTCGTGATTCCCTCGGCTCGGTTATTATTTCTTTTAGTAGTTACTATGGTCATGGTGACTTTCTTATTGCAAAAGAAAAGGTGATTATTAATGGGATTTATCTTTTTCATGCCAACGATATCATCCTTAGTGAAATCAAAACTAACTCCTCAGTTATTTTAAACTCCTTACAGGGAGGTAATGAATGCCCTTGGTCCATTTTCTATATTATCAGAAGATTCTTGAACTTCATCGGTCGAGCTCGCGTGACCCACTCATGGTGCGAGGGTAACACTCTTTCTGATTGCTTGGATACCCAAGGAAAACTCTGCGATCCTTCTATTATTTATTTCTCCTTGGGCTCAATACCCCATGAGTGTGCAGCTTTTTTCGGGCATATGCCCTTAGTTTGCATTTTTTCAGGCCCCCTGGACTGTGCCTCTCTCATTTTTCCAGTTTGTCTCCCTTATTTATGATTAATAAAAAAACCCCATGTTCTACTAAGGGGATTTCTATATTATGGTTCTTACATCATCCATGAATCAATGAATATTATATTTAATTTCTAATGTATATATACCGTAAATTAGAGTATTATACTATTCACTAAAAGTTCAAGTAATTTAGAAAAAATCCAAAAATTCACGTAAATAATTTTTTGATATGAAGAATTCAAAAATGAAATCCATTTTATGAAAATATTTTTCTATAAATAAGAATTATAATTTTTAATTAAAATCATCATTTACTTGGAAAATACTAATTTTAAAATTATTACTGATTTTATAACACTTTGAAAATTGAAATAAGCTCTCATAAAATTAACTTATAATCAAAAGAAAATAAATTATAATTTATGAATAGATTTTATAAAGATAAATTTTCCTTTAAATGATTATATTAATTATAAAACTAAAAATAAACAATTATGTTTTATAAAAATATCAACACTTAATTAATAATTTCTAAAACATTAATTTAATAATACTATGATATAATTATATCATATTACCATTTATAATATGACTAAATGTTATTTATACTTTCATGGGTGATGTTACTATTCTATTAGACATTTTTCTATTCATAAGGGTAATATTACAATTCAAATGGCCAAGTTTCTATTCCATTGGTAAAGGTTCCTTAACTTCTAGAAATACCACTTATACAATTAATTATTCATTTACAAACATTGTATTATGTTCTATAAGTCATTTTATGTGATTTATACTACATAACATAATCATAAGAAGGTAATTTCCATTGATAAAATTTTGGGTCGTTACAAAAGTGATGGAATCCCAAAAGATAGAATACTTGAGTAGCTTTGGAAAATAGAAACAAACATAAGTATAACGTTACAACTAGAAATCGAATACAGCATAGAAAATCCATTTGAAACACCCATATTCTTATTGATTGTCCATGTCAATCATAATATTCATCAATAAATCTTGGATAAAGTAAAACATTAGAAAGGGTTGTGATCAGATGCTCAGTAAGGATAAGTATACAACATAAGATATCATAAATAATGATAAAAAAGGGAAGGGGAATAACTAAAAACACATGTCATTAAAACATAATCTTGAGAATAATATGACAGGAATAAAAGATGATCAAATATTTCTGTATAAATAATCACTTGATAATGGAACTTAACCATGGATTTTCTACTAGTCAAACAATCACATGTATTTTAAATAACAGATATATTAATTAGGTAATACATAATATGGAATATAATAAACATTCCATCAAGACTTTGGCCTAGAAACCATACATAATTGGGTAAGACATCATCCAATACCTAAACTGGTTTGTTTAATGAGACATGTCGATTCATCAAGGGGATATAGTGGGACCCACCCCCATCACTTACTAAGTCCAATTCATTACTCTTTTTAAATGGGTGAAAATTAGTCAACATATAGTATATGGTATTATAACATATAGACCTCAATTAATCATAAGAACCAACAAACGGTGTTGTCATATATGAAAATACTCTAATAAAATCATTGATAAATTCTTGAGAGAAATACCACATTACTTTAAAATAGTTTATTTTAAAAGTTAAACAATTATAAAATAAAAAAAAATCTTTGAAAATAAGCTTGTAACCTTGTAAAGGATTCCTCAATACATTAGGGAGTCATGATTTCAGAAAAATCTACTCATACCATATAAGTTTAAAAAAATATTCCTTTTAGAATTTTTAAAAGAAACATTTAAAAGAGTATTTTTAAAAGAAAGTGTGAGTGTTAACCAAATGAATTGATTATGTGTATCAACTATAAATCCACATAAAATGAGTAGAAATAAAACATAAGATAATTAAAATACATTTGACATATCATAGCATCACATAATTAATGCAGTATAAGTTTAACCCAATGAATGGAAATTGGGTTAAGAATTCACTTTCCAATTTGTAATTAATCAAAACATATGCCCCGTAAAATTAATAATCATCAATTCAATGACCCGACTTGAGAAATCTTGGAGTTAGTGTCTTCTATCAATTATATTTTCATAAGATATAATTGAATCACGTCCCAAATAACCAAATAGTTTAGTAGTCTTTTAAAACCAGATACATACATGAGTCTTGTTTTACAAATTAATACACTAACTACAACATAATTTTTTTTGAAATAAATTTGATGATAATAACATTATTCCATCTACTTTACCCTTTCATATCTTTTTTAGTACACTTCTTGGATTCCTAGGGAAAGAAAATATAATAAGAGTGATCTCAAATTCTTAGTAAGAGTAAATAGAGTGAAAGAAAAAATAAATCAATGAGAATAATAATCATGAAATTATAAATAAGTTAATATGCATACCATTTAATCAAAAAAATTAAAAGGATGTTCATAAATAATAAGAAAATGAAATAAAATGAATATATTCCATTCAAATAACTATATAAGGAAAAATTAATATAGAAATATAAGAAACTGAAGCACATGCCATATAATCAACAAACTAAAAATGAAATGTGTCCATAGATATGTCGACACAAAATCTCATGGATGTTTAATAATTGAATCAAAATATTGTAAATTCTTAAATATTTGATGCCATGTCTAAGGAACATTAAAAAATCTACTATAAAGATATATTCTCCATATAGTTTAAAACTATGTGTATAAACCCATCTATTCAGCGTGGAAACAAACTTGAAGGGTTTATCACCAACTAATTTCATCTCATGAGATTATCAAGGCATTTAGGGGATTAAATTAACCGGTCCCTAACCCATATTTAATTCTTTATACATTCCCAAAGCTGTGTTTTTTCATTTCTTAATCACTCCTCATATCGAATAAACAATATTCCATACAAAGTATCCATATTGAATAAAGTATATGAATTTATCAATATTTCCCCAAATAAAAAAAATGACACTCATAGTAAACAGCATATGAAAAATGTTATATTTTTTAGGAAATAATCATATCCACAAAAACTGATATGGATATTTAGGAGAAAATCAATGTCAAATGATCATAGGAAATTGAATATTTCAAGGGGAACAAAAGGAATCAAGGAAGTGAATATGAATAATTTCCTTATAAAAATAAATCATAAACCATCCATAGGAATATTAATGATGGTATCAATACAACATATCCTAATTTGAGATAAAAAAAAGTTTTTTCGTTGATGAATTGAAATATTATAAAAAGATCATCTAAAAACATTTTTGAGGAAAATGCCCTTTTATTTCAAAAAACATTTTGAAAAAAAATTCAGTGAAAACATTTTTTAAAAGTAAACCTTCAAAAATTTAAAGGAATATTTAAATAAATTATTACCATTAAATACATACATGTCTTACGAGGTAAAAATAAAATTCCTTTTTCACAGTACATTTGTTAGAAAAATTTCTTGTTCAGAAAATGACAACAAAATTCCTTTAAAAAAATTGTTAAAAGAAAACTATGGTAAAATTTTATTTAATAAATAATTTTTAAAAGGTTAAAAAATTTAAATTATTTTAATAAAAAATGTTTTTTATTAGAAAATATGTTCTCCGAGTAAAGAGAGAAATAAAGTTGGGTTTTTTTTAAAACATTTTCTAAAACATTTTCAATACCATAGAGTGGGTAAATGGTACTAATACTTGAAAAAGTTAAATAATAACTATAGAAAATGAAAATTAAATCATTTAATGAACAATGGTTATATAATTTCTTCAAATTTAAATGAAATATTATAAAAATTATTCTTGAGGAAAATAATTTTTAAACATTTCAATGTGTCACATAACACTTTGAAAAATTTTGAATCATAATCCTAATGAAATAATAACATTAAATGAAATATTTAAATACCATGAATATAAATTTATTAATTATATAATATATAAAAGTTGATGTATATATACTATAAAAATAAGTAAGTGGTGAACATGACATTTATCTCACAGATGAAAAAAGTGAGATGAAAATCCCTTACCTTGCATTTCCTTTTTGGGTGAACATACTTTAACATCATTTATAATAGTTTTAAACATGTAAATAAATAATATCAAAACCATAATAATATTTATAATATCATATATTAACATATTATAATATCTTAATATCCATATATTAGTAAACCTTCATTATTTTCACTTTCTCGATAGTTAATTGCATAGTTTCTCAAGTATGTTTTAACTTGTTACTAGTTATTACTATAAATTTATTTTCATCTCAATACTTAAATAATTTAAACTGTTATTTAATTATCATATATATTCATTATATATGTATTTAGAATAATCATTAATATTTGGAGATAATAAATGAAATGCATCATTTATGGACATAGTAGGCAATGTGTAGGCATGAATTCTACATTCATTTCTTTGTCATTTTAAAGGAATAAAAAGTAGATTATATATATGTATTTCCTAATTCTAATATAATATATATATCATATTTATTATATCAGTTTATTAAAACTATATTTTTTAATTTCCATGTATAGTGTGAACAAATCACATCACTTTGAGGGGTGGTAGTCCACACTCTCACAAATGATGTTATCGTATTTACACAAATTAGAAAGTATAAAGTTATATGTTATAAAATAATTATAGAAGAATAAATACATAATAAATATAATCTATAAAATATATAAAACAATTCTAGAATAGTTCATTACCATTATAGGTGGTAAAGTAAAAACGAACAACTTTGTTTCATGAGGTGGTAGTTCATCGTAGACATAAACGATATGTTCATTACATATTAGATGAAAGTGACTGTAATTTTAGGTTTAAAACTGATATAAAAAACTTATCAGTATATTTAGGATAATTTTTATTATATAATCATGTAATAAAAATATTTTATGTGGTGTAGAATGGAAGTGAAACTAAAGAGCTTGTGGAAAGATGTTACCTCTTACTCGGGTAACTCCTTTTGGTTTAAACCAAAGGGATTTTTTGGTTTACATTCTTCCCAAATAGAGGATTTAAGGATTAGGGAAAGGATGTTGGGGAGATATTCAGGTATATATTGGTTGATCCAATGTGTCTTGAGATGTTTGAGGAATTTGGAGGATAGAATATATTATTATAGTGGAGGAGGAGTGGCATTATTGTAAGTTTTTTGAAAGGGAATTACACCCATATTTTTTCCATTCAAATTAGATCAAATAATGGTAAAAATTTGATAAAAGTGATTATAGAGTCTAAATATGTCTAGTTAATGGATTTTGGAAAAGTTTATAGGTCATTTTGGCCCTTAAGTTTATGGTTTAGTCCCTTGTTAAGCTTAATTTCACCTTAATAATTATAATTAATTTTAATTACTTTCACTAATATGTTTGGGAAAAAATAATTTGAGAATATTATAAATTATAAATTTTTATGAGAATAAATATGGAATCCATTTTATTAAATTCTAATATCATAATTTTTAGAAATTAATTTAAATTTAATCCTACACACTGAACTGAATGCGGGGTTTTCAAGTAAAAACATTCAAAAGTATGCTGGGTTTTTATGTCTAATTTAAACATAAAATTGATTAAAATGACCGATATTGTATTAATTAATAAAATTTTGATCTAATTAATCTTTAACACGAATTTAAAATATAATTTAACCTTATAAATAAATTATATGAAAAAACATTTTTGATTTAAAATTCAGTATTTTTCACTATTCGTTAAAAGATAAACCTTTATAGAAAAATGCCAAAAATTAATCCTAAACTAATTTTTATGTTACTTTTTAAAATATTATGTTTATTCTGACATAAAATATTTATAAAATTTCAAAAAAATTCATTTAAATTTGGTTGTCCATTAAAAGGCGGTAAAAGTTCCTTAATAAAAATATAGTTTTTTATGTATAATATTGGATTTGTTCTTATTTTATGTATATCAAATCTGTTGGGTAAATGTCAAAAATATTTTATTGAATAATATATATATATAAATATATAAAATTAATATCACACAAAAATTGTAATTAATTTAATTTATTAGATAAAACAACTTTGTGAGCATAATAACGGTTTTCTATAAAAACATCCTCTTTATATTCAATTGGTTCTAATATTAATTTCTAATTCATTAGTAACCAATGAAATAATTTAATATTTATGTAAAGAATATAATTTCAAAAGTTAGTTAATCCTATTCATAGCCTCCAATTTAACATCTAGGTTATATCTTATTATATCAAAGAATAATATATTAATAATATATTATTGTTTGGTAAAACTCAGTCTTGTATGTAACGCAAGTACTTGAAAAAACTTTTTATTGCATGTGACATATACTAAATCATCTTTTCATGAATTTCAAGCTATAAAATATTTTTAATTTATTTAAAATAGTAAATATATTATAATGACTGGGGATATTATATTCCTTTATGTTCTTGGTGGTTCATGTCATAGATGTTATCAAATACAATGTGTCTACTTTAGAATTTTGGGGTGTTTCATTCTCCCCAACTTAATTAAATTTCTTCCTCACAATTTAAACATAGTCTTGGTGATTGATTGTTTAATATTTCCTATGTTTGAAATCAAAAATCAAGAGAATATTAACAAAATATCCTATTGATATGATAGAAATAGAAGTATAAAGGCCCCATGGACTAACATATAACCAGATCTTTAAGTATGAGATCATTTGTGGAAAGTAGAGATACAAACTTGGAGGGAAAACGTAAATATTTATAGGGAGTGGTTGAGGTCATAAATTACAAACAAGTGAATGATAAATGGAAAGTTGAGGTACAAAAATCAATAAATCTGTTAGGATATAGAATACATTTGGTTCAAAATGAAATTAAGGTATTATGATAGAATTTTTTTCATTTTATTATTGTTGATTAATTATTTTTCTGCCTAAGAATATAAGTAAATACACTTACTCAACTTTCTTCTATAAACATTATTTTCAACCTTTTTTGTGCTTTGATAAAATTCTAATTCATCCCTTACTTCAAAAAAGGTGTATCCAAAAATTATATTTGATTCCTAAAGCACTAAAATGAACATTTAATGGATTATAATGCCAAACAAAGTGACAAGTCTAATTATTTGTCTTAACTATTCTCCAAATAATACATGGTTTTGATATTAATCTCTAAACCAAAAAAATTACACTAATGGTTCATCATTAAAATTTATTCATCAAATTTTTAAAATAAAAACAATGACATATTAACCAAGAAATTTCATAGGTTAGTGTTTGGCGTTAAACCCTTATCGTCTTTCGGTCATGTGTTCAAGACCCGCAGCTTTACCGGACTTGATTGGTCGTCACCTGAAATATAGGTTGTCATTTTCTAAAACCATATTAATATAAATTTTAAAATAAATATTATAAAAATCCTTGAAATTACGTTAAACAATAAATGGCCTTTCAACTAAGGTCTTCAATACAACCACAGTACATAAATACTACATTCATTTATCTTCACATAGTTCATTAAATGGTATTAGTTTTATCCTAGTTTATTCATTTTCATTATCTATTTAAATAAATCATAATGGTTTATAAATAAAATGTGAATTTCCCTAATCATATCCCCCAAGAGTATAAAACTAGGTCCATGGTAAGGCATATTGTTGTATACAAGGTTACGTCGAGGTAGGCCCAACATACCTTGTGAAAGTTATTACTCCTAGATGCATATTTTCCAGAACCATGTCCACTTGTAATATCCTAATAGAGATTTATTTCTATGAAAACTAAATAATATCTATCTTATCGAAATTTTAGGATGTTCTTCTATACTTATCCTCAAATTATACCTTATTGAATTTTTCTCTAATAAATGTTTTCTAAATCTAGTTTCTAAGGTTTCTACTAAACTTTCTCTAATACCAACTATAGCGACCCAACCCCAGAAATCCCAGAGTTGGTTTCTGATATCAATTATATTATCATAATATACTAGTAAATCACGTCCCAAAGGACTGAACATTTTAGTAGTCTTTCTAAATAATAATCATTCACGAGCCTTGTATTAAAAATTAATACACTAACTACAACTTAATTTTTTTTCAAAATAACTTCGAGGATAATAATGTTATTTCATATAGTGTATCCTTGCACATATTTTTTATTACACTTCTTGGATTCTTTAAGAAATGACACACAATAAGGGTGAAATCAAATGCTCAGTAAGGGTAAATAGAGTGGATAAAATAATTAATCAATGAGAATAATAATTATGGAATGGTAAATAACAAAACATACATACCATGTAATCAAAAGACTAAGAAGGAAGTGCATAAATAGTATGGAAAGGTAATAAATGCAAACACATGACATTCAAATAACTAGATATGAAAAAACAAATATAGAAAGGTAAGATACTAAAACATGTGTCATTTAATTAATGAATAGAAATTGAAATGTATCCATAGATATGTCAATGCAAAAAACTCATGGATGAATAATAATTGAATCAAAATGAAGAAAATTTTTAATTATTTTAAGTCATGCCTAAGGTATATGAGAACCTGTACTATCAAGATCTATCCCCTAAACAGTTTAAAACTATGTGTAAAACCACGTCTATTCTTCTTAGATACAATCTCCAAGGGGTTTTCACCAACGTATTTCATCTCATGAGACAATTGATGCACTGAGGGGCCTACATTAACCATTCCTCATCCCCTAAGGAATTCCTTAAATAGTCCCCGACTTGTGTCTTTCATTTCCTAACTATTCCTCATATTGAATAAACAATATACACTATAAAATATCTATACTGAATAAAGGATAAAAAATTATTTATATTTCCCAAAATAATCAATTAACTTTAAAAGTAAATTAAATATAAAAATGGTACATGGTTCAGGCAATAATTATATCCACAAAAAATGATATGGATATTTAGGGGAAATTCAATGTCAAATGATTATAGGAAATTAAATATTTAATGAGGACTACAAAGAATCAAGGAAGTTAATGTTAACAATATCTCTAGAAAAATCAATCATAAAAAATACAGGGTAATATTAAAGATAGTATCAATACAACATATCCAAAATGGAATAAAATAAAGTTTTGTTTTCAATAATTAATATAAATATTATAAAAAGTTATTCTTCAAAAATTCTTGAGTAAAATTTTTTTTTTAAAAAAAAACCTTTGAAAAACCTTTTGAAAAAACATTTCATTGAAAATCGCTTTTGATTTTTTTTTAATTTAACATTTTACACATGAAAAGGAAGCTTCAGAGAAGTGATGGATAGTAAATCGTAACATATCATATGAGGTAAAAGGAACATTTCTTTACATGGTAAAAAAGTTAAAAAATACCTTGTTTGGAAATTGATAAGAAGATTCATTTAAAAAAAATCCAAATAAAAATGTTTATAAATGTATTTAATAAATAATTTTTGAAATTTTGTAAACATTTCTTAAAACATTTTAATAAAACATGGTTTTTATAAGAAAATAGGTTCTCTTACTAAAGAGATAAATGAAGTCGGGTTTTCTTTAAAACATTATCCAAAACATTTTGAGTACCAAAGAGTGAAAAAATGGTAGTAATGCTTGTAAAAGGTTATTAATAACCATAGGAGAGAATAATGAAATTGTTTACTAGAAAATGGTCATATAATTTCATCAAGTGAAAATTATAGATTATTAAAATTATTCTTGAGGAAAATAATCTATAAACATTCTAAAGTGTCCCATAACACTTTGAAACATTTAAAATCCATTCCCTCGAAAAGTAATAACCATAAATTAATGTTTTAAATATAATGAAGATAAATTGATTAATGATATAATATATCAAAATTGTCGACAGATACACCACACAAAATAATTAATTGGTGAACATGACATTTATCTCACGGATGTAAAAATTGAGATGAAAATCCCTTACACGGCGTTTCATTTTTGGGTGAAAATCATTTATAATGGCTTTAAACATGTCAATAACTAATACCAGAACCATAATAATATTTTAAATATATTATATTAACTTATTATAATATCTTATTACTCATTTGTTAGTAAACTTTCATTATTTTCACTATTTCAGGTGTTAATTGCCTAGTTTCTCAAGTAGGTTTTAACTTGTTACTCATTCTTATTCTTAATTATATCATGGTTTTATCATATATAAAATGTAAACCATGATTTAATTATCATATATATTCATTATATATGTATTTATAAAAATCTATAATATTTGGAGATAATAAATGAAATGCATTGTTCACAGAGACGGTAGGTCGTACATAGGCATGAACGCTACTTTCATTTATTTTTCATCTTAAAGGAATGAAAATTAGATTATATATATGTATATAATAATTAAATTATAATAAATATTTTATATTTTTTATAAAGTTTTATTAAAACCAACCTTTGTATGTTCCATGTATATTATGAATGAATCACATCGCACTGAGGGGGTGATAGTCCACACTTCCGCAAATGATGTTATTGCATTTAAAAAAAATTGAAAGTATAAAGGTATATGTTATAAAATAATTAAATAATAATAAATAAATAATATACAAGATATATATAATATATATAACACATATAAAAAAATTACAACATAATGTGCAACCATGAGAGGTGGTAATGAAAAAATGAACAACTTCATTTCGTGAGACGGTAGTTCGTTGTACATATAAACGGTAACTTTGTTACACATTAGATGGAAGCGTGTGTAATTATAGGTATAAAACATAATATAACAAAATCTAAGAATATTTAAGAATACTTTTTTATTATATAATCATGGAATAGGAATAGTTTATGGGGTGGAAAATGGAAATGAAACTAAAGAACGTGAGGAAAGATGTTACCTCTTAATCGAGTAACTCCTTTTGGTTTCCACAAAAAGGATTAATTTGTTTGATTTATAATCAATGTGAGTCTTCTAGGATTATGTGAGATATTATTAAGAGATATTAGATAAAATTTTGTTCGAGAAAAGGTGACTTGATAGGTCCGAGAAAGTGGGAGGAGAGGAAGTCTTTTGATAGTGGAGGAGGAGTGACACACTTGTAAATTTTTAAAATACAATTCCACCCACATTTTTTTAATTTAAAGTGACTAGAATAATCTTCCAAATTAAATAAAATGGAGTATAGAGTCTAAATATTTCCAACCAATTTATTTTTTAAAATTATATAGGTCATTGTTTCCCTTTTGTTTATGGTTTAGTCCCTTGTTAAGCATAATTTCACCTTAATCGTTGTAATTAATTTTAATTACTTTCACTTATATTTTTGGTAAAAAAACTAATCTGACCTTATTATTAATTATAAATTATTATTATTATAAATATGGAATATATTTTTGAAAATTATTATCACGTAAGTGGAATAAATTAATTTAAATTTAGTCATGCACACGGAACAACAAAGTGGGTTTTTAAAGTAAAAACATTCAAAAAAATTATTGGAATTTATATCTAATATCAATGTGAATTTCATTAAAATGAACTATATTGGATTAATTAATAAGAAAATTATCTAATTATTTTTTAAAATCAATTAAAATTTTAATTTAACCTTATAAATAAATAAGATAAAAAAGAATTTTTCAATTAAAATTTAGTATTTTTCACTATTTATTAGAAAATTAACCCTCATAGAAAAATACAACTAATTAATAATAAACTAATATTTATGTTTTTATTTAGTATATTAAGTTTATTTCGACATATAAGTTTTATAAAAGTTCCAAAAATTATATTTTAAATAAGTTTTTCATTAAAAGGTGGTTAGGTGCCTTAATAAAAATATACGTTTTTATATGTACTATTGGGTGTGTAATTATCTTATGTCTATCGAATCTACTGGATAAATGTAAATAATAATTTATTGAATATATGGTATATATATATTAAATTAATATTACTCACAAATTATAATTAATTTAATTTATTAGATAAAATGGCTTTGTGAGCATTAAATTTTTTTTCTATAAAAACATTCCCTTTATATTGAATTGGTTCTTATATTAATTTCTAGTTAATTAGTGACCAATAAATTAATTTAATATTTATGTAAAACATATATTTTTATAAGATATTAAATCATATTAATAACCCCTAATTTAATGGCTAGGTTATATCTTAATATATTAAATAATAATATTTTTATAATATATTATTTTTTGGTAAAACTCGGTGTTTCGTGTAATGAAAGCCCTTTAAAAACCCATTTTTGTGTGAAAAATATTATAACACAATGACGTGTGAATTAAAATCTTTAAAATACATTTAATTTATTTAAAATATTAAATATATTATAAAGTCTTGGGATATTTTATTCACTTATGCACTTGGTGTTTCATATCATACAATCTATTGAATACAATGTTCCTACTTTAGATTTTAAAGGTGTTACAATCAAATGAATCATTTAATGTCATGAAGATAAATAGATTGATGTTATTATATATTAATTTTTTTTATGTACATAATATACAATAAATAAAGTTTGTATAAGGAATATATATCACAAAAGTAAAAGTGATATGAAAAACTCTTACCTTATGTCTGAAATCAATCTGTACTAATACTTAATGTCCTAGATAATCAAATTAAATTAATTAATTAATTAATTCAGAACATTTTTAAAAAAAAATTATTTATTATAATTTTATTAATTTAATTTATGGCCATTTTGATGATTTATAATGTTTAATTCCGTTGTTCTGAGAGCACTCATTTCATGGTAATATGGTCGGTTCCATTGAGTATAAATATGGGAATTCCTGTAAAATGGTGATTGCTTATATAGATGTGAAATTATATATTCTTAATGAAATTAAATAATTTTAAATGTTCATAGGTATCATTTGGTCATATGGTATGAGGATGATTCATTATATAACATGTTGATGAAAATGTTTTAATTTATTTTGGCGATTTTTACGACCATCGCAAACTTGTGTCAATTTATTTTATATTATATTTATATATTGGTTATATAACATGATATAACTTATAATATTTATATTAAAATATTATTTAACCTTAATAATGGTTTTATGATGAGCCTTAAATACTTTAATGGAAAATGAAAAATTGTTATCCATGAAGCTGGTGAATCGACACATCAAAGATGATATTTTCATTTAAAAAATAAAAAGAGAGGAGAATGTATTTGATGATAGATAATCCATTAGCATAATAAAATTATAGTATATATTTAACACTATAGTAACCATGTAACTTTGGATTGGGTAGGTGTGAATATGATAGGAAAATAAAATAAATTAAAATATAAAGAAGGAGGATTTTATCTCTTGAATATTTCTTCCTTGAGAACCTCATTAAGACATCTGGATTTTGTATTTTGGTAAAACCAAAAGGTCTTGTACATAGTAAATGTCTTGGGATGGGAATTTTGAATAATTTTACAATATTCAAGAAGTAGAAGGTTTGAAAAGATGGGGTGGTGAGGGGTTCTATTTATAGGGTATGAGAGGGGTGATTTTTCTTATTTTATTCATTTATTTTTTATTTTGGCTCAAGAATATCAGCAAGGATGAATATTTTTACTATTTATAATAACTAGTTCATGTTAGTATGAACTAATGTTTTCTTACATCATCAATGACTCAAAAATTCATGTATTTATCTTATAATGTTAAATACCACAAATTATCGAATTTCTCAATTCATCAAAAACACAAATATTTTAGAAAAACACCAAAAATTAACCATAACCATTTCTCTATGTGTAGATTTAAAAAATGGACTAAATTTTATGAAATTAATGTTCTAAATATAATAAATTTAATCCTAAAAGAAAAATCATCATTTTTTAAATAATACCAATTTTAATATTATAATCGATTTTAAGACACTTTGAAAAAATAATTATGGTCTCATAAAATTATCTAATAATTATAATGAAAAAAATATTAATTTACAAATATATTTTATGAAAAAAAAAATTTTAAAATCATTGTATTAATTATAAAATTTTAAATAAACATGTATGTTTCACAAACATACCAACACTTAATTTTTCATTTTTATAAATATTTATTTACTTATTCTATGATATAAATAGAACATATATTCATTTATATGATACCTAAATTTAATTTATACTTTCATAGGTGGGATTATTATTTTAGTGGCAAGATTACTATTCTCAATTCTCACATTACTATTCCAAAGATAATGTTAATATTAAATAGTATATCATAGTTCTCTCAAGATAGGTGTTGTGTGAAACATAAGATATAAAGTAAATTGAATTTATTTAAGAATACACATTTCATAAAATATTACTCGATATCTATGAGATGGCTTTAGATTCACTTTTCACAGTTACCCATTGATGCTGATGAAGAGACTGTCATGCGTCATGCTCGTGCATATATCTTGCAACTCATTATAGAGACATTGTGAACTGATCACTCTGTTATGCATGTCCACATTATGTATCTTGGGCTACTTGAGTATTTTTGTTATGTAGGGAGATACAACTAGGGGTCTTCATGCTTAGCATATACTTATTAGTCATTATGCACGGCTTGCTAATCAGGTTGCACTAATCTCGGCTGATGTGTCATCCTTATATAGGTGTGAGCATGGGAGTGCATCCCTCTTCTATCCCCTACTGTTGTTGGTCAGGATCTTCATATAGATATGTTTATTGATGCTCCAAATGGGTGTTGGTATGATCACTCATATTTATTTTCCTATAATGAGAATATTATTTAATAAATTTAATTTCTTATTATTTATCACTTTTTTTGGGGTACATCACAAGTGGAGTTAGGCATACCACTTTCTCAGGATGCTGAAACACAACTTGGGTGCATATCGTCTCATGTTGGAAAGTATAGTTGCCACTTATGTAAGTATATTCAGTCTTTTATTGACTAATAAATTTCATAATTTTATATTTATTGTTTTTTATTAAAAAAATTAATGAATGTCACATGTCATTTCAAATTGCATGGATGCTATTTTGGGATCTATTAGACTAGATTCTCACATACTGCCTTGATGGGCTTCATGCTGTGATGGTTGTAGTGCCTCTCTTTCACATTTATATTGTTGAGAGGAACCAACCTGAAAGAGTCATTCACCAATTTTTATTTTTTTCATTGTATTCCCTTTCCACCTAGATAGTCAGTAGTGCTTCATTCTATGAAGCTGACAAGGAAGCAGGATGTTGACATGGTGCTAATGACATGCAGTGTATTTAGAACTCTAAGAAAGACAAATGTCATTAAATATCAAGGGTATGTATGCGATGTGATTCCTTCTAGTATAGAAGCTCTAGTATGATCCATGGTATATAATAAATTCAATATTGTATCTTACTTCGTAGGATAGGGGGATTCAGGATCTGGTAAGTTAAAAAAATTCCATTAGTTTGTTTTCGGTAAATTTTTTAATTCATTCTTAATATCTTTACATCATTCTCAACTAAAACATATTATTTTCATGTTTGATCCAAAGGAGTGGGAGGTTTTTTTCCAGGTAGTGTACGATGCTACAACAAAAGAGATGACACCATCATATCATGTTCTATATAATAGTATATTTGATCACCCACCTCATGGAGATGTTGTTCCTACCCAGGTAGAGGAGGTTACTATACAGGAACCTCCTTAAGAAGATGCAAATAATGAGGAGCCATGATGATAATGATGTACACCGGGTCGTGTCACACATGAGGCCACACCTATTCTACATTCAAAGGTCACACCTCTAGTAGTGTAGCCTATGTCTATTGGGTATGTGAATTAGCAGGTACGAGATCCATTTTTGTTATCATGATAACCAAAATTTTATTTAGGTATAGCTGATTTGAGATTGTATCAGGGGTTTTTTTCCCATGCCTCTACTTTTCATGCCCTAGCATTCATAGGCCTTATGGTTCCCCATGAGATTATGGAAGGTCCTTCCACTTACACAGTGGGAGAAGGATCGAGTGCCCATGATGAAATCTAGATTCCTCCTCTTGGTGATGAGTCATAGGAAGAGCATCAAATATATGAGGTTCCAATTCCCAAGGAAGAGCACTCTCCAGGTCTTCATACTCCACCCCAACACAAAGTTTGATGATCATGATATGGGCACCCCATTCGACTACAAAATTTTGGGACAAAGCCTCATGATATCTAGTGATTTACTCATTACTTTAAATGTTTTCTCTTGACTAAAAGTATTTGAAACAACAATGAATTTTATCCTCTATATGATTGTATATCTATTAAATTGAAGAAATTTTTTTACTATCAACCATTTTTAACATGTTTAGCCAATTTTTTAGTTTTCATTTATATTTTACTTATTATTTTAATTTTACAAGATTTCAAAGTCAACCACATGAAACATATGAAAAATTATTAAATTTCAACTAGGAAAATTTAAAAACTTATAAAATATAAAATATTAAAACAATTTAATTAAATCTTAACACATAGCCTAAATATCTAAAAATTTGTTGAAAATAAAAAAAACCATCATTATAATAAACTAAAATGATTTTACATGACACAAACATTATTAATTAAAAATCATAATATTTACACATTAAAAAATAATTGCACATAAGTTATATTATAATTAATATCTCAATTAAATGTAAAACATTTTCTAAACATATAAAAAATAATTTAAAATGAAAGGAATGTAAAGAAATTATAAATACAAATGTAATATTTTAAAAAAAAATAGTGTTCCACTAAAATTACTTTTAATTAATTGTTTTTATGAAATGATTTTTATTTTCAATTATTTTTTATATTTTTAATAATTGTGTCAAAATTCATTTAGATTGTATTTGTACTTTATTATTTATAGAAATTCAAATTGACCTACTTGAAACATTGTTATGTTTCATGTAAGTGGCTTTGAAAGCATATAAATTTTAAAATTTAAATGTAATATAATTTAAATTTTTTAAAGTGACACATCATATAAAACATAATTAAAAATAAAAAAATTATAAATATAATAATAAAAGGCTTATTTACATGTCAAAAAATTATTACATAAAAAGATAATATATTCACTTTCAATTATTAATGGACATAATTATTATAAATAATATATTATTAATTGCATTACAATAAAGTATTAATAATTATGTTATTATAATTAAACGTTAGTAATTAAATTATTAATAAATATTAATTATAGAAGTAAATATTTACAATAACTAAAATAATAAATCACAATAATTATGTAAATAATATAATTATTAACATAACTAATAAAGTACTTAAAAATATATTTTTAAAATAAATCTTAATTATAATAGTAATATAAAAAATTAATTACTAATAATAATGGTATTATTAACAAATTATTTTTATATATATGTTTTTAAAAAAAGGAAAATAAAAGCAATAGATATGTTAAATTGAAAAACATATATATTTTAAATTTTTTAATTTTTTTTAGTTGATCAAACTTAGTCTTAACATATTTGGACTAAACGCAAAGGTGGTAAGGCCAAACCCATATTTTTTTATTAATTTTACAAAAAAAATAAACCTAAAAAGAATTTAATAAATATTTTTTTCAAGACCTAGAAAAAAACTCCCCTATGAAGATTGATAGTTGTAGTGAAAAAGTAAGAATATAAAATGAATTCATAGGGTAATACAAAAATTAACATCATGAAAATGAAGAGGAGATAAATGAAAGCAACTTCTGCATGAAGCTTTCATTTATGAAGGAGCTTCTGCAATGGTTTCCTTATGGAAATACCTATAGGTGTGTGCACCTGAGATTTCTGAGACCGCACAACCTCTGAGATATCCCCACTGGTCGTTGCACCTTCCATCATCTTCTCAGTTATCTCCCTGCATACTGCCACTATTATTGTAAGGAACACCCCTACGTTATAAGAATCCCCATGAAATATCCCATGATCTATTGGATGTTTTGATTTATTTAAATCTGAAACGAAAAAACAATGTTGATATTCAATTTATTACATGTAAATTGATAAAAAAAACATACCCATGTTCAAATTTTAATTCCATAATAAGGAATAAATCAAATGAATATATGGTTGCTTTGAATTAATCAAATGTAATAGACTGCATATGGGAAGTGAAAATTACAACAATAATAAATCTTTCACTTATTTCTCATAAAATAGAATGAAACAATTCTGGACACAATACTGATTTAATAAAACAAGAAAAAATGAGGAATAAAATTCCATGTTGACATATACATTCACAAAATATAAAATTGATTTTTTAACAAAGAAGAAACTCCACATAAAACTTCAATTAAGGGTGCAACAATAATGAATGTTGGGAAACAATAAATCCCAAAACAGGTTCTATTTAATTGTGAAAAATATAATAGTTTTGGAATTGATTCAAGAAACTAGTGAATTTGATCAATTATTATAGGTAGAATAAATGTGTAAATTAAAAGTAGTAAAAGGGAAAAAATATTTAAAGTATTTTTCCACTTATCCTATGTGAGCGAGGAAGGATCATCGTTGTTTTTCATTATGCAAGAAAAAAATAGTGCAACGGTGTAAGGACAAACAACAATACATGCTACGACATCAAAAGACCAACAAGTCACAATGAACAATGCAATATCAGATATATATATATATATATATAGGATGAAAATGATGGAAATACAAGCATCACAAACGGGGCTTGCAAAAAAATATACAAAGAGAAAAAAAATATACTGGACAGAGACCCCCTTACCAAGGCTCGGTCTCACCTTTGTTGACAAAGAAGCTTGTCGAAGTGCCAAGATCTTCGTCGCAATGTATTCTCTAACATCCTCATGATTGAGGAAAACAGGGATCAGAGATACTATCCTAGACCAATATGAATCAGATTCTCAAAACCCACTGGGTTCAAGAAGAAGATATTATATATGTGGATGACGCTACTATGCAAGGTGTTATCATTGGGGAGTTTGTATTGTTGGTTTCCTAACAGTCCTTTGCAGACACATCAAAAGAGGAAGATCTAGCACTGGATAAATGGAAGTCGTAGGCTTGATCTCCACCAGAGTTCTTTCTCAGGATCAAACATGCCATCTGAAACCTCTAAATTCCACCAAGAATGGTAAACACATAGCATACCCAAACATCTAGAACCTACATCTGATGTGTTCTTGAACTCAAACAAACAATTGTATGGATCTTGGGATCAAGAATCATGTATAAATGGTGCTCCTGGGTTTACAACCAGATCTGGTATAGTGAAAAAATGGACCCAGTCTGTGTAGTTGCTGCCAATATCCACCGGCACTAAATAATTTGAGATTGAATCTACTAAGAGATGCAGAAACTCTCCCAAGAATATATTGTGGATGGGTATTAGACAATAGCTTTAAAAGAAAACATGGTCACTCCTTAAAAAAATATATCCTCTAGTGAACAAGAAACCCCACATTAGGGCCCTCTCCCACTGATCTCCAATGGCAGAATGAGATCACCTCTTCTAGAGAGCTGGGAACCCACCTCCATGGTTTCCCCTACTTTTTTCCCACCATGAGCACTCTAAATGAAATAACCTCTTCCAAAGAGCTAGGAACCCACCTCTAAGGTTTTGCCTGAGTCTTGCCCACTAGGACTGATCTTGATGAAATTGCCTCTTTCGGAGGGCTAGGAACCTGCCACTAGGGTTTCTCTTGCTTCTTACCCACTATAGCACTCTTGACAACCCAAGAGACATGAAGGTGTGCTATTGCATTACTTTGAAAACTATGAACATAAAATTTGTAACAGCGCATGAGGGAGGAAGCTGTCAAGGTACATGTGGTTGATGGATCTAAAATGAGTGGTTCTAGATGTAACTACATAAACAATTCTCACAAAAACATGTTATAATAATATTATTTTAATTAACAAAAAAATTAATACCAAAATTCACAGATCTCCACCTTGGAAATTAAAATTAAGGAACAATTCTAATATGCAACAACATGGCACTCTCCACCTTGGAAACAAAAAACCTAAACCACATGATGATTATGAAACATCTAACATCAACAACATGGGAATATCCTAAATATGGAACAACCTATGGGGTAAGAACCAAATAGTTATCCTACCATGTATCAACAGTGATACATGTCTTCCGAAGTTGAATGATATTAAACAACTGGTAAATATTCAATGAGTTAATCAATTATAAAAAAATCATAATAAAATACATACTTTCACATACCTGAGTCACACTTTGTGATAATGCTAATGAGAAATATAGGACCAAAAAAGCATATGCTAACAGGGGTCTTTAAAACAGGTCACCAATTCCTATAGAACACCAAAAAAATAGAGAAGAATCAACCCTCACACAAAACATGGAAAAACAATACTTAGAGAATCACAAAGAATAAAACTAAGAATAAAAAAGTGAATTTCATGAAAAATAGTAGAAAAATAATCAACATAGGGAAAGCATTCATATTAAAGAAAAAAATAAAATAGAAAGGTATCCACCTCATCCCATAAAAACACAAGAGGATCAAAGCACCAAGCACCATTGACTTTAAACTGGTACACACCACCTGAAAACCCCAATAGGAAGACTCTTGATGAAATGAACTAAAATATCCTTAAAATATGGATTTAGAATCTCCACCCAAGGATAATAACACATAAAAAATCTAGAAGGAGATATCCCCAAACAAATGAAAACTGTAAGGATACTTAAAAGCAGTCCCAACATCCTTGGATAGCTTTAAGAAGTGAGAAAAAATGATTGGAGTCAGCTAAAAACTAGGGGAAACAATCCATTAAAGTTCCACACATCCCAGTCTATACATACTAATATCACACAATTCATAGGAAACCAAAACATATCCTCCAAATAGGGTCGAACAGCAAACAAAGAAGCATGGTGACCAGCCAAGTAGAAAATAAGAGCACCTCACCCAAAAGCTACAGAAACCTAAACACCAAACTCGCTACAGGACCATACCCAAATAAAAAAGTACAAAAGTATGTAGAAGAACACAGAAAAGCTAACATAATCTCATATACAAGGAAAAAGGTAGACACTAGAGACACAAGATATTACCAACACTTGACTTCTAACCATCTCTCAAACATAGTAAAATCTCACACAAAAACCATTCCTATGCTGAAATCATTGATAAACATAGGTAAAAACTAGTAAGAGGAATATTTGAGGCTCAAATTAGTAAATAAAATGGTAAAACAGATTATCAAGAATAGTTTTAAATTATATCCTTAGAGAGCACACAACCAAGATGATTGAAAGAAAAGCATGTTACTAAAGTTAAAAGCCTCTAATAGATCATTTGAAAGCAATGAATAATCAATTTCAAATTTTAGATAATAAAAATTTAAAACCAATTAGCCTGGGATACCAATTTGTTGTGGGAAATTCCCCTACATGATAGGAATTCCAATCCAATAGACTATGATCTATTGGGTGTTTTGATTTATTAAAATCTGAAATGTGAAAACAATGTTGATATTCAATTTATTACATGAAGATAGATAAAAAAAGACACATGTTCAAATTTAAATTCCATAATAAGTATTAAATAAAATTAATATACATCAGCAGTGAATAAATCACGTTCACTGGACTATATATGGGAAGTGGAAATTACAATAATAATCAAGATTTCACTTATTTCTCACAAATCAAAATGCAAAAAAGTTGAACATAATACTGATGTAATAAAACTAGAAACAATGAGAAATAAAATTCCATATTGATATATTCATTTCAATAATAGAAAATTGAGTTTTTAATAAAGAATAAAATCAACATCAAACATCAATTAAGGGTGTAGCAGTAATGAAATTTGGATAGCACCAAAGCCCAAAATAGCTTCTATTTAATTATACAAATCTTTGAAGATTTGTAATTAATTCAAGAAACCAAAAAATTATATTATAAATTATAGGTTGAATAAATGAATAAATGGAAATAATTAAAATAAAAACAAGATTTACATGCTTCAGCAATTTGGCCTATGTGCATAGGGTAGGATCATTACAAGCTATCACTATGCAAGAACAAAACAGTACAGGAGAGAAAGGAAAAACAGCAATACACACAACAACATCAATAGACCAAAAACACACAATGAAAAATGCAATATTAAATCAGTACAAGATTAAAATGATGAAAATACAAGCATCATGAACTAGTCTTTCAAAAAAATAGATAAAGTGAAATGAAATATACTAGATCGAGACCCCCTTATTGGGGCTTAGTCTCATCTTTTTCAAGGAAGAATCTTTTCATAGTTCCAAGATCGTCTTTGTAGAGTCTTCTCTGTATATCCTCATGATTGAGGAAAACCAAGTTCATAGATTCAATATGATACCAACATTAATCAGAGGCTCAAAAACCTCCTGGTTCAAGAAGAAGAACCAATATTTGTGGATAACGATGTTGTGCAAGGTGTTGTCAATAGGGAGTCGATGCTGCTTCTTGTCTGGATTTCCTTCACAAACACAACACAAGAGGATTATCTCGAAATTGATAAATAGTGGTTGTATGAAGGAACTCCATTGGAGTTCTTTTTTGGGATCATCCATGCCATCTGAAACCTTGAAATTTCATGAAGAATAGTAGACATACAACAACACTGAATGTGTAGAACCTACCTATGATGTTTTCTTAAACTCGAATGAACACTGATCTAGATCTCATAATCAATAATCACACATAAATGGTGTGCCTGGGTTTAGAACCATATCCGGTATCATGTACAAATAGCCCTGGTCTGTGTGCTTGATTCCAATCTCCACCAGAACCAAAAATGTCAAGATTGACTCTGCTCAGAGATGTCAGAATAGGACTGAGAATATGTTTTTGATGGGTATCAAACAACAACTCATAAAGAAACCCTAACAAATACTCAAAAAAAATCTCTCCTCTAATGACCAAGAAACCCTACATAGGGTCCCTCTCCCTCTTATCTCCAATGGAGTAACAAAATTGCCTCTCTCTGTAAGCTGGGAACCCACCCCCAGGTTTTCACTTGCTTTTTTCCCACTAGGAGCGCTCTTGATGAAATCACCTTTGTTGGTGAGCTAGGAAACCACCTCCAAGGTTTCACTTGATTATTTTCCCCCAAGATTTCTCTCGATAAAAATTCATTTACTAGTTAGTTGGGATCCTACCTCCAAGTTTTCACCTTCTTTTTACCCACCAGATTTGTGATGCCCCTTTTCTATGAAAATCAGGCAAGCAAAAATCCCTAACAGCACATGACAGAGGAAGCTATCAAGGTATAGGTGGTTGATGGATATGGAATAGGAGGTTCCAAATGTAACTCTATTACAAATTATCCCAAAAAAATCATATTAAAATAATGAAATTTTAATTAACAAAAAACAAATATCAAAATTCAAAACTATTTTGGATCTCGCCAAAGGCTCCATGACATCATAAAAAAACCCTCCAATTATAAAATATCATTAGGTGTTTCTCTATGAATTCATTATGGGTCTCAGATCCATCCCTGTGTAAGAAAAACCCATCAAAAAAATGTGAAGGAATTCGATTAATAAATCACGTTTCATAAATTTCACTTAAGTTTCTTCTAGCGATCGGCTATTGAAGCAACAATCAGCGGCGATGGCAGTATAGGGATGTTGAAGATGAAGATCTGAAATATAGTTCTTACTCTCCTTCATCCCTATAACTAAACACTATAAAATTTAAAACTTGTGATATTTGGGCTAGAGGGATGACATGATGGGGTAGGGGTTTTTAAGGGGAGGGTGGAAACAAGGGTTGCACTACAGTCAAAAACTATGTAACATTTAACCCATAATCATGACCACATTTTTTCAATAAAAAAATAAAATAAAAAAATCATGTTAAAAATGAGTTCTTTATTGAGTTTTTTTATTTTTTAGTGAGAATAAGAAAATTTGAAGGTCAAATTTGATTCTTAAAAATGAGTATGAAAGGTGGTAGGCCCCCTGATCCCTTTCAAATTAACTGAAAGGCAGCAAGGGTCCTTCTACCTTTCAGCAAAAAAATTATTTTTATTTGTTTTTATATTTATAATTATATTGTTTTTTATATAATGATTTACATGTATATTATTAGATTTCACTTATACATGGTTTTATTCTTAATTTTGTTTAGTTAAATACTACTTTTTGTCATTATTATATAACTATAATATTATCATTATTTATAAATATATACATTATGATGATATATATTATTTTTGTTCCACACATTATGCTCTCTTATATTTACCATGATCTTGTGATATTTGACTCTTATGTCATGTTTTTAAATGATGATTTATAATCACTTCCTTTGTGTTTATATTCTATGAGTATTGAATATCATGATATATTATCCAATTTTATCCTATGAAAACATTAACAGGATTTATGGCCCACCCTTTATTTTATATATGCATCCAAGATATTATATGTAGTAAAAGTAAGGTGAGGTCTAGGAGAAAGTATGGAGATGGGAATAAAAGACTCTGTCATTATTTTTATCATGTGTCCAATTACCAAAGATGTTGGACCTCTATATTTTTGGGAGTATTATACAGATTTTTATGATAAATATGATGTAATAATATGTATATGAGATCTAGGTCATTATAATAAATATTTTAATAGACTTTATCATTGAAATATATGAAAATGTTTCTTCATAGTCAATACCAGTATTTTTTTGTAACATTTCCACCAGGTGTTATTTATAGGTATACACCCTACTATCCATGTTATTTTTATTATGGAAACCCCACCTAAACCCTATGGGTCTCTCCCCTTCATGTGAATCCACCAAGTTCCAAACTTGGTTTATGTACATGGAGTCCTTTTTAGATTCTTTGGAATTTAACCATTTTTTATAATTAGAAGTCATAATGTACTCTCAATAGGTATTAGGTTTATCATCTATGATCATTAATTCATCATCATTTTCCATAATAAATTCATATATCTCAGGATCCTTATGAATCCTACTAGACAAATGAGGTTATTGTGTAACTTGAGTTAATTATTCTTCCACAACTCTTTATGAAACTAACTCAAATTCCATATTAGGAGAACTTCCTTTTTGTTGGTACTTAACTTCTCCAAGTTCAACTTTTATACCACTGGATCATCAATAAATATATTCATTCTCTATAAATATACTATTTTTATCCAAAAACACTTTGTGTTTTGTTATATTATAGAAATAATATCCCATAGTTTCCTTGAGATAGACAACAAATAATCATTTCACTAATTTAGGGTTATGTTTATTAGAAACCAATTTTCATACGAGTGATTCAAAACCCCAAATATTAATAAAATATATTTTTGGGACCTTTTCTAGTGAATATATCAGATATTTTCTTTATTTAAACATTAAATAGAAAATATTTAAGTAGAAATGAAACTATTTTCCTAATATACCCTCATAATGATATAATAAGATCACGCTAACTCATCATTAATTGAACCATGTCCAATCATGCATGATTCATTACCTTATACACACAATTCAACTATGATTTTCCATGAGGGGTGAGTTATTAAAGAATTCCACAACCTCTCATATGATCAGAAGTAATGTATTCAACGCCTCGATTTGATCAGTGAATCTAAATCCCTTTTCCCAATTCATTATTTAATTCATTCTTAACTCTTTAATCTTTTCATAACTTTCATATTCGTGCCTCGTCATAAACACATAAACATACAAACTAAAGTCATTAATAAAGGTTATGAATTCCCTAATCCAACACTTAAAAAATAATTAATTAGTATAATTAATGTCTATGGGGATATTCTATCACACATGGTGGTCTGCGAATGATACACCCATATCGATATCATCGAGCTTCGTTCTGGGGTGGAGTGTGATGACCTAGAGAGCGATGATCCTTGGATAGTGTAACATTTACTGTCTCATGCTTCGCCTATGTTTCAGTAGGGGGAGGTGTCAACTAGATATCATCATGCACACTCAATAAATCTCCCACTGGTGTCATAGAAGGACCATCCATCATCGCCTGGGGGAACCATATAGGCTATGAAGGATCAAGACCCCAAGTTAGAGAAATCTATAGATACCCTATCAAGAATGATGGATAACATGCCACCTGATGCACATCCTCAATCGGATGAGGTTGGAAGGCTATAAGGTCGATCTATTCCTATGGAATAGGTGAGGGATCACATACAGAATGACATTGTCTACATCATCGTCATCGTGGATCCTTAGCATCAGCAGCTGCTGGAGGAGGTTCCTAAGTAGGAACATCCACTCTTAGGGGTGGATGGTCAAAGATGCTCTTGTGAATCGCATGATAAGTAGAAATCATCCCCAATGATGTACCATCAGTCACTTCTAGGCTCGCAACCCCTTCTCCTCTCGATCATACATGCTGATAATATATTGTACTCTAGTATGCTATAAAGATATTAAAAATGAATTATAAAATAGTACAATAAAAAAACAAATATAAATTTATTGACTAAACATATCATAAATCCCTCTATCGTTTTGGTTGATATATAGTATGAGAATCTGTATATAGCATGGATTATACTCGACCTTCTCTAGAAATATGGAATCACAACGTAGGTACACAATAGATAAGAAGTGTTGATCATATACCCAAGAGGTTAAGAAACTCGACATATTTTCGGCACCAGTCTTCATCCTCCCTCTCAATCATATTTAAGTGATAAAGCTCTCATGTCTGTCTTGGTAGAAATGGAATGGGATCAACATATCCAAAATAGTGCATGACTCTACAAGGATAGTTCCACTCAATAATATGAAAGTGAATGATTGGTACTACAACCAAAGCACCATGAAGTCCAGCAGTGCAGTATGATAGAAATTGGTCTAATAAATCCCAGAATGGAATCCATGAAATCTGAAATGACATGTGATATTTTTCAAAAATGTTCTTTAATAAAAACAAAAATTGATGATAATTTTAAATTTTTTTGAAAATGATATATTTTATATACTTACCTATTTTGGTATGAGACTATCCAACTTGAGACAGTATGCACAAAAATGTTGTTTTGGAATGGTGACGAAGATGTGTTTCTGACTCCACTTATAAAATACAACATCGAAAGTAATAAATGATAAAAAATTGAATTTAATAACTCCTACTAGAATCAGAAACCAATAGAGATGAGTTATCAAACTAGTATCCATATGGAGCATCATGAAACACCTCAATATGTAGCAGTTGGCCAGAAATCTAAGGACAGAGTGCAGGGATACACTCCCATGCCAATATCTAAAAAAGGATGATGCATCCCCCAACATTTGTGTGGTCTATGCGGCATGATGTGCATATTTCTCTGTATGTGTAAGCCAAGCAGGCAGATCCCTAGTTATACATCTTGGCCCAATAAAAGTCCTCCATTATCCCAAGATACATCATGTTCACATGATTACCCAAGTTATCAGTGCCCAACGTCCCTCCAATAATCCATAATATATATGCATGATCATGAAGCATGAGAGTCTGCTCATCAGTATCATTCGGTAAATTTGTAAATTATGCCTCAAGTCGTCCCATGGATATCAACCCTCTTTTTGTATCCCTAGGGTCAGAAAAAATTTTGATACATATAAATCTCTTAAAAAGGTCAGGATAGTATGCACGGGTGGGTCCAATAACGGCTTCCTTGTGGATTGGAAGACCAAGAAGGACCGGCACATCCTTGAGGGTGATGTACATCTCTCCCTCATGAGGTCGAATGTGTGTGTCTCTAGTATCCACCACTCTAAGAGGGGATAAAAAAAGTTATGGTAAAAAAATGTGAAATCAAATACCATAATGCCATAGAAGACATCATGATGTAGGTATGTTATAATGGCATGTGGAGGCAGAATGTGATGAAAATAGTGCACTCAATGCACCATAATCTGTCAAACCTCAACACCCTGTAGCACGGACTGGGAAACATGCATAACCTACTAAATGGGTAGTCTAGTGTAATCTATATGTATATAAAAAAATAAAATGATTTATAAGTGTAAAATGTAAATACAACATTATTGTTAGTATAATTTTGTGACTTGTAGAATGTAAGAAAATCCATGTTTATTCGCATTGTTTTATGAAGTTATTTTTCAACAAAAGAAAGGGGCATGTCATCAAGTTTCTCAAAGCATACTTGTAAAGAGTTTTTGAAATATGATTTTAGCTTGTAAAGGGTGTTTTTTAAGATATGGTTTTATAAATTTATATATATATACATTTTCTCTTTGTTATCTAAAATTTTTTTAAAAATAGTGTGATTTGTAATTTATATATCATTTCCCACATGATGGTATGTTTAATCATTATTTTCTCACAAGATTTCTTTATGGTTTATCCATGGACATATTTATTTTGTGTTAATGTCACCTCAAATTCACTTTTCATATTACTTTTATTGTGAATATGAAAGGATTATTGTTTTTTGATAGTAAAAGTATTTTTCAATGTTATAAAACACAAGAAAATTAAGGATCTTATATTAACACCATATAATTAACAATATTAAAAGATCACAGAAGATAAAATAAAACATTGTGGTAGAGAGTGTGAACTCGATCAAGCAATGTTAGCAATTGTTTCTAGTTATGACCTTATTAATGACATATGGTGCATCACAAACTTTTCCTTTTTTCTTGAGGCTAGTCCATATCATCACACATCCAACTGCACTTCAATATCCCTCGTTTACATAGCCTGTTAATGTCAAGTATAACTATTAGTTGGCCTTTGGGCATTGGGAAATATCAAAACTCCCAAATATTCATCCATGGTGTAGCATAACAGTTAGAAATGGTTACCAGTAGGTAAAATGGATCAACATATGCTTCTAATGATATGTTCACATAGGCACTTGTTGTGATGGCGTGTGTGCATGGAAATCGTAAGGCCTGCAGGTTTCCACATTGACATTGCCTCGCTTCCAGTAATACCACCATTTTTTCACTGATGCTATTTGTGATGGGGTCTGAATGATCTTGAACTTCAAATCAACAGTCTTATCAGTGAAAAAAGAATACATTATAACTTGAAGCTTCTTTAAAGTTCTTTTCAATATCTCATTGAAATTTTCTTTCGTTCCTTAACCCCTATTGAATCCCATCTAAGGCTAGTTTTTTTCTACAAAATAGGTACTTCACACACTGATAAAATTTCTCCTAAACTAGGGAAGTTATAGGTAGTTTTTGAAGCCCCTTGAAGACACCATTGATGAAATCTACATTTTTTTCTGTTCATGTGTCCATACCACTTTCCCCCATCATATTCCAAGGTCCATTTATCTTTCGGAATCCCCATCATATAAGAATACAATTATTGATTAGCCTTTAAGATTTGTTTGAAGTATTATTCAAACTTCCATTGATCTAGATCATATTCTAAATATAAGTGATCATATTTCACATAAATTGATTTTATCTTTAAATTGAAATAGTAAAAAAAAACAAAGACATTGTATACCAATCCTCATGATTTCCTTCTCCATAGGTTCATTATGGAATGTTTTCCACATGTTTCTAGCAATGTGTTTGATGTAGAATTAAAGATTTGAATTTTAGGGTCTCTATGTATCAGTTTTTTCATCGATTGGCTCGTTGATTGCCCAATGTTGATCATATGTCAAACAGACACCTTGATTGCTGGTGAAATGGTTGATGATGCATGCTAAAAAACAACCCCATGATTCATATTTTTCATTCCTTACAATGGAAATGGAAATCATAAAAGGTGAATGGTTGCCATCTTGGGTTGCCGAAATCAACAATACGCCCTTTTAATAATTTTTTAATCCTAATTAATTCATTAGTTAATCTATACTTAATCAGTACCAATAATAACAAAATTATTTATAAACTATATGTAACAAACTAAACTACTTAATAAAGAGAATATTTAGAACTAAATAATAATAATTCAATTAATTAAATAAATAAATTTAAATTAAATAAGAAATAATACCTCTAAATGATTCTTCACAAAAAAAATGGGAGTTCTTTTAGACCATTGGATCCACCGTGCACGAAAAAGACTTATTCTAGAGATAGTGGCTCTAGAATGTATAGAGATGGATGAATTTTGAAGTGAGTGGAAGGTAAGGGTTCCCTTTTATAGTGCATTAAAGGAAATGAAGTAGGGTGAGGTCCACCTTTTACCTTTACTTAAGGCTAAAGGCGCGTGCCCCCCTACTGCCTTTCACATTGCCTATAGGTGGAAGGTGGATAACCCCCACCCACCATTTCCATGTCATCGATCTGTGGAAAAGGAGTCCAAGGATTGATAGGTAGAAACCCACATACCACCTTTAATACACTATTTTTTTAAAAAAATACCTACACATATTTTTAAAAAAAATCTAAAAACACGTAAAATAAAACTCATTCTTCATTATTTTTCCACCAGCCCTTAATTATTCCCCAATTTGCGAGAAAATGTCAATATAAAAGACAGATAAATTTGATGTGTTTCATCTCAAATAGTCTATAAACATTATAATTTTTTGAAAATAAAATTTTAATCAATACCTCTCTCCACCATGTATTTAAAAAATAAAAATTCAAAAATTCAACATATGTCTTCATTATAAATACTTTATTTAATAATCTAATAACTAATCTCATCAATTCATTTTTGGAACTTCACACCCAAAAACGCATAACTAAAATTCAAATTAATTTTAAATAAAAGTTATTATTGAAAAAAAAAACGTAAAAGCTAATAATTACATCCCCCAAGATTATTTAAATTAAAAGTTACTCCAATAAAAAACAATTAGCGGTCATTTTTTAAAAAACTAATTACATTATTTTAATCATTCTTTAACTCTAAAACTATTTTCTCATTTATTATGATAACACTGCATGCCAGAGTGACATTTCATATGTACGTAGATGTCACAAATAATTAAATACTCATTTCCACACAATCACACATTAATTTGTAGTTTTTTTTCTAAATTGTGATTGTTATATGAACATTTTAATGTTTTAAAACACTAATATTATATTATTAATCATCCTAAGAAAACCCCCACTTGAATTGAAATAAATTTTGATAATATATTTCAAAAATAAATTAGTGTTCATTACCATAATATTTAATGTCATTTCAAGGTTGTTTTCTTGGTTTGGACCCCTGCACGCACATTTTTTAAGAATTTAATTTTTTTTAAACTCATTTTCCAGTCATTATACCAAAAACATGTCATATTGTTCCTTTTTCTATTCCTATGTGTCAAAAATAATTAATAGATCATTATTAAATGATTTAAAAAATTAATGGTTGTTTTCTATTTTTTGAAAATTACACAAACGATTTTAGAGTTTTAAAAAAATGAAACTGCATTTTTAGTTGTCCTGAAAAAACCGAAACTCATATTGTTGTCGGGTCTATTATGAGATGTTAAAAATTAATTTGTCACTATTCTAATTACAATTCACATAATTCCAAAGTATTTTTTTAATTCATATCCATTATTTTATTTTTTTTAATAACTTTCATATCTTTGAAAACTAATTTTTAAATCAACTCGAGCACATCGCACCTCAGATCAACATATATTTTTTTCATACTTATTAAAAAAAATAAGAATCATTTTTAGTTGGTTTCACATAAAATAATGGTTTTTTATAAGTTTTAATTATTACATGAGTGTTTTAATGTTTTAACACAATAAAATTAAGTTTCCGATCAAGCTGGGTAAACTGCATATCATATTGATGTGATGTCTATTCCTATATTTTAAAAATTAATTAATGGTCATTGTCATAATATTTTATGCTAGTATGAGATTTTTTTCTTGGTTAATACCCACTAACACATGTTTTTGAATGATTTTATACTTTAAAAACTATTTTTTAATCATTATGAGCACAACACTTGTCATATTGATGTGTCTTCTATTCAGGCATGTCATAAATAATTCAATGATCATTATACTATGATTTCACTCCAATTAATGGTCATTTTATATGTTTTGATCATTACACCCATGTTTTAGAGTTTTAAATCACTAACATTATGATTTCGATCACCTCGATTAAATCAAAACTCTAATTGATGTGGACTTTGAACCTAAATTTTAAAAAATAATCAATGGCCATTTTCCTAAAATTTCACAAAAATATGAGGTTTATTATATAGTTTGGTTCTTCATACACATATTTTTAAGGGCTATAATATCTTTAAAATCTATTTTTCTTCTTAGGAATTCTAATCATACTGCATGTTAGATTGATATCCTACCTGTTCAATCATGTAACATATATTGTATGTAGTTATTTCTTCATGTAAAGACCCACAGAAGTGTGTAGGTGAGACTTTAAAGACACTAAAACCCTTAACTTATCCACACTAGTTGAGGCACCATCTGTTCTCTTCTCTCTCATCTCCTTGCTCACTTACACTATTATTTCCCTCACCTAAAATGTTACAAAGCTCAATATAGTGTGGCCTTTTGGATTTTGTTTTTGTATTATTGAAACACGACACAAATTTTTTAATTTCTTGAAATTTATTTTCTCTTCAATAGAATCCATATTTGAGTATCTCCATGTTCTCGAGATTCCTAATGTCTCAATGTGGTAAAATTGCTACCCCAGGACATCTAACCACTACTATTAAGAAGACTTTCAACATAAGGATTTAACCCAAATTAATCAAACATTCAGAAGAAAAGATTTTGATATGTAAGAAAATAAAAATAGTAGACAATAATAATGTTATGTACCTATCATTTGTGTATCAGATCCATATATGTATCAATGTTTTAATATAGGATGGGAAAATTAAAAATTTAATTGAAATAAAAATTACATCACAAATATAAAAATTACATTATAGATATTATAAACATTTTTTTTGTACAATTACATTAGAAAAGTTCATTTTATCACAAAAATTAAGAAAAATCAATTGTTTAATTTTTTTGGCACCCAACCCCCTCTCAAAAATCCTTATCATGGTATCAGTTGTTGAACAAACTAATGGGTTTTGTATGATCATCTCATGAACATGTGCAGCAGAAAACAACTCAAACATGAGAAGATATATCTTTGAGAATCAACACATAAATAAACTATTTAAAAAGTGTAGTTATAAATCATCAATGAAAATAGTATTATTCCTTATTGATGAAGTAGAATTCTTGATGAAGATCACGTAGAAGTGAACAAACGCACCCTATCTCCATGGGGGACACCAACTAAGGGATCTATGATTGTATCTTGAGGATTCATGAATACTTAAGGGGTGTTAGCGCCTTGTCTCAGATGATGAACAATAGTGTGGGAAGAAGATAGAAATTATAGGTTTTATCACAATTGATTTTATTTAATAGAATGGGTTACATACCTTTATATAGTTATCCATGATGAATTTTCATTTAATGAAAATGTGTCATCCATATTAAATGTATCCATATAAATTTATTCCCATAATTCATTGAATCCTATTCAATGAGCAGTCAAACCAAATAATTCATTCATAACGGATTATAACTGATAACCATTCAGGATAAATAAATATATATCATATATATATATATATATATCAAATATATATATATATATATATATATTATCGTATCTATTTAATACATGCATTATAATACACTCATCAAATGCATGATATTAAATATACACTATATATATAATATCATATTATGTGTATATGTGTGTCTGTATGTGTGTTCATATTTAACCATCTCCCACTTAGAATAAAATCCCATAAGGAATTTATGCATAACTTCACAACTCATTGTGAATACATCCACACACTTTTGCATACAATTTTTCATAAAACTCTCTTCATTTTGAAAAAAAACAGTGTCCAAAATTTTATCCTTATCCAAGGGTCCAATTGTGTGACACTTCAGGCCATAGCAGCATCGAAAAAAACTATGAAATGTCTATTTTATAGATGTAAGCAAAGAACATCCTCTAGTAAGGCATTAGTGTTACTCAATCTACTAAGGGGTCCAGTGTGATCTCCATCAAACATACTCATATCTCTATATGAACATGTCCACCAAAAGATGTATCATATTAACCATATATATATTATATAATCCATTTGTCCATGACATCGAGAAAACACTAGATATGGAACATGTCAATCTTGTATAGGCCTCTCTTATTTTTCTTGATTCTATGAAAAAAATATCCAAGTTGATGAATAAAACACATGTCATTCATATATATGATAAGAACACCACACGTCACTTATCCAAGTAGTTAAACACATCATATGTGAAACAAATAAGCATGGCCATAAATTTTCTTAGTATTATTCAATCAATGGCCAAATGTCTTTCCTTGTCAAACAAGTGGATAAATCCCTTCTAGGTTTCACTCCAACTGACGACATGATCAGCAACATACCCAACCACCCCCCCCCCCCCCCGATTAATTAATTTCATAAAATGACTTGTGAAACTAGGGTATCAAAATTTTAATTTCTTCCTACAAATTATCTCATAAAACTCAGGTAATAAGGAATAATAATATGAATACACCCCTAAGTATATCTCTGACTATATGACATTCCATGAGATATACTTTAACAAATCATTCCAAGTAAAAAGTATCTACTTATTACCTCAAGAATATATTCTTTAATATCTCATATACATACCTTCGTAATGGATATAAGAATCTATTCAAGCTATCCTTTAAATATCATCACATCCCATTAAACTCCATGATGATCATCGGTTAGGGACAAGTCAAAGTTTGTACTTTGAGGGGATATTTATCATTCGACCATTCATGTAAAATAAATTTTAGCATACATGAATGAATGATAAATGGAAATTGAATTTTTTATAATAACATGGTACATTTACAACTATTATAACCAATCTATTAAGTGTTAAACATGTAGAGATATAACATGACCCTCATGTAGTTTCTACAGTAATGGATTTTAAACATTACAGCCCAATGTAATTCTTGACACATCCTTACATGACCATCTGAAAAAATACTACCACAAATGACTTAGAGAGTAAAATTTATGAAGAAAGTTATTTAGAATAATAGGGATACATTGGAGTCATATTTGTAACATCCTTCCCCATCTCAATGGCTTGAGAGGGAGGGGATGTTACTTGGATTTAAGCGATGTTCCCAAGATGTCAAAGGCTGGCAATAAATGCCGAGGGCTTCAAGAATAGTTGGGGAATGATTTTTACCTTTTTAAAAAATAACAACCAGACAAACCATTCATTACCAATGATACCATATGATGCATGTCTACATAGAAACCCAACCATTTATTACAAAAAAAGACAACCAAGTTGTTCTACAATGCAACCAAAAAACCAATACAAACAAACACAATATCAGAGTACTACATGGAAGACTAAATAAAAGACCCAAAATAAACCAAGACACAATCCATATATCCACACCAAGATCCATTCTTCAAGCACCACACATCGTCCAAGCTTCATGCTGAACTGATAGCAAAATGAGAAGCTTTACTCTTACCTATGTCTCGGAATAAGACATCTACAAAAGCACCCAAGTGACAAAGTAGGGGGTGAGTACTAATACTCAATAGGTTTTCCCCAAATTAATTTCCTACACATTCCACTTGGATAAAAACCATTGGCACATTTATATAAATAGTTTATATAAATCATTCAATAGTGAAACAACTTACAACAAGCCAAACACTTCCTTTCAAGACATTTCCACCCAAATTCCCAAAACACGTAGGAAATCCAAACAACTGTGCCACAAGACAATTCAATATTCCATGTTATCACCACAAATTCCATATTTTCAAAAAAACACATAACAAAGAAACCATTTCGATGGGACTTCCGCCCATCCTGTTCACCCCATTCACAAATAGCGGTACTTCCCAACCACTACCCTTAATGGTGGTTCTTACAACCACTATCCATCACCTTTTATAGTGAGACTCCCCGTCCAATTTCACATATCATTTCAACAAGACTCAACCAAAAATATAACCCATCAAGGCCACAACAACATCAAAATAACCATTTCCCATAACATGTCAAACCACTTCAATAAATCACCCATTTATTGAAACAACCCTTAAAACATTTTCCATGCCAAAGCCCTGATTCAATACAACAACTTATTTATTGAAACGAATTTTAAAAAACCATTCCCTTGACCAAATCCAAGGAAAAAATTTTAAAATCTATATTTTAAAATTTAATTACAAGAACATTCAACCGTAAAACCCATTTTTTCCCAAAAATCCACAAACATTACCAAAGGGATTTCTAACCAATTTCTCCCATCAAAATCACCAATAATTTCAACCTAGAAAAATTAATTATAACCAAAACCTATTTCTAACCAAGTGGAGTTGAGATAGAATCCACCTACCTTTAGGGTTCTTGCAAAATCGACCCACAAGCAACCGCACCCCAATCCAGGAAAACACTTCACGAAAACCGCTCTAGATATCCTTCCCTAACATCCAAAAGCCTTAAAATCAACATAAAAGGTAAAAAAAACCCTATATCTACACAAAATGGGTGTAGATATAGAAAATCAAGAGAGATAGGTATGAAGTCCTAGAGAAAACCAAAGAGAAACCAAGAGGAAACACTTACACTAGAAGAACCGACTACAATCCATGAAAAAAACCCCATTGATTTGATTCCAAAACGAGTGGTAGAGCACCTTCATCATTTGATAACCGAAAATCCTTAGTGAGAATCAAGAGGGAGAATAATTTAAGTGAAATAGGTCAAACCTGAGGAATCCTGAAGTTAAAAACCCTTCCTTTATGTGGCTACACGGTTATCCCGCATGGTTTGGAAAACCGTGTGCTATACATGCACAAGACACTACCTTGAGGGAGGTATTATGCATGGTTTCCTTGCATATTTTGGAAAACCGTTCACATGTCATGTGAATCCCACTATCTCCCCCTACATGGTATCTTGGAGATCCCACATAGTTTCCCCTAACCGTACTGAAACCATGCGCCCTTAGAAAATCCTCCAAACTTATTCAAAACCATTCAAAACTATCCCAAACTCTTCCCAAATCATCCCATGGACTTTAAACACATAGAAATGCATAAAAAAGGGTACATAACTCAAACTAGGGGCGATACATTCTCCCCACCATTGTACTTTCCTTCCTCAGAAAGTAGAGAACCGTTGCTTTTCCAAAATATCTCAGGTCATTGATCGGCCATCTCTTTCTCCCGCTCCCAAGTCTCCTCTTGAATCTGACCATGGTACCACAAAACATGAACTAAACCGATTCTTTTACCATGAAAGCCTTTCTATTGCCTATCTAAAATTCATCATGGCATGTGCACCTAGGAATTATTCAGTTTTATCTCAACATGATCCCAAGGAATCACATGGCCATGATCCGGCTGATACTTTTTCAACTGCGACACATGAAACACATTGTGCACCACACAGAACTATAGTGGCAAATCTAAACTATAATCCAACTCTTTAATCCTCTAATGTACCTCAAAAGGCCCAATATACCTTGGAGATAACTTACCTTGCTTCACAAACTGATGATGTTCCAACCTAGGAGGTATTATCAAAAACACATGATCACCCACCTTGAAAGACAAAGGTCGTCTACAGTGGTCCGCATAAAATTTTTGACGACCTTGAGCCATCTACATCCTCTCCCTAATTGACATGATTTTATCCATAGTCTCTTGGACAAGGCTTAGTCTGATTATCTAAGTCTCGCTTGTTTCCACCCAACATAGTTGAGAACGATTAGGATGCCCATGCAAAGCCACAAATGGGACCATATGTATCGAAGCCTGATAACTGATATTGTAGGAGAACTCCACCAATGGTAAGTGATCCTCCCATGAACCACAAGAATCCATCACACAAGCCCTTTACATGTCCTCCATGGTTGGTATCATCCTCTTGGATTGGCCTTCCTTTTGAGGATGATACGCCATGCTCATAGTCAAATGTGTCCCAAGGTCTTGCTATAAGGATTTCCAAGAAAAGAGATGTGAACCTCAGATATCTATCTGATATAGTTGAAACTAGAACATGATGTCTCTTTACCACCTCCCAGATATAGATTTTGGACAGATCCTCCACCGTATGAGGTTCATGAATCGGGATGAAATGGACCAACTTTGTGAGCCGATCCACAAACACCCATATATAATCATGATTCAGGTTCATTCTTGGGATACCCATCACAAAATCTATTTCTATCTTCTCCAATTTCCACACTGGGATAGGTAAATACTACAAAATGCCTGCTGGCCACTGATGCTCTGACTTGACATGCTGACAAGTCAAGCATCTCGAGACAAACCCGACCACATCCCTTTTCATACCATCCCACAAAAACTGCTCCTTCAATGCCTTATACATTTTCTGAATTCCTGAATTAATATCCCACCTACAATGATGATAATCCCTAAGAAGTTCTTCCTGAAAAGAAACTGGTACCACCATCTGATTCCAAAAACACAAGACTGAATTCTCATTCAGTTTTCAGTTCTTAATGATCTCCCCACCATTGAGTTTCGACCTCATCACCATACATTCAGAATTAAATGATTTTGCCACTCTAACAAAACAAAACAAGTTAGGAACCAAAAAAACTGGAAAGAAGACCACTCTGTCACCCCAGTACTCACATTCCAACCTCATGTCAGCTATGACAGACATCAACTGCCACTGATATGATACATGCTTCACTACTTGAGCATATGATTTCCTACTTAATAAATATTCCACCAAATTTACTTTACCTAGTGTGTAAATTAAGTTAAAATCAAACATCTGGTGATATTCCATCCATCTCCTTTTCCTCAGGTTCAAATATATTTTTGAAAATATATTCTTTAAGCTCTTAGGATTGGTAAACATTGTAAATTTCTCACCCAAGAGATAATGATGCCACATTTTTAAAGTATGAACCACTTTCGCCTACTCCAAATCATGTGTTGGGTAGTTCTTCTCATGAAATCTCAACTTACATTATCCATACGCAACCACATGACCCCCTGCATGAAAACACACCCCAACCCTTATCCTGATGTGTCACAATATACCATGTACCCTTTCCTCGGTTCTGGAAAACCCATTATTTTTGCTGATGTAAGGTGACACTTTTACTCTTCACATAATTTCTAGCATTGCTCATCCCATTAAAATGGAATGTTCTTCCTTGTCAAATATGTCATCGGTGAAGCTAATCGTAAAAAATCACAAACAAAATGTCGATATTACTCAGCTAGACCAAGGAATCTCTATATCTCGAAAACATTATTTGGTAGTTTCCATGAGATAACAGCCTCTATCTTTTCCAAATCAACTAAAACACCCTTATCATAAATAACATGGCAAAGGAAATGTACCTCCTATATTCAAAAGTTACACATTGACAATTAAACATACAACTAATGATCCCTCAAGATCCCAAACACTATATCCAAGTTCTTCTCATGCTCCACCCTTACCCTCAAATACACCAGTATATCATCAACAAATAACACCAAAAAAGAATCCAAATATCTCTGAAATATCTTATTCATCAATTCCATGAACATCACTAGTGCATTCGTTAGACCAAAGGGAATAACCACATACTTGTAATGGTCATATCAACTTTTGAAAGTTGTTTTCAGGATATCCTCCTTCCTCACCTGCAATTGGTGATATCCTAACCTCAAGTCAATCTTGGAGAACCACTGAGCTCCCCTTAACTGGTCAAAAAAATCATCAATGTGTGGAAGTGGAGATCAGATATTTATCATAACCTGATTAATTCTATGATAATAAACACAGAGCCATAAGGTTCCATCTACCTTTTTAATAAACAAAACTGGCATTACCCATGGAGATATACTAGTCTAGATGAACCCTTTTTTTCAAACTCTTCTAACTGAACCTTTAATTCCTACAATTCTACCAGTGCCATTCGGTAAGATGGAAGTGAGATAGGACTGGTCCATGGAAGGAGATCAATCGTAAACTCCACTTCTCTTATGGGTGGAAGCCTTTAGAATTCTTCGGGAAATACATCTATAAACTGATCCATAACTTCGGGAAGAACACTCTTCTCGCACCTTCCACTGATGCCAACAACAAGGCCTCTAACTGATGCGAGATCATGCCAACCATTGGTGCCAATAGATCTATTACACCCATATTTACACTCTTCTCCCCTCTAAAGAGATGTATAATTCCATCCTCCATCACAAAACTAATTGCTTGCACATAGAAATTGATGTGGGCCTTAAATATTGTCAACCAATCCATTCCCATAATTATATCATAAGCATCCATCTCAAGCATTAACAAATCCCACATCAATTTGATGTCGTCCACAACTAAGTGACACGGTATATAGAGGAAATCTTGAAAATCTCATTGACCCAGAGGATTTTGATGTTTCAAAACATAAGGAATCATTTCCATGTGTAAACCCAAAAAATCGGTAATGCGGGAAGAAAGAAAAGAATGTGAAGCACCCATATCAAACAAAACATGCATCAATGTTTAATTTAAAATAAATGTACCTCACACCGCGGATGGTCCTGAATAATCATCCATTGCTGCCTCCTCAGCTCCAAACAACTGCTTACTTGCCACACTCTACTCCTTATTACCCTGTTGAGGCGTCATGGTATTCTGAGAATCACTGTGAAACACTTTACTCTGCTGGTGAGGGGTATGTTTCTGCCCTTGTCCCGTCAAGGCATAAGACCCCTAAGACCTTGAGGAGTGTCACGGACACCCGACCTTGGAGCATTCTGATAATAACTATGCAGATGCACCATATGTTTAAAATTATGACATGCTCAAGGTTGTTTCATACAATCCCACTTGATGTGGCTTGTAGAACCACATTGAAAACATCACGGATTACTATGAGGCTTCGGAGGAAGATTCACCGATCCTGTCATTGGATTCTGAATTGTACTCCCACCCTAGAAATAAGTGTCCCTCTTCCTCTTGAACCCAATGTTTGAGTTCCCACTATTCCCTATGGGTACCAACATGCCTCCTCTGCATGTAGCCCCCACAAGATCCTACTCATCCACCATAGCTCAGTTCACCATTTCTATGTAATCATCTATACACAGCACTTCTATCTTGGAACGAATTTCCTGGTTCAACCCAACTTCAAAAATCTGTGCCTTTAATGATTTACTACCCCCACCTCATGTGAAAACTGCACTAAGTTCATAAGCATAGTTTCATATTTTTTCACTTCCATGTTCCCTTCCTTCAAACTAAATAAATCTGATATACTATAAATTCTAAACATATGAGGGTAGAATTGTTTATTAAACAATTCCTCAAACCCCTCCCATGACACACTTTGGTCCATCCCAGCTTAGACCACCATCTCTCACCACTGAAGGGAAATGTATTCCAACAAATGTGTGGCTAGTTTCACTTTCAACTCTACCGGTGTTCCCAAGATTTCAGAAATTCGATTCATTCTGTTCAACAATGCTTCAGCCCTCTCTGTCTCTGAATCAACTCTAAAGATGGGTGGATTCTGTCTTTGAAACTGAATCACAAGATCCACATGTCATGATTCATCCACTTTATTTGCACTTCCTACTGCTTTGAAAGCTTAAACTGTACTCTTAACTAGATATGGGTTCACCTGGGGCTCAGGTGCAACCACATTTTCAGCATCTTCCTTCAGTTGGTCTCTACAACGCCTACCCGATTCCATTTCAATAAATACAAAAAAAACCATAATTCCTTCTATTTTAGCATCACATGATTCACAAATTCTAGATCAATTATACTATAACTATCACAACCAAGCATTCCATAGGTTCACATTTCCCATGTTGCACTATTATGAAAAAAAATCCACATGTTTTGAAAATCAACCCATTTTCGAAATACCACAAGTTTTCCATGTTTCAAATCCTTCCATTTTGAAACCCAATTCAGATATTTCAAATCCACATATTCATATCACACCATAGATCATTATACCCAAATGAAATATTCATCCTAGTGGGAAGTCATTTATACCATGCATTCCATGCTCATCTCATTGGATACACCCACGACAATGAGATATCCAATTCCTATAAGTGTCTCCCAACACTTATTTACCCGACTCCCTGGTAACTTGAAGTTCAGCATAAAAAGGATAGATACGTCCTTTTATGCTATACATTCCAAGTTCTGAAAATAATACACCTTGATACTATCCCGACTTGAGGAATAGGCCAAGAAAAAATTTCAACACCAAGACCAATAATCAACACCAAAGGATTGAACAACTGTTCTCAATTGAAAGCCAAGGACCGAACAAACCGATACCACTTGTAACATCCCTCCCCAACCCATTGGATTGAGGGGGGATATTACTTGTCCTTAAGCAACATTCCAAAGATGTAAAAGGCTGGAAATAAATTTTTAGGGCTTTAAGAATAGTTGGGGAATGATTTTCCCCATTTTAAAAAAGAACAACCATTCAAACCAGTCATTACCAATGATACCATATGATGCATGTCAACATAGAAACCTAAACATGTATTAAAAAAAGACAACCAAGGTTTTCCAAAATAAAACCCAAAACCCAATACAACCAAACACAATATTAGAGTACTACGCAGAAGACTAAACATGTCATGACCCGTCCTCAGGGCCCGTGTCGTGACTACCCCAAGCCCGCCTTCCATAGGCCAGGCGCTGGCGACTAGCACCAAAGGCATAAATCCAAATAACTGGGAAGGAATTTCCTTTATAAAATATAAACACATCTAACCAGATTTCAAGCAGAAGTAAAACACTAAGTACAAAAGAAAGTGCTGAAAATTAAATGGGCCAGAATACAAACCCAACTGAAAAGTGCAGCTACAATTGAATCAAAGTACAATAGAAAAGACAAACAGCTGGAAGATAGAAGCAGATCCTGGGTCATTCACCTCAGATCCTACCTGAAGGGTAGGTACAGATAGCGTAGCTCCTGTATCGTCCACCATAGATCCTACCTGAAGGGTAGGTATAGATAGCCTCCTCAATGCTCTCACCTGTCAACCTCCTCCGAGTATCGTCTCGTTGTGAAGTCCACCACCGGATACTGACTCGTCGTGAGGTCCATCTCTGGGTACCATCCAGTCCTCATACGCTCAGACTCTGTCAGCAGTGTCCGTCATCTGCATCCAACACAACAAGGTGTGGACATATCCCGTGAAGGGGTGAGTATAACGATACTCAGTAGGGACCCCGAGACCCTCAAGGTCTCACTAAATTCAACAAGGATATCCACAAAGAAGTATCTCAACAAATAACTCTTACTTAGGTATAATCCCATACTTATACATAAGTTATCAAGTAACGCATCTCAATCATGAGGTATCACACAAATATGAAATCAACGGATAACCACTACTTAGGTATATGCCCATACATATACCTAAGTTATCAAGTAACTCATCTCAATCATGAGGAAATCACAAAGGTCAACGCCTCAGCTCAAACCAGGATTTTCATTAAAGATATCGAAACCACAACCGCTGGAGAACTCCTCCTCTATTGAGTATTGTATCCCTATCACGACTTTGAGGCGCTACTCACTAACCTTAGACTTCTAAGGTACTCCTCCTGTCGAGTACTGCGGGTCCGTACCCAAACACAGTAGTGCTCCTCGCCAGGGGTCTGCCGCCCAAACACAGTAGTGGTTCCCCTAATAGCCTACAGAGGTACTCCTCATGTTGAGTACCGCGGGTCTGCTGCCAACTACCAGGTGCTCCGCCCGTCCTGGGTCTGCCTCCAAATACCAGGCGCTCCATCCACTGGGCTAGTCAACTCACTCCAAGTCGAATCTGTCAAGCAATCATCAGGTCCAAAACTACTAGGTCTCCGCACTCCATACACTCGTCTCCGGGAGGATCCGCTCCATGAGCTACTGGTCGATACTCCAAGTATCACAAATTCCCACGAAGAAGTATCACAAAAAACCGCCTCGTCACAGGGGTCTCAATGCAACAGACGGCGCGTCAATCGGACGCACGATCTGTGAGTTATTAGCATTTTCGTCCCGGGGGCCCGGCTGGTTTCGTGTACGAACCAACCCGACCGTATCTCAACTGTACCCCAAACTCTCAGAGGGTATACTCATAGGGACCATTTCTCAACGTGATTACCAACGCCACTGACGGTTCTTCAAACGGACATTCAGTATAAGAGTTATTAGCTTTTCCGTTCCAGGGGCCCGGTTGGATTTCGGGTAAAATCCAACCCAGTCATACTCCAACTGCATTCAAACCTCATATTAAGTATACCAGAAGATCCTTCTCACCAAAAGGGAACCAACAAAGTTGACGGCACGTCAATCGGACGTCTAGAGATCAAGTTATAACCATTTTCGCTCTGAGGGCCCGGTTGGTTTCGTGTTCGAACCAACCCGGCCATACCCAAACTTCACCGAAAGCTTGAGTGTAATATACCTAAATGATTGTCTTGATCCAAGGATCCCTACGCAACTGATGGTGCATCTATTGGAGGCCAAATATATGGGCTTTTGAACAAACCTGGTCCGAAAATAGGGGGTCTGGGCCCAGTCCGACCCGGCCCAATACCCCATGGGTCGGCCCAAACCGGGTCGACCCGACCCGGGTCCGTGTCTAGCCTGAATGGGCGCGTCCTGGCCCGGCTGGAGCGGACCGGTCCGGCGCTAGTGGCCCAGCCCGGCGCGGGCGGCCCGGCCCGGTGCTGGAGACCCTGCCTGGCGTAGGCGGCCCGGCCCGGCGCTGGCGGCCCGACCCGGCACGGTGCTGGCAGCCTGGCCCGACCGATGTGGTCCGGTCCATGTGACCCACGTGGTTGACTGCGTGGGTGGGCGACCTGGCGGGGTGGCGGTGCCCAGTGGGGCCCGCCCTTGCCGCAAGTCCGGGGGGTTACGTCCCCCCAGTTTCTTCGAAAAAATGGCCGGCCATAATGGCCGGCCCTTGGACAACCGTGGCACCCCTTCAAGTCCCGCCTCTTGGTGGCACCAACGGCTGGCTCTGTCGGCCGCCCCTTGAGATCCGCCGCGGCCTTAGGTCATGGCTTACTTCCACCAGCGCGACGCGACGGCGCCGCAGCCCGCTCCGTCTGCGGCCCCTGAAGCTCCGGCACAGCGCGACGGCGCCGCGCCCCTCCGCAGTGGCCCACCCCGGCAGCGGTTCCTCTAGCTCCGGCACGGTGCGACGGCACCGTGCCCCTCCACCGTCGCGGTCCGACTTCACTCTGCGTCCTCTCCGACGCGACGCAATGGCGTCGCGCACCACCACCATTGCGGCCTGCTCCGGTCGCGGTCCTCTTCGTCCCTGCGTGGTGCAACGACACCGCGCCGCCTTCGCCACAATAATCAACGAAGATCAAAAGGAAAAAAAAGGGAGGAGGATCGGCTGTGTTTGTGTGGTCCGATCTCCCCCCATTATGATGATAACAAGCGTCCAATCTTTAAGCAATGGAGATCGATAAAAAAATACTTGAACGAAGATAACCCCTACCTCGAATTATTAACGTCGCACGTCGGGCGCCGCGGAAGACGGCATCACGGGGAAATATTTGTGGGTGATGCTGGAGTGTATCCGAAGATGTGGTGTCTTCCCTCTTGTCTCGGAGAAAAGAAAAGAAGCACGTCGACCATTCTTCGTCGAGGGAGGAAGTCGTTCTTCGTGGATGAAGAAAGCTCTCCTCAAATTCTCCCAAAATATTTGCCAAGAAAATATTTCATTAAGTTCGCTTCTTTTAAAAGATCAGCATGCAATTCAAAATAATTCAAGAGGTGTGACAAAATTAATTATTAAGGTTATTAATCACCTTAGTTGGCTCATTAATCTTGGGAGGTGGAGAGGCTCCCCTTTAAGAAGGGAAGTTGTCAAGAAATTAACAAGGGATGATTAAAGAGGTCAAGGGGAGTTATGGGGAGGTGAGGAGTTAGTGGTTCGTGTGGGTCCCACCACACTAAACCCTCCCATGGGAGGTTAGGTGGGTGTGGGCCCCACCTCTAACTCTCCCTTTGTAGGATAAAAACCACCTTCCTTAGATAAAATTTGTACACAACAAATTTTATCTATTTTAATCTAAATCCCCATTTGTTAAACCTCAACCCGCTCAAAACTCAACTACGATAAAGGTCCCCCTAAGTAATTACCAGTGCTACGAGATCATCGGTGCTCTCGGATTTCAATTCCGAGCATCGGTTCAAAAGATAGAAAAACCCACTCGTTCTTTCACTGAACGTACCCAAGCTAAATTTCGGAAATTGATTCCAGGCACACCAGGCATCGGAATCAGGTGTCGTCTGAAACTGTGCACTCGTAAAATTCCAAAGAAATTAAGAAAAAAAATCCTTGAAATTTTTGGGTCTTTACATCACTCCCACCTCAGGGATTTACCTCCCCGTAAAGCTACAACAAAACTAGGGAAACTAAAGGAGGTACCAAACACGCATCTGAGCCTCCCACTCCCATGTGCTCTCCTGGAGGTTCTCGTGTTGCCAATGAAGCCCACAAGAGGAATTGACCATCCCCATAGGACCTGCTCATGTAGGTCCTCAACTTCTACTGGAACCCCGTGAAAGTCGCCCCATCATAGATGTCCAGCTCTCTGTGGTCAATGGTGACGGATAGGTCGTGCACACATCTCCTCAGCTGAGATACGTTAATGACATCATGAACCTGGTGCAATTGAGGTGGAAAGGTCAGGCGGTTAGCCACCTTGCCTACTCTTCTAGGGACATGGAAAGGTCCGAAGAAATGCAGAGATGACTTTCTGCTTCGGCCGCATCTCCGTAGACCCCATCGAGGTGAGACCCATCTGAAGACGTGGTCTTCACCCTCAAACTCCAGTGGTCTTGTCTCCTATCAGCATAGGACTTCTGTCTGCTCCGTGCAGTCTTCATCCACTCTTGGATGATCTGCACCTTTTCCGTCGTAATCTGAACCATCCCTGGTTCTACATGAGCTGACTCTATCACTATCAACAAAGGATATCTGAAACGCGTTCGGCTGCTGACTTGCCACTCCTAACAGTTGAATGCCTGATATTTTACTAAGAGCATCTGCTAAAAATTTCCCCCTCTCCAGGTGTATAAACTATCTCGAAGTCATAGTCTTGGAGGAATTCAAGCCATCACTGCTATCCCAAGTTCATATCCTTCTGAGAGAAGATACACTTGAGATTATTGAGATGAAGAGAACTGTAAACCATTTTCTCAATGAACAATGGGTGAGACTAGCCAATTGTAAGAAATCATCACCACCCTTCTTCTTCTACGTTCCACCAAAGAGCTGTTGGTATTTCTCCTCTGCCAAAAAGTGAAATCTGGTGTCATCCCCTGGATGAACCATGTTCTTTGCCTAATACAGTCAATCTTGACATGAATGATACATTCATGCCATGGATGACGTCGTAAGGCCTCGATGCTACTACCAAGACATCCAACCGTTACTCTCGCCTCCAAGGGTCGAGTCACACTGTCGGCAGCTGTGTGTGGTCACTGGGTCTCCTCTAGTAGGTATCTCGAAAGTGAGGGTCAAGTCAGTGGTTTTAAACTGAAACCTCTTAGTAACAACCATATAGAGAGGGCAGGAAAGTAAAAGTCACAAATAAATGTGTCTTTTGTTACTGCAGATCAAAGTAAAAAGACACATACAACCACAAAAACAACAAAAAGGAAGCTAAAAGCACCAATAACCAAGGCCCCATGCCTAGAACTATTCCTGCTCCTATCCGCCTGCTTCCGGAGCTCCACTTCCTTGTCCACTGCTCGGCTGTTGCTCAAGATTTTGTTGCTTCTTCTGTCTCGGTGGCTCCTCCAACGCCTTCAGATCAACTGTGCAGGGAGTCAGACAGTCACATGACATGTGACCCTGCTTGCTGTATGAATAGAACTTCATGTTCCTCATATGGCTGGCTCTGTTTCGTTTTCCTCGCACAACCAAACCTAAAGCCTGAGGTCGCCCGCCTATTGGCCTGGTTTTCTTAGACCTCTGCATCATCCATCTCCTGCCTACAGATGACTCGTCTACTGACGAAAAACCCTGCGGCAAGGGCAGATGCTCCTGAGCATGCTCAGAGTGTAGAGTCGCTGGTAAAAACTTCACCCTGAAGAAGGTCTCGAAGTCTCCCCAGGTGAAGGTCATCCCATCGAAAAACTGGAACATGTGGCTCCACCACCTCTCAGCTACTCCCTAGAAGAGGCTAATATCTAGGTACACCATCAAGTCTGCTGGTGTCCCACCTGTGTAGAAATATCATGCTAAAAACTCCAGACAGTGTCAAGCCATATGAAAATCTGACTCGCCTCGAAACCTCAGAGGCCTCTGACGCTGGAACTCATGCATCACGCTCAAGCGGCGTTCACTCTCTACTAGTGTCTCAACTGGTGCAGGGCCCTGTACTGAGGCCTCACTGCTCGGTGAGCTATCATCGTACTCTCCACTCGGTACCTGTGTTGTCTGACTAGGTGAAGACATCCTAAAAGAAATAGACGTGACACGGTCAAAAGTTTATACCTGGTGAGCTGACCTGGTTTGAGCTATTTTAAAAAAAAACTATTTGAAAACACACACTCAATCAGTGTTTCCGTGCACTGAGTCGAAAATTAGTAGTCAGGGTCCTGGTGTATGGATACGTCGACCTCCCGCACCAACACTGGACTCCCTGAACTGAAGACCACACTTAGTACCCTTAATACTATTTCTTCATAGAAAAGAAATATCAGAGTCATAAGTTCTGTGGTATAACCGACTCCTCTGATACCAATTTTTCACGACCCGTCCTCAGGGCCCATGTTGTGACTACCCCAATCCCGCCTTCCATAGGCCAGGGGCTGGCGACTAGCACCAAAGGTGTAAATCCAGATAACTAGGAAGGAATTGCCTTTATAAAACATAAACACATCCAACCAGAGTACATGTGGAAGTAAAACACTAAGTTAAAAAGAAAGTGATGAAAAGTAAATTGGACAGAATACAAACCCAACTGAAAAGTACAGCTATAACTGAATGAAATTACAACAGAAAAGGCAAACAGCTGGAACATAGAAGCAGCTCCTAGGTCGTTCACCTCAGATCCGACCTGAAGGGTAGGTACAGATAGCACAGCTCCTGGATCGTCCACCACGAATCCTACCTGAAGGGTAGGTACAGATATCCTCCTCAACGCTCTCTCCCGTCAACCTCCTCCGAGTACCGTCTCGTCATGAAGTCCACCACCAGATACTGACTCATCGTGAGGTCCATCTCTGGGTACCGTCCAGTCCTCGTACGCTAGGTCTCTGTCAGCACTGTCCGTCGTCTTCATCCAACACAATGACGTGCGGGCATAGCCCGTGAAGGGGTGAGTATAACGATACTCAGTATGGACCCGGAGACCCTCAAGGTCTCACTAAATCCAACAAGGATATCCACAAAGAAGGATCTCAACAAATAAACCATACTTAGGTATAATCCCATACTTATACCTAAGTTATCAAATAAACCATCTCAATCATGAGGTATCACATAGATATGAAATCAACGGATAACCACAACTTAGGTATATGCCCATACATATACCTAAGTTATCACGTAAACCATCTCAATCATGAGGAAATCTCAAAGGTCAACGACTCAGGTCAAACCAGGATTTTCATTAAAGATATGGAAACCACAACTGCTGGAGAAATCCTTCTCTGTCGAGTACAGTAGCCCTGTCACGACTATGAGGCGCTACTCACTAACTTTAGACTACTAAGGTACTCCTCCTGTCGAGTACCGCGGGTCTGCACCCAAACACAGTAGTACTCCCTGCCAGGGGTCTGCCGCCCAAAAACAGTAGCGGTTCCCCTAATAGACTACAGAGGTACTCCTCCTGTTGAGTATCGCGGGTCTGCTGCCAACTGCCAGGCGCTCCGTCCTTCGTGGGTCTGCCGCCAAATATCGGGCGCTCCGTCCACTGGGCTAGTCGACTCACTCCAAGTCGAATTGGTCAAGCAGTCATCAGGTCTACACCTACTAGGTCTTCGCACTCCGTATGCTCGCCTCCGGGAGGATCCGCTCCACGAGCTTCTAGTCGATACTCCAAGTATCAAAAAGTCCCATGAATAAGTATTACAAATAACCGCCTTGTCACAGGGGTCTCAACGCAATAGACGATGCGTCAATCGGATTCCCGGTCTGTGAGTTATTAGCCTTTTCGTCCAGGGGGCCTGATTGGTTTCGTGTACGAACCAACCCGACCGTATCTCAACTGTACCCCGAACTCTCATAGGGTATACTCATAGGGACCGTTTCTCATCGTGATTACCAATACCGCTGACAGTTTGTTAAACGGACATCCAGTATAAGAGTTATTAGCTTTTCCGTTCCAGGGGCCCGGTCGGATTTCGGGTACAATCCAACCCGGACATACTCCAACTGTGTCCAAACCTCAGATGAAGTATAACAAAAGATCTATCTCACCAAAAGGAAACCAAAAAAGTTTATGGCACATCAATCAGACATCCGGAGCTCAAGTTATAACCATTACCGCTCTGAAGGCCCGGTTGGTTTCGTGTTCAAACCAACCCGGACGTACCCAAACTTTGCCGAAAGCTTTAGTGTAATATATCGAAACGACCGACTCGATCCAAGGATCCCTACTCAACTAACGGTGCGTTGATCGGAGGTTCGCAGCCCACGATATGGTAATTTGAACGAACCTGGTCCGAAAATAGGGGGTCTGGGCCGGGTCCGACCCGGCCCAACACCCCCTGGGTCAGCCCAAACCGGTTCGACCCGACCCGGGTCTGGGTCTGCCCTGAATGGGCGCAGCCTGGCCCGGCTGGCGTGGCCCGGCCTGACCCGGTGCGGGCGGCCCTTCCTGGCACGGGCGGCCCGACCCGGAACTGGCGTCCCGGCCCGGCCAACGTGGTCCGGTCCACGTAACCCAAACGGTTGACCGCATGGGTGGGAGACCTGATGGGGCGGTGGCACCCAGTGGGGGCCGTCCTAGCCGCAGGTCTGAGGGGTTACGTTCCCCCGGTTTCTTCGAAAAAATGGCCGGCCATAATGGTCGGCCCTTGGACAACCACGGGACACCTTTGGGTCCCGTATCCTGGTGGCGCCGGCGGCTAGCTCTGCCGGTCCCCCTTGAGATCCGCCACAGCCTTAGTACGCAGCTTACTTCCACCGCCGTGGTTCCACTTTACTCTACGGCCTTCCTAGTCCTCTCTGGTCCGGCATGACGGCGCGGCGCACCACCACCGCTGCGGCCCGCTCTGGCCATGGTCCTCTTCGTCCCCACGCGGTGCAATAGCACCACGCTGCCTTCGCCACAATAATCAATGAAGATCAAAAGGAAAAAAAAGGGAGGAGGATCGGTCGTTTTGTGTTGTCCGATCTCCCCCCATTATGATTATAACAAGCGGCCAATCTTTAAGCAACTAAGATCGATAAAAAAAACTTGAATGAAGATAACCCCTACCTCAAATTACTAACGTCGCACGTCAGGCGTTGCGGAAGACGGCGTCGTGGGGAAAAGATTCGTTGGCGACGCTGGAGTGTATCCGAAGATGTGGTGTCTTCCCTCTTGTTGTGTTGAAAAGAAAAGAAGCACGTCGACCGTTCTTCGTTGAGGGAGGAAGTCCTTCTTCGTGGATGAAGAAAGCTCTCCTCAAATTCTCCCAAAATATTTGCCAAGAAAATATTTCATCAAGTTCCCTTATTTTAAAAGATCACCATGAAATTCAAAATAAGTCAAGAGGTGTGACAAAATTAATTAATAAGGTTATTAATCACCTTAGTTGGCTCATTAAGCTTGGGAGGTGGAGAGGCTCCCCCTTATGAAGGGAAGTTGTCAAGAAATTAACAAGGGAGGATTAAAAAGGTCAAGGGGAGTTATGGGGAGATGAGGAGTTTGGGGTTCTTGTGGGTCCCACCAAACTAAACCCTCCTATGGGAGGTTAGGTGGGTGTGGTCCCCACCTCAAACTCCCCCTTTTTAGGATAAAAACCACCTTCCTTAGATAAAATTTGTACACAACAAATTTTATCTATTTTAATCTAAATCCCCATTTATTAAACCTCAACCCGCTCAAAACGCAACTACAAAAAAGGTCCCCCTAAGCAATTACCGGTGTTTCGAGATCATTGTTGCTCTCGGATTTCAATTCTGAGCACCGGTTCAAAAGATAGAAAAACTCGCTCATTCGTTCACTGAACGTACCCGATCTAAACTTCAGAAATTGATTCCGGGCACACCGGGCCTTGGAATCAGGTTCCGTCTGAAACTGCACACTCGTAAAATTTCAAAGAAATTAAGAAAAAAAATCCCTTGAAATTTTCAGGTATTTACAAAACAAAAGACCCAAAATAAACCATGACACACTCCACAACTCCACACCAAGCTCCATTCTCCAATCACCACACATCATCAAAGATTCATGCTAAACTTCTAGAAAAATGATAAGCTTTACTCTTACCTATGTCCTAGAATACAACATCTGTAAAAGAACTCAAGTGCCAAAATAGGGGTGAGTACTAATACTCAGTAGGTTTTCCCCAAATGAATTCCCTAAACACACCCCTATGATAAAACCATTAGTATATTTATATAAACAGTTTATATAAAACATTCAATAGTGTAAATTACAAAAATCCAAACACTTCCTTTCAAGCCATTTCAACCCAAATTCCCACAATACATATGAAATCCAAACAACCATGCCACAATCCAATTCACTATTCCATGTTAGCACCACAAATTCCACATTTACAAAACAACACATAACAAAGAAACCATTGTGGGGGGACATCCACCCATCCTGTTCGCCCCATTCACAACTAGCAGTGCTTCCCGACCACTACCCTTAATGGTGTTTCTTTTGACCACTATCCATTGCCTTTTTAGTGAGAATCCCCACCCACTTTCACATCTCATTTCAACAATCTCCAAGCAAACATATAACCTATAAAGGCCACAACAACATGCAAATAACCATTTCCCATAACATTCCAAACCACTTCAATAAATCACCCATTTATTGAAACCAACCTTAAAACATTTTCCATGAAAAATCCCTGATTCAATAAAACAACCACTTTATTGAAACCCATTTTCATAAACCATTCCATTGAACCAATCCAAGAAACCAATTTTAAAATATACATTTTAAAATTTAACGACAAGAACATTCAACTATAAAACCCATTTATCCCCAAAAATCCACAAACATAACCAAAGGGATTTCTAACCATTATCACCCATCAAAATCACCATTAATTTCAATCCAAAAAACTTAATCGTAACCAAAACCTAGTTCTAACCTAGTGGAGTCGAGAGATAATCCACCTATCTTTAGGGTTCTGAAAAAATCGACCCACAATCAACTACACCCCAATCTGGGTAAACGCTTCACGAAAACCGCTCTAGATCGCCTTCCCTAACATCCATAAGCCTTAAAATTAACATCCAAGGCAACCAAAAGCCAAGATCTACACAAAACATGTGTATATATATAAAAATGAGAGATTGAGAGATGTAGATCTAAAGAAAACCAAATAGAAACCAAGAGGAGAGACTTACCTGAGAATATCTGACCTCAATCCACCAAAAACCCCTTGGATTTGCTTCCAAAATGAGTGGGAGAGCACCTTAAACCTTTGAGAACCCAAAATCACAAGTTAGGCTTGAGTGGGAGAAGAATTGGAGTGAAATAGGTCAAGACTATGGGATACCTAATTTAACAACCCTTCTTTTAAGTGGTTCCATAGTTAGCCCACACGGTTTGGAAAAGCATGCGCTAACTGGGCACAAGCCACTACATTGAGAGAGGGGGTCTGCATGGTTTCCTTGAACGGTTTGGAAAACCATGTGCAGGACGTGTGATGCCCGCTATCTCACGCTACACAATTTCTTGGAGAACCCACACATTTTCCCCTAACTGTGCTCAAACTGTGCACCCTTTGAAAAGCCTGCAAACTTATTCAAAACCATTCCAAACTCTCCAAACCCCTTCCCAACTCATCCCATGAACTTTAAACACATAAAAAGGCATAAAAAGGCTACATACCTCAAACTGAGGGTGCTACAATATTCCTCAAGTTCAAATATTTGAACTTATATTCAAACTCCTTAACATTATGACATCAAATATTATAATTTTATATTAGGTTTTTTACATATAACTATTTCTAAGTACACATCCTCATCCAAGGAAACGTTTCCATAAAATATCTTTTTTTATAAATTTTTTATAAATAATGTAAGTGTTTACATTATCATTTTACTAACACATCCCAAACTCTTTTAGGATAAAGTGATATAATATTTTTTATGGAAACTAATGTTACTCTTTCCAAATTTTTTACCATTATATCCTAAATTCTTTTAGGATATAAAGTTTAATACATTGAGTATTAACTGGTATAATCCTTTATGGAATAGTTATGTTCACTTTTTATGGTAACTAAATATAATTTTTTACATTTTTATTTTCCATTATATAATTAACTCTGTTAGGATATTAATTGAATTTCATGTTCTTACAATAATTAATGTAAATATTTAAATTTTCTATTATTGTAATATCCTAAAACTTATTCTATGATATCAAGTGAAATTCACTTTCTTATGATAACTAAATATAAATCTATATTTATTTATCTCCATATATCCTAAAAATTTTAGGAAATTTAGTGAATAATAACAACAATATTATACTCATATAATCCTTTATTTAACAATAATATTCACTTTTTCAAAGTAACTAAATGTAACTATTTACATTTTTATTTCTTTTCATGTGTCCTAAATCATTAGGATAAGAAGTAAATAATAACATAAAATAAATGGCGTACAATATTTTAATTGTTTTTTTATAAATCCTCTAAGTTAAAACATACTCCCACTAGCATCTTAGAAACTGTATTTTTTTCAGAATATCTTTCTAATACAACATAAAATACTGTATGTTTTAGGAAATAACATTTATTTATTATTATTAGGAATATTAATAAAGTAAATTATTATTTTCATAACAAATATATTTATTGTAATATATGTGTTTGTAACCTTTCATTTTCAAAAGTTTATTTTATTAAAATATATCGTCGATGGGTGGTGGGAACACATTTTCACATATTTTAACAAAGAACTGGATAAAAACTTTTTTCCTGGATAAACATTTTTATCCAATTATTATTTTCAATACATGTTTTAGAAATTGACGAATCATAAATCATGTATATTCAATTAATCATCTCAAACTTATTCATAACAACTCTTTGTTATCAAGCATATTATCTTATCACGTGATAGAAATGTGTCAAAGAAACACATCTTTTACTAAAATTTATTTGAACTTGATAAAATACTTTACATTCAAATCCTCAATTTAGTAAATATTTACTTTATCTCTTGAATGAAAACAAAAATCTCTTTAAATTCTTACTTTTTATTTTGAAGTCGTGTTTATTTACAACACTTTGTAAAATGTAAATTTGATATCACATACCCTTCAAAATCAAAAAATTGATTTTTGTAACCCTCATACCTGATAAGGATATTCCATGGAGTTCCCAAATTCCCATCAGGTATTTCTTGTATAATTCAATCATATTAAATTATTTTTATTCCTTCTATAGCCTTATGTTTCAATATCCTTTAAAGAAATAATGTTGAACTTTAAAAAAAATATTCTACCTAGTTGAATTTTTACCCCCTTGTATTGTCTTCACAATACTAGAATCTAAAAAACTTATTCCTACTTGATATATTCGCCACAATTTGGGAGAATCTGGTAAACTTCTCTTGAATTCATCCATCTTGTCAGAACATTTCCATAAATGACAGTAAGACAAATTCCATAACTAGAACAGGCCTAATAAGAATTATTTTGTCTTTGAAAACATATTTGATCTTATTCAAGAACATGTATATACACAATAATATTGAGTATATGAGACTATAAATCCTCGGGTAAATTATGTATTAAATTCCTTTGAAACCTTAAATGAATCATTTCATGATTCCATAAGCAACTAGATTCACTTATTGAATAACTTAAACATTTGGATACTTGGGAAGGAACTATTATGACTCATAGAATATCTCTCTTTCTTAATAAATTTTATAAAGCTACCAGTCTTAGTATATCTTACATTAATATCCTCATTTCAAGGATTAATATAAAGTTATAATTAATGATGATGATGATTTGTTTATTTAAAACAAAACTTTTACCTATATGTAAATCATGTCTTATATATTTTATGAATGACTTCTAATGTAAGTGACCTTACTAAAATTTATGAACACATACATAATATCAATTTAGCGAGCCAAGATCCACATTTCAATAAGAAAATGACCCCACTATGGTGTGAAAATCACAGCTTAATTATTTTGGTAGGACATTATCCCAATCACAATAGTTTTGATTCTTGGATAATTGAATGGATAACACTTTATCCAAATCCATCATATGGATTCACTCAATTATATTCCTCTTGTATCCCAACCCTTTGGGTTTTCCATTTAAGTGTCACCCAATAAAAACATCAAAAACAAGAAAATAAAAGATGATCTAGGGGAACCCTGCTATAGCATGAAACTACCCATTGAATAATATTGAGTTACTCATTACATTATTCCTTACATAGCATAATCTAGGGGCACCCCACTATGGTGTGAAACTACCCATTCCGAAAACCTAGGTCTTGATATGTGCTTCTCTAGAAGGAATCTCACACTTAGTATTTAAGGGGTTTCCTTTTGAAGGTCTCACCAATTTTATATACAACATATGCATATTAAATTCATAACTATTACATGTTGTGTAATCATTATCTACTTATGTCATATTCCCTTTTTATTTATGCATGGTTTTAGTGATTTAGTCTTGAAATCCCTATTCCATCCACCAAATGAATTTGTTCACACCACATTAATGTATAACTCTTTAAACAACCAACAAGACTGTGTTAATCACCCAAAAACAGAAGTCAACTATATTCATACATATCGAAACACGTCATATACATAAGGTAAATAAACACTTCATGTAAAGGCATAGAGTTGTATGAAATTTTCAAACTCCACATGAGTATGACTTGAGTGATAGATAGCCAACCCCATTCACTTTCCAATACAAGGAAAACCTCTAGGAAAGTAGATGGTATGACCCCGAGTCCTTCTACTCAATGATAATTTACTCAAGAGATAATTAAATTCATGAAAACACTAACACTTAATATTCACAAACTATTTCCAAAAACTCCTCTCAAACTCATAACTAAAATTAAAAACTGAGGACAAGGTAAATGAAAACTAAATTTTATAATATGAAACTTATCATGATATGAAAGTCTCTACCCTAAAAGAAATTTATCATATAAATTTTAGCACATAGTTATTAAAAAAATAAACTATTTATAACTATGAATAAAATTGGGAATAGTATTCAAAAAATGAAAAATTCAAATATTTTAACATGATATAAACATTTATGGACAGTTTCATAAATTAAAATATATTATAAACCCTTTTATAATTTAATCTTCAACGTTATAGAAATTCCATAAATTTTTAATATAAATACTTTATATTCTTTCTGATATGAATATTTTCATATTTATCATTAATATTGAATTTCCTTTTAAATATATGATATTATATGAATAATGAAATATTTCAAGATTTAATTTATTTTATGTAAACCTTTTACATAATTTAAATATCATATAAATAATTATTATTTAAACCTTGATCATATCAATTATCAAAACACCATTTGACGTGTCTTAAATAATATCCAACTAAATCCCCATTAATTTGAAAATTGTAAAATAAATTAATCATGTACTAAACAATAATATTAAGTAAATTTAATAAATAGACCATTTATTTATTTTCTAAAATATATGAAATTTATAAAATATTCGAAAATAGATGTCAATTATAAACATGTTATAAATTAGTAAGAATATAAATGTTTTATATTATTATCAAAACGAACCCTCACACATTTTATATTAAATAGAATTTATATGATATTTCATGAATTATAAACATTTTATAATTAAATATCTATTATATAAATATTTTTATATAATCAAGATATCATATTTTTTGGAATTTATAAACTTTTTATAAATCACCTTTTATGATTTCTAAATAAACCATTTATTTCTATATCATAAATCATGCCATTTAAAATGTCAAAATGTTTTTAAAAAATATTTACCGATTAACCATATACATTTTAGAGTATATTAATTTATAAAATAATTTTATAATTTTATTTAAATATTTCAAAATACATTTTACATTTTTTAAAAACAATTTATAAATAACATAATTCAATTAAAAATTTAATTCTCTTGATTAAAATAAATACTTTATTTTCGTACACAGGAGTAATATATATGAGTGCTTCGTGTTTTATTTCTAGGATTTAAAATAATACATTAATATAAAAACATAATTTTCATAAATATATAAACATATTGATTAATCAAAGAATCCAATAATCTGATACCACTGATGGGTTTTTTATGATCATCTAATGACCGTTTTTAGCCAAAGGCAACAAAAACATATGCAAGTCTATCTTTGAGAATCAACGTGTAAGTTAATTGTATAAACAGTGAACCTAGAAATCATCAACGAAAGAATTTTTATTCTCTATTGGTGAAAGTGAATGCTTGATGAATATAACATAGTATAGAACAAAATTCCTATGCTTCCAAGTGGGGACACTGACCAATAGATACATAATAATATCATGAGGATTCCTGAATGCATAAGGGGTGTTAACGCCTTCATCTCAGATGATGAATAGTAGTGTGGGAAGAAGACAGAAATGAGAGGATTGATCACAATTTCTTGTATTCAATAGGTAGGATCACATCCCTTAATATAGCCATCCATGATGAATTTTCATTTAACAAAAATTATCTGTCCATATTAAATGTATGTGTATACATTTATTCCCATAATTCATTGAATCCTATTCAAAGAGCAGTTGACCCAATTAATCCATTCATAACGAATTCTAACGAATAATAAAACTATTTAGAGGAAATAAATATATATTTATTTATTACCACATTTATTTAATACATGCATTATAATATAGACATCAAATGCATGTAATTAAATATACACTTAATATATATAATATTATATTATATATATATATATATTAGTTCATATTTAGCACAGGCCATCCAAACTCAAGAAAAAGAATCCTCCTATATAATAAAAAAATTATTATATTAATAATAAAATAAAAAATAAATTAAACATAAATATAAAACAATACATTAATAAAATGTCAATTTTAAACTGAAATCAGACACTTTAAGTCAACTAGTAACACCGTGCATGAGATTAAGGTGAGGCTGATTCCTACACATCAAAAATTACTTATTGATAATTATCTTGAAGTATAAAAACAATATGAATGTGTTTTCTTGGTTTTGAGTATGTCAATTGTTTTTTTACTAAAATGTCATTTCAAACTGAAAACATGCATTTTGAGTCATACCGGTCACAACTTGTGTCAGTTTGATGTGAGATTCATTCCTACACACTTAAAATGACTTGTTAATCATTTTCCAAAATTATCAAGATAATATAAGTGATTTTTATTGATTTTTAGTGAGTGACACATGTTTTGAACTAAATTTTCAATTTTACACCAATAACAGGCACTTTGAGTCATACCAGGCACACCGTGTATCGGATTGAGGTGTGTATGATTACTATACATCAAAAATGGTTTATGAATATTTTTGCTAAATTATTGAATCAATATGAATTTTTTTGTTAGGTATTGAGTATGTGACATGCATTTTTAACAAAAATGTTGGTTTTAAACTAAAAATACATACTTTGAGTCATAACAGACACTTTGTGCATTATATTGAGGTCCATATGTTTCTTACACATCAAAAATGACTTATTGGTCATTTTCCAAAAGTATTAAAGAAATCTAAACACATTTTCTTCATTTCGAGTTTGTCACTTGTCTTTTTTACTAAAATGAAAATTTAAAATAACAAGAAACACTTAGAGTCATACTGGTCACATCGTGCTTCAGATTAAATTTTGGATTATTCCAACACATAAAAAATGACTTATAGATTGTTCTCCAAAAGTATCAAAACAATAAGAATGTGTTTTCTCTGTTTTGAATATGTCCCATAATTTTTTTACTAAAATGTAATTTTAAAGTGAGAACATGAACTTTGATTCATACAAACCACATTGTGTGTCAATTTGATATGTGACAGGGTATTACCCATCAAAAATGAATTGTAAATCATTTTTTAAAATTTATAAAGATAATATGAATTTTTTTTCTTGGTTTTCATTGGGTGACACATGTTTTAAACTAAAATGTTAATATTAAACTGATTACGAATAGTTTGAGTCATACTAGGGACACTGTGTATCAGATTAAGGTGATTATTATTCCTACACATAAAAAAATACATATGGATAATTTTCCATAAGGATCAAAACAATACAAATCTGATTTTTTTCGTTTTAATTATTTCATTTATCTTTTTTACTAAAATGTAAATTTAATATAATAAGACACACTTGGAGTCTTATCAATCACACCATGTGTTGGATTGAGGTGAATCTAATTCTTAAAAATTTCAAATGACTTAATAATCATTTTCTTAAATTATCAAAACAATATAAATGTTTTTTCTCTATTTTGAGAATTTTAGTTGTGTTTTTTACTAAAATGTCATTTTAAACTAAAAACACACACTTTGAGTCATACCGATCACATCATAAGTCAGTTTCATATAAGACTAGTTTTTAAAAATCAAAAAATGACTTATGAAACATTTTAATAAACTAGAAGGACAATTTGAGCATGTTATCTTGGTTTTTAGTGAGTGACACATGTGTTGGAATAAATTGGTATTTTTAAACTGACAAGAGACATTTTGAGTCATATCAGGTATACCATGTATTAGATTGAGGTTAGGATTATTCCTACACATCACAAATGAATTATGTATTTTTTTCCTAAAGTATTAAAATAATATGAATTTATTTTTCATTTTTGAGTATATGATGTGTGTTTTCAGCTAAAATGTCAGTTTTAAATAGAAAACACACACTTTGAGTATACCAGACACTTCGTGAATCAAATTGATTTGTGGATAGTTATTACAAATTAAAAATTACATATCCATAATTTCAATAAAGTACCAAAATAATATAAATGTGTTTTATTAATTTCGATTGCATCACTTATCTTTTTTACAAATATGAAAATTTTAAATAAAAAGACATATTTGGAGTCATATCAGTCACACCATGCATCAGATTGAGGTGTGATTGATTCAAAAATTTAAAAAATTATTTATATATTTTTTTCTCTTAACGAATAAAAAAATATTAATGTTTTTTACTAGTTTTGATTTTGTCACTTGTGTTTTTACTAAAATATTATTTTAAATTAAAATCATGCACATTGAGTCATATAAGTCGCATAATGTATCATTTTTAAATGAGAATGATTAAAACACATCAAAATGACTTATAAATCCTTTTCTTAAATTAACAAGAAAATTTTATCATGTTTTCTTGATTTTTAGTGAGTGAAACATGTTTTGAATGAAATTTTCAATTTTAAACTGATAACGGACACTTTGAGTCATACTGGGCACATCGTGTGTTAGATTGATGCATGGATAATTCCTAATTGTCAAAAAGTGACTTATGGTAAGTTTTCCTAAATTATCAAAAGAATTAGAATGTGTTTTCTTTGTTTTGATTATGTCACTTTTATTTTTTTACTAAAATGTCAATTTTAAATTAAAAGACACACTTTGAGTCATATTGGTCACACCATGTATCAGATTAAGGTGCTTCTGATTCCTATACATCCAAAATAACATAAGGATAATATTCCTAATGTATCAAAAAAAAATTTAATGTGTTCTCTCAGTTTTGAGTACGTCACTTACGGTTTTTTACTAAAATATCATTTTAAACTAAAAACATGAACTTTGAGTCATACCAGTCACATCATGTGTCAGTTTGACATGAGAATAATTCTAACACATCAAAAATGAATTATTAATCATTTCCCAAAATTATCAAGATAATTTTAGTGTGTTTTTTCAATTTTTATTGAGTGAAACATGTTTTGAAATAAAATGTCAATCTTAAACTAATAACAGACACTTTTAGTCATACAGGGAATACCGTGTATTAGATTAAGGTGTGGATAATTATAACACATTAAAATGACTTATGGATCAGTTTCTTAATGTATCAAAATAATCCAAAAAAAACTCATTTTTTAGTTTTTCACTTTTATTTTTTACTAAAATTTCAATTTTAAATAAAAAAATACACTTAGAGTCATAACAGTTAAACTAAGCGTCAAATTGAGGTGTGGTTGATTCCTACATTTCTCAAATGACTTATAGATTGTTTTCCCAAAGTATCAAAATAATCCAACTATGTTTGATTAGTTTCAAGTATGTGATGTATGTTTTTAACTAAAATGAAAATTATAAACCAAAAACATACACTTAAAGAAAAATTGAGTACACTAAGTATCAAATTGAGGTGTGGCTAATTGAGTTGTGGGTGATTCCTACAATGTTCAAAAAAAATTCCAGATAGATCTTTTTTGAAGTTATACATTTAATTAAATTTTTGAAAAAATACTTTGGTACATGTATCCTTACGATTCACTTCAGGTTTCAGACATCATGGGGTTCCCTCTTCCATCTGAAAGGAACAAGCCCTCTCTTTTTTAGCTTATTGTTGATAGTTGAAAGAAAATTATGAGTTCCCAAGAGATTTATGAAAAAAAATAATTAAACAAAATGATAAGGAAATTAACATAAAATAGTAGATAAAATGATGAAATAAATTAACAAAATAAGTATTATGAGTTCACCTTTTCATGATGTTTGTATACATTCTTGACCCATTTCCCAAAGGCCATTATCTCATTAACATCCTTGAAGTCCAATCTCTCGTGATAATGAGCATATTTGAACAAACCATCCCATCTCGACTAAAAGAATCTAACTATATAAGAAAATAATTCTTATGTTAGTAATACTATAAAGAAATAAATTAAACATTAATATGAAGAAATACATTTATAAAATGTCAATTTTAAACTAATAACACACTCGAAGTCATACTAGTCACACTATGAATTATATTGTGGTGTGGTTGATACCTACACATCAAAAATGACTTATGAATCTTTCTCCTAATGTAAAAAAACTATACAATATTTTTTCTGTGTTTTGCGTATTTCACTTATCTTCCTTACTAAAATTTTGACTTTAAATAAAAAATACACACTTTGAGTCATACAAGTCACATCTTGCATCATATTGAGGGGTTTCTGATTCCTACATGTCACAAATGACTAGTGGATATTTTTCCTAAAGTATCAAAACAATTTGAATGTGTTTTATCGGTTTTGAGTATATTACTTTTGTTTTTTACTAAAATGGAATTTTAAACTGAAAACACGCTCTTTAAGTCATAATAGTCACATTGTGTGTCTATTTGACATTAGAAAAATTCATAAAGGTCATAAAATACTTTTGAATCATTTTCTTAAATTATTAATACAATCTAGGTGTGTTTTCTCAGTTTTCGGTGAGTGGAACACATTTTTAACTAAATTTCCTATTTTAAACTAATAATGTACACTTTGAGTTATACTGGGAGCACCGTGTTTTGGATTGAGGAGAAAATAATTTCTACATATAAAAAACAACTTATGGATTTTTATCCTAAAATATATAAACAATATGAATTAATTTTTTGTATTTTGGGTGTGTGACATGTGTTTTGAACTAAAATGTCATTTTAAACTAAAAACCTAAACATAGAGTCATATCGATCACACCGTATATAGGATTGAGGTGTTTCTTATTCTTATACATCAAAAATAACATATGGATCATTGTTATAGAGTATCAAAACAATTTTAATGTGTTTTAGAAATTTTGATGATGTGACATGTTTTTTACTAAAATGTCAATTTTAAACTGAAAACATGTGTATTGACTCATAATAGACACACTGTGTATCATATTAAGGTTTGGTAGATTATTAAATGTCAAAAATGTCTTATGAATTATTTTCCTAAATTATCAATTAAAAATGATAATGGAATTTTCTAAAAAGGGATATAAAATGATGAGAAAATCAACCAAATAAGTAGTAGGCACTCGCATTTTCATGATGTTTTTATAAATTCCGATACTAGGTATACAGCTCATTCATTTCTAAAAAAACCTATTTCATCTTGTGAATAAAAAAAATTTCTCCAGTCATGGTAGTACTATAAAAATATTAATAAACAAAGTATTAATAAATATTTTAAATTAAATTGTAATTATCTTCAAAAATACCTCTTTGTAGATACTAGTTTGTTTATGGCATATGATATCATTTATAAATTTAAAAACACAATAACAATAATATTTTCCATTAGTTTGTTTTAGAAACTACAGAATCATTGATAAAAATAATGAATTTGTCATATATATGTTTTTATAATAAAATAGAATTATATATACCCTAATACTTATCCACTTGTAGAAGTCGTTATGGTCCTTATATTCATGAAATTACCTCATGAAATGATTTTTAAGATTGTTAAAAACATACCTATGATAGTATAATTTTAATTAAAACATAATAAAAAAATTATAACATGAATTTTAGTTGTTTAAAGATGCATGTAGTGTATTACAAACTCACAAATTTAATCACATGTGGTCAGTTTCTTGGGTATCGATGCATTGAATCCAGAAAATAGATCTTTGGAGTATCTAAATTGACTAAAATGAGTATCCAATACTACATAAAAAATAAAAAGGAATATGTAATGAAATTTATAAAAATATGTTTTCTATGACTAAATTGAAAAATTTTACCCCTCCATCATGGGTACTAAGAAGAGTCTGTCTTTTGAAATTTTTCTGTCATATATTAAGGCCAGTTTTTCCTCCATTACATCTAATTTCTTTAGTTCCAATTTGAATTATTATATAGAAGTAATGTGAGGACTAATGAGTCAAATTTTATTCTCACAAGGTTTTCCCTTCAAATAATATTCATATATATTCCTGTAAAAAAAATTAATAGTATTAAGTCATAATTAAAATAATAGATCCGCTATTGGAAAAAAAATCATGAAAAAACACCTCACATATACATTTACAACTGATACACCTAGCCATTCATGCGTGGGGATTTAGTTAAAATTATCAAGACCATAATATTGTATAATGGCCTCTCCGTCCATCTATTCTTCAAAATCAATTGAGATTGTATCACCATTCTTTAATTTTTTATCTGCATGAACATTTAATGTTAGTAAATGAGGAAGTTTAAGGGTAAAGGTAAAGGTACTTTGTGAATATCTTTATTATTGGTTGGTTCATCATATAAATCATTTTGGTTCCACCTTTCATTTCACCCCCATCCCTTTGTCATTCTAAAATAACATTCATCAGTTCAAACCTTTTATATTAATTGTTAATGTTTTTTCATGAAAAATTAATTGGAAATGAATACGTCCTAATTAAAAAAATATTAAATGATTTAATATCCATGATATGAATTTTTCAAAAACATGCTCGACTGTATGAATATCCATGTCATCAAGTAGAATTGGTAGCTCAAAAATAAACTCTTAATATTCGTTAATCACCACTCTCACAAGACCTATAAAAAGTTTTCTATTGTTTAGAATATCTCCCTGGATATTGTACATGGTACCCCTTGAAAGAAGGCGATGGGTGGGTATTGACAGGTATAAATTTCAATCATTTTCACCTTGTATAATATCAATAAATTAAAGATATCAGTGCCTTCCAGATTCACATTTCATAGAAATAATTAGGACAATATTTACTACCTCTTCTAAGGCATCTCTTTTAGGGAAATGGATCGCTTCAAAGAAGGTGGGGGTGGGAAGGATCTTAATGTAGTGGTTGTTCATAGGTTTTTTTCTCATTGATTTCTTCTCATATCATTTTCTTGTAAATATAAATTCAAATTAAATTTTTCTTCTCAAGTAACTAATCACGATTGAAAATATTAAATTTTCTTATCTTTATCGCCCTGTTTATTTTTTCTCAAAATATGTTCGAGGAAACAACAAAAAACCCACATATTTGATGTGGTCATACTGTTCTGGCCACTTCAAGGCCACTAATAGTAGTAATTCATCAGTTATATCTGATGATGATTCTTTTAATATCCCCACCCTAGTTACCCAGAGTCAGTTCATTATTACATAACATTGTCATGATACAAGGAATCATGTCCCAAAAGACCGATTAGTTTAGTAGCTTTGGAAGTACTAGATACATGCATAAGTTTTACACTACATCGTGAGATAAAAACAACAACAATATTTTGTACCCTTTGAACACACTTATATACCTTAGCCTATCCCTACAGGTCAACCATAAAATACTTATTCACAACCTGGGAAAAATAAAACATATAAAGGGGTGAGATAAGATGCTGAGTAAGGATAAAAATATAGTGGAAACTTAATAAATAATTATAAACATTTTAAGGAAATATATAAAACTAAAACAAAATCATTTTAAACTTAAACTTCAGCATAATATGGAAAATATAAATCAAATAATTTCATTTACTTATTCACATAAATATTATACTAGTTGAATAATCACATGTAATATCAATAGCTAATTTCATAATGATAGAATGCATAATGCTGGACATCATAACCACACAGTCAAGGCCTCATGCCGAGACTACAAATAAGATTTTGTCAAGGCCTTCTGTCAAGACACTATTTTGTCTCATGAGACCTACTGATGCATCAAGGAGCTATATCAGGTTTCACCCATCACTTACTAAGTCCAATGCATTCATCATATAAAAAGTATGAAACATAACATAAACATTCGTATTAAAACTAGCATACGAAATGTTAATACTTTAATTATAAACCATGAATGGTATAAAAATAACACATCCATAGTCAAACATATCATAAAACCTTCAATACAATATGGAAGACTGTATCATAATAAACCAACTTCAAATAAGTGTAAAATCCATCAAAGGATGTTGATAAAGATCAAATCAAAACTATTTGAGAGAAATATCTCTTTCTATTATGAAATCATTTAAAAGTCACATAATTAAAAAATAAAACATTTATTTTGAAAATATTATTATAAGATTGTAAGGGAATCATAGAAGTTGTTATAACGGTGTAAAATAGTCACACCCACTGTATAAGTTAAAAAACATTCATACCTTAATTCGTTGAAATGGTCTTAATGTACCTTGTTTGGAAAATGATGGAAAGATTCGTTTCAAAACATTTTATAAAAATTAAAACAAGGGTATAAATTTAATTAACAAATATTATAGTAAATAGTAAAAAAATTGAAATAAATTTTTAAGAAACACATATGTGGATGATTAAGAAGTCCCAAAAGATACCCTCGTATAAACAACCTCGGATAATAAAGAGATTGTGAAATTTAACCCTTACCTTGTAATTTTCCTGGTTGAGGGTATGTTAAACTCTTGTATAATAGTTAAATAATTATTATTAAATTATAAAATAACCACATACATAAATATGATATCATGTATGATCTTCTAACATTGCTTTGTTAATAATATTTTAGTAGTGTCATTGTTTCGGGTGTTAACTGATTCGTTTTTACTTTATATGTTTTGCTACGTAAGACATGTTTGTTATGGATAGGATGTATTTTATTCATATCTAGAATAATATTAAGTTCTTAAACATTATTTTTAATAAAAAAATGAAATTTTTCTTGAATGGTTATGATGGAGAATTAATCTTGTCGCGTTTGTGGAGACTGTAATCTGTACGTATGCACGAACACTACTTCCATTTCATTTATTTTATTTTAAAATGAAATAAAACCAAATTATACGTAGGTATATTATTATTCAATTATAATATAATATTTTATATATGTTATGTAAGTTCATTAACACCATCCTTTGTACATTCCATGTATGGTATGAACGAGTCATATCACTTTTAGGGGGCGGTAGTCTGCACTTCCTCAAATGAAATTATCGTATATATACAACATGAAAAGAATAAAGGTATGAAATAAAAGAAAATTACAGAAAATTATAGATAAAATAAATATCATAAATATCATATATAAGTATATTGTCATCATAATGGCCACCATAAGAGATGGTAGTAGAAGATTAAACAATCTTCATTTCGTGAGCCAGTAGTTCGCCATCCAAAGAAACATTATGTTCTATACCCATTAGATGGAGGTGTGTGTAAGTGTAGTTAAAATAAACCTCATTAAAACAAACTAGTATATTTAGGATACTTTTTTTGTTATAAAACAAAGTAATAAATAGAGTTTATGGGTTTGGAGAAGTAAAATAAAAGAAAAGAACTTAAGAGGAGACGTTACCTTTAAATCTGGTAACTCCCTTTGGTTTGAACCCAAAGGCTTCCTTGAAGTGCTTTATGCCTAAGGTAAGGCTTATTAGAGGAATATAGGTATGTAGGGAGATTAATTAGGCAGATTTTGGATTATACAAGGGGATTTATAGGTGTAAGAAATGAGTTAGAGGTGAGGGATTTTTATAAGGGGAGGAGGGGCTCTTTAGAAATGTTTGAAAATATTATTTTATTATAAAATGATTTTCGGTTTATAAAGGTCAAAAGCTCATTAAAGTAAAATATAAGATTACTCATGTTAGAAATAAAATCATTCAATAAGAATTTTATAGGTTTTGGATATTGTTTTAATTTTTATAATCTCATTTATTTAAATCATTCTTTAATGAGGTAAACACTCCAACATTATTGTGTCATAAATAATTTTATATATTTGATGTTGAAAAGTTATAAAAAAAATACCATGATGTAGGAAATATTTTTATATTTCAAATTAATATTTATAGTCAAAAATATAACTTATATAACCCCTTGTAAAAATTATTTTACTAAAAGATATATGTTTTTTTCATTTTGTCTTTACTTTAAATTAATTAATATAAAGTGTCATTATCACTCTCAAGTAGCTCCATGGGGTCCCAAAATCCACCCAAGGATGAACATGGTTGGAAATGTATCAACCAATAGGAATAGGAAACATGTTAGGGTAATTTAATATTATTATAATAATATTTTTTTACTCTTATTTACCAGATTTACCCTTTAACCATGGTAAATAAAATATTTACTAAAGTAAACATTCATAATGTCTAAAAATAAAAGTTACCTATTTACACAATTTAGACATCCTGATTCCAAATATGGAATCCATTTTTTTCAATTCAAAACACAAAAGTGGCAGAAATTAATTTAAAATTATTTCCCGTTGTCAAAACAAAAAGCATGTTTTTAAGAAATAATAACTATCAAAAGATTGACACTTGTTTATGTCCAGTTTAAATGTGAAATTACATACAATGACCTAAATTATATTAAATGATAAAATATAATCTAATGATAATTTAAAACCGCTCAAATTTATTATTTAACACTATAAATTATTTCTATTAAAAAAGTTGTTTTTAATTAAAATTTAGAATTTTTCACTATTCATCAAAAATTGAAAGTTTTCATAAGAGTACCAAAAATTTAACCTAAACTAATTTTGATATTCCGAATCCAAAAATGAATTCCATTTTGAAAAAAAAATTATAAATTTTAAAAATTGGGTATTACTATTCATAATGTCTAGTTTGATTGGTCGTGGTGTGTTAGAATCTCGAAGTTGCGACCAATGCATGCTATTGCATTATTCAAAGGGAAACATACTGTGGAAGCTTGGGGTGTCACATGTTTCCCTCCTTCAAATAATTTCATCCATGAAATTTCTAGAATACTACTACATAAAAAGATTTTGGTGGTTCTTCATCACATGTTCTTCGAGTTCCAATTTTACCTCTTCCAACTTATGATTTCTTCATAGAACTTTCACCAGACGAGTCATCCGATTTCTCAACAATTGTTCTCTGGTGTCAATAATTCTAATAGGCTCTTCACAATAAGACATATAGGGTTCTAGTTCCATTTATTCATATGTGAGTACATGCATTGAGTCAGGCATGTATTTTATCAACAGTGATATGTGGAACATAGCATGAACTTTGGAGAGACTTGGAGACATTTCCAAACAATAAGCTAAAACTCTAATTCGCTCTAGAATTTCAAAAGGTTTTATGTACCTGGTACTTAATTTTCCTTTCTTAATAAATCGTATAACACCCTTCAATGAAGATACCTTCAGGAAAAGATGATATCCCACTTGAAATTCCAAATATTTCCTTCGGTTATCGGTATAGCTCTTATGCCTACTTTGACCTGCTTTGATGTGGGTTTAGATAACCTTCATATTTTCCATTCTTTCCTCGACAAGTTTTGGGCCTATGAGTTTTCTTTCACCAAAATCATCCCAACAAGTTGGTGTGCCATATCTCTTTCAATATAACACTTCATATGTTTCCATCTAAATACTTGAATGGAAACTATTGTTATAGGATAATTATACCAGAGGTAAATATTGATCCCACATACCTTGTGTAACGACCCAAATTTTTTCAATAGAAAATTCACTTCTTATATTTATGTCATAAAAAAAATGAACTACTAAGTGATAAGTGACCTTTAAACATAATTTTTTCACCCCTATGGTTGGAATTTTAAAAATCCGACATACACGGTTGTGTTCAAGATAGTTTTTGGAGTCTAATGAAATAAAAATAATTTTTGGTGAATAGTAACCTACCCTTATGAATATTAACCTACCCTTATGAATAGTAATATGACCCTTATGAATATTAAATAATAGTAACATTACCTATGAGTAATAAAATAAAATTTAGACATCTTAGAAAGTGACAATTTAACCTTAGTAAACGTTTTTGGTATTTTATAAGTCATAAATAATTATTTATAATTAATTAACTAATTTAAAAGAATATTTATTTTCCTGTAATGTATTCATAAATTATTGAATCAATTTCTAATAGTTTTTAGATAATTTTATAAGACCCTACGTAATTTTTGAAAGAACTATAAATTCAGTTTTAATCTTAAAAACTGTTTTTTTAAGTAAATTATGATTTTTATTAATTAATAAATTAATAATATGTAGAAAATTATTTTTGAAAAATGGACATAATTTTTGGATTCTGCACGTCGAAAAATGGTAGGGGTAAATTTTTGGGTTTATTCTGAAATACTTCAATTTTCGGGTGAATAGTAAAAAAATACAGTTTTTCGCATAATCGGTGTACACTAAATTGCATCATTAATGATGTAATGATGACATAAACATTCTAGAGAATTAGTTTTGGAAAAATTATTTTAAATTTCATAAATTTTTCCTTGAAATACAATAAATCAAATTCTCAAACCTAAAAAGAACTTTCCAAAGCCTAAAGTCAAAAGGTGATTTCTTAAAGTGTCTTTTTCTCTTTCTTTCACTTTCCTTTTAATAAATTAATGAATTCGAATTATAAAGAAGAGTTAAAGCCTAAAACGAATTATATTATATTGATATATGATTTAGGAAGTCAGAAAAACTACTATTACAAGTCTAACTCTTGATATATTATTTTATTTAATATTTTATGCCAAAAACACCTCCCTCCTCATGTATAAATAAGCCCTCACCCTCCTCTTGCCAAACCACACCTCTCAAGCTTCAATAATTGTCTAAGCTCTACCCAATAATCTCTCGTAGCCCCTTCCCCACGTCCAAGAGCTTCTGGTCTCATCAAAAGACCAAGATTAGGCCCTTAAGGAGGTTCTCAAGTGAAGGATTCAAGAGGTAATTTCCCTCCCTCTTCTCCTTAAATTTCCTTTCAAGTTCAAGTTCCTTTCTTGATCTCTCCCTACCTATATTCATCAAAATTGTTCTGTAAATCCATTATTATATATATACTTTAATATTATGATCCTAATGTTATATTATATCACCCCACACCCTTTCCCTCTTCCATTTATTTTATTAAAGAGAACGTTGTTCATGAGGTGTTAAATTTATCACCTTCAAAAACGACATGTTCTCTTCTTCCATTTCTACCTTTAATCTGGTCATGAAACCATTTTATGGTTGAACCAGAATATTTTATATGTATTATGTTCTATTTTAAGTTCTGTAAATAACCTATGGCCTTATTACTAAGTTAAATTTTAAAACAAGATCGTTGTGATCCAAAAACCGCCCAAATTTACCCAAATAACCATCATTAAAATCTTATCTAATGATTCGTCCACATGGATATAATATAACTCATTATAAAATCATTCCAGCTTCTGTAATATCATAAATAACATGTAATATCAGTTCTGGATGTTTACCCATGATCTACCCAAACATCAATTTAAGAATACAAGTGAACCACTCAAGAAAACCATGAAAACGAACATCCCTGATCAATGTTTTTAAACACTATAAGTCATCCAAATGAACATAATATAACATAATGAAACCAGAATGAACCCTATTAATTTATACATGGTTCTGGATTTCTAATTAATGGATATAATTTCATTATACAGGACATTAAAGAGAAGGAAGCATTCGGGTACATGGTAAGGGGAAATCTCGAACCCAATTTTCTTCTTTCGGGTTCTCCCTCTTTCACTCCATTTTAGATATGGTTACTCCTCAAAGATCATTTGTTCATAATTTACTTTACTTTTCTGGGATATAAATGTTTATCACTGGTTTTTATGTCCATCAAAATGTTTTCCAAAAGAACTCTTCTTTCAAGATCTCACCTTTTACCTCTCATTCAAGGTTGATGGTTCTTGTATCAAGTATGTTGTTCCCTCTTTCTTTTGGGAATCCAAATCTTATGAATGTGTTAATATGAGATGAAACCCATTCCTTTACATGGTTTATTTATGTACATGTTAGATATGTGTCCTATGTGGCAAGCATGATAATGATAATGTTATGATGTAACGGGTAGGCCCGGAATTATATAGCGCAATATGAATGTTTAAATGTGACGGGAGCGCCCAGAATTATATAGCGCTCCAATGCATTGGGTAAAGTGATTAATCTCATGATTAAATATGAAATGATGTGTGAACATGATGCTATCATTTTTCACAAGTATGTGTGGTAGTTAACCACTAAGACATGATGTTTCATTTTTATACATTGCCACATTTCAAGTCTTTTACTTATGCTCCTCTCATGATCATGATCTTTTGCCTATGTCATGATTATGCTCACCCCACGCTATGCTGTTCTTATCTATCCTATTACTGGGCTTTTAGCTCACCCCTTTTGATGTATATCCTCAGGTGGCTAAGGAGAGGATAAGTTCCACTAAGAATCTAGTGAAGAAGAAATTAAATAAATGTTTGTGGTTGATTTCGTATTTGTTATGTGTGGTCCTAGTTTACCCATGACACTAAACCTTTGGATCCTCTATGTGTAATACTATTATATTGTTTATCTTTGTAATGATGTAATAGTAATGTAAGAAAAGGCCGGGTCGCTATACCTTGAAAGTCAAGTGAGCAAGATCTCATCATGTCTTCCAATGTTTGAATAGTCCATTTTAATTGTCCATCAGTTTGAGGGTGGTGGGTAGTGCTCAAAAGAAGTTCAGTATTCAAGAACTTATGAAGACTTTTCCAGAATCTTGATGTAAAATAGGGATCATAGTCAGAAACAATTGATAAGGGTACTCCACTAAGTCTTACAAATTCATTAATATATAGTCTTTCCTGACGTTTAAGTGGTAAATCTTCTCTTATAGCAAGAAAATGAGATAACTTGGTAAGATGACCAATAATGACCCATATTACATCATTCCTTCTATGATTATTTGGTAGTCCCATGAAAAATTCCATCGTAATATCATCCCATTTCCACTAAGGTGAATAGGTTGCATGACTCCTCAAGGATGTTGTCTTCCATATTTCACTTGTTGACAAACCATACATCTTGACACATAATCAGCAATATCTCTCTCCATGTTGTCCCACCAAAAATGTTCATTCAAATATCTATACCTATTAGTGCTACTATAGTGTATAGAGAAATTGGAGCTATGAGCATCATCCAAAAATTCCCTTTTTAGATCAGGTATGTCAGGAACACAAAGTCTCTTCCCATATTTCAAAATCCCATCTTCATATATGAAGTCGATCAATCTCCCATCATTCACTGCTTTAATTTTATTTTGAAAATCCTCATCATCAGTCTGAGAAATTTTTATCCTTTCTAGTAAAGATTTTTTGGAAAAAATTTGAAAACGTATTGATGTTTCACCTTCCATGATTACTCCCATATCCATTTTCACTAGATCCATGAACATAGGATCTCTTTCAACTCTCATCTTATTCAAAACTCCAAGATCCTTTCTTCTCAAAGCATCTTCTACCTTATCTACCTTCCCTAGATGGTAGTGTATAGTTCAATCATAACCCTTGTGTAGTTCGAGCCACCTCCTTTTCCTTATATTGAGTTCTTTTTGTGAGAAAATATACTTCAAGAACTTGTGAGTGGTATATATCTCACATTTTTCACAACCGTGGAAACTAGGGTTTCTTCTTTATTCTCACACTCCTCCCCTCTCTGAACATCTCGTCCTGGGTCTACCTCTTTGAATTATCACATCGGATAGGTCGGATCAGCGCGTCAATGTCATCGTGTGTGCGACTCGTCCAGTAGGGCTCAGTTTGTGCGGAGGTGAATCTTATCATTGAGGTTGGCGATGGGTCTGGAGTGGCCTCAGGTGGGGGGTTGTTTTTTGTTCCTTGTTTTCTTTGCATTGTTTTTCAGTGTTGAAGGATCTCTCTTGGTGGTCTCCATTTAAAGATGGCAGTGCTAGGGTTTATCTCACCGCCACCTCATCCCTGTGGTGGATCTTCTTTAGATTCCTCTGGTGTTCTCTGTGGCGATCTTGTGGTTCTTCCTTCTTGTTGTGGTGATACGCTTTGGGCTTATACGACACTACTGGTCTGATCCGCAGGCATAAGACCGGATTGCAATGATTATTGCGTTGTTCACCGGCACACTCTGTGGAGCGTTCAAGGGTTTTCTCTCGATTGTGAGTTGTTTTCCTGTGGCGGTTTCTTATCATGTGGTGGTCATCACTTGATTTGCGGCGGATGAGTACTTTGAGGGTCTGTGAGGGTTTCCTACAGTGGTTGGGGTGGTTGCAGTGGGATTTTCCTTGGTTGATTTTCATGGATTTGTTTGATTTTTGTTGTGAAATGGTGAATCCGACCAGTTTCAATGGTTTTTGGGATGGAGGACTTGTTATTTGTGTTGTTGGTTGTTGATGGTGGAAACTGTGAGGAACGCCAGTGATTGTGGTGTGTGGTCGTTGGATCAACGTTGATGGTGGGGAAAGAGATGCAGTGTGAGGAATTTTGTTTGGGTTCCTATGTTCCGAGAAGGTTCAAGACGATGGTGGCTAGACCAGATTGTCTCGCTGGAGGCATGTTCCAACGATGGCTCTGTCATCGTCCCGCTATGAATGGTGGCGCGTGGTGATCTGGCTTATATCTCCAGTGGTATTATTGGAGGTGAAGTTGGATTTCGTGTTGACACGCTCCTCAAGGTGGTTGTGCAGCCCGAGGTGGACATGTGGTTTGTGTTGTTTTTGAATTTTGAATTTCTAAAGTTGTTTTTCTTTTGGATGATTTTCTGTTTGGTTGTGAGGTTACCAGGTATCCTAAACCGGCTTTATAATAATCAAAAAAAAGATTTCCAGGTTCCAGATCTCCATATCTTCAAATCAAAGATTACAGGTTCTAACTCAAGATCATGAGTGGGATAGTTTTGTTCATGAATTTTTAGCTACCGTGATTCATAAGAAACAATTCTATCATTCTGCATAAGGACACAACCAAGTACTTTATTTGAAGCATCACTATAAATAAAAAACCCATCACTCCCCTATGGTAGAGTCAATATATGAGCATTGAATAATCTCCTCTTCAGTTATTCAAAACATTCCTCACAATCTTTTTTCCAAACAAATTTAACACCTTTACGTGTGATCTTGGTTAATGGGTTAGCCAAACGGGCAAAATTATGGACGAAGCGCCGATAATAACCTACTAAACCAATAAAACTACGTACCTTAGTTATACTAGTTGGTGCTGGCCATTCTTGGATTTCCTTGGTCTGTGAAGGATCAACAGATTTTTCATCCTTAGAGACAATATGGCCAAGAAAAGAAATCTCCTGAAGCCAGAATTCACACTTGCTAAACTTCCCATATAATTCATTTCTTCTGAGGGTTTTCAGAATTGTGTGAAAGTGATTTTCATGATCTTCATATATTTTTGAGTAAACTAAGATATCACCAATAAATACCACTAAAAATTCATTAAGATATTCCTTGAAATCTCTATACATCATATCCATGAAAATAGAGGGTGCATTAGTCAGTCCAAAAGGAATTACTATAAACTCATAATACCCGTACCTGGTTTAAAATGTTTTCTTTGGAATGTCTTCCTTCTTCACACACAATTGATGATATCCATATTGAAGGATAATCTTTGAAAAATATTGAGCTCCATGAAGTTGGTTGAATAAATCATCAATGTGAGGTAGGGGATAGTTGTTCTTTATTGTTATAGCATTGATCTCCCTTTAGTCAATTCACAACCTCATAGATCCATCTTTCTTCTTAACAAAAAGTACAGGGGCTCCCCATGGAGAAACAATAGGGTGAATAAATCCATTATTACTCAATTCCTCTAGTTGTTTCTTTAGTTCCACTAATTCCATAGTGGTTATTCTATAAGGGGTCTTCGATATGGGCCTTGAACCAGGAATAAAATCAATAGAAAACTCAATTTCTCGTTCTGGAGGATGTTCAGGTAAATCCTCTAGAAACACATCAACATATTCTTGTACAATAGGTACATCCTCTATTTGAACATTATTTTCCTCACCCATAGTTATTTCACTCTCTTCCTCCCCAATAATTGAATTTCGTTGAGCTACTAGGGGTTGATCTAGATAAGAATCAGGTGGTCACATTTCTGTTCTAAATATAAGGTACTCCTTATCATCATCGAAAATTGTAAACCTCCTTATTCTTACAATAAATTTTCGCATCATGGTCTGAAAACCAATCCATTCTGAGGATTATGTCAAATTCAATCATGGGTATGATGATGAGATCCGTAGATAAAGAACATTTATATGCCCTGATGGGAACTGATTCACAAAACTTTGTTGCAATGATACTTCCCTTAAGGGTTTTGACTTACAACTCCCTTGTTAAATAAAATTGGAAATATCTAATTTTCAAAGAAAACTGGGAAGATATGAAATAATGAGATGATCCAGAATCAAATAAATCATTGGTTAAACTTGAAGAAACCATTAAATTACCTACCACCACATCTTTCAGAGATTCAACCTCAGCAGTAGTGATCACATAAGCTTGGCCTTGCTCCCTTGTCCTTTTCTGAGATAAGTTTACTTGGAACTTAGGACATTTGTTTGCATAATGCCCATTTTCTCTAAAATTGTGGCATTCAACATTGATAACCTCTTTATTTACCTAGCAATCATGATCTTGGTAGCCTTTTTCAACACACTTGTAACATACTCTCATTACCTTTAGGAAAGTACTAGGGTGTTTCTTCCCACATTTAACACATAATGGATATTCAACTTTTCCCTTCTTCCCCTTATTTCTATTTCTAGAGTGTTCAGCAGATCTCTTCTTCTCTTTCTTTGCTTTAAAGTCATAATACTTAGAGAATTCATTTTCTCTCTTGATAGCACATGAGACAATATCTTTGTATAATGGGAAGGATTGTGAGACTAATACTCGATAGAGAAATGGTTTTAACCCATCAAATAATCGATCAATCTTACTCCTTGGGTTACGTATATAATCTGTAGCATGCCTTGATAACCTTGTAAAGTTAGCCTCATACTTTGCGACATTCTCATCCTCCTTTTGCCTCAGACTCAAAAATTATCTTTCTGTACCTACTCGATGGTCACGAGGAAAGTATTTTTCTAAGAAAATCTCTTTAAACTCCCTCCATTCTATATTTGATACTTATTCATCCTTCTTTGAGTTTTGAATTAATTACCAACATTGATCTGCATCTCCTATGAGGTGATAAACTGCCATGAAAACTTGTCCCCTTTTGCTACTCCCCAAATCATGACATATTTTTTCTAAGGAACTTATCCATTACTTAGCTACAAATGGATTTTTACTCCCATTGAATGTTTGTGTTTGTTTCTTCATTAAGCTATATAACATTGATGCTCTGTGTTGTGGATCAGGGTGCTCCATACGGGTAAGGTTATTATTCATAATCTGGGTCAGTTGTCCTAGTATGGTGATAAGCTGATCAGCACCAGTTGCATCACCAGCTCCACTATAATTATCTTTTGTAGGAGGGAAGTCCCTACATGAATTACGTGTGTTGATATTGTTTCCATTCATTCCACTAGGCACCATTTATAAACAATGACATACACTATATTAGTTTATGAATCGCAATACATAATTCCAAACTTGTAAAACACTTAACATAAATTGAACATTTTATGGATATAATCCCTAATCATAAAAATGTTTTCATTGAAGAGGTGTATACTCATAAATCCTTCATAATGGTTTATAAAGAAAATGTGAATTATCCTAAGCATATCCCCCAGGAGTGTCATAACCAAGAGTGTAGTCAGGCCTGCTGTCATGTACCAGGATACCTCAGGTCAAGCCCGAAACTCCTTATTGGAGTTTTCACTCCTAGGTACATCTGTTCTAGAGCTGCCTCTACCTGCTCATATCCAGATAGGGATTTATTGCTTGTAAAAAACACAAAATCTCTACATTACCAAAATTTTAGGAAGTTCTTCTATATTAATCCTCAAAGTCAATCTTAGGGTAATGTGCTTAGTTAGATTTTATCTAAATCTAGTTTCCAAGGTTTGTACGAAACTTACTCTGATACCAACTATAACACCATGAACCTAGTTACCCAGAGTTGGTGCATTATTACATAACATTGGCATGATATAAGGAATCATGTCCTGAAAGGCTGATTAGTTTAGTATCCTTTGAAGTACTAGAAACATATATAAGTTTTACATTACTTCGGGAGAGAAAAAAACAACAACATTTTGTCCCCTTTGAACTCAATTATTGTAAAGACACGGAAATTTCAAGGAAAATTTTTTCTTAATTTTCTTTGGAATTTTACAAGAACGCAGTTTCTGACGGCGCCTGATTCTGAGGCCCGGTGTGCCCGGAATTAATTTCTGAAGTTTGGCTCGGGTACGTTCAGTGAACGAGCGAGCGAGAATTTCTATCTTTTGAACCGGTGCTTGGAATTGAAATCTGATTGCACCGATGAACTTGCAACGCCGGTAATCACTTAAGAGAACCTTTACTGTAGTTGCGTTTGTGTGGGAGGAGAAGTTAATTTTTGGGGTTTAATTAAATAAGTGAATAAAATTGTTAAATCAAATTTTAACAATGTTAAGTGGTTAACTTCTCCCATGGGAAGTTGGTGGTGGGCCCACATCCATCCAACTTCCCATGTGTGGATATTTGAAAGTGTGGGGCCCACACAAACCCCCCCACCTTTTCAAATTCCTTAAACTCCCTAACCCTCTTAACCCCTCACATTCCAACTCCCCATTAACTCACATTCTTTAATATTTGACAACTTGATTATTTAATGAGGTGAGTTAAGTATGGTTTATTTGAATTTCAATCTTTTGAAATTCTTACCAACACTTTGCAATTAATTAATTAAACCAACTTAATTAATTATTTTGAGTGTTTGAATTCTTTTGAATTCATTTTTCCAACATTAAAAAGAGAGATTATATTATTCTTTTTGGGGTTGGCATAAACCTTGTGGGGAGAACTAAGGAGAGAAGAAGAACTCTTGGTAGATCACCAACCTCTCGAGGAAGAACATTCCACGTTTCCGAAGAATGTGAAGCAACGCCTCCGACCATCTTCAACCGGAGTAAGGAAGGGAAGCACCGCCGCCTTCGAAGTATACAGAGGGTGACGTCTCGGCTCGACTTCACCGAGCTCTTCTCCCACCAACCGAGACGGAACGACGCCCGACCTCCACGACGCTTGTCTTCCGCGGGTAGTTGAAGAACTCCGTTCTTGAAACCGGGGTAGGGGTTTTAACTTTTTAAAGTTATGTGGATCTCTCCTTCGAACTTGAAGGTTTATTTTTGTCGGGCCTTGATTCCAAATCTTTTTAATTAATTTAAAAGATTGTGAAAGTTTATCGTTCATTAAAGGTCGATTGCTATCAATTTAACGCGAGGAGTTCGGACCGCACAAACCCGGCCGACCCTCCACCTTTTTTATTTGTGTTGAATCTTTGTGGATTGGTTCGGGAAGGCGTGGTGTCGTCGCACCACGCGGATTCAAGCGGAAGGAAATGTGCGGTGCCGTCGCGCCGCGCCGTGGAAAGATTTCAAGAACGCGACGCCGTCGCGTCGCGACGAAAGAAGTTGAAGGCGCCGCGGCCGGAGTGGGGCCGCGGCGGAAGGGGCGCGGTGTCGTCGCATCGCGCCGGACAACAAAGGTCGCGGCTGGTTTCGGGCCGCGGCGGAACGAGAAGACCGGCGGCCAGCCGGGCCACCGGTGTCGGAAGCCGGAAGGGGGACCGGCCTTTTCCGGTCCCGTTGAGGAAGAACCGGCCGGCCAGGTCGGGCCAGCCGGAAGGGAGAAAACCGGGGGAAATAATTTCCCCCGGCCAGCCATAATGGCCCCCCATTATGAGGGGGCCGGTTTCACAAAGGGGGGCAGGCGGCCCCCGTTTTTCACGAAGGCAGGCCCCCACGTGAGGGGGCCGTTTCTTTTCAAGGCGCGGCTGGTTGCCGCGCCACCAGCTGAGGAAAGGCGGGGGCTTTTCCCCCCGCGCGCGGCGCTCACGCGGCACCTAGACCACGCCGCCGCGCCGGACCGCGCCGCCGCGCCGGACCGCGCCGCCGCACCGGTCCGCGCCGTCGCGCCGCCGGCCGGGCCGGGTTTTCCGAGTCAGGACGGGTCATCGGGCCGGGTCGCCACCCGGGGCGGGTCGACCTGGTTCAGCCGACCCAGGGGGGGTCGGGCCGGGTCGGCCCGAGCCCAGACCCCCAGTTTCGGACCACTTTTGGTCAAATGCCCGTATCTTGGGCTACGGGCCTCCAAACGACTCGCCGTCAGCGGCAACGCGATCCTTGGATCGAGACGGTCGTTTTGGTATACTATACTCAAGGTACACCTTCCTTTTCGGGATCCTACGTGGTTAAAACTCCATAGTTAAGCATTCTTGGCCTAGAGTAGTGATCAGGATGGGTGACCTCCTAGGAATTTTCCCAGGGTGGGTGTGAGACGGAAAAGCCAATAACTCTCAGACCGGGCGTCCGATTGACGCGCCGTCTATTGCGTTGAGTTCCTGTTGACGATACGGAACTTTTGGCATCCTCCACCCGAGAATTGGATGTAGATGGATAGTGGCTGGGTTGGATCGCACCGAAATCCAACCGGGCCCCTGGAACGGAAAAGCTGGTATCTTTCTGACAGAACGTCCGTTTGACGAACTGTCAGCGGCGTTGTTGATTTCATTGAGAAACAGTCCCTATGAGTATACCCTATGAGTGTTTGGGGTATAGTTGAGATACGGTCGGGTTTGGTTCGCTCACGAAACCAACCGGTCCCCTGGGACGAAAAGGCTAATAACTCACAGACCGGGCGTCCGATTGACACGCCATCTATTGTGTTGAGACCTCTATGACGAGGCGGTCCTTTGAGATACTTCTTCGTGGGACTTTGAGATACTTGGAGTATCGACCTGTAGCTCATGGAGCGGACCCTCCCAGTGATGAGTGTGCAGAGTACGGAGACCGTGTAACTGGCTGAGACCTGACGATTGCTTGACCGACTCGACTTGGAGTGAGTCGACTAGCCCAGTGGACGGAGCACTACTTTCTGAGGTTCAGACCCATGGCGGACGGAGCACTACCTATGTGACAGTGCAAACCCGCGGTACTCGTCCGAAGAGTACCTCAGTAGGCTACTAGGGGGTGTGCACTACTGTGTTTGGGTGACATACCTCGGCGGGAAGCACTACTGTGTCTGGGTGGCTGACCCGCGGTACTCAACAAGAGGAGTACTTCAGCAGTCTTAGGTTAGTGAGAAGTACCTCGGAGTCGTGACAGGACCACTGTACACTCCAGAGACGGAGCTCTTCAGCAGTTACGGTTTCGATAATGAAAATCCTGGTTTGAGCTGAGACTTTTGACCTTGTGTTTACCTCATGATTGAGATGGGTCACTTGATAACTTAGGTATATGTATGGGCATATACCTGGGTAGTGGTTATCCGTTGATTTCACAATCCTTGTGTTTCCTCATGATTGAGATGGGTTACTTGATAACTTAGGTATATGTATGGGCATATACCTAAGTAGGGGTTATCTGTTGAGATTTTCTTTTTGGTTATCCTTGTTGGTTTAGTGAGATCTTGAGGGTCTCGGGGTCCCTACTGAGTATCGTTATACTCACCCCTGCACGGGCTATGCCCGCACCTCGTTGTGTTGGTTGCAGACGACGGGCAGTGCTGACGGAGGCCGAGTGTTCGAGGACTGGACGGTACCCAGAGGTGGACTACACGACGAGTCAGTACCCGGAGGTGGACTTCACGATGTGACGACTCACTGAGGAGGTTAACGGACGAGAGCGTGGAGGAGGCTATCTGTACCTACCCTTCAGGTAGGATCTATGGTGGACGACCAGGAGCTGCGCTATCTGTACCTACCCTTCAGGTAGGGTTCGAGGAGGACGACCCTGGAGCTGCTTCCTTCTTCCAGCCGTTTGTCTTTTTGCTGTTGTACTTTGTTCGGTTATAGTCATACTTTCTTTTGGGTTTGTATTCTGGCCCATTTACTTTTCAGGTTTTCTTTTGTACTTAGTGTTTTTCTTCCACTTGTACTCTATGGTGCTTGTTTTCTTTTATAAAGGCAATTCCTTCCCAGTTATCGGGATTTTTCACCTTTGGTGCTAGTCGTCATCCCCTGGCCTATGGAAGGCGGGCTTGGGGTAGTCACGGCACGGGCCCCGAGGACGGGTCGTGACAATTATATCCCTTATCCTATCCCTATAGTTCAACCATAAAATACTTCTTCACATCTTAGGAAAAATAAAACATAGAAAGAGGTGATCTCAGATGCTCAGTAAGGATAAAAATTTAGTAGAAACTTCATAAATAAGCATAAACATTTAAGGAAATGTATAAAAATAAAATAAAATCCTTTTAAACTTAAACTTCAGCATAATATGGAAAAGATAAATTAAATAATACCATTTAATTATTCACATGGATATTCTACTATTCGAATAATTACATGTAATTTCACTAGCTAATTTCATAATGATGGAATGCATAATTCTGAACATCAAAACCACATAGTCAAGGCCTTGTGCCAAGACTAAAATAAGATTTTATCAAGGCATTGTGCCAAGACACTAGTTTGTCTCATGATACCTACCGATGCATCGAGGAGCTATAGTGGGATCCACCTGTCACTTACTAAGTCTAATGCATTCATCATATGAAAAGGTTGAAACATAACATAAATATTCGTATTAAAACTAGCATAAGAAATGTTAATACTTTAACTATAAACCATGAATGGTATAAAAATAACACATCCATAGTCAAACATATCACAAAACCATCAATAAAATATGGAAGATTGTATCATAATAAGTCAAATTCAAATAAGTTTAAAATCCATCAAAGTATGTTGACATAGATCAAATCAAAACTATTTGAGAGAAATATTTCTTTCTATTTTAAAATCCTTTAAAAGTCACATAACTATAAAAGAAAACATTTATTTTGAAAATATTCTTATAATATTTTAAGGTAACCTTAGATGGTGTTATAATGGTGAAAATATCTGCACCCACCGTATAAGTTAAAAAACATTCATACCTTAATTCGTCGAAAATATCATAAACTACCTTGTTTGGAAAATGACGGAAAGATTCCTTTAAAAACATTTTATAAAAAGTAAAACAAGGGTATAAATTAAATTAACCCATATAATAGAAAATATTAAAAATGTTTTAAAAATATTTTTAAGAAACACAGATGTGGATGATAAAGAAGTCCCATAAGATACTCATGCAAAAACAACCTCAGATAATAAAGAGATTGTAAAATTTAACCCTTACCTTGTACTTTTCCTTGTTCAAGGGTATGTTAACCTCATGTATAATAGTTAAATCATTTTTATTAAATTATAAAAGAACCACATATGTAAATATGATATCATATATGATCTTCTAATATTTCTTTGTTAATAATATTTTAGTAGTGTCATTGTTTCGGGTGTTAACTCATTCGTTTTTCCTTTATATGTTTTGTTACGTAAGCCATGTTTTTCATGGATAGGATGTATTTGATTCATATCCAGAATTATATTAAGTTCTCAAACATTTTTTTTAATAATCAAATGAAAATTATTTTTTAATTGTTACGGTGAAAAATGAATCTCATCGCATTCGTGGAGACGGTAATCCGTACGTACGCACGAAAGCTACTTCTATTTATTTTTTTTATTTTAAAAGGAAAGAAAACCAAATTATACATAGGTATATTATTATTAAAGTATTATATAATATTTATATATGTTATGTAAGTTAATTAACACCATACTTTATACATTCCATGTATGGTATGAACGATTCATATCACTTTGAGGGGGTGGTAGTCCGCACTTCCTCAAATGAAATTATCGTATATATACAACATGAAAAGAATAAAGATATGATATAAAATAGAATTATAGAATATTATAGATAAAATAAATATCATATATATCATATATAATTATAGTTCCATCATAATTTCCACCATAAGAGGTGGTGGTAGAATATTGAACAATCATCGTTTCAGGAGGCAGTAGTTCGCCGTCCAGAGAAACATTATGTTCTATACACATTAGATGGAGGTGTGTATAAGTGTAGTTAAAATACTTCTCATAAAAAAACCTAGTATATTGAGGATACTGGTGTTTTTATAAAAGAAAGTAATAAAGAGATTTTAGGGGTATGAGAAGTAAAATAAAATAAGAGAACTTAAGAGGAGATGTTACCTTTAAATCGGGTAACTCCCTTTGGTTTGAACCAAAAGGCTTCCATGAAGTTTCTTATGCCTAATGTAAAGCTTATAATAGGAATATAGGGATGTTTTTAGATTAATTGGGTAGTTTTTGGATGAGTCAAGGGGCTTGAGAGGTGTGAGAAATGGGTTAGATGTGAGGGCTTTTTTATAAGGGGGAGGGGCTCTTTAGGAATGTTTGAAAATATTATTTTATTATATAATGATTTTCTGTTTATAAAGATCCAAAACTCATTAAAGTAGAAAATAAGATGACTCATGTTCGAAATAAAAACATATAATAAGAATTGGACAGTTTTTTAATATTGTTTTAATTTTTATAATCTCATTTATTTAAATCATTCTTTAAGGAGTTAAACACTGCATCATTATTATGTCATAAATAATTTTATTTATTTGATGTCTAAATATTTTAAAAAAAATAACATGATGTATGAAATCTTTTTATCTTTAAAATGAATATTTATATTTAAAAATATAAATTATATAACCACTTGTAAAAATTATTTTACTAAAAGATATATGTTTATGTCATTTTGTCTTTACTTTAAATTAATTAATATAAAGTGTCATTATCACTCTCAAGTGGATCCACGGGGTCCCAAAATCGAACCAAAGATACCCATGGTAGGACATGTATCAACCAATTGTAATAAGACATAAGTTAGGGTAATTTAATATTATTATAATAATATTTTTTTTACCCTTATTTACCAGATTTACCCTTTAACCATGGTAAATAAAATATTTACTGAAGTAAATATTCATAATGTCTAAAAACAAAAGTTACCAATTTACACAATTTAAACCTCCTAATTCCAAATATGTAATCAATTTTTCCAAATTAAAAACAAAAAAAGTTCAAAAATTAATTTAAAATTAATTCCCGTTGTCAAAACAAAAAACGTGTTTTTAAGAAATAATAACTATCAAAAGATTGACACCTGTTTATGTACAAATTAAATGTGAAATTACATCCAATGACCTAAATTATATTAAATGATAAAAATATAATATAATGATACTTTAAAACCACTCAAATTTATAACTTAACACCATAAATTATTTCTATTAAAAAAGTTGTTTTTAATTAAAATTTAGTATTTTCACTATTCATAAAAAATTGAAAGTTTTCAGAAGAGTACCAAAAAATCACCCTAAGATAATTTTGATATTCTGAATCCAAAAATGAATACCATTTTGAAAAAAAATTATAAAATTTCAAAAATTGGGTATTTCTATTCATAACGGCTAGTTTGATTAGTTGTGGTGTGTTAGAATCTCGAAGTTGTGTACAACGCAAGCTATTGCATTATTCAAAGGGAAACGTACTGTGGAATATTGGGGTGTTACAATTCTTGTGTCTAAGTTGGATAAAAAATATAGGAAAATAAGTAATCAATATTATATAATACTGATTTAAAGAAGAACGTATTTTTATTTTTTCATAATTACACATGCTTCCCTAAAAAATTGTTTCCATCTATTAGTTTCCCTTCTTTATTTACACGTGCATCCTTCCATAGCACATGAAGTGGGATAGAAGTGGATTTGGATTTTGATCCTTCAATCTGTATATAAATAGAGGAACATAATTATGTTGTTGCTTCACATAAAATAAACATATTATGGTATATTTAAAATATGTATCAATTTTTTTCAAGTGAAGTGTGCCCCATCCTTGCTTTAGGGTAGGGGTATGTTGGTTTTTATTTCTATTTCCTATTTTTAGCACTCAATTATTTTTTCATAAATTAATAATGATTAATAAAACTGATTAATACACGTATTTTCAAACAATGTATTACCGATTATAATTTATCTGAAAAGATATATCCTCGAGATGACAAAAAAACACATCCCATGCTTGTTAGTTTATCAAGTGTGCATACATCTATGTTGGGTGAAAATTTATTTTCCCTTTTGTATCTTTGAGATGAAACTTTATAAGAATTGTTTGAAATCCTTTGTGAGCATTTATAGTGATAATTAATACAAATTTAATTTAGGATCCATCTATTATAAGTGCACATTTCAAGGGATAATGAAGATTAAGTCAACATTTCATTATTATTTTTTAGTAAAATAAATAAAGTATGTCATAATTTTACCCTAATATCTTCCAAAATAAGTTTCTTAAGCATAAACAAAACATCTTTCCATGAATCTACATCAATCGTAATGTGAATGTGAGTGGTGAGCCTAGTGTAACAACTGAACATGGCCTTGTTGGGGTTAATGGGATGGTCGTGTGAAATCCATCCAACCTCAAATTTGATGCCTCTATTTATCACCTTAATAATTCTTTCTAACATTATTATGTTGTGACACTCTTATATTATTCTTAGACACCATTTTTTCACTATCTAACATTTCCTCAGCTTCAACACCATCAATATGATGTTTCTCTAGATTAGTATCATTAATATGTGTAGAAGGTTATTATTCCTCTTCATTGGGATCACCATCATTTTGAGAAACCTATTTTTCCTCCATATTTAGAGCATAAACATGGGTAAAAGTCATTATTTGTAGAAGTAGTTTAACATTTAATTTAGATTATGTAAATATAGCAGTGTATAGATAATAATATGAGGTAATGTAATGTATATTGCAAATAAATATAACAAGGTTACTGAACTGTCTTTTTTATAAAGGTTGAAGGGATTTGACCCCTCTATCGAGTATCCAAATCTCTTTATCAGGGTCTCTTATGACATACAAGACCATGTCTACATTGGGACTACTGTGAAATGATTGTTACATCCCAATTGAAAGGGTCATCCTCAGTTAAAGTGAAATTCGACCCTTTAGTGGTTTTGGTCGATAATAGAATAATTGAACACTTTTTATTTACATGGTATAAAATGTAAAATACTTGTAATATCTGTGATTCCATTATAAATATTTTTTTGTTATACTCTTTCATACGAAAATCCAATTTCAAGAATCCTAGTTGATCTATTTTAACAGCACTCCTATTATCAACCCACTAGAATTGATAAATAAGCACTTGGATTGTTGTATAATTGAACTACTATATTTGTTTAAAGATTCCAAAGTATGACATATTCACATAAATTGGATTTCTATCCATGGTACCATATAACTACATAGGTTCATCCACAAGTGTAACTCCACTATTTTTCATGGTAATGCATTCGTCATGTTTATTTATATAAAACATATAACCATTAATTAAAAAATCATTATAAGATAATACATGCACACTTGGTCCCATGGATAGCCACTAAAGTCATTTTGAAATTGAATCTAGATTTTCAGATGAATCCTTAAAAATATAGTCTAGAAACCATATTATAAACTACTGATTATGTGTATTTGATATCCAGTTTTCAGACCTTGATGGATTCAAATGCCTGGTAATTTCACTATGGGTTTCAATATTTGGGGAATCCTCTTAACTATTATGCAAAACATAATGGCAGGTTTACTCCCAATCTGTAATATTAATTATGACAATAACAATTATAGAAATTCCATTACCCACAACTTGATTTATGTGATCAGATTTTGATATACCAATGCTTCCCATATCTGACAAGTAGTCGATAAAGAATTCATCATCTTCATCGGCAACATATCACTCCATAATACAACCATCTTTCTGACTTCAATTTTTGAGATACCCTTTCAAAATCTTCATATACCATTCAATGGGATACATCCATCTATAATGTATAGTATCATATAGTGGATATTTTCACTCTTTATTTTCCACTGGTGATCTCCAACCCAATCATTAAAAATCACTCATATTTGAAAATGATTGAGTTCATCTTAATGTTATTGGGTGATATGATCTTTTTTCTCTCTAATACCCAAGAAAAATGGATGAACTAGTTAAGACTGATAAAATGGACATAATTGTTCAATCAAGGGTTATGAACCCTTTCCTAGTAATTTGATCACGTAGAGTCCCTCCAATTTGAGGATTTTTATGCGGGATAGTTGTGAAACCCTGGGAAGTGAGGTGATGACCCTTCTTTCTGAGTATTAATATAATAAATGGCGGGGTGGAAAACTCCGAGATCTCAAATCATGGGTTATCTATATACCCATGGATAGAAGGGTAGTGATGACATGATAGTGTGATGAGATTATGGAGTTTCTTTTTTATGGAATTCTGGTTGCAGTGAAGGGTAAGAAGATGGATATTATAGAGTTACTTTATTATGAAACCCTTGCAGTAGTAAAGGAAGAGAAGTTAGCAACCAACTTTTCAAAAGTATTTGGATGGGCATGGGATCCTAGTGGTGGTTATTAGGGTCGGTGAAATAAGATTCAAGGGAGGATTTGTTTCCCTAGTGATGACTGTCTGGGACTCACTCGTAGGAATTCCTTCTCATCGGAAGGGAAGAAATCGATGTTGCCTGGCGACTGGCATCAATGGTTGGGAAGAAGCTACCAAATGATGTAGCATCAGCTGATAGGAAGAAGAATCATTTTAAGAAGAGCATAAAAAGCTACAAGATAAAACTACTCATCACATCTCAGAGTCTTCTGAAAATTAAGATGATTCTACCAGTGATAATGAGTCCGAACTAGATATGTGGGTTATTGAGATGGAATCAGGATGTAGAAGGACCTCTGGATGTGGAAGGACCTTGAGATGCATATTGTATATCTTGGTTATTATTTTCAGCAAAAAGGGCTATATTGGGGCTTGGGTAACATTCCACAGCCAATGTACAAGCCAAGGGGCCTCAACTAGGCCTCTAATAGGATTTCAGTTTTTGTTGTAGAATGGACTTGGAACTGTGTCATTTATTAGTGGGACTTTGGGTCTATTGATGGAATCTTTGTTGGGAATCATGATGTGGGTTTTTCTGGCCTTTAGCCCCTCATGTGTGGATCTGTAGGCCATTATGGGTGTGTTTTTTTAGGTAGAAATTTTTTCCAATTTTTTGTTTGGGGTGATTTTTTTCCACACACTTATAATTGTTTGTGAAATTTTTTTTATTAATAATTTTTAGGGATGAGTATGCTCGGTACCAGAAACTTTCTAATCATCAAGTGAACCAAAATATCAAACAATGTCAGTGGGAAGAACATATCCATTCACCTAATATGATTTCCATAATTTTCAATTTCTCTGGATCTACAACATTGCTTCATATAGATTTGAAAAAGAAAAAGAAAAAGATCTTGGTTGATGTATGATAGTAATTATTGGTAAAATTCAACGTAAAGCTACAGGCAATAGATATTGCATCAAAATATGGTAATAATTTTATTTCAGAACTTTTAACATTAAATTATTCATTCATAAAATATTATTAATATTTGATGAATACCCCTCTAAAACCTTTACATCATTCATGAAGTTGAAAAACTGATATATCTCTTGTCTAGAAAGATTGTAATCAGATAGAGAAATCAAATTATCTTTTTCACCCTACACTAGAGCCAACTCTTCACATATTTTCATGTCAATCATGTCCAACCTAGCCTTTATTATGTCCTTAATTTTTTTAGGTGCATTTATTAATGTGTCAATTACACTATCACATACATTTTTTTCACATACATGACATTAACAAAATTACTAATCTACAAAAAATTCCAGTATGTTAATTCAAAATAGTGTTCTATTTTTTCAATAAAATTTTGAAAGATTTTTTGAAAAAGGATTACCAAAATCATTATCCATATCATTTACTTTATCAAACACTTTATCACCTATTAGTGGAGAAAGTGTTGTACATTCTTTTAAACTCCCATCTAATGATGTCATCCAAGATCGGTACTTATATTTAAAGGGTATAAATATTCAATGTCCAAGAAATATAGTCTTAGATGAATGTTTCAACCTAATTGGTTTTTAAAATTGTTCAAAAATGGGACACAATTGAGTTCCGTTAATTATATATCTTGAAAAATTTCCATATGCAGGAAACTAATTTATTATCCCATATAACATGAATCACAATGTGAAATCTTTATTTATGAAATCATCATACAAAATAACACTTGAATTCAATAGTAATTTCAAATCATATATCAATGAATCCAAATAAACATCAATATCAATACCTGATTTTTTTAGTGCTGATATAAAAAGAGATAACATAATGTATTTTTGTTTCATGCATAACAATAGTGTAATGTTATAATTTACCAACATAACCATCCATTTATAATGAGTGTTTATTTAAAAACAAAATGGATTCACTCCATCTATAGATAGTGATAGATGATGGTTTCTCAGGTCGTTTCCAAATTCTGGATACACGTGATCAATACTTTTCCACTGAAGAGAGTGTGACAGGGGGCAAAATTTCCAATATTTATTCTTGTGTCTATTTTACAAGTTGATTGTCTTGTATTACCCTCAATTGCATGTAGACACCTAAAACACAGAATGATTGGAATGTACCGTACAAATTTTATAGGACCTAATTCATCATTCTTCTTATTGAGAATCACTACACTTTGGGAATTTTTTTAGAGATTTTTGGTCCTTGCGAAATAGCATATATTCATTTGGACATTCATGTATTCTTTTAGAGATCCTTCGCATTGATCATAGAATTATTTTAGTGCCATATGTTCGTTAGGTAAGATCATTATCTTTTGGGAGCATATCATTCAAAATATCATGTAGTTCAATAAAACTGTTGTCACTCCATCAATTGCCAAATTTTAAATTATATAGCTTCATTATAGCTAACAATTTTGTATATTTAGTATAACCAGTATACAATGGAGTCTTTGAACAACTCTTTAACTTCTCAAATAATTTTGGACAATAATAATTTTCATCTTCAAATTTATTTTTCATTTCCTCAATATGATCTTCATTATCTTTCACACCTATAATCACATCCTCGATATGGTCTTCATCATTGTCTACACTTTTAATCAAATCTGATAATCCATAAAAAAAAAGCCTTATCCAAGTCACTAGCTACATTCAGTTTTTTCCAATGAGTAGTCCAACATTTATAACATTTATCTATTCTTTTGATATATCAAGTGTTATTCCTAGTCACTAGCCTTATCAAGTGTTCTTGATGAACTATTTCACCCCATGTTAGTAAAATCATAACCATTAATAAACCAATTTATATCTTTAAAATCATAACCATTAATAAATTGGTTTATTAATGGTTATGATTTTACTAACATGGGATGTCATTAATCTTTTATGTATCATATTAACCTAATATACCATCTCTTGCACTAATTAGGGTCCTAAGAAAGACCCCTACCCTATCATAACCCAACATAGAGGCAATAAAAAAATGGAATTTAATAAAAATATTCAAAAATATATATCTAGATCAATTATTTATAACTATTTTTATACAAAAAAATTACAATTGGTCAGATTTAAAATTTTCTCTCTCAACATTTGGCATAATATACTTTATATATTTTGGTTTCATTAAAAGAAGATGTTTGAGGGGCATAAATAGATCATAAGTGACCACATAACTTGATTTTAATATATCATTATAACTTCAAGAAAAAATAATTATATAAACTTTAAAATAAAACAAATATATTAATAAAAAATTTAAAAATTACAAAAAATATTAAACAATGAAATGATATTAATTTTAATTTCTCTTCATTTTGTTTCAATGTGAAAATTAGAAAAAGAAAATAAATGACTCTAATTTCTCTCCATTCTTATTTGGGGACAATTTTTAAAAGAATAAAGAAATGTTTCGGAAATAAGACAAAAATAACCCTTATTAAAAATATAGTTTTCAATATTCAATCATTCCAAATAAGAATATATTATGATGTTAAATTTAATATTTTATTTTTAAATAAATACATATTAATTATAAATAAATATATATTTTTTTAAAATAGTAAATAATAATTATTAATTAAAAGTGATTAATTAAAAATTATTATTTCAAAATTATTAGATCAAAATTATTGCGAAAAATCACTCAATGCATCCTCTCGATATGTTTTGGGTGTGGTTTTGTTTGTTGAAAAAGCTATATAACTGCAAATGATTATGGTTGGTGTTTGCCGAAGACAGGTTTTGGAGGTGGCACAGTTTCCTAGTGTTTGCCAAATTTATGGGCCTCAAAATCAGGAATTTGTGTGAATAATGGTGAACGAAATCGACAAAGGAAGAGGACTCAGGAGCCCGGGTGTAATGACCTGACCCCAGTTGCCTAGATTCGGTGCCTTATTTGATTTCATTGGTATATAAAAAAGGAATAATCATCCCAAAGGATCGAATAGTTTATTATTATTGGAAACAAGATACATACATAAGTTCAACTTTACATATTGAAAGGAAAAAACAACACTAAATTATTCTATTCAAAACATCCAAGCCTCCTAGATTATGCTTGAAAGTCACTCATAATTTACTTCTTCATACCCTGAGAAAATGAAACATAAGGAAGGGGTGATCTCAAATGCTCAATAAGGGTAAACAAAACAGTGGAATATAGTATAAACATAAGACATGGTAAGTAATTGAAAACACATGCCTTTAATAATAGACTTGTACACATTATGGAATGAAAATAAGCTAAGTAAATAATTCCATAATAAAACATAATCATGGGTATTCTACTAGTCGAATAACCACATGAAATTCAAATACTCGCATCATAATGAGAGAAGTTCATATTTCGGACATCATAACCATACCGTCCAGGCCTCATGCTAGGACCAAAAATAATCAATTTGTCAAGGCCTTGTGCCAAGACCGTAGTTTGTCTCATGAGACCTACTGATGCATCAAGGGGATATAGTGGGGCCCACCCATCACATAATAAGTCCAATTAATTCCTCATATGATTCTGGATAAACATAAATAAAATATACATTCATATTGAAACTATCATATGAAAGGTAACTAACTTACCCCAATCATTAAACATAAAACACTAACCATTCTGAGTAATATGGCGAATGGTTTTAGGATAGTTAATCCACAATGGAGTTATTCATATACAATTAAATAAAATATGGTAGATGACTTCATAAATTATTAAACCCAATAATACATAAGAAACAACAAGTGTGTTGAATCAAACGAAAATACTCGTATAAAATCATTTAGCAATCTTGAGATAAATACTCTTTTATTTGAAAAGAAGAGTTCTTTTGGGAAAATATTTGTATAAAACCAGAAGTAAAGTAAGATATTATTTTTATAATAAAATGAGTTATTTTATAAATATAATGGTTTCCAAAAATATATTAGATATTACCCTTGAAAATGGGTAATATGTTTATATATTCCCTTGAATTGGGTTTGTATTTTGAAATCAATTTTGAAAGTTACTTTTAAAACATGTAACTATCCATAAAATAAGGAAGGATTATGGTTGGTTTAAATATATATAATATCCAAACATAATTTATTGGCAGTACATAATAATACATAATAATTTCATTGAGGTAATTAGACAATGAAAGTAGCCTGAATGAAAATGGAAGTTCAGGTGGGAAAACCCTTACCTTAACTTCGAACGTGTTCCTCTCTCGAAATCAAGCTCATGGAATATGAAATTATACTTATTAATAACTTATTTAATAACATATTAGACATGTATTTAGTTTATCAAAATTCTTTTTAGTTCATTTATGTTCTTATTGATATGTTATTTTATTGAATTATGTCGCTCCGGAGTGTTCATTTTCTTTATTTCCATCTTCGGTTCACTTGTTTTTAAGTATGTGGAATGGATGTAAATCTCCAGAATTGAAATTATATATTATTTATGAACATAAATAGGTGTTATTGGTCATTTATATAACTTGGTTACAGGGAAAGGGGGTGAATTATTATATATAACTTTAATGATAATTGTTTCGGTTAATTTTTGGGTTTTGATTACAACGAACTCATTTTTCTTTATAACTTAATAACATTTGTAAAAAGGTATTACAGAATATTACATAGGTTATATTTCATATATAATAATATGTTTCAACCATAACAATAATGTTTTCATGAGCATAATTGATAATGATAATAGAAATCGAAATTCCATCGTCCTTGAATGTGGAAAATTGACACATCTCAGATGGTGTTCTTGCTACTAGTATAAAAGAAGGTAAAAGGGGGAGATGATGATAAATTATTCCACTATCATGAAAACATTAAAGTAAATATAAGGTACTAGAGTCATCACAAAATTTTGATATGGAGAGGTAATAGAAAAAGAAAACAAATGAACTTGAAAGGAAAGACAAAGAATTGAAAAGAGGAATTTACCTCTTGAACTAAACTTCCTTGAGAACCTCATTAAGGAGAGGTTTTGGTCTTTTTATGAGACCAAGGCTTGTTGTACGTGGGGGATGAGGTTGGGAAGGTATTTGGACATAATTTGGAGAAATAAAAAGACTTGAGAGGAGTTAATGGAAGGGGGTGAGAGGGGGTTTTTATAGTGGAGGAGAGAGTGGATTTCTTAATATAAAATTAATTAATTTATTATTTCCTCACAAGATAAGGAATAGTGAGTATTCCATGACCATGAATAGTAATTTTATCATTTAAAACCTAACCAATTTAGCTTAAATCATCAAAACATCATGCATGACTCTATAATTATCTTGTTTAGCTTATTTTGTAAATTATGGTATTTCACTATTCATCAAAAATTCAAGTATTTCATAAATATCCCAAAAATTTATCCCAACCATTTTTTGACATGTAGAATCAAAAAATGAAGTCCAGTTTTCAAAAATAATTTTTTAAATATTATTAATTTAATATTTAATTAAAATCCTAATTTATTCTAAAAACAACATTTTTAAAACATTTGTTTACGTATTTTAAAGCATAGGTATATCGTACTTACACTTGAATATTATTTATATACTATTATAGGTAAGGTTACTATTCATTAGGGTATACCACTATTCATAAGGTTATGTTACTATTAATAAGGGGATGTTACTATTCACCAAAAATTAAGTTTTTCTTATTAGACTCCAAATAACTTACTAATCGCAACTGTGTATGTCATATTTTTGAAATTCACATCACAGAAGTGACAAATTATGTTTTAAAGGTCACATAGAACTTAGTAGTTAATTATTTTGTGATTTCATGTGATTATGACATATTTATAAGAGAGGAATTTCCAAAAAAAATATTGGGTCGTTACATTCTCCCCTCCTAACAAAAATTTCACCCTCGAAATTTCATTTTACAATCTAGGAAAAGAACAAGTGGGGTTACTTTTCCTTTATGTATTCCTCCAGTTACCATGTTGCCTCTTCATACTTATGGTTTCTCCATAGTACCTTGACCAGATGAGCAGTCTTGTTGCATAGAACTTTGTCTCTATGATCCAAGATGTTCACTGGCTGCTACTCATAGGAAAGATCATCCTCCAACTGTACCACTTCTGAAGAGAGTACATGTGAAGGGTCTGGTATGTACTTCCTTAATAGGGATACATGAAAGACATAATGTACTTCTGACAAGGTAGGTGGAAGTGCCAGCCGATAGGCCATAGCTCCGACTCAATCAAGGATCTCAAAGGGGCCGATATAACTGGGACATAGATTTCCTTTATTCCCAAACCGCAAAACCTTCTTCTATATATATATGCATAGAAATACCAAGTCTCCATCTTTGAACTCAAGGTCTCATCGACTGTTATCTGCATAACTCTTCTGTTGACTTTGTGCTACCTTGATATGTTGCTGAATAGTTCTCACCTTCTCTGCCATCTCTTCAACCAATTCAGGTCCTAGTTGCTTTCACTCACTGACTTCATCCCAACACACCGGTGTTCTACACCTTTTCCCATAAAGGGATTCATATGGTTCCATTTGTATGCTCGAGTGTAAATTTTTGTTGTAGGAGAATTCAACCAGTGGAAGATTTTGGTCCCATCCTCCTTTGAATTCCATAGAACATGCACTCAACATGTCTTTCAGTGTCTGAATAGTCCACTCAGATTGGCCATCATCTTGAGGATGATAGGTCATACTAAAGTTCAGTTCAGTGCTTTAATCATGTTGGAGACTTTTCCAGAACTTCAAGGTGAATCTTGGATCACAGTTGGATACAATAGGGAGTGATACTCCATGACGCCTTACCACTTCTTTGATGTAAATATGCGCAAGTTGATCCAATGATAAGTCCTCTCGAATCGTGATAAAGTGAGTTGTCTTTCTATGATGATCCACAATGACCCATATAGCATTGTTTCCTCTATATGTCCTTAGATGTCTAGTGACAAAGTCCATGGTAATTTTCTCCCACTTCCATTATGGAATGGGTAGTGGTTTCATCATCCCCTTAGACTTTTTCCTCCCATCCTTCACTTGTTGACATACCAGGCACTTTGATGTATATTCAGAAATATCCCTTTTCATATGGTCCCACAAAAAGTTTTCTCGTATATCTCGATACATCTTTGTGCTACCAGGATTTATAAATAAATTAGAGCTATGAGCATCATCCAACAGTTCTCTCTTTAGCTCAAGAATAGTGGGAATACAAAGCCTCTTCCTGAATTTCAAAATGCCACCTTCATATGAGAATTCTGTCAACTTCCCATCATTTATAGCTTTAATTCTCTATTGAAACTCCTCATCATAATCCTAAGAACTTTTTATCCTCTCTAGTAAAGAATTTTGGGAAACCATTTGAAAAAGTAGTGATGTGCTACCTTCCTTGATAATTCCCATATCCATCTTTACTAGATCCATGAACATAAAATCCCTTTCAACTCTCATCTTTTTCATAATTCCATGGTTATTTCTACTCAAAGAATCTACTACCTTAGTTTCTTTCCCTAGGTGGTAGTGTATTGTGAAATCATAATCTTTGAGTAGCTCAATCCACCTCCTTTGTCTCATGTTGATTTATTTCTGTGAGAATATATACTTAAAACTTTTATAATCTGTATATATCTCACATTTTTCTCCATAGAGGTAATGTCTCCAAATATTTTGAGCAAAGATTACCACTTCTGACTCAAGATCATGAGTTGGATAGTTTTTTTCCTGAATTTTAGCTGCCTAGATTCATAGGCAATCATTCGATCATTCTGCATAAGGACACAACCAAGTCCTTTCTTTGATACATCGCTATAGATCACAAACCAATCATTCCCTGGTGGTAGGGTTGGGATCAGACCATTCACTAAACTCCTCTTCAATTCTTCAAAACATTCTTCACATTCCTTTTTCTATACTAACTTAACTTCTTTTCGTGTGAGCTTGTTATTAGGTTGGCTAAACAGGTGAAGTTCTGAATGAAATGCTGATAATAACCTGCTAAACCAATAAAAATACATACCTCAGTTAAGTTCGTTGGAGTAGGAAATTCTTGCACAACCATTGTCTTTGCAGGATCTACAGATATTCCATCCTTAGAGACAATGTGGCCCATAAAGGAAACTGATTGGAGCCAGAAATCACACTTTTTAAACTTCCCATATAATTTATTTCTTCTAAGGGTGTTTATAATAGTGCGCAAGTGATTTTCATGATCTTCGTGGATTTTAGAGTATACCAGGATATCATCAATAAACACCACTAAAAAGTCATAAAGATATTCCTTGAAGACTCTGTTCATGAGATCCATGAAAACAAATGGTGCATTAGTTATTTCAAAAGGAATTACTGTAAACTCATAATGTTCATAACTGGTTCAAAATGTTGTTTTTAGAATGTCTTATTTCCTCACAAGAAACTGATGATATCCATATCGTAGATCAATATTCGAAAAATATTGGGCTCCATGAAGTTGATCAAATAAATTATAAATTCATGGTAGAGGATACTTATTCATTATTTTAATAGCATTGATTTCCCTGTAATCAATGCACAACCTCATGGATCCATCTTTCTTCATGACGAGGAGGACAGGGGCTCCCCATGTAGAAACACTAGGTCAAATAAATCCTTTATCAATCAATTCCTCTAGTTGATTATTTAGCTCCACTAACTCCATAGTGGCCATTCTATAAGGGGTATTTGATATAGGCCTTGAACTAGGAATTAAGTCGATGAAAAACTCAATTTCCCGCACTGGAGGATGTCCAGGTAAATCCTCTGGAAAGACATCAATATATTCTTTCAAAACAGATAAATATTATATTTGAACATTATTTTCCTCACCCATAGTTATTTCATTATCTTCCTCCCCAATAATTGAATTTAGTTGAGCTTCTATGGGTGGATCTAGATGAGAATCAAATGGAGAGGTTTTTGCTCTAAATATAAGGGATTCTACACCATTCTCAAAGATTGTAACTTCCTTCCTCTTGCAATAGATCTTCTCATCATAAATTGATATCTAATTCATACCAAGAATTATATCATAGTCAACCGTTGGTATGATGATAAGGTTAGAAACTAAATCACGTTTATGTGTCATGAGAGGGAATAATAGACATGCCTTTGTTGCAATGATACATCCACTAAGAGTTTTGAGTGATAACTCCTTTATTAAATTAAATTGGACATATCTAATTTTCTTAGAAAACTGGGAAGATATAAATGAATGCGACGATCTATAGTCAAATAAATTATTGGATAAATTTGAGGAAATGATTAAAGTACCTACCACCACATCATTAGGAACTTCAATATTAGAAGTTGTGATGGCATAATCTTGTCCCTACTCCCTTGGCCTTTTCTTTGGAATGTTTCCTTGACTCTTTGGAAAATCATTAGCATAGTGTCCCATCTCCTGACAGTTATAGCATTGAACATCATTATCCACCTTCTTTCCCTTATAATCACCAGCAATATGGCCTTTATTCCCATATTTGAAGCATAATCCTTTTTTCTTTAAGCAGGAATCATGGTGTTTCTTTCCACAATTATCATAGGGTGGAAATTCAAATATTCCCTTCTTCCATGTTTTCTTATTTCCTTTCCCAAAGTTTTTAGTAGCCCTCTTCTTCTCTTTATTTCCCTTAAAGTCATAAGACTTAGAGAATTCTTTTTCCGTCTTGATAGCACATGAAACTATATCCTCATATGATGAAAAACTTTAGGATACCAGTGCCCTCTAAAGGAATGGATTTAGGCCATCAAAGAATCGATCAATTTTTATCCTTGGATTTCATATATAGTCCACATCATGTCTTTCTAACCTTGTGAAGTTGGCTTCATACTTGGAAACATTTTGATCCTCATTCTGCCTCAGATTCAAGAATTGTCTCTCTATATCTACTTGCTGCTCACGAGGGAAATATTTTTCTAATAATATTTCCTTAAAATCCCTCAATTCTATCTCTTCTATCTCTTCCTCCTACTTTGTGTTTTGGATTAATGACCACCACTGATCTGCATCTCCCGATAGCTAATAAACCACCATAATGACCTTCTCTCTTTCATTACATCCCTAAGTGAGAAATATCTTCTCAAGGGAATATATCCACTGCTCTTCTACAAACGGATTTGTAGTCCCATTGAATGATGGAGGCTGTTGTCACATAAAGAGATATAGCATAGCTCCTCCACGTGGTGGATCCGGATGCTCCATACGGGTAAGGTTATTATTCATAACCTGAGTAAGTTTTCCCATTATAGTTATGAGTTTCTCGGCACTAGTCACATCACCATATCCAACATCATTATCTTGCATCAGAGGAAAATCCCTATAGGGGACACATGTATTCGTGTGGTTTCTATTCCTTCCACTAGGTGCCATTTCTAAATAATTGAATACACTAGTTTAGGGTATGAATAATAATTTATAACCTCAATGTATAAAAATACTCAGCATAAATTGAAATTTTATGCATTGCTAACCTCTTAATCCTAAACATGGTATCTTTGAGGAAAAAATTACATTTAAATCCTTCATAATGGATTGTAAAGAAAATGTGAATTATCCTAAGCATATCCCCTAGGAGTGTCATAACCAAGAGTACAGCAAGGCCCATTGTTGTATACTAGGATGCCCTGAGTCAAGCTCGAAACTCCTTGTCGGAGCTTTCACTCCTAGGTATATCTATGTTAGAGTCACCTCTACCTACTCGTATCCATACAGGGATGTATTTCTTGAATGATCCATATAATATATTCCATACCAAAATACCAGGATGTTCGTGTATATTTATCCTCAAATATTATCTTAGGGACTCTTCCCTAATCTATGTTTTCTAAATCTAGTTTCCAAGTTTTCTACTAAACTTCCTATGATACCAGCTGTAAGGACCCGACCCCAGTTTCCTGGAGTCGGTGCCTTATTTGATTACATTGGTATATAAAAAAAGGAATAATCATCCCGAAGGATCGAGTAGTTTAGTATTATTGGAAACAAGATATATATATAAGTTCAACATTACATATTGAAAGGAAAAAAACACTAAATTATTCTATTAAAAACATCCAGGCCTCCTAGATTATGCTTGAAAGTCACTCAAAAGTTACTTTTTCATTCCCTGAGAAAATAAAACATAAGGAAGGGGTGAGCTCAAACGCTCAGTAAGGGTAAACAAAATAGTGGAAGATAGCATAAACATAAGACATGGTAAGTAATTGAAAACACATGCCTTTAATAATAGACTTGTACACATTATGGAATGAATATGAGCTAAGTAAATAATTCCATAATAAAACACAATCATGGGTATTCTACTAGTCAAATAACGACATGAACTTCGTATAATCTCATCATAATGAGGGAAGTTCATATGTTGTACATCATAACCATAATGTCTAGGCCTCGTGCTAGGACCATAAATAATCAATTTTTCAAGGCCGTGTGCCAAGACCGTAGTTTGTCTCATGAGACCTACCGATGTATCGAGGGGCTATAGCAGGCCCCACCCATCACTTAATAAGTCCAATTCATTCATCATATTATTAGGGATAAACATAAACAATATATACATTCATATTGAAACTATCATACGAAATGTAACTAACTTACCCCAATCAATAAACATAAAACACTAACCATTCTGAGTAATATGGAGAATGGTTTTAGGATAGTTTATCCACAATGGAGTTATTCATAAAACATTAAATAAAATATTTTAGATGACTTCATAAATTATTAAACCCAATAATACATAAGAAACAATAATATTTTTGAATCAAATGAAAATACTCTTATAAAATCATTTAGCAATCTTGAGATAAATACTCTTTTATTTAAAAAGAAGAGTAATTTTGGGAAAACATTTATATAAAACTAGAAGTGAATTAATATATTATTTTCATAATAAAATGATTTATTTTATAAATATAACAGTTTCCAAAAACAGATTAGAGATTACCCTTGAAAATAGGTAAGAAGTTGAGATATTCCCATGAATCGGGTTTGTATTTTGAACTCAATTTTGAAAGTTCCTTTTAAAACTTGTAACTATCCATAAAATAAGGAAGGATTCTGGTTGTTGTAGATAAATATAATACCCAAAAATAATTTATTGGCAGTCATTAAGAATACATAAGAATTTCATTGAGTTAATTAGACAATGAAAGTAACCCGAATGAAAATAGAAGTACGGGTGGAAAACCCCTTACCTTAACTTCGAACGTGTTCCTCTCTCGAAATTAAGCTCCTGGAATATGAAATTATGCTTATTAATAAATTATTTAATAACATATTAGAGATTTATTGAGTTTATTCTAATTATGGTTAGTTCATTTATGTTCTTATTGATAATTTATTGTATTGAATTCCGTTGCTCCATAGTGTTCATTTTCTTTATTTTCATCTTCGGTTCACTTGTTTTTAAGTATGTGGAATGGATTTAAATCTCCAAAATTGAAATTATATATTATTTATGAACATAAATAGGTGTTATTGGTCATTTATATAACTTGGTTACATGGAAGGAGGATGAATTATTATATTGAACTTTAATGATAATTGTTCCGTTTAATTTGTGGGTTTTGATTACAACGAACTCATTTTCCTTTATAACTTAATAAAATTTGTAAAAATGTATTACATAATCTTAAATAGGTTATATTACATATATAATAATCTGGTTCAACCATAAAAATAATGTTTTTATGGCCAGAATTGATAATGATAATAAAAATTGAAAGTCCGTCGTCCTTGAATGTGGAAAATTGACACATCTCGGATGGTGTTCTTGCTACTAGTATAAAAGAAGGTAAAAGGGGGAGATGATGGTAACTTGTTCCACTACCATGAAAAAATTATAGCACATATAAGGTACTAGATTTATCACAATATTTGGATAAGTATAGGTAAAATAAAAAGAAAACAAATGAACTTGAAAGGAAAGACAAAGAATAGAAAAGAGGAATTTACCTCTTGAACCAAACGTCCTTGAGAACCTCCTTAAGGAGAGGTTTTGGTCTTTTTATGAGACCAAGGATTTCTAGACATGGGGGAGGAGGTCGGGAAATTATTTAGAGAGAATTTGGAGATGTCACAAGGCTTGAGAGGAGTGAATGGAAGGGGGAGTGAGAGAGGGTTTTTATAGTGGAGGAGAGAGGGGATTTCTTAATATAAAATTCATTAATTTATTATTTCTCCACAAGACAAGGAATAGTGAGTATTCCATGACCAAGAATAGTAATTTTATCATGTGAAACCGAACCAATTGGTCTTACATCATCATAACATCATGCATGACTCTATAATTATCTTATTTAGCTAATTTTGTAAATTATGGTATTTCACTATTCATCAAAAATTCAAGTATTTTAGAAAAATCCCAAAACTTTACCCTGACCATTTTTCAATGTGTAGAATAAAAAAATGAAGTCCATTTTTCAAAAATAATTTTATAAATATTATTAATTTAATATTTAATTAAAATCATAATTTATTCTAAAAACAACAGTTTTAAGACATTTGTTTGCGTATTTTAAAGCATAGGTATATCGTACTTACACTTGAATATTATTTATATACTATTATAGGTAAGGTTAATATTCACTAGGGTATACCACTATTCATAAGGGTATGTTACTATTCATAAGGGTAGGTTACTATTCACAAAAAAATTAAGTTTTTCTTATTGGACTCCAAATAACTTACTGATCGCAAGTGTGTATGTTGGATTTTTGAAATTCACATCACAGAAGTGACAACTTATGTTTTAAAGGCCACATAACACTTAGTAGTTAATTAATTTGTGATTTCATGTGATTATTACATATTTATAAGAAAGGAATTTCCAAAAAATATATTGGGTCGTTACACTAGGACATGGATCAGGTACCATGTCTGGGAAGGGTACGTCGTCGCGTACCAGGTAGCAGGAACGGTATACGGATTCGGTTCACATAACCAAAAATGATTCGCATCTGAGCGGTAGTGCGGTACACAGATGGGCTGAATTTGGAAGAGGAAGTCGACCGCATATAAGCAAAGGCAGTACGCAGAGCGCATAGAAACACAGTCCGCAGATGGCTTGAGGTTCAAGGTGGCTGATGATTCGGTACGTAGTGGGGATCTATCGAATCAAGATTTGGTAAATCTTGATTTAGCAGATTAATTCTGTATCTTTTCCTATATAAGAAACTTTAATCCTACTGATTACTATGGAGATGGAACATCATTAGAAAGCATATTTTGATCTGGGAATTCGGCGAAGACCAAAGGTTGTTCGCGAAGGGAGGATCATGAAGGCTGAAGTGGTACACACAGAAGGAATACTTCCAAAGGTGTTTGTGGGGTTTCTTAACCAGAAAAGGAAGTCCGGTATGCATTGGAGGAAGTCTAGTATGCGGAAGGAGTTGTCTTGGTACACATAGGAGGAATCTCCAGTACACGAGAGGGAGAGTTGCGTGAGTAGTATGCGGAGGGGGTATCTAGTACGTAGAAGCAAAGGTAATCCATGAACAGTGAATAGTTTGCGGACAGAGGGTGATTCGTCGAGGAGCTTCGCATAATCGGTACGTGGTAGCGGTACGCGATCGCAAATGTGGAGACAATCTGCGGAAGAAGGGCAGTTCACGGCAACAGTGGTGCACGCGATGAAGGTGTCTCGTGTATCAAACCTGTTACTCAGTATGTGGGAGAGGAAAGTGGTTCTCGGTTTTCACAAGGATGCTTGGGAAATCTTTAATTCAATTTGAGAAATTATTTTCTGGTACCTAACAATACTCGGGAAGGTGGAATTCATCTACCGGGTGAAAGTGAAACTTAAACAGAGCATCTACCTAAAGTTGAGTGTGCAGGAATTCATAAAAATGAAGGGACTTACATGTCCATAAACTGTGTTTGACCTTCAGGTCAATAAATTGTGAGTGGATTCCTTTCTAAGAGCAGTGAGCGAAGGAAGAGGAAGACGGCGACCCTTTCCACTGGCAGTGAGCCAGAGAAAGAGGCATAAGGAGTGACCCTTGGGAATGTAGTGAGAAGACCCTAAACCTTGTAAAGGTAGTGAGCTTGGGTATAGAAGATCTATCCCAAACATTGTAATCATTATTGGAAATGAGCCTTAGTGAATTTGGAACATCGGCACATTGTCATTTTATGCTCCTTAGACGTAGCCCCGTGAGGGTGAACCAAGTAAAAATCGTTGTGGCATGTGCATAATTTCATATCAGTCTATATATTTCCATGGGAGGAAAAGAGAATTGAGTTTTTTCTAACAATAAAACAAGATTCAAAAGGGAGAAAGTTTTAATCTACCATACCCTAATTCACCACCCGTCTCAGGGTATTCGACCTAGTGGACATAAGAATCGGTATCAGGGTGAAAGGATGGAAGTTAGTGGTTCTCTCTCAAAAGAAGAAATTGAGGTGGTCAATCATAAAATAATTCCAATCATAGATGGAAATAATTTTCAACTATGGAAGAATCGAATGTAGCACTACTTCTGATCAGTTGGGATGGATGTCTTCACAGTAGCTATGCATGGAATATCTACTGGCACTAATAGTGGTGCTTTATCGAAAGATGAAATATGGGAATTGGATGATGATTCTAAAGATATAAATTCTTTAGTGGGAGCCCTATAAAATGCAATTTACGCTAATTTGATGTTCTATAAAACATCACCTGCACTGTGGTAAAAATTGTTATACATTTATGAGGGTGACACAAAAGTTTGAGAAGCAAATATGTAGGTTCTATGGAACAAGTACGAGGATCTCATAATGAATTCCAATGAGACTATTGATGCATTCTTAGACAGGATAAATATTATTGTGGAAGACATGCAGGGTCTTGGAGAAGTCATTGGAGATATAAAGATTGTGAAACGAATCTTAAGGAAAAATCCACCACGGTTCAATCCGAAAGTTTCAGTGTTGGATGACAAATACCCAAAAGAGCTAACACTAGATAACCAGCACAGTACCCTTGTAGCATATGAAATAAGAAATGATGAAAATGATGAAGTGGAAAAGGGGAAGTCAAAGTAAGTGTTGTTAAAGAAAATGAAGAATCTCTCCATTGAAGATAGTTCAGAGGAAGACAATATGGATGATGTCATGCCATTTCTATCCTATAATATGCAAAGAGGAAAAGGAAATTTCAAAGTTGAACTTCCATTTGCATTCTTTCGACGCAGAAATATTGGGAATTTTTTATAAAAGTGTCCTAAGAAGTTTGATGAAGAAAATGATGAAATTCCCCAAAAGAAGTATTCATCAAAGGAGAAAGGGAGGATAATTACTAGGAGAATTTTCTTCAAAAAGAAAATTCTTCTTTCAAGAGTGGATTAAAGTTCAAAATAATATAAGTAAAAATATTTAGAGGAATTCGTGGATCATAAATTATATGCTTTGGTGGAAATTGCTAGAAATTATTTAACGAGAGAAGAAAATGACAATGAAGAAGGAGAAATTGAAGGAAGAGTTTATCTTTAGACTCAATTAGAAGATTCCCTTGAAGAGATAGATATTATGTGAACCAAAAAAAAGAAATCTAATAGATTTGTTCATGATACAAAACTCTTTATGCAACAGTATGAAGAAGATAATTCTGATCTAAATGAATAAATTGAAAAGTTGATGTCTTCAATGCCAGAAAGCTCTAAAAAGGTGGTTGTGTACAAACTAAAAATTGAAGAACAGAAAATTGAAATTGATAGCTTGACTAAAACTGGAAAAGATCAAATCAAATGTATATAGAATCTTTAAGAATAGGTCATCATTCTGTGATGAACAATTGAAGATTAGGAGAAACTAAAAACTCTCGGTTCGACATCAGGAAAGAAGATCATACAAGTAAAAAATAAGATGATATTTAAATAGAATGGTCCATCAAAACAAAAGGGGATTTATCTAAAATAGGAAGCAGTTATGGTTCAAGTCAGACCACAAGCACCCACTCCATGACTGAAGACTGGTTTGGGTATAAAGAATAATCATAAGATTTAGAGAACCCAAGGCACAACTAATGGTGCAACACTACCACACAGGAATGTACCTCACATAAGATGCTATTGTTATGGTAAGATGAGACACTCTCAAAATGTATGTTCCATAGAAAAGAGGTATCAAATAGAACAAGAACAATAGAGGTGGTCGTACAGAGTTCAAAATTACAGGTCATCATTTGATGGTCATTATTTCAGGTGTAAAGGTCTCATACATATGGAAAGATATTGCACATCAATAATGCAGAGGAATGTGCTGAGGAAAACTGAATTTGTTCCTAAGAATAATCCAAAAGTATCTTCAAGTGATATTAAAATTCAAAATCAGTTTGCAGTTCTGTAGGTTGAGGTTGACCCATCATATACTGATGAAGATCAATATTATCATTCCATGTCGGTTATGAATTCAAAGGCTTGGGTAAAAAAGGAAAGGGTCAAGTAGGCTGTGGTTGCAGAGATTGTGTTTCAAAGAATCAAATCACATAGGGATATGGATAATTGATAGTGGATGTACTTCCCATATAATGGGAAATAAGAATCTAGTAACCAGAATCAGGTATGATAAAGAATGTATTGTAATATTTGGTAATGATGAGGGCTTGAACGTTATTGTTTCAGTAAAATCCAAGTTTGGAGGAAAAGACATGAGACAAGAATATGTCTTTCTTGTTGAGGGGCTTAGTCACAACTTTATTGGTGTTATTCAATTATGTAACTCAGGAAATTCCATATGTTTTTCCAAGAAATTATGTATCATCAAGGCAAAGTATGGTGCTTTTGTGTTTCAAGGAAACCATATGAAATGGAATCTCTACCTTGTGATTGGAGATGAAGATATGTGCTTTATGTCCAAGGATGAAGAAAAAAAGTTATGGAATAAGCATCTTGGACACATAAGCCAAGGTTCCTTGGAAGATCTGGTAAAATACGATGCAGCTCAAAATCTCCATAGATTATCACATGATCATACTCATACGTGTGATGCATGCCAACAAGGGAAGATCATTTGAAAGACATATAAGAAGAAGAAAAAGTCAACGATACTTCTTGAGTTGGTGCATATTAATGTGTGTGGGACAATTTCCCCAAGGGATATTAATGGGATGAGATATTACGTTCTATTCATTGATGACTATAGCATAATGGCATGGGTTTCAATAATCACCCACAAATCTGAAGTATTCAGTTTCATTACAAGATATCGACGGGAATGTGAAAATATGCTTGGTCAGAAAATATGAATGATTTGAACAGATAATGGAATAGAGTTCACAAACATCCAAGTGGAGGATTATCTCAACATCATAATGGATTAGTTGAGAGAAGAAATTGGATTTTCAACAACATGGCCATAACAATGCTCATTGAGAAAGACCTTCTGGAGAAATTTTGGAAGGAAGTAGTGATGACAATAGTACACACTTCAAATAGAGCTTTAATTTTTCCAAAAGAAGAGAAGACTCTATATGAGTTATGGTATGGAAAGAATCCATCATTAAAGTAATTTGGAATATTTGGAAGTAAGTTTTTCATTCTCAATAAGGAGAAACATAGAAAATTTGAATCTCGTGGGGATGAAGGGATATTTATTGGCTACTCAAAGAAAATAAAATCATATAAATGCTTCAATAAGAGGCTGGGAAAGATAGTTGAAATTCATGATGTGAGTATACTATAAAATGAACATAATATTCAGTAAATACATGATCAGACTAAGGAGGATAGCGATGAAGAGATAAGCAGATCAGGAGATGCTCCAGCTCCATAGATTGATTCAGAAGAAGACTCAGATGATGAGAATATATCAATGTCTTCCCAAAGACTAGAAATAAGCTCTAAAATTGATAGGTATAAAATAATTGGTGATTAGACAGCACTAGTTCATACAATAAAAATGAAGTCTTTACCAAAAGCTTCATACTTATCACAAGTAGATCCTAAATGCTTTGATGAAGCAACTGGAAATGAGAATTGGGTTCATGAAATGAATGAAAAACTTGACCAACTTGAGAAGAATAAAATGTGGGAAATTATTTCAAGACTAGAATAAAAGAATTTCATAGGGACAAAATAGGTATTTTGCAACAAAATGAATAAAGATGGTGTTGTGATTTGAAACAAATCACGGCTGGTGTAAAAAGGGTACTCCCAGATAGAGGGTATTGATGTTTATGAGACATTTTCACCCATCACAAGGCTAGAAACAATTAGATTATTCTTGGACATAGCTGTGAAATGAAAGTTTAATGTTTTTGAGATGGATGTCAAGTCAGTATTTCTTAATGGAGTTCTGGAAGAAGAAGTCTAAATTGAGCAACCAGATGGTTTTCTCATTCATGAAGATGATAATAGAGTTTGTTGGCTGAAGAAGGATTTATATGGCTTGAATCAAGCACCAAGATCATGGTATTCAAGGATTGATCAGTTTCTAAAGAAGCTCGGTTTCCAGCATGGTGGCATTGACTACAATATGTATTTCAATAATGACAATAGTCAAAGAATTATGGTGATGGTTTATGTTGATGACATAATCTTTGGTCGATCAGATGAAGCACAATGCAGACAATTTTCTGAATTCATGAAAAGTGAGTTCAAAATGTCAATGATTGGAGAGCTAACATTTTTTCTTGGATTACAGGTGACACAAGGAAAGAATGGCAGTTTTATTTCATAATATAAATATGCCAATGAGGTTTTGAGAAGGTTTGGAATGGATAATTCAAAATAAATGAAGATTTTTGTTGCTATCCGGTTGAAATTGTCATGATAAGATAAAGGAAAGAAAGTTAATATCATAGAATATAGGAAAATCATTGGAAGTATATTGTTCCTCGACAATGAAAAGGCCTGATATTGTATTTTCCACATGCCCAGCAGCAAGGTATCAAATCAATCCCAAAAAGAGTCACATGATTGTAGTAAAAATAATTCTTCTATATATCAAGGGAAAAGTGAATTTTGGCCTAATGTATAATGAAAAATCCCATCCAGATTTATTGGGATATATAGATGCAGATTGGGATGGTTTAGCAGATGATAGGAAATAAAAATTCAGAGGTGCCTTTTATCTTGGACGATTGTGTATTTCTTGGTTAAGAAAGAAACAAGATTGCATTTAATTGAGCACCTCAGAAGCTGAATACATTGAAGCTAATAAATATTTCACACAACTATTTTAGATGAAGTAGAAAATTAAAGATATGGGAATTGAATTGAAGTCTCTAATCGAAATTCATTGTGATAATTCAAGTTCTATAAATCTGAGCAAAAAATCCAATCCATCACTCAATCACAAAGCACATTGAAATCAAATATCATTTTATCGTGGAGAAAGTGGAGCAAGGGCTTGTGATGTTGGAGTATATGCTTGAAGAACAAAAAGTTGCAGATATTCTTGTAAAGGCCTTAACCAAATAAGTGTTTGAAATGCATCAACTAGCTCTGGGAGTCCTGTCGACTTCCCACACTTGAGAAGGTGTGGATGTGGATCCCCCTCTCCCCGAGGTATGAGGTGTCTTTCCCTAATGTGTTGATATGTGTTCTTTACCCTATTTCAGACAACCTTGATGTGCCCTTCAGGTTCGTTGACAAAGGGGAAGAAAGTGTGACTACTTTCATGGGAGAAAAGACATGGGGAGAAGATATTAAGTGGAGTAGCAATATAGGGGAAGATAAAACTGAACTAAAGCTTGTTAGAGGAACTATGAGATAGGGGATCATTAACAGGGGGAGAAGCTGTTAAGTGGAGCAGTGAGATAGGGGAAGATAAAGCTAAGCTGAAGCTGGTAAAAGGAGTTATGAGATAGGGGAGAATTAAATCAGATGATGCTAGAAGTGATCGATCAAATAGTAGATATCATGATAGCTGGGTATCATGATAAAAGCAAAATAGTGATGTTGTAATAGTGTGAGAATGTTTCCATAAATCAACAATTGGTATCAGTTTGAGAAATTGGTATCAGTTTGGTGTCAAAAGTTGGTGTCTGACATGAAGTGATTCATTGATGATATTTTCATTTACTATTGTTTCTCACGGCGAGCATTTCTTATGTGGGCTTATAGTATGTGTCAGGTTAATCCTTGATAGCTATCTTTATCATGTGAGGAAAATGGTGGTTGAAGTTTTAAGGAACTTTAACAAGATATCAAAATGCAGAGAATTGTTTTAAGAAGAGTTTTCAACAAACCCAAAGGGAGAGATTGTAGGGAAAAAATCCCCCAATGCATCCTTTCAGTATGTTTTGAGTGTGGTTGTGTTTGTTGACAAAGACAGATAAACACAAATGAGTATTGTTGTTGTTTGTCAAAGATAGGTTTTTGAGGTGGTGCAGTTTCGTAGTGTTTTCAAAATTTATAGGCCTTAAAATCAGGAATTTGTTTGAATAATGGTGAATGAAATCGGAAAAGGAAGAGGAATGAGGAGCCCAGGACATAGATCATGTACCATGTCCGGGAAGGGTACGTGGACACATACCAAGAAGCGGGAATGGTATGTGGATGCAGTTTTCGAAACAAAAAATGGTTTGTGGCTGAGCGGAAGTGTGGTATGAGTATGGGATGAAGTCGTAAGAGGAAGTCGACTGCGTAGAATAAAAGGCGATACACAGAGCACTTAGGATGACGGTCCGTAGATGGCTTGAGGTTTACGGTAGCTTAATATTCGGTATGCGTTTGGGGCTGTATTGAATCGTGATTTGGTAAATCTTGATTTATAAGATTAAGTGGGTATATTTTCCTATATAAGAAATGATAATCCTACCAATTAATGTGGAGATGGAACATAATTAGAAAGCATATTTTTCTCCAGGAATTTGGCAAATACCTAAGGTTGTTCATGAAGGGTGGATCGTGAAGGCTAAAGTGGTTCACGTGGAAGGAATTCCACCGAAGGTGTTTGTAGGGTTTCTTAACCCACAAAGGAAGTCTGGTACCCAGAAGAGTAAGTTTGATATGTGGAAGTATTTGTCTCGGTACGCGGAGGAGGAATCTCCAGTAAGCGAGAGGGAGAGTTTCGCGAGTAGTACGCGGAGGGGGGGACTTCGGTATGTATAAGTGAAGGTAGTCCGTGAACAACGAACAGTTTGTGGACAGAGTGTGATTCACAGAGGAGGTTCATAGAATCTGTACATGGTAGTGGTATGCGATCGCAAAGGAAAATACAATCCGCAGACGAAGGGCGGTTTGCGGTAGCAGTGGTGGCATGCGAATAAGGTGTCTCGCATACCAAACTCGTTACTCAGTACACGGGAGAGGAAAGTGGTTCACGATTTTCTCAAGGAATCTTGAGAAATCTTCAATTCAATTTGATAAAGTATTTTTCAGTACTTAACAGTACTCGGGAAGGTGGAATTCATCTATAGAGTGAAAAGGAACTTCAACAGAGCATCTACCTATAGTTGATGATGTAGGAATTCATGCAAATGAAGGGACCTACATGTTTATAAACTGTGTTTGACCTACAAGTCGATAAACTATGAGTGGATTATTTTCCAAGAGCAGTGAGTGAAGGAAAATAAAGATGGCGACCCCTTACACTGGTAGTGAGCCAGAGAAAGAGGCATAGGGAGAGACCCTTGGGAATGTAGTGATCAGACCCTAAACCTTGTAAAGTTAGTGAGCATGGATATAGAAGATCTATCTCAAACATTGTAATCATTATTGGCAGTGAGCCTTAGTGAATTTGGTACATCAGCACATTGTCTTTGTATGCTCCTTGTATTTTGCTCAGTGAGGGTGAACCAAGTAAAAATCGTTGTGTCCGGTGCATGATTTCATATCAGTATTTATATTTCCACGGGAGGAAGAGAGAATTGAGTTTTTTCTATCAACAAAAAAATATCCAAAAGGGATAAAGTTTTAATCTACCATACCTTGATTAACCCCCCCCCCCCCCTCTCAGGGTATTTGACCTAGTGGACCTAAAAATATATATATTAATTCAAAATAATTAATAATTCACAAGCTCCAAAAAATTCAAAATTTCCCTTTTTAAACCATTTGAATCTATTCACTCTAATTTTAAATCACAAAACTCCATTTTAAAGTCAATTTGAAATTTAAAATATCCTTTTTTGAGATCATAAATGAAATCCAAAATATCATCATCATTCTGAAACATCATATAAATCCACTTTATTAACATTAAAACCAATCATTTATTCTTAAAATCACATTTATATTATAAAAAATCGATCAGACTTGTCCAAATAAATTATTTGGACACTTTTTATTAGTTTTCAAAATTTGATTTTCACCACTAAAAATCATGTTACAATTTATTTAAAATATCTTTTTAATAAAAAAAATACCCATTAATTTTTATTCAATAATCAAACACAAAATTAATTTTCAAAATACCTTAGAAAACTCACTCACTATCTTCAAAACTAATCTCTTTCCATTTTGAACTAAGCTTTTTATGTTTTAAAATCATGCATCACCTAAATAACATGATCATTATATAATCAAGATAGTTTGGAAACAATGAAAATATAACACAAAATCCAATGATAATTAGTGACCGAAATTGACTAGGCCAAATGGTTGTAAATCCATGTTCCAATCGCATTGTTCTCACAGGGTTCCACTCTGAACTGTGTACAAGAGCTCCATAAGGTTTAGAAAACTTTGTGATCTCACCATGTGTCACTGATTCAACTCCCACTTCACCTCAAAACATGAATAGATTTATAAATAGCACAAATAATATTCCACTGAAGAGAAATCACAGTCAATATAAATTCAAGTACACTAAAATATGATAAAGAAAACTCAAAAATCGGGACTCAATAAGACATATCATGAAAACTCGAGGTATAGAATGAGTAAGATCTCATGAAACCTGAGTCATCTAGTTTGGAATTTTATGGGTGTGTTTTGATCATTAACTATGGATTATCAAGGAAAATTTGGTGTGCTCGTGTAGCGATGAGAGTAGTGTGGTGTCAATTGACAATGTGGATCTTTAGGAGCTAAAAAATTAATCAGTGTATACCATATATTTTGAGAGGATCGATTCTTAAATAAGATCGATGAAGAGAGAGAGTGGAGCCATCAATCGAGTTCCAAGAGATCTTGAATAGTGCGAGTGAGAAGGCTCTATTAGGGTTCTTTTTAAATGACTACGAAAGTATTTTAACAGCACTTTCAAAAAAGTGTTGATAAAGAGTAATTTTAACAGTGATAAAATATTAAGTGTTAATAAAACTAATATTTATCAACACTTTTTTAGCACTGAAAAAGACCTAATTTTAATAATATAATAATTAAAATTAAAATTTTTTAAATATATATAATTATAAATAAATATTTAAACAATTAAAAATATGTAATTATAAATATACTTATAAATAAATATATTTCTTATTTAAAAATATTTATTATTATTTTATAATTATTTAAATATATATATTTATAATTATAATTATAAATAAATATATTTATAAATATTTGATATAATTATATATATATATATATTATAAATATAATAAAAAATATAATTATTATTTAAATATATTTATTAAAATTTTATAATTATTTAAATATATATTATAGGTTATTAGAGGTACAATTTTAGTGAAACACACTCACACCATACGAAGACTAATGGGCAAGTCATAGTCCCACCCAAGTGATAACCCACCCATTATTCATATAGGATCACAGACCCCTTACAATAATGGCCCAAAGAACCTTATAAACAATGCCCCGAAAGGCCCAAACCACTATGGTCAGCCTGGGACATACACTTCCATAGGTGTTGTCACCACCGAACATGCATCCCTTGAATTTAAACAATGAACAGCCAACCATCCATTGTCTCATTGGACGTCATGTCGTGTTAACACACATGACCACTAGACCACCACCCCCACCATCAAGAGAGGGTTCACTGTTCCCATTCAGTAGTCACCACACCACCACCATATCATCATCTTCAACACAACACCATGATATATCAACACTTCCAGCCCTAGAGATTCGGTTGTTAGCATACACGCTTGTAGTCTTTGTAGCACTACAACTCACAACAATGGAGGATTCATTCACCCACCACAAATGTCAAAATATATGTACACCGACGCCCCCATTTAGTCGTCCGCCTCCACCATTTCCTTTTCTACAATTCCACACTAACATCGCTAGAGGAGTTGACCATCTTCCCTTCCATCACAAAAGGCATACACAGTAGCCTGCATTTGGCAGCCCGCCAACACCCTTGTCATTTCAGAAGCACTACACTCACACCACTGAAGGAGTCATCCACCTGACCTAACCATTGAAATATGCGCACAACCACCCCACACCACGTTCATACACCATGCTACCGTCTTGCACCCCCTTTTATAGTAGGGTCCCAAGCATTACCACCTTCACCAGATGTGGTAGGACCAACATAATGTTGGCAGATCTAGTTTCCAAATAGTCCCCCAATATTAAATGGGCCAAGAAAATGAAACATCCGGGATTTAAACCCCAACTGCCTACCCGGATGTAGTTATATTATAATTTTATAATCATATGTATATAGAATTATAATTATAAATAAGTATATTTAAAAAGTATTTATATATAATTATAAATATATTTATTTATTTATTTATTTATTTATTTATTTATATTACCGGGGTGTTAGTGGAGTGGTACTCATTGGTTGTACCCCTTTATCTCCATGGAAACTGGCAGAGGCTTGAGACCTTCCAGACTCAGACACCATGCATATTATTCACAAGGTGATTCAAAGTTGTTTCCTAGATGGGGAACATGCGGCGTGCTCTGGGCTTGGTCCCCCCCCCCCCCACTAGGAGTCGACCATAACCCATACACATGTTTTTCCCATGGGGTGTTAGTTGAGTGGTACCTACTGGTTGTACACCTCGCCCTTCATGGGAATTGGTGCAAGATCGAGTCCCACTAGACTCATGCATTGTGTGTATTATTAATAGTGTGATTCAAATCCACAACCTTGTTGGGGAACATGTAGTACACTTCAGGATTCATCAAGCCCCAGCTAGGAGACGAGCGTAACCCATACACACATTTTGTGGTCAAGGTCGTAGTCAAGTGGTACTCATTTGGGCACCACATCTAGGTAGGGTTGAGTCTTTCCTGCTCATCGATGATCAGTATGACAGTGGTGAAGAAGAGGATCATGGTGGTGGCTACAAAACCTAAGGAGGGAAATGTGCACAATTTTTGTGGTGGTGATGATTAGGTGGTGAAAGTGTAGGTCTGTCTCAGGTGTGCATGCAAGATGATAGGAGGTGGATACATGATGTAGTGTGATGAAGGGGGCCACCTAGGGCCATTGGGTAAAGGAAGATAGGTCATGGTTTGTGGCTAGTAGGAGGGACATGCTCTGCCCACTAACAGGGGAATATTTATAATATATATATATATGAAGTTCATGAATAGTTGGGGTTTGGCTTAGTGGTAAGAACGTTGTAATAATACATTGAGGTTGGGGGTTCAAAACCCATTGGGTGTAGGTACTGTCGTAGCACTATACCAGTACTGCAAAAACTGCTTTGGACAGTTCTAGAAAGAAGCTGCACTTAGTTACTTCACATTTCAACCCTACTACAAATATTTCAGGTAAAAATCGTCTCTATTTTACCAATCATACTATTAGTATTTCTCAATTTTTTGATAAAAAAATATGCCTAAAAAATCTGATAACTTGATTACTAACCAAGATGTAGACCATATTTCTAGTAGTAGTAAAGATTCTATGAATTTACCCATGATGAACCCCTACACTGATCCCTCTAAGGATAATATTAAGGTCAGTAATTCAAACATCCCCCATGCTACCTCTAGAATCAATAGAGAAAAAAACAAGAGCCCAAAAAGTACTAAAAATATCAGAAAATCTTATAGATATAATAGATTGGGAAACAAAAAAAGGAGTTTTAACTCCAATTTTAGGTTTAAATGAAGATCCTCTTTTGGAATTGTTAGGGTATTTCCAACTCTGACACCTTTTCTATTTTAAAAAGAATGATTAACACCCAATTCCCAAAATTGTTTTATATTGCTAAACCTAAACTCAAATTTTCATTAAAATACAATCATTTGTGTCAAAATGTTTATTATTTTATTTGTTACACAAAAAAACTCTTGTGTTGATACTCTCGGGAATTTTTTTCACTCTTCCATCCAAAATATTAACATTTTTAACATCTCAGAGAAATCTATCACTTGTGATTTTGTTTTTGATGGAACTCTTATTTTATACTCATTTATTTATGCCAATAATAGATATCAAGATAGGAGATCCCTCTGGGATGACCTTTTCTACCTAGGTTCTTGTATTATCACACCTTGGTTTGTTATTAGGGACTTCAATGCTATACTCAATTCAATTGAGAAAATTGGTCCCTCACATGCCTTGATCTCCATGAGATAATTTAAAACATATATTGAATACAATAACCTTATTGAAATAAATATTACTAGTTCTAAATACACTTGGTATAGAAAACACTACAATATGGTGGTTGCCTCTAAATTGGATAGACCTTTCACAAACAATTCTGCTTTAGATAAATGGGACACAATCTCCAGCACCACCCTTCAAAAGCTCCACTCTGATCATTATCTTATTTTGGTTATTGTTTTCACCAAAACTGTGAAACTTGATCTTCCTTTTAGTTTTAACAACACTTGTTTCTCTAACATTGAATTCACTGACATCATCAAGAATTTTTGGCTTTCCATGAAACAATGCAATGATACCTTTTCTTGTTCTGTCAAGTTAAAATATCGTAAACATATGCTCAAAGGATGGTGCATCTCACATGACAAAAAAATTAACAATGACATCCACCTTCTTGAGAATGAACTAAATAAACTTAAAAACATTAATATTAGATATGATTTTAACACTGATCTGAATCATGAAATTAATATTTCGATAAAGCTCAATTACTTGCTCACTTTTAAAGAGAATATGAAGAAACATTCCTTCAAAGTAAAATGGTTATCTGAAGGTGATAGAAACACTAAATTATATAACTCTTTTCAAAGATCTAGGAAATCCTACAGACCACTAGCCTCTCTAAAAGATGGAGGTAGCCTTCTAGACAATAAAGATGAAATTTCTAATCATATTTTATCCTACTTTGAATCTATCTTTAATGGACCTGATAATAACAAGGACATATTATATGAGATCATACCAATGGTGGTCAATAATTATGAATACACCTTTCTTCTTAAAATTCCTCTTGATCACGAAATTAAGGACACTGTCTTTAGTTTAAATCCTAACGGTGTTCCTGGTCCTGATGGTTTCAATAATGGTTTCTTTCAATAGTATTGGGACATTATCCAATTTGATGTTTGCAAGCCTGTCAAATCTTTTTTCTCCATTGGTGTTCCCCCTCATGGACTTAATGCCCAATTCCTCTCTCTAATTTTTAAAGTTGACAATGCTTTATAAATTCACTTGTTTAGGCTCATTGATTTCATTAACACACTTTAAAAAAATATCAAAAAAATAATTTCTAATAGGCCTTCATCAATCACTGAAAAAATTGTCTCCTATAATCAATTTGGGTTTATTAAGGGTAGATCTATCCAAAACTGTATTTGGCTTGCTTCAGAATGTACTAACACCTTAAACAAAGCTAATAGAAAAGGTAATATTTTCATCAAACTAGACATCAAAAAAGATTTTGATACCATGGATTAGAGTTTTATCTTCAAGGTGCTTCAATATTTTGGTTTCAATGATACCTTTATATCTATAATCAGAACTTTGTTCAAATCATCCTTTATTTCCATTCTGATCAATAGCTCCCCCAGGAGCTACTTCAAATGCACCAAAGGTGTTAGATAAGGTGACCCCATTTCTTCCAACCTTTTCTCCATTGGAGAGGACTATCTTAGTTGTTTTCTCACTTGTCTTGTTGATCAAAACAAACTCAAGCTCATTAATGTCTTGCGGAATGTTAATGCTCCCACCCACCGGTTGTATGCTGATGAAATCATTCTTTTTCTCCAAGGTGATAAAAGAAATATTCAAAACCTCAAAAATTCCCTCGATCACTATGAGGAGATTTCTGGCCAATCCATTAGCAGGAACAAATCTTATTTCTTATTTATAAAAAAAATTCCCCCTAACAGGAAGTGAAAAATTATAAATGACCTAGGTATTAAAGAGGTTTCTCTTCCTTTTACATACCTAGGTGTCCCTGTCTTTTGGGGGTGACCCAGATCCTTTAATTTCTCTACTATTTTCAACCAAGTGCTTAACTAGTTAACCTCTTGGAATGGAAAATCTCTTTCTATACTGGGTAGAATATGACTTTTAAAATCTAGTATTATTTCTAAATTGGTCTACTCTATGATGGTCTAAAAATAGACTACTAGTTTAATAAAAAAATATCTCAATCAAACTTTTTTTTGGACTAGTAGCATTGTGGAAAAGAAACTAGTAAACATCCCCTCACTCCATTGTAATGAGGCTCTTCAAGCCATGCTCACTTGGAATCTTCTCTATAATAAATCTGACTCCTTTTATTTTATAAAAATAGATTTATTTAAAAAATAAAGAAGGGAAACTAAAACATTCTCACCTCCTCTATTTTTCCATCCATAAAAAATCATTTTCCTCCATCATGAACAACTCTAGGTGGATGGTCTCCAGAGACTCTTCTATGACCTTCTGGTTGGATAACTGGACTGGTACTCCTTTAATCTCTATGGTTCCTCCTGACCAAAGTCCTGTGAACACCAAACATTCTATTAGAGATGTTCTAAATTCCCAAAATGATCAACTCCCTAACACCATTATGAATTTCATTTACAAATATCTTTTCTCTAACACTGATGATTTATTAATTTGGGAGCATGTACATAATGGTATGCTCAATTCTAAAAAATTTTACAACCAATCTTTTTGAAACTTGGAAAGTGACTTTGGATGGATAAAAAGATTTGACAAACCATGGATCAAACCTTATAGATTTACTCTCATTTGGAACCTTTCTCACAATAGGATACCCACAGATGAACGTCTTCAATTGTATGGTATTCAACTCTTCTATAAATGTAGCCTCTGTAATCAACACAGAGAAGATACAACCCATCACTTTCATTCATGTGCCATTTCTTATACTCTTTGAAAGTATATTTTTGACATTTTTTACAAAAAATGGTTGACTAATGACTCTGTCAAATATCAACTAAAGAGATGTGCAGATATGGATAGCCCTCAGCAGATTAAGAATATTTTCCTTACTATTGTTTCTAAGCTTCTCCATGCGATCTGGTATGATAGAAATGCTCTTATTCATAAAATATACACACTTATCCATAATTCAGGTCATATGTGGATCCTCATTTCCATATGTGAAGCTGCTTCAATCCAAAAAGTCCATTTCAACAACACGGTGAATGATTTTAGCATACTACGATGTCTTCTTGTTGATGGGAACTTTTATCAACCCCTCCGTACCTTTGAAGTTTCATGGCATGCTCCTTTCCCTGGCTGGATTAAGGTCAATGTGGATGGTTCATCCAAAGGCAATCCGGGTCTTGTGGGATGTGTATCCATCTTCGTGAGCCATCTTGGTCAGATCCTCAGATGATTTTATGGTAGTTGTGGTGCATCTTTGTTGGAGGCTTAGATGATGAGTATGATTCAGGACGTTTCTTTTTCCAAGAAACATGGTTTAAGCAACCTCTATATTGATAGTGAATAGACTACCATCATGCAAGCAATGTGGAATGGTGTGATACACCTTGCGTGGTCGATCACCACTTTTTGGATGGACTACACCCGCTCGCTTCTCAACAATAATTTCATCATCACTCATATATATCATGAAGTCAACATGGTTGTAGATGGACTTGCCGAAAAGGGAGTCAACCAAGATATCACTTGGTTTGAGGATCTTCCTTATGATTTACTTCCCCTTAATAATAAGGATTTTAATATATTTCTTTCTTTTAGACTTTTGTAAACTCTTTCTTTTATAATTATTGTGCCTTGGTTTTCTGGTCAAGGAACCATCCTCTTCAAAAAAACATTTATATAATTATATATATATATATATTTATGGGGTCAATTCAAGAGATTATCCCTCTAACCCACAATGGTGTTAAAGGATTTCCTCCTATGGATTCCTTGGTTTCCCATCCTCTAGCTGAATATTTCATCATCCATGGGAGATTTGATTGTTACAAATCTATTATAGATGATAGGGGAAAAGAGGATTGATCATGGGGGAGTTTCTCAAATTTCTTCACACAATGATAATAGATTTAGTCTTTATTTCTCTTCTCTAAAGGATACCATAATTGTAGGTCCTTATCATGGAGATTATTTCACTCATGTAAAAGTTGATCCAGATGCGATCTTGGAGAGAATGTAGAAAGGTAGGCACTCTATCATTGCTCAGCTTCTCTTACTAGGGGGTTCCAAACCAAGAAAATCGTGTAACCAATATAAACACCTCTCAAAATTTTTGGGTTTTTTGAGTTGGAACAACATATCTCTAGCCCACATATTTTTCATATTATGTTCCCTTTGTAATAATTAAAGATGAGAGTATGGGGATTTGGTTTAGTGTATCTTGAGCCAGGAATTATTCATATTTGGTAGTGGGATCATGTTTTCAACCAATTACATGTATTTAATTATTTTGTTCAATCATGGGTCAAAGTACACGGGTTAAATTGGAGAATTTGACACCCATGCATTTTGTATGACATTGCAATTATGATTGGAATTCCCATAAAAATGGATATAGAGACTAAATTAGCCAGGTTCAGGCGCTAAATTTGGTTTCTTATTGAAATTGATATGAGGTTAACTCTTGTTGAAAATTTTATACTTTCAAATGACGATGGGGAAGTTAAAATGAGGATCGAGTATGAAATAATTCCTAGATTCTGTTCAGATTACAGAATCATTGGGCATAATAGGATGAATTGAAAGATTTCAATGGTATGATCCTTATTTTCCACTATAGTCCATGATGTCAATTAGTTTTTTAAGAAATTAAAAAGGTCAAAACCCACTGATTTCAATCCTCATGGTGATAAATTGGGAAGGACCTAGAATGGGGGGTTGTTTGAGGGTTCCTGGCACCTGATACTGCTCCTACTAGTGATGGAATACCTTCATAGAAGCTCTCTCATGACCTAAGGGAACATATTCACTCTTATGCTGAGGATGTAGGGGTGGGGGTGTATACAATTTTAGTGGGTATTTATTCTTATGAATTCTCCAATCATAAGTCTATGGGGGATTTCATTATAGATTGAAAGACAATGGAGTAATTTATACACCCTCTGGGTGTGGATGGTGAGAACCATCCAAAGAACTTGTGGGAATAATGTGCAGAAGATGTGGAAACTGAGCAAATTTTGACACCTACTGACATGTATACAAGAGATGTTCTATTCATGAATGATGAATTGGTGTCTAAAAATGTTGGTTTATCTAATGATCAAACTGATTTTGAGATTAATGTGGGGGGATTTGAAAATGAAATGTGGAAGGAGAGATCCTTAACCATTTTCAAATGAAAAGGAAAAATAAGATGGAGGAAACAGTCTCTTTTAAATTGATGAACACTGGTCCTTGTATGGTTCATTGGCCGGAAATGAAAAGTGCTCCAACTCAGGCACTAAGGGAAAAAAATTATTATTTTATGATGAAGGTTTCCAGATGCTCACTCATGGGAAGGCCAAATCACTTATCTCTTCAACTAAGTATGAACCAATAATGGTTTAGAACCATTATCAGAGGGATGTTGGGCCCCTTGATCAATGGATGGATGACAGGGGAAGGGAAACTTTCCCAAGCCTTTCATTGAAGCAATGTGATCATGGGATTGTTAACTATGAATTTTTGGACAAGAATATCTATAATGAATCTACTTCTAGTGAAGGTGATGTTAATGGCATCAGGGTAGAGGATACTAGAGATAAGGGATAGTCTCCCTTATTCTAGTCAAACTGAAGGTAAGAGAGCGCTCACTTAGGATTCTTTACATTTTAAATTGATATAATAGCAAGGAAATTTTCAATGATGAAGTTGGAAACATCCACAGATCTATTCGAGTTGAAATAAAATCCTCAGGTCATGACATTGAGCCTCATGAAGAGGAGGAAGAATCATCGATCATGGAGAACCAAGATGACACTTGACGGGCTCTTAAGAAGTGGAAGAGGGTCAAACAGTTGATAAGTTGTTGTGACTCCCGAGGAAGGGGTGAAAGGCATAAAAGAATGTTTTTTTTGAATGATATATTATGGTGGAATTGTTTGTTCCATGTTTTAATACTGTAACCCCTCTCACTCTATGCTTGTGTTCTTTCTTTTGAATAATAATTTTTAGGACCATGGATTTAATTCATGGTTCGCAAAGTTCCTGGTATATATATTTATTAATATATAAATATATATAATTATAAATATAATAAATATATTTATTATAATTATAAATATATATTAGGTTCTTGGAAGTACAATTACATCAAACACACACACACCTCACACACAGGTCTGAAAGGTAGGCCATAGCCCCCCCAAAGGAGATATCTCACCCATCAAGCCTTATTTATTATTATATTGATAACCCAAAAGCCCAGTGGGCATGAAACCCATTACATTGTCAAATTTCCTAATTTTAGTGGCATGAAAGCCCAGTGAAATGTCAGGTCTACATCATCCTGATTGTGTCACCATACCCGCATCATGTCTGCATCACCACCAGCCCTCGTCATGCCCACGTCACAACCAATCACGTGATGCCTACATCACCACCTATGTCATAAACCCCCGAGGGGTTTTCTGGGATTCGAACAATGGTCTTTTAGATATTGGATCACGAGATTTACCACTCTGGTCTTTTATAATTATATATATATTCATTTATAATTCTAATTATAAATAAATATATTTATAAATTTTTGAATATAATTATATGTAAGTGCATAATCATATATATTTATATAATTATATATAAATAATTATATATATACATATTTATTTATTTATTTATTAATATATAAATATATTTATTATTTTTATATATTTATTATAAGTTTATAATTATTTAAATAAATAAATATTTATTTACAATTATAATTATAAATATATATATTTAAAAGGTATTTATATATAATTATAAATATAATAAATATATTTATTATTTAAATATATTTTTTATAAATTCATATTTTTTAAAATATATTTTTAAATATATTTATTTGTTTATAATTATAATTATAAATAAATATATTTATATATATTAGTATATAATTATAAATATTTTTATATAATTATTTATATTTATATATATTTATAAAACTCATTGGGCATAGGTTACTATAGCAGTACAGTATTAGTACTATAGTAGCGGAGACACAGTAGCAATGATGACACTGTAGTGGTGATGGGTGTTATAGTTTTAGCAGTGGCGGGTACTCTAGCGAGTACTATAGTAGTGGTGGTACTATAGTAGTCAGGGGGTACTGTAGCAGTACTATTCACATAATGGGCTTTGGGCCAAAATTTCAGGCCTACGATCCATGTAATGGGATACATGCCCACTGGGCCTTCGAGCCATATATATATACTGTGATAAAGCATGTGGTTGGGTGGGTTATCTCTTGGGGGCTATGACCTGCCTTTCATGCTTGTGTGTGTGCGGTTTGTGTGTTCTTGATGTAATTGTACCCCCAAAAACCTAATATATATATATATATATATAATTTATATAATTATGTATATATATATATATACATTATTAGTTTATAGGTACAATTACATTCAGACACACACACACACCACACACACAGGCTGAAAAGACAGACCATAACCACCCCAAGCGGATAACCAACACATCAAACCTTATTTATTTAGTACATGGCATGTAGGCCCAGTGGCATGAAACCCATAACATAGCTCGAAATCCTAGTGCAATGTCATGCATGCACCATCATGACTGCGTCACTAACTGCATGTGTCATCGTCTATGTCGCTGCCTACATAGTACTATAATAGTACCTGCACCCACCTGGATTTGAACTCGAGTCTCATGCAGAATTACAAGGATCCCTTATCACTCGGGTAAGCCCCCAACTACTATATTAATATATAATTATATATAATTATAAATATAATAAATATATTTATTACAATTTCATAATTATTTAAATAAATATATAAATTTATAATTATAATTATATAAATATAAATATATAATAATTATTATAATTATAAATAAATATATTTAAAAACTATTTATATATAATGATGTGTGTGTCTGTCTATGTGTGCCAACAATCCTATACCTGAGTGGTAGAGGCTCCTACTTAGCATCTAAAAGACCAAGGGTCAAATCTGGGTGGGGGTGGATTTATGGGTTAATGTAGTAGTTATATAGTTTTCATTATAGCAGTTATTATACGGTAATATAGCAATCAAAACTATTCATTCCTATTCATTCGATTTGGACCTTTGGTGTAAAGACCCGTAAAATTCAAGGGAAATTTTTTTCTTTTTTTTCTTTGGAATTTTACAAGAACGCAGTTTCTGACGGCACCTGATTCCGAGGCCCGGTGTGCCCGGAATAAATTTCCGAAGTTTGGCTTGGGTACGTTCAGTGAACAAACGAGCGGGAATTTCTAACTTTTGAACCGGTGCCCGGAATCAAATTCTGAGGGCACCGATGAACTCGCAGCGCCGATATTCGCTTAAGGAGACCTTTTCCGAGGTTGCGTTTATTGCGGGTTGAGAGTTAGTTTTTGGGAATTTAGAATAAGTTAAATAAAAATTGTGGAATACAAATTTTTATTTTAACTTGTTGGTTAACTTCTCCCAAAGGGAGTTAGAGGTGGGACCCACATCCACTTAACCTCCCTTGGGAGGATTACGTGTGTTGGGGCCCATACGAAGCATAACTCTTCATCTTCTCTTTTTAAAACCCCCAATAACCCCTCTTTAATTAACTTGACAAGTTGGGTTATTAAATGGGTGGAGTTGTTTAATTTCAAACCTTTGAATTTCAAAATGGTTTGGTTGAGTAAATAAAATAAGACCTTAGATTATTTTATTTGGGTTAGAATTCTCTAGACAATCTTGAGAGAATTTGGAGCCTTCTTCTTCTTCTTCTTCAAGCTTTGATGAAGAACGCGAATAACCTTCGAACATCGACGAAGAACACCACGTTCTCGGGAATCGTCTTCCGTGATGCCATACCCGCGACACCGACGACGTCTTCGTCCACGTCATCTCTTCCGCGACGGTTTCCCGCGACGAAATCACCCTCAAAGAACTTCGAATCCTCGCTTCACGACATCGACGTTTTTCTTCCGTGACGCCGACCACCGCGACGCGTCTTCCACGGGTCGTTGACGATCATCGTTCTTGAAACCGAGGTAGGGGTTTATTGTTGAATATTTATTTATTCTCGTTCTTGGTTCTAGCATGACCAACTTGAGGATAAATGTTTATGTGTTATCGTCTAACGAGAGGGGGGCCGGACCGCACAAACATGGCCGAATCCCCCCTCCTTTGTTCTTGATTATTATTTTCTTGTGGACGAACGAGATGGCGTGGTGTCGTCGCACCACGCGGGAATCACACGGCAAATATTGTGCGGCGCCGTCGCGCCGCGCCGTGGAAAGATTTTCATGAACGCGACACCGTCGCACCGCGTCGAGGGAAACCAAAGGCGCCACGGCCGGAGCGGGGCCGCGGTGGAGGGGCGCGGTGTCGTCGCACCGCGCCGGACGACGAAGGCCACGGCCGGTTCCGGGCCACGGCGGAACGAGAAGACCGGCGGCTAGCCGCGCCGCCGGTGTCGGAAGCAGGAAAGGGGACCGGCCGGCCAGGTCGGGCCGGCCGGAAGGGAGAAGAACCGGGGGAATTAATTCCCCCGGCTGGCCAGAACTGGCCCCCCATAATGGGGGGGCCGCGGTTACACCAAGGGGGGGCAGCGCCCCCCCGTTTTTCTCAAAGGCAGTCCCCCACGAGGGGGGACGTTTGATCCAAGGCGCGGCTTTCAGCCGCGCCGCCAGCAGAGGAGGCGGGGGCTTTGCCCCCCGTGCGTGGCACTCGAGAGGCGTCCCGGCCGCGCCGCCACGCCGGACCGCGCCGCTGGCCGGGCCGGGTCGGACCCGGGTCGGGTCGACCCGGTTCGGGCCAACCCAGGGGGGGTCGGCCCGGACCCGGACCCCCCGTTTTCGAATTGACTTCGGTCTTTTGCCCATAACTTGATCTACGGACCTCCGATCGACGAACCGTCAGTGGTGATGCGATCCCTGGATCGAGACGGTCGATTCGGTATATCGCACTCAAAGTTTCGGAATACTTTGAGTTTGGCCGGGTTGGTTCGTACACGAAACCAACCGGGCCTTCGGAGCGGAAACGCTCATATCTTGAACGACGGACGTCCGATTGACGTACCGTCAGCTTTGTTGTGTTTCTCTTAGTGAGACGGATCTTTTGGCATACTCCGCCCGAGGTTTGGACGCAGGTGGAGTACGGTCGGGTTGGTTTTGCCTTAAAAACCAACCGGGCCCCTGGGACGAAAAAGCCAAAAACTCTCAGATCGGGCGTCCGATCGACGCGCCGTCTGTTGCGTTGAGTTCCTGTTGGCGATACGGAACTTTTGGATACATCAACTCTAGTCTTTGTGACAGTTGATGTATCAGCCTCTCGGCTCGTGGAGCGGACCCTCCCGAACGAGCTTGCTGTGTGCGGGAACCCTAGTGCTGGCTGTGACTGTGACTGCTACTACTACTGCTACTGCTACTGTGACTGCGACGACGACAGTACAGAGATCCTTAGTGGATTCGACGACGATGACTACAGCACTCAACGATCCTACGTGGATCAGTGCTACAGGTCCTATGTGGACCCGATCCTGTGTGGGTCTGATCATGTGTGGGTCATTGCGCTCAGCGGTCCTGTGTGAACCAGCGCCTACAGGTCCTGTGTGGGCCCGATCCTGTGTGGGTCTTTGCGGGGGTTAGTTACCTATCGATCCTTCGTGGTTCCAATGACTTAGATGGATCATAGATCATCTTTATCGTCTTTCGATGAAGTATACCTGTGTGAGCTGAATCCTGTTGCTTTCCTGTGTGGATTGTGTTGTGTTATCCTGTGTGGATTTCGTTTTTCTTTCTTGTGTGGAATATGTATACTTTCCTGTGTGGACTGAGTTGTACTTGGGCTCGGATGTTGGAGCGTATTGAAATTGATGACTTAGGTATATGTATGGGCATATACCTAAGTAGTGTCGGTTGTTACTTTGTGTTTGTATCTCACCTTTGTGGTTTATCCTTTGTGGATTTTGGGAGACCATCAGGGGTCTCGGGGTCCCTACTGAGTAGATTATACTCACCCCTGCACGGGCTATGCCCGCACTACGTTGTGTTGGTTGCAGACGACGGACAGCGTTGATCGTGGTTGAGGCTTGCAGAGCAGGACGGTACTTGGAGGTGGACCACTGGGCGGGACGTACTCGGAGCGGACGGTGGGACCCGAGGAGCAGTGGAGCTATCTGTACCCACCCTTCAGGTGGGATTTCCAGTGGACAGCTCAGTGTAGCAGATTTTACTTTACAGTTGTTTTTTTCCCTTTCGAGTTGTACTTTACTTTCAGTTTGGGTTTGTATACTGGCCCATTTACTTTTCCGCACTTTCAGTTGTATTATGTTCTTACTTAGCGTTTACTTTTCTGCTTTCTTACTCTGTGGTGTTTGTTTACTTTTCAAAGGCAATGCCTTCCCTTTTTACTGGGATTTACGCCTTGGTGCTAGTCGCCAGCCCCTGGCCTATGGAAGGCGGGCTTGGGGTAGTCACGGCACGGGCCCCGAGGACGGGTCGTGACAAATTTGTATCAGAGGAGTTCGGTTCTACCGTGAACTCTGATCTTTTCTATGGGAATCAATAATTTTTAGAGTATTGAGTGTGGTTATCAGTCCAGGGAGTCCAGTGTTGGTGCGGCGGCCGACGTATCCGTACACCAGGACCCTGACTACTGATTTCCGCCTTAATGCACGAAAACATTGATTGCGTGTGTGTTTCAAAGTTTTCTTTGTGATTACTTTGTGTCAGCTCCCCAGGTATACTGTTTGACCGTGGCGCACCTGTTCCTTTTCAGGATGGCCCCACGACGGCAGACAGCTAGCATTCCGAGAGTCGAGCGTGACGACAGCCCACCGAGCGACGAGGCCTCGGTGCAGGGCCCTTTTTCAGCAGTGGAACTGGCGGTAGCACTACCCGCCGAGCCACCGATGCTTCCAGCACCAGCCGCTGACGATGCATGTCGCCTTGGAGCTCTGCACGAGTTTCAGCGTCAGCGACCGCCTAGGTTCCTTGGGGAGACGGACCCCCAGGCAGTAGAGGACTGGCTGGAGGCAGTGGTATGAGTTTTTAGGCTAGTGAGGACACCTGCAGACCTCATGGTGATCCTCGCTGCGAGCCTACTGCACGCAGCAGCGGGCCGACGGTGGAGCTTGATGCTCCAGGTGCACGATGATGCATCTCTACTATGGACGGACTTTGAGAGCCTCTTCCGCTCGGAGTTCGTCCCAGCCACCCTTCGTGCGGTGCGTATCCAGGAGCTTCTTCAGCTGCGGCAGGGCAGCATGACGGTCGCTCAGTACTCAGCGAGATTTACTGATCTCTCGCGCTACTCGACCGACATGGTACGGGACCCATTCTTCCGGGTCCGGACCTTCGAGCAGGGTTTGAGACACGAGATCAGGGCATCGCTGATCTCTCTAAGCATACCGACTCAGACAGGAGTACTGGAGCGGGCCCTTTTGATCGAGAGCTTCCTTGCTGATTCTACACCAGCGCCGCAACCCACCGCAGGGCGGCACGTGGCAGAGTCATCTGCAGCAGGCAGTCGACGGATGACTTAGGGGTCCAGACAGACCAGACCTTCAGGCAGACGACCTCTGGACACTGGCTCAGCAGTGCGGGGCACACAGCGCGGAGCCAGTCTTTCAAGAGGCAGACAGTGCTACTCGTGCGGCGGGCAGGGCCACATGGCTCGTGACTGCCCGACCCGCCATGCAGAGGAGCAGTAGACGGTTGAGGAACCACCTAGGAAGAGGCAGAGGTTCGACCGTGGCAGTCCGTAGGGAGGAGGCGGACGAGGCAGAGGAGCTGGCTGAGCAGCAGGTGGTGGGCTACGCTTTGAGGCTCTACCACCACCACCACCAGGAGGTCCACCCCGACCTCAGGGGAGATCACAGCTTCAGGCAGTTGAAGCTTACGATCATGGAGCTCTAGAAGCGGGTGGACTAGTGCGGGACTAGCTCCAGGCATAGAGGCCTTTTCTCATAATGCCTCTAGCTTCATATTTTGTGTTGCCTTGTGTCCTTGTTCTTTAAGTTGAAGTAACAAAAGATACTTGCCTTGGTGACTTTTGTTTTCTTGTCTTTTGTTTGTTTTTACTAAGAGGTGCCAGTTAAAAACTGTTGACTTGACCCTCACTTGCGAGATTCTTACGGGAGGAAACCCAATGACCACACACTGATGCTGACAGTGTGACTCAACCCTTGGAGGCGAGAGTAACGGTTGGATCTCTTGGTAGCAGCGTCGAGGCCTTACGACGTCATCCATGCCGTGAATTAACTAATCATGATGGGATTGACTGTATTAGGCAAGGAACGTGGTTCATCCAGGGGATGAGACCGGATTTCACTTTTCGGCAAAGGAGAAATCTTTGCAGCTTTGACGTACGTTAAGGAGGAAAGGGAAACCCTTCGTGTGGTCAGACAGATGTCAGCAGAGCTTCTAGGAGCTGAGACAGAGATTGACCAGCGCACCTATTTTGAGGTTTCCTGAGGAGGGAGTAGGGTACGTAGTCTACTTCGATGCATCAGGGACCGGGCTCGGATGTGTTCTGATGCAGGAGCGGGCATTGATCGCCTATGGATCAAGTCAGTTGAGGCCGCATGAGCAGAACTACGCTACCCATGACCTGGAGTTAGCAGCAATGGTCTTCGCTCTGAAGACTTGGCGACATTACCTGATGGGCGAGCGCTTTACAGTCTTTTCTGATCATCAGAGCCTCAGGTATATCTTCTCGCAGAAGGACCTGAACCTGAGACAGCGGTGATGGCTCGAGTTCCTCCAGGACTATGACTTTGAGATAGTCTATACTCCTGGGAATGGGAACGTAGTAGCCGATGCCCTCAGCAGGAGGATGGGCATTCAGCTACTTGAGGAGGCGACGGAGCAGCTAGCCTCTTTGTAGATATCCTTCGTGGATAGAGATGGAGCAGCCTTCCTCCAGTCTCTCACAGTCACCCCTCCACTACTGCAGCGGGTCAGAGAGGCACAGTGTGAGGACGCTGACTGTGAGACACAGCATGCACAGATATCCTCGGGACAGGCACCTGATGGTTTCTCCCTTGGAGCAGAGCACGAAATCCTTTTCAGAGGACGTACCATGGTACCAGTCACTTTGCGAGAGGAGGTGCTGAGAGAGCTTCACACTTCTCCCTTGGCGGTACATCCTGGAGTGGCGAAGATGTACCAGGATCTCAGATGACAGCACTGGTGTCTGTGCATGAAGAAGGTTGTAGTAGAGTTCGTTTCTCGATACCTCACCTGCCAACAGGTGAAGGCAGAGCATCAGGTACCAGCAGGCTTGGTACAGCCCTTGGAGGTCCCGGAGTGGAAGTGGGACGGGATATCTATGGACTTCGTGATTGGACTTCCACGCACTTCCAGACGTCACGACTCCATTTGGGTGATTGTTGACCGACTCACCAAGTCGGCTCACTTCTTACCTATCAGAGAGCAGGGCTCAGTGGAGAGCTTGGGATGTCTCTATGTTCAGGAGATTGTGCGGATCCACGATGTGACATCATCTATCGTCTCCGATCAAGATGCTCGCTTTACTTCCCGGCTTTGGAAGGGGTTACAGGAGGTGTTCGGGACGCAGCTACGTCTGAGCACAGCCTTTCACCCTCAGACGGATGGTCAGACGGAGAGGACCATTCAGACTCTCGAGGACATGCTCCGCGCATGTGTCCTCGACTTTGGTCGTAGCTGGGAGGACCACCTACCCTTGGTGGAGTTTGCGTACAACAACAGCTACCACTCCACCATCGGGATGGCACCGTACGAGGCATTGTACGGTCAACCTTGTAGATCTCCTTTTTGCTGGACAGACCCTGGGGAGTCAGCACTTGTGGGACCGGAGATGGTCCAGGCCACGACAGAGAAGGTTCAGGTCATCCAGGAGCGGATGAGGACAGCTCAGAGCCGGCAGAAGTCATATGCTGACAGGAGGCGGCGGCCACTAGAGTTCGAGGATGGCGACCACATCTTCTTGCGGGTATCACCTCGACGTGGTATTCAGAGATTTGGCCGAGGCGGCAAGTTATCTCTGCGCTTCATCGGACCCTTCCAAGTCCTTAGCAGAATTGGTGAGGTGGCTTATCGCATGGCTCTACCACCTCAGTTGCACCGAGTGCACGACGTCTTTCACGTATCTCAGCTGAGGAGATACATGCACGACCGGACGCACATCATTGACCATGGGGAGCTTTACGTTGATGATGGGGCGACTTTTACGGAGGTCCCGGTGGAGATAGAGGATCGACAGGAGCAGGTCCTACGTGGGCAATCGATTCCTCTTGTGCGCATCAGATGGCAGCATGGGAACCTCTAGGAGAGCACATGTGAGCGGGAGGCTCAGATGCGTGCTCAGTGCCCTCATTTGCTTCCCTAGTTTTTGATGTATCTTTACGGGGACGTAAATCCTTGAGGTGGGAGTAATGTAAAGACCCGTAAAATTCAAGGGAAATTTTTTTCTTTTTTTTCTTTGTAATTTTACAAGAACGCGGTTTCTGATGGCACCTGATTCCGAGGCCCGGTGTGCCCGGAATAAATTTCCGAAGTTTGGCTCAGGTACGTTCAGTGAACGAACGAGCGGGAATTTCTAACTTTTGAACCGGTTCCCGGAATCAAATTCTGAGGGCACTGATGAACTCGCAGCGCCAATATTCGCTTAAGGAGACCTTTTCCGAGGTTTCATTTATTGCGGGTTGAGAGTTAGTTTTTGTTAATTTAGAATAAGTTAAATAAAAATTGTGGAATACAAATTTTTATTTTAACTTGTTGGTTAACTTCTCCCAAAGGTAGTTATAGGTGGGACCCACATCCACTTAACTTCCCTTGGGAGGATTAAGTGTGGTGGGGCCCACACAAAGCATAACTCTTCATCTTCTCTTTTTAAAACTCCCAATAACCCCTCTTTAATTAACTTGACAAGTTGGGTTATTAAATGGGTGGAGTTGTTTAATTTCAAACCTTTGAATTTCAAAATGGTTTGGTTGAGTAAACAAAATAAGACCTTAGCTTATTTTATTTGGGTTAGAATTCACTAGACAATCTTGAGAGAATTTGGAGCCTTCTTCTTCTTCTTCTTCAAGCTTTGACGAAGAACGCGAAGAACCTTCGAACATCGATGAAGAACGCCACGTTCTCGGGAATCGTCTTCCGCGACGCCATACCCGTGACTCCGACGACGTCTTCGTCCGCGTCATCTCTTCCGCGACGGTTTTCCGCGACGAAATCTCTGTCAAAGAACTTCGAATCCTCGCTTCACGACATCGACGTCCTTCTTCCGTGACGCTGACCACCGCGACGCGTCTTCCGCGGGTCATTGCCGATCATCATTCTTGAAACCGAGGTAGGGGTTTGTTGTTGAATATTTATTTATTCTCGTTCTTGGTTCTAGCATGACCAAATTGAGGATAAATGTTTATGTGTTATCGTCTAACGAGAGGGGGGTCGGACCACACAAACACGGCCGAATCCCCCCTCCTTTGTTCTTGATTATTATTTTCTTGTGGATGAACGAGATGGCGTGGTGCCGTCGCACCAAGAGGGAATCACACGGAAAATATTGCGCGGCGCCGTCGCACCGCGCCGTGGAAAGATTATCATGAACGCGACGCCGTCGCGCCGCATCGAGGGAAACCAAAGGCGCCGCGGCCGGAGCGGGGCCGCGGCGGAGGGGCGCGGTGTCGTCGCACCGCGCCGGACGACGAAGGCCGCGGCCGGTTCCGGGCCGCGGCGGAACGAGAAGACCGGCGGCTAGCCGCGCCGCCGGTGTCGGAAGCTGGAAAGGGGACCGGCCTTGCCGGTCCCGTTGAGGAAGGACCGGCCGGCCAGGTCGGGCCATCCGGAAGGGAGAAGAACCGGGGGAATTAATTCCCCCGGCTGGCCAGAACCGGCCCCCCATAATGGGGGGGTCGCGGTTACACCAAGGGGGGGCAGCGCCCCCCCCCCCCCCCCCCCCCGTTTTTCTCAAAGGCAGGCCCCCACGAGGGGGTCTTTTAATCCAAGGCGCGACTTTCAGTCGTACCGCCAGTAGAGGAGGCGGGGGCTTTGCCCCCCGCGCGTGGCACCCGAGCGGCGCCCCAGCCGCGCCGCCGCGCCGGACCGCGCCGCCGGCCGGGCTGGGTCGGACCCGGGTCGGGTTGACCCGGTTTGGGCCGACCCAGGGGGGGTCGGGTCGGCCCGGACCCGGACCCCCCGTTTTCGAATCGACTTTGGTATTTTGCCCATAACTTGAGCTACGGACCTCCGATCGATGAACCGTCAGTGGCGATGCGATCCTTGGATCGAGATGGTCGATTTGGTATATCTCACTCAAAGTTTTGGAATACTTTGAGTTCGGCCAGGTTGGTTCGTACACGAAACCAACCGGGCCTTCGGAGCGGAAACGCTCATATCTTGAACTACGGACGTCTGATTGACGTACCGTCAGCTTTGTTGTGTTCCTCTTAGTGAGACGGATCTTTTGGCATACTCCGCCCGAGGTTTGGATGCAGGTGGAGTACGGTCGGGTTGGTTTTGCCTTAAAAACAACCCAGGCCCCTGGGACGAAAAAGCCAATAACTCTCAGATCGGGCGTCCGATCGACGCGCCGTCTGTTGCGTTGAGTTCCTGTTGGCGATACGGAACTTTTGGATACATCAACTCTAGTCTTTGTGACATTTGATGTATCAGCCTCTCGGCTCGTGGAGCGGACCCTTCCGAACGAGCTTGCTGTGTGCGGGAACCCTAGTGTTGGCTGCGACTGTGACTGCTACTGCTACTGCTACTGCTACTGTGACTGCGATGACGACAGTACAGAGATCCTTAGTGGATTTGACGATGACGACTACAGCACTCAGCGATCCTACGTGGATCAGTGCTACAGGTCCTGTGTGGGCCCGATCCTGTGTGGGTCCGATCCTGTGTGGGTCATTGCGCTCAGCGGTCCTGTGTGAACCAGCGCCTACAGGTCCTGTGTGGGCCCGATCCTGTGTGGGTCTTTGCGAGGGTTAGTTACCTATCGATCCTTCGTGGGTCCAACGACTTAGATGGATCAGAGATCATCTTTATCGTCTTTCGATGAAGTATACCTGTGTGAGCTGAATCCTGTTTCTTTCCTGTGTGGATTGTGTTGTGCTATCCTGTGTGGATTTCGTTTTTCTTTCCTGTGTGGAATATGTATACTTTCCTGTGTGGACTGAGTTGTACTTGGGCTCGGAGGTTGGAGCGTATTGAAATTGATGACTTAGGTATATGAATGGGCATATACCTAAGCAGTTTCGGTTGTTACTTAGTGTTTGTATGTCACCTTTGTGGTTTATCCTTTGTGGATTTTGGGAAACCTTCAGGGGTCTCGGGGTCCCTACAGAGTAGATTATACTCACCCCTGCACGGGCTATGCCTGCACTACGTTGTGTTGGTTGTAGACGAAGGACAGCATTGATCGTGGTTCAGGCTTGCAGAGCAGGACGGTACTTGGAGGTGGACCATTGGGCGGGACGTACTCGGAGCGGACAGTGGGACCCGAGGAGCAGTGGAGCTATCTGTACCCACCCTTCAGGTGGGATTTCCAGTGGACAGCTCGGTGTAGCGGCTTTTACTTTACAGTTGTTGTTTTCCATTTCGAGTTGTACTTTACTTTCAGTTTGGGTTTGTATACTGGCTCATTCACTTTTCCGCACTTTCAGTTGTACTCTGTTCTTACTTAGCGTTTACTTTTCCGCTTGCTTACTCTATGGTGTTTGTTTACTTTTCAAAGGCAATGCCTTCCCTTTTTACTGGGATTTACGCCTTGGTGCTAGTCGCCAGCCCCTAACCTATGGAAGGCGGGCTTGGGGTAGTCACGACACGGGCCCCGAGGACGGGTCGTGACATTTGGGCCACCGTTTTGGGCCTTTGGGCCAACAATTTGGGCTTTTGGGCCACAGGGCCTTCGGGCCACCAAAGACCTTCGGGCCATAGGGCCTTCGAGCCACCATAGGCCTTCGGGCCACTGATCCTTCGGGCCACAACGGACCAGAAGCAGCCCATACAGATTGCATAGACACATACCCTATATGAGGATTTAGAGGAAGTATCACTAACCATAGTAGAGTTAACTGGATTGGAAGGAAGAGTGTGTATGACAATTTCCATTGGTACTAGGCACTATGAAACTTTGTATGAGGCAATGCTAGTCGATCAACCATATGTGGTGGGGATCTAGACACCTTTAATGATGTAGATGTTGGGGAGTCAAAATTCTTGTGTTGTTGGGTCTTGGGCCTTTGGTTCATGTATTAGGCATCAACCCTTGGTTCTTTGGGTCAAGTAACGATCCTTATGCCACTAGGCCTACGGGTCATGTAAGGGTTCCCCCTCAACCCATATAAGGGAGATTATCCAAAATTAAATAAAATACTCTAAGTGCTTCAGGTCGGGTTTTGTCACCATATATTATTATATATATTTGTATAATCATATTTATATTTATTAATATGTCAATATGTATAATTATAGATTTAATAAATATAATTTTTATTTAAATATATTTATTATAAAATTTCTAAATTTTTAAATATATATTTATATATATATTTATAATTATAATTACAAATAAATATTTATAAAAATATTTATATATAATTATAAATACAATTATATAATTATATATATATATAATTATATATATATATATAATTATATATATATATATATATTAATATATACCGAAAAAGTTTGGGGCTAGGCCCCTTGTTATTGAAAGAAAAATAAAACAAGTTCATGAAAAGAAAGATGGGATCATCAAACAAATCAAGCATCACCATAATCCTGATCAGAGTCATGACCACCATCATCAGCAGACTCCCACTCTGACTGTCAATTCCTCTAGTTAAAAATTTCTATGTACTTATCCTTAATCTTCACCCGCTCTGGAGTGAGATGGGATCTAGAAGACACACCTCATCCACACCCTAGAATTGCATAATCTCGTCCACCTTGGTCTCAACCTTTTGGATGCCTACCCCATCTCCAAGTCTCCTGATGCATCATTACATCATGTCCACCCATTTCAACATCAAACTCATTAGAGAAATGAATGATGTCATTAATAAGGGAAAGTACCTCAAAACTACTACTATCTATGAAATTCATTGACTGGACAAATCTCTGATCAGAAACTTTAGGCTTAGAATGAAATCCATTTTTCTTTGGAATCTAAAACGTTCATTATCCATAGCTTTATTACCTATAATACTTCTTACCATTTCCTCATGCATGCTGACTTGCACAGTTGCTTCCCTTTAAATGAACTCCACTCTTTCTGACAAAGAATCATCCATATATTCATTGGGTTTTTGAACATTTCTTTCCTAGAGGACTCCTCCCACTTTACATCCTCTTGATGCATCATCATCCAATTTCATTTCATCCTTAATGTCTTTTCTGTCCACTATGGGAACAGAAAAAGAAGCATTGATAATGTGTTCTTTATAATCCAAGATAGATTATACCAATTCTTAATTAGTAACCATATCCGACCATGACTTCCTCCAATCAATGCACTACACTACTTGAACACTCTCAATCCTGAAATCCACTTGAAATATACCATTAGCCTTCCCAATACATTTTGCATTAGCATTCCCAACACCAACATCATCATAGTTACTCTCCAACTTCATAGAATTGCTACCTTCATCTTGTTTATCAATAAAAACATTACCTATGTCAATATCTACATTACCATGAAATGTATACATTGGAGTCTTCAGAGGAATCATATATTGAGAGGTTTCGGAAGTCACCATTGTTTTCATAACATCATTAGCAAAAGTAGAAGCATCGACACCAATATGTTTTTCATCAGCATGCCCAACACCAGTATCAACAGAGTTACTATTCAACTTCCTAAAAGTGACATCTTCATCTTTCTCAAAAAACACATTGCCTACATAAATATCTACATTACCTTAAAATGTAGACATTGGAGTCTTCAGAGGAATCCCATCATGAGGGGCATCAGGAGACACCAATCCTTTCTTAACAGTATCAGTGAACGTGGTGGTAGGGGTGCCACCATCCATTGGCATGAACCTGCGACCAGGATGCTTCATTATACATTAATCCAAGGCATGACTTGATTTTTTACAATGCACACATTGTATCTTCCTACGACATTATACAAGAGAGTGACCAACGCAAAGGAAAGTGCTACAAAAGGAGGGAATCCACTTGAATTGTATGGATAATTCCTCTTTGAAATCACCCATGACCAATAAGAAAGTTTCAATAATCTCATGGGATTGATCAATATCCACTAAAACACAGGAATAATGGTCATACTGGGAACTCTCACTCTTTTCTCCATTTTTATTAGAGCACCCACTATAGATTTCACCTCCCACAAAATTTATGGATGCTATAAATAGCAGTTCAGAACCCTAATCCTTATCCAAGTTTGTGTGTATGACCTCCTTGATATTAAAGGGTTTTAAAGAGGATCTCATTGTTGCAATGAGAGAAAAATAGGTCTCAAAGGAACCAGTCCAAAGCTCCACATAAAGACATTGAGGTCCTTCGAAGGGAAAATGAGATGATAAATACCCTTATTGATTGAGATTATATGCCAATCAGAATAACTCCAACACTAATAAATTCAGCATTACAAATCATCCATCTTCCATAAGTCATCCTTATGAATAAATACATATATATGTGAATATGAAAAGCCATAGAATGTTAAATAGACCATAAATTATAATCTAAAAGTCCTTTTCAATGCCACAACCATTCAAATCAAAAAAATGAAACAATCTTCAATATGATATGTGCTACATGCTTAGAGGACTTCTGGATCAGAAGTTATAGTTGTTTGAATGTTAAAAAATTGGGGTATCCCGACTAAAAACTCAGTTTTAGAGGCCTTATAGGAATTTTTTGTCCTTGAAAAATGTGACAGAAGGTTACCTTGGGTAATTATCACGTAGAAATTGTCACAGGATTCAATTTGATATGTTGTAGACCTCAAACAGATACTCGGATCAAATGTTATACTCGTTTGAATTTTGAGTTACATTTTCAACTTATTTTACATATTTTCTTATTTTTTTTTTGATTTTTTGTGTCTTCAAATTGTTATTAAATGATTATTGATCGATGATAATTAGAAAATTATTAACCAATATATTTTTTAAAATATTTTAAATCCATTTTCACTAAATTTTTTATATATTAAATGTAATGGTATATTTATACTTATCTAAAAAATATTTAAAATATATATATTATATTTATATCAATATATATATATATTCATATAACAATATATTATTTTTCAGGATTTTTTTTTGAAATTTATCAACGCTAGGAAAAATCGTGGATAAAGCCCCCTATCAGCGCTACAAAAAAAGCGCTGATAAAGGGGTCCTCTTTAACAACGCTAAAAAAGCGTTGATAAAGGGGGGCTTTATCAGCACTAAAAAAAGCATTGATAAAGGGTCACTTTTAACAGAGTTTTTTTTAGCACTGTTAAAAGTTCCCTTTATCAGTGGTTTTTTTAGCATTGATAAAGGCCCCCCCTTTATCTGTACTTTTATTTTAGCGTTGGTAAAAGGTGGTGCTACGGAAATCCAGTTTTGTGGTAGTGGCATTAGTTGTCATCTTAGGGTTCTAAAAATCGATCTTCGCAACCCCCTCTATATCAGATGAAGCAAGATTTTCCTGACCTACACCACCTCCAGTCACCTGCACCTTTGAAGGGGGAATAAAAACATTAGTGGGATCAAAGAAGCATTCCATCGGATTCGCCATGGATCTTATTCGTTGATCGCCCAAGCATCGCCAGAGTATCACCAAGCAAGAACCTTCCAACATCTTCTATATCTATTACAATATAAATATATATAATTATATATATAATAAATATAATTATTATTGAAATTATTTATCATAATTTTAAAATTATTTAAATATATAAAAATTTATTTATATTTATAATTATAAAAAAATATATTTATATAATTATATATATTTACATAATTATATATATTTATATATATATATATTAATATATAAATATATATAATTACAAATATGATAAATATAATTATTATTTACTTATATTTATTATAATTTTATACTTATTTATATTTATTTATTTATTTATAGTATAAATATAAATAAATATATTTATAAATATTTGTCTATATTCATAAATAAATTTACATAATTATATATATTTATTAATATATATATATATATAATTATAAATATAATAAATAAATTTATTATATAAATCAATTTATTATAATTTTATAATTATTTAAATATGTATTTATTTATTTATAATTTTATAAATAATTTTTTTAAAACATTATATATATTCATAATTTTATAATTAAATATTTAAGTACATGTCATACAAGAACATGTACACTTGTCATATTTATGTGTACTTCCCATGTATATGTTCATGTATATATAAATACACATACATACATTTGTACGCGTACAACATCTATATATACACATACATAAAACACACACACAAACACACAACATAATGCATACTCATATATGCACATAGACAATGATATAAATATATAAGTTCCAAATATCACATACTAATAATACATCATTTATATTTATATAATTTTTTGAATTGTTAATATATATATATATATATATTAATATATCATGTATATGTTAATTATATGCATGATTTTTTTAATTAATGTATACAAATAAAAATTAATTTTTAAATATAATTTTGATAATTTTATATATGTTAATAATATTTTTATTAACAAAATTATATGCACTGATAAAAGCATTGATAAAGATGAACCTTTATCAGTTCTAAAAAAACATTGATAAAGGGTATCTTTTATCAGTGATTTTTTTAATACCGATAAATGTTACCTTTATTAGAAATTTTTGCAAGTGGTGATAAATATAACCCTTTTCTCAGTTTTTTATGTTTATCTTTGATAAAACTAAGCATCAAAAATATGTGGTAGTGTGATTAATTTAATTGATACATTAAATTAATTTTATCAAATTAATTAATTAATGCAATAAAAAATTATTTCTAACATTCTCCCACTTGTGTTGAATTAGTTAATTAAAAATAAATGTATTAAGTAAAACAAATCTCATTAAAATCCAAAGTATATGACATATTAAACTAGTAGAAATAATATCCAATGGGGACATTATTTATACAACTACTAAAACTCATTAAAAAATGGATTAAGAATTATATATTGAAATTTTACAAGATATGTAATTGAAATAATGGTCCAAGAATCACAAAATGTATTAAGTGACACAATATTCAAAATGACATCATTAAAAAATATCTCTTAAATAAAAAATACTTTCATAGAGATTTTAAAACTCCTATTAACCCAACCCATCAAAAGAACTTAATTAGCCCCATATTTATTAAATGACTCTGATAAAACCAAATGGTTAAGTCTTGGACTAGTGGGTCAGCCAATATACTCATTGTATGAAGATTCTCAATTTTAGTCCAAGCCTCTAGAAATTTTTCTCCAACAAACAAGTATTTTATATCAAAATATGTAGAATAAGAATCACTCCTCTTGATTTTTTGGGAGAATTTCATAACATTAATATTGTCACAATATATCACAGATGACCTTCATATGTTTTCCAACAAGATTATCCTCATAAAAAGTGATATACTCTGCAATCATGGTAGAATTGACTATAAGTGTCAATTTGAAAATATCTCAAGAAATTTTCTTTCCTACTATCACAAAATAAATTGAAAAGTTGGTTTTAGGTTATCAGGGCACCCAAAAAATCAGAGTAAAAAAACAAAATACCTAAAGTTGATCAAACTTCTTATATACCAACATATAATTTTTAGTTCCTTGGATATGTTTTAATACGTTTTCCCACACCTTTCTAAGAAAATAATTATGGATTGCTAAATTATAGACCAAAAACATTTGCAATAAAAGTAATATAATGAAAAATAAAAACTAGAACATATATAAAAATGAAAATAGCGGTAGCATATGAGAAATATTTTATCTCATTTCTATTTTTTAAAATGGTGTAGTGTAGTTGGGGTTTGTCTTAGTTGTAAGAACCATGTAATATTATATCAAGGATGGGGGTTCAAAACCCATTGGGCGTTGATTACTGTAGCGGTGGTAGTACTATAGCATCCCAAGTACTATAGTAGCACAATTCACCTGAGGGATTTTGGGCCAAAAATATAGACCATTAGGGATATGTAATGGGATTTAATGTTCACTAGGCCTACGGGCCATGTAATGGGTCTCCTCTCCATTAAAAAAGAGGACCTTGGTTTCATTAAAAAATAGGCTTTGACCCCAACTTAAATAATAATAAACATTGGTGTAGTATAAGTGGAGTAAGTACTTATGTTAAACTACTATAGGATATATACAATATATCCTCTTTTAGAAAACCCACTAATACCATGTGACCTATCATATGAATTTCAATTCTAAAAGAAACATCACAAATATCTGAAGGTTATGGTCGTGGCTGAAGTGTGCGGTGGTGGGAAATATATTAAAATTTCTTTTAATATTGTGTTACTCAAAACCCCAAGTGAGGATCTTTCATAAAAAGTTTTTAAATAATTTATTTAATATCTGAATAAACAAATACCTAAATTGATAATTCTTTCTTTAATGTATATTTCTATCATCCGAAAAATTCATTTCAAATTTCCTTTATTGCATTGTGAGGATTCAAAGATAGAATCCCTTTAATAGTGATCCAAATGTGCTCCTTTGATCTTCGAACAACACTAATCAATCATTGTGTGATAGTGTGACAAGTTGGTTATATTTTGTTATTTTTTTGATCAGTTGTTAGTCAATCTTGAAGGGATATCTCAAGTGTTTCTCATTTTTGAGAGGAAGAGAGAAAATAGGATTCAAGATATAGTTTTTTTTGTGCAATGATTCTCAAGATTCAATTTTTGGATTCCATACACAATAGAGATAATGGTATATTTATAGAACTAGGGTGTTATGTCAGAATGGAATAGATGAAGAAAAAAGAGGGGGTGAATTGTGTTCCATTAAAAACATGATAGAAACCAAACTTCCCTATTGAAATGAAGTTATCCCTTCCTCCAATATTAAATATGAGCGAACATTGGTTAATAAATAAAGGAAAGAGCACAATGATGTGTAGTAGTTCAGGGCACAAAGATCCCTTAGTCCACTCAACCAATGCTCTAATCCATGATCTTGGTGATTTTCACTAGAAGATCATTTTTCCATGGATCTCTATGACTGAGTGTAGGCAGTTGGAACCATACAACAAAGATTTTATAGGTCATTCTATTTTCTTTTATAGGGAACTGAAATATACAAAACTTAGTACAAGAATATTACACTCCACCGATCATTGAGTAAAAGAAACTAATGGTCCTAAACATATAAAATATTAAGATATAGATGTAGAAACATCTTCAAAAAATAGTTTTAGTAGAAACTAATATTTGAATAAAATATTTAATAAATCACAGCAACAACAAAAATAGTCTCTAATGTCAAACATTTTTTCTTGAGGAATAAGTAGATAAAACACCAGGTAGATGATATAACATGTATTTCTACAAAGTGTGGATCTAATAAGTAATTTTTTAAAATGTAGAAAAATATTAACAAAGATATATAATATTATAAAAATTAGTCAAATAAATTCACATGGATAAAAACATGAATGTCTCAAAAGTGTGGCTCTAGAGGGAAAAACATTCTTATTTTTTAACACACATCTACCCCTTCCTAGTGTTCTCTCGCCACCGTGACCAGTATTCTTTGGAACCCAATGTGGGTGTATATATGGTTCCAATCAGAGTATATCCATGCCCAGAGTGGTGTTTCTATTATAGGATGACCAAGATCCCATCATCGGTGACATTCCCTTGGCACGGGTTTGGTCCATCCAGTCCTAGGTGACGATGGATTGGACTCGCATCCCTTGGATTATCTTTCAGGATTCTACGATTATGGTGGTAGGGGTTTCTTGTGGAGTACACCGAGATCTATCCAAGATGGAGGTTGATGGTGTTGTTTGGACTCACGTATGCTTTGATTTTTTCATTTAAATGTTGGATTGGTTTTTGAGAATCAGGTTATGAAGATTCATCTGGACTCAACCTTAAAGAACAGACCTCAAAGGAGGATTCAGAGTGGGCGGTTCACATTTGTAGGCTTTAAGTAATTGGATGTTTGAGAGGGTATAGCATCAGTCATTGGATTGGGACTCTTCTTTGACATAGGACAGTTGTTAGTCGTATAGTCTTGCAATGGTGGAAAGCTTTACCATGTTTTAAAAGTTGGGGAGAGGCAGCTTCAAGTTGTCAGTCTGGGTTTTATTTTCTTGATCCTTGGGTTGTGCAATGTTTTAAGTCCATGAATTCTATCCGAGTTCCCCTTATTACCTTAAAATGGGGTTTTATTAATAAAATAAAAAAATCTAAGGACATCGGGTCATTGGAGGAAAGAAGAAAACTTTTATCTTTATAAGATGAGTATCTCGGTATTTATCATGGTAGTTGAACTCCTTCAAGGCAAACATATCTAGAAATATCTCATGATAAATCACGAATATTTGAATTCAAAACATTCAAATAAATTCATAACATCTCATAGAAATTGGAACGATTTAATCTGTTTAAAATATTCCATTTAACCAGTCATTAAATTTCATTAAATAGAAATTTAATTCCTGTGAGATTGTTGTATAAAACACAAATATAATCTATAATTCAAAACTTAGTATTTGAACAATCCAAACGTTGGGTTTTTTTGCATAGTGATAAACTCAAAAATTATGGTTAACAATATATGATTGAATAAAAAAGTATGGATAATGAACCATTGGTTATCCCTCAAACATAGGGTTGCTTCCAAAAGTAGGGTTTATGATCTATACATTTATTCTAAACATAGGGTATACAAACAATACATTCTTCTTAAAATGTAATGTATGAACAGTGTTTCTAGATTACTTATAAAACACACCCACAATACATATTCTTTGAAAAATCAAATAAACTCCCTTGGGCTAAATACTGAATATGCTTCCATAATAAAAAAATTATTCCAGTAATTATTATCCTAAAATTAACTTAAATAAACTTTATTATCAACATAAATTTGGGTGTTTGTGAGCATAAAAACCAAAAATAAATTAACAAAAAATTTGAAACATCACATGCTCATCAATCTACCCCAGGGTGGTATGGTTTTCATTGGGTTTTTTGTGAGGTTATCACTTATCCATAAAGTGGGTTTTAAACATACAAAAAATGGATTTGGAGTAATCAACCCCTTTATGATGACCACAAAAACAATAAAAATATTAATATTAAAAACATGATAAATAATTTTTTAAAAATATGAGAATAAATAAATATCAATAAAATTTATCTACTAAAAAGAAGAATATTTTTACAAATAAATTTATCCCAAATAAATTTTACATTTTTTTACATAGTAATTTCCATACATTTCATATATTTATTCCTCAAAATTTACTTAATAATTATCTTTCCTATAAATTTATTCATCTATTTCCATAAATTTCTCCCTATTTTGTAACATAAAGAAGAAATTAAAGAAATAGATTAATTTATTTTACATAGGATAATATAATAAAAATGGTACCTAAACTAAAAGAAACAAAAAACATTCAAATTTAAAAAATGTATATATATTTAGATTTGAATTTAGATATGTTACAGAGGTGAAGAAGAATCAAAGATTTTTGGAAGGGTTAAAAATTTCATCTCCAGTCTCCAAAATTTTAACTCTTTTACTTACAATAGCTAGAATTCATGATCGTTGTTCCATTCCACTTTGAACAACTGATGATCTATGAATGAATGTATAATATGAGAACTATTTAATTAAAAACTCTTTTAGCTCATCAAGATCTAACTTTGTAACAGCTTATCATCTGATTGTATCAATTTTAATTATCATCTCCATTTTAAACACATCAAATTCCTCTTTATAAATTATGTTTTCTCAAAAAAATTGATACTTCCATTGAATTGTATCAAAAATTGGTTTTGAAACAAAACATTTTTCCAGATTGGCCTATGATTTTCTTGAAACTTTTAGATCTTCATGCAGTTTTACTACTTTTTCATTTAGAAATATTAAAATTGGACACAAATCTTTAGAAATAATTCCATCTCTCATTATTTTATAATATTGAACTTATGGTTCTTTAAAACCATGAATTTTTTATATCTTTTCTATTAGAATTTTTAATGGAATCATTAACAAAGGAAACTGTAACGCCCTGACCCCCTCTACCTAGAGTCGGTGCATTACTTCGTAACATTGGCATGATCACAAAAGATCATGTCTCGAAAGACCGATTAGTTTAGTAGCCCTGAAAACACTAGATACATTCATAACTCTTACATTACATCATAAAGTGAAAAACTAATAACAAAGTCTTCATAGTCCACACTCATATCCTCTTCTGACTATCCCTACAGGTCATTCATAAAATACTTCTTCACATCCTGGAAATTATTAAAACATTGAAAGGGGTGAGCTCAGATGCTCAGTAAGGATAACAATATTGCGGAAGCTTTCATAAATAAACATAAAAATTTAAGGCAATGTATAACTAAAACAAAAGCCTTTTAAACTTGAACATCAACATAATATGGCAAAAGTAAAATGAGATAATGTCATTCACTTCTTCACATGGATATTCTACTGGTCGAATAATCACATGCAATATCAATAACCACTTTCATAATGAGGGAATGTATAATGCCAGACATTCTGAAACATTTTTTCAAGGCCTCAGCCAAGACATCTAAAATGATTAAGGCCTCGGCCAAAACCATAAATCAAATTGGGAAAGGGCCTCGGCCAATTCCACGTCTAGTTGTCTCATGAGACCTACCGATGCAATTTTTTTTAGAAGATATATACGTTTAAAATTGATCAAATATACTCCAGTGTTTTTCTGAAAACATTATGCAAGCTTTGGAAAACAAATTAACTAATTCTGAGACTGCTCGACTAATTACAAGCCATGATGGGTCCACGCCCAATCCCATCCTGTCTACCACACTCGAGAGTCAGGTTTTCTGAAAACATTTAAAGCTTGCGTTAAATACATATACATTTGCACTGGATTTTCATATATTTGAGAGAAATATCTCTTTTTGAAATCATTTTAAAATAGAATAATTATAAAATAAAACCATTTGAATAAACTTACAAGTCAATGGGGTTTATACACTGTATAAATGAAAGTTGTGTATAAAACAAAATATGCCTTAATAGAAGGAGATTGAGACGAAGTCCTTACAAAGGACATTTTTAAAATAAAATAGATCTATTATGTGTATTCACTATAAGTACACATAAAGAAATTAAAAATACAAGATATGACATAATAATATCATGACATAATTTGAAAGTAGGAGATTAACCCAGAGATTGGAAATTAGGTTAAGAAATTCCCTTACAAAGATCATTTTTTAAAATAAAATAGATATATTATGTGTATTCACTATAACTACACATAAATAATGTAAAAATACAAGATACGACATAATAATATCATGACATAATTTGAAAGTAGGAGATTAACCCAAAGAATGAAAATTGGGTTAAGAAATTCCCTTACCTTGCGTCTTGTCCTGACTCGACCGTTCTTTAACCTCCTGAATAATAAACTAGAGTTAATTTCTATTTACTTAAGAACCTTTTTCATGTTCATTATTCCTTTTATATCACTTATTACCATGTTATGAACATTATGTAATTATTTAAGTTAATAACGGTCGTTTTGTCGATCTTTGGTACTTGAGTCAACAATAAACTTCTTATAATTACAAGTTGTTTATGTGGTAGAATATCCATTATCTCCAGAATTATATTCATTATTTAGATGTCATATATATCATATATATCCAGTATATACATTCATTCATAATATTATGTAACATTTATAGGTAAGAAATGAAATGCACCGTTCATGGAGACGGTAAGCCGTACGTACGCATGAACGCTACTTTCATTTCTATTTAATATTTAATGGAATTAAATCATAATGATATAAATTTATAATATAATTACAGTATAATATAGTGAATTATACCATTTAATCCATCCTTTATACATCCCACATATGGCATTAACGATTCAAATCACTTTGAGGGGGCGGTAATCCGCACTTCCTAAAATGAAATTATCGCGTTTTACCCATAATGGAAATCATAAAGTATGCCATAAATGAGAAATACAGAAGCATAAGTAAAACATAAACACATTATATATCATATATAAATATAGTGACATCTTAATGGCCACCTTTGAAGGTGTTATATGAGTGTTGAACAATCATCGTTTCGTGAGGCAGAAATTTGCCATCCACAGAAACCGTATGTTCTTTAACCATTAGATGTAGGTGTGTGTAAGTGTAGATCGAATCCTTCTTATAACAACATCCTAGTATATTGAGGATACTGGTGTTGTTACAAAAGAAATGAATAAAAAGAGTTTAGGGGGTTGGAGAAGAAAAATAAAACAAAACAACATTAGAGAAGACATTACCTCAAAATCGGGTAACTCTTTTTGATTTGAGCCAAAGGCTTCCTTGGGAAGCGTTCTGCCCAAATTAAGGCTTCTAGGAGTAAGAGGGGGAAGTTGGGAGAGTATTTGGGCAGAGTTTGGCCGATCCAAATGGCTTGAAAGTGTAAATGAGGTGGGAGAGGTGGGGGCCTTTTATAAGTGGAGAGGAGGGGCACTTTTGGAAAGATTGAAATGTTACATTATTTCACAATGCTTTTCGGATTCTAAAGGTCCCACACTTATATAATTCGAGGATAAGGTGATAAGGTTTCTAAATCTCCTCATCCAATAGGCTTTGGACAAGTGTAAGCCTTGGATTTTGCATTATCTTCTCATTTTATTTAAATCGTTAAATAATGAGGTCATCGCTGCATCATAATGATGTCATAAATAATTTAATTTATTTAATGTCTAAAAATTATAAAAAAAATACTATGATGTATGAAATCTTTTTATATTTCTAATGAATATTTATAGTCAAAATTTGGACTTGTGTAACCCCACTTAAAAACTATTTTAGTAAAATAACTCATGTTTGTGTCAATTTAATTTTAACATTAAATAAATATATATTAATGTCATTTTCCAACTAAAGTGGCTCCATGGGGTCCCCAAGTTGACCCATGGGTTGTCTTGGTCGGCCATGACTCATCCAATAGGAGTAGGACAAGTTTCATGCTCATCTCATATTATTAAAACATTATTTGTACCTTAAACTACACTAATTACCTCTAATCGTGATTAAGAACTTAAATGTTACTATTCACCAAAAAATTATTTTAATCTCATTGAACCACATTTTACTTCTTAATGACAACCATGTATGTCGGATTTTTGAAAATCAAATCACAGAAGTGGTAATATTTCATTTAAACGAAAAATCAGTTATTTAACTACCACTTAGTGGTTTCACTATTCATCAAAAATTGAAGTTTTTCAGAACAAGGCCAAAATTTCACCCTAAGCTATAATTGATATTCCGAATTCAAAAATGATGTCTATTTTACAAAATTCCAAACATATAAGTTGAATTAATTAATTTTATAATTAATTCCCGCTGTTACGACAAATAGCGTGTTTTTAAGAAACAATTTATATCAAAAGATTGGCAATTGTTTATGTCCAATTTCAATGTTAAATTAATTCTAATGACCACCATTGGATAAAATGGTAAAAATATATTCTAATTATACCTTAAAACCACTAAATAGTATAATTTATCACAATAAATTATTTTGATTAAAAAAGTTGTTTTAAAGTATTTTTCACTATTCATAAAAAATTAGAAGTTCTCAGAAAAATACCAAAAATTCAAAATAGGCTAATTTCGATATTCTGAATCCAAAAATGAAGTCCATTTTGAAATATAAAATTTCTATAATTTTAAAAAGTGGTTATTACTATTCATAACGGCTACTTTGATTAGTCGCGGTGTTTTAGAACTCGAAGTTGCGTACAATGCAAGCTATTGCATTATTGAATGAGAAGCGTATCGTGGAAGCTCGGGGTGTTACATTCTCCCCTCCTTCAATAAATTGCGTCCTCGTAATTTGAAATTTTTCTTTGAAAATAAAAGGTTGAAAAGAGAAAATACCTTTGAGGAAAACCCACATCGGAAATAAGGTTAATAAATATATAACATTAAAAGAAAGCAGGATAAGTACAAAGGTCACCCGATATAGCCCATTCTAGGATTATATGAAAATATGGATATGGAGGAGAAACAAACCATGAAGGTCTGATGGAGAGTTATAGAAAACAGGATTAGGAGAAAGTTTAACCACAAGAAAATCACAAACTTTGTTGGATCTGAATCTACGGATTACACACAAGAGGGGGGGTGAGTTGTGTCTTTTCAAAATTATTACAATCTCTTCAATTTAGACAAATTCTGTCCACTATGCTTTTAGCACAATTAAATATGCAGCGGAAAAAGTAAAAGCATGAACACACGGATGTATAGTGGTTCGGGGAACAGAAGGCCCCTAGTCCACTCCACCAACGCTCAAATCCACGAGCTTGGAGATTTTCACTATCTGGTCCTCGTTTCCACAGACCTGTTCACAACTGAGTACAGGCAGTTGACACCTTTACAAGTTTCAGGCAAACACAGCCTTCCTGGTTCAAACACGAACCCACACAGCTTAGAACGAGAAGCTGATCACTCAAAAATAAAAAGGGTTTCGATAAAGAAAACACTTCTCCATTTGTTCTTCACAATTGCAACAGAATGCAATTGACAGTAGATAGATCGTCGTCTTCAGAAAATAAAGATCTGTAATCAAAACAGTTCTGAGTCGATCCAGTTGCAATAGATATTACAAGAAACTTCACAACTTCAGCAGTAGTAGATTCACAACAGATAGTCGATGTAGAACACGTGAATCTGCTATCAAGATCTTCCTTCGGTAATAAAGGTTTTACACTTCTTCTCGATCACCAGAAAAGAACGCTTTCACACAGTCTCTGTTTCTTGCTCGTTAAAAGATCAATCTATTTATTTCATACACTTCCCTGTGTATATATATATATATCCGAAGTTTCCAAGATAGAACATATATATTCAAATCTGAGAAAATATTCCGCATAAATAGATCCATGAAAATCTCCTTTAGATTCACGATATTAAATAACAGAGCCGTTGTAACTCCCCTGAAGAATCGGCATAAAAAGCTCCGTTTAAATCAATCATTAATCCGTTAAAAATCGTCTTTAATTCCGTCAAAGTCGTACTTAAGAATCAGCTCGAAATCCGCTTAATAATCCGCCTGTTTGACCAATGCAAAAGGAAATATCGTCTGTCAAAAATATCCCGACGCCAAACGTAGGGTTGATGACGTGGCTCCAAACGTAGGGTTCACAAACGTAAGGTTCACAAACGTAAGGTTGAACATACATATTTTCTCTTCAGCATTCAAACGTAGGGTTGATCATCCATACTTTGTCTTGCTTCAACTCTCCAACGAACGTACGGTTGATTATAAAAGTAAGGTTGATGATCCATACTTTTGAGAAACAAACTCAACACTGAAAACTAACGTACGATTTCTCTTCCATACTTGTCCAACAACAAAAACGTAAGGTTCCTTCCAAACGTAATGTTCTTCTTCCATACTTTTCAACAACGTAAGGTTCATTAACCATACGTTTCAAAATAACGTAAGGTTCCTTAACCATACGTTTCTTTTAACATAAAAAGTAAACTTTTCATCCATACATTACGTTCATCAACGTAGGGTATGAACAGTGATTCCAGTACGCGCTAAAACTGATCTCGCACTACAGTGATTCCAGAACGCGCTAAAATTGATCTCGCGCTACAGTGATTCCAGAACGCGCTAAAATTGATCTCGGAATAAATGAAGTATGAAATCTCGTTATATGAAATAAATAAATAAAATAAATTCCTGCAAAATACTCAACGAAATAATTAGTAAATAATTAAGGGTATTTGTGAGCATCAAAATCATCATAAAGAGACAGAGTATTATTTAAAATAATCTCCCCCTTTAAAAAACATTATTTTGAATTGTTTGAAAACAATACATTGCTCAACAATCTCCCCCTTTTTTATGATCACAAAACCCATAAAAATAATAGAACTAATTTAATTGCAATATTTATTGAAAAATTAGTTTTATAAAATTTTAGAATTTTGAAAGGATTAAAACAATATTTAACTATAATAAAATTTCTCCCCCATAAAAATAAATTTTCATCTAAAAATAGATAAAAAATAAATATCGTATATATCCAAATTCTCCCATATATCCAAATTTCTTCATAGGAAACAAATGAATTTAAATGTTGTGTTTATCCAAATTCTCCCTCTTTTTGTGATATCAAAAAGAATGAAAAAATTACGGATTTGAACACATTCAATATTGCACTGAACTATAAGTAAATGCTATAGTTAACTGTGTATGAATAAGTGAATTTGTTATACTGGCTAACTCAATCATAAATCAATAAACAAAAAAACAAAAAAAAAGTAAGAAAAGAATTTTCATTCACAAGCTGTTATATATAAACGATTGTGATATACAGAGGAATCAAGGTTCATAGATAAGACAGGGAAAAAGGTGTCTATTTCCTTTGAATCGCGGTCTTTATCTCTGTAAACTGTTCTCTGAGCCTCTTCATCATCCCATATCCTAACTTTATGATAAGATCTCTGTTCTCTTGAGTCATATGAATATCTTCAATCAAATTAACTCTGAAAAACTCATGCATTCTTTCTTCTTTTTCAACAAAAAGAGCCAGTTTTTCTGATAACTGATTCAAAAGAATCCTAATCGGTTGCTCTCCAGATGTCAACTGATCCACTAAAAATCTCTGATTATCTAGCAAAACTGACAAAGGGGCACTATTACACTGAAGATCGTGTAATCTGTCACTCATATTGCTCATTGCTCCAGTAATTGCTTGAAATCTCCGAATCAAATCAGGTGAAGAGCCTGATCCACTCACAGCACTGTTTGCAACAGACTCAAATTTATTCTCCATGTAAATCTTCAACTCAGACAAATCATATTTCTTTACCATCTCTGATTTTAACTGATCAACAGCATGCAGCATATCAGTCTTAAACAAATCTACTTCCTGTCTTGAAACAGTACATTCTTTCAGCTTCTGAAACTTCAACTGCTCTAAGTTCAGAGAATTTCTGAGACTAACATTCTCAGATTCTAACTGAGAGATACGCTTGTACAACTCAACAACTTCTTCTTTTCTCGAATCAGGGGCACCCTGTGCTCGATTCTCATGTCCAGAATTAGGTTGATGAAGCAGGGCAAGTGGTAAGGAATCTGCATCCGACTGTTCTTTGTCCTTGTCCTGACAAGGTTGATCCACTGAACTATCTTTTGAAGCCTGTAACTCTTCCACTGAAAAATCTTCCTGAAGTACCTCTGTATTAGCTTCAGAAGTATGTTCATCATGAACAGTAGTCTCTCTGACTTCTACTGATTGGTCAAGAACAATATTTTCATGTAAATCTTGAGGTCCGGCCACTTCTTCACCAGGCACTGCCTCCATAAGTTGTTCTTGTTGAATTACTTTTTCAACAGCCACAGCAGCAGATTGAGGTTCTTCTTGAGTTTCTGTTTGAGCTGCTGGTTCCTCTATCGATGCAGTCTGCTCCACAACAGCTTCTCTCACAAATGAATAAGAAATTACCGGTTCAGAGGATTTCAAGGCAGGAGAGATAACTTCTTTATCAATTGACCTCTTCCTTCTAGATTGAAGTCCTTCTTGACTTCTCTCTTCCTCAACTTCCTCCATCTCAAAACGAATTCTCCTTGCCACTGTACTAACTCTTGATTCTGCTTGTCCCTCCTTGGACTTAGCCGGTTGAGCCTGAGCACTCTCCGAGTTTTCCTCAGCTCCAATAGGTAAGAGTTTTCCTTTAATTGTGCTCCAGAAGTATCCTACATTCCTTAAAGTTCCAGCATTGAAAACATTACTGTGGTGACATTTCACCCCAGCATCTACCAATCTGATCATTCCTCTTTTAAACAAAAACAAAGAAATGAACCTTCCATAAGGGAAAAAGGTCATTCTTGCTTCACTCTGACAGCAGTAACTCAGATATCTTATCATAAACCGAGGAAAATTAAACTTAATATCACACATCAGAAGATACATTATGTACATGTCCGGGTATAGGATTTTCTCCATCTCAGCCATTCTTGGTGCTAAACCAGTCTGAACAAATTTTACCAAAATTTTCTGATCGGGCTCCAAATCCTTAATAAACATCTTCTTTATCAATCTGGTTCCAAACAGAAAAGACATAATGTCTTCAGACTTATGTACAGAATCTCCAATATTCCGTAAATTGAAATGAAAAACTCCTTCATGAGGGCAGTTAAGAATTTGACTTATCTCTACAGATGATATTGAAAAGTCCTTATCCTCTATTTGAGCCAATAAACTATCCTCTGTATCTCCAAGGCTAAACTGAACAGTTCTAAAGAAATGTCTCATTTCTGCCTCATATAGAAACTCAGAATTTGCACTATTAAAAGCTTGCTCAAGGATTTGAAACGACAACGCTTGCTTCAACAGTAAATTAGTTTCAAACAGCCACTCTAAATCTATGACTTTACCTTGCAGTATTTTCCGACCTACTACCTTAGGTTTCTTTGCAGCACTGCTCTCGGCTTCATCTGGACGCTTAGTCTTTTCCATTCCAACAACGATTTCTGAAGGTTCGTAAGTTTAGGGTTTGAAGATTCAGAAAAGGGTTTTGGAGCAGATGTGCGGTTTTAGGTTTTTGAAAGGGTTTCCGAAAAAGGTGAAGCAGTTTAGAAGGTGAAACGGTTCTGACAGCCTTGATTCCCGTGTAATCACTAATCATTACTTTTATTTAAAACAAAATAAAATTACTTATAGCGGAAAACAGAAATTAAGCAGAATTCGAAAACAGAATAAGATTTAAAAAAACAAAACTATTTAAAATTAAATAAACCTAACTCCCCCTTAATAAATTCAAACCTTTCCGTGGGAAGTGGTTTAGTAAAAATATCTGCTAATTGATTTTCTGTATTTACAAATTCTAAAAATATATCCTTTTTAAACACATGATCTCTTAAAAAGTGATGTCTTATATCAGTGTGCTTAGTTCTAGAATGACTAATAGGATTTTTTGAAATATTAATTGCACTAGTATTATCACATAAAATAGGTGTATTATTGAAATTTAATCCAAAGTCCATAAGAGTGTTTTTCATCCACAACACCTGTGCACAGCAACTACCTGCAGACACATATTCTGCCTCATCTGTTGACAGGGAAACTGAGTGTTGTTTCTTACTAGACCATGATACTAAAGATTTCCCTAAAAAGTGACATGTTCCTGAAGTACTCTTCCTATCTAATCTACAGCTTCCAAAGTCAGCATCTGAATATGAAATTAAATTAAAATCAGAGGTTTTTGGATAAAGCATAGATTGATAAATAGTACCTTTTAAATATCTAAAAATTCTTTTAACAGCAGTTAAATGGGATTCTTTGGGATTTGATTGAAATCGAGCACAAAGACATACTGAATACATTATATCTGGTCTACTAGCAGTAAGATATAACAAACTACCAATCATACCTCTATATAACTTGTTGTCCACTGATTTTCCAGTTTCATCCAAATCAAGTTTTATATTAGTACACATAGGAGTTGTAAATGGCTTGCTGTTTTCAAGTCCAAATTTCTTAAGTAAATCAGTAATGTATTTGCATTGATTTAAAACATTTCCAAAATCTTTTTGAAATATTTGAAGACCTAAAAAGAAATTTAATTCTCCCATCATACTCATTTCAAATTCTTTTTGCATTAATTCTGAAAATTCATGACAAAGAATTTTATTGGTTGATCCAAAAATTACATCATCAACATAAATTTGTACCAACAAAACATTATTTTTCACAGTTTTCTTAAAGAGTGTTGGATCTGCCAGTCCAACAGTAAAATCATTTTTCAAAAGAAAAGAACTTAGTCTTTCATACCAAGCTCTAGGTGCTTGTTTAAGGCCATAAAGAGCTTTAGTAAGTTTGAAAACAGAATCTGGTTTTTGAGAATTTTCAAAACCAGGAGGTTGCTCAACATAAACTTCCTCCATTAAATAACCATTTAAAAAGGCAGATTTAACATCCATCTGAAATAATTTAAAATTCATATAAGATGCATAGGCTAAAAGGATTCTAATGGCTTCTAACCTGGCTACAGGTGCAAAGGTCTCATCATAATCTATTCCTTCTTCTTGATTATATCCTTTAGCTACTAATCTTGCTTTATTTCTAGTTATTATCCCTTGATCATCCTGTTTATTCCTAAAGACCCATTTAGTTCCTATTACTGGATAATCATGTGGTCTTTCAACTAATTCCCAAACCTTATTTCTCTTGAACTGGTTCAATTCATCCTGCATTGCTATTACCCAGCACTCATCATCTAAGGCTTCTTCTATGGTCTTAAGTTCTTGTTGGGATAGGAAAGCAGAGAATTCAACTATGTTTCCAAGGTTTCTTCTAGTTTGAATACCAGTCTCTAAGTCACCTATCACAGATTCTAAAGGGTGATTCTTTAAGGTTCTAGACTGTCTAGGAATTACATTCAAGGGTTCTTCAGTGTCATGTTCTTCTGAACTGGACTGAATTTCTTTTATATCATTTTCAAAATCATTCTTTAAATTCTCAAGTCTCATGTTTTCATTAGAATCAGGTTCATCTATTTGTTCTATCCTTTTCTCAAAAGGATCAGATTCATCAAATTTCACATGAACTGATTCTTCAACAATCCTTGACTTTTTATTATAGACTCTATAAGCTTTGGAGGTTGCAGAATATCCTAAGAAAATACCTTTATCAGATTTTGGATCAAATTTACCAAGATTATCTTTGGTATTCAAGATGTAAACCTTGCATCCAAAAACTTTAAAGTAATTTACTTTAGGTTTTCTGTTATTCCATAGTTCATAGGGTGTCTTTTTCAAAATAGGTCTTATTAAAATTCTATTCATTATATAACAAGCTGTATTAACAGCTTCTGCCCAGAAATATATAGGTAGGCTATATTCATTTAACATAGTTCTAGCCATTTCTTGAATAGTTCTATTTCTTCTTTCTACAATCCCATTCTGTTGAGGTGTTCTTGGAGCAGATAAGGTGTGTTTAATACCCATGTTTGAGCAAAAGGAATTAAATTCCTGGTTCTCAAATTCTCCACCATGATCACTTCTCAATGAGATTATATTAAAACCTTTTTCATTTTGAATAGATTTACAAAAACCTTCAAATAAACTAAAAGCTTCACTTTTAAATTTCAAAAAGAAAATCCAAGTAAATCTAGAATAATCATCAACTAATACATAAACATATAATTTACCAGCTAAACTTGCTACTCTTGAAGGTCCAAACAAATCCATATGGATAAGTTCTAGAGGTTTAGTTGTAGCAACTTTATTAACAGATTTGAATGATGATTTGTGTTGCTTTCCAAGCTGACATGCATCACAGAATCTGTCATTTTCAAATTTGAGACTAGGCAAATCAGAAACTAGATATTTCTTAGATAATTTATGTAAAGCATATATATTTCAATGACCAAGTCTTCTATGCCAGATCCAAGATTCACTTATATTAGCAGTTAAGCAGTTTACTTGTTGTTTACACAAGGAATACAAATCCAAAGTATAAACATTATCAGTTCTGGGTGCTCTAAACTTAAACAGTTTATCTTTAGAAACAGTACAACTATTGTTAGTAAAATCAACAGTGTATCCATCATCACAGAGTTGAGAGATACTTATCAGATTGTGTTTTAACCCTTGTACATAAAGTACTTTGTTGATTGAGACTGTCTCTGGATCTCCAACTGTTCCAATACCAATAATCTTTCCTTTGGCATTGTCACCAAAGGTGACAAGTCCTCCTTCCTTTCGAGTAAGAGAAGAGAAATTAGCTGAAGTTCCACTCATGTGTCTTGAGCAGCCACTGTCCATATACCATATTTCTTTCTTTATTTGATGACCTGTTACCTGCAAAGACATTCAAACAAATTGCTTTGGTACCCATATTTTGTTGGATCCAGGAGTGTTAGCAAGCAGTGATCTGGGTATCCAGATTTTCTTTGTTTTCTTAAAATTGATTGAATCATATAGATCATTGGAAATATAAGCTTTCTTAATTCCACATATTTGAGGTTGTCTTAGAAAACAGTTTTTAGCTATATGACCTTTTGTTCCACAGAAGTTACAAATAACATGTTTAGTGCTAGGAACAAAATAATTTTTGTATAACTTAGGTTTTTCTCCTTTACTTACAATTCCAAACCTTTCCTTTTTAATTACAGTTTTTTCAAGTATCTTATTTAAGGTGTTTTCTCCTTTTGTAAAAACTAATGCAGCCTTTTTATAAGATTCTACTTCATCCTGTAGAGTTTTTATTTTTGATTCAAAATTAATTTTATTTGAGTCAGCAGAGTTGTATTTGTCAATTAATTCCTTATGTTGTTTTAGCAAAGTATTTCTCTCATCTGAAATAGCTTTATGCAAGTTCTTTATAGATTTATATTTTTTAAATAATGAGTCATACCTTTCTTCAAGCATATTGCAGTAAGCTGCAAGTTTTTTATTTGAGAAGTCTGTTTCAGAGTTTGATTCATTATTTGAGTCAGAGGAGTAGTATGAGTGTACCTCATCAGTTTCAGCCATGAAACACAAATTTGCTTTTAAATTGGCTTCCTCCTTCTCTGAGCTTGATTCAGAAGAATTACATGAGTCTTCAGAAACACTCCAAGTAGCTTTCATAGCTTTCTTGTCTTTCTGCTCATAATCATCTCTTTTGAATAATTTCTTCTTCTTTGCATCTTTCAATTTTGGGCAATCCGGTCTGATATGTCCCATATTTTTGCATTCATAACATCTCACTTCCTTGCTATCCTTCTTGAAGGATTTCTTGAAGTCTTTCTTCTTACTGTAGAACTTTCTGAATTTTCTGGCTAGCTGAGCCAGTTCTTCATCCGAATTTGAAGAATCAGAGCTTTCTGATTTAGCACTTACTTCTCTGCTCTTCATCTTTCTATCCTTTTGTTGAGAAGTCACTTTCAAAGCAGTATTTTCCCTTTTTATGTAGACTTTATGCTCATTTACCTCATCTTGCATTTTAGCCTCGTACATCATCAATGTACCAATCAGCTCTCTCATAGTTAGATCTTTAACAGAAGTTGATTGTCTGATTGCTGCAGAGATTCCATTCCATCGAGTAGGAAGTACTCTCAGTACCTTTAACGCTTGGTCAGCCTGCTTGATTGGTTCTCCTAGAGCTGTTATATTATTGACAATTTCTGTCAATCTTCCATTCATCTGAGTGATGCTCTCTCCTTCAATCATTCTGAAAGTATCGAATTTTAATTTAGCAGTTGCATATCTCATCTGTCTTACATTATCTGTTCCTTCATAAGCAACAGCTATTGTTTGCCACATTTCATATGCAGTCGGGCATTGAGATACTCTGTTAAATTCATCCGGTCCTAGACCACAGATGATTGCATTCATAGCTTTTGAATTCATGTCATACTCAGCCTCTGTAGCAGCACTCCATGTATCGGGATTTTCAGGAATTTCATAGGGAGTCAGAATCTTTGAATAGACTTTGTAACCAAGATTTTTCAGATAAATAATCATACGTGATTTCCAGCAGCCATAATTATCTCCAATAAAGTAAGGTGCTCTGACCATTGACATTCCCTCTCTCGTATCAGCCATGATACACTATGTATAATCTTTAAATACTTCTAGCTTGATAAGACTTTAAAAATAAGAAGCTCATCCTCTGATACCAATTGTTGGATCAGAATCTACGGATTACACACAAGAGGGGGGGTGAATTGTGTCTTTTCAAAATTATTACAATCTCTTCAATTTAGACAAATTTTGTCCACTATGCTTTTAGCACGATTAAATATGCAGCGGAAAAAGTAAAAGCATGAACACACGGATGTATAGTGGTTTGGGGAACAGAAGGCCCCTAGTCCACTCCACCAACGCTCAAATCCACGAGCTTGGCGATTTTCACTATCTGGTCCTCGTTTCCACAGACCTGTTCACAACTGAGTACAGGCAGTTGACACCTTTACAAGTTTCAGGCAAACACAGCCTTCCTGGTTCAAACACGAACCCACACAGCTTAGAACGAGAAGCTGATCACTCAAAAATAAAAAGGGTTTCGATAAAGAAAACACTTCTCCAGTTGTTCTTCACAATTGCAACAGAATGAAATTGACAGTAGATAGATCGTCGTCTTCAGAAAATAAAGATCTGTAATCAAAACAGTTCTGAGTCGATCCAGTTGCAATAGATATTACAAGAAACTTCACAACTTCAGCAGCAGTAGATTCACAACAGATAGTCGATGTAGAACACGTGAATCTGCTATCAAGATCTTCCTTCGGTAATAAAGGTTTTACACTTCTTCTCGATCACCAGAAAAGAACGCTTTCACACAGTCTCTGTTTCTTGCTCGTTAAAAGATCAATCTATTTATTTCATACACTTCCCTGTGTATATATATATATCCGAAGTTTCCAAGATAGAACATATATATTCAAATCTGAGAAAATCTTCCGCATAAATAGATCCATGAAAATATCCTTTAGATTCGCGATATTAAATAACAGAGCCGTTGTAACTCCCCTGAAGAATCGGCATAAAAAGCTCCGTTTAAATCAATCATTAATCCGTTAAAAATCGTCTTTAATTCCGTCAAAGTCGTACTTAAGAATCGGCTCGAAATCCGCTTAATAATCCGCCTGTTTGACCAATGAAAAAGGAAATATCGTCTGTCAAAAATATCCCGACGCCAAACGTAGGGTTGATGACGTGGCTCCAAACGTAGGGTTCACAAACGTAAGGTTCACAAACGTAAGGTTGAACATACATATTTTCTCTTCAGCATTCAAACGTAGGGTTGATCATCCATACTTTGTCTTGCTTCAACTCTCCAACGAACGTACGGTTGATTATAAAAGTAAGGTTGATGATCCATACTTTTGAGAAACAAACTCAACACTGAAAACTAACGTACGATTTCTCTTCCATACTTGTCCAACAACAAAAACGTAAGGTTCCTTCCAAACGTAATGTTCTTCTTCCATACTTTTCAACAACGTAAGGTTCATTAACCATACGTTTCAAAATAACGTAAGGTTCCTTAACCATACGTTTCTTTTAACATAAAAAGTAAACTTTTCATCCATACGTTACGTTCATCAACGTAGGGTATGAACAGTGATTCCAGTACGCGCTAAAACTGATCTCGCACTACAGTGATTCCAGAACGCGCTAAAATTGATCTCGCGCTACAGTGATTCCAGAACGCGCTAAAATTGATCTCGGAATAAATGATGTATGAAATCTCGTTATATGAAATAAATAAATAAAATAAATTCCTGCAAAATACTCAACGAAATAATTAGTAAATAATTAAGGGTATTTGTGAGCATCAAAATCATCATAAATAGACAGAGTATTATTTAAAATAATCTCCCCCTTTAAAAAACATTATTTTGAATTGTTTGAAAACAATACATTGCTCAACAAACTTGTGATTGGTTAAACGGTCATTGAATCCTCAGTTGGAAAAGTTAACCGACAAAATTTTTGTTTTAAGTTACCTTTTATAATGTTGAGGAATTTATTTAGGAGATTTACTAAGAACTTAAGGGAATATACATACTTGTTATGTATACTTTCATTCGTTAATAAATTTTTACCACAAACCCAACTTTTACTCCAAATGGTAACGGAACTCAAAAATATTCTATTTATCCTAATTGTATAAGGTTCAAAATGTTAACACATACCATTTAGATTAGTAAAACTATTTTGTAATAACCAGGGACTTCCTGTAGGCTAGTGGTAGGAAATAAAGGCATGTCGCACTATGATTGTGGGTTCGATTCCTGCAGCTTTGTCCGACGCGACGGGTTATTCCCCACCCTGCAGGTTCTCCTTTTCCTAAAACTATAGTATTATAATATTCCAAAAATAATCTTCAGAAATGCTTTAACCTTAAATAATACTATCCAAAGATCAACTTAATCCACTCCAACCTTTATAGTTATCCAAAATACCTATGTCCATACTTTCTCTAAAAGGTCTCTTAATTCCAAAATCAATCTATCAGATTCCCCAAACAAAGTAAAGTTTCTCTTATTGTCACATACTAAAAATATAATTACCTTCATCATATTAAAACCTTACGGAAATCAACAAGTACTGCAGTACAATCCTTATATATATATATATATATATCACATTATCCTTATAATCAGAGTATAATCCATGAGTCCAAAAGCACCAACACATTAGTTATTCTCCTTCAACTGTAGTCACAGCATAAGATTGGCCTTGATCCCTTGGCCTTTTCTGAGGTAAGTTTCCCTGACGCTTAGGACATTCATTTGCATAATGCCCCATTTCCCTACAATTGTAGCATTCAACATTGATAGCCTCTTTCTTTCCCTTGCAATCACGAGCCTAGTGACCCTTTTCTCCACATTTATAACAAACTCCCATTCCTTTTAGGCAAGTACTAGGGTGATTCTTCCCACAATTATCACATAATGGAAAATACTTCTTTCCCTTTTTCCCTTTATCTGTCTCTTGTTCTACCGTTCTCTTCTTCTCTTGCTTTACTTTGTTGTCATAAGACTTAGAGAATTCCTTTTCTGTCTTGATAGCACATGAGACAATATCTTCGTATGATGAGAAGGATTGCGATACTAAAGCTCGACGAAGAAATGGTTTTAACCCATCAAAGAAATGATCAATCTTACTCCTTGGGTTACGTATATAATCGGAAGCATGCCTTGCTAACCTTGTAAAGTTAGCCTCATACTTTGCGATATTCTCATCCTCCTTCTGCCTCAGACTCAGAAATTGCCTTTCCATATCTGCTCGATGGTCACGAGGAAAGTATTTTTCTAAGAAAAGCTCTTTGAACTCCCTCCATTCCATATTCGATACGTAATCATCTTCCTTTGTGTTTTGAATCAGTGACCACCACTGATCGGCATCTCCAGTGAGGCGGTAAACTGCCATGACAACCTTCTCCCTTTCACTACTCCCCAAGGCATGGAATATTTTCTCTAAGGAATTTATCCATTGCTCAGCTACTGTAGGATTTGTACTCTCATTGAAGGTTGGTGGTTGTTGCCTCATGAAACGGTCTAGCATTGATCCTCCACGTTGCGGATCAGGGTGCTCCATACGAGTAAGGTTATTATTCATAACCTGTGTGAGTTGTCCCAGTACGGTGAGAAGCTGATCAGCACCAGTTGTATCTCCAGATCCACAATAATTATCTTGAGCAGGAGGGCAATCCCTACATGGAGTTCGTGCATTGATACGGTTTCCATTCCTTCCACTAGGCGCCATTTCTAAACAATGGCATAAACTAGATTAGTTTATGAATCAAAATACATAATTTCATACTTGTTAAACACTTTACATAAATTGAACTATTTATGGATATAATCCATAATCATAAAAAGAAATGTTTTCTTTGAGGAAGTATGTACTCATAACCCTTCATAGTGGTTTGTAAATAAAATGAGAATTATCCTAAGCATATCCCCCGGGAGTGTCGTAACCAAGAGTGCAGCAAGGCCCGTTGTCGTGCACCAGTTCCTGTTCGAGTCTAGCTCAAAGCGGTGTTTTCGGGTTTTACCCCTAGGTACATCTGTGCCAGAGCCGCCTCTACCTGCTCGTATCCAGACAGGGATTTATTGCTCGGAAAACTCATAACATCTCTATAATACCAAAATTCGAGGAAATTCTTCTATACTAATCCTCAAAGTCTATCTTTGGGCTATGTGCTCTAATCAGAGTTTATCTAAATCTAGCTTCCAAGGTTAGTACTAAACTGCCTCTGATACCAACTGTAACGCCCCGACCCCAGCTACCCAGAGTCGGTGCATTAATTCGTAACATTTTCATGATCACAAAAGATCAAGTCTCGAAAGACCGATTAGTTTAGTAGCCTTGGAAACACTAGATACATTCATAAGTCTTACATTACATCATAAAGTGAAAAACTAATAACAAAGTCTTCATAGTACACACTCATATCCTCTTCTGACTATCCCTGCAGGTCATTCATAAAATACTTCTTCACATCCTGAAAAATATTAAAACATTGAAAGGGGTGAGCTCAGATGCTCAGTAAGGATAAAAATATTGCAGAAGCTTTCATAAATAAACATAAAAATTTAAGGCAATGTATAACTAAAACAAAATCCTTTTAAACTTGAACATCAACATAATATGGCAAAAGTAAAATGAGATAATGTCATTCACTTCTTCACATGGATATTATACTGGTCGAATAATCACATGCAATATCAATAACCACTTTCATAATGAGGGAATGTATAATTCCAGACATTCTGAAACATTTTGTCAAGGCCTCGTCCAAGACATCTAAAATGATTAAGGCCTCGGCCAAAACCATAAATCAAATTGGGAAAGGACCTCGGCCAATTCCACGTCTAGTTGTCTCATGAGACCTACCGATGCAATTTTTTTTAGAAGATATATACGTTTAAAATTGATCAAATATACTCCAGTGTTTTTCTGAAAACATTATGAAAGCTTTTGAAAACAAATTAACTAATTATGAGACTGCTCTACTAATTACAGGCCATGATGGGTCCACGCCCAATCCCTTCCTGTCTACCACACTCGAGAGTCTGGTTTTCTGAAAACATTTAAAGCTTGCGTTAAATACATATACATTTGCACTGTATTTTCATATATTTGAGAGAAATATCTCTTTTTGAAATCATTTTAAAATAGAATAATTATAAAATAAAACCATTTGAATAAACTTACAAGTCAATGGGGTTTATACACTGTATAAATGAAAGTTGTGTATAAAACAAAATATGCCTTAATGAAAGGAGATTGAGACGAAGTCGTTACAAAGGACATTTTTAAAATAAAATAGATCTATTATGTGTATTCACTATAAGTACACATAAAGAAATTAAAAATACAAGATATGACATAATAATATCATGACATAATTTGAAAGTAGGAGATTAACCCAGAGATTGGAAATTGGGTTAAGAAATTCCCTTACAAAGATCATTTTTTAAAATAAAATAGATCTATTATGTGTATTCACTATAACTACACATAAATAATGTACAAATACAAGATAGGACATAATAATATCATAACACAGTTTGAAAGTAGGAGATTAACCCAAAGAATGAAAATTGGGTTAAGAAATTCCCTTACCTTGCGTCTTGTCCTGACTCGACCGTTCTTTAACCTCCTGAATAATAAACTAGAGTTAATTTCTATTTACTTAAGAACCTTTTTCATGTTCATTATTCCTTTTATATCACTTATTACCATGTTATGAACATTATGTAATTATTTAAGTTAATAACGATCGTTTTGTCGATCTTTGGTACTTGAGTCAACAATAAACTTCTTATAATTACAAGTTGTTTATGTGGTAGAATATCCATTATCTCCAGAATTATATTCATGATTTAGATGTCATATATATCATATATATCCAGTATATACATTCATTCATAATATTACATAACATTTAGAGGTAAGAAATGAAATGCACCGTTCATGGAGACGGTAAGCCGTACGTACGCATGAACGCTACTTTCATTTCTATTTCATATTTAATGGAATTAAATCATAATGATATAAATTTATAATATAATTAAAGTATAATATAGTGTATTATACCATTTAATCCATCCTTTATACATCCCACATATGGCATTAACGATTCAAATCACTTTGAGGGGGCGGTAATCTGCACTTCCTAAAATGAAATTATCGCGTTTTACCCATAATGGAAATCATAAATTATGCCATAAATGAGAAATACAGAAGCATAAGTAAAACATAAACACATTATATATCATATATAAATATATTGACATCTTAATGGCCAACTTTGAAGGTGTTATATGAGTGTTGAACAATCATCGTTTCGTGAGGCAGAAATTTGCCATCCACAGAAACCGTATGTTCTTTAACCATTAGATGTAGGTGTGTGTAAGTGTAGATCGAATCTTTCTTATAAAAACATCCTAGTATATTGAGGATACTGGTTTATTTACAAAAGAAATGAATAAAAATAGTTTAGGGGGTTGGAGAACAAAAATAAAACAAAACAACATTAGAGAAGACATTACCTCAAAATCGGGTAACTCTTTTTGATTTGAGCCAAAGGCTTCCTTGGGAAGAGTTCTGCCCAAAGTAAGGCTTCTAGGAGTAATAGGGGGAAGTTGGAAGAGTATTTGGGCAGAGGTTGGCCGAGCCAAATGGCTTGAAAGTGTAAATGAGGTGGGAGAGGTGGGGGGCCTTTTATAAGTGGAGAGGAGGGGCACTTTTGGAAAGATTGAAATGTTACATTATTTCACAATTATTTTCGGATTCTAAAGGTCCCAAACTTATATAATTCGAGGATAAGGTGATAAGGTTTCTAAATATCCTCATCCAATAGGCTTTGGACAAGTGTAAGCCTTGGATTTTGCATTATCTTCTCATTTTATTTAAATCGTTAAATAATGAGGTCATCGCTGCATCATGATGATGTCATAAATAATTTAATTTATTTAATGTCTAAAAATTATAAAAAAAATACTATGATGTATGAAATCTTTTTATCTTTCTAATGAATATTTATAGTCAAAATTTGGACTTGTGTAACCCCACTTAAAAACTATTTTAGTAAAATAACTCATGTTTGTGTCAATTTAATTTTAACATTAAATAAATATATATTAATGTCATTTTCCAACTAAAGTGGCTCCATGGGGTCCCCAAGTTGACCCATGGGTTTTCTTGGTCTTCCATGACTCATCCAATAGGAGTAGGACAAGTTTCATGCTCATCTCATATTATTAAAACATTATTTGTACCTTAAACTACACTAATTACCTCTAATCGCGATTAAGAACTTAAAAGTTACCATTAACCAAAAAATTATTTTAATCTCATTGAACCACATTTTACTTCTTAATGACAACCATGTATGTCGGATTTTTGAAAATCAAATCACAGAAGTGGTAATATTTCATTTAAACGAAAAATCAGTTATTTAACTACCACTTAGTGGTTTCACTATTCATCAAAAATTGAAGTTTTTCAGAACAAGGCCAAAATTTCACCCTAAGCTATAATTGATATTCCGAATTCAAAAATGATGTCTATTTTAAAAAATTCCAAACATATAAGTTTCATTAATTAATTTTATAATTAATTCCCATTGTTACGAAAAATAGCGTGTTTTTAAGAAACAATTTATATCAAAAGATTGGCAATTGTTTATGTCCAATTTCAATGTTAAATTAATTCTAATGACCACCATTGGATAAAATGGTAAAAATATATTATAATTATACCTTAAAACCACTAAATAGTATAATTTATCACAATAAATTATTTTGATTAAAAAAGTTGTTTTAAAGTATTTTTCACTATTCATAAAAAATTAGAAGTTCTCAGAAAAATACCAAAAATTCAACATAAGCTAATTTCGATATTCCGAATCCAAAAATGAAGTCCATTTTGAAATATAAAATTTCTATAATTTTAAAAAGTGGTTATTACTATTCATAATGGCTACTTTGATTAGTCGCGATGTTTTAGAACTCGAAGTTGCGTACAATGCAAGCTATTGCATTATTGAATGAGAAGCGTATCGTGGAAGCTCGGGGTGTTACAGAAACTAACTGTTCTCTAAATAGATTAGAAAAATAATAACTTCACTTTATCTTTTAAGTGAAAATATTATATGTGCTTGAAGCCCTAGGTACCTTCATGACACTTGGATTTTTTTCTTCAGAATTATTTGATTTTGTAATTTCCAAGAATGAAGAAAAACATTTAAGAGGGTTCAAGAAAAATATTCTAGTTTTCTAAATAGTAAGAAGATATGTTTCATTCTAATAGTTTGCAGATGATGATTCATATTCTCGAGCTGAAATACAGATTAATCATTTGCTATTTTAATCTTTAAAAGATATTTTTATGCAATAAAACTATTTTAAAAGAAAATTTTACATAAATGAATAACATTTCTATGAAAAAAAAATTCCAAAAAAATTACCAAAATAAATATTAAATTAAAAACGCAATTTTTCATTAAGATAAACCTTTATTTCTTCATATAATTTTAAATTAATAAAATAAAGCACATCATGATCCCTCTGAATTATAATTCTCTAAGAGAACATTTTTAAATGTGATATATATAAAACCAAGTTTTTAATGATTTGAATACTTTATCACTGTTGTTAAATTACATCATTTTCAATTAAATAACCTTTTAAATAGTATGTATAATGTAATAAAAATTATAACAGACTGATGTATCACATAAAATAATAGAGATAGAAGAGTTTAAACTATTTAAGAAAAAATATTATAAAAATTTTACCTCTCCCTATATAAAATAGTTGATGCATTTAAATAAAATATTAAAATGGAAATGAAAAACTTCCTAGAATAACAATCGTAGATTTATGAATTTTTCATTCAAAATAAATTTCCATAATTTTTAATAAGGAACTAAATGATATAACAATGAAGTCCAATGGTGTATACCTATAATATATCAAATAAAAGTGCCTTTTAGTACCAATATGCTTTTGGGTCTGATAGTGTTAGAAACTAAGGATTTAGGTAACCAAATATTTTTTTTAATAGAGACTCCATAATTGAGACAAGATAATGTTTTTGAATAATGAACATGATAAATATTACAAAATTAAGGTTTCCTAAAGTATCATTCATTTTTATGATGTACTTTTATTCCAAAGTGAAAATATTTGATAGTATATATTCTTTTACTTCTATATTAAGGAACAAAATAATTTCTATATAGTTTTAGATTTTCCCCAGTACTACTACAACCAAGTTTTCCATTTGTTTTTACCAATAATTTGATTTAAATAATTTTATCCTTTAATATGAATTCTAGAGGTTTTTTTAAAGTTTTAACTTTATCTAATAATTCCTTAATTTTATTTTTATAAAAAATACAAGAAAATTTAGATCTTAAATCTCAAATATATTTTGTTAAAAAATATTTATCATTAGAAATAGTATCATAATATTTTATAAGTTTTATATGATCCTTTTTTAAGGATTAAAATTTATATTTAATAATAAAACAATACTTATCAAGTTTATCATAAGAAAAAAATTTGGAATCATTATTTTGAGAGTTAGAAGTATGTACCTCAATAATATGAGCCATAAGAAATAGATTTACCATTTGATTTTCATGCACATCTTCAGAGTTTGTAGTAGATTTATAATATGAATCAGAAGTAGTACTCTAGTTAGTCTTTATTACTTTCTTACCTTTTATTTTATAATTATTTTTATTTTAAGCTTTCATCATAGGATAGTTAGACATTTTTTGGAATTTCTCATTACATTTATAGAATCTATCTTCTTTATTCATTTTCATCCTATTGTTGTACATTTTTAAGAATATTTTTGAAAGAGATGATAATTATTTTCTTGAATTCAGATAAATTGAATTATACGATTCATCCATAGTTGTTCTAAGTATAACATCTTATTTTTTGGTAGAAATGTTATTTTCAACTTTGGATTGCATCTCAACTTCATAAATCATCAAGGTGACAATCATTTCTTTCATTTTAAATTATTTAAATAGTACAGATTAATGAATAATAGAAGATATTCTATTCCATTTATAGGGTATAAATATATGGATTTTTAAATATTTCTCTAATTATTCAATGGATTTTCCCAAGGTATCAATATCATAAAGAACTTATGTCAATATTCTATTCATTTGAGTGATACTTTCATCTTCATGCATCATAAATATGTCAAAATTCAATTTTTAATTATTGTATCTTAATTTTATAATATTATTAGATCCTTCATAAGTAATGGAAATAGTCTTCTACATCTTATATGCAGTAGCACACTAAGAGACTCAATTAAATTCATCAGTTTATAATCTATAGATAGTAGCAGTCTTTTCACTCGAATTAAGATCATATTCCTTCTTATGATAATCATTCCATTTTTCTAGATCATCTTTAGTAATTTCATAAGGATTTAATACCTTTAAATAAACTCTTATTCTAAGATTTTTTTTAAAAATAATAATGTGTTCTTTCCATCATCTATAATTATCACCATTAAAATAAGGTTCACGGATCATCGGCATACATTCTCTAATATTGCACCCCTCTCTCTTGGATTTTAATGATCACAATCACTCTAATTGTATTCTAACTTGTTTTCAAGTGTTTTTGATGATAGGAAATAGGGTGCCTAGAAGCTGGCCCAAGAAGAATTCAAAATGGACTGTTTAAGTCCACCGGCCAGCCAGTGTGAGACCACCGGCCAGCCGGTAAGGGCACCGGCCAGCCGGATCCAGCCCATCGACCAGCCGGTGGACCAGGCAGAAGGCCTTTCCCTCTGCCAGGTGCCACCGGTCAGCCGGTGTCTGGCCACCGGCCAACCGGTGGGTCCAGACAGAATGGCATACCTTCTGTCCAGACCACCAGCCAGCCGGTGCCTGACCACCGGCCAGCCTGTGGAACCCAGACAGAATAGCATGCTTCTGTCCAGACCACCGGCCAGCCGGTGGATCAGCACTGGTCAGCCGGTGGATCCAGACAGAAATCCCTTGCTTCTGTCTGGTGCACCGGCCAGCCGGTGGATCAGCACCGGCCAGCCGGTGTGCTCAGTCAAACTAGCCGTTAGGCTTTGACCAGGCTGGCCCACTTGATCCCCAACGGCTCCGAAAGCCCTCCAACGGCTATTTTGAAGTATTTGGGAGTATTTCTCCTATAAATAGACGTCCATGGATGCCGGGAACACCACCGATAATATACCGAAGCATACCAAAGCTATTTTGATCATTTGAGGCTCCTACGACAATTCTCAAAGGCTACTTGAGATCCAATTGCCATCCTTGAAGCTTGGGCTGCCTCTACATCAACTACACTCACCTCTTGGCACTCAAGGATTCCTCTAGTTTGTTCTAAATTATTTACTTCAATTGTTTAGTTCTTAATTGGGTTTGTATTAAAACAAACCACCCTTTTTCTTCCTTCTTTCAATTTGGGTTTCTTGCTACAACCATAATAAAAAAGCAAGCTGTAAGAAGGTGATCTAGCCTACCTTAAAACGGCTAGTGGGTTTCTTTCTATAACCATTAAAAAGCAAGCGGTCGTATAAATCTCCCAACGGTTGAGTTGGGAGCGGAGACGTAGGCTTAAGTTTAAAGCCGAACTCTGTTATCAATTGTGTCTTGCCATTTTACTTTCCGCTACATTTAAATTTGTTTTAAATTGTTAATTAATTTTAAAAAGGCAATTCACCCCCCCTCTTTCCATCACCTCCGACCCAACATTTGGTATCAAAGGGAGCGTTTGTGTAATACCTTAACCGGTTACAAACGAAAAATCCATAGTGATGGCTTCTTTCTCACAAGCACCCGAAGGGTATTCCATGACTCGGGCTCCATACTTCGATGGAACCGATTACACATATTGGAAAACACGAATGATTACTTTTCTTAGAAGCATTGGCTATCCTATATATAGAATTGTTATGCAAGGCTACACTCTTTCTAGTAAGGATGAATCTAAATGGACCCCCGAAGACATTGCCAATTTTGATCTTGATGGCAAAGCCATGAATGCTCTTCATTGTGGGTTAGACCGTAATGAGTTTAATCGTATTTCTACTTGCACCACCTCACACGAAATTTGGAAACTTTTGGAAGTGACCCATGAGGGCACTAACAAAGTCAAAGACACTAGGTTAGATATGTATCGTCAAGACTTTGAGAGTTTCACAATGCACCCACACGAGTCAATCACCGAAATGTTTACTCGTTTTACTGATGTTTGCAATGGGAGAAAGTCCCTTGGTGATGATGTTTCAGCAGAAACAATGGTCAAGAAAATTCTTTGGGTCCTACCAAGCTCTTGGGAACCAAAGGTGACGGCAATCCAAGAAGCGAAAGATGTCAAGAAGATGCCGGTTGAAGAACTCATAGGGTCACTCATGACTTATGAGATTACCATGAAGAGGCAAGCCGATAAAGAAGGAAAGATCTTCAAGGAGAAAAAGAACATAGCTTTCAAGGCAAAGGAAGAAAGCTCCTTCGATGATAGTGAATCCGAGATGGCTCAACTAGCAAGGAAAATGAACAAGTTCATGAAGAAAAAGAAGAAATTTCAAAAGGCACGAAAGGAAGAGCTAAAGGCGGAGAAAGAAATCACTTGCTTTGAATGTGGAAAGAAAGGCCACATCAAACCGGAGTGCCCCATTTTCAAGAAAAGGTTAAAAGAAAAGAAAAACAAGAAGGCCTTCAAAGCATCAACATGGAGTGCAAGTGATGACTCCATGTCTTCAAGCGACTCAAGCGATGAAGGTGGAAAATTCCTAATGGCATTTGATGAGGTATCCTCTTCTCACTATTCTTCTCACTCTTCTTCCTCATCTTCTTATTTTGATAATGATATGTCTTATGAAGAACTCCAAAATGAAAGAGATCAATTAGAGGAAGGTTTTCACGAACTTACCTCTAAATTTTTGAGCCTGAAAAAGAAAAACAAAACTCTTATTTCCGAAAAAGACAAACTTCTCAAAGAGAATGAGGAGCTTGCCCTTAAAGTCAAAAGTGTTCCAAATGTAGATTCTTTAAATTCTACCATTAAGGATTTGAAGGAATCTCTTTCCAAGTTCACCCAAGGTGAACAAAACTTAACTAAATTTCTAGGTTCTCAGCGTTCGGCTAAAACCACACATGGACTTGGCTATATCAAGCAATCCACTTTTTCTAGGGCACCCACTACTTTTGTAAGGGGGAGCTCTCAATACAAATTTTGTAATTATTGTAAAAAGACCGGTCACATGATTTATGAATGTGATTGTAAAAATGCTAGGTATGGAAGACCCAAATCCATTACCTACTCGGATGAGTATCATAGAAGGAATCCCTCTAGAACATTATGGGTTCAAAAGTCTCTTTTAGCTAATCTTTCCGGACCCAAACTTATATGGGTACCAAAATCTCTTCTTTCTTGATTTTGTAGGATAAACGCCAAAAGAGTAGGACCTCTAAAGGATCATGGTATCTCGACAGCGGTTGCTCAAGGCACATGTGTGGCGATCCCTCCGAGTTCAACTCACTTGAAGAATTCGATGGAGGATATGTCACCTTTGGTGATAACTCAAAAAGCAAGATCGTCGGAATAGGTACCATTGGTTTTGGTAGCTCCTCTTTTATTAAAGATGTTTTATTAGTTAAAGGTTTAAAGCATAATTTAATTAGCATTAGTCAACTTTGTGATAGTGGTTTTTCAGTCAATTTTCAAAATGATTTATGCAATGTGTTTAATTTTCAAAACAAGTTGATTTTTTCTGCTTCCCGTTTTCAAAATGTTTACATTATTGATTTAAAATCTCTAGCTAGCCAAAATGTTAAATGTTTAAGTGCTCTTGACAATGAGTCTTGGCTTTGGCATAGAAGATTGGGGCATTGTAGCTCTCATTCACTTCTAAAGCTTAATAAGAACAAGCTCATTCGTGACCTTCCTAAACTTAAATTTAAGAAAGATTTGATTTGTGAGCCATGCCAACTTGGTAAGCAACACAAGTCTTCTTTCAAATCTAAGAAGGAAGTGTCCACCTCAAAATCTCTTGAACTCCTTCATCTTGATCTTTTTGGTCCTACTCCCGTAGCAAGCTTAGGTGGAAAATCCTATACCTTAGTTATTGTTGATGACTTTTCTCGTTTTACTTGGGTTTTCTTTTTAGCCCATAAGAATGATGCTTGTAAAACCTTTTTGAAATTCTCTAGGAAAGTAGAAAACGAAAAAGGATATAAAATCATATCTCTTCGTAGTGATCATGGTGGTGAATTCGAGAACAAAGAATTCGATGAATTGTGTTCCTCTCAAGGATACAATCACACCTTCTCTGCCCCTAGGACTCCTCAACAAAATGGAGTGGTTGAAAGGAGAAACCGAACTCTCCAAGAAATCGCTCGAACCCTCCTTAGTGAATTCGACCTCCCTCAATATTTTTGGGCCGAGGCGGTAAACACTGCTTGTTATACTATTAATAGAGTCCTTGTAAGACCCCTTCTTAAGAAAACCCCCTATGAACTTTGGAAAGGCAAATTGCCCAAAGTTGGTTATTTTAAAGTGTTTGGGTGTAAATGCTTTATCCTTAACACAAAAGATAACCTAGGGAAATTTGATGCCAAATCCGATGAAGGTATTTTTCTTGGGTACTCCAACTCAAGCAAAGCCTATCGTGTCTTCAATAAACGTTCAAAAACCATCGAAGAATCATATCATGTCAAATTTGATGAAACTCTTCCAAAACCTCACCCGGTCATTGAGGATGTTGAAGATAAGCTTGATAAGCTTCATTTGAATGATTCCTCTTCTCCTCCCAAGGAGGATGACCATCAAGAACCCACTTCACCTTCTTCACCTTCCACCTTGCCTAAGGTTTGGAAACCTTCTAGAGACCATCCTTTAGAAAATTTCATAGGTGACCTTCAAGCTGGTACTCGAACTAGAAGATCTATCCTCAATGAAGTTGAACATCAAGCCTTCATTTCTCACCTAGAACCTCAAAAAGTTAATGATGCCATTAATGATGAGAATTGGGTTCTTGCAATGCAAGAGGAACTAAATCAATTCTCTCGAAATAATGTTTGGACTCTTTGTGAAAGACCCAATGATCATCCAATTATTGGCACTAAATGGGTTTTTAGGAACAAACTTGATGATCAAGGAAACATAACCCGGAACAAGGCTCGCCTAGTAGCTAAGGGCTATAATCAAGAAGAAGGAATCGATTATGGTGAAACCTTTGCCCCCGTTTCTAGGTTAGAATCCATTAGGATCTTGTTGGCATTCGCCGCCCACTTAAATTTTAAGCTTTTTCAAATGGATGTTAAAAGTGATTTTTTAAATGGTTTTATTTCTGAAAAAATCTTTGTTGAACAACCTCTCGGTTTTGAAGATCCAAAATTTCCAAATCATGTTTTTAAGTTAACCAAGGCTCTTTATGGCTTAAAGCAAGCCCCTCGGGCTTGGTATGAGCGGTTAACAAAATTTCTTTTAGAAAATGATTTTAAAATGGGTCAAGCCGATTGTACTCTATTTTTAAAACACACTTCAAAAGATCTTTTAATAGTCCAAATTTATGTTGATGATGTTATCTTTGGTTCTACCAAAGAATCTCTTTGTACTGATTTTTCAGATTTAATGAGAAAAGAATTTGAAATGAGTTTTATGGGAGAATTGAAATTTTTTCTTGGTTTTCAAATCTTTCAAAATTCAAAAGGTATTTCTCTAATCCAAAGAAAATACACAAACGAGCTTCTAAGTCGTTTTGGTATGGATCAAGTAAAGGAAATTAGTACACCCATGAGTACTTCATGTAATCTTACGTTAGACGAAGCCGGGAAACCGGTGGATAACAAGCTCTATAGGAGTATGATCGGGAGTCTACTTTACCTAACTGCGACCCGTCCTGACATCATGTTTAGTGTTTGCCTTTGTGCTCGTTTTCAAGACAATCCTAAAGAATCCCATCTTAAATCGGTCAAAAGAATTTTTAAGTATTTAAAAGGATCCAAAAATCTTGGTTTATTTTATCCCTCAAATACTTATTTTGAACTATCTTCTTATTCGGATGCTGATTTTGGCGGATGTCAATTAGATCGTAAGAGTACTAGTGGAACCTGTCATCTGCTAGGCAAGTCCCTTGTTTCGTGGAGTAGCAAGAAGCAAAATTGTGTTGCCCTTTCTACTGCCGAGGCCGAGTATGTAGCCGCTGGTAATTGTTGTGCCCAAATTATTTGGATGCAACACACTCTCTTGGATTATGGTCTTTCCTATGGTCATGTCCCTATTCGGTGTGACAACACTAGTGTCATTAGTATCTCTAAGAATCCAATACAACATTCTAGGACAAATCACATAGACTTAAGGCATCATTTCCTTCGTGACCATTTTCAAAAAGGAGATATCACTTTGGACTTCATTCCTACTGATTTCCAATTAGCTGATATTTTTACCAAACCGCTCCCGGTTGACCGTTTTGATTTTATTAAAGGGGAGTTAGGAATGATTCGTCAATGAGCACTATTAAATATTTGACTTTCTTGGCTTGCTTATATTTTATTTTTATTAGAATTTTTTAAAACACCTTTTTTTTAATTCTGTTTTTTTTTTTTTTGTGAATTTCAATACCACCGGTCAACCGGTGGTACATCACCGGTTAACCGGTGGTGTCGGGTTTTGCTTTTTGGGCCGGCCGGGGAAAGGGTTAAAAATTAATTTAAACCCTTCCCCTCATATCTCTATCTCTCCCTCTCGTGCGCCTCGTCCAGCCAGCCTCTCCCTCCTTGCCCTAGCCTTCTTCCTCCTCCTTGCTCTCTCAAAATCCTTCTTCTCTTAATCTCTTTCTTCATTTTCTCCCTTTTGCCATCATGGGACCTCGCTCTACACGCAAAGGCAAGGGAATCGCTCAAGAAGCTCCTCCTCCTCCTTCAATCCCTCAACTCCCGGACATTTGGCATGACAAAGTCATTTTGCCGGGTAGAGTAATTGATTATTCTTGGCTGTCTACTGCTCGTCTTGAGCTTTTCTCGATTATTGAGTATCAACATTGGCATTCTTTCTTTGAACCTCCTGAAAAGGATGTCATTTATCCTCTTCTTGTCAAGGAATTTTATGCTCATTTGACATGGTCCGTTTCTGATGACATTGATACCATCTCCTCCACTGCTCTTGGGCAACCCATCACTTTCACTTCGGTGGAAATTGCCCGGATGCTGGGAGTTCCTCATGTTGGACCTCATGCTTTTGCTCAGGGGGAGTTTCCTCGGGACCGTGAGTTTGATATAGCCGTAGCCCTTGAGCATCTCACAGGGCAGCCCACAAATCCCATTGTCAAGCTCTCCCAGCTCTCTCCTAACCATCGTATTATTGAGCACCTCATTCAAACTTCCCTTGCGCCCCGTATCGGGGATCATGATAATGTCAAATTCATTGATATTTATCTTCTCTCTTTTATCACCAGAGGCATTCACTTCAATTTGGTCCGGTTTCTGTTCCGGGCCATGACTTATGTGGCTGAGCACCCGCGCCGGTCCAAAACTCTACCCTACGGACGCCTCTTGACTAAAATCTTTTCCTTTCTTGATGTGCCTCTTCAAGCTACTTCCTTAGAGCAGCCAACGAAGGATAGCATAGTGAATTTTATGATGGTGCAACGAATGCACATCCGTTGGCACCCTTGGCGTCAGGAATGGATTGTCGACAAGGACGGTCTTCTCAAGGCCTACTCTCCTCAAACTCATTCCCATCCTCCTGCCCATGCCATGCCTCCTGCTATTGCCGCTGCCTATCCTCTTTCAGACAGTGAGGATAGTGATGATGATGAAGAGGAAGGGAGTGGTGACAACGAAGGTGAGGCTGCTGCTGCTGCTGATGAGGGAGATGGCGCGGGTGATGATGCACCGGAGCCTGCTGAGGCTGTGCCCCCTTCCGATGATACTGGGAGCTTGTCGGTGACGGCTGATCAGTTCCTTCGCTTCCAGGATCAGATTGAGACCCGGCTCGACCTACAGTTTTCTTACTTCAGCTCTCAGTTTGATCAGCTCCACTCACGGATTGATTCTCTAGATCGTCGCTTTGAGGCGGTCCAGGCTCCTCCGGCTCCTCCGACCTTCAGGCGTCGCCGTCACTCTCGGCCCTCTAGGAGTGAATAGAGTCGTTCTTGTTTTTGATTTGTTTTTGTATTTGTATTTTGGATTCTCCTTGTACCATTTCATCTTATTTAAATTTCAAGTTGTCTTGTCTATCCATTTCTTTTTATCATTGTTTACCTCTTTGATTGTTTTTCTTATTCTCTCTCATAATTTTACTCCTATTTTGATAATCCCAAAGGGGGATAAAAACCTCTCTATTACATAGTTATTTATTAAAATGCTCTTTTAACAAGTTCCATTTTAAGTTATTGATGTCATCAAAATCTGTTTTAAATGGTTAAGTTATTGTTTTCAATTGATTTCTTTAAAAAATGGCATTTGGTTGCAATTTCAAAAAATGACCCTTTCTCAGTATTTCAATGCTTTCAAGATCATTATATTTGGCATGTCTCTAAGTTTTCCAAGTTCAAATTGTTTATTTAAGTTTTCAATTGACATACCCTTTTTTAAAGCTTTCATACCTTTTTTTAAAGCTTTCTCTTTTGTGATTGTGATCATCAAAATAGGGGGAGATTGTTGCACCCCTCTCTCTTGGATTTTAATGATCACAATCACTCTAATTGTATTCTAACTTGTTTTCAAGTGTTTTTGATGATAGGAAATAGGGTGCCTAGAAGATGGCCCAAGAAGAATTCAAAATGGACTGTTTAAGTCCACCGGCCAGCCGGTGTGAGACCACCGGCCAGCCGGTGGACCAGGCAGAAGGCCTTGCCCTCTGCCAGGTGCCACCGGTCAGCCGGTGTCTGGCCACCGGCCAACCGGTGGGTCCAGACAGAATGGCATACCTTCTGTCCAGACCACCGGCCAGCCGGTGCCTGACCACCGACCAGCCGGTGGAACCCAGACAGAATAGCATGCTTCTGTCCAGACCACCGGCCAGCCGGTGCCTGACCACCGGCCAGCCGGTGTGCTCAGTCAAACTAGCCGTTAGGCTTTGACCAGGCTGGCCCACTTGATCCCCAACGGCTCCGAAATCCCTCCAACTGCTATTTTGAAGTATTTGGGAGTATTTCTCCTATAAATAGACGTCCATGGATGCCGGGAACACCACTGATAATATACCAAAGCATACCAAAGCTATTTTGATCATTTGAGGCTCCTACGACAATTCTCAAAGGCTACTTGAGATCCAATTGCCATCCTTAAAGCTTGGGCTGCCTCTACATCAACTACACTCACCTCTTGGCGCTCAAGGCTTCCTCTAGTTTGTTCTAAATTATTTACTTCAATTGTTTAGTTCTTAATTGGGTTTGTATTAAAACAAACCACCCTTTTTCTTCCTTCTTTCAATTTGGGTTTCTTGCTACAACCATAATAAAAAAGAAAGCTGTAAGAAGGTGATCTAGCCTACCTTAAAACGGCTAGTGGGTTTCTTTCTATAACCATTAAAAAGCAAGTGGTCGTATAAATCTCCCAACGGTTGAGTTGGGAGCAGAGACGTAGGCTTAAGTTTAACGCCGAACTCCGTTATCAATTGTGTCTTGCCATTTTACTTTCCGCTGCATTTAAATTTGTTTTAAATTGTTAATTAATTTTAAAAAGGCAATTCACCCCCCCTATTGCCATCACCTCCGACCCAACATCTAATACCAGTCATTAAGATTTAATTTTTTCTATATCGTTAATGTAAGAACCTGGTATTTATCTTAGGTATGGATCCTTTTAATTTCCACTCTATGCTTTTGTAAATTTTCTTTTTTGTTTTAGACACTAAGGATGGGATGTGGGCTGGTTTGTTTGTTTTTGAGAAGAAGGGAACTTGGGGGTTACAGGTTGGATGAAGACCAATTACATGCCATGTAATTGGAATACATGATGTGTATTGATTACATGATGTGTATTGATTACGTTATGTGTAATGGGCTGGATAGAACCATTCATGTCATGTAAAAGGTTTTTTCCAGGATAAGGACCTTGAGCTTTACACGACGTGTAAATGTTCGATAAGTGTTTTCAAAACAAGAGACATGGCCTCCCTTTTCTTAGGTAGAGCCTCCCCTCGCCTCTCTATCACACGCAGGACACCTCTCAATCCTAAATATAGGATTTGGAGTATCTTCATGATCTGAACTCCAATTTTAGATCTAACTATCACATTTTAAGTGCACTGGTAAGTTATTCGGTCGTTTAAGTCCTTTCATCATTCTTCTTCCTATCGGAGACATTATTTAGATGTAGGATCATATGCCCCAATTTTTTGGCATTGATATGTTCTTTAGATATACTCAAATCCATGATGAAATAACGGTTGATACTGGATGTGGTGAGTTGCATGAGCCTAAGGAAGGTGGTCCATAACTCAATCCTCAATTTATGCCATTTTATAAATTGTTGTGTTATCACACTGATTCCATCAAGTGCCATCTATTGAATTTATATGTATTTATTAAAATAATTAGGACCGTGTTCTAGGACCCTTTCCATATATGATATTCTTTTATGGTGGTTATGTCTACAACTTCAACCACCCCATGTAGGGTGATTTTCCATATTTGGGTTTTTAGTGTTTTGACACCTTTGATCCCCCATTCGAGTGTGATTGAGCTTGACCAATATAATGTTAAGCCTCATTATATTACATGGATATTGAATTGTGGAATTTCAAGTACCATGTTTATCCACACTATTGAGTCAAAAAGTGTTGTTTTGACTTTTCCATTCCTTTTTGTTTTGAAAATCACAAATTCTTTTTATATATTTAATTCATTCCATGACCATTGAATTTACAACCGAATACGATTCATATATTGTTTTCAATCATAACTGGTTTACAATCATAAATACATAATATGTTTTCAATCGTAACTGAATAAACATGTTTTCAATCGTAACTGCTTATTATGCTTTAAATTGCAACTAGTTTACAATCATAACTACATGTTATGTTTTCAATCATAATGGCATGTTATATTTAAAATTAACCACCTATTAAAGTTTTCATTATACTCACTCTCTTTATGAAAATCATCAGTTTTATCCTTATCATTTCTAGAAATCTTAATCCTTATAAAAGGAAATCATTTATATTAAAATGATGTCATGTAATTTTTTATATGTTCTAATCAAAATGATATCGTTTAATCAGTTTCAGTACGATCATTGGAGAGCTAGGTGTCCAATTACCTCTGAAATTTTAGGAAGAAATCAGATCATTGGAGACAAAATATGACCATTGGGACGGAGACTATAAATACCAATTCATTCAACTGAGCTAAAAAAATTGACAAATTAGAGACACTCTGTGAGATCTCTTTAAAAATACTTCCTTGTGTGAAAACTATGAAGTATAAAAATCATGAACAACTTGTTCCTAATACATGTATCTTCGAGGAGTATTTTTTTCTTCATGTTATACTAATCAGTTGTGAATATGATCGAGGGATATCAGGGATAATTAGACATACTTGTGCTAATAATTTGCAGATCAAGGGATTCTAAGGTAAGGAAGAGAGAGGTTCCAATTACTTTCTTAATGAAGGGATGTCGTGGATAGGCCTACATACTGAAATTGATCATCATATTGATAGATTACCCTGGTGTGGGTAAGACAGACTTTCTTGAAAGTATAAACCAAGGGACCTCTATCCTAGGTGAAAGGATATCCTTATCTATGGGTTAATGGAATTTTATTCTTTTACATTTCTGCTACATCATAATAGAAATTGAATTGTTTTACTCATTCATATTTCTATTCTTTATTTTTTTTATCGTAACCATTATGATTATGATAAATATGTAATACTCTGATTAAGATTTATTTGTAATACAGTGATAATGATCATTTTAAAACCCCATATGATTTTGTACGCTTTATAATAGAATTGATTGTATTGTTTTTTATCATCGTAACCTTGTTATTATGATCTAATACATGCTCACTATGATTATATCATTTCGTCGATGGATGCAATTAGTTTCAATTATGACCCGTGAAATACATTATCACAATCAATCTGATTATGATATTTACCAGACCCAGTTCCATTCTGATTATTTGTTTTAATACAATAAGAGGTCAACTGAATTAGATTAGTTTGAATCTTTTTAAACATATATCTTTTTAAGGGATGAAAATTAATGTTTTTAAACCAAAAATTCACCCCCCCCCCCTCTTGTATTTTACCATATACATTCATATTTCGATCTAAAAATCGATATCAGAGGAGGATTCCACTTCTTTTACTTACTATTTTTTTGATTCCTTTTCTTTTTAAAGTGAGTTATATTTCATTTATAACCCCTTTTGTTATAAATTTTTTATTATAGTAATGTGTATTGTGGAAAAATAAGTTTTTAAAGATGGAAGGAATGAATTTTGGTTCAATTGATAATCTAAATCCCACAAGACCTCTTATATTTGACAGGATTGATTATGAATACTAGAGATATATAATTAAGACATTTGTTATCAAAATTGGTGTTGATAATTTTGTAATGCTTGTTGAAAATTACAGAATTCATGATAAGGAAGTTAGACTCTTTAAAAATCAAGAGAAGCAAGAATATCAACCAAGATATAAGGTATGCAATAAATTGCTTTTCTTTATGGCCAGGAATATATATAGCTAGATATCATCTTGTGAAGTAGAAAATTTTATTTGGAAGAAACTAAAGATTACAGATTTTGGAACATATAAATTTATTGAGACTAGAAGAGCAATGCTCAGAGCTGATTATCATGGTTTGGTTTTTCCCTATGGAGAACTTATAGTTAAAGTTCAACAGATATTCATTAATACTGTAAATATCTTACAATAAATGGGAGAGAAATCCTTAGATTATGAGATTCTTATAGATAAGATTATAGATATCATGCCTAATGAATGTGAATCAAAGATAACTGTGATTGATGAATCAAGTAAAGTTAAAACTATAAATCTGGATGGGTTATTTGGAACTCTATTGAAACATGAGAAAATACTAAAAAGATATGATAAGAATACAAATAAGAAGAATGAGAGAATTTATTTTACTACTAATTCAAATCAGAAAAGATCCAAAACTCTTGAGAAATTAGTTAAGTCAACAAATAAGAGAGTTGTAGTTAAATCAAACTCAAGTGAATCTGAAAAATTAGAAAATGGGTTATCCAATATTTCTTGAAAGATGAATATGATTTTTAGAAATAAGGAATTTCAATACAAATACAAGAAAAAGGATAATAAAGTCTCAAAAATTACTCATTATGAGTGTAATAAAGTAGGACATATCAGACCCAATTATCCAAATATGAAAATAAAGTACAGGAAAGATATACACTTTGAATGAAATCAGAGAAGATATTATAAGTCTAAGGGAAATAAAGTTTTTAATAAAAATGATTCTCAGAGTGCAAGTGGTGGAGACTCATCTGATGAATCTTTATAAAATGAAACTTCTATGAAAAATAATATTGGTCTTATTTCTAGAATAACTACTTAAAATCATTGCTTCATGGCTAAGGTACACAAAGCTGAATCCATAAAAAATATTTCTTTAAATGATAATTATCCTAATGATAAAAATTATAATTCTTCAGATGAAGAATATTCCTCAATATAGGATATTTTACATTCATATTATGAAGCCTCTAGAGTTTCCAATTTACTTGAGAATGATAAATTCAATGTGAATAAAAAACTTGAAATGGAAATTCTAGAATTAATTTTTTTTTAAAGAAATATAAGATCTTTCCAAATATCTTGATAATAAAACCTTTTATTTTGAAACTATTTATAAAAACCTTAGGGAAGTTAATTCTGAAAATGATAAACTTTCTAAGGACCTTGAAAAAAAATTGAGAAAAATGTTTTAGAAAAAAAAAACCAATTCTAAAACTAATACTTATGAGGTTAAGAATTTGTTCGTTAGACTAAAATATGAAATATTTTCAATAAATAAACTTTAATCAAACATTTCTTCTAGAAAGGAAGGATTTCATAAAATGTATTCACAACTTCATCCTCTATTAAATAGTTTTGGAATGGGATAAACTCACTCAAAATCAATTTCTATTCATAACTACTTTATTAACAAAATGTCCCCTTTTGCACTAAATGTCAAAGTGAAGGGCATTGGGAGAAAAAAAATTATTTAAATAAATTTAAATCCTTAGGATTTCATAAATCCCCTTTTTCTAAACAAATGCGGATTCCTAATATTTTACTTTCTAACAATTCTAGATTTAAGAAAGTTTGGGCTCTAAAAATCTAACTATTTTGTTTTTAGGAAAAAAAGGTAGTATCAACAACAATACATGGTACATGGATAGTGGTTGTTCCCAATATATGACTAGTAACAAAAACTTCCTTGAAAATATTATCAATATGAAAGGTGGAAAAATAGTTTTTGAAGATAAGGCTCAATGAGATATTGTTGGTATAGGTAACATTATTCTTCTTGGAAAGACTTTGGTTTCAAATTTTTTATTTGTTAAAGGTATTAAGAATAAGTTTATAAGAATAAGTCAATTATTTGGTGAAGTTTACCTTGTGAATTTTAGGAATGATAAGTGTTTAGTACACAATTCCAAATATGAATTCATTCTTTCTTCCCATCAACATGAGAATGTCTTTACACTTAACTTATAAGACCTTAGGATCCAAGACTTACCTTGCCTTAGTGAAATGGAAGATCAATCTTAGTTATGGAAAAGAAATTTAGGACACTATAACCTTATGAACTTATGAAAACTAACTAATAAAGTACTTGTTAAGGAATGTGATCCTTATGGATAACTATATCCTAAGGGTGAGTTAGCCATATTCACCATTATATTCAAAAGAGTTATAAAGCTCAGGGGGAGATAGGTTTTTTAAAGCTTTGTGTTTTGTGCTTTCCAAAAAGGGGGATATTGTTGAGTCAAAATTACTGTTTTAACATTTCAATTCCTTTTTGAATTGGAAATCACAAATTCTTTCTATATATTTAATTCATTCCATGACCATTGAATTTACAACCGAATATGATTAATATCTTGTTTTCAATCATAACTGGTTTACAATCATAACCGCATAATATGTTTTCAATCATAACCGCATAAACATGTTTTCAATCATAACTTCCTTTTATGATTTCAATCATAAATGATTTACAATTGTAACTACATGTTATGTTTTCAATCATAACAGCATGTTATGTTTACAATCGTAACTGCCTATTATGATTTTCATCGTACTCTATTTATGAAAATCATTGGTTTTATCCTTATCATTTCTAGAAATATTAATCCTTATAAAAGTAAATATTTTATATTAAAATAATGTAATGTAATTTGTTATATGTTCTAATCAAAATGATTTCTTGTATTCAGTTTCAATATGACTGTTGCAGTGTTGGGTGTCCAAATCACTCTAAGATTTTAGGGAGAAATTCGACCATTGGATCCAAAATATGACCATTCGGATAGAGGCTACAAATACCTGGTCATTATACTAAGATAAAAACTTTTGAATAACTAGAGACACTCTGTGAGAGCTCTATCAAAATATGGCCTTGTGTGAAAACTATGACGTCTACAAGTCGTGAACATATTTTTCTTAATACTTGTATCTTCGAGGAGTTTTGTTTTTCTCTATGTGATACCGATCAATTGTGAATACGATCGAGGGATGCTAGGGATAGGTAGACAGACTAGTGCTAGTATTTTGTAGATCGACGGTTTATGAGGGTAAGAAGATAGTGGTGTGATTACCTTCTTAATCGAGGGTTGTCAGAGATAGGAAGACATACTAAAATTGATCATCTTATCGAGGTCTTACCCAGGTGTGGGTAAGACAAACTTGCTTGAAAGTATAAATCAAGGGACCTTTATCCTAGGTGAAAGGATACCCTTCTCTTTAGGTTAAAGGAATTTTATTATTTTACATTTCTGTTACATTATAATATAAAGTGATTTGTTTTACTTATTCATCTTTATATTCTTTATTTTTTTTCATCGTAACCATTTTTATTACGATAACTATGTGATACTCTGATTCCGATTTATTTGTAATACACTGATAATGATCATTTTAATACCCAATATGATTATGTACTCTTTATGATAGAATCAATTGTATTGTTTTTTATCATCGTAACCATTGTGATTATGATCTAATACATGCTCACTCTAATCAAATCATTTCTTCTGTGAATATGATAAGTGTCAATTGTGACCTATGAAATACATTATCGCGATCAATATGATTATAATATTTACCAGACCCAGGGCCAGCCTGATTATTTTTTTTAATACAATAATAGGTCTAGTGAATTCTATTATTTTAAATCTTTTAAAACATATTTCTTTTTAAGGGATAAAAAATAATGTTTTTAAACCTACAATTCACCCCCCCCCCTCCCTCTTGTATCGTGCCATCTAAATTCATATTTCAATCCAACACACACTTGACCCACCAAAGGAAAGTGCTTAAATTTTAATAAATCAATGTTAAATTTGATGGAAAGTGTGTTATTTATAAATTACTTAGCCTTATTAAATGAAATGAATGTTGGTTGCATACCATAGAACCCATTTCCACTCATGGTGGAAGGTATCAGTTTGAACCAAGATAAAAAATAATGGCTTAAATGAATGAATGATATGGTTGTATTCCCCATGGCCTTGTCAAACTAATGAGAGGAAATGGATTGAACCTTGATTATTAAATGGAATGACCTTAAATTGGCTTAATTAATTAAATGAATTGCATGTAAGGTGCCTAAATACATATGTACCTTGATATAATTATAAGGGTGGTTTGACCCAGGTTATATTTTGGATTCCCAAGGTAATTCCTTGAGTAATTGAGGATTCCATTCTGATTCAAGGATGTTGGTTGCCTCGGTTTAGGCCCACCTTGGAACCCTACACATGTCTATCAACAAATTCCAAGTACGACAATATAGGATCCCTTCTATATCATAATAGGATACCTTGGATACACTCCTTGGATCTAGTATGGATTATATGGTCATGAGTTTCCTTGGTTATATCCTTGGGACTAACAAAATCTTATCCCGTTTTACCTTGGAAGTATTCCTTGGACTCTGTTAGATCATATGATTTTGGTATGCCTTTGATTATACTCCTTAGATTACAATCTTACCCCTTAGATAGGCTGTAATTTTTACTGAGTTATCGAACCTTTTGGTGTAGGTTTCCTTGGTTATTACCTTGGAACCCATTTATATTATAATCATCATGGTTGCCTTGTTACTTCTTGGAAACTATACTATTATTATCATGAGGTTATATCAGTGATGGCTATGCCTCACATGACTTAATTTTATAAACTGAACTTAATTGATTAATGAACTGGTTACATGTTCAGACACCATCTAAGGTATGAAGCAGGTACTTGGGTATTTGTATTATTATACTACATTAATTTTATATATTAATGCTTGCAAACTTTTCAGTTTATATTACACCAACAATATGTTATAGATAAAATTGGTGGTTGCCTACTATGATTTATCTCACACCCTATCCAGCCCTCCATTATCACCTAAGTAGACTATATTTATACAGGTGTTGACAAAGGGAAACGAGTTTCTTCAGACACTTTTTTGCTTATTGTTTAGGATGGAGATGGTAGCAGATGACCGAGCTGGAGCTTGGGTTACTTGGATAGTTTTGGGTTTCTTTTTTATACTTTTGTATCGTATGTTTTTTTTCTACTTTGTATCCGTGTTTTGAAATGTTCTAGTGACATGATATCTACCATCATCAGTATTTGTATATTTATATCAGTTGCACCTACTGTATTTTTATTTAGTTATCTTATGATGTTAAATTTGTTTACTTATATTGCTTCTATAACTTATTTCAAGTGTTTTATTATATGTTATTCACCACCATACACCCTGGTAATGAGGGAATAGTCTCCCCACGGACACATCCTAGTCCCTCACTACTAGTAGGAAGCCTCTAGTATTTTGGGAGATGTGCTTGATGCCTTGTGGACAACCAGGCTTGGGGCACTCCTAAGTGTCATCTGGGTCTAGGGAATCACAATTAACTCTGAATATTTAGGATCAAAATAAATATAAAAACTTGAGTCAAAAACTTCTAATATCAATTGTGGGTATTATATATAATTAGAATAATGTTCAAGGATTTTTGAAAATATCCAATGAAGCATTTCCTCTAATGCCATTTATTGTTATCAGGAATAAACGAAAAGTTTTAAGAAATATAATTAAAGAAATAGATTACAACCTTTGATACCAATTTTTAGGTCAGAATAGCAATGACAAAGACACAAGAGGTGGGAGTGGATTTTATTCCTTTAAACACTTGATAGAAACTTAAATTCCCTCTTGAAATGAATTGATCCTTTCCTTCTCTCTTGAAGGTGAGTGATAAGTGGTTAATAAATAAAGGAAATAAAACAACAATGTATAGTTCTTCAGGGAACAATAATCCATTTTTCCAGTCCAACAACACTCTACTCCATGAGATAGGTGATTTTCACTACTATATCCTTTTTTCATGGATCTCTATAACTGAGTGTAGACAATTGACACCTTAAAACAAGGATTTTACAGGGAATTTAGGTTCTTCTCTAGGGAACTGAAATATCTATAGATTGGTAATATAATATGACAATCAACCAATGACTAAGTACGAGAATACAATACTCTTAAACAGATAAAAGTTTAGGATGTAGATGTTGAAACAACTTTAGTACATAGTTGCAGTAGTAGCTGACAGTTGAAAAATATATTCAATAAAGCACAGCAGCAACAAAATATTCATCAACGTCAAAAAATATTTCTCTAGAGGGATGTAGAGAAAACACCTTATAGATGATCAAACATTTATGTATCCAAAGTGTAGCTCTGACAAGTAATTTTTCAAACTACAGTAAAATATTAACAAATATATACAGTAGAAACAACAACATTCAAACAAGCAGAGAAGGATCAAAACATATATGTCTTTGAAGTGTAGTTCTAAAGGAAATGAAACATTCTTATTTTTGAACGCACATCTGTGTATTTAGAATAAGAACATTTGTATATTTAGAAGATGAACATATCATTATTTATCATTAGGGTTGAACTCCTTCAGGTCAAATATCTCCAGAAATATCGCATGATAAATCATGAATATTTGAATTCAAAACATTCAAAGAAATTTATAACTTCACATAAAAATGGGAATGATTTAGAATTTTTCAAATGAGCCTTTGAATCGGTATTTAAAAAAAATTAAAGAGATATTTAATTCTAGTGAAACCGCTGAAAAAAACATAGAAATAATCTATAATTAAAAACTTTGTATTTGACCAAGAAAAAAGTAGGGTTTTTTGGCATAGCGATAAACTCCAAAAGTATGGTTAACAATGTATGGTTGAATATAAAAGTAGGGATGATGAACCATATGTTTCTTCCTTAAATGTAGGGATTCATCCAAAATTTGGGTTTTTTATCCATACTTGTATTCAAAATATAGGGTATACAAACCATATAATCTGCTTAAAACATATGGTATGAAAAATGTTTCCAGATTACTTATAAAACTCGTCCAGAATACTTATTATTTGAGAAATAAAATAAACTCCCATGGGATAAAGACTGAATATACTTCCAGTATAAAAATAATTATTCAATTAATTATTATACTAAAATTTGGTTAAAGTAACTTCATTAAGAACATAAATGTGGATGTTCGTGAGCATCAAAATCAAAAAAAATTAAAAAAAATTATTGAATCAACACATTCTCAACATAGGGTTTAGGTTAAAATAATTATTTAATTGCATGTCATCCCTAAAATAATATAATAATCCTTAATAAACCCCATAGTCCACAATAATAATAGTAATACTTGTAACACCCTGATATTTTATGAGAAATATTTTTTTTATGTCTTATGTTATATGCAACACCAAATGAATCTTTCACTACACACAACATTGGCTTGACTTGCGTTACATGCAATCACGACCTTCCTCGATAGCGTGTGTAGTACGCAATACCGGGTTTCACTAAACAATGATATATTGTTATAATATTATTATGGACTAGCCATTATGAATAGTATTAACTAAATTTTGAATTTTATAACATTATTATTCATCTAAAAAATTTTCTAGAACATGGTATGAGAACAAAATAAATTTTTCGGGTAAAATAAGTATTTTTCCAAAAATGCAGTTTTGTCACCTTTTGATGGCGCACCCACATTAAATCTAGTTTTTAACATGTTTATAAGTTCAATATGACAAAATAAAATTCTTATTTGAAATCAGGATATAAAAATTTTCTTTGGATAAATTTTTCATATTATTCTGATAACTTTCATATTTTAATGAATAGTAAAAACACGCTATATTTTAATTAAAAACAACTTTTTTCATCGCAATAATTCATATGGTTAAATTATAATATTGAATGTTTTTAAAGTATAAATAGAATATATTTTTACCATTTAATATAATTTATGTCATTACCATTAATTTTACATTGAATTCAAAGGTAAAAACATTTCAATCTTTGGCAATGTTTTAACTTTTAAAACCCGTTTTCTAAACAACGGGATTAATTTTAAATTAATTACTGCAACTTCCGTGTTTTGAATTTTGAAAAATGGATTCCATATTTGAATTCAGTGGGTCCAAATTATGTTAATAGTTTTCTTTTATTTTTTTGATATTATGAATAGTAATTACGGTAATTTTTCTTTACTACAGTTAAAGGTAAATCGGGTAATTAAGGGTAAACATATGATTATAAAATTACCCTAACACCTAAAAAAATTCTATTATATGACTAAAAGTAGACCCATATCACCTAAGGGTCTGAATAGATTCATTTTATGTACTTTTTACCAGGGAAATATTTTAATTATTACTAAAACCAAAGAAAGTGACAACATGTCACTCTCTTAAATCTTATAAGTATAGTAATTTTAATTTAGTGATAAACTTCATGAAACTTAGAACATGAAGAGTCTAAAGAAATATAATAAAATTATATACATCATGATAATTTATTTATAATTTTTAGGGAAATAATAATTATCATTAATGAGGACACAATAGTGATGTAGAAATTATTTCATTGATTGAAATATCAAATAAATGGTTTTAAAAATATTAAAATAAATATTATATGAACTAATTAATGTGATCCATTAATTTTATAGATAAATATGAAATGTTAGGAATCTATTAAATATTTTTGTTCGAACATATCTTCTGTGTGGATTTTATTTAAATTCAAATAAATGAATTGTTTCAAAATTGACACTATTGATATTTTATATTATTAAATTGTTTAAATATCACAAAATATTTTAAAAATTAAAAATTAAAATTTATATGATCTAAAATGTCATAAAGTATCAAATTATTTATAATTAAGAACACATAATTAAGTATTTATAACCATATAAAATTTATAACATTATTACCACAAATAAAATTAAATAGATTAAATAAGGATAAATCAAAATGATAAGGTTTAAAATAAAATCAAAACATGTCTAAATTTAATTGGTTGATGAGATTACAACCCTATATTATCTAATACCCTAATTTGAGTCACTTGTGAAGTTTTTAAGTGGGGTTGGGGTTTATTATAAATTAATATTTTAGAGGTTTCCAAAAGTGCCCCTCTCCTCCCTTATAAAAGGGCACCTCCTCCCTCTCCTCCTCACACCATTTTAAGCCTTCAATATCAGCCAAACCCTGACAATTTCTCTTCTCCACTTCCCTAGAAACATACTATAGGTCCTGTTATTCTTCCAAGACCAACTTTACTGCCCTGAGAGGAGGTTAAGAAGAGGCGCGTCGAAGAAGAGGTAATATCCTTTACCGATTCTTTCAAACTTATTTCTTCTTCTACTTACTCTATATGAGTTGTTTCATTACTTAGTAATAACTACAATATCAATTTTATACTGATATTTTATTATGAATATGAAACAACCATGTTCTATCTTCTATCCATCCTATGAAAGAAACTAAATCACCACGCGTGCGTACGTACGGCCTACCGTCTCCACGCTGTAGTGTAATATTTTATTTCATCACTAACATACTTGGATGGGTATATGATGGAAGAAATAACTATATATTATAATTTTAAAGTAATATTAATTCTAAGATATTATACACCATACACTTCAATACAATTCCATGATCATGGGAATGATATCATCGCTCGTACGTACGTACGGCCTACCGTCTCCACGATGTGATGCGACTCGTTCTACATTATCTTCATTGAATAATGATTATATAAATTAATTGAATGAATAAATATGATATATATTACAGTAATAACATTCTATAAATGAGGTATCTATAACCTAAAAATAGGAATAAGAATATATTCGACAAAACATGCATAAGAACATAAAGCAATGAACACCCGAATAACAAGTAGTAAGGAAATATTACTAATAAGAAGATAAGAATATGAGCATATATGATATCATAACAATGAATATGATTCTGTAATAAGTCAATGAAATTATTTAAATCATTATACAGGAGGTTCGGACATGAACAAAGCATATCGGACCTAAGGTAAGGGAAAATCTCGCAATCTTATTTTTATCCGAGATTGTTTATACTTCAGAATTTATTAGGGAATATTTATCATCCACATACATGTTTCCTCAATATTTAATATTATTTATATACTCCTACAATTTTTTAAATCTGATTTTACTTATTGGTGAGTTTTTAGTAAAAGATATGAAAGGAATCTTTTGTCGTTTTTAGTACGAGGTACTTTTTGACCTTTCCGGCCAAAGTACGAGAAAAATGTCTTTTTTAACTTACACGGATTGAATGGATTTTTATGATTTCATAGAAAATTATTTCCATGAATCTTCCTTTACAATTTTTCAATATTATTTTTAATCAACTTCTTTTATTTTAAATTAGTATGACATTTTAAGAAAGGAAAAATTGTTTTTGAAGTATAAAGGACATTTTCCTCAAGAATGGAGTTCAAGTGTTTTATCAAAATTATTTTCCATATAAGATAATATAGGGTTATGTTTCTATCCATATTTTTACATTGATTTGATTATTTTATGATGGAATTATTTTTATGATGTCCTTTTATCTTATATGGATTATGTTATGATGACATGATGTTTAAGAATCCCATTGTTATTACATGGGTTATGCTATGATATATGATTTTGTGGCACACATAAGAATGGTTTCATTATGAGATGGGTGGTACCTATATCTCCCTCTAATGCATTGCGAAAAGATTTATATCTCATGAGATAGACATGGCTAGAATGGCAGGTCAATCCGGTTTAGTGATACAGGACTGAAACGAGGAGTTAACTCGGTTCAGAAATGGACTTTGTCCGCTAGGATAGTCTTGGTAATGAGTCTTGAGTACTAAGAAATGATTCTCTATGATTATGTGTGTATGCCACAAAGTTTCATGATTTATGTTATGATTATTGGGATTACATTTCACTACTATGATTTATCCCACGTTATGATATTATGATCTCTTTTGCAGGTTAAGATTTTCAAAATGTTATGTTCTTATGAATATGATATTATTGGTATTTCCTTTGTTTACCCTTACTAAGAATTTGATCTCACCCTTTTGTATGTTTTCTTTTCCCCAGGTCAAGAAGAAGGGTATTAAGTAGGTTATACCAAAAGCGACTCTAAATATGATGAAATAAATGGGATACAATGTAGATGCTTTATGAACCAGTTGTTTATGTTTCCCAGTTTCTAAAGACACTATACTTATACGGTTCTTTCATGGTTTTGTTATATGTTGTAATAAGTATGCTTCAATTCTGAGGTAATAATAATGTATGTAAAGTATGGGTCATTATAATACTAATATTATTATTATTATTATTATTATTTTGTGGAACACGCCAACTTGCGAAATAAAAAATATTATTTAACCCGCATTTTAATTAATATTTTAAACCTGACTCAATCTTGGTCTATTCTAAACTCCTCTTGCAATTATTGAAATCTTGAATAAATATTTAATTTAAATATTTCATTCTAAATAAACATTTTTAATGGTTAAAATGTGAATATAATTATCCCTCATTATTGAGAATATTATGTATTCAATTAATTAAATTCAAATAAAATTTAATTGAGATCATTATAAACAATTAGTTTGTGGAACTCTGGGATTATTTCTTATTGAAGTCATATGGGCTTTCCAAAAGTCTAAGAGTACCATCTAGCAATAGGTCAAGGCACCCGAGATAAAGAACTTAATTTTGAAACGATGATAATCACATACGAACACTCACAATGTAATATAAGCCCTTTTACATAATATATTATCAGATAGGTTGCACATTTGTGTCACCAACCTATATGCTTGATATGTCTTTCTTTGACTATCTGATATAAACATGTCGCTTCACCTTGGTAATGAAATTTAATGTGATGGTTCTATTCCAATCAAAGGGTTGAGATATCAACTTTCGTAAAGATGTAAATGAAAAATCCTTCCTCAACTTATCCATTAGTCTAGAGGAGTTGAAAGAACACTTGATATATCACATAATAAATTGAAGTTATAAATTTTGGACTAAACATGGGGAAAACTGAATTTATCTTGTGACTAGAATAACACTCAGTTTTATGGATCATTTTATATGATTAGAAGTGTGAATAATGATGAAGGTTGTACATAGGATATTATTACAAGTGTGAATAATAATGAATATTTTGTTGAGAAAATGAAAATGACAGTTGGAGATGAACTTCATGACTGCCTAAAATTGTTTGAGAAGTTAAAGAGTTGTGAAAAGACACCATTGTATGTAGGTTATTCGAAATATACAGTATCTTCATCTTTACTAAATATATATAATATAATTTATGGAAATAGATGGATTGACTCTAGCTTTACTAGACTACATTCTCTCTTGAATGATATTCTCCAAGAAGATAATGAACTTCCCTACCGAACATATGAAGAAAAATAAATGATATATTTAATGGGTGCGATCTCTGAAAGAATACATGTCTATCCTAAAGATTGTACAATATTTCTCAAAGACCACAAATCTCTTAAAATTTTCCCAAAGTGTGGTGTGTCTCTATAAAAGAAAGATGAATTGGGTCCTTGGAATATTGTATAGTACTTTCAAATCATTCCAAGGTTTATGTGCCTATATCAAAGTGAGGAGACTATAAGTCAATTTATGTGGAACACAGATACAAGAAATAATTAAGGGAAACTTTATCACCCAACAGACTCTCCTTAGTAGAATAAAATTTTTCATGAGTATCATGAATTTGTAAATGATCTAAAAAGACTTCTTCTTGCACTATCTACATATGGAGTGAATCCTTTTGGTTTTAAAATAAGCTCTCATAGTACATGGATGGTTATATTGGTAAATTATAACTTTCCACCATGGTTATATATGAAACAAAAATACATTAGGTTATCTCTTCCTATATCAGGACTAAAATAATAAGGTAGTGATATTGATTTTTATTTGGATCCATTTATTAATGATTTGAAATTATTGTAGGATTCAAGAGTTATGTTGTATAATTCTTATAGAAATTAATATTTCATGTTGAGATTCATGCTGTATGAGATGATAAATTACTTTCTTTTTTATGGAAATTTTTCAAGATATATCTTTAAGGGAACTCAATGGTTCCCTATTTATGAATAATGTATATATTCAATTAGGTTTAAACATTCAACAATTACCATGTTTCTAAAACTTTGTATATTTCTACCACAACCACATAAATATTGATCTTGAATAACATTATTCAGTGGGAGTTTAGAATAAGGTACAACATTGTCTCAAATAATAGGTGATAAACTATTTAAGAAAGTAAATGATATGGAGATGGATTTTGGTAAACCTTCTTTGAAAAAACTTACAAAATACGATTGGAAAAAAATAATAGCTTTTTTGAGTTTCTATACTAGAATTGTTGGTACATCAGAAATTTTCTTGATGTTACGCATGTGGAAGAAAACATATTTTATAGTGTCATTAGAATGTTACTAAATTCAACTGAATAAAAAAAGGGTTTAATTAATGCTAGGTTTCAAATGATTTATATGGGGATAAAGGAAGTGTTAGTTCCAATGAAGGGTGAAAGAAGAACTTTTCTTCCTCCAGCTACATACACTCTTTCCAGGAAAGAGATATATGAATTTTGAAAACTATTGAATAATGTAAATGTTCTATAGGGGTATTCATCATATATCATGAATATCATGTCAATGATTTATTTAAAGTTAAAGGGTTTGAAATCACATGACTATCATGTTTTTATGAAATATCTATGCTTATAGGTTTACATTTATTTTTTCCCAAGAATACTCACCAAACATTAACCAAGCTCATTTTCTTTTTCAATGCTATATATAACAAATTTATAGAACTGGAAAAATATTATACCATGGAAAATGAAATTTTTTTCATATTATGTGAATTGGAGATGTTCTTATCACCGTTATTATTTGATATGATGGTTTATATGATGATTTTCTTGGCTGGAGAGATTATACTATGTGGTATTATATATTATAAATGGATTTACCCCATTGAACATTTAATAAAGATTTTGAAAGGTTATTTCAAAAATTGAAGTTATCCAGATGGTTGTATATGGAGCGATATGTTGTCGAGGAAGCTGTTGAATTCTGTACCGACTACCTATCTGATCTGGAGAGCATTGGTCTACAAAAACCCCATCACAACAAGCTTCTTGTGGGTAAATGTATTTTTAGAATACATTTTTTCACAATTATTATTACAAATTGGGAGTGGTCTTACCTTTATGTTTTTTCATAACATTTTAGAAGTTTTACCATATATTGAAACCCCAAAAGTAATTATTAGGCATATGAATTCATTAATGGATAAAATTTGGATATCAAATACACCTAATAAATTGTTTATAAGATTGTTTCGAGACCATATTTTTAAGGAGTTAACAAAAAATAATGATTCAATTTTAGAACAACTTCAATGTCTAACTAGAGGACTAAGTGTGCATGTATTATCGTAAAATGGTTATATGATTAGTGGTTATACTTTATACACAAATTAACATGATAAAATTAATACCATTCAAAATAGTGTATTTATACTTGTGGCTGAAGTGACTCATGTATTTGGTACCAAGCACAGAAATCCAATTTATTTTAATATGTCATACTTTGGAATCATCAATCAAATATGGGAGTAAGATTATATTACATTCCAAGTGATGATTTTTTAATGAAAGTGGGTTGATAATAAGAGTGAAATTAAAATAGATGAATTAGGGATTCGTGAAATTGGATTTTCGTAATGAAGGGTATAAAGGTGAACCATTTATAATGAAATCATAGGAAGTAAAGGTATCTTATATTCCATATCCTTCAAATAGAAAGTGGTTAATTTTTCTATTATCGACCAAAACCAATGAAGGGTTAGATTTTAATTTAACCAAGTTTGGACACTTCATTGGGACAACATAATCATTTCATCACAATCCTAATATATATAGGGTCACATATATTAGAGGAGGCCACAATGAGGGGACTACGATACTCAATAGAATCATTAAATCCATTCATCCTTAAAAAAATATTGTTCAATAATCAGTTTATATTTTTTTTAATATACATTATGTTACCTCATATTCTTATATGTTCACTACTGAATTTATGTAATCTAAATTAAATGTTCAACCACTATTGAAGATAATGATTTCTAAATATGTCGATGCTCTAAGTCCTAAGGAACAATAGGTTTCTCATCATGCTAATGATCTTAATATAGAGGAACAAAAAGCTTTTACACATTCCAATTCTACCAATCCATAGGAACAACATATTGATGATATTTAAGATAATGAAATGGTATATGGTGAACAACCTATGTCCTATAAAAAACAGGGGCACTTTAGTGTGACGGTGTTAAAAAAATATTAAGGCTGGAAATAAGGGCATCAAATTCGCGGTTGGATGGAATTCATATAGCCATCCTATTAACCTCAACAAGGCTATGTTCAGTAGTTACATCAGGATCAGCAATCAAATTCACCTTCCAGTTGATGTTGATTCATGATAAAATGTTGTTCTAGTGCTTAATTCACTAATTTGGGAAGATATTGGGGTAAAATTAAGATATAATTTCTCTATTTAACTAAAATAAAAAATAATAAAACATTGATTTACTCTTAATTATCCCTTAAAGAATGAATTTATAGTAGATGACTGTCGAATGAAATGTTTATTAATGATCGTTAGAAAGGCCCATAGAGGCTTTCACACAATTCTTAAAAAGTATCATCTCAAAGTTGATGAAGGGAAAATAAACTCACACGCACCACATATATATGAAAACCTAATAAACCAACAAATGTGGAATGCATTTATTAGTCATCATGAGGAGAAATTTTTTTGGTATATTGTGATTGGTAATACATTGCTTGAAAATACATTTATTAATCACTTTGATTAAGAATTTTTAATTTATGAAAGATCAATTGAGTGATGAAAATGATCATTATGCATCAAAACCAACATACTCCTACTGTAAAGAAAGAATGAGGTATATTTCACTTGAAAAAATGGTATGTATTTTAAATCTATAGTAATAATTTTATGTGACATGAAACAATAACAAAATTATGTTCCTTTTTTTATATACAGATTAGTGAATTAAAATCCAGATCCACTTCCATACTATATCATGTGCTATGGAAGGTGGATTGTGTAAATAAATCCAGGATACTAATAAGTGAAAAAAAACACAAAAAATATGGGAATTAAGTGTAATTTTGACATAATAAAAAAAATCATTTATTTAAATAGGTATTACATAATAATGATAAATTATTTTCTTATATTTCCTATCCGACTTAGACACAATAATCATTATCATTTTCACCCAATGAATGGCTAATATCAGTGGTAGAAATAAAAATACGGCCATGTCAGAGGTGCGTGTTTTGGGGTGTTACCCTAAACATATTTTTATAAAATAAATTAATAGGGGTGTAAAGATAAGAAAATGGAAGAGATGTCGACATGATTAGCTGCTCTAGAAGAAAAAAATTAGTGGTAGTCTGTGTTTTTATAAAATGTAATAGAAAGGAATCAAATAGAATAAACAACATGAAAACAACTAGTACATGAAGTCCCCTCCACCCCACCCCACCCCCCACCACCACCAATTTTGAGGTGATCCATTCCCCTCAAAGGGATTCCTTAAAAGAGGTGATCAATTCATTCATAACTATTTATGTGAAATGTGAATCTAGAAGACACTGATACATTTATTGTATAGATATTATATAGAATGAAAATTATTGTGATTTATATCTATTAATACCCACCCATATTCTTGTTGAAAGGGGTACAATGTACAATATCTGAGGATATATTCTACAGAAAAAAAACAACTTCCAACAGGTCATGTTAGAGTAGGGATTCACATATATCATGAGTCGAGTGTCGAGTTACCTGTTCCACTTAATTATATGGATGTTCATATGGTCAATCATATTATTGTAACTTTAGTATCCTAGCCATTTGATTTTGTAAAAATACATTTTGAAAAAAAAATGTATTACTTTCAAATTTATTTTTTATACAAATCCTTTAACAATTGATGAAAAAAGGCATGAAATGATGAATGTTATTACAGATGTAAGAAAGGAAGGGGTGAAATAGAAGGTCTAATAAAAAGTATCTAAAGGATCAACCAACCAATCAAAAGTATCTTTATAAAGTACCTTTACAATTCTTGTTAAAATTATTCATTTAGTAACTTTACAAGTTCATGTGGATACAATATTAAAAAGTAGTGATATGACCATAATTGATTTTGAAGAAAAAATATTTGAATAGGTCATTGCAGACTATATTGGTATTTAGAATGTAAATTAAATCCTCAAGAATTAATGTATATGAGTCTCGATGGAAAATGTATATATGAGGTGTGTTTTTATAATTTGTTTTCCCAATAGATGATCTACTATGTTAATTACAGTTAAATAATATTCATATTTTTATATGCATATATATCAATAATATTCAAAGGGAAACCCTATGAACAAAAATTTGGACTCATCAGTCCTCGCATCACTTATACACAAAAATTAACATTGTAAGTAAAGGAATTTTAAGTAACAGTGAACAAACTGGCTGCAATGTTTGAAAGTAAACTTATAGATGACAGACTCTTCTTAATACCCATGATGCAGGGGTAAAACTCTATAATTTATTCATATCAAATATATTTTCATTCCTTTCATTACTTATTCCTCTTTGTTTTTTAGGAAGCATTGGTTACTCGTTGTGATCAATTTGGATACTCCAAAGATTCATTTTTAGGATTCAATTCATGGATACCTAAAAAAATGGCCACATGTAACAATGTTTATCAATTTTCAATACACTTCAATAAATATTTAAAAAAACTTCAAGTTATATATTTCATATTATGTTTTAATGAAAATTATTTTATGATAGGCGATGTTTAAATATCATCAAAATCATGGAATGAGGACAATCTATGAGCACAAGAAGCCTATCTACTTCTACAGCTAGATATGTATTAGGATATATATAATAATATATCACTATCAAAACATATATAAAAAAAATAATTATTTTTCTCAATTTCTCTACAGTGCTAAAAAATAACTACTGTAAAATATTGTGGTTATTATGTTTGAAATTTTGTGAAAGATATCATATTCCAAAAGAAGGTCAGTATCTCCAAATAGGTATTTTTGATGATGATTACAATTTCATTTAAAATACTTATTATTACTTTGTTTATTTATATTTTTCTATAAATATCAAGAATATAGAGAATCCTTATATTCAAAATAGGAAATAGATTTTTTTTAGAAATGAATGGGTAGAATACATATTGTCAGAATGTATACACATATCATAAAATGGTGACTTCCTACTACTTATTTAGTTAATTTTCTCATCATTTTATCTAATCTTTTAGTTAATTTACTTAACATTTTTATCTTATACTTATTTTTTTAATTTTAACTCAGATCATAAATGTAACGACCCGAAATTTTTTTAAATAAATTTTGTTTCTTAATTTTATGTGTTATTGTTATACTCAACAAAAATGTTTCATTTGGTAACATGAGTATAATTAAAATGAGACTGTTGAGTTTTGACTGTTATTTGACCATTGGTCAATATGACCGCTGGAAACTAAACATTTTGACTATTGTCTCTAAATACAAGCAATCTTGGTTAATTAATATAGAAAGAAGATTTGATGGCCTCACCCAGTAGTCTTGGACCGATCGAAGCCCATCTAACAGAACTTGGGAAGGAGGTAGAACCACTGGGCTTTGCTCTGGACCAAACCCAAGTTGAACTTCATCGTATAAAGCTAGAACGGGATCGCCTTCGCGAGAAGTTCAAACTGATAGAAATTACTACTCGTGCGATGTTGGCCGAGCCTCCCTCGGATTCTCTCACCCTAGCACACCTTACACTTAGGTCCTATGCTGGTGTGATAAGGGGCTATGTAAGGAGACCGTAACTGTCTTGTGTAATCCTTTGTTTTAAATAAAATTTCGATTTCTTTTATGAATTTTCAAATGACCGGATAAATATAGTATGCAAATTTTTGATGAATTTTAGAAAAAGGATATTTTAAATATGTTTATGTAAACCCTAAATAATTAAAAATGTGTAATGATTTTCAAAAAAATGGTCTTCTGCAATTATGTTCAGTACTAAATTTAGAGTCTAATAAGATCAACTTGATTTTTGATGAATAGTAAATTATGAATAGTGATTTTATGATTAGGATTAATAATGTGTCCAAATGGATTAGTAATCTCACTTAAAGAAAGTATTAAAATAAGCTAGGCACTTTGATTAAGTAATGTGATTCAACAAAATGGTTAAATAACGGTTTCATAAATTATTATTCAAGTATTAGTTTTTTCAGATGAATAGTGTTTTTAATTAAAAATTTAATTAAAAATAATTAGAAAATTATTTTTATAAAAATGACTTTATTTTTGAACTCAGAGCATCGATATTATGTTAAGGTAATTTTTGGGGATTTTTCTGAAAAAAATGAATTTTCGATGAATAGTGTTTTATTTAAAAATTAAATTAAAAATATTTAGAAAATTATTTTTATAAAATGGATTTCATTTTTGAAATCAGAGCATTGATATTTGGTTAATGTGAAATTTTGGGATTTTTCTGAGAAAGTTGAATTTTCAGTGAATAGTAAAAATACAGTTTTAGGGTTTCGGTATGTTTAATGACATCATAATGGTTTCATGATGATGTCATGAGATCTTTTGAGGGTTGTCCGGCCAAGGGTGATGAATTATTGTTTTGGGGGCCCCATGTGGCCTAACTCCATGATAAATGACAAAGAGAGCACATGGGTTTGAGAAAAGCACATGTGAGGTGTCCCTTGGCCATTAATGCCTTGTCCCCTCACTTTCCCTATAAATACCAAGCCCTCCTCTCATCCATTCGACTCCCCACTCATTCCCAACGAATTTATGGTCTCATTACCTCCCAAGGATTCCTCCCAAGGTGCCCCCAAGCCCTCAAGGTCCCAACCTTTGAGGTTTAAGAGTTACATTTTAAGGTAAGGGATCCGACCCCTCTCTTTCTTTTCAAGTAATCTCTTTTATGTCATTTCTTTTATACTCCATGTTCTTATGTTGGAGGATGTCCTTTTATATTCATCCTACTTCCTATTTCATGTTCATATGATGGGAGACCCCCCTTGCTCTCATCAATTCGTTTTAAGAATGTTTAAGTGGTGTCGTTAGGCTGCCGAATTTTTAAGGGATTCTTTCACCTTCCTCGTTTTCAAGTTCTATTTTCATTCAATTCTTTCATGTTCCTTTTTATTATGTTGGGGTATGATCTCTAAATTTTCATACTGATATTTTATGATCATATGATGAGAGACCCCATTTGATCGCTTCAATTTAGTATTTTGAAGTTTTAAGTGGCGTCGTTAGGCTGCCGAATTTTTAAGTAGTTCTTCACCCTTCTCGTTTTGAAGTTCTACTTTCATGTCAATTATTTCAAGTTCCTTTTTGTTATATTGGGGTATGATCTCTATATATATCATACTGTACTCTTATGTTCATATGATGAGAGACCCCATTTGATCTCTTCAATTCAGTATTTTGATGTTTTAAGTGGCGTCGTTAGGCTGCCGAATTTTTTTAAGTAGTTCTTCACCCTTCTCGTTTTGAAGTTCTACTTTCATGTCAATTATTTCAAGTTCCTTTTTGTTATATTGGGGTATGATCTCTATATATATCATACTGGACTCTTATGTTCATATTATGAGAGACCCCATTTGATCTCTTCAATTCAGTATTTTGATGTTTTAAGTGGCGCCGTTAGGCTGCCGAATTTTTAAGTGGTTCTTCACCCTTCTCATTTTGAAGTTCTACTTTCATGTAAATTCTTTCAAGTTCCTTTTTGTTATGTTGGGGAATTATATCTATATCTATCATACTGATCTCTTATGATCATATGATGAGGGACCCTATTTGATCTTGTCAAATCATTTTCTTTTGAAGTTAAGTGACGCCGTAAGGCTGCCGAATTTTCATAAGAGAAATCTAATTTTTTTTTCCTTCCATGTTTTTCATTTCAAATGGTATGTCCCTAAAATTTCATTACCATGTCCATATGTCCTTCTTATTCTTTCACCCTACTGTTTTATGGATCATTTATGAAAGGGTGACCCATGTCCCCTCTCATTTCAATGTTTTCTAAAACCCCGAAACTTAGCCGTTATGCTGCAGAATTTTCCCCTCAAAATGCCTCTCTCTTTTCTCAAAAATTATTTTATGTTATAAATTGAATACTCAAAGCTCTTATTTATACAAGGGTATTCACATATATATCAAAATGTTCCATTTTAAATTCTGGGATTTACATACATGCGACCCGCTTTCCCTTTCCGTGGGTTTAAAGTGACGTAAAGATCTTGTCTTTAAAGCAGTTTTTAAAACATTATGATTATGAAATGAAACCCATTTATTTTATGCTATGTGGGTTATTTATGAAATGTTTGATGATGATATATGTGTCTCACATGATAATAAAGGCAAATTTAAGGGTGCGCCCTGATAGCGCTCCAATGCATTGGGTAATGATGTAACCACTAGAGATTACAATTTTCACGATACCTTGGTGAATAACCTTGGTAATTTTAAAATGACACCTTGGGGATGGACCTTGGTGATATGATCATGATTGTCTATGTTAAATGATGTAGCCACATCTTCAAGTTATGAAAAATTTTGTTTTTATTATGAAATGCCTCATGATTTCTTTCTCATGCCTTAAAGTTCTTTTCATGTCCTTATTGAAGTATATCAAGTTTACATGTAAAATGTTCCTCTTGTTTCCCTTACTGGGCCTTCTGCTCACCCTTTCTTTTGATGTATGTCCCCAGGTTATAAGATGCAGTAATGAACCTAGAATGAACTTAAGGAGATGGCTTTCAAGTGTTTAAGAAGAATGTTTTATATTGTTTTCATGTATTATGTTCCTGGTTTCCAAGACACTAGACCTTAAAGATCCTCAGTTTTGTGTAATGTAATGAAAGTTTATGTTATAAAAAGGCGGGATGCTATAGTTTGTATCAAAGGATGGTTTAGTTATTTGTGTAAATTAGGATATGAAAACTCTAGGAAGAACCCTATAGAAAAGTTTAATATAGGAAATCTTCCTGGTATTTTGGTGAGTATTGAGTAAGGGGTTGCCAAGCAAATACATCCCTGTCTGGATACGAGCAGGTAGAGGTGGCTCTGGCACAGATGTACATAGGGGTAAAACCCGAAAACACCGCTTTGAGCTAGACTCGAACGGGAACTGGTACACGACAACGGGCCATGCTGCACTCTTGGTTACGACACTCCCGGGGGATATGCTTTGGTAAATTCATAAGCTTGGTATGAACCATTGTTAAAGGAACGAAGATAAAATAAAATAAAGGTTCACATAAGAATATATGATCATTCATAACCTAGATGGGAACCTAGGAGATCACAAGTTAGGGTATACCTTTCATATACAAGTTATCCTTATATGCTTTCAGTTCCTTTTCATGATTAATAGCTAAGTACTTAAGCCCCTAGTTATGCTTTCTCTTCTTAGTTAATGGTGGGAAATGGAAGAACATGTTCCGACAACCAATGTGATAGGAAATGCGACGATTTTCGTATTAATATGATAGGGATGATTAGGGGATTAAAATATGATTATTATTTTGGAAGACGTTCATTATTTTGGGAACCATATTTGATCGAGGTAAATAGATTACTACGGTATTTTCATTGAGGAGTAAGGTTGACTTATATTTTGAAGAATTGATGAATTTAAGGTGAACTTATAGTAATTTAGGTTACTTATGGGAATGAATAACCTATCTTGGGTAAAATATGTTTAGGTTAGCTACTTTTTTTATAAGATGTTAGGAGTGGTTGATGTTGTCTGGAGATGAACAATGAAGTTGTTTTGGAAGACTATGTTATCAAATCCTTCTTGTATTTGGGTTTCAATCTTAGTTTGGTTTGTTTTGAGGAATTTTAAGGACCGTTATTTATGGAATGGTCTATGATGAACTTTGGGTAGTACCATGGAACTTTGATGATTTAAAAGTAGTTTTCATTCCTATGGTATTCTTTCTTTTTGAAGAGTTGTTTTACCCTAACCTTTCTGTTTTTGGGATAATGTTTAAAGATAGAAGAAATAGATAGTTAATCTTTTGTAGATTACGTGATTCTATAGAAGATGATTCTTGTGCTTTTATGAGACCAAGTGTTTTTGAATTCTCATCATTTGGAGAAAAGATTAGTGTTGGTAGGGACTTGTTAAAGGATGAAACTCTACTTGAAGGTAGGTATATTTTCTTATGTTTTTGTTCTATGTAGTAAATGAAATCCTCAAAATTATGAAAAGAAACGTAAAACAAAATTGTTGTTGGTTTACGTTTCCTACTAGGTAATCAAAGACCATTTACACGCATCATAAGTTTGGGATTTTCTCATGGTTAACTTTCTCCTAATCATGTTCTCTATCACTCTCCCTTAGAACTTGACCCTTTGTTTTTTCCTCCATGTCCATGTTTTCCTACATGGAACCCTAGTGTGGGTTAACTCGGGTGACCTTTGTACTTCCCTTTCTTTATTTTAAAGTAATAGTTTTACTGACACCTTTTCCGATGTGGGACTTTCAATGAAATTTCAAAACCCAATTTTAAAATTGCGAGGACGCAATTTCTTAAGGGGGGAAGATTGTAACGACCCGAAATTTTTTTAAATAAATTTTGTTTCTTAATTTTATGTGTTATTGTTATACTCAACAAAAATGTTTCATTTGGTAACATGAGTATAATTAAAATGAGACTGTTGAGTTTTGACTGTTATTTGACCATTGGTCAATATGACCGCTGGAAACTAAACATTTTGACTATTGTCTCTAAATACAAGCAATCTTGGTTAATTAATATAGAAAGAAGATTTGATGGCCTCACCCAGTAGTCTTGGACCGATCGAAGCCCATCTAACAGAACTTGGGAAGGAGGTAGCACCACTGGGCTTTGCTCTGGACCAAACCCAAGCTGAACTTCATCGTATAAAGCTAGAACGGGATCGCCTTCGCGAGAAGTTCAAACTGATAGAAATTACTACTCGTGCGATGTTGGCCGAGCCTCCCTCGGATTCTCTCACCTTAGCACACCTTACACTTAGGTCCTATGCTGGTGTGATAAGGGGCTATGTAAGGAGACCGTAACTGTCTTGTGTAATCCTTTGTTTTAAATAAAATTTCGATTTCTTTTATGAATTTTCAAATGACCGGATAAATATAGTATGCAAATTTTTGATGAATTTTAGAAAAAGTATATTTTAAATATGTTTATGTAAACCCTAAATAATTAAAAATGTGTAATGATTTTCAAAAAAATGGTCTTCTGCAATTATGTTCAGTACTAAATTTAGAGTCTAATAAGATCAACTTGATTTTTGATGAATAGTAAATTATGAATAGTGATTTTATGATTAGGATTAATAATGTGTCCAAATGGATTAGTAATCTCACTTAAAGAAAGTATTAAAATAAGCTAGGCACTTTGATTAAGTAATGTGATTCAATAAAATGGTTAAATAACGGTTTCATAAATTATTATTCAAGTATTAGTTTTTTCGGATGAATAGTGTTTTTTAATTAAAAATTTAATTAAAAATAATTAGAAAATTATTTTTATAAAAATGACTTTATTTTTGAACTCAGAGCATCGATATTATGTTAAGGTAATTTTTGGGGATTTTTCTGAAAAAAATGAATTTTCGATGAATAGTGTTTTATTTAAAAATTAAATTAAAAATATATAGAAAATTATTTTTATAAAATGGATTTCATTTTTGAAATCAGAGCATTGATATTTGGTTAATGTGAAATTTTGGGATTTTTCTGAGAAAGTTGAATTTTCAGTGAATAATAAAAATGCAGTTTTAGGGTTTCGGTATGTTTAATGACATCATAATGGTGTCATGATGATGTCATGAGATATTTTGAGGGTTGGCCGGCCAAGGGTGATGAATTATTGTTTTGGGGGCCCCATGTGGCCTAACTCTATGATAAATGACAAGGGAGAGCACATGGGTTTGAGAAAAGCACATGTGAGGTGTCCCTTGGCCATTAATGCCTTGTCCCCTCACTTTCCCTATAAATACCAAGCCCTCCTCTCATCCATTCGACTCCCCACTCATTCCCAACGAATTTATGGTCTCATTACCTCCCAAGGAGTCCTCCCAAGGTGCCCCCAAGCCCTCAAGGTCCCAACCTTTGAGGTTTAAGAGTTACATTTTAAGGTAAGGGATCCGACCCCTCTCTTTCTTTTCAAGTAATCTCTTTTATGTCATTTCTTTTATACTCCATGTTCTTATGTTGGAGGATGTTCTTTTATATTCATCCTACTTCTTATTTCATGTTCATATGATGGGAGACCCCCCTTGCTCTCATCAATTCGTTTTAAGAATGTTTAAGTGGTGTCGTTAGGCTGTCGAATTTTTAAGGGATTCTTTCACCTTCCTCGTTTTCAAGTTCTATTTTCATTCAAGTCTTTCATGTTCCTTTTTATTATGTTGGGGTATGATCTCTAAATTATCATACTGATATTTTATGATCATATGATGAGAGACCCCATTTTATCGCTTCAATTCAGTATTTTGAAGTTTTAAGTGGCGTCGTTAGGCTGCCGAATTTTTAAGTAGTTCTTCACCCTTCTCGTTTTGAAGTTCTACTTTCATGTCAATTATTTCAAGTTCCTTTTTGTTATATTGGGGTATGATCTCTATATATATCATACTGGACTCTTATGTTCATATGATGAGAGACCCCATTTGATCTCTTCAATTCAGTATTTTGATGTTTTAAGTGGCGCTGTTAGGCTGCTGAATTTTTTTAAGTAGTTCTTCACCCTTCTCGTTTTGAAGTTCCAATTATTTCAAGTTCCTTTTTGTTATATTGGGGTATGATCTCTATATATATCATACTGTACTCTTATGTTCATATTATGAGAGACCTCATTTGATCTCTTCAATTCAGTATTTTGATGTTTTAAGTGGCGCCGTTAGGCTGCCGAATTTTTAAGTGGTTCTTCACCCTTCTCATTTTGAAGTTCTACTTTCATGTCAATTCTTTCAAGTTCCTTTTTGTTATGTTGGGGAATTATCTCTATATCTATCATACTGATCTCTTATGATCATATGATGAGGGACCCTATTTGATCTTGTCAAATCATTTTCTTTTGAAGTTAAGTGACGCCGTAAGGCTGCCGAATTTTCATAAGAGAAATCTAATTTTTTTTTCCTTCCATGTTTTTCATTTCAAATGGTATGTCCCTAAAATTTCATTACCATGTCCATATGTCCTTCTTATTCTTTCACCCTACTGTTTTATGGATCATTTATGAAAGGGTGACCCATGTCCCCTCTCATTTCAATGTTTTCTAAAACCCCAAAACTTAGCCGTTATGCTGCAGAATTTTCCCCTCAAAATGCCTCTCTCTTTTCTCAAAAATTATTTTATGTTATAAATTGAATACTCAAAGCTCTTATTTCTACAAGGGTATTCACATATATATCAAAATGTTCCATTTTAAATTCTGGGATTTACATACATGAGACCCGCTTTCCCTTTCCGTGGGTTTAAAGTGATGTAAAGATCATGTCTTTAAAGCAGTTTTTAAAACATTATGATTATGAAATGAAACCCATTTATTTTATGCTATGTGGGTTATTTATGAAATGTTTGATGATTATATATGTGGCTCACATGATAATAAAGGCAAATTTAAGGGTGCGCCCTGATAGCGCTCCAATGCATTGGGTAATGATGTAACCACTAGAGATTACAATTTTTACGATACCTTGGTGAATAACCTTGGTAATTTTAAAATGACACCTTGGGGATGGACCTTGGTGATATGTTCATGATTTTCTATGTTAAATGATGTAGCCACATCTTCAAGTTATGAAAAATTTTGTTTTTATTATGAAATGCCTCATGATTTCTTTCTCATGCCTTAAAGTTCTTTTCATGTCCTTATTGAAGTATATCAAGTTTACATGTAAAATGTTCCTCTTGTTTCCCTTACTGGGCCTTCTGCTCACCCTTTCTTTTGATGTATGTCCCCAGGTTATGAGATGCAGTAATGAACCTAGAATGAACTTAAGGAGATGGCTTTCAAGTGTTTAAGAAGAATGTTTTATATTGTTTTCATGTATTATGTTCCTGGTTTCCAAGACACTAGACCTTAAAGATCTTCATTTTTGTGTAATGTAATGAAAGTTTATGTTATAAAAAGGCGGGATGCTATAGTTGGTATCAAAGGATGGTTTAGTTATTTGTGGAAATTAGGATATGAAAACTCTAGGAAGAACCCTATAGAAAAGTTTAATATAGGAAATCTTCCTGGTATTTTGGTGAGTATTGAGTAAGGGGTTGCCAAGCAAATACATCCCTGTCTGGATACGAGCAGGTAGAGGTGGCTCTGGCATAGATGTACATAGGGGTAAAACCCGAAAACACCGCTTTGAGCTAGACTCGAACGGGAACTGGTACACGACAACGGGCCTTGCTGCACTCTTGGTTACGACACTCCCGGGGGATATGCTTTGGTAAATTCATAAGCTTGGTATGAACCATTGTTAAAGGAACGAAGATAAAATAAAATAAAGGTTCACATAAGAATATATGATCATTCATAACCTAGATGGGAACCTAGGAGATCACAAGATAGGGTATACCTTTCATATAAAAGTTATCCTTATATGCTTTCAGTTCCTTTTCATGATTATTAGCTAAGTACTTAAGCCCCTTGTTATGCTTTCTCTTCTTAGTTAATGGTGGGAAATGGAAGAACATGTTCCGACAACCAATGTGATAGGAAATGCGACGATTTTCGTATTAATATGATAGGGATGATTAGGGGATTAAAATATGATTATTATTTTGGAAGACGTTCATTATTTGGGAACCATATTTGATCGAGGTAAATAGATTACTACGGTATTTTCATTGAGGAGTAAGGTTGACTTATATTTTGAAGAATTGGTGAATTTAAGGTGAACTTATAGTAATTTAGGTTACTTATGGGAATGAATAACCTATCTTGGGTAAAATATGTTTAGGTTAGCTACTTTTTTTATAAGATGTTAGGAGTGGTTGATGTTGTCTGGAGATGAACAATGAAGTTGTTTTGGAAGACTATGTTATCAAATCCTTCTTGTATTTGGGTTTCAATCTTAGTTTGGTTTGTTTTGAGGAATTTTAAGGACCGTTATTTATGGAATGGTCTATGATGAACTTTGGGTAGTACCATGGAACTTTGATGATTTAAAAGTAGTTTTCATTCCTATGGGATTCTTTCTTTTTGAAGAGTTGTTTTACCCTAACCTTTCTGTTTTTGGGATAATGTTTAAAGATAGAAGAAATAGATAGTTAATCTTTTGTAGATTACGTGATTCTATAGAAGATGATTCTTGTGCTTTTATGAGACCAAGTGTTTTTGAATTCTCATCATTTGGAGAAAAGATTAGTGTTGGTAGGGACTTGTTAAAGGATGAAACTCTACTTTAAGGTAGGTGTATTTTCTTATGTTTTTGTTCTATGTAGTAAATGAAATCCTCAAAATTATGAAAAGAAACGTAAAACAAAAATGTTGTTGGTTTACGTTTCCTACTTGGTAATCAAAGACCGTTTACACGCATCATAAGTTTGGGATTTTCTCATGGTTAACTTTCTCCTAATCATGTTCTCTATCACTCTCCCTTAGAACTTGACCCTTTGTTTTTTCCTCCATGTCCATGTTTTCCTACATGGAACCCTAGTGTGGGTTAACTCGGGTGACCTTTGTACTTCCCTTTCTTTATTTTAAAGTAATAGTTTTACTGACTCCTTTTCCGATGTGGGACTTTCAATGAAATTTTAAAACCCAATTTTAAAATTGCGAGGACGCAATTTCTTAAGGGGGGAAGATTGTAACGACCCGAAATTTTTTTAAATAAATTTTGTTTCTTAATTTTATGTGTTATTGTTATACTCAACAAAAATGTTTCATTTGGTAACATGAGTATAATTAAAATGAGACTGTTGAGTTTTGACTGTTATTTGACCATTGGTCAATATGACCGCTGGAAACTAAACATTTTGACTATTGTCTCTAAATACAAGCAATCTTGGTTAATTAATATAGAAAGAAGATTTGATGGCCTCACCCAGTAGTCTTGGACCGATCGAAGCCCATCTAACAGAACTTGGGAAGGAGGTAGCACCACTGGGCTTTGCTCTGGACCAAACCCAAGCTGAACTTCATCGTATAAAGCTAGAACGGGATCGCCTTCGCGAGAAGTTCAAACTGATAGAAATTACTACTCGTGCGACGTTGGCCGAGCCTCCCTCGGATTCTCTCACCTTAGCACACCTTACACTTAGGTCCTATGCTGGTGTGATAAGGGGCTATGTAAGGAGACTGTAACTGTCTTGTGTAATCCTTTGTTTTAAATAAAATTTCGATTTCTTTTATGAATTTTCAAATGACCGGATAAATATAGTATGCAAATTTTTGATGAATTTTAGAAAAAGTATATTTTAAATATGTTTATGTAAACCCTAAATAATTAAAAATGTGTAATGATTTTCAAAAAAATGGTCTTCTGCAATTATGTTCAGTACTAAATTTAGAGTCTAATAAGATCAACTTGATTTTTGATGAATAGTAAATTATGAATAGTGATTTTATGATTAGGATTAATAATGTGTCCAAATGGATTAGTAATCTCACTTAAAGAAAGTATTAAAATAAGCTAGGCACTTTGATTAAGTAATGTGATTCAATAAAATGGTTAAATAACGGTTTCATAAATTATTATTCAAGTATTAGTTTTTTCGGATGAATAGTGTTTTTTAATTAAAAATTTAATTAAAAATAATTAGAAAATTATTTTTATAAAAATGACTTTATTTTTGAACTCAGAGCATCGATATTATGTTAAGGTAATTTTTGGGGATTTTTCTGAAAAAAATGAATTTTCGATGAATAGTGTTTTATTTAAAAATTAAATTAAAAATATTTAGAAAATTATTTTTATAAAATGGATTTCATTTTTGAAATCAGATCATTGATATTTGGTTAATGTGAAATTTTGGGATTTTTCTGAGAAAGTTGAATTTTCAGTGAATAGTAAAAATACAGTTTTAGGGTTTCGGTATGTTTAATGACATCATAATGGTTTCATGATGATGTCATGAGATCTTTTGAGGGTTGTCCGGCCAAGGGTGATGAATTATTGTTTTGGGGGCCCCATGTGGCCTAACTCCATGATAAATGACAAGGGAGAGCACATGGGTTTGAGAAAAGCACATGTGAGGTGTCCCTTGGCCATTAATGCCTTGTCCCCTCACTTTCCCTATAAATACCAAGCCCTCCTCTCATCCATTCGACTCCCCACTCATTCCCAACGAATTTATGGTCTCATTACCTCCCAAGGAGTCCTCCCAAGGTGCCCCCAAGCCCTCAAGGTCCCAACCTTTGAGGTTTAAGAGTTACATTTTAAGGTAAGGGATCCGACCCCTCTCTTTCTTTTCAAGTAATCTCTTTTATGTCATTTCTTTTATACTCCATGTTCTTATGTTGGAGGATGTTCTTTTATATTCATCCTACTTCCTATTTCATGTTCATATGATGGGAGACCCCCCTTGCTCTCATCAATTCGTTTTAAGAATGTTTAAGTGGTGTCGTTAGGCTGCCGAATTTTTAAGGGATTCTTTCACCTTCCTCGTTTTCAAGTTCTATTTTCATTCAAGTCTTTCATGTTCCTTTTTATTATGTTGGGGTATGATCTCTAAATTATCATACTGATATTTTATGATCATATGATGAGAGACCCCATTTGATCGCTTCAATTCAGTATTTTGAAGTTTTAAGTGGCGTCGTTAGGCTGCCGAATTTTTAAGTAGTTCTTCACCCTTCTCGTTTTGAAGTTCTACTTTCATGTCAATTATTTCAAGTTCCTTTTTGTTATATTGGGGTATGATCTCTATATATATAATACTGGACTCTTATGTTCATATGATGAGAGACCCCATTTGATCTCTTCAATTCAGTATTTTGATGTTTTAAGTGGCGCCGTTAGGCTGCCGAATGTTTTTAAGTAGTTCTTCACCCTTCTCGTTTTGAAGTTCTACTTTCATGTCAATTATTTCAAGTTCCTTTTTGTTATATTGGGGTATGATCTCTATATATATAATACTGGACTCTTATGTTCATATTATGAGAGACCCCATTTGATCTCTTCAATTCAGTATTTTGATGTTTTAAGTGGCGTCGTTAGGCTGCCGAATTTTTAAGTGGTTCTTCACCCTTCTCATTTTGAAGTTCTACTTTCATGTCAATTCTTTCAAGTTCCTTTTTGTTATGTTGGGGAATTATCTCTATATCTATCATACTGATCTCTTATGATCATATGATGAGGTACCCTATTTGATCTTTTCAAATCATTTTCTTTTGAAGTTAAGTGACGCCGTAAGGCTGCCGAATTTTCATAAGAGAAATCTAATTTTTTTTTTTCCTTCCATGTTTTTCATTTAAAATGGTATGTCCCTAAAATTTCATTACCATGTCCATATGTCCTTCTTATTCTTTCACCCTACTGTTTTATGGATCATTTATGAAAGGGTGACCCATGTCCCCTCTCATTTCAATGTTTTCTAAAACCCCGAAACTTAGTCGTTATGCTGCAGAATTCTCCCCTCAAAATGCCTCTCTCTTTTCTCAAAAATTATTTTATGTTATAAATTGAATACTCAAAGCTCTTATTTCTACAAGGGTATTCACATATATATCAAAATGTTCCATTTTAAATTCTGGGAGTTACATACATGAGACCCGCTTTCCCTTTCCGTGGGTTTAAAGTGACGTAAAGATCATGTCTTTAAAGCAGTTTTTAAAACATTATGATTATGAAATGAAACCCATTTATTTTATGCTATGTGGGTTATTTATGAAATGTTTGATGATGATATATGTGGCTCACATGATAATAAAGGCAAATTTAAGGGTGCGCCCAGATAGCACTCCAATGCATTTGGTAATGATGTAACCACTAGAGATTACAATTTTCACGATACCTTGGTGAATAACCTTGGTAATTTTAAAATGACACCATGGGGATGGACCTTGGTGATATGTTCATGATTGTCTATGTTAAATGATGTAGCCACATCTTCAAGTTATGAAAAAAAAAAAATTATTATGAAATGCCTCATGATTTCTTTCTCATGCCTTAAAGTTCTTTTCATGTCTTTATTGAAGTATATCAAGTTTACATGTAAAATGTTCCTCTTGTTTCCCTTACTGGGCCTTCTGCGCACCCTTTCTTTTGATGTATGTCCCCAGGTTATGAGATGCAGTAATGAACCTAGAATTAACTTAAGGAGATGGATTTCAAGTGTTTAAGAAGAATGTTTTATATTGTTTTCATGTATTATGTTCCTGGTTTCCAAGACACTAGACCTTAAAGATCCTCAGTTTTGTGTAATGTAATGAAAGTTTATGTTATAAAAAGGCGGGATGCTATAATAAATAAATGAATCAGTATATAATTTTTTTTCTTAGATCATTTTTTGTTCTTCATTGATCACAAAATGGTTGAAGAAAAAACAATTATAGACAAAGTATTCACCAAGGATGTTACACTCATGTACTATGATATTGCACCCAATAAGGATGATTCACTCATAACAATGAACTTTTCTTTTTTATTTTTCAATAAATTTAACATTCCATCATATCAAACAACAATATTGTTAAATAACCCTGAATGATGAATGCATTGCTGAATAAAAATATGTGGTGTCATGTAGAGGAATCAACTGCACCACAATCTGATGAACGATATACCCAGTATGACTTGAAGTTTATATTTTTAGTTCAAAATTTATATTTTATTTCAAAACACTCATTACACACTAAAAAATCAGCAAACACATTCATGTTGTTTTGATACATTTGTAAAAATTTTTATTTGTCATTTCTGATGGGTAGAAATTAGATGCACCTCAATCCAATACACGGTGTGCTCGATATGACTCAAAGGGTATGTTTTTAGTTTAAAATTTACACATTGGTTCAAAACTCCTATCACATTCTCAAAAAAGAGAAAGAAATTCATATTATTTTGATACTTTTAAACAATGATCTATAATTCATTTTTTATGTGTAGGAATCAGTCTCACCTCAATCTGATACATCATGTGACCAGTATGACTCAAAGTGTGTTTTTTAAGTTTAAAAAAGGAATTTTAGTTAAAAACATGTGTCACTCATAGAAAGACAAGGAAACATGCCCAGGGTATCTTGATACTTTAGTGAAAGGATCCTTATGTCATTTGTAACATGTAGGAATCAACTACATGTCAATTTGATGAATGGTGTGACAGGTATGACTCAATGTGTGTTTTTTATTTAAATTTTACATTTTAGTTAAAAAAACACATCACATACTCAAAACTGAGAAAACACATTTAGGCTGTTTTGATACTTTAGGAAAATAGTCCAGAATTCATTTTTGAGATATAGGAATTAGCCACACCATGATCTAATACATGGTGTGTCTGGTATGACTCAAAGTGTATGTTATCAGTTTAAAATTGACATTTTAGTTAAAAGTGTGTCTCGTTGAAAACCAAGAAAATACACACAAATAATACTAATACTTTAGGAAAATGATTCATAAGTTATTTTTGACATGTAGGAATCAGTAAAATGTCAAACCAACACACAATGCGACTAGTATCACTTAAAGTGTGTGTTTTCATTTTAAAACAAAATTTTAGTAAAAAAGGCATGTGACATATTAAAAACCAAGAAAACACATTCATATTATATATATACTTTAGAAAAATGATTCATATGTCATTTTTTATGTGTATGAATCAATCGCACATCAACCCGATGTACGGTGTGACCAGTATGACTCAAAGTGTTTATTATTTAAAATTGACATTTTAGTACAAAACACACATCACATACTCAAAATTGAGCAAACACATTAGAATTTTTTTATACTTTAATAAAATGATCCATAAGTCATTTATGACATGTAGGAATTATTATTACCTCAATCTGATACTTGGTGTGCCCAGTATGACTCAAAGTGAATGTTATTTGTTTAAAATTGACATTTTAGTTCAAAACATGTGTGACTCACTGAAAACTAAGAAAACATGCTCATATTTCCTTGATACTTAATAAAAATAATGCATAAGTCATTTGAGATATTTATGATTTAGTCACATGCCAAAACGACACACGATGTGATAGGTCCGACTCAAAGTGTGTGTTTTTAGTTTAAATTGACATTTTATTAAAAAAAAGACAGGTGACATTCTCAAAACTGAGAAAACATATTCGAATTGTTTTGATACTTTAGTACACCAACCCATAAGTTATTTGTGACATGTAGAGTTCAAGCTAACATCAATCTGACACACGGTGTGACCGGTATGACTCGAAATGTGTGGTTTCATTTTAAAAAAGACATTTTATTAATGTATTCTTTCATATTTATGTTTAATTTATTTCTTTATAGTATTACTAACATAAGAATTTTATTCTTATACATGTGCACTCTTTTACATGGGATGGGGTGCTTTCTTCGGAAATTTATGTCATGATTGGGCTCTTTTGAGAGGGGGTCGGGGGCCAAAAACAATAGTAAATTTTTGTTTTTTAATGTTTGTGAAAAATTGGGCATACTGATGTAATTGTAAAAACCAATATTTGAAATGGCTATAATATAGTGTTTTTTTCTTATATTTTTTGTGTAAATTTTATTTGAATTAAATTTTGTATTTGTTGCTACAGTGTGCTATAATTTTAGCAACACACTATAGCAGATTGACTTTTATCAGGGTCATTTCTAACTAATAAAGATTCTCATTTATTAAATATGATTTATATTAGGCTAAATATGCATTTACACTTAATATATAAGATATTTAGTGAAAATGGATTATAAAATAATTTTAAAAATAATATTAATAAATAATTTTTTAATTATTATTGAGTAATAGTCATTTAATAACAATTTGATGATAAAAAAATCAAAAAATTAATAAATGGTCTAAAATAAATTAAAACTTAACTTGAAATTTAAACGGTCATAACTTTTGATCAGGGTGTCTGTTTTGGCTCCACCACATATCAAATCGAAACTTGTGAAAAACACTACACCCTGGTGACTAAAGTGAACCCCCTGTCACATTTTAGTCAAGGTATCCCAATTTTTTATTATTCGATGGAATTTTAGCCTTGTTTAAGGGGGTTTTCTTATATATATATTTTGGTAGACTCAATTTGTATTCAAGTCTTACACTCATAAGGATATTAGCATGCTCAAATTTTATCATTTTTATAACTTGCTATTATTTAAATTTAAGTACATACACATATATACATATTTGTATATATTTGCACGTAAAAATTTAATTTTATAAATAAATATTTAAACATATTTAAATATAAAATATCTTTAAAAATATATAAATGATATCTAAATAAAAATAATATCTATTTTATTTAAACTAACAATATATGAATATTTCTATACCTATATAATGTGTTTGAGTGTGTATTAACAAAGTGATATATTATCTATATATTCTAATATATGCATACAAGTATTAATATATAATATGTGTAAATAAATAAAAATATGTATAATTATATTTATGGATACACATATAATATATGTATGTATGTATGTATGTATGTATGTATGTATGTATGTATGTATTTATTTATTTATTTATTTATTTATTTATTTATAAACACACACACACAAAACATATTTTATAAATATATTTAAAAATAATCCTATAAATATATATTAATATATGAATAAATATATGGATAAAAAAACATAACTAGATATAAATATAAACACTATCACAAAAAATCATTAAAAATAATATATTAATATATAAATATATAAATATATAAATATATAAATATTGATATAAATATAAAATATATTTTTTAAATATGTTTTAGATAAGTATAAATAGACATTTACACTTAATATATAATAAATTTAGTGAAAATGTATTATAAAATATTTTAAAAAAAATATTAATTAATAATTTTCTAATTATCATCAATTAATAATAATTTAATAATAATTTGAAGACACAAAAAATCAAAAAATTTAATAAAAGATCTATAATAAGTTGAAAACGTAACTCAAATTTCAAACAACTGTAAATTTTCATTTGAGTGTTTGTTTGAACTTTACCACATATAAAATCAAAGTCTGTGATGTGCTCTACTCACTGGTGACAAAAGGGAACCTTCTATCACATTTTTTAGGCCAAATAGACCAAGAAGGCCTCCAAAACTAAGTTTTTAGTTGGGATACCCAAATATTTTAACATTCGATGGAATTTCATCCTCGTTTCAGGGGGGTTTCCTTTTCCAGTGGTGACTGAATTTATTCTGAGGGATTACATTCAGATTAATATTATGGTTTTGAAATTTTATCATTTTTCACAATGTACTGTTATTTATAATCAAATATATAACAATATATACATATTTTTTATATATTGGAACATAAAAATTTAATTTTATAAATAAATAATTAAACATATTTACATATAAAGTTTATTTCTTAATATATATAAGCCTTATAATATCCATTTTATTTAAAATACAAATATATGAATATTTATATACCTATATAGTGTGTGTGTGTGTGTAATAGTGTGTGTTTGTATTAACAAACTGATTTATATATTATCTATATATTCTTACATATGAATATACATATGAATATATAATATGTGTAAATATATATAAATATGTATAATTTTACTTATAGATATATATATATATATATAATATACATGTGTGTGTATATTGTATATATATATGTATGTATTTATTTATTTATACACAAAATATATATATTTTATAAATTTATTTAAAACTATTCTTATAAATATATATTAATATACGAATAAATATATGGATAAAAAAATATAACTAAATATATATAAAAATAAATAGATATAAATATATATTAATATACAAATTTATATACATATATATATTAATATAACTAAATAAATATATATACATATTGATATAAATCTATATTAATATACAAATAAATATAACTATATTTATATATAAATAAAAAGATATATTATTAAATAGAGAACAAAACAAGATAAATGAGTGGTAAAGGTATAGACACGCAAGGGAGAGGTCTTGAGTTCGAATCCATGCAGGGGCAGGGGTGCGCGAGCGGGTGCAGGGGGTGGCTAGCGTTGTTAAAGGGTGGATGGGTGCACTGAGCATTAATAAAGGGGCTGGGAGGGGTTAGCGGGGGCGCTAGTGGGGGTTCCTAGCACTGTAAAAAGGTGGTCTCCGATTTAAAGATTTTTTTTATTTTTTATTTTTGACTTTTATCACCCCTAAAAATGTTGATAAAAGACCCCTTTCATTGTTTCTTTTTTAGCATTGATAAAAGAGGACTTTATCATTGCTTTTTTAGTGCTGATAAAAGGGACACCCTTTTAATAGTACCTCTATTATTAGCATTTTTTAGTGTTGATAAAAGTCTTTTTCAGCACTGATAAAACTAGGGTGTCTAGTGTTGTTAAAGGGTGGGTGGGGAGCCTAAAACTGTTAAAGGGGGTGGGTGGGGGTGGCAGGGGGGCTAGTGGGTCTTTCTAGCGCTGTAAAAAGTGGGTTCTCCGAATCAAAGATTTTTTTTACTTTTATCACCTCTAAAAAATTGATGATAAAAGACCCCTTTCATTAGTGTTTTTTTAGCATTGATAAAAGGGGCTTTTATCAACCGTTTTTTTAAAAAACCCCTTTTAATAGCACCTCGATTATCAACATTTTTTTAGTGGTGATAAAATTATTTCTTAGCACCGATAAAACCAGGGGTGGATAGCACTGTTAAAGGGTGGGTGGTGCACCTAACGCTATTAAAGGGGGTGGGAGGGGGGTGGTGGGGGTGTTGCGGGGCTTACTAGTGATTTAGAAAGTGGGATCTCCAATTTAAAGATTTTTTTTTTAGATTTATCACCCCTAAAAAAATGCTGATAAAAGACCCCTTTTATCAGCGTTTTTTTAGCATTGATAATAGAGCCCTTTATTAGCGTTTTTTTAGCACTGATTAAAGGGGGGTCCCTTTAATAGTGCCTCGATTATCATCTCTTTTTAAGCACTGATAAAAAAAATTAGTGCTGATAAAATCATGTTTTGTGGCTGTGAAATAAATAGATATATCATAAAATAGATAACAAAGCAACATGGGGTAGTGGTAAGGGTCCACGAAAGCAAGGAAGGGTTCTTGGGTTCGAATCAAGGGGGGGAAGGGGTGTGCGTTTGGGTGAAGGGTGTCACTAGGACTCTTAAATGCCCCCCCCCCCCCCCCAGTGTTATTATTGGAGGATTTGATCCCTAATAAAGGGGGGGTGGTCTCCACCTCTGATTTTTTTTTATTTGCAGATTTTTTTAAAAAAATATTTGACATTGATAGTCAATTTCATTTTAAAGCTGATAAAAGACTCATTTCGTCAACGTTTTTTTAGAATTGATTAAAGGGGATTTTATCACTTATTTTATTAGCGCTGATAAAAGAGACCCCTTTTAACAGTGCTTAGATCAACAATGTTTTTTTAGCATTGTTGATGGATTTTTCTGGCACCCTTAAAAGTCATTTTTGTAGGTTCCATTGGTGAACCATGTAATTCATTTGTTTTATTCTTCTGTTTGTGTGAACAGGTTTGTTGTATTGACATTATAGTATAAAAAATGAACCTCCTTGGAGGATCCCTAACTATTGGTGAAGATAAATGGAGGAACCAGATTCTGCACGAAGCTTTTGCTTATAAAGGAATTGGTGCAGTGATTTCTTCATGGAGAGACTCGTAGGTGTGTGGAGGTGAGATTTGAGAGACTCTGAAACCCTTGAATTCTTCTCCCCACCAGCCCTCTTCTCCCAGATCTCCCTACTCACTTCCACTATTATGGCCCTCGCCTGAAGCTCTGTGACGTCGCACACGCAGATCCTCCCATTGTAAAATATGGTCAGATGCTGCCCATCCTCCGCCGATGGGGTGTTACAGTCGGAATGGGCGGCGGTGGAGGGAGGTTGAAGACAAAGACCCAAAACAGAGTTCCTCCTCCTTTCCAATATTTCCATCATCATACAATGTAAGGGTGAAAGAGGTGTGATTTCTGAGCAGGAGTGGGTATAGAGGTGTAGAAGTGGGGCATGTTTGGATTTTCATTTTGAATTCGTGAAACACGATTTTAAATTTTTACCACACGCCCCATAATTGTCGGCAGATTAAATATTTTTGGCACATTTTATAAACCATGCGGCCAATGGGTGTGAGTCGACACCTGACCTCTAACAAATCAAGTACCCAATCTTCCTTTAGGTCACCCCAGTGATAGATTTTAGAATATTTAAAACATTCTTATTATATTAAATTGATATTTTATTTTGTAAAAATCTTACAAAGAACAATTAAATTCTAGATTGGTGTTTTTTTAAGTGTTTTGGATGCATAGAATCTTAAACAAACAAGCACTATAACCATTATCTATAATAAAAATCCAGAATAATTGGTGATTTCTTTTCCTTTCTCTTTCAAACCTCCTATTTTTGAATTTTCATTCAAAACACTTATAAGGGGAAAGTGGAAAACCATACATTCCTCATAGACTAATCCCTATACCCTCCAAAAAAATTCACAATCCTGAAGAACATCTAAATGGAATACAAAATCCAAAAAAATATAAAACCAAAATTGAAATTGGAAAACAAGTAGGCTCAAAGAAAAAACATACACACATATACCTAACCGATTAAGCATCATGAATTCAACATTGCACTTCCATTTCGGAATTTTATTCATCATTTTTTTAAAATTTATTTTAATTTGTTTATGCATTTTAATAAGTGATTCAAGAGCTTTTTATTTTGATAAATAATTTCTGGATATTTTTTATACGATTGGGTTGTTTCTTTCCATCAAGCCTCTATTGTGTGGGTCGTGTTTTAGCTACTCTCCTACTATTTATGCAATATGTGTGCCCTCCCCATCCTATTTTTTGTGTCATAGATTTTATGGATCTAGTGACTGCTACTCACCCTAGTGTGCTTTGACTGGATCCTCCATCTGTAGGTTCTGAGCACAGTGGAAGTGTAGGATGGGTGGTGCCCAACTTTAATTTTTTTCATATTCAATGAAGAATACAGGATCAATACGATGATAAATGCCAGTATCCACTGAATTGAATCAAGGATTTAGATAAAATAATGGAAACCCAGAACCAAGAGGGGGATCAACATATTTTATATATAATTAATTTAATTAAATTAAATAATTACCTCCAAGGTGATTCTTTCTTCATTTATGCATTCGACCATAGATCTACAGTGTGTCTTCGTTGTGTTGTAGAGATCAAGGGTAGATGTCCTCTGTGGTGATCCAAAAATGTTCCACGTATCTCTGGACATCGCCAAAGGTGTCTCCGGGTGCTAGTATGGAAGATCCTTGCACTTGCGATGTCCACCTTCGATCGCCTTGAGAATGGATTTCAAAGCGTTCTCCTTTATCCAGTGGAGGATGATCTATCTCTTTCTTAAGAGCGTTCTTGGAGAGGGGTGAACTCTCTAGATTTGAGAGCTTTTCTCCAATTTGTTGTTCACAATAATAATAATCATCGCTTGGCTAGCATTTGACTAATAAGAGAAAAATATAACTGGACATTTAATTCAATGGGGTAATAATAAATAATTTGCACAAATTCCTTAATTATTTTATTAATGCTGGAAAAACCATCATGTCAAATAATAATAGAAACATTATTATTTCCTAACATGTTCTTAACTTGCGAGTTATAATTAAATATTATTTAATAAAATAATATTCAATATTATTATTTCTCACCGGAACCTTAACTCAATCCACCAATCCTCCGCCATATTTATTGAACATTGAATAGTGACAATTTATTTATTAAATAAATATCATTGAATTATTCGACAATAAATATATAAATATTATATTTACTAAATAGAAAATAAATATTTATTAATTATTCCACCCACATTATATTATCTCAAATAACTAGTGTCGAAATAAATGCGATTAAACATCCATGAATAATTATTAAACCAAAATTGGGAATAATATTTATTCAACTTGTAAAATAATAAATAATATATTATTTAACTAAGATATTGGATAAACTTAGTGTGTGACCCTCTAGGCCTCTTTCTCAATGGCATTGGGCAGACCAGCCTACAGTCCATGGTTAGCATCTGGCAACATGTCATGACACCCATAGAGAAAAAAGTTAATGCTACAATGAAATTCCACCTCTTAAGAACACTTACTGTGTAATATATTTCTATTTTTTTTATATGTCCAATCAAACAGGTTTCATACAAGTGTCATTAACCCATGTGTTCGATTTCTCATTCTTTGATTTCCCAAAAATTGAATTTTCCTATAGAACACGCACATGAGACTCAGCCCGGTTTGTGAAGACTCGGTAGGTGCATCCAAGAGACCTGAGATCAAATCTAGGTGGAGGCGTATTTCTAGGTACTATAGAAGTATTGTAGCAGGCACTATAGTAGGTACTGTTCAGTACTGTTCAGCACTATAGTAGCCGGAACTATTTATCCATTTGGGCCTTTGGGCCACCAGTTTGGGCCTCAAGTCCTGCAAGGATTTCGGGCCACCCAAGGCCTTCGGGCCAATTAATTCTCAAGGCCTTTGGGCCACCTTAAGGCCTTAGGTCCACCCGAAGGCCTTTGGGCCACTTGAATTCATATGTACCAGTTTGACTACAAAGGAAAAAAGGCTTCAGATGAGGATTCAGGGCAGGCGCATTCACTAGAGCAGATCTAACCAGATTTGGAAGAATGAGTGGGTATGGCTTTGCCATCGGTACCAGGCATGTGAAGCTTTGCATAGGACAGCTAGCCGACTAGCCTTGTGAAGGTGGAGTGTTGATATCATGACATATGTTGGGGAGGATCAGTTCCAAGTGTTCTTGTCTGAGTGATTCCCTCTAAGACCTATGGGTCATGTAATTTTCTCTAAGCCTTTGGGCCTTGTAAGGGTTCCACCTCACCCCTTGAAAGGTGGATTATCAAAAATAATATAAAATTAAGGCCTTCCATACATTTCGGCCATCTATAGAACACCATGACCATGGATTTATTTAGGCTATATCATTTCTATCAAAGGGCCCGAGATATCAACTTCTGTTATGGAACATGAGGGACAAATCCTTTCTCACATTATTTATTAATGCAGTATTAGATGCACCCAATATATCCTACCTCACCGAAAACATATGTTGTCATGGTTTTCACCAATACATCTAAGTGTGTGAGTCATAATACTCATTAATAATAATTTTAAAGTCTAAGGACCAATACACACGTCTGTAGATAGGAACATCCAAGGAAACTTATAAATGTGGATTTCCTACTGTCGGGTCTCGTTCTCATAATATACTACTGAATATCACCATGGGAGTACACCATGAGAAGGTGTCTCAAAATACTATAAGTCTCCACCCCTAATATCTTGTATAATTTATGTCTCTCAAATGATATCATCCGGCTATAGAACATATATCTAAGAATAGTGTCCTAGCACTTCTGAGTTCTTATCATAGCGGGGAACTGCTATAACCTTTTAGTGTGATAGATACTCTTAAGACATTATCACATGAAATGTTACACAAAAGAACAATCATGATGTGATAAGGAGTTTATTAATATCCATACAATGAATACATGTTTATCATAAAGTACAAAGAAGTTTGTTCTAGGGCACCAACTCCAACAGACTCCCACTAAACATATTCTTGAAGGTTCTTGTTAAGGAATAAAATTTTGACATCCATATTCAAAATCTCATAGTCATGGTAAGATGCTATGGAAAATATTATTTTTATGGATTTAAACATAGAAACAGGAGAAAATGTTTCATCGTAGTCAATTCCTTGATGTTGTTTAAACCCTTGGTCCACTAGACTTTCCTTATAGGTAATTACATTACCTTCCATGTCCAGTTTTCTCTTGAATACTCATTTACATCCAACAGGCTTTACATTAATTGGTGCATCGACCAAAACCCAAACTTGGTTCTGATAGATGTAATCCATCTTAGAATTAATAGCTTCTAGCCATCTTGTAGCTTCTAAGCTCTCGACTACCTTCTTATAGGATAGATGTTCATCATTGTCCAACAATAATGAGTCACCATCCTTGATGACAATAAAACCATATCTATCTGGTTACCTTAGCTATCTTACACTTCTACATAGTACCTGTGTTTCAGGAACTACTTATTCAATGGGGACATGTGGAAATTTTTTCTATACCAACTCATGTGTATCTTGAGCATCAACTTCATCGAAGTCAATCTTCTCCCCATTATCAATTTTGAGGACATGCTCCCTCTCAAGAAATACGGCTTGTCTAGCAATAGTTTCTTTCTTGTCTGAGGGGTTGTATAGGTAGTATCCCTTTGTTTCCTTGGGATACCTTATAAAGATACACCTCATGCCTTGGGGTGCTAGTTTTTTTCTTGATAAAGCCTTAACAAACGCCTCGTATCCCAATACATGTGTATGTGACAAAACGGGTTTCTTTCCACTCCATAACTCAAAGAGAATTCCATTTTCCACCTTATTTGGTACGTGGTTTAATGTGTATGTCATTTTTAATGCATATACCCAAAAGTATAATGGAAGATCTTCATGACTTGTCATGACCCGACCCAACGGGGCTCGAGCCGCGACACTCCAAGCCCACCTCCAATAGGCCAGGGGTTGGTGTCTAGCGTCGAGTAGGCTATCACACACAAGGGAGGTATTATCCCAAGGTACTTGTACACACACACCCACATACACCTACATGAAATAGTGCATAGATATATAAAACTGAAAAGTAAATGCATGAATACAACTATCCCACAACCAGAGTACAGCAGAAGTACAAAAGGGAAAAACAGGGCCCGCCAAAAGAAAACTGCAAAGTGTCCAACCTGCTCAGAAGGAGGGAAAACACTGCCAAAACACCTGCCAGTAAGCTCCTAGGAACAACTTCGGTAAACACCCCGGTCAAACCTTCTCACTAAGCTCTGCCTGCTCTGGGTCCTCCTGGGACTCCGTCGAAAGACATGTGGTCTGCACAAGACACAAACATGTGCGGGAAAAACCCGTGCAGGGGTGAGTATAACAATACTCAGTAGGCACCCCAAAACCCAAAAAAAAGAGAAACTGAAAGGCAACAGTCTGCTCATCCCAGCCATAGGGAACCTAGACGAGAGAGAAACTCCATCTCATGACCATCCTCAGCTAAACACAACTAGTCATCTCAGCTCAGGTGTATGCCCATACATACACCTTGAACATCTAGATATACTCAGCTCATGCACCAAGCCACATGAGGTACCGACCTCATCACCAGAAATGGTTCACAACTAGGAGAGCACACTCTATGATCATTGTCATCCCAGATGACACTCGTCTGAGAGATATACTCCATCGGGTCCCACACAAACATCTTAGACGCTCACCAAAGAGATCACGCTCGTCGGATACTGTTACTGAGGGAAACCTCATTGAAACAACATAAACACCAGACTCCTCAGATAGGGGATCGCTCCTAGGATCTTCTAGGGGATACCAGAACCCACATCGGTATATGAAGATATCACAGATAGGGGATCACTCCCAGGGTCCACTGGGGGATACCATAACCTGATCTAGCATTCGTAGAACTCACAGATAGGGGATCACACCCAGAATCCACTGGGGGATACCACAACCCGATCTAGCACTCGACAGAAGCACGTCACTCAGATAGAGGATCTTCACCCATATAAAGGTGGTCACGAAGATACCGGAACCCTATCTGGTATAACTCGTGATGTAGGGGATCAAACTGACGATGCCACAACCCTATAGAAACCACACGTTGAGGAGGGGATTGTATAACCAACGATACTTCAACCCTACTATAATCCTTATGCTGAGTAGGGGATCGTATTCCCAATGATGCAACAACCCTACTGAGCACGGCCCACCGCATAGGGGATCATATTCCCTATGATTCCACAAACCTTACGGGGTTAACCGGCTATATATGAGATCGCCGCCCGTGGATAAACGGTTACAGTGATACCAAGAACCCGATCTAGGTAAACGATGCTAGAGGATCCCGCTCCGGGCCCACCAGAGGGATGCCAAAACTCTAATAGATTAAACATCCCATCGAGCAGATCACAAACCTATACTAAGGTTTTGATGTCGTGTGAACCCTCGTAGGAACGAACCAAGGGAGTACCCTCAACCACTGCTGGTCCAAATATCGCTAACCCGAGCGACCCGCCACAATGCCACCCTGCGCACCTCCAAGGCTGATACTGAGACCACCATCATGATCCACATGGAAAAACACGTAGGATAGGCTATTTACTCACCTGAAATGGACAACCGGTGAAAAAGGCACTATTCACCGTAGCTAGCTCATGCGAGGCCCACACAATGATCCTAAAACTCATCAAGAAAATCATACCACGGCGATCCCCTCGGAAAAACACACAGGATCCACTACTTGTTCGTCCGAAATGGACACCCGGGGAAAAAGGAACTATTCACCGAAGCCAACTCAGGCGGGAACCACACCTCGATCTTGAAATTCATCAAATAGATCGCACCATTGTGATCCTCTCAGAAAAACACACAGGATCAACTATTCATCCGCCAAAATCGGACTCTTGGTGCGAGTTGTGTTTCTCCGCAAACGCCAAAACGCAGCCTCATGGGTCCCACACCCCAAACTCGGTCCCAATACCCAGAAACCCTCAAGAAAATTCCTCTGTATCATTAGGGTCACAACGCCACTGACAGCACGTCAATCAGACGCTCCGGGTAGAAGATACAACAGCCCGAAGTTGAATATTAATAAAATATCATTATTTTATTCGACGTTTCAAGATCCCTGGCCACGATCCCGAACCTTAAATTCCTGAACCCACACTTAAAGGTTTGCCTCATCACCAGGGTCGCGTCGCCGCAGACGGCACGTGAATCTGAGCCCCGGATTGCTAGAAACGGGGGTTTTAAAACCCTCGTGTGATAAAAAGGGGCCGGACCGGCCTGAACCGGCCGGTCCGGCCGGCGGCCCTCCGCCGCCGCGGGACTACGGCTCCTCCACACTTCAGGGGGCCACCACCACCTTGCTGCGCTGGCCCACCATGGCAGGCCACCGCTCGTCGGCGCCGGTGAGTCTTCCGCGGACCACCGAGACCACCCCGGTGGTCCGTTTTTCGATCCAGAGGCGTCTGCGGGACCCACAGGACCCGATCTTCACTACTACAATGAAAAATAGAATAAAAACACAGCATAAATGGGATTGGGGGATTAAAACTCAAACCGCCTACCTTGCGGGTGAAATGCTGACATTCTGACTTGGATCCGCGCTCCAAAGCTTCCGCTGCGCGATCCTGAAGCGTCCGCCATCGAAATCTGAGCTCGACGGCACCTTGATTTCTCGATTCAGTCACTGATTCGCCATCTAAAGGGGAGGAGGAGGAGGAGGAAGGAGGATTAATCTCCTCCACTGCGCACGCACATCCAAAGGGGGGGAGAAAGAGGATATTTATTTTTTTTAAATAAACTCCCCCACCTCCGGATCCCCACTCGCCTCCGCCCGATGCGAGATGCAGACAAAGGTAAAGTCGTCCTTAGGGTAAATATGTCGTTCTGAACGCAACGGAGGACTTGGAATTGTGATCCAAGACTCCGTTCTGGAGTTATTAGAGCCGACGCTTGTAAATAAACTTTTCCATTTATTTACAAAAATGCCCCTGGTGGCTTTTCTCACAGCAGGCCTGCGCCCGCAAAGTTTACACCCCGCCTAGGGTAAATGGAATGTTCCGGATGCAACTGTGCCCTCATATTCCTGTTCCGAGCTACCTTTTAGAAGATATCACACCCCCACCACATGCATAGTATAAAAAAATACTTAATATTTTTATAAAATTAATTCCAGGCACACCGGGCCTCGGAATCGCATGTCGTCTTCGCGCCTAGCTCTATAATTATTCATAGGAATATTACAAAGTCTAACAGGGCTAAAACCCAAGTCACTACATGACTCATCATCAACCTTAATATGTCCAATAATGTACGGTTCCTTCTTTCACTAACACCATTCTACTGTATTGTATAAGGCAGAGTGAGTTGAGATAGAATCCTAAACTACCGCATAAAATCGATGAAATATTAGTTAAGATATTATCTACCTTAATCCGATTGAAGCTTATTTATCTTCTTACCAAGATGATTCTCTACTTCATTCTTGAATTCCTTGAATTTCTCGAAGGACTCAGATGTATACTTCATTAAGTAAATATATCCATATCTACTCAAGTCATCAGTAAAAGTTATGAAGTAAGAATATCCACCTCTAGCTTCTACTGGAAATGTTCTACACACATTAGTGTGTACCAATCCTAGAACCTTTGTGGCCCTTTCACCCTGCCCACCAAATGGTGGTTTGGTCATTTTCCCTTGAAAACAAGTGTGGCATCTATCAAGTGGTTTTAGCTCAAAAGAGTCTAAATAACCATCTTAAAATAGATTTGTCAAGTGCTTCTTATTTACATGACCTAGACGGTGATGCCGCAATTGGGTGTTATATGAGTCATGTGAACTTAATTCTTTATCAATTTCCAACACTTGGTTTTCGTAATTTAATACATATGGTTCATTATTTAAATGTACCATACCATAAAATATGTTGTCCTTATAAAAGAAAAAAAAATTATTTCTGAATTTGAAAATAAACTCATCTGTATCTAAACTTGATACATGAATTATGTTCTTGGTAACACTTGGTACATAATAACCATCATGTGAAACCAAAATCATCTCATTCGACAATGAAAGGTGGTAGTCACCAATGGAAAGAGCAACCAACCTCAAACCATTGGCAGCTCGTAGATCCACCTCTCCTATGGCAATTTTCTAGAATCTACTTGGCTTATATATATGAATATATATGTGAGAACCAGAAGCTGTATCTAATACCCAATGTGTAGAAATGGAAATATTTCCCTTGATAACGAATGCACCTTTGGCTTCCTCTTACCTATGGGTGCAGATCCTCTTCCAGTGGCCTGACTTTCCACATGCAAAGCATACTACTTCCTTTTCCTTACCATGCCTTTTGATCTTATTCTTCTTGGTCAGACGGTTCTTTGGTGGTTTAGACTATTATAAGTCTTAGGACCATTTTCCTTGACCTTCCTCTTCCTATTTACCATAAGGACTACGGGTTTTTTCACTCCCCATGTCCTCTTCACCTTGTCGAATTAAAGTAAGAAGTTTTGATGGAATATTCTCATTATTTATCATGTTATAATTCATAATAAAACTAGATAAGGCCTTGGGAAGTGAAGATTTTATGAGATCTGTATGCAACACATACGGAAATTTAATCCTTAAGATGTCCAGATGCTCAATGTAGCCAATAAGCTTCACTACATGTGGCCTAACTAGCGCAAACTCTCCAAGCTTAGTGGTGAAAAAAGTGTTAGAGATATCATACCTCTCTTGTCTCGTCTTCTCTTGATAATGATCCCAAAGGTGTGACATCATGCTATAAGCATCCATTCCCTTATGTGGATTCAAGATCTCATTGGTCATGGATGATAACATGATGCACTAAACATTTGTAGCATCATTCAGATGTTTCTCGAACATAGAGAGATCCTCATCACTCACCTCATTTCTAGGAACAACTAGTAAAGGTACTTCCATCACATATAATTTCCTTTCTTGGAAAAGGATTACTCAAAAGTGCATTTTCAACTCTTGGAAATTAGTGCTGGTGAGAAGGATTTACTTCTCTAGTATGGATCGCAACGATCTGTTTGATGTCATTTTTAATGTCATTTCTACAAATAAGATGAACAATTTTTTAGTACTTTATCTGATAAAATTAAGCCTTCTAATATCCATTTTATTTAAAATACAAATATATGAATATTTATATACCTATATAGTGTGTGTGTGTGTGTGTAATAGTGTATGTTTGTATTAACAAGCTGATATATATATTATCTATATATTCTAACATATGAATATACATTTGAATATATAATATATGTAAATATATATAATTATGTAAAATTATACTTACAGATAAACATATATATAATATATATACATGTGTATGTATGTTGTATATATGTATGTATGTATTTATTTATTTATACACAAAAAATATATATATTATAAATGTATTTAAAACTAATCTTATAAATATATATTAATATACTAATAAATATACAGATAAAAAATATTACTAAATATATATAAAAATAAATATATATTAACTAGTACTCACTCATGCATTCGCACTGTGATATAACAAAATTATTAGATTATGCGTTCACACGGTGATATGGTTCAATGCTTTTTTTAAGAAGGAAATACTACATTTAAATGTTACTAATGAACATGAATATTCAATAGTTTGAAATAAAAAAATATTGATACTTATTATTAAAATGTAATTGGAAAAAATATGGAGACTTTATTATGAAAGTAGAATAACTTTTGTATAAATACATTTCAAAACCTGAAGAAGAATCTATAAGAAGTAAGAAATTATTTTCAGCGTGGAGATTTTAATTAAATGAATGAAAAGAAAATTGAAATTAAAATTTGTAATTATGATAATTATGATAAATAATGTTGTAATTGAGGCTATAGTAATGTAAACAACAAAACATGGAATAATTGATTAGATTGCAAAACATATTATGTTATAGTAAAATAGAATACATATAACTGGAAGAAAATATTGAAAACAGTAATAAAAATAATGAAAAAATAATATTCATTTCAAGACAACTCACATGGAAGTAAAGTTGAGTATGTATATTATAAATACTTGATACAAATTAGAATTGGAGACAAAGGTTCAAATAATAAGTTCCTCCGGGAGAAAATATAGCCTTGACAAAGGACTGGAGAAAAATCCAGCATGTTCAATTACTTGAGGGAGTACACCCCCACCATCATATGGATGCTGGTAAGGGTATCAATAGGGCCAGTGATCCCCTGCACATGGATTATTCATTGGAGTCAAGACCGATGCTAGAATCTGAACCAGTGGATCGTTCTAATTCGGTTTGAGTTGGTTTGTAATCCCCTACACATAGAATAGTCATTAGAGTCAAGACACCATCATCCACTGTATCCTCTGAGGATTCTCTATGACTAACTTCATTACAATTGATAGTACCTACCAATATATTTTCAAAGTACTGCTGATCTATCATTCCTTCCCCATTCGTGTCTGTAGTGTAATACCCATCTTCTAGTTGAAGGTATATCATATGTGTCACGTGTTTTTCAATCAAGAATGCCTGAACATATTTTATATTACAGTCTCCCTCCATGAGCCACATGGATTGAGATATTTTTATAAAAATATTTTCAACCTCTAGAAGTTTACCAGTACCTTAATAACTGTGGATGCAGAAAAGAAAGAGTACCTTCGTTTGACCAAAAATAGTATAGAGGTGCTCTCGGTCATCTTAGTGTATCAAGAAGATACAAACAACATCAATGACGAACTGGTGGAACTGCTCATTATTTTCTATTTATGACTTTAAGTACAATATAATCATGCATGATATATGGATGTAAAAATCTTCAAGATCAAATTAAAGACAGTTCAAGAAAATAGAGCTATTGTTTAACCTGGACATAAATTTCTTTGGAGTTCTTGCGCTGGAATAAGAGGTAATATTCCAGGAGCTCACGGCCTAAAAATTCAGCCAAAATGTCTATCTACAGATACAAATAATGTTTTAAATTAATAGAAAATACTAATAAATAATGAAATCAATTATTGTAATGTTTGAATGATAAATGAAAATAGAGAGAGAAAGGGATGGCTTGCTTCAAAATGATACCATGAAATGATCCAACAGTGAACTTGGACTTCACCACCACATCAGGATTTGCCAGTGTGATCTCCCCTTCATGAATTAACGATGTAGCAGTATCCTGGCATGGGATTACATTTCTATAGACTTCTGTTCAAACATAAAAAAACAAACTACAATGTAAACACACCATGAGGTAACACAATAAAACAATAGGCATTGCAATGAGAATTAAACAGAACTGGAAGAACAAATCAAAATATATATTAATGAACATATTCTATAATTATTTCATGAAGAAATAAAGTCAACCAAATACATTACACATGAAACAACATCATACAGAAATTCTAATAAAACAGACCAACTGAAAATAAATAAACCAATTAACGACTACAAACTATAGTAAACAACACCCCTTTGACTCTAATGGAAACAAAGGATCAAGTATGCACTGCTTAAAATTAGTACATCATTCAGTTTTCATGAAAATGTATCACAATAGTATACTATAACTACCATTGAATCTTTTCATTTGGTGTTAAAACTGATATATTATTTATGTAAGCACTACTATTTGGTTAATAATATATGAAGATGCACGTCAAAAATTAATAAATTGTAGAAAATATATAATCATCCCAGAACTATAATAGCGTAGAGATCAGGATGTGAAATCTTTCCAAGTTTTTAATAATGTAGTGGACTGATACAGGGGAAATATATCCAAGGAAGGATTAGAAATCATAAGTGATTATGAATAGGAAATCAGTAAATCTGACATAATTCATACAGTGAGTCAGATATAACTTCACAACATAGTAGGAAAACTCAGAATTTATACCCTGGTATGATTAAAAGTCATTACAGTTATCAAGAAAAGTAAAATTTTATAGTACATACTATAATGATATTCTTCCTTAAATGTCATACTTTAGTTATTGGAGGGAATATGTTCAGGCCTCATCAACTCTAGGTAGTCGTTGCTCTATTATAGGGGTGGATACTAAGAATTTGAGGCTAAAGGATGCATAACATTACTGTTTGTTGGGAATATGTCATAACATGTACCACTTCTCAAAGATGGATGTGAATTGGAAGCCATATTAACTTCGAAGAGTCCACAGTTGAGTAGTAAACCTTAGGATATAGATTCCTGGAAGCCAATACATGCATCCCAGCTAGTGCTGAGTGTTGAAGCCTTATGTACTTGAGTGTTATCAGTCTTTCTGGTGATATGGGGATGGGGAAATTTTCCATTGAAAAAAAATGATAATAAATAACCCAAGAATATGGAATAAACATGAATAAATTAGTGTTTGATGAATAATTCACCTTGTTACAGTTCATATCATTTGAAATATTTTGTCCATCTAGAGTGATATAATCGAGACTGTTGGATTCATTATATATTTCAAAATATATAGGGGATAATCTAATTAATAAAACCTAAGATTATAATGCAAGTATGACTAAATGCAATAGCATAAATTAAAATCTTTTGAGTTGGGAAGATCTGGCAGAGGAGAAAACAAATACTGTAAGAATAAAGTGAATTGAGCACCATAGTAATCCAATACCCCATATAAAGCATTTTCCGATGATCTTAAAAAACATTCACTAGTAAAATTAAATACTCTATCAACTGCTAAAACAGAGTACAAGATCCAGTTTTCAAAAACATATATCAAAATTGATATATAGTAAAACTACAATTCTGGTCATAGTTATGTAATATGAATAAGCAACATTAAATAGCCTCCCAGTGCTACCATGATCTGTCGATGCAGAGCAACAGCAGTTCATAAAGTTTGTAGACAGTTACATTGATCCCTGCAATAGGTAATTCTACTTTATTGTGAGTAAATGACACATATTAGTAGGAAAAAACAACATGGGACGTGCATATATGTCATAGTATGTTGATTTTCAGCCCCAATCTTGAATGTTGACATCGCATTATAAAGTTCCATTATAGCATGAAAAAAGCATGACCATCAGTTTATAATTTTATTTAATGAAGAAATAAAGGAAACCCAAGACCATAAACAATCTGCTACATCACACAACAAGGCTATGGAAGTAGAAAAACTAAACAGAAGTAAATTAATTAAACAGTGTTGACTTTAGTAAACATCAAATTTTTGTTTCAAACAAAAATAAACTAACATAGGAAGGTCCTTAATTCACACCTCCTTCCCAGATGCAACCTTAACACAATGAAGAGACATCACAAAATATGTGTATATTTTCAAATTTTAAAATGGAAAGTTGAAACTTACTGATTTTACAACAGGCTTCCATTACCTTGGAAATGCATGGAAAATAGTCAGTCTAGTTTTCCAACTTTTTTGTTTCTATTATCCATTATATGGATATGAAGTTCATTGGAATTAGTTGGTGTGGATTCTATAGACAATGAGTCCTTGAGTTTGACCGCATCTTCAGCATCAAAGTCAGTCAGTAGGTTTTTCTACATTAAGATATCATTGTAACGAATGAGTAGCAGTCAGCACTTATAAGCCACGCCAATGAAGCAACAATATAATATTTAACAATTGGCATATCAGAAGAACAAATTTAGTGATTTTGTAATAAAATGTAAAAATAAAAAAAATGAAGGAAAATGAGTATTTTTTACAATATGTACACAATGACAGTAACAAAAAATGAAGATAGAAAAACTATACCAGAGTTGAAGATACAATTGTACGTGATGTAACAAATCTAGCATCACTATTGCAGCTGACTACTGAAGATCCATCATGGTGATGTTCCTAAAACAGATGGGTGAAATGAATATTATAGGTATGTGGTGAATGGTTTATAAATAATAAGAATACTAAATAATAAATAATAAAATAATACATCATAATAACATTACTGAGAATGTTGTAATATGAAATTCATAAGGCTCAGAATTAAATTTTTGGGGAAGAATTACTCTATTTACATGACTGTCTGCAAAACTTTGATGATAGGTGCTAATATTATTTTCATTATCACTGATGAAGAGAACTATTTAAGTGTTTAGTTCCAAAGAACATTTTTGATTCTAAATGTTGTAATTTGTGACATCTAGTGCCAGCAATATTTTTTTTGTTTTGAAAATTTTTAGCTTTGAGGAAAAACCAAAATCATCCTGGTCATATTATGTAATGAAACAAAACTGTAAGTTAAAAAATAACATCAAATACATGAAAAAGATAAAATAATTCAAGAAGATTACTTGTATCAGAGAATCTCTCAACTTAGAAGATGTTTTTCTTATGAATTACATGATGTTCTTGTCGAAGAGAATGACAGACAGTGAGTCTTTCTCATCTGTCACAAGCAGTTGAACTCCAAACCTGTTGTATTTATAGTTTTTAGAAGCAATGGGGTTGTATCAGTACTATTAAATTCATATATTAATCCTATACCCAAGTAATATTTATCAATTAAGGAATACATTAAATTAATACCTTGGAGTAGTGCAGCGTGGTTGTTTTTTACAATTCTGGCACCAAATATTCTTGTCCGTAGTTTATACTTTTTTCATGAAAGAGTTGTATGATTCAAAATACAAGTAATGAGTGCTTTGAAGTTTAACTATTGTAGCAGAAATCAAAAACCTTGTAGGCTACGAGACAATTGTTAATATTAATATATTCATGATAGTAGGTCTTACATGTAATAGTGTTTTAGATGACATAGTCAAATAAAAAATTCAGGATATTGTACTTAACTCCAGAAGCTTTTTAATGTCAGAAATAATTTTTTTGTTATTCCAATAAGTCAATGATGTAACAAAACTATTTGAATTTTTTAATGGAGGAATTTCAAATTGCGAATGACTGATGATCCTAGATCTATTAAATGTAGAAAATGCAGCATTCAAGACAACATTTTTTGCAGTTGTCAATCATGTTGTTGGTATTTGTAGACAGAATAGCTGGAAAAAAATATCAATTATAATTTTACCTGCTTCTGTGGAATACTGGGATGTCCAAGTTCAGTAGTATTTTTGAATCATTTATTGAAGTGGTGATAATAACAAATGTTGGAACATGTTGAAGAGCATAAGCAGAATTAGATGTGAATAATGTTTAAACAAAATAGTGAGAGTCTGGAACATTTTGTAGAGAAAACCCACAATTTATAAACATTACAGTTTTCAATAAGGCATAACTGGTGTTAGAAAATTATATTTTTCAATAAGGTATAATATATTAATGAAACACAGAAGCTGGTGGAACATTACAGTTTTTAGTTTGAATTAACGAATGTCAGCTGTTGGAACATAACAGCTGGTGGATAACTATAGTTTTCTAACATTTAAGTTTGAAATAAGATATTAAATATTAAAGTGTTGTTAATATCATATGTTGGAACATGTTGAACATCATAAGCATAATTTTAATTGACTAACTACTGAACATTATAGTTTTCATTATGGAAGATTTTGTAATATGTAGCTAGATTTCTTACAGATTAATCACTTTTCCCTGAACAGCTGCAAGATCAGTATTTTAGAGGAGTCATTGTTGTTTTAAAATTACTCAGAAATTATTTTGGAAAACTTCCCTCACAAGATACAATTTATTTGCAAGCCTCTCCAAGAAATCATAGCAGTTTTGTTAGTAATTACAATATCCTATGTTAATTATTGTGAGAATTCAAAGATGCTAACCTGTCATCCTCTAAAACTACTGATAGACTTTATAGGATATGATTTCTATAGATTTCCAATAAATTATATAATAGGTAATAGTGATGTAAAACTAATAGTTATTTATGAAAAGAGTATCCCCCTTAACAGCGTGTGAATAACACAATAATTGAGAAAATTGAATAGTATACTATGTCAGATATGTATTTGTGGAATGTATTTATTAAAAACATGTAGTAAATATGAATTTGAGATTAGTAGTTTTCCCCAAAAAAGAGTTGTAATGAAATGTACCAATTAACTGTTGTTCGGGAACAATTTTGTTAATAATGTTAGCAAAAGAAGTGAACTCAAAGTTGAACAGTGGTAGTGGGACATCAGTTGGTTGAACATATGTTGTTGTTGTAAAAAATAGTCGGCAAGAATGTCTTTCCCCCAAGTAGCTCCCTTGATTAGGATCAATTTGGAAGTTTTGTATGATGTAGCATAGGCCTTCGCGTAGTAGTGGTTTGTACTTGGTGGTTAGCTGACGGTTAGTAATTTTACACTAAATTTTCGTCTCCTGCATCAATTAATTTTCAAAGTAAACCTTTAAAAATCATATGACACATATCAGTTACATAAAATAATGTCCCACAATAGAATTAAATAGTATTATCATTATGAAAACATTACAGAAAATGTAAATTCTGGAGAGGATAAACTCACTTCAGCATCACAGAGAATCAGATCGATAGAAGTAACTTCGAATTTGTGTGATGAATTACACCACAGATTCAATACACGGACTTGTATCTTTAATGGTTTATCGGTATCAATAGTAATCTCATTCAAAAGACACGTTATTCGTGACATGTTTTCATTTCTGTATGATTTTAATTATTGTACATATATAACATAGTAAGCAGCAATATAAGTCGTCTGTTTATATATATATGAAATTGATAAAAGCAATGAAATGTATATATTTTTAAGGAAAAGATACCTAATAAAGGTTATCAAAAATTTCTTTGTAGATAATTTTTTGTGTAAATTCAAAGGTTCGATTATCTCTATCATCAAAAACAATTTTCAAACCCCTTGGTGACATCACTCTAGATACAGCAACATTAACTTTTCCATGAGAGAACAGCGGCTTGTGAAGATATAAACAAACAGAAGACAAAGATTGACCTTGACTCTTACTAATAGTCATTGCATAAGAAATAGTCAAAGGATATTGTCTTCTTTGTAGTCTTAAAGGCTATTTGTCATCATTGTGTGTAATATTAATTCTTGGGATGAATGCCATATACCTGGAATGACTACCAGTTAAAATTTCAGCTCAGATGACATGATCACCCAAGTGTGTAACAATAAGACGAGTACCATTGCATAACCCCACTAATTGGTCTACATTCCTAAGAAACATAATTGGGACTCTGATCTTTAAAGTAATTTTGTGTGCAGGAAGTCCAAAGACATTGATACCATTTAAAACATCAGTTGTATATATGTTCTCAGGATGATCAATATCAAAACTGGCATTGCAAACAGAATCAGAACTGAAGTAATCATTTTCTTCTGATGTACTAACAGTTAACATGTAGTCATTGACTTCCTGAACAATGTCATGGGTCGGTGCTAATATAGAACGACCTTTCAATTATGATACATCTCCATAATTATTGTTGAAATCTAGGTAAGCAAATTAAACAGATGCTGCCAATGGCAGTTTATTTGTTCTCAGAAGGTATGTTTATGGGATTTGAATGCACCCATTCCCATCGTTGAGCTAACCAAAACGTCCCTCACCAATATCCAAAATCCACTTAGAAAATTTCCGCACCTCATCAGAACCATTATTTGAATCTGTATATTGCAACTTCATGTTTTGGGTCGATGTTAAAACCTGACAGTGTTTCCATAGATATGATGACCTTATACTTGCAAATGCAATGTCAGTTATGTCACCACCAGGGATTGCTGGAAGTATTTGTCTGAAATATCAACCTAGGACAACTGTTAAACTGCCAAATGTTAAATTATAGGAATTTTCATTCTTTACTAAAATTATATCTCTTAATGTACGATCAAAAGCTTCAAAACAGTTTGTATGAAGTATTGGAGCCTCATCCCGGATAATCAATTTCGTTGACTGTAGCAAATCTGCAATATCACTCCCTTGCTGAATATTACAGACTGATTGATCATTTATAGATATTAGAATTCAAAATTTAGAATGGTCTATCCTCCCACCTAGTAGGAGTAATGATGTCATTCCACTGGAAGCAACTACAAGAACAATTTTTCCTTCTGACCTTAGTAAACATGTTAAGACTCTCCAGATGAAAGTCTTAACTGTCCCTCCAAATCAATGCAAGAAAAAAAAATCCCCCATCAACAGAACATAACGCAGACATAATTCTCCCCATAACTTGTTTTTTTCAATATTAAGCATATTGTGCAATGATTTGTACTCATTAAGAATATTTCCCCTATTCTAATTGAGCTCTTCTATAATCATCCAATTCGGTTGAGCAACTAATGAGTAATCTGGAATGGGAATTGTAGGATAACATTGCATAGATTTACCATTTTTGTGGAGAATGTTGTCTATTTCAATCAAAACTAACATTTTTCTTTGATTATCCGTTAGTGTTAAGTCTACAGGAGAGGGAAATAGTATTAGAAAACAATACGCTAACATATATATCTATTGACAGAGACAGTAAAAAGTTTTTACCTTGTATTTGCAGGAGTTTTTATTGGGAATATATAATATCTTCAGTTAGAATCTTCCAGGTTTCAAGCCAAACAATGTCAGGTCGGGAAATGGTATTTGAGAACGACATTCTGGAAAACAGTCTTCGTAAAGAGTGTCCCATTCCCCAAGAGGATACATCTTTTAGTGCTTGAATGAACTCATTGTCATCAGCTAATAGTCCCATGGATAAATAGGTTTGTCTGAATGTATGATGAGTAATGTTTTTCACCATTCTAATAGAATTGTATGATGTCTCTCCTCTGGACTTTGTAAGTAGAATCCACAAGTAATATAGTTCTCTAGAAAATGATGACACATAGTACAATCTGCCAATACTAAATCCCTGTTTTCACGGGTACCATTTTTTTCATGATAGTGGTAGACAAATTGTAAAGACCCATAAAATTCAAGGGAAATTTTTTTCTTAATTTTCTTTGGAATTTTACAAGAGCGCGGTTTCAGACGGCACCTGATTCTGAGGCCCGGAGTGCCCGGAATCAATTTCCGAAGTTTGGCTCGGGTACGTTCAGTGAACGAATGAGCGGGAATTTCTAACTTTTGATCCGGTGCTCGGAATTGAAATCCGAGGGCACCGATGAACTCGCAGCGCCGATATTCGCTTAAAGAGACCTTTTCGGGAGTTGCGTTTGTTTCGGGTTGAGAGTTAGTTTTTGGGAGATTAGAATAAGTTAAATAAAAATATGTAAACACAATTTTTATTTAAACTTAATAGTTAACTTCTCTCAAAGGAAGTTAGGTGTGGGACCCACACCCACTTAACCTCCCTTGATAGGATTAAGTGTGGTGGGGCCCACACGAAACCTAACTTTACATATTCCCTCAAACTCCCTTAACCCCTCTTTAATTAACATGACAATTTGTTAATTAATGTGGAGTTATCTCTTCTTTGAATTTCAAACTTTTGAAATTCTAGTGTGTTGTTGTGTTAATAAAATAAGATAGAGTCTTATTTTATTTTGGGTTTAGTTTTGTCTCCTTGAGAGAGTTGGGAAGGTTCTTTTTGTTTTCTTCATCTTCTTCAACCTCGACGAAGAACACGAAGAATGTCGTTCTTCAACGAAGAACTTCTTCGCCGAAGAACACGGTTTTTCCGCGATGCCATATCCGCGACGTGACGTTCTTCTTCCGCATCATCTCTTCCGCGACGGTTTCCCGCGACGAACGCCATCGACAACGACTCTTCCTCCGACATCAAAGGAATCGACACCGATATTCCACGACTACGTCAACGTGCGACTATCGAGGTAGGGGTTCTTGAGTTCGTTGTTTTCTTTTTATTTGACTTTCCTCAAGACTTGACGAAGAACGCTCAAGTTCCGACGAAGAACGCCGCTCCGCTCTTCTTCGTCTTCCGTATCAACGAGAGAGAACACCGCTTCTTCCTCGGACAACCTTCGTCGGCGTACAAGGTTTCGCCAACGACGTGCCTCTTCAGACGCACCTCTTCGTCATCGAATTTGACGAACGACGACCGCGACGCCCGACCTCCGCGACGTCGTCTTCCGCGGAACGTAGACAAATCTTCGAACCTTATACCAAGGTAGGGGTTGTTGATTTATTGATTATTTATTCCATTCTTGATCGTGTATTTAGCATGTCTAAACGTGAGGCAACTGGATATTCTTTAGTTATGTTATTATTTAACGTGAGGGGGGGGCCGGACCGCATGAACACGGCCGAACCCCCCTCCATCGTTCATGTTGTTTATTCTTGCGGGCGGAAGCAAGGTGGCGTGGTGCCGTCGCACCACGCGGATAATTGTACGTTTAACTTACGCGACGCCGTCGCGCGCGCACCATGGAAGAAACAACAAGAACGCGACGCCGTCGCGCCGCGTTGAAAGAAATCGAGGTGCGGCGGAGGGGCGCGGTGCCGTCGCACCGCGCCGGATGACGAATTCCGCGGCCGGTTCCGGGCCGCGGCGAATTGAGAAGACCGGCGGCCGAGCCGCCGGCGTCGGAAGCCGAAGAGGGGACCAGAATCTTCCGGTCCGTTGGAGAAAAACCGGCCGGCCAGCTGGCCGGCCGGATGGAGTTAAACCGGGGGAAATTAATCCCCCGGCCAGCGCAAAAAACCCCCCTCTTTATGAGGGGGCGGTTCCTTTGAGGGGGGGCAGGCGGCTCCCCCCGGTTGCCTTCAAGCCGGCCCCCACGTGGGGGCCGTTTTCCACAAAGGCGCGGCATTATGCCGCGCCGCCGTTTCCAATCAGCGCGGGGCTTTGCCCCCCCCCCCCCCCCCCCCGCATGCCGCCAGGCCGCCGCCGGGCCGCCGCGCCACCGCCGCGCCGCCAGCCGGTCAGGCCGGGTCGGACCCGGGTCGGGACGACCCGGTTCGGGCCGACCCAAGGGGGTCGGGCCGGGTCGACCCGGACCCGGACCCCCCGTTTCGAATCAGATTCGGTCTTTTGGCCATAACTTGAGCCTCAGACCTCTGATTGACGAACCGTCTGCGGCAACGCGATCCTTGGATCGAGACGGTCGTTTCGGTTTATCGCACTCAAGGTTTCGGATTACTTTGAGTTTGGCCGGGTTGGTTCGTTCACGAAACCAACCGGGCCTTCGGAGCGGAAACGCTCATATCTTGAGCTACGGACGTCCGATTGACGTGCCGCCAGCTGTGTTGTGTTCCTCTTAGTGAGACGAATCTTTTGGCATACTCCGCCCGAGGTTTGGACGCAGGTGGAGTACGGTCGGGTTGGTTTTGCCTTAAAAACCAACCGGGCCCCGGGAACGAAAATGCCAATAACTCTCAGACCGGGCGTCCGATCGACGCGCCGTCTGTTGCGTTGAGTTCCTGTTGACGGTACGGAACTTTTGGATACATCAACTCTGGACTTCGTGACAGTTGATGTATCAGCTTCTCAGCTCGTGGAGCGGACCCTCCGAACGAGCTTGCTGTGTGCGGGAACCCTAGTGCTGGCTGCGACTGTTACTGTGACTACTACTGCTACTGTGACTGCGACGACGACAGTACAGAGATCCTGTGTGGATTCGACGACGACGACTTCAGCACTCAGTGATCCTACGTGGATCAGTGCTACAGGTCCTGTGTGGGCCCGATCCTGTGTGGGTCCGATCCTGTGTGGGTCCGCGCTCAGCGGTTCTGTGTGAGCCAGCGCCTACAGGTCCTGTGTGGGCCCGATCTTGTGTGGGTCTTTGCGGGGGTTAGTTACCTATCGATCCTTCGTGGGTCCGACGACTTAGATGGATCAGAGATCATCTTTATCGTCCTTTGGTTAGTTACCTATCGATCCTTCGTGGGTCCGACGACTTAGATGGATCAGAGATCATCTTTATCGTCCTTTGGTTAGTTACCTATCGATCCATCGTGGGTCCGATGACTTAGATGGATCAGAGATCATCTTTATCGTCCTTTGAAGAATTATCCTGTGTGAGCTGAATCCTGTTGCTTTCCTGTGTGGATTGTGTTGTGCAATCCTGTGTGGATTACGTTTTTCTTTCCTGTGTGGAATACGTTTACTTTCCTGTGTGGACTGAGTTGTACTTGGGCTCGGAGGTTGGAGCGTATTTGAAATTGATGACTTAGGTATATGTATGGGCATATACCTAAGCAGTGTCGGTTATTACTTCATGATTGTTCCTTTCTTCGTGGTATATCCTTTGTGGATTTGAGAGACCTTCAGGGGTCTCGGGGTCCCTACTGAGTAACTTATACTCACCCCTGCACGGGCTTTGCCCGCACTACGTTGTGTTGGTTGCAGACGACGGACAGCGTTGACCTTATCTGAGGCTTGCAGAGCGGGACGGTACCCGGAGGTGGACCACTGGGTGGGACGTGCTCGGAGCGGACGGCGGGACCCGTGGAGCAGTGGAGCTATCTGTACCCACCCTTCAGGTGGGATTTCCAGTGGACAGCTCGGTGTAGCGGCTTTTACTTTTCAGTTGCTGTTTTCCCTTTCGAGTTGTACTTTACTTTCAGTTTGGGTTTGTATTCTGGCCCATTTACTTTTCCGCACTTTCAGTTGTACTCTGCTTTTGTTTAGTGTTTACTTTCCGCTTACTTACTCTGTGGTGTTTGTTTACTTTACAAAGGCAATGCCTTCCCTTTTTACCGGGATTTACACCTTGGTGCTAGTCGCCAGCCCTTGGCCTATGGAAGGCGGGCTTGGGGTAGTCACGGCACGGACCCCGAGGGCGGGTCGTGACACAAATCTTGTTGGTAATTCTGCATATGTTATACTTCTTCCCTCTGGGTACAACAGATTTTCTTCAAACCAATATGTGAACATGGTATTAGAAATGTTGCTATTATTTAAGATGTCTTCAATATTGTCACAATCTACACAAGTTAGGTTGTTTTGTACAAGTAAATGAAACTGCAGTCTATCAACTAGAGGATATCTAAAATGGATATCATAAGAAAAGATCCTCCAAGAATCTTCACAAGGTGATATGTACCAGCAGTCGTAGTACATTTTAATCTCATCGACACTGTTATCAGAATGGTGCTTGTTGTTGTCATAGAGTGTCCCAGTGACATGATCGTGACCCTTACTTATATATTTAAAAAGGTATTTTATAGAGGATGACTAATTTCAAATTTTGATATTTAGATGAGATTTATATTTTAAAATAAAAACTGGATTGTATGGCACAACAAACCAGTTGTCTAATGTTATACCATTTTTGACAATTGTACATCCAGAATTCCTTCTCTGATATACAACATAACCATCGTCATCCGTTATTGTATGTCCAAAAAATTTATTTGGATAATATTTTGAGCATTTTCTATTCCACAAACAAGGTTAGTGATGATTCGCATCACCACAAGGCCCATGGATCATAAAATTTGCAACTGCTTCATCAAGTTTTGGGAAGGTACCTTTATTTGGAATTTTGGCTGTAACAATTTTGTTAATGCCTGTTGGAGTGACAATTTTTTCTTTATGAATAAGAAATAACAGAATGTGAACATGCAGCAGTCCTCTTTTCTTAAACTCCAAAGTACGAACAACTACAATAGAAAATTAAGGATAAATTAGAAAATATGTGGAAAAAATGTGTAATTTGCTGGTAAAATCTGTTATTAAAATAGTATAATTTATTAGTGATGAAGTTTCATACCTACTTGAGACTTTACAAAAAAACATCATTCTCGTAAATCTTTCATTAGTCGTTCCACCTTAATATTGAATATTCGTGAAATCATATGAGGACAGTCTGATGGGCGAATATTTTTTAACTTAACAAATCTCAAAACTTCAGGCCACGTCGGATTACAAGTAAATGTTAAAAAAAGATCCGGATACCCCACCCAATTACATATTGACATAGCATCTTAGTAATTTTGAATAATATATCTCAGACCGCCTATAAATGTGGAAGGTAAAATGATACGCTTCCCACATAAAGACACATCTTGGTCACCTCTAAGGAAAGCATCTTGTAGACCATTGTATAGTTCTGACCTCAAGTGCTTTTGATTGAAGCGAATAAAAGATAGTCTTTGAGACTAAATCATTATATATGAATCTACAATAAACTATTGCATAAGCCTCCTAGAATAAAGTAGAGAATATGAATCATTGTAATGGAATTGAAGGTGAAAGGAGAAATATTCCCTCATTGTTACTTTTCGTAGTTTTTCACTTCGATTGAAGGGTTTCAGACGATTGAATATGTTATCGATGTATCCATCCTCTCCACCTGTGAAAACCAATGGATATTGTAGAGGTATGTATAGTGGGTGAAGCTCATCTATGTGTTGAAATTCACCACTTTTTCTTTGAATGATGATATCTCTCTCATGATTTAGATCTTCAATGTTGCCAATAATAAGCATTGTGATCTCAGATGTAGTTGGTAGGTTGTATGTTTGTGCATCTCTTACTCGTCTTATAAGTAGTTGCAACTTTAAATTTGTAGTTCCATTACTCTCAACCTAGCTGTTCTGAATTGACATGATAGAGCATTGATTTCGTGGAGCATTTTTTGTAGTTTCTGAAAAACACTTAATTCTATAACAGAGTTTTGATTCCTGTCATCAAAGCTACATATGAAAGTGTTAAGAAGTTATAATTAGAAGAGAAAAAATTGAGATTTTACCACTTAATCTTGTAGTCACCTGATGGCCCGTACTCTATTATGAGATTCATTTGCAATGTCATATACATATAGCTGAGAAAACTTTGGTGGTTGTCCATCAGGAGGACATAAACATCCAATATGATGGTAGTTTTTTCCATTTAATCTAAAACCATTTGGAGACCCACCACAGTTCACAGATTTGTCTACTTTTCTTCCCAATGATGTGAATGCAAACATTGAATTGTAAATGTGCATGTGGTCTTGGAATGTTTTGGAATGAGTAGAGTTTGTATTGAAAGCTAATGTCCTAAGGTATTCTGGACATGTAGGCAGCAGTTGTAAAGTAATTTTTCCTAGAGAGAAACATAAAGAAAATCGTGGGATATTTCTATGGCTATATTTTTTATTCCTCTCTTCATACTAGAAGGTTGAACCGCAGTACTCACAAATGTTAGATGGGTCTCCACAATCTGAATATTCTGAAGGAGAAAGGTGTAAGTATATTTGATATTAATGGGGATAGAAATGTTGTTCTAATTATATTGTATACACATACAATGTAGTAATTTGAGTACAAATTTAATGTAAATAACCTATTTTTTCAGGACTTTGAAGTTGTAGTGATTTATCTGCAACATTCGACTTGAAGTTATTTGTTATTAATATCAAATTAATAATAGAAAACATAAAATGAAACAGTTGTTTGTTGAAAATATAATCTAAACTTGGACAGACCTCTAAAGTTTATAGTAGGAGCTCTGTTAGAGTTTGTTGAAGGAGTAGTTTCTATGGCCGTATGATTCATTGCTTGTTGTTCCTCAGGTGGATGTGTAGTACCTTCATGACTTCATCGTTAGAATAACACCATTAGTTACATTGTTATTAAATATTATAATTTGAGTACTACATAAATGTAAATAACCTGTTTATTCAGGACTTTGAAGTTTTAGTGATTTATCTGAAACATTCAACTTGTAGTTATTTGTTATTAATCTCAAATTAATAATAGAAAACATACAATGAAACAGTTGTTTGTTGAAAATATAATCTAAAATTTGATAGACCTCTGAAGTTTATAGCAAGAGCTATGTCAGAGTTTGTTGAAGGAGTAGCTTTTATGGTCGTCTGATTCATTACTTGTTGTTCCTCGGGCGGATGTGTCGTACTTTCATGCTTTCGTCGTTAGAATAACACCATTGGTTACATTGTTATTAAATATTATAAATTGTCAATATATAAAGAGATATAGAGTTGAGAAACCTGAAATGGTAGTTTTATTGTAGTACATGACCGTGGATGAAAAAGGAATGCGGTTTCCGATAGCAGTATAAGTAGTACTGTTCATTATTGAAGTTGCATGTGTATAAATCAATATTTCACTGATAGAGAGTAAATCATGTAGTCAACTGATTTGTGATTACAGTGATGAGGAGGCATCAGATGGCTTTGTAATAGTACGTCCATTTGTATTCGTACCTTGTAAGAGTAATTTTGGGACATGAATTTTCTAAATAGAAATGCAACATATTGTACATTTATTGAAACAAAGTTCATTGAAAACATGCTTAAAGAATGAAATACTGTGTTGTATCATGGTATTCAGTTTTTGTTTTTTCTTGTTTGATCCATTGTATATTGTTGATAGATTTGAACAATATTGAGGGACTATGAAACAGGAAGATGAAAAGTTTCAGCAAGATATGATTACCTATTTTGCAATATGAAATCAATGTATTTAAATTGAAGATAGTAAATTGAAATAACTGTTGCTGCATATAGGTGAGAATGGAATGCATCGACGTATTTTTGTGTTGTTAGCTGGTGTGACAACTTAAGCTATAAAACATTGTCCCCCAGTTAGTTTTACCGTAACATTCTCAGTACTGTTAGAATATATATTCTCAGGAAGCAAGATACTATACTAAAGCGGTATGATATTTTGATTTGAAATATGTTAGCTAAAAAAATAGTAATGGACTTAGTAAATTGAACTGACAATTATTGGGTATTGGTGAAAAAGGCAAACGGACTCATGTTTGCGTGCTTCTTGTTGGTGTTACAGGTACACTTGCATTAATGTTTTCAGTAGAAATTATGTCTGTGGAATTGCAATTATCATAAATTTAGAAGTCGTTGTTTGATAAATAACGAAATAGTATCAGGACAATAGAGAAAAAAGAAGACAACCTGATTGTCGTTGTTATCGTAGTAGTCTTCTTTGAAGTCGTGTGTCTCTGTATCTCAACAGAGAGTGCATGTTTATATCTTGTATCTTTTTATTTGATTGAAAGGAATAGAACAGAACCATAAAACCATGAAATGCAACATTGTGATCAGATTATAGACAATATATATATTCTAAAGATAATTGTTCCTTAGAACGTGCATGTAGTCACATTCTAAAGGTTTATGTCCAAATGGTACATATGATAGTTACTACAATCAGTCAAATATAAACCTTGATATTACTCATCAGTCGATGAGAAATGGCTGATCAAATATAGCATGGCTACTTGGAGGCAGTACTATGAACATAGTATAGAGAATGTAAATGCTGAAGACAAATAATAATTAGAATCTTCATGAAGATACTCATATGGTTGGTTGTCTAGTTACATGTCTACTTACAGGTTAAGGTAAATGCTGAAGACAAATAATACTGTGAGTATTGAATTAGGATAAAGTATAATGAAAGTTGTATAACCCTATGTGAACCCGCAAATAATTTGATGATGAACTAAAGTTATAGGTATCGTAGTCGAGTATGCAAACATACATGTTTCAGAAGCTTACACGTGTTGTCTGGTAACCGAGTAAGAAATACTTGAAACCCAATATTTCAGGCACCGAGTGCAGAAGGTTCTGAAACCTTAGTTTGTGGATTTTCGTGGAGTTGGAGGCGGTGTGTCGCAAATAAGTGGTGGTCGTAGATTTCGGAGAAGTATCTTGGTCTTGACGTCGGTCGGTGATGAAGTGAAAATAGAGGAGATTCTCAAACTTGTGAATCAGAATATTTAAGGCGTGACAGCGATAGTATTTGTAGGTGAGAAGATGATGTACCGAAGGAGTGACGTTGTGGAGTTTCAAGGAGTGTTAGATCTAATAGTGAGATGTGGCAGAATTTTTTTCAGATGAGACGCCGATTGTGGAGGAGTCGTCAGATGAAGAGGAAGGCTACATAGGGTTTTCAGCAGGGTGAGTGGCGGAGGTAAATTGTGATGCGGATGGATGCTAATGCGGTGGTACGATTTTAGTCGGGTATGCGCGTTAGGAGGTATGAGCTGTGGGAGTGACACGTGTTGGATAAATGCCTTCTTTAGTAAATATATAGATATACAAATATATATATATATTAATATAACTATATATATATTAATATAAATCTATATTAATATACAAATAAATATAACTATATATATATAAATAAATATATTATTAAATGGAGAACAAAACAAAATGGGTGAGTGGTAAAGGTATAGACGCGTAAGGGAGAGGTCTCGATTTCAAATCCAAGCAGAGGCAGGGGTGTGCGGGTGGGTGTAGGGAGTGGCTAGCACTGTTAAAGGGTGGGTGGGTGCGCCTATCGCTGTTAAAGGGGGTGGGCGGGGGTGGTGAGGGCGCTCGTGGGGCTTCCTCGCACTGTAAAAAGGGGATATGTGATTTAAAGATTTTTTTTACTTTTATCACCCCTAAAAAAACACTAATAAAAGACTCATTTCATTAATGTTTTTTTAACTTTGATAAAAGAGGCCTTTATCAGTGCTTTTTTAGCACTGATAAAAGGGATCCCCTTTTAATAGCACCTCAATTATCAGCGATTTTTTAGTGATGATAAAAGTCTCTTTTAGCATCGATAAAACCAAGGGTGGCTAGCGTTTTTAAAGGGTGGGTGGTGCACCGAGCGCTGTTAAAGAGGGTGGGTGGGGGTGGTAGGGGCGTTGGTGGAGCTTCCTAGCACTGTAAAATGGGGGGTCTCTGATTTAAAGATTTTTTTTAACATTTATCACAAAAAAAACGCTGATAAAAGACCTCTTTCATCAACACTTTTCTTTTAGCGTTGATAATAGAGGCTTTTATCAGCATTTTTTTTAACATTGATAAAAGGGACCCCCTTTTATTAACGCCTCGATTATCATCTCTTTTTAAGCAGTGATAAAAGTTTTTTTTATTACTGATAAAACCATGTTTTGTGGTTGTGGAATAAATAGAAATATCATAAAATGGATAAAAAAGCAACATGGAGTAGTGGTAAGGGTCCAGGCGGGCAAGGAAGGGTTCTTGGGTTCGAATCAAAGGGGGGGAAGGGGTGCGTGTTTGGGTAAAGGGTGTCACTTGCGCTCTTAAAGGGGGCACCCCTAGTGTCGTTAATGGAGGCTTCGAGCCCTGATAAAGGGGGTGGTCTCCACCTTTGATTTTTTTTAATTCGTAGATTTTTTTTAAAAAAATATTTGATTTTGATCAACGCTTTTATTTTAACGCTGATAAAAGACTTATTTCATCAATGTTTTTTTAGCATTGATTAAAGGGGCTTTTATCAGGGTAATTTTTTTATCTGTGTTTTTAAAAAATTAAAATTTGATAACAGGGTATAGGGTTAGAATATTTTTAAAAATGGGTCGGGGATGCGTGAACGGCGTTCACGCATCTCACAGAATACCTAAATGATTCATTTTTTCTAACCTAGATCATATTGAAAGGTATTTCACTTAGAGGAAAACATGCAAGGGTAAATAATCTATGTGGAGAAACTCTACTCATATGACTTACAAGGAATTTTTGTATCCTGAAAGAAGTCATATTAAGATAGAAAATAAGTTCAATGTTTTTAAAGATAAAAACGAGTATCAAAAAATGGTGTTTAAAGAACCAAAATCAAATCCCTCTTAATAAGAATCTTGGAAGAGAAGATGAAAAATTTGGAAGAAAAATAATGAGGTTGTACCAGCTGTGGAGGAGGGGGAAAATGTATTCCAAATAAAGAGGAAATTCATGGGAAGGAAATATGTGCATAATCCATGAAGCATGTAATAAGAAATAAATCACATCCCATGCTTGGCTTAGAAATAAGAAGAAATAAAGGATGAGAGAAAACTCTCACATTGAATGTTTCCTCTATAGAATACAAGAGGTTCCTCCTTATTCCTTATTATTTTATGTGTTATGAGTTTACTTGAATGGAATTGAAGGAGAAGTATTGTTCATCATGGAGTACATAAATTCCCATGATGAAGAATGAGTTCATCTCTTAAGGAGGATCTTATAAGAGATTTGAGGTATTCCAATCACATTATCTTACATTTTTTCTTAATTATATTCATTAAGGTTGAGTACTTATTTAATGAAAAAATGAGAAAAGGGGGATTTGTTCTTGCACTTGAACTTTCTAATGTGTTTTTTGAAGTGTGTGCAGGATCATGTATTTCTTATCTTAAAATTACTCATCCTGATAATTGAGAATATTTAATTTTAGTATCACATATGAGTATGTGTTATAGGTAGATTATATTATATTGGTTATTTAATTATTTCTTTCTACACTAGGATGGATCATATAGATATAGTGTTTATTAACTAAAGGCTTTGTTCCAAGTATCATGTCATATCATCCCCTTATTTAAAATATATGTGAATATTTTTTTGAGAAGAAATATGAGTTTAAAATTGTCCAATTATCCTTTTCATTTTATTTTAAATAAGGGGGAGAATAATTGATGTTACCACATATTAACTTTTATGATATGAATGGATATTAACAACAGAAGATAAAGGGGGAGATTGTTGGAAAAAATGGTTGTATGTTTTATCAATATGTCAATAAGTATTCGGGTGATTAGAAGATCATATTTTGATGAATCCACGTGAATCAGATTCTTACATGAGTTGTAACATTTATGTGAAGAATGGAGAAGACCCGAGCATTGGGTATTTTTGATGAGTTTTTGTATTTTATTATGTAATTAAATATGAGTTACATGTATGAATATAGATAATGATTCATAGAGATAGACACCACATTAAGAAGAAAGAGGGGAACCTTAATCCTTCTAGTATTCTTTATGAGTTGCATGAAACAAAATACGCACAGAAATTAATGGGGCATTCAATATGAGGAAAATATGATACCACTACTGATGAGTATTCATATATAAATGTGTAATTAAATGTGTTATTACTAAACAAATTTAAATAAGGATTTAAATGATTGATTTTAAATCATGTAATAATGATATATTACCCATGAACAATTATTGTTTGTTTTGTGAATAAAGTGTGTATGAAGGTGATGAAGACTCTGTGTTGAATTGAAATATTATTTCTGATAACTCGATACAATAATGTATCAGGTAAATACAGAAAGATGAATTGATGAGTTATTGAGTATTTGAATATTGAGGAGAATCTAGATTGCACAAAATCTGAAAAGAGTCTTAATATAATAATTTCTAAAATTATTGATAAAGTACACAAGGTAGGAGTGACTAGATTTCTTATAGAGTAAGTCTATTTGAAGAAGAACTTCTTCCTAAATTTGGAAGTAGATGTATCTTTTGTATTATAGAGTAGAATGAATCTCCAATGTATTATGGAGAAAGAGAGTGTATAGTGGATTATTTTTTGTTATAGAGAGGAAAAATGGATTATATGTCATTGTATTAACTTGTGGAGATAGTGAATAATACATGTTGGGGGGTATAACCAATATAGAAATGAGTAGTATTTTCAAAATAACCCTGTAAATAATATTTGATAAAGTCACATAGTGACCCTCAAGGCTATGGAATGAGCATTCTAAGAATTCCCCATATTTCCACAAAAATAATATTTGATAAATGGTTTATTCATGTGCATCACTAATACACCACTCATTATTCCTTAAGATCACTAAATATTCTGATTCTAATTCATACCAAAATAAATCTTTATCCACATAACAGGCTCTTGTGTTCTGACACCAATCATTACTGCTTTCTGTTTATGAACAATAACCATACCATTTGTGGCATTACGATGTATCATTTTCTTCTCTAAACATTTTTTAACTATTTTTTGGACCTATGAACCATAATTTCCCTTTTTTCCATCACTTGTGTGACCTAATTTCCTAATATCATATTAGGAGTCAAGAGTTTCTCTTGATCCTATATTTAATTGTAGGCCAACAAAATCCTCCTAAAGTTCTTCAATACATTTTACTTGGTCTTTTAATATGTTATTCATAAAATAAATAGCCTTGGATTATTATTTAACCTTTATCTTGAACTTATTGAATTTATATGAGTATTATGGAATTTCTAATCATATTATTTATTATACACATATATATATATATATACATTGGTAGATAATTTGATAACAGTAAGACACTTATTAAAGGTATAATAGAAGTCTAGATAATAGTAATACACATACAAAACGTATCATAAATCAAATGTCAACCTAATCTACGCCTCCGGTGTGGATGCTCCTCTGTCCCACAGTCAGGCGTATACTGGATGCGTCCACGCCGTGTCTGTCTACGTCTGTGCTCTGGCGTACGCTGCGCATCCTCATCGACAGCCACCTCCACATCCTCCTGTGTGACAGACGGTGGATGTACAGTCTCACCGCCTGTACCCTGGCCTGCATCTAAGGATAGTGGAAGCTGGCTGGAACTCTCACCAATATAGGAAGTAGATGGATGCTCTGCTGCGGATGACTGCAATAAAACATCGAACTCAATCCAGTCAGCGTCTGTAAGTACCTGTGGCTGTGCCTGAGAAGCTGGAGGAGCATATGACTGGTCATGCTGAACACCCTCCTCCAGTGGAATAATATCATGTGGCTGAGCAAGCTGAGCAGCCTCATCCTGTGGAACAACAGCAGGCTCCGCGGCCTCCGCAGCAGGCTCCGCGGCCTCCGCAGCAGGTGGTGGATCAAAGAAAATGCCATGATAAATCTCATCCATCGACGGTAGCATCTGTCGTACAAGGCTGTGAAAATATGATGGGTCAAAGGCAGCTCTCTCCACTGGATCAGACATATGCAGTAGATGACAAATACGAGCATCCTGCGAAAACAAATTCTGTTGTTAACTAATTTGAATAAAAAATATGTTGAACTGTGAAAGAAAGAATGCATACCAAGTCATGGAAGCCCCGTCCGTGCCGTGTCAGAAATCTGACGGGAGACCTGATGTACCAGCCTGCATAATCCATCTGATCCATCAAATGAAAGCGTACTGTCCCTGCCCCTCGCAACTGGGACTCCCGTCGCCTGTCCCATAACGCAACATATCTCGCATGGTAGCTCCTCCAATCAAAATCTCTCTTCCCTGACATCTTTAGGGAATGCAATGAATCCAACTGACTGGGCGGGTCAGGAACTGGCTGAAGGAATCCAAACTGTCTCATAACCCTATCCGTCTGATGCCACTCGACTATATGAAAATGAATCAGTGGAACCATGCAGGAGCCGATATCAAGCATCATTGTACAGTATGGGGGCAGACTCTGAAGGATAGCATCTGTATATGGCATCCATGTAATCTGAAAGAAAAAATGAATAATCAATTAATAAATGAATAGATTTACAGTAAAGAGTAAAGATTTAACAATATAAATAATAATCACTTACATCGTCTGGTCGAATGTTGTCTAGCATAAGTCTGTAGGCGTGAACATCATGTCTGGGAGAATCTGAATGTCGATGCGCCTGACTCCACCTGTAGATAACATTTTTTTTACATTTCATAAAAGAATTTTATACAAGTAAGTTAGATATTAGAAAGAATTAATAACATACCAACGTCCACGTGGAGCCTCTGCTACAATATCTACGGGTAATGGCGTACGAGCATGTGGAGCTAAACGAGGTATGTGCTCCCATACCCACATCTATAGAAGAACCATGCATCCTGTGATCTGCATCTTATCGATGCGACATGCGCTGCATAGGGCTTTGTATGTATATGCTAGGCAGGCAGACCCCCAACTATATCGACCTGCCTGGTCCAAATCCTCTAAAAAAGATAGATACATCAGGTGCACAAAAGTAGTAGAGTGGTCAACAAAAAGCGTGCCACCGATCAGCCTCAAAATATATGCCCGTGCAAAGCGCAGCACGGTGACGTCATCAGCATCATCTGGTAAATGTGTGAAGTGCTGGTCTAACCAAGGCATCCGCAATCTACCACCGACGATGGTCCTGCCATCATCCTGGACCTCTATGCCCAGAAGTCTATGAACAAGCTCAGGCAAATCTGATGGAACTCGGCCTGTCAAAGCATGTCCGTTGATAGGGAGGCCCAACATAATAGCCACATCCTTCAATGTAATAGTCCATCTCTCCCTCACTGAAATGGAAAGTATGCGACTCTGGTCTCCATCTCTCGACAAGTGCGGCAATGAGCTGATGATCAAGAAACGTGAAGTCGCACATCGCTACTCCATAAAATCCAGCTCGACGAAGATGTGGGACGATAGCGGGAGGTGGTGCAGTATGATGGAAATGGTGAGATCTACGTACACTCAAGGGAGCCACAGGACGTCCCTCTAAAAGCAATCGTGATACATGAGTAGCCTGAGATGTAAGCAATGGAAAACCTGCCATCTGCACACATGATATCATCGTTACTTAATTCATCCATTATCCATTAAATAACCATCAACATTATTCGACATTAAAAATTAACAGGAAAAGGTGAAAAATTAATTATTTCTTCTTATTTGTGAAATTACGTTTGTTAATTCATCCATTATCCATTAAATAACCATCAACATTATTCGACATTAAAAATTAACAGGAAAAAGTGAAAAATTAATTATTTCTTCTTATTTGTGAAATTACATTTGTTAATTCATCCATTATCCATTAAATAACCATCAACATTATTCCACATTAAAAATTAACAGGAAAAAGTGAAAAATTGATTATTTCTTCTTATTTGTGAAATTACGTTTGTTAATTCATCCATTATCCATTAAATAACCATCAACATTATTCCACATTAAAAATTAACAGGAAAAAGTGAAAAATTAATTATTTCTTCTTATTTGTGAAATTACGTTTGTTAATTCATCCATTATCCATTAAATAACCATCAACATTATTCCACATTAAAAATTAACAGGAAAAAGTGAAAAATTAATTATTTCTTCTTATTTGTGAAATTACGTTTGTTAATTCATCCATTATCCATTAAATAACCATCAACATTATTCCACATTAAAAATTAACAGGAAAAAGTGAAAAATTAATTATTTCTTCTTATTTGTGAAATTACGTTTGTTAATTCATCCATTATCCATTAAATAACCATCAACATTATTCCACATTAAAAATTAACAGGAAAAAGTGAAAAATTAATTATTTCTTCTTATTTGTGAAATTACGTTTGTTAATTCATCCATTATCCATTAAATAACCATCAACATTATTCCACATTAAAAATTAACAGGAAAAAGTGAAAAATTAATTATTTCTTCTTATTTGTGAAATTATGTTTGTTAATTCATCCATTATCCATTAAATAACCATCAACATTATTCCACATTAAAAATTAACAGGAAAAAGTGAAAAATTAATTATTTCTTCTTATTTGTGAAATTACCATCCTGTGTGGCAGCAATGAGTAGAACACTTGTATACTTTCCATAAAGGAATGTGCCATCTACCTGAATAAATTGTTTACAAAAGGGAAATGCAGCAATGCACGGTCTGAATGCCCAAAAAATCCTCTTGAACTTCACCTTTGACCGATCAACTAGATGATTTTGGGATACATACTCAACAGTGTCCAACTGATAAACAATCTGATTATTGAGAGACAACAATTCCATAAGTTGTGGCAACAACGCATAAGACTCATCCCAATCACCATACACTTTTACAATGGCTTTCTGTTTTGCATTCCAAGCTTTGTTGTATGATACCTTATAGTTATACAACTGTTGAATTCTTTCCTGAATAAGGGCAACATGAACATCCTGACTTGTTCGTATCATCTCACAAATAACAGTAGATATAAACTCTGCATCAAGAGAAGAGTGATCTTGTGCCAAGCTGGGATGCAGACAAGTGTGTGGGCCTTCTAATTTGGTTATCTTCCAACATCCACATTTATCAAATACTGCTCTTAATCGAAATTTACATTCTGACCCATATTTTTCACAACGAATGAGATATTTGGTCTTCTTTGACTCATAAACCACAAATGTGAAATGTCGCTCAATGTGGTATTTCTTTATCACATTTTTCATGACCTGTTTACTTTCGAACTCCTGCCCAACATATATGGCATTATCATTTGATGCAGGCATATTCCCTATAATGCCAGGGAATTCAGAAGCTGGTGTAATGACATCCCAATCAAAAGGTTGTTCACGAGACATTCCTCCAACTAAGGAACTCAAAACTGAAGGCTGATTACCACTAACTGGTGGATGTAGTGGATGTCTGTCTCTCAAAGGAACCTCAGAAGGTTCATTTCTAACCACATCATCTCCTGCTGACTCCCCAGATTCTTCTTCCTCAGATAAACTTTCTTGCACTATATCAGCACAGAAAGGGATGTCATCTACATTTCCTTCCAAATTTTGATGATCTTCCTCATTACATTCTTCCACAGGAGTCGTATGAGAAGGAGACAATAAAGAAGACTGTTGTGAAGGACCGACTTCTATAGAGGTCACAAAGCATGGTTCTGTAGTAATCGATTGCACCACATCAATATCAGAAATGACAATAAATAATTCCATCAAACCATTAATACACTGTTTCCTGAATAACTGAGAAGCCTCCATCCAATCCTCATCATCGACTATAGGGTAGTCGCTGTGCCACATACGCTCAGGATATTGAAGATGTCGGTATTTAATTGAAGTGATTGCTTGTCCTGCACTCAATTTTAACCGACTATGAATCTTATTACGAACTGCATCCAATGTCATACAACATGGAGATTTACCACTTTGACAGGTGGCACACTGTAGCTAAAACCCTGCTCGGTACAAATTACCTCACCGTTGCAATATATTTGAGCAGACATAATTACCAATTAAAAAAAATTAAAAATATTATACACTACATTAAAATTTTAAATTATTTAATTTGGTTTTGAATAATTGATTATCTTGAGACTTTTTTATGTATTGATTTATCACTGTTAAGGTATAGTGATTGTGATTTTAGCACAAAAGCAAATTTAATATAATGTTTCATAAAGTTTGATTACTTATGAATATATAATCATGACTTGATCTTGAGACTTGCGATTAGTTTATCATTATCTGATAAACTAACCACAATTTATATGAGTAAACTCCTGTCTCTATTATCAAATAATGCAGCAACCGCCAATCTCCTGTCAAATAGCAACGCTTCCTCTCGAACGAGTTCTCAAATGCCTCTTCGTCGACACCTCTTTGGGGCGTCAGTCTTTTAATTACAAATTTACTCACATGCATGTGAGAGGGTCTAGTGGTATGAAATACATAAATTAATTTAAACGGACACGCAGGTCCTTACACTTACTGAGAGATGACTCGCAGGTCATCAATACCGAAAAAATGCAATTATTACAAATTGAATAACAACATACACAAAATAAAACATGCAATTTCAATTATGCATGGTCGGTCATCTCAAGATTAGTCATCACTCATACCGTGTTTTTTGGTATATTTATTATATTATCCGTATTATATAAAATCTATATTAAATACTACACCTCTTTTACAAAAATTTAACTTCATGTGTATATATATATATATATATTTATTAAAAACATTATATAAATTTTATTATAACTGATCTAATTGAGATTTACATAATAAACACTTTTGTTATTTTAAATTTTATGAAATTGTAATGTTTTTTGGGCATTCTTCTACTTTTCAAAATATAAGTAAATATATTTTATACTTTATTGATTAAAAATATTATTACTAGTAAATAAAAGTAATTTAATTTACATTTACATCAAAACCATCCATTAAAATAAATTTCTCCAACATAAATTACTTTTTCTAAACATTAAAAATTTTAGACATAACATAAAACATTCAATATTTAGACAACAGACATTCAAAAAATTAAATCATACGAACATTCAACATCAAGAAAATTAAATCATACAAAACATTTCATGCATAACATATGAAATAAATAAATCATACACACAATTAAACATACAAATGAAATAAATAAATACAATTAAACATACAAATGAAATAAATAAATACAATTAAACATACAAATGAAATAAATAAACACAAATAAACAATTAAATTATTAAATAGAAATTTTACCTCAATAAAAGCAGCAAATATTTGTTGAGAAAGAATTTCTGCAGAGCTTCGCAACGAAAATCAGAGGAGAAGAATGGGTATTGGGGGGGGGGACCCCTCCTTTTATAATTTTTCTCGGCCGGATGGGTGAACGCCGTTCACGTATCCTTCGCCGCGGAGAGAAGCGTGAACGCCGTTCACGCATCTTTTCCCGCGCAAGGATGTGTGAACGGCGTTCACGCTTCCTTTAGCTGGTCAGCAAAGGACGCGTGAACGTCGTTCACGCATTACCGTCGGGGTCCGGGATGTGTGAACGCCGTTCACAGCATCCTTCCGCGGCGAAGGATGCGTGAACGGCGTTCACGCATCCCGGACCCAATTTTAAAATTATCCGAACCCTAACCCCTTTTAGCATATTTTAAATTTTTTAAAACCCAAAAAAAAAAAATGACCCCTTTTATCACCACTTTTGTTACCGCTGATAAAAAAGACCCTTTCTAATGGCGCTTATATCAACAACATTTTTTTAGCATTGTCAATGGCTTTTTCTGACACGGCTAAAAGTTGTTTATGTAGGCGCCATTGGTGAACCATGTAATTCATCAGTTTTATTATTCTGTTTGTGTGAACAAGTTTGTTGTAGTGATATTACAGTATACAAAATGACACTAGTCCTTCCACGATCCCTAACTAGTGCTTGAGATAAATGGAGGAAGCAGCTTCCGCACGAAGCTTCCGCTTACGAAGGAAGTGGTGCAACGATTTCTTCATGGAGAGACCCGTAGGTGCGTGCAGCTGAGATTTGAGAGACTCCCAAACCCTTGACTTCTTCCCCCCACCGGCCCTCATCTCCCAGCTCTCCCTGCTCGCCGCCACTATTATGGCCCTCGCCTGAAGCTCTGTGACATCGCACACGCAGACCCTCCCATTGTAAAATATGGTGAGATGCTGCCCATCCTCCGGCGATGGGGTGTTGCCGCCGGTTTCCGCGGTGGCGGCGGGAGGTTGAAGACGAAGATCCAGAACCGAGTTCCTCCTCTCCTTGATCCCTATCATCATACAGTGTAAGGGTGAAAGAGGTGTGATTTGTGAGCAGGAGTGGGATTAAGGTTTTAAAGGGAAATGTGGAAGGGAGGGCTGCGCCGCATTCAAGAATTGCTCAACACGCAACCCACACACAAGCCACGTTCCTTTAATAAAAACGAAAGAAAATAAAAAACGCACGTGAAAATTGAATTATCGGTTTGATTTTCACCCACCCACAATGCCTGCCTAGTCGGCAAGAGCATTGTGGGTATGAAATAAAGAAATGGTGTGTGGGAGTCACGGTGGCACAGGTTGGATGGTGAGACTGTAAAGGTAAGAAATGACACATTGCATGGTAGCAAAGGTTACTGTGAGACAGTAAAAAGGAGGAATTATGGTGCCACCGTAAAAGAAAAAAATTTGAGGCATCGTGACATGGGTGCCACTGTGAGATTAAGACTATGCCACTATAACACTGCAAAATATACAGAAGGATAGAATAAATTAGAACTTAAAAAAAAAATAAAGAAATAATTACCTAAAAATAAAAAATATTTAAAAAAATTGGAACTTTAAGTAACTATAAAACTAAAATAAAATATATGAAACCAACAAAACTTAAATTAAATTATTTTTAACTTCTATTAATAAAACTTAAATTGTTACTATACTAAAACTAAAATTAAAAATCAACTAAATTATTAAATATTAAAATAAAATTAATCATTTATATATCAAAGTAAAATTATTTATAAAAGTCTATTGTTTCAAGTTGAATTAGTTAAGGTAATTAGATAACTATTATTTTATTAAAGCATGCTTATTATATTAAAATGATATTTTATTTTTTTTAAATCTTACAAAAAACAATTTATTTTTTATACAAACCCTTTAACAATTAATGAAAAATGAACTGATCAACCAACAAATCAAAAGGATATTCAGAAAGTACCTTTACAATGCTCATTAAAATTCCTCATTTACTAACTTTACAAGTTCATGAGGATACAACGTTAAAAAGTGGTGATATGACCATAATTGATTTTGAAGAACCCATGTTCCAAGAGACCATTACGGACTATATAAGTATTGAGAATGTAAATGAAATCCTCAAGCATAAATGTATAGGAGTCTTAGTGGTAAATGTATACATGAGGTGTGTTTTTATAATTTGTTTTCCCAATAGATGTTTTGCTATGTTAATTACAGTTAAATAATATTTATATTTTTTACAGGCATATATATCAATAATATTTGAAGGGGAAACCCTGTGAACAAAAATTTGGACTCATTAGTCCTCACATCACTTATACACAAAAATTGACATTGGAACTAAAGGAATATGAAGTAACAGTGAACAAACTGGCTGTAATGTTTTAAATGTAAACTTATAGACAACAGAATCTTCTTAATACCCATGATGCAGGGGTAAAACTCTAAAATTTAGTCATATCAAATATATTTTCATTCCTTTCATTGCTTATTGCTTTTTGTTTTTTAGGAATCATTGGTTACTCGTTGCGATCAATTTGGATGCTCCAAAGATTTGTTTTTTTTTATTCAACGCATGGATACACTAGTGCAAAAAAACGTTTTTTTACGGCGGTTATTTTTTAGTTTTTACGACGGTTTTTGGTCGACGTTATTACAGAAGATGTTATAAATCTTGTTTTTTACGTAGGTTATTTTAAAACCGATGTAAAAAACAAAAAACCGAAGTGTTTTTCACGTCGGTTACTCAAAAACCAACTTGGAAAACGCTTCGGAGTCGTGATGTATTACATCGGTTATTTAAAAACTGACGTTGTATATAATTTATCACGTCGGTTATTATATAACTAACGTCCCAAATCACGCCTCCGAAGCATTTATCACGTCGATTATGAAAATAACTGATGTGATAAAGCAGTCTGCCAAGCGGTTTTCCACGCCGGCTAAATAATAACCAACGTGAGAACATATCTACTACGTCAGTTATAAAATAACTGATGTAAAAACTATTCCTTTCCATTTATTACATCGGTTATGAAATAACTGACAATAAAATTAATCCCAGTGCATTTTTTATGTCAGTTATAAAATAACAGATGTAAAAACCAATTTTTTTAATTAAACCATTCAACCACAATTATGCTCAGCCAAAAGAATACCTGAAACATAATAAAAACAGACCAACCCCCCACCCCCCTACCCCACATGGACAGCCCCTCCCCCCCACACACCCCTGGAAACCCCTCCACCCCACTGGACACCCCCCACACCCCTGGACTACCCCCCCCCCACCCTCCTAGACAGCCATCCCCCCACACCCCTGGACCCCCCCCCCCACAACTATGCCCAGCCAAAAGAATACCTGAAACAGAACAAAAACAGACCAACCCCCCCCCCAAACCCCTGGAAACCCCCACCCAACTAGACACCCCCCATACCCCTGTACAGCCCCCACCCTCCTAGACAACCCCCCCCCCCCCCACACACACACACAACTATGCCCAGCCAAAAGAATACCTGAAACAGAACAAAAGCAGACCCCCACCCCCAACTGGACCCCCCCCCCCTCACACCCCTAGAGTGCCCCCCACCCTCCTAGACAGCCCCCCACACCCCTGGACACCCCCCACAACTATGCCCAACTAAAAGAATACCTGAAACAGAACAAAAACTGACCCCCCCCCCCCCTACTGGACAACCCTCCCCACCCCCTGGACAGCCCTCCCACACACTTGGAAACCCCCCACCCCACTAAACAGCCTGCCCATAACCCTGGACACCCCACCCACCTGGAAAGCCCCCCACCCCTGGACAGCCCTCCCACCCTCCTGAACACCCCCACCCTCATGGACACCCTAGACACCCCCACACCCCTAGACACCCCTCCCAAACCCCCAGACACCCCTCCCACACCCCTAGAACCCCCCCCCCCCCCCACACACACACACCCCTCGACACCCCTGGACTGCCCCCACCCCACTGGACAGCCCTCCCCACACCCCTAGACAGCCCTCCCACACCCATAGAAACCCCCACCCCCCACCCCTGGACACCCCCTGGACAGCCCTCCCACCCTCCTGGACACCCCCCACCCCACTAGACAACCCTCCCCCACCCCCTGGACAGCCCTCCCACACCCCTGGAAACCCCATCACCCCACTAAACAGCCTGCCCACAACCCTAGACACCCCCACTCTCCTGGACAACCCCCACCCCCCTGGACAGCCCCCCACCCTCCTAGACACCCCCACCCCATGGACACCCCCCCCCCCACACCCCTAGACAACCCTCTCACACCCCTAGAAACCCCCCCTCCCACACCCATGGACACCCCCTGGACTGCCCCCACCCTCATGGACACCCTGGACACCCCCCACCCGGCTGGACAACCCTCCCACACCCCTCGAAAGCCCCCACCCCACTGGACAGCCCTCCCCACATCCCTGGACATAGTAATGCGAAACGGGCGGGCCGGGGCGGGGCGGGCCAAGCCCGCACGGGTTTGAGCCCCCGCAGGTTTGTCCGCAAAAGCCCGCATATAATGCGAACAAAAAATTTCAAGTCTGCCCTGCCCCGCATAAACCCGCGGGTTGCCCGCGAGCTTACCCACATTTACAAAAAAAATACTATTTATAATCATTTAAATATTATATTTTTTATCGTTCTTAAAGGTATTTGTGAGGAGAAGTGTGAATTAACAATAACTAGAGTTTTAAAGGATGTGATGTAACATTTTTTTGTGGGTTAATGGAGGCATGCGGTGAGGCCAATGTGGTGGCGAACTGTTGTGATAGAAAGTAAGTGAGTGATCAGTGATGGGTGATGAATGATAATCTTGGTTGTGTGGTGATGTGAACAACTAAACTTGTGAATGAATGAAGTCTCTCCAGGTAACGATCAGTTTCAGAGGAAGTTATTAATAGTGTTTTCATGAGGTTCTATCTTATTCTCTTAATAACAAAATAAAATTAAATAATAACAAAATTAAATCGACCTAAAAAATATTATGATTATAATAACTCTTATAGAATTGAAACCATGCGCAGGGGCGATGAGTTCCATTTTTCGAGAGATGGGTGGACACACCATGTGAATATGGTTAATAATTACTGTATAAATATTATAATATCATATTAAAACAATAAATATAGGCCTATTTAAAATTCACATTGAATAAATGGTGAATTAATATTACTATTACGGTGAGATATCATATGTTACCATTTAACCATGATTTTTTTTATCAAAAAAACTAAAATGTTAAAGAAATATATATTATAAAAATGATATATATATTTTTTTAAATCAGGCTCGCGGGCAAGCCCACACCCGCGCGGGCTCAACCCGTATTGGCCCGCACCCGCACGGGCCTAACCCGCATTGGCCCGCACTCTAAATGGTCAAAATTTTTAGGCCCGCCCCACCCCACATCCACCCCATACCCGCAAAGCCCGCGGGCTGCAGACCCGCTTTGCATCGTTACCTGGACAGCCCTCCCACACCCCTAAAAACCCCCACACACCCTTGGACACCCCCTAGACAGCCCTCCCACACTCCTGTATACCCCCCCCCCACCCCATTCGATAACCCTCCCCCACCCCCTGGACAACCCTCCCACACCCCTGGAAACCCCCCCCCCCCACTAAACAGCCAGCCCACAACCCTGGACACCCCCACCCTCCTGGATAGCCCCCACCCCCCTCGATAGCCGTCCTACCCTCCTGCACACCCCCACCCCCATGGACACCCTGGACACCCCCACACCCCTGGACACCCCTCCCACACCAATAGAAATCCCCCACACCCCTGGACACCCCCTAGACTTCCCCCCACCCTCATGGACACCCTGGACCCCCCCCCACTGGACAACCCTCCCACACCTCTGGAATAATGACCCAAAGATTGACGTACATGGACATTACATTACTTTTGCGGAAAACTTAATACATGACAAAAATAGATGCCCAAAGACCGTATTAGTTTAGTGTCTTTGGAAACTCGGAACATAATCTTCTAATCATGGTGAAAGATCTTCAACATCTCCCATAAAGATCTTCCCCTTTTGTTTTCTTACCTAAAACCTTTCTTTATATCCTGGGGAAAATAAAAATAACAAGGGTGAGCTCAAATGCTCAGTAAGGGTAAGCATGGAGAACATAAAACAACCCATAAACATTTGAACGTAAAAACATGTACATAAAAAAATCATGAGTAATGACAAAAATCATGGCAGTACATAAGACATATATCATAAAGGAACATTAATCATGATAAAATAGCATGGGAATAAATCATGTAATTGTGGAAAACCATTAATCACATGTTATGATTTCCATATTATCCAAGGCATTGTTTCCAAGACCATCACAGTGGACAAAGTCCATTACTGAACCGGGTTTACTTGTTGTTCCAGCCCTGTATTACTGAACCGGATTCACTTGTCATTCCAGCCATCTCTATCTCATGAGATATAAATCTTTACCCAATGCATTTGAGGGAGATATAGGTCCCACCCATCTCATAATTAAATCATTCTTTCGTGTACCACAAAATAAAAATAAATCATTCATCATAACCCAATGAATAAACTGGGTTTCATAAACATCATCTCATCATGACATAATCCATATAAAACAAATTAATATCATTTCATCATAATAATAATCAAACCATGTAAATAATAAAGACATTATAATTGAAACATAAACATGCTAAATAATGTCATCTTAGATGGAAAATAGTTTTGAAAAAACACTTGAAATGAATTCTTGAGGAAAATGTCCTTTCTTCTTCAAAATCATTTTCTTTTCACAAAATGACAAGAAATTTTAAAATAAAGGGATTTTATTGAAAATAATCATGAAATATTGTAGAGTATGCTTCATGAAGAAAAGTCGATATGAAACCCTAAAAATCCGTTCATGCCGTATAAGTTAAAAAAAACATTATTCTCGTACTTTTACTGAAAAAGTCAAAAAGGACCTCGTATGGTAAACAAAAGAAAGATTCCTTCCATAACACAAAGTAAAATTCAAAAATGGGTAAACATGACTTTAAAAAAACATGTAAGAATATTAAACACTTTATGAAAACATTTTTATGGACATGGATGAAAAATATAACCCCAGTAAATACTTACGTATAAACAATCCCAGATAATAATGAGATTGGAATAATTATCCCTTACCTTATGTCCAATTTCTTCCATATGTGTCTGAGACTCCTGTATAGTGGGTTTAAACATATCATTAACTTGTAACAGAACCATAATAATATTTATTATAACAAATATGATTCACTTACGACTTTATATTACCCGTTCATTTGTCAATTCCATGTTGAAGCAGCGTTTTGGGTAAAATCGTTTCATTTATCGTCCGTGTTTTGACTTGTAATTATTCATATGATTACTTAGATCATGATTAATTACTTCCAGAATGTAAAACATGATTTATATATAATATATATTCAGAATATACATATATATAATATATCGATAAATGGAAATAAATACACCGTTCATGGAGACGGTAGGTCGTACGTACGCATGAACACTGTTTTCGTTTCCTTATTAAATTGAATGGAAGTAAGTAAATAACATATACATAAATCCAGTATCATTAATATGTCATATATTTCAGTATTATTTATTATATATATACTTTATAATCATTCTTTAATGGTTAACTTGGAGAATGAATCTCATCGCGTCGTGGAGACGGTAATCCGTACGTACGCACGAGCGATGATATCGTTCCCATAATTATTGAATGGAATTAGAGTAGATGATATAATATATCATAATTAGTATAATTTTATAATAACCATATTTAGTTATTCTTTACACCATTATACCCATCCAAGTAAGGTGGTGGTTGAAAAACATATTACACCACGGCGTGGAGACGGTATTCTGTACGTACGCACGCGCGGTGATTTCGTTTTCCGTAGGATGGATAGAAGGTGAAATAGGGTTGGTTCATATTTATAATAATATATTAGTATATGATTTATACTGATGTTATTACTTTATTATGAAACAACAAAAGAAGAGGAATTATAAGAAGAAATGAATTTGAAAGAATCGGTAAAGGATATTACCTCTTCTTCGACGCGCCTCTTCTAAACCTCCTCTTAGGGCACTAAAGTTGGTCTTTGAAGAAGACCAGGACCTCCAGTATGTTTCTAGGGAAGTGGAGAATATAAATGGATAGGTTTTGGCCAATATTGATGGCTCAAAATGTTGTTATGAGGAGAGGGAGGAGGTGCCCTTTTATAAGGGAGGAGAGGAGCACTTTTGCTAACCTCTAAAATATTAATTTATAATAAACTCAAACCCCACTTAAAAACCTCAAAAAAATGACTCCAAACCGAATATTAGATGATATAGTGTTGTAATATCATCCACCAGTAAAATTTAGACATGTTGTGAACTCATTTTAAACCTTATCAACTTGATTTATCCTTATTTAATCTATTTAATTTTATTTGTGGTAATAATATTCTAAATTTTAAATTGTTATAAATAATTACTTATGTGTTGTTAATTGTCCATAATTGTATAATTTGTGACATTTTAGACCATATAAATTTCAATTTATAATTTTTAAATATTTTTGTGATTTTTAAACAATTTTATAATATGTTATTTTTATAAAATAACAATAGTGTCAATTTTGACACTATTCATTTATTTGAATTTAAATAAAATCCACACAGAAGATATGTTCAAACTAAAAGATTTAATAGATTCATAACATGTCATATTTATCTAGAAAATTTGTGGATCACATTAAATAGTTTATATAATATTTATTTTAATATTTTTAAAACCATTTATTTGATATTTCAATCAATAAAATAATTTCAACATCACTATTGTGTCATAATTAATGATAATTATTTAATACCTAAAAATTATAAATAAATTCACATGATGTAAATAATTTTATTATATTTCTGGATACTATTCATGTTCGAATTTTATGAAGTTTATCACTAAATTAAAATTATTACACTTATAAGATATAAGAGAGTGACATGTTGTTACTTTCTTTGGTTTTAATAATAATTATATAATTTTCATGGTCAAAAGTCCATGAAATGAATCTATTCCAACCCTTAGGTGATATGGGTTGACTTTTATTCATAAAATAGAATTTTGGAAGGTCTTAGGGTAATTTTATAATCTTATTTTTACCCTTAATTACCTGATTTTCCTTTAACAGTAGTAAATAAAAATTACTGTAGTTACTATTCATAAATAAAAAAAATAAAGGTAACCTATTAACATAATTTTCACCCACTGAATCCAAATATGGAATCAATTTTTTAAAATTCAAAACACAGAAGTTTCATTAATTAATTTAAAATTAATCCCATTGTTAAGAAAACTGGTTTTAAAAGTTAAAACGTTGCAAAAGATTGAAATGTTTTTACCTATGAATTCAATGTAAAATTAATGATAATGGCTTAAATTATATTAAATGGTAAAAATATATTCTATTTATACTTTAAAACCATTAAATATTATAATTTAATCATATAATTTATCTCGATGAAAAAATTTGTTTTTAATTAAAATTTAGCGTATTTTTATTGTTCATCAAAATATGAAAGTCAACAGAAAAATATTAAAAAATTATCCAAAGTTAATTTTTATATCCTTATTGAAATTAATAAGTTTATTTAAACAAATTTAACTTATAAATGTGTCAAAAACTATATTTAAAGTGGGTGCGCCATCAAAAGGTGGCAAAACTACATTTTTTGAAAAATACTTATTTTCCCTGAAAATTTTATTTTGTTCTCATACCATGTTCTATAAAATGTGTAAGATGAATTATAATGTCATAAAATTCAAAATGTAGTTACTACTATTCATAACGGCTAGTTTATAATAATATTATAACAATATATTTTTGATTAGTGAAACTCGGTATTGCGTACAACACATGCTATTGAGGAAGGTCGCTCTTGCGTGTAATGCCAGCCAAGTCAGGGTTACGTGTAGGGAAAGCTTAATTTGGTGTTGCGTATAAAATACTCAAAATATAGTTCAGTTATACATTGATCAAAATCTATACTTGGTGTTGTGTAAAATGAATTTTATTCGAAAGAACTTGAAATTGTGTGAATCACAAGCCAAGAATAGTGTTGCGTATACTACAAGCTAATACGGTATTGCGTATAGCGCAAGATAATCTTGGTTAAGAATACAACAAAATACATCAAATAAATTAAAAAATAATAATTCTCATAAAATCTCAGGGTGTTATATTGTACCCCCCTTAAAATGAATTTTTCCCTCGAAATTCGTCGGGGTTATAAATGGTTTTCTACTTGAAAGTTTCTTTTATAGAAACCCACATCGTAAAAAGGAATACAAAAACATCATTTTAAAAATGAACATTAGAAACATAACGGATGCCCAAAGTAACTCATCACTGGGTTTCCACATAGGAAAATATAGGTGAAAATATGGATATGGAAGAGAAATATAAGCATCATGTTTGGATGAAGAGTGGTAGAGAACATGGCTATGAAAACGCCAATAATCACAAAGCCATAAATTTGTGATGATCTAAGGTACCATCCGATTCATTAGATATGAGGGCACTAGGACAACATTTTTGGTTTTCAAGATCATTTCCCTAAAGTTGAAAATTTTGAATTAGATGAAATACTTACTTGATTTTGGTACAATCTCGCTGTTGGTCATTCCTTGAACAATTTCCACTTCATATCTTAAAGAAATGAAGTTGAATTTTTCATTCGTGAAGTGTTAGAAGATCATGCGATAGAATGATGGGTCATTTCATCTGTCTCAAACAAAAGGTTACCAAAAGTCATCAAATATACATATGTCCTTCTATGGTGAGGTTAATTGTATATGATTCAAAAAATGGACTTAGACTTTAACTATCATACCGATTAATAAAATAAAACTAATTTATACTAACCAGGGACTTCTCGTAGGCCAGTGGTTGGCGATAAAGGCCTATCGCACTTCAGTTTTGGGTTCGATTCCTACATCCCTATCCGACGTGATGGGTTGTCACCCATCCTACGGGTTGTCCTTTTTCTAAAACTACACTATTATAACATTTCAGTTATAATATAAAAAATTTCTAGCCTTAAACAATACTATCTTATGTACAACATAATCCATTCCAACCTTTAGGCTTATCAAAAATACTTATGTCCAATCTCATAGTATAATGAAAAAAATTACTAGAAATGCCATCTACCAATCATGTGAATACCATCATTTATCCCTCATATATCATACGATATATCTTGTTGGTCACATTCCAAACATGTGAATACCTTAATCATGTATTCTCTTGAAACATGAATTACCATAGAACCTTAGTGAAAACATGAATGCTGTCAAAAGTTAACTCTTTCCACATACCAAAATCCCAAAATTTCTATATACTCAAACCATGATGTCACTTTGTCCTTATATCATCCATGAGCTCATTAATACTATCAAACATATTATTTTCTCCTTATCCCTTCATTTTACACATATCATCTGCTTTCCAAAAATATTTCAATCACTTTTCATGGTTATGGGTACCATATTCTTATGGAAAACCACAATGGACCAATACATAGATATTCCAATATACCATAAAAGTACCTTAACAACATTATTCTTGAATACCAATACATAAACACTTCAATCCATCTTCTTAAATGATTGTCATGGAATAAGTCCTTCCTTGATTTAGAAATAACCTCTTAGGTTAGGGCATTGAGTTGGGTAATGCCCATGTTCTCCACAGATAAGGCATTGAACTCCATAACAGTCTGTCACTCTATGACCCTTCTTCCCACACAGATAACATCTTCTCCTCCATTTGATGTATTCATCAAGGTTCTTCTTCCATTCTTTAAAAATCTCAATCTTCCTTTCTCTATGCTCCTCACCATGCGAACATGCATAAAATTCTATCTTCCTCTTATTTGATGAATTAGGAATACTACTAAAGTTCACCTTGTTAATCATATATCGTGATGAATGATTCGACATAATCACAATATCTTTCTTTCGAGGAATTAAGCAATTTCCTTGCTCATAGTCACCAATTTTTATATTGGATTCAATGTTTACCCAATTCCTTCTGGTTCCCTCTATTGACTAAAACTAAAAACCACGGTGTAAGAAACAGTTAAAATAACGAGGAACCACATAATCATAAAAATTCTAACTTATCACACATTCTTTAATCCATGAAACCTTAGGTTAACCCTAGGTTATTAATGATCATCAACATAATTTTAGGATTGTAACCTATTGTTATACTAAACCTTAGGGATATCTCTAGACATACCTTAGAAATATCTCCAGGGATCTCACTAAAGTTTTCGCATCCTAGTTTCCAAAGGTTAACTAAACCTTCGCTCTGATACCAACTATAAAAACTCAAAGCTTGACGTACATAGACAATACATAACTTTTGCAGAAAACTTAATACATAACACAAATAGATGCCCAAATACGGTATTAGTTTAGTGTCTTTGGAAACTCGGAATATAATCTTCTAATCATGGTGAAAGATCTTCAACATCTCCCATAAATATCTTCCACTTTTGTTTTATTACCTAAAATCTTTCTTTATATCCTGGGGAAAATAAAACATAACAAGGGTGAGCTCAAATACTTAGTAAGGGTAATCATGGAGAACATAAAACAACCCATAAACATTTGAACGTAAAAACATGTACATAAAAAATCATGAGTAATGACATAAATCTTGGCAGTACATAAGGCATTGATCATAAAGAAACATTAATCATGATAAAATAGCATAGGAATAAATCATGTAATTATGTAAAACCAATAAGAACATGTTATGATTTTCATAGTAGCCAAGGCATTGTTACCAAGACCATCATAGTGGACAAAAACCATTACTGAACCAGGTTTACTTGTCGTTCCAACCCTGTATTACTGAACCGAATTCACTTGTCGTTCTAGCCATGTCTATCTCATGAGATATAAATCTTTACCCAATGTATTTGAGGGATATATAGGTCCCAACCATCTCATAATGAAATCATTCTTTCGTGTGCCACAAAATAAAAATAAATCATTCATCATAACCCAATGAATAAAATGGGTTTCATAAACATCATCCCATCATGACATAATCCATATAAAAAAAATATATATCATTTAATAATAATAAAAATCAAACCATGTAAATAATAGATACATTATACTTGAAACATAAACATGCTAAATAATGTCATCTTAGATGGAAAATAGTTTTGACAAAACACTTGAAATAAATTCTTGAGGAAAATATCATTTCTTCTTCAAAATCATTTTCTTTTCACAAAATACCATGAAATTTTAAAAGAAAAGGATTTTATTGAAAATAATCATGAAATATTGTAGATTAATCTTCATGAAGAAAATGAGATGTGAAACCGTAAAAATCTGTTCATGTTGTATAAGTTAAAAAACATTCTCCTTGTACTTTTACCAAAAAAGTCAAAAAGTACCTCGTATGGTAAACAAAAGAAAGATTCCTTCCATAACACAAAGTAAAATTCAAAAATGGGTAAACATGACTTTAAACATACATGTAATAATATTAAACACTTTATGAAAACATTTTTATGGACATGGATGAAAAATATAACCCCAGTAAATACTTAAGTATAAACAATCCCGGATAAGAATGAGATTGAAATAATTATCCCTTACCTTATGTCCAATTTCTTCCGTATGTGTCCGAGACTCCTGTATAGTGCGTTTAAACATATTATTAACTTGTAACAGAACCATAATAATATTTATGATATCATATATGATTCACTTACGACTTTATATTACCCGTTCATTTGTCAATTTCATGTTGAAGTAGTGTTTTGGGTAAAATCATTTCATTTATCGTCCGTGTTTTGACTTGTAATTATTCATATGATTACTTATATCAAGATTAATTACTTCCAGAATTTAAAAAAAGATTTATATATAATATATATTCAGAATATACATATATATAATAGATCGATAAATGGAAAGAAATACACCGTTCATGGAGACGGTAGGTCGTACGTACGCATGAACGCTATTTTCATTTCCTTATTAAATTGAATGGAAGTAAGTAAATAACATATACATAAATCCAGTATCATTAATATGTCATATATTTCAGGATTATTTATTATATATATACTTTATAATCATTCTTGAATGCTTAACTTGGAGGATGAATCTCATCGCGTCGTGGAGACGGTAATCTGTACGTACGCACGAGCGATGATATCGTTCCCATAATTATTGAATGGAATTAGAGTGAATGATACAATATCCCAGAATTAGTATAATTTTATAATAACCATATATAGTTATTCTTTACACCATTATACCCATCCAAGTAAGGTGGTGGTGGAAAAATAGATTACACCACGGTGTGGAGACGGTATTTCGTACGTACGCACGCGTGGTGATTTCATTTTCCGTAGGATGGATAGAAGGTGAAATAGGGTTGGTTTATATTTATAATAACATATCAGTATATGAGTGATACTGGTGTTATTACTTTATTATGAAACAACAAAAGAAGAGGAATTATAAGAAGAAATGAATTTGAAAGAATCGGTAAAGGATATTACCTCTTCTTCGACGCGCCTCTTCTAAACCTCCTCTTAGGGCACTAAATTTGGTCTTTGAAGAAGACCAGGACCTCTAGTATGTTTCTAGGGAATTGGAGAAGAGAAATGGGTAGGTTTTGGCCGATCTTGAAGGCTAAAAATGTTGTGAGGAGGAGAGGGAGGAGGTTCCCTTTTATAAGGGAGAAGAGGGGCACTTTTGGAAACCTCTAAAATATTAATTTATAATAAACTCAAACCCCACTTAAAAACCTCCAAAAATGACTCAAAAACGAATATTAGATGATATAGGGTTGTAATCTCATCAAAAAATAAAATTTAGACATGTTGGGAATTTATTTTAAACCTTATCAACTTGATTTATCCTTATTTAATCTATTTAATTTTATTTGTGGTAATAATATTCTAAATTTTAAATTGCTATAAATAATTACTTATGTGTTGTGAATTTTCCATAATTTGTATACTTTGTGACATTTTATACCATAAAAATTTCAATTTATAATTTTTAAATATTTTTGTGATTTTTTAAGAATTTTATAATATGTTATTTTTATAAAATAACAATAGTGCCAATTTTTACACTATTCATTTATTTGAATTTAAATAAAATCCAAACAAAATATATGTTCGAACTAAAATGATTTAATAGATTCATAACATGTCATATTTATCTTTGAAATTCGTGTATCACATTAAATAGTTCATATAATATTTATTTTAATATTTTTAAAATCATTCATTTGATATTTCAATCAATAAAATAATTTCAACATCACTATTGTGTCATAATTAATGATAATTATTTAATCCCTAAAAATTCTAAATAAATTCACATGATGTAGATAATTTTATTAGATTTCTTGAGACTATTCATGTTTGAAGTTTTATGAAGTTTATCACTAAATTAAAATTATTACACTTATAAGATATAAGAGAGTGACATGTTGTCACTTTCTTTGGTTTTAATAATAATTATATAATTTTCATGGTCAAAAGTCCATGAAATGAATCTATCCCAACCCTTAGGTGATATGGGTCGACTTTTATTCATCCAATATAATTTTGTCAGGTCTTAGGGTAATTTTATAATCTTATTTTTACCCTTAATTACCCGATTTACCTTTAACTCTAGTAAATAAAAATTACCGTAGTTACTATTTATAATATCAAAAAAATAAAGGTAACCTATTAACATAATTTGGACCCACTGAATCCAAATATGGAATCCATTTTTCAAAATTCAAAACACATCAGTTGCAGTAATTAATTTAAAATTAATCTCGTTGTTAAGAAAACAGGTTTTAAAAGTTAAAACGTTGCAAATGATTGAAATGTTTTTACCTATGAATTCAGTGTAAAATTAATGCTAATGACTTAAATTATATTAAATGGTAAAAATATATTCTATTTAAACTTTAAAACCATTCAATATTATAATTTAACCATATAAATTATCTCGATGAAAAAAGTTGTTTTTAATTAAAATTTAGTGTCTTTTTACTTTTCATCAAAATATGAAAGTTAACAGAAAAATATTAAAAAATTATCCAAAGTTAATTTTTATATCATTTTTGAAATTAATAAGTTTATTTTAAAAAAATTAACTTATAAACGTGTCAAAAACTATATTTAAAGTGGGTGCGCCAACAAAAGGCGGCAAAACTGTATTTTTTTTAAAATACTAATTTTACCTGAAAAATTTATTTTGTTCTCATACCATGTTCTATAAAATGTGTACGATGAATTATAATGTCATAAAATTAAAAATTTAGTTACTACTATTCATAATGGCTAGTTCATAATAATATTATAACAATATATCGTTGTGTAGTGAAACTCGGTATTGCGTACAACACATGCTATTGAGGAAGGTCGCTCTTGCGTATAATGCAAGCCAAGTCAGGGTTGCATGTAGGGAAATCTTCCTTTGGTGTTGTGTATAACATACTCAAAATATAGTTCAGTTATACATTGATCAAAATCTATACTTGGTGTTGTGTTAAATGAATTTTATTCGAAAGAACTTGAAATTGTGTGAATCACAAGCCAAGAATAGTGTTGCATATACTATAAGCTAATACGGTGTTGCGTATAGTGCAAGCTAATCTTGGTGAAGCGTACAAAAAAAGACATCAAAGAAATTAAAAAGAATAATTCTCATAAAATCTTGGGGTGTTACACCTAGAAAGCCCCCATCCCACTGGACAGCCCTCCCCACACCCCTGGATTACCCTCCCACACCCCTCGAACCCCCCCCCCCCCGCCCTACCCCTGGACAGCCCCCCCACCCTCCTGGACACCCCCACCCCACTGGACAGCCCTCCCCCACCCCCTGGACAGCCCTCCCACACCCATAGAAACCCCCACCCCACTAAACAGCCTCCCCACAACCCTGGACACCCCCAACCTCCTGGACAGTCCCCCACTCCCCTGGATAGCCCTCCCACCCTCCGAGACACCCCCACCCCCATGAACACCCCCCCCCCCTCACACACACACACAGACACCCCTAGAATGCCCACACCCTCATGGACACCCCCACCCCACTAGACAGCCCTCCCACACCCCTAGAAAGCCCCCATCCCACTGGACAGCCCTCCCCACACCCCTGGACAGCCCTCTCACACCCCTATAAACCCCCACACACCCTTGGACATCCCTCCCACCCTCCTGGACCCCCCCCCCCCCACTGGACAGCCCTCCCCCACCCCTATACAACCCTCCCACACCCCTGGAAACACCCACCCCACTACACAGCCTGCCCACAACCCTAAACACCCCCACCCTCCTGGATAGCCCCTACCCCCCAGATAGACCTCCCACCCCCATGGACACCCTAGACACCCCCACACCTCTAGAAACCCCTCTCACACCCCTAGAACCCCCCCCCCACACACACCCCTGGACCCCCCTGAACTTCCCCCCACCCTCATGGACACCCTGGACACCCCCCTCCACCACACTAGATAGCCCTCCCACACCCCTGGAAAGCCCCCACCCCACCGGACAGCCCTCCCCACACCCATGGATAGACCTCCCATACCCCCTTGAACCCCCCCCCCCCCACACACACCCCTATACACCCCCTAAATAGCCCTCCCACCCTCCTGGACCCCCCCCCCATGGGCACCCTGGACACCCCCCCCCCACACCCCTGGACACCCCTCCCACACCCCTAACCCCCCCCCCACACACACACACCCCTGGACTTCCCCCCACACTCATGGACACCCTAAACACCCCCACCCAATTGGACAACCCTCTCACACCCCTGGAAAACCCCCACCCCACTAGACATCCCTCCCCACACCCCTGGACACCCCTCCCACGCCCCTAGAACCCCCCCCCCCCACCCCTAGACACACCCTTGACTACCCCCCACCCTCATGGGAACCCTGGACACCCCCCCCCACCCACCCCCCTGGACAGCCCTCCCACACCCCTGGAAAGCCCCCTAACCCCACTGGGCACCCCCCACACACACACCCCTGTACACCCCCTGGACAACCCTCTCACCCTCCTAGACACCCCCACCCACTAAATTGGACAACCCTCCCACACCCCTAGAACCCCCCCCCCACCCACTGGACACCTCCCCCCACCCCTAGAAACCCCCCAGACCAGAATCCATACCAGAAAAACCATCAGAACTAGACCAAAACAAGAAGTAGCGCAAAATTTAACAGTCACATATATAACACTCATAACTTACAATGTCCACAAAAAAAACCCTAAATTCAAGCTAAACGACTACCAAATACACAATTATAATGACAATATTCAAAATTACATTTTACACTACAAAAAACTAAAATACAATCAAACCTGTAAAATAATTTGACCATTCCACTTGTAAGTGTTTGACCTCTTGACCACTATAGGGTTGAGGGTCATAAAATATCTACAAATTAAAAGGATAGTAGTTAACATGTATAATGAATAAATCAAATGAAATATTATGGAAAAGTTTAAAAGGAAATCTTATAATGTCAAAGTTTAAAAGGAAATCTTACCATGTCAAAGTTCACAAGTGTTCTAGTTGTAATTATTTCATACATAAATCTTAACATATAATATCTGCATTCGATGATGACTTGTTGTTCATGAAAATTCACTTTGAATGTGTAAATTCAAAATATTATTTTTATTTAATACATCAAAAAGTACAAATTATAAATGGATATTTACCTTTACTTCTACATATTTGATCTTAGAACTCCTTTTATTTGTGTTTTTTCAAAATTAGACCCATCCCCTGTTAAAAAATAATATGAATAAAAAAAATTTATAATTCTTTATAATATATACAATATTAAGAAATTGAAACTTACTTTTCCAACATATTCTTAAAACTTTCCTGCACATCGCCATGGACAGAGCATGTCCAATAAAGTGTTTTCTCCCTTGGGAAAAAAACACCTAACATCCAATGATCACTGATAAAAGATAATTTAAGGTTAGTTGTTTTTTATTTTAAAAGATAATGAACTCTTTTCCAGAGATATGTTTCGTACTTCTCACAAAAAGGCATCATCTAACACTATGTGATTATATTTTGTTCAAATATTTCAGCAATATAAAGCATTCTTTGTTCCTCATCCAATGCATGTGCTTCAGGGGAAATCAAATGTGGGTCCATAAATCCATATACATCTGTCCGCTCATTCTTCTCACACATGTTATAAAGATACCTAATACAAAACAGACATAAGTATACATTTTTAATAAATATAATGCAGGGAAAAGGTGTTAAGAATTATATAGAAAAAAATTTCACCACGTTGATGCCCAAATTATCTCTAATAACAAGCTCCATGATATCAGTTTTTACAATCCCCACAGTTATTTTACATCCAAAAACATAAGATTCCATTGGAAACTCATAACGATCCCCCAAAAAAATTGAATATCTTGAAAATCTATCAAGACTACTAGAATTTTTATCTGATGTCATAGCCATTTGTTTTTGTTGTTTTCTATACGGTATATCTTTACCTTTGAAGTATTCCTGTAAAAATAAATAGAAAAATATATTAGTTTTCAAATGTTAAAACAACTTTAATAAAAAATAAAATAGAAGATATAACATACATACCTCTATGGTAATGAGTCGCAGAAGAAAAATTAAAAAATAGATGATACTATGTCCAACTGTCATCACCTCATTTGTAGGTAATGGTACTTGAGATGATCTATCTATAATATCCTGTACAATGAACCTATGATGCTCTACCTTTGACTGTTGATGATGAACTGTATCTACTATACAATATACCAGCCCATATGCAACTATATGATGTTGAGGATCATCAACATACAACTCGCAATAAGTAGGAAGTTGCGGCGGAGGAGTAGGATAAGAAATGGGGTCCACAGGCTAAGGTGGGGGAGTGGGAGCTACTAGCGGAGGTGGAGGATAGATAATGGGGTCTGCAGGGGGAGGTGGAGGAGTGGGAGCTGCAGTCTGAAATTGTCTTTGCATGTCTGCAAACATAGATTGTGCCAATGATCTAATATTTTCCTCCATCATCGCATTAATATTATGAACTTCAGCCTCCAATGATTCTTTTTTTATAAACACCCTCAACGGAAGAAGTAGAAGAATGTGGCAACACTTTTCTTACCGATACACCTGTCGGATTTCCTCGTACACTACCTGGATGTTCGGGCTTTCCCAATGCTGCAGATAAAATATCTTACCTCCCAGTAGCTGTAAATACACCCTGTGAGCTCTGCTTCTCAAGAGAATCCTGTATTAATTAATTGAACATTTCTGTAATGATTCAAATTATATGAAGAATATAGTTAACTTAAATAAATAAAATAAATATCTTACAATCCTCTCAACTATGATTCTCGAATCTTTCAAAAGATATTGCCCCTTTTTTCCCATCCGAGCTCACTTCCATTTTTCATGTCTAGATGGAGGGGATGGAGGGGAAACCTCTCTAGATCTTAAAGACTCAACTCTCCATTTTTGTAATTTTTCCTCCATTATTTGTTCTTCCAATAATGTATACCCTCCCCGAGATAAACTATGAGGGTATAAATTTTTAGATTAGATCTCCTAATGAGATTTCCTTGTTTGCTGTAAATTTAGAATAATAAATCATTAACAAAACATTAATAAGATCATTTATATAATAAAGATTATAAAAGTTTACATTGCCCTTACCAAAAATGAATATTTTCTTCTACTTTCAACAAACTGTCTCCATGTTCCTTCATCTATGAAAGGATATATATGACATGGATTTTCATGAATCCTATGACCAAAAATGAAATCAGATGTGAGGGTTGATTTGAAATCCCTCCATCTCCTAGCAGCCATCGATAAGAATTTCTTTCTGACTTCTCCAGTGTCAGGAATATCAAATTTCATCTGATAAAGAAGAGGTAAAACACATTATACTAGAAACATTTAAAGAATAGGAACACAATAGCAAAAGAACTTACCAAAATCATCTCCCACAACTGAGATGTTATCATTTTGTCCACACTTCTCCAATCATCATAAAAAATGCTTACTTTTCTCTTACACTGAGTCGATAAAAAACTCTTAAAATCATTTGCATTTGGACCTCTAGGAATATCATTCTCATCAAACTCAATAAGTATCCTCTGGTCTTGCGTACAGGAAAGTGATAATTTTGGTAAACGTGTGCACCCACGTTTACCAACTCTTGAACTCTTTTTCGTTATGGGAGCACATGAGGAAGATTAGGGAACATCAAGAGGAGCATGTGAATGTTCCTCCCTAGAGGTATGATCATTATGCTCATCTCCAGAATCATGTGGTTGATCAACTATTTGATCTGTCATTATCCTTCAAATAAAAAAACAAACATTAGTTCACAAATATACAAATTCAAATATTATAATACTAATGTAAATAGAAAATGGAAAATTGGACTAAGTTACGTAATAGTAAACATGGTTAATATAGTAATTATGTTAAATAATGGTAAAGATGGTAAACGTGGTAAACATGGTAGTGTAATTTTCATTCAACAAAATTGATAAATATATAAATTACGTAAAGGTAAACTATGGTAAACAATGGTAAACTATGGTAAACTACACTAAAAAAAATTAAAATAAACAAAAAATTCTACTTATTTGTTTTAATATGTGTTTTAATAAAGAAAAAAAATACAATATCTAACATTTTATGAAAATAATAAATGTAAATAAGAAATAAACATGTGTTACCTGTAATATTAGGAATTTACAAATGGATTGTTTTCCCAAATTCCTTCGTCATGATCATTCCTTGTGGCACAAACTATGTCTTCAACATGCTCATCATTATGTTCTACTAATATTTCCATGGAATTAGGGATCTCACATAAATCAACATCTTCATCAAGTTTATACTCACCAACATATTGTTTTTTCCCTTGTAAAACAACAGACCATTGCATATCTGATTGATCAACTATATAGAAAATCTGTTTTGCATGTGTTTCCATTATAAAAGAATCAGATGTGTCCTCCAATCTATTCAGATTAACAACTGTCATTCCAAATTCATCATGTCTGACATTGTTGTCACTGATAAACCATTTACAGTTAAAAATAGAAACTTTAATTTTAAAGTAATCAACCTTCCATATTTCTTCAATAACTCCATAATATTCACTTGATGCAGAAATTGGGTTTTTGTCTTTAGAAATTGAAAAATGTATTGCTTCTACAAACACCAATACACCACTATTCTGAACTATACTTCTGTTGTCCTGAGCTTTAGTATAAAATGTATAGCCATTAATGTCATAATCGGACCATGTTATCACATTTAAACATAGACCACCCACTATCCATCCTAATGTCTCTGATACATCTGATCTACCAAGCAAGGTCTTTTTAATCTATGACAAAAATGTTTTGTTGTACTCATTCAAAATCCACATTTCTTTCTTATTTGGATGACATTGTTTCAACTCATTAATATGCAATGTGATATATGGTTGAGCATCATCTATGTTATTCAAGATGTATAATTCTAACTTATTCATCTATTTAGATGAAAACGATTTGAATTTCAAGCCATGAATCCCCTTTCCCTCATTATTAACTCATTCATGGCGAGATGGAGGCAAACCTATGTGCTTCGTCATAGCCAAGTAGCTCGTACAAAACCCCGCAACCTCCTCAGAAATATACTTTTCAATAATGGAGGCTTCAGGTCGATATGGATTCTTAACATACCCCTTCAATATTTTCATATACCTTTCAAAAGGATACATCCAACGAAGATATATAGGTCCACAATGCTTTATTTCTCGAACCAGATGAATAATTAAATGCATCATTATATCAAAAAAAGATGGAGGAAAATACATTTCCAATTGACAAAGTATAGAAATTACATCCTTTTCCAAAATGTTCAAAGCATTCACATCAATCACCTTATTACAAATTGAATTGAAAAAATAACACAACTTCATTATAATATTTCTGATACGGATGGGAAATATTCCATGCAATGAAACTGGTAGAATTTGTTGCATCATGACATGACAATCATGAGATTTCATACCTATCAACTTCAAATCCTTCAATGAGACAAATTTTTTTACATTTGAAGAATAACCTTGAGGCACTTTGATATCATGTAGACACTGAAAAAATCTAATTTTCTCCCTCTTGGATAATGTATGAAAAGCCATGGGAAGAAATTTTTGTCTTCCATTAGGAGTGGGAGCTAACTCCAAACGTATTCCCATTGATAGTAAGTCTAATATTACATTCAACCCATCTTTTGTCTTTCCTTTAATATCTAACAATGTTCCAATAAAACTATCACAAATATTCTTCTCCACATGCATGACATCAATATTATGTTTAACTTCATGATATCTCCAATATGGTAGCTCAAAAAATATTCACCTTTTCTTCCAAATATGTCTATCATTACTAGATTTATGTGTCTTTCCCAATGTCACATCACGGTTTTCCACCCTCTCAAAATACACATCAGGGGATAAAGGTTTTGGAGTAATATCAAATTCTTGTGAGCCATTGAATGCCTTTTTTAGTCTTCTATAAGATTTATCCATAGGAAAAAAAATTGATGACCCATGTACACTATTTTCCTCCCATGATGCAATTGAAAATATGAAGTCTGTTGTTCGCAAATTGGACATGCTTTATGCCCCTTAACACTGTATCCAAACAAATTTCCACATGCTGGGAAGTCATTTATAGTGAACATAAGCACTACATACAGTTGAAAATATTCTATTTTATAAGAATCATACACCCTAATACCATCCTCCCATAAAAGTTTCAAATCATCAATCAATGGTGACAAGAAAACATCAATATCATTTCCAGGTTGCTTCGGACCAGATATAATTATACTCAACATGACATATTTGCGCTTCATACAAACTTTAGGAGAGAGGTTGTAAATTACCAATAAAATACGGCATGAACTATGTGTGCTACTAAGGGTTTGGTATGGATTCATTCCATCTGTGCACAACCCTAGTCTGAGATTTCTAATTTCATTTCCAAATATAGGATACTGCTCATCAATTTTCTTCCATTGTAGAAAATCTTTTGGATGAAGTATTTTTCATCACATATCCACTCATCAACATTCCATCTTAACCTTTTTTCATTATGTGAATTAGCAAATAAACATTTCAAATGATGAATTATTGGAAGTTACCAAAATACCTTGGAAGGGATCTTTGTAATCTCTACATCAGCTTGTGATTTTTCTTTCAACTTATACCGTGATGTCCCACATTTTGGACACTCTGACAGAAATTCATATTCCTTCCTATATATCATACAGTCATTCGGAAAGACATGTATTTTCTTGTATCCCAATCCCATCGGGCATAATATTTTCTTGGCCTTATAATGTGAATCTGGAAGATCATTATCTTTTGGAATAATGTCTTTCATCAATTGTAGTAGCTCTGTAAAACTTTGGTCACTCCATCCATGTTTCTCCTTCAGGTTAATCAATCTTAACACCGCTGACAAAACCATAAAATTCATACAACCAGGATATAGTGGTTTTTCAGCATCACCATATAGACGTGTAGCTGTCGGTTCTATCTCAATTTCTTCTGTTGCAATATCACGAATCATTTCTTCAATTCCATTAGAGTTACCATCTTGCGAATCATCATCATTAGAAGATTTGACATTATCTCCAGTTTCACCATACCAAATCCAAGGGCTATAACTCGTATTAAAACCATGACAAATCAGATGATCTTTGATCTCTCTACTTTTCAACTTCTTCATATTCAAACATTTCAGGCATGGACAGAAAAAAATGTCACTTCTTGGAACATTTCGTTTAGAAAATTCCAAAAAAGGCATCAACACCATCCTCATATTCATTACTCATTCGATGTGCGATAATCCAAATTCGACTCATTATTAACCTATAACAAATATCAAAATTATACATCTTGTTAAGATAAGACAAATATATATTTATATGAAAGATATCATAATTTGAATGTAAAAACAATTTTTAAATATAAAACAAATCTATGCATATTTGAAAAAAATATACATGAAAATTATTTTAAAAATAAAATATAGTTAGATATAACAGTTTTAAATTCATCTTGGATACTTTCTTCTTAAGGTACACAAATAATACATCCTAGTGAAACTGGATACCAAATTCACCCTTCTGTAAAAAAGAAATATGAAGTATAAATATTAAAATATGTATAAATTCACTACTAAAAATTACACAGATCCCAACGATTTGAAACCATTGGGATAACCCCTGAAACCATTGGGGTACCCAACGGTTTCACACACCGTTGAAATGATGGTCGTTGCAATAGCCCTATACCAACGATTCTACAGGAACCGTTGGTATAGACTTCTTGAAGTTAAAATATTCCAACTATTTCAATGAAACTGTCCGGATATATATACCAAGAGGGTGTCCAAGGGGGTTGGGGGCTGTCCACAGGGGTAGGGGTTGTCCAGCGCGTCCAGGTGTGGGGGTGTCTAGGGGGTGGGGGCCTGTCCAGGGGGAGGGGGAGTGGTGTCCAGGGGGTGAGGGGGATGCCCAACCCCTACCCCATTAGACACCACCCCCAACCCCTTGGACACCCCCTGGACACCACCACCCCCTGGACATCCCCCCAATCCCCTAAATAGACCCCCCCTATAGATAGCCCCCAACCCTCTTGGACAGCCCACTCACCCCCCTGGACACCACCCCCACCCCCTGGACACCCCTACCCCCTTGGGCAGCCCCCTAACCCCCTGGACACCACCCCCAACCCCTTGGACACCCCAACCCCCTTGAACAGCCCCCGCACCCCCGCTGGACACCACCCCCACCCCCTTTGAAACCCCTAGACACCCCCACCCCTCTAGACAGCCCCCACCCCCTGGACAGCCCCCACCCCTCTAGACAGCCCCCCCCACCCCCTGGACACCCCCACCCCTCTAGACATCCCCCCCACCCATAGACAGCCGCCCACCCCTCTAGACATCCCCCCACCCCCCTGGACACCCCCCTGGACACCCCCACCCCCCTGGACACCACCTACCCCCTTGGACAGCCCACTCACCCCCCCTGGACACCACCCCGAACCCCCTAGACACCCCTACCCCATTGGACAACCCCCTCACCCCCCTAGACACCACCACCTACCCCTTAGACACCCCACCCCCTTGGAAAACCCCCCTGGACACCACCCCCACCCCCCTTTAACACCCCCTAGACACCCCCACCCCTCTGGACAACCCCCCCCCCCCCCACCCCCTGGACAGCCCCCACCCCTCTGGATACCCCCCACCCATTGGAAACCCCTACCCCCTTGGACAGCCCCTCACCCCTAGACATAACCCCCACCCCATGGACAGCCCCCACCCCTTTAGACAACCCCCACCCCCACCCCCCGGACACCCCCCACCCCCTAGACACCCTCTACCCCCTTAGACAGCCCACTCACCCCCCTAGACACCACCCCCTGGATACCCCTACCCCTTTGGACAGCCCCCTCACCCCCCTGGACACCCCCACCCCCTTGGACACCCCAACCCCCTTGGACAGCCCCCACACCCCACCTGGGCACTTACCCCCACCCCCTTTCACACCCCCTAGACACTCCCACCCCTCTGGACAGCCCCCACCCCTCTAGACAGCCCCCACCCCCTGGACACCCCCACCCCCTGGACACCCCTACCCCCTTGGATAGCCCACTCACCCACTCCCCAGACACCCCCCCCCCCGGACACCCCCTGGACACCCCTACCCCCTTGGACTGCCCCCTCACCCCCTTGGACACCCCCACCCCCTTGGACACCCCAACCCCCTTGGACATCCCCCACACCCCACCTGGACACCACCCCCACCCCCTTTGACACCCCCTAGACACACCCACCCCTCTGGACAGCCCCCCACCCCTCTAGACACCCCCACCCCCTAGACACCCCTCCCCACCCACCCCCTGGACACCTCCTACCCCCTTGGATAGCCCACTCACCCCCCTGGACACCACCCCCTGGACACCCCTACCCCCTTGGATAGCCCCCTCACCCCCTTTGACACCCCCCCACCCCCTTGGACACCCCAACCCCCTTGAACAGCCCCTGCACCCCCCTGGACACCACCCCCACCCTGTTTGACACCCCCACCCCTCTGGATAGCCCCCCACCCTCTAGACAGCCCCCCACCCATCTAGACAGTCCCCCACCCCCTGGAAACCCCACCCCCTAGACATCCCCCACCCCCTTAGACAACCCACTCACCCCCTTGGACACCACCCCCACCCCCTAGACACCCCTACCCCCTTGGAAAGCCCCTCACCCCCCCTGGACACCACCCCCACCCCCTTTGACAGGCCCCACACCCCCTGGACACCACCCCCACCCCCTTTGACAACCCCTGGACACCCCCACCCCCTGGACAGCCCCCCGACCCCCTGGACAGCCCCCCACCCCTCTAGACAGCCCTCCCACCCCCTTCGACACCCCCTGTATGTGCACACACACATGATGGAACACTCAAAAAGCATTAAGTTTCATGATATCACTTCCATGGTTTCTTTTACCAAAAAATAATTTAGCATGGTATAAATAAACACTATGAAACTTACCATGATAGCAAGAACAAAGATAGAAAAATAACATCTCAAAAAATTAGTTTAGGGCATCGCGATAAATAAAAACTGAAACCGAGCCGTGTGAAGGTTAATTGAGTGTTCCGAGTCGACCTGATAGATTTGGTGACAATAAAGACAATGAATGATGTTGGAAAAATGAGGCTGGAGGTCACAACTTTGAAGAATCTTTTCTAGGTTTTCCGCGCAGGAGAGACGAGTCGTAGGTTGCCAAATCGAAGAAAATAGAATGACTGAATATGGGGCTCGATAAATCATTTAAAAGGTTTATCACATCGATTATTTTATAACTGACATGATAATCTATTTTGTTTTATGTTTATAACGTCAGTTATTTAATAACCGATGTAAAAAAGGATTTATCACGTCGATTATTTTATAACCGATGTGATAAATGGCACTTTATCATGTCGGTTCTTTTGATAACTGACGTGATAAATTTCCAAGATTTATTTTATCACATCGGTTATTTTATAACCGACGTGATAAAGCCAATCTCGGTATTTTTTACATCGGTTATAAAATAACCGATGTAAAAAATGGATTCCTATCAATTTATCAGGTCATTTATAAAATAAATGACATGATAAATCGATTTTTACATCTTTGCACTTCAGTTATATAGAACCGACATGAAAAATGCCGATGTGTTAAACGTTTTTTCCACTAGTGATACTTAATAAACTCACCACATGTGATGATGTTTATCAATTTTCAATACACGACAAGAAATATTTACAAATAAACTTCAAGTTATACATTTCATATTGTGTTTTAATGAATATTATATTATGATAGGTGGTGTTTAAATATCATCAAAATCATGGAATTAGGACAATCCATGAGAACAAGAATCCTATCGAATTCTACAATTGGATATGTATTAGGGTATATGTAATAATATTTCACTATCAAAACATATATAAAAAAATTACTTATTTTTCTCAATTTTTTGAAAGTGCTAAAAAATAACTACTATAAAAGATTGTGGTTATTATGTTTGTCGTATTCCAACAGCAGATCAGTGTCTTCGAAAAGGTATTTCCGATGATAATTACAATTTCATTTAAAATAAATGTTAATCCTTTGTTTATTTATATTTTTTTAGTATTACCAGGACTATAGAGAATCCTTATATTCAAAAGAGCAAATATATTTTTTTAGAAATGAATGGGTAGAATAAATGTTGTCAGAATGTATACACATATCTTGAAGTGGTGACTTCCTACTACTTATTTAGTTAATTTTCTCATCATTTTTTCTAATTTTTTAGTTAATTTTCTTAACATTTTAACCTGATACTTATTTTGTTAATTTTAACTCAGATCACAATTAAATGACTTAGTCTGTCACACCCTAACCGATGCTTAATTTTATTCTAATTATTTTGGGTTTCTCTTTTGACCTGCAGGTTGTGTCGATTTTAATTTAAAGGAAATTTGGTGTCATACACAGGTGTGTAGTCATATGCGTGATCGTGTGTAGTGACTATCATTAATGAGAGAACGTTTTTTATTAAATGTGTTATTATTTGGGTGTGCAGCCTTGAAAATGACCGTGCATGTTATCTGGCCTCAATAATAAAAATATTATTACTGGTTTGGTTGTTTTTATTATTTTGGTTTTATTATTTTTAGTTTTATTATTAGTATTAAAATTTATTTCTATTATCAAGATTTTTTTTTGTTCTTTTATTATTATTTTTATATCCATTATTTCTTCTTTCCTTATTTAATTCTTATTTTATTTTTATTCTTTATTTATTTTCATCTTCTTTAATTTTTATTTTTATTTTCATTCTTTATTTATTCTTATCCTATTTTATTTTCTTTATTTCCTTTCTTTTTTATTTTTTTTTATTTTTTTTATTCCTCTTTTATTCCCCCCCATTTCTCCCTCTCTCTCTTGCACTTCTCTCTTCCTTGCGCAAACACCTCTCCCCTCCTAACCCTATCAGTGTGGTACCCCCTTCCCCCATCTTCCTCGCCGGATCTCCTCTGCCACCCTCCTCTCCCTCTCTGGCACCCCACCCTCGTGTCGCCCTCACCAGCAACGACACCCCCCCTGGATGCTTGCGAACCCGAGCCACACTGTACCAAACCCCCACCGACCTCCTTCCCGTCGCACTTCCCTCCCACCTTCCCTCCGGCTACACCCGGACCGGCGTCCCACCTCCCTAACTTGCCTCGTGCGCCGCCGATGACCCGTCTGGCCTCCTCCGGCACACAACCTCCCTCATGCCATATATTTCTCAGCCAGACCACACTGGCCGACCTCCTCCGGCAAACCGAACCACCTCACCCTACAGACCTGCTCCCCCTACCCCCCGGACTGCCTCCTCCAGTGCACCAAAACATCCTGCGTGTGTATCCCCTTTCTTGGCTAAACACCCAACGACATCCCCTCTTTTTTTTCCAGCATCGCGCAAGCCTGTCAGCCTCCTCGGAGCTTCAGCCGACCTCCCCCACCCTCACCGTAGGTGCATTCTCCTCCAACCGGGTTTTTCTTCCATTTTGGGTAATTTTGTGGTTAGTGTTTGGTTATCATTTGGTTCAATCATCATGTAATTGGTCTGATTGTTTTATTTTAAGGATTAATTGTGTTGGTTGTGGTGCAGTTGTCACCCGTCAGAGTTTGTGCACCGTGTTTGCGAAGTTTCGATACCGAAGGTATGTGTTTCTGCATATATGTGTTGTTTGAAAAATTAATTTTCTTATTTAATTAATTTATTATACTCATTGATTAGTTTTCTTGGTGAGAATATAGTTTCACTTAGGGTTTAATATGATTTCAATGTGTTTAGTAGCGTGTTTATTTAATATAAATGTTATGATTTTGTGAAAACCCATGTTGAGCTTTTTGTAGTGTTTTATAAACTTTGTTTTTGGTTTATTATGTCATGAAAGGGCTGTGAATTTTGTTTTATCTTGTTTTTGGTGTTGCGTCATGGTGCGCTTGGTTTTAGAAAGGATGTTTTGAGTGTGTTATTAGTGTAAACCTTTGATGTGATATTTCAAATGTTTTATAAATTGTTTAAGTGTTTAATTCCTTTATTAAATTATATGTATAGTGAGTGGTCCCTTCCTTTGGGGTTTGAGTCATCGACAGCAAGGACCTAGGAATATACATATACATGAAAATGTATACGCATGTAGGTGAAGTGGTCTTGGGTTTCCCCTGTCAAAAGCTGTGTGTTTTGAGGTAGGTCCCCTAAGACTATTCCTTCAATCTGAATTCCATAAATTCTTTAGTGCTTTGAAAAGTGTTTTCAAAATTAAATAGTATATATGTGCTATGAAAAGTGTTAGTGATACTTAGCGTTGGACATCCCTTTATATTTAATGGTTCACTTTTACGGTTTAAAATGTGTAGCCTTCTTTTAGATATGTTTTCTAGCTTGGCACACTAAATGCTTAGAATGGTTTTTGAAAAAAATGGTTCTTCATTTTATATGCATAATTTATAAAGTTTCCAACGTGTGTTTTTCATGTTTATATATGATCCCTACCATGCTTGGAAAATGTAATACCCTTTTTATGCTAAATTGGCTTTGAAATGATAAGTCCTTAATGTGGTTTTTCCTAAGTGTCTAGCATGTGTGTTGTGAAGGTTTATTTTTGAATAAATATAGATTAGTACAAGACTTTAAAAATAGGTAAGTTCATGTTTTGGTTAGTCTGTAAGAATACATGAGTTTTGGGATAAATCTAGGGTTAATTGGTAATTTCTCTTTCTTCAACGGTTTGATTTATTTTATGTATGTTTTTAAAAGTGTGGTGCCTTGGTTATACAAATGGATTTTTTAAGAATATTTTTAGAAATTAAAGATGTTGAGAAAAAAAATTTCTGATTGGTAATGTTTTTTGTAAAGTATTGGGGCCCGTTTGGCACTTTAAAAAAAGGTTTACAAAATTGGGAAACCCCTCTTGAGGCATCCCCCCTAGTTTGAGAAATGTAATACAACTGTTAAAATTTGATTTGTGATATGTGCCTAGTGTTGATGCTTATGCTTTGGGTGGTGTGAAAGAGGGGGAATGCACTTAAGGAGGGAGAACAGTGGTGAGAGGTTGAATGAGTTTTGGATAAAGAAAGTGTTGTGTACATATATGTTTGCTTGATAAAAACTCTTCACCACTTGAAACAGAGCACAATGGGAAACATGGGTATCTAGGTGGGTGAACTAGGACTTGTGGGCTAGTGGTCTGGAGGTGACTTGACCCGATTCCATTGCAGGTTTGATGATTGCAACACTAACTAAACATATGAATGACTGAGGATTGTGGTCTTCTAAGCCACATTTTCTGAGGGTGGCCTTCTAAGCCACATTTTCTGAGGGTCGTGGCCTTCTAAGCCACGTTTCACTGAGACACAAAGATCCTAGGTCCCCAACTAATGCTATCTACTTAGGGATTTCCCATGGTGCTTGGGATATGATTTTCAATTCAGTTGTTTCATGCTTGTTCCCTCTTTTTTGAAAACCATATTTTAATCTAAACTGGTCTCCTTAAATTTTCAAATGTTAATGCATGATCAAAACCTATTTTGAAAAGGGAAGAGAAATGTTTTTCTTGGAAATAAAAGCTTGTTATTTTAATTTGAAAAGAGAGAAAAACATTATTATATTATGCCTTACTTTCAAACTAGCATGATTTTGATTTCTTATTAAAGGTAGTGGAATAGGGAATTGTTGTATTTTGGATTTCCTATTGAGCATCTCAGTGCTCATGCCTACTTTATATTTTTAGTTTCAGGTTCTAGTTTTGGATCTCTCTTGTAGTAAGCTTGTTTCTATGTTTGGTGTTTACCCATGAGGTCACTTGGAGGTATGTTCAATGGTCCATCCTTGTTCTATTTTCAATTTAAAGTATTTAACTACCTTACTTAGTTTATGTCAATTTTTCATATGTCTTTTCTAGGATAAATCATTCCCAACTGCCTCATTGTGGTGCCCGACACTAGTTTCCAGCCTGTGGGGATCGGGAACGCCCTTCAGGCCATGTCGCAGACCGGGTCGGGCATCAGGTCGGATGAAGACCTGACCCGGTTCATGAAAAAATGGTATCAGATGAGGTTTTGTTCTTGTTATTTGGGGTGTCTGGTAGATCAGAGATTGGATTGTCTATACTCGAGTGGTAGGTGCGCGAAGAGTGTCATGAATTCTTTCTCGTTCCAATCCTTGAGTAACCAGGGGTGGTCTAGGATTTAAGTTTTTGGATTTTCTCTGTGTGGATGGGGGATGAAAATAGGGGTAAATCGATACTACTTGTGGTCTCAAATGGAGTAGCGACCCCTGTGATGCCCAAGAGTATGGTTTGACACTCCTAGTGGTTGGTTCTTGCCTAGGGCACGGTCTGCTAAACCATGTAACCGGATTAGAAATGACCATGAGTCCTCCGTCCAGGTGATTTGATGTTTGATATGTTTTTCTTTAGTTTTGAGATTGGCACAAAAAAAATCCTTTAAAAAGGGAAGTGGACTTTGGTGTTTCTCTTATTTTATTTTTTGCGTGAGTTTGGAATGCTTTTAGAGGGCGCTTCTTTTGAACCTTGTTTCTGGAAGTTGGCGTTTGATTTTTCAAAGATGAATTTCTAAAAGAATATCTAGGGTTATTTGAAATTGAAGTGAGTTATTTTGGAAATAGGAATCATTTTTAAAATATGTATTGAATTTTTGAAATGGTTTGGAAAAAAATATTTTTGGAATATTGGGAATGTTTTGTTTTGAAAGCGGAAGAGCCTTATTTCATCTAGTGGTATTTCTATGGGTTCTTGCATGTGCATGTGGAAGTGATTAATGGATAGTTGGTGGATCATGTGGATGGGTGCGTGAGTGGCACAAAAATTTATATCTATGAGGCATCCAGGAATATCAGTGGTGAGTGATTGATTTTTAAAGTTTCTTCTTATTTTCTGAAAAATGGGATTTTCTCTAAAATGGGTTTTTGTGCTTAATTGGTTTTGGAATTTGAAAATGGTTTTGAGTTCAGATTGAAAGCAATGGTTTCAAAAGAGTTTTTGGGTCTTATCGTACTATTCTTGGTTTTTCAAGTTAGTGTTTTTCTTTAAAAATGAATTGATGTGTTAAATTGGAATTTTTGGATTTGTGTCTGAGGTGTGGATTTTGGATTTGTGCAATGTTGTTTTTTGTTTCATGTTTGGGATATTCCCCTAAAAACATCCCATGGGTTTCTAGTAGGTCCCTCAGTTCTTGGCTCAGCCCAGAATCCCAGTGGGGTGGCGGAGTTGGGTTCTACTCGATTGTGTCTATTGTTTGTGTATATCGAGGTCGGTTGGATATCATTGAATTCTTTGGGAAAGTTAAGAGTGTCTTTGGTTTTGAAGGAACTCTAAATGTTTTACGGGTGTAAGATTGTCTCAAGTACGTCTGGTGGAGCGGGACTAAACTAGTGAAGGTGGTCATCTTGTTTTGCTATGAATGAGGAGGTCTTGAGCGATCCTCAAGACTACCTTCATCTTGAGGTTGCACCTAAAGAAGCGAAGGCGAGGGAAAGTGGTTGATCTCGTAGGTGCTCGACCAGTCAATAGGCGGCGAAGGAGGCATGTTGACCTTTCTGATGATCAAGTTCCATGCTACCCAGAGGTAGTGTGGAACCTTCAATTTAAAACTCGTACAAGTTGTTGGTCCTGTTTATACTGTGGTAAGTGAAGGTTCCTCATCCAATGAGGAGTGTGAACCAATGAGACCTTTTCTTGGAGTGCTCCTTCCATCGGTTTGTGTTGCGTGTTGGACAGACCACTCAATCACTTATCACTAATGTGATTATTTAGACACTCTAAGTCATTCACTGCAATTCTTAGTTAGTAAGTTTATGGAGTGGTCACTCGGGACATGAGGAGAAGTACGCAGGTTGCTTTTCCAGCATAGGAAGTTCTAGTCAGAGGTGGTCAGCTTATGACTGTGAGGTGGTAGATGCTTCAGAAATCAGGGCCTTAGCCATAGGTCTCAGGATGAAGCTTATGCGCAGTCAAAACTCATCGGGCGTGGTGCGAGTTTGGTCCGACTTAAGTCTGCAATGACGGATGGGGACAACTTAAATTTTCTTATTGCAATATCGCCTCTGAAGGATTCATTTTTGTTGTGATGGGTATGAAGTTCGTGTATCCTTATTGCAGTCTTAGTTTGTGGGAGTTCCACTTAGGCCTCAAAGAGGTTCAGAAAATCCATATCCTTCTAAAGACAGTATGTGTGCTCTGTGAACCTTCTTGTGGTCGGTTATGGATCAAAATCGTACTCGTTTCAGAGATTCACATGTCTTGTGGGATTCATGCTCGCCTATCCAGTTTGTCATTGGGTTGGGGGTTTCTGCTATCAAAACCATCTCATGAAGGGGATTGTTGTCCACTGTAGGAATAATCAGTGCAGGTCAGCCTGTGTTGGTGGGTTCATGATGAAGGGTTCAGTCAGTATTGCCCAAACTAAATTGGGAATGCCCGCGCGGGTTTCTTGGTATTAGGAAATTTTAAAATGGTGGGGAGACCCTGTGTGGGTCTCACTGATGTCCCCTCTTGTGTTGTTTAAACATAGGGAACTTTGAGATTCAAGCTAGTGTTAGAGGTTGTATGAGTTTTGAGTTGTTTTGGTTTGAAGAACCAATGCTTGACGAGAACCCTAATATGGTGGGGAGACCACCATAGGACGAGCTTGTGGAAGACTCTATTTTCAAAGTGTGCTTGGCGGAGCAACCACTTGCTTCTGCTCCGCCCGACCTTAACCATGCTAATTGGTTAGCTCAGATAGTGGGTCGCTTGACGAGTGTTCTTGGAGATCTCGAGCGGCCCCAGTGATCCCTAAGATGGGGGTCAGGGTGTTCCATGTTGTAGTTCTGCCTGAGGTGAATTCCTTGTTGCTGGTTGTTTTTCTTGGTGATTCTGGTTTTGATACATTTGGATTTTCAGGTCATGGGTGTTTTGAATGCCCGATCTTCGGGTGATTGAGTTTTTTTAGGTATCTTCGCGGTCTTGCTTGGAATCTTTGCTTGGTTAAGACTTTTGGGACTTTCTGGGGGTAGAAAGTGTCATGGTGGGAAGAATTGTCACACCCCGACCGATGCTTAATTTTATTCTAATTATTTTTGGGTTTCTCTTTTGACCCCCAGGTTGTGTCGATTTTAATTTAAAGGAAATTTGGTGTCATACACGGGTGCGCGGCCGTATGCACGATCATGTGTAGTGCTCATCATTAATGAGAGAAAGTTTTATTATTAAATGTGTTATTATTTGGGTGTGCGACCTTGCGCACGACCGTGCGCGTTATCCGGCCTCAATAATAACAATATTATTACTGTTCTGGTTTTTTTTATTATTTTGGTTTTATTATTTTTAGTTTTATTATTAGTATTAAAATTTGTTGTTATTAACTAGAATTTTGTTTTGTTCTTTTTTTTTATATCCATTATTTCTTCTTTCCTTATTTAATTCTTATTTTATTTTTATTCTTTATTTCTTTTTATCTTCTTTAATTCTTATTTTTATTTTCATTCTTTATTTCTTCTTATCCTCTTTTATTTTCTTTATTTCTTTTCTATTTTTTTATTCCTATTTTATCCCCCCCCCATTTCTCCCTCTCCCTTTTCTTTCTTTTTTTATCCCTCTCTCTTGCACTCCTCTCTTCACCGCGCAGACCCCTCTCCCATCCTAACCCTAGTGGCGTGGTACCCCCTTCCCCCATCTTTCTCACCGGATCTCCTCTTCCACCCTCCTCTCCCTCTCCGATGCCCCACCCTCATGTCACCCTCACCAGTAGCGACCCCCCCGGCTACTTGCGAACCTGAGCCACACCACACTAAACCCCCACCAACCTCCTTCACATCACACCGCCCTCCCACCTTCCCTCCAGCTGCACCCGGACCGGTGCCCCACCTCCCCGGCTTTCCTCACGTGCCGCTGGCGACCCAGTCGGCCTCCTCCGGCGCACAACCTCCCCATACCACCTATTTCTCAGCCATACCACATCGGCTGGCCTCCTCCGGCGAACCGGACCACCTCTCCCTACCGACCCGCTCCCCCTGCCCCCGGATAACCTCCTCTGGCATAATGAAACCTCCCGTGCGCGTCACCCCTTTCTCGGCCAGACACTCGATGATATCCCCTCTTTTATTTTCGGTATCGTGCAAGCCTGACACCCTCCTCGAAGCTTTGGCCGACCTCCCGTACCCTCGTCGTAGGTGCGTTCTCCTCCAACCGGGTTGTTCTTCCATTTTGAGTAATTTTTTGGTTAGGTTTTGGTTGGCGTTTGGTTCGATCATGATGTAATTGGTATGATTGTTTTATTTTAAGGATTAATTGTGTTGGTTGTGGTACGGTTGTCACCTGGTGGAGTTTTTGCACCGCATTTATGAAGTTTCGATACCGAATGTATGTGTTTCTGCATATATGTGTTGTTTGAAAAATTAATTTTCTTATTTAATTAATTTAGTATACTCACTGATTAGTTTTCTTGGTGTGAATATAGTTTCACTTAGGTTTTAATATGATTTCAATGTGTTTAGTAGTGTGTTTATTTAATATGAATGTTCTAATTTTGGGAAAACCCATGCTGATCTTTTCATAGTGTTTTATAAACTTTTTTATTGGTTTATTATGTCATGCAAGGGCTGCGAATTCTATTTTATCATGTTTTTGGTGTTGCGTCATTGTGTGCTTGGTTTTAGAAAGGATGTTTTGAGTGTGTTATTGGTGTAAACCTTTGATGTGATATTTCAAATGTTTTATAAACTGTTTAAGTGTTTAATTCCTTTATTAAATTATATGTATAGTGAGTGGTCCCTTCCTTGGGGGTTCGATTCATCGGCAAAAAGGACCTAGGTATATACATATACATGAAAATGTATATGCATGTAGGTGAAGCGGTCTCAGGTTTCCCCTGTCAAAATCTGCGTGTTTTGAGGTAGGTCCCCTAAGCCTATGCCTTCAATCTAAATTCTATAAATTCTTTAGTCCTTTAAAAAGTGTTTTCAAAATTAAATATTATATACATGCTATGAAAAGTGTTATCGATGCTTAGCGTTAGACATCCCTTTATATTTAATGGTCCACTTTTACAGTTTAAATGTGTAGCCTTTTTTTAGATATGTTTTCTAGCTTGGAACACTGAATTCTTAGAAGTTTTTTTGAAAAAAATGGTTCTTCATTTTCTATGCATAATTTATAGAGTTTCCAACGTGTGTTTGTCATGTTGATATATGATCCCTACCATGCTTGGAAAATGTAATACCCTTTTTATGCTAAATTGGTTTTGAAATGATAAATCCTTAAAGTGGTTTTTCCTAAGTGGAAATTATGTGTATTGTGAAGTTTGATTTTTGAATAAATATAGATTAGTAAAAGACTTTAAAAATAAAGAAGTTCATGTTTTGGTTAGTTTCTAAGAATGCATGAGTTTTTGGATAAATCTGGGGTTAATTGGTAATTTGTCTTTCTTCAACGATTTGATTTATTTTAAGCATGTTTTTAAAAGTGTGGTGCCTTGGTTGCACAAATGTATTTTTTAAGAAGATTTTTGGAACTTAAATATGTTGAGAAACATTTTTTCTGATTGGTAATGTTCTTTATAAAGTAATGGGGCCCGTTTGGCACTTTAAAAAAAAGGTTTACAAAATTGGAAAACCCCTCTTGAGGCATCCCCCCTAGTTTGAGAAATGTAATACAAGTGTTAAAATGTGATTTTTGATATGTGCCTAGTGTTGATGCTTATGCTTTGGGTGGCATGAAAGAGGGGGAATGCACTTAAGAAGGGAGAATGGTGGTGAGGGGTTGAATGAGTTTTGGATAAAGAAATTGTTGTGTACATATATGTTTGCTTGATAAAAACTCATCACCACATGATACAGGGAACAATGGGAAACCTGGGTATCTAGGTGGGTGAACTAGGACTTGTGGGATAGTGGTATGGAGGTGACTTGACCCAGTTCCACTGCAGGTTTGACGATTGCAACACTAACTAAACATATGAATGACTGAGGGTCGTGGTCTTCTAAGTCATGTTTTCTAAGGGTCGTAGCCTTATAAACCATGTTTTATGAGGGTTGTGGCCTTCTAATCCACATTTCACCAAGACACGAAGATCCAAGGTCCTCAAATAACACTAGCTACTTAGGTATTTTCCATGGTGCTTGTGATACGATTTTCAATTCAGTTGTTTCATGCTTGTTTCCTCTTTTTTGAAAATCATATTTTAATCTAAATTGGTCTCCTTAAATTTTAAAATGTTAATGCATGCTCAAAAAGTATTTTGAAAAGGTAATAGAAATGTTTTTATTGGAAATGCAAGCTTGTTATTTGAATTTGAAAAGAGAGAAAAAAATTATTTTATTATGCCTTATTTTCAAACTAGCATGATTTGGATTTCTTATTAAAGGCAGTGGCATAGGGCATTGTTGTATTTTGGATTTCCTACTGAGCATCTCGGTGCTCACGCCTACTTTATCTTTTCTATTTCAGGTTCTAGTTTTGGATCTCTCTTGTAGTAAGCTTGTTTTTGTGTTTGGTGGTTACCCATGAGGTCACTTGGAGGTATGTTCAATGGTCCATCCTTGTTCTATTTTCAATTGCAAGTATTTAACTACCTTTCTTAGTTTATGTCGACTATTTATATGTCTTTTCTTGGATAAATCATTCCCAACTTCCTCATTGTGGTTCCTGGCACTAGTTTCCAGCCCGTGGGGATCGGGACTACCCTTCGGTCCATGTCGCAGACCGGTTCGGGCGCCGGGTCAGATGGCGACCCGACCTGGTTCATGACATAGTCTATATTTTGTTTTCATAAATCATTTTGTACTCTTAATTGATCACAAAATGGTCGAAGAAAAAACAATTATTGACAAAGTATTCACCCAGGATGTTGCACTCATGTACTATGATCTTGCACTCGACAAGGATGATTCACTCTTGATGATGAACTTTTCTTTTTTATTTTTCAATACATTCGACATTCCATCTTATCAAACAACAATATTTTTAAATAACCCTGAATGATGAATGCATTGCAGAATAAAAATATGTGGTGTTATGTGTAGGAATCAACCACACCTCAATCTGATGAACGATATACCTAATATGACTCGAAGTTTATGTTTTTGGTTCAAAATTGATATTTTATTTTAAAACACTCATTAAATACCCAAAACTGAGCGAACACATTCATGTTGTTTTGATATATTTAGAAAATGATTCATTTTTCTTTTGTGATGTGTAGGAATTAGCTGCACCTCAATCCAATACACGGCGTGCCCGATATGACTCAAAGTGTATGTTTTTAGTTTAAAATTTACACATTAGTTCAAAACACATACCACATTCTAAAAAATGAGAAAACAAATTCAGATTATTTTGATACTTTTAAACAATGATCCATAAGTCATTTTTTATGTGTAGGAATCAGTCTCACCTCAATCTGATACATCATGTGACCAATATGACTCAAAGTGTGTTTTTTTAGTTAAAATGGAATTTTAGTTAAATACATGTGTCACTCATAGAATGACTATAAAACATGCTCTGGTTGTCTTGATACTTTAGTGAAAGGATCCTTATGTCATTTGTAACATTTTGGAATCAACAACACGTCAATTTGATGAATAATGTGATTGGTTTGACTCAATGTGTGTTTTTTATTTAAAATTGACATTTTACTTTAAAAAACACATCACATAATCAAAACTGAGCAAAAACATTCAGGATATTTTGATTGTGAAGATCAAGTGGCGTGTACCGGTTGCGAAGATCAAGTGGCGTGTACCGGTTGCGATGATCAGCGGTACAACAAAAATGGTACGTTCATGGGTGTCGGTGTGTTGAGTGAGAAATACTTAGGGTTAGTTGTAAAAGGCATTTGGGTGTGTTGTTAAAATTCTTCGGCTTCGGGTGATAAAATACATTCGGTTGATAAAATGCCTTCGAGTGAAATATTCTCTTCTCTTGTGCGTTTTCTGCAATGACTACTTCCGCTACGGTACCGGGCTCCGCGCCCCAACGGTGGTATCAGAGGGATTGGTTGAAGTGCTCAGTTATAGAAAATGGTGGCAAGCATCTGGTGGAGCATCTTATCAAGGACTTTGATTTCATTGGAAATTGACGGTGGTATCAATGGTGTTGCTGGAATATCGAAAGTCTTCTTGGCCACATGTGTCATGCGGTGTGTTCTGTTCATTGGGTGACATTCAGAGCTTGGTAGAGTTGGTGATCAAATTGACCCGGATGGTGGAGATAAATGTGGAGTATTTGAATTTTAAATCAAGGTGGATATTGTTGGGATTTTTTTATTTAAAATTTAAATAATGAAGAGAGAGAGAATTATTAATGGAGGGATTTTCTCAACATTAATGGAGGATTTTCTCCCAATATTAATGAAGAATTATTCCTAATAATAATTGATGGAATAATGAATGTTGACCACATTAATTGGAGATATGGGATGGGTGTCTATATAAGAGGATGTGGTAGCATGTTTTGAAAAGAAGAGTTGACAAGATGTAGTCAGTGCAAGAGAGAACGAGGAAGGGGGTGCTGCCATTGCTATTGCCCAAGTGCCGATGATGGTGGAAAACGAGATGATGAAGATGATGACGTGAGAAGATGTTGAGAGAATCTTTGAAGATTGCGTGCAAAGTGATTCGTGAATGTGCCATGTATTGAAAGTCCTCTTGGTTGTGGAGATCAAGTGGTGTGTCCCGGTTGTGATGATCGGTGGTATAAAAAATGGTACGTTAATGGGTGTCGGTGTGTTGAGCGAGAAATACTTCGGGTGAGTTGTAAAAGGCCTTTGGGTGTGTTGTTAAAATTTTTTGGGTGATGTAAAATTCTTTCGGGTGATAAAATGCATTCGAGTGATAAAAGGTTTTTTGGTGAAATCTTCTCTTCTCTTGTGTGTTTTCTGCAACGACTACTTCTGATGCGGCAACGGGCTTCGAGACCCAACAGATACTTTAGTATAATAACCCATAAGTCATTCATGACATGTATGGTTCAACCGAACATCAATCTGACACACGATGTGACCGGTATGACTCAGAGTGTGTGGTTTCATTTAAAAAAGGCATTTTATTAATGTATTGTTTCATATTTATGTTTAATTTATTTTTTATAGTATTACTAATATAAGAATTGTTTTCTTATACATGTGCATGCTTTTTCATGGGATGAGGTGCTTTGTTCGGAAATTGATGTCATGATCGGGCTCTTTTGAGAGGGGGTTGGGGGCCAAAAACAATGGTACACTGATGTTTTTGAATGTTTGTGACAAATTGTGCATACTAATGTAATTGTAAAAACCAATGTTTGAAATGTCTATAATATAGTGTTTTTTCTTAGATTTTTTGTGTAAATTTTATTTGAATTAAATTTTGTATTTGTTGTTGCAGTGTGCTGTAATTTTAGCAACACACTACGACAGTCTGACTTTTATCAGTGTCATTTCTCACTGATAAAGATTCTCATTTATTAAATATGATTTATATATGGCTAAATATGCATTTAAACTTAATATATAATATATTTAGTGAAAATGGATTATAAAATAATTTTAAAAATAATATTAATAAATAATTTTCTAATTATTATTGAGTAATAGTCATTTAAATACAATTTGATGATAAAAAATTCAAAAAATTAATAAATGGTCTAAAATAAGTTGAAACGTAACTTGAAATTTAAACAGTAATAACTTTTGATTAGGGTGTCTATTTTGGCTTCACCACATATCAAATCAAAACTTGCGATAAGCACTACATCCTGGTGACTATGGTGAACCCCCTGTCACATTTTAGTCAGGGTATCCCAATTTTTTAATATTCAATGGAATTTTAGCCTCGTTTAAGGGGGTCTTCTTATCTTTTTTTGTAGACTCAATTTTTTATTCAAGGCTTACACTCATAAGGATATTAGGACACTCAAATGTTATCATTTTCATAATGTGCTATTATTTAAATTTAAGTATATACACATATATACATATTTGTATATATTTGCACATAAAAATTTAATTTTATAAATATATATGTAAACATATTTAAATATAAAATATCTTTATAAATATATAAAGCATATCTAAATAAAAAGTAATATCCATTTTATTTAAGCTAACAATATATGAATATTTATATACCTATAGAATGTGTGTGTGTGTGTGTGTTAACAAAGTGATATATATTATCTATATATTCTAATATACGCATACAAGTATTAATATATAATATGTGTAAATAAATAAAAATATGTATAATTGTATTTATAGATACACACACACACACACACATATATATGCTTTCATGTATTAATTTATTTATAAACCCACACACACACAAAAACATATTTTATAAATATATTTAAAAATAATCCTATAAATATATATTAATATAAAAAAAATATATGGATAAAAAAATAACTAGATATAAATATAAATACTATCACAAAAACAGGTTTTCGCAGCATTACCCTTTAACAGTGCTAAAAAAAGCACTAATAAAGGGATCCACATTATCTGTGATTTTTTAGTAGCACTGATAAATGGGGGCATTTATCAGCCTTTTTTTACTAGCACTGATAAATGGTATATTTCAAAAAAAATCATTAAAAATGATATATTAATATAAAAATATAAAAATATATTTATATTGATATAAATATAAAATATGTTTTTTAAATATGTTTTAGATAAGTATAAATAGACATTTACACTTAATATATAAGAAATTTAGTGAAAATGGATTATAAAATATTTTTAAAAAATTATTAATTAATAAGTTTCTAATTATCATAGATTAATAATAATTTAATAACAATTTGAAGACACAAAAAATCAAAAAAATTAATAAAAAATCTAGAATAAGTTGAAAACGTAACTCAAACTTAAAACGACCATAACTTTTGATCCGAGTGTCCGTTTGAGCTTTACCACATATCAAATTGAATTCTGCAATGAGCTCTACTCACTGGTGAAAAAAGGGACCTTCAATCACATTTTTTAAGGCTAAAAATGCCCCTGAGATCTCCAAAATTAAGTTTTTATTCGAGATATCAATTTTTTTAACATTCGATGGAATTTCATCCTCGTTTTAGGGGGTCTTCTTTCTTTTTCTAGTGGTGACTAAATTTATTCCCAAGGATTACATTCATATTGATGTCATGGATTTGAAATTTTATCATTTTTCATAATGTACTGTTATTTATAATCAAATATATAACAATATATACATATTTTTTATATATTCGCAGATAAAAAATTAATTTTATAAATAAATAATTAAACATATTTACATATAAAGTATATTTCTCAATATATAAGCCTTATAATATCCATTTTATTGAAAATGAAAATATATGAATATTTATAAACTTATATAATGTGTGTGTGTGTGTGTGTTTGATAGTGTGTGTCTATATTAACAAACTGATATAAATATATTATCTATATATTTTAACATATGAATATACATATGAATATATAATATGTGTAAATATATATAAATATGTATAATTATACTTACAGATATGTATATATATATACATGTGTATGTATGTTGTATATATGTATGTATTTATTTATTTATTTATACACAAAAAAATATTTTATAAATGTAATTAAAACTAATATTATAAATATATATTAATATACAATATATATATATATATCTAAATAAATAAATATATATAAATTTATTGATATAAATCTATATTAATATACAAATAAATATAACTATATATATAAAAAGATATATTATTAATTAGAGAATAAAACAAGATGAGCGAGTGGTAAAGGTACAGACACACGAGGGAGAGATCTTGAGTTCGAATCCATATAGAGGCAGGGGTGTGTGGGTGGGTGCAGGGGGGTGGCTAGCGCTGTTAATGGGTAGGTGGGTGCGCCAAGCAATGTTAAAGGGGGTGGGCGGGGGTGGCGAGGGCGCTGGCGGGGCTTCCTAGCGCTGTAAAAAGGGGGTCACCAATTTAATTTTTTATTATTTTATTTTTGAATTTTATCACCCCTAAAAAAATGTTGACTAAAGACCCCTTTCATCATTGCTTTTTTTAGCATTGATAAAAGAGGTCTTTATCGTTGTTTTTTAGTGCTGATAAAAGGAACCCCTTTTAATAATGCTTCGATTATGAGCGCTTTTTTTAGCGCTGATAAAAGTCTTTTTTAGCGCTGATAAAACCAGGGGTATCTAGTGTTGTTAAAGGGTGGGTGGTGCGCCTAGAGTTGTTAAAGGGGGTGGGAGGGGTGGCGGGGGTGCTGGCGGGGCTTCCTAGCGCTGTAAAAATCAAGGTCTCCAATTTAAATATTTTTTTTATTTTTTCTTTTTTTCTTTTATCACCTCTAAAAAACGCTGATAAAAGACCCATTTCATCATCATTGTTTTAGCGTTGATAAAAGAAGTCTTTATCAACAATTTTTTTAGACGACCCCTTTTAATAGTTCCTGGATTATCAGGGTTTTTTTAGTGCTGATAAAAGTCTTTTTTAGTACTAATAAAACTAGGGGTGGCTAGTGCTGTTAAAGGGTGGGTGGTGGGCCTAACACTACTAAAGGGGGTGGATGGGGGTGGCAGGGGCATTGGTGAGGCTTCCTAGCACTTTAAAAAGGGGGTCTCCTATTTAAAGATTTTTTTTTGACTTTTATCACCCCTAAAAAACGCTGATAAAAGACCCTTTTTATTGGCGCTTTTTGTTAGTGTTGATAAAAGAGGCCTTTATGAGTGTTTTTTTAGCACTGATAAATGGGACCCCTTTTAATAGCACCTCGATTATAAGTGTTTTTTAGCACTGATAAGTCTTTTTTAGTACTGATAAATTTCTATTTTGTGAAAATGAAATAAATGGATATATCCTAAAATGGAAAACAAAGTAACATGGAGTATTGGTAAGGGTCCATACATGTAAGGCAGAGTTCTTGGGTTCAAATCAAAGGGGGGGAAGGGGTGCACATTTGGGTGAAGGGTGCCACTTGTGCTGTTAAAGGAGGCGACCCTAGCATTGTTAATGGAGGTTTGGAGCCCTGATAAAGGGGGTTGTCTCCACATCTGATTTTTTTTTAATTTCTAGAATTTATTTTTTAAGAAAAAAAAATTGACTTTGATCACCGCTTTTATTTTAACGCGGATAAAAGACTCATTTCATCAACATTTTTTTAGCATTGATTAAAGGGGTTTTTATCGCCGTTTTTATTGGCGCTAATAAAAAGGACTCCTTTTAACGGTGCATAGATGAACAAAGTTTTTTTAGCATTGTTAATGGCTTTTTCTGGCATTGTTAAAGTCATTGGTGAACCATGTAATTCATCCATTTTATTATTCTGTTTTTGTGAACAAGTTTGTTTTAGTGACATTATAGTATACAAAATGAACCTCCTTGGAGGATCCCTAACTAGTGGTTAAGATAAAGGGAGGAAGCAGCTTCCGCACGAAGCTTTCGCTTATGAAGGAAGTGACGCAGCGATTTCTTCATGGAAAGACCCGTAGGTGTGTGGAGGTGAGATTTGAGAGACTCTGAAACCCTTGACTTCTTCTCCCCACTGGCCCTCATCTCCCTGCTCTCCCTGCTCGCCGCCAGTATTATGGCCCTCACATGAAGCTTCGTGACGTCGCACACGCACATCCTCCCATTGTAAAATATGGTGAGATGTTGCTCTGTGATTGCATTACGAGTCCCGGATCCATCCTTGCCTTAGAACAACCCATCACCACAACATGAAGGAATGCTAGTAATAAAATAAGTTGCAGAAAGTGTGCTTACGTTTCATCCAGCGACCGGCTGTTGCAGCCGCAATCACCGGCGACGGTGGCAGCAGGAGGTTGAAGACGAAGATCCAGAACCGAGTTCCTCCTCTCCTTCCATCCTAAGTACATGCTTGGGAAAACAACGTGTGAGGTGTACTTCAAAAATATTCAGAGTACACGGTATGTATAGTGGGCCACACGCCGTATAGACTCTGTGTTACACGGTCACCAGCTGGGCAAGCCGTGTATGGGATACACGACTCGACCCTGACCCGAAGGGACTACACACCGTGTCCAGTGGGCCACATGGTGTGTAGTCTGGTTTCCATGTACCAGTTAATCTTGGTCAACACCACGTGGATTAAAGGTCATTAATGGTGTCATTAATTCCTAATTAACGCAAGATCTCAAATTGATTACTGAACCAAATCTTGATGCATTAAACAATACTACACGACATGTAATTTCGATTACACGGTGTGTAGTCTATTTTTGTATGGCCAAGATCCATGGCACCTCTAGATGAGTTCCTTGATTTTATTTTATTCATAAAATTGATCGTTTCTATTAGATTTGTGAGAAATGATGAAGGAATAAATAGATCTCATAATTTTTATTTAAAGAATGATTAAACTCGAATTGAAAAACTAAATTATGAATGCGTATTTCATCAATGAAACTAAATAATTATAGACAATAACATGCCCCGTTCACATACCACTTGTAGGTTTTGGGTGTAATAGAAGCACGGGATGGGCGGTGCCCAAATTTAATTTTTACCATATTCAATGAACAAACCAGGATCAATACGACGATGGATGTCAGTATCCACAGAATTGAATCATGGATTTAGATAGAGGAATAGAAACCCGGAACCAAGAGAGAGGGTCAACATATTTATTTTAATTAATTTAACCCAGTTTATTTTATTTCCATATTGCATGCTTGTTTAATTCATTAATTATGCGATCGCAACAATACATCCATAATGAATAAACCATGCAACTAACAGAAATAAAATAAAGGGTTTGATCATGAGCTTGTTCTAATGGCTACTATATCTAGTGGATGATAAACTAACTGTTGGCCTAGGGGAGAAACACCTTGAACCAATTAGGTTCATGTTTACAGCTTTCCACCTGTCCACCTCTATATCTCCTTTGGATTGGTTTTGCCTCAACTCCTAACTTGAACCACCTCCACTAACTTGGGAGTTCCATCCACTACATATTATTTTACTCACATGCAGGTGAGGGGTAAAAGGGGGTTTACATAAAATAAACCATGGGAATGCATGCCCTACATATTAATGAGGAGAGAAGGAATGCAGACCAACAATTTAATTTAATAAATTTAAAGGAAACCAATCACATAAAAAAAGGTATGGTCTAGCTCACAATCATCCACATGCATGCAATGAATTTTCATATTTAATAAAACTAGCATTCAATTATTTAATTGTTATTATTTAAGATAAATCATGCTCGAATCGATTAATTATTATCTTTAATTAATCAGTCCTTTTATCTTAATCCTTTTCTAAATTTCCTTGATATTCTCATCGATTATAATTTAAAAAAAATTAGAATTCATTTAAAATTAACCTTGTACATAACTTGTACCTTGGATGAAACCCGGTGAATACCTATCCAAAACTACCCAACATGTATTATACTTTTATACACTTTGGTGGTGGTGCAGTGGTAAAGGTGAGTTGCCAAACAAGGTCATTCTTTAGGAGGTTCAGGGTTCGAATCCTGGGAGTCCGCTCTCGGGGCGAGCCTCTCCCCCGAGATCCACCCGCCTTGTCGGGCCGCCCGGACTCCTCTGGGCGGGAAAAATGAGGCGTGGCCCAATTGCTGATGGATCGCTGTGACAAACCATCGCTGTCGGGCCGTTACCCTCTGGGACGCTCTTCCATCTCGGCTGGCAACGGCTCCTTTCCCGGCTGGGTAGCTGCCTGTGGGTACTACCCCTTCGTGGGGGAGGGGGGGTTCTCTGTGTGGAGGGTTCGAAAAGGCCACACTGGGAAATTCCATTTTTTTTAAATAAAACTTTATTAATTTTGACATGTAGCATGCACACAAAATTATAATTGTAATACAACTCATACGTGATGTGTAGATCTTTGAACATTACGTAGATATTAATTAAACACACACACACACACACACATATATATATATCAAAAACCTATTACATGTTGTATCCTAGCATTATTCCCACACAAAGGTACATGTCTTAAGGGTTACATAATATAATAATAAATTTTAAATCTGCATAATATGGAAAAAGTACATGGTGTGTAGTTCCAACTACACGATGTGTATCCTCCTCACCGTCCATCCGAAGTACATGCCTGGGGAAACAACATGTGAGGTGTACTTCAGAAATCTTCGAAGTACACGGTATGTCTAGTGGGAACACACCGTATAGACTTCATGTTACACGGTCACCATCTGGGCAAGCCATGTATGGGATACACGACTCGACCCTAACCCAAAGGGACTACACACCGTGAGTGGGCCACATGGTGTGTAGTCTGGTTTCCATACACCAGTTAATCTTGGTCCACACCATGTGGATTAAAGGTTATTAATGGTGTCATTAATGCCTAATTAACGCAAGATCTCAAATTGATTACTGAACCAAATCTTGACACGTTAAACAATACTACATGGAATGTAATTCTGATTACACGGTGTGTAGTCTAGTGTTGTATGGCCAGGATCCATGGCACCTTTATATGAGTTCCTTGATTTTATTTTATTCATAAAATTGATCATTTCTATTAGATTTGTGAGAAATGATGAAGGAATAAATAGATCTCATAATTCATATTTAAAGAATGATTAAACTCGAATTGAAAAACTAAATTATGAATGCGTATTTCATCAATGAAACTAAATAATTATAGACAATAACATGCCCCACTCACATACCACCTGTAGGTTTTGGGTGAAATAGAAGCATGGGATGGGTGATGCCCAACTTTAATTTTTACCATATTCAATGAACAATCTGGGATCAATACGATGATGGATGCCAGTATCCACAGAATTGAATCATGGATTTAGACAGAGGAATAGAAACCAGAAACCAAGAGAGAGGGTCAACGTATTTTGTTTATAATTAATTTAATTAAATTAAATAATTACCTCTAAGTTGGTTCTTTCTTCATTGATGCGTTCAACCATATATTTGTAGCATGCCTTTGTTATGTTATAAAGATCAAGGGTAGATCTCCTCTAACAGTGATCCACATGTGTTCCGCATATCTATAGACATCGTCGAAGGAGTCTCCAAGTGCTAGCATGGAAGATCCATTCACTTATTATGCCTTCCTTTGATTGCCTTGAGAATAGCTTCCAAAGCATTCTCCGTGATCTAGTGGAGGAGGATCTCTCTCATTCTTGAGAGCATTCTTGGAGTTGGATGAACTCTCTAGGCTTGAGAGTTTTTCCCCAATTTATTGTGCACAATAATAATCATCATCACTTTGCTAGTGCTTGACTAATAAGAAAATAATATAACCAGGCATTTAATTCTATAGGGTAATAATAAATAATTTTCACAAGTACCTTAATTATTTGATTAATCCTAGTGAAAAACCTATGTAAAATAATAACAACAACCTTATTATTTCCTGACATGCACTTAACTTGCGAGTTATAATTAAATAATACTTAATAAAATAATATTCAATATTATAATATCTCACTGGACCCTTAACTTGGTTTTTCAATCCTCCACCATATTTATTGAACATTGAATAATGAATATTTATTTATTAAATAAATATCACTGCATTATTCGCCAATAAATATATAAATATTATATTCACTAAATTGTAAATAAATATTTATTAATTATTCCACCCACATTATATTCTATTGAATAACTAGTGTCAAAATAAATGTGATCAAGCATCCATGAATAATTATTAAACCAAAACCAGGAATAATATTTATTCAACTTGTTAAATAATAAATAATATATTATTTAACTGAGATACTGGATACACTTAGTGTGTGACCCTCTAGGCCTTTTTCTCAGTGGCATTAGGCAGTGCTTCCTAAATTCCAATGTTAGCATCTAGCAACACGACAAGGAACCCATAGAGAAAGAATTTAACGCCACAAAGACATGTCACCTCATACAAATGCTTACCATGTAATATAATCCCTTTGTCTCAATACCTCCAATCAATTGGGTTACATGCAAGTGCTTTCAACCTATGTGCTCGATTTCTCATTCTTTGACTTACCAGAAATTGAACTTGCTTATAGAACACCATGGATATGGATTTATTTATGCTAAATCATTTACATCAAAGGGCCTGAGATGTCAAGTTTCATTATGGAATAGAAGGGACACATCCTTTCTCTCATTATTCATTAATGTAGTATTACTCATGATGCACCCAACATATCCTACCTTGTCGCGGACATATGTCATCACGATTTTCACCAATACATATAAGTGTGTGAGTCATAATACTCATTAATAATAATCATAAATTCTAAGGACCAATACAAACGTCCACTGATACTAACATCTAATGACACTTATAAATGTGGATTTCTTTCTGTCAGGTCTCGTTCTCGTAATATCCTACTAGATATCACCAAGGGAATACACCATGAGAAGGTGTCTCAAAGTCCTATGAGTATCCACCACTGATATCCTGTATCATTTTTGTCCTTCAAATGATATCACCCATCTATAGAACATATATCTAAGAATAGTGTCATAAAATTTTTGAGTTCTCATCATAGCAGGGAACTGCTATGACCTTTTAGTGCAACAATTACTCTTGGGATATTATCACATGCAATGTTACGTAGAAGAATAATCATGATGTGATAATATGTTTATTAATATCCATCCAATGAATACATTTTTATCATAAATTAAAAAGAAGTTGGCTCTAGGGCACTAAATCCAATACGATCAACCATGTTTCCCTACCCTTACTGGGTGTGTGTCCCTATTTTGTTGTTCAATGGTTTCACTGGGCTAATTCATAGTTGTCGGTGTGTCCCTTGCAAGCCTAGCAGCCTCAAATTGTTTCACCTACCTCACTCTATCATTACCGTGGGGGATCTTTTATTCTATGTGGTAGAAGATCCATTTTCATGAGAAACTGGTTTTGGGGTGTCCCGTGTTTGGGGTGTTCTGGCGTGAGTGAGAGGGAGGTGTGGAGAAGGAGGTGTTCTTTGGGAACCTTCTTGTTCTCCATAGAGGTAGTGATGGCAGAGGAGTGAATGTGGTCATTCCCGATCATTGATGAGTATTTCCAATGATCTCCTGATGTTTCTTGACGTTCCTTATGCTAGGAAAATAACAAGGAGGATAGAGGAGGGAATTCTTGATGATAACGACCTACATTGATTTTGTGTGGGGGGGGGGGGGCACTCCCAATCCAGGGAGGAATCAGCAAAGGAATTCATGGGAGGAAACCAACCCTGTTGTAGGGTTTTCCATGGTGGGCAGCCAAGTTGGTGGGTGAGTATTTGGTAGTGAGGATATCTTCATGGGTAGATGAGCTACCCAACAACCAAGGAAAAGTGGTTTTTGATTCCTATTTAAAATGGGATCAAATCTCATGGAATTAATATCGAGAAAAATTCTATATGTGTATTGTGTGATCATCCAAAGAGTTTGATCTAGAGAGAGAAATAGTGAATTGGCCCTCTTCTCCCATGGACATAGGCAATCTTGCTGAACCATATTAAATCCGTGCATACTTTGTTTTTCTTCTTTGTTTTGTGTGTTTTTTGTTTCCATGAACCTCAACTTCATCAACGGGTGGTATCAGAGGCAGGATTTTTGAAACGGGAAGCAACAATAAAGTATTCTAGCGACCGTAAAATTGAAAGTGTTTGAATTTTTTTGAGGCCATATCCATGAAGATCTCGACAAGATGATTCTAATGGTGTAAGCGGTTCAAAAAACAGAGCTAAAATGAAGCCAGTAGAGCTGGTAAAAGTTTCTGTCAAATCATAGGTGCTACAGTACCCCTGCTGGAGAAGAAGACACTATTCACATCGGTGGAAACTTTTTGACCGCTTTTCTAACCACTATTTCGGCAAGCCACGTCAGCACCACATCTGTGGTTTATCTAAACCGTTGAACTAATTTTGGATATATCTCAGCCAATGCGAGTCCATTTTTAGTTATCTAAGAGTCGATTCCAAATATTTCAACCATTCTGGATGCATCAGTATGGTTAGTTTTTCAAAATTATCACTCCATAAAGTGGAATTGAATGGGTGTGACATCGAAAGTGGTAATCATGTTTTGTTAAAACAATGATGAAAGGTGGAAGAGCCCTACCAAAATTTGATATTAAGAAGTTCAATGGTCGAAACAATTTTGGCTTGTAGAAAATTGAAATGAAAGATATTCTAGTACAACATGTCATGATCAGACTGTTGATTGAGAAAAACCCGATAGAACCAATGACGATGATTGGGAAGATCTTGAGATGCAGATCATCAACACAATACGATTGTGTCTGGAGAACAATTAAAGTACTCGGTGTTGGATGAGACCTCACTGAAGGATATTTGGAAGAAGTTAGAGAAGAATTATATGGAAAATTTTCTCCCTGACAAATTATTCTTAAAGAATAAATTGTACCAATAGCGAATGGGTGAGGGGACAAATTTTTTGGATCACACCAACGAGTTCAACAAAATCCTGACACAATTATTAGGGCTCAGTGTGAAGGTTGAAGAGGAAGACAAAGAACCTTTGCTTTTTTCATCTCTACCAAACTCGTTTGATGGAATTGTGATGACATTGCTCATGGGGAAGGAAACGTTGAACCTGGATGAGGTGATGATGTCAATTCAAGATTTAGATGCATTCTGAAGACCCGTGATGCATTTAGGTGAGAAAATCATGCTTATGCACGATGCTCAACATGGGATAAGATGATATTGGAAGTCAGGAGGTAAATAATGGTGACCAAAATCGAGGGGACGTGATCCTAGAGAAATGACGTGTTTTTGGTGTGAGAAAAAGGGTTACTATAAAATTGATTATGAAGAGTGAAAATGGTACATTACTGGGAAAGAGAAATATGAAGAGAAGGATATGAACATCAAAGAATCATTGAGGGATGATGAAGTTTGGATAACAACGAGAAGCTCACACTCAAATGGGAGAATTGAATGGGGAAAAGTGTAGTGTCATTACTATAAAAGATATAAGCACATGAATTGGGAATGTCGATTTTTAAAAAGGACAAACAAGCGGACTCAAAATCTAAAGGAAGACGGATGGTTTTTTGATTTGGGGATCTTGGTAAACATATGTACGAAAAAAGTTCATTTCATACTTTTTAGCAGGTGCGAGATTCAGTGAGACTTGTTGATGGGTCAACATGTGAGGTTCGAGAAGTCGGGACAGTGAAATCGAAGACACCTGGCGGAGAAGTAAGAAAAATGGCTGACGTTAAATTTGTTTCGAGGATGAGACAAAACTAAGTATCATTAAGTAGGCTCTATGCAAGAGGGTAAAATATTTAGCGTTGATAAAAGAGACCTTTATCGGCGCTTTTTTTAGTGCTGATAAAAGAGACCCTTTTTAATAGTTCCTCGATTATCATCGGTTTTTAGCGCTGATAAAAGAGACTCCTGTTAATAGCGTCTCGATTATCATTGGTTTTTTAGCGCTAATAAAAGTCTTTTTTAGTGCCGATAAAACCAGGGGTGGCTAGCGCTATTAAAGAGTGGGTGGTGCGCCTAGCTTTGTTAAAGGGGGTGGGCGGGGGTGGTGGGGGCGTTGGCAGGGCTTCCTAGCATTGTAAAAAGGGGGTCTGCGATTTAAAGTTTTTTTTACATTTATCACCCATAAAAAATGATGATAAAAGACCCCTTTCATCAGCACCTTTTTTAGTGCTGATAAAACATAAAACTGTGTTTTGTGATTGTGAAATAAATAGATATATCATAAAATGGAGAACAAAGCAACATGGAGTAGTGGTAAGGATCCAGGCGGGCAAGGGAGGGTTCTTGGGTTCGAATCAAATGGGGGGTGCGTGTTTGGGTGAAGGGTGTCACTAGCACTCTTAAATGGGGCGCCCCTAGCATTGTTAATGCAGGCTTTGAGCCCTGATAAAGGGGGGTGGTCTCCACCTCTGATTTTTTTTTTAATTTGCAGTTTTTTTTTTAAATATTTGACTTTGATAAGTGCTATTATTTTAACGCTGATAAAAGACTCATTTCATCAACGTTCTCATTTCATCAACATTTTTTTAGCATTGATTAAAAGAGCTTTTATCACCGTTTTTTGTTAGCGATGATAAAGTAGACCGCTATGCTTAGATCAACAACATTTTTTTAGCATTGTTAATGCCTTTTTATAACACTATTAAAAGTCGTTAAAGTAAGCGCCATTGGGGAACCATGTAATCATCCTTTTTATTCTTCTGTTTGTGAGAACAGGTTTGTTGTAGTGACATTATAGTATACAAAATGAACCTCCTTGGAGGATCCCTAACTAGTGGTTGAGATAAATGGAGGAAGCAGCTTCCGCACGAAGCTTTCGCTTATGAAGGAAGTGCTGCAGCGATTTCTTCATGGAGAGACCCGTAGGTGTGTGGAGGTGAGATTTGAGAGACTCCCAAACCCTTGACTTCTTCTCCCCACCGGCCCTCTTCTCCTTCGTCTCCCTGCTCGCCGCCACAATTATGGCCCTCGCCTGAAGCTCCGTGACGTGGCACACGCACATCCTCCCATTGTAGAATATGGTGAGATGCTGCTCTGTGATTGCATTACGAGTCCCGGATCCATCCCTGCCTTAGAACAACCCATCACCACAACTTGAAGGAATGCTAGTAATAAAATAAGTTGCAGAAAGTGCGCTTACGTTTCTTCCGGCGATCGGCTGTTGCAGCCGCAATCGCCGGCGGCGGCGGCGGCGGCGGCGGCGGGAGGTTGAAGACGAAGATCCAGAACCGAGTTCCTCCTCTCCTTGATCCCTATCATCATACAGTGTAAGGGTGAAAGAGGTGTGATTTGTGAGCAGGAGTGGGATTAAGGTTTTAAAGGGAAATGTGGAAGGGAGGGCTGCGCCGCATTCAAGAATTGCTCAACACGCAACCCACACACAAGCCACGTTCCTTTAATAAAAACGAAAGAAAATAAAAAACGCACGTGAAAATTGAATTATCGGTTTGATTTTCACCCACCCACATTGCCTGCCTAGTCGGCAAGAGCATACCGGGTAAACGCCACGCACGCCACGCACGCCACGCGCCCCAGCACTGCCGGCGGATTAAATCTTTTCGGCGCATATTATAAACCTTGCGGCCAACAGGTGCGAGTCGACTCCTGACCTCTATCAAATCAAGTACCAAATCTTCGTGTAGGGCACTCCGGTGACAGCTTTTAAAATATTTAAAGCATGGATTTTTTTTTTAAATACGTTTTTTAAAAAAAATATTTTTTAAAAAACGCTCAGGTTAAAAATATTTTTAAAACAGCCCCTCAAAGGCGGCAGACGCGATGCCGCCTTTGGCCTTTACCCGAAAGGCGGCATCCGCGATGCCGCCTTTCCCCTAAAAAAATTTTAATTTTTTTTTTGAAATTTTTTATTTTTATTTTGTTTTGTTTTGTTTATATATATATATATATATAAAACAAAAATTTTCAGCAGAATTTCTCTGCTACTAAATATCCAGCGGTACTGCCATTACAGCAGTCTGGATTCTGACAGAAACCCTCACCCAGACCTCCCTTTTATAAGATGCCTTGCTCTGGAAATCATTCTGCATTTTCGATGTGAGATTCAGGTTCTCTATTTCCTGCGCATTACATTCTGCATTTCCGATGTGGGATTCTGTTTCAAGTGCGTGACTTTGAAAGACAATAAAATATAAACTATAAGACCAATATAAATGAAATTTTAAATATTGATTAAACATATAATTAATAGTTGAAATCAAAAAGAATTTCCTTAAAAATGATGATGCAAAATAATTTATAAGGTTTCAAAACCGCTTACTTGAAATTTAAAAAAGTTTCAAGTACGTGAATTTGAAAGACTATAAAAAATAAAATATAAAACGAATATAATTGAAACTTTAAAGATTGATTAAAGATATAAGAAATAGTTGAAAACAAAAGGATTTTCATAAAAAAAATTGATAGAAAATAATTTATAACCTCTCAAAACCGCTTACTTGAAATTTAAAAATGTTTCAATCACGTGAAACTGAGTGACTATAAAATATAAACTATAGAACAAATATAATTGAAACTTTAAACATTGATTAAACATATAAGAAATAGTTGAAAACAAAAGGAATTTCATAAAAAAATGTTAATGGAAAATAATTTATAAGCTCTCAAAACCGCCTACTTGAAACTTAAAAACGCTTCAAATACGTAAATTTGAACGAGTATATATAATTATATAAGTAATAATTAATAAGTAATAAGTAATAATTATAATGAATAATAATAATTAATATTTATATTACTTATTAATAATTAATAATTAATAATTACTAATTACTAATTAATTAGTAATAATTATTAATTATATTACCAATTAACTAAATAATTATTATATATATAATAATTAATAAGTAATAAGTAATAATTATTAATTATTAATTATAATAAATAATAATAATAATTAATATTTATATTACCAATTACTAATTAATAATTAATAATTAATAATTACTAATTACTAATTACTAATTAATTAGTTACAATTATTAATTATATTACTAATTAACTAAATGATTATTAATTATATTACTAATAATTATTAATTAATAATTAATTAATCATTATTAATTATTAATTAGTAATTATTAATTAATAATTAATTAATCATTATTAATTATATTACTAATAATTATTAATTAGTTAATTAATTATTAGTTAGTTAATTAATAATTAATTAATAATTATTATTAGTTAATTATTAATTAGTTAATTAATAATTATTAATTAATTATTAATTAGTTAATTAATATTTATATTACTAATTATTACTAATAATTATTAGTTAATTATTAATTAGTTAATTAATAATAATTAACTAATAATTATTAGTAATTAATTAATCATTATTAGTAATTAATTAATAATTATTAGTAATTAATTAATAATTAACTAATTAATAATTAACTAATTAATAATTAATTAGTAATTAATAATAATTAACTAATTAATAATTATTAATAATTAACTAATTAATAATTAATTAATCATTATTAGTAATTAATTAATAATTATTAGTAATTAATTAATAATTAACTAATTAATAATTAATTAATAATTAACTAATTAACAATTATTAATAATTAACTAATTAATAATTAATTAATAATTATTAATTAACTAATTAATAATTAACTAATAATAATTAACTAATAATAATTAGTAATTAATTAATCATTATTAGTAATTAATTAATAATTATTAGTAATTAATTAATAATTAATAATTAACTAATTAATAATTATTTATTAATTATTACATATATAATGAATAATAATAATTAATATTTATATTACCAATTAACTAATTAATTACTAATAATTATAATGAATAATAATAATTAATATTTATATTACTAATTAACTAATTAATAATTAATATTTATATTACTAATTAACTAATTACAAATTAATTATTAATTAGTTGATTAGTAATATAAATATTAATTATTATTATTATTCATTATAATTATTAGTAATTAATTAATAATTAATTTGTAATTATTAGTAATTAATTATTATTATTATTCATTATAATTATTAGTAATTAATTAGTAATTATTAATTATTAATTATTAATTAGTAATTGGTAATATAAATATTAATTATTATTATTATTTATTATAATTAATAATTAATAATTATTACTTATTACTTATTAATTATTATATATATACTAATTATTTAGTTAATTGGTAATATAATTAATAATTATAATTAATTAGTTAGTAATTAGTAATTATTAATTATTAATTATTAATAAGTTATATAAATATTAATTATTATTATTCATTATAATTATTACTTATTACTTATTAATTATTACTTATATAATTATACGCGTTCAAATTTACGTATTTGAAGCGTTTTTAAGTTTCAAGTAGGCGGTTTTGAGAGCTTATAAATTATTTTCCATTAACATTTTTTATGAAATTCTTCTTGTTTTCAACTATTTATTATATGTTTAATCAATGTTTAAAGTTTCAATTATATTTGTTCTATAGTTTATATTTTATAGTCACTCAAATTCACGTGCTTGAAACATTTTTAAATTTCAAGTAAGCGGTTTTGAGAGGTTATAAATTATTTTCTATCAACATTTTTTATGAAATTCCTTTTGTTTTAAACTATTTCTTATATCTTTAATCAATCTTTAAAGTTTCAATTATATTCGTTTTATATTTTATATTTTATAGTCTTTCAAATTTACGTACTTGAAACTTTTTTAAATTTCAGGTAAGCGGTTTTGAAACCTTATAAATTATTTTGCATCATCATTTTTAAGGAAATTCTTTTTGTTTTCAACTATTTCTTATATGTTTAATCAATATTTAAAATTTCATTTATATTGGTCTTATAGTTTATATTTTATTGTCTTTCAAAGTCACGCACTTGAAACAGAATCCCACATCGAAAATGCAGAATGTACTGCGCAGGAAAGAGAGAACCTGAATCCCACATCGAAAATGCAGAATGATTTCCAGGGCAAGCCATCTTATAAAAGGAAGGTCTGGGTGAGGGTTTCTGTCAGAATCCAGACTGCTGTAATGGCAGTACCGCTGGATATTTAGTAGCAGAAAAATTCTGCTGAAATTTTTTGTTATATATATATATATATATATATATATATATATATATATATATATATATAAACAAAACAAAACAAAAAATAAAAATAAAAAATTTCAAAAAAAATTAAATTTTTTTAGGGGGAAAGCGGCATCGCGGATGCCGCCTTTCGGGTAAAGGCCAAAGGCGGCAGGCGCAATGCCGCCTTTGCCCCGAAACGCAAAGGCGGCATCGCGCCTGCCGCCTTTGAGGGGCAGTTTTAAAAATATTTTTAACCTGGGCGTTTTTTAATTTTTTTTTTTTAAAAAAACGTATTTAAAAAAAAATCCTTTAAAGCATGCTTATTATATTAAAATGAGATTTTATTTTGTAAAAATCTTACAAAAAACAATTAAATTCTAGAGTGGTGTTTTTTAAATTGTTTTGGATGCATAAAATCATAAACAAACAAGCACTATAACCATTATCGAGAATAATTGGTGCTTTCTTTTTCCTCTCTCAAACCTCCTATTTTTGAATTTTCATTTAAAACACTTATAAGGGGAAAGTGGCAAACCATACATTCTACATAGACTAAGCCCCATACCCTCCAAACAAAGTCACAATCCGGAAGAACATCTAAATGGAATACAAAATCCAGAAAAATATAAAACCAAAATTGAAACCGGAAAACAAGTAGCCTCAAAGCACAAACATACACACACATAGCTGACCAATTAATCATCATGAATGCAACACTGCACTGCCGTTTGGGAATTTTATTCATCATTTTTTTTAAATTTAATTTAAATTTTTATGCATTTTAATAAGTGAATTTAAGCACTTTTTTATTTTGATAAATAATTGCTGGATATTTTTTATACCGTTGGGTTGTTTCTTTCCATCAAGCCTCTATTGCTTGGGCCGCGTTTTAGCTCCTCTTGTTGGGGAGAATCCCGATTCCGGACCGAAAATTGCTTGCCAAAAATATCGTGAGAAACCCGTTGAAATATGGAAGTGATGTGAGCAGAATAAATAAATCAGCATGCATGATTTTTTAACATGAAAAACCCTCCCATGCGGAGGATTAAAAAACCACGAGGCAATTCCCAATAATATCACTATGAATCAGAGAATACAAAAATCCGAGTAATGCCCGAACTTGAATTACAAATGAGAGAACGTAGAAAACCTGTGTGAAATCCACACCCCGATACGCCTCTGTCATCTCTCTGATAAACATCCCGCTGACGCTATGTATCAGAAGATAAATCTGTGACAAAACGTCACCCTTATGTCGACAAAACGTCACTACCTCAGAGATCTTCACCGAACATGCGTTAGTCTCGCACAATCTTGCGACACCCGAATGATCTCGCCATCATGATGTACCGCCGATATCCAATCGGGACACGCCACCTGATCATCGCTATCAGGAAGACTTTCGATACGTGGCCATGATCATCAATTCCGTAGTCACTGCTCTGCACCTGTCAAACGCCGATGCGCTGCACATGCTACCGCTGACGTGATAGATCCCTTCTTGCTCCCGGGGGACTGCATCTTGAACACCCTGCCAAAAACATCGCCACACGTACACGATAAATGCGTCATCATCGTCGTGTCACACGGGCCACCGCAAACACGACAACCCCTTCCCGGGTTTCCCTTGCCGGCTACATCTTGCTGGCACACCCCTTCTCTACAAAATATGTTTCTGCATCCTCCTTATATAGACACCAATTCCATAATCATCAATTAATGCAGTCAACATCCATTATTTCATCCATTAATATCGAGAATTAAATATCCATTAATGTTGAGAGAAAATCCTCAATTAATGATGATATAAATCTCTCCATTAATAATTTTCATCTCTCATCAATAAATGTGATGAATCCCTCCATTAATAATTTTCTTCTCTCATCAATAAATGTGATGAATCCAACACCTCTCCCAGCCTGCTATTTAGGCATGATATGTGCCATCCCCATCCTATTTTTTGAGGCGTAGATATGCTGGATCGAGCGACTGCTACTCACCATAGTGTGCTTTGACTGGATCCGCGATCTGTAGGTTCTGGGCGCAGCGAAAGCGTGGGATGGGCGGTGCTTAACTTTAATTTTTTCCATATTCAATAAACAATTCGAGATGAATATGATGATGAACGTCATTATCCACATAATTGAATCAAGGATTTAGAAAAAGGAATGAAAACTCGAAACCAAGAGAGATGATCAACATATTTTATTTATAATTAATTTAATTAAATTAAAGAATACCTTCAAGATGATTCTTTCTTTGTTGATGCATTTGACCATAGATCTACAGTGCACCTTCGTTGTGTTGTAGAGATCAAGGGCAGATCTCCTCTAGCGGTGATCCACACGTGTTCCACGTATCTCCGGACGCCGCCAAAGGAGTCTCCGGGTGCTAGCACAGAAGATCCTTGCACTTACGATGTCCACATTCAATCGCCTTGAGAATGACTTTTAATGCGTTCTCCTTCATCTGGTGGAGGAGGATCTCTCTCATTCTTGAGAGCATTCTTGGAGAGGGATGAACTCTCTAGGCTTGAGAATTTTTCTCCAATTTTCTGTGCACAACAATAATAATCGTTGTTTGGCAAGAATTTGGCTAATAAGAGAATAATATAACCGGACATTTGATTCAATAGGGTAATAATAAATAATCTGCACAAGTGCCTTAATTATTTTATTAATCCTAGCGAAACCCTCATGTCAAATAATAATAGCATCATTATTATTTCCTGACATGCACTTAACTTGCGAGTTATAATTAAATATTATTTAATAAAATAAAATTCAATATTATTATACTTCCTCGAACCCTTAACTTGGTCCGCCAATCCTCCACCATATTTATTGAACATTGAATAATGATTATTTATTTATCAAATAAATATCACTGCATTATTCGTCAATAAATATATAAACATTATATTCACTAAATAGAAAATAAATATTTATTAATTATTCCACCCACATTACATTCTCTCGAATAACTAGTGTCGAAATAAATGCGACCAGACATCCATGAATAATTATTAAAACACAACCGGGAATAATCTTTATTCAACTTGTTAAATAATAAATAATATATTATTTAAATGAGATACTGGATACACTTAGTGTGTGACCCTATAAGCCTCTTTCCCAGTGGCATTAGACTGAGCAGTTTAAAGTCCAAGGTTAGCATCTAGCAACACGCCAAGACACCTATAGAGAAAGAAGTTAATGCTACAACGACATGTCACCTCATATGAACGCTTACCATATAATGTAATCCATTTGTCTCGATATCTTCAATCAGGCGGGTTGCATGCAAGTGCCATCAACCCATCTGCTCGATTTCTCATTCTTTGACATCTTGGAAATTGAACTTGTTGGAGTTGGTGGTCTAGAACCAACTACTTTGTACTTTATTCATTAAATAAAAGACTTATCACATCTTGATTGTTCTTCTGCGTGACATGTCATGTGATAATGTCTTAAGGACAGCTGTTGCATTAAAGGGTCGTAGCGGATCCCTGCTATGATGAGAACCCGGAAGTGCCATAACACTGTTCTTGAATGTATGTTCTATGGCCGGATGATATTATTTGAGGAACACAAATAATACAGGTCATTAGGGGTGAGGACTCATAAAACTTTGAGGCACCTTCTCATAGTGTGCGCCCTTGGTAATATCCAGGAGGATATTATGAGAACGAGACCCGCCAGTAGGAAATCCACATTTCATAGTGTCATTGGATGTTCCTATCTGCGGACGTGTGTATTGGTCCTTAGACTTTAAGATTATTATTAATGGATATTACAACTCGCACACTTAAATGTATTGACAAAAACTGTGACGATACACTGTTCGCAGCGAGGTAGGATACGTTGGGTGCGTCACGAGTAATACCGCATTAATAGATTATGCGAGAAAGGATTTGTCCCTTCTGTTCCATAACGGAAGTAGATATCTCAGGCCCTTTGATGGAATTGATATAGCCTAAATAAATCCATGGCCATGGTAAGGTATGAGCAAGTTCAATTCCGGGAAGTTAAAGAAAGAATAATCAAACACATGAGTTGATGGCACTAGCATGCAACCCGCTTGATTGGAGATATCGAGACAAAGGGATTATATTACACGGTAAGCATTCGTAGGAGGTGACACGTCATTGCAGCGTTAACTTCTTTCTCTATGGGTGCCTTGGCGTGTTGCTAGACGCTAACCTTGGACTTTAGGCAGGCTCAGCCTAATACCACTGAGAAAGAGGCCTAGAGGGTCACACACTAGGTGTGTCCATGTATCTCAGTTAAATATTAATTTAACATGTTAAATAAATATTATTCCCGACTGTGGTTTAATAATTATTTAAGGATGTCTGATCACATTTATTTTGACACTAGTTATTCGAGAGAATATATTGTGGACGAAATAATATATTTATTAGTGAGTAATGCAGTTACATTTATTTAAGAAATAAATAGTCATTACTCAAGATCTAATAAATGTGGTGGAGAAAAATGTAAAATAAAAGTACACGCTGTGTATATTAAATATACACGCCGTGTAGTTTTATGGAAAATAAGTACACGCCGTGTATTAATTATTTCACATCGTATAGTTTTTCCAGTTGGGATTTTGAGGATTTAATATTTTTTTATTAAATGATATTTATTATAATCAGTGTGGGCGCATGTCAAGGAATTAATAATTCAACATGGGGGTTTTCAATAAGAGTTAATGAAATAAATAAAACACGTAACGCGTTTATTTATTGTCATAACTCTATTAACCTCAAACCCGATTATAAATATCCTTGCAACCCCAACATTTTAAAGAGCCATTGCTGTGCACAACGGATTTGGAAATACTCTCAAGCCAAGAGAGAATTATCTTTCCATCAAGAACGCCCTCAAGTTACGAGAGCAAGATTCTCCACCGGATCAAGGCGGTCGAAGGTGGACATCGCAAGCGAAGGTTCTTCCGCGCTAGCACCCAGAGATCCCTTCAGTGACGTCTGGAGATACGTGACACACGTGTGGATCACCACTAGAGGAATCCTACACTTGGATTCTACGACGCAACGACAGATCACCGAATTGTGACCGGACACATCAACGAAGAAAGAATTCCAACGAGGTAATTCTTATGCATTAATTAAATTAATTATAATCAACATATGATGATCCTCCTCAAGGGTTCCGGGACTCTTCTTTTCTTTTCGTTCTTCGTTCTATTCTGAAGATTCGGCGTTTTATATCATGACGGATCTCGGATTGAACGTTGTTTAACGTTAAAATTAAATTTGGGCAAACCCACCAACGTGCTTCCGCTGTGCCCGGAACCTACAAGTGGTATCAGAGCGGTCATATCATTGATTATAATTATTTAGTTTTTCGTTGGTAATTTACGCATTTAATAATTTAGTTATTTCAATTCAAGTTTAATCGTTCTGGAAATTTGAACATCGAGATCTATTCCTCCTCCCTCATTTCTCGTTCACCTCACAGAAACAAATTTTTCTTTTAATTTTGATTAAAATAAAATAGAGGAACTCATCTGGAGGAGCCAAACGTTTCTGGCCGTATAACACCAGAATACACGGCGTGTATTCGGAAGTACACGCCGTGTAGTCTAGGTTCAATGCATTGACTGATCCGCCAAATCAGGCCGTGTATTGGATTCTTTCTAAGAATTTAAGACACCATGTGTTGACCAGAAATAGGTGGCACACGGTTTCCGGAATACACGCCGTGTGGTCCAATGAACCCGACGTGTAGTCCCTTCGGGTTAGGGTTGGGTCATGTACTCCGTACACGGCCTGCCCGGCTGGAAACTGTGTAACGCGGAAACTACACGGTGTGTGTCCCACTGTACACGCCGTGTACTCCGAAAATTTCCGAAGTACATTAACACGCCCTGTCCCCGGGCGTGTACTTCGGATGGACGGTGAAGAAAAGTACACGCTGTGTAGTCGGAACTACACGCCGTGTACTCACACAAATTACGCAGATTTATTAAAATTTATTATTATATTATACAAACCCTTGAGACGTGTACCATGGTGCAGGCGTAAAGCTGAGGCACAACACGTGATAGGTGTTTTATATATATGTGTTTAATTTAACATCTGCGTAATAAATGGGAATTCACCGGGTTTCCTCCAAGGTACAAGTTACGTACAAGGATAATTTTAAATGAATTTATTTGTTTAAAATTATGATGGATGAGAATCTCAAGGAAATTCAGAAAAGAGATTTAAGATAAAAGTATTAATTAATTAAAGATAATTAATTGATTCGAGCGTGATTTATCTTAAACAAGAACGATTAAAGAATTGAATGCTAGTTTTATTTATGCGTAAATATCGTTGCATGTATGTATGACCATGAGCTAGACTGAGACCTTTTTATGTGAATGATTTCTTTTAATTTATTTATTTAAATTAAATTTGTTGGCCTGCGAGCCATCTCCTCATTAATATGTAGGGCCTGCGCGCCCAAGGATTCTTTTATGTAAAAACCCCTTTTACCCCTCACATGCGTGTGAGATAAATGCATATGTAATGGATGGAGCTCCCAAGCTAGTGGAGGCGGCTCAAGTCAGGAGCCAAGGTGAAACCAATCCAAGGAGATACAAAGGTGGACAGGTGGAAAGTTGTAAACACGAACCCGAAAGGTTCAAGGTGTTTCTCCCCTAGGTCTTGGGTCAGTTTATCAACCGCTAGATAAACTAACCAATAGAAAAGCTCATGATCATACCATTTATTTTATTTCTATCAGTTGCATGGTTTATTTATTGTGGGTGTGTTGTCACAATCACAAAATTAATGAATTAAACGAGCATGCAAGATGAAACTAAAATAAAACCGGCTTATACGTAAATACTATCTTAGACATGGTTAATCACTTAAGTATATCCCACTTAATATTAACAAGCATGTAATCAAAGATAATAAAATGGCAATTTACGTATAAGGATAAAATCACTCAAAATAAATATTAAGTCGACATTGCCTTCCATAATCTTGGTTAGAATCGAACCATAGTTCAAAGTGCTTGACCAACCCTAGTTAGGGTGCTTTCAATTATCGGGGAATTCTAATTCAAGGTTTTGGGTTGACTTGACTTGGTTTGCATCAAGGGTTGACTGCCACAGCAGGACTTGGTGTGACCAAGAGGCAAAGGTTGAGGAAATCCAAAAAGGATTTCAGGATTGGGGAGTCCACTCAGCGGATCAAGGAGCTGCGAGTTAATGCAGTTGGCATTTGGAATGCCTACCTAAAACCCTTCAAGTTGCTTGACCAACCCTAGTTGGGGTAATGCGAAGGGCAATATGGATCCTTGCCACTAGAATATTCACGCAACAGAATATTCCGAAGTCAATGGTGAGGGCTATTGGATTTCGATAAAATAGTGGGAGACTAATAAGTATTAATTAATTTATTTGTCTCAATTTTTGTAATAAAGTACTAAACCTTTGCTCATCTTAATTTGTAGAAACGGCAAGAAAATGACTTCAAACATATCATTGCACACCATACTCGAAAAAGAAAACCTTCTCACCGGCACCAATTTCCAAGAGTGGCATAGGTGTTTATGCGTCATCCTTCGCCACGAAAGGAAATTATATGTTCTAGAAGATCCTATTCCAGTTGCGCCTGGGAAAGAGGCTAGTGATGAGGAATTATCTCTCTACATGAAACACATGTATGATGCCACATATGTCCAGTGTTTCATGCTATCGGCCATGTCTAATGAGCTCTTGAAGCAACATGAAAACATGGATGCGTATAGAATGATGTCTCACCTTAAAGATCTCTACCAATAGAAGGCGAGGCAGGAGAGGTATGAGATCTCCAATGCTTTGTTTACCACGAATCTTGGAGAGTCTGCGCCAGCTGGGCCTCATGTAGTCAAGATTATTGGCTACATTGAACTCCTGGACATCTTAGGGATTAAATTCTCGGATGAGTTGCATACAGATCTCATCCTATCATCACTGCCCAAGACCTTCTCTAGCTTCATTGTCAACTATAACATGAGCGGCAATGAGAAGAGTCTATCGGAGATTCTGACCTTGATTCGCCAGGTAGATAAGGACATGGGGCGTGACAAACCCGCGGTCTTTATGGTGAACAAGAAAAGGAAGGACAAGGCAAAGGGGCCAAAGACTTATAAACGGTCTGAATCCCCCGAGCACCGTCCCTCCAAGAAGGGGAAGATCCAGAGGCAGGGCAAGGAACGAAAGGCAGTGTGTTTTGCATGTGGAAAGCAGGGCCACTAGAAGAGGAACTGCACCCAGAAGCATGGGGATGCTAAAGGTGCATTTGTTATCGAGTGCAATCTTTCTATTTCTACACATTGGGTATTAGATACAGCTTGTGGGGCTCACATCTGTATTCAAATGCAGGTACCAAGTAGATTTAGAAAGATCTCCAGAGGAGAGGTGGATCTTCGAGATGCCAATGGCGCAAGGTTGGCTGTGTTGGCTATTGGTGACTACCACCTCTCATTGCTGACTGGGATGATTTTGGTTTTACATAACTGTTATTATGTGCCTAGTGTTACCAAGAACATAATTTCTGTATCTTGTTTGGATATGGATGGATTTGTTTTCAAATTTGGAAATAAGGGTTGTCTCTTTTATAAGAAAAACGTATGTTATGGTATGACACATTTAAATAATGGTTTGTATGTATTGAATTATGAAAACCAAGTGTTGGCAATCGATAACGAAACAAACTCACATGACTCATACATCACCCAGTTATGGCATCACCGCCTTGGTCATGTGAACGAGAAGCGTTTGACAAAGCTCTGCCAAGATGGCTATTTAGACTCTACTGAGCTAAAACCACTTGATAGATGTCATGCTTGTTTACAAGGAAAAATGACCAGCCGCCTTTTGGTGGACAAGGTGAAAGGGCTATAGAGATTCCAGGATTGGTACACACGGATGTGTGCGGACCATTTCCAGTAGAATCTAGAGGTGGATATTCTTACTTCATTACTTTTACTGATGATTTGAGTAGATATGGCTATGTCTACTTAATGGGGTATAAGTCAGAGTCCTTAGAGAAATTTAAGGAATTCAAGAATGAAGTAGAAAATCAGCTTGGTAAGAAGATAAAGAAGCATCGATCGGATCGAGGTGTAGAATATCTGAAGCAAGAGTTCATCGATCTTCTATGGGAGTCTGGGATTCTATCTCAGCTCACTCCTCCTTATACACCACAGTGGAATGGTGTTAGTGAAAGGAGGAACCACACCTTGTTGGACATGGTGAGGTCGATGATGAGTCATGCGGATCTTCCATTATCCTTTTGGGGATATGCATTACAAACTGCAGCATACACATTAAACCGAGTACCAACTAAGGCGGAAAATGGAATTCCATCCAAGTTATGGAATGGAAGGAAACCCACTTTGTCGCACACACGTGTATGGGGATGCAAGGAATTTGTTAAGGCCTTCTCCGGCAACAAACTAGCACCTCGGGGTACGAAGTGTATCTTTATAGGATATCCCAAGGAAACGAAAGGATATTACCTATATAACCCTCAAGACAAGAAAGTGATTGTCGCCAGACAAGCCATATTTCTTGAGAGGGAGCACATCCTCAAGAAGGATAGTGGGAGCAAGATTGACTTCGATGAAGTTGATGCTCAAGATACACATGAGTTGGTACAGGAACAAGTTCCACAGGTCCCTGTGAAAGAGGTTCCAGAAACTTAAGTACTGCGTAGGAGCTCAAGAGAGGTAAGGGAACTAGAGAGATTTGGTTTCCTAGTCACCGAGGATGGTGAATCATTATTGTTGGACAATGATGAACCCCTCTCCTACAAGGAAGCAGTAGAAAGCTCAGAAGCTGCAAGATGGATAGAAGTTATGAATTCTGAGATGGATTCCATGTATCAGAACCAAGTTTGGGTTCTGGTCGATGAGCCAGTTGATGTAAAGCCTGTTGGATGCAAATGGGTATTCAAAAGAAAGCTGGACATGGAAGGTCAAGTTAGAACCTATAAAGCAAGGATAGTGGCTAAAGGATTCATACATCATCAAGGAATTGACTATGATGAAATCTTCTCGCCAGTTGCCATGTTTAAATCCATAAGAATCATACTTGCCATAACAGCTTACCATGACTACAATATTTGGCAGATGGATGTCAAAATAGCATTCCTTAATGGGAACCTTCAGGAAGATGTCTATATGACACAACCAAAAGGGTTTGTGACACCAGGTGAAGCCAAATGGGTTTTCAAGTTGCAGAAATCCATTTATGGATTGAAGCAAGCATCCAGGTCATGGAACATTCGATTTGATAAAGCCATAAAGGAATTTGGTTTCATTAAGAACGAATGTGAGCCATGTGTTTATATGCGGTTTAATGGGAATGCGGTCATCATTCTAGTGGTATATGTTGATGACATATTGCTTATTGGAAACGACGTACCAGCCTTATAGTCAGTTAAGGACTGGTTGAACAAGTGTTTCTCCATGAAGGAATTAGGAGAAGTAGCCTACATTTTAGGGATCAAGATCATTCGTGACAGATCCAAGAGGCTGCTTGGACTAAGTCAGGGTACATACATTGACCAGATACTAAAGAGATTTAGTATGGAAAAATCCAAGAGGGGATTGGTTCCATTGTCACATGGCTTACATCTTTCTAAGAAAATGTGTCCCCAGAAACAACAGGAGAAATATAGGATTAGCAAGATCCCATACGCTTCGGCTATAGGATCCATCATGTATGCCATGTTATGTACCAGGCTTGATGTTGCATATGCACTGAGCATGGTAGGCAGATATCAAGCAGATCCAGGAGAACAACATTGGACTGCTGTTAAGACTATCCTTAAGTATCTAAGAAGAACTAAGGATATGTTCCTGGTGTATGGAGGAGATGAGGAGCTTGTCATCAGAGGGTATGCTGATGCTAGTTTTCAAATAAATCAAAATGATCTGAAGTCGCAATTTGGATATGTTTTTTGTCTCAATAGAGGAGCTGTGATCTGGAAGAGTTCAAAGCAGCCAGTTTTCGTTGATTCTACAGCGGAGTCCGAGTATATAGCGGCTTCTGATGCAGCCAAGGAAGCCGTCTGGATTCGGAACTTTGTCCAGGAGCTTGATGTGGTGCCTAGAAGTAAAGATCCCATTACATTGTATTGTGATAATACTGCAGCAGTGACTCTTGCAAAAGAACCAAGGTCACATCAACAGACAAAGAACATACTCCGGAAGTATCACCTCTTGAGGGATTTCTATCAAAGGGGTGAAGTTGCAGTGAGCAGAGTGTCCACGGAAGAGAATGTGGTGGACCCCATGACTAAATCCCTATCTCAGCAGAAGCATTAATATCATATGAGATCTAGCGGGTTAAAGTTTGTTAGTAGTTGGCTCTAGTCCAAGTGGGAGTCTGTTGGAGTTGGTGGTATAGAACCAACTACTTTGTACTTTATTCATTAAATAAAAGTCTTATCACATCTTGATTGTTCTTCTGTGTGACATGTCATGTGATAATGTCCTAAGGAAAGCTGTTGCATTAAAGGGTCGTAGCAGATCTCTGCTATGATGATAACCCGGAAGTGCCATAACACTATTCTTGAATGTATATTCTATGGCCGGATGATATTATTTGAGGGACACAAATAATAAAGGTCATTAGGGGTGAGGACTCATAAAACTTTGAGGCACCTTCTCATGGTGTGCGCCCTTGGTAATATCCAGGAGGATATTATGAGAACGAGACCCGCCAGTAGGAAATCCACATTTCATAGTGTCATTGGATGTTCCTATCTGCGGACGTGTGTATTGGTCCTTAGACTTTAAGATTATTATTAATGGGTATTACAACTCGCGCACTTGTATGTATTGACAAAAACTGTGACGACACACTGTTCGCAGCGAGGTAGGATACGTTGGGTGTGTCACGAGTAATACCGCATTAATAGATAATGCGAGAAAGTATTTGTCCCTTCTGTTCCATAACAGAAGTAGATATCTTAGGCCCTTTGATGGAATTGATATAGCCTAAATAAATCCATGGCCATGGTAAGGTATGGGCAAGTTCAATTCCGGGAAGTTAAAGAAAGAATAATCAAGCACATGGGTTGATGGAATTAGCATGCAACCCGCTTGATTGGAGATATTGAGACAAAGGGATTATATTACACGGTAAGCGTTCGTAGGAGGTGACATGTCATTGTGGCGTTAAATTCTTTCTCTATGGGTGCCTTGGCGTGTTGCTAGACGCTAACCTTAGACTTTAGGCAGGCTCAGCCTAATGCCACTGAGAAAGAGGCCTAGAGAGTCACACACTAAGTGTGTTCATGTATCTCAGTTAAATATTAATTTAACAAGTTAAATAAATATTATTCCTGACTGTGGTTTAATAATTATTTAAGGATGTCTGATCGCATTTATTTTGACACTAGTTATTCGAGAGAATATATTGTGGACGAAATAATATATTTATTAGCGAGTAATGCAGTTACATTTATTTAAGAAATAAATAGTCATTACTCAAGGTCTAATAAATGTGGTGGAGAAAAATGGAAAATAAAAGGACACGCCGTGTATATTAAATATACACGTCGTGTAGTTTTATGGAAAACAAGTACACGCCGTGTAGTTTTTCCAGTTGATATTTTGAGGATTTAATATTGTTTTATTAAATGATATTTATTATAATCAGCGTGGGAACATGTCAAGTAATTAATAATTCGACATGGGGGTTTTCAATAAGAGTTAATGAAATAAATAAAATGCGTAACGCGTTTATTTATTGTCATAAATCTATTAACCTCAAACCCGATTATAAATATCCTTGCAACCCCAACATTTTAAAGAGCTATTGTTGTGCACAACGGATTTGGAAATACTCTCAAGCCAATAGAGAATTCCCTTTCCACCAAGAACGCCCTCAAGTTACGAGAGCAAGATTCTCCACCGGATCAAGGCGGTCGAAGGCGAACATCGCAAGTGAAGGTTCTTCCGCGCTAGCACTCGGAGATCCCTTCGGCGACATCCGGAGATACGTGACACACGTGTGGATCACCACTAGAGGAATCCTACACTTGGATTCTACGACGCAATGACAGATCACCGAATCGTGACTGGACACATCAACAAAGAAAGAATTCCAACGAGGTAATTCTTATGCATTAATAAAATTAATTATAATCAACATATGATGATCCTCCTAAAGGGTTTCAGGACTCTTCTTTTCTTTTCGTTCTTCATTCTATTCTGAAGATTCGGCGTTTTATATCATGAAAAATCTCAGATTGAACGTTGTTTAACGTTAAAATTAAAGTTGGGCAAACCCACTAACGCGCTTCCGCTGCGCCCGGAACCTACAGAACTTGCCTATAGAACACCATGACCATAGATTTATTTAGGCTATATCATTTCTATCAAAGGGCCCGTGATATCAACTTCCGTTATGGAATAGAAGGGACAAATCCTTTCTCACATTATTTATTAATGCAATATTACCCGTGACGCACCCAATTAATCCTTTCTCGCATTATTCATTAATCCTTCCTAAACCCTCTGGTTCAACTTTTTCAAAGACTCTTTGAGGAATCACTCACCGTCAATTCCCTCTATAGTCTCATATCAGTAACTAAAATGCACTTTGAGGAATCACTCAACGTCCAATTCCCCCGGTGGCCCGCATCGAGGATCTACATACACTCTAAGGAAGCACTTACGTCTATTCCCCATATGGTCTCGCATCGTAATAGTAAACAGACACTCTGGAGAAGCCCTCAACGTCCATTCTCCCTATGGTCTACTACACCAGGTTCTCATGGCCCTGTGTAAGTCAATCGAGCACAACGATATATAACGGCCAAAGTATACCTCAAGAACTACACTACTGGAAAACTAACATATACCAACAGTTTGGAACTGTTGGTATATGCCTCCAAACCGTTGGTATAGCCTATACCAACAGTTTGGAGAACCGTGGCCAAGTAATCCGTTGGGATAGGTCTATACCAACGGCTTTCCCAAAACCGTTGGTATAGACCTATCCCAACGGTTTTGGAAACCGTTGGTATAATTAATATGTAAATCTTTACCAACGGTTGTGGAACCGTTGGTATATGTATTTCAAAAAAAAAACATTCACTAGGATTTGATCCCAGCACCCCTAGTTTATTATTGAACGACTTAACCACTAACCTAACATGACTTTTGTGTATATAATTACATAAATATATATATTTATTCTCATAATTATATTAAATTTTGATTTATATAATGTTCTGGGTAAGAAGAAATGATAAAAAATCAAAGGATATATACCAACGGTTGTCAAAACTGTTGGTATAGGCCTATACCAACGGTTTTGACAACAGTTGGTATAGATTTTGAGCCTAGATTTTGATTCTGTGCGAAGGTTGGTTTATGGGGGACCTTTCCCAACGGTTTTTGCAAACCGTTGGGAAAGGTATACCCTTTACCAACGGTTTTGGCCAAACCGTTGGGAAAGGTGGCCTCAAAGTGGGATTTCCCAACGGTTTAGCCAAACCGTTGGGAAAGGGAACCTATACCAATGGTTTTTATGAACCGTTGGTATAGAAGTGTTGGGAAACGTCATATTTCCAGTAGTGCTACTTGGCTAAACAGTCTACAACATAACATCATGTCAGATAAATAATATTACTTCATCCTATCACCACTAGGAATGGAAAGCAAGCAGCTTAACAGGCTAAGCAAGACCAAACGGTCATAAATAATACAAGCATGGACAAGACATCCATAGCATCGTAATTAACCCTATTTGAAAGAACCCGCATTCTTAGATCAGATAAAATACGATTTTTTTTAAATTTTCATTTATCGATGGGTCAGTTTTAAAACTGCGCTTCGGAATGAGGTTCCGACTGTGCGAACCAGTTCAAGCAGTGACATAGGGATGCGCATGGGTGGTTAGACCATGTGGGTCATGTCGTGAAGTTGACCGATTATCAAAACGTTTTATCTAATTATTTTGAATTAATGGATGTTTTAATAATAATAATAGTGAGAGATTATTATTATTAAATGTTGCGAAAACACATTTAATAAAATGATGGTCAAACGAGATTAAATGTAGATGTTTTAATAATAAAAATTTTGGAAGATTATTATTATTAAATATTACGTAGACGTGTTGATTTAAGTGGCAGTCAGACGCCATTAAATGTGACATTACAATTTGACCAAATAGTGTCAAATTAAAATCACGGTTAATGGATTTTAATTGACGTTGAATTTTAATTAAAGGGAGTGTTATTTTTTAACGCATTATCTTAATTGTGGAAGCTTCGCAATGAAGCGTTTAATTAAATGAAGAGAATTTAATTAAAATGGGAAGTTATAATTATTATAATCATTATTATTATTATAGATAATAATAATAAAGGGTAATTAAATGGGGAGCTTTGAATTGATAAAATTCTAGTGGTAATGATAATAATAGGCATTTGACTCTTATTATTATTACAATAGTTAATTACTCTATTATTATTACCACTTAATGTGTTTGGTGTATTTATTATTATTTTGACTAATAAATACATAATTATTAGGGTAGAGAAATAAAGGGAATATAATCCATTCCTCTCCCCCTAAAATGAATGAGGCCCATTTCTTCAAACCCTCTGTGCGACGCAGCTGCTCTGGACCTCTCCTCCCTGGGTGCGACCAGCTCTCCTCCGGCCCTCCGCATGAGGCGTGGCCTCCCCCAAGTGAACAGCTGCTCCGAACTTCTGCGCGGCTACCCCCCTCTGCGCTCTACCTGCAGCACATCAACACCCGCGACCTTCCTTGTGTGATTCCTGTTGGAGCGTGCAACCCCTCTCCCGGACCTCCGTGTGAGGCGCAACCTTCCTCAGGTGAGCAGCGCACGGCCTCCTCCGAGCAGTCATGCAGCGCAACACCCCCTGCTCATCCTCCTGGTGCAGCGCGCAACCCTCCCGGATAGTGGCTGTGCGGCGCGACCCCAATCTTGTGGGTCCTTCTTGCGCAGCGTTTTCTCCGACATTGTTCTTCGTTTGGGTCCAATCCGAGGAGGTATGAACTTCCTTCATAGTCTTCATCATCGCTGTCATGATTCAAAGAAGATTCAATGCTAATCTGGAATTGACTGAAACCCTCGATTAGGGTTTGATAAAATATTGCGTTCTCCTGATTTCATGGTTGTGAAACAGCATCACAGGACACGTTAGACCATGCTCCGACACCCATAGGTGAGTGCAATTACGTTTTATCGCCGTTTGGGTATGAAAGTGTGTTTACACCGTTATAGTTCTTTTTATCTGGTCCTGCATTGGTTTCGATGTTTTAGCAATATATTGTTGTTTACATTGCAGGTTATATATACGCATCACTTTCATGTGTATAGGTATATATATATATATATATATATATATATATATATATGCACATCAAAGTCGTGCACATGCGACTGCGTGACCGATAAAGCAAGGCGTGTTAACCTGGGTCCATTCTGAGGGAAAACCGAAAGCCAACATCCGAGTATATCATCCTTCTCACCTCGAGGTAGGTGGTTTGTTTCCCTACATTGAATGTCTTTGAGTTTTTGTGCAAAAAGTGTCGGATACCCATGTATCGGGTATCCCGGGTTAGGGATTTTGATTCCATGGTTTAAATTGCCTTAGATTGCTTGTTTTCTTGAGGTTAATTGATAGTAATATATACTTGGTTGCATGTTCGAGGGTCACCCATGTGTGATTTCCCTTGCTTTGGCTGTTTATCGCCGTTTGGCTTAGGTTGCCTGTGAGGTAAACCTTGTAACATTGTTTGTCTGCCTTGTTATAACTGATTGCATGTATTGCCTACTGTTTATATGCTTTTTATGCATTGTAGCTATTAGAAAAGTAGTTGTTGAACTTACTTAGGGCTGCTGACAGTCGATTACGCATGACTAGACTGCTCAGGGCTATGTGAACCTGGTGCGGTAGACTAAAGAGGGAATTGACGATTAAGGCCTTCCTTAGAGAGTCCGTTATAAATTACTTTCATACGCTGGACCTACAGGAATTGGACTTTGTGCTTACCAAGAGTGTCCTTAGTTTACACACACATTGAGACCACATGAGGAATTAGACGTAAGTGCTTCCTTAGAGAGTCTATAGGTGTCATTGCAAGACCATAGGGGAATTGACAGTGAGAGCTTCCCAGAGTGTCTATGCCTTGTATGATTATTTGACTAGAGGGGTCTGCCAGTAGGAGCCACCCAGAGAGTCTGTAGTATTATTTGTTTGGTTGGTTGTGACGAGTCCACCAAGCCAAAGAACAAGCTTGGGTTTGTACTGCTTGTTGTCTAGGTAGCCTGATGAGATACCTGTTGTGTTACTTTCTATGCCTTAAGAATATAGAGCTGTTTGCTAGACTCCTTGGTTGATAATTAAATGGTTTTATTAAATTAATAAATAAATGTGAATGGAGATTTTTAGGATTGTTACTTAGGTGTACCTCTGTTTCTCTGCTGCATTTATTTCCTTTAATTTTTCTATATTGCTCACTGACAGTAGGGCACAAATTTTGTGGTGATTGCCCACTGGGATTAGTCTCACACCCTGTTTGGGTCCTGATTTTCATCCCAAACAGGTTATATGGTTGTAGGTGTGGATAGGGATTGTGGCCCTTCTACTTCAGGTACATGATTGCTGGTTGGAGCTGGAGAGCATAGGACCGAGCTTAGTCTTGCGATGCTGTTGGAGTTTCTGTTACTTTTAGTACCTTGTTTTCAGTTGTATTTCAGCACGTTGTTGTGTTTGCTACTTTCCTTAGATACTTGTACCTGCTACATAATTATCATCATTACTATATATATTCAATGCTTCTGTTGTTTGGTTTCAGTTGTTGTATGTCGTTTACTGCTTACACTATTGACTGTTATTTCTTTTCCCTTATATACCTTACCAAATGAGGGCATAGTTTCCCCAATAACTTACCAAGGCCCTCGCTGCTAGTCGGCAGCCTCTGGCATTTGGGAAAATGCGCTTGAGGTCATGTGGCGAACCGGGCACGGGGCACCAATTGAGTGGCTCCGGATTCGGGCCGTTACAAAGTGGTATCAAAGGAGGTTGTTCTTTCTTTTCCTTTTGTCTTACTGTTTCGGTTGGTAGACCGGAGACTAGGAATGTGTCGGTGCTTGGGTTAATAGCCGTGCTTGGGACTGATCACCCCATGTACGGGAAATGATCAAGTGACCAGGGTTGGGATTGATATTAATACTGGTTGCTGTTATAGTTGATATGATTTCACCTTGAGTGAATGTTGTACTTTCCGCTGTTTATTGATTATGAAAAGTTTTAAGAAAATTTTCCTTGGCCTGTTATGGCAAGAAAAAAGAAATTTGCATTACATGCATCATATTAGGCACTTAGAAATTCATATTCATGCATATGTGCCATGCCATGTAGTTGCATTAGTAAATTTCCTGCAAATATTGATTGTGTGCCTTGAATATGTGACATGTCTTGCATTTACTTAGTATGTCTTGATTAGATAGCATGTTCGGTGATACAATTAACATGCTTGTGTGATAAAATGCAATGCTGCCTATCTTGTTATATGCCATGCTTTTATGTTATAACATATTTTGGTGATTTAAACATGTTGTGTTGTGATAGTTATTTGTAGTGACATTGTAGATTGCTGATAAATGATAGGTTTTTATGGATAAATATTATTGGTTGTGAATACGGCGGAACCGGGTTTTGTTGTTGTAAGGTGTATGGGCACCTTATAACTAGGAAAAAGGGTAACCCGTGTATTCGAACTTATGAAAAAGGTTGCTAATGTAAATCATAAAGTGAATTGATCTTCAATGGGAGCCAAATGTCAGCGGTAAGGTGTATGAGTGCCTTATCGATTGGTATGTGGCCACCCATGTGACTAAGGCTTTTATAACTATGTGTGTTTTAAAATGGTTATAAGTATAAAACTGTTGTTTTTTAATTGAAATTAATTATATTAGGGTTGCTTTTTTTTGAAGAACCCAGATTAAATGAATGGGACCCTCGAAGGCCGCCTTTTCAGTAAAAGGAATTTAGATGCTAAATTTTCTGCCAATGCTTGAATAACATTGATTGATTAAATGTTAAGAGGAAGTTTGCTCTAACTTTCCTATTTTGCCATGGGTGTTGATTGAAAACCAAGTGAACTTGTTGTGAACAATACTTGTGTATGTTTAAGGGTTGAAATGAATTAAAATTAAATGGTTAAAATGAAAATGGATCTTGAGCCCAGTATTTAAATTGCTTTGCGTAACCAAGAGATAGAGTCAACGCGTGGGCTTTATAAGGGGCTAGCCCATGGTAGATAGCACCCTTAGAGCCTGATATGCCTTGTTATGGTTGTGAACTTTTAAGTTTTGTGCCTTTCGTGAGGTTGTTCCTAGTAAAACTTTTTTAGTTTAGAAATACATCCTCGTTCGGATGGGTGGTCATTGACCCCTTTGCTTCTTATTAAAGGGATGACTTGTTATGACGTCATCCGGGACAATCGTCGTGTGACGTGATACGACCCTGATGTAAACCTTCTTGTGCTGTTGTGTATGATTTCGTGTTTCCTCTGTGGTAGAGTGACCCGTGCCTTAAGGAATAAGTTTCATCCCACTGCTCGGGAGAAATTTTGACTCGGGTATTTTGACACACCAACTGGTTTAATTATCATCTTCCATGTAATATGTTCACGTGGTGATAGAGGTTCTTGGAACATCACACATGGGTTAAGATATTCTCATATAGCATGCTGGTTAGCGGTAGATCACTTTTTGCGACGACATGGAAGATCTTAAGGTGGGTAGTGTCTCTTTTGTTTCCATAAACGTGTCGATTCTTACTTGGTAGCATGATTGATGTTCTTGATGATCTTGGTTTCCTCTTAGTGTGATATCTTGAATGCGACGAGCATGTCCCCCATATTGAACTCATGTTAGAGGAACTAGGAGAGCGTCGGTTATACGCCACACTAATGTTTTAAAGCTGTAGTCTTGTCTTGTGATCTCCTTCGTAGTTGTTCACGGGATGTGTGATTTCCTTAATCTTTGACCTTATTCATGCCAAGGCATGGTTGTTTTCAATAACCTTGTGAAGGTTTGACTTCAGAACGTCAACGAAGATCGGGTCAGGACTTCGGTGTACGCATGGTTGGTAATCTAATGGTTTTAAAGACACGTCGTCAGTTAAAGGACGAGTGTGGGTTTTGGGTCAGCGATGTCTTCTGAGGAAGCATGTGTAACCTATTTATGTTGGTTGATTGAGATTGACTGTTTTCGTTGATGAGGACCCTGTAATGGCCTCAGATGTAAAGATTCGTTTTGGTTTTTGAGTTTTAAAGTGAGTGTTGGCTCGGTTTTTAAAAGATCAAGTGCGGTTTTCTTAGGAAACACTTAAAGATGCATTGGGAATTGGGAATACAATGTGATCTTGTTGAATAGAACTTCACAACCCTTGTAGGTCGGGTGATGTTTTCGTTGGTTCCCAAAGGCTTCTTAGGGACGATAAGTTTTTAAGGTGGGTAGTTTGTAAGAACCCGTGTTCTTAGATCGGATAAAATACGATTTTTTTTTTAAATTTTCATTTATCGGTGGGTCAGTTTTAAAATCGCGCTTCGGAACGAGGTTCTGAGTGTGCAAACCGGTTCAAGCAGTGACATAGGGATGCACATGGGCGGTTAGACCATGTGGGTCAAGTCGTGCAGTTGACCGATTATCAAAACATGTTATCTAATTAATTTTAATTAATGGATGTTTTAATAATAATAATAGTGAGAGATTATTATTATTAAATGTTGCGAAAACACGTTTAATAAAATGATGGTCAAACGAGATTAAATGTGGATGTTTTAATAATAACAATTTTGGAAGATTATTATTATTAAATATTACGTAGACGTGTTGATTTAAGTGGCGGTCAAATGCCATTAAATGTGACGTTACAATTTGACCAAAGAGTGTCAAATTAAAATCACGGTTAATGGATTTTAATTGACGTTGAATTTTAATTAAAAGGAGTGTTATTTTTTAACGCATTATCTTAATTGTGGCGACTTCGCAATGAAGCGTTTAATTAAATGAAGAGGATTTAATTAAAATGGGAAGTTATAATTATTATAATCGTTATTATTATTATAGATAATAATAATAAAGGGTAATTAAATGTGGAGATTTGAATTGATAAAATTCTAGTGGTAATGATAATAATAGGTATTTGACTCTTATTATTATTACTATAGTTAATTACTCTATTATTATTACCACTTAATGGGTTTGGGGTATTTATTATTATTTTGACTAATAAATACATAATTATTAGGGTAGAGAAATAAAGGGAATAAAATCCCTTCCTCTCCCCCAAAAACGAATGAGGCCCCTTTCTTCAAACCCTCTGCGCGACGCAGCTGCTATGGACCTCTCCTCCCTGGGCGCGACCAGCTCTCCTCCGGCCCTCCGCATGAGGTGTGGCCTCCCCCAAGTGAACAGCTGCTCCAGACTTCTGCACGGCTACCCCCCTCCGCGCTCTACCTGCAGCGCATCAACACCCACGGCCTCCCTTGTGTGATTCCTGTTGGAGCGTGAAACCCCTCCCCCGGACCTCCGTGTGAGGCGCAACCTTCCTCAGGTGAGCAGCGCGCGGCCTCCTCCGAGCGGTCATGCAACGCGACACCCCCTGCTCATCCTCCTGGTGCAGCACGCAACCCTCCCAGATAGTGGCTGTGCGGCGCGACCCCAATCTTGCGGGTCCTTCTTGCGCAACGTTTTCTCTGACGTCATTCTTCGTTTGGGTCCAATCCGAGGAGGTATGACCTTCCTTCATAGTCTTCATCATCGCTGTCATGATTCAAAGCAGATTCAATGTCGATCTGGAATTGACTAAAACCCTCGATTAGGGTTTGATAAAATATTGCGTTCTCCTGATTTCACGGTTTTGCAACAGCATCACAAGACACGTTGGACCACGCTCCGACACCCGTAGGTGAGCGCAATTACGTTTTATCACCGTTTGGGTATGAAAGTGTGTTTACACTGTTATAGTTATTTTTATCTGGTCCTGCATTGGTTTCGATGTTTTAGCAATATATTGCTGTTTAGGTTGCAGGTTATATATACGCATCACTTTTATGTGTATAGGTATATATATATATATACATATATATATATATATATACATACATATATATATATATATATGCACATCAAAGTCGTGCACATGCGACTGCGTGACCGATAAAGCAAGGCGTGTTAACCTGGGTCCATTCCGAGGGAAAATCGAAAGCCAACATCCAAGTATATCGTCCTTCTCACCTCGAGGTAGGTGGTTTGTTTCCCTACATTGAATGTCTTTGAGTTTTTGTGCAAAAAGTGTCGGATACCCATGTATCGGGTATCCCGGGTTAGGGATTTTGATTCCATGGTTTAAATTTACTTAGATTGCTTGTTTGCTCGAGTTTAATTGATAGTAATATATGCTTGGTTGCATGTTCGAGGGTCACCCATGTGTGATTTCCCTTGCTTTGGCTGTTTATCGCCGTTTGGCTTAGGTTGCCTGTGAGGTAAACCTTGTAACATTGTTTGCCTGCCTTGTTATAGTTGATTGCATGTATTTCCTGCTATTTATATGCTTTTGATTCATTGTAGCTATTAGACAAGTAGTTTTTGAACTTACTTAGGGCTTCTTATAGTCGATTACGCACGACTAGACTGCTCAGGGCTGTGTGAACCTGGTGCGGTAGACTAAAGAGGGAATTGACGATTAAGGGCTTCCTTAGAGAGTCCGTTATAAATTAGTTTCATATGCTGGACCTACAAGAATTTGAATTTGTGCTTCCCAAGAGTGTCCTTAGTTTACGCACGTATCGAGACCACAGGAGGAATTAGACGTAAGTGCTTCCTCAGAGAGTCTGTAGCTGTTGTTGCAAGACCATAGGGGAATTGACAGTGAGAGCTTTCCAGCATGTCTATGACTTGTATGATTATTTGACTGGAGGGGTATACCAGTAGGAACCACCCAGAGAGTCTGTATTATTATTTGTTTGGTTAGTTGTGACGAGTCCACCAAGCCAAAGAACAAGCTTGGGTTTATACTGCTTGTTGTCTAGGTAGTCTGATGAGATACCTGTTGTGTTACTTTCTATGCCTTGAGAATATAGAGCTGTTTTCTAGACTCCTTGGTTGATAATTAAATGATTGTATTAAATTAATAAATAAATGTGAATGGAGATTTTTAGGATTGTTACTTCGGTGTATCTCTGTTTCTCTGCTGCATTTATTTCCTTTACTTTTGCAATATTGCTCACTGACAGTAGGGCACAGATCTTGTTGTGATTGCCTACTGGGATTAGTCTCACACCTTGTTTGGGTCCTTCTTTTCGGCCCAAACAGGTTATATGGTTGCAGGTGTGGATAGGTATTGTGGCCCTTCTACTTCAGGTACATGATTGCTGGTTGGATCTGGAGAGCATAGGACCGATTTTAGGCTTGTGATGCTGCTAGAGTTGCTGTTACTTTTAGTACCTTGTTTTCAGTTTTATTTCAACACGTTGTTGTGTTTGCTGCTTTCCTTAGATACTTGTACCTGCTGCATCATTATAATCATTACTATATATATTCATTGCTTCCGCTGTTTGGTTTCAGTTGTTGTATGTCGTTTACTGCTTACACTATTGACTGTTATTTCTTTTCCCTTGTATACCTTACCAAATGAGGGCATAGTTTCCCCAATAACTTACCAAGGCCCTCGCTGCTAGTAGGCAGCCTCTGGCATTTGTGAAAATGGTCTTGAGGTCATGTGGTGAACCGAGCATGGGGCACCAGTTGAGTGGGTCCGGATTCGGGTCGTTACACTATTCACATTCAATTGACCTCTACTCAAGCATATAAATCATAGCAGGAAATAATAGGGTTAAAACCGTAAACACGTAATACCTTGATCAAGGGTATTGGACACTTTTGCACATATAACTCAAAGACTATCTACGGAAAGGCACAAACCACCTACCTCGACGTTGTATGATCGATATAATCTGACGTTGTCCCTTGGATTGAACTATAACATGGTAGACCTACAAAAACGTTTAAAACATTCAACCAAGGATAACTCATGAGAGAATATAAAACATGAAATGAGGTTTAAGAAGAAGAGAGAACTCACCGATGTGATTCCAACGCAACCGTCAGAGTTCGATTCGGAGAACAAATGCTTGATCGGAGGCTCGGGGAAAGATCGACGATGTACGGATGCTCTTGGTTGAAGAAGGAGAAGAAGAAGACACTTCTGCCAATTAGACGGGACCCAGGACCATTTAATAAAAAAAGAAAGTACACGATGTGTACTTTAGAAGTACATGACGTGTACTTTCCATTACCGGCCCCCGCATAAGGCGTTCTCCAGGTCACCACACACTGTTGTATGCTCGGTCATTACACAGCTAGCACACGACTATATGCGGAAAAAGAGTACACGACGTGTACTTCAAAAATTTCCAAAAACTCCTCTTTTTCTCAAAAACTCCAGAAAATAGAAAAACATACCTAAAAAGAAGATCTGGGTTCTTACAATAATTAATAAAAAATTATAAAATTATTCAAAAAGAATAAATATAATATATATATAGTAATAAATAGTATATTAATTATTTAATTTTATATTAAATATTTATTTAGTATATAGTAATAAATAGTGTATTAATTATTTAATTAGTATATTAAGTATTTAATAATTTTATTCAATTTTATTAATTATAAATAGTATATTAATTATTTAATTATATATATATAATTAAAAAACTATTTATTAATATATATATCTATATATATATTAAATTTACTAAATTTAATTATAAAAAATTTGGGGGTTGGCCCGGTCCACCTCGTAAACCCGCTTGAATATATGTTTAAATAAAAATGAATATATATTTGTTATGTAAATTAAATCTATATTAAAAACACTAAATTCTATAATTTTATTAAAAAAAATATTAATGAAATATTTATTAATAAAAACGAATAAAGGCTTTTGAGGGGATGATGGTCGGGACATGGAGAGCTCTACTAGGAGAATATCATGGAAACTAGGGTTTCTTGTGATAGATGGTGTTTCCAAATGACATTGGTTTCGACCTGCTGGATGGAGGAGGATCCTAGGATTTGTCTCGCTTGGGTCTCCGCTTGAAGAATCTGATGGATGGATCTTTATCTGTGCATATTGGATTTAGGGATACAAAAGATGTTAATAGGTGGCATTTTTATTCTCTTAAAGACTCTCTTTTAGAGAGAGTGGTTCATAGAGGATCCACAACTCATGTAGTGGGGAATCAAGATGCAATCAAATATAGATTACAAAATTTTCAATTTTCCATCATGGTGTATCTGGTTCTGCCTATCAGGGGGAAATCTTGGATCACCGATGACCTTGTGCAACTTCTTTAAATCACATGGGACTTCTTGGATTAGAGGTATATCCCACTTGGTAAGGGTTACATTCATTTTATGTTTCCTTTGGATAAACTAAAACGAAGGCCATGGGGTTATGGTACCATCACCAAAAAACCTAGGATGCTTCCCATTTAGGATTGGGATTTACATTTCAATCCTTTTAACCTCAAGAAATTTCGAGTTCAAATAAGGATTAGAATAATTGGTTTGAATTGCATTTCTGGACACCCCCGTATTTTATTTGATATTGCATTTGTTGTAGGAATTCCCATTAAAATGGACAGAGACACTAAGGTAGCTCTCTTTGGCTATTATGCAAGGATACTTATTGAAGTTGATCTTAGTGTCACTTTGGTTGATAAGGTAGTGTTATCTACTGATGAGGATGATCTTGATCTTCAAATTAAATATAAGATGTGTCCTTCCTTCTAAATTTCGTTTCAAATGATATCACTTATGAGGGTTTATCACAGAAGGGATTTACTATGATCACTTTTCTCCTTAAAAGGACACGATGAAAATAATTGTAGGAAAAAATCGAACTAAAAATTCTAAGGATCAGATTCATGTCAATAATTAATATAGTGGTCAAGTGGGTAATGCTGCTAATTGGGATCAGGTTTCCCTGGTGGATGTTGATGTTGGGAACCTTATCCAAGATTAGAGGATGAGTTAGGGGAAATATTTTGTCATTAAAGAGTCTACTTCTCCAATTGGAGTTGTTGGAACTCCTCAAGATTTTGAAAAAAGATACAATAAATAGGTTCATAAAGGAGTTTGCATCATATTAAAACCTATAAGATACAATCTGGAAAAATAAATTGTAATTATAAAGATATTAAAGCCATGTCCTCAATTCAAGAATAGTTTGGGAAGGATCATCACATTCCTGGCCCATTGGGTAGATGCACAGAGTCATGGGATGACCTCGCAGAGGAGGTCCAATCATCTTTGAAAGGTTTTTATTTTAAGGATTACCTTTTTGGGGGATTGGAGGAAAAATACCATTGAAGACGACCGTGAGTATGATCAGATTGATCATGATTTAGATGCACAAGAGGAGGCTGACCATCAATTATATTAGAAGCATAATTTGAACTCAAAGGCTTATAAAGGGAAAATGTAAATCCTTACCACTTCCTCTAATAAATGAAAGTCATTGAAAGGATCTTCCCTCACCATGACTATTCAAGCTTCACCCTTGGTTCAGTAAATAGTGTATCCCTTTAGTGATTCTACTAGTACTATAAATGATCCACTAAAATTAGTGGTTATTTTTCATCCCACTCTTATAAGGTCATGGTCTCAGATGTTCAAGGGATTTTAGAATTGGGACAGGGTGCTAATGCTAATACTTCTACCTTGAATGATAGTGTGAGGGTGGAATATATTGATGCTTCTAAAAATGATTTGATGGACTTTAGGAAGCTAACAAACGATGATAATCTGGATCATAAAACATCTAAGGATTTATCAAAATGGATCAATGATCTTTTCAAGAAGAATCAAGGAAAAACTACTAATGAAGATCCTGCTGATTTTTCATGAAATAAGTCTATTGACCATGTTGTGTTCACAACTCCTTCATTCATTCCAGTGGCTGAAAATTTTCAACAAAATATAGTCTTCTTCTCTTCAAATGGATCCAATTCCTCAAAATCAGCTACCTTGAGGTCATATTATTCCTAGGATCCAAAAGCTGGAAACCTAGGTTCAACTTCTTCATCAACTCGAATTTATTTTAAAGAGGGAATTGACCTAGTTCAACTTGGTAAATTTAAGATTCAAGTCTCCAATCACATTTCTTTTGATATGCATGATCTAATAAAAACTTCCACTAATTATGTTTAGTTGTTAAACTCTATAAATTTCTTCAATGATGGTGAAACTAACATGGTAGTTTTGTCCTCCAACAACGATGATGAATTTGTGGAATTGGACTAGGATGATCAAGAAAAGATATGGAAGCCCACCGAAACATGGAGGTGAAGACGATGTCCTTATGGTTGGTGTGGTTGAGGCTCTCTCTATAATATGGGTACTCATTCACATGAAAAATAACTTCTCTAATTGAAATCTTTCTGGTTTAAATCTTTAATGAAGACCTTTTTGGGCAATGTTTACAAGTTGTGGTGCATGTATTTTTATGGGATTTTTATTCCTCTTTGGTGGTTATTGTGACTTATCTTTCCCTAGTGGGTTGGTATGCCTTATGTTCAATGTCATTGTGACTTGTCTTTCCCACACACCTCCCTTTTTTTCCATCCCCATAGTAGGCTTCTGGAGTTGTTATGCGGTGGAATCATATAAAAACAAGTGGTTGAATGTCCTCAAGTTTGATGTGGGACTCACAGGTGATTGTGACCTTTATCAACACTAGAAAATCCATTGATAAAGGTTACATTTTATCAACACTAAAAAAATCACTGAGAAAGGGTTCTTTTTATTACTGCTTTTATTAGCACTGATAAAAGGTAGCCTTTATCGTCACATTTTTTAGTGATGATAAAGGTATCATTTATCATAACTTTTCTCTAGTGATGATAAAATCTAGCACTGAATAAACCCAAAATTGTAGTATTTTTTGTGTTTAACACTTAAGATATTAGTTGTAATGGTTTTAAATGTATCATGTTATGATAATAAAGGAAATATCCATTAATCATTCATTCATGTGTGCTGTAATTTATTTAACGTGAATGGTCGATGATAAATATCCCCTCAATGTATGAACTTTGAGTTTTTCCTAATCAATGATCATCATGGAGTATAATGGTTTATAATTATTGGTGTAGACTGTAATCCCCAAGAATATTTAGGAACCACTGACTCATATAATCAAGTTACAAGATTGGTATGAACAATTTGAAATAGCTATTACAAAAAAATGAAATGAATTTTATTAAAAAGTGAGTCACTATAATCACAAGAATAGAAAGACAGAGAGGAAAGAACAGAAAATAACACTAGATATAATGTGATTTGGATCAATGTGGTCCTACATGTATGGATAAAACACCACCAAGTCCAGTTTTTTTATTACTAAGAAAAGAAAAGAAATAAATACAGACTATAAGTTCAAAGAAGATAACCATAGAAACTATCCATGGAGGACAACCTTGTTGAACTAGGTAGTGGTGTTGAAACCTGTCACACAGAGTCAACATCATCCACTCCTAGATGGACTCATGCACACACCCATGAAGGATATAGTTCAAATCATGATAGAAAAGATACATCGCTAATAGAGCCAAGAATCATAAACTGAAACCTAGTTACAATGAATAGAAGTCAAGATATGAAACCCCCTTTGGTGCATAGTCATCCTGAATCCAAGGTTCAATTGTTTCCAATGAATCTTCATTGGAATGGTACTCCAGTTTTAGGAGGTGATGAGAACACAATAGAGGGGATTGAAGATGGTTGGAAAACCCATGTTTCCCTCTTATTCTATGAGATCCTCTTTGCATAGTAAGGAAAGCTCTCTCATAGATCTCTCAAGATGAAGCACCAAATGAAAAAACAAAATCAAAACCCTAGAATAGATTGAATTTAATCAAGGTGAAGTAAAGAAATAATGGCATGCCATGAGATCATCAAATGGTGTACTTAGAACCATGAGATGAAGACTGCATGGATAACCAAGATTTCATGGGTGGTTCACCTAACAAAAGGCGGTAGAACTAGTGGAAAAAATGGAAGTGTGCCATTGACACAAAGGTAGTGACCCAGATCAAGGCCAAGGAAAACGAGCATAATCGAGAGTGGTGTCCAACATTGGATCATCCATAATCAATGGTCCAGATTCGAAATTATACATAGTAAGGATACAAAATATATTAGATACAAATAAACACCATGTGAATAATTCCCATGAAAAATTTTAACCGAAGAAGCCCATATAATTCAATGGTGTAAAAGAAATAATAATGGGAAAACATAAATGAATTAAAATTAAATTGTTAATGGTGGACTAAAATAAAAATTCTCTACCTTGAAATTAAATAAATTTAAGCATGGTTTTATCACAACCTAAGTTATAGAATTAGGACTAGTTTCATTGATTTAAGGAAGTGCATGAACTTAGACAATGGTACGAGCTTAGTCAAACTATTAGCTAGATTATCCCCCATGGGTATCTTAGTGACATTCACTATCCTAGATTCAGTATTGTCCCTAAAAAAACAAATTCCAATGTTAATGTGATTTGACATACCATGGAATACATATTTCTTAGATAGATACAATGTTGATTGGCTATCAAAGTGAACTTCTATGCTATCAGCAGATAAATAAAACTCAGAAATCAAACCTTTCAACCATATAGCCTCCTTGGTGGATTCTTTCAAGGATATATACTTAGACTAGTTATTGGAGAGGGAAACCACTGATTTCATGTTACACTACCTAGTGACCGGTCCTCTATATGGAAGGAATACAAAACCAGTGAGTAATTTTCAATTGTCAATATTTTCAGAATAATATGAGTCAAAAAACCAAAAATTCCATCACTAAAACCACCATTTAATCCATATAAAATGAAAAATTTAGAAAACATAGAGATGTACCTGAGAATCAACTTCAAAGTGTTCTATTGAGGCTTACTAGGTTTCCCCATAAACCTATTCAAATTACACATAGGAAATGCTATATCTGGTCTAGAATAGACCATAACATGCATAAGGCTTACTACCACATTATCATATGGAATCTTATTCATGAAGGAAACCTCATTGTCATTTTAAGGGGACTATTCCAAATACAATTTAAAATGTTTTCATAAAGGAATGTACATAGTTTTAATGTGCTTAAAGAGATATCTTTTTAAAACTCTATTAGCATAAGAAAAATGAGGTAAGTCCATGGTTTGATCCTCTCAATCTCTAATTATGTCCATGCACAAGATTTGATTAGCATTCCCTAAGTATTTCATTTCTATGATATTGTTCAATTGGTTCTTGATAGGATTTATAATACTCATATTTTTACAAATTAAAAGCATTTTTTAAACATATAATAATATATATATGGATTCATGTCTAATAGTTTTAAAGTATACATGTGCATCAAACATAATTCTAAAAAAATTATTTTCAATCATAAAAGAGTCAAACCTTTTATACCATTTCTTAGAAGACTGTTTAAGTGCATATAAAGACATATTAAGAATAAAAACTTGATTGGGTTTGAACAAATTAGAAAAAAATTTAGGAGGAATCGTATAAATTGTTTCATTAAGGGTACCATGAAAAAAGGAAGTTTTTACATCTAATTATTCAATATAAAATCAAACTTGTTAGAAAAATCAAGAATAATCCTTAAAGATGAATTTTTAACAACTGGGGAGAATATCTCACTATAATCTATACCTTCATGTTGAAGGAAACATTTAGAAAACATTCGGGCTTTAAACTTGATCTTAGTTTCTCTAACATTATTTTACTTCTTCTTATATATCCACCTAGAACCTATAATCTTTTGGTTATTAAGTTTGGATACAACAACCCAAGTGTATTTTTGAAGGATTGAATCCATCTATTCTTTCATAGAACCTAACCAATTAGTGGCTTCTTTGGAATTAAGAGCTTCTATATAAGATTGAATTTCGTTATTAAATAAATCTTGAGCAACATTAAATGCATAGGCATCAATATCATCCTAGTTGAAGAGGTATGGAGGCCTAATCACTCTGCTCTCTCTATCTCAAGTAAGTTGATAATATATAAGATTATCTTCTTCTTCTTCTATTTTCGGTTCTAAATCTGAATTAAAATCTAATTCTACATGAGTTTGAGGAATATAAGGGGAAGTTCAGTTCCATATTGGGACATGTCTTTAGATTCTAATTGAATTTCAACACCTATAGGTTCAGGAGTTCTAGAAGACCCTCTATCCTTATCTGAAAACTCTACATGTTATTTTCCTTTATCATTTGAAAGACCAAAATCATGAAACATTATATATAGACTAACAATGAAATTTTGATAACATGGTTTATCTATCCACAGATGATACCGTTTAATACCCTTTGGGTAACCGACAAATATACACTTCACAACCCTAGGAGCTAGCTTATCAGTTTGAGTATGAGCATAATATATGGATCCAAATATCCTAAGGTGTGAAAGACTCAGGGGTGAACCTATCCATAGCTCTTATAGTGTTTTAAAATAATTAGCTGATGATGGGAAATGATTAATCACATAGACTACCGTAGAGGCAACCTCAGCCTAAAAGTTCTTGGGGAGTTTATAATGGGACGACATAAAACCAACCCTTTATAGTATGATCTTATTCATCCTTGATGCTAATCCATTCTATTTTTGTGTTTCCAAAATAGTCCAGTATCTCTTGATTCCATCGTATTCACATAATTATTTGAATTCAATGGATAGATATTCTAAACCATTATCAGTTCTTAAGGCTTTTATTTTCTTACTAGATTCACTTTCTACCCTAGCTATCGATTTCCTAAAAGTCATAGAGGCATCATACTTATGTTTGAGTATATAAATATAATATTTCCTAGAGTATTCCTTAATAAAGGATACAAAATACAAGCCTCCACCCCGGGAGTTTACCCTAGAAGGACCCCAATGATTAGAGTGGAAACACTCAAGGGGTTCTTTATCCTTATACATTAACCTACTAAAATTAACACTTCAGGATTTTCCATATATATAATCCCAACAGAAAAGAATACTGCTAGGAGTGGAATTACTCAAAATACTATATTTTCTAGGTTTGTTAAGACCTTTGGAACTAACATTCCCTAACTTTCTATACCAAAGGGTGGTTATTTCTAGATCTAAATCACAAGAGGCGTTTAACACACTTCTATAAAACATATCATCTAACACATAGAGTCTATTATGAAGGTTTAATTTCATGATAATGAGGGATCCATAGGAAATCCTAATACTCCCAGAGTCTTATATAAAGGTATAGCTCTTATAGTCAATGAATCATAGGGAAATGAGGTTTCTTTTATGTTCGGGTACCCACATAACCTCCTCAATAGTTTTAACAGCCCTATCTTGAATATCTAAGGAAATCAATCCTATTTACATAATATGAAAACTCCTATTATTCCCTAGAAACACATTTCCAGCTTAAATTTACCTCAACTCAGTGAAGTACTCCCTTTTAGGACACGTGTGGAATGGACAATCAAAATCAAGGATCAATTCAGCAAAGATAGAAATATCATAAACATTTAACACATCAATGGTGTCAAAATCCTACTCAACTGATAATGAATGGTCATTACTATTGTATCTATAGTCACATTTCTTATTAAGGAAGTTCCTATTAATGTGACCAGGTTTTTTACATTGAAATCACTTAATTACATTATTCTTGGACTTATATTTAATTCTTGGACTGACCCCTTTCCTTCCTCCTACCCCTGGAATCACTTCTACCCCTAATGTTCAGAACCTCTTCCTTATCCTTAATAGGACCCTTCCTTTGAAATTATTTGGAGAGTAAAGAAGATTTAACTTCTTAGAGAGTAAGGGTATCTTTTCTATACATCATAGAATCTTTAATATAATTAAGGGTATCATTTAATGAAGTTAACAATAGTATGTATTGATATTCATCATCTAATTTAATGTCTATATTGGCTAGATCTAACATGATTTTTTTAAAATCATCAATGTGTATGCTGAATATAGTTCCATGATGCATTTTGAACGTATTATAATCTCATTTTTTATAATATACCAACAAGAGACTTAGTCATATAAAGAGATTTAATTGTAGACCATATACCAGAAAAAAACGACTCAAATGAAACCTCTCTAAGAACATTATCTCTTAAAGATAAAAGCATTAGACTACAGGATTTACTAAGTGTCTCTTTGGGAACATCTACATAGGTGATCACAGTATTTCCGTCTGGAGAAAGGGTATTGACTTTCTTTTTAGTTCCAACAAGGGTGTTAGTTAATTCATTATGATCTAGAAGTGCATTAATTTTAATCCGCCATAGATTAAAATCATTTTCACCATCAAATTTATCGATATCAAATTTTGGAGAGCCCATTATATACAATTTGGGAGGCTCTAATACCAATTGTTGGGGTAGATAGTAATATCCAATAATATTCAGGAACCACTAAATTGTATAATTAGGCTACAAGATTACTTTTAAAATTTTGAAATATGTATTACACGAAAACGAAATGATATTTATTAAAAAGAGAATCTCTTCAATCATAAGAATAGAAAGACAGAAAGAAAAGGATAACAATGAACACTGGATATAATGTTTCTCAGATCATGGTGATCCTATGTGCACAGTGAGAACACCATCCATTGTAACGTCCCAGATCCAGGTACCACTCCATGGGTGCCCTGAACCTGGTTCACCACGTGACCTCAAGCGCATTTCCCCAAATGCTAGAGGCTGCCGACTAGTAGCGAGGGCCTAGGTCTAATAGTGGGGAAACTATGCCCTCATTTTTCAAAGTGTCGCGCAACGGAAAAGATAAATAGCATACAACAACAGCAGAAGAAATAAACCATACACATTTAAAATGAACAAATGCAGTAAAAGATAACCAAAAGTTATATAGATAATGATGCAACATGTCTTTAGTTCTAAGAAAATAGCCAGAACATGTTACACAGGAGTACAATACAATACAATAGAAAGTACAGGTACAACAAAACAAAATAGAACAGCCGGTAGCATCGCGAGCCTAAGCTCGGTCCCATGCTCTCCTACTACTCAGTAACAATCAAATACCTGTATAGGGACCCTTCCCCTTATCCATACCTGCAGAAATGTAATCTGTTTGGGGCCGAAGACATGACCCCAAACAGGGTGTGAGAAATGAATCCCAGTAGGCAACCACCAAAGGCCCGTGCCCAACTGTGTGAAAATATGCAACAACAGTGTGCAGTAGTAAAATGAAATAAACGAAGCAGTACTCAAAAGTAACTAACTTTACCAGTTATATTTCCATTTTATTATTCATTTAACCATTTAATTTAATAACATTCTGTGCTCAACAGAACCAAGCCCTCAGGCCAATCAGAATCTTTCCCTCAGGCTAATATAGTAAAACCACGCCCTCAAGCTTGCCCTCAGGCTATCGAGTATTGCCCTCAGGCGTACGAAGTGTCCCCCTCAGGCACAGAATCTACTGCCCTCAGGAACAGAAGAAGTTTCCCTCAGGTGAAATATAACACTACCCTTAGGCTAAATAGAACACTGCCCTCAGGCTAAATAGAACACTGCCCTCAGGCTAAATAGAACACTTCCCTCAGGCGCAAGTAACCAGGCCAAGCCCAACAAATAAGAAAGAAATTATATAAAATTCCTCTCAAGGAAATTTAAAGCATGCTAAATTTTATGGTATACCCTCGGGTAACCTGGCCAAACGGATAAATAGAGGAACGCATCCCCGGGGTGGTCCTAGATCCAAGAAGCAATCCCAAACAATAGTTTATTATCACATTTAATTACCTATTCAATTCTAGGTATTCAAAACAGCCAAGGCCTCAACCACACGAAACCCCAACATGGGTTCGTAGAACAACGGTACACAAAAACGCACAACAGTTGGAATTTAAACACTAAGCCACCTACCTCAATCGCCCCTGATCGGTATACTTGAACTACGCTCCTTGAATCGTCCAAGAATGACGAAGATCTGAGGTGAAATAAATCCCGTTCAAATGAAAATAACTTTCCCTCGGGAAAGAATTGGTAAGAACGACTTAAGGAGAAGAAGAGACTTACCCGTATGATTCCAACGAGATCATTAGAGGCGGAAATGGATTCCCGGTGTGCGATCTGGAGCTCCTCGAAGGTTAAGCCCTCTCTCCTGACTCCTCCTCCGGTTCTAAGCCTTCCCTATGAACAGGGGAGGATACTGACCATTTTAAGTGAAAAAAACAGACTACACGGCATGTACTATTGAGTACACGGCATGTACTTTCCATTTTTTTAACTGTTCCTCTGGCGGCTTCTCGCCAACATGACACTGTTCATCTGTCGACATGACTACATGGCGTGTAGTCCCTAGAACACGGCGTGTACTGTCGCTCAGCCGGACACCGCCTTACTATTTGTCTGTCGAATGACTATATGGCATGTAAATACCCACTACACGGCTTATAGTCGATTTTTACACCCTTCATCATCGACCGGCCTACACGCCCTATGTACTCCTTCCACACGGCCAAAGTACATGGCGTGTGGAAATGTACATAGCGTGTAGTCACAAAATTTAGGATTTTCTCCCATTTTCCTTATTTTCTCAAAAAACTTTAAGGAAAAGAGAAAAGAAGAAACCCATACCTCAAGAATAAGAACCGGGTTCTTACAAACTTCCCCCTTAAAGAAATTCGTCCCCAAATTTCCCTTCTAAGGGTGGAAAAGATAAAGATGTGAATAAATCTGGCCACTGAGCATGTACGTTGGTCTCCCGCTCCCAGGTTTCATCCTGCACTCGGCCATGCTGCCAAAGCACCCATATGAGAGGAACTGACCGGCCTCGGAGAACCTTCGTGATCCTATCAATGATACAAATCGAATGATCCTCAAAGGACACATCTATCTAAATCTCAACCTCATCTGGATGAAAGATGTGAGATAGGTTTGAATGATAGCGACGCAACTGAGATACATGGAAGACGTCGTGCATGTCCCGATACCTCTGTGGTAATTACAACCGATAGGCAACCGGCCCGACTCTCTCTAGAATCTCAAATGACCCCACATACCTCGGTGAAAGTTTACCCTGTCTCCTGATCTGCCTGTGTCCCAACCTTGGTGTAACACGCAAGAAAACCTGATCCCAGACCACGAACTCTAAGGGTCGTCTGTGGCAATCGACATAAGATTTATGACGAGACTGTGCGGTATCCATCCACTTCTGAATCAACTGGACCTGCTCAGAAATCTCCTGTATGAGATTTGGTCCCAGTAAAGCTGCCTCACCTACCTCCATCCATCACAAAGGTGATCGGCATGACCTACCATAAAAAGCCTCATAAGGTGCCATCTCAATAGTTGACTGAAAACTATTATTATAGGCAAACTCGACTAAGGGTATATGCTTCTCCCAAGAGCCCCCAAAGTCTAGGATACATGCACGCAGCATGTCCTCCAGCACCTGTATCGTATGCTCTGACTGGCCATCGGTATGAGGGTGGTAAGTTGTGCTCAAAATCATCTGTGTACCCAATGCCCTCTGAAAACTCTTCCAGAAAAGAGACGTAAAGTGGGCGTCCCTATCAGAAATGATAGAACGAGGGACCCCATGAAGACGTATGATCTCTCGGATATACAACTTACCGAGATCATTAACTCCGAAGGTCTCCTTGATTAGCAAAAAGTGAGATACATTCGTGAGTCTGTCCACGACAACCCACATGGCATCATTGCCTCGAGGTGACCTCAGAAACCCAGTCATGAAGTCCATCGCGACATCATCCCATTTCCACTCTGGAATGGGTAATTGCTATAACAATCCAGCTGCTCTCTGATGCTCTGCCTTCACCTACTGACAGATGGAACATCTCGTAACAAAACCAGCTACATCTCTCTTCATACCCAGCCACCAATACTGACGTCTTAAGTCACGGTACATCTTGGTAACTCTGGGATGAACTGCCCAAGCTGAAGCATGAAACTCCCGCATCAACTCCTCATGTATATCCCTTGGAACCCACACTCGTCCATGGAAACGCAGTACCTCGTCATCGCCTATCGTCCACCCAGAAGGAGGGTCTTCACTTACCACCGACTCTCGTAGAACTAGGCCTTCTGAATCAGATAGCTGTCTCATCCTCACTCTATCCAGGAGGGTAGAAGTCACAGCTAAAGATGAAAGATAGGTTTTCCCCTGACTATCATGCACCTCCAAATGTATCTCAGAGAACAAATCCATAAGCTTCCACTCACCACTAGCCTCCTGCACTGCCTGTATCTGAATCTTCCTGCTCAGTGCATCAGCAATTGCGTTACCCTTACCAGGTGTATAGGCAAGCTCAAAATCGAAGGACTGAAGGTATTCAAACCACCTTCGCTGCCTCAGATTCAAGTCACGCTGAGTAAATATATACTTAAGACTTTTTTGGTTAGTGAAAACCACAAAATTCTCTCCTAAGAGATAGTGTCTCCAACAGCGTAACACATGAACAACTGCAGCCAACTCGAGATCATGCGTCAGGTAATTCCTCTCATGTGGCCTCAACTGCTGAGAACCGTATGCAACAACTCGGTCGCCCTGTATCAACACAGCTCCCAACCCAATACTTAATGCATCATAGTAAACTGTATAGCTCTTTCCCTGCTCTGGGAGTATCAGGATTGGTGCTGACATCAACTTCCCCTTCAGCTCCTAAAAGGTTGTCTCGCAAGCTTCTGACCAAACGAACTTCACACCCTTCTTAGTAAAACCCATCAACGACGCTGCTAAGCGGGAGAAGTCCTGTATAAAACGCCTGTAGTAACCAGCCAACCCAATAAACTCCGTATCTCTAACATGTTCTTAGGCTACTCCCAAGAAACTACTGCTCTCGCCTTCTCTGGGTCTACTACAACTCCTGCCTCTGAGATCCTGGTGTCTGGATACCACGAAAGAATCCAGATAAGGATGGAACACACGATTCATCAGATCCATGAAAACTGCTGGGGCATTCGTGAGTCTGAACGGCATAACCAAGTACTTGTATAGACCATACATGCTACTAAAGGCTGTGAGAGGTATATCAGATGGTCTAACGTGCAACCGATGATATCTGGATCTCAAGTCAATATTTGAGAACACTCGTGCTCCCCGAAGTTGATCAAAGAGATCATCAATCCTCGGCACGGGATATCGGTTCTTAACCGTCAACTGGTTGAACTTCCGATAATCTACACAGAGTTTGAGGGTACTATCTGCCTTCTTCGCAAAAGGACCAGAGAACCCCAAGGAGAAGTACTGGGTCAGATAAAACCCTTTGACTATAACTCCTCTAACTGTCTCTTGAGCTCCTATAACTCAGGTGTAGTCATTCTATAAGGAGGAATGGATACCGGTGCCGCTCCTGGCACAAGCTCAATAGAGAAATCCACCTCTCGCTTCGGAGGTAGACCTGAAAAGTCATCCGGGAAGACATCCCTAAAACGATCAACCACTGGAGGGAAATCCTTCTGAAAAGTTCCTTGGTCATCTAGATATAAACTCACAATCTGGGCTGTGACTCCACCTCGCCCACGATGCTCTGGTCCAGCTCGAATCGCCTAAACATCCCACTCGCCTTTGTATAGAAACTCTCTGCCCTCTGGTGACGTGAAACACACCCTGTGATGATAGCAGTTTACAAAAGCTCGAAAGGGAACCAACCAGTCCATCCAGAGAATGAAATCATAGCTCATTATATCTAAGACATAGAAGTCCCAAAGGAAGTGACACCCACCAACCTCAAGGGGGCACTCCTTGCACTGATGCACACCAGCTGTTCTAGCTCTCAATAGAGTGTCTAGCGTCATAACATCGGAAGAAGAAGAAACACAGAGCCTAAGGCTCTCCACAACGGGTACATATATAAAGCTATGTGTAGCACCCATATCAAAAAGCATTGAAGATAAAACAGAAGATTCTAGAATAGTACCTCTAACAGTAGAAGGTCCGGGATCCTGCTCCTGCTCGGTCTGTTGCACTGCATATGTCTGCCCAGTGCTGTGGCCCTATGACACAACCTGACTACCCTGAGCTGTCCCACCCTGCTGCCTCTGAGATCCTGGTGTCTGGCTACCACGGCCACGACCACCATCCCTGCCTGCATGCCCTGACGTATTCCAGTTTCCCGACTGGTAAGAAGCTGCTGGTCCTACTCCCGCATGCGGAGTCTGCTCAGAACCCATCTCACTAGCCACTAGTAGAAACGCCCTGCAAAAGCGCTGCAGATGACCCATCTTGCTGCAAGCTCGGCACTCCACTGGGTCACGTGGACACTACGGTCTCTTATTCCCCTCTTTACCACACTGGTATCACCTGACCGGGCCACCTGAAGAAATCATCTGGCTAGTACTGCCACCATGAGAGAAACTCATATGTTGCTTCCTCTTGACAATAGAAATAGTACCAGAAACTGGTGCTAAACTTCCCTGGCCCACACCACTAGCTTTCCACAAATTCCACTAGGTAATCAGTGCCTGGTTTACAATAACATGTACAGTAGGCAACCTGAAAACATTCACCAGTGCGCGAATGTCATATCAAAGACCATCCTCAAAGCACCTAGAACTCAACATCTCATCACCCACCAAAACGGGTGCAAAACGATGAAACTCGGTGAAACGAGCAGAATAATCCATTACCGACATAGCGCCCTGTTGCAGATTCATGAACTCTCGATCTCTATCTGCCCTCAGCGTCTCTGGGAAGAAGAATTCATAGAAAGCCGTCTGAAAATCTTCCCACGCTATTTCTATGTGATGATCTGATTGGGTGGTAACATCCCACCACCTCTTGGTGGAATCACGCAGCATATATGTCGCGAGCTTGACCCTCCGCCCTGGAGGCGTCTCTAGAGGCTCGAAAATAGTCTGAAATGAATCCATCCAAGACTCCGCAGCCTATGGTCCGCCATCCCCTGAAAACGTAGGCAGATGTTGCTGCCGGAATATACGAGTCAGCTCAGCCATAGATGTGGTAGTCGGTGGTGCTCCCTGAAACGTCTACATGAACCACATGAAGCCTTCATGGAACTGCGCTTCCGCACCTGTGTCTGGTATAACGGCTGGCACCGCATCTGGCTCTGCTGGAGGATCCACTGGTAGCCCATGACCTACCATCTCTGGAGTATAATCGTTTCCGCTCTCTTGGCGAACAATGTGTGGTCGTCTCGGCGGCATGACTCTACAAGGTCAAACGCACACCTTAGATCAAGATTATCAAAGACCGAAAACAAGAGACGGAGAAGGAAAGTTTTCAAAATTTACACAACTTGACTACACGGCGTGTATAAAACTACATGGCGTGTTCTCGCAAGCATTCACATGGGCGTGTACCCCAGCTTAAACTGGTCGTGTAACACCCCAAACACACAGCGTGCCTTTTTAAATACATGGCATTTACCTTCCCTGCCCGAGTCCTTCTACATGGATAAGCCATACGACTCACTTGAACAAGACTACACGGTGTGTATATACTTTACACAACGTGTATGGTTTAATTTCCAACTACCTGTGTCATTCGTGACATGACCGACTACTCGACTAAAACTACACAGTGTGTTACACCCGCACACGGCGTGTACACCACCCCGTTTTTCCAGCCACACGGTCAGGTCCACATGGTCTCCCACCGTTAAGGACTACACGGCGTGTCCCTCAGCTACACGGCGTGTTCTAAAAGAGGTGACACCAACCCGTGTTTGTTAGTTACAGGGCCAGGTCCTCATGCCAGACTACACGGCGTGTTCCACAGTGGCCATGGCGTGTATGCCTTAAGGTCTCCTCCGTCCGTGTTGTTAGTTACACGGTCGGACTCTGGGTTAACACTACACGGAGTGTACATCCGGTACACGACGTGTTTTTACTAAGCATTTTTCACGACCCGACCCAACGGGGCTTGAGCCGCGACTCCCCAAGACCGCCTCCAATAGGCCAGGGGTTGGCGACCAGCGCCGAGTAGGCTATCACGCACATGGGAGCCATTAGCCTAAGGTACCTGTACACACGCACCCACAAACACCTTCATGCAACAGTGCAGAGATATAGAAACTGAAAAGTAAAAGCATGCATACAATCTATCCCAAACCATAGTGCAACAACAAAAGTACAAAGGGAAAAACAGGGCCCACCAAAGAAAACTACAAAGCGCGTCCAACCTGCTTTGAAGAAGGGGAATGCTGCCACAAACACCCGCCGAAAAGCTCCCTCGGCACAGCTCCGGTAAACACCCCGGTCAACTCGCTCACTAAGCTCCGCCTGCTCCGGGTCCTCCTGGGACTCCGTCAAAAGGCCTGTGGTCTGCACAAGACACAAACATGTGCGGGAAAAGCCCGTGAAAGGGTGAGTATAAACATACTCAGTAGGCACCCCAAAACCCCAAAACCCAAGGGAGCAACTGAAAGGCAACAGTCCGCCCAACCCAGCCAGAGGGAACCCAGACGAGAGAGAAAGTCCATCTCGTGACCATCCTTGGCTAAACACAACTAGTCAGATCAGCTCAGGTGTATGCCCATGCATACACCTTGAACAATCCAGATATACACAGCTCACGCCACGAAGCCACAAGAGGTACCGACCTCATCACCAGCAACTGCCCCCAACCAGGAGAGTACACCACACGAACACTGTCATACCAGATGACATTCATCTGAGAGATACACTCCATTGGGTTTCTTTCAAAAATCTCAGACGGTCACTCGAGAGACCACGCTCGTCGGATAACATCAATGAGGAAACATCGCTGAAACAACATAACCACCAAACTCCTCGGATAGGGGATCGCCGCTAGGGTCCGCTAGGGGATACCAAGACCCACTCCGGTATACGTAGCTCATAGATAGGGGATCTCTCCCAGGGTCCGCTGGGGGATACCACGACCCGATCTGGCATACGTAGTTCTCATAGATAGGGGATCACACCCAGGATCCATTGGGGGGTACCACAACCCGATCTGGCGCTCGACAGAAGCTCAACACTCAGATAGAGGATCATCGTCCATATAAAGGTGGTCACGACGATACCAGAACCCTATCTGGTATAACTCGCGATGTAGGGGATCGAATTGACGATGCCGAAACCCTACCGAAACCACGCGCTGAGTAGGGGATCACATAACCAACAATACCGCAACCCTACCGACACCAAGTGCTGAGTAGGGGATCGTATAACCAATGATACCGCAACCCTACAATAAACCTCATGCTGAGTAGGGGATCGTATACCCAACGATGCCACAACCCTACTGAGCACGACCCACCACGTAGGGGATCATATTCCTGATGATGCCACAAACCCTACGGGGTTAACCTGCTAGATAGGGGATCACCGCCCGTGAATAAGCGGTCACAGCGATACCAAGAACCCGATCTAGGGTAAAGATGCTAGAGGATCCACTCCAGGCCCACCGGAGGGATACCACAACTCTAAGAGTTTAAACATCCCATCGAGAGGATCACAAACCCATACGAAGGTTGTGATGCCACACGAACCCTCGTAAGAACGAACCAAGGGAGAACCCTCAACCACTGCTGGTCCAAACATCGCTAACCTGAGCGACCCACCACAATGCCACACTGCGCACCTCCTAGGACAAAAATGAGGTCACCATCGCGATCTACGCAGAAAAACACGCAGGATAGGCTGCTTACCCGCCCGAAACGGAGCACCGGTGAAAAAGGAACTATTCACCGTAGCTAGCTCATGCGGGGCCCACACAACGATCCCGAAACCCATTGAGCGGACCATACCACGACGATCCCCTCGAAAAAGCAAGCGGAATCGACTACTCGCTCGTCCGGAACGGACACCCGGTGAAAATGTACTATTCAACGAAGCCAGCTCAGGTGGGGCCCACACCTCGATCCCGAAACTCATCGAAGGGATCACACCATTGCGATCCTCTCGGAAAAACACACAGGATCGACTAATCATCCGCCAAAATCGGACTCCTGGTGCAAAAGCTGTGTTTCTCCGCAAACGCCAAACCTGGCCTCGTGGGGCCCACACCCCGTTCTCAGTCCCAACACCCGGAAACAATCTCAAAAATTCCGTCATACCATCAGGGTCTCAACGCCACTGACGGCACGTCAATCGGACGCTCCGCGTAGAAGTTACAACGGCCCGAAGTCGTAAAATAATAAAATAATATTATTTTATACGACGTTTCTAACTCCCAGGCCACGATCCCAAACTCTTAAACCCTCAAAGTGAGTTTAAAAGGTCCGTCTCGACTCAAGGAGCGCGTCGCCGCAAACGGCTCGCAAATCGGAGCTTCGGTTTGCGAGTTACGGGGGTTTAAAGAACCCCGGGAAAATCCTGGTCGGACCACTGCCAGCCTCGCCGGAAACCACCGCGCTGCCGCCGGATTCCGCCGTGCCGCCGCCGCCGTCGCCGGAAACCGCCGCGCCGCCGCCGTGCCTCGCCGGATTCCGCCATGGCCACCACCGGAATTCGAGATTTCCACCGGAAAACTTCCGGGGACCCCCGGGAGCACCCCGGTGCTCCAAAATCAGATCCGAAACATGTTTTGGAAACCTCGGAACTCAAACTATACAACCCTTATAACGATTTGAAGAAAAACAACAAATAAACGGGGTCCAGGATTTCAAAACTCAAACCGCCTACCTGTTGGCGGATCGCTGAAGCTTCGGGTGCAGAACGACGCCTGCGACGCGCTGGAGCTCGATCTGCTGACGATCGGTGCTGAAAACGGACGCCCGGAGCTCAAATCGGCGAAGAACCGGAGGTGGGAGGGGTGTGGTTCACCGTGCGTAGGAGGAGATGGGGGAGGGGGAATGAGATAGTTATATATATATATATATATATTTAAAAAACATTCATTTAAAACCACGCCCCTGACTCCACGCCCGATGCGGACAAAGTTAAGGTCACCCCTAGGGTAAACGTGCCGTTCTGAACGCGACGGCGGACTCGGATTTGCAATCCGAGACTCCGTTCAGAATTTATTTGAGCCGACGCTCGTAAACCAACTTTTCCACTTATTTACAAAAACGCCCCTGGTGGCGCTTTCCACAGCAGGCCCGAGCCCGCGAAGTTTACACCTCTCCTAGGGTAAAAGGCACGTTCCGGACACAACCGTGCCCTCAGATTCCCATTCTGTGCTACCGTTTAGGAGATATCACACCGCCGCCATGTACATAGTATAAAAATACTTAATATTTTTATAAAATTAATTCCGGGCACACCGGGGCTCGGGAATCACACGCCGTCTTCGCGCCTAGCTCCGGAATTATTCATAGAAATATTTCAAAGTCTGATAGGGCCAAAACCTGGGTCGCTACAGCATTTCCCTCTCCCGTGTCCCCGCCAACACGGTCCTTGACACGGGAAGCGACTAAATGGCATGTACTCAAAAAAGTTTCTTTTCTTCCTGAACAGAAGAAGACATGGCGTGTGTCCGAGGAACTACACGGCGTGTATACTGGGTTTTCTGGACAGTATGCCTCTTAAACTACTCCAGAACCCAAAAAATACTGAAAACAACACCTAAGTTCCAAATTCCAATCTGTGAGGGCCCATACTCCCCGCGACTCAAATTTTGGCATCTTATATGTGTTATAACAAGATAAACAGTCAATGATCCACCAAATTCTGGTCAATGAGGGACCATACACCCCAAAAACCAAAGTTTGGTGTCCATTCTATCAACAGTCTCACACGAAAATACCCTATCACATAGCAGGTATTTATCAAGCAGCTATCACAAAAGCATGATTTTCTAGCACAACAACTATTACAACAACGTACAATTTCTAATGCACCTACATGGCATGGAACTATGCATGGCATGTGGTTTCTAGCATGTGCCTAAATGATGCATGAGATGGCATACCCTCATCTCATCGGGTTGCAACTAAATAGAACCCATGGATAAAATATAAACAGCACACCACAAGTGCGTCACCCATCGGTGAAAATCAAATCAACTGTGACATTTGCAAAATCAGAATAATTGCAAAAAATACAAGGTAGACTGGATTTTCCCTGTACACGGGTTAGCTACTCCCGGGCACAACTTATTACCAACTACCATTTCCTTCTTATCCCTGACTAAGGCTCAAAATAGTAAGTCGAAGAAAAGAACCTCCCCTGATACCACTTTGTAACGTCCCGGATCCGGGTACCACTCCACGGGTGCCCCGAACCCAGTTCGCCACGTGACCTCAAGCGCATTTCCCCAAATGCCAGAGGCTACCGACTAGTAGTGAGGGCCCAGGTCTAATAGTGGGGAAACTATGCCCTCATTTTTCAAAGTGTAGTGCAGCGGAAAAGATAAATAGCATACAACAATAGCAGAAGCAATAAACCATACACATTTAAAATGAACAAATGCAGTAAAAGATAACCAACAGTTATATAGATAATGATGCAACATGTCCCTAGTTCTAAAAAAACATCCAGAACATGTTACACAGTAGTACAATACAATACAATAGAAAGTACAGGTACAAAAAAACAAAACAGAACATCCGACAGCATCGCGAGCCTAAGCTCGGTCCCATGCTCCCGTACTCCTCAGCAACAATCAAGTACCTTTATAGGGACCCTTGCCCTTATCCATACCTGTAGAAATGTAATCCATTTGGGGCCGAAGACATGACCCCAACCAGGGTGTGAGAAATGAATCCTAGTAGGCACCCACCAAAGGCCTGTGCCCAACTGTGTGAAAATATGCAACAACAGTGTGCAGTATTAAAATGCAATAAACGAAGCAGTACTCAAAAGTAACTAACTTTACCAGTTATATTTCCATTTTATTATTCATTTAACCATTTAATTTAGTAACATTCTGTGCTCAACAGAACCAATCCCTCAGGCCAATCAGAATCTTTCCCTCAGGAAAATATAGTAAAACCACACCCTCAAACTTTCCCTTAGGCTATCGAGTATTGCCCTCAGGCGTACAAAGTTTCTCCCTTAGGCACATAATCTACTACCCTCAGGAACAGAAGAATTTTCCCTTAGCCGAAATATAACACTGCCCTCAGGCTAAATAGAACAGTGCCCTCAGGCTAAATAGAACACTACCATTAGGCTAAATAGAACACTGCCCTCAGGCGCAAGTAACTGGGCCAAGCCCAATGGATAAGTAAGCAATTATATAAAATTCCTCTCAAGGCAATTTAAAGCATGCTAAATTTTATGGTACACCCTCGGGTAACCTGGCCAAACGGCTAAACAGAGGAACGCACCCCCGGGGTGGTCCTGGATCCAAGCAGCGATCCCAAACAAAAGTTTATTATCACATTTAATTACCTATTCAATTATATGTATTCAAAACACCCAAGGCCTCAACCACAAGACACCCCAACATGGGTTCGTAGCACAACGGTACACAAAAAACGCACAACAGTTGGAATTTAAACACTAATCCACCTACCTCGATGGCCCCTGATCGGTATACTTGAACTACGCTCCTTGAATCGTCCAATAATGTCGAAGATATGAGGTGAGAGAAATCTCGTTTAAACGTAAATAACTTTCCCTCGGGAAAGAATTGGTAAGAACAGCTTAAGGAGAAGGAGATGCTTACCCGTACATTTCCAATGAGATCGTCAGAGGTGGAAACAGATTCCTAGCGTGCGATCTAGATCTCCTTGAAGGTTCGGACCTCTCTCCTGACTCCTCCTCTGGTTCTAAGCCTTCCCTATGAACAGGGGAGGCAACTACCCATTTTAAGCGAAAAAAACAGACTACACGGCGTGTACTTTCTATTTTTTTAACTGTTCCTCTGGCAGCTTCTCGCCAGCGTGGCACTGTTCATCTGTCGACATGACTACACAGCGTGTAGTCCCTAGAACACGGCTTGTAATGTCACTCAGCTGGCCACCGCCTTACTGTTTGTCTGCCGATTGACTACACGGCGTGTAAATACCCACTACACAGCGTGTAGTCGATTTTTACACCCTTCATCATCGAACGACCTACACGCCCTGTGTACTCCTTCCACATGGCCAAAGTACACGGCGTGTGGAAAAGTACACGACATGTAGTCACAAAATTTAGGATTTTCTCCCATTTCCCTTATTTTCTCAAAAAAACTTTAAGGAAAAGAGAAAAGAAGAAACTCGTACCTCAAGAATAAGAACCGGGTTCTTACATCCATGCCATTTGTTTTATTACTAAGCAAAGACAAGAAATAAATATATACTTGAAGTGTAAATAAGATAACTAGAGAAACTATCTGAGGAGGCCAAACTTGTTGAACTAGGTGGGGGTGGGGAATCCCTTCACATAGATTCAACATCATCCACTCCTGGACCGACTCACACAAATACCCAAGAAGTACACAATTCCAATCATGATAGAAATAAATTGCTTGCAGAGTTAAGAATCATAAATCAAAACCTGGTTATGATGAACAAAAGTCAAGATCAGAAACCCCCTTTGGTGTGCAGTCGTCTTGAAACCAAGGTCGAGTCATTATCCACTAAATCTCCACTAAAACAGTACTCCAGTTTCAGAAGGCGGGGAGAACATGAAGTAGGGGAGTAAAGATAGTTGGAAATCCCCTATTTCCCTATTCTTCACCGAGATCCTCTCTACGTAACAAGGTAAGCTCCCTCCGGGTGCTCTCAAGATGAAGCGCTAGAAGAAAAAACAAAATAAAAACCCTAGAATCGATTACATTGAATCAAGGTGTAGTGGAGAAATAATGGTGTTCCAGGAGATCATTAGGCGGCATGGTCAGAACCATGAGATGTAGGCTACGTGGATGGATGAGATGCCACAAACGGTTCGCCTAACAAAAGGCAGCACAACTGGTGGGATAAATGGAAGTGACTCAGATCAAGGCTGACACTACTACAAAAACGGGCAAGGGAAGCGCGCCCTTATAACAGCGCTAAGCAAAAACGCTGATAAAGGATACCCTATATCAGCGCTAATATTACAGCGCTGAAAAAGCTAATTTTTATCAGCGCTTTCTTAGCGCTGATAATATAAATATTTATCAGCGCTAGAAAAGCGCTGATAAATATGATCTGTATCAGCGCTAAAATATTAGCGCTGATACAGTTGGTCTTTATCAGCGCTTTTTGAGCGCTGATACAGGTTTCCTATATAAGCGCTAAAAAAGCGCTGATACAGAACACCTCTATCAGCGCTCAAAAAGCGCTGATAAAAATTATCTTTATCAGCGCTAAAAAAGCGCTGATAAAGAGACCCGTTATCAGCGCTATAATTGTAGCGCTGATACGGGGAATCTTTATCAGCGCTTTTCTAGCGCTGATAAATCATAATATTATCAGCGCTAGAAAAGCGCTGATAAAGCTAGATTTTATCAGCGCTATAATTTTAGCGCTGATAAAGGTAGCCTTTATCAGCGCTTTTTTAGCGCTGATAAAACCTTAGTCGACTTTTTTATAAAGTCGGTCGCACAGTGCCCTCGTTTTATCGCAGCTAAAGCTCTCGCGGAACCGTAACCCTGCTACTCTTCTCCCGAATACCGCTGCTGTGTTCGCTTCGCCGGAGCTTGCCGCCCTCGGTACAGTCGCCGTCCTCCGCCGCCCGCAACACCCTCGGCCGACCTCCACCGCCTGCCGCCCTCGGCTGCCCGCAACGCCCTCGGCCGCCGTTCTCTGCCGCCCTCGGCCGCCCTCCGCCGCCCTCGGCCGCTCTCCACCGCCTCCGTCGCCCTCCGCCTCACTCGGCCGCCCTCGGTCGCCCTCCGCGGCCGCCTTCCGCAACCCGCAACGCCCTCGACCAACTAAGGGTATGAATTCTATTCTAGTTTTATTTATTTGTTTCAAACATTCATGGAATCCCTTCAAGTTGTTATGGAATGTATAAAACCTACTAGAATTTGTCTTATGTAATGGAGAGTTGAGGCATGGTGTAGTTTAATGTCCTAAAACCAGGACCTTTGTGCAGGTTTCCATTTTGTTCTGATAAGGAGGGGAAATGATTCACCCTTTTCACTATAGTATAACCAAGAATGTTCTACCATAATCATGCATGAGGGGGGGGGGGGGGTGGTAGATGTAAATTTTAACCCAGGGGTTCATGAATCCAAGGATTGATATGGTACTTAAATGTCATAGGGTGTTTGATGGTAGTAAAATCCATTATTGAGGACGAAATTGTCTTTGGTTGACATGCCTTTTTAGTGGGAAACATATGCAGATCCACCAGTGCATATTGTGATTAGTCAAATAAAGGTGACCTTAGGACGATGACCGCTCATTTCCGATGGCCATGGAAGGATATGAGGATTAAGACCTTTTTGTGCATAGTGTATGGTTTTTGAAAGGAAGAGACCTTTTTGGCTCCGACATAGTGACAATGGGGAAATTTATGTCTCATGAATAGACCCTAAATATGATGTTTATGTATCACCATGTTTCTTGTGATGGAAAGAATCAAGCTGTACATAGATATTTTAAGTTAAAACTACATGCATGGGTCTAACCCACACAAAGGGAGGGGGAATGTTTAGTTTTTGGGGTGTCTGGACTAGAACATAATGACTTAGGCATTACTATAGAATCAAACCAACTATAGTACTTGAAATCATGCATTTTAGAATCATGCAATTAGAACTATGGTAGAACTTTTTAGTGTCATATTGTGGGGACTGATTCCTTGAAAATCCTGAGTAACTTAATGGAAAATCAGTCTAAGATAATTTGACATGCGCTGGACATGAAGGTGGAGAAAGGTGTAGACTATGACACCATGGATTCTCGAATCGATAAGAATAAGTCCATGCACGCAACTTTTTACCATGCACGCAACTCTCTTTACAAACTCCTATTGAATGCAATTCTACGCGATTCAAAGCCTCATATTTTCTATAAAAGTTGAGATACTAAATTAAGGGGGTATCCTATTATTTATAATCGTTTCTGAACATGAACACATGTTTATCCCAAAGTGTGTAAAACCATGTTTGATGTCACATTAGGTGCATACGTATCTTTTTCTCCTAATAAAGTGATAGATAATCATCTTTTTAGTGAATCTAATATTCTTTTTTATGAATCTTGATTATAGGTTAGACTACTTGATCTCCTTCCAAGGAAGTGGTTCCCTTCTACTGTATTTGGAAGTCTTCTTTTGTGTACTTGAACCATAAATACTAATATTTGAGATTCAAATAGGATGAAGATGAATAAAGATTGGATGGATTCTAATCGTTTAACAATAGAGTACGAGAACGGAGTGAAAGAGTTCATCAAGTTTGCAAAGGATCACACAAAGGATCCTTCTCAAATCCTTTGTCCGTGTTTACGTTGTTGTTATTCTAGACTACTTACTCCAGAGGAGTTGGAAGAACATTTGATATGTCACGGAATAGATCGGAGTTATAAATGTTGGAATAAACACGGAGAAAAAGCGAATGTAGCTACTGGCTGGGATAAAACTGCGTTTTATGGATCGTCAGATATGAATACAAATATAGATAATGAAGAAGACCGTATGGAGGATGTGATTACAGATGTCAATGATGATGAAGATCGTATTGAGGAAATGACAAAGACAATTCAAGATGAACCCCGTGATTGCCCAAAATTGTTTGAGAAGTTAAAGAGTTGTGCAAAGACGCCATTGTATGCTGCTTGCACTAAGTATACAACATTGTCAGCTGTACTGAAGTTGTATAAATTGAAAGCAGGCAATGGATGGAGTGATGTCAGTTTTACGGAACTACTTGCTCTCTTGAATGACATGCTTCCGGAAGATAATGAGCTCCCAAGCCGGACGTATGAAGCTAGACGAATGCTACGCTCGATGGGAATGATTTCTGAAAGAATACATGCCTGCCCGAAAGACTGTATATTGTTTCGAAAGGAGAACAAATCACTTACAGAATGCCCAAAGTGTGGTGCTTCTCGATACAAGAAAGATAAATCCAATCCTACGAAAGTTGTATGGTACTTTCCAATCATTCCAAGGTTTAGGCGTTTATATGGAAGTAAAGAAACTGCAAGACAATTGTCGTGGCATGCAGATAAAAGAAATAAAGATGGGTTATTACGTCATCCGGCCGACTCTCCTCAATGGAAGAAAATTGATCATGAGTATCCTGAATTTGGAAAAGAGCCGAGAAACCTTCGTCTTGCGTTATCTACAGATGGAGTGAATCCTTTTGGTTTTCAAAGCAGCACTCATAGTACATGGCCTGTTATGTTGCTAAATTATAACTTGCCACCCTGGTTATGCATGAAGCGAAAATTCATCATGTTATCTATGCTTATATCAGGACCAAAACAACCAGGTAACGATATTGATGTTTATCTGACTCCTTTGATCGAGGATTTGAAGTTATTGTGGGACTCAGGTGTAATGTTGTATGATGCTTATAAAAGTGAATACTTCACGTTGAGAGCGATGTTGTATGGGACAATAAATGATTTCCCTGCTTATGGAAATTTGTCAGGCTATAGCATTAAAGGAACTCAAGGGTGTCCCGTGTGCGAAGAAGATACAAAATCAATTAGGTTGAAACATTCATCGAAATCTGTGTTTCTAGGACATCGTAGATTTCTACCTCGTCGGCATAAGTACCGATCTTGGACGACATCATTCAATGGAAGTTCAGAAAAACGCACAACACCGTCTCCACTAACAGGTGATCAGCTGTTTGAGAAAGTAAAAGATATGAACACTGTTTTTGGTAAACCATTTTCGAAAAACCTTACGAAAATCGGTTGGAAAAAGAGATCAGTTTTTTTTGAATTACCATACTGGAATTGTTTGTACGTCAGACATTTTCTTGATGTGATGCATGTGGAAAAAAATGTATGTGATAGTGTTATTGGAACGTTGCTAAATGCCCCTGGCAAAACAAAAGATGGAATTAAGGCAAGGTTGGACATGGTTGACATGGGAATACGAGAAGAGTTGGCTCCCGTGAAAGGTGAAAATCGAATGTTTCTTCCTCCTGCTGCTTATACTCTTTCTAGGGCAGAGAGATATCAGTTTTGCAACTTCTTTAATGATGTAAAGGTTCCAGAGGGGTACTCATCAAATATCAAGAACATTGTGTCAATGAATGATTTGAAGTTAAAAGGTTTGAAATCACATGATTGCCATGTTTTGATGCAAGATCTAATTCCTATAGCTTTACGTTGCATTTTACCCAAGAATGTTCGTCATACGTTAACCAAACTTTGTTTCTTTTTCAAAGCTATATGTAGCAAAGTTTTAGACCCGGGGAAATTGCCAGCTATGGAAAAAGAAATTGTCATCATATTATGTGAATTAGAAATGTTCTTCCCGCCAACATTCTTTGATATGATGGTTCATTTGATGATTCACTTGGTGAGAGAGATTCGACTTTGTGGTCCTGTGCACTATAGATGGATGTATCCTGTTGAACGGTATATGAAGATTTTGAAAGGATATGTCAAAAATCGAAGTCGGCCAGAGGGTTGTATAGTGGAGCGATATATTGTTGAGGAAGCCATTGAATTTTGTATTGAATACCTATCTGATGTGGAAAGCATTGGTCTCCCGAAATCTCGTCACACTGGACGCATTGAGGGTGAGGGAATTTCTGGAAGAGAAGTTGTAACAATCAGTATTACAGATCGGGAGCAGGCTCATCTTTATGTTTTGCATAACAGTTGGGAGGTTGCTCCATATATTGAAACTCACAAAGAAATTCTTAGGCAGTTGAATCCATCGAGGGCTGAAAAATGGTTAGCAGATACACATAATCACCAGTTTATAGGATGGTTTCAGGACCATATTTTTAAGCAGTTGGATGAAAATCCGAATTCAATTTCAGAACGACTTCGATGGCTAGCCGCTGGACCAAGTGTGTATGTATTATCTTACAGTGGGTATGTAATTAATGGTTATACATTCTATACGGATGAACATGATGAAGAGAGTACCATGCAAAATAGTGGAGTTACACTAGTGGCTGAAGCGATGCATGTTTCTGGTAGTAAGGATATAAATCCAATTTATGCAAATATGTCATACTTTGGCATTATCAAACTAATATGGGAGTTGGATTATACGACATTTCAATTGCCGATTTTTCAATGCAAATGGATTGATAACAATAGTGGTGTTAAAATAGATGAATGGGGATTTGTGAAAGTTGATTTTAGTAAAGAAGGGTACAAAGACGAACAGTTTATAATGGCATCACAAGCGGTACAAGTTTTTTATGTTCCAGATCCCGCAAACCGAAAGTGGTCGATTGTTCTGTTATCGTCCAAAACTATTGAGGGTTCCGATGAAAATTCAGTTGAGGACGATCCTTTTAGTGGTACGTCACAATCAATTCAGAGCGGTCCCAATGCAGATGATGTTTTGTATGTTAGAGGAGACCACAATGAAGGGATTTGGATTGTCGATAGAGGTGTCAAATCTCTTCAACCTTTGAAAAAAAGAAAGAGAGTTCAGTAAACAGGTTATATTTTGTTTGTAATATAGATCTTGTTATCTCATGTTATTATCTTATCATTACAGAATTTATGTAATTTGAATGAACTGTTCAACCACTTTTGCAGATAATGACTTCTGCACATTCTGGTGCTCCTAACCTTGAGACTGAACAAGTCTCTCAAGCAGCTGCTGCTGCGGCTGCTGCTGCTCCTGCTGCTCCTGCAGCTCATTCTGCTGATACTGTTGCTCCTGATGCGGCTCCTGCTGCTCCTACTGCTGTGACTCATACTCCTCCTCCTGCTGTGGCTCCTGGTGCTCCTGATGCGGCTCCTGCTGCTGCTCCTGCTGCTCCTACTGCTGCTCCTGCTGCTGCTCTTGCTGTTGCGGCTCCTTCTCTTAGTGTTGAGGTCCAACAACCATCAGCACATGCCGTTGATATCATAGTAGATGAACATATAGATGATGTTGATATCGATGAAATGGTCGGGAATGAAGGACCGAAGTCGCAGAAATCACAGGTGCGTCGTAGTTTGACAGTGTTAGCCAAAATTCTTAAGGCGAAAAGCAAAGGCATCAAATTTGAAGTCGGATGGAATGCACGAGGCCAACATGTGAATCCCAACAAGGCTATGTTTAGCAGTTACATTGGAGTTGTCACTCGGCAACGCGTGCCGATTGACGTAGATTCATGGCACCATGTTGTGTCCGGGTTGAAGGCTGTGATCTGGGAAGAAATTACGGTAACATTATGAATTTATTTTTTTAATTAACTAGCAAATAAAATGATGAAACAGTGTCTTACTCTTCTCAATCTCTTGCAGAGTACATTTATAGTAGACGACTCACACAAGGATTATGTACTAAGGCTTGCAGGAAAGATTCATCGAGGTTTTCGTACTATTTTAACAAGATGTCACCTGAAAGATTCTAAAGGTAAAATAAACCCGCACCCACCCATTGTCTATGCGCACCTGATATCCCAAGAAGCATGGGATGCATTTATTGGCCGTCGTGGGGATGAGAAGTTTCAGGTACATTGTGAGTGATAATACGCTGTTTGAGGATACCTGTATTCATCACTTTGATTGTCAATATTTCATTTATGAAACAGAAACTCTGTACTGAAAATAAGGAACGTGCATCAAATCCAACATACCCCTATCGTAAAGCAAGGATGGGGTACGCTTCATTAGAAAAGAAAATGGTACGTATTGTAAATTTACAGTAATATTGTTAGGTGCCAATAAACAACATCATAATTATCTTTCTATGTTTATATGTAGATTGATGAATCTAAAACCAAATGCACTTCTATCCCACGTCATGTGCTATGGAAGGAGGCACGTGTGAACAAAGAAGGGAAGTTAATAGATGAGAACACACAAAAAGTGTGGGAAATATGTGTAAGTATGACACGATGATAAAAAGATTTGTTTAAAATTGCTATTACATAAAAATAATTAGTTTTTTTCCTATATCTGACAGTCACAGGAATCAGCTACTCCTGTAGCTGATACAGACCTATTATCGACGGCTTTGAAGCAGCCGGAAAAATACGGTCGTGTCAGAGGTGCAGGGTTTGGGGTGACACCCCGAGTATATTTTGAGAAGAAGAAAAAAATAGATGATACAGAGAAAAAATTGGAACAAATGAGCGAAAAAATAGCAACCCTTGAAGAAAAATTGCAATGGCAGGGAGAGTTGCTAGCAACTTTTATGGGTGGGAAGCAAAGGGAGGACACAACTCAGGAAGAACCACCGCATGAACATCCTGCCCCACCCCCCACCAGCTTTGAGGCGAGCCATTCACCTAAAAAAAATGTCTTAGCCGTGGTAATCAATATTCTAATAACGGTTCCCATTAAATATGAATCAGACAAACACTGATAATTTATCTGTACTGATCTTCTACAGGGTGATAATGATTGTGATTTATATCTGTCAACACCCACCTATCACCTTGTAGCGAGGGCTACAGTGTTCAATATCCCAGATGCCACACTGCATAATAGACCACTTTCAAAAGATCATCTGAAAGTGACGATTACTGTAGCTCATGAGCCAAATGCAATGCTACCTATTCCACTTGATGACGATGATATTCATACGGTTGAAAAGGCTATTGGGACATTCATTGCATGGCCGGCAGAACTTGTAAGAGTACATGCAGACAAAGAGGTATTTATTTCCTTTTATTTTCAAGCTAAACCCTTAACAATTAATGAAAAGAGTGTCTGAATCAATGATTGTTGTTATAGACGGAGAAAGGAAAGGGGGTGACTAACATCGGCTCGAAACCATCTAAAGGATCGACCAATCGATCCCAAGGAGCTACTGAAAGCACAATAACACCACCTGTTCTCTTTCCACATTTACTAGCATTGAAGACTCATGTGGATACGAAGCTAAAAGATGGTAATAGTCATATAGTGATTTTCGAAGATAATATATACGGAGAGGAAAGTCAAGATTTCGTTGCTGCTGAAAATGTAAATGAAATCCTTGAAAACGGTTGGTTAGGCGTCACTGTTGTAAATGTATATATGAGGTATGTTTCCATGAATTGATTTTCTAAAAGCTGATCTAATGTGCAAATTATGACTAAATGCATTTTATATTGTTGACAGACGCATTTATGAAAAACAGTTGAAGGGATTTTCCCATGAGCCAAGATTTGGACTGGTTAGTCCTCATATCACATCAACACACCAAACAAAAATAGAGTCATCAAAAAGGGATGCAATAGTGAAGGACTTGCTGAAAACATTTGAACGCAAGATTACAGATGACAGACTTTTCCTAATACCAACCATGCAGGGGTAATACTCTACGATTAAAGCATATCAATTATATTTTCACTTTTTTTATTACTTATTCCTTTTTGTGTTTTTAGGCAACATTGGTTGCTAATTGCGGTGAACTTGGATACTCCGAAGATTTACTTTCTGGATTCAAAGTTAGGATATCCATCAAACCGACCATACATGATGGAGTTTGTGAATCTGTAAGACACTACATCTTACGTTTTAGGTCTAAACATCAATTTATATAATATATATTATCTTTTACTGAGGATTCTGTTATGATAGGGCGGTGTACCAATATCGTCTAAATCATGGTATGAGGACAGGGGCTAAGCATAAGGAGCCGAGCAAGTACTACGTCTGGACAAATATCAGGGTATATATAATAAAATTTCACTATCCAAACACACCTCAACACAAGTTATTTATTCTCCTAATGATCAATTTTTTTGCAGTGTCCAAAACAAACAAACGATAATGATTGCGGTTATTATGTTTGTAAATTTATGAAAGAGATCGTTTTTCATCAGCAAACTAGCATCCCTAAAGAGGTATTTTCAAAAACAATTACTAGTTCGTTTAAGTTATTTATTAATTCTTTATTTTTTTATTTTGCAGTACTACTATGACTGCCGAAAAGCCTCATACTCACAAGACGATATAGATGTGTTCAGAAACGAGTGGGCCGCATACCTGATGACAGATTGTACACAAATACAATGATGATCTGACTTGGGGACATGTACAATTGGTGGTCATTTTTGAGAGGGGTTAAGGGGATCAAAAGATAAAATATTGTTGTATGTAAATGTTCGTAGCAAAATTGTAATTGTTATTAAATAAAACATTCTTTCTCCAATGAGTCATTTTTCCATTTTAACAGATGATATGCACCAGCAACATGCAAGAATGTTGAACCACTAAAATGGTCGCTCTCTTGTTTAAAATGGACACCACTTTAATTGAAAACAACAACTGACCTACGGAAATCTGACCAGACGCATCTGGATTGCCTTCATCCTTTAGGAGAAGGATCCACGGGTCCTTGGTGACGTGTACGAGTCAACCCCGCCTCAATCCGAGGCACGGTGTGACCGCTACCACCCAAAGGGTCGCTCTCTTGTTTAAAATGGACACCACTTTAATTGGAAACAACAACTGACCTACGTAAATCTGACCAGACGCATCCGGATTGCCTTCATCCTTTAGGAGAAGGATCCACGGGTCCTTGGTGACGTGTACGAGTAACATGCAAGAATGATGGACCACATTTCTTTGGCCTTTGGACAAAAAAACCAGTAAAATCTCCAAAATACCTTCATATCATGCATGAACCAGTAAAATCTCCAAAATACCTTCATATCACGCAGTTCTGAAAAGAGTCACTATTTAAAAGAAAGTCACAAATTTAGATACATCTCGAGATGGTCAGTTGTTGATTTCACTTAAAATTAAGTCCATTTTTAACAAAACAGTGACACTGTGAGTGGTGTCGGCCACACCGGGCCTCGGATTGATGCGGTGTTGAATCGTACACGTCACACATGAGTCATTGATCATTGTGAAAAAGTATCAACGCAATCAGAAGCCGTTAGATCGATTTGGCATATGTACGTAAAATATTGTCCATTTTAAACTAAATACATACACTTGGAGTGATACCGGTCACACCGCGCCTCGGATTGAGACCCCACCCTTTCCCCTCGGCTGTCAAAAATCATAACCAGATAGTCGAAGGGTGATTTTGACAGCCGAGGGGAAAGGGTGGGGTCTGAAGACATTGTAGGATATGTCGAAGGGTGATTTTGTGTGTGACTGGTATCACTCCAAGTGTATGTATTTAGTTTAAAATGGACAATATTTTACGTACATACGCCAAACTGATCTAACGGCTTCTGATTGCATTGATACTTTTTCACAATGATCAATGACTCCTGTGTGACGTGTACGATTCAACACCGCATCAATCCGAGGCCCGGTGTGGCCGACACCACTCACAGTGTCACTGTTTTGTTAAAAATGGACTTAATTTTAAGTGAAATCAACAACTGACATACGGCAAACCGACCAAACACATTGGGATTCTATTGAAACTTAAGGACAACTATCCATGGGTCAAATGTGACGTGTAAGATTCAACCCCGCCTCAATCAGAGGCGCGGTGTGACCGGTATCACTCCAAGTGTATGTATTTAGTTTAAAATGGACAATATTTTACGTACATACGCCAAACCGATCTAACGGCTTCTGATTGCATTGATACTTTTTCACAACAATCAATGACTCATGATACATAGAGAAATTCACTGGCCACCTTCGAGAATGATCTGAAGCACAAACCATGACAGCATTATGTTTTTAACTTCAGCACCTCAATTGAGAATGTGACACCTTTCAGGACTTGGCGCCATTGTATGTCGTTTCGTCCACTGAATGGGTCTATCCTTTTATTTAATTTTTTTAACTTCAGTCAAATATTCTAGAAAGATGTCGCGGCAGATCCTTCACCATTTTGTTTTGCTGAACATCTCATTACATTGTTAAAAAAAAGCAGGGTGTCTTGCATGGGCAATACGTTCTTGTATTGAAGATGATGCACTCCCATTTATTCGAACCCACATGGTTAATTATTTTGTTTAAGCCTAATGATTGATTTAATTATTGTGGAACACATAATCATGAAAATCGTATGATGGTTGTACCCAGATAGGACTCCAATTCATTGGTTAAATCTATTTTCTCATGAGATGTTATGTATGAGATTAGGGAGTAAACCTAGTCCATTAAAATGGGAGTGCATCATCTTCAATACACGAACGTATTGCCCATGCAAGACACCCTGCTTTTTTTTAACAATGTAATGAGATGTTCAGCAAAACAAAATGGTGAAGGATCTGCCGCGACATCTTTCTAGAATATTTGACTGAAGTTAAAAAAATTAAATAAAAGGATAGACCCATTCAGTGGACGAAACGACATACAATGGCGCCAAGTCCTGAAAGGTGTCACATTCTCAATTGAGGTGCTGAAGTTAAAAACATAATGCTGTCATGGTTTGTGCTTCAGATCATTCTCGAAGGTGGCCAGTGAATTTCTCTATGTATCATGAGCGTTCTAATGCATATCTTGTTTGGAAGATCATTGTAGTAGACAACGATCTAAAAGTGGGGGATGAGTGCATATCTGAGCATGTCTTTAGTAGTGTCCCTCAAAATGTCTTTAAACTGACCATCTTGAGATGTATCTAAACTTGTGACTTTCTTTCAAATAGTGACTCTTTTCAGAACTGCGGGAGTTAACATTTCTCCAACATATTCACACACAAAATCACCCTTCGACATATCCTACAATGTCTTCAGACCCCACCCTTTCCCCTCGGCTGTCAAAAAAACCTAAAAGACCATGGCTAGCAATGATCATTCCAAAATGCATTTAAACTGAAACCTTCCAGAAAAAAATAGAGTAGAATACTTGCAAGTTGTAACTTAGGTCGCTTTGCACAAGCCGATTTCCACATTGTTTGTAGCAACCACATTTGCTCCAACACTCTAATGATCTTCATTGCTTCATGTCTTTTATACTCTTCCATAAACCCTTCTCTAAGAAGGTCAACTATCGTGTATGCATACTCACCTTCAAATGTGACGTGTACGAGTCAACCCCGCCTCAATCTGAGGCCTGTTGTGGCTGACACAACTCCAAGTGCCTCTGTTTTGTTCAAAATGGACTTATTTTTAAGTGAGAAATCAACAACTGACATACGGGAAACCGACCAAACGCCTTCGGATTGTGTTGACACTTTAGGACAACGATTCATGGGTTATATGTGACGTGTACGACTCAACCCCGCCTCAATCCGAGACGCGGTGTGACCGGTATCACTCCAAGTGTATGTATTTAGTTTAAAATGGACAATATTTTATGTACATACGCCAAACTGATCTAACGGCTTCTGATTGCATTGATACTTTTTCACAATGATCAATGACTCATGTGTGACGTGTACGATTCAACACCGCATCAATCCGAGGCCCGGTGTGGCCGACACCACTCACAGTGTCACTGTTTTGTTAAAAATGGACTTAATTTTAAGTGAAATCAACAACTGACATACGGCAAACCGACCAAACACATTGGGATTCTATTGAAACTTAAGGACAACTATCCATGGGTCAAATGTGACGTGTAAGATTCAACCCCGCCTCAATCAGAGGCGCGGTGTGACCGGTATCACTCCAAGTGTATGTATTTAGTTTAAAATGGACAATATTTTACGTACATACGCCAAACCGATCTAACGGCTTCTGATTGCGTTGATACTTTTTCACAACAATCAATGACTCATGTGTGACGTGTACGATTCAACACCGCATCAATCTGAGGCACGGTGTGGCCGACACCACTCACAGTGCCTCTCTTTTGTTCAAAATGGACTTATTTTTAAGTGAAATCAACAACTGACATGCGGCAAACCGACCAAACGCATTTGGATTCTGTTGAAACTTAAGGACAATGATCCATGGGTCAAATTTGACGTGTAAGAGTCAACCCCGACTCAATCCGAGGCCCGGTGTGGCCGACACCACTCAAAGTGCCTCTATTTTGTTCAAAATGGATTTATTTTTAAGTGAAATCAACAACTGACATACGGGAAACCGACCAAACGCCTTAGGATTGTGTTAACACTTTAGTACAATGATCCATGGGTCATATGTGACGTGTACGAGTCAAACCTGGGGTGGATTACATGGCTTTCCTACATGGAATATATCCCACTACACGTCTTTAATGAGCCAGCTACGCAGTTTATCCCTTGTACAGATACACAGGAAGAATCACACGAGATCGACGTCATGTACTAACATAGGGCAAGGGTGCATAAGAGGACACAAGATCAAAGGGTAACACGTATATGTTTTTTAACATGCCATGTAATTTCCTATTGATATGACATGTATATTCACACAGGCAGCTGAACATTGGAGTTACCCAGGGTAAAGCGACAAGGCATGTGACCCTTTAAATGACACATAATTTTATGTACCATGATTGATCTCTTTGAACACTATATCAAGGACATATTTCATTAGGGTTGGCTCCCATGATCCTTCCTAGGATGGTTTTGGTATCTTTTCTGACTTACGGTAGTACGATCGCTTCAGCAGGACGTCCTAGACATAGTTGGAGTCTCTCTGAAAGTCCTGGAGTGAGATCATATATCTATTTTTGAGGTCCAGGTAGAGTCATGTATCAACGCAACCAATCCTACCAGACATTGATCCTATATATAGAATGTTAATCTTGATGTCTCATTACAGTACCCCAATTTATGATATGTTACCTTTTTTGTATTAATATACATAATTACTAAGGGTGATGGTTGGGAGAGTTAGGATATCCTTTTTATGTATTGCAGAATGATTCAAGGAGCACGGGCTCTGCACGATTTGTCAAAACCAAGTGGCAATCCAAGGAGAAACAATGCATAGTGGAATGTTCTAGTATTTATCTTCTGAGTTGTGTAGGAATATTTTGTGATACTATGTAATGAGGTAGTTTTGCTTTCTGGGTAGATGGTATCTAACTCATGGTAAGAACACTGTTTGGTTGGGTTGTGATCGGTTGATGACATGCTTGTGGTTGATATACTGGTTTTTGTGCAGGTCTGTGGTTGATATACTGGTTTTTGTGCAGGTCTGCTCGGCTGGCTGTAATAGTGCAGGTTTTTTATTAGCAGCAGGCAGGGATTTAACAGCGCTTTTTTAGCGCTGTTAAATGTCGCCTTTAACAGCGCTAAAAAAGCGCTATTAAAGGAGATATTTAACAGCGCTAAAAAAGCGCTGTTAAAGGAAACATATAACAGCGCTTTTTTAGCGCCATTAAAGGTATCCTTTAACAGCGCTTTTTTAGCGCCATTAAAGGTGACATTTAACAGCGCTTTTTTAGCGCTGTTAAAGGTGACATTTAACAGCGCTAAAAAAAGCGCTGTTAAAGGACCCCTCCTTTATCAGCGCTGAGCTTTACAGCGCTTTTCTAGCGCTGTTAAAGCCCGATTTTAGCGCTGTTATTTCCCGTTTTTGTAGTAGTGTGAGGAAAACAAGCACAACTGTGAGTGGTGTCCACCTTTGGATCACCTACAATCAATGGTCCAAATTCAAAATGCTACATAGTAAGTATAACAAATATATAGGAGAAAAATAAATGCCATGTGAATAGTTCCCATGAAAAATAATAACTGAAGTAGCCCATAGAATTCAATGGTATAAAAGAAATAACAATGGGAAAACTTAAATGAATTAAAATGAAACTGTTAATGGTGGCCTAAAATAAGAATAATGATATGTAAAAGTTATTTTAAATAGGTTCTTATATCAATTCTAAAAAAATTTATAAGGGATATAGAAAAATAAATTCTTGAGGTAATAAGTAGAGACTTATCACTTGGATAGATCGACTAATGTATATCTCATGGAATGCCACACGATCATGGATATACTTAGGGGTGTATTCTTATTATCAGTTCTTCTTACTCGAGATTGGTGAGATACCTAGAATGAGAATTTCATACATTGATACCCTACTTACACAAGTCGCTATATGAACTTAGCTAATTTTGGGGTGGTTGGGTATGTTACTAATCATGTGGAGTGAAACCAAGATGAGATTTATCCACTTGTATGACAAGAAAATACATCTGACCATTGATTGAATTAGACTGTGGAAATGAATGACCATGCTTAGTTGTTTCACATATGATGTGTTCAACTACTTAGGTAAGTGACATGTGATGTGCTTATCGTAAATATGAGTGACATGTGATGTATTCGTCAATCTGGTCAGTCTTTTTTGAAGAATCTTGAAAATGATGAGAGGCCTATACTAGATTGACATGTTCCATGTTTAGTGGTCTCTTGATGTCATGGAAAAAGGGATTATATATGATACATATGATGTATATGATACATATTGTGGTGGACATGTTCATATAGATATTTCAGTATGTTTGGTAGAGATCACACTAGAATCTTTAGTAGCTTGAGCAACGTTGAAGTTTTTCTAGAGGTCGCTCTTTGCTGACATATATGAAATAGAGATTTCAAGGTGTTTTCAATGCTATTAAATCCCACAAGGTCACACAGTTAGGCCCTTGTATAAGGACAAAATTTTGTACAAACTGTTTGTTCAAAACGAATTGATGAAAAACCTATCCAAAAGAGTTTGGATGAATTCATAAAGAGTTATGAAGTTATGCATAAATCCATTATAGGATTTTAGTGCAAGAGGGAGATAGTTGGATGTGTGCTAATATATATGCGTGTGTGTGTGTGGTATTATATATATATAAGTGTATATTTAAAACATGCAAGCGATGAAAGTATTTTTTATGTATTAAATATACGTGCAATAATAAATATATATCATGTATATTTATTTCTCCCTAACAGTTTTATTATCAGTTACAAACCATTATGAATGTTTTAATGGCTTTATATTAATTCATTGAAAATGTTCAATGACTTAACCCAATAGTATGAAACACATATGATGCGATGAGCCTCGAGCTTTGCCTATATAAAAGGATGACACCCTTTTCTGTTGGGTGTGTTGCATTCTCTTTTCCTCACATAAATTTGTTCATTATCTGAGATGAAGGCGCTAACACTCCTTCAACATTTGGGTATCCTTGCGATATGGTCCCAGATTCATTGGTTGGTGTTCCCCCATCAAAGGGAGGGTGCATTTTTTCTCTATTTCTGGATCTTTATCAAGAATTATCCTTCATCAAGGAAGAAGAAGATTGTCGTTGTAGGCATTTTCTAGGTACTCTGTTTTTATAGTTTAATTTGCGCATTGATTCTTGAAGATAGATCTGTCTTTGTTTGGGTTGTCTTTTATTACATATGGCCATATGAAGATCGTACGAAACCCATCAGTTTGATGATCATATGAGACCCATCATTACTAACATAAAATTTGTTTTTTATACTGGAACACTCTTTTGCTCGAGTTTTGGTGGTTTGTTCGACAACTCATAGCATGATCAAGCTCTTTTGAGAGGGGGTTGGGGTCCAAAGACAACAAAATATTAATGTTGGTGAATTTTTTTATGTTTGTTATAAAATGTACATACCAACATAACAGAACAAACCAATGTTTGAAATGTTTGTAATATCGTGTTTTTTTATTGTATTTGTGATGTAAATTTAATTGAAATTGAATTTTGTATTTGATCATGGAGTGTGCTATAATTTTAGCATCACGCTGCAGTGGCATGTCTTTTATCAGTGCTCATAAAAACGTCACTTTATCAGCTCTAAAAACTCGTTGATAAAATGTCTCCTTTATCTGTGTAACAAAAAGCGCGGATAAAGGGTCATATTTATCAGGGTTAAAAAGATGCTATTTTCGGTGCTTTTCTTAGCATTGATAAAAGATGCCGGTTTTTTAAGGCGCTTACAAACATCAGCGTTTTTTTAGCGCTGATGAAGACTATTTCTAGTGCTCACATACCACATTCATTTTTTCTTGATTGTATCCTTATCTTGTTACTGAATAAATTGTTAAACTTTTTATTGATGTTTTATGTGTTTGTTCCTTTACTTTATCTTTCTCTTTAATTTATCTTCTTTGTTTCAAGATGGGGGATTCATGATATGGGTTTATTTTACATGATAGAAATGCAAGGTGTCCATGATTGTTCAAAGTTCACTAAGACTTTATTGACCTTTCATTGCAAATAGAATAGTTGCTCTCTAATGGTTGCTTGGTTGTTCCATTTTGTTAATTTAGTGGTAAGTGTGAATTTTGAATTGTTTGGATGCCTTTATAATATTGATAACTGATTAAAATTCCCTTAATTGTGTCACTTTTAAAATCAAATGCATTCTTAATGTAACATTGAAAATTGAATCAAAAAAAAAAAAAAAAAACCCCTTGTTCGAAGATCCCTAACTAGTGGTTGAGATAAAGGGAGGAGGCAGCTTCCGCACGAAGCTTTCGCTTATGAAGGAAGTGGCGCAGCGATTTCTTCATGGAAAGACCCGTAGGTGTGTGGAGGTGAGATTTGAGAGACTCCCAAACCCTTGACTTCTTCTCCCCACCGGCCCTCTTCTCCTTCGTCTCCCTGCTCGCCGCCACAATTATGGCCCTCGCCTGAAGCTCCGTGACGTGGCACACGCACATCCTCCCATTGTAGAATATGGTGAGATGCTGCTCTGTGATTGCATTACGAGTCCCGGATCCATCCCTGCCTTAGAACAACCCATCACCACAACTTGAAGGAATGCTAGTAATAAAATAAGTTGCAGAAAGTGCGCTTACGTTTCCTCCGGCGATCGGCTGTTGCAGCCGCAATCGCCGGCGGCGGCGGCGGCGGGAGGTTGAAGACGAAGATCCAGAACCGAGTTCCTCCTCTCCTTCATCCCAATCATCACCTGTGATTTCTGTACTAGATAGATGACCGGATGGGGTTGGGCGTTTTATGGGGAGGGTGGAAACTAGGGCTGCGCCGCATTCAAAAACTGCTTAACACGTTAAACACGTAACCCACACGCAACACCACATTCGTTTGATGAAAGGAAATGAACAGAAAAAACGCACGTGAAAAATGAGTTCTTCGTTCCTTTTCCACCCGCCCGCAATGCCTCCCCAATTAGCGTGAAAATATCAACATAAAAGACAGATAAATTCGCTGTGGGTCATCTCAGACAGTCGCTCAACATTATCATTTTTTTAAAAATAAAATTACAATCAACACCCCTCTCCACCAAGTATTTAAAAAATAAAAAATAAGTCATAATTCATAAATTCTAAATATTTCTGCATCATAAATAATTTATTTAATAATCTAACAACTAATCTAGTCAATTGGTTTTGTTGAACTTCACACCCACCAAGAGGTGTTAACTTGGTGGGGCGGGTCGACTCACAGGACAGATCATGAAACAATATTTTCCCTGATTTATGTACGGTTGTATTAAACTTGAACTGTTTTTTCCCCACACTCATGTTAATTTATTGTATTACGTTATTTTATTTTATTTTTCAAACATAATTTTTTGGAATACTAATAATTACGAGTCAAACAAGACCCGCGGACACCCAGTGGACTGGTCCGCGGGGGCTGCGGGTTGGATCAAATGTGGTCCAAATTTTTGTGGGACTAAATATTCAAAGCCCTAACCCACATAAATCCACGAGCTAACAGATCGACCCACAGACTTGCAGATTTTTTGACAGGTGTACACCAACACATAACTAAATTTCAAATGAATTTCAAATAAAAGTTAATATTGTAATAAACAAGTAAAAGCTAATAATTACAACACCCTAGATCATTTAAATTAAAAGTTACAGTAATAAAAAACAATTAGTGGTCATTTATTTTAAAACGTATTACTTGTTTTCAATCAATTTTTAACTCTAAAACTGTTTTTTCAGTTATTTTGATCACACCGCATGTCAAGTTGACATGTCGTATCTACATAGATGTCACAGATAATTCAATACTCATTTCCCTACATTATTACATTAATTCATAGTTGTTTTCTGAGTTGTGATAATTACATGAACGTTTTAAAGTTTTAAAACACTAAAACTACGCTGTTGATCATCCTAAGCGAACCCCCACTTGAATTGAAATGATGTTTCATCCTGTATTTCATAAATCAATTGGCAGTCATTGTATTAAGTCTTCACGTCAGTTCAAGGTTGTTTGTTTGCTTTGGACCGTTACACACTTTTTTTGAAGACTTTAATTTCTTTAAAAACAATTTTCAAGTTATTCAACCAAACAACATGTCAAATTGATGTGTCGTCTATTCCTGTTGGGGGCAGCAAAGCGTCGTGACAATGAAAAACACATAAAAACAGAAGGAAAATAGAGAACACACAATTTAACGTGGTTCGACAAATTTGCCTACGTCTACGGGAGAAACAGTGCCAACTCTATTCACTCTCTCCGGATAAAACATAGAGGATCACACAACACACTGATTACTAATCTTGGGATTACATCCCATTTTATGGACGAACAAAAACCAGTATTCTCCGATGGTTGGGGGTAGTTCATCTACCCATGAGAAAGCTCTCGACGCCTACTGCTGTCCGCCTTGACTGGCCACCCAAGGAGAACCTGTAGTAGGGTTGGTTGTCATCCAAGGAAAGCTGTTGCGTGTCCAGAAGACTCCTCCACATTAATCATCCATGATTGACTCTCATAATGGGAGTGGCCCCCACAATTCATATATGTCACAAATAATTCAATGATCATTTTCAAATGATTTAATAGCAATTCATGGTAGTTTGCTACATTTTGAAAATTACACACACCTTTTTAGAGTTTTAAAACAATAAAACATCTTTTTATGTTGTCCTGAGAAAAGCACAACTCATAATGTTGTCACGTCTGTTCTTACATGTGAAAAATTAATTTGTAACTATTTTCCTAAGAGTTCACATCATTTCGAAGTCGTTTTTTTCATTTAGGCCCTTTGTTTCATGTGTTTAATAAATTTAATATCTTTAAAAACTACTTTTTAAATCATTTCGAGAACAACACACATCAAATTGATGTGTCGCCTATTCATACATGTTACAAATAATTCAATGATCCATTCCCTTGATTTCACATCAAATAATGGCTGTTTTCTATGTTTAAATCATTACATGAGTGTTTTAATGATTTAAAACACTAAAAATGTGAGACTGATCATTCCGGGTATACAACAATTTTGATTGATGTGACGCTTATTCCTATATTTTAAAAATTAAACAGCGGTCATTGTCCTAAGATTTTATGCCAATATGAGGTTGTTTTCTTGGTTAAGACCCTCTGCCATATGTTTTTGAAGGCTTTGATACTTTAAAAACTATTTTTAATCATTATGAGCACACAACTTGTCAGATTGATGTGTCGCTTATTCAAACATGTCACAAATAATTCAATGATCGTTGTTCTAGGATTTCATTTCAATTCATGGTCATTTTCTATGTTTTGATCATTACACACATGTTTTAGAGTTTAAAATCACTAAAACTATGTTTTCAATCATCTTGAGAAAACTACAATTCGAATTGATGTGGCGTTTGAACCTAAATTTTAAAAATTAATCAACAGTCATTGTCCTAATATTTCACAACAATCTAAGGTTGTTTACTTAGTTTGGATCCTTGGTCGTATGTTTTTAAAGACTTTAATATCCTTAAAAACTATTTTTTGGTATTCCGAGCACACTACATGTTGGATTGACATGCAACCTATTCATATATGTAAAACATGTTTCATAGATAATTTTCTCATGATTTCACATCAACTCATGGTCATTTATTAGGTCTTGACCTTTACATGCACGTTTTAATGCTTTAAAACAGTAAAACCACATTTTTAGTCGTCACGAACTACCTACTTCTAGACTTACAAACTTTTAGAACTTGGAAATGCCACTATACCATCATCATCTGGACATTGGAAATTAACCTTCCAGATTCCCTTGTTCTAGTAGTTCCAACACTCAACCGAAAAATGATTTTCACAAAGTTGATAGTTCAAAAATTATAACTTTCAGACAACTTAAAATCAGCAACCCTCGTATCATTCGTAGCCAAGAACTTACCATAGTCGTACACTATGACTAAAAAACCCAAAAATTTCCCAAATTTTGTTGCAAATTCAAAAAGTATCTAGATTCATCCTAAAAACACCCAGACCTGAAATTTTCTATAAATCACACCCAAAACTCATTTCCAAACTTTCAACCTCTTCCAAAGGCCACACATACCAGAATTTCTCAATAACTAAACCACTAAGTCCATGTCAACTCCCAAGACTCATCCCCCAACATATACCGACACCCTTGACACCTCGACAGGGTCCAAAGTACATGATGTCTTTTATGTATCACTCTTAAGGAAGTACATACTGGACCCTTCACATATACTCTCTTATGAGGTGGTATAGTTGGAGGATGATCTTTCTTATGAGGAGAAACCAGTGAAGATCTTAGATCGTAGAGAAAAAGTTCTACGAAATAAGACGATGCCCCTCGTCAAGGTGTTGTGGCGAAACCAGAAGTTTGAAGAAGTGACTTGGGAATCAGAGGAAATGATGAAGCTAAGTTACCCACATCTGTTTTAGTGTGGGAAAAGGAAATTTCGAGGGCGAAATTTCTTAAGGGGGGAATATTATAATGACCCAAAGCTTCATTAATGGAAATCCCTCTTGATCTAATTAAATGTCTCTTTATGTAAAACATTTATATAAAATGTCAACTTCTTTGGTTTTATGTTAAGAATTGTGACCGTTACCTTTATAGCTGTTGAATAGTGATCACATGATTAGTATAAATATAAGGCTTTAACAAACCCAATTAACTCAGACAAAAGAAGCGATGACCTCATCCAGTAGAATTGCTCCATACGAAGCCCATTTGTCAGAGCTCAGAAAAGAGGTGGTATCCTTGGGGTTCGCTCTTGACCAAGCCCAAACTGAGCTTCATCATGTCAAGCTCAAACGAGACCGTCTACGGGAAAAGTGGAAGTTGATAGAGATTACCACTCGAGCGATGTTATCTGAGCCATCCCAAGAGTCTGTCACCATCACACACGTTACCCTTAGGTCTTATGCGGCTGTTTTATGGGGTTATGTAACAAATCACTAGTACTATGTTCATGTACATTATTTTTGTATATAATAATGAATATACTTTCTTTTCATCATTGATACATTGTAAATAGTTTTTAAAGTACAAATAGTGTTTTTAGTTATTATTTAATTAAGAATTCCATTTTATTAAATTAAGGGATTTTTGAATTAAATAATATTTTAATAAAATATTATTATTATTATTAAATTAATTTTTATTAAATATAAATGATCTTATAATTTTATGAATGCAATTGTAATTTTTATTAAGGTTTGAAAGCCATTTTTGTCAAAACCCGTGAATTTTCGATAAATGTCGTTTTTATTTTAAAAAGTGAAAATTAACACATTTAGAAAACTATTTAGATAAAATAAATGTTATTTCTAGAATCAGGACGTTGAAATTATCCAACGGTGAATTTTCCATAATTTTCTGATACAATCAAATTTTTGGGTAAAAATTAAATACTGTTTAAATATATAATGTGTTTTATAACATCATAATGACCCAATAGTGATTTAATAAAATATTATAAGCTTTATGTTCGGCCAATATATGTTTTAACATTAAAATAATGTTATTTTGGGTTTGTTTGACTTATTTTACAAAGCATTAATGGACCCCTCAAGACTTATTAAACATCTTGTCTTTTTAAATTATTTTCCATGGGAGTGTGACTCACCACCAATAAGCAACCCCATTATTTTAAGAATTTAAAACTTCAGACTTATAAAATATTGTTTTCCTCTCCCCTTTTCCAAAAACCATGGGCAAAAACCATGAGCTAATTTGTGGTTTGGATTAGTTTAATGTAAGGGGTCCCAAACCTAAATAATAAAGAATTCACTCACCTTTCCTATATAAACCCACCCAAGCTCCCACTTCCTCCTCACTCAAAGCCTTTAGAGTTCATCCAACCTCTACCCTACTCTCTCTAGAATCCTCCCAAGGTGCCTCAAGCTCCCAAGAAGCCTCTCTCAAGCCTTTGGAAGCACACTTCCAAGTAAGGGTTTTTTCTTCATTTCTCATTTTTGTCCAATTTTATTTAAGTTGTTTTGACCTTTTAATTTCAATTATGAATGTTGGGGTATGGTTTCACACCTCCTTCATACTGCCCTCTTTGTGTTTGGAATGATGGGAGACCCCTTTCTCTCTCATTAAATGCCACTCATGTACACCCATTACTATGCCGAAATTCCGAAAGGAACTTCTCTCTCCTCATTTACATTCAAGAAATACTTTTGTATCATGAATCTAAATTCCATTAAAATTGTTGGGACATGTATCTATATGAACTCCTTACTATACATTTCATGTAAATATGATGAGGAACCCCTTTCTCTCTCATCAACCGTTTTTATGAATTCTTATGTCACGCCGTTACGCTGCCGAAATCGCACCGATTTTCTAATCCAATGCCATTGTGTAGTGAATACCATGACCTTTTCTCCATCAAGGGTATTCAAATTTATGCACATTTACTTATCGATTATAAAGTTTCATATATGAATTCCACATTCCTTTATCATGGAATAAATGATTATGTTTTATGAATCCATGTTTTATGATCCACGTGACACACTTATGCATGAAATGAAATGTTTAAGAAGGGTGCGCCCTTATAGCGCTCCAATGCATTGGGTAAAGTATAGTATCATGATACATCATGTTCAATGAGTGTTGACTCATGCTAATTCAATTGCAACGAGGGTTTACTCGTGCTTCATGTGCAATGAGGATTTACTCATGCTCCATGTGCAATGAGCCTTGGCTCATGCTAATTCCATGTTTAGTGTTGTTGCCACATTTCCATGTTATGATTATCATGCTTTATCATGCCTTTATGTTCATGTTTCTCTTGTTCTCTATTGATATGCCAATTGTCTAACATGTATTGTACTCTTCATGTATTCCATATTTATTCCCTTACTGGGCTTTATAGCTCACCCCTTTTCTTATGCATGTCCTCAGGTTATCCCATGCAATGCTAAGTACGAGGGAATGTAGTGGTCATGTAAAGGAAGTTTTCAATAAAGATATTGTATTTCATGTTTTAAGTTGTTATGTAATGATCCTAAGCCCCAAAGACACTAGACCTCTCAATCATCCATGTTGTATCAAGTGAATAATTTATGTAATAAATCATGTTTAAGTTTGTAATAAAAGCATGGTTGTCATAGTTGGTATCAGAGGATAAGTTTAGTTATTTTTAGGAGCCTTAGATACAAGACTAAGTATAATAAGAACATCCCTAAGTTTTGGTAAGTACCGAGTTAGTGGTTTATCAAAAAAATACATCCCTGTATGGATACGAGCAGGTAGAGGCGGCTCTGGCACAGATGTATCCTAGGGGTAAAACCCAAAAACACCGCTTTGAGCTAGACTCGAACGGGAACTGATGCACGAAAACGGGCCTTGATGCACTCTTGGTTACAACACTCCCGAGGGATACGTTTTGATAAATTCACAAGCTTAGTATGAACCCTTATTAAGGGAATTAAAAAAATTCCCCAAAAATATATGTTAGAAAGTAGATCATGAAAAGCCTAGATTGAAGCCTATAGACTCATGAGTTAAGGAAATAAAATTTTATTTATAAGTAATCAACTTTTGTCTTTGGATTACCCTTTATGTGTTACCCCCTAATTTTCCTTTTATTCCAGCCAATGGCCGGTAATAGGAGGACTCTGGCTAACAACCGATGTGAAGATCAGTGTGATGAATGTACTAATGAGATGCCCAATCCAATGGGAGCGGGAATCACGAACTTTTTCATGCTTCTCTCTCAGCTAACTCAAGATTTGAATAGAAACACGGGTCAAGAGGAACGTCCAAACCCCCCTAAGAAGGAACAAGTCGCTATCGAGAGCTTCATGAGACAAATGCCTCATACTTTTAGTGGATCATCCGATCCCACGATTGCTGAACAATGGATCAACTCCATTGAAAAGATCTTCTCCATCCTTCAATGTTCTGAACAATAGAAGGTTCTCCTGGCGGCTTATTGTATGGAGGGTGAAGCTGATCAATGGTGGAAGTTGATAAAAAATACGAATCCTGAGGAGGAGATCGAGGCGTTGGAATGGAAGGATTTCCAGAAGATGTTTTTCGATAAATATTTTCCATGCACACTCCGACTTAAGATGGAAAGGGACTTCCTTTCCCTCAAGCAAAAAGAAGAGGAATCTGTTGGAGCGTACGAGGAAAACTTCACAAGAATTTCACGATACGCTTCCGGCTTTGTCGTTACCCCTAAATGAAAGGTTGACCACTTCTTTGGTGGGCTTAAATCCTAGACTGCAGAAAGCATTAGCGATCCATGTCTTGAACAGCTATGAGGAAATTGTTCTATGTGCCCTCAAGGTCGAAATGGAGATTGAGGAATCATAGGGGTATCATGGGGACAAGAAGAGTAAGGTGGACTTCAATTCTGGAGGTCTGATGGATAAATCCAACGGTGCTAAGAAGATCTAGCACCCCACTTTCCAAAAGTGCGGAAAGAAGCACCCTGGAAATTGCCTCAAGGGGACGAGGAAATGCTTTAGGTGTGGAAGAGAAGGGAACCTAGCTGTTAACTGTCAGCAAGAAAGACCCGCAGCTGTGAAATAGGAGAGGAACGCTCTGTTCAAACCTCAATGCATTTTTCATTGCTACAACTGCAAAGAACTTGGACATTTTGCAAATTAGTTCCCTAATCCAAGGGTTTTCAGAGGCAACCAAAAACCTCCAAGGTAGCAAGGAAGAGCTTTTGCCATCAATTCTGCCGAAGTGAACCCCGACAATGAAGTGGTGACAGGTACACTATTTATTCATTCAAGAATAGAGAATGTACTTTTTGATTCAGGTTCTATGCATTCTTTTATATCTCGAAAGTTTAGTAGAACAATCCCAGCACCACTACAAATCATGGAAGTGAAGATGTCAGTGAGTACGATAAATGGGGAAATCATTGCATCCCATGAATATAAGTCCTTCCCTATTATAATCTGTGGATTTAATTTCCCGGAAAGCCTCATCATACACCCTCTAGTAAAATTTGATGCAATTATTGGCATGGATTGGCTTTCCTTATATAGAGCCAACATAAATTTTCGGGAAAGGGAAATCACACTCTATATGGATAATCGACCCCCGATTCTTTACAAGTGTAAGGAAGAAGATGAATATCCTTTAGCTCCATCATCTCAAGCATGGATATTACTTCCCTATGAGCATGCGTATCTGGCTCAGATGATTGAGTCCAAGGAAGAAACCATCCTTGAAGAAATGCCTATTGTGAGGGAATTTGCTGAAGTGTTTCCCGAGGAACTGCCTGGTCTTCCTCCTAGAAGAGATGTTTAATTCTCAATTGAACTTATACCAGGGGCTCTACCAATATCCAAGACTCCATATAGAATGGCTTTCATGGAGCTTGAAGAGATAAAGAAACAACTACAGGAGAATCTGGATAAAGGGTTTATATACCCAAGTGCTTCACCATGGGGTGCACCAGTCCTCTTAGTCAAGAAGAAGGATGGGTCAATGCACCATTGCATCGATTATCGTGTGCTCAACAAAATCACGATAAAGAACAAGTATCTTATCTCATGAATTGATGACTTGTTTGATCATCTGCGTGGAGCACAATACTTCTCCAAGGTAGATTTGCGGTCGGGATATTATCAAGTAAGGTTAAGACAGAAGATGTCCCTAAGACCACTTTTCGTACAAGATACGGGCACTATGAATTCATAGTAATTCCTTTCGGACTCACTAATGCTCCATAAATCTTCATGGACTTGATGAATAGAGTCTTTAGATATTACCTCGACAAATTTGTGGTAGTCTTTATAGATGATATTCTAATATACTCCAAAACCAAGGAGGATCATGAGGAGCATTTAAGAACTGTACTAGAGACTTTGTGCAAGGAGAAGCTCTATGAAAAGTACAACAAGTGTGAGTTCTGGTTGAAGGAGGTCTCATTATTGGGCCATATCATCACAAGCAATGGGATATCTGTGGATCCTTCCAAAACAGATGAAATTGAGGGATGGACAAGGCCAACATCAGTAATGGATATCCGTAGCTTCTTGGGGTTAACTGGATATTATCAACGATTTGTGAGAAATTTATCACTATTGTCCAACCCTCTTACCAAGCTAACTCAAAATGGATTAAAGATTTCTTGGAGTGATGAATGCGAAGAAAGCTTCAAGTAGTTGAAAAGGAGGCTTATCACTGCGCCCGTGCTCACTTTACTCACAAGTGGGAAAATTTTTGTGGTATTCAGTGATGCTTTGAAGAAGGGCTTAAGCTGTGTACTGATGTAGAATGATAAAGTGATATCCTATGCCTCAAGGCAGTTGGAAATCCATGAGAGAAACTATCCAACGCATGATCTGGAGTTGGCGGTGGTGATCTTTGCCTTGAAAATCTGTTGGTATTATCTCTATGGGGAGAAATGTGATATATATATATACTGACCATAAGAGTCTTAAATATATATTCACACAGAAAGAGCTTAATATGTCCCAGAGAAGATGGATAGAGCTTATCAAGGATTATGACTGTTCAATACATTACCACCCTGGGAAAGCAAACAAGGTGGCAGATGCCCTAAGTAGAAAGGACCCAGTGATTCTATCAATGATGATAATTGAGAAGTATACAATCTTCTTAGACTTGATGAAGATGGACATGGGAATCATAAAGAATGGAACATCATCAATACTTTCACAAATGATTTCTCAACCGTCTCTTTTGAAAAGGTTAAAGGATGCTCAAAAGGATGATGTGGGAATTCAAGAAAAAATAGAAGCTATCAAAAAAGGTAAATCCTCAGAGTTTAATGTTAATGAAGAAAGAATTATGCGATTTGGGAAAAGACTATCTGTTCCATCAAGTCCAGAGCTAAAGAAGGAACTTTTGGATGATGCACATAGTTCAAATTTCTCTATTCACTCAAGGAGAACAAAGATGTATCGAGATCTCTGAGAAAACTTTTGGTGGGATAATATGAAAAAGGAGATCACTGAATATACATCAAAGTGCCTGGTGTGCCAGCAAGTGAAGGAAGAGAGGAAGAAGTCTAAGGGGATGATGTAACCATTGCCCATACCAGAATGGAAATGGGATAACATCACCATGGAATTTTTCACCGGACTTTCGAGGACATCCAAAGGAAATAATGCAATCTGGGTTGTGGTGGATCGTCTTACAAATACTGCACACTTCATTGCTATTCGGGAGGATTTCTCATTGGATCAACTGGCACAAATATATATCAGGGAAGTGGTAAGGCTGCATGGAGTGCCACTATCTATTATGTCTGACTGAGATCCAAGATTCACCTCTAAGTTTTGGAAGAGTCTTCAACATGCTTTGAATATAGAACTGAACTTCAGTATGGCCTATCATCCTCAAACTGATGGCCAATCCGATCGGACTATCCAAACACTTGGGGAAATGTTGAGAGCATACTCAATGGACTTTAAAGTAGGATGGGATCAACATATTCCTTTGGTTGAGTTCTCTTATAATAACAGTTTCCACTCAAGCATCCAAATGGCACCTTATGAATCCCTGTATGGGAAAAGGTGAAGAACACCGACATGTTGGGATGATGTTAGTGAACGTAAGCTTCTTGGACCAAAAATGGCCGAAGAAATGGTGGAGAAGGTAAAAACCATTCAACATCATATCAAGGCATCCCAAAGTCGATAGAAGAGTTATACACATGATCGTCGATGAGACCTTGAGTTTAAAGTTGGAGACTTGGTTTTTCTACGCATATAACTGTGGAAGAAGGTCATAAGGTTTGGAAAGAAAGTGAAGTTAAGTCCAAGGTACATCGACCCCTTCGAGATTCTTGATCGTGTCGGGGTTGTGGCCTATCGACTAGCACTTCCACCTACCATGGCCAAAGTACATGATGTCTTTCAGGTATCCCTCTGAAGGAAGTATATACCAGACCCTTCACATGTACTCTCTTATGAGGTGGTATAATTGGAGGATGGTCTTTCTTATGAGGAGCAACTAGTGAAGATCTTAGATCATAGAGAAAAAGTTCTACGAAATAAGACGATGCCCCTCGTCAAGGTGTTGTGGTGAAACCACAAGTTTGAAGAAGCGACTTGGGAATCAGAGGAAATGATGAAGCTAAGTTACCCACATCTATTTTAGTGTGGGAAAAGGAAATTTCGAGGGTGAAATTTCTTAAGGGGGAATATTATAACGACCCAAAGTTTCATTAATGGAAATCCCTCTTGATCTAATTAAATGTCTCTTTATGTAAAATGTTTATATAAAATGTTAACTTCTTTGGTTTTATGTTAAGAATTGTGACCGTTACTTTTATAGCCGTTGAATAGTGATCACATGATTAGTATAAATATAAGGCTTTAACAAACCCAATTTACTCAGACAAAAGAACCAATAACGTCATCCAGTAGAATTACTCCATACGAAGCCCATTTGTCGGAGCTCAGAAAAGAGGTGGCGTCCTTGGGATTCACTCTTGACCAAGCCCAAGCTGAGCTTCATCATGTCAAGCTCAAATAGGACCATCTACGGGAAAAGTGGAAGTTGATAGAGATTACCACTTGAGCGATGTTATCTGAGCCACCCCAAGAGTCTGTCACCATCACACACCTTACCCTTAGGTCTTATGTGGCTGTTTTAAGGTGTTATGTAACAAATCGCTAGTACTATGTTCATGTACATTATTTTTGTATATAATAATTAATATACTTTCTTGTCATCATTGATACATTGTAAATAGTTTTTGAAGTACAAATAGTGTTTTTAGTTATTATTTAATTAAAAATTATATTTTATTAAATTAAGGGATTTTTGAATTAAATAATATTTTAATAAAATAATAATATTATTATTAAATTAATTTTTATTAAATATAAATGATCCTATAATTTTATGAATGCAATTGTAATTTTTATTAAGGTTTGAAAGCCATTTTTTTCAAAACCCGTGAATTTTCGATAAATGTCATTTTTATTTTAAAAAGTGAAAATTAACATATTTATAAAAGTATTTAGATAAAATAAATGTTATTTCTGGAATCAGGACATCGAAATTATCCAACGATGAATTTTTCATAATTTTCTGAGACAGTCAAATTTTTGGGTAAAAATTAAATACCGTTTAAATATATAATGTGTTTTATGACATCATAATGACCCAATAGTGATGTAATAAAATACTATAAGCTTTATGTTCGGCCAATATATCTTTTACCATAAAAATAATGTGATTTTGGGTTTGTTTGACTTATTTTACAAAGCATTAATGGACCCCTCAAGACTTATTAAACATCTTATCTTTTTAAATTATTTTCCATGGGAGTGTGACTCACCTCTACATAAGAAACCCCATTATTTTAAGAATTTCGGACTTTGGCCTTATACAATATTTTTTTCCTCTCCCCTTTTCCAAAAACCATGGCTAAAAACCATGAGCTGATTTTTGGTTTGGATTAGTTTAATGTAAGGGGTCCCAAACCTAAATAATAAAGAATTCACTCACCTTTCCTATATAAACCCACCCAAGATCCCACTTCCTCCTCACTAAAAGCCTTTGGAGTCCCTCCAACCTCTGCCATACTCTCTCTAGAATCCTCCCAAGGTGCCTCAATCTCCCAAGAATCCTCTCTCAATCCTCTCTCAAGCCTTTGGAAGCACACTTCCAAGTAAGGGTTTTTTCTTCCTTTCTCATTTTGTCCAATTTTCTTTAAGTTGTTTTGCCCTTTTATTTTCAATTATGAATGTTGGGGTCTGGTTTCACACCTCCCTCATACTACCCTCTTTGTGTTTGGAATGATGGGATACCACTTTCTCTCTCATTAAATGCCTCCCATGTACACCCATTACTATGCCGAAATTCCAAAAGGAACCTCTCTCTCCTCATTTACATTCAAGCAATACTTTTGTATCATGAATATAAATTCCATTAAAATTGTTGGGAAATGTATCTATATGACCTCGTTACTGTCCATTTCATGTAAATATGATGAGGAACCCCTTTCTCTCTCATCAACCGTTTTTATGAATTCTTATGTCGCGCCGTTACGCTGCCGAAATCGCATCGATTTTCTAAGCCAATGCCACTGTGTAGTGAACACCCTGCCCTTTTCTCCATCAAGGGTATTCACCTTTATGGACATTTACTTATTGATTATAAAGTTTCATGTATGAATTCCACATTCCTTTATCGCAGAATAAATGATTATGTTTTATGAATCCATGTTTTATGATCCATGTGGCACACTTATGCATGCAATGAAATGTTTAAGAAGGGTGCACCCTTATAGCGCTCCAATGCATTGGGTAAAGTATTGTATCATGATACGTCATGTGCAATGAGTGTTGAATCATGATAATTCAAGTAAAATGAGGGTTTACTCATGCTTCATGTGTAATGAGGATTTACTCATGCTCCATGTGCAATGAGGCTTCGATCATGCTAATTCCATGTTAAGTGTTGTTGCCACATTTCCATGTTATGATTATCATGCTTTATCATGCATTTATGTTCATTTTTCTCTTTTACTCTATTGATATGCCAATTTTCTAACATGTATTGTACTCTTCATGTATTCCATTTTTATTCCCTTACTGGGCTTTATAGCTCACCCCTTTTCTTATGCATGTCCTCAGGTTATCCCATGAAATGCTAAGTACGAGGGAATGTAGTGGTCATGTAAAGGATGTTTTCAATAAAGATGTTTTATTTCATGTTTTAAGTTGTTATGTAATGATCCTAAGCCCCAAAGACACTAGACCTCTCGATCATCCATGTTGTATCAAGTGAATAGTTTATGTAATAAATCATGTTTAAGTTTGTAATAAAAGCAGGGTTGTCATATGTCATGTCCCTCTACCATCCCAAACCCTGCATGCACTGGCTATCCATACAGAGATACCAGTCATCAATTATAATCACTATGCATCATATCAATGATCACTTCCATCCCACATCAAATTTGATTCCCATACCTCAACCATCATCTAGATATTCTATTTATCACACACAAACATCCTGCGCCATATACACCATATAAAAAAACTACCATGCTATACTAATAATTATTGACATTTTCACACCTCCTCAAATTAAATTGACTCGATCACATGTAATTGACCTAAATCATAATAGCCTGATATTGGTCCTCCTTATAGATCCACACCCATTATCAACCACTTAACCCATTGATGGATATCTGACCCATCATCTCATCCCATATGTGTTGTCATATATCCTATTTACTATATTTTGGTACCACAACTTAACCAACCTAATATGTTTGGGCTTGACTCAATCCCTGACCATCATCTAACTATGAGTTCACTCAAATAAACCGTTATAAACATCCCATTTTTCCACATGTGTGACACTCCTTCAGTAGTAAATCACACTAGACTTAGATATTCCATGTATTCCCACACCGAGAACACATCACCGATGACTAACTCTATGGTGGAATCATCAGACCTCTACTCCAAATACTTGGCTGGGACTCTTTATTTTCCCACTTTTTTCTACCTACATATCTTTTCAAATATGACTATCTATCTTGGTAGACTCCCATCTTCGATATTCCACTTCACTATCAATGCTTAGTTTATGCTTAGAAATCTATCCAAGTCATTCACTTGTCTCTACCAACATGTACCTATACACCATACCAGCGTTTCACTATTCTTATAAGCATACAGGTATCCAACTTTACCCTTCTCCCAAGTGGTGCCATGATTTAATAAAAAAATATCTATATTGACTCAATTTATTCCTTCAATTCGTGGGGTCCAACCACGCCCTAGAACAAAGAAGGATGTTTTGGGTGAAACTATAGGTTTAGATATGTCATGGATGAATCAAATCTAATAATTCACTATTTAGGGTCTACCCTATCACTAAAAAAGAGGTTGTTTTGTTTGAAAATCCCATGTTAGATATTCCCTGGACATCCCAGCTCCTAAATATCCCTTATCAATGCTTTATATTACTCTCAAAAGACTCTCCCTAAGATGCTCATATAACCACTTCCCTAGAGGAATTAGGGAACCTCTGAACTAAACCTATGCTCTATATAGATATAATAGTTTAGATATTGAAAATAGGGAATGTTATAATAGCTAGTATAACCCATTGGCCCTTACACTTCACTACAACATCCATTTCATACATCATTTGGACTCATGGACCCACCTAACCATGTTAGGGCTAGGTACTATATACACCATACACAGGTAGGATCCATATACTTATTAACACCAAGAATCACACACCTAGGTTGGTTGAGTAGAATTATACCATGAAGCTAAATGGGATATCACCACATAGGTTGTTTCTGACACATTAAACACCCAAACCCCTTTCCATTCTAGAAGTATAATGAAAATCAGAAGCATGCACAAAAAATTCATGTGATCCATATGTGCCTATAATAATGCATGAGTTCCACCTCTTTCCTCTTAGGACCAAGAGTCTATAATAGAAATCAGTAATATAAAAAATCCATGGGTCTATATCAAATATTTAATAAACTAACTAATCTAGTCAAATGGTTTTTTTGAACTTCACACCCACCAAGAGGTTCAACAAAGCTTTGGTCGCTCATCCAGAATGCAAGGCTATTGTTCATAGCACCTGGATCTCTGTGAATTGTAGGGATGATTCCTTTTCCTGTATCACTAAACTCAAAATCCTAAAGAGTAACTTAAGAATGTGGAGCAAAGATCGCTTCAGCTCCCTTAACTTTGATATCTCTACTCTTGAAGATTCTCTTCAAAAGGTTCAACAACTTAACACCAATAGTGATTTCTCTGATTGAATTGCAATGGAAGCCAAGTTGTCTCTTAAACTAAACAATCTTGTTGATATGAAATATTCACTGCAAAGGGAATCCTTTAGATCCAAGTGGTTAAAGGATGGTGACAAAAACACAAAATTTGTCAACTCTCTTAAAAAAACTAGGAAAGTCTCCAAGCCTCTTTCATTGATTAATAATGGGGATAGCCTCATTGATAACAGAGTGGATCTAGCAGAGCATGTCACATCCTATTTTAAGGATCTATTCAATGGACCCCGTTCCGTGATTGATCCTATGGATGGAGTGATTCCGAGAATGGTGAACCAAAAGGACAATTCCACTCTCATTGCTATACCTCTTGATCCTGAGATTAAAGAGGTTGTATTTAGCCTCAAACCTGATAGATCACATGGACTGGATGGTTTTGGTAACTTCTTCTTTCAAACCTTTTGGGATCTCATTAGTGCTGATGTTTGCAGGTTAGTTATTCACTTTTTCAGAGGTGGATTCCTTCCTAGAGGTTTTAATTCTTAGTTTCTTTCTCCCATTCCGAAAGAGGATAATTCTAATGAAATTTATCTCTTCAGGCCAGTTGCTCTAGTTAACACAGTTTATAAAATCATTTTCAAAATACTTTCCAATTAACTTTCCTTCATTGCCTGTAAAATTGTTTCTGCAAATCAGTTTGGCTTCATCAAAGGAAGATCAATCCAGGATTGTCTTGTCACTGCCTTGGAGTGTGTCAATATTCTTAAAAAACCCATCAGAGGTGGAAATATTGCTCTCAAATTGGATGTTAAGAAATCTTTAGATACAATGGATTGGGGTTTCATATGCAAGATCCTTGTCATGTATGGGTTTCATGATGTTTTTGTTACTTGGGTCAAAACCATATTAAGTTCTGCTCATATTTCACTTCTTATAAATGGATATCCTGAAGGATATTTTGATTGTTCAAGGGGTGTTAGGCAGGGTGATCCCTTATCAACCATCCTTTTTTCTATTGTCAAGGATTATATTAGCAGGATTCTTTCTATCATGTCTAGAAATGGTAAACTGAAGTCTATTCATGCTGGAAGGGGGGTTGTTTCTCCCTCTCATCTTCTATATACTGATGATATCATTCTTTTCACACAAGGGGATAAGGGAAATATCTAGAATATAAAGAAATCCCTTTTTCACTATGAATTGGTTTCTGGAAAAGTGGTTAGATGGAGCAAGTCCTTTGTTTACTTTAGAAGTGGCTTCTCATCGATCAGGAAAAATGATATCATTATAGAATTGGTCATTCACGAGGGACATATCCCCTTCACCTATTTGGGAGTTCCCATTTTCTAGGGGAGACCAAAGGTTTGTCATTTATCTAGCATTGTTAGCATGATTAAAAGATAACTTTCCACATAGAAAGGAAAATCTTTATCCATGGATGGTAGGGTTTTCCTGGTAAAATCAACCATCATCTCCAAATTTGTGTACTCTTTTATGGTGTATAAACGACTGATTGATTTAATCAAGAGCATCAATACTTTTATTAAGAACTTTTTTTGGAGTGGCAGTATTTTGGAAAGGAGGTTAGAAATGGTTCCTTGGAATGATGTTTGCAAGTCACATGATGAGGGTGTTTTGGGCATCAAGAATCTATTAGGATTCAATGACTCTTTGCAGGCCAGGTTTATATGGAAGCTTATGAACATGTAATCTGAGGCTACTAGTTTTCTTCAGGACATGTTTATTCACAGGCTTAAGACAATTAATTTTAATTATGTCAACTCTTCGGTGTGGCCTTCCTTCAAGAATATTTTTTCAAAAATTGATATTGACTCTTAGCGGCTCGTTTCAAAGGATTCCTCTCTTCATTTTTGGAAATCCAATTGGACTGGGAATAATCTGATTGACTTGGTCCTAAAGGGGGATTCTAACCAGGATTTTGATTTTTCTATCAAGGATCAGCTTGGTAACATGGACAATCTTCCATATTATATCACTTCGATTGTGGATGATTATTTTTGGTCCCCTAGGGGTGATTTTTGGGCTTGGGAGCCTACAGTCAATGGAATTATCACCTCAAAAGGATTTTATAATCACTCTATTGGTAGTTCAATTGACTTGAAATGGATTGGTAACCTACAAAGAAGTTTTTTAAGGCCATCCTGGTCTATTATTTCATGGAGGTTGGCTCACAAAAAAATTCCAACTGATGAATTTATGTAAGTATGTGGTATTTCTCTTTTCTCCATTCGTGCTTTATGCTTTCCACATAGGGAGGATTTGGACCACCTTTTCCTCAGTTGTGCTACAGCTTCAGCAATGTGGAAGGTGATTTATGATATATTTGAAGTTCCTATGCCTTTTTTCAATTCAATTGGAGATCTCATAAAAAGATGGATCTCTTTGCAACTATCACCGCAACTCCAAAATATTTTTCGTGCTTCTGCAGGGGAGGCTGTTCATCTGATATGGACAACAAGAAATAAGTTCAGACATGAATTATATCATTTTCGATTCGGTGCTGCTCTTTTAGGGATTCTTGCATCTATCTGAGAGGTGGAAACTTTGAAAGGTGTGTTTTGTTCAAACTCAATTCATGATTTTTCTGTGTTTAATCGGGTTGGGGGTGAAAGGCAACTTTTTTCCTCTACTCGGTACAATGGAAGTCATTTGGAGGGCTCCTTTTCATGGGTGGATTAAAGTCAACTCTGATGGGGATTCAAGGGGTAATCCGGGTCCCTCTGGCTTTGGTGTTGTCTATAGGGACTATTAAGGAAATGTTCTTGGGTGAATCTATGGATCATGTGGTATTGCTTCTTCTCTTGAAGCAGAAATGTTTGGTGTTATAATTGCAGTTGAGCAAGCTAGAAGTCGGGGTTTCAAAAAACTTTAGATTGAATGTGACTCCGCTATTGTAGTCTCTTCTATTCAAACTGGGGTTTTACATCTTTCTTGGAATCTCACTAATCGCTGGACTAGATGTCTAGAATCTCTCTACTCAAGAGACCACTTTGCGACTCATGTTTATAGAGAGGCTAACACATTGGCAGATGGGATTTCCAACAAAGGTGTTAATGATAATGATTTTCATTTGGTTGATCATGTGCCAGATGATCTCCTTCCTTTTTTTAGGAAGGATTTTTGTAAATCTTCTTCTTTTAGACTTGTGTTTGTTTTTTTTCCTGATAATAAAGGGATCTTTCCTTTATGAGAAAGGTATTAGTTTGACATAAAAAAAGAGGTGTTAATGGGGCGGGGCGGGTCGATTCACGAGATGGATCATGCCGATTATGGATTTTATTGAGTATGGTCCACAAAAAAATGATGGCTTAAAAATTAAAATCCCGACCCTATCCAAGCAGGACTCTTGGACTAATGGCACAACTCATGGGCTTAAAGAAAATAATATATAAAAATAGTTTTTATCTTGGTGAACCATGAAAAAGTGTAGCAGAAAAATAGAAATGTTTAAGATTGTGTGAAAATATTTAGTTTTCAATTAACAATAACCCTAAAAACAACAAAAAACATTAAAAAATTATATTATTGATGATTTATGGGATTAATATCATCTCAATTGGGTCATTTTACATGACCATCCAAACCAGTTTATAGACAACAATACCCCTACGCCTCTCGTTAACGCTGCAACTAATATATTTAATATTTATTACATATACATATAATAATATATATTATTTATTATATACATTTATATAATACATATAATATATTTATTATATACACCTACAATATATATTATTTATTATATATACAAAGGGAAATTTCCAATCAAAATTTCCACTGGAAATTTCTTATGCCAATTTTTACTGGAAATTTCATGTGTAAATTTCAATATTAAATTTACACTTCCAATTTTTACTTAAAATAAAAATAAAAATTTATTAATACATAAGTGAAAAATGCCAATTTTCATTGAAAATTTCACCTAAAAACATTTACTGAAACTTCCATTGAAAAATTAATCTGAATCCCCACTTAAATTTCTAGTACAAAATTCCACTTGATTTTTATTATAATAAAACTAAAAATTTTATTAAAAAAATTCTAAAATAAATAAATAAATAAATATTTAGTTTAAATATATTAAAACATAAATAAATAATTTAATTTTTCATTTAAAATTTGAATTGAAAATTTTCTATGGAAAATTTCAGTGCAAATTTATAGTTCTATTTTTAACTTAAAATTAAAATTTCAATAAATTAAAACAGAAAAAATTTAAATTTTCAACAATTAAAACTAAAATAAAAATATACATATATAAAAATGTAAATTTTAACTGGAAAATTTCAATGAAAATTTGGACAAAATTTTTTTAGTATAGATTTCCACTAAAAATGTCTAGTTTAAATTTCTACTTAAATCTCTCGTGAAAATTTTAATTTGATTTTTATTAAAATTATACTGAAAATTTTATTAATAAAATTCTAAAATAAATGCATGATCAAATTTTTATTTCAAATATATTAACACATAAGTAATGTACCTTGCATTGAAATTTTGAATCGTAAATTTCTTATGGAATTTTCCAGTTCAAACATCCATTGAAAATTCTCAGTGCAAATTTCCACCAGAAATCCGCAGTTCATTTTTTCACTTAAAATTACAATGTACATAAATTAAAAAATAAATGAAAAATGTAAATTTCCCCTTCAAATTTTCATTAGAAACTTTTAATGCAAACTTACTATATAAACGTCCACTTAAAATTGCATTTAAATATATTGATATACAAATAAAAAATAAAAAATCTCATCAGAAATTTACATTAAAAATTTACACCTGAAAATTAGAGTCGAAATTTACATTAGAAAATTATTGTTAAAACAGCCATTTAAATATCCATTGTAAATCACTAAATTATGTTTTCTATGCACTAAAGATTCACTATTATCTGTGTAAATATGTACTCAAAATTTTCACTGAAATTTTACTCTGAAAATTTGTATTGGAAACTTGATTATCAAAATTTTAAAATAAAGACTTGTTTAGATTTTAAATGAAAATAAATTAATACAAAACAATATTATATATATATTATTATCATTTCTTATTTTTATTTATCCTATTTATTATTTTTTTCTATGTTACTTTAAAAAACTCATAGTGATATATTTACTTTTTGTTAAAATGAAATAAGCGACATGATATTTTTTTAATTGAATGATGTTATCAAAAATTATAAAAATAAAAAACTTATGCTAACGTATATTCTATTTTAAAATAAAATTATAGAAATTATTTTATATTTTAAAAAACAATAATATATATATATATATATTAATATATAAAAATAATAATAATAAATTTAAAAAACATAAATCAAAATATTAGTAAAGCATTGTATTAGAAACAAAGGGGTAGTCTAGTACATTTATTTTAAGAATTATTTCATCAAGTTTTTAATACATGAATCCTTTTTATTAATCTAGTGCCACACTCTAAATTAACACATGCATCATTAATCCCATGACCAACCTGACTGTCACTTTCAAAACCCAACATGAGACAATATTTTCCCTGATTTATGTTTGTTTGCATTAAACTTGAACTATTTACACCCCCCGCTCAGGTTAATTTAATGTATTATATTATTTTATTTTATTTCTCAAATATAATTTTTTGGAATACTAATTATAATTGTGGGTCAAACAGGACCCACAAACACCTAGTGGACTAGCCTGTGTGGGCTGCAGGTTGTTTCAAATGCGGTACAAATTTTCTAAGTTGTGATCGTTACATGAATGTTTTAAAGTTTTAAAATAATAAAACTACATTATTGATCATCCTAAGAAAACCCCCACTTGAATTGAAATGACGTCTAATCATGTATTTCATAAATCAATTTGCGGTCATTTTCTTAAGATTTTACATCATTTCAAGGTTGTTTTTCTAGTTTGGACCCTTACACACACATTTTTAAAGACTTTAATTTCTCCAAAAACCAATTTATTGTCATTCTACCAAACAAAATGTTAGATTGATATGTTTTCTATTTGTATATGTCACATATAATTCAGTGATAATTATCAAATTATTTAACACCAATTCATGGTTGTTTTCTACATTTTTAAAATTACACAAACATTTTTGGAGTTTTAAAATAATAAAATTTCATTTTTAGTTGTCCTGAAAAAACCGCAACTCATATTGTTTTCAAGTCTATTCTCACATATGAAAAATTAATCTATGACTATTTTCCTATGAATTCACATCAATCTGAAGTCATTTTTCCCTTTAGATCCTTTGTGTTATGTTTTTAATAGCTTTAATATCTTTAAAAACTTATTTTTAAATCATTTTGAGCACATCACACATTGGATTGACGTGTCGTCTATTCATACATGTTAAAAATAATTAAATGATCATTTCCCATTGATTTCATATCAAATAATGGTTGTTTTATATGTTTTAATCGTTACATGAGTGTTTTAATGTTTTAAAACACTAAAAATGCATTTTTGATCATGTTGGGTAAACTACATTTTAGATTAATGTGATATCTATTCTTGTATTTCAAAAATTAATCAGCAGTCATTTTCCTAAGATTCTATGCCAATATGAGGTTTCTTTCTTGTATAATACCCTCTAATGCATGTTTTTGAAGGATTTAATACTTTAAAAAATGTTTTTTAATCCTTATGAGCACATTACTTGTCGGATTGATGTGTCGTATATTCAGACATTTCACAAATAATTCAATTATCGTTGGTCTATTATTTCACTTAAATTTATGGTCATTTTCAATGTTTTTATCATTACACACATGTTTTAGAGCTTAAAATCACTAAAACAATGTTTTCGTTCATCTTGAGAAAACCACAACTTGAATTGATGTGGTGTTTGAACATAAATTTTAAAAATTCATCAACAACCATTGCCCTATTATTACACAATAATATGAGGATATTTACTTAGTTTGGATCATTAGACACATGTTTTAAAGACTTTAATATCTTTAAAAACTTTTTTTTCAAGCATTCTGAGCACACTACATATCAGATTGACATGAAGTCTATTCATACATGTAAGAAATATTACATAGATAACTTTCCTATTATTTCACATCAACTCTTGGTCATTTATTAGGATTTGACCTTTACATGAACATTTTGATGTTTTAAAATAGAAAAACTACATTTTCGGTCATCACGAGTTATCTACTTCCAGATTTACAGACTTTTAGAACTTGGGCATGCCACTATACCATCATCATCTAGGCATTGGAAATTAACCTTCTAGATTCCATTCTTCTAGTAGTTCAAATACTCAACCAGATAATGATTTTCACATGGTTGATATTTCAAAAATTATAACTTTCAGATTACTTAACATCTGCAACCCTCGTATCAGTCATATCCAAAAACTTACCATATTCATACACTGACTAAAAAACCCAAAATTTATCAAATTCTTACACAACTTCAGAAAGAATACAGATTCATCTTAAAAATGAATAGACCTGAAATTTTCTATAAATCATACCCAAAACTCATTTTCAACCTTTATACCTCTTCCAAATACCACACTCAGTATAATTTCTCAACAACTAAACCCATGAGTCCATGTCAACTCCTGAGACTCATCCCTCAACATATATCGACACCCTTAACACCTCAACAAGGTCCAAATTTACATGGTTGATCCAAGATTTGACCCGAACTACCATTCCCAAATACCCAAGACTTTACAAACTTCCCACTACATAATAGCCACTCCTCAATCTATCTTACGCCACACAATAACCAATTCTTATCAAGACTCGATAATCCCACACACTCCATTATCAAAATACTAAGATGAGGCCAAACACCATCATCTCTATCCCAGTCACTCTGGTTACCTAATTAAAAATGAATGATCCCTTACACGGAACTCCCCAACATAGGAATCACATACCCAGTCTCATCACAACCAAACTAACCAATATGAAAACAGTGTCATGTATGTTTACCACCCCAAATCCTACATGAGCTATCTATCCGCACATAGATACCAATCATAAAATATAATCACTTTACTTCATATCAATTATAACTTCCATACCACACCATACTTTATTCAAATACCTCAACCATCATCTAGAAATATGATTTATCACACACACACATCCTTTGCCATATACACCATATAAAAAAACTACCATGATCATAGTGTGTCAAATCCATATCCTTTTCATGTATTTTTATCTTCTATTATTGACCAATCATTCCCCCTAGGTTCCCCTTGATTTTTTTAGAAAAGAAGGGTTTTTGGGTGGCCAGAACAGGCCGCATGGTTTGAGCGCATGGTTTACAAAACCGTATAGACAAACCATGGACAAGTGTCCAGGTCATAATTTTTTTAGGTTATTCCAATTTCCCCTCCTAGAAATAAACCTAATCCACCCCTTTATACCCCCATTTGACCCTAGTAGCCATGGAAGGCTCCCAATATCCCTCAGCCTCTCTTGAAACTCATTTTTGAAGGTAATTTTGGTGAGGAAGCTTCAAGATTATTCAAGTAACTGATTCCCCCTTTGTTTTACTTCCATTTCCTTAGGGTTTCTTCCCTCCTTCTCGAAGTTCAAAATTTCCAGCAACTAGGGTTTCATACATAGGGTATAATTTTTTTTCTTGGTTGAATCTTGTGGATTAGGGTTTTTTTTCATCCCCTTGTGGTGTGGTGATGGTGCGGTTAAAGTTTCGCATAAATATTTGGGGTTTTTGACATCTAAGGTTGGTGATTCCATGTTTATACTTTATTTGATGAATTTATCTTGCTTTATTGACTTATTTTTCATGTTCCTATTCCATTTTGTTTTGTGTGGAAAGCATTTTTGGTTGCATTGGTTAAGGGGTTGATTTTAAAGTATCATTTTTGTAAGAAATTGAGTGTTTTCCATTTGTATTCCATGTTGTGTATTTTGGGTTATTTTATGACTCATGGAAATGGTTTATTAAATGCTGTTAAGGCTGCCAATTCTATTTTGGTATGGTATTAGGGTACTTTTGGCCTTGAAAGTGGGTTTTGAAATGGATTTTTTTGTGAAAAGATTTGTTTTACTTCTTGAAATGGTTTTGTGAAAATTTTAAATGGTTTATTGAGTTACAAAAAAGGTGAAAAGGCGTGTTGGGTACTTTTTGGTGTGTGTATGATTCAGAAATGGTATTTTTAGGCGAAAATGGTGTTTTTATGTGAAATTGGTATTTTATAACATGTGGAACTTGTTTTGAGCACAAATAGGGAAACCCGAGTATCTAGGTGGGTGGACTAGGACTAGTATGCTATTGATTTAGTAGTGGTATCATCCATGTTTCACCAAGAATGTTTGATGATGAAACCACTAATTGAACTCTGATGATGTTTGGGGACTACTAGGCCATTGGGGTTTCCCCTCCTAGTGTCTTGTGCACAAGAAGGGTGTTGGTTAGGGATACTTTTACACCGAGATATAATGTACCTAGGGCCCCACAACTAGTTAGGGACTAGGGATGTTCCTGTGAGTAGTGCTCATTGGATATATCATATTTTTCATCAGAATATGGTGTGTTTTGCTAGAAAATTCAGTATCATGTGTGTTTTATTTCAAAGTGTACATTCTTCCAAGTTACCCTCTTGAAAGCTATTTTCATTTAAAGTTTCACGTTTTTGAAATTGTTCTAGCATTCCTTACTTATAAAAACTTGAATTTTTTTTGTCCTAAATTTTTTATCACATGGAATATTTTCAGGTGGATCTTATTAGGTTAGGATCACACCCTACTTACACCTTTGGGTGGAAGTTGACTTGATAATGTTTGAAAAAGGTATGGCAAGGTCCCTGGAGACGGTGGTTCGGGTTTTTAGCTTATTTTCCATGTGCGGTATTGTGGAGAAGGTTTGGGGGTGATGTCCCCTTACCGTGGGGTGGTTCTTGATTCAGAATTACCACTCCTATTGAGTTGTAGGGGTCTTGGGGTTTTGTTCAAAACTATGAATTTTAATTCTGATTTTTATTAAAGGTTTGTTTGGATTAAATTTTCAGATTCAGTTTATTTATTTTTGTTGGTTGTTTAATGCTTCTAAACTCAGGTAAATTGTTACCAAATTGTTATTTATGATACACAAGAACTTGTTCCAGCCCATGAGGATAGGGAATTTTCTTTGGGACCTTCCATAGATTGGGTTGGGTGCCGGTTTGGATGGCGACTGGATCTGGTTTTCTACAAAATGGTATTAGAGGAGGTTAAGTTCTTTGAGTCATGCTATTTGGAATGAGTCTGGTTAGATAGGAGCTAGGAATTTCAGGGCAAAAATTTCTAGTTGTGAGTAGGGTTCCTGGATAGTACCTCTCGTGATAGACCTCGAGTATCCATGGGATGTTGAGATTTTTTGTTTGAATTCTCTTCCAGGTGGGACATGTGTGCTGTAGACTGCATGTGGACATTGGTTGGAGGTGAAGTAATTTTTTATTTCATTTTTTTGATGAGTTTGATTTATTTATATTGGATGTTGTTGCTGAAAATTTTCATAATTTTTGTACTAATGTTTTCTTTTGTGACTGTTGCTTTTTGTAGCAACATGCCTCCCCAAAGAGCACCCTTTCACCCACGGGAGGAAGCCGAAGAGAGTTATCCCTCACCAATTGATCATAGGTTGGTGGAAGCTGTTGTCTAGGCTATCCAAGATCTAGGATAGGGATCATTTCCCACTCCTACTCCATATAGGGAAGATGAGTCTAGTCCTAGGAAGAAAAAATCACAAGAGTTTCTCAAGAGAATCCTCCTAATTTCTATGGTAGTATGAAACCATAGGAAGTAGAGGAGTGGTTGAGAAGATTGAGTGCATGTTAGAGTTACTTGACACACCTAAAGAGGTCTGGTTGAAATGTGCCTCATTTATGTGAGAAGGTCCCAGTCGTAGGTGGTGGGAATTAGTGCTTCAAGATGGGAAGCATGACCAGATGACCTAGAAGGACTTCAAGATATTTTCAATGACTAGTACTATCTTGAAGTCTTGGCTTATTACAGATCCCAAAAGTTTATGAAACTCATCTAGGGGGATCAGACAGTGATGGAGTATGCCAACTACTTCACCGAGCTAGTCCGATATGCACCTGAAATGGATTCCAATGGGAAGATAAAGGCCCAGAAGTTCGAGAGGGGTTTGTGGTTGGAGATCTATTCTCAAGTATTACTATTCAAGTTTAAGACCAATGTGGATGTGGTTGTTGATTGGGATTTTATGGTGGAGATTAGTTTCAGGGGAATTCCTAGTTTCTCTAGGATGGTATCAGTGATGGGCAGTGGTAGTTTATTTGAGAAGAAAAGGAAGTGAGAGGAGAAAGGGAAGAAGGGAGGTGGTAGTTCAGGCCATCCTCTTAGGAAGTTATCATATGTGGATTATCATATAAGGTCTATCATGTGCCACCAATGCGGGAGTCCAGGGAACACATGACCTACATGTACATATCCTTTAAGTCCTTGTTATCAGTGTGGAGCTATGGGGAACTTGTAGTGCTTTTTCAAGGTGACACATCAATTACAGAGTGGGGTAGGATCAGTGTCTTCCAGGGGAGTGTTAGTTCATCCAAAGTCATCTAGAATAGTGGGATATTAGTTTGGTGGCCATAGCGGTAGGGCCATATCATCTTCTGGGAAGAGTCTATTCAGGACATAGCCACATGTGAGAAACTGTTCTTAGGAAGAGACAACGAATCTCCATGCTGTGGATCAGGCACAAGTGGGATCAGATGCAAGGACTCCAACAGTTCTAGGTACCATTTTTATTTCATCTTCTTTGGATGTTGTTCTATTTGAAATTGGTGATACTATTTATTTTTTCTCTTCCTGTATTGTGAACTTGCTGAATTTTCCAACTGAGTTGCTGTCTTTTGCCATGGAGTTGGTGACACTATTAGGTAAGAAGAAAGAGAAAGGTGTCAGGTTCCCATTGTGTATGCTTTCCATGTTAGGGTTTAAGATGGAGTGGGACCTCCTAGTCTTGTATATGGAAATTTTCGATGTAATCCTTGGCATGAATTTGTTAGTTCAATTTCAAGCACATATAGTTTCTTATAGGCAGCCGATGAGTTCCATGGAACCTAATGAGAGTCCTTAGGTTTTTCTTAGGGAAAAAGATCCTCAGTTAGGCTGTGTGGGACCTCTAATCCTAGATATAGGTAATATTTTCATCCAGTTATCATCACTAATGCTATATGATGATGGTTGTGCTTATGAGGGTGGATTACCTCATGTATTAGATGAGTTCTGAGAGGTTTTTCTATATGATTTTTCAGGCTTTCCCCTAGAGTGGGATGTGGAGTTATTGATTGATTTGGCACTGGGGACACAAGAGATATATCTTCCCTCATATCATATATCCCCCATCGAGTTTAGATAATTGAAGATATAACTGGACTATTTTGAATCCAAAGGATTCATTCTCCCGAGTGTCTCTCCTTGGGCCGCTCATGTTCTTTTTGCGAAGAAGGCCAAAAAATTACCTCTGGTTGTGCATTGACTACCAGAAGATGAATAAGGTAAACATCAAGAACAAATATACTTTGCCCCGAATAGATGACTTTTTTGATCAATTGAAGGGGGAAAAGTGGTTTTCCAAGATAGAATTGCATTCGGGTTACCACCAAGTCAGTGTGTGAGTGGTAGATATCCTGAAGAAATCCTTCCAAAGAAAGTACAACCACTTTGAGTACTTGGTCATGACCTTCATATTGACCAATGATCTAGAGATCTTTATGGAACACATGAATATGGTGTTCCACCAATATATCGACTCTTTTGTCGTGGTATTCAGAGATGACATCCTGGTTTACTCAGGATATGAGGAAGAGCATGAGTGTCATTTTCATATCGTGTTTGGCACTCTGCAAGATCATTACCTCTATGAAAAGTTGTCCATGTCCACCTTATGGATCAGGGAAGTGAAGTTTCTAGGTCATGAAATCTTAGAAAAGGGGGTATCAGTGGACCCCAAGAAGATTAGTGTAGTTATTTCATGGGAGAAACTGAAGAATGTGTTTGAGATCAGTAGTTTCTTCACCCTGGTAGGTTATTATAGGAGGTTTGTTCAGGATTTATCTTAGCTTACTTCACCCATGACCATGCTCACCCAGAAAGGGGTGACGTTTGAATGAGGCCCAGAATGTCTAGAATCCTTTGAGGAGTTGAATTGGTGGTTGACTACAACCCCCATTTAGATCTTGTTGGAATATGTGAAGGGATATGTGGTGTATTGCGATGCTTCTGGTATAAGTCTCAGGTGTGTGCTTATGCAGGGTGATCATGTGGTAGCATATGACTCTCACCAACTCTGACCACATGAAAATAATTACCTGACCCATGAATTAGATTTGGAAGTGGTGATGCAAGCTTTGAATACTTGGCGTCACTACCTATTTGGGGAGAAGTTTGTGGTCTCCTCTGATCATAATAGCATGTAATACATCTTCTTATAGAAGGATATCAATTTGAAGCAACATCTTTGGATCGAATATCTGTAGGGGTTTGACTTTGATATCATATATATCCTAAGAAACGGTAATGTGGTAGCTGATTCCTAAAGTAGGAATGTTCCAATGCAAGCTTTGAGGAAGTACAACAATGAGTGGAATCTGATGAGGATTTTTGCCCAGATGCATGTAGAGACCAAGGAACATAGTAAAGATAATTTTTTGGAAGGTATACAGTTGAATCCTTCTCTTTTAAAGTTGATTCAGCGGGATCAGCCCAATCATGAGATATGTTAGTGGAAAATGAAGTATCTTCATGGTGGGGAGAAATATTATGATTGGACTTCATCTTCTGAGGGCATCTTGTGCTTCAAGGTCCGTTCGGTGGTGTTTTGTCTCTAAGGAAGGTGGTGATGTAGGATAGCCACCAATCTTAGTGGTCCATTCATCCTGGTGATACTAAAATGTATTATAATGTATTTTGGAAGTTCTAATGGCTAGGTATAAGGTGAGATATAAATTATTTTTTATCGAGGTGTTATATATGTCAGTAGGTGAAAGCCAAGCATTAAAGGCCCTCTGGTTTGCTTCCGTCGTTACCCATTCCTACCTAGAAATGGGATGAGGTCTCCATGGATTACATTATTAGATTACCTCTTACACCTTAGGGTAATAACGCTATTTGGGTAGTGATTGATCGTCTGGCCAAATCATCCCACTTCATTCCGATCAGAGATACAACCAAAGTGGATGAGTTGGGATAATTTTACATTCAGGATGTGTTAGGGGTTAATTGTGTGCCATCAACAATTGTATCTAATAGAGACCATTATTTCCCCTATTAGTTTTGGGAAGGCCTTTAGAAGGCTTTGTATTTGCAGATTAAGATGAGCATGGCCAACCATCCTCAAACAGATGGCCAGACGGAGTGGGAAAACCAGATTCTGGAAGACAAGATCTGTGTATGTTTCTTGGAATTTAGTGGATCATGGGATATCCATTTAGGATTGGTGGAGTATTCTTATAATAATAGTTACCAATCCTTGATTCTAATGGCTCCTTTTGAGGCGCTCTATGGTTAGTCGCGTCAGTCCCCTCTATATTGGTCTAAGGTAGGTGAAACCTCACTTTTGGGCCCCAACCTTGTGCAAGAGACGTCTGAGAAGGTCAAGTTGATCAAGAAGTGACTATTGGATGCTCATAGTCACCAAAAATCTTATGATTATTATATCCCTAAAGGTATATATTTTTCTATGGGTGATCAGGTATTCTTGAAAGTGCCCCCCTCATATGGGTCATCATCATTTGGGAAAGTAGGGAAAGCTAACACCGAGGTATGTCAGACCCTTTGAGATCACTGAGTGCATTGGAAAGGTGGAATAATGGTTAGCTTTTCCCTATTATTTGAAATCTATTAATGACTTATTCTATGTCTCCCAATTAAATAAGTACAATCCAGACATGTCCTATGTGTTAAATTGGGAAGAGTTGGAGATAGAGCCCAATTTGTCAGTGATTGAGCGGCCAATACAAATAGTGGATTACTAAGAGAAGGTGCTTAGAGGGAAGTCTATTCCACTATTATAGGTCCTTTTGAAGCCTGGTAATGATGTGAATGAGACTTGGGAGCAAAAGTCATGGGTGGAGCGAGACTACCCATTCTTGTTTTCTAATCATTCTTCAGGTTTACTTTTTGGGGCGGAAAGTTTTTCATAGTGGGGAGAATTGTCACATCCATATCATTATTTTTAGGTATTTTTCTCTTCTATTATTGGCCTATATTTCCCCCCTAGGTTCCCCCATGTTTCCCCTTGAAATTTTGAATAAAAGGAGGGTTTTTTGGTGGCCAGAACAGGCTGCACGGTTTACTAAATTGTGCGGACAAACCATGCACAAGTGTCCTGGTCATAAATTTTTTCATGTTATTTAAAATTTTCCCTCTTGAAAATAATCCTAATTCACCCCTTTCTTCCCCCATTCGACTCTAATATCCATAGAAGGCTCCCAAGCACCATCAACCTCTCTTGGAACTCATTTTTGAAGGGGATTTTGGTGAGGAAACTTCAATATTCTTCAAGTAAGCGATTCCTCATTTTTTTATTCCATTTCCTTAGGATTTCTTCCCTCCTTATCAAAGTTCCAAATGTCCATAAACTACGGTTACATACCTAGGGTATAATTTTGTGTTTCTTGGTTGAATCTTGTGGATTAGGGTTCATTTTCATCCCCTTATGGTGTGGTAGTGGTGTGGTTGAAGTTTCATACAAAGATTTAGGGTTTTGGACATCTAAGGCAAGTGATTCCATGTGTAGATATTCTTTGATGAATTTATATTTATTGATTAACTTATTTTTCATGTTCTTTCTTCCATTGTTCTTGGTGCAGAAACCATTTTTGGTAGCATTGGTTAATGGTTTAATTTTAAAGTAATTTTTTTGTAATAAATTGAGTGTTTTTCATGTGTATTATATGTTGTGTCTTTTGGATCTTTTTATGACTCATGGTTGTGGTTTATTAAAATTTGTTAGGGATTAAAATTCTTTTTTGGTATGATATTGGGGTGATTTTGGCCTTGAATGTTGGTTTTGAAATGTATTTTTTGTGAAAATATTTGTTTTACTTTTTGAAATGGTTTTGTGAAAATTTTAAATGATTTATTGAATTAAAAAAGGTGAAAATGCATATTGGGTACTGTTTGGTGAGTGTATGATTCAAAAATTGTGTTTTTAGGGGAAAATGGTTTTTTATGTGAAATTGGTACATTATAACATGTGGAACTTTTTTGAGCACAAAGAGGGATACCTGGGTATCTAGTTGGGTGGACTAGGACTAGTATGCTAGTGATCTGATAGTGGTATCATCGCTGTTTCACTAAGTAGGTTTGATGATGAAAACTCTAAATGAACTTTGATGATGTTTGGGAACCACTAAGCCATTGGGGTTTCCCCTCATAGTGGATCGTGCAAAAGAAGTATGTTGGTTATGGATACTTTTACCCTGAGATACAATGTACCTAGGGCCCCACAGCTAGTTAGTGCATAGGGGAGTTCCCGTGACTAGTGATCACTGGCTATATCATATTTATCATTGGCATATGGTGTGTTTTTATGGAAAATTTAGTAGCATGTGTGTTTTATTTTAAAGTGTACATTCTTCAAAGTTTTCCTATTGAAATATCTTTTCATTTAAAGTTGCACCTTTTAGAAATTATTCTAGCATTTATTATTTATAAAAACTTGAAAGTTTTTTTTATCTTACAAAGTTTATCACATGGAATATTTTTTTGGTGGAATCATATTCGGCATAGGATCACACCCTACTTACACCTTTGGGTTTAAGTAGACTTAATAATGTTTGACGCAGGTAAGGGGAAGGTCCTTGGAGACGACAGTTCGAGTTGTTATCTTCTTTTCTGGGTGTGGTATTGTGGAGAAGGTTTGGGGGTGATGTCCGCTTTCCATGTGGTGGTTCTTGAGTCGGAATTTCTACTCCTTTTGAGTTGTGGTCCTATTGGGATTTTTTTTCAAAACTATGTATTTCAATTCTGAATTTTATTAAAATTCTGTTTGGATTAAATTTTCAGATTCAGTTTATTTATTATGGTCAGTTATTTAATGATTTTAAACTTGCTTAAATCATTCCAAAACCATTATTTATGATACATGAGCACTTTTTCCAGCCTATGGGGATAGGGAACTCCCTTCAAGCCTTTCCATTGACCGAGTCAAGTGCTAGTTTGGATGGAGGCCAAATTTGGTTTGTGATATAGTGTACCTATGTCTGTTGATAGTTTAAGTGCCTCCTCAAAGTACATTGACTCAATCACATATAACTAACCTGAATTGAAACCGCTTGATGTCAATCCTTCATGCAGAGCCACACCCATTTTGACCACTGACCCCAATTCTAGGTATCTGGTCCACTGTCTCTCACCACATGTGTTGTCATATCTCATTAACCATATTCTAGTACCGTTCCTTAACCAAACTCATATGTATGGTCTTGAATCGATCCATGAAACTCTTCTAACTATGAAGTCTCTCAAAAAAACCATTCTAGGAATCCAATTTGTCTACACGTGTGACACCCCTTCAGTGGTAAATTATAATAGGCTCAAACATTCCATGTCTCCACACACCAAAAACACATCTCCAATGACCAAATCTATGGTGGCATCATCAGACCTCTACTATAACACATCGGCCGAGACTCTTCATTTTCCCACTTCTGACTATCTACCCATCACTCAAAACATGACTGTCTATCTCGGTATACCCCCATCTACGACATTCCACTTCACTATCAACACCTAGTTCACACTTATAAATCTATCCAAGTTACCCACTTATCCCTACCTACCATTACCTGTACATCCTCACAATATTTCATTAACACTATAAGCTTATACGTAGCAAACATTACCCTTCTACCTGTTGGTTCCTTGATTTAATCAAAAATCATCTATACTAACTCAATTCAGTACTTCAATGATTGGGGTCTACAAACACCCTGGAACAAAGAAGGTTGTTTTGGATGAAACTCCAGTTTTAGGTATTTCATGGATGAATCAGATCCAATACATCACTATTTGGGTTCTACCCTATCCCTATAACAAAGTAGGTTATTTTGATTGAAAATACCATGTTAGATATGTCATGGATGACTCATCTCTTAAATATCCCTTATCAATGCTCTATATAACTCTCGTTAGACTCTCCCTAAGATGCTTATATAGACACTTCCAAAGAGGAATTAGGGAACCTCCAAACTAAACCAATTCTCAATATAGATATAGTAGTCTAGATATTGAAAATATGGAAAGTTATAACAGGTTGTAAGACCCACTATCCCTTACACTTCACTACAACATCCATTTCATACATCATTATGCCTTATTACTAATTATTACAAATTATTACAAATTATTACAATTTATTACAATTTATTACTATTGATTAATATTTATTAATATATATTACTATATATTACTATTTATTAATAATTATTTCTATTTATTAATAATTATTAATAATTATTATTATTTATTACTATTTTTTACTAATTATTACTATTTATTAGTATTTTAATACTAATCATTACTATTTATTACTTATTATTACTAATTGTTTCTATTTATTATTAATTATTTCTATTTATTATTAATTATTACTAAGTATTACTAATTATTTATATTTATTACTAATTATTTCTATTTATTACAATTTATTACTAATTATTTCTAAATATTTCTATTTATTAATAGTTATTAATAATTATTACTATTTAATACTAATTATTACTATTTATTACTATTTATTAATAGTTATTACTATTTTTTACGAATTATTACTAATTATTATTATTTATTAGTATTTTTTTACTCTTTATTTCTATTAATTAATAATTAATAATAATTATTACTAATTATTTATATTTATTACCAATTATTACCAATTATTACTAATTATTACTAATTATTACTAATTATTACTAATTATTACTAATTATTTCTAATTATTACTATTTATTACTGTTTATTACTATATATATTACTATATATTAATAATTATTACGGTTTGGTAATAATAATTACTATTTATAACTATTTATTACGAATTATTACTATTTATTACTAATTATTACTAATTATAACTAATTATTACCAATTATTACTTATTTTTACTATTTTTTTCTATTTATTAGTAATTATTTGTAATTATTTGTAATTATTTCTTTTTATTACTATTTATGACTAATTATTTCTATTTATCACTAACTATTTCTATTTATTATTAATTATTACTAATTATTACTAATAATTTCTAATCAGTACTAATTATTAATAATAATTATTAATTATTACTAATTATTACTAATTATTTCTATTTATTACCAATTATTGCTATTTATTACTCATTACTACTAATTAGTAATGTTTGTTACTAATTACTACTAAATACTACTAATTAGTACTAAATGCTACTAATTAGTACTAATTACTACTAATTAATATTATTTATTGACAATTAATACTATTTATTAACAATTACAACTATTTATTACTAAATAGTACTATTTATTACTAACTACTACTATTTATTACTAATTACTACTATTTATTACTAATTACCACTATTTATTAACAATTACTACTATTTATTAACAATTACTACTATTTCTTACTAAGTACTACTATTTATTAATAATTATTGCTATTTATTAACAATAACAACTATTTACTGACAATTACTACTATTTATTACTATTTATTACAGTTTATTAATAATTATTAATATTTTTTACTAATTATTACTATTTATTAATAATTATTACTAAGAAAAAATAAAAAAATAAATAAAAAATAAAATGAATAAATACCTATAAACTAAATCTTTCGTTGGATGCGAAACTTGAAAATTCTTTCACTGGGAAATCTAACACTTTGAAAAAATTAAAGAGAAAAATTTTAGAGGAGAGAATGAGAGGGGAGTTGAGAGAAGAGTGAAATGGAAAAAATTCGGAGGGGGGTATATATAGGTTTGCTCATTTGCGACGAGATTCCCATCACAAATACCATTATTTACGTTGGGACCTGTCGCAAATGGTAGCCCCGTATTAATTACGATGATGGTTAAAAGAAGCTATTTGCGACGAGTCCCGTCGCAAATAGTATCCTGTCGACATACTATTTGCGATGAGATTGTACACCCGTCGCAAATAGTTAAAAACCACGAATGCTATTTGCGATGAGTGTAGACAGTCATCACAAATACCTATCTACAACGAACTATTTGCAACGAGAATAAGGACCCATCACAAAAAACCATTTTTTGCATTAGCGATAGATTCATACATGTACACCAACATGAATCCCGCATGCACCATCTGTCCCCATATAGCACCCAATTACCAATTATATTTTCCCCACATCATACTAACATCAAATTCCACCTCGTATCATACCTGACGCCCACATTTCAACTAAAATCTAGTCAATCCATTTATCACACAAGCACATTATGCACCAATATAGGCTATACAAAACTAAAACCACAATGCTCATTGTGTACCTATGACTGTTGACGACCCCCTTTCCTATTATGAGAACACGAACATGATCAAATCTTGCTGACGTGAAGCTCAATTGATCGATATTTGACATCCCTACAAAGTCACACCTACTATCAATCACTGCCCCCACTGTTGGGTATCCCATCCACCACCTCATCTTGAATGTGCAGTCATATTCCAATCACCAGCTCCTTGTAATGCTCCAGACCATACACTAGATTCCTTGGTCTGACAAGAAGCATGACCCCTAGCTGACTGTGAGGTATCTTAATGAAATTTCTCTAGATTCCCTATCTATAAAAATCTACATCACTCCTTTGGTGGTCGATAATTTCTAGATTGAACATTCCCTCTCTTACCATACAGAAAACAGGTCACCGATGACCAACTATGTGGGAGAATCATCAAATCTTTTCACTAACTACCATTCTGGGTCTCCTTATATCCCTGTTTCTAGTTACCCGGAGATCCACTATCTTTCTTAACTAATACCAATTTTTTCTAGCTATACTCCCATCCACTAGGTTCTTCTCTACTATCAACACCTATTTCAACTCCTTAAAATCTATCCAAGTCTCCCCCCAATGTTTAACTATCTGCACTGGTACATCCCACTAGTGTTTCAATAGTTCTCTAAGAATAAATGTATCCAAAATTACCCTCCACCTTAGTACCACACACTATATAGATGAAGGATCCCCAAAATTATTCACATTAAGAATCATAAACCTAATCCAATTGAGTAGAATTCGACAAAAAAATTTATATGGTAAAAAACTGTCTACATTTTTCTTGAAAATTTAAACATCCAAACCCCTATATATTATAGAACCTCAATGACAATAAAAAGTAGGAAAAAACTTGTCATGTGATCCCTATGTTCCTATAATGATTCATGAGTACCACATCTTTCTTCTTAAGGATTAGATTCCAAAATAGAGATCCATAACATCAAATATCTATGGGTCAAAATCAAATAACACACATGTAACCATGTAATGCAACACAATAATCCCAATTTCACTAGTAACTTGTATTTCACTCTATACTTGTGTTGCATAGGCACACAACATCACATCTATCCTAAGTATTATTTCCAGAAGCATGTTCTGATACTACCCTAAACCATCATCTACCAAAACCCAAATAACAAACAAGACTCACTTAAATACCACTTTCTAATCACCTTGGTTTGAAGCCAATTTGTAATATTCAGCCCCAGATCACTCTATAGTATTCATATCAAAGATACACTGTACCTTAGACAAACCTCTTTGCATGCAAAAGGATTCATTCAAATAGTGATGGTCTATTGGGTGATAGTGGGGAGAATATACCCTTCAAAGATAATAAATAATTAAACCACATCAATAATGAAAGAAACATCAAATAATTGAAAAAACAAAACATATATATGAAAAACCATATAAACATCTATAATTCCAATTCAATTATCTAAAAGTAAATATAATTTTACATAAGTGAATCACATATGTACATCCATGATGATACTAATATAAATCGCCATCCAGACACGAAAGAACCACTCATCCAATCTAAAAAACCGTACCATCTATCCTATGCACCATCTGTGCATCCATCTCCATTAATCTACAAATGAAGAAGCCTCATCTTTACCTATTAAATGAATATAAAGTCCGCATGTGTACTAGAGGTCCCATGTAGGGTTTGAGTATGAACAAATTTGGCCACCAACAATAGTGTCCCTAATATGCATTCATGTGTATACCAATATATGAAATGTACAATAAATAAAAATCAACATGTCACACGGCCTTCTATACTCATTCTCAATAATAACCAAGTGAGCCTTTACCTATCTTGGCCAGTTCCAAAGTGGACTGATATATCTAATGTATTTTATTTTGAAAATACCCTCAACCTTCCCCCCACTTTCATATAATTTTGTATTACATGAAAACCCATAACTTCCAACCATTTTGAGCCAACCATGATGTCCCTATGATACATCCACAACTCACATCTTAGTTCCCATGGAATCTAAACCATTTAACAACCTCTGACTTAGTAGCCTAAACAAAATTCACATTTCCAATGAGCATCCTATACTCTTCCAGTGATATCCATCACCTTACATGGATAAATACAGTGTGTACCTACTCTCTATCAATGGTTAATAACATCACCCTTAAGATGCTCAAACTACAAAGTATTCCACCGATAACATGTGGTCAAAACTCTATTTTAGTCCATTTCTTATGTGTATGTGACCCTAGTAGCCTCATACCCATGGTAGGAGACTATCACCATTCCTAAGACCGTACCTCGACAAACCTCTATCACTATTGAGATAATAGTCACACCATATTTGTAAAACTGGATAACCATATCCAATATTGTATCCCAAGAATAAAAAACAAAAAACATACAGTATATAAGCCCATTATTTTCAAAAATAATCACTACATTATTTTAGTTGAATATTCAATATATAACATTATGATATATGCTATAACATTAAAGGTTTAGTGTAATTGGAGACTAGATACATAATCTTCTTATTTCATGAAAGATATTCAACATTTACCACATAGAAGGCTTCCTAGGTATACCCAACTTAAAACCTTTCTTCTTAACCATGGAATGAAAAACAAAAGAAAGAGTACTCTCAGATGCCTAAAAAGGGTATAAATAGGAGATATCAGTCAATGATCATACATGAGCATAAGAAAAGCATAAGGGTATGATATCATGGCCATAAATTAAAAATTTAATACAAAAATCTATAATATATCATAAAAATAATTCATGGTATAAAACTTTATCACAATAATATACAAAATTTAGAAGTTTTTGGAATCATCAATAATCAGTCATGAGCCATGAGAGCAAAATATAAACATGTAAATATGGAAAAAACACAATCTTATAAAATTGTGAACATGTATATACAAGTTCACTCATTAAGTTGAGGAAATGAAATTAGACACTCACATAAACTTATGGAAATAAAATTCATTCTATGCATAATCTTATTGATACCAAAGCTAGTTCCTCACATAATCTTATAGACATGGAAACCATGTCCATGCATAATCTTATAGACATGAAAACTAGGTCCACACATAAAATTTTGAACATGAAATCAGGTTCATGCATAAAAAAATTATATCATGAGTTATCCATATTTTTTGAATGCATTAGAGGGATAAATAATTTTAATCTCACATTTCAATTAATCATAAACCATTCATATGTGTGTCACAAGATCATAAATCATTCATCATATATCATAACCCATGAAAAAGAAAACATGTTTTATAAATATATCATCATCATTATAAAAAACCATCCAATGAAAGAATAAGGATGGTATCATTGGATCATATCCCCATTAAAGTATAAGTAACATAAATGGATGAAATATTCTTTCATAATTAATTTAAAATGACACTTGGAATATTTATTGAGGAAAATACTTTTTTCACAATGAAATCACTTCTTTAAAATCCTAAAATTTCCAAAAATATTATATAAATAATTTTATTTGAATAGAACCTTAGAAACATATAAATGAATATTCAAATAATTTAGTGGTCATAATGGTGGGAAATTCTACTCATTATGTACATATTAAAAAAAATATTACTTTCACATTTTCAATAAAAAATAAAAAGTACATCATTCAAAAAATGATGTGAATATTACTATTAAACCTTTAAAAAAAAATTAAATTATGGATAAAATAGACTTTAAAATTTCATAGTAAAATAGTAAAACATTTTTTAATCCATTTTAATGATAACATAGTCATAGAAGAGAAATATTCTCAACTGAATAGTAAAACATAGTTAGCTTTCCTTAAAAATATTCTTTCAGTCCTGTGAGTTCATAAAGAGAGAAAAATGAATATAAAACAAGTAATCTCAAGAAATAACTAGAGTAGAAGAAAATTCATGGGATTCTGGTGTGGTATATCATGAAATTTCATCATCAAAAACTTATTCATAAACTATACCGATAAGTAATGTTTTTGTATCATAAGACCTTTACTACATTGGTAAATTTTGAATAATAATCCCCATGAAAGAATAATTTCAAAAAAAAAAAACATTAAATACATGAATATAAATACATTCATGACATAAAATTCCTAAGTTCAGTACTTACATCTCATATAATAAGATAGGTGCATAACATAACATATGTCTAAAAAAACAATTTGAGATGATAAACCCTTACATTGAATTCCACTTACTTCGAATTTTATTTAACCTCCCATATAATATATCTAAATTTATTATAATTATATAAAAGATTAATTTACATAATTATAACATCATCTATTATCAACTTATAACATTTAAACACACACTTATTAATAATTCCTTATTAAAATCATCGTTTCTAAGAGTTAACAGTTTTATTTTTCATAACCGTTTTGGTTTGATAATTCCATTTTTTATACATTAATCAGGGTTACATAAATTCTAGAATTTTAATAATGATATAAATATAATATATATTCATTATATATATATTTATTTATATTCATCCATAAAATTTATAGATAGAAAAATTAATTACACCATTCATAGAGGCGACATGTCGTACATACGCGTGAATGCTGTCTTCACTTTTTGACAGATAGGATGAAAATAAAGAAATAATAATTCACCTTTATAGATTCATTATCATATAATATATATCATATATAATCATTAAATATATCTTTATTTACATCCATGTAAAGTGGAAATGAAAAACAAATCACATCTCTTCGTAGAGGTGGTAGTCCACACATAAGCACAAGCGACGATATCATTTACCAACAGATTGGAAGGTAAAAAGGTAGATATGATATTATAATTATAGAAGAATAATTATGTTATAAATAAAATATATAAATATTAATCTCATAAAATTAACCATCCATGAAATATAGTGATGGAAAATGAATTGCATCGCTACATAGATAAGGTAATCCATACGTATGCATGCGTGATAATTTTGCTTCCCATTCAATGAAAAAAGGGAGAGTAAAGGTGGTTTCATAATAATAATAACATTTAAGTATATTTAGGATATTAAAATTATTATTTTATGAAGAATATAACATATTTATAATAATTACATGAAGAAATAAATTGAAAGAGGCCAGGTATGATGATTACCTCTTCTTCGATAGGCCTCTATTTGATCTATTCTTAAGGACCCATGGAATGGTTTTTTAGGGATTTTTTTATTTCATGTATATAGAAGCATATAAGATATATTTTTTGGGATTTTTGAGAAATAAGGTTTAAATAGGTGTAAATAATCCAAATTAGATGTTCCCTTTTATAAGTGAGGGGAGGGGAACTCTTGGAATGTTTTATAAGTTTAAAATATAATGAATTCAATTATCTTGTAAAATGATTCAAAATGGATAAATATTTGTAGATAAGGTGTGATATGGTTGAAATACCATTGAATTTTTTTTTACATATTTATTCAGTGTTTTAAACCTTATCATTTGGTTTAACACTGTAGTTAAAAAATTTTAAACTTTACTGTGGTAATGACATTTTCACTCTTAAAGGGTTATAGTTTTACTTATAAGGTAAAAATTGTATAATTAATGGAAAAATGATGTTATTTTAGACCATTTATATTAATAATGGTCCTATTGTAAGATTTTTATGATTTTTAAATAATTTAATAAAATAATATTTAACATAAAATATCATTAATTTCATTTTTGACACAATTTATTTAATTTGATATTAAACACCCAAAGAAAAAAATGTAATTTAAATATAATCCATTAAAAAATAAATAGTTTGTAATATTTAATTAAAAAATTAATGGATCACAATAATTTTCCTTCCACCACATTAGATCAATACTAGTCATTTTTTCAATCCACTTTCTTCCTTCATTCAGCTATCTCTACTTATGGAATGCTAAATCTATGTGAGATAATATTCCCTATTTTCAGTGCATTCATATATTTATTTGATTTCTCCCATTCTATACCATGTTAAAGGATGAAAATGGACGATCAATGAATTTGATTGATAAAAGTCATGGAAAATAACATGGATCCTTGAATAATTATATAAATTAGATCGATAATGGATGAAATAGTATGGAACCAGTGTGAGGTATCACAGTATGAAACCAACAACCCACTTTAATATTTTATATTTGATTATTTGGTCTATTAACTTAGATCTAACATTCTTGGACTGCCTTGGACATGCTCCTTGATATCCACCTAAGTCTATAATGTGTTTGATATAGTTAAACTCCATGGTCTTGAAGAGGATGACTTTGGCATTGGGCCCTAGGTCCTGGCCCATATAGGTATACATTACATTGAGATTACTATAGATGAGCTCTGAAAACTTGAAGAGGATGCATTGGTCAATGAACCAAGGTCCTGGCCTATGTAGGTATTCATTAAACTAAGATTACTATGGATGATCTCTGTAAACTTGAAGTGGATTCTTTGATCAACAGATCTAGGTCCTAAACCTCATAGATCTAATATAAGATTATTTAGAATAGGCTATAGCTTCCCAATAATTGATATTCCATTGTAGGACATAATTTATTTTTTATTTATTGATTCTATATTACTATCATTCATAAAAATCTTACTATAACATGTACTTGATGACCAAACTTTGTTACATTATCATTTTCTATATTTATTATTATTATACATACTCACTACTTCAACTTATATACACATAATGGATTTGTTATGGAGACTATTGGTTGTGGCCTGCTGAGTATATCTCACTACCTGTTTGGGACTCTATTTGGTACCTAGTAAGAATATATAGATGCATTTAGAGATAAGAATAAGATACCTACTATGGACACTTGATTTTTGTACTAGGATGGATTAAAGAAGAAAATAACTGAGCTTATGCTCATGATGCTATGGGTGATAGCTTTTGGTCCTGTAATTTTTTATAACATGTTGTATATTCGTACTTCTCTATTCCCATATACTTTCCATTTTGTATATCGGCATGAAATGATCAAAATAATTTTTTATAACATTGGATATGGTTTATACCAGTTTTTTTATGATATATGGATGATTTTATTTTTTGATGATGGTTGTTTATTATGCTCATATTGTTTATCACTCATGTAATATCGTTGTGCTACACGCGGATCATGAGGGTATAATCTCACCACCATACTATTATAGACCCTCACTACTAGTCAATAGCCTCTAGATTATGGGGATACATGCTTGATGCCATATGGTTCATAGTTTTGGTTACTTATTTATGAACCAAACCTGAGGTTATATAATGGCCAAGATTGAAACCCAAAGATTAGAATGATTCAATCTTATATACTACCATGATCAACTCAACAATTATATTAAAATAATTTTAACCAATCATAAAGTATCATACCAAAATTTTAATACCTTGGTCACATATTCTTCAAAATATACTAATAATTTCCAAAAATAAAGTAAAAAAAAATCATATATGTTTCCAAAATAAAATTCGCCCTTTATTCCTTAATTAAGATCCTATATTTACAAAAAAATATTTTCATTGGAATTTTAGGTTCATCCTTACACTAACAAATAATCATAGGTTTATTCATAAGATCAAATATGATTTCCTAATTCCATAAATTTATATGGAATCTATGTAAAGAGGGATAATCAATTCTCAGAATCACTTCAAATTTCACTAAAGGATAATATTTTCATAGGCCTTATTCATAAAAAATTCATCATGTGATCCCCACCTCTAGATTAGAGGATATGTGTTATCTAACTATCATAATTCACTTCATATATTGTGTTTTCATAATATTTCAATATGTACTTTAAATTCATAGGTTTTTGTGGCCTATTATCCTTATTATCCATTGGATTAGGGAATTGATTCTCACTATCCCAAAACTCCATACATTTATAACACATAAGTGTGAGAAGTGTATTCTATTGATTTATCTCACTATTCATTTCATTTTATGGCCTCTTGAAATCACTTAAATATTCTTGTGCTTGATGGAAAGACTTACCACACTTGAAAAATATTCTTATTCCTTCTATCCATTCACATGAGTGCTCCTTCCCTCATTTTTGGAAAGTGGGAGGTTGAAAATTTTTCTTCCCTCCATGTGTCATACTAATGGAGCTTCCATGAAACTGCATGCTCATTTTCTTACCTTAATAACCATGTGAGTACCTAGATTTCATTTCCACTTTGAGTGAACATCAAACAATTTCTTCATAGCTTCCAAAGTCACTTTTGGTTAATAAATTTTGAAGAATTGTTTTCAAACCACTAAAGAATTGATCAATATTTATTTCAGGAATGATGATTAGACCAGAAGAATACCTTATATGACTTGAAATTATTTCCTTATGGGCACTAATGGATTCATAATCCTTCTTCTTAATATAAAGTAATTTCTTCTCTATTTTTGTACATAGAATATGGGGGAAGTAATTATTGAAAAATATCCTCTTAAACTCAACAAATTATATGGAGTAATTTTTTCCTCTTTCCTAATATTCATACATATATTCCATCATTAATTTTCTTCTCCATCCAAAAGAGAATTGTATATGACACATTTTTCATGGTCAGAGCACTAAATAATGGAATGTATTTATTCTACCGCATTGAACTTTTTCTCAACAACCATGGGATTAAGATTGTAATGCCATGAACCCAGAAGCCCAGAGTCAGTGCATTATTTTAATACATTTGCATGATTACAAGGAATCAAGTCCTAAAAGGCTGATAAATTTAGCAGTATTGGATAATAGATCAAATACATGAACGTTGAATTACATTATAAAATGAAAAACCACAACAACATTGTCTCTATTGACCACATTCATATCCCTTAGACTATCCCTACAGGTCAGTCATAATATACTTCTTTATATCATGGGAAAAAGAAAAATAAGAAAGGGTGAGCTCAAACACTCAGTAAGAGTAAGAAATAGAACAGAAGATAACATATACATTAGGTATAGTGAATATTTGAAAACACATGCATTTACAAATAATAAACATGAACACATTATGATAGGAATATGAGATGAGTAAATAATGAACTAATAAAACATAGTCATGCATATTATACTAGTCAAATAACCACATGAACCATCAATATTATTTTCAGAATGAGGGAATGTATAATGCGAGACATTTAGAAATATTTGGTCAAGGCCACGACTGAGACACCTAAAAATGATTATGGCCTTGGCCATAACCATATAGAAAATTGGGAAAGGCCTCAAAAAATTCCACATCTAATTGTCTCATGAGACCTACCGATGCACTTAGGAACTATAGCGGGTTCCACCCATCACTTACTAAATCCAATACATTCCTCATATGAAAAGGTCGAAACATAACATAAACATTCGTATTAAAACTAGCATAGGAAATGTCAATAATTTATCCATAAACCACGCATGGTATAAAAATATCACTTCCATAGAAAAAACATATCATAAATCATTCCATACAATATGGAATATTGTATTGTAATAAATCAACCTCAATCAAGAATAATATCCAGTAAAGGATGTTGATATAATTGAAAATGATCAATAAAACTTGTTGAGTGAAATACCACTTTTTCATGAAACCATTTAAAAGTCACACAATTTATAAAAAAAGACATTTAAAATATCAATTTGAATCAAAGTGTCCAATACCACTTTGAAACTTTTTAAATAAATTAACATTTTAAAACATTCATGTCCATATAAATAAATCCTTAAAACTATTTTAAAAACACGAACATTATTGAGAATGATTTAGAAGAATAAATATTGAAAAAATTTAAAATGATGTTTTTGTTAAATATTAACATAAAAATAATCCTTTTGAAAAATATTTTATGAAATAAGGACATGGATAATAAATATGTCCTAGTAAAAAACATACACATAAATAATCTTAGATAATAATGAGATTGAGGAATTATCATTTACCTTGCACTTTCCTTTGGTCGAGGGTACATTTAAACTCCTTTATAATGACCATAGTATGTTATTAAATTATAAAATTACCATATACATATTTATTATATCATACATGATTAATTTATGACTTTATACTACCCATTTAGTAATGATTTCGATGTTAAATTAACATTTCATGTAATAATCACCTTCTTTATCATAGGTGTTTTAACTTGTTATTCTTGATTGTACCATTTAGATCACGATTTAAATAATTTAAAAATATAACACATGATTTATATATCATATATATTTAGAACATAAATATGTATAGTAGATATATATATGAAATGGAAAACACTTTTTATGGAGACGGTAGGCCGTACGTATGCATAAACACTGTTTTCGTTTTCATATTGTATTGAATGGAAGTAAGTGAAAAAGATATATGTAAGTACATATATATATATATATATATATTAAGTAGAATTATTATGTCATATATTACATACTTATTAATAATATATATTTTTATAATCATCATTGAATGGTGAATGTAGAAATGAATCTCAACGCGTCGTGGAGACGGTAAACCGTACGTACACATGAGCGATGATGTCATTTACTTAATGATTAAAAGGTGTGGAATTGGATGGTATATTAATTTTAAAGAGAAATTAGCATGTTATTTCCATTATTTATATACATATTACTCATCATTATATCCATCCAAATAATATAGTGTTGAATAACAAAATACACAACAGCGTGGAGAAGGTAAGCCGTACGTACGCACGCATGGTGTCATTATCATTCATAGGATAGATAAAATAATGAAGATAGTTGTAACATATTTATAATAACATAACAGTATTTAGAAGGTACTAGAGTTATTATTTTGGTATGGAAACAGCAAATAAAGAGGAAGTGGAATAAGAAAAGAACTTGAAAGAGGGTGGTGAAATTATTACCTCTTCTTCGGGTGTTTCCTTTTGAGTTGATCAAAAGGGATCTATAGGTTATAATTATGATAAAATTAAGGATTCTAGGTTTATGTGAGGGAAGTTGGGATGATATTTTGTCAGGGTTTGGCCAAGCCAAATGGCTTTGGAGGTGTGATTTGGAGAGACAGGGAATTTCCCTTTTATAAGTGTGGTGAGGGTCACTTTAGGAAAAGATTAAAATATTAACTTATTATACTATCATATTCGGTTTATATTGTCTCCAAGTGAATTTATTATGAGCCTCAGGTGGTTATGGGTCGAAATCCTCTCAACCAATATATTTTAGACAAGTTTTGGTTACCATTTTAACCTTATCTTTTAGATTTAACTCTAAGTTAAATAGTTTAACTTTTACAGTGTCTTCTTACCCGAATGGCATGAAGGCCTTCATTTTTATTGATTTTTGATAACCCACCTTTCAAGGGATGAAGGGGAACCCTTACAAGGCCCATAGGATCAGATATTACATGGACCATAGGCTTAGGAGATTACATCACCCGAAGGTCTTAGGGAATTCAACCAGAATATCGACAAAGAACTGCCCCTCCCCAACATTTGCATCATGATAGTAGCTCTCCACATTCACATGGCCATCTGGCTAGGCTTCTTGTGAAAGAATAGGTTGGTACCGATCGAATAGCCATACCCTCTAATTCTAAAAATCCATTTGGCTCTGCTCTGGTGAGTGCACCTGCTCTGAATCCTCTTCTGGGGCTTCTTTTTTTTTTGTAGTGTGTCTGGGGAAACTGCATGTGGCCCAAAGGCTTTGAGGTGGCTCGAAGGCCTTAAAGGTGTCCTAAAATCTCTACTGACCTAATATCCTGGGTGGCCTAAAATCCTTAAGGACTCCAAGCCCAAACCGATGGCCCAAGGTGAATAGTTCTAGCTGCTACAAAACTGAACAGTACCTGCTACAGTGCCTACTACAGTACCTCACAGTGTACAGTTCTTCTACAGTACCTGTACAGTGTACAATTTTGCTACAGTACTGCACAGTACATAGTTCTACTATAGTTCCTACTATAATACTACTACAGTACCCATAAATATACCTCTACCTGGTTTTGAACCTGGGTCTTGTGGATGCACTTAAGGATACCTCACCAACTGGGCTGAGGCTCATGTGCCCGTGTCTTCTTGTTTTCTTACACTATATGGTTAATAAACTTACTCTATACATCCAAGAGACATCAAGTGGTTAATTAATGAAATATATAACATTATTTAATCCATTTGAACAAACCTTATGTTTTTAAAAATATTATATCAACCAATAATATAGTATTTGTTTTAAAAACTAATTTATGTCAACTTTGACACTATTTGATATTTTGATTTTGTGAAAGTCATAACAACCTTATCACTTCGAAAAAAATTTATCTAATCAATCCTAACATGTCATATTAACCTATAAAATTAGTTCAATTCATCAAAAGTTTCAAATTATATTTATTTTCATATTTAAAATATCAATTATTTTAATATTTCAGTAAGAAGGTAATTACTACATCATCATTGTGTCATAAAGAAATTTAATTATTTAATATCTGAAAATTATAAATAAAATACCATTATGTAGGAAATATTTTTATCTTTATAATTAATATTTATAGTATAATTTATCTTATGTATAACCCTATATTAAAAATGGTTAATTAATAAACTTTTAATTTAACACTTTTAACTCTTCTTTAAATAAAATAATAATAAATGTCCTAATCTAATCCGAGGGGACATAAAGGATCATCTTTTATTCCTAAGTTTGTTTTTGGTCTAATTAAATTTATCCAATAAAATTAGGACATGTGTTAGGGTAATTATAATATCATTTTACCTTCAATTAACCTATTTACTTTTAACCGTGGTAAATAAAAATCAAAAGTTACTATTCACCAGAAATTATTTTCACCTTATTGAATATAATTTTACCTATTGATATCAACCATGTCTCTCATATTTTTGAAATTAAACTCACATAAGAGATAAAATTATGTTTTGTACAAATTTTCTAACGTGCCTAGAAGGTGGGTAAAAGTCGTTAAAAAATTCAATAAAATTTTATACATCTAATTTTATTATAAAATGAAATCAATTAATTACATTGAACTAATATATGTATTATTTATCAATTTTTACTTTAAATAAATTTAAATAAAATAAATATTTATTTAAATAAAAAGTCAGTTTTAAACAAAAACGCAGTGTTTTTCACTATTCATCAAAAAAATTAAATGTTTTCAGAAAAATACCAAAAAATAACCCTAAACTAATTTTGACATTCGAAATTCAAAAATGAAGTCTATTTTACCAAATTCAAAACATAGAAGTTTAATTTATTAATTTAAAATTAATTCCCATTGTCAAAACCAAAAAGTGGGTTTTTTAAAAAGTAAAAACTATTAAAAGATTGACATGTGTTTATGTCAAATTTGAATGTAAAATTAATTATAATGACCTAAATTGTATTAAATGATAAAAATATAATATAATTATACTTCAAATCAATTCCATTGTATAATTTAACACTATAAATTATTTTGATTAAAAAAGTTGATTTCAATTAAAATTTAGCATCTTTTACTATTCATCAAAATATGAAAGTTATCAAAAAAATACCAAAAAATTATCCAAAAATAAATTTTTATGCCCCAATTATAAATAAAAATTTTATTTTTTCAAATTTAATATAAAATTATCAGATATTGCATTTAAAAAAAATTCACCATTAGTAGGCGGTAAAATTGCATTTTTGAAAAATACTTCCTTTATTTGAAAAATTGAATTTGTTCTTATATTATTTCTAAAAAACACATAATTTGGATTTTAAAATTGTATAGAGTATATAAGGTTAAAAATTTAGTTAATACTATCCATAACTGCTTTTTGAACGACTAGTTTGGTAAGTTGTGGTGCGCTCAAAATCAGTGTTACGTGTAGCGCAAGATAATAAATTACTTTAATAAGAGAATGTACTATGAAATCTTGGGGTGTTACATTATCTCCTCCTTCGATAAATTGCATCCTCACAATTTGAAATTTTTCTTCAAAAATAAAAGTTTAAAAATAGATAAATACCTTTGTGGAAAACCCACATCGGAAATTGGGTTAATAAAATCTAGTCTTAAAAAGTGGGAAAGGGAAATGAAAAATTCACCACAAAATTATGATCTCGATTAAGAGAAAATTGGTGGAAATTAGATACACATAATTGGAGGGAAAATTTAAATATTTATAGGGAGTGATTGAGGTCATCAATCACAAACAAGTGTAAAATTGAGGGCCTCAAAGCCATCAATCTAAGATGATGTAGAATATCATCAGTTCAACGTAACATAAGTTATTGGGATAACACATTTTTTGTTTTAAGATCCCTTCCCAAAAGTTTAGGAATTAATTTATTCATAGAATAAGAAGAAAAAAAATATATACTTGACATGTAGAGTTTTATCCTTCAACTAATTCCTACCACAAAGACATCTTTCGATCCAAAAGATAATAGAATTCAAAAATATTATATTTATCCTAATAATATAGAGTTCCAAAAAAAATGAATTTATAATTAATCTATCAGACCATTTAAAAAAACTACATTATAAAAACCAGAATATTGTGTAGGCCAGTGGTAGGTGATGCACCCTTGTCGCACTTTAGTTGTGGGTTCAAGTCTCACGACCTTGCCAAACGCGATGGGTTGTCACTCGACCTCCAGGTTGTCCTTTTTATGAAAATCCAAAAATAATATCAAGAAATGATTTAACCATAAAAATAGTATCCAATGTTAAACTTAATCAGTTCCAAACTTTAGAATTATCAAAAATACTTCTATCCAAACTCACAGTCCAAAATTTATAAGGAAAGTAAACACAATGAAGATACTTTTTGGCATGTAATAACATGTAAATACCTTCATCATGTATTATTTTAAAACACTGTAACACACTGAATTACCATAAAACCTTATTGAGTACATTCATGCTCCCTTATTCCTTATAGAGTACTGGATGTACTCCTTCTATCCAAAAAATGTTGTAAACTACAATAATGATGGAATATACAAATCATTAATCAGTTCCATGGATGTCAATAATATCCAATATAATTTATCCAAATCAATCATATATTATTCCAAAATCACTACTTCAGTATTAGAACCAAATTATGGTTTATCTTTCTCTAAACCATATATTTTCCAAAAAAATTAACCTTCTATTGAGTCACTTTTCTTGGTTTCACACAATCTCAAGTCCTTAATGAAATAGTATTGCAATACAATCCTTATATATTCTATAATTATTATAACATGTACATCATTAATATAATACTCAAATGACATAATACTTTAATAACAACATAAGAACTCTAATCATTCCTCTTTATCTTCAGTAGTATCATAACTTGATTATTATCCAATAACATCATTTAGGGTATACACTGATGATTTGTACATTGATTCACATAGTGTCCCAAATCCTTGCAGATTAAGCATTGTATATTTGAAACCTTTTTTCTTACCCTTTCAATCACGTACTTAGTGTCCTTTTTCTCCACAGTTATAACAAACTCCCATTCCCTTTAAGAATTCACCAAGGTTATTATTTCCATAGTTATAACATATGGGAAAATCCTTCTTTCTATTCTTCCCTTTATCCATATTTCTCTCTTCCATACTTTTCTTATCTTGCTTCCCTTCAAAGACATAGGACTCAGATAATTCTTTACTTATCTTATTAACACATTATACTATTTCTTCATATGACGAGAATACGTGGGAGACTATTTTCCTTTTAAATGTTGGCTTAATACCATGAAAGATATGATTATTCTTAATATTTCGATCATGCGTATTTTTGGAATTATCATTCCTTCTACTAGTCACCATTTCTAAAAAATGGTAGACACTAGGTTAGTTTTTTAATCTCAATGCATAATTCTAAACTTGTAAAATACCTAATGTAAATTGAAATATTATGCATATAATCTATAATAATAATTTTTTTTCTTTGAGGAAGAATTTACTCCTAAATCCTTCATAATTGATTGTAATGAAAATGTGAATTATCCTAAGAATATCCCCCAAAGAGTGTAGTAACCAAGAGTGCATTAAGGACCGTTTTTGTGTACCAGGATACCCTGGGTCAAGCCCGAAACTCCTTATCGGAGTTTTCACTCCTAGGTAAATCTGTGCCAGAGCTGTCTCTACCTACTCGTATATAAACAGGGATGTATTTTTTGGAAAATACACAAAATATCTACATTACCATAATTCTAAGAAGTTTTTCTATACTAATCCTCAAAGTTTATCTTAGGGTAATGTTCTTTAATTATAGTTTTTCTAAATCTATTTATAAGGTTTTTTCTAAACTTCCTCTGATACCAATGATACTGCGTCGACCCCAGAAGCCCAGAGTTAGTGCATTATTTTAATACATTGGAATGATAATAAGGAATCAAGTCCCAAAAGAATGATCAATTTAGCAGTCTTGGAAAATAGATTAAATACATAAACATTGCAATACATTATAAAACGAAAAAAATAACAACATTGTATCCATTGACCACATTAATATCCCTTAGACTATCCCTGTAGGTATGTCATAATATACTTCTTCATATCCTGGAAAAAAGAAACATTAGAAAGGGTGAGCTCTAACGCTTAGTAAGAGTAAGCAATACATCATAAGATAACACAAACATTAGGCATGTTGAATAATTGAAAACACATGCCTTTACAAATAATAAACATGAAAACTTTATGGAAGGAATATCAGATGAGTAAATAATGCCATAATAAAACATAGTAATGGGTATTATACTAGTAAAATAACCAAATAAACCATTAATAATATTTTCATAATGAGGTAATGTATAATGCGGGACATTCTGAAACATTTTGTCAAGGTCTCGGCCAAGACGTCTAAAAAAGATTAAGGACTTGGCCAGAACAATATATAAAATTGGGAAAGGCCTTAGCCAATTTCACGTCTAATTGTCTCATGAGACCTACCGATGCACTGGGGAGATATAGAGGGATCTACCCGTCACTTACTATGTCCAATACATTCTTCATATGAAAATGTTGAAACATAACATAAACATTCTTATTAAAAATAGCATAAGAAATGACAATACTTTAGCCACAAACCATGAATGGTATAAAAATATCACATACACAATAAAACATATCATAACTTATTCAATACAATATGGAATATTGTCTTATAATAAATCAACCTCAATCAAGAATAACGTTCAGTAAAGGATGTTGATATAGTTGAAAATGATTAGTAAAACTCTTTGAGTGAAATACCCCTTTTTCATGAAATCATTTAAAAGTCACACAATTTATAAAGGAATAAATTTAAAATATATTTTTGAATAAAAGTGTCCCATACCACTTTGAAACTTTTTTAAGAAATTAACATTTTAAAACATTCATGTCCATATAATTAAATCCTTAAAACCATTATGAAAACATGAACATTAACGATAATGATTTAGAAGAATAAATATTTAAAACTTTTTAAATGATGTTTTAGTTAAAGAGTAACATAAAAATAATAATTTTGAAAACTTTTTTATGATACATGGACATGGATAATAAATATGTCCCAATAAAAATCATACACATAAACACTTTTGGATAATAATGAGATTGAAGAATTAACCCTTACCTTGCACTTTCCTTTGGTCGAGGGTACATTTAATATCGTGTATAATGACCATAGTATGTTATTAAATTATACCAAAACCATATTCATATTTATTATATCATACATGATTAATTTATGACTTTATACAACCCTTTTAATAATGATTTCCATGTTAAATTAACATTTCGGGTAATAATCGCTTTCTTTATTGTACGTGTTTTAACTTGTTATTCTTGATCATATCATTTAGATCATGATTTTAATAATTAAATAATATAAAAAATGATTTATATATCATATATATTTATAATATAAATATGTATAGTAGATATATATATTAAATGGAAAACACCGTTTATGGAGATGGTAGGCCGTACGTACGCCTAAACGCTATTTCAGTTTTCATATTGTATTGAATGGATGTATGTGAATAAGATATATGTATGTACAGACACACACACACACACATATATATTCCGTATCATTATTGTGTCATATATTACATACTTATTAATAATATATATTTTTATAATTATCATTGAATGGTGAATGTGGAAATGCATCTCATTGCGTCGTGGAGACGGTTAGCCGTACGTACACACGAGCGATGATGTCATTTACTTAATGATTAAAAGGTGTGGAAATAGATGGTATATTAATTTTAAAAAGAAATTAGAATGTTATTTTCATTATTTATATGCATATTACTCATCATTATTTCCATCCAGATAATATAGTGTTGAATAACAAATTACCCCACGACGTAGAGACGGTATGCCGTACGTACGCACGCATAGTGACATTATCATTTGTAGGATGGATAGAATAATGAATATGGTTGTAACATATTTATAATAAAATCAGAGTATGTAGAAGTTAATGGAGTTATTATTTTGGTATGAAAACAACAAATAAAGAAGAAGTGGAAGAAGAAAAGAACTTGAAAGAGGGTGGTGAAATTATTTCCTCTTCTTCGGGTGTTTCCTTTTTTAGTTGATCGGAAGGGATCCATAGGTTGGAATTATGATAAAATTAAGGACTCTAGGTTGATGTGAGGGAAGTTTGGAGGATATTTGGGTAGGGGTTGGCTAAGACAAATGGTTTTTGAGGTGTGATTTGGAGATAATGTGAAGTGCCCTTTTATAAGAGGGGTGTGGGTCACCATAGGAAAAGATTAAAATATTAATTTATTATACAATGATATTCGGTTTATATTGGCTAAAAATGAATTTATTTTGAGAGTTATATGGTTATGGGTTGAAATTATCTCAACCAACATGTTTTAGACAAGTTTAGGTTACCATTTTAACCTCATCTTTTAGATATAACTCTTAGTTTAATAGTTTTACTTTTACCATGTTATGTTGTATTTTTACACAATATGGTTAATAAACTTACTCTATACTTTCAAGAGAACCTAAAGTGGTTAATTAATGACATATATAACATTATTTAATCACTTTTTTGTAACCTTAGGTTTTTATGAATATTATATCAGCCAATAATATATCATTTTTTAAAAAACCAATTTATGTCAATTTTGACACTATTTGGTATTTTGTTTCTGTGAAAGTCATAAAAACCTTATCACTTCGAAAATTTTTTATCTAATCAATCATAAAATGTCATATTAACCTAGAAAATTAGTTCAATTCATCAAAAGTCTCAAAATTTACTTATTTGGATATAAATAATATCAATTATTTTAATATTTCATTAAGAAGGTAATTACAACATCATAATTGTGTCATAAATATATTTAATTATATAATATCTAAAAATTATAAATAAAATTAAAATTTTTAAGAAATTTTTTTATATTTATAATTAATATTTATAGTCAAATTTATCTTATGTATAACCCTATATTAAAAATGGTTTAGTTAATAAACCTCGAATTTAACACATTTGACCTTTCTTTAAATGAAATAATAATAAATGTCCTAATCTATTCCAAGTGGACCTAAAGGATATTTTTTTTTTCCAAAGGTTGTTTTTGGTCTAATTAAACTTATCCAATAAAATTAGGACATGTGTTAGGGTAATTATAATATCATTTTTACCTTTAATTAACCTATTTACTTTTAACCATGGAAAATAAAAGTCAAAATTTACTATTCAATATAAATTATTTTCATCTTATTGAATCACATTTTACTTAATAATTTCAACGACGTCTCTCTGATTTTTGAAATTCAACTCACCGAAGCAGTAAAATTATGTTTTATACAAATTTGTTAACGTGCCTAGAAGGTGGGTAAAAGACGTTAAAAAATTCAATAAAATTTTATACATATAATTTTATTATAAAATGACTCCAATTAATTAAATTGAACAAATATAGGTATTATTTATCTATTTTGACTTTAAATAAATTTAAATAAAATAAATAATTATTTAAAAAAAAATTTGATTTTAAACAAAAAAGAAGTGTTTTTCACTATTCATCAAAAAATTAAAAGTTTTCAGAAAAATACCAAAAAATAACCCTAAGATAATTTTTATATTTCAAATTAAAAATGAAGTATATTTTACCAAATTAAAAACATATAAGTTTCATTTAATATTTTAAAATTAATTCCCATTGTCAAAACCAAAAAGCAGGTTTTCTAATAAGTAAAAACTATCAAAAGATTAACATGTGTTTATGTCAAATTTAAATGTAAAATTACTTATAATGACTTAAATTATATTAAATGATAAAAATTTAACCTAATTATACTTAAAAACCATTAAAATATATAATTTAACACTGTAAATTATTTTAATTAAAAAATTTGTTTTCAATTAAAATATAGCAGCTTTCACTATTCATCAAAATATGAAAGTTATCATAAAAACACCAAAAATTTATCCAAACTAAATTTTTTATGTCCCACTTCTAAATAAGAATTTTATTTTGTAAAATTTAATATAAAAGTTTCAGATATTTAATTTAAAAAAAATTCACCATTAGTAGGTGGTAAAATTTCATTTTTGAAAAATACTTTATTTGAAAAAATGAATTTGTTCATATATTATGTCTAAGAAACACATAATATGGATGTTAAAATTATATAGAGTATATAAGATTTAAAATGTAGTTAATAATATTCATAACCACTTTTTGAACGACTAGTTTGGTATGTTGTGGTGCGCTCAAACTCAGTGTTTCTTTTAGCACAAGCTAATAAATTACTTTAATGAGATAATGTACTATGAAATCTTGGGGTGTTACATTCTACCCTCCTTAGATAAATTGCGTCATCACAATTTGAAACTTTTATTCAAAAATAAAAGGTTAAAAATAGAAAAATAACTTTGTGTAAAACCCACATTGGAAATTGGGTTAATAAAATTTAGTCTCAATAAGAGGGAAATGGAAATGAAAAAGTCACCACCAAATTGTGATCTCGATTAGGAGAACATTGGTGGAAATTAGATACACATAATTGGAGGGAAAATGTAAATATTTATAGGGAGTGATTGAGGTCATCAATCACAAACAAGTTTAAAATTGAGGGCCTCAAAGCCATCAATCTAAGATGATGTAAAATTTCATTTTTTTAACAAAACATAAGGTATTAGGATAACACAATTTTGGTTTTATGATCCATTCCCTAAAGTTTATGAATTAATTTATTCATGGAATAAGAGGAAAAAAATATATATACTTGACAAGTAGAGTTTTACCCTTCAACTAATTCCCACCACAAACTCATATTTCACTCCAAAAGAGAATAGAATTCAAAAATATTCTATTTATCCTAATCGTATAGGGTTACAAAAAAAATAAATTTATAGATTATCTATCAGAAAATTTAAAAATAAATATATTATACAAACCAGGATATCACGTAGGCCAGTAGTAGGTGATGCACCCTTGTCGCCCTTCGGTTGCGGGTTCAAGTCTCGCGGCCTTGCCGGATGCGATAGGTTATCGCCTGACCTCTAGGTTTTCCTTTTTATGACAATCAAAAAATAATCTCAAGAAATGATTTAACTATAATAATAGTATCCAATGTAAAACTAAATCAATTATAAAATTTAGACTTATCCAAAATACTTCTATCTAAACTCGCAGTCCAAAATTTATAAGTAAGGTAAACATATTGAAGGTCCATTCTGCCACGTAATGACATGTGAATACCTTCATCATGTATTATTTTAAAACACTGTAACACCCTGAATTACCATAAAACCTTATTGACTACATTCATGATCCCTTATTCCTTATAGAATAATGGATGTACTCCTATCAAAAAATATTGTAAACTACAATAATTATGGAATATAGAAACCATTAATCAGTTCCAAGGATGTCAATAATATCCAATATAATTTATCCAAATCAATCATATATTATTCCAAAATTACTACCTCAGTATCAGAACCACATTATGGTTTATCTTTCTCTCAGCCATATATTTTCAAAAAAATTTAACCTATTATTGAGTCCATTTTCTTGGTTCTACACAATCTCAAGTCCTTAATGAAATAGTACTGCAGTACAATCCTTATATACTCTATAATTCTTACAACATGTACGTCATTAATACAATACTCAAATGACATAATACATTAGTAACAACATAATAACTCTGATCATTCCTCTTCATCTTCAGTAGTATCATAACTTGATTATTATCTAATAGCATCGTTTAGGTTATACTCTGATGATTTAGACATTGATTCGCATAGTGTCCCAAATCCTTGCAGATAAAACATTGTACATTTGAAACCTTTTTTCTTACCCTTACAATCATGTACTTAGTGTCCTTTTTCTCCACACTTATAACAAACTCTGATTCCCTTCAATAATTTACTAAGGTAATTATTTCCACAATTATCAATTATGGGAAAATCTTTATTTCCCCTCTTCCATTTATCCATCTTTCTCTCTTCAATTCTTTTCTTCTCTTTCTTCCCTTCAAAGCCACAAGACTCGGAGAATTCTTTACTTATCTTATTAACACATGATACTATTTATTCATATGATAAGAATATATGAGAGACTATTTCACTTTTAAATGTTGTCTTAATACCATTAAATATATGACCCTTATTAATATTTTGATCATGTGTACTACTGGAATTCTCATTCCTTTTACTAGGTTCCGTTTCTAAACAATGTCATACACTAGGTTAGTTTATGAATCTCAATGCATAATTCCTAACTTGTAAAATAGAAAACGTAAATTGAAAAGATTATGCATATAATCTATAATCATAAAATTTTTTCTTTGAGAAACTATTTACTTCTAAATCCTTCATAATGGCTTGTAATGAAAATGTGAATTATCCTAAGCATATCCCCCGGGGAGTGTCATAACCAAGAGTGCAGTAAGGCCTGTTGTCGTGTACCAGGATATCCCGGGTCAAGCCTGAAACTAATTATTGGAGTTTTTAATTCTAGGTACATCTGTTCCAGAGCCACCTCTTCCTGCAGGTATCCAAACAGGGATATATTGCTTGGAAAATACAAAAAATATCTACATTACCAAAATTATAGGAAGTTCCTCTATACGAATCCTCAAATTCTATCTTAGGGTAATGTCCTCTAATCTAAGTTTTTCTAAATCTATTTCTATGGTTGTTTCTAAACTTCCTATGATACCAAATCTAATGCCTCAACCCCAGTAGCCTAGAGTCAGTACATTACTTCAATACATTGGCATGGTTACAAGGAATCAAATCTCAAAAATACCGATCAATTTAGCAGTCTTGGAAAATAGATTAAATACATGGAAATTGCATTACATTATAAAATGAAAAACAACAACAACATTTTATCCATTGACCACATTAATATACCTTAGAGTATCCCTATAGGTAATTCATAATATAATTCTTCATATCCTGGAAAAAATAAACATAAGAAAGGGTGAGCTCTAATTCTCAGTAAGAGTAGGCAATACATCGAAAGATAACAGAAACATTAGGCATGGTGAATAATTGAAAACACATGCCATTACAAATAATAAACATGAAAACTTTATGGTAGTAATATGAGATGAGTAAATAATTCCATAATAAAACATAATCATGGTTATTCTACTAGTAAAATAACCACATTAACCATCAATATTATTTTCATAATGAGGGAATGCATAATGCAGGACATTCTGCAACATTTTGTCAAGGCCTCAACTAAGACGTATAAAAATGATTAAGGCCTCGGCCAAAACCATATATAAAATTGGGAAAGGCCTCAGCCAATTCCATGTCTAATTGTCTCATGAGGCCTATCGATGCAGTAATGAGACATAGCGGGCTCCACCCATCACTTACTAAGTCCAATACATTCCTCATATGAAAAGGTTGAAACATGACATAAACATTGGTATTAAAACTAGCATACGAAAAGTAAAAACTTTAGCTATAAACCATGAATGATATAAAAATATCACATCCATAGTAAAACATATAATAACTCATTCAATACAATATGGAAGATTGTATTATAATAAATCAACCTCAATCAAGAATAATATCTAGTAAATGATGTTGATATAGTTGAAAATGATCAGTAAAACTCTTTGAGTGAAATACCCCCTTTTCCTGAAATCATTTAAAAGTCACACAATTTATAAAGGAATAAATTTAAAATATATTTTTGAATCAAAGTTTCCCATACCACTTTGAAACTTTTTAAATAAATTAAAATTTTAAAACATTCATGTCCATATAAATAAATCCTTAAAACCATTTTGAAAACATGAACATTAATGAGAATGATTTAGAAGAATAAATATTTAAAACATATAAAATGATTTTTTAGTTTAAGAGTAACATAAAAATAATCCTTTTGAAATATATTTTATGAAACATTGACATGGATAATAAATATTTTCCAGTAAAAAACTTACACATAAACAATCTCAGATAATAATGGCATTGAGGAATTAACCCTTACTGTGAACTTTACTTTGGTTGAGGGTACATTTGACCTCATATATAATGACCATAGTATGTTATTAAATTATACCATAACCATATTAATATTTATTATATCTTACATTATTAATTTATGACTTTATACTAACCATTTAATAATGATTTCCATGTTAAATTAACATTTTTGGTAATAATTGCTTTCTTTTTCGTACGTGTTTTAACTTGTTATTCTTGATCTTATCATTTAGATATTGATGTAAATAATTACAGAATATGACACATGATTTATATATCATATATATTTAGAATATAAATATGTATAGTAGATAGATATATGAAATCGAAAACACCATTTATGGAGACGGTAGGCCGTACGTACACATAAACGCTGTTTCCGTTTTTATATCGTATTGAAGGGAAGTAAGTGAATAAGATATTTGTAAGTAAATAAATATATATATCTATTAAGTAGAATTATTATGTCTTATATTACATTCTTATTAATAATATATATTTTTATAATCATCTTTGATTGGTGAATGTGGAAATGAAACTCACCGCGTTGTGGAGACAGTAAGCCGTACGTACACACGAGCGATGATGTCATTTACTTAATGATTAAAAGGTGTGGAATTGGATGGTATATTAATTTTACAGAGACATTATCATGTTATTTTAATTATTTATATACATATTACTCATCATTATATGCATCCAAATAACATAGTGTTGAATAAAAAATTACACCACGACGTGGAGACGGTAAGCCGTACCCACGCACGCATGGAGACATTATCATTCATAGGATGGACATAATAATTAATATGGTTGTACCATATTTATAATAACATCATAGTATATAGAAGGTTTCAGAGTTATTATTTTGGTATGGAAACAACAAAGAAAGAGGAAGTGTAAGAAGAAAAAACTTGAAAGAGGGTGGTGAAATTATTACCTATTTTTCAGGTGTTTCCTTTTGAGTTGATCAAAAGGAATCCATAGGTTGAAATTATGATCAAATTAAGGACTATAGGTTGCTGTGAGGGAAGTTGGGAGGATATTTGGGGAGGTTTTGGCAGAGACAAATGGATTTTGAGGAGTGATTTGGAGAGATGCAGAAGTGCCCTTTTATAAGAGGGGTGAGGGTGACTTTAGGAAAAGATTAAAATATTAATTTATTATACAAACATATTCGGTTTATATTGGATCCAAATGAACTTATTTAGACCCTTAGGTGGTTATGGGTCGAAATACTCTCAACCAATTGGTTTTAGACAAGTTTATGTTACCATTTTAACCTTATCTTTTAGATTTAACTCTTAGTTAAATAGTTTAACTTTTACCGTGTCATCTTATATTTTTACACTATATAGTTAATAAAATTATTCTATATTTCCAAGAGAACCTCAAGTGGTTCATTAATGACATATATAATATTATTTAAGCCCTTTGACTGAACCTTAGGTTTTTAAGAATATTATGTCAACCAATAATATTTTTTTTTAAAAACTAATTTTTGTCAATTTTAACACTATTTGGTATTTTGTTTTTCTAAAAGTCATAACAACCTTATCACTTCGAAAAAAATTTATTTAATCAACACTAACATGTCATAGTAACCTAGAAAATTATTTTAATTCATAAAAAGTCTCAAATTCTATTTATTTGGATATTTATAATATTAATTATTTTAATATTTCATTAAGAAGGTAATTACTGCATCATCATTGTGTCATAAATTAATTTAATTATTTAATCTATAAAAATATTAAATAAAATACCATTATGTAGGAAATATTTTTATATTTCTAATGAGTCTTTATAGTCGAGTTTATCTTATGTATAACCCTATATTAAAAATGGTTTAGTTAAAAAAATTTGAATTTAACACTTTTAACTCTTCCTTAAATAAAATAATAATAAATCTCCTAATCTAATACAAGTGGACCTAAAAGATCGTATTTTATTCCTATGGTTGTATTTGGTCGAATTAAACTTATCCAATAAAATTTGGACAAGTTTTAGGGTAATTATAATATCATTTTTACCTTTAATTAACCTATTTACTTTTAACTGTGGTAAATAAAAGTCAAAAGTTACTATTCACCCGAAATTATTTTTCTCTTATTGAATAAAATTATACAAACTGATATCAATAGTGTCTCTCAATTTTTTTAAATTCAACTCATAGAAGCAGTAAAATTATGTTTTATGCAAATTTGCTAACGTGCCTAGAAGGTGGGTAAAAGACGTTAAAAAATTCAATAAAATTGTATACATCTAATTTTATTATAAAATAAATCTAATTAATTACATTGAAATAATATAGTTATTATTTATCTATTTTTACTTTAAATAAATTTAAATAAAATAAATTATTATTTAAATAAAAAGTCGATTTTAAACAAAAACGCAGTGTTTTTTACTATTCCTCAAAAACATAAAAGTTTTTAGAAAAATACCAAAAAATAAACCTTAGATAATTTTGATATTAAGAATTCAAAAATGAATTCTATTTTACCAAATTAAAAACATATAAGTTTCATTTATTAATTTAAAATTAATTTCCATTGTCAAAACCAAAAAGTGGTTTTTTTAAAAAGTAAAAACTATCAAAAGATTGACATGCGTTTATGTCAAATTTAAATGTAAAATTTCTTATAATTATTTAAATTGTATTAAATGATAAAAATATAATCTAATTATACTTCAAAACCATTCAAATGTATAATTTAACACTATAAATTATTTTGATTAAAAAATTTGTTTTTTATTAAAATTTAGCATCTTTCACTATTTAACAAAATCTGAAAGTTATTAGAAAAACACCAAAAATTTATCCAAACTAAATTTTTATGTCCCAATTATAAATAAGAAGTTTATTTTGTCAAATTTAATATAAAAGTTTCAAATATTTCATTTTAAAAAATTCACCACTAGTAGGTGGGAAAATTTCATTTTTGAAAAATACTTCCTTTATCTAAAAAAATGAATTTGTTCTTATATTATGTATAAGAAACACATAATATGGATGTTAAAATTATATAGAGTATTTAATATTCAAAATTTAGTTAAAACTATTCATAACCTCTTTTTGAACGGCTAGTTTGGTATGTTGTGGTGCACTTGAACTCGGTGTTGCGTGTAGCGCAAGCTATTAAATTACTTTAATTAGATAATGCACTATGAAATTTTGGGGTGTTAAAAAAATTCCCATAAAAGGATGATGAACATTGTTGTCTGAAATATTGAATTAATATATCCCCATTATTTGTGAATTTGGAAGTTCAACATGACATGTGTTACCACTCATGGCTTGAAATAGTTGAGTGCGGATAGTAAAAAAATATTCCACCTCAACACTTTTTCCATTTGCTTTTTCATGAGGATGGTCATTATGTTTAACATCACATTCACAGTTTATGTGATTTATTTGGGTTGAAGCCATTGAATAAAACAAAATTTATAGTGTGAGAAACAATTATCATATATAATGATGAAAAATTATTCTTAGGAAGTCAAAATTATGAGATATTATTTTCAATCTATGACATTGTATGTTTAACATTGGATATTATTCTTTATTATCTATTCAAATCCTTCATAATAGTTTAAAATGAAAATGTGAGTTAACCCAAGTATACCCCCAAGAGTATAAATATTGGTTTATAGTAGGGGAATAATCACAGTTCACTATAATGATTGTCGGTATATGCTCGACTAACTCTTTTTGGGGTTATCACATCTAGATGCATCAATTCCAAAACCATGTACACCTTTAGTATCTAGATAGGGATAGATTTATTTAAAAACCACACAATATTTTCCTTACCACAATTTTAAGTGTTAGTCCTATTTGTAAAATAATCCCTAGGAATTTCATCAAAATTATCTAATCCTAATCTCTAATGATTGAATAAAACCTACTCTAATACTAACTATAGTAACCCATACATTTAATACATAAATATTACATCATTTTAATGGGTATTCAATATATAAACTTATAATCCATGCCAGAACTGTAAAAGTTTAGTGTATTTTAAGACTAGATATATAATCTTATTATTTCATGAAATATATTCAACATTTCCCATGTAGAACACTTATTAGGTATGCCCTAATTAAATTATTTCCTCTAAACATGGGGAAGGAAAAACATAAGAAAGAGAAAGATCAGATTCTTAGTAATGATAAACATAGGAGATATCAATAAAAAATCACACACGAGCATAAGATAAACATAAGGGTATGAGATCATGATTACAAATTAAAACATTTATACACAATATATCACTGATCATAAAAATTATTCAAGGAATACAACTTTATCACAATAATATACATATTCATAAGAGTGAAGAATCATTAATAATTAGTCATGATCCATGAGAGAATAACATATACATATGAATATAGAAAAACATGAGTTTATATCATTGTGAACTTGTATAAACAAGTTCACTCATTAAGTTACGAACATGAATTAAATCCCTCACATAAACTTATAGACATGAAACTAAGTCCAAACATAATTTTATGGACATGGAATCCATGTCCATATATAATCTTATGGACATGAAAACCAAGTCCATGATAATGCTATAGACATGAATATTAGGTCTAGGCATAAAATTGTGAACATGAAATCAGGTTCATGCAAAACATATTTATCTCATAAGTTATCAATATTTATCCAATTCATTGGAGGAATGTATAATTATGGGCCACCTATCACATTATCATAACCCATTCATATGTGTTCTACAAGATCATAAATCATTCATCATATACCATGACCCATGGATATGAAATGGGTTTCATGAAAATCTCATAATCATAATCATAAACCATCTAGAGAATGAACAAGGATATTATAATTAGATCATATCCCTAATAAATCATAAGTAACATCAAAGGATGTAATCTTTGATGAAAATGACATTAATAGATAACTTGGAATATTTATTGAGGAAAATACTCTTTTTACATTGAAATTAATTCTTTAAAATCAAAATATTTTCCAAAATATTATTGAAAAAGTTTTCTTTAAAGATAAACTTTGAAAAGTAAAAAAGGAATATTCAAAGCACTGAGTTTGATCATAACATCTGAAAATTCTATTCATATTATACACATTAAAACATTGATTCTGTTCACATTTTTGGTAAAAAGTCAAAAGTACATTATTTATAAAGTCATTAGAATATTAATTTTAAACCATTTTGGAAAAAGTAATACATGGTTAAAAATTAAATTAAACTTTCATAGGAAAGTATTAAAATAATATTGGAAACATTTTAATGAAAACTTAAAAATGGAAGATAAATATTCTTGACTAAATAGTAAATAATATTCAGTTTTCTAAAAAAATAACCTTTCAGTATCTAGAGTATTTAAAGATAGGAAAATTAAAGTAAAAACTGTAATATATATAAATTCACATAGGGAAAAAAATTTCATGAGATTATGGAGAGGTATATCTTTAAATTTTATAATCAGAAACTTATTTATAAATAGTCCCGATAAATAATGAGATTGTAACATAAGATGATTACCACTTTGGTAACATTTTAATCACATGATGCATGAATGAATACTTAAAATGAAACTTTAAATATCATGAACGTAAAGAAAGTCAGGATATAAAATATCAATTGGAGGTACCTAAACCTCATAAAATTAGATAAGTTCATAACATAACATATATGTCTCAAAGAAAACCATTTGAGATGATAAAACCTTACCTTGAGTTTGGATTAATTCAAATGTGATTTAACTTCCTATATAATAAATTTAAATTTATTATAATTATATAATAGAGTAATTTAAATAATTAAAATTCAATTTATTACCCACTTATGACATTTTATAAACCACTTATTGATAATTTTATATTAAAATCATCGTTTCTATGTGTTATCTATTTCATTTTTCAAGAGAATTTTTGTTTGGTCGTACTATTCCTTATACATTGATCATGGTTACAGAATCTCCAAAATTTTAATCATGATATAAGTATCATATTATATATATATATATATATGTGTGTGTGTGTGTTTATACTTATCAATAAAATATAGAGGTGAAAAAATTAATTGCATCATTTATAGAGACGGTAAGATGTAAATACACATGAAAGTTGTTTTTACTATTCAATAGATGGAAACAAATAAGGGTAAATAATAATTAACCCTTATTGAATCATTAATATATTATATAAATTATATATATTCATTAAATATATCCTTATTATAATCTCTATAAATACTAAATGAACAAAAAATCACATCACTCAGTGGAGGTGGTAGTCCACACGTACACATGATCAATGTCATCATTTTAAAATGAATTGTAAGGTAAGAGGGTAGATATGATATTATAATTCAAGAATAATAATTATTTTATCAATATAATAAATAAAAATTAGACCCATCATTATAAAAATCCATGAAATTTGATGATAGAAAATGAATTATATCATTATGTAGAGACGATAAGCCACACATATTTTAATTCTCCTCATAATATTGATTTGTAGGTGAATAGTGTAATATACCATTTTTATAAATATTAGGACTTTTATGCTTTCATTAGGATATAAGAACAACTTAAAAATTTTTGAAACATTTTTCCACATAAAATATATATTTAATATATTAAATTATATATTTAAAATATTTTTTTTAATTTAAAAAACCCATGTTTTACATTTTGGAACTTAAGAAATATTTTATTTTGATAAAAAATGTATTTGGCCATTTATTTTAACAAAAAATTCATTGGGTAGATTTTAGATTTGTATTGATTTGAAATCCAAATAAAAATTTATCTATTTTTTAATAAAATAATTAATATTATAGAAATAAATAAAATTTAAAATTTTATTATAAACAATATTTATATGTTTTAAAGTACACCTTTTCTAAATATGGATTTTACTCTTAAAGTATGCTCATATTAAAGTCAATTTTTCTCACTCTTATAAATTTTGTATGATAATTTTTTTCCATATTTTAAATCATAATTCAAAAAATAGGTATTATGTTTTTTTTCATTTTTCATAAAAATTTGTTATTGAGGATAAAAATCTTGTTTCTAGGATAAAAGTAAATTAAGATAAAAATATTTTAATCAATTGTAAAAGGGATAAAAAATGTTAAAAACTAGTCTCAAATGAGTGTTTGAGGTGTGTCTCCAAAAAATTATATCAATTCCATTATCTACCACTTTGGAATCCACTTTCCTTGTGGAAGATGGGTTGTTTTTTATATTAAGAGGTTATATTTAAAAAAATGTCATTCCCTTCACTTATAAAGGTTCCTTCCACCACCCTTTAAAATCCTCTCTAAAAATCATATTCCTATTGAAACCCATTAAATTTTACTTACCCTATAAGAATATCCCACTTCAAAAATCCTCTTTAGAAATAAGTTTTCCTAAGATCCGAATTTCCAAGATGTTTTTAAATAAAAAGTACAAATTCTCAATGTAAGTACAAATCAATCTCTACGATTTTTCCTTATCTATCATTATCCTATAAATTTATCTTATACATTAAAACATGATTCAATAAGTATTATTTATATAGTTATATGTTTTTATTTTTATTGAAAAAATATTACTCACTGTTCACCATTTTCGCCTTAGAAAATTGAAAATATCATCAAGCGTACGTACAAACTACAACCTCTTTGAACGCCATGTTTTATTATTACTTTACCACCTAACATGGATATATTTAATTTTTTTATAAGTAATAATATGATATATATATATATAATTATTAATATTCTTTAAAAAATTAACCATTTCCCAACCTTCTTCCATTTTATTGAAAATGAAAACACCATTTATGTGTACATCTTGACTTCCTTCTCTATGAAGTGACATATTTCATTTTTTATCTCCTTATTATTTTATTATTTATCTAAATATCTTAGTTTATGATTAAAATTATAAAAAACACATAAATAATATCATTTTTATTAATAATGATATTATTCTAAAACAATTACTTTCTAAACCACACCTATCCATCGATGATAGCATGATCTTGTTTGGATTGGTTTAACTATATAAAAGAATAATATTATAAATTTATATCATCGATGAATATTTAAATTTAACTAATTGTATTATTATAAATAAATTAAAAAATAATGTTTGGAACAAATCTTTACAAAGGTAATATTAATATTTTACTTATTATCAACATACCACCCTTTGTTAAAAATCACAGAAACCAGCACGCACAGATTTCATCTCCAAGAACCATAACCAAAACTCTCATGGAATGAAATTTTAACATGATAAATAATTATAAAACATTTATTATAGTATATTAAGTAATATAAGAATAAATAAATTAGTATCAATGAATGAGGATCGACATCAACATTACAAAGATTGTGTAAAGAAATTAAATTTACAAACATCCAATGGTGAAAATTAACTATAAATAACTACTAAATGTTAAATAAATTATTATAATTTAAGGGTATGAAAGGTAATACACATGAATAAGGTTTTTATATAAGTTATTAATTGTTTTATGTTTGTTATATAGGAAGTTATATTACATTTGACTATATGGGAAGGCAAGGTGAGGGATCCTCATATCATTTTTTGTTCTTTGAGACTTATGAAATATCCACAACTTGTTTAATTTAGTTTAGGGTATATTACACCATTGTATGTATTTTTATCACGTTTTTCATAAAATTTATGGGATTTATATATCCACATCATGTTCCATATTTCAATTTTTTTTATTCAAGGGATACTAAAGTCGAAAGGGTCATGTTTCCAATCTAATTATAAAATCAAGATTGATTATGAGTGAATATCCATATGTTTTTTTGATCTTTAACTCACTAAAAAACCAACATAACATTTTACTCATTTATTTATTATTGGTTTTAAATTTTCACTCATGTTTTCATTTCCCCTTGGTACATAATTGACCGAAGATGATGCATGTAAGAAAAAATAACACCATCATTTCTTTTCGTTCAGGAATCTTTTTAGTCTATTTACATATAAATTTTATATATGTCCTTATCTATGCTTCATGAGGCCCCCTAGAATCACACTCTTTAGTTCAGTGCTAAAAATAATTTCATTAAACATTGGATTTGATACTAAGTGATATTACCCAAGTTATACATATCTTAATTTGGAATCATTTTCATAAGTTACATATGAAAAATAATTACACTATCCCAAGAATATAAGGCTTAGTGAATTTGAGAACTATATGTATAAGAAACTCATTTTACAATACATGTGAACTTTTATTCATAACTGAGAAACACTCAAATTGTTTCTATAATTCTCATAATTTATGCTCATCTTCATAACCTAGGGAGTGGAAACATAAAAATGGATTGAGATCAAATGGCTTTAAAAGGAAAAAATCATTAAAATGTTATTAATGGTAAAATCATAAGAATATGATAAAATATTAATAGGTTAGAAATATCTTATTATAAATAACCTAGAATAATAATAGTTTTTCATAATTCATGATAATATAACATATAATCTCAATTGAAAAAACAAACACCATGACATAATAGTGTGAGATAAATATGGAAGCATGGAATAAGGTAATGATATCATAAGTTCATTGAATCATAAATATTTAGAAACAATAAAAACTATGACCCATTAAGCATAAGTAATGGTTCTATACCAAGACAATATAACATAGTGTGGTAGGATGGCTACCTATGAATCATACATGGTATCTTATGATATTAAAACATTACCCAATGCATTGGAGGGATATATAATTCAGGGAAAACCCATAACATAATTAAAATCATAAAAATGTTTTCCACATTATTTCAACCATCCTATCATAAAAACCAACAGAAATAAAAATGGATTTCATATTCTTTTAAAATGATATCCTATAAAGAAACATTCATAAACTCACCAATAATCATAACATGAGAACTTATGGAAATTTAATGGTTATAAAATGATATTAGGTAAAAATCATGGTAAATATAATTTAATTAAGATGAAAATTTATATGGTATTTACACCTTATATATAATGGGAGTATAGTTAAGTTAATAATTTCCCCGAGTCAATAAATTTGTGGCTATCCAGGTGAACAACCTTCAATAAATGAAATTAATCTTATGGAATTCATAGAGGAAACTCATTGAAAACAAACTTGTTTATAGTGGGTGATTTTGAAATTAAAAATAAGCTATGAATCATTTATTTTATAGAGATGAAAATAGAATTAGAATCATGGAAACATTTTTCTTAGAAAATAATTCCTAACATCATTGTAAAAAATCATGATTTTTGAGTTTTTTTCAATTTTTTTAAGTAGATTAAGATAATATTTATTAAAATATTACATTAAAATAAATTATAACAATTAAACCAATAAAATAAATAATTCTCAAGTCGATAAATGTGGATTAGAAGAGAAAAACATGACCGTAAATGAAATTACCTCTTTATATTTTAAAATACATACATTGAAAACCATATCATTAAATAGGATAATATGATGTTATTTTGGAATGTTTTAAGAAAGAAAATGAGGATGAAAGTTAGTAAACAATTTTTGGGTTTGGAATCAGCAAATAAGTATACTATAATTGAGGGGAAATATGGACATGGAGGAGAATGGTTATTAGAAAGGTCGTGTATTAATCCTAACTGAAGTGCACTGTGTTGCATTTGTTGTCAATGAGGCATGAAGTTGTCATGGAATGAATGGATGTCAAGGAATGTCAAGGAATATCAAGATGTGAATGACAAAGGTTGTGATGGTGTTGGTGGTGAAGGAGAATGGCCATGGTACTAAGATGCATGTCACTTAGGAGATTCACTATGTGACGTAGGATGTTGTGGTTGAAACATTCTCTATGTACATCTGACGATTGTTGAGCTGATCTTTAAGTTCATAGAACTTGTATCCTGATGATACAAAGTCACAACAATGTTAGAAGACCATGTATTGTATTGACAATGCATGAGGAGAAGCAAGAGATCCATCCACAAGTTCTAAGTGGATGAAGTGGTTTTAATGAAGTCCATGCACTATCACTAAGTGCATGTGAACATGAAGATGATCCAACTTGATCTCTGATTAGATCAATGAAGTTCATTGAAGAAGTTATTTGATTCAGGAGTCCGGTTGATGAAGATCCTTGAGAATTCTCTCCTAAGTAGAAAATGAGATGATGAAGAAGAATCATAAATTGAGGACTTGTTTCTAATCAAGTAGATTAATGTTTGAATTCTCAAGAAGAAGAAGAGAGGAGAAGAAATGAAGAATGGAAGAACTTGGGTTGGCATTTATACATTGGGAGAACTTTGTTTTTAACAAAGTGTTTATTCAACACTTGGCCAAAAAGTAGCCACCAAGGAGGCCAGCCGAGGGTTATCACCCAAGGCACATGTGGGACTCAAGGTCACCACGCCCATGGGGAACCCTCAAGGCCAGGGCAGCATCCTTGAGGCAGGGGCGCACCCGCAGGACACCGCATGGGCGCCTGGGGCACGCCCGGAGGAACGCGGCAGGGGCCGTGTGTAAGCCCCCGAGGACACGCGGTGGTGAAACCCGCGCGCCCGAGGTGCATAGTGGGCACTAGGAGCGCGCCCGCAGGGAGCAGAGTGGGCGCAGAGCGCGCCCGCAGGGAGAACACGGTGCGGGGCGGCACCGTGAGGAGGGAAGTTCAATTGGTGAGTTGCGGTAGCGGCACATTGATAAGCCGCGTGAAAATCGGCCGCCGTTTCGATGTGGGACGCGGAAAATTCACCCGGAGTGAATCCAGGCCGTCCATTTGATCTCGCGGACGATCGGCGCCGCTCATCTCATCTGCCGCGCGCCGCGACTTAATCCGGCCGTCCGATGTCGTTTGATCGCCCGATCCGACGGCTCCCGGCTCGTCTCCTTCGTCGAGCCACCCCGAAGCCACCCGCGAGCCGCCGCATGAACCAGAGCCTCCCGAACGTTGATTTCGAGTTCCCGGCCACCATTGCCGAAGATGAAGTGTCCGTTGAGTTCGTCTCCTCAAACCGAATCCATACATGCTTTAAAATGAGCTTGCATGCTACCAGTGGAGAAATTCGATGAAGGCCGAAGGCAAACGAAGTGCCGAGGCCACACGGTGTTCATGTTTTGCATGGGATGGGCCAAACAGAGGCCATGCATGCAGTTTCATGTGCATGCACGAGGAGGAGGTAAAAATAATGAGTCCGCGTGAAACCGAGAATAAAAATCAAGATTTGGAAATATTTTTGAAGATCCGAAGATCTCGGGATTTTGAGTTGGATCACGCGGATGACTGGCACCGCCTCTGCCTATAAAAATGAGGCCGAGCCCTATGTGCTTTTTGCTGAAGTTTTGTTGAAGATCCAGAGTCCCGTGAGAGCGCTTAGCCTCGCGAAGTAGAAGCCCTACGGGCTAATCCTTTGCGCGGCAGGAAGACCTCGTGGCCGCAACACCTTGCGCGCCCGAGGCTTGTTCCCTCTCTGCCCGCACCCTTGCGCGGCAGGAGGAAGACCCCGCGGGTGTTGCACTTGCGCGCCCCGCGGCAGGAGGAGCTTGCGCGCCCGCGACTGCCTTGCCTCCTTGAGGTCTTACGCGCCTTCACTAAGGCAAGGGCTCGTGTTGAGAAGACCACACCCTACGGGTTGTGGGTGCTTGGCAAGGAGGAAGGCTGAGGCTTAATGCCTTGTGCATGCACCATGTGAATACCACACCTCATTTGTGTGTGTGTGCCAAAAGGAGGAAAAGGCCGTGGGTATTTGTGTGTGTGCTAAGTGAAGAGGAAGAGCACACTTGGCCGTGTGTGTGCAAGGATAGAAGGAAAGGCCGTAGCCTTGTGCAACCAAAGGAGACCCGAGGCCTTAGTGCCTTTGTGTGCAAAGTGGAAGAGTACAATAAGGGAAGAAGGCCATAGGCACTTGTGTGTGCAAGAGGAAGAAACAAGTTGTGCTTGCAAGACAAGTTGGCCGAACCTATGTGTGTGCACTAAGAAGTGTGTATGCATTTAGAAGAAGAAAAGGAAGGACACTCACACAAAGTATAACACACATTTATGTGTGTGTAATCAAAAGGAATTAAACGTGTGAAGGAGTGAGAAGGTGTGTGTGCTCAAAAGAGAATATACCCTTTGAGGGTTTATTGCACCAAGAGGAGAAAGAGGAGAGTGCATGCATACATGAATGCACATGCACACGTGAACAAAGACAAATCTGGTTGTGTGCATTTGAGTTGACCAAGACCAGAGGATCTTGAAGAAATTGAGAAGGCCATGCAATCAGTGCATGAGGATTCAGAGTTGCCATGCATTCAGTGCATGAAGTTGTTTGAAGTGAGACTGGACCAGACTGAAGTTAAAGACATCAGTTGTCTGAGTTTTCAGTATTTGAGAAGAGCCTGATCAACAGAAGTGATCAGAAGTTGTTGAGCAAGACCAACAGACCTTTCCGAGGCTGTTGAAGATTCTTGGAGAGAAGTCGGGTCATCCTTAGAAGAAGGTGATAAAGCCCGAGCAAGACGAGAAGACCTGTTCATCACAAGTGAGCAGAGGTACAGAGCAAGGCCAGAAGCCTTTATCCCAGGCTGCTGAGGATACTTGAAGAACTTGAAGTGAAGAAGAGCTACTCGTGCGACTCGAGGAGCCAGGAGAAGACCCTGTGGGACTCAGGGAGAAGAAGTCTTCAGTGGGATTCTGGAGCAGGCCAGTGGGACTCTGGTAACACTGTGTGAAGCAGTATAAAGATCCTCCTGTGGGACTCAGGAGAGATACGGTGGGAAGCTGTATCGACCATTGTAATACTAACAGATTATAATGGGAGAATCCATGCTGGGAGAGCATGGCAAGGATGTAGGCCTTTGGTGCCGAACCTTGTAAATCCTTGTGTCCTGTGCCTTTTCATTACTGTATTATCCGGGAAAGGTTGAGAGATACAAGAAGAGTGGATCGAGGATTTAACCAGCCATAGAGGTTTAATTGATAAGGAATCAATTAGTAAAAAGTTTTAAGGGATCACTGATTCACCCCCTCCCCCTTTCAGTGATTCACACTGATCTGGGCACTTCAATTGGTATCAGAGGGAAGGTTACCTCTAAAAGATCCAAGGGAGTCTTTATGAAGTGCAGATTTGAGGAAACGAGTGACCAGCCTCAAATGGAGATATCTGCCAAGACTCAGAAAAATAGAAAGAAGAAACAGGCCAAGAAAATGAAGAAAGCCTGTCCCAGCTGTGATGAAGTTGGAACAATGAAAGATCTTCAAAGTGAAATCGAATATCTTCAGAAGACAGTCCCCAAGGAAGTGGCAATGTGTATAGCTACATGCATCCTTTATCTTCAAAAAGAAAAATCACAGCTAGAAGAAGAAGCCAATGCAATGGAAGATCAGCTGGCTAAAAGGGTTGGCATAACCAACACTCTCAGAAAGCTGGTGAAGGCTAAAGATGAAACTGTTTCTCTTTGCAATGAAAGATATGAAGACACTACTGAAGAATTGAAAAGATGTCTTTCTGAGAAAGAATTCTTTAACATAATGGTCAAAGATGTTTTCCATGCACTGGAAAAGAGGCACAAAGTTTCAATGAATGTCAGAGATGCTCAACTTGAAGAAAAAGTCAAATTGGTGAAGGAGCTGGACAATTCATTGAAAGAATTGAAGAAGGTGCATGAAGACCAGATGAAACAACTGGTGGAGAATTGGGAAGGAAAGCTAAGAACTGTTGAGGATGAGAAGAACTCCCTCAACATGAAATACTTAGAACTGGAGGTGATATTGAAACATCTGCAATCACCTAAAACTGAATCCTCCCAGTCAGCTGGAAGAAGACATGTTGCTACTCAAGTATGCTTTGAGCAGGATGATTCTAAGAGAAAGACATCCTCTAATAAAAGTGCAACATCTTCTAGAAAGAAGGTACCATCCATACCATCTTGTACTGATGCTTCTAATTGTGTTTCTACTAAAAGTGTAGGATGGAAGAATGAATCCAAACAAGTATGGATGAAGACAATGAAGAAAGAATGCTCTCCTAAAACAACACAGCAATTCAAGAAAAGTACCCTACAATCAGAAGGACTGAAGAGGTCAAGATTTGTGGGTCAATGTTGGTGTTGTAATAAGTATGGGCACTGTGAAAAGGATTGTTGGTACAATCCACTGAATGTCAAAGCACAAAGGAAGCCCATGCCAAGGGGGAGCAAGCCAGAAGAAAAGAAGCAGCATCCACAGGTCCAGAGACATCTGTTTACTACAAATAGATTTGGATTACTTGACAAAATCTGGGATGATTGCACAAGTGGTCAAATAGATACATGTCAATCTCCAACTGTATCCAGAGCTAAAAAGAAGAGAAGATCACTGAACCTGGCTCAGAAAGAATCCTTGGGAAGCAAACAGAAGAAAGTGGAAGATGCTCCCAAGAAGATTATGAAAAAGAAAAAGAAGTCCTTGGAGTCTAAATCCAAGAAGGGTGATGCATCCAGAAGGACCACCAAGAAAACTTGCTTCTACTGTGGAAAGAAAGGACATATCATGGAACTTTGTAAAGAAGCCATGAAATTAAATAGAAGCAGACTGAACTACAAAAGAAAATCAATCCAGAAGAAGAAGGGATTTATTGAAAATAAGTTGCCTAAGAAAGGTATCTTAGCAGCATCCAAAGAACCATGTGGAACGTCCAAAACTGAGGCCACTCTTCCAGATGATTTACTAGTCATATGGCCAAATCAGTTGCAACTTGCCAAAGATCTGCAAAAAGCTGAAGATAAAGTTCTGGCAATTGCTAAGGCAAAAGGGAAGAAGAAGATTTCACATGAAGATGTGTTGAGATCCACACCAGCACAAACATCATTGAAGATCAAATGTGCAAGTGTGAAGAATGGTGAAAATGGGACATCTCGGTTGAGAGAATCTTCTCAACCTTGTTGTTCACATTGATGAACCAAGGAGGTTCCATCTTATTCCCTAATACTTCTGGTATTTACATGTGCTAACATTGCAGGGAATTGAAGATGATGATCATTCCCATCCGGAGAGTGGTTTGGAAAGAATGGAGTGCACCCCTTTAGGGGGAGCCAATCAGAAGAAGATGGGATTCTAAGATTTAGTACCATCTTGAGAAAAGTGAAGGTATTCCAATCATACTTTCATCCCTTGTTTCTTAATTGAGTTTATCTTTTCAATTAAGGGGGAGTATGGATTGAAGACAAATAGATGAATGGGGGAGCTTTATCTTTGCACTGAACTTTCTAATGAGTTTTGTGGAGTATGTGCAGGATTTAGCAATTCGTTGAATATCTGAAAAAATTCAACCCCTAAGCATGATCTCACATGTATTGTGAATGTTGGACAACATTGAGTACCTTGGTTACATCACTCTTGTTTTCTACACCGGGTTAGCCCAAGTAGACTTAGAGCTGATTTACTAAAGGTTCTTTGCTAAAGAGAACATGTGACATCATCCCTCTCTTAGTGCTTTTCAAGAAGATGCTATTCGAAGGGAGGAAGAGATATTTTTGAAAGTTAACCACACCACACCTTTGCATTTGATTGCCAATAAGGGGGAGAAAATATTGGCACACATATTGACCCATTCATATGTGCTGAAGAAGTGTATTGACAACAAATACAAAGGGGGAGATTGAAGTGAACTGTGTTGCATTTGTTGTCAATGAGGCATGAAGTTGTCATGGAATGAATGGATGTCAAGGAATGTCAAGGAATGTCAAGATGTGAATGACAAAGGTTGTGATGGTGTTGGTGGTGAAGGAGAATGGCCATGGTACTAAGATACATGTCACTTAGGAGATTCACTATGTGACATAGGATGTTGTGGTTGAAACATTCTCTATGTACATCTGACGATTGTTGAGCTGATCTTTAAGTTCATAGAACTTGTATCCTGATGATACAAAGTCACAACAATGTTAGAAGACCATGTATTGTATTGAAAATGCATGAGGAGAAGCAAGAGATCCATCCACAAGTTCTAAGTGGATGAAGTGGTTTTAATGAAGTCCATGCACTATCACTAAGTGCATGTGAACATGAAGATGATCCAACTTGATCTCTGATTAGATCAATTAAGTTCATTGAAGAAGTTATTTGATTCAGGAGTCCGGTTGATGAAGATCCTTGAGAATTCTCTCCTAAGTAGAAAATGAGACGATGAAGAAGAATCATAAATTGAGGAGTTGTTTCTAATCAAGTAGATTAATGTTTGAATTCTCAAGAAGAAGAAGAGAGGAGAAGAAATGAAGAATGGAAGAACTTGGGTTGGCATTTATACATTGGGAGAACTTTGTTTTTAACAAAGTGTTTATTCAACACTTGGCCAAAAAGTAGCCACCAAGGAGGCCAGCCGAGGGTTATCACCCAAGGCACATGTGGGACTCAAGGTCACCACGCCCATGGGGAACCCTCAAGGCCAGGGCAGCATCCTTGAGGCAGGGGCGCACCCGTAGGACACCGCATGGGTGCCTGGGGCACGCCCGGAGGAACGCGGCAGGGGCCGTGTGTAAGCCCCCGAGGACACGCGGTGGTGAAACCCGCATGCCCGAGGTGCATAGTGGGCGCTAGGAGCGTGCCCGCAGGGAGCAGAGTGGGCGCAGAGCGTGCCAGCAGGGAGAACACGGTGCGGGGCGGCACCGTGAGGAGGGAAGTTCAATTGGTGAGTTGCGGCAGCGGCACATTGATAAGCCGCGTGAAAATTGGCCGCTGTTTCGATGTGGGACGCGGAAAATTCACCCGGAGTGAATCCAGGCCGTCCATTTGATCTTGCGGACGATCGGCGCCGCTCATCTCATCTTCCGCACGCCGCGACTTAATCCGGCCGTCCGATGTCGTTTGATCGCCCGATCCGACGGCTCCCGGCTCGTCTCCTTCGTCGAGCCACCCCGAAGCCACCCGCGAGCCGCCGCATGAACTAGAGCCTCCCGAACTTGATTTCGAGTTCCCGGCCACCATTGCCGAAGATGAAGTGTCCGTTGAGTTTGTCTCCTCAAACCGAATCCATACATGCTTTAAAATGAGCTTGCATGCTACCAGTGGAAAAATTCGATGAAGGCCGAAGGCAAACGAAGTGCCGAGGGCACACGGTGTTCATGTTTTGCATGGGATGGGCCAAACAGAGGCCATGCATGAGGTTTCATGTGCATGCACGAGGAGGAGGTAAAAATAATGAGTCCGCGTGAAACCGAGAATAAAAATCAAGATTTGGAAATATTTTTGAAGATCCGAATATCTCGGGATTTTGAGTTGGATCACGCGGATGACTGGCACCGCCTCTGCCTATAAAAATGAGGCCGAGCCCTCTGTGCTTTTTGCTGAAGTTTTGTTGAAGATTCGGAGTCCCGTGAGAGCGCTTAGCCTCGCGAAGTAGAAGCCCTGCGGGCTAATCCTTTGCGCGGCAGGAAGACCTCGTGGCCGCAACACCTTGCGCGCCCGAGGCTTGTTCCCTCTCTGCCCGCACCCTTGCGCGGCAGGAGGAAGACCCCGCGGGTGTTGCACTTGCGCGCCCCGCGGCAGGAGGAGCTTACGCGCCCGCGACTGCCTTGCCTCCTTGAGGTCTTGCGCGCCTTCACTAAGGCAGGGGCTCGTGTTGAGAAGACCACACCCTACGGGTTGTGGGTGCTTGGAAAGGAGGAAGGATGAGGCTTAATGCCTTGTGCATGCACCATGTGAATACCACACCTCATTTGTGTGTGTGTGCCAAAAGGAGGAAAAGGCCGTGGGTATTTGTGTGTGTGCTAAGTGAAGAGGAAGAGCACACTTGGCCGTGTGTGTGCAAGGAGAGAAGGAAAGGCCGTAGCCTTGTGCAACCAAAGGAGACCCGAGGCCTTAGTGCCTTTGTGTGCAAAGTGGAAGAGTACAAGAAGGGAAGAAGGCCATAGGCACTTGTGTGTGCAAGAGGAAGAAACAAGCTGTGCTTGCAAGACAAGTTGGTCGAACCTATGTGTGTGCACTAAGAAGTGTGTATGCATTTAGAAGAAGAAAAGGAAGGACACTCACACAAAGTATAACACACATTTATGTGTGTGTAATCAAAAGGAATTAAACGTGTGAAGGAGTGAGAAGGTGTGTGTGCTCAAAAGAGAATATACCCTTTGAGGGTTTATTGCACCAAGAGGAGAAAGAGGAGAGTGCATGCATACTTGCATGCACATGCACACGTGAACAAAGACAAATCTGGTTGTGTGCATTTGAGTTGACCAAGACCAGAGGATCTTGAAGAAATTGAGAAGGCCATGCAGTCAGTGCATGAGGATTCAGAGTTTCCATGCATTCAGTGCATGAAGTTGTTTGAAGTGAGACTGGACCAGACTGAAGTTAAAGACATCAGTTGTCTGAGTTTTCAGTATTTGAGAAGAGCCTGATCAACAGAAGTGATCAGAAGTTGTTGAGCAAGACCAACAGACCTTTCCGAGGCTGTTGAAGATTCTTGGAGAGAAGCCGGGTCATCCTTAGAAGAAGGTGATAAAGCCCGAGCAAGATGAGAAGACCTGTTCATCACAAGTGAGCAGAGGTACAGAGCAAGGCCAACAGCCTTTATCCCAGGCTGCTGAGGATACTTGAAGAACTTGAAGTGAAGAAGAGCTACTCGTGCGACTCGGGGAGCCAGGAGAAGACCCTGTGGGACTCAGGGAGAAGAAGTCTTCAGTGGGATTCTGGAGCAGGCCAGTGGGACTCTGGTAACACTGTGTGAAGCAGTATAAAGATCCTCCTGTGGGACTCAGGAGAGATACGGTGGGAAGCTGTATCGACCATTGTAATACTAACAGATTATAATGGGAGAATCCATGCTGGGAGAGCATGGCAAGGATGTAGGCCTTTGGTGCCGAACCTTGTAAATCCTTGTGTCCTGTGCCTTTTCATTACTGTATTATCCGGGAAAGGTTGAGAGATACAAGAAGAGTGGATCGAGGCTTTAACCAGTCATAGAGGTTTAATTGATAAGGAATCAATTAGTAAAAAGTTTTAAGGGATCACTGATTCACCCCCTCCCCCTCTCAGTGATTCACACTGATCTGGGCACTTCACTAACAATTTTGAAACTTTTAGTAAGAAATAATACAATGAAGAAGTTTTTAATTAAAAGAGGTAATTTAATTGATAAGAAAAAAATTGTATCTTCCATATAGAATAGATAAATAATAGAATAAGGTAACTTATAAAATAATAGTTGAGAATGATAGCTAAAGACCTAAATGGAAAAAAACTGAGTCAAAAAACCCCTTATGACTTATTTATACTACAAATAAAAAAACCAACAATGTAAAATAATATATTGATTTATAAATAATTTATATTTAAAATAAATAATTATATAAATACTTTCAAGGGAAATATTTACAAAAAAGAAGAGAATAATTTTTGAATACAAATCTTATATCAGTGTAGCAAAATTGAGATACAAAAACCCTTACCTTAATTCCTAATTCTCTCTTTACATGTTCCTAACTTCCCAAATAATAAAATTGAAATTATTTAAAACTTTACTATTAAACTTTTCCATTTATAATTCATTTTCTATATTATATTTATAATCATAAATTATTTATTATCCATTTTTATCTTATTTTTTTACTTAAGGTTTTACGATCATTTTTTTCATCCTTTATGGTATATTTTCTAGGGTCAAAGGTTTTGTAAAATATCTGCATAATATCGATAATTTTATAGTTTTATGTATTTTATTATTTTATTAACATAAAATTTATATATTTAGATAGGTTTTCCAAAATGGATTTAAATTAAAAAGGATTAATGATTTGTTTAATTTTTTGGCGGTTGAGTTTATTATGAGCATTTATTGCCTATATAAATTATATAATATCCAATTTTGTCTTTAAAAAAATATTAACTATATAATAAATATCATTCTTATACATTAATTTTTTTTAAAAACATTTTTTTTGTAATTAATTGAAAAAAATATGTTGTTCCATGGAGGCGGTATTCCACATACACACATTAATGAAAATTTCATTTTCTATAAAATAGGAGGGGTATAAAATAAATTGATCATAATTTATGAATATTAATAATGTTTTAAATATTATATTTTTTGCATTAAATTAATCTTTCTTACCAACCATGTATGAAGGTTCTAGAAAAATATAACACATTGTTCATGGAAGTGGTAGTTTGCACATATGCTTGACAACATATTCATTTTTTGAATGGTTTTAGTAAAAGGTTGAAATTTCATATTAAATTATTACAATAATGTTTATAGATATTATAATACTGATATTATTATAATTTCATTGATATAATTAATTTCATAGGGTAGTAGAAGAAAATAATTAAGAGAGCTTGATTAAGAACATTACCTCTCCCTTTGGATGTTCTCCCTCAAGTAACACCTTAACGTTACGTCGCTTGGTATTTTAGAAGGACCAAGGATTCTAGGACATTAGGATGGAGTTAATTAGAGACTAGGTTAGAGTTTTGGTTTATATAATGATTTATAATGAGTGTATAAAATGGGTGGAGTAGAGATACTTCTTTAGGTGTAGGGAATTCCATTTTTGTAAATATAAATTTTTTATATAAAGTGTTCACATGTTTCACATGTAATGTAGAAAAAAAGTGGAAAATAATATATTGGGGGATAATTTATGTTTAACAATACATCATCCATTCATTTTCTCACTTGTTTTAATTTTTTTTATTCTTTTACTCTTAAAATTTTCACTTTTACTATTTTTAGTTTTTACCATGGTAATTAATTTTTACCTACTTAATTTAATTTTAAATAAATAAATAATTTGGGCCTTTCTAAATAATTTAGAAAATTTCATTCCAAATATGAATTAATTTTTTTAAAAAATAATCTAAGGGTGACAAAAATTAATTTTAAAATTAATGCAGATAACACGTAAAAATAATTTTTAGAAAAAAGTATATTTACGATCGTAAAAATAATGTTTAAGAAACAATTATCATTGTTTTTGATTTATATGAAATTATTAAGTTTATTATTAGAAAAATAATATTAATACGTTATTAAAATCAATCCATAATAGAATTATACTGTATGATATCCTAATTAAAGAAAAATATGAAAACATTTTTTTATTAAAATAAACAATTACTTACATTTCAAAAGGTTAAACATAGGTTTTCAAAATTAAACATAATATTTTTAAACGATTATTTTACTAATTAAATACATTCCTGGTCATGAATTGTTTTTTTATAATTTTTGATTCATGCTTAGATCAATATAATGATAAATAATCTATGGAATTAATAAATTTTTTTCCACTATTCACCTAAAAATTAAATATTTAAGAAGAATGCCAAAAATTAAACCTAAGATAACATTTTAATTTTAAATAAAAAAAGATTTTAATTTTTTATTTTCAAATTGTAAAATTTTATAATTAAACTATTCCATAAAATCAAAAAATATAGTGAAAATCTTAATCATGGGAAAATAAAATTTCAAATACGAACTTTTCATATTTTTATATACTATTAATTAATAATTAGTGTTAATATATTATTAATACGAGTGATATATTTAATCATTATTTAACCATAATATATTTGGTTTCTTGACATAAAAACACATAGAGCATTAAAATCAAATTAAAAAAAAATACATTTTTAATCTTAAATTGAAGTTATTCTTATTACATGCATAGTAATAATTTTTGGTTGATTTATAATTTATTTATATGTGAATATTATAAATAAATTTCACTAATTTTTTTTGAATAGTAGTTAAAAAAACAAAAACAATTTAAAAAAAAATTCTTTGAAAAATGTTTCTTTTATATTAAAAAAATCTTCATCCAATACCATTAAAATTAATTATTTATATTATAAAAAATTAATTTTAATAATCCATTTATATTAATATAATTATTTTTATTTAATAAATATATCATACCATATTTTAATAATAATATTTTTCATAATAATATGTAATAAATAAATAAATAAATATATATGTTTATAATATTTAAATATTATATTTTCATTTCATTATTTATTATTCATGAATTTTATTATTTTAAATTTACTAAAACATTACAAAACTTAAGTATACCTATGGGATAAATGTATGTCCAACTAATATATTCTAAGTGATTATGGTTCCAATGAGTGTATTTTCAACGACAATATTTATAATGATCAGATTTAGTTCCTATATATAGCCTAACTAAACTCATTCATTCCAAGAACACTTTTAATTTCTATTGTTTTAATTTTATATTTAAAAATATTAATTTTTACATAATTTATTTTATTCCAAATTATATATTTTTTTAGAAATTTGGGATCCTCAAGGGTATGATTTAGTATATCTCCTTATATTGAATATTTTATTATTTTTCATTTATTACCCCATTTAAATTTATACAATTTTATTGGATTTAATAATCCATGGTAACTTATAATCCAAGGTGTTTAACACTTATTTTCATCTGATTTTTTTAATGTTTTAATATGAAGGATTTAAGTTTTGTTAGTTTAATTCTGGTGTTTTAAGACTTATTTCGTAATCTATTCCAACACTTTTAAAAAAAATAGAAAAATATTGTATAATTATAAACATATAGATTATGTAAATAATATTCTTCAAAAAAACCTTGGGTTTTACATTCCACCAATTTAACAAATGTAATCCTTATAATTTTAATTAACACTCACTAATACATTTTGTTAAGGATATCTAAAAGATAGATATAATTAAAAATATAATTTCTATTGAGTTTTATACTAAATATCTTAGGTATGACTAAAAACACACATCTTACTTTATTTTTTTGAACTGATTGATTTATCTTTCCTTGTAATTTTTTTAACTTTTCCCTTCCTTTCTACACATGAAGCATATTCTAGTTCCTTTGAGACATTCCATGGGTGTTTTTTCCCATATTTTTAACTTGTATATAATTATATCTTCATTCTATCATTGTATTCGTAACCTAAACTTTAATGTGAATATATAATTATATTATTTTATATGTTTTAAAAATCTATTAACATCACATTATTAATTATAATTCATGATAGCTAATTTGGGATAACTGTAAAATTTCTCACTCAACGTCTTATCATGTTAGGTTTCTCATTGGGAAAATCTATGCATTATTCACAACACCCACCCATAAATTAGTTCCTTCAAGATCCATCCATTACTAAAACCAAAATGGGGTTAACATGAGTAACTAACACCATAATATAATAATCATAAATAATATCATGAAAAAAACCTTGAAAAGTATTACACTTCAAAACCATCACATTATCTTTCCATTCATCCTTAAATATTTCTTGATTCAATCTAGTTTTTTAGGTTGGGTTCTCTCACAACCCATTACCTAATTGAATAATATAATATATCCTTTACAATGGATTGTAATGAGAATGTGACTAACCAAAGCATATCACACATGAGTTTCTATCCAACTATTTAGTCTTACGATCACTCATTGTGCACCATATAAAGATCGAGTTTCCAGTAAACTAGATTTTTCAAGGTGATTATCTTGAGGTGAATGTATTCCATAGCCGCATAGAATTTATAATATTTAGATAGTGCCATAATTTATAGAAAACCACATAATCTATACCTTATCAAAACATTAGGATGTTATCATGTAATTAAACTTATCTTTAGGATTTTCACTAAAGTTCTCTTATCCTAATCTAAAAAATAACTAAAATAATCCATAAAAATAACTAAACTAATTATAAAAAATAACTAAAGTAATCCTAAAAAATTACTAAACATAGCTCTAATACCAACTAAAGTACCTCATACCAGTAATCTTGGGTCCAGTACTAAAAACAGTATCTTTAAACATCATATTTGATACCAAGTGAGATGAATCAAGAAAAATTTATATTTATTTTACGTCATTTATATAATCTAAACATTATAAATATTAAATAATCACACAATACCAATAATAAAAGGTTTAATATCTTTGAATAATAACTATATATGATACTCATTTCAAATACATGTGTAAATTTTCTCCATAATTTATCCACATTAGACTCCCTTATAGACTTTTTATAGGTTATATTAATCTTCATAACCTTGGGAATAGAAATAATAGAAATGTGTGAGCTCAAAAACTCATTAATAGAAAAACTCATTAAAATACAATCAATGTTTAGATCATGAACATTTCATAAAATATGACTAGGGGATAAATATATTATTAAAAAGAATATGTATTGTTGATAGTTGTCCATAAGTCATGTTATTGGAACATGTAATCTTAAATGAACAAGCATATACCACGGGATAAGAGTGTGAGATAAGCATGGAAATATAGAATAATATAATGATATAATAATTACATGGAATTATTAATATGTGGAAACAACATAAATCATTAAATCATAATCCCAAGTCAGGGCTCACTTCCAAGAAAGCACAATATATTGTGCTAGGTTGATTGCCCATGCATCGTACATTGCATCTTATGAGATGAAAAATTTACACTATTAATTAGAGAGATATATAATTATGATCCCAATCACCACATTTTTGAAATCATATATATGTATGAAAAATGATTTCAATCACAATATTTTAATGACCTTTGGAAATAAAAATTTGTTTCATATCCTTTTCCAATGGTATCCAATAAGGAAGCATTCATTAATCCATCGATAATCATAACATGATAACTCTTGGAAATTGAATGGGTATCTAATGATCATAGGTGACCTTATATGAAAATTTAATTTAATTTAGATGATTGGGTAAACTTTATTTACACCAAAAGGGTAAAGGATATATGGTTTAGTCAATAATTTTCCCCAATCAATCAATATATGAATATCTAGTTGTACACACTTTAATCAAAGTAATTAAACATAGGGATATCATAGAGGAAAGGAATTGGAACTAAATTCTTGTTTATAAATAGTGGATGACCAGGTAAGATAAAATTTGTGATGGATCAATCATCTTATGGAGAGTAAAATAGAAGTAAAATCATAAAATCTATTTTCTTAGAAAATATTTCCTAACATCATCATAAAAAGCCATAATGTTCAAGTTGAATTTCAAAGATAATATTTTTATTGAGATAAATATAATAAGTATTAAAATATTACATTAAAATAAATCCCATTAATATAACCTCTATGATAAATAAATATTAAGACCATAAATGTGGACTAGAAGAGAAAAATATGAGTATAAATGAAATTCCTTTTTTATATTTTAAAATATATTTTTTTAAAACCCACATCATTAAAAAGGATAACAAAATTTTATTTTGAAAATGTTTAAGGTGAAATATGAGGATCACATGGTAAAAATAGATTTGGTATCCAAATAAGAAAGGATAACATTTGTCGAAAAAGAAAATATATACATGGAGGAGAAAATCCATTAGAAAGGATGGGTATTAATCCTAAAAATTTCGTAACTTTTATGAATAAATCAACCAAAAAATGATGTTTTTGATTAAAAAAATTATTTTCAACCATTTGAAATTTTGGTGTTACCATATTTAATTGTGAAATTAGAGAATAATGGAATATAGAAAATAATATATAAGAATGTTGTTTCATAACCCATATTCAAAGAAAATTTAGTCAATAAAGCACTTATGACTTCGTTATCATTCAAATAAAAAACCCATAAAGTTATAAAATGAGATGGATTTTTAAATACCATATATTTCATGAAAATTATGTGAAAAATACATATAATGGAAATATTTAGGACATAGAAAGGGAACAAGTGTTAAATTCAAATCATTTCTCAATGAAGCAAAATTGAGATGTGGAAACCCTTTCTTTAGGTCTTGATTCTCTCTGTTCTTCTTCCTAACTTCATGAATAGTTAAGTTATGATTATTATATTTATATTTTTGAAACCTTTTAATAATTATTTTCCTTTATAATTTCCATTTATTATTATATATTATTATTTATTATACATGTTTTTCTTAAGCCAGTTACAAGAGTTTGTTTGGTCAATTTGTTTCTCGTAAATCTTTCAGTATGTTAACCATTTTCAAAGGTACTGTAAAATAACTTAATAATAATTATGATTATAGATGTGAAATAATTTAATTATTCCATTAGTAAAAAATTTATACAATTACATATTTTTTCCAAAATTTATTTTAATTTAAAAAGAATTATTGATATGTTCATTTTCTTGGTGGTTGAATTTACTATGATCATTTATTGTAAATATAACTTGTAGAATATCCAATATAATATTTATAGAATATTAGTAGTGTAATAAATATAATTATTTTACATTAAATAATTTTTTAGTCTCGTCCATGTTATAATCTAAAGTAATATAAAATACATAATTATGTGGAGGCGGTAGTGCACACATACACACAAATGACACATTCATTTTTCATAGAATAAGATGGGGTATGTTTCCAATGCTTCTGTCAGGGCATGCCACCTTAGTCTTCATATCGATGCTAACTGATGGTTCATTATACCCTATATTACCTCTTTCCAAATGTGGATAGAATTTATAACTTATTCAAGAATTTTTTCTCCTTTATTGAAATGGGATGATGGGATGTTAGTATATCATTACACGGGTTCCTCCTCAGAATTCATCACACAATTCGGGTGTCCCTTGTGGATTAAGTCATTTTTTTTGTGAAACCCATACCTGGTGCCATATATATTGGGACACTGGTTAATTATGATGCTTCTTCCTGGATATTACCAAGGCTCAAGTCAAGGAAACAACCTTCAGTTGGGGGAGTAGTCATGTTGGGCATCGATGGGATGTTTGGATGTTGAAACACTGGAAGAATTGTATTCTTCCTTATCATAGGGACTCTCAAGGGTGAATAATCCTGAGGTTTCCCACATCCATCCTGGGCATCTTATTCCAGAGTCATGTATCCAAGGTTTTCCTTAGCTTCCCATATTTAACATGGTTCATGCTATGAGTTTAACATCTTGCGAAGATAGATCAGACTGATCAGAACACTTATGAAGGTGGATCAGATGGGTGAATCCCTAGAAGGGAGTTCCTGGTAGGTTTACTGGATGTGTGGATTAGATTCCCAATGAGGACAGACCCAATAATTCTATTCCCCATAAAGGAAGGTTTTCACACTATGAATTTTGATCTGAACACTACAGATGGAAAATCAGGGATGTGCGCCCCCAGAAGGGGGATAACAAGGTTTACCATTGGCTGGGATTAAACCTTATGGAGGATTCCCACATACCCTATTTAGAATATAGGTATCAAAACCCACATAGTTTAATGGGGTATAGTTTGGGGCTTACATGTGGCTAGAGACCCATAGGAAAGAGGACCACTCTTGGTTGGATGAGTGTGGATTTTGTGGGGATTACACATAGTTAGCTTCATGGGGGCTTGAAGGAGTAGCAATGGGGTGAATGGGGATTACACATTGAGACAACCCATGTGGATGATGTAGGAACACCGTGAAAAGGGTTGATGTAATGGAGTTTGCTACTGGGGATTATGAAATGAGATGGCCCGAACGAGTGGCATGATCCCACCAGGTTGTGGCAGCCTGGGTAAGGACTAGGATGAATGATGAAAGAGCCTTTTAAGTAGAATGAGGTGAATTAGATATAACCAATGTGATGATGATAGTGTTGGGATTGAACCTTAGGGAGGTTTCCAACGTATCCCATCTAGTAGGGAATCAAAGTCCACATAGTTCTAATGGGTATGTTTGGGATTATGAATGGTAATCGTCCTAGGTGGACCTGAAATAGATGTTACCTCTAGGTGGGGAATGATCCTCCTGAGATATAGTAGATCGAGGGAAGGACCAGGGTGAGAATGGATGATTTTGGATGCTGAGATCCAAGAGTTGCACTCCTAGGATGGGGACACTGGGGTTTACCTGTGGTTTGGATTGAGCCTCAAGGAGGATTCCTACATACCCTGTATAGGATACATAGATCATAAACTATTTAGTTTGGCGGATTCAATTTAAATTCATGTTGGACGAGTGAACCGACATGAAATTGACAGAACAAATGGATTGTGTGGATTGATGGGATTGAACCTTCGAGAGGATTTATATGTACCCAATTTATAAGGTAGGGATCAAAGTCCATGTAGTTCGATGAGTAGGGGTAGAGGATCCGGGTGTACACATGTAAAAGGACATAGAAACATGTTGGGGATTACACATGGTTAGTGGACCAAAGAGGATGCCATGGTTACTATTACTCTAAGCCCATGTGAGTCATGCTCAGTTTGAGAAACAAGAAGTAATAGTATACCTGACAGTTTCCTCATGAGAGATGCGTTAGTGCGGAATGGTGTGGGACTTATGCATGGTCAGTGTCCTAGAGAGATGGAGATTGTGGAAATGAGGAGTAAGGGTGCTAAATCCTACGAGAAAGGATAGGGGATTACACCAATATGGTTTCCCTTATCCTGGTAAGATGCTTCTCCATGAAAGGAGGATGTCATCACATGTGAGGGAGTTATCACTCCCATAGAGATGACCGAGCATGGAAAATGCCCGAGATGGGGCACCCCACATGCATGGCATGGGGTGAGACTAAAATTTAATTTCATATGTTGAGGTTGATGTTTATTAGATGTTTAACATCCTACAACTTCAATGAAGAGGACTTTCTCCTCACCCCTTGGGCTTACATGACTGGTTCCCTTTAACCCTTGGTGAAGGAAAGGCACCAGCAATGTCGGTACATAGAGGGGTGGAGGGTTGGTCAATCAAGGGGTAAATGTTAGTGTATATATTCTAATAAGTAATAACTATTAGTGTACCTATGTGGAGGATCATTAGGTAGGAAAACACAATATGATATACCACATGTGGAACCAAGAAATCACTTCACACAATCCTGGAGGTCTTTATGGGAAAGGTGGTCATGAAGCTAGGGGGATTTTCAAGAGGTGATTTTTGAATGGAAGGTTCTTTATAAAGGGAAGGTGCTTTGTGAAGGGAAGATTCTTTGTAAAGACAATATCCTCATGTATCATGGACTCACTTGAGTATAGGACTTATTAGAAGAGTGCCCCGTGAAGGACTAATGCTCTGTGAAGCCTTGAGACACCCAAAGGGGATCCCTCCTTCATGAAGGGTGGAAGCCTTCACGAAGGGAATCCAAAACATATTTAAGGGCCATTAAGAACAAAGTAATTCATGGCTTGTTATGATCATGTACCTTGGGAAATCCATTTTTATCTCGGGTTCCTGAAGCTCTAGAGCTTTTTGAAATGGAATATCAGAAGGTGAAAGGTCGATGTAACAATAGATATGGGGGGGGGGGTGTGAGTTGGATATTTATAGGAAAAGGGGTTTCATGATGATCATGGTGATCACTATTAAGAAAAAGAGATGCCACAAAGTGGAAGGGATCCGTCAAACTCCATCAAACTCATGAAGGTAACATCTACTTCCATCATAGCCGCGTGGTCTATGTGCTCGTAGGGAATGATATGAAAGAAAAAGGACACTAAAAAGAGACTAGGATTTATCAGACTCCATAGGACTCACGAAGGTACTATTAAAATCCTTTACGGTCATGGTGGATAGGTGTTTTTGGGGAATTCCATGAAGGAAAATGATGCCGTGAAGTGGCTAGGATCTATCAGACTATGTTAGACTATATCAAACTCTCGAAGGTATCGTTAACTTCCCCCACAGTCATGGGGGCCAGGGATATCTGTGGAAGTGCTTTGCGAAACAGACCCCTAGATGAATTTTGGTTCCTTTTAGGTTTTTATTTTCCACAAACTAGCCATGGATTTGTCCATGTTGTTAGTAGAATTATTTTTCTTGACAAAAAATTCCCATGCTCAGAATGGGAGCCAAAGGAAATGAGGGTCGGATTTTGAGGGTTAATCACTGAAAAACTCATCTAATCATGATGCTAGAATGCGAGGTGTGTGGGGGTGTGACACACCATGAATCTCAGGGGGAGTGGGGGGGTGGGGTGAAGGTCACTATAAAGCTCGAATGATCATCACCTATAAATAGTGCATGAGGGGCCCATTTTCTGTACTGGACATTCATGAATGATTTCTAAAAGGCTCTCCTTTCACGAAGAGATCCACCCCACGAACATGTTTCTAAGAACTGGGTTTCATAGTCCTTTTCTCTATGAATTATTTCAAGTGAACTGGGAATCATGATGACCTGGTCCTTTGTGACACAAACTAAGTAAAGGGCTGATCCATAGACTGCTGCATTGTGATCGATCTTCATGACCGATCTTTGAGACAAATCTTCACGACCAATCTCCATGAGCAGACATATAAAATTTTCTAAGTCCCAAATTGTTGGATACTCAGGAGGCTACTCGAGAAGTTATTGTTGACACCACCTGAAGGGAAGTAATGAAAAACAACATCCTAATCAGAGAGCACACCCAGATTCCTTTTGAATATATATTACTATTGGGATTGTTTTCGAATTCCTATAAGGATTATCCACCTTGAAAAAGGTTTCCGTTGTACGACATTGGGTTGCGAGATGATGTATTCATCCTATAGGCAAGTAGATATTAGCCACCCTACTAGTTTATGAGAACACGAGTAAAACTTAGATGGTATAGGGCTACTGATGGACATATTGGGATGAACCATACCCCTATCACATCACACTTAATTTATAATCACCTCAATAAAATTGAAAAAAAGTTATTGGAGAAAGAAAAGGTGATTCCTAAGTATAAAATAATCATTAAGGTAGGGATCAAGAACCCATAGAAGGGGTGGATAGATGGTTGTGATCTATACCAGGGTGGAAATTTCTTGGAGGAATGGGGATGGGACTACTGGGTATGTGTATCTTGCACAGAATTTGGGACAATGTTGAGATGAGTAGGCTTTCATATAGTAACACGGGATTCCCGATTCCATGTATCTCAACTGAAGAAAATCATACTGAAGCTATTAAGCTGGTGGTCACCAGATACCAATATGTTTTTCCTACATCATAGGGAGGCAAACATCATCCTTTGGGATCTCTATGAGATTTTGGGGATCCTGATCCTAGGGGGAATGTGTGACAAGTTCCTCCCTATTTATAAGACTTGGTAGGATAAAGAATAGATTCCATATTTCCAAAATTCACTATTGTAAATATTGCTAAGCTCAAACAATGACAAGAATAACACCCGGGACGTTCGTTTTAAGAAATGTTTTGGTTATTTCCGGAACTTTCCATAGAAAAAACCATCTGAGGGAGAGGTAGAGCCCATGAAACATATAATGAGGCCCCATAACTTTCCATGGGGAGACCAGAGAGGTAGGGACAAATCTTATTGGAGGATCTTGGAGGATAGACAGTGGAATCTGTGAGAATAAAACATCAAAACCAAGAAGTGGCCAATAGTCAGGCTGGTTGGATTTATTTCGACTCTAATATTTGGACGGATGCTTCCAATGGGCGAGGAACACATGAGAGAATGACCAAGAACATTCATCATTCTAGATATTCTGTCCAGTGGGTATTATATCAATCTGGGGATCCCAATACTGTAAAATTTGTATAAGTTTCTTCATCACATTAGTGTGGGGAAGAGTCTATTGTGTGTGTGTGGGCTATTTCATTTCCTATATAGTTGGGTCACAGTGCATATGGGAAGTTACGAATACCTCAATACTATACCTCCCTACCTAGAAAATCTTTCAACTAGCAATCCTAAACAACGTAGGGAGTTTCCCACTCAACCTTGTTCAGGTGGCTATGAAAAGTACACTAGGGTGAGTATAAAAGTTCAATTTCACCCATTCCCTCTTTCAATGGGGGAATTTACTAATGATTAAATAACCATCATAAAGAAGCTGTCAAATATTTTAGCTATTCGAGGCAGAGTGCTTGTGGTGTGAGTGAACTGTGATGCAATCTGCGAACCATACACCAACACTGATTTGTAAGGAAATTCATGTGTCTACAAAGTCTGACTCTGAGGGTGCATTTAGGAGTTCATCAAGAGAACCACCCATGTGTGATGTGGAATATTTTTCTAATGTTCACATAGGAAGATGATAAAATGTGTAATGAAATACCTCCACCCACTACTACATTTGAGTTAATCCATGAATATGCAAAGAGATAGGAAACTTCTTATCTGGGAGAGATGTTAAAGAAGTTGATGATCCGACCCAGTAAATGGGAGATCCATGTGACCCAATGTCAAGGTTGTGCGGTGACAAGAGAACATCATGAGCGTTGTGTAGGAATGCATAATAGTGATAAGGATACCATAGAAAGAGTGGTGGTCCAGGGACCAATACCGACTGGGGGTAAAGAGAGAGAAGAAGCAGTACTAGATTTGGTGGCCCCAATCGATTGGACCCAAGAGATAGGGGAGTTATCGAGGGGGTTCTATGGGGAACCTTCTTAGGATCTTGGAAAAAATTGTTCCAATTGAAACTTCCTCATGATTATGGCTATCAGATGTCTTAGAATGATTGGGAAACCTTCTGACAATTCCTTAATGATGAAAACCTGTGGGATTATCTAAATAGGTTCAAGATAAATCTAGAAGAATGTGTATTAAATGAATCTTAGGATGAGGGAATATAGTTCATGATATAATTATAATAACTCATTCACTATATAGAAACTATACATCCCATGAAGAATCGAGTGTGGGTGCTATTGAGAATGACCTTCCCCCCTTTGTTGATGGTGGCTCAGTAGGTAGAATGCTTACCCTTTCCTGAAAATCAGATGGATATTGGGGGGGGGATTAGGTCAGTGAGGAAAACCTTCAAGGGGATGATGAAGAAATGACCTCATGGAAATCATCTCTGGAGGAAGGTGAGATAGTCTTTTTAGAGGGAACTTCTTTGGGTGGATTTGCTGAATCTCTTTAGGTAAGACCCAACTCATTCACCTGTGCTATCATCTCCCTCACTTCATATAGGTTCCTTGGATAACATCAACTTGTATAGGAGGATCTTGTGAAATGTTCCCATGATGATGGGTATGTATGTACGATGGTAGCTGTAGAGAACTAAGCATTAGGACCCACATCTATAGAAATAGTAGCTATAGGGTCCAATAGTGCTGGGGATGCAAGGGAGGCCTCTTTGGGACCCTCAAAACCTGAAATCATATATAGGGGTCCATGCCAAGGTATGTCAGTAGTGAAAAGATATATGTGAGAGCATGGAAAACCATCACATGACTATGGTATGTTTATGGACTCACAGAGTCATGTGTTTTTTTCTCAATCTAATTAACCGACATAACCCTTTTCTTAGAAGTCCTCAGAGTGATGGGAATTCTACTGGCACAGATGGATGGAGGACCTGGGGACCCATTCCTAATAGGGATTTTGGTACATATGGATCCAAGTATCCATACTAATCAGGCCATGGTTTCTACCGAGCAATCAATTGTGATTGTGGGTGACACTACGAGTGGGGAAAAACCTAGAGCTATCTGGGATAACATCATCGAAATAGAATCAATCAATGAGCACCAACCTAAAGACATGGATCCCTAAACATCAGATATGATGCTAGAGGAGGATCTCACTGTTGAACTCCTAGACACCTTCCCAGAATACAGACTTACTGATCTGATCAAGTTAGATGAATCTGATTCTAATGCGGCCGAGGTTAGTTGGAATACCTGATTCCGAGCATGGAAATTAATTAAATGCTTAATCAAAAAGATTCCATAATCATATTGGATAAACCAAATGGGGTCACTTCACCATTGTTTGTGAGATATATGTGCTAGAAGGACATATGCATGAGATCTACCCATAGTAATATGGGATTACCTCACCAAGAAGGCATGTAAGAGTATCCATCACTTGGATTATTCTTAGTTTTGGAGTAAATATGAAAACATTCATAAGTTTCATGAGGTTGAACATGAAATCCAATTCCTTGATGAGTATACAATTGATCATCCAATATTTATCACACATCAATTGGAACTCATCGAATGATTAAAGGCCCTATAAGTGAAAGCCTAGGAGTAGCTGGAATGGGTGATTTGTTAAGTGGATAAGCTCCAAACTGAATGGTATTGAAAGAAAAATAGGTCAAATGAGATTCACTTTTCCAATGTTGATTAGGAGAGAGAGATTAGGAAGTGGTGGGATACTCTAGAATCCATGTTTCATAAGGTGGTAGTATTGAATTATTTTATTGAAGGGATAGATCCCTAAGGGTTAGGTTTTTCAGAACTTATAAAACACATTTCATGCTTTCTTGTTCATTTTTAATTGCATACAGATATATTTCTTTTTTAAAATTATCATACCTACACCATATCTATGAAATAACTGATGGTCAATCTCTAAGATCATTTGGGTCATGCCCAGTGTGGGAAACAAGGGATGACCACATAATTTTTTTTATATGAGAGTGATGGATAATCATTGTGTACTCGGGGTCTGAAATTACTGACTGACCACTTGAGGCATTAGGAATAAGAGAGGTTTTGGTTGAAGAAAATGGATCTCAGAACAACCAAATTTCATCTCCCAACATGTTTTAGTACATGAACGGGATAATTCCAAGGTAATTGGAATCAATCCAAACAAAGGAGAAAGGGAAAGTGTGAATCAAAATTCCCAAAATTCATAAAATAGTGATGATGGCATGCCAACACGAGATAACTAATGATCATAATTGAAACACAATATCTATATTTCTATACTGAAATGGGGACAAAAAAATGAGGGTCATCCACTAGACATATCTAAAACATGGGGCCCAACATGAAATGTCAACCAAAGTCTTCCAGGGTGTTGGCCCAAAGCATTAGGTGAGCCGAAATGGAATGGTACCAAGTCATTAGGGGTGTCCCTTCAAACATTAAAGTGGATGAAAATCTGAATAAGTTGTACACAAATTGTGGATGTAAAGTTATGAAATGTTCAAATGGATTCCAAAATTCTTGAAATTATGTAACCGTGGCCTAAAGCACATCGGTGAAGGTGTAATGGCCTAAAAAAAGATCAAACCCATCTCCCAGGGGTGCATCATTTTGTATGTAGAGCGAAAAATAAAGATATGAACAATGTGGTAGATGACCATAAAAATGGGAGAGGACCTATCATATGAGGTCTTGATATGATTTTCAGTTTTTCATTATGAAAGTGAGGAAAATGCATAGTATAGTTTACTGTCATGTGATCAGGACATTTCTTGTAATTTAAAGTCAAGTGATTAGGATGTTGGACATAGTATAAGGTCATACTTCTGAGACCCTAGACAACATATTAATTTAATGTTGAACATAATATGATTCCTATTCCTAAAATTTTTACATGGAACAGAGGAGATGAACCTGACAATAAATGAGATAGAGGAGGCTTTCACACCATATAAATACCATGAAACAAATGAAAATAAGTAATATGTGATGTAGTGAGGGACAAAACCTGACATGAATGAAGTCCAAGGAGACCTTCTGGAACAAAACATATCCCTGTGATCTTCTAGTTTATGGTCATAGATTTTGGACTATAATCGGGGCCAATGGGCCAAAAAGGTTGATAAACCTATGGCTGGGCCCAAGACAAAATGTGCAGGTGTCACTGCAAATCCCTAACAATGTGGATCAATCCACATGTAGTAATTAAAGAAAAATTATTTCATGTTGGTCTGACCCACACATAGATATAAGAGGAATTATATATTTATTGTTTGTTCTTTTTTTTTGAGTGACTGGACTAGGATGAAAAGTTCAGGTTTTTTTACAAGAATCAAGTCATATACAGGTCTTGGCAGGTGGAATGGTGGATGACCAATGCCAAAGGTGATTCTCTCTCAAGTGAGAACACAAAAATGTTGTTCAGTTTTATCATGTGGACATGATGATGATTCCATATATTAAGGTCATACAATAGGGTCAACCCATGCATTTTAACATCACGCGGTAAGGACACAACTATTTAACATAATGTGGGATGGAAGATATCTCAGTTTAAGGTTTTAGAGCTCATACTGTGAGGGAGGTGTTGTGAACAGTTTGAAGGTCACGTTGCTCGAATCAGAAGCTCTCAGTTTAAGGTCATAGTGTGTGGAACATAAGTGACTTTTTTAACATTTTGTGCATGGGACTTACCCTTTAATTTTTATGTCATGCAGTGAGGATGATGGTTTCACATAGTTTATCATCATGTGACTATGACATGTGAATCCCAAAGTAGATTTGTGTGATGTGATAAATAACATGACATGAATGAGGACCAAAGAGGTCCATACCACAACACACATTCTTGATGAGAGAACCCATGTCAAGAGGGGGAAAAAGTTCATGATTCTGCATTTGGGCCTTGCAACAAGATGTTTGGGCGTAACTACATATCCAAAAAGGATGGGAATCAATCCACATGTAGTTCTGGATTAAGTGGAATGGTAAGTTGCCGATTCCAGGAGGGTAATATTCTTCCAAACAAGAGTATCATGGTTGTTACACATTTTACTTTTATGATAACTAGGGAACCAAAGATCTTAGTTTAAGGTCATATAATTTTTACTGCAAGAGGGAGGTGTGTGGTGAAGCGCCACAAGGAAAACTGATGTGAATGAGGACCTAGGTAGATCCACACCGCATGACACACTCCCGAATGATACCCATCCCTGGAGGCCAAAGGGTGAGTTTGTGATTCTATGGCTAGGCCTAGGGATGATATTCCCAGGAATCACTACGTATCCCATAAGTATGAGAATCAATCCACATGTATTTCTTGAAGATGGCATGATACATTTTGAATTCCAAGGGGAAATGTATTCTTAGGTGAGGACATAGTTGCACTATGTATTTTAGCATCATACATCCTTGATAAAAAATGCATAGTTTAACATCGTTCGATAAGGATGAAGGATTTTATGCAGTTTATTATCATGAAATAAGGAAATTGGGGATCTTAGTTTATGGTCATAGAGCTCAGACCATAAAATGTGGACTCAAAAGGGGAAATGTGTAGTGCAACACCATGAAGTAACTTGATGTAAATTAGGATCAAGGGGATCCACAACACACCACACATTACCTAATAAAAATACACACATAGTTTGAAGTCATTAGTCTTGGAATTAGATTCTCAGTTTAACTCCATGATCCTGGGACATAAAGTCCATGTTTAAAGTCATGGAGTTTGGACCATAAAATGGTGTGATTCTTCCATGTGGGTAAAAAACCTATCATGACCCCTAATCCCATGTGATCCTTGCTCAGTGTGTGAAAAATGGGGCAGATAGGATTTCTATGACGTATCGAGACACACAACATGGGAATGGGAGAGTTGGGTTAAGGATGTCCTAATGATGCCGACTAGTCTATCCAACATGCAATGGTGCATGGAGGGGAATGACTGAGGGTGTTGACATTTTTCCAGGAGATAGGGATGTGGAAGGGATGTGAATCATAGTGTCCGTTATTTTGGATATAGTGAGGGGGTGGAATAATGATGGAGGATAACTATTGACCAAATTTGTGATATAACATCCATATCATGTGACTTGGGATGAGAATAGAAAAATGAGGGTCAACTGCTGACCATATTCCAAACATGGATCTAGTCTCAAAATTTCATTCAAGATCTTGTGGGGAATTGTCCTAGGTTGGTAGCTGAGCCATAAGGAAAATCATCTATATTGTTTGGGGGACCCTTCATATGTTAAAGGTGATGGAGACCAAAATAAAGGAGCAAATGAAGCATGGAAATTTATTGAGATATTTTCCATGAAAAAACGAACACTCTAAGTCCTACACCATAATTAATCTAAGCATGTTCATGAGGCATATACATGGAGGTGTTCAAAACCCTTATCAAGGTAAGAAGTGTCAAAAGGGATCCTAGATATAGAATGGTAGTGGAACAAGACAAATAAAGAGGATGAGGTATAAAAGAGGGCTAACTGAATTGGGGGATGGACCTGAGGGATAAATTCCTGGGTCTTCCAATGTTTCCCATAAGGATGGGAATCAAGACACACATAGTTCTTGAATATCATGTAGTTTAAAGTCATGAGAAAGGATGAATGATATATTAGTTTAATGTCATAGATCTCAGACCGTACAATTCTATTTTAAGGGGTATATGTGTCACGGAGAAGCAATAAACTCGACATGGATGAGGAACAAAGTGGACCATCGCTAAATGACATATTCCAAAGAAGAAAACGGGTAATTAAACCTAGTTTGGACCCGAAGAAAACATATATGGTCATTCCAACATATCCAATAAGGATGGGAATTAATCCATATGTACTTCTTGGAATCTGTGTAGTTTAACGTCATGCAGTAAGGAAAGAGGCAAAATATTTCTAAGGGAGATACATGGTGTAGCTGTTATAACATGATTTGAATGAGGACTAAGGAAGTCCATACCACACCGTATAATACCTAGAGGAACCTAGACTAAGAGTATGAAAGAATTTTTGGCTGGACCATAGATGAAATGTCCATGCATTCTTATGTATCCCATAAGGATGGGAATAAATCCATACATAGTTTTTAAGATGACATGGTAATAGATCATTTCCAAAGGTGATGTATTCCTAGATAAGGAATTTGGTATGCTGGGAAATTTATCTCCATGCATCCAGGATGGAATTATTAGTTTAACATCCTATGGGATGGTTCTATTTAACATCATGCATGAAAAAGGGGCACTGGCCTTTTAAGTTCATGTAGAAAGGACCATAAATGTGATGTAGTTTAACGTCTTGATAATAGGACACAATAGTTTAACATCATGAAGTATGGGGAAACATAATTTAACATCATGTTGCTTAGACTAAATAGATATTAGATTATGGTTATAGAAATCAGTTCATGATGCAGATCTACCAATATAGTGGTGTGTAGTACGGTACCATAAAGTAATCTGACATGAATGAGGATCTAGGGGATCCACACCGTACCACACACTATCGAGGAAGAACTCAGGCTATTGGGATGACGTGTTGAATTGGAGGCTGGGCTATAGAAGAAATATCTAGGAATTCCTACATATCCCATATAGATAGAAATAAATCCATACATAGTTTTTGAATGTTGGTAAGAATGAAATAGATCTTATTTTAAGGTCTTAGAGTTTGGACCATGAGGTGACTAAGTAGTTTATCGTCATGTGGGATGATTCTATGCAATTTAACATCATATGAGATAAAAGGGATCTTAGTTTAAGGGAATATAACTCAAACTATGTGGTGAATGAGTTTTTTATCATCACACGAGATAATGTTGTGTAGTTTAATGTATTTCAAGATGAAAGGGATCTTAGTTTAAGGTCGTAGAGCTCTGACCACGTGGTTAATGTAAACTTTATCATCATGCGGGATAATTCTATATGGTTTAATGTCATGCAGGGTGAAAGGGATTCTAATTTAAAGTCATACAGCTTAGATGATGTGTAGTTTATCTTCATGCGGTACATAACATTTGTTTAACATCATGTAGGATAGGATAACCCCACTCATGAAAAGTACCATTGGAGGAACTTGGAATTGGTGGGAGGGGTGACTCGCTCACTATCCATGAGGACCAAAGATGATGCACCATTAGGGTAAACCCTATGAATGATGTAGGGTCCTTTCCATTTGGGATCCAACTTTAGATGCTTTTTTCTGTGTATCATCAGCATCCTTAGTGCTAATACCATGTCAACTTGAAGGAATGAGCAGAGATGGAATTTCTTGTTGAAATATTTAGATATCTTGTTTTAGTGCCTCTCTAGATTGTGTAATGCTTAGATATTGTGCTCATCGAGGGCTTCTAGTTTAGCTAAATAGACTTTTGATACTCTGTCTGACATCTACTGATCATAGATAGATGTACGAAGTGATTTCAATGGAATCTCAATGGGCATGACCGCCTATGTTTTATACACTAGCTAATACAGGGTCACCTGGGTGTAATTTCAATTTGTATTTCGATAATCCCATAGAGCATTGGGGTGCTTTTTTGGAAAAATCTTCTTGTTTTTTCCCACCATATTTTATAGAATTATATAGAGGGTCTTGTTGAATCCCTGAATTTTTCTATTCTCTTGTGCAAGGTAGTGAGAAGTGTGGTCAGACCAGATGCTGTACTCAGTGTAAAATTTCTTCAGATCTTCTCATATAAAGTTGGTGACGTTATCTGTGACAATAGTTTGAGGAACTCTGAATTTATGGATGATATTGGAGATCACATACTAAACAATAGAACATGACTTATCTTCCTTAAGAAGAATCACCTCTTCCCACATGGAAAATAAATCAATCATGGTTAGAATGAACCTACAATGGAAACCTATTGCTAGTGGATATGGTCCCATGACATTGAGTCTCCAAACCAAAAAGTGCCAAGAATGCTTGGTGGTATGAAGGGGATATGACAGTCAATGCACAAAGTTGACATGAATTAGACAGATGTGGAACCTATTGGTTAACTCTATGTAGTCATAGATCATGGTGGGACAAAAGTAGCCTAAACTTTGAATCTGGTGGGAGAGTCTTGACCCTACCTAATGGTCTCCACAAGTACTGACATGAAATTATTATATAACCTGGTGAATCATTCATCCCTAAATAAAATGGATGATAATTCCATAAAAATCATGCTTGTAGAGTATTTAATCAAGACTAAGACCGTTCTGGAGGGTAAACATCACCGCACACTGGTGGATTCTCCCACGCTCGAATCTGTATGTCAAGAGACTACCATACTAGAGATACTTAATGAAATCATTCATCCAATCAGAGGATTATTCAGCTGTAGGGGGTCGAGAGGCGTTTTTGTGGAAGCATCAGTGGTAAGGTGGATTACCTGCTATTTTTTGTCATCATCTAAAGAGACTAGAGTGATGGACTTTCGATGTGCTGGATGGATGAACATGTTTTCTTGGTCAGGTTCTACGAGAGAAGCGACTAAATTGGACCAAGAATCAGCTCGACCATTATTTGACAAGGGAATGTGAGTACCTCTTGTTGAGAAGGGAACTGGGCCATCAGTTGGCAAGTTTGTTTTAATAGAGACACAAGCTATGGATTCATAATGACATAGTCACCATTTATCTTCTTGATGACTAGTTCAGATTCCTCTTTCATGTTTAGGTGGAGAAAATCAATCTCAAGAGAGAAATTGAGTCAGAAATGAGATCCTGATACTCTAGATCATTTTTGGTGAAGTCTTCTGATAACAAGAATGAGTAAGGGAAGATTTCTTGAGTAGGTGAGATGAATACAATCCCCATGCCTACTCTATTGTGTCGGGGATCATTAAGCCTTGTACCAGTCAAACTTTGGGAGGTACCATCAGAATTAATCTTCTAACATGGAATATCTTGATACATTTAGAGAATGGCCTAATATAGAAATCCATGTTCATGGGAATTCTATTCGGGGGCTAGATGGGAAGCCAAAAAATCTGCCAGTGTCTGACCCTTTATAGACTTGTGTGGGAAAAAACTGATGTCAAAATTCTAAAGGATCACCAACCACTAAGCTAGATGACCTGTGAACATGGGGAAGTTCAACATATAATTTAGAATATCCATTTATGACACCATATATATATCATCATGCTATAGATAATTCAACAACTTCTCCATTTCAAAGACCTACATGAGGCCGCTCTTCTTGATGGAAGAGTATTTGGTCTCTATATCGAGGATCATACGACTGAGATAATACAACCACTCTATAACCCTTTGCTTTTCTTCTGGGTGAGAGGAGCATAAAGGGATCATTCCAGGGTGGGAAAATAAAGGACCAACTACTTTTTGAAGATGGGTGGCATCAGAATCAGAGGTTGGAGCTGATACTTCTTGATTTCCTCAAAGGAGGCTGATCACTCTCTATCCCATTGGTAGATGGCACCTTTATTAATGAGTATGGAAAAGGTATTTCACTTTCTATACAGATTTATAATGAATAGAATTATATAAGAAAATCGGATTTGGAAGCCTCAGATCTCTTAAAGATTACTTAGATGAGGAATATGATTGATATCCTTGATCTTCTCCAGGACAATCTTAATGCCTCTATATCTGATGAAGAAGTTGTTAAACTTCACAAAGGCAACCCTAAAGGCACACTTTAAGGGGTTAATATTCAAATGAAATTAGTGGAGGAAGCTGAACAATTTCTCAAGATCTCTAAAATGGTTCTGATTTTGGTTGGATTTGACCACCAAACCATCCCCATAGCATACCACTAGTGTCCTGAGGATCAAATTGAATATGCATTTGATAGCACACTGATAGGTAGATCCTACATTTTTTAACATTAAGGGATTTAACCGATAGTAGAAGGTCCCCTGTGAAACCCTAAAGGAAGGGGAATATTCATCTTCAGGGGCCATCTAGATTTGATTATACCTAGAATTCCCATCCATGAAGGAGATGGCTTGGAATCTAGTGGTGGCATCAATCAATAACTCTTTCACCAGAGGGGGAAAATCATCCATCAAATAGTGATGATTGATAGCCTGAAAGTCAATGCAGATTATAATTCATCAATCCTTATTACTAATGGGAATGATGTTGTCCAACCATCTGGGGTACTTGAATTTTGAGGAAAAGTTTCATTTAATGAGTTTATAAACTTCGGTCTCAACCATGGCATCATGAGTTGGATTCATCTTCTTAGGAGGATGCTTGAACCCATGATGAATTTTGGAGAGACCAAGGTGGTGAATGGAAACCTAAGGATCTAGTCTTGGAATCTCTTCATAACGCCAGGTGAATACATCATGATGCTAATTTAGGAAATCCACATACTGCTATTGTTCTTCGGCATACATGGCTATACTGATTAGTGTTGGCCTTGGGTCTTCCTCAGTATTGAGATTCACCTATACAAGCTCATAGATAGTGGTGGAAAAACCCTATTAAAATAAAGTAGGGGCATATTCCAAATACTATTCATCACTTGAGTCAAGGGGATCATTAGGGAAGGCAAACATCCAGAGTTAACTGACCCCAAAAAAATGCTGGTGCCAGCTTGAGCGGTGGTGGAATATTCACCAGGAGAATCCTGAACTATCCAAACCATTGAAGAAAATGTTATTGAACTGATTCCATTAGGATTTTGACTAATAGGAACACACTTACTAATGTCAAAGTAGTGGTGGAGAGTTAGTTTTTGTCGAATAATCCTTTCTCCATGAAACAAGAAGGTGTTATGATCTACTATGTCCATGGGGCTAATGTCTCGATACCTAATAGGGATAAGAGGATCTGGTATCACTTTGTCCTATCCTTTATAGGATTACAAGGTAATATTCCTATGTTCCTTGTACATAGGAATGTGTTTTCCCTTTACATTGGAGACCAAAAATCCTTGTACCATGTCTGGGATTGTTGCCTCCAATCAGTGAATCAAGAGAATGAAGGCATCATCAAGGTCCATCTAGGGATCGACCATAGTAGAAGTGTGATAAACCTCTTTACTATGAACCATTTTCCCTTAATCTTTTAAATATCACCATATACATAGAAAGTTTCTCAAGGGGAAAAGGGATATTCATGACCTTGGAGAACCCCCACTAAACCATTAAGAGATTACTAGAGGCATCAATGATATAAGGAGGTACTGCTACATACAGAAGGATCTAGGGCCTACCCATCAACACATTGTAGGTGGTGTCTTATGAGACAACCACGAATTCAATGATGGAGATCAGGCCACCAAACTAGGTCTTCAGGAGAATCTAACCAAAAAACCTTTTCTCTATCCTATCATAACCATGGATTTTTAGGACATAGGGACTCAGGTCTACTTCAAATAGTCCTAGCTTGTGAAGTGTTTGAGTTGGGATGAGATTGATCCTAGAACCTGTGTCATCGATACAATTATAGACTTCCATTCCATTTAGCTAGCATGTGATGTACAATGTATGGATGTAACCCTATATAGGGGATCCTCATGTTATCATGATAATGAGATGATGGCTTGGAATTCTGCTTGCTTGACTTCCTTGGAAAGATAGGAATCCATAGTTGCTACCTCTTTTTGAAATTAAGGAGTCTTTTCAGGGACTCTGGGAGGGATTCACGCATATATTATTATAAGTGGAGGGTCTTAAGGATCGAGAGATTTTTGGTAATTTTATGCCTAAACACCTCATACATCGGTTTTAGATGAGTGTTTCTACCGGCATAAGGTCACTCTTCAGCAGGAGGCATGATGGGAACTATTAGTCGAAATGATAGATTCTAGCTAGTGTTGGGATTCACCATTGCTCACCAGATAAACCACATAAAATTACTACTTGATGGTTTTAGGATGACTGGGGTTTGGCCACAGAAGTATGTGGTTGATCATGACTTGGTCATGGTGGCTCTACCTCATCGAGTACCAAGAACGACGACGACGACGAACCTAACGAGATGGGATGAGAGGATTGAACATGTTGAGATCTATGATTAGCCTACTATTTGGTCTTAGTAGCATGTATGGATGGGTTGGAAGTGCTGGACTGATCATTTTATCGGTTCACATGTCCATGGCCTCATTGATGATGGCATTGACTGAGAACATTAGGAGGAACTGCCTGATGTTCCTCGTCATCGAGATCCATGTAATGGTCCACCAATTTAAAAATGATCATTAAGAAATATTCTAGATCATCACCTGAGGAATCCTCCAATATTGGAAAAATTCTAGGGGTGAATCCCATCTCTGGGAACCTGAATTTTCCGAGAGTGCGAGACAGTTTTGGCATCAATGGGAGGATCTTCTTCCCTTGGTTCCATCAGTGCCTGTTCTTCAGAGAGGTAGAAGGCTGAGATGTAGATGAAAAAGTGGAAGTGGGGGAATGCATGGCTACTTTGGGATGATAAAGATGATTTAAAAGAGGCATGAATTATACCATGGGCATGAGCGGCTGCTATGTGGGCTAACCAATCCTCATACTTTTGAGACCCACGACTAGATACCTCCTACCATTCACCTATTCTATAGATGTCATGTTTTTTCGAAGCACATGTCTCCTATGGTAGAACAAGACCCAATCTAACCACATTTATATTAATCTTGTCCTAGGGAATACATTGAATATATGAAAGTTATTTTTGGTGTGTGTAAGGAACCCGTGATAGGGTTAGTAGTTAGGGCGATCAACAAGATCCTCCTCCTTAGGTCTCTTGTAGTTTGGAAGCTTCAGGATCCATTGACCCAAGGCTCTATGGAAATAGATACGAACCTAATCCTCATTAAATTAGTAAGTATGGTTCCTCATGTATGGAAAGGGAACTATGGGAGTATTTTTCTATCAAGGGGATGGAGCTTGGTTGCCTCTTCTATGTGACAGTGCTTGATGAGGTGGTTCCAACTGATTCTGAGGTGGACAATGCTGAACCTAAGGCTTGGAGGCTCTTATTAAAGTATGTGTGGGAGGAAACATGCATGCCTATTTATCCTACTTCAAGGCATCCTCTACGCACTGAGCCTTGTTATAGAAATCCAAGAATCCACCTGCGAAATTACGAGTGATGAGGGAGGGGTCCAATTCAATCTTAATATCCATCGAACACATTTTAAGCAACTATTCTTGAGTCAGTTACATATCAAGTGAATATGTGAGGCCCTTCCGCTAGGTGAGAAAGTCCGTGACTAGCTCATTTCGATCCTGTATGCACTTGAAGAGGTCTGAAATACTAGTATTCCATGTGGTGGAGATAAAATAATACAAAAATTTCCTATGAATATCTTTCAAACTAGTTATAGACCTGATGGGTAACTAGTTGTACCAGGAAAATGTACTCCCTTCTAGTGTCTGTATGAAACACGAGAGCTTTGTGCCTTGTTGATGCACTGGAGTCCCCAACATGGGTCCACACCTTGAAATAAATTCTGGAAGATGTTGTAGCGGGGTGCCCATCCTTTTGATATGGAAAAAGGTAGGGTTACCAAAATCCAAGGGGTGCCAACATATCTTCAACCCATGATGGATATAGATTTTTATTAGGTGGGATCTCCACTTTTCGCATTTTGAGGGTCTTGAGGCAGGCGATGAGAGTGTCCATCTGATCCTCTTAATGAAGATTCTTGTATTGGCGAGGGATCATAACTGCTAATGTGTTAGTGGGTTATTAAACATGATAGGTAGGGAAATGGCTAATGGAGATGATTATGGAATCGTTATAGGAACAAACTGAAGAGCTATTGGAAGAAAAACACCAGAAAATTTCCAAGGATGATTCTCATGTAGTTCAAGGGTGTTTAGTAATTCATACTATGAACATTTTCCATAATCTATAGTCACTAACCTATCAGGATGCGTAGGGTTGTCGATATTGAAGGGGGAAACATGGCCATGGAGGGCCTATTCCTGCCCCTACTGTCCCAATAGAGGATGAACAAGATTGTAATAAGGATCACTATAATCTGGATTTCGTCTTACAAGACGCTCGATAAAATTCTCATCATTGAGATAATTCTATTCAGTATGCTACTGGTGAAAGGAAACTGTGGTGGGATTAACCTCTATCTTTTACATTGAACTAGACATGTCAAAAGGCTTATAAATCCCAGATGGTACTTTACCCTTGTCGGGTACTCGAACTAAGGTAAATGAATATGAGGGATCTACAAGGACAAGCATATACCTTTTTTGGCGAGTGACAATGCTTGGGGGTTCCAACAGTTGCTGTGCTTCCCCAGTTGGTAGGTCATCCTCTTCAAAACCTTCTTCGATGTATCTCTCCTTATGTGTAACAAGCTTTTCCATATTTACAACGATTGTACCTAGAGGCATATCCTTGATGTATCTGGGTAGGTCTAGGTGTCAATGAACTAGGCTGAAGAGTAGAGAAACATACTACCCCATCCCCAGATTTTCACATAAAGAGATACCTCATTGATAACCCTGTGATGCACAATGAAGCTCTGAATTCATCTTTGTGAAAGAGCTTGGTGATAGTTGGGTGATGCAGGGTACTGTTCCACAATTATCATGGTAGGGTCAACCATGAAACACTGCTAGCCGATATTGACAAAGTGAACTGAATCTTTAGATAAACCACTTGAGGATTCCAAAGGATAAAATGCTTCACCCAAATAGCCTGGTAGAAGCACAAGACTTCAACCTAGTTGAGGGACTCTGGGATGTCAAAGTATGGATTCACGGTCAGCTAGAACCTCTCAGATAAATGGTCCACCAGAAGAATATCCCATAGAATTCTTCAATCAGAATAGGTTCCCAGCCCTTGGTTTCCCCATTCTTTGACTGTGGGTGTCCGGGGATCTTTAAAGGACACTGATGTGGACCACTATAATGGCGGAATGGTTAATAATAAGAACATTGAATGAGTTGACCGACCCCTATAGACTAGGTCATCTCTTGGGGACCATACCAAAAAAAACATGTACCTATAAGTTGGGGGTGTTGACCAATAGTTCATATGAGAGGGTGGTGGATTAGGATAGTTCTCATCATCTTATGAACCCTAGAAAAATTCTCAGTGATCTTGTGTTGAGGTAGAGAATGATCCTGGTGATGATAGAGAGGAATTCATGAAAATAACTTATAAGGGATCCAAATATGCCTCATCCTGTATGTACCTGTGGATGGTATATTAGATTTTGTACATCTCACTCACTGGGATGATGAAACTCACACACTGGGTTCCTACCCTAGACTCTGATGTCGAGGATTATGGTGAATGTTCCATCATCGAGTCACATTATTCTATATAATCTGAAAAGCAGACAAGATTGATGATGATCTTGAACTTCTCGGAGTTATTCCTTTAGCAATGATGATTCACCCTTCTTCCCCAGGATTGTTCTTCAAGGTAGGGTAGATCTTCGACATGGGGGGGGGGGGGGGAGGCCTCTGCGTGGCATGGTGCGAGAGTTGGTTGGACCTCTGATTGAGCTAGTTATGACATGATGAGGACCTTCGTATCAGTTGTCATTAGAGAGAGGAGAACCTTTGATGTGATGACCTGAGGTGTGAGAAGCACCTGAGCATATGACAAATGAAATATGGGGGGGGGGACCTCCATGTTGATTGCTGGATGTACGGAGAGGAACTATGCAGTGAGGAGTGCTAGAGTGGGGAGGACCTTCTATGGAGTTCCATAGAACATGGGGATGATCTCCATTTCTACTGCAAATTAAATGGGCAGGACCTCCATGTCTTCTGCTGATGGAACGAGGAGGAACTCAATGATGATAGGAAGTGGTAGCACGAGGCGGTCCTTTGTACTAATAAATCCATTCATGTGGAGGACCTCTATGATGATTATTGATGAAGTGTGGAGGAAATATGATTGGATGGTTGATGGAGATGGGAGGACCTACATTGGAACTGTTGAGAACAAGGAGAGGACCTCCATGCAAATGGGTGATAGAGTGAGGAGGACCTTTTCTCTTAATAGTTCTACTATGGGGAGGAACTCTGCCTAATCTACGAATACTGAGAGTAGGTCCTTCGCATTGACAACCTAAGATATAGGGAGGGCCTCCACATCTTGTATCATAGGCATGGGGAGGACCACCATGCTAGGTGTTAATAAGGTGGGGAGGACCTCTGCTTGGAAATATGTTGGTGGCATAGGGAGGACCTCCATGATGATTATGAGAGTGGGGTGGGCCTCCAATCTTGCTATTGATGGTAGGGGGGGGACCTCCATACTTGATCTCATCATCACGGGTCAGACCACAATAGTTGCTGATTGATCTAGAAACCAAAAGAGCCAACCTAGCCCTCCTGGGGGGCAGAAGAGGCCTCAATCCCTATCACACATTGATGTGACCCTACTCTACAATTGGAGGTAACTGGAAGTGTGATTTGGTGGTGTCATGGGATACTAAATCTATATAAGATGATTACCCCTAATGGACGTCTTCTTGTGCTTTCCCCTGTCATTGGTGTCGGGTCACCCGAACCGAGGTCAGCTGAGCAGGGGCATATGCCACCATTTCTTTGGACTAAGGGACCAGTGTCTAGGGGCACTGATGAGGCCTAGAGGGATCCCTCCTCGATAGATCCCAGGTGGTAGTTCTCACCAAAATTACTCGAACGTCGCTTACCTCATCAACAAAGGGAAATGATTCATGTGAGTGTTTTGGGGGGAGGATCCCAAAATGGGTTGATATTGGAGTGTGGAGTGTTGGATCCATACATGACCCATTGAGGCTATGTTGATGGTGAGGCACATAAGTCTCTTTTTCCTGACCGTCTATATCCCTCATTGGAATCAACCCCTCCTGCTTGTATCGTCAGATGAGAACATCTATCACCCTCCTATGAACAATTTATGAGTGTGATACGAGGCTTGGGTGCCCGGTATCCGTGGTTGTGGATAACATCATGGAGAATGAGGATCCATGCCAAAATGACACATTGTCATTACTCTTTCCCCTACGTCTATAGGTTGGGGGTGATTAGTTTTCTATTTCTTGGTTCCTACAAAGAAAAAATATTCAACCATCAGTATTGATATAAGCAAATCAATGAACAATTCCCCAACGATGCTCAGTCTTCCATAGTTATAGAGAGATACCCGCACTGATAATACCATAGATTGAAATGCCTAATGATTAACTGCCCCAAATTCTAGTGAGTTTTATGCTATACCCACTATTTTTTAGTGAGACATGGTGCCAAATAGTGAGATATTTTGACACATTAATTTGCTAATGTCTTGAGAGATACTAATTACCATAGTCGAGGAGATCCCCATTTAGGTTGGAATCACCATTTTTGTTTCTGACGCTTCTGACAGGGCGTGCTGCACGGGCTGTCATGTCGATGCTTGCTGATGGTGCATTGTACACACTATTCCCTCTTTGCAAAGGTGAGTGGAATTCATCACTTCTTTAGGGATGTTTTCTACTTTATCAAAACAGGATGATGAGATTTCAGTCTCTCATTCTATGGGTTTCTCCTGGGAATTTTTCACCTAGTCCGGGTCTCCATTATTGATTAAGATGTTGTTTGTGAAACCCGTTCTTGATGCATTCTATTTTTGGACATTGGTTAATTAAACTTCTTCTATTAGGACATTTCAAAGGGTCATGTTAGGCCAGCGAAATCTGGTTAGTGGAGTAGTAACATTTGGAATCAATTACATGTTTGGACACTGAAACACTGGAACACCTATATTCTTCCTTATCAGAGTGCTTCCCAAGGGTGCATAAACTCAAGGAATCTCACATCAATCATGGGGATCTTATACGAGAGGCATGTCTCTGAGGTTATATTTGGATTCCCAAGTTTAACATGGGGGTATGCTAAGAGATTAATGTCTAGCGGAGATAGATCAGACTGATCAGAATACTTATAAAGTTGGATCAAATCGGTGAATCCCTAGAAGGGAGTGCCTGGAAGGTTTTTTAGATGTGTGGATCAGAATGCCCAATGAGGATGAAATTGATAATGTAATGCCCTATAAAGGGAGGGTTTCACATTATGAAGGATGATTTGGACACCCCTGAGGATGGATTAGGTGGGTACACCCAAATAATAGGGATACCAAGGTTTACCATTGGATGGGATTAATCCTCTAGGAGGCTTCCTATAGGGTTTATTTAGAATAAATGGATCAAAATGCACGTAGTTTGATGGGGAATGGTTTGAGGCTTACACTTAGATAGAATCCCATCTCAAGAGGATTAATCTTGGTTGGATTAGTGTTGATTGTGTGGGTCTTACACATTGTAATCTTCCTAGGGGATGTAATGAGAAATAATAGGGTGAATAGGGATCACAAACTGAGATGGATGATGTTGATGATGTAACCCTATCATGATATGGGTGGGGTAATAGAGTAGGCGACATGGGCTTATGCACCGAGATAACCCAAATGTGTGGCATGATCCCAAAAAGATGTGGTGACCTTGGTAAGTATCATGATGAATGATGAAGGAAGTGTTGAAGTCGAATGGGGTGAATGAGATGGAATTGATGTGAAGATGACGATGTTGATCTTGAATCTCAGGGAGGTTTCCAACATATCCCATCTAGATGGGAATAAAAGTCAACATATTTCTAATAGTGTTGTCGGGTATTTCACCTGGTTAGCTTCCCAAGTGGACCCAAAGAAGATATGACCTATAGGTGGGGGATGATCCTCCAGAGATAAAGTGGCTCAAGGGAAGGACCAGGGTGAGAATGGATGATGGTGGACACTGAGATATAAGAGGTGCACTCATAAGAGGAGGGAACCAGGTTTAATAATGGTTGGGATTGAATCTCAAATAGAATTATTATATACCCTATATTGGAGACATGAATCAAAAACCACATAGTTTTATTGATGCAGTTTAATGTCATGTAGTATGAGTGAACTGATGTGAAATAGATAAACAAATGGATTGTGGGGAGTGATGGGATTGAACCTTAGAGAGGATTCTGATGTACCCTATTTTGAAGGAAGGTATTAAATTTTGTGTAGTTCGGTGAGTAGGGGCATAGGATTGGGGCGTACACATGGAGAATGATGCGAAAACATGTTTGGGGATTGCATATAGTTAATGACCCAAAGAGTATATCTTAGTCACTTGTACCCTAAGCTCACATGATTCATTCTCAGAGTGAAAAACAAGAAGTAGCAGTGTACCTGATGGTCACATCATGAGAGATGCATCAATGAGGAATAGTGTGGGGCTTATGCATGTTCAGTAGCCTAAGAATATAAAGATTGGAGAAAAGGAGGATCAAGGGTGCTACCTCCAGCAAGAAAGGCTATGGGGCTTACACTAGGATGGTTTCCCTTCACCGTGGGTAGATGACTCTCCATGCAAGGAGGATCTCATCACATTTGAGGTTGATCTCACTCCCGTGGAGACGAGTATCCATGGAAAATTCCCAAGGTTGGGCACCCCAAATTTATGGCATGGGGTGAGACTATAGTTTAATGTCATATGTTGAGGATGATAGTTCTTGGCAATTTAACATCCACCAACTCAGATGAAGAGGATTCTACCCTCACCCCTTGGACTTACAAGACTAACACCCTTTAACCCTTCATGATGTGAAGTATCCATCCATGCCGGTATACAATGGTGTGGAGGAGTGGTCAACTAAGGGGTCCGCATTAACATAGACATATGAATTATTAATAGATATTAGCATACCTATGTAGAGAAACATTATACAGGGAAACTTAACATGAGACACCACATGAGGAACCTAGAAATCACTCCACACAAGCCTGGAGGGCCACACGGGAAATACATTTGTGTATCTAGGGGGATCATGAAGAGGTTCTTCATGAATGGATGGTGCTTCGTGAAGGGAAGGTGCTTTGTAAATAAAAGACTCGTATAGAGAATAGCTTCACCTTAGCATATGACTTATTAGAAGTGTGATCCATTAAGGCTTAATGCTTCACGGGGCATCGAGAAACCTGAAGGGGATCCCTAATTCGCAATGAGTGGAGGACTTTGTGAAGGGAATACCTACTATAAGTAGGGCCATGAAGAAAAATGGAATTCATATATTGTGATACATAATTTCCTTGGGGATCCATTTTTCTCTCGGGTTTGCGATGATCAAGATCTTTGCGAAACGATAGATCAGAAGGCAAATGGTTGAGGTAACAATAGTTAAAAGGGGGTGTAAGCTGACTCTATATAGGTAAAGTGGTTTATTGATGATCATGGTGCTTGATGCAAAGAAAAAGGTACACTGTGAAGTGAGAGGGCTTCATCAGACTCCGTTAGACTCCTGAAGGTAATGTCAACTTCCTTCATAGTAGTGGTGTTGAGGTGATCACAAGGAATGTCATGAAGGAAAAAGGACATCACAAAGCACTTGATCTATATTGAACTCTATTAGACTCATAAAGGTACCATCAACTTCCTTTGCAGTTTCTTTGACCAGGTGCTTGTGGGACATGCCACGAAGGAAAAAGGACCTCACGAAGTAGCTTGGAACCATTAGATTCATGAAGGTACCATCACATTCCTTTGTAGTAATGGTGTCCATGGATATCTATAGGAGAAATTCATGAATCAAACCCATGGATTAATTATTGGGCCTTTTAGGTTTCGATTTCCCTAAACCAGCCATGGATTTGTCCATGTCCTTAGTAGCACGATTTTCAGCTCTAATAAGGTATAAAAATATAAAATTTATCATTTTATGATGTTAATAATGTTTTATAAATTATATTTTTATTAAATAACTCTTTTGGACCATCCATTTAAAGAATTTATGAAAATTTCAAAATGCCATTCTTTGAGGAAATAATCTGTACGTACACATGAAGACAAATTCAAATTTTGAATGGTTTTGGTAGATGATTGAAATGTGATATTAAATTAGTTTAAAAAAATTTATGAATATTAAAAATTATAATTTCCTCATAATTTTATGGGTATAATTGATTTTATAGGGTAAAATAATAAAATAACTAAGAGATCTATGTTTAGTACATTTCCTCTCCCATTGGAGGTTCTCCCATGGGTAACACCTTGAGGATCCTTAGATTGGTATTTTAACAAGAAAAAGGATTCTAGGCCATGGGGGAAGAGTTAAAGAGAGACAAGGGAATAGTTTTGGACAATGTACTTCTTTAGAATGAGTGGAGAAATGGGATTGAGATGACCTCCTTTTATAGGAAAACAGAATGACATTTCGTTAAATATAACACTCTAATATAATGAGTGAACAAGTTTTGCATGGAAAGAGGAGAAAAAGTGAAAAATAATGGAGTGGGGGATATGTTAAGGTATATGATACATCAAAAATTTATTTTAACAGACGTTTTAAACTTTTTTAAGCATTTTACTCTTAGATTTTCAACTTTTTCCAATTTTGGTTTTTTATAGTGGAAATTAATTTTTACCAATATAATCTACTTTTAATGAAAAAAATAAAAAGGGTCTTAGTAAATAATTTTTACCTAATAATTTAAAATTTTAATTAAACACTTATAAAAAAATTCTAACACTGATTAAAAATAAATTTAAAATGACCACACATAACATGTAAAAACAATTTTTAGAAAAAAGTATATTTTAATAATTAAATATAATGATTAATAAAAAATTGTAAAATTTGTTGATTTCCATGAAATTAATAATTTTATTATAAATAAAATAAGACTTAAATGCCCTAAAAATAAATCCAAAATATAAATATACCCTGTGATATCATAAAAAAATAAAAAAATGAAAATAATTTATTCTTAGAAAAAAATTACCTATGTTCCAAAATGTTATACATGAGATTTATAAATTCAATATATCATTTTTAAATGAATAAAATTATTACCTAAAATAATTATCTATCATGAAAAAGGTTTTATATAACTATGGAGACTTTCTTAGATCATGATGAAATAAAAATGATACGACATTAATAAGAGTTGTGTTTTTTCACTATTCAGCTAAAAATATTCTATTTCAAAAAAAAATGACAAATATAAATCATAAGATTAAATTTTTATTAAAAATTAAAAAAATATATTAATATAGTTATAATAAAATTATAAAATTTTATAGTTAAATTTTTAAATAAAAGAATAAAATTTAGTGAAAACAGTTTTCATATCAAAATTACTTTTAAAATATGAAGAGTTATTATTTTTATTTCATATCAATTAATAATTTTATTTATTATATTATTCATATAAAAGTATATTTAATCATTATTTTACCACAATATATTTAGTTTCTTGAAATAAAAATTTATAGAACTTAAAATGAATTTTTTGTATTACTTTCCTAATAATAACTATTAGTTGACTGTTAATTTATTTCCTTGTATATATTTCGAATAGATTTCATTAAAATAGTTCTTGAATAAATAATATTTTAAAATAAACAATAGTTTTGAAAAAATATTTCTTTGACAAATATTACTATTAAATTAAATATTATTCACCAAATTTCATTAAAACTAATTATTTATAATCTAAAAATTTATATTTACAAATCCATTGATATTAATACATTTCTTTGAATTTTATAAACATATCATATAACACTTTACTAATAATTATATTATTATTAATAATATATAACACGTAAATATATATTTTTATAATTTTTTAATATTATATTTTTATTGCATTATTTATCATTTTTGAATTATATTATTTAAAAATTACTACTAAAAATACACTATTTGAGTATACCTATTGGATACATGTATATCCCACAACCATATTTCCACTGGAAATATTTATAATGACCATATTTATAACAACCACATTTCATTCCTATATTTAGCTTTACTAAACTCATTCATTCTAGACACACTTCTCATTTCCAAAGGTTTCATTTTTGATCTCTCATTTTGTTTTCTCTTATCATGATGTTATTACTCAATATAATTTTTCATTGACTATTGGTGATCTTTAAGGGTAAAGATGATATTAGAGATCAACTAGTGTTGAAGATTTTATACTTTTCTATTTACTGTAAACATTGAATTTATGAACTTTTAATGGATGTAATAATCAATGGGGGGTAATAGTTAGTTTTATATAATTTTTTTGAAATGTTTTACTACTAAGTGATAAAGTGTTGTTAGTTTAATTCCTATCTTGTATGAATTATTTCATTACCTATTTAAATTAATTTTAACAAATATAAAAATATTTTATAATTATAAACATATTTTTTTGGAAATAATATGTTTCCAAAGGAACATAGACATTACATTCTCCATTTAAATTAATTTATTACTCACAATTTTAATTATCACTCATTAAAATTGTTAGTTAAGGATATTAGAAATTTATACATAAATAAAGTTATAATTTTAAATGAGTTCTTTACCTTAATATCTTATGCATGACTAGAAAACATATCTTGTACTTTCACCAGGTTAACCGATTATTTCATTTTTCCAAGGAAACATTTTAATAAATTCTCTCCTTTTCCACACAAGAGCATATTATAGCTCCTTTTATACATTAACCTGAGTATTTTTCCCACATTTTTGACACATATAAAACTGAATCTTCTTTCCTTATTCATAGTTTTCACTCAAATATCCATGAGACTGAATCCTTATCTTCTTTGCTGTGTTTGGAAACTCAACTAAGTTCTTATTTTTAAATATATATAATGATATTTTATTGTGTATGACCATAAGATTTCTTACTCTAGATATTATCCCTTTATTTTTTTCATTGGTACAATCTCTAAATTTTCCATGGAACCCACCATTTACTTGGTTCCTTTGGGATTTATGCATTAATAAAACCTAATAGGGGTCAATGTGATTAATTAACATTATAAGATAATTATAATAAATTATCCAATGAAAAACTCAACTCTAAAATGTATTAATGTTCAAAACCATCACTTAGCATTCAATTAAACCTAAATAATTCTTAGTTCAATATAGGTTTGTTTGGGTTGGGTTCTATTATATTTCTCAAACCAATTCCTTATCAAAATATATCCTTCAGAATGGATCATGAAGAGATGAAATTGACAAAATCATATCCTATGAGAGCATCTTTCAAGGTGTTTAGTATTTGGTCCACACATCATGTACTGAGTAATTATCAAGTCAATACTCATCCAATCTTTTTAGGGTGATTACCCATAAGTGTATCTATTATATAACCACATCTACTTTCCAATGTCCATACATGGAAATTATTTCATGGAAACCATATAATATCTAATTTACCAAAAATTTAGGATGTTATCCTATACATTGAATAATATCTATGGTTTTCACTAAATGTATCTCATCCTAACCCACACAATAACTAAACCAATCCCAAAAAATTATTAAACCAATCCTAAAAAAATAAAAAACTATTCATAATAAACAATTAAAACCTTGTCTAATATCAATTAAGGCACCCATGACATGTACTCTGAGGTCTAATGTAAAAAATTATACCTTTAAGCAATACCATATGTAATAATTTATATGACACATGATATAAATATCTTTATTTTATATCGTTTATATATGTTAAACATTAAATCTCACAAATAATAACAAAATATAAAGAATATATAGTTTAATGTCTTTGAGAAGTGGTTACATAATAAACTCATTTAACAATACTTGTGAACAATTCTCAGCTATTTAACCATAATAGAAATCATTATAGACTTATCATATATTATACTTATCTTCATAACTGAGAGAATTAGAACATATGAAAGCAGTGAGATCAAAAACTCAGTAAAGAAGAAAATAATCCACATGTCATCCTTTGTTAGATCATAAGAGTATGAGAAAACATGAGTAGGATAGAAATATATTATTAAAAAAATATATAACAATAAAAGTTTTCTATAAGTCATGATAGAATAATATGTAATATGAAATGAACAAACTTGTACCATGGAATTAGAGTGTCATATTAGCATGTAAAATTGAAATAAGAGAATGATACCATAAGATCAAGGAATCATAAATACGCGGAAACACCATAAATCATTAAATTATAATCATAATTCATGGATCACAACCAAGACAACATAATATAGTGTGCTATACTGACTATCAATGCACAATAAAAATGGGTCACATGATATCAATAATCATATTATAAATACAAATGGATATAAAAATGGGTTTCATATCCTTTTAAAATGTTATCCAATAAGGAAACATTTATAAATTCACCTATTACCATAAAATGATAACTAATGTAAATTTAATGGGTATCCATTTATATTATTTAACTACACAGGTAAATCTCCTTCCCTTAATATTATGATGAATATGTTATTTACATTGTCTAAATAAAGGGAATACAATTTATTCAAAAATTTTCCCTAATCAATTTATGTATAGGTGTCTATGTGAACACCCTTCAATTAATGAAATGAAACAAAGAGAATTACTAGTGGAGAGGAATTTTAAGGAAAATAATTTTTATAAATATAGAGAGGAAAATAATGTAAAATCACCAAATGAGTTTCCTAGAAAACATTTCCATACATCATTATAAAAAGTCCTGATTTTTGAGTTGCTTTTAAAAAATAATTTTTAAGGATATGAATATTATTATTTTTAAAATATTATTTTATAAATAAATCCCAAAAAGTACCTTTAAAATAATGGGATTTTAATTTAATAAATGTGAAGTAGAAGAGATAAATAAAAGTGTAAATGAAATTCACTTTTTATATTTTAAAATACCTCTGTTGAAACCCATATTGTTAAAATGGATAATAAATATTTCACTTGAAAAGTGGTAAAGAGAAATATGAGAATATTGAGAGATAAAACCTATTTGTATTCCCAAATGAGAAAGGGTAATATTATAATTAAGGGAAAATATGGGCATAGAGGAGAAAATACATTATAAAATATGGTTATTAATCTTAATAGTGTAGTAACTTTTAAGAATAGATCAAAATATAAAGAAGTTTATTATTTGAATAATTAATTTCCCCTAATTTAAAAAACTGGACTTAACATATAGAATAATTAAATGTAATGATAAGTCAAATTAGAAAATAATAGTTAAGAAAGATATCTCAAGAAAAAAATGGAAAGAAAATTGATCCAACAATGCACATATGACTTTGTTATATTTCGAATTGAAAAACCACAAAGGTATAACAAGAGATGAATTTTCTAATCCTTAATATTTCAGTAAAATTACTATAAAAATACATCTACAAGTAATATTTATATCACAAAAGAGATTAAGTGGTGCATATAAATCATATCTAAATGAAGAAAAATTGTGATGGAGAAACCCTTACCTTAGGTCTTGATTCACTATGTGTATGTGGCTAAATTTTTAAATAGTCGAATTAATGTAATTAAATAATTTATTAGAAAACAATTTCATCTACATTTAACTTTATAGGTTCCATTTATTGTTATACATGATTTATTTATTATACTGTATTTTCCTAAGTCAGTTACTTGAGGTTGTTTGGTCCTTTTTTTTTTCTGTAACTCTTTCTCTATGGTAACCATGGTCAAAGCTATTTTAAAATATATTAATAAAATCCATAATTTTTTATGATGTATGTATTTTATTATTCAATTAGAAAAAAATTTATACAGTTACATAGTTTTTCAAACTTGGATTCAAATTAATAATAGTTAATTGATATGTTCATTTTTTTGGTAGTTGAGTTGAATATGATCGTTTATTATTAGTATGACTTGTAGATTGTATGATATTATCTATAAATAATATAAATAGTGTCAAAAATATCATTCTCATATAGTAAATAATTTTTTAATTCCATCCATGTTTGTAACTAATCGAAAATGAAATACATCATTTTGTGGAGGCGGTACACTACACATACACACAAACAACACTTTCATTTGACATAAAATGAGAGGGGGTTAGAGAATAAAATATTTAACATTTCATAATAATAATAATGTTTTAAATATAATATTTTCTCATTAGATAAATCCTTTGTAGCATCCATGTAGGTCGGTTATGAAGATCGAACAAATCATTCATGGAGGCGGTAGTCCTCATATATGAATGAAAACTTATTATTTTTTCGAAATGTTTTGGAGGAGGCCAGAAAAGTGATATTAAATTAGTATAAGAACCTTAAATAACATTAATGATACATATAATATCATAATTTCAAGGATATAATGGATTTTATAGGGTATAAGAAGAAAATAATTAAGAGATTATAGTTGCAGACATTACCTCTCCCTCTGGATATTCTCCCTTGGTTAAGATGTTACAGTTCCTTAGCTTGGTTTTCTAAAATAACCAATGATTATAGGATTTAGGGACAGAGTTAAGAATATACTAGGGTAGATTATTTTTCAATAATTTTTTTTATAATTAGTGAAAATATGTGGTGTATGCGAGCTCTTTTTATAGGTGAAGGGAATGAAATTTGTGTAAATATAACTTTTTAATATGAAGGGAGAACATATTTCACTTGGGAAGTAAAGAAAAAGTGGAAAATAACGGGGTGGGGGATAAATTAAGAAAAAAAATACGTAAAAAAGTTATTTTAAAAAAAAATTTAAACATATTTTTAAGTCTTTTATTCTTACATTTTTCACTTTTACCATTTTCAATTGTTATAATTGTAATTAATTTTTATCTACATAATTTACGTTTTATTCAAAAAAATAAAAAAATAAAATGGGACTAAATAAATAAATTGAAAATTATTATTAAAAATATTAAATCTATTTTTTGGAATAAATATTTTAATGGTGATGAAAATTAATTCTAATATTAACGCACTTAACGCATAATGTTTTTTAGAAAAATTGCATTTTTCTATGAAAAATAATGTTTATGACAAAATTATCAGTGTTTTTTATTTCCAAGAAATTATTAAGTTTATTGTTAAAAATAATAAGACTTATTTGGATTAAAAATAATTAAAAAATATAATTCAACATTTTTGATATCATAATTGAAGAAAAAGTTGATAATAATTTTTAATTATAATAAAAGATTACTTAGGTTTCAAAATTTTAAACATTGGTTTTCTAAATTCAAAATAATATTTCTAAATGAATAATTTCATTCCTTAAATTTATTATTTGGCATAAAAAATATTTTTTAAATATTTTGATTCTTTCTTAGATCATGATAAAATAAAAAATTCTTCAGTATTAATAAAAATTATATTTTTGACATTACTAACCTAAAAAAAACCATTTCAAAAAAGTAAAAAAACAATAATCCTAACATAAAATAATTATTATAAATAAAAAAATAATTCAATCTTTTAATATTAAAATTATACAATTTAATAGTTAAAATTTTAAATAATTTCAAAAAAAAATATTGTGAAAATTATTTTAATAGAAAAAATAACTTTCAAAATATTAATTGTTATTTTTTTATATCTTATAAATTACTAATTAGTTATAATATATTATTCATATGAACAATATATTTATTAATTATTTAACCATAATATCTTAATTTCCTGAAATAAAAATTCACAGTGCATAACTATAAAATTTTAGAAAAAACACATTTTTACTATAAAATAAATTTATTCTTATCTCTTGCCTAGTAATAATTATTATATGTTTGTTAATTTATTTCCCTATAAATATTGAAATAAATATTCTTAAAATCATTCTTCGGTGAACATTAGTTATAAATAAAAAACACTTTTATGAAAATAATTCATTCCAAAAGATTACTTTTATATAAGATAAACCTGGCCAAATACCAATAAAATTAATTATTTATATTTTTAAAATTTAATTATTCAAATAAATTGATATTAATATATTTATTTGGATTTTATAAATACATCATATCACACTTTAATAGTACTAATGTTATAAATAATATGTGACAACCAAACATATATAATATTTAAATAAAATAATTTTATTTCATTATTTTTTATTCTTGAATTATATTATTTTAAATTTATTACTTAAAATACACAACCTCAGTTTACCTACTAGATATATTTAAATAGAACAAACATACTTCCAATGACCATATTTCTAATATCTATATTTTTAATGAAACATTTTCATAACAATATATAGTCTTACTAAGTTCAGTCATTCCAGTCATTATTTTCATTTCAATAGTTTTCATTTTATATCTCAAAATTTTCTTTCTCCTTCCATGATTTTATTTTTCATTATAGGTTTTCTTTTTCTATTTTTATCCTCAAGGGTGAATATGATTTAGAATATCGCAGCATTTTGATGATTTTAATCTTATTTATTTACTGTCCCATTATAATTTTTCCCTTTTAATTGTTCTAATAATCCATGGTGCATAATAATTAGTTTCTTGAATTTTTTTAAATGTTTTACTATGATTGAATAAAACATGGTTAGCTTAATTCCAATCTTGTATGAATTATTTCATAATTTATTTCACCGACTTTGAGAAAATAGAAAAAATAGTTGAGAGTTATAAAAATATAGTTTATGAAAATAATATGCTTCCTAAAATCATAAGGAGTTACACTTAAAGAATTGAATAAGGTCATTTTATACTATTTTAATTTATTTAAATTTTTTAAAAGTATATTTTAACATTTTCCGCATGCATAATTTTAAAAAAATCATAAATTTTTAATTCTTTCAATGTGAATGAATTATTTCATCATTATGAGAATTATTCTTTACAAATATTATTTTTTAGGTTTGCAAAGTTATTTTTTTATTAATTTTTTAAAATTAAATGAAATAATATTATATTTTTCAACAGTAAAGGTTTTATTTTAAAAAATAAGTCTTTATTTTAGAAGGGATTTTTCAACACACTATTATTTTATATTCCTTTTTAAACGTAAAAGTTTTCAATGTGTTTTCACTTCTCCTTTTTTAAACCTTTATTTCTTTTTTCAAGGATTTATTATTGATATTTATTATAATATAATGATTTTAAAAATAAATTACTTTAATATTCTCAAAATTGATCTTTTTGAAATTGACACATATCTTTTTCTTTTTAAGATAATGTTATCAAATGTATTCTATAGAATATTTTTTTATTTTTATTCCATTTTTTTCATTAAATCTAAAATATTTATCTCCTATGGAGTTTTGTTTTATGAGTTAAATTCTAAATTTATTTATGAAATAATCCATTTGGGTGATTGAATTTTTGGTATCAATGGATCAACTTTTGATATCTTGTTATGTGATACCTTTTGTAAATTATATGAAACCCATTTTATTCCCCCAGGTTTTCATTATATGATGAATGATTGATATATTATGGAAAAAGAACATGTGGATGATTATGAGCGAGGTCCTATATTACCCAAAATTAATTAGTTAAGGTTTTATATCTCATGAGATAAAAAATTCCCCCGAGTTGTGATACCTGAGTCAATAGTGGACCACATGTTATGATACATAAGTCAAAAATGGATTTTGAGTTATGATTCTTGAGTCAATAATGGACCATGGATTATGATACTCATGTCACTATTAGCCCATGAGTTTTGATACTCATGTAAATAATGTGTTATATTAAGTAATTATTAGGCCAATATGTAATAGGGTGCATTATTTCATTTCTTAAACAACTATGTAATGTTTCATATGATTATATTTGTTCCATAATTACTTATTAGTCTATGTTTCAATGACATTCTATATTTCAATGTTATATACCTATGATTATTCTCCACAACTTATGTTTATTATCTAACACACTTATGTCATGTTACATATTTATTCATTTGAGATTTTAAATCCCAAAATTATGATTTATAGACAACTATTATTGTTTTATGTCTATTAATAAGTCATTTCTCCCATGATCAGGTTTTCCCATATGATGATGATTTAACCATTGATGACATGTTGATAATTTTTCCCTTCATTAGCATTTGATAACACTCCTTTCTTATGTTTCCATACCGTAGTTATGAATATGAGTGTAACATATGAGAAGTCTAAAAGAGAGTGTAGTGTAGTTCAATTATGGGGAAATTTTACAAGTATCATAAAATTAGTTTCTTATGTGTCTGATCCTAAAATTCACAAAACCTTCCCTTCATGGGATTGTGTGGTTATTTATGATATAAAATGTTTATCTTTGGGAAATGATGTAAAATAAAATATGTATATCCTAGGTCATCTCACTTGGTATTCAAAGTTGGTATGTAAATAATGAATTTTTAACACCAAATCTAAGAGTTGGGGTCTTCATCACCTCAAGAATGTGAGAATTTATCTAGAAATAAATATTAATTAGATTCAACCCCTATCCTTGAAGTGGTGTGAGATATTCAGGTCCTAGGGGATATATAGTTCACTATGATTCGTCTAAGGAGTAGGTAAATTGATATATTGAGCATAATGACATGATTGGTTCATCATATGGTCTGGGTCATTTGAGGAATAATATTCAGGACAACGGTTAGCCTTAGGGTCTTTTATAGTTGGGGTAGTTTCATGCATTGGATCATATTCCCATGGAATCTGAGGTAGGTCAAATGATTGTGAGAGGTTCCATTCTAATTAACTCATCTATGGATACTAATTTATTTGACCATGGTACTCCCATTTATTTATATCTTTATGTATTATGTAATTGTTTAATCTTTGTGCCACAATTATGTTTAATATTATGTTGATATATAATCCTCTTGGGAATAATTAGGAATATGGATTTCAATGCCCCACATGTTCTATCTCAATATATGAGGTGAAATTATTATGGTACTTTATTATCCATGAGAATAATATATTGGAAATTATCCTTGGTATGGATTGGATGAATTATTTCAAATCCCATATTGATTGTTATAAATGATGGAGAACCTTTACAACCCCTGAAAGGAGTTATCATTTTTTTCAAGGTGAATGGGAACCAGAGTGTAGTTAGATGGGAGAAATTCTCCCCAAGTATGGAGGATTAACAAGTTTGATGAAATAACATCTAGTAATTATTGATGATGGTAAATTTGGAAGTGAGTTGCCTCTTATGTTCTAGAAGACTCTCGAAGTATTTTCAGAAAACCTCGCATGGTTTCCTCCAGAATAGTAAGTCTATTTTACCATTCATTTGGGGAATGATCCACATATGTTTTAATTTTGTTCATATTTATTATAACCAGATGAAATTAAAGAGTTAAAATACCAATTGAAAGACATGGAAGATATGGTATTTATTCAACTAAGTGTATAGACTTGGGATACTCTATTACTTTTCACAATGAAATCATATAGGAATATTATATTATTTCTCAACTAAAGGTAGTTGAATTAGACTAATATCAAGAGTGAATTCCCTAAATCCAAATTGATGGCCTCTTTGATCAATTTATTATATTTTTCTCCCAATAACCTACTAACCATGTACTTTTTAATAACTATAAGTTCAAATATCTAAATATTAATAAATATTGTATCATATGATGACTTTTCTTACGATAACATTAATGTGATAATGTCCCTAAAGTAAATTTCACATCGATAGGTTCAAGGAGTTCCCTACTATATTGAAAACCTCAAAATGACATGATGGTATTCTAAAATAAATGTCATATATTCAAGTTGATATATATCCAATGATACAAGGATAATGTTTTTACTATCAAATATTTCATGCTCATAAGCAGGTGAGGCTTCTTCTTAAGAAGTTCCTCACTTGGTAATCTTCAAGAGAGGAGGCTATGAGGATAAACCTACTAGTATTAATTATATATATTATATGTGTTATTAAATATTTATATATATATTTATGTGGGTATTATTCCATATAATTTAGATTATTATAAATGTAAATCATGAATCATGTACTTTGATATATTTTTGATAACCATGACAATATATGCTAGTTTTTAAGTATGATATATTGGCTGAATTATAAGTGATATAATATTAATATATAATATAAGAAAAGACTTTTTCTTTATAAGAGAGGAAGATGATATCTTAGGCCCATTGATAGAAATGGAACTATCAGATTAAGTCATTTTCCACGAAGGTTTATTGACAAGTTCATTTGGGAGAGTCAAATAATGTTATTCACGCATATTGGTTGATGATACAAGTATGAAACTTTCTTGATGAGATATCAATACAATGTGATTATATTAAACAATAAGCATCCACTTGAGGTTATTATTGCGACAATGATGTCTTTATTTATAGTTATATTGACATGCTTGTAAATACTTATCTTGGTGTTTAAGGAAGAATGCATAACCCCACTACAAAAGAGGATTAGAGGGACACACACTATGTGTATCCATAATATCAGTTAAATTCTATTAGAAATTAATATAGAATAAATATTATTCTTGAGATCGAGGAATAATAATCATTGAGGTTATGTTGAATATATAAATTCAATAACTAGTTATTTTAGTTTAAAATATATTTGAGTTGAATATTAAATAGATTTTTATTCACTTCATAGTGAATATATTATTTATTTATTCATTTAATTTATAATATAACGATATTTATTAATTTACATTAGTATTTAATATTCATGGTTATATAAATACTAAGATTTATTGATGGGTAAAGTTTAGGGCTTAGATGGAAATTTAATATTTTATTTAATATCATTTAAATAAATAATTATATATTTATTTAATAAAAATGATTTTAAGTAATCTATGATTTAGCCAAAACCAAGGAAATAAAAATAAAAATGATACTGTTATTAATCACGGGGTTTATAGAGAATAGAGGCATTTGTTAAAGGGCTATTTGTAATAACTAATTCTACAAACCTATGTGTATAATCCATCTTATATAATTTCAATAGTGAGGTGAATTGTTGAACACAAATTTTATCTATATAATTCTATAAATAGTGAATATATTTCTCCCATTAACCCTCTCAAGAATGAGATATTTCTCCCATCAACCCTCTCAAGAATGATAGAATTATACCCTCCTCCTACCTCTCAAGATGGAGAGAACAAGGAAATATCATTCATGACTGAAGAGATTATTGTTATGTTTGATTGAGAATGATACAAGATGACCAAACTGCCATTACTTCACATAAAGTTCTATCAGTTCCATTCTAAGATTCATAGAGAATGTGAATACACTATTAGATTGATTTATATTTGGATCCTTCATTGTAACAATTGAATAGAAAATTTTTTAACTATATTTATTAATGAAGAAATAATTATAAAGGGAGACAATTATTACATACATGGTAGGTTCAGGGTGGTGGTACAAAGGAAAGAAAACCTGTAGATGTAGAGGATCGAAACTAGGACCTTCTGAACTCACCACCACAGGTACAACATGGGCTTAACTACTGAACTTCACCCCATGGAGAAAAGGGAGATAATCATTCTTCATAAATTAATTATAAATTATATGTTAAAGACCCTCTATTTGAATATTATATGGTTATTATAATTTTGTTCTAAGGATTAAAACAATACTAATGAAAAACATTTTTTTGGAATGGGTCCAATCGCTTTTGATATACCTTAGAGCCTTCAAGTATAACTGGAGTGTGAACATATCAATTTAAAAATATTTATTAATCATTGATTGATGAGACATTTTTTTGGAATTTCATTTCATGTTTTTTTATTTAATCCAAAATTTGACATATTATGAGAGTTTGATTTCATATAACAAAGAAAAATCCATGAATGGATATAGAATGAATTAATAAATAATATATAGGTCATAGATTCTAGATACATTATAGTGAGACATGGTGTGTAATATAAATTTACATGTTGTGTACCCGTGGTCAACCACACAAGTATGAGTTACATAAATCATGTCTTGTCTTGTGGTGGTTTGGTAGATAATGAAATTAATCTCTATTTATAGATTTCTAGTTTGAACCTGACATGAAAGAGGTAAATGGCATGTAGTTGGGATATATCCTATATAACACCACATGATTTTTCCTCAAGGTTATAATAGAAAACGAGTCCTCAAAGTATGTGGCATGTAATTAATACATATTATATAATGATAACTAGTATAGTGAAATGGTTATACATGAATAACATGACATGTAGAAGACTATACACACTGTATAATTCATTACAACCATGTGGAATACACAGGGAGTCCCTTGGAGTGTAATGTAGGTTAACCCATGGAGAAATTAATAAAAAAAACTACATGGTGTGTAGTTGTTTGTACATATCGCATGATAGAGATTATACATTGACTACACAATGAGTATTTTGGTGGGCCATGTGATAATATTTTTTTATTAATTAATCATTCTCTATGAAATTATATAGATACACAATGTGCATGGTCATCATACACAATGTACATATCATAGACATTTTAGAAATACACAAAACATATATTCAAGGTATTCTATGTAGTCATTAATGTTTCCAAACTATGTTGATTTAATAACAAAACAAAACCCCATGTATTTCATGAAACATCATTTATACATACAAGGCATGCTAGTACACTACACACTTGAAGGACCATACACAACAATAGTCACACACTGTGTCATGTGATGGTACATATTATGTAACATTTCAAAATCCAGAAATGGATTTCAAATAGAAGTATAAGGGTATATATCATGCCACCTCTATGTAGAGACCCGAAGCTTGACGTACATGGACAATACATTACTTTTGAGGAATACTTAATACATAACAGAAACATACACACAAGGACCGTAATAGTTTAGTGTCTTTGGAAACTCGAAATATAATCTTCTAATCCTATTGAAAGATCTTCAACAACTCTGATAACGGTCTTCCCCTTTTTTTTCCTTACCTAAAACCTTTATTTATTTCCTGGGGAAAATAAAACATAAAAAGGGAGATCTTAAATGCTCAGTAAGGGAAAACATAGAGAACATAAAACAATCCATAAACATTTGAAAGAAAAAACTTGAACATTAAATTTAAACATCAAAATCTTGACCAAAGACATAAATCGTGGAAGTACGTAAGGAATATATCATAATGGAACATAAACCATGATAAAATATAATGGGAATAAAATATGTAATTGTGGCAACCATTCATCACATGTTATGATTTCCATAGTATCCAAGGCATTACTTCCGAAACCATCTTAGTGGACAAAGTCCCTTTCTGAATCGAGTTCACTCCTCATTTTAGTCCTGAAACACTGAACCAGATTAACTTACCATTCCAGCCATGTCTATATCATGAGATATAAATCTTTACCCAATGCATTGGAGGGAGATATAGGTCCCACCCATCTCATAATGAAATCATTATTACTTGTGCCACAAGATAAACTTAAAACATTCATCATAACCCAAAGAATAAAATGGGTTTCATAAACATCATCCCATCATTTCATAATCCATATAAAACAGATGGACATTTCATCATTTGAAAAGTGAACCATGTTAATAATATAGACATTAAACTTGAAACATACGCATATGAAATAATGTCATCTTAGATGGAAAATGGTTTTGATAAAACATTTGAAATGAATTATTGAGGAAAATATCCTTTCTTCGTCAAAATCATTTTCTTTTCAAAAAATTCCACGTACTTTTAAAATAAAATTATTTTGTTGAAAATATTCATAAAATAGTGTAGAGTAAGCTTCATGAAAATGAGGCTTTATTAAACCGTAAAAATCCGTTCACGCCGTATAAGTTAAAAATAACATTCTCCTCGTACTTTTGTCAGAAAAGTCAAAAAGTAACTTGTATGGTAAAAAAAATATTCCTTACATACCATGTAGTAAAAGTAAAAAATGGTTAAAAAGGAATTTAAACATACATGAAAACACTTTTATAAAACTTGGACATGGATGATAGAAATAACCCCAGTAAATACTTACGAATAAGAAATCTCGGATAAAAATGAGATTTGCAAAATTATCCCTTACCTTAGGTCCGATATGCTTCGTATGGATCCTAACCTCCTGTATAATGATTTAAATATTGTCATTGACTTATTACAGAATCATATTAATTTTTATGATATCATATATGGTTCACTTATGACTTTATATTACCCGTTATTTTGTAAATTCCATGTTAAAGAGCGTTTTGGGTAAAATCGTTTGATTTATCGTACATGTTTGGACTTGTTGTTCTTGATATTATTACTTATATCCTGATTTAATTAATTACAGAATGTAAAAAATGATTTATATGTAATATATATTTATCATATATATATATATATATTATAGATCGATAAATGGAATGAAATACACCGTTCATGGAGACGGTAGGCCGTACGTACGCATGAACGCTGTTTTTGTTTCCTTATTGAATTGAATGGAATTAAGTAGATGACATACACACACACACATATATATATATATATATAAATAAAGTATCATTATTATTTCATATATTTCATGATTACTTATTATATATACTTTATAATCATTAATGAATGGTTAACATGGAAAATGAATCTCATCGCGTCGTGGAGACGGTAGTCCGTACGTACGCATGAGCGATGATATCATTCCCATGATCATGGAATTGAATTGAAGTGTATGTATAATATTTAAGAATAAAAATCACTTTTCAATAATCATATATAGTTATTTATTTACACCATTATACCCATCCAAGTAAGGTGGTGGTCGAAAACAGATTACACCACGGCGTGGAGACGATATTCCGTACGTACGCACGCACGATGATTTCATTTTCCGTAGGATGGATAGATGGTGAAATAGGGTAGTTTCATACTTATAATAACATATCAGTATATGAGTGATACTGATGTTATTACTTCATAATGAAACAACTAAAGAAGAAGAAGTAGAAGAAGAAATAAATTTGAAAGAATCGGTAACAGATATTACCTCTTCTTTCGACACACCTTTTTGAAACCTCCTCTTAGGGAACTAATATTGGTCTTTGAAGAAGACCATAACCTCTAGGATGTTTCTAGGGAAGTGGAGAAGAGAAATTGGCAGGGTTTGGCCGAGCTTTAAGGCTAGAAGTGGTGTGAGGAAGAGAGATATGAGGTGTCCTTTTATAAGGGAGGAGAGGGGCACCTTTGGGAAAACTCAAAATATTATTTTATTATAAAGTCATATTCGGTTTTTAATAGCTCCAAATTGATTTATTTCGAAGCTAAGGTGGGGATGGATCAAAATCCTCTCATCAAATAGAATTTGGACAAGTTTAGGTTACTATTGTAACCTTATCATTTAGATTTAACTTTAAGTTAAATAATTTTTCTTTTACCGTGTCTTCTTGTTTTCTTACACTATAAGTTTAATAAACATACTATAACAAGCCAAAAGAACCCCAATATGTTTATTATTAAAATATATAAGCTTATCTAAGTCATTTTGCGGAACCTTAGATTTTTAGGAATAAAATAACAATTAATAATATAATATTTGTTTTAAAAACTATTTTATGTCAATTTTGACACTATTTGGTAATTGATTTTTGTGAAAATCCTAAAAGAATGATTAGTTCAACAAAAGTTAACTAAATAAATACTAACATGTCATAGTAACCTATAAAATTATTTTAATTCATAAAAGTCTCAAATTACATTTATTTGGGTATTTATAACATCAATTATGTCAATATTTTATTAATAAGATAAATACTACATCATCATTGTGTCATAAATAAATTAAATTATTTAATGTAGAAAAATTATAAATAAAACACCATTATGTATGAAATATGTTTATATTTCTAATGAATATTTATATTAGAATTTATCTTATGTATAGCCCTATATTAAAAATGATTTAGTTATTAAACTTTGATTTTAACTATTTTAACCATACTTTAAATAAATTAATAATAAATGTTCTAATCTAATCCAAGTGGGCCTAAATGGTCATATTTTATTCCCAAGGTTTTTTTTGGTAGAATTAAACTTATCCAATATAATTAGGACATGATTTAGGGTAATAATAACATCATTTTTACACTTAATTACCCTATTTACTTTTAACCGTGGTAAAAAAGTAAAAAGTTACTGTTCATAAAAAATTATTTTTATCTCATTGAACCAAATTTTACTTACTAAAATCAACCGTGACTCTAGTATTTTTGAAATTCCATTCACAGAAGCAGTAAAATTATGTTTTATGTAAATTTTCAAATTCTCCTAGGAGGTGGGTAAAAGACGGTGAAAAGTTCAATAAAATTTTTATATAACTAAAATTATTACAAAATGACTCCAATGAATTACATTTAACTTATATTGGTATTATGTATCAATTTTTACCTAAAATAAATTTAAATAAAATACATAATTATTTAAATAAAAAGTCGGTTTTTAAATAGTAACCTAGTGTTTTCACTATTCATCAAAAATTGAAAGTTTTTAGAAAAATACCAAAATTTCACCCGAAGCTAATTTAAATATTACGAATCCAAAAATGAAGTCCATTTTAAAAGAAAAAATTTCAAAAAGTGGGTATTACTATTCATAACGGCTAGTTCATAATAATATTATAATAATATCTCGTTTAGTTGAACTTGGTATTGCGTACAACACACGCTATCGTGGAAGGTCGCGATTGAATGTAATGCAAGCCAAGTCAGTGATGCGTGTAGTGTAATCTCCTTTTGGTGTAGCATACAACCCAAGAAATCAATAAAATTAAAAAGAATATTTTTCATAAAATCTCAGGGTGTTACACTCTAGTACAAAATGAGTAAATAATTAATTTTAAATTATTTTTTTTATTTATATAAAATTACAGTGGATAAGAATCTCAAAGAATATTTGGATAGTTAATTGATATAAATGAATAAATTAATTAATAAGGTAATTAATTTATTAATTTGAGAAATTTATTTTAATCAAAAATATATCAAAACATATTCCATCTAGTTTAAATATGTATTCATTATATGAATGGATTATCATGACATTTACCAACCTATGTATGTTGTAAATATGTTTAATTTCTTTATTTATTATATTTTTAATGATAAATTTATTATTAAATTAAATATGATGATATGTGAATCACCCCTTCCTCCTTGTAAAGTATGGTCCTACATGTCTATAACTTATTTTTTTAACCCCAAAGCCATGATTACGCTCACTTGTGAGTGAGTATGAATATATAAGGGAAGGAAATCCTAGAAATAAGGATATGGTACCAGATTGAACTAAGGTTAATCCAATAAAGGAGATAAACAGGTTAATGGTGGAATATTTTAACTCAATCCTATCTTGGAAAAATGAGTGATTCCCAGTGTTCAAGGGTTAATTTATCATTTTCTTGATATAGTAGCCAATAATAAAATCTGATAATCAATCCATTTGTTTATTTTAATTTACAATTGATGATTATTTAATAAATTTTTGTATGTTTATTTATAATTTTTCATGATAATGTAAATAAAATAAATAAATATCACTCTAATATAAAATAAAAATTGATTATACATAAATTATTTTATCATGTAATGGTTACATGATTATATAATATCATCATAATATTTAAAATCAAGTAAAAGGATAAAATAAATAATATTAAGGAATAAGATAATGAAAATTCTACAAGGAAATATTATGTTAAACATCACCTTTTATCTTTTGTGTATGATATAACCATTGATAATGTGTCCGTTAGTCCATAGTTAGAGACACTTTCAATTATTTGGGTTAGAAATAACCAAATTTTTAGTTAGTGAAATTACAAAAGTATATTAAATATATTTTTAGGAACCTATTTAGGAAATCCTAGTTAAATTTTTAGATTTTGGATTAAACTCAATTCATCAAGGAACATTTAGTTTTATAGTTGTCTAGACTAACTACCTAAATACCTTCGAATAGAATGCATGTACATAGTCAAAGTTATGAGAAGGGAAATAGGGAGCCTTACCACTAGAATATATATGTAAAAAAATATTCTTATTCCAATAGACAAGAATATTGTGATTTGGAAATATTAGAGGAGACTAATAAATTAAAATTTATTACATTACACATTTGCAACAAAAGTTAAATTACTCACAATCTATATTTAGTTTTTGTAGAAAATGTAAATTCATACATACTCAGAATTATCCTAGAAAATAATATTAGATAAATAAAATCTACTTGTCAATATTAACTTCCAAGGGTGGTACATGTTCTTGTGCATTTTACTTCCCAAAGAGTGTAAGTTTTACATGTTGGAGTTCTAAATTCGTATTATAATGAGGCAAGTTTATAGTAATATTTGTACATTTATAAATATGTTGATGATTCATTGGATATCAAATTCCTTATGTCATCTTCCAATATTAGTGATATCTTGAAACTAAATGAAGACATGGATGTATATACCATTTTTTCCCATATCCGCGATCTTTATCTGGATATGACTAAACAAAAGTGTTAAGAGATCTTCAAGGGGTTCTTTACATGAAAACTTAGAGAAATTTCACCATTTAGGCATCACGTAATCAAGATAATTGAAAATATCATTTTCAATAAATTATGGTTTTTAATCTACCAAAATAATTATGCATAAACTTCATTATTTTCTCACTTTCACAATGATTATATTATATTATTATTATTTTTTATATGAACTATATTGATAAGATTATCATGGATCCCCTAACTATGATTCTACAAGAGGATAAGTATATATAAGATGAGAAACATTTTTTCCTTATACTAAATAAGAATAATGGAAAGGAAAAAAGTAATTATGGATAAAACTATGTATAAGGAACCTTAATACTACCTGACCAATAGAAGGAGGATTAGGGAGAAGGAAAAGTGACATGATGCAGTTTGTTTTTTCATTTGGAAAGAAGGGCCACTGGGGGAAAAACTGTGCCTTGGTAAAGAATCTAGGGGAGGCTTTAGGTGTGTTTATCATTTATTGTAATATTTTTATTTCCTATAATGGGGTGTTATATATATATTGTGGTGATAAAATTTGTATCTGATTAAAATAAACAAGTAGATTCATAAAGGTTTTTAGAGGAGGGGTGGGTCTTTGAGACACCAATTGAAAAAGATTAGCTATAATGGAAATCGGAGTTAACCACATTACATTTCTAATGGGTTTAATTTTAGTTTTAAATAAATTTTTATTTTATTTAAAGTGTTACCAAAAACAATATATCTTTTTCTTATTTAAATATTAAAGGATTTATATTAAAATTTTAAAATAATAATTCACAGTTTTATAAATATAACATATGTCATGGTATAAAACAATTGAATAATGGTGTTTATGTTTTGGAATATGAAAACAAAGTGTGGGAAATTGATAATTAATTTGGTTCACATTACTCATATAACACGTAAATATGGAATAACTTATTTGGTTATGTAGGTGGGAAGTGTTTGAAAAAGATATATTAGGAGGGGTATTCAGATTGTTTAGAACTAAAAGAACTTGATATATTCATTTCCTATTTACAAGGTAAAATCACTAATTTCTTTTAAGGAAAGGGTGATAGGTCCACAAGGATTATTGAATTAATTAATATATACTTGTGTAGAACTTTCCCAATTTTATGTATGGGTGGATACTCATACTTCAGAACTTTTACTGAAATGTTTAATAGATGTGGATTTTTCTATTTATTAAGGTATAAGTATGAATCCTTTAAAAATTTAAAGTATTTCAAGAATTAAGTATAAAAATATATTTTTAAAAAGATAATGAAACACTACTTAGACCAAGGAGAAGAATATCTAAACCAATATTTTATCCCTCTAAGGTAGTTTGGGACATTATCTCTACTCACTTCTCCTTATAAACTAAATTAGAATGGTTTTAGTAAATGGAGGAAGCACACCCTATTTAAATTGAAAAGGTTGATGACTTAGTCATGTGATTATTACTTTATCCTTTTGAGGATATTAATTTTATACTACAACACACATACTTAATCGAGTTCAAACTAAAGTGTCCAATAGTATCCCATAAGATTTTTTTATGTGGGAATAAGCTATTTTTATCCCATATAAGAGAGTTGACATGTGAATCATTTGTTATGTCTATATATGGAAATAAATATTCAAAAAAGGAAATAAATGTATTTATATAGGATATATTAAGAAAACTAAAGTAATTTATCTATAAAACATATCAGATAATAAGATTTTGGATGAAAAAATTCTCACTTTTCTTGAGGGATAACATCTCTAAAAGAGATAGTGGGAGAAAAATTCACTTCAATGAAATGAAGGATCAAGATACGCTAGAGTTAAAACATGAATAAATTATATAGTTCCCCATGAATGAGGTTATTTTAGAGGCATAACTACTTCATAGGCATATAAGAGTGGTTATATAACTAGAGAGATATGGTTTTCTAGTTACCAGGGACAATGAATCATTATTAGTTGATAATGATGAAAGTATTTCCTATAAAAAATTTGAAAGTAACATTGAAATTGAAATATTGAAATAAGAAATGATTTCTATAATAGGTTACATGTACGAAAACCTATTATTGGATTCTTTAACGTCCCACCACAGAAGCTACTATGTGGTTCCCCGAGATGGTTGACCACATGACCTCAAGAAAACCTCACCAAACTCTATATGCTTCTGAATAGAATTGAGGGCCCATGGTGTGTCCGTGGAGAGACTATTCCCTCATCAATCATGTAGTATCATGGCCAAAAATAATAATTTAAAATAGTGGAAGTAGTAATAAATAATAATTAGTGAAATAGTTATCCATCTAGATATATAAATTAGTGGAAGATAAATGAGTATCATATACAGAAATGATGATCGTTACATGTTGCTATAGAAAAAGGGAACTACTCAGGATACTAGTGGAATATATATATACCACATGATAAACAATAACTACAAGTGGATAAAATATTCCACTACTAGAATCACAAGAATAGAGTCGGTCCTATGTTCTCATACTCCATCATAGTACTGAAAATCAAGCATCAGAAGTTGGGCACTTCCTTTTATCTACACTTGCAATCATGAAATCTACACAGGTACCAAGGGATACATGAACAAGGTTTGAGATATAATCTAAAGGAAAATACCAATGATTTCTATCATAATCTAGTCTATGCATATAAAATCAATAGCGTGTCAATAATAATAAGCGTGAATCAATGTATAAATAAACAAATCAGATTGGACCGGGTTCCTCAAGGATACCCTGTTGACACTACCTACTTCATCCCCAGATGGATATCTCTAAATTGAAGACCATGTGTATAGATATAATGTGGGTATATAATGGTTCTCTATCATATATTCAAGGAAGAATAAATAGTCCTTCAAACATAGAAAGTATCATGTAAGGACAAAACCCAAGCATCTGACTTGTCTTGGAGAACATGTCCTCTAATCCAATAGATTGGAATGCATAGAATTATATATAATAAATATCTATAATTTAAATTAGAGGAATCCTAGTCCCATCCTAGGAAATCTATATGAAGGAGACCCATTATCACACCGGGATTAGTACAAATATCTAAAACTATAAGATTACATTGTCATGACCCGACTCTACTGGTCTCGAGCCGCAAATACCCCAAGCCCACCTCCATAGGCCAGGGGCTAGCAACAAGCGCCGAAGGTGTAAAACTCTCGGGGAGGCCTTCTCCTAAGTACTTGTACTCACATTCATATCCCACTCAATGCAGGAGTGCATATTAAAAAGAAAACCAATGGAAAAACAACTATAACCCAACCACAGTCATGCATCAACTTCTAAATAGAAAAAAAGTAAAGTGCTGAAAATTACTGACAAGATGCTAAACAAAAAAGTGGTAAAACACACTCCCAACTAGAAAAGTTTCAAAACTTGACAATAGGTAACAAAAGTAAATAGATGGTGAGTCTCACACCTGAAAAAACTACTATGACCACCGAATATAGCCCAAGCTCCTGTGTCCTCTACGCTTCTCCATAGTCTTGATCGACTTGTCCGTCGTCTGTAAAGGAAGACCAAGTGAGGGAAAATCCCAAGCAGGGGTGAGTATAAGGATACTCAGTAGGATGCCCCGAAATCTCGAGGGAGCAGAAAAGGAAGTACTAAACAGTAAATTATAGACAGAAAAATGTAATAGTACAATAGAGTGAGTGTAGCTCAACCCAAAAAAAGAAAGAAATTAGACTCGTCCCAACCAAGAAGAACTAGAAATAGAAAGCACGTGGAATACCCCACATGTCTTCTCCCCTCCTTGAAGGAGAGTAACTGGACCTAATGAGTGGGAACAAAAGTAGGTTGTATATATATATATGCCCAACATGAAATACAAACGAGTGTGTAAGGGGATCTCCATCTCCAAGCTCAGCACAAGATAAGTCACCTACAGTTCTATGGGTAGCCATCACGGATTCCCAATATTCCTTCACTTCAAAGATGCTTCATCGCTAAACCGTACCACCAAAAGTCCCTCTTCGGTAATCACGAAGAGAATTCAATGACTAGCCTCATCAAAAGTGGTGGAGTCAGAAAGAATTCGTCAAGTAACCCACTGCCCAGCCCAACTGGAGGGTAAACCCCAAAAGGTCGTCAGGTGACCCACTGCCCATCCCTACTGGAGGGTAAACCCTAAAAGGTCATTGGGTAACCCACTGCCCAACCCAAGTGGAGGGTAAATCCTAAAGTCAATGGGTAACCCACTGCCCAGCCTTACTGGAGAGTAAAACCTAAGGTCAATGGATAACCCACCACCCAGCCCCACTGGCGAGTAAACCCGGAACTGGTATGATAACTTCACGCTTCCCACGCCATCACTGGGTGTCACTAACATGGAAACCGTGCATTGGGTTGGAGTGCGTCAAAGAAACCTCCAACCAAAATCGTTTCATTTTTCCACATTTAATGATATCTTGAAAGAGGCTCTGCACACCCAAACCTATTACACCATTGCAATCCTCATGGAAAAACACGCGAGATAGACCACTTACTCACTGGAAACAAAATCCTGAAGAAAAATTTATTCAACACCGCTTTATTCCCACACGGTGTCTCATGGGGCCCAAACCTCAGTCTTGAAAGATGTCGCGCACTTGGTGCCATCATGATGCTCTCGAAAAAACACGCCAAAACGACTACTCATTCTCCCCGAAAAGACGCCTGATGAAAAAGTCACAAAATGTTGCTCACAGCTTAAAAGACGGTCCATGGGGACCATGCCTCAACTCTGGATTCAATGCCTAAAACCACCTTGGAACACTTCGTCTCGATTCCAGGGTCACAACGCCGTTGACGACGCCTTAAACAGAATCCGGGTGTGCTCGCGCCGTCCAAAGAAAGAATCCTGGTGAAGTAGTTAACGAGCGTGCCGTGCCACTGAGCCCTCATCTCGAGAATTAAAAATCCCCAAGTCCATATCAAAATATCCATCTCGATCCGAGGTTTGCACTTCCATAGAATCCATGCAAAATGGACACCCGTAGTAGAAGTTACGGGTGTCCGAAGACAAGGGGTGAACCCCTTTGGGTTGGACCGGCCGACCCGGCTCGCAGAGCCGGCCCACAGCTCATCCGTGTGGCCTGGCCACTGAACCCTAGTACACCCTTCACCACCGGCCATCATGGACGGTCATTGTCTCACGTGGAGACCCACCGAAGGCAGGTCTCGGTCTCCACACAGGGTCGCACGCCACGACCCTTGGTCGCGCCCCGCACTGGCGAGCTCACCAGCTGCTGCCACCTGGGACACCCCGTGCCGCCACCTGGGTCCGCCGTTCCACCTGGGTCCACTGCACCACCATGCGGGAAACCGCTGTGCCACCACCTAGAACACATCGTTCCACCTCCGTCGCTTGCCGGACCTCCCTGGAACTGTCAGAAACCAAGGGAAATGGCTGAAAAACTTCCCAGGGCCACCCCAGATGCCCCGGGACTCAAAAAGTTGATCTTGAAAGGGAATAGGAAAGCTCGGATCGATACCTACACGTATGTGGTATTCGATCGACGAATGGATAGAATTTAGATGCAAGAAATTTAATTCAAGGAAGATACAAAAAACAAAAAAAAAAAAACAAAAACACAACTCCTACCTCGCTGGGCGTAGCCCATCGCTTTGTTGACGATCCTCTAGAGCCACCACGCCTTGGAGAGGAGGAGGAGAGGAGGTTGGATCTTTTTGAGAGGAATCTGCCAGGGAGAGGAGTAAGGGGGAAGAAGGTGGAGAGGTGGATATGTTTAAATAGAAAAACACTTAAACCCCCACTAGTCGGCCCCTTACCCGAACTTTTGACGGGGTCGGGGTTAAGCCGTCGCTAGGGTAAAATCCACGTTCTGAGTGTAACGGAGGTCTCATAATTTTAATCTGAGCCTCTGTTCAAAAGTTGAAAAGTCCACGCCCGAGGCCGCTAAATTATGAAAACTCCCCTAGTGGCGTTTTCCACATATGGGTCATGCCCGTGAAATTAACACCCCTCCTAGGGTAAACTGCACACTCCGACCTCAATGATTCCATCAATTTTCCCATCTGAGCAACCATTTAGGAGTTATTATTTTTATTTGGTATATCCAATGTGAATTCACTTAATGTTTAATTCCTACCACACTAGGGCTCGGAATCACACGTCGTCTGAACGCCCTGCCCCGGAATAACATCAAGAAAATTTCAAAGTCTTACAGGCTCTAAACCCGGGTTCTTACATCATTCCCTCCTTCAGGTTTTTCATCCCTTAAAAACAAAACTTCAAAAAAAAAACTCAGGATACTAAGCCCCCATCTAGCTCTCCCATTCCGAGGTTCTCTCCTACACCCTCCCGTACTGCCACAACACACGAAACCAAGGGATGGTCCATCCACACATTGTCCGCTCCTGCCGGTCCTCAATCGCCACTGGGTGCTCTGCAAAGGTGGCCCCATCCTTGATGTCTAGATATCCCCAGTCAATTATGTGCATGGGGTTGTGCACGTATTTCCTCAGCTGTGACACATGGAAGATTTCATGCACCCTCTCCAGCTATGTGGGTAGAGAAATGCGATAGGCCACCTCACCGACCCTGCGCATGATCTCAAAGGGCCCAATGAACCTCCGGGACATCTTGCCTCCCTAGAAGAACCTCCGAGTACCACGCCATGGGGAGACACTAAAAAAGACATGGCCCCCCTACTCGAACTCCAAAGGCCTGCGAAGACAATCTGTGTAGGACTTCTGTCAGCTCTGAGCTGTCCTCATCCGCTCACGAATGACCTGTACCTTCTCTGTCATCGCCCGCACCAACTCTGGGCCCACAAGGGAGGTCTCCCCAACCTCTGTCCAGCACAATGGTGACCTTAAAGGTCTCCCTTAGAGGGCCTCAAAAGGTTCCGTGCCGATAGTAGAGTGGTAACTATTGTTGTACGGGAACTCCACTAAGGAAAAGTGATCCTCCCAGCTCAGGAAAAACTCTGACACACATGCCCTGAGCATATCCTCCAACACCTAGATAGTGCGCTCAGTCTGCCTGTCCGTCTGGGGGTGAATAGATGTACTCATCCATATCTGAGTCCCGAATGCCTCATGTAGGCCTCGCCACAATCATGATGTAAACCGCGCGTCACAGTAGGAGGCGATCGTCGAGGGTACACCATGAAGGCAGATGATCTATCAAACATACAGCTTCCCTAGACTCTCCACTGAGCTCTGATCCCTAGTAGCAAGGAAGTGCACCGACTTTGTGAGTCAGTCCACTATCACCTTAATGGAATCATGGACCTTCTCTATGCGTGGGAGCCCTATGACGAAGTCCATAGATATGAAATCCCACTTCCAATCCGGGATATCAAGGGGCTGCAACAACCCTGCTATAACCCGATGCTCTTCCTTTACCTGCTGATTAGTAAGACACTAAGAAACAAACTCAGCTACGCTCCGCTTCATTTCACACCACCAAAACTGCCGCTAAAGGTCTCTGTACATTTTCCACACACCAGGATGTACAACCAAGGGAGAAGTGTGGAACTCCCACATCACCTCCTCCCGCATCTCCACTAGTACTACAACTTACCCTTGGAACATGATCTCATGATTCCCTCCCTCAGAATACCCATCGGGTGTGTCACCCATGGATATCTAATCACGTAGTACCTCACTATCGACATCCCCCAGCTGCGACTCTCTCACATTATCAAGGAGCGAAAGAGTCAACACCATCGACTGCAGAAAATCCATACCCTTCTACTTCACTAAGTTTAGCCGTAGGGAAGAAAATTGCACTGAAGCTTCCCACACTAAATGAGCCTGGGGATTCCTGCTAAGGGAATCTACTACTACATTCCCCTTCCCTGGAGTGTAGACTATCTTGAAATCATAGTCCTCTAGAAACTCCAGCTAGTGCCTCTACCTCAGATTCAGATCCCTCTGAGTGAAGATGTACTTGAGGCTCTGGTGTTCTGAGTATACCACAAAACACTCACCCAGAAGGTAGTGTCTCCATATCCTCAAGGCGAAGACCATCACTGCCAACTCCAAATCGTGAGTTGCATAATTCTTCTCATGGGGCCTCAACTGCCTCAACCCATATGACATCACTACTCACTACTGTATCATCACACACATGAGCCCCACTCCTGAAACGTCACAGTATACTACGAACTCAACACCCTCCTCTGGAAGCCTCAACATTAGAGCACTAGTCAGCCTCTGTCTCAACTTCTCGAAGGCCTTCTAGCACTAATTAGTCTAGGTGAACAATCATCCCTTCTATGTCAATGCGGTCAAAGGGGCAGCAATCCTGGAGAAATCTTCCACAAACCTCCTGTAGTACCCTTCCAAACCAAGGAAGCTCCACACCTCTGACACATTCTTGGGTGTCTCCTAATCAAGCATTGCCTCTCTCTTTATGGGATCTACAGCCAATCCCTACTCCAAAATGACATGACCCCGGAAGTGAACCTCTTTAATCCAGAACTGACACATTGAGAGTTTCCCATACAGCTAGTGCTCCCGGAGTAAGTCTAGGACCATCCTAAAATACTCCATGTGATCCTCCACAATCACAGAGTAGATGAGTATGTCATCAATAAAGACCTCCACAAACCGGTCCAAGTACAAATGGAAGATCTGGTTTATCAAAGCCATGAAAATGGTGGGGGCATTCGTCATGCCAAAGGGAATCACCAGAAACTCGTAATTCCCATAGAGACAATGGAAAGCCAACTTCAGGATGTTAGCCTCACGAACCCGCAACTAGTGGTAGCCGAATAAAAGATCAATTTTGGAGAACCACTTAACACCTCTTAACTGGTTGAAGAGGTTGTCAATCCTCTGTAAATGGTACTTTTTCTTTATCACAGCCTGATTCAGGCGACAATAATCCACACAAAGCCATAGAATCCCATCTGCCTTTTTCAAAAACAAAACTGGAGCTACCCAGGGGGACACACTAGGCCTGATGAATCCCTTCTCACAAAGGTCGTCTAGCCGAAGTCGTATCTCTTGAAGCTCTCTGGGTGCTATCCGATAAGACTCACATGATATCGGGGAATTCCTCAGCTACAAGTCAATGAAGAACTCCATATCTCACCTCAGAGGTAGTCTCGAGACATCCTCAGGAAAGACGTCCATGTAGTCCTCTACAATGGTAGGGATCTAGGTGCCTATAGCATCTATTGTTCTGAGAGCCATGCTCACCAACTAGTGAGAAAAAGGTTGGGGTCTCTTACTCAGAGTACCCATCTGCTCTGCCATGAGGTCTCGTCCACCAAGGATAGTGAACCTCGTCCCATCAGAAAACATGCCTCTAACTCGTCTGTGATGACAGTGGACCTGGGCATGAACCGTAGAAAGCCAATCTATGCCCAGGATGATGTCATAAGGTTCCATCATGATGACAATTAGGTCCCACATGAAACTGCCTCCTCCGAACGATAGTTCACACTATCTACAGATAAAGGTCACTAATGAGGCACTTACCATAGGAACCTTGAGGCAAAGTGCATGTGTCAGCACCTCTATTGGGAGCTCCAACTCCCATACCAACAGTAGCGATATAAAAGAGTGGCTGGATCCTGTTTCTAGTAGTACCAAAGCAACCATAGAGTAAACACAAAGCATACCTTGAACAATCTCATGTGATGGGGGGTCACGAACATCCATAGCCTGAAGCTGCCCGCAACCCCTACTTCCAGCTCCCTAAGCCTGGCATGGGCCGCCCGACGGTGGCGACGGAAGGACCTCTAAACACCGTCCTGAACCTCCAGGTCCTGCCACTCTGCCTGTGCCACCTCCCTAAGGACCACCCTGTCCTCACCTAGGGGATCCCTAGTCACGGAGCTACCTCGGCCATTGCGGTGTGCCCACTTCCTGCCACTGCTGCTCGGTACGCCTAGTCGGACAGTCCCATGCTAAGTGACCTCGTCCGTCACAGGCATAGCACCGACTCTCTCATGACTGTCCTAGTGCTCCACGGTTCCATTGTGGTGTATGAACCTACCCCTGAGTCTGCTCACAGAAGTGCCTCCTCGACCGAGGATTTTCTCTCTACCACATGCCTGTCACTGAAGAATCTCCTCTAAAGTGGCCACTGCTAGGCCCTGTCAGCTGGCATCCCTCAGCAAAAAATCTCTCCGTCACGAGCGCCCACTCTAGCACCCTGACATAAGTAGGGACGCACATGGGCACTACACTAACACAGATCTCCCTGTGAAGACCCTGCTCAAACTTTTGCACCCGAAAGAAACTATCTCAGATTATATCCTGTGAGTAGTGTGTCAGATCGGTAAATCGGGATAAGTACTGCACCATGATCATCCCCCAGATTCAGATCCATAAGCTCCTGAATCCGAACGGAGTGTAAAAAATAGGGTGAGTACCCCTTTAGGAAGAGCTACTGGAAGCTATCCGATGTGAGAGATGACTCATCGTGGGTCTGCGCAAGCAACTCCCACCAATGCCTGGATGTTCCATGGAAAATGATAATAGCTAGAGCTACCATATGGTCTAATGGTGTCCATAACAGCCTGAAAAGTTGGTCCATAGACTCTAGCCAGTCTTCCGCTGCCTGGGGATCTGAGTCTCTGTAGAACTTCTGCGATCGTTGACTCTGAAAGTCTCGGTGCACACTCAGCCTACGCTCAAACTCGGCCCGTGATGCTAGAACTAACTTCCACTCCTCAAGTGAAGGGGCTAGTACTAAAGCACTGGGTGGAAGGGGATCATTTGAGGGTACCTGAACAGATGCCTCGTTGCTCGCCAAGTCATTTTCAGAAACTAGAGAGGGTAACCTGGCTGGCTGCTGTCATGGGGGCATCCTGAAAATTATCAAGGATTACCATGATCAGATGAGCATATATATATATATATATATATATATATATCAATAATAACAAAGGGGAGCTGACTCAAAAAGGACAGTCAAAGACTCAATCCCACTGGATGCATGTCCAAAGTTCCCTGTAACAAGTGTCTCAGCGTGTTGAGTCAACAAGCGGGTTATCAAGGTCCTGGTGAATGGATACATCAGCTGCCCGTACCATCACTGGACACCCTTGCCTGAGAGACGCTCTCGGGACACGTCGACAATATTTCCCTAAATTCCAACCAATTCCTTTTTAGGGACGTCCGAACAACACCCCAAGGAACGAACCATCTATGATACCAATTTGTCCCAACCCGACCCTACCGGTCTCGAGCCGCAACTACCCCAAGCCTGCCTCCATAGGCCAGGGGCTGGTGACAAGTGCTGAAGGTGTAAAAATCTCAGGGAGGCCTTCGCCTAAGTACCTGTACACACACACACAACCCACTCAATGCAGAATTGCAGAGTAAAAACAAAACCAAAGGACAAACAACTATGACCCAACCACAGTCATGCATCAACTTCTAAATTGAAAAAAAAATTAAAGTGCTGAAAATTACTAACAAGATGCTAAATAAAAAAGGGGAAAAACATAAACCCAACTAGAAAAGCTCCACAACCTGACAATAGGTAACAAAAGTACACAGATGGTGAGTATCACACATGAAAGACCTACTATGACCACCAAACACAGCCCAAGCTCCTGTGTCCTCTAAGATCTTCCATAGTCTCGATCGACCTGTCCGTTATCTGCAAGGGCACACCAAGTGCGGGCAAAGCCCAATCATGGGTGAGTATAAGGATACTCAGTAGGATGCCCCAAAAGCTCAAGGGAGCAACAAAGGAGGTACTAAATGATAAACGATAGACAGAACAAAGTAAGAGTACAATAGAGAGAGTGCAACTCAACCCAAAAAAAGAAAGGAAGTAGACTCGTCTCAACCAAGAGGAGCTAGACAAGGAAAGAACGTGGCATACCCAGTGTGTCTTCGCCCCTCTTAGAAGAAGAGTAACTAGACCCAAGGAGTGGGAACAAAAGTAGGGTGTATATAGATATTCTCAACAAGAAACCCAAACGAGTGTGTAAGGGGATCTCCATATATAAGCTCAGCCTAGGATAAGTCGCCAAAAGTTCTAAGGGTAGCCATCAATGATGCCCAACAATCTTGCATGTCAAAGCTACCTCATCACTAAACCGTACCACCAAAAGTACCACTCCAATAATCACATAGAGAAGTCACTGAATAGACTCATCGATAGGGGTGTAGTCTGATAGAATTCATCAGGTAACCCACTGCCCTGCCCAACTAGAGGGTAAACCCCAAAAGGTCATCGGGTGACCCACTAACCAGCCCTGATTGAGGGTAAACCCTAAAATGTTGTCGGGTAACCCACTACCCAGCCTAACTGGAGGGTAAAACCTAAAGTTAATGGGTAACCCACTGCCCAGCCTCGCTGGAGGGTAAACCCTAAGGTCAACGGGTAACCCACTGCCTAGCCCCGCTGGAGGGTAAACTCGAAACTGGTCCGATAATTCCACGCTGCCCGCACTATCACTGGGTGTCGCTAACATTGTGACCGTTCATTGGTTCGGAGGGCTTCAAATAAACCTCCGACCAATTTCCTTTCATGTTTCCATGTTTAATGAGATCTCAAAAGAGGATCCACACGCCCAAATAGATTAAACTGTTATAATCCTCGCGAAAAAACACACGAGATAGACTACTTACTCGCTGGAAACAGACTCCCGATAAAAAAGTTATTCAACACCGCTTTATACCCATACGATGTCTCATGGGGCCCACACCTCGGTCTCAAAAGAGGTCGGGCGCACTGCGCCATCACAATTCTCTAGGAAAAACACTCCAGAAACGCCTACTCACTCACCCAGAACAAACGTCTTATGAAAAAGTCACAAAACGCAGCTCACAGCTTAAAAGATGGCCCATGGGGCCCATTCCTAAACTCCATCTTCAACACCTGAAACCACAATTGACCACTTTTTCTTGACTCCATGGTGAAAACGCCACTAACGACTCCTTAAATGGACTTCGGGTGTGCTCGCGCCGTCCAGAGGAAGAATCCCGATGAAGTAGTTTATGAGCATGCCGCGCCACCGAGCCCTTCTCTCGAGAATTAAAAATCCCCAAGACCATCTAAAAATCTCCAACTCAAGATGAGGTTTTCACTTACACAGACAGCACGCAAAACAAACACTCGTAGTTGAAGTTACAGGTGTCCGAAGACAAGGTGCGAACCCCTTTGGGTTGGACCGGCCCGGCCCGCGCAGGCCAGCCCGACTCGCAGCGCCGGTCCGCGGCACATCTGCGAGGACCAACCACTGAACCTCGGTACACCATACAAAAACCATCCCATGTGGCCAGTTGTTGTCTCACGCAGAGACCCGCTGAAGGCGGATCTCGGTCTCCGCACGGGGTCACGCGCTGCGACCCCCGGTCGCGCCCCACACCGGCGATCTCACCGGCCGCCGCCGCCTGGGACACCCCGCGCCACCTGGGTCCACCGCGCCACCTGGGTCTACTACGCCACCACCTTTTAAGCCGCCGCGCCGCCACCTGGAACACCCCGCTCTCCACCGTCGCCTGTCGGACCTCCCTGGAACCTCCAGAGACTAATGGAAATGGCCGGAAAACTTCCCAGGACCCCCCAGACGCACCGGGACTCGAAAATTAGATCTGGAAAGGGTGTTGGAAATATCGGATTGATCCTTACAAATATATGGTATTCTCTCGACAATTGGAAAAAATTTCTACTCAATAAATTCAATTCAAGGAAGATGCGGAAAATAAAAAAACAAAAACGCAACTCTTACCTCGTTGGGCATAGCCCGTCGCTTCGCTGATGATCCGCTGGAGCCTCCGTGCCTTGGAGAGATGGAGGATAGGATCTTGGAGCTTGTTGAGAGTAATCCTCTAGGGAGATGATTAAGGGGGAAGAAGGTGGAGGGGTGGATGTGGTTAAATAGAAAAACACTTAAACCCCCTCTAGTTGGCCCCATACCTGAACTTTCGGCAGGGTCAGGGTTAAGCTGCCCCTTGGGTAAAATCCATGTTCTGAGCACAACGGTGGTTTCAGAATTTTAATCCGAGCATCCATTAAAAAGTGGTAAAGTCCACGCCTGAGGCCGTTAAATTATGAAAATGCCCCTAGTGGCGTTTTCCACAGAAGGGTCATGCCTGTGAAAGTTAGACCCCTACTAGGGTAAACGACACTCTCCGGACTCAATGGTGCCCTCAGTTTTCCCATTTGAGCAACTGTTTAGGAGTTATTCTGTTTATTTAGTGTGTCTAGTGTGAACACACTTAAAGTTTAATTATGGCCACACTGGGGCTCGAAATCACACGCCGTTTGAACGCCCTTCTCCGGAATAACATCAAGAAAATGTCAAAATCTTACAGGCTCAAAACCCGGGTTCTTATATACATCCTATGAAATCCATAATGGCATAAAAAGTATCAATATTGGTATTCTGTATAGAGTAAACCTTTGATCCCTTCTCATGTATCTCATATAGGGGACCAAGCATCACTTAGGGCATGGTATAACCATATCTCCATTGAGCCTGTCTAAGGGGACTCCACTAGGGAACAAGTATTGATCATGGGTAGGTAAGTAATCCACCAAGTGATTCCATCCAAGGAATACCATAAGAACCCAAGTATCATTCCTAGTTTATTTACAATCTTTAACAAGTTTGAATTATTAATCATGATGAGATTTTCCAAGTGGTCCTTAAATTGGGACCCTTGTATCTACCTCAACTATGTATGGCTTAGATATTGATAACTCAATCCATTTCAACAAGGAATTATAAATTCAATTATATTCTTGTAGTATATTTCATTTAATTCAACCAATTTAAAAAATGGAATAAAGAATATGGGCCTATAAAAATGTCATATCCATTCAATTTTAGAATTATCATTCCATTCAGTTATTACAAGTTATTAATAAATAACTCATTACCAAATCACAAGGATACTAGGCCATTAAAGAGGAGGAAACCCATAAGGGCATCTAAAATAGAGGTAAAATCCTCATGATAGTGATTTTATGGTAGGTAAGGCCCTGTTACAATTAATAAAATCCATTCATTTAATTAATTAAATGTTATGGGGGTGGTTCTTGGAAGTCCTACATTCATCACAATGACACATAATAAAATACAACCATAATTTTAGGGAAAATTACTAGACCACATAACTTAGGGTCGTTGTACTCTCCTAATCCAGTATCAACCCTGGAATCTAGATAGAATGGGAAAAATTAGAAGAAAGGGAAAAATACCTAAAAATAGGGTGTATGACATCACATAAAAATATAGTTGATAATGAGAAGGTAAACTATGAATATAAGGAAGATAATTAAACCACTTACCATTAGCTATTCAACACATATTATAGTGATGGAAACTGAGTCTGGATGAGGAGATGGTTTTAAATCCTAATAAGGAGAGGAGGAGGAGCATCATGCAGATGATTTATAGAGAAAAATATAGGAGGAATAAAGATATTAATTTTTTAATTATTTGAGGTAAAAATAGTCATTTCACCCATTTTCTAAAGTGGAAGACGGTTTGGCCACATGGTTTTCCAAAATGTGAGAAAATCATGTGCTAGATACATTTGAGGACACCCCTCACATTGGATATGCACAAGTTTAGACTAACCATGTGTAGAACATATGAAATGGATCTTTAAATTTTTTTGTAGCCCCCACATGGGCATGCGACCTAGGTCACATGGTTAGGGGAAACCATGCATCCCTCTGTTGTGAACTAAGAACCCTGCATGGTTGAGTCTCATGGTTGGAACTAACCATGTGGCTAAATTTGTTTTGATAAAACCTAGATCACTAGGCTTTGTATGATCCCAAAACTCCACTGAACCACTTTTTATCCTTTTGAGAGCATTATTTACAAAACACAAGTGGTTTTTAAAAGTAGCATAAATGTACAAACCTCTTAAAAATGTCATGAATTTACAACCTCTACTCCTAGAAACAACTCGTCCTCGATTTTACATTACATGGGTGGTATATAATCATCTGAGAAAAGTTATGGGCACTAAGCACATACATCGACATCTTACTCCTAGGTCTCATCCTGCATGTAGCCTTTCTTCCATACCACTCAAACCAGTGGGACTGAATATCCTCAAATTCCTTCATTATCTGATCATCAATACCTACCATATGATCCTCAAATGACACATCATATCCATCTCAATATCCTTTGGATTAAATGAATGAGATGAGTCAGAATGATAACAGAGAAGTTGCGATATATGGAAGATGTTGTGCATGGCCCATATCTCTAAAGTAATAAAAACTGATAGGTTATCATTCCGACCCTCTCCATGATCACAAAAGGACAAATATAATGTGGTGATAAATTTCCCTATCTCCGAATCTGAATATGACCCAATATTGGTAAACTTCACAGAAAGGCTCGATATCCCCCATAAAACTCTAGAGGTCATCAATTATGATTGGTATAAAGATTTTTCATGTAATGACCTGTATAAATACATTTCTCATTTATTTTTACTTTTTTTGAAGTCTCTTAAAAAAGATAAGGACCCAGTAGTGTTTCCTCACCCACCTCAACCAGCATAGGGGTAAAAAAATGAACTACTATAAAGGTCCTCATATAGATCCATCTGTTTCATTTCCTAGAATATATTATTATTGGAAAAATCTGAAAGAGTTATATGTTTTTACTTTGAACCTATGAAATCAAGGACATATCCTAAGATATTGTCCTTGAACACATGTATTGTCTGCTCAGACTGTCTGTCGGTCTGAGGGTCAAATGTTGTACTCATTAGAAAAAGTGAATGTAGTTAATTAAGAAACCCTTTGTAGAACTATGATGAAAACCGAGTATCTTAGTCTGATAAGATAAAAATGGTAACACTTTGAAGGTGTACTATCTTCTGAATATAAATCCTCTAAAGCTCAAAAAATGTGATTGTCTCTTGGATAGATTGAAAGTGTGAAAACATGGTCAACTTGTCGACGATCAACAATAAAACATCATTTCATCAAGGGGATCTCAACCTACCCATAACAAAATCCATAATGACATCATTACATTTCCACTCAAGAATGGATAAGGGTTTTAAAAGTCTAGTATGTCACTGGTGATCCACCTTAACTAGCTGGAAATTGGAAAACCTCATGGTAACACCTGTAATATATCTATTCATACCCATACACCAATACTAATTAATAAAATCTCAATACATCTTGGTAAAACTAGGGTGTACTACATAGAATGAGGCATGATATTCTCACATAAAATATTCCAGTTTATCAAAAGTATCCCATAAATTCCCAAATAATTTTAGGATTTCATCCTCATAAATAACCCAACAAGGCGGTGGGTACTCACCAAAGATACTCTCACTCAGGAATAATCCTTTGGGATCAGAATGATATCTCATACGCACCCATTCCAAAAGGAAGTATGTCACTGCTAGACCAATTAAAATACATTTCTCATGATATTATTGAATCTCTTGATGCATCTCATAAAATAGTTCCATACACAACCACTCACTACTGGCCTCATGGATATATTATGTCTGAGTCTCTGGGATCAGAGTGTTAGCTACAACATTAACCTTTCCAGGTGTACAAGTGTGCTCAATGTCGAATGATTTTAGGTAACCTACCCACCCTCACTTACTAAGATTCAAGTCACACTATATAGAAATGTATTTGAGAATTTTATGGTCCCTATAAATGATGAACTATTATCCCAATATATAATTATTAAAACATTGTAAAGAATGAAACATGACTGCAAGACCGAGTTTTCATGTAGGGTAGTTCCCCTCATGAGGTCTCAACTAGTAGGACCTATATGTTACAAATTGATATCCTTGTATCATAAATTCTCCAAGTCTGATTCTTCAAGCTTCATAATTAACTATATAAACTCTTTCTTGCTTGAGAAGAATCAAGAACAGTGTAGAATTCATTATCAATTTAAAATCTTGAAAGTATGTATCACAAGATTCATAACATAATAAATTCACACCCATTTTAGTGAAACTAGTAAAAGGTTATTATCGGCATGATAAGTCTAATGTAAAGCTACATTAACAGAAAAATTTCCCAAAGAAACTATGTATGTCAAAGAAATTATTGGGTTGATCCTAAGAAACCATGATAATCACCTTATCTTGGTCAACTAATACTCTTTCCTCTTAAATGATATGACCCAGGAAGTGAACATAATTGATCAAAAAGTGGAATATAGTGGGATTAGCATATATCTTTAACTCTATAAATATATTAAACCTCATATTAATATGTTTGGAATGGTCGTATCAGGTATGATAACACAAAGAGATGTCATCCACAAAGACAACCATGAATAAGTCCAGATAAAGGTGGAAAAACCAATTCATCAGACCCATGTAAACTTCTAGTTCATTCATAAGGCTGAAGGACATAACCAAAAAAGTGTACAATAAATATCTTCTATGGAGGTATATACATGCTATGTATAATGATATCACTTTCACCTGATGGTAGGCCGACCACAAAGTGAACATAGAGAAAACCATATCTCATTAGATCTAGTTGAAAAGGTCATATATAGAAGGAATTGGATACCATTTATTTACTATAAAATGGTTTAACCAACTGTAATCCATAAAAAACATATGGGTATCATGTTCCTTCTTGGAAAATAAGACACGTAAACTTCATTACAAAGTACTAGGTCAAATAAAACCCTTTAATTATAAGTCCTATAACTATGTTTTGAGTTCTGGGAGCTCAATAAATGACATCATATAAGGAAGAATGGGAACTAGTTATGCTCCTTGTATTATCTTGATGGTGAAATTCACCTATCTCATAGTAGGTAAACTAGAGATGTCATATAGGAAGTTTTCCCTAAAGTAATCTACCATAGTATGGAATTCTATAGATCACTTTCTCTGATTGCTTATAAAGATACTAGTCATATGGAATATCACTCTACCCAACCCATGATGTTCTGGTCCATATCAATTTGCATGAACATCCCATTTTCCCTTATAAAGGTAATAACTAACTGTAGGTGATGTAAAAGACACTTTTTGGTGATGTAAATCACTATGGGAATAGAATGAAACTAACTATTCCATCAAAATAATTAAATTGAAGCCGGTTATCTTGAGGGAAAAAAAATTCCACAAGAATTGTTACCCACCTATCTCAAGTGGGTACTCCTTGCACTGGAAGATACTCTCGATCAAACCCCTAACAGTGTGTTGAGAGTCACGATGCTATATAATTACACCATTTATAGACCCAAAATTTTCATAATTTCTATATATATATAAAATTTTGAAGCACCTAAATCAAATAACGTAGAAACTATTTTAAGGCCACCATAATAATAACTCTAAATGTAGAAGACCCCAGACTCCTCACCTCAGGATTATGATGCATTGTGTAGATATAGAATAATCTGTGACCCTGATATGAAACCAGAATATCCTGGGAAGCTCTTATCTGCTAGAAATAAACCACTAATGTCTTACTACCTCAGCCAAAACCACCTTCTTAGCCTGATTAGTTGGTTGTAGACCAGGTCCTAGCCTAACACGGAGCCAAAGATCCTATACTTGAATTCATTATCACTATAGATCCATTTTTTCTTGGAACTAGAGGGAAAAAATGGTAGAAAGGATGATGGTGAACCACCCCCTACAAGATCAGCACTTGATTGGGTTCCTTGTGTAGTGAGAATTCTTATGGACTACCCTACCACATTGGTGACACACTACATAACTATAATTACATGTCATCGGGATGGAATATCCCCCATGAGAGGACTATAAATGATGTTTAATATATCTAGAAAAACCGTCTCCCTATGTCGATGCTGAACCACAATGGCCTACATTTCCAGATTCCCTTAGGTTTAGCTCGAGGATGAGGTTGTGGTTTACTATCTCAAAAATTGTGGTCCACTAGAAAAAATCTACATGTGATCAGATGGTGTACACAATCCCATTCCAAAACCATATCACAGTCTTCAACTCATCACTGGTTAGGGTTAGTGAGAAACACTATATCTAAGTGATACATACTGAGTACTCCATCATAGACATATCACCCTATTATAGATGCATGAACTCTCTAGTGTGGTCTCCTTTAAATGTATTGGGAATGAATTATTCATAGAAGGATGTATTTAAGTCCATCAAGGTCATACCATAATAATGACCAACCCATGTGATAAAATCCCACAAATGCTTGGTGGAGTCACAGATCATATAGGTATTGATCTTGACCCTCTCCTCTAGAGGTGTCTCTGTTTTCTCGAGGATCGAAAACTTGTCCTCTGTCCAATACTCAAAAGATTAACGACTTCCACCCCCTAAAAAGGTGGAAGGATACTACTACAGGAATTCCCACATCAATTCTTCCATAGTAGGGGTAGGTCATGAATCTCCCTATACATACTGCATGAATCACAATAAGCTATCTCAGAATTGAAAATCACGTTACAGTGGAGGATCAAGAGGATGTTTCAATGGGGGAACTATAGGAGGTAATACTAGTGGTTCAGGACCCACCACCTCTGGAGTATGGTCATTGAAACTCTCCTAGTGTACAAATTTTGGATGTTGTATTCAAATTTATCTATAATTTCCAAACACACACCTCAGATAAGATTTCATAGTAGATAGGATTTATGGTAATTGAAAAGGATAGGTACACAAACTTCCTATAAATAAGCCACATCTCTCATCCTACTCCTTAATCCAGGTCTATGTGATAAGAATGTTTACAATTAAGAATAGGATAATATGTTTACATCCCACTACTAAGTTTGGATCAAGGTAATGGTCTCATATAACACAATATAGGTTATGGTATATGGAGTTTCAATTTCAAGGTATAGAGGGTAACACCATTTAATTTTCAATTGGCATCCCCATTTTGTGATAATCATTTCATTTAAAAGTTTATATTTATTTTATTTATTACTCATTTACTTGAGTATAAATATTTTAGTCTAGTTCGATGCACCGACATTCCCAATTTATAAAGGATCATACTCTTTATAAATTACAATTGACATGGCAAGTAACTATGACCTAAACTTTATATTCGATATTATAATATAATAGGTCATGCATAACTATTTGATTTAATTAACTACCATTACCAATTTATAGTAGTACATTATTCATAAATTACAATTGAAATCCATAAAAAATGTTCAGGAAATATTACTAATGCTTCATGGCTCAAATGTGGTATAATTGCATAATTAAGGTGAAATCATCAATGTGTATGGGAAAAACATTTATATTGATGTAGAAAATTTAACTAATCCAATTATTTCATCCCTTTAAGAAATATTATCACATTTACTTATTAATAATCCATGAAATAATTATATACACCAGGAAAGGAATGTAGAAAGTAAATGTGGCATGAAAGAATGTATGGCATATGATTCCCACAATGCCTATAATGATGCCTGATATGATACCTAATTGTCATAACAGACCAGGGAAAAAAGGAAATCCAAAATAATAATATCAAAAATAATAACATCACAAAACATGTGTGTCACCGAATGTTGAAATCTGTACAACTATAATAAGAACAAACTAATAATAATAATAACACATTCCAAATAATTTGGGTTTCCCCTATACATGGGTTATCTACTCCCAAGAATAGGATAATTACCAAATTCAAACACCTTCCTAGTATTCTATCTAATAAAAAAATAGTAAGACAAAATGAAAAAGAAACCCATTGATACCACTTTTTAACATCACACCCCAGAAGCCACTAAGTTGTTCCACGAGATGGTTGGCCACATGAACTCAAGAACCCCTCCTCTTATTCTAGAGGCTATCGACTAAAAGAAAGGGACTAGGGTGTGTTTATGGGGAGACTATTCCTTCATAAATCAGAGTATATCACATCAGTAAATAATAAATGGAAATTTAATATGTAGTAATAAATAAGAAGCATTGAAATAATAATCTATCCTGATAAGTAAACAGATAGGATCTAAATCAGTATCATATATATAAATAATGATCATGCCCTGATGCTATGAAAAATGGAAAGTAAAAGGGATACAAGGTGAAAAATCATATACCCCATGATAAAAAAATAGAAAATATATAAAAAGATACCTCTAATATAATCACATCCATAGGCTCAATTATATGCTTCCATACTCCATCCTAGTACTGAAAATTAAGAATGAGAATCTTTGTTCATCCCATTTTCTACACCAACAATCATGAATTCTGCCCGACTTCCATGGTTTTCCTGAGTAGGGTGTGGGATATAATTAGTTGGCCACCTCCAATGGTGTCTAGAACAATCCTTTCTATGTATATAAATTGAGTAGTGTTATGATAATAATACGAGTGAAGTAATAAATAAATAAATAAACCACTTTGGATCGAGTTCCTCAATGATACCCAACCGACACTAACTGCTTTAGAACAAGACATATATCACTCAATGGAAGGAAAACTATACAAATATAATGTGGTTATATAAATATTCTATACCATATATTTAATGAATAATAACTTGACATATCAATAAGGAAAGTATCACATAAGGACCGAACCCAAGCTTGTGATTTGTCTTGGTGGAAAAATCCTCTAGTTAAATTAATTGAAACGTTTATAATTATTTATAACGAATCTCTAGAATTTAAAAAAGAGGCATCCTAGGACCATACAAGGTGAACTGTATGAAGGAACCAGAGTATCACACTAGAATAACTAGAAATATCCAATAATGTAAGATTCCATCCAAGGTGATCCATAAAGGTATCCAAAGTATCACTCTCACCATGGTGTAAATCATGACCCTATAATCCCATACTAGGTATCTCACATAGGGGACTGAGTATCACTTGTTCTATGGTATAATCATCTCACCATAGATCCCATACAAGGTGAGTCCCTTGAAAATCACTATCAATCATGGTTAGGTCAGTAATCTTTTCGGTGATCCCATACAAGGTATACATTAAGAATCCAAGTATCGCACATAGAGTATTTACAATCCATAAAAAATTTCGATTATTAAGAATGATGATATCATAAAAGGAATACTTAAATTCAGACCCCTGTATCACCCCATCTAGGTATGAAATAATGACTTATTTTTTGAGAACTCAAAACATTTCCACAAGGATTTATAACCACAGTGCTAATAATGTTGGCCAATGAATTTAATTGAAGTAATTCAATCATTGGTATAAATAATAGGTTCCAAAACAAATGTCCTATAATTTATCTTAAGGAATTATCATTCCATTAATCTATTACACGGGAATTCATAGAACCTAGTTAATAATAAATAACTCAATACCAAATAATAATGTTTTTAGGCCTTTAAAGAGGTTCACACACATATGGGTGGATCATGTCAAGGTAAAATCCTCATGGAATCGATTCGCAGGTCGCAAGGGTATCGTTTCACTTTGATTTTTTTAATATAATTAATTAAACATTATGTGGGTGCACTATGAAGTATGGAATGTGGAACAATGGTTCATAATAAAATAAAACTAGAACCTGAGGGAAAATAACTAGACCCCCTACATTAATCCAATAATACCCTCCTCATCCTATATTATCCCTTGAATCTAGATAGAATGGGAGAAATGAGAAGAAATGAAAAAAACCCGAAAAATAGGGAATATGATCTCACACAAAAATAACATATAATATTTGAAGAGAAACTATGGATATAAAGAATATGGTAAATTTTCTTATCTTTATCCATCCAACACATTTAATTATGATGGAAACATATTCCAGATGAGGTGATGGATTCAAAGTACAAAGATGGGTGGAGGAGGAGATTCACACTTCCAGACACTAGAGAAACATATAAAAGGATTAACGAGTATAGGTTTTTAAAGAGAGAAGAAAAAATGGCCAATTGGCACACTTTTTAATGGGAGAGTATGGGTTGGCTACACAGTTGGCCAAAAAATGCACCAATCATGCACACAATACTACGCAAGGACACCCTCTCATGGGATAGGTGCACGGTTCAAATAACCACATAAAACCCATACAAAATGGATTTTTCACGATGTCTGTAACACCTCCAAAGGAATGTAGACTAGGTATCATGGTTAGGGAAAACCGTTCCTCTATTTTCTTTGCAATGAGCACCCCACATGGTTGAGTATCATGGTTTACACTAAACGTGTTCTAACTGCAAGGCTCAATCTGTATCTCCCAAAACTAGATATTTGAGCTCTAAATGTTCCCTATACACTCCTAAACCACTCATTAGACTGTTGAGAACTTTATTGACATAAAATGATAGGTTTTGAATAATAGCATAAGTGTGCGTACCTCTTCAAAAATACGTGACATTATTATTTTGGTAGTACCCCTAGTTGATGTAAAGCCTATTGGATACAAAAGAGCATTAAAGAAGAAATAATAAATTGATGATAATGAAAATACTTATAAATAAAGGATAGATTCTTTAGGGTTTATGAATCATAAATGCACAGACTAAGATGAAAATTTTCATCGATTTATATGAGGAAATATAATAGAGTTTTGATTTCTATAATAACATACAATGATTATGAAATTTTGGAAAAAGATGTTCAAATAACCATCCATAAGAATAACCATTATAAAGATGTATATAAGAAACAACCATAAGTATTTGTAAATGCAATGGATTCTAATAATATATTTAAGTAATAAAGATCCATTGATGGGCTATAGATGCATATAGGTCCTTGAATTTTCATTTTAGTGAATCCTTAAGAAAATTTTGTTTTATAAATAATGAATCTAATCCCTTTGATAAAAATATGTTTAGTGGGAGTGTAATTATTTTTCATTTAGAATATGTTGATGATATATTATTTATGGAAAATAAGATACCAGTATTTTAGTATATTAATATGTGGTTGAAAAAATGTTTCTCTTTAATGAGCTTAGGTGAAGAAACCTATATTCTTGGGATCAAGATCCATTATGGTAAATATAAGAGGTTTCATGGACTAAGTTAGTGTATATACATTGGAAAGATACTAGATATATTTATTATCGAAAATTCAAGGAGATTATTTACAATGTCACATGGTATACATCACTATAATAAAATGTGTCCAAAAATGAAATATTAGAGAGAGAGATAGGATGATCGAGATTACATACACTTATGTGATGTGATATGCCATATTTGACATGTTATGTACTAGGATTGATGTCTCCTACACATTGACCGTGGTAGGAAAATATCAAGAAAATCTAGGAGAACAACATTATATTATTATTTATTCAATAAAAATGTATATGAGAAATAGTAAGGATATATTTCTATTTTTTAGTGGATATGAAGAGCTAGTCGTCAAGTGATATACATTTTGTAGTTTTTAGATTGATTAGAATGGTATGTAATCATTGTTTGGAAATTTATTTTTCACTAATAAAGGAGTTGTGAGATAGAATATTTTAAATTATACATTGGTCTCTAATTCTAATATAGAATCTAAGTATATTTTTTTCTTCCAGTACAGATAAAGAATTAGTTTGAATATAATTTTTTTCCTAGGATCCTGATCTAGTTCCTAGAAGTATATATGTTATCACACTATATTATGATAATAATTTAATAGTGGTCTGAAAAAGGATGTAAAGGCCCATAAATGGATGAAGAAGATAATTAATAAGTATCACCTCATAATTGAGTTTTCTTAGATGGGTGAGGTTGTAGTAAGTAGAGATTCCATGAAAGATAACATCAAATACCCATTGACTAAATCTTTATCTCAGTAAAAGTATAAATATAATGTCAGGGTTGGTAAAATTAAATTTGTTTATAGTTGGTTCTAGTGAACATGGGAGTCTAATGGAATTAGTGCCTTAGATCCAATTAGATATTTAGATTATTTTGTCGATATATTTAATGATCCAAATATTAATAAATATCTTATAACATGAAGAATATTTTTCTTTATAATAATAATTTAATAATTTACCAAAAGTATCAATCACATCAAAAGGTAATTGGAGTTTCCTTATAGTATAAGAACCATAAAATGAGATGAATGTTTTCTAAAATATATATCATATCTTTCAAATTCATTCAATTTTTTGGGAGATAGATTATTTTTTGATTATCATTAACTGGATGTTCAAAAGTGGATGATAAATATTATCATAAAGTATTTCACTTAGAAATATCCAAGAGAGGAGGTTATGAGGTAAAACCCAAAAAAAATCCACATATTATATATGTCATTAGATATTTCTATCATTAAATTTGTTATTATTCTATGGACAAGTGATTAGTATTAATACATATATTTAATTTTGTACATTGATGTGTTATAAAAAATCATGACGACATATGACCCAGGAAATTTTTGATATATTGAGTGCTCTATATGTGATATTATATTAGTTGATTCTTCAGAAAAGGATTTATCACTTCTAAGATTTAAAGATAATATCTCAAGACCATTGATTAAAATAGAACTATCATATTTTATTAATGGAAATGGTCTTTTAGCATTGAGATCAATTTAGATAGTCAAATAATGTTAACCAAGAATATAGGTTGACGAAATAAGTACACAACCCTATTGATGAGATATCATGGAAAATGAATTATATTATATATTAAACATTCATATGATATCATCATCATCATGAAATTACTACCCTTATCTATGTGTGCTTTGACATGTTGTAAGATAATAATCTTGAACTGTAGGAAATGCCACTAAGAAAGAGGCCAAGTGGGTCATCCCCTAAGGGTATCTAAAATCACAGTTAAATTCAATTATTATTTAATATAGAATAAATATTATTCTATAGACTGAGGAATAAAAATTATTATGGTTATGTATATCAAATAAATTCAATCACTAATTATTTGAGATTGAACTATATGTGAGTTTAATACTAAAAAATATTTATTCACCAGTTAGTGAATATTCTATTTATTTTTTTATTAAATGATTAATATAATAATACTTATTTCTTTAAATAAATAGTTATTATTCAAAATTCAATAAATGTAATGTATGATTTATGGAGAAATTATCTATCCCTAATGGAAATGATATATTTTATTTAATATCGCCAAAGAAAATAAAAATTTATTTATATAATAAAAATGATTTTGAATAATTTGCATGTTAAAATAGTCCATGGAAATAATATTAACAATATTATAATGTGTGGTGTTTACCTATAATATAGATATTAGTTAAGGGATTATGTGTAATAACTAATTCTCTAAACCTAATTATAGAATCAATATTACATCATTTCTAGAGTGATGTGATTTATTTCACAATAATTTTCTCTCTATAGAATTCTCTAAATGTAGAAGATATTTATCTCAAGAATTATATGAGACCTAGTGATTTCTAGCATCCTCATATATCTCATGACCTAAAGAAAAATGAATAATCCATTAATTCCAAAGAGATTATTTTTTTGATTGATGGATAAGGATTGAAGACGATGAGAAACACCATTTTAGAACCCCCAAAGTTCCACTAGAAATGTTTTAAGATTGATTGTACAATTGTTGATCACACTAGATGGATTCTTATTTGGATACTTAATCATAACTATAGAATGATAAGAATATTTAATTGATTCATTAATGATGAAATAATTATCAAGTGAGGAATTTTTTGTTCATAAATTAATTAGTAATTATATATGAAATAGGTCCTAACTTTCAATATTTTAGGGTTTCTATCATCAAGTTAAGATGATTTTTCCAAATAAACCCATGAAAACCATTTTTGGGAATGGCTAAAACCACTTCAATAGTTCCCTAAAACCTTACCAATTGAGAAGGAAAAGGTATTTCTCTATGATTAAACTTGATTTAGGGTATAACTAGCTCAGGTTGAGGGATCCTAACAATCTCAAGACATATTTTAGAAGTAGGTGCTGTCCTTATGAATTCATAGTAATTTTTTTTGTTTTAAAAAACTCTCCTACGGTATTCATGAAACATAGGAAATTAATATTTCATTTACACATTGAATAAATTATCATGATGTTTTTGGATAAAATATTTATGTATTCCAAAGGTGAATACGATCATGAGAATTACTTTGGGATCATTTTGGGAACTCTCTATCACTATAATATATTTGAAAAGTTTTCAAAGTATATTTTATTGATCTAGGAAGTCATGTTATTGGTACATGGAATTTTGAAATAATGAATTTTAGTTGATACTCAGAAAATGAGAGTTATTATATCTTTGGAAGAACTAAAAATTTTTTTGAGATACATTTCCTATTTGGATAGGAAAACTAATACTAGTGATTTATTAAATATTTATCTAAGCTCAAATCAACCTTGAATTTTTTAACTCTTAAAAGAATCAAATTTCTATAGAGAACAAACTATAAAATTGTTTAGATGAATTGAATTGGTGATTTATGTGATCCCATATCAAGATTTTACCTAAATAAGTTCAGTGAGATATTATCTATTATGATACACCAGACATAATATTGTCTTGGGTGCACATATAAGGTGATCATGTTATGTAATATGGTTCTCAGTATATTTTTCCACACAAAAATAATTACCTATACCTTGAACTTTATCTTGAGGTATTAATGTATGATTTCAGGTGTTATCCAAATTAGATATTTGGTAATAATTCAGGATGCATTCCATGTAGGTTCCAGGCACAACAAAAGCGCATTGGTAGGTTTTCCCAACTTTAATTTTAGTGTTAAACAACGTTCAATCTGAGATCCATCACGATAATAAAACGCGAGATCTTTAGAAGAGAACGAAGAATGAAAAGAAAGAGAAGGGTCCCGTAACTATCAAGAGGATCATCATATGTTTGTTATAATTAATTTAATTAATTGAAAATAATTACCTTGATGGAATTATTTCTTCATTGATGTTTCCGGTCACATTTCAATGTGATTCGTCATTGCGTCGCAGAAACCAAGTGTAGACTTCATCTAGTGGTGATACACACGTGCATCACATATCTTTGGACATTGCCAAAAGAATTTCTGGGTGCTAGCATGGAGAAGCCATTGCTTGCATTGTTCGCCTTAGATCGCCTTGATCCGATAGAAGAGGATCTCTCTCGGTCTTGAGAGTGTTTTTGGAGGAAGGAGTTCTCTCAGCATTGAGAGAATTTTCCAGAACTGTTGTGCACAACGATTCATCCAAAAGTGTTAGGGTTATGAGGATATTTATAATAGGTTTTGAGGTTATATATTTATGACAATAAATAAACACGTTACATGTTTTATTTATTTCATTAACTCTTATTGAAAAACCCCATGTCGAATCATTAATTCCGTGAAATGAACCCACACTGATCATAATAAATATCATTTAATAAAACAATATTATTCCCTCAAAATCCCGACTGGAAAAACTAAATGGAGTGTAATCATTAAGACACGACTTGTAATTGTTTTTCATTTCCTTTCCAAAATAAAAACTACACGGCGTGTACATTCAATGTACACGGAGAGTATATCTTGTTTTTTCATTTTATTTTTCCTCCAACATTAAAATGATTAAGGCTTCCTTTAATAATCCTTAAACCACATACAATAATAATCTTTATTCTACTTGAGATATGTTGATACACTTTTTGTGTGACCCTCTAGGCCTCTTTCTCATTGGCATTAAGTGGGCTTGCCTAAAGTCCAAGATTACTGTCTAGAAACATGCCAAGTCACCCAAGAGAATGAAGTTGACGCTGCATTGATGTGTCAACTTATATGAACACTTACCATGTAATTTAATCCCTTTTTATCGACATCTATAATCAAGCAGGTTGTATGCTAGTGCCATCAACCCATGTGCTCGATTATACTTTCTTTGACTTCCCGTAATAGAATTCGCCCATACCATATCATGGCCATGGATTTATTTAGGCTATATCAATTCCATAAAAGGTCCTGAGATATCAACTTCTATTATGGAACAGAAGGGAAAAATCCTTTCTCTCATTATCAATTAATGTAGTATCACTCATGAGGCACCCAACATATCCTACCTCATTGTGAATAGTGTGTCGTCACAGTTTTCATCAATACATCTAAGTGCGCGAGTTGTAATACTCATTAATAGTAATATTAAAGTCTAAGGACCAATACACATGTCCACATATAGGAACATCCAATGACACTATGAAATGTGGATTTCCTACTGGCGGGTCTCGTTCTCATAATATCCTCCTTGATATTACCAAGGGCGCACACCATGAGAAGGCGCCTCAAGGATTTATGAGTCCTCACCCCTAATGGCCTGTATTATTTGTGTCCCTCAAATAACATCATCCATCCATAGAACATATATTTAAGAACAGTGTTATGACACTTTTGGGTTCTCATCATAGCAGGGATCCGATATGACTCTTTAATGTAAAAGATGTCCTTAGGAAATTATCACATGTATTATCACACATAAGAAAAATCAAGATGTGATAAGGTATTTATTAATGAATAAAGTACAAAGTAGTTGGTTCTAGGCCCCCAAATCCAATAGACTCCCACTTGGACTAGAGCCAACTACTAACAACCTTTAACCCGCTATCTCTCATATGATATTCATGCTTCTACTGAGATAGGCCTTTAGTCATGGGGTCTAGCACGTTCTCTTCCGTGGACACTCTGCTCACTTCAGCTTCACCCCTTTGATAGAAATCCCTCAAGAGGTGATACTTATAGAGTATGTGATTTGTCAGTTGATGTGACCTTGGTTCTTTTTCAAGAGCCACCACTACAGTATTATGACAATAAAACATGATAAGATCTTTACTACTAGGCACCACATTAAGCTCCTAGACAAAGTTCCAAATCCAGACGGCTTCCTTGGATACATCAGAAGCTGCTATATATTCTGACTCCACTATATAATAGGTGAAAACTAGCTACTTTGAACTCTTCCAGCTCACAACTCCTCTATTGATTGAAAACATATCCAGATTGCAACATTAGATCGTTCTGATCTATTTGAAAACCAGCATCATCATACCCTCTGATGACAAGTTCTTCGTATCCTCCATATACCGGGAACATATCCTTATTTATTCTCAGATACTTAAGGGTAGTCTTAACAGCAGTCCAATGCTGTTCTCCTAGATCTGCTTGATATCTTCCCACCATGCTCAGTGCATAGGCAACATCAATCCCGGTACATAACTTGGCATACATGATGGATCCTATAGCCAAAGCGTATGGGATCTTACTCATTATATCTTTCTATTGTTGTGTCTGGGGAAACATTTTATAAGAAAGATGTAGGCCATGTGACACTATTACTAATCCCCTCTTGGATTGTTCCATACTAAATCTCTTTAGTATCTGGTCAATGTATGTACCCTGACTTAGTCAAAGCAGCCTCTTAGATCTATCATGAATGATTTGGATCCTTAGAATATAGGCAGCTTCACCCATTTCCTTCATGGAGAAACACTTGTTCAACCAGTCCTTAACTGATTGTAAGAATGGTACATCATTTCCAATAAGCAACATGTCATCAACATATACTACCAGGACAAAGATCGCATTCCCATTAAATTTCTTATAAACACATGGCTCACATTCTTTCTTAAGGAAACCAAATTCATTTATGGATTCATCAAATCAAATTTTCCATGACCTGGATGCTTGATTTAATCCATAAATGGATTTCTACAACTTCCAAACCCATTTAGCTTCACATGGTGTCACAAAACCTTCTAGTTGTGCCATATATAGACATCTTCCTGAAGGTTCCCATTAAGGAATGCTGTTTTAACATCCATTTTCCAAATGTCGTAGTCATGGTAAGCTGCTATGGGAAGTATGATTCTTATGGATTTAAACATGGAAATGGGCGAGAATGTTTCATCATAGTCAATTTCTTGATACTGTCTAAATCTTTTAGCCACTAGCCTTGCTTTATTAGTGCTAACTTGACCTTCCATGTCCAGTTTTCTCTTGAATACCCATTTTCATCCAATAGGCTTTACATCAACAGGCTCATTGACTAGAACCCAGACTTGGTTCTGATACATGGAATCCATCTCAGAATTCATAGCTTCTTTCCATCTTGCAACTTCTAGTCTTTCTACTGATTCCTTGGAGGAGAGAGGTTCATCATTGTCCAACAATAATGATTCACCATCCTTGTAGACTAGGAGACCAAATATCTCTCGTTCCCTTACCTCTCTTGAGTTCCTACGCAGTACTTGTGTTTCTGTAACCTCTTCCATGGGGACCTATGGAACTTATTCCTGTACCAACTCCTGTGTATCTTGAGTATCAACTTCATCAAAGTCAATCTTGCTCCCACTATACCTTTTGAGGATGTTCTCCCTCTCAATAAAGATAGATTGTCTAGCGACAATAAATTTCTTGTCATGAGGGTGATATAGGTAATATCCTTTGGTTTCCTTGGGATATCCTATAAAGATACACCTCGTGTTTCGGGGTGCTAGTTTGTTTCCTGAGAAGGCCTTAACAAATGTCACACATCCCCATACATGTGTATTCAACAAAATGGGTTTCTTTCCATTCCATAACTTGGATGGAATTCCATTTTCCACCTTAGTTGGTACTCGATTTAATGTGTATACTGCAGTTTATATTACATATACCCGAAAGGATAATGGAAGATCTGCATGACTCATCATCAACCCCACCATTTCCAACAAGGTGCAGTTCTTACTTTCACTAACACTATTCCACTTTGGTGTATAAGGAGGTGTGAGATGATATTGAATCCCAGAATCCCGTAGAAGATCGATGAACTCTTGGTTAAGATATTCTCCACCTCGATCTGATAAAAGTTTCTTTATCTTCTTACCAAGATGATTCTCTACTTTATTCATGAATTCCTTAATTTTCCTTAAGTCTTATGACTTATACCTCATTAAGCAGACATAGAAATATCTACTCAAATCATCATTAAAAGTAATGAAGTAAAAATATCCTCCTCTAGATTCTACTAGAAATGGTCCACACACATCCATGTGCACAAATCCTAGAAGATCTGTGGCCCTTTCACCTTGTCCACCGATGGGAAACTTGGTCATTTTTCCTTGTAAACAAGTGTGAAATCTATCAAGTGGTTTTAGCTCAGTAGAGTCCAAATAACCATCTTGGCAGAGCTTTGTCAAGTGCTTCTCATTTACATGACCGAGACAGTGATTCCACAACTGGGTGATGTATGAGTCATGTGAGTTTGTTTCGTTATCGATTTACAAAACTTGATTTTCGTAACTTAATACATACAAACCATTATTTAAATGTGACATACCATAAAATATGTTGTTCTTATAAAAGAGAAAACCCTTATTTCCAAACATGAAAATAAATCCATGCATATCCAAAAAAGGTACAGAAATTATGTTCTTGGTAAAATAAGGCACATAATAACAGTTATATAAAACCAAAATCATCCCAATTGGCAATGAGAGGTGGTAATTTCCAATAGCCAACACAACCATCCTTGCGCCATTGGCAACATGAAGATCCACCTCTCCTCTGGCAATCTTTCTAAATATACTTGGTTCCTGCATTTGAATATATATGTGAGCCTCACAAGCTATATCTAATACCCAATGTGTAGAAATGGAAAGATTACACTCGATAAAGAACACAAATTTTGCGTCCCCACGCTTCTAAGTGCATTTCCTCTTCCAATGGAATTGATTGACACATGGAAAACATACTTCCTATCGTTACTTTCTCTACCTATGGATCTTTCCCTTCTTGAAGGGACATCGCTCGGGGGCTTGAGACCTTTTATAATTCTTTGTCCCTTTTACCTTGTCCTTCCTTTTCTTATTCACCATAAGGACTTCTGGTTTGTCACGCCCCATGTCCTTGTCTACCCGGTGAATTAAGTTCAAAAGTTCTGATAGACTCTTCTCATTGTCTCTCATGTTATAATTGACAATGAAGATAGAGAAGGTCTTGGGAAGTGATGATAGGATGAGATCTATATGTAAATCATCCAGGAATTTAATCCCTAAGATGTCCATACGTTCAATGTAGCCAATAAGCTTGACTACATGAGTCCCAGCTGGCGCAGACTCTCCAAGCATAGTTGTAAACAAATAATTGGAGATATCATATCTCTCTTGTCTTGCATTCTATTGGTATATATCCTTAAGGTGAGACATCATGCTATACACGTCCATGTTTTCATTTTGCTTTAAGAGATCATTAGACAAGGATAATAGCATGAAATATTGGACATCTATGGCATCATCCATATGTTTCTCATAGAGAGATATTTCCTCATCACTAGCCTCTTTCCCTGGCGTAACTGGAATAGGCTCTTCCAGCACATACAATTTCCTCCCATGGTGAAGGATGACGCGTAAACGCCTCTACCATGCTTGGAAATTGGTGTTGGTGAGAAGGTTTTCCTTCTTGAGTATGGTTCGTAATGATATGTTTGAAGTCATTTTTCTTTTCGTTTCAAAAAATTAATATGAGCAAAGGTTTTAGTACTTTATAAAACTGATACAAATAAATAAATTAATACTTATTAGTCTCCCACTATTTTTTCGAAATCTAATAGCCCTCACTATTGACTTCGGAATATTATATTGCATGAATATTCTAGTGTCAATGATTCATATTTCCCTCAAAATTACCACAACTAGGGTGGGTCAAGCAACTTGAAGGGTTTTAGGTAGGCATTCCAAATGCCAACTGCATTAACTTGCAGCTCCTTGATCCGTTGAGTGGACTCCCCAATCCTAAAATCCTTTTATTTTGGATTTCCTCAACCTTTGCCTCTTGGTCACACCAAGTCCTGTTGTTCCAGTCAACCCTTGATGCGAACCAGGTCAAGTCAACCAAAAACCATGAATTAGAATTCCCCAATAATTGAAAGCACCCCAACCAGGGTTGGTCAAGTACTTTGAACTGTGGTTCGATTCTAACCCAGATCATGGAAGGCTATACCGACTTAATATTTTGTTGAGGGATTTTATCCTTATACATAAATTTCCATTTTATGATCATCGATTAAATCCTTTTTAATATTAAGTGGGATATAATTAAGTGATTAAGCATGCCTAAGATAATATTTATGCATAGGATGGTCTTATTTTAGTTCCATCTTGAATGCTTGTTTAATTCATTAATTGTGTGATCGTGATAACACAACCACAATAAATAAACCATGAAACTGACAGAAATAAAATAAATGGTATGATCATGAGCTTGTTCTATTGGTTATTTTATCTAGTGGTTGATTAACTATCCCAAGACCTAGGGGAGAAACACCTTTAACCTTTTGGGTTCATGTTTACATCTTTCCACCTGTCCACCTTTGTATCTCCTGGGATTGGTTTCACCTTGGATCCTTACTTGATCTGCCTCTAATAGCTTGGGAGCTCCATCCATTACATATGCATTTATCTCACACATAGGTGAGGGTTAAAATGGGTTTTTACATAAAATAATCCTTGGGCGTGCAGGCCCTATACATTACTGAGGAGAAGGCTCGTAAGAAAACAAATATAATTTAAATAAATAAATTAAAAGAATCCATTCACATACAAAGGTCTTGGTCTAGCTCATGAACATCCATACAAGCAATGATATTTACGCATAAATAAAACTTGCATTCTATTATTTAATCATTCTTGCTTAAGATAAATCATGCTCGAATCAATTAATTATCTTTAATTAATCAATAATTTTAGCTTAAATACATTTCTGAATTTTCTTGAGATTCTCATCCATCATAATTTTAAACAAATAAATTCATTTAAAATTATCACTGTATGTAACTTGTACCTTGGAGGCAGCTCGGTGAATTATTGTTCATTATGCAGATGTTAAATTAAACACATATATATAAAACACCTATCACGTGATATGCCTCAGCTTTACACCTGCACTATGGTACACATCTCGAGGGTTTGTATAATATAACAATAAATTTTAATAAATCTGCATAATTTGGATGAGTACACGACATGTAGTTCGGACTACATGGTGTGTAATTTTGTTTTCCATCCATCCGAATTACATGCCTGGGACATGGGGTGTAGATGTACTTCAGAAATTTTCAATGTACACAGCGTTTTCAGTGGGACACATGCTGTGTAGTATCCGCGTTATAGAGTTTCTAGATGGGAAATCCGTGTATGGGGTACACGGTCCAACCCTAAGATGAAGGGACTACACGCCATGTTCAGTAGACCACACAACGTGTAATCCAGAAACCATGTGCCACCTTATCCTGGTCAATACACAATGTCATTTATGACTTAGGTACACTCCAATACACGACTTGATTTGGCAGACCAGTCTGATGAATTGAACCTAGACTACACAACATGTACTTCCGAATACACACTGTGTATTCTTGTGTTGTACGACCATGAATTTTTTTCACCTCCGTATGAGATCCTCTATTTTATTTTAATCAAAGTTAAAAGGATTTTTTTTTTCTATAAGGTGGACAAGAAATGAGAGAGGAGGAACATATCTCGAGATTCGTATTTAAAGAATGACTAACTTGAATTGAAACAACTAAATTATTAAATGTGTAAATCACCACTGAAAAACTAAATAATTATAATCAACAACATGACCACTCTGATACCACTTGTAGGTTTCAGGCACAGTGGAAGCACATTGGTGGGCCTACCTAACTTTAATTTTAGCATGAAACAATGTTCAATCTGAGATTCATCACGATAATAAAATTCCGGATCTTCGGAGGAGAATGAAGAATGAAAAGAAAGAGAAGGGTCCTGGAACCATTGAGAGGATCATCATATGTTGGTTATAATTAATTTAATTAATTTACAAGAATTACCTTGATGGAATTATTTCTTCGTTGATGTTTTCCAGGCACATTTTGATGTGATTCGTCGTTGCGTCATAGAAGCCAAGTTTAGACTTTCTCTAGTGGTGATCCACATGTGCACCACGTATCTCTAGACGTCACCAAAGGAATCTCTAAGTGATAGCATGGAGAAGCATTTGCTTGCATTTTCCACCTCAGATCGCCTTGATCCGATGGAGGAGGATCGCTCTCAGTCTAGAGCGCGTTCTAGGAGGAAGGAGTTCTCTCGACCTTGAGAGAATTTTCCAGAGTTGTTGTTCACAATGATTCATCGAAAAGTGTAGGGGTTGTGAAGATATTTATAATCAGGTTTGAGGTTATAGAGTTATGACAATAAATAAACACGTTACATGTTTATTTATTTTATAATCTCTTATTGAAAACCCCCATGTCGAATCATTAATTCCTTGACATGCGCCTAAGCTGATTATAATAAATATCATTTAGTAAAACAATATTATTTACTCAAAATCCCAACAAGAAAAACTACACAATGTGTAATCATTAATACATGGCGTGTACTTGTTTTTCATTTCCTTTCCAAAATAAAAACTACACAGCGTGTGCATTCAATGCACACGACATGTATATATTATTTTTTCATTTTATTCTTCCTCCAACATTAAAATGATTTAGGATTCCTTGAAAATTTATTAAACCACATATGAGAATGATCTTTATTCTACTTGAGATACTTGGATACACTTAGTGTGTGACCCTCTAGGCCTCTTTCTCATTGGAATTTGGCAGGCTTGTCTAAAGTCCAATATTAATGTCTAGAAATGGGTTAAGGAACCCAATAGAAAGAATTTTATGACACATTGAAATGTCACCTCATACGAATTCTTACCATGTAATTTAATCCCTTTTTCTCGATATCTCTAATCAAGTGGGTTTCATGCTAGTGCCATCAACCCATGTGCTCAATTATTCTTTCTTTGACACCCTGAAATTGAACTCGCCCATACCTTACCATGGCCATGGATTTATTTAGGCTATATCAATTACATAAAAGGGCATGAGATATCTACTTCCTTTATGGAATAGAAGGGACAAATCCTTTCTCGCATTTTCTATTAATGCAGTATCACTCATGACACACCCAACATATCATACCTCGCTAAGAAGAGTGTGTCTTCACAGTTTTCGTGAATATATCTAAGTTTGGGAGTTGTAATACCCATTAATAATAATCTTAAAGTCTAAGGACCAATACACACATCCGCATATAGGAACATCCAATGACACTATGAAATGTGGATTTTCTACTTGCAGGTCTCATTCTCATAATATCCTCCTAGATATTACCAATGGCGCACAACATGAGAAGGTGCCTCAAGGTTTTATGAGTCCTAACCCCTAATGGCCTTTATTATTTGTGTCTATGAAATAACATCATCTGACTATAGAACATATATTCAAGAAGAGTGTTATGGCACATCTGGGTTCTCATCATAGTAGGGATCTACTATGACCCTTTAATGCACCAGCTGTCCTTAGGAAATTATCACATGCATTTTCACAGAGAAGAACAATCAAGATGTGATAAGATATTTATTAATTAATAAAGTAAAAAGTAGTTGGTTCTAGGTCACCGAATCCAACATTCCACACACCAAATCCTATATTATATTTTCTCTCAGAAATATTTAAATATCAGATAGAGGTGAACGGAGGAACAAATTTAGACATTTGATTTTGAAATCACTTACACCTAGGGAAGGGGGGAATGTTGTTTTAGATTCTTTTAGAAGTAATATCCCATTATAATATTTGAAATAATCTAGTGATGAATAAAACCTAATGGGCCTCTTTTCTTAGATTCATGTAGAGGTAAATGAAGAAAAGTAGATTATAATACTTACTACTATTTAGCTAATAAATTTTTTTATTGAGATTATCTATAAAGGAAAACTAAAATATAAGGTGTTTCAAAATATTAGGGAAATTATATATGGTGGTGAGACCATTGATGAGTAGTCTTTATATCTCGAGGGTATTTTCTACTTACAAAGATAATATATATTTTATTCATCCATAAATAATGATGTGATGAAAAATTTCCACCACTCTTGGTGGGATATACATCTAGGATCCACAAAAGGGTATTATGCTATGCGATGCTAGAATTAGTTTCCTTGGATGAGATGAGATATAGAGTATTTTTTATCATGTTTCTATAATTATTAGAAAATTAATGTGGAATAATCAATGCCTTTTGGTTTTGTTTATCATGTTACTTTAACCACTAAAAATTGGGATGAGATATACATGGAATTCATCATTATACTACCTCATACCGCTTGAAGAAAGAATTATTTTTGGTTAGTGATTAATAATGTGATGAAATCCACCCAAACTTATCAGATCAGTGACACCAAAAAAATATAGGATCTTAGGAATATTTATTTTTAGGAGATTATTATATTTCATTGGGTACTAATTTATATCATTTTTGATAGATATCCTTGATTAAAATATTGATTTTGTAAAGGAATTAAAGAGTAAATTTGATCCTAATTGAATCAAAGCACAACTTATCACCTGGAAATCGATGGGAATATAGATTGAGAAGTATAGAATTTTGAGGACATTATTTGGTATTACATACTAGATTCTGATGAATCATGGGATTACCAATTAGAACTGGTTAATTTCACTTATAAAAATACATAATATTATTTTATTAGAAATGATCATTTGTACGATTTGTATGGTTGACAATTCCTGTCTCTTCTATGTTGGGACGAGGTGGGTGAGACTTCATTGGTGGGATAAAGCATTGTCCAAGAGACACTATGTAAGTTTTATATTATCTAGAAGTGACTGGTGATGGATCACATTCAACAAAAATCATACACTAGTCATTATCACTATCTTTCTTTTGATTTTTTGGTTAGTGTACAAGTGTTCTTAAATGTATCACCTTTTTCGGATCATCAATAGCTCAAAAAAGTTAGGAACCACTTCCTGAGGTATGTGGTACCCATTGAGACCACTGAAAGGATTAAGAAGGAAATTTATTGATTGGAGTTACCTTCTTCATTTATGGGAATTTACAACATATTCTATGCCTCTTAATTAATTAAATACCACTCCTATCACCCCATCTGTTAAACTAGAAAGAGATAGAATTTGAAATATAAATTCTTGAAATAATAAACTAATCATGATTGTTGAATCAGAAGATAAAGTCTTAAGTGGGAAATATATTCTATTTATCATGTTTTTTGAAAGCATGAGAGGTATTTTTGTGATTTGTGGGAGTAAGAATATTTTATGAGGGAATAATTACCTCACCTATTTATTGGACATCCATTTTTGAGATGACTTTCATTGGGTAGAAATTGATATAGTGGGGATAATTATAATACCTAGAGTTTCATTTTCGAGTATGAATTTATTTTTTATTGTTTTTTTATATTTATTCTATTATTTTTGTGTATTTTTTCATTTGAAATATTTTAAAATAGATAATTTATTCATGTCACATGGTTTTCACATGATTAGTGAAAAATGTGAGACCCTTTAATGAAGAACCTATATTATATCTCAGAGGTGATTTCACTATTTTAACAAGTTTAACCAAACCATGTGAACAAAACATGAATCTCCTCTTGGTTTCTCTAGTGTGATATATATGGTTGGATAATGGGTTTAAGAAACCTATGGATAAAAAATGATGTTATATAAGGTTTATTAAAAATTTGATTTTTCCTCTTTTAACAAATTCATTTTTACTCATTGAATCTCACTTTCTCCACTATTTTAAAATCATTAGATATCATGGTTTTGAATCTATTATTATTTATCCCTATTTTTTAATTTTTTGTGTATTTTTACCATGGTTCATCAAAAAATCACAAAGTTAGGGACTTTATTTATTTACTATGTTGTTTTCTCTATTTTTCCTAGGTTGTATCCTTTCTATATGGACATGTAGGCCTAGGTTTGTTTTTACCCAAATTTAAATGAATATTCTTTTAATATTAGGTCTTTTTCTTCGATTATATGTTATTTACACCTCCTTTATTAGTGAACTAAACCTATTGGAAGGTGGTCTCACCAAATTAAAGTAGGTGATTCGGGAGATATTTTTGTTAAATGAATCATATATTATTTCTTATTTTTAAAGGAGTTTTTTATTTTTTTAATGTATTTTATTCCATATTTATGACTATTATATATATATATATATATGAAATTATATCTCAAAAGAATATTCTTATGATATTTGTGACTAAATTGATTTTAAAAGAATGTTTTTTATATGGAATTAAAGTCTTCATAGTATTTATTTGATGAAAAACCCCTTTAAAAATAGTTGTTTTTTATTGTAATATTATAATTAATTGAACATTTTTGACACATGGGAACTTGGGGTAGTTATTTTGGAATCTAGAACAAGTATTTAAATTCATAAAATACTATTTACATACCATTGTATTACTCTAATTAATAACAAAATATTACAATGATTTGGATTATATGGTTATGGTTCCACCAGATAGGTGTCACTATACCTTTAGGCATGATACATATATATCTTTAGGAGCTTAAACATGATTTCATATGATTGGTTGGAGAAATAATAAAGTAAGGAGATATTAGGTGGCTTGACCTTAGTGTCATTAGGGCTTCTCACAAGGTTCTTATTTTAAATATTTGTTTACATATACTTTACATTGATATGTAAAATCTATAAAAACTTGTTATGTGTTACTCCAACATTAAAAATTCAAATAATAATAATTTTATATGATTCATTTCAATCTAAAATTCCTATATTATCTATCAATATTTTATCATGAAAAATTGGTTTGATCCTACTCTTCTTGTTCTCCTCACACCCTATATACACCCAATGGGTGTATTTTTTTGACTAAAGAATGTAATAGAGATGGACCAGTTAGAGGCGGTATTTATTCATTATTTATGATCTTGGGTTGGTGGTGGTTACATAGTGTATATTTGGACATCTAGTCACACAAATATGGGTAGAAGTTTCTTTGGGTTCTATTAGTTTATGATGTATACTTACGAAATTTGTATCACAAATTTAGTTAACATACCGTATTTATTAGTTTTGGAATTTATGAATTATTGTGCTTGTTTTCATGGGATATTTTATATATTTATATTTTTAATGATGTTTTCTTGTTGATTTATTGTTATTTTTTTATTCATTCAAGTGCATGACTCACCAAGATATAATGTAGTCATTCAAAGTTCTTTTTTAGGAACCACTTGTTGGATTTGTTTGGGAAAAAATATTTGTAAACTGTGTTTCTTGATGCTAAAGACTTTTTTTATATCCCTTAGGGATCAATAATTCCCTTTTTTTTATTTCCATGTAATTTCTTGAATTCCCAAGTGTGGTGTAGATTGGTTTGGTTCATGAATTTTTTATTATTGGGTCACACTCCCTGTTCCCATAAAATGACCCACAATATTTTATATACATTTTCAGAAGAGGAAGAAATAATTTATGGCCAAGGTTTTCCAATGTTTTTAGTCCATAATTCATGTTAATTTTATAATTTTATTGAAAAAGTGCATTTGAATTCTTAATTTTTAGTCTAATATAATAATTTATATTATAATGGAAACTCGTTAATTATCTATAACAAAGTGGAATAAATCCTAAATATTTTATTACCTAATATATAAAAATTCATTATTACTAGAGTTTGATCCCTAGAGACAATTTCTATATACTTTATGATTACATGTATTAATTTTTCTGAATATTCATAATTTTTTTATCACACTATGATTTTTCTTTTCCATGAAATTGTACGAGATAATTTCCAAAGAGTAACGATCAAACTAAAAGTTTATAGCAGTTCCCCATAATGATGAAAACCTATAAGTTACAAGATAGTGATATTAAAATACCTTATATATATATATGGTTGTTAAAAAATATTGGGACATAAATTATATAGTCTATTAGGGGCAGAGACTCATAGAACCGTGAGACACTTTCTCATTGGGCTCGCCCTTGGTAATTTCTAATGGAGAAGATTATGTGAATACAACCTACCAGTAGGAAGTACACATTAATAAATATCAATGGATGTTCCTATATATGGACATGTGTATTGATCCTTATACATTAATATTATTATTAATGGATATTGTTAGTTTCGTCTTTTGATGTATTGATGAAAACTGTAATGACATATGTTTTTTGGGAAGTAGGATACATTAAACTTGTCACATGTGATATTTCATTAATGAATAATGAAAGAAATGTTTTTTTACCATTTTTCATTATTTTAATTTGATATATCATCACATTTTATGTGAATGTATTATCTTAAATAAATCAATGACTATGATGTTCTATGGGTAGGTTCATTTTTGGAATTTCAAAGAAAGAGACATCGAGCACATAAATTGGTGACCCCAACATGCAACCTATATGAATAGAGATATCATGATAAAGGGAATATATTACATAGTAATAATTCATATGAGGGTTTATATAATTTTGGAATTAAATTATTTATCTTTGGGTGTCTGGGCATGTTTGTAGATGCTAACCTTGGAAATTGGGTAGTTCTGCCTAATGTCACCGAGAAAGTGGACTAGATGGACATACACTTAGTGGTTCTATAACCTTAGATAAATATTAAATATTATTAATTATTTAATATTTTTATTAAAATTTTTTCTCATACATGGTTTGATAAATGAACATTTATTTCTTGATTTAATATATTCAATCTCTAGTTATTTAATAGAATATTTTTGTGCGGTGTAAGAACCTAGTTCTTCTATGTGGTACAAATCCATTAATGTTTGCTCTAATTATTTCATTCAGACCTAATATTAATGATTAATTAGTTAATAGTTGTTTGGGGGGGGGGGTTTGGGGATTTTTTGGAGCTTGATAACCCTAGCTAGTTGATAAAAGGAATAGGGTGTATGATTAGTAGAAATTGTGTGAGCCAGTACACACATTTTGTATAACTGTGTGAGGGAATGACATAAGAGAGTAAGAGGCCACACTATTTATGAAACCCATGCTATGAGGGTCCCAAAAACGTTTTATAGGTATATAATTTTTTGAAGATCCATACAATACAGTTGAAACATGGTGTCTCAAGATGTGCTACCTAAACATGTGAGGTCGCTGATTAGGTTGATACTGGATGAGGTGAGTGATATAACCTCGAGGTAGGAGGTCTATGAATCATACTTCCAATTGCACAATTTTATAAACATATATTATTTTTCACACGATTATTTCATCGATCATTGACTATTTAATCAATAATCCATGCTTATAATAATCATGCTCATATTATAGAGCCCATTACATAACTATTAATCTTGTTGTTGGTGGTTGATATCACATATCATTCCACCAAAATTATGGAGATAAATAAATTTTTACTTAGTAACCCCGGTGTGCTTATCTATGACTACAATTGAGTGTATGTCTGGACCCTCTTAGGGGTAAGTCCTATTTAATTAAATAGATGAATTTATAAGCTCATGGCCATAGTTTATGTACTGGTTGACCCTTCTAAGGTAAGTGTATCAATACAATAAATGGATCTTAATTAAAAATGGAAACTATAATATATTTATCATGTAGACTATTAGAATGTAATTGAATGAATTGGTTTCATGCCTGTATAAAATATTTCCATGCTTAATGTAAGGAAGTAGAGTGAACATAATTAATAATTAAGTAATTAAGGTACTAAGTTGTTTCATGTCCTTCTTATCATTTTCACTTAGTATATATGGTAATGGAATGAACATATTGACTCATAAAAAGGTATGAAAATTACATGTAATTAATTAAATAATTAATCAATTATAATGTTTCTATTGAATATGGACCTTTTTTATCTTTATAGGAGTGGTCATACTTGAGTCGTCCTTGTATTCCAAAGGTAATTCCTTTATAACTCAGAGGACTCCATTATCATTCATTGATTCACTTCCAAGGTAGATACTAACCTTAGAACATGGTTTTTTTCTACAAGTGGATTCATAAAATGAATCTATAGTATCCCTTCACTATCTTCCATATATTAGGATTACTTGGAATCACTCCTTGGATCTAGATTGATGTGTTAGGAAACGCGGCGTTGTGTATTCGCCCTATTGTTCCCAGTCATGATTAGACCATTTAACCTTAGAAGAGATCTATTGACTCAATTAGAAATATTTATAGTGTAATTCCTCATAAATACCCTTTGGATTACACTCATACACCTTATATCCAAGCTGTATGTTATTACTGAGTTGGTTTGACCACTAAGGTCAAGGGTTACTTGCTTATTACCTTAGATCATCTGCATTATTATCATCGTTATAGGTTTCCCACATGCGATCCTCTATTATTATTTTTATTATTATTATTTTCATGATACATTTTAAATTTTGATATGTCTCATGTGACTTATTTATATAAACTAAACTCGAACGAATAAATTAATGAAATGATTACATGTTTAGACATGTGATAAGGCCAAAGCATGTATCAAGGTATCTTCATTACTGCACTATATTTGATTTCATATATTCTTACACACTATCAGTTTATAATCAAATATTGGATGGTATAGTCATCATTGGTGGTGGCATGCAAATATTTATCTCCCACCCTATATGTGTCTCCATTAGTAACTAATAAGATTACATTTATATAGTTCCCGATAAGGGAAAGAATCCCACTATGGAAACCTGATATTTCTAGTTTTCCTAAGATAGATCTTGGTAGTAGATGATTGATCGAGTGGTAAGGATATTGAATAGTTTTTGGTTTCTTTTTTATTCTTTTGTTTAGAATATATTATATGCAATCATGTATATCTATTTTTAGTTTTCTTGAGACATGACATAAATTTTCATCAGAATTTGGATATGATTCAATTTGAAAATTGTTATTATCATCTATTGATTTTATTTTTATGTCTTTTTCCATTATAGTGGGTTATATTTCCATTTATATATATTTTTTATCCTATATTCATTATATTTACATACGATTCAGCTATTTATATGTTATTACTTTTCCACTATTCCCTACTCTGGATAGGAGGGAATAGTCTCCCCATAGATACACCCTAGTCTCTCACTGCTATTTGGAATCCGATGGTATATGGGGAGGCATTCTTGAGTCCCTGTGGCCAATCAACATTGGGGAACATTTGAATGGCATAATGGTCAGGATGTCACAAAGTGGTATCTAAGGTTTAGTTTATTTCCTTACTATTTTGACACAATATACATGAGATTAAAAATGATTTGGAACTTGGTTATAATCCATGCATTGGAATAACTAACCCACATTCAGGGTAAATACCATGTTTCCTAAAATTATGAATTGTTGTTCTATATTTCATTTATTACATTTGGTATCCTTTCACCATTGGGTGACCCACATGTTATGTAATGGTTATTATTATTATTATTGCGGATTTCATTTTATCCTTTTCCTGATGATATGAGGCAAATGAATAATAAATCATACATCATTATCAAAACCTAGAATTCATATTTCATGCATATTCCATGCCATATATAGGAATTTTTCTTTGTAAATTTCTTGTTTTTTCTATGATTTTTGTGTATCCACGGTTGTTATATTTATTCTAGAGGTGCTATTTGGAAGAATTTGAGTGATCACTGGTTTCAATTTTTAATGTGAATGCACCCTCATAGATTGGAATGTTTGATTTAATGAGTTGAGCCATCATATTATACCCATTACATTCTAAGATAGAATATAGACTAAGTTACATAGAAAATAAATGGGTGTCAATTTCAGTGATAAGGTGTATGGGCCCTTATTCACAAGAAATTATGATCCATTTTAATTAAACCATGATAAATTTATATAAACAAATGAAATATTAAAATGTAAAATGTTATTTATAAGATAAATGGTTTCCATTAAATGAATAGGAAAGGCATTGTTGAACCTTCACCTACTTGAACCCCTATGAATTAAACTCGAGAATATACCAATACCTTATACTTTTAAGAGAGTAGATGGGGTAGTACCCTGGGTAATGAGACCTTATTATTAGATTAATTTTCCACTAGTGCTTCTATCTATTATCAAATATTTATCTAAGATGTGTTATTGGTATTTGAGTATCTATTCCACCACAATGTCCTCTTGTCATACACTATATGAGTGGTGACAACCACACTCCATAGATGGTGGTCTATTAGCTATTAGTATTACCACCAAGAGTGTTACTTAAAGCTCCTACTTTTATAACTTATATAGGAGCTAACACCAATATTTTATATTGTTTTATAAGTCTGATTTAGTCCATGAAATTTTATATAATACCCACACATACGATTGTTTATCTGACACATGAGTTCTTGTAATAGCATTCTCCCATATGTTCGAGGGATGAAGGTACAAAGTATACTGAGTATTGGATGGATGCCACTCTATCTATCTTGAGAATATAAATATTCCTACAAGTAAGAGGGTCATGATTTATACCTATTTGCTTCATGATTCATCAATATGTTAGTGGTATTTTTTTATCTAGGCTGGTCCTCATTAGGGTATGGTTTGGGATGACATCTAGATTGCCTTATGTGATCACCTCTTTCATCAGACACTGGTAGTTGACCAAGCCGGAGAGGTGATTCACATGGAGTAGGGTGCTATGTCAGTCATGGATTATTTAGTGAATTTTACTAAGTTTCCATGCATTTCTATTCTTTTAGCTAATGACGGTCTATCGTGTTCAAGATGCTTTAAGGATGGGATTTGGTATTCCATCCATACTCAGGTGAATGTATTCCACCTACCTACTATTTATAAAATCATGAACCCTACCGTAATCACTAATCCCAAACTTAGTGAAGACGACAGTTCTAGGCATACATGTTCAACACCAAGATAGGTCAATAGTTCTTCTCAAACTAGGAAGCATAAATATTAGGTTTCTCATTAGAGAAGTGGTGGACAAAGTATTCACACTAGAAGCTATGTTATATTTTATTAGTGTGTACAATAGGAGAATCTGAAGCCTTAGCATGATGGAGGCCCTATTGAGTGCCACAATTTAGACTCTATTAGACATTTACAAATATTATATAGGAACCTTCCATCTACATTGAGTGGAAGATGTTCCTCAATAGATTTACATTCATAGGAAGTACCAGTTGTGCTGAGTTTGGATGGGGGTTGGAGTAGCATGGGTAAGACTTACCAAGGAGGAGGTCATGGGCATGGTAGCTATATTTTTGATTATCAGCTTTAGAAGAGTGGACATTATTATAGAAGTCCAATAATTTCATAGGGTTATAGACCGAGTCAGTTTCATGCCTTACAACTGATACTAGAGGATTAGAGTGAAGGACCATCAACGGTATGAGGTACTATTCTAGTACCCTCCACTATTATTTATGTTTTATTTGATATAGGTTCTTCACACTTCCTTTTCCTATTTATAGACCATGGAAATTCTTGTGCTTGAAATTTTGTATTACTCTGGTGTGATGACCCTAGATACACCATTGGGAGTATGGTCAGAGCAAATATGACAATGCAGGTACTTCCCCATTGAGGTAAGTAGTTATCCTATCTTATGGGACCTCTTCATTCTCACGATGATGGGATTCAATATCATTATCTAGATGGATTTTTTGGTTCCCTATCGTCACATTGTGTAATTATATCTCTACTGTGTGTCATTTACCTCACTAGAGGGTAGCAGTTATCTAGAAATGGGTGAGTGGGATGTCTAAGACATTAGAACTAGACCATAACATCACAGTATATGTGGATTGACTGCTCAAATTTCTAGTCTTTTTATGGATAAGTAAGGAATTCCTTAGACAAATTTTCCTCCTATAGTAGATCATTTTAAGGAAATGTTTTTCGATGATTTTTTTGGGTTATCTTCTAAGAGAGAGGAAGAGTCTATGATCAAGATCATTCCAAGAGTATCTCTAGGGTTTATTCCTCCACATAGGATAACACCTACTAGGCTCCAGGATCTTGAGAGATATTTGGAAGATCTATAGGCTATATCAGACCCAATACTTCTTATTGGGGTTCTCTTATGCTTTTGACTATAATAGTGAATGAGACCCTTTATTTATGTAGGGATTAGTGGTGGTTGAAACAGATTAAAATTAATAAATTGTATCCACAACATAAAATAGATGATTTTCGTAACTAAATTCAAGGATCTAGGGTGTTCTCCAAGATCCCCCTGATATTGGGCTATCATCAAATGAGAGTCTGGACGTTAGGTATAACTTTTATAACTTTTATAGTAGGTATAGTCTTTATGAGTATCTTCTTATTCCATTAAGTCTTAATAAAATTCAGACCATTTTCATGGCTCTGATGAATAGGGGTTTCTGTCCCTATCTCGATTCCTTTTTCATGATCTTTGTGATGAAATCATGGTGTATTCTCATAATCGTAGTGACCATGATAGACACCATGAGATCATTTTGAATACATTTAGAGAGCATCATATTTTTACCAAGATTGATAAGTGCCACTTTTGGATCAATAATGTTCAATTCTTAGGTCATATTGTATTAGAATCAGGAGTTTTAGTTGACCCAGATATGGCGAGTGACATGGTTTCCTGGGGTCATCCCAAGAACAAGTTTGATATATTGAGTTTATTGGGAATGAATGAATGTTACAAGAATTTCATACAATAATTCTTAGGATTTTCGTCACATCATGTTGTCATTAAAAAAAGGGGTTGAAGTTACTAAATTGAGAATAATGAAATAAATCTTTGCAGGAGTTGAAAGGAAGGCTTACCTCAATACCTATACTGATTCTGGCATAGCCTGGAAGAGTCCATATAGTGTGCTATGATGCATATAACATAAGGATTAGAGTAGTGTCAATGATGATGGTTATATTTTTTGTGTACAGATCTCATCAGTTGAGGACTCATGAGAAAAATTAATCAATTCATGACCATGATCTAGTATTTATTTTCCATGTCTTACGTTGTGGGAGACATTATCTAATGGGTGAGCTCTTTGTGGTGTTTACTGACCAAAATAGACTCAAATATAAATTTATACTATGTGATTTGAATGTCATAATGATATGTTGGGTCTAATATCTTCATTCCATCAATTTTAAACTGGACTATATGCCTAGAAAAGGAAATGCAGTAGATGATGTGCTGATTCAGAAAACTCAAGCACACGTCGAGTAGGAAGCCAATGATGAGTGGAAATTAATGGCCCAATTTTTTGAGATGCATCTAGAGTTTCATGAGTTTCATTATAATTCATCTATTATAGCCAGTTTTTTAACCTATACACTCCTTGAGAGGGTGAAGATAAAGTATTTTTCAGATATTGAGGGGTTAGTTCCTTGAGAGAGTATTTCATGTGGGGACCCACCTTCGGATTGGTCTGTTGATGGAGACGATATCATAACTTTTAATGGATATGTCTAGGTTCCTAAATATTTGAGGTAGGAAATGATGTGATAGTCCTGTGATTCTTAGTTAGAAGTTCATTCAGGAATCTTCAAAATGAAATTAGATATGTGACCCCAATATTTATGGCATGGGATGAAATGTTAGATAAAAGATTTTATCACTAGGTGTTCCAACTGTCAGTAGGTGAAGGTCGATAACTAGAGACTAATGGATTTTTACAACCATTAAAAACTCTATAATGGAAATCGGAATATTCTTTATGGGGTTTTTAGTCAGCTTACTGAGCTCACCTCTAGGTAGTGATGTAGTTTGGGTAGTCATTGAAAGGCTAACGAAGTTAGCCCAATTCCTTCCTTTCCAAGAAACATCCATAGTTGATGAGATGGGAAGAATGTATGTCTATGAGATCTTATGAATACATGGGTTACCTCATAAAATAAATTAATATAGGGATTATAATTTCACAAAAGTTTATGGCATCAGTTGTAGAAGGATATGGGAACACATGTACTTTTGAGCACAACCATCCACCCTCAGACCGATGGCTATTTGGAACAAAATATAAAGGTGTTCGAGAAAATTATCTAAGCTTGAATCCTTTATTTTAATAGTTTTTTTGTAGAATTATATTGCTTTCATTGATTTCACCTATAACAATATCAGTCAAGCATTGAATTAGATGGATTCCTATGCAACCTTTTATAGTAGGTCATATCGTTTACCCTTTTGCTGGATAGAGGCAGGAGAGGCAATGATACTTGGTCCTTGTCTCATGTAGGAGACTATGGTGTAGGTAAAACTAATTTTGAACTGTATGTATACTACTGAGTCTATAAATAAATCCTATTCCTATCTTCACTGACGACCTTTGGAGTTTGAGGTTAATGATTGTGTTTTCTTATGGGTATCACACAAACATGGGTATAGATGGATACATAGGAAAGGGAAGCTGTCACCTCATTTTTTGGGTCATTTGAGATTTTTGATTGAGTCAAACTAGCATCCTATAGGTTTCTACTACCTAATAGGTATCCTTCCAAGCATTACTTCTTTCATATGTCATAGATTTACTGTTATCATGTTAACTTGTCTCATAATTTTGATCCTGTGGATATTGAGATGGATTATGATTCTTCATTTTAGGAGTATCCTGTGTGAATTGTTGAATAGAGTATAAAGTATATACATGTATAGTCTTTCTCTTTAGTATGGGTGAAATGGAAGCACAACTATATAAAATATGAGACTGGGGAGAGAAAATCCAATGTACATTCCTAGTGGCCATATTTTTTTAGATAGTGTTTTTCCGCCCTTCGAAGGTGAACTCAGGGATGAGTTTCTTTAATTGGAGAAGACTGAATGTTTCTAATTTTTATATAAGTTATGGACACTTTAAATTTCAATATAATTCTTTATTTCAGACATAATTTTTATTCTTAATGAATTCATGGTTGTTTCTTGGGGTGTTTGTGGATTTTTTAGAGCTCAGAACCCCAGTTACTGGTGGTGGCCTACTGAGATTTATCTCACACACTATCCGAGACACCATTGATACCTAGGAAGATTACATGTATGCATTTGTTGATAAGGGGATGCATACCTCTCTAGAAACTTGATCTTTCATTCTGTCTTAGGATGGATCTTGGAAGTAGATGACTTGGCCAATGCTTAGGATTCTTGATAGTTTTTTTGGTTTCTTTCTAAATATTTTTTATATAGTTTATTTCCTACTACCATTTATACCTATTTTCAATTTTTATAGAGACATGAAATACATTATAATCATCTTTTTTATATGATTTTGTTTACAAATTTGGATTATTACATGTTGATTGGTTTTTATGTGTATTTATTCTATGGTGGGTTACTAGTCCTATTGATGTAGATTCTATCTTTGATGTGCCATATTTTCACTTATTATTCTACTATTTACCTATTATTACTTATCTGTTGTGATCCACTCTAGTTATGAGGGAATAATATTTCCATGGACACACCCTGGGACCTCTATACTAATTGACATCCTCTAGCTTTTGATGAGGCACTGTTTAGGCCATGTGGAAAACCATCTTCGAGGTACCTCTGAGTAGAACTTGGATTGGGATGTCACATGCATAATATTTAATAAAAATACATTTTCTATTTAGTGAATATAATATTTTTTATTTATTATAACATAATGTAGTTAAATTTATTAATTAACTAAATAATCATTTTTCAAGCCCCATTAAATAATTTGGATGAATAGCGGAATGAGATTAACAGTCTAGTGAGAAATAATATATATTTAATATTAATTTAATAAATTTTCAATATTTTATTTTAGAAATAATATTTAATTAATTAAATATGTTTCTTAAGGTCAAGAAATAATAATATTATTAATATTATAAACAAGGGGTTTCATGGGGATTAAGAAAATGATAGAGCACATGTGAAACTGTTATTTTCTAACCCTGAGAATATATAAACCCAATTATATTATTTCCAATACTAACTATAGCTATTTGTTTTATTGTTCACAAAAAAAATTGGGGAATCATCTCATTTCCTAGGGAGTTACTCTCAAATAACTTTCTCAATAATGGAGAACTATCCCCTCCACCACAACTCTCAATTCTATAGAGAATGAGGAAAACCATTATTTGAAGCAACTTTCAAGTCTAGAATATAAAAAAAATATGAATTATGATCTTCCGCAATAACATTTATATATTCCTTGGAAATCACTCATAGGTTCATGTTTTACGTGTGTATCACAACTAGAGGTAATATACACCTAATTTCTAATAAAAAATGATGATACAATATAGAGACAAGGTTACATTCATCAATCAAGAATGAATTCATTACAATGTAATTATGTAACTACTTAAATTAATTAAAAATAATTGTGTGAGGATTCTATGTACTGGTTATAGTGTTCTTTCCTTATTTAATCAATGAAATTATTCTGTTTTTCATGATGTTATATGTTAAGTAAATCTTAGAATAATAATTACTTATGATAAAAAGAAGAGTTGTGTATAGACTATTGGAACTTATGCTATTCCTAGAACCCTCAAGTGGTATCCAATAAAGGAGAAATAATAATTTATAATTATTTAAATATTTTTTATGAATTTATTCATTTATAGTTAATTTTCAATTCTAGTTTAATAATTTATTAAATCCAAAACACGTTATATCCCCTTATTCCTCTATTTTATCTAAAACATAATAAAAAATGGAATAATTACGAATGAATAACATTTAAATAACTCATCAAGTTGTGCCAAGGATTATTGTTGGATAATATAATAATAAAAAACATTTATCCTATAGGTACATGTTGTGTACCCATGTTTAATGAACCATAACAAGTCATTAATTAATTTGGAGCATCATGCATTTGTTTCACATAGTGTGTAGTTAAGACACAATGTGTGTTTAATGGTACATCCTAGTGCACGACCAACCAAACTACATGGTGTGTAGCTTTTTCACACTATATGTTTTCCAATAGTCAAAATAATGACATGTGTTTGTTAAATGTAATGTTTGACTGGTATCCATTTTACTCGGAGACCACAAGACATGTATCCCTAGTACATGTCATTCATTCCATTAATGTCTGAGAAAGACGGACAAGCCCATTACCTAGAGATATTCTTATATAGATGACTACTTACTATACATGATTTGTATCTTGATAATACATTCCATGTATATTACTTGACAATGTATAATTTTTGAAAATTTTATTATAATACACAAATATTATTAAAAAGTGTTTCGTGTGTCATTTAATTGACTCATAAACTCCATGTGATGGGTTATATATATATAAATTATAAGTCTAATTAATTTATATGTGATATTTAGTACTTCATATCATATAAAATTTGTAATAAAATAATTAGTATGTGCATATTAAAGCATATCACACTATGTAAATAAAATTTATAAGTGTTTCATTTATTTAAAGGTACATTCCATGAAATTAGGTGATAAGACATGTATTATACATGTCATATGAGTAAAAAATATATGACCACAATACATGCTGGGTATTTTGAACATGTACTATAGCGATTCGTGCCTTTTACACATATTACTAGAGGACTTAAAGCACAATTAGCCAAGAAATACATACCAGGGATCGAAAAGATTACTGTCTTTGGTAGTCTAGGTACAAAAATAGAAATCATAAAAGTATAATAAAACATATTTTTGTTAATCTCCTTAATGATATCCTTACATCCATTTAGCTTCTTCAAATTTATAGGATTACTCGGGGAATACATATACAAAAGGGGTGATCTAAAAATCCCATTAAGGGAATAAACTGGGGATTGAATCATATCACACAAGTTATTAGTCATAACATGATAAAATAAATTAAATGGACCATGAATAAACATAGAGAGGCATAACATATAGAACATGGAATTATATGATCATGGAAACATAGGAAAGTGGCAGAAACATATAATATATCATAAACACGAGTAAAGGCTAAATTCCAAGACTATATCACATAGTGGACATAGTAACATAAAGGAATAGGTTTACTACATAATCCCATGCATGCTATATCATGAGACTAAAACATTATCCAATGCATTGGAATGATATCTTGGAACACCCATCATAACATGTTCATTCATATGTGCCATATATAAATAATCAAACATAAGGTATAAACATAAGGGTTACCCATATAATGAAAAGGGTATCATAATAATTTTATAAGGCATAATATAAGGGAGTATAACAATGTTATATATGAAATAATGGATTCAAATCATTCTTGGTAATTCATAAAAGAAAAATAATTGCAGATCATGAATAATTTTGTCCAAAAAAATTTAAAACTATAAAGTTAGTTGTTAGGTAACTTTATAAATGTTCTACTTAAGAATTGTTTTTAGGGAAAGAACTAAGTGTATTTAAAAAGGATATGTGTATAATTATTTCCATAAATACATATATGAAAAAATTATTTTTCATTATAAACTCGGTTATTTTATAAAAATATTTGAGTCTTAAAATAGTTTATGGTTTGTACATGAAAATATGTACGAAATCGAGAATTTCCCTTTAATCTGGTCTTCTTATCAAGAGGAATTGAGAAGGGAACCATTAAAAATATTCATTTATCCATAAAATATTGAATAATTTTACTAGATATACTTGTTTTGAAAATATATAGAGGACATAAAAGAGGTATACAAAAATAATTATGAGACAACTTGAGGCAAAGAGGGATTAAGTATTACCCAAATGAAATATGGAGGTTGGGGGAGATCCCTTACCTTATGTCTGATTGTATTATGAAATTTCAATTAATATCCTAGATAATGAAACTATATTCAATAATTGATTAATTAAGAACCTATTACACATGTATTTTATTTTTTATAATTTTATTAACTTCATTTATTTCCATTTTGATGAGTAATAAGGTTCGATTTCAGCATTATTGGAGTGTTTGATTCATGGTTTCATGGTCGGTTCACTTGTGTATAATTATTAATGTTCAAGTTATATGGGAATAAAAACCTTTAATTGAAATAAAATAGTACTAATTCACTTAAAAAAGTTGAAATTTCATCATATTTCATTTTATTCTGGCATGAGGATGATTAATTTTATAAAACATTATTGATAAATGTATAGTTTATTTATGTGGTTTTTCTGACCACTATGAACTAGTTTATCTTAATTTAGTATGATGTTTATATATTAGTTATAAAACCTGAAATATTTTATAATATAATTATTAAAATATTATTTAATGATAATAATATTTTTATGACTAGGATTGAAGACAGGAATGAAAAAAGAAATCTCATTATCAACTGAGACATTTAATCTCCATAATTTGGACAATAGTTTTATTTCTTTTAATATGAGGAGATGAGGAAAATGTATAGATATAAAATATTCCATTTTCAATATAAAATTTATGAATATATATGATACTAGATTTATTATATATTGATAGATGAATTACGTGAGGATAATAATAATAGAAAATAAATTAAGAGAGGTGGTTTAATATGGTTACCTCTTGAATATCACCTCCTTGAAGGATCCCTTAAGGAACATGGAATTGGTCTTATAGTGAGGTAAAAGACACTAAAATGTGTCCATTGAAGTATAGAGGATAATTTTTTAGATTATGGTTGATCTATAATGCCAAAGTGGTGAATGGATGTGAAGGAAGGGGTGCCCTTTTATAATTGAGGTGAGGGGAACCTTTGGAATTCTTCAAAATATGAAAATATAATAGGACTATTCTAGAGGAAAAAGTTTCTTAATAGCTTTTAAATGTAAATGGGATAAAATTATAAACCATATATTATCTCTTTTGGCATTATTTAATATTTTTATCAATTTAAATAATTTAATAAAATATTATAGTCATGAAATATCATTATTGTCAATTTTTTTTATTATTCATTGCTATGACTTTAATAACATCAAAAAAGGATACAATTCGAACCAAATATTGTATTATATCCAATAAATGTCATGGTAATATATATAATTTTTGGATCCTCTTAATTTTAAAAACTTATATTTTTTTAAATATTTTAAATATCATTTATTTCCCTTTCCATTAATTTAATAATTACTGCATCATCATTGTGTACAAATTTAAGTTATTTATTTCTTAACTAAAAATTAAAAATATGTTAACATGATGATTATAAATCTATAATATTTCAAATTACTTTTTATGGTTTAATATTTCTTCTGGATGAACACATACTAAAAATTTTATACTTAATAAAAACCACAGTGTGACATGTTTGACTTTCTTTTAAATAAAATACTATATGGGACCTAATCTCAACTAAGTGAATTAAAATCATACTAAATTCACAAAAATTGTTATTATGGTCTGAAATCACTCATACAATAAGATTTATAAAATTTTATGCGTCATTTTATGTTTCTTATAAATTTAATTAAAGTCATCTTATTGATTTTTCTTATACTTCCACAGGCACTGCATTTGCATTTCATATGTATTAAATGTAAATATTTCATATATAAAAATTAAAAATAAATTAATACCATAAAAATAAATTAATTAGTCTTAGTAATGTAATTTATATTCTTTAATTATGTATATTTACTAATATAATGTCAAGAAAACTTTTTTTTTAATTTGTTAGTTTGAATTTTCTAGCCATGCACATGCCTTTCACAAACATATAAATAAGATTCATGTCATATAAGTAAAAAAATTCAAAAATATTATTAAAAATCATAATTAATGAATTATATTTATTATTAAATTCATTTAATCACTTGTTACCTCTAAATTAGTGTCTATAAGGCAGTAAATGTTTCTTTTTAAATGTTGCGCATGCACTACGTCAACATAGAAAATGTTTTTTAGATCTATCATGAAATAATATATTATATATATTTTATACATTATTTTTGTATTATATTTTCATTATATTATAATACATTATTATTTACATATTTTTAATAAATTTTTTATATCATAGTTATGTTTTGATTATGTCACAAAAATAACATGTTTTAATTTTTTTTATTATTCACCAAAAATGTAACTTTTTTAGAAGACTCTAAAAATCCTACATAGAATAATTTTGATACGATGATTTAAAAATTGAATTGAATTTTATATAATACATTTTATAAAAGTGTGAAAAATTAATTATACTTTTTTCCCTATAAAAAGTAATAAAATTCAATTTTTGATTAAAAATTACATTTGTAGAATAAAAAGACTTAAAAAAATTAAATATTTAATTCCAAATAATTAGAAAATATATATCATAATATTTACATTAATATTCATACCCACCAATGTAGTGGCCAGTTTATAATGGTTGTGTTTATATTTTAATACAAAATCGTGGTTTTTTTAAACTTAGTGTTGCGTGCAACAAAAGATACCAACAAAATAAAATTATTTAAAGAGAAATATTTCAAAAAAATATTGGGGTGTTAAATCATTCCTTCTAATAATATTACTCCTTATAAATTTAATTTTAAATACTAATGTAAAAACTATTGAGAGTATTTTTCCTTCATCACTTCTTTTGGTTCTCATGTATCTTCTTCGCATTTGTGGTTCTTCCACAGTACTTTAAAAAGGTGAGTAATCTTTTTGGAAAAAAACATTATCTCTATAGTCCAAGATTATCACCAGATGCTCCTAATAAGAGAGATAATTTTCCATCAATACCATATTTGAATTCAATACATGTGAGGGATACCACTTTTACTTATTTAGGAGAGATACATGGAATACATTGTGTAATTGAGACATTAATGGTGGAAGTTCTAGTCGATATAATGTAACTCTGATGTGTTAAAGAATATAAAAGGGGTCAATGTACTTGGTAATTTTATTTCCCTTATTCCCAAATCACGTGACTCTCTTCTATGGAGATATATGGTTGAATACCTTATCTATAACCTCAAACACTATGACTCATTGAAAATTTTCTACAAATCTATTTTGTCAACTTTGGGAATCCCTGATGTGTTGTTGAATAGAGTTAATATTTTCCACAATTCCTTTGACCATTTTAGGCAACATTAACTTAAATTCATCAGCTTCATTCCAATATATAGGTTCTTTATTATCCAATAAAAACATATATGTTAATTAAATTTTAATGGTATTAAATGTTCATTTTTGATCTTATGGGCCCGAGTTATTGGATTTTGATTTTGAACATCCATTCTCATCATTTGTGCACTTAATGCCAAATGTACACCAATTTTGGCCCAATGATTCATCTAATTATAAGGAATGTAATTATCCATATTTTAATTTGATATTTTTTGAAATGGATCTTCACTTAAATTTAAACATTTTTCATTCAGGTATCAATGGATGATTCCTAAAGGATTAAGGAGATATTTGATGATGAAAAGAAACAATTCTGGAGAAGGCAGATTGGACACTAGCCTACTTATGAGACTGTGGGGACCACAATACAGGCCCAATGAAGCCCAAATTTCTCCGTCTTCTATAAAACATATAGTTTAACAAATAATTATTCAGTAGATAGTGATAATTCGTCCTCCATTATGGTTATTTAAGCGGCCCAAGTTAGAGATAAAATTCTGGGTCAGATTCTGTGTTCTGGAAAAACATCCAACTATTATGATCATATCTCGGAATAAACAACTCCAAATGGGCCCAAAGCTTACATGAGGTTAGAATACATCTGGGGATCCATTTTCTGCTTCTATGGACCACTCTGATTCAGCCATCTAGAAGGTCTTACAAGTGCATCTGTTCGGTAAAGGAAAGATGGCTGCCACCTCGGGTCAAGGGTGGAAAAATCAACTCTCCCTTACTTTCCACCCACCTATGGCCTACCAAAATTAATTGAGGAGACTTGGAATATTTTAGGATCTACCCAAGGGATCAAAAATTCCTATTTAAGGTAGTGTTGTTGGAGTATTTAAAGATCATGGGTGTTTGGTTGAATTGTAATGTTATGCTGCCACTTTGTGTTTGTAATCACATTTCAATTTCCATGTAAGTTTCCTTTTTGTACTTCTTTGTTCTTAATAAACATCATTATCTTATATTCTTCCCATTTCTTTCATTAAAACATTATAATCACAAAGCACAGTGATATCTCTTTTTTGTGCTGAATTAGTTCACACATAGGTGTGAATTTTATTCACACACACAGAGGAGTGCTCGTTATTTCCGCGGTTTTAATTTCTTCAATCTAATTCTTGTAAGCCATGTTCCGACCACCATTGAGAGTATACCATCAATGGAGAGATAACCCTTTAATGGGTTGATCTTAGGAAGATTCAAAGGATGGATTTAATGTTATTTTATGAACGAATTTTTGTTAATTGGTTAACTAATTTAAGACTTCCATTCTTCAGTTATTTCCACTCTTCATCTTCACTGTGTTTGAGGAAGATAAATCCAATTACTAAAAGTACCATATACCTTGGAGACATAATGAATTTGGTTCTCTATGTGTGTAGGGGATTAGTAATTGAGTTTAGTTTCATCAAACCAGAAAATGATGAAGGTAGTGTTATTTTGAAGAATGCATTTATCAAGAATTAATTAAACCAAAATGGTTGAAAGAAGTAAAATTCATTCAATCCAACCCAAGCATAATCTTAAGATCAACCCATTTTCATTTAATTGAATCCAATTAAGTCTCTTATAGTTCACTTAAAACCATATAAAATCAACCAAGTTGGCCATTTCATCACCAAAAATAATCCATAGAATGTACGTGTTTATAGGTTACTTCTTAGGTCTCTGAGGATTCGACAACCCAAGCTAGCATACAAGGACTGTTCTACCTTCATCTCTTGGGTAAATTTGAGCGTGAATAAAATTTTGGCGCCGTTTCCAGGGACCCAATAAAGTCATATAAACACCCATTCTATTCTCCCCCATTTCTTTTTTTTTTCTCATCCAAATTCTCTTATCTTGTCCCTTTCTCGTTTTTTTTCTTTTGGCACATGTCCGCCTACACCCGCGATCTATCAAACCGTCTAGTTAGGGTGGATAGTCTTGGGGTTTGGGATTCAAGTACACCAAGGGAACTCTTTCCATTAGATCCTAATATTCCTAATACTCCAGAGTCAAAAATTGTGCCTATTTCAATCGAAGGTCTTCAAAGAAACCAACTCATAAACCCAGGTGGGAACTAAAATGGAAACCCAAATGAGGTAGGCCCAAACTTGGGGAATGCAACAGATCAAACCATGAATGACTACCTCACACCTTCCTAGACCAATTACCCCTCATGCATTAGACACAATTCCCTAGGAGATGAAAACTACATATTTAAACCCCATGTCCTAAACTACCTTCCCACATTCCATGGAATGGAGTCCAAGATGCCCTACCTTCACATTAAGGAATTCAATGACATTGTAGAAACCATGTGTCCCCCACATCAACTAGAATCAGCTAAGATGAAGCTATTTCCTTTTTCATTAAAGGATCGAGCTAAAAATTTGCTAAAAAATTTGAGACCATCATCCATAAAATCTTGGTACCAACTACAAAGAGAATTCTATAAAAAATACTTTCCCCACCACAAAACAATTTCACTTAAAAAGAGTATCCAAAACTTTTTTAAAAAAGTGGGAGAGTCATTCTATGAAACATGGGAGAGGTTCAAAGACACTCTAAACATGGTTCCACACCACGGTTTTTCTATACCTGAACAAGTGAAAATTTTCTATGAAGGGTTGAGTCAAGGGAACAAACAATTCATTGACATGATGTGTAATGTAACCTTTAAAAACAAAGCCCCAAATAATGCTTACGAGTATCTAGAAATCCTTCTGAACAAAACCAAACATGGGGAACTTCACCTTATTCTGAAAAGCCACAAAGAACTACTGGAATTCATACACTTAGAGAAGAGGAAAGCCTTAGGGCTAAACTTGCAGCACTATCTAGGAATGTTTAAGAGATAGACCTTAGGAAAGTCCATCAAATCCAAACCGTTGACCTTGTTTGCACAATTTGTGACAAACATTACCAAAAGACAGACAACTGCCCAACCATTCCATCCATGAAGGATTTTATTTTAGGAGGACCCCCAGCAGAAGTAAATGCCTTGAACTTTCAAAATCCTCATTACCAAAACAACTTCAACCCAAGGTATAATGACCACCCATGCTTCTGATGGAAAGATAACCAACAACCTAGCCAACCACAGGGAAAAAATCCTTACCCCATCAGAACTACCAATCCCATAACCAGTTCCAAACCCAACCTATCAAATACCAACAGCCACTGGTCCATTTTCAACAAACCATCCCACCTCTAAAATATCCTCCTGGGATAAACCAATCTTCTCAAGAACCAACCCAAACGTTTCCACAAAGCCTACTAGAACAACTGTGAAAAAAATGGAGAGGATGAACTCAGAAGTCTCTTCCCTAAAACAAGAACTTCAAACCATCAAAACTGGAAAGGCACCCATGCCTACTCAGGCAGTGCCATCCTCAACTTCAAGGGGAGAGTCAAGTTGTGCTCAAACAACTCATGAAAAACTAAAGGCTGTGACTGTTTTTAGAAGTGGTAAATCAATTGAGAAACCTGAACAACTAATTCAAAACCCACCTGAAGATTCAAACTTGGATGAAAATTAAAATGAACCAAATGATCAAACTGAAAACATGATACCATTTTCAATGAAACAACTCTTCAAAAAACAACCCCACAACCTGCACCATTTCCTCAACGCATGAGGGGGAAACTGAAGCCTGAATTGACTGAAAAATTGAGGGAAATCTTCTCACAAGTCAATTTTAACATTCCCCTTCTCGAGGCCATCCAAACCATCCCTGCCTACTCAAAGTACCGTAATGAATTGTGCACTTTTAAAAGAAAATTTTCACATAAAAACCAAGTCCTTTTGGCTACTAATGTGAGTACCACCTTTCAAGGGACTATTCCTCCTAAGTTGAAAAACCCAGGTTACCCTTACATCAATGTTGATCTAGCAAAAAGAAAAGTTGTCAAGGCCTTGTGTGATCTAAGTGCTAGTGTCAATATCATCCCCTATGTCGTGTACTGCCAGTTAGGCCTAGAAGAACTCCAACCCACATCTGTGACACTTCAACTTGCAGATCGTAGCATTAGAGTTCTAAAGGGATTTTAAAGGATGTTCTGGTAAAGGTTGAAAACTTCATCTACCCTACTGACTTCAATGTCCTTGACAACCATAAAAACTTAGGAAATAAGGAACAAACCCCAATCATCATTGGCCGTCCTTTTCTTGAAAAAATCAACTCTGTTATCCATGTCCGAAATGGGAACATCACCATCAACTTTGGGAACATGAGTCTAGACTTAAACATCTATAATGAAAGATCCCAAATAGGGAATAACGAGGACATTCATGAAGTAAACATGATAGGAAGCATTGATAATGAATCCATATAACATCATGGAATATTTGTTGAATGTTTAAGTTAGGATGAGATTGATTTCCATTGTTCACATGAAGTAAGTTTATCTCCTTGGATTGAATCATTTTCAGATTGCTCTTATGATACAGTCTTAGGTCCAAAAATCAGTGAAACCTTTCAGGAAACCAATTTTATGGAGACCAATCAAACTTCCTTCCCAAAGTCTGATCAAGACAATCTAGTAGATGAAACTTCTACATGTGGGGAGTCAATCCTATCTGAAACTCTAAAAAAATAAATTGAACTTGATCTAATGTCCCAATATTCTATTGAAATTCTGAACCAACCTGATCTTGAATTAAAGGAACTTCCCGCTGCACTCAAGTACGATTTCCTAGGGGACAATCAAACAAATCCTATTGTCATTTATAGTTCTCTTGAAGACAATCATGAGAGGATGCTTCTATATGTCCTTAGGAAACATAAGAAAGCCATCGGTTGGACCCTATCTGATATTCCTGGGATTATCCCACTTATCAGGACTCATAGGATTGTTCTAGAATCTGATTCAAAGCCATGTCGTGAACCTCAACGACGACTCAATCCTAATCTCAGGGAGGTATTAAGGAAAGAACTTCTGAAATTGTTAAAAGATGGTATCATATATCCCATAGCTGAGAGTGAATGGGTGATCCCAATCCAAGTGGTTCCAAAAAAGGCTGGAATCACAGTGATAACCGATGAGGATAGAGAGATTATTCCGACAAGGGTGAGTAGTGGATGGAGGGTCTACATTGACTATAGGAAGCTAAACTCATTCACCAAGAAGGACCATTTCCCCTTACCATTCATTGACCAAGTCCTTGAGAGAGTGGCGGGTCATGCCTTCTACTGTTTCTTAGATGGGTACTCGAGGAACAATCAAATTGAGGTATCCCTAGAGGATCAAGGGAAGACTACATTCACATGTTCATTTAGTACCTTTTCCTTCAAACGCATGCCATTTGGTTTATGTAATGCTCCTGGAACCTTCCAGCGGTGCATGATGGGAATCTTCTCAGACATGGTATGGGATTTTCTTGAGGTCTTCGTGGATGACTTCTCTGTGTTTGGTAATACTTTTGAGAGATGTCTTAGGAATGTAGAGATAGTTTTATCAAGATGTGAAGAAAATAATCTTGTCCTAAATTGGGAAAAATGCCATTTTAGGGTTAAAGAGGGACTAGTTCTAGGCTATATGGTCTCAGGTAGGGGGATTGAAGTTGATAAAGCCAAGGTTGACATCATTTTTCTCCTTCCATCACCCAAAACTGTCAAGGAAGTGAGGTCTTTCTTAGGACATGCTGGTTTCTATAGAATATTTATCAAGGAATTTTGTTCAATCTCCTATCCCCTTTGTGCTCTACTAGTAAAGGATGCTCCATTTGTTTGGACAGAAAGCTGTGAGGGTTCATTCTCAACCCTCAAATCCTCTCTCACCTCTCCCCCTATCTTGAAATATCCAAACTAGAACCTTCCCTTCAATATTATGTGTGATGCCAGTGACTTTGCTGTAGGATCTGTATTAGGAAAACGTTGTGATAAAAATCCTTATGTCATTGCTTATGCAAGAAAATCCTTAAATGATGCCCAAATCAACTACACCACCACTGAAAAGGAGTTACTTGGTATTGTGTTTTCCTTAGAGAAGTTTAGGTACTACCTCTTAGGATCCCCATCACTATGTTCACTGACCATTCTGCACTAAAATACCTCTTCTAAGAACAAGATTCTAAGGCTAGACTGATTAGGTGGGTCCTTCTCTTACAAGAATTTGACCTCACAATCAAGGATAAAAAGGGAATTGAAAATGTTGTAGATGATCACCTCTATAGGATGGAATTCAAAGAAAACTCAAATCACCTTTCTGTGTCTGATTCATTTCCTGATGAACACCTATACTCTGTGAGTGACTACCCTTGGTATGCCGACATAGCCAATTTCTTAGTTACAAGAGTCCTTCCAAAATTCCTAGGGACACAAGCTCGAAGTAAGTTTCTTTCTGATGTCAAACACTATTTGTTTGATGATCCTTACCTATTCAAGTTCTGTCTTGATCAAATCATTAGGAGATGTGTTCCTGAGTCTGAGCAAGAGTCCATTCAAAGATTCTGTCTTGCGGAGGCATGTGGAGGCCACTTTTCTACAAAGAAAACCACTGCAAAGGTCCTCCAAAGTGGTTTCTACTGGATTAACCTCACTAAGGATTCCTACCAACTCTGCCAAAGTTGTCCTCAATGTCAAAAATTAGGATCCATTACCAAAAGGAATCAAATGACCCTCACTCCCATTCTGGTCGTTGAAATCTTTGATTGTTTGGGAATTGATTTCATGGGACCCTTCCCAAACTCTAGGGGATACCTATATATCCTTTTAGATGTTGATTATGTCTCAAAGTGGGTTGAAGCCATTCCCATCAAGTCTAATGACCATCATGTTGTGATCCGATTTTTGAAAGAGCATATATTTTCTTAATTTGGAATTCCTTGGGCTATAATCAGTGATTGGGGAACCCATTTCTGCAATCGGCCATTATCTTCACTCATGTTTAAGTATGTTATTTCTCATAAATTTTCCACTGCATACCATCCTCAAACCAATGGTCAAGATGATTTAGAAAATATGGAGATTAAGCAAATTCTTGAAAAAACTGTAAACCCCTCTAGGAATGATTGGTCTGAGAAACTCTTAGATGCTCTTTGGGAATATCGTACAACATTAAAAACCATCCTAAGAATGTCCCCATATAGGTTGGTTTATGTAAAAGCATGCCATTTACCTGTTGAAATTGAGCATAAGGCCTTTTAGGCAATTAAGAAAATGGATTATGACCTCTCATTGGCCAGAACAAAAAGGAAATTAGATCTCAATGAACTGGAGGAACTAAGGATGGAGGCTTATGAAAATTCAAGGATCAATAAAGCTAGAGTTCAAGCCTACCAATCTAGGAATATCAAAGCCAAACGTTTTGAACCGGGAAAATTTGTGCTCTTGTATAGTTCAAAACTTCATTTACACCCGGGAAAGTTAAGGTCTAGATGGTCAGGTCCATACATAGTGCATAAGGTGTACCCCCATGGGGCAGTAGATATTCAAGATCCCACAAGTGGTTACATTTTAAAGGTCAATGGTAAAAGGTTAAAACCATTCATTGAATCATTCAATAAACATGAAATAGAGGTGGAGTTAATTGAGACAACCTATGAACCAAAAAAATGATAGATTTAGGATCCATGTCGGGCTAACGACGTTAAACAAAGCACTTCATGGGAGGCAACCCATGGTTTTCATGTTTTCAATATTTTTGGAATAATTTTTTTATTAATCATTTTGATATAAAAAAAATATTGACTGTTGATCTGTTCTTCTATTATGAGTATGGATGGTTATGAAAGGGGAGCACCATATTCATCTATGTCACGTGGTGTGATCCCTGAGTACAACCATACCCAGAAATTAAAAAGAAGACAATGTATCATCAGTTAATTTAAAAAAAAAGGAAAACCATAAAAATGATGATACTTGGTATTAAATAAATTGTTGTGTTGTTTGTTTTGTTTGGTTTGTATGGTTTAGGGACTATTTTTTTGGTGATACATATTCAATCAAGGAGGTGCCTACATCTCCCATGAGACCAAAGAGTGATTTGGGAGCACCACAATCATCATTATGAAGCCACCAGGTGAACTTGTTCCATGCCCTTTCCCACTCTTTTCCCACCCACCCACTTCTCCTCTATTTTCTTTTTACGAAACTAGGGACAATTTCATTCTATGTTGGGGGGTTTGGAAACAAAATGTTTGTTAAAAAAACAATGATAAAAAAAGTAAGGTAAAATTCCTTTATCATTCATATAATAACATCTTTGCTCACATTAAAACTTCATAGCAAATAATTTTTATTTCCTTGACTCTTAATTTAATTCATGATTAAGTTTAAAAGCATTGATTTTGGAAGTTTGGTTTTCCAATGAAAATTTTCATCATTTTTATTTTCATCCATTAAATCAAAATGCCACAATGCACATCCTCTAGACTGTGGGGTACTAATTTGAATTTTTGGGGTCCCATAATAAATAGCATAGGCTGGTTTGATTTTTATGAATAATATGAGTATTCAAAAAAAATAAAAATAAAAAAAATAAAAATAAATAAATAAATAAAAATTTACGTGTAGAGAAATGGATTGATAAAATGCGAGGCTTTCAGCACTTGGGGATCGTGAATCCAGAGTTTTCTAGCCCTGAGTTTTTCACTATATCTCTATTTATGTTAATATGACTTTGTTTTTGATTAAGTTAACTCAAGACGATGCTTGAGTATGTGGGTTTCACTTGGTGCCCTAAGGCCTTTGAGTCTGCGAGTCATCGACAAAGTCTTGCTACATGGGTTAATTTGATTAACTGAAATCTCAATTACTATGAAAATATTGAAAAAAAATCCAAAAAAAAAGGAATTAATAATACTCATATTAGGATTAAATTTTATTCCACCTAGCGCTTCCATGATTTCCCCCTTGAATAAAAATGAACCCCCATATCTATTGTGATTCACAACACGTCATTACACCTAATTGAGTTGGATGAAGTATGATGATGGATTTGATCAAAGGAATGGGCTTGGGATTGGGGTATGCTTTTAAATTTATCTTGTTTTAAATTACCTTGATAGGTTATAAAGATATATTTGTGTGCAGTTTACATTGTGAGCACTGTTTGTTATAATGTGTTTGAAGAAAGGAATTCAAATAAAATCATTGAATTATTTGCTCGGGACTAGAAAATCTCAAGTTGGGGGGTGTGATTAGCCAATAAAAAAATATATTTTAATTACATTTTAATGGTATTAAATGTTCATTTTTTATCTTATGGGCCTGAGTTAATGGATTTTGATTTTGAACATCCATTCTTATCATTTGTGCACTTCATGCCTAATGTACACCAATTTAGGCCCAATGAGTCTTCTAATTATAAGGAATGTAACTATCAATATTTTAATTTGATATTTTGTGAAATTTATCTTCACTTAAATTTAAACATTTTTTATTCAGGGATCAATTGATGAATCATAAAGGATGAAGGAGATATTTGACGATGAAAAGAAACAATTCTGGAGAAGGAAGATTGGACACCAGCCTACTGATGATAATGTGGGGCCCACAATACCAGACCAATGAAACCTAAATTTCGTATACTTATAGAATAAATATATAGGAACAAATAAATCTACAGGATACCTTGCTAATTAGTCCTCCATTATGGTTATTTAAGCAGCCCAATTTAGAGATAAAATTCTGGGCCAGATTCTGCCATCCAGAAAAACAGCCCACTATTATGATCATATCTCAGAATAAAAAACTCCAAATGGGCCCAAGTTTTACATTAGGTTATCAGAAATTGGGGGATCCATTTGATTCTTCTATGTCCCACTCTGATTCGGCCATCTAGAAGGACTTACAAGCACGTCTGTTCGGTGAAGGAAAGCTGGCTGCCACCTCGGGTCAAGGGTGGAAAAATCAACTCTCCCTTACTTTCCACCAACCTATGGCCTACCACAATTAATTGAGGAGACTTGGACTATTGGAGGCTCGACCCAAGAGATAAAAAATTCCTATTTAAGGTAGTTGTGTTGGAGGATTTAAGGATCTTGTGTGTTTGGTTTAATTGTAATGTTATGCTGCGACTTTGTGTTTGTAATTGCATTTCAATTTCCATGTATGTTTACTTTTTGTACTTATTTGTTATTAATCAACATATTTCTATTCTATTCTTACCATTTATTTAATTAAAAAATTATAATAACAAAGCACATTTGTGATGAATTAGTTCACACATAGGTGTGAATTTCATTCACACACATGGAGGAGTGCTAGTTATTTTCACAGTTTTAATTTCTTCAATCTAATTCTTGTAAGCCATCTTATGACCCCATTGAGAGTATACCATGAATGGAGGGATAACCCTTTAATGGGTTGATCTTAGGAAGATGAAAATGATGGATTGAATGTTATTTTATGGACTAATTGTTGTTAATTGGTTAACTAATTTAAGACTTCCATTCTTCAGTTATTTCCACTCTTCATCTTCACTGTGTTTGAGGAAGATAAATCCAATTACTAAAAGGACCATATAACTTCGAGACATCATGAATTTGGTTCTCTAAGTGTGTAGGGGATTAGTAATTGAGTTTAGTTTCATCAATCCAGAAAATGATGAAGGTAGTGTTATTTTGAAGAATGGATTCATCAAGAATTAATTAAACCAAAATGGTCTAAAGAAGTAAAATTCATTCAATCCACCCCTAGTATAATCTTAAGATCAACCCATTTTCATTTAATTGAATTCACTTAAGTCTATTAGAGTTCACTTAAAACCATATAAAATCAACCCAGGTTGGCCACTTCATAGCCAAAAACAATCCATAGAATGTACGTGTCTATAGTTTACTTCTTAGGTCTCTGAGGATTCGACAACCCAAGCTAGAATACAAGGACCGTTCTACCTTCATCTCTTGGGTAAATTTGAGCGTGAATCAGTTTTCTACTTATCTTCCAATAATGATCTTCATATTGAGCCATTTAGTTGCTGGAATGGAAAATATTATTATAAGAGAACTCAACTAGTGGAGTACGCTCATACCATACTTCTTTGAAGTATATTGATCATTCTATCAAAATATCTTCTAGACTTTTAATGGTCTACTGAGACTGAACATCAGATTTAGGTTAATAAGTCATAATGAAATTCAGTTTAGCTGTTAGAGAATATTGGAGACTTTTACCAAACTTGGAGGAAAATCTTGGATCATGATCATATACAATATATAATGTTACTCAATGAATCCTCACCACTTCTCTGATGTGTTTCAATGAAATTTTACCAAGTGATAAGTCCTCTTTAATTGATATAAATTGAGCTGTCTTTATAATACGATCCAAAAAACCGATATGGCATTATTTCTTTTGGATTTATTCAAAAGTCTAGGGATAAAGTCCATGGTGATTTTTTCCATGTCTATTTAGGTAGAGGTAATGGTTTCACCATCCCTTAGAATTTTTTTCATTAGTCACTCACTCGATGACACACAAGGAACTTTGATGTATATTCAATGATCAGCTTCTTTATACTGTCCCACAAATAATTCCCTTAAAAATCTTGATACGTCACTATGCTCCCAGGGTGGATGGAAAATGATTATCTATGTGCATCATTCAAATTATTAATCTTTATCTTTGTATTTGATGTACCACATAGTTGGGAACCAAATATTATGACTCATTCCTCATCAATTTTGAACTCAAATGATTTCCCTTTTTTGATAGATTCAATATTCTTCTGAATTCCTTCATCATTTCTTTGAGCATGCATTATCTTCTCTGTATTGTATGGTTGAGTGATAATTAGATAATGGAATGAAGATGTTAAATACCTTAGGATTCCCATGTACATCATTTATATGTCAAATAATAATAGACCCTTCTCAATTCTCATCACTGATAAAGTTGCAAGATCCTTTTTACTTAGATCAGTTTAAACTTTATATTCCTTACTAGGATGGTAGTGGCTTGAGAATTCACAATCCTTGATGAGATATAGCCATATTTACTTGTGAAAATTAATCTCATTATGTGTGAATATATCTTTTAGGCTCTCATGATTATTATATATCTCAAACATCTCCCCATAGAGATAGTGTCACCAGATTTTTAATGTGAAGATCATAGATTCCAAATCTAGATCATTTGTGGAATTTTTTTTCTCATGAAATTTTAGCTATTTTGATCCATATGCTATCCCATTTTCATTTTTCATTAGTAAAAATCCAAGTCTATTCTTTGATGAATCATTGTATATCACAAAGAGTTCTACACTTGTGGGGAGTATATGTATTGGTGTAGTGATAAGCCTCGTTTTCAACTCTTTGAAGTAGTCTCCACATTCAATAGTAAAAAAATAGTAATCTATTACACTACAACTTGGTTATTGGTTTTTATTATTGCAATAAGTTCCTCACAAATCATATGTAATAACTTTATAGTCTAAGGAAACCATGGATCTTTATTATAGATGTTGGTTAGGTCCACTCCTCAGTTTCATTTTTCTTAGCACTATAAAAAAAGTATAGATTAGAGGGGGATTTTTAGAAGGGGTTATGAACAACCCCCTTTAATCATCAAATTTAGACGGGGTTCAAAACCAATGGTATTTTTTTTAGAATTATTTTTTTAATATTTGGATTGATTTTAGAGGGTGTTTTGTCCAAACCGAAAGTAATTTAATAATTCTGGGTGCTATATTTTTGGATGGATTTTAGAGGATATATATATATATATATATATAATATTTTTTGGATATATATATAATTCATTTCTTTTAAAAAAGGAAATAGTAGGGGTTCATAGCCCCCTCTAATTTAAGATATTAGAGGGGATTCATGAACCATCACCAATCCCTTAAATTATAATGGGTTTTGACCCCCCTCTAATCAACAGAATTAGAGGGGGTTGTTAACCCCCTCCAATTAGAGAAATTAGAGGATATTTTTAACCCTCTATAATTTATGAAATTAGAGGGGGGTTTTTAACCCCCTCCAATTCAAGAAATTTTAAGGGGTTCAGTTAGAGGTTATTTTAAAACCCCTCAATCTTTTTTAAAAAATAAATCTCATATAAATTAAAATTTTATAAGATATATCTATGTTGGAACATGTGTGTGTTTGTATATAATTCATTAACACATTATATAAATGTATTTAAATACATTATACAAGAACACACACACATATGAACATTATATAAATATTTTAAATATGTACTTATACATATAAAAAAATGTATACATATATAAATATTGGTATTCAAAAAATAAATGTAATTTTTAATATATTAATTAAAATATATAAAATTTATATATGGTTTAATAAATAATATACATTTATACAATGATTTATATTATACATATATAATATTAAAAACTTTTTTATTGTATATTTTTGTATAAATACATTTATATAATATTATGTATACAAATATGTATAATATAGGCAAAATTAAATAAATAAATATATATATATATTATATAATTATGTTTTATAACTATATAATAAATATTTAATTATATATATGTTTATATATTATATAATTATTGTATATATATTGTAGTATACCATATTAATTATAAATTAATTTAGTAAATATATATATCGTTTTCCAATTATATGAATGCATTTATTTTTTTGTGCATATATACATATATATGATATAATATAAATGTACATAATCACATACATAAATATATAATATAAATTTATTTCATATAATATATGTATAATATAAATGTATTTAATATGTAAATCTATAGTATTTATAAAACCGGCTTATAATTTTTATAGTTTAAAAAATAAGTGAAAATATAATAAGAATAATTAATAATAATTAATAATATTATTAATACACACAGATGCATATAACCCAATATATAAAAATTAATATATAAATATATATATTATAATTATAATATATCTATAAATATTATATAAATACATAAACACACACACACACACAAATATAAATGTATTTATAAATATATGTAAAAATGATTATATATATAGATATGTAAATATAATTATTATTTATATATATATTATATATACATTGATATAATACATATATATATTATACACAAATATATTATATTATATATATATATAAATAATATATATATGTTATAGATTCAAATATATTATAGTCAAATATATACATCATATAATATGCCCAAATAAATTTTATATATATTATACACAAATATATCATATTTAAAAAATATAATATATTATTTATTTTTCCATTGACACACACACACACACACACACACACACACACATATATATATCCATATATAATATCTAATATTTCTATATCTAAATAAATATAAATTATTATATATAATAAGCATAAGGCACATCAGCATAGTCATAAGGGTGCTTGATGAAATACCATCGGTACAGTGTTTGAACCTTAGTGGTGAATTTTTACCACCTTTTTATCTGGGTGGGGCCGTAGGCTGGTAGAGTTGTGTGTGTGAGTGGGTCAGGCCCTGCACTATAAAGGGGATGGGCCTTGTTCTCATCTTTTGGTCTTAGGAGGGCTGTGGGGCATCTATTTGGGTGTGTCTACAGTTATCCAGGTGTCTGGGTTGATTCTGATGGGTTGTTGTTTAGGGGGCACCTGCTGGGTTGTCTAAGGGTTAGGGGTGTGTTTTCAAGGGGTTTGGGGTGCATCTGTGGGGTTGTATGGGGGTGCTCCTGGTGTCTAGGGGGTGCTGTATGGGGCCTGGGGGGGGGATGGGGCTTTTCTGGGTTGTCTGGGAGTTGAGGTGGGGTTTGTAATGTGTCTTTGGGGTGTGGTTTGAGGGTTCTAGGTGGGGTTGTTAGGGTGTGTCTAGGGGGTCCAACCTAGGGGTTGTTAAATAATAGAAAAAATTCTAGTATAAGGGTGGCTCAATAACCTCTCATAAAATCGGTCACCTAAGGTCAAATTAGGGATGGTTTTGACCACCCCTAATTCAAACACAAAATTAGAGGTGGTTAAAAATGCCCCAAATCTTTTGGTTTATGGTTAATGTTTTGTAAAATTAGAGGGGGTAAAAACCCACTCTAATCTAAAATCCACTAAAAAATCCTATTTTACTATAATTTCTACAATACCACCTCTAATCAGTGTTGGAGGATACTTTAGTGATGGTTCTAGGAAACTGCCACTATAGGATTTAGAAGGGGTTATAACCCCTTCTAATCACCCATTTTTTGTAGTGTAGAAGGTTATAAAGATATCCCTTTGATGGTGATAACATGAACCGTGAATGATACTTCTTCCATCTATAACTCTAATTTACTGCACTTTTCAAATAATCTATCCCTCTACAAAGTCTCTATCAAAGTACACAAATTATCCTCATGCTTCTCATTACAGTTAGAGTCTATTAGAATATCATCAGTAAAGACTACGAAAAAATTATCTCAAGAATATTTAAATACTTTATTCATTAATTCAATGATTATTTTTGACACAGTAGTGAGTCTAAAGGGATCACTATGAACTCATAGTGCCCATACCTCATTCAAAAAGTAGTATTGGGGATTTATCTCTTCTTCACCATTATTTGGGGATATCTTGACCGATGTCCACCGTAGAAAAATACATGGGCCTATGTAGTTGATAAAACAAGTCATCTATCCATGGATGTGGATACCTATTCCTTATATTTATTTTTCTGAGATCACAATACTCAATTCATATATGAAATGATCCATACTTCTTCTTGATGAAAATGACTAACACACCCCATGTGGAAGTAATCGGTCTTATAAAACCCTTGTCCTAATTATCTTGTTACTAATTCTCCAGTTCTTCCAACTTAATGGTGGCCATACTCTAAGGATTATTAGATATAGGAATATACCCTGGTTTAAGTTCAATTGAGAGCTCTGCCTCTCGATCATAAGGAAGTCCAAACAATTATTCAGGGAACACATCGGTGTTGTGCCTCACAATGGGCATGTCTTCAAGCATTATCATCTCCTTCGTCTCAATTTTTTTAGCTTGATATGATTTCTCATATGGAAATAAAATTCACACATGAATTGATGGTTGTGAAGGAGATTAATCCTTATTATTACACTTGTAAATAATTTATGGATACATTAGGATGTGAAGAGAGATCTCCCCCTCCCTACAGTCGATTTAGTCTTTGTATAAATTCAGTAAATCGATGACCAATATAGCATCAAACTCCAACAAAAGAAGACGATATTTTATTAGAGGTTCATTCCAAAAAAATTGATCATAAAGGAGTTATATACTTTAGATGAAATAATTTCCCCATTTTCTATTATCACAGATAATTCAACATCCATATTTTGAGTTAGTGTTTGAAAAGTTCCACTAAATTAGCAAGATATAAAATAATGTATTGAACCAGAATCAAATACTATGTTCACTATTCTTGAATGAATAACATGCATACCTATCACCACATAATTTTCAAGATCCACCTCAGTAACTGTGATAACATATTCCCTTCCTTGCATCCTTAGAGGTTGTTGTTCTTGATTATCCTTGACAACCCAAGGCTTTGGGCATTAGATCTCATAATGTCTCTATTCCATGTAGTTCTAACACTTTATTATTTACTTTTTTATATAAACCTTAATTTATTCTTCCACATTAATAGTATTTTTAATATCCCTTTAGAAATGATTATCTTAATTCCCCTCTATTACCCATTGTAATAATCTTCTGGTTCCCTTAAGATAGTTCCCAATATGTTTTTCCCACACTTTCGACATTTCAGATGTTGGATTTTCATTCCTCCATGGGATTTATCTACTAATCCTACCTTATTAAACTCAATATTCTTTTTTTATCTTTGATCCCAAGAGACCATTGAGAGTCTCCAATTTACATTTAAACCTTAATAGAACAATAAAAAATATCCTCATAGCTGTAAAAGTCTTGAATGAGTAAATATTATCATAGATTTGACTTTAATCCAATAATTAAGAGATCTAACTTTCTTTCTGTGTTCATGAAAAAGCCTGAGGAATTCTGTGAATGCCTTGTGAAGTTTCCCACTTACACCCTGATGAAATCATCTACTTTTCCATTCAATAAGAGGAACTCTGTCTCTATATTAATATAGAGAGTTTGGAGAAAATATTTATTGAAAAATATTTTCTTGAATTATTCTGAATCCATGGAATCAATTTCCTCTAAAGACTTTGTTTTTTCAATCAGTTTCCACCAATAATCAAATTTCCCATTAAAATGATAGACCAACAGAATAAATTTCTCTTCTTTTGAGCACTAGAGCAAAGAGAATATATTCTAAATGGAGTTAATACATTATCCCATTATGAAGGGATTATAATATTCACTAAAGATACCGGTCCTTTTTCTCATAATGGATTCAAAAATAACTTTATCTTTCTTAAGATAAGTAGTTCATTCAACTTGATGCTAGTTATTATTCATATCTTGATCCATTTGAGCTATTAATATCATTTTGTTTTGATATCCTATCCCCATCAAGTTATGTATCTCATTAGGGAAATCTACACATTTACTATAACATTGGTTATTATAATAGGTTCTCATATTTATATACCTTAACAAAAAATGAATAAAATAAAATTTATTGGGATTGAGTACTTAGATGATGAGAATATAAAAAATAATCTATAAACATAGAAGGATAAGTTTCAATCTAGGTTATCCATTGTGATATTATTACACTTAATGTTCTTTCAAATGTTTTCTAGTCCTAATTCCCCAAAATAAGTAGGTTTTCCTCTGATACCAACTATAGTGACCCAAGACTTTTAGACATATTATAACATGATTTTAAGAATAATTAGATTTGAAATTCCAACCACTGATTGAAAATTCTATTGTCATCAGAAGACTAGGTAAAAAAATAGAAATCATGAAACTAGAATAAAAAATATTTTTGGTAATCTCATTAATGAACTCCTGACTTCATTGGTGATCCTATAAATACATAGGAAAATATTAGGAATACATATAAAAAAGGGGTGAGCTAGAACTCATAGTAAGGGAATAAACATGGGATTGAAGCATACCACAGGAGTTAGAAGACATAAAATGATAAAATAAATGTAATAGCTCATGAATAAACATATGGAAGCATAAAATATAGAATATGGAATCATATGATCAGGGAATTTTATGAAAGTGGTTTCAACAAATAACATGACCTAAACATGAGTCTAAGATAACTGCCAGGTCAATATCACATGGGAGACATAGTCCTATAATGGATTTACTTTGCTCCCTAATCCCACCCATGACATCTCATGAAACTAAAACATTACCCAATGCATTAGAGAACTATATGGGAATATCCATCATAACATGTTCATGTATATTTGTGACACATAAATAATCAAACACAAGGAATAAACATAAGGGTTACCCCTAGAATGAAATGAGCATCGTAATCATGTTATAGGGCATAACCAAACAGAGTATGATAATTATGTCCACGTAAGAAGGTATTTAAATCATTATTGGTCATTTATAATGGAAGAATAATAATATATCATGAATAATCATGTCCAAATAAATTGAAAACATGAAAGAGGGTGGTTAGGAAATTTTATAAATGTTCCACTTAAGCATAGTTTCCAAGAAATGAATAAAGAGTCTTGAAAGAGGATAAACGTAAAATTATTTCCATACATCCAAAAATGAAAAAATTTTTATTTCAAGATATTTTTTTTAATTTTTAAAAAATACTAGTTTCTTAAAATATTTTATCCATATTACTTAAAAATGGCTATGAAATAGAGATGTTCCCTTTAATCGGATCTGCTTAATGAGAGGAATTGAGAAGAGAACCTTTTAAAATATGCATTTCTTTATCAAAGAAAGATTAATTGAGATAGATATGAATTTTTGGAACTTATACACTGAATATATAAGAATTATATAAGAATATTGAAGAGACAAATTGAGGAAAATAGAGATAAAGTGTCACCCAAATTAAATATGGAGGTTAGGAGAGATCCCTTACATTATATATGAAAACATTATGAAATAATAATTAATGTATTGGATAATAATAATTTATTATTTAATTGATTAAACAAGAACCAATTTCACATATATTTGGTTTATTATTATTTTATTGAGTTCAATTACGGACATTTAAATTTGTATAAGGTTCAATTTCTTTGTTCTAGGTGTTTTCGTTTTATAGTTTTGTGGTCAGTTCACTTGTGTATACTTATTAAAGTTCTTATCAAATGGAAATAAAACATAAAAAGTGAAATTAAATGGAATTCATGAACTTGAAATTTTATAAATCATTCTATATATCATTTTTTCTGACATTTGGTTGATTTATTTGTTAAAACGTTAATGATAAATGGTTTGTTTATTTTGTCTTGTTTGCCGACCATCACGAACTAGTTTAGTTTTCAATAATATGATGTTTACATATTATTTACATGATCTAAAATAATTTATAATATACTTATTAAAATATTATTTAACTATTATATAAGTTTTATGACCATCCTTGAAGTCGGTATTGAAAAACGAAAACTCCTTATCCATAGAGACGATTAATCACCATAATTGGGACAATGGTTTTATTTCATTGAATAAGAGGAGTTGAGAAAAAGGTCTGGAAAGAAAATTTTACATTATAAATATTTCATTAATTTATATACATAATATTTTATTCATTATTAATTGATGTATTATTGAGGCGAGGAGAAGAAGAAAAGAAAAGAAGTTAAGAGAGGTGGTTTAAGAATGTTACCTCTGGAATATCACCTCCGTAAAGGACCCCTTAAATTACATGGAATTGGTCTTTTAGTGAGACAAGAACCTATGTAATGTGTCTAGGTAAGTGGATAAGGTAATTTTTCATATTATGTTGGAGCTATAAGGATCATGGTGGTGAAATGATGTGAAGGAAGGGGTTCCCTTTTATAATTGACGTGATGGGCACCTTTGGAATTCCTTAAAATATTAAAATATAATAAGAATATTCTAGACACAAAATCATAAAAAAACCACTAAATATTTAAGGAATTAAATTTTAGACAACATATTATCCCATTTCTCCTGAATTAAATTTTTTATGATTTCTAAATAATTTAATAAAATATTATATTCATGAAAAATCATTATTTTCAAATTTGATACTATTCATTTTTTTGACTTTAAAAACAACAAAAAAATAGTAAAATTAGATAAATATATTTTATTAAAAACTATAAATGTTATGTTAATACAAATAATTCTTTGATTAACTTAAATATCTCAAATTAAATTTACGTTAATATTTTTAATATCATATTTTCTATTTTTACATTAATTTAATAATTACTACATAATCATTGTGTAAGAATTTAAGGTTTTTATTTATTCCCTAAAAATTAAAAATAAATTATCAGGATGAAGATAAATATCTTATATCTGAAATTACTATTTATGGTCTAATATATCTTCTAGATGGACACATATTAAAAATGTTATATTTTTAAAAACCATAGCGTGACAAGTATGACTTTATTTTAAATGAAATATTATCAAGGACCTTATATCAACTAAGTGGATCCAAAAGTTCATAATTTAGAACCAAGGATGATTATGGTTGATAATTACTCATCCAATAAGATTTATTATTATTTATTATTATTTAATTTTTATTATAATTTTAATCAAAATCATTTTATTGACTTTTCTTATGCCTCCACAACCACTGCGTCCGTGTTGCATAAGAAATAAAAGAAATTATTTCATATATGAAAACTAAAAAAATTACTACAATAAAAATAAAATAATTTGGATAAATATAGTGTTAGCACTGCACACGAATTTGGATAATATTCTTGTTATATAAGTAAAAAAATAAGACACTATCAATAAAAGTAATAATTAATGAATTATATTTAATAAAAAAGTATTTAAATGACTTTTTACTGATAAATTTATATATAAAAGGTTCTGAATTTTACTTTTTCAATTCTGTATAGGAACTACATCGACACTGAAAATGTTTTTTATACTTATAATGAAATAATTATAAATTTATATGTTATGGATTTTTTTTATATTTGTATTATATTATCATTCATTAGTCTTTACATAATTTAAATAAATTGTTTATATCATAGTTATGTTTTGATGATAGAATAATAGATACCGTGTTTAAAAAAATTTCATTTTTTACTAATCACCAAAAAATTAACCCTTTCATTAAATTATCAAAATTTCACTGTAGACTAATTTAAAAAATTATGATTTTAAAATAAAGTTCATTTTATCAAATAAATTTTCTACAAGTGTTAAATATTTATTATACTTATGTTCCTGATAGAAAGTAATAAAAGTATTTTTTTGAATAAAATTCATTTTTGAAGAATATATTGAAATTACAAAAAATTAAGTGTTTATTTCCAATAAATTAATAAAAATATTTTATAATATTGTTATTCCTTTTCATACCCACCAATTGATAAGCTTGGTTATAATGGTTTTTTAATATTTTAATATTATATCATAGTTCGTTTAAACTCAGTATTGCATGCAACACAAGCTTCGAAATAAATCAAATTATTTATAAAGAAATATTTCATAATAATATTGATGTTTTATAGGTACTATCCATATTTACTCCAAAGGTACATACTTTATACGTAGTAAATTTGAAAATAAATTTGTTGAATTTGTTTAATATTGTGATATAGAGAGTCTCAAGAAAGTACTGATGAGAATTAAGATAATGTAATTGATAAAATAAATAATATAATTAATTGATTTGAGCATGTGTTATCATGAATAAGAAAAATTTGTGTAGAATTAATTTTTATTAAATGTATAATTTTTTCAAGTTTTTAGATGATAATGAACATAGAATAAACCTTTATATATAATCGGTTTACCTATTGTTTATTATTATTATTATTAAATTAAATTAATAGAAAGTGAATCATCATACCAAACATTTTATAAAGGCACGAGTGCCCACAGTTTCATTTTATATAAACCCACCAAAACCAATCCTTTGGTTCCCCTCAACTAAGTGTGAGTAAAATATTATGTAATAGACGAAGCTCCTAGATAAGTGAAGGCAGTTCTTGTTTTGAGGTAAGGAGAAATCAATCAATGAGATGTATTAGAGGATAGGTGGAAAGATGAAAAATGAACCAAGTTATGGTTCATGTTGCTTTCCCCAAGGTCAAAAGATAGATTTTATTCCACTAGATAAAATAACCATTAGGAAAATCTCATGATCATACAAATGTAATTATTTTATTTATTTAAACTTTCTTGGTTAATTTCATTATGGATGTGTCACATCCCATCCACTGAGGCCCATGTCGTGACTACCCCAAGCCTGCCTCGCATAGGCCAGGGGCTGGTGACTAGCGCCGAGTAGGAATATTCGACAAGTGGGAGGCATTTTCCCAAGTGCCTGCATGACCACACCCATCTCAAAAAAAATTTGAAAATGAAAACACTAAGTAAAAATGGATGAAACCACTAAGAAAAACCAATCACAGTAAGGTACAAATCGGAAAAAAAAGAGGCTAGAATAAAAGCCCAAATGAAAAGTAAAGTACAAGCTCCTAGATCTCGTCTATAGAAAACCCTAACTGAAGGGTTGGTACAGTAAGCTATCTGAATATTGCTGAAGTGAACCACGTCCTTAGGGTCACCCTGAAGCACCCCTATCTTTGGTCCACCAAGGACTCTGTCAAAGCTATCGATCATCTGCACAAGACACGACATGTGTGGGTGAAGCCCGTGCGTGGGTGAGTAAAGTAACACTCAATAGGGTCCCCAAACCACAAAGGTAAACAATAGATAATCACAGGATGTATACGAAAAAGAATAGCACTAAGAAATTCACCATGTATACTACCAAAGAGGCACACGATGTGTAACATCTAAGAGGTATAGTCTGGAGTGTCACTAGAGTCAGCTCACACCAAGTATAGGTATATGGTATGTAACCATGATTATCATAAAAATCAAAAGTACCCTCAAGTAGTAACACATAGAGAGATGGTAACACACTGAGGTTAGGTAACACATAGATTATAAGTAACACATGGAGTATTGGTAACACATGCAGTGTAGATAACTCATGGAGTGTAGGTAACATACGGAGTGTAGGTAACACACATAGGGTCGTCAAAGACTAAAGGTCCCACACCATGGTGGGAAAGGGGAGTACTGAATCAGTCTTGGTATGAAAAAAAGTCTAGATTAGTCCCACAGTCTAGGTAAGACACAAAATCTAGGTAATCACATAGATTTTAGGTCGCAACCATCCAAAGTATTCTGTCTTTAACACACACATTTTGGGAGCAACTACTCCTCAAGCCAATCAGCTATATGCTAACATTCACAGAAACTAACATAGATTATCTCAAGAGGACCTCCTCATCACAAGGGTCCCAACTCCATAAATGTCTCATCAAACCGACACATAGTTTGAGAGTTATGGGCAGTGAAGTAAAAAGGGGACGGTTGGTCCATGTCTGATCCGATCATAGTGGACTGACCCGACCCGACCCGTCTCCTGCCTGACCTAACCCACCAGTTCCAGCCCAACCCACCATGGCTGGGCCCGACCCACTCAAGTGGTCCAGTTTTTTCCACCTAGATGTGGTGGGTTCCACGTTCTTTCCTAGTCAATGTGGCCGAGCACCGCGTTCAATGAAGTTTGCCACTGGGTGAACTGCCCCAGAGTGGTGTAGTTGGCTCATGGATCCTTGACACATCCGGTTGAGCTCACCACCAACCATCGAGCTGGAGGCCCAATACATTACCCAAAACCACCATTCCATAGGTTCCTCCACCACCGGATGTCGAGCCAACTTTTGTCTGTTGCTGGGTGGCCTCTCTACCGTGTGCCGCCGCGCATCAGCAAAAACCCTCCTTCCGTGGGTTACCAATCGCACTTCGGTGATCATTTTTTTGAAACTAAATCTCACCTATGACCCTTGAGTCACTTTCTTCACTTCTATGGGATCTAAATCTTCTAATTATCGCTCTAGGGGTCCAGTCACATTTGAAACCTCCTATAAAATCCCGACGTGACCATGGTGGTCCGTCGGTGAAGGACATAAGAACGTGGTAGAGAGATAAGCATAGGAACACCATTAGAACAGGAATTTTCCATGTTCATTTAAGCCTTGTTTTATTAATTAAAACAAGATTATGAAGGAAGAAAATCATAATATCTATTCCCTTTAATCCCATGGTTTATTCATCCCACAAGAACAATCGAACCACTGATCAAACTATTCATGGTTGGGTCCAAGTTTGTTGTTGGACACAAGAACCATGAAAGAAATCCTCATGAAAATAAACCCACTACCTAGAGTTTGAATCATTCAAAGAAGAGGATTCTCCATTTATAGTGATCCATCAATGATAAATCTCGATCCGTCGTTTGTCTTTATTTCCAAATGGTAGGGTTCCTCCCTCTTATCTCAGAAAAACTTTAGGGTTATGATGGTAACCCTGGATTTTCTGAAAAGGATCAATTAAAAATAAAACCAACACTACGTTACCATGTGATTTAAATTAAAATATTTTTATTAATTATTTTAACGACATTCAAATCCAAAAATTAACTTTTAGACTTGACCCATGTCGATTGAGGTTAGGCTCCACCTAAGGACAACACTCCACTACAAAATCATTGGTGGTCTCATATTTTATATCTGAGTTATCATTTATGAGTTATTATGATTTTAACAATAAAATGTTTTTATTTAATTATTATATTAATGGATATGTCCTTTTTGGGTTTTGACACTGGATACATGTGACGACTATAGTTATGTCGCACTTAGGGTAAACCCACCATCCTTAATGAAAAATTACCCTTGGATTTTTGATTCAGGGACCCATTTAGATGTTAATAAAAGCACACAAGATATATATTTTTAAAAAACATAAAAATATTTTGAACAATAATTCTAAAACCCTGGGCCTCCAAATCACATTCCAACTCAGTTACTGGTCTTAAAATAATTCCATATTATTTTCAAAAATTTTACATGGAAAATCCAGGACATTACATTCTCCCAACCTAAGGAATTTATATATCAGAAAGCCAAAATAGTGGCAAAACAAAAAAATGGGGATAATGAGCATGAATATAAGAATCCCGCTAAAAATTTCTTTACTAGAGATTCCCATGCTACCACAAAACATGCATTGGAGGAATCAACAATCCATGAAGAACCATTTCCTATAAATCCTCAATATCCACTTAGTACTTCGTGAATGTTTCCACATCATAAAAATCTAGATCGACCCATCCAATGATGTGTGGTGGGTCATGTATATATCTACTCAGATGAGATACATGAAGGACCTCATTCCCCTACTTTAACTATAGAGGAAGAGCCAAGCTGTACACCACCTCACCCACCTTATGCAGTATCAGAAAAGGTCCGATTAACCTAGGAGATAACTTACCACCCCTTCCAAATATTTATATCCCACATTAAGGAGAGACCCGAAAGAACACATGGTCTCCCTACTCGAACTCAAAGGGTCTCCATCTCTTATCATCATACGACTTCTGAAGACTCTTTCCAGTCTTCATCTTCTCCTGAATGGCCCTCATCTTCTCCAAAGTGACCTATACCAACTCCGGGCCCATGAGTGAAGACTCTTTTTTGTTATTCTAGAAACATGTCTACAAATAGGGTCACCCGTACAAGGCCTCGAATGGTTCTATACCGATGGTGGATTGGAAGATATTTTTTATACAAACTCCACTAGGGGCAGGTGATTATCCCAACCGAATCCAAAATCGAGGATTCAAACACATTGCTTATCCTATAGGTCCTGAAGGGTATACTCCTTCTAGCTATCTGTCTGTAAGTGAAAAGATGTGCTCAATCGCTACTAAGTCCCAAACACCTCCTACAATCCCTTTAACAACCAATATTTAATGAGTGAATCTCAATCTAAGATTATCTTTGATGTGAATCCATGGAGTTGAAATATCTCATGTATGTAGAGGTGTCCCAAGATCTCTACTAAATCCTATTACCGAATCTCTAGAAAGTGGAATAACTTGGTGAGTCAGTCAACGATCACCTAGATGGTATCATTCCCTCTAGATGTACGTGGCAGTACCTTCACGAAGTCCATAATTATTCTATCCCACTCCCACTTTCGAACCTCAAGGGGTTGAGTCAAAAATTTCTAGAACCTGGTGCTTTACCATCACATGCTAACAAGTGAGGCATCTAGAGACAAACTCTACCATTGCCTTTTTCATCCCTACCCACCAAAACTGACATCGGATTCCCTAAAAAATCATTTCCACACCCAAATATACTACCAAAGGGGATGTATGGAACTCCCTAAACACCGCCTAATGTAACATCACTGGTACAATTGTGCATCCTCTGAAATGGATGATGTGATCCCAAGCATTTATATATCCATTAGGGTCATGCCCTATAGACATCTGAGCATGTGTTGTATCACAACTGACATCTCTGAGCTGTGCCTACTGCACACATTGTAATTTTGGAGGGGTAACCACCATTTATTGGAGATAAGAAAATTCATATTCATCAATGAAAGATATATTATGAGAGTCCTAATGCTTTGAGGCCATGTTTAGTATCTCTTAAATCATTCTTCAGCTGAGAGCATCTACCACCACCTTCACCTTCCTAGGAGTATAGACTATTTCAAAGTAATAATCGTGGAGGAACTCTAGCCAATACCATTGTATCAAGTTTTGATCCTTCTGAGAAAAGATATACCTGAGGCTTTTTAGGTATGAGTAGATGATAAACTATTTTCCCATAAGGTAGTGTCACCACTTATTCAATGAAAAGACTACCGCTGCCAACTCCAGATCAAGGGTTGCGTAGTTCTGCTCAAATAGTGTCAACTACCGTGAACTGTAGGTAGTCACTGCTTTCCCCTACATCAGCACACAACTCAGTCTGGTCCTTGATGCAACGTAGAACACCACCTACTTGAAAACCTCCTATGGAAGTCTCAAGATGAGAGTGATCATCAAATTAGACATCATCTCTTGAAATCTCTACTGGCACTTCCCTATTCACACAAAAGGTTTCCCCTATCGTGTCAAGGATGACATGGATGCTTCTACTCTGGAAAATTTAGGTATGAACCTTTGATATTACCCAACCAACCAAAGGAAACTTTGTACCTCAATAACATTATTTGGTGTCTCCGATGAAAGAACCGTCTCTATCTTCACTAGATCTAATGCAACTACAGCTTCCTGAATTCCATGTCATAGAAAGTAGACCTCTCTTATAAAAAACTAACACTTTGAGAGATTCTCATAAAGATGGTTCTCTCAAAGTAAGTATAGGACCACCCATAAGTGTATTGCATGATCCTCCTGAGATGCAGAGTACACCGGGATGTAATTAATGAAGACCAATAAAAACTTTCCATGTATAGCGGGAAGATACAGTTCATTAGTCCCATGAACACTAATGAGAAATTATTCATTACAAATGGAATCACTAAGTACTAGTAGTGGCTGTAGAGAATTATAAAATCCGTCTTTGGGATGTGCTCATCCCACACCCAAAACTGATGATATTCTGATATGAGGTATATCTTTGAGAACCATCGCGCTTCCTTAAGATAATCAAGGAGGTCATAAATCCTTGGTAGTGGATAATTATTCTTCATAGTCACCTGATTCAGGTGTTCTAAGTCCACATATAACCTCAAGATTCCATATTCCTTCTTAGAAAACAATATTGGGGCTGCCCATGGTGAAACATTGGGTCACAAAAAGCCCTTCCTCTAAAGGTCCTCTAACTGTACCCTAAATTCATGAAGCTCTGTGGGATCCATCTGATATTCTAGTGTAGATATCTGTATAGTCCATGGGTACAGGTCAATGTAGAAGTATACCTTACTGTGAGGAGGTAGTCTTACAACATCTTAGAAATGATTTCCTTAAACTCATCCACCATAGTAGGAAACTGAAGACACATCTCATCTATTACAATGAGGGTCATTCAAGCCAACTGATGTTTGATCGACTACACCCTAATACGTATGAGTCTATCCTATGTTGTTGGTGTCTTTCTTATACTGAAAAATAAAAAACTGGTCCCATCTCCAGGGACACGCTACACTATGCACCTAAAACTGTCGATCTGAGCATGAACTGTGGATAACTAGTCCATACCCAAAATGATGTCATAAGTCCTCGAAACTACCACCAAGATATCCCAACTAAAAATATATCCCTTGAGTATAAGGGTACACTATCTTCACCAGTGTCTGATCATCAATTCTCCTCACATATGAGTCTCTAAGTGTAGGGATCGAGTCAATGGTTAACCTAGAATCTCTGTGTCTCAAACAAGGGCCGCGGTGAGAAAAGAGTGACCGACAACCACATCTATCAAAACTATATCTATGTTGGGAAATACATAGATCATACATATAATAATCCCATGAGTCTTAGGATTGTATGACTCCATCGCCTGGAGCTGGCCTTGCCCCTGCCCCCCAGTTCCCTGAGTTTGGGGTGGACCACCTGGGGGTGGTGGTGGGAGTGCCTCAAACCTCCTTCCACCTCCTAACGCTCATCCCACACCTCTTCCAAATCCACCACCAGATGGAACACCATTTTCCTACCTCCTCCACTACCTCGACGGTCCCTTGACCATCGCATAGTTGGTCATATGGCCAGTCAGACAATCTCTAGCCAGATACCCCCGATCGCCGTAGGAGTAGAATAGTATATCCTTAAGTTGAATCACTCTACCTTAGGTGGCTCAAACCACTATGATCATGTATTGGGGTTGTCCCATGGACTTCTTGACCCTCTTGGGTGCCTACGTCATCTGTAGGATACCCGCTGCCTAGGAATTCGCTACCTGTCGGCCAGTGATAGATCCCACTATCGGTGTCTGCTTCGCCCGAAAGATTTATACTAGTAGTGGTCTCTCCAGCACCCCAACATGCGTAGGGATGCTAAGGGATATCATCGACGACATGATTTCCTAGCGTAGCCCCTACTCAAAGATACATGAATTAAAGAATGAGTCCTAGATCATGTCCGTAGAGTAGCGAGAATGATCCGCGAATCTCACCAAGTACTCTACTATTGACTGGATGCCCTATTGTAGATGTATGAGCTCTTGTATAAGCACAGAGAATAATTTCACTAGAAAGAACTCTTCCCTAATGAGGCACTCAAAGTATTTCCAGGAGAGGGTTTCCACCTCCTGAATCTAGATTATCAAGTTCCACCATCTCTCCACCGATCCCTATAAGAGAATCATGGCTAGGACTACAATCGGGTAAAGAGGTGTCCCCAATAGGTAGAAAACTCATTTCACCACCTCCAACCAGTCTTCATCCACATGAGTATCTATTTCACCTATGAATTTGGGAGTTCTCTACCTCTAGAACTCATGAAATGCACCAAGTCTATGTACATACTCTAATGGTAATGTCGATAAGAACTGCTTCTCTCCGGGTGGTGGTATCACTGGTACACCACTGGGAGGTGCTATCTTTGGTAATATTCCCTGCACCGATTCCTCATCACTCAGTGGACCATCCTCATGGTCAGACCCTAGAATCATGGAAAACTACCTATGTGGATTCATCTTGAAAAAGAACAAGATATACCACGTTCAATTGAGTATACCTAGAAAGCTAACTCTAACTCAAGAAGGAAATAAGAAGACAATCAATTCCTATATGATGCATGAACCATTAATTTACCATGAAACTATCATTTTCATGTATTGAGTCGAAAAGAAGAATTCAAGGCCCTTGTGTATGTATACATTGGATACCACACTAACAATGGGTTCCTTAGCCTGAAAGCCAAACTTGAAACACTTAACATTGTTTCCCATAAACTAGAGTAAAACCGACCTTCCTTTAATACCAATCTATCATGACCAATCCTCCAGGGACCATACCATGACTACACCAAGCCCACCTACCATAGGCCAGGGGATGAAAATCCAAGCGCTTAGATCTCATCTGAAGAAAAAGCTTCCTGAAGGGTAGGTATAGTAAGATGTCTGAATGTCACTGAAGTCAACAACTTCTGTCGTGTCACCTTGAAGCACCCCTATGTCTGGCCCACCAAGGACTCCGTCAAAGATGCCAATCATCTGCACAAGACATGACACGTGCCAAAGAAGCCTGGGATGAGGTGAGTTAAACAATACTCACTAGGGACCAAAAAAAAACGGTAAGCAAAAAAGAATCACATGAAGTATACCACAGACAAGAGCACTAAGAAATTCACCATGTAGACTAACAAAGAGGAAAAAATAGTGTAGACTCTAATAGATAGAGTCAATAGAGTCACTAGCGTAATCTCACACCATGTATATGTCCATGGAATGAAGACAAGATTGTCTTAAGAATCCAGAGTGCCCTCAAGTAGTAACATACAAAGTGTTGGTAACACACATAGTGTAGGTAAAAAATGGAGTGTCGTTAACACACAGAGTGTAGGTAACACATAGAGTGTAGGAAATACACGAAGTGTAGGTAACACATGGAGTTCCATAAAATAATAGAGGAACTTGGTGGGATAGGGGAGTACTGACATAGTCTTGGAAAGAAAGAATGTATATATAATACGCATAGTCTAGGTATGAAATTCATTCTAGGTAGTCACATAGATTATAGGTCATAGCCATCCGCATGATTCCATATTTAGCATGCTCTTTCTGGGAGAAACTACTCCTCAAGCCAATATACTATACAAAAACTTCCATAGAAACTCATTTAGAGTATCTCAAAAAGGCCACCTCATCAAAAGGGCCCCAACCCACAAACATCTCATAAAAAACACACAGTTTGAGAGTTATGGGCATTTAAGTAAAAAGGGTATGATGGGGTTTGGGTCCAATCTGACCCGGTCTTACCGACCCCACCCGACCCAACTCGGTTCCTGCCTGACCCGACTCGCTAAGACCAACCTATTGGCTCAATCCTGACCCAATCGATTAGGCCAGTTCTTTCCATAAAGACATGGTCCGTGCCACGTCCCTACCAAGTCAACACGACCGATCACTGCAATGAATGCGGTTAACAGCCACATTAACCATCTTGTATCAGTGGATATGGGGTCTCACTATGATCCAGCTTGACCGTGGCTCCTTACCACATTACGTGGCTTCATGACGCATCTGGTCAGGCTTTCTGCTGATCATCGAGCTGGTATCCCTATTCCCCACCCACGACCACCGAGCTGTGAGGTCCTCCACTGTCGACCATCGAGCTAGTGGACATCTGCTATCGGGTGCCTGCGCTTCTGTATGCCACCACCGGCGACCCCCCTTCTGTGGGTCGCCGGTCACACTTTGTTGTTCCCTTATTAAAAAAAGAATCATCCTTGTGACCCTCGGGTCACGTTCTTCAATGCTGTGGACTCCAAATATTCCCACCATCACCCTGGGGGCCCAGTCAAATTCCAAACCACCCAGAAAAGCCCGACGTGACCATGGGTGTCCATAGATGGAGAATTCAAGATCTGAGAAGAGAGATAAGCACAAGAACTCCCTTAAAACAAAGCCTGGCCTTATTAGTGTCGGCCTTGGTCCATTCACATCAGCAAGATTATAATGGAGGAAAATCATCAAATATATTCCCTTTAATCCCTCAGTTTATCCATCCTGCATGAATGATCCAACTGCAGATCAACCTATTCATGGGTTGGTATGTGTTCATCATTGGAAACAAGAATGGGGAAATAAATCACAAAGAAACTAAACCCCCTACTTGGTATTTGGATCAGTCGAAGTAGATTATTCATCATTGATGGAAATCTATCCATTTATGATCTCAATCCATCGTTTTTCTTCATTCACAAATGGGAGGGTTCCTACTCCTTACCTTAGAAAAAATCCAAGGTTATGACGATAACCCTGAATTTCTTGACAAGGATTAGTTTAAAAGAAAACCAACACTATGTTACCATGTTATTCTAATTAAAATATTTTTATTAAATATTTTAAAGACATTCACATCGAGAAATTAACTTTCACCCTCAACCCACACTGGTTGAGGTTAGGCTACGCCTAAGGAAAACACCCCAAAATGAACTCAATGGTGGTCACCGATTTCTGACCCGAGTAACTAATTATGTGTTATTAGGATTTTAAAAATAAAATAATTTTATTTAATAATTTTATTTACGATTATGTCTTTTTCATTTTTTCTCACTAGAGACCCGCACCAAGTAAAGTTTTGTCATGCCTAGGGTAAAACCACCATCCTGAATGCAACTTTTACCTCATATTTCTGATCTGGGCACCAATTTAGAAGCTACTAAATCCACACACATGGACTATTTTTTATAAACTTAAAAATAGTATAAACATTAATTTCGGGAACCCCGAGCATCAAAATCGTGTTCCATCTCAGCACTTGGTCTTGAAATAATCCCATATAATTTTCAAAAATTTTATATGGAAAATCTGGGACATTATATGTTGTTTTTTCATGATCACATAAATTAATGAATTAACAAGAATGAAACATATGACTTAAATAAATTGGATTATGCATAAAATTTAATCTAAGATATGGTTTATCACTAATGCAAATCTAGTTATTATTGAAAATAAATAAATTAAGATAAAAAACTCCTATTTAATCATAAAGATAAATCAATTCAATTATAGATATTAAGTTAGTATATACCAGCTTAAATTAAGTCAAAATTGAACCCTATTTCAAAGTGATTGACCGTAAAAAATTTGGGTGATTTCTATTATTTGGGAATTAAAAATTGATTTTTTGGTAGACATTACTTACAAGAAATAAAGGGTTGATTAGCTAAGAAATACTTGGGGTAACTGAGATTCAATAGGTGAAGAAATCTAAATCAAGGATTTAAGGATTTAGGTTTTCACTCAAAAAAACCATAAACTTCAAGTTAATGTTGTTGGAAAACTTATATTCATAAAAAACCCTTGATATTAATTTTCAAGGTTATCTTTGGGTTATGAGAAGGGGAATATGGTGATTTCCACAAGAATATCCACACAAAATGATATTTTAAAACCAATGGTGAGGGATGTTATGTTTCAATAATATTGTGCATGATTAATAAATTTAATATTTATTATCTAATTTTATGAGTTAGATAAAGTACTAAAATTGTACTCTTATAATTTTTTGAATCATAAAACTACATGAATTCGACTATATTACTATGATACATACATGAGATGGATAAATTTCTCACTAACAATAATTTCCTAGAATGGAAAATGATCTTGTGCATTATTCAATTCAATTAAATAAAATTATATATATAGGAAAACCCCATTCCTAGTTCTCCTAGCCAAGAGGCTGGCAAGGAAGAATTATCTCTACACATGAACCATTTGGATGATTCCAAAGATGGTCAATGTTTCAGGCTATCATACATGTCCAACGAGATTCTATATTAACAAAAGGATATGGGTCTGTATATCATAATGTATCACCTTTATGATCCCTATCAAGAGATGGATATAAAATAAAGACATGATACCTTCAATACACTATTCACATGTATGCTTAGAGATCCAGCGCCCACTGAGCCTCATGTAGTCAAGATGATATTCTATATAAATAACTTAGACATATTAAGAATTAAATTTCCCAATGAGAAACATACAAAAATCATTCTATCCTTACTACCTAAATTGTCCACCAATTTTATTCATAATAAAAACATTATCAATATCGAGAAGTCGGTTTCGAAACATCCTGCTATCATTCATCATGTCTACAATGATATGGGGTGTGAAAACCATGAATTCCTTATGGTGAATGAGAAAATAAAGAACAAGAAAATGGGTCTCACTATGAATTTCTTATTTTAGGATCCCAAGAATAGTCCTTATAGAATGGAAAGTATCCAGAGGAAGGAAAATGAGTAAAATATAATATGTTTTATATGTGTCAAGATCATTCACTAGAAGAGTAACTAATCCTGAAAGCAAGGGAAAAAAGGTGTATTTTATATCAAGTGAAATCTATCTATATATATACATTAGGTATTATATATAACTCTTAGTACTCACATCTATATCCAAATTCAAAAACCAAGTATATAATAAAATATTTTAAGAGGGTAGTTAGATCTTTGAGCAGCCAATGAAGCATGAATATTTTATTTAGATATATATCGATTAAATAATTCATTTTTTTGTGATAGGAATTATCCTGGTTTTAAAGAATTGTTAATTTTTTCTAAGTGTTTTTTAGAACATCATATCAGTTTATTTCCTTGTAAAGGATGGATTTTTTATAGTTTGTAAGTAAAGAATGCCTATTTTATAAAGAAAATAATTTTCATGATATTGATCTATAAAATAACAATCTATATGTTTAAAATTATGAAAACCAAGTGTTTCTAGTAGAAAAATAATATTGTTTTCACGACTTATATTACACCCATCGATAGAATCACAATATTGGTCATATAAATGAGAATAATCTAATAAATCTCTATCAATATGGTTAATTAGAATATTTTTTAAAAATACCACATGGAAAATGAAATTTTTTTTATAAGGTTAAACAAACAAACCACCATTCAATATATTGGTTGAAAGGGCCACAACAATTTTCAGATTGAGATACAATGATGTGTGTGAAAAGTTTCCATTAGTAGTTATAGGTTGATATTCTTAATTCATAACTTTTACCAATGAATTGATTATATATTTATATTTCTATATGATGAGTTATAATTATGAGAAATTAGAAAAATTAAAAGAGTTACATAATGAGGTAGAGTGTCAAATTTTAATAAGAGAAAGAAGATTCAATTTGTTCATGGTGATGAATATCTTAATCAAGATTTTATCAACTTTATATGGGAGTTTTAGATTCTCTCTCAACTCACTCAAATCTACACATCATAGTGGGATGGTGTCATAAAAATGAGGATCCATACCTTACGAGAAATTGTTAGATCAATGAAGAGTTATGTTGACCTTCCATTATCCTTTCATGTTTTTCTGGGATCCTATATCTCTCATATTGGATATGAGGCCACACCATCAGATAAAAGACATACTAAAAAATATCACATCTTGAGAGATTTTTGTTAGAGGGGAAAATTTATAGTGATTAGAGTTTACCTAGAAGAAAAAATGGTATACCCCTTGACTAAATCCTTATCTCCTTAGAAGCATGAGTATCATATTAGAGCTATCAGACTGATGGTTTTTAGTAGTTAGTTCTATTGATAGTGGGAGTTTATTAGAGTGTGTTCCCTAGAACCATATTTAATATCCCATACTTGATTCCCTCATAAGTATCTAAATCTATCCAATCACATGTCCTCAAGGGGGCCTCCTTATATGCTAAATGCTACTAACTAGAAGTGAGGGTCCATGGTGGTATAATCGGGATATTATACACTTATAATCAAAGCAGAACAGTAGTGATATAATGAATAAATTTTAGAAGAAAAATAATTAAAAATATAGAAGTATAACTAATTCATCTAAACAGTAATAATGCATCAAGAAACAAGTGTCACCATACACAAAATTATGAGTATCTCTTGGAGTTACGAAAAAAACTACCATACATACCTGTATATTAGAAAGAGAAAAAGATTGAAAAAGATATCCAATAGTATTATGAGACAATTAATGATCCCGTGATACTAATATTCCATTCTATAATAAATTAAGCATTGAATACTAGGAACTTTCCCATTTTCCTACCAATATCCATGAAGTCTGTTTGGGTACCAAACTGTGTCTCGAACTGGGTGTGACATATACAAAGTAGGTTAACACCAATGAAATCTATAAAAATCTTGTATTTTAATATTACAATATAATTTTTCATATTTAAATTTAATCAGAGGAATAACATGCTTAAAATATTAATCACGTCTAGTTCAGACTCCTCATGGGATGCCCAACTGAAAATAATTGCTTCAACTCATGCTGGTAATATATGAACAAAGTACTTGCAAGAAGTTAGGGTCTAGCATATATAAAGAAATTGTATCAGTATAAGTAATCATAAATAGGACCCAAAGTGAAACTAGGGAATCCAATTCATAAGGATATAAATTTTGGACCCAAGAGGTATCAAGGCATCCATAACCTTAGAAGGTCAATCCAACTTATAGTATATGAACCATGACACCTAGATAAAATGTTTAAGAGTAATTCAAGGGGCCCACCCAAGGAATTCTACAAGAAAAGTGTATAAACAAGATTATGTAGAATTTATGTAGTAAATTTTGGGCTAATAATTATTGTGGAATAATGGGAAAATCTGAGGCTTCTCCTGTCTGAGAATGCCATCTGAATCCAAGGAGTGAATCCGAGGAATTAATTTATAAGGAAAAGATTCAAGATAATATCAAGAATATACTGAGTCATTCACCTATAAATAAGACATCAACCATGTTCTAAGTTGAGTATCTCCCTTGGAAATTTGCCCAATGAATCAGGGTGGTATACTCTGAGTGCTCAAGTAATTCCTTTAGGAATTCCTGGGCTGATTTAAGTCAGAACACTCCTATAAAAAGAAAAATTTCCATAGTAAAAATAGGAACATTATGTTTAAAAAAACAATCAAGGCCATGTGATAATCATGACGATTCATTCACTATATATATAATAAAAGTCCATACCATTCCAGTAAGCATTGATAAAGATATGTAAGTTGTCATAACATTAATAATTTAATTCAAATTGATAAGGGATAATCTAAATAAACATCCCAATAATAAAGTGAGAATTCATCCACTTATGTTAATTAAATAATTTAGGAAATTGAACCAACCAAATTAATGGGTTTTTAGCTATTAAAATATAATAGGACACATATGCATAAGCATAGATCACTCCAAGGGTTGGATGAAGTTGTGGTCAATGACCTCCAATTATAATGGGAGTGTATAGTAAGGAATTTGAAATATATTAATATCAACTAATTTAATGAAAATTTATTTTATAAGAAAATAAAGGGTAAAACTTATACATGGAATGAGGAAGATAATTATAATTTGATGATACTTGTGGTAAAATCATAGAAATCCTACATTATAGAATTAGAGGAACACTCATCTGGTATTGGACCTTGGTTTGGTCTGAATGAGAAGAAAATAGAAGAATAGAAAAATTCCCTAAAATGGAGAACATTATCTCACACTAAAATGACAATGAAGATAGAGACATAAACTGAGATGGAAGGTAACAGATCAAAGCTCTTGCCATGTAAAGTCCCGTGTTACTGAACCAGATTAAAATTCCAATGTTTTTGAATTTTTTTCAGTTTATCAAAGGGTTGTTTTTTTAAACCCAGCTCTGGAATTTTATTATGAGTTTTGGAACACCTAAAGGTGTTGTTTTTAGACTTCCATAATTACCTGAAAATTTTCACTAGTGTCCTAATGAGTCCCAGGAACACCGATTTTGGAAAAGTACACTTTAATGGTTTTGCATGGGTAGCGCACGATTGCATTCCAACCCGTTCATTTTACCCTCTTTAATAGATTATTAAATTTAATTAAATAATATTATACGATATTTTGTAATTAATTACAAAAAGGTTTTAATAATAATAATATTGAATTTATTAATATTATTATTGTGGTTGTTTAATTAAATGAATGTTATAGAATTAATAAAATGACGATTGAAGAAATTAATGTGGATTATGGGTTTATTGAAGAACCATTTTATTTAAATGTAGAGTTTCAGAATTATTTAAGGACCATTTATTATTAAATGGAGGAATGTGCTAATAATTATAATGTTATTATTATTATTATGGTTTCCTAAATTATTTTTACGCGTTGATATTTGAATTTCATGTTAAAAAAGTATATTATTTATGATAATTTAATGACGCTTTCGAGATTCTAAAAGAAACATTTAATAAAATGACGAGTTTCAGATTTAATGAAGTGTTGTTATTAAATAATGGTGTTGGGTTTATCAAAAGTTTGAAAAATTATAATAATGAGATTATTATCATTTTAATTTTATGAATATAATAATAATAATTATTATGGAAATTAAATTAGGGGTTATGGGTTGGAGTTTTTATCATATTAATGATATTGTAATAAATCAGGAGTTTCATAATTAATTATGAAATGTTTATTAAGATAATACTTAATGAAGAAGCATTTTTAATTAAATGGGGTGTAACATTTAGGTTAAAATATTTTAATTGGATGTTTAATGAGGTATAATATTGATGTGAGATTAATGAGGCTTTTGGGTATCTCAAATAAACGTCTAATTAAATAAGGAGTTTCGTAATTAATAAAGAATTGTTTTTATTTAATAATAGGTGTTGGGATTTATCTAAGGTTGAGTAATAATAAAAATAATAATGAAATTATTATTATTATTGTTTTATGAGTGGTTGTTATTATTATTATGAATTATAATAATAATGGATTTTTGGGGTATTATTTAATTAAATTATAGGTCAATAAGAATTTAATTAATCGCTATGAAGCCAAAGTTTTTATTTAATTAATTTTTGTTGAGATAATTAATTAAATAATGATGAGTTGGGTGTTATCAAATAAGGGTAATTTTAAATGGTAATATTAAATAAGTAATAAATGTGGAGTTGGTTTTAATTTAATTAAACCATTTTAAATATAGATATCAGGTTGTGCATGAGTAGTCCAATGGTGCGGGTCAGCTGTGCGGTTATCTGATTTTTAAAATGATTTATTTTTATTTTATTTTAAATAAAATAAATATTTAATAATAATAATTTGGATATTATTATTATTATTTTACTAATTTTATTGTATTATTAATGGGGGTTTTCAGAATTAATTATGAAACATTTATTTAAAAGTTAGTTAATGAAGTAACATTATATTAAATGAGAATAATAAATGTAATTATTATTATATTAAGACTATTAGTTTATCATGGGTGTAATTGATAATTATGGGAGAGAACATGAGAGAGGTGCACCACCATATTGGAGGAAGATAAAAAATGCACCAGGCCCCTCTTTTGAGGTGTGCTACAGCCCCCTCCTTGGCTCCTCTTCACGTGATCGAATCCTCCCGATGTCTTCTCGAATATTGTCTGTCTCGGTGAGGTGATTACATCTGATTTTTTTGATTCACATCATCCATTTGGATCCTCCTTCACCCTATTTCCTTGGCCAAAATCCTATGGTTCGTGTTTTATTGGGTTTCCTTGTTTCTTCGTTTCTAGGGATGTGCAAGGGGATCCTCTAGACCCTTTGGACCGTATTCCGGTATCTGCTGTCAAAGGTGAGGAAGATGAGTTCATTTTCACTTTTTTGTCATGTTTCAGGTAAGGTTATTTAACTGTGGTATTGTTTCACATCATTCAATTAAGGGTGTGATAATTTTTATGAGTCCCTGATACCTAGTTAGAGGTGCGTTGGTCTTTACTGCTTTGATTTTGAGTACCTATTTTAATATTTTAAAATTTATTTATATTGTTGATGGGAACACACATGAATATATATATATATATATATATAAGTTGCATGCACGTGCAATTGTAGAACAGTTGTGGACTGGTTGCCACCAAGTATATTACAGCACTTTGGATTTAAAATGGTGCCACCTTGAGGTAGGGTCCCAAATCCCTATCACTTTATTTAAGAATTATAGATTTTTTAAATAAATTGAGAATGTGAGTTTAATTGATTATGATATGTCTATGCATGAAATTTTTGATGTTATTAAATGATGCCACCCAAGTGAGATAAATGAGGACTTGAACATTTGTTTATTTTAAGCAAGGTTTTCTAATTTGGTTAAAGTGATATGATTAAAAAGTTAAATGATTTGAATGGGAAGAATGGGTAATAGGGTAATTAATTGTAGAATTAATTATCATGTCATGAGTTGGAATAAAAACTGTGGCTATTACTGATTATTGAGAATATTGAATATTAGAAATATTCAGAATATAAATTGGAAACTTGTAATAATTAATGGATGGATTAATTATTACATGATAAATGGAAAATGGTTAATTAATAGATGTTTGGTTAAAGAGATAATATATAATTAATTAATTGTTGAATTAATTAATTTGAATGCATTAAATTAAGATTTTGAATCAATTGTTTATTACATCTATTGGCCATGGGTACCTTTTGATGCATGTTAGATTTCTATTCATTAAGTTGTCTTGGATGGAGTTGTTTTATATTATGAGATGCTACGTGAGATGGTTGATAAATATATGGGATTTTTTTATCATGTTTTTTTGAGGATTATGAAGTGCATTCAAATTGTTAAAGTCTTGGACGAATCATTGTTTGAGTGGACAGGTTCAGACTTGTTAAAGAATTTGGATAATTAAATGTTCAGCTAATTATTTATTTGGATTGATAAGAATAATTAATTGTTAATTAATTATTTACTATTGAGATGTTTAATGGTTTGTTAATGGTTGAATTTTGATGGGCGATTTATGTTTTTAACTAGTTGTTGAATTAATTAACGGATTGGATAAATTAATTTTTGAATTAATTAATAGATGGTTGTCAGGTGTTAGAAATGGAATTCTACACCAATGATAAATATAAATTTATTATTGATAAATCGGCTGTGATACAGGGAATGATGCTCTAAATACTTACGGGGTGCTAGACGTGGTGTTCTACACCCAGCTTGCCAGAAAATATTTTTTATGGGTTAGGGACTGATGCTCCAAATACTCATGGGTTATGAGACAAGGACTAATGCTCCAAATACAAACGAGGGTGCTATACATGATGTTCTACACCCATTAATTGACATTGTACTGTGGGTCCAATTGTTCATACCTGAAATGAATTAATTGGTTGATGAAAACTATTGTGACATTATGATTTGTGAATTGAATATGATAAAGGGTTTATGCTTATCAATGAATTGGGTGAATCATTATTAGGGGATGGACCCGGGAGAGAATCAATTTTTTAGTGGACGGGCTCAGGTATAATATATGAAAGATTAAATTGAATAACTTATGAATCATTATCCAAGACAAAGCACAATCTTGGATTTGGTTTTAACTTTTATTACTTATTTGGTCTTTAGAGACATCTCCAGTGAGTGACTTATACAGGGAATATTGTGCTCAGTCCGGATCACGAGAATTATGTTGTTTAATGAGGTTTGAATAATTGATAAATGAAAATGATTGTGTAATGAATATTGTGTATTCATGAAAAATTTATAATATAGGTTCAGACACCAGTTGAGAGATGAAGCATGTACTTGGGTATATAGTTACATTGTAATGCTTACCTTAATTATGCATGCTCGCACTGTTTATTTTTTTTTATTGAATGTCAGGATTTGGGGTAGACACCGGTGGTCCTGGACTATTGAGATTTATACCTCACACCCTCCTCAGGCCGCCATTGCACTAGGGTACCCAAGTTGATTCTTTTTGGTTTTAGGATTGTGATATTTTCATTTACTTGGAAGATAAGAGCAAAGGACCGCGTGAAAGCCTGAGATGCTCGAGGAGAATGCCCTCAGCGCTTGGAGTCATTGTTTATTTATTTTTTCAATGGAATGATTATAATTCTATTTTGTTCACTATTTTCCATTTTTTTATCATTAGCATGTCATGCATGCATCTCCTATATAATTAATGTTGGCCATTTGTTTGTATAAGATTTATAAAATCTACCTTCTGCTGCTTTATCATTTATAAGATTACTTCCTCTAATTATTGCCATTGTTTTTTATTTACTTTCATATACCACTGAGCAACTCTGATAAGAGGGTATAGTCTCCCCACTGACTATCATTAGACCCTCGCTACAAGTTGGCAGCCTCTGGCATATGGGGAGACATTCTTGAGGTCATGTGGCAAGAGGTCCAGCCACTAGTTTAGTGGTGAGACGGGTCGGGACATTACATGCCAATAGGGATCCAACGTGACAGATAATGGATCAATCAATGTTCATGTTGTGAAGAAACTTCAAATCCTATATTATGTATGGAGTAAAAGATCTATATAGTTTAGGGATACTATGTGAGGAAGAGATAAGGAAAAGAGGAAAGGATTTAATAAGAAATGAGGAGGAAATCATAATATCACCCTTTAAAAATGTCACATGGTTTTACCACATTGTTGGAAAAACGGTGTGCCAACTATATAGTAAGAACTTCCCCAATAAACCCTCTGAATTGTCTAAGTGGATAGTTTGAATAACCGTGTGTAGCCCAAGAAAACACCTCAGAAATGAGGTCTATAGATTTTTTTACGATAATGTAGCATGGGACACACAGTTTGGAAAAACCATGTGGCCCATGGTATAGAACTAGAAAAAACCACACATTTTAAATAAACTATGTAGAATGGGATAGATAGTTTATACTAACCACGTGGGACACCTATTTACTCTAAATATCAGGGCTCAGAACAAGCCCTAGACACCATTATAAATTCTATGACTTCACTAATAATTACCAAAAGGATAAAAATATATAACTAAATTGAAAAAAGGGTACATTCCTCAAAGAAAAAACTTGATATTAAATTATTCCCCCTTAATTAAAATATTCCCTGAGTTTTCCCTTCCAAGTGAGGAAAAGTTTTTTATAAGAATAACTATAACCACAAATCATGTACATTGGACTCTCACTCCCAGGTCTCATCTTATATACGTCCATGTTTCCATAGCACCTGGACTAATGGAACTAACATACCTTAAAAATCCTTCATTGTCTAGTCCATGATGTGTATATGATACTCCTAAAAGGATGCATCTACCTCTAACTCAACCTCATTAGGATAAAATATACGAGATGGGTCAGATTATTAAGGATGTAACAAAGAAATTTAGAACACATCATGCATAAAACTGTATCTATCGAAGAGTTATATCAAATTATCTACTGATTTGACCCTCTCTAACACCTCAAAAGGCCCAACAAAAAAAAGGAAACATATTACTAGAGATCTGAAATCATCGATACCCTTTTCTATTAGATCTGTAAAAGAATACCCAATCCTTGACCTTGAACTCTAGAGGTCATGGATGGTGGTTTCTATATGATTTATACCTAGATTGAACCGTATCCATTCGCTTCCTGATTATATGAAACTACTTTGAAGTCTCTTTAATGAGATAAGGTCCAAGATGTAGCGCCTCGACCCCAGAAGCCTAGAGTCTGTGCCTTATTTTAATACATTGGCATGATTACAAGGAATCAAGTCCCGAAATACCGATCAGTTTAGTAGTCTTGGAAAATAGATTACATAAATGAAAATTATATTACACATTAGAAAATAAAACACAACATAAATGATCCTTTGAGAATTCCAGTAATTCCATATAAAAACCCTTCTTATCAATCATAATACACTTCTTGGAATCCTGGAAAAAATAAAACATTGAAAGGGGTGAGCTTAGATGCTCAGTAAGGTTAACAATATAGCATAAACTTTAATAAATAATGATAAAAATTTAAGGTAACTTATAAGACTAAAACAAAAGCCTTTTAAACATAAGATTCAACATAATATGGAAAAGAGAAATCAAATAATTTCATTTACATATTCACATGGATATTCTACTAGCCGAATAATCACATGTAATATCAATATCCAATTTCATAATATTGGAATGCATAATGCCAGACTTCATAACAACATAGTCAAGGACTTGTGCCAAGATTAAAAATAAGATTTTTTCAAGGCCTTCTGCCAAGAAACTAGTTTGTCTCATGAGACCTTCCGATGCCTTGGGGAGATATATCAGGCTCCACCTGTCACTTACAGAGTCAAATGCATTCTTCATATGAAAAGGTTTAAACATAACATAAACATTCGTATTAAAACTAGCATAAAAATTATAAATATTTTATCCATAAACCATGAATGGTATATAAATAACACATCCAAAGTCAAAAATATCACAAAACCTTTAATACATTTTTTAAGATTTTTATCATAATAAATCAACCTCAATCAATAATAATATCCCATAAAGGATGTTGATATAATTGAAAATGATCAGTAAAAATCTATGAGAGAAATATACCTTTTTCATGAAATCATTTAAAATTAATATAAAGGAAGTCCTTTAAAAGATAGTTTTGAATAAAAGTGTCCCATACCACATTTAAACTTTGTAAAGGAATTAACATTTTAAAACATTCCTGTCCATATAAATAAATCCTTAAAACCATTTTAAAAATATGGACATTAATGAGAAAGGTTTAAAAGAATGAATATTTAAAACATTTAAAATGATGTTTTATTAAAGACACCCTTAAAAATAATACCTTTGAAAACTATTTTATGAAACATGGTCATGGATAATAAATACGTCCCAGTAGATACTTAGGTAAAAACAACCTCAGATAATAAAGAGATCGTGAAATTAACCCTTACCCTGCACTTTACTTTGGTCGAGGGTACGTTTAAACTCCTGTATAATGACCATATTATGTTATTAAATTATACTATAATCACATTAATATTTATTTTATCATACATGATTCATTTATGACTTTATAAAACCTATTTAATAATGATTTGCCTGTTAAATTAACATTTCAGGTAATAATCGTTTTCTTTATCTTACATGTTTTAACTTGTTATTCATGATCGTATCATTTAGATCACGATTTACATAATACTAGAATATAACACATGATTTATATATCATATATATTTTTAATATAAATATGTATAATATATAGATATATGACATGGAAAACACTGTTTATGGAGATAGCAGGCCGTACGTACACATAAATGTTGTTTCCGTTTTCATATCGTATTGAATGGAAGTAAGTGAATAAGATATATGTAAGTACATGAATACATATACATATATTAAGTATAATTATTATGTCATTTATTAAATACTTATTAAAAATATATATTTTTATAATCATTGTTGAACGGTGAATGTGGAAATGAATCTCATCACGTCGTGGAGAGGGTAAACTATACGTATACACGATCGACAATATCATTATATTGATTGTGAAATCATTTGTAATTGGATGTCATATCATATATAAATAATAATTATCATGTTATATTTATTATTTAAATCATTTATACTCATTATTATACCTATCCAAATAATGAAGTGTTTTAATAACAAACTACACCACGATGTGGAGACGGTAAGTCGTACGTACGAACCTATGGTGACTTTGTCATTTAGAGGATAGATAGAATAAAAAATATGGTTTTACCATATTTATAACAACATCAGAGTATTTATGAGGTACTGGAGTAATTATTTTGGTATGGAAGCAACAAAGAAAGTGTAATTGGAAGAAGAAAAGAACTAGAAAGAGGGTGGTGAGATTATTACCTCTTCTTCGACTGTTTCCTTTTGAGTTGATCAAAAGGGATCCTTAGGTTGGATTTATGATCAAAGAGAGGACTCTAGGTTTATGTGAGGGATGTTGTAATGATATTTTGGTAGGGTTTGGATGATCTAAATGGCTTTGGAGGTGTGATTTTTAGAGAAGGCGAAGTTCCCGTTTATAAGAGGGGTGAGAGAAACTTTATGAAAAGATTAAAAGATTAATTTATTATACAAAAATTTTCGGTTTCTAACGTATCCAAATGAAATTATTTAGAGACTTAGGTGGTTATGGGTCTAAATCCTCTCAACCAATAGGTTTTAGATAAGTTTTGGTTATCATTTTAACCTCATCATTTAGATTTAACTCTTAGTTAAATAGTTTAACTTTTATTGCATCTTCTTGTATTTTTACACTATATGGTTAATAAAATTACTCTAAACTTACAATAGAACATAAAATGGTTCATTAATGACATATATAATATTATTTAATCCCTTTGGCCGAACCTTAGTTTTTTTGGAATGTTATATCAACCAATGATATAGTATTTGTTTTAAAAACTAATTTATGTCAATTTTGACACTGTTTAGTATTTGGTTTTTGTGAAAGTCATCAAAACTTGTTTACTTCAATAAAAATACATTTAATTAATAATAAAATGTAATTTTCACCTAGAAAATTTTTGTATGGCATCAAAACATTCAAATTATATTTATTTTAATATTTAAAATATCATTTATTTGATTCTTTTATTAATAAGGAAAATATTGCATCATTATTGTGTCATAAATAAATATTTTTATTCTACGTATAAAAATTATAAATAAAATATAATCATGTAGGAAATATTATTATATTTAAAATGAATATTTATAGTCGAAGCGATAAATTATATACCCCATATAAATTTTTTTTACTAAAAGATACATGCTTTTGTTATTTTTGTCTTCACTTTAGATTAATTAATATAAAATGTCATTATAACTCCCAGGTGGATCCATGAGGTCCTAAAATGGACCAAAGGATTCCCATGGTCGGAAATGTATCATTAAATAGGGCTAGGATATGTTTTAGAGTAATTTAATATTATTTTAATATTATTTATTTATCCATATTTACCGGATTTACCCTTTAACCATGGTAAATAAAATATTTACCGAAGTAATTATTCATAATGTATAAAAATAAAAGTTAACTATTTACACAATTTGGACCTCCAGATTCCAAATATTGAATCCATTTTTCAAAAATTAAAACATAGAAGTGACAGAAATTAATTTAAAATTAATTCATGTTGTGAAAACAAAAAAGTGTGTTTTTAAGAAATAATAACTATCAAATGATTGACACTTGTTTTTATCCAATTTAAATGTGAAATTACATAAAATGAACTATTCTAAATATTAATTCAATTTAATTAAATTTAATATATAAAAGTTTCAAATATTGGATTTAGAAAAGGTTTTCCATTAAAAGTCATAGAACTGCATTGTTTTTGAAAAATAACACTTTTATATTAAAAATTTAATTTTTCTTATATTATATCTAAGAAACACAATAGATGAATGTTAAAACTATATAGGATATATGAAATTTAAAATGTGGTTAATAATATTTATAACATCTTTTTGGAATGGCTAGATTGGTAAGTCATGGTGCTCTTTAACTCGGTGTTTTGTGTAACGCAAGTTATTGAAATAATTTGAAGAGATAACAAACTATGACATCTTTGGGTGTCACATTCTCCCTACTTCAATAAATTGAATCCTCGCACTTTGAATTTTTTTTCAGAATAAAAGGTTAGAATAGAAAAATACCTTTTTGGAAAACCCACATCGGAAATTGGGTTAATAAAATTTAGTCTTAATAAGAGGGAAAGGGAAATGAAAAAGTCACCACCAAATTATGATCTCGATTAGGAGAACATTAGTGTAAATTAGAGACACATAATTAGAGGAAAAACATAAATATTTAGAGAGAGTGATTGAGGTCGTAAATCACAAACAAGTGTAAAATTGAGGGCCTCAAAGCCATGGTAACACCTTGAATTACCATAAAACCATATTGATTACATTCAGGAAACCTTATTCCTTATTGAATACTGGATATACTCCTTATATCAAAAAATATTGTAAACTCAAAGAATGATGGAATAAACAAATCATTAATCAGTTTCAATGTAGTCAATAATATCCAATATAATTTATCCAAATCAATCATCTCTTATTCCAAAATCAATACCTTAGTATCCAGACCATATTAAAGTTTTATCTTTCCTTCAACCATATATTTTCCAAAAAGTTTAACTCACTATTGAGTCACTTTTCTTATTACCACACAATCTCAAATCCTTAATGAAATAGTACTACAGTATAATCCTTATATACTCCATAATTATTATAACCAGTAATTTGTTGATATAATACTCAAATAACATAATTCTTTAATATCTACATAAGAACACTAGTCATTACTCTTTATCCATGGTAATATTAAAACATGATTATTATCCAAAAACATCATTTGTGGTGTACTATAATGATTTGGACATTGATTTGCGTAGTGTCCCAACTCCTTGCTGATGAAGCATTATACATTTGAAACCTTTTTCTTACCCTTGCAATCACGTGCTAGGTGTCCTTTTTCTCCACACTTATAACAAACTCCCATTACCTTAAAGAAGTTACCAAGTTGATTCTTTCCACAATTATCACATATGGGAAAATCCTTCTTTCCCTTATTCCATTTATCCATATTTTCTCTCTACTATCCTTTTCTTCTCTGGCTTCCCTTCAATTCCATTGAACTCAGAAAATTCATTACATATCTTAGTAACACATGATACTATTTCTTTATATGATGATAATAAGTTGGAGAATATTTCCTTTTTAAATTTAGGCTTAATACCATGAAAGATATGATCCTTCTTACTTTTTGGATTATGCGTATTTCTAGGGTTCTCATTCCATCTACTGGGAACCATTTATAAACAATGGCATACAATAGGTTAGTTTATGAATCACAATGCATAATTCGAAACATGTAAAATACCTAACTTAAATTGAAAAGATTATGAATATAATCTATAATCATAAAATGTTTTCTTTGAGGAAGTATTTACTCTTAAATCCTTCATAATGGCTTGTAATGAAAATGTGGATTATCCTAAGCATATCTCCCAGGAGTGTCGTAACCAAGAGTGCATCTAGGCCCATTGTTGTGTACCAGGATACCCTGGGTAAAGCCCGAAACTCCTTGTTGGATTTTTCACTCCTAGGTACATCTGTGCCAGAGCCGCCTCTACTTTCTCATATCAATACAAAGATGTATTTCTTGGAAAATACACAAAATTTCTACATTACCAAAATTCTAGGATGTTATTCTATACTAATCCTCAAAGTCTATCTTAGGGTAATGTTCTCTAATCCAAGTTTATCTAAATCTATTTCCAAGGTTGTTTCTAAACTTACTCTAATACCAACTGTAATGCCCCAACCCTAGAAGCACATAGTCGGTGAATTATTTTAATATAATGGAATGATTAGAAGGAATCATGTCCTAAAAGACCTATCAGTTTATCAATCTTGGAAAATAGATTATATACATGAACTTTACATTACACAATAGAAAATAAAACACAACATAAAAGATCCTTTGAGAATGGAATTAATCCCAAAGATTAACCCTGCTTATCAATCATAATACACTTCTTGGAATCCTGCGAAAAATAAAACATAGAAAGGGGTGAGCTCAGAAACTCAATAAGGATAAAATTATTGTAGAAACTTTCATAAATAAATGTAAACATTTAAGAAAATGTATAAGACTACAACATAATCCTTTTAAAAATAAACTTCAGAATAATATGGAAAAGTTAAATCAAATAATTCCATTTACATATTCACATGGATATTCTACTAGTCTAATAATCACATGTAATATCAACATGCAATTTCATAATGTTTTAATGCATAATACCAGACTTCATAACCATACAGTCAAGGCCTTCTACTAAGACTACAAATAATAATTTGTCAGGGAATTATGCCAACACACTATTTTGTCTCACGAAATCTACCGATGCATCGAGGAGCTATAGAAAGCTCCACTCGTCACATACTAAGTCCAATGCATTCCTCATATGAGAAGGTTTAAATATAGCATAAACATTCTTATAAAAACTAGCATACGAAATGTCAATACTTTATCCATAAAACATGAATTATTTATAAATAACACATCCACAGTAAAAAATATCACAAAACCTTTAATAAAAAATAAAGTATTTGTATCATAATAAATCAACCGCGATCAAGAATAATATCCTGTAAAGGATATTGACATAGTTGAAAATGATCAATAAAAATCTTTGAGAGAAATATACCTTTTTCCTGAAATAATGTAAAAGTAATATAAAGGGATTCATTTAAAATATAGTTTTGAATAAAATTTCCCCATACCAATTTGATACTTTTTAATGGAATTAAAATTTTAAAACATTCATGTCCATATAAATAAGTCCATATAACCGTTTTAAAAATTTGGACATTAATGAAAAAGGTATAAAAAAATAAATCTTTAAAATCTCTAAAATGAAGTTTTAGTAAAAGGGTCCCATAAAAATAATCCCTTTGAAAAATCTTTTTTGAAACATGGATAGGGATAATAAATATGTCCCAGTATATTCTTACATAAAAACTACCTCAGATAATAAAGAGAGTGTGAAATTAACCCTTACCTTGCACTTTCCTTTGGTCGAGGGTACATTTAACCTCATGTATAATGACCATAGTATGTTATTAAATTATACCAGAATCATATTAATATTTATTATATCATAAATGATTAATTTATGACTTTATACTACCCATTTAATAATGATTTCCATGTTAAATTAACATTTCGGGCAATAATCACTTTCTTTATCGTTTGTGTTTTAACGTGTTATTATTGATACTATCATTTAGATCATGATTTACATACTTACAGAATATAAAAAATGATTTATATATCATATATAATTTAAATTTAAATATGTATAATAGATAGATATATGAAATGGAAAACATAGTTTATAGAGATGGTAGGCCGTACATACGCATAAACACTGTTTCCATTTTCATAATGTATTGAATAGAAGTAAGTGAATAAGATATTTTTAAGTACATATATAAATATATCTATTAAGTAACATTTTTATGTAATATATTACATACTTATTAATAATATATATTTTTATAATTATCATTGAATGATGAATGTGGAAATCAATCTCATCGCGTTGTAGAGACGATAATCTGTACGTACGCACGAGCGACAATATCATTATATTGATGGTGAAATATTATATAATTGGATGGTATATCATATATTCAAAATCATTAAAATTTTTAGATTTTTTATTTACATCAGTTATACTCATTATTATACCTATCCAAATAATGAAGTGTTTGAATAACAAACCACACCACGACGAGGAAACGGTAAGTCGTATGTACACACGTATGGTGACTTTGTCATTTGTAGGATAGATAGAATAATGAATATGGTTGTACCATATTTATAATAACATCAAAATATGTATTAGGTACTGAATTTATTATTTTGGTATGGAAACAAAAAGGAAATAGGAAGTGGAAGAAGAAAAGAACTTGAAAGAGGGTGGTGAAATTATTACCTCTTCTTCGGGTGTTTCCTTTTGAGTTGATCAAAAGGGCTCCATAGGTTGGAATTATGATCAAACTAAGGACTCTAGGTTGATTTGAGTGATGTTTTGAGGATATTTGGGCAGGGTTTGGATGAGCCAAATGGCTTTGGAGGTGTGATTTTGAGAGAATGGTAAGTTCCCTTTTATAAGAGGAGTGAGTGTCACTTTAGGAGAAGATTAACATATTAATTTATTATACAATTATTTTAGGTTTATAATGGATCCAAATGAATTTATTTCGATCCTTATATGGTTATGGGTATAAATAATCTCATCCAATAGGTTTTGGATAAGTTTAGGTTACCAGTGTAACCTTTTCTGATAGATTTAACTCTTAGTTAAATAGTTTAACTTTTACCTCATCTTCTTGTATTCTTACACTATATGGTTAATAAACTTAATATAAACATACAAGAGAATCTAAAGTGGTTCATTAATGAAATATATAATACTATTTAATCCCTTTTTCAAAACCATATATTTTTTTGGAATATTATATCCACCAATTATATAGTATTTGTTTTAAAAACTATTTTATGTCAATTTTAACACTCTTTAGTATTTTGTTTTTGTTAAAGTCATCAAAAATTGATTAATTAGAACCAAATACATTGAATCAATACTAACCTGTAATATTCATCTAGAAAATTTGTGGATGACATCAAAACTTTCAAATTATATTTATTTTAATATTTACAAGATCATTTATTTTATTTTTTATTAATTAAAAAAATATTGCATCATTATTGTGTCATAAATAAATATTTTTATTTTATATATAAAAATTATAAATAAAATATCATCATATAGGAAATATTGTTATCTTTCAAATGAATATTTATAGGCGAAGAGATCAATTATATAACCCCATATAAAAATATTTAACTAAAAGATACATGCTTTTGTTATTTTGTCTTTACTTTATATTAATTAATATAAAATGTCATTATCACTCTCAAGTGGCTCCATGAGGTCATAAAATCAACCCAAATATGCCCATGGTCAAAAATTTATCAAAAAATAGGTTTAGGACATGTGTTAGGGTAATTTAATAATATTGTAATATTATTTATTTAACCATATTTACCAGATTTACTCTTTAACCATGGTAAATAAAATATTTACCGAAGTTATTATTCATAATGTTTAAAAATAAAAGTTACCATTTTTCACAATTTGTGCCTTCTGATTCCGAATATGGAATCCATTTTTCCAAATTCAAAACACAGAAGTGGCAGAAATTAATTTAAAATTAATCCCTGTTGTTAAAAAATGGAGTTTTTAAGAAATAATAACTCTCAAAAGATTAAAACTTGTTTATGTCCAATTTAAATGTGAAATTACATCCAATGACCTAAATTATATTAAATGATAAAAATAAAATCTAATGATTCATAAAAACCATTCAAATGTATAATTTAACACTACAAATTATTTTGATTAAAAAAGTTGTTTTTAATAAAAATTTAGTATTTTTTCAGTATTCATCAAAATTTGATAGTTATCAGAAAAGTACCAAAAATTAATCCAAACAGAATTTTATGTCCATATTCTAAAGATAAATTCTATTTCAATAAATTGAATATATAAAAGTGTCAAATATTGGATTTAAAAAGGTTCTCCATTAAAATGCATAAACTACATTTTTTGAAAAATACCTCTTTTATCTTGAAAATTCAAATTTTCTTATATTATGTCTAAGAAACACAAAAGATGAATGTTAAAATCATACAGGATATATAAAATTTAAAATGTGTTTAATAATATTAATGAACTATTTATTGAATGTGTTGAGCCCTCTGAAATATTGTTGATTTCATGTCTATGATTGATGTTTTAATAATCACAAATCATCACATACCATTAATACTTAATCTGGTTTGATTTCTCATAAACTTAATTACAACTTGTTAATGAATCTGTTATCATGTTTTTGTGTATGCTTATTGACTTACAAAGTATTTTGACGTCTTCTGGATTCAACAGACACTGGAAGCACCGATCCAATATCAACAGACATCGGAAGCACCGATCCAATATCAACAGACATTGGAAGCACCGATCCAATATCAACAGACATCGGAAGCACCGATCCAATATCAATAGACATTGGAAGCACCGATCCAATATCAACAGACATCGGAAGCACCGATCCAATATCAACAGACATCGGAAGCACCGATCCAATATCAATAGACATCGGAAGCACCGATCCAGTATCAAAGGACATCGGAAGCACCGATCCAATATCAAAGGACAACGGTCGCACCGATCCGATATCAGGATGCAAATGACTCACCGATGAAAATGACTCACCGATGCAAATGACTCACCGATGCAAATGACTCACCGATGCAAATGACTCACCGATGCAAACGACTCACCGATGCAAATGACTCACCGATGCAAAATGAGTCACCGATGAAAAATGAGTCACCGATCAAATGACTCACTGATGCTGATCAAACTGACTCACCGATCAGATGACAGACCGATGCTGATCAGTCTGATTCACCGATGATGATCTATCTGAGTCACCGATCATTACCCACCGATGCTGATCAGTCTGATTCACCGATGCTGATCTATCTGAGTCACCGATCATTACCCACCGATGCTGATGACCTACCGATCACTTGATTCTTCAATAGTCATAAACAATTGTTTGAATTTATTTATCTTTATCTTTATTTAATCTAACCAACGGTCATATTAGGTATATTTTAATGCTCTATCAATTAATTAATAAAGGTTGTCGGATGTCAGGAAACCGTACCTCGTACCTGCGGAAAGGAAACTTTTTCTGTCTTCCGAAGCATGTGACATAAATACAAGAAGACTCTGCTGAAGAAAAGAGTCGATAGAAGAACACAAGAAGAATATAGAGAAAAGAAAGAGGAGGAAGAACCAAGCAAGAAAGAACCTCATACACAATCAAGCCTACTCAGGAAGAGTTCTGTGCATACAAAAGAACATTGAAGAACTTCATCAACTACATCTCACTGCCTTTGAACCTGAAGCATACGACACTCTTCTTCTTAAACAAAAACGAGAAGAGGACTCAGAATAAATTCTGACCAAATACAAAAGAGTCCAGAGCTACACTGAAATCACCAGAGCTATTTCTAAACTCTACATCTCTGATCTGTGATACATTTGTTTTACATTTTGAGTAGTGTGTGTTATCTGCTGTATTAAACACACACACACTGACTCCTGTACTTTCACTGGAGGATCTGTAAATCCTCAGCAAACCTTTTCACACTTCATTTTCCACTGTGGATAGTGGTAGAGGTCATGTGAGACCTGGACAACTCTAAGCTGTTGTTTGTTTTCCCACGCAGAACTGTGGTAGAGGTCTTGTGACCTGGACAGTGTGTTCACTATTTTTAACCCCGGTCCAGGGTGTGGATCATTTTTATATAAACTTTTGAGAGGACTAAGTCTCGGCTTGAGACTGAACCTCTTGGTTAATTCTCTGTGTTTGTAGCTACATACTATATCCATACTACATATTTATTTCATATTCCGCTGCTATTACTTTGAAATATAATTTATTTTAAAAGCTACTTTGATAGTTAAACTTGCAAGTGTTTATACTTATTATAAACTAGTAAGTTAGTTTCAAAAGTTAATTTAATCATAAGATTAAGTTAACTGAGAACTAATCAATCTTTGAGAAACTAATTGAACCTTTATAATCTGTATAAATTCACTACAGTTTAATATGTTCTGGAAATAAGGGGATTTTAATAAACATTGTTTTTAATAGAAAATTTTAATTGGAACTCAATTCACCCCCCCTCTTGAGTATCCACTCCGACCAACATTTGGTATCAGAGGATGGAAAATATTTTCTAAAGTACCCTGTCTTTCAACTGTGATTCTAGTTGTATTTTAAAGTTCTTAAAATTTCTGTTAGTTCTAAATTTTTATTTCTTTAAAATTCTTTTTGTGATATCATGGATAATAGACTTGAGGGTGCTGCTACTAACCGGCCACCTTTCTTTAATGGAAACAAATATGCTCAGTGGAAGCTAAAAATGAAAATTCACTTAGAAAGTATGAGCTTTGATATTTGGACTGTCATTGAAGCTGAATACAAAATTCCCAGTACTGATAGATCTACTTGGGATGAACCTACAAAGACTGCTTACAATAATAATTGTAAAGCAATGAATGCCTTGTACTATGCTTTAGGAGATGAGGAATTTAATAGAATTTCTGCATGTAAAACTGCATATGAAATTTGGGATACCTTAGCTGTTTCTCATGAAGGAACAACTAATGTTAAGGAGATGAGATTGAATACCTATACTATTAAGTATGATAATTTTAAGATGAAGCCTGATGAACCCATTTCTGATATGTATCTCAGGTTCAATGAAATTGTCAACACAATGACTTCTCTGGGAAAGGATGTTCCAGCAAAGGAACAAATCATGAGAATTTTGAGATGTCTACCTGAAAGATGGAGAGGAACCTCTGTCTCCATTAGAGAATCGTGTGACATTGGAGAACAGCCAGTTAAGGAACTAATTGGTAAGTTGATGATGTATGAAGAAGAACTCAAGGTAAACAAAGAAGAAGATGATGAACCTAAAAGGAAGTCTATTTACTTCAAGACTACAACCTCAAAGAATAAGGATAAGGAAAAGCCTCAAGCTATCAATGAAAGTTCAAGCAGTGAGGAAAGTGAGAATGATTCTGACAGTGATGCTGAGATGGCTCACATTGCTAGAAGATTTAAGAAATTATATAGGAAGAAGAAGTTTTTCAGAAAGTCAAACTACAAAGGCAAGTATGATAACAAAGGACACTGGAAAAAGGATTGGAAGAAGTCTGATAAATCAGATGAAGTTGTCTGTTATGAATGTAAAAGAAAAGGACACATAAAAGCAGACTGTCCAAAGATGAAATACAGAAAGAAGTATGAATACAAGGATAAAAAGTACAAGAAATCCATGAAGGCTACTTGGAGTGCTTCAGAAGACAGCATAAGTGAAGCTGAATCTTCAGACTCTGAAAAGAATCGAGCCAACATGTGTTTCATGACAAACACTTCTGAGGTAACATCAGAAACTCCTGCTTCAAATTCATATTATTCTGGAGATGATACTGAATGTGATAACATGTCTAAATCTGAACTGTTTGAATATTGTGATATGCTTGAAGAAACCTGTAATGAGCTTAAAGATAAATATAAAGGTTTAAAGAAACAATATGCTTTAAGTGTTAAGCATAAATCTGATCTGGATATAGAAGCAGAAAATAATGCTCAGTTGCTTAAAGAGAATACTGAACTAAAATTGTCTAATGAGAAACTCAGAAAAGACTTAGAGAAGTTCACAAATGGAAAGAATACTCTAACACAAATGTTAGCAAAGCAAGTTGCACCTAGATATACTACTGGTATAGGATACCAACCTGGACAAAGAAAAGTTGCCAAAACTAGATTCATTCCTAAATCTGGACAGAAGATAGTTAATTCTGGAACTTCATATGCCTCAACCAGTTATATTCATAGTTATGGATCTAATATGGTTTATCTTTCAAAGAATGTTAATTCTAAAAATTATATGAGACCCATTAGACAAATATGGGTACCTAAAGTATCATTGGCTAACATGTCTGGACCCAAGAAGATCTGGGTACCAAAATCATCTTCCATCTAAATTTGTTTTGTAGGAGACCTGCTTGAAGAGATGTCACAAGAAGATATGGTACTTAGACAGTGGATGTTCAAGACATATGTCAGGAGACTTTTCATGTTTCAAGAGCTTAGTAAAAATTGATGGAGGCTTTGTCACTTTTGGTGATAATTCAAAAGGAAAAATCATCGGCTTAGGCCAGATTGGTAACACTGATTCAATCTTGGTGTCTGATGTTTTATTTGTCGATGGACTTAAATATAACTTGTTAAGCATTTCTCAGTTGTGTGATGATGGTTTTTATGTGAAATTTAAAAATGATTCTTGCAATGTTTTTAACTCTAAAAATGTTTTAGTATTTTCTTCTTTAAGAAATGAAAATGTTTATGTTGTTGATTTAGATTCTTTAGCGAAGCAGAATATTCCTTGTTTAAATGATTTTCATAAAGAGTCTTGGCTTTGGCACAGAAGATTAGGACACTGCAATATACACTCACTTAGAAAACTTTCTAGGAATAACTTAGTTAGAGACCTACCCAAACTTGAATTTCCAGCAGACAAAGTTTGTAATCCCTGTTAAAAAGGAAAGCAACATAAAGATTCTTTTAAATCAAAGAAAAAAGTGTCAACTTCTCAAACTCTTGAGTTGGTTCACATGGATTTATTTGGACCTTCTATAGTTTCTAGTTTTAATGGAAAGCACTATGTCTATGTTCTTGTAGATGACTTTTCTAGATATACTTGGGTATATTTTATAGCTCACAAAAGTGAAGCTTGTTCTTACTTTGTTAAATACTCCAAGTCTGTAGAAAATCTTAGTGGAATCAAGATTAAGACCCTGAGAAGTGATCATGATCTGAGTTTGAAAATCATGAGTTTGATTCTTAATGCTCACACAATGGCTATAGTCACAATTTCTCTACACCTAGGACACCCCAACAAAATGGTGTAGTAGAGAGAAGGAATAGAACTCTGCAAGAAATAGCGAGAACTATGCTCAATGAATATGAACTGCCTATTTACTTTTGGGCTGAAGCTGTAAATACAGCTTGTTATGTCATTAATAGAGTCTTGATCAGACCAGTTCTTAAGAGGACCCCTTATGAGTTGTGGAACCATAGGAAACCTAAGGTTAACTACTTCAAAGTTTTTGGCTGCAAAATTTTCATTCTCAATACTAAAGACAATCTTGACAAATTTGCATCCAAGAGTGATGAAGGTATTTTCCTAGGTTACTCTATCTCTAGTAAAGCCTATAGATTTTTCAATAAAAGAACCAAATGTGTGGAAGAATCTGTTCACATCAAATTTTATGAAACTTATCCACATGAACCTAAAATCTCTCTTGAAGATGATCTCTCTGGTTTGAATCTCAATGATAAAGACGATGGACCCATAGTTAAAACATCCAGCTCTGGAAATTCTCCAGAACCTGCTTCTATTGAACCTCAATATGTAGATGAATCTGAAATCTCTAGCACTATCTTTTCAAGACCATCTAGGACTCTAAAGAACCATCCTTTAGATGCTGTTGTAGGAAATCTAGATAGAGGAACACAGACTAGAGCTTCTCTAAGAAATCAGGTTGAACATCAAGATTTTCTTTCACAGTTAGAACCTAAAAATATCAATGATGCTATCAATGATGAATTTTGGGTAATGGCTATGCAAGAAGAACTAAATCAATTTGAAAGAAACAAAGTCTAGAAATTAGTAGAAAGATCTAAGGACATTTTGACCATAGGAACAAAATGGGTGTTTAGAAACAAAGTTGATGAATCTGGAAACATAATTAGAAATAAATCTAGGCAGGTTGCACAAGGTTACAATCAAGAAGAAGGAATTGACTATGAGGAAACCTTTGCACCTATAGCTAGATTAGAGGATATTAGGATCTTACTTGCCTATGCATCACATCTGAATTTCAAGCTATATCAAATGGATGTCAAAAGTGCTTTTCTAAATGGTTTTATTGGTGAAGATGTTTTTGTAGAACAACCACCTGGTTTTTTAAATCCTCATTTTCCAAATCATGTTTTTAAACTTTCTAAAGCTTTATATGGTTTAAAACAAGCTCCAAGAGCTTGGTATGAAAGGCTTTCAAACTTTCTTATCTCAAAAGGATTTACAAAAGGAGTAGCTGATCCCACTCTTTTTATAAAAAGGATTTCAAAAGATGTATTAATAGTACAAATCTATGTTGATGATATCATTTTTGGATCTTCTAAAAATTCTTTATGTACTGATTTTTCAAAGCTTATGCAAAATGAATTTGAAATGAGCTTAATGGGAGAGCTTAATTATTTTCTTGGTTTTCAAATTTTTCAAACTAAAGATGGAATTATTTTAAATCAAAGTAAATATACAAAGGATCTTTTAAAACGTTTTGGATTGGATAGTATTAAGGAAAGTGATACACCTATGAGTACTACCTGTAAATTGGATACAGATGAAGCTGGGAAACCAGTGGATCAAACCAATTACAGAGGTATGATTGGGAGCTTACTTTATCTTACTGCTAGTCAACCAGACATTATGTTCAGTGTATGTATGTGTGCTAGATTTCAATCTAATCCTAAAGAATCACACTTACTGGCTGTTAAAAGGATTTTTAAATATCTTAAGTATACTGTAAATTTAGGTTTGTTTTATCCAAAAGGACAATCATTTAACCTAACTAGCTATTCAGATGCTGACTTTGCTGGATGTAAGTTAGATAGGAAGAGCACATCTGGAACATGTCATTTGCTTGTAAAATCCCTAGTATCATGGTGTAGTAAGAAACAGAACTTAGTTGCATTGTCTACTGCCGAGGCAGAATACATAGCTGCTGGTAGTTGCTGTGCACAAATTCTGTGGATGAAACACACTTTATTGGATTATGGATTTTATTTTAAACATGTTTCAATTAACTGTGACAATAATAGTGCGATCAATATATCTAAGAACCCTGTGTCTCACTCTAGAACTAAGCACATTGATGTCAGACATCACTTTCTAAGAGATCATTATAAAAAAGGTGATATTTCTTTAAAATTTATTAGTTCTGAACATCAATTATCTGATATCTTCACAAAGACTTTATGTTCTGAAAGAATGAAATTTTTTAAACATGAGTTGTGTATGATCGATCTGTGAAACCAATATGTGAAACTGATATGTGAAACCGATATGTGAAACTGATCTATGAAACTGATCTGTGAAACTGATCTGTGAAACCGATCTGTGAAACCGATCTGTGAAACTGATCTCTGAAACCGATCTGTGAAACCGATCTGTGAAACTGATCTGTGAAACCGATCTGTGAAACTGATCTGTCACACCGGTCTGTCAAACCGATTCTCTGTATTACTTTTTATTATATTGTAATTAATTAGTAAATTTCTTTTATACTTTTTATGGGAACCCTAAATGATAAAATAAATGATACATGGCTATTTATCTTCCCTAAAACTTTGACCTTTCATTTCCCGCCGAACCTTTAAACCTCTCTTCCCCTCTACTTCGAACCTTTGAACTCCTGCCTTCCCAAAATCTTCAAATGGCTAAGCCAAAGAGACCGAGCAAAGGACCAGATAGCCCTGTACCATAAAATCGTGCTCGAGGCGAGTCGATTAGTACCTCTCAACGATCAGTAAATCTGAACCTGGAAACTCGGATTGTTGCTGTAGAAAGAGAAGTCAGCTCTGCGTGGCTTTTGTCAAGTAAGTCACTGTTGCTGAAAGTTCTTGAATCACAAGGATGGATAGACTGGTTTTCAGACAACTCTCGAATAGACTACCCAAAGCTGGTACATGAGTTCTACATGAATCTGAAAATCACTCTAGATGGTGTGGAGGCTGCCAGGATGTCGTCTGTGGTAAAAGGAAAGAAAATATCCTTCTCATCTAAGAAGTGGGCTGAGTGCTTGAATGTACCTCATGAAGGTCGGTATGAGGATTATGCTGGGAATATTCCTCCAACATCTGATTACTTCTCTTATGAATTAGCTCTAGAGCTTCTGACTGGAAACAGAGAGTCACGGAGAATCACAGCTTCAGAATTAGATGGTGAATGTAGATGTCTTTTCAAGTTTATTCAGCACCAACTTTGCCCTAGGAGAGGAGATTTTGCTGCGGTAAAGTACTAGGATGTTTTCCTGTTGTTTCTTCTGAAAACACATGAGAAGATCAATTTGTGTAGATATGTGATGGTGCATATAGATGGAATGGTAAAACCGTCCAAGAAAGCCACTGCCTTGTTTTATTCAAAGATGATATCTACCATGCTCAAGAATCTTGAATGTGTTGATGAAGATGATGAAGTTGATGAAACAGATCATACCTTCTTTCTCAACAAAGAGATCTGCAAGAGGATGAAAATCAATTGGAATCCATGGAAGAAGTGCTGGGTTGCAGATGAAGATAAATTGTATGAAGCCTACAATCCCATAGATCATGGCAAGAGGCCAAAGGATTTGAGAGACCCTGGCTTGAAACCAGATGAGGAACCAGTTTATTCTGATGATGATGAGCAAGAAGAAGGAAAGGATGCGGCCACCAAAGCCCCAGAGCAAGAAGAAGCTGAGACTGAGGAAGGAAGTATGTCATCTCATGATGATAGGAGTGATCCTGACACTGATAGTCCCAAAAGAAGAATAGAATTTGGACCTTCTAGTCCACCCTTAGCCCTACCAGAATCAGAACCTATTCTTGGTGATGAAGAAGATTCTGATACTGAAGAATATCACAGTGAAGCTTCTAAGAAGAGTGATGATGGACATGCTGGTGATGCTGAGGCTGCTGTTGATGGTGATAACAGACCAGTGGATGGTCTTTCTGTAGATCAAATAGAATCACCTCAGTCAGTACAAGAAATACATATCAGTGGCAAGGTTGATTCACCAAAAATCAGTGGAACAACAAGCTATGAGAAACCAAAATACACCCTGTGTGCTGCTGTTTGGGATGACTACCCTGGTTATGCTGTGTTGGGCTTAGAATATTCTGAAGAAGAAGAAGCAATGCCAGAATCTGCTGTAGCTGTGAAGAGGAACCTCCCAAGAGAAGCAAGGTCTGTTCCTGCTATTGATCCTACAAATGTTAATCTACCTGGTTCTAGAATCTCTCAAGCTGATCTTGATAAGTTTAAGATTTAATTGCTAACTGCTGTGAGAGACACAGTTAGAGAAGAAATTTCTAATGCTCTTACTCAAGTGTCTCTACAAGTTTCTGAAAATTCATTGGAAGCTTTCTCACAAAGAGTATCGAATGCTGTAAAGCCAGACCTGGCCAATACTGGTGAACTTATTGGTAGGCACATAGCCTTTTTGAATCAGACAATGTAGGATCTTCACACCGGCTTGGTATCTCTATCAAGAGAATTCCGATCAACCATCTCTTGTATGATGGAAGTTTTGAGAAATTTGATTGAACATCTCAACAAGTCAGACCTGAGGAAGTTGAAAGCTGAGTTAACTCACATAGTTGGCCAAGCCACTACAGGAAAGGTAACCAAGATCACTACTTGTGAGCTAGAAGCTCTAAGAGAAGTTGTGCATGATGAGTTAGCTTCTCTTAGACAAATTCTTGATTTAGAATCTTTGCGGAAGATGAAAGAGCTCTGTGATAACAGTCATAATATGGCATTGGTGTATTTAGTAGATGCTAAGAAAGCTCTGCAAGAGATCAAAGAGAAAGTTGATAATTACTTTTCCAAGATTTATACAAAACATGAGATGGCTGCAAACTCCAAGGTGTTGGCAGAGAATCTGAAATTACCTCCAGTCACTCAGGCCTTCAAAACTCAAGTTCATCAGTCGCAAGATTTTACCCCTTCCTTGGCACAATTCATGGAGAATAAAGATGATTTTGAAAAAGCTATGAAGTATGGGGCAGAAGTCATTCAGGAATTAATTCATCTTTAGAAGCCCTATTTGAATGCACAGGCCACTAAAATAGTACTTCCTACTTCTGAACCTCTCAGTGACTCTGATGTAGCTCCAAATCAGCTATCTGTTGCTCAAGCTCTATCTCAATTAAGACCAGTCCCTCAGCAAGCTTCTCAACCAGCTCCTGTTTCTCAACAACAACTCTCTGTGGCACCTGCTCCTACACCTACCCGAGTTGTCCTGCCACCACATCAGATTCGCCAAGTACAGCCTGCCTCCAAGCCTTTAACCTTACCCACTATTGATCCCAAAGACAAAGGAAAAGCCCCTTTGTATACCCAAAAATAGTTGTGTATTTCTTTTGATAGGGTGAACAATGTGATGCTTGTAATATTCTGTACTTTATCAACTTTTTTCTCTCTCCTCTATGCTGCCTTCTTCTACTTTCACTTATATGTTTTCCCTCCTTTTTGATTATCCCAAAGGGGGAGAAGAAAAAGAATGATTTATGGGCGAAGAGAGATATATGAAAAAAAAGGATGTATATATCTAAGGTGAGGAGAAATATCTATATATATATGAGAGATGTATATCTCTCAGGGGGAGAACTCCGTATAATATATATGGGAAATTTAAATTAAGGGGGAGATTTATATATCTCTTTATATTTATTCTCTTTATGGTTTAATTCTCCTTATGTTTTTATTGATGATATATCATATTATTTATATTTTATGATAAAGATTTGTGATTATCAAAAAGGGGGAGATTGTTGAGCCCTCTGGAAGATTGTTGATTTCATGTCTATGATTGATGTTTTAATAATCACAAATCATCACATACCATTAATGCTTAATCTGGTTTGATTTCTCATAAACTTAATTACAATCTGTTAATGAATCTGTTATCATGTTTTTGTCTATGCTTATTGACTTACAAAGTATTTTGAAGTCTTCTGGATTCAACAGACACCGGAAGCACCGATCCAATATCAACAGACATCGGAAGCACCGATCCAATATCAACAGACATTGGAAGCACCGATCCAATATCAACATACATCAGAAGCACCGATCCAATATCAACAGACATTGGAAGCACCGATCCAATATCAACAGACATCGGAAGCACCGATCCAATATCAACAGACATCGGAAGCACCGATCCAATATCAACAGACATCGAAAGCACCGATTCAATATCAAAGGACATCGGAAGCACCGATCCAATATCAAAGGACAACGGTCGCACCGATCCGATATCAGGATGCAAATGAATCACCGATGCAAATGACTCACCGATGCAAATGACTCACCGATGCAAATGACTCACCGATGAAAATGACTCACCGATGCAAATGACTCACCGATGCAAATGACTCACCGATGCAAAATGAGTCACCGATGCAAAATGAGTCACCGATCAAATGACTCACTGATGCTGATCAAACTGACTCACCGATCAGATGACAGACCGATGCTGATCAGTCTGATTCACCGATGCTGATCTATCTGAGTCACCGATCATTACCCACCGATGCTGATCAGTCTGATTCACCGATGCTAATCTATCTGAGTCACCGATCATTACCCACCGATGCTGATGACCTACCGATCACTTGATTCTTCAATAGTCATAAACAACTGTTTGAATTTCTTTATCTTTATCTTTATTTAATCTAACCAACGGTCATATTAGGTATATTTTAATGCTCTGTCAATTAATTAATAAAGGTTGTCGGATGTCAGGAAACCGTACCTCGTACCTGCAGAAAGGAAACTTTTTCTGTCTTCCGAAGCACGTGACATAAATACAAGAAGACTCTTCTGAAGAAAAGAGTCGATAGAAGAACACAAGAAGAATTTAGAGAAAAGAAAGAGGAGGGAGAACCAAGCAAGACAGAACCTCATACACAATCAAGCCTACTCAGGAAGAGTTCTGTGCATACAAAAGAACACTGAAGAACTTCATCGACTACATCTCACTGCCTTTGAACCTGAAGCATACGACACTCTTCTTCTCAAACAAAAATGAGAAGAGGACTCAGAATAAATTCTGACCAAATACAAAAGAGTCCAGAGCTACACTGAAATCACCAGAGCTATTTCTAAACTCTACATCTCTACTCTGTGATACATTTGTTTTACATTTTGAGCAGTGTGTGTTATCTGCTATATTAAAGACACACACTGACTCCTGTACTTTCACTGGAGGATCTGTAAATCCTCATCAAACCTTTTCACACTTCATTTCCCACTGTGGATAGTGGTAGAGGTCGTGTGAGACCTTGACAGCTCTAAGCTGTTGTTTGTTTTCCCACGCAGAACTGTGGTAGAGGTCTTGTGACCTGGACAGTGTGTTCACTGTTTTTAACCCCGATCCAGGGTGTGGATCATTTTTATATAAACTTTTGAGAGGACTAAGTCTCGGCTTGAGACTGAAACTCTTGGTTAATTCTCTGTGTTTGTAGCTACATACTATATCCATACTACATATTTATTTCATATTCTGCTGCTATTACTTTGAAATATAATTTATTTTCAAAGCTACTTTGATAGTTAAACTCGTAAGTGTTTATACTTATTATAAACCAGTAAGTTAGTTTCAAAAGTTAATTTAATCATAAGATTAAGTTAACTGAGAACTAATCAATATTTGAGAAAATAATTGAACCTTTATAATCTGTATAAATTCACTATATTTTAATTTGTTCTTGAAATAAGGGGATTTTAATAAACATTGTTTTTAACAGAAAATTTTAATTGGAACTCAATTCACCCCCCTCTTGAGTATCCACTTCAACCAACAGAATGACTAGTTTGGTAAGTCTTGGTGCGCTCGAACACGGTGTTGCGTGTAGCACAAGTTATTGAAATACTTTGAAGAGATAACTTACTATGAAATCTTGGGGTGTTACACTAGAAGTACATCCTCCCCTACCTCTTACCCACAAAGTGGTGATCATAATGGACTATAATATAAGAATCTATAAGGATCCATCTAAATAATCACCTTAAAACTGTTATTATCAGCGAACTCAACTAGTGGTATATCTTCCTCCCAAGAACCTACGACATCAAGGGCACATGCTTTGGGTATTTATAAGGACACCTATATTATCGGCCAAGAATAACCATCGGTCTAAGGGTTATATTTTTTTTTAATTTTAATTTATATTTTTTTGTAAATGTCAGAGCCAAAGCCTCAATTTATTATTTAAAGCAAAGACCTCTTTAGAATGGGTAGAGGGTGACCCATTACATAGCATGAAGGCCCAAGGCCAAGTGGCATGAATTTAAGGCTTGAAAGCCCATTTTTTGGCCCAAAGAACCGCTCAATGAATAGTACTGATACAATACCCATGCTGCTACAGTACCTTTAATAGTATCATCGTCACTACAGTACCCGTGCTGCTACAGTACCTGCAATAGTATCGCCGACACTACAATACATGCTACAGTCTCTCCACCTCAACAGTGTCGTCGCTGCTACAGTACTGCTACAGTACCCTGCTACAATGCTGCTACAGTACCAGAAAATTTCCCCTGCCCAAATTTGATCCTGGGTCTTTTGGATTCCAAGAAAAAGCTTGTACCACTAGGGTACATGCTTGTTGGCTAAGGGTTGTATGTTGTAAACAAAAGTAGCTATTTACCTAATTTATCAAACATACCTTTTCAAAACCAAGAATTAAAATGCGTGTACCTATCTGATACAATATCTTATGGGACTCCATGAAGTTGAATAATATCCTAGATATAGATTCTCATAAGATCATCCACCTAAAACATCTTCTTAATAAGTGATATACCTTCATGAGACCATAGAGGATCACCCACACCACATCTTTTCCTTGAGGGGACCTCAGTAATGTAGTTGTAAATTTCATGGGGATTTCATCCAATTTACACTCTGGAATGGGAAACAACTACAAAATCCCTACTGGTCATTGGTGTCCAGCTATCACCTAATGACAGGTGGAATTCCTATTAATAAATCCATATATCTCCCTTTTTTATACTTGGACACCAATAATGGTGACATAGACCATCATACATATTTGAAACCTAGGGTGTATCACCCCAATAGAATCATGATAATCTCACATAAATTCCTCTCAGATGTCCGTAGGAACTGAGACACAACCAAGGATACCTCATATCCATCAATGTTCCACCTTAGTGGTGGGTCCTCACCTAAAAAACTGTCCCATAGGACCAGGCCTTTGAGATTTGATAGTTTCCTCTTATTCTGTCTCTCAAGGATAGGAAAGTGAACTACCAAATCTATAATATTAGTCTACCGATGATTCTCTTAATCAACTATGTGAATATTAGAGAACATGGCCATCAACTTCTACTCAACACTGGCCTCTTGAACTTCCTATGCCTGAGTTCTATCTTAGAGAATATTCTACAACATTACCTTTCCGATGCATATAAGCAAGATCTAAGTCAAATGACTCTAGGTATTTAATACACCTTCTCTTCCTTAGGCTCATGTCACATTGTGTAGAGGTATAATTGAGGATTTTGGGGTCCAAAAAAACCACAATCTACTCTCAAAGTAGATAATGACTCCAAAAATTCAATTCATGAATAACATTTTCCAATTACAAATTATGTGTTGGTAACGCCTCTCATGTGTCCTCTACCGATGAGATACTTATGCCAAGACTCGATCTAGTAAATTAGAAATAATACTAGCCCAATCCTTGATGAAACAAAAAAAACTATATAACTTCTTCCTATCTCAAGAGGAATAAAGATCGACGATGACTTTAATATTCCTTTAATCTCATCAATGGCTATCTCATTGGATTTTGACCATATTAATTGCACACCATTATTGTTCACGACCATAATAGGTTATTATAGGTGAGAAATTTATAGAATAAAGTTCCTGTAATAGCCTTCCATCCTCAAGAAACTATAGATTTTGATGATATTTTTGGGATCCTCCCAGGAAACTGCAACTCAAAATTTCTCTATATCAACAAATACACATGCCTCTAAAATAACATGACCTATAAATTTAACCTCATTGATCCAAAAGTGTAATTTGATGAGATTAGCATAGAACTGGTGATATCTTATTGTATATAGTACTATATCAATAGGGTTTTCCATAGTTGTGTTGAGTGTGATAATAAATTAAGTTATCTTCCATGAATACTACCACAAATGAATCTAGATACATGTGAGATATATGATTCATCAAATCCATAAAAACATCCATCATGTTCCTGAGATCTAATGACATAATCCTATACTCATAAAGACCATACCTACTATGAAACAATTTACAAGGTATGAATAAATTTCTCACTAAAACATGATGATAACCTCACCTCAAATTGATATTAGAGAAAATCCATGCTCATCAGAGCTATTCAAATAGTTAATCTATATGAGGAGAAATAATACTACTTCCTAATTGTATTCTTGTTCAACCAATGCTAACCCACATAAAATCTAAAGGGTACCATCCGTCTTCTTGAAAAAAAATATTGGTGAATCCCCATGGTTAAGTACTATGATGTATGAAACCAATTATTATATGTACTCAAGATTCCTCTTAATCTCCTTCAACTATGTACTAGCCATCCTCTATAAAGGAATGGATAGAGGTTCTCCTACTATCAGTATCTTAATAGATGACTACACCTATTTTGTATAAGGTAATATAGACAAGTCATCTAGGAAGACATCAATGAAATGATATACTATAGGCATAAAATCATCCAATCACATTCCCTGATCATCTATATAAAGGCTAGAAATATGGGCTATCACTAAACCCTACCCAGGATGCTCTTGTCTAGATCAACTAGTTTGGACATCCAATTCACACTTGTGAATATAACTATCACCCTCTATTGATATTAATAATACCTTACAGTGATAGAAGTCCATATAAGTATGATTGGAGAAAACTAGTCAATCCTGAGAATGATATCAAATCCTTTCATCTCAAGGATGAAGAGGTCCCCTGAGAAACAATATCTGCCTACCTCAAGGGGTCACTCCTTAGACTGGTGTACACTCTCCAATCAAATTCCCAATGGACTATCATGTTTCATCAAACCACATAAATACAAAATCTCAATCCCAAGGCATTCTGAAATAGCCAACATGATAAAAGAATCTGAATCACCTATATCAAAAAGAACATATACTAATGTATATGCTACTAAGATTGTACTTATAACTATAGATAACCCGACACCTTACTCATTTGGCAGAGGCTACACTTTATACATATAGCCTGATCCATGTCCTTGAGATCTAAAAAAATTCCCAAAGAAGGTATACTTAGATGGAACTACATATCTTGAGTGATACCTCCTTAACCACATCCACCTCCTCGGTCTGTATCACCAATTGTAGTCTAGATTTTGGCCTGATATGGAGGTAGTAATCCTTCTTCGATAGGCGGAGATCGTATGGATTGAACTACACTAGGAACACATGTAAAGGTCTAGAAAATCATCTAAGGACGACCCATTCTACTGAAATCTTGGAACTAAACTGTGTCTTAGTCATATTGGAAGATTTACCAGACTATAAATCCCACACATATGGCATATAACAGAACTACCATTACAGATACTCAGGATACCACTACTCTATTAGGATCCCTCAACACAATGCTTCATGTTATGAGATAAACTACTGTCCATCCACAACAACAAAGTACTGTGCCCCATAATACTGGATTCCTTCAAATTATGATAACTAATAAGGGGTTGATCCAAAATTCCTATGTTAATAGCTTGGAAGAAATATTTTACTTGAGACCAGATGGCATTCCTCATCCCATCCTCAAAGAGTCTAACTGTAAAAACTCATTATAAGTGAATGAATGTTTAAAAACTATATCTCAGTAAATAGGGATAAATAATCCATAAATGATAGGGTTCCTTTTTTTAGGTGCAGGAACTCCTTAGATCTGTCTGCACTTATCTTCTCTAGAATGAAATAGTCATAGAAGGAAGCCTAAAAATATATCCACACCACATCTATATTCTGTTCTAATAGAGTAATAATGTCCCACCAACACTTGGAATAACCCCATACATATAAGAGGTGGGAAATATAATCCTCTCTAGTGGAATCTATAGGTTATCAAATATAGTAAATATGACCTATATCTATGTCCTAGCAGCCTATAGACTTCCATCCCTTGAAAAGGTGGGCATATTATTCTTCTAAAACTCTCAAGTCTGCTCTACCATAGTAGGGGAAATCTAGGTAGCTCCCTAATCAGTCTTCCTAAAATGGAGGAAACCTTCTCAAAATAGGGTTCAACACCCTCATTTTGTATAATATGAGGTTACATAGGTGGCACTAATAGAGGTTTAGGTCTAGCTTTCCAAGGAACTTGGTTGTCTTCACCTTACTAGAACTCAATATAAGGAAATCATGGTGGTAATGTTCTATATTTCATAATGCATTCCTCAGATACTATTTAATATGAAAACATTATAGATACAAGAATAAGATAGGTAAAAACCTTCCAATATAACAATTACACTCCGCTACTAAGCCATGCCTGAGTGTCTTTTAAAACAATGATGGAACACTAGATAAACTTTTGACTTCCCACTAATATGGTCAAATATGGGTGAAGTTCCCCATTTTATATCATGGTTTCTGATATACAGTGTTTCGATTGAACATAATATATCAAAAAATCATTTAAGATGTAATTGGCATCACTGTTTGATAAAAATAATTTCCAATTAAACTTATAACTCACCAGTCATTGAATTTTTCAGTATTTATATCCATATATATATATTGAGGTCTAGTAGATACAAATATCATTCCCATGTTATAAATAACTACACTTCATTAATTGAAGATGGTACTATGTGTTATTTCAACCAGGATTTTAAGATGGTTCAATTAGATGTATCACTATTACCAATTTATAGAGGCACATACAGTCTTCAAATTGAAACTAACATTCATATAATTACAACCAAATAATGTTGCAGCTTGTGTAACCAATGGTTCACATATCAAATTCAAAATAATTTTATAATTAAGGTGCCATAAACATAATATATGGGAAACCACCATTTAGGTTGATGAAGACCCTTTAATTTTTTCAATTTCTTGTCCTTTCAAGATACATTAGCACAATCTCAAACAAAATTATAATGGAAAAGTAATATACCAAAACAATTAACGTAGTAAGTAAATGTTTAATGGTATATTAGATACATATAAATCCTCAAATTCCTATAACAATTCATGAGATACTAAATTATTTCCCTACCCAGCCAAGGGTAAAAATTGATTCTAAAATAATTATGAAAGAAAAAATCCATGTGCGTCACCCAATGGTGAAATCAGTAAAATCATAATAGCCATTATCCTGAACAAAACTTCATATCCCAAGAAGTCTAGATTTCCCCCCATATATAGGTCAGATACTCCTAGGAATAGGCTCATTACCAAATTTTTACACATTCTAGTCTCCTGTATAATATTCCAAAGAAGAAGAAAAAAAGAAAAGAAACCTACTATACAAATTTGTAATGTCTTAGACCCAATTAACTCATTAGTAACTGAACTCGGTCGGTCAAATGGGCCCAAGAGCACCTCCCCATATTCTAGAGGATCCCAACCTGTAGTGAGGGTCCATGGTGGTTCAATGGGGAAAATATACCCTAAAAATTGGGGTGTCACATAAATAATATAAAAAATAAATAGTGTAATGACAATAAAGAAAAATAGATCAGCCAAAGTTAATCATCCAGATAGTAATAATGAATCAAGGGGAAAGTTTCTCCATATAAAAAATAATGAGAATGTAATGAATCTATAAATAAATAGTCATACATATTTGTATATACAGAAGACCAAAAGACCAAAAGACCAAAAAGGATTACCAATAGCATCATGAGGAAAAGATCAGTCCCACACTCCCAAGATCCCATGCAATAATCAATCAATTATCCTAGACTGGGCATGTTCTCTTATACCTACATGCATCCATGAACTCTATGTGGGTACTAAATGGTGACACAAATAGTGTGTGAGATATATTTAGTTGGTCACAACCAATTAAATCTATACCAATCTAGTCCATAAATATAAAATCAGTACTATGAAGATATAAATATAATTAGTGGAATAGAATTCATTATAAAATAATCACTTTAGGCATGAACTACTCTTGGGATTCATGGATAACCGTACCTACTACATCTCATGCCATTAATGTGTGAATAAGGAACCTGCAAGAGGTTAGGGTCAAGTATTTATTACTAATGTGTACCACTATAACTAATCACAAATAGAATTCCAGGTGAAACCAGGGCATCCCAGTCATAATTATAGTAATGAAGGATCAAAGATGAATCAAGGATTTCTTGACCTTATAAGGCTGATACAACTTATAGTACATAAACCATTAAGCCTAGAAAATTTTTCCCAGATTAATCCAATGGGTAAAACCAAGGAAGTGCCCTAGAAAAGTGTCCAAATAATTCCATTGAGGGTGTCCACTATAAATCCCAAGATAATCATGATTAGGTCCCAAGGGAAAAATCCATGGCACCTCTTATCTGAGAAAATTAGTTGAATGTGAGGAGTTTGTCTAAGGAATTATAATATCAACAAAAGAATCAAGTGAATCAACATAATATGTTGAGAAATTGTCATATAAATAAGAAATTTACAATGTTTCAATGTAGTTATCACCCTTGAATATTGGCCAAATGAATTGAGGGTAGTTTCTTCTATATTCTTATGGCATTCCATTAAAAATTCCATGGATGAATCAAGTCATACCACTCCTATAATAAGAAAAGGGTCCATAGTAGAAATATTCATCTTATGTTTAATGAAATAATCATGTCTATGTTGTAATAATTCCAACTCATTCACTTTATATATATTATCCAAGTCCATACCATTCCATTCAGCAATAGAAAGGCTATGTAATGTGTCACACCCTCAATAATTTAATTCAAATTGATAAAGGATAAGATAAACATGATTTACCAGTAATAAAGTGTCAATTCAGCCCCTTAAGTTTCTTACACCATTGAGTAAGTTGAACCAACCATAGTAATGGGTGCTTATATTATAAAAATATGAAAGGGAAGATAAGAATAAGCATGGAAAACCCAATGGGTTGATCATGTTGAGGCATATGACCTCCAAATATAATGAGAGGTTATTATATGTCATTTCAATTCCAATTTTCACATAAAATTTAAATAAAATTTATTTTAAAACAAAATTGCATGTAAAAATAGCATGAGGCATGATGAAGAAAATTATAAATCGATGAGGGTTGAGGGAAAAGTCATAGACCTCCTAACTTTTGATGTTAGAGAAACAATCATCTAGTATCATCCCTTCTTCAAGTCTAAATGAGAAGAAAATTGAAAAATATAAAAATACTCTAAAAATAGGGAATATTAGATCATAAAAAAATTAAGCTAAATATAGAGACATAAACTGAGTAGGGAAGGAAAAAAAATCAAATTTCATATTGAGAGGGATACAATGTATTGAACGATGTCACGATTTGAATCTATATAGAGAATAAACTTCAAATCCAAGATTAGGTATGTTGGAAGAGATCCCAATATTTTAGGGATACTATATGGAAGTTGAAAAAAAGAGAATAATATTTAATAAAAAATTTGGGAAAATGGAATTTCACATTTTAAAAAAGGTCATATGGTCTATCTATATAGTTGGAAAAATCACACTCAAATCACTTCCCTAGGACACCCCTTGATTGGGATTGGTGAAAATTTTCACTAACCCTCCATAGTCCATGGAAAACACATTTTCAAATAGGTATACATATTTTTTATGGGAGTGGAACCTGGGTTTTATGATTAGGAAAAACCGTTTGGACTTAGGTAGAGCACTGGAAAACCCGACATGGTTTAAAAAAACCTTATAGGTTGGAAGACATATTTTATACAAACCATGAAGACTATTTGTTTCCTCTAAAATCTCGGGAATTGGGCTATAAACTAGCCCCATACACCCTCTTAACCACCTGAACTCACTAGGAATTAACAGAAGAACAAAACTAAATAAAAAAATAAAAAATAAAACGTTTCATACCTAATAGAAAAGAAGGGATATTAGAGTCTTCCCCTCTTAAATAAACTCATCCATGAGTCTCCCTTTTAAGGGTGGTAAATATTTTTCAATGAATAACCCTTTCTAATAAGAACATACATTAGCCTCTATCTCCTAGGTTTTGAACTATAAGTGGCCATGATACCATAGAATCTATAATAATTGAACTAAACCACCTCAAATATCCATCGTACTCTAGTCCACAAACCATATTGGAAGGTCAAAAATGAAAAAATCTACATCTAAATCAACCTCATAAGAATGATAGATTTTGATGGATTATAACATTAATGTACTAACTAAGAAACATGGAACATGTCATTCATAGCTCTATACATCTCTAGGAGTGTTATGCGATAACCTACAAATTTGATCCTCTAAAAAACCTCAAAAATTATACCAAAATGGGATACTAGTTTTCCTTGTCAACTAAACTGTCGATGTCATATTCTTGTCAATACACATAAGAATAGTCAATTCCCAACCTCAAGCACAATAGGTTACTAATTGTGGTCAGAATAAGATCTCTTCCTAGTGTAGGGCCAATACATTTTCGTCTAAATTAGTTGAACCTCCTATAAAGTCTCCTGAAAAATATGAGGTCCAAGTAGTGAAACCTCACATACCTCTAACCTTTATAGTTGTAATCATAATGGAATACCACATAAGGATTTATAAAGAGACATATGAATCATCACAAAAAACCTATCCTTGTAGGAGAATTCATCTTGGGGTGTTTGTTTCTCCCAAGAACCTAAAAACTCATGAAATATTGCTTTGATAATTTCCACTAGCACCAGTATCATCCCCTTGGACTACCCGTGGGTCTGAGGGAGGTATGTTTTACTCAAAAGTACCTATGTACCTAACAAGTTCTACAAACCATTCATGAAATGAGAAGTAAAATTAGCATCCCTATTCGATACAATATTGCATGGGACTCCATGAAATCTAATAATCTCTTGAACATAGATCTTATGAAGCTCATCCACACAAAATTTCTCCTTAATATGTAAGAAGTAAGATAACATTGTGATCCTATTGAAGATCACCCATTCCAAATCAATTCATTGAGGGGATCTTGGTAAACTAGGAATAGAGACTACGGTGAACATCATTCCATTTCCACTCATGATTGGGAACGACAACAAAATCCCTGTTTTTCACTATTGTTCTACCTTCAATTTTGGTTAGGTGGAGCACCAAGTTAAAAATACATCAATCTCTCTTTTCATATTGGGACACCAATATTGGTGATGTAGGTCACAATAAATCCTTAAAATACTAGGGTGTATCACCCATGTAGAAGCATGAGACTCTCATATAAATTCCTCGTGGATGCCTATGGGAACCCAAATGCATAAATGGATTCCCAAGACCTCATCCTCATTAATGATCCGTCCTTGTGGCATGTTCGCACCATAAATTCAATCCCTTAGGATTAGGCCTCTAGGATATGATAGTTGACTCATATTCAATCTATCCAGGATTGACATGGTCACTAAGAAAGGTGTTAGACTTGGTTTCCTATGATGCTCCTGGAGCTCTATGTGCATATCATATAATACATTCATCAATATCCACTCATCAAAGGTCTCTTGAAATACATGATTCTGAGTTCCCATCTCACATCATCTTCTTCAATATTACCTTCCTAGGTGTATAGGCAATCTTTTATTCAAATTACTCTAGGTATTCAACCCACCTTATCTTCTCGAGGATCATTTTAGTCTGTGTATAGATATTCTTGGTGATTTTTTGGTATGTAGAAACCAAAAAACACTCTCCAATAAGATATTTAATCAAAAAATTCAATGTGTGAACTACAACTTCCAACTCTACACCATGTGTTGGGCAATTCCACTTGTGTTTCCTCAATTGACGAGCCCTGTATGCATTGACTTGATCCACCTGCATTAGAACTACTCCTAGATCAATCCATGGGGAATCAAAATAAAATATTTCTGTTTTACCTGGATATGGAAGAATTAGGATCATTTCTGAAGTTAGTCTCCATTTCATCTCCCCCAAAGGCTATCTCTTAGGATTTTGACTATATAAATTTCAAACCCTTCTTGGTCAAGCCAGTAAGAGGAGTTTCTATTTTTTGGAAATACAAGGAAAAAGAACCTAAAATTTATATCCAATGCCAAAAAATTTATATTTCAATGAAATTATTAGGATACTCCTAGAAAACTAAAACTCTAACTTTATTTATGTCTCTTAATACTCCTTATTATTAAATAATTAAACCCAAAAAGTGAACCCTATCCATTAAAAAGTGGAATGTTCTAATCTTAGCATACAGTTGGGGATCAATTAGTGTATTTAGTAAGATATTAATAGGGTATAAATGTCTGTGATGAGTGTGAGAATAAATTAATATATCTTCCAAAAATACTACCATAAATAAATATAGATATGTGTGAAAAACCAGATTCATTAATTCCATAATAAAATAGCCAACACATTTGTGAGATTGAATGACAATTTCAAATGCTCATAATAATGATACCTAAAATGAAACACTATATAGAGTTTTTATGAAGGCATCACTCATAAATTATGAAAACCTGTCCTCAAATCAATCTTTATAAATCCCGTCCTCATTAGAGCTGGTCAAAGAGGTCATCTGTACGAGGTAGTGGATAATAATTCTTCAAAACAATCTGGTTCAACTAACATTAATCCATAAAAAACCTGAGGGTTCCATCTGAATTCTTGTTGAAAAGGATATGTGATCCCAATGTTGAAGTATTCAGATATATATAACCATTATCTTCAATTTACTCTAAGTCCTGCAGGAACAAGAGTAACTTTATAGTAGCCATCCTATAAGGAGGAATGGTTACCAGTGAAGCTTCCAACACTAGATCGATAGAGAAATACACCAGTCTATCTGATGTTAATACATAAAAGTTACTTGGTAATATATACCTGAAAGGGCCTATTATAGGAGGAAAATCATCTTAAGGCATTCCATGATCATCTATATAAGGGCTAGAAATTTGTGCTATCAGTCTACTCAGCCCACGACGCTCTGGTCCATCTCTAATTTCTAGGATATCCCATTCACCATTGTGAAGATAAATATCATCATATGGTTATGTAAATTGTTCCCTTTAGTGACATAAATCCATTTAATCATGATAGGGAACTAACTAGTCCATCCTAGGATTCATATAAATGCTCATCAACTCGAGGATGAAGTGGTCCCATATGAAATTATAACTTTCTACCTCAAGGGGCACTAGGGTACACTCTTTGATTAAATTACCAACAGATTATCATGTTTTATAACATTGTAGAAATATTTAATCTCAGTAACAAGGTTTTATAAAATATTCATAGATATAAAATAATTTGATGTGTTTGAATAGAAAAACATATACAAGAGTAGAGGCCACTATGATTGTAACTCTAACTGTAGATGGCCAAAAACAATTATCCTCAAGTAGAGGCTTCACTACATACATCTAGCTTGGTCTATAACCATAATAAAAAACCTAACTACTTAAAGTGTGTCCACTCAGCTGGAACTACATATTCTAGGTCTGACCACCTCAACTATATCTACTTCGATGGCCAGTACGACCAGTGGTAGCCTAGATTCTGTCCTGATGTGGAGATATTGATTGTTGTCAGAAAGGTGGATATGGTATGGATCATATTACAAAATTAAAATATGGAATGATTTTAAAAAACATCTTATGATTCCCCGTTATACTATAAGGTAGTCACTTAACTTGGTAACAGTTACACTGAGGATTTACATGATTGTATCACCCACACCAACAGAATATAAAATAATTACCATTGTAAATGCTCTAGATTAGAATACTCTATCAAGAAACTTCTAGATTGTGCTTCCTTCCACCAGATCAACTACTTTCATGGCTTGGAACCAAACAATAGGGACATGAACTATTGGATTCCCTTAAATTATAACCAGTAATAAGGGATTGATTCACAATTATCTAAGAGGAAAATATTTACCTGAGACCAGATGGCGTAATTATTCCCATCCTCAAATCATCTTTCTCTATAAATATCATCAGTAGTGAAGGAAGGTGAAGAAACTAAATCATTGTAAAGGGAGATGAATAATCCATAACAGACATGGTTTATTTGATAGGTTCAAGAACTCCCTAGCTCTCTCTACTCTCAATATCTATGGAAAGAAATTTTCACAAAAGGAGGCATGAAAATATCTCCACTCCATATCATGAATTTACTCTTTATGAGTAATAATATCCCAACAATTATTAGTAGAACCATAAAATATATGAGTGTGTAACTTGACCCTCCTCATTGGGTATATCTCTAGGTGATCAAATATTATCATTGTGGCCTCCAAACATGTATTAGTGTACTGTGGAGCACCATCCCTCGAAAACATGGGCAGAATACTATAAAAACTCTCACAACTACTCTACCATAGTAGGGGAGGTCCAAGGAACTCTCTGAATAGTCTACATATACTGGAGGAAATATTTTGTAATTTTTTTTCATCACCCCATTATGGTATAAAAGGTTTTTCCACAGGTGGCACTATTGGTGGGCTAGGTCCTACCACCTCAAGAACATGGTTGTTTCCACCTTTTTGGTGCTCTACTTGAAAAAGTCATGGTGTCATCTCTCCAAAATTCCAAACACATGTCTTAGATAATATTCAACATGATAATATCATATATAGAAGAATAGGATAGGTAAAAGACTTCCAATATAATAATCAAACCCCTCTTCCTTCTTGTAAAGTCAAGCCTAAGAGTCATATAAAACAATGTTGAAACACTTGAGATGTTTCCTACTACCCATTAATATGTCTAAGTCTGGATCAAGTTATATATTTTATATTATGGTTCCAATATATAGGGTTTTAATTGCATGTTATAGAGAAAAACACCCTTTATATTGCAATTGGAATCACTATTTATTGACAACCATTTCCATTTATGCTTAGAAATAAAAAGACCATAATTATATCATTTCATATATCCTTATGTATATATATATATATATATCGAGGTCTAGTTAAATGCGTCTATAATTCCAATGTTATAAATTACTACTCTGTATAGATTTCAAATGCAACTACATGTAACTATAACTAGGATTTTAAGATGGTTCAATTAGATGGATCACCATTCCCAATTTGTAGTGGAACATAAACTCTTTATATTATATTTAATATATATATATATATATATATAATTACAGACAACTAACATATTTTCTCATGTAACTAATACTTCATTATTAAAACTCAATATAAATTGATAATTAAGGTGCCATCATCAAACTATATAGGAAAAACATTTAGATTGATGAAGAAAATTCAATTATTCCAATTATTTATCCCTTTAGGAAACATTAGTTCAATATAAAGTATAACTATCAAGGGATAAGGAAAATGAAACAGATATTACTTAGGTAAGTAAATGGGTAATGTAATAATGCATGAAATATAAATCTTCCGGTTCTTATAATGATGCATGGAAAATTATCTCATTGTCACACTAAGACATGGGTAAAAATATATTCCATAATAATAATGATAGACATAATCCATGTGGTTCACCCAATGGTGAAATTAGTAATACTGTAATCGGTATAATTTAGAAAAACAATTCTCATCCTTGGAAATATGTCCTATCCCCCTTATGTGGGTTTTTAAATCCCAGGAAGAAGCTCATTTAAAAATTTGAAAAAATCCATGTCTCCTGTCTAACATCCTAAATAGTAATTGAAAAGGAAAAGAAATCTCTGATACCAATTTGTAATTTACTAGACCTAGTTCACTCATAAGTACCTAAACCCGGTAGGTCACATGGCCTCAAGCGTGCCTCCCCAAAAGAACCACTATATAGAAAATAATGATCATGTTGTGGATATATTCAAAAAACAGACACAGATATATGTATATAAAAAATATCAGATAACCATAAAGGTTATCCAATAGTATCACAATCCAAAGCTCAGTCTCGTGCTCCAAAGATCCCATTCTATAACCATCCAAACAACCAATAACTATTTATTTCCCATGTACCTACCCATACCCATGTTGTTGTTTTGGGTACCAAATAAAATCCCCAATAGGGTGTGAGATGTGCTCTGTATTCCACCTCTAACAAAATTAATAAAAATCTAGTCCATGAATAAAAAAGTAGTATTGTGTAGTTATAAACATAAGTTATGGAATAAAATGCATGAAGTAATAATCACATCCAGATTATACTTCTCATGGGACACCCAACCAAACATACCATCTTTGGATTATGGCATTGATGTCTCAACAAGGAACCTTTAATAGGTTAGGGTTTAGAATTTATAACCAAAGTGTACTAGTCTAAGTAATTATAAATAGGATTAAAGGTGAAACCAGGGCATCCACATCATAATGATAGTTATGCAGGAACCATGAGTAATCAAGGAATCCTTGAACTTATAAGGTTGATCCATCTCATAGTACATAAACCATGAATCCTATCTAAGTGGTCTAAGAGTAGAACAAGGTGTTCACGCAAATAATTCCATTGGAAAAGAATATAACCATGTCCTTAGATCATGTCCATAGTAAATCATTGGATAAGAATTACTGAGGATGAAGGGGAAAATCCATGGAACCTCTTATCTAGGAACATCTGCTAAATCCAAGGAGTATATCCAAGGCATTCTAATATCTAGAAGATTCATGTGAAATAGCAGAATATTCCATGGAATTCCTGTACAAATAAGAAATTGATTTGGTTTCATGTTAGGTAAATCCCTTGAAAACTAGTCTAATGAATCAAGGTGGTGTCTGTTGAGTTTTCATGGAAGCCCTTCAGTAATTATAGGTATGGATCAAGCCATACCACCTTTATAATAAGAAAAAGGTCCATAGTAGTAATATGTACCTTATGTATAATTAAATAATCAAGGAATTCTGATAATCATATAAATTCATTCAATTTATATCTATATATATAAAATTCATGTCCATAACTTTTTATTCAACAATGAAAAGGCCATGTAAGGTTTAATATCATTAATTAATTATTTCAAATTGATAAATTCCAAACTAAACATCCTTGACAAATTATATAGTTTGAATTCATACACCTAATTTAATTAAATCATTGAGAAATTTGAACCAACCACACCAATGGAGGTTTTAGCTATTAAAATATAAAGGGGCATATAGTCATATGCATCACAAACCCAAAATTTGGTTCAAGTTGTGCTTAGTGACCTACAAATATGATGAGAGGGTCGAATTGGGCATTTTAATTCCAATTTTAACATCTAATTTATATATAATTGATTTCATAAGAATATGATGGGTAAAAATAGTGTGCAATACTATAATAAAAATTATAAACCAATGAGACTTGATGGAAAAGTCATATACTCTCTAAATTATCTCATTAGAGGAACAATCTTTTAGTGTCGACCCCTGGTTTGGTATTAATTGGAAGAAAATATAATAAGAGAAAAATACCTTGAAAATAATTCATATTAGATCACACCAAAATAGTGATAAAGATGGAAATATAAATCAAGAATGGAAGATAATGGATCGAATCTCTTAGATAAATGGATACAACATGGCGAATGATGGATTGATTGGAAAAGAAAATATAAACATGGGAGGTGTTAATAAGAAAGGAGGGGTAAAAATTAAATTTCACCCTTTTAAAAAGGGTCACACGGTTTGGCTGAATGTTTTGTCAAACTTTGTGAAAACCATGTTTTAAGAACTTCACCAAAACATCCCTCACTTTGGATAGGTGCATAGTTTGAATAATAATGAAAATCCTATGAAAAAACCTTTTTAAGGAGGTTTGTAGATTTCACATGGTTCAGAGGCCTATGATACACCATTAGGACAAACCAAATGGCCCCACGCAGAGCACAGGACAACCCCATAGGGTTTAAATAAAATATTTAGAATGGATGGAATGGTTTACACTAACCACATGGCCCACACATTTATTCCAAAAGCTGGGGATCCAAGCTCTGAACTAGCCATAAAACCATTGCAACCTTCATGACCTCACTCAGCATTACCAGAAGGATAAAACTAAAGAGTTAAACTGAAAAAAAGGGTTTCACACCATATTGAAATTCAGGGATCTTACACAATATTCTATGTACTTTATGATTAATTATATTCAATTTTTTGAATATTAATAATCTTTATATAACACGATCATTTTTATACTGCATGAAATACTTTGTGTTGATTTTTTAGGATTATCTGTCACACTAATAGGTCATACCTTATCCCAACTATGATCACAACATAGAGCATTCATGGAAGTATGTTAAAATATTTGTTCAATACTCAGATGATATCATTTTATGGGACACAAATGATATAGGATATCAGGTTTGGATACTCATAGAACATTGTGGAACATTATCATGGTGTATTACCTTGATAATTTTTAGTATAAGAGACTATGAAATCATGACCTTCTAGTAGGAAATCCAAATTTATATGTTCTGTTGTATGTTCTTATCTGTGGACATTTTCATCAATCCATAAAATTTAATAATATTATTAATGGATATTATTATCCATGTACTTCACATATTTATGAAAACCATGTAGACATATGTTCGCACTGATGTAGGATATGTTGGGTGTGTCATGAATAATATTACATTTAAGAATAAAGTGATAAAGGATTTCGCCCTTATATTCATTACCATGAGTTGATATGTGAGTACCTTTATTAGGATTAGTACAACCTAATTGGATCAATGACCATGGTGTTGTGTGGGTGGGTTCATTTCCAAAAATTCATAGAAAGAGACATTATGCACATAGGTTGATGACACTAGCATCAAACCAAATTCATTAGAGATATCATAATAAAGGTATTATATTATATATTCAGAATCTGTATGAGATTTTATATTGTTTCAATATTAAATTCTTTCCCTTTGGGCACCTTAGCTTTTTGTTAGATTCTACCCTTGGACTTTGGGTGGCACTGCAAAATTCTTCTGAAAAAGAGGACAAGAGGGTCACACACTTTGTGTATGTAGCACCTTAATTATATATTAAATATTATTTATTGTTTAACATGTGGAATACATATTATTATCATACATGGTTTAATAATTAATCATTTTTTCTTGATCACATATATTCCATCACTAGTTATTCTAGATAATATTTATGAGTAGAATATTTAATAAATATTTATTTGATATTTAATGAATAGAATATTTTTTATTTATTGGTGAATAACTCAATAATATTTTTTATTAAATAAATTTTTCCATAATTCATGTATTAATAATTATTTTAACATAATTACATGTTGAGTTTACTGTTCTGGTGAGATATAATATATATTAAATATTATTTGATTATATTTGAAATAATTTGTTCATGTAATTGTATTTAATTAATTTGAGGGGTTTTCACATATTAAGAAATAATAATATTATTATTATAGAAATGGTATTTCATTGGGATTAAGAAAATAACAAGGGTGTCATGTACATTTATTAGTTTCTAATCCAAGTTTTATTTAAACCCAATTATTCTATTTCCAACTCTAATGATATCCATTTGTTTTGTTGTTAAATATGACATTGAAAGACCACTATCAATCCTTAAAGAGTATATATCTATGAGTTCTATCATGAATGGTGAAAAATCCTCCTCTACAATCACTCTTGATTATAGAGTGAATAAGAAGATTACTTATTTTAAGCTATTTTCAAGGTCATTATAGACAAATGAAAAAAGAAATTCTCAAGGAATACCTAGATCTAAACTCCCACATTAAACGAAAGTAGTCCAGATGGTCTCTAAATACCCAATGTATACCACCATCATGATCTATGGAAAAAATACTGATTTTAGGTTACTGTGTAATCCAATTTTGGATATAGGGTACAAAAAAACCAAACATTATGAAACTGGAAAATTTAAAGGGCATGTACATCTGAGTACATGATGTGTACTCCCAAAGATACAACTAGACATGTACTTACATAATGTAGAAGTAGACGATTAATCTCCATTTGTACTTCTACACAACCGAGTTCTATATGGGATCTATATGTGTACTAATAAATAACCACATTCTCCTAACATGGGGTTTCTAACTATGTACATGGCCACCTGGCCGTTTCCCACAATGTAATGTGTTCCCAATGTACATGGTGTGTACTTATCAAAGACTTTTTAAACCATGTAAATTGTCACAAGGCTTGGTACATGACCATTTAATACTACATGACATGTAATCAATGTTCATGGAATGATATTCTTAAACATCATCTTCCCAAAACAAGAAGAATATGGCATGTTTTTTCAAATCACCACACTCAGTTTACACTCCTTTTCCCAAATGGAAAACCCCAAAATGGACCAAAACCACAATTTTCTCCCTAAAATTTCTAGATTTTCATAATAGGTTTCCCAAAAAACCAATAAATAGGATCCAAAAATTAAAATAATTATTCTATATATATTGTTTAAAAAAATTAAAAATATCATAGAGTCGATCAGAAACTGCCGAAGCATCAGGTTGATCTATGATATGCTTCTACCACACTATGGTCTTGCATGACATGAAGATTGATGAATAACCTCATATTATCCATATACCTTTGTTCTTTACATCTAACTCTCTCATATGTGCGAATGAAATTCCCGCATTGAGTATAAAACAAGAAAACAAAAAAATGATTTTGAATGAAAAGAGAAAAAATGAAAATGAAAACAAAAGTAATAAAAAAGGGGGTCAAGGCCTCTCTATAGTGAGGAAATAATGTTGTTTCCCTCATAGAAGAAAACCCTCATTCCATACTCAATGACATAAAAATATTTACAATATTAATCTCCATTTAAAATATATGACCAAATGAATGTGCAGTTATTTATTAGTATTTATATAATTTAATATTAAATATTATATGAAAATTCAAATGTCTATTATTTCCACAAAACACCTCTAAAAGAGTAAACAACCTATTCTAGGACCAATAGAGTGGTAAAAAAAATAAACTTATATAATATAATTGTCTAAATTATTATTTTACCCCTAAAAAAATTAGAAATCAAAAAGGCCCATTTTTTCCTTGAGTTTCACAAACTGTGGCGATTTGGGTCTTCACTGGATCTAACATTTCCATCCTAAACCAATACCCTCTCTCTCAGGATGGTCCCTAAAAACATTATCTCTCATAGGGTGAGGTCAAACATAAAATTCCATGCCACATAACATTATTTACATCCCTCTAACATTGGGTGGATCTCATTATCATATATGCGAAAAATTCATCACTAAGGGAAATCCATTCCAAAAAAATTCATTTACTGTGTGGAAGAAATACATGTCCTATACTAATACAATCTCACCCAGTATAGTCTATGACTGTGCACTATCACTCAAGGTGAGTCCATGCTTCAACATCCAAGATCAATACCCTCTCACATATGGTGGTCTAGTCTAATAACCTCTCACTCAAGGAGAGGTCCATCATCTACATTATACCAATGTTCAAACACAAAAAATTAAAATATAAGAGAATAAAAAACCATTCTTCATGGAAAATATCATAACCACATAAATATGATTTAATAAATATGCCAGTTTAATTTTACCCAATGTTCTTGTTTTATGTTTTTGAATAAAATCAAGTATATGGGAATTAATATATTAACAAGAGTGAATATAAAGAATTTAAATTTCATAAGTTCCTCATATAAAATGTACATTTCTTACATACTTGATACATTTAATGTAAATTTTTATAAGTTAATTTTCCAAACAAATTTTGGTGTAGGATATCTGTATCACCTAAATCCTTTAATTTTTGACAATATCTCTTTGGATATTTTGACATTTTTATGTATTTGGTTTTTTCTATGTTTTTTCAATTGTTTTAATATGTAATATAATCAATCATCACATGTGATCCCAATTTCCCATTTTAATATATTTTCAAAGGACATAAGGTAATTTATTTTTGGTTGGCTCACTAATGTGTTATTTTTTACAATATATATATTACTTATTATATAGATCAAAATTAATGTTTCCATAAGTTTTTATTCTAATCCCTATTAATTCATTTAATACAAAATACTTCTAGGATTAAAAGTATAAAATTCTAGGAATGTAGTGATTTTTTCCAACATTCCTAAAAAATCAACAACATCAGAATATTTAAAGTATTCAAAACATGCAAGAAAATTTTCCCATTGAAGGAAAAAATTTAAGTGAAAAATTTCTAAAAAAAACAATAATTTTTGAAAAATATTGATAGAAATTATAAATTTTACTCAAAAGTTTCTAAATCACTTACGAGTAAACTATTACTACCACTTTTTCAATTCAAAAATTATTTCCTCATATTTTTATGAAAAATTAATTTTAGAAAAAGAATTAAATTATAATAGTTAAATAAATCCTAACCAATTGGTTGGGAAATGTGGAGTAAATATCTAATGTGATGCGGACTGAACATCTATAAGTTAAATATTTGAAAAGATGATAACTGTTAAAAACTATAATAAATGCAAAGGAAATATGAAGGGAAAGAAACAAGTTGGAATTATCTTATTTTATACTGAAGTGGGAATTGAATATTTACTATCCTTATAAAGGTGAATCTATATATCAGTTGATGTCTGATGCTGGTGGGATTTTCATTGAGATAAACCCCCATAAGACCATTATTCCACCTTCTATCACTATTTCTTCCTTACAATGGTCCTCGTGGATAGAGTGTATCAATTTTATCCCCTTTTAATAAATACATGGATATAAAGGCAGGGGTAGGAGAAAATATGGCTCCCCATATGATTTTCAACAAATTTTAATGGCACCACTTCTTCATGTAAGAATTCATTTTATATAAATTATAGCTCCATATACTCTTAAATGGTGGCTACATCTGGTTATACTCTAATGTTTAGGGAGAGATTCTTATCATCTAGACTAGAATATTAAACACAATGTGAGTTTTTCTATAGTTTATATAGTTATAAATCAAATGAAATTAAATAAAGTTAATGGTATAATCCCTCCTGTATAATTACAATGATATATAATTTTATAATTAGTTTCCCAAGAATGGTATATTCATGATAAGAAAATGGATCCATCATGATATCTTTAATTCCTAGAATCTCAAAAACTTTTTATTCTACCAAGTAATACTCTTTAACTGATGATTCTACATCTAAAAATAAAGGGCATTAATTTTTAGATGAATATGAAAAATAGTAAAAAAAAATTAAACTCAAAGCATGGTCATCCCCCAATGTGGTTTAGCTTGATTTTTTTTTCTCTATGAGCTCCTTGAATATAATCTTAGAAAGGTTATGGTAGAAGTTTTTTCATGTTTTCATTAAACCTATTCTTTTTACCTTTATAGTTTAAAGGGGTTTACTTTTTTTAACTTTAAAAAATATTTATTGAACATCATGATGTTTTCTGGAATCTTAGTTATCTCCTTTTCTAAGGTTTCTACCAATGGTGGTAGATAATACTAATTTATTTCCTTTATATTCTACATAAAAGTATATCCACCTTTTCCACCAGGAATCTACATATATGGTTCACATAAGTAAAAAAATTCTACCAATTTTGTTGGATATAGTCCAAAGTAATTTTATTTACTTTTTAAATTTTAACATTCAAATCAATAATATTAGTAATATTTTAATAATAAATTATGAAATAATGATTTAATTGATCCCAAATAAATGGTTCCATGTTTTCTCACACCTATCATGGTGTGTTCAGAATCAATTATTCATTTCTCTTAGTGAAGCACAATGGTGGACTAGGGTGGTCTAATTTGATAACTTTTTTTGGTCAACACTATCTACTCCTAAATCAGTTTATTAATTTTAATTTTAATTTTATATAAATGGAAAATGTGGAAATATTATGGTTTTATTAAGTAATTAAAAATTAAGAAATAAATATGAAATGAAAAATGAAGAAATAAATAATGGTTAACTAGAACATTAATAATCATTGTTCGGACGACATTGGTAATTAATTATCAAATTTTATTATATAAATTTTATGTTATAGTCCAAAATAACACATAGGGACTAATATCATTTAAATTGAGTGTATGGTTTTGAATGAACAAGATACCTCTTTGACACACTAATCCCTACGTCCTCAAATGAAAACTTATGGTGGAAACACCACGATTGAGCGCATGATACCTTCAAGAAGAAGCCCTACTATGTGTTATTTCATGCCAAAAACATACTAAAATACACCATATAAACATAATTCCTAAGTAAAGGGAGGTAATTTTGATATAATTCCTAATATAAATCAGTTCCATAGTGCTTTAATGATGTGATTGTTGACCACTGCACAAAACCCAAAAATTAATATCTCTCTTAGCACAAAAATATAAAAAGTGTAATTAATTAAAAGGTTATAATTCTTGAAAAATGAGAAAACCATCCCCAAGTCCATTAAATAGGCTATTCCCTCCCCATTGTGAGTGTGAGAGGTGATAGTGGAGAGAGATAGATGTAAAAAAATATGAAAAGATTTGGTATTAAAACAATGAAATGAGTGAAAAATATGATACAGAAATAAAATATAGTGTAAAAATTATCTAAAATTAAGAACTCCCACAAACTCCCCAGATGATATTCATATCCACAAAATGTTAATATAACATATATATAAAGTTTAGTTGAGGTTTTATTCAAATATTAATCTTAAAAATTCAAAATATTGAGGCATTAATATCCCAATTTTATGAATCATGGTTATTGCTAAAAATAAAAAAGAAAATGTTTCTAATGTTCAATTAAATAATTATTTTTTATTCATCTAACAATTTTCATAATTCAATCCCAATCTATGATATGATGTGGATGTTTTGTCCTAATTTTTAATGTATGCTCCAAACTGACTAATCTAGTCTTTTTTTGAAAATATTGACCCTTTTATCTATGAAATATTAATATATAGCTTCATATATTCAAATAAATTATATCCCAACATGTTTAAATTCTTTTAATAGTATTTAAAATGAAAAATAGAAACAAGAAATTATAGAAAAAAATAAAAAAGTGAATTTTGAAGGGAAAAAATGAATTTCCATGCTGTTTCCAAATTCTTACTCAAATTATAAATTCTTATCAAATAATAAATATGAAATATGTGTTAAAAATTAATATCAAATTTGAATAAAATAAATTCAAATTCAACAATTCAGATATTTTTGAAATTCAACCAAAATTATTGTTTTAATCCGAATATGTGGCAATTACCCTAAATTAACAATTTTGGAGTTATTTTAAACCTTAAAATTTTAGTTAAAATTATGAGAATACTATCACTATCATTGGGATGATGAAATTTTATTCTTAGTTTTTGAAAACTATAAAACATGCATTTATTGTCAATAACCAAGGGGAATACGTGAATTAACATCAAATAATAGTATAATGATAAGTGGACTAATTTTTTATGTATGACCAAAAACCTTGTCCATTAGATGTTGGTGCCCAGAATGATTGGAAATAAATTTTTAATAATTTTAAATTATATAATTTTTTTAAGGTGTAGACTAATAAAAAACATATTAATGTGAAAAATTCAGAAACAAACCAGATATTAATTTTAAATTTTTTGGAAAGGATACCACAACAATCTATGTTTTTTTATATGGATGATAAAAAATACTATTTAGTTAATTAAAAAACATTAAAATAAATGTAAAGAAAAAAATATAAAAATTCCATTAATTGACATGAAATCACTTAAAAATGGTGGTTGAACTATTATTCACATAAGTAAATATATGATACATCAATCTGGATTGTCGTGTACCTAGAATATTGGTAAACACAGTTTCTAATGATATTATATCCATTTAAAATATTATTCAATGTGTCTAAAAATACAAAACTATGTCGTATTATAGTGTAATTTGAGGATAAGGAGAATTAAATAATTTTTTAAAAGTATGAATATCTTCCATTGAAATTCGTGTTATATTTATATCTAGAAGACCGAAGACACTATTTTTTTGATTTAAAATTAATTAATGTTCTTAAAATAGTAATAAAAAATAACACAAAATTGATATAAAATATATAATGTTATTTTTTACATGGAAAAAATATAATAATCATCAATAAAATATGCTCTAAATGAATGAAAAAATATTTATATGTTGATATTAAATCAATTAAAACCATGCATCAGAGGCTCCAAACTAATAAAAAAAATTTGATTTCAATGAAATCATACGAAAATTATAGATAAGTAATTTCATAAATATAGGAATATTTATCACAACATTCTATGTTTCATTTTTCTCGAAATGGCTAAAAACATAATTTTTTTAATACACTAAAACATTCATGTAACAATTAAAACATAGTTAATGACTATGGAGAAATTTGGAAACATTGAAGAAAGATCATTGATCTATTTGCAACTTATATATCTATTTGAAACATATATTTTACATGTGGAGTACTCATAATTACTGAACTATTTTCTGAATATATTTGATTATTTTAAAAAATACACCATAAGGTCTAAACCATTCAATGATAGTAGAAATTGTGTAAAATATATGTAAAATTGAAACCAATTAAAATTTAAAATTTAGTAATAGATACAAAAATATGAGTTTTGGTTTTCATTGGATGACTTAATACACTTTTTATGTTATTTAAACACTAAAACATATATTTAATGTTTAAAACCTATAAAAAACCAAGAACTAATATAAATTCTCTGAAATAAATTCATTGAATTATTTATTAAATTTGTGAACATTTAAAACATGTATCCAACATTAATTTTGATTAGAATGACTTACTATTTTTTTTAAAATATAAAATTCCTTAAAAACTAGAATCATTGTATATAAACCATTAAGAGGCTACCATCCATATTAAAATATCAATAAAATTATCACTAAATAACATCAAAAATAAATTAATAAATACCACATCAATTAGAGTTATGATTTTATTAGGATACACAAGAATGTAGTTTAAATGTTTTAAAACTAAAAAACATTCATTTATGTTTAAAAAAATATAAAATGATATTTAATTGAGGTGATATAATAAAAATTATCATTTAATTACTATGGAGATGTAGGAATAAATAAAACATCAATCTGACATGTGATCTACTTCAAATGATTGAAAAAGTTCTATAAAAAATATATTAAAATGACTAAAAGAATGCATCAATGGGTTAAAACTTACGAAATGTGCTTTCATTAGTATGAAATATTTTTTGAATGAACAATGGTCAATTTTAAAAAAGTTAGAATATACTTCACAAAAATCTAAGTCATAGATTTACTTGTATCATTGAAGAAATGGTTGAAGTGTTTTAAAATAATAAAACAAGAATTTAATAAAAATAATGATTAATACATTGAATTTATATGAAATCATTATGAAATTACCCTTGAAATATATTTTATATCTAAAAATAAACAACATATCAGAATTACGTGTGATGTGAATGGAATAACTAGAAGATCATTTTTAGAGATATTTAAATTTTTTTATGAAATTAATTATAGGGTCCAAACAATATAGATGAACCATGATTTCCTTTCCATATTATGAATTATTGGTTAGTAATTTTTTAAATTACTGAATATATGTTACATAAATGAGGGTTTTTTTATAGGATAAAAAAAATCCAATTTTATAGATTTAAAACCCTTTATCATTTGTGCACTAGTCAAAATATATAAAAAGGAAAGTAATTAGAATGAAATTGATGGAAAATTATCATTGAATAATTTTTAACCTATAATAGTCAGAGACATGTATATTCTATATGTTTTGTTCTTCGAATGAAAGAAAATATAGTTTTTAAAAATATTACATTTCTCAAAAATATTTGTCAGATGATCCAAATCAAGAAAATGGCCTTAGATTGGCATGGAATAATAGAATATTGATGATGAATTATTTTTTAAATTTAATAACATATACCAAATTACTATGAGTTTTTGATTTCTCATCATGGCTATAAATACAATTATAGTGTTTAAAGACTCTAAAATGGGTATGTGAAAACCCAAAACAAGAAGAAAACAATGAATTAAACTGAAATCATATATAAAATATTGATGAATTATTTATGACGTGTATGAATATATGGAAGATGAAATTTATCATGAATTTAAAAATGGTAATTTAGATTGGATCATAGATTGACAATACGGATTTAGAAACTCTTAAGGTGTTGGGCTGGTGCTCTATGTTAAAGAATCAATCATAGGAGTTGATCAGAAATTGAGTGATTAATTGTCGATAAATTTTTAAAAGTTTGAAATTTAGAAGATTGTTAACGTTTAGAATTGATTTTTTTGTATGATTTTTTGAGTATTAATGGTTGTATATTTTTTGATTAATATAGAATCTTTTTGTAATTAAATTTAATTGAAGTAAATTTAGTTTTTAATAATAGGTAATTACTGATGTATTCCATTGTCTATTACTAAATGGTTGTTGTAGATGTTATTTATTACATCATTTATAATTGTGGTACAATTAAACCATGTTAAAATTAATTTTCAAATAAGTGTTAGTACTACCATAAGAATTGAATGCAAGGGGACATTTTTGGCTGTTTGGATGATGAAGGTAATGTTGTCTATCAGTGGTTTGAATGTTTAGAAGTCCAGAAGTATATCTGACATAATTACATCCATTGGAAGAACATCCATTATAATTCCAGTCTATTGGAAGGGGATGTGAAATCTATAAATTGTAGGAATCCCATATGGTATGTAAATGTCATACTTAATATATGAGGGACCAACAGTTTTAAATTATGGCAATGTATTATACATAAAATAACTTATATGATATGTGTGGGTAATTATGGTGTTTCCCAATGTTTGAAAGATAAATTCAATAAAAAGTAAACATATATAACCGTATGATCCCATAAAACTTATGTGTATCCATGGAATAAGTAATATTATACATATTTGAAAAATCATTAATGTGTTATGAGGACATATGAATCATAAGAGTGATTAGGATGATACATAAGGGTCATTTACATATGACATGTATGGTTCCCTAACATAGTAAATTCTGATAGTGTATGATATGTAATGGTCTTCAATGATAATACAAAACATATGTAACCGTAGTTTCCTAATATGAGGAAAATTGTTCTGGAAAATGATTTTTGGAATGTACTAGAAAGAGGGATTTGATGAGGATTGTCTCTAGAAAAAATGACCCTATAATATTATGTATTAAAAATGGTTTTAGAAAATTGCCAAAAAACATTTATAAATTTTCAAGAGGTGGTATGTAAGAGAAATCATGGTGTGATTCAATGAGGACATTAGAGTCGAATCATAAATCTCCCTATGTTTTCCTGTGGCGATTTTGATGATTTTTCCCAAAAAGAAAAGAAATTCAATATGAATATATTTATTAAGTATAATTTTTTTAGGGTAATTTAAGCTAGAACAAAATGAGTGTTCCATTATTTTATCAATTTTCTTATTACTACTTATTGAATCATATATATCCATTTATTCTTACTAGAAAATTTACTATTCTAATAAGAGAGTCTCCAAGATTATGACTCTCAATCTATATACTTACGTTTTTCATATTTCACACTATTAAAATGAATATTTATAAAAATACATAATCCTATGTATTTTTATCATATTATAATCAATCTGCAATTATGATTCAAATATCACTATGGTATTTCATATATGGAGTTATGTTATGTAAATATAGGTGGTTCCTAGTTTCTTCATGTGTTATACTTATGACACATGTTTTGTGATAAATAAGTGGGTGTAGGGTTATATTTATATATGATCAAGAACGAAACCAATTTCAATTTCTGTTATTTTTAAGGGGAATAAATGTGTAGCCTCATGTAGAAGATGGTGATTTTGAAAAATCTTAGTTATATTATGTGATTCAAGGGATTGAAAGAGATTTTTTTTATGTTTTGGATTACGTATTCTAGGGTTGAAATATTGTAAGTGGTTATTTGGGGTTATGAAGATGGTGTGAAAATTATATCAATGAGGATAGATTTATGTTAAAATGTGTAATTAGGAATGGTGATAGAATCTCACCATGGGTATAAGGTCAGTTGGGTAATGTTCACACATGTGATGCACTAGAAGGGGGTTTTAAAACATTTTTCAATTGGTGTGAATTATAGATTTATCAACATAAGGTTAACATTATAAATCATTGATATAGAGTAGGGACAAACCATATTATTCCATCTAAAGTGATCGAGATCACCAATTGAATGTTGGATTCCCATAATAAATGTGAGTTCTATTCGGTATGCAAAGTAAGATTTTGTTAATTGGTTGAGGAGTGATGTGACCAATGTGGCATGTTGGGGATGTGGAATAAGGAAACCGTGGTTGAGTCTAAATATTTTTATATTATAAAATTTCATGTGATGAAATTTGATACGAAATTTGTTGGAATTTTGAGGGTATTTTAAGTGTAATGAACTATTGGTGTTTCATATCACTTTGGAGATATACAATATAGGTTTTGTGACATGTCTATTTCTAATATTTGTGACATTCATACACTAATATACCTATGAATTATATATTGAAACACTACTAGTGGAGGCCTGCATAATTTATACTCAAACACAATGTAGGTCCACCCATATACACGAGGACTGTATATTTCATGTAATTGGTAATCTAGGGCTTCAACATGAATTTATTAGTGAAGATGGATGCAAAAATGGCTCATGGACTAGATATTATGGTAATTCAGATGGATTGAGGGGTTCCTCAGTGTTAGGATGGTGATTTATAATGGTTTCATCATGAATGTACATAAGTGATCCTCCCATTAAAAATAATATTTATATTTAGATAATATAATTTGGTTTTTATATGTTTATATGGTTTGTTGTTTGTATATTCTATCTCTTTTACATTCAATTATTTTATGTTACTTCCATTATTTATGTGGTGTAATTAGTTATTTTTTCAGAGGGTATATTCTCTGCACTATCATCCTATAGACCCTCACTATATGTATACACCATATATCATATATGGAGATGTGTCTATGGTTACGTGCATATTTTATTTGATTTCTATATAATTATCCACATTGTATCGTTAAACATTGGTTTAAGAGAAACATTATTAGAAATTAGGTTTTATGTGATTTTTGTTATTATTTGGGATATGGTAGATGTCAGTTTTATGTTGTTTCATAACAAAATTATGGGAATAAAATATGTGATAAATGTGTTGTTTTGTGCTTATCCTGCACAACTATTGAAAAAATTAATTTTACCAGTGGAAATGGGAATTTAGTATTGGATTTTTCAGTTACATATGAGTTATTTGATTTACACCCATAAATAATAAATTTTATATATATCTATTTTGGAATAAAATTCATAAGTGAAGATATGTGATTCTTATGCATCATTATGGGAACGTGGGGATTACATGACACGTGTGTTCCCTATTTTTATTTTAGACATGGTTCTAGAATATGAAGGTGTTTGGATATTTAAAGTTGTAGGAACAACTTATATAGACTTTCCTCATATATGTTTGGGTAGAATACTACTCAGTTATATTAGGTGTGTGATTCTTAGGGTGAATAATTATATGGATCCCACATGTATATAGTATGTGTGGTACCTCACCCTAGTTTGTGTATGTGGGAACATGAGGATAGATGATTTGTGACATGGGTGAAGATGGGAAGTGTCAGGGATATTGGGACATGTTTTTTGTTACAACTTTTAACATTAGTGATTTGTAAACTATTATATCTATATTGATCATAGGTTTAATGCATAGGTTCCCCTATTCATCCATTTGATTTCATAGATGATGATATCCAAGCGATCATATTGAATGATATAATTTGAATTGACAAGGGATCTTATTGAGTTGATCTATACAAGTTATAAGTTAAATTAAATTTTTAGTTATAAAATAATCATTTATTTATGGTAAAAGGTGGAACAAGGGAAATAGAGTATAATATTGAGTTATTATGGATAATTGTTTATCAGGTCAATACACCACCAAGGTGGAGGGTAATGTTGGGTTCATGTATTCTAGGAGGGAAGTTGAAACACTAGTGGAATGTATAGGTGTTGATAGTAAATCATAAGGAGTGACATGTATGTATTTTGAGTTGGTGAAATTGGTGATGATGTAGAGAATGACCTACTGGATGGGAGTATGCCTTTCTATATAGTGGTATCAGTCCGGACATGTAATGCAACACTGAGAATCCTGAATTCATGACCTGAGGAGATGCAGAATGATATTTATACAAATGCTTTGATGATCCCCCAATATATTTGGTCATCAAGGATAAGTTTTTTTTGTGTGGGTTGATAGGGAATGTTATACCCCAATGTGATCGACCATCGAATGTTTGAAACAGATGTTTCTAGATGAAATATCTGGAAAAATATTTTTAGGAGACCTTATAGTCATCTAGGGGTTATGGTTTATGTCAGACCTCGGTATTTAAGGTGGGACCAAGAGCATTACTAGTATCTAGAAATTGGGACATGATCATACATTCAAGATGTGGTAGTTTAACAGATCCCTAACAATTGGGGTAGTTCTAGGAAGTAGGTGTGAACTTGTACTGATTAATAATATTTGGTAGTCATGGTTTAGGTCATCTATATGTGATTGAATTTATGTACACATAATAGATAAGATAACCATCGACATCCATAGGAATATCATGAGTGTAGTGGTTTTATTTTTTTATATCACATATTACTAAATAGAATTATTGTGTGGAAAATAGTATGAATAAATTCTAGTCGATATATGGGCATAAGTATGAAATGGGATGTGAGTGAGTGTTGTAATATGCAGCATAAAATTAATTATTAAATGATGGATATGTTTTCATTGTATTAGGTTTCATGGCCCAGTTCATACTGGTAAGGTAAGTTATACATTGGAGAGTTCCCCAAAAATGATCTTTGGGTATAAATTGGACAATCATTGTGACTAAGATATCTTAGTGATGATCTATGATATGTAGGAGAGGATGTAAGGTTATTGTTATTAATACATTATAGTTATTAGCAGATTAGGGATTTTCTATTCTAATTAAGACCCTATCAAAGTGTCATGGATATTATTTATTCATGAGAATGGGTCTTGAGATATTGAATATGAACAATTGTTTAGTAACTTATATATTCTATTAGGTGTTGTATTTAACCGAGGTCATACGTAGAATTTTTTTTTCTTTGATGTGATATGATGAAAGTGTATATTCTAGGAGTTTTATATATTCATGGAAACACCTTTTAATATTGTTTAAATTTTTTATAAAAACATTTGTTTTTAGTTTTGGAGTCTGAATGGGGAAACTCATAGGATATGGCTAGCTCACAGGGTTTTATGTGTTATGTATCTTGAAATTTATAATTTTTAAACTGCAGAGTCATGGGGAAATCATTTTTTGGTTGAGTGTTGGATTTACTAATATTGGTGCATCTATAGGAATGATATCTAATTTATGGTTGATTATGGTAGAGTGGGGATACCTTTATCTATAATTTTGAATATCTGGATGTAGATCTATTATATGTAGACCCATTTGACATAGATCCATCATTATTGGAATTTGGTAGGAGGGGTGGTGAATATTTTACAATATTTGTATAACTAGTGATTTGTAAAATAAAACCATAATATGAAAATGTCATGGTGTTTAGAATAATGTTTAATTGTAATAAACAAAGGTAGGGTAGATGATGTATAAGATTTGTTTGAGAATTTACCTAATTATATAATAGAAAATATATAGATAAGGATATACGTGATTTTATGTCACCTTAATACGTAAGAGTAACCATTCAATATATAAGATTGTTACTCGATAAAAATATTAATGTGTTGGAAGGATTTATAAAATGTAAGTATTACCAGAATGGTGTGTATGATTCGTTTCCATATGATATGTAAGGATCCAAGACATAGTGTATTTAGATAGTAGATTACATATAAGGATTATTTTAGATATTGTAGATTTTTTAGGGAATTTTGTTTATTATTTGTAGATGTGTCCCCAAATATGATCTTTTATGAGAAAAAGGATGTGGTATAGTAACTGAATGGTTTATAGAATGTGAAATATGAACTTGTATTTTCATCAACACAAAAGGGTTTTAAAATCAGTGAAAAATTATGAAAATATTAATAGGAAGACATGTTAGGGTAATAAATGGGTTGATATATAAGAGTATTTAAGTAAAATATGAATTAATCCCAATGTTTTCAAAAATATATTTCGATGTTTTTTTTATAGTTTTTTTTAATTTGAATATTAATTCATTTATCGATCACAAAAATTTGTTTTAGATCCATTTAGATGAAACACAATGTTTTCCATAAATTTTAACTCTTGATCATTTATCGTTGCTTCAGGAGATATATTTATCTATTTTTTAGGTCATTGAACAATATAAATAAATCACTATCAATGGATAAGGACTAATTTATATAAGTGCCAATTTTTTTAGATTCCTTGGTATTTCTTACTCACATTCTTGAAATATCTAATCCTATGATTTTGTCAAGATGTAGTGAATATTAGTTTTTGAGATAAATATAATGAATATTTGGGAGGGTAGTATCATTATTTATAGGTATCCGGTGACATGATATTTTTTAATTGATATACGTGAATTGTGTTTTGTGACAAATGGGAATGGGTGATGTTGTATATATGTGTCCAGAAATGGATCCATGAGTCAGTTTTTTGTTATTTTTATAGGATATATAGGGGTGGTATCTTGTTTAAGATTATGCGTGTGACATTTTTTATCATCCCTATGTGGCTCTTATTTATCAGGGGTATGAGTCCACAAGTATTAGATTTAGTGTTTTTTGGATGAGATGATTTCCATGCTTAACCAGTTTGATGCGAATTATGTGAGTTTTTTCACAATAGTGATATATAATCCCATTGGTGTGTCCTTATGAATATTGATATTTTCTTAAAACGGGGAAGAGGGTCCTGGGGTCATGTTCACATAGTATAGGGACCATGAAGAATTCCGACCACTCATTGTGGGTGGTCTACATTTTAGATAGAGTAGCTTAAGAGTGATGGTATTGAATATTTGTTTATAGAGGATCACTGTGACATTGTTTAAAATGGAAGATTAGGGAGATAATAGAATGAGATCGAGGTACTATTTGGACATGTATGGTATTTTTATGATGATAATGAATATATCATTCAAGGGTTTGGATTCCACATAGTGCAATATGTGTGACGTGGATTTATCATCAGAAAATTGTGGTTGACATAGAGTGTTTTTAATTAATAAGAATATATTTGATGCCAAGTAATGGTATTTTTATCGAGGGTTCAATATATACTCTATAATTATAGACTATGGATGCATCATTCCACATCAGCACTAGATGTTGATAAAATAACACTCATGGTTGGCTGGGAATGAGTGTCTCAAATTGTGTGGTTTGATTATTAATTTTTATTATGTTTTATATGCACTTATATCTATATTGATATTAAATAGGAATTATATTGGTGATGGAATAATGATTTAATTCCCAAACACTAAATGGGTTCTCTTGGATGCGTGTTGAATTCATGTTTTATAGAATTTGAAAAGATATGAATTCATTGTTAAAATCCTAGAAAAAAAAGATGAATTGATTGTATAGAGACAAGATGGTGTATTTTTCAAATTGGTTAGATGGGTATTTGGTTTTGGGCTCACATTTTATTATTGATACTTCATGAACGTACAAATGATATCTGACTATATGTGATCCTATTTACTTTTGGATAGGTGAAATGAAATTTTAGATTTCAATATTGTTTGTTATATATATATTCTAGATTTTTTTAATTTAACATTTATTCAATATTTTTTGTAGTTTAATTATTTATCTCTACAAGGTGTAGTCTCACCACTTTCACACCATATACCCTTTATACTATGGGGTATGTGTCATATTGAGACTCTAATTTGGATATTTTAGAGCGATCTGGGATAGGATGTTAAAAGTTTGTATCAAAGATATGCGATTAATTTTTTTAATTTAGTATTTTTTGTTATCTAAAATATGGAAAATGGTGTTTTTGGAAAGGTTATAACTTTATTATAGAATAGGAACACTGATTTTTTATTCATATCCAACTAATGTATAGAATAAAATACATGTTACTTGGGAAATATGTTTTTTGATTATGTGTTCACGGTTAGGTTATTTAATTTGGGCCACTGGATATTTGATTTCACTAATGTCTATTTTTGACTTTATCAACAATAGGAAATATGTGTTTATCATGAATCATTATAGGAACATAGGGCTCAAATTCAATGTATGTTCCTTTAGATGAATTTCAGTATGTTACTATAATTTAAAGGGGTTTGGTAGTTTAAAATGTTAGTAAAAACCTATATGGTGTTTTACCATATAGATTCTTAGTGGAACTCTAATGATCCACCAACAATGTGTGATAATTAGTGTGAATAAGTATGTGGATCTAGTTTTAATATGGTTTTCATTTTATCTAAACCAAACATATGTATGAGTGTCTTAGAGGTCTGATGATTCATGAAATGGGTGTGGTAGGGAATTATAAGGGAATCTAGTGCATGTTTTAAATTATAACATTCTATATTTTTGATTTATAGACTATTATATTGTTATTCGTAGTGGAATTGTTGTGGAGGTGTGTAAAATAATACATGGAGGTGCTAGCTGGGTAGCAGAATGAGATCCTCTTAAGAGATATATTGAACATTGATTGGGGAGATTAGGGATATCATTCCACCATTGTATATATGATATGGGGGTTTAAATCATAAAATCATATGTTCTAGGGGGAGGGTGGACTCGAGGTAGTAGGGTACTATATTGGGTTAGAAAAAATGAGATTTCATTAGACGGAGGGACCAATAGGGTGGAGGAAAATTTTTTGGCCTGTACATACTCAAAGAGGTAGTTACATATTTGTGAGGTACATAGGTGTAGGCAAATATTCCTTAGGAGATGACATGTATTTATTTTTAGGTAAGGAACTATGAAACTATTACAGTGTAGATCCTGATAGATTAATTTATATAGAGTCATAAAGTGGTGTCAAGAGAGATAGGTAATAGAACTCGAGGTATTTGGAAGTGGGTACATGAGCTGAACTAATAAGGAATTCAATGCATAGGTTTGATGATTCCACCATTGAGTGGATAATGAGTGATGTGTTTATATATAGAAAGTCTTTCTATGTTCAAGAACAGTGTGATAAAATAATGATAGTGTTTTAGAAATTTGGTCTAATGAGACATCCTGAGTTATTTTTATGAGGGACCTTATAGTCTATTGAGGGCCGTGGATATGATCAATCAATGGAATCCAAGGTATGTCTATAAGTTGTAATGATATATATTATCCAAGCTATGATAATACATCCAGGACTGGGTGGTAGAGGTGTGATCTAGTAGTTCAAGAAATTGTTGAAATCTAGTGTGACATCTTAAGGAGTATAGGTTTTAGGAAATCAGACATCGGTTCAGCTACATGAAATTTAGATGACATAGTCAGAGCATATAGAGGAATCAACGATAGTCACAGGTACATCATGGGCATGCTATTGTTTTTTATAGTGTATTATAGTACATTATGTTTGTGTGTGTGATAAATGGAATGGATAGATGTTGGTTTATGTATGGTAATTAGGTATTATGTGGAATATAAGTATAAATTATTTTGATGTATGGTAATGATAATGGATGCATGTGGATATGTGTGGATACTTGGTGCATGAAGGATTCATAACGGATGACAGGTATAAAATCATCATAAAATTGGATATGTTTATTGAGATAAAACTTGGTAGTAGAATCAATAATTATAATACAAATTAAAATCAATTAATTACTTTTAATTAAATAAACATAGTGACCTAGAATGATGCCGATTTTTTTGATGTTTTCTTTGTGTTTTAGTTGTGGAGTGTAAGGGATTATTAGGTTCGGGTATGAATTAGATTGTATGTCTTGAGATAGATCAAGGATGTTCTATCATATTTTGGGGTCTTTTTAAAGTCTCTAGTATTCTATAATGGTGATTTAGAATAGATCATTTGTCGACAGTGTGAATTTATTCCCTTTCAAGGTGATGAAGGTGTTGGTATATGTTAGGGAATGATTCTTAGGAGTTGTCTTATAATTGGATGTTTAGATGATGATAAAATATAATATTTTTGGTATTTGGTTGAGGAATGAAGGTTGAGGTTTAGTTATTCATGTGATTTAAAGAAATTTATAGGAATGTGAATTTTTCAGTTGAATCAGATGCTTTATTAAGTTGTAGAAAAAATTAGTCCAATTTGGTTTTTTCATAATAGTGTACGACATGGGTCATTAATAGGATATAAATGATATATGTGTTTAACATGTTAATTATTTCATACTTTATTATTTCATAATTGGCCATCAATGTGAAAAAATTAGTTTAGTGTTGGAACTATCTAAAATATTGGATTCTAATAGGGAAATTTATAATATTCAGATGCTAGTGATGATTGTTGATTTGAAAAGTGAAGTTACAAAATCTTTGAATTATATCTTCTAGTAGTATATCAATCTTAATATGATCCATTGTATGTTGAGTTTGGTAGGATGAGATATAAAATTTTGATCTATTAAAATCTCCAATGATATTTTAATGTAATAATTACTATGTAATGGTTTTTATTGTTTCTTAGAAATGGATATAAAATATATAATGGTAACCTAGATGACATAAAAGATCAATTTTGGTGTTTATGTATGTATACAAGAGTATACACACAACTATGAAAATAAATATGTGTATGTTCCAATGATACAAAAAAATTAACCCCAGAATCGTATGATTCCTCCAATTTTAATAATTAGTAATTTGTTGGGAGGACCTTTGAAGCGTAAGGATTACTTGGATAATGTGTCTGGTTCATTTACATGTGATATGAAGGGGTCCCTAAAATAGTGAATTTAGATGTAGAATGATACATAATGGGCATATGATATCATCCATGACTTCTCCAAGAGTGGTTTCAGATGATGAGAAATGTTTTTCCAAATGTTGATCTTTATAATGATGATGGAAGACAGATATCAAAAGGATTTTTTATGAAATGATAAATTAAAACTACTCCTTTCCTAGATAAGTTAGAGTCCTAAAGATAGTTAAAATTTATGAAAATTGTAATGGGATGATGTTTATGGGTCATCAAGGGGTGATTTGTATGGGTGTTTAGGGTATATATGTAAAGGTCCCAGTGTTTGTAAAAAGAGGGTATAATTATTTTTTCTTGAATTTTATAAAATGAATATCAGTTGATTTTTTTCAGTTTTAAAGGGGGTTTTGGTCCATCCTGGATAGAGAAAAAAAATTTCCCCATTTTTTTATTGGCTCCTTGAACCACTATTTTTTTTGATAATTACATTGATTTTTTGTTTTATTTCCATTAATTTACTTCATATATTGAATTTGGTATTGAATAAATTATGCTTAATCTTTATCATATATTAATATTATTTTAAATAAAATATCTTTATATATCTTGTTTTGATAAGTCATAACAAGTAATGAATGTGTCTTGAAGTGTATATATGTAAAATAATTCATTTGGGATCTTAAAATAGCATTTATAAATTATTTTTATGTTTCACACATAGGAAATTCACTTTTCACTTATCAATGTATCCACTTTGTGAACCAAATTGTTTTTTTTCCTATTTTGGTTTCCAATATTATTTTGACAATATATTGACCTATAGAATTCAAAATTGATTGGTTTTATGGAATGATTATAATATTAAGTATTTTTCATTAGAAGAAATAAACTTGTTATTTGAAATCTATATTTTCTAATATTAGGTTAGAAATCATTGTATGTTCTCAATCTAAAATATGAAGTTTTCATTATCTATTTTACTCTTAATTATTATTCATAAAATGATTTATAAAGGTTGGATTTAGGAAAATCATGATATTTGTAAAGATAATGAAATTTTATAAATAAAATTCACCTAGATATAAATATCATTTTTCAATATATTATGACTATTTTAGGTTATAAATGAGCTAACTAAATTTATTTTCAGAATTTTAAATTTTTTAAACATGAATCGCCTACATGAATACCTTAATTTGATTTAGTTACATTAATCATGAATGTCTATTCAGTTATGTGAATCACCTATGTTCATTTTATTTTATTAGTCAATTAAATATATTTAGTTACATGATTATCCTATGTAATGTTGATTACATGATGTGTGAAAAGTCCCCATGTGGATTTTTCAATGCAGTTCTGTGAAATTCTTCATGTCATTCTAAAATTTAGAAATTTTCCCGTCTTTTTTTATTTCATGTTTTGATTTACTGAATTTTTATTTGAAATAATAAGTTTATTTTAATGAATTTAAAAATTCCTTTTAATATTGTAGAAACTATGAAAAATATTTCTAATTATTTCAAACATGTTTTTGTGATGATCAAATGGTGTTTTATTTTCCTATATGAAACTTACAGCTTAAAAACAAAAAAAATCGTTTCGTATTATATAAGGCATCATTAATAGATTATATTATTTCTAAATTAATATTTTTTAACTTTAAAGTCATTTAATCATGATTCTTTATGTATTGTTATTTTTTTTAATTTTACACTATTTGATGCTTCTTTTAAAAGGAATGATTTTTGAATTCTGCATTTCAAATTGGACCATAGTATTCTGAAGGAATATTTCATTAACCTATTATTATGTAATTATATTAAACTCATTGTTAGAATGATTTGAAATTGGTTTGATTTATTTTTTATGTTTTTGAAAATTAGACATCCATTGAATGTTTTTTTAAAACAGTACTTTCTCAATTTTAACTGACATCCCATTAATCTAGCCTTATCATTTTTAAATTTTGAAATTTCAAACCTGAATCAGTTTTGTTTTTAATATTATTTATTTTTATGTTTTTTAAAAGTTAATGAATTCATATTTTTCTATGGTGGGATTATAATATACCACTCATGCAATAATTCTTCTACAAGAGATATCATATTTTCACATTATATAGTGACAAGAGTATTATTGTGTTGATATTAGGAAGTGATGTACATTATGAATGTACAAAAAATTGTGCACTACTTTTGGATGATCATTGAAGGGTGGAATCAAAACTTCTAATTCTTATTTTACATACTTTAAAAGGTAATCAAGTTGACAAAACACTTAATAACTAGTAAATGCATTATATTCATCTTCAAACTATTCAGTTTTGGTTTGTTAAAGCTCTAACAATTATTCCCATCACTAGTGTGACATTACATTCTCATTATAAATTTTCATAAAGAAATTATATTTTTGGTTGTGATTCCCATATTCTAAATTGAAAATCATTTAGGTTTTTAGTCTCAATATCTAAATTTAGGGTTAAAATTATATTGTGACTCAAAGATTCTAATGCGAGGATCATTTTCATTGTGATACTCTGTATTTAATTTTATAGTTATTATTGGGTTTTCACTCCCCCTAAAGAGATTATTCATCATTAGGTTGTTCATACTATATAAAAAGTGGGATGAAATGGGATTATCATTCCCCCTATAAAAACCATATAGGTTTACAATGTATCTCTCACCATATAGAGGTGTAATAGTATACTTGGTAAACTCTAGTCCAAACTACAATAAAAAACAACCTTGAATCCTCACATCAATTTCCTATTTCTAATTAACTCCATTTATTAACACTAATAATTTTTTTTATTTAATTTTTTAATCTCTTTATTTTTTTAATCCAATCTATTTAGACCCTCTAGACTATATTCCATCACAAATCTACCCAAATATTTTTAATCCCTAGTGTGTTGAACTATACTTATTAATATTATAGTTTAGATTTTTGATAGATCATCGTATGGTATTAAGAATGGAGTATCCAAGGGTGGGGATAACAGTCTGAATATGCTTATTTTTCTCATTCTCTAAACGTTATATTGACTTTATCATGTAATAGCCAATCCCATGATCTTTTTTCATGTTTTGGTGAATCTACCATTTGAAGTCGAATCATATTTTCGTTAATAATTATCATCTCCCTACTAAATCCATGAAGCTTTCTCGTAGATATTCCATGCGCTATACTTGTGGAAAGAATCATCTGATATAAAAGTTAGGGTTGAGTTATATATATGAGGTCATAATCAAACCAATTATAGTTTGGATTATTTTTATGTGATTCTTGGGAGTATTCTCATGTGGATGTTGATGAGTTCGACATAGTAGGATTTAATATGTGGTTATACGACTTGAAGGCTATGATGACACATGTTCTGGATTTTTTATTCTTTGGATGATATGTTAAATGTTGTAAGGTGAGGTGATTCAGACAATGTTCCTAATTCCATAGTAGCAAGAGTGACACTATGGATTGTGATTGAAATCTACCATGTGTTTGAGGCCTTTGGGATTTTGTTCATATAGGATAAGACCCTTGAGGGGCTTTGAATACATATTTTGGAAAGTATACTCTATAGTTTTGTTATCTTAGTGGTTATGATGTTGACCATTGATACAAAGGAGGGAAACACTGTATTTTTCCACAGAAGGTGATAAAGATGACCAAATTAGTGTAGGATACTCATCTGACGTGTATTTTTTTAGGATACTATGTTGGAGGTTATTAAAGGGTTCAGATTACAAGGGATAGTAGATTTATGTTGTAGATGTGTCATTGTGGAATTTTGGATGACATGGAATGGTTGTATGTTAAGATATGACATTTCATTCCAAATGATATGAAACAAGTGGGAAGGCTGTTAGAACTTATAGTTTGATATAGTATGCATGAATCAATTAAAATATTCATAGGATAAGTTAGGTAAACGATCACTCAACGATGGTTTAACATGATTTGAGTTGGTTGCATGGTTTCTATATTAGTGTTCATTATTACTTCAATACAATAATATACATATGGATAATCACAATAAACACCAAATTTGGTGTCTACTCAGTTGACACTCAAAGTATGAAAGGACCATATGAGAAATATAAAAAAATTATATTTCATTGTATGGGCAATGTCAGGGATTATTCATCAAGAACATAGTTTATTGGATTCAATGATGGTTCAGGGACATGATGGTATGGTTTTTAATAAGGATCATGTGGTACCTCAAAGGTATGATGCTAGTTTATTTTCATTACCTCATCCATGTAAACTTGTGATCCTATGATGGGAAATATTGATTACTTTTGGAAAAAAGACATGGAATTGTAGATGATTATATGAATCATTATATGTATATTATGCATTTGTTTTCTAATTTTCTAAATTTTATTCTATTATTTATTTTTTTATATTATTTTTCATCTTAAAACATTTTTCTCTCACCACTATAATCTATTAAACATCTCTCTTAGTTAGAAAACTTTGGCATATAATGAATAGAACTTGTAGTCTAGTGGAACTCAAATACAGATACTACTGAGTGAACCAGATCATGTTGTTATAATGCAATATCAGAGAGATGTGATTATAAAGATGGATTTAGGTGATTCTTGTTTGTATATATATTTAATGAACTTTGTTCCACAAATGGAAATTATGATATTTGAAATTGAAAATTCATAGTAAATATATGTATGGAATTAAATACTTGTTACAAGGGACACTATGATTTTTTTGGGGTACGTGGTTTTAGTTAAGTTATATGAATTGGAACCACGTATATTTTATATTACAAATTTCTATAATAGAAACATGGGCTTGAGAGACAAGATGTGGAACTCATGCATTATTGTAGATACATAGGGCTCAAAAGAATGTTATGGTTTTATAATGAACTAGGTTTTGGTGTTTAATGAGTCACCCAAAACCCTTGTGTTATTTTTCTATTTAGATTCTTGGTGATTTCTACTCAGTCATATATGGTGTAAAATTCTTGGTGTGAATTAGTTTTTTAATCCATCATGTGTATTGTTTTTTTTCTACATAATTCAAATATGGGTAGGTGGGACCATGTAGAACAATGATGTATGAAATGGATATTGTAGTGAATTTTTGGGAACATGTGATACAATGGATGATAGAACATTACTTATTTGTTATATTTGGACAACTTTATCCATATTGATCATTGATTTTTTGAAGGTGTTCACCAATTATATTCATGAAGTGTTCATATGAGAAGACCAAAGAGTGTCTACTGAGTTTAATATTGAGTAATCACAAGAGATATTTGGGAGATGAACCATCCATGCCATATCTGACATTAGTGCTTCAAATGAAATAGGATATTCAGTCAATAAATGATTAATTTTGATGTTTATTGGTTAGACACAAATCTGGGAAGTATGGAATAAAGTCAGAACAAATAATTTTTAACAAATAAAGGTGCCATTATAATATAACATAAGAATGGATACCTATATTCTTAGGGGTCATGAAACAATGGTATGATTTGTAGGTTCTTGTAGGAAGATCAAAGTGGATTACTATGATATATTTCATAACATAAACTATGTGTCGATAGTGATGTCTAACATGGTAGATGGGAGTATAATGAGACATACAATCATGTTTTTATAGATTGTTAGTAGAGATATAGGTTGCTATAAGTAGAAAAATAAAGAGTCATTGTAGAGAATTTGGGGTATGATTGTTGATGAAACAATATAGTGTGTTTTAAATGTTGTGTAATCTGTGTGGTAAGGCATGACTTGTTCAAAAACAGTTTAATTGACCACTGATGAATTATTGGGAATGTGGTGAAATGGGATTCCAAAAACAGTTTTTTTAGGTGAGCATACAATCATCTGAGGGTTGTGGATTGGGTAATACATGAGAGTATAAGGTAGAATTTAGAGTGGTACTCTGAGCTGGTAAATGAGATATAATAACACATGTGGAATGATGAGGTGGACCAAACACAATCATGTGTTCGAGGTTTCAAACCATCATAATGACATTAGTATGGAATTAAATATTAGGATGATGACTATTGATTAATTTACAAAATATTGAAACATGGGTCACATAAATCGTAAATTCTATTTATAAAGGATTATATGAAAAATAGTTTTACTATTTTTAATTAATAAAACAAACATTTAATGGTCTAATTGAAGTAAAAAACCTTAATTTGAATGGAAAACATGCGAAAACAATCACAGAATTATTGATGACTTTAAATAATAGATGAAATGTCAATCTGATGTGAAATATTCTCGTAATGACTTAAATTTAAGTTCTTGAAGATATTAAAATTATACAATAGTGGGTATAAATAGAATAAATGATATTTTATTAGAAGTAATTATTAGGACAATAGAAAATAATTAATTTTTTACATGTAATAACAAACACCATAATAATATTAGTTTTTATTTTCATTGAATGGATTAAAATATTGTTTTATTATTTTAAAACTCTTTAATGTTAATCAAAGTTTCCAAAATTTGAAAACAACCATAACATGATTTAAAATTATTTAATGCTTATAACTGAATAATATGGTACATATATTAATAGACGAGGCATGAATATAACATGTTGTTCTTTGTAAAATGACTAAAAATGGGTTTAAAATAAATTAATATCTTAAAAAATATTTGTTGTGAGATCTAATCCAAGGAAACGAAATCATATTAACATAATGTTTTTTTGAAAAATATACATAATTAATTTATAAAATGTAGGATCAAATGGCATTTTTAATTAATTTGTGGTTATATTAAGATGAAAAATAACTTTGTTTAAGTATTTTAAAAATGTGTGTGTAATAATCAGAACATATAATAAATCTATGGAATAATGTGAAATTGTATGGAAATTGCTTTTAAATAATATTCGATATACAATTATATAAAGCAAGCCAATTTTACTTGGGCGTGTATTATAATAATGTCAAAAGACATTTTAGAGTAAAAAAGTTATTTAAATAAGTAAATTTTTTTAAAAAACAAATGATAACTAATTGGTTTTTTGTTATAAAAAATTTTAATTTAAATATATTAGTTAGTTGTAATTGTGATATATTTCTTTTTCATTTTATTCACTATCTTTTTTTGAAATTAATTTTACATTTAATTATGAGTTGTGGGTATGAATTTTGAAGAATTATTTGACTAGATTTGTTTTTTTGAGTGTTAAATAATTTATTTGTGATTTCAAAATTATGATTGGTTTTTTGATTTTAGGTTTTTCATATATATTTTAGAGAGGTACATTAGTTTTAATATGTTTATTGATAATGTCTGGTTAATATATGAGATTACCGATAGTTATCATTATTTTTATACTTATCTATTAAATAATTGATATTTTTTTTTGATAATTATTCCCCCAATTAGAGAGGCTTTTTTTTGGGATATACATTATATCCATTTTCCATCTAAAATGGTAGGTTAATTTATATTCTACTATTATATCTATTTTCCATTTTCCATATAATATGTATTTAAGGGATTTATAGTGGCATGCTTGTTACTCTCCCTTTAATATTGAATTTTAGGTACCTTCATTGCGTCAATGTGGTAATGATCTGCTCGATATAGTTTGGTTTTTCTGAAAGTGGGAACCTAAAATAGGAATTAATTTCAAATTTAATGTTTATGACAATGATTTTTTTATAAAAAATAACAGAATTATTAGTTTTAGTGTGTTTGGAAAACATGAAAATTAGATTAAAATTGAAATAAATGAATTAAATTAGTTATTTATAATTGACGTAAGGAATGATGAAAATAATGATAAGCATGATGTATGTGTGAAAAATGATCATACTGTGGAAAGGATATTTTTTCATTCTCTCATATCTAATACTACTTTTTCCTAAGGGGAATATTATTGATCATTATTTATAGATTATAAAAAAAATCAGATTCATAGTTCAGATTATCATTTTATATGGTCCAAGTGAATATTGAATGATATAGAGGGTGTAGAGTCGGAAGTTAATTATTTGGATGGAATTAGGAAGGTCGATTCATTATCATTGATAGTGACTATTTCTGGTGGTTGAGATGTTTTAGTTTAAACCAAATATGATTAAATTATTTTTTTTGATTAAAAAGTCCAATCTATTTGATTGTGTCCAGATGTAACATGAATGAAAAATCACTTTTCAAGGGAATTTGTTTATTATAATTTTATTTTACAACTATTATTTTAACATTCCATGAGGGTTATGTGTTATGAAAATTTTAAATGTGGCATAGCCATGGCTTCCACCTTCCCCATAAAAAACCCAACCCCATCCTAACCCACACTTATCTATCCCACAATCAAACCACATGTTGTTCCCCCTCATAGTGTTTAATTATAGGGATGAAGTATATGTTTATTCATATTTGTGTGTTGGATGATTTTTTGTAATGTATCCCCTTCCCCAAAAATGATGTAAATATTTACCTAAATAACACAAAATAAAATGTATGACCTTCCAATAAAATCAATAACCATTTAATTAACAAGAAAAAAATATGATTTAAAAAAGAGTACAACTATTTCATGATTTGACATATTCATTTGTCAGTAATAGATTATTTAAGATGTTATTCCAACTAAAAATAAAAGTAATCAAAAATACCCCTCAACATTAAATTATTTAATATAAAGGAAAACTATAACAACTTTTGACTAAAGAGTTGGTGTGTATTATTGAAATATAGTTCAACACATAATACTATATTCATACCCATTCACAACAACAAGTATCAAATATATCAATTCTATAAAAGTGTTTTTAGAGAGAAAAAAAGAAATGTTGAGTGAACTCAAAAGATCTCAACCTTTATGAACAGTGATAAAGTGGTGCTTTATCAATAATATTGTTTTCACTAATAAAGTCCATGATAGTTACTACAATGCTTGATTCCCTATAGAATCCACATAACAAAACAAGACTATAAAAATACAATCAAATTACAATATAATTTTTTTAGAAAACCATTTTTAAATATAAATATTTAATTACACTATCATTTCAATTAAAAATTTACAATGATTATATTTTCATTGATACATTTTTTATAATTAATTAAAAATAAAACATAATATAAAAAATGAAAAATCTTAGATTAGAATTTATCTAATAATAAAATAGCATATAATTTTTTTCATGAAAAAAACATTTTTAATTTTAGTATAATTACATAAAAAATAAATAAATTATAATTTTAATGTCATTTAACCCACAAATGATAATTTAAATTGTAAATTACTAACTATATTAATGATTTTATCTAGTATATTATTAATTATTATATATTTAATTTAATTTTAATTAGGTATTAAGAACTATACTATAAATTAATAATTATACAAAAAATTATTAATTATATTTTTAATTAATTATCTATAAAAATTATATTATTGAAAATGATTATATTAAAAATTTTATAAATTTTTAATAATCTAAATTGAATAAACTAGTTAATGAAAACACATCATGGAATGTCCAGGTTGAATCGGTGGAACAACAATAGCCTTACAATTTTGAGGCCTCTATCATCCGTTATGAGTCTGATATGTTGTGTATCCACTCATAGGATTCTACTAACTATCTCACCTCATTATCATCTGACTTTTTATCCACCACTATGAAAGTGAAAGAAGAGGGTTATTTTTTGGATCTCATTACTCTCGATATGAATGCTGTTATATGATTTGATGTGTAACCTACTCTTCTTATTGTAAAAACTCATCACATTCATGTTAAAGTAAATATGAAAAGAGAGATGCCGACTAAAAAAATTGATGACACCATCACACTTGGAACTCCTGTCAATAGAATCTTAATGGAGGATATTGTAGTTTCATCATAGGACCAAATTGACATCAGTTCAAATAGAGAAATGATTAGGAAAATTTAAAATTTTAACGTTCTATAAAATAAAAAAAAAATAAAATTTTAGATGAAAGGAAAGGGGGGCCTTACCCCAAGTCAAAGTTTGAATAATGATAATCTTTTGGACCTATGAGGGAATAACCATTATTGGAATGAAATGTTCTCTCCAGATATATGTCGGTTGGTAAAAAACTGAATTTATAAGTCTCCCTATTCAAAAAATTAGTTCATAAAATCAAGGAATATATAGAATTAGTAGAGGAAACTCAATACTATGAGCATCTCGGTCTGCCTCCACTTTTGACTGATTCAGGCTTATAGTCTAGAGCACTGGGGAACAACCTGTTATTTTTATAATGCTGATTAGATTATTACTTGTAGCTTCTTCATGTATAGAAAAAAATATTTTGTTCTGTTTTAATGCCTTTAATAACTATATGGACAAGAGACTTCATTTGTTGCACATAAAGGGTCTATTTTTCACTATCATGGATCCATGGGTTATTATTGGGGGGCTTTAACTGGATCCTCTGTGTTGATGTGAAAATAGTCCATGTTTATAGCATTGATTCCATCAAAGATTTCATAACCTAGGTTTAAAAGGAACATTTAACAGTTTTCAAGCTCATTTGAGAAATACATACATAGTTTATAGGGCACTTGAATGGTATAACAGAATGTAAAATTGATTGGTCATTTTTTAATGTAGCATCACTAGGTAATTTGATAATGAATTGATTTGAAAAATTAGAAAAAAAAATTCTGATCACCACCATATTCTGGTGAGCCTTTATGACATGGAAGAGAGTATTCTTATCACAATATAGTTTAACCATGTTTAGGAGACCCTATTAGAATGCTCAATACATGTGTAAGGCACTTGGAACTCGTGTGTCTACAATAATAACCAGATGATTTGAATCTCAAAACTCAAACATATATAGATCAAACCAAGGAAATAGAGAAAGGTAAAATTAATATCACTTGATGGACATATTTTTTCTCTTATGTTTACACTTCATTAGATCTAGGATGTTATCACCAAGAAAAACTTCTATATATATATGGGTAATGATGATGTGTTGTCCTCTAAATTGAAAGATCTCATCAGGCTCACGGAAATAATTAACAATAACATTTTCCAAGGTAGGTGGCTCACAGATGGGGATAAAAACACCATTTTCTTCCTTGACCTTTAAATGGATGGGAAAGAAAATATACCCCTCTCTCATATCAATGAAGGATACCAAATCATGTACAGTAGGATAGAACACTGAAATAATATTACCTCCTTCTACATGAATCTCTTCATTGGACATCCAAGGAATATGGGCTTAAAGGATTACATTATTCCTAAATTTATTACCAAGAGTGACAATACCTTCCACACATTCACCATCTTAGATTATAATGTTGAGGAATCCTTTTTTGGTCTTAATAATGATAGTTCAACAAGACAAGATGTTTTCAAAAATAACTTCTTCCAATGCTATTGGGATGTCATCCAGGATGACATTTGTATGCTTTTCAAATAAAATTAAAGGTGGATCCCTCAATCTAGGCCTCAATTCTCAATTTATTTCCCTTATTCAAAAAGTGTAGAATACTAGTTGCATAACCAAATTAAATCCAATTTCTATTTATCAATACAATTCACTAAGTCATCACAAGGAACCTTTCCAACCGGCATTCTCGTGTCACATATAAAACATTTCCTTGAACTAGTTTGGCTTTGTGAAAGGATGGAACATGAAATATTTCTTGCATAATGCCTTATATTCATTCAACCTCATATTAAAACCCACCACAGGAGGAAACATTTCTCTCTAGCTTGACCTTAAGAAAGCCTTTGACAAAATGTATTGGGATTCATTGGTAATGTTTATCAAAATTTTGGTTTCCATTTAAGATTTATTTACAATAACAAAGTTCTATTTTATTATGTTAATATCTCAATTCTCATTAACGGTACCCCGAAAGTCTATTTTAGTTGCACCATGGGGTGAGGCAAGGCGATCCTTTATTGGACATTATATTTTCCATTTGAGGGACTACCTTAGTAGTATTATTCTTCAAATGGTGGTTGAGTAGTTAAATGTAAACCAAATCAGCATCCAGGGGTACCTCTACAACTTCTCATCTATTATTTGTTGATGAATGTATTATTTTTACACAAAGAGACAGAAGTAATATCAACAATATATAAAATACACTACTTCACTAGGATAAATACTTCATCTATATTGGAAAAAAACATTTTAGCACCCATTAAAACTAGAATCAATAATGAGTTGGGAATGTGGTAAGTCTCTCTACCTTTTACTTACATTGGAGTTCCCATGTTCTTGAAAATACCCCATGTATTTATTTTTTTCTAATGCCTTGATTTAGATCATAAGAACACTTAACAATTGGAAAGGCATTCCCCCCTCAAAATCAGGTGGAGTTTTTCATTTGAAACATTTTTTGGTCTTAATGCTGGTGTATTTGATCATGGTTTATTAAATTCATGGAACTATTGTTTAAAATATTAAATCTTTCATGAGGAATTTTGTTTGGACTGGTTGCTTATTAGAACAGAAAATAATTATATCCCCTTTGATATAGTGTTGCAAAAATCATGTTCTTGGAGATCTGGGAATGAAAAATCTAGAACTCTTCGACCAGTTTCTGTAGGCTCAAATTGTTAGGAAATTAATCAACCAAGAATCTAAATCTCTTTTTTCCTCATGTACATATTTTTTTCTTAACTTATTGAAGGAATGTGGGGTAACATTGAGTCATCCATTTGGCCGAGTCTGAAGGCATTCCTCTAGAAAATATATAGGACCTCTCATTAGTTTGCGAACATGAATTATTATCTCATATTACATTATGATATCTAGAATGGGACACCATTGATGGATCATCTTAAATCCTATAGTAATAAAATTGACCCCAACACATCTATTAAAGACTAGATGGAAAATTTGGATATTCTGCTCGATGATATTACTTCAATTTTTTCTGATTTTGTATTCATTAAGAAGAAGGATATGTTGATATGGGAACACTCTCCAAAATTCCTTCTTGACTACAACAGCTTCAAAAATTATGATGTAAAATGGAATATAAAATGGATAGGTGAAATTAATAAAAAATGGGTTCTTCCATCCATGTTTACTCTTCTCTAAAGAATTTATCTCAACAAGATTCTAGTAGATTCTAATTTTTAGTATGTTGGAATACCCATTTATAATATATGTACTCTTTTTCATCAACATCATGAGGATGTAGACCAACTTTTCTCGTGCATTCCAACCACGTCCTCCCTTTGGAATGCCATCATTGACATATTTGAGACTATACCCATGCACAATGTCTCTTACTAGTACTTCCTGTGTGCTCTTGTTATCATTCCACTATCCAGCCAACTCACAATTCTCTTCTGAGTTTCTTATAAAGAGATAATTCACATCATATGTTTTAGGCGGAACAAGTAACTACATGACGGAGGAAAATTTAACTTCCTTGATTCCCTTGGTAATAATCTATCTGTAGTGTAAAGGTATAACTTACTACATTCTAGATTTTACAGAAACTTAGTGATGGAATTTTATATTCTGACACAACTTAAGGTATTTAGATAAATCTCTAAAATCCTTGGCCCAATTGAAGAATTTTCGTTCCCCCATTCTTTGGATAGTTAAAATTCAACAGTGACTGGGCTTCAAGGGAAAATCCATGGCCATTGAGATATTGGGTGATCTGTAGGGAACACTAAGGTTATATTATTGAATATATTCATGGTACTTGTGGCCATGTCACTACCCTATAAGGGTAAATTTTGGGATTTATATGATATATTGATATTGTTATCCAAATAAATTGGATTAATATCTATTTCGAGTGTGATTTAACCATCATTGTTCTAGATATAAGGATGGGAATGATTCATCTTTCATAGAATATGACAATGAAGTGGGATAACTGTCTTGATATTCTTATTTCAATGAACTATATAATTACAAACATCTATCATGATTCTAATTAACTTGTCGATGGTCTTTCAAATAAAATAGTAGCCTTCTATGTGATATGGTTACCATCATTAGATGGAAAAAATTTAAAATTCCCTTATTTATACTAATGTAATCTTTCCTTGTTTTAAATAATGAGACTCTAAGCTAACTTTTATTAAAAAAATATATCAATAATCCAAAATGACATTTTTATGTTGGAAATATGCACTTTGAGTCATATCAGACACATGGTAAGTTAGATTTTACTTGTGGTCATATCATACAGATCACCAATGAATTATAGAACAATTTAATTTTTTTTGAAAACAATCTGAGCATATCTCCATGACATTGGAATTGTGAAATGCATTTTAAACTAAAAAGACACTTTTATATTGAAAAGACACATATAAAGTTATACCTCCCACATCATATGTTATATTTATGTGTGGTTGATTATTACACAACATATATGAATTACTGATTATTTGGATATATTTTGAAAATAAGAAGATCTTCCATACCCAGTCTTGAAAATGTTATTCACTATTTAAACAAGAATGAAATTTTTATATTGAAAACATGGAATTTGATTCATAATAATGACATCATGTTTTATATTTTTCTAAGGCCGATTATTAGATGTCATAAATAAATTATGAATCATTTTATTAATGTTTCAAAATATTTATAGTTTTTTAATCGTTTTGGATTATTGATACACTTTTTAAATTAAAATAAAAATTTTATATTGAAAACAGTATCAGTGAGTCATACTTACCACATCTTGTGTCGAATTGATTTGTTGTTCAATCATACATGTCATGAATTGTGGATTTATTTCATCATGTTTGAAAATGACATGATATTTTATACTATTTTTTTTGGACATTAAATTCAATACATGTTCAGTTATGTAAACTCAAAAAATATCATGATTTTTTTTTTGAAATAATAATATGTCCAGACATTAGCCATGTAAACACTTAGTTCTATGGTATAACTAAAAAACAGTTAATGGAAGGCATAGTATGACTAAATATTATTTTCACATACTTTAATTTATTACGATGAAATTTTATAATTTTTTATCCTTTGCATGTTTCGTCAAAATTAAGTGGGTTTAACATAATTAATTAACCATGATGGATAAAATATTAATAAATAATAAATTTATTTAATTTTTTTAATTGAAAACTAATTATTTTGTTAATGTTATCATGGTATTTAATACATTTATTAAATGTTGTATAACAAGAATAAAAAATGGCATAATCATGACCTACCTAATGGTTGATTTATTTTAATTTTTTTAAAAGGAAATGTCTTGGTCCAAGACCAAGACACAAATTATTATTAAAAAAGGAAAGAAATATTACATGAGTCTAAAAGAGGAAATTTTATTACAATATTTATTAGAATAAGGAATTACCTCAACCAGTAAGTCATCACTCCACATAATTTCCAGGTTGACACATTTGTTCGAAAGACCATCATCCACCATGTTAGCTTCCCAGTAGGTACGTGTGGAAATGTATCTTCTCTTGTAGAGAGAGCTAAGATAGTTCTTCCAATGCGTTGTAAAAGCCCAATCAAGGTGAACCACTCCATTCCAAATAGCTTGAATAATGGTGGTGGAATCACATTCAATCCAAATATTATTCCATCCTTTTATCGTAATGAAGTTGACCGCATAAGTCACCGCCAACATCTCAGCCTCCAGGGCAGAGGAAAATCCACAACCACCAAAAAAGAAGCCATGTAAATGCCCAGGAGAATCCCTAAAGATGGACCCATAGCACACGGGGCCTGGATTTATTTTAAAAGCACCATCGACGTTGATTTTTATCTAGCCAGGAATTGGAGCTTGCCAGAACACTTCAAGGAAGCGCTTCGGTTGTTTATAGATCCCGTTGATTCTTTGCCGACGAAGGATGATAAATTCACCAACTGATTTAGCATAGGAGTCTTTCTGAAGCATGGACGCATCCATAATAGAAATAAGAATTCTCTCCCGACCTGCATTAAGATTGAGAGATGAATTATTGTTGATAATTTTATTTCTATCATACTAGATAATGTGGAGGAGCTCTGCAATGGCGGATAGATAGTGATTTCTGATTTGAGGTGAAAAATCCAGCTACACACAATATTTGAGCAAAGGGCATATAGATTCAGAAAGTATACATCTACTGTTAAAAATGTCAGTAACAAAATTCCAAAGAGTAGTGGATGTGGAACAAGACAAAAATAGTTGATTGATGTCCTGCCTATGTTGATGACATAGGTGACATCTTGAGCGAAGCTAGACACCAAATTATTGTAGACAAACCTTCGTAGGTATACTCTTGTGAGAAATACGCCAGAAAAGATTAATTCTGGTAGTTTTGATCTAAGGTTTATCAAAAGGCTTCAACCAAGGAAAATTAGATTCAGAGGAAGAGAAAAAATGACTGTAATGAGTTTTTGAATCAAGGATCCCATTATAGGGTGGTTCCCAAATAAGACAGTCTTCATCATTAAAAAAGGTGTAGTCCTCAACTACATTCCTGATATTATCAGGTAGGTCTAAGTAAGGGGAATGCATTACTTCCTTTATGGTACAGTTTATAGAATCCAGAACGTCGTTTGAAGGAAGCATCAAATTTAGGGGGATGACAATCCAATTGAAAATCCATAATTTTAGGGTAGAATCAGAGTTATCCATCCATATATAGTTGTGCATGATATTGACAAAAGAGTTTCTAATGGATGGCCAGAGGGAAGAATTAACATATCTCAAATTACGGGTTTTGAGATTTTCCAGGAAACTATTTTTAAGAAATTAAATAGAGTTAGTTTTGTTGTTTATTAAATTACAAGTGAGTCTGGCTTGTAGGGATTCATTAAAAAGCTTGAGGTTTTTTATTTCAAGCCCTCCTTTGTTGAGGGGTTTGCAGTTGGTAGACCAGGGGATAGTGACAAGCCTCCTATCAAGGATACACTACTAGAAAAATGACCTATACCCACGGTTCAAAACCGTGGGTATAGCCCCCAAAACCATGTGTATAGGCTATACCCACGGTTTTGGGAACCGTGGGTTGGAACGGAGTCGGGATACGGGTCTTGACGTATACCCACGATTTGGTGGAACCATGGGTATAGGCGTGTCACACACCAACACCTGGTGTACAGCGTGGCAGGGCACTTACCCCACGATTTTCAAACTGTGGGAAATTTAAGTTTTAAAAATGGAGGACAGAGGGTTTTGAAACTGCGCCACACATAGGGACTCAGCACTATAACCAACCGAGCTAGGCTTTTAATCTGTTATATATTCATCTATCTGCAAATATATATTAATATTACGTATTTAAATTCAACAAAATGCGCTTGCAGGGTTTCGATCCCGGGACTCGCGCCAAGCATCGTGACCGCACGACCAAACTTAGCTGTGATTTTCATCTGTTTTATAATGATATATCTGCGAATAAATATTAGTATTGCGTATTTAAATTCAAGAAAAGCGCCAGCGAGATTTCGAACACAGAACTCGTGCTACGACTCACAGCCATGCAACCATCCGACCTGGGCTTTATATCTTTTATGTATTCATATATCTTTGTATATATATATATATATATATTAATATTTAGTATTAAAATTCATATAAAGATCCCGCTTTGTTTTGAAACCAGGACTAGTGATGATTCTTGCGCCCGAGACCCAACCAACATACCAACCAACCTGGAATTTTTATCTGTTATATATACATATATCCGCATATATATATATATATTTATATTAATATGTGAATAAATGTCTACCCGCCAAATTTTTCTGTGTCCCACCTAATTTTTTTCCCGCCATAATGCGGGAAATCTATACCCATAGTTCTGGAGAACCCTATGTATAGGTCTTCAGAAAAATAACCGCAATACCTATGGTTTTCAAGAACCGTCGGTATAGGTCTTTGGAAAATACCCTATACCTAAATTTTTCTCCAAAACCGTGGGTATAGGTCTTAAAAGAAAACTGTACCCACGGTTTTTGGCACAACCGTGGGTATAGGTGTCCTATACCCACGGTTTTGGAAAACCATGGGTATAGGTTCACCTACTATATCTATACCCATGGTTTTGGAAAACTGTCGGTATAGGGGTCCCCTATACCCACAGTTTTTTACAAAACCGTGGGTATAGAACTATTTTCCAGTAGTGATACTCCAAGTCTATACAAATTTCTTAATGTATGTATATATTTTCTTAAGGAGAAAGACATGGAATCTGAAAATCATCAGCGAATAAAACTTTTTGGAGACAATATAAGATTTCACCAGGATGATCCTACAAGACATAGAAAGATATTTTCCATTCTAGGAAGAAAGATGATTAATGATTTGATCAGAGATATCACTTAAATATGAAGATCTAGGCCTACCCCAAAAGATAGGAACACCCAGGCATGTAAAAGGAAGGGACCCTTGGATAGAAAATAAATCAACTAATGTCAAAGTGAAAAGTAACCTTGTTCCAATCTTGGAATGAGTTATAATATTCCACTTGTCAACATGTATATCACCGAGGTTGAAATCACTATGTTTTCTTCTTGATGCACCTATTCATTCCAGGGGATACTCCATTAGTTACATGTATTTATAATTTGTAATCAGTTGAGGGGAAGTAAATGATAAGTTAATGGGCATTACATAAATAGCCATGGACATGTATTTCCTACATAATAATGGAGGGGGACAAAATGCATTCCATAAAATTTAATTTAATATTATATAATGGAAAATTCCTTCAATAAGTTATATTAAAGCATGCAACACATACACAGGTCTTGGAAGTTCTCATTAATGGACATAAATGAATCCTATACACAAAAGTAATGTAGTTGTCATTCATTTATATCAGTATATTACTTTTAATAAAACATGGTTGCATTAATTATTTAATCATTAGTAAATTAATTCCATTTAATCTTAACAAACCTAATAATTCACCTAATAATTAAAAAAATTAAATGAATTCACAAAATATAGACACCAAAACCAATAATTATATTTTATTGTAATAAATTAATTCATTATTTAATACTTAATTAAAACTTATGATGTATAAAAACACAATATAGTCAATATAATAATGTTTTAATGATTCAATTTTAAATTTAATATAATTTCATTCTATCATTTATTGGGATACGACATGCATTGGACATACCAATTACACGCCATTTATCTCAGTTTCCATGTACCTGAGATACATATTGGTGCTTTGGCATGTAAATTATGATGCCCCAACCCTAGTTACCAAGAGTCATTGCATTATTACATAATAATGGCTTGATCACAAGGCATCAAATCCCAAAAGAGCGATCAATTTAGTAGTCTTGGAAGATTATATACAAACATAAGTTTTATATTACATTATAAAATAAAAACCCTTAACATTGTGTCTCCTTGAACACATTCATCTCCCAAAGACTATCTGTGTAGGTCTGTCACAAAATTATTATTTTTCATATTGGAAAAAATAAAACATAAAAATGGGTGAGCATAGGTGCTCAATAAAGATAACAATATAGTAGAAACATTTATAAATAATAATAAACATTTAAGTCAACATATAAGACTAAAACACATGCCTTTTAAACATAATCATCTGCATAATATATAAAAAATAAATCAAATAATTCCATTTACTTATTCACATAGATATTCTACTAGACGAACAATAACATATAATATCAATATCCAATTTCATAATGATGGAATGCATAATGTCGGACATCATAACCACATAGTCAGGGCCTCATGCCAAGACTAGAAATATGATTTTTTCAAGGACTTGTGTCAAGACACTACACTAAAAGAAAACATCCGATTAGCGGCGGTTTAAACCACCACTATATAGTTGGGTGGAGGTTTACAGAAACCATCACTAAATTGGGAGTTGGAAATCTATTAGCAGCAGTTATTTCCATTTACTGGTGATTTAAGGGAAGTGTCGTAGATACCAAATTTCATGGAGGTTTTACTGATTTTAGCGGCGGTTTTTACGGACCCTAGATTTTATTTTTTTCGCGGATGTTATAACCACTATGAAAAAAAATTCAGAAGTTGTAAAACAACACCTAAAGTCATGAAAACTGCTGTAGAATGCATGTGGGTGATGCAACTTTGTAGCGGTGGTTAAAACCGCCGCTAAATGTAATCCAATAGAGGCCGTTATAACTGTCTCTAAGTAAAAAATACTTATGTTTAGCGGTAGTTTTAACCGCCGCTAATGTCTTACCAGCATACTTTAGCGGCAGTTAAAACCACCGCAAAAAGCTGACCAGAAAAAAAATCAGCTATTCTGCTTCCACTGCACCACTGCCCTGAAAAAAATCAAACCAAAAATACCAATAGCCAAACAGATATATGCACAAAAAATTTAAAAAATAATGGATAAAACTAGTAAAAAAATTATGGTCTTGATGCTTTGAAAATATAGTGGAACATCATAAATGGATATGTGCAGTGAGGAGGAGTAAAAAACATGACTTGAATTGATAGATAATGGGTACAACACCACAAAACACATTCTAAGGTTGATTTAAAATTAGTTTAGATTAGTGATTCATGGTCATGGAATACTCATTTAAGGTTATAGAATTAGGACCATGTGGTGATCGTGCAACTCAACCATGCTTGAGGTGGACTTCCTCCCAACCCCTAAGCCATGCTGATCCATGATAGATTCAATAATCAAGGATATTTTTGTAGTTATAATTTATTATAGGGGTGAACCCAATGAGGGGAAGAAGTGACCTGAAAAAAATCACGACGAAAATTACAAATTTGGAGAACTGAGAAGTGAAATGGGAGGAATCGACATAAAAAGAATTATTATTGACCATGATTGAAACATAGGATAGCTGAGCTAGTTGAGGATAGGATGAAAAATATCATGATCTACTATTCATGGAGATCGAAGCTGAGATCCACTTTTTATCAGTAAATGTACTTCATTGAATGAGCCTGAGATGGTATGTAAGACACTATGTCTATGAATTATTTCATTAGAGAACCTTTTCATATTGGTAGGGTGGGGATTATCCAAATAGTAGAATATCTGAACCGCAAAAGTGTATGTGGGGATGTACCATATAGAATATTAGGTTCCATGGGAGATATTTACTCATGTTCTCAAATGTTCTATTTAAACATGTGGGTTGACAAGATTCAAGCCTGGACCAGAGGGAAACGTCCCCATGGTGAGTTACTGGTTGGGATGGGACTGAGATGAAATATACATGCATCAATATGTGTCTCCTCATAATGTGGATCACAACAAACATAGTTTTGATGTGTGTCATTGTAAGTCAGTGGAGTGATTTCATCTCTAGAAAGGATATCATATCATCTCATATTCAGAGAAATACAAGTTTTATATGGGTAATGTGTGGTTCATTTCATACTTATCATATGAGGAATCTCCGTTTTATATGTGGTAATTATTTTAATAATCATCCCACACTTATCAGATGAGGAGTCTATATTTCATTTAATAGGGTATGGTTGTTAATTAACATTGTTTGCTGAGGAGATTGGGCTTCGATGTTTAAAATCATACAACATGGACTATGAATACAACTAGTTTAAATTCCTAGAGCTCCAAATATAGGAACAAGTTTGAGATAAAGGTATATTAGCTTTGACCAAAGTATATAGGAATCGGAGAAACCTATAATGAGTTGGTGATAAGGTTTTTCCCTGGATTAAATATTTATATGTAACTACTTATATCGTGATTATTGGAATCAATCCACATGTTTTTATGATTCATGGTGTCATAGGATACCAACACTGTAAGGGTTTACCTTCTTGGATGATGGTATTGAATAATTACATATTATAATATTAGGCATCGAGGATTTATAAGAGGTGAAATTATCTCCCTTGATCACTATGAAATGAACCAAGTTGTTCAACACATCAATAATGTGTTTAACTCCCAGTCATCCAAAATCTCGACAACCAATTCAAACACAGGCCTAAATGGAAGGATATATACCACACTTGAGAAATCAATACATAAAAGGAATCATCAAAAATCAATAAACTACATAAAAGGAAACATAAGAAATCAAGAAAATGATAGGACATGAAAATGTTTCGTGGGAACCATGTGCCACACATGTTACATATACAAACCAACTGTTCCTATATTTTCTCAACACATCAACAATACAACTACTCACAGTCCGATGCTGCATCGTCACCCTCTCCACCTCCGTCTCCACTTTCTACTGTCACCTATAAGAACATTATATTGGAAATTAAATACTGTTGCATATATATATATATAAACTTATAACCAATTAAAGTTTTCAAACTAAATGATTTTGATTTTTTGTTATTTACCAACTTACCACCAGTCGATGCACTACCATCAGGGGAATATCTGCTCATCTGCTGATGTATATCATTCATCAATTTCTGCAAAGCGGATATATGAGCCCCCTGGTCTTGAACTGTGGTTAGTAGAGAAGAAATATCCCTCTGAGCATCTCAGGTATGGACTGACTATAACTAGGAGTAGATGCATCTAGAATCCCCGGTGGCATGCAAAAGACCTCAGATGGTATGGGTCCGAAACCCATCCCGTACACTCTACCAGGATGCTCCTTCTCAAAGACTTTAGCAACAGGGCCATCCTGGGAGACTGAGTAGGACTACTTGGGATTTGCATCCCATAGTAATTTAATTTTTACCTATAAATCAAATATCAAAATATATTTACATAGTAAAAACTATCAATATGTTATTATAATAAAAAGTTGACTTCATACCCCAGCTTCTTTGACAGGATCACTAACAAAGCTTCCATCTGATTTTTTGTGAACATCCAACCATAGTTCAGTTCACGATGCTTCATGCCCTAAACTCTATGACTGAATTAAGAAAATATAAATTAAAAATATAATATATTAAATAGATAATATTGTCTTATAAATATTTAAACTAATTAAAAGATTACCAATGTCATTCGGCTTCTAGAAAATTATTTTGAGCCCGCATTGTGAGGGATGACTTGCTTAGCCAGGTTTGATGCATTATCTCTTGAGAGATCTGGAAATAAATAAAATGAAATTTAACAATAATGTATTCAATGTCATATAATCTTCATATACATGTATAAATGGAAAATGATGATAATATTATAATATATATTTCAATACCATCTGCTTCTCATCACAATGTCTGTCAACAAAAACTTTCCACTATTCTATTGGTACCCCACTGGGTAGCCTCCCATATATTTTTTGCACGGTCAATGAAGAATCATTGACATCACACCACAATATCCATTTGAAATCTTTCCATTTCTTACCAAGATTTTTCAACATCCACTTCCGTGTTATCACATCAGCAACTATAAAGTGGAAGAACATTTGTATACAGAAATTCATTTTTAACATATTAGTAACATGAAGTTCCATTAAACCCTAATGTAATAAAATTACCTTTATTTGGGAATAAAAAACATCCTTTTTATAGCTTGGAGGTATATGTATCCAATCATCATAAGAAATTTGATGGGAAATGGGCTCCGCTGCCTGCTGGCCTAGAATCTGGTTAGGTAACCTCACAGTGTCATCCGTAGGGACCCCATAAGAATCAAATAGCACGACTATCTTCTTGACATTCATATTCCAAATATCTTATCTTTTTATGTTTTTCTCCATGGTTGCATTTTTTTCATCTTCATTGAGCAAACAATTTGTATAAACAAAATGTAATAATTTTATTTAATTAAAATTTGTACCTATGATAGTGACAATCCAGTATGTCCATGATGAATTGGAAGGGGCGTGTCGTCGGCCCACTAATTAGGCTTCTGAAGGGGGAGTTGACGAATCAACCTCTAATGGGACACCCATATATGGTGTGAGAGATGGTGCAGGGGGAGATGGTGTAGGGGTGTAGGTAGATGGTGCCTCAAATGCCATGGGGAGGGAGCGAGATGGATCGTCATCCATAGCAGTACTAGATGAAATAGTGTACCACTTCCTCCTTGGAATTACTATCATTTAATCAAATAAAATTATATTCAGAATATATATTTCAAAAAAATTATGGAGAAAAAAATTTAAAAATGATAATAGATGCCTAGTACTAACAGACAAAATATATATAACAATAATAATGAATGACTGCAGAAATGAAACAAGTGTTTGGTGAATGAATAAATAATTGTACATACAATCATTTTACCTTTAAATAATGTCGGTTTTCTACTCCATTGATTCATACACTTCATTCATCCTTGCTAGACTAATATTTTCAATATCATTATGGACAAATAATTCTACTTCCTGTTGTTGATGAAATTCAATTTCAGAGGACAAATCTTCGACTTCATCACCCATATCATACAAATCTCTTTGTATTACATGAAAAACTACACTGCACCCTTCATCTGCCACATCATTCACATAATATACCATTTTTTCTTACAATGCTAAGATATATGGATCATGCAGTTCACGATAACCAACAGCCATCAAGTGAGAGAAGTTCAAAGAAGTAAATTGCAAGGAATATCGTTTAACAACTCTGATATTATCGACTAATTTTCATTTGAATAAAACAATAAAAAAATGTCCGTGGTAGTTTAATTAAATAATACCATGTATCCTTCTATAGTATCCCACTCCATTAAATGTAAATATACCACTATTATTTGTTTTCAAACCCACTTCTCGATCAACTGTATGAAATCTAAATCCATTCACATTATAAGCATCAAACTTTCTAACTTGTTTTATACGACCTCTAGTAAGAATATTCAAATCTTATGACAAGTCTACTCGAGTATCAGTATTCATGATTTAAAAAAAAAAAATATAATTTAATAGATTTATTAAATGTATGTGTCAAACTAATATTCGTATTTATTGCAATATTTATGAAAATACATGTTTTGAAAACCATTCTACAAGATCTTTATTCAAAAATTTATTTATATCTTTCTCATTTCATGTTTGGCCTCTCATTCGTCTCTTTGTTTGTGTCCTCAACTATTTAATAAATGGATCTACAATTTCACTATTCAGTAGCACATATCTATGTGCCTATAATAATTCCAATTCTGTCAGTGTCACATATGAGGTCCTCCCAACTAATCGGCCAATAACATGAAATATTTTTGATTTATAAGGTATTTGAGATTGATTTAATGTGTCATCAACATGTCTAACTAGATTAAATATTTTCTAAATATCATCCATATATTTGGAACCAATGGTAAGACACTCCTCAGCCAAATAGACTTTAGCAATAGAGCCTTCTGGTTTAGCTTTATTTCTCATGTATGCTTTCAAATACCCAAGATATCTGTGAAATAAAATAAAAATATTATGCATTTATTTAAATGCCAATTTTTTTTACTTAACTGAAAAACATATAAATAAAATACCTCTCAACTAGATACATCCATCGATAATGAATAGGGCCTCCTAATTTAGCTTCCTCAACTAAATGAAAAATTAAATGCATCGTGACAGTAAAAAAAGATGGACGAAAGATCATTTCCATTGCACAAAGGGTAAATAAAAACCTCCCCTGAAGGTTTTCAAGATGAAATGTATGTAGAGATTTCTCACATAATTTCCTGAAAAATGTGTAGAATTGGAGTACAACAATAGTATCTTTTTAAGGTAAAAATGTACTCAATCTCAATGGTAGTAACTATTGTAACAAAATATGTGAATCTTGACTTTTAAATCCATATAACTTACGATTATTCCAGTTGACACACCTTGAGATGTTACTCAAATACCCATCAGATACCTTGACATTCTTTAAAATTCAAAGGAATGTATCGTTATCTCTATTTTTCATTGAAAAAATTTCCGAAGAATACTTTTCATTCTCATTTGGATAGAGATCACGTTTTATGTTCCTTACTTGTAATTCTTTGCGAGCATTGAGATGATCCTTCGACTTTCCATGCTCATTAAGGAATGTGAAAAATCAAATTATCATAGAAATTCTTCTCAATATGCATCACATCAAGATTGTGCTGCAAAAAATTAAATTCCCAATACAGAAGTTTGAAGAATATACTTTTTTTCTTCCATTGTTGTGTTTTGATTTCACTTGATGATGCACTTTAGAACCATTTTACACCATCATTCAAATGATGAAACTTACAAAATTTTGTTTCAATATTTTCAAGGTGTGTCAATATTTAAGAACCAGTTAAAAACTTTGGAGGTGGTCTACGATCAAGGAACCTTTAAATTTTGATCTTTTCAGCATAAATCTATGAGATGCATCGAGAAATCTTTGATGGCACAAGAAGTACCATTTTCTACTATGAGGTAGCCGTTTGGATCCAAAATCGAAGTTACAAATGGAAAAATCCAAACCCGTGTAATTGTTCTAACCAGATAAATTCCCAAGCCGAGGGTAGTAACTAATTGTCCACATTAAAGCAGCATGCATTTTGAACATTGTTTTAGAAGAAGCATCAAATGTCTCAATACTATTGCTCCATAAGTCCTGCAATTCCTCAATAATCGGCTGCAAGTATACATCAATATCATTTCCAGGCATTTGTGCTCCACAAATAATCATCGAAATGATAAAAGATTTTTTTGAGTACACATCCACAGAGGCAGAATATAGGGGATGAAAACAACTAGCCAAATTCTATAAATGGTACTCAAAGTCCCAAATGGGTTGAATCCATCGACATCCAATCCCAATCAAACATTCCTAGGATCAGCTGAGAAATCTAGATGTATTGAATCAAATATCTTATATGATTGGGAATCTCATGCATGTCTCATTAACCCATCATGGTTTTATCCACAGAATTCCACTTCATGTGTTCAACGGTTTTTGATGACATGAATAATCTTTGCAATCGAGGCTTTAAAGGAAAGTAATGCAAAACCTTGACAAGTGTGTTCCTTTTATTATTATCCATGACATTATGTTCATTCAGACTTCCAACATCACCCTTTGACTTCCATCTAGAAGAAGAACATTTCTTGCAATTTTGTCTACTTGAACCCTCTCTATAATAAAGGATACAATCATTGGGACACACATGTATTTTTGTATAATTAAGACCAAGCTTGTTAATAACTTTTTTTCATATCATAAAAATATTCTGGGATTTTTGCTTCAGGAAATGCATCACGAATCAATTCCAATATCACAGACATTGCCTTTTTTGTAATTCCACATAGACATTTGATATGGTAAAACTTTAGCAGAAATGAAAGCTTTGAATATTTCAAACACCCACTATACAGCTCTTGATTTCAATAATCAACTAAATCATGAAAAACATTTTCCTTAGTGAATTTTTCTCTTACATTTAGCTCCATATAATCAAGAGGAGGATCCAATGATATGTTATAATCTTGATCTACTTGTGTTACAGTCTCAAAAACATCACTTGTCACGTTGCAGTTTGTAGCACCCTGTTTTGGTTTTTCTGATATGTTTTGATGCTGATAGTGGTGTCTTGCAGTGCCGAATGAATCATTTATGAGATTTTCTATTTAATTTTCCATTGTCGATGAACTTGGGGACTCATTATGTGGAATAATATTAGTGATAACTCTTTCTGTAATGTTCGATTCTCCATGCCAAATCCAACACAAATATTGACCGGGGAATTTCTTCAGTATTAAATGTTCATAATCTTCATCTCTCTTAAACCATGTTCTAAATTTACATTTAGGACATGGAAATCTTATTCTCCCTTAAAGGGATCAATTTGAAATTTCAAAATATAAAAAATCATTCAAACCCTTAACATATTGAGGTGTGTTTCTTGGTAATGTGATCCAACTTTTATCCATGTATATCACAATGTCCCTACACAATAATAAAAAAATTAAAACACATAGATACTACTAAATAGAGAAAGAGATTCATATATATGATAATGTAAGATTACAAAAATATAATATAATAGAGATGATCCCCTGAGATAGATATGAGCCCTATAGTGTTTGGGATAGGGGAATTTTCTTTGGTAAAGAGAAATAGTGTGCTAACAACATTGTAGCCACTTTACCATGAAATCCAAAGTACATTGTTAATTTGGAATAAATATTTGGATATAAAAATAATTCATAAGGTATGAGAAATAATCTATAATATAGTCTATTAATCCAAATGGTTTTCATGGAAATGAATGGTTAATAAAAATCTGCTAAAATAATAAAAATCGCCAATAGAACCAAAAATGCCATATTACTCAATTACCACATGGTCAATACTAAAAGTTATGCTAAACAGTATTCCCATCATTTTTATCCCAAATCTCCAAATTTTCAACCATTGACTTTTGAAATCCTTTATAGCATGAATATATATATTAGATAACAAAAATTAACATAAGCATAACTTGGTTGGAATCACAGTTCAGGAGGAAAAAAATAATGTTTCCAATCTTGTTGAAGAAGCATAGAAATAGAAGGATGTAACCTTTTCCTGAAAAGACACTAAATGCACCCTGTAGGATGAACTAAATATAGTAGAAGATGAGTTTTCTTAAAAAACTTACAAAGCGGCTATATATGAGTATGAGAAATCCACAATTTATTTTTGGGTAGATGAGGTTTTTCCTAGTGTTGACACAGATTACAATGAGCTATCCAAGCCATAGGAAGCTGCCGAATCCACTAAAATTAGGTTTTACAAGAACAAATATTCTATCAAAAAATAAAAAATATAGAGGGTATATAGTATTAAAAGGAAAAGGATACAACAAGTGGGTGATCCTACTCTAAATTTCTAAACAAATAAAATAATTTCTTATTTGAATTCCTTGCATTCAATTTTTCACTTTGACCACATTATGAGATAAGAACTCACAATATCTATGTCCACATGATTCATTCTTGTTGGGAGAAAAAAAAGAGATAAATATAAGGGAATCCATAATCCTACACAATAATACTTGAATTGCATATTTGGAATGCATGTTGATGCATTTGTCAGGTTCCCATTATGAAACAACCATGGTTTTTCATATATGAGTACCCTTGAATTATTCAACATTCACATGAAGTAAATCCTCAACCACCCCTAAGTCATATAAAACCATGAAACCATCTGATGGGAAAATCACTACCACTTCTCAAGGGTTGGCGCTACATGATACACCTAATAGGGTCCCATTCACTATTGAAGGTGGAACTCATCTCATTTACAAAACTACATAACACCATATAACTATAGAAAAGGGTAACCAATATAAACCAAGGAAGATACTATTGGATATAATCTCTATCAAAAAGGAATCCCATGAATGAACCCTTTCTCTGTTGGGGATAAAATTACATTACCAGAAATTATTATTGAAATATAGTCACCATTAGTGGAAATTCTCTAGTTGATAAAAGGTATGATAAGGGTCTAAATTATAATCTATAACTCCCAAAAAATCGACACAAAAATAATATCATGACTTGTATCATCCAGTATGAAGGTACATGAAGAGAGGACACAGATCATACCTAAAACCAAACTATATGTCACCTAAATCATCTATACACATAAACCTATATATATAAATCTTATCACTATGTTATTGACAAGAAACAATCAAATGTGGTGATTATGGGAGTGTATCAAAGTGTCCCTCCTCTTACTACTCCTACACCACCAGCTTCTTAACCAAAACCAATTCCAAGTAAGTCAATTATCCTATAATAGTAGAGTCTATGACCTCAATGTTACTTCTAATATAGAGGTTTTATCACATCATTTTTCTAGAAATTTTCAACAAAAACTATAACCTTATCCTAAATCTTGGATACATACCTACCTGGAATTCTCAACCTAACATCACTCACATGAGGACTCCAACACAAGTGGAGTTTTGTAAGAGAAAACCCTAACCTATGTTCTATATAGAGTCTTCATATAAAAATCTAATATCGAATAAATCTATTATAAATAATGTTTTGGGAAAACCTTATAATGATTACAAAACTCAGCACATTCTTAGATATGTTCATGCAACCCTAGAAAGGGTTTAACATCTCCAGAACTCAAACTATTCTTAGTATTTGTGGATAGAATCTCATCTAGAATAAGGAATTAAATTAAAACCAAAACTGATTAATACCATATGGGTTTGAGAAAACATCATCCACTAAAAACCAAGTTTGTTGTGTAGACAACCTGGTTCTAGGGTCACCATATGGTTTGTGGGTTTTCGAAATAGATGAATTTAATGAGTTGATGACTCCAATGAATCCTATAACACAAGGGTATTAGTGGATTCATAGAATCTAGGAGGCCTCAACTACTGGAATTCATATTACACAATTTTCTTACGGGAAGTCCATCAATGGGAACTACTATCTTCTTTATGAGAAGTTCTAGACAAAAAAAATGAGAGAGAAGCTATCTAAAATAATAGGGAAAGTATATATCTTATATAAGTATTTAAATCAACACATCATCAATTAAATTAAAAGTGGAAAAAGGATCAAGCACTGAGATAGGATTTTCACAAACGTAACTCTAATTTTTTTTTTGTGGGTGGAATTATTCATTTGATAGGATGTACCCATTATGATTAGAGCATATCTAAATCAACTAAAATTGGAGTTATACTAAATATAATGATTGAGAACTATATGATTCATGTATCAACATAATTTTAGCCTATATATGATTATTTAGAGATTTGGTTTGACTAACAGGTTACCGATGTCTTGGTGAAAGGATACATTTACAACCACACATACTCTAGCCTCACTAGTATGATAACTAAAATAAAAAACCCCATGAAATCACAACATTAAATTCCTAAACTAGTCCTCATGTGAATAATAACTCAAAAATATATTCGTAGGACTTGAACCAATCTAATTCCACCCTAACATGACCAACCCCACAGAGACCAAAACTAGGATGATGATAAACTAAGTGTGGCAATCCAATCCAAACTCCAATAGGCTAGGGAATGGTGAAAAAGACTAAGTAGGAATATCACATAATATATGATGCCATATCCTATAATGACCAAGGTCATATCATATTATAACCTTCAATATATATGCATCCTCAATATGAAAAATAAAAAAAATACCTATAATATATATAAAGGAACCATTAAAATGTATACAATGCATAATGGGAATAACAAATGATATGTACAACACCATAAGGGAAATCAAATAGGATAAATACATATACAAAACACCACACCACTAGGTACAATAGAATCAAGATAAGGGAAGACACCTACACATAAGAATGAACTAAGGTATCACATAGTTTAAAGTCATAAGATGGGGGTATATATTGTAATGTTTAATTACATGTGGTAAAGATGTTAAATATATAGTTTCAAATCATATGGTGAGGATTAGAATGAGGTAAAATCAGTTATACTAATGAGAAAATAGATCCAAAACCCCAAATCCCATGTGATACATGCCCAATGTTGGAAACAAGGAAAATAGAGGGATAACCAGGGTTGCGGGGGGGGGGGGGGGGGATGGGGGAAGTGGGGTCGCCAGGGTCGCAGGGTCTCAAGGGGCCGGGGGAAGCAGGGTCATCTGGGTCACGGGGTCGTCGGGGTCTCTAGGGTCGTGGGGGGCTGGGGTTGCCGGGGTCACAGGGACGCGGGGGGCCGGGGGAAGTGGGGTCACTGGGGTCATGGGGCCGTGGGGGGTCAGGGACTTAGATTTGGATGAATTTATTGTTTGTTCCTTGGAGTGGTAAGAACCACGTGATGTATGGCAGTCTTGAGGCATGATAAGTGGTGTTGTTCAGGGAAAAGCATGATGAAATAAATTTGGAGATTAGGTTTTGAGGTTCTACAAACTGTGTGTGGATTGAATTCCAAGACCTCTCTTTGGTGTATTCACATAGAAAAGAGTGGTGGTGTGACTTGAGGGTGATTTGGATCATATATGTTTTAGTGATCATGAGTGCAGAATTATGGTTAAATGGGACGATCGAGGATCTGAACATGGTGTTGAACTAAGAATTTGATTCATACTTCGGTGTGGTCATTGAACATTTTTGATATACCTTGAGTTTTAAGGCATCGTGGTCAAGATATGATAGTACATTGGTGGGTGGGATTGAGAACCTTTGGTATAATTCATCTAGAGAATGATTTACTAGTGTTGTTGCATGAAAATTGATGTGGTAAGGTGGAGACCACATCAGAAATGTCATTCAAGTTGTGGCTGATGTGGTTTGGGGATCAAACTATGGTATTTGAAGAATATTTGATGTGTTAGGGCTTGGTCTTTGGAGTTTCATAGTAGATTCATGTTGGGAATTTGGATAATAAATGTGGGGTGTTGGTACTATCCTCCAGGAAAACATAATAAGATAATCAGAATCACATAGGTGGAAACAAATCCTAGAAGTACTTCTCTCTAAACATTATATTCGGGAACTTAGAGGAATTCTATTCATCCAAACCACTTCAATAAGTTAGAATGAATTCAATACCATTAACTTCAACACAAAAGAGAAATTTATGCTAAGTAAAGTAAATGACAGTAAGAACACTTCGGTTTTATGTTGTTTGGATTGACATTCTGGTTTCTATGGGAGAAACACTACAACATTCCATTTTACAGAAAAGAAAAGATTACAACCTGTGAGTAACAATCCATGAAACGAGGCATTACTCAGGAATCCCTATAACGTCACTAGAGTCTCATATGGTAGTAGGGGATTCCATGAAAATGTATTAAAAGTATAAGGGATTCTATGACCATATATCACAAGTATGAGGTACTCCAGACCTTAGTAATACTATAATTAGGGATGTGATTACCATGTATTACAAGTATAAGGGATTCAATCACTAATTATTATAAGTATTAGGGACACCATGCTCGGGTGTCACAAGTATACGGGACACAATGCTTGAGTACCACACATATAAGGGGTTCTATTCTTGAGTAACACATGTTTGATGGACTCCATGATTGAGTATCAAAAGTATAAGGAACTCCATACCTAAGTGTCATAATTCATTATAGTCAACCGGGCCTTATAATCTATCATCATTATAGTTTAACAAGGGAGTATACTTTTTTACGTAGAAACAAGTGATATGGTCTCCTGACACCCTTATCATAAAATTTATTATAGTCACTTCAATTAAGATTCAAGATAAAACCACATATAATGTGGTTTGGTCACCTAAGAATGGAACCTACCTAGGGAGATTCCAATTTAACACCTTAAGTTGTTGAAATAGTCTACAAGGATTAAACATAAATAATAACAAAGTGATAATAAGTTTTTCTATCAAGGATAACATATTAAACACATGTTATGTGTATGTTTAATGAATCGAATGGAAAATCAACCATGAATATTCATAATTCATAATATAAGGAGACAATAATTGAGGTAAAATTACTTGAATTCAAAACTTAGGGTTCGTATAGGTCGTCGGGGTCGCGGGGGGCGGGGGGAAGTGGGGTCGCCGGGGTCACTGGGTTGCCGAGGTCGTGGGGGGATGTGGTCACCAGGGTTGTGGGGTCGTCGGGGTCATGGAGTCACCGGGGTCTCCGGGGTAGCGGGGGGTCGGGGTCACGGGGGAAGAGGGGGGCTGGGGGAAGCTGGGTCGCAGGGTGAGAAGGGGGTCAGTGTGTGGGGGAAGGGTCGGAAGGGAAAAAAAATATGGTTTTGCAGCGGTTTATTATAAACCGCCGTGAAACCAATTTAAAAAAGGGTTTAGCAGGGGTTCCCAAAACCGCTGCAAAAAAAACTGCCGGTAAAGTCAATTTCTGTTATAGTGTTAAATTTTTACTAAAGAAAATATTCATATTGAATAAAAATTGAAGTTACTTTTTACCCAATTTTGATCTCTTGATTCCAAATATGGAATCCAATTATACAAATTCAAAACATGTAAGTTGCCGAAATTTATTTAAAATTGATTCTTTCTATCAAAACAAAAAGGTAAGTTTTTAAGAAATAATAACTATCAAAAGATTAACATTTATTTATGTCTAATTTAAAATTGAAATTAATTCCAATGACGAAAATTGTATTAAATGGTAAAAACATAATATAATTAAACATTACAACCAATTAAAATGATAATACATCCTTATAAATATTTTAGATTAAAAGGAAGTTTTGTATTAAAATACATTATATTTCAATATTCATTAATTGTTTAATTTTATCAAAAAAATACCAAAAAAATACCCAAAGTTAATTTTGATGTCCCTATTATAAAGGAGATTTTTTTTTAAAATAGCACTTATAAATACGAACAAAACAATATTTAAAGAGGGTTCACAATCGAAAGGCGGTAAATCGACCATTTAATGAATATTAGAGTATTTATACTTAAAATTAGATTATTTCTTTTTTTAAGCCTCTAATATTTATTGGATAATTGTAAAAATAGTTAGGAAACATATTTAATCATAATGTGGTTAGTGTTTTTCATTACCACCAATACAATGACTATGGGTTAACTACTATTTAAAGTAATAATATTATATTAACATTTTTCAGTAAAACACAACATTGTGTGGAACCTATATTTTCAATGAAAACTGTTTCGTATCTGGTATGCCATCAAGCATATCATCCCATTTGAGGTAAAATTAATATTTAATTCACAAATTTCTATAAATATAAAAGGGTTATATTCTTTATTTACCTCAAAATTTTCATCCTTCCCCCCTTTTGGGAATTTCATTCTCACAATTTTAAAATCGGGCTTAGAAACATCATTGAATGTTCCACATCGAAAAAGAGAAAATAAAAATATCACATTAAAAGAAAGAAAGAGAAATAAAAAGGTCACTCGAGATATCCCATACATGGAATCCATGTTGGAAAACATGGATATAGAAGAGAAACAAACCAACAAAGTTTTGATGGAGAGTGGAATAAAACAAGATTAAGAGAAAGTTAACCACTTGAAAATCACAAAATTCTGATGGGTTAAACGGTCTTTGATTCCCCAGTATGAAAAGATAACAGACAATGTTTTTGTTTTATGTTACTTTTCATAATGTTGAGGAATTTATTTATGAGCTTAACTAAAAACATAAGGAATCATACTTACTTGTCATGTAAACATTCATCCTTTTCTAAATTTATACCACAAACTAATATTTTCTCCAAACAATGAGTATTCCAACTGACATGGTCACATTAAAAGCACTAGAATCAACATATAGATTATCAAATAATCCACAAAATATGAACTATATATTTCCCTTGACTTTATACATCAACCAAAACCAGAATTTTTAGTACAAGACCATATAAACCCAAAAAAGGATAATATTTTATAAAAAGAAATACTACTCCTAATCCCCAAAATTCGAAAAAATATCCCAAGTTCAGCAAAGAAAATTCAATAAACTAATGTCCTTAAAATTATTCAAATTAAGACAAACTAATATTGTGACCCAAAACTCAGAAAGATTAAATCTCAAAGTATTCCATAGTAAATCTTAACATTTATCTTCAAATAAAATCGACTACTCGTGAATTCTCGAATTGATGTGTAATTAACAAAATCACAAATTATCTCTGATAGGTTAATCATTTCCATAAATACCCCAAATCACTATATGTCCATAATAAAAACATAGATTATTCCAAAATGAAATTCCACCATTAATCATCAAATGAAATGAGAATTATTCCTTGAATAAAATTTTCTTATATCAAACATCATGGTTACGCATACTATAAAAATTCGTCCAATGTAATCCCATACTAAAAAAGTCTGGATACTTTTAAGCATTTCATCATCTTAAAATTTAGAACAACTCTTGAATCCCTTATATGTTTAATTCTAACTCATTCAACATTCTTAATGATCTGATAACCATTCCTTTCCAACATATTCTTAAATACTTCTTTCCTACTAACAAAATCATGAATCATATCCTAAGATTCAATAATATCAAAACATATGTTAAGAAATAATCCATACCATTAATGGGTCATTGTCAGTTTCATCATCGTCAATTAAAATGGAATTATTTATTGTTAAATATATATTTGTATAATCTTGGAGATACTATTCTCGAAACTTCTTCGTAGGACATCTGTTTGTATAATGACCATGCACAACAAATTTAAAACATTCAATTGACTACTTAGAAAGAACTTTGTTCCCTTTCCTATAGTCAACTGGATGCTCCTTTTTTCATGGAATGTTCTTACTTTATGACCTTAATTCCCACATCTATAGCATCTTCTCTTCCCATTGAAGCACCTTCCTAGGTGTTTCTTTCCACATCCTTGACACATAGTTTTTTGAACATACATTCTATAATAAATATTAACTAATATTACGTAGGGATTTTTCTCCTCACATATGCGATTCCATATAAAAATCACCATGGTTCAAGTGGTCAATCATGACTCTAGATAGTAGGTTGAAAATAACTACAATAGTTCTCAATGTAGCTCCCATTTCATTTAGTTGCTCATTCAGAAAACCATCAGAGTTTTCTTCATATCCACTTTTACATTGGTGCATGCTATATCTATCCATTTACTAAAACCAAAAAGGCTAGTGTTATTATGTCATTTAAATCATCATATAATATCTTATGAGGGGGTAAATACTAATATAGACATATTTATGTTCTCTTAAACTCATTCAATTTATCTTAAAAAACTACGGATCTTTATAATATGCTAACCATTATGGTTATGTCACTTATTCTTAAATAACACCCTAACCTATATTGTTATCTAAACCGACCTCTGATACCAACTATAAGAACCCAACATAAAAACATTACATAATTTTGAATTAAATTAATAATTCACATTGGGGATATTTTTAGGTTTAGTGTTTTTGAGAATTAGGACATAACTATTACATTACATTTCAAAATAAATTAAAAAGTAGAAACTTCTACACAGTTTATATTTTTTTCAAAAAATAAAAACACTTGAGAAAAATAGTCATGTCCAGTACCATGTTGTAGATAGCACGGTTTTTTCTTTGATCCCATCCTTGCCCTTATTCATCTTTATGTCCTATGAAAAACATTTCAAAACATGGGATGAGCATAAAAAGATCAGTAAGGGTTATAAAATAAGGAAAGGAAACATTAAACCATCAATAAATACTAATCGATGAAAGCATACTTTTCAATCATAACATACCTCAAGAAAACATAATATTTATGAATAACACATAGAAATCAGAAATCATTATGGAAACTTGTGGTATTCATATCATACTTACATTGAAGCAATCACAACTATGTAAGGAGTTATTTTTTTAATACCTATCATGGTATATTCCGTAAATATCTTAGGAGAAACATTAAAATTTACCTCTGTCACATTACCCAATGTAATGGAGAGCTGTCTCTAGCTCACCTTCCCTAGGTTTATCGGGGAACCACCTATATACATAAATAATTCTGAAGAAACATAACATATTCATAACACTTAAAAACAATAATAAAGGAAATATAACATTTCCACATTGCAATTACAACATATCATTTCAAGATATAGACATAATCAATGCTTTATTTAACCATTTTCAAAACCATTTAAAAAAATTAATAAAGTGATTTTTGAATTAATGTGTTCCATACCACTTTGAAGCATTTAAAGGAATTAACATTTTAAAACATTAATGTCCATATAAATATATACTTACAACCATTTTTAAAACATGAAAAATAATGATAATGATTTAGATGAATAAATATTTAAAACAATATTTTTGTTAAAGAGTTCATAACAAAATGAAGGATGCTTGAATACCGATAGTTGAGCAATAAATTTTAATCAAAACATTATAATATCATGAGAATAAAGGTATTCATGATATAATATTCCGAAGGACATTATATACACCACATAAAAGTGAATTGGTGTATAAAAACAATGAATTCTCAATGGAATGTAAATTTAGATGAAATCCCTTATAAAGACAGTACCCTTAGATTAAAGATAAATAAATGAAATAATTATGTGTGGAAAATATAAATACACCCAATATAAGTGGGTATTAAGTGTAAAAATATAATAGTTTATTCTCACATATTCATAGCACGACCTAATCTAGAAGTAGATATTTAACCCAAAGAATTGAAATTGAGTGAAGAAGTTCCCTTGCAGAAATTCGATAGCCTAACGACGTCACATAAAAATTAAGAAAATGAGTTGATGAGAGAGAAAAGAGTATCTCATCACTCATATATAAAATTTATAGAAATAAGGATATATAAGAAAATTTTCCAACCTAATAATTTGAAAATTAAATGACATAATGAAAAGTAGCCTTTTATAAAGAGAAGGCTGAAAGGTTCTCGTACCGATTTAGTAACATAAGAAACATACAACCCATTAAAGAAGCATCATACAATGAAGATATAAATACCCATAAATTGAAGTATATTACACAATGAACACAATCATGGGAAGTACATACACCACAAAAAATCAAATAGTGGAAAATATATCATGAATCTCACGGGAATAAAAATTGAGATGAAAACCCCTTACTATATTGTAATGAATTGAGTCGTATGAAAAAAATTTAATAACCACAAAATGAATCACAGAATAATTTGAATATAAATATAATAATTATAATATACATCAAATTTCAGTACATAATACATCACATGAAATAAATAAGTTCCGAACAATGGAAATCTCACGGAATTAGAAGTGAGATAAGAAACCCCTTACCACATTGTAATCAATCAGGTTTTAAGACCAAAAGTTAATAACCATAAAATGGATCAATAAAAAAACCATGAATATAAATAGAATCATGATAATATATATCAAATTTCAGTACACAATACACCACATGCAATAAATAATTGGTGAGCAATGGGAATCTCATGGAATTAAAAGTGAGATAAGAAACCCCTTACCTCATGTCTGACTTGACCCTTTCATTCTTTAATATCCAGAATAATAAACTAAAGTTAATTTATAATTGATTATGAACCTTTTTCATGTTTATTATTCCTTTTATATCACTTATTACCATGTTATAAACATTATGAAATCATTTAAGTTAATAATGGTTGTTTGGTCGATATTTGGTACTTGAGACAAAATTGAACTTTTTATAATAACAAGTTGTTCATGTGGTAAGAAATAAATTATACACAGAATTATATTCATGATTTACATATCATATATATAAGATATATTCAGTATATATATGTATTTATAACATTACATTACATTTGGAGATAAGAAATGAAATACACTATTCATGGAGACGATAAGTTTTACATAGGCATGAACAATACTTCTATTTATATTTCATATTTAATGGAATAAAAACATAATTATTAATTGGTATATTATAATTTCAATATAATATCATACATAATTTAATTAACTCTATCTGTTATACATTCCACGTATGTCTTGAACGAGCCACATCACGTTGAGGGGGTGGTAGTCCACACTTCCTCAAATGAAATTATCATGTTTACCCACTATGGAAACCATAAAGGTATTCTACAAATCTAAAATACAGAATTATAGACAAATTATAAATATAATATATATCACACATAAATATAGTTCTATCTCAATGGCCACCATAAGTGGTGGTAGGAGAATATTGAACAATCATCGTATCGCGAGACGTTAGTTTGTCTTCTATAGAAATAGTATGATCTTTACCCATTAGATGGAGGTGTGTGTAAGTGTAGTTAGAATAATTCTCACAAAACAACCTATTATATTTAGGAAACTATTTTTGATATAAAACAATGTAATAGAAAGATTTTAGGGGGTTGGAGAATTAAAATAAACAAAAAAACTTATGAAAAGATGTTACCTTTAAATAGGTTATATGTCGTTGGTTTCAACATAAATGTTTAATTTAATTGCCTTATGAAAAAGGTAAGGCTTATATAATGAGTATATGGATGTAGGGATATTAAAAGGGTAGAGTTTGGATGATCCATGTGGGTTGATAAGTTTTTGGAATGGGTTAGAATTGAGGGATTTTTGTAAGGGGGAGGAGGGGATCTTTAGGAAATCTTGAAAATATTATTTTATCATATAATTATTTTCTCTTTATAAAGGTAAAAACCTTATTAAAATAATATATTAGATGAATCATGTTTAAAATAAAACCGTCTAATAATAATTTGACAGGTTTTGGATATTTTTTTAATCTTTATAATCTTATTTATTTAAATAATTCATTAATGTGGTAAACACTGCTTCCTTTTGGGGTCATCAATATTTTTATTTATGTGATTTCTAAAAATTATTAAAAAAAGTACCATGACGTAGGAAATAATTTTATCATTCAAATTAATATTTATATTCTAATATATAATGAATATCACCCCATGTAAAAATTGATTTACTAAAAGATATATGTTTATGTTATTTTTGTCTTTACGTTAAATTAATAAATATAATGTTTCATTATCACTCCTAAGTGGATCCATGGGGTCCCAAAAAAGACCCAAGGATGACCATGATAAGAAAGGTATTAAAAAATAATATTAGGACACATTTCATGTTAATTTAATATTATTATAATAATATTTTGTTACCCTTATTTACCAGATTTACCTTTTAACCGTAGTAAATAATTTTTTTTACTAAAGTTAATATTCATATTGTCTAAGAATATAAGTTTTGTATTTACACATCTTTTACCTTCTAATTCAATATATGGAACCAATTTTTACAAATTAATTACACAAAAGAGGTAGAAATTAATTTAAAATTAATTTTTGTTGTCAAAACAAAAAAGCATGTTTTTAAGAAGCAATAACTTTCAAAAGATTGACACCTACTTATGTCAAATTTCAAAGTGAAATTATTTAAATGAAAAAAAAGTGATTAAATGGTAAAAAATAAAATAATTATTCTTTAAAAAAAATTAAAAATATAATCTAACCTTAAAAATATATTAGATTAAAAGGCAGTTTTGAATTAAAATACATTATTTATCACTATTCATTAAAAATGTATTTTATCATAAAAATAATTTTTTTACCAAGAGTAAATTTTTATGTCCCGATACTAAAGAGTAAATTTATTTTTTTCAAATAGAAAATATAAAAGTGGAGAAAAATAGATTGAAAGAGGGTTTTCCATCAAAAGATGGTAAATCGAACTTTTAATGAATATAAGAATATATATGCTTAAAATCAGATTATTTATTATTTTAATCCTCTAAAATTTATTGGATAAATGTAAAAAAAATTAATAAATATATTTAATCATAATATGGTTAGTTCTGTTCATTCTCTCCCATACAACGGTGATGTATTTTAATATTTTTCAGTATAACTCAACGTTGTGTGCAATGTAAGTTTTCAATGAATCATTTTGTGTATCACGTATGCACTCGAACATAGCATCCCATTTATGGTAAAATTAACATTTAATTCAAAATTTTTAATAAATATAAAAATTTTATTTCTTTATTTACCTGGGATGTTACATGTGTAATCTTGATAAAGCCATACACATCATCAATATACCTCATTTTTGGTCGTATATTACACAGTAACCTTATAAGGGGGAAAATAATGACTTCAATAATCTCAAACCAATTACGTGATTAGAAACAAACACATTGACCAATAGATTATATAATCCTAAATTTTTTCATTGGGATTGTTTCAAGGTACGATGGTTCTCATGCTATATGTCTATAAAAACGTTTATAGCGGGGACTCTAAATATGAACCATTAACCCTTAGAATAAAAATTATTTTTATTATGAAATATCATGTGGTATGCTTCAAATGATATCTGGTGTTTAAAATCCATTTTGTCTCATGATCATAATTTTTATCTTCATTCAGAAATCATAATCATTCAGACATTATTTTTTTATATGCTATAGTATTCTATAGATATCATTGGATATGGATAAATCAAATTAATACATTGAGAGTTCAACTATAATTTTACTTCATGATATATTTATCAATGTTTATATATAAATATTAAAATATATGATGTTAATATTGTAGAATTATAAAAAATATATTTTAAAATTTATAATAGGATACATTTTATATGATTAATTTTTTTTTCTAATTATCAATAAATCCATGCGTAAAAATTTATCTAACATCACATATATGATAAAAAATAATACCATTATTATCCATGATGCACTTTTAGTTTTTTCTTAAGAGAAATTATATCCATGTGTAATTACTATAACATATTTATTCTATAACTAAACAAAATGCTCTCACTAACCAGTTCGGTGAGATACATAAACAGTGAAACATTGGTTGAGTAATTGCAAGTCTTAGGGAACATATTTCTAATGTACAAATACAAAATGATATTAAAACTCCTTTACTATACAATAATAAATTTTATGATATTAGTAACATTTATTTAATATATATAAATATTTATATATAAATCATTATAATTATTATAACCTTCTCCTTTAAATTAATTTTTATTCCATGAAAAAATATATATGGGTGAGAATAAGGATAATGGAGAAATTAAATTTTTATATTTAATCATTTTATCATTATTTATGATCTTTTCTCCATGATGGATGGGACTATGTTCATCATTTCACTCTAAATTGAACATTAAAAAAAACAAAAATATTTCGGAATATACAGAATTTAAAGAACTAATAGGTGTTACCTTTTTTCCCACTATGAGTTATTACAATGATCATAGAAATGATGGTTTATCATCATACCTTAATATATTAATCTATTTCACTAGAATTACGTGAAATTATGTTTCATCAATCCTTATTGAAGGTGCGGTTTATCTTATTCCCATTCATTCATGTCTTCCATGATGGTCATCCCATGGTTTATAGACATTTATATCCTATTAGAATACGAGTAACCTGATGGGTTGTGCTTGTTTAACATATGATTCATCATACTTCATAAATCCCGATTTTAATTTTTTTTTCACTTACCTCACTTGTGTACTCATTATATTATATATGGTATCATCTTCTTAATGAGTTATTTAATTCTATGTGTCTTATTATATATCCTCACTCGTAATACTCTCTATTTATAAGGATAATTTCCCACTATTTTTTATCCGCTCATTTTCCTCCTCTTCAGAAATCGTATGTGAATCATGAAATATTCTTCTCAGTATCCTTTTCCCTCTACTACAATTGATTTTTTCATGATTTTCCACCATACTCATTGATCCCAATATGAATCTCAGAAAAATATTTTCATATGATTTAATGCTAAAAACATAGTTTCACATATGTCTTATGTGTAATATTATTCATTGCATAAAATTCTCAGTGCCTCATGTAATATCTCGACATGATAAAATTCAATATAATGTCCTCAAAGTCCTCCCTCAATATCAGGCCTAATATGTGACAACTTATATGTGTCCTCTTCCAAATGGGTTATTCTTCCTAACTACCCTATGTGAGTCCTTCCATGGGAAATCACTACTTTTATCCTTTGGATGAGGACTTTGGAATGAATTCCTAATGTGATAATTTTTTGGAGGCTCTATCCTCTTTTCTATTTACAACTACATAAAAGAGCCACATGGTATTCATGAAACATCTATTCCTTTTGACAAGTTGACTTTCCCCCACATGGTTGACATGAACCCATCCCAAACCCCTTGTTCTAAAACCTATCAACATGATATCTCCACATAACAATCCCATCAAAACTTCCCCACTAAATTTCATCCCTTATTAAATGGTCCTCCAAACATATACACATTACAACCACATATGATTCACTTTTTACATGGATCTATGATTACTCTTGAATATAATTCTCTATTAGGTTTGAAAATGATTACATCTCAACCACCATTTATGTGCTTCATAAATTGTCTACAATAATCATTCAATGTCATGTGAAACATTCACATGAATTCATACTTCACACAACTTCATTATAAATTTCTTTTTAGCCACATAATTATTTTGTGTTCTACATATTATTTCTATAAAATCACTATGTGAAAATCCAACTTCATAAAAGCCTCCTGATTAGTTAACTATTAGGTAACAGTCAAACAATTCCATGAAACTATAATTTTGTTTCATAAGTATTAGACAATTTAAAAAATATATATATGAATGACATCATTTTATCAGTACATTGAGGACCCAAAACTATAATAGGCCATTTAAATTTCAATTACCTCTAACATTTTTCAAAACTCTATATATTATTACTTCTTATAAATAAATTCTTTCATTGGAATAAAATACCACCACAAGATATGTAGATCGAATAGATATATCATATCAACAAGGATCAAAATTCGTAGTTCATCAAAAAAAATACAAGATCAACCCCAATTCATATCAATTTTTTTCTCTAGACAAGCTCTCTTGATCATCTGTTCTTGGTATTTATGACAAACAATTATATAATCCATGAACCTAATACTTGATATATCTATACATAATGGAATCTAATAACACTTTTATTTATGTGGTTCATTTTGAATCATGAAAATTACTTTACAAGTGTCTCATGCATTATCTAATTAATACATGCACAGTCATAAACAACATTGTAAACAAATCCTATATAGATCCTCTTCATTGGAACATTCTACAAATTATGATATTTTCATATATTACAAAAAATCAATCTCCACATTTTGATTCCAACAAAACATATAATAGTGTATATTATTTTTCTATTCAGATATATTTATATTTACCATAAAATGAAATTAGTCCATTTATTATATAATAAATCATTTTGAAATAATCTCTTAAAAAATATTATCCTTTTGCAACATAACTCATCCATTTAATTAATCTTAATTTAGTTGATGTCAAATAATCCTTAGAGAAACGATCACTAATTATCTAAAGATGATGACATTATTATACCCATTACAATAAAATTATTTATGGGAATAACATTGATTTCAACTCACCCCTGATTAGGGATCATAATACCAAAAACTACATTTTGGGACACATATATTCTTTCTCATACTATATTACCAAATGATTCCATTGATATATGGTTAATGGAATTTCAAGGACTCTAACACACCTTTTCATACACATCATTTTACTCTAGTTTCTTGTATCCTGAACAGATGATAAATTTATTTCATTTTCCTCCACAAAACCATTTGGATCCCTTAACACCATCTTGATTGATACATTCCTTTATATTCTTCATTTTATACTTCTACCGATATTCTCATTAAATCATATATATTTTAGCAGTTAATTTCCACATAAAATTTTATTACTCAATATATACTCTAGGGTAACATAGTTGGATCTTGATATATGAATCATAATTGAATTATAATAATATAAAAGATGTCATTTTCACTCACATACATCCATAGATATTAGTAACATTATATTTTTTTGGTATTTAACATTTGGTCAACTCAATGATACTAACATCAAACCATTAGTAGTTAGGGAACAAATGAAAATTTTCAGAGACATACAATAAAATGGGGTCAATTAATATAACTCATTTTATATAAACCCATAATACAATAACAAAAACATGTAACTTACGTAAAATAAAATATTATTTTCATCATACGAGTTCGATAATACATTGAGTAATCCACACTAACTGTCAATTTATATATTATGATATTGTATGTAAATCATGAGATAAATTTTTAGCATGAGGATATTATTGATGGAAGTACCATTTTTATATTAGTATCTTTTAAGTATCCTATAAACTATCAGTTGATAACATTATTTTTGAACATATAAATAATCACTAAGTCATAAAAGTTAATAGTTATCTTTAATTATATATATCCCATTTTTATGAGACAACTACCACTTATAATGTTTTCTCCACAAATTTTTATATAATAGATTCATAAGGACTGTATTGGTTTCATTTGAAGAGTCATTCACAAAATTTTACTTTATATCAAGCTCTACATAGTTTTGAAAACTTCCATTCAACTTATAAAATTCATCTTTTTCTCGTAAAACAAATTTGGTCTATACAAATTACATTTTGTCCAATTAAATCTTGAAACAACGTGATCAGGTTTCATATAACAATATAGATTGAAATATTTACCTATTAGTTTTTATATTGTTTATTTTTATATTGTTTGTTCAATGTTGGGAGTGTTTGAAAGTATTACGGATTTCATAAGTTGGATTTTAAACATTTTGAGGAGCACCATGTGTAGTAAAACACCTATAATTGGAATCATTATTATCAGATTGTCTCCCCATGGAAAATAAGGATGGGCATCATATAATGGAAAAAAACATTGGTGTCCCTATGGTCTAGTATTAATATAAAAGTTGATATTTTCTTAAGATACCATTCCACACTATAGTATGAGGCTGGGTGGGTTAAAAATGGTAATGGATTTGTACCCTCATCATAGTTTCTTCTATACTGGGTATTTGGGGAGAGGTTCAATTGAATGATCCATGAACATGATGAGAAACACCACCTTTTACTAACAGCTTCCATGTTTATTTAAATATCTAAAACAATCACAGATTATTTGGAAAGGTAATCGGCCTTGATGTGGTTACCTCATGAGATCATTATGGGGTAGTTACTTTCATTATTTTTTATAACTTTTACTATAATTAAACCCAGATTTTTACCTTTTATATGGAAAGATCAAATCGGGAATTTTTGGATTTAATTCCTGATAATATATTGGTTGATTTTTATTTCTTCTATGTTCCTACTGTGAGAATTATCTCAATATATGGTGATTAAAACTCTCTATAAATTTTCTAAAATTAAATATATTTTTTTGTTTATAAAATTTTGATTATGTTTTTCTTTAAAATATATTAATTGAATTCTTGTTTAAATGATCATCATTTTTATGGTTTCCAAATCATAGTTTACGAATGAAAAATAAAATATGTTTTATTAAATACCTATAGGTAAATGGATAAATAATAAATATTTTAAATATAGTATGGAATACATGGGTTATTAATTTTCATTGATTTCAGTATGATGGTTGTTGTTGGATTATTACATGGTGGTAGGTCCAAATTATGCGTATACATGTGTACGATCAAGGTAAACCTTCAAAAAGAATATGATTTACTGATCATGAGTTTTGGGGATTTCATCTTGGGTTCATGTGTGTGTATCATTGTGGAATATGTAATCCATGATAAAATAATGGATATTCTACTCATAAAAATTTTAATTATAAAAATATATATTTTTAATTTTTTGGTTGATATATTTTTATTTTTATATAAACGTTTTTGACATAACACTTTTTAGATTTTATATACAATAATATAGATTACTTTTTTCTCATGATATATATTTGTGTAACTGGTTCTAGAATTAGTAGAATTCTTGGGAAACTACATGAGGATATCCTACAGAGTCAATATACTAAATCCTTTCATATTTAAATTATTTTTTATGAAGATTTTGTTATTCATGGAACAAGTAATGTTGGGATTTCATATTTCTCAAGGATAGGATCATATTGTTTTGGGCATCATGATGGTAGTTGGATATTAGAGATATTTTGTTTCAATGTTTGGATTGATTCCACTATGTAATCATTATATAGGAATGTATTTTTTCTATTTTAGTCACTTTTTAAGAATTCCCTGCACTACTTCTATGATTAATTTTTTTACTTGTATTTCGAGTTGATAAATATATTATTTAGAATCATAAATTAACATGGTTTTATTTATATTGTTATCAAAATGGTTCAGTTATTTGAGGGAAGCAAGACCCCATGTTTTTGTAAATTAATTGTCATTTATTTATAACCTTTAGTTCCCATGTGATGTCCACTAACATCACTGTAATTCCAATATATTACCAATATATTCAGTGTAGGAAGGGTGTTACAAATGGTATCAGTTTGTTTGGATCAATCTATTGAGATGTTATTTATGGAGATAATAAATTTTGGAACCCATAATTTTTATCATAAAAGGATTAAATGAGAAATTTATTCTAGCATCATGTTACCATGGTGGTTAGGGGACAAAATTTTCTCATATAAACCTATTGGAATGTCATCATCACATCAAAACATGTTATTACAATGACTGATGAGTATCATTCATTAGAAAAGGGACTTGCCACTATGATTTCATTGTCCATATTTTATTTTATGATTATTCAAATCATGTTGTTCATATTTGTATTAAAGGGTTCATACTATCATATGCGTTTAGTTTTGTTGTTATGAAGTCTTTCATTGTTTTTCTATTGTATTGTTATATAATTAATGGAACCAATGTGTTTTCGTAAATATCAACATGATAACATGAATGTTAATGTGTTTCAACCTATATCAAAGGTCAAACAATATCATGTATAGTGTTTATTTTAATATTTATAATTTTCTTTTGGAAATCATATTCTTGAACCTATACATGATAATCTATCATCGGTATTTCTGAAATGGAATCCACAAATCATTATGGGGGACTCAAGATAAGAAAACATAAAAGCTTGGAGGAAGAATTAATAAAATAAATTTTTTTACTGGAACCCTCACTTATAAAAAGGTAAATATAGTGTTATACATTTTAAAATACATAATGAGGTATTGTTGGAATATAGTTGTATAAGAAAAAAAAAGGACAAGACCATAATTGGATAGGATTCTAGGATTTTTTTGTATATTATAATACCCACAAGCCTACATGATAATGAAGGTAAAATGTTTTCTTATTATAAAGGGAGAAAACATGTATGTCATGGAGTATTCAACTATGTTTAGAAACAATGATTTTTCTCTAGTAGTTACATATAGATATCACCTTAAGGAATGTATATTTGAGTCATGGCTATGACTTTAAATTCACATTAAAATAGTTCTCATTTTTATTAATGTTTATATAAAGATGTTTAATAGGGATACTCAGGTGGAAGAAGAAATCATGGAATATTATAATTGGGGAAAAATTTTTTTATATTTTTATATAATTTGGATCTATATTTTTCAATACATGAAGATTAGGGTGACATATTCTCAAGGAATGATGACAATGGAGATAAAATAAACCAGATCATTTATTTTTTCTAAATATCATAGAACCATGAAATGTTTTTTTAAGGTTGAACATTGAAGATTATGAAATGGTATTTTATTTAACCATATTATATGTTTAAATATTTTGGTTGAATAGGAGAAATTAAATGTTACTATATTAAAACCCAATTACAACTTGTTTAAATATATCAAAATTGTTGAAGCCACTAACGAAATAATTTTAGGCCTCAAACAAATTCTTATATGCCATAAAACCATGAAATTTATGGTGATTCTAGAAACACCCTAACACAATAGACAATACCACAATAATTTTAAAGTATTAAATATTAAATATGAATATTTAAGTAGGTTTATAGTGTGGAAAATATTGTCACAGAGGATCAAGAAGGCCCTTCCATGGTGTGATGTACAATCCTTCTCAACTAAACTTTATTGAATGTTTTTATTAATAGACGCACAAACACCTCTTTTATTAAATTTGGTTTATAATAAATATATTATTATATAATTATAAGAAACATAATGACATAAATATTAACAAACATCACCAAAAATAAGAGTTTAAAGTGTTGAAATGTGTAACCTTCTCTTCCTATTGTAAAAACTCAACACATTCATGTTAAACGAAATATGAAAAGAGAGACGCCGACTCAAAAAATAGATTGCACCATCACACTTGGAACTCCTGTCAATAGAATCTTAATGAAGGATGTCATAGTTTCATCATAGGACCAAATTGATATTAGCTCAAATGGAGAAATGATGATGAAAATTTAAAATAATAACCTTCTACGAAATAAAATAAAATAAAATTTTTGAAGAAAGGAAAGGGAGACCTTACCCCATGTCAATGTTTGAATAATGATAATCTTTTTGGAACTGCGAGGGAATAAACATTCTTGGAACGAAATGTCCTCTCCAGATACATGTTGGTAGGTAAAAAGATGAATTTATAGGTCTCTCTATGAAAAAAAATTATTTCATAAAATCATGGAATATCTAGAATTAGTAGAGTATACTCAATTCTTTGAGCATCTCGGTCTGCCTCCAATTTTGACTGATTCAGGATTATGGTCTAGAGCACTGGGGAACAACCAATTATTTTCTATAATGCTAATCAGATTATTAATTGTAGATTTTTCATGTATATAAAAAATATTTTGTTCTATTTTTAATTCCTTTAATAACTATATTTACAAGAAGCTTTAGTGGTTTCACATAAAGGGTCTATCTAGCACCATCATGGATCCTTGGGTTTTTACAGGGGGGCTTCAACTGGATCCTTCATGTTGATGAGAAAATAGGCCATGTTTATAGCATTGATTCCATCAAAGATTTCTTAACCTGGGTTTTGGAAGAACATTTAATAAAGACTAAACTCCTTGGAGAAATACTTACATGGTTTATAGGGAACTTGAATGGTATAACGGAATGTAAAATTGATTGGTCATTTGTTAATGATGCATCACTTGGGAATTTGATAATGAATTCATGTAAAACATTATAAAAACAAAAATCTAATCACCACCATATCCTAGTGAGCCTTTATGACAAGGAAGAGAGTATTCTTATCACATTATAGTTTAACCATGTTTAGGAGACCCTACCAGAATGCTCAATACATTTATAAGACACCTGGAACTCGTGTGTCTACAATAATAACCAAATTATTTGAATCTCAAAACTCAAACATATATAGATCAATACAAGGAAATGGAGAAAGGGATAATTAATCTCACTTTATGGACAAATTATTTCTCTTATGTTTAATCTTCAATAGATCTACGATGTTATCACCAAGAAAAATTTCTATATAGATATGGGTAATGATGATGTGTTGTCCTCTAAATTGAAAGATCTCATCAGGATCCGGGAAAAAATTAACAAGAACATTTTCCGAGGTAGGTGGCTCATAGATGGGGATAGAAACACCATGTTCTTCGATGAAATTCAAATGGCGGGGAAGGAAAATTGACCCATCTCTCATATCAAGTAATGATACCAAATCATGTACAGTAGGATAGACCTCTCAAATAATATTACCTCCTTCTACATGAATCTCTTCAGCCGATGACCAAGGAATATGGGCTTAACAGATGACATTATTCATAAATTTATTACCAAGAGTGATAATACCTTCCACACATTCACCATCTTAGATTCTAATGTTGAGGCATCATCCTTTGGTTTTAATTTTGAATGATCACCAAGACAAGATGTTTTCACAAATAACTTCTTCCAATGCTATTGGGATGTAATCCAGGATGACATTTGTATGATTTTCAAATAGAATTAAAGGTGTATCCCACAATCTAAGCCTCAATGGAAAATTTATTTCACTTATTCAAAAAGTGTAGAATACCAGTTGCATAACCCAATTAAAACCAATTTATATTTATCAATACAATCCACTAAGTCATCACAAAGAACCTTTCCATCCGACATTCTCGTGTCATATAGAAAACGTTTCCTTGAACCAGTTTGGCTTTGTGAAAGGATGGAACATGAAATATTTCTTGCATAATTCCTTAGAGTCATTCCAACTCATATGAAAACCCACTAGGGGAGGAAACATTTCTCTCTAGCTTGACATTAAGAAAGCCTATGACAAAATGGATTGGGATTCATTGGTAATGTTCTTCAAAATTTTGGTTTCCATTTAAGATTTATCTACTAGAACAAATTTCTTTTTTATTATGTAAATATCTCAATTATCATTAACAATGCCCCAAAAGACTATTTTGTTTTCACCATGGGGTGATTCAAGGTGATCCTTTATTGGATGTTATCTTTTCCATTTGAGGGACTACCTCAATAGGAATCTTCTTTAAATGGCAGCCGAGTAGTGAAATGTAAACAAACTAGGCGTCTAGGGGTACCTCTACAACTTATCATCTATTATTTATAGATGAATTTATATTTTTTGACAAAGAGACATAAGTAATATCAACAATATAAAAAATCCACTACTTCACTAGGGGAAATCCTTTATCTACATTAGACAAAACATTTTAGCACCCATTAAAAATAGAATCATTAATGAGTTGGGAATAAGGAAAGTCTCTATACCTTTTACTTACGTTTTAGTTCCCATGTTCTTGGAAATACCCCATGTATTTATTTTCTCCACTGCCTCGATTCAGATCATAAGAACACTTAACACATGGATAGGCATGTCCCCCTCAAAATTAGGTGGATTTTTTCATTTCAAACAGTTTTTGGTCTTAATGCTGGTGCATTTGATCATGGTTTATTAATTTCATGCCACTATTATTAAAAATATTAAATCTATCATGAGTAATTTTGTTTGGATTGGTTTCTTATTAGAACAAAAAATAATTATATCCCCTTTGATATAGTGTTGCAAACATCATATTCTTGGAGTTATGGGCATGAAAAATCTAGAACTCTTTAACCAGTCCCTATAGGCTCAATTTGTTAGGAAATTAATCAACAAAGAATATGAATCTATTTTTTTCCTCGAGTACATATTTTTTTCCAAACTTATTAATGGAATGTGGGGTTACATTGAGTCATCCATTTGGCCGAGTCTGAAAGCATTCTTCTTGAAAATATACAGGCCCTCTCATTAGTTTGTGAACATGAATTATTATCTCATATTCTATTATGATATCTAGAGTGGGACACCATTTATGGATCATCTTAACTCCTATAGTGATAAAATTGACCATAACATATCTATTAAAGACTAGATAGAATATTTTTATATTCTTCCAGATGAAATTACATCAATTGTTTCTGATTTTGTATTCATTAAGAAGAAGGATATGTTGATATGGGAACAATCTCCAAAATTCCTTCTTGAATATAGTAGCTTCAATAATTATGATATAAAATGGAATATAAAATTGATTGGTGACATTAATAAAAAATGTTTCCTTCCCTCTATATTTACTCTTCTCTAAAGAATTTATCTCAACAAGATTCTAGTATATGCTAATCTTCAGTATGTTGGAATACCCCTTTACTCTAAATTTACTCTTTTTCATCAACATCATGAGGATGTAGACCAAATTTCCATGTTCTTTCCAACCACGTCCTCCCTTTGGAATGATATCATTGATATATTTGAGACTATACCCATGCATAATGTCTCCTTCCAGTATTTCCCGTGTGCTCTTCTTGGCATTCAACTATCTAGCCAACTCACAATTATCTTCAGAGTTTCTTATAAAGAGATAATTCACATTATATGTTTAGTCGAAACAAGTAACTACATGAATGAAGAAAATTTATCTTCCATGATTCCCATGGTAATAATCTATCTGTAGTGAAAATTTATAACTTGCACCATTTAGGATTTTACGGAAACTCAGTGATGTAATTCTCTATTCTGACACGACTTAAGGTCTTTGGAGACATCTCTAACATCCTGGGCACAATTTAGGTAATTCTGTTCCCCCATTCATTGGATAGTTAAAATTCAATAGTGACTGGGCTTCAAGGGAAAATCTACAGCCATCGAGATATTGGGTGATCTGTAGGGTACACAAAGGTTATATTATCGAATATATTCATGGTACTTGTGGCAATGTCACTACCCTGGAAGGGTAAATTTTGGGATTTGTTTTATCTATTGATATTGTGATCCAAATAAATTTGAGTAATATCTAGTTCGAGTGTGAATCAACCATGATTGTTCCAGATATAAGGACGGGAATGATTCATCTTTCATGGAATATGACAATAAAGTGGGCTAATTGTCTTGATATTCTTATTGAAATGAACTATATAATTAAAAACATTTATCATGATTCTAATTAACTTATCGATGGTCTTTCAAATAAAATAGTAGCCTTCCAAGTGAGATGGTTACCATCATTAGATGGGAGAAATGTAAAATTCCTTTATTCAAACTCTTATAATCTTTCATTTTTTTAAATAATGAGCCTCTAAGCTCACTTTTATTAAATAAATATATCATTAATCCAAAATGACATTTTTATGTTGAAATGTGCACTTTGAGTCATATTAGACACATGGTAAGTTAGATTTGATGTGTGGTCGTATCATACACACCACCAATGAATTATAGATCAATTTAATTTTTTTTGAAAACAATATGAGCATATCTCCATGACATTGGAATTGTGAAATGCATTTTAAACTAAAAATACACTTTTGTATTGATAATTCACAGTTCATGTTATACCACCCACATCATATGTTATATGGTTGTGTGGTTTATTATTACACAACATATATGAATTAGCGATTATTTTGATAAATTTTGAAAATAAGAAGATCTTCATTAACCAGTCTTGACAATGCCATTCACAATTTAAACAAGAATGACATTTTTATATAGAAAACATGGAATTTGATTCATAATAATGACATCATGTGTAAGATTTATATGAGTTTGATTCATAGATGTACAAATAAATTGAAAATTATTTTATTAATGTTTCAAAACATTTCTAGTTTTTTTAATGGGTTTGGATTATTGATACACTTTTTAAATTAAAATAAAAATTTTATATTGAAAACAGTATGAGTGAGACATACTTACCACATCCTGTGTCAAATTGATTTGTTGTTCAATCTCACATGTCATGAATTTTGGATTTTTTTCATCATGTTTGAAAATTACTTGATATTTTATACTGTTTTTTGGAAACATGAAGAGTTTTTAATAATAAATTGAAATTTATTTATCAAAAACACAAACATGGAGTCACAAAGGCCACATCATGTGTCATATTTACATGTGGTCAATACCGACACATCAAAAATGAATTATGGATTATTTTTGAATGTTTGAATGTAATCCAAACTCATTTTTCCATTTTGGACACTTTTTGATGGTGTAATAAACTGTAGCTTGAGATGTTTAGCAGTGATGGTGTTGAAAAACTATGATAATGTGTGATATGGAATTATTGAAAATGGATGGTGATAAAGATCACTAGATGAGAGTGAGATATTTTTTAGACATTTTAGGATTGTTCTTGACACTAAAAGGGAGATAAATATAGGGTTTTGATACTATCCGGACAATGTTTTGAATTGAAATTGTGTCATCATGGAATCATGGTTAACTTAGATTTGTTGTAAGTCAGAAAATGGCTTGTGATTCCATGTGATATGAAGTTGATTGTAAGGTATAGGGAATATATTGTATGATAAACTGTGGATGTAGATTTCCATATCGGCACTAGACAAGGTTAGTAAAGGCTCATTCAAGGCTGGTTGGGAACGAGTAAAGAATATTTTCTGTTGTTTTTATTTATTTTTATTGTCTTTTTTATGTACTTATATATATATGAATACTATATAAGAAACTATTGGTGGTGGCCCCCTGAGTTAATACTGTCATTCTACACGAGTCCTCTTGGATGTGTGATGACTTTAAATTTTATGGAAAATGTAATATTAAGTAATCATCATCAGGATCTATTAGGATATGGATAAATATATTTTGTAGAGACATGATGGTATATTTTTTTTCATATGGTTTGGATGGTTCTTTGTTGTTGAGCTAGTGGATTATATTAGTTTTATAGTGCATGAAAATTTGAGAACTACCTATCTGAGATCCTATTTAAATTTATATTACTAAAAATGTTTTTAGATGTTAAAAGGTTTATTATATACATATTCTATATTTATTATTCACCTATTTAATTATTTTTAGAAAATTGGTTCTACTAAACTTATTTATTAGCCTTAGATAGTATAACCTCACCACTATCACATGATTAACCATTTCTTATATGAGGAGGTCTCTCTAAGTTCTAGTGTTACATTGATTTGGTTATTATAGAATCATCTGAATTATGAAATTACGAACTTTTGTCATATAATGTTGATTAAAAAATTATATTTAACTTAGTCTTTTTTGTTGATTTCATTGTGGTAAATGGTTGTTTATGGATGTTTGATAACATTACATTAGAAAGGGAGAATTAATTTTTTATGCATGGATAACATTTTTTTTAATGAAATATATGTGATTAGGGAAATCACTATCTTCTTATTTACATTGTTACATTTGAGTTATTTAATTTGGGTCCATTAATATTTTATTTTATCGAGTTCTACTTTGGAATCTCACCATTGAATGAAAATATGTGGTTCTAATGAATCATTATAAGAACATAGGGCTCATGTGGCATGTGCATTCATTCTTGTGATTTTCATTAAGGTTCTATAATTGAAATGGTTTTCACAGTTTAAAGTGTCCAGAACAAACTTTATGGGGTTTTACCATATATATTATCTATGGAATAATAATTATCCCCCTAATTGTGTGGATATTATTGTGAATAAGTATGTGGATCGTGGATGACTATTTTGGGTGTTTTACCTGAACCTGACATATATTATTTGTTAATTAGGGATAGATATGCATGAGATGGGTGTGGTAGGTAAGTGTAAAGGCTATTGGATCATGTTTTATATTAAAAAATTACCTATAAAAGATATCTAATTGATTATAGTATTAGTTATGAGGTGAATTAATTTCCCTAGGGAATTGGCTATCTGAGCAACTCAAGGTGATCCTATTCAGATTTATAGAGTGCATTGAATAGAGTTATTGGTAATTTTAATCATCTGTGGAATATATTAAAAGGTATATTAAATCAATGATAACACCATTGTTCTTGATGTTGTAGAGATGATATAGCAAGATTCTATATTGAGTCAACAAAAAATGTTTTTTGATCAAACATAGACTCTACTAGGGAAGAGGTTATAGAATTCTTAATATATTCTTAGTGAGATAGTGAAATACTAGTGGGGAGTATAAGTCTTGTCAGGTAGACATGGGTGTGAAATATATATATATATATATATATATATATATTTATTTCCGGTGAAAAAATAATTGATATCATATAAAAACATGACATTTGATATTATAAAAACTTGTATAGTGGTTTCAGGAGAAATGTGTAATTGAACACCATGTAACTAGAAGTAGGGACATGAAGAAATCTATAGACATGTTAAAGAATATGTTTGATGATTCCTTCATGGAGTGAATTATTGGTTATGTGATTTATATGTAGGATGAAATTCCATGTTCAACCCTAGTGTGATTGACCAATAATGGAGTTTTAGAAATTCTTCAAGATGGTACATATGGAGTGGGTTTTTAGTGACCTCGTAGTCATATTAGAGTCCTATTTTGGTTCAATCCAAGTCATCTTAGGTAAGACTAAGAGAAATATTGAGAGATAAAATCTAAGATACTATTATAAAAATTGGACAATGTTTTGAGTGGGAGAATCAGTAATGGGGTGAAATGGATGATAGTGGGTGTGACTTCTTAATGGGGATATATATCAGGAAATTTGGATGCAGTACATCTTTATGTAATGGATAAATAACAATCATATCATATGGATGAATCATCAATAGTCATAGTTATATCATGATCAAGGGGTTTTTTATAAAATATACTAGTTCATGATATATGTGTGTAATAAATGGAATTAATAGATGCTAGTTGAGGTATGGGAATCAAGTAAGATGCGAGATATAAGTGATCATAAAAATTATATAGGGTTATTCAAATTAATTACCATTAGATATGTGTGGATAATCAATCCAAAAATGATTTGATATAGTATAAAATTATGACACAATCATAATATTTAATGTTGAAGGCACAATAAAAACACCTTTTGAGGAAATTATATAGTTTTTTAATGTACAGTTTCTCAAAATTCTAATATTGGATCTTTCAAAAGGAATTTTTAATTAATTGATTTATATATAAGGAAACAATTAACTTCTATTAGAATACAATCAATGATGAATGTTTTGGTAACATAAAATCCAATTTGGTTTACCTTTTTGTTCTATAAGGATTCATATTTGGAATCATTATAGTGGCGATCCACACAAGCTTCTATGATCTTCGGAAAATTCTATTTTTTTGGGTGCTAGCATGGTGAATTGATTATCTTGTGTTGTTCATACTGATCAAATTAATATAATTTAGGACTGAAGGAAGTCAACTCATTCTGGATATGGGGATATAAGTAATTTTATAGAGGGAGATAGATAAATGTCTATTTTTTGGTAATGACTCAATATTCTTATTTTTCATTTTTCCCTTCACAATAAACACAACCATCTATTTATATTGTGTGGGTTTAGATTAAAATATTACTTGATTTTATACTATCCCCCAAATAATATTATAATTCTTTTTAATGCTCATTAAGTGTGATAATAATAATAATATTGTTATTTTATGGAATGTACAATAACTTTCATTAAAAAAATATTATTTTTCTCATTTGAAAATGAACATTTTTCACTGGATTATGTATTAGACAATTCAATGTCTTCATATTTTATTAAATAAAAAATTAAAATTATATTAAATATTTCAGTCATCAATTAATATTTCCAACTGGTAAAAGTTTAATAAATTTTTTTATCAGTCTTGGGAATAATATTTATTATATTAATTAAATTCAATGAGAATTTAATTTATAAGAAAGAAAATGCATGATGTTTTACCCTCTATGATTATTTCTTTTTGGAATTAAGTGGTATTTCATAATATACATTATTTATATCTATAAATTGGTCAAGAAACCCATTAGAAAGAACATAATGTCCTAAACATCAACAAGCCCATAAGAAATATCAATTTGTAATGTAAAAAAATTGTATCAATATCTATAATGTAAGTGTAAAATATGTATCATTATAATATATACTTGATATTCCCTTCATTTACTATGTAATATAGTAATTTAATTTCACTATTACCATCGAATTATATATTTTAGTTTCATTCCAATCATACCATTGAGATATAGTCATCCATAATGATGGAAGGTAAAAATCTATCCTCAACTTGTCCATTACTAACATGTCACTCAAGAAGCACCCAACATATCCAAAAATGCCAAAAATTATTATCATCATTGTTTGTGAAATAAAAATTAGTGAGTGAGTTGTGACTTTTATTAATACTAATCATAAATTATAATTACAATTACACACATTAACAAAAAGAAATATTCGATGATACCAAAACATTCATAACCCATATTTTTCGGTCCTTTATCATAATCTCTCATCCTAGAGATTACCAAGTGTGATCAGTATTAGAAGAAGACTCATCCTCTTATGAGTAACCAAAAATAACATTCAAATTGTACATTTCTCATCATGGGAAGTTATCCGATCATGGAAATTATTCTAGTATTGTTGTTATATCATTTCAAGGATAACATAATAGTGGGGAAATATTATGATCGTATTAATGGGAAAAATAATAATAGACGTTATTTTATTAAAATAATGTATAAAAATGAACATTATGACATAAGATATTTTATTAATATTCAAATAAAAAAATATACACGTAACCAAAGTAAAAACAAATAGTCCTTGGAAACAAAATACAATAAAATCCAACATGGGAAAGAGAGAATATCCAATTAATTTTTTTCATCTAGAAATAAAAAATAGTCATGATTCTATAATTTTTAGGATCAACTATTGGGGTCTTCCACATTTTATTCTATGCTAATTCATATCACAATAACCTCACCTATTTGAAAAAAATACCACATTAGATTATATTTCAAAATTATGTGCTTCATCTATATATGTAACCTTAGATTTTTGTGAGAACCAAAAATGATGTATTATCACAATGTCATGTGATGGGATAAACACTGCTAATTATCACATCAATATCTTGGATGAAGTTACACATTGATACAACATTTTTTTATACCTCAGAATTTGTTATATACTTATACACTATTGTAGAATCTGTGTCCATAACCAACATTGAGATCTCCCAACTCACGACACCCCCATTCAGTATGATGATTTATGTTGGATAATATTTTATATCATATCTATCTATTTGTAAACTACATTTACATATCCCCTGATGAAAATTTCCTTATCTCCAATATATAAAAATAATATATTCCTATAATTCCTTAGATACATAAGGATATTATTTACATTCATCCAATGTAGGTCACATGGTTCATCATGATATATTATTAATACACTTTAGGGGTAAGATACATCTATCCTAGTACATAGGGTAACATACATGACCGAGAAAATATTGAATGTGTATATAATCCATTCTATTAATTTTCATTCACTATGTGTTTAATGACACATTTTCCTATAAATATGAATGCCATGTGACATTGGAAATATTCCCCCATTGGATTGTTCTATACATAATATCTTTAGGACCTTATCAATATATGTACCTTTACAAAGTTCGATTTGCCCCTTAGATTTATCACAATAGATCATGATCCAAACAATATATTATTCCTAATATATATTCCCTATGCAGAAGCGTTTACTCAAACACAACTTATAATAAAGTAATAATTAAATTTAATACTGAGTAGATTATATATCATTGATATATACTATTAAAAATATTAATTAGTTCCATATAATCCATATATAGACACAAGTATCACATTAGTTATATAAGAAGTCAAAATCAGTTGTTTCCTAAAAATCCACTTTTTCAGGACCCAACTACCTAATTTAATCAATAAATTGATTTTTCTCCATGTTCATATATAGTTGGAATCATTTGGAGTGAAAAAACCATAATGTTGTTTCTAATAGTCATATTCTTGAAGGTTCCCATTTAGTATGACTATTTTATGATCCCTTTTCACAATCTCATGGTCAAAGTAGGTTGTAATGGGAAGTATAATTTTATAGTATTTTAGCATTGAAACTTGTTATTTTTTTGTGAATTCCTTAATGTCGTTTAAAATATTTTTCTACCCATCATTCCATGTTGGTATTTAATTTTACTCCCATGTCCATTTTATTCTCGAATACCCATTTTCATCCAATGATATTTATATTTACTATAGGATATACCAATATAAAAACATGGGGATGATACACGAAATCCATTTCAAAATACATGGATTCACTACAATTTGAAATAAGTTATCTAGTTAGTATTTTTTATTGGTTAGATGATCATAAATATCAAATTATAATAGTAACCATCTTCAGTGAAAAGAAAAAATGTTGTTTTGGTTGTCTAACCTCTCTTGTACTCCTACTTCGTACCTATTTTTCATGAACATATTCTTCCATGTGTATTTGTGGACATATATCATATAATAACTATTATGAATATTGACCTTGGGATTTATCGAATTCTATGTCACCTCTATAATCTATATTATTGATATGATCTTTCTCAATGAATATGGGATTCTAGTCAACCACAACCTTCTTTTTGGTGAATTTATAGGTTGTATCCCTTTTTCTCCTTTATATTTCCAATATAGATATACTTTATTCCTATAGGTGTAAGTTTTTTTACTTTAATTTTTTTTAAAAAATTGATTCAAAACACCTCACATATACTACCAACAAGTTCTATTTAATTACACTTGATTATTTTTAATGGATATAGTCTATCACATTTTCTGGTACTCATCCTTGTATATAAGATTTTTCTTGTAATTTGTAATCCCAAAAGGATAATGGAATATTAGAATGATTCGTTATAAATCACAACATTTCCAACAAGGTTTGGTTCCATATTTCACCCAAACAATTATATTTAGGTGTATTAAAAGGTTTGAGTTGAGATAGGATCCCAATCTTCCATAATATCCATTTATGTCTTAAATATATATAAATATTGATATCCACTATGATCATATGTAAAATTTACGATGTATGATTTCCCTCACCTTGTTTCAAGGAGAAATAGTCCCCAAATATGATTAAAAATTAATTCAAGAAGCTATTTGGCCAATTAACCTTTCACACTAAATTAATATTTGATCAATTTACTTTTCAAACATGCATGAAATACATCATGTGTTGTTATATCCGTTGAATTAAAATATATATATATTGTTAAAATTTATTAAAACAAATATTTTGATGACCCAACCATTGATTCCATAGTTGGTTATGGAATGAATCATGTGATAATGTTTCATTATGAATTTACATTACATGTTTTTGTAGTCCACTACATAATAAACATTATTAAATGTTCCTTACAATAAAAAATTATTTCCATTTAAATGCAGTGACACACATTATAAAATTGGAATAACAATAAATACATATAATATCAAGATATAGAAATAATTGTTTTGGTAACCGATGAAACCAAATAAAAACTATTAAAATTAAATATCATTCTAGTTGGTAACACGACGATTTAGAATCCAATAGCTACAAAACAATGGTTTACAATATTTACTACTCATAAATCAACCTACCCTCTCTCCATATTTATAAATAAAATTGTTTCATGTATTTGAATACATATTTAACCACCACAATATATATTTAATAACCCATTTAAGAAAATGATAAATTGATGTTGATAAAAAATCTTAAAGATTCACTTGATTCTAAATCAGGGTGTAGTTTTTCATTGTATAAGGCCCCAACCTTAAACCTTACTTAATCATGAGTTATTACAAGATTACACATTGAGGATCTTTTCAGGTTTAGAGTTTTAGAGAATTAGATCATGAAACTTGCATTACATTCCACATTTAAACAAAGTGGTTACATAAAATATAGTATTCATTCTTCCCATAAATGGAAACATATTTAAAATAAAACATGTATTCTTTCTTGACACATCCTTGACACTATCATCACATCATGTACCCTTCCCTTGACCTGTGAAAAACATTTCAAAAACATGGGATGAGCATAAAAAGCTCAGTAAGGGATATAAAAATATGGAAAGGAAACATGAGTACATGTATATATAAGAATGAAATCATACTTTACCCATAAAACATAAGAACTTTAACATAACTCATAAAATCATGAATAAATGAAAGAAATCATAAGACATAAAAGGTAACTTGAGGCATTCATAACATTCTTACGTAGGGAGTAACCCTCTTGGTTACGTTTGGAATACCCACCACAGTATATTCCCTAAATCTCTTCGGAGAAACCTTAACGTTTCACTCCTTCGCGTTACTCAATGCATTGGAGAGCTATATCGGGCTCACCCGCCCTTAGTTTATCATAGAACCACCCGTCTTCATAACAATTCCCAAGAACCATAACATAATCTTATCACATAAAACATGCATAAAGGAAACATAAAATTTCCACCTTTCAATAACAAGATATCAATATTGATATAAATACATTATGAAAACCATTTTCAATACCAAAATAAAAGAAAAGAAAAACATGGTATTTATTTTTCTTATAAAAAGATGGTATGGCTTGTAGAGGAAGCCGAAACTCAAGTAATGGTCACGGCGGCAGAGAAGTCATTGTCGTCACATACGTACGAAAAAAACATTCCCTTTTGTCATTTAATAAACACTTCTTATAAAAAATATTCCTTTTGAATAAACATAAAAGTCAAAGGGGTTTATACACCGTATAAAAGAAGGTTTTGTATAAAACAGAATATGCGTCAATGGAAGGAGATTGAGACGAAGTCCCTTACAAAGATGATATCCTTGGTTTAAGGATAAATCAATTACATAATTATGTGTGACAAATGAATACACCAAATATAATTGGATATTAAGTGTAAAATAATCAAAGGTCATTCACACATATTCAAAGGATGACATATTCAATAACTACATGTTGAACCCAAAGAAATCGAAATTGGGTTAAGAAGTTCCCTTGACAGCCTAACGACATCACATCAAAAAAAGGGTATCTCATCACTTGGACATAAAATTTACATGAATAAGGATATATGAGAACATATCCCAACATAACAATATGTAAATTAAAATACCCAACAAAATAAGTCTTTTAAAAATAGGAGGGTGAAAGGTTACCTTACCGACATGGGTATCTTTCGAAACATACACCCCGTGAAAGAAGGACAATAAAAAATTGATGTAAATAATAATAAATGAAAGAATATTACACAATGAGTAAAATAATGGTCAGTATATACACCAATCAAAGGAAATTGTGGCAGATGTAGCATAAATCTCACAGGAATAAAAGTGAGACGAAAAATCCCTTACGAAAACTCGGCAGCCTAACATCGCCACTTAAAACTTCCAAAAATGGATTGAAGAGATCAAATAGGGTATCTCATCACATTACAATAAAATTTAAATCAATAGGAATATTAAATAACATCCCCCATCATAAAAAAGAGGAGCTTAAAAGAAGTGACATAAAGGAGAGTACTTAAAGAGAAAGAGAGAGGTTAGATCTCTTACGAAAATTCGGCAGCCTAATGGTGCCACTCAAAACTTCCAAAATGGATTGATGAGAGAGAATAGGGTCTCTCATCATATGAACATAAAAATTACAGTAAGATTAATATAAAAGAACATACCAATCACAAGAAATTTTAGCTTAGAAGGAATGACATAAAAGAGTATACTTAAAAAGAAAGAGAGGAGTAGGATCCCTTACCTCAAGTCCAACTTGTCTTGTTCGTTTCTTTATATTCATGAATAATAAACTTTGGTCAATTAATAATTGCCTAAGTACCTCCTTTATATATTATTATTCAGTTAATATCACATATTATAATGTTATAATAATTGTTTAAAAATGTTAGTTCATATCAGACGTTTTTGCCGATGTTTGGTACATGAGTCAAAAATGAACTTGTTTGAAAAAAGATTGTCCATGTAGTTATAAGTAAATAATTTCCAGAATAGTATTAATGATTAAAATATCATATATATCCAGTAAATATTCATTTTATACTATTACATATCATTTGGTGATAAAAAAACGAAAATCACCATTCATGGAGACGGTAGGCCGTACGTACGCATGAACGCAACTTTCATTTTTTTGTCATATTAATGGAATTAAAACAAAATGAGAGAGATATATATATGTTATAATTACAGAATGATATCCATAATTTAGATGTAATATATTACATATATATTCATTATATATACTTACTTATAATATTACATAACATTTTGAGATAAGAAATGAAATGTACCGTTCATGGAGACAGTAAGCCGTACGTACGCATGAACGCTACTTCCATTTCTATTTCATATTCAATGGAATTAAAACATAATGATACATAATAGTATTTTAATTTTAGTATGGTATCATATATAATATCATTAAATATATCCTTTATATGTACCACATATGGTATTAACGAATCAAATCACTTTGAGGGGGCGGTAGTCCGCACTTCCTTAAATGAAGATATCGCGTTTACCCATAATGGAAACCATAAAGGTATTCCATAAATGAAAAATAAATAAGATTAAGTAAAACATAAACATATTAGATATCATATATAAATATAGTTTCATCTTAATGTCCACCTTTGAAGGTGTTATAAGAATGTTGAACAATCATCGTTTCGGGAGGCAAAAATTCGCCATCCACGGAAATAGTATGTTCTTTAACCATTAGATGTAGGTGTGTGTTAGTGTAGCTAGAATACTTATTATAAAAACATCCTAGTATATTGAAGATACTGTATTTGTTACAAAATAAATTAATAAAAAGAGTTTAGGGGGTTGGAGAAGCAAAATGAAACAAAAGGACACAAGTGAAGACATTACCTTAAAATCGGGTAACTCCCTTTGGTTTGAGCTCAAAGGCTTCCTTGGGAAGACTTCTGCCCAAAGTGAGGCTTCAAGGAGTAATAGAGGGAAGTGGAGAGACAAAATAGGAAGGGGTTGGCCGAGCTAAAGGCTTTGGGAGTGTGGGTAAGGAGGTAGAGGTGGGGGCCTTTTATAAGAAGAGAGGTGGAGCACTCTTGTAAAGTTACAAAATGTTACTTTATTTTCAAAAGAGTTTCGGATTTTAAAGGTCCCACATTGATGTATTTCGAGGATAAGGTGATAAGGGTTCTCAATCCACTCATACAATAGGTTTTGGACATGTGTAGGTCTTAGATATTACATTATCTTTGCATTTTATTTAAATCGTTAAATAATGAGGTCATCGCTGCATCATCATGATGTCATAAATAATTTAATTTATTTAATGTCTAAAAATTATAAAAAAATACTATAATGTAGGAAGTCTTTTTATATTTCCAATTACTATTTATAGTCAAAAATATGACTTGTATAACCCCATGTAAAAATTGTTTTAGTAAAACATCTCATGTTTTTGTCATTTTTACTTTAACATTAAATAAAAAGATATTTATGTCATTTCCCAACCAAAGTGGCTCCATGGGGTCCCCAAGTTTACCCATGGATTGTATTGGTTGGCCATGACACATCCAATGAGTGTAGGACATGTTTCTAGGTCATTTCATTTTATTAAAACATTATTCTTACCATAAACTACACTAATTACCTCAAATCGCGATTAAAAACTTAATAAGTTACTAATCACCAAAAAATTATTTTTATCCTATAGAACCACATTTTAATTCTTAATTACAACCATGTATGTCAGATTTTTAAAATTCAAAACACAAATATGGCAAAATTTCATTTAAACGGAAAAATCAGTTTTTATAACTACCACTTAGTGGTTTCATTATTCATAAAAATTGAAGTTTTTTCAGAAAAATCCCAAAAATTCACCGTAATTTATATTTGATATTCTGAATTCAAAAATGACGTCTATTTTAAAAAATTCAAAATATATAAGTCACATTAATTAATTTAATACTTAATTCCCGATGTCAGAGCAAATTGCGTGTTTTTATGAAACAATAAGTATCAAAAGATTGACACTAGTTTAAGTCTGATTTCAAAGTGAAATTAATTCCAATGACCACTATTGGATTTAATGGTAAAAATATATTCTAATTTCACTTTAAAACCAATTCAAAAGATAATATAATCATATAAATAAATTAGATTAAAATGTGGTTTTGAATTAAAATACAACATTTTACACTATTCATTAAAAAATGAACTTTATCGGAAAGATACCAAATATTTACACAAAGTAAATTTTGATGTCCCAATTCTTAAGAAGAGTTTTATTTGGTCCAATAGAATGTATAAGTGTGAAAAACTATATTTAATGACGGTTCTCCATCAAAAGGCGATAAGTGAACCTTTAGTGAAAACTAGGGCATATACGCCTAAAATTGAATTCTTTCCATATTTTAAGCCTTTATATTTTTTTTGGATAAATGTAAAAACATTTAAAAACATATATAATCATATTTTAGTTATTTCTATCCATTCCTGCCAATACAACGGCTACATGTTAAATACAATTTAAAATAATATTATTTTATTTTTAGAGTGCAACGTAAGATTCCCAAGAAACTCGTTGTTGCGTGTTGGGTATGACATCGAGCATAGAGTACCCTTTAAAGTCATATTAATATTTTATTCACAAATATGGATAAATATGAAAATTTCATATTCTTTATTTACCTGGGGTGTTACATCCTTCCCCCCTTTTGGGAATTGCGTCCTCGCAATTTTTAAAATTGAGCTTGGAAACATCCTTGAAAGTCCCACATCGGAACAAGAGTCGATAAAACAATCACTTTAAAATAAAGGAAGATAAGTACAGAGGTCACCCGAGTTAACCCATACTAGGATTCAATGTAGAAAAACATGGACATGGAAGAAAAAGAAAAGGGTCATGTTCCTGAGGGAGAGTGATAGTAAACATGTCTAGGAGAAAGTTAACCATAAGAAAATCACAAACTTGTGATGGGTTAAACGGTATTCGATTCCCCAGTAGGAAAAGTTCAAAGACAACATTTTTGTTTTAAATTACTTTTTATTGAGGAATTTATTCATAAGGAAACATAATCACTTATCATGTTTACTTTCAACTTTTACTAGATTCCTTAATCAAACTCATATTTTTTTCAAAAAGATGAGTATTTAGGGAGATTTGTTCGCATTAAGAGTACTATAATCAACTTCTAGAGAGTCACCTAATCCACAAAAGAGAACTATATACTTCCCATGTATTTATAATTTGACCAAAACCAAAACCAAAAAGGTTAGTACAAGATTAGATAATCCAGAAAAGGATACCCCTTTATAAAAAGAAAATCTATTCTTAATCTCCAAAATTTGTCCAACAAAACCCAAAGTTCAACGAGGACCATTATATAATCAATTTTTCCATAAAATTCTTCAAAGTAAACCAAAATATGATTGAAACCCAAATATTTGAAGGATTTAGTCACATAGTCTTCTAAGTTAAATCGTAACATTTATCTCCAAAAAACATCAGTTGCTCCTAAAGTCTCGTATTGAAAAGTAATTTACCTAATCACATATCCTCCATGATAGGTTAATCATTTTCATAAATAACCCAAAATCAAATTACTCTTAATTCATAAAATCATATAAATAAAAAGAATCAGTCAAACTAACCAGGGACTTCACGTAGTCCAGTGGTAGGCGATAAATACCAGTCGCACTTTGGTTGTGGGTTCGATTCCCGCAGCTTTGTCTGACGCGACAGGCAGTCACACGGTCTGTGTGTTTTCCTTTTTCCAAAACTATATAATTCTCAAATATTTCCCCAAAAACGGATAAAATCATCAAAAATAACCATAACATAATTTAACCTCAATTTTATCTCATGCCTTTCACTTCAATCATAACATATAGTAACCCATAATTACCTCAAAAGTAAGGATCATATAAACCCAAATGGTTCTTTATAACTATGTCCACAGAAGAAAATATAACTATTCCTTGAATAAAATTTTCATATATTAAACATCAGGGTTACACATAATATAAAAAGTCTTCTAATGTAACCCCATCATAAAAAGAGACTTAATACTCTTAAGAATTTCACCATAACTATTGAAGCCCTTATATGTTGACATCTTACTCATTCAACATTCTTCATGATCCATTAACCATTCCTTTCCAACTTATTCCGAAATACCTCCATCCTACAAACAAAATCATGAATCATATCCTAAGATTCCAAAATAGGAAAACAATAGTCATGAAATAATACATACCTTTGATTGGTCATTGTCAGTTTCTTCATCCTGAATCGGAATGGCATTAGGTATTGGTAAACGAACATTTGTACGCTCTTGTTGATCCCATTCACAAAACTTCTTCATAGGACAAGTGTTTGCATAATGACCATGCACACCACATTTAAAACATTCATTTTATCCCTCAGAAAGAACTTCTTTCCCTTTCCTCGAGTCAACTGGATGCTTCCTTTTTCCATGGAAGGTTCTTGCTTTATGACCTTCATTTCCACATCTATAGCATATTTCTGTCCCTTTGAAACATTTTCCTAGGTGTTTCTTTCCACATCTTTGACACATAGGTTTTTGAACACACTTACCTTTATGATTATTACCTGTACTTCCATAGGGATTTGTTTCTCACATATATGATGCCTTATAGAAATCACCAAGGTTTAGGTGGTCAATCATAACTCCAGATAGTTGGTTGAGGATAATCACAAGAGTTCTCATCGAAGCTCCCATATCATTCAGTTGCTTGCTCAAAAAACTGTCATAGTTTCCTTCACATCCACTGTTACTTTGGTGCCTGCTAGATCCAGCCATTTACTAAAACAAAAAAGGTCAGTGTGAGTATATCAACAAAACCATCATTTACTAATGAGGAAGATAAACACTAATATAAACTTACTCATTCACTTTATCTAAAACTAGGACTCTTTCTGAAATCATAACCATTATGGTAATGTCACTTATGCTTAAAGAATACCCCAACCTCTAAAGTTATCTAAACCGACCTTTGATACCAACTATAAGGCCCCAGCCTTAAACCTTACTTAATATTGAGTTATTACAAGATTACACATTGAGGATCTTTTCAGGTTTAGAGTTTTAGAGAATTAGATCATGAAACTTGCATTACATTCCACATTTAAACAAAGTGGTTACATAAAAGATAGTATTCATTCTTCCCATCAACTGAAACATATTTAAAATAAAACATGGATTCTTTCTTGACACATCCTTGACACTATCATCACATCATGTACCCTTCCCTTGACCTGTGAAAAACAATTCAAAAACTTGGAATGAGCATAAAAAGATCAGTAAGGGATATAAAAATATAGAAAGGAAACATGAGTACATGTATACATAAGAATGAAATCATACTTTACCCATAAAACATAAGCAATTTAACATACCTCATAAAATCATGAATAAATCATAGAAATCATAAGACATAAAAGGTAACTTGAGGCATTCATAACATTCTTACGTAGGGAGTAACCCTCTTGGTTACGTTTGGAATACCCACCATAGTATTTTCCCTAAATATCTTCGGAGAAACCTTAACGTTTCACTCCTTGGCATTACCCAATGCATTGGAGAGCTATATCGGGATCACCCGCCCTTAGTTTATCACGGAACCACCCGTCTTCATAACAATTCCCAAGAACCATAAAATAATATTATCACATAAAACATGCATAAAGGAAACATAACATTTCCACCTTTCAATAAAAAGATAACAATATTGATATAAATACAATATGAAAACCATTTTCAATACCTAAATAAATGAAAAGTAAAACATGGTATTTATTTTTCTTTTAAAAAGATGGTATGGCTTGTAGAGGAAGCCGAAACTCAAGTAATGGTCACGGCGGCGGAGAAGTCATTGTTGCCGCATACGTACGAAAAAAACATTCCCTTTTGTCGTTTAATAAACACTTTGTATAAAAAATAATCCTTTTGAATAAACGTAAAAGTCAAAGGGGTTTATACACCGTATAAAAGAAGGTTGTGTATAAAACAGAATATGCTTCAATGAAAGGAGATTGAGACGAAGTCCCTTACAAAGATGGTATCCTTGGTTTAAGGATAAATCAATTACATAATTATGTGTGACAATCGAATACAACAAATATAAGTGGATATTAAGTGTAAAATAATCAAATGTCATTCACACATATTCAAAGGATGACATATTCAATAACTACATGTTGAACCCAAAGAAATCGAAATTGGGTTAAGAAGTTCCCTTGACAGCCTAACAGCGTCACATAAAAAAAAGGGTATCTCATCACTCGGACATAAAATTTACATCAATAAGGATATATGAGAAAATATCCCAACATAACAATATGTAAATTAAAAGACCCAACAAAAGAAGTCTTTTAAAAAGAGGAGGGTGAAAGGTTCCCTTACCGACATGGGTATCTTTCGAAACATATGCCCCGTGAAAGAAGGACAATACAAAATTGATGGAAATACTAATAAATGAAAGAATATTACACAATGAGTAAAATAATGGTCAGTACATACACCAATCAAAGTAAATTGTGGAAAATGTAGCATAAATCTCACCGGAATAAAAGTGAGATGAAAAATCCCTTACGAAAACTCGGCAGCCTAACGTCACCACTTAAAACTTCCAAAAATGGATTGATGAGATCAAATAGGGTATATCATCACATTACAATAAAATTTACAGCAAGATGAATATAAAATAAAATCACCCATCATAAAAAAGAGGAGCTTTAAAGAAGTTACATAAAGGAGAGTACTTAAAGAGAAAGAGAAAGGTTAGATCTCTTACGAAAATTCGGCAGCCTAACGGCGCCACTCAAAACTTTCAAAATGGATTGATGAGAGAGAATAGGGTCTCTCATCATATGAACATAAAAATTACAGTAAGAGTAATATAAAAGAACATCCCAATCACAAGAAAGATGAGCTTAGAAGGAATTACATAAAAGAGTGTACTTAAAAAGAAAGAGAGGAGTATGATCCCTTACCTCAAGTCCAACTTGTCTTGTTCGTTTCTTTATATTCCTGAATAATAAACATTGGTCAATTAATAATTTCCTAAGTACCTAATTTAGAGATTATTATTCAGTTCATATCACATATTATAATGTTATAATAATTTTTTAATAATGTTAGTTCATATCAGACGTTTTTTCCGATGTTTGGTACATGAGTCAAAAATGAACTTGTTTGAAAAAAGATTGCCCATGTAGTTATAAGTAAATAATTTCAAGAATAGTATTAATGATTAAAATATCATATATATTCAGTAAATATTCATTTTATACTATTCCATATCATTTGGAGATAAAAAAATGAAAAGCACCGTTCATGGAGACGGTAGGCCGTACGTACGCATGAACGCTACTTTCATTTTTTTGTCATATTAATGGAATTAAAACAAAATGAGAGAGATATATATATGTTATAATTCCAGAATGATATCCATAATTTAGATGTAATATATTACATATATATCCCTTATATATATGTACTTATAATATTACATAACATTTTGAGATAAGAAATGAAATGTACTGTTCATGGAGACGGTAAGCCGTACGTACGCATGAACGCTACTTCCATTTCTATTTCATATTAAATGGAATTAAAACATAATGATACATAATAGTATTTTAATTCCTGTATGATATCATATATAATATCATTAAATATATCCTTTATATGTACCACATATGGTATTAACGAATCAAATCACATTGAGGGGGTGGTAGTCCGCACTTCCTTAAATGAAGATATCGCGTTTACCCATAATGGAAACCATAAAGGTATGCCATAAATGAAAAATACATAAGCTTAAGTAAAACATAAAAATATTAGATATCATATATAAATATAGTGTCATATTAATGGCCACCTTTGAAGGTGTTAGAATATTGTTGAACAATCATTGTTTCGGGAGGCAGAAATTCACCATCCACGGAAACAGTATGTTCTTTAACCATTAGATGTTGGTGTGTGTAAGTGTAGATATAATATTTCTTATAAAAACATCCTAGTATATTTAAGATACTGTATTTGTTACAAAAATAAATGAATAATAATAGTTTAGGGGGTTGGACAAGCAAAATAAAACAAAAGGACACAAGTGAAGACATTACCTTAAAATCAGGTAACTCCCTTTGGTTTGAGCTCAAAGGCTTCCTTTGGAAGACTTCTGCCCAAAGTGATGCTTCAAGGAGTAATATAGGGAAGTGGAGAGACAACATGGGCAGGGGTTGTCCTAGCCGAAGGCTTTGGGAGTGTGGGTATGGAGGTAGAGGTGTGGGCCTTTTATAAGAGGAGAGGAGGGGCACTCTTGTAAAGTTACAAAATGTTACTTTATTTTCAAAAGAGTTTCGGATTTTAAAGGTCCCACATTGATTTATTTCGAGGATAAGCTGATAAATGTTCGAAATAAACTCATCCAATAGGTTTTGGACATGTGTAGGTCTTAGATATTACATTATCTTTCCATTTTATTTAAATCGTTAAATAATGAGGTCATCACTGCATTATCATGATGTCATAAATAATTTAATTTATTTAATGTCTAAAAATTTTAAAAAAACTTATATGATGTAGGAAATCTTTTTATCTTTCCAATTACTTTTTATAGTAAAAAATATTACTTGTATAACCCCATGTAAAAATTGTTTTAGTAAAACATCTCATGTTTTTGTCATTTTTACTTTAACATTAAATAAAAAGATATTTATGTCATTTCCCAACCAAAGTGGCTCCATGGGGTCCCCAAGTTGACCCATGGATTGTCTTGGTCGGACATGACACATACAATGAGGGTAGGACATGTGTCTAGGTCATTTAATTTTATTAAAACATTATTCCTACCATAAACTACACTAATTACCTCTAATCGCGATTAAAAACTTAATAAGTTACTATTCACCAAAAAATTATTTTTATCCCATTGAACCACATTTTACTTCTTAATGACAACCATGCATGTCATATTTTTGAAATTCAAAACACAAATATGGAAAAATTTTCATTTAAATGGAAAAAGCAGTTTTTATATGTACCACTTAGTGGTTTCACTATTCATCAAAAATTGAAGTTTTTCAGAAAAATCCCAAAAATTCACCCTAAGCTATATTTGGTATTCCAAATTCAAAAATGAAGTGTATTTTACAAAATTAAAAACATATAAGTCACATTAATTAATTTAATAATTAAATCCCGCTGTCAGAGCAAATAGCATGTTTTTATGAAACAATAAGTATCAAAAGATTGACACTAGTTTAAGTCTGATTTCAAAGTGAAATTAATTTCAATGACCACTATTGGATTTAATGATAAAAATATATTCTAATTTCACTTTAAAACCAATTCAAAATATAATCTAATCATATAAATAAATTAGATTAAAAAGAGGTTTTGAATTAAAATTCAACATTTTACACTATTCATTAAAAAATGAACTTTATCGGAAAGATACCAAAAATTTACAAAAAGTAAATTTTGATGTCCCAATTATTAAGAAGAGTTTTATTTGGTCCAATAGAATGTATAAGAGTGAACAAAACTATATTTAATGACAGTTCTCCATCAAAAGGCGATAAGTGAACCTTTAGTGAAAACTAGGGCATATACGCCTAAAATTGAATTCTTTCCGTATTTTAAGCCTTTATCTTTTTTTGGATAAATGTAAAAACATTTAAAAACATATATAATCATATTTTAGTTATTTCTATCCATTACCACCAATACAATGGCTATATGTTAACTACCATTTAAAATAATATTATTTTATTATTAGAGTGCAACGTAAGATTTCCAAGAAACTCGTTGTTGCGTGTTTGGTACGCCATCGAGCATAGCATCCCCTTTAAAGTAATATTAATATTTTATTCACAAATATGGATAAATATAAAAATGTCATATTCTTTATTTACCTGGGGTGTTACACATTGAGTGGCCCTTTCTCCGTATAGTGAAAAAAACAACATCCTATTCAATTTCATTCCACTTTATATTTCTCTTCATGTATTTTTGTGAAGAATATTTGGGATTAGATATCCACACATACTATTTCCATTTTTTCAACATAAATATATATGTTTTTCGAAAATATTTCTCCTTATCTATATTAAAAATAGTATTAATAAAATCCATTATAGTTTCCACAATGTTTCTAATAAAAAAATTAACAACAAATCTATAAAATTTATTAAGGTGTGATTCAATAATGTGATCAGTGCATAGTACATTAGGGAGTTTAATCCTTAAAAATTAAAAGAACTATGTGTACCTAATAATAATGACTATGTTTTTCCCAAATAGTCTATAATCTTTAAGAGTTATCTGAAAAGGGAATTAGTGATCACATACCATTCATATTTTTCTCTCTCCATATATATACCACAAAGATTATCCAACATTATATAAGAATCCCCATTCTCATGAGATATCATGAGATCAATGGATATATTTGATCTCATAAAAACATTGAATTTAGACCATGAAATAAATTTAATTTTTATAAAAATGTTACACTTCATCACTCACCTCCTTGCAGGTGGATCGGGTATTAAGGATTTTACTATGTAATATTTTTTTAAATGACACATGAAAACCTGAAGGAATCTAAACCACTCCAAGATATTATAGAAATTTATGAGTTTTTCTTTCTAAAATATATATATTATGGATATTGTGGATGAAGAATATTTCATTTTATATCCCTATAAAATATAATATTATTTGTAGTTTTTTAGAAAAAACTATTTCAGAAATAATAATTTTTAATGTTTCATATAGTATTCCACTATTTTAGGATGTCTTAGTTTCCCTCACCCTTGAAAATGGGCTATTTTATTGAAAAATATATTCAAGGGTAGAGGGTATATATTTAATAAATATAATATCCATACTTTTCCATGAAACACATAAGGAGTTATTTAGGTAAACAATTCTTCCAACTATGGTCTTTTTGGTCCATGATATAATGAGTTGATTACCCCACTCAAAAATCATACCTTTGATTTCGTCAAAACCTCCATCAAAATTTGTATTCAATATAAGTTGGACATTAAATTCAATACATTATCAGTTATGTAAACACAAAAAATATCATGAAAAATCATTGAAATAAGAATATGTCCAGATATTAGCCATGTAATCACTTAGTTCTATGGTATAACTAAAAAAAATTAATGGATGGAATAGTATGACTAAATATTATGTTCACATATTTTAATTTATTATAATGAAATTTTATAATTTTTTATACTTTTCATGTTTTGTTAAAATTAAGTGGGTTTAACATAATTAATTGACCATGTTAGAAAAAATATTTATAAATAATAAATTTATTTAATTTATTTAATTGAAAAATAAGTATTTTGTTCATGTGATCATGGTATTTAGTACATTAATTAAATGTTTTATACCATGAATAAAAAATTGCATAATCATGACCTACTTAATGTTATATTTTTTTAAGAGACAATAAATCAACCAATGTCCAAGTGAAGAGTCACCATGATCCAATCTTGGAATGATTTACAATATTCCACTTGTCAGCATGTATATCACCTAGGTTGAAATCATTATGTTTTCTTCTTGACCCACCTATACATTCCATGGGATAATCCCTCTATTATATGTATTTATAATTTGTAATTAGGTGAGGGGAAGTGAATGATAAGTTAATGGCCATTACATAAATAACCATGGACATGTATTCCCTACATAATAATGGAGGGGGGTGAAATTTATGCCATAAAATTTAATTTAATACTATATAATGTAAAATTCCACCAATAAGTTATATTAAAGCATCCAAAACATACACAGGTCTTGAAAATTATCATGAACAAACATAAATGAATCCTATACCCAAAAGTAATGTGGTTGAAAATCATTTATATCAGTACATAACTTTTTATAAAACATGATTGCATTAATTATTTAATCATTATTAAATTAATTCCACTTAATCTTAAAAAACCTAAAAATTTACCTAAAAATTACAACAATTAAATGAATTCATAGATAATAGACACCAAAACCAATAATTATAGTTTATTGTAATAAATTAATTCATTATTTAATACTTAATTAAAACTTATGATGTTTTAAAACCCAATATATTCAATATAATAAATTTTTAATGATTCAATTTTAAATTTAATATAATTTCATTCTATCATTTATTGGGATTCTACATGGATTGTACAGACCAATTACACGCCATGTATCTCAATTTCCATATACCTGAGATATATGATTGGTGCTTTGGCATGTAAATTGTGATGCCCCGACCCTAGTTACCAAGAGTCATTGCATTATTACATAGTAATTTCTTTATTACAATGCATCAACTCCCAAAATACCGATCAGTTTAGTATCTTTGGAAGTATTATATACAAACATAAGTTTTACATTACATTATGAAATGAAAACCCACAACATTGTGTCTCCTTGAACACATTCATCTCAGATAGAATATATATATAGGTCAGTCACAATATACTTTTTCACATATTGGGAAAAATAAAACATAGAAATGGGTGAGCTTAGGTGCTCAATAAAGATAAAAATATAGTAGAAACATTCATAAATAAGAATAAACATTTAAGTCAACATATAAGACTAAAACACAAGCATTTCAAACCTAATATTCTACATAATATTAAAAAAAACAAATAATTCCATTTACTCATTCACATGGAAATTATACTAGTCGAACAATCACATTTAATATCAATATCCAATTTCATAATGATGGAATGCATAATACTGGACATCATAACCACATTGTCTGGGCCTCGTGCCAAGACTACAAATATGATTTTATCACGGCCTTTTGTGAAGACACTAGTTTGTCTCATGAGACCTAACAATGCATCGAGGAGCAATAAAAGGCTCCACCAGTCACTTACTAAGTCCAATGCATTCCATATATGAAAACTTTTAAACAAAACATAAACATTCTTATTAAAACTAGTATATGAAAGGTTATAACTTTAACCATGAACAATGATTGATATAAAAATATCAAATTCATTGTTAAACATATCAAAAAACCATCAATACAATATGGACGATTTTATCATAAAAAATCAACTTAAAAAATGTTAAAAATCCATCAAAGGATATTGACATAAATGAAATCAAAACTATTTTAGAGAAATATCTCTTTCTATTGGGAAATTTTTTAAAAGTCACCTAATTAAAAAAGAATACATTTATTTTGAAAAGATTTTTATAAGATTTTAATTTAATATTAGAAGGTGTTATAACAGCAGAAAATAGCCACACCCACCGTATAATTTTAAAAAAAAATTCTTACCATAATTTTTCAAAAAGGTCATAAAATACATTATTTGGAATGTGGCGGAAATATTCCTTTTAAATTTTTTTTATAAGAAGTCAAAAAGTTATTAATTAAATTAAACCATAGTATAGTAAATAGTAATTTTTTTTGAAATACATTTGTACGAAACACAGAAGTGGATGATAAAGAGGTCCCAGTATATACTCACATATAAAAAGCCTCACATAGTAAAATGATTATAAAATTAACCCTTAATTTTACTTTTCTAGGGTTGAGGGTACATTAACCTCTGGTATAATAGTTAAATCATTGTTATTAAATTATACAAGAACCACATACATAAATATGATATAATATATGATCTTATAATATTTCTTTGTTAATTATATTTTAGTAGTGTCATTATTTCGGGTGTTAACTGATTCGTTTTTCCTTATATGTTTTTTTATATAAGTCATATTCGTTATGTATAGGATGTATTTAATTCATATCCATAATGATGTTAAGTTCTAAAAAATTATTTTTAATCATAAAATGAATATTATTATTGAATGGTTACGATGGGAAATGAATCTCTTTGTGTTCGTGGAAGGCATTAAAAGTCTCAATTAACATTTAATTTTATATTTATAATATCAATTATTTTAGTCATTCATTAATAAGGTAATTACTACTTCATCATCGTGTCATAAATAAATTTAATTATTTCTTGTCTAAAAATTGTAAATAAAATACCATTATGTAAGAAATATTTTTACCTTTCTTATTAATTTTTATTGTCTAATTTATCTTATATATAACCCTATATTAAAAATGTTTTAGATATTAAAATTTAAAATTTTCACTTTTAACTCTTCTTTAAATAAAATATAATAAATGCCTTAATCTATTACATGTTGAAAAAAGGGGATCTTATTTTATTCTTAAGATTTGTTTTTGTCGAAATAAACTTATCTTATAGAAATAGGACATGTTTTAGGGTAATAATAATATCATTTTACCTTTAATTACCCTATTTACTTTTAATTGTGGTAATTAAAATCCAATACTTACTATTCACAAAAATTTATTTTCATCCTATTGAAACACATTTTACATATTGATGTCATCCATGACTCTGAGATTTTTGAAATTCAATTCGCAGAAGTGGTAAAATTATGTTTTATGCCAAATTTCTAATGTGCCTAGAAGGTTGGTGAAACACATCAAATAGTTCAATAAAATTATATATATATAATATTATAATAAAATGAATCAATTGAATTAAATTTAACTAATATAGGTATTATGTATCTATTTTGACTTAAAATAGATTTAAATAATATAAATAATTATTTTAATAAAAAGGCGATTTTAAAGAATAACACAATGTTTTTCACTATTCATAAAAAATTGAATGTTTTCAGAAAAGAAAAAATTCTCTCTAAACTAATTTTGATATTAAAAATCCAAAAATGAAGTCCATTTTAAAAAATTATATTTATAAAATTTCAAAAATTGGGTATTACTATTCAAAATGGCTAGTTTGAATCGTCGTGGTGTGATAGAACACAAAGTTGTGTACGGTGCAAGATATTGCATTATTCAAGGAGAAAAATACCGTGGAAGCATGGGATGTTACATTCTTCCCTCATTCAAATAGTTTCATCCTTAAAATTTCTAGAATACTGATACATAAGAAGATTTTAGTGGTTCTTTATCATAAGTTCCTTGGGATCCTACATTCCCCCTTTCATCTTATGGTTTCTCAATAGAACTTTTACCAGACGAGTCATACAGTTGTCAACAATTGTTCTCTAGTATCAAGAATCTTGCAAGGATTTTCACTATAATTTTAAAGACCCGTAAAATTCAAGGGAAATTTTTCTTCTTCTTAATTTTCTTTGGAATTTTACAAGAACGCGCTTTCTGACGGCACTTTATTCCGAGGCCTGGAGTGCCCAGAATCAATTTCCGAAGTTTGGCTCAGGTACGTTCAGTGAACGAATGAGCGGGTTTTCCTATCTTTTGAACCGGTGCTCGGAATTGAAATCCGTTGGTACCGATGAACTCTCAATGCCGATAATCGCTTAAGGGAACCTTTACCGTAGTTGCGTTTGTGCGGAAGAAGAAGTTAATTAATGGGGTTTAATTAAGAAGTAAATAAAATTGTTGGACCAATTTTATTTTATATCAAGGTGGTTAATTTCTCCCATGGGAAGTTGGTGGTGGGGCCCACATCCACCCAACATCCCATGTGTGGATAATTGAAAGGGTGGGGCCCACACGAGCCCCAACCTTTCACCTTCCCCCTTTAAACTCCTTAACCCCCCCATTTAAGTCTTGCCAACTTAACTCCTCATTTATTTTTACAACTCATGTTAATAACCTGAGTGAGTTAAGTGTGGGTTTTTATTTTCAAACTCTTAAATTTTCAAAAGCCTTTTTGTGATAATAAAATAAGTTGGGAACTTATTTTATTTGGGTTAGTTTTGGGTTGTTTGAGATCTTTTGGAGAGAAAGCTAAAGGAAGTCTTCTTCTTCTTCAACTTCGACGAAGAACGCGAAGAACACCGTTCTTCAACGAAGAACATATCCACCGAAGAACGCGATTTCTACTTCCAACGACGTTTCCTCTTTGAATGCACCTCGACGACAATGGAATCGACGTTCGTTTCCCGCGACGCCTGACCTCCACGACACTCGTCTTCCGCAGCTCGGTTGACGTGCACCGTTCCTGTACCAAGGTAGGGGATTGAATCTTTTTAAGTTGGTGATTTATTTCCTTCGAATAAGAAAGATAAATCTGACGGTCATGTTCCAATTTTTATTTAAATTAAAAATTGTGAAGGTTAAATGTTTTACATTTCGGCCAACTGCTATCAAGATAACGAGAGGGGATCGGTCCGCAAAAACACGACCGATACCCCTCCCCCCTTTTTTCTATTCTTAGTTTTGATTAGCGAAGACGTTAATGCATCGTTGCACCATGCTTGAGCGAAAGGAGACGTGAACGATGCAGGCCACGGCGAAGAAACGCGACGCTGTCGCGCTGCGTCAAGGGTACGAATGAGGCCGCGGCCGGAGTCGGGCCGCGGTGGACGGACGCGGCGTCGTCACGCCGCGCCAGACGAATTTGCAGCCACCCTGGAAGTAGCGACCGGAAAAACCACCCACCGGAGAAATCAAAGAAGTTGGCCGGAATTCCGGCCGCCAGCGCTGGAAGGCGCAGGACCGCGGGGTCCCGCGGCGAGAAACCGGCCGGCCCTGTGCAGGCCGGCCGTTACAAGGGAAAAGCCGGGGCGTTACACCCCCCGGGTTGCACACGTGGCGCGACCTCTTAAAGGGGACCACCGTTTTGAAATAAAGGAGGGGCGTAGCCCCTCCCTTGGGCACGCTCTCGCGGCATGTTGGCCGTGCTAGCCGCGCCGTCGCGCCGCCACACTGGCCGCTCCGGCCGCGCCACCGCGACGGGCCGGGCTTCCGGGCTGGGCCGGGTCGTCGGGCCGGGCCGGGCCCAGACCCCCTAATTTCGGACTACTTTCAGTCAAATGCCCATATCTTGGGCTACAGACCTACGATCGACGCATCGTCAATTGTGTAGAGATCCTTGGAATGAGACGGTCGTTTTGGTATATCGCACTCAAGGTTTCCGAATACATTGAGTTCGGCCAGGTTGGTTCGTACACGAAACCAACCGGGCCCTCAGAGCGGAAACACTCATATCTTGAGCTTCGGATGTCCGATCGATGTACCGTCGACTTCGTTGAATTCCTCTAAGTGAGACAGAAATTTTGGCATACCCTGCCTGAGGTTTGGACATAGGTGGAGTACAGTCGGGTTGGTTTTGCCTTAAAAACCAACTGGTCCCCTTGGATGAAAAAGCCAATAACTCTCCGACCAGGCGTTCGATTGACGCGCCGTCTGCGACGTGGAGTTCCTGTTGACGATACAAAACTTTTGGATACATCAAATCTGGAATTTGTGTCAGTTGATGTATCAGTCTCTCGGCTCGTGGAGCGGACCCTCCCGAACGAGCTTGCTGTGCGCGAGAACCCTAGTGCTGGCTGCGACTTCGACGACGACGACTGTGCAGAGATCCTCAGTGGACTGCGACGATGAAGAGTGCTGGTCTTGTATCCTATGTGGGTCCCAGCTTAGATGATTCAGTGCTGGTCTTGTATCCTTTTTGGGTCCTAGAATAAATGAATCAATGAAGAGTGCTGGTCTTGTATCCTATGTGGGTCCCAGCTGTGCTGGTCTTGTATCCTTTGTGGGTCCCATCTTAGATGATTCAGTGCTGGTCTTGTATCCTATGTGGGTCCCAGCTGTGCTGGTCTTGTATCCTATGTGGGTCCCAGCTTAGATGATTCAGTGCTGGTCTTATATCCTATGTGGGTCCCAGCATAGATGAATCAATGAAGACAACTGGTCTTGTATCCTCAGTGGGTCCCAACTTAGATGATTCAGTATCTATATCTGATCATCCCTTTCACCTTTTCGACGAAGTATATCTGTGTGAGCTGAATCCGGTGTTACTCTCCTTTGTGGATTGTGTTGAACTATCCTATGTTGATTTACTGTTTACTCTCCTTTGTGGATTATGTTGAACTATCCTGTGTGGATTTGCTGTTTACTTTCCTTTGTGGATTGTGTTGAGCTATCCTTTGTGGATTACTTTTGCTCTCCTTCTTGGATTTTGTTGTGCTATTCTGTGTGAGTATACATTTTGCTTTCCGGTGTGGACTGGGTTGTGCTTGGGCTCGGATGTTGGAGCCGAACGGGAATTGATGACTTTGGTATATGTATGGGTATATAACTAAGCAGTGTCTGTTGTTACTTCGTGATTGTATCTTTCCTTTTTGGTTTATCCTTTGTGGATTTCGGGAGACCTTCGGGGGTCTCGGGGTCCCTACTGAGTAGCTTATAATCACCCATGCACGGGCTATGCCCGCACTTCGTTGTGTTGGTTGCAGACGACAGACAACACTGATTGTCATGGAGGCTTGCGGAGCAGGACGGTACCTGGAGGTGGACCACTGGGCGGGACGTACTCGGAGCGGACTGCTGGACCGAGGAGCTGTGGAGGCTATCTGTGCTCGCCCTTTAGGTGGGACTTCTAGAGGACGGCTCGACACTGCAGATTTTCTTTTCAGTTGTTGTTTTCCCCTTTCAGTTGTACTTTACAGTTGGGCTTGCATTTCCGGCCCCTTTTACTTTCAGCACAGCTTGATATAGTTTTTACTTAGTGTTTACTCTTTCCACTTGCTTACTCTGTGATGGTTGTTTACTTTACAAAGGCAATTCCTTCCCTGTTTATCGGGATTTACGCCCTGGTGCTAGTCGCCAGCCCCTGGCCTATGGAAGGCGGGCTTGGGGTTGTCACGACACGGGCCCCGAGGACAGGTCGTGACAAATTGGTATCAGAGGAGTTCGGTTCTACCGCAGACTCTGATCTTTCTTCTGTGTGAATCAATAGTGTTCAGCTTATTGGGTGTGGTTATCAGTCCAGGGAGTCCAGTGTTGGTGCGGAGACCGACGTATCTGTACACCAGGACCACGACTTCTGATTTCTGACTTAATGCACGAAAACATTGATTGCATGTGTGTTCAAGTTTTCTTTGTGATTACTTGTGTCAGCTCACCAGGTATACTATTCTGACCTTGGCGCACCTGTTTCCTTTTTAGGATGGCCCCATGATGGCAGCCAACTAGGGTTCCGAGAGTCGAGCGTGATGACAGCCCACTGAGCAACGAGGCCTCGGTGCAGGGCCCTTTGTCAGCAGTGGCACCGGCAGTAGCTCTACCCGCCGAGCCACTGATGCTTCCAACACCAGTCGCTGACGATGCATGTCTCCTCAGGGCACTGCATGAGTTCTAGCGCCTGCAACCGCCTAGGTTCCGTGGGGAGATGGACCCCCAGGCAGCTGAGGGATGGCTGGAGGCATTAGTGAGAGTTTTTCGATTAGTGAGGACACCGGCATACCTCATGGTGATCCTTACAGCGATCCTACTGCACGCGGCAGTGGGCCGATGTTGGAGCTTGATCCTCCAGGTGCACGATGAGGCATCTCTACTATGGACAGACTTTAAGAGCCTCTTCCGCTCAGAGTTTTTCTCAGCCACCCTCCGTGCGGTGCGCATCCAAGAGCTACTACAGCTACGACATGGCAGCATGACAGTGGCCAAATACTCGACGAGATTTACTGATCTCTCGCGCTACTCCACAGATATGGTACGAGACCCATTATTCCGGGCCCGGACCTTCGAGCAGGGACGGAGGCACGAGATCAGGGCTTCGATGATCTCCCTCAACATTCCGACACAGGAAGAGGTGTTAGAGAGAGCCCTTCTAGTGGAGAGTTTTCTCGCCGAGTAGGCTCCAGTGACAGGGCCCTCCGCAGGACGGCCCGTAGCAGGGTCTTCTGCAGCTGACAGTAGACTGGTGACGCAGAGGTCCAAACGGGCCAGACCATCAGATGGGCAGTCTCAGGATGAAGATTCGGTTGTGCGGGGCACCCGAAGTAGAGCCATCTACATGAGGGGCAAGCATTGCTACACATGCAGCGGGCGAGGTCACATGGCTCGAGACTGCCCGACTCATCTTACAGATGAGCAGCAGGTGGTAGAGGGACCTCCCAGACAGAGGTTCGGCCACGGTGGTCTGCATGGTGTAGGCGGACGAGGCAGAGGAGCTGGCCGAGTAGTAGATGGTGGGCGACACTTCGAGGTGTTCCCACCACCACCACCAGGAGGTCCACCCCGACTGTAGGGAGTTGGTGGACATGAGAGAGCTCAGCTTCAGGTAGCTGAGGCCTTTGATCATGGAGCTCTGGGAGCAGATGGACAGGAATGGAACTAGTGGATGCGTCTTTTGTACTTCTAGTTCCTTGTTGTTGTTGTGTAGTGTCTTTGTATTATGAGCTGATATAGTAAAAGACGCTTACCTTTGTGATGTTTTCATTCCTGTCCTCTTTTGTGTTGTTACTAAGAGGTTCCAGTTTAGACTTTTGACTTGACCCTCACTTGTGAGACATCTACTAGAGGAGACCCAATTACCACACACTGATACCGACAGTGTGACTCAACCCTTGGAGGTGAGAGTAACGGTTGGATCTCTTGGTAGTAGCGTCGAGGCCTTACGACGTCATCTTTGACATGGATTAGTAACATCCATGTCGGGATTGACTGTATTAGGCAAAGGAAGTGGTTCATCCAAGGGATGAGACCAGATTTCTCTTATCGGAAAAGAAGAAATCTTAGCAGTTCTTGTGGGATCAGAGAAGGTCTAGGTCATCCAGGAGCAGATGAGGACAACTCAGAGCCGACACAAGTCATAAGCTGATAGGAGGCGGAGGCCACTAGAGTTCGAGGATGGCGACCACGTCTTCTTGCGTGTCTCACCTCGACGTGGATTACGGAGATTTGGCCGAGGCGGCAAGTTATCTCCGTGCTTCATCGGACCCTTCCAGGTCCTCAGCAGGATTGACGAGGTGGCTTATCATCTGGCTCTACCACCTCAGTTGCACCGGGTGCACGACGTCTTCCACGTATCTCAGCTGAGGAGATACGTGCACGACCCGACACATATCATTGACCATGGGGAGCTTGACGTCGATGATGGGGAGACTTTTGCAGAGGTCCCAGTGGAGATCGAGGATCGACAGGAGCGGGTCCTACGTGGACGGTCGATTCCTCTAGTGCGCATCAGATGGCAGCACAGAAACCTCCAGGAGAGCACTTGGGAGCGGGAGGCTCAGATGCGTGCTCAGTACCCTCATTTGTTTCCCTAGTTTTGATGTATCTTTACGGGGACGTAAAGCCTCGAGGCGGGAGTAATGTAAAGACCCGTAAAATTCAAGGGAATTTTTTTTTGTTAATTTTCTTTGGAATTTTACAAGAACGCGGTTTCTGACGGCACTTGATTCTGAGGCCCGGAGTGCCTGGAATCAATTTCCGAAGTTTGGCTCGGGTACGTTCAGTGAACGAACGAGCGGGTTTTCCTATCTTTTGAACCAGTGCTCGGAATTGAAATCCAATGGCACCGATGAACTCACAACGCCGGTAATCGCTTAAGGGAACCTTTACCATAGTTGCGTTTGTGCGGAAGAAAAAGTTAATTAATGGGGTTTAATTAAGAAGTAAATAAAATTGTTGGATAAATTTTATTTATATCAAGGTGGTTAATTTCTCCCATGGGAAGTTGGTGGTGAGGCCCACATCCACCCAACCTCCCATGTGTGGATAATTGACAGGGTGGGGCCCACATGAGCCCCTACCTTTCACCTTCCCCCTTTAAACTCTTTAACCCACCCATTTAAGTCTTTCCAAATTAACTCCTCATTTATTTTTACAACTCATGTTAATAACTTGAGTGAGTTAAGTGTGGGTTTTTATTTTCAAACTCTTAAATTTTCAAGAGCATTTTTGTGATAATAAAATAAGTTGGGAACTTATTTTATTTGGGTTAGTTTTGGGTTGTTTGAAAGATTTTGGAGAGAAAGCTAAAGGAAATCTTCTTCTTCTTCAACTTCGACGAAGAACGCGAAGAAGACCGTTCTTCAACGAAGAACATCTCCGCCGAAGAACGCGACGTCTACTTCCAACAACGTTTCCTCTTCGAATGCGCCTCGACGAAAATGGAATCGACGTTCGTTTCCCGCGACGCTTGTCTTCTGCGGCTTGATTGACGTGCACCGTTCCTGAACCGAGGTAGGGGTTTGAATCTTTTTAAGTTGGTGATTTCTTTCCTTCGAATAAGAAAGATAAATCTAACGGCCATGTTCCAATTTTTATTTAAATTAAAAACTGTGAAGGTTAAATGTTTTACGTTTCGGCCAACTGCTATCGAGATAACGAGAGGGGATCGGTCCGCACAAACACGACCGATACCCCTCCCCCCTTTTTGCTATTCTTCATTTTGATTAGCGAAGACGGTAATGCATCGTTGCACCGCACTTGAGCGAAAGGAGACGTGAACGATGCGGGCCACGACGAAGAAACGCGACGCCGTCGCGCTGCGTCAAGGGTATGAATGAGGCCGCGGCCGGAGTCGGGCCGCGGCGGAAGGATGCGGCGTCGTCACGCTGCGACAGACGAATTTGCAGCCATCCTGGAAGTAGCGGCCGGAAAAACCACACACCGGAGAAATCGAAGAAGGCGGCCGGAACTCCGGCTGCCGGCGCCGGAAGGCGCGGGACTGCGGGGTCCCCTGTCGAGAAACCGGCCGGCCCTGCGCTGGACGACCATTACAAGCGAAAATACGGGGGGTTACACCCCCCGGGTTGCACACGTGGCACGACCCATTAAAGGGGGCCGCCGTTTTGAAATAAAGGAGGGGCGTAACCCCTCCCTTGGGCGCGCTCGCCTGGCACGCTGGTCGCGCTGGCCGCGCCGCCACACTGGCCGCGCTGGCCGCGCCGCCACGCTGGCCGCGCCGTCGCGCCGCCACACTGGCCGCGCCAGGCCGAGCTTCCGGGCCGGGCCGGGTCGTCGGGCCGGTTCGCCGCCTGGGACGGGTTGACCCGGTTCGGCCGACCCAGGTGGTACTGGGTCGGGTCGGGCCGGGGCCAGACCCCCTAATTTCGGACTACTTTCGTTCAAATGCCCATATCTTGGGCTACGGACCTCCGATCGATACGCCGTCATTTGCGTAGAGATCCTTGGAATGAGATGGTGTTTAGGTATATCGCACTCAAGGTTTCAGAATACTTTGAGTTTGGCCGGGTTGGTTCGTACACGAAACCAACCGGGCCCTCGGAGCGGAAACGCTCATATCTTGAGCTTCGGACGTCCGATCGACGTGCCGTCGACTTCATTGAATTCCTCTAAGTGAGACGGAAATTTTGGCATACTCTGCCCGAGGTTTGGAGGCAGGTGGAGTACGGTCGGGTTGGTTTTGCCTTAAAAACCAACCGGGACCCTGGGACGAAAAAGCAAATAACTCTCAGACCAGGCGTCCGATTGACGCGCCATCTGCGACGTTGAGTTCCTGTTGACCATACATAACTTTTGGATACATCAACTCTGGACTTTGTGTCAGTTGATGTATCAGCCTCTCGGCTCGTGGAGCGGACTCTCCCGAACGAGCTTGCTGTGTGCGGGAACCCTAGTGCTGGCTGCGACTTCGACGACGATGACTGTGCAGAGATCCTCAGTGGACTGCGACGATGAAGAGTGCTGGTCTTGTATCCTATGTGGGTCCCACCCATGCTGGTCTTGTATCCTATGTGTGTCCCATATTAGATGATTCAGTGCTGGTCTTGTATCCTATATGGGTCCCAGCATAGATGAATCAATGAAGAGTGCTGGTCTTGTATCCTATGTGGGTCCCAGCTTAGATGATTCAGTGCTGGTCTTGTATCCTATGTGGGTCCCAGCATAGATGAATCAATGAAGAGTGCTGGTCTTGTATCCTATGTGGGTCCCAGCTATGCTAGTCTTGTATCCTATATGGGGCCCAGCTTAGATGATTTAGTGCTGGTCTTATATCCTATGTGGGTCCCAGCATAGATGAATCAATGAAGACAGCTGGTCTTGTATCCTCAGTGGGTCCCAGCTTAGATGATTCAGTATCTATATCTGATCATCCCTTTCACCTTTTCGATGAAGTATATCTATGTGAGCTGAATCCTGTGTTACTCTCCTTTGTGGATTGTGTTGAACTATCCTATGTGGATTTACTGTTTACTCTTTTTTGTGGCTTGTGTTGAACTATCCTGTGTGGATTTACTATTACTTTCCTTTGTGGATTGTGTTGAGCTATCCTTTGTGGATTACTTTTGCACTCCTTCATGGATTGTGTTGTGCTATTTTGTGTGAGTATACATTTTTCTTTCCTGTGTGGACTGGGTTGTGCTTGGGCTCGGATATTGGAGCCGAACGGGAATTGATGACTTAGGTATATGTATGGGTATATACCTAAGCAGTGTCGGTTGTTACTTCGTGATTGTATCTTTCCTTTGTGGTTTATCCTTTGTGGATTTTGGGAGACCTTCAGGGGTCTCAGGGTCCCTACTGAGTAGCTTATACTCACCCCTACACGGGCTATGCCCGCACTTCGTTGTGTTGGTTGCAGACGACGGACAACGCTGATCGTGGTGGAGGCTTGCAAAGCAGGACGGTACCTAGAGGTGGACCACTGGGCGGGACGTACTCGGAGCGGACGGCTGGACCGAGGAGCTGTGGAGGCTATCAGTGCTCGCCCTTCAGGTGGGACTTCCAGAGGATGGCTCGACGTTGCGGCTTTTCTTTTCAGTTGCTGTTTTCCCCTTTCAGTTGTACTTTACAGTTGGGCTTGTATTTCCGGCCCCTTTTACTTTCAGCATAGCTTGTTACAGTTTTTACTTAGTGTTTACTCTTTCTTCTTGCTTACTATATGATGGTTGTTTACTTTACAAAGGCAATGCCTTCCCTTTTTATCGGGATTTACGCCTTGGTGCTAGTCGCCAGCCCCTGGCCTATGGAAGGCGGGCTTGGGGTAGTCACGACACGGGCCCCGAGGACGGGTCGTGACAATAATACAGATCAAGTTCCAGTTCTATTTCTTCATAAGTGAGTAAATGCGTTGGGCCAGGCATGTAATTTCTCAACAGTGATATATAGAACACATCAGGAACTTTGGATAGAATTGAAGGAACTTCCAAATGGTAAGATACTACAACAATTCGTTCTATAATTTCAAAATGTCCGATGTACATGGGACTTAATTTAACATTCTCACCATATCATATAACACCCTTCCATATAGATACCTTCATGAAAACATGATCTCCTACTTGAAATTTTAAAACCTTCTTTTGGTAATCGACATATCTATTTTTCCATCATAGAGATGCTTTGATGTGGGTTTGGATAATATTCACCATTTCTATTGTTTCCTCAACATGTTCTAGGCCTACTAGTAATCTTTCACCAGCATCAGCCCAACAACTTGGTGTGCGGCATCTCTTTCAATATATCACTTCATATGGTTCCATCTGAATTCTTGAATGGAAGCTATAGTTAAAGGAAAATTATACCAGAGGTAAATAATGATCCCACATACATTGAAAGTCAAGTGGGAAAAATATCAACATGTCTTATATGTTTTGAATAGTCTATTCTGATTGTCCATCAGTTTGAGGGTGGTAGGCAGTGCTTATACAAAGTTCAGTATCTAGGGATTTATGAAGACTTTTCCTGAATTTATATGTAAAACAGGGATCACAGTCAAAATATTTATAGGGGTACTCGATGAATTATTACAACATCTTTAATATATTGTCTTTATAGATGTTCTTGTGGTAAATATTCTCTTTTATCAAGAAAATATGTTGACATGGTAATTCAATAAAAAATTTCCCATATTGCATCATTCCTTATAGTATTCTTTGGTAACCCCATGAAAAAGTCCATCGCATTATCATCCCATTTCCAGTCAGGTATGAGAAGAGGTTGCATGACTCCTCTAGTATTTTTTCTTCCATCCTTCACCTGTTAAAAACCAAAAATCTTGATACATAATCAAAAATCTACCTCTTCATGTTGTCACACTAAAAATGTTCCTTTATATCTCGATTATCTTAGTGCTACCATGGTGTATAATGAAATTGGAGCTATGAGAAACATCCAACAATTCGCATTTTAGATCAGGTATGTCAGGAACACAATGTTTCTTGAATCAATATCCCGTCATTCACATCTATAATTTTCATTTCAAACTCCGTATCATCAGTCTGAGAACTTTTTATCCTTTCTAGTAAAGATTGTTTGGAACCCATTTGGAAAAGTATTGATGTTTCAACTTTCATGATAATTCCCATATCCATATTTACTTAATCCATTAATATAGGATCCCTTCCAACTCTCATCTTATTCAGAACTCCCTGATCCTTTCTTCTCAAAGCATTTTCCACCTTATTTTTCTTCCTAGGTGGTAGTTTATAGTGAAATCATAATGCTTGATTAGTTCAACCCATCATCTTTTCCTCTTGTTGAGTTCTTTTAGTGAGAAAATATACTCTACACTCTTGTGATCTGTATATATCTCACATTTTTACCATATGGACAGTGTCTCTATATCTTCATATCAAAGATTACTAATACTAACTAGGGAAAATGAGTGAGATAGTTTTGTGCATGAATTTTCAGCTATCGTGATGCATAGGCTATAACTCTATCATTCTGCAGAAGGAAAAGGAGACAACAAAGTCCTTTCATTGAAGCATCACTATAAATAACATACCCATCATTCCTTGTTGGTCGATTCAAGGAATATTCATTGAATAATATTCTCTGAAGTTCATAAAAACATTCATCACAATCTTTTCTCCAAACAAATTTACCCCCTTTACGTGTGATCTTGGTTAAGGGGTTATCCAATATGGCCAAATTCTGGATGAAATGCCGATAATGACCTTCTAAACCTATAAAACAGCGTACCTTAGTTATACTCGTCAATGCTGGACTTTTTTTTATTGCTCTTGTCTTAGAAGGATCAATATAGATTCCCTCCTTAGAGACAATATAGCCAAAAAAAGAAATCTCTTGAAGCTTGAATTCACAATCGCTAAACTTCCCATATAAATCATTTCATATAAGTGTCTTTAAAATAGTGCGCAATTGATTTTCATGATATTTATAGATTTTGGAGTAAAAAAATATATCATTAATAAATATCACTACAAGGTTATCAAGATATTACTTGAAAACTGTATTCATTAGATTCATGAAGAAATATGGTTCATTAGTGAGTCAAAACAGAATTATTGTAAACTCATAATTCCCATACCAGGTAAAAAATTTTGTCTTCAGAATGTCTTCTTTCTTCACACACAATTGATGACATCCAGATCCAAGGTCAATCTTTGAATAATATTGAGCACCATAAAGTAGATTGAATAAATCAACAATGCGTGGTAGGGGATACTTGTTCTTTATTGTTTTACCTTTGATCTCCATGTAGTCAATGCACAACCACAATGATCTATCTTTCTTCTTAAAAAAAGAACATGGGATTTCCATGGAGAAACACTTGGGTTAATAAATCATTTTTTTCTAAATTCCTCTAGTTTTTTCTTTAGATCCAAAAATTCTACAATGTCCATTATATAAGTTGTCTTCGATATGGGCCTTGAACCAGGAATAAAATCAATGGAAAAATCAATTTCTCATTCTGGAGGATGTCTAGGTAAATCCTATATAAACACATAAACATAATCTTTCCAATAGGTACCTCATATATTTGAACATTCTTTTACTCACCAATAGTTATTTTACATTATTCCTCCCCAATAATTGAATTTTGTAGAGCTACTAGGGGTGGATAAAGATGAGAATCATATGGTGACGTTTATGCTATAAAGATAAGTTACTTATTATCATCATCGAAAATTGCATCCTCCATCTTTTTATAACAAATTTTCGCATCATGTTCTAAAAAACAACCCATACTGAGGATTTTATCAAATTCAATCATCAATATGCTGATGATATTAGTAGATAAAGCACATTTATATTCCCTACTAGGAATCGATTCCCAAAACATAGTTATAATGATACATCCCTTATAAGTTATGACTAGAAACTCCCATGATAAATCAAATTGGAAATATCTAATTTTCATAGAAAATTGGGAAGATATTAAACAATGTGATTATCTAGAATAAAATAATACATTTTATAAATTTGAGGAAACCATTAAATTACTTTCCACCACATCATTTAGAACATCAACTTCAGTAGTAGTGATCCCATAAGCTTGGCCTTATTCCCTTGACCTTTTCTAAGATAGGTTTCCTTGGAACCTAAGACATTAATTTTCTAAATGCTGCATTTCTCTACAATTGTTCCATTCTACATTTATAGGCTCTTTATTTCCCTTAAAATCACCAGCTTTGTGGCCTTTTTCACCACACTTGTAACAGACTCCCAATCCATTTAGGCAAGTATCAGGGTGATTCTTCCAACATTTACTACAACATAGAAATTCAACTTTTCCATTATTCCCCTTATTTCCATTTCCAAAGTTTTCAGTAGATATATTATTCTCTTGATTTTCTTTAAAGTCATAATACATAGAGAAATAATTTTCTATCTTAATAGAAGATCAGAAAATATCTTCATACAATGAGATGTATTGTGAGACTAATGCTCGATGGAGAAATGGTTTTAACCCATCAAAGAATCGATCAATCTTACTCCTTGGGTTACATATATAATCTGCCACACGCCTTCCTAACCTTGTAATTTTAGCCTCTTAATTTGCAACATTTTCATCATTCTTTTACCTTATACTCATAAATTGTGTTTCCATATCAGCTTTATGGTCACAAGGATTGTACTTTTCTATGAAAATCACTTTAAACTCCCTGCATTCCATGTTTGATACTTCTTCTTCCTACTTTTTTTTAATTAATGAACACCATTGATCTTCACCTCCCGTGAGGCAATAAACTACCCTGACATCTTTTTCCCCTTTCACTACTCTCGAAATCATGAAAAACATTCATCTAAGGAACTTATCCATTGCTCAACTACAAATGGATTTGTTGCAACATTGAATGATTTTGGTTGTTTCCTCCTGAAGCGGTCTAAAATTTATCCTTAGCATTGTGGATCAGGGTGCTCTATATGGGTGAGGTTATTATTTATAACCTGAGTGAGTTGTCCAAGTATGGTAATAATTTATTCAGCACTAGTTGAATCACCAGCTCCACTATAATTATCATGAGTAGGAGGGAAATCTCTATATGGATTAGGTTCATTGATACAACTTCCATTATTTTAACTAGGTGCCATTTAAAAATGATGTCATACATTATATTAGTTGGGGAATCACAATACATAATTTCAAACTAGTAAAATACCTAACATAAATTGAATAGTTTTTTCATATAATCCATAATCATAAAATAGTGTTTTCTTTTAGAAAGTATTTACTCATAAAGCTTTTATAATGGTTCGTAATGAAAATTTTTATTATCCTAAGCATATCCCTTAAGAGTGTCGTAACCATGAGTACCGCAAGACCCATTGTTGTGTACCAGGATTCCCCAGGTCAAACCCGAAACTCCTTGTTGGTGTTCTCACTCCAAAGTACAACTGTTCCAAAGCCACCTCTACCTGCTTGTATCTAGATGTGGATTAATTGTTTGGAAAATACACAAAATATCTACATTACCAAAAATCTAGGAAGTTCTTCCATACTAATCCTCAATGTATATATTAGGGTAATGTTATCTAATCAGATTTTTTTCTAAATCTAGCATCAATGATTTGAACTAATCTTCCCCTGATACCAACTGAAATTCCCCGACCCTAGTTACACAAAGTCAGTGCATTATTACATAACATTAGCATGATCACAAGGGATCAAATCAAAAAAGACCAAACAGTTTAGTAGAATTGGAAGTACTAGATACAATTATAAGTTTGGCGTTACATTCTGAAATAAAAAACAACACCATTGTGTCTCATATGAGCACACTCATGTCCCTTATAATATCCCTGTAGGTCATTCATAATATTCTTCTTCACATATTGGGAAAAATAAAACATAGAAAGGGGTGAGTTCATGTGCTATGTAAGTATAACAATATAGAGGAAACTTTATTAAATAAGAATAAAAATTTAAGGCAATGATTAAGACTAAAACAAAATCCTTTAAACATAAACATTATCATAATATTTAAATGATAAATGAAATAATTCCATTTATTTATTCACATGGATATTCTACTAGTCTAATAATCACAGGTAATATCAATAGCCAATTTTATAATGAGGGAAGGAATAATTCCAGACATCATAACCACATAGTCAAGGCCTTGCGCCAAGACTACAAATAAGATTTTTTCATGGATTGGAACTCAAAACTAGTTTACCTCAGGAGATCTACTGATGCATCGAGGAGCTACAGTGGTCTATACCCGTCACTTACTAAGTTCTATTCATCCCTCATATGAAAATGTTGAAACATAACAAAAACATTCAAATTAAAACCAGAATACGAAATGTTAATACATTAACCATAAACCATGAATGGTATAAAAATAACACATTCATAGTCAAACATATCAAAAAACCTTGAATACAATATAGAAGATTGTATCATAATAAATCAACTTCAAACAAGTGTAAAATCTATCAAAGGATATTAACATAAATGAAATCATAACTTTTTGAGAAAAATATCTCTTTCTATTTAGAAAAAATTTAAAAGTCAGATAATTATGAAAAAAATTATTTTGGAAATATTTTTATAAGCTTGTAAGGTAATCTATGAAGCTGTTATAATGGTGGAAAATAGTCCCACCAGCTGTATAAGTTTAGAAAATATTCTTACCTTAATTTGTTGAAAAGGTCAAAATGTAGCTTATTTAGAAAGTGACAGTAATATTTCTTTGAAACCAATTTATAAAAAGTTAAACATGGCAGAAAAGAATTTAACCCATATTATAGTAAATAATAAATATGTTTTTAAATACATTTTTAAGAAACCCAAATGTGGATGATGAAGAGGTCCATGTAGATACTCAGGTATAAACAACCTTGAATAAAAAAGAGACTGTAAAATTAACCCTTACCTTGTACATTTACTAGGTTGAGGGTACATTATCCTATTGTATAATAGTTAAATCATTGTTATTTAATTATACAATAACCACAAACATAAATATGATATCATATATGATCTTCTAATATTTATTTGTTAATAATATTTTAATAGTATCATTGTTTTGGGTGTTAACAGATTTTCTTTCCTTTATATGTTTTATTACGTAAGTAATGTTAGTTATTTATAGGATGTATTTGATTCATATCCATAATTATATTAAGCTTCTAAACATTATTTTTAATCATAAAATGAAAATTATTATTGAATGGTTATGATGGGGAATGAATCTCATCACGTTTGTGGAGACGGTAATCAGTATGTATGCACAAGTGACAATACAATTCTATTGATGGTGAAATCGTATGTAATTGAATGGTACATCATATATAAATAATATTTAACATGTTATATCTATTATTTACATCAATTATACTCATTATTATACCCGTCCAAATGATGTAGTGCAGAATAAAAAATTACGCCACGACATGGAGACGATAAGTTGTACGTATGCACGTACGGTGACGTTTTCATTAATAGGATGGATTGAAAATTAAATATGGATGCACCATATTTATAATAACGTCACAGTACGCAAAATTTATTGTAGATATTTTTTTGTTGTGGAAACAACAAATAAAAAAGATGTGGAAGAAGAAAAGAACTTGGAAAGAGGTGATGAAATTATTACCCCTTCTTCATGTGCTTCCTTTTTATTTGATAAAAAGGGATCCTTAGGGTGTATTTATGACAAAATTAAGGCCTCTAGGTTGAATTTAGGGTATTTGGAAAGATATTTTAGTTGTGTTTGGCTGAGACAAATGTATTTGGAGGTGTGATTTTCAGAGAAGGGGAGGTAACCTTTTATAAGAGAGGTGAGGGTGACTTTAATAAAAGTTTAAAATATAAATTTATTATAAAATTATATTAGGTTTATAATGGATACAAAAGGATTTTTTTAGATTATATGTTTGGGATAGGTCTAAAAACTAACATCCAATAGGTTTTATCCAGGTTTAGGTTACAATATTAACCTTAGATTTTAGATTTAAATCTTAGTTAAATAATTTAACTTTTAAAATGTATTATTTTATTTTTATATTACATGGTTAATAAACTTACTATAAAATTCCAAGAGAACCCAATTTTTTCATTAATGACATATGTATCATTATTTAAGCCCTTTTTCTTATCCATCGATTTTTAGGAAGAATATATCATTTAATAATATTGTATTTGTTTTAAAAACTCATTTATGTCAATTTGGCACTGTTTAGAATTTGTTTTTTTGTGAAAGTCATAAAAAATAGATTAGTTCAAAAAAATACATTAAATAAATCCAAAAATGTTATATTAACCTAGAAAATTCTTGTAAAGGATCATAAGTCTCAATTTACATTTATTGTTATATTTATAATATCAACTATTTTTATGATTCTTTGTTAATGTTACTACTACATCATCATTGTGTAATAAATAAATTTACGTATTTAATGTATAAAAATTATAAATACAATAAAATTTTGTAGGAAATATAATTAGATTTATAATTAATAGTTATAGTCGAATTTATCTTATGTATAACCCTATAGTAAAAATGTTTTAGTTAATAAAATTTAAATTTAACATTTTTATCTCTTCATTAAATAAAATATAATAAATATCCTAATCAAATACATGTGGATAAAATAGGATCATATATTATTCCTAAGGTTGATTTTGGTCGAAATACACTTATCTAATTGAATTAGGATATGTGTGAGGGTAATTATAATATCATTTTTACCTTTAATTACCCTATTTACTTTTAACCTTGGTAAATAAAATCTAAAAGTCACTATTCACCATAAATTATTTTCATCATATTGAACCAAGTTTTATAAACTAATGCCAACCAGGTCTCTAGGATTTTTGAAATTCAATTCACAAAAGTAGTAAAATTACGTTTTCTGCAAATTTGTTAATGTGCCAAGAAGCCAGGAAAAAGATGTTAAAAAGTTCAATAAAATTTTATACATGTAATCTTATTATAAAATTACTTGAATGAATTATATTGAACTAATATAGGTATTATGTATCTAGTTTTATTTAAAATAAAATAAAATAAAATAAATATTTATTTAAAGAAATAAGATTTAAATAATAACGTAGTGTTTTTCACAATTCATAAAAAATTGAATGTTTTCCGAAAAATAAAAAAAAACTCACCCTAAGCTAATTTTGATATTACAAATCCAAAAAATGAAGTCCATTTTGAAAAAAATATAATTTACATATTTTCAAAAAGTGGGTATTTCTATTCATAATGGATAATTTGATTGGCCATGTTGTGCTAGAACTTGATGTTGCGTACAATGAAAGATATTGCATTAGTTAATGAGAAACGTTTCGTGGAAGCATGAGGTTTTACATAAATAGGTTAGGGTACACAATGTGTAATAATAGAAACATATTCAACTTTCATATTTTCATGGATCAGTGAAACCTAAAAAAGGGCTTGGTATAATAATCAGTTTTTTTACATCAAAACATGTACAAGCCAGTGACACACAAATTTATATTGCATGATGTTTTCAATGTTTTTTAATTGAATGTCTTAAAATGTACTTCAAACACAATAATTAAGGAGTTAAATATTGTTTACACCATTACATCCTTCCTCTTTGTTACACACTTAAACATAATTCATTACCTAATCTTCACTTGGTACTATATAGAAGTTTGTGATGTCTAGTGTCTTTGGGGATTATGAACATTGCATAAAAAAATAAAACTATATTACACTTCTTTATTGAAAAATACTTTTACATGAGCACACACATTCATTCATACATAGAATTTCATGGGATAACCTGAGAACATGTATAAAAATAGGGTGAGATATAAATCCTAGCAAAGGAGTAAACAAGGTACAACCTGAATAATACAATACATGTTATATAATAATCATATCCATGGATAATAATAGAAAAATCAATATAAAGGAATGATATAGCATGATTATCATATCATGGAAATTTAGAAGCAACATTTAACATAATATTAGCTTGAGCCAAGGCTCATTGCACATGGAGCACGATTAAACCCTCATTGAACCTGAATTATCAGGAGTAAACCCAAATTGAACATGAATTATCATGAGTAAACCCTCATTACACTTTACTTATAATAATACTAATCTCTACCTAATGCATTGGAGTGCAATCCAGGTGCACCCTTCTTAATCATTTCATTTCTTGCATAAGTGTGCCACATGGATCATATAACATGGATTCATTAAACATCATCATTTATTGAATTATAAAAAATGTGGAATTAATACATTAAACTATATAATCTATAATAAAATGTGAATAGAGTTGAATACCCTTGACAGATAAATGGGCATGGTATTCACTACTTAATAACTTTGGATTTTAAAAATCACGGTGCAATTTCAGCAGCATATTGGAAAGACATAAGAATTCATAAAAATGGTTGATGATAGATAAAGTGGTATCTCATAATATTTACATGAAATTGATATTATGGGGGGTCATATAAATACATTTCCAAACATTTTTAATGGAATTTATATTCATAATACAAAATAATTGCTTGAATGTAAATAAGGAGAGAGAAATCTCTTACATAATTCCAACATGGTAACATGTGTACATGAGATAAATTAATGACAGATAAATGGGTATCCCATAATTCAAACATTAGGAGGTTATTATATAGGAGGTGATAAATCATACACAAATATTTATAATTGAAAAGAAAATGGTGTAGCAACATAAAGAATTTTGGACAAAAATGAGAAAGAAGAAATCTCTTACTTGAAAGTGTCATCCCAAAGGCTCGGGAGATTATTGAGAGAGCTTTTTGGGATCTTGGGGTGCCTTGAGATTAGTCTAGAGATAGGAATTCAGGGTTTGGTCGAGCACCAAATTCTTTGAGTGAATAGGAATGTGAGATTGAGGTGGTTTATATGGGAAAATAGATTTAATTTTCTATTATTTAGGTTTTGGAAAACACATATTAGACTAATCAATACCACAAACCAACCAATGGTTTTTTCCCAATGTTATTGAAAAATTGGAGTGTAAAACATTATTTTATAAGGCCAATGGCCGAGGTTATTAAAATATGAGGATTGTATATATGGAGGTGAGTCAAACTCTCAAGGAAGTCATTTTAAAAAGTTATACCATTTTATAAGTTTTAGAGGGTCCACTAAGGCTCTATAAAATTGACCAAACAATTTTAAAATCACATAACTTTAAAGGTAAAACATATATTTTCTGAAAAAACCTTTTATTGTATTTTATTACATCATAATTGGGTCATTATGACGTCATGAAATACTATATAAATTTAAATGGGATTTAATTTTTACCCAAAAATTCTTCTATCTCAGAAAATGATGTAAAATTCACTCTTACATAATTTCAATGTCTTGAATCCAAAATGATATTCATTTTCTATAAATAATTTTCTAAACATTTGAATGTTTTTTAAGATAAAAACTAACATTTATAAAAAATTCATGGGTTTTGACAAAAAGAGATTTAAAACCTTAATAAAAATTTCAACAGTATTCATAAACAATTTTTATAGTCATTTATATTTAATAAAAAATTATATGGTAATTATATTTTATTAAAATATTTTTTAATTAAAAAATCCATTAACTCATCAAATATATATTTCTTAATTGAATATTAACATAAAATGCTTTTTTCTCTTTAAAAAAATTTACAAAGTAACAATAATAAAATGAATGTATATTCTTTTTTTCTATATAAAAATTATGCACACAATCATAGTTCTAGGGTCTTATTACCTAACCCATTTTAAAATCCACATAAAACCAAATGGTAAGGTGTGCTATGGTGATGAAATTTTGGGGAGGCCTAGATAACATCGCCCGAGTGGTAGTATCTATTAACTTCCACTTATAATATAGGTGGTTCCACTCAATCTTAACGTGTTGATAATCATCTAGGTCAGATTCAAGAGAAAATTCCACTAACACAACCTCCTTTATGAGCACTGATAAATGGTCTTTGTACGGAAAAATTATACTGTATGAGGATATCACTTCCTTTATCTGAGTAAATTGGATTTGAAAAAGCCTTATATTTATAATAATCACTTTATCACTGTTCAATAGATATTTTAGAAACGGTATAATTATTAATGGTATTTTGAAATTCAATGCCATATAACAAAAAAGGTTCATTTTCTTTATATAACATGTTTATATAATACTACTTCTAATTAGATCTAGATAAATTTTCATTAATAAAAGTTCGGGTCGTTACAATCTCCCCCAAGAAATTTCAGCCTCTAAATATCATATTCCCACACTTAAAATATGAGGGTAACCCTGCTTCATCACTTTCTCTGATTTCCATGTTACTTCTTCAAACTTTTGATTGGGCCACAATACCTTGACGAGGGGCATTGGTTTATTTCTTTGAGCATTTTCCCTATGATATAAGATCTTCCCCAGCTACTCTTCATAGGGGAGGTCATTCTCTAATGGTATCACCTATGGAATAAGTACATGTGATGGGTCTCATATGTAATTCCTCAAGAGTGATACATGGAATACATCTTGTACTTGATACATGGTTGATGGGAGTGATAGTCAATATGCCACTTCTCCAATGTGATAAATGTTCACAAAGGTCCAACATACCTTGGACTAAGCATTCACTTCTTCCCAAATATCACAACTCTTTTACATGGTAATATGCAGAGGAATACCATGTCCCCAACATCAAACTCTTGGTATCATCTACGATTATCAGTATAGCTCTTTTGTCGACTCTGAGTTGCATTAATGTGCTACTATATGGTCTTAACCTTATCCACCATTCCTTTGACCATTTCAAGACCAAGGATTTTACGATCCCCAAAATCATCCCAACATGCCAATGTTTTGCACCTCTTCCCATAAAGGGCTTAATAAAGATCCATTTGGTTTCTTGAGTGGAAACTATTATTGTAAGAGAACACCCACAAGAGGATGATGTAGATAACATCCTTCTTTTAAGTCCATTGATAATGCTAACAACATGTCCTCAAGTATTGAGATAGTTAGCGAAGATTGGATATCAGTTTGAGGATGATAAGCCATAATAATGATCAGCTCCGTATTTAGAGAATGTCGAAGACTCTTCAAGAACATTTTTCTTAATCTTGGATGTTGAAAAGATACAATAGATAGTGGTACTCTATACTGACTTACAACTTATCTGATATATATACATGTTTTTTGATCCAATAATAAATCCTCTCGAATTGCAATGAAGTGTCCAGTCTTTATAAGATGATCCAAAATATCCCAGATACCATTATTTCTTTTGGATGTCATCAAAAGTCCGGTGACAAAGTCTATTGTGATGTTCTTCCATTTACATGCTGGTTTGGGTAATTGTTTCATCATCCCATTATCCTTCTGCCTCTCAGTGTTAGGTTTCAAACATACTAAGAACATTTATGTATACTCAATGATCTCCTTGTTCATATTATCCCACCAATAATTCTCTTGGATATCTTGATTCATCTTTTTTGTTTCTTGGGTGAATGGAGAAATTTTTACTATGTGAGTCATCCAAATGTTCTTTCATTAACTCTGGATTTTATTGAAAACATAGTCTTGAACCAAATCTCAATATTCATTCATCATTAACATTGAACTCTGAGAATTTACCCTTTTTATAGTTTCCACTTTCTTCTAAATTCCCACATCATCCTTTTGAGCATCCATTAACCTTTCCAAAATAGATGGTTGAGAAATAATTTGTGAAAGGTTTGATGATGTTCCATTCTTTATGGTTCCCATGTCCATCATCATCTAATCTAATAAGATTCAATTCTTTTTTAATTCTCACCAATGATAGAATTTCTAGGTCTTTTCTATATAGATCATCAGACACTTTGTTCTTTTTTCCAAGGAGGTAATGGATTGGGAAGTCATAGTACTCGATCAGGTCTAACCATCTTCATTGGTGCATATTTAACTCTTTCTATGTGAATATATTCTTGAGGATTTTGTGATCCACATATATTTTAAACTTCTCCAAAAAGAGGTAATTCTGCCAAATTTTCAAAGCAAAGATTACTATATCCAAATCCAGATCATGTGTGGGACAATGTTTCTCATGAACATCCAATTTACTTGAAGAATAGGCAATGAATTTTTCATTTTTCATCAACACACAACCCATGAAATTCTTTGAAGAATCACGAAATACCACAAAAAGTTCTTCACCCTTTGGTAGTGTGAGCCTAAGCCCAATGATAAGACTCATCTTCAACTCCTTGGAGCTCTTTTCACAATTATCACTCCATGAAATCTTGAATCCCTTCTGAGTTAGCTTGGTAAGAGGGTTTTACAGTTGTGAGAAATTTCTAAAAAATCGGAAATACTATCCAACTAACCCCAAGAAGCAACGAATATTGATCACCAATGTTTGCCTCAAACATCCCTCAATTAAAGCTATCTTGGAGGGATACTTAGATGTCCCATTTCTTGTGATTATGTGACCCATAAATGAGTCTTCCTTCAATCAGAACACACACTTTATATAATTTTCATAGATATTATCCTTTCACAAGGTCTCCAGTACACTTCTTAGATTCCAATAATGATCCTCCTTGGTTTGGAGTATATTAGAATATCATCTAAGATTACAACCTCAAATTTTCTGAGGAAATCTAAAAAGACTCTATTCACCATGTCCATGAATATTTGTAGAGAATTAGTGAGTCCAAAACGAATTACTATGAATTCATAGTGCTTGTATCATGTACGGAAAGTAGTATTGGGGATATCCTCCTTCTACACCCTTACATTGTAATATATCTACCACAAATCAACCTTGGAGAAGTATTTTTCTCCACGTATCTGATCAAACAAGTCATCAATTTAGGGTTGAGGATAATTTTTCCTTATCGTGATTTTTTGAGCTCAGAATAATCAATGAAAAGACGCATTGACCCATGCTTCTTCTTGACAAAGAGGACTGGTGCTCCCCTTTGTGATGTAATTGGGAATATAAAACATTTATCCAAATTCTATTATAGTTGTTTTTTCAGCTCCTAAACTCGAAGAACATCCATTATTTATGGAGTATTGAATATTGAAAACACACCAGTTATAGGATCAATTTATAATTCCACATCTCTCATAGGAGATAGACTTGTAAACTCCTCAGGATACACTTCAGCAAATTCTGTCACAATATCCATGTTTTGAAGGATGGATTCTTCCCTAGACTCAATCATTGGAGAGAGATACACATTTTTATAGGGCATAAATATCCATTCTTGATATTATTGTGATAAAGAATATTCATCATCCTCCTTGAACTGGTACAAAATTAGGTGTAGATTCACCATATGGAGATTGATTTCCCTCTCACAACAATTTATGAAGGCTCCATATAGGGAAATCTAATCCATGCCAAAAAGTTCATAAAATTATACTATATGGAGTATGAAGAGGTTCTCCAGGAATTTCAACACAAAATTATGATAGCATAAGAGTTATATTCATGGGATGTAATGATTAGCCAATTTTTCATTGTTAATAAAATATTTACATCCTTGATTTGTGGTGGTGTGGGTATTGTTCAATAATACATTCAGCATATAATAGAATTTGTAGAACTAGAATAAAAAAGTATATCTACTCTTATTAAATCAATAACTTGCATACTTTTCACTAATTCATTTATGGGGTTCACATTGGTAGTAGTGATGGAAAAAGACCACCCTTGATGCCTTGGAGGTTGTTGTATGCCTCTAAAAAACACTTGTATTGGGCAACTTGATGGTAAAGTGGCCTGGTTATTTTCAATTGATGTAATGAACAATGCGTTGTGGGTCAAACAGAGCGTTCCTCTCCATTTCCGCAACATTTTATTTTTCATGTTGACAATTACTAGATAAGTTTACTTCTATTCCACAACTAAATCTTTTTCTCTTCCCCTTCCGGCAATTTCCTGGGGGCTTCGTTCCTCACCATTGGCCAGCGGGGTGATGAATTTTTTTAGCAATATTTGATTTTTCGATTAGACCTTTAGAAATAATGTCCACCTTACACATTTTAACCCCTTCATATCCCTAAGATTTCCTGAATTCCTTTTATACCATGAGGTAACAATATACAATTTCTTTATATCTCTCGAAGTCATAGTTCACTAGGGACTTCCATAGGCTAGGTTTTAGCATAGTAAATAAGTGATCAACCTTAAATTTGGGGGTAACGACAATGTCATCGACGTATCATTCAAGCCTTGTGATGTATGCCTCATAAACATTAATAGATCCATCATCTTTTTTCTTGAGGGAAAGGAAGTCCATTTCCATCTTATTTTGGAGGGTGTGAGGAAAACATTTATCAAAAAACATTTTCCAGAAATAATTCCATTCTAATGCCTTGATTTCGTCCTTAGGATTCATATTTTTGAACAATGTCGACCATTTATCATCTACACCATCCATATGATAAGCAGCTATATGAACCTTCTCCTATTAGAAACATTGAAGTATGGATAATATCTTTTCAATGGAGTGGATCCATTGTTCAAAAATCGAGGGATCAGATAAACCACTAAAAGTAGGAGGCATTTGTCTCCTAAATCTCTCAATTGTGACTTGTTTGTTCTTAGGGGGGTTGAACGTTTCACTTGACCCATGATTCTATTCAAATCATGAGTTTTTTGAGAGAGTATCATAATATGGTTTTGATTCCCCCTCCAAACATATTGTTTATCTCATTAGAACATTCATCACAATGATCTTCTCATCAGTTGTTAGCGCAAGTCCTCCTATTACCGACCATTATATTGAATAAAAGGAAAGTTAGGGGTAAAAATTAAAGGGTAATATGAATAAAAAATAGGTAACTTATAAATTAATTATATTTCTTTAACATATGAATTTCTAAGCTTCAATCTATGTTATCCATGATCTACTTCCAAATATATATCCTTAGGGGGAATTTGTTTCCATTAATAATGGTTCATACTATTCTCATTAATTTACCAAATCATATCCCCATGGTGTGTTATTAGCAAGAGTGAAACAAGTCCTAATGTCGTGCTCCATTTCTCTTTCGAGTCTTGCTCAAAGCAGTGTTTTCGAGATTTACGCCTACATACATTTCTCTCAAAGCCACCTCAACCAACTTGTATCCAGAGAGGGATGTATTTTTTTGATAAACCATATACTCAATACTCACCAAAATTCAGGTATGTTTTTATAATATATAGTCTTATCCATATGTCTTTCACTTGGGTTTTCTAATCATAATCCCTGAAATAACTAGACCTATCTTCTGATACCATCTATAATAACCCTTCTCTTTGTTTCACAATTAAAGATAATTCTTACATAAAATCTTCAATTGATAAAACATATAAGATCGAGAGGTCTAGTGTCCTTGGGGAATAAGAACATTACATAACAACTAAAAACAAGAATTACACATCTTTATTGAAAACTTCTTTTACATGAACAACCTTATTTTTTCATATATAGCACTAAATGGGATAACATGAGGACATGCATAGGTAAAAGGTGAGATATAGTGCCCAATAAGGGATTAAAAAAGGCATAAAATTAAGAATAAAATAAATTTAAGGAAATAGAAAAATTAATGGATCATAAGAGAAAAAACAAAGGCACGATAGAGAATGATTATCATAACATAGAAATGTGAAAACAACATTTTACATGATATTGACATGATCCAAGGCTTGTTGCACATGGAACATGACTAAACCCTCATTGCACATGAATTAGAATGCATAAGCCCTCATTTAAATTTAATTATAATCATTAAAACCTCATTAGACTTGATGTATCATGATACTACTCTTTAGCCAATGAATTGAAGTGCTATCATGGCTCACCCTTCTTAATCATTTCATTTCATGCATAAATGTTACACAAGGATCATATAACATAGATTCATTAAACATAATTATTTAGAACATAGTAAATGAATTTTTAATTCATAAATGATACTATATAATCAATAAGTAAATGTTCAAAAAGGTGAATACCCTTGCTTGATAATTGGGCATGGTATTCACAACACAATGACATTGGCTTGTAAAATCACAGTGCAATTTTGTCAGCGTAACGACATGACATAAGAATTAATAAAAATGGTTGAAGAGAGAGAAATGGGGAATAATAATATTTAAATGAAATGGTTAGTAAGGGGGTCATATAGATAAATTTTCCAACATATTTTATGGAATTTAGATTCATAATACAAAACTATTTCTTTAATGTAAATGAGGAGAGAGAAATCTCTTACGAAATTTCATCATGGAAACATGTGTACATTGGAGGAATTAATGAGAGAGAAAGGTGTATATGATCATTAAAAAATAAGGAGGGATGTATAGGGTTTGTTTAAAATCATACCCCAACCTTTTTAATTTAAAATACAAAGGTATAGAGACATAAATAAACATGGACAAAAATGATAAAAGAAGAAATACCTAACATGGAAGTGTGACCCCAAAGGCTTGGGAGAGGCTTGAGAGAGGATTATTAGGATCTTTGGGCACCTTTATAGGTTTATAGGGAGAGTATTTCTAGTTTTTGGAGAGCTCCAAATGGTTTTAGTGAAGAGTAATGGTAGATTTATTGGGTTTATATATGAAAAGAGAAGGACTTCAATATTATTTATGTTTTTGAAAACACACATTAAAATAATCCAAACCACAACCCAAACCATGGATTCCTCCCATGGTTTCTCCAAAATTATAGTGGAAAAATTATTTCATATGTCCAAAGGCCTATCTTATTAAAATATTAGGCTTTATTTTGTGGATGGGAGACACCCTCTCAATGAAATCATATTAAAATGTTAAAATGTTTTTTAAGATTTTGGGGGTCCACTATGGAACCATGAAATTAATTTAACAAATATGAAATCACATTATTTAAATTAAAAAAATATATTTTCAGAAAATCCATTTTAAATTATTTTATTACATCCTTAGTGGGTCATTATTAGTTCATAAAACACATTATATATTCTAATAGTATTTAATTTTCCCCAAAAATTCGACTGTCTCATAAAATTTTGAAAAATTCACAATTAGAAAATTTTGATATCCTAAATCCAAAAATTATATTCATTTAATCTAAACAATTCTCTAATGATTCAAATTTTTTACTTTTAAAATATAAATCTACATTTATAAAAAAATTCATGGAATTTGACAAATTGTTTTTTAAACCAGAATAAAAATGTCAATTGTATTCATAAAAAATAATATTGTCATTTATATTTAATGAAAAGTAATTTAGTAATAATATTTTCATAAAATAATATTTAATTCAAAAATCCATTAAATAATCAAATTATATTGATTAATTTAATATTTACTAAATTTACTATTTGTGCCTTAAAAATAATTTACAAAGTAATAATAATAAATTGAATTTATATTGTTTATGCAATAAAAAAATAATCCACACAATCATAGTGCTAGTATCTGGTAAAATAAACACTAATAACACCCCCATAATACTGAAGGGTAAGGTGTGTGATAGTGAAAAACTCTTGTAAAAGCTCAAATAACATCTCTCAGGTGGTAATCTCTATTAATTTCAACTCTCCCAAAGCCGGTTCTACTCATGCTCAATGTGTTGAAGCTAATCTTGGGATTGGTCAATAGTAAAGCCCAGTGATTCAACATCCTTTCCAAGATCCATGAAATGGGATTAGTAAGGATCAATTCTACAAAATGTGGACATCACTTCCTTTTTTTTGAGTAAAGTGGATTTTTTAATGCCATATATTTATTCTAATGATTTCATCATTGTTCAATGACTATATTAGCAATGGAAAAAAAATTTAATGTTATTTTTAAATAAATAAACATAAAAAAGGACGTGAATGTGATTTATATAACCATTTTACATGATAAGACATTTAATTAGATCAATAGTAATTTCATTAATAAAACATTGTGTCATTAAATACACTACATATATGTCATGTACTTTACTAATGAAACATCCTATTAGTCTCCTGTGTTCTTTCCATGTATAATGACCACATGGGTTGCATGAAGTTTTCCACTAATATGTTTAAATTACACAACACGTACCCCATCTACATTCCCTGTAATATGACATTACGTGTGACAATTTGGCCCAATACACACACGGTGTGAAATAAATTCACCATGTTTATTTACTGATCAATACATCGTGTATCCTATAACCTAACCGGGTGAAGTGAACTTGGGTACATGAAATGTAAACTAGCTACATTTCAAGTAATCCCATTTTATTTTACTTGATTCCTTGAAATGTTTCTATGAAATCTCTAGTTCTTCTTCATATACTAATGGATTTCAGAAATTGTGATTATTTAATGATGAAATTAAAATGACATAAACTTATCATTTCAAATAGGATTAATGAATGAGTAATATAAAAATAAAAATTATACCATGTTTTCACATGTTTATCAAAAATCATATAAATAATTATAAACATAACATTTGATCTCTCTGATTCTACACGAATGTTCTAGGAATAGTGGAATCACTATTGATGGGTGAAATATTAAAATTTATTTGAACATAATGCTTCTTGAAACCCCGAGAAAGGATATTTCTAGTTAAATTTATAAATAATTTATTTAGATTAGTTGAAACGATTTACTCATCATAGGATACATTATTAAATAATTATTTTTATCTTAAACCCATTTCAGATTATATTCATTTCACTATATGGATTCAATTATGGAATCCCACTAGTAGTGATCCACATTTGATTTTTTGATATCAGATAAATTCTATTTGACTTATGTGTAATTGAACAGTAAATCAACTATCTTGAATTATTTACATTAATCTCTTTAGGATCCTTCAGACTTTATTATTTGATTATCACTCATTAGAGGAAGAGATGAATAATTCAAGAGAGATAGAGGGTGAAGTCTATTGTGTGCAATGATTCTATAATTTCATTTTTTGATTAACCAATCAAAAAGACATAACCACCTATTTATAGTTCCAGGGTTTACATTAAAATATACTTTAATTGTTTATCTGACCAAAAAAATAAACCCTTAATATTTTCAAAACCCCATTCCATAATAGAAAATAATTTAAATATTATTTTATGGAAAGACTTCTAGCTTACTCAATCAAAAATCATATTATACCTAAAACTAAATTAATATTTATCATAAGAAGAAATATCATTCCATACAAACTCCACAACATTTATAGATAAATATATATTTAATTAAACATTTTGTTCATTAGAAAATATTTGTGTTTGATAAAACTTGTATAAAAATATTAATCTGTCTGTGAAATAATATTTTCATAAGTAAATAAATAATATTAGAATTATTCTATATTTATGGAATCACTTTTTGTGTGAGCCTCTAGGATTGTTTCCCATTTTCATTAGTCATGCTTCCCTAAAGTAAATTATTATTTTATCTAAACTGTTCATGGATCACAATAGAATAAACGTAATGTTTCCATATATAAAACAACATATGAATACTCACTATGTAATATAATCCCTATATTTTAATTTATCATGGAGAAGGTCACACATATTTTTTTTGTCAAAAAATATGATCGATACAACTTTCTTTTCCCATATGAAATAAAAACACCATCACACCATTTCCATGGAATTTATTACGAATGTCTCATTCAAATCAAATGCTTTATATATAAGATTCAATAATTATGGGTGGGACAAATCATTCCATGAAATATCCATTGATAAAAATCTACTCATGACCCACCCAATGTATCTAACTTTTCCATGAAGCATTATCAACATAGTTTAAAAAATATATATTACTGAATTATTCATAACATGAATTAATAATAATCGTAATGTAAATATACCATTACACTTATTTATAAATAAGAATATATGGTCTCCCTAAACCATGGAAGTTGATAGTGTTCGGTATGTCCTCATAATCTCCCATCTTGGAGATTATCAACTATGAAATTCATGAGAAGAATCCTCAACTATTTATTTGTATACAACCTAAAAGTTAGGTTCATTGTGTCACATAATATAATCTTATAAAAACACAGAACATTGTAAAAGACTATCATTATAGAATTTCAATGTTCTTATCATATACGGGAACTACTATGACCATATCAACCTGACATACACTATCAGATTTTTTTATTAAATTGATGGAGAAAAACGAAATATAATAAATAATATGTTTTATTAATAATTAAATCATCTAAAATATTAGTAATTAAAGTATTAATAGCTTCACATAGGGATCCAAATATAATAAATATTTGGTAGGTTAGTCAAGAAAATTCCTGGAAGTATAAAATTTTAGTGGGGAGTGACATGAATGGGATCAAATGGTTTTAATTAGATAACCCTAATGACCAAGAAGGATATATGTGTTCCATTTTTTCATTGTGTTATAGAAGTGAAATGTTTGGGTTCTTGTGTATTGAAATGAATTGGTTATTATTTCCTTAGATAGCTCAAGGATAATCTATCATATGGTGGGGATGATTTAACTTCATGGGTAATCCTTAACAATTATTCATATCAGTTCTTAGATCAACACAATGAATTTAGACCCTATCAAAGGAAAAACTGTATTAGTATATGTTAAGGAACGTGTCTTGGGATTTATCTTGGGAATAAGTGTTTATATTTAGATGAATTTTACTATGTGTAGTATATAGAAGAGGTATTAATATTTTAATTGAGTTATGAATATTATTTTATTTATACTCTAGGTATAGTAATTTTTTGGATGAATTTAGAAAACTTAATTAGTTTCAGTAGAATTTAGGAAAATATCGGCTTTTAGTCATAAGGAAAACATTTTAATGTCCTAGAATAAGACTGGTCTATGGGTTTTAGATGTTATGTGTTTTAGAAGTTATAATTTCCTAACAAGTTCATAATCTGAAAATAATTTTTCTATTTAAATATGGATGTACTAATAGATAGGATTGTGATGGGATAATTATTTAGTTGTTGATAATGATGATTGTTGAGTGGAAGAACCAAGGTCAGAATGTTTGGAAGTAGTTCTATTAGAATGTTATCCATCATAGTCTGGTCCGTTGAATGTTGAGTTTGGTATGAGGGGATGTAAAATTTTAAAGTGTTAAATGCTCATATGATACGTAATAGTAACAATTACTATGTAATGTTCTAGGTGTTTTAACAAATGGTCTATTCTCATAAATAATGGTAACATGGAAGAAATGAGAGATACATTATAGAGTTTCCCCAAGTATGTAATAGTAGACATGTGACTAAAAAAATAAGTAATAGTTTATTCCATTAATATATAAAATCACCCATAGAATATATAAGATTCACACTCTTTGGAGAATTAGTAATGTGTTTGGAGGCCCTATGAAACCTAATGGTTACTAGGATGATGTTTACGGTTCATTTCCAAGTGATACATAATCATACCTAAAATAGTGAATTTATATTGGGGATGATAACTAAGGTTCATTTGTGGTACATGTGTTTAATGGAGACCGTGATAGAACACCTTGTATATCGAGTAGAGTTAATTTTTTTCTAGAGGAAACACTTTTTATAATTTTTTTGATTAGGTGATTCATATATGATTTTAATTCTATAATGTCTCATTGGGCCACACTTCGTAGTTTAATGATTGAGGATTGAGTTTGAATTTTTGTCTCTCTCTAGATGGTTTAAAAGTTTTATACAAATAGTGTTTTGGATGGGACATTAAACATTATTATCTATGATATAATAAATTGTGATTTTATTTATGATATATTAAAATTGTTTTGGATTTGTATTGTAAAACTCCCAAAATTATAAAAGAGTAACATTTATTTGATAGCATGTTTGACACACAAAACGAAACATAGAAATAAATATAACCTCTCAATGCTTTATGGTGTACTTAAAATTTTATTTATACTTAATATATTTAATATATTTAAATTCATGAACTACCAAGCCATCTTTCAACACACAGAACGATTATTTTGTCCAATATATTTTTTTTTCACATAAGACTGAATTTTACCAATGAATAATATTTAATTAATATAACATTATTTCATATAATAATATATATTATAGATATTAAAATATAATTTTTGAATATGAATAACTATAATATGAATATATATATAATTCAATTAACTGGTAAAAAAATACCTAGAAATTATTTCATGAACTAATTGAATATAAATGGGATGCTTTTATAAAAAAGTATTATTATGCACCATAGGTGTTTTATCATAAAAATTAAATTATTTACAATTATTGGATGATATTAATTAATTATATATATTTTATATTACATCATATGTTCTTGACATTCATCCAATGTTTTTTATTCGTATTAGAAATAATAAATCTAGATTTATGCAAAAAATTGTATTTTTCTAAAAAATAAATTTTGCAGTAATTAAATGGCGTAGCTAGTTTAAAAATAAATTATTCAATTTTGAAATTTTTATTTGTAAAAATAAAATTCAAATTTTGAAATCAAAATGTGAAAATTATCTTAGGGTGAGTATTTTATATTTTTCAGAAAAGTTTAATTTTTTGATGAATCGTGAAAATAATGAATTTTAATTGAAAATTGATTTTACATTTAAATATTTATTAAAGAAAAATATATTTTAAATTTTCATACTATCTCCATAATATCAATTATATGTCAAATAATAAATTTATTCAATTGGAATAAATTTCACATTGAAATTGGCTATAAAAACATAGTGGTATTTTTAACATTTTAGCATAATAAATATGCTATGTCATCTTATCAGTACGATTAATTTAAAATTAAGTATTTTTAGATTTTTCTGAATGGAATTTTGAAAAATGGAATTTTTTTTTGACAATAATAATTTATAACATCAACTAAGGTTACATTATTTATCTACTTAAATGATCAGTGAAAGTTCTTAAAATTAATTACAACAATTATGAGAAAAAATAGCTTAACAAACGAATAAACCCTAAACATAAGTTCCTAATTTACTAGAAACTGATAAAAAATATATTTTATTTCCATGTTTATTATATAACCTAATTATTACAATTTTTTCATATTATATCAACTTGACATGGAAATATGTGGGTGGAATTCCCTCTTTCAAAACAATACGTGATTGACAATCCTCCTCCATTATAGAAAGGCACTAACTCCTCTGAATTATTAACAAATATAAATCACTTTGTGTAATAAAAAAAACATAAAATATAATCCCAAAAAATACCTCCCCTAATAATAGATTATTTACATTTTTCAAAACTCTTTCCAAGGGTGTATTTTGGTTTATACCATTTGGATTTACCTGAATAAAAGGTAACATTCTTTAACGATCATTTTTGATTCATTTTCATCTATAGACCTTATATTATTTTTATATCATGGATACATATTATCCTTCATATCAAAAATATACTATTATGTTTTTATTAAAAATTTTATACAAAAACATTCCCGCACACCCATACAATGGGATACACAATCACCATTAATATTAATGGCAGACTACCACATCTCAAACAAATTCCATTTGTTCTTCCATTAAAAACCATTAATGGTTGGAAATAAGAGTGAATTTATATTTTAGAAATGATATGTAAAATATATTTAATGACTTCATGATTTTTTAATTATTTTATAACACATATTGTTTCCCTTTTTGTAGGAATACGATAACATCATTTGTGGATGTGGGGACTATCACCTCTTCGAAGTGATGTTTTATTTTCACCATATAAAGGGAATGTAAAAATGATAAATTTAAAGTGAAATTTTGAAAAATATGAAATAAAAATGATTATTTAATTATAATATATATATATATGTCATTTAGCTTTCATTCTGTTAAATATTATAAGTAAATCGATACAACAATCAAGCATCTGTACGACCAACCGTCTCTATGAATGGTGAAATCCACTTCCTATCTCACAAATTTATGAATTATTAAAAATACATATATACTGAATATATATAATTTTTAAATTATTTTTTCTATTATAGAGAATATAAAATCATGATCAACATATGATTAATAGATATAAAATGTAAAACTTACTAAAAAACTAGACAATTAACACTAGAAATAGTGAAAATAATGAAAGATCATTAATAAATGGGTAATAAAATATTATAAGAAGGTCATATATGAAACTGTATATAATAGTATGGTTATGATATAAGTTATTTACATGTTTTGAACTATTATACGAGAGGTTTAAAGATTTTATCCCAAAAATAATCCCAAGGTATGGGATTATTTTTCACGCTTACATTCACAAGGAGTACACCATATTAACCATTTATTTATTTATTTATGGTTTATATACTACCCTATTTTATTTTATATCATTAATAAATTAATATACATGGTATTTAAATTACCATTTGATTTTATTTCATTCATGGGGATTATGATTTAAAATTTATCCAAGTGGTAAGGGCTTCATCTCAATTTCCGTTAATTGAGGCATACATTATCTTTATTGAACTAATTTCTTATATATGGTGTACATCATACCACTTTGAAATGTAATATTATTAATAATTTAATATTATTGTTATTTTGAGTTCCATTTTTAATTATTTCATCTATGGGTATTTGAACATTCAATTACCAAGTTGTATGAAATTTTTATACTAAATTCCTTTTCGTAGAGTTATATTTATTAATATTTCTCATTAATATACATAGATTATGTGTGTAATCATGAGTTACAATATATAATTTTTTAAACTTATTTTATTATTAAATTTTGACAAAAATAATCTATTCATTTTTTTTATTCTCACTTCAATGTTTTGGTCTTTTTAAGGGATTACGTCCCAATCTCATTTTTTTTGGGATTGTTTACAATTTAACATTCATAAAAGAATTTTTTTGGATAATTTTTTTTTTTAAATCAGTTTCATTTTTTTATTATATAGTTATTCATGAACATTTTTTAAGTAATAATATCATTTTCCACTATTAGGTAGTCAAATTTTTTATAAAATACATTTCATGAAAAACCAACTTCAATTATCTCTTTAGTCAAAGAACTTGTTTCCATCAAAAACCACTAATTTCAAATAAAGTATTCAAAAATGTTTTAACAATTAGAAAAAAATTATTTATCACATTTTTAACCTTTCTCTATTTGAAAATTTTATTAATGTAATATTCTTGTATCTTTCTAAATATGGTAGTTTTCTATTATTTTTACCTTACAAAAAGAAAATTATTTTTTACATTGTGTGACATATAAGAAATTTACTACTATTTTTTATTTAATGATTTAGTTGATAGTCTAGAAGGATTATTTTTTATGAAATACTGTTTTATAGGTGATTTTCATATAAATGTTTCGGTAATCCCTTCCTTGGTTCCTTTTTTATAGTTCCCTTAAAATATTCAATTACCTATGATTATTAAACATGAAATTTTCCCTCATTATCCACATCATTTATCATGGATATGTCTACTGCCTAAAATATATAAAATTTTTAAATATAGTGTTTACTTTAATAGTGACTTTATTTTCTATATAAATGTTTAAAAAAAATTATTTTTTACTCAATACAGATATTTGATAAAGAATATTATTCATTAATTAAACCAATTATTAAATATATAGGGAATGATCTAGACTGGAAGTGAGGGGTGGGGATATGAATATATATATATATATATATTAAATAAATTCTTCAAAATACTCCCATGAGACTAATCATTTGTTCAAATTAGATTGGTTTCTACCTATAGTATTAAATCATCTAGTGAATGGTCTTAATTGTAAGCGTTTTCAAGTGACCAAGACCTGGAGTCCAATAATTAAGCATTGGATGCATTAAAAATTCAATTATTGTTTTTATTTATCAATGTAATATTTACATTGAAATTATATAGGGATTCAATTCTTTCTCCTTTTATTTATTAAATGTGAATTTCTTAGTTATTTAAATTTTCATATTAATAATTACTTATAATGTTATTTAAATTGAATGTGTGTTTAGTTATTTACCTATCAATATTTTTATAAACATCCTTATCAGTTTATTTATTATATTTCATGTGTGATATATTATTTATCATTCTATATTTTTTAACCTCTAACCCCTTAATTTATTTATTAAATGTAATGTGTGTTCAGTTATTACATTTCTATTTAAATTATCCTCATTGATTCATTAATTATTATATTGTACTTATACCTTATAGGGTGTTTGAGTTAATACTTATTTTTTCTATTACCCAAGAACCCATGAAATGTACTATAAAAGAGTGTCAATGATATGAGAAGATTTAATTATGTTCTTATTTAAAAAAATGTTGAAATTAGTGTATTTATTTGTATTACAGACTCAGGTATGTATCTGGTTTACCAAGACTACTAAACTCTTTGGTCCATAGAGATTTGATTCAATGTAATCATGCCAATATAAAGGTACTAGAGACCAGATTTGAGATTGTTTTTTGGTTCACTATAGTTGGAATCATATGATTTTTAGTAGAAACATATGTAACAATATTTAAGAAAATATAGTCTCAGGAACATAACCATAAGATTGTATTTGGGGTTAAGTATAGATTGAAACTATAATGTTTTAATAGTGTATATATTATGTTGGTATACCATTCCATACATTCTATCAAGATACTACATATGGGTGTGTTTCTAGTACAAATGTTCCTTGGCATGAGAACCTAAAAAAAGGTGTGTCCGTATTGACTTGAGAATAACCAATTTCACAACACTGGGCCTTACTGATATCCTAGTTTGCCACTATTGGGGGGAATTCTTAATATAATTCACATTTTCTATACAAACTATTATAAAAAAATTGAAATATATAAAAACAGTGATAGTCCTATAATAATTGTATGTTTTTTTGATTTAAAATAAGGTTTCATGATTTTGTTTTCCATTTAATAATTAAATGCTTTTCTCATAGTGACTATTGTTACTCACACAATGAGTTTTGGTATTATTTAATGTCTGGAACCCAAAAGAGTCATGTTAAAATTTAACATTAAGGAATATTTAGTGAAAAGGAGACACCGAACAATGTGATTATAAGAGTGAAATATATCATGTGTTTTCCTAATCTGTTTTCCCCAAATATGATTAAAAACATATACCTCATTCAACTCATAAACTCACTAAAGAAGATAATGATGGAGGTCTATGTTCTTGAGTTGTTGATATCATAGAGAAAATAAGGTTCAATTTCCATCATGAAATAAATGTTGCAGGATATACCCAATAATGTGTCTCAATTCAATGATAATGTGGGTGATTTTTGGGATATAAAGACATAAATAGAAAAATTAACGAGGAAAAATGAACTGTATGATTGAAGGAAATGAAAAAATTTATATAGATCCATTTATAGTTCATTTCCATAAATGTGGTGAAATAGTGAATTACTCGAGTCAATTCTATCATATAAAGGATAAAATATTTACCATATATGTTTTGATGTGAGAATTAATGGGTGAAGTATTTAGGTATTAATTTTTTTTAAAACCATAATAAAATGGTTATTTAATTATTAAATTTCAAGGATTTCCATCAAATTTATTTTGTATGTGTATTAATATGGTTTTTGAAAAGGATATATTATATGTATGGTGAAAACCCAACAAGTTTGTAAAGGTCGTGGGACATAAACCACTGACCAAAGAGAGATAAGGGTTTAACTCCATCCATTTACCTAAGCTACATTTTGGTTAATGTGTTATTGTTTTTAGTTAAATAATTTGACAAGAAATATAAATTATGAACCTATAGTTTTAATTTTCAGGTCCAGTGATTATGGTACAAACCATATTTTCATTATAGAATATTTTGACGCGTAGATAATTATATTTCACCCATTTAAGGGCCTTATAATAAGTTAAAAGTTTATTTTAGTTCTTCAGAAGTCAATGTTGATTATTAGATAGCCATTTTATAAAATAATGGACGAATTAGAAATTGATCAATTGAAATTAATGATGAAAATTCTTTTTATTGATATAGGTTATTTAAGTATATTTTCATATATTTATTGGTAGTTATAGAATTACCCAAAATTAGTAAAATGGTAAAGAAATAATTTTCTTTTTCAAAAACAATATTTTTTGTGGAATCGATGGTATTTAAAATCGTCATAGATTTATGAATTTGAGCCAATAGAATTTACATTGATTTTTTTTTTGATATCAATAACCTCATTCACCATCTATAAATATTTATTCTTTTCCTTCATGTATTTATTTCCACATTATATTAATGTTATCTTACTTAGATACCTAGTTATATGTATTTCAATTAACCATTTCAGTTACCATTCTCTATTATTATCAGGCTATTTTATTAACTTTTGTCACAATGTGGAATTTGAATAATTTAATTTTCAAATATATTACCCTATATTTCCATGGTTGAGTTTAAATTGTATGGATGTTGTTTATTTATGTCGGGTGTAATGTATGACCCAAAAATTTGAAATTATTAACTTTTACTCGATAACATGGTTTACACACAACAGAAAACATAATAATGATTATAAAATATGATGAAATTATGGTAAATTTAATATTTTAATTTTTTAATATATTATATATATTTCAATGAAGGAAATACCTTGTTATCTTCTATCACAAAAAACAATGACTTTCTTCAATATCTTACCTTACATGCAAGACAAAGCTTTACAAAAAACAATATATATTTTTAATATATTATAATTTAACCAAATAAGATATAAAATTTCCAAAAAATTAGAAGTTATGAATATTATTAACAAAAAATTAATGAATATTATTGAATTAAGTGGTTAAAATTTATATATAAATGAATATAAGAAATAATTGCATATAAATTTGTTGTTTTTATAAAAAATACTATCATGAGTCAAAGGGGTTTTATCAAAATAATTAAATTGATTACTATAATATAATGATATTTATAAAATATATATATATATATATTATAAAAAATAAAACAGCTTTTATATTAATCCAATTTATTTTTTAGTTATAAGATAATTATTAATCAGGTTTATTCTTGAAAATTGAATTCTTCTAAAAAGGAAAATTTTCAACCTTTTAATGGTACAACTATTTTTAAACTAATTTTGACACATTTATAAATTTTATTTTTCACAATAAAATTAATTTTTGATACTGTGTCTTAAAAATCATCTTATAGAGAATTTTTTTATTTTTCAAAGTAAAGTTTCACTTCTTGATGAAAATTGAAAAATGTTGAATTTTAATTCAAAAATTATTTTTTATCAAAATAATTTATATGGAAAATAATTAACAATGTTAAAATATATTTTAAACTGGGTTTAAATACAAATTATATTAATTATACATTAATTAATTCAATTTTTTTTTCATTTTAATCAATTTCACATTGAAATTTGATATAAAAACATAGAGTTTTTTGAACATTTTTAATTTAAAAATCATCATTGTCATATACTATGTGGGATTAATTTAAAATTAATTCATGACAAATATGTGATTGAAATTTGGAAATAAGGATTAATTTTTTTTGAATTAGATTATTTTATTATTTTTATTATATTAAACTATGTTTATGACAAAAAATATTACTGTTATTAAATAATATTAATCATAGTAATTAAGAGAAAAAATAACTTAATAAACGGCTAAACCGTAAACATAAGGGACAAAATGACCTATAAACATATCAAAAATCTATTACATAGGCATATTTTAACCATATCATAACATTTCTAGAATGTGGTTAATTATTGGAGCCACATGATAAGAAACAAATGTCTGTATAATTTCCTATTCAAAAAATTAATAAGATTGCCCCACCTTCTCCAAAATACAAAGGCGCTCACCCCTCTCAATTATCCAAATCTATCAATACCTTTTCCTATTCCACTTTCATCAAAATAATCTTTGATAATCACTACCATCATCAAAAAATCCTCACTTTTTTCATAATGAAACCCAAGGATGTATTTCTGATTGAAGAAAACAGAATTACCCTAATAAAAGGTAATGTTCTTCAATAATCAATTTTATTTAGATTAATTATCTAGACCTTTACTTATTTTTATATAATGAATATAAAACAACCTTAGTATATTCAATAACCTGAGATGTTTTTAAGTGTTATTACTATACTTTCACACACATCCATCAAATGGGTTACACAATCATCATTTGTGAGTACGACAGACAACCACCTTACGAACCAATGTTATTCATTCTTCCATTTTACAATTTTAAAGGTGGATAATAATAATGGATTTATAGTTTATATATGATATATATATATAATATTTATAATTTAATTAAAAATATATAATTATATTATAAAAAACCAACATGCCTTCCATTTTCCTCGAATACGATACCATTGTTTGTGGAAGTGTGGACTATCGCCTTCTCAAAGTGATGTGGTTCATTCCCACTATACATGAGAGGTATAAGGGATGTTTTTAAGAAACCTATGTTAAATATATTACATAAATATTGAAATTTAATATATATATATATATATTAATATATATTATTCAATTTTCATTATATTAAATAGGATAAGGAAATTGAAGTAGCTTTTTTTCTTGCGTACGTCCAACTGTCTCTATGAAGAATGCATTTCATTTTCTATCTACAAAATTTATAGATAATACTAAAAAACAATACAATGAAATTATATGATATCTAAATCATTTATTAAATATTGGATATTATTAAATCTAGATCTATGTTGAATGAAAAAAATTACAAGGCAAAACAAACTTTCATATTATGAAATTAACACCCGAAATAAGGATAATAATGAACTATTATTTAAAAATATGTCATAAGATACTAAAAGAAGAACATATATGTTGTTTTTAATATTATTATTGTTCTATTATATGTTATGGACATGTCTAAAACCATTATACATGATTTTAAATTACATTCACCCAAAAGGAATCCGAAGGTAAGCGATTCTTGTCTCACTTTTACTTTGCTGAGACATACACCATATTCATCACTTATTCATTTTGTGTGGTGTATATAATACCCCTATTGTATTCTATATCATGAATAAAATCCACTTCATTCTATTTAAATTCTAAATTGATCTTCATTCCTTCACGTGACTTATGATAAAAAAGTCATCTAAGTGGCAGGGGACTTTATCTCAATTTCCTTTCTTTGACGCATTCTTTATCATTATGCTCACAATTTATTATATAATGTGATGTAATAACATGAATGCCTAATTAATAATGGTATTGTTGCATTAAATTATAATTATTTCATCTTAGGGTATTTGAATAAAAAATTACAAAGTGGTAATAACATATCATAAACTAATTACATTCTATCAAGTTATATTACATCCTCCTTGTTGTTAATATTATATGATTATGTGTGTAATAAATTTTTAATATATAATTTTAGTTAATATTTTTATGTGGATTTATATTTTTAACATATAATCTATTCATTTATTTATTCTCACGTCAATGTTATGGTGTTTTCAAGTGATTACATCACAATCTAAATTTATTTATGATTGTTTAGACAAGAATGTATATTATTGGAAATTAATTAGTGATTATTTAGTAACACGAATAATTTTATTTTCATATGGTTATTAGTGGTATTTTTCAAGTAATATTACCATTATAACACTCTTTTCCACCCAAAATATTTTAGATTTTTTAAGGAAACCAGACTTCATTTTTTTCTTTACCTAGAGAACTAGTTTTCTTCTAAATACCCTATTTTTTATAGAGGTATTACATTTTTTATCCTTTCCAAAATTACTTATTTGAGAAATTTTTAACCTAAATATATTTTAATGTTGTTTTCAAAGGAATTATATTATCTCATTCCAAATAGGTCACATTTATATCCTTTTATACTACACAATGGGAATAATATTTTTATTATATGTAATGTATATAATTACCCACATTCATTTCATTGATGGATCATTTGTAAGTCTAAATGGTTAATGTTTATATAAATTGATTTTTTGAATGTTATTTCCAAATAAAAGGATTTTCAAAATTTTTTCCAAAATGAAAAGGTTGTACTCCTAAAAATTATTTTTTATAAGATATTCTTATTGTAATTCCATTAATAAATCACAATAACCCTCTATTTTACTCAAACTAGGTTATTTTCAATTGATATGTTCCTTATTCTTCCAATGGATGGTTTATGAATGATTTTATCAAGTACATTATTTATATTCACTTATTTGATTTATTTTTTATTCCTATTGAAATATTAAATTCTTTATGATTAATAGACCTTAAAAATACCATAATTATCCATATAATTTATTACAAAAATGTAAATTTTCTTAATCATATACCATTTTCTATACAGTTTTTTACTTTCTATGTCATTATATTATATAGGTAAATATAGATAAACCCATATTATTTCGTTAGTAAGGATATTTGATAAGGAATTATTTTCATTAGTTAAATTTATTATTTTATATTTGAGAAATTATTTGGCAATATGTGATGGGTGGGGCCCGACCATTATATATACCCCCAATTAATAAACTACTTGTAATTAGAAAAATTAGTTGCACATATCAAATGAGTTTATACTTATATTTTTAATCCTTTTTTAATGGTCTTGACATTAAATATTTTCCTATGCCTCAAGCATGATGTCCAATAATTGAGAATTATGTTCATTCATAATTTTATTATTGTTATTTTTTGTCTAGTAAATATTTTAAATAACATTATCAATCTATTCATTCAATTATTTCATTAAATGGATAATATTTTTGTTTTTTCATTATCATATTGATTAAACATTTTGGTTCTATTTAAATAGAATAATTGTTTAGTTATTTACATTTCCATAATGTTTATGAACTTATTTCATAGATTACAGATTATATGGCATGTGTGTTTAGTTATTTACATTTCAATTTTTTTTGTAATTCCCCATAGTTTATTGAATGCAAGAAATATGTGTTCAGTTATTACCCTACCATGTTGAGTATTGTCATTGATTCATTATTTCTCCAACTGTACATTTCCCATACTGAGTAGTTGAGACGAACCTTATTTTTTTCCTACCCCAAAAACCAATAATTCGTATTATGAAATATATGGAATTATATTAGAAGTGTTAATGATGTTATTATAGAAAAATTATATTGTTATTAGATTATTCATTTGTAATAAAAGACTTATGTATGTATCTATTTTACCACTGATAATAAAATCTTTGGTCCTTTGGGATTTATTTTTTTTAAAAATCATTACAATAAAATGGTAGTATACTCTAGCTATAGGCTTCTAGGGTCAAGTTTCGTTATGGATTTACATTTTTCTTTATATGATATGATATTGGGTGAAATTGAATGAAACAAATTTGTATTTAATTAATGTTATATATTTATAGTAATATTTCATAAATAAATTTTATATCACAATATACGATGGAAAAATTCATAGAGTACAACACACTATGTTAAAAAAATGATTAAAACTAGACCTCGGGGAATATCAATTCATGGGATATGATGATATCAGATTCAATATATTTATGTATATATTATTTTATGTTATGGTTGATTTTTGAAACATAAATATAAATCATTTGATACCTTTGGGATTTTTATAACATTTCTATCCTATATTAAATATATAACATTATTTAACCATTACATATTAGTGGCATGACATTCGAGCATAATAACCTATATTGGAATTAAATATTTTATAAAAACATAATATTTTTTAATCCTTCACTAACTAATTATGAATATAATTGTGGAGTTTTAGGTCAGTCCCACAAATAATCAGTGTGAACCTCAAGATCTTTAAAAATCCATTTTAAACTAAATTATTTTATAAAGGATTCAGCTAAAACAACTTATCCAAAACTTACTAGTGGTGATTTTTTACTAAACCTAATGTTCATGATGATATTTAAAGAAAATATTTTTTGATAGTTAACACTCACACTCAGGGGTTAACCAATTAGATTATTATCAAGGATTTTATAATGTCACGAACAATAATGCCATGATATTTTTTAATATTTATATATATATATACATATTCATGTTTTTCCTAAAATTACTATTATTTACAATAGTATTATCCACATTATTCACATTTTGTTGATGGTGTTATCATGCATCACGCCACAAAAGGTGTATCATCCATTGGGGAGAATTCAATGGTTTCACATCTAAAAATTTTCAACTGTACTAAACTATGGGACTTTCCAAGAAGAAATTATTGCAATGATTCCTTCCTAAATGAAAGAAACATACATAAAATTCCTCCAATTATCTTAACTTGTTGTTATAGGTCTTTAAACAAGTAATTTTTTTATTCAAATTTCCATGTTATATTAAAAAATTCATTTCATTATGTACGTGACATGATATTATTTATTATTTGATTATGTTTAATTAAAATATTTAATCATTTATGAGTATTATAAATTTAACCTAATAAAAATAATAATTTCACATGTATTAATAAATTTAAAATTTATGTAACCTTGAAACCAAAAAATATTAAAAAATTTCATAGTAAACTTTAAATAAAATTAACCCCCTATATTTTAATTCATGTAAAATGAACCCAAATATCCGAAGTCAAATAAATGTTTAATCTCCCATAAAAAAATGAATATGAATTACAGAGAAGGATCTTGAAAAGTAACAAAAAACTATAATATAAATTCTCTATATAATTAATGAAATGTTTACAATTATTTTTAACAAGATAAATACACTATCATTAAAAATAAGTATGTAATAGTTGATTAGATATACTATTTTATAGAAATATCTAAGACCATATAACTAAATATGAAGATAAAATATGTCAATATTGGCCTAAGAATCTGAAAAAATATTAAAACATGAATCTAGGAAAAATATTTAAAAGGAAGCTACCATAAAAATGAATAAGTGATATATGAAAATATTAAAGATAAGTATAAAGTCACAATTATTTTCTCTTTTTTCTAAATATAATTTACAAACACCAAAAATGGTTGTAAGAGTTATAATTTATATAAAATTATTATGTATTCCAAATGTTGGGATTCAAATATTTCTAATTCGGAATGAATCGTGTACGGATATGGGGGGGGGGGGTAAATTTTTAAAAATTATCAAAACAATAAAAAATTTAGGTTAAATTGTATATTAATATAACCATCCTTTAAAATATTTCTTCTTAGAGAATTAGTTTAGATTTTATCTACATATTAACCAGAATATCTCATATGTAATTATAAATCCTATAAGTAAAATAAATATGCTTCTAACTAGAATAGAACAAAAATAAAATAATAAAAAATACAATAGTTAAATCATTTTCCAAATTTTTTTGTTAATAAATTTTTTTCAAGGATACCAGTAAACCATAAAATCAAATTATTCATAAAAAAATCTCAAAATTTAAATATGAAATACAAATACCAGTTATGACAAGATGTGGCTAGATAATAAGAAATTATTATAGAAATATAACTCAGAACATAATACCTGGGTAATTCTTTTGTGGTATCCAAAATAAATTACACAATATATTGTTTAAAATAAAAATATTACATATATTTAGTCTCTATCTTACAATGATTAAATTTCACATAATTAGAGTAAATAAATTGTAGTGCCTAAATTAAGGATAGAACAAGATGGATGAAATAAAAATATATGAATATGGAAATCAAGGGAATTAAAATTTATTATTTTGTTATACTGTAATTTCATTAAACCAAATAAACAATTTTATATTTAAATTTATGTAGAATAATCTCCAACAACTATATCAATAAATTAATTGGTTGTGAATTTTCATAGGATTTAGTAAACATTTATTTCATCCATTTTTTTCTATATTTATTTACTTTATGGTTGGAGCAGTCTAATGTTTTTTTAAAATTCACAAATAATGTTTATCATTACCCTTCTATAGATATTTTATGTCTATATTTACACTTATTTATTTTTGAAAGTACCCTTATTATGGTTGTATAATCATTAACATACCCTAATGAGCATTCAAAGTACATTCAGATAAGCTTTTTTAAATATGGCTATACCCTTGCACATGATCAATACACCCTTACACATGTTTTTATCTTCCCCTTACAAAAGTATTGTAATTCACTCATTACCCATAGGTATTTCAAATTTACCATTACACATTATTTTCCGTACCTTTATACAGTGCATATAAATTTTTTTTACCATTATATTTTTTTATTCTTACCCTTATATAACATATATATGTTTTTATCCTCACAAAATATTTTGTTGAATGTTATGAAAATAATGAAAAGTTATTCAATGAAAAATTAATTTATGTCAAAGACGATTCAGCTAGTTCAAATTATGTTTATGCAAGTTCACATTTTTCATCATTCATTTACAGAATTATATAACTAGTTGAAATATGATACCAATAGGGAATATATTCTACAAACAAACATAATTTTATTCTACTAGTTTCGATGAGTTACCATAGGTACAAATATTACTACCACTAGAATAATGCAGCTACTTTTAGAAAAAAAAATCTACTACTGGAAGGATCTTGTAACTAAAATTTAACTTTTAATACATCTATATAAATAAACTGTTAATAAAAATATTCTACTTCCAAAGCCTTTTGTGACTGATATTAAATATTATCGACTTATAGTAGTGATATACTACCGATACTAGATATATGTTACTACCGCAAGTATTTTCTACAATAAGGTGAATCACACTACCACCTGTTCAATTTTTCTATAGTCAGTTGGGTCTTACTAACCTGTTGAAACCCTACTATAGTATCCCTATGGAAATATTTTAAAATTATTTATTTGAATATCTAGTTTTTCATATTTAAATAAAGTAAAAAAATTATTTTGGAATGAATATTCTTAAAACATCCTTATGTACAATAAATAGAAATTCATAAATTTGAGATTTGTTTCTCTGTATAAATAATATATCAAACACATTATTATTTGAACACAAATAATTACATTTTCAAAAAAATATAATATTTTTGGATCCCTTATACCACAAGTGTTTCATACTACATTTTACTAATATCTGCATGGTTATGATTTAGTGCGTAGTAAAATAACAATTGATATTCCAATACAGAAAATGATAATATAATTTCTAATGATAAATATAAAACTTTTAAAAAATATTCCAATAAATACTATGAATTGATTTAATATAAATCCAATAGATTGGGAAGAATATTCCAAGTCATATTCTTCCTAATTAGATAATGAGCAACCACACACCATTCTAAAATATTTATTTCTTATTCAATATTTTATCAAACCATTGAGATATGTTTAGATTAATCTATACATTTAATATCCCAAGAGCCTTTACTATATTGGATAGTACCATAATATCTCTATTATTACTTTAACTTATGTTATCCAATGAATAACTATGGATGATTTTTTTGTATTGTGGACTACTTTTATAGAATTATTTTTAAAAAAACTGATCCATGTTGTTGATAGTGATTATTATTTAATAAAATACATGGTATTAGTTGTATATCATTTGGATTATATTAGAACTCAGTTATAGTCTTATCATAATAATTTTATTCAATTTTTTGTTTCTTTTTATTTAATAATATTTTAAGAGAGAACAAGTTTTATATTTAAAAACTCATTTAGAAAAATAATACTAAAATTTTAAGCATTCATTAGTGTTTTATATATTATGTTTAATGTTATTAGATTTTTAGAAAATAATAAAGTGACATTGATTTTTTTAACAAGGATATTATTGTGGCTTTGTTAATTCATTCAAAAAATTAAATAATATATTTATACTTTTATAGCAGACTATTCTATTATAAAACATTTTGGAATTGTTTGAAAATTGTTTTTTATATAAATATTATTCAAAACTCAATTCACCCTCATAATTCAGTTATCCACTAGGACCAACATTTGGTATCAGATAAAGAATTTCCATTATCATTTATTATATTTACATTGTAATGATTTTAAAGGATGTATTTTTTACTCTATTATATGTTATCTTGGTGGATAATTCAACATGATATTATACAAACATAACACATTACATCAATTTATAAAATTATATTTATTGGAAAGTAAAATTGGAAATTCATATTGATAGTACATGTTTTGATATTTTGGGATCTAATGAAGATCAATGTAGAAAATCTAAAAATGATATAAAATAATTAACACTATAACTTTTTTTTATAAAATTTCATAACAAGTAATTCATAATTTTTTTTAATTTATGAGAGGATTAATTTAGTAGGATATCATATAATGATATTGATTTTCAAATTTGTGATACCATTTCTATGTCTCATAGGGGAAACTATATTGTTAATGAAAATTGTTTTATTGATAATACTGTTATGTAAGATACATTCAAAATTATTATGGTGAATTTATCTTTGACATCTATCTTGGGATCAGTTAGATAATAAATATGATGATAACACATGTGGAGAAGATTGAAAATAAAACTCAAGTACTAAGGATCCTGAGATATGAAATATATCATTGGAATGGTATAATAGTCTCTATTTAGTAATCATGTGACATCAAATATAAACCAGTAAAAGAGCTAATTATAAAGATAATGATATATGAAGTACAAATAAATGTAAATAATTAATAGGGTAAACCATAGAGGAAAATCATTTCTTTTAAGAAATCACAGTGAAAAGCCATAGAATATTTCAAACCTAATAGTACAAGTGGAAGTGATTCTTATAAAAAATATTAATGAGATATAGATCATCAATATAGAATATTTAAGATGTTTTTAGAAAATAAAAAAAATATTTTTTTAAAAATAAAACTCTTTAGTAATGTATGATAAAAGTGGAAATTGAAGTAATAATTTAAAAGTGGATGAATCAAATACTCAGATTATATGATATTAATATAAGATAAATTATGATATACATTTTTATTGTATGAAACAAAAATTTAATAATAAATACGAATAAATATAGAAATAAATAAACAAATTAACGTTACTTGGTATTCATCTAGGGATACCTCTAGTCACTCAAATTCAATAAAAAAACATAAAAAATGAAAAATGAAATCTAATTTTTATAGCTTATACTTCTTAAGTACCATCTAATTATTTTTCTCATACATTGAATAACATTGAAATTTTAGATGAAGAATTCATGGAATATTATAATACGTCTTAACATACATTGAATGGGATAAAATTTAAATATAAAAATTTAGAAAAATAGAATATTTTTTGTATTTTAGATGAATATAATATTTATATAAAATTGAAAATATTTATAACAAGTTAGAGGAAAATAATAATCCAAAACTAGTAAATTTACAAAATAAAACGAATTTGGGATAGTTTTTGATAGAAAAAAACATTAATTTTATATTGGTATAATAGTAATATCCCAAATCTATATCTTGAATCTGATTTCGATCTAAATAGAGAGTTAATATGTAAAAAAGTGTTTCAATCATTTTTGAAACCTAAAACTTCAGTATCTTGGGAAACTATTACATTTGAAAATAATTATAAAAATTCAGAACAAGAGAAGGGTGTTATTTTTAAATATATATTTTCTAGTCCTTATAATACTTTGAAAAAAATGTTGAGATCATATAAATTATTTTCTATCTTATAGACCCCAAAAAATATGACTAAGAAATGCAATTTTTCTTGACTGTACTAAAGAAAAATTTATTACAATAATTAAAAAAAAATTGTTATATGGATTATTAATGTTCTGGAAATATGTATGAATTCTGTTCAAGTATCAATATTCTTATAAAATTGGTTTATTCACATGTCACATTCAATTAAAATGGAAAACAAATGTTTACTGGACATGTAAATATCAATAACTCCAAATAAATCCTTATTTCTAATTTTTATTCGTTTATTTAATAAAATATAACCTTTATATTATATTAAAATAATGTGATAATTGTTGTAATGTTATGATTGAAATAAATTCTTGTACGATTCATGAATCCATTAAATGTTTAGTATATACAACATTATTGAACAATAATGATTATGTTGTTAAAATAAATTCATGATTTTATCAATATTTTCCATATTAAGGTGACATTAATATAGAATATAGGTTTTACCAAATGATACTATCCCACTTTAATATATAATCACATAGAAATATATATAAGAGGGATTCATTCTAGGATCCACCTACGATAGAATTCCCTGAAGAAAATGTTTGTAATCCTTGTCAAAATAGAGACAAACACAAAGTATTAATCAAAACTGATAATATTTTATATACATATCAACAACTAGAATTTTATCATTTTTATTTATATGGGCCATATAGAGTTTCTGATTTTGATGGAAAACACAATTATTCTTCCATTTATTCTAAATATTAATGATATACACTAGTGATTTAAGTTTCTCTTAAAATAGATGCTCCTTATTGTTTTAAAAAAAATGCAACATGAGTAAATAAGCTTAATGGAATCTCTATCAACACCATAAGAAGTAATCATGGATGAGAGTCTATGACTCAAGAGCTTTTATCTCTATACAAAATAGATAGCTATACTCAGAATTTATTTACATCATTAATGCCTCTAAAAATTGGGCATGATGAGTGGATAAATTGGAATCTACATGACATTTCTAAAACTATAATCAGTGAACATGACTTATCTATATATTTTTGGGTTTAATCTATTAACAATAGTTTTTATTTAATTAATAAATTCATTATTAGATCTATCTTGAAAAAGACTCTATATGAATTATGGAATTATAGAAAATTGAAAGAAAATTACGTTATAATTTCAGATAAAAAGTAAACATTCTAAAAACAAAGGACAATTTGGAAAAAAAATCACCAAATATCTATCAAATAATTTTTCATGTTTATCAAATCAACATTAATACTTATATATTCATTAACAAGAATTATAATATTGTGGAAGAAATTGTTCATCTCACATTAATGAGACAGATCCACATTAACCAAATCCCACAATAGAAAATATTGAAATTATTTATAAAATATGATTATCAATAAAACGTCTAATTATTTATATTATTCTATATATTTACATAAAATATATCATTGAAGAGACCCTCAAATCCTCCCAAAAATGTTGTTGACATGGAAGAACCACGTACTTCAGTCACTATAATAATTATAACTCCCAAAAAATATGAATTTTATATTTTTGTATGAGACCTATATAAGGGTAAAAAACTTATGCCTTACTAAGAAATGATGTAGAGAATCAAAAATTATTTCCACAGCTTGAACCAAATAAAACCAATGAATAAATCAATGATGAATATTAGGTAATGGTTATGTAAGAAGAGTTTAATCAATATACAAGAAAAATATATATAAATTCATACATATACCTAATGAATACCGACTTATTGGCACCATGTAGGTGTATATATAAGAGGATTATTAATATGGAATACATTTTAGACTGAAATCCATATTTATTGAACATTGTTATCATCATGAAGAAGGGATAGATTAACAAAAACCCTTTTCACTATTATATGGAATTGAATCCATCATTATATTGTCTTGAGATATAGAGAATATAAATTTCATACTTTTTAAATTTATATTATGCGTGGATTTGTAAATGGATATTTTATTGAATTTTTTTTTAAGAAACACATAGATTTCAAAATCATATCATTCACGATCTTGTTACTATATTAACTAAATTAGTTTATGGTTTAAAATAATTTCATAGATCCTTTAATGATAGGCTAAACACTTTTCATATTTCAAATTGTTTTTAAAATGGGATTTATGACCATACTATATATATAAAAATAATTTCAAAGGAAGTTGTAGTGGTTTAAAAATATATTGATGACATTATTTTTAGGCCCTTATGAAATTCATTATGCGGAAAATTTTCATAGTAGATGTAATAAATATTTAAAATGGATTTAGTGGATAATTTAAATATCTTATTGTTTTTCAAATAAATCATAATAAATTAGAAATTATATTATTCAATGTCTATAAAATTAATGTCTTTTAAAATATTTTGGTTCAGAAAATTTAAAAGGATGGGATACGCCAATGAGTGCCTTCTTTAAATTTGATCGTGGTGATTCATGGAAACCAATTGATCAAGATAATTCAATTGATATTATGAAGAGTTTATAGTTTATAGCAGTTATATGATTGGAAATTATGTTTAGTTTTTATATTTATTCATATTTGAAGAAAATCATAAGGAATAACAATTAAATTCTCTTATTTAATTTTAAAATACTTCAATTATAAAACTAATTTGGGACTATTCGATCCTAGATGGAATGGATTTTATTTAATTATTTACTCAATTTCATTTTTTGATGGTTGATTGTAAGATATAAATATCATCTATAGAACAAGACAATTTATAGTAAGTCACTAGTTTTAGGGTTTAGTAAAATGTAGAAATATGTTGTATTATCCCCTATCGGAGATAAATACATAATGTCAAGTTATTGTTGTGCATATATTTTATTGATGAATCATAAAATAATGGACTATGGTTATATGTTTTCTCATGTCCCTATAAACCATTAGGATTCATGTTCTATATACATATATAGTAATCACAATTTAAATTATATAGAAAACATTGATATATGATATAACTTTTTGAGAGATCATTTTCAAAATATTGGTATATCTCATGATGTTATTTGTATTGAACATCAGCTCGTAGACATATTTATAAATCCTATGAATGCTGAGAAATAATCAAAATCTAACATGAACATGGAATGAAAAATTCAATTTATGAATTATATTTCCCTAGTAAAATTTTTCTAGACGATTAAAGTCATTTATTATATTTCTTTCATTATATATTTTTTTATTAATATAGTTTCATAACACGTTTCATTTAAATTTCCTAGTTGAAACTGTTATAAGATCCACCATTAACATTTTTATTATTTTAGTATTTTCATTTAAATTATTTTTTTCTTAAAATAGTAATTGATAAGCTAAATTAAAAAAATTCCTTATATAGAGTATAATTTTTTTTGATCACACATGCTTCTTTTAATCCCATTTAATCCTCCTCCAAAATCTAATTCACACATGAAAATTGACCATGAACAATCTATATTCATATATAAGATTCAATGACAAGACTAAATCATGATACTAGATTATTAGAATAAAAAAACCAAAAAAATAAATCATGTGGTGAGTGGAGTCATCCTGTTGATCCGTTAAACCCCTTATTTCATTAAGAGTTCCTATCACTAAGGAAGAGATATATATTGTTTGGTTTAAATTATGAATGTCAATAATTTTGAATTTCAATCAAGATAATGTATGGTTTGAATAGATCATAGTGAATATGTGACAATTATATCCTATATTGGTTCTTGATTTATAACTTTTCATACTCCTATTTGATGATAAAAATGATTATATTATAATCCTAATATATGGAAAGGAGAAAGTGTTTTCTTCAATGAAATGAAATATTTTCTTAGGTATTTCAAATGAAGGACTTTTTGTGGTCAATCATGGTTCATATGTCACATACCATGAAAATTATTTCCTCAAAGGTGGAATTTTCGAGCATAATAGGGAATCTACTATGAGAAGGCCCATAAAAGTAAATCCAAATGGAAAATATTTGATTCTATTTATGTTTATTCATCATATTTTAATTTTGCGAAAGGGAGAAATTAATATATTTTTGTATCATTATATATTTGTTTTCTATCTTATATGTAGTATGGAAAAATTAAATCTATTCATATATCTAATGGTGTATATGATAGAGATAAGAAAAAATACCACTAATACAAATTATCTTATATATCCATAGTTTATTTAATAATTTTTATAAAAATAAGGATATTTTAATAATGAATAAGAAATTATGATGGTGTTTGGTGGTCTTATTTAATCCAAACCTCTTTCTAAAAAGTGAGTGTTATTTTCAATCCATGGATAATAAAGTGGGTGGTGGATACTTAATGATTGTACAAGAATCATATCCTTATGGGGAAACCTTACACACAAGGAATTTTTTTTGATCCTAGAATCAATCAAAATGTAATCACAGTTTATTCATCTATTGAATAAGGTGTTCTATCTTGTTCTAATGTTGAGAGAGAATTTGTGGATAAGGAAGAATAAGAAGTAATTACTATGTTAGTTTATGTTTGGATTAACTAGGATATAGTCACGATCCAACTTGTTTGTTATAGACCATTAGAATATATTGTTTTTTACCTATTAAGTAATGTCCATAGGATAATGAAAATGATGATTTAGATAGAAATGTTTACAATTTTATCTGTTTAATGAGTCAGATTCAAAGAGTTATAAGGATGTCATTGCTTTATCAAATGACTCATTATATGATGTTGTTTGGGAAAATTACAATGATGATAAAATAAATTAATGACTATTTTTGAGACTTTTATGACTATACATGGAGTGTCATAAAGTATCCCCAATAATTTTTTAGTGATTCAATTGGTTAAAATACAAACTATGATAGATTAGATATATGTTGATGATGTGGATTCACCTTTTATAGGATAGAGGTCCTCTGGTATATCTATTATATGACTAACCTACTCTGACTTAGATACTAATGATCATAATGTAGGTAGTTCACTAAGGAATAGTAGACCTACCATTTCTGTAACTCAGATTGATTCTAAAGGATCTTTAGTTAAAATAAAAGACTAAAAATAACTACTATATCCTTTTCTTTATATTATTTCCACAAGAGATTTAGGACCATTGGTTTTAATTCTTGTCCTTGATAATGAAAATTTTCCATGAGGATGTTTTATCTTGATATGATAGTTTTTACTTCCTCCTCACACTCCTCATAAAAATTACATTAATAGATTTTATTATGATGTTTTTAAATAATATGTCTTATATGATCTTATTATTATGCTAATATCAACATTATTATATTGTTAGAGTCTCAAGGAAGATTATATTCCATTGAATTTATTCTTTTTTTACTCACCAACAAATAATGTTGTTCCTGATAATTGGAAATTTTTATATATAGAATAGATGTTTGGGTGAGAAAATTGGTGTTATCCATTCATCATTATAGGACACGATAGAATACCAAACTCTGAGAGAGATATTAGTGCTTAGAAGGATGGAAGAACTTTCCATACCTAAAACATTTTCTTCTAGATATACACTATACCCTATGCCTATAGTTGATGTTTTGTTGATTATAATTGTTACTCGAGAAGACATACAATATTTTTAGGCGCAATTCTACCTTTGACCTAAATGAAAATTGTTGGATAAATTCCAATTGTAGTTATATTTATAATATTATTATAGATTTACTAAATAAATCTAAATGTTACAATTACACTACCATAAAATATATTGAGTATTACTTATCCATGATTTTTTCTAAGAATGAACATAATAATCATTTCAGGTATTTAACTGAGAACCATTAGTTTCCTCCTATTATAGTGGAATTAAAGGAGAATGAAAATCAGATAAAGGATTTACTAACCTTGTTTAATATGTTAATGAATCATAAGATGAACATCAATCAGATCATGGAGCATTGTGGATGAATCATCTCCATTTTTTTAAGCTGGTGGAGGACTTTCTATACACATCCAAACCTGTTTTGATTGTATATATATCAATTCTTATGATATATTTGGACACTACCCATATCTCAAAATTTATTTAAAATTAATCTATTGTTCTTATTCATTTTTTATGTTCTCATATTGAGGCAATGAGATATTTCAGGCCAATGGAATCTGACATTGTCTTCAGGTCTCATATACCTTCTTCTTCTCCTACTCTTGCTCACACTATTATTTTAAAAAACACAATTGATCCCCCTCCAATGATGGATATGATTCATCAAACACAAAAAATTATTTGATAAGTATTATTTTATTTTGATTTGGCATGTTTTGAGGTAATTATGTTACATTTAAATTAATTAAAACTCACTAATATTTATTGATTTATATTTTCTCCCTTACAATTACACTTTTATATGCCTTCTTAATAATCCCAAATGGTTTTAAAAATGGGTTATCTGAAAAATAATTTTATAAGAATTGTATTTTTCACTATTATTAATTTTTAGAATGAGTATAATTTTTTTAAAGAATTTAATTTTTTAGATGAGTATACATTTTTGATAGTTTTTTAATCATTATAAATTCTGGAAATCGACTTATTTTTAATACTACATTCAACCAAGAGTAGTGATCATAAAAAGGGGGATATTTTTATCTCAGTCTAGATATTCCTAATATTAATGTTCACAAATCATATTTACTGTTACAGTTATATAATAGTTACATTTTTTCTTTTCACTTTCCTGTGATTTTAGGAAGAATTATTTCATCCTTTTTTCATTGATTTACCGAAACAAAAGTAACATGTATCTATATATATGTTTTTATTCACCCTTATGTATTCTTTCCAAACTTGGTTCTAACAAAAAAGATCTCTTTGAACACTTATACAGGTCTTATAAATTGTCTGTTACACTTACATAATTCAAATATAACCTTATACATGAGTTTTCACACATTTATAAATTGAATATTAATTTTTTAATACCTTTGAACATGTGGTTTCTGTCAATTACATAACATATAAAAGTTTTTTACCCTTATACAACTATTACCCAACCCTTATATAGCATGTGAAATTATATTCTTTTAAAAATTAATCTACGCCATTAATTTTACTATTAGTTCAAATTGTGTTACCACTAGTGCACCTTTAAAAACATATATTATAGCATGATACCACATGTTGAAATCTAATTTCACAAGTGAAACTATGATACCATTTAAAACAAGTTTATTATAAAAGTTCATATTTAATACCATTCATTTAAATGTTGTTACTCGTAAAATTGAATTTTAACAATCATAAGACTTGGTTACCTCTAGAAGGATCCTAAAACCACTACTTTTGTTTTTTTTTTGTGGATATATAATGTATGATACCACTATAATAAACCAGCTATGGACAAGCCATTTATGGAACCATTTTTAATGAAAAACTAACTCCCTTATAGATATACTAATTCTTGAATAGATCTACTATAACAAAAAGGATCGGTAATAATTAGTTGAATCATGCTACTACTAGTTCTATTTGTCAACATTTAATTAGGTATTTCTACAAAAAGTTTAAATCATACTACCATAGATGTCTATAATTAAATTATAATAAATTTACCATTGATATTTTTAATCAATTTAATGAAATTTAGATATTTGTGGATTTACAAATGAATATTCCAAAAATGTCCATAGGCATATTAAGGAAAAATTCAGTCTTTCTAAAGTTCCTTCCTTTTATGAGGAATTACATCATTATATTATTATAATATAATTTATAATTGTATATTTTTAAAATATATAAAATTAGTGGATCACCACAAGTATAAGTTTTTCCCACTATTAACTACAACTGACAAAATTGCTATGATTAAATGCGCACTATAAAAATTGATGGTTTTTTTATTGTTGCAAATAATACTCCTCTTCTCATATGAAAAAAGAAACCTTATAAACATCATTAAAAGTAATGTCAATGAAATATTTAATGAAAATAAATAATAATAATAAGAACATGTCTAACTCTGTCATGCTTGATCAGAGAATGAATAACTACACAAACACTTCTACAATTTTTCTTTCTTTCACATTGTTTTAGATTACCATGGATTTTTCATTTCATTAATCTATAAAAAAAATATCATTACATATTAAATTATATTATAGACTACGTGATTATCTCTATTATCATTTTTAAAACTTTTATCCCTTGAATAATTGTTGAAGATATTATGTGTAGAATGGGTTGAGTTGTGTGTAGTTGTATGTACAAAATTTAACCAAATTTGGGATCATGTTAATTGTTTTATAAACATCTAAGAAGAATTTTACTATCAACTCGAGAAAATTTTTTATGAGTTTGAGACTAAACATCTTATTTTCATATCACTAAACTTTTCGTCATTTTTTCGATTAATTAATAATAAAATTGTTTTAGTTTTTCAAAACACTATAATCAAAACAATACTAGATTATTTAAATTTGATTAACATTTTCTATATACTATTTGTTGTGATTATATTTATTTAAAAAGTTAATGTTTTTGTAAAATTTCATTAAAAATTATTTTATTGATCCTTTAATAAATATTTTTAAAAACATTAAATTATATATATATATAAAATATTTTAGTTAATAGAGATTTATAAACAAATTGTTAATTTGTTTTAAATTTTTTAACTATAAATTTTGTAGGAAGTTAGATTCACCTCCATCATGATATTTCCATTATATATAACATTTAAATTTACATCAAAATGTACTGAAAGTAGTGTGTATTTAATAAATTAGAATTAATGAATAAATATCTTCAATTATAAAAAATGAAGGTAGCTAAAATTTTAAATATTCAGTTTTTCAAATATTGTATACATTAAAAACAAAGGTATTACCTTTTTTAGATTTATCTATCCATTTAACCCCCTATGTACTCATTTTTCAATATCCCCTCTTTTATACTTCATTTCTACCTTTTTAGAGGTCAAAGAATAAATTCATATTGTTAAAATTAAATAAAATATAAAATTGATCAATATCTTGTATCACTTCAACTGATTATCTTTTATTAATAATTTTCCAATGGCATTGTTTAAAAACTATGTAAAAGTGCTATCTTATTCAATGCAAAAAAATATTCAATAAATATATACTTTATCAGTGTTTTATTTAGCACTAATAATGGTTCCACTTATCATTAGTCTAATTAGAATTGATAAAAGCCTCTCATTTTAAAGAGACAATAGTTTAATACATATATTGATATATTTAAATATTTTTTATATAAAAACTTATATATATGATTAATAATAATATCTAAATATTATTAATATAAATATATTTTAAAAAACAATTTATCAATATTATTTTCATAATTTTTAGTATTAAAAAATTCAAAATTAAGTTAGTCATCTAAAATGATTAATAATTTATTTATATACATTAATTAGAAGTTTTAAATATATATATCAAAATTTTATTTCAATAATTATATAAATATATAAATGAATATATATTAATTTAAATATATCTCATAGTTGAATTTATATATTATATTCATATTAAATAATTTCAAATATGGAAATATATTTGTATGCATGTGTATTAATGTATTTGTATATGGATTCATGTATGTATATGTATTTTATTGTATGTATGTCTATGTATATATATGTATTTGTATTCTTGTGTTTGGATGCAGATATATGTGTATGTATATATTTATTGAATGTATATATTAGTGTTATGTGTGTGTATATGTATTTATAGAGATGTATGTATTTTGTGTATAAATGTTGATCTTTAAGTGTATGTAAGTATGTTTGTGTGTGTGTTCATGTTTGTGTATGTATGTGTATGTATATATGTGTATGAGTATGTATCTATGTTGTCACAAACCGTCCTCGGGGCCCGTGCCGTGACTAACCCATGCTCGCCTTCCATAGGCTAGGGGTTGGCGACTAGCGCCAAAGGTGTAAATCCCGATAACTGGGAAGGCATTACCTTTATAAAAGTAAATAAAACACCATAGAGTACATGCGTAAGTAAAACACTAAACAAAACTGAAACAAGATGTGCTGAACGTAAAGGGGCTAGAAATACAAGCCCAACAGTAAAGTATAAGGAAAAAGATAAAACATCCGGAAGGTGAAAAGAAGCTCCTGGATCGTCCACCAAGGATCCTACCTGAAGGGTAGGTACATATAGCGTAGCTCCTGGATCGTCCACCACAGATCCTACCTGAAGGGAAGGTACAGATAGCCCCACAACGCTCTCACCCGTCAACCTCCTCCGAGTGTCGCCTCGTCGTGAAGTCCACCACTGGATACTATCTCATCATGAGGTCCATCTCTGGGTACCGTCCATTCCTCGAACACTCGGCCTCTGTCTGCGCTGCCCGTTGTCTATAATCAACCCAACGAGGTGCGGGCATAGCCCGTACAGGGTTGAGTATAACGATACTCAGTAGGGACCCCGAGACCCTCAAGGTCTCACTAAATCCAACAAGGATAACCACAAAGAAGATATCAATAGATAACCTATACTTAGGTATATGTCCATACATATGCCCCAGTTATTAGGTAACCCATCTCAATCATGAGGAAACACAATGATTATAGACACAACTCAAACCTGGATTTAATCATGAAGTTGAAACCACGACTGCTGGAGAACTCTTCCTCTGCCGAGTACAGTGGGCCTACCGCTACAACCAAGTGCGCCCCACTAACCTTGGACTGCTGTAATAATCAACCTGTCGACTACTGTGGGCCTGCTGCTACAACCAAGAGCTTCCCACCATGGTTCTGCCGCTACAACCAAGCACTCCCCCTCATAGGCTCCAGAGGTACTCCTTTTGTTGAGTACCGCAGGTCTGCCGCTACAACCAAGCGCTCCTCCACCGTGGGTCTGCCGCTACAACCAAGCGCTCCCCCTCATAGCCTCTAGAGGTACTCCTTCTATTAAGTACCATGGGTCTTCCGATACAACCAAGCGCACCTACGCCGTGGGTCTTCCGCTACAACCAAACAGTCCCCACTAGGCTATCTGAAACACACCGAGATGATAGATCAGCAGTCGTCAAGTCTCAGCCAGCTACTAGGTCTCTGCACTCTGCTAGCTCGTCACCGGGAGGGTCCGCTCCACGAGCTACTGGTTGATACTCCAAGTATCAAAAAGTCCCATTAATAAGTATCTCAAAGATACGCCTCCTCATAGGGGTCTCAATGCAATAGAGAACGCGTCAGTCGGACACTCGGTCTGTGAGTTACTAGCCTTTTCGTCCCAGGGGCCCAGTTGGTTTCGTGTGCGAACCAACACGGTCGTATGTCGACTGTACCCCAAACTCTCATAGGGTATATTCATAAGGACCGTTTCTCAATGTGATCACCAACACTGCTGATGGTTCATCAAACGGACATCCAGTCTGAAAGTTATCAGCTTTTCCGTTCTAGGGGCCCGGTTGGATTTCGGGTACAATCCAACCTAGACACTATCCAACTGCATCCAAAACTTAGGCGATGTATTCCAAAAGTTCCGTCTCATTAAGAGGAATCCAACAAAGTCGATGGCACGTCAATCAGATGTCTGGAGATCAAGTTATTAGTGTTTCCACTCAGAGGGCCCGATTAGTTTCATGTTCGAACCAACCCGGCAATATCCAAATTCTCCGAAACCTTGAGTTTAATATAACGAAACGACCATCTCTATCCAAGGATTGCTACACAATTGACTGTGCGTCGATCGGAGGTACTTAGACCAAGATATGGACGTTTGAACGAAATTGTCCGAAAATAGGGGGTTCGGGCCCCGTCCGACCCGGCCCGATACCCCCCGGGTCGGCCCGAAATGGGTCAACCCGAACCGAGTCTGGGTCCGGCCCATTAGGGCACATTGTAGCCCGGTGGGCACGGCTCGGCCTATCCGGCGCGGGCCGGCCTGGGCGGCCCTGCCTGGTGCTGGCGCGGCGTGACACCCGCGGACCAGGCCGCTCGGCCGAAACGGCCGAGCGGATGAAATGGATGGGGGGCGCGCTGCCCCCACCCCATGTTTGGAAACCGTGACCCCCACGTGGGGGCCGCTCCTCTTCTAGCGACGTGGCAGGTCGCCGCGTCTTCCACACAGGATCCTGCGCGGCAGCGGGATCCCACCTCAGCCGCGGCTTCAGCCGCGGCGGCTCCTACTGGTGGCGTACCAGGGCGCCGCCGCGCCGGCGGCACCTTCCGCAGATCCCTGGATGCGATCCGGTGGTCCGATTCGCCCACCGTCTGCGCCGAAGGCCCTCCCGGGACCCATAGGTTACTGCGAAGGGTCTAAATTTCCTTTACGACCCGCTTCATCAACGCCCGTTGATCTGCACGTCAAATAAACAACAGTAGAGTCTTCGATTCGCCTCTGCAGCCCCGACTCCGGCCGCGGTTTGGTTCGGCCTCAACGGCGCGGTGCGACGGCGCCACGCTCCTTCTTGTTTCCACGCGGCGCCGTTACACCGTGCCGCCTTTGTTAGAGTCGCAACGAACACATATTGAAGAGGGAGGAGGGTCTGCCGTGTTCGTGCGATCCAACCTCCTTCTGTTATTGCGATAACAGGTGCCCCAAAAAGACGATAAATCAGTGATGAAAGTAATCACGAAAAAAATGAATATAATCCCCTACCTCGAGCATTGTTGAACGAAGGCTCGTCACGGAATTGAACATCGCAGAAGAAGGTGGATCATCGCATCGCGGAGGAATGGTGTCTCCCTTCCTTTGACGCGGAAAGAAGGAACGAGGAGATGCGCGCTGGGTCATCGATCTCCGAGGAAGGCGTCTCTCATCGTCGTTTGTCGTTGGAGGTCGGCGTTCTTCGCGTTCTTCGTTGAGGAGGAAGAACTTCAAGACTTTGATCCATTCTCTCCAAAATCCTCCCGCACAACCCAAGCAACAACAATAAAATAAGGGTTGCATTATTTTATTACTTACGCCAAACGTTTTAAAATTCAAAATTGAATCAATCAATTAATTGAATTAATTGCAACGTCTAAACCGCCCAATTAATCTGGTGTTTATTAATCCACATAAACGCAAGGGTTGAATTTCATTAAAGGGGGGGGGGGGTGCGGGTGCGTTACCTAATTAAAAGAGGGGGTTGAATAAATGAAAAGGTGGGGCTCGTGTAGGCCCCACCGCCCTCATAACCTCACTTGGGTGGTTTCCCCAACTTCCACTCAAATGGTCATAACCACTTAAAAGGGAAAAAATAAAATTTTTAGCTCAATTTTATTTTTAACTTGCAAAATTTTTAACAAATCCTCCCGAGCAAACACAACTATGGAAAAGGTGTTCCTAAACATTTACCGGCGCTGCGATTCCATCAGTGCCCTCAGATTTTGATTCTGAGCACCGGTTCAAAAGTTAGAAAAACCCGCTCGTTCGTTCACTGAACGTACCCAAGATAAACTTCGGAAATTGATTCCGGGCACACCGGCCTCAGAATCAGGCACTGTGAAAAACTACGTTCTTGTAAAATTCCAAAGAAAATCAAGAAAAATTTTCCTTGAAATTTCCGGGTCTTTACATTACTCCCACCTAAGGTCTTTACGTCTCCGAAAAGCTTTAAAACAAACTAGGGATACAAAAGCGGTACTGAGCATGTATCTGAGCCTTCCGCTCCCATGTGCTCATCTAGAGGTTCCCGTACTCCCAGTGAAAGCCCACCCGAGGAATCGACCGTCCTTGTAGGATACACTCCTGTCTTTCCTCGATCCCCACTGGAACCTCCGTGAGGGTCACCCCATCGCCCAAGTCCAGCTCCTCATGGTCGATGAAAATCAAAGGGTCGAGCTCATATCTCCTCAGTTGAGATACATGGAAGTCGTCGTGCACCTGATGCAACTAAGGTGGGTGGGTCAAGTAGTAAACCACCTCGCCTACCCTGCTGAGGACCTAGAAAGGTCCATTGAACCTTAGAGATAACTTGTTTCCTCGGACACATCTCCGTAACTCACATCGAGGTGAGACCCGTAGGGAATCGTGGTCACCATCCTCCAACCGTTACTATCGTCTCCAAGGGTTGAGTCACACTATCGGCATCGGTGTGTGGTCACTGGGTCTCCTCCAATAGGTATCTCAAAGTGAGGGTCAAGTCAACGGTTTTTAAACCGGAACCTCTTAGTAACAACATAAAGAGAGGACATGAAGGTAAATTCCACAAGAAAGGTGTCTTTTATTACTGCAGCTCAACGTACAAAGACACAAAGCATCTACAAACAAACATCAACAAATCTAGAAGCAACATGAACAAAAGTCTCCAGGTCTAGAGCTAGTCCCGCTCCTGTCCATCTGCTCCCGCTGCAGAAGACTCTGTCGCATGCCGGCTAGTGGTGGGTCCTGCTATTGGAGACTGCTCAGCAAGAAAACTCTCCACTAAGAGGGCTCTCTCCAACACCCCTGTCTGTGTTGGAATGTTGTGAGAAACAACTGAATCTCTTATCTCTCGCCTGAGACCCTGCTCGAAGGTTCGGGCCCTGAAGAATTGGTCCCATACCATGTCCGTGGAATAGCGCGAGAGATCAGTAAGCCTCACCTCGTACTGGGCTACTGTCATGCTGCCCTGCCCCAGTTGTAGTAGCTCCTGGATGCGCACTGCACGGAGGGTGGCTGGGACGAAATCTGAGTAGAAAAGGCTCTCAAAGTCCATCCAAAGGAAAGATGCCTCGTCGTGCACCTGGAGCATCAACCTCCACCATCTTCCTGTTGCCGCGTGCAGGAGGCTCGCTGTAAGGACCACCATAAGGTCAGCTGGTGTCCCTACCAAACAGAAAACTCGAACAAAAACCTCTATCCAATCCTCAACTGCCTGAGGGTTCGTCTCCCCATGGAACCTGGGCGGTCGCTGACGCTGAAACTCGTGCAGTGCACTAAGGCGACATACACCGTCAGCGGATAGGGCTGGTAGCATCAGTGGATCGGCGGGTAGAGGTACCGCTGGTGCCTCTGCTGTGAAAGGGCCATGTACTGAGGCCTCGTCGCTCGGTGTGCTGTTGTCCCGCACAACGTTCGGAACCCTAGCTGGCTGCCGTCGTGGGGCTATCCTGAAAAGAAACAGGTGCGCCACGGTTAATACAGTATACCTGGTGAGATGACACAAATTAATCACAAAGAAAACATTTAAAACACACATGAAATCAATGTTTTAGTGTATTGAGTTGGAAATCAGAAGTCAGGGTCCTGGTGTACGGATACGTTGGCTGCTGCACCAACACTGGACTCCCTGGACTGATAACCACACTTAATACCCTTAACACTATTGATTCACATAAAAGAAGGATCAGAGTCTTGAGTTCTGCGGTAGAACCGTACCCCTCTGATACCAATTTGTCACGATCGATCCTCGGGGCCCGTGCCATGACTACCCCAAGCCCGCCTTCCAAAGGCCAGGGGATAAAGACTAGCACCAAAGGTGTAAATCCCAATAACTGGGAAGGCGTTTCCTTTATAAAAGTAAAGAAAATACCACAAAGTACAAGCAGAAGTAAAACACTAAAGAGAACTGAAACACGCTGTGCTGAACGTAAAGGGGCCGGAAATACAAGCCCAATTGTAAAGTAAAAGGAAAAAGATAAAACCTATGGAAGGTGACAAGAAGCTCCTGAATCGTCCACCAAGGATCCTACATGAAGGGAAGGTAGAGATAGAGCAACTCTTGGATCATCCACCACAGATCCTACCTGAAGGGTAGGTATAGAAAGCCTCCACAATGCTCTCGCCCTTCAACCTCCTTTGAGTGTCGCCTCGTCGTAAAGTCCACCACCAGATACTGTCTCGTCGTGAGGTCCACCTCCGTGTACCATCTAGTCTTCGAACACTCGGCCTCTGTCTGCGCTGCCCGTCATATGCAACCAACACAACGAGGTGTGGGTATAGCCCATGTAGGGGTGAGTATAACGATACTCAGTAGGGACCCCGAGACCCTCAAGGTCTCACTAATTCCAACAAGGATAACCATAAAGAATATCTCAATAGATAACCTCTACTTAGGTATATTCCCATACATATGCCCAAGTTATCATGTAACCCATCTCAATCATGAGGAAACACAATGATTATAGACTCAGCTCAAACCAGAATTTAATCATGAAGTCAAAACCATAGCTACTAGATAACTCCTCCTCTATCGAGTACAGTGGGCCTACCGCTACAACCAAGTGCGCCCCCCTAACCTTGAACTGCTGTAGTACTCCACCTGTCGAGTACTGTGGGCCTGGTGCTACAACCAACAGTTTCCCACCATGGGTCTTCTGCTACAACCAAGAGCTCCCCCTCATAGGATCTAGAGGTACTCCTTCTGTTGAGTACCGTGGGTCTGTCTCTACAAACAAGCGCTCGTCTGTCGTGGGTCTGCCGCTACAACCAAGCGCTCCACACTAGGCTATCCACAACACACCGAGATGATAGATCAGGAGTCGTCATGTCTCAGCTAGCTACTAGGTCTCTGCACTCTACTAGCTCGTCACCGGGAGGGTCTGCTCCATGAGCTGCTGGTCGATACTCCAAGTATCACAAAGTCCCACAATGAAGTATCTCAAAGATCCACCTCATCATAGGGGTCTCAACGCAACAGACGGCGCGTCAGTCGGACGCCCGGTCTGTGAGTTACTAGCCTTTTCATCCTAGGGGCCCGGTGGGTTTCATGTGCAAACCAACCCGGCCATATCACGACTGTACCCCTAAATCTCATAGGGTATGCTCATAGGGACCGTTTCTCAACGTGATCACCAATGCCGCTGACGGTTCTTCAAACGGACGTCCGGTCTGAAAGTTATCAGCTTTTCCGTTCCAGGGGCCCCGTTGGATTTCGGGTACAATCCAACCCGGACACTATCCAACTGCATCCAAAACTCAGGCGATGTATTCCAAAAGTGCCGTCTCATGAAGAGGAATCCAACAAAGTTGACGACATGTCAATTGGACGTCCGAAGTTCAAGTTATAAGCGTTTTCGCTCCGAGGGCTCAGTTGGTTTCGTGTTCGAACCAACCCAGCCATACCCAAAATTCTCCGAAACTTTGATTGTAATATACCGAAACGACCGTCTCGATCCAAGGATTTCTACGCAACTAACAATTCGTCGATCAGAGGTACGTAGCCCAAGATATGGGCGTTTGAACGAAATTATCCGAAAATAGGGGGTTCGGGCCCGGTCCGACCCGGCCCGATACCCCCCCCGGTTCAGGTCGGCCCAGCGTCACGGTGGGTCGCCATGTCTTCCCCACCGGATCCTGCATGGCTGCAGGATCTCGCCTCCGCCGCGGCGCGCCTGGGCGCCACCGCGCCGGCGGGGCACTCCAGTGGCCCCTTCCGCGAACCACCGGACGCGCTCCGGTGGTTCGATTCGCCCGCCGTCTGCGCCTAAGGACCTCCCAGGACCCGTAGGTTACTACGAAGGGTCCAAATCACCTTTGCGACCCGCTTCATCAATGCCCGTCGATCCGAATGTCAAATAAACAACTGATGAGTCCTTGATTCGCCTCTGCAGCCCCGACTCCGGCTGCGGTTTGGTTCGGCCTCAACGGCGCCGCGCGATGGCGCCGCGCTCCTTCGTCGCATTCCTTCTATTTTCAACGCGGTGTCGTTGCACCACGCTGAATTTGTTAGAGTCGCAACGAACACACATCAAAGGGGGAGGAGGGTCGGCAATGTTCGTGCGGTCCGACCTCATTCCGTTATTGCGATAACAGGCGGCCCAAAAAGACTATAAATCAGCGATGAAAGTAATCACGAACAAATTGAATATAATCCCCTACCTCGAGCATTGTTGAACGAAGTCTTGTCGCGGAATTGAACGTCACAGAAGAAGGCGGATCGTCGCGTCGCGGGGGAACAGTGTCTACCTTCCTTTGACGTAGAAATAAGGAATGAGGAGATGCACGTCGGGTCATCGATCTCCGAGGAAGGCGTCTCTCACCATCATCCATCGTCGGAGGTCGGCGTTCTTCGCGTTCTTCGTTGAGGAGGAAGAACTTCAAGACTTTGAGTGGTTCTCTCCAAAATCCTCCTGCAAAACCCAAGAAACAATAATAAAATAAGGGTTGCCTTATTTTATTTCTTACGCCAAACGTTTTAAAATTCAAAATTGAATCAATCAATTAATTGAATTAATTGCAACGTCTAAACCGCCCAATTAATGTGGTGTTTATTAATCCACATAAACGCAAGGGTTGACTTTCATTAAAGGGGGGGGGGGGGGTGCGGGTGCGTTACCTAATTAAAAGAGGCGGTTGAAGAAATGAAAATGTGGGGCTCGTGTGGGCCCCACCACCCTCATAACTTCACTTGGGTGGTTTCCCCAACTTCCACTCAAAGGGTCATAACCACTTAAAAGGAAAAAAATAAAATTTTTAGCTCAATTTTATTTTCAACTTCCACTATTTTTAACAACTCCTCCCGTGCAAACACAACTACGGAAAAGGTGTTCCTAAACATTTACCAGCACTGCGATTCCATCGGTACCCTCAGATATTGATTCCGAGCACCGGTTCAAAATTTAGAGAAACTCGCTCGTTCGTTCACTGAACGTACCCGAGCTAAACTTCAGAAATTGATTCCGGGCACACCGGGCCTCAGAATCAGGCTCCGTCAAAAACTGCGTTAATGTAAAATTAAAAAGAAAATCAAGAAAAATTTTTCCTTGAAATTTCTGGGTCTTTACATATGTGTATGTGTATGTTTATGTATTTCTATGTTGATGTATATGTGTGTATGTATGTGTGTATGTTATATACAGTATTTGTTTGTGTCTATATTAATTTTTATGTGTGCTTATGTATTTATATGTATTAGTATGTACACATATGTCATTATATGTGTATATCGGTGTGTACATGCATGTATGTGGATATGCATGTATATGCACATACATGTTTGTATGTGTAATTATGTTTATGATGGTTTTTGTATACATGTATGTGTATGCATAAGTTTCTTTATAAAAATGTATGTGTATGTCTATGTGTGGGTATGTGTGTAGGTGTATGTATGTAATGCATATGACTATATATATATTTAAAAATATTATTATATAACAAGAAAAGTTGTTTTTCCAATTTGACATATCTCATTATAGTATATGCGTATAAATATACATACACATATTCACATAGAAATAGATTTTTCATTTAAAATGTAATTAAAGAAATTATATATATATATATATATAAATGAATATATATAGTTAATTTATTTACAATAATCAAATTTTTAATATTTATTTATAAATTTTTATTTGTTAATATATTGTATTTTTAATATGTTTAAAACTTATATAATGAACATTCCTCATTTTTATTTTAATATAATTTTTATTTAAATATTTTTGCAATTATAATTTATACATTTTTAATGATTATGTTATTACGAGTATCTTCTATTAAAGTGTACATTTAATTATTTATTCATATTAATTTAAAATATTATTTCAACTATAATTAGTACTGTTTATTAATTTTTAAATATTTTTTTGTAAAAATATTTATTTAAGATTAATTATAAAATTTTATAAGTTTTATAAATTTATTTAGTCAGTATTATCTATTCGTTTTTTATATTTCTCAAAGTTGAATTATTTCAATAATTGTTTTTATATTTATTAATTTTTAATATTTATTTAAAAAATTTCTTTTTAAATTTATTCAATTTATATATATTTTATATAAAATTTTAAATAGTAATATTTATCAATTTTAATATTTATATAATTTTTATAATTTTTATATATTATTTATTTTTAGTAAATTTTTATAAATGTTTTTACAAATTTATTATTCAATCATTAATAATTATAACATTACTATAAATATCTTTCTTTTAAATTTATTTTTTAATATCATTTTTATTTTAATATTTATTGATTTTATTATTTCATTAATTTATAAAATTAAAATTAGTAATTAATTTTTTGAAATATTCTTACAGTTTATTTATTTTTCATATTTTTTAGTTATTATTATCTATTCATATTTAATAATTATTCAATTTTAATTTTTTATTTACTTATTCATTTTTAATTTATTTTGGATTAATATCTCTATAATGTATGCATTATTATTATCAAATTTTTGATTTTTAATTATTATTATTTAAAAATTTTAATATATTTTTTATTTACATAATTAATATTCATTCATTTTAGATTTAATACTTTTTATTTAGATATTTATTTAGTTATTATCAAATAAGTATTAATTAGTAACTTATTTTAAACTTTTTAATTAAAAATGGTTTTTTATTATTAATTCCTTTTTATAAATTTTTCGAGTTATAATATTCTTCTAATATCTATAATATTATCAACTTTAGTAATACATTTTTTATATATAATTGTTTTTATATATTTCTTATTTTTTGAATGTACTTATTTTTAATATTTATTCATTTTTATGATAATTTATTTTTTTAAATATTCCTTTGTACGTAATTATTAATTTATTATAATTTTTAAATTAGAAGTTAATATTAATTTTCATCTTGTATTTTTCATCACTATATTATGTCTAATAAAGGTATGATTTATCAGCACAATTTTAGCACCACTAAATTTGTGGCTTTATCAAAGCTAAAAAAGAGCTGATAAATTATACCATTATCAATGCTGATTAATGTATATTTCATCATCACATTTTACTAGCATTGGTAAAACACCTAACTAAATTGTAAATTATCACTACTAGATATTTCCCTTGCCCACATCATTCATGACCACACAAAAGATGAGCCTTGTTGTTGCCTCCTCTGAATCGTCTAGGAAAATCAACCCATAAAACAATCATATATGATTAATTATAAATTTTTAATTAAACCATCATCGTTTTCATTATTTTTGGTTATTCTTGTTTTCTTGTGTTTTTGGTGATTTTATAACATCATCGGTTTAGGTACATTGTATTTTTTGATTTGAGTCTATAAAATTATTGGGTTTAGATTCAGGTGGTTTATGTTGTTTTTTCTATATTTTAAAGGTGTCTCTAAAAGATTTTTTGTTTTTTGGGAAATATTTTCCATGTTATGGATATGTTTCTTGAGGTGTATAGTTTTTCACTATTTTTAGAAACTGTGAACCACCCCTAGAAACTATGCAACATGTTTTTCAGCTCACTGAGCAGGCGTACGGTTGGAACATGTTTTAGGTATAATATATGTGTCTGTGGGGGAAATTGTGGAAAATAATATTTAAGGGAAAAAAATATTAGAACATGATTTTTCTAACCCATGACTCAACTATGTGGGATGTTGGAATGTTATTTAACACATCTCTATTAGCACACCACTTTCCAAACTATTCATATAGATGTCTTCTCCAGAAGAATGACCATGATTAGTGCATGGTCAGAAAAACCATTTAACATACATCTGGAATACCAAATTTTTTAGTTAAGTCTGAATTAATTCTATAATGATTCATTAGTCCTCTAATATCCTAGGATCATGAAATCATATTCAACCCATGTCTACAAAAATTATTCACTTCATACCAAAATATATCTTTACGCGAATCAATGTGTATTAGAGATCCCAAATCATAATTAACTCAATTTTATTTCCCATTATTCATTGATTTGTTATTCTCCACTATCCTTGTACCATATATCTAGTATTTTGTGGATAGATATACATTATATGATATAAGTCATGAAGATATATGATTTAATCAATTAAAGATAATTTGTTTTGATACGATATATAGAAGTTATATATTCCAATATTTTTTCACCATCCATTTAGAGGTAGGTGGTTTTCTCTCATCTCTACCATTATATAACATGAAGGCATAGTTTTGATTAAATTATTTTTTTTTGAAATTTTTTAGGAAGATTTTTTTTGATTGTTGATAGATACCTATTTTTGGCTTTTCCTTTTGAGATGATGGGATATTGGATGGATTTATGAAAACCGTATTAATTATAATTTTACAATTATTGTTTAAAATATTTTATTTATTTCATGCATGAATGTTTTATGATGAATTTATTTCAAGAAATATTTGGTTTTATATTAAATTTAACCTTTTATAGGATTTAGCACATATGGTTTGAACGATTACTATTGTGGATTTCACAATGAGTCGGGGGAGTGTTCCATTGGGGAAATAAGATATTGGTCACCTTGTGATGACCTTTTGGATTAGAAAGAATAGACTCATGACTATGATACTAATTCAAGGAATGTATATTTGTATTGGTGTGTATGTGTGTGGAATAACAAGAATGGTTATGAAAAATTATTAATTCTTTTAAATAAATAATTTTTTGTTTTCAATGATTCATATTTTTGTTCTTGTATAAAAACATTAACTATTTTTTTAAACTACAATATATATTTTTTTACATGGTTCATTTAAATGTGGAAAGTTTTAAAGAAGTCTTTGTGGAAATTATTCTATGAATATACTAACCTTCTTTATTTGATATTTGGTACATATCGAGACATCATCTTCCAAGATATATAAATGATAAAGTAATCATTCTTCTTTTGTGATTACTATGAAAACTATGGCTCAGTTGGCGGAGTTGGTACTTGAAGATGATTTGAGTTCTACTAATGGGGATACCATGTAGATATATTTGTGTTTATTAGTATTTAATTCCTTAAAATATGTTATCATTGGTTTAGTTCCTAATATTATATTAATTTCTACTTTAGGTTATACATTTTGTTTTTTTAATTATTCTGGAATCTAATAGGATGATTTGATGATTATAGTTCACTTTTTATTGGTTTTTTTGTTTTCAATGTGGAAATAACCAGTCAATATTTTAGTTATGCCATGGTATTTATTACAACCCATTATTTTCATGGGATGTAACCTATGGAAAGTTAAACCACTCTCACATATCAATCCAATGAGAAAGGGTTGTATGTTTCATCTTATTTTCATGTTTTTTGGTTCTTGTAATTGGACATTCACTTTTGATCGATGGTCGGTACCTCAATATATCCATGAATCAATAAAATTATTCTCCAAAAATATTCTATATTCCACTTTTATTGAACTTATCTGTATATTTACATCCATTTCAACAAAATACTTGGAATTTTAATTCCATATATTTTCATCATATTATCTTATTTTCATAATAATTTATAAAATAATTTCATTATATAATTTTTAAAAATACTTCACTGACAATTTCCATTTCTAATGGGTATTTCCTCGATCAAGAAACCTTATTTGTGGAATTGTTATTGACTTTTTGTTTTAGTTTTTTCAATAAGTTAGTTTGATCATATAAAAACACTCTAATAATTTTTAATATAAAATTAATAATTTTATTGTGGAAATAAAGAAAAAATATATTATTTTGATCATTCAATTCCAAGTTTTAAAAAATCTTATAAACATTGTTTTCTTATTACCATTAATATAATTCACCTAATACTGATAAAAATCATTTTAAATGTTTACATTATATTTAATGAGGATGTTGTTTTTAAATTGTCATTTTTCTACAATTGAAGTCATTCTAAACCATAACTTTTCTAATTTTAATATCATTTTTTATTTTTTACTTGAATTACTCATAAAAATTATTCGTTTGACTAAATATATCACCATCATGATTTTCAAATTTTAATAATTGTCTTATTTTAGTTAAAATGTTATTTTTTACATCCTAACCACTTTTATAATTTTATTCAAAATCTCTTGAAATATCAAAATTATTATGTCAATTATTACCAACAATATAATTTTAAAATTATATCTTTCATAAATTTATAAATTAAATAGAAATAATCAATGGGATTCAATAAATTGATAAAAACCGAAAATTTTAAAAAATTTGTAAATTTTTTTATATTGAAATATTATTATATATACCCTAATACTTATTAAATTTTATAATTATATATGTTTCTTATCAACATTTATAGTGACTATGGATGAATTATTTCCCATGAGGAATCCATTTAAAAAATTGCATTATTTATGATAAGTGACTTATTAATTAAAAATATAAGTGTTATAATACTTTCTATTCATATAATTATATCACAATTTGTGTTATAAAATTTTGTTTATGGAATGAAAAGTTATGTAAAATATGATAGCTTCATGTCTGTGTATATATTTAAAGAATATCCATAAATTATTATATGTGTATACATATGTATATAATTGATTTTTTAAAATATAAATACTAATTGATAACATAGGGTGTATATGGATAAAAATAGTTTGTTTATAATCATCTATAAAAGTATTATGATGGGTTTAAATATTTTTTCCTGTTTCTGAAGGTACCATTACAAGTGTCCTTAATAATTTATATAAAGGATGTATACCGAAGAAGTGGTAATTGGCTTAACCTTCCTTTTGAAAATTGTTTAATGTTATACCAATATAAAATATATTACAATAATCATAAAATAAAAAATTTATCATCCTCAATAATCAAAAATTTTATCATGTTTATAGGACCACTACTACCTTCCCTCTATTCCATTAAATTATAAGTGAATGTATCTATTCTCTGTATATGTGGACTACCGCTTCTATGTATGGATATAAATAATTTAAAATCACCATCATCCATTTATGTTTACTATGATTTTTTTAATATTTATAAATTATATTTTTGAAATAATCATGCTTAAGGGGTTATAATATCATATCTTCTTTCTTACCATCTCATCCATAGGAAAATGACAATGTCACTTATGTGTGTGTGTGGACTACCATGACATAAAAGCAATTTGATTTGTTTTTTATTTATGTTTTACATGAATGGTAATAGTAATTAGACTAATGAATATATATGATAAATTAATGATTCTATAATGGTGAATTTTTATTTACCTTTATTTTGATCCATAAAAAAAAGAATCAATAAATATTCGTAGGTAGTACCTACAATCTATTTGAATTATATAATTAATTTTTATATCTCCATATTTTATGAATGACTATAAATATATATGGGGACAATATATGATATTTTTATCATGGTAATTTGTTTAAGATGATGGGCCCATGATCTATGTATAAGGATTGAATCTACAGAACTAAAACATCCAGGACAAACTAAATGGTAAACACCTAGAAATGATTATGTTAATATATTATTATTAATAATTTAGTGTTAAAATGATATAAGTTGATCATATATCATATAATATTACCTTAAAATATTCTATAATGGAAATAAAATTAATTTAAATTTATTCTATAGTAGGACATAGATTTTCTAATGAATATTGAACTTCAGGTATGAGATTTATGTTCTAATAGATTCATTTTATCACGATTTTTTATAATCATGTTTATAATAATGAAAATTTTGTGATTATCCCACATTAATTTATTATAATTATCAAAATCATTATTAATATTTTTATTTTTATATATTTATTGTTACTGTTATCATTTTACATTAATAAATTCAAATATTATTTGTTTATGTAAAATAATAATATTTATTTATTTATTTATTTTTTTACTATTTCATCATTTCCTTTTATTATTTTGTATAATTATATTTTCTTATATTGTTTAAAACAATAATATTATAAGTATTATATTACCCACACATATACTTTATAAAATTTATTGACAATTATGTTAGAATGGAATATATTTCTACCCTTATGTATCTTTATTTTTAAACACACACATATATTATAATTCTACTTTTACATTTATGAAACTCCATATTTACCTTACAAAATTTTTAAATACATGTGTTTATCCTTATACATTTTCTGGATTACCATTTCATAATTAGTTTTCTTATTTTTTTTACCCTAATGAAAATTCCTGTTATCCATACATACCTTTTAGAATACCTATATATAAGTAGTTTAATATCACGTTTACCCTTATGTAACTCTCTATTTACTCATTCACATATATGTTTCACCATTACACATTCTATATAAACAAATTATTTCCTTCACATTTTTCTAATTTACCCATACACAAGATGAATAAATTCCTGATTACCTTTACATAGATTTGATTTACCCCTACATGAATTATTTAAATTGCATGTCTACTTGACGAAGCTATTTTATGTTACCCTAACACAGGTATATAAAACTTTACACTAAAGCCTATACCCATACCCATGATATTTTTATTCATTTTATAGTTACACAAATTATGGAATTAATTTTTTTCCTTTAATCGAGCATGCAATTTAATCCTTATGTAGAATCTGGTTTTCTAGTTTTAATTGTTTCATGATATTCTTAAAATATTGATTCTCTATATAAATAAAAAAGTATTTATTTATATTTTTAATTTCATAAATACAAATTAATGTTATAGATCATATTAGAAGTAATTTTATAACCATTCAATGAAGACTATATAATGATAGTTGTTTTTCTTCTTTTATGCATATTTTTATAGTATAAATCTAAAATATATCTATTTTATTCTTTTTAATTCACATAAAGGTAAAAATAATGTAATCGATGATATAATTGAAATGTGTATGATTAAATTTTAGTGTTTCTATATGAATTATAATGAATCTATAACAACTTTTTTAGTGGATTTTCTGATATTTTTAATGGGAAAAATCACATAGTGATTTTAATTCTTCTGCGACACCAGTCAATAAATTAATTTGGGAAAAAAACTAGTTTGGATTCAAATGTCACCAAAATATAATCAGATAAATATGTATGAAAAAAATAAATATTTAGTAACTCAAAGTTTCACCCATAAAATATGATATTTTTTTGAAGAGAAACATGGAAATGAAGGATAAGAAGAAATGTAAATTAATATATAAATTAATATCAAATCAAAAAGTGATGAAACATATAAGAGTGGCTCAATATTTGAAACATTACGAACATGATGGAAAAACATAAAATGAAATGAAGCGGTCCAATAAATATATAAGATTAAAAATAATAATTTTAGGTAAAATGTTTTGGTTGAAAAATTTAGGTACACATTAAACATTATTTTACCTAGAACAATATAAATTAAAAACAAAACAATCAAGTAATTAAGAATTAAAATTTTGAATGGGGAATGATATCTAGGAGTCAATTCCAACATATTAATCATGAATCTAATGACCAATGTGTTCCATGACATGTGTTATGGATAGAATTGTGGTTAGTTATAAATTTTATCTCTTTCTATCTTATTCCTTTTCCAACTCTTATACCTTCTCAACATATTAATTATCTTATAAAGTTATTCTCAATGGAAAAATTTAAATTATAATTGTTTTTATGAAATTATTTTAAAAAAAATATATCATAAAATGATACACAATATTTCAATATGTAAAAAAGATCATGTTTTAAAATAAAATGAGGATTTTATTTTGAAATTAAAAGTTACACAAATAATTGACATGATGAAATTTCTAATAAAAAATTATAAAAATACTCATTATCATTTTAATAAAGGTGAAAAATGTTAAATAAGATTTTTTTTCTCAAGGACATATTTAAATCATTATGGTTTTGGATTTTTAAAAAATTATGGTTTTCCTAAACAATATGAAATGTATATTTTTATAAAAGATTTTTTTTTTCAAAAATCATAATCATAATAAAAAAATTGAGTATATAGTTGAAGAATGAAATTGTAAAATTTATAGATACATTTATAACAAGATTCATTCATCTTTCTTCTTTATTTATAAAAATTTATACCAAACATAATTGGTTCTTAAATAATTATTAGATAATCATCGTGGACCCAATATTGTTTCACCATCACAATCTTAATTTGCCAACATATGTAGATTCATGATACTATTTCTAAAATCAATTTTCTCCATATCATTTTTAGAAAATGTTAAAATAATAAGAAGATAAATAGTATTTGTATGGTGGGTGAATAAGATATATGTGTGGTAATACTTTTTAATCAAATCATCTTGATGATTTCGATGGAGGACATGTCACCTTTGGAGAAAATTCAAAATAAAAAATTTACAGTATTGGTATGAATGGTTTCCCAAACAGTAATATTATTAATGAATTTTTATTTATGAGAGGCTTGAAATATAATATACTATGTATAAGAAAATTATGTGATTGAGGTTTTAAAATCACTTTCAATCATATTTTTTGTACTATTTTAAAATATAATTTAAATATTTTTTATCGCATCCCATATTCAAGAATGATTATATTATTGATTTGAAATTTATATTAACTAAAAAATGTTGTGTGTTTCAATTAACAAAAAAATGAATCTTTGATTCGAAATGTTTTCCTTAGAAACTTCAAAATTCAATCTATTTTCAAAAGATACCAAACAGAAATTTATGATTTTTATTGAAATTTCATTTTTAATACATCTTATCTTGTATTATAACATAGATTTCTAGTATCAGTGATAATGATTAATAATTTTTATTTATTTATGAAAACATTATATTTACATGGGTTTTATTCATAGAAAATAAAAAATATTTCTACACTAATTTTATCAACATTTGAATAAAATTCAAAAATTAAACACTAAAAACAATTTTTCTTTTTGATGTATATACAGTGAAGAAGTTGAAAAAAAAATAAATTTGAGGTTTTTTATATTAAAATTTATCCTCAATGAATTTACACTCATAGAACACCGTAAAAGAATTGGGTTTTCAAAAGAGTAAATATTTATTCCAAGAAATATCTATGACTTTCCATAGTGTGTTTTCCCATATTTGATATTTTTGGTCCAACGAGGTAAATAACACATACACAATCATTAACTATTTTTTATAAGACCCATCTTAGGAAAAAACCTAATAAATTTGGATAGGAAAAATTCCAAAAGTATGATATTTATAGTCAATGGCTAGAAGTGATTTATTATTAAAACAATGAAAAATTATGAAAGTTTGACTATAAATAGGATGATGGAATTTTTATTAGGTACTCTAGCTCAAGAAAGTATATATGATTATCTAAGAAATGGAAAAAGAAACAATAATAGTCAATTCCTATAATATTTGAGGTGAATCTTCATAAATTATATTTGATATTTGATACAGATGTGGAATAACCTTGTTTAACCATTTCTCAACATAAATATAATAAAATATATGAAGATGATATGGACAACATGTGGTCTTATTTACATGAATAATGGATTCAATCCGAAGACAATCCTCTTGATGACCTTATATGATAATTATAACGTAGAATTCATATTAGAAGCTCAGTATTAAATAAGGTTGATCACATAGATTTTCTATATCAACATGAACTTCTTGAAGTTCTTTATCAACTATTTCAAACATGATCATCATAGAAATAAGATTCATTGGTCAAATTTCATTAAATTTTTGAAATTTTTTATTTAGTTTTATATTAAAATTTATTCATATATTTCATTTTTAATTTTGTTCAAAATTCCTTACTATATTTTTTTTTAATTTATTAATATATTTTTACAATTAATCTTACTTTTTATTTTATTTTTTTTATTTGGTTTGATTTGATTCTATTTTATTTCATGAAATGTGAAATTGATTTTTTAGAAAGTAATCTATTTATTTTATTTTGTTTTTTTATTATCTTAAGGACTCTAATCACATTAATGTTTCTTGTCTTATTAATTTAGTGGAAAATATTCTAGTAATAATTTAATTATCAGTAAATATTCATTTAATTTTTAATTTTTATTCAAATTTAATTTTCTATCTTCAATTTTTTTAGTTAATATATTTTTTAATATTTTATTAAAAATATAATATATTTTAATATTTATTTCAATAATATATATCATATAAAATATTTAATGTTTTCAAAATATTTCCAAAACATTGATATTTGTTCATCTTTATTGAACAGTAATGATAATAAACCCAAATTTACTATTTATCACTTTATTATATAACCTCATGTATAACATATTTTTTGTAATCTTAATGGGGTAGAATTTTTTGAATCACATACCAATGAAGGTTATGTTTTTTTAGAGGAGATGTTTCCAATATCTACCCTTATATATCCTTTATAAAAATTCTATTACATTCACAAAAAAATTAATGTTTTTTAAGATATGAAATTTTATTTCTACCTTTACACACATATAATAATTACAATTCATCCTTTAGGTAGGTTTATCTTCCCCCATTCTTGTAATTTACTCAGGTGTTTACCCTTATATGTGTTCTATCTTATTATTAAGTAAGTAATTTACTTATTTGATTACCCATATATAACTCCTTATTACTGTTATGGGACTTCTATGATACCCTTATTTAAGTAGTTTAATAGCATTTTTAACCTTATAAAATTCTCTATTTATCCTTATATATGTTTACTTTATCCTTATATAGGCTATATAAATTATTGATTACCTTTACACAACTACACATTACCCATACGTAGGTAGTGTAAATTCCTTCTAACCATTACAAATATATTCTTTTCCTTTACATGAGTAATATAAAATATATTTTACGACTATTTATATATTTTATGTCATCCATACAAGTGTATGTATACCCCTAAAATATATATTAAAATAATTTAAACCCTTAGGCATGAAATGTAAAATTTATAAATTATATTATTTTTTCATTTGACCCTTACATAACCTATGAAATTTTTCTTTTAACATTTTACATGAATACAATTTAACACTTAAATATAATGTGATTTTCCATTTTTTTAAATTTTATGATATTATAGATATTTTTATTTATTTCAAATTTATTTCAAATTTATTTATTTTTTAATGATTCTATAAATTCATATTAATGTCATAGATTATATGTGGACTATTTTCTTTGTGTTTTAAATTGAATTATTTGATTTTTAATTATTTTATCCATTCACACATATTTTTTAAGTATGAAACATGAATATATAAATTCTAATAATTTAGGTTTATAATTTTTTTTGATTATTTATAAAATCATGTGTAATCTAAATGATGTCATTCTATGATTATTAATTTTTTAGTGAAATTTATATATTTAATTATATTATCACATATATGAAAACTGAATGCTATTTGAAATTCATATTTTGAATATTTTTGAATATATCATGTGATATGTTTTGTGTTTTATTTGACTTATTGTTATTTATGATTTAAAATGAGTGTTTTTAAATTAATTTTAATTGGTCGACTATTTTTTTATTCAAATGTTAATCTATTTCTTATCAGTTTTATAATTCAGAAATAATAATATTATTTTTTGAATATAAATTCCCGAATTATTACATTGGTATTGTTGAGATATTTTTTAATTTGTCAAAAAATTCATAGAAATATTGATAGTTAAGGTTCATGTAATACGGAAATCAAATAATTTAAGACCCAAATGATTCAGAAGCATTTTTGAAGGAACTGAAGGTAGTAAATATAGACATTTAGTGGCCTAGGAAAACAGAAACCAAACTACAATGGATTTCTCAGTCATTCATATAATTTTTTTAATTATTCATAATTATTATCAAATCAAACACTATTTAAATCATCTTATACCATCAAATACTATGAATCAAAAAATGGAACATATTTTTTACTCTATCTATATTCTCATTACTCCATTTTATTTTTCATATTCCTCGAGTGAATTGAAACAATGCTAAAAATATCATCATCAAATAATTTCTTCTACTTTTTTGTGATTACTACCATTAAAGTAATTGAATATAGTTTCCTTTTAGAAAGAAACGAAATCGTCATTTTAGGTTTCTAGATTCTCGATTAAAGGTTTATTGTCTTTGTATCTAGTTTTCTTCTACAACCTAAACTGAAAGGGATAGTATTGGAATCATGGATTCCATTAAATCTGAGGGACTAATATATTAAATCCTCATGAAAATTGGGATTTATATCAATGGGTACCTTTTTGTGATATAAATAATTATCCTTAAGATATATTATATCTTATTTACATTTTAAATTTTAATTTATTCATCACATTCAATCGTTCTGTGCATAAATTTTTTAATCCATCAAATGATCTTAATCTATTTATTCTCAAATCTCTCTTTGTTTATTTCTTACAGATTTAGTTTTATTGTTTCATATTTAATGCCTTTATTCATTTATTTTATTAATAATGGTTTAATTCATTTAATATATGTATTTAATCTTAGAAGCTTTTTTTATATATTTAAAATAAATACTCACCCCTATTTCAAATTTATCTTCTTTCACTGACCTATAGAAATATCATGATCTAGATCACAAGAATATCATGAATTTTATTGTCTTATAATTATTTTAATATAATAAAATATTTGATTTTATTTTTCAATATTCAAGTACTCTATTTTCTAAAATAACATTTTTAAAGAAACCTGACTTTATTTCCATCTTTGGTCAAAATTCATTTTTATTCAACTTCAATGTTTTCTAAAAAAACACATTAAATTTTATTATTATTCTCCAAAGATTTTTTAAATAATTTTTTACAATTATATTATTTTTTGTGAATTAATTTATATTGAATCAACATTTAATTTTTTGAATGTGAATCATTTACATTATATTTTGAGACAATACATATTTATATGTACATTGAATTAATATAATTTCTTACTATCATGTCCACTCTATTTTTTGAAAACTACAATACATTTTTTCGTGGTACATTCAATGGTTTCATTTAAATATTTCGTAAATTTTTATATTTTAATTAACTGATATAAAATTTAAAAATGTATTTTCTATAAGAAATACTTCATGTGATATTTTAATGGATGTTTTAATCTATTATAACATCCCATGATGTTACTTATTCTTTAATTTTGATATTATCTAGGGATACCATGCATATATTTTCCTTGGATGGTTTATGATTATGATGATAACATACCTATGAAACCATTTAATTCTCCATGGGATATGCTAAGAGAAAATGTTATAATGTTTATAAAACCCATTTACATTCTAGGGGTTTTGATATATTTTGAAAGATTTACTATATTCTGGGAAACACATGGATATATTATGATGATGTGATGTGTGAGACCTAATTTATATAAACCTATAATAAAGTTTTTATATATAGATATCTCATGAGATAATATAAATTGAATGGGGAGTCAACCCAATTAATTAAGGTACTCTACACACTATGATTGTCTTGGGAGTGAATCCGAAATAATGATATAATGGAATTATTAGTCGACCCAATCGACTATTATATTTTTGGATGTGATTATTGAATAAGGAAATGATTTTATAGTCTTATGTGTCTTCTAAAAAAATATGTCAAATGCCAATGTTATTTTATCATAGATCATCTTCATTGATTCATTTATGATTCATGTATACTAAGAATTATTCGACAACTCTGAATTATCATATTTGATATGTTGGTTGTGGTTTTAAAATTTTACGATCATGTTATAATTTCATTATTCTCATTTTATTTTTATGGTATCATTGTTATCTCCCATAATTAAAATTTCTAACAATCTGAACTCACACTTTATTATATTACCTTTTAATAAATTATAAAGAAATGTTTTAAGTATGATATGTTTAAGAGGAGTTATACTAATCAAGAACATAGTGGGAGATGATATAAATATCTTGCAAGCTAGTTGTGAATCTATCCATGTTTCTAAAGACCCTAAAACAATATTAATATATAAGGGATCATAACATTATGTACTCAATTTTCATTTATTCAGATGTAATATTATTGTATGAAATGTGTGGGTCATTATAGTCGGTATCAGAGAATTGTTTAGTTCTCTATAGAAACTAGGATGAGCAAAATATTATGAGAACCCTTGGGAAAATTTCAAGTATATGATAATAACGTATTATTTTGGAATGATAGAGATTTTGTGTTTTTTTACTATTATTATTTTTACCCACAGTACGAGTTTTTGTTCTATTCATTGGATGGGACACAAAAGAACCATATTAATACAGAATGTTATGAAAAATTAAATGATTTTTCTCTTGAGAAACAATTTTTTTGAGATATGCAATAAAATATATAATTTCTATACTTATGAAATTTTCTCAAACTACGAATCATTTTGACCTTCCATAGAAGAAAAGTAGTGAACAATATTTAAATGAGTCCACCATGAGGATAAATCCACATTATTTTTTTGGGTGTGAAGATCCACAAGTAAATTATCAATTAATTAGTGTCATTGAAAATATATTTTTTAATCTATTATGCATATAACATGAAAATATAATTCTACCATTTTAGGGTTTAGAAGGAAAATCTTATCAATGGTGGGATCTTAGAAAGAATGTAATGTAATGAGATGAAGTTGAATAAATTTAGTGGAATGAATTCAAGATTTAATATTTTTCTAAATAATATCCCCAAATTATTCATATGAAAATATTGAAGGGATTCATTGAGGTAATGTATAAGGAAAATTAATCTATCAGCACCTATGCCAAAAATATTACCTAACCTTTGAGGTATGTTATTGTATTATAATCTAACATAATATTATTATTGATTGGTTATTTAATATATTAAAACTAAGCCTTTTAAGGGAGTTATACATAACGGAATTTATTAGCTATTACGAATATAATTATCCAATTATGATGGCGGAGATTGAGATTGGATCAACCTACTAATTTCATGATTTTAATTAGCATAGAATAATTGAATACACAAGAATTTATAATAATAAATATATTATAGATAAGAAGATGTGGTTTATTTTATTATAATGGTGTGAAAGGAAATGTAGACTAAATAATATTATGTGAATTGTTAACTGTTTTATTTGTTGGTAAGAAGGTCCTTCAGAAATAAAATGTCGATGTCATTTTAAATTTTTTTATCTAATCATGGTGAGTAGGAACAACTAAATTTACCTCCCGGACTCCATAGTTTCATTTCCAATGCGTGCGGTTATTATGAAAACTAATTCTTAAATATAAATTTTTTTGGTGATGATTGATGTCAGCAATCTCTTGGGCCAAGAGACAATGGGAAATATCATGTGATCACTATTGTTGAAATGTGGTACAATACTCAATTGGTGAAAAGAACCAATAAAATATAATATAGAACTATTAATTTATTATTTTAATTTGTATCTAAAAACTATTTTATATTCTAATAATTATCTAAGTGTATCGCATAACCACATCAATGATTATATATTGGGATAGAATTAAAAATTCCTAATTGTATAATGATCACATCTAAATTTTATAGCTCATATCCAATAGAATGTTTTGGTAATTTTCTTATTAGAAATCTAATTATTATTAATTTTTTTTGAATATGATTTTATTAAGGGGATGGATTGGATTTACTTATATAAATTCCATATAAATTTTCAATAAAATTAAGTAAAATTCTATATTCTAAATCATTGAATTATCATCTTTCAATGAGATGATAAATATGAAATCAAAATAGAAATTATATATATTGAATGGGTCTTGATTCATTTTAAAAAGTTTTTTTTTATCTTAGATGGTTACGGAGAAACTCAACATGAAATATATACCTATTCATGGTGATATTTTGATGTCATTTCTAAAAGGTTTCCTATTATAGTGTACTTTTTATTATTTATTCATGTTAATAATAATATATTCTAATTTTAAATATTTTTTCCATTCATATAATTATTACAAATTATCTATTTTTTATTATTTTTTGTAACAAATTTTATTTAAATTTAATTATATAATTTTATAAATTTGTTAAATTTATTTAATTAATATTATCTATATTTTTCTATATCTTTTAATGTTCAATTCTTTCCAAAATTGATTTTCTATACATTAATTTTTAATATTAATTTTTATTTATTTCATTTTTTATTTATTTATTTTTTATTTTTATACATAATATTTCAAATATTAATATTTAATAATTTTATTATGTATGTTATTAATATAATTTATATATATTTATAATTTTTTAGTATATATATATAGAATTTTTTAATTTTTTATTCATTTATTAATATTTAGTACATTATTCTAAATATTTATAATTTAAATTTAATTTTAATATATTTTTTATTCAAATATTTATCAATTTTAGTTTCTATAATTTATTTAATTAAAATTATTCATTTTTTTTTTGATATATTCTAAAAAATTATTTATTATTTATTATTATTTAGTTATTATTATTGATTCATATATTATAATTCTTCTATTTTAATATTTTATTAATTTATTCATTTTTAATATTTCTATAATGTATTCCTAATTAATATTCATTTATTCATTTTCAATTATTAATATATAATTTCTTAAAAATATTTTTAATTTCAAATTTTAATATTCTTTCATTTTTAAGTAAATGTTTTTATTTAGATCTTTATACAGTTATTATTTATTCATTATTAATTAGTAGATTATTTTAAATAATTTTTATTTTAATTTTTCATGAGTAATTCATTTTTATATATTTTTTTATTTATCATATAATTTAATTTAGTAACATTTAATATTTTTTTGACATATATACTTAATATTATTTTATCATTTATAGTTATATTAATACATTTAATATAATATAATACCATTATCCTAGTATTGTTAACATTATTGATACATTATATATATATATATATAATATTTTTTAATTTATTTTTAATATTTTTTTAATTTACTTATTTTTTATATTTATTAAATTTTAGGATATTTAAAATTTTAATATTCTTTTATGTATAATTTGTATGAAATTATTATTTTTTATTTTTAATTTAATATTTATATTCATCTAGTATTTTTCAGTGCAATATTTTATCTTATAAATATATAATTTATTATCACATTTTTAGCATTGATAAATTTGTGGCCTTATCATTGCTAAAATAGTACTGAAAAATCCTATATTATTATTGTTAATAAATTTATATTTCATCTTCATAATTTATTATCATTGGTAAAACCCCTTACTCTATTATAAATGATCACTACTAGAGATCGCCATGGCCCATGTCATTCATGACCTCACAGAAGATGAACTATATTGTCGCATCCTCCCAATTTTATAAAAAATAAACACTTAAAAACAATTTTAAGTTAATATTTACTCAATTTTTTTGAACTGTCATTATTTTAATGATTTATTGGTTTTTATTGTTTTCTTGATGTTTTGGTGCTTTTGTAACATCATCAATTTTATGTAATTTCCCATGATTTATGTTTTTGAGTCTATATAATTATTGGGTTTAGTTTCATGTGGGTTGTGATGTTTTTTATATTTTTTGGAGTTGTCTTTAGAGATTTTTTGTGTTGTTTAGGAAATATTTTCCATGTTATGGATGTGTTTTTGAAGGTGTATTGTTTGTTCACTGTTAGTTGAATCTATGAACAACCCCAGGAAACCATGAAACTTTTTTTTGGTTCTCCTGGAAGGTGTAAATTTGGAACATGTCTGAGAAAATATCTGGTAGTGTGTAGGGGAAACCATGGAGAGGAATATAGTGTGAAAAGCAATAATGGCACACGGTTTATCTACCATTTGATTCAACTGTGTGTGATGTGGGATTTATATTTTAGCATTGCACTATCAAAACACAATTTTCTAAACAATGAATTTACATTTCTTGTCCAAAAGATCATCCATGATTGGTGTAAGGTCTAAAAAGCCATGTGACATACATATGGAATTCCAAATTTTATTGTTCATGTCAGAATTAAGTCTCTAAATCCTCATTAGGTCTCCAATATCCCATGATCATGAAATCTAATTCCACCCATGTTTTTTGAAATGATTTACTTCATCGCAAAAGATTATTTTTGATGAATAAATGTGAATTAGAGACCCAAAATCATCTATAAGACAATGTTCTTCCTAGTTCATCATATATTTAATATTATCCTCCCTCCTAGTACCATATATAAAGTATAATATGCATAGATATACATTCTGTGAATGAAATCATGATGGGATATGCTTTAATTAATTAAATGAAAGGTGTTTTGAAACATGATATAGAATATCTATGTTCTGTTATTTTATTCACCATACTTTGAGAGGTATGTGGTTTCTCTCTCATCTCCACCATTCTATTACTTGAGGTATTATTTTTTAATTTTTTTTAGAAAAACTGTTGTAAATATTGAAGGATACCTCTGTTTGGTTATGTTTGTTGAAATTTTTGGAAATTGGATGGATTTCAGCAACCCATATTTGTGTATAATTTTTTAATTATAATTTAAAAATATATTATTTTTCTCATTAATGAATGTTTTCTAATGAATTTATTTCATGAAATATTTGTATTTTTCTTAATTTGAACCTGTCCAAGGATTTGGAAAAAATGGATAACGTGTTATCATTTGTGGATGTGACCATAATGTAGAGGAGTGTTCCATTAGGGAAATAGGACATTTGTCACCTTGTGACAACCTTATGGATCACTATGAATTCAATCATGGATACATTTCTCTTTCATGGAATATATGTGTGTATTGGTGTGTGTGTGTGTATGTGTTGAAGAATGATAATGGTTATAAAAAATTATGAGAAAATTTTTAACTACATTATTCATTTTTTCCATGATACTTATCTTGTTTTTGGAATTAACTTCTTTAACTATTTTCTTCAAACTATTTAAAAAAAATTTTCTAGTTAATTTCAATGTGAAATGAGTTTTGAAGTCATTAGGGAAATCCTATTATGAATTTACTAAGCTTATTCTTGGGATATTTTGTACATATGTAAAGTTCAAAAACCATTATATAGGACTGAGAACAGTATCATACTTCTCTAGTGATTCACCTTTTTAACTTGCGTTTCGTAGATGGAGTTGGATTTTGGAGCTGATTTGGGTTTTACTAATGAGGATACCACAAGGACGTATTTGGGTCTTTGAATCATCCATTAATTGTATGATTATATATTTGGTTTTTTTGTTAATATGATATTTTTTTACTTTCAGTTATACCTTGGTTTTTTAAATTATTCAAGAAATATATAGGATGATTCGATGATTATTGTCCAGTGATTATAGATTTTTTTATATTTAAAGTGAAAACAATCCTATAATATTTTCTTTATCCCATGGTATCTACTACAACTTATTGCTATCATGGGGATGTCACTTTATTAAGGTTACACCACTATCACTTGTCAATATAATGAGTAATGGTGGGATGTTGCATCTTGTAATCATATTTTTTTCTTCCCACTGGATCTTCACATCAGATTGATGTTAGATACCTCATTATTTCCATGGGTCAACAAAAATAATATATCAATAGATTCTATATTCCACTATTAATCCCCTTTTTAAAAAATTTTAATTCAATTTCAACTAGATCATTGTAATGTTCATAATATATATTTTAATTATGTTATCTTATTTTCAAAATAATTTTTAAGACTTTTTTAATATATGCATTTTCAAAAAACCATCATTGAAAATTTCCATTTTTGATGTGTATTTAAATTATTAAAAACCTTTTATTGCATAATTGAGAATCCTTTTTTATTATAATATTTCAATATGTTATTTTGATCAATGTAAAATAATCTAATATATTCTAACATAAAAGTAATGATTTTATTTGGAAAATAATGAAAAAAATTATTTTTTGATCATTCTATTTGATTTTTTTTAAAATAATATTAAAAATGTATTTATATTGTCATTAATATAATTCAACTAATATTTTTAAAATTCATTATAAATGTTTAAATTATTATCCATGAGGGATGAATAAAAAATTGTTAATAATCAATTTTTAAGTATTGAGAATTTTTTGAATAATAATTAGTCAAAATTTTATATCATTTTTTTAATTTTTTGAATTCAATTAGTCATTAAAATTATTATTTTGAATTAATATATCCTAGTAATGTCTTTTATTTTTTAAATGTTGGCTTATTTGGGTGGAAATTTCATTTCTCCCATCCTACCTTGTATAATAATTATATTAAAAATCTATTTAAATATCCAAATCATTATTTGAATTATTACCAACTATACAACTTTTTATTATATATTTCATAAATTTATAAATATATTAACTATAATAAATGTGATTACATTAAATTGAACAAAACTGAAACATCTAAATTTTTTATTTTTTATAGATACATATTATTATATATACCCTCATACTTATTAAGATTTTTAAATAAATATGTTCCTTATGAACATTGACAGTGACTGGGGGTGAATTATCTCTCATGAAGAATCCAATTAAAAAAATAGAATTTTTTATGATATATTTCTTATTATAACAAGATAAATGTGCTATAATGCCTTCTATTGATATAATTATTTCTAAATTTATGTTAAAAAATTTTGTTGATGGAATGAAAATTTATCTCAAATATGATGTCTCTATATGTGTGTATATATTTAAGGAATATCCTTTTATGATTATAATCTCATACGTGTGTACTTAATTAGTTTTGGTAAATATTAGTAATAATTAATAAAATTCGGTGTATAGGGATAAAAATGGTAATTTATAATAACATAAAAAATTTTGATGATGGGTTTAATGATTTTATCATGTTTACAAAAGGTAACATTCCAGGTGTCCTTAATAAGTGATCTAAAGGATGTCTAACGGCGATGTTGTAATTGTCTTAACCTTCCTTTTAAATGTATTTCTTTATATGCCACCTTAATATATATTGTAATTATTAAAACATAAAAATGTTATTATGTTAAATATTCTGAAATTTTACCATGATTATAGAAACAAGAGTGCCATCCCTCTATTCCATTGATTGGTTAGTGAATGTATCACTTGTGTGTCTGTGTCGACTACCACTTCGACATATTGATACACTTAATTTCAAATAAACATCATCCATAAATGGTTACTATAATGTTTTTAAAATTTATATATTATATTTTTGATATAATTATTCTTATTGGGTTATAATATCATATCTACTTTCTTACCATCTCATTTATAGGAAAATGATAATGTCACTCATGCGTACATGTGGACTACTAAGATAAAAAAGCAATGTGATTTGTTCTTCATTTCTATTTTACATGAAAGGTAATAATAAATGGATTAATGAATATATATTATATAACAATGAATCTTTAATGGTGAGTTATTATTTACCATTCCTTGGATCCATCCATCAAAAAATAGAATATATGTTCATCTGTATGTACAACCTACCATCTAATGGAATATTATAATTCATTTTTTATATTTCTATATATTTTTGATGACTTTAAAAATATACATGTTCAATATATATGATATTTTTATTGGGTAATTTTTATTGAGATAATGGAACCATGATCAATGTACAAGGATTGAAACAACAAAACGAAAACATCTATGAAAAAAGAAATTGTAAACACCATGAAATGATTATATTAATACATAATTAATAATTAAATAGTTTTAAAATGATATAAGAGGATGATATATTTTATTATATTAATTTAAATTATTCTATAATTGATGTAATATTAATTTAAATTTATGACACATTAGGATATAGTGCTCTTGAATAATGTTGAACATTGATGTATAAAATTTATGTTACAATATCATTATTTATCAGGATTGTTTATATTCCGGGATCTAATTACAAAACTTTCGTGCTTATCAATCATTAATTTATTCTAATTATCAAAATTATTGTTAGTGTTTTTATTTTTATATATTTATTATTATTTTTATTTTATATTAATTATTACAAATATTATTGTTTTTATTTAAATTGATAACTTTTTTGTCTTTTTTTATTCTTTAACTATTTCATCATTTCTTTATATTATTCAATATAATATTTTTTTATTTTATAAAACAATAATTTTATATTTATTATTTTCCCCACCCATATCCTTTATAAAAATTATTTACCATTATGTGAGAATTTAATGTTTTTATAACATTATGTATCTTTCCTTTTAACCCTACACATGTACTATAATTCAACTTTTTTCCTTTATGAAAGTACATCTTACCCATACAAAATTGACTGAAACATGGTTTTACTCTTAACAACATTATGGATTACCATTTCTTAAGTAGTTTTCTTATTTATTTTATCCTTTTAAAACATCCTATTACCCTTATATGACTTCTAGATTACCCATATACAAGTAGGTAAATATAATGTTTACCCTTATGAAACTCTATATATACTCTTACACATATATGTTTTTTCAAAACATATTCGATATAAACTCATTCTTTCCTTCAGACCGTTATTATTTACACATATATAAGTTAAATAAATTATTTATTACCTTTACACCGATTTTATTTTCTCTTACATGATCTATTTAAAATATGTGTTTCATTAATATAGTTATTATATAATACCCATACACAATTATATATACCACTACACAAAACATAGCACCATTATTCATGCTATTTTTTCATTTTATAGTTTTGAAGCATTTGGATTTTTTTTCCCTTTAATCAATCTTGCAATTTAACCCTTTGGTAGAATCTGGTTTTCTTGTTTTCATTATTTCATGATATTCTTAATATTATGGTTTTCAATATAATTAAAATTATTTAATTAAAATTACTAATTTAATCAATACATATTAATTTTTTAGATAATATGATAATTATTTTTATAGTATTTTAATGAAAACTGTATGAAGTTTAATGTTATTCTTCTTTTATGCATATTTTTACAGTATGAAGCTGAAATATTTCAAATTTATTATTTTTAGTAAATTTTCTTATTTTAATTATTTCTATAATAATATTTTTGATAAATGATGTTTTAAATCATTATCTATTGTTTTAATTATAATATTTTTAAATTTTGATATTACCATATGAAAAAATTTAAGTTATTTATAATTCAAATTTTGAATATTATAGAATATCTCTTCTAATATTTTGGTGTCATCTTTGCCCAATTATTTTGGAATGTTTTCAAATGAGTGTATTTAAATTTTTATTAATTTTTCAATTGTTTGTACATTCAATAAATAATATGTTTCATTTCCGATATATAATTAAAAAAATATTATTGAGATTTTGAATTTTAATTTCCTAATGAATACATAGATATTTTTTATTTATTATTCTTTATACGGGTTGATGAATTCACAAAAACAATTCTGGTCAAGATTTATAGAGTCGATAAATCTATTAATTGATGAACAAAATTATTCTAAAACATTTTCAAAGTAATTAAAGGATATAAATAGATATTTTATGTAGATCAGGAAAAAAAAATATAATAGCACATCTACATCATTGATCACCTGTCAAACCACCATGCATTACTGATCGGATAGAAATCCACCAGTTAATGTTATATGGTGCCTAGTCCCAAAGATAGGGAGGGGTAGTTTTAGTGGGTTGGAAATATGGGTCGTGTAATGGGTATAGTATGTCTCTAGGCCTTCGGGAAATGCAATTCGCCTTTAGGTCATGTCTGGACTTGTGCGTTGTGCCTATGGGTCATGTAGGGTTCCCCTTCAACCCTTAAAGGAGGGATTATTCATAATAAAAATAAAAAACAAAGGGATTCGATCCATTTGTAGCTTAAATCTCATAAAAAAATCTTTTTTTTAAATCCTCTTATTCAAGAAAAGGGGGTTTCCTTATATTATATTTTAATTAACACCCATTATATATTATCATTAACCCATTATATTCATCATATTACTCAAGAAAATTATCAAGAATCATAAAAAACATCTTCATCATATATCTTCTATTTTTCGGTAATTAAAAAAATTAATGTAAGGGAATAATGTTTACTAGTCTTTTTTCATTTCAAAAGAAAAATGGACTATTCATTTGAGGTTTTCAGCTTGACCATTAAAGAGACAATGTCACTTTGTACTGTTTAATTTTATAACCTTACAATAATGGGAATGTTTTGGTATTATAAATTCTACTAAATCAAACTAACAAATACATTAAATCCATTTTAAACTGTGTTTGTAAATGTAAGGTTTCCCATTAGTAATATATCCAAAAATACGTACAAAATATCATTTCCTATTTATTTTCTATAATTTAATTTATTTTAAAATTTTAATCAATCCTTTCATATTTTGTTTAATCCATCTAACATGATTAAAAAAATTATTCTCAAATAATATTATGTTATTTTCTTTAATTTTAATATTATTGTTTCCCTTTAAAAACATAGAATATATTATTTTTTTAATAAAAATTATTTTCCTTAAAATAAGTTCTTAAAAATGAAATTTCCATTAAATAATTTAGTGGTAAATTTTCCAACTCTTTATACTTAATCTCATATCATCAGTAAATATTTGGCATCAATTGAGATTTGATTTTTTGAATGTTTTTAGTTTTAACATTATTTGCAGGACTTTATTTTCAAAATATTTATCAAAAGATAAAAATAATGTAATGGATGATATACTTAACGTGGATATGATTTATTTATATAAATTTGTTTATGAATCATACTGAATATATAAAACTTTTTTTATTGGATTACTGATATTTTTAATGGAAAAAACATCTTAGTGGTTTTATTTATACTGAATAACTGGTCAATAAAATCATTTTGTATTTTCCAAGTACATGGGCTCTAAATTTCACCACAATATAAAAGATTAAATATGTTAGAAAACATTACTATTTAGTAACTCTAATAATATCCCATCACTTTCATGTAACTCAAATGTTATCCCTGGACATATGATATTTTCCTTAACAGACACATGGAAAAGGAGGATGAAAGTAAATTAAAATATCAGTTAATATTAGATCAAACAGTAATGACTAATCTAGAAGTGACTCACTATTTAAATCATTATCAAGATGATGAATAAATTTAAAATAGAAAGAATCAATAATTTCAAGATATTAAAAAAAAAAATAGTAATTAGAGGTAAAAATTTTAGGTTGAAAAAAGTAGTTCCACATAAAATATTATTTTACCTTGAAAAATATAAATAAAAAATAAAAAAATCATGTAATGATAAATTAAAATTTTCAATGTGGAACTCTATCGTGGACTCTATTCCAACATATTTATCCTGGAACAAATTTCCAATGTGTCTGAAGACACGTGTCATGGAAAGAATTGGGGTTTGTTTTAAAATTTCACTCTACCCCTCTCATTCCTTTTCTAACTCTTCTTCCTCCTCAACACATTATTTGTCTTAGAAAGATAATACCAATTCAAAATGTAAATCATAATGGGTTTTATTAAATTATTTCAAAATATAAAGATCATAAAATGAAACAAAATATTTTGATTTCTAAAAAAGATCAGTTATTAAATAAAATTAGGATATTTTTTGATATTAAAAAATAATACATATTTTAAAATTTATTAATTTCAAATAAATTATTTTTAAAATACTAATTCTCATTTTACTATGGGGTATGAAAATTTAAACATGTTTTTAGTTTTTCAAGAAAATTTTAAAATCATTATTTTTTTGGGTTTTCAAGACAATATGGTTTTCCCAGAAAATTTGAAAAGTCTATTTGTATTAAGGTATTTTTTTTAACATATAATATTCTTATACAAAAATTGATTATATAGTTTATGAATATAATTTTATAAATAATAAACATGTTTGACCAATATTAGTTCATCCTTTTTATCTGTTTTCTATTATAAATTCTTATATAAAATGTAATTGGGTTCCTAAAACATTATTAGCCAATTGTAGTGGACACAAGATTGAGTCACTGTCTCAGTGTTATTTAGCTCACATAAGTGGACCCAAGATATAGGTTCCAAAATCCTTTTTTCCATAACCATTTAAAAAAAAATTAAAATACCACGAAGATTAATGGTATTTGGATTGTAGATGGTAAATACATACATGTGGTAATCCATTTAAATCCAATCATCATGATGATTTTGATGGAGGAAATGTCACCTTTTCAAAAATTCAAAATAAAAAATTTCCATTATTGGTATGAATGGTCTATAAAACAATATTATTATTAATGTTTTTTATTTATCAAGTATTTAAATATAAAATATTTATTATTTTAAAATTATGTTATTGAGGTTTTAAAATAGCTTTCAAACTTATTTATTATATTGTTTTTAAATATAATGGAAATATTTTATTTACCACATTTCATATTAAAAATGATTACATTAATGACATGAAATCTATAGAAGGTAAAATTAATATTTCATTGAATGAAAAATATAATGGTGTATTTGGCATCATTTTATTGGAAATTTCTATTTTAATTCTATTTTCAAAAGTAACCAGAACTAAAAAATAAGTTTTTTATTGAAATTTCCATTTAAATATATATCTTAGTTTTTAATAAATTCAAAATCACAATGAAACTAATGTATTAATTAAAAGATAAAAACCTATTTTCCTCATATAAATCCCTAAAAGAAGTCCAACATGATCTATTTAGACTAACATAGGTTGCTCGTATCGAAAGTAAACATTATTCCTCTATAATTATTGATCACACTATAATATTTACATGGGGTTTCTTGTTAGCACATAAAATGAGGCATACAATAATTTTATCAAAATTTCAAAAATATATAAAAATAAAAAAACTAAACAATATTTTCCCATTGATGTATTCATAATGGAGATGTTGATAACAAGTATTTGGATGAGTTTTTTATTCTAAATTTTATCATCACTCAATTTACTCATTTAGAACACATTAGCAAAATTGGGGTTCCAATATTGTAAATAGGACCCTCTATGAAATATCTATGAATCTTATTACTGTATTATCCCTTATACATTATTTTTGGTTCATGTGGGTAATATTACATACTTTTTCAACAATTGTTTCCTTATATAACCCTTCTTTGGTGAAAACATAATAAAATGAGACAAAAAAATTTACAAAAGTCTAATTTTTATAGTTATTGGTTATAAGTAATTTATTGGTATCAGAAAGAAAAATTATGAATGTTTCACCGTGAAAAAGATAATGGAATTTTTCTTGTGTACTCTAACTCCAGAAATTATATAAGATTCTTCAATAAGAGAAAGAATTAAGTCGAATCGTCAATTTCTACAAAATTCGATGAAAATCATCCAAAATCACATTTTCAATGTGATGAGGATGCTAAGAATCCTTGTTCAACACTTAATTACTGTAAATATTCTAATATATACGAAGATAATCAATATATCATATTGTATTCTTTACTTGAATAATGGATTCAATCCAAAAACAATACTCATGATAATGTTGTCAGATATTTAAAATCAAAACTGAAATTAGAATCTCAGTATTAAATGATATTGATCATGATTCTTTTCTATCTCACATTCAACCCCTTTAAGTGCTTTATAAACTCCATCAAACTAGATCATCATTGGAAAAATATTGATTTTTCAAATTAATTTAATTTTTTAAAATTTATAATTAAATTTATTTTAAAATTCTTTCATATATTTCAGTTTTTTTAATAAAAATTTCTTATTATACAAATTTTTAATTTTTTAATTATATTTTAAAAATTAATCATAATATTTTTAGATTTATTTTATTTTATTTTATTCCTGAAATAAGAAATTGAATTTAAAAAAAATAATCAATGTGTTTTATTACATTTCTTGTTTATTTTAATGAAAATAATCACTTTAAACATTCTTAATATATTAATTTAGTGAAAAATATTCTTTAAATAATAAAATGATCATAGAAAAGTCATTTTATTTTTAATTTTTTTTATCAAATTTAATTTTTTTTTCTTCAATTTGTAATATATATATTTTTCAATGTTTTATTTTATATATAAAACTCTATTTTAAAATTAATTTTTTTGATATCGATCACATAAAATAGTTTATGTCTTCAAAATATTTTCCAATCATTAATTTTTCTCTCTCTTGATTGAATAATAATGATAATAAACCTATATTTTTTTATTATCACTTTCTTATATAACCTCAAGTGTGAATTATTTTTTATAATCTCAACGGGGGAACATTTTAAGCATCACATTCCAATGAAAGATAAGATGTTTTAAGGGAACATTTTCCAATATTTACCCTTATATATCATTTATAATAATTCATTTACCATTACATACAAATTTAATTATTGTTTTTAAACTTAGATAGTATCCCTTCTACCTTACCTGTATAACAATTCAGCTTCTTCCTTTATGGATGTTTATCTTACCCCCAAACTTGTAATTACTCATTTTTTTACCCTTACACATGTTCTATCTTATTATTTAGTAGTTTACATATTTGTTTACCCATATGTAACTGCATATTGGAGTTATGAGACTCATATCATACCCTTAATTATGTAGTTTAATCTCATTTTTACCCTAATTGAACCCCATGTTTATCCTTACACATGTTTAGTTTACGCTTGTGTAGGATATATATATAACAACCCAGGTATATAAATAATATGAAATTTTCATATTTATTAATATTTTTGAATAAAATATCAATATTACTTTAAAGGGGATGCTATGTTCGATGGCGTACCCAACACGCAACAATGAGTTTCTTTGAAATCATACGTTGCACACTAATAATATTATAATATTATTTCAAATGGTTGTTAATGCCTTGCCATTGCAATTGAGGTAATGAACATAACTAACTAAAAAATGATTATATATGTTTTCTAAATACTTTCAAATTTATCCAATAAATTATAGAGGCTTAAAATGCGAATGAATCCAATTTTAAGCATAAATCTTCTAATATTCTTTAAAAGGTTGATTAACCGCCTTTTTCTGAAAAACCATTTTTAGATATAGTTTTTGAGAATTTTATATGTTATATTTGACAAAATAAAATCCTTCTTTATAATCAAGACATCAAAATTTACTTTGTGTAAATTTTTTTTATTTTCCCGATAAAGATCATTTTTAGTGAAAAATGTTGTATTTTAATTCAGAACCTCCTTTTAATATAATATATTTATATTTTTAGATTATATATTTAATTGGTTTTAAAGAGTAATTAAAATATATTTTTACCATTTAATCCAATGGTGGACATTTGAATTAATTTCACTTTAAAATTGGACATAAACAAGTGTCAATCTTTTAATAGATATTGTTTCTTAAAAACACGCTATTTGTTTTGACAGCGGGAATTGATTATAAAATTAATCAATGAAACTTATATGTTTTTAATTTGGTAAAATTGATATCATTTTTGAATTTTTAATATCAAATATATCTTAGGGTGGATTTTTGGTATTTTTCTGACAAATGTTCATTTTCAATGAATAGTGAAAAATACTGCATTTTATTTCAAAAGTGCCTTTTCATAAAATTTATTTATATAGTTAGACTGACATTTTAATTTGTTTTAAGATGTAATTTAATTATTTTTTTATCATTTAATACAATGTTGGTCGTTTTATGTAATTTCACTTTTAAATTGGATGTAAAAACACATCAATCTTTTGATAGATTTTACTTCTTAAAAACCCGTCTTTGGTTTTGACAACAAGAATTATTTTAAATTAATTACTGCAATTTCTGTGTTTGGAATTTGATAAAATGGATTCCATATTTTTAATCATAAGTTCCAAATTAAGTAATTAAGACTATTTTGTTTATGGACATTATGAATAGTAACAACGGTAATTATCATTATTTATCGTGTTTAATTAGTAATCGGGTAGTTAAGGGTAATAGAATAATGTCATAAAAATATAAAATGACCCAAAAATGTGTCCTAATTCAATTTTGGTTTTCATGGCCGACCATAGGATTCCTTGTGCCAACCTTGGGACCCCATGGAATCACTTTAGTGTGATATTGATCTTTTATCATATTTTTTTAAAGGAAAGGAAAATGTAACCAAAGTATGTATCACCTAAGTAAAAAAAATTTAATTTTGTTTAGATAAATGATCTCTTTGAATATAAATTTTTTTTGTAATCTATAAATATTTACTACATGATGGTAATTTTTTTATAATTTTTAGAGATTAATTAAATAAATTTATTTATGACATCGTGATGTTGTAATGATTACCTCAATAATGAACAATTTAAATAAAATGAAAAGATAATGCAAAATCTAAGACTTAAACTTGTAAAAAACCTATTTTATGGGTGTATTTATAACCCTTATCACCTTATCCTAGAAATATATAATTTTGTCACCTTTAATATCCGAAAATCATTTTATAATGAAGCAACGTTTCATGACTTTCCAAGAGTGCCCCTCCTTCCTCTTATAAAGGCCCCCACCTCTACCCCCTTACCCACACCTCTCAAGCATTTGTCTCGACCAAAATATACTCATTTTATCTCTCCACATCTCTCTATTCATCCTAGAATCCTTAACTTAGGAAGAATTCTCTTCAAGAAACCCTTTTGGTTCAAACCAAAGGGAGTTACCCGATTTGAAAGTAATGTCTTCTCTTAGGTTCATTTGTTTTATTTTTCTTCTCCATCGTCTTAAACTCTTCTAATTCCTTTATTTTTTAACAAAAAAAGTATCTTCAATATACTAGGATGTTTTTATGAGAATTATTTTAGCTACACTTACACACACATCCATCTAATGGTTAAAGAACATAATGTTTCCGTGGATGGAGAATTACTACCTCACGAAACGATGATTGTTCTATCTTGTCATACCACCTCTCATAGTGTCCATTATGATGACTATATATTTATTAATGATATAAATTATATTTATTCCCCCTCTTTTCTTCTGTATTTTACATTTAAAATATGCCTTTATGCTTTGTATGTTGTGCAAATGCGATAATATCATTTGAGGAAGTGTGGACTTCCGCCCCCTCATGTGATGTGACTCGTTCATGCAATACATGGAATGTATAAAGAATGAAATTAATGAAATTATGTGACCTATATAAAATATATAGTATAATAGAATTATAATATATATATATATATATCTCAGTTAGTTTTAATTCCATTAATGCGACAAAGAAATGAAAGTAGTGTTCTTGCATACATATGGCCTACCCTCTCCAAGAATGATGCATTTCATTTTCTTATCTCAAAATGTTATGGAATAGTATAAAATGAATATATACTGGATATATATGATATTTAAATCATTAATAAAATTCTGGAGATGGTTTAATTATAACTACAAGGAAAAATATTTTCAAACAAGTTAATTTTGGACTCATGTACCGAACATCGACAAAAATGTCTGATATGAGCTCACATAATTAATTAATTATTATAACATTATAATATGTGATATTAATTGTATAATAAACTTTAAAGGAGGTCCTTAAGAAATTATTAATTGACCAAAGTTTATTATTCAGGAATATAAAGAAACGAACAAGACAAGACTGACTTTAGGTAAGGGATCTAACCTATCTCTTTCTTTTTAAGTACTCTCTTTTATGTCACTTCTTTTAAGCTCCTCTTTATTATTTTGGGGGATGTTCTCCAATATTCCTCTTAATTTACATTTTATGTTAATATGATGAGAGAGCCTAAATATATCTTCAATCCATTTTGGGAATTTTAAGTGGCACTTTTAGGCTGCCAAATTTTCATAAGGGGATATCTTACCCCACTTTTAATTCTGTGAGATCTCCATTGTTCTCCACATATTTATTACAAGTGGTGTATTGTGTTCTTCCATATGATATATTTTATCATAATTATATTAATGGTATTATATTATCCATATTGTGTTTATTATATTTTGGTCATACGACTCGATTGATTACAATGAGGTATGTGGTTTTTATCTCACTTTTTGTTCCCGTGAGATTCATGCTACATTTGCCACTATTTAATTTTGTGTGGTGTATGTACTTCCCATTATTTTATTCTTTGTGTAATATAATTTAATTTATGGGTATTTACATCTTCATTGTATGACCCTTATTTCATGGGGTGTACATTTCGAAAGTTACCCAAATCGGTAAGGGAACCTTTCACCCTCCTATTTTTAAAAGACATATTTTTAGGTCTTTTAATTTACATATTCATATGTTTCTATATGTTCTTATATATAATTATTGCTATAAATTATTTTTCCAAGTGATTAGATACCCTTTTTATCTCTCGTCGACACATTTTATGAATTTTAAAATGACATCGTTAGGATGTCGAATTTCTGTAAGGGAACTTCTTAACCCAATTTCAATTCTTTGGGTCAAACCTCTACTTCTTGATTATGTCATACTATGAATATGTGGGGATGAACTGCAATTGTTTTACACTTAATATCCTCCTAGTTAGGTGTATTTATATTTACCACACATAATCATTTAATTGATTTATGCTTAATCTAAGGATACTGACTTTGTAAGGGTCTTCATCTCAACCTCCTTTCATTGAGACATATTTTGTTTTATACAGAACTTTCATTTTTATGGTGTATAAACCCCTTTGACTTTTACTTTTCTTCAAAATGAGTCTTTTTGCATGAAGCGTCTTACTAAACAAAAAAAGGAATGTATTGTCTTACGTATGTGGCGACAACGACATCTCCGCCGCCGAGACCATTATTTGAGTTTTGACTTCCTCTACAATCCATTATTTTTTTAAATGAAAAATAAATACCATGTTTTAATTTTCTTTTATTTTTGTATTGGAAATGGTTTTGATAATATTTTTATAATATCAATGTGTTTTATTGATATATTGTTATTGAAATGTGGAAATTTTATGTTTCTTTTATGCATATTTTATGTGATATGATTATGTTATGGTTCTTGCGCATTTTTTATGAAGACGGGTGATTCTGTGATAAACTAAGGGTGGGTGAGCCCGTGATAGCTCTCCAATGCATTGGGTAACGCAAAGTAGTTAAATGCTAAGGTTTCTCCGAAGAGATTTAGGGAATATACTTTGATGGGTATTCCAAATGTAACCAAGAGGGTTGCTCCTTATGTAAGAATGTTATGAATTCCGCAAGTTACCTTTATGTCCTATGATGTCTATGAGTTATTCATAAATATTATGATTCTATGAGGTCTGTTAAAGTGCTTATGTTTTCTGAGTAAAGAATAGTTTCATTGATTTTTTATGTATACATGGACTAATGTTTTCTTCACATATTTCTATATCCCTTACTGGGATTTTTATGCTCATCCCATGTTTTTGAAATGTTTTCCACAGGACTTAAAGATGAATAGGGTCAAGGATGGGATCAAATAAAGAAATGCTATCTAAAACAAAGAACTAGACATGTTTCTTTTTATGAGTTTTTGTTTTATGAAAAAAATAGAAACTGAGTAGAAGTTTCTGCTTTGTAATCTTTTGAGATGTAATAGTTATGTTCTAATTCTCTAAAACTCTAAACCTAAAAAAGGTCCTCAATGTGAATTATTCATTTAATTAGATATTATGTAATGTTTTAAGGATGGGTCTTTATAGTTGGTATCATAGGTCGTTTTAGATAACTTTAGTGGTTAGAATATTGTTTAAGCATAAGTGAAATGTTGTGTATGACCACAATGGTTAGTATTTTAGATGGAGTCATTGTTATTTTTGAAATTTGGAATGAGTTTGTGATTACTTGGATAAGTATATCTTAGTTGTTATCTTCTTAATTAGTACATTATGATTTTGTTGATATACTCACACTGAAATTTTTTGTTTTAGTGAATGGATGGATCTAGCAGGCACCAAAGTGACAATGTGTATGAAGGAAACTGTGGTGGTTCTCTGATCAAGAGACTGGATGAAATGGGGGATTCAATGAGGAATATCGTTGTTATTCTAAACCAACTATCAAAGAGTCATGATTAACCACTTGAAACTTGGTGAGTTCTCTAATTCATCATGTAAGAGAGAACCAACTCAATGTGGAAGTTAAGGTAATAATTATAATGGCAACCATTAGGGTTTATATGATCCTTACTTTTATGGTAATTATGGGTTACTATATGATGAAAAATTGTAGGCACGAGATAAAATTGAGGTTAAAATATGTTATGGTTATTTTTTAAGATTTTATCTCTTTTTGAGGAATGTTATAAAATTATATTGTTTTGGAAAAAGGATAACACGCAGACCGTGTGACTACCTGTCACGTCGAACGAAGCTACAGGAATAGAACCCACAACCAAAGTGCGACTGGTATTTATCGCCTACCACTGGACTACGTAATGTCCCTAGTTAGTGTGACAAATGATTTTTAGTTAGATGATTTTATGAATCAAGAATAAGTTTATTTTGGGTTATCTAGGAAATTATCGACCTATCATGGAGGATATATGATTAGGTTTATTACTTTTCAATCTGAGACTTTAAGAGAAAATGATTTTATTTGGAGATAAATGTTTATATTTACATTGGAAGACTATGTGATTAAATCCTTCAAAGATTTGGGTTTCAATCTTAGTTTGGTTTACTTTGATCAATTTTATGGACAATTGTTTATCGAATTCTCTTTGTTGATCTTTGGGTTTTGTTAGAAAAATTTTGGAGATTAAGAATAGATTTTATTTTTATAAAGGATTATCCTTTTTGGGTATTATCTGATCTCATACTGAAAATTTTTGGTTTTGGTTTTTGTCTAAAGACATGGGAAATATATAGTTCTCTTTTGTGAATTAGGTGATTTTCTAGAAGTTGATAATAGCGCTCTAAATGTGAACAAGTTATCCTAAATACTCGTCTTTTGGAGAAAATATGAGTTTGTGTAAGAAATCCAGTAAGAGATGAAAGTCGACACAAAAAGTAAGTATGTTTCCTTATGATTTAGTTAAGCTCATAAATAAATTCCTCAATGAAAAGTAACTTAAAACAAAAATGTTGTCTGTTAACTTCTCCTACTAGGGAATCAAATACCATTTAACCCATCAAAACATTGTGATTTTCTTGGGGTTAACTCTCTCCTTATCATGTTTTCTATCACTCTCCATCAAAACATGACCCTTTGTTTTATCTTCCATGTCCATGTTTTCCAACATAGAATCCTTGAATGGGTTAACTCGGGTGACATTTTTACTTCTCTTTCTTTATTTTATGTGATAGTTTTACAGACTCTTGTTCCGATGTGGGACTTTCAGTGAAGTTTCCGAGCACAATTTTAAAATTGTGAGGAAAAAATTTACAAAAGGGGGGAAGGATGTAACATCCCAGGTAAATAAAGAATATGAAATTTTCATATTTATTAATATTTTTGAATAAAATATCAATATTAATTTAAATGGGATGCTATGTTTGATGGCGTACCCAATACACAACAACGAGTTTTTTTGAAATCATACGTTGCACACTAATAATATATTAATATTATTTTAAATGTTAGTTAACGCCTAGCCATTGTAATGGCAGGGATGAATAGAACTAAATAAAAAATTATTATATATGTTTGTCAAATATTTTTACATTTATCCAATAAATGTTAGAGGATTAAAATGCGAATGAATCCAATTTTAAGCATAAATCTTCTAATATTCTTTAAATGGTCGATTAACCGCCTTTTGATGGAGAACGCTTTTTAGATATACTTTTTGAGAATTTTATATGTTATATTTGAAAAAACATCCTTCTTTAGAATCAAGACAACAAAATTTATTTTGTGTAAATTTTTGTTATTTTCCTGATAAAGATCATTTTTAGTGAAAAATGATGTATTTTAATTCAAAAACTCCTTTTAATCTAATTTATTTATGTTGTTAGAATATATTTTTAATTGGTTTTAAAGTGTAATTAAAATATATTTTTACCATTTAATCTAATGGTGGATATTTTAATTAATTTCACTTTGAAATTGGACATAAACAAGTGTCAATCTTTTAATAGATATTGTTTCATAAAAACACGCTATTTATTTTGACAGTGGGAATTGATTATAAAATTAATTAATGCAAATTCTATGTTTTTAATTTGGTAAAATTGATATCATTTTTGAATTTGGAATATCAAATATTGCTTAGGGTTGAATTTTTGGTATTTTTCTAACAATTGTTCATTTTCAATGAATAGTGAAAAATACTACATTTTAATTCAAAACAGCCTTTTCATCCAATTTATTTATATAGATAGATTGAAATTTAAATTGGTTTTAAGGTTTAATTTAATTATTTTTTATCATTTAACACAATTTTGGTCATTGGATGTAATTTCACTTTTATATTCGATGTAAAAACAAATCAATCTTTTGATGGATTTTACTTCTTAAAAACCCGTCTTTGGTTTTGACAATGAGAATTATTTTAAATTAATTACTGCAATTTCTGTGATTGGAATTTGAAAAAATGGATTCCATATTTGGAATAGTAAGGTCCAGATTATGTGATTAAGATTCTTTTTTTGGATATTATGAATAGTAACGAGGTTAATTATCATTAATTATCGTTTTCTTAGTAATCGGGTAGTTAAGGGTAATAAAATAATATCATAAAAATATAAAATGACTCTAAAATGTGTCCTAATTCTATTTGTGGTTTCATGGCCGAACATGGGATTCCTTTTTCCAACCTTGGGACCCCATGGAATCACTTTAGTGTGATAATGACCTTTTATCAATTTTTTTTGAAAAGAAAGAAAAATGTAACCAAAGTATGAATCACCTATGTAAAAAAATTTTAATTTTGTTTACATAATTGATCTCTTTGACTATAACAATTTATTGGAAAGCTAAAAATATTTCATACACGATGGTAATTTTTTTATAATTTTTAGATATTAAATAAATAAATTTATTTATGACACCGTGATGATGCAATGATTACCTCATTAATCAACGATTTAAATAAAATGAAATGATAAGGTAAACTCTAAGACTTAAACTTGTAAAAAACCTATTTTATGGGTGGATTTAGAAACCTTATCACATTATCAAAGAAATATATAATTTTGGGACCTTTAATATCCAAAAATTATTTTACAATAAAATAACTTTTCAAGACTTTCCAAGAGTGCCCCTCCTCCGTCTTATAAAATTCCCTCACCTACACCCCCTTAGACACACCTCTCAAGACTTTGGCTCAACCAAACTCTTCTCATTTTATCTCTCCACATCCCTCTCTTCATCCTAGAATCCTTAACATTGGCATAATGCTCTTCAAGAAACCCTTTTGGTTTAAACCAAAGGGAGTTACCCGATTTAAAGGTACTGTCTTCTCTTACGTTCTTTTGTTTTATTTTGCTTCTCCAACCCATTAAACTATTTTTATTACTTTATTTTGTAACACCACCAGTATCTTCAATATACTAGGACGTTTTTATGATATTTGTTAGAGCTAAAATTACACACACCTCCGTCTAATGGTTAAGGAACATACTGTTTCCGTGGATGGCGAATTACTCCCTCACGAAACGATGATTGTTCTATCTTCTCCTACCTCCTCTCATGGTGGACATTATGATGGAACTTTATTTATTTATGATATATGTTATATTTATTTTCTCTCTATGCTTCTGTATTTTATATTTAAAACATACCTTTATGCTTTGAATGTTGTGAAAATGCGATAATTTCATTTTAGGAAGTGTGGACTACCGCCCCCTCAAGTGATGTGACTCGTTCATGCAATACATGGAATGTATAATGAATGAAATTAATGAAATTATGTGTCCTATATAACATTTTTAGTATAATTTAATTATAATATATATATATATCTCAATTAGTTTTAATTCCATTAATTTGACAATGAAATGAATGTAGTGTTCATGCGTACGTACGGCCTACCGTCTCCATGAACGATGCATTTCATTTTTGTATCTCTAAATGTTTTTTAATAGTATAAAATAAATATATACTGGATATATATGTTATTTAAATCATTAATAATATTCTAGATATTTTGAAATTATAACTACATGGACAATTCATCTAAAATAAGTTCATTTTTGACTCATCTACCGAACATCGAAAAAAATGTCTGATAAGAACACAGATAATTAACTAATTATTATAACACTATAATATGTGATATTAATTGAAAAATAAACATTAAATTATGTCCTTAAGATATTATTAATTGACCAAAGTTTATTATTCAGGAATATAAAGAAACGAACAAGACAAGTCGGACTTGAGGTAAGGGATCCAATATCTCTCTTTCTTTTTAATTACTCTCTTTTATGTCACTTCTTTTAAGGTCATATTTTTTATGTTGGGGAATGTTATAATATATTACTATTATATTACTTTTTATGTTCATTTGATGAGAGACCATAGTTGATATCTTCAATCCATTTTTGGAATTTTTAAGTGGCGCCGTTAGGCTGCCGAATTTTCATATGTGGATATCTTACCTCACTTTTAATTCTGTGAGAAATCCATTGTTTGCAAATTATTTATTGCATGTGGTGTATTGTGTTATTAAATATGATATATATTATCATGATTCTATTAATGGTATTCTGTGATTCGAATTGTGTTTTTTATCTTTTGGTCATACGACTCGATTGATTACAATGAGGTATGGGGTTTTTATCTCACTTTTTGTTCCCGTGATATTCATGCTACATTTTACACTATTTCCTTTTGTGTGGTGTATGTACTTCCCATGATTGTATTTCTTGTGTAATATAATTTAATTTATAGGTATTTACATCTTCATTGTATGACCCTTATTTCATGGGGTGTACGTTTCGAAAGTTACCCAAATCGGTAAGGGAACCTTTGACCCTCCTCTTTTTAAAAGAATTATTTTTGTTAGGACTTTTAATTTACATATTATTTTGTTTGGACATGTTCTTATATATCCTTATTTCTGTAAATTATTTTTCCAAGTGATGAGATACCCTTTTTATCTCTCCTCGTCACATTTTTTGAATTTTAAAATGACGCCGTTAGGCTGTCGGATTTCTATAAGGAAACTTCTTAACCCAATTTCAATTATTTGGGTCAAACATATAGTTCTTGATTATGCCGTACTATGAATATGTGTGGATGAACTTTGATTGTTTTACAGTTAATATCGTCTTATGTTAAGTGTATTTATATTTTCCACACATAATCATGTAATTGATTTATCCTTAATCTAAGGATACCGACTTTGTAAGGGACCTCGTCTCAATCTCCTTTTATTGAGGCATATTTTGTTTTATACACTACTTTCATTTATATGGTGTATAAAACCCTTTGAATTTTTCTTTTATTGAAAAGGAATTTTTTTGTACGAAGCGTCTTACTAAACGACAAAAGGAATGTTTTGTCTTACGTATGCGGCAACAACGACTTCTCCGCCGCGGTGGCTATTATTTGAGTTTCAGCTTCCTCTACAAGCCATAATTTTTTTTAAATGAAAACTAAATACCATGTTTTACTTTTCTTTTATTTTGGTATTGAAAATGGTTTTGATAATGTTTTTATTATATCAATTGTTGTATTTATATCTTGTTATTGAAATATGGAAATGTTATGTTTCCTTTATGCATGTTTTATGTGATACGATTATGTTATGGTTCTTGGGAAATATTTATTAATATGGGTGGTTTCATGATAAACTAAGGGCGAGTGAGCCCGTGATATCACTCCAATGCATTGGTTAACGTGAAGGAGTTAAACGCTAAGGTTTCTCTGAAGATATTTAGGGAATATACTTTGATGGGTATTCCAAATGTAACCAAAAGAGTTTCTCCCTACGTAAGAATGTTATGAATTCCTCAAGTTACCTTTATGTATTATGATTTCTATGATTTATTCATAAATATTATGATTCCATGAGGTATTTTAAAGTTCTTATGTTTTATGAGTAAAGATTGGTTTCATTGATTTTTATGTATACATGGACTAATGTTTTCTTCCCGTATTTTTATATCCTTTACTGAGCTTTTTATGGTCATCCGATGTTTTTGAGATGTTTTCCACAGGACTTAAAGATGAATAGGGTCAATGATGGAATCAAGGAAAGACATGGTATCTATAACATGGAACTAGTCATGTTTCTTTTTATGAGCTTTTTTTATGAAAAAAATGGAAACTGAGTTGAAGTGTCTACTTTGTAATCTTTTGAGATGTAATAGTTATGTCCTAATTCTCTAAAACTCTAAACCTGAAAAGATCCTCAATGTGAATTATTCATTTAATTCAATATTACATTATGTTTTAAGGCTTGGTATTTATAGTATAAATACGCGATTACCTTTACACATCTTTGCTTTAAATTTATGTAGTCTATGTAAATTATTTGTTACCATTATATATATATTATTTACTTTTATGAAAGCTATAAAAAATATGTGTTACCCTTGGGTATATATTTTAGTTTACTTATACAGTTGTTTGTATACCCTTACAATGATTATTATAATCTTGGAAACCCTTACGCAACACATGTAACATTTATGAATTCTACTATTTTATCATTTTAGATTTACACGACCTATGTAATTCACACATATTTTTATGATATAAAACTCGAATATTTTAATACTGCCATTTTAGGTTTATATGTTTGTTTTTATTATTTATAAAATCATGTATAAACTAATTGATGTTATTCAAATATTACTAATTGATTTTATTTTAATTAATTAATTTATTTATATTATCACATGAATAAAAACATAATGTTATTTTAAATTCATATCATGAATATATTCGGAATTTATCATGTGATATTTTTGTGTTTTAGTTTTACTTTTTATTATATATGATTTTAATTGAGTGTTTTTAACATAAATTTAATTTTTTGATTATTTTTTAATTTAAACAATAATTTTATTTCTTATCAATCTTATAATTATATAATAATAATAATATTATTTTTAATTTAAATTTCCAGATGATTACGTTGTTGTTGTAGATATATATTTATTTTATGTTGTCAAGGAATTAATAGAAATAATGATTTATTTGGTTCATGTAATGTGGAAATAAATTAATTTAATACCCAAATCGCTCCAAAACATATATGAAGGAACTTAATGATCTAAATAGAAACCTTTAGAGGCTATAGAAATCAAAAATATGTCTATAATGGATTTCTCATTCATTAATCTAGTGTTTTTAATTGTACTTCAAGATCATAAAACCATACAATTTTTAAATCCTCTTTTACCACAAAATAAAACGCACCAATATTAGAATATGTTTCACACTATCAATATATTTTCATTATTCTATTGTGTTTGTAATATTCTTAGGGTGAATTGAGACAATGATAAAAACATCACCTTCCTCTTATTTCTTCTAATTTTTTTGTGATGAATACCATTAATTTAATGGAATATGGTTTAATAGTTTTTTTCATTTAGAATACAATATAATATTCATTTTTGGTTTCTATATTCTCCATTAAAGTGCTACTATCTTAGTATATAGTTTCCTTCTGCAAAATTAAATGATTGGGGTAGTTTTGGAATCATGTATACCATTAAATAGAAGGGACTAATATATTAAATCCTTAGAAAAAAGTTGAGATATAAGTAGGGGTTCCTTTTAGTATTATTCATAAACATCCTTAAGATATTTTATGTCTTATATACATTTTAAAATTTAATTTATTTGTCACTTTTAAACATTCGTTTCATTATTTTTTAAAACATCAAATTATTTTATTCAATTTATTCTCAAATCACTATTTGTTTATTTCTTCCATATTTAATTATATTTTTTCACTTGATATACCTTTATTCATTTATTTTATTCACAATTTTTTAATTTAATTATTATAAGTTCTAAAACCCCAAGCTTCCACAGTACGTTCCGCTTTGAATAACGCAATAGCTTGTGCAGTACGCAACTTCACGATTCTAACACACCACGACCAATCAAACAAGTTTTTATGAATAGTAATACCCAATTTATGAAATTTTATAATTTTGTTTCAAATTGGTCTTTATTTTTGGATTCGGAATATCAAAATTAGATTAGGGTAATTTTTTGGTACTCTTTTGAAAACTTTCAATTTTTGATGAATAGTAAATAATACTAAAAATATCTGGTAGTGTGTAGGGGAAACCATGAAGAGGAATATAGTGTGAAAATCAATAATGGAACATGGTTTATCTACCATTTGATTCAACTGTGTGTGATGTGGGATTTATATTTTAACATTGCACTATCAAAACACAATTTTCTAAACAATGAATTTACATTTCTTGTCCAAAAGATCATCCATGATTGGTGTAAGGTCTAAAAAGCCATGTGACATACATATGGAATTCAAAATTTTATTGTTCATGTCAGAATTAAGGCTCTAAATCCTCATTAGGTCTCCAATATCCCATGATCATGAAATCTTATTCCACCAATGTTTTGTGAAATGATTTACTTCATCGCAAAAGATTATTTTTGATGAATAAATGTGAATTAGAGACCGAAAATCATCTATAAGACAATGTTCTTCCTAGTTCATCATATATTTAATATTATCCTCCCTCCTAGTACCATATATAAAGTATAATATGCATAGATCTACATTCTGTGAATGAAATCATGATGGGATATGCTTTAATTAATTAAATGAAAGGTATTTTGAAACATGATATAGAATATCTATGTTCTGTTATTTTATTCACCATTCTTTGAGAGGTATGTGGTTTCTCTCTCATCTCCACCATTCTATTACGTGAGGTATTATTTTTTGAAATTTTTTAGAAAAACTGTTTTAAATATTGAAGGATACCTCTGTTTGGTTATGTTTGTTGAAATTTTTGGAAATTGGATAGATTTCAGCAACCCATATTTGTGTATAATTTTTTAATTATAATTTAAAAATATATTATTTTTCTCATTAATGAATGTTTTCTAATGAATTTATTTCATGAAATATTTTTATTTTTCTTAATTTGAACCTGTCCAAGGATTTGGGAAAAATGGATAACGTGTTATCATTTGTGGATGTGACCATGAGGTAGAGGAGTGTTCGATTAGGGAAATGGGACATTTTTCACCTTGTGACAACCTTATAGATCACTATGAATTCAATCATGGATACATTTCTCTTTCATGGAATATATGTGTGTATTGGTGTGTGTGTGTGTATGTGTTGAAGAATGATAATGGTTATAAAAAATTATGAGAAAATTTTTAACTACATTATTCATTTTTTCCATGATACTTATCTTGTTTTTGGAATTAACTTCTTTAACTATTTTCTTCAAACTATTTAAAAAAAATTATCAAGTTAATTTCAATGTGAAATGAGTTTTGAAGTCATTAGGGAAATCCTATTATGAATTTACTAAGCTTATTCTTGGGATATTTTGTACATATGTAAAGTTCAAAAACCATTATATAGGACTGAGAACAGTATCATACTTCTCTAGTGATTCACCTTTTTAACTTGCGTTTCGTAGATGGAGTTGGATTTTGGAGATGATTTGGGTTTTACTAATGAGGATACCACAAGGACGTATTTGGGTCTTTGAATCATCCATTAATTGTATGATTATATATTTGGTTTTTTTGTTAATATGATATTTTTTTACTTTCAGTTATACCTTGGTTTTTTAAATTATTCAAGAAATATATAGGATGATTCGATGATTATTGTCCAGTGATTATAGATTTTTTTATATTTAAAGTGAAAACAATCCTATAATATTTTCTTTATCCCATGGTATCTACTACAACTTATTGCTATCATGGGGATGTCACTTTATTAAGGTTACACCACTATCACTTGTCAATATAATGAGTAATGGTGGGATGTTTCATCTTGTAATCATATTTTTTTCTTCCCACTGGATCTTCACATCGGATTGATGTTAGATACCTCATTATTTCCATGGGTCAACAAAAATAATATATCAACAGATTCTATATTCCAATATTAATCCCCTTTTTAAAAAATTTTAATTCAATTTCAACTAGATCATTGTAATGTTCATAATATATATTTTAATTATGTTATCTTATTTTCAAAATAATTTTTGACACATTTTTAATATATTCATTTTCAAAAAACCATCATTGAAAATTTCCATTTTTGATGTGTATTTAAATTATTAAAAAACTTTTATTGCTTAATTGAGAATCCTTTTTTATTATAATATTTCAATATGTTATTTTGATCAATGTAAAATAATCTAATATATTCTAATATAAAAGTAATGATTTTATTTGGAAAATAAAGAAAAAAATTATTTTTTGATCATTCTATTTGATTTTTTTTAAAATAATATTAAAAATGTATTTATATTGTCATTAATATAATTCAACTAATATTTTTAAAATTCATTTTATATGTTTAAATTATTATCCATGAGGGATGAATAAAAAATTGTTAATTATCAATTTTTAAGTATTGAGAATTTTTTGAATAATAATTAGTCAAAATTTTATATCATTTTTTTAATTTTTTGAATTCAATTACTCATTTAAATTATTATTTTGAATTAATATATCCTAGTAATGTTTTTTATTTTTTAAATTTTGGCTTATTTGGGTTGAAATTTCATTTCTCCCATCCTACCTTGTATAATAATTATATTAAAAATCTATTTAAATATCCAAATCATTATTTGAATTATTACCAACTATACAACTTTTTATTATATAATTCATAAATTTATAAATATATTAACTATAATAAATGTGATTAAATTAAATTGAACAAAACTAAAACATTTATATTTTTTATTTTTTATAGATACATATTATTATATATACCCTCATACTTATTAAATTTTTTAAATATATATGTTCCTTACGAACATTGACAGTGACTGGGGGTGAATTATCTCTCATGAAGAATCCAATTTAAAAAAATAGAATTATTTATGATATATTTCTTATTATAACAAGATAAATGTGCTATAGTACCTTCTATTGATATAATTATTTCTAAATTTATGTTAAAAAATTTTGTTGATGGAATGAAAATTTATCTCAAATATGATGTCTCTATATGTGTGTATATATTTAAGGAATATCCTTTTATGATTATAATATCATACGTGTGTACTTAATTAGTTTTGGTAAATATTAGTAATAATTAATAAAATTCGGTGTATAGGGTTAAAAATGGTAATTTATAATAATATAAAAATTTTTGATGATGGGTTTAATGATTTTATCATGTTTACAAAAGGTAACATTCCAAGTTTCCTTAATAAGTGATCTAAAGGATGTCTAACAGCGATGTTATAATTGTCTTAACCTTCCTTTTAAATGTATTTCTTTATATGCCACCTTAATATATATTGTAATTGTTGAAACATAAAAATTTTATTATGTTAAATATTCTGAAATTTTACCATGATTATAGAAACACGAGTGTCATCCCTCTATTCCATTGAATGGTTAGTGAATGTATCACTTGTGTGTCTGTGTCGACTACCGCTTCGACATATGGATACACTTAATTTCAAATAAACATCATCCATAAATGGTTACTATAATGTTTTTAAAATTTATATATTATATTTTTGATATAATTATTCTTATTGGGTTATAATATCATATCTACTTTCTTACCATCTCATTTATAGGAAAATGATAATGTCACTCATGTGTACATGTGGACTACTAAGATAAAAAAGCAATGTGATTTTTTCTTCATTTCTATTTTACATGAAAGGTAATAATAAATGGATTAATGAATATATATTATATAACAATGAATCTTTAATGGTGAGTTATTATTTACCATTCCTTGGATCCATCCATCAAAAAATAGAATATATGTTCATCTGTATGTACAACCTACCATATAATGGAATATTATAATTCATTTTTTATATTTCTATATATTTTTGATGACTTTAAAAATATACATGTTCAATATATATGATATTTTTATTGGGTAATTTTTATTGAGATAATGGAACCATGATCAATGTACAAGGATTGAAACAACAAAACTAAAACATCTATGAAAAAAGAAATTTTAAACACCATGAAATGATGATATTAATACATAATTAATAATTAAATAGTTTTAAAATGATATAAGAGGATGATATATTTTATTATATTAATTTAAATTATTCTATAATAGATGTAATATTAATTTAAATTTATGATAAATTAGGATATAGTGCTCTTGAATAATGTTGAACATTGATGTATAAAATTTATGTTACAATATCATTATTTATCAGGATTGTTTATATTCCGGGATCTAATTACAAAAATTTCGTGCTTATCAATCATTAATTTATTATAATTATCAAAATTATTGTTAGTGTTTTTATTTTTATATATTTATTATTATTTTTATTTTATATTAATTATTACAAATATTATTGTTTTTATTTAAATTGATAACTTTTTTGTCTTTTTTTATTCTTTAACTATTTCATCATTTCTTTATATTATTCAATATAATATTTTTTTTATTTTATAAAACAATAATTTTATATTTATTATTTTCCCCACCCATATCCTTTATAAAAATTATTTACCATTATGTGATAATTTAATGTTTTTATACCATTATGTATCTTTCCTTTTAACCCTACACATGTACTATAATTCAACTTTTTCCTTTATGAAAGTACATCTTACCCATACACAATTGACTGAAACATGGTTTTACTCTTAACAACATTATTGATTACCATTTCTTAAGTAGTTTTCTTATTTATTTTATCCTTTTAAAACATCCTATTACCCTTATATGACTTCTAGATTACCCATATACAAGTAGGTAAATATAATGTTTACCCTTATGAAACTCTATATATACTCTTACACATATATGTTTTAACAAAACATATTCGATACAAACTCATTCTTTCCTTCAGACCGTTATTATTTACCCATATATAAGTTGAATAAATTCTTTATTTCCTTTACACCGATTTTATTTTCTCTTACATGATCTATTTAAAATATGTGTTTCATTAATATAGTTATTTTATAATACCCATACACAATTATATATACCACTACACAAAACATAGCACCATTATTCATGCTATTTTTTCATTTTACAGTTTTGAAGCATTTGGAATTTTTTTCCCTTTAATCAATCTTGCAATTTAACCCTTAGGTAGAATCTCGTTTTCTTGTTTTCATTATTTCATGATATTCTTAATATTATGGTTTTCAATATAATTAAAATTATTTAATTAAAATTACTGATTTAATCAATACATATTAATGTTGTAGATAATATGATAATTATTTTTATAGTATTTTAATGAAAACTGAATGAAGTTTAATGTTATTCTTCTTTTATGCATATTTTTACAGTATGAAGCTGAAATATTTCAAATTTATTATTTTTAGTAAATTTTCTTATTTTAATTATTTCTATAATAATATTTTTGATAAATGATGTTTTAAATCATTATCTATTGTTTTAATTATAATATTTTTAAATTTTGATATTACCATATGAAAAAATTTAAGTTATTTATAATTCAAATTTTGAATATTATAGAATATCTCTTCTAATATTTAGGTGTCATCTTTGCCCAATTATTTTGGAATGTTTTCAAATGAGTGTATTTAAATTTTCATTAATTTTTCAATTGTTTGTACATTCAATAAATAATATGTTTCATTTCCGATATATAATTAAAAAAATATTATTGAGATTTTGAATTTTAATTTCCTAATGAATACATATATATTTTTTATTTATTATTCTTTATACGGGTTGATGAATTCACAAAAAAAATTCTGGTCAAGATTTATAGAGTCGATAAATCTATTAATTGATGAACAAAATTATTCTAAAACATTTTCAAAGTAATTAAAGGATATAAATAGATATTTTATGTAGATCAGGAAAAAAAATATATAATAGCACATCTACATCATTGATCACCTGTCAAACCACCATGCATTACTGATCGGATAGAAATCCACCAGGCAATGTTATACGGTGCCTAGTCCCAAAGATAGGGAGGGGTAGTTTTAGTGGGTTGGAAATATGGGTCGTGTAATGGGTATAGTATGTCTCTAGGCCTTCGGGAAATGAAATTGGCCTTTAGGTCATGTCTAGACTTGTGCGTTGTGCCTATGGGTCATGTAATGTTCCCCTTCAACCCTTAAAGGAGTGATTATTCATAATAAAAATAAAAAACAAAGGGATTCGATCCATTTGGAGCTTAAATATCATAAAAAAATCTTTTTTAAATCCTCTTATTCAAGAAAAAGGGGTTTCCTTATATTATATTTTAATTAACACCCATTATATATTATCATTAACCCATTATATTCATCATATTACTCGGGAAAATTATCATGAATCATAAAAAACATCTTCATCATATATCTTCTATTTTTCGGTAATTACAACAATTAATGTAAGGGAATAATGTTTACTAGTCTTTTTTCATTTCAAAAGAAAAATGGACTATTCATTTGAGGTTTTCAGCTTGACCATTAAAGAGACAATGTCACTTTATACTGTTTAATTTTATAACCTTACAATAATGGGAATGTTTTGGTATCATAAATTCTACTAAATCAAACTAAAAAATACATTAAATCCATTTTAAACTGTTTTTGTAAATGTAAGGTTTCCCATTAGTAATATATCCAAAAATATGTACAAAATATCATTTCGTATTTATTTTCTATAATTTATTTTATTTTAAAATTTTAATCAATCCTTTCATATTTTGTTTAATCCATCTAACATGATTAAAAAAATTATTCTCAAATAATATTATATTATTTTCTTCTAATTTTAATATTATTGTTTCCCTTTAAAAACATAGAATATATTATTTTTTTAATAAAACTTAATTTCCCTAAAATAAGTTTTTAAAAATGAAATTTCCATTAAATAATTTAGTTGTAAATTTTCCAACTCTTTATACTTAATCTCATATCATCAGTAAATATTTGGCATCAATTGAGATTTGATTTTTTGTATGTTTTTAGTTTTAACATTATTTGCAGGAATTTATTTTCAAAATATTTATCAAAAGATAAAAATAATGTAATGGATGATATACTTAACGTGGATATGTTTTATTTATATAAATTTGTTTATGAATCATACTGAATATATAATACTTTTTTTATTGGATTACTGATATTTTTAATGGAAAAAACATCTTAGTGGTTTTATTTATACTGAATAACTGGTCAATAAAATCATTTTGTATTTTCCAAGTACATGGGCTCTAAATTTCACCACAATATAAAAGATTAAATATGTTAGAAAACATTACTATTTAGTAACTCTAATAATATCCCATCACTTTCATGTAACTCAAATGTTATCCCTGGACATATGATATTTTCCTTAACAGACACATGAAAAAGGAGGATGAAAGTAAATTAAAATATCAGTTAATATTAGATCAAACAGTAATGACTAATCTAGAAGTGACTCACTATTTAAATCATTATCAAGATGATGAATAAATTTAAAATAGAAAGAATCAATAATTTCAAGATATTAAACAAAAAAATAGTAATTAGAGGTAAAAATTTTAGGTTGAAAAATGTAGTTCCACATAAAATATTATTTTACCTTGAAAAATATAAATAAAAAATAAAAAAATCATGTAATGATACATTAAAATTTTCAATGTGGAACTCTATCGTGGACTCTATTCCAACATATTTATCCTGGAACAAATTTCCAATGTGTCTGAAGACACGTGTCATGGAAAGAATTGGGGTCTGTTTTAAAATTTCACTCTACCCCTCTCATTCCTTTTCTAACTCTTCTTCCTCCTCAACACATTATTTGTCTTAGAAAGATAATACCAATTCAAAATGTAAATCATAATGGGTTTTATTAAATTATTTCAAAATATAAAGATCATAAAATGAAACAAAATATTTTGATTTCTAAAAAAGATCAGTTATTAAATAAAATTAGGACATTTTTTGATATTAAAAAATAATACATATATTAAAATTTATTAATTTCAAATAAATTATTTTTAAAATACTAATTCTCATTTTACTATGGGGTATGAAAATTTAAACATGTTTTTATTTTTTCAAGAAAATTTTAAAATCATTATTTTTTTGGGTTTTCAAGACAATATGGTTTTCCCAGAAAATTTGAAAAGTCTATTTGTATTAAGGTATTTTTTTTAACACATAATATTCTTATACAAAAATTGATTATATAGTTTATGAATATAATTTTATAAATAATAAATATGTTTGACCAATATTAGTTCATCCTTTTTATCTGTTTTCTATTATAAATTCTTATATAAAATGTAATTGGGTTCCTAAAACATTATTAGCCAATTGTAGTGGACACAAGATTGAGTCACTGTCTCAGTGTTATTTAGCTCACATAAGTGGACCCAAGATATAGGTTCCAAAATCCTTTTTTCCATAACCATTTTAAAAAAAATTAAAATACCACAAAGATAAATGGTATTTGGATTGTAGATGGTAAATACATACATGTGGTAATCCATTTAAATCCAATCATCATGATGATTTTGATGGAGGAAATGTCACCTTTTGAAAAATTAAAAATAAAAAATTTCCATTATTGGTATGAATGGTCTATAAAACAATACTATTATTAATGTTTTTTATTTATCAAGTATTTAAATATAAAATATTTATTATTTTAAAATTATGTTATTGAGGTTTTAAAATAGCTTTCAAAATTATTTATTATATTTTTTTTAAATATAATGGAAATATTTTATTTACCACATTTCGTATTAAAAATGATTACATTAATGACATGAAATCTATAGAAGGTAAAAATAATATTTCATTGAATGAAAAATATAATGGTGTATTTGGCATCATTTTATTGAAAATTTCTATTTGAATTCTATTTTCAAAAGTAACCAGAACTAAAAAATAAGTTTTTTATTGAAATTTCCATTTAAATATATGTCTTAGTTTTTAATAAATTCAAAATCACAATGAAACTAATGTATTAATTAAAAGATAAAAACCTATTTTCCTCATATAAATCCCTAAAAGAAGTCCAACATGATCTATTTAGACTTACATAGGTTGCTCGTATCGAAATTAAACATTATTCCTCTATAATTATTGATCACACTATAATATTTACATGGGGTTTCTTGTTAGCACATAAAATGAGGCATACAATAATTTTATCAAAATTTCAAAAAAATATAAAAATAAAAAAACTAAACAATATTTTCCCATTGATGTATTCATAATGGAGATGTTGATAACAAGTATTTGTATGAGTTTTTTATTCTAAATTTTATCATCACTCAATTTACTCATTTAGAACACATTAGCAAAATTGGGGTTCCAATATTGTAAATAGGACCCTCTATGAAATATCTATGAATCTTATTACTGTATTATCCCTTATACATTATTTTTGGTTCATGTGGGTAATATTACATACTTTTTCAACAATTGTTTCCTTATATAACCCTTCTTTGGTGAAAACATAATAAAATGAGACAAGAAAATTTACAAAAGTCTAATTTTTATAGTTATTGGTTATAAGTAATTTATTGGTATCAGAAAGAAAAATTATGAATGTTTCACCGTGAAAAAGATAATGGAATTTTTCTTGTGTACTCTAACTCAAGAAATTATATAAGATTCTTCAATAAGAGAAAGAATTTAGTCGAATCGTCAATTTCTACAAAATTCGATGAAAATCATCCAAAATCACATTTTCAATGTGATGAGGATGCTAACAATCCTTGTTCAACACTTAATTACTGTAAATATTCTAATATATACGAAGATAATCAATATATCATATTGTATTCTTTACCTGAATAATGGATTCAATCCAAAAACAATCCTCATGATAATGTTGTCAGATATTTAAAATCAAAACTGAAATTAGAATCTCAGTATTAAATGATATTGATCATGATTCTTTTCTATCTCACATTGAACCCCTTTAAGTGCTTTATAAACTCCATCAAACTAGATCATCATTGGAAAAAGATTGATTTTTCAAATTAATTTAATTTTTTAAAATTTATAATTAAATTTATTTTAAAATTCTTTCATATATTTCAGTTTTTTTAATAAAAATTTCTTATTATACAAATTTTTAATTTTTTAATTATATTTTAAAAATTAATCATAATATTTTTAGATTTATATTATTTTATTTTATTCCTGAAATATGAAATTGAATTTTAAAAAAATAATCAATGTGTTTTATTACATTTCTTGTTTATTTTAATGAAAATAATCACTTTAAACATTCTTAATATATTAATTTAGTGAAAAATATTCTTTAAATAATAAAATGATCATAGAAAAGTCATTTTATTTTTAATTTTTTTTATCAAATTTAAATTTTTTTTCTTCAATTTGTAATATATATATTTTTCAATGTTTTATTTTATATATAAAACTCTATTTTAAAATTAATTTTTTTGATATCCATCACATAAAATATTTTATGTCTTCAAAATATTTTCCAATCATTAATTTTTCTCTCTCTTGATTGAATAATAATGATAATAAACCTATATTTTTTTATTATCACTTTCTTATATAACCTCAAGTGTGAATTATTTTTTATAATCTCAATGGGGAACATTTTAAGCATCACATTCCAATGAAAGATAAGATGTTTTAAGGGAACATTTTCCAATATTTACCCTTATATATCATTTATAATAATTCATTTACCATTACATACAAATTTAATTATTGTTTTTAAACTTACATAGTATCCCTTCTACCTTACCTGTATAACAATTCAACTTCTTCCTTTATGCATGTTTATCTTACCCCCAAACTTGTAATTACTCATTTTTTACCCTTACACATGTTCTATCTTATTATTTAGTAGTTTACATATTTTTTTACCCATATGTAACTGCATATTGGAGTTATGAGACTCATATCATACCCTTAATTATGTAGTTTAATCTCATTTTTACCCTAATTGAACCCCATGTTTATCCTTACACATGTTTAGTTTACGCTTGTGTAGGATATATATATAACAACCCAGGTAAATAAATAATATGACATTTTCATATTTATTAATATTTTTGAATAAAATATCAATATTACTTTAAAGGGGATGCTATGTTCGATGGCGTACCCAACACGCAACAATGAGTTTCTTTGAAATCATACGTTGCACACTAATAATATTATAATATTATTTCAAATGGTTGTTAATGCCTTGCCATTGCAATTGAGGTAATGAACATAACTAACTAAAAAATGATTATATATGTTTTCCAAATACATTCAAATTTATCCAATAAATTATAGAGGCTTAAAATGCGAATGAATCCAATTTTAAGCATAAATCTTCTAATATTCTTTAAAAGGTTGATTAACCGCCTTTTTCTGGAAAACCATTTTTAGATATACTTTTTGAGAATTTTATATGTTATATTTGACAAAATAAAATCATTCTTTATAATCGAGACATCAAAATTTACTTTGTGTAAATTTTTCTTATTTTCCCGATAAAGATCATTTTTAGTGAAAAATGTTGTATTTTAATTCAGAACCTCCTTTTAATCTAATTTATTTATATTTTTAGATTATATTTTTAATTGGTTTTAAAGAGTAATTAAAATATATTTTTACCATTTAATCCAATGGTGGACATTTTAATTAATTTCACTTTAAAATTGGACATAAACAAGTGTCAATATTTTAATAGATATTGTTTCTTAAAAACACGCTATTTGTTTTGACAGTGGGAATTGATTATAAAATTAATAAATGAAACTTATATGTTTTTAATTTGGTAAAATTGATATCATTTTTGAATTTTTAATATCAAATATATCTTAGGGTGAATTTTTGGTATTTTTCTGACAAATGTTCATTTTCAATGAATAGTGAAAAATACTGCATTTTATTTCAAAAGTGTCTTTTCATAAAATTTATTTATATAGTTAGACTAACATTTTAATTTGTTTTAAGATGTAATTTAATTATTTTTTTTATCATTTAATACAATGTTGGTCGTTTTATGTAATTTCACTTTTAAATTGGATGTAAAAACACATCAATCTTTTGATAGATTTTACTTCTTAAAAACCCGTCTTTGGTTTTGACAACAAGAATTATTTTAAATTAATTACTGAAATTTTTGTCTTTGGAATTTGATAAAATGGATTCCATATTTTTAATCATAATTTCCAAATTAATTAATTAAGACTATTTTGTTTATGGACATTATGAATAGTAACGACGGTAATTATCATTATTTATCGTGTTTAATTAGTAATCGGGTAGTTAAGGGTAATAGAATAATGTCATAAAAATATAAAATGACCCAAAAATGTGTCCTGATTCAATTTTGGTTGTCATGGCCGACCATAGGATTCCTTGTGCCAACCTTGGGACCCCATGGAATCACTTTAGTGTGATATTGATCTTTTATCATATTTTTTTAAAGGAAAGGAAAATGTAACCAAAGTATGTATCACCTAAGTAAAAAAAAATTAATTTTGTTTAGATAAATGATCTCTTTGAATATAAATTTTTTTTTGTAATCTATAAATATTTACTACATGATGGTAATTTTTTTATAATTTTTAGAGATTAATTAAATAAATTTATTTATGACATCGTGATGTTGTAGTGATTACCTCAATAATGAACAATTTAAATAAAATGAAAAGATAATGCAAAATATAAGACTTAAACTTGTAAAAAACATATTGTATGGGTGTATTTATAACCCTTATCACCTTATCCTAGAAATATATAATTTTGGGACCTTTAATATCCGAAAATCATTTTATAATGAAGAAACTTTTCAAGACTTTCCAAGAGTGCCCCTCCTTCCTCTTATAAAGGCCCCCACCTCTACCCCCTTACCCACACCTCTCAAGCATTTTTCTCGACCAAAATCTGCTCATTTTATCTCTCCACATCCCTCTATTCATCCTAGAATCCTTAACTTAGGCAGAATTCTCTTCAAGAAACCCTTTTGGTTCAAACCAAAGGGAGTTACCCGATTTGAAAGTAATGTCTTCTCTTATGTTCATTTGTTTTATTTTTCTTCTCCATCGTCTTAAACTCTTCTAATTCCTTTATTTTGTAACAAAAAAAGTATCTTCAATATACTAGGATGTTTTTATGAGAAGTATTATAGCTACACTTACACACACATCCATCTAATGGTTAAAGAACATAATGTTTCCGTGGATGGAGAATTACTACCTCACGAAACGATGATTGTTCTATCTTGTCATACCACCTCTCATAGTGTCCATTATGATGAAAATATATTTATTTATCATATAAATTATATTTATTCCCCCTCTTTTCTTCGGTATTTTACATTTAAAATATGCCTTTATGATTTGTATGTTGTGCAAATGCGATAATATCATTTGAGGAAGTGTGGATTTCCGCCCCCTCATGTGATGTGACTCGTTCATGAAATAAATGGAATGTATAAAGAATGAAATTAATGAAATTATGTGACCTATATAAAATATATAGTATAATAGAATTATAATATATATATATATATCTCAGTTAGTTTTAATTCCATTAATGCGACAAAGAAATTAAAGTAGCGTTCTTGCATACGTATGGCCTACCCTCTCCAAGAATGATGCATTTCATTTTATTATCTAAAAATGTTATGGAATAGTATAAAATGAATATATACTGGATATATATGATATTTAAATCATTAATAATATTCTGGAGATGGTTTAATTATAACTACATGGAAAATTATTTTCAAACAAGTTCATTTTTGACTCATGTACCGAACATCGACAAAAATGTCTGATATGAGCTCACATAATTAATTAATTATTATAACATTATAATATGTGATATTAATTGAATAATAAACTTTAAAGGAGGTCCTTAAGAAATTATTAATTGACCAAAGTTTATTATTCAGGAATATAAAGAAACGAACAAGACAAGACGGACTTTAGGTAAGGGATCTAACCTATCTCTTTCTTTTTAAGTACTCTCTTTTATGTCACTTATTTTAAGCTCCTCTTTCTTATTTTGGGGGATGTTCTACTATATTCCTATTAATTTACATTTTATGTTAATATGATGAGAGATCCTAAATATATCTTCAATCCATTTTGGGAATTTTAAGTGGCACTGTTAGGCTGCCAAATTTTCATAAGGGGATATCTTACCCCACTTTTAATTCTGTGAGATCTCCATTATTCGCCACATATTTATTACAAGTGGTGTATTGTGTTCTTCCATATGATATATTTTATCATAATTATATTAATGGTATTATTTGATTCATATTGTGTTTATTATATTTTGGTCATACGACTCGATTGATTACAATGAGGTATGTGGTTTTTATCTCACTTTTTGTTCCCGTGAGATTCATGCTACATTTGCCACTATTTAATTTTTTGTGGTGTATGTACTTCCCATTATTTTATTCTTTGTGTAATATACTTTAATTTATGGGTATTTACATCTTCATTGTATGACCCTTATTTCATGGGGTGTACATTTCGAAAGTTACCCAAATCGGTAAGGGAACCTTTCACCCTCCTATTTTTAAAAGACATATTTTTAGGTCTTTTAATTTACATATTCATATGTTTCGATATGTTATTATATTTAATTATTGCTATAAATTATTTTTCCAAGTGATTAGATACCCTTTTTATCTCTCGTCAACACATTTTATGAATTTTAAAATGACGTCGTTAGGCTGTCGAATTTCTGTAGGGGAACTTCTTAACCCAATTTCAATTCTTTGGGTCAAACCTCTACTTCATGATTATGTCGTACTATGAATATGTGGGGATGAACTGTAATTGTTTTACACTTAATATCCTCCTAGTTAGGTGTATTTATATATACCACACATAATCATTTAATTGATTTATGCTTAATCTAAGGATACTGACTTTGTAAGGGTCTTCATCTCAACCTCCTTTCATTGAGACATATTTTGTTTTATACAGAACTTTCATTTTTATGGTGTATAAACCCCTTTGACTTTTACTTTTCTTCAAAAGGAGTCTTTTTTCATGAAGCGTCTTACTAAACAACAAAAGGAATGTATTGTCTTACGTATGTGGCGACAACGACATCTCCGCCGCCGTGACCATTATTTGAGTTTTGACTTCCTCTACAATCCATAATTTTATTAAATGAAAAATAAATACCATGTTTTAATTTTCTTTTATTTTTGTATTGGAAATGGTTTTGATAATATTTTTATAATATCAATGTGTTTTATTGATATCTTGTTATTGAAATGTGGAAATTTTATGTTTCTTTTATGCATATTTTATGTGAAATGATTATGTTATGGTTCTTGGGAATTTTTTATGAAGACGGGTGATTCTGTGATAAACTAAGGGTGGGTGAGCCCGTGATAGCTCTCCAATGCATTGGGTAACGCAAAGTAGTTAAATGCTAAGGTTTCTCCGAAGAGATTTAGGGAATATACTTTGATGGGTATTCCAAATGTAACCAAGAGGGTTGCTCCTTATGTAAGAATGTTATGAATTCCGCAAGTTACCTTTATGTCCTATGATGTCTATGAGTTATTCATAAATATTATGATTCTATGAGGTCTGTTAAAGTGCTTATGTTTTCTGAGTAAAGAATAGTTTCATTGATTTTTTATGTATACATGGACTAATGTTTTCTTCACATATTTCTATATCCCCTACTGGGCTTTTTATGCTCATCCCATGTTTTTGAAATGTTTTCCACAGGACTTAAAGATGAATAGGGTCAAGGATGGGATCAAATAAAGAAATTCTATCTAAAACATAGAACTAGACATGTTTCTTTTTATGAGTTTTTGTTTTATGAAAAAAATAGAAACTGATTAGAAGTTTCTGCTTTGTAATCTTTTGAGATGTAATAGTTATGTTCTAATTCTCTAAAACTCTAAACCGAAAAAAGGTCCTCAATGTGAATTATTCATTTAATTAAATATTATGTAATTTTTTAAGGATGGGTCTTTATAGTTGGTATCATAGGTCGTTTTAGATAACTTTAGTGGTTAGAATATTTTTTAAGCATAAGTGAAATATTGTGTATGACCACAATGGTTAGTATTTTAGATGGAGTCATTGTTATTTTTGAAATTTGGAATGAGTTTGTGATTACTTGGATAAGTATATCTTAGTTGTTATTTTCTTAATTAGTACATTATGATTTTGTTGATATACTCACACTGAAATTTTTGGTTTTAGTGAATGGATGGATCTAGCAGGCACCAAAGTGACAATGTGTATGAAGGAAACTGTGGTGGTTCTCTGATCAAGAGACTGGATGAAATGGGGGATTCAATGAGGAATATCATGGTTATTCTAAACCAACTATCAAAGAGTCATGATTAACCACTTGAAACCTGGTGGGTTCTCTAATTCATCATGTAAGAGAGAACCAACTCAATGTGGAAGTTAAGGTAATAATTATAATGGCAACCATTTGGTTTTATATGATCCTTACTTTTATGGTAATTATGGGATACTATATGATGAAAAATTATAGGCACGAGATAAAATTGAGGTTAAAATATGTTATGGTTATTTTTTAAGATTTTATCTCTTTTTGAGGAATGTTATAAAATTATATTGTTTTGGAAAAAGGATAACACGCAGACCATGTGACTACCTGTCACGTCGAACGAAGCTACAGGAATCGAACCCACAACCAAAGTGCGACTGGTATTTATCGCCTACCACTGGACTACGTAATTTCCCTAGTTATTATGACAAATGATTTTTAGTTAGATGATTTTATGAATCAATAATAAGTTTATTTTGGGTTATCTAGGAAATTATTGACCTATCATGGAGGATATATGATTAGGTTTATTACTTTTCAATCTGAGACTTTAAGAGAAACTGATTTTATTTGGAGATAAATGTTTATATTTACATTGGAATACTATGTGATTAAATCCTTCAAAGATTTGGGTTTCAATCTTAGTTTGGTTTACTTTGATCAATTTTATGGACAATTGTTTATCGAATTCTCTTTGTTGATCTTTGGGTATTGTTAGAAAAATTTTGGAGATTAAGAATAGATTTTATTTTTATAAAGGATTATCCTTTTTGGGTATTATCTGATCTCGTACTAACAATTTTTGGTTTTGGTTTTTGTCTAAAGACATGGGAAATATATAGTTCTCTTTTGTGAATTAGGTGATTTTCTAGAAGTTGATAATAGTGCTCTAAATGTGAACAAGTTATCATAAATACTCGTCTTTTGGAGAAAATATGAGTTTGTGTAAGAAATCCAGTAAGAGATGAAAGTCGACACAAAAAGTAAGTATGTTTCCTTATGATTTAGTTAAGCTCATAAATAAATTCCTCAATGAAAAGTAACTTAAAACAAAAATGTTGTCTCTTAACTTCTCCTACTGGGGAATCAAATACCATTTAACCCATCAAAACTTTGTGATTTTCTTGGGGTTAACTCTCTCCTTATCATGTTTTCTATCACTCTCCATCAAAACATGACCCTTTGTTTTATCTTCCATATCCATGTTTTCCTATATAGAATCCTTGAATGGGTTAACTCGGGTGACCTTTTTACTTCTCTTTCTTTATTTTAAGTGATAGTTTTATAGACTCTTGTTCCGATGTGGGACTTTCAGTGAAGTTTCCGAGCACAATTTTAAAATTGCAAGGAAAAAATTTACAAAAGGGGGGAAGGATGTAACATCCCAGGTAAATAAATAATATGAAATTTTCATATTTATTAATATTTTTGAATAAAATATCAATATTAATTTAAATGGGATTCTATGTTTGATGGCGTACCCAATACACAACAACGAGTTTCTTTGAAATCATACGTTGCACACTAATAATATATTAATATTATTTTAAATGTTAGTTAACCCCTAGCCATTGTAATGGCAGGAATGAATAGAACTAACTACAAAATTATTATATATGTTTTTCAAATATTTTTACATTTATCCAATAAATGTTAGAGGATTAAAATGCGAATGAATCCAATTTTAAGCATAAATCTTCTAATATTCTTTAAATGGTCGATTAACCGCCTTTTGATGGAGAACGCTTTTTAGATATACTTTTTGAGAATTTTATATGTTATATTTGAAAAAAAATACTTCTTTATAATCAAGACAACAAAATTTATTTTGTGTAAATTTTTGTTATTTTCCTGATAAAGATCATTTTTAGTGAAAAATGATGTATTTTAATTCAAAACCTCCTTTTAATCTAATTTATTTATGTTGTTAGAATATATTTTTAATTGGTTTTAAAGTGTAATTAAAATATATTTTACCATTTAATCTAATGGTGGATATTTTAATTAATTTCACTTTGAAATTGGACATAAACAAGTGTCAATCTTTTAATAGATATTGTTTCATAAAGACACGCTATTTATTTTGACAGTGGGAATTGATTATAAAATTAATTAATGCAAATTCTATGTTTTTAATTTGGTAAAATTGATAACATTTTTTAATTTGGAATATCAAATATTGCTTAGGGTTGAATTTTTTTGTATTTTTCTAACAATTGTTCATTTTCAATGAATAGTGAAAAATACTACATTTTAATTCAAAACAGCATTTTCATCCAATTTATTTATATAGATAGATTGAAATTTAAATTGGTTTTAAGGTTTAATTTAATTATTTTTTATCATTTAATACAATGTTGGTCATTGGATGTAATTTCACTTTTAAATTCGATGTAAAAACAAATCAATCTTTTGATGGATTTTACTTCTTAAAAACCCATCTTTGGTTTTGACAATGAGAATTATTTTAAATTAATTACTGAAATTTCTGTGATTGGAATTTGAAAAAATGGATTCCATATTTGGAATAATAAGGTCCAGATTATGTGATTATGATTCTTTTTTTGGATATTATGAATAGTAACGAGGTTAATTATCATTAATTATCGTTTTCTTAGTAATCAGGTAGTTAAGGGTAAAAAAATAATATCATAAAAATATAAAATGACTCTAAAATGTGTCCTAATTCTATTCTTGGTTTCATGTCCAAACATGGGATGCCTTTTTCCAACCTTGGGACCCCATGGAATCACTTTAGTGTGATAGTGACCTTTTATCAAATTTTTTTAAAAATAATGAAAAATGTAACCAAAGTATGAATCACCTATGTAAAAAAATTTTAATTTTATTTACATAATTGATCTCTTTGACTATAAAAATTTATTGGAAAGCTAAAAATATTTCATACACGATGGTAATTTTTTTATAATTTTTAGATATTAAATATATAAATTTATTTATGACACCGTGATGATGTAGTGATTACCTTATCAATCAACAATTTAAATAAAATGAAATGATATGGTAAACTCTAAGACTTAAACTTGTAAAAAACCTATTTTATGGGTGGATTTAGAACACTTATCACATTATCATAGAAATATATAATTTTGGGACCTTTAATATCCAAAAATTATTTTACAATAAAATAACTTTTCAAGACTTTCCAAGAGTGCCCCTCCTCCGTCTTAAAAAATTCCCTCACCTACACCCCCTTAGACACACCTCTCAAGACATTGGATCAACCAAACTCTTCTCATTTTATCTCTCCACATCCCTCTCTTCATCCTAGAATCCTTAACATTGGCATAATTCTCTTCAAGAAACCCTTTTGGTTCAAACCAAAGGGAGTTACCCGATTTAAAGGTACTGTCTTCTCTTATGTTCTTTTGTTTTATTTTGCTTCTCCAACCCATTAAACTATTTTTATTACTTTATTTTGTAACAACACCAGTATCTTCAATATACTAGGATGTTTTTATGATATGTTCTAGAGCTAAAATTACACACACATCCATCTAATGGTTAAGGAACATACTGTTTCCGTGGATGGCGAATTACTCCCTCACGAAACGATGATTGTTCTATCTTCTCCTACCTCCTCTCATGGTGGCCATTATGATGGAACTTTATTTATTTATGATATGTATTATATTTATTTTCTCTATATGCTTATGTATTTTATATTTAAAACATACCTTTATGCTTTGCATGTTGTGAAAATGCGATAATTTCATTTTAGGAAGTGTGGACTACCGCCCCCTCAAGTGATGCGACTCATTCATGCAATACATGGAATGTATAATGAATGAAATAAATGAAATTATGTTTCCTATATAACATTTTTAGTATAATTTAATTATAATATATATATCTCAATTAGTTTTAATTCTATTAATTTGACAAAGAAATGAATGTAGTGTTCATGCGTACGTACGGCCTACCGTCTCCATGAACGGTGCATTTCATTTTCATATCTCTAAATGTTTTTTAATATTATAAAATAAATATATACTGGATATATATGTTATTTAAATCATTAATAATATTCTAGATATTTTTAAATTATAACTACATGGACAATTCATCTAAAACAAGTTCATTTTTGACTCATCTACCGAACATCGAAAAAAAATGTCTGATAAGAACACATATAATTAACTAATTATTATAACACTATAATATGTGATATTAATTGAATAATAAACATTAAATTATGTCCTTAAGAAATTATTAATTGACCAAAGTTTATTATTCAGGAATATAAAGAAACGAACAAGACAAGTCGGACTTGAGGTAAGGGATCCAATATCTCTCTTTCTTTTTAATTACTCTCTTTTATGTCACTTCTTTTAAGGTCCTATTTTTTATGTTGGGGAATGTTATAATATATAACTATTATATTAATTTTTATGTTCATTTGATGAGAGACCATATTTTATATCTTCAATCCATTTTTGGAATTTTTAAGTGGCGCCGTTAGGCTGCCGAATTTTTATATGTGGATATCTTACCTCACTTTTAATTCTGTGAGAAATCCATTGTTTGCAAATTATTTATTGCATGTGGTGTATAGTGTTATTCAATATGATATATATTATCATGATTCTATTCATGGTATTCTGTGATTCGAATTGTGTTTTTTATCTTTTGGTCATACGACTCGATTGATTACAATGAGGTATGGGGTTTTTATCTCACTTTTTGTTCCCGTGAGATTCATGCTACATTTTACACTATTTCCTTTTGTGTGGTGTATGTACTTCCCATGATTGTATTGCTTGTGTAATATACTTTAATTTATATGTATTTACATCTTCATTGTATGACCCTTATTTCATGGGGTGTACGTTTCGAAAGTTACCCAAATCGGTAAGGGAACCTTTCACCCTCCTCTTTTTAAAAGAATTATTTTTGTTAGGACTTTTAATTTACATATTATTTTGTTTGGAAATGTTCTTATATATCCTTATTTCTGTAAATTATTTTTCCAAGTGATGAGATACCCTTTTTTCTCTCCTCGTCACATTTTCTGAATTTTAAAATGACGCCGTTAGGCTGTAGGATTTCTATAAGGAAACTTCTTAACCCAATTTCAATTATTTGGGTCAAACATATAGTTCTTGATTATGCCGTACTATGAATATGTGTGGACGAACTTAGATTGTTTTACACTTAATATCCTCTTATGTTAAGTGTATTTATATTTTCCACACATAATCATGTAATTGATTTATCCTTAATCTAAGGATACCGACTTTATAAGGGACTTCATCTCAATCTCCTTTTATTGAGGCATATTTTGTTTTATACACTTCTTTCATTTACATGGTGTATAAAACCCTTTGACTTTTTCTTTTATTGAAAAGGAATTTTTTTGTACGAAGCGTCTTACTAAACGACAAAAGGAATGTTTTGTCTTACGTATGCGGCAACAACGACTTCTCCGCCGCAGTGGCTATTATTTGAGTTTCAGCTTCCTCTACAAGCCATAATTTTTTTAAATGAAAACTAAATACCATGTTTTACTTTTCTTTTATTTTGGTATTGAGAATGGTTTTGATAATGTTTTTATTATATCAATTGTTGTATTGATATCTTGTTATTGAAATATGGAAATGTTATGTTTCCTTTATACATGTTTTATGTGATACGATTATGTTATGGTTCTTGGGAAATATTTATTAATATGGGTGGTTTCATGATAAACTAAGGGCGATTGAGCCCGTGATATCACTCCAATGCATTGGTTAACGTGACGGAGTTAAACGCTAAGGTTTCTCTGAAGATATTTAGGGAATATACTTTGATGGGTATTCCAAATGTAACCAAAAGGGTTTCTCCCTACGTAAGAATGTTATGAATTCCTCAAGTTACCTTTATGTCTTATGATTTCTATGATTTATTCATAAATATTATGATTCCATGAGGTATGTTAATGTGATTATGTTTTATGAGTAAAGAATGGTTTCATTGATTTTTATGTATACATGGACTAATGTTTTCTTCCCGTATTTTTATATCCTTTACTGAGCTTTTTATGGTCATCCCATGTTTTTGAGATGTTTTCCACAGGACTTAAAGATGAATAGGGTCAATGATGGAATCAAGGAAAGACATGGTATCTAAAACATGGAACTAGTCATGTTTCTTTTTATGAGCTTTTTTTTTGAAAAAAATGGAAACTGAGTTGAAGTGTCTACTTTGTAATCTTTTGAGATGTAATAGTTATGTCCTAATTCTCTAAAACTCTAAACCTGAAAAGATCCTCAATGTGAATTATTCATTTAATTCAATATTAAATTATGTTTTAAGGCTTGGTATTTATAGTATAAATACGCGATTACCTTTACACATCTTTGCTTTAAATTTATGTAGTCCTTGTAAATTATTTGTTACCATTATATATATATTATTTACTTTTATGAAAGCTATAAAAAATATGTGTTACCCTTGGGTATATATTTTAGTTTACTTATACAGTTGTATGTATACCCTTACAATGATTATTATAATCTTGGAAACCCTTACCCAACACATGTAACATTTATGAATTCTACTATTTTATCATTTTAGATTTACACGACCTATGTAATTCACACATATTTTTATGATATAAAACTCGAATATTTTAATACTGCCATTTTAGGTTTATATGTTTGTTTTTATTATTTATAAAATCATGTATAAACTAATTGATGTTATTAAAATATTACTAATTGATTTTATTTTAATTAATTAATTTATTTATATTATCACATGAATAAAAACATAATGTTATTTTAAATTCATATCATGAATATATTCGGAATTTATCATGTGATATTTTTGTGTTTTAGTTTTACTTTTTATTATATATGATTTCAATTGACTGTTTTTAACATAAATTTAATTTTTTGACTATTTATTAATTTAAATAATAATTTTATTTCTTATCAATCTTATAATTATATAATAGTAATAATATTATTTTTAATTTAAATTTCCAGATGATTACATTGTTATTGTAGATATATATTTATTTTTTGTTGTCAAGGAATTAATAGAAATAATGATTTATTTGGTTCATGTAATGTGGAAATCAATGAATTTAATACCCAAATCGCTCCAAAACATATATGAAGGAACTTAATGATCTAAATAGACACCTTTAGAGGCTATAGAAATCAAAAATATGTCTATAATGGATTTCTCATTCATTAATCTAGTGTTTTTAATTGTACTTCATGATCATAAAACCATACAATTTTTAAATCCTCTTTTACCACAAAATAAAACGCACCAATATTAGAATATTTTTCACACTATCAATATATTTTCATTATTCCATTGTGTTTGTAATATTCTTAGGGTGAATTGAGACAATGATAAAAACATCATCTTCCTCTTATTTCTTCTAATTTTTTTGTGATGAATACCATTAATTTAATGGAATATGGTTTAATAGTTTTTTTCATTTAGAATACAATATAATATTCATTTTTGGTTTCTATATTCTCCATTAAAGTGCTAATATATTAGTATATAGTTTCCTTCTGCAAAATTAAATGATTGGGGTAGTTTTGGAATCATGTATACCATTAAATAGAAGGGACTAATATATTAAATCCTTAGAAAAAAGATGAGATATATGTAGGGGTTCCTTTTAGTATTATTCATAAACATCCTTAAGATATGTTATGTCTTATATACATTTTAAAATTTAATTTATTTTTCACTTTTAAACATTCGTTTCATTATTTTTTAAAACTTCAAATTATATTATTCAATTTATTCTCAAATCACTATTTGTTTATTTCTTCCATATTTAATTATATTTGTTCACTTGAAATACCTTTATTCCTTTATTTTATTCACAATTTTTTAATTTAATTATTATAAGTTCTAAAACCCCAAGCTTCCACAGTACGTTCCGCTTTGAATAACGCAATAGCTTTTACAGTACGCAACTTCACAATTCTAACACACCACGACCAATCAAACTAGTTTTTATGAATAGTAATACCCAATTTATGAAATTTTATAATTTTTTTTTCAAAATGGTCTTTATTTTTTGTTTCGGAATATCAAAATTAGATTAGGGTAATTTTTTGGTACTCTTCTGAAAACTTTAAATTTTTGATGAATAGTAAATAATACTAAATTTTAATTAAAAAAAACTTTTTTAATCGAAGTAATTTATTGTGTTAAATTATAAATTTTAATGTGTTTTAAGTATATTTAGATTATATTTTTATTATTTAATATAATTTAGGTCATTGGATGTAATTTCACATTTAAACTGGACATAAACAAGTGTCAATATTTTGATAGTTTTTATTTCTTAAAAACATGCTTTTTGTTTTGAAAAAAGGAACTAATTTTAAAATAATTTCTTCCACTTATTTATTTTGATTTTGAAAAAAGGATTCCATATTTGGAATCAGGACTTTCTTATTGTGTAAATATGTACCTTTTATTTTCTTACATTATCAATAATTACTTCGGTAAATATTTTATTTACCATGGTTAAAGGGATAAATCCACTAAATAAGGGTAAAAAATAATATTATAATAATATTATATTACACTAACTCGTTTCCTAACCCCATTTAATGATACATTTGAAACCATGGGCTTCTTTGGATCGATTTTGGGACCCCATGGAGCCACATGAGAGTGATACTAACACTTTATATTAATTAATTTAATATAATGAAAAAAATGATTTAAACCTATATCTTTTAGTAAAATAATTTTAACATGGGGTTATAGAAGTTATATATTAGAACATGAGTGATCTTATCTTCTACTTTAATGAGTTTTGGGCCTTTAGAAACCGAAAATCATTATAAAATAAAATAATATTTCTAAACATTCCTAAAGATCCCCTCCTCCCCCTTAGAAAAAGCATTCACCTCTAACCCATTTCTCACTACTATCAAGTCCTTTGGATATTCCAAACTATTCCAAATAAAAAACCCTACATCCCTTCTATTTTTCTTAGAAGACTTAACTTAGGCATAAGGCATTTCAAGGAAGCCGTTAAGTTTAAACCAAAGGGAGTTACCAGATTTAAAGGTAACATCTCTCTTAAGTTCTTTTTTTATTTTACTTCTCCAACCCCATGAACTCTATTTATTCCTTTCATTTATGACAAAACCCATAACCTAAATTTACTATGTTGTTGTTATGATATGTATTTGAACTAAATTTTGAAAACACCTCCATTTTATGGGTATAGAACATAATGTTTCTGTGGACGGGGAACTACTGCCTCACGAAACGATGATTAACCAATATTGTTCTACAACCTCTTACGGTGACCATTGTGATAAAATAGTAGTTATATATGATATTTATTTTATCTATAATATTTTGTAATTCTATTTTATAACATACCTTTATTCTTTTCATGTTTCTTATATACGATAATTTCATTTGAGAAAGTGTGGACTACTACCCCCTGAAAGTGATATGACTTGTTCATACCATATATGGAACGTATAAAGAGTGGTGTTAATGAAAATATTTTATTCCCTTACAAGATTATAATAATATTTAAAAAAATGTTTTATTTTATAATTATATTACTTTTAAAAGATTTCATAATAGAAAGAGATGTTCCTCTCAAATAATTTTGATTTCATCTATGTCAACATACTTTTATTGGATTTTATACTTGTTTGAAGTTGATTTATTATGATACAAATCTTCCATATTTTATTGAAGGTTTTTTGATATGTTTGACTGTGGAAGTGTTATTTTGATACCATTAATGGTTTATAGTTAACGTGTTAACATTTCTTATGCTAGTTTTAATAAAATTGTTTATGTTATCTTTCAAACTTTTCAATGAGGAATGCATTGGACTAAATAAGTGACTGGTGGAGTCCGCTATTTCTCCTCGTTTCATGAGTAGGTCTGATTAGACAAACTAATGTCTTGGAATAAAGTCTTGAAAAAATCTTAATTGTAGTCTTGGCACGAGGATTTGACTATGTGATTATGATGTCAGAAATTATGCATGCCATCAGTATGAAATTAGATATTGATATTACATTTGATTACCCGACTAGAAGAATATCCATATGAATAATTAAATGGAATAATTTATTTTATCTTTTCCATACTATTATGAATTTTATGTCTAAAAGGATTTTGTTTTATTCATATACATTGTCTTAAATGATTAATCTTATTTATGAAATTTTCCACTATATTGTTATCCTTATTGAGCATCTGACCTCACCCCTTTCTAGGTTTTATTTTTCCCAAGATCTGAAGAAGTATATTATGATTAACCTGAAGGGATAGGCCAAGGATATGAGTGTCTTAAATGGGGACACAATGTTGTTTTTCTTTATTTTATGATGTAATGTAAAACTTATGTATGTATATAGTACTTCCAAGGCTACTAAACTGATCGGTCTTTCGAGATTTGGTTCTTTGTATCATCTCAATGTTGTGTAATAATGCACCGACTCTCGGTAATTGGGGTTGGGGCATTATAGTTGGTATCAGAGAAATTTTAGTACAATCTTTAGAAACTATATTTAGATAAACTCTGATTAGAGCACATTAATCTAAGATATACTTTGAGGATTAGTATATAAGAACTTCAAAGAATTTTGGTAATGTTGAAATTTTCTATATTTTCTAAGAAATACATCCCTATCTGGATACAAGAAGGTAGAGGTGGCTCTAGCACAGATGTAGCTAGGTGTGAAAAATCTGAAAACTTGTTTCGAGCCAGACCTAGGGTATACTGGTACATGACAATGAGCCTTGCTGCACTCTTGGTAACGACACTCCTGGGGGATATGCTTAGGATAATTCACATTTTCTTTACAAACCATTATGAAGTATTTTTGAGTATATAACTCTTCAATGAAAATATTTTTATGATTATGGATTATATCAGTAAACTGTTCAATTTATGTTATCTTTATAATAAGTTTGGAATTATGTATTGTGATTCATAAACTAATCTAGTATATGACATTTTTTTGAAATGGTGCCTAGTGAAAGGAATGGAAACTATATCAACATAGATAATCAATGTAGAGATTTCCCTCCTACTCAAGATAATTATTGTGGATCTGGTGATGCAACAGGTGTTGATAAGCTTATCACCGTACGAGGGAAACTCACTTAGGTTATGAATAATTACCTTACCCATATGGAGCACCCTGATCGACAACACGGGGGATCAGTGTTCGACCGATTCATTAGGGGACAACCACCAGCATTCAATAGGAATACAAATCCATTTTTATCTGAGAAATGGATAAGTTTCATAGAGAAAATATTTATTTCTTTAGGTAGCTACGGAAGGGAAAAAGTTTTCCTGGTAGTTTATCACCACACGGGAGATGCAGATCAATGGTCATCATTAATTGAAAATAAAAAAGAAGATGAAGAAGTATCAAATATGGAATGGAGGAAATTTAAAGAGTTTTTCATAGAAAAATACTTTCCTCATGGCCATCAAGAAGATATGGAATGGAAATTTCTCAATCATAGGAAAAAGGAGGATGAGAATGTCCCAAAGTATGAGGCTAACATTACAAGTTTTTCCGGGCATGAAACTATTTATATTTGTTACCCAAGGATTAAAATTGATCAATTCTTCTATGGGTTAAAACCATTTCTCCATCGAGCATTAGTATCAGAATCCTTCTCATCATATGAAGATATTGTATCATGTGTTATCAATAAAGAAAATGAATTACCAAATCTTACAACTTTAATGCAATGCATGAGAAGAAGAGATCTGTTGAACACTCTGGAAATGGAAATAGGGGGAAGAAACAAAAATAAGAATATTCATCAGGCAATAAATATGGAAAGAAACACCACATTACTGGCCTAAATTGAATGAGAGTCTGTTATAATTGTGGTGAAAAAGGCCACCAAGCTTGTGATTTCAAGGGAAAGAAAGAGGCTGTCAATGTTTAATGATACAATTGTAAAGAAATGGATCATTATGAAAATGAATGTCTTAAGTCCGAAAGAATCTTACCTCTAAAAATTCCAAGGGAGAAATTCCAAGATTATGCGATCACAACTGCTGATGTTGAAGCCCTGAATGACATGGGGGTAGGTAATTTTATGGTTTCCTCAAGTTTAGTCAATGATTTATTTGATTCGGTATCCTCGCTTTGTTTCATATCTTCCCAGTTTTTTATGAAAATTAGATATTTACAATTTAATTTAACAAGAGGGTTACCTATCAAAAATCCTAAGGGAAGTATCAATACAATAATGTTTTGTGAATTAGTCCCCATTAGGGCATATAAATGTTCATTATCCACTAATATCATCGTCATACCCGTGATTGAATTTGATATAATCCTTAGTATGCATTTTCTTTCTAACTATGATGTGAAAATTTATTGTAAGAAGAAGTAGGTTATAATTTTTGATAATGATATCAAATACCTTATCATTAGTGTTGAAACATCACCATAAGATTCTTATCTAGATTTACCCCTATAGCTCTGCTAAATTTAATTATTGGGGAGGTAGAGAGTGAAATAACTATGGGTGAAGAAAGTAATGTTCAAACCGAGGATGTACCTATTGTACAAGAATATGTTGATGTATTTTCAGAGGATTTACCTGGACATCCTCCAGAACAAGAAATTTTGATTTCCATTTATTTAATTACATTTTCAAGAACCATATCGAAGAACCCTTATAGAATGGACACTGTGGAATTAATGGAGCTAAAGAAAATACTTGAGGAGATGAGTAATAAAGGATTTATTCACACTAGTGTTTCTCCATAGACAGCCCCTATTATTTTTGTTATGAAGAAATATGGATCTATTAGGTTGTGCATTGACTACCGGGAGATCAATGCTTTATCAATAAAGAATAAGTATCCCCTACCTCGCATTGATGATTTATTTTATCAACTTCATGGAGCTCAATATTTTTCAAAGATTGACCTTCGATCTGGATATCATCAGTTGTTTGTGAACAAGGAAGACATTCCAAAGAGGGCATTTTGATCCAGGTACGAGCATTACTAGTTTACAGTAATGTCTTTTAGACTAACTAATGCACCCTCTATATTAATGGATCTAATGAATAGTATTTTCTAGGAACATCTCGATGACTTTATAGTGTTTTTTATTGATGATATCTTGATATACTCCAAAAGCTACGAAGATCATGAAAACAACTTGCGCAGTATTCTAAAGACTCATAGAATAAATAAATTATTTGGTAAGTTCAACAAGTATGAATTCTAGCTTCATGAAATTTATTTTCTTGGCCATATTGTCTCTATGTATGGAATATATATTGTTCCTTATAGGACAAGGGATATATGATAATGGCCAGAACCGACAAGTATAACTGAGGTACATAGTTTTATTGGTTTAGCAGTATATTATTAGTGTTTTGTCCAAAAATATTCTTGATTGGATAACCCATTGACCAAGCTCAAATGTAAAGGGTTTTATTTTTTTAGAAAAATGTGTGTGAATAATGTTTTGAATAATTGAAGATAAGATTAGTCAATGATCTTATATTGACTCTAACATTAGGTAATGATGGGTTTGTTATTTATAGTGATTCTTTAATCAAATGACTTGGTAGTGTCGTTATGCAGAATGATAGAGTTATTGCCTATGCATTACAGAAACTAAAAATTCATGAACAGAACTATCCAACTAATGATCTTGAGTTAGCAGTGGTAATATTTACTCTAATGATATGGAGACAATATATCTATGGTGAAAAGTGTGATATTTATATTGATCATAAGAGTTTGAAATATATTTTATAACCAAAATAACTCAACATGAGGCCAAGTAGGTGGCTCGAACAACTCAAGGATTACGATTGCACCATACACTTTCACTCGATGAAGGAAAATAAGGTGGCAGATGCTTTGAGTGAAAAGGATCATGGAGTTTTGAACTAGATGATAGTTTAAAGGGATCCTGTGTTCGTGGATCTAGTAATGATGGATATGGGAATAATCATGGAATATTAAACCTCAATACTTTTTCAAATGGTTGCCAAACCATCTTTACTAGAAAGGATAAAAAGTTCTCAGATAGATGATGAGGAGTTTCAAAAGAAACTTAAATCTGTGAATGATGGGTGATTAATCGTGGTTGTATATGAAGATGGTATTTTGAAATTTGGGAAGAGACATTGTGTTACTGACATACCAGATCTAAAAGGGAATTGTTGGATGATACTCATAACTCCAATTTCTCTATACACTCTAGTAGCACTATGATGTATAGAGATTTAAAGGAATATTTTTGGTCATACAACATGAAGAGAGAGAATACTAATTATGTGTCAAGATGTATGGTTTTTCAACAAGTGAATTCTAAAAGAAAACATACAAGAGGAGTTATGAAACCACTTCCTATACCAGAGTGGAAATGGGATGAAATTACAGTGGGCTTTGAAATGGGGCTACCAAAGACTCTTAGAAGGAATGATGAAATATGGGTCATTATTGATAGTTTTTCAAGTATGTACATTTTCTTATTATAAGTAAAAATATACCACATGAAAATATAGCAAGACTATATATTAATAAAGTTGTAAGACTACATGGAGTACCCCTATCGATTGTTTTTGATCATGATCCCTATTTTACATCAAGATTTTGAAAAATTATTTAGAGGGCCTTGGATAATGAACCTCGTTTGAGCACCGAATACCACCCACAAATCGATGGACAATTAGAATGGGCTAATCAAACCTTAGAAGATACATTGTGATCTTGATCACTTGACTTTAAATGTATATGGGATCAGTATTTACCTCCAATATAATTTTCTAATAACAATAGATTCCAATCAAGTATTCAGATGGCACCATATGATGAATTATATGAAATGAGATGTTTCACACCAAATTTTTGGGATGATGTTGGTGAATGAAAACTTATTGGACCCGAACTTGTTGAGGAATAAATAGAAAAGGTAAAGATTATCCAAACCCACATCAAATCTGATCATAGTAAGAAAAAGAGTTTTTTCGATAACCGAAAGAAGGATATGAAATAGCAGGCAAGAGATCAAGTTTTCATGAATGTATATCCATGGAAGGGAGTTATATGATTCATTATGATGAGTAAATTATGTCCTAGGAACATTTTACCTTTCAAAATTCTAGAACGAATTGGATTTGTAGCTTATCATTTGTAAATGACATGGAGTCTCTCCAAAGTTCATGATGTGTTCCACGTATCACTGTGGAGAAAATACATGCCAAAACCAACACATGTACTCACCTATGAAGAAATAAAACTAGAATCTGATCAGTGTTATTGCAAACAACCTATCAGAATTTTGATACCTGAGAACAAGTGTTGAGAAACCGGACAATTTGTCTGGGGAAAGTTCAACGGAGAATCCATAAGATGGAAGAGGCAATGTGGGAACCTGAGGAACTTATGATGGAGAGCCACTCGAATTTTTTTATACAGTAATTTTCTAGAAATTTTGAGAATGAAATTATTTGAAGGAGGGGAGAATTTGACACCCCAAGCTTCCTTGGTGTTTTCCATTGAATAATGAAATAGCTAGCGATGTACGCAACTTCGAAACTCTAACACACCACGACCAATCAAACTAACCGTTATGAATAGTGATACACACTTTTTGAAATTTTATATATTTTTTTTTCAAATTGGGCTTCATTTTTTGATTCAGAATATTGAAGTTAGCTTAGGGTGAACTTTTGGAACTCTTCTGAAAACTTTTAATTTTTGATGAATAGTAAAAAAATAATAAATTTTATTTTTAAACAACTTTTTTAATCGATATAATTTATAGTGTTAAATTATAAATTTTAATGGTTTTTAAGTATCATTATGTTATATTTTTATCATTTAATATAATTTAGGTCATGGGATGTAATTTAACATTTAAACTGGACATAAGCAAGTGTCAATATTTTGATAGTTATTATTTGTTCAAAACACGCTTTTTGTTTTGACAACGAGAATTAATTTTAAATTAATTTCTACAACTTATCTGTATTGAATTTGGAAAAATGTATTCCATAGTTGGACTAAGGAGGTACAAATTGTGTAAATAGGTACCTTTTATTTTTATACATTATGAATAATTGCTTTGGTAAATATCTTATTTACCATGGTTAAAGGGGTAAATCCGGTAAATAAGGGTAAAAAATAAAATTATAATAATATTAAATTACCCTAAAATGTATTATAACCCAAATTATTGATACATATCAGAACATGGCCATCATTGGGTCGATTTTGGGACCCCATGGAGCAACTTGAGAGTGATATTATTTCGAACATGAGTCATCTTAGCTTCGACTTTAATGAGTTTTAGACCTTTAGAAACCCAAAATCATTTTATAATAAAATAATATTTTCAAACATTCATAAAGATCCACTCCCACCCTTAAAAAATCCTTCACCTATAACCCATTTATCATGCCTCTCAAGCCCTTGGATTGTCTGAACTCTACCCAATTAATATCCCCACATCCATATCTTCCTCTTAGAAGCCTTATGTTAGGCAGAAGGCTCTTCAAGGGTGTCTTTTGGTTCAAACCAATGATAGTTAAACGATTTAAAGGTAACATCTCCTCTTAAGTTATTTTATTTTATTTTACTTTTCCAACCCCATAAACTGTCTTTATTCCTTTACTTTATAAAAAAAACAATATCATAAATATTATAGGTTGTTTTTACTTGATTTATTTAAACTAAACATAAACACACCTCCATCTAATGGGTATAGAACATAATTTTTCAGGTGGAAAACGAACTACTGCCTCACGAAATAATGACTATTCATTATTCTACTACCACCTCTTATGGTGGAAATTATCATAGAACTGTAATTATATATGATATTTATGATATTTATTTTATCTATAATCTAATTTAATTCACATTGATATCATACCTTAATTATTTTCATGTTTTATGTATTTGATAATTTGATTTGAGGAAGTGCGGACTACTGCCCCCTCAAATTGATATGAATCGTCCATACCATACATGGAATGTATAAAGGATGGTGTTAATGAACTTACGTAACATATATAAAATACTATATTATACTGAAATAATAATATACCAATGTTTTATTTGGTCTTCTTTCCTATTAATATAAAAAATGAAATGGATGTAGTGTTCGAGCATAGGTTTGGATTACCCTCTCCACGAATGCAATGAGATTCATTCCCCATCATAACCATTAATGAATAATTTTCATTTTATTGTTAAAAATAATATTTAATAACATAATATCATTCATTATATGTATCAAATAAATCCTATCCACAACAAACATGACTTAAGTACCAAAACATATAAAGGAAAATTAGTTAGTTTACACCCGAAACAATGATAAAAAAAATATTATTAACAAAGATATATTATAAAATCATATATGATATCATATTTATGTATGTAGTTTTTGTATAATTTAATAAAAATGATTGAACTATTATACAGGAGGTTAATTTACCCTCAGTCAAGGAAAATTACAAAGAAATGGGTAATTTCACAATCTCTTTATTATCCGATGTTGTTTTAAAGTAAGTATCTACTTGGACCACTTTATCATCCCCATATATGTTCCTTAAAAAGGTATTTCAAAACATTTTTACTATTTACAAGAATATGGTTCAAATTCATTTATACCCCTGTTTGATTTTTTATAAAATGTTTTGAAAGGAATCTTTTTGTCGTTTTCCAAAAAAGGTACTTTATGATATTCTCAACAAATTATGGGAGGAATGTTTTTTAACTTATAAGGTGGGTGTGATTATTATCTACCATTATAACACCTTTGAAGCTACCATTACAAGATTAAAATAATAATTTCAAAATAAATGTTTTCTTTTATAATTACATGACTTTTAAATGATTTTGAAATATAAAGAGATATTATTCTCAAATAATTCTTATTTCATCTATGTCAACATCTTTTAGTGAATTTTTTACTTGTTTGTAGTTGATTTATTTTTATACCAATCTTACATGTTGTATTAAAGGTATTGTGATATGTTTGACTGTGGATGTGTTATTTTTATCCCATTCATGGTTTATGGTTAACGTAATAACATTTTATATGCTAGTTTTAATACGAATGTTTATATTATGTTTCAAACATTTCCTATATGGAATGAATTAGACTTAATATGTGATGGATAATGCCCACTATAGATATCTAATGCATCGATAAGTCACATGAGACAAACTAGTGTCTTGGCACATGGTATTGACAAAATCTTATTTGTAGTCATGGCATGAGGCCTTGATAATGTGGTTATGATGTCCCACATTATGCATTCCATCATTATAAAATTTTCTATTTCTATTACATGTGATTATTCAACTAGTAGAATATCCATGTGAATAAGTAAATGGAATTATTTTATTTATCATTTCCATATTATGCTGAAGTTTAAGTTTAAATGGTTTTTTAGTCTTATACATTACCTTAACTGTTTATGCTTATTTATGAAAGGCTCCACTATATTTTTATCCTTACTGAGCATCTGAGCTCACCCATTTCTATGTTTTATTTTTTCCATGATGTGAAGTAGTAAATTATGATTAATCTGTACGGATAAGACAATGATATGAGTTTTATCAAGGGGGAAACAATGTTGTTTTTCATTATTACATGATGTATTGTAAAACTTATGTATGTATCTAGTACTTTCAAGGCTACTAAACTGATCGGTCATTCGAGGCATGATTCCTTGTATCATTCCAATGTTATGTAATAATGCACCAACTCTAGGTAAATGGGGTCAGGGAGTTGCATAAGTATATAATCATGGATCATTTTGGTTTATATTTTTAATATAAAAATTCACCCATATTTACATTTTATCTCTATTCTCCGACCTATAGAAATATCATGATCTTGATATCAAAAAAATGATGAATTTTATTTTCCTATGATTATTTCATCAGAACACATGATTTCATTTTATTTTCCTATCCTCGTGTACTAAAGATACTAAAATAACTTTTTTTATGGAAACCTCACATTATTTCTATATTCAGTAAAAATTCATTTTTATTCCACGTCCTTATTTTCTAAAAAAATTCAAAAATGTTTTTGGAATTCTCATGTGTAATTTTAAATTAACTTTTTCTATTATTTTAATTTTTATAAAATCATTTAAATTTAATCATTTTTTTTCGAATGTGAATTTTTTAATTAAAATATGAAAATAATCATTATTTTTATGAACTAGGAATGAATTGAATTTCAAGAAATCATGTCCCCTCCATCAGTGAAAATTACTTTACATTTTTTATGGTACATTCAAAAAATGATTTCCTTAATATTTGGCAATATTTTAGATATTAAATAACTCATTTCAAATTCAAAAGTGTATTTTACTCAAGAAATATTTCATGTTATATTTTAAAGGAATTTTAATTTATGATAACCTCTCATGATGTTAATTATTCTAAAATGTAGATATTATCTAGGGATACCATCCATTATATTTCTTTTAATGATTTATGATATTGATGGTGATATTTCTATGAAACCCATTTATTTTCTAGAGGATATGCTATAATGAAATGGTATAGTGTTTACCAAGTCCATTTATTTTATATGGGTTCAGATATATGTTTAATGATTTATTATCATATGTGACACACATAAATATATTATGATTGTGTGATGGGTGTGAAAAAATTTATATAAACCTCTAATACATTTTTTAATGATGTATACCTCATGAGATAATAAAAACATTAATATGGAGTAAACACAGTTTATTAAGGATCTTTACACACTATGATAATATTAGTAGTGAATCATGAATTATGATATAATGGAATTGGGAGTGAACCCAATAAAAAATTATTGTTTTATAAGTGATTATTGAATAAGGAAATGATTTTATATTCTCAAAATTCATCCAAAACGTTTTGTCATATGCCAAAGTTATGGTCCCATGGATCATGTTCTTTGATTCCCTCATGATTAAAATCTACAAATCATTATTCCACAACACAATATTATGATATTTGAAATGTAGGTTATGGTTTTTAAATGTTATGATAATGTTATCATTCCTAGGTTCTCATTTTATTTTTGTTGTATCGTACTTATGTCTCTTATTTACAATTATTGAGCATTTGAGCTCACACATTATTATGTTACCTTTCCCGAAATTATAAGAAAATTTTTTATGTATGATATGAATAAGAATAGTAACATTGATGAAATACTATTTGGGAGATGATATATATCTCATACGAACAAATTATTTATATATCCATGTTTAAAAAGACACTAAAACTATATGATTATAGAACGGATCATAATATTTTGTACTCAATATTCATCAATTCAGATGAGATATCCTTGTAAGAAATTTTTAGTTCACAATATTTGGTATCAGAGAATAGTTTAGTTTTCGGGAACCTAGGATGAGTAAACATTTTTCAGAACCCTACGGTAAATTTTATGTACTTGATAATTTCATAATGTTTTGGTTAGGTAGATATTATATTTTTTTTTCACTATGATTATTTTTACTCCCTATATAAATTTTTGTTCTAGTCATTGGATGGAACCCGATGGATCCATGATGATAAGAAATGTGATGGAAAATTAGATTATTCTCCTCTTAGGAATTTTTTTAGAGAACTATAATACCAAATATAATATCAATGTTTATGAAACATTATCAAGAAATGAATCATGTTTAGATTCCAAACTATAAAATGAGTGAATAATATTTCATTTAATATGTTATGAGAATATATCAACATTATTTTCGTGGTTGTGATGATCCACTAGTTTATTATCATAGTTTTAATACCATAGAAAATATATTTTCAATTCTATTAATTTTAAAACATGAAAAATTTATTCTAGATATTTATAATTTTGAAGGAGAATCCAATAAATGGTAGAATCTTATAAATAATATAATAAAACTAGATGAAATTGAATATATCATGTGGAATGAGTTAAAGAGATAATGTTTTGTTAAATAATTTCCTCATACTATTCTTATGAAAATAGAGAAGGAAATCATTGTCATAACGTAGAAGGATAATTAATCTATTTTTACCTATGCCAAAAATCCTAAAAGACATCTGAGGTATGTTATTTTCATATCATCCAACATAAAATAATGTTTGATTGATTCTTCAGTTGATTATAACTATGCCTTTGAAGGGAGTAATACCTAAGATACATTAGTAGCTATTATGAACTTGATTAACATATTGTGATGGTAGAGATAGAGATTAGAGAAAATTATCAATCCCATGAATTTAATAATGAGAGAAGAATGGAATAAAAATTAAAATTAAAATAATTAAAATAATGTAGATATTAAAATGAGATTTATTTTAATATAATGATGTGGAAGGAATCATAGACTATATAATATTTATGGGAATTGGTTAATGTTTTATGTGTCGATAATAATGTCCTTGAGAAATCAAAAGTTGTGGTGATGAGAAGAGGAATTTATCTAATAATGGAGAGAAGGAACCATAGAAAATACAACCCACACTCTTGTGGTCCATATTCAAGGATTATGGGTATTATGACAACTAATTACTAAATAGTAAGGTTAATGATGATGATCGACGTTAGAAACCTTTTTGGCCGATAGATAATAGAAAATATCATGTGATAACTATTGAAAATGTGTGGGAAAATAATGAAGTGGTAGAATGTACACATAAATTCTACTATATAACTATTATTTTGTTTTTATCTATAAAATATTTTATATTTGAATAATTTTCCAAGGGTATCACATCACCACAATAATGATTATATGTAGGGTTAGTAGTAAAAATTCATAATTTTATGATTATCAGATCAAAATTTTATAGCTTATGTTGAATAGAATGTTTCGGTAAATATGGGGTGAAGCAATTATTTTGGTAAAAATAATAATTGATCCATATGACTCTACATTAATTTTTAATAACTAAAAAAGATCAAAATCATGAAAAATTATCATTCACTCTATATTGAAAATTTGTTTGATCAATTACATGGATACCAATATTTTGATAAGATTAATATTTAATTTGGATATTACCTATTGGGGGTAAAAAGTGAAGACATATGTATGTTATCTATTACTAAGTGTTATGGACATTATAATATTTTAATGACGCCATTTTGAGTGACCAACACCCCAAAATTTATCAATGATTTAATGAATAGAGTCTATAGAGATCAACTAGATTATATTTAAATGGATTTAAAGATGATATAATCATATATTCATAGTGATATTAAAATAATTAATTCAGCATTGGGGATAAAATTTAAACTCTCTTTCAAGGATTGAGAGTTCGTACTTTAGTTTCAGATTGAATATGAGATATTGAGGGAGTTTTTGTAGCACCAGGTATGGGATCTACTTGTAAGGAATACTTATGGCTTACATCAATCTCTAAGAAGAAGCCATAAAGATTGGATTGTGGTGTAAAATAACTTATACCCCTAAAACACTGTTTTATTTGATAATTATTAAACTGAGGGTAAATTAACCCAAGGTGATATATTTCTCATCGAACATGAATTATAGAGATTTTACCCTATGAAAATATTATTTATCATGTAATCCCCCCATTCCCAGTAGGAATTATACTCTAAAATCATGAATCATAATTCATATAATTTAGTACTCCTTGAATTATACCCTAGGCACCTTCTAGGAATTTTTATTGGGTTCCATCCCCTTCAGAAAACTTCACTTGGAATGATTGACCTCCAAAATGGCTGGTTGTTTCTAATTGGGTATGTCCAACATTTCTGATAATTTTTTTCAAAAAGTATAATAGTGTCATTGGGAAACATTTTTGATATCTATTAGTGTTATTATGAATCCTATATAATCTTTTCAATATTTATTGTGTGATTGTCTTCATGTGGCCACCCCTTGTGTTGGTTGTGATGTAGTGTGGAAGATCCTTGATGTATGTTATGACTTTTCCTCTTTGTTGAAAATTTTTCTTATGTAATTCTATTATGAGATGTGTTAATCAATGGTAGGTCAGCCACCTATTTTTCTATCTTCCTCTTGGTGTATGTGAATCCCATTGCTATTAGTATATGTCCTAATTTTTGGGTAGGTGCTTCTATATATATCCTACATTGGGTGAATCATAATTACACTTTGTTTTATAATATATTTTATAAATAAATTATCATGATATATTATTGTGAATAATAAAGTGTTTTTGATAAAATATCAGGTTTCCATTATTTTTAAGAATAATGTTTTTTTAAATCCCTATGAAATCGATTACGAAATAGGGTTTAAAAGAATGTTTTGGATTTAATAAGATGTGTTTTTTGAAAATTTTTGGAAAGGTAAATCCCTTTTAAATTTATTTGAAAAATAAACCACATGGGAATAAATGGTTTGTTTTATGTAACATATATTATTAAAGATCATCCGTTTTATTTTTAGGTACATGTCTCATGTGGTGTTACATTGTATATTAGTTCTAGTCTCTTGGGACATTATTTTGACATTGTTTTTTGGTAAACTCAAGGGGTGTTCTTCTACTCTATAGGAACATGTTCTTATGAATTGAGAGTGCACTATTCATTGATTATGGCTTCATTATTATAATAGAATGACCTATTGTAATACTTGGCATATATACCAATGTCATTTGGATTTTTACTCTTTTGGATTTGATATACATGTTTTGAGAAATGTGGATTTTTAGTTTAAAATATTTTTATATGGAAGTGTTAAAACTAAAGATAAATGGAAGTATTTATCGTTGTTTGATATAAAAATGTTTTACTACATGGAACACAATGTTTTTATTAAACTGATAATATTGGGGTAATTTGTATAGATACTTGATTTGGAACACTAAGGTGGGATCCTACTAAGAATGTTTAGCTCACACACTGCTCACCCATTTGTTCGTATGTATACATGGAATTAAATTTTGATATAATAAAAGACATGGAACCATAGTAACACATCCCAGTATCTGTTAGATGGGTATGCGTAACTGGGGGTGAGATCATGGGATATTTCCCTCAAGTCCCTTAGAGTAGTGGTTGTTATTTTACTTATCCTTTTAGTTTTGTTATACTTTTACCTTTGGTTTTCATTACTTATCTATTTTAATAATTTTAAATGTTTTTTGGGTATCTAATATATTTCTTATAACATTATTCCGTTGTTTCTATTGATTTTAGATATACCTCAATGTTTATTTTTGGTTTGGTGAAATCATTCTATATGGTTGTTCTCTAATGCCAGGGTGCCAGTCATCATCTAATGAAGATTGGTAATTCCATTTGGGTATGTAAATGATTGGGATGGTTCCCAGAATTAGATGGTAACCAATGTTTTTTTATTAAAAAAAATTAGTTATATAGTGTATATTCTCATTATTGGGTGGTTGGTAGATGATATATAGTGTTTTCAGGGAATCAGCGGTATATTTTGGTGATTTCAAAGGTGTATCTTATTGTGATGATCCTCATATCACCATGAGATATGGGGATGTGTATCTATTGATCTGATTTTTGATCTTTATTCTCATTTACTGGTTATTTTTTCTAGCATAAACTCATACTAATGTTTTTATGATTATTTCATTCTATTTTTCTATAATAATTTATCTTTACGACATGTATACAATGTGTTTCATAAGAGGGTGCAACGAATGCATCTCAAGGGACTCATTTTATGGATCATAATCATATAAAGGCTATCATGTGTGTTATTCATGCTGTAGATCATAATGTAACAAGAGTTTTTTGTGTGGTTGAGGTGTATCAAGTGTCTTGGGAAGATACCGATCGATATTTATATTTCCCATATGAGAATCCAACAACTTCAAAGGGTGTGAAAAAACCATAAGAGGTAGAGGACTATCATAATAATTTATTCAAACAATCTTTGGTGAAATCATGAATTAAATATTGGATGGATGTTATTCCTATGAGATTGACCATGGAAAAAGGTCATCGATTTCAAAATTATTGGAATGATAAGACCTTTGTATATTTTTCTCTTTGAAATTTTTAATTTATCATGGATGTTAGCTTATCGCATTGTGTTTCCATTAAACATCTCTCAATTTCACAATTGATCCATGCATCCCTTTTGAGGAAGAACATACTCGATCCTTCACTTGTACTAAACTCAGAGGTTGTAGAAAAATATTATGATATATTAGATGAATATGAGACCCTATAAATCATATATCCAGGAGAAAATGTTTTATGGAACAATACTACTCACATAGTTAAAATTCTCTAGAGGAATCTAAAATTTGAAGAAGCTATGTGGGAACATGAGGATATGAGGAACCAATGATATACATCGAATTTTATATCATTATGAAGTAATTTTGGGGAAGAAATTTATTTATGAAGGATTTTATGGAACACCCCATTATTTTTTGATATATTACTATTTAAATAAATCTGATCTCTTTGATAGATTTCATTGAAGAAAATAATGTGTTCAAATGAAACACGATAAATTGTGTATGTATTATTTTTTAGTGTAAAAGTTATCACCTTGACATTGGATCATCATGTGTAAATAGGAATAATTAAACAACGAGAGAAATATTTTTTATATTATATATAGAATATATTCATTAGATATAAAATTATTAGAAATAGAAATAAATTCTTTCGATGGTCTGTACAGATTTTTTTCTAAAAATAATTTTTATATAGTCAGTTTGTATCTATTTAAATAAAATAGATTAATCTATACTGATGAATTCATCGTGATGAAATTAAAATATAATATATTCAATAAATTTTTTTAATATTCATCTAATCATCTTCACTATGCATGAAATAATAATATATTCAGTTTTATGTTAAAATATTCATTTTTTTTGTAATAATTCCATTACATTTTGAAAAAAAATTGTAAAATGAAATTTGTAAAATTATAGGAATTGAATACTAAAAAATGGATCATATATTTGAAATAATTAGGTTCAAGTTTGGTAAATATTCCCATTTATTTTTCGTCATTTAATGTTGTAACCTTAGTTAATGTTTATCACCTCGGTATGTGTAAAACAAGTTGAACGCAATTAGAGCATTGAGATATGGAATTAAAATATCTATAACACTTGAATTTAGACTATTTTATGGTATTTATATACTATTTTCATTCAATTTTCGAAAATTTGGCCACTTGGTACAATTTTTCTTTTCTTATGACCCTAATATTATTTTAAGAAAAATATATATACAATATGAAACTCTCATGAATTTATTAACTCTGAATTATTATTACAATGATAAACTATGGATATATTTGGTTATAATTTTAATTTTTAAATATAAATTTATTTTTTAGTTTTTTTAATTTAATTATAATATTTAGTGCTTGAATAAGTACCTTAAATGCTTACACAATTCCGACATAATATTTATTCAATTATTTGAAAAGAAAATAAATGATTTTAATTTTATTAAATGTGATAAATTTGACTGATTTATTAAATAATAAAAAATAGATAAAAATAACATATTAAGTATTTTTTAATGTTTTATATTTAAATTTTATTACTTCTTAGAGGAATTTATAGTCAATCTAAATGAATAATATCTATCATATTATTAGTTATAATTTATGTATAATAATATTTTATTAACTTATTTAAAAATAAATAATATATTTAAAGAAGATATATGTGATTTAAATTAGTAAAAAATATCATCCCTTGGTCATTTTTGAGGCAATTTTCCCATATAAATAAAATTATAACCCAATATGATTGTAAACAACATTAGGGCATTAAAGGTTAACATTGGTTAATTAAATGATTTAGGCTAAATGATAAGTATTAAAATGAATCCAAAACCTCAATAATTTTCATTGGATGATGATATTTCAAAAATAATTTAATTATATTAAAATTAATGGTATTATTAAACCATTATACTATAAAAATAAATTAATCATTTTCCAACACTTTATTAACTTCCATGTGTGTCATTTACATCCCTTAAAAAGGGAAACCAATTATTTTTTTATATAAACCTGCTTGGGAAATAATGAACATTAAAACACTAAAGATTTCTACAATAATCTCCCCTATAAATTAATGAGTTTATAGTGTTCTTTATTGACCATTCCATGGGTCTTTATTAATGCATCTAAGAGAGGCCTACCGATGAAGAGGTAATCGTCTTATATGACCTATTTCATATTATTTCTTTTTTATACATCCAATTAATATTTAGTATTCCACATAAAACAAAAACATATAGAACCTAAAAATACAACGATATTATTACGATTATTGAACAACCATTACCGACCCTCTATTTCATTATATAGTAATTTAATATATTGTTCGTGCATTTATGTGGACTACTGCATCCATGTTGTGATAAAATTCATTTTCTATCACCATATCTCATTGATGGTTACTATGATTGTTTTAATTTGAATATATTATATTTATGATATAATTATGATTCTATATTTATAATTTCATATCTACCATCTTACCATATCATTTGATGGAAAACTATATCGTCTTCCTGGAATATGTGTAGACTACCACCTTCACGAAGCTATCTAATTTTTATAATATCTTCAATATATGGATGTTAATTATTATAGATTTAATGAAAATATATTTATTATATAATATAATAACTATTCCAAAATTTTCAATTCTTATTTAACATTCATTCATTCCATTTGTTGGAAATTTTAAACAACATGCTTGTGTATGTACGAACTATCATCTATATTAATGTGGTAATTCATTTTTTTATATCTAACATGTATTGATAACTATATATATTATTAGAATATATTATATTTATATCATCCTTAATATTTTTATGTAAATAATTAATGATTAATGTACATAGACTAGAACTGTATAATTGAATATTCCTTGAAAAATGAAACAATTAAAATCATAAGACAATGATCCTATTAAAGAATTATTAATAAATTGGTGTTGATTTTTTTTCTTGAGGATCATATATTAAATTATAAGTGTATACATATTTTTTATAGAATTAAAATTAGTGTAAAATTATTATAAGTAATGTCAGATCACTTTTCATGTAAGTCAAACTTGATTTATGGGATTTTTTTTACAATTTCATTATATATTGGGATTGATTATATTTATGTTTATGAAGATGAAATTTCATGATCTACCTATAATATATATCATTAATTTTATTTTCATCTTGTTATTTTGTTATGTTAATTTTTTTCATTTTACATTCCACTCTAAGAGTTTTGATGTGATCGAAAGATTGGTTTTTAGGAAAACTACATTTATTTCTATATTTAGTCGAAAAACCATTTCATCCATGTCTATGTAATCTAAAATTTTTTGATTAATGTTTATACTAATCAAATATTATTCTTAAACCTATGTTAACCAATTTTTTTATTTTTACAAGTTTGTTATTGAATTTTATTTTCATTTTCCAAATGATTAATTTATATCGAAAATATGAAAAGAATTTTTATTATTATATGCATGAGATGCATGGAATTTCCCATTGGAAATATTTCTCAACGATTTGAAACACACTTTAAATGTTTCTAATATTAATTTCAAAGAAAACTTTTTCCTTAATATTTTACAAATTATTAGATTTTAATTAAGTGATTTCAAAATGAAAAGGTTATATTTCTAATGAAAATTTCAAAGATATTTTTAAAGGAATTTTTGTTTGAAAATCGTTTTATTATACTTATCATTTAGGGGAATACGATCCAGGGGTATAATAATACTTTTTTCATTTCATGGTTTAGGATTATAATGATGACATATTAATGAAACCCATTTATTATTCACGATATTTGCAATGATGAAATGCTAAAATGTTTGTGATACTCATTTCTTTTCAACATGTTATGATATATGATGAATGTTTTATGATTTCTGAGAACAAATATGTATGGATTCTAATTATGAAATGTGGGTTCCAAAAATAATATATCACTTCAGTGTTTTTGTCAAAGTAGGAAGTTTCATGTTATAATACGATTATGAATGTTTAGTGAACCTATTACAATAGGGGACTATGTCTAAATTGATTGTATTAGGAGATAACCTTTCCTAATGATATAATGGAATGAGGAGGGAACACAATCCAATATGATAGTATTTTCAATGAGACATATGCAAGGATATGATTTTATATGCTTTTTGTATACCAAAAGCTTATATCATTTTCTAATATTAATCAATCACACTTTATGTTCATTGATTCCATTATCAATATTTGTTTATTAACATCCAAGATTTATTTCAATACCTACTATTAATAGGTTTGAAATGAATTTTGTGTTTATTTAATGTAAAGCTCATATTATGCTTATGTTATCCTGGATATATCCCCTTTGTTTACTTACTAAGAACATATGATTGCCCTATCGTATGTTACTTTTTCCAATATTATTAATAATGGTTTTAATTATGATATGTCTAATAAGGGTGATATCTATTAATAACATAGAAGGTGATAATATAGACTACTATGAACTAGTTTTTACATACACATGTTTCCAATGAAACAATTCCATTTTAATTATGTCATGGATACTATTGTTATTTAATGAATATATATCTATTAAAAAATAAAATCTATTTATGAAAATTATGTCCCACTATATATATAATGTTTTTTGAGATCATAATTTTAAGAAATGTGTTGAAAATCAAAATTCCATTTTGCGATGACTTTGACGATAACTATTCGAACTAGTGTTTATACATTTACTTATAATTAGCATGTAATAAATGACTATATGTTCTATAAAAAATAACATGATGAATACATTAACCTGTAAAATATTGTAGTTTCTCTTCTTGTGGAATAGATTTATGTTTCTTTTACTAGGGACAGAAATTCAATTTTTTTTATTTTGTCAAAAATTGGCATCATCAGAAAAATATGATAGTTGGATTAGAAAAAATTTAAAGGCACCTTCTTTAAATACATGTTAGATGATAAATGTATTTTAGTTAAGATTAGTTAGTTTGGAATCTTGTAAGTGGATTTAAGTAAGTAATTATATTAGGATGAAACATTTATAATGGAATCAATAATATTTCATTTTTTTGTCTCAAAATGTGTAAAACAAATCTTATTAGTTGTTATATTATTGACCAAATACAATACATTGTATGATTTCAATTCAACAGAGGATTTATATTTCATTGTGATATCACAAAATTTTCAGGGTGGTCTCCATTTATATAGTGTCTATTGTTTCATTGTTTTGTACACCGTCATACTATGTATTTCCCATTTTGGATTTGTTGAAACATTACATGAACTTTTATTTGATATGGTAATTTTACCACTTGATATACATATATATATATATATATTGATACATGGAATTTTGGTTTATTTGTATTGTTTTTCCTCATGGGTATATGTGATGTTGTATTTATATGATTATCAGAATTTTTCTTATTATTTAAATAAAAACAAATGGATGGATTTATATTGAAACATTATTTATTTTTTAGTGTTTTATAAATATATATTATATAATAACTAATATATTCATATGGATAAAAATATTTTATTTAACTTTAAGGTATCTTACTATGATTCATTTCTTACATTCTATTGTTTCCTTATGCGATTGTAAACTTGGTTTTCCAAGATATAGGTAAAGGGAAGAGTTTCATATAGAGGGTCACACTCTTAGATAGTGTTTCTTTTAAGTTGGTTGGGATTATGATCACATGTAGTAACACAGAGATGACACCGTGGGTTGATTTGGGTTCCAGGATGATGGCCATTCAGTTTGTTCAACTAGATCTTATTATCCTCGTATTTGAGGATACATTTATGGTATGATTGTCTTGACATGTGATGTATTTTGGATATATATTGTGATTCTCTATTTGCTTATATATTCATCATATATCAATTGTAGGTGAATTCAATCCCATGATTATTTATATGCAATGACGGTTCTTCTCCCTCGCCAATAGAGATCGAGAATGTGCTTTAACCATTTTAGCTAGAACACCCCCAAGATATTATGAGACAAATTCATTTAAATTTATTTTGTGTCTTGTGTTGTATGCTACACCAATATTATCTTGTGCTATATGCAACACTGTATTAGATTGCAGTATACACAAGACTATACTTGGCATGTCTTATACAGAATTTCATGTCCGTTAGATTGAACTCATTTCACACAACACTGAGTATAGATTTTTTTCAATGTATAAAACAACTATGGAACACAAAAAACAGATTTCATTAAATGCAACACTAACATGGCTTGAATTACACGCAAGTGAATCCTTCCTCGAAAGCTTGTGTTGTATGCAATACCAAGTTTCACTAAACATCGATATATTATTAAAATATTATATAAACTAGCCATTTTAAATATTATTTACCATATTTATAATTTTATATAAAATTAAAATTAAAATTATGTATTTTATATAACATGATATAAGAACAAATTTATTTTTTCAGATAGAAAAAGTATTTTTCAAAAAATGCATTTTTTCTGCCTTTTGATGGCGCAACATTTTTAAATATAGATTTTAACCCATTGATATATTATATTTGAAAAAATAAACTTCTTGTTTGGAAGAAGGACATAAAAATTTAACTTGGATAAAATTATTTGTATTTTTCTGATGAAATTCATATATGGAAGAATAGTGAAAAATACTGCAATTTAATTCAAAGCGACCTTTTCATCTAATTAATTTATTTAGATAGATTATATTTTTAATTGATTTTAGTGTGTATTTGTATTATGATTTTATCATTTAATAAAATTTTTGTCTATGGTGGTAACTTGACATTTAAAATTCATATAAACACCTGACAATCCTTTGATAGGTTTTCACTTCATAAAAAACATAGTATTTGTTTTTTGACAACTAGAATTGATTTTAAATTCATTTTTGTCTATTATGTGTTATGAATTATAAAAAATTTATTTTATATTTGGAATTAGTGGGTCTAAACTATGTTAACAGGATATTTTTATTTTTTAGATATTATGAATAGTAAATAAGATAATAGTTTTTACCTCATTTAAAGGTTAATCAATAAAATAGAGTAACTAATAATATGATAAGGACAATAAAATTGTCCTAAAACCTTTCAAAATCTAATTATATGAATAAAATTATTCCCATAACATATTTGGGTTGAAAAATAGTCATTTAATGTCTACATGACAATGAAAATGACAGAGATATTAATCAAAACAATTATAGTGACAAAATGTCAAACTCACATTTCTAATTAGTTTAATAATTTTAATATTGGGATAACCAGGTAATATCTCCAAAAATAAATAGTCTATGAAATGATAAAAAATTACCTATGTGAAGGTAATTTATTTATAATTTTAAAAAAATAAATAATTACCTTAAAGTCTAATTTTTTAATGATGTAAAAATTAAATAATTGATGACAAATCAATAATTTTTTTATTAAAATAATAATAACCTTAAAAGGTCCAAAAACAAGAGAAAATAATATTAATTGAGTATATCTAGACCATAATCATCCAAATGTAAATCTAGTGACAATTGGGAGCCATATATAATTGATTATGAACCATATATTATTTTATTTAAAGTAATGTTAATGTTTCCCATTCATACGTTAATAATTGTAACATTTTTTATGTTTTATTTTATAGTAGATAAATTATACTACATATATTATCATGAAACAAATTTTATATATATTTATTATAGTATTTTTCTTAATTTCTACTCAATAGATAAGTATTTTAAATAATTACAAAAAATCATTGTTGTAATTACTTTTTTCATGGAGATATCAAATAAATGTCATTAACAATAATAAAATAAATATATTTTTTCGAAAAATAATATATCCAAATAATTTTACTAATAACCTTTAAATGATATAAATATAGGAAAATATTTGGTTCAAAGTTGATTTGTGATATTTATATTTTTAAAAATCTATAAATTATATAATTTAAAAAATTGACCGTATTGATTATATATCAGAATTGTGTTTTATTAAATTATTCAAAAATCATAAAACATTTTTAAAATTATAGAATAATTTTTATATGGTCTAAAATGTTCTAAATTATTTATTTATGATCTAAATGACCTCAAATAAATAAATATTTTACACTTTTAATATTGAAATATGTGTTACTATATTTAAAATAAAATAGAATAACTAAGTGTACAATTGAAATGATATGGTTTGAATTGAAATATAAATGTGTCAAAAATTTATTTAATGATGACATTTAAACCCAATATCATGTTATCTTCGCAATTGGGACATTTTTGAGGTTTTTTAGTTGATTTTGAATTTAATATAAATTAATATTTTTGAGGTTTCCAAAAGTACCCCCACCTCAATTATAAAATGGAACTTCTTACCTCAACTCTTAACTTAATTTTGGGACTTAAAGCATGATAGTCACTAGAAAATTCCCTTATTAACTTCTCTAAAATCATTATAGAGGTCCTGGTTCTCTTTAAAGTCTAACTCTTTGAATCGAAGAGGATATTTAGTGGAGGCATGTCAAGGAAGAGGTAATATCATTTACCGATTTTTTCAAAGATCTTTTTTGTTCAATTTCCACCTCATAAGTAGTTTCCTTATAATGTAGTAACTCTAGTGGTACTTTTATACTAAGTGTTTTTTATGATTATGAAACCAACATAGTCCACCTTTTACCCATCATTGGAAAAATGGTCTTTTGAACGTTTTACTTTAAAAAATTATTTTATCATTCCACCAATGGGATTAATTTTTTATTAATTTAGGACAATTATTTGTTCTGAGTTTGGAAAATAGGATTCCATATTTTGAATCATATGGTAAAAATTATGTAAATAGGTCCCTTTTATTTTTTTTACATTATGAATATTATCTTCAATACTTATTTTTATAATCACGGTTAATGGTAAATCGGGTAATTAAAGGATTAAATAATATCATTAATACTATAAACCAACCTTAGGACTTGTAATAATTTTATTGGATGATTTATCAATGACCAAAACAATCCTAGGGCCTATATTTTTGCTATTGGAAGCCACCTGTGATTCATTATGACATTTAAAATATTTTTTTTAAAGTGAAGACCAAGATGTCATAATTATGTCTATTATGAATAAAATAATTTGTAATGGAGCTATATAAGTGAAATTTCACCTATAAATAGCTGATTGATATATATAAAATATTATCTCCATCATGGTAATTTTTTTATAAATTTTATGAAAATAAATATATAGTGTAAATGGAGACACAATGATGATGCAATAATTTCATTATTAATGAATGAATCAAATTAATGATATTATACTTTTAAAATTAAATATAAGGTGAAATAAAATGTGCCATGAAAGAATTTTATGGATTAATAAGACATTAGGTAGATGATTTAAAGTAGTTATTGAATTTATATTCATGTTGTGATATTTTAAATAAGTTAACTAATGAATAGTGTTGAAATTGAAACAATCAATATTTTAAAAAATAAAATGTTTAATTGAATTCTATAAAATAACAAAAAACATATTATTAAGCCAATTTGTTATTATAAGTACATATATGTCATTAATTTCCCATTAATTGGTCTTTTGGAATGTTATGGTAATTATTTTTTCTATGAAACTCTTAATTATATTATATAATTTGAAGAGTTAATAGTGAAAAAATAAGGATTAACTAAATATTCATGCTTGTATAAATTTCAACGTATGATTATATATTGAAAAATACACATACTATATTAGAACTAAATCAATATGTACCCATTTTTAATATAAAATTAATTTATATTAATTAAATACATTTTATAATTATAAGAGTTCCCCTCCCCTCTTCTATAAAAGAGAACCCATTCATATATATTCTGTACAGATCAAAAACCATTTGGATCTATCTGAATCTACCAAAAAATCTTCTTATAATACATCCACATATTCTAGAGGCCTTATTTGAGGCATAATATCCTCTTTATCAGTGTTATGGTATTTGAAAAAGGTAGTCGTTTGAAGGAAAGAAATATAAAGGCTGTACCTGACGATTTGGACTCGAGGGAAAGGGCTACAACTTAATATCTTTTCCTTGAGGAATATTTTAATGTAATTTAACACATTATTTTATAAGTTGTAAAATAAAAAAAAATTACTTCTATTTTTAATTAATTTTTTTCAAAATGAATCTTTATGTATGATGCATTCTACTAAATGACCAACAGAATGTTTTGAACGTATACATTGACGACATATTTTTCACCGTAATGGAAATTATATTATATTTTTCTTCCACTAAAATTCATAATGTTTTTAAAATAAAAAAAATAAAAAATTCAATTTTTCGGTATTTTTCTATAGAAAACTTTTTTGAGAAAGGAGTGATTATTTCAATATTGTGAAATGATATCTTCTGAATTCAATATAGGAATGTTATTGTTCTATTATTCACGTTTGATGTGTTATAATTATGGTATAGTTAATTAGAATGATTAATATTTATAGGGGTTTTTAGGGATAAATCAATGGAATTTGAGCCTATAATAGCTCTCCAATGCATTGGGTAAAGAGACAGAGTTATCTTGCTAGGTTTCTCCAATGTGATTTCGGGAATATAATGTGATGGGTATTCCAATCGTAACCACAATGGTTAGTCCCTTTATAGTAGTGAATGATAAAATTTAAGAATTATAAGTATTCCACAAGTTGAAATTATGATTTATGATTTCAATGGACTATTACAGGAATTGTATGATTTCATGAGGTAAGCTAATGTGTTTTTTTATGATTGAAAAGCACGATTTTGTGAAAATGTTTGTGTGATATTAAAATATTAATGGACTAACGGATTCATTACTTATTTTATATTACTTCTTGATAATTTTGTGCTAACCCAATTTTTAACATGTTTTTCATTGTTCATAATATTGTTAAGGACAAAGAGAATGATTTGATGAATGTATAAAATTTGTTTCTTTAAAATATGTCATGTTTTATTTTTAATGGGTTTCCTATGGTATTAAAAAATGGATACTGATTAAAAGTGTCCATTTTCAATTTATGGCTTTAATTTGAATGATTTTTCCAAAATTATCTAAAACTATGAAGTGAATATATCATAGAATGTGAATTATTGTTCAAAAATAATTGAATAAGTTATATTTAAGGTCGTGTACTTACATTTTGTTTCGGAGGATGGTTTAACAAATTCGGAAATTAGAATTTTTTAAATAGTTAAGGATATCATCATGAGTCTATAATTTTAAGATTTATTATATGTTTACTATCTTTCAATCCCTTTTGAGGATTAATTTTATTAAATTTTAAAGGGAATAATTTTATTTTTGGGGAAATTTAACTTTTATTACTTTTTTGGATGTAAGATAAATTAAATAAGATAAACATTGAGGTGAATCCTTGTTATGATTATTTTGAGGTATTTTTTATATTTTAGGAATTACATATTTTTATAAATAGGATAACTCTTTGGATCGGTGGCATCCCATCACGTTAGATAAGGCTTCAATAATCAAACCCACAATCGAAGGATTATTAGGGTTCATCAATTACCATTGGGCAACATGATTTCTCAGGTTGGTATAAAAAATTATATTATGTAAATTGTTTTAAGGAATAAAATTAAGTTTATTTTGGGAACCCTTGTTTTATCAAGTTGATAATATTGGGATTGGAAAATTATTTACCGATTATGTAAATAATATTTGTGGAGATGTTAACTACTTTGGTAATACTATATTATCATGCTAAATTGAATTTTATGAAATTTTATTTGAGGAGTTAAGGTTTAATGTTTTTTTTGAATCTATGATTTTATTGTGCACATATGTTGATTCGTGTTATTTATAGTAGTGATTAATTTATCTTGGATTATGTGTGAAATTGGGAAAAAATGTATGAGATATTAAGAGTGATTGATGTTATTTGGAGAAAATTGATAAAATTTATCTTCAAAGATTATGTGATCAATCTATTTTAATGTTTCAATGGTTTAGATTATTTTTGTGGAATTTTAAGGATTTTTTAATGATCTATGTTTAATATTGGGTATTATTATTCAAATTTTGTGATAAAAATTTGTAATTGTTCTTTTAATTATTTTAATATTTGTGGAATCATCATATGTTATCCTAACATTTTCGTTTTTTGTTATTCTTTCAGGGCTAGATGAATATATAATTAATATTTTGTGGATTTTTCGATTCTAAAGATGTTAATTCTAGGATGATAAATTCATCAGGAAAATGATGATTTTTGGTGAAAATTTATTAATGTATAAAACACTACTTTTCATGTATATATATTTTCTTATAATGTTATTCTAAGAAGTAAATGAATTATAGAACACTATGAAAATTATCTAAAAACAAAAATGTTTTCTATTTAATTTTCATATGATGGAATCAGTTAATCTTTGAGACTTTAAATTTTTTTGGTTTTATGATTGATAACATTCTCCAAAAAAATTAAATTACTCTCCTTTATAACAAGATGACCAGTTTTCACTTCCATATCCAAGTTTTCTTACATGTAAACCTAGTATTTGTTATCCCAGGTGACCATCATACTTACCTTTCATTCTTTCATCCAAGATTTAAAAAAATTGAAACACTTTGTTTGAATACAAAGGATGTTTTTTTATTAAGAACTATTTAAATGTGAATAATTGTGTTCATATAATAATAATATATTTAATTTTAGATTAAATAAATGAAATATTAATTCAATCTATTGTTTAAAATTTATTTTATATGTTTTATAGACATGATATATGTACAAATTCATTTATACATTTAAAATAACTATTTTTCAAAAAAGATATTATTACCATATTTTGAATTTTATCCCATTTTAAATCTTGTTTTTTCGATTTTATAAATTCAATTTGAGAAAATAAACTTCTACATTGTGTTTTGGACAAAAAAAATTACATTGGATAACTTTTTGTATTTTTCTGATAATACTGGTATTTTAATGAATATTAAAAAATAATGAATTTTTATTCAAATTAACTTTTTCTTCTAATTTATTTAGATTATTCATTTAATTGGTTTTCAATTATAAACCAATATGTTTTTTAATTTAGTATAATTTAAATCATCAGAATCAATTTCATATTTAAATTGTATATAAATACTATGTGAACTTTTGAATGTTTTTCTTTATAAACTCATTTTCTCACTTTATCAATGAGATTAATTTTTAATTAATTTCCAAAAAAATTTGCTTTAAATTTGGATAAATGGATTCCATATTTAGAATCAAGAGGTCCAAATTATTTAATAATAAACCTTTTATTTTTAATGAGTATGAATAATATCTTTCGTAATTATTTTTATTAACACTATAAAAGGTAAACCATGTAATTAAATGTTAAATTAATATTATAAATATTGTAAAATATCCTAAAACATGTAGTAATACTATTTTACAAGTTATTTTAAACCAATAAAATCAACGAGCCTAAATTGTGTCCTTTTGGAAGCCACATGGGTGTTATTATGACAATTATAACATTTTATATAAAGTAAAGTCCAAGATATCATAAGCTTGTATCTAATAACTAAAAATAATTTTAATATGGGTTTATATAAGTGATATGTTCTCATATAATTAGTCTTTATAAATATAAAAATATTACCTACATAAGGGTAATTTATTTATAATTTTTAGAAAATAAATAATTAATGTAAATAGAGGAACAATATTGACGAAATAATTTCTTAATTAATAAAAAAATAATATAAAATAAAATATATATATTAAAATAAAAATAATATGACATAATTGATATCGTACATGAATATTACGGGTAAACTGGACATATTGATGATTATTAGTAGAGTTTGTCGAATTTACCATGCCTTTATGAAATTTTTAAAAAATCAACGAATGAATAGTGCCTGAATTGAAACTTTTAGTTTTTAAAATATAGTATACTTTATTACATTTTATAAAATTTTAAATATATAATATTTGGCCAAATATTTGAGATATGTACAAATATTTTAGTAATTACTCATTCATTAGCATTTGGGATGTTATGTTAATTATTCTTACCCTCAAATTGTAAATTATATAACAAAATGGTAATAGTTAAATGGGTTAAAAGAAAAATATAAGGATTAACAAAAAAATTAAAACATGTATAATTTTAATTTTAAGATTATATTTCAACTTATACACATCCTATATTAGACACAAAATTATTTCCCATTTGTAACTATAAATTAATTTATATTAATTTAATAATTTTGATAATTCTAATGTGTCCTCCACTCTCCTATATAATGTAACTCATTCATCTAAGTTCCTTAAACATCACAAACTTATTACTATAGACATGATTTGCCAAAACCCTTTCTTGGAATAAATCTACACATTCTAGATGCATTATTTTAGGAGGAACAAACACCTTAGTTGTGTTAATGTATTTAGAAAAGATGATTATCTGAATGAAAGGAATATTGATATAGTACATGAAGAGTATGGCTCAAGGTAAGGGACTTCATCTCAATCTCATGTCATTTTGGAATATTTTTATTTCATACAAAAACATATATTATAAAGTGTATAATCAACCACTTTTGACTTTCAATATTATTCAAATTATTTCAAAAAGGATCTTTTTAAATGAATCATTTTACGAAAGGACAAAAAGAATGTTTTTTTACGTATACGAACTAAATAGATTTTCCCCACTGCAGACATTATTTGATATTTAAATTACGATACAAGCCGTAATGTTTTTAATATAAAACTAATTAACACATTCCATTTTTATGTATTATGGTATTGAAATTGGTTTTGAGAAGGGATTGATTATTTCAATATATTGAAATAATATCTTTTGATTTCAAAGTTCAATTTTTTTCCCTTTGTGTTTATTTTACGTTATATGATTATTTTATGGTTCATGGGACTTTTTTACATATACACGTGGTTCCATGATAATATAATGGATTGTGATCCAATGATATCTCTCCAATGGATTGAGTTATGAGACAGTGTTTCCCGGTTGGGTTTATCCTTATAGATTCAGGGAATATTCATTGATGGGTATTACAAATGTTACCATGAAGGTTACTCACAATGTTTCCATGATGACTGAAATGTAAGAATGATATGGTTGTCATAATTAACCTTTTTGATTTATTATTTCTATAAACTATTATAGGAATATTATTATTTAATGAGTTATTCTAAAGAGTTTAGGTTTTTTCAGTGAAAAGTATGATTTTGTGAAAATGTTTTATTGAGATTGAGATACTCATAGACTAAAAATTTCAATACATATTTTATATTACATACTTTTATTTTTGGTCTCAGTTCAAGTTTTAAAATGTTTTTCATAGGTGTTGATATTGTTAATAAAATATAGGATGTCGTGATGAATGTATCAAATAAGTGTATCAAAGAGAAGTAATGATTTATATTAAAATGGTCTCTATTATTAGAAAAAATTGGAACTGATTATAAAGGTCCACAATTAATATATGAAATTCATTTTCAATATTTTCTAAAAATTATCTAAAAATATAAACTAAAAAGATCGTATAATTTTGAAATATTGTTCAAAAACTTGAATATGTTATGTTTATGGTTCATCCCTTACGCATTCCACTTGGTGATTAAAGGATTACTTATTAGAATTAATATTGAATCCTAATCAACTCAATACAGTAGCACCTAGAGATTGATTAGAGTTGATCAGAGGTTAAAAGAGAATTTGTTTATCACTACATAAGGATTCTATCCTTGGATCCTCATTGTGAATCAAATGAAAATGAAAATGCCTTTTTTGTAATGAAGACATATACATCTATGAAATAATTATTAGATCAAGTATTTATTTCATCCTATATTGAATAAATTAATTAAAAATTCTATGTGAAATATCGTCACTAGATGTTTTAGGAGACTCACTATTAAATGAAATGATAGTATATCTCATTCCACCACAATTATTATTTTATTCCCAGAACATTCATATCATTGTGATAGTACATTAGGCATCTATATTCATCAGATAAGTCATGTGGTGTTATTATTTTTTTCTCAAAGAGGATATATTGTGATGATATTTTAGTTTTTTTCATAATTTATATCTCTACAAATACAAGACCATTTTAAAAAATATATACATGAAGTAAAACAATTTCTCCTATGCATAAACATTGGAAATATTATACATTATCATGTTTATAATTTCCATTATAATAGTTTCAGGTATATAATTTGGTAATCTAGAATTATATAATAATAAAGCAATAGGAAAATTTCTTAAAATATTTTCATGGATCTAAAAATTATATTATGACATATCCGACGTTTGATAAACTTCAGGTCATTAATTTTTTTTCATGATTTTTATGGGATCTCGAATTTTTGTAAACCTACTTAAATCATTGATCCATATAGTGGTGGATATAGGTTGTTGGTTGTGATAGTAAGTTTGGATGGATTAGTATAATAATATTAGTAAAACAGTATTTTTATACTTATTATTAATAAATCTATTTTTTTAATAAATAAGTGATTTATAAATTATACCTATAACTAATATACAATGAATTAAAAAAAAACCGATTTATTGGTGATATGGATCCAATAATCAATTGGTAGTTTAAAAAATTTATTATTGTGTACTATTATATATTACATTTTTTCATAATATTACATTTTTAATGGTTTATTAATTTTGGATAATCTCTAAACTAATTTTTTAAAATTAGAATCACATAAAAAAATTCTATAATTTAATAGTCTTTTTTATATTTTTGTATAAAATAAATACAATTTTATATAATAAAATTTTATTTTATATTATAAAAACTCCCTTTTGAGTTCCCACCTAAATATTGGGTTCTTTATTTGTTAGAGGTTGAGTTTCGACTAATAAAATTGATTTAATCTACCAATTGTGTCATGGTAGTTGTTTTATTAGCACTTTATACTTGAGATTATGGGAATATCAAAATTAAGGGGATGAGAACTTTGTTTAATGTTTATAATAAAATAAATTTAAAAAGGAAAATAATTTGATTCACAAAAATAAAAAGAAAATAATAATCTTCTAAAATTATTTATGTATAATTTGATTGGTTTTCTCACTGTAATTATAGATGTATTGTTGTTGGGGGGAAATTGATCCCACAATTCAATTTTCACATGAATCTCTTCTTTTAATTTCTTTATTAAAAAAATATGATATTAAAATTTCATTTCATTTTTTATGGCTCTGGTGTTAAGAAAATATTGAATATGGTAGTGCCAGCAGTTACTCCTTTTACTTTAAAACCATAATCACTTCATGCTCCTCTGTCACCACAATCATTAATAAACTGTATCCTTTTCACCATTACATTGTTTTATCATTGGAATGAATGATATGATGAAATCAATTCTAGATCATAATAATAATATTCCCTCCACTGCCACCGATTCCATCAACAAATCATGATCATCGAAACAAATAAAAGAAAAAATTATGAATATTTTATTATACAATAACAAAATAAATTAAAAAATATGAAACAATACCTTCATAAAATTTCTTTTTAAAATTTAAACAACACACATTGAATCATAATGGCCACACCATGCATCAAATTGACATTCCGTATATTTTTACACATCATGAATGAAATATAGATCATCATCATAAAGTATACAAATGTTATGATTGTTTACCTCATTTTTGAGTATGTCGCATTTATTTCTCTAAAATTTCAATTTATACTAAAAACATGCACTTTAAGTCATACCATAAAAATAATTTTCTAGATTTATGTGTTACTGATTTTTACATGTCATAAATGACATAATAATCATTATACTGAATTATCAATATAATCAATAATTTTTTTCCGTCGTTTTCAGTGAGTGACACATGCATTGAATGAAACTATCATTTTAAACTGATATCATACACTTTGTGTCATACTGGGAACACAAGGTGCCTGATTGAGGTGAGGCTGATATCTAAAAAAAAATTACAAATGGATCACTATCACAAAGTATCAAAATAATCCAATGTATTTTTTTAGTTTTTTTTGTGATGTTTGTTCTGAACTAAGCTTCAAATTTTTAATAAAAACACACATTTTCAGCCACATTGGTAACATCATACTTCATATTGACTCTATATTGATTCTTACATGTAAAAAATGAATTATGGATAATTCTTTTAATATAAAAAGACAATTCCATTATTTATTTTTGTGTAGTGAGTGGCACACATTTTTAACCAAAATGATATTTTTATGTTGAAAACATGCACCTTGAGTCATATCGGTCAAGTTTACCACAGGTGATAGTGTTTTTGGACTAATGTGACAATTTTAAACTAAAAATGTACACTTTGAGTGATATTAGGCACACCACTTACTAGATTAAATAGATAATTATTCCTACACATCATAAATGGTGAATTTCACTTTTTAAAAAAGTATCAAAATAATATGAATGTGTTTTCATTATTTGGGCTATGTGTTCTATGTTTTTATCAAATATTACAATATTAAACCATGTACGTTAACTTGGAGTCATATTGGGTATACCGTTTACCAAAATGATGTGTGGTTGATTAATGAACCTGACAACAAGTATTTTTATTTTGTAATGAATTTAGCATTAGAGGTTATATAACAATATTCATATTTTATAACATGAAATATTGAATACATTACAGAATAATAATAAAAGTGAATCATCAAGATTGTATCATCCCTTTTGAGTTCATGATCATAGTATATGAGTGAATCATCCTTGTTGAATACTCTGTCCAAAATTTTTTTATCTGCTCATTTTTTCCCAAAGTATGGTAAAAAATGGACATATAAAAATAGTATAGACCATTAAATTTGATCATTATACCTATGTAAAAAATAGATTCAATGAAATATTATATGGAAGTGAAGGAAAATTAAATTAAATGGTGATAAAATTATGATAATATTAACTAGGAAGTAAACTCTTAAATATGTGTTTATACATTTTGGAACAATATATTCTTACCATATATTTCTAAACAAATATATTTCCAATATTGAAGATAACAATTGTTGAATGATCTTGTAGATCTATAAAATTATATTTATAAAAATTGTTAATAATTATTTTAAATGATATTTTATCTGTCCTATATTATACATCTTGTAGGGTGCTATTTTGATGATTGAAGATGATTTCATTTAAAAAAATTCAAAAAAATAACCAAAATATATTCCATTGGATTGTTTAAAAAACATTAGAAAAATTTGTAAAAATAATTATTATTTTTATATATTTTGATAATGAAATATTATTAAATATACACAAATACATATCTAGTTTTAGAAGTATATAGGCTTGTCTTGCCCATGGACTGTCCTCATGCCACGAATTTGATAATATTTAAACACTTCCATCTTATAACATTATTTTTAATAAAATATAATATAACATATAGACCCTGATTTTTTGTTTAAAATGTTTCGTATTGGGTATTATAAATTGAAAAACTTCAGCATGTGTGGTATGTTTTTTTGGATTCCATGCATTAAATCCAAAAAATAAATATTTTGTATATCTAACTTTATTATAACTAGTAGAAAACGATGCCTAAAAAACAGGTAATGATGGAAATTAAAATAAATTTGATATGATTTTATATTCTATACATACCCCTTCATCAGAGATATTTATTATAATCTATCATCTGTATGTTATTATTCAAACATTTATGTTTGGTTTTTCACTATTACTTCATATTAATTTGGTTCCAATGATATTTTTTTTTGTATTTGAAATTTGAGGACTAATTCTCTAAAATTACAATTCATAAGGATTACACATCAAATAGTACTGATATATAGGCCTTCAAAAAATAAATATTATATTTTGATGTAATTAACATATTATATCCTCAATTAGAAAATAAAATAAAAAAACCAAAACTCATATATAAATTTACAATAGAGACTTTATGTTATTCATTCTTAAAGATTTAATTTTCATTCCATAGACATTGATAGTCTATAATATCCTCCGAATTTTTTTTCCTTAAATATAAATTGTTGTTGTATCACCACATGTTAAAATTTTATATGCATGAACATGAAATATAAAGAAATCCAGAATTTGAATGAGAAATGTAAGGATACATTATGAGGATATTTTCAATTGGTTGGTTCATATTTTAGGTCATTTTGATCTGAACTTATATTTCCCCACATCCCATTATGAGTTTGTAATACTACTAATCATTTCATTATTTTTTCATTTTTTAAAGTCTTTATATAAAAAATAAATTAGTGTTGAATGAAACCGTATTGACATATATTTTTACAAGATCAAACAACCATGCTATGAATGTTCTAATAAATTGCCTAGCCATATGAACATCTAGATTAGGTGGAATATTTATGATTGAACATGGCTCGTGGGATATATGAATCCATACTATCACATGACCTATTAATTTTTTTAGTATAATATAATATTGGATATTCTACATTTCACCCCTCACAACAAGAAGTGTGGTAGGTAACTGATTGATATAAATCATAATCATTTTCACCCTATAAAATTTCGATAATGTAAAGGTACAAGTGTAATAATGATTCATATTTCATAGTAAATGTTATGAAAAAATTGATTACCTATTATAATTAATCCCATTAAGGGGAATGTCACACCTCAATGATGGTTGGTTTCAAGAATGATCAGGAATTAGTTGTTATGTGGTTTCCACCCCTTGATCACATCACATAATGTTTTCCTAACAACCTAGGCATTGAATTATTTTTTTATTATGTGGAATATAATCATATATTCATCTCCTTTTTCTTATTATCTTTATTTCCAAAAAAAATTTCATTCAAAATATTTTCAACGTAACACTCCAAAACCTTCTCCTCTTAAATAGAAATACTATTATAGTAGCGTCAAGGCTAGTGATATCCACCATTTATTTGGTACAACTAAGGATGATTCTTATTTCTATGTTAGATAAATATATAGAAAAATAGTTCATCATTATTAGTTAATAAAAATTCAATTAATAATATGTAATTATTGTTTAATACTTACACATTATTCTAATAAATTATTTATCTTTTCAACTATTTGTATCTTTTATTTATATATAATGGCCTACTTCCATAGAATATGACGTGGGATGAAAGTGGCTTTGGAATTTGATTCATTAATTTTTATATAAAAATAAGAAGATAAATAAATTGTTTTTTCAAGTCAAATAATAGTATTAATATAGATTTAGAATCAATAAAATTTAGTATCAATTGAAGCATACCCAATCATTTCCATATAGCTTGTGTATGGGGGTTTTTATTCACATTTCACATTTTAAACACTCGTTTGTTGTTTCATAAAATAAAAATTAACAATAAAATTGATTAATACATGTATTTTCAATTAATTTACTAAAAATTATACCATTCTAAAAAACATGTATCATCATGATACCCAACAAACACATTCTAAAATATTAGTTATATCAGGTGTCCATACATCTATAGTTTATGTGGGTTATTATTCCCTTCAAATGATTTTAGATGATACATCATAAGAATTTCCTGGAATCCATTATAGTACATTCCTAAGAGAATTAGTACAAACATAATTCTTTAAAAATATTCTATAAATGAAATATAAAAAGAAAAATAAAGAGTAAATCAATGTTTCAATATTTTATTATGTAAAATAATGATGGTATGTCAAAATGTTACTCCAATATATTTTTAAATTAGTTTCTTAATAACATGAACAATATTTTTCCATGAATCTACATCAATAAAAAGGTGAATTAAATTGGTGAGCCTCTTTTAACAACTAATTCTAATTTTTTGTGTTTAATAAGTTGGATGTGTTCATTCTATCCATCCAATAATTCTATGCCTTTATTTATCACCTTAATTATTTGTTATACTACCACCACGGTATGACACTCTTATTTTTCAGGGAATTTTTTTTCTCACAATCTTCCATTTCAAAATCATCAGCACCATCAATATGAATCATAATGTTTATAATATTATTATTCCTCTTCACTGGGAGAACAAAAATATGGAAACACTATTTTTCCTCTGGATTATTAGCATAGATATGTGAATAAGTCATTATATTCCAATTTGGTTGAATATATAATTTATAATACGTAAATAAAGATGTGAAAAAATAATAATATGATATAAAAAAATTTATTGAACAATTTTTTTCGTTAATTTTTAAGAATTTATTTTGACTTTATTTATATATATTCTTATTAAATTATTCTTTTGATAATTAAATTTGACAAAATAATTGTGTCTTTTAGTCAAAATATCTATTGAGATAATTTTTTGAGGATGAAAATAATCCTCGGATATTAATTTGGATTTGGGTGTAATTATTTATTTTGGTTAATATGTCTTAATATGATTTGGATAAATATTAATTTTTGTTGGAATGTTGATTTCATACTTTTGGCTAAAAATTATCTTAATATTCTTATTTGGGTGAAATGATCTATGATTATAACATTAATAGAAATTATCTTGTTGATTTTGGAATGATAAGACCACCATTTTTAACTTTGATTACATGTATATTCCATGTATTGAATTTTAATAAAACATGTTATTAAATCATTTTAATTTTTACGAATGACGGTAACGTAACAATGTCCTATATTCAACATTAAATTGATAAGGTTGTTGCAGTTCCCCTCTATGATTAGAACATTGATGTTCAATAATGATATTCCCTTAATATAGTTCTTGTGACAACATGGTCCCGCTGACAGGACAGACACCCTGGCTTAATATGTTCGTCGGGTCCTGGCCTACCAAGTACCACCAGTTGCCCCCACAGACACGTGGGGCCCACCCTAGGGTCCACCCACATGCCCGAATGGGTCATCTGACTAATGACTGTCCCCACAGGCCAACACTTTTCCTTTCCAATGTGCTTTTTCCTCACTCACACACACCCTGGGAAACTTCCCCGAAGGTCACCCATCGTGATCACTACTCCAGGCCAAACACGCTTAACTGTAGAGTTCTAATCAGCAGGCTCCCGAAAAGGACGGTGCACCTTGTTGACATGAGTCATATCATTTATTCATTTAACCCTTTATCATTTGGGGATGTAACAATCACCCCCCCCCCCTTTAGAGCACAACGCCCTCATTGTGGGGCCTATAACTCAACCCAAGCAGTGCACCGTACGAAAGGCTGGGTTCCTCCTTTGATACCAAATGTGACAACAGGGTCCCCGCTGACAGCACAGACACCCCGCCTTAATATGGTCGTCGGGTCCTGGCCTACCAGGTACCACCAGTTGCCCCCACAGACACGTGAGGCCCACCCTAGGGTCCACCCACATGCCCGAACGGGTCATCTGACTAATGAATGTCCCCACAGGCCAACACTTCTACTTTCTAGTGTGCTTTTTCCTCACTCACACACACCCTGGGAAACTTCCCAGAAGGTCACTCATCCTGATCACTACTCCAGGCCAAGAACGCTTAACTGTGGAGTTCTAATCAGACAGGCTCCCGAAAAAGAAGGTGCACTTTGTTGACATGAGTCATATCATTTAGTCATTTAACCCTTTATTATTTGGGGATGTTACAATCATGACCCGACCTTTTCTTACATTACTATTACATCATTTCAAAGATAAACCACATAATAGTATTACAAATGGAGGATCCAGAGGCTTAGTGTCTTGGGAAAACTAGGACCATACATAACAAATACAACATCAACCATAAACATTTATTTAATTTTTTTTTCGCAAGCTTCTTAGTGGAATTTGTCCTCTCCATAGTACATGTATCCACCTGAGGATATACATAAAAAGGGGTTAGCTAGAAGCCCAGTAAGAGGGTAGATAAGAACAATATAGCATGGGGTGAGCATAATCATGATGTAGGCAAAAGATCATGAACATGAGAGGAGCATAAATAAAAGACTTGAAATGTGGAAATGCATAAAAATGAAACATCATGTCTTAGTGGTTAACTACCACACATACTTGGGAACAAATCTAGCATCATGATCACACATCATTTCACATTTACTCATGAGATTCATCACTTTACCCATTGCATTGGAGTGCTGTACAATTCCGGGCGCACCCGTCACATTTAAACATTCATATTGCGCTATATAATTCCTGGTGCACCCGTCACATCATAACATTATCATTATCATTCTTTCCACAGAGAACAAATATCAAACATGTACATAAATAACCCATGTAAAGGAATGGGTTTCATCTCATAATAACACATTCATAAGCATTGGGTTCCCAAAAGAAAGAGGGAACAACATACTTGATACAAGAACCATCAACCTTGAATGAGAGGTAAAAGGTGAGATCTTGAAAGAAGAGTTCTTTGGAAAAAATTTTGATGGAAATAAAAACCAGTGACAAACATGTATATCCCAGAAAAGTAAAGTAAATGATGAACAAATGATCTTTGAGGAGTAACCATATGAAAAATGGAGTGAAAGAGGGGGAACCCGAAGGAAGAAAATTGGGATCGAGATTTCCCCTTACCTTGTACTCGAATGCCTCCTTCTCTTTAATGTCCTATATAATGACATTATATTCATTAATTAGAAATTCCAGAACCTTTTATGTATTAATAGGGTTCATTCTGGTTTCATTATTTCATATTATGTTCCTTTGGATGACTTATAGAGTTTAAAAACATTGTTCGGGGATGTTCGTTTTTTATGGTTTTCTTGAGCGGTCCACTTGTATTCTTAAATTGATGTTTGGGTAGATCATGGGTAAACATCCAGAACTGATACAAAATGTTATTAATGATATTACAGTAACTTTAATAATTTTATAGTGAATTATATTAGATCCAAGTGGACGAATCATTAGATAAAAATTTAATGATGGTTATTTGGGTTAATTTGGGCAGTTTTTGGATCACAACGATCTTGTTTTAACATTTAACTTAGTAATAAGGCCATAGGTTATTTCCAGAACATAAAATAGAACATAAATTATATAAAATATTCTGGTTCAACCATTAAATGGTTTCATGACCAGATTGAAGGTAGAAATGGAAGAAGAGAACATGTCGTTTTTGAAGGCGATAAATTTAACACCTCATGAACAACGTTCTCTTTAATAAAATAAATGGAAGAGGGAAAGGGTGTGGGGTGATATAATATAACATTAGAATCGTAATATTACAGTATATATATAATATTGGATTTACAGAACAATTTGGATGAAGATAGGTAGGGAGAGATCAAGAAAAGAACTTGAACTTGAAAGGAAATTAAAGGATAAGAGAGAGAGAAATTACCTTTAGAATCCTCCTCTTGAGATCCTCTTTAAGGAAGCTAGGCTTGGTCTTTTGATGAGACCAGCAGCTTTTGGACGTGGTGGATGAGCTAGGGAAGGTGTTTGGGTAGAGTTTAGAGAAGGCTTGGAGCTTGAGAGGTGTGAGGAAAAGAGGGAGTGAAGGGTGGCTTTTATAGTGGAGGGGAGAGGGGTTTCCTTAATATAAAATTGATTAGTTTATTAATTTCACCTAAGACAAGGAATAGCGAGTCTTGGATGACCAAGAGTAGTAAAAAACTCATGTGAGTTCAGGATTTGGGTGCTTACATCACTTGTGATGTCAGGAATAGTGGGTTTTAATTAAAATATATTTATATGGTAAATTAATGTATTCTACTATTCACAAAAAATTCAAGTTTCTCGGAAAAATCCCAAATATTTACCCCAATCATTTTTCGACGAATAGAATCCAAAAATGAAGTCCATTTTTCAAAAATAGTTTTCTAGATATTATTAATTTAATAATTAATAAAAATCATAATTTACGTAAAAAAATAGTTTTTAAGATTACAACTGAATTTATAGTTCTTTCAAAAATTACGTAGGGTCTTATAAAATTATCTAAAAAATATTAGACAATGATTCAATAATTTATGAATATTTTACAGGAAAATAAATATTCTTTTAAATTAAATAATTAATTATAATTAATTATTTATGACATATAAAATACCAAAAACCTTTACTAAGGTCGAATTGTCACTTTCTAAGAGGTCTAAATTTTATTTTATTATTTATAGGTAATGTTACTCTTATTTACTATTCATAAGGGTCATATTACTATTCATAAGGGTAGGTTACTATTCATAAGGGTAGTTTACTATTCACCAAAAATTATTTTTGTTTCATTAGACTCCAAAAACTGTCTTAAACACAACCGAGTATGTCAGATTTTTAAAATTACAAACATAGGGGTGACAAAATTATGTTTAAAGGCCACTTATCACTTAGTAGTTCATTATTTTGTGTTTTTATGACATAGATATAAGAAGGGAATTTTCTATTGAAATACTTTGGGTCGTTAGATTCTTCCCCCCTTAAGAAATCTCACCCCCGAAATTTTACTTTTCACAAACAGGTGTGGGTACTTCTCCTTCATTGCCTCTTCTGGTTCCCAAGTTGCTTCCTCAAACTTATGGTTCCTCCACAACACTTTGACAAGGTGGGTTGTCTTGTTGCGTAGAACATAATCACTTCGGTCCAAAATTTTTACCAGCAACTCCTCATAGGAGAGATCATCATCCAGCTGTACCACCTCTGAGTTTAGTACATGTGATGGGTCTGGTATGTACTTCCTCAGTAGTGATACATGAAACACATCATGAACTTGAGCCATATTCGGTGGAAGTTCCAGACGATAGGACATGGCTCCTATATGATCAAGGATCTCAAAGGGACCAATGTACCTTGGGCTTAGCTTCCCTTTCTTCCCAAATCTCATGACTCTATTCCATGGAGATATTCGAAGGAAGACTTTATCTCCAACGTCAAAATCCAAGTCCCTTCGACGATTGTCAGCATAGCTCTTTTTCCGACTTTGAGCATCTTTGATGTGTTTCTAGATGACTTGAACCTTCTCGGTCATCTCCTACACAAGATCGGGTCCATGTAGCTTTCTTTTTCCAACTTCATCCCAATAGGTTGGAGTTCTACATCGCTTCCCATAAAGAGCTTCATACGAAGCCATCTGAATACTCGAGTGGAAGCGATTGTTGTATGAGAACTCAACCAATGGAAGGTGCTGATACCATACACCTTTGAATTCTAGAGAGCATGCTCTTAGCATATCTTCGAGCGTCTTAATAGTCCTTTCAGACTGGCTATCAATTTGGGGGTGATAGGTCGTGCTGAAATTTAATTCAGTACTCAAAGCATGTTGAAGGATCCTCCAGAATTTAGATGTGAATCGTGGATCACAGTCAGAGACAATTGAGAGTGGAACACCGTGAAATCTCACTACTTCCTTCACATATATCCTTGCAAGCTGTTCAAGTGAGAGGTCTTCCCGAATAGCGATAAAATGGGCAGTCTTGGCGAGTCGATCAACAACAAACCATATCACATTATTTACTCTTGACGTTTTCGGGAGACCCGTGACAAAGTCCATAGTGACATTTTCCCATTTCCACATGGGTGTAGGCAATGGCTGCATCATACCTTTGGACTTTTGCCGCTCAGCTTTAACTTGCTGACATACCGAGCACATTGATATATATTCCGAAATCTCCTTTTTCATGTTATCCCACCAGAAGTGTTCTCGGAGATCACGATACATCTTGGTACTTCCAAGATGAATAGAGAAAGTTGAGCTATGTGCATTATCCAATAGATCCTTCTTTATCCCGGGCGATGAAGGCACATAAAGCTGCGTTCCAAACCGAATCACACCATCATCATTGATATGGAACTCTTGCAGCTTCCCTTGCTTTACTGCATTAACCCTCTTTTGTATCTCCACATCATCCCTTTATGCTTCTTTAATCATCTGTTGGAAGGATGGTTGCATAATCATTTGGGCAAGGTAGGATGTATCCCCTGCCCTTACGATTCCCAAATCCATCCTTTGCATATCCAAGAAGATAGGGTCTTTCTAAATCCTCAACATGGATAGAGTAGCAGGTTCTTTCCTGCTTAGAGCATCAGCTACCTTGTTCGCCTTTCCAGGATGATAGTGAATAGAGCAATCATAAATCTTGATTAGCTCTAACCATCTCCATTGACGCATGTTGAGCTCCTTTTGTGTGAATATATACGTTAGGCTCTTGTGGTCAGTTTTTATGTCACACTTCTCACCATAAAGGTAGTACTGCGAGATTTTCAAGGCAAAAATCCCGGCTGCCAGCTCTAGATCATGTGTCGGGTAGTTCTTCTCATGGATCTTCAACTTTCGTTAGGCGTAGGCTATCACATTATCATTTTTCATGAGTACACAAACCTAGCCTTTCTTTGAAGCATCACTGTATATCACAAAACTTTCTCCACTTTTCGGTAGTGTGAGTACTGGTGCAGTGATCAGCCTTCTCTTTATCTCCTTGAAGCTTCCCTCACATTCTTCCATCCATACATACTTTACGCCTTTCCTTGTTAACTTAGTTAGCGGGCTTGACAATCGTGAGAAGTTTCTCACAAAACGTCGATAGTACCCAGCTAATCCAAGAAAACTACAGATTTCTGTGACACTAGAGGGCCTGGTCCATTCTTCAATCACCTTTGTCTTTGAAGGGTCCACAGAAATTCCATTGCTTGTGATCACATGTCCCAAGAACGTGACTTGATTCATCCAAAAGTCACACTTGTTGAACTTGGCGTACAACTTATCCTTTCTCAATGTCGCCAACAAAAGTCTTAGATGTTCTTCATGTTCCTCCTTGCCCTTGGAGTAGATGAGAATATCATTGATAAACACTACCACAAATTTTTTGAGGTAATGTCTAAAGAATCTATTCGTCAAATCCATAAATATTTCAGGGTCATTAGTAAGTCTGAAGGGCATCACGAAAAACTCATAGTGCCCATACCTTGTACGGAAGGTTGTCATCTGAATATCTTCCTTCTTCACCTTTACTTGATGATATCCAGAACAAAGATGCACCTTTGAGAAGTATTGAGCTCCGCTTAACTGATCGAACATGTCATCAATCCTTGGGAGAGGATACTTGTTCTTTATGGTGATCTTGTTGAGTTCCCTATAACCGATACACAGCCGCATGGTACCATCCTTCTTTTTCACAAAGACCACTGGAGGCCCCCAAGGTGATGCACTTGGGCGTATGAACCCTTTGTCCAGATGCTCTTGCAGCTGCTTCTTTAACTCCTCCAGTTCGAGAGGATCCATCTTATAGGGGCACTTCGAGATAGGAGTAGCTCCGGGTATGAGTTAAATTGAGAAATCTACCTCACTATCTGGGGGAATTTCGTTTAACTCTTCGGGAAATACATCGCTGTATTCCCTTGCGATGGGAATTTCTTCAAGGTTGGAACTTTCCTTTGACTCAAACATTTGGGCGAGGTATGCTTCTTCATAGGGAATCATCACCCACACCATTGAAGGATTTTTCAAAGGATATTCATGATATTCATTGCATTTGTAGAGGATAATGGGATGGTTCGGAATATGAAAATATAATTCCTTTTCCCAACAGTTGATATGTGATCTATATAACGAGAGCCAATCCATTCCCATTATAGCGTCAAATTCCACCAAGGTAAGTATTACAAGATTTGCTTGAAGAATTTTCCCACATACGTCAACAGGAGAAGAGTCAAACACTTGGGTTGCAATGACTGCACCACTTGGTGTTTTTACAGATATCTCTACTTCAAGGTTTCCGGGCTTCAATTCTATAGTTCTATCAAACTTGCATGATATAAAGGAATGCGTAGAACCAGAATCAAATAAGACTTTTTCCTTTCTTGAGTGAATAGGAAGTGTACCTTGTACCACTTCATTATCATGTTCCACCTCCACAGTAGTGATGGAATAAGCCTTCCCTTGTTCCTTTGGCATTGGTGGTTGTTGGCGCTGGTTACCCTCGACAGCTCGAGGTTTAGTGCACTGGTTTGAATAGTTCCCTAGCTCCCTACAGTTGTATCATTGAACCACGAGTGGTTCTCTCCTTTCATCGGCTACATTATCCTTCCTTTTCATGTCTTTTTGACACTTGTGATCTTGGTGTCCTTCCTTCCCACACTTAAAGCTTTTCGCCGTACCTTTGAGGAAGTTCCCATGGTGAAACTTCCCACATTTTTGGCATGTGGGTTGTTGTGTTTTCTTCCCATCTTTATCACTAGATCCACCAACTTGAAACTCCACCTTTCTTTTCTTATCACCATAGCCATGGGACCATTATCCAAACTCCATATCCACTTTGAGAGCACACTGAACAACTTCTTCATAACTCCCAAAGTATCGAATTGCAAGAGCCTTTCGAAGATGTGGTTTTAATCCACTACAGATTCTATCAATATTGCTATAATTGTTGATAACAAAACCCGAAGCATACCTTGCGAGCCTTGTGAAATTTGCTTCAGAGGTTGTGACAGATTCTCCTTCTTTTTTTTTGATATCTATGAATTCTCTCTCCATCTTCATGTGAAGAGTTCTTGGGAAGTACTTATTAAGAAACATTATCTTAAAGTCTTCTTATTCCATCTCTTCAATTTCCTCCCTTGGCTTGGTGTTCTTAATCAAAGCCCACCATTGATCGGCTTCTCCATCTAGACGATAAATGGCTATAGTCACCTTCTCCATCTCGGAACAGTGAAGAACAGAAAATATCTTCTCCATGGAGTTGACCCATTGTTCCTTAACTTGTGGATCAGAAGATCCACAAAACGTCGGTGGTCGTTGCCGCATAAAACATTCTATAGCTAGTTGCTTCCTATTTGGTGAAGGAGGGCGTTCCCCATTATTATGGTTATTATTCATAACCTGAGATAATTGGGTAATCATCGCCATGAAGTTTTGAACTGCTCCTCCAAAATCATTGGGGATGTCATTCGAACAATTGTTGCATTGGCCCTCGCAAGAGTTGTTGGCCTGATTTCTCCTGGTTCCCACCATTTTCTAAAATAGAAATGGTTAGAACAAAACATAAGTAAACAAGTCATGAATAACTAATTCATTTAAACAATTATACCAAAAACATAACATATGGGATCCCTAGGTAAATATTCTTGTGTACATATTTTTACTTATTCTCATGCTAGAGGTTTTCTCTAGGGTTTACTAATCCTAATTCCAAAATTAACTAAACCTTTCCTTTGATACCAACTATAACGACCCATAATTTTCTTACATTACTATTACATCATTTCAAAGATAAAAAACATAATAGTATTACACATGGAGGATACAAAGGTTTAGTGTCTTGGGAAAACTAGGACCATACATAAAAAATACAACATCAACCATAAACATTTATTTAATATCTTCTTCGCAAGATTCTTAGTGGAATTTGTCCTCTCCATAGTACATGTATCCACCTGAGGATATACATCAAAAAGGGTGATCTAGAAGCCCCTTAAAAGGGTAGATAAGAACAATACAACATGAGGTGAGCATAATCATGACGTAGGCAAAAGATCAGGAACATGACAGGAGCATAAATAAAAGACTTGAAATGTGGCAATGCATAAAAATGAAACATCATGTATTAGTGGTTAACTACCACACATACTTGTGAACAAAGCTATCATCATGTTCACACATCATTTCACATTTACTCATGATATTCATCACTTTACCCAATGCATTAGAGCACTATATAATTCCAGGCGCACCCGTCACATTTAAACATTCATATTGCGCTATATAATTTCTGGGCGCACCCGTCACATCATAACATTATCATTATCATGCTTGACACATAGAACACATATCAAACATGTACATAAATAACCCATGGAAAGGAATGGGTTTCATATCATAATGACAAATTCATAAGCTTTGGGTTTCCAAAAGAAAGAGGGAACAACATACTTGATACAAGAACCATCAACCTTGAATGAGAGGTAAAAGGTGAGATCTTGAAAGAAGAGTTCTTTTGAAAAACATTTTGATGGAAATAAAAACCAGTGAAAGACATGTATATCCCAGAAAAGTAAAGTAAATGATGAAAAAATGATCTTTGAGGAGTAACCATATCAAAAATGGAGTGAAAGAGGGAGAACCCGAAGGAATAAAATTGGGTTCGAGATTTCTCCTTACCTTGTACTCGAATGCCTCCTTCTCTTTAATGTCATGTATAATGACATTATATTCATTAATTAGAAATTCCAGAACCTTTTATACATTAATAGGGTTCATTCTGGTTTCATTATTTCATATTATGTTCCTTTGGATGACTTATAGAGTTTAAAAACATTGTTCGGGGATGTTCATTTTCATGGTTTTCTTGAGCGGTCCACTTGTATTCTTAAATTGATGTTTGGGTAGATCATGGGTAAACATCCAGAACTGTTACAACATTCCATTAATGATATTATAGTATCTTTAATAATTTTATAGTGAATTATATTAGATCCAAGTGGACGAATCATTAGATAAAAATTTAATGATGGTTATTTGGGTTAATTTGGGCGGTTTTTGGATCACAACGATCTTGTTTTAACATTTAACTTAGTAATAACGCCATAGGTTATTTCCAGAACTTAAAATAGAACATAATACATATAAAATATTCTGGTTTAACCATAAATTGGTTTAATGACCAGATTGAAGGTAGAAATGGAAGAAGAGAACCTGTCGTTTTTGAAGGTGATAAATTTAACACCTCATGAACAACGTTCTCTTTAATAAAATAAATGGAAGAGGGAAAGGGTGTGGGGTGATATAATATAACATTAGAATTGTAATATTATAGTATATATATAATACTATATTTACAGAACAATTTGGATGAAGATAGGTAGGGAGAGATCAAGAAAGGAACTTGAACTTGAAAGGAAATTAAAGGAGAAGAGAGAGAGAAATTACCTATAGAATCCTCCTCTTGAGATCCTCTTTAAAGAAGCTAGGCTTGGTCTTTTGATGAGACCAGAAGATTTTGGACGTGGTGGATGAGCTAGGGAAGGTGTTTGGGCAGATTTTAGAGAATTCTTGGAGCTTGAGAGGTGTGAGGAAAACAGGGAGTGAAGGGTGGCTTTTATAGTGGAGGGGAGAGGGGTTTCCTTAATATAAAATTGATTAGTTTATTAATTTCACCTAAGACAAGGAATAGTGAGTCTTGGATGACCAAGAATAGTAAAAAAGTCATGTGAATTCGGGATTTGGGTGCTTACATCACTTGTGATGTCATGAATAGTGGGTTTTAATTAAAATGTTTTTATATGGTAAATTAATGTATTCTACTATTCACAAAAAATTCATGTTTCTCGGAAAAATTCCAAAAATTTACCCCAACCATTTTTCAACGAGTAGAATCCAAAAATGAAGTCCATTTTTCAAAAATAATTTTCTAAATATTATTAGTTCAATAATTAATAAAAATCATAATTTACTAAAAAAAACAGTTTTTAAGATTAAAACTAAATTTATAGTTCTTTCAAAAATTACTTAGAGTCTTATAAAATTATCTAAAAACTATTAGACATTGATTCAATAATTTATGAATACATTATATGAAAATAAATATTCTTTTAAATTATTTATTAATTATAATTAATTATTTATGACTTATAAAATACCAAAAACGTTTACTATGGTCAAATTTTCACTTTCTAAGATGTCTAAATTTTATTTTATTATTTATAGGTAATGTTACACTTATTTACTATTCATAAGGGTCATATTACTATTCATAAGGGTAGGTTACTATTCATAAGGGTAGGATACTAATCAATAAAAATTATTTTTGTTTCATTAGACTCCAAAAACTGTCTTGAACACAGCCGTGTATGTTAGATTTTTAAAATTACAAACATAGGGGTGACAAAATTATGTTTAAAGGTCACTTATCACTTAGTAGTTCATTATTTTGTGTTTTTATGACATAGATATAAGAAGGGAATTTTCTATTGAAATACTTTGGTTCATTACAGTTCTATGGTCAGATAATGTAATATGATGGGACACATAGTATATATATTGTTAGGTGTGAGTACTCATTACTGGATGAGGCTCCATCTCATAAAGTTCACACTCAGTAGTCTTCATGATGGGAGATTATGAGGTCATACCAACTATTAAGAATTATAAAAGTTTTAGTATAATCATATATTCATAACCATAATTGTGTGTAATGTTACACAATCATTATGACTATTAATAATTAATGTCATTACAAACACTCATATATTTTATGATGGAAACCATGATGCCATATATTCTCATCGTGGTAGGGCACATTTGGTGTTTCATGATTAATATCTCATTTATGGATATGTTAAGGTTGGATTTGTACCTTTTATATTTATAGAAGTTGAAACCTGGGGACATTGACTATAATAGAATCATCACGTTAAATTCCATGTAAATTAGTGAAACAATTTGTTTATTTCAGATAGTCAAATATTAACACATTAAAAAAATAGGTTGTTCCCATTTATGTGAAATGTGATTTATAAGGTATTAATACAAATGGATCATATTACATTGTGAGCGTTAATATATGGTTGTTTTCATTATGACATTAAGATCATTCACTTATGTGTATTAACAATTTTCATGATAGAAATCATGGATTTTAGAAAACCCCACCTAATTCCAAATAGAAATAATCCTATAGTGTCACTCGATTGTAACTCAATATGTGTTTCCAATAACATCGATTAAATTATAATTAATTTCAAATTATTTATAAAATATTATTATGAAAATTGAGTCATAATTTTATTCACATTTTACCAGGAAATATTTAAATTAAATATTTATTTCGAATTTTAATAAATTCTAGTGGATTTAGAGTGGACCAAGTAAAAATCTACGGAAAAATAATAAGTAAATATAGGGTAAAATAAAATTTTTATTATGAAATATGGAGTGAACTAAAAAATAAAAAATAAAGTATTATTATTATTAAGTTCCATGGGGTTTATTTTTGATTATTATATAATTTTAGGGACACAATTAAATTAAATAATAATTTCAACATAAACCCCAAGCCTATTAATTGACTATTAAATGCATTGTTTATAGAATAAAAGATTCCGAACCTCATAATCATTTCACATAAATAATCTCTCTCTCAACTCATCCATTCAATCTTCCTTTAAAAATTTTGATCATAATAGTGATCCCTTTAAAATCGAAAAAAATAAAATCAACATGCATAACACAAGACAATCAACTCTTCAAGATATCACCCATAGGTCGATAGGTATTATTCATATATCAAAGGAGAACATGTCGATCACCAATGTAGAGACACAGTCATTGGACCCTTTAATCACAAAAAAAGAAAATCCAAAAAAAATTATACGATTAGAATATACATCAATGAAATAATTAACATATCATGTATTTGTTTCATTAGATATTAAATATAATAGTTATAAATTTGGAATGTAATATCATCACACTGGGTATCAGGGAACATTATGTTGAATGAAATGTTTATAAACCCCCCACTGGCACATGATTTTTATGTTCTTACAACCTTAAAATGGTATGAGGTCAATCAAATATTAATTTATAATTATCTATTTGGCTGTTGATCCATATAAAGTTGTGCTTTAACATTCATTTCATGATAATCACACATTAGTCCATTATAAATTAATATGTTATTGAAATATTAATCATGTTCATTTAGGGATTAATTTTCATAAAGGTAAAAGCATAGATGATGAATGACTATTGATACCATCTCAAACATTAAATTTTTTTGCAGGTTAGAAAGGGATACACATCACATAGTAGATATACACACCATTTATCCATGTACACTAAACCTTGTCATGCAACCGGATATTGGACATTCTACTTAGTTATTATGAACAAATTTATTTCACCTGTTGACCGTCCATATAGGAATATAGTCTGTCAGATTTCAAATCATATTTGTGTAATTCATTCCATTTACTAGACATGGTTTATAATTATTGTTCGTGAATTTTTGGGGATCGTTATACATGGTCAAAATGAGTGATACTGGAAGCCTGAGAAACAATGAATTTTATGTCTTATAGGATATGTACAATGTGTTTAGTTTATCCATTATAACATCTAATATTCTCACTGATTCCTCATATTTTTTTTCTTGACACTTGAAATTAGAGATACCTGATGAGTAACTAGAGTCTACACATCATGTAGTAACTCAACAATGGACATTCCAAGTCTTCCAGTGATTTTCATGGCCACAAAACATTCAAAAAATTGAGTTTAGAGGGTATATACACACACCATTTAATCAACCGAGATACATCCAAATACACATGAATGTGTCTTGGGTACATGGAATGTGTAACACATAGCCAATATCTCACACTACTATATGTGACACTTTTACTAGAATTAAAAATTATCAATAAAATATATAGAAATGTGATGTATTTCGATGAACTATTAATATCACACCTTTAATAGTTCTAAAAATATTTAGTGAAGGGAGCCTTTAACAGTGACTTTTTTTGAATAGATAAAGGGGAACATATCTACAATTTTTAGTACTGATAAAGTGAATTTTTATTACTACTAAAAATCACTGATAAAGGATCCTTTTATCAATTATAAAAGTAGAGGTACTAAAAGATCCATTTATCTTTTCTAGAAAAAAAGAACCGATAAGGGGGGGGGGTCTTTATCAATGAAAATAAAAAACAAATGATAAAGGGGGACTTTATATGAAATTTTTATTAACGCTAATATACTTTTTCAAAAAAAAAACTAATTTTGTAGTTCTCCTCCCACCCACCTTGTCATCACATTCCACCATATTCTCAAAATTTTCCCCCATACTATCCACCTTAAATAGTTCTACCTTATACACCACCCCCAAATATTAGTTCATGAAAATCCCCTTTATTGGTTCTTTTCCACTTTACATCATTCTATTCACCCTACATCTCTGCTTGTGTTTGATACCTAGACCCATTTATTCAATTAGAATGCTTTTAATTCTATACAATGTTTTTTGGGTAAATTTTAGGATATTTATGTTTAATTATATATAAATAAATACATAAATTCTTTTTATTAATATATATTTATAACTATCCTTAGATACATATAAAAAATATATGTTTTGTTTCTGTGTGTGATATACATACTTATACACTATTAAATATATTGTATAATAATATTTATTTATATAAATTTGAATATAAAAAAAGAATATTTCTAATTGTTAAGACACAATGTTGTGTATATAAAAGGTAAATGAAATGAAATTTTTTTAAAGTAAAATGAATAATAAATATTAATTTCTATTTGGTTTATATATTTAAATTTTAATTTTAATTTAAATACGTTTAAATATATGTATTTTTGAATAGATTTTATTATAATTAAATATAAAAAAATATTCATATATTTTATTACAAATAAAAATAAAATATAAAAAGTTATGGAATTTTAAAACAATAATTTCTATATAAATGTGAGTCATGTGTATAAATTATGTCTCTAATGAATATGAAAAAAATTAACCACTTAATGAATGATGACATAATATCAAATATTTAAAACAATTGTGCATCTGAACTGAAATTTTTTTTTGAGGGGCATCAAGGCCTTTGGTGACATTGAATAAACAGTTAACTGGGATCCCAAGTTTAATAACACATATTTTTCTTTTAAATACTTGATTTCATTTGTGGTAGAACTCAAATGAACACATGAATCAAATGTTGTAGCTATTTTAAGTAAATTTCTTATTTTAAACTTATCATAGATAATTCATTAATTTATTTAATTTTTATTTCATCTGATTGATATTTAATAACAATTACTCAATAATAATTATTACATTTTAAAATATTAGTTTTTTAATTATTTTATAATAAAATTTGACTATGTAACTTATATAAAAGTTTAAATACATATTTATCCATTAATAACACATATTTAATAAAATATTATATATATATATATCAGTATACATATATTTTGATATCAATATTTTATATTCAATGATTTATAATATTTTAATGATACTTACCCTTTATCAATTATATTGACTTCAATCTTCATTGTAGTTATGGATCATGATTTCGTATTTTTTTTGAGAAAAATGGGAGAATTTGGGAATTTCATACATATATGTTGTGTACATAGGATTACAAGTCGTGTACACAATTGTCACATGTAGCCATGTACATGCAGTGTGGGTGACCTAGAGAATGTCTAAAGCGAGACCCGATAAAGGCGTATACAAGTTGATTATCTTTATGGAACACACAATTTTTTTTTTATTTTAATATCAGACCAGGGTCACGTCTCATCGATAGAACCATCTTCTTCAAGAGTTATCTCATCTAGGAGTGATATATATCCTCGATTCTTCTCCGAGCCCCCGTTTAGCCATTAATTATATGAATTGAACACTATCGCTTGCGCTTGAATTTCTAAGGTGAGTTCTTCATTCTTCTAGAGCCTCATCTCTTGATTTCTCCTCTATCATGAGATATATATGGTTGAGTGTTTTTGACATTTTTGTAGATGAACGATGTTCTATTTCAATTCAAAGGATGAGGTTCAACTATATCGATCATAAAACGTGGAGGTTGGTGGTCTGTGCCTTTCCATATTTTTTTTTGAATTATATGTGCAAAAAGTGCCCAACACCCTAGATTAGGGTATTGCGTGTTTTGGTAATTTAACCCTGTTAATGCGTGTCATGCCTTGTTTTCTTGAGTATAGGTTTTTTGTAGTAAATATGGTTGTTTACATTTCTATTGATGTGTCTGCCAATGTATGATATGATATTGGCTGTCGGTTTTGGAATTTCCTGTTTGGTTGCTCTATTTTCCATTCCTAATGCTATTAGGATACAGTGATATTATCTAATATGCTTGTGTTAAGTGATTTATCTATTTATCCCATTAGTATTTGTGTTTTACATAGGCTTATGAATATCAGATGTCCACGATTTATTTACACATGGATTTGGGAACCTGGTGTAGTGAGACCACAGGGGTAACTGCCGTTTAGGGCTTCTCGGGAGCATCTAATGTAATTTTCATGCGGCGTTACTATAGGAGGGATTGAAATTGAGTGATCTTCCAGACTATCTATTGTTATCATTACAAGACGACATTGGGAATTGACATTTAGTACTTCCTCAGAGAGCCAGTAGTATATAATGAAATGACCATAGGGGGAATTGATGGTGAGGGCCTCCTCATAGAGTATTTGTTTGGATTAGAGAAAAAGGGTTTAGACAGTGTGAGCCAACTATAAGGTTCATTATATCTTTATTTTTAATGATATGTTAAACTAGAGGGGTTAGGATATGGGAACTATCCTAGAGTGTTTCTTGTATTATATTTTCTAAATAATTGATAATGTGAATGAATGTGGTGGAACTTGTAGGAAGGATTACTTTTGAGTACTTCCTTGTTTATTACTTCATTTTTCATATTTTCCAATTATATATATTCAATTATAGTTAGGCAGAGATAATTGGGTGGTTTCCTATTGGGATTCATCTAACACCTTGTTTGGGTCCTTTTGGGAAAAAATATATTATATTGTTGCAGGTATAGATATGAGAAAGTGACCTTACACTGCAGGTAATTGATTGATGTGGAGCTGGAGAGAGTGGGACCAAGCTGGGGCTTGCGATGATGCTGGAGTTTAATTATTTTTATTGTATGTTGGTCTAGTATGCTATTAATTTTTTTTTACTTTTTTGGATGGTTCCCTAGACATATGTGACATGCATCATTTATATATGGGAATTAGTAGTTCATTTACCTTCAATCATCTATTGTTTACTTATTGTATGGTGTTACTATTTTGGATGATATTATATGTTTGTTTCTAATGTGTTACTCTACCAAGGAGGGCATAGTTTCCCCACTGTCACACCCAAGTCCCTCAATTCTATTTGGCAGCCTATGGTGTTCAGGGAAATGCGCTTGAGGCCATGTGACCAACCAGGTATGGGGAACCTTTAGGAAGCTCCTATAACCAGGACATTATAATTTGGTATCAGAGGAATTATTTTCTTCTTAAAATACTATTTAGAGCTTATAGAAAGGGGAGGGAAGGAGTTTTTAGTTGGTAATAGTATATGATTGGGAGTGGCTAACTCATGTATAGGGAAAATTCAATATTCCTCGATTGATGCAATTTTCTATTTTGGAAATTGTTAAGGTTGATTTGATTTCACCATTGGGTGATTCAAATATTTTTTGTTGTTATTATTTATATCACTGATGTTCCAATTCTATTACAACCTGATGAGATGAGGGCATTCCATCTCATGGATCATATAGGTACATTATAGAGATCACATGTCATGCATTCTTGTCATTTCATTTAAGATTCATTCTTTATTGCATGTTGTCGTGATAGATGTTGTGATAAATATTCTTGTTGTTGTGATATATGCTTTGATATAATACCTTCTATTGGATAGGGTATTGAATTGTGTAAGGATTCATTTGGATGAGCACCAAACTTTGGTCCTTGAAGTGTTATTGGCCCACATGGATTGGAATGTGGTGGTTGATTTGATTTATTGCACTATTATTATTTGTGATGTATATGTATAAGTTGATAAGAATTCATTTTCGGAGAGTATAGGCCCTCATGGATCACAATTTGGCACATTAAATGTTTTTTTTTCAGTGACTTATAGGCATTCAGAGTAGTTTCTGAGGCTTACTATCCAAAAAACCTAGAATGAACTGTGTGTAGTGATGAATACATTCCATGTATCCTTCTATTTTGGAAGGAACTATTTTTCTTATGTACATGCCATGTAATTTATGTACATGTTTTGTAGTTCTCAACTGTGTGGGCAGATACACGGGGTTGGGAAATCATTGGTGGAACACGCCGTGTACTGGAAGTACACGCCGTGTTGTAGAGACCATGTATCCAGCTGTGTGACTAATGATAAAAGTGGATGAAAAATAAGGTTTTACATGCCATGTCTATCTTGAATACTCCATGTGGAGTCTACTGTGTAACTCGGAGTGTGACTATCGACACGGGTTGGTGGATTCCTTCTAGTACACATCGTGTCTATCATAAATAGGCTATGTAGTATTTTTCTCATGGAACTGTGTTTATAGCTGTGTAGAGGAACTCTGGCAGGGGGAAATGATTTAAGTACACGATGTGTTTCAAGGGTAACATGATGTGTGAAAGGGGGTTACACGACTAGGGTTGGTAGAAGTACACACCCATGTAATGGATTAAAGGAACATGTCGTGTAGGGGTAATACACACCATGTATCCATGTTTTTAAGAACATGATTGTTTTATTCCTCCTATTCCTTTATTTTACTCCTATGTTTCAGTCCTTGATAATAATTAACTGAGTTGTGCACTTGATCATGTTGTGTTATTCCCCTGAGACGTCCTCTGATTGTATGCCATATATAGGGAAACGTTCAGACACCAAACATGGTAGACCAAGGACTACCGGAAGATCCTCTAGTTGTGACTATCTTGGCACTGACCGTCATTCTAGATACAGGTAGTTCTGAGAAGGCTTCATGATGTTTATGAAGACTTTCTAGGGATCACCACCTCCTACCCCATTAATGGTAGAAATGAAGTGGGTTTTAATAAGAAAAATCCTTCCACATTATCAAGGGATGGTGGACCTCATGCATAGATTCTTGGTTATAATCAATGATATATATCTTCGAACATTTGTTGATTCCTCCAAAAAGAGGATGAAACATGCTATGTACATGTTTTGGTATTCCACCAAGATATAGTGGGATGTGATATCACCAACAGGATTCTATCAGGTTATGGCATGGGATGAATTATTGCATTCATTCTATGAAAAATTTTACCCGGAGAAATTTAGGGCCAACCAAGCCTGAGAGTTCATGAGTTTGGAGTTGGGTACGCTTTCATTCATGGAGTATTCTTCTTTTTTCACAATGCTGCAGTGCTTCACACCAATTCTAGACGTTGATAGTTATTATTAGCGATAAAGCATGTGCATGGTCTCTGATAGGACATCTGATCTTAGTGGAACATCTTCAAGTAGAAGAGTATATCATCCATAATCAACAAAACGATAATCATAGAGCACAACCTGAGGTATTCTGAAGCTATGGTCTACGGTGGTTCCGCATCCATAGTTGGTGTTTCTGCGGCTGATAATAGGTAGCACCACAACGAGTCTACATTTGGAGATCCGAGTAGGCAGGATACCACTTCTCATAGCAAGGTGGTATGCTACCAGTCTGGTATGGGTAGGAATATTAGGCCACATTTTTGGAGAGACACAGTTAAGTGCCAATATTATAGCAGGATGGGTCATCTTCAATGTTTCTTTCAGTTTTTCTCACCAACAACTAGTGATTTATGTTCTTCTATGAGTCCCCATTCAAGAGAAGGACCACTAGTTTCTCATCAGTCTGGGAACTAATGTTCGTCTGGATGTTAAGATGAGGTGGAGGTCATGGTCGTGGTAGCTAGTCGCAAGACATTTAGTGAAAACATGGTGGAACAGCTCAGGGTGGTTAGGAAAGGTCACGGGGCTATGTTATAGGTCATAATTTTCTAGTGGAGTAGACCCAACTGGACCAGGATCCCATAACCTCTACAGTTATAGGTATGATTTCGGTTTCCCCATTTTTATCTTCTGTTCCTTTTGATACAAGGGCTTCCCATACTTCCATATCTATTGTTTTTATAAAGAACCTTGGTCTCTGTATCCCTACTTTTGTTGATATCATGATGTTGGACACTCCATTGGAGATTATAATTTATAGTGTACGTCAGACCAAGGAGTGCCCACTTGAGGTCGGTGGGTGTCATTTTTAATGGACCTCTCTGTCTTAGAGTTGACATGCTATGATGTAATTATCAGAATGGAGTGGTTGGTTCCCTACCATGCTGCTGTCGAATGCTATCATTGTAGGGTGAGTTTCACATCACCAGAGGAGATTTTGTTTCTTCATATCGGTGTATGGGATGTCTAGGTGAGTACTGATGGAACCAAGAATCATACTTTGGGTGGAGTTGTATCCCAGAATTCTAGTCTGTATCTGGATGACTAGGGGAATTCAGAGATGGACATTCCTCCAATGGTATATCGTTTCAGGGATTTCGTTCTAGATGGGTTTTCAGGTATTCTCAAGAGAAAGATGTAGAGTTTTCTATTGAGAATGTTCTCGGAGTGGCATTGGGGTCCATCCCTCCTTATAGGATTGATACACCAGAGTTTTAGGAGCTCAAGAAGAAGTTATTGGAGTTACAGGAAAAGGGTTTCATCTAACCTAGTACTTCTGCTAAGGGTTCGCATGTCCTGTTCGCAAATAAGGCTGATGGTACCCTCATACATTGGGTGGATTATCGATATATGAACTAGTTTATGGTAAAGAATCTACATCCCTTGTAGGTAATTGATGATCTCATTATTCAGCTTTGAGGAGCCTGGATGTTCTTGAATATTTATTTAAGATCTGAATATGATCATTTGCACGTTAGACCATCAGATCTACCTATTACAGACTTATAGAACAGGTAAGGTCTATATGAGTGTGTGGTTATGTCGTTTGGTATCATGAATTTTCTCATAGTTTTCATGGAACCGATGATCCGATTGTTCCATCCATACTAGGATTCTATCGTGGCGGTCTTCATGGACGATATCTTGGTGTACTCCCACATTCGACATGACCATGCCACACATATTGTGATCATTTTTAGTATAATGAGAGAGAAAAAATTATAATATAATCTCTCTAAAAGCCATATTTGGATGGACCAGATTCACTTCATAGTTCATGTTATCTCAGAGACAAGAGTATTAGTAGACCTATAAAAAAAATGAGATAAGTAGTTTCCTAGTAGAAAACATAGAACGTCTATGAGGTACAAAGTTTTCAAGGGATTTATGGTTACTACCGGTGCATTATACTGGACTTTTCAAACTTATTAGTGCCACTGATGGGCCTGACTAAGAAGGTTGTGAAGCAACTTTGGATAGATTCATGAGATTAATTTTTTAGGAGATGAAAGGGAAGTCGACCTCAGCACTAATACTAGTTTTTCTAGCGACGAGCAAGAGTTATACTATTCTCTGTGATGCTTCAGGTATCTATATGGAAGAAGTGGTTATGCATGGGGAAGGAGTCTTTGCGTACAAGTCTCAGCAGTTGAGACCATAAAGGATGAATTATCCGACACACGATCTTGAGTTAGCTTCAGTTGTTCATGCATTACTCTATTGGGGAAATTATCTTTTGTGAGTGCAATTTGTTGTGTACACTAACCAAAAAAGACTCAAGTATATGTTTAATCAGTGTGATCAGATCTTGAGATAGTGAAGTTGGGTTGAATACCTTCAGTATAATGATTTTGAGTTTGCCTATATTCCTGGAAGAGGCAATGCAATGGCTTATGTGTTGAGTAGGAGGACTGAGATACATGCAGTTGAGGAGGCCAGCGGTGAGTGGTAGCTCATGGATCTGTTCTTTAATATACATTTGGAGGTCCAAGATAGACATAGATATACAATTCATTCTTCTGCAGATGATACCTATACTCCACTTGAGAAAGTGAGAATGAGGCATCTATCAGATGTTGAAGGCCCTGTAATGTGGGAGAGTGTTTAGGGAATGGAAAATATTTATGAATAGACCGTTGGCAAGGATGAGATCTTGCACTTGAATGGATGTATATGGGTGTTAGTAGACATATGTGAGGAGATGATTTTTGATTTCTATTCTTCAGTTTGGGTAGTTCATCCTATTATCACCAAAATGTATATAGATCTACTCCATCAGTATTAGTGGCCAGGAATGAAGAGATATGTTTCTGGTTTTGCGATGAGGTGTTCGACCTATCAGCAGGTGAAGGAGGAGCATCAGGGACCAGTAGGGATTTTGCATCAGTTTCCCATTCTTGAGTGGAAGTGGAATGATGTTAGGGTAGACTGCGTGATTGGATTTCTGAGGTCATATCAAGGGAATGATGTAGTTTGGGTTGTCATTGAAAAACTCACGAAGGTTTCACACTTCTTACCAATATAGGAGACCATTATTGTTGATGACATGGGAAGGTTGTACATTCGTGAGATTAAATGTTTACATGGGGTTCCACACTGCATGATTTCAGATAGGGATGCATGTTTTGCATATAGGGTCTTGCCGGGACTATAGAGTGCTTTGGGTACACAGGTACATCTGAGTACATCTTACCACCCCCAAATCGATGGCTACTCTGAGCATACGATACAATTTCTTGAGGACATGCTTCGAGCATGCATCCTAGATTTTGTTGGTTCCTAGGTGAAGCACATATGTTTGGTGTATTTTTATTACAATAATTTTATTCAAAAAACTACTTAGATGGAACCTTATGAGGCTTTGTATGGTAGGCCATTCTAATCAACCCTATGTTGGCTGGAGGCAGGAGAGGCAGCTATGTTGGGACCTCATCCTTTCCCCAAGACCACATAGTAGATAGAATTGATTCGAAAGAGGATGGTTATTGCACATTCACGATGGAAGACTTATGTTGATTGACAGAGACAAAATCTTGAGTTCAAGGTCAAAGTTCATATTTTTTTATGTCTCACACCACAGTTGGGACACAAGAGGATTGGGAGACAGGGTGAGCATTATCTAAGATATGTCGGGCCATTCGAGATTTTGGAGAGAGTTGGTCTAGTTTCCTATCGGTTGTAGTTACCTTAGAGGCACCGGGCTATTCACGACGTATTCTATGTTTCCCATATTCGACATAACTTCTCAAAACAATCTCATGTTTTTTCACCTAAGGTGGTTGAGTTAGAGGTGGACACATCATTCTAGGAGCATCTTGTCTAGATTATTAATCGTAGCACGCAAGTTCTCTGTTCCAAATTTGTTCTTCTGGTAAGGTATATATGGAATCAAAAGAAATTATAGGATGAGGCATGGGAGTGGAAGGCCATTGTGCTAATACAGTGGCTAGATCTATTCGAGGATTGTTATTCACCTTCTTATAAGAGAAATTTGGGGATGAATTTCATTGGGGGGGGGGGGTTTAAGAACCTAGATCATCATTCTATGTATGGATCTTGATTTTGTAATTTATTAGAATAAGTGGAGAATTTGGGAATTTCATAAGTACACACTGTGCACATAGGAGTACACATCATGTACTTGGTTGCCGCTGGTTGCTATGTATTGGTAGTGTAATGAATGAGTACATGGCCATGTGGGGTGACCTAGAGGTAGCGTAAAGTAGGTCCTGGAAAAGGCTTATACATGCCTTTTATCTTTAAAAGAACACACCATGTATTTTTATTTTTATTTGTTATATCAGACTGGGGTCGCGTCTCATCGATAGAACAATCTTCTTCTAGTGTTGTCTCTTCTAGGAACAATGAATATCACTGATTCTTCCCTGAGCCCCCATTTGGCTATAAATTCTCCAAATCGAAAACCACCGATTGAGTTATAATTCCCATGGTTATTTTTTCCTTCTTCTAGAGATTCATTTCATGAATTCTCCTATTTCATGAGATATCCTTGTTTCATCATTTTTAATGTTTTTTATAGATCTATGAAGTTCTAGGTCGATATAGAGGATTTGGTTCAACTATATCAATCATACAATGTCGAGGTTGTTTTTTGTGCATTTCTGTATATTTTATTTGAATTATATGTGAAAAAAGAGCCCAATACCCTTGTTTAGGGTATTGAGTGTTTAGGGAATTTAACTCGATTAATTCCTAACATTCCTTGTTTTCTTGAGTATGGGTTTTTATTTTTATAAAGGTTTATTTAATTTACTATGGATGTCTTTCCCATGTTTGACCTAATATTTTCCATTTGGTCTAGAATTTCATGGTAGGATGCCCGGTTTTCAATGGCTACTGCTATTAGGATGGAGTTATATTTTCTGATATGAATGTGTTATGCCTTGTAGGGGTTTATCCATGTAGTATTTGTGTATCAATTTGGCTGTTGAATATCGTTTGTGCTCAATTTCTTTACACAGGGCAGTGGGAACCCGGTGTAGTGAGACCATAGAGGGAATTTATGTTGAGAAATTCACTAGAGTGTCTTTTGTACATTTAACACATCAAGACTATAGAGGGGATTGAGGTTGATTTCTCCCTTAGAGTGTCTATAGTTATTGTTATGAGACCAAAGGGGGAATTTAAAGTGAATACTTTATCAGAGAGTCTATGTTTGCATGGGACTAAATGGGTCAGACTCTTTCATCTATCCTATGGGGTCATTATATCTTTTTTTAATTGATAAGATGAACTAGATGGGTTAGGATGTGATAAAATTCCGATAGGGGTTCTTATATTTCTTTAGATGAATAATTTATAACGTTAATTAATGTAGTGGAAACAGTAGGACTGTTTACATTTGGGTACTTCCTTGTTTATTAATTCATTTTTTATATTTTCCTGTTATATATATATATATATATTCATTGATATTTAGGCACAAATCATTAGGTTGTTGCATAATGGGATTCATCTCATACCCTGTTTGGGTCATGCTTTTGGGCCCAAATAGATTATATTCTTGAAAATATAGATAAAGAAAGGTACCCTTCAACTATAGGTACTTGATTGTTGTGGAGCTGGAGAGAAGTGGAATTTTTTGAGGATTGCGATGCTACTATAGTTTAATTGTTTTTCATGTACATTTTTTTAGTACTGTATTCCATCAATATGGATTCCTTGGACGCTTTCTTAGACATATGTGACATCCACCATTTATATATGTTCTCCAGTTTTTTATTTACTTCTAGTCTTCCATTATTTACTTATTTTTTGGTATTACAGGTTCTACTACTATTATCATTTTGTTTCTGATGTATTCCTCTACCAATGAGGGAATAATTTCTCCATTATCACACCAAAGGCCCTCACTTCTAGTCGACATCCTTTGGTGTTTGGGGAAATGATCTTGAGTCCATGTGACCGACTGGGTATGGGTCACCTTTGCGGGGCCCTTGGAACTAGGATGTTACATCAGCACTAGAAACAATGCAATGATAAAGAGTGTCCATTATCAGTGTTGTTAAAATATTGTTTATAATGAACCCCTCAATTAATTAACACAGTCTTACTAATGAAATTCAAAAAATTTAATGTATATGATGCGATATATTGAGAAAAGTCATTCCAGTAGAAATTCCACATGTTTTGGTTTCATTAGATATTTCTATCTATAAGAATGTGTAATGGTCCTCATATATTTTAGATTATAAATAATGCATGTTTCGACGTGCATACTTAAATTTATTTCATAAACCATGGTGATAATAGTTCATGGAAAAGTAGGATGCATTCGGTTCATCATAGTGTCATGTCATTAATGGACAATCCATATAATTATTTTCCCCTTCCATCATTATAGATTCTGATATCTCAACCCATTGGTTGAAATAGAACCATCGAAACAAGATCCATGATAATGGTGTAACAACATGTTTATTTCAAATAGTCAAGAGAAATAATATCAATAAAATTTGTTTGGGACATATATTTCTGGCTTACATAATCATATATTTTGAAAAAAATGATTATATTACAAAGTGATATTTTGTATGTACTTGTCATTATTATGGAATTAATTAATATCAATTAGGTTTCATGACACATTTCTTGATAATAATCAATGAAATTAAACTATCCCCCTACTACCATTTTGAAATAGTCATTGAGGGTATCATACTAATCAATTATGATGATCTCTATTAATTTCAATTTTTTATTTAATTAATTAACAAAATATTTTTAAGAGTACTCATGTATAGTTTTATTCATGTTTTATCACTCAAAATTACTTATGGATAAATAAAATATTTAAATTTAATATTCATTTTAGTGTTAAGAAAATTTTCAGAAGTTTTCTAATGGACAAAGTCTATGTAAGTGAAACATTTTAATTAATATGTTGGTTAAATAATATTTTATATTATTCAAGTTTGTGTGTACCACAGAATAATACTAATATTATTATTTTTAATATGGGGGATTGGGTTCACTAAATTTTATAATATTTTTTATTAGACAACATGAAATAAAATAATCATTATAACATATCTCCTAGCTCAATAAATTTTCATTTATGTATATTGGGTATGTTGTGAAATAGATAATAGGTAATTTCACGAAAAATGAATTATATCTTGACTCATTATCTCTTATATTTGACAGAGATAAACAGAATAGAGATTATTTTAAGAATGAATGATGAGTGTTCAAATAAAAAAATGAATGGAAATTGATTCACCACGCTAACACTTGAAGACCGATTTCAATTTCATAGAGATCAAAGGATCATGTGTTGATCACCATTAGAAAAATTGAATACTTTGATCCTCACACTGGTACAAAAGTAACTCAAATTGGGATTTTCTATTGGTCAATATCATCAATGAAAATTTTTTCTTAATCCCTGGTAATCATTTCTTAAAATATTAACTAAATTAGTTTATAATTTTAGGTTCAAGATCCTAACTCATTGTTTTAGGAAAAGTTAACATTTAAAGAAATTTTAATATATCACCAACCTCCTCACACGTTCTCTTTGACCAAAACTATGAAGTATTATTAGAGGGGTCATCATTAAATTTATAATTATTTATTTGACTATTAGTCCCTACACAATCATCGATGATTTTTCATTTCATGTTATTTTTTCATCAATCCAATTTGAACAAAAATATTAACAAAATAAAAATCATGTTCAATCATATTGTCATTTTCCTAAAGGTATAAGAACAGATGAAGAAAAACTATAGATTCCCTTAGGAACTACCCATAATTGTCTTGTAAAATAGGGTTACATAGGGTCCACTTGGGTTTACACCACGTGTACCCTAGTATCATGAACTTGCCCATGCCATGGGATACACAAAACAACCCACAGTTAATACATATGGATTATTTGACATGTTTAAATTCTAACTAGAAAATGGTTGTTAGATTACATGTTGTGTATCAATAAATAGATAGTGTAGTCTACACAACTTAGAAGTGTAATTCCGACAATCCGTGTTGTCAAGATATGTGAAAAAATACATAATACTAACATCCTAGAGTATTTATGATAAACATGATGTGTATAAGGATTAATTGGTATATAGTTCATCAATTTTTACTTCCAAGTTACATTCCATGTTATCTAGAAACATAACATTTGAGATACAAAGCATGTTGTAGGCCTAGACATTATGTATATTCTAACCATGTCAATACAAAAAATTCATAGGAATATAACCCATGTATATGAAAATAAAGGTACATGACAGATTTTTTGTTAGTGAATTCCTTGTAGATTCCCAATTACTGGAATAATTAAATTACATTAAATTGAAAAATTACAGCATTAAATCCATGTTGCTTTGATTGACACTTTTTCTATATGAAAATTTAGTATGGATTTTGAATACATTCTAATTCTCAAATAATTTATTATAATTATTATTTAATAGTTGGGTCTTCCATTTATTTATCATTAATTTCATAATGATAATTATCACAAATCGGATTTAGATACACATTAAGATGAAATGGAATAAATAAGTTATCTAATTAATTAATCAAAGGGAATTTAAAATAATAATAAAGAACAGATAATGAAAGGAATTTTATCCATTTAATTTGATTATAAATTGAATTCATGCCTATTCCTGAGATCAAATAAGACCATTTTATATGTTGGAATTAATTTAATTTAATTTAGTTTCTGAGTTTTCAATTATTTAATTAAATTTGATGGATTGTGTGTAATTATTTGTAATGACCAAAATTATATGTGTATTATATTTAAATATTATATTAAATTAATTTGAGACTAGGATTTGAGTTTGCATATGATTCTGAGGTCCTATATTCCTAGAATAAAAGTTTGAAATATATAAAATACAATAAATAGCATGCATGAGTAGTTTTCCAAAACATGTGGAAAAGAAAAAAACTGGTTCCTAGATTAGAATTCTGAGGCCACAATTTCATTTAGGGCAATTAATTTACCTTAGGTGAGGTCTAACATCGGTCGGAATGGGTCGACTATGAATGTTAGTTTTTATATGGATTAATGAATAAAAAAAATTAAATATATTTTTCATTTTAGCATTATGAAATGATGCATTTTCTATTAGTAACATGGAAATTGATCCATGTCTTAAATTCTTAACCCTAGAGAAATTTCTGAGAGCTATGGATATGACGAATGGTGAAATATCTTGATAAATGATGATGAACAATTGATCGATAAAATTCATGATGGATATCCATTAGCAATGATTCCTCAAATGTGAATAATCTAAATCCCAAGTAGGGTATTTTGATTACAATTCCTTATTTCCAAATCATAGAATCAATAATTAATGCAAATCAAACAACAAACAGGTTGACTAGTGGTTTTATCGTTCTTGCCTTGTGTGTTGATTGCGGGATTGATTTAGGGATGATTATGATTACTGTTTTGAATTAAATTGTTGATGATTCTTATGGGAGAGGATCGAGGCTATAATAAATGACCGATGATGTTTGTTCCTCGTGTTTTTTCTATGTGATTTTATTCCCTTTTTTCTAATGATTTCAATATTCTTATGGTGATATGTATAGATGATATTTTCATCTTTGATTCATGGTTGAAAAATTTGAATATTGTAAATTAGGCTTGGGGATGCCCTAGTGTAGGTAAGACGGTTACAAATGAGGGATGATCAGGGTATTTTAGGAGATATATTTCTTAGAGTGTTATTTATGTTGGTGATTGGAATCTGATTTTGGAGATGTTTAATGGCCTGAACCTCATTGATTCAGTGCTATGACGATGATGAATAATTAGATCATTAGTTTTTTAATGAATGGACCGATGGATTGAAAAATAAAGGATTGGATGAGGCATGTGGAGTAAAAACTATGATTATTGAAAATCTCAAAGAACACAAAATGTATTCCATGAAAAACACCATGTGGTCCCTTGTGAGTGTTGGATATGGTATTGAGAAGCTGAAGGAACACACATACATGAGGTGGAGTACATGACATGTAATCTGTCACACAACCAGACCCAGACTGGATACATGTGATACACTGTGTATTGGTATAGAGGCAAGAAGACATTGGTTGATTCCATGTACTATAACATGGCTATTGTAACACCCTGAGCTTCCACGATACGCTTCTCTTTCAATAATGCAATAGCTTGCATTGTACGCAAGTCGAGTTCTAACACACCGCGACTAATCAAAGTAGCCGTTATGAATAGTAATACCCACTTTTTAAAATTATAGAAATTCTATATTTCAAAATGGACTTCATTTTTGTATTCGTAATATCGAAATTATCCTAAGTTGAATTGTTTGTAATATTCTGAGAACTTCCATTTTTTTATGAATAGTGAAAAATAATTAAAACAACTTTTTTAATCAAAATAATTTATAGTGATAAATTATACTATTTAGTGGTTTTAATGTATAATTAGAATATATTTTTACCATTTTATCCAAAGGTGTTCATTATAATTAATTTCACTTTGAAATAAGACATAAACAATTGTCAATCTTTTGATATATATTGTTTCTTAAAAACACGCTATTTGTTGTGACAGCGGGAATTAGTTATAAAATTAATTAATGCAACTTATAGGTTTGGAATTTTTTAAAATAGACATCATTTTTGAATTCGGAATATCAATTATATCTTAGGGTGAAATTTTGGCATTGTTCTGAAAAACTTCAATTTTTGATGAATAGTGAAACCACTAAGTGGTAGTTAAAAAACAGATTTTTCGTTTCAATGAAACATTACCACTTCTATGATTTGATTTTAAAAAATCCTACAGACATGGTTGTCTTTAGGAAGTAAAATGTGGTTCAATGGGATTAAAATAATTTTTTTGGTGAATAGTAACTATTAAGTTTAGTTAATGGCGATTAAAGGTCATTAGTGAAATTTAAGGTAAAAATGATATTATAAAGATATGAAAATACCTTTACACTTTTCCTACCACTATTGGATGAGTCATGGATGACCGAGAAAATCCATGGGTCAACTTGGGGACCCCATGGAGCCACATTGGTAGGAAAATGACATTAAAAACTTTTTATTTAATGTTAAAATAAAAATGTCACAAACATGAGTGGTTTTACTAAAAAAAATTTTAAATGGGGTTATAAAAGTCATATTTTTGACTATAAATATTAATTAGAAATATAAAACGATTTACTACATCATTATAATTTTTTTATAATTTTTATACATTAAATAAATTCAATTATTTATGACACCATGATGATGCAACGATTACCTCATTAATTAACGATTTAAATAAAATAAAAAGATAATGTAAAATATAAGACTTAGACTTGTCAAAAACATATTGGATGAGTATATTTAGAACCCTTATCACCTTATACTCGAAATATATAAGTTTGGGACCTTTAAAATCCAAAATTCTTTATATAATAAAGTAACATTTCATGACTTTCCAAGAGTGCCACTCCTCTCCTCTTATAAAAGGCCCCCAACACTACCACCTTACTCACACCTTCAAAGCCTTTTGACTCGTCCAAACTCTACCCAAATACTCTCTAAACTTCCCTCTCTTACTCGTATAAGCCTCACATTTTGCAGAATTCTTCCCAAGGAATCCTTTGGCTCAAATTCAAAAAAGAGTTACCAGATCTTAAGGTAATGTCTCACATTATGTTATTTTGTTTTATTTTGCTTCCCCAACCCCTTAAACTCTTTTTATTCCTTTATTTTTTAACAAAACCAGTATCTTAAATATACTAGGATGTTTTTATAAGAAGGATTCGAGCTACACTTACACACATCTACATCTAATGGTTAAAGAACATTCTGTTTCTGTGGATGGAAAATTTCTGCCTCATGAAATGATGATTGTTGAACACTCATATAACACCTTCAAAGGTTGCCATTAAGATGTCACTATATTTATATATGATATATAATATGTTTATTTTTTCCTTAAGCTTATGTATTTTTAATTTATGGAATACCTTTATGGGAAAACACAATATTTTCATTTTAGGAAGTGCGAACTACCGCCCCCTCAAAGTGATTTGAATCGTTAATGCAATATGTGTGATGTATAAAGGATGGAGTAAATGGTATTATAAATTATATTATACTGGAATTATATTATACCTTTATATAATTATAACTTCATTCCATTAAATACAAAATGTAAATGAAAGTAGCGTTCATGCGTACGTACGGCTTACCATCTCTATGAATGGTGAATTTCATTTCTTACCTCTAAATGTTATGTAATATTATAAATGAATGTATATAATGGATATATATTATGTATATGATATCTAAATCATGAATATAATTATGGACATTATGGATATTTTACCACATGAACAAAGTGCAATTATAAGAAGTTCATTTTTGACTCAAGTACCTAAGATCGACAAAACGACCGTTATTAACATAAATAATTACATAATGTTCATAACATGGTAATAAGTGATATAAAAGGAATAATGACCATGAAAAAGGTTCTTATGCAGGTATATATTAACTCTAGTTTATTACTCAGGTGGTTAAAGTGCGGTCGAGTCAAGACAGACACGAGGTAAGGGAACTTCGTAACCCCACTTCCATTCCTTGGGTTAATCTCTTACTTTAAAATTATGTGATGATATTATTATGTCCTATATTGTATTTGTACTTTATTTATGTGTACTTATAGTGAATACACATAATAGATCTATTTTATTAAAAAATTATCTTTTTAAGGGACTTCATCTCAATCTCCTTTCATTGAGGCATATTTGGTTTTATACACAACTTTCTTTTATACGATGTATAAACCCCTTTGACTTTCACTTTTATTCAAAGGGAATATTTTTATATGAAGAGTTTTACTAAACGAGAAAAGGGAATTTTTTTCGTCCTACGTATACGGCGACAACGACTTCTCGGCCGCCGTGACCATTATTCGAGTTTCGGCTTCCTCTACATGCCATAACTTTTTTTAAATGAAAAATAATTACAATGTTTTAATTTTATTTTATTTTGGTATTGAAGATGGTTTTGAAAGTGTTTTTTTATTATATAAATGTTTTGTATTGATATCTTGTGATTGAAATGTGGAAATTTTATGTTTCCTTTTTGCATTTTTTATGTGATATGATTATGTTATGGTTTATGATATGTTTAAACATGTTCATATGAGGAATGCATTGGACTTAATAAGTGACGGGTGGAGCCCGCTATATCTCTTCGATGCATCGGTTGGTCTCATGAGACAAACTAGTGTCTTGGCATGAGGCCTTGACAAAATCTTATTTGTAGTCTTGGCACGAGGCCTTGGCTATGTGGTTATGATAGTCTGGCATTATGCATTCCATCATTATGAAAGTGGTTATTGATATTGCATGTGATTATTCGACTAGTAGAATATCCATGTGAGTAAGTAAATGGCATTTTTAATTTTATTTTTGCCATATTATGCTGAAGATCAAGTTTAAAAAGGCTTTTGTTTTAGTTATACATTGTCTTAAATGTTATGTTTTATTTATTAAAGCTTCCGAAATATTGTTATCCTTAATTAGCATCTGAGCTCACCCCTTTCAATGTTTTAATATTTTCCAGGATGTGAAGAAGTATTTTATGAATGACCTGCAGGGATAGTCAGAAGAGGATATGGGTGTAGACTATAGAGACTTTGTTATTTTAGTTTTTCACTTTATGATGTAATGTAACATTTATGAATGTATTTAGTGTTTCTAAGGCTACTAAACTAATCGTTCTTTTGAGACTTGATCTTTTGTGATCATGTCAATGTTACTCAATAATGCACCGACTCTGGGTAACTAGGGTCAGGGCGTTACAGTTGGTATTATAGGTAGTTTAGTACTAACCTTGGAAGCAAGATTTAGATAAGCTCTGATTAGAGCACATATCCCAAAGATATACATTCAGGATTAGTATAGATGAATTTCCTATAATTTTGGTATTATAGAAATTTTGTGAGTTTTCCATGAAATACATCCCTGTTTGGATACGAGCAGGTAGAGGCAGCTCTGGCACAGATGTACCGAGGGGTAAAACCTGAAAACACCGCTTTGAGCTAGACTCGAATGGAAACTGGTGCACGACAACGGGCCTTGCTGCACTCTTGGTTACGACACTCCTGGGGGATATTCTTAGGGTAATTCTCATTTTCATTACAAACCACTATGAAGGGTTAAGAGTATATACTTCCTCAAAGAAAACTTTTTAATTATTATGGATAATATCTATATAAAGTTCAGTTTTTTTAAGTATTTTACAAGTATGGAATTATGTATTTTGATTCATAAACTAATCTAGTTTATTCCATTGTTTAGAAATGGCTCCTAGTGGAAGGAATGGAAACAGTATCAATGCACGCACTCCGTGTTGGGATTTCTCTCCTACTCAAGATAATTATTGTGGATTTGGAGGTACAACTGGTGCTGATCAACTTATTACCATACTGGGACAACACCCTCAGGTTATGAATAATAACCTAACTCGTATGGAGCACCCTGGTCCGAAACGTGGAGGATCAATGTTAGAACGCTTCATGAGGCAACCACCACAAACATTTAATTAGGGTACAAATCCATTAGTATCTGAGCAATGGATAAACTCCTAAGTGAAAATATTCCACACCTTAGGGAGTAGCGAAAGGGATGAGGTTGTCATGGCAGTCTACCGCCTCATTGGAGATGTCGATCAATGGTGGTCGCTGATTCAAAACACAAAGAAAGATGAAGAAGTATCAAGTATGAAATGGAGGGAGTTTAAGGAAATTTTCTTAGAAAAATACTTTCCACATGACCATCGAGCAGATATGGAAAGGAAATTTATAAGTCTGAGGCAGAAGGAGGATGAGAATGTCGCAAAGTATGAGGATAACTTTATGAGGTTAGAGAGGCATGCTACAGATTATATACGTAACCCAAGAAGTAAGATTGATCATTTCTTTGATGGGTTAAAACCATTTCTCTGTCAAGAATTAGTCTCAGAAACCTTCTCGTCGTATGAAGATATTGTCTCGTGTGCTATCATGATGGAAAAAGAATTCTATAAGTCTTATGACTTTAAAGAAAAGCAGGAAAAGAAAAGATATTCTGATCAATCTGGAGATGGAAATAAGGGGAAGGAGGGAAAAGTTGAATATCAGTCTTGCAGTAAATGTGGGAAGCAACACCCCGGTACTTGCTTGAAGGGAATTCGAGTCTGTTACAAGTGTGGGGAAAAAGGCCACCAAGTTCATGATTGAAAGGGAAAGAAAGTTGCTGTCAATGTGGAATTTTATAATTGTAGAGAGATGGGACATTATGAAAATGAATATCCTAAGCGTCAGGGGAACAACCCTCAGAAAAGGCCATGGAATCAAGGCCAAGCTTATGCTATCACTATTGCTGAGGTTGAAGCTCCGAAAGACATGGTGGCAGGTAATTTAATTATTTCCTCAAGTTTAGAAAATGCATTATTTGATTCTGGATCATCGCATTGTTTCATATCTTCCCAGTTTTCTATGAAAATTAGATATTTCCAATTTGATTTAACAAGAGAATTGTCAGTAAAAACTCCCAAGGGAAGTATTATTGCAACAAAGATTTGTGAATAAGTCCCCATTAGAGCACATAACTATTCTTTATCCGCTGATCTCATTTTCATACCTATGATTGAGTTTGATATAATCCTCGGCATGGATTGGCTTTTAGACTATGATGCAAATATTTATTGTAAGAAGAAGGAGGTTACTATTTTTGATGATGATGGTAAGGAACACCATATTTTTAGAGCAGAATAGTCACCACCTAATTCTTATTTAGATCCACCCCCAGTAGATCAACTAAATTCAATTATTGGGGAGAAAGAAAATGAAATGACTAAGGGCGAGGAAAGGAATGTTCAAATTGAGGATGTACCTATTGTGAAATAATATGTAGATGTGTTTCCAGAAGATTTACCTGGACATCCTCCAGAACAAGAAGTTGAGTTTTCCATTGATTTAATTCCTGAATCAACGCCTATATTGAAGACCCCTTATAGGATGGCCACCGTGGAATTAGTTGAACTAAAGAAACAACTAGAGGAATTCAGTAATAAGGGATTTATTCACCCTAGTGTTTCTCCATGGGGAGCCCCTGTCCTTTTTGTTAAGAAGAAAGATGGATCTATGAGGTTGTGCGTTGACTACAGGGAGATAAATGCTGTAACAATAAAGAACAAGTATCCCCTACCTTGGATTGATGATTTATTTGACCAATTGCATGGATCTCAATAGTTTTCAAAGATTGACCATCAATCTGGATACCATCAGTTGTGTGCTAATAAGGAATACATTCCAAAGACAGCATTTCGAACAAGATACAGGCATTACAAGTTTACAGTAATGTCTTTCAGATTGACTAATGCACCCTCTGTATTCATGGATCTAATGAATAAAGTTTTCAAGGAATATCTTGATGATTTTGTGGTGGTATTTATTGATGATATCTTGGTATACTCCAAAAGCTATGAAGATCATGAAAATCACTTGCGCATTATCTTAAAGACTCTTAGAAGGAATGAATTATATGGGAAGTTTAGCAAGTGTGAATTCTGGATTTAGGAGATTTCTTTTCTTGGACATATTGTATCTATGGATGGAATTTCCATTGATCCTTCTAAGACCAGGGAAATCCAAGAATGGCCAGCACTGACGAATATAACTGAGGTACGCAGCTTTATTGGTTTGGCAGGTTATTATCGATGTTTTGTCCAGAATTTTGCCCTATTGGCTAACCCATTAACGAAGCTCGCACGTAAAGGGGTTAAATTTGTCTAGAAAAAAGAGTGTGAAGAATGTTTTGAAGAACTGAAGAGAAGATTAACAAACACTCCTATATTGACTCTACCATCAGGGAATGATGGGTTCATTGTTTATAGCGATGCATCAATGAAAGGACTTGGTTGTGTCCTTATGCAGAATGATTGGGTTATTGCCTATGCATCACGACAACTAAAATTTCATGAGCAGAACTATCCTACTCATGATCTCGAGTTAGCTGCTGTAATATTTTCCTTGAAGATATGGATACATTATCTCTATGGTGAAAAATGTGAGATATATACCGATCACAAGAGTTTGAACTATATTTTCTAACAAAAAGAACTCAACCTGAGGCAAAGGCAATGGCTTGAACTACTCAAGGATTATGATTTCACGATACACTACCACCCAGGGAAGGAAAATAAGGTTGCATATGTTTTCAGTAGAAAAGATCATGGAGTTTTGAACATGATGAGAGTGGAAACAGATCCTATTTTCATGGATCTAGTAAAGATGGACATGGGAATCACCATGGAGGGTGAAACATCAAAAAAAATTCAAATGGATTCCAAACATTCTTTCCTAGAAAGGATAATGTGTTCTTAGGACAATGATGAAGAGTTGAAAAAGATTATTAAAGTTGTGAATGATGGGCGATTGAGTGACTTTGTGTATCAAGATGGAATTTTGAAATTTGGGAGGTGACTTTGTGTTCCCGATGTACCTTATTTAAAGAGGGAATTGTTGGATGATTCTCATAGTTCCAATTTCTCTATACACCATGGGAGCAAAAAAATGTATAGAGATTTAAAGGGACATTTTTGGTGGGACAACATGAAGAGGGAGATTGCTGATTTTGTGTCAAGATGTATGGTTTGTCAACAAGTGAAAGCTGGAAGGAAACTTCCTAGTGGAGTATTTCAACCTCTTCACATACCTGAGTGGAAATGGGATAATATTAAAATGGATTTTGTCATGGGACTACCAAAGACTCCTAGAAGGAATAACGCAATATGGGTCATTGTTGATCGTCTCATGAATTCAACACATTTTCTTACTATAAGGGAAGATCTACCACTTGAACGTCTAGTAAGACTATATATTAATGAAGTTGTGAGAATTCATGGAGTACTTCTGTCGATTGTCTCAGATCGTGATCCCCTTTTTACATCAAGATTCTGGAAAAGTCTTCAGAAGGCCTTGGATACTGAACTTCGTTTGAGCACTGCTTACCACCATCAAACAGATGGACAATCAGAAAGAACTATTCAATCCTTAGGAGACATGTTGAGATCATGCTCACTTGACTTTCAAGGAATGTGGGATCAATATTAACCTATGGTAGAATTTTCCTATAACAATAGCTTCCATTCAAGTATTCAGATGGCACCATATGAAGCGTTATACGGAAAGAGATGTCACACACCAACCTGTTGGGACGACATTGGTGAATGAAAACTTGTAGGCCCAGAACTGGTGGAGGAAACGCTGGAAAACGTGAAAGTAATCCAAAACCACATCAAAGCAGCTCAAAGTAGGAAGAAGAGCTATGCCGACAACCGAAGAGGGATTTGGAATTTCATGTAGGAGATCATGTTTTCTTGAAAGTATCTCCATGGAAGGGAGTTATACGTTTCGGTAAGAAGGGTAAATTGATTCCCAGGTACATCGGACCCTTCGAATTTCTAGAACGAATTGGGGCTGTAGCTTACAGTTTGGCAATGCCTCCAAGTCTCTCTAAAGTTCATGATGTATTCCACGTATCACTGTTGAGAAAATACATGCCTGGCCGAACGAATATACTCTCCTATTAGAAATTAGAACTGGAACCCGATCTGTCGTATTGCAAAGATCCCGTCGGGATTCCTGATACAAGAGAACAAGTGCTGAGAAACCGGACGACTCGTCTGGTAAAAATTCTATGGAGAAAACATAAGATGGAGGAGGCAACGTGGGAACCCGAGGAACTTATGATGAAGAATCACCTGGGTCTTTTTATACAGTGATATTATATGAAATTTTGAGGATGAAATTATTTGAAGGAGGGGAGAATGTAACAACCCGATCTTCCACGATACGCTTCTCTTTCAATAATGCAATAGCTTGCATTGTACGCAAGTTCGAGTTCTAACACACCGTGACTAATCAAAGTATCCGTTATGAATAGTAATACAGACTTTTTAAAATTATAAAAATTTTATATTTTAAAATGGACTTCATTTTTTTATTTGTAATATCGAAATTATCCTAAGTTGAATTTTTTGTAATTTTCTGAGAACTTCCATTTTTTATGAATAGTGAAAAATACTTAAAACAACTTTTTTAATAAAAATAATTTATAGTGATAAATTATACTATTTAGTGGTTTTAAAGTATAATTAGAATATATCTTTACCATTTTATCCAATGGTGTTCATTAGAATTAATTTCACTTTGAAATTGGACATAAACAATTATCAATCTTTTGATATATATTGTTTCTTAAAAACACGCTATTTGTTGTGACAACGGGAATTAGTTATAAAATTAATTAATGCAACTTATATGTTTGGAATTTTTTAAAATTGATATAATTATTTAATTCAGAATATCAATTATATTTTAGGATGAAATTTTGGCATTGTTCTGAAAAACTTCAATTTTTGATGAATAGTGAAACCACTAAGTGGTAGTTAAAAAAATGATTTTTCGTTTAAATGAATCATTAACACTTCTGTGATTTGATTTTCAAAAATACGACATACATGGTTTTCATTAGGAAGTAAAATGTGGTTCAGTGGGATTAAAATAATTTTTTGGTGAATATGAACTTTTAAGTTTAATTCATCACAATTAAAGGTAATTAGTGAAATTTAAGGTAAAAATGATATTATAAAAATATTAAAATACCTTTACACTTGCCATACCCCTATTGGATGAGTCATGTCCGACCAAGACAATCTGTGGGTAAACTTGGGGACCCCATGGAGCCACTTCGGTCGGAAAATGACATTAAAAACTTTTTATTTAATGTAAAAATAAAAATGTCACAAACATGAGTTGTTTTACTAAAATAATTTTTAAATGGGGTAATAAAAGTCATATATTTTACTATAAATATTAATTATAAAGATATAAATATTTCCTACATCATTATAATTTTTTATAATTTTTAGACATTAAAAAAATTAAATTATTTATGACACCATGATGATGCAGCGATTACCTCATTAACTAACGATTTAAATAAAATAAAAAGATAATGTAAAATCTAAGAATTACACTTGTCAAAAACCAACTGGATGAGTATATTTCGAACACTTATCACCTTATCCTCTAAATATATAAGTGTTAGACCTTTAAAATCTGAAACTCGTTATATAATAAAGTAACATTTCATGACTTTCCAAGAGTGCCCCTCCTCTCCATTTATCAAAGGCCCCCACCACTACCACCTTACTCACAACTTCAAAGCATTTGGACTCGGCCAAACTCTTCCCAAATACTCTATAAATTCCCTCTATTACTCCTAGAATTCTCACTTTGGGAAGAATTATTACCAAGGAAGCCTTTGGCTCAAATCAAAAAAGAGTTACCCGATTTTAAGGTAATGTCTCCTCTTATGTTATTTTGTTTTATTTTGCTTTACAACCCCTTAAAATCTTTTTATTCCTTTATTTTGTAACAAAAACAGTATCTTAAATATACTAGGATGTTTTTATAAGAAGTATTCGATCTACACTTACACACACCTACATCTAATGGATAAAGAACATACTGTTTCTGTGGATGGAAAATTTCTGCCTCACGAAACGATGATAGTTCAACACTCATATAACACCTTTAATGGTGGCCATTAAGATGTCACTATATCTAAATATGATATATAATATGTTTATGTTTTTGTTAAGATTCTGTATTTTTCATTTATGGTATACCTTTATGGTTTCCATTATGGGAAAACGCGATATTTTCATTTTAGGAAGTGCGGACTACCACCCCCTCAAAATGATTTGAATCGTTAATGCCATACGTGGGATGTATAAAGGATGGAGTAAATGGTATTATACATTATATTATAATGGAATTATATTATACCTTTATATAATTATGACTTCATTCCATTAAATACTAAATAGAAATGAAAGTAGCGTTCATGCGTACGTACGGCTTACCGTCTCCATGAACGGTGCATTTAATTTTGTTATCTCTAAATGTTATGTAATATTATAAATGAATGTATATAATGGATATATATGATGTATATGATATATAAATCATGAATATAATTATGGATATAATAGATATTTTACCACATGAACAAAGTGTAATTATAAGATGTTTATTTTTGACTCAATTACCTAAGATCGACAAAACGCCCGTTATTAACAAAAATAATTACATAATGTTAATAACATGGTTATAAGTTATATAAAAGGAATAATGAACCTGAAAAAGGTTCTTACGAAGGTAGAGATTAACTCTAGTTTATTATTCAGAAGTTTAAAGATCGTTCGAGTCAAGTAGGACACGAGGTAAGGGAACTTCATAACCCAACTTCCATTCTTTGGGTTAATCTCTTAATTTCAAATTATGTCATGATATTATTATGTCCTATCTTGTATTTGTACTTTCCTTATGTGTACTTATAGTGAATACACATAATAGATCTATTTTATTTAAAAAATGATCTTTTGAAGTAACTTTGTCTCAATCTCCTTTCATTGAGGCATATTTGGTTTTATACACAACTTTCTTTTATACAGTGTATAAACCCCTTTGACTTTTACTTTTATTCAAAAGGAATATTTTTATACGAAGCGTTTTACTAAACGACAAAAGCGAATATTTTTTTGTCGTACGTATGTGGCGATAATGACTTCTCTGCCGCCGTGACCATTATTTGAGTTTCGCCTTCCTCTACAAGCCATAACTTTTTTTAAATGAAAAATAATTACAAAGTTTTAATTTTCTTTTATTTTGGTATTGAAAATGGTTTTGAAAGTGTTTTTTTATTATATCAATGTGTTGTATTGATATCTTGTGATTGAAATGTGGAAATGTTATGTTTCCTTTATGCATGTTTTATGTGATATGATTATGTTATGGTTTATGATATGTTTAAACCTGTTCATATGAGGAATGCATTGGACTTAATAAGTGACAGGTGGAGCCCGCTATAGCTCCTCGATGCATTGGTAGGTCTCATGAGACAAACTAGTGTCTTGGCACGAGGCCTTGACAAAATATTATTTGTATTCTTGGCACGAGGCCTTGGCTACATGGTTATGATAGTCTGGAATTATGCATTCCATCATTATGAAAGTGGTTATTGATATTGCATGTGATTATTTGACTAGTATAATATCCATGTGAGTAAGTAAATGGCATTATTTAATTTTATTTTTTCCATATTATGCTGAAGTTCAAGTTTAAAAAGGTTTTTGTTTTAGTTATACATTGCCTTAAATGTTAATGTTTATTTATGAAAGCTTCCGCAATATTGTTATCCTTACTGAGCATCTGAGCTCACCCCTTTCAATGTTTTAATATTTTTCTGGATGTGAAGAAGTATTTTAAGAATGACTTGCAGGGATAGTCAGAAGAGGATATGAGTGTGGACTATGGAGACTTTTTTATTGTAGTTTTTCACGTTATGATGTAATGTAACATTTATGAATGTATCTAGTGTTTCCAAGGCTATTAAACTAATCGGTCTTTCAAGACTTGTTCTTTTGTGATCATGCCAATGTTACGCAATAATGCACCGACTCTGGGTAACTGGGGTCGAAGCGTTATAGCTGTGGAACATGGGGGGACCTCTAATGGACTCACACGACATGTAAGCCCTTCTATAACACCCCAAGCTTCTATGGTACACTTCTCTTTGAATAATGCAATAGCATGTGTTGTACGCAACATCGAGTTCCAACACACACCACAACCGATCAAACTAGCCGTTATGAATAGAAATACCTACTTTTTAAAATTTTAGAAATTTTATCTCTCAAAATGGACTTCATTTTTGGATTCTGATTATTTAATTTAGCCTAAGGTGAAATTTTGGTACTTTTCGGATAACTTTCATATTTCGATGAATAGTGAAAAATACTAAATTTTAACTAAAAACAACTTTTTTAATCAAAATAATTAATAGTGATAAATTATGAATGTGAGTGGTTTTAAAGTATATTTAGAATATATTTTTACCATTTAATACAATGTTGGTTATTGGACATAATTTCACAATTAAACCGAACATAAACAAGTATCAATCTTTTGACAGTTATTATATCTTAAAAACATGCTTTTTTGTTTTGACAGCGGGAATTAATTTTAAATTAATTTATGCCACTTCTGTGTTTGGAATTTGGAAAAATAGATTCCATATTTATAATCAGGATGTTCCAATTTTGTAAATAGGTAACTTTTGTTTTTAGACATTTTGAATAATTACTTCCTCAAATATTTTATTTACCATGGTTAAAGGGTAAATCCGGTAAATAAGGGTTAAAAATAATATTATAATAATAACAAATTACCATAAAACGTGTCCTAACCTTATTGGTTGATACATGTTAGACCATGAGCATCTTTGGGTCAATTTTGGGACCCCATGGTGCCACTTTTAAGTGATAGGGACACTTTATTTTAATTAAGTTAAAATGAATACAAAATGACACAAGCATATATCTTTTAGAAAAACAATTTTTACATAGGGTTATATATGTTGGATGTTCGACTATAAATATTCATTATAAAGCTAAAAATATTAGCTGAATAATGATATTTTATTTATAATTTTTAGACATTATATAAGTTAATTTATTTATGACACAATGATGATGCATTAATTACCATAATAGTGAAAAATTAAAATAATTGATATTATAAATACAAAAATAAATATAATTTGAGACTTTTAATTAATTACACTAATTTTATAAGTTAATATGTCATGTTATTAATTATTAAATTAACCTTTATAGAAGTAATAATTCTGTTATGAGTTTTTAAAAAATCAACTATTGAATAGTGTCAAAATTGACATAAAAGAGTTTTCAAAACAAATATTATATTATTAATTGATATTAAATTCTTAAAAATCTAAGGTTTGGCCAGGAGACTTATATCATGATATGTGTATCATTAATGGACCACATGTGGGTCTCTTGGAGGTATACAGTAAGTTTTTTTAACTATATAATATAAAAATACAAAGACACATTGTAAAAGTGAAACTAATTAACTAAGAGTTAATACTTAATGATAAGGTTAGTAAAATGACCCAAACCTGTCTAAACTCTATTGGTTGGGTGGTTTTCGAGATATAACCACATTAAAATTTAAATAATCCACTTTGGAGCCATTATAAATTAAATATTAATTTATTATAAAATAATATTTCTAACTTCTCCAAAGGTGCCCCTCACCCCTCTTATAAAAGGGCACTCTCCCTTCTAATTAACTCACACCTTCAAAGCATTTGGTTCAGCCAAACTCTGCCCAAATACTCTCTAAACTTCCCTAAATTCATCCTATAGGCATTACTTTAGTCAGAAATCCAACTTAAGAAGTCCTTTTGATCAAATCAAAAGGATGAACCCAAAGAAGAGGTAATGATTTCACCACCCTTTTTCAAGTTCCTTTCTTCTTCCACTTCTTCCTTCTTTGTTATTACCATTCTAAAATAATAACTCTAGTATCTTATATATGATTTTATGTTATTATAAATATAGTACAATCATATTCATTATTCTATGCATCCTTTTAATAACATGTCACCATACGTGCGTACGTACGACTTACCGTCTCCACGTCGTGGTGTAATTGTTATTCAATAAATTATTATTTGGATGGGTATAATAATGATGATAAACTCATTTGAATAATAAATATAACATGATAATGATTCTGTATATATGTTATACCATCCAATTATATATTATTTTAATATCAAAAGAATGATATTGTCTCTCGTGCATACGTACGGACTACCGTCTCCACGAACGCGATGATATTCATTCTCCATCGTATCCATTCAAGTATAATTCTCATTTGATGATTAATAATAGTATCTAAGGACTTGATATCATTCTGGATATGATTAAGATACAACCTATCCATGACAAACACATCTTACGTAACAAAACATATAAAATAAAACGAGTAAGTTACCACCCGAAACAACGATAATACTAAGATATTATTAACAAATCAATGTTAAAAGATCATATATGATATCATATTAATATATATGATTCTTGTATAATTTAATAACAATTATTTCAACATTATATAGGAGGTCAACCTACCCCAACCAAGGAAAAGTACAAGGTAAGGGTTTATTTTGCAATCTCTTCATTATCCGAGGTTGTTTATATGTAATAATCTACTGGGATATCTTTATCATCCACATCCATGTTTCTTAAAAATGAATTTCAAAACATTTTTACTATTTACTATAATACGGGTTAAAGTCATTTATACCAATTTTTTACTTTTTATAAGAGGTTTATAAAGGAATCTTTCCGTCGTTTTCCAAACAAGGTTCTTTTTAACCTTTTCGACAAAATTAAGGTAAGATTGTTTTTTTAACTTATACGGTGGGTGCGGCTATTTTCCGCCGTTATAAAATTATCGAAGCTTCCCTTACAATCTTAGAAGAATATTTTCAAATAAAATCTTTTATTTTAAATGATTTAAAAATATAAAGAGATATTTCTATTAAAAGAGTTTTGATTTCATCTATGTCAACATCCTTTGATGGATTTTACGCTTATTTGAAGTTGATTTATTATGATACAAAACTTCTGTATTGTATTGATGGTTTTGTGATAATTTTGACCATGGATGTGTTATTTTTATACCATTCATGGTTTATGGATGACGTATTTACATTTCGTATGCTAGTTTTAATACGAATATTTATGTTATGTTTAAACCTTTTCATATGGGAATGCATTGGACTTAATATGTGACGGGTGGAGCCTGCTATAGCTCCTCGATGTATCGATAGGTCTCATGAGACAAACTAATGTCTTAGCACAAGGCCTTGGAAAAAAATTATTTGTAGTCTTGGCACGAGGCCTTGGCTATGTGGTTATGATAGTCTGGCATTATGCATTCTATCATTATGAAAGTGGTTATTGATATTGCATGTGATTATTAGATTAGTAGAATATCCATGTGAATAAGTAAATGGAATTATTTCATTTTATTTTTGCCATACTATATTTAAGTTGAAGTTTAAAAAGATTTTGTTTTAGTTATACATTGCCTTAAATGTTTATTTTTATTTATGAAAGTTTTCGCTATATTGTTATCATTACTGGGCATTTGATATCACCCCTTTTCTTTGTTTTATTTTTCCCAGGATGTGAAGAAGTAAATTATGAATGACCTGCAGGGATATTATGAGGGAATAATAGTGTAGACTATGGAGACAATATGTTGTTGTAGTAGTTTTTAACTTAATGATATAATGTAAAACTTTATGAATATATCTAGTGTTTCCAAGGCTACTAAACCAATCGGTCTTTCGAGATTTGATCTTTCATGTGATCATTCCAATGTTATGTAATAATGCACCGACTATGGGTAACTGGGGTCGGGGTGTTACAGTTGGTATCAGAGGAAGTTTAGTACAAACCTTGGAAGCTAGATTTAGGTAAACTCTGATTAGATCATGTAGACCTAAGATGAACATTGAGGATTAGTATAGAAGAACATCCTAGAATTTTTGTATTGTAGAGATTTTGTGAGTTTTTCGAGCAATACATCCATGTATGGATATGAGTAGGTAGAGGCGGCTCTGGCACAGATGTACCTAGGGGTAAAACCCGAAAACACCGCTTTGAGCTAGACTCGAACGGGAACTGGTGCACGACAACAGGCCTTGCTACACTCTTGGTTATGACACGCCCGTGGGATATGCTTAGGATAACTCTCATTTTCTTTACAAATCATTATGAAGGGTTTATGAGCATATACTTCCTCGAAGAAAACATTTTTATGGATAGGGATTATATCCATAAATAGTTCAATTTATGTTAACTGTTTTATAAGTATGGAATTATGTATTTTTATTCATAAACTGATCTAGTTTATGCCATTATTTTGAAATGGAACCTAGTGGAAGAAATGGAAACTGTATCAATGCATGCACTCCATGTAGGGATTGCCCTCCTGCTCAAGATAATTATAGTGGAGCTGGTGTTGCCACTGGTGCCGATCAGCTAATCACCATACTGAGACAACACACTCAGGTTATGAATAATAACCTTACCCGTATGGAGCAACCTGATCCATAGCGTGGAGGATCAATGTTAGATCGATTCATGAGGCAACAACCACCAACGTTCAATGGAAAACAAATCCCTTAGTAGCTGAGCAATGGATAAATTCCCTAGGGAAAATATTTCTGGCTTTGGGGAGTAGTGAAAGAGAAAAAGTTATCATGGAAGTTTACCGCCTCACTGGAGAAGCTGATCAATGGTGGTCATTGATTCAGAACATGAAGGAAGATGATGAAGTATCAAATATGGAATGGAGGGAGTTCGAAGATCTGTTTTTAGAAAAATACTTTCCTCGTGACCATCAAGCAGATATTGAAGGGAAATTTATGAGTGTGAGACAAAAGGAGGATGAGAATGTCACAAAGTATGAAGGTAACTTTACAAGGTTAGAAAGGTATGCTTGAGATTATATATGTAACCCAAGAAGTAATATTGATCGTTTCTTTGATGGGTTAAAACCATTTCTCCATCGAGCATTAGTCTCACAATCCTTCTTGTCGTACGAAGACATTGTCTCTTGTGCTATCAAAAAAGAAAAGGAATTCTCTAAGTCTTATGACTATAAAGCAAAGAAAGAAAAGAAGGGATATGCTGATCGATCTGGGAATGGAAATAAGGGGATGAAGGGAAATGCTGAATATCCATCCTGTGGTAAATGTGGGAAGAAAAACCCCGTTACTTGCTTGAAGGGGATGTGTGTCTGTTACAAGTGTGGTGAAAAAGGCCACCAAGCTCGTGAATGCAAAGGGAAGAAGGAAGCTACCAATATTCAATGCTACAATTACAGGGAGATGGGACATTATGAAAATGAATGTCCTCAGCGTCAGGGGAACTTACCTCAGAAAAGGCCAAGGGATCAAGGCCAATCTTATGCTATCACTACTGTTGAGGTAGAAGCTCCGAAAGACGTGGTGGCAAGTAATTTAATGGTTTCCACAAGTTTAGAAAATGCATTATTTGATTATGGATCATCACATTGTTTCATATCTTCCCAGTTTGCTAAGAAAATTAGATATTTCCAATTGGATTTAAGAAGGGAGTTGTCAGTTAAAACTCCTAAGGGATGTATCATTGCAACAAAGTTTTGTGAATCAGTCCCCATTAGAGCACATAAATGTTCTTTATTTATAGATTTCATCGTCATACCTATGATTGAGTTTGATATAATCCTCGGTATGGATTGGATTTCAGATAATGATATGAAGATTTATTCTAAGAATACTGCGGTTACGATTTCTGATGATGATGATAAGGAACACCTTATATTTAGAGCAGAATCGTCACCACCTAATTCTTATCTAGACCCACCCCAAGTAGCTCAACTAAATTCAATTATTGGGGAGGAAGAGAATGAAATGACTATGGGTGAGGATAGGAATTTTGAAATAGAGGATGTACCTGTTGTGAAAGAATATATAGATGTATTTCTAGAAGATTTACCTGGACATCCTCCAGAATGAGAAGTTGAGTTTTCCATTGATTTAATTCCTGGATCAAGGCCTATATCGAAGACCCCTTATAGAATGGCCACTGTGGAATTAGTCGAACTAAAGAAACAACTAGATGAATTGAGTAATAAATGATTTATTCGACCTAGTGTTTCTCTATGGGGAGACCCGGTTCTATTTGTTAAAAAGAAATATGGATCTATGCGGTTATGTATCACCTATAGGGAGATCAATGCCGTAACAATAAATAACAAGTATCCCCTACCTCACATTGATGATTTATTTGTCCAACTGCATGGAGCTCAATACTTTTCAAAGATTGACCTTCAATCTGTATACCATCAGTTGTGTGTAAAGAAGGAAGACATTCCGAAGACAGCATTTCAAACCAGGTACAAGCATTACGAGTTTACTGTAATCCCTTTTGGATTGACTAATTCACCCTTTGTATTCATGGATCTGATGAATAGAGATTTCAAGGAGTATCTCAATGAATTTTTGGTGGTATTTATTGATGATATCTTGGTATACTCTAAAAGCTACAAGGATCATGAAAGTCACTTGCGCATTATCCTGAAGACTCTGAGAAGACATGAATTATATGGGAAGTTTAGCAAGTGTTAATTTTGGCTTCATGAGATTTCTTTTCTTGAACATATTGTCTCTAAAGATGGAATCTCTGTTGATCCTTCTATGATCAAGGCAATCCAAGAATGTCCAGCACATACGAGTATAACTAAGGTACGCAGTTTTATTGGTTTGGCAGGTTATTATCGACGTTTCGTCCAGAATTTTTCCCGATTGGCAAACCCATTAACGAAGCTCACACGTAAATGGGTTAAATTTGTTTGGACAAAAGAGTGTGAAGAATGTTTCGAAGAACTGAAGAGAAGATTATTCAATGCTCCTATATTGACTCTACCATCAGGGAATGATGAGTTCGTTATTTATAGTGATGCATTGAAGAAAGGACTTGGTTGTGTCCTTATGAAGAATGATAGGGTTATCGCCTATGCATCACGACAGTTGAAAATTAATGAGAAAAACTATCCTACTCATGATCTTGAGTTAGCAGTTGTGATCTTTGCTTTGAAGATATGGAGGCACTACCTCTATGGAGAAAAATGTGAGATTTTTACTGATCACAAGAGTTTGAAGTATATTTTCTCACAAAAAGAAATCAACATGAGGCAAAGGAGATGGCTTGAATTACTCAAGGATTATGATTGCACAATACACTACCACCCGGGGAAGGCAAACAAGGTGGAAGATGCTTTGAGCAGAAAAGACCATGGAGTTTTGAACAATATGAGAATTGAAAGGGATCCAATTTTCATGGATCTATTGAAGATGGAAATGGGAATAACCAGGGAAGGTGAAACATCAATGCTCTTTCAAATGGTTTCCAGACCATCTTTACTAGAAATAATTAAGAGTTCTCAGACCGATGATGAAGAATATCAAAAGAGGATTGAAGCTCTGAATGAGGGGATATTGAGAGACTTTGTGTATGAAGATGGAATTTTGAAATTCATGAAGAGACTTTGTGTTCCCGATATACCTGATCTAAAAAGGGAATTTCTGGATGATGCTCACAGTTCCAATTTCTCTATACACCATGGGAGCACCAAAATGTATAGAGACTTGAAGACACATTTTTGGTGGGACAACATGAAGAGGGAGATTGCTGATTTTGTGTCAAGATGTATGGTTTGTCAACAAGTGAAAGTTGGAAGGCAACAACCTGGTGGAGTATTGCAACCTCTTCCCATACCAGAGTGGAAATGGGACAATATTACGATGGACTTTGTCATGGGGCTGCCAAAAACTCTTAGAAGGAACGATGCAATATGGGTCATTGTTGATCGTCTTACAAAGTCAGCACATTTTCTTGCTATAAGAAAAGATCTACCATTAGAACATCTAGAAAGAATATATATTGATGAAGTTGTGAGACTTCATGGAGTACCCCTATCGATTGTTTCTGATCATTATCCCCGTTCTACTTCAAGATTCTGGAAATGTCTTCAGAAAGCCTTGGATACTGAACTTCATTTGAGCACTGCCTACCACCCTCAAATAGATGGACAATCAGAATGAACTATTCAAACCTTAGAAGACATGTTGAGATCCTGCTCACTTGACTTTTAGGGTATGTGGGATAAATATTTACCTCTAGTAGAATTTTACTATAAAAATATCTTCCATTCGAGTATTCAGATGGAACAATATGAAGCGTTATAAGGAAAGAGATGTCGTACACCAACCTGTTGGGATGACGTTGGTGAATGAAAACTTGTAGGCCCAGAACTGGTGGAGGAAACGATGGAAAAGGTGAAGGTAATCCAAAATCACATCAAAGCAGCTCAAAGTAGGCGGAAGAGCTATGCCGATAATCGAAATAAGTATTTGGAATTTCAAGTCGGTGATCATGTTTTCTTGAAGGTATCTCCATGGAAGGGAGTCATACGTTTTGGTAAGAAAGGTAAATTGAGTCCCAGGTACATCGGACCTTTCGAAATTCTAGAACGAATTGGGGCTGTAGCTTACCAATTGGCAATGCCGCCAAGTCTCTCCAAAGTTCACGATGTGTTCCACGTATCTCTGTTGAGGAAATACATGCCTGACCCAACGCATGTACTCACCTATGAGGAATTAGAACTGGAACCTGATCTATCTTATTGTGAAGAGCTCATTAGGATTCTTGATACGAGAGAACAAGTACTGAGAAATCGGACGACTTGTCTGGTAAAAGTCTTGTTGAGAAACCCTAAGATGGAAGTGGCAACGTGGGAACCCGAGAAATTTATCATGAAGAACCACCCGAGTCTTTTCATGCGGTAGTATTCTAGAAATTTTGAGGATGAAATTATTTGAAGGAGGGGAGAATGTAACACCCCAAGCTTCTACGGTACGCTTCTCTTTGAATAATGCAATAGCGTGTGTTGTACACAACATCGAGTTCTAACACACTCCACAACCGATCAAACTAGTAGTTATGAATAGTAATACCTACTTTCTAAAATTTTAGAAATTTTATCTCTCAAAATGGAATTCATTTTTGTATTCGGAGTATCGAATTTAGCCTAAGTTGAAATTTTGGTACTTTTCGGATAACTTTCATATTTTGATGAATAGTGAAAATTACTAAATTTTAATTAAAAACAACTTTTTTAATCAAAATAATTAATAATGATAAATTATGAATTTGAGTGGTTTTAAATTATATTTCGAATATATTTTTACGATTTAATACAATTTCGGTCATTGGACATAATTTCACAATTAATCAGAACATAAACAAGTATCATTCTTTTGATAATTATTATATCTTAAAAACAGGCTTTTGTTTTGAAAGCGGGAATTAATTTTAAATTAATTTCTGCCACTTCTGTGTTTTGAATTTCGAAAAATGGATTCCATATTTGGAATCAGTATGTTCAAATTGTGTAAATAGGTAACTTTTATTTTTAGACATTTTGAATAATTACTTTGGTAAATATTTTATTTACCATGGTTAAAGGGTAAATCCGGTAAATAAGGGTTAACAAATAATATTATAATAATAAAAAATTACTATAAAACGTTTCCTAACCTTATTGGTTGATCCATGTTCGAACATCGGCATCTTTGGGTCAATCTCGGGACCCCATGGTGCCACTTGTACGTGATAGGGACACTTTATTTTAATTATGTTAAAATGAATACAAAATGACACAAGCATATATCTTTTAGAAAAACAATTTTTACATAGGGTTATATATGTTTTATTTTAGACTATAAATATTCATTAGAAAGATAATAATATTTCCTATATAATGATATTTTATTTATAATTTTTAGACATTATATAAGTTAATTTATTTATGACACAATGATGCTGCAGTAATTACCATAATAGTGAAAAATTAAAATAATTGATATTATAAATACCCAAATAAATATAATTTTAGACCTTTAATGAATTAAACTAATTTTATAGGTTAATATGATATGTTATTAATGATTTAATTAACTTTTTTCGAAGTAATAATTCTGTTACGAGTTTTACAAAAATCAACTATTGAATAGTGTCAAAATTGACATAAAAGAGTGTTTAAAACAAATATTATATTATTAATTGATATTAAATTCCTAAAAATCTAAGTTTAATCCAAGAGACTTATATCATGATATTTGTATCATTAATGGAAAACTTGGGGGTCTATTGGAGGTATATAGTAAGTTTATTAACTATATCATATAAAAATACAAAGAGACATTGTAAAAGTGAAACTAATTAACTAAGAGTTAATACTTAATGATAAGGTTATTATAATGACCCAACCCTGTCTAAATTCTATTGGTTGGGTGGTTTTAGACCTATCCCACATTAAAATTTAAATAATCCACTTTGGAGCCATTAGAAACCGAATATGAATTTATTATAAAATAATATTTCTAACTTTTCCAAAGGTGCCCCTCACCCCCCTTATAAAAGGGCACTCTCCCTTCTCATAAACTCACACCTTCAAATCCTTTTGGTTCGGCCAACCTCTGCCCAAATACTCTTTCAACTTCCCTCAATTCATCCTAGAGTCCTTCCTTTAGTCAGAAAGCCAACTTAAGTATCCCTTTTGATCAAATCAAAAGGAAGAACCCAGAGAAGAGGCAATGATTTCACCACCCTTTTTCAAGTTCCTTTCTTCTTCCACTTCTTCCTTCTTTGATATTACCATTATAAAATAATAACTCCAGTATCTTATATATGTTGTGATGTTATTATAAATATGGTACAACCATATTCATTATTCTATCCATCCTTTGAATAACATGTCACCATTCGTGCGTACGTACGACTTACCGTCTCCACGTCGTGGTGTAATTGTTATTCAATAAATTATTATTTGGATGGGTATAATAATGATGAGTAACTCATGTAAATAATAAATATAACATGATATTGTCTCTCGTGCGTACGTACGGACTACCATCTCCACAAACGTGATGAGATTCATTCTCCATCGTATCCATTCAAGTATAATTGTCATTTGATGATTAATAATAGTATCAAAGGACTTGATATAATTCTGGGTATTATTAATATACAACCTATCAATGAAAAAGACAACTTACATGAAAAAACATATAAATGAAAATGAGTAAGTTAACACCCGAAACAACGATAATACTAAGATATTATTAACAAATCAATGTTAAAAGATCATATATGATATCATATTAATATATATGATTCTTGTATAATTTAATAACAATTATTCACCATTATACAGGAGGTTAACCTACCCCAACCAAGAAAATGTACAAGGTAAGGGTTTATTTCGCAATCTCTTCATTATCCATGGTTGTTTATATGTAATAATCTACAGGGATCTATTTATCATCCACATCCATGTTTCTTAAAAATGAATTTCAAAACATTTTTACTATATACTAGAATATGGGTTAAAGTCATTTATACCCTTGTTTGACTTTTTATAAGAGGTTTATAAAGGAATCTTTCCATCATTTTACAAACAAGGTGCTTTTTAACCTTTTCGAAAAAATTAAGGTAAGAATGTTTTTTTAACTTATACGGCGGGTGCAGCTAATTTCTACCGTTATAAAATCGTAGAAGCTTCCCTTAAAAGATTATAAGAATATTTTCAAAGAAAATGTTTTATTTTCAATTATTTCAATATATAAAGAGATATTTCTCTAAAAAGAGTTTTGATTTCATCTATGTCAACATACTTTGATGGATTTTACGCTTATTTGAAGTTGATTTATTATGATAAAAAACTTATATATTGTGTTGAAGGTTTTGTAATATGTTTGACTGTGGATGAGTTATTTTTATACCATTCATGGTTTATGGATGAAGTATTTACATTTTGTATGCTATTTTTAATACGAATGATTATGTTATGTTTAAAACTTTTCATATGGGAATGCATTAGACTAAATATGTGACGGGTAGAGCCCGCTATAGCTCCTCGATGCATCGGTAGGTCTCATGAGACAAACTAGTGTCTTGGCACAAGGCCGTGGAAAAATCATATTTGTAGTCTTGGCACGAGGCCTTGGCTATGTGGTTATGACAGTCTAGCATTATGCATTCCATCAGTATGAAAGTATTTATTGATATTGCATGTGATTATTCGATTAGTAGAATATCAATGTGAATAAGTAAATGGAATTATTTCATTTTATTTTTGCCATACTATGTTGAAGTTGAAGTTTAAAAGGCTTTTGTTTTAGTTATACATTGCCTTAAATGTTTATTCTTATTTTTGAAAGCTTCCGCTATATTTTTATCCTTACTGGGCATTTGAGCTCACCCCTTTTCTATGTTTTATTTTTCCCAGGATGTGAAGAAATAAATTATGAATGACCTGCAGGGATATTATGAGGGGATAATAGTGTGGAATATGGAGAAAATATGTTGTTGTAGTAGATTTTCACTTTATGATGTAATGTAAAACTTTATGAATATATCTAGTATTTCCAAGGCTACTAAACTAATCGGTCTTTCGAGATTTGATCTATCTTGTGATCATGCCAATGTTATGTAATAATGCACCGACTCTAGGTAACTGGGGTCGGGGCATTACACCTTCAACACTACATTTATACATTTTCTATAATACACGATTCCTGTAATGGGATGTTGTACATGAACAATACCCAAATTTAATGGAAAAGGTGTGTGATCAAATTATACATCCTGTATCTCGTTCTACATGTTTTATATCCCTTATCCACCATATCATGGAGATGTTTAATTAGGATTTTTTCCCTTGATCATTTCACTATTTTTTTTATCATTTACTACGCACCGAAGTATGATCCATTCGGTAGGACATACCAGATAGAGTTATTGGATTCCCCTGAGAGGCCTTGTGAGGGATGATCTATTTATTGTTTTGTTCCTAGGAATAGTTCTTGGTATATATGTGACCAAAATTACCGGGTGACAATCCTCTACATAGTGGGTTAATACATATGGAGTTATTGGTACCCCCCACCATGTCCCTAGCTATGATCCTCATATGATGTATCATATTTCTATTTAAATCTATCAATGTATCTATCAAATGATGACTTCTGATGAATTGTACATGTTATATGGACATCATCAGTGCTATCATACATAGGAGTGTGCTCTACCAGATACATGTTTTGTGGAATCTTCAAACTAGATCACTGTTGGTGGTATGTGGTAGTTGTGACTTAACTCTAGAAAGTGTCCCTTCATTGAGTATATCTAGATATCATTCTATTATATTGTATAAATATACTTGTGTAGAGATAATTGTATCTTTCTGTTGAGTATTTCATTGTGGTTTTGGGGTGTTCTACTATGTATTGTTATATTGACCCATGCATGGGATTTTTCATCATGTGTCATGTCATGTGAAAAGGAGTGACCTTTTGACGATGTACATAGAGAACTGTAACTAGGATGAGCATTGTGTATTTAGACAGGTTGAGGTGTTTTTATGGAATCAAGTTTCATTCGATGTACTTTCATTACAGATTGATCTATATAATTTAAAAACTATTTTGTTGTGATAGTATTTGGATCTATATTCATTACATGGTTTATTTTTTTTGTACTCTGTTGGTGGGTGTAGTAGCATGCCAGAATTTACTTTCTTAGTGACCTTTACATTTTTGAATTATAGGCTTGGAGATGTGTTTGAGTGTACATGTATATAGAGAAAGCCTCCCTTGTCAGTGGTATGATTACTCGGTGCTAGTCACTAGCACCCACTAGGCATATCACTAATTTGGGTGGCATTCTCTATGTACTTGTACAAAAACACAAATCGCCTAGCCCAAAATTCTAAAATATAAAAACCAATAAATAAGTAAATTCATGTATAGAACAATCCCAACCAATAGATAATGAAAGAAGTAAAGAATGTAATGTAAATTATGACATAATAACAGCCCCCTAATAGAGTTTGTAAACTACAATGTCCAACTTGTAAACAAAAAGGAACTGGGACTACTGCTTGATTCCTTATGAACACCAAGGCCTATATTAACTCAAAAATATCTTTCTAGTTCTGGTCTACCCTATACAACATTAAAAGGTCACTCGTCTATAAAATAAATCACATGTGTGGGAAATTAAAATGTAGGGGTGAGTGTAAAAATTCTCATTATAACTCTCCAAAACCACTATAATATACATAAAGGAAATATTTAGTCAGATATACACAAGTATATAAATACAACATACAATAAATACATCAAAATATACAGAACAAGACATGTAGTCTAGAGGTAAGAAAAAACTACTGTATTCCACCACTAGGGATTAGGATTGAAGATTCCACAAAGAAATCATACAGGATAATGAACAACTATGTCTAATAGGACATATTTCATCCATCCAATATAAACTATTCGTTGTAAACCGTCATGAGAGAGATACATTGATAGATCTTAATATATTTATGATACATCATATGAGGATCATATCCAGGGCCATGGGGTGATACCAACAACTCCATATGGATTAACACAGTAAGAATAGGATCAACACCCTATAAAATAGTTTAGTTTTATACATGTAACTAATCGCATAACGTTTTACTATTCAAATCCATACTTATACCGTTTTTTTAAACTAGTTTAGTAATGAATATTAAAAATATAATAATTAATTTCACTTTATGTTTGAATTAATTAATATAATTCTTATCACTATTTAATAGGGCAATTTTACTTGTTTTGGTGTTTACATTATAGGAGGAGGTGATATGGTGAGCTCGTGATGGAAATCAAGCAAAAATGGGCCAAACTGTGCGAGAGACCAAGAATTCATGTGGACAATTATCTATACGATGGACAATACGTATATCCAATTAGGCATAAAATGGGTGTATGAATTTAGGAAAATGTGGGATAGATTTCTATAGAAGATAATGAATCCCAATTCGTCCATTTGGAGGCCCCAAATTGGGCCACAATGTGATGAAATTTTGGGCAGGCCAGATTGGACCACCCTTCTGTATTTGGACCATTACGTAGGCCTCAGAGATCCAATTAGGATTATTCAACCACCCTTGAACAGATAACTTTAAACCATGACTCTCCACCTAACTTCAAGTCATTTGAGCATGTTTTGATCAGCCAACCAGCAGGAATAATTTGGAGTGAAAATATGACTTTAATTGTTACATTTCCCTTTAGATACTTCACCACTTTATGTGGAAATATGGATGTAAATTGAACATAAAATCACTCCTCCCCCTCATTATTTGTGTTTTAATACCAGGTGTGAAGGTTAGTATAATTGGAGAGCTCTATTTACACATTTTATTTCACTTCTCCCTCATGTACTTCTAAAACTCTTATTGATCAATTTGTGGAGTGTCCTTTATTGTAATCCCGAGCTCCACACTTGTAATATTAATGAGGTAATTTATTTATATTTTTTTTGTAAATTGATTTAAATTTAACCATCTAATTTATTTTATTTCGGAATGATTAAATACCAATCAATGGAACAAGAATCCACATGCTTCCATGCATAACTTTGATATTGTGGTGATTTGAGTGCAATTGCCTCTTTTTTCACCCCACCCTTTCATGAGTGTTCAAATAGAATATACCGGTCGATACAATCTAGGAGCTTGAGAAAATTAATATTAATGTTCTTTTCATGTGGAATATTTTTATCATTGACCCAAATCTGTTCATCTCATCACGTTGTTGATTCGATCCCTTGATTGAGTTCTATTTTTTTACATCGATTCTTCTTTGTTGATTTTGAGTGGTTTCTGGTAGTCAATATTATTGATTGATCAAATCCTAGGTGGTAACCTAGTAATAACTCACATACCATTTCTGGTTTTAGTATGTATAAAATAAAGGTATCAATTATACTTCCCTTTCCCTTGAGAGTAATGATGTGTTGATCATCAAGGGACACATACCCAGGTTGATCACGATTTCTCAAACTGTCTTCTCTCTATAGTAATATACATTCAATTTCTGTTCTTAAAGAAACAAAAAAAAAGGTTTATGAAATCAGATTACACTTTTAGTTTCTTTATCAGAATCTCATTTTGTAATTGATGATCTAAGGCCTCTTCGAGAGTTGACCTACGGTTGCTGTTATACTGCCGAAATTCTAGTTAATAAAAGTCTAATTTGACATGCTCGACAATGCGATCAAATTTTGGCCCCATTGTTAGAGATCCAAGAACATTTTTTTCTTTATTTAAATTTATTTATTTATTTTTCTTCTTAATTAGTACTCCTTTAAATACCCCACCCCCCATTTTATTATTTTTGTATCGGTTTTCTATTTCTATTTTTGGTTTTTTGTGTGTGTTCTTTATCCCTATCTCTCTCTTATTATTCTCTCTCTATCTATCTCTAAAATTAATTATGCTAACATTATATTCTACTTTTAGCCTCCTTATGCGATTTTATACATATTTAATCATAAAAACAAACTTCATAACTTATTCGCATGATCCGATCAGAAAAATGAAAAATGGATTGAATTTGACCTAGAAATTGAAAAGACATTTGATAAAAAAAATCAAGGAATGTAGAGAAGGTCAGTCAAGTAACACTAGGGAACCCATCTTGTCACATCATGTGGTCATAAAACAATCTAAAATTCAACCCAATTAAACCTAAGAAAACCTAGATGCAAATAATCGATCCTTAAAAGAACTGACCACCCCAGATGTGGTGTACTAGCCTACCTACATCCAATATCCTGAGGAAGTAACCAACATTGAGCTGAGACCATGCCTCATCCACAAACTTCCCAAATTCAATGGTCTTCCTAGTGAGGACCCTAATAAACACATTAAGGAGTATCATGTAGTGTTCTCCACCATAAAACCTGAAAATGTCTCTGAGGACTTAATTATGTTTAGGGACTTCCCTTTCTCCCTTGATGGTGTAGACAAAGATTGGATATAATATTTTCATACCACAATTGGGGGATCAAATGACTGAAAAATACTATTTTTATAGAATTTATTCCCTGCATCCAGAACAACATCAATTAGGAAAGAAATTTTTGTCATTTGACAATCACAAAAAGAGAACCTTCAAGAATAGTATGAGAGATTCAAAAGACTCTACTCAAGCTGACCCCACCACCATATTAGTGAACAACTATTAATCCAAATCATCTATGAGGGACTTATCCCCATAGATCATGGAATTATTGATGCAGTAGCTGCAGGTTCCTTGGATTATAAAACTCGTTTCACTGCTCGTGACTTAATAGCCAACATGGCACAAAATGCTCAACAATTTGGTACACGAGCTATTGAACCTACTTGAGGAGTTCATGAGGTAAGTCAATCATCCCTAGAACAAAATGTTGATAACAAGCTTGATGATATGCATACCCTTGTAAGGCAATTAGAAAATGCATATGGTAACTCAAAATCTCCTCATGTTCCATTACATTGTGGTATTTGTTATGACAATACTCATTTTCATGACCAGTGCCCACAAATTCAAGATTCACCTGAGTCCTGTGCAGCCGTTTTCTCAGGGCATCCATACCAATAAACACCTACCTTCAGGAACAAACAATTCAGGCAAAATCCAAATCTCGGGTGGCAGGCACAACCCCAGTACCGACAAGGAGGAAACTCAAGCTACCCCAAGTAGAATTTGTATCAACAAAGACAAGGTATGAAACCTTCTTATCCTTCAACTTCTCAAAAATTATCTTCCTCTTCCTCCCAAATGTGAACCAAGCCTCGGGGACATGGTGAGGAAAATTTCATCCCAAAACTTATAGTTCCAATAAACCACACTATAAACTATTCAAGACTTATGAAAAGTGGGGCAATTATCCAACACTATTAGTGAGATTTAGATGCAAGGTAATGGAAGACTACTATACCAACCCATTTCCAATCCAATAGAAAAAGGTAATGTATGTGAAGTTACACTATGTAGTGGTAAAGAAGTCTCTCCTTCTATTGATAATGCACAATAGGTATGTCACCCTCTTGAAAACTCTCTTTCCCAATACTCAAAATTTATAAGTAATGAAGAATAAGACAAAAAGGGTAATCGAGTTATCATTAAAGATTCCCATGAAAAATCCATTACTCTTAATTTCCCTCAATGACTCGCTAAATCTAATAAAAACATTGATAATGATATTGAAAATGAAATAATGGATACATTTTTAAAAAGTTCAAGTTAATATTCCATTATTCGATGTTGTTAAGAAAATTCTTCATTATGCCAATTTTCTCAAAGAACACTGCACCCATAGATGAAGGATGAATGAGAATGAAATAATCATCCTAGGAATAAATCTTTCATCCTTGATTCAACCTGAAATTCCAACTAAGTGTAAGGGTCTGGGGACATTCATGATACCTTGGACAATAAGGGAGACATTCTTTTCAGATGCTATCTTAGATTTCGGTGCTTCCATTAATGTAATTCCTCACTCTGTGAATACTTACTACAGGTTTTACAACTTCAACCAATAGGGATTATCATGAAACGTGCCCACCAGAGTATTATGCATCCAACATGAGTGATGGAGGATGTCCTTGTAAGAGTGAAAAATCCCATCTTCCCCACTAATTTCTACATTCCTGAGATGGAAGATACCCGAACACAAGGACATTCCCCACTCATACATGGGAGGACATTCCTCAAAATAGCAATGACAATCATTAATGTTAACAATGGTACACATTCCATGGAGTTCGGAGGAAATATGGAATGTTTTAACATCCTTGAGGCCATGAAACACCCCATTGAAGAGCACTCCACTCTTCGGGTCTCTTCAATGGATGTTCTCTCAAACGGTTCACACACACACACACACACTTCTCTCATCAACCAATACATTGATTCATTTTCCTTTTCTTCATCGTTGGATGATATGAGTTTGGATACTTGTTTTGAGTGCTATGTGGGTTCTGAAAAGTGTAAATTTTGTGCATTAATTGGTGAGTGTGTTCATTCTAAGACACCCATGACCGTTGATGATTCTGCAAATATCATTTCAATAGATTCTAGATCCTTAGAGAATAAACATGGGCAGATATACAGTTTCATGGACCTCAATCCTCCTAAAAACACTCCATCAATCCAGAAACCCCTGGTGTTGGAACGTAATCAAAATCCTTCTAATTTAAAATATGCATATCTTGAGGTTATTGACCATTTTCCCATCATTATTGCCAATAACCTCTGTCCACAACAGGAATCTAAACTACTCAAACTTTTGAGAGAGTGTAAAAAGGAAACTGGATAGACATTGGATGATATTCTAGGGATTATCCCATCTATTTTTATGCACCATATACTTTTGGATGATGAGGATAATCCCTTAAGACAATCACAATCTCGGTTTAATACCACTCTCCTTGAAGTGGTAAAATAGGAAGTCATTAAATTACATGCTATGGGGATCATATATCTATATCTCATAGTAAATGGGTTATCTCTGTGCAAATTGTGCCAAAAAATAGGAATAATAGTTGTGTCAAATGAAAGTAATGAATTGGTTCCAATACAAGTGCAAAACAGTTGGCGAGTTTTTATTGAATACTGTCGGATGAATCAAACAATGTAGAAGGACCACTTTTCTCTACCTTTCCTTGACAAAATTTTAGAATGATTGGCCGGTAAGTACCATTATTTGTTCCTTCATGTTTATTAGGTTTTTTTCCAAATCCATATATCCCATGAGGAGTAAGAAAAATGAAATATTTACATGTCCATTCAGCACATTTACACACATAAGGATACCATTCGGTCTATGTCATGCTCCTGGTACATTTTAGTGATGTATGTTGAGTATTTTTTCTGAGTACCTTGAGTGTTGTATGGAAGTATTTATGGATGATTTCATGGTTTAGGGTACTTCTTTTTTATCATTTTTTGGAACACCTAGGTTTTGTCCTCCGCCACTGCATTCAAAAAGATCGTGTTTTAAATTTTGATAAATGCCTTTTTATTATTGAGTGGGGAATAGTTATTGGGAATTTCAATTAAAATAAGGGAATTAGAGTTGATAAATATAAAATTTAATTAATTTAATCCCTTAAATATCTAATATGTTTTCGGGAGGTGTGATATTTCTTGGGTCATGCTGGTCTTTACCGCAAATTCATTAACGAATTTAGTAAGATTGCACTTCCATTGTCCCTAATGTTGCCAAAATATTCCGTGTTTGTGTTTAATAAAAATTATTAGGATACATTCAATTAAATAAAAATGAGTCTCACCACACCAACCACTATCCATCTTTAAAGGTCGAATCTCCCCTTCGAGCTTATGTGCGATGCCTCTAATAGTGCAGTTTGGGAAATTTTATCACAAAGGGTTGGGAAGGCTCCTCCTGTCATTGCATATTCCTCACGTACCCTTGACCCTGACCATGTAAACTAAATAACCACTATAAAATAACTCCTTTCTATTGTGTTTTCCTTTGAAAATATTCATTTATATCTTCTTGGGTCAAAAGTGATTGTGTTTTCTGACCATGCTTCCCTTTGATTCCACTTAAAGAAAACTGAAGCTAAGCCCCGCCTCATACGGTGGATACTTCTCCTCTGAGAGTTTCAACCTGAGATTAGAGATAATAGGGGAGTATAAAATTTTATAGCTGATCAAATTAGTAGAATTTATCCACTATTGGGCCACCATGCTGGCTCATCCCTCCCCATTGGAGAATTCTTTCCTCAGGAGAACCTATGTGATGTTGCGGACCTTACCTTCGGGTATCCAGACATTGTGAATTTTATAGCAAAATCTAGGGTCCCCACTGATTTCAGCACTTCCCAATCATATAGACCTAAACATGATTCTCGATGGTATATTTGGGATGACCCATATTTTTAGAGAATTTTTGGTGACCAAGTAGTTCGTCGGTGTGTCCTTGACAATGAGTTCACCCCTCTTTTGATCTTCTGTCACACTTTGGCTTATGCGGGACACTTTGGCTCTCAACGAACAGCTCAAAAGGTCCTTGAGTCATGAATGTATTGTCCAACATTGTATAGGGATTCCCATCTATTCTGTATGACAGGTAGTTGTTGTCAATTCACAGGAAATATCTCCAAGAGGAATGAAATGCCCCAACAGCACATGTTATTCTTTGAAATCATTGATGCACATGGAATTTTCATCATGGGGCCTTTCCCAAATTCATTTGGCTTCATTTACATCTTGTTTTCTGTGGCCTACATGGCTTAAATGGGTGGAATAAATGGATACTAGGACTGATGACACCCACATTGTTATTGATTCTATGAGGTCCCAGATTATTAGTCGGTTTGGTTTTCCAATATTTATCATTAGTTATCAGGGTTCCCATTTTTTCAATCACAACATGAATAATTTTCTCTGTATATATGGGGTTGATTATAATGTCTCTTCAAAATTTCAACCCAAAAAATGGACAAGTATAAATATCAAATCAAGAATTTAAGCGAATCCTGGAAAAAATGGTACAACCTAATTGGGAAGATTGGAGTTTGCCCTTGGATGCTGCACTTTGGGCATACTGCACAGCTTTTAAAACCCCAATCAGAATGTCACCATAAAAAATTGTGTTTCTAAAGGCCCATCACCTCCTAGTGAAGGTAGAAAACCATGCATATTGGGATGTTAAAAAATTTAATATGAATCTTTCATATGGAGGTGAGGAAAGGAATCTATAGATTAATGAGTTGGAAGAAATTTGACCTGATGAATATGGGAACTCCTAGATCTATAAAGAGAAGAAAAAGGCTATCCATGATAGCATGATTCATTCGGGGAAGTTCCATATTGGTGAAAAGGTCCTAATGTACAATTCTAGGCTAAAGCTCCACCCTAGTATGCTTCGTTCCCAATGTATCAGTCCTTATACTATTACTAATGTTTACCCTTTTGGTGAAATACAGATTTTTCATGAGCATAGTGGACGAAGTCTTACCATCAATGGGAAGTGACTTTAAAACATCTATGATGATTTTAAAAATAATCCAGTGGAGAAAATCCACATTATTGAAGCAACATACTAGTGAAACACACCTGTTTTTATCCTACCTTCTCACATTATCAATTAATACAGTGAGGACACTTCAAATTCTGGGTGTGGGGGTGGATACATTCCTGGGTTCTTTAGGATTTTCATCATGTTTATTATTTCTTCTCTTTTTCTCCATATTTATGGTATTTCACTTTTCCCCATATTTCTGGGTTTATCAGTGTTTTCATTACCTTTCTTCTTTATTCTTTTTTTTTCTACTTCTTTATGGTAATTTTACTCCCCCTATGCTGACCAAATCATGGAACTTACTAATAATGCTTGTTGAAATTGTTGATTCCATGTTGTTTTAAAATTTTATGAAACCTCTCTCCAGTATTGATTGAATATTTGTATGAATTTATCATCATTGAGTGATTTTCAGTGATCTGGGTTTCTACCAATGATATAAATGGTTGTATCTATGTGAAACATTTGAGATGATTGATGCCCCCCCGTCTGAGTTGATTTTAGGAAAAAAATGTCACAAATATCTCAACACATTTTTGCACCAAACCAAAAAGTGTGAATATTTCTTACTTACTTGATGGTAAATATAATTTAGGTTAATATTTTTCATCTTGAAATGATATTTTCATACGTTCATTCCCTATATAATCTGTTTCATTACTGTAAGGATAGACCTATGCATGTGTACCTGATATCTAATTATTGCACGCCCTCAAAAAAATGTTTTGTGTCTTGGGAAGGTCAAAAACCACTCCTACTCAACCTTTGAACATGTTATAACTATTATAATTTGTGTTGTGAGGATATCAAACAGGGTTTGAGAGATAAGTGTGAGATTTGTTCCAAGTGCATCTTCTGAAAACAAAATATAAATGATGGAAGTGATGAAATGTGAAACATATGGACGTATCTTGGTCAAGATATTATGGATGGACTTCCGACAATGCTTATGTTAGTGGGATATGAAATATTATTGAAAATGATGTTGGGTAGGTTCAGTGGACAAAATATTTTAAGCTGAAAAATGTAAAAATAACCTATATTTATTAAATAGAAAGTGGAAAGAATGGAATGGAATGGTTTTCACACACACACACACACATATAGAGAGTTATTGGTGTGGTTTAATTTTGAATTCCTTACTCAATTTGGTATCATGAATCTCTTTTAATTTCATTGTGATAGGATTTATGAGACTTCTTTTTCCATTTTCACAAGGATGAACTCCTTGGTTTGGTTTTGTAATTGATCACATTACATTCATGAATTTAAATTTCCTAAAATGTTAAACATCATGATTTTGGGAATATGTACAAGAATCATTTTTTTATATTTCAGTTTTCCCAGGAATTAAAATGTTTCGGTGATGGGTTGTGATCACATAGCAATTCACAATTCAAATCCACCCTTACACTGTTGTTTTAAACTGTTTTTGTAATGAATATTAATAATATAATAATAAATGGAAATTTATGTTTGAATCAATTAATTAATGTTTATCACTAGTTAATAATATAATTTTACTTGTTTTGGTGGATACATGGTAGGAGGTGGTGATTTAGAGAGCTAGTGGTGGAATCAAGCAAAATGGATCTAACTACACGAGAGCCAAAGCATGGATGTGAACAATTATCTGTATTGCGGATAATCCATGTATCAAATTTTGATAAAAATGGTTTTATGGGTGAAACATAATGTGGGATGTATTTCTATATAATATCATGAAGCCCAATTCGTCCATTTGTAGGCCAAAATAGGCACACAATGTGAAGACATTCTCGGTGGGACATATTCGACCACCCTTCAGCATAATGGCCATATCCTTGGCCTCAAATATCCAATTGGGATGATTCCACATCCCTTGGGAAGCTAACTAGAATCCCCAACTCTCCACCAAATTTCATTTCATTTTAACGCTTTTTGTTCAGCAAACCATCCGGAAAAAAATGGAGCAAAAAATATCCCTTTAATAGTCACCTAGCCCTTTAGATACATGACCACTTTATGTGGAAATATGAAAGTAAATTTAGCATGAAATCACTCCTCCCCCTTATTATCTCGGTTTCACGGCTAGGGATGAATCTTAGTCGAATTTAAGGGCTCTATTCAACCATTTTATTTCTCTTATCCTTCTTGTACTTATAATCCTCTTAGTGACCAATTTGGGGACTTTCCTTTATTGTAATCCTGAGCTCCATAGTTATAATCTTCATAATGTAACTGATTAACAGATTTGTTGTCAATTTTTATTTATTTATAAAATCTAACTTTTTTTATTTTGGTTTGATCAAATAAAAATAAAAGGAATAAGAATCCACATGCTTCCATGCATAACCCAGATCTTGTGATGATTTGAGTGTGGTTGCCTCTACTCCCTTTCATGAGTGTGAAAATGGTTTGAATCAGTTGATAAAATATAGGAGCATGAACCTATGAATATGAATGTTATTGATATGTGAAATATTTTTATCATTGAAACAAATATGGTCATCTCATCACATTGTTTATGTGATGCCTTGATTGAGTTCTGTTTTTTACATCAATTAATGTTTATTGATTTTAAGCGGTTGCCGACAATCAATATCATTGATCGATCAAATCCTAGGTGGTAAACTAGTAATAACTCACATAAAATTACTACATTTAGTATTTATAAAATCATGGAATCAATTATCCTTCCCTTTCCATTGGAAACAATTATGGACTGAGCATCAATGGACACTTACCTGGGTTGATCAGGATTTCTCCAACCATTTACTCTCAGTAGTAATATACTTTCAATTTCTATTCTTAATGAAAAAAATCCCAAGTATTATAAAACCACATTCCTCATTTAGTTTCTTAATCAGAACCTCATTTTGTAATTAATGATCTAAGGCTCTTTCGAGATATGACCTAGGGTTGCTACTATACAACAAAAATAGTTTTTAAAAATAGACATCTAATTTGACGCGCTCGACAAGACGATCAATAACTCCACCTAGGTCGTAAAGAATGAATAGAGGATCCCTATCTGGGTATTTAGAGGGATTCAAAAAACTCTATCTAGGATGTCCTACTAAAATGATTATTCTATATTGTGTTGAAATGGATACCCCCAACCATTAGGGAAATTATAGAGGGCACGAACCCAAATGATACCTGACCATGATACAGTGGAAAAGGGATCTAATCCATGTATAATGGGATAAACGACATGTAGTAGTATCACAAACTGTATACATTGACCCAAGGTACTACACTTGTACAACGAACCATGCTAGGAAACATGTTGTGCGGAAAAGGTATACATGACATGTTGAAATGCATAAACGCTATATCTATCCATCCGAGGTATGCCCTTGTACCTAGGTTGTGTGCTGTTACACAGCTTAATCCCCTACATTATTTCGTTTGATTTAGTAAATGGGGGTAGCTTGTGTTTCCGTACATGGGGTAGCCAATGTACCTGATCTGGGTTGGGCCGTGTTGTGGAGTACATTTCATGCACTCCACCTCGTGTATGTGTGCCCCTCCAGATACATGTTCAGTCAAGAGGAAATACCCACACCCCATGTTACTGATTTCACATGATTTTCCATACTTTATGGCTTCCAAAAACTATATATACCACTTAGAGGGGCCCACATGACTTGTATCATGGAATACACACAATGTTTTTATTTTATTTTATAGAATCTCATTTCCTCCATAACATGACTTATCCAATCATCTAGTGTTCAATCTATTGGTCCATTCATCCAAAAAGAGACTATCCAAGGCTACCTCATCATTATAGCAACAAATCAGTGAGTTTTGAGCCTTTAATCAACTCCAAAATATGATTTTGATCACCCATATAAACAACACTCAAAAAAAAATATCACTAAATAATTCGATCCACCTATCTCAATCGTTGTAACACCTCGGCTAGGTCATCCCAAGGTTGGATCTAAAATCTCTGATCATTATGAAAAAAATTAATGGTTCAATGATCATCTATTCCTATCCCACTAAGAATAAAGAACACAGATGAAAATGGGAAATAAATTCACATAAAAAACCATAAGAATGATCTTTTTACTTGGTTCATTACGGCCTTGATTTGTTCCCTATGAATGATCAACAATAAAAATCAAAACCACAATCAAAATAATCCACAAATAAATCCAAAAATTAACCCCTCCCACACGAACGATCAGGCCATGGGAGAAACTATTCATGGGTTGATAAGAATTAATCATTAATTATAATAATATAAAATAAGGAATGGAAAACACAATGCCCTACCTGGTATTTGGATCATTATTTGTTGATTATTGATTACAGGTGGTGATCCGTCAAGGATGATCTCGATCCACCATTCGTCAGCATTCGTCATGATATTTCTCTATGGTTACTCCCCAGAGATCTCAAGGATTTCTCCCATGTTATGAATTCTAACTTAGGGTCCCATACCATGATGCGAATAGAAAATGTGTCATTGAGTAACATTAAAATAAAACAAATCATTAATTTATTTTATTTGTTAAAACATCCAAAATTTATCTTTCATACTAAAGCCAAGAATTTTGATTTTAGGCCATGCCTAAGATAATTTCGTTGTATTGAACGTAACAATGCCATTAGATTTCTGATCTGGGAACTGATTTTGATGTTATTCCACTCTTTCAGGAAAACATCTCTCACATGTTATTTAATACATTAAATATATTTAAAAAATTTATTCTAGGTACACCGGACATCAAAATCCCATGCCGTCTCAGAACCTTGTCACAAATTAATTCCATATTATATTTAAAAATAATATACAAAAAATCTAGGACATTATATTCCCCACAACATAGGGCTTTACTTCCATGAAAATCCGAAACATAATGCTAATAAAAATTATATCTATAATGCACGTAAATATGAGCCGGACACTTCCATGTTCTCTCCAAAATATTCAAATACATCCACCAGACATGCACCAAAGGAATTTATCTCCCATAAAGAATCATATCCTATTGATCCGTGATCTCTATTGAATACTTTTAAAATGTCACTCATTCTTAATGACCGGATCACCCCAATCGATGAAAGGTGATTGTTCATGAACAAATTGCCTCATTTGTGACATGTCAAAGTATCCAGGTACCTAGTGTAATTGTGGGGGTATAACTATGTGGCGATCCCCCTCACAATATATACACAATATCTGAAAAGGGCCATTGAACCATGTATATGACTTGTCACCCTAGACAAATCTTCAATACCCACATCATGGTGTGACCCAAAGGAAAACATGGTATCATTCCTCGAACTCCAAGGAATATATCTCTTGTTGAAATAATACTTCTTCCTACTTTGTGTAGTCTTCATCTTCTCTTCGATAATCTAAACCATATGAGAGGTAGCTCTCACCAACTCTAGGCCCATATGTGCAGACTCACCAAGTTCAGTCCAACAAAGTGGCGACCATTAGGGTCACCTGTATAGAGCCTTGAATGGTTCCATACACATGGTCGAGTGTTTTCATTTTTTGTACAAAAACTCCATGAGTGGTAAGTGATCTTCCCTGTTATGACTAATGATCAAGATGAAAGCCTACAACATGTCGTCTAGAATCTGAATGGTCCTCTCCTTCTGGCCATCTGTCTGAGGATAAAACACTATGATCTAGAGTAATTGAGTCCAAAACACCTCATTATATCCCTTCAAGAACTAGGATTTGAAACAAGCATCATGATCTAAACCAATCTTCAATGAAACAACATGAATCTATATTATATCCTATACATAGTGTTGTCCTATGATCTCTACCAAAATATGTTCCCAAATATCTAGAATGTTTTTTGAATTGGTAATTGAGTCAATGATAAACCAGATGGCATCATGTCCCCTGGATGTTTGTGGTAATCCAATCATGAATTCCATGAATATCCCATCCCACATCCACTCTAGCACCTCTAAGAGTTGAGCCAATCCTTCTTGAACCTGGTTCTTGGCCTTCACTTGATGAAACATATAGCTTCTAGAGTCAAAATGTATAACTCTTTTCATCATCCATGGCCTCCAAAATATACCCCATAGATCCTAGTACATCTTCACCACACCTAGATGTACCACCACACTCAATGTATATAACTCCCTTAGAAGCTCCTCCCACAATTCCAGTAGTATAACTGTGCATCCTCTAAAGTTAATGATGTGATCGCACTTTGTGAACATCCATCAGGATCATGTCTTATGGATAACTGAGCACATAGAGTCTCACACTTTTCAAACACAAGCTACGCCTCCCTGACATACTCTATGATTGTAGTGGTAACAACCATAAAATGGAGTTATGCTCTCCCATGTACATCCACAACGATTAACTGCAATGATTCTAACTACTCTGAGGCGCCATCCATCAAATGTGTGCTCAATCTTTTGTTGAGTGCATCTACCACCACGTTCCTCTTCCCATGAGTATAGACGATTTCAAAGACGTAATCCTAGAGGAAATATATACACATCCTCTATATTAGGTTTAGATTCATCTTAAATAAGATATGATTGAGACACTTATTATCAGATAATATGATAAATCGCTCAACCATCATGTAGTGTCTCCACTTCTTCAACATGAACACTATTGATACTAACTCAAGATCATATCTCTTGTAGTTCTGATCATGTGGTATCAACTAAAGTAAACTATTGGAAATAACCAAATTCCTCTTTATTAGAAGAAAACCATGCCTAGTTCTTGATTCATCGTAGAAAGCACAAACTCACCACCCTCCTCCGATAGTCTCATAATCCGAAAACTTATCAAACTCAACCTCAATAACAAAAACATATTGTTTGGACTTCTCCTTCCACTTGAAAGCCTTACGCTTTTATGTTAATTTTGTGATAGGTGTTAATATCCTACAGAATTTATAGATGAATTCTAGAGACCCAATGCTTGACGTACATAGACATTACATTACTTTTGTAGAATACTTAATGCATAATAAAAACACACAAACAAGGACCATAACAGTTTAGTGTCTTTGGAAACTCGAAAAAATAATCTTCTAATCATTGTGAAAGATCTTAAACATCTCCCATAAAGATCTCCCCTTTTGTTTTCTTACCTAAAACGTTTCTTTATATCATTTGGAAAAGAAAACATAAAAAGGGTGAGATCAAATGCTCAGTAAGGGTTAGAATGGAGAAAATAAAACAAACCATATAAATTTTAACATCAAAACATGAACATAACTTTTTAACATCAAAATCATGAGTTGTGAAATAAATCTTGGCAGTACGTAAGGCATAGATCATAAAGTAACATCAATCATGATAAAATGGAATGGGAATAAAACATGTAATTGTGGAAAACCATTAAGGACATGATATGATTTCCATAGTATCCAAGGCATTGCTGCTAAAACCATCTTAGTTGACAAAGTCCATTACTGAACCGAGTTCACTCCTTGTTCCAGTCCTGTACTACTGAACTGGATTAACTTGCCATTCCAGACATGTCTATCTCATGAGATATAAATATTGACCCAATTCATTAGAGGGATATATAGGTCCCACCCATCTCATAATGAAATCATTCTTACTTATTCCACAAAATAAACATACATCATTCATAATAACCCAGTGAATAAAATGGGTTTCATAAACATCATCCCATCATAACATAATCCATATAAAACAAATGGATATAATTTCATCATAAGAAAACTGAAACCATGTAAATCATAGAGAAATTATACTTGAAACATAAACATATTAAATAATGTCATCTTAGATGGAAAATTGTTTTGATAAAACACTTGAAATTAATTCTTGAGGAAAATATCATTTCTTCTTCAAAATCAATTTCTTTTCTCAAAATGACATGAAATTTTAAAAGAAAAGTATTTTGTTGAAAATAATCATGAAATTTTGTAGAGGAAAATTCATTGAAATAATTCATTATAAAACTGTAAAAATCCATTCAGGCCGTATAAGTTAAAAAAACATTTTTCTCGTACTTTTGCCGGAAAAGTCAAAAAGTAACTTATATGGTAAACAAAAGAAAGATTCCTTCCACAACACAAAGTAAAAGTCAAATAGGGGTAAACATGACTTTAAAAATACATGTAATAATATCAAATACTTTATGAAAAACATTTTAATGGACATGGATGAAAAATATAACCCCAGTAAATACTTACGAATAAACAATCTCAGATAAAAACGAGATTGAAAAAGTTATCCCTTACCTTAGGTCCGATATGCTTCGTACGTATCCGAACCTCCTGTATAATGATTTAAATAATGTCATTGTCTTATTAGAGAATCATATTCATTGTTATGATATAATATATGGTTCATTTATGACTTTATATTACCCATTATTTTGTAAATAAAATGTTAAAGCAGCGTTTTGGGTAAGATCGTTTTATTTATCGTACGTGTTTGGACTTGTAGTTATTGATATTATTATTACTTTTATCATGATTTAAATACTTTCAGAATTTAAATAATGATTTATATATCATATATATTCTGTATATATATATATATATATATATAATATAGATAAATGAAATGAAATACACCGTTCATGGAGACAGTAGGTCGTACATACGAATGAACGCTGTTTTCCTTTCCTTATTGACTTGAATGGAAGTAAGTAGATGAAATACATATATACATAAATCCAGTATCATTATTAGGTCATAGATCTCATTATTACTTATTATATATACTTTGTAATCAATCTTGAATTATTAACATGGAAAATGAATGTCATCGCGTCATGGAGATGGTAATCCGTACGTACGCACGAGCGATGATATCGTTCCAATATTTATTGAATGGAATTGGAGTGGATGATATAATATCTTAGAATCAGTATGATGTTATAATAATCATATATAGTTATTCATTACACCATTATACCCATCCAAGTAAGGTGGTGGTGGAAAAACTGAATACACCACATCGTGGAGATGGTATTCCGTACGTACACACGCGCGGTGATTTAATTTTCCATAGGATGGATTGAATGTAAAATTGGTTTGTTTCATATTTTTAATAACATATCAGTATATAAGTAAAACCGATGTTATTAATTTATAATGAAACTACTAAATAAGAAGAACTCGAAGAAGCAAGAAAACTTGAAAGAATCAGTAGAAGAGATTACCTCTTCTTCGACGCAGCTCTTTTAAACATATTCTTAGGGCATTAGAGTTGGTCTTTTGAGAAGAATAGAACCACTATGATATAAATAGAGAGGTTGAGAAGAGGAATTGTCAGAGTTTGGCTGAGATTCAAGGCTCAAAAGGGTGTGAAGATAAGAAGGAAGGGGTGCCCTTTTTATAAGGGAGGAGAGGGGCACCTTAAGAAAAAATTAAAATATTATTTTATAATAAAGTCATATTCGGTTTATAATATCTCAAAATTGATTTATTTTGAAGATAAGTTGGGGATGGGTCGAAATAATCTCAAAAAACAGGTTTTAGACAAGTTTAGGTTACTATTATAACCTTATCATTTAGATTTAACTCTAAGTTAAATAATTTAACTTTTATCGTGTCTTTTTGTTTTCTTACACTATATGGTTAATAAACATACTATAACAAGACAAACGAACCCCAAGTGGTTCATTATTAATATATATAACCTTTTCTAAGACATTGTTCCGAAACTTAGATTTTTAGGAATAAAATAACTGTTAATAATATAATATTTGTTTTAAACACTATTTTATGCCAATTTTGACACTATTTGGTACATGATTTTTTTGAAAATCATAACAGCATGATTAGTTCAAAAAAAGTTAATTAAATCAATACTAACATGTCATATTAACCTATAAAATTAGTGGAATTTATAAAAAGTCTTAAATAACATTTATTTGGGTATTTATAACATCAATTACGTTAATATTTTATTAATAAGGTAATTACTGCATCATCATTGTGTCATAAATAAATTTAATTATTTATCGTCTAAAAATTATAAATAAAATACCACTATGTAGGAAATATTTTTATCTTTTTAAATAATATTTATAGTATAATTTATCTTATTTATAACTCTATATTAAAAATGTTTTCGTTATTAAACTTTGATTTTAACTATTTTAACTCTTCTTTAAATAAAATAATAATAAATGTCCTAATCTAATCCAAGTGGACCTATAGGGTAATATTTTTTTCCTAAGGTTATTTTTGGTCGAATTACACTTATCCCATAGAATTAGGACATGTTTTAGGGTAATAGTAATGTCATTTATACCCTTAATTACCCTATTTACTTCTAGCCATGGTAAATAAAAGTAAAAAGTTACTGTTCACCAAAAATTATTTTTATCTTATTGAACCTCATTTTACTCGTTGATATTAACTGTTTCTAATAGATTTGTGAAATTATACTCACATAAGTGGTAAAATTATGTTTTATGTAAATTTTCAAATTTTCATGGGAGGTGGGTAAAAGACAGTGAAAAGTTCAATAAAATTTTTATATATCTAAAATTATTATAAAATGACTCTAATGAATTACAGTGAACTTACATTGGTATTATGTATCAGTTTTAACCTAAAATAAATTTAAATAAAATAAATAATTATTTAAATAAAAAGTCAGTTTTCAATAGAAACCCAGTGTTTTCACTATTCATCAAAAATTGAAATTTTTCAGAAAAATATCAAAAAATTCACCCTATGCAAATTTCGATATGACAAATCAAAAAATGAAGTCCATTTCAAAAGATAAAATTTATAAAATTTCAAATAGTGGGTATTACTATTCAAAATGGTCTGTTTATATAACATATAGTTGTTTAGTGAAACTCGATATTGTGTACAACACACGCTATCGTGGAAGGTCACGATTGCGTGTAATACAAGCCAAGTCAGGGATGCATGTAGTGAAAGCTCCTTTTAGTGTATCATACAACACAAGACATCAATGAAAAATATAAATAATATTTTACATAAAATATCATTGTGTTACATTCTACCCCCCTTAAAATGAATTTCTCCCTTGAAATTCATGGGGGTTATAAATGGTTTACTATTAGAATGTTTCTTTAATAGAAACCCACTTCGTAAAAAGGAATACCAAAACGTATCTTCAAAAACTAAATTATGAAACGTAACGGTTACCCAAATTAACTAATCACTGGGTTTCCACATAGGAGAACACAGGTGAAAATATGGATATGGAAGAGAAATCTAACCATAAACTCTTGATGGAGATTGGTAGAGAATATGGCTTTCAACAATCCAACAATCACAAAGCCATAAATTTGTGATGATATAAGGCACCATCTGATTCATCGGATATGAGGACACTAGGAAAACATTTTTTGTTTTCAAGATCATTTCCCTAAAGTTGAAGAATTGTTGAATTAAATGAAATACTTACTTGATTTTTGGTATAATCTTACTGTTGTTTGTGACTTGAAAAATTTACACTTAATCTCTTAAATAAATAAAGTTAAATTTGTCTTCCGTGAAGTGTTAGCAGATCATGTGATAGAATGATGGGTCTTTCCATCTTTCTCAAACAAAAGGTTAGAAAAAGTTATTCAATATACATAAGTCCATATATGGAAATATTAAACGTATATGGCACCAATAATGGACTTATACAAGATATATCATACCGCTTAGTATAATAAAACCAGTTTCTACTAACCAAGAACTTCCTGTAGGCCAGTGGTAGGCAATAAAGGCCTGTCGCACTTCAGTTGCGGGTTCGATTCCCATATCCTTGTCCGACGCGACGAGTTGTCGCCCATCCTATAGGTTGTCCTTTCTCTAAAACTACATTATTATATAATTCCATCAACAATATCCAAAAAGTTCTATCCTTAAAAAATACTAACTTATGTCCAACATAATCCATTCCAATCATTAGGCTTATCCAAAATACTTTTGTCCAAGATCATAGTATAAAGAAAACAATTACTAGAAATGTCATTTGCTGAGCATGTGAATACCATCATTTATCCCCCATATATCATAAGATATATCTTGTTGGTCAAATTACAAACATTTAAATACCTTAATCAAGTATTCTCTTGAGAAATGAATACCCATTGAACCTTAATGAAAACTTGAATGTTGTCAAAAGTTAACTCTTTCAACATACCAAAATACCAAAAATTCTATATACTCAAACCAAAATATCACTTAGTCCTTATATCTGTCATGAGCTCATGAATACTATTAAACATTTCATTTTCTCCTTATCATATCATCTTCTTTCCAAAATATTTGAATTACTTTTCATGGTTACCAGTACCATATAATTATTTAAAACCATAACAAACCAATACATAGATATTCCAATATTCCACAGTACTATAAATTAGATTCCACAACATTATTTTGGAATCCCATTACATAAACACATAATCATTCCACTGCATTGTTTTAATACTCAACATCGCCAATAGTGATCGCATGTGACTTCCCTTTGTCCGTTTTTTTAAGATCTTGCTCACATTGATCATCATTAACCCTTAGATTAGGTTATTGGTAAGAATAATTCCACATTTCCTTGCATTTGAAGAATTGAAGTGTTGGTGGAGCGTTCTCTGTTTTATTTTCTCTATTCACGTCATTAGAAACCTTTTTCCAATTACTTCGGCACTCAGCTACTTGATGACATTATTTTCAACACTTAAAACATTTTCTAGTACCTTTTTGGAAAATATCCACCATGGTTCTTTCCACACTTTGAGCGTAAAGAAACATTCACCTTATTATCACCATTGTTCTGAGGTTTTTCCTTGAACTCCATCTTTCATTTCTTATCAAAACAATGATATGGATATGTTACACCAACTTACAGTTCTACCATGATAGCACAACACAAAATTTCGTCATAGATACTAAGTTTCTTATACCTAATTCCCTTAGAAGACTTGGTTTTATGCCACTGAAGAATCAATTAACTTTACTTTCATATTGGATGATAAAGCTAGATGCCTACCTTTAATGCCTTGTAAAATTGGCGTCGTATATACCAACAGATTCATCATCCTTCTTCTTAATCTCAAGGATCTCCTTTTCCATATTTTTTTGAAGAATACGAGGGAAGTACTTACTGAAAAACAAGTTCTAGAACTCATCCCATTCCATGCATTCAATTTCATCTTGGGGCCTTGTATTCTTAATTAGAGTCCACCACTGGTCTGCTTCACCATCTAAATGGTAAACAACGAAAATGACTTTTTCATGTTCTGAATAGCGAAGTATGTAAAATATCTTTTCAGTGGTACTGATCCATTATTCAGCAACACGTGGATCAGAAGACCCATTGAAATACGGTAGACATTGCCTCATAAAGGAATCAATAGAATATTGTTCCCTTCTCTGATCATTTGGAAATCCAGAATAATTCATAGCTTGTGTAAGTATAGAAATAATATTTTTCACTCCATCTCCCATCACATTTGGTTTTTCTGGAGGATAATCATTGCATTTTCCATTAAATTGATCAACACGGTTCTTTTGGGTTCTGACCATAGTCAAAAACCCAAAAATAACAGTGTAAGAGGCAAAAATCATGCTAGGAAAACAACATAATAAAGGAGGATTACCTTCAATATCTAACATCTTAGGTTTTATTCTAATATCTTTACCATAATTCTATGACTATATCCTATACATGTACTTAACCTTAGGGGAATCCCTAGACATACCTTAGAAATAACTCTAGGGATCTCACTAAAGTTCTCGCATACTAGTTTCCAAAGGATAACTAAACCTCCCTCCGATACCAACTATAGAGACCCAAGGATTGACGTACACAGACATTACATTAATTTTTCGGAATACTTAATATATAAAAAAAACACACACACAAGGACTATAATAGTTAGTATCTTTGGAAACTCGGAAAAATAATATTCTAATCATGGTGAATGATCTTCGACATCTCCCATAATGATCTTCCCCTTTTTTTTCTTACCTAAAACCTTTCTTTATATCCAGTGGAAAAGAAAACATAAAAAGGGTGATCTAAAATGATCAGTAATGGTAAGCATGGAGAAAACAAAACAAAACATATACATTTTAACATCAATACACGAACATAATGTTTTAATGTCAAAATCTTGAGTTGTGAAATAAATCTTGGCAGTACGTAAGGCATATAACATAAAGTAACATCAATCATGATAAAATAGCATGGTAATAAAACATGTAATTGTGGAAAACCATTAATCACATTATATTATTTCCATAGTAGCCAAGGAATTGCATCCAAGACCAACTTAGTGGACAAAGACCATTACTGAACCGAGTTTACTCCTCATTCCAGTCTTGTACAATTGAACCAGATTAAATTTTTGTTCCAGCTATTTTAATCTCATGAGATATAAATATTCACCCAATGAATTTGTGGGAGATATAGGTCCCACCCATCTCATAATTAAATCATTCTTACTTGTTCCAAAAAATAAACATACATCATTCATAATAACCCAAAGAATAAAATGGGTTTCATAAAAATCATACCATCATAACATAATCCATATAAAACAAATGGATATCATTTAATAATAATAAAAGTGAAACCATATAAATCATAGAGACATTATACTTTAAACAAAAACATATGAAATAATTTCATCTTAGATGGAAAATGGTTTTGATCAAACACTTGAAATGAATTCTTGTGGAAAATATCCTTTCTTCTTCAAAATCATTTTCTTTTCTCAAAATGCCATGAAATTTTAAAATGAATGGATTTTGGTGAAAATAATCCTGAAATATTTTAGGGGAAACTTCATTGAAATAATTTTTTATAAAACCGTAAAAATCCATTCACACCATATAAGTTTAAAAAAATATTCTTCTCGTACTTTTCCCAAAAAAGTCAAAAAGTAACTTATATGGTAAAAAAAATAAATATTCCTTCCATAACACAAAGTAAAAGTAAAATAGGGGTAAAAATGACTTTTAACATACATGGAATAATATTAAAAACTTTATGAAAAACATTTTAATGTAAATGGATAAAAATATAACCCCATTAAATACTTACGAATAAACAATCTCGGATAAAAACAAGATTGGAAAAGTTATACCTTACCTTTGGTCCGATATGCTTCGTACGTATCCAAACCTCCTGTATAATGATTTAAATAATGTAATTGACTTGTTACAGAATCGTATTCATTGTTATGATAACATATATGGTTCACTAATGACATTATATTACCTGTTCTTATGTAAATTCCATGTTAAAGCAGCGTTTTGGGTAAAATCGTTTTATTTATCCAATGTGTTTGGACTTGTAGTTCTTGATATTGTTATTACTTATATCATTATTTACTTACTTATAGAATGTAAATCATGATTTATATATCATATATATTCAGTACAAATATATATAATAGATAGATAAATGAAATGAAATACACCGTTCATGGAGACGGTAGTCCGTACGTACGCATGAACGCTATTTTACTTTCCTTATTAAATTGAATGGAAGTAAGTAGATTACATATATATACATAAATCCAGTAGAATTATTATTTCACATATTTCATGATTACTTATTATATATACTTTATAATAATTCTTGAATTATTAACATGGAATATGAATCTCATATCGTCGTGGAGACGATAATCAGTACATACGCACGATCGATGATATCATTCCCATATTTATTGAATGGAATTGGAGTGGATGATATAATATCTTATAATTAGTAAGATGTTATAATAATCATATATAGGTATTATTTAAACCATTATATCCATGCATGTAAGGTGGTGGTGGAAAAACTGATTACACCACAGTGTAAAGACAGTATTCCGTACGTACACACGTACAATGATTTCGTTTTCCGTAGGATGGATAGAAGGTGAAATAAGTTTGTTTCATATTTATAATAACATATCAGTATATAATTAATACTTATGTTATTACATTATAATTAAACAACCAATGAAGAATAAGTTGAGGAAGAAAGAAAACTTGAAATAATCGGTAGAAGAGATTACCTCTTTTTCGACACACCTCTTTTCAACTTCTTCTTAGGGCACTAGAGTTGATCTTTTGAGAAGAAAGATCCTCTATGATATAACTAAAGAGGTTTATAAGAGTAATTTTCAGGGGTTTACCTAGATTCAAGTCTCAAAAGGGTGTGAATAGAAGAGGGAAGGGGTGCCCTTTTTATAAGGGAGGAGTGGGGCATGTTAGGAAAAACTTAAAATATTATTTTATAATAAAGTCATATTCAGTTTTCAATATCTCAAAATTGATTTATTTCTAAGATAGTGTGGGGATGGGTCTAAAACCTCTCAGAAAATAGTTTATAGACATGTTTAGGTTACTATTTTAACCTTATCATTTAGATTTAACTCTAAGTTAAATAATTTAACTTTTACCGTGTCTTTTTGTTTTCTTACACTATATGGTTAATAAACATACTATAACAAGCCAAAAGAACCCCAAGTGGTTCATTATTAATATATATAACATTATCTAAGACATTTTTTCTAACCTTATATTTTTAGGATTAAAATTAAAATTAATAATATAATATTTGTTTTAAAAATAATTTTATGTCAATTTTGACACTATTTGGTACTTGATTTTTGTGAAAATTATAACAGCATGATTAGTTCGAACAAAGTTAAGTAAATCAATAGTAACATTTCATATTAACCTATTAAATTATTTTAATTCAAAAAAAGTCTAAAATTACATTTATTTGGGTATTTATAACATCAATTATGTTAATATTTTATTAATAAGGTAATTACTCCACTATCATTGTGTCATAAATAAATTAAATTATTTAATGTCTAAATTTTTTAAATAAAATACCATTATGTATGAAATCTTTTTATATTTCTAATTAATATTTATAGTCTAATTTAACTTTTGTATAACCCTATATTAAATATGTTTTATTTATTAAACATTGATTTTAACTATTTTAACTCTTCTTTAAATAAAATAATAATAAATGTCCTAATCTAATCCAAGTGGACCTATTGTGAAATATTTTATTCCTAATGTTGTTTTTGGTTGAATTACACTTAACCAATAGAATTAGGACATGTTTTAGTGTAATAGTAATATAATATTTACCCTCAATTACCCTATTTACTTTAAAATGTGGTAAATAAAAGTTAAAAGTTATTATTCACCAAATATTATTTTTATCTTATTGAACCAAATTTTACTCCTTGATATTAACCGTGTCTGTCGGATTTTCAAAATTCCACTCACAGAAGTGGTAAAATTAGGTTTTATGTAAATTTTCAAATTCTCATAGGAGGTGGGTAAAAGATGGTGAAAAGTTCTATAACATTTTTATATATATAAATTTGTTATAAAATGAATTCAATGAATTACATTGAACTTATATACTAATTATGTATCAATTTTGAAATAAAATAAATTTAAATAAAATAAAAAAATATTTAGATAAAAAGTTTGTTTTTAAATAGTAACCCAGTATTTTCACTATTCATAAAGAATTTGAATTTTTCAGAAAAATACCAAAAATACACCCTAGTATAATTTTGATATTCCAAATCCAAAAATGAAGTCCATTTCGAATGATAAAATTTATAAAATTTCAAAAAGTGGGTATTACTATTCATAATAGCTAGTTTATATGACATATCGTTGTTTAGTGAAAGTCGGTATTGCGTAAAACACACGCTATCGTGGAAGGTCACGATTGCATGTAATGCAAGCCAAGTCAGGGATGCATGTAGTGCAAGCTACTTTTTGTGTATCTTATAACACAAGACATCAATGAAATTTAAAAGAATATTTTTCATAAAATCTCGGGGTGTTACATGAATCTCAGGTAATATGTTTATATCCGAATGAAGCTACACACCTCCATCTTGCTTCTAGGTGTATCCCATTCTTAGACTACTTCCACCTCGGCTAGACCCACTTCCAGTCCATCTGTTGAGATAACATGTCCCAGAATGTGGTCCACCTAATTCCAAAATTGGAACTTCATGATATTCCCATAAGGCTGGTGCTCTCAGAGTATGTCTAGAACCATCTTTAGGTGTCTCGTGTGCTTTTTCTCAGATGATGAGTTCAAAAGGATATTGTCAAGGATTTCCACCATGATCCCATCAATGGTAGGATGGATGATCCTTTTGATGAGTCCCATGAACACTAATGGGGACTTCATCAGGCCAATGGGAATCACCATGTACTCATAATGACTATAGAGACATCTTAAATCTATCTTTTATATATCATTGTCCAGTACATGCATCTAGTGATAGCCTGATCTGAGGCCATCCTTTAATAACCATTGAGCCCCTCCCAACTAATCAAAGTGGTTGATGATCCTCATTAGTGGATACTTGTTCTTCAACATCAATTGGTTCAGGCTCCGGTAGTCCACACATAATCTCATGTTCCCATCTTCCATTTTATAAAACAAAACATGGGGTGCCCAAGGAGAAACACTAGGTCTCATGAATCCCTTCCACTATAAGACCTCCAACTACACCTTCATCTAATGGCGACCTGTGGGATAAATTTGAAATGATGGTTCAACTATCATTTTCATACCAAGGTGTAGGTTATTGCATAATTTTATCTCTTGGTGAGGATGTAATCCAAGATCATCTTTGGGAAATACATCCTCGTACTCCTCCACTACTGAATGGAACAGGAAACTCATAACAATTGTAGCCCCAAGGGTCATGCTATCCATGTGATAAGTAATATTATACACTATCCTATTTACAAGTGCCTCATATTCTTCCTGGGGTTCCATTTCACCGACAATGTAAAACCTTGTTCCATCACTGTGGTTACACCACACACTTCTACTAAAATATTCTATATATGCATGTTCCAAAGAAAACCAATCTATACCAAAAATGACATCAAAATGCCTTGATGTAGTCACCAGGATTTTCCAACCGAAACTCTCACCTCTAATGTTATGTTCACACTATCGGCAATGATGTTTGATCATGATGTCTCCTCCCATAGGTATCTCCAAGTGTATGTGAAGATTCAACAGTTCTACTAGAATATCACGGTCTCAAATAATATATGTGGTGAGAAAAGAATGGATAGAACCTATGGCTATCAGTATGGAAGATAATGCAGAAATGACATAGATCATATATTGAAGCATCCCTATATCCCCTAGGTCATAAGCCTCGACCACATTCATCTACCCACATCCCATTCCTCCAGCTCTGAAATCCTGGCATAAACCACCTACGGGTGGTGGTGGTACCAAGTCGTAATGTTGACCACATCCCGAAGCTCTCGTAAATACTATTCCATGGTCGACACCATTCAGATATGGATGATCATGCCCCTACCATTGTTGTCCATCTAGTGTCTCCATATCATTATCATTGTGGGTAGGAAAATAACAAACAAGATGCCCCACTACCATAACATGAGTATCACCACGTCCACCTAGCATGGCTAGATCCATGCTGTGAACCATGAACTATAGATCATCAATCATGGGAGGTCATCCTTAAATTATTTCCACATCTAGATCACAATACTAATGTCAGTTCGCTGCTGCCGAGGTCATTCCTTTGGACAACCTTCTACATATTGTAACTAGTTTTCCCTAATCATGAAAGAAGCTCTCCATAACCACATCATAATCGATCACCCCAACATAATTGGTAATTCTCATAGGGATATTACTTGATAAGATGTCTCTTATCACACCTCACTCGATGTTCTAATATCTAAATTACTAATCCAAAACCATATTCATAGAGTACATGGAGAGGATGGTGAACCTCATTGAATAATCATCAACTATCATGATACCCTTCTCGAGCTTTTCAAGATCGTGTATATGCACATCTATTAGTGTTACCATAGAAAAATAATATCTTAAGAGGTGTCAAAACATTATCCATGAAAGAGTCACATCATCATGAGTCTGGATAGCAAAACTCCACCATTTCCCTAATGAGCCCCATAGAGGGATCACCTATAGGATCACAATCCTATCAGCTGGTGTCCTGAAAAGAAGAAAAACATAGGTCACTGACCTAATCCAGTACTCTACTTCAAGATGGTCAGGATCACCTCAGAAACAGAGGGGTATATGTCTCTAGAACCCATAGAGTGGGCTATGACTTCACTCTTCATCTTTCGGTATTGTAGGTACCATAGGTATCTCCATAGGTGGTGGTAGTATTCGTATTGAATATGTGAAAATAATACCTAATGGGAATTAGTATATCATATACTCTAATCAAAAGAGCATCAATTTTATCTTACCCAATAAGAATATGATCAAGAGATTACAAAGAAGGCTATACTGACTCCAGGGTTAATAATTTGAGATCATCTATACTCCTAGGAAGGGGAAGATTGTTTCATATTCCTCCAGTTGGATATCAAGTTCTGAGTTGTTGGATGAGGCGTTGGAGTAGTTGTCCTTGTTTCAGGTATTCTTTTTGGATGGAGAAGGGGAAGCTAACCTCTAGCCAATGGATATTACCCCTACAGTTTTATAGAGAGTCAGGGAGGAATATCTTGGGAATACCAACTAAAAAACTCTCTGTGTTTAGTTATCCATAGGACATGATCATGATGGAAATATTAATGGCTCATTACACTTTGTTCTTTTTAGAGAATGTCCAATGGTAAAAATGGAATTGTGGAATGAGGTTATAAGAGAGTTTCAAATGTTTCCCTTGGAAATAAATCCGGGTGTGGGGAAGACGTACCCGAACATTCATTGTCAGTTTTGGTGGCAGGGATGAAGAATAGAGTTGTAGAGTTCGTCTCTCGATTCCTTAATTATCAGCAAGTGAAGGCTGAGGACTTGGTTCCATCATCTTTAGCTCAACCACTTGAGGTTATGGAGTTGAAATGGGATGGGAAATCCATGGACATTGTGATAGGTTTACCATGTACATCAAAGGTAAACAATTCCATTTGTGTGATCATTAAATGACTCACCACATCATCCCAATTTCTGGATATCTAGGATCAGTGTACGGTAGAAATCTTGGGATGCCTATTCATGATGGATATAGTTCAGCTTCACAGAGATCTATTGATGATTTTTTCAGACTGTGATTCTCATTTCACATCATGGTTGTGGAAGGGATTTCATGAGTCATTTGGTACTCAGTTGAATTTGAGCACAACATTTCATCAGCAAAGGAATGGCCAAACGGAGTAGACCATCATGTTTTGGAGGACATGTTTCAGGATTGCATATTAGACATCATTTATAGCTGTAAGTTTCACCTAAAATTAGTTGATTTTGTGTACGACAACAGATACCACTCAAACATTGGTATGGAACCAGTCAAGGATCAATAAAGGTGACCCTATATGTCACTGCATTGTTGGACTAACCCAATAGAGTAAGCACATATGAGACTAGAGTTGGTATTAACTACCATGGTGAAGGTCCATATCATACAGGATTGGATGAAGAATTCATAGATACATCCGAAGTCACATACCAATCGGACACATAGGTATTTGGAGTTTGAGGAAGATTTTCATGTGTTGTTTTGGGTTTCACCCTGATTTGGGATATAGATATTTGGATAGGCGGAAAGATATCTATGAGGTTCAGTGACCCTTTCCCAATACTAAATAGAGTTGTTGAGGTGGCATACCATCTAACTCTATCCCCACAGTTGCATTGAGTACATGACATCTTCCATGTGTTTGAGCTAAGGAAGAATGTGCATGACCCATCAAACATCCTCAACTTGGGTGAGCTAGAAATTGAGGATGGAGAGACTTTTCCAAAGTACCTAGTGGAGATTGAATATAAATAGTATTGGATTCTTCAGGGTTGACTGATTCCATTGCAGTGTGTATATTTGTAGCATGAGTGTCTTTGGGAGAGAAGGTGGGAGAGGGAGGCTCATATTCATGTTCATTACCTATAACTTTTTTATTATAATTTTGTTTTGGATTTTCAAGGAGATAAGTACCTAAGGTGGGGATATTGTAATTTCTTAAATTTTTTATTTATTATTTTTAAAAATTATATTTTATTATTTCAAGACCTAACACTGGGACAACATGAGATTCCAAAGCCCAGTGTTCTGAGAAAAACTATTTGAAATATATTAAATATATTAAATATCAATCATGGGTAGTTTTATTAAAATGATTAATAACCTGAAAATTGGTTCTTGGATCATAAATATGTGGGCATTGTTTCATTAAGTGCATAACCTTTACCATAGGTGATCTATAACATCGGTCGGTGTGGGTCGGCTCTAATAGTTAGTTTTTGGATGATTTATAGAATGAAATAGGTTATATATTTATTTTTTTTATAATGTTACATAGGGAAACATTTTATATTATTATCTTGGAAAAGGACCGTGGGATAGAATTTATAACCTCACATATATTCCGAAGGGTTATATAGAGGAAAAATAGTGAAATATCTTGATGATGAATGAAAAATGGTGGAACAAGATCATTCTAGATATATCTCCACTTGTAATGATTCTACAAAAACTAATGATCCAGATCCTTGGTTGGGTTTTTTGATTAAGATTATTTTTTTCTCAATCAGAGAATCAATGACAAACACAGATCATCCCATAAACTGGATGACCCACAGATCAATCATTCTTGTGGGATGGGCTGATTGCAGGTTTGATTTGGGGACGATTTTTATAATTCTATTGATTTAAATTGTTGATCATTCTTATGGGAATAGATTGAGGAAAAAATAAAAAATGGTTGACATTTTGTTCCTCGGGGTTTTTCTACATGAATTTCATCGCCTTTTTCCTGTGCACCCATGGTTCTTCACAAGATATGATCAAATGATTGTTTCACCTTTGATTCACAGCACAACGAACTCATATTGTAGATCTAACATTGATATGACCTAGTATAGGTGATCCTATGATGGAGACATATAAATCGATGCATTTTTTGAGATATCATTCTTCCATATTTCTTCATGTAGGTGACCAAAATTAGATATTTAATCGAATTGAAGGAATGAAAATAAACAATGCAGTGATATGATGATGAGGTGACCATAGATACATTGTTTAGGGATGAATGGATCTATAGATCACGCACCGAAGGACCTTCCATGGAATGTAGAGTAAGAACATTAATTCTGGAATATTGCAAAGAACATGACATGTATTATATGATACATTCCATGTGGGTCCAGCTGAGAAACATATAGTGTTTTGGAAAGCTGTAAACTGTCACACCACATGTGGGTCCTTCCTTAGGACATGACTTGTTTCTCAGGGGGGACACATATAATTTGGGTGGATTACACAACATTTACTCAACCACACATCCGGACCCATACAAGATACATAGGATACCCCATGTATTAGTTCATGGTAAGATAGACATGGGTTGACACTAAGTAATGAAAAATGGTGGGGGAACACAGGTGTATCCCATATGGATAGAAATCACATGTAATCCTTTTATATGTCATTTATACCATTTCTAAATGACATGTTTCCTAAACTAGGCCATTGTACACTCATAGTACCTAGGGTCAAGGGACAAGGAATGTGATCCTACTACACATCATGTATCCCTTTATAAATGGATTATAACCCATTTCCACCTTATCAAGGACACATTTCATTAGGTTTTGTTCCCATTATCGTTTCCCAGATGGTTGGTGTGTATCAATTCTGACACATCAAAGTGTGATCCCTTAGGAAGGACTTCCAAGATAGTGTTTCTGGAATCCCCCAAGAGGCCTGATGAGAGATACTCTATTCATTAATCATTCCCTAGGAATATTTATGTGTATATATGGGACCAATTTTATGGGGAGTCAATCTTGTACTTAGAGGGTTATTCCAGATAGAGTTGTTGGATTCACCCTATGGAGATGGATGTGATCCTAATATGATTTATCTTAACCCCATTTAGATCTATCATTCTGTCTCTCAGAAGATGGATTCTGATGAACATTACATCTTAGAAGGATTTCTTTAGTGCAATCATAATCAAGAGTGTGTTCACCTAGATGAGTTCTTCATGGAATATTCAGACTGTATCCCTAGTGGTGGTATGTGTTAGTTGTGGCTTACCTATAGATTGTGTGTCTTGATTGAGTATATATTGATATTCTTGTTTTATTTTGTAAACATATAATTGGGTAGAGATGGTTATTTCTTTCCTTCATTCATTACTTTTTGGTTTTTGGGTGTACTACAGAGTATTGTTATACTCATCCCTTCATGGGAATTTCCCACATCGGTCATGTCTTGTGTAGATGAGAAACATTTTGATAGATCATTGGGTAGACTAGGACTAAATAATGCATTGTGAGTTTACATAGTTAAATATGTTCATACAACTATAAGAATTAGTCCTATTAATTTTTTTTACATTCTAATCATTGTAGTTTGCAAACTATTTTGGGGGGGCATCATTATAGATGATTTTACATTACATACATTAGTTCTATCATACACTTTTGGTTTGGATAGTGGTATGCATAAATTTATATTCATAGTGGTTATTACATTTCTTCATTTTGGCTTGGACATATGTGTGTGTGTGTGTGTGTGTGTGTGTGTGTGTGTGAGTATAGGTACATTGTAAATGCCTAACATGATAGCGATATGCATACTCAGTGAATGTCACTAGACCTTGGACCATTGGAGGTGGGCTTGGGGTGTTGCGGCATGGTCCCCATCAGGATAGGTCATGACATTTTTCCATCCATTAATATGTAAGTACATTGTTTCTGGGGATATTTATGTAATCCCTCTTATGAATCCTTTGGTTCCACTCACTTTTGTGTGAGTTATAAAAATGTGTTATTAATAGGGTTTCCAAAGGCACATAGGGGATGTCCACGATGTATCCATAATTATTCCAATATTGGGGTTTCATAGGTGTATGGGTTGAATAATGTAGTCAATTCCTAGAATATAAATGATTGTTTTTTCTGTAATTTAAATATATTATTTCATTTCATCTCGTTAAATCAACCATTAGATAATGCTCATGAATGGGTTTTTCAATTATTTGCATATTTTTGTGTATGAAATTATTTATTTTTTTTAAAATTAATTTCTTGACCACACAGAAAAATTATTGTGAAAATACAAAAATTAAATAATTGTTTTTTTTAAATTATCCAACATGGTTAATTATTTACGTAATGTCAAAATAATTTTATTGATACATGTAAAGTATCGAGAAGAATAAAAATTATGCATAGTCAATTAAATTACCCCCACGTAATTTAATGTCAAACTAATACCTCAATTACTAGAATGGTAATGAAACCACAAGACTATGTGTCTTACATGGCCAATAAATAGACTCTTAATTTTATTATTGAGTTCATAGGAAGTTTTTTGGCTGACTTAAGAAAACATGTATTGAGTTTAAAGGTAAAATTAATTTCAATACAAATTTAGAGTCATGTTTTGAGGAAATCCACATCATCAAATCAATATAGGGGAATCCAATCAACGGATCAAGGTGCTATGAGCCCACAGGTGGGAAGACTGCCTAACTAATCACATTGTTTGAACATTTCATGGAAAAAGTTTTAATCATTAAGAAATGTAATTGAAATCCTTGAAAATAGAAAGTAGTATAAACTATAAATTATAAAATTAATGATGAATGCTATTAGAACTTGATAAAATTGATATATAATTAATCAAATCAATTAATTTACTATTTATCACAAAAATTGTAATCAATGAATTCAATAATAACACAATCTTCTAATTATATAATAAAATGAAAATCTCATCATCCACACTATCCCTATGATCAATATTGAGGAAATACAACCTCATGTCTAAGAGTAACTACCAGGAGTGGTTTGGAAATTTTTGGGTCATTATATTCCATGAGCAAAAATATTAAGTGCTAGAATCCCGAATTCCTAACACAACAACATAATTTGCAAGTGATGATGTTTTCCTGGGCTATGATATTCATTTTACAAACCTAGTTTATGTTCAATGTTTTATTTTTTTGAACTATGTATAATAGAATCATTATGTCTCATGAAATAATTGATTCATATTTGATGCTTGACAACATCTATAGTTTTTAATAGGTTATATCTGGACTAGAAAAATATGAGATTTAAAAGGATATGAGTTTGATAAATCATTGATAATTTTCCCCATCTGGGCCTCATGTAGTTGACATCATTAGCTAAATTTATTTCCTATAGGATGTAGGTGTTATGATCCATGATAAATGAGGAACCCATATCATTATTGTTTCACTTCCTCATATCATCTCCTACTATGTATAAAATTTTAATATAAAAAACATTAACGAGTCCTTACTGATCTTCTAACCATATTTCACAAATTAGATATGGTTATTAAGTGGAGAAATCCGTTTATATTTATAGTGGAAAAAAGGGAATAAGATGAGAATTAATTCCAAATAGCCTTCAAGCCCTTGTAACAATTTGATGACTGTGGGGGAAAATAATGGAACAAGATGTTTCCTATTTCATATGTTCCATGAAGGGACACTAGATAAAAAACTACATCCATGTAAATAATGATGTTGGTGCTTCAGGTACATTTGTTATGAAGTGCACATTAATTTTTTTTATTAAAATTGGTTATCAAATATTGTTTTTGGTGATCACATATGTTTTCAAAAATAAGAACCAAGTATTTTTTGAATGACTGACTGTGGGGTGTTTGGTCTATGATTACCTAATAGTACTAAAACAATTTGGATGCTACTGAGATTTTTTGCATCACATTGCTCACCAGAATGGTCCTGTTTTTAATGGGCTGTTATTATGTACCTTCCGATACCAAATAATTATTTATATATCTAGAAATGATAAAGTGGGATTTATTTTTAAATTTGGGAATAAATAATTATTATTTTATAATTATATAATTTTTATGGTAAAACTCATTTAAATATATTTTTTAATTTTTTATATTACAAAAACAATGCAATTAAGATAAATAATAACATTAATTCACATGAATCATACCACACTTGTCATTGTGGTCATTGGCTAGGTCATGTAAAATAATATATGTTGACCAATTTTGATATTCATATGTATAATTAATGATGTATAAGTTAAATTTAGTTGAACAATTCATGTAATTAAATAATATTGATGATAAAAATCATGGTAATAAGATTAAAAAATCCACTCAAATAGTGTTAGAAAATATCATGATGAAGATTTTGAATATTTATGACTATTATTTATATTATCCCAACTCAATAATTCTTATACACCTCATTGGAATGGTTAAATAGAATGGAATAACATAGCCTTATTAGAAATGGTGAGATATATTACGAGTCATGAGAGTCATCCTTTATCCTCTCAGGGAAAGACATGCAAAAAATCATTATTCCTATTAAATTGAGCTCCAACTATGGATATTGATGGTATACCTTAAAAATAATGGAATAGAAATAAATAGTAATTTTTTTGCTTCAATGTGTGGGGTTCTAAATCAGTTTTTATGGAATCTTCTAATAAAGAGAATTCTCCGTGTGAAAAAATGGGTTTCTATATATGATATCCTATATAAACCAAGGGAAATTACCAATATAATCTTTCATAAAATATTATTTAGTTAACAGATATGCCACATTTCATGAGGGTGATATTTTCTATAAAAGATACTATGGGAGATATATATACTTTGACGACATCTAGGATCATGGTACCCACGATTTAGTATGAGACTAAATTGAAAAAATCTTAGTGGAATAATAATTGTTCCAATGAAACAAGTAATACCTATGAGTACTAGAGTGGTTAAATAAAGAGTACATATTTTATTTTTAGTGACTGATTATGGTGAATAATTATTAGTTGATAATAATAATACTGTATCCAATGAGGAATCAGTATGTGGAAAACATATTTACAAGTGGAATGAAACTATGAATTACAAAATCGATTCCATGTACCAAAAATATTTCTTGATTTTTCTATATCCTCCATTGGATGTAACACCCATTGGTTTAAAGGGGAATTAATTATGATAATAGAGATGAAATGAAAAGTCAACACCATTAAGGTATAACCACTGAAAAATGTTTTACGTTGCATAATACTATTACTACACCATTTGTAAAATGGATGTACAAATTTCCATCTTTAAGGGAACCATTAGGAATGTGTCTATATGATACAACATGAATAGTTTGTTGCTCTAAAGGATTCCAAAAAGGTTTGAAAATTACAAAAAACCATTTATGGACTAATGAAATAATATAGTACATGAAAAATTCATTTTGGTGAATCCATAACATAATTTAGTTTCATAATGAATGTATGATTTCCATCTATAAAAAATGGTATTGTTGGGATGTGATAATTTTAATAATAGTATATGTTTATGAAACATTACTCACTGGAAATAAAATACTTGTCTTACAATCTATTAAGAAATCATTAAATAAATAATTTTTTATGAAGGATTTCATTGAGGAAAAATACATTCTTTGGATCAAGACCCATCATGATCAATCCCAAATATTTCTCAGGCAATGTAGATCAAAATACATTGAAATGATACTAAAGAAATTATGTATGAAAAAAATCTATGAAGTGATTTTTTCCAACATCACATGGAATTCATCCTTAAAGGAATATGCGTCCCCAAACACATGATGAAATAAATATAATGGAAACGATTCCATATTATTAATTGACTGGGTTAGTCATTATTATTATTCCATGTACTAGGCTAGATGTTACATATGAATTATGTGTTGTAGGAAGATATCATGTTGTTCCATACAACTATAATTAGATGTAATTTAAGATTACCCTTAATGATATATAGTGTAGTATGTGTATGTTTCTTATATACAAGGGATGATATAGAACTATTAATCATATGATATATAGATTATACCTTCAAAACTAATCATGATGCCATGAATTTATTAATTTGATACATCTTCTCTTGGAATGTTGTGATGAAAGTTAGAATAGCTCAAAGTAGGTTCTAGTTTCATATTCTAAACATATTCTATATATATATTGTGGATATTGAGAGACTTAATGAATAATAATAGATGAAAAACCATTATCAATGATCCTAAAATGATACTTATATGAAAATTTATTATCTTAGTCTATTGTGACAATACTATAGTGGTGGATCTCCTGAAATACCAAAGGACACATGAACAGATGAATCACATAATTTCAATGTATAATCACTTGTAAGATTCATTATTTGAGAGGTGAGGTCTTGGTGTGTATTATATCTATGGTAGTAAAAATATAATACCCATTGACAAAAATCAATAACTCATCAAAATCATGATTCATAGGTGAGGTCTAGCAAACAAAAAGTTATAAGCAATTGGATCTAGTCCATGTGGTATTTTATTGCTGTTGGTGTTTTATAACCAATATATGGTACCTTGATTATATATATATTCCATGTCTTAATCATTAATAAAACTTCTTAGTACAAAGTTTCATTATTCTAAAGGTCTATAATATACAATTATCCTATAGTCTACCTCACATTGATAATTATATAACAATTCCCCACTATGATGATGATTTTATAGTACTATGACAATATTCAGAAATAATGTTTTGTTGTTGGATGAAATAATATTATAGGACACATATTTAATATTATATAAGGTGTGAGTACTCATATGTAGTTGGGGCTGTATCTCATGAATTTTTAACATGGAAATCTCTAACATGGGGGATAATGTGAACATAGCAAATAGTTGAAATTATGCATGTTTTAGTGTCAGGATATATTTATATTTGAATGTGTGTGTGTATTGGTCCTTACACAATATGATCATTTTTAAATCATGTTATGAATCACACACTTACATGTATTTTGTAAACCATGATGATAAAAATCCACTATGAATATGGATATGTTTTGTGTCTCAGGGTGATAGGTCTGTAACGGATAAGTCAATGAAGGTATTATCCATTCCTTCTCTATGTAATATCATTTGAGATCCCTTATATTAGAATATATGATTCTAATTAATCAGAATTTAAATGGTGTAACAACATGTTTATTTCATGTGGTCAAAAAAATATGTATCATTAAAATAAGATGGTGAAACATTTGTGCAACCATATTAATGAGATATTGTGACAAAGGGATTATATTCCACCATGATGACACATATGTTTTTATAATAATTGTAAAATTATGTTCCTTACCTTTGGTCTCTTTTCAGATTCCTAAATATTTATCTTGGACATTATTTGATACCACATAATTCCAATGATATTGAATTGTAGTGGGTCACAAACTAATTGTATTATATTATCTGGATTAAATTGTTTTTTAATTTATCAATTGAATAAATGTTATTCTCAAGATCAAGAGATTATTTTATTTATGGTTTATTGATCAATAATATTAATTTTTGAATGAAATATTTAAATTAAACATTAATTTTAGTAGAATGTTTTTTTGGAGGAGTTCAAATAACCATGAAAATGTCTGGTGACAAATATTAATTAAATGGCGATTAAATAATATTTGTTTTTTCAAAAGATAACATTCCCCAAAAAATAATAACAATGATGGTAATAAAATTAATATATGTCATGAGGTACATTAAATATTAAACTATTATTTATTATCCATCATGAAACTATATTGTTACTTTAACCTAAACCCTATATCTATAAACAAATGGTTAGATTAATTGTGTATGGTGTGAAAATAAGAATGGATAATTGTTTTATAGAATGAATTATCTATATAAACATTATCTCTATTTGAAAAATGATAAAAATAATATATATTTCTTCAATAATAAAGGAAGAGTGATCAAATAACAATAATGGAAGATAATAAATTCTCCACTCTAGATCCCCGAGATTGATCGGCCTTTCAAGGAGATTGATGGAGAATATGTGGATCATTACTAGATTGATTTTTTTCCTTTAACCCATATGGTTAATGAATGAATTATGAAAATGTATTTTCAACTAATGAACATAATAAATGTAGATCCAATTTTAATATGATTTTATAATTTCTTCTTATATTAAATAAATTGATTATAAATTTGATGTCCAAGATCTTCAAACATTATTTTTGGAAACATGAATATTATATTAAATTTGAATAAATATCCCACCACTGCTTGCTTCTTCTATGCCTAGAAACAAAAAACCCATTATTTTATTGATTTCTACCTATTGTGTTTTAAATTTAATAATTGTTCCATATAAATTATAAAATTTTCAACTAATCTATGGTAATAAAATATATAACTATTAGATTTTATGTTTATATTATATTAATTTCATTAATGAATGGTTCCTCCAAAATTAATTTAGATGGTCATTAAGATGAAATTGAATTAATTAATTAATTAGAGAAATAATTAAATAGTGAAATATAGATTATCATAATAGTAAACAGAAACTATAAATAATTAATTTTATTCATTTAATTTATTAAATATGTTGTATATTTGAATGTTCATGAGCTATACCAGGATCGGTGAATGTGCTAGAATTTAATTATTTTAATTTTTTAAATATGTGATAAATTATTTATTGTTATATTAAATTTAATGTCTTTTGAGTCATCTCTCCCTTTATTATTATATAGTACCTACATGTCGAATAATATTTATTTAACCCACTTTAAAAAAATCCTTTGGTTCTCCTCACATGAAAGTGAGTTATAAATACATGTATCTAATGGAATTTTCCAAGGTATGTGGAGGCATTTTAAGAAGAAATAATAATGATGACAACGCACATGTTATATAGGTGGACAAGTTGAAACTTTTATCTCATACTAAGACTATAAATAAGATTTCTTTCCATCTGGTTATTGCTAATTTAATATATTCTCATTAAAATAACCATTAGATAAATCTCATGAATGATCCATTTAATTGTTTATTTGTTTATCCCTATTCATTATTTAATTTTCCGTGTGCAACACCATGATCATATAAATGAACCAATTAATGAAATGTTATGAAATTTAAATAAATGGAATATTCCAAAATGTTCAATTTATTATGGTTATTTAATTAGTATCCACATAATGTGAACAAAGTTTTGTAAAATATAAAACAAGATAAAATTTATGCAAATTAAATAAAAATGAATCAAATATATATTACATGAATGGCCTTAAATTAAGTGATTATAAATAAATTTTATAGAACTAAGTCTGTAACCAACCCTCATTAGGGTAATTAATTTATATGTGGGTTTCATATACATTTTATTGGTTGAAATAACCATAATAAATCAGGAAATTTGTAACTCTCTCTCCATGATGTAAAGTGGAGTGATGTGTTGAGGAAATCCCATTTAGAAATTCATAATATGGACTCAACTCAATAGATCAAGGAGCCTCCAACAGTTGGAAAATACCTTCCAACCTATATAGAATAATGAAACTTCACAAACCATCATTGGGGGTTTTTAAGGGGAATATTGATTCTTTACAAAATATTTTCCATAAAACTAATCAATCAATGTTGAATTGTGAGGTATATTGTGACAATATAAATTCATGGGAGATTTAATAAAAAAACAATTCATTTATTTTTTCTCATTAAATTTGTAATAAATTGTAGTAATAATTTTTCATAGTATTAAGAGTATAATTAAATATAATGCTAATAATATACACAATCCATTTGATCTATATTAGAGAAAGACAATCTCTTCACTAGAAGTAACTTCCTAGAGTGGTTCAGACCCCCCGCCCCCATTTTATGTTATTCCATGAATGAAAAATTTGTAAGATATAATCCAAATTGCCTAGTCCACCTATCCATGAGTTGAGTAATGATGAGTTACATTTCTATAAAAAACCTCTATATGGAATGGTAAACATTAAATATTTAATTTATTCTTCAGTGTCGAGTTTTATCATTATGTCTCATGAAAAAATGGAAGCATATAGATTGACTTTTCATGTCCATGGTATTTATCTAGAGAGTGGTAGTCTGTAACAGTTTGATATTACCTTACAAATCATTTAGGTAAATCAAAGAGACAGTGATCTAGCTATGACTTAAATATTCTTGCTCATGGTATTCATTGAAATACTATAGGTTTGTGGGATTAAACACCTAAAATAACTATGCATCAATATTGTATTATAATAAATCTAGAAAATATTATCCATATTTGTATAAAAATTTAAATTGAAAAACATTGAAAAGACTCTACCATATATTCTCACTCATCATTTCCATGTAAATTAGGAGACAATGTGTGAAAAGACTTCATTCCTTATGGTGAACAAATAGAAATATAATGAGCTCTAAGACGATTTAATCTTCACACCTTTCTATGAGTAGGAATAGTAAGGGGATATTAAAGGAATATGTTGTTGTTTTTGTGTGGAATGATGTGCCACTAGAAGAAAATTTTTAAAATCCAAATAAAAATGGGGAACCTTCATGAGTATTTTTTTATCAAATCCAAATTATATTTTTATAAAAGAATTTATTAGATATATCATGTGGTACTCACATATGTTTTTAAAAATGAAAACAAAGTAGATTCTAAAATATTTACCCAATGGAGGTAGTTCATTGAGTCTCCAATATAGGTAAACTTTTTTTTGTTATAGGGAACTACCACATCACATTATTGATAGAAATGATCTTTGTTTTAAAGGTTTTTTTATTATTTTTCTTCATTTACGAAAACAATTATTTTTGTATCCATAAATGATATAGATGATTTAATTTTTATGTTTAGAAATTAATTGATCTGTGTTTTAAATGATAGAGTTTTTTTTGGTTAATAAAATTTAAATAATGGTATTTTTGTGATGGATTAGAATAACCACGTAATATTAATTGATAAAAAACTACTTCATAAGATTCATACCACACCCAACTTTGGGATAACTATCTTTTTCTTGTAAACGAAAAGAACTTGACTAAATTATTCCAAGTGGGATATTTATATTCTTAAAAAATGGTATATGTCACAAATGTATACAAGGTAAAATGACTAAATCCCTATTTATTAGATAATGTTATAGGAATAAATATCTTTTTGATTTACTTCATATAAATGTTTTTGAACCATTTCCCTTTGATGAAAGGGGTAGGTACTCAAATATCATATCTTTTTGAGATATTTTTAGTAGATATGGATTTGTATAATTAATTATGTTTAATAGAGATTAATTAAATTATTTCATTGAATAAAATAATGATGTTCAGATCCATCATGTTAAGAATATTAAAGAACTCCATAAATTCCGTTCTAGGGAATATCATAATCAAGACTTAATTGATTAATTATGAGAGTTTGGGATATTATCTTAATCCACTCATCCGTTTATGACATAATGGATCAGTGTAAGAGATAGGAGGAAGTGCACCTTAATAGTCCAGGAAAGATCAACTATGATTCCTTTGTGTATTCTATAGTTTTTTATGTGCTACTAGTTACAAAAATAATTCCAAATCCAAAACCAATTTCCAACTGAAGTGATTGACGATGAATCATATCATTTATGGAATGGTAATAAACATGTGTTTTAAAACAATCATTTGTGGGTTTTAAAATAATTTATTAATGCCTATTCATGTAAAAAAGAAATACCCAAAGACACAAAATGTAACTTCATAGGATTACTTGAAGAAACAAGGGGTATTTACCTATATGAACCTTTAGAAAAAAAGGAAATAATGGAATGAAATTTTATATTCTTTGAATGGGAGAGCATGACGAAAGGAGATAGTAGGATTGATAAATAATTTATGAATTTGATTCTTAAGAAACAAAAGTGTTTTCATACAAGTAGATTAAAATGATCCATATGGAATAAGAAAATCATCTAGAGACACATGGACTGCATAGGAGAACAAGGGAGGTAAGAGAATTCGAATGATTTAGTTTTCTGATAAAAAAGGATGGTGACCCATTATGAGTTGATAATAATGATTCTATACCATATAGGGAATCTATAAGGGGAGTGTATATTTCTATGTGGCAGTAAGCTTGGAATTAAAAAATAGAATCCATATATAACTGAAAAGTCACGATTTTGATAGATTACAAAATTGATTTAAATCTATTTTGTGGAAAATTTTATATTCAAGATGAAACATGACATTGTTGGACAAGTCCTTACCTATAAGCTCTGATTATTTTCAAAAGGGTTTAAATATAATAAACTAATTGACTATGATGAAACCTTTCTACAGGTTACAATGCAAACATTCTTAAGAATTTTATTTTCCATTAAGGATTATCATGATTTTGAGATGACTAAAATGTATTTCTAGACATACTTATTTTGAGAAAACCATTAGGAAAATGTGTATATGACACAATAAAAAGGTATTGTGGATCTAAAGTATTCAAAAAAGTTCTTAAAATTGAAAAAAATCTATTTATAGATTAATGAAATCATCCAGGTTAGGGAATATTCATTTTAATGAATCCATAAAGTAATTTGGTTTTGATAAAGAATAAATGTGAGACTTGTGTCTAGAAACGATTTAATAGAGTTGAGTCCATTTCTAAAAAGATTTTTTCAATGATATATTACATGTTCTACATGAAATAAAATTACTATACCATGTTATTTCATGGTTGAATAAATTTTTCTCCATGAAATAAATACGCGTGGAATCATATCTTATTTTGGATTAATATCTATAGTGATATATCAAAAATAAATCTCAACCAATGTCTATGTACATTAATTGACATCATACTGAGTATATTTAATTTGAAACAATACAAGAGTGTAATGTTTCCAATATCACATAGAATCCATATTTATATATAGATTTGTGCATATACCTATGAGGAATGAAACTGAATAACATGGATTCCATATACACCAATTATTGATCCATTCATGTATGCTACTATATATATATGGCTAAATTTAACATAAACATTTAGTGTAGTAAATTGATATCACGTTGACCGAAGTGACTTCAATTTAATGGATGTCAAGACAATCCATATGTTTTTGAGGAACACTAAGCCTATATTATCGGTGTATGGAAGAGATTAGGATCCATTCATCATTTTATATGCATATTATAATTTTCAAATATATCATTTATAGATTAATTCAAAAATAGGATTCATCAACACATTGAATGGAGTTGTTTTGAGGTTGATTTTCATAAAGTAGGATATGGTCCATTATTCAACACCAGATTACATGTTTATTATGGATTCATAGAAATTTAAAAAATTTGTATATATGCGAAATATAATCCAATAGATTTAAGTAGTACCTAGTAGCAAATATCTTATCACATTTTACTGTGACACTACAGTAGTGGTAGATCTCATAAAAATGACAAGTCACATTAATGGATGACACACATAATTTGTGAGTATCATTTCATGAATGTTTTTTCACATAGAGATCATGTGGATGTGAGATATATTTCTGTATAATTCATTATCTTTGACCCATTAACTAATGTATTTCGTCTTCTAAATTAGGACTACCATATGCTGTATAGTAGACTAAAAGTCATTAGAAATTCACTATTATCCCTGGGTGTTTGTAGGAGTTTTTTTCTATGACCAACTTTTAATAATTTAATTATATGTATATTTAATTAATTTAATTTGAATAAAATATATTATTATATACTTCTCATTTATTTTGTATAAATATAATTTAATAATTTCATGGATTATATGTCACATTGATAATTTCATAACAGTGCCATCCTATAATAAGAACCTTTAATTGTTATGATGATATTGTTAAATGTGGTTTTGTGGTTAGATAACATACATTTTTTTACACAAAGTATAAACTCTTTAATTTTTTAGAACTTGTAAGGTGTTGGGGATTCTTCTCATAACTTCAACACAAGGAAATATCTTAGATTGGAGATTATGATAAAAGGAAATCCAATAGGAATATTTCATTTTTTGGTGTCATCAGATATTTTTTCTGTGAGCATGTTTAATGGTTCTTAGAATTTTTTTTCATTATTAATACACTACATGACATGCATACTATTATTACCTAATGAAATATATGATTCCATATGTTTTTGATGATGTGGTTATCATTATCTATGTCATGATTTATATTCATTAATGGATAAATAGACGTTGTATTTTTAGATTGCATCATAATGGAAGTTGATATCTCAATACTTTGATTGGAAATAACATTCACATTAAATTCCATGGACATGGTGAAAGGAAATTTTAATATTAGATAGTGAAAGAAATACATATTGAAAGTATAGTTTGGTGATATATATTTTCAAACTATTTGATTATGTATTATGAAATATATATTATATTACATATTGAGCATTCATATGTAGTTTTCATTATTATGACATTCAATTATTTCTCTTGGGTATATGGACCCATTGCTAGGTAGAAATCATGGACATTAAGCATGCCATCCTAATACCAATGAGAATAAATCCTATAGGGTTATAAACATCATGTTTCTGATGATCTTGATTAAATTATATAATAATATAATTATGTCAATAAATATTATTCTCAATACCATGGTATTGTTTTAATAACATTTTTTTAAAAATAATTTTGATTAATGGATGATATATTTAAAGATAATATTTATTCGATAGATCAATAAAACATAGAGGAGTTCAAATGTTACAAGACAGAGACTCGTGAGGAATATTAACTATCATCTGATGAAATAATGGTTGTTATTGTGCAAATGGGTGTATGCCAAATAAAAATAAAATTATTGTTATTATTATGTGAAAAACATTTTATTAAGTATTATTACATTTTTAAGTGCCTAAATGAAAATAAATAATTATTTTTTGTTGAACGAAATGCTATAAATAAACCATTATTGTATAATGTATTGAATCTATATATAGAAACCTGATAATCATTTTTCACAGAAAAATACTCTCTCGACACATCTATTCTAACTTCTTCTCACGAATGAAAATCACAAGATAGATCCCTTCATTATCGAAGTACAATCAACAAAAATGAATAATGAAATATAATTACATCACTTCACTAACACCTAATGATGTATTATAATTTATTGGAGATCAAAAGAGAATGTGTGTATCCCAGCTAGGTGGATTCAATTTTTGGATTCTCAAAATGCTATGAATGAAATATAACAATTATTTAGATGTCTTACGTTAACATCAAAGAATGAATTATAAGATCATATATTTTTTCCATCAGATATTAAAGAAATTAATTATAAAATTGACATGAAATATCACCACTTAGTGATTTGGGAAACACAATATTAAAATATATTATAATATTTCAACCTCCAATGCACACATTCACTACACCCGAAAACTTCATATCATTGGGATATTTCAGTAGGATTCCCAATAAATTTGAAATGTCATATTGTATTCAAGGGTTGTAACAAATATATTATATTATAATTATCTTCTAATAGATCAACATATTTTCTTTCTCCACTTATATTACACTAATATTTCTAAAAAATTTCAATGAGATAAAAATGTCACATATTCTTATGCTGTTAGGAATGTTATTCCTGATTAATATTGTATTTTCAAAGATATTCTGTTTGTAGAAAATTTTATGGTTTTATACATTATTAATAAAATATTATTTTCTAATATAGTAATTCTAAATGTTATTTAGTTATTTACATGTTAGAAAAATTATTTGTTGAATAATAAGGTGTTTGATCAACTTAAGGTCTTTGGTATTTTTACTCTAATCTTGTTAGGTAACTTGATTACTAGAATGATGCTTAAATCATTAATCTAGTAAGTAGTATATACTGGGTGATGTGTTTGTGACACATTCTAGAATTCATTATAGAAAGAGATTAATACACCTTCATTTTAATGATTTTTATTTATTTTTCAATTTTTTAATGAAGGATGTTTTATGGATTTGACAAAATTGACTGGTATACAAAGTATTTCATAATCTTTTGAAGTATTGGAGATATGGATACAATTAAGAAATGAAAATTCCACAATATTATTATTATGTATTGTTTTTATTATCTATTGTATCATAATATTATATTTTTAATGGTTGAATAAATTTTTTAATTCCAAATATAATTTTCTAACATCTAATATTCTAAAAAAACAACCCAAACTATTAATTTAATATTTTTAGGTTTTTCAGAAAATGAAATAAAATTATAATAAAATTATAATTCTTCGAAAAAATTATAATCTCTCACTGGGGTTCCTAGTGGTAGATTGGGTGCTTGATTTTTTAATGTTTGAGGTTTGACTTACAAAAATGATTTCATAATCCAACAATGTTATGGATGAATTTTTTTCAAGTTCTTATGTATTGAGTCTGTGGGAATCTAAAGAAGATGGGTCTACTCAATTCATAATTGAATTTAAATGAAAATAAATTTCAATAAAAATAATAATACTATCTTTTAAAAAATGAATAGAAAAATGCTACATTAATTTATATAATAATTTTATGATATTATCTGGCCAACATGGGAGACATTGAATGATTAAAATTGAAATAATATTACAAATTTCACTTGAGTTATTTATTTTAAATCCTTTTTATTATATTAACATGGTTTTACCATTTTAGTTCTTTGTGTATGGGTTCTGTGTTAAGAAATTATTGAATGTAGTAGATCCCTCGGTTCCACATTTCCTGTAAAACCTTAATACTATCATGCACATTGTTTCCCAATATATCATTGAAATAAATGTTCTTTCACCCATATAATGTTTTATTATCGGGATAGAGGAGATGAGGTACTATGTCTTGGATATTTTTCTTCAACCTCCCTCCACCACTACTGACACCTGCTACTACACCGATTTTCCATAAAAATTGTAACCACTCATTTTAAATCATATACGATGTAATAAAAAAATTAATTAAACAAAAATATGAAACAATACATTAATAAAATAAAATTTTAAACTCAGAACAAATAATTTAACTCATATCAGTCACACAGTGTGTCAGATTGATGAGGGTTTGATTTCTACAAGTCAAAAATATCAGATAGATCATTTTATTAATGCACAAAAATAATCTGAATGTGTTTTCAGAGTTTTGATTATATCACATTATATTTTAAAATAAATGTAAACATAACCATAAAACACAATTTTTGATTCATACATGTCACATCAAGTGTTGGTTTGATGTGATAATGATTCTGACATATTGAGAATGACTTATGAATCAATTTCATAATATACCAAGTCAATATAATTGTATTTCATCAGTTTCCAAATAATGACACATGTTTTGAATTAAATTTATCATTTTAAACTGATAACATATACTTGGAGTCATATCTGGAACAACATGCACCCGATTGAAGTGGGACGGATTCCTACAGATAAAAAATGAAATTTTGATTTTTTAATAAAATATCAACAAAATCTAAATTATATAGATATATTAATGAATATGTGATGTTTTTTTGATCTAAAATGTTAGTTTTATAGAGAAACAAAAAATTTGTGTCATACTAGTCACAAAATGACCCATATTGAGGTATATGTGGTTATTACACATCAAAAACGTAAAATGGAATATTTTCATAATGTATAAATACAATCATAATGTTTTTTCGTGATTTAGAGAATTTAATGAATCTTTTTTAAGTAAAAGTAAATTAAAAAAACAAGCACATTGAGTGATTCTAGTGAGATCGTGTGTTAGTTTGATGTGAAACCTGTTCTAACATATCACAAATTAATTTTGAATCATTTTCCAAAAGTATCATGATTATCCAAGCTTGTATTATGGATTTTTAGGGAGGGAAACATTATTTAAAATAAAATTTAAATTTAAACTTATAACATAAACATTTATTTATTGCATGAACATAGTGAATCAGATTGAGGTGTTGTTGATTCCTACACATAGAATACGGATTTTGTATTCTTATCCCATTGTATCAAAATAATTATAATTTTTCTTGATTTTGTGGTTTTGAGAAGGGTTTTGAACACAAATATAAATTTTAAATTAAAACATACTCATTGAGTCATACCATTCAAACTGATCATCATATTGTTATGCATTTAATACTTATATGATATAAATGATGTAAGAACCGTTTTCCAAAATTTAGAATACAATAAAATATCTTTTTATAAGTTTTCAATGAGTAAAATAGGTTTTTACATAAAATGTATCCTTAAAAAAATCACATTGATTCATACCCATCACATCGTGTATCTGATTGATTTGAGAATAACTAAAATATTTTAAAAATGAATTATCAATAATTTTTCAAAAGTATAATTACAATATTAACATTTTCTCTAGTTTTTTCATGTGAAATGTGTTTTTAAATAATTTGTAAATATTAAACTATATAAATATATTTTAATTATTATTCTGATCACCATGTATTGGATTGAGGGGAGGATGATTCCTACATATCATAAATTGTAAATTAATCATTTTAAAATATAACAATAACAATATGAATGTGTTTTATATGTTTTGAGTACATAAAATTTGTTTGGAAATAAGATTTTAATTTTAAGCTACAAAAATGTCAACTCATGCTGGGAAAACCATTTAACTGATTGAGGTGATGTTGATTCCTACACATCACACCATGTATTTTCATTCAATAATGAATTCATCATTTTGGGCAATCTAACAATACTATTGATTAATACCCTGGAATGATGAATGAATTTAAAATAAAAAAATTGAATCATTATGAATGAATCATAATTGTTTATTGAAATATAACGGTACATGAGTTCACCATCCATGTTGAAGACTTCTTCAACTTTAGTTTTATCCCCAATCTTTTTTTTCTCTTCATAGTGAACAAAAATATTGCTGAAATTACAATTATAGAATAAGAAATTTCTTTATGATATTTTTAAAAATTAAAAAATATGTATCAGATAAATACGATTACTAAATCAAATAATGAAGTTGTTAAATTGATTAGACAATTATCTAAATAAGTTAAATGATGTCACCTATTCATGATGTGTGTTTACATTCTGGAACTATACATTCTTCAAAATTAATTATGAAAAAATATATCTTTTCTTTTGATAATAAAGATTGTTGATAGTCTTGTAGTAAAATAGAAATAGAAATCAACAAAGGATTAATAATTATTTTAAATGAAATTATAATTATTATAAAAAATACCTATAAAATGATACTAGTTTTTTGTTGTAATATAATATATTTCAAAAAAATTCAAATTTAACAACCAAAATCATTTACATTAGTTTTTTTGAACACTATAGAAACATCAATAAAAAATATTATTTTTTATATAAATTATTTGATACTGAAATATTATTATATTTACCCTAATACAAACAACTTTTATTGGTCAATATGCTTATTTTTCTAATAAACTATCCATATTCCATGATTTTGAATATATTTAAGCACTGCCTTATAGTAAGAAAATTTTTATTTACACAAAAAATAAAATTTATGATGTTAATTTTATTTGTAGAATTTTCCATGTAGTGTATTAATAATTGATATGTACCATAAAATGTGGTTTTTTGGGTATCAACGCATTGAAATAAAAAATTTATATCATTGGAGTATCCAAACAGATCACAATGTGCGACCAATAGTTCCTAAAATAAAAAATTAATTATTAATGAATGGAAGGAATGTATATTTGATATGTTTTAATTCTATATTTTTACCCCTAGATCCTGGCTATAAAGAAGATTATATCATCCATATGCTTTCTTTCAAAAATTGTATCATGTTTTTATTCTATTTAAATTGTATTCCCTCATTTCCAATATGAGTTTTTATATATAATTTATGTGAGGACAAATGAGTAATGTTTTTTGTTCCATTGGTTTACCCTTAAATTTTTTTTATATATATAGACCTATAAAAATGAGTATTTAATTGTAATTAACATAGTAGATCATCTTTTGGAATTTTTTTCATAAAAACACATGTCATGTTTACATTTAAAAAATATAATCCAAGATAATCATTATTGATGACATCATATACATTCTCAATACCATGATAGTTTACTATGTGATCTCGGTAAATTTTTTCCTCAAAAATAATTGTTTTTGTATCAACTCTTTTTAACATTTTATCATCACAAACATTTAAATTTAGTAAATTCAATAGTTTAACATGTGTGGTAATGTAATTTTTAAAGATATTTTTGATTTGTTGGTTTATCATTTAGATCCCATTGATTATAAATTTGACTTCACATGTTCCCTTTCACCATCTGCAATATCATTCACTAGATCATGATTTTTTCATTAATTGTAAATTTTTTTCAACAAAAATTAATAGGAAATGATTAAATCCTTTTCTATACGTATTTTACCGTGATCAAATTGCAATGAAATGAATGTTCCAATAACATGATTGACTAAATGATCTTCCATATGAAACATGTAGCTAGGATCTTCGGTTGTGATATTTTTGGATCCCCACTCTCACATGACGTGTTAGAAGATGATTGTTTTTAGAGTATATCATTCAACATTCTACACTGTTCTCAAAATTATAAGAAGATGGGTGGGTTCTGATAGATATATAAATCACAATCATTTTTCCCCCATACAAAATTAGTGGTGTAATGTTTTTATTTTCATTATATTTCCCATTTCCTTGAAACAGTTATGATAAAATTGATTACCTGTTGTACTAAATCGCTTTTATGGGAACATCTAACATTAAAGATGGGGGTAGGGGATATTAATTTTGTGTTTTTTTTGTGGTTTCATCTATTTGATTCCTCCCATAACATTTTATAACTACTCAGACATCCAAATAATTTTTTCTCCTACTGAAGCTAATAATTCCTAAATCTATTTAATGTTATTATCTTTATCCCCCTATTAATATATTTTAGAAAAATGTGTTGTGGGAGACACCCTAAAATCTGAACTTCTAATGTGGACATACTATTATGGATGGTTCAAAAAAATGATATTAGATATAAATTGAGTATAACTAAAAGTGATTACAGTGTCTATATTGGTTAAACATATAAAAAAACACGTTATCATTGTTATGTAATACATATTTAATGATAAATAAATTATTATTTTTTCATATATACACATGATTCCCATAATTTATTTATTTATCTATATACTAGTATCTCATATTTATTTACTTGATCCTCCATCCATATCACATTGTCTGATATAGAAGTTTCTTTTGAATTTTGATTCATCAATATATATATATAAACAAAGGAAGATGATTAAATAGTGGTTTCTTTTCACAAAATCATTTTACTATTGATTTATAATAAAGACCAGTTTTTCAAGTGATGAATACACCTTACTTGGTTAATGGTAGGAATTTGTTTCTTTTGATGCACATTGCATATTTTAAGCACCTAGTTTCTATTTCATAAATTAAAATTTCTGAATCAAATTGAAAAGTAATTGAATTATCATGAAATTCATTACCAATAAGACTTTACTAAATATGATTTATCCTTACGATGAATAATAAATTCATTCCATGTTTTTTTATTATCATATTTGAATACATATGTGGTGGGTGTGGGGACATTTTACCTTAATAATATTTGGTATTATACTTTGTAAGAATTATTTTAAAGCCTATGTGGTCATTTATAGTGAGCATTAATACAAATTTCATTCTATAGAAATATTATAATAATTTATTATTCAGGGGATTATGATGAGTAAATCAATTTTTTAGTAAAATTGAGGATGTATATCTTAATATTACCACAATATAATCACAAATTGTTGACGTAATCATGGTAACAACATTTTCCCATGAATATAAATCAAATGGAACGTTCAGTAAGGTGGTGAAAACATTGTAAATAATGAACATAGCCTTGTTGGCATTAATATTATGGTTGTTTCTGATCCATCCAACCATGAATATGATGCATTTTTTACTCTCATTAATAATTTTTTCAAATTTTCATGCGATGATGATCCTAATTTTTTTCGGACATATCATGTTAACTATCAACCATTTCAACATCATAAATATGTTGTTCCACAGGATTGGTATCATAATCATATATATATCATTTTTATTATTTTTCATTGGGAATATAATCATGGTGTAAACCTAGTGTTCCATTAGATTATGAGAAATTTAAGTGAAGAATTCATTATTAGTTGATGGGATTAAAATTTAATTAAGATTATATTAATGGATCAGTGAACTAATATGAATATGAGGTAATAGAATATATACTATTAATAATAGAACAATGTTTTTGGAATATATATTTTTAATGACATAATGATTTGATTCATCTTTTGAGTATCCACATCCCCTCATTGTGTTTCCCCTAACATATGAAATCCTTTTCTATATTGTGTATTCCATAAAATGATTATTAAATCACAATAAATGGGTCATCAACATTGTACTTCGGATATGGAAGATCGGTGGTTTTGGTCAATAAAATAGAAGTTGACATCTTTTGGTGTGCATTATATGGAGAATAAACTACCTATAAATCCTATGATTCCATTATAAACAATTATTCTTTGTACCATTCTTTACTAAAATTGATTATCATGAATCCCAATTCATCTATATGAATTGTACTCATGTTATCAGCCCACAAAAATCAAAACAATTTCACTTTAAATTTATTGTAATAAAACTCCCATATTATTTTATCATTCTATTATATGACATATTTTCATAAATTATATTTCTATATATGGTGGAAAATTAATGCGTCACCTCATCCCAAATTTTGACTAAAAAATTTCCCATGGTACATCATTCATCATGTTTATTTATAGAGATCATATTACCATTTATTACATAAACATTATATGATAATGCAAGCACACATAGTCCCCTGTCTTGACATCCTATTTGTTTTGAAATTTAATGAAGATTTTTAGATGAATACATAAAAATATGGTATCAAATTCATCCTATAAACTATTAATTATGTTTACGTTGTAGCCATATTTCATCCCTATATGAATTAAAATTCGTAGTAATTTTTTTTTATGTTTCAATATATAGTGAAACTTATGTAATAATATGTGAAACGTAATTGTAACCCTGCACTTTCTACGTAAAAGTAATTGTGACAACATCTATTTCAGATAATCCTTTACCCACATTCTGCTTATTTTGATGAGATTTTGGTTGACTAATTCCTTCCACATAAGATAGGTAGTCTAAAAGTAATTCAATTTAATCCTCCAAAACATATTACTCTGTAATAAAACCCTCTTGATAACATTTATTTTTTATATTCCATTAAAAAATTTCATATACCATTCAATGGGGTAGATCCGTCTATAATGTATATAACCAGGTAGTGGAATATCTACAACCAAATGACCCTTCCTGTGAACCATCATATCAAATTATGATGGTGCGGAGAATATTTCTAATAAACATAATATTACTACACATTTATTTTCCATAATACACAATTTTTTCATGTTTATAACTTTCATTTTTATATTATTGAATAATAAATAGAAAGTTGGAAATGTATGATGGAATTTTCTTCAAAAATACAATATTATATTATATGAATTTGGCCTTGCATCATAATAATATAGTAAAATGATTTCAGAACCCTTTACATTAATTTTTTCATTGACATTATATTCTTGATTTTTGATTAAAATGACATAGGAACCATTACATCATTCATGATATTTCAGAATAGATGTATATGTTTCTAGGAATGAGTCTAAGAAACTAAAGAAATAAATTTCCATTATTAACCCTTCACTACCACCAACTATTCTTGTATCCCCATGTGAACTATGTCGAATATAACTTTAATTACATCCTTTTTTATTCATGGTTCATTTTGTAACATTCTATTGACATAACAGTAAAACCTTTTTCCACATCCATAACATCAATAAAATATCTTACACACAAAAAAAATTAGTATTAAAATAGAACAAACCAATCCATTTTTTCAGCTGGTTTTTGAATGTGTTTTTGAAGAATGTTTCCCCAAAGTAGTATCCAAATCGATAATTTTATTAAACAGTTGATCACCTATTAATAGATATAGAGTTGTACCTTCTTCTATAATCCCATCGAATGATTTTTATCGAGATCAATATTTTTTGGTCTGGGATAGAAATATTTAATTTTGTAGAAATAAGGTTTTTGGTGTTTGTTTCATCCAAATTGGTTGTTTAACTTATAGAAAAATGGGATACCCATGGGTTCCCATAATGATATATCTTAAAATATATCTATAATAATGAATGTAATTTATTTTCCCATGAATCATAAATCTCATAAATAAATAATTATTTATGTAAGCATTATATAATAAAACCCTTGTATCCCACAATAACATTAAATAATTAATCAGTGGAACCATATAAACATCAATATCAATATCATATTTTTGTCTTATCAATATATGAAGAGAAAACATAATGTACTATCTTTTCAGAGATAACTGTAAAATCACGGTTTTTTTGAAAGGTATGTTTTCATTATGCATTGGTTGAATCCCTTGTTTTAGGATTCAAGGGATTTCTTCTGAATGTATGGTAGGCCTTTGGGGCGTTCCTAGGGCTCGGGGCACGAATGAAGGGAAATTTAGGCAAGACAAGCCTTGGCGCATGGCTTGCGCATGACCTAGGTAAATCGTGCGGCCTGCCCGGGAAAACCATGCGACCCCTCCTCCTCTTGACAGTAGCATGCACACGGTTTGTGCACTTTTTTTCAAACCATGGGGCCCAAACCGTGCGGCCTTTAATGTTGGGAAAAATTACAAGTTTTCCACTCCGGGCTTTTAAACCCCAACTCGGGATTTTCTTCCATTCATCCCCTCTCAACCCTAGTGACGAACTCAGCTAACCCAAGAATCCCAAGGGTGGTTCTCCTTTGATTCTTGGCCATTTAGAGCGCCGTTGGTTGCGGATGAAAGCTTCGGGGAAGGCTAATCCCATCCTTCCTTCTCTTTTTGGGTTAGGGTTTGTATCTTCTCTCCCACTTGTTCCGAAGCTCTAAAACCCTATCTTTTGGGTGAGTTTTAAGTTGAAGCTCCAAAGGCTGGTTGGATCGAGATCTAAAGACTCTATTGAGAGTGCGTTCAACCGCGGTTTTGAGGTAGGTGGTCTACAAGGTATATCCCATGGTGATTTTGGTGTTTGCGCGTCTTTAGTTGTGTTCTTGGTTCCCCTTGGTTATGTTTTGAATAACCTTGGCATGTTTGGTAATAATGATGTTTAAAATGGATAATGAGAACCCTCACGATCCCCGTGGGATGTGTTGGGATGGACTTGACCTAATTGAGGGCCATCCATCGGATGTACCCACTTTTCCTGGGTTTAGGGATTGTTATTAAAAAAGTGGCCTTGTTGTAGTGAATTGTAGAGCCCTTGATAAACATGTTGGCATGAATGGTTGAATCATGGAAATGATGAACGGGTTAAACGGGTTAACGTGTAAACTGATTAAAGACCATAATGGATAGATTATGGGTTTAGTGATAAATGCTCAGTGAGTTAGGCATAACACATGGGAATTGTGTGAATGGTTAAATGATGTGAAATGGTAATGTGTTAATGGGTTATGGTAAGATGTGGATTCCCATGTGGGGTGTTGTGAATAGTGTTTTCTGAAGGGCAATGGTTTGGATGGTTTATGGTTACTTATATATATATGCATGTGCACATGGCTTCGTAGAGTGGGGTACGACTTGAGGATCTACACTCACTGGTTGAGCTAAGAAAGAGGTTCAAAACTCCACCCTAAATGCATGGATTGGGAAAGGGGGCAGAGGGTCTATTCTCCTAACGATTGTGTCCACCCAGACTAAGGCTTCGAGGCGAGGATATGGTTGCTATGAGGGGGTTACTCCTAGTGAGATAGGATAACGATGTTTTCACCCTCTTGCATGGGATTGTTGGCCTTAGACCCATGTAACATAATGTATGTGATTAATCCATGGAAATGTGATGAGATGGTGAGTGATGATATTTGGTGTGTAATTAATGGTAATGGATGTGGCAATAGATTTGTCTCATAAATTGGCTAATGGAACCTAACATAATTAATTGGAAATTATCATTCATTCTCCTATTGCATGCACTACCTTTTTGTACTGGATATTTTGTAGACATTGTTGGTGGTGGCCTACTGAGTTGTACTCACACCCTGCTCGGGCCTCCGTTGGGTACCTGAGAAGACTTCATGTTTGCAGGTTAAGAGAAGGGCAAGGGTCCTTGCTTGACAGTTGAGTGGAAATGGGTAGAACTTGGTGGAGGATCCGTACTTGGAGTCGGGACCATTTTGGGGATTGTGGCTCTTGTCCTTATATTGTGTTTTTGTTCACTCTTTCACCTATAGTATGACATGAAATATTTATTGTTGGAAATGGTTGATATACATGTTCCTTGTTTATTGGTTTTTGTTTCCACTATTTGGTTTATTTTTGTTGTGGATTAATCTGATAGAAGGGGGTGTAGTCTCCCCACTTGACCACATATACCCCCTCTGCTAGTCAGCAGCCTTTGGCATACGGGGAGGCATGCTTAAGGTTATGTAACTACCCGGCTCGGAGCACCGGTTTAGTGGCTTCCGGGTTAGGAATGATACAATGTGTTATTAGAGGAGGTATTTCTTCTCCTTCTGAAAGGTCTTGTTATTTGGGATTGGTAGCCAGGGGTTAAGAAGTTTCGGGACTTGGTAACGAGCTCGTTCTTGGGAGTTGCTAACCCTGGTATGAGGGAAACCCATGTCACCCTAGGTGGGAATTGATGTTGTTGGTTGTGTGTTGTTACAGTTGATGATATTTCACCATTGGGTGATGCACATGTGGTTTGATGTGACTGTTTTATGGTATTTGGCTCGTGGATTAAATGGCACAGTGATTTGTAATCAGGCATCATTATAGGCACCTAGGGAGATAGGTGACATGCATTGTGTTATGCACACACATGGGGTGGGTGTGTGAGGCAGGAAGGTAGGTTGCATTATGCATTTCATGAAACCAAGAAATAATGAGAAAAATGAAATAAAACAAGTGGGTAACTGAAGATTAATGAAATATAAGGGTTGGAAATGAAGTAGGAATTTTTTTTGGGTTAGTGTATGAAAAGTGGGTTATTGTGGCTAGTAAGGAGTCCTTCATGATGGAGTCACGAATGTTTTATGGTACGCGTTCTAAATCTCGTGATTGGAATTGTAGGGAAATGACACCACGATGTCGGTTACGAGTTGGGCAACATGAGGATGTTGCTGAGAACACTCCTCTAGTAGAGGGCCAAGAAAACATGGTGATCAATGAAGGTAGAGAAGACCAGTTCTAGGAGAACATGGCTCGCCTTATGCAGATGATGGATCAGGATCCAGGGCGGGTTGCACCGAGTATGTTTGATCTGACCAGGGAGTTCTCGCTACAGCCCCCTCCGACCTTCACCGGAGAGGGTGGGACAGAGGTAGAAAAGTTCTGGTTAGAGTCTATCCAGACGATACTGGATCATCTAGATACCCCTATCGAAAAGCAAATGAAGCTTGGCGTTTATATGTTGCAGGGCCAGGCAAGGCAATGGTGGGACATTTAGGCTCAAATAGAGTAGGCTGAGGGAACGTCCTGGAAGGTTTTTTAGGAAAAGTTTCTGGAGTATTTTTATCTAGAGACATTGAGGTAGGAGTAAGCTATATAGTTTATGAGCCTAACTCAGGGATCGCTATTGGTGATAGACTATGCTAGTCGCTTCACTGATTTGAGACGCTTTGTCCCAGTGTTAGCAGGGGATGATGAATCGGTAGCAAAGTATTTCTTGGATGGGTTGAGACATAAGATAAGGTCTCATATAACCATCTTCAATTTGAAGAGGTTCGTAGAGGTAGTAGATCAGGCATAGATCTTGGAAGGAATCCTAAATTGAGCTTCGGGTGGTGGTCTTGTGGTTATAGTGGGGCAGACGAGTAGTGCAGCTACCGTGGGTCAGAAGCGACTCCATGAGATCTCACAACATGGAGGAAGTGTGAAAAGTTGCTGGAAAAGAGGGTCAGCCTCTCAGAGTGGAAATCAGGTGTTCTGTTATCAGTTCGGTAGGCCGGGGCATATTCGTGGTCAGAGTCCTTGACCTCCAGTTGAGTTCCATTCTTGCAGCCGTATTGGACATGTGCAGAGGTTTAGTAGAATGCCTCGGCAGGTGGGAGAGTATGATTATGGAAGGTAGGTACCAGATATGGGAAGGGGATCAGTTTCCCCATTTCAGGCAGGCAGTTGGAGCTCCACGAGCTGTACTGGCAGGGGTGATAGACATGGGACTCTAGGGCAAGATCACTCACGCCAGCAGGGCAGTGTAGCAAAGGGTACCTAGGCAGGATCCCACATTAGAGGGGCAGTTCAGCTTCAGGCAGTTCATTTTGCACCTGGTGATGGCGATGCCGGACCGTTGATTGTTCAAGGTACGATCCTTGTAGCTTCTACTTTTTCTAGTGTGTTGTTTGACATAAGTTCCACACACTCTTTTATCTCTTCTCAACTTGTGGTAGCGTTGGGTTTACCTATGGAGAGGGTGTGTGGAGTTATGTCAATTGACACTCCATTGGGGGTGCGGGTTGAGGATATCAAGCATTTCAATGGATGTGCCTTGGATATTGGTGGGTATCATTTTCCATGGGATTTGTTCATTCTCGAGATTTCAGAGTTTGACCTGATTTTGGGAATGGATTGGTTGGTGTTGTATCAGGGACACATAAAATGTTATCATTGTAGAGTATCGTTCAGGTCGCTTGAGGGTGACGCTTATGTCCACCGTGGTGAATGGGATGTTCAAACAGGGCATGCATGTCTGTTTTGTCAACAGATGAGTGGAATCATGGATCGAGTGGCATGTATTATGCTTGATGTTAATGAAATATTGGAACAATCTAATTTTCCTTCTATGGTGGATCGGTTTCAGGATGTGTTTTCTGAGGATTTCTTGGGGTTACCCCCAAAGAGGGATGTTGAGTTCACAATCGAGTTGCTGTAGAGAGCGGAGCTAGTTTCCATTCCACCATACCTAATGGTGCCAGTAGAACTCCAGGAACTAAAGGTTCAGCTAGAGTAGTTGGAGCGTAAGGGGTTTATCCATCCTATTACATATCCTTGGTGATCTTTCGTGCTTTTTACAAAAAAGGTTGATGGGTTGTTGTGGCTGTGTGTTGACCATCAGAAGTTGAATCAGATAGCGGTGAAAAATCGGTAACCTCTTCCTAGATTCGAGGACCTGTTTGATCAGTTGAGGGGTGAATCAGTGTTTTCTAAGATTGATTTGATGTCAGGGTATCAACAGTTGAGCGTGAGGTCTTCTGACGTACTGCGGACAGCTTTCCAGAGTCGGTATGAGTTTTTTGAGTTTGTTGTAATGCCTTTATACTTGACCAATTCACTAGGGGTGTTTATGGATATGATGAACTGGGTCTTTCATCCCTATATAGATCAGATTGTGGTTGTCTTTTTTGACAATATATTAGTGTACACGAAAACTCACGACGATCATTCCCAATATTTTGACATCCTCTTGGGTATACTAAGAGAGCATTGGCTATATGCCAAGCTATCAAAGTGACAATTTTGGATAGGTGAGGTGCATTTTCTGGGTCACATCATCTCGGAGGAAGGTGTGTCAATGGATCCAGAGAAAGTGCAGGCAGTTGTATCTTGGGAGCATCCCAAGAGTGTTTCTGATGTTCAGAGTTTTCTAGGTTTGGCTGGGTGTTAACGAAGGTTCATTCAGGATTTCTCTCGCTTGGCAGCACCACTCTTGGGCTTGACCAAGAAAGGAATCTGGTTCGAGTGGTCTGAGTCCTATGATAATGCCTTTAAAGAGTTGAAGAAGTGGTTGATGACCACACCAATCTTGATCTTACCAGATCCAGGTAAGAAGTACATCTTGTTTTGTGATGCGTCCGGAATCCGACATGGGGATGTGTTGATGTAGGATTAGTGGGTTATGGCTTACGGGTTAAGGCATTTGAGACTCCATGAGCAGAACTATCCCACTCATGATCTTGAGTTGGATGCATTTGTATAACCATTGAAGTGCTGGAGGCACTATTTGTTGGGAGAATGGTTTACCATGTATTCCGACCATAAGAGCCTAAAGTATATCTTCTCACAGCAGGATTTGAATCATCGGCACTGAAGATGGGTTGAATATCTTCAGACTTTTGACTTTGATTTGGAGTACACGCCAGGAAAGGGAAATAGTGTTGCTGATGCTCTGAGCAGGAAGTTTCCAAATCAGCGTTTCGAGAGTCCAGCATTGAGTGGAAGGTGATGGCTTTGTTTGCAGAGATGCACATGAAGGTGTAGGAGGAGAGTGGTTAGGTCGCTCTTGCATCCCTAACGATGGAGTCGACACTTTTGAGTCGAGTTAGGGAAGGTCATCTTGACCATCCTGAGTGCTTGTTCATGAAGGAAAATCTTAAAGGTGGGGGGCTACCTTCTGGGTTGGCTGTCAGCATGGACAATGTTGTTCATGTTTGTGATCATGTGGTTGTGCCAGAGTGTGTGCCGGAAGAGTTGATGCATGAGTTCTATGAATCAAAGTGGGAATTGTATCCTGGTTCGACCAAGATGTACCGTGATCTCTAAAGGAAATTTTGGTGTCCTGGGATGAAGAAAGAAGTTGCAGTCTTTGTGGTACGGTGCCCTACCTGTCAGTAGGTGAATGCCGAGCATCAATGCCCAGGTGGTTTGTTGCATCCATTTCCCATTCTGGAATGGAAGTGGGATGATGTAAGGATGGATTTTGTCATGGATCTTCTGAGGACACCACATAAGAATGATGTAATCTAAGTGTTTGTGGATCGGTTAACGAAAGTGGCGCATTTCTTACCCATTCAGGAGACCTTTATAGTCAGCCAGTTGGGTGAGCTGTCTGTTTAGGAAATAGTGTGGTTAGATGGTGTTCCTCAAACCGTAGTTTCGGACTAAGATCCGCGTTCCACATCACTTTTCTTGAAAGGGTTGCAGAAGGCGCTTGGTACACATGTGTTTTTGAGTATGGCTTTCCACCTGCAGATGGAGGGGCAGTCGGAGTGTACGATCCAAGTGTTGGAAGATATGTTAAGAGACTGTGTCTTGGACATTGGTGGTTCTTGGGAGAGGCACCTATTGTTATTTGAGTTTTCCTACAACAACAGTTTTCAGGATATGATTCAGATGGTACCATTTGAGGAACTCTATGAGAGGCCATGTAGATTTCCATTGTGTTGGCTAGAGAACAGTGAATTTGAGTTGTTGGGGCGAAGTCTCTTGCAAGAGACTTTAGATAGGGTTAATTTCATCAAGAAGTGGATGGATATGGCTTAGAGTTGGTGGATGTCGTATGAATATTAGAGGCATAGACCTCTTGAGTTTGGGGTGTGTGATAAAGTGTTCCTTCTTGTGTCGCCAAGGTTGGGTCACCATTAGATTCGAAAGCAGGGTAAGTTGGTGCCCAGGTATGTGTGACCTTTTTAGATCGTGGAGAGGATCGAACCAGTGGATTAACAGTTGGCTCTTCCACAAAGGTATGGTGGAATTCACAACGTGTTTCATGTGTCACAGCTTCGACTGTATCACCCTGACCCATCTCACATGGTGGATGTTAAGGATTTGGAGCTTGAGGGTGATGCGTCCTTTGAGGAGCATCTGATTTGTGTGGTGGATCCTAGTGAGAAGGTCTTGCAAGGAAAGGTTGTGCCATTAGTGTGAGTACTATGGAAGCATGTGAATGTTCAGGAAGAAACTTGGGAGTGGGAATCAGATATGCGGGCTTAGAGGCTTGAACTCTCCTCTTTGGTGGATCAATTAAGCTTGGAAACTCATCTCGAGGACAAGCTGTTATAAGGTGGGGATGTTGTAAGATTCCAGTTTTTTTAAAGTTATTTTTTCTTTATGTTTTAGTTGAATCCCCTGTTTCGGGATTCAAGGGATGTCTTATGAAAGTATGGGTGGCCTTGGCGGTGTTTCGGGGGCTCGGGGCACGAAAGAAAGGAAATCTAGACAATACAAGGCTGGGTGCACGACTTGCGCACGACCTAGGTTAACCGTGTGGCCTGCCCAGGAAAACCGTGCGACCCCTCCTCCTCTGGACAATTGCATGCACACAGTTTGTGCACGGTTTGTCAAACCGTGCGGCCCAAACCGTGCGGCCTCTTAAAGTTGGGAAAAATTACATGTTTTCCACTCTGGGATTTTAAACCCCAACTCGGTATTTTCTTCCATTCATCCCCTCTCAACACTAGTGACGAACTTGGACGACCCAAGCTTCCCCAGGGTAGTTCTTCTTCGATTTAGGGCAATTTAGAGCACTGTTTTTGTGGATCGAAGCTCCAGGTAAGGCTAATACCATCCTTGCTTCTCTTTTTGGTTTAGGGTTTGTATCTTCTCTCCCTCTTGTTCCGAAGATCTAAAACCATATCTTTTGGGTGAGTTTTAGGTTGAAGCTCCAAAGGCTGGTTGGATCAAGCTCTAAAGACTCTATTGAGAGTGCGTTCAACCGCGGTTTCGAGGTAGGTGGACTACAAGATATTTCCCATGGTTATTTGGGTATTTGCGCATGTTTAGTTGTGTTCTTGGTTCCCCTTAGTTATGTTTTGAATAACCTTGGAATGTTTGGTAATAATGATGTTTAAAATGGCTAATGGGAACCCTCACAATCCCCATTGGATGTGTTGGGATGGACATGACCTAATTTAGGGACATCCATGGGACGTGCTGGCTTTTCCCGAGTTTAGGGATTATTATTAAACAAGTGACCTTATTGTAGTGAATTGTAGAGCCCATGATAAACATGTTGGCATGAATGGTTGAATCATGGAAATAATGAATGGGTTAAATGGGTTAATGTGTAAACTGATTAAAGACCATAATGGATAGGTTATGGGTCTAGTGCTAAATGGTTAGTGAGTTAGGCATAACATATGGGAATTGGGTAAATGGTTAAATGATGTGAAATGGTAATGTGTTAATCAGTTAAGGCATGATATGGATTCCCATGCGGGGTGTTGTGAATAGTTTTTGCCGAAGGGCAATGGTTTGGATGGTTAATTATATATATAATCATGTGCACATGGCTTAGTAGAGTGGGGTATGACTCAAGGATCTATACCAATGGGTTGAGCTAAGACTGAGGTTCTAAACTCCACCCTAAATACACGTGTTAGGAAAGGGGACTGCAGGTCTATTCTTTTAATGGTTGCATCCACCCAGATTGAGGCTTCGAGGTGAGTATATCGTTTCTATGAGGGGGTTAGTCCTAGTGAGATAGGATAACGATGTTTTCACCCTCTTTCATGCGATTGTTGGCCTTAGACCCATGTATCATATTCTATGTGATTAATCTATGGAAATGTGATGAGATGGTGAGTGATGATATTTGGTGTGTAATGATTGGTAATGGAAGTGCAAACAACTTTGGTTCAAAAAATGGATAATGGAACCTACCTTAATTAATGGGAAATTATCATTCATTCTCCTTTTTCATGCACTACATGTTTATATAGGATATTTTGTAGACACCGTTGGTGGTGTCCTACTGAGTTGTACTCACACCCTGCTCGGGCCGCCGTTGCGTACCCGAGAAGACTTCATGTTTTACGGTCAGGAGAAAGGCAAGGGTCCTTGCTAGATATTTGAGTGGACATGGGTAGCACTTGGTGGAGGATCCAGACATGGAGTTGGGACATGTTTGGTGATTGTGGATGTTGTCTTTATTTTGGGTTTTTCTTCACTCTTGCACCTGTAGTATGACATCCCATATTTATTGTTGGAAATGGTTGATATACATGTTCCTAGTTTATTGGTTATTGTTTTCGCTATTTTTTTTTATTTCGGTTGTGGATTACTCTGATAAAAATGGTGTATAGTCTTCCCACTTGTCCACGAAGACCCCCGCTGCTAGTCGGCAGCCTTTTCCATACGGGGAGGCGCACATAAGGTTATGTAACTACCCGGCTTGGAGCACTGGTTTAGTGACTTCTGGGTCGCGAACATTACAATAACCATGGTGGAATCTTATAATTTACCAACATAATCATTCATTCATAATGGTTAGTACTTTGATAACAAAAATTATTGACTCTAACTGTATATAGTGCAATAAAAATGTTTTTGGGTTCATTTCAAAATTCCAGTTACTCAAAATAATTTTTCTTCCAATGAGGTTAGTTTCATGGGAGATGAAGTTTCCAAATTTTATTTCCTATAACTTCGTTCTAGGATAATTTCTTTAGAGTCTCTTCATGTTCATATATTTATTAATCCATTGAATTATTGTGAAATACCATAAACTAATATTAAGACCATATTCATCTCTATTGTAGGAGGATACCCAAAAAATTGGTAAATTTTTATGGGATTCACATTTCTTTTTAAATAATATACTTTCATTTGAACATACTTGTTTACATTTAGAGAATAAAGTCATTGAACATAGAGTTTTATTAGAATCACATGTTTATAAAGGATTAAAATTATCCTCTAATTTCATATCAATTAAGAGATAATGTAGTTTAGTAAATTAGGTGTCACCCCATATGTTTATAGGTTTTATATTATATAGCTTCTTTATAGCTCACAATAATATATATTTATTACCACCAGAATAAAATGGATTCTGATCACAAATCTTTTACTTCTCAAACAAATTTTTTACAATCTCAATATTCATTTTATAGTTTCATTATTATTTCATAAATACTATTTTCATCATCAATAACACATGTCATTATATCCTAGATACAACATTCATCAATTTTCACAATTTTAATCATATTTGATGATTGATGAGACATATTTTTATCCAAGTCACTATAACCATTTCGTTTTCCACATTTTTAGTCCAAAATTTATAACATTAATTTATTTGAAAAATAGACCAGGTTATCTTCCAACTCATATACACTAATTAATATTGAATATTAATATCTTAAACATAGAAAAAGGATTTGAGAAGGGTTATATGCAATATTTTTTGCAGTCATGATGAAAATTTTCACACCATCCTCATAATCTTTTGACATTTTATTGGAATCCATCCATTATATATATATATATATATGTTATTTTATTTATTTATATTAATATTTAAAAAATATAAAATTACACTCAATTTTTATGATTTGAACCCATAAAGGGGAATTATTAATGAATAATTAATGCAACATGAATCAATTATTCTGAGATTATAAGAGTCGAATGATGCATATTATATTGTTTTATAATGGTGTAAATCATTGATGTAAAATAATATATGATATCAATAATCTTACAAAAAATCAAATTAAACATTAATCCATTAATATATATATATATATATATATATATATCAAGGGAAATTTCTATAAATTATCTGGGTGGGAGTTTGAAAAGAAGGTGGAATTTGTGTTTACTCATTTCTTCAGTTAGTACATAACAGTTTTGGTGGTTTTTTGGGACATGATGCTTAGGAGCCGAAGTTGATATTTTGATTATATATAATTATTTATTTACAAATATATATTTATTAATATAATGATAAATAAGTATTTTGAAATATTTTTCTGGACTAAAACCCCAATTATCAGGTTTGTATAGGGATTGAGTTTTTAAAATATTTCCGAAACAAAAAATGACTAATAAAATTCTAGTAATTTAAAATATAATTTTGGTATATATACATTTATTGGTAAATATATAATTACATATATATATTGAAATTATATGTATATATATATATATAATTATAAATAAATATCAATATTTATATATATATAAATTTAACCTAGAGTGGTAGTAAAAATATAGTGGGGGTACTGGTGTGTGCTTGATCAAATGTCACTGACCACTTTTTGGTCTATCACCAAGTGATCTACAATTGGCCATACTCATTTCACATAAAAAACTAGCTCATGTGTAAAAAATCTCCACCCCAAATTACTTTCTCCAAATGAGGAAATAATTTTTTCTCATTAACAATTTGGCCTCACTTATCATATCATCGATCTAAGACAAGGATGGTACACATCATAACACCATATTGAATAATTTTTTCAAATATTATTATAAATCCTTGAGTAGTATGATATGTAACATCTAATTCCATTTTTTGATGGGAGGATCTATATATGCGATGTCATAGAGATTAATATATTAATAAATGAGCTATGTTATATGAATATTTGGATAATTGGATTTGGGAGGGATTTAATTTGTAGATTGATTTTTTTTTACAATAAGAATCGAAATGTATCAGGTGAGTTCCATAATTATTGTGGTATGTAGGGAGATTAGGTTGAAGTGATGAAAATTTCTAACTACACACAACCATTTTTAATGGTGGTGAACTAACCTTAACTCTAATATATTTCTATTTTGGATACCACACATTCTACAAGTGAATCACCAATTAATTTGGAACCACATGACATTCCAATTGATTAGATTGCTGTAATTTCTAATGTCAAATGGTTGATGAATATTTTTGGGAGTTGTATGAAACATGACACCACATATCATAGAAATATAATTAGGACTTGTGTATATTACTAAAGTCATAAAATCTTGGATATATAATTATATTTGGTTAGAAATCCATGAGAGATACATCTCTTAGGAAAATGGATGTGTGGAAGAGGTATTTTATAAACATTGTTCCTACTGAAATAGATGTATGATTTCATTTTCCATTCATATTTATTTGTCATCATAAAATCAAAAAAAAAATTATCAGAGGTGTATGTGGTGAAATGATAGTTATAAGTTGAGAATTTGTAGTAACTGGTGAACTCATCATTGTTGGAATCATGTTTTGAAGGAAGATTCTGAATGTTTAAATTAAGGTGTTTCAAATGAAAAAATAGAACTATAAAATGTATCCCATATGAGATTCTTGGCTCAGATGATGTTTGTACAATATTTTTCTTATACAATACCACCTTTTTAGTGAAGATTGTATTGTTTATGAATTGGTGACTTTTCTAGAGATATCCTGCTTGCTTCTCTGGTGTGACACATCAGCACCATTTCATCATCATTTAATCATCCAATCTTGGGTGTTCATACAAATTTCTTCATTTCTGGGTCAATTAGTGTCAAATTTCAACATATTTAACAATTTTTAACCATTTTAGAAACAACTATGACCTCTATTTTTCAATACTCGACACCATTTTTATGTATTGAAAATAAATGGAGGCACAATCCATGGGAGGGATGATCATGTTGATTCCATTATACTACTATATCTGGATGTGTTGAATTGAATATGTGCATAATATGACATAAATTTTTAAACCCTTTTAGAATAAAATATTCCACACTAATTCCACCAAGATGCTAAGTGGAAGATCTTAAACAATATGACGATTAGTTAAATCATCCAATTGGTTTGTCATTGTTCACAACACAATGTTTATTTATATAAATTGGGGTAATGTGTTTAGATTAATTTGGAAAATAAAAACTAGTCAACGAATACTCGAAATTAGATACCATAATTAATGTAGTTGATAAAACATTTTTTTGAAAATTTCCAACCCTATAGCCAAACACAATAGTGAGTTTTAAATCCTGTTGAGTAAACAAGTCATTTTTGAAATAACACTAACTAATAAATATAGGATGGAATACCAACTATGAACACTTCTAGATAAACATGATTTTATTTTGGTCTCACTCGGTAACTCAGTACATAGAGGAAAACTTACCATGACTAGGTTAAATTATTCAATGTTCAACAAATGAAATCATGTTATAATCACAAAAAAAACAATAAATAGAACAAGGAATAGGTGGAGGGGTGTGATGTAGAGGCTAAATTAAATTCATAGGAATATCGAAAATGGATGGAGGCCATCGCATAAATGATACCATTGTGTGATGGAGGGACATATGAGGAACAATTTCCAAAATATACTAAATAAAAATGGTAAAATTAACCACCATTTATATAGAAGTGAATAAATAAACGTGAGTGTCACTAGAGAAGTTGTGATTTTATCTTATGACAAAATAGAGAATCTATATCAATCATCAATACAAGACACTAAATGGGTGATCGATACTATAGATTCATACTATGATAGAACAAATCATGAGTATTTCATGACTTATCAAACTGTTGACATTGGTGTAGTATACCTGGGGCGAAATAGATGAATTGAGATTTTTGGCATGTTTGATAACAATGTTAAGAAGAAAATTGGGTATGAAATCACTCTAAAGGATGTTTGACAAGTTCCAAGCCACTAGCTCAACCTATTATCAGTAATAACATTGGATTGATGGGGATTTGAAATAACCTACATTAATGGAGGATGGAAGATAAAAAAATTATCCATTGTAATCTCCTAATGACACATATATAGTAGGTTTTATATAACTCATGTGATGATATGTTCATTAAACCTTAATAAGGTGAAATGAGAGAGGCCATTCAATTTTTGAAATAAGATACTTGACCACTTTTGTTAGAGAGTGTAATCTACCCTTTGAAGAATATATACATTATTGTTGAAAAGGATTCACCACCTAATCCTTAAAAATACTTCTTATATGGTAAAAATTAAAGAGTATTGTTCAATAGAAAATTTTGAAAGAAACCATAGTTGTTGGATATGGTGCACCCATATGTTTGTGAGACTATGGAGGTAGGTTAAATAAGGATTATAAAATATTTCTTATCCATTATCGATGATGCATGTGGAAGGGTGTGGGTGTTCTTTTTTTGGATGAATGACTAATTATTGTACAACTTCATGATTTTCCATTCCATGAGCAAGGAACTAGAAAAGAGATAACATGTCTTCATTTAGAATATAGAGGAGAGTAAAAAACCATGTAATTTGATACTTATTGCTGGATTTAGGGAATCTAATATGGATGGATGGTCACATGATCCTCATGTAACAAGTTAGTCCTAAAAGGATGAACATAACCATCAAGAAGTCTTTTTGAAGAAAGATGAGTATCAGAAGGATTCACCAGTCATTCTGGGGAGAAGTATTTTGGGTTGCACACTTACTCATCAATTCATCTTTCACACTGATATTTTAAATTACACAAATGTGTTTTCCTAGTAAATGTACCCCATACACTCATTTAAGAGAATTTGGATGCTTATAATTTTTACCTGTATCCATGTAGATCATTAATAAGTTATACATGAGATTTACTCTGTTTATCTTCATCGTCTACGAATATGGAGAGTTTGGATACATGATTTGGGTCTTAATGGATATCATGTTGATCATACAAGAGTTGAATACTATTATGGACAATATAAATCCTTGAATTTATCAAAGGGAAGATGTCAATTAATGAATTCGTTATTCAAAACATGTACTAGTACCACCTTACAGTGAATAAAAGGAGGTTCCAGACGAATCATCCACATCAGACCATGTGGTAGTGGAGGAGGATATTATGTATGGGGAGACTCAATAATATCAATAAGAGATTAAAGAACAATCATTGGAGCTATTTGATGTTATTCATATCAAACCTATCATTCCATGATTTTGATGAGCCTCACATGTAATGATTCCATCGATAAATTATTTAAATGTTTATTACCAATTATTGATTGATGATGGGGACCCAAAGGATTCTAGGAAGACATGTCTCATCCTAAAAAAATCAAGTCTAAGCAAGAAATAGATGATGATATTGAGTCTTTTATGAATTACTAGACATGTGATATAGTTTAACTAAACAATGGTATGAAGTAACTACAAAACAAATGGGTGTTCCAGCAAAAGAAGGATGGAAAAAAGGACTTCTTGAATAATCATTAGTAAGTAGTTTTTGGATTATATCAGAATAATGGATTTCATTTTGATGATATATTTTCATTCATGATGAAAATTTATTCAATCAGAGACCTTTTAGATTCGTGTCTAGCACTGACATGAAACTCAAAAAAATGAACATGAAGATATCTTTTCATCATGTTGACCTATCTAATGAGATATATATGAAGAAACCCAAATAATTTAAGGTTTCTAGAAATTAAAAACTCATCTTCAAATTTAATAACATCATATATGGGCTAAGACAGGATCCTAGACAATCATACATGAATATAGACTCATTAATGGTGTTACATGGATTCAACTAGACAAAGGAGGATTTTTTCTAAACTGAAAAACGTTTATGGATTGAAACATTGTATTGAATATAGATTATTTTGTTTTCTTGTTGGTAATTGGGAATGAAGTCGTAGATATCACCTATTTTAGGAAGTAGTTATCTAGGAATAAATATATATATCTATTATGAGTTGCTGAATAGATTTTGGGGATGAATATCATTTTAATAGAAGTAGGAAAATATAATTGATATCAAAGGAGAAGTATGTTGAATGTGTTCTAAAATGTTTCAATAGGGACATATCCTAACTAGTGATCATTCTTATTTCCAACCATTTGATTTTGAGAAAGAGTTTGTGTCCATGAAAAAATAATGAAATTGTGTTGATAGAGATGATACCATACTCCTAAAAAGATGAAACATTGATGTATGATATGTTGAGTATGAGGCTAGACATCTCCCATAATGTAGATATTGTGAGTTGATTTCAATATCGGAAAGACTTTTTTGGAATTTAAAAAAAATATAATTTGCAAATAATAGTCAAAACATTGAAAATAACACAGAAATTATATAAAACAAAAAAATAAGTATAATATTATACTCGAAAAAATACATGGAACATAATTGATGTGTGATTGAAACGCATAAAAACATATTTTTACTATATTAAAAATCATGCATTATACACTCCAAAAAATGAAAATAATCTCATATTTCATGAAAATCTAATGAAAATGAATAATAATTTGTATTTTAAATATATAAACAAATATCACGACAATCCATTTTTTTTGTTCGATGGACATGGATAAAATCATAATTTTAGAGTTTTAAAAGACTAAAAATGAATTATAATTTTGAATCTAGGGAAATGACTATGAATTATAATGGGGACCTAGAAAAATGGAAATTGAATTTTTTGACACATAAATTTCTGAAACATCAATTTTACATGTGGTGTATAATTAATCATTTCTTTAATTTTCATGAAATATATTGGATTATTTAAAAATATGCACGAGAGTGTCCACACCATTCAAAAAAAATTGTATTAGCATCAAATATAAGTAAAATATAAACTGATAAATTTTTGAAATATAGTAATACAAGACACTCCCACCTAATGAATTATTTTTATGGGATGATTTAAAACACATTTCAGGTGATTTAAAAATCTAAAATGTATATGTAATAATGAAAACCTATAAAAGAACCTTGAATTCCAATAATATAATAGAAGAAAATTCATTGAATTATTTATGACATGTATGAATATATGGCACACCTATCCAACAAGTAATGTGCTTTTATGGAATGAAAATTTGTTAATTAAAATAATTTTTTCTTAAAAAACATGCATCATAAGGTTAAAAACGTAAAAAGGAATATGGTTATCATAAAATATTCATAAAATGATCACTGAATAACCAATCGAATTTTTTAATATTCACCAAATCAATCTGAGTTACGGATTTCATGGGACAAATAAAAAAATATTGTCTTTGTTTTGAGACTCTAAAACAAATAATTAGGTTTCAAACCCATTAAATTACTACTAATAGTGGTGAAATCATAAAAAATGATCATTTAATTTTTTATATATATTATCAAATATAAAATAATTTCTACATTTTATTTACTTAAAATTATTGAAAAAGAACTTTTCAAAGATATTAAAAACATTAAAAATGTGCATCCAATGGATCGAACATAACAAATTACATTTGAATACTATGAAATTATTAGTAAATGAAAATGATTAATTTTTCAAATTTTTTAATATAAACCAAAAAAATTGTACAAATTTATAAGGATTCCAAAAAAAATCATGTGTTTTAAAATAACAAATCAACCATTTAATGATCAAAACATCAAAACATACCACGAGTTTATGTGATATAACTGGATAATTACCAAAATTTATTATTTATTTCTATAAATAAATAAACTTCAATATGATGTGTGATGTGATAAAAATTATGAGAAAATATGTTTATAGAGATATTAATGTTTTAAAAACATGAGTTAGACTATCTAAACCACATAGATACCCTGGCATTTCAATGTAATATTAGTAATTAGAGATGATTAATATACTGATGTGAATTAATATATGTCACATAAATCCGGGTATGGTTTTATTTGGATGACATAAAATGTAGATTTAGTGATTTTAAACTCTAAAAAATTAATTTAATGGTAAATATATGGACATGTTTGTGAAATAACATTAAATAACAGGATATATATGATAGGTGAATTATTTTTAACATGTAATCATAGAGGAAATGTTAATTCGGTGCATGTGGTGTTTAGAATTAGTGAAAAACAAATTTTTAGAAATTTTATAGTTTCCAAAAATATATTTATGGGTATACAGAAAAATAAAATGGCTTCATATTAGGATTAAGTCTTATAATAATGACCGTGGATTAATTTTTGAAATGTAGGATCATAAAAAAATATGAGTTGTGGATTGATCTGTATGGATGAAAATACAATATTGGTTTTTTAAGACTCTAAAATGAGAAAGTAACAATCAAACACAATTATATGACCATAAATTAGAATTAAATAATATGAAAAATATACTTGAATTGTTTTTGAAATGTATGAACTGATCGTACATGAAAAGTATCTTGATATTATAAATGGTAATTTTTGTTGGACTTTTGATTGACCATGAAAATTTATACCTAGTTGAGGTGTGAGAGCGTGTCTATCTGTTTTGGAATGTTTCATAGGAGTTGGTCTATATATTATGGAAATTTCTTCTAAATGAGTTATTTGGAAGTGTTATAATGGTTACATGCATGTTTAGGAGATTAATTTTTTAATATTATAGGTTTGGTATTTTTTGGATCAATAAGGACTCTTTTTTAGTTATAATGATTTCATGAAATTTTTGGTTTATAAATATATGGTGCAACAAGGGTAGGTTGTATCAGATGAATAATTGGGCTTTTATAAGGTTAAATATTCTAAAAGATATAATTGTAGAACCATTAAACCATGTTAAAACCAATTTTCAATTCAGTTTTAGAATTACCAGAATAGCGTAAGTTATGTAGTTAATTTCCACTGTCTGGATGATAATGTTAGCGTGGTGTATTCATGGTCTGAATGATATATTTCTTGGGGTATTTCATCCAAAATTAAATCCATTATAAAAATATAAATTATAATTTTTATTCATTGGGAGGGTTTGTAAAATATACAAATTGTATAAATCCCCAATGATGGGTAAATTTAATTATTAATATATAAAGGGATGGGTATTTTAAAATATGGCTATGTATTAAACATAAATGTAAACCATCTTATTTGTAAGAGACATTTTAGTGATTCCATAAGTGTTCAAGATTAAATCAGTGACTAAGGATATATAAAATATTACATTCCCAATTTAAAAATGATTATCCCGAGAATAAGTAAAACTCCACCTCTAGGAAAAAATTCTACTCTATTGGGAGGCCCTATGAAATGTAAAAGAAATCGGGATGATGCATAAGGGTCATTTCCCTATGGTACATATGGTTCCGTAGCATTGATAATTTATATGGTGGAGGATATTTAAAGATCATATAAGATATTTCGAAACATGTGTATGTTTTGTTATAGAATATGATAATAGTTGTTATAGTATATGACTTTTGGATGGATGAAGATATAGTGATACAAAATTGACGTTTTTCAGAAAAAATTGGAACTAGTATTTAACTAAATACAATATGGTTTCAAAAATAGATAAAAATGGAAAATTTTCTATGGTTGATATATAAGGAAAATCAGCGGAGATTTGTATGTGTTTTTAGAGTCCATACATAAACCTAATTGTGTTTTACATAGGCGTATTTGATGAGTATTTTCTTAAAAAATTAATTTAATATTAACAGATTAAGAGAGTATAAAAAATGGATAGCGTAATTTCAACCTAATCAAAATGATTATGGCCTACTTTTATTCTGACATTTTTCATTCTTTTTTCTTAAGAAATATTCATTTATTATTAACTTGAAATTAAAACGTATGAAGAATATAGTTTGAAATTTTAATAATCTCAATATGTATATGTATGTTTTTAGTTTGTTTCACAATTTCCTTGAATTCTTCAAAAAATCCATAATCATATGGATTTTTTGTAAAATTTAGGTCAATCAACTTTCAGGAGTGTAATTAAAATATGGTATTCCATAATATGTGTCATGTTAAGTCTAATCAGGAGTCTTCTAGTTGTTCCTTGTGTTAAAATTGTGACATGTGTTGAGTGATAAACATGAGAAGGTAGGGTTGTATATATGTGAGCAATAATGGAACCCCCTTCAATTTTTTTTAATTAAAACCTTGGATTAGTCACATGTAGAAGTTGATTACTTATAAATATACATGTTTCATTATGTGATTATAGGTTTTAAAAGGTATGATGTTGTATGTTACAAATTTTAAATTCCTAGGATGCTATATTTAAAAACGTTTTCAGGTTTTATGTTGACTATGTGGCCATTATAGGCCTAGAGATAGAGGTTTTTTAAGGTGTGCTCTTAGTAATAGTGATAGCGTCTCACCTTGGGTCTAAGGTTGTTGGGGTTAATGAACACTTGGACTCGAATAGAATGTAGTTTTCACCACTTCTTTTGAGTGGTGCATTTTTTAGTTTCACCATTATAATGGTGATGTTATTGACCATAGATACTGAGTAGGGACAAACCATATTTCTCTAAGGAGATGGGGATCACCAAGTGAGGGTTGTATTATAATCATAAATTTGAATTCTACCCAAAATTCTATGTAAGAGGTTGATAAATGGTTTAGATGTGATACGAACTATGTGGTTTGTTGTGGATGTGGTGTATGTCCATATTGCTCAACTCATAATGGATGTATGTTATGGGATGTAATGTGATACAAAGTGATACAAAATTGGTATGAAGTTTGAGGTTATTTATCTTTTAATGAACTCTGGATGTATCATTCCACTATGGAACATTCCAAGATAGGTATTAGATCAGTTGGGACTTATGCAGCATGGGTGGAGTAGGTTCCGTGACATGTGGATTTCCATTTATTTTTATTTTCATTCAATGTAAAAATTATGAATACTAGCGAGGAACACTATTGGTGGGGGACTTAAGAAATCATACTCATACCCTTAACGAGTCATACCTTATGCATACAAACATTATAATTCATCGAATATGTAATGTCAAGTATTGTTCGATAATTTATTAGTGGATATGCGTAAACTGATATTGTATGTACTAGATAGTGTTGTTTATTATATTGGATAAGTGGTTCCTCATTTATAGGATAGTGGTTTATATTTGGTACATCAAGCATATACTTATGTGATCCATCCAAGAGAAGTCCTATTTACATTTATATAACTTACATGGAATTTTATATTTTTATATGGTTTGTTATATATATATTATAGCTTTTTATTTTCAATTATTTAATGTTTCATTAATTAATGATGTGGTGTCATTATTTATTATATTTAGAGGCTATATTCTCCCCTCTATCATCACATAGACCCTCACTGTTATTCTGTAACCTTTAGAATATATGGATGTCTGTACATGGTCTACTGGATCTATGACCTGATTATTATTTTGTTATCTAGGTTGGAATGTTACAATGGAGTTTCAGAGTAAGTTTATTAAGAAGTGGTATTTACATGATATTTTTTATTGGGGTTGTGGTTTCATAACATTATTATATAAATGAAACATCAGATAACTTTGATTTTGTGTGCCTCTCTAGAAAAACTATGGACTAAAATGGATGTTAATAAGGGAATTAGGATTTTTGTGTAATATTATGTGATTAAATTTGGTTTATTTTATTTATCCCCATATATATTAGATGTTAGAGATTTCTGTTTTGTACTATTATCTATAAGAGGAAATATTTGGTACTCATCCATCATTATGGGAACATAAGGCTTACATGACAAGTGAGTTCCTTTTTTTGATTTTCATACATGGTTCTTGAATATAACAGGGTTTTAATTCTTGATGTTCCATGAGAACTATATTATGTATCTTTTCATATATATTTATTGGGGACTACTACTCAATGAGATTAGGTATATTATTTATAGGGGGAATAAGTATTTAGATCATGAATGTATATGGCATGTGTGGTAACTAATCCTTGATGGGGTAGGTGGGAACAGTTGTCTTCCATGGGTGAATTTGGTAATTGATTGGTCTAATGTGTCGTATTATATATTATAACTTTTAATATTTTCAATATCATACAAATTTTTTCTATATTGACCAAGGATTTAGTACAAAGGTTCTCATGGTCTTCTTGGGAATTGAATAGATGAGAATCTCAAGCCGATAATATGGATTATTATATAGAGTAATGACTAGGGAGCTCTTGGAGATGATCCATCCTTGGAATATTTGACATAAGATTTTTACTAATTGAATCATACTCTGTCCAATGGGATGGGTGGACCTTAGGAAACTGAGAATTAGATTGTGTCAATATTGATGATTTTTTATTATATCATGACACCACCAAACTATATTATAATTTTATAAATGTACATGATTAAAGGAATATTGAAACACAGGTGTGTTTTATAGTTGTAGATATTTAACAATTCGAGGGTAAATTATATAGATTTTGAGGAAGAAAATTGGTGATGATACTGGAGAACACCCTATTGGATGAGAGTACACCTAGACATACACTAGTTTTAGTCAAGATGTTTAATGTTGCTATGGGTAACTGGAATCGGGGACATGAAGAGACACAAATTGGATGTTATAGAATGGGTTTGATGATTCACCCATAGATTTATTCTTCAAGGACATGTTTCCCATATAGGAAATATGTAATTTTTACACCCAAAATGATCTACCATTGAAGGAGTGTTGGGAATGTGTCTATATGAAAAATAAAGTGTAATATTATTTTGATACTTCATTGTTATCTTGGGGCCATAAATTAGGTAAAACATAGAAATATGATGTATGACCAAGAGTGTTAATATGATACAGTGACTGGGAAATGACTATACATTCAAGATAACTTGGTGGAAGAGATATCCACCACTGGTATCATAGGATTGATATTGGTGTGAAACTATAGAGAGGGAAATTTCTTGGGGAGTTAAATGTTAAGTCATCTAGAAAGGATCGATATGATGCACTCAGAAAAGATATAGGGAAATTTATAATCATAAAAATACCATGGGCATTGTGTTTTTAGTTTTTTATATTATATATTAGTTCATAGTGTGTTTGTATGATAAATGGATGGAAAAGATTCTAGTTCATGTATGGCCATCATATATTATATGGGATGGGAGTAAGAATTTGGTTTATATGGGATAAAGATAATCGGTAAATTGAGGATTTGTGTTAATTGTATCCAGTATCATATATTAGATGTGACCGGGTAGGAAATTTTTAAGGCGGGGACTTCCAATTAAGGGTTCAAATGGTTTAAATTCGTTAACCAAATTGACTAATAAGTAGATGAATGTGTTCCAAAATGAACATGTTATTTCATGAGTGAGTTGAAGGGGTTCTTAGGTTTCAATAATAATGGGTTAGTGTGTCACCAATGATATCTTCGTGATAAGATATCATATAAGGGAGGGGTTGTAATGTTATAGTCATCTATGAATTTCATTTATAGTCATATCATGGATTGACTATTATAATTTAGACCCTTTTGAGGTGTCATGTATATCAGTGTTTTCCAGGGAATGAGCCACAATATATATAATTTGTTCAGGTGTATAGTTGTTGATAAATTTGGTCAATTGGGTTATTGAAAGGAGTTATACTATTTAAAAATGAATTTTGTGTTCTTTTTTTAAATTTTATAGACTATAAATTTCCTCAATAAATCTAAATATATTTTCAAGTTTTACTTGATTTTTATAAATATTCGGTTTTTAATTATATGGTATGACTTTTGTATCTCATATGTTATGGCTGATTTTTAGGTATTTGGATGTTACGTAATTATTAATTTATAATTTATTAACTCATGAACAATTTGATGATCATTTATTGGTGGAGTATTGGAACTAATAAACAAATTGCACCTCTTGGATGAATATATGTTGTATAGTTTATTATGGAAGAGTGGTACCGACATGATTTGGAATTTTAGATTTATGGATGTGGATCTACTTGATTTAAATCCATTTTACATAGTTCCATTAGAAATTAAGATTAGTATGATGGAATATAAAATTTATATACTATTTGAAGACCCATGTTATGTATAATAAATCCTTAATATTTAATAGTCATGGTGTATTGAATAGTGTAATTCATATTCATAAATATAACATAGATAATGCAGAAAAATCATTCCAGAATTTCCATGTTTATTAATAGTTAATGTATGAACAATTAAAAATGTAAGAGTATGTTTCCATGATACATAATAGTAACCATGAATATATAAGGTTATTAGTAAAGTTAAATATTGAAAAGTTTTTATAGGATCTTTTAAACATATGGATAAATATGATGATGTGTGTGTTTCATTTTTTTATGATATAGAGGGGTCCCAAATAGATTGAATTTAGATAGTGGATGATAAATTAGTTCCATTTGGGGTACTTATTTTTTTTGTGTAAGTGTAGATCTATAATATGTATAGAGTGGTTCCAAAATTGAAATTTGTATTGAAGAAGGAATTTTTATATTAACAGGAAGGTCTCTACAATGAGAAATTATAACTAATCATTTCCCTGACACATAAAACTTCAAAACATTAGAAAAAATGATGAAAATGGTAAATGTGAGATATTTATGGATAATCAAGGTGGTGACATAAAAGGTTAATTAGGGTCCATATGTAAGGGTCCTAGTGATTTAAAAAACATATTTTGATTAGTTTTTTCTAGAATTTTCTAATATTCAATGTAATGGATATATTAAGTATAATAATTTCTTTAGATCCACTTCAATCAAAATCAATTTTTTTCACCAGTTTTTGATTCATTATATTTATTCTATTCTTTTCTAGATATATTTATATATTTTGGTTAGATCATATAACAATAAAATTGAATGATTATTAGATTTTATTTAAAGTGGTCCATGAGTGTCTATTTTTTATATATCATATTATTACCTCATCTATTTCTAAAAATAAAAAATCCTAGGTTTTCTAGTCATGTTTCTGTGAATCAAATTTATTTATTCAAATTAAACATTAGTCGTTTATGAGTGGAGTCCCATTAAATCTAAGTGGATGTTGTTTGAATATTTTTTTACTTTGAACATGTGACATGTGTTGTGTTTTTAATGGGAAATCGTGGAGTTGTATATATGTGATCCTTAATAGAACCATGTTCAGTTTTCAATATTTGTAATGTATATCATTGTTTAGTATCATATAGACACTCAAGAGTTTGAATTTTTTTTATGTAGACCATTTATTTTATGGTATGAGGATCCACGTTGCAGAGTTAACAACCTTGGGATGTGAAGTTGGGTGCAGTTAATTGGTATGATTCTGATGGTGTAACCATTTTCAAATTTGTTATAGATGTTGAATATGTTGTGGCCTTAGGGAATGTGATAGTTTCTCACCATGGATTTTGGGATGTTGGGGTCATTACCACATAGGATTTGTTCTTGGAATGGATTTTGAAAACTCAATGGGGGTGGTGTACATTTTAGTTAGAGAATATTAGCGGTGATGGTGTGTGCATTCGATACAGAAGAGTGATATGACATTGTTGACCATGGAAGTTGTAGGGTAACACATAAAGACAATGATATATTTATTGGAAATGCATTGTTTTTTTTAAATGTTAAACTGATGATTATTAGAGGGTACGGTAGCCACTGGTCCTAATATTTGAGTACTGGATATTTCATCGAGGCATTGTGATTTACAAGGAATAGTTGTAATTCATGAGTTTCTATTTGATTCTTACTGATACGAAATATATTTGATGGATAGGGAATGTTATATTTTTATTGAATATGGGTGTATCGTTCCTCACCAATAGTAGATGATGTTTGTGATTCCTCACTCAATGATGGATGAGAATGAGTTACATGACTATGTGGTGTTTTGATAGATTTTTATTATGATTTGAATATACTATTATATATGTATATATGGATATTACCTAGGTAATCTATTGGTGGCTTCATACTGATATCATATGGAAATGCTACATGGTTCCTCTAGAATGTGTTCTAACATTATGATTCATCAAATATGTATAAGTAATTGGTGATCATCAAGATCCTAATGGATATGGATGAATTGGTTGTGGAGAGACATGTTGGTATATTTTTATAAGATGTGTAGGATGGATTATGGGTGTTGGGATGGAAATTTGTTTCTATTAAATCATGTATGTTCAAATGATATCCTTTTATGCGTGATCTTATTTAAATTTGGATAAATGACTTGGAATTGAAGATGTTAATATATTTTATTTTATGTTTATTCCTTACTTTTTTCTATAATTTTATTTTTTAATATATTTTTTATTGAAATTATTTATTATCCTTATAGGGTTAAAAATTTCCATTACCACGCCATAGAACCCCATTATTAAGACGTCTATTTTCTGGTGGAACTATAATTTGTTTTTTTACAGTGATCTGGTTCATGACATTTTGGTTTTTTGGATAATTTAATGTGATTATAGGCAGGTTTTTATGTTATTTTTATTTATTATTTGGATTATGGTAAATAGATTTTTAAATATGTGAGTGAATATTTTTTTGGGAAAGTAACATTCATGTTGTGTGTATGGACAATAAAAGTGTGGACAAAAATCTATGTTACAAAAGAAATATGTTTTTTATTATTGAGGCTAAAATTGATTTATTTAATATGGGACCATAGATATTTGATGTTACTGAGGTCTGTTTTTCACTCTTATCCTCAAAAAGAAAGAGGTGGTGGTAATGCATCATTATATAAACATCAGGTGCATGTGATATTTATATACTTATTATTATTGTCACTATAGATATATAATTGAAAGGGGTTTTGTTGTTTAATGTGTATGGAAAATTCTATATAGTGTTTTCCAAAATAGACTCTTAGATCGATAATAATCATCCACCCCAGGTATTTGATTGTAAATATGGATATTAATGTGGATCATGTGTTAATATAGTGTGTTGGGTACCAGAACCTAACATCTGTAACTGAGGCCTTGAGGATAAATGATCCATGAAATGGGTGTGGAAGGGATGTGTATGGGCAAGTGTTGCATGTTTCTAATTTTAACATTCCCTATTTTTGATAACTAGACCATTGTATTTTTATTGGGAATAGTTTTTTTGAAGTGGAAATTCAATTACTCTAGGAAATTGGATAGTTGAACTAATCAAGGAGATAATATAACGTGTTAAATAGAGAATTGAATGGGGATCTTAAGAAACTTAGTTATCCACCTCCAATATGATAATGGATTTTCAATCATAAAATCTAGATGTGTTCTATAGAGATAAGGAATCGAGGTAGAAAAGTAATATATTGAGTCATAAAAAATTATATTTGATCTAATGGAGAAACAAATAAGGCTGAGGGTAAAGATTTTTTTATATACAAAAAGGGGAAATGAAATATTTTTAGGGTCAATTGGTTCATGCTAGTAGGAAAAATGTTATGAATTAGATTGTATTTTTGGATCTGATGTATGTACTAATTGGAGAGTTGATCCAAATAGATAAGAGTATATTGAGGTAGAATGTTTTTTCATGTGAGATAGGTATAGAAAATATTGGTAACCATAAGTAGGGTCATATGGAGACATAATAGGGAATTTAGATAAGAGGTTCGATGAGGCCAATATTTAGTGGGTAATCATAGATGTGTTTTTTATTTGAGTAGAATTTCAATGTACAATCCTATTATGAGTGACCACCAATTTTTTTTTGAGTATGTGGAATGATGGTAAATGATGATTTATTTTTATTGGGGACCTTTTAATATTTTTAGGGTCACATATTTGGTGAATCCATGTAATCTAAGGTTGGGTTGAGAGAATTAAGGAGAAATGTTAGCTGGGATATGATAATAATTCTATGTTATTATAGTGGATGTTCAAAATAATAGTGGGGGGATGGATTATATTGGGTGTGAAATCTCAATGAGGATAAGTATTAGGAAATCAGGCATCAGGTCAGTTACATGAAATTGAGATGAAATATTTAGCGAATACATAGAAGTCATCGATAGTCATAGGTTTAATGAGATCATGGTAGTTTTTATGTGTATAGTGTATAGTAGTTTATGATTTGTGTGTGTGATAAATTGAATTGGTAGATATTGGTTTAGGTATGGTAATCAGTAATGATGTGGCACATAAGTGAGAATTATTAGGATATTAGGTGGAGATAATTGATGAACAGTGGTATGTGTTCATAGTTAGTGCAAATAGAAGTAGAAATGGTAGACCAACATATCATCATCGTTATATTGTGCTGGTTATTTAAGACCTAACATGGTAGGATAATCTTTTAGTGGGTAGTCACATGATAGGGATAAATTGGTTTTATTTGGGTAACCATAGTGTCCATGAATGTGACAAATGTATTTGATTTTTTCTCACTACTTTTGGAGTCGACCGTATGTGATGTTCAGGTTTTGGAATGAACTGGTTTTTATGATCTAAGATAGATCATGGAAGACAAATCATATGGTTGGGAGGTTATAATTCCTCTATAATTTTTTAATGGTGATTAATATTAGCTCTTAAATCAACAATGTGAATTTAAACTCTTTCTATATGTCAAAGTTATTAGTATATGCGAGGGAATTAATAACAAGATTTTTCATAGGCATGGTGGATTACTTATTGATAAATTATTTAATTAGTGGTATTCATAGGATTTATGATGGTTTTAGTTGACTTATTCATATTATTTGATGAAAATAATAGGTATTGTAATTTATTTGACGAATCAGAAAATCTTTAGTTATAACAGAATTCATGAAAATTGGGGTTTTTAGTCCTAGTGTATGAATTTTATTCTTTAAAGTATATAAATAGTACATTGGTTTTAGATGTTATATAAGTTATTAGATTAAAATTTTTAACTGTTCAATTATTTTAAATTCATTTTTTAGTAGATCATTGGAACTATCACCATACAAGATTCTAAAGGAACAATTTTTGATGTCCGGAAGATGATGATGGTTGAGTAGAATATACAAGGACTATAAACACTGATTTAGATATATAATAAGTAGATTCAACATAATATGATCCATTTAATGTTGATTTTAGTAGTAGGGTGTGTGAAATTTTAAAGTGTTAAAAGATTATATTATTTTCAAATATACTTATTAATACATAAATGACTTGTTGTTTCTAAATATTTATATGTCTCATACATAATAAAAAAAATAGATGATATGTGAGAGTCATTCTAGAATTTCCCTAACTATGTATGTATAGTCATGTGACTATAGAAATATGTAATATTACGATTCGATGATACATAAAATTTACCCTATAAAACGTGTGAGTGCTCCACTTTGAAAAATTCAAAATGAGTTGGGAGGCCCTATGAAGCATAGGGGTAAGTCGGATGATTGGTATGGGTCATTTCCAATTGAAAGGTATGGGTCTCTAGCAATGAGGATTTAAATGGTGAATGATACTTAAATATCATACGACCTATCCCAAAAAATTTGTAACATTATTTTATGAATATGGTTAGTGTTACTCTAAATGATGATATCTGTAAAAAAGGAAGTGGATATCCAAAGGATAGTTTAGGGAAGGTTAAATAGAAACTAGTCTCTTTATTGATACATAAGAGTTCCAAACATATAAAATTTTATGAAAATAGTAAAGGGATGATATCTATGGGTCATCATGGTGTTATATTTAAGGGTATTCTAGGTTTATAAGTAAGAAACCCAGTTTTTATATCCACTGATTTTAATTATTTTTCCTTCAATTTTTTAAAATTAATAACAGATGATTTATTAATTATAAAATGGTGTTCTAGGTACATCATGAATAGAATTTATTTTTGCTCCCTCTTTTTTAGTGGCTCATTGAAAAATGATGTATATTGATAATTATATTGATTTAATCGTTTTTAAATCCTTAATATTTCATAATAATTATAATTCTATATTGATTAAGTGTGATTATTCTTTTTTAGATCATAATATTTCATTTCATAAAAAATATATTATGTTCTTGTTTTATTTAGTAATAACATGACATAAAATTGTATTCATGTGTTTAAAGTCTAAATAATCCATGTGTAACGTTAAAATATAATTTACATATGATTTTTAATATTCAAAAAATATATTTTACATTAGACCACATAGCTTTTTTGTTCAACATATTTTTGATTTTGGATCAATGTATTTATTTTTCAATTTTTTGTATCCATCATTATTTTGAACATTTATTGAAACAAAAAAAACACCAAGTTGAGTGTTTCTTGGAATAATAATATTATTATATTAATTTCATGCTAAAAAATCAACTTTTGAATCAATATTTACCTACTGTGATATTATGTTATAATTCACTGTATGTTTTCATTCTAAAATTTTGTTGTTTCTATAAATATTTCTCTATATCTTTTTTAATCATAACATGAGTTATAATTGTATGGCTAAGGTGATTATTTATACATTTTAAATATACTAAAATTTTATATAAAAATGTATTCTAGACCCGTATATAATTCTTCAAATTTGAATGTATATTTTGTGTCTACAATTAGTTATGTCAGTCTATTTATAGATTTCAAATATTATAACACATGAATCACCTACATCAATACCTTATATAGATTAGATTAGATGAATCACCTTTTCTGATAACCTCATGTGAATCTCTTCTGTTTATTTTAATATGTGAATCCCTTACATCGATTCAGATACAAGAATATCTTATGCAATTTTTCATATGTGAATATTGAAAATCCAATAAAAAGTCCTATGTAGTTCAGTGAAATTATATAGGGAGTTCTAAATTATGGAAATATTAACTTCTTTATGTATTACTTCATGTTTTTATTTCCAACTAGTTTATTTATAACATTTAAATTATTCTAATTCATTTAAAAATTCATTTTTTTCGGAACATATTCAATTTTTTTTTCATTTTTTAAACATGTTTTCATAAAGATCAAATTGTGTTTTATTTTCACACATGAGTTTTATAAATTGAAACCAAAAAAAATTATTTTTATAATTTTTCATTCATCAATTATATTATTTCTAAATTAATATTATTTTATTTTGACACATTCAAAAATTTCATAATATTTTTAATAGAGTGTTATTATCTATATAATTTATATGATATTTACCGATTGATTTAATGGAAATTATTTTGTAATTTTGTATTTCCAATTCACCCTTTATATTTTCATGTGATCATTCATTGACCAATTATTATAGATTTATTTTAATATATATTTATTTGAATGATTCCAAACTGAATGAAATTAATATTTATTATTTTTAATAAGTGATGTTAGTTTACAATTATTCCTAGAATAATAATGCATTTATTTTTTGTCTCAGTCCGAATATCTAGCCTTGCCATTTTTTAATTTTGAAATACCTAATCTCGATCTGTTTTGTTATGTGTTTTTAAAGGGACTGAATTCTTACTTATGTTTTGTGGCTAAGTAACATAATTATTTTTCAATACTTCTTTTATATGATATTTCATATTTCATGTGATAAAGTGAAATGAGTGTTGTGGTATTGATATTTTTGATCATTTTTAATTTTTTATATACAAAATATTTATCACTATTATTGGATGATCTATCATGGTATGAACAAAAAAATCATATAATTTTATTATTTTCTTGCTAAGACATTCAAGCTGATCAAACACTCAAGAACTAGTAGCTATTTTGTATTCTCTTTTTATTAATTTTTTCAGGTGTTTATAATTTGTAAAACATCTTCTCATCTACCACATTCATTGGTTTATCTTCAGTCTCTTACATAGAATAAAATATTTTATCATTGGGTTGTGACTCCCAAGTTATAAATTCAATAATATTCATGTTCTGAATCTCGATATCTAATGTGAGTTTTATAATTCGATTGTTACTCCCCATGAAAATGTTATGTGTATTTTGGTTATAAGACACTAACTCTGAATTATGTTGAACTATTATAAAAATCATCCTTGTGGTATTTAATTTAATTTATATTTATATATAAATCTTTTAAGAATCATTAATAATTAATTTAAATAATTATTCCATCAAATTAATTCTCTTAATCTTGTATATTTACCACCATCTATACTATTTGTTATCACCTAATTGGCCCCACATTTTTATCATCTTTTCCTTTTTCCTCTATGCTTTTGAAATGTTTTTATTGATTCTTTATATATTATCAAATTTTATTAATAAGGGAGTACCCATGGGAAAGTCTATTATACCATATGTTACCATTTTTTAGATTTATATACATTACATTTTTAATTTCTAATATATTCAATCTCATGATATTTTTTTTTCAGATTTTGGTTAATCTACTATATGGATTCAAAAAATGCATTGGTCTTGGATTATTAGATCACTACTTACTCTAGGAAGGTAGTGTCAGCCTATTTCTTATGTTATACCTTTTTAATTTATCATGTGATAGAATATATAGGATATGGTTATGTATATTGTCATATTGGAACCACTTGTAGTTTTCATTATTTTTTAGAGATTCCTAGTTTAAGTCTCATTTAGAAGATGATTACAATGACATGGTATGGTTTTATTGTGTGATTATTGGGTATTAAGTGGATTATACTATGTTTTTTATTTAGAAATCATGGTTTGATATGTTTATTTTGGTTATCTAGGGTGATATACATAGTGTGAACAATTCCATAATGGAAATGGATTTTCTCTAAGGTATGGTCTAAGGGATGTAGATATCCAATCACCATGGTCTAGGAACCAATGCACAATAGACTGGATCCATAAGGGGGTTTTGATTACTTATTGGTGTGGTATCATTGATATTTTTATTTGATTAGGTGTTCTAGTGTTTCCAATAGATATAGAGGATGTGTACACCATTGTTATACATGGAATATAGTGGAGATCACTAGATGATTCATGTTTTCTTATCAAACATGTGATGTTTTTTAGGATAGTATGTTTTAGTTTGTTAAATGGATCAGATTCCACAGGATTTGATATTTGAGTTTTGGATTTTTCATTGTGGAATTGTGGTTGGCTTGGAATTGTTTTAATTCATGAGATCACATTTGACATGAATTGATATGAAATTTCTATGAAGGGTGAAATACATCTATTCTGGAACACAATGTCTATATCATATTACAATGATAAAGGATGATGTCAGTAAAGTCACATGTGGTGATGATTTAGTGGCTTGTTGATTATTTTTTATTCTGATTTTCGTTCATTAGTATACATATGGATAATAGATTGGGACACCAATTTTTGTGGGTTACTTTTTTTAGACTTAAACTATGAATGGGACCTCCAAGACATATACAAACATTATGTTTGATGAAATAGGTAACATTGTGTCTTACTCATCACAATATTAGTAGTTTGGAATAAAATAGGGTTCATGGAATGGATGGTATATTTTTGAAGACTAGTCGGGTGGTTCCCTTATGAAACTCTAGTAGAATATTTTGGTTACTTCATGCATGTATACTTATGATTCAATTATAGAAAATCTTGTTTGATTTTGGATAAAAAACATGGAATTATTTATGTTTATATGGATTATTATATTTATATTATGTCTTCTGTTTGTCTACTATCTATGGTTTCTTTCACAATTGATTATTTATAATCATTTATTATCTCTATAGAGTATTGTCTCTCTATTATCAACCCATTGACCCTTGATTCTAGTAATAATACTTTGAATTATTGAGAGTAGTGCCCATGGTCTTGTAAATATACAATACAATTATAATTGATTAACCAATAAAAGGTTTTTTAGAGTAGTGGCAAACAAGGTGTTTAAAAAATGGGATTTGAGAGATCCATGTTTGTATTTTACTGTTTGAACAATATTCTAAAAATGAAACTTGAGATGGATTTAGTGATTTATTCATAGATATTATATGTATATATTAATATCCATGTAACAAGGTAAATTGGATTTATAATTTTGATTTATGTGGCTTCATTTGATTTATTTTATTTACGCCCATGAATATTTTATTTTACTGATTTTTTATCTACTCTTCAACCTGAAAGGAAAGAGGTTGTACTCATGCATTATTACAGGTACATAGGGATCACATGAAATGTGTGTTAATGAATGTGATTGTTTTTTTGTTCTATAATTGAAATAGATATGAGTTTCTAATGTGCTTGCAACAGACTATGTAATGCTTTTCCATATTTCATCTTGGAAAAAATTTACTAATATATTTATGGTCCCTAACTATTTATGGGAATAATTTTTTGGATCCTACATGGGTATTAATTTAGGGGTTACAAGCCCTATCATGGGTAGGTGGATCCATGAGGATGAATTATGTGTAAAATGGGTGCCTTCATTAATTGTATGGGAAAATGTGTTATACTGGTTGTTATAAAATTACTTATTTGTGATATCTAGACTATTGTATCTATATTGATCATTGTTTTCGTGAAGAGGTCCCCCAATTAATCCATGAAAGTGGTATTTGAGTAGCATATTGATATTCTAGTTTGGAGGGTAATAATGGATATCAATATTCATAATGACTTAGGAAAACAATGAATGACATACAGGTGCATATTGGTATAGACAAGTGGATGACTTGGATTCATTTCAAGTCATGAAATATATAAAAATAATTAAGTGGATAATTGTAGATGAGAGTATACTGAGACATACCACAATTTATTGAATGACCTATAGTGGATCTCTAGCTAGCTGAAAGTAGGGAAATAACGATTCCCATCAGGTGAGTTAGAGTTGGATTGATTATGAAATTATTGATAGGGTTATCAGTGATGAGTTTTCATTCATGGTATACATCACCTATTTCATCCTGTTGAAATTGACCAGTGAATGTGTTTCAGGAATGTAGAAAAATGGGATGTCAATAATGGTTTTTTTGAGTTACCAAAAATTCATTTGAGGTTCTGGATCAGGTAATACCCATGAGTATAAGGTAGATTTGGGAGTTTTGATGGGTGACAGTAAACCAAATATGAAACTATGTTTTATTATGTGGTTTAGTAAATACCAATGAGATTTAGATAGTTTAAACCATGATAATGACATCAGATTGGTCTAAAACATAGGATAATAACTAATTAATAATTTAAAAAATATATGACTTGAAATCACGTCAATCCAAAATTCATTATACCTATGAAGACTAAAAACAATATTTTAGTGTTATAAAACATTAAAACACACATGTAATGATCAAAACATAGTAAATAGACACTATATGATTTGAAATAATTAGAAAATGATCTTCTGTTTTTTCAATTGTATGAATAGAATAGCCATCAATCCAATGTGTGATGTTCTTATAATGACATAAAAATATGTTATTGAATGTATTAAAGTTATTAAAAACATAAAATAGAGGGTATAAATAAAAAAATTATCTTTTATTGGTTAAAATTAATAGAATATTAGTCATTGATTAAATTTTTTTGATATGGTAGTAGAAGCTAAAACAATATGAGTTTTAGTTTCTTCTAGTGATGCAAAATGAATTTTTAATGTTTTAAAACTATAAAATAAACATGTAAATATTTAACCTTATCAATAAAACATGACTGAATTAAAATTATTTGATGTTAGTAATTTAATTATTTGTAAAATAAATTAATATAAAAGAATTAAATATAAAATAATTTTGGCAGAAGGATAGAATGTTGTTTTTAAAAATATTAATGTCTTAAAAAAGGAATATATAGGGACCAAACCAATAAAATTATGGTATATTGAACTAAAATAATAATAAAATGAAATCTTATAATGATATGAAGTATATGATCATAATTCATTTTAATGCAATATTTTTTCTATTGATGATAAATAATTTTGTTTTAATATGTGAAAAAATTTTATGCACTGAGCACAACATTGAAAACAACTATGAATTATTGTGAAAATGAAAATTAATGAGGACTTATTTATTGAAATATATGCATATAAAACATGTCAATTTGACTTTTATGGTGACCAAAATAACTTAAAAATCCATTTATGTGTAAAAAATTAAATTAATAATTACATTTAAAAAGAAATAGACACTAATTATTTTTTATTATAGTAACTTTTCTTTTAAATAACATATTCAGTTGTAATTATTATTATTATTTTTGTTTTTTAAACTAAACTATCATTTACCTAAAATTCATTTGAGATTTTTTAATCAGTTAATTGGAAAGTTGTTGTAAAAATTATTTGATTGGGTTAGTTGTTTGATTATTAGTTAAAATATTTTTTGTTTTTCTTAATTATGAGTAGTTTTTACTAGTTTTTTTTAAAATGTTGTTGGAGAGGGGTTTTCGTTGTAATTTTTTTAATTTTTAATGTTTAGAGATAGTAATTGACGGGTTGAAAATTGTCTCTCTTTTTGTATTTATTAATTATTCAATTTTAAAATTGTTAGTTTTTTTCTCATCCATTAGAGATCCATTATGGGATGGTGGAAAATAAATGAAAATTCATTTTCCTTTACTATTTGTTAACTCAATTAATTTATTAAATGAATATGGGTTACAGTTATATATGGGTGAAATTTTAAGTAGTTTTTAATGTGGCACACCCCTAGTATCCACCGTCTCCTTAAAAACACCTACTACATCCCAACCCTCTCACATATCTTTCATGTAGAAATCATAGGGTTTTCACCCTTACATTGTTTAATTATATTTATTAATGAGAATAGGAACTCATTCTAGATCTTTATCTTCACCCTCAAAATGTATAAAGATAATGATTATAGAGAGGAGTAAATTTTTGAGAGTGTTGCATGATTTATTTTGTTATGTAGACCCTCCCCCCCAAATCAATGAAAATTTTAACATAAATATCACCAAATAAAATGATAGACCGAATTGTAAAATCCCTAACCTTCTAATAACCATTGAAAAATTATAGAAAATTTAAAAGAAGTGTAAAATCATTACATCATTTTCTAATTTTTTATTCAAAAAATAATTTAATACATGATCGACCACTATAAAATATAACTAATAACAAATACACAACATGATTAAGATAAAATATTTAAAGTTCAATGATAACCACATCAAAATAACAATTATTTGATTACTATTGAAATATAAATCAAAACAAAACAAAATGGGCATTCCATTTCAATATTATTGAAACATCCTATATTAGTGCTAGAAATGGGATTTATAGTGAAAGAAAACATTGACATGATGAGAACCCTCAAAATCACTCATCCTTTATCAATATTCATAAAGGGTACCGTTATTAACTCTTTTTTTAGAACTGATAAAGAATATGATAGTTGATGCAAAAGATGCACCACTATAGAATCCCTATAACTACACTATATTGGAAAAATATATTCAAATTAGAATAAAAATGTTACGGAAAACAATATTTAAATTTTTTTTAAATTGAAATATAATTTCTATTGATAATATAGATACAAAATACATTTATTGATGTTATTTTTAAAAATAATGAAACAAAATTACAATCTAATATACAAAATCAAAACTCTTATATAACCCATTCTACAATTGTAAAAATCCGTAAGAAAACGTTTTCCTATAATAAAACCAATGTTTAATTTAGGGGAAAAAAGTAAAAAATAAAAAAAATTATATTTTTAATGTTCTATCTCCAAATTTGATAAATTACAATGTTAATTACTGAAAATATTAAAAATATAATATATTATAAAATTAATTATATTATTAAATATTAGATTATGATTTTATCTATATTATTAATTTTTTATTATAAGACTAACTAATAATCATATTATTAATTATTAATCATATTTTGAATTAATAATATATATAAATTATATTGTTAAAACTAAATTTATAAATGATATTATCTGTTAATAGTAATTTTAATTACATAAATAGTTGCTATTAATTTTTTCAATAAAAAAAGATATTTTTATGTTGAAAATTTAAACATTGAGAAAAATCATGGTTCATTGGATGGACACACATTCAATTGAGACACATCAACAATGAGGTATAGATGATTTTAATAATGGTTGAAAAAAATATGTGCACATTTCCTTAGTTTTGACAATGTGAAATTCATTATAAACTAAAACAAAACTTTTATATCGAAAGATATGACATTGAGTCATACCACCAAAATCATATTTCTGATTGAAGTGTGATCAATTCCTTCAAGTCACAATTAACTTATGGAATATTTTTGAAATTTATTAAAAGAAATCATAACTTCCTTACTTCATAATGGCAATTTAATGCTTTTTTAAAACTAAAATGACATGTTTATATTGAAAGAAAAAACAATTAGTCATACTGAACACATCATGTGTCACATTTTCATTTGTTTGATTCCAATTTATCACAAATTAATTTTGGACCATTGTCCTATATCTAGATATGATATGTGTTTTTATATTTTTTTTGGCTATGTGACATGAATTTTCAACTCAAATGACAATTTTAAATTAAAAACAGGTACTATGGATATTCATCACCACATCATGTGTCAAATTGATGTGTATTTGATTTTTACATTTAATTAATGAATTATCAATCAAGTTCCTATTGTCTGAAAGCAATCTGATATCTTTTCCTTGGTTTTAGTTTTATGATAAGGGTTTAAAACTAAAATGAAACTTATATACTGAAAACATGAACTTGGAGTAATATTAGGAGAATCATGTGTTGGATTGATATGTGGACAATACATATTCATCACAAATGAATTGGGGATCTTTTTTCAAAAGGATGAAAACAATCGATGACTATGTGATCCCTTTTTACCACTCATTCCTACTAGAAGATATTGTTGTTTGATATGATTTGGGGTGATGGTGTTAACAATTGAAACAGATGTTGGATATGACACTACTGACCATGGAAGGCTTTGGATGTCACTAGAAGAGGGTGATATATTTTTCAAACATGTAAGGTTTTTTCAGGATACTAAAATGAAATTTTTTAACTGGGTTGGATGCGAGAGGGCCTATGATGTGAATTTTGGATGTTTCATCGAGGCATCATGGTTGACTTGGATTCGTTGTAAGAAATGATCTGGATTGTGAATCCCAGTGAAATAAAAATAATTGTAATTCCCTATGAACCTCTAGTATGGTAGAATATGGTTATATTGTTACACTCTGAAATTGGAAAAATCCTTAAAGCCTCAATCAATTTTAATTGGTCATGATTGAATCATAATTTTTGGGTTATTGATTGATGTTTATTTTTTTTAAATATTATTTATATGGATACTATGTTGTGAAAGTATTGGTGTTGGACTAAAGAGTTCATATTGACATGTTTCATGGGTGATTTGGTGTGTATGAAGACAATATATTTCATGGAATATGTAATGGTAAGTATTCATCTTTACGATCTTGCTGGATATATATTAATAAATTTTGTAGGTACTTGGTGGTATATTTTTTATGATAGTTTGGATGGTTTCTTGATGTCTAGTTTGACATTTATTTTATTTACATCAGGAATGTTCATACGAGATCTACCTATGGTAGATCATTTTTACTTTTGGACAACTAACATGGAATTATATATAGTAATTCTGTATATTATATATATTATAGCACTATTTTTCTGTAATTTAATGTTTCATACACTATTGATTTATTGAAATTATTTATTATCTTCAGTGGGTATATCCTCCCCGTTATCACACCATATTCCTTCTCTACAATGAGTAGGTGTGTCTATGTACTAATGGAACTATGATTTTTCTGGTTTAGATTGATTTACTTTAAGACATTACAATGTGATATCAGAGATATGTTATTACAAATTGGTATTAATGCGAGGCATATTAGTAATTTGTATAACTGTAAATAGAGGTTTAGGAATGTTTGAGATCAATGTCATTTAAATGGAACATTCATATTATCTTCATGTATAATGCATTTATGGACCCAAATCCTTGTGAATATAGAAATATAGATTTATATTTTTGTATTTATCATTAGAGTTGATTTATATAAATTGGGCTTGTGGATATTAAATATTGTTATGGTTCTAAATTGGAAACTTATACTAAAAAGGATAGAGGTGGTTCTCATGCATCCTTATTGTAACATAAGAATCACATGACATCTGTGTGACTTATTGTGATTAAAATTTTGTTTCTAGAATTGAAATGGTTTTAACTATTTAATGTATCAGGAACAACTATATTTTGGTTCACTATATATCATATCTGTGTAATTACATTTATCCACCTGGGTTATTTGATTTCTAGTGTGAGAAAGTATGTAGTTAATCTATTCATAGGGAGTCTTTATTACCTGAACATTATATCTATAAATGGGGTGTTGAGACCAAATGATGTGTGAAATGGTTATGGAATAGAAGTATAAGGGATAGTGCTCTGGGATTTTTATTACAACATTCCCTATATCAGATATCTAATTGTGGATGGGATTAGTGTGATGGAGCATCAATTATTGGAGGGAAGTGTCTATTTGAGTAGGTGAAGGTGATCCATGTCATTGTTATATAGAGAATTGATTGGATATCATAGGGAGTTGGGTCAATAATGGAATATATAATAAGGTATTCAAAATTATAAAATCCTTTGTTGTTCTAGGGAGTGGATGATCCCAAGCAAGTGAAGTACTATATTGATGTAGTAAATTTGATGCTTTCTCATATGGAGACACATTTATTTAAATGGGTAAGGATTTATAAATATATTTTATCAAATTGATGTTTAATGATTTATTGGAAGTATATCAGTAGTCTGGTAGGAAAGAGGGGATTAATTGGATTGATTTTTAGGTAGTGATTCATGCAATGGTAGTAGGGAAAAACATGACATGTGTGATTATATCAATCATGATAGTGGTGTAAACTGGGATATGTAATGGATCTCTAGGAAACTGAAATAATGGACATTAGGAGACACAGTAGGTAAGTTAGAGAATATGTTTGATGATTCCATGATTGAGTGGGTTATCAGTTATGTATTTTTTTATCTAGGAAGACATTCCATGTACATCCTACTGTGATTGAACTCTGAAGGTGTGTCAATCATGTGACTAGATGGAATATTTGGAGTGATTTTTTGAGTGACCTCATAGTGTGATATGGTTCAAGGATTGGTTCAATCAAATTAATCTATGGTAGTGCTAAGATATGTACATAGAGTTTTTTTCCAATACATGATAATACATGTGGAACATTGTAGTGGATCAGAGAACTAGTAATATGGGAAAAGGATGATACATGGATTTATTTCAAATGGAGGATAGGTATCATGAAATTAGACTTTGGTAAAATACATTCTATAGATTTTACAAACGCAAATCATGAAAAGGAATGATCAATAGTCATATATATATAGTGGGCATGGTATTTGTAGTTTTTTATAACATATAATTGTGCATGATGCGTGTGTGTAAAATTAATGGGAAAAATAGATTCTTGTTGTGGTATGATAATCATAGATGATGTGGTACATAAGTGAGTACTAATATGATATATGGTGACTATAATTGATTAATAGTGTAAATGTTAGGATAGTATGTGCATGATGGATTTCATAATGTTGATAGGTATGACACCACCATCATATTAAATATTCCTATCATATAAGAAATTTTTTTAGTGGGTGATATGTTAAAATTTATTTTAACTAAGAGTCCCCCAAAACCCCAAGAGAGGGTTTTTATCATCAAAATTTGAAATTAATTTATTTAGTGCTGATGAAATTGATACCTATTTTAGTATCCTTTCATTGATGACATTGTTAATCATATAAATACCCTATAATTTTATGACTTTGTTTATGAGGATTCAACAGTATAATCCCCCTATTGGTGATCCACTAATTCTCCATTGATATCTGAGAAATCATAATTGGTTATCAGGTATTACTGTGATGAATAAGTTATCTTTAACTACTGAAACTTTTTCAACTTAAAATCATTCTATCTTGAATTATTTCTTATCATTCAATTGATGAGGGAGGATGAGTTTTTCTTTGTGAGAGAGAGAGAGTCCCTTTTTTCATAAGGAATCAATAATCTTAATTTTCAATTACCCATATATAACAATGAAAACAATAAATTTATAGATCTAGGGATTATGTTAAAATATTATTTAATTTAGTACCATCCTTTAAATAAAATTATAATCATTATTAAACCATATTACACATAATGATATTAATAATATTACTATTATTTTAAAGCATTCATTCTATCCTCTATAATAAAAAATATTATTTTTCTATCCTCTAAATTAATTTTTATCACTGAATACAGTCTTGGTCAATTTTAACTCCAAGAAATTTATTTAAAACATGAGTTAATAGTGAATTAATTATTTCAGGAATTAACTAGTATTTCAAATAGTAAAACATAAATAAAATTTTTCCTCAGTCTTGAAAATATTATTTATTCTAATAAATAAATTCAAATATAATCAAATTGAGATCAATGGAAACACATAATATGTGAACATATAGGATTATTTCTTATTGGAGTTTTTTCTGGATTTTCTATTTTCCAAGATTGTTATAAAAAAATTAATCAATGAACTAAAGAGAAATAAAGTTCATAACATCAACAACAAAATAAGAAAAATTGTTTTGTAATTAAAACAATTTTCGTATATATCTTATCTTATAACTTACACATCTATGTAATAACACTATATACTCAATATGTATTTCATTAACTATTTCAAATAATCATGTAGTTATACTATGAATATGAAAGTTATTACAACATTTCAATTACATTAATTTATGTGAGATAATATTCTATAAATATGGAATTGAAAAATTATTCCCCAACATATCCAATAATAAAATGTCACCCATGATGGACCTATCATATCCATCTTTTCCAGTAAATTTTGTAATCATGGTTTACTAAATACATATAATTATGTGAGTTGTAAGATTTATTAATAAAATAAACACCATTAAAAACAATCACATGTATGAATATTTGATGGTACTAAAACATATAAAAAGTTTCATAGTGGGTTTATTCTTGTAATTTACTATCTTGGATATTGCCATGTGTGAACTTCATTAGAAGAATTATCATCTAAATACGATTACCCAAACATTAATGTCACAGTTTATGTGTCCCCCTAAAAAAATGTATCATGTCATAAATCATAGTTTTTTATTATATTCAAATAATTTCAATGTTCTAATCATAATGGGGAACTAATATGATTGTATCAATGTGGAAAATGAAACTAGACATTATTACGTTAAAGTAATTGATAAAAATGAACAATATATATTATGATTCTTTATTTATAGTCAAATCATAAAATATATTTGAAAACATTATATAAAAAACTGGTTTTAAGAAAAAAAACTTCATTATACTCTAACAAGAACTAGATAGATGTACCAATGTCATTTAGTCCCATAGACCTCACATAATAAACATAGTTGTATTTAGTTAAAGTATTTTTCAACAAATACTTCCTATTTTCTTGAATAAAAAATCTTTTTCACAAAATCTTTTTAAAAATACTTCCATATATGACATTTTCGAATTTGTACTCCCTCTATAGATGTGACCATGCATCTTTTGTCAAAGAAACTGCTATAGTATTATCATAATAGAGTTTGACTGGATCTTTAATACTATGTATCAAATCTATCTCTTGGGAAATGTTGTGAATCAATAATTCTTCTTTCCCTACCTTAGAATATATAATATACTAAGAATATGACATTGAATATGTGACAATAGACTTCTTCAATCTCTTCCAATTTATATTACCTCTATTTATTGAATATACAAATCCCATTTAATATTTCATATCATCATGAAATATTTGGAACCAATAATCTTCATATACTATGATGAAAAGTTCATTAGCTCATCCATGGACTAGGAACATATCATTGGTATTACATAGATACTTATGTATCATCTTGTAATCAATCTGATGGTTGTCACATGGTTCATATTGATATTTTATTACCAAAAATATGGCATAAGCGTCATCTATCATAGTACATATCATATAATACGTTTGGAAACCAATTGTTGATGTGGATGGAACCCTTTCTGTTTATTGTCTTCCCTCATGTGTTAGAAGGAAAGTTTTTATGTAAAGTGGAAAACCATGTGACATTAGAAAAATCATTCTCTAGGATTGTTCCACACTGAATCTCTTCAGTATCTAGTCAATATATGTACCAATAAAAAGGATGAGAAGTCTCTTAGATCTATCACGATGGATTATGATTTGAAGAATATATGCTACATCACCAAAGTCCTTCATGAAGAATAAATTAATCAACCAAAGCATAATATACTTTAACACTGGTATTTTATTTCCAATAAATAATATGTCAATAAAATATACTATTAAAAACCAATAAAAATCCCACTAATCCAATTATAGACATAAGGACCACAATTTGACTTTATGAAATAAAATTAATTTATGGACTCATAAAATCAAATGATCCCTGACCAAGATGGATAAATTAATCAATAAATAGATTTTTTTTCGATTTTCAAATCTTAATAGAATCATTTAGAGTCTCAAACCCATTATGTTGTCTAATTTATAAATCGTATTGAAGGTTACCATTATGTGTGGTTATTTGGTCATTCATATTACAAATCTCATAGTCAAGGAAGGCCAAAATGGACACTATAATTTTGATGGATTTTATCTTTGGAAGTGATGAAATCATTTCATTGTAGAAAATTCCATGATGTTTTTTAAACTCTTTTGCAATCTGTTATGCCATGTTGGTGTTAACATTTCTTACATGTCTAGTTTCTTCTTGAATACGCATTTTAAACTATATTATTTACATTTATTAGTGGATATACCAAATCCATACATGAATTTGATAAAGTGTCTATTTCAAAATCTATGTATTATTTCCACTTGGAAACATCTATTTCACAAGAAACATCCTTTAATATTAGATGGTCATAGTTATAAACTAATAATGGGTCAACATCCTATGATAATAGAAAACCATATAGTTTTGGAACTCTATCCTATCATATACACCAACATAGTACATGTTTCTATGGAACATATTCTTCAATGGGGGTTTTTTTTAATTTGTTCATGTTCCAAGTCTTGTGTGTCATGATACAAGACATCCTCTAAGTCTATATCACTCCCAATAACTATTTAATTGATACAATCCATCTTAATGAATATGGTATTCCAATCAACCAAGACATTATTTTATAATGTATTTTATATGTAGTATCCCTTTATTTCCTTGGGATAACCAATAAAGAAATATTCTCTGCCTCGAGTTGAATGTTTTTTACTTGAATAGGAATTAAAATACATTACAAGACAACTCATATAATTAAAATAACATAGGGATATTTCCACACCATAATTTTTATTTTTTTCCATATTCCACATTAGTTGGTATCCATTCATGTATGTATTTTTTTGTAATGATTATCCTAAAAATGTTAATGGAAGACTCAATTGACTATTCAATTATCTCACCAGGTCAAACAAGGATTGGTTACACATTTCACTTAAACCATTCCATTGAGGTGTATTAAAAGAAATCAATTGATTTTTGTTCCCAAACTCAGGTAAATAATCATTTATGTCGTGATTAAGGCATTATGCACCATGGGATAAGCTGTTTTTCTTAGTATTCAATTCAAGCTATTTCTAAAAATCATTATTGTATTAATTGTTTCGTTCAATGGAATATGAATTATACCTCACTATGTATACATGTTCATATATACTTAATTCAACTATAAATTATATAAAGTATAATTTACCACCAAATTAATCAATAGAAAAGTCTACACACATTGATATGAACTAATTAAATAACCTCTTTTTCACTTTCACTTTTTTTCTAAATCACTCATTATTCATTTTAACTTGAAAAATTGAATAAAGTAAACCATGTTTTTAGTTCCAATGAATCTAGAAATCTAAATTTATGCAAATTAGTTAATCATCATTCATGTATAAGAACCATTCCATCACTCCATTTTTTTGTGCAGGATGACTCATTTAAAGAAATTTCATTTTCAATTTACATTAAATGGTTCATGTAGTCAAAAAAATAATGACCATTATTTGGATGTTCCATAAAATAAATATGATATCATTATATAATGATAATAATTTATTCTAAAATTTTGAAAAAAATAATTTCTACTATGTTTAGATAAATAAATAATGTTTTTTCTAACTTATGACACATAATAATATCCTTTAAAAAAATATCACTCTAGTTTGGAATGTGAGGTTGTAATATCTGATAGATAAGTTAGTAATATTCACACCATTGGTTTCATGTAAATATACATCATGAAGGTTAATCTTTATCTGTCTACGTGGTTCATATGGTTGAATACAATGGTGATAACTACCTGATGTATCTAATAAAAAATATGTAGGAAATGAAAATTTGATCTTGATGAAACATGAACACAAAGCTTCCCCATTCTACTCAAGATGGGTGTAGTTTTTTATGTTTCCCTTCACACCACATGAATGAAAATTTTTCATAATCCATTACTTTTCCCTTGATGTTTTAATACGTTGAAGTGTGTGAAAAATGATTTTATATTAGTTCAATTTACATTATATTTTTGTCTAATCCATATAAGGATGGAAGTATTTTCTATTTACGGATATTTATCAACATGGTGAATAATATTAATAAGATCTAAAATGGGATTTTAAATATCATTAATGTTAAAATTAACAAAAATGGAGAATATCATTGGGATATGGAAGAATTAGATCATGTAATAGTTATTAAAGTATTTTAACTAACAATTGTATTGTGCTATTATAGCCAATGATCTTAACTATGTGATCCCAACTACATAACCCTCTTGAATCCTTCACTGAAAATTTCTATAAACATCTCAAACTGTTTTATCTTATTCCCTCATGTTAAAGATATTAGAGATGCTCCATAATTATATAGGAATCCTTTTGTTCATTATACTTCACGAGTTTACAAGACATAACAGATAACATCAAGAATTAAATATGAACCATGTGATTCTTGTATTATTCACAAACCGGAAAATCATAATAACTATTATCCTTGTTATATGGATCATGCATTTCATATTATAGAATGTCGAATTTTATTTCAGGTCATAGGACATCCGAAAGAAATTTTTACCGCTCTTATATATTATTTAATATAAGGATATTATATTCCTCCAAATATACATCATATGAATATTTTGGAGGAAAAAAATTCAATTTTCTTAATTTAATAATGAGAATATTATTATTAATTTTTTTCATTAATTTTTTAGAGAAATAATAATAATTAAATATTTATTAATTATCCCATTATTTTTTCATGTCTTAGTGGACCTCACTATTAATATCAGATCGTATCATAAAAAACATATTCTACTAAAAAAGATATATATTTTGTTTTTTTATGATCCGATCATTATCTATGAAAACTACACGATGGTATTTAAGTAGATGATCATTCCAACTATATGTGAACAACACCATGATCCAATTGGTAGATTCTCCAAATGTAAAATCCTACCATGTATTACCTTAAAAATATTCCAAATTTTTATTTAATAAACTCTTATCATTAAATTCAATACATATTCGGTTATGTCAACCCAAAACACACATAACAACACCCTGATAAAAGAATGTGTTTTGAATCCATCCATGAAAACACATAGTATGGTTGATTCATTCTGGATCAAGTAATGGAAGGCTTGGTCTGAAATCATATTATTTTGAAGAATTTTAATTTATTTTTATTAAATTATTTATATCTTTTATCCTTTAGTTGAATTTTTTATATTAAGGGTATTTTACATAATTAATTCACTATTTTGGATAAAACATTTATGCATAATTCATTTACTTAAATTCCATCTTTTCAAATTAATTATTTTATTTAGGTGATCATGGTCAATCATCCATAAATTAAAAAATTCATAGATAGAAATAAATAAATATTTATCCTTCTCATGGTGTTATCTATTGGATGGTTTATTTAGTTGACAATAAATCAACCAATTACTATGGGAAAGAATCCTTTTTCCAGTCTTAGCATGTGTTTCAATATTCCACCTATCCACCGGTCTATTAGTAGGGTTTAAATCATTATTTTTACTTCCTTTAATATCTTCATACACCTTGGGATATTCCATTAATTAGAATTATTTATAATTCATATTCATATTAGGGGAACTATATGATGATTTAATGTGGATTACAAAAATATATGTGGATAATAAGGTCCTTCATAATAATGGAGGGAGTGATGACACACATACAATAAAATTTAGTTTGTTACTAAATAATTAGGAACCCCTATAATAATTTATATTAAAACATACTACACATACATTGGTTTTATTAAATATCATCAATGGATATGCGATTTATACACAATATTAAACAAGCTAACATTCATTTATATTGGTTATTTAGTATTATGAAAAACTAGTCTATTAACTAATTAGTATATTGTTAATTAATTCTCATTCACCTTAATGACCATTTTAACTCACTTGTTGAAATCCATTATTAAATGAATTCCTAGAAAATGACTTGAAAAATGGATAATTATAGAATACTATAAAACATTAATTGATCATTTAATAATTTTTTAAATCATATTAAATTGAAAAAAATAAGCTAGTTGATATAATATGTTTTTAATGATGCAGTTATCAATTTAATATAATTTAATTTAGTGCTTAATTAGGAGAATACATGACATTTACTTACCAATTACATGTCATGTACCTCAGTTTCCATGTACCTAGGACACATTTTTGGGGATTCAGTATGTAAATCTGTTAGACAACATGGTGTCTACTACCATAAACATATCATGTGTTTCATATGATCTATGATTTTTAAATCCATTGAAGGACATGGAATGTTTCATAAATGTTGAAATACAAAATGTATATAGGCCAGCTAGACATTGTGTACATCATGAATTATTTTTCCTAAATTCTCATCCAATCTCGCATCATGTACATTAGAGAGAATATTTAATTAGTTACACACTAGGTAGGCTAGGTAAATTTTGTGTTATACATTAACGAAACAGACTATTTGTATCAAGTTGTTTTGACATTGTATATTGAATATATACATTACATGAATTTCTATGTTGACATGTTTTGACTACATGACATTTACCTCTGATACAAGTTATCTAATCTCACATGTCTTGTGCTGGGTAGGCATATTCTTCATGTGGCGTACAATAAATGTACCACCATTAATTATGTCTTCGAACATCAGGTATCCCATGATTTCGATAGGTGTAGTATAAATTAATATGTGATATGTACCCCAACTATATGATGTGTAATCCCATGCTATTTAATTATATTTCTTGGATATTTTTGTAGACATATTTGATCTTTATTAATATTTTCATGGACTTATGAAATTCTAAATAAGGAATGAAGGAATGAGAATGTGGGAAAGAAATATAATCAAAATATGAGAAAATAAACAATAAAATGAAATTAAAATATAAACTCCATTATACATATTGATCAACAATGATATAAGTAATTACAAGTTTTAAAACATAACCACTCTAATTCCACTTGAAGGATCAAGGAAAAGTGGAAGGACATTATATGGTAGTCATATTGACATTTATTTTAAAATAATGTAACACAAAACCTCATGATGATATCTTACACATTCAATTAATAAATAATTTATTTTTATAATAATAAACGATTACCTCATATTTGGATCCTTTATTTGATAAATGTTTAGATAATATGAAAACTATTTCATATTAAAATTTTTCACAATTAAGATTCATTTGGGTAATCTCTCTAGAGGTGATCCACACGTTCATATTAGATCATCATGAAATGATACTGGATTTCCAAGTGTTATCATAATGATTTAACAGCCTTATTTTTTTCACATTGATCACAATATGATTGTTCCAAATTGATACAGTTATTCACATTTGTGATAGAAATAGAGGAGGAAGTATATAAAGAGAGAATTATGTGGGGTGTAACAATTCTCGATTCTCAAATTTCAATTAACCATACATTTCCTTTATAAATAAATATTTTTAGAGATAGAGAATAAAATAAAATTATTCCTTAGTCATGTGAATAATATGTATTCAAATAAGTGATGTAAAATATCATATAATAGAGATCAACCAAAACTCATAGTTTTTTCCCAATTGAATTTGTACACATTGAATTTAGTGGGATTTCATATTGGTAAATATTACTATCTAGAATCACCTCAAGGTACCCAAGAGAAATCATTAATGTTATAACATCGACAAATACAAACAATCACTCCTTATGTAACATAATCACCTTGGCTCAATATGAAAAAAATTATGCTCAACAGTAGTTCCATCAACATATATGATCAATACGTCTTTATTTCAGTATTTGAAATGAAAACATCTTTAAACCATTTCCATGTAATTTAATGTGATGAATCAATTCCAATCAAAAGGATGAGATATAATATTCCAAAAAGATGGAAGGGATAAACCATTCAATGACTTATCCATTAATAACATGTCAATCATGATGCACCCAATGTATCCAACTTTTCAATTAACTATTATCATCCTGGTTTAAAAAAATACGTCTATGTGAAGAAGTTATAATATTATTTAATAATAATCATAATGTTTATGGACCCTTATAAATTTCATACATTGGATAATTTTATTAGACAAAAACATGTAGAATTTATACTAGAGGGGTCATTATCATAATATCTCAACTAAGTTATTACCAAGTGTGAACATCATGAGATAAAGCTTCTTCTCTATATAAGTGCTCACACCTCACAACCGCGTTCTATGTGTCCCGAAAAATAATGATATATGTCCATATAAATATATTTGATAATATCATCATGGAATTCCAATGATCTCATCATCGAGTGGAACTACTATGATCTTATCAATGAGATAGATACAATTAGATATTATTACACTAAATTCCTGATTAAAAATGTCATATATATAAAAATAAATTTTATTACTATTTTAATCTTCAAAAATACATGTAATAAATTTTATATCCATTAGTGTTAAGAGACCAAATCTTATACATATTGTGTTGGTCGATCAAGATTTGACATCATAGCTAAATTATATATTGGGTTGTGCAAAAAAAATGTTTTATATGAATTTTTTTATCTGTAAGTGTCTCATTATTTTAATTTTATTGATTTATTAGTTTTATATAATTTTGAAAAATAAATATTAATTGATTTGTTGAGAATAAAAACAAGGGTTTGGTCCATTTTGGATAGAATATATTGCTTGTGTAACAGTTTTCAACTCTATTTTGTACCTCTTTAATCCTCAATGATCTTTTCTTACATTTTTTATGAGTTTTTTAATTTTAATAGGAATATATTATCCATGGGTATGGGTAATGGTCCGTATATGACTGTTTTATTGATTTCCAAAACATTCTCACATTCCTTCATATTGTGTTTATTGGGGTTTTAAATGTAATATATAACAGAAGAATGGATCTAGAAATCACCATGAATTCACATAGAATAACTTGATGTTATTTTACAATGGGAGGTGTAGTATAAAATTCGGAAAATTTAAGGGTTTTATAGTCTTTAATATATCAATTTCACATATATATGTGTCTTTTCAAAGAGAAGCCACAGCAGTGGATCCTCTATAAATGAAATCATCATGGGATGCTTCCTCGATTTAACTGACGAAGTATTTAGGGATATTCCAAAGTGTATTTTTTAATGATTTTTCTATGTTATATTAGAGAATTCATTTTATTAGGTTTGTTATAGAATATTACTAATATTTTAGTTATATTTACTCATGATATTTAAATGAGTTATCATTATAATAATTAACCCTAAAAATTAAAAAAATTCGCCTACAAATAAATTGAAAAATGGAACTAATAAGAAATCATAAATGAAAAACAATTGTATTTGAAAAAAATCATTAATGTATGAATGAACATTAAAGAATCGTGGAAAACATGAATTAGCTATAAATAAAAATAAAACCAAATCCTAAATCCTCCATATTGAAATGTAGATGATTAATTAATGATAATTATTAATTAAATGAATAAAAATGATAATATAAACCCGTTCCAACATAAAAAAAATGTGTAATTGTATATTTAGTAAAAATATAACTATATAGTATAAAAAGATTATAAAATAAATATGTTATAACCAATGTTTTTTATTGAAATAAAAAATCCAATGTTCATAGATCTGTATATGAACAATGTCTATATCAGCATTGTAACGGCCCGTCCCTCGGGGTCGTGTCGTGACTACCCCTAGCCCGCATTCCATAGGTTAGGGGCTGGAAACTAGCACCGCAAAGGCATTTCACTAAAACGGGAAGGCATTGCCTTTTAAAATGTATAGACACACAATCCAAGAAAACAATATAAAGACCTGGAAATTTCAAGGAAATTTATTTCATAAAATATTTGGAATTTTACGAGTCTGCAGTTTCTGACGGCACCTGATTCCGAGGCCAAGAGTTCACAGAATCATTTTCTAAAGTTTTTCTCAGGTACTTTTAGTAAACGTACGTGTGAGATTTTCTATCTTTTGAACCAGTGCATAGAATTGAAATTTGAGGACACCGATGAACTCACAGTGCCGGTATTCTCTTAAGAGGACCTTTACCGTCGTTGCGTTTTGAACAGGTTGGATGTTATTTTAGGGGGTTTCTTAATAAAAATAAATAAAAACATGATTAACATGTTTTTATATAGATGGTCGTTAAATCCACCAAAGGGAAGTTGGGGTGGGTCCCACAACCAACATAACCTCCCAAGGGAGGATATTGTGTGGTGGGGCCCAAAAAAACACCAAACACCAAACCCCTCAACTCCCTTTAATCCCCCCTTTGTAACTCTTGGACTCCCCTTTGTATTAATGAAGCCTTATCTCTCCTCCTTAAATTTTGAAAACTCTCCACCTCCCACCTTCACTCATTAATTTTCCAACACCATCGTATTAATTAATTAAGATCCCTCAATTAATTGATTAATTTGAATTGTTTTGAAATGCATGGAAATATTAATTTTGGGGAGCCTATTATTTAATTTGGGTTGGCAATTATTCTATTGGGAGGCTTTGAGAGAATTAGAGAGAACGACATCCTCTCCAACGAAGAACATCCCTCAACTTCTTCAACTAGGGCAATAATGTGAGGCGACGCCCATGAGGAATGTCGTATTCCTTCTTCTTCTCCGTGTTAAGGGAGAAGACGCCGCCTGCGAATAACGTCGCCAAAAACGACGCTTCATCCTCAGACGCACCCGACGTCAACAAATCGACGCCATCGTCAGTGAACGAACTTTGATTCAAGTTAGGGGGTTTTTTATAATTATAAAAGAATAAAATTATACCCTCATTCTTGTTGAATGCTTTGGTTCGTCTTTGGCCATTTGTTAAAGCCTAATGCGGAGGGCACAGGCTGAAAAAAAAGGCCCGAAGACCCTCCGTTGATTCTTGTTTGCGTTGACAATGGAGGCAGAGCCAAGAGGGCGCGGTGTCGTCGCACCATGCCTGAAGAATGAGACTGCGGCCATGTAGGCCTTGGAGGATGGAAGAGGTGGCCGCAATCGGAGTTGACGACGACTGGAGGCGGAGGTGACCAGAGGCGGCGGCGACCGATGACGGCGGTGACCGGAGGCAGTGGTCGCGCGCCAGCCGCATGGATGGAACCCACGGCCCGCATTCGTGGGCTGCTTGGGATGCAGAATCGGTCGGCTACTACCGAATGGGATGGTGGACCGCGGAACCCACAGGTTCCCCACAGAAGAGATACGGCCTGCATTCGCGGGCCTCTTGGCTAGGCGAACCGGCTGGCTATGGCCTGCCGGGCTGGAAGATCGCGGCGCCGCCAGGCTCCGCGCGGCGGGGGAACCGCGGGCCACTCACCGGCGAACCGGCAGGCCGCCTGATGGCTGGGCTGAAGACCCACAGTGCCGCCTGGAATTGCGTGGGGGAGATAGTGGCCCACTGTGTGTGCTTCTCATTCTAGACAGAACTGGACGACTTCGGCTGGTTGGGTAGGGAGAGGCGGCGCTGCTCGGTGCCGCCGGGCAAACAAGACCGACCTACTCTGTGGGCCGGGTCTGCAGGTGGGTTGCGCCCCAACAGGCCAGGCTGACACCCCCAGCCGTGTAGACCCGCCAAACCGGGCTGGGCCAACACCCCAGCCGGGTCAGACTCTCCGAGTTGGGTTGGGCCGACCCGCCAAACCACTGGTCTTGAAGGGACATGCCTGACATCACCTAAATGCGAATATCTTCAAGACCGCCTGTCCAAACGTCGCACCATCTGCAACACTGGGACCCTTGCAATGAGGTAGTCCTTTTACAATAATCTAAGTGTGTTTTGTACGACATTAGAAAATGGATGGGTTTGATCGAGCGTAAATCCAACTAGGCCCTTGGAATAGAAAATCCAATAACTCTCAGATCGGGCATGCGATTGATGCACATTCTATTGTGTTGGGTTTCTTTTGATGATATAGATCATTAGGATACATCAAATCAAGACTTTGTGATAGTTGATCTATCGAACCCACTTTTCTCGAGGAGCAGACCCTCCCGGAATCGAGCGTTTTGTGTGCGAGATACCTAGAACTGGCTGCGACTGTGATGATTACTGTACCGGAATCCTGTCTGGGTTCGATAGTTTTGACTTATGTTCTTGTATCTTGTGTGGGTACGACAGAATAGCTCGTCCTGTATCCTCTGTGGTTCTGATAGCTCAGATGAATTATAGATGATCTTGTATCCAGTGTGGGTCGACAGCTTAGATGACATAGCTGATCCTGTATCCTGTGTGGGTCCAACAGCTTAGCTTGTCCTGTATCCTATGTGGGTCCGACAGCTCTTATGAATTATATCTGGGCCAGTATCTTATGTGGGTCTGATAGCTTAGCTGGTCTTGTATCCTGTGTGGGTCCGATAACTTATATGATCTAGTGGATACATCTAATCATCTATATCTCTCTACTATTGTGGCATACCTATGTGATATGATACATGCCTTTCAACCATTATCACTATGGTGGTTTACTTTACTTCCTATGTGGACTGGGTTGTGCTTGACCTCGAGATTTGGATCCAAATTACGATTGGTAACTTAGATATATGTTTGGGCATATACCTAAGTAGGGTTGGTTGATACTTCGTGATTGTATCTTCCTTCTTTTGTTTATACTTATTGAATATTGTGAGACCTTGAAATTCATGGGGTACCTACTGAGTATCGTTATACTCACCCCTGGATGGGATACGCCCGTACCTTGTTGTGTTGGATACAGACGACGGACAACGCTGACGGAGGCCGAGAGCGCCACGACAGGACGGTACTAGGAGGTGGACCTTGAGACGAATCGGAACACGGAGGAGACTGACTGACGTGAGTGCTAAGGTGGCCATCTGTACCTTCCCTTCTAGTAGGAACCCCGTAGGATGATCCAATAGTTTCTCTTTACTTTCAGCTATTTTTCCCTTTCCACTTGTACTTGTTGTTCAATTGGGTTTGTATACTGGCCCATTTACATTCCAGCACACTCTTTTGTAATCAGTTTTACATAGTGTTTATTCATGATTCGTACTCTTTTGTGTTTTTTACTTTTATAAATGCAATGCCTTCCCAGCTTAGTGATTTAGGCCTTTGGTGGTAGTGGGAAACCCCTGGCCTATGGAAGGCGGGCTTGGGGTAGTCACGGCATGGGCCGGAGGATGGGTTTTGAAAAATTGGTATCAGAGGAGTCGGTTCTACCACAAGACATAGACTCTGATTCTTTTAATAGAAATATTGTTAAGTGTTTTGGTTGTGGTTATCAGTTTAGGGAATCCAGGGATGGTGTGGCAACCGACCTATCCATACACTTGGACTCTGACTTCTGATTACCGACTCGGTGCAAGAAAATCCTGATTGCATGTGTGTTTCCATTGAAAATGTTTTCTTTGAAATTACATTATGTCAGCTCACCAGTTATAATGTTTTGACCATAGCGCAACTGTTTCGTTTCAGGATGGCCCCATGAAGGCAGCTAGCTTGGGTTCTGAGTTACGTACGAGATTGTAGCCCACCAAGCGACGAGGCCTCAGTGCAGGGCCCCATCATAGTGGAGGCAACTGTGGTATCACAACCCCCAGGGCCACCGATACCACCAGGTCCAGAAGCAGAGAGTGCACACCACCTGAGTACACTACACGAGTTCCAGTGCCAGATGCCACCCAGGTTCTGGGGAGAGACGGACCCACAGACAGTTGAGGATTGGATGGAGGCTATCGTCAGTGTTTTCATATTGGTAGGGACACCATCCGACCATATGGTGATCCTTGCCGCGAGTCTCCTACACACAGCATCTGGTAGATGGTGGAGCCTGATGCTCCTAGTGCATGACAAGGCATTATTACTATGGAAAGACTTCGAGAGTCTCTTCCGCACGGATTTTGTGCAATCCAACCTTTGTGCAATGCAGAATCAGGAGTTACTACATCACCAGCAGGGCAACATGACAGTAGCTCAGTACTCAGCGAGGTTCACCGACCTCTCACACTACTCCACGGATATGGTGCGGGACCCATTCCTCAAGGCCCAAACCATTTATCAGGGACTCAGGTATGTGATCAGGGCTTTGATGATTCCCCTCAGCATTCCGACGCAGGCGGGGGTACTGAAGATAGCCCTTCTAGTGGAGATATTTCTCACTGAGCATTGAACAGTAGCGAGACCCACCACATGGAGACACGTAGTAGAGTCTTCTACAGTCGGTAGTAGACAGATGTTGCAGAGGTCCAAGCAGACCAGGCCATCAAGTGGGCTATCCCAAGATACAGGTTCGGTTGTGTTGGGCACATGAGAAAAAGTTAGACATACGAGGAGAAGGCAGTGCTATGCATTCATTAGGTAGGTCCACATGGCTCGTGACAGCCCGACCTGTCATGCAGATGAGGAGAAGACAGTAGAGGGACCTCCCAGGTAGAGGTAAAGGTTTGACCGTGGTGGTCCGCAGGGAGTAGGCAGATGTGGCAGAGGTGCTGGCTGAGTAGATGGTGGCAGACGACGTTTTGAGGCTCTACCACCACCCCCAACAAGAGGTCCACCCCGACCACAGGGATCTGGCGGACAGAGGTGGGATTAGCTCCAGGAAGTTGAGGACTACGACCAAGGCACACCTGAGATGATTTGAGTAACTATCCATGTATACTCCACCCTTTCTGTAGTACTCATAGACACATGTGCGAGTCATTATTTTATTTCCACTGCCCTTGTACGGAGCTCGGAGATTCCGACAGAGCAATTGGCTAGATCCTTACATCTAGAGACTCTTATGGGAGTAGACTCGATGATTATGCACTAGTGTCGGCAATTTGAGATTACTCTAGGAGGTGAGAGCTTCAGCTGAGATCTTCTTGTAGAGGCGTCGATGCCTTACGACGTCATCTTGGGTATGGACTGGTTATCCACAGTTCATTCTTAGATTGACTGTATTAGGTGAAAAGTGCAGTGTATCTGCATGCATGGGACCAGGTTAACCTATACCGGTGAGATGGTAGCCTTTAAAGCACAAGATGTAATTACCCAGAGGAGGGGGAAGCCGATCACACATCAGTTGCCTAGTCTCATCCTTGGAGCAGTTAATGTGAGGAGTACGAGTTTTCATGTTGTGGTGAATCACTATGCGGATATTTTCCCTGAAGATGTTCCAGGACTACCTCCTCGTAGAGAGGTAGACTTATATATTGACATGTACCCCAAGAAATTACTGATATCTACTCCAGCATATTAGATGGCTCCCGCTAAGCCTTGTGATATGCGATTACAACTGGAGGACTTACAAGGGAAGGGATTTATCCGACCCATTGTTTTACCCTGGGAATCTCCAATTTTCTTCGCCAAGAAGGCGGATGGGAACTTGAGACTGTGTGTCGACTACTATCGCCTAAATCTTGTGACCATGAAAAATAAGTACCCACTCCTGAGGATTGACGACCTATTTGATCCGCTCAAGGGAGCAATATGGTTCTCGAAGATAGACCTCAGGTCAGGCTATCACCAGCTCGGAGTTCAAGATGGGGATGTGCAGAAGACGACATTCTGGTGTTGGTATGGCCAATACGAGTTCTTGGTTATGCCATTTTGTGTATCCAACGATCCAGTTGTGTTCATGAGTCTCATGAACAGGATCTTCCAGCCTTACCTCGATCTCATTGTCATAGTCTTCATCGAAGACATACAGATTTACTCGACTACTGAGGAGGATCACGCCAACCATTTTCGGGTGGTACTAGATACACTCTGAGTGCACCAGCTTTATGGTAAACTCTCGAATTTCCAGTTCTGGATTCGAGAGATTCACTTCATGGTACACGTCATCTTGAAGGATGGATTTGCAGTGGATCCAGTGAAGATCGAGGTAGTACTTTCTTAGGAGCCACCCAGGAGTGTGACTGAGGTGTGGAGTTTTATGGGACTGGCTGGGTACTATCGGATATTTGTTCCAGACATCTCCAGAGTTTCAAAACCACTTTAAACATTGAAAAATAAGGGAAAACCCTTCGTGTGGTCATAGATATCCCAACATAGATTTCAGAAGCTAAGATAGAGGTTGACTAGTGCACCCATCTTGATGCTACCAGAGGAGGAAGTAGTGTATATAGTTTACTGTGATGCATTAGGGACCAGACTCGGGTGTGTCCTGATGTAGGAGTGAGAAATTATCATGTATGGTTCATGGCAGTTAATTTAGCATGAGCAGAACTACAATACCCATGACCTGGAGTTAGCAGCAGTGGTCTTCGCCATGAAGATTTGGTGGCACTATCTGATGGGAGAATGTTTTACAGTCTACTCTGACCATCAGAGTCTCAAGTATATCTTCTCGTAGAAGGACTTGAACATGAGACAATGATGATGGCTCGAGTTCCTCCAGTACTATGACTTCGATATAGTATATACTCCTGGGAAGGGGAACGTTGTATTAGATGATCTCAGTAGGATATCGGACATTCAGCTACTAGGAGAGGCGATAGAGCAGCTAGCCGCGTTATAGATATCCTTCATCGATAGAGATGGAGAAGCCTTTCTACAGTCTCTCACAGTCACTCCTCCACTACTTGAGCAAGTCAGAGAGAAATATCATGGGGACATTGACTATGAGATGCAACGTGTTCGTATATCCTTAGGGTAGTCACCTGATGGATTTTTTGAAGGTGGAGAGAACATCATCCTCTTAGGAGGATTTACCATGGTACCAGTTGCACTACAAATGGATGTATTGAGGGAGTTTCACACTTCCTCTATATAAGTACATCCAGGAGTGGTGAACATGTATCAGGACCTCAGAAGACAACATTGGTGGCTGAGTGTGAAGAAGGCGGTAGCATAGTTTGTTCCGCGGTGCCTCACTTGTCAGCAGGTGAAGGTGGAGCACTAGGTACCAGTAGGCTTGGTACAGAACTTAGAGGTCCCAAAGTGGAAGTGGGATGAGATATACATGGATTTCATGATGGGGATTCCATGTACATTTAGAGGAAAATACTCTATCTGGGTGATTGTCGACCGACTCACCATGTTGGCCCACTTCCTACTGATCAGAGAGCATGGCTTAATAGAGAGGTTGGGATGACTGTACATTTAGAATATCATACGGATTCATGGTATACCATCGACTATTGTCTCCGATCGAGATGCTTGTTTCACTTCCCGGCTATGGAAGGGGTTATAGGAGCCTTTTGGGACACAACATCACTTGATCACCACCTTCCATCCTCAGACAGATGGTTAAACTGAGAGGACCATTCAGAATCTCGAGGAAATGCTCCGTGCATGTGTCGTTGACTTTGGTCGCAGTTGAGATGATCACTTACCCTTGGTGGAGTTTGCGTAAAACAAAATCTAACACTCCACCATCGGGATGACAGCTTACGAGGAACTTTACTGCTAACCTTGAACATCACCTCTGTGCTGGGCTGACCCAGGGGAGTCAACACTTGTAGAACCAGGGATGGTGCCAGCTACGATGGAGAAGGTGCAGATCATCCAGCAGTAGATGAAGACTGCACAGAGCAGACAGAAGTCCAATGATGATAAGAGATGGAGACCAATGGAGTTTAAGGATGGCGACCACATCTTCCAATGGGTCTCACCTCGACGAGGTCTACGGAGATTTGACTGAGGCGGAAAGTTATCTCCGCAATTTATCGGGTCATTCCAGGTCCTCAGTAGAGTAGGCGCAGTGGATTCCTGCCATGCCATTCCACCTGAGTTGCACTGGGTGTACGATGTCTTCCACGTATCTCAGCTGAGGAGATACGTGCACGAACCGTCCCACATCATCGACCACGGGGAGCTGGAAATCGATGATGGGGAAACTTTCATGGAGGTTCCAATAGAGATTGAGGATCAACAGGATCAGGTCATACGAGGATGGTCAATTCCTCTAGTGCGCATTTACTGGCAGCACGGGAACCTCCAGAAGAGAACATGGGAGCGGGAGGCTCAAGTGCGTGCTCAGTACCCCCATTTATTTCCCTAGTGTGTGTTCTAGCTTTACTGGGATGTAAAGCCCTATGGTGGGGGTTACGTAAAGACTCGGAAATTTGAAGGAATTTTTTTTTCATAAATTCTTTGGAATTTTACGAGTCCTCAGTTTCTGACGGCACCTGATTCCGAGGCCCAGTGTACCCAAAATTATTTTCTGAGGTTTTTCTCGGGTACATTTAGTAAATGTACATGCAGGATTTTCTATCATTTGAACCAGTGCTCATAATTGAAATTTGAGGACACTGATGAACTCGAAGCGCCGATATTCGCTTAAGAGGACCATTATCATGGTTTCTTTTTGTACAGGTTGGATGTTATTTTAGGGGGTTTCTAATTAAAATAAATAAAAATATGATTAAAATATTTTTATATAGATGGTGGTTTAATCCACCAAAGGGAAGTTGGGGTGGGGCCCACACCCCCACATAACCTCCAATAGGAGGATATTGTGTGGTGGGGCCCACACGAACACCACCCTTGAACTCCCTTTAAAACCCCTTTATAACTCTTGGACTCCCATTTGTATTAACGAAACTTTCTTTCTCCTATTTAAATTTTGAAAACTCTCCACCTCCCACCTTCTCTCATTAATGTTCCAACACCATCAAATAAATTAATTATTCTCCCTCAATTAACTGATTAATTTGAATTGTTTTGAAATGCATGGAAATATTAATTTTGGGGAGCCTATTATTTTATTTGCATTGGCAATTATTCTATTGGGAGGCTTTGGGAGAATTAGACAGAACGACATCCTTTCCAATGAAGAACATCCCCTCCACTTATTCAATCGGGGTAAGAACGTGAGGCGACGCCCACGAGGAAGGACTTCTTCCTTCCTCTTACTCTACGTCAAGGGAGAAGGCGCTACCCATGAAGAATATCGCCAACAACACCGCTTCTTCCTCGGATGCACCCAATGTCAAAAAATCGATGTCATCGTCAATGAACGAACTTCGATTCGTGGTAGGGGGTTTAGTATAATTTTAAATGAATAAAATTATACCCTAGTTCTTGTTGAATGATTTGGTTTGTCTTTGTCCATTTGTTATCGCATAACATGGAGGGCACGTTCTAAACAAATACAGCATGATGACCCTCCATTGATTCTTGGTTGTGTTGACAATGGAGGCGGAGCCAATAGGGTGCAGTGCCGTTGCACTACGCCGGAAGAAGGAGACTGAAACCATGCAGGCCATGGCAGATAGAAGATGCAGTGATGAAAGGATTCTATGGCGACCGGGGGCGGTGGTGACTGGAGGCGGTGACAGCACGCTAGTCGCGCAGAGGAAAACCGGGGCCCGCATTCGCGGGCCTCTCGGGCTGATGATCCGTCTAGGATGTTGGACCGCGTCACCCGTAGGTGATGCATGGAGGAGATGCGGCCCCCAACTGTGGGACGCTTGGCTGGGCGAACCGGCCGGCTATGGCCGGCCAGGCTAGAAGATTGTGATGCCCAAAGGCACTGCGCGTCGGGTGTACCGCGACCTGCAACCGGGGGCCTCTCGCTGGTGATCTGGCTGGCTGCCTACCAGTCAGGCTGAAGGACCACAGCTCCTCTTGGCACCATGTGGGAGAGATATCAGCCCACTATACGAACTGCTCGTGCTGGACAGAACCAGTGAGCTTTGGCCGGCCAGGCAGGGAGAGGCGGCGCTGCCGGACGAACCGGACTGCCCACTTCGTGTGTTGGGTCTGCAGGTGGGCCGCGCCCCACCAGGCTGGGCCGACCCCCCCCCCCCACTGATTTGGAACCTCCAAACTAGGCTGGGCCGACCCCTCATCCGGGTTGGACCCACCGAGTTGGGTCGGGCCGACCCGCCAACCCACTGGGCTTGACGGGCCGGGCCCTACATCGCCTAAATGCGAATATCTTCAAGATCACGCATCCAAATGACACGTCGTCTACTAAACTAGGACCCTAGAAATGAGGAGGTCCTTTTGCGATACTCTAACTGAGTTTTGGACGACTTTGGAAAATGGCCGGGTTCGGATTGAGCGTAAATCCAACCGGGCCCTTGGAATGGATAAGCCATTAAATCTTAGACCGGGCATCTGATTGACTCTCCCTCTGTCATGTTGTGTTTATTTTGATGAGACAGAACGTTGGGATACATCAACTCCGGACTTAGGGACAGTTGATTTATCAACCCCCCTTTTCTCGAGGAGCAAACCCTCCTGGAATAGAGCATACTATGTGCGGGAACCCTAGAGCTGGCTGCAATTGTGATGAATAATATACCGAAATCCTCTGTGGGTTCGACAATTCTGACTTATGTTCCTGCATCCTGTGTGGGTCTGAAAAAATAACTGGTCCTGTGTCCTATGTGGGTCCGACAGCTCAGATGAATTATAGGTAGTCCTGTATCCTGTGTGGGTCTGACAGCTTAGCTGGTCCTGTATCCTGTGTGGGTTTGACAACTCAGATGAATTATAGCTGGTCCTGTATCCTATGTGGGTCTGATAGCTTTGACGAGATAGATGGTCCTCTATCCTGTGTGGGTTCGACATCTTAGCTGGTCTTGTATCCTGTGTGGGTCTGACAACTTAGATGATCTAGTGGCTACATCTGATCATCTATATCTCTCTACAATTGTGGCATACCTGTGTGAGCTGATACATTTCTTTCAACCATTATCATCGTGGTGATTGAATTTACTTCCTGTGTGGACTAGGTTGTTCTTGATCTCGAGAGTTGGAGCTGAAATGTGATTGGTAACTTAGGTATATATATGGGAATACACTTCTGGAAGAATGAAATATAGCCACGGTTCAAAACCATGGGTATAGCCCCAAAAACTGTGGGTATAGGCTACACCCATGGTTTTGGGAACTGTGGGCTGGAACAACGTCGGTATAGGGGTCTCAACCTTTAACCACAGTTTTAGATAACCGTGGGTATAGGGGAGTCAAAGTGTGCATCACGGCTGTTCTAGCGTGGCACACAATGAACCCCACGGTTTGAAAACAGTGGGGTAATTAAATTTCAAAAAATCTGCAGCAGGCAGGACTCAAACCTGCACTCCAGCTGCGCCTCACGTCTACTCACCACCTAGGGACCAACCGGGCTGCATATTATTTTTGTTATATACCTATACATCAGCGTATATATATTCATCTTATCCGCGCGGGGTACTAAAAAAATCCAAAAATGCGCGGGCAAGGGGGTTCGAACCCGCATCACACGCTGGGAATCGCGGTCATGCAACAGTAAACGACCAACAACGCTATGATTTTAAATTTTTATTTATATATATATATATAGGTATATATATTTATATAATCTACATCAGATATTTAAATTCCAAAACTGCAGGCCGTGGGATTCAAACGCAAGTTTCATGGACACACCTCCAATAATTACCAACCAAGCTATATAAATTTACATTTTTATAAATATATTAAACTAAACAGTGAAAAAATATCTTCCCACCAATTTTTTTCCATGTCCCGCCTAATTTTCATTCCCTGCCATAATCTATACCCATGGTTCTCCAGAACCATGGGTATAAGCCTTCAAAAAAAATCCCAATACCCACGGTTATCCAAAACCGTGGGTATAGGTCTTCAGAAAATACCATATACCCATGGTTCTCCAAAAACATGGGTATAGGTGAACCTATACGCACGGTTTTGGAGAACTGTGGGTATATGTTCATCTACTATCCCTATACCTAGGGTTTTGGAAAAATGTGGGTATAGGGGTACCCTATACCCATGATGTTTTTCAAAACCATGGGTATAGACCTATTTTCCAATAGTGATATACCTATGTAGGGTTTCTTGATACGTCTTGATTGTATCTTTCTTCTTTTGTTAATCCTTAGTGGATATTGTGAGACCCTGCAGGTCTCGGGCTCCCTACTAAGTATCGTTATAATCACCCCTGCATGGGCTACGCTTACACCTCATTGTGTTGGATGCAGAGGACAGACATCGCCGACGGAGGCCGAGAGCGCCAGGACTGGATAATACCTAGAGGTGGACCTTGTGACGAGTCTGCACACGGAGGAGACTGACGGACGTGAGTGTTGAGGTGGCCATCTATACCTAACCTTCAGGTAGGAACCCCGGAGGATGATCTAGGAGCATCTCTTTACTTTCAGTTGTTTGTCCCTTTCCACTTGTACTTGTTGTTCAATTGGGGTTGTATACTGGCCCATTTACTTTCCAGCACACTCTTTTTTAATCAGTTTTACTTAGTGTTTACTACCTGTTGCGTACTATGTTGTGTTTTTTTACTTTTATAAAGGCAATTCCTTCCTAGCTTAGGAATTTATGCTTTTGGTTCTTGTCGCTAGCCCCTGTCCTATGGAAGGCAGGATTGGGGTAGTCACGACACGGGCCCGAGGATGGGTTGTGACACAAAACAAGAAGCAACCACTAAGTAAACTACTGTAGTAAAAAGTGTGATAAAAGTAAAGGAGCTAGAATACAAGCTCAACTAGAAAAGTACAAGTACAACTAAAATATAGAAAACAGCTAGAAAGGTGAAAAGAAACTCTTGGATCATCGACCATGGATCCTACCAGAAGAATAGGTCAACTCACAATTAGTAGTCTCTGCATCACATCATGCAAAATGGTCCATCTATGAGCAGGATTCAGTCTTAGCTCCATCATCCTCGATCAATGTTGTACGTCGTCTACACAAGAAACAACATGGTGCAGGAGAAGCCCATGAAGGGGTGAGAAAAACGATACTTAGTAGGGACCCCGAGACCCCGTAGGTCTCCGAATGTTCCACAATGGAAAAACCAAAAATCAAGACACCAACTCTACTATTGTATATTCCCATACATATACCATAGTTATCGAGATATACTCATCTCATAAATGAGGGAACTATACCACAAAGGTAACTCCATGAAGGTAGAAGTACCATAAAGGTAACACTGCACATATTGAAGTACCACATAGCTAAAAGTACCACCTAGGTATTTCCATTAATATAGTACCACGAAGATAAAATTACGACACAAGTAAAACATAGATCAATTAATTTCTCAGCTAAAAATACATATACAACTATGGGAAACATGATTATGATGTTGACATACACAGGATCGCTATGAATGCAGATTGCTAGCCAGAAATTCTATAGGCCTAGGAAAAAGTAATATTACTTTCCACGATGTAGAACACCTCAAATGCTGGATAACTCCACCTCTAACGAGTAAAGTGGGCCTTTCTCATCACACATAGGCACCTCCCACAAACCATGGACCGCTGAGGTATTCTTCCTATCGAGTACTATGGGTTGGCCGCATCACACAAGGGAGCTCCCCACTGTGGGTATTCCACTTCACAGAGAATCACTCCCCTCGTGGCCTTCTGAGGTACTCCTCCTATTGAGTACCATGGGTCTACCGCTTCACACAATGGCACTCCTCATTGGGTCTTCAATTCACGCCGAGTTTAAAGGTCAGCAGTCATCATGTCTCAGTCAGTCGTAGGGTTCCGTACATAGCGCCAGGGAGAACTACACCCAAGACATCTGTCATGTTTCAACCAGAAACAATTCCCAAAAATAAGTAAATTTATGAACCATAGTTTCATGAGGGTTTTAACGCATAGAATTCATGTCAATCAGACGCCTGGTCTGTGTGTTATTGGCATTTCAGTGCTGAGGGCCTGGATGGATTCAGATGCAATCCAACCCAGCCATACTCGAAGTTTCACTAAAACACTAATTGAGTAATTACAAAGGACGGTCTCACTCTGTGGATCCTGACGCCAAATATAGTTCCTCAAACGGATGTCTGATTTAGAAGTTAGGTCTCGCTTTGTGTAATTGGTTGGTACAGAGTCAAGGTATTGTCCTCCTCGGTTTAACTGGATCGACCCGATTTGGCATGGTCCGACCCGGATTGACCTAACCTGGGTCAATCCGGCCCGTTGGGACTGGCTTGACATGGCTGGGTAGTGGGTCAGGCCGTTGGCCCGTAGGACGGCCCCTCGGGTGGTGGGTCTGTCCGCTGGGCCGATCTGGCAGTACCACCCGCCTTGAGGCGCGTCCGGGTAGGGTTGACATGGCGCATAGCCACATCAGCGGGTCAACCCATGGGGGATGACCCAATTTGGTGCCACATGGGGTCACGAGTCCTCTGTGTCATGGTCGATGGGCCGTAGTCAATTGGCCGCAGCTCTACCATCGAGCTCATCTTTCTCACGCACCCTGTCCACCGGCTGATGGTCAATCGGGCGCCCCCTTCTCCTGCTACAGCCAACACTAGCAGAATCCCTACTGTTGAGTAGGGGCATAGCCCGAGACACACCCCACCCCTATAGGATCCTTCATGGCCGGCCAACGTGCAACGAAAACCTACACCATCTCACACATATGGATGGTGTGCCGACCACCTTACTCCGATCGCCATGGCTGACGAGCTGTGACCTCTTTTGGTCAATAGCGGTGCACGAAGATGCACCACATCTCCTCCATGGTTTGCCACTACCGGCCACTTTGATGCCTCCATGACTTTCTTTCTGGACATCCTCTTGCGGCGTGCGTCGAAGCGCTATTCCTGACGTTGTCGGTCAGTGTTGCCACGTTAGCGGTCCTCCATGGAGGCGTAAGGAAATAAATATAGGGGAGGGTTCAGGTTGGGTTAATTAGGCCCGCACCCTCTTTGTTAGGTCAAAAACATGAGGGGGATTACGATTTTAATAATCAACTGAATTAAACAACAATAAAACCCCTACAAAGATACCCTCCAACAACCTCCTGCAAAAAAAAATGAATCGCAGATCAACCCATTAGTTGGATGGTCCGAATTCATCGTAATGTTCAAGAACAAGGAAGGGGAAAACATTTAATAAGCATAAACAAATAAACCCCCCTACCATAAGTAGGATGTTGATCATGCATTTGTGGAAGTGGTTCGGTGATCACCGTCATCCATAATGAGCTTCCAACGGCGTCGCCCGTACATTACCCTTTGGATCATGGTTCGGTGTCACTCATCACCTCCCGCTGGGATTAGCTCCATATTCTAAGGGTCCAATGTCATGGCGCTCCATCAGTAGTTCATTTCTTGATGAAGTTGTGCCAGTAACTCCCCCCAAACTTCATATATATGGGATTGGGGGATGGTAAGTAACGGCGTGGGGGAATTAATGGGGGATTATAAATTAGGGACCTTCTTAATTCCCTAATGACGTCATTACTTAGGGTTGGAAGGTCAAGAAATTTATTGGTTTCACACACCCCTGGCCCCCAAAACTATTTTTTGTTAATGGATATAAAAAAAAATATTATTTAATTTTATTTCTTTTAAAAAGTCACAAAACGTAACTCTTTATTCAGACCCCCTACGGTTAAAGTAAAGTCTCCTATAAGAGAATCTCAATAATGCAGATTCAATGGCGCGCTCAGATTTTTAATCCGAGCATTGTTTCAAAAGGGAGAAAATGTTGCTCACCTGTCTACTTAACGCACCTTAAAAAAGTTCTATAAATTAATTTCCTTCTCCCTCGACCCACGCCAGTCGAGTTAGGCTCTGCCTAAGCAGAACACAACCCAATGAACTCAACAATACCAACATATTTTAAATCCATGTTACCGTTTAGATGTTATGAATTTTACAATAAAATAATTGTCACTTAATTATTTTATTTACATCGAAAAACTATAATTCTTTGGTGGCCCGTGCTAACCAATGTTAGTATCACCCTAAGGAAAGAATACCCTCACTAGTTCAGCAGTGGTCTGTGATTTTCAATCTGAGTTACTGTTCATGAGTTATAAGAATTTGAAAAATAAATTAATATTATATTTTTTTTTATTTACACTTATGCGATTTTCAGATTTTTTTCATAGGAGGCGTGCACTGACTAACTTAAGTTGCACCTATGGTAAACCTACCATCCTAAATGCAACAATGCCTTCATATTTCTAATATGGGCATCTTTTTAAGATTTAATTAACTTTATCAGGAAAACTACTTACACATGCTAATTAAAGCTTATCAAAAACTTTGACGGATCCTTCTAGGCACTCTGGGCCTTGGTATCATACACCGTCAAATTTCATAGTCTCCAAATAATTCCAAATAATTAAAAAAAATATGAAAATTCAAAAACATTATATTCTCACCACCTTATGGATTTACATCCTAGAATTCCAAAACAAATGTAAATAAAATAAATGAGGGTACTAAGCATGAATCTATGCCTCCCGCTCCCATGTTCTCTCCTGGAGGTCCCCATGATGACACTGAACTCACACTAGAGGGATCGACCATCCACAAAGGACTCAATCCTTTCTATCCTCTATCTTTATAGAGATCATTGAAAAAGTCACCCAATCTTCAAAGTTCTACTCGCCGTAGTCAATAACATGAAAGGGATCATGCACACATATCCTCAGTTGCGACACATTGAAAACATTATGCACCAAATGCATTTGTGGGGAAAGCGATAGATGATACATCACCTTACCCACTCTTATGAGAATTTGGAAAGGTCCGATGAACCTCAGAGAAAACATTCCACCCTGGCCAAATTTCCCAAAACCTCATTGAGGTAAGACCTGTAGGAATACATGGGCTCCCTCTTCTTGTCGGCATAAGATTTATGCCGACTCTGAGCTGTTTTCACTTCCAAAAAAGTGAGGCATCGTGACACAAACTCTTCCACTACATTCTTCATCCCTACCATTAGTACTGACATATGAGGTCCTTGTACATCTTCTCCACTCTAGGATGTACCGTTCAAGAGGATGTATGGATATAACTCATCAACTCATTACGAAGCGTCACTGATACCATGGTGCATCCTATTAATAGGATGATGTTCTCCCCACCTTTAGAAAATCCATCAAGAGACTTTCTTGAGGATATCTGAGCACATCGGGCCTTTCAGTCAAAGTCTCAAGCTGTGACCCCCCCCCCCAAATTTACTAAATAATTGGAGTTGTGACAGTCATAGACTGGAGGTATGCTACTCCAACTATATCCATGAAGGATATCTGCAGCACGACTAGCTGCTCTGATGCCTTGCTCAGTAGTTGAAGAATAGGCCACCTGCTGAGTGCGTTTTCTACCATTTTCCCCTTCTGAATGCTATGATGTCACTTCTCTATCCACAATAATGGATCCCCCTTCTTTGTAAAATCTGAAAAGGGTTCCTCTTAACAGGAAAAGTCTTTTTTAAAACACCAATAGTACATAACCAAATTAGAAAACCCAAAACTCCCACTGCCATGAGGGTAAGGCTGGATGACTCAGGAGTGATCAGTTTCACCCTCCTATACATGAGTTTACCCTATGCTGCCTGGGTTTCCATTTTCTCTGACAAAGAAAAACCCCATTCCAATGTTGTAGATAAACCCAAAACTTTTTTTCCAAATTATTTCGATCTAAGTATGAACTATGGATGTCCAGTCCATACCCACACAATCATCATAAGGCCTTGATTCTACAACCAAGAGGTTCCAACCGAAAACCTCGCCTCAAGGTTCAAATCACACTGTCAGTGTATGTTTGATTATAGAGCCTACTCCCAAAGGTATCTCCAGAAGTAAGGGTCATTTCAATGGTTTTACCAGAAACTCTAGTTCTTGAAATTGATTCATGGAAAGAAAGAATGATTATTTTTATGCCCATTAATACTGTAGCAAGTAGTAGACACAATCCGTACTTATAATCATTCATGGAGCCCATTGGGTCAAACTACTTGACCGCATGCAGCTAATCCCTTCTCATGTCCTATAGCTCCCAGAAGCCATGTGGGGACCACGTTGGGGTTGGGGTTGTAACATGTCAAAATGTACGCCACCTCATGCTACTCTCCGAGAAAAACTTCCACGTCAACTACCCGACAGATTCGACTATCCCTATAACTTCCTCTTCCTTATACATTTTACACACCTAAGTCTCTAATATGGGGGTTAGTTTCCTCATTTCACACTACAAAAATTCATTGGCTATATCTGATCAGCCGAAGAACATTCAACCACAAAGGTTCCCTCTTGAACCCTAACATAAATAGTAATGAATAGAGGAATAGATCTGGATCAGATGTCCCTAAACACAACTCCCTCGGAGGTATGAGACTTGAAGCACTAACCATACTATATTCATCGAGTACATGGGATGGTTGATACGCCTTGATGAATACTCACCTACCAACTTGTCGTCCTATCGATGTTGTAGAAGCTCTTGGGAATACACATCCCTTAGCTTTTTATGGCAACCGTCACTCTTATTTGAGGAAGGTTCTCATATTTTTCCACAGAACAGTCACCTCTATACTAGATCATGGTAGTCTAAACCCTTTGATCATCATGGTGAGCCAAGTAGAAGGCTCTCTACCAGGACTGCCATTTGATCGAATGGTGCCCTAGCTAGATGGAAACTCAGGCACCTACTCAATCTAGTCCTTATATTCTTGTGAGTCGATCTTGCCTCAATCCTAAGGGGTATATTATCCTAAAACACTTGTAATGAACTAAGCCTACATGTGTCCTATACCAGCACTACCAGTTGTAACTGATAACCAATGAGTGGTGGTATTTTTAGCACACTATTCGAAGGTACCATATCAGGCAATGGTCCATGAACAGAAGCCTCATCCCTAAGAGGACCATTCTCATGGTCACTGAGGGAAAAATACATGCAGATAATATCACCATATTCTCTAATGATGTCTCGATGAGGTGGAAAACTCTAGCCACAACCTCCATCCAATCGTCAGCTTCCGGAGAATCTATCTCGCCTCAAAACATCTGAGGCCTCTACCGCTGGAACACGTGCAACACGCTCAGTCGGTGTGCACCATCTGCCAGTGTGGTTGGTAGTAACTACTTCCCAATGGGTGGTGGTGCTACTGTTGCACCACCCGGAGGTTCTAACACTATAAGAGGGCCCTGGAACGTGGCCTCATTGATCGGTGGGTCAACATCATGTACTCTCATGGGAATCCTAGTTGGCTATCAACGCAGCTACATCATGATAAGGAATACGTGTGCCATGGTCATTAAGTTGTAACTAGTGAGATGACTCAAAAAAAGAATAAGAAAAACTTCTCAAAATCACATACAATTACTGCTTTTGTGCGCTATGTGGAAAATTAGAATTTAGGGTCCTGGTGTATGGATACATCGGCTACCACACAACACTGGATTCCAGAAACTGAAAACCACACTCATAACACTTAACACTATGGTCACACAAAAAAGATCAGAGTCTTAGTTCTTTAGTAGAACCGAATCCTCTGATACCACATTGTGACGACCCGTCCCTCGGGCCAATGTTGTGACTACCTCGAGCACGTCTTCCATAAGATAGGGGATGGTGAATAGAAACATAAATGAGTATCCCTTAAACAAGAGGGAATTTCCTTTTAACCTCTACAGACACACAATCCCAGAACAAAACAAGAAGCAACCAATATGTAAACTACTGTAGTATAAAGAGTGATGAAAGTGAAGGGGCTGGAATAAAAGTCCAACTGGAAAATTTCAAGTACAAATGAAAAGTAAAAAACAAGAGAAAAGGTGAAAAGAAGCTCCTAGATCATCCACCACGGATCTTACTAGAACGGTAGAAACAACTCACGATCAGTAGTCATTGCATCACATAACGCAAAATGGTCCACCTCCGAGAACTGTCCAGTACTGGCTCCCACAGCCTCGATCATAGTTATATGTCTTCTTCACAAGACACAATAATATGCAGATGAAGCCCATGTAGGGTTGAGTATAAAAATACTCAGTAGGGACCCTGAGACCCTGTGGGTCTCCTAATGTTACAAAAACTAATAACCCCAAATCAAGAAATCAACTATAATTAGTTATATTCTCATACATATACCTTTGTTATCGAGATATAGTCATCTTATACATGAGATAAGTACACTGCAAAGGAAACAAAATGAATGTTGAAGTACCATACATGTAACACCGCGAAGATATAAGTACCACATAGGTAAAATTACCCCATAGTTATTACCACGAATATATTACTGTGAAGGTAAATGTTCCACACAGGCATGACTCAACTCAATTAGAGTCTCTGATCAAACTAGGTATTCATCTTTGAGAAAAAGGATTACTATGTTGACCCAAAGAGGAACACTATGAATGATGATAACCATCCACATATTCTCTAGGCCTAGGAACAAGTAAAATTCTTAGACACAACGTCAAACACCTCGACTGCTGGAGAACTCCTCCTCCAAAGAGTATTGTGGGCTTGTTGTGTCACACATAGATGCTTCCCACTAACCTCGAACTACTATGGTACTCCTTTTGTCATGTATTTTGTGTCCATCGCTTCACCTAGAAGTGCTCCCCACTGTGGGTCTACTGCATTACACAAAGGTGCACCCACTCATGGCCTCCTGAGGTACTTACCCAATAGAGTAAAATGGGTCTACTTCATCACATAGTGGTGCTCCCCACCGTGGGTCTACCACATCACACAGAGGCGCTCCCTAAGTGAGTTTTGTACGACATTGGAAAATGGATGGGTTTGATCGAGCGTAAATCTAACCAGGCCCCTGGAATAGAAAAGCCAATAACTCTCAGACCGGGCATGATATTGATGCACCTTCTATCGCGTTGGGTTTCTTTTGATGATATGGAACTTCAGGATACATCAACTTAAGACTTTGTGATAGTTGATGTATCGAACCCCCTTTTCTCGAGGAGCAGTCCCTCCTGGAATCGAGCGTGTTCTGTGCGAGAACTCTAGAACTGGCTGCGACTGTGACGATTAATGTACCGGAATCCTGTCTGGGTTCGACAGTTTTGACTTATGTTCATGTATCTTGTGTGGGTCCGACAGAATAGCTAGTCTTGTATCCTCTGTGGGTCCGATAGATCAAATGAATTATAGCTGGTCTTGTATATTGTGTGGGTCTGACAGCTTAGACGAGATAGCGGATCATGTATCCTATGTGGGTCCAACAACTTAGCTTGTCTTGTATCCTATGTGGGTCCGACAAATCATGTGAATTATAGCTGGTCCTGTATCTTGTGTGGGTGGGACAACTTTTCTGGTCCTGTATCCTGTGTGGGTCCAATAACTTAGAGCATCCATTGGCTACATCTGATCATCTATATCTCTTGACTATTGTGGCATACCTATGTGATATGATACATGCCTTTCAACCATTATCACTATGGTGGTTTACTTTACTTCCTGTGTGGACTGGGTTGTGCTTGAGATTGATATTTGGATCCGAATTGCGATTGGTAACTTAGATATATGTATGGGGATATACCTAAGTTGGGTTGGTTGATACTTCGTGATTGTATCTTCCTTATTTTGTTTATACTTATTGGATATTGTGAGACCCTGCAAGTCTTGGGGTACCTACTGAGTATCGTTATACTCACCCCTGCATGTGCTACGCCCGTACCTTGTTGTGTTGGATGCAGACGACAGACAATGCTGATGAAGGCCGAGTGCACCACGACATGGATGGTACCAGGAGGTGGACCTTGAGACAAATCAGAACAAGGAGGGGACTGACCGACGTGAGTGATGAGGTGGCCATATGTACCTACAATTCAAGTAGGAACCTCGTAGGATGATCCAATAGTTTCTCTTTACTTTCAGCTATTTTTCCCTTTCCACTTGTACTTGTTGTTCAATTGGGTTTGTATACTGGCCCATTTACATTCCAGCACACTCTTTTGTAATCAGTTTTACATAGTGTTTATTCATGATGCATACTATTTTGTTTTTTTTACTTTTATAAATGCAATGCCTTCCCAGCTTAGTGATTTACGCCTTTGGTGGTAGTGGGAAGCCCCTGGCCTATGGAAGGCGGGCTTGGGGTAGTCACGACATGGGCCGACGGATGTTTCGTGACAAACTAGTATCAGAGGAGTTGGTTTTACCGCAAGACATAGACTCTGATTCTTTTAATAGCAATATTGTTAAGTTTTTTGGGTGTGGTTATCAGTTTAGGGAAACCAGGGATGGTGCGACGACCAACCTATCCATACACTTGGAATATGACTTCTAATTACCGACTCGGTGCATGAAAATCCTGATTGCATGTGTGTTTCCATTGAAAATGTTTTCTTTGAAATTACTTTATGTCAGCTCACCAGTTATAATGTTTTGACCATGGCGCAACTATTTATTTTCAATATGGCCCCTTTAAGGCAGCTATCTAGGGTTCTGAGTTACGTATGAGATCGTAGCCCACCAAGCGACGAGGCCTCAGTGCAGGGCCCCATCACAGTTGAGGCAACTGCGGTACCACAACCCCCAGGGCCACCGATACCACTAGGTCCAGAACCAGAGAGTGCACACTGCTTGAGTGCACTGCACGAGTTCCAGTGCCAGATGCCACACAGGTTCCGAGGAGAGACGGACCCACAAACAGTTTAGGATTGGATAGAGGCTATCTTCAGTGTTTTCAGATTGGTAGGGACACCATCCGACCATATGGTGATCCTTGTCGCGAGTCTCCTGCACACAGCAGCTGGTAGATGGTGGAGCCTGATGCTCCTAGTGCATGACGAGGCATTATTACTATGGAAGGAATTCTAGAGTCTCTTCCGCACAGATTTTGTGCAATCCAACCTTTGTGCAATGTGGATTCAGGAGTTACTACATCAGCACCAGGGCAGCATGACAGTAGCTCAGTACTCAGCGAGGTTCATCGACCTCTCACACTACTCCACGAATGTGGTGCGGGACCAATTCATCAAGAACCAAACCTTTTATCAGGTACTCAGGCATGTGATCAGGGCTTTGATGATTCCCCTCAGCATTCTGATGCAGGAGGGGTACTAGAGAGAGCCCTTATAGTAGAGAGAATTCTCACTGAGCAGTGAACAGTTGCGATACCCACCACAGGGCGACACGTAGTTGAGTCTTCTACAGTCGGTAGTAGATAGATGTTGTAGAGGTCCAAGAGGACCAGGCCATCAGGTGGGCTATCCCAGGATACATGTTTGGTTGTGTTGGGAACATGTGAAAAAGTTAGATATACAAGGAGCAGGCAGTGCTACGCATGCATCAGGCAGGTCCACATGGCTCATGACTGCCCGAACCGCCATGCAGATGAGCAGAAGACAGTAGAGGGACCTCCCAAGTAGAGGTAAAGGTTTGATCGTGGTGGTCCACAGGGATTAGGAAGATTTGGAAGAGGTGTTGCCTGAGTAGCAGGTGGAAGACGACATTTTGAGGCTCTACCACCACCCCCAACAAGAGGTCCACCCCGACCACAGTGAGCTGGCGGACAGAGGTGAGCTCAACTCCAGGCAGTCGAGGCCTACGACCATGGAACACCTGAGATGATTTGAGTAACTATCCATGTATGCTCCACCCTTGCTGTAGGACTCATAGACACAGGTGCGAGTCATTCTTTTATTTCCACTGCCCTTGTTCGGAGCTTGGAGATTCTGACAGAGCCATTGGCTCGATCCTTACGGCTAGAGACTCCTATGGGAGTAGACTCGATGATTACGCACTAGTGCCGGCAATGTGAGCTTACTCTAGGAGGCGAGAGCTTTAGCTGGGATCTTCTTGTAGAGACATCGATGCCTTAAGACGTCATCTTGGGTATGGACTGGTTATCCATAGTTCATCCTCAGATTGACTGTATTAGGTGCAAAGTGCAGTGTATCTGCATGGATGGGACCAGGTTCACCTTTACCGGCGATATGGGAGCCTTTAAAGCACACGATGTAATTACGCAGAGGAGGGGGAAGACGATCACACATCAGTTGGCTAGTCTCATCCTCGGAGCAGTTAATGTGAGGAGTATGAGTTTTCCTATTGTGGTGGATCAGTATGCGGATATTTTCCCTGAAGATGTTCCAGGACTACCTTTTCGTAGAGAGGTAGAATTCTACATTGAAATATACCCCAAGACATCACCGATATCTACTCCAGCATATCAGATGGCTCCTGTTGAGCATCGTGATCTGCGGTTACAACTGGAGGACTTACAAGGGAAGGGATTTATCCGACCCATTGGTTTACCCTAGGAATCCCCAATTATCTTCGCCAAGAAGGCGGATGGGAGCTTGCAACTGTGTGTCAACTAATATCACCTGAATCAGGTGACCATGAAGAAGAAGTACCCACTCCCGAGTATTGAGGACCTATTTGATCTGCTCAAGGGAGCAAGATAGTTCTCAAAGATAGACCTCAGGTCAGCCTATCACCAGCTCAGAGTTCATGATGAGGATTTGTAGAAGACGACCTTTTGGTGTCGGTATGGCCAATACGAGTTCATGGTTATGCCATTTGGTATATCCAACGATCCAGCAGTATTCATGAGTCTCATGAATAGGATCTTCCAGCCTTACCTTGATCTCTTTGTCGTAGTCTTCATCGAAGACATACAGATTTACTCGACTACTGAGGAGGTGCACTCCAACCATTTGCGGGTGGTACTGAATACACTCTGAGAGCACCAGCTTTATGGTAAAATCTCGAACTACTAGTTCTGGATTCGAGATATTCACTTCTTGGGACACGTCATCTTGAAGGATGGATTTGCAGTGGATCCAGCGAAGATCGAGGTAATACTTTCTTAGGAGCCACCCAGGAGTGTGGCAGAAGTGTGGAGTTTTCTGGGACTGGATGGGTACTATCGGATATTTGTGCCAGACATCTCCAGAGTTGAAGCACCACTTTCAACATTGAAAAATAAGGGAAAAACCTTCGTGTGGTAATAGAGATCCCAACATAGATTTCAGGAGCTAAGATAGAGGTTGACCAGTGCACCCATCTTGAGGCTACCTGAGGAGGGCGTAGTGTATGTAGTTTACTGAGATGCATCAGGGACCGAACTCGGGTGTGTCCTGATGTATGAGTGAGAAATGATCATGTATGGTTCATGGAAGTTGAGACAACATGAGCAGAACTATGCTACCCATGACTTGGAGTTAGTAGCAGTGGTCTTCGCCATGAAGATTTGGTGGCACTATCTGATGGGTGAATGTTTTACAGTCTACTCTGACCACCAGAGTCTCAGGTATATCTTCTCATAGAAGGACTTGAACCTGAGACAGCGATGATGGATCGAGTTTCTCCAGAACTATGACTTCGAGATAGTATATACTCCTGGGAAGGGGAATGTTGTAGTAGATTCTCTCAGTAAGAGATCAGGCATTTAGCTACTAGGAGAGGCGACAGAGCAGCTAGCCGCGTTATAGATATCCTTCATCGATAGAGATGGATAAGACTTTCTACAGTCTCTCACAGTCACTCCTCCACTACTTCAGCGAGTCAGAGAGACATATCATGGGGACATTGACTATGAGATGCAACATGTTCAGATATCCTTAGGGCTGTCACCTGATGGAGTTTTTGAAGGTGGAGAGAACATCATCCTCTTTAGAGGATGTACCATGGTACCAGTTGCACTACAAATGGATGTATTGAGGGAGTTTCACACTTCCTCCCTAGAAGTACATCCATGAGTGGTGAAGATGTATCAGGACCTCAGACGACAACATTGGTGGCTGAGTGTGAAGAAGGTGGTAGCAGAGTTTGTTTCACGGTGCCTCACTTGTCAGCAGGTGAAGGTGGAGCACTAGGTACCAGCAGGCTTGGTACAAAACTTAGAGGTCCCAAAGTGGAAGTGGGATGAGATATCCATGGATTTCATGATGGGGATTCCATGTACATTTAGAGGAAAATACTCTATCTGGGTGATTGTCGACCGACTCACCATGTTGGCCCACTTCCTACTGATTAGAGAGCAGGGCTTAATAGAGAGCTTGGGATGACCCTACATTTAAAAGATCGTACGGATTCATGGTATACCATCGACTATCGTCTCCGATCGAGATGCTTGTTTCACTTCCTGTCTATGGAAGGGGCTATAGGAGCCTTTTGGGACACAACTTCACTTGATCACCACCTTCCATCCTCATACGGATGGTCAAACTGAGAGGACCATTCAGTATCTCGAGGAAATGATCCGTGAATGTGTCGTCGACTTTGGTCATAGTTGAGATGATCACTTACCCTTGTTGGAGTTTGCGTAAAACAAAATCTAGCACTCCACCATCGGGATGACCCCTTACGAGGAACTTTACTACTAACCTTGATGATCACCTCTATGCTGGGCTGACCCAGGGGAGTCAACACTTGTAGAACCAGGGATGGTGCCGGCTACGATGGAGAAGGTGCAGATCATCCCGGAGCAGATGAAGACTGCACAGAGCAGACAGAAGTCCTATAATGATAAGAGACATAGACCAATGGAGTTTAAGGATGGCGACCACATCTTCCAATGGGTCTCACCTCGACGAGGTCTACAGATATTTGGCCGAGGCGGAACGTTATCTCCGAAATTTATCGGGTCGTTCTAGGTCCTCAGTAGAGTAGGCGAGGTGGCTTACCGCCTGGCCATTCCACCTTAGTTGCACTGGGTGTACGATGTCTTCCACGTATCTCAACTGAGGAGACACGTGCACGACCCATCCCACATCATCGACCACGGGGAGCTGGAAATCGATGACGGGGAAACTTTCATGGAGGTTCCAGTGGATATTGAGGATCAACAGGATCGGGTCCTACGAGGATGGTCAATTCCTCTGGGGCGCATTTACTGGCAGCACGGGAAGCTCCAGAAGAGAACATGGGTGCAGGAGGCTCAAGTGCGTGCTCAGTACCCCCATTTTTGCCCTAGTGTGTGTTATAGCTTTACTGGGATGTAAAGCCCTAAGGTGGGGGTAATGTAAAGACTAGGAAGTTTGAGGGAATTTTTTTTCATAAATTCTTTGGAATTTTATGAGTCCTCAGTTTCTGACGGCACCAGATTCCCAGGCCCAGTGTACCCGGAATTATTTTCTGAGCTTTTTCTCAGGTACATTCAGTAAATGTATATGCCGGATATTCTATCATTTGAACCAGTGCTCAGAATTGAAATCTGAGGACACCGATGAACTCGCAGCCCCGATATTCGCTTAAGAGGACCATTATCATGGTTTTTTTGTACTGGTTGGATGTTATTTTAGGGGGTTTTCTAATTAAAATAATAAAAAATATGATTAACATATTTTTATATAGATGGTGGTTAAATCCACAAAAGGGAAGTGGGGGTGGGGCCCACACCCCACATTACCATCAATGGGAAGATATTGTGTGGTGGGGCCCACACGAACAACAAACCCCACAACTCCCTTTAAACCCCCTCTATAACTCTTGGACTCCCCTTTGTATTAATGAAACGTTCTCTCTCCTCTTTAAATTTTGAAAATTCTCCACCTCCCACCTTCTCTCATTAATGTGCCAACACCATCAAATTAATTAATTATTCACCATCAATTAACTGATTAATATTAATTGTTTAGAAATTCATGGAAATATTAATTTGGGGGAGCCTATTATTTTTTTTGCATTGGCAATTATTCTGTTGGGAGGCTTTGGGAGAATTAGACAGAACGACATCCTTTCCAATGAAGAACATCCCCTCCACTTATTCAATCGGGGTAAGAACGTGAGGCAATGACCACGAGGAATGACTTCTTCCTTCCTCTTCCTCTACGTCAAGGGAGAAGATGCTACCCATGAAGAATGTCTCCAACAACACTGCTTCTTTCTCAGACGCACCCAATGTCAACAAATAGATGCTGTCATCAACGAACGAACTTCGATTCATGGTAGGGGGTTTTGTATAATTTTAAATGAATAAAATTATACCCCAGTTCTTGTTGAATTATTTGTATTGTCTTTGGCCATTTGTTATCGCCTAACACGGAAGGAACGTGCCGAACAAATACGGCCTGACGATCCTCCGTTGATTCTTGTTTGCATTGACAATGGAGGTGGAGCCAATAGGGTGTGGTGTCATTTCACTACACCGGAAGAAGGAGACCGCGACCATGAAGGCCATGGAAGATGGAAGAGGTGATGATGATCGGAGTCTATGGCGACCGGAGGCGGTGGTGACTGGAGGCGGCGACAGCACGTCTAGCCGCGTAGAGGAAAACTGCGGCCCGCATTCATGGGCCTCTCGGACTAAAGATCCATCTAGGCTGTTGGAACGAATCACCCGTAGGTGATGCGTGGAAGAGATGTGGCCCCCAACTGCGGGCCACTTGGCTGGTCGAATCGGCTGGCTATGGCCGGCTGGGCTAGAAGATCACGACGCCCAAAGGCACCGCGCGACGGGTGTACCATGACCCGCAACCGGGGGCCTCTCGCCGGCGATCTGGCTGGCTGCCTACTAGTCAGGCTGAAGGACCACAACTCCTCTTTGCGCCATGTGGGAGAGATATCATCCCACTATACGGGCCGCTCGTGCTGGACAGAACCATCCAGCTTCGGCCGGCCGGGCAGGGAGAGGCGGCGTCGCCGGGCGAACCGGACTTCCCACTCCGTGTGCTTGGTCCGTAGGTGGGCCGCGCCCCACCAGGCCGGGCCGACCCCCCCCCCCCCCCAAGGAAGAATTGGACCCTACAAACATGGTTGTGCCGACCCCTCAGCCGGGTTGGACCCACCGAGTCAGGTCGGGCCGATCCGCCAACCCACTGGGCTTGACGGGCCAGGCCCTACATTGCCTAAATGCGAATATCTTCAAGATCACGCGTCCAAACGACACGTCGTCTGTGACACTAGGACCCTTGAGATGAGTAGGTCCTTTTGCGATACTCTAACTGAGTTTTGGACGACTTTGGAAAACGGCTGGGTTTGGATTGATCGTAAATCCATTCAGGCACTTGGAATGGATAAGCCATTAAATCTTAGACCGAGCATCTGATTGACTCTCCCTCTGTCGTGTTGTGTTTATTTTGATGAGACAGAACTCCGATATAAATCAACTCAGGACTTAGGGATAGTTGATTTCTAAACCCCCCCTTTTCTTGAGGAGTGGACCCTCCTGGAATCGAGCATGCTATGTGCGAGAACCCTAGAGATGGCTGCAATTTTGATGAATAATATACAGAAATACTCTGTGGGTTCGACAATTCTGACTACTATTCCTACTTCCTGTGTGGGTATGAAAAAATAACGGGTCTTGTGTCCTGTGTGGGTCTGACAGCTTAGATGAATTATAGCTGGTCATGTATCCTATCTGGGTCTGACAGCTTAGCTGGTCCTGTATCCTGTGTGGGTCTGACAACTTTGATGAATTATAGCTGGTCCTGTATCCTATGTGGGTCTGACAGCTTAAACGAGATAGTTGGTCCTCTATCTTGTGTGGGTCCGACATCTTAGTTGGTCTTGTATCCTATGTGGGTCTGACATCTTAGATAATCTAGGGGCTACATCTGATCATCTATATCTCTCTACAATTGTGGCATACCTGTGTGAGCTGATACATGTCTTTCAACCATTATCATCGTGGTGATTGAATTTACTTCCTGTTTGGACTGGGTTGTGCTTGATCTCGATGGTTGGAGCTGAAATTTGATTGGTAACTTAGGTATCTATATGGGAATACACTACTGGATGAACGAAATATACCCACGTTTCAAAACCGTGGGTATAGCCCCAAAAACCGTGGGTATAGGCTACACCCACGATTTTGGGAACCATGGGTTGTAACAGCGTCGGTATAGGGGTATCAAACTATACCCACGGTTTTGGATAACCATGGGTATAGGGGAGTCAATGTGTGCATCATGGCTGTTCTAGCATGGCACACAATGAACCCCACGGTTTGAAAACAGTGGGGTAATTAAATTTCAAAAAATCTGCAGCAGACAGGACTCAAACCTGCACTCGAGCCGCACCTCACATCTGCGCACCACCTAGGGACCAACCAGGCTGCATATTCGTTTTGTTATATACCTATACATCAGTGTATATATATTCATCTTATCCATGTGGGGTACTAAAAAAAATACAAAAACGCACGGGCAAGGGGTTTCAAACCTGCATCACACGTTGGGAATCACGGCCGTGTAGTAGTAAACGACCAACAACACTATGATTTTCAATGGTTATTTATATATATATAGCTATATATATTTATATATTCTACATCAGATATTTAAATTCCAAAACCGCAGGCTGCGGGATTCGAATGCAAGTTTCATAGCCACACCTCCAATAATTACCAACCAAGCTATATAAATTTTGATTATATAAATTTACATTTTTATAAATATATTAAACTAAACAGTGAAAAAATATCTTCCCACCAAATTTTTTCCATGTCCTGCGTAATTTTCATTCCCCGCCATAATCTATACCCATGGTTCTCCAGAACCATGGGTATAGGCCTTCAAAAAAAACCCAATACCCACGGTTATCCAAAACTGTGGGTATAGGTCTTCAGAAAATACCCTATACCCACGGTTCTCCAAAACCATGGGTATAGGTGAACCTATATGCACGGTTTTGGAGAATCATGGGTATATGTTCATCTACTGTCCCTATACCCAGGGTTTTGGAAAACTATGGGTATAGGGGTACCCTATACCCATGATGTTTTCAAAATCGTGGGTATATACCTATTTTCCAATAGTGATATACCTATGTAGGGTTTTCTGATACGTCGTGATTGTATCTTTCTTCTTTTGTTTATCCTTAGTGGATATTGTGAGACCTTGCCGGTCTCAGGGTCCCTACTGAGTATCGTTATACTCACCCCTGCATGGGCTATGCTTACACCTCATTGTGTTGGATGTAGAGGACAGACATCACTGACGGAGGCCGAGAGCACCACGACTGGATAATACCTAGAGGTGGACCTTGCGACGAGTCTTCACATGGAGGAGACTAACGGACGTGAGTGCTGAGGTTTCCATCTATACCTAACCTTCAGGTAGGAACCCCGTAGGATGATCCAGGAGCTACTCTTTACTTTCAGTTGTTTTTCCCTTTCCAGTTGTACTTGTTGTTCAATTGGGTTTGTATACTGGCCCATTTACTTTCCAGCACACTCTTTTTTAATCAGTTTTACTTAGTTTTTACTACCTATTGCGTACTATGATGTGTTTTTTTACTTTTATAAAGGCAATGCCTTCCCAGCTTGGGAATTTATGCTTTTGGTGCCTGTCGCCAGCCCCTGTCCTATGGAAGACGGGATTGGGGTAGTCACGACACGGGCCCGAGGACGGGTTGTGACACAAAACAAGAAGCAACCACTAAGTAAACTACTGTAGTAAAAAGTGTGATAAAAGTAAAGGAGCTAGAATACAAGCTCAAATAGAAAAGTACAAGTACAACTGAAATGTACAAAACAGCTAGAAAGGTGAAAAGAAACTCTTGGATCATCGACCATGGATCCTACCAGAAGAATAGGTACAACTCACAGTCAGTAGTCTCTACATCACATCACACAAAATGGTCCACCTCCGAGCACGATTCAGTCTTAGCTCCAATAGCCTCGATCAATGTTGTACATTGTCTACACAAGAAAAAACATAGTACAGGAAAAGCTCATAAAGGGGTGAGAAAAACTATTCTTAGTAGGGACCCCAAGACCCCATAGGTCTCCTAATGTTCCACAATGGAAAAACCAAAAATCAAGACATCAACTCTACTTTTGTATATTCCCCTACATATACCATAGTTATCGAGATATACTCATCTCATACATGAGGGAACTATACCACAAAGGTAACTCCATGAAGGTAGAAGTACCATAAAGGTAACACTACACATATTGATGTACCACAGAGCTAAAAGTACCACAGAGGTATTTCTATGAAGATAGTACCACGAAGTTAAAATTACCACACAAGTAAAACATAGATCAATTAATTTATCAGCTAAAAATACATATACAACTTTGAGAAACAGGATTATGATGTTTACCTACACAGGATCGCTAGGAATGCAGATAGCTAGCCAAAAATTCTCTAGGCCTAGGAAAAAGTATCATTCCTTTTCACGACGTCGAACACCTCAAATGCTGGATAACTCCTCCTCTAACGAGAAAAGTGGGCCTTCTGCATCACACATAGGCACCTCCTACAAACCATTGACCGCTGAGGTATTCTTCCTATTGAGTACTATGGGTCTGCCACATCACACAAGGGAGATCCCCACTATGGGTATGCCACTTCACACAGAAGCACTCTCCTCGTGGCCTTTTGATGTACTCCTCCTATTGAGTACCATGGGTTTACCTCTTCACACAGTGGAACTCCTCATTGGGTATTCAATTCACTCAGAGTTGAAAGGTCAGCAATTGTCATGTCTCAGCCAGTCGTAGGGTTCCGTACATAGCGCCAGAGAGAACTACACCCAAGAAATTTGTCGTGTTTCAACGAGAAAAAATTCCCAAAAATAAGTAAATTTATGAACCATAGTGTCATGAGGGTTTTAACGTAAAAAATTCAGGTCAATCAGACGCCTGGTCTGTGTGTTATTGGTATTTCAGTGCTGAGGGCCCGGTTGGATTCAGATGCAATCCAACCCAGCCATACTCGAAGTTTCACTAAAACACTAATTGAGTAATTCCAAAGGACCGTCTCACTCCGTGGATCCTGACGCTAGAGATAGTTCCTCAAACGGATTTACGGTTTAGAAGTTAGGTCTCGCTTTGTGTAATTGGTTGGTATAGAGTCAAGGTCTGGTCCACCTCGGTTTAACTGGCTCGACCCGGTTTGGCATGGGCCGACCCGGATTGACCAAACCTGGGTCAATCCGGCCCGTAGGGACTGGCCCGACATGGCTGGGCAGTGGGTCAGGCCACTGGGGCATAGGACAGCACCTCGGGTGGCGGGTCAGTCCGCTGGGCCGCTCCGGTAGTGCCACCCGCCTTGAGGCGCGTCCGGGTAGGGTTGACGTGGCGCAGAGCTACATCAGTGGGTCAACCCATGGGGGATGACCCAATTTGGTTCCACATGGGGTCGCGAGTCTTCTATGTTATGGTCGATGGGCCGTAGTCAATTGGCCATATCTCTACCGTCGAGCTCGTCATTATCGCGCACCCTGTCCACCGGCTGATGGTCAATCGGGCGCCCCCTTCTCCTGCAGCGGCCAACACTGGCAGAATCCCTACTGCCGAGTAGGGGCACCGCCCAGGGTGTGCCCCACCCCTATAGGTTTCTTCATGGCCGGCCAGCATGCGACGAGACCCTGCACCATCTCACGCAGCTGGACGGTGTGCCAACCACCTTACTCCGACCGCCATGGCTGATGAGTCGTGACCTCTTTTGGCCAATAGCGGTGCACGACGATGCACCACATCTCCTCCACAGTTTTCCACTGCCGGCCACTTTGATGCCTCCATGACATTATTTCTGGACATCCTCTTGCGGTGTGCGTCGAAGCGCTATTCCCGACGTAGTCGGTCGGTGTTGCCGCGTTAGCGGTCCTCCATGTAGGCCTAAGGAAAGAAATATAGAGGAGGGTTCATGTTGGGTTCATTAGGCCCGCGCCCTCTTTGTTAGGTCGAAAACATGAGGGGGATTACGATTTTAATAATCAACTGAATTAAACAACAATAAAACCCCTACAATGAAACCCTGCAACAACCTCCTGCAAAAACAAATGAATCGCAGATCAACCCATTAGTCGGTTGGTCCGAATTCATCGTAATTTTCAAGAACAGGGAAGGGGAAAACATTTAATAATAATAAACAAATAAACCCACTACCATAAGTAGGATGGTGATCATGCATTTGTGGAAGTGGTTCGGTGTTCACCATCATCCGTAATGAGCTTCCAATGGCGTCGCCCGTACATTACCCTTTGGATCATGGTTTGGTGTCACTCATCACCTCCCCCTGGGATTAGCTCCATCCTCTAAGGGTCCAGTGTCGTGGAGCTCCATTAGTAGTTCATTTCTTGATGAAGTTGTGCCAGTACCTCCCCCCAAACTTTATATATATGGTATTGGGGGACGGTAAGTAACGACGTGGGGAATTAATGGGGGCTTATAAATTAGGGACATTATTAATTCCCCAATGACGTTGTTACTTAGGGTTGGAAGGTCAAGCCATTTATTGGTTTCACACACCCCTGGCCCCCAAAACTATTTTTTGTTAAAGGATATGGAAAAAAATAAAAAAAATATTATTTTATTTTATTTCTTTTAAAAATTCACAAAACATAACTCTTTATTCTGACCCCCTACTGTCAAAGTAAAGTATCCTATAAGAGAATCTCGATAATGCAGATTCAATGGCGCACTCAGATTTTTAATCCGAGCATTGTTTCAAAAGTGAGAAAATGTTGCTCACCAGTCTACTTAACATACCTTAAAAAAGTTCTACAAATTAATTTCATTCTCCCTCGACCCACGCCAGTCGAGTTAGGCTCCACCTGAGCAGAAAAAACCCCAATGAACTCAACAGTACCCTCATATTTTAAATCCAAGTTACCGTTTAGATGTTATGAATTTTACAATAAAATAATTTTCACTTAATTATTTTATTTACATCGAAAAACTAAAATTCTTTGGTGGCCCCTGCCGACCAATGTTAGTATCACTCTAAAGAAAGAATACCCTCACAAGTTCAGCAGTGGTCTATGATTTTCAATCTGATTTACTGTTCATGAGTTATAAACATTTGAAAAATTAATTAATTTTATATATTTATTTTATTTACACTTATGCGATTTTCATATATTTTCATAGGAGGCTTGCACTGACTAAACTTAAGTCGCACCTATGGTAAAACTACCATCCTAAACGCAACAATGCCTTCATATTTCTAATCTGGACATCTTTTTAAGATTTAATTCACTTTATCAGGAAAACTACATACACACACTAATTAAAGATTATCAAAAACTTTGACGGATCCTTATAAGCACTCTCGGCCTTGGAATCATGCACCGTCAAATTTCACAGTCTCCAAATAATTCCAAATAATTAAAAAACAATATATGAAAATTCCAAAACATTATATTCTCCCCACCTTATGGATTTACGTCCTAGAATTCCAAAACAAACGTAAATAAAATAAATGAGGGTACTAAGAATGAATCTATGCCTCCCGCTCCCATGTTCTCTTCTGGAGGTCCCCATGATGACACTGAACACACACCAGAGGGATCAACCATCCACAAAGGACTCAATCCTTTTTATCCTCTATCTTTATAGAGATCATTGAAAAAGTCACCCAATCTTCAAAGTTCTACTCGCCCTAGTCGATAACATGAAAGGGATCATGCACACATATCCTCAGTCGCGACACATTGAAAACATTATGCACCAAATGCCACTACTACATTAACTGCCATTAGCGACCGCCAAAAGCGGTCGCTAAAGGCCAATTGAGACCGCCAAGCGACCGCTTTTGGCGGTCGCTGTTGCTTCGTCGGTAAAGAGCAATAGCGACCGCCAATGGCGGTCGCTAATTCCTCTATCGAAATACAGCAGCAAATCTGCTACTGTATGGTTGACCGGTGGAGGCAGGGGTGAGAGAGGGATGGTGAAGCTTCGAGTGCCGGTCATGGCGGATTTGCGGCGGCCGGAGGATATGAGGTATGTTGACGGTGCATGTGTCCGGTGGTCCGATGATGTGGGGGATGACGGGGCTCACCTACGAGGGGGTAGGGGGAAGCGACGGACGACAAAGGCCATGACATAGGTGGCCGGATGAAGGCGGCGCGCGGCGGGGGAGGTGCCCTGATGTTGCAGCGGCGAAAAATGAAGTGGGGAATGACAGGGCGGGAAAAATCCCGCGTTTCTTTAGGCAAGATTAGCGACCGCCATTGGCGGTCGCTAATAGTATTAATAGCGACCGCCAATGGCGGTCGCCCGTGTGCAGGGGCGCAGAAACTCCAAATTCTAGTAGTGTGCTTTTGTGGGGAAAGCGATAAATGATACGTCACCTTACCCACTCTTATGAGAATTTGGAAAGGTCCGATGAACCTCGGAGAAAACATTCCACCCTGGCCAAATTTCCCAAAACCTCATTGAGGTAAGACATGTAGGAAGACATGGGATCCCTCTTCTTATCGGCATAATATTTATGCTGACTCTGAGCTGTTTTCACTTTCAAAAAAGTGAGGCATCATGACACGAACTCTTCCACTACTTTCTTCATCCCTGCCATTAGTACTGACATCTGAGGTCCTTGTACATCTTCTCCACTCTAGGATGTACCGTTCAGGAGGATGTATGGATATAACTCATCACCTCATTCCGAAGCGTCACTGATACCATGATGCATCCTCTGAATAGGATGATGTTCTCCCCACCTTTTGAAAATCCTTCAAGAGACTTTCCTGAGGATATCTGAGCACATCGGGCATTTCAGTCAACATCTCAAGCTGTGACCCCCCCCAAATTTTCTAAATAATTGGAGTCATGACAGTCATAGACTGGAGGTATGCTACTACAACTATATCCACGAAGGATATCCGCAGCACGACTAGCTGCTCTGACGCCTTACTCAGTAGTTGAAGAATATGCCACCTGCTGAGTGCGTTTTCTACCATGTTCCCCTTCTGAATGCTATGATGTCACTTCTCTATCCACAATAATGGATCCCCCTTCTTTGTAAAAGCTGAAAAGGTTGCCTCTTCACTGGAGATGTCTTTTTCAAAACACCGGTAGTACATAACCAAAGTAGGAAACCAAAACCTCCCACTTCCATGAGGGTAAGGCTAGATGACTCAAGAGTGATCGGTTTCACCCTTCTATACAAGAGTTTACCCTATGCTACATGGGTTTCCATTTTCTCTGACAAAGAAAAACCTCATTCCAATGATGTAGATAAACCCAAAACTTTTTTTCCAAATAATTTCAATCTGAGTATGAACTTTGGATGTCCAGTCCATACCCATACAAACATCATAAGTCCTTGATGCTACCACCGAGAGGTTCAAACCGAAATCCTCGCCTCAAGGTTCAAATCACACTATCAGTGTATGTTTGATTATCGATCCTCCTCCCAAAGGTATCTCCAGAAGTAAGGGTCATGTCAATGGTTTTACCGGAAACTCTAATTCTTGAAAATGATTCATGGAAAGAAAGAATGATTAGTTCCGATGTCCATTAATACTGTAGCAAGTAGTAGACACAATCCGTACTTATAATCATTCATGGATCCCATTGGGTCAAACTACTTGACCGCATGCTACAAATCCCTTCTCATGTCCTATAGCTCCCAGAAGCCATGTGGGGACCACGTTGGGGTTGTGGTTGTAACATGACAAAATGTACGGCACCTCATGCTACTCTCCTAGAAAAATTTCCACATCAACTACCCGACAGATTCAACTATCCCTATCAATTCCTCTTCCTTATACATTTTACACACCTAAGCCTCTAAGACGGGGGTTAGTTTCCTCATTTCACACTACAAAAATTCATTGGCTGTATCCGATCAGCCGAAGAACATTCAACCTCAAAGGTTCCCTCTTGCACCCCAACATAAATAGTAATGAATAGAGGAATAGATCTGGCTCAGATGTCCCTAAACAAAATTCACTCAGAGGTATGAGACTTGAAGCACTAACCATACTATTTTCATCGAGTACCTGGGATGGTTGATACGCCTTGATGAATACTCTGCTTCCAACATGTTGTCCTGTCGATGCTGTAGAAGCTGTAGGGAATACACATCCCTTATCTTTTTATGGAAACAATCACTCTTATTTGAGGAAGGTTCTCATATTTTTCCACAGAATAGTCACCTCTACACTAGATCATGGTAGTCTAAACCCTTTGATCATCTTGCAGAGCCAAGTAGAAGGCTCTCTACCAGGACTACCATCTGATCAAATGGTGCCCTAGCTAGATGGAAACTCAGGAACCTACTCAATCCAGTCCTTATATTCTTGTGAGTCAATATTTACTCAATCCTAAGGAGTATCTTATCCTAAAACACGTGTAATGAACTAAGCCTACATGTGTCCTCTACCAGCACTACCCGTTGTAACTGATAACCAATGAGTGGTGATATTTTTAGCACACTATTCAAAGGTACCATATCGGGAAATGGTCCACGAACAGAAGCCTCATCCCTAAGAGGACCATTCTCATGGTCACTCATGGAAAAATACTTGCGGATAATATCACCATATGCTCTAATTATGTCTCGATGATGTGGAAAACTCTAGCGACAACCTCCAGCCAATTTTCAGCTTCCGGGGAATCTATCTCGCCTCAAAACATCTGAGGCCTCTACTTCTAGAACACGTTCAACGCGCTCGGTAGGCATGCACCATCCACCAGTGTGGTTAGTAGTAACTACTTCCTAATGGGTGGTGGTGCTACTGGTGCACCACCCGGAGGTGGTAACACTATAAGAGGGCCCTGGAACGTGGCCTCATTGATCGATGGGTCAACATCATGTACTCTCGTGGGAATCCTAGTCAGCTATCTACGCAGTTACATCATGATATGGAATACATGTGCCATGGTCATTAAGTTATACCTAGTGAGATGACTCAAAAAAATAATAAGAAAAACTTCTCAAAAACACTTACAATTAGTGTTTTCGTGCGCTATGTGGAAAATCAGAATTCAGGGTCCTGGTGTATGGATACATTGGCTGCCACACAACACTGGATTCTAGAAACTGAAAACCACACTCATAACACTTAACACTATGGTCACACAAAAAAGATCAGAGTCCTAGTTCTTTAGTAGAACTGAATCCTCTGATACCACTTTGTGACAACCCGTCCCTCGGGCCAATGTTGTGACTACCTTGATCACATCTTCCATAAGACATGGGATGGTGACTAGAACCAGAAATAAGTATCCCTTAAACAAGAGTGAATTTCCTTTTAACAACTACAGACACACAATCCCAGAACAATACAAGAAGCAACCAATATGTAAACTACTGTAGTAAAAAGAGTGATGAAAGTGAAGGGGCTAGAATACAAGTCCAACTAGAAAAGTTCAAGTACAAATGAAAAGTAAAAAACAATTGAAAAGGTGAAAATAATCTCCTAGATCATCCACCATGGATCCTACCAGAAGGGTAGGAACAACTCACGATCAGTAGTCATTGCATCACGTAATGCAAAATGGTCCACCTTTGAGCATCGTCCAGTCCTGGCTCCCTCAGCCTCGATCATATTTGTATGTCATCTGCACAAGACACAATAAGATGTAGACAAAGCCCATGTAGGGTTGAGTATAAAAATACTCAGTAGGGACCCTAAGACCCTGTAGGTCTCCTAATGTTACAAAAAGGAATAACCCCAAATCAAGACATCAACTATAATTAGTTATATGCTCATATACATACCTTTGTTATCGAGATATACTCATATTATACATGAGATAATTACACCGCAAAGGAAACACAATGAATGTTGAAGTACCATACATGTAACACCGCGAAGATATAAGTACCAAATAGGTAAAATTACCCCACAGGTATTACCACGAATATAGTACTGTGAAGGTAAATGTTCCACACAGGTATGACTCAGCTTAATTAGAGTCTCTGATCAAACTAGGTATTCATCTTTGAGAAATAGGATTATGATGTTGACCCAAAGAGGATCACTATGAATGCTGATAGCCACCCACATATTCTCTAGGCCTAGGAACAAGTAACATTCTTAGACACAATGTTAAACACCTCGACTGTTGGAGAACTCCTCCTCTAACGAGTATTGTGGGCTTGTTGCGTCACACATAGATGCTTCCCACTAACCCCGAACTGCTATGGTACTCCTTTTGTCAAGTATTTTGTGTCCATCGCTTCACCAAGAAGTGCTCCCCACTGTGGGTCTGCTGCGTCACACAAAGGCGCACCCTCTCACGGCCTCCTGAGGTACTTACACTATAGAGTAAAATGGTTCTACTTCATCACACAATGGCGCTCCCCACCACGGGTCTACCGCATTACACAGAGGCGCTCCCTAATAGGCCATCAAGTCACTCTGAGTCGAAAGGCCAGTAGTCGTCAAGTCTCATCCAATCTCACATCATGTACATTGGAGAGTTTATTTAATTAGTTACACAATGGGTATGCTGGGTAAATTTTTTGTTATAAATTAAAGAAATAGACTATTAGTATCATGTTGTTTTGACTTTGTATATTGACTATATATGTTTCATGAATTTCTATGTTGACATGTTTGGACTACATGTCATGTACCTCAGATACAAGTCATCTAATCTGACATTTCATGTGTTCGGTAGGCACTATCTTCATGTGGCATTCAATAAATGTACCACCATTAATTATGCCTTCAAACATCAGGTATCCCATGATTTTGATAGGTGTAGCATAAATTGATATGTGGCATGTACCCCGACTACATGATGTGTAATCCCATTCTATTTGATTATATTTCTTGGATATTTCTGAAGACATATTTTACCATTCTTAATCTATTCATGGACTTATGAAATTATGAATCAGGAATGAAGAAATTAGAATGTTGGAAAAAAAAATATAATTAAAATCTCAGAAAATAAACAATAATATGAAATTAAAATATAAAATCCATTATACATATTGATCAACAATGATATAAGTAAATACATGTTTTAAAACATAACCACTCTGATTCCAATTGAAGGATTAGAGAAAAGTGTAAGCACATTATATGGTTTTTATATTGACATTTCTTTTAACATAATGTAACACAAAACATCATGATAATATCTTACACATTAAATTCATAAATAATTTATTTTTATAATAATAAACGACTACCTCATATTTGGATCCTTCATTTGATGAATGTTTAGATCATATGAGGACTATTTCATATTACATTTTTTCACAACTAGGATTCTTTTGGGTAATGTCTCTAGAGGTGATCCACACATGCATATTAGATCATCATGAAATGTTAGTTGATTTCCAAGTGTTATTGTAATGATTTAACAGTCTTATGTTTTTGACATTTACCACTCTAGGATCGTTCCAACTTGATATAGTTATTCTCATTTGTGAGAGAAATAGAGGAGGAAGTATATAGGGATAGAATTATATTGGGTGTAACAATTATCTATTCTCAATTTTAAATAGACCATGCCTCATAGGCATACCCATATATATATAGGTTGGTTTTTGATTAAAAATATTTAATTGGGTATCAACCCTTAAATAATATTAAAATATTTATTAAATACCATGACACATTCTATAAAATTATAATTATTATTTTATACCACTTGTGTTGAATTTCATATTTGAAAAAATCATTTTATTTTCATTTAAAATAACATTTATCATAGAACACGATATGTTTCCATTAGAACTCCTAATAATTTATTAAATACCCATACAAATATTTAATTATACATTTCATATATAAATAAATATTTTTTAATGATATAGAATAAAATAAAATTATTCCTCAGTTATGTGAATAATATGTATTAAAATATGTAATGTAAAATATCATATAATAGAGATCAACCAAAAGAGATAGTTATTTTCTTTATAGAATTCACACACATTGAATTTAGTGGGATTTCCTATTGGTAAATATTACTATCTAGAAACACGACAAGGTACCCAAGAGAAATCATTGATGTTATAACTTTGACAAATACAAAAAAGCACTTTTTATGTAACTTAATCGCCTTGGCTCAATATCCCATAAATTATGCTCAATAGTAGTTCCATCAAAATATATGATCAATACATCTTTCTTTCACTATTTGAAATGAAAACTTCATTAAACAATTTCCATGTAATTTAATGTGATGATTCAATTCCAATCAAAAGGATGAGATATAATATTCCAAAAAGATGGAAGGGATAAACCATTATTTGACTTATCAATTAATAACATGTCAATCATTATGCACCCAAGGTATCACAATTTTCAATTAACTATTATAATCTTGGTTTAAAAAAATAAATCTAAGTGAACAAGTCATAATATTCCTTAATAATAATCATAATTTTTATGGACCCTTAGAAATTTCATACACTGGAAAATATGATTACACCAAAACATGTAGAATTTATACCAGAGGGGTCATTCACATAATCTCTCAACATAGTTATTACCAAGTGTAAACATCATAAGATGGAGCTTCTTCTCTATATAAGTGCTGACACCTCACAACCGCGTTATATGTTTCCCAAAAAATAATGATATCTGTCTATGGATAATATTTGATAATATCATCATACCATTTCAATGATCTCATGATAGAGGGGAACTACTATGACCTTATCAATTATATAGATAAAATTTGATATTATTACACAGAATTCATGATTACAAATGTCAAATATATAAAAATAAATTTTATTACACTTTGAATCCTCAAAAATACATGTAATCAATTTTAAATCCTTTGGTGTTAAGTGACCAAATATTATACATGTTGTGTTGGTCGATCAAGATTTGACATCATAGATAAATAAAATATTGGGTTGTGCAAAAAATTTGTTTTATATGTATTTTTCTATATGTCAGTGTCTCAGTATTTGAAAAATGTTTGATTTATTTTTTTATAGAATTTTCAAAAATAAATATCAATTGATTTGTTAAGAATAAAATCCTAGGTTTGGTCCATTTTGGATGGAATGTATTGCTTGTGTCATAGTTTTCAACTCTATTTTGTACCTCTATAATCCTTAATGATCTTTTCATACATTTTTTATGGATTTTTTAATTTTATTAATAATATATTATCCATGGGTAAGGGTAACAGTCTGTATATCACTGTTTTATTGATTTCTGAAACATTCTCACATTCCATCATATTGTGTTTATTGGGGTTTTAAATGTAATATATAAAATAAGTATGGATCTAGGAATCACAATGAAATCACATAGAATAACATGAAATTATTTTACAATCGGAGGTGAAGTATCAAATTGGGATAATTTAAGGGTTTTCTAGTCTCTAATATATCAATTTCACATATATATGCGTCTTTTCAAAGAGAGATAACTGCAGTGGATCCTCTATAAATGAAATCATCATGTAGACACTTCCTCGATTAATCTTAATAACTATTTAGGGTATATTCCAAAGTGTTTTTTTAATGATTTTTCCAAGCCAAATTAGAGAATTAATTTTATTATTTTTGGTATACAATTTTACTAATATTTTGGTTATCTTTACTCAAGATATTTAAATGAGTTATCGTTATAATAATTAACCCTAAAAATTATAAATTATCACATACAAATAAATTGAAAAATGTTACTAATAATGAATCATAAAACAACAACAATTGTATTTTCAAACAAATTGATTAATATATTAATTAACATTAAAGAATCGTGGAAAAAATTAATTAGCTATATATTAAAATAAAACCAAATCCTAAATCCCCCATCTTGAAATGTAGATGATTAATTAAAGATAATTATTCATTAAATCAATAAAAATGATAACATAAACCTGTGCCAACATAAAAAATGTGTAATAATATATTTAGTAATAATATAACTATATAGTATAACAAGATGATAAAATAAATCTGTGATAAACAGTGTTTTTATTGAAATAAAAAACCCAATTTTAATAGATCAATATATGAATAATGTCTAAATTGGTATTGTCATGACCTATCCCTCGAGGCTGTTTCATGACTACCCCTAGCCCCCTTTCCATAGGCCAGGGGATAGCAACTGGCACCGAAAAGGTGTATCCCTAAAACAGGAAGGCATTGCCCTTTAAGATGTATAGACACACAATCCAAGAACACAACAAGAAGAAACCACTAAATAAAATACTATAGTAAAAAGTGTACTGAAAGTAAAGAATCCTGAATACAAGCCCAACTGGAAAAGTAAAAAATAGCTAGAAAGGTGAAAGGAAACTCTTGGATCGTCCACCACGGATCCTACTGGAGGTGTATGTATTACTCACAATCAGCAGTATCTACGTCACATCACATAAAATGGTTTGCCTCTGAGCACCATCCAGTCTTGGCATCAATAGCCTCGATCAATGTTGTACGTTGTTTACACAAGAAACAACATGGTGTGGGTGAAGCCCATGCAGGGGTGAGTGAAACGATACTTAGTAGGGACCCTGAGACCTCGTAGGTCTCCTAATGCTCCAAAAAATAAAAACCACAAAGCAAGAAATCAACTCTACTTTGTTATATGCCCATACATATACCATAGTTATTGAGATATACTCATCTCATACGTGAGGAAACTATACCACAAAGGTAAGTCCACGAAGGTATAAGTATCATATAGGTAACCCTACGAATATAGAAGTACCACACAACCTAATGTACCACACATGTATTTACATGAAGATAATACCATGAAGGTAAAAGTACCGCACACTTAAAACATAGATTAATTAATGTCTTAGCTAAAACTATGTATACAACTATGAGAAATGGGATTATGATGATGAACTACACAAGATCTCTATGAATGCTGATAGCTAGCCACAGATTTTCCAAGACTAGGAACATGTAACATTTCTTTTCACGACGTCAAACACCTCAGCTTCTAGATAACTCCCCCTCTAACGAGTACAGTGGGCAATCAACATCACACATAGGCACTTCCCACAAACCATGGACTACTGAGGTACTCCTCCTGTCATGTATTGTGGGTCTGCCACGTCACACATGGGAGCTCTCTACAGTGGGTATGCCATGTCACATAGAAGAACTCCCCTCATTGCCTGCAGAGGTACTCCTCCTGTCGAGAACCATGGGTCGACCATGTCACACAGAGGCACTGCTCATTGGGTCGTCGATTCACTCCGAGTCGAAAGGTCAGTATTCGTCATGTCTCAGCCAGTTACAAGGTTCTGTACGTAGTGCCAGAGAGAACTCCCTCCAAGACATCTGTCGTATCTCAACCAGAACAGATTTCAAAAAATATGTAACTTTATGAACTCTAGTGTCATAAGGGTTTTAATTCAATAGAATTCATGTCAATCGGATGCCTGGTCTGTGTGTTGTTGGCATTTTAGTAAAGTGGGCCCGATTGGATTCGGATACGATCCAACCCGTCTATACTCAAAGGTTCACCAAAACCCTAATGGAGTAATTCCAATGGATTGTCTCACTCTGTGGATCCAAACACCATAGAAAGTTTGTCAAACGAACATCCGGTTTAGATTTCAGGTCACGTTTTGTGTAATTGGTTGGTACAAGGATTAGGGTCCGGTCCGCCTTGGTTGAACCGGCTCGACCCGGGTTGGCATGGGCCGACCCTGCTCCACCCAGCCTGACACGAATATGACCCGAACTGGGTCAAGCCGGCCCGTTGGGACTGGCCTGACACGTCTGGGCAGTGGGTCAAGCTTCTGGGCCGTAGGACGGCCCATCGTGTGGTGGTTCAGTCCACTGGGCCGACTCGGCGGTGGCACTTGCCTAGCAGCACGTCTGGGTAGGGCTGACGTGCTGTAGAGACACATTCGTAGGTCAACCCATGGGGGATGACCCAATGTGGTGCCACATGGGGTCGCAAGTCCTCCGTGTCATGGTCAGCGGGCCGCATCCGATAGGCCGCAGCTCTACCGCCGAGTTCTCCATTGTCGCGCACCCCGTCCACCAGCTTATGGTCAATCTGGCACCCCCTGCTCCCACTGTGGACAACGCAGGCCGAATCCCATCTTCCAAGTAGGGACGCCGCCAAGGGTTTTCCCCACCACTACATGTTTCTTCACGGCCATCTGGCATGTGACGGTGCCCCACACTGTCTCACATGGATGGCCGGTGTGCCAGACATTATCCTCCCATCGCCAGGGCTAATGAGCCACGACCTCTTTTGGTCAATGGCAGTGCGTGATAGTGCACCACATCTCCTCCACGGTCAGCCATTTCCAGCCACTCCGATGCCTCCATGACATTTGTCTAGACCTCCTCTTGTGGCTTGCGTTGAAGTGCTATTCCCGACATAGCCGATTAGTGTTGCCATGTTGGAAGTCCTCCATAGAGGCGTAAAGATAGAAATATAGTGGACGGTTCTGGCTGAGTTCATTAGGCCCATGCCCTCCGTGTTAGGTTGAAAACATGAGGTGGATTACGGGCTTAATAATAAATGGAATTAAACAACAATAAAAACCCTACAAAGATACCATGCAACAACCTCCTACAAAAATGATTGAATCGCGGATCAACCCATTATTCGGTTGGTCCACATTCATCGTAATTTTCAAGAACAGGGAAGAGGAAAAAATTTAAAAAAAAAATAATAATCCCACTACCTTAAGAATGATGGTGAGAACTCATTTATGGAAGAGGGTCGATGATCACCATCATCCACAATGAGCTTCCAACGTCGCCGACCGTAAATTGCCCTTTAGATCATGGTTCAGTGTCACTCGTCACCTCCCACTGGGATCAGCTCCATCCTCTAATGGTCCAGTGTTGCGGTGCTCCTTCAGTAATTCATTTCTTGATGAAGCTGTGCTGGTACCTCCCCCCAATCTTCATATATATTGTAGTGGGGGATGGTAAGTAACGATGCAGGGAATTGATGGGGGAACATAAATTAGGAACCATATTAATTCCCTAATGACGCCATTACCTATGGTTGGTAGGTTAAGAAATTTATTGGTTTGACACACCCCTGGCCCCTGCACCTATTTTCTATTAAATGATATGGGAAAAAATAAAATGATAATATTACATTATTTAATTTGTTTAAAAAGTCACAAAACCTTCCTCTTTATTCAAACCAACTACGGTCAAAGTAAAGTTTCCTATAAGAGAATATCGACAATGCGGATTCAATGGAGACCTCATATTTTTAATCTGAGCATTGTTTCAAAAGTTAGAAAATGCTACTCACGTGTCTACTTACCGTGCCTTAAAATAGTTCTATAAATTAATTTTATTCAACCTCGACCCACACCAGTCGAGTTAGGCTCCGCCTAAGGAGAACATGCCCCAATTAACTCAACGATACACTCATTTTTTCAATCCAAGTTACCATTTAGATGTTATGTATTTTACAATAAAATAATATCAATTAATTGTTTTATTTACATCAAAAAACTAAAATTCACTGGTGGCTCGCACCGACCAATGTTTGTATCCGACTAAGGAAAGCATACCCTCACAAGTTCAGCAGTGGTCTCATATTTTCAATCCGAGTTACTGTTCATGAGTTATAAGGATTTGAAAAATAAAATAATTTTATATAGTTATATTATTTACACTTATGCCATTTTCGGATTTTCTCATAGGAGTCCTGCGCTGACTAAACTTAAGTTGCACCTATGGTAAACCTGCCATCTTAAACGCAACGATGCATTCATATTTCTGATCTAGGCATATTTTTAAGATTTAATTCACTTTTTCAAGAAAACTAATTATGTTCACTAATTAAAGATTATCAAACACTTCGACAGATCATTCCAGGAACTCTGGGCCTTAGAATCATGCACTGTCAGATTTCATGGTCTCCAAATAATTCCAAATAATTAAAAAAAATTATACAGAAATTCCAAAACATTAAATTCTCTCCACCTTACTGATTTACTTCCTAGAATGCCAAAACAAACTTAAATCATATAATTGAGGGTACGGAGCATGAATTTAAGCCTCCGGCTCCCATGTGCTCTCTTAGAGGACCCCATGATGACACTGAACTCACACCTGAGGGATCAACCATCCATAAAAGACTCGATCCTTTCTATCCTCTATCTTTATAGAGATCCTTGTAAAAGTCACCCAATCATCAAAGTACTACTCTCCCTAGTCGATAAAATGCAAGGGATCATGCACGCATCTCCTCAGTTGTGACACATTGAAAACATTATTCACCTGATGCATCTATGGGGAATGTGATAGATGATATGTCCCCTCGCCCACTGTTCTGAGAATTTGGAAAGGTCTGACGAACCTCAGAGAAAACCTTCCACCCTAGCCATATCTCCCAAAACCATGTCGAGGTGAGACCTGTAGGAGGACATGGTCTCCCTCTTCTTGTTGGAAAAATGTTTCTACTGGCTCTAATCAGTTTTCACTTTCTATCAAGTATGGCATCGTGAAACAAACTATTCCACTCCTTTCTTCATCCCTGCCATTAGTACTAACATCAGAGGTCCTTGTACATATTCTCCACTCTAGGATGTAACGTTAAAGAAGATGTATAGATCTACTTCATCACCTACTTCAGAAGAATCACTGGTACTATGGTGCAACCTTTGAAGAGGATGATGTTATCCCCACCATTAGAAAATCCTTCAAGAGACCATCCTGAGGATATCTAAGCACATTAGGCCTTTCAGTTAATGTCTCAAGCTGTGCCCCCACCCCCCAAATTTTCTGAATAATTGGAGTCATGACAGTCATATATTGGAGGTATGCTACTCCAACATTATCCAAGAAGGATATCTACAGCGTGACTAGATGCTCTGATGCCATTCTCAGCAGTTGAAGAACAGACCACCTACTGAGTACGTTTACTACCACATTCCCCTTCTGACATCTATGATGACACTTCTCTATCCAAAATTATTGATCCCCCTTCTTTTTAAAAGCTGAAAAGGGTTCCTCTACCCTGGAGAAGTCTTTTTAAAAACACTAGTAGTACACAACCAAAGTAGAAAACCCAAAACTCCCGCTGCTACGAGGGTAAGCCTGGCTGACTCTAGAGTGATCAGTTTCAGCCCCCTATGCAGGAGTTTAACCTGTGCTTCCTGGGATTCCATTTTCTATAACCAAGGAAAAACTCATTCCAATGATGTAGATAAAACCAAATTTTTTTCCAAATATAGTCAATATGAGTATAAACTGTGGATGTCCATTCTATACCCATACTAACGTCATAAGGCCTTGATGCTGCCACCAAGAGGTTCCAACTGAAGCCCTCACATCAAGGGTTAAATCACATCGGCAGTGTATGTTTGATTATTGGGTCTCCTCCCAAAGTTATCTCTAGACATAAGGGTCAAGTCAATGGTTTAACCGGAAACTCTAGGTCGTGAACATGATTCGGGTAAGGAAATAATGATTATTTCCTATTTCTATTAATATAGTAATAAGTAGTAGACACAACCCACACTTATAATCATTAATGGATCCCATTGGGTCACACTCTTTGACCGCATGTAGCTAATTCCTTCTCCCATCCTCTAGCTCCCAACTCCATGTGGGGACCATAATGGGGTTGTGGTTGTAACATGTCGAAATGCATGCCACCTCATGCTACTCTCCTAGCATCACTTCCACATCAGCTACCCGATAGATTCATCTATACCTATCACTTCCTCATCCTTATACGTTTTACACACCTACATCTCTATGACGGGGGTTAGTTTCTGGATTTCACAATGCTAAAATTCACTGGCTGTACTCGCTCAGCCAAAGAACATTCAACCACAATGGATCCCTATTGCACCCTGACATAATTAGGAATGCATAGAGGTATAGTTCTGGCTCGGATGTCCCTAAAAACATCTCACTCAGAGGTCCGAGACTTGATGCACTAACCATACTGTATTCATCGAGTATCGGGGATGGTCGATACGCCTTGATGAATAATCCGCTACCAACATGTCATCTTGTTGATGCTGTAGAAGAACTAGGGAACACACATCCCTTAGCTTCTTATGGAAAGAGTCCACCTTTTTTGAGGAAGGTTCTCACATTTGTCCACAGAAAAGTCTCCTCCTCGCTAGATCATGGTAATCTAAACCCTTTCATCGTCTTCCTGAGCAAGGTGGAAGGCTCTCTACCATGACTTCCATCTGATCAAATGGTTCCCTAGCTAGATGGAAACCTGACCACCTCCTCAAGCCAGTCCTTAGATGCTTGTGAGTCAGGATCTCCTTGAAACCTGAGGGGTATCATATCCTAAAACACTTGTAATTAACTAAGCCAACATGTGTCCACTACCCTCACTTCCAGTTGTTACTGCTAACCAATGGGTGGTGATATTGTTGGCGCACTATCCGAAGGTACCATATCGGGAAATGGTCCACTTACAAAAGCCTCATCACTAAGAGGACCATTCTCATGGTCACTCATGAAAAAATACTTGCAGATATGATCAACATATGCTCTACTGATGTCTCAATGAGGTGGAAAACTCTAGCCACCACCTCCAGCCAGTCGTCAGCTGCCTGGGAATCTATCTCACCTCAAAATCTTAGAGGCCTCTACCGCAGGAAGACGTGCAAGGTGCTCAGTCGGCATGCACCATCTGCTAGTGTGGAAAGTGGTAACTACTTCCCAATTGGTGTTGGTTCTTCTGGTGGACCACCCGGAGGTGCTAACACTATAAGAGGGCCCTGGAACGTGGCCTCATCGATCGGTGGGAAATCATCGTGTACTCTCTTGGGAATCCTAACCTGCTATCTACGTGGCCACATCCTTATAAGAAATAGGTGTTCCATGGTCATTAAGTTACACCTAGTGAGCTGACTCAAAAAAATGATCATAAAAACTTCACAAAAACACACAAAATCATTTTTTTCGTGCACTATGTCAAAAATCAAAATTCATGGTCCTGGTGTATGGATACGTCGAATGCTGCACAACAATGGATTCCACAAACTAAAAACCACACTCGTAACACTTAACACCATTGTACCCAAAAAAAGATCAGAGTCCAAGTTATTCAGTAGAACCGAATCCTCTAATACCACTTTATCACGACCCGTCCCTCAGGCCAGTTCCGTGACTTCCTTGAACCCGCCTTCCATAGGCCTGGGGCTGGAGACTAGAACCGGAAATTTTTATCCCTAAAAAAAGAGGGAATTTTTTTTATCCAATACAAACACACAATACTAGAACAAAACAAGAAGAAACTAATATGTAAACATTTATAGTAAAAAGAGTACTGAAAGTGAAGGGGCTGGAATACAAGTCCAATTGGAAAATTACAAGTACAAATGAAAAGTAAAAAAAAAGTGAAAAGGTCAAAAGAAGCTACTAGATCGTCCACCACGGATCCTACCTGAAGGGTAGGTATAACTCATGATCAGTAGTCATTGCATCATGTAACTCCAAATGGTGCACCTCCGAGCACCATCCAGTCCTATATCCCTCAGCCTCGATCATAGTTGTACGTTGTCTGCACAAGACACAACAAGATGTAGGTGAAGCCCGTGTAAGGGTGAGTATAACAATACTCAGTAGGGACTCCGAGACCCCGAAGGTCTCCTAACGTTCCACAAATGAATAACCCCAAAGAAAGAAATCAACTATAATTAGTTATATGCACATACATATACATTTTTTATCAAGATACAATCATCTTATACATGAGATAATTAAATCGTAAAGGAAACACAATGATTGTTGAAGTACCATACAGGTAACAACGCGAAGATAGAAGTACCACACAGGTAAAAGTACCCCATAGGTATTACCACGAATATAGTACTGTGAAGTTAAAAGTTCCACACATGTAAGAATCAGCTCAATTAGAGTCTCAGCTCAAACTAGGTATTCAAATCTATGGAATAGGATTATGATGTTGACCCACATAGGATCACTTTGAATTCTGATATCCATCCACATATTCTCTAGGCCTATAAAAAAGTAACATTCTCAGTCACAATGTCAAACACCTCAGCTGCTGGGGAACTCCTCCTCTAATGAGTATTGTGGGATTTCTATGACACACATAGATGCTTCCCACTGACCCCTAACTACTAAGGTACTCCTCTGGTCAAGTATTTTGTGTCTGTCGCTTCACCCAGAGATGCTCCCCACCGTGGGTCTACTGCATCACATAGAGGCGCACCCACTCATGGGCTGTTGAGGTATATACCCTATCGAGTAACATGGGTCTGCTGCATCACATAGAGGTGCTCCCACTGTGGGTCTACCACGTCACACAGAGGCTCTCCCCACTATGCTGTCGAGTCACTCCGAGTCGAAAGGCCAGCAGTCGTCAAGTCTCAACTTGTCCCAGGGTTCTCTATATAGCACGCTTGGGAGAAACTCTCCCCAAGACATTAGTCATATTTCAAACATAACAAAGTCTCATAAAGAAGTAAACCGATGATCCTCTATTACATAAGGGTTCTAATGCAATAGACAACAAGTCATTCGGACCCCCGGTCTGTGCATTATTGGCATTTCAGTGTCGTGGACCTGATTGGATTCAGATGCGATCCAACCCAGCTATAATACATGTGTCTCCAAAAGTCTCATAAAGTAAGTCAAAAGGAACTTCTCACTACAAATATACTGACACAATAGATGGTTCATCAAATTGATGTCTGGTTTAGAAGTTAGGGCCGGTTTTTTGAAACTCGTCGGTACTGGGTCTGGGTATGGTCCGCCTATACTAGACCAGCTGGACCCAGTTCCACATTGGCTGACCCATCTCGAATTTGGTTTGACGCGACCAGGGTTACCCTTGCCCGCTAGGCCCCACCTGACCTGTTTGGGCCACATGTCAGGTCGTTGTGCCATGGGTCGACCCTCTCGGTAGCGGCTCCGTCCATTGGGCCGACCTGATGGTGCCACCTGCCTGGCGGTGTGGGCTTCCAGGGATACCCAAACATGGCGCATCTAGGTATGATTGATGTGGCATAGAGCTAGGTCTGTGGGTCAGCCATTGGTGGTTAACCCAACACGGCACCACGTGGCTCCACGATTCCTCTGTGCCACGACGGACGGGCTGCTCCAATGCCACCAGGTGCGTTACTGGCGTGCGCTGCATCCGCGGGCCACCGATCAATCTGATGCCACCCTACTCCTGCCATGACCAACACAGGTCATGGCCCAGCTGCCATGTTGGGCCACTGCCATGGGCGCACTGTACCCCTGCTGGTTCAGTCAGGGATGGTCGGTGTGCGGACCAACCTTTCCAATGGTGAGCAATTTTGGGCCGCACTGTCCCCCACGACCTGCCAGTGTGTCGGCCACCTTCCTTCAGTCACCATGGCTGACGAGTAACTACCAACCTTTTCCATCAAAGGCGCACTACAGTTCGACATAGCTTTGGGCTGCGACCTCCTCTTGCAGCGTGCATCGATGTGCTATTCCCATCATAGCTTCTCGATGTCATTACGCTGGGAGTCTTCCATAGAGGCGCAAGGATAGAAAGATAGCGGAGGGGTCGCGATGGGTTTGTGAGTCCCGCACCCTCTGCGTTAGCTCAAAAACAGTAGGGGGTTAAGGTTTTAATATTTTAATGAATTAAAAAAAATTATAACCCTCTCAAAGATATGTCTCAACAACCTCCCGCAAAAATAAATGAATAGCGGATCAACCTGTTAGTCAGTTGGTCTGCGTTCTTTATATTGTTCAAGAACAGGGAGGAGGAAAAAATTTAAAAATAATAAAATAATAAATCCCCTACCTTAAGAATGATGGTGAGTGTGCATTTTTGGAAGTGGGTCGGTGTTCAACATCCTCCGCAACGATCTTCCAATGGAATCGCCCGAATGTTTCCCTTTGGTTTGTGGTACAGTGTCACCCATAACCTCCGGCTGGGATCAGCTTCGCCCTCTAAGGTTCTGGCATTGCGACGCTCATTCAACACTTCATTCCTTGCTGAAGCTGTGATGGTACCTCATCCAAGATCCATATATATAGGCGATGGGATGGGTAAGTAATGACTTAGGGAATTAATTGGGGCTCAAAAATTATGAAACATCATAATTTTCCAATGAAGTAGTTACGTAGTGTAGGAAGGTCAAACCATTTCTTGTCTTGGTACATCACTAGCCCCACACAGCTCTTGTCTGTTAGAAGATATGGGTGAAAATAAAATAATAAAATTATTTCTTTTCTTTTCTTTTAAAAAGTTAGTAAACATAACATTTTCTCATAACCCACTATAGTGAAAGTAATGTCTCCATTAAGAGAGTCTCAGCGATGCAGATTCAATGATTCCCATAGATTTTTAATCCGAGCACTAGTTCAAAAGTTTAAAAACACCACTCATGTGTTTACTGAATTTACCTTAAAAAAGTTCAATAAATTAATTATGTTCACCCTTGACCTGTGCCAGTCGAGGTTAGGATCCACCCGAAGGAGAAAACACCCCAACGAACTCAATGGTACCCTCTCATTTTCAATCCGAGATACCATTTAGAAGTTATGGATTTTATAATAAAATAATTTTCACTTAATTATTTTATTTATGGAAAAAACTAACTTTCCCTGGTGGGCCGCACCGATGAATGTTATTATCAGCCTAGGGAAAGCATACCCCCGTGAGTTCAGTGGTGTTATCAGATTTTTATTTTGAGTAACCATTCATGAGTTATAAGCATTTCAAAAGTAAAATAATTTTATATAATTTTTTTTATTTACAGTTATTCCAATTTTGGGTTTTCTCACAGGAGGTCCGCACTGACTAAACATATGTTGTTCATAGGGTAAACCCACCATCCTGAATGCAATAGTGTCCTCAGATTTCTAATATAGGAAACTATCTAAGAGTTAGTCCACTTTTTTTGTAAAACATCTTAATCACACTAATTAAAGCATAAAAAAATATCAACGGATCGTTCTGGGAAATCCCAACCTCAGAATCACACGCCGTCAGATTTGACGGTCTCAAAATAATTCAATATAATTAAAAAAATTATAAGGAAAAATTCCATGACATTACTGGCATATAAATATGACACAATATGAAAAAATGAATCTGTCTATAATATTGAATAATTGTCCACCATAAAGACATTTTCTATTTTAAAAATACTAATGAAAAACATAATAAAATATTTTAAATTTTAATACATCTACATATAATTTATGAAGAAAATAAATATTTTTAAGACAAATCCTTGCTAAAATTATCATGTTATACAAAATTTAGATATTGATAATTCTAAAATTTGGTATGAATTTACCAAACACATGTGCCATTGAAAAATATATATAAAAGATTGCAACATTTTAATATTTATATTCAGTTAAATATTTAAATAAAACCACTTTCAAATACTAACTATAAGAACCTCAATTTAGTGTGCAAGAAAATTTTGAACAAAACGTCATAGAATAAAATGTAAGAACTCTATGGAAACCAATAACCATGTAATTTTCCTGAAAAAAATGTAATGCACCAACCCTAGATAACAAGATCTGGTACATTATTACATAACATTGACAAGATACAAGGAATCATGTCCAGAAAGACCGATCAGTTTATTGGCCGTGGAAGTACAATATATATTCATATGTTTTACATTACACCATGAAATAAAAAAATCAACAACACTTTTTCCCCTTTTAAACACACTTATATCCTTAGTATATTCTTTCATGTCAACCATAAAATACTTATTCACATCCTTGGAAAAATAAAATATAGAAAAGGGTGAGCTCAGAAGCTCAGTTAGGATAACAATATTACAAAAACATTCATACATAAGCATAAACATTTATGGAAATGTAAAAGACTAATAAAAAAGCCTTTTAAACATAAAAATAAGAATAATATGGCAAAGGTAAAATAAAATAATTCCATTTACTTAATCACATGGATATTCTACTAGTTGAATAATCACATGCAATATCAATAACCACTTTCATTACGATGGAATGCATAATGCTAGACTTCATAACCACATTTTCAAGGCCTTGTGACAAGACTAGAAATAAGATTTTGTCAAGGCAATGTGCCAAGGCACTAGTTTGTCTAATGAGACCTACTGATTCATCAAGGAGCAATAACAGGCTCCACCCATCACTTACTATGACCATTCCATTCCTCTTATGAAAAGGTTTAAACCTAACATAAACTTTCGTATTAAATATGGAACACGAAATGTTTATACTTTATCCATAAACCATTAATGGTGTAAAAATAATACATCCACAATAAAACATATCACAAAACCTTAAATACATTATTGATGTTTTGATCATAATAAATAATCTTCAATCAAGCTTTAAATCCATCAAAGGATGTTGACATAGATGAAATCAAAAAAAAATTTAGGGAAATATCACTTTCTATTTTGAAATCTTTTAAAAGTCATATAATTATAAAAGAAAAAATTTATTTCGAAAACATTCTTATAAGCTTATATGGGAATCTTCGACTATGATATAACAATGGAAAATAGCCACACCCGCCGTATATGTTTAAAAAAAGGCATTATAACCTAAATTTTGTCGAAAAGGTCATAAAGTACCTAGTTTGGACAACGACTGAAAGATTCCTTTCAAAATATATATGGTCAAATAGGGGTATAAATTGCTATAACCTATATTATAGTAAATAGTAAATTATTTTTGAATTAAATTTTTAAGAAAACATGGATGTGGATGTTAATGAGGTCCCAGTAGATACTTAGGTAAAAACCACCTCGGATAATAAAGAGATTGTAAAATTAACCCTTACCCTGTATTTTTCCTTAGTAGATGGTTTTTTAACCTACTGTATAATAGATAAAAAAGTTTTATTAAATTATACAATAACTATATATATAAATTTGATATCATATATGGTCCTCTAATATTTCATTGTTAATAATATTTAAGTAGTATCATCGTTTTAGGTGTGAATTGATCAATTTTTCTTTATATGATTCATTACATAAGCCATGTTTTTTATGGATAGGATGTATTTTATTGATAACCAGAATGATATTAAGTTCTTATACATTATTTTTTAATCATAAAATGAAAATTATTCTTGAATTATTATGATGGGGAATGAATCTCATCACGTTCATGGAGACGGTAATCCGTATGTATGCACGAGTGACAATATCATTATATTGATGGTGAAATCGTATGTAATTGGATGTTATATAATATTTAAAGAATCATTAAGATGATATATTTATTATTTACATCATTTATACTCATTATTAAACCCATCCCAATAATGAAGTGTTTGAATAATAAACTACACCACAATATGGACACGGTATGCCGTACGTATGCACGTACAACGACATTGTCCTTAATATGATAGATAGAATAAGGAATATGGTTGTAAAATTTTATAATAACATCAAAATATATATTAAACCCTGGATTTATTATTTTAGAATGGATACAACAGAGAAAGAGGATGTATAAGAATAAAATATCTTGAAAGAGGGTGGCAAAATTATTACCTCTCCTTCGGGTGTTTCATTTTGAGTTGATCAAAAGGGCTCCATAGGTTGGATTTATAATCAAAATAATTCCTCTAGGTTGAAGTGAGGGAAATTGAAAGGATATTTGGGTAGGGGTTGGCTAAGCCAAATGAAATTGGAGGTGTAATTTTCAGAGAAGGGGAAGTTCCCTTTTATAAGAGAGGTTAGGGGCACCTTAGGAAAATATTGAAATATTATTTTATAATAAAATAATTTTCAGTTTCTAATGGCTCCAAATGATTTATTTTGAGGATAATATGGTTATGAGTAAAAAATCTCACAAACAATAGGTTTTAGAATTGTTTGGTTCATAATATTAACCTTATCTTTTTTATTTTACTCTTAGTTAAATAGTTTAACTTTTACCATGTATTATGTTATTATTATAATAATTGGATAATAAATATACTATAAAATTCCAATCAAACATAAAGTGGTTAATTAATGATATATATATCACTATATAAGTTATTTTTCAGAACCGTATATTTTTATTACTATTATGTAATTTTATAACATAATATTTGTTTTAAAAACTCCTTTTTGTCAAATTTGAAACTCTTTAGTATTTAGTTATTGTAAAAGCCATCACAACTTTTTTACTTAGAAGTAAACACATTGAATCAACTATAAACTGTCATATTCACCTATAAAATTTATGTATTTCAATATAACTTTGTAATTATATTTATTTTGATATTTATAATACCATTTATTTGATTCTTTCATTAATAAGTCAATTACTGCATCACCATTGTCTTATAAATAAATTTAATTATTTAATGTCTAATAATTATAAATAAAATAACACTATATATGAAATAATATTATATTTATAATTAGTTTTTATAGTCGAAAGGATAACTTATATAACCCCATTTAAAAATTGTTTTACTAAAAGTTATCTGTTTATGTTATTTTTGTCTTTACTTTAATTTAATAAATATAAAGTGTCATTATCACTCTCAAGTAGCTCCATGGGGACCCAAAATCGACCCAAGGATGAAAATGGTCAGAAATGTACCAAAAAATAGGAATATGATACATGTTAGGGTAATTTAAAATTATTATAATATTATTTTTTACCCATAATTACAAGATTTATCCTTTAACTATGGTAAATAAAATATTTACCGAAGTAATTATTCATAATTTCTAAAAATAGAAATTACATATTTTCACAATTTAGACCTCCTAATTAAAAATATATAATATATTTATTCAATATTAATAACATATAATTGGTATAAATTAATTTTAAATTAAATTTTGTTGTCAAAACTAAAAGCGTGTTTTTAAAGAAAAAATAACTATCAACATATTGACACTTGTTTATGTTCAGTTTAAATGTAAAATTACAAACAATGACCTAAATTATATTAAATGATAAAAATATTATCTAATGATACACTAAAACCAATAAAATGTAAAATTTAACACTATAAATTATTTTTATTAAAAAAGTTTTTTTAATTAAAATTATTATTTTCACTATTCATCAGAAATTGACACTTTTCTGAAAAGTACAAAAAATTCAATCTAATCTCATTTTGATCCTCCAAATTAAAAAATGAATTACATTTTGAAAAATAAAATTTAGAAAATTTCAAAAAGTGGTTGTTACAATTTATAACGGGTAGTTTGATTGGTCATGATGTGTTAAAACTCCAAGTTGCGTACAATGCAAGTAACCACATTATTCAAAGGGAAACGTACCATTGAAGCTCCGGGTGTTACAAAACATATGACTAAAATCTGAGTATAACTATTGAAAAACATTCCATATTTATTTTTCAATAATGTAATTTGAATTTTTCCCATTGATCATAAAATCAGTGTAATCAAAAATAAACCATACAACGAAAATAAAGAATCTGAAGGCTATCTATAATTAATTTTGATATAATATTTCAGGATTTTTGAAGAAAAAGACATCGAAATATAATGTTGGTGTCATTACCTTATGGAATAAAAAATACATAAAACAATATTTTACATAAAAAATTATAGTATACAAACTTAGAGTATATCTTTGTGCATTAAAATTCCAGAATTTTTTTTGTATATAGTGTACTTTGTAAATTGTGGAGTGAAATACCTATATGAAAAAAGATTATGAATAAGGTAACCATAGACTTTAAAATTTAATTTCGTTGGATCCATGGAGTGGATAACAATATATTATATTATTAAAATATAGAAAAATTGAAATAAAAAACTAAATTAATCATAATATGTTAGAAAAATACTTCATAATACATCATTTATGTTCAATGAACAGTATTATTTTACCAATAATGAATTATTAATATTCAATCATAAGAGGAAATAAATAATTAACAATTTTATTGGAGTATAATAGATGCTCCATTTTTGTACATACCATAAAATATGTTTCACACATTTTTTTATTATATAAAAAACATTTTACCGTGAATCTTGCAATACAGATTTTCATTTATTTTCAAAATCTATTTACATGTATATTAATAAAAATTATTATACATAAAATTATGTTATATTAGGAAACTAGTGTGAATTTAAAAAAGTTAATTTCATTATAAATATTTTTTCACAAACTTTCTCATACATATTAGGGTAATGGTGGTATAATATGTAGTCTAACAAAAAATTTTAGGTAATCCAAGGATTTTAAAAATTCATCTTTAGATACCTGTGATGTGGAAATATTCCTAGAAACATGAATGAGATCATGATCACTATGTAGGACTAACATGGAAAACTATGATAGTATATGGTATGTTCATTAAATGATTAATCTATTCAACTGCTGACAAAAAAAATGGGAATTAGTTGTGAATAAAAAAATATTAGAAATGGAATATAAGAAATAGATGAATATAAATGAATGTAAATTGTTTTATAGATCAGAAATAGCGGCAACTATTTGATGAATGTGAAAGAAAAATGTAAAATAATTGTTAGTAATTATTTTAAATCAATTAAATTATAAAAAGGTAATTAGTGGATTTTTATCAAAATCATGGTCAATATAATACAAAAAAAATTAAAAAAATGATTTCAGTAATTAATAATAAAATATAATTGAAAAATAATTGTGAACTAAATGAAAAACCTATAATTTTGTTGAATGTTTCTAACAAAAAAAATATCGAATTTATCGTTAATGTATAAAAACATAGAGCATATATTTTCGTGCATGTCGTTCAATGATACTGATTATGTAAAAATAATAATTTCACAATGAATTAGTTAATTGTTAGGTTATATATTCTATGATAAAAATTAACAAAATTAACAACAACTATGCAATGATATAGTTGATAGTGATAAGTGAATTGAAATTTAAAATATCGCATTTGTATATAACATTGTATCTATTCTAATTTTTTTTATTTTTTAAATGTAATAAATTGATAAGGTTCACATAACTATAATTTAATAAATGGTTTCAATAAATAAATATAATTATACCAATATATTTGAAGCATAATATTGAAAATAATATTAAAACTATAATTTTTCACATTTCACATTCGTAACCATAATAATTTAGTCTATAATTTCACTTCTTTATATCATTATTTGGAATTTAAGTGAATATATGATATATTTTAAAGAATATTATTATATCAACACTAATATATTCTTAATTTTAAACATTTGATGTGTGAGGAAAAAATAAATAGATACGATAAATTGAATAAAAATATTAAAAATCTCCTAATTTTTTTCATTTCTTATAAAATAATAGGTGATGTTTTTTAGTTACAAATATTGAATCATTTATGTCAAGAATAGATAATAATTTTGTGAAAATTTGAAATCTATGTCTGAATTATATTAATAAATGATGAAATCCTACACATAAAGTGAAAATACAATTAAATGGAAGTTATTATTTTGATCAATTTTTTCAATATTCATTTTCTTATCATTTAAATCATTATATCATTTGGAATAAATATTTATGTCTTATTGTTTTAATAAAACCAAATCAAAAACAATTTATATTTTTTTCAAGAAGCTAATATATCATTGCCTTTTAAGAATTTACTAAACGATTCGTACACATGGGATCCATCAACAATGTTTGTCTATCATAATATTTATCTACATTTCATTCATATTTAAATTAAAACATAGTATAAATTATGAACATGTAAATATTATTAAGTAAATAATATTTATATTTAATTAATAAACTAAATAAATTAAAATCATATATATATATATATGATTATCAAAAAACATAATAATGTTAATAAAATTGACTTACACATCTCAAAATTATCTACACCTATCATCCCCTATCAACTTAATCATCTATCTATCTATTTTCAAAATCATTATCCTCATTTAGTGTGTTCAATAAACAAATTCATATGCATAAAATAAATTAATATAAAAAAATCTTGATTACTTTTATTTTTTTTTCAATTATTATATAAGTGATAACTAAAATACATAAAATATAATAAAAATGAAATGTTTTCCTAAAAAACTGATTGAAGTGGTTTTAATTATTCTTCATTAGAGTAGTGTACAACTCATGAATGAAATTTACAAAATATTATAACTATTTGGATCATTTTTTACAAAAGAATTTTTTAAGATACCATATTATTTGGTAGATGAAATAACTAACATGATTAAATAGAATTAAACATGAGAAACCCAATTTTTAATATAATAAATAACTACTTATCATTTTTAATATCCAAATATAGGAAGATAAATAAGAACCACATAGAAATGTGAGTCATCCAAACCATCAAAAAATATTAGTACAAGCATCAAATTCAATAAAATCTAGAAAACATGAATAAAAAATTATACAATGAAATAATAATCATGTGATGAAAAAATGTAAATTTAGTTTCAGAATAAAATTACTCATATATCTTGATTATGTTCTCTAATGGTTAGAAAAAAATTTCGTATCATTATCCTTCTCAAGTACAAGGTATATCGAAATCTATGAGGTGTATTCATCAAAATTAATGATTTATAGATAAAAATGTAATTTATACCATATAATAAAAACATTTTTCATTAAAAATAATAATGAACTTGAAATAAATTCATTAAATTAAATAAATAATTAAAATAAACTATCAATAACACAATATAATAAAAAAAAAACTACATTATAATCACATCACATTAAGTGGAAAATTATTAACATCTCAATATCCAATAAAAAATTAATAAAGAGAGAAATAAAGTTAAAAACTATTCAATATATCATAATTAATTAATTAATTATGGATATTTTGTGAAATATATCATAAATTGAATATTGAGTCGTTTTTTAATAAATTTATATTGGAAATAGATGAAATATATTTTCATTTTACAGGAATCAGATTTCAATGTAAACTAATCCAGTAGAATAAAAAAATTGATAAAAACTAAATAATGTTATTATTGTAGGAGAATTTACAACAATCATAAATTGAGAATTAGAAATAATTAACTTCACATAATCTATTAAGAAATAAAGTGTGGAAAATCCCTTGTTTATAGAAAATTTACGATCATTTTGAAAAATATTCCTTGTAATAGGAAATAAAGCAATGCATTGCAAACCAACTTAATGAAGGGTGACTTACATAACTAATATTTTTATAAAAGATATATCATATATAAATTATAAATGTGATATAATATTTAATTATAAAATGACAAAAAGTTATCATATAAATTAAATTTTCATGAAAATAATTTTAAAATATATATAGTGTGAATAAAGGTGTACATATTATAGGAATATTACCAAAATCTATTTTATAGAAATAGTATTATTGGGACTTTCATATATTATTAAATGGTATTTTAAAAATTTATTAAAACTAAACCTGCTAGTATATCATATATTATGATATTATGACACCATATTGGTGCTATTTATAAACATCTTACTGGATAATATGAATGATTAATATTAGTAAGTATCAAATGGATTTATAAGTTTTGTACATTCATGACTTACTCATCCATTAAAACATTAAAGAGTTTACTTTAGGATCTCCCTTACATGTCGATTGTCATTAAATGACATGGGATAGTTAATGAACATAGGTTACATGACATAAAATTTAAGGAATTACACATATGGTTATGAAATTTATGAGTAATTATAATTCTTGAAAGAATGGATTAGTGGGAATCCTCATGGTATAAATAATGGAGGTTAGAAATTTGAGGGAATGTATATGATTATCTTTAAATACATTGGTTGAAACTCATCTCTCCCAAAGATCAATTTCATTATTCTTCATTGATTAGGATATACTAAAATTTCATAAAGGTTGAAAAAACTCACCCAATATTATTTAGTGATTTAGTGAAATTCATGGATACAACATCGAGTGATGAAACTTTTTGTTTTTCCAAGGTGATCACCACCAATCATAGAAATAATAGATAGAGAGTTGTATTTCAACGATGTTTGGAAAACTTTTTAATTTCTAGTATTTTCTTGATTTCAACTTAAAAACATGATTATTTGGTTAAATGGTTTCTTTATAAGTCTAAGTGCATTGATTAAGGGATACTATTTTTTAGAATCCTTTTAGTGGTATCAGATCATTTCTATGAATTTTAATTCCTAAAATCATTTGAGAATATAAAATTTTCAATGTCGTACTTTCTATCATATTTATTTTCATAAAATATGATGAAAAATATTTTTTACCATTTAGAATTAAATATTATAATATGGTATATATTAATATATGAATTATTATAGAACCTTTTTTAAAAATAATAATAGAATCAAACATTCGTATATCATATGCTACAATGGAATACAAACTAGTTTCTAAAAAACAGAGTGTTTCACTACATATATATTATTAGAGTGAATTAATAAATCTGATATTATTATCTATGGTTATGATAATACTATTTTTTAAAATAAAACAGTTAATACATACCATTTTTCAATGAAAATACATACTTATATAATTCTATGAGTAACTATATGTTAGTAATCATACATAATTGATGAATAAATGTTTTCCTCTAATTTGAGTTTGATATTGAAATATATAATTCAAAATTTTTATATATATAATAATAATAAATTTTGGAATTAAAAATTTTGAATTTTTTTTCAAAATTAATTAATGATAAAAATTTTATAATTGTTTAAATAAATATTTATGAAATGTTTTTACCAAATATTCCATAATATTATGTGTCAATATTAAATAAAAATTTCAATATTATATGGCCTGACATATAATTCAAATATATGATTTTTAATTGACATTATATGTTGAATTTATAAAAGGATGATAAATTACAAAAATGAAGAAAAATTTAAAGGTTTATATTTAAAAATTATTAATTTTTTAAACTGTTTAATCTATATTGTTCAAATTAAGAGGGCCTTATTTGGAAGTTATTCAAACCTTATCTAAATGTTTTTGTTATATAATTGGAAAAATGGTTTAAATAATATTAACAAGTGATATTTAGATTATGTAAAATGTTAAAATCCAATTAACTGAATTATAAAATGTTTAAATTTAATGAATTGTAATATATATTAATATAATTTTCATTATAATGATTAAAATGATAAAATTCATATTCCAAAAACATAATAAGAGTTTATATTAATATAATTATGGAATTTATATGTGTAATTCTAATGTGATTAAAATTAAAATATTTTTAAGTATTCATGAATTTATATATAATTTTTTAAAAATTAATAAATTTTTTATTTATCTTTTTTATTACTATTATATCATCATAGTAAAAAATTATTTAATTATTTAATTATTATTTATATCATGTGGAGATTAGATTAAAATATCACATGGGTTTTTATTATACTAATAAATATAGTACAATGATGACAATACTAGAAGAAACATAAAACGAAGAGCTTTTCGAGATTATACAAGGTAGGATAATAGATGCATCTCCACTTTTTTCAGTTGATAAGGACGACTCTTATAACTCCATTTTTAAATCCAAATAGGTTTTTATAGTAGGAAATCTATTTAAATGTCTTTATATATTATTTGAATATGATACATAGATTCTTTTAATTTTTTTAGATTTAACCCTTTATACTGAAAAATACATTTTTCTATTATTGATTTCAGAAGGCTTTAATGGGTGTATAGTGTTTAAGTATTCAGTTTTTTATTGAGGGTTTCCACTAAACCCCTGTAAGTGGATTAGTATGATAATAAACATTTTTAATATGATCATATATGAGTTATTTTACCTGATAAATTTCATCATTTAAAATTAACACCCTATTTTGGGAAAGACAAAATAACATTTAATTTTAATCAACAATGAACTCAATCTATAGTTAAATTAATTAGTTGAATTTTTTAATTTAAATATCTTATATATATATATATATGAGGTATTATAGTAATGATGAATTAGATACTCCCTTATGTAATGTATCAATTGTTAAAGGGACATTGGTTTGGACATCCCCTAGGTATTGAAAATTGTGCCTTTGTTCTATAAATATGTGTGTTGGTTATATATGGCTCCATGACTAATCGTGTAATTATTATCAACCTTATTGAATTTCAATACTTTACATGAAAATTTCATTCAACATATTAATTGGTTGTATATGAACATAAATAAAAATATATTTGTCTACTTTTTTTAGGTGATTAACAAAAATCATTGATTGTTTAAGATTTGAAACATGAATATTGTGCCAAAAATATTATTTTTTAGTAAGGTATAAGATTTCTAGAAAGAAATTGTTCTAAACTTGAATACATAATGGAATTAAAAATGAGATAATAAATATTACATGAGAAAAAATAGTATTTTATATGCATATTATGTTTAATAAATTAATGGGACTTGTAAATGAAACCCACTCAAACACAATGTGTGACATTCAATCAAAAGTTATAATTAAAAAACAATGATCATTTTACACATGTGACCCAAACTACATAGTTCACATATATTATCTTGTTATTGTCAAGGACATAAATACTTCACCCTAAACATTATGTTTATTACTATGGGAATTCTCTTTTTGTTACACAAAATAAGAATACAAATTCATTATAATACTAGAGGAATATAGTTGAGTTTGTATCCATATGAATGCTTTTTATGACGAGTTTTCTATTCAAATATCCAACATTCATAAAAAATTTTCTTTAAGATTCATCTATATGAGACATTGTCATGGTTTATTTATTTGATACCAAGTGTGAGTCAAGGTAAAAAAATATATAGATAACTATTAGACTTGTCATACAATGCCATCACCTTTTAGGGGATGATATTTTGTCAAATTCCTTATTAATATAACATTAATACAATATAATCATCTGAGGAAAGACACTATTGAAGATAGATTATGTCGTCACTATCATAATCAGACATAGTATTGAGATCTGTTTGATAAGAATGATTAGATTATGTAAGAAAGTTCTCAGAGTAGTAAGTACAGATGACTTATTATGTAAGGTGAAATTATTATTTTTTAAATATCCCCCTCATGAAACAAAGTGTTAATGTTTTTCAACATGTAAATATTTATTTCTATTAGAATAATAGAATGGTTCATTTATAGTTTAAAAGATAATAGAATAAAATAAACACTGTAATTTCAGTCTTTTATCATATTTTCAATACTATTAGATATACCAAGGACATTTTGTAACTCTATGATTATTTAAGGCTTAATCTGGGAATAGAAATAATTTAATTTTTCATTTATAGAAATATTTAGACAATATTATTGAATTTATGATATTCTTGGCTGATATTGTCATGTTTTGACAATATATGATCTAGGAATGTGATATATAGCTTATGGTTCAGTTTTAAAAACAGAAGTCATTTAATTTTCAATCCATAAGGATATGAGTTAGTTGTATATTCCAACAATGCTCCAATAAGTATCCAATAAATGACATTGAATCCTAAATGGTAAATTAGGATGGAATGAGTAATGAATCCATAAGATATTATTATTTGAGATATCTAAAGGGAATTATGAACCACTATTGAATGTAAATGTTAGGTATTGGTGTGATAGATGTTAATACATTGGTTTTGAAATGAATATTATACCTAATGTTAATTTTAGCAGTTCTGAATATATATAAGAGTTCAAAATAATTTAGCCGATTTTTCAGATCCTATAGTTTGTATTCAAGTGACTAAGTAAAGAATTTATATATCTTAGAGTGGAATGGTAAATATTAAATAAATTTAATAACATAATTAAGTAAATTATGTTTATATTTATCATAAATACCATTTATGAAAATGGATGTTTTTAATTATCAATTTGTTATTATTAGAAATACGAGATAAGGAATTCAACAAACATGGTTTATGATTTTCTAATTTCTATATCAAGTTTAGAAAATTAGAAATGGATTAATTTTTTTTATATTTGATAAAAGTGTACATCTGTATTTTTGTTATATTATGCGAGAATATGTTCTTTACACTCATCAATAGAATAAATTGTTGAATAGTCTTACTTTTAAAATAAATTATTCAAAAAATAGAACACCATATATGACATGGAACCAATAGTTTATTTGTTAAATATTCAAATTAAATTGAAATATGTTTTATTTACTAACACCAATTATTATGGGAGCATTGGAATGGTATGATGAAAATGATATCATTTCTAATAACGTATTGGGAGTATTTTTGGACATGAAGTGTTCAAAGTTTACAAATTAAATATTATTCCAGTCAATGTTCAAAGTGAATTTAACATGATTTACTAAATGTATTTGCATATGATTAGGAATAATAATTTAAAATTTAAATTAATTATAATAAAAAATTTATTACACATGAAAAATTATAATATTTATGTTATATTTCTGAGGAAATAATTTTAATAGTAACATTAGATACCTACTAATTTTTTGGAGAATATTTAATGTAAACAGTTTCTAGAATGATTATGATTTACTAAGTAAATAGAAATGTAGATAATAGAAGTTACTAACATTGTATCATTGGATTTAATGGAGTACATTATTGTAAATATGTTGAACAATCTTACCATTTGTAATATAAATCCATTGTCTCACTATTGTTAAAACTAGAATACTTTATATATTTTACCTTCCAATGATAATAGTGAGTCTTTTTCATTATATTGGAATATTGTGAAGTGGAATGATATTTAATATATATACATATTATGATTAAAAATTACTCATAACATTTAAAATTATATGTATGATCTGGTGCTATAAAATATATAATTTGTTAGCCAATCAATTATTTTATTTTTTATATAAATTATTCCAACATATTTTAAAAATATAATTTGTTTTATTAAAACCAACCAATAAATGCCACTTTGTTATTTTTTCACATTTCCAATATATATGTGAATATACATAAAAATTTCATGAAATTTAATGATAATTAAGATCTTAATGTATGAATTTTATTTATCCTTAACCAATATTAATGAAGGAATGTTATCATAAATAATGAGATTATATGTCTAATATGAGGAGTATTATTTTTGGAGGTACCAAATATTTACATGAGGTATAAACATGTTTTTTTCATTTTTTTACACATAAATTTTGTTACATGGGGTGTCATACAATAAGAATTTAGTATATTAGGGATGAATTTTCCATTTTTTGTGTCCCCGCACCAGAGATTGGTGAGTTTCCTAGCATGAGAACATATATGCATAGATACCATTATTATTCAAGACTTGATTCCAAGCTTATTTAGGGAGTGGTTGGGTATATTTTTCTTCATTTCATCACTTATAGAACAATCAAGATAGGATTTTTACTCTTTTATGACGAGTATGACATCTAGTACATTGATTTAGATAGAATGAGGAATTTTTTCCATATATAAATGGTACACGTGATGTTCAAATCAATATGGATGAAGCACATGTGAGTGATCATCAAATATATGAATGAAATATAGTGTATTCATTGACTTGATAATTCAACAATATGGTAGTAAAAAAAATTAAGGATTCTATAAGGGATTGAGATACATAATTCACCATGTCCAGTCATTGTTTTGGAAAAATAAAGTGTATGAAAATGAACACTATATGGTGATTTGGATAGTGGGTAATGTTATAAAGATTCTTGTGTTTTATGGAGATCATGTTATATATCATTTTATATTTATTTGAAATAAGGTTTTCTTGGTGCCTCTATTTTGAAAAAATTTCATATTTGGTTATTCATATATGTTTTTATCGCTACAAAGTATAAAACAAGTTACAAGTTTTTCTTGGATAAATAGGGATTGTTTTTAACATAGTGAGTTTTTATAAGAGTGATTTTTTATCTACAACGAGTTTTAGATGGGACTTTAAAAAATAAAATAAAATAATATAATATATAGTGAAGTTAATTTATGGATTTTAAAGATCTTTGGAATATATCCAAATTTGTTTTACATTTGGTTTCACATGTAATATTATATGAAATGATTTGATGTAAAATTGATTGGATCCATTTTATGAATTATTGAAAAATGTAGGCTTATAATAATATGTCCTAAATCCCTTTTTATATCACATATTATTATTGGTATTAACATATAATACCACAATATTATTGGAAAATGACCTAAAACAAAACATGTCAACATATCACATATTACAATATAATGATATCATATCCTATATATTTTTTCATATCTTAGTGGACGATATAGTCAATTCATTGGAAAAAAAATTAAATGGTTTGATATTTTTTTTAATTTTCTTGACTTATCTATTCGAATTATTTGGAGATAATGTTCAATTTTCTCTTATACAGTAGTGAAAAAACAATTTAACATGATTACATCTAATGGACTGAGTGTGTTTATGAATTTATAATCTTTTATGATCATTCACTAAATAATTATGCATAGAATAGTAGAGTTTTAGTTGTGTTCCAAGAATAACCATTGTGGCCCCCAATGTGTTATAAAAATCCATCTTTAAAAAAACTATTTTATCATTGTTCTTGATCAAAAAATTAAATTAAAAACTCAAGGGTTTATTTATTTATTAGAATTAGGTTTCATGATTTATTTCAAATGAATAATATTATCTATATTACCTATCATACTCAATTTTTTAGAAAATTGAATTAGTTTCAACGATGTTCTATTATCACTAACTATAATACAATGAGATTTTGGAATATATATATACATAAATATTTTCAAAATTAATAATATCTTCAATATCTTTCTTCACAAGAAATAATAATCTATAATCAGCTTTAAAATATTTATTATTATGAAAATTAATGAATGAATAAACCTATATCTATTGAAAATATATTAATCAATTGAAAATTCAAATGAAATATTATTAAGAGAATATAATGATTTTAATGACATTTTTTCAATAAAAGATGTTTTTATATATATTTTAATTTAATTGAAAATATAAATTAAAAAAATTAATTTTAATATTTTCAATTTAACATCATTTATGAATTCCACTACATGAAAGATATTAAGGACCCCATTTTGGATCTTAGTCTTCGACATCCCTCCATCTTTGCTGCCACCACCTTTGATTGTTGTTGTAAGAGACATTCATCAGAACAAACGTAAGCACACATTATACATATTATTTTATTACTTTCACTCATTTATTTTGTGGTTATTGGTTTATTATATTTAAAATTTAATTCATGGATGCATCCAAGACTCTTCATGAAATCACAATGAATCACAAGATGATATATTACAGTGGGAGGGTCTACATCTGCAACATCACATAGATTCAAGGAAAAATTAATTGAATGATGTTATATGGATATCAGGATCATTGGTGTTAGGGAGGATTGAATATAATAAAGCATTTTATTCATAAAATAGTTCTCTAAAATATTTCTATTGTGATCAATAAAATTGGTTGTTGTATGAAAGATGATAGAGAAGATAATGAAAGGTGTACCCATCATTAGGGAGAAATCATGGATTTCAATGTCTCTAAAATATCAATAATAGGGACCTATACGTCCTTTAAGGATGAAATAATTGCATCAATTTCTTAAAAAACTAATTCATCATGCATATGTTTCATATATTTATCTTAATAAAAAGTTGGGTATCTAAGAAAAAGGGGTTTTTTGATTCATTTGTTAATGTTATATTAGAAAATTTATTTGATTGTGTTTGTGAAAAAAATTCTTTATATTTTGATGATGTTTAATATAGAAATATTAATAATTTTTCAATTTTATAATGATATCCTAAAAATTATGAATTCACAATTATCAATAAATTAATAAACTCTAGCTACTCGGAAACCATAAAATTTAAACAATAATCTATATTAACTTTAAAGAAACATAATTTTTATTTATTTAATATGAAGTAAAAAAGAACCTAAATCATACAATTCATAGTAACATTGAATCTTCCATCATGAAACAATAATGATAAATAATTCATAAATATTATGAAAAGGAAAAAAGATAACAATAATAGAAATCCCAAACAACCTTAATAAAAAATAATAAATTTTTTTTATTATAAGACAAGGATTCAAATTTAGTAAAAATTAGTATATTATCTAAGAAGATATATTATTTCATATTAATATCGAATACCATGAAATGAAATTGAAAGAGGAACTGAGTGATGATTTGAGAAATAATATGACCAAATATGAAAACATGAAATATGGTAAAATATATGAAATGAATATAAAATAAATACAAAGAACATGTGATGTCTGAAAAATATTATAGATAAGTATAAAAACAAAATAAGTATGAATTTATGCTACATTTAATTAAAATAAAGAAAAAAATCTAATCTAATATTACTAAAAAATTAACATGTTGTCCAAAAATTGATATTACAAATTTATTTAATTTGAAATGAATAATATATGTACATTGGGTGGGGTATAATATTAAAAAAGAATCAATTTTTTATGAAATGTAGGGAAATTAGATATTTAAATACTTACCCTTGGAAATATTTATTCTAAGAGACATAGTTCTGGGTTCATATACATATTTACCAAAATATCACCAACGCAATTGTATAACCTACATGTAAAATCATTAACCATTTAATTGGTATAGAAGAAAAATTGAATAAAAAAAAACTGTTACATAATTTTCCACTTACATTAGTCAATAAATAGATTTTAATGATACCCATCCACAAAAAAATCAAAATCATGCCAAATACACATCATCAACAATGTAATAAATAAAATGGCCAGATATAATAACTTTTGACTAAATCATGGATAATAATTATATAAATATAGTTAAAAATATAATATTATGTTTATTATATTATGGGATCCAAAATAAATTAAACACTAAATTCATTTAGATAATTATAGTATACATACTTGGTGTTTTCATCCAATGTCAAATCATAAAAAAATTGTTATATATAAGTATGAGTTCCAAAATCGAGGCGAGAGACAACTAAATGAAATAAAAATTCATGAATAAGTTAAATTGAGTATTTAAAATTCATTTTTTATTGTATTTTTATTTTATTAAACAAAATCAAAAAATGTTTGGGAAATTTTGGAAGAATATTCTTCATAAAAAATATCATTATATGACTTTGAAATGGTTTTTCATAGGATATGGCAACAATTTTTGTCAACCGAATTTTTCTATCTTTTGTATCGTTATCATTGTATTATTCTAACAATTCCTTATTTTAATATTCACAAATAATAATTATCATTAGACTAATTTTTTTCTTAAATATTTATATATAACATTATAAACGTTTTTAAATACCCTTACTGAATCCCTAAAATCATTGAAATACCATTATAAAGGTTTAATATACATTTATATAATCTTCGTAGTCTTGTATCTACACATATAAAATCTCTATCAAACCTTACACAGGTTTTATTCTACCCCAAATGTATTTATAATATTTTTTTCTCTACCATTATGGAAGTCAAATTTACCCTTACAAATTAATTTTCTTACTTTTAAAACGTTTATATAAATTAGTCTTTATAATTACATATGTGTCTTCTTACACTTATGTAACTTATATAAGTTTTTTATCCTTACAAAACAATCATATATCCCTTTTGAAACATATGAAAATTTATTCATTGAATTTTTTTTCCAAATCAATGATAATACAATTAGTTTATGTTATGTTACCTATAGTTCACCATTTTTGATGTCATTTGAAGCATTCTACTACTAGTTGACATATTATAGCACTAGTGAAACTGTGGTACCGGTAAACCAATAATGGTACTACCATTTTAGATATGCTACTATCTGTTCAAATGAATCTACTTCTAGAATAGATAAACTACCATCACAAGAAATTATCACTACTCGAATGATCCTTCTACCACCAACTCAAAATTTTTACAGCAAGACAACACCTGATATTATTACTAAAATAATTCTACTTATAATCTATCTCTGCTTCCATTATAAAATATTATGTATTTTATAGGATTTATACTTAGTGAAATTAGAGATCTTCTAATACATGAAGTATCTTCAACCACCAGTTCAAAAATGATAACACTCTTTTATTTTTTCCATAGTAATTTGGATATTTCAAAAGAGAGTTTAAATACATCTACCATAACTATATATAGCTAAAATGAAATTATTTATTCAATAAATTTTTTTCTCATATCTAATGAATATACCGAAAATTTTGATTTAAAAACATTTAATATTAAAACAAACATAGGCACATTAAATTGAAAGATAGTCTTTCGAGTGTTACTGCTCAATGTGGAAAATTATCTCATTAAAATATTACCATACATTTGAATAATTATATTGTTTTGAAAAAGGATAAAAATTTAGAGGATCTAATCATATTGTTTTGCATCCGTACTAATCTCTACTACAAAATAATTGGTTCTTCATCAATGAATATTAAAAAAATTATTTATTATTTAGTCCTAAAAATGAGACGATATTTTTTTAAGAAAAATAGAAAACTTGTGAAATATTTTTGACAAAAAACTGTGGTTGGATTTAATTAATATAAAAAATAATTATATGAATATTCATAGTCATCAATATCCTGATTAGATAATTTATATATATACAAAATTCTAAAATCATCCATTATTCATCAATGTTTTATCTTACATTTTACTTATGCTTACATTACTCGATAAATTTAATATCCCAAAAACCTGAAGTATATTAGAGTGTACTATAAGCTATCTCCTACTATTTTTACACCAATTGTCCGAAAATAACCATGTAATATTTATTTGTAGTCCAGGTACCAGGTATTATGTTGTATAAAAAACCCATCCAGGTCCTGGGTTAAGATTATTATTTAGGAACACATTTTTTATCATGTGGATATAAAGTATAATTTAATAGGTCTCAGCCTATGATTTGGCCAATAATTTTTATTCCATTTTGTGTATTTATAATTTTTACATCTATTTTATGAACACAATTTTTTTCAAAATCATTTAGAAAAAAATTAGCAATTTGTTCAATATTATTAGACCTCTATATATTATTTGTAATGGTATTATACTTTTTAATAGAATTACTATGATAATTAAATAATTTCTACTTGGATTTGATTGATCATTTGACGTATCATTAAATAAAATAAAATTATATATTTATACTATACTAACTAATTATGATATTTTTATATGTAATAGAATTTGTTTTATGTTATTTTTAAATAGAAATTTTATTGGATACCCAACTGACCCCCACTCTTGAGTTATCCATGGGGATAATCATTTGGATTCAGGATAATTTTATTTCATTATATTATATTATCTGTTACTTTTATCAATTTTTAGACATACCATTTAAATTTTATCTAAATCACTAATTTTTTTGTGGAGGCTTCATTGATAGGTCATGATACAGACATAATTCCTTACATTAATATTAAAAATTGAGGTTAGTGGAAAATAAACATGAAATATTCTTGAGAGTATCTGTTTTGACATTTGGTGATCTATTAAGGATCAATATGAGAAACATAGTAATGATATGAAACAAAAATAAATTCTACCAAATTAGGTTTATATTTAAATTTTCAATTCCATTAATTCATTATTATTTCCTTATGAGTGGGTTAATTAAATCAAATATCTTATTATGATACTGGTTACCAAATTTTGGATACCCTTTACATGTCTCATAAGGAAAAATTTATTTGGAAAAAGTGAAATTAATTACATATTGTATTAATAATGATATATTAAAAATAAATATTGATGAATTTATCACGTACATGTATCTTTGGTTCAATTATATCATAAATACTATTATTACTCTTGGAAAAAATATGGAAATCAATACTCATGTAATAAGATAATATACCAAATAGTAAATATTTAAGTTAATATAACAAATAAGAAATATTTATCCATTAGGGCATCATATTCAAAATCTATTGGGTTTTCAAAAATTCCATTTAAATCTAATAGAATGATTATTTAGACACTAATGAGTGATTGATCATCATTCTATGAGATTTAACTTTTTTTAAAAAAATAATTTTTTAAATAATTTTGTTGAAGACTGTGTGAAAGAAGATGATATTTGAGGAAATATTAAATACATTATGACCCCATAAATGCGATTATATGATATCAATCTATGATAAAGGTATATATAATAAGGTAATTGTCTTAGACTCATTTATAAGAAAATGTATGAACATAAAGAGAAAAGATAAATTAATGAAATAAACTCCACAAGGAGTGTGTCTAAAGATATGTCTAGTGAATTAAATTAATTATAAAATGATAAAAATGAAAATTCAAGTCTGTGTTTTATAGTTATTACATATAATATATCATCTACACCGTCTTCTAATATATTTGAAAAATCAAAAATGTAGGATGAAAAATTAGGGGAATATTATTTTAAATTTTAAGAATACATAAATTAGAAATAAGATAAATACCATAAATATAAAAAAAACACCCATGTTTTATGTTGTATAGATAAATATTATATTAGTATAAAAAAGGAAAAGAGTTAAAACCTATTAATGATAAATACTAATCTAAAATTGGTGAATGGATAGATTAAAATGAATTGGAACGATATTTTGGCAGAAGAAAAATAATGAATATTAATCATGGTGAATAATAAAATCCAAAATATAAATATGGAATTAGGTGTGGATCAGGAAAACATTGTATTCAATAGAAAAATTATTTCAATCTTTCTTCAAAACCAGGACGTCAATTAATTGGGAAACTTGTAGTTTTGAAGATAAATCATAAAAATAATAACTTAAAATAATTTTGTACCTAACTTGTTTATTACTAGTGCTAGTATCAAAATAAAACAAACATTGATTAGAAATAATTTATTTCCAAATATCTCTATACCCTTGAAATTATGGTCAACAAATTCAATTCTTTCTTGATTATTCTTTGAATAAATGTTTCAAAATCAACATTTAATTATATGGTATATGGATTGTGAATGTTCCCTAAATTTGAATCGATACTATTAAACCATTGTGAATATTATAATATTAGATATTGGAAATTTAATTATCAATGGAGAAGACAATGTAAAGATTATTGGTCATGGAAAATTAGTAAATCTATATCATTCCATTTTTTGAAATTTTTATTCCTTGATGGTTTAAAATATAATTTATTTTTTTTTAATAGTTTTGTGAAAATTATTTAAACTAAATATATTGACACAAATCATGTATAATTTATGATTCTTATAATGATTCAATATTTACTAATTTAATAAACTATAATATTAATTATCTAAAATTAATTTCATTATATTCATTATAATGGTTTATATTATTTTTTTGTTTATGTCAATTTCTTAGAGAATCATTATTTTGGAATAAAATACTAGAAAAATAAAATATATAACTACCAAGAGTGAAATTTAAGGATTTTTTGAAGGATCTACCTAATCTAGAATTCCTTTAGTAAAATTTTTCTATTCCTATCAAAATGGATAGTATTAAAAAATATATTTCAAACTAATGAAACTAGTTTGTACCTATCATTCACTAGAATTGGAACATAAAGGATGATTTTTATAATGTATATATTATATGTAAATTGTAAAAACTTAGTCATATATTATAGTAGATGATTATTCAATATATAAATTGCATCATTTCCATGCTAAAAATATTTATGATCCCTCTTTTTTTAATATTAATGTTAATAAGTAGGGAACTTTTATAGAACCTCCATAAAAACCTTGGGGAGTGGTCCATGGTCGAGAGTCTATTAATCAAGAGTTTTATTCAATCTACTCAAAATATGGCTATACTCACAATCTCACTACACCTCCACACCTAAATAAAATGGGGTTAATGAATTGACAAATAGGACTCTTCAATAAATGGATAGAACATTTCTATATGAACTTGACTTATCTATCTATTTTCGGGCTGAAGTTGTTAGCACTACTTGTTATGTAATTAATAGAGTTCTTATTTGATCTATATTGATAGAATCTCTATATGAAATATGGGATGGTGTAATCCCCAATGTTAATTACATTATATTTTTTTATAGAATTTCAACATTTTAAATACAACAGAAAATTTATTAAAAACAAAAAAAAGTAATAAAATGATTATTATTTGTTAGTAAATCACAAGTAATGAATGTAGAGTTTTATACATGAAATCAAATTTTACAGAAGAAATTTTTCTTCTCATTTTTTATTATAAGTGTCCACATGGACTCAACCCATATATAGAGAATCATTAAGAAGAATAGAAAATTTATTATAATTAATTACTCTAATTTTTTTTTCTATTATACTAATTTACATAAAACAATATCATAGTAGAGACCATAAAATTCATCAATAACTAGAAAAAAAGGTAATTACCAAGAACATCTATCCCTATATCCATTTGAACTCTCACAAATCATTCCGGGGATTATTTTTTAGGAGTCCTAGAAAATTGTTCTAAAACAAAATCATCACTAAGACACTAGGATGAGCATAAATCCATATTTACATAGCATTAACCTAATAAATTGAATGAATAAGTAAATGATGAACATTTGGTAATTTTTATGAAACAATAATTTAATCAATATAAAAGATATAAATTCAATGAAATAGTAAATAGAACTAAATTTTACCCAATTATTTGCACAATATTGGTATATAAAAACATTGTTGATGAGTTTGGAACCCATATTATGAATATCACCAAATTGACTTCATGAGTACATAGTTAAGAAAAGGGATGGAATTTAAGCAAACTATTTCACTAATAGATAAAATTGAAACCATCAGAATACTATCTCCCTATACAACACATCAAAATTTTAAACTATATCAAATAGATGTCAATATTGAATTTATAAATGTTAATATTAATGATTATTTTTTAGAACCCTAATGGATTTATAAAATCACTAATTCAAAATTATGTTATTATATAAACTTAAGAAAATTTTGTTTAAAACATGTTCCTATAGAATTGTATGGTAGGTTCAAAACATTTATGATTTCACAGGATTTTTAAAAGACAATTTCAGACGCTTCCCTATTTATGAGATGATTTTAAATTGATTTAATATTAATTAAAATAATTTTATAAGGTAATATTTATTGTTCTTCCTGAAATTCATTATTTATAAAATTATCAAAACTATTGAAAAATGAAAATGTAATGAAATTTATTGGGGATTTTAATTTCATTCTCTGTTTATAAACTAATAAAAATAAAGATTGAATTATTTTTTACCAATGTATGTACAATAAATACAATTTATAATGTTTTGTATTGTAAATTTTAAAAGGAAGTGATACTATAATGAATGGCCCAAGTATACTTGATCATGATGAATATGAGAATATATTTTCTAAAAATATGTTTAGTGATATGATGGGGAGTTTATATTTATTATCATATAATCAGTCAGAACTTTTTTACTGTGTGTATGTAGGAATATTTTCATGAAAATCCTAGGGAATTACATTTAAAATTTTTTAATGTATTGTTCAAATTCCTCAACTGTAAAACAAAATTTGGACTGATCTATCCAAGAGATATTTCTTTTGATTTAATTAATTTTTCAAATTCTAATTTCTATGGTTAAATTTAATATATAAAAGTAAACTATGGAATATGTCTCATTTTTTGGCATGTAAAAGGTATGAGAGACTAGTAAAAAGGAGAATTATGTTGTATTATCCACAACTGAAGCTGAGTACATAGTTTTAGGTGATTCTTGTGTATAGTTTTTATTAATGAAACAAACCTTACTGGACTATGGGTATATGTTTAGGAAATAACATATAAACCAAGACCAAAAAATTGATATAAAAATCCATTTAAATATCATGTATCATTATAGGACAAACATTGATATATTAAATCATTTTTATAGGGATAGTTTTCAAATATTAGATACTTCTACTGAATTTATTATTATAAAACAGAAGCATTCTAACATGTTTACTGAGGCAATATATGTATATAGAAAAAGACATATTAGACATGAACATTGTATCAACCCGAGATTTTTTGAGAATTATTATTTTTAATTTCATTGAGGTCTTGTGTGTACGCAACACCAAAGGGAGATTTCACTACACGCATCGCTAACTTGGCTTGCATTATACGCAATCACGACCTTCCATGATATCGTGTGTAGTACGCAATACCGAGTTTCACTAAACAAAGATATATTGTTATAATATTATTATGGACTACCAGTTATGTACATTGTTAACTACATTTTTAATTTTATAACATTATTTTTCATATTAAACATTTTCTAGAACATGGTATGAGAACAAAATAAATATTTCGGGTAAAATAAGTATTTTTCAAAAAATGCAGCTTTGCCGCCTTTTGATGGAGCACCCACATTAAGTCTAGTTTTTTTAATTTTTATAAGTTCAATTTGATAAAATAAAATTCTTATAGGGAATCAGGATATAAAAATTTACTTTGGATAAAATTTTCATATTATTCTCATAACCTTCATATTTTAAGGAATAGTAAAAACACGCTATATTTTAATTAAAAACATATTTTTTTCATTGAAATAATTTATATGGTTAAATTATAATATTTAATGGTTTTAAAGTATAAATATAATATATTCTTACCATTTAATATAATTTATGTCATTACCATTAATTTTACAATGACTTCATAGGTAAAAACATTTCAATCATTGGAAATGTTTTAACTTTTAAAACCCATTTTCTTAACAATAGGATTATTTTTAAATTAATTACTACAACTTCAATGTTTTGAATTTAGAAAAATGGATTTCATATTTGGATTCAGTGGGTCCAAATTATGTTAATAGGTCACTTTTAATTTTTTTTGACATTATGAATAGTAACTACGGTAATTCTTATTTACCATAGTTAAAGGTAAATTAGGTAATTAGGGGTAAAAATAATGTTATAAAATTACCCTAACACCTGAAAAAAATTTATTGGATGACTAAAAGTCGAACCATATCACCTAAGGGTCTGACTATATTCATTTTATGGACTTTTGACCTTGAAAATAATTTAATTATAATTAAAACCAAAGAAAGTGACAACATGTCACTCTCTTAAATCTTATAAGTACAATAATTTTAATTTTACAATAAAATTCATTAAACATTGAACATGAATAGTCTCTAGAAAGATAATAAAATTATCTACATCATGTGAATTTATTTAGAATTTCTAGGGATTAAATAATTATCATTAAAGGTGAAACAATAGTGATGTTGAAATTATTTTATTGATTGAAATATCAAATAAATTGTTTTAAAAATATTAAAATAAATATTTTATTAACTATTTAATCTGATCCACGAATTTTCTAGATAAATATGACTTGTTATGAATTTATATTTTAGTTCGAACATATCTTCTGTGTGGATTTTATATAAATTCAAATAAATGAATAGTGTCGAAATTGACAGTATTGTTATTTAAAAAAATAAAATTGTTTAAAAATCTATTTTTTTAAAAAAATTACAAATCAAAATATATATGGTCGAAAATTTCATATATTATCCAATTATGGACCATTCACAACACATAATTAATTATTTATAACAATTTAAAATTTAGAATCTTATTACCACAAATACAATTAAATAAATTAAATAAGGATAAATCAAGTTGATAAGGTTTAAAATAAATTTCCAACTTCTCTAAATTTTATTGGTTGATGAGATTACAACCCTATCTCATCTAATATTTGAATATGAGTCATTTTTGGTGGTTTTTAATTGGGTTTTGATTTATTATAAATTAATATTTCTAAGGTTTCCAAAGGTGCCCCTCTCCTCCATTATAAAAGGCCACCTCCTCCCTCTCCTCTTCACAACACCTTGAGCCTTAAAGATCAGCCAACCCCTGCCAATTTCTATTATCCACATCCCTAGAAACAGTCTAGTGGTTCTCATCTTCTAAAAATACCAACTCTTGTCCTTTAAGAGGGATTATAATGGAGGCACGCCGAGGAAGAGGTAATCTATTATACTAATTCTTTCAAGTTTATATACTGAATATATATTATATATAAATAATCTTTTACATTTTATAATTAAGTGAATAAACATATGATCTAAAATATAGAGAACAAAAAATTGAAACATGTACGATAAATGAAACGATTTTACCCAAAACGCTGCTTTAAGATGGAATTTACAAAAGAACGGGTAATATAAAGTCATAAGTGAACCATATATGATATCATAACAATGAATATGATTCTATAATAACTAAATGACATTATTTAAATCATTATACAGGAGGTTCGGATACATTCGAAGCATATCAGACATAAGGTAAGGGATAATTTTTCAAATCTCATTTTTATCCGAGATTGCTTATACGTAAGTATTTACTGGGGTTATTTTTATAATCCATGTCCATGTATTCTAAAAAAAAATTCATAAAATGTTTACAATTCTTCCATGTATGTTTAAAGTCATTTTTACCCTTTTTGGACTTTTTACCACATTTTATGCAATGAATCTTTCCTTTGGTTACCATTGTATGAAAGAAACTTCAAGTAATAAACCATTTATAACCCCGATGAATTTCGAGGGAGAAATTCATTTTAAGGGGGGTAGAATGTAACAACCCGATATTTTTTAAGAATTATTAATTTTAATTTCATTGATGTCTTGTGTTGTATGCAACACCAAAGGGAGCTTTCACTACAAGAATCCTTGGCTTGGCTTGCATTATACGCAATCACGAGCTTCCTCGATAGCGTGTGTAGTACGTAATACCAGGTTTCACTAAACAACGATATATTGTTATAATATTATTATGGACTAGCCATTATGAATAATATTAACTAAATTTTGAATTTTATAACATTATTATTCATCTTACACAATTTCTATAAATTGGTATGAGAATAAAATAAATTTTTCGTGTAAAATAAGTATTTTTTAAAAAATGCAGTTTTGCCGCCTTTTGATGGGGCACCCACATTAAATATAGTTTTTGACATGTTTATAAGTTCAATTTGAAAAAATAATAAACTTATATGGAATCAGGATATAAAAATTTACTTGGGATAAATTTTTCATATTATTCTGATAACTTTCATATTTTAATGAATAGTAAAAACTGTCTATATTTTAATTAAAACCCACTTTTTTTCATCGCAATAATTTATATGGTTAAATTATAACATTGAATGGATTTAAAGTATAAATAGAATATATTTTTACCATTTAATATATTTTATGTCATTACCATTAATTTTATAATGAATTCATAGGTAAAAATATTTTAATATTTGTAAATGTTTTAAATTTAAAAACCCGTTTTCTTACCAACATGATTAATTTTAAATTAATTAATACCATTTTTGTGTTTTGAATTTTTAAATATGGATTCCATATTTGGATATACTGGGTTCAAATTATGTTAATAGGTTACTTTTTTTTTGATGTTATAAATAGTAACTATGGTAATTTTTATTTACCACAGTTAAAGGTAAATTGGGTAATTAAGGGTAAAAATAATATTATAAAATTACCCTAACACCTGCCAATATTTTATTGGATGACTAAATGTCGACTCATATCACTTAAGGGTATTAATAGATTCATTTTATGGACTTTTGGCCATGAAAATAATTTAATTATTATTAAAACCAAATAAAGTGGCAACAAGTCACTCTCTTAAATATTTTAAGTATAATAATTTTAATTTAGTGATAAACATCGTGAAACTTAAAACATGAATAGTCTCCAAAAATATAATAAAATTATCTACATCACGTGAATTTATTTATAATTTTTAGGGATTAAATAATTTTTATTAAAGGTGACACAATAGTGATGTTGAAATTATTTTATTCATTGAAATATCAAATAAATGGTTTTAAAAATATTCAAATAAATATTTTATGGACTATTTAATATGCTCCATGAATTTTCAAGATAAATATGATATGTTATGAATTTATATTTCAGTTCGAACATATCTTCTATATGGATCATATTTAAATTCAAATAAATGAAATGTGTCAAAATTGACACTATTGTTAGTTTATAAAAAATAACATAATATAAAATTGATTAAAAATAAAAATAAAAAATAAAAATAAAAATTTAAAATTTATATGGTAAAAAATTCATATATTATCCAATTATGGAAAATTCACAACACATAGGTAATTATTTATAACAATTTTAAATTTAGAATCATATGACCACAAATAAAATTAAATAAATTAAATAAGGATAAATCAAGTTGATAATGTTTAAAATAAATTTATAACAATTTTAAATTTTACTGGTTGATGATATTACAACCCTATCGCATCTAATCGTCCAATATAACTCATTTTTGGATGTTTTTAACTGGGTTTTGATTTATTATAAATTAGTATTTTTGAGGTTTTCAAAGGTGCCCCTATCCTCCCTTATAAAAGGGCACCTCCTCCCTCTTCCCTTCACAACACCTTGAGCCATAAAGATCGTCCAATCCCTGTCCATTTCTCTTATCCACTTCCTTAGAAACATTCTAGAGGTTTTTATCTTCTATGAATACCAGCTCTAGTCCCTTAAGAGGAATTTTAAAGGAGGCACATCGAGAAAGAGTTAATCTCTTCTACCGATTGTTTCAAGTTTCTTTCTTCTTCAACTTCCTCTTCTTTAGTTTTTTAATTGTGAAGTAATACAATTGGTATCATTAATATGCTAATATGAAATTATAAATATGAAAAAACCCCATTTCACCTTCTATCCATCCTATGGAAAATGAAATCACCGCGCGTGCATACGCACGGAATATCATCACCACGTCGTGCTGTAATTAGTTTTTCCACCACCACCTTACATGGATGGGTATAATGGTGTAAAGAATAACTATATATGGTTATTATAAAATCATACTCATTCTGAGATATTATATAATCCACTACAATTGTATTCAATAATTATAGGGATGATATCATCGATTGTGCGTACGTACGGATTACCATTTCCATAAACGCGATAAGATTCATTTTCCTTGATTAACCATTCAAGTATGATTATATAGTATATATATAATAAACAATTATGAAAGATATTTCACAATTTATGTACATATATGTTTCATTTACTTAATACTGTTCAATTCAATAAGGAAATGAAAACAGCATTTATGAGTACGTACGACCTACCGTCTCCATGAACAGTGTTTTTCATTCCATTTATTGATCTATAATATATATTTATATACTGAATATATTATATATATAAATAATGTTTTACTTTCTGGAATTAAGTAAATAAGGATACGAGTAATAATATCAAAAACAAAAAATCGAAACACGTACGATAAATGAAATGATTTTACCCAAAACCCTGCTTTAACTTGGAATTTACAAAAGAACGGGTAATATAATGTCATAAGTGAACCATATATAATATTATAACAATGAATATTATTATGTAATAATTAAATGACATTATTTAAATCATTATACAGGAGGTTCAGATACATACGAAGCATATTGGACATAAGGTAAGAGATAATTTTGCAAATCTCATTTTAATCCAAGATTGCGTATACGTAAGTATTTACTGGGGTTATGTTTATCATCAATTTCCATGTTTTCTAAAAATGTTTTAATAAAATGTTTAAAATTCATCCATGTATGTTTAATGTCATTTTTACCCTTTGTGAACTTTTTACCACATTGTATGGAAGGAAAGATTCTTTTTGGTTACCATATAACGTACTTGACTTTTCCGACATTAGTGTGAGGATAATGTTTTATAACATATACGGAATGAATGGGTTTTTATGTTTTCATAATGCCTTATTTTCATGAAGCTTACTAAACATGATTTCATGAATATTTTCAAAAAAATCTTTTTCTTTTAAAATTTCATGGAATTTTGTGAAAAGAAAATTATTTTAAAGAACAAAGGATATTTTCCTCAAGAATTCATTTCAAGTGTTTTATAAAAACTATTTTTCATCTAAGATGACATTATTTTGAAAGTTTTTATTTCAAGAATAATGTCTCTATTATTTACATGGTTTGATTTTTCTTATGATTAAATGATATCCATTTGTTTATATGGATTATGTTATGATGGGATGATGTTTATGAAACCCATTTTATTCTTTGGGTTATGATGAATGATTAATATTTATTTTGTGGCACAAGTAAGAATGATTTAATTATGAGATGGGTGGGACCTATATCTACCTCTAATGCATTGGGTAAAGATTCCTACCTCATGAAATAGACATGGTTAGAATAGAAAATTAATCTGGTTCAATGATATAGGACTGGAACGAGGAGTGAACTCGATTCAGTAAGGGACTTTGTCCACTAATATGGTCTTGGCAGTAATGCCTTAGCTAATATGGAAATCATATCATGTGCTTAATGGTTTTCCAAAATTACATGTTTTATTCCCATGCTATTTTATCATGATTATTATTCCATTATGATCTATTCCTTATGTAATCCCAAGATTTATTTCTCATGATTTTTAATGTTTAAACTTTATGTTTATGTTTTTTTATGTTCAAATGTATATGATTTTCTTTATTTTCTCCATGCATACCCTTACTGAGAATTTGAGCTCACCCTTTTAATGTTTTCTTTTCCCTAGGATTTAAAGAATGGTTTTAGGTAAGAAAACAAAAAGGGGAAGATCTTTATGGGAGATGTTGAAGATCTTTCACCATGATTAGAAGATTATGTTCCGAGTTTCCAAAGACACTAAACTGTTACGGTCCTTGAGTTTTGGTTTTTGTTATGTATTAAGTTCTCCGCAAAAGTAATGTAATGTCCATGTACGTCAAGTTTGGGGTCTCTACAAAGTTGTAATGTAAAATTTCACCTATTAAATTTCTTTCAATAATTATTTTTTTATGGAAGATTAATGTCATAGGTTTGGCTGATACCATTATTTTTCATCATTATCTTAATATTTTTTCAAAATACTATTTGGTTCCACTATTTAGTTGTTACTTCTATATGCAGAAAAATTAATTATTTTTATCTAATTATTTTTATTTCAAATAAAAAACCATCTTTTTGAAATTTTAATTGATTCCCTAAAGGATAAAATTTCATATATTAAAATTTATATAAATCCATTCTCAATCATTCCACATTAATGCCATTCAAACCCCTTCCATTATCTCATGCACCCATGTCATTTGAAAGTCAACATTAAATGATCACATACGTGATTCAATGGTTTGGATGAAGTATGATATTTATTGATTGGATTATTCACAACCTATAAAAAATCAATAGGTCACTCGAGTTTTCCTTTTGAGTCGGTAAAACCTCTTTACATATATTATTTTGTTATCACTACGAAAGATGTACATATACTTTTGTCTAAATAAAGAATTTCCCTTATCTATAAAGTAATTAAAGATAAAATATGGTATGATTTGTTCTTAGTGAATAATATTACATTATATAATATATTCTTTTTTTTTATTTCTAACTATTTTTTATGTTAATGTTTGTGTACAAAAATCCTATCATCAGAATGATGATAGATGGTAAGGATAATGATTTTTTCATCAATTTCATGTGATAGGTGCTTAGGATTTAATAATAAAGGAGTTTATGAGTAATATCATTGTTCATATCCAATATATAGTGAAATTAGTTCATCAAATCATCACTAATAAAAATTAATGGGGAATCTACCATGAGAATGGCCATAATAGAAGATCTGGATAGAGAATATTGGAATATTTTGATGTTTTTTCATCATTTATTTTTCCTCATAATGAGAATTTCAATATATTTATGTATCAAGATACATTTTCTTTTTTTTATAATGAAAATATTTCAAAAATTTGTTTTTTATGAAAACTAAATAGTTTATATTAAAGATATATGAAAACCTTCCACTTAGGGGAATTATCATATTAATAATAAGTTGATTTCATATTTTTTATGTAGAAATATGACTTATTCTTATTTGATAAGAATATAGGACTTGGTGTGATGGTTTTTATTAATATATGATGATTGTGAAATAAATAATGTTAGTAGGGATCCATGGATAACAAAGTGGGTAATGGATAGTGAAATGTTGAGTAAGAAGATTATCCCTATATAGAACCCTTCTAGACTAAGATATTTAGTTGATCTTATAATGGATCGAGATAAAATAGTAGTTTATTTATCTAATAAATATGCTAATGAGGCTAGTGATAAATGAGATAAAATATTTTTTGATTAAGATAATAATAAAATCTTTTAGTTTAAGCGGTGAGTGACCCTAGAAAACTAACGAGTCCTCTAGTTTCATATATACCCCTTGGTTCTCTTCTTTCTATACCACATTGGGAGTGTTTTTTGAATAATGAAACTAAGGATTCAGACCCTAATGTTTTTAATTTAACTCATTTAAAAGAATCATATTCAAATATTACTAAATATGTATTCAGTTTTTAAGATGAATACATGTATGATGTTGGTCGAAAAAATGTGGATGAAGAAAAAATCTATTTGTGGATATTTTTTCAGCCCCAAAAACTATACTTGGAGAGAGGGATGGTAACTCCAAACCATTTTTTGTGTGTAAAATAGTTTAATTACTAACTAATATATATGAGAAATGTTTTCATTATCTGGATGTACCTTCAAAATAAGATAAGTCTCTAGGTTTATATATTCTTGGTCTAACTTATTCTAACACAGGTACTAATAATCAAGATGTAGGGAGTCCACTGAATCATGGTGGAACTTCCATTTAAGAAAAATATACATATTTTAAGAAATATTTATGTGAAATAGTATACCCCAAAGATATTTTAAATCCATTTCCTTTGGATTTTACTTCAAGAGATACTATACAAAGGGATTCACCACTAGTTCTTGATAAAGGTACTTTTTCATGAGAATGTTTCACTACGATATGACAGTTTTTCACCTCCTCCTCATACTCCACCTCAAACCAAGTACTAGAATAATATGGATTTGTTTTAGATTATGTATTATATATTATATGATATTTCTAACATGATAATATATTCTAAATTCATGGGTAAGAGTCTCATGGAAGATGTTATATCCTTTGTAGTATCATTGGTTTTGGCGCGCCACTAATTGAAGTTATTCCTAATGATTTGAAAATTATATATAGAGAATAAAAGGTTGGATGAGAAGATTTTTTCTTCCCACTCTATCTTTCTTGAAATTCCACTATACCTCACCTAATGATATAAATTGGGGATTCGAAGTATATATTCCTTTTCTATATATAGACACTTTTCTCTTATATTTACTCCCACTTATGTGACTATTGCAGATTCCCGTTTTATTAGAACTATTGTTATAGTTCAGCTGAATGATGTTTTTTGAAACTGTTCATCATATAACAAGTATGAAATCATATTGACAAATTCCCATGGTGAGAATAATATTATGAATATTAGATAATTCTTAAATAAAATTAGAAGTGATAGGGTCACTATAAAAAAATGCAATGGGTATTGCATGTCTATGATTTTTCACAAGAATGATCTTAATTATATTTACATGTTTTTTATTGAGATCCAAATTTTACCTCAGGTAACAATGGAATTAAAGGAGATATTATGTTATTAATTTAGTTTTAACCATTTTTATTATTTTTATATAGTAAAATACTTGTTTCTATCAGATCATGGATCATGGTGGAAGAGTCATCACACAATTTGTTAAAATGATGGATCTTTTTCTCTAGACAACTAAGACTGTAATGATTTCACCTCTTTACATTCCTATGATAGTTGTTTTCTCTTCCCATATCTCATATATTCTTTAGACTACATCTATTATATTCATTCCTTTTAGAAATAATCTTATTTTGAAAATGATACATCTGAGGCTAGTGGAATCATAAATTGTATGTAGGAAAATATGTTCTTTATAATCTCATACTCATGCACATAATATTGTTGGAAATATAAAAGGCAAAAATGATCCTACGTCTATTCATGATGAGGATTCATCAGACTCTGAATATGATATTATAGGACCTTATTAATTTTGTAGGCATTTGATGATGTACTTAATTCGCATTGACTTTATTAAAAACTCATTAATCATAATTAATTTATATTTTCTCTCTACCACATTCTATTTTATCCTCTTTTTTAGTCCCAATGGGTTAGAAATATGTTTTTTATGAAAAATAATGTTGATATGTATGGATGTTTTTGGAACATTTCTTTTCTAGATGAGTACGAAATTTTTGTGGAACATAATTTTTATTTATGAGTACAAACTTTTGGTATTATATTCTATCTTGAAATTTTCTTGAAATCGTGGAATTTTGATTTTCATTTTTTATAATGAGTTTTTATAAAAATATGGGAATATTTTTGGATCAATCAATTTTTTTTTATTTTAATGTTTGCAAATTATATTCATCTTCACCCACAAATAAGACATAAAGTTTTATCTTTACCACTATTTATGTTTCGATGTACCATTCTGAGGGCCTCAAAATCAATAATTTACCCTTACCCAAGTTATATGTAACATTAAACATTCTTTTAGTTACCCTTATGTATGTTAATTAATATTATTCCTACACTAAATAAATCTCTTTGTTCCATAAGAAACTTTTTTAACAACCCTTACAAAAGTCATATAATTTGTAATTTAACCTTTTGTAATTTTAGTTTACACTTAAACACAACATTTTTTACCTTTATACAACACAAAAAAACTAGTCTTTACATTTACATATGTGTTAGTTTAACCATAAAAACGTATATATGTTTTTTTCCTTAAAATCATTTTATCTATCCATTATACCACATATTAAAAAAATATTCACTGAATTTTTTTATATCCCAATAATGTTACTATTACATCACACTATGCTTAGATTAGTTTACTTTCCATCCATAAGTTATAGAAATCTACCACTATTTGACCAAGTGTTCCCCTACTGAAACTATGATACCATTAGAACAAATTTTCAACCAATAGTTTAGATGAGCTGGCATTAGTTCAAATTCTGCTATAACCAAATTAGATTTGTAACCATCAATATACTCTATAACCTCTTGAAGGTTATTTCTACCACTAATTCAATTTTCTTACCAATAGAGAATTTATAATACTATTAGTAAAAACATGTTACATATTTTCCATTTCATCAACCATTAGTAATTGAGATCTATAAGTAAAAAAGTTATCCTCCCACCAAATAGATTTACTACCACTAGAAGGATATTCAACAATCTATTAAAGCATTTTACTACTAGTTTATAATTATAATATATGTTTTTACTTTCTAGAAACTAGTAAAATCCTACTAACTTTGATTTATAGAATTAAATTTATATTATTTATCCAAATATATAGTTAACATTATTTAAGGTATTTCAGTGAGATGTGTATTCAAGATTGATTTTTCATAAAATGGACACATGGACATTAAATATAAAGTCATTCATTATGAAGATTATTCTCTGTATTAATAATTATCTCATTATAGTATTATCATACAATAAATAATTGTATTTTTTGAAAAGTTATAAAAGTATGTAGACCCCTCATCCATAATTGATGTTCCAATACTATCTACAACTATCTAGTTTTCAACACATCAATGCTAAATGTAAAAATATAGGACAATATTACATTTAAATAATACTCTACATCTCAAAAATAAAAAATCATATGAAAATTAATTGAAAAAATTATAGGATAGATTTAAAGGAAATCCAAATTAAGAATGAGAACATTACTAACTATCTCTATCTTAATTGGAGAAATAATAACTTCCAAAACACATATTCGCTATTTATTAATATTATCTATTTTTGATTACCTATATGTGTCTATTTCTTTACACTATGCACTTAATATCTAAATATATTTAATTTCATTATATTGTAATAGATTCACCCACTTATTCTTTTTACAATATTTATCCAACGAATAATTGTTCCATAGGATGTGTTTATCCTATATTAACTTGTGTGTCGTTGTATGAAAACACCTTATCTAGGTTTTGGATCGAATAATTTTTTTAATTAATTTCTTCAAAGTAAATGAATATCACATTGATAGTATAATGTCTTACATTGAGAGTGAACCTCTTGTTTTTATTGTTTTTTTATTAATTTTACATTTTAATATTTTATGAAAAATATTTTTTTATTTTTCCAGACTCTTTAATAAAAACAATTCTCAGTTAGTTACCTTTTCTAAGTGATGTATATATTTTTTAAGTGTAATTATATTTATTTAATAGGTTAAATTTATTTTCAAATTGTATGAAAAATACTATGATAAAATGTTTTAAAAAATATTTTAAAAACATTTTATTATATATATCAACTATATTAGTTAACTTTGTTGTTTTTTTTAATTTATTAATTTGTTTTCATTTTTTATAAATATTAGTATTTTTGGAAACCTGATTCCCCTCTCTCTTAAATTTTTCCTTAGTACTATAATTTATATTGACATAAAAATACAGTGAAAGGAATGATAATACAAAATTTTGAAGAATAGAATATTTACATTATATTTAAGAAACAAATACATCTAAAATAAAAAATATATATGTTTATCAAAATAGTATTTATAGTAAAAAAGCATTATCTTTATAATAATTATATAACCATGCTATCCCCTCTCTATTGATTTATCCATATACCTACTTTTTTACATCTTTTCTTCTTTTTGAGTGTAGAAGAAATTCATATTCATAGAATCTAAAAAAAGTAATGAATAAATTTTATCACTACTATAGATTAATTAATATTCATCGCTTCAATTATCATCTCTACAAATGCTATCTATCGAGTTCCTTTTTTTAATGCTATAAAATTTTGTTGATAAATTGATCCTTTATCATATTTTCTGATAAACTAAGAAAGGTTTCAATAATAAGTGGTTTAATTGGCACTAATAAAAGCCCCCCTTTTAAAAAACCAAATAATTTAATATATATATATATCATTTTATATTACAGTAAGTATATATGTGTAAATATAATATATAAATATGAGTAATATTACAATATTAAAATAATTTTTTATCAATCTTATTTTAATAATTGAATATATTAAAAATTATGAAATCCAAATGATTCATTATAAAAGTTAAATAATTAATTTATAAAAATTAATTAAAATTTTTATATATAAATGTAATATATTACAATATCTTTTATGTAACTATATTAAAATATATATGAAGATTTATTTATTTAAATATATCCCATAGTTGAATTTATATATTTATATTCATATTAATTAATTTGAAACATAAAAATATATATTTATTTATGGGTATCCTTGTGTATGTATCTGGATTCAAGTATATGTATTTGTGTGTGTGGGTGTACAAATTTCAATGTAGGTGGGTGTATGTGTATACATGTGTATATACATACATGTTATATGTGAATATAAGTGTTGCCTGTTCACATGTGTATGTACATAGATGTATGTGTTGTGTATATGTAAGTTTATGTGTACATGTATATGTGTGTCTCTGTGTGTCTATGTGAATGTATGTGTATGTTAGTGTGTGTATGTATTGGTATGTGTATATATTTATTTGTATTTGTATGTGTCTGTGTATGTCTATGTGTGTGTCTATGTGTATGTATGTGGATTTATATGTATCGATGTCTGTACGTAGGTGTGTGATATATAAGGTATGTCTATGTTTATGCAATATTTTAAAATATGCTTATATATGTGTATGTATGTGTATGTATATGTATGTACGTGTCTGTAATTCTGTGTTTTCTCATTGTGCACAAGTATGTATATGAATATAGCTGTATAGGCATGTAAATAAATAGATGTGGTGGTATGTGTGTGTGTATGTCTATGTATGAATATGACTTTGTATTTCTATGATTATGGATATGTGTATATGTCTGTATGTATGTATATATATAATGTGTATGTTCATGTATATCTATATGAATATAACATTATATAACAAAAAAAGTCATTTGTTCTATTGATATCACATGTCTCATTATAGTATATGTGTATATATATCAATACATATACAAACACACAATCACATGAAAATTCATTTAGATTTTCAAATTTAAATAAAGGAAATTTAAGAAAGAAATATTTATATACATACATTTAAAAAAAATAAATTATCTATATATATTAATAAATTTTTGTTTGTTAATATTTTATATTCTTAATATGTTTATAATTTATAATATTTATATTTATCATTTTTATTTTAAAACTTATTTTATTTATTTATTTACCAAATTATTATTAACTCATTTCTATGTAATAAATTTTAATGAATATCTATTGTATAAATGCACTTTTTATTATTTATTCATTCCTAATTTAATATTTATTCGTTTTTACTTGTTTTGAAACTGAAATAACATGTATTGTTTATTTATTTTGTACTATTTAAATATAATTACATTATTTTTAAAATTAATATATTTTATTAATTTTTAATTTTTATTTATATAATATTTTTTATTCAATTTTAATATTTCTAAATTTTTTATAATTTCTATAATATAATTATTTTTTATAATTTTTCCTTTTAAATATTTTTTCATTTTTAAAATTTATTCAATTATTTTTTTAAAATTTATTCATTTTTAATTATCATATATATATATATATTAGTATATATTATGTTTTTAGGGTAAATGTTACATTTAAACACACACACACACCACACACACATGCTAGAAATGTAGGTTAAAGCCCCCATAGCCTCCCCCCATGGGGATAGTTCACCCATAAAACACTATTTATTTTGAATGTGGATCATAATCCTAATGTCCTCTAAGTCTAACCAGTATGTAATTAAACCCAGTAAGCCCATTATAATGGCATGGTAGTGCCTCATCGCTAACTAGCCGCATGTACACTCCAAGTCCAGTGCGGATCCAACCAACGTAGAAACCCACACCTATGCCCTCACCACCCTTAATGACCACTATAATGGCCCCATAGGGCCCCACCGACTAGATGTCAACTGATGGCACACAACCCTGCAGCCCTGCACCTGTGCCCTCACAAAGATACTTGATACCAATCTCAACCTCCATAATAGCACCTCAACACCATAGTAGTATCAACCTCACTTGCGCCCTCACCACCCTTCAGGACCTTTATAGAAACCCCATATGGTCCCTTTTGACCAGCCATCTCCGGATGGTACATAACCCCACAACCCCACACATATTGTTGTCACCAATTCTCAAACTCCATAGCAACCCCATTAATTCTGATGACACAAATCCGCTCTACCAATTTTTCCACTAATAATCACCCCTCCCCCTATATATGGGAAAACAAAAGCAACATGTGGGAATCAAACACTAATCCCACAACTGCATAGATGCCGCAGACATTGCAGGTCACTAACTTACCTACACTATGTTTTATTTAAATATTAATATTTAACACATTATGTGGTATGAAATTTATATAATTAATATTTGTTTTTTTTGTTTTTGTAAATATTTATTTAAATAATTATACATTTATTATTTACTCCTTAATAATCAATTTCTTATTATAAATCAATTTCATTTCAATTTACTATTTTTTATATGTTTTATATTAAAATTTATTCCTTTTATTATATCATTAATTTAGTATATGGGACATCACTCATTTGTTTGAACCTCATAATACCAAATCAATAACCTACGATCAAATCTGGGAAACTTATAAAAAATATGAGGATGAAAGGGGTGATGATGCTCAGCCCATTGATCAGAGGTGGGTTGTGATGTGTGATCACATTACTAGGAAATGTGGATGGCAATGATAATTACAATAGGGCATGTGGTGTAGCTCAGTAAGGAGAGGGGAATTGTAGAAGTGTGATGTTGGATGGGCCCCTTTTGTGTGTCTCCTTAGGCGGAGAGTTGTGACATGAAAATAGCTGAAGGTGTTGGGAACATAAGCTATTGATTTTGTAATGGAATCTATGTCCACAAGGCCTTCATGCCATAAAAAATGTTAGGTTATCCCTTTGATGGGGATATTATAAGGCCCCATTCATAAACATAACATAATATTGAGTTTTTTAATGAATTTATATTGAGTATCCTTTTAGGTTTAATGCATTAGAGAATTAGGTCATCAATTATACAAAACTAAATGAATTTTAGAATTAGAATCTTATACTCACTATCCATTTTTTTCATTAAACAAAAAAACATTAAAATGAAATATGACATCATTTCATGTTTTAAAACAATTTTTTTTATCCCATAATTGACTCAATTATTCATTATATCTCATGAAAAGAATTTCAAAACATGGGTTGAGAAAAAAATACAGCTAGGGATACATAATGAAAGAAAACTTTTAGTCTTGAGAAAACTTTTAAGCCATGAAAATGTTATCATAAAGTCATACCGTTCACCTTTAAGAAGTTTCAAAAAACTTCATGGAATATAAGCTCATTGCATACCGTTTTTGTAAAAAAATATTACCATAAAATTCCATGGAAAGAAACATATATCATATAATGGTGACTTGGGACATAAACATACTTAAATAGAATAACCCTATGTGAAACCTTCACACATATCACTAAATGGAGTAGCCATATGGCTGACTTCCATACCCAATGCATTGGAGGTTTTAACAAAACTACCCATCCTTGGTTTATCATTGAACCACTCATCATTTGGTTTATCATGTACCACCAACCATTGGTTTATCATGTAACCACCTGTCAAATGTCCAAGTACCATTATATAATCATGACACAAAGAATATTGAAAATATCAACATTTCATTAATGAAATTTCATTTGAAATCACAAGAAATCATTTCAAGATAATTAAAAATTCTATCCATTTCAAAAACAAATTTCAATACCAAAACACAAAAAAATGGAATACCCGATTTCTTTTACTTTTAAAAACATTAAGTCTTATAGAGGAATCCTAATATCAAATAACGATTATGGTGGCAGAGAGGACATTGTCACCGCATAATTTAAAAACATTCTTATTTTTATTCAGTAAAATGATTCATATAAAAAAGATTCTATTGAATTAAATTTAATTTCAATGGGATTTATTACACACTTTATAAAATAATGAGGTGTAAATTAACAAATTATACCTCAATGATAGAAGAATGAGATGAAGTCTCTTACCTTGAGTCTAATTTGACATGTATGTTCCTTGTTATTTCATAATAATAAACTCAATACAATTTCTCCTTGATTAAGAAACATTTTCTTTTTTATTATTCTTTTTTATCACTTATTACCACATTATAAAAATTACATAATTATTTAAGTTAATATCAGTCATTTTGTGGATATTGGGTACCTAAGACAAAAATGATATAATTATAATTACAAATTTTCCTTGTGGTTAAAAGTATATTATCTCCATAATAGTTTTCAAGATTTTAATATCATATATATCTATTATATATGTATTTATAATATTCCATAACATTTGGAGATATGAAATGAAATGCACCGTTCACTGAGACGGTAATCCGTACGTATGCATGAGCCCTACATTCGTTTATTTGTCATATTAATGAAATAAAAACGAAATGATACATAGATATATTATAATTCCAGTATAATATAATATGTTATATATGATACATATTTTAATTAACATTATCCTTTATATGCTCCATTTATGTAATGAACGAATCATATCACTTTGAGTGGGAGGTAGTCTGTACGTCCTCAAATGAAATTGTCATATTTACACATTATGGAATCCATAATGGTAAGATGTAAATAAAAAATGTAGAAAACTAGAGACAAAATAGATCAAATATCTTTCATATATAATTGAACATCCATCATAATGGACACCATGAGAGGTGGTAAGGGAAAATCAAAGAATCATCGTTCGGTGAGACAGTAGTTCGTTGTACACAGAAACAATATGTTTGTATCCAATAGATTAATGTGTGTGTATTTTTAGTTGAAATAATTTTCATAATAACATCCTCATATAATTAAGATACTATTTTTTAATTAATTAAATGTATTATAATATAAAGTATAATGAATAAGTCAAATAATGGAAATGAACTTTTGAGAAGATGCTACCTCAAAAACTTGTAACTCCCTTTGATTTGAGCCAAAAGGCTTTCTTTAATTGCCTTATTCCAAAGATATAGCCTATAGGATGAAGAAAGGGATGTGGGGAGATTATTTTAGAAGTTTTTGGATGATCCAAGGGGCTTGAGAGGTGTGTGTAATTTTTAGTGATGATTCCCTTTAATAAGAGGGGGGATGGGGCACTTTAGGAATATCTAGAAATATTATGTTATTATAAATTGTATTTCAATTTCAAAAGGTCCAAATCTAATTTAATTAGAACATAATATGATTTTTGTTATATATATGCTAAAACAATAGGTTTTATATAATTATAGGTCAGAACTATAACTATATCTTTTAGTTTTAACACTTCATTAACTAATTTAATTCTTACCATGTACTCTTATATATTCATTCTATATGGTTAATATTGTTACTATAAAATTCAATCAATGATAAAGTTTTTAATTAAAAACATTTTCAAAATTATATATTCATTTGGCATAATATTATATTTTTAGTACTATTATATCATTTATTAAAATAGTATTTATTTAAAAAACTCATTTATGTAAATTTTTATACTATTCATATAATGTATTTTTAAAAAATCTGTAAGAACTTTATTATTTTGAAACAACAATATTAATTAAAATATAAGAATACATAATCCTCAAAAAAACTCATGGAAGACATAAAAAGGTTCAAAATAAATTTATATTAATTTTTATAATCTCATTTATTTAGATCATTCATTAATAAGGTAATCACTTCATCATCATTTTTTCATAAATAAATTTATTTATATGATGTATGAAATTTATAAATAAAATACCATGATGTAGAAAATATTTATATATTTTTAATGACTATTTATAGTCGAAAATATCTCTAGTATAACCACATATAAAAATTGGTTTATTATAAGATATATGATTACGTTACATTTTCCTTTACATTAAATTAATTATTATAAAATCCCATTTTCACATCAATGTGGCTCCATGGGATCCCAAACTCCACCAAAATATGCCCATGGTCAGAAATATGTCATAAAATTGGATGATGAAACATGTTAGGGTAGTTTCATATTATTATATTATTAATTTTCAACATTTATTTACCAGATTTACCTTTTAACCATGGTAAATAAAAATAATTACTTAAGTTACTATTCATAATGTCTAAAAATAAAAGAAAACTATTAAAAAAAATTTTACCACCTGATTCCAAATATGGAATAGATTTTTCCAATTTAAAAAAAAAAATTTGGTAATTAATTTTATATTAATTATCATTATCAAACCAGAAGCGGGTTTTTTAAGAAGTAGTAACTGTCAACAGATTGACAAGTGTTTATGTCAAATTTCAATTGGAATTTTTTTCCAATGAACTAAAATTGGATTAAATGATAAAAATATAATCCAATTATACATTAAAAACAATTAAATATATAATATATCTGTGTAAATAAATTAGATAAAATGGCAGTTGTGAATTTAAATGTAGTATTTTTCAATATTCATAAAAAATGAACATTATCCAAAAAATGCCAAAATTTAATCCAGAGTAAATTATGATCTCCCTATACTAAATAAGTATTTTATTTTCTCAAATATAATTTATAAATGTTAAAAAAAACTAGATTCAAAAATGGTTCTTCATTAAAAGGCAGTAAAATGACCTTTAAAAAAATATTAGAGTATTTAATGCTTAAAATCACATTCACTGTTATTTTATGCCTCTAAAATTTATTGGATGAATTTAAAGATATCTAAAAACTATATATAATAATATTTTATTATTTAAGTTCATTAATACTAATACAATGGATATTCATCAACAACTATTTTAAATAATAATATTATGATATAATTTATCGGTATATCTCAAAGTTGTGTGGAAAATATGATTTCCATGTTTCCTCTTTAATATAAAATTAATATAATGCTATTAAATATTAATAGATATGAAAATTGGTTTTTTATAAATACTTGGGTCATGAAATCCTTTCCCAATTTTGGAAATTACGTGCTCACGATTTTAAAATTGTGCATGGAAAGATCATTGAAATCCCCACATTAGAAAACAATTCAATAACACTGTCACTTTAAAAGAATGAAACACAAGTGTAAAGGTCATATGAGATAAATCATACTAGTATTTCATGAAAAACCTGGATATTGAAGAGATAAATATCCATAAATTTCAGATGGAAATTTATAGAAAACATGATTAGGGAAAAGATAACAACTAGAAGACCATAAACACATGATGAGTTAACAGTCATTGATTCCCTGGTAGGAAAAGTAAATGGAAAAAGATTTTGTATTAAGTTTATTTTAATAATATTATAGAATTTATTTATGATATTGATTAAAAACATAAGGGAATATACTTACATTTCAAGTTGAGTTTCATCCTTTAATAAATTTATACCACAAACTCATCTTTTCTCCAAACGATGAGTATTCGTGATGACTTGCTCACATCAAAAGTGAGAGAATTGACATCTAGAGAATCACATAATCCATGAAAGATAAACTACATATTTACCCTACCTTTATACATTAACCATAACCAAAATGGTTTGTGTGATACCAGATAATCTCTAAAAAGGATAATACTTTATAAAAAGAAATACTACTCTTAATCTCCAATAATGATCAAACAATACCCAAAGTTAAAAAAAGAATATTCAATAACCAACTGTCCTAAAAATTCATAAAAATAATCCAACTAAGACTGAAACAAAAAAATTTGAAGGAATTTATTACATAGTCTTTCATAATAAATCTTTACATTTATCTCTATATAGATTTGACTAATCTTAAAGTCACATTCTGAAAAGTAATTAACCTAATCACATATTCTCTATGATAGGTTAATCATTTAAATAAATAACCTAAATCTCCATAAGTCTAAAATAAAATCATATATTCTTTTAAAATAATATTTCAACTATTACTCAACTAATGAAAACCCTATAGTATACTTTTTTCCTTAGGCATATATTTTCCCAAAAGAGCAAACGCCTTCCAAAATAACCATGATCAGATAATAAAAATATCATTTTCCTATACTAAGTATATCTATTTAACAAAAGATATGTTAGAAAAACAACTTATTATTGATCCATAAATTCATTTATCTAAAAATAATAAGTTATACTAACTAGGGAAACCATGTAGTCCTCTGGTAGGTGATAAATCTCTGTTGCACCATGGTTTTGGATTTGATTCTGATAGCTTTATCAGACATGATGGTTTATCACATGGTCTATGTGTTGTAAATTTTAAAAATCCATATAATTATAATAACATTAATAAAATGAGTTAAAATCCTTAAAAATATCCATAATATATTTTATCCTCAAAGGCTATTTCATAACTCACATTATGCATCCCAAAAACAAATAACCCAAAATTGCCTCAAATTCATGGATCATGTAAACTCTATTGGTTCATTGTAACTATATCCAGAAATTAAAAGTCAAATATTACTTTAATAAAATTTTAACATATCAAACATCAAGGTTACAGAGACTATAAAAATACTTCCTGTGTAATACTATCATGAATACATTTAAACATATCGCCATCTATAGATCCAACAGAACTCTTCAATTACTAAAATGTATACATTTTAATCATTGAACATTTTTAAGATCCTATATTCATTTTTACCATATTATGAATTTACCCTTATTTCCTACAAAATAATAATGCATCGTGTCCTAAGATTACATTAATGATAAAACATGAGCTAATAAATAATCAATACCTTTCCTAGGACATTTTTGGTTTCATCATCTTCAATTGGAATGGCATTAAGAATTGGTAACCATATATTTTTACAATCCTGATGATCCCATTATCGAATGTTCTTCGTAGGAAATCTATATGTATACAGGCCATACATACCACATTTAAGACATTCAATTGATATTTTGAAAGGAACTTATTTCCCTTTATTGGAGTCTATTAGACGGTTCCTTCTTCTATGGAATGTTATTACTTTATGACCTTCATTATCACATCTGAAACATCTTCCCATCCCTTTGAAGTATTTTTGTAGGTGTTTCTTTCAATATATTTGACACACATGTTTCCTAATAAACTTACTTTTACAATTATTACCTGAACATCCATTGGGATTTGTTTGTCACATATATGATGCCTTAAAAAATCACTATGGTTCATGTAGTGAATCATGAATCCATATATTTTGTTATGAATAATCACATGATTTCTCATTTCATCCCTCATTTCATTTGGTTTCTCAATCTGAAAACCACCATTGATTCCTTCAAATCCGTTGTTATTTTGTTCATTAGAGATCCAACCATTTATTAAATCAAAAATGGTCACTGTTATTATATCATTAAAATCATCATTTATTATCTTATGAGGTGAGAAAAAATTAAGATATACTTATTCATGTTATGATTAACTCATTAAATTTATCTAAAATAACTATGAATCTTTCTAATATTCTAACCATTATGTTTATGTCATTACTCTTAAATAACACTCTATCCTCTAATGTTATCTAAACCCACCTCTGATACCAACTATAAGGCCACAACCTTAATCATCACATAATCTTGAGTTAATTCAAGAATTCACATTGGGGATATTTTCAAGTTTAGATATTTAAATAATTAATCCATATATTATACATAACAACATGAATATCACAAGTAAAAACTAATACTCTCTTTCAATTTATTCATTAAAGAACTCTTTAAAACAAAATTTGACATCGTTTTATGGTTTAACTAAAAAACAATTCTTTAATCTCATCCTCGACTCAATTATTTGTTGTGTACTATGAAAACATTTCAAAACAAGGGATGAGAATAAAAATATCAGTAAAGGATACATAATGAATATAAACAGTTAGTCTGACAAAAACATGTAAACCATGAAAACATTATCATAATGTAATTTTTCATCTTTAAGAAGTAGAAAAATATGTCATGATATATAATCTCATTTATTTCCATATTTTTAACCAAAATATTAACATAAATATCATATAATGGAAGATATATTATATAATGTTAACTTGTGACATAAAAATACTTAAATGGAATAATCGTATAGTCAAATATCACACATATCCCTAAATAAAATAGTCATACGACCCACTTCCATTCCCAATGCATTAGAGGTTATAACATAACCAACCATACTTGGTTTATCATGGAATCACACTTCATTTGGATTATCATGTATCCAACTGTCATTGGTGTATCACTTAACCACCAGTCAAATACCTAAGTACAATTATATAATCATCACTCATAGAATATTGAAAATATCAACATTCCACTACTTACATTTCATTTGAAATAAAAAGAAAACATTTCAACATTTTGATATATTATATCCACCCCAAAAACCATTTTAAATACCAAAATAATAAAAATGGGAATATGGTATTTATTTTCCTTAAAAAACATTAAGTACTATATGTAATGCCCCGACCCCAGCTACCCAGAGCCGGTGCATTACTTCGTAACATTGTCATGATCACAAAAGATCAAGTCTCGAATGACTGATTAGTTTAGTAGCCTTGGAAACACTAGATACATTCATAAATGTTACTTTACACCACAAAGTGAAAAACTATAATAACATAGTCTCCATAGTCCACACTCATATCCTCTTCTGACAATCCCTGTAGGTCATTCATAAAATACTTCTTCACATCCTGGAAAATATTAAATCATTGAAAGGGGTGAGCTCAGATGCTCAGTAAGGATAACAATATTGTGGAAGTTTTCATAAATTAACATAAACATTTAAGGAAATGTATAACTAAAACAAAATCCTTTTAAACTTGAACATCCACATAATATGGCAAAAGTAAAATGAGATAATTCCATTCACTTCTTGACATGGATATTCTACTGGTCGAATAATCACATGCAATATCAATAACCACTTTCATAATGATGGAATGCATAATGCCAGACTATCATAACCACGTAGCCAAGGCCTCGTGCCAAGACCACAAATAAGATTTTGTCAAGGCCTCGTGCCAAGACACTAGTTTGTCTCATGAGACCTGCCGATGCATCGAGGAGCTATAGCGGGCTCCACCCGTCACTTATTAAGTCCAATGCATTCCTCATATGAATAGGTTTAAACATATCATAAGCCATAACATAATCGTATAACATAAAACATGCGTAAAGGAAACATAACATTTCCACATTTCAATCACAAGATGTCAATAAAACATATTGATATAATAAAAACGCTTTCAAAACCATTTTCAATACCAAAATAAAAGCAAGTTAAAACTTTGTATTTATTTTTCATTAAAAAAAAGTGATGGCTTGTAGAGGAAGCCGAAACTCAAATAATGGTCACGGCGGTGGAGAAGTCATTGTCGCCGCATAAGTACGGAAATGAAAACATTCCCTTTTTTTCGTTTAGTAAAACTCTTCGTATAAAAAAGAATCCTTTTGAATAAATGTGAAAGTCAAAGGGGTGTATACACCGTATAAAAGACAGTTGTGTATAAAACCAAATATGCCTCAATGAAAGGAGATTGAGACAAAGTCCTTAAAAAGAGAATTTTTAAAATAAAATAGATCTATTATGTGTATTCACTATAGGTACACATAAAGAAAGTAAAAATAAAAAATAGGACATAATAACATCATGACATAATTTGAAAGTAGGAGATTAACCCAAAGAATGGAAATTGGGTTAAGAAGTTCCCTTACCTCGTGTCTGGCTTGAGTCAACCGTTCTTTAACCTCCTGAATAATAAACTAGAGTTAATATACACCTTATTAAGAACCATTTTAAATTTCATTATCCTTTTTATATCACTTATTCCAATGTTATGAACATTATGTAATTATTTAAGTTAATAACGGTCGTTTTGTCGATCTTTGGTACTTGAGTCAACAATAAACTTCTTATAATTACAAGTTATTTATGTGGTAGAATATCCATTATCTCCAGAATTATATTCATGATATATATGTCATATATATCTTATATATCCAGTATATACATTCATTTATAATATTACGTAACATTTAGAGGTAAGAAATGAAATGCACCGTTCATGGAGACGGTAAGCCGTACGTACGCATGAACGCTACTTTCATTTCAATTTCATATTTAATGGAACGAAATCATAATTATATAAATGTATAATAAAATTCCAGTATAATATAGTGTATAATACCATTTACTCCATCCTTTATACATCCCACATATGGCATTAACGATTCAAATCACTTTGAGGGGGCGGTAGTCCGCACTTCCTAAAATGAAATTATCGCATTTTACCCATAATGAAAATCATAAAGTATGCCATAAATGAGTAATACAGAAGCATAAGTAAAACATAAACATATTATATATCATATATAAAAATAGTGACATCTTAATGGCCACCATTGAAGGTGTTATATGAGTGTTGAACAATCATCGTTTCGTGAGGCAGAAATTCACCATCCACAGAAACTGTATGTTCTTTAACCATTAGATGTAGGTGTGTGTAAGTGTAGCTCGAATACATCTTATAAAAACATCCTAGTATATTGAGGATACTGGTTTTGTTACAAAATAAATGAATAAAAAGAGTTTAGGGGGTTGGAGAAGAAAAACAAAACAATACAACATTAGAGAAGACATTACCTCAAAATCGGGTAACTCTTTTTGATTTGAGACAAAGGCTTCCTTGAGAAGGGTTCTGCCCAAATTGAGGCTTCTAGGAGTAAGAGGGGGAAGTTGGGAGAGTATTTGGGCAGAGGTTGGCTGAGACAAATGGCTTGAAGGTGTGAATAAGGTGGGAGAGGTGGGGGCCTTTTATAAGTGGAGAGGAGGGGCTCTTTTCGAATGATTGAAATGTTACATTATTATAAAATTATTTTCGGATTCTAAAGGTCCCACACTTATATAATTCGTGGATAAGGTGATAAGGGTTCTAAATATCTTCATCCAATAGGCTTTGGACAAGTTTAAGCCTTGGATTTTGCATTATCTTCTCATTTTATTTAAATCGTTAAATAATGAGGTCATTGCCGCATCATAATGATGTCATAAATAATTTAATGTATATAATGTCTAAAAATTATAAAAAAACTACTATGATGTAGGAAATATTTCTAGCTTTCTAATGAATATTTATAATCAAAATTTGGACTTCTGTAACCCCAGTTAAAAACTGTTTTAGTAAAACAACTCATGTTTGTGTCAATTTAATTTTAACATTAAATAAATATATATTAATTTCATTTTCCAACTAAAGTGTCTCCATGGGGTCCCCAAGTTGACCCATGGGTTTTCTTGGTCGGCCATGACTCATCCAATAGGAGTAGGACAAGTTTCAAGCCCATCTCATATTATTAAAACATTATTTTTACCTTAAACTACACTAATTACCTCTAATCGCGATTAAGAACATAAAAGTTACTATTCACCAAAAATTATTTTAATCTCATTGAACCACATTTTACTTCTTAATGACAACCATGTATGTCGGATTTTTGAAAATCAAATCACAGAAGTGGTAATATTTCATTTAAAGGAAAAATCAGTTATTTAACTACCACTTAGTGGTTTCACTATTCATCAAAAATTGAAGTTTTTCAGAACAAAGCCAAAATTTCACCCTAAGCTATAATTGATATTCCGAATTCAAAAATGATGTCTATTTTAAAAAATTCCAAACATATAAGTTGCATCAATTAATTTTATAATTAATTCCCGCTGTTACAACAAATAGCGTGTTTTTAAGAAACAATTTATATCAAAAGATTGGCAATTGTTTATGTCCAATTTCAATGTTAAATTAATTCTAATGACCAACATTGGATAAAATGGTAAAAATATATTCTAATTATACTTTAAAACCACTAAATAGTATAATTTATCACTATAAATTATTTTGATTAAAAAAGTAGTTTTTAAGTAATTTTCACTATTCATAAAAAATTAGAAGTTCTCAGAAAAATACCAAAAATTCAACATAGGCTAATTTCGATATTACGAATACAAAAATGAAGTCCATTTTGAAATATACAATTTCTATAATTTTAAAAAGTGGTTATTACTATTCATAACGGCTACTTTGATTAGTCGCGGTGTTTTAGAACTCGAACTTGCGTACAATGCAAGCTATTGCATTATTGAAAGAGAGGCGTATCATGGAAGCTCGGGGTGTTACACTCTCCCCGCCTTTAATAAATTGCGTCCTCGCAATTTGAAATTTTTCTTTGAAAATAAAAGGTTGAAAAGAGAAAATACCTTTGTGGAAAACCCACATCGGAAATAAGAATAATAAAATTTAGCCTTAATAAGAGGTAAATGGAAATAAGAAAGTCACCACCAAATTATGATCTCGATAAGGAGAACATTGGTGGCAATTAGAGACATATAATTGGAGGAAAAACGTAAATATTTGTAGGTAGTGATTGAGGTCATCAATCACAATCAACTGTCAAATTGAGGGCCTCAAAGCCTTCAATCTATGTTGATTAAAAATATCATCAGTTCAACAAGACATAAGGTATTAGGATAACACATTTTTTTTGTTTTAATATCCCTTTACTAAAGTTTAAGAATTAATTTGTTCATTGAATAAGAGATAGGTATATATATATTTATGCTTGACAATTAGAGTTTCAACCTTCAACTCATCTTTCACTCAAAAAGATAATAGAAATCAAAAATATTATACTTATCCTAATTGTATAAGGTTCCAAATGTTAACACATACCATTTAGATTAGTAAAATTATTTTGTAACAACCAGGGACTTCCTGTAGGATAGTGGTAGGAAATAAAGTCCTGTCGCACTATGGTTGTGGGTTCGATTCCTACAGCTTTGTCCGACGCGACGGGTTATGCCCCACCCTGCAGGTTGTCCTTTTCCTAAAAATATAGTACTATACTATTCCAAAAATAATCTTCATAAATGATTTAACCATAAGCAATACTATCCAAAGATCAAATTAATCCATTCAAACCTTTATAGTTATCCAAAATACCTCCGTCCAGACTTTCTCTAAAGGGTCATTAAATTCCAAAATCAATTGTAACCTCATATTCCCCAAACAAAGTAAAGTTTCTCTTATTGTCACATACTAAAAATATGATTACCTTCATCATATTAAATTTTTAATGAAAACAACATGTACTGCAGTACAATCCTTATATATATATCACATTATTCTAATAACCAGAATATAATCCATGAGTCCAAAAGCACCAGTACATTAGTTATTCTGCTTCAACTGTAGTAACCGCATAAGATTGTCCTTGATCCCTTGGCCTTTTCTGAGGTAAGTTTCCTTGACGCTTAGGATAGTCATTTGCATAATGACCCATTTCTCTACAATTGTATCATTCAACATTGATATCCTCTTTCTTTCCCTTGAAATCACACGCCTGGTGACCTTTTTCTCCACATTTATAACAAACTCCCATTCCTTTTAGGAAAGCACCGGGGTGATTATTCCCACAACTATCGCATAATGGAAAATCCTTCTTTCCCTTTTTCCCTTTATCTGTTTCTTGTTCCACCATTCTCTTCTTCTCTTGCTTTACTTTGTTGTCATAAGACTTAGAGAATTCCTTTTCTGTCTTGATAGCACATGAGACAATATCTTCGTATGATGAGATGGTTTGTGATACTAAAGCTCGACGGAGAAATGGTTTTAACCCATCAAAGAAACGATCAATCTTACTTCTTGGGTTACATATATAATCGGAATCATGCCTCGCTAACCTTGTAAAGTTAGCCTCATACTTTGCGACATTCTCATCCTCCTTCTGCCTCAGACTCAGAAATTGCCTTTCCATATATGCTCAATGGTCACGAGGAAAGTATTTTTCTAAGAAAAGCTCTTTGAACTCCCTCCATTCCATATTCGATACGTCATCATCTTCCTTTGTGTTTTGAATCAGCGACCACCACTGATCGGCATCTCCAGTGAGGCGGTAAACTGCCATGACAACCTTCTCCCTTTCACTACTCCCCAAGGCATGGAATATTTTTTCTAAGGAATTTATCCATTACTCAGCTACTATAGGATTTGTACTCCCATTGATGGTTGGTGGTTGTTGCCTCATGAAGCGGTCTAACATTGATCCTCCACATTGCAGATCAGGGTGCTCCATACGAGTAAGGTTATTATTCATAACCTGAGTGAGTTGTCTTAGTATGGTAATAAGTTGATCAGCACCAGTTGTATCTCCAGTTCCACAATAATTATCTTGAGCAGGAGGGAAATCCCTACACGGAGTGCGTGCGTTGATACGGTTTCCATTCCTTCCACTAGGCACCATTTCTAAATAATGGCATAAACTAGATTAGTTTATGAATTAAAATAAATAATTCCATACTTGTAAAACACTTTACATAAATTGAACTATTTATGGATATAATCCATAATCATAAAAAGAAATGTTTTCTTTGAGGAAGTATATACTCATAACCCTTCATAGTGGTTTGTAAATAAAATGAGAATTATCCTAAGCATATCCCCCGGGAGTGTCATAACCAAGAGTGCAGCAAGGCCCGTTGTCGTGCACCAGTTCCCGTTCGAGTGTAGCTCAAAGCGGTGTTTTCGGGTTTTACCCCAAGGTACATCTGTGCCAGAGCCACCTCAACTTGCTCGTATCCAGACAGGGATGTATTGCTCGGAAAACTCACAAAATCTCTACAATAACAAAACTCTAGGAAGTTCTTCTATACTAATCCTCAAAGTCTATCTTTGGGCTATGTTCTCTAATCAGAGTTTATCTAAATCTAGCTTCCAAGGTTAGTACTAAACTTCCTCTGATACCAACTGTAACGCCCCGACCCCAGCTACCCAGAGCCGGTGCATTACTTCGTAACATTGGCATGATCACAAAAGATCATGTCTCGAAAGACCGATTAGTTTACTAGCCATGGAAACACTAGATACATTCATAAATGTTACATTACATGACAATGTGAAAAACTATAATAACATAGTCTCCATATTCCACACTCATATCCTCTTCTGACAATCCCTGCAGGTCATTCATAAAATACTTCTTCACATCCTGGAAAATATTAAAACATTGAAAGGGGTGAGCTCAGATGCTCAGTAAGGATAACAATATAGCGGAAGCTTTCATAAATAAACATAAACATTTAAGGCAATGTATAACTAAAACAAAAGCCTTTTAAACTTGAACATCCACATAATATGGCAAAAGTAAAATGAGATAATTCCATTCACTTCTTCACATGGATATTCTACTGGTCGAATAATCACATGCAATATCAATAACCACTTTCATAATGATGGAATGCATAATGCCAGACTATCATAACCACGTAGCCAAGGCCTCATGCCAAGACCACAAATAAGATTTTGTCAAGGCCTCGTGCCAAGACACTAGTTTGTCTCATGAGACCTGCCGATGCATCGAGGAGCAATAGCGGGCTTCACCCGTCACTTATTAAGTCCAATGCATTCCTCATATGAATAGGTTTGAACATATCATAAGCCATAACATAATCGTATCACATAAAACATGCGTAAAGGAAGCATAACATTTCCACATTTCAATCACAAGATGTCAATAAAACATATTGATATAATAAAAACGCTTTCAAAACCATTTTCAATACCAAAATAAAAGCAAGTTAAAACTTTGTATTTATTTTTAATTAAAAAAAAGTGATGGCTTGTAGAGGAAGCCGAAACTCAAATAATGGTCACGGCGGCGGAGAAGTCGTTGTCGCTGCATAAGTACGGAAATGAATACATTCCCTTTTTGTCGTTTAGTAAAACGCTTCGTATAAAAAAGATTCATTTTGAATAAATGTAAAAGTCAAAGGGGTTTATACACCGTATAAAAGAAAGTTGTGTATAAAACCAAATATGCCTCAATGAAAGGAGATTGAGACAAAGTCCTTAAAAGATAATTTTAAAAATAAAATAGATCTATTATGTGTATTCACTATAGGTACAAATAAAGAAAGTAAAAAATACAAAACAGGACATAATAACATCATGACATAATTTGAAAGTAGGAGATTAACCCAAAGAATGGAAATTGGGTTAAGAAGTTCCCTTACCTCGTGTCTGACTTGACTCAACCATTCTTTAACCTCCTGAATAATAAACTAGAGTTATTATATACCTTATTAAGAACCATTTTCAATTTCATTATCCTTTTTATATCACTTATTACAATGTTATGAACATTATGTAATTATTTAAGTTAATAACGGTTGTTTTGTCGATCTTTGGTAATTGAGTCAACAATAAACTTCTTATAATTACAAGTTGTTTATGTGGTAGAATATCCATTTTCTCCAGAATTATATTCATGATTTAGATGTCATATATATCTTATATATACAGTAAATACATTCATTTATAATATTACGTAACATTTAGAGGAAAGAAATGAAATGCACCGTTCATGGAGACGGTAAGCCGTACGTACGCATGAACGCTAATTTCATTTCAATTTCATATTTAATGGAACGAAATCATAATTATATAAATGTATAATATAATTCCAGTATAATATAGTGTATAATACCATTTACTCCATCCTTTATACATCCCACATATGGCATTAACGATTCAAATCACTTTGAGGGGGCGGTAGTCCGCACTTCCTAAAATGAAATTATCGCGTTTTACCCATAATGGAAATCATAAAGTATGACATAAATGAGAAATAAAGAAGCATAAGTAAAACATAAACATATTATATATCATATATAAAAATAGTGACATCTTAATGGCCACCTTTTAAGGTGTTATATGAGTGTTAAACAATCATCGTTTCGTGAGGCAGAAATTCGCCATCCACAGAAACCATATGTTCTTTAACCATTAGATGTAGGTGTGTGTAAGTGTAGCTCGAATAAATCTTATAACAACATACTAGTATATTGAGTACACTGGTGTTGTTACAAAATAAATGAATAAAAAGAGTTTAGGGGGTTGGAGAAGAAAAACAAAACAAAACAACATTAGAGAAGACATTACCTCAAAATCGGGTAACTCTTTTTGATTTGAGCCAAAGGCTTCCTTGAGAAGAGTTCTGCCCAAAGTGAGGCTTCTAGGAGTAAGAGGGGGAAGTTGGGAGAGTATTTGGGCAGAGTTTGGCCGAGCCAAATGGCTTGATGGTGTGAATAAGGTGGGAGAGGGGGGGCCTTTTATAAGTGGAGAGGAGGGGCTCTTTTGGAAAGATTGAAATGTTACATTATCATAAAATTATTTTAGGATTATAAAGGTCCCAAACTTATATAATTAGTGGCAAAGGTGATAAGGGTTCGAAATATCTTCATCCAATAGGCTTTGGACAAGTGTATGCCTTGTATTTTGCACTATCTTCTCATTTTATTTAAATCGTTAAATAATGAGGTCATCGCCGCATCATAATGATGTCATAAATAATTTACTTTATTTAATGTCTAAAATTATAAAAAAATACTATGATGTAGGAAATATTTTTAGCTTTCTAATGAATATTTATAATCAAAATTTGGACTTGTGTAACCCCAGTTAAAAACTGTTTTAGTAAAACAACTCATGTTTGTGTCAATTTAATTTTAACATTAAATAAATATATATTAATGTCATTTTCCAACTAAAGTGTCTCCATGGGGTCCCCAAGTTGACCCATGGGTTGTCTTAGTCGGCCATGACTCATCCAATAGTAGTTGGACAAGTGCCAAGCCCATCTCATATTATTAAAACATTATTTTTACCTTAAACTACACTAATTACCTCTAATCGCGATTAAGAACTTAAAAGTTACTATTCACCAAAAATTATTTTAATCTCATTGAACCACATTTTACTTCTTAATGACAACCATGTATGTCGGATTTTTGAAAATCAAATCACAGAAGTGGTAATATTTCATTTAAATGAAAAATCAGTTATTTAACTACCACTTAGTGGTTTCACTATTCATCAAAAATTGAAGTTTTTCAGAACAAAGCCAAAATTTCACCCTAAGCTATAATTGATATTCCGAATTAAAAAATGATATCTATTTTAAAAAATTCTGAACATATAAGTTGCATTAATTAATTTTATAATTAATTCCCGCTGTTACAACAAATAGTGTGTTTTTAAGAAACAATTTATATCAAAAGATTGGCAATTGTTTATGTCCAATTTCAATGTTAAATTAATTCTAATGACCACCATTGGATAAGATGGTAAAAATATATTCTAATTATACTTAAAAACCACTAAATAGTATAATTTATCACTATAAATTATTTTGATTAAAAAAGTTGTTTTTAAGTAATTTTCACTATTCATAAAAAATTAGAAGTTCTCAGAAAAATACCAAAAATTCAACATAGGCTAATTTCGATATTACGAATACAAAAATGAAGTCCATTTTGAAATATACAATTTCTATAATTTTAAAAAGTGGTTATTACTATTCATAACGGCTACTTTGATTAGTCGCGGTGTTTTAGAACTCGAACTTGCGTACAATGCAAGCTATTGCATTATTGAAAGAGAGGTGTATCGTGGAAGCTCGGGGTGTTACACTATAGAGGATTCCACATATCAAATAATGATTAAAGCAACAGATAGTTCATTTTTGCTACACACGTTAAAAACATTCCTTTTTTACGTTTAGTAAAAATATTCATAGAAAATTTATTCTCTTTAATGAAATTAAAATAAAAAAGGTTTTATTATATACATTATATAAATAATGGAGGTGTATATTATCAAAATATGACTCAATGAAAGGAGATTTAGAAGAAGTACCTTACATTGAGTATGATTCTTCACATATGTTCCTTATTATTCATGAATAATAAACATAAGTTAATTTTTACTTTCTTAAAAATATTATCAAGTTTATTATTCATTTTATCGATTATTACCACATTAAAAAATTACATAATTGTTTATGTTAATATCAGTGATTTTGTCGATATTGTGTACTTGAGTTATAAATGATATTGTTATAACTACAAATTGTCCATGTGGTCAAAATTACATTTTCTAAATAATATTATGCATGATTGAAATACCACATATATATATATAGTATATATGTTATTATAATGGTCCATAACATTTAGAGATATGAAATGAAATTCACCATTCACAGAGACAATAAGTTGTACGTATGCATAAGCGCTACATATATATTTTTATCATATTATTTAAATGTAAACTAAATGATACATTGGTATATTATAATTACATTATAATATAATATGATATATGTATGGAATTAATGAGTCATATCACATTGATGGGGCGGTAGTCCACATTTTCTTAAATTAAATTATCGTATTTACGCATTATGGAAAGCCTAAATGTATGATGTAAATTAAAAATAAATAATAATGGAGACAAAATAACTATAATATATATGATATATATGATATATAATTACATTTCTATCGTAATTTCCACCATGAGAGTTGATAGTGTAAAATTGAACAATCATCGTTTCGCGAGGCAACAGTTTTCCATAGACTGAAATAGTATATTTGTATCAATTAGATGGAGGTGTGTGTATGTGTAGTTATAATAATTCTCATAACAACATAATAGTATATTGAGTACACTTGTTTTTTATTATATAAATTTATAATAATATAACAGAGAGTGATGATGTAAAATCATGGAAATGAACTTTAGAGAGGATATTGCCTCTAAAATGTGTAACTCCCTTTTATTTGAGGCAAATTGAGTTCTCAAATTGCCTTATTACCAAGGTAAGGCTTATAAGAGGATGATAGGGATGTTTGGTTATTATTTGGTCAGAGGTTGGATGAGCCAATAAGCATGATGGGTGTTTTTAAATGGGTTTGGGTGATTCCCTTTTATAAGAGGGAGGAGTTGCACTTTAGAAATAAATTGAAGTATTATTTTATTATAAATTGAATTTTTATTTTAAAAATTATGAAACTCATTTAATTAGAATATAAGATGAGGATTTTTTTTAAAAATCTCGAACAATATAAGATATTGACATGATTCAAGTAGTTTTTTTATAATGACTTTTTGGTTAGTTGATTTTATATTAAGGGAAAATTGCTCCCCAATAATTCTGGAATCCCTCGACATTTATTTCTATCCTTTGGTTCTCAGGGAACTTCACTTAAGACCATGTATCATTCCTGTACCCTCTAATTCCAAATGGATGGGGAGGGACATTAAAATTGGTATCAGTTTTTTCGGTCCTTTGATTTCTAGTGAGGGTAGTTGTTTGGTCCTTTGGCATGACTGTTGGACTTGGTGTTGACAATCATTCATGGGCTATTCCTCGAGTTAGTATGGTAGCAATACATAGTATTTTTAGAACAAATATAAAGAATTAAAGGATTCAACAAATTATTTTATGCTAAAATTCATGTAACCATGGAGTTGGGTACATAAATGTTTGGAGTCAGTTATAGGCATTGGAAATTTCAGGGTTGTGGGTGTAGCCTATGAGATGATCCGAGCTTGCATGGTAGAATTCACTTCCCTAAAGGATTCATATTTCATTGTGGTATAATTATTTATAGTGCGATATGAATATGTGGATTTAGAAAAATCTGAATTGGGTTTCATGACAGAAGGATTTGAATCAGGGAACCTAGTGTTATTTTGAAAATGGGTTGATTTTCAAAATATTGTAAATTTTTCAGAATATTGTAACATGGGAAATGTGAATATATGGAAATCCTAGTTTTGATAGTTGTTATGTAATGGATTTTTAATCTTAAGCCTCTTATTAAAACAAGAGTGAGAGTTATGGTTATATTTTCATTTCTCGAAATGGCACAAGGGAGGTGTCATAATGTCCAACCAAAGGAGGATGATAAAAATGTTGTTGTACATGAGCCTCAAGTGAAATAGTAGCTAATTTAGAGTACAATGCATGATTTCCATGGTGTTTAATGTGGGAATAAATTATATGAACCAAATCATGGAGATCATGTAGTTCAGTTTCTAAAGTAGAAGCCACCCATCATTAAGGGCATTTGGAACTAGAAAGGGAAGAAGCATGGATGAACAAAATGAATATGATATTTGACATCTGGGGAATAATGGAAGAGCTGAATATATTGTTGTGAATGTATATATTTTATGAACTTTACCTTTAGTGGTGGGAGTGGGGATTCAAAGTTTGGATGAATCAAAGTGTGAGATTGGAGGATTTTGAATATTTTTTTAATAGACAATTCTACCCTCATATATATGTTGTAGATTCAATGTATAATGAATTTCATCAGTCTGAAGCAAGAGAACATGTTAGAAATAGAATATGTATCCTTGTTTATGATCTTAGTGTGGTTTTCACCAGAGGTGGCGGGTATTACATCATTGATGGCACAAAATGTTGAAGTTGGGTTGAACGAAGAGATTAGATCCAAGATAGAGGTGTGTTTGTATAAATAATTACACAAAAATATTGAATATAGATACAGTTGATGACCAGGGTGTTTTGGGGGATACAACCAAGGGTAGCATGTTGGTGCCCACTAGAAATAGTGGGAACTCGGACAATGGGATCACACTGAAGAGGGACACTTATTTCTAGTTTGGGAGTACAACTCTGAATCCAATGACAGGATTAGTGAATCATCCTTCTAAGCCTCATAGTATGTCGAGATGTTTTAAGTGTTGCTCTGTGGGGAACATCCAGTGAGAATGTATGAAGAAAATTCAGTCATGTAACAACTGTATGAATAAGGGTCATCATAAGTGGTGTTGTTGGAATGCTCTGAGGTCGGTTGTTCATGATACATCTCTAGGTTACATTAGTATTAGGCCTCGACAGGATGGTGGTGGCTGTATACCCCTCATTAGGAGAGCTCTCACGAACTAGGAATGTTATCCATCCGACCCAGTGCTTGACCTAGTATGTGGAAAGGCCCAATGGTTTTTCCTGATCCCCACAGGCTGGCATAAGTTCCCAAGTATCAAAAATTACATGTGGGAACAGTTTGCCTAAAATAAAAGACACAAAATCAACTAACTACATAAAGAAACATAAGCTAGAAAAAGAGAACCAAAAAGCCCTTAACATTGTACCACACATAAGATTTACAACTCAACCCAAAATTCATTGATTACTAAAATGAAAAGAAATCTATACATCAATCCACACCATCATGCGAAAAGAGGAGAAACCTCCTCAAACCACCATCGTCACACCTGTATGGGAAAACCATCAAGAACTCGAACCACCATCACTAATCGTGATGCCTCAACATGGAAAATACTCAGGCCAAGGTCTAAATACACCCAAAGGTGTATGTAGGGTGTGAGAAACGATCACAGTAATGTCACCAAATAAAAATTATTAATACCACAACATCAAATAGATAAATTAATATGATTATTCAAATTAGTTCATTTAATACACGTTTAAGGAACATATTTACAAGAGAAATTTTTAAAAGAAAATAGGAACAAAACCATTTCACAAAAACTACTTTAAAGTGGATGGAAAAAATACATAAAGAAGAAACAAAAAATGTATTGCTCCCCTGTATGCCGACAGAAGGCACCACGTCATAAAAAATAGAGCACTATGGGTAATTCCACTACGGTAGATAATATGTGTGGGACACTAGAGACGTTGTGTCTCGATGTAAACATGTCATTGGAACAAAAATAATCTACATTCTTGTATATGATCCATTAGTAGGGAAATACATCTATAACCTAGTGGTCTCCATTCAACACTAATGTTATGTAAGTGTTGTAATGTCAATCATTCTTGATGATAACAAGATGAACCACTTCCATAAAATCTAGTGTATTGTCCTAATCTTCCCACATAAGTACCATGGGTTCATTTTTTTTCAAACAAATTTCACATTCACATATTACACACACCACAACTTCCATAACCAAAGTTAAACATGTCAATAAGTTACCAATTTCATAATCAAAACCTCTTTTCATCTTACACATGTGTATGGCCTTTTTCAAAAACATTTTTGAATCTTAATCCTTAATTTGGAAAGTCTCAAAAAAGGCATAAAATTTAAACCAAACAAATTAATGGCCTAGCACCCTTTTAAATATATAGAAAAACCCAATTCAATCATCAAACATGCTTTTCATCATTTAAAAAAAATCCACTTCATAATTAACGGTGCACAACATAACCATGACAAGGTATTCAATTTTTTAAACACACGCACCCTAAAAATACTTTCTAATATAATTCATTCCTCTCACATAATTCAATAGATCACTTCAAAAAAATTACAAGGCTATTCCAAAAATAACCAAATAGATTTACACCATGCATACACTCTAATACTCTTTTAAAAATTAACACTCACTAAAAATTGTTTCACAACATGATTTCCATCACCTGTGTAATTTAATAATATATTAAAATAATTTAAATAGCACTATTATATAGCTCATCAAGGGATTTCACATGAAACATGTCTTGTTTAACATATAAAATTCCCTTTAAAAATTTAACACACATTTAATACAATGAAATAAAACTTTCTATACTCAACATATAATTTAATTAGTCTAAATAAAAAAATTATCAAAAACATAAAATTAGAAAGTAAAAGTTTACACAAAAGAAAACACATTCGATTAATTCATACAAAAACACCACATTAACCTAAAATTATTTTCACAAAACATGATTCACACAAAAAAATTATCTTTGAAAAATATTTTCACAAAACATCATACTAAACCACACACCCAAAATATTAATCTCTTTACATTAAAAAATTAATTTGCACCACATAGACATAACAAACAACTAAAAAACAATCTTTTCACCAGACAACTAGTTCGTAGAGAAATTTTATAAATTCAAAAAAGATTATAAAATTTATAAAATAATTTCAAGGTATGAAACCACATTTTTTAGGTGAAAAGCCTCCAAATGTTTGGTGTGAAACTCCAATCACATGCAATTCACATCACATAAATTATAAATTAAACTATAAAAGAAAAAATTAACTATATAAAATCAAATTCGAACCATAAAACTAATACTAAAGGAGGAAAAGGAAATCTCACATGGGGAGGTGTCATTCTGGAAAGGGGGGTCGCTAGGGTTCTTGACTCCAAGAGGAAGGGGCGACACATGTGTGGAGTGAATGGAGGTGTGAAGGGTGCACTAGGAGAAGGTAACCCGAGGTAGTGATGGTCAGATGGGGGTGCTTTGGGGATTGGTTCGTATAGGGGGAAGAAGGGAGCGACACGATGAGGCAGGCTAGGGAGCAAGGGTGTGACACAATACGGAAGGTCATGAAGTGGGGGAATGGCGTGATGGGGTTATAGTGGGTAAGGGGGTTGCAAAACCAATTAGGGGAGAAGATGAGGCTCGATGGGGAGGGAGAGAGGGACGGGTTGGGGAGAAACCCTATCCCAAATGAAAACAAAACAAAATTAAAACTGAAAACAAATCCAAATATTAACTAATGCTAATAATTATAATCATAATTATAATAAAAATTATGATAACTTAATAAAATACCGACCATAAAATAATTTTAATAATTTTACTAATAAATTATATAAAACATTAACAAAAATGATAATAATAATAATAATATTGTTATTATTATTATCATTAAATCAACACATTATTTTATTACTACACTTATTATTTTTATTTTTTCTCTCTATTAATCGATTTTATTTATTTAATTTAAGATAGGAAAGGCATGATGTGATACAGGCGAGGTTGCACGGTAACCCACGTGAGGCCACGTGGCTTCAACCATGGTGTGCTAGATTCATTCCAGAACAAAACATGTGTTTTTAAATAATAACTCATAAATTTTCTGTGGGGATTCAAACTGAACAACCCGAAACGAATAAAATTAATAAAATAATTAATTAAAAAAATAAGGGGTGTGACAATTCTCCCTACTATAAAGCTTTTTGCCTCTAGAAACCCACAACAAAACTAAACCCCAAAGCGGAAACTGATACCCCCTTGTGGTTCAAAGATGACACCCCCTAAAAAGAAATTGAAAAGTAGAAAACAAACAATACTCAAAGAAGCTGACATACATGTCATTCTCAAGAATCCCATTAAAAAGACATACGTCTATGTGTCACCCACCCAAAAGATATATAACACATCCAGTTGATTGGTCAATGAATAGAACTCTCGCACCCAACGAAACCAACTTCACAAGCCGGAATACCTCAAGAACCACCGAATGAAAACCACAACGTTTAACTAGAACGAACAAACAATACCAAAACACATCCAAATAAAATATTATCACATACCACCAAGACATCTCTAGGAATTGAAATAAATGGCTAACAATATAATGCCTGAATGGGCTCCACGCCATTAAAAACATATTGACGCCCAATATGAGATTGGAAAACCGACACGGTGAGGCCTAGGGGACTTCCCACCATTATAAAGAAGGGAAACACCGATTCACTATAGAGACATTTTTGTGAGACCCATCATGGGTCTCCCCTCCATTAGAACTGATAGATGATACCAAACATTATAAATTTCCCGACAGTTACCAATAAACAAAATAGAATGGGCGGGGAGGGAGGCGCCCAACTACTGGTGGTGTTAAAACCACAACCCACGAAAAAATAACATCTCCACATCCCTAGATGAGCAATAATCAAATTTGTTTCTAATTTACCCAAACAAACCCTGTAAGTACCGCAAAAAGAAATTACATCCAGTTGGATGCAACCCCGAGGACTTTAAGGTAACGAGACGACTACGCCTCTTCATAGCCACAGAAACATCAACACCCAAACTGTTCGTTAGGAACTAAAAACTCACAAAACAATAATTTAAACCACCTTCATCTTTAGTATAAACGAAATTAATAAAGGAGTGGTCCCATACACTATTGGGTTTCATGACTAAGCACGAACATCAAACTGAGGCCTATGGATGGAGCCCTACTATTTGAAGCATCTCATGCCTCGTAGTTAAGCATTGAAGACTCCCGAATAGATATTCTCTATTTGGTTCAACACAGGACCACACTGCAACCAAGAACACACCAAAAAACCCAACACAACACAACATCCAACTACTCCATCACAACACATCCACCAAAATAGTTGTTTCGGTAATGCACATGCATCACCTATTCACCTTATCCAAGAAACATATGTCTGAAATACACAAGACATACTCTCCCCTTTGAACAGAAAAATTAGAACATCCTAAAAGGAGGACACAAACCTATGAAAAAAGGGATTCTCCAAGGGTTTCATGAAATCGACCATGACACTTCAATGAGATCTCAAACTACAAGAAGTCACCCAACATGACCCGTGTAATCGACGAAAGAAGTAAAATCCTTTCAGAACATCAGTCAAAACTGATAACTCCAAACCTCCTACATACATCTCCATTGGGATTCCTCTCACCATTTTTAGGGGACCTTTAGATGCAACAGTGTCAACCTTCATACCCTAAGACTAAGAAAACTCAAGATACCAAAACTCCATTCAATTCCCCTCGCATCTTTCATCCCACTATGATAGGATCCACTTAATTGAAAAGGAGTATGTACAGACATCACACAATCACTCAAAAGGGAGAGTCCTTGATTTAATCAACTAGAGGGATGACTAATGGAAAAGTTCCCATGGATACACATCAACTCCATGTTAATTCCTTATGGGGGGGGGTGCAGTAGTCAAGAATAAAATCCATGGACCCATTTTAAATAGTACATTGACCAAGAAATACCTTAAGAGAACACTAAACCTAAAGGGGAAACCACTTCAAGGGCTTCCCGAAGCACTTTTCAAAAGAATCCACTGACCACACGCTTTCACACGAACTTAAAAAGAAAATTTCAAACTCAAGAAACCAATCATCCAAAAGGATTATCAAATAGAAACCCCTCGCATACAAAATTCCTTGAATACTAGAACACATGACAGAATTAACGATCAATAAAACACCAAATTTTCCTTTAACAAAACTATTTTAAAATAAATGAAGCTGGTGGGTTGTATAAACACCAATGGTATCCCATAGAACTCACACATGAATGTTACCATGCCACACTGGAACCCACATCATACCCATCCAAGCACTCAACCTCTCATACCATTAACCATTTTAGTTTCCAAATACACCCATTCATGTGGTTACCCTTGAGAACTACATGGATCAAAACCAGACCCTTACATATTTCAAAACCAAAACATTCACCCCAACTCTATTAAAAACACACACCTCTTTTTTCCTTTTAAACCCTTCATTTCTATACATTATCCAATTCCAAAACATTTTTACTTCAGAAAAATGATTTCTAGGAATCCAAAACAAATATATGAGTAACGATGCTAGAGGGAAGTAGTGTCAGTGGGTGACTAGTGAAAATGGTTGGCGACCATATCCTAACACTCCACTCCCATGAAAAATTTTCTAGGTTATTTTCCCCAAATACAGATTGCTTTATAGACCCTGCATGATCACTGTGAGTGGTGACCCTACTCCCCTTTCATTACACCAAAACTAGATTAACCCCAAGGACCAAAGACTCAAACAATCCTCAACATAACTTGGTTACACAAGTTCCACAACTAGGCGTGCTAGATTGAAACCTTAATCATATATAGGGTATCAATTCTAGACAATCATAACTCTAGTATACCATGATTATATCCCAAAATAAAATCGCCCAAGAGAGAAATCATGCTCTGGAACCATTTTGTCACGAACTAGGCCGGGTCTCCATCTGACTCAATGCCCGACTCGGTCCACGGCAAATACTGAAGGGCATTTCTGATCCCCACATGAGGGAACATGTGTTCGGGTATCAAAAATAACATGTGGTAATAGTTTTCCCGAAATAAAATATAAAAAAACTAACAAGATAAGGAAACAGAAGCTTGAAAAATAGAACCAAACAAGCCCTAGAAATCGGACCAAACAGAAATTTCATATTCCTATCCAAAACTCTAAGAAGACTGCCATGAAAAGGAAACTACCACCTATATTAACACATTCATGCGACATGAGGATCCACATCCTCAAACCACATTCATCAGACCTTCATAGGAAAATCATCAACAACCCGAACCACTGTCACTAAGCATAATGCCAAAACTTTGAAAACACATGGGAAAATGTCTACATACCCTCAATGGTATATGTTGGGTATAAGACAAGAGCACAGTAGGAAGTAACCCAATAAAAAGGTTTTATACCACAACATCAAAGAGATAAATTAATATTCCTATTCAATTTGGTTCTTTTAAAACACTTTTAAGGAAAATATTTACAAGAGAATGGTTTAGAGGAAAAATTGAAGAAAACCATTTCACAAACACTACTTTAAAGTGGAAGGGAAAGATACATAAAAAAGACACAAAAACTATAGTGGACCCCATATGCCAATAGAAGGCACCACATCCGAAAAATGGAGCCATGTGGGTAAATACATAAGGTTTCTAGTATTTGTGGAATGCTAGATACATCATACCTCAGTGTAAATGTGGAATAAGAACCACAATATTCTATGTTCTGATGCTCAAGCCACTGGTATAGAAACACATCCATAAACTTGTGGTCTCCAATCATCCCAAATGATTATTTACTTTTGTAACATCAATCATACTAGATGAAACCTGGATGAACAACTTCTATAATATATAGTGTACAAGTCCAAATCTGTCCACCTAGGTACCTGAGGACCCCCTTTGTGATCAAAAAAATTTCACATTCACATTTCCGAAACACACCATTGTTGTACTCAAATACTATATTAAAAATTAACGCACACTAAAAATGATTCACAACAAAATTTTCATCACCTATGTAATTTAATAAATTATTTAAACAATTTAAGGAACACTTCTAAATACCACATAAAGGGATGGCACATGAAACATGCCCAATATCACATATAAACGTGTTTTTAAAAACATAACACAAATTTAATCTTATCTAATACAACTCATGTAGTCTATATATCATTTAATAAGTCCAGTTATAAAAATAATGAAAGACTTAAAATAATAAAAAACGATTACACAAAAGAAAATAAACTCAATTAATTCATAAATAAAATTCCAATTTAACCATAAAACATTTTCAGAATGAAATATCCACACCTAATGATTTAGCCTTTAAAAATATTTTCACAAACCATCACACTAAACCACACACCCAAAAGTTTAATCACATTTCCCTACAAAAATTCATTTTCACCACAACCAAATACCGAAAAACTCAAAAACGTTTTTTCCACCACACAACTAGATCATTGAATAATTTTATAAATTCAAACAAAAATAAAAAAATTATGAAATAATGTCAAGGTATTAAACTACCAACATTATGTGAAGAAACCTCTGAAAGTTCGGTGCACAACTCCAATTGCGTGCAATTCATACAACAAAAATACCATGTTCAACCGTAAAACAATACCTGAAAACAAATAAAATCAAGATCAAACCTTAAAACTAATACGCTAGGAAGAAATGGAAAACTCATCCGAGTAGGTGTCTTTCCCACAATGGGGTCAGGATAGTTCTCACCGGCATGAGGTAAGAGGAGTGCACTAGTGGAGCGACAGGAGGTGTGATGGTTGTAATAAGAGTAGGGAAGTCGGGGTGGTCCTAGTTATTAGGGGGTGTGTTTGGGCTTGGTGCACATAGGAGTAATTAGGGAGCAATGTGTAGGGTTGGTCGGGAGGTTGGGGCGCAACGCGAAGGGGCTGGCTGGGGACCAAGGGCGCAGTGCGACAGGGCTGACTGGGAGGTCAGGGTGTGGTGCGACAGAGTTCCAGGGGGTAAGGGGCCGCAAAACCAATTGAGGGACAAGAGTCGGATCGATGGGGAGGAAGAGAGGGACTGGTTTCGGAGAAACCCTAACCCAAAGGAAAACAAAATAAAAATAAAATTAAAAATAAAACCTGACAATAACTAATTCTAATATTTATAATCACACTTATAATACAAATTATGATAACTTAATAAAATAAAAAACATAACAATAATAATAATAGTATTACTAATAACCTAATTATAACATTAACAAAAAAGATAATAATAATAATAATAATATTAATAATATCATTAAAAGAATCCATTTTTCTATTACATATCACATTACTATTTTGTTTCTCTATTAATCCATTTTATTAAAATAATTGAACATTGGAAAGGCATGTAGTGGTCTGTTCAACGTCGCATGACGACCCTGGTGAGTTATTCCAATTATTGAGGATCTAATCAGCACATGTATCCTAGACTTTTGTGTATCATGGAACATCCATATCTTACTGTTCATGTTTTAAAATAATATCATTTATAATGTTTTTATTATAATAAAATCATTTTATTATTTTTAGGGTCACAGATTCAGGTAAACTCTAGATGGGAATAGGTGGGTAGGGCTTCTCTATGGTGACATTGTCTAATTTAGGTGAAGTAAACAATGATTTATGATTTACGAAAACACCTAGTCATATAATAGAGTCATCATATTTTATATATGAATCATTAGTGTCATCCTTTATATTTTTTTATTTGGTTAATCAGTTTTCATGAAATGTCATCCTTGGTATGGTCACCATCGATTTGGGAAATAAAGAAACCATGATCTCATATATATCTATATTGTTGAGGTCACTCTGTTTCTTGGGATGTTTACAATTTTTGATGCCGTATATGCATTATTTGATAGTAATCCATAATGTTTCAAAATTTTATTACCTCTATAAATGCCATTTTGATCCATACCAGGTCTAGAGTTGCGATGAAATTAAGATAGATTGAGATGTTTACATTATAGTGAAACTATAGATATCAATGATACCCAAGTGAATTTTTGGTGTGGGAATAATATTATATTAGATATATTATTATGTAAATATATATTTGATACTTAGGGGACTTGGGATCTTGAATCCTCAAGGAGGGAGTGGTGACCTCACCTCTTTTTAGAGCATAAATCTATCATTGTGACAATGCATAAAAATTTTCTCATAACAGAAAATATATTTCACAAACAAAACCCTATCATTTACATAAATATATTTCTCAGGATAAATTCTCCCTATGAAATTTAGTTTTTGGTATACATGATTTATGGAGAGTTTAGTTAGTCAAATTATTATTTATCACATAAAAACCCATGCGTAGTTGTTTTCATATGCTACAATCCTAAATCCGAATTAATTTATTTTACTCATCTAGGCCTCATACCATGAGTTCCATTCAATTTTTGTTAGGTGTTCCATCCCCTATAAATCATTTAATTTGTAATGTTAGATCTCCAACATGGTTGGTTGCCTCTGTTAGGGAAATTAAAACCATTTGGCTTTTTCGTTGATCTAGTTACGATAATGAAATTGGGATGAATTTTTGATATCTGTTGAACATATGATGAGGCTTATTTATTTGCCTTATTTACCAATGAAAGTCTTTCTCCCAATAGGTAGTCTACATGATAATCTTAGTGTGAATGGTGAGTTCATTTATGTATGTTCTAACTTATCCACCCACAAACCATTTTTCTTATATAATTTATTTATATGATGTGGGAATCAGTACTAGGGAGTTTTCTTTTCTCTCTTTATTCCTACTAGTGTGTATGGATACCCTTGTGGGTATTTTAAGACCCATGTTTATGGAAGGTGGTTCTCTATATTTCCTATGTTCGATGGACCATAATTTATCTATGTTTACAAATTTTTTATAATTAAATTTTTATTACTGATTTGTGTGTGTAAAGGGGGTTTGTGAGATAATATTATTTTTTCCATAGTTTTGTAAAATGAAGGTTTTTTTCAAATAATTTTAAAATTAATTTCTAAATGGGATTTCAAATCATGATTTTGATTGAATAAGGTGTTGAGTAGACTTATTTGTTAAAGTTGAATCCCATTGATATTTATATGATAAATTCATCAAATGGGGATCATTGTGTATATAGGTGGAAGGTGTGGATTTAGGTCTTACCCACATTAATATTATGGGGTTCACTCAGGAGGTGTTCCTCTTCTTCTAAGGATCATGTCCTTAAAACATTATCTTGACACAATGTTAGGTTTAAACTATGTGTTGACCTTGTACAACATAATAACGTGTTCTAAGGATAAGAAGGAGAACTAGCCAATGATTGTTTTATATGTATTCTTTAAGAATATGATGTGGTGATCGTTAACCTATATACCACTATTCATTATATTTTTTTATTTTTTTAAATGTTTTACATGATTAGAAAAATATGTTTTTATGATTTCAATATTACTTACCATGATTTTTTAGAACTATAGAAAAATGGAAATATTGACCCTGATTTGATATAAAAATAAATTGCAAAATATGATTACATTTTTTTAAAAAGACTATAATATTCGTATTATTTGTAAAAATACATTATAAGGAATACTAGGGTGGTATTAAATTGATCCAATTTAGACCACAGTTTGAACACCACTTTGGTAATTCTTAGATCAGATATAATCTTTTGATACTAGAAGAAGAGACGTGTAAGAGTGATGAAATGGATATTATTTATGTAGGATATGGGTAAATAGTGTTGTGGTGGTTTTAAATTTCAAACATGACACTTCCAGTAGTGGTAGTTGGTTTCAGTTTCCCTTCTATGTTTTTTTGATCTATACAATTGGTTTTATTAATATTTTATGTTCTATCGCTACCATTTATTCTCTTGAGTTATGAAATGTATTTAATTTAACAATATTCTAAGGATTCATTCGATATTATATATTACACATAGTTTCATTCAGTTTGGGAAAACCATTCCCATTTAGTTGTTCGGTGATTCCTAGTTTCTAGTCACCAACCCATGGGGATCAAGAACTCCTTTTGGGTATGTGGACGATCAGGTTGGCTACCACTATTAGTTGATATCCCAAGTGTTCTATTTCAAATTGATGATCAGATGATGATTTTACTAAATAATGTATGTAAGGAAAAATTGACAAAAAATTATCCAGTGTAATTTTTTTATTCAAAAAGATTTAATTTTAATTGTATAATATTAATAGATTCTATATCTAGGATTCCTTCAATTATAAAAGTTATTAAAAGTTTTAATAAACAATAAATGTGACTGGGATACCCATTATATAATTTCTAGTGATATTATAAACCCTTTTTGGATTATTTTTTTGATATTATAAATCTTCTAACTATCTTAACTCATAAGGGATCCATGTTTCATTTTACAGATGATTGTGATGAAAATTTTTCGGAACCAAAGAGATGGTTATTCAACACAAATATTCTTACACATCCCTATAATGTAAAATTGTTTTTAATCTATAGTGAATAATTATAAAGGATTCTAGATTTTTTACTCATAGGTAATGATATAGTGGTAGATTATGTCTCACGAAAAATAATGACTCATAATAAATATCACCAAACCCATTATTTTGAGTTAGATGTGGTAATTTCTGAATTAATGATATAGATGAATTATCTTTACAGAGATGGGTGTTTTATATATAATAATAATTTCATAATTTAAATATTTACTCATAAATATTTTATCATGGAATATAGAATACAGTTTTATTTGGTTGAGTATTATTCCATCTATGTACATTTCCACCAATGAAAAGCGATCATGGTGGTTGATATATTGATTTAAAAGGACAATTCTATATTATAAAAGAATAGGATAAAGAAATATCCAATATTTCAATAGTTTAATATTATGGATATGGAAATTATTTTGGATGGGAATAAAATTATCTTTCTCAAATGAATGTTTAACCATCTATCTAGATAATTATTGAAGAGACAGAAAAGGAAGATATAAAACTAAAAATGAATTAGAGAAATGTCACTTAGTTCAAACTATATTATGATGAAATGAAATGGTTTAAGAACTATATATATGTCCCATACATACTAGTTTTGAAGACTTGTTTGATGAATATCATATTACATCATTCTATATTCATATTTTTCAATATATATTTTTATAGGGATCTGAAAAAGTATTTCTTGTTGGATAACATGAAGATTGATATTACAGATTATGTTAAGAAATTCATGGTATGTCATCATGTTAAGGATGACATAAATTTTAATATGGTTATTCTATAATTATTATCAGTACCGTATTTGAAATTGGAGACCATCACCATGATTTTAATTGTTAAAATCCATAAAAGATCAAAAGTTAATAATGTTATTTGGGTTATATCCCATCTACTTATGAAGAAAAAACAATTCATTTCCGTTAAAGTGTATTTTTTTTCTTGATTAGATATACATGATGTACATTAAGGAAATTTTATGGTTTCATGGTGTACCATATTATATTATATTCGATCAAGACTAAAGGTTTACCCCAGTGTTCTCGAATAGACATCAGCAACCACACGATTCAATGTTTTTTTCACTACTACTAATCATGTATAGGTATATTCTCAGTCTAAGAGAACAATTAAAAATATGAGGATATTATAAGATACTTTTTTATAAATTTTAAAGGTGTTTGGGATAAAATCCTCAAGTTATATTTTCTTATAGTAAAATCAATCATTAATGAATTCATATGGATCCTAATAATTCCCTCAATTAAAATAAGTTCAGAAATCCAATGTTCGTGGATGAATTTAAAGTAATATTGATTTTCATACATGATCCAGATATGAAAATTAAAAATAAATATAGTTCCATTAAATGGAACATAAAATAATTTAAAAGTTGATAGAAAATTTATGCTAGAAATCATCAGTGAAATATATAATTCAATGTTGGTGATTACATATTCATAAAAATTTATATGTGGAAAAATATAATTATATTTTATAAGAAATGAAAGTAGATCCATATGTATATTTTCCCAATTGGTATTCATGATTTATTAGTGATTTTAAATTATCACTCAGTGCTTCCATCAATCCCTTGTAAAGTTAATAAAGTGTTCAGTGAATCTCCCTAGCTTTCTGCCTATGGGTGTTGTATATTTTCTTTGTATCTTTTAAATTCCCCTCCCTAGCCATTTCTCATATTCATTTGTCTAAAAATGGTTTTGTTATGTTTTTCCCACATATTGTAAGATGAATTTATAACTCATATTCGAAGTGAATAATAAATAATGGATTCTATATTTGGATTTTGGTTGTTCAATTTTTCTAAATTGGACCATTTTAATTTTGGTCATTATTAATACAAACCTTGGTAAATATGTGACTACTTAGTAATGTAAAACAAGTAAAACATTGTTAATACTATTGGATTAAACATTAAAATTTCTCTAACACTTGACCTTACAATATTGGATTAGTTTATTTCAAATATTCTCATCCATGTATCCAAAATTTATCAAATTGATACAATTTTATATGCCCATTATATTCTTTTATGAAAATTTTAAATACCATATTTCACTCTAACGACATTAATAACATAAATGTTTAAATAAAAGGATAAAGAGATGATATTTTTAGATCTAAATGTTTATTTCAAATATGAAATTAGGTTTTATAATTCTAATTTATTTTTATTTTATTTTTTTGTGATTGAATAATGATAAGAAATTCTTATGACACACCGACACCGTATATTATTCTAAAAAGTTATATTATTATTTTCCTTTATTTAATTCCATTAGTAGAAACATGGAATAGATGTTCTTACATCTGTATAACCATTCATCTCTATTTACGGTGTAATTTATTTTTTTATCTCAAACATATATCGATTAATTAATATATATTATGAATATATATGATATTTAAATCATGGTTAAAACTCTAGGGAATGTAAAAAAATTATAAATGTACAACTAATTAAATTGTTGGTCTGAGAGTTCCATTAATGGAGAAAAAACTAACACCTAAAAATGTTGATCATAATAATAAATTATAAATAATCTGGGTTTAAAATATTTTAGGTGGATAATATATCAAGTTATAATTATGTATATGATTTTGGTATATAAGTATAATAAATTTAAATTTTTTATACATAAGGTTAGAAAACATTCAAAATATGTTGATCCTGAGGTATGGTAATTATGTTTCAATCTTAAAATTTATCAGGATTTTTTGTATTAATTTGAGGAAGAATGAATTTCTTGATATACCTCTTAATAATCTGATAATGTTTCTTCTATTAAGTGTATGCGAGGATATTAAAATAAATTTATTTATTTTTCATCTCTATTCATCCTCAAGTAAAAAATATAATTTGTTTAAGTAAAACATAATTTATTTATCTCTTTAATTGAAAAATCTTTTTCTTACATCTCCCATATTTATAAAAAAAATCAAGAATGTTTTTTCTATTATCTTGTGTTTTTAATGCATTTTCAACCAAATTTTAATTTTTAAATATTGATTTAAACGAAATCTTCAAGTCATTTTTCTAATGATTTAGTTTTACTAAAAATATGAAAACAATAAATTTTCATATACAAAACTAGAATAATGATTCCCACTATTGGGAAAACTCAATTATTTGAAGTATAATTTAAAATTTTCAACGATTATTTTTATAGAAACATATTTTATCAATAATTTTTTAAAATATTCTATTATAAATATGTTATTTAAAAATAAAAAGGGTATTTATATCATTAATCAATAGATGTGATACTTAAGAAAAATATTTATGACATAATAATTTTATGATATTTGTTCATTAATTGGATATTATCCAAGGTTAGCATAATTATGTTATATTTTTATGGTTTATGAGATTGATGGTGAAATTTTTATGTGACCATTTTATTTTAAATGGGTTATGATATGATGAAATGATTAAATGTTTTTGACACGGGTTTATTTTCCATATTTTATAATATATTATGACTAATTTATGATATTATTTCACTAATATCAATATATTACAATTATGTATTGGGTGGACCTGAAATTATATAGCTCCTTAATTCATTGGATAAAGAGGGATATATCATTAGATAAAAGAGACTCTAATTTTGATCAAACCTATATTAGTAAGTGAATAATTCCACTATGATAATATTATGCAGGACCCATTGATAATGATATAATGGAATGTGAAGTGAACCAACTCCAATATGACAGTCTCATTAGTGATCCTTGAGTAGAGAAATGATTTTTTATTATTATGTAAATTCCCAAAAATTATGTCTTATGCCAATATATTTCTATCATGTTTCGTTTTATCTGATTCCTTTGTGATTCATGCTATATGAATTTCAATGTTTTAGGCCATTACAAAAGATTATGATAATTGATACAAAGGTCATGGTTTTGGAATGTTATGATCATGTTATGTTTTAGTGATTATTGATATATATCATTTTTACACTTATTGAGAATCTACTGTCATCATTTATTATGTTCCCTTTCCATATTTTATGAAGAAAGGTTTTAATTATGATATATCTAATAAAATTTCATGTTATTAAGAACATAGTGGGAGATGACACAGATATCATATGAACCATTTGTTCATATATCCATCTTTCCAAAATACTAAATTAATACAATTTAGGCATGGATAAAAATGATATATTATTCTTATTATTTATCTATTGAGATGTAATATATATATGAAATGTATGTATAGAAATATATATGATGTTTTTGAGACCATACATTGATTGAATTAGGTGAAAATCTAAATTCAATATCAGAACAAATTTGATGGCTAGATTGAGGTCTAATCATGAATATATTATCATATAATTGTTATAAAATTGATAGACATATGTTCTATAAAAATTAACATATTTAATATATTACTATAAAAAATAGTGTATTTTCTCTTATTTTGGAAGTGATTCGTGTATCTGGTGACAAGAAAATAAATCTAAATTATGTGATTATGTAATGCATTGGTATCATAACAATTACATGAGGGTTGGATTGTACAAAATTACTAGTGACTATATTTCAATACATTTGGGTTAATAATACTAGTGAAATTAAAATCATTCAATTAGGATTCATGAATATTTATTTTAGTAAGGAAGGGTACATAGATGAATAGTTTATAGCACAACTACATATGGTACATTAAATTTATATCCCTATACTAAAAATAAAATGTTGTGAATTATTCTGTTATCTACAAAAACAAATAATAGATTAAATATCAATTATTCCAAGGATCAAACATTCATTTGGATTTTAAAATCATATCATTGTGTCTCCAATAGTCGATGAGAACTTGTTGTAATTAACGTTGTACACCCTCATGTTGTGGATTTACCTTTGATTATTTTTTGATATATTATGTTCATGATTATTTTATATTCCTATTTTTACACTTGATATATATATTGATACATGAAAAAAAATTATTCATCTGATTATGCTACCTAGATATATGTGATGTAGTATTTCATTGATTATAAAAATATTTCATGTTTTTAAAACAAATGAAGTCAATGGTTTTAAAATGTAATTGTATTTTATTTGGAGTATGCTAGAAATATATTTTATACACGAAATGAAATATTATAAAAGATAGACTTTGTATATATTTGGTGAGGGTATCATAATCTTCACTAGTGATCAAACTCTATGTTTTCTTGGGAATATTTAAAATATATTTTCTACAATATAGATAGAGAGAACAAATTTATGTAGATAGTGAATCTCTGAACCATGTTTCTATCATATGGGATGGGATGGTGGTGAAAAATGGTCACATGGAGATTGAACGATGTGTTGATTTGGGATCCATGTTGATGGAATTTCATTTCCTTCTTATAGACCTTATTTTATTATTATTGGATTCTACCTTTATGGTTTGGTCATTTTGACATACGACATATTTTTTATATCTATTGTGATAGTATATTTGTTTCTATCATATAATATTTCTATTTAGGGTGAAACCATTACAACATTTTTTTGCATGATAAATTGAAGATTGCCTCTAGCCTATGGTGATCAATAATGTAGTTTGTCCCATGTGGAAGGCCAATTCGATTGAAATTATTTGTTATCCCATGATGGTATTTTACAACCACTAGGTTTCACCATCCTTTGTTATGAAATTTATTTAAATATATCTATAGATGTATAAAAATAATTTTTAATTTAGGATTATTTATTTTTATTTTTATTATTGCACATATTTTAATATATATATATATATATAAGTATATTCATATTGATATATATAATATATCTGGTTAAATATAGTTTAGGTCTAATTTTTTTAATAAATTTGTATTTACTATTAATATAAAATGTTCCTAGGGATAAATGTTTGATAAAAATATTTGAAATTAATATTAATTATTAATTTTCTATATTGGGTTGAGTGATATAGATTTCATTACATTTTTAATGGCTACCTATCATTGTTAATATGTATTTTAATATATATTAATTTTATAACAAATAACATTTCTAATAAATTTTTATTTTCATTTGATTTATATATTAACAATTATGTTTATATGAAAATATTTTTAAATGTTTTTTAAACAATTAATGATTTTTATGTAAATATATACAAACATATATATTTGTGTCAGTGTGTGTGTGTTTGTGTGTGTGGAAACATTTACGTTGAATTTCAAATTACTCTAAAATATGTAAATGATTTATTATGACCCCGATAATATCTAGATGAGTGAAATAAATTGGAATAAAATAATTATCCACTGAAAAATACAATAATACCCTCTTAAGGGAAGCTAAAATCTCGTCGAATGTTCAAATATTAAAGATTATTAACTAACAAATTTATTTTACTGACTGTGAATGCATTTTTTGACTTTGAAAAATAGTGATTATGTTTAAACCACTAACTATATGGTATATATTTTCATTGGATTGAATTTTATATCTTGTGGAGCCCAAATAGAAGCCTGGATGAAAAGTAACATCTTTCTCGAAAAACTATTATGATATGTTTTTTTGATGAACGATCTCTAAATAGTTCACCAAATGATTGGTATAGGATATACCAATTCTTAGGGTCCTATATTAATAGATTTGAATGTTCATAAAACCTATTTTTTTAGTATAGTTTACTTTTTGATAAAAACAAATATATATAATTTTATTTGAATATATAATGATTTATTTTTCAGGGAAACCAAATAAAATAGGATTGTGAATTTATTAACAATGTTTTTAGGATAGTTATATTTACAATTAATATGAAAAAAATGTATGATCATTTTTAGTTAGTTATTTTTAAGAAATATAAAAAATGTCAATGATTCGGTATATCATTTTAATTATTGAATCTCTGATGTTGAATATATAAATAGATATAAATGTTTATTTTTTTAAATCCAATAGGAAATCATAAATGATAAAATAATTAATATTTTATATATAATATAATTTCCTAAAAATTAAATAGAATTATATATTAATAAAAAAATACCTTTAGCATATTGTTATTTCCTAACCTCTCTTTATTCTTTTAATCATACCTTAATTGATCTCTTTATATTGATTATTTGAACCATAAATAGAAAAAAATTGAAATATTTAATCAATTATTGACTTAATGATCAGATGATGGGTCATGCCCTAATCATGGGTGGTCCTACTATGGTTTCTCAAGGAATTTTGGTATTTTTTAAACATTCCCATTCTTAGTTATATTATATTAAGTTTTTTTGTTCTTATCTTCATTATATTTTCTCTCATGACACTCCAATGTGGTTTTATCGATTTTTTATGTTGAATGTAGGTTTTGTGATAACATTTTATGTTATATTTCCATGACTAATATGTTCCATCTATGTTATTTTTTCTATATTGTTTTCATATAGGTTTATCCTCCTGGATTTTAGGAACTCTACAAGGGTTTCCATAGACCATTCTTTCAATTTATAGGTCACCTAAGGCCCTATATAACCTTAAGAGTGGGTGGATTATGGACATGGAGAAATAGTTCATATTGTTTTGGATTTGGAGTTGACTAGTGGGAATTTTTTTCTTACCATAGTAGTGGAATAATATTATATTTTGACTGATGTAAGAGTTTGTTAAGGATTTAGTGTATAATTTTACCATTAACAAAAATTTATTTCTATCAGTTGTATCTATTCTCTAGCTATTCTTTTTTTGGTTGTAGTAGTATTTTGTATCATCATGGAATGATGCCTTATTTGGAGTGTTTCTCTTTATTCATTGATGGTGAAAGATTAATATTACATGAAAGGTGGAAATAAAATAACATGGTGGTGTTGGAGTAACACTTCATGCTCTTTTTATTTCTTTTTTAATTAATTTAGCCTTTTCGTTATTTTTCAATTTATTCTACACTAAAGATAGTTTATTTTATATTATTTCACTACGGATGGCACACATTATATGAAACACCATGGTAATCGTGCACTAAATGATACTTAGGGATTAGTTTTCTCCACATGGAACACTATGGTTAGATTTAGTTACTCACAAAAATTTCATTTCATTATGGAATGCATAACACAAAATATTGGGTTTTACCGAACAATAGTATATCATTATAATGTTATTACTTAATAAAATAATATATATCATGGATGTTAAACATAAAATTATGAATAGTGCTAATTTATTTATGAGTGCATATGACTTATAAAAATATATTATTAATTCAAATGTTACCAACTAATTATAATTGAATATAAGAAAAGATTGAATATAAATGAAAATATTATTATTTTTTCTGTCACAATGGTATTTTAACTTAAAAAAATAAATTAATTTTAGTTAAATGGTGATTTTAAGGTTATATGTAGTTTATATGTTCAATAATATTTTTTATATTCATTCAATAAATTTCATAGACATAAGATAAGAAAAAACCCAATTTTATACATAAAAATCAATTATTTTTATGAAGACATTTTTACCACCTTTTCATTGTGATCCAATTAAAAATAATTTTTTTGGAACTTTTATAGATTTAATATGTACAAGTATAATTCATCATAGAAGTATGAACATAAGAATTCAGTTTGGGTAATTTTTATGTAATTTTATTTTATGATTTTATTTTTAATAAATAGTTAAAAATTCTTAATTTTAGTTCAAAACTACTTTTTTATATAATTTATCGATATGGATAAAATATATTTTAAATTGTTCTAAAATTTAAATTAAATAATTTTTCAATAAATTAGATAAATTTACGTAATTTTGATCATTTTTTACTTAAATTTTGTGTAAAAACAGAGAAAAAGGTTAAATGTTTTTACTTGAAAAACCAGAATTATCGACCCATCTATCATATTAATTTTAAAATAAATTCTACTACATGGGTAACTGGAATATTTAAAAATGGATTTTATATAATTAATAATCATAATTTCTAATTTATAATTCATTCATCTTATTTTTTTACCAAAAATATTATCAATGATTATTTAATCATTTACATCGATTAAGGTAAAACTAATATTTTTTAAGTACTAAAACATAAATTCAAGACCTGAAAAATACATAGAAACAAGTATGAAACCCATTTTCTACACATTATTCGTCCATAAACCTTCCATTTTTGATATTTTTTTTAAATATTTTTATGTAAAATTTTTGGTATACCTAAGTTGTTTTAAAAAATGACAAGTGTGTCATTTCCATTCTTTATTAAAGGCCCCCACCTATCTCAATTCTAAAAACCAATAAAAAAATGATGTTTCAAAATTATCTACCAATTTACATAAAAAATTCCTTAACATACTCCTATAATCATCCCCTTTGTATTAAAAAAATATAAGGAATCCTTTTGGCACAAATTAAAGAGTTACCTAATTAAGAGGTAATGTTTTATCTCAATATACTTTCTTTTGCATTCATTCTCCACTCCTACACAATATTTATTCCATATTTAAAAAAAATTATCTACAATAAAATTTTATTTTTTTCTTGATAATGGTCTAACATACACTTACAACAACCTATAACTAATCTTAATGGAGGTACTTTTTATGTGTACAATGAACCACCGTCTCACATAACAATGATTGTTCATTTTCCATTACCAAATATCATGGTTGAATTTATGATGTAAAATATTTTTACATATGTTATATATTATATTTTTTATGAAATTATTATTATAGAATAATTTTACAACACATATCTTTAAACTTTATATTTGTTGTAAATATGATAATTTCGTTTGAGGAAGTGTGGGTTACCGCCCACTCAAGGCGATGTGATTAATTAACACACTGCACAAAATGTATTAATGATGGTTTTAGAGAAAATATATATAATATATATGACATAATAATTTTAAAAAAAATATATATATACATTCTCATATTTAATTTACCTTAATTATTTCAATAAGATAATAAAAATAGTAACAATGTTAATGTGTATATGCGGCTTTCTGTCTCCATGGATGTTGTATTCCACTTTTTATTTATATATTATATAGATTATTATAATACACATATACTGAATATAAATGATATTTATTTCATGGATTACATACTAAAATCCTGATATATTTATAAGGACTGTTGATATAAAATATTAAGACAAATGCAATGAACAACGTGGTTATTATCGGAAGTGAAACCTTAACAAAGGATTGTTAATAAGAGGGTAATATAAAGAAATAATAAAACCATATATTGTATTAAATATAATAATATGGTTATGAAAAATATATAATAAATTTATTTTTATTATAAATGTGATTTGAATGAGTGTGAAGATATTCAAGACACAATGTAAGGGTGTTTAATCTCCCTTTTTATTCCTGTGAGATATATGTTTTATTCACCACCTATTCCTTTTGTATAATGTGTGTATATTCCATGGATGTATTTTTTGATTATTATAATTAATCTTATTTGTGTTTAAATATCTTTTATTTGTTCTTTTTCACATGGGGTTAATGTTTCTAAAGATACCAAATCGGTATGATAGTTTTTTTTCAATTTGACTTCTTTGATACCCATGTTTTTTTATATACCTATATTCTTTTTTGAGGTGTATATACTTCTATATTAAGGGTTATATCATGAATATAGTTATTTTCAGGATATTTTATGCTTCATTTAATTTAATTTTCTGACATACATATTATGATTCCATTTTATTAAGAGATAAGAGTTTGTTGAAACAATCTCATCACTTTTCAAGATTATTTATGATTGTGATTCCTTTATTGAAATTTTATAATATATTTATCAAGAAAATTCATGAAATTTCAGATACTCTAGATATTCATGATATATTCAAGTATTTGTAACATTTTTATACTCTTTGGTACATAATATATTTAAGAAAAACCTTACTTTACCCTCTCTTCAGTCAAATATTTATGCTCCTTCAAATGAATGTTTCTAAAAAGAGTTTCCAATAATATTGTACATTTATATGATAATATTTAAAATAAATTTTTATGGTTTTCTTTAATTTTACCATTGATTTCAATGGAATATTCTTGTCCCTTTTTGAAAAAGTCATTATCTAACATTTTTACCATGCAAAAAAAATTCTATTACCTCGTACGACATGTATAGATTTACCTGATGTTATTTCAATGAAATTAAATTCCACATATAAAAAGGATAATTTTTATGAAAAATATTTAAAAATTAATTTTTAAGGATTTAATTTTCAATATTTTCTCAATATTGTTTCACTATTTTTATTGTTAATTTTTTTAAAATATATTCAATAATTCATTACATTTTTTAAACGTATTTTCTAAAATATGGGTTTCAAAATTTTTCCCTTTATTTACAAGTTTTCAAAGTATTTTCAGCATAATGGGTTTAAAAAAAATTTAAATAATTTTTTACAATTTTTCAAATTATATTAAATGTAATGGGTTTAAAAGTGATTTCTATATTCATTTACATGTTTTCAATATTATTTTCAAAAAAAAGGTTTTCAATAAAATTTAAATCATTATTTATAAGTTTCTATGTATTTTCAATGAAATATATTTTAAAAAATTTTGAATCTTATTTTATATGATTTTGTAAAAATAGATATCAAAAAACATATCTAGATTATTTTATATGTTTTCAAGGAATGGTGTTTTAAAAAATCAATATTCATTTATTAGTTTTCAAATATATGTTTTTCAAAATTATTTCATGATTTATTTCAATGTTTTCAATGTATTTTAAATGAAAATGGTTTTCTAAAAATTTTATGCCTTAAAGATCATTTTTTAAAGAGTAATGTATATTTTACCACTAAAATGTTTCTATAAGATATTTCAAAATTATTTCCCATATATGATGACATCTGTTTGAGTTACTCTTGTGATTCTATAGAAATTATTCAATGTACCCATTTTTATTCTTTCTTTTAATGGTTTATTTTTTAATGTTATGATTTTTATGAAACATGTTTCCCTTCCATATGCTATATGTTTATGAGACTAGTTTCTCATTCATGGGTTCTTTTCATATAAAACCCTCCTACTTTAATGGGTTATGCTTTCATGAAATAATTATGAAACTTGACTTTTTCCATATGTTGTGATATAATTACGTGTTTATGACACCCATTTCATTTCATGGGTTATGATATGATTATTTATTATTTTGTACCACATGTATGTATTTTCATTATGAGATGGGTGATACAAATATGTCATTCCAAAAATGGGTAGTGATTTATATCTCATCAGATGGACATTGATGGAATGGAAAATTAAGTTGGTTCAGTATTTCCATACTAGAAGATGAAATGAACTTAGTTCAAATTTATAGGAATGGAACAAGGAGTGAACATATTTTACTAATAAAACATAAGAAAGGGTTGTGATCCAAAATATGTAATGGGATTTTTCACTATGATATCCTTGGAATTGATTACTTGACTACAAAAGAAATCATTATATATTCTTATTTTTCTGCCAAAATTCCATTTTTTATTCTTATCCTATGCTTTCATGACATATGGTCATAGTTAAATTATGATGCATGAATTAATAATTTCCAACATTAATTATGATATCTAATATACAGGTTGTGATCTTCGAATGTTATGCCCATGTTTGACACCTTTTGGTCAGGTTATGCTTACAAATTTCCTTTATTTACCCCTTCTAAGCATCTAAGGTCATCCCTTCTTATGTTTCATTCCCCCAGGTTATGAATAATGGTTTTAGGTGGATGTACTAATGGTAGATATCTTTATGGGAGATTCTTAATATCATTCACCAGGATATAATATTTTGATTCCATGTTTCCAGAGGAATTAAACTTTTTAGGGTCATAATGCTTGTATTAAAGCAATATACTGAAAATTCATCTAAAATGATGTCATATCCATGTATGTTAGGATTGAATCCATGTAGTTTTTAACAAAATAAATGTTCAGTAAAACATTAGGATCATGTAAGATAAATCATTACTGAGATCCCTAGGAATATTTTTAAGGATAATTCATGAGATGCCTCTAAGGATAATTATAATTCTGAGTTAAACATTAGTAAAATGTCACCGAATTTTGGTAACAGATATAATTAGTGGATTTATAGAAATATATATCCATCTAGATAATACATGTTTATGTAGATATGGAATAGATTTACGTAGTGTTAACAAATCTGACATGTTTTTCTGGGCCTAACTCAAGGTATTCGGGTACTTGACAAGGACACTTTCTCCACACCTGCCTCGACACTCTTAGGGGAAATTCTTTGGGAATTCAAAAACTCTTCCTAACCCAAAATAAATTATTTTAACAGAAGTTGATTATGAATAACCTAGTATAAAGCTAATGCTTCATCGATTAATAGGTTTTTTTCATTATTTAGACATCCTATATGCACTTTTTCAAGATTATGTAGTTTCTTATATATTATGTGTTTTTCTCCCAGTTCATTATAGTATTTATCAAGGGAGAAAATTTTCAAGAACATGGATATAATTGAATATTTTAGATGTGGAAGGTGTAGGAATTATGAAAATAGATTTCCCAAATATAAATATCATAAATAGAATAAGGACGGTGGTAAGAGTATTGATTATACTTCTAAAGATAATGAAACTGCAAATGATATTTTTAATGTATATAATGTTCTTCGGATATTGTTTAGTTTGAGCATAATAAGACTGATTAGATTTTGGTTGGGGACCATTAATATATTATTAATATTTCAAATTAAAGGAATATGGTATTAAGGAATATGTTGATGAATCTTGAGTAATGTTTTAGGAGTAATGTTGGATGAATGAGGTAGTTATGTTTTGGTATTCAATGATTATGTTTTTTGAATCATGAAATATAAATTTATTTTCCAAATATGTTTTTAAAATTATTGAAAATGATATGTTTATTAATGATCAAGTCATAGAAAACTGTTATTTTTAGTATGGTATTAAAACCCTAAATGTGATAAATATGGTGAGAAAAGTTTTAATCACTTAGATAAATAGATTATTGATCTGGATAATGTAAATTGAATGTCATTGATTACCCTAGACTTCATTATTTATTTGTTGAAAATGTGTTCTATTTCATCATGAATGAATTTTAAATCTTCTGGGATATAATCAATATATCCAATAACCTTTGTAATATGGAAGAATGCAAGATTTCCTAATGTATTTATGCTAATCCTGGTTATTACTATGTTTCAAAAGAATATATGTTGAGGTTATCCCCATGTTTGGAATTTGAAAACCAATGGTTAGATTATGATATATGTGGGATTAATGTTTAACTAATTTTTTAAATTCTTCATATCATTTTTTATTTTCATATATCAGAATGGTTATAAGGTTTACCATTTATGGAAATGATAATTTAATAATTTGATTATGTTTAGTAAGATAAAGTTGTAGAGGCCTTTATTTTTCTCAATAAGACATTGGAATATTTCTAAGAGTATTTTCCGGGCTAGATTCTAAGACGTTGTGTGATTCTAAGTCCCGGTGTACCTAAAATTAATTTTATAAAATATTAAGTATATTTTTAATATGAACACATGGTTTTTCATACATAATAGACTATATCTAAAAATATTGATTAGAATAGAAATATGAGACCATAGTTGGGTCTAAAACGTAGTGTTTACCCTAGGAACAACATAAAATGAGTCATTTTAGGACCTTTAGACCCCTTTTTATTTGGTGGTATGTTAAATAGATGAATTAATTCATTCATTCATTCATTTAATTGGTCAAACCCAAATTTCTCCTAAACGAAATATCATATCAGAAATCATTGTGTACTATTTAGTCTGAGAAGTGATGCTTACCTGGAAAATGATATAACATTTTTTGGCACAGGTCATCTGTAAAAAAATTCATTGAAGGCATTAACATAAATAAAAAAACAAAACAAAACAATTTTATTTTTAATGCTAATCTAAATAACTCCTCAATAGGGACTCAATTTTGAAATCTAAGACCACCGTTGAGTTTGTAGTGTATTGTTTTATCTATGCACAACTAAAAATGATAGGGAATGGGATATTCTGATCCTTAAACCATTACAGGTGCAGTTATGTGTTTACCATTGACCTAATAACCCATTATTAATAATGGATTAGGAGGATTTTCAAGTTTTTCCTTATAACCTCTACCGTCAACAGTGGATCTTTCCCCTTCCTACTTTGGTGGCTCAATGAAAAAACAATAGATCAAGAAAAACCAATGAAAGAAGAATCAATGAATCACCTCCTACATTTGAAAGTGCATTCTTCAGCTGAAAAAGATTCAAGTTTGAGGTAGGTCCCTCAGATTTTTTGGATTTTTCTAGCTTTTGGTTTTTCAATAAAGAACTTGAATAATCCATAATCAAACTAATCCAATTCTCAATATTTTGATGTGGATATCGATAATTTGAATCAAATAAATTTTTTTTTATTTTTGATCTGAATACCCTAATATTGGATCCTAATCACCAAAAGAACACGGTCTTCGATCGAGGCCTTCATCTTGAATTTAATATATCTTTTTTCTCCGTCATTCCACTGAACATTGATCTAGACATGGGTTTTTCAGTTTGAGAAATATAACCCCATGTTGATTCCAATGAAGAAGAATAATTATTAGGGTTAAAGTAGTGCGATGAAATAGACTGTGTGCCGGTCAAGGAATGAGAGATCCTGAAGAAGATCGGCTCATCGGGCTCATCCATTCTAGGTAGAGGCGTGGAAGCTCCATATATAGCATGTTGGTTGGTGCATGTTTCTTCACAAGGTGGCCTACCTAACATGGGTAATTGTGTTTTTTCAGACGTAGGGTGGTGTCACGACTCAACCCTACCCGGGCTCGAGCCGCAACTACCCCAGGCCGGCTTCCATAGGCCAGGGGCTGGCGACCAGCGCCGAAGGCACAACAACTCGGGGAGGCCTTTTCCTAAGTACATGTATACATGCACGCAGCAACCTCAATGAAAAATTGCATTGTAAAAGAAAAGACAAGAAGAGTAAAAAGAAACAACTGCTATATACACAAACCACAAAGTGCATCGACCTCTACAAGTACAAAGTACAAACTGAACAGAAAAGGGGAAAAACACGTGCCCAACCAAAAAGTGCCACAACCCTACAACAGGTAAACAAAAGAAACTACTGACGGTTCTCCCACCTAGAACCCGGCCACGACCACCGCACGCGGTCCAAGCTCCCAAGCTCCTACGCTCCACTGAAGTCACGCTCCACCTGTCGGTCTTCTGCAAGGGCACACCAAGTGCGGGCAAAGCCCAAGCAGGGGTGAGTATAAAAATACTCTATAGGATACCCTGAAGGCTCTAGGGAGCAAAAAAAGGAGGTACCGAAGGGTGAGAAGTAGAGAGAACAGAAAAGTAAAGGAGTACAACAAGGAGTGAAGTAAAGAGTCCAGCTCAGCCCAACAAGAGGAAAGAAGGGAGACTCATCCAGACACAAGGAGCTGGAAACGGTGAGAAGATGAACTTCTCATCGAGTCTTCGCTACCTATAGTAGGAGTGTAGACACGTCCAACCGTGAGAAGCTAGACACGGAAAGCACGTGGCATACCCCATGCGCCTTCGCCTCTCCTGGAAGAAGAGTAGCCAAACCCAAGAAGTGGGTGCCAGAAACATGGTATATACATATCTGTATGCTCAACAAGAAACCCGAACAAGCTCGTATGTGGATCTCTATCCCGTAGCTCAGCCCAAGAAAGAGTAGCCAACAGTCCCATAAGTAACATCATCGATGCCCAGAATCCTGCACATCTGCCCCGAACCACAAGCCAAGGGGCGCAATCACCACACCTCGACACTATCCGCTTTGGGCGGCACTGACTCACCCACACGGTTTTAGTTCGCGTCACAAGGACGCGTCCCGGAGGGGGAATTTTCTCCCCGTACTTGAGAGTTCTGGGGGAACGTCAACCACAACTCTTCACTGCCCCGCAGTTGAGAGATCTGCTCAAAGTCGACAGGCGACCCCCTGCCCAGCCCCGCGGGAGGATCCCTGGAAGTCAACGGGTTCCCACTACAGGGAGACCCAGAAAGTCGACGGGTGCCTCACTGCCCAGTCCTGTAATAGGGTAGTCCACTGGAGGGTGACCCGGATAATGTCTGTGACGGGACCAATCCCCAGCCCAGCTGGAGGTAACCCGGCATCGGGGACCACTGCCCCGCCCCGATGGAGGTAAGCCCGGCATCGGGGACCACTGCCCCCTCCCGCTGGAGGTAATCCCGACATCGGGGACCACTGCCCAGCCCCGCTGGAAACAACCTCAGCCCTACTGGAAACAACCTCAGCCATGCTGGAAACAACCTCAACCCTGCTCGAACAACCTCAGCCATGCAGGAACAACCTTAGCCCTGCTGGAATAACCTTCTGGGTAGAGGATCGGTGCCCGCGTAAAGTGTTGGTCACACCGAAACCACAAGCTCTACCAGGGAACACGGGGCAATGGGAGAAACTCCCCAGGCATCACAAGGCGATCCCGCTCCAATCCACTGAGTCACTGTCGATGTGTACCGAGACACCTCATCCCAGAAAGTGGGCAAAACACCCACACTGCACGGACACCCGTAGTCACAGACGGTGTCGCTGTCTGGTGAAAGGGCATAGTACTGAAACCACTCACAGCCAAAGAAGCAGAGGAACCAAACCATCTCTGCCGGCCAAACCATCGAGGAAAAGACCATGGGGAGACCGCTCAACCCTGCTGGTCAGACAAAAGAGCACCAGGCCAGGGGAAACTCCACCCTGCTGGTCAAACAATAGTGCGCAGAGCTAGGGGAAAACTCCTCCCTGCTGGCCAAACAAACAACCACAAAGCCAGGGGGAAACTCCACCCTGCTGGTCAAACAAACGAGCGTAGAGGGACCCTCTACGTCGCGAGAGGTCAAGTACACAAAGCAGATCATGGCACGCACGTGGGGCCCACACGACGTGTGGCCCCAAGTCAACCCCAACTGAGCGCACAAACATCCTCAGGTACAATCAACGACACATACCTCCAAGCGCTCCCGTATACTCCCAGAGTATACCTCGTCTCCATCCCAAGGTCTATTGTGCACATGGGGCCCAACATCACCACGAAGGCGTGACGTAACAACTCCACCTCAAGGCCCACACACGACCATCCACATCTTATGAACCATTTGTATCAGTCTCCCAAGAGTGCGCGATCACACGCCAAGGGTCCGCTACAACAAGGTATGGTGAACCACCACTAGAGCACCTTCCACATTCCACATTCAACAAGATCGTGCAAGAGGCTCCGCACAACCCAATGGATCGCACCGTTGTAATCCTTGTGAAAAAACACGTGAGATCAACTACTTACTCTCCTCAAACGGATATTCGAGGAAAAAGTCAACAACACCACCTCACGCCCGAACGGTGTCCCGTGATCCTGAGCCTCGGCCCCGAAAACAGTCGGGCGCATCGCACCATTGCGACCCCCTCGGGAAAACACGTCAAAAGCCCTACTCACTTGAGTGCAACGGATATCCGGAGAAAAAGGAGCATCCTGGCCCACCGCACACGAGCGGTGCCATGTGGGACCCGCATCCCGGTCCCGAAATTCAACGAATGGATCGCACCATTGCGATTCTCTGGAAAAAGTACACAAAATGGACTACTGACTTGTCCAAAACGGTCGCCCGGTGATAAAGCTGTAAATCACCGTCAACTCCCGAAACGGCCCTCGCGGGGCCCGCACCATCATGCAGAATTACAGTGGGCAGACAGCACCAACGTGTTGCCCTGGGAAAAAACACCCAACATCGACTGCTCGCACGCCCTGAACGGACGTCTTAGGAAATAGTCGCTACTAGCTGCACACAACTCAAAAGACGGGCCACGGGGCCCGCACCTCATCTTCGACCTCAATGCCTGAAACCACCCTGGAAACCTCCGCCTCAATGTCAGGTTCCCAACGCCACTGACGGCGCTCAAAACGGACGTCGGACGCATCTGCGCCGTCCAAAACAAGAATCTCAGTGATTACGCTCACCCACTTAAGGACACGTCGCGCCTCCGCGACCCCTATTTTCGGGAATTAAAAATTCCCAAAACCATCTCAAAAAGACCGTCTCATCAATACGGTTCCACCGGCATAGACGACACTCAAAACGGACACCCGTAGCGGAAAGTACGGGTGTCCGAACACCGTGGGGGCAAGACCCCTAGTGCTAGACCGGCCTGGACCGGCTCGCGGCTTAGCCGCGCGGCCGGTCTCGGCCGCCGCGTGAAGACCCGCGCAGCGCGGGTCTTTGTCGCCACACAGGGGTCATGCGACGCGACCCCGCGGTCTCCGCTCCCTGGCGACCGCCGTCTCCCCGGGAGCTCCGCCGGACCCCCCGCCAGACGCCCGAGAGTCGTGCTGCCGCGCCCAGCGCCTTCCCCGGGCACCCGCGCCGACGCCGCGGACACCCCGCCAAACACCTGCGCTAACACCTCTTCCGCGCCCAGCACCTCCACCGGACACCCGCGGACACCCCTGCCGCGCCGTCCGCCCTCACCGCGCCGCAGCTCGAACCAGCCGGAAACTGAAAACCCGCAATGTTCGGCGGATCATTACGGATGCCAGAGAGCTCAGAATTTGAATCCGAAAGATGCGTTGAAGAGGGAATTGACTCTACTACGTATTCATGTGCTTTGATCAAAATTTTGACAAGGAATCAACAGTGAAAAACGAGATCAAAGTAGGTACGAGAATAGAAAATGCAACACAACATCCTACCTCGCGGGGCTTCGCCCGAAGCTTCACGACGATCCGCCGACCACCACGCCTCACCGGAGCTGTCTCTCCGGAGGTGGAGGGGGAGAGGGAGAGGAGGGGATGCCCGGGGAAGGGGAAGGAGAAGAGGGATGTGGGTGTGTTAAGCATTTAAATAGAAAACGCTTAACCACCCGCCCGTCGGCCCGAACCCAAACTCCCGACGGGGTCGAGGTTAAGCCTCCCCTAGGGTAAACAAGACCTCCCGAGCACAACGGCGGTCTCGGAATTTTAATCCGAGATTTCGTTCAAAGTTATAAAATTTAACGTCCGAATCCGCTAAATTACAGAAACGCCCCTGGGGCCATTTTTCACAAATGGCCCGTGCCCGCGAAACTTACACCCCTCCTAGGGTAAACGGCACGCTCCAAACTCAACGGTGCCCTCGGTTTTCCAATCCGAGCCACGGTTTAAGAGATACATGCGTTTCAACATTAAACGAATTAATTTAATTTATTTATCCGTTTAATGTTTCGGGAGCGGGCGAGGGGTCCAAACATCCCGCGCCGACAAGTTTTATGTCATTCCTAGGGTAAACACCCCATTATGGACCCATCCGTACACTCGGATCCCTGATCTGGATCACCGTTTAGGAGTTATCTCATTTATTTAGCGTTTCTAGTGTGAACGCATTGAAAATTTAATTACGGCCAGTCTGGGGCTCGGAATCGCACGCCGTCTGAAGGCGCTGCTCTGGAATATCATCAAGAATATTCCAAAGTCTTTCACAGAAAAAACTGGGTTCTTAAATCATTCCCTACTTCAAGATTTTCATCCTCGAAAAGCAAAACCAGGGAAGAACACAAGGTACTAAGCCCACACCCGACTTCCCATACCCAGAAGAACCCACGCACAGCTCTGCGTTACTGCACACAGACCAAAGGATTGATCTGTTCACACTAGGTCGGCCCTTGCCGACGTCGTGCAACCACTCCAGACTTTGGGGTTAGGGCAAGGCGGTAGGGTACCTCGCCATCCCTTTGCATGGTCTCACACGACCCGAAGGCTCTCGGGGGTATCACACCTCCCCGGTCAAACCTCTACGTCGCACGCCGCGACTGGGATCACCGCCCTCACCTGAAACATGGCCCGGTGATTCCCTCCTTCAGAATATCCATATAGTGAAACAGCCAAGGATATCTGGTCACGCAAGGTTCCACAGTCGATGCTCTCTTACACGCTCAAAAGGCGAAAGAGTCAACACCATTAACTAATGGAAAAGGTCTCGCGCCTTTTTCGTTACCAACACAGGGTCACACCTGACGCCCTGCGTCACCCAGGTAACACATAAAACAAGGAGCAGGGAGAAAAGAAGATCACACACAGAGTATAACAATTCTACTGCAAAAGGTAGAAGAGCTGGAGAGCATACCTCTTATCTCCTCATGCTCTGCAGGATCGTGGACATCCAAAGCTCGCCGCTGCCCGCGGTCCCAACTATCAGCTCTCGGAGCCTGACATGGACCCCCTAGTGGTGATGGGAAGACCTCGTAACGTCATCCCCCACTTCCAGCTCCTCCTGCTCCTCTGCTAGCACCACCTCTCTGGGTACTACTCCTATCACGACGCTACCTCAGTCGTGGTGGTGCGCCTGTTGCCTGCCCGAAGCTCTCAGCAACTCGGGTCGCGCAGTCTCGTGCCAAGTGACCTCGCCCGTCACAAGCATAGCACCAGCGCTCTCTGGGCCACCCTGGTGCCCTTCGGCGCCACTATGGTATACGACCACGGCCCGGGATCCACTCACAGAAGGTCATCCTCGGCTGAGGCCCTGCGCGTTTTTGCCACAGTGGTATACGACCACGTCTCCGAAATCGGCAGTGGGAAGGCCACCTACATTGAGGTCCTGTCCTCCGGCGCCTTCTAGCTACGACGGACGTCCCGGCTCCATCGCGCCCACAACCACTACCAACCACAAAACATGACAGGAAGCCCTCTCTCACCAGCGCCAGCTCTAGCACCCCAGCATATGTGGAAATTCCCAAGGGTACTCTGACAGCATGAATCTCTCGGCGGAGACCCTGCTCAAACTTCTGCGCTCAGAAGTTATCGTCACGGACCATGTCCGGGTAAATGCGTTCATGGTCTGCAAATCTAGCCGTGTACTCGGCCACCGTCATCCCTCCCTGCTGAAATAGCAGGAGATCCTGAATCCAAATGGAGCGCAAGTAGTAGGGGAAAAACACCTCACGAAACAACAACTGAAAGTCATCCCACAAAAGTGACGACTCGTCAAGAAACTGAGTCACCAGAGTCCACCAACGCCAAGATGCTCCACGAAAAAGGGTGGCTGCCAAAGCCACTCTCTAATCTGTCGACGTCTGCACAAGCCTGAAAAGGCGATCCACTACCTCGGGCCAAATCTCTACTGCCTAAGGGTCTGGCTCACCACTGAACCTCAGCGGTCTCTGCCACTGGAACTCACGGAGCACGCTCAACCTACGCTCAAGCTCAACCTGCTCTGTTGAAACTGCCTGCTGCTCAACAGGTGGGGGTGCTGCTACCAGCCCACCCGAAGAAAGGGCTCGCATGATGGGTTCTGGACTGAGGCCTCATAGCTCACAGGGTCGTCGTCACATACCCAAAGCTGGTATCCTGGCTGGCTGTCCTCGCGGAGACATCCTGAATATTATCAAGGAGTGTCGCGGTCAGATGAGCATACATGTATATACCAAAAACAACAACGATGGGGAGCTGACTCAAGATGGAAAGTCAAGACTCAGTCCTAGGTGACGCACAAACAAATTTTCCCTGCAACAAGTGTCTCAGCATGCCGAGTCGACAAGCTGGTTATCAAGGTCCTGGTGAATGAATACGTCGGCCGCCGCACCATCACTGGACTCCCTAGCCTGAGAGCCGCTCTCAAGACACGTTAAAATTGTTTCCCTAAATCCCAACCTGTCCCTTTTTATTTTAGGGACGTCCGAACAACGCCCCAAGGAATGAACCACCTCTGATACCACTTTGTCACGACCTGACCGTACCCGGGCTCGAGCCGCAACTACCCCAGGCCCGCCTCCATAGGCCAGGGGCTGGCGACCAGCGCCGAAGGCACAACAACTCGGGGAGGCCTTTGCCTAAGTACCTGTACACACGCACGCAGCAACCTCAATGCAAAAGTGCAGAGTAAAAGAAAAGACAAGCAGAGTAAAAAGAAACAACTATTATATACAAACCACAAAGGGCATCGACCTCTACAAGTACAAAGTACAAACTGAACAAAAAAGGGGAAAAACACGCGCCCAACCAAAAACTTCCACAACCCGGTAATAGGTAAACAAAAGAAACTACTGACGGGTCTCCCAGCTGGAACCCGGCCACGACCACCGCACGCGGTCCAAGCTCCCACCCTCCTACGCTCCACTGAAGTCACGCTCCACCTGTCCGTCCTCTGCAAGGGCACACCAAGTGCGGGCAAAGCCCAAGAAGGTGTGAGTATAAAAATACTCAGTAGGATACCCCGAAGGCTCGAGGGAGAAATAAAAAGTGGTACCGAAGGGTGAGAAGTAGAGCGAACAGAAAAGTAAAGGATTACAACAAGGAGTGCAGTAAAGAGTCCAGCTCAACCCAACAAGAGGAAAGAAGGTAGACTCATCCAGACACAAGGAGCTGGAAATGGTGAGAAGATGAACTTCTCGTCATGTCTTCGCAACCTATAGTAGGAGAGTAGACTCGTCCAACCGTGAGAAGCTAGACACGGAAAGCACGTGGCATACCCCGCGCGTCTTCGCCTCTCCTGGAAGGAGAGTATCCAAACCCAAGAAGTGGGTGCCGGAAACATGGTATATACATATCTGTATGCTCAACATGAAACCCGAAAAAGCTCGTAGGGGGATCTCTATCCCGTAGCTCAGCCCATGAAAGAGTAGCCAACAGTCCCAGAAGTAACACCATCGATGCCCAGCATCCCGCACGTCTGCCCCGAACCGCAAGCCAAGGGGCTCAATCACCACACCTCGACACTATCCACTTTGGGCGGCACTGACTCGCCCGCACATTTTTAGGTCACGTTACAAGGATGCGTCTCGGTGGGGGAAAGTGCTCCCCGTACTTGAGAGTTATGGGGGAACGTTAACCACAACTCGTCACTACCCCGCAGTCGAGAGATCTGCTCAAAGTCGACAGGAGACCCCCTGCCCAGCCCCGCTGGAGGATCCCTGGAAGTCAACGGGTTCCCACTATAGGGAGACCCGGAAAGTCGATGGGTGCCTCGCTGCCCAATCCCGTAATAGGGTAGTCCACTGGAGGGAGACCCGACTAATGTCGGCGACGGGACCACTGCCCAGCCCAGCTGGAGGTAACCCGACATCGGGGACCACAGCCCAGCCCCACTGGAGGTAAGCCCGGCATCGGGGACCACTGCCTAGCCCCAATGGAGGTAAGCCCGGCATCGGGGGCCACTGCCCATCCCCACTGGAAACAACCTCAGCCCTGCTGGAAACAACCTCAGCCCTGCTGGAAACAACCTCAGCCCTGCTGGAACAACCTCAGCCCTACTGGAACAACCTCATCCCTGCTGGAACAACCTCCTGGGTAGAATATCGGTGCCCGCTTAAAGTGTTGGTAACATCGAAACCACAAGCTCTACCAGGGAACACGGAGCAACGAGAGAAACTCCCCAGGCCTCACAAGGCGATCCCACTCCAATCCGCTGAGTCACTGATGAAGCGGACCGAGACACCTCATCCCAGAAAGTGGGAAAAACACCCACGCTGCACGGACACCCATAGTCGCAGACGGTGTCGCAATCCGGTGAAAGGGAACAGTACAGAAACCCCTCACAGCCAAAGAAGCAGAGGAACCAAATCATCTCTGTCGGCCAAACCATCGAGCACAAGACCAGGGGGAGACCCCTCAACCCTGATGGTCAAACAAAAGAGCACCAGGCCAGGGGAAACTCCACACTGCTGGTCAAACAAACGGGCGCAGAGCCAGGGGAAAACTTCTCCCTACTGGCCAAACAAATGACCACAAAGCCAGGGGAAAACTCCACCCTGCTGGTCAAACAAACGAGCGCAGAGGGACCCTCTATGTCGCGAGAGATCAAGTATGCAAAGAAGATCACTGCACGAACGTGGGGCCCACATGACGTGTGGCTCCAAGTCAACCCCAACTGAGCGCACAAACATCCTCAGGTACAATCAACCACACGTACCTCCAAGCGCTCCCGTATACTCCCAGAGTATACATCATCTCCAGCCCAAGGGATATTGTGCACACGACGCCCAACGTCACCGCGAAGGCGTGACGTAACAACTCCACCTCAAGGCCCCTGCACGGCCAGCCACATCTCATGAACCATTTGTATCACTCTCCCAAGAGTGCGTGATCACACGCCAAGGGTCCGCTACAACAAGGTAGGGCGAACCACCACTAGAGCACCTTCCACATTCCTTATTCAACAAGATCATGCAAGAGGCTCCGCACAACCCAACGGATCGCACCGTTGTAATCCTCACGAAAAAACATGCGAGATCGACGACTTACTCGCCTCAAACGGATATCCGACGAAAAAGTCGCCAACACCACCTCACGCCCGAACGGCGTCCCGTGATCCCGAGCCTCGGCCCCGAAAACAGTTGGGCGTATCGAACCATTGCGATCCCCTCAGGAAAACACATCAAAAGCACTACTCACTTGAGTGCAATGGATATCCAGAGAAAAAGGTGCATCCCAGCGCACCGCACACGAGCGGTGCCATGTGGGACCCACATCCCGGTCCCGAAACTCAACGAACGGATCGCACCGTTGCGATTCTCTCGAAAAAGTACACAAAATGGACTACTCAGTTGTCCAAAATGGTTTCCCGGTGATAAAGCTGGAAATCACTGTCAACTCCTGAAACGGCCCACGCGGGGCCCACACCATCGTGCGGAATTACAGCGGGCAGACTGCGCCAACACGTTGCCCTCGGAAAAACACCCAACATCGACTGCTCGCACGCCCCGAACGGACGTCCGAGGAAAAAGTCGCTACTAGCTGCACGCAACTCAAAAGACGGACCACGGGGCCTGCGCCTCATCTTCGGCCTCAACGCCTGAAACCGCCCTGGAAACCTCTGCCTCAATGCCAGGGTCCCAACGCCACTGACGGCGCTCAAAACGGACGTCGGACGCGTCCGCGCCGTCCAAAACAAGAATCTCGAGGATTACGCTCACCCACTTAAGGACACGTCGCGCCTCCGCGACCCCTCGTTTCGGGAATAAAAAATTCCCGAAACCATCTAAAAAATACCATCTCGTCAATACGGTTCCACCGCCGCAGACGGCACTCAAAACGGACACCCGTAGCGGAAAGTACGGGTGTCCGAACATCGAGGGGGCAAGACCCCTGGGGCTGGACCGGCCTGGACCGGCCGGTCCGCTCGGCCTGGGCCGGCCCGCGGCTTAGTCGTGCAGCCGGTCCTGCCCACCGCGTGAAGACCCGCGCGGCATGGGTCTTTGTCGATGCACAGGGGTCGCGCGACGCGACCCCGCGGTCGCCGCTCCCTAGAGACCGCCGTCTCGCCGGGTGCTCCACCAGACGCCCCCGCCAGACGCCCGAGCGCCCTCCTGCCGCGCCCAGTGCCTTCCCCGGACACCCGCGCCGGCGCCGCGTACACCTCGCCAGACACCCGCGCTGACACCTCTGCCGCGCCCAGCCCCTCCACCAGACACCCGCGAACACCCCTGCTGCGCCGTCCGCCCTCGCCGCGCCGCCGCTCGAACCAGCCGGAAACCGAAAACCCGCAAAGTTCGGCGGATCATTGCGGATGCCACGGAGCTCAGAATTTGAATCTGAAAGATGCATTGAATAGGGAATTAACTCTACTACGTATTCATGTGCTTTGATAAAAATTTTGACGAGGAATCGATAGTGTAAAACGAGCTCAAAGTAGGTACGGGAATAGAAAATGCAACGCAACATCCTGCCTCGCGGGGCTTCGCCCGAAGCTTCGCGACGATCCGCCGGCCACCACGCCTCGCCAGATCTGTCTCGCTGGAGGTGGAGGAGGAGAGGGAGAGGAGGGGCTTCCAGGGGGGAGGGGAAGGAGAAGAGGGAGGTGGGTGTGTTAAGCGTTTAAATAGAAAACGCTTAACCACCCGCCCGTCGGCCCGAACCCGAACTCCCGACGGGGTCGAGGTTAAGCCTCCCCTTGGGTAAACAACACCTCCCGAGCACAACGGCGGTCTCAGAATTTTAATCCGAGATCCAGTTCAAATGTTATAAAATTTAACGTTCGAAGCCGCTAAATTACGGAAACGCCCCTGGGGCCATTTTTCACAAACGGCCCGCGCCCGCGAAACTTACACTCCTCCTAGGGTAAACGGCACGCTCCAAACTCAACAGTGTCATCGGTTTTCCAATCCGAGCCACCGATTAAGAGATACCTGCGTTTCAACATTAAACTAATTAATTTAATTTATTTATCCGTTTAATGTTCCGGGAGCGGGCGAGGGGTCCAAACATCCCGCGCCGACAAGTTTTATGTTTTTCCTAGGGTAAACACCTCATTCCGGACCCATCCATACACTCGGATCCCTGATCTGGATGATATTTTAGGAGTTATCTCATTTATTTAGTGTTTCCAGTGTGAACGCACTAAAAATTTAATTCCGGCCATTCCGGGGCTCGGAATCGCACGCCGTCTGAAGGCGCTGCTCTGGAATATCATCATGAATAATACAAAGTCTTTCACAACAAAAACCGGGTTCTTATAGGTGGCTTGCCGAGATGATGATTCAGCGGGTCGCATGCCCTCCACACAAGGTACCCTATGCTGTGTGGAGTGTGACTGTTTGCCGATGAGTCTGTAGGGTGACGTGACCAGGGCACCCTGGTTCCAAGTGTTGTGATATTCAGATATTGAAGCATATTTATGGATGGGAATATGGGTTCACAGGAGTCGGTGGATAGAGCTCCTTTGGAAGGAAAGATATGGTATGAAAAGAAAGGACTTGAGGTGACTAAAATTCGTTTCCATTGTTTGGTGGGGCCAAAAAGAGAGAGGGATAAGTTTATGGGGAGAAATGGGGAGAAACATTTCCCACAAATCTGCAGTTTCAAATCATCCTAATATTGAGACACTTGGGATGAAAATTGTTGGTTGTTTTTTAAATTTAATATATTTTTCTGATATACCTATATGAACAATACATCTTTGTATATATAATAACACCAAAATAAAAATATTTTTCTAATTTCAACATAACCTATAAATAATTTTGATAGTTAACTAATTTAATATAATATAAAATTATTTGAAATTTAATTACTCAAAAACTATAAAATTATATTTAGTATTTATTATTGAAGGAATAAATTATACAAATATACTTATTCATAAATTTTATTTATAGTAAAATTATATATATTAGTAGATTATATATTAAAAATGAAATATTCATAAGTTATATTTATTCTCAAATGATAAAATTGTATTTATTTTAATAATTATTATTAAATTATAAGATTATATTTACTAAAAAATTATATTTTGATAAAATTATATTTATTTTTTAATTATATTTAATCATAAATTATATTGATTCATAAATTAAAAAATTATAATTATTAAAATAAGAATTCATAAATGATAAAATTATATTTATTTTAATATTTATTCATAAATTTTATAAAGTCAAATTTATTTGTAAATGATATTTAATCTTTAAAATTATTATCATTTTGTTTTATATGTAAACAAATTTTTTTATAATTTTATGTGTTTTTATATTAATATTTTTTTTACAATTATTGAAATTAAACGTTTTAAAAATTTATATGTAATGAAAATTAGGTATCCAGGTAAAATATAATTAACTTAGAATAATTGTGTCTCATTATTAGGTATTTTTTTTAATGTAACGTTCCATGTAACTAAAATATTTGTTTCAAAATATTAAATAATTTTATTGATATATTTATTGAATTAATTGTATATATGATTGTTGTGATATAAAAATCATTAAAATAATATCAATTATCCTTCTCCAACAATTATATTAATAAATTTTATTTTTACACATATAAAAAATGATTATAAAATCAAGATGAAAATATCATTACTGATATGTTTTTCAAATTCAAATATATATTTAATTAACAAGATAAAAAAACAAAAGATACAATTTGAAATTATAATATTTATTATTTGGAATATTTGTGTATTGTAAAAAAATATTTCTAAATAAGGTTCATTTTCTCATTTTTTAGAACATTTAGATTCCTTAGATTTAAAAATTATTAGAAAATAAGGCAGGGATAAATTAAAATCATTTCTTTTATTATACTAATATTCACATCCAAAAATGAAAGTGGGAAATACAAATAATTTATTTATTTTTATTTTATTTTATGAAATAAAAAATCTTTCTATTATTTTACTAAATCATGAAAAATCATAGAAATAGGGATAGTGTGATATATTGAGGAAGAAGTCCATAATGCGTTGAAGGTTTAATTAGATTATATAAATAAAAAACAAATATAAAAAGCAATAAAATGATAAAGGGACCTGTGTTCTCCCATTTCCATGAATGGGGGGGGGGTAATGTGTGCCCATACATTCCTTTATCTTAATATATTACAATAATAATATTAATCATAATTTTATTATTATTGGAAAAATCAAGTTTTGGTTATAAATTTTAATCAGGTTGTCGGATTGATGAACCATCCGTGGCGATGTGACCCCATCATCAAGATAGTCTTTTGGAGACCAATATTGGATAACATTCACAGACATAGTGATCAGGTTTATAAAACTACCTAAAATAATAATATTATTATTTTTGAAATTCTCATGGGAACTAGACTCCTACATGGAGAATCCAGTTGACGCGCCATCAATGGAAGTTTGAACCAATTTTTGAGATAGTTATATCAAGATCAATATTGGATCCATATTTTTTTCTCATGGCTCGGATGCATGAAATGTCTAAGTATGATAATAATTATATTTTTTTTATTTTTGTTAAGAAATATTGTATCTGACATTACCTCTCTATACAACATCAACTCGATTTTCCGTCAGCAGCATCATTTGCCTGAAATTGAGGTAGATGTTTCAAAAATGATTTCTGGCACATAAAATGAAATCGTTTTTTTCTCCCCATGAGGACCGATTTGAATGTTTGTGGTGAAATGTCTCTCCTTCACTGAGTGTCTATTTTGGATGAATAAATAGCTGATCCCATGCATTTTTTCATACAGATTGCAATAGTGAAATCCATATAATGTGTTAAGGGACTGAGATGCGGGCCCCAAGAAACATCATTCTTGTACACTATGGTGAAATTAGGCTTCTTCATCGAGGGTATGATTTGGGAAAACAAATAGAAGATTCTATGAGTTCAATTGTATGGACCGAAAGAGTGTGATATATTTGGTTGTCCGGGGATGTTTTAGGAGGCATGTCAATAGAATTATGCTTTTTCCTACAAGAAAACAACGAGCATTTTGTGCTTTCCAAACCTATTGTCTAGGTGAACCATATACTTTGGTAGTATAAAGGCTCACCTAGGGGTACAAGTCCTTCTATTAGACTCACATTTTTTCCCATGAGTGGCATGTCCTGAGTGTTTTTCTACATAGAACATGATGGTGCCCTCCTTAGTGGATTTCAAGATGTAATGACAGATGTTTCAAGTGTGATTCCTATTCATGGGTAGGCCTAATGAGAGTAAATATCTTAATATATTGTTATAGTATCTAGGGATTACCTTCCAGTAGGGATGACTAGTGTATTTCCTTGATACATTTTGAGTGGAATCACCCAATCAAGTAGTGCATGGTACCTTGATGACATAGAGTGAAATTATCAATCAGTATGAGTGTGGGTCCACTATGGCTATTATGAGAGTGAAATACCCAATTTTCATGGGTTTCCCTGCTCTACCAGCTATTTCCTAGTGGAATCCCCTAAAGAACTAGGGAGAGGGTCATCGATGAACAAGAGTGGAATATCCCTGATGCATCTGGGTGAGGGTCCTCTACGATGATAGTTAGAGTTCAATCCATCTAATGAATTAGTTTGTGGATCCTCAAGGAAGAATATTATAGTGGAATACCCCTAAAGAACTAGGTTGTAGTTCCTTAACTTCTGTTTTACTCATTTAGCATATCAATCAGTGATGAGACATACTTTAACATTACATTGGACTCACAAGTAAGAGGGGTGATTTCTCCACCAAGTTACATCCTTGAAACATGACCTAAAACCTTGTGGGAGAGAGAGAGCAGCCCAAAGTGTATAGTATCAAGGTTTGATGATTTACCACCTTTGACTCACATGTTCATAGTAGATGTGAGGGAAGTAGGGCATTGTAGTTTGATACTTCTAGAACTGTAAGAGACTCTATTCCTATGCTGAGATGTGAGGATGAGATCCCATTATCTTCCATGTTTGGGATTCATTGACTTAACACATACACACAGACACACACACACACAAACAGATATATATATATATATATATATCCTATTTCATTGCCCATTTATTGGATTTTACATTACTATCCTTATATGATAGGTAAATATGCTTAGGGTATGCCATGTTCTTTATGTGCCTATCTTCTTGTGGTTGGATGAGTATACTCTTCTACAATAGGTAGAAAATTCTCGAAAATAAGTTCATATTATAACCATTTCTATAACCTTGTGTTTTGATGAGTTTATTTCAATCTCTTAGTGGGTTGACATTTACTCTATTTTATTGTATGTTGTTCTATCTGATTCTCCCCTCTTTACTACATATATTTCTTCTCCCTTGAGAATTTGGGGCATCCAACTATGTATTTTTATACTTACCCCTTCTTGGTATTTTCCTGCACATACTTTTCCCTTAAATACTATAGAAATGATGAACAGGATATTATTGGATCTTTGGGATATAGTGTTCTTGGACCATCTATGATGGCACAAGATTGGGATTCAAGATCAAGTATCTCTCGTCTGTTTTACTTTCCCACTTATTGCCAGGTTGTGGCACTATTTTTGTAGGGTGTGTATTTTTTCCATTATCCCTTTCAGTATCAATTTATGTGTTTGTAATATTAATAGGGCGGTGAATATTTGTAATTTATATATTGATGTATTTTATGATTTACTTTTCCAATGAACTTTTTCAATGAGTTGGTTATGTGCATGTATAGAGGCTCTTATGAAATGGCCTCCACATTATTTTAGTGCCTTCGACATTAGTTGCCACCCTTGGCCTATGGAGGTTGGATTGGGGTAGTTGTAGCTCGAGCCCCGACGTTGGTCAGGTCATGATAAAATTATTATATTACCACTTGATTATTTTTTCTTATTTGATTTCATTTTATAAACACATGGTGTTGACGATAACTAATGATAGATGGGATGTCATATCCTTGATGTCATGATCTGTTAGTGCCATTGGAATGAAAAAATCCACTTCATTTTCAGATAAAGTGTTGATGTGGATAATGGAACAACAAAGGGTGACATTGTCCAAAAATAATACAATCATATCAATTCATGGAAATTCATCAACATTAGGAAAAAGGATATTAAAAAAAATCATTTCCTAGTACCTTCATTTCCAATGAGTTAGAAGGTCCCTTAGATCATCACATGTTTATGTCTTCGTTATTGTTAACATTAACCTAACCTTGTTCTCTTATACTATCCATCAGAACATGATGGTAATATTTTTCTAAAATTTCAATTTTTTTACTTCCCACCTATGTTCTACGATGTCAGAATCTCATTATATATTACTTTGGGTAACAATTATGGTTCCATCTTTCCTTTTTTAAGATAAGATTTATTATCCATTTTTGTGTTTTGGGTTTCTATGAATAAATGCTTAATGTATTAAAAATTTATTAAGCCAGATGAATTTCGAGAATGATATTAATTTTAAGGGTTTATAATTTGACACCCTATGATTTTCTAAATTAATTTTCATTTATTAATTTAACCTTTTTGATAATTACCAATTTCTAAAAAAGTGATGATATTTTATTTTATATTACAAAAATATGATTGGAACACAGTACACAAAACAAAAATTGAATCATTAATTACACACAACATAAACATTAGTTTTATCTACATAAAACATCATAGTTATCTGGTTTTTAACATAATAATGACATTTCTTGATGTCTGGTGTAACACGTAAGAAGGAGTTTTAAAGAACAATATTATATCACTAAAGTGTCATTACATGATATAATAATATATAACCTAGCTGTTAAATTAGAATTTATGAATATTATTAAATAATTTATTAAATTATATGGTTTATAGTATATAAGATAAATTCATAGAGAATGTCTATGAAAAAAGATTTAATATAATAGAAAATGTTATTATATTTCTGGTCACAAAGATATTTTACCCTAATTAATTTAAATAATTAAAATATTTGTGTTATATTAAGGTAATATATATTTTATATCTTCAGGAAAAAAATTTATATTCATACACAATATTTTCTATTCATAAGATAATAATAAAATGAATTTGATTTTTATAAAATCAATATATTTATTTAGGAATTTTTACCGCCTTTAAAGGGAGAACCCATTTGAAATCCATTTTGAGAACATTAATATATTCAATATGTCAAAATAAGCATTATATTTTAATATATAACATATGAATTATGTTATGGTAGATATTTTATATCATTCTGGGAAGGTTTCAATTTGTAACGAACAGATTAATGTATTGAATTTTAGTTCCAAAATTCTTTTTTCCTTAAACTATTTATAAGGATAAATTACATTTAAAATGATATTAACTGTTTAATTAGATAATATTTTATCAATTAATATAATTTATTTCTTCGAGATCAATTTCTCTTTGAAATTGGTTATAAATCATTGAAAATATATTGATATTTTTACTTTAAAAAACATAAATTTCGACCCGACCGTGGGGTTAATTTTAAATATATTTCTTCCAATTATTTGATTTGAATTTGAAAAAATGGCTTCATTATTTCTAATAAGAATTATTTATACTTGATATTTTGTTAAACAGATTTTTTGACAAAACTATTAGTCAATCTAATTGAAATTATTTACATCAATTGAGGTAAAATTTAGCACAACTAAGGAATAAACAATAAATTTAATAACCATAACGACTTATAATTTTCTAAAAAACACATTGAAAGGACATTATTCATCCTGAAAAATTCCATTATTGATTTTTTTGGGTTTTTTTGGATTTTTTAGGTAAAAACGATGGCACATATAACTTGTTTTCAAAAATGCCAATTTTTGTATTTTCTTTTCCCTATAAAAGGCCACCACCTCAACCTGTTCATCACACCACTAAATCCACTTTTGAGGGTCCGATATCTACCAAATAAAATAACCAAAATATCTACCTTCCTCCTAGAATCCTCTAATTGGATATAATGAAATCCAATGAAACATTTTGATATAAACCAAAAGTTGTTACCAGATTAAAAGATAACATCTTCTCTCAAGATCCTTCAACATATTTTGTTTCTCCAACCTCGAAATTATATATATATATTATTATTTTATAAAACATAAATATAATAAATATACTATAATTTTTAATCTAACTATTCCACCTACATTTACACACACATCCATCTAATGGGTGACAAACATATTGTTTAAGTTTACGGTGAAGTATCATCTCTCAAAAACAATAATTGTTCATTTTTCCTTAAAACCTATCACGATATAAATTATAATGGAAAATAAATTTTTATATATTATATATTATATTTATCATTCCATTATTATTATATTTTAATTTTACATCACATATCATTATACTTTCCTTTTGATGTAAATATGATCATTTCGTTTGAGGAAGTGTAGTCTACAGCCCCAAGAAAAAGATCTGATTCTTTCACAAACTACATGGAGTGTATTATAGATGGTTTTAGATAATATATATGATATATATGATATAATAAATCTAATTTAATATGTATATATATATCATTTAACTTCTTTATTTCAATACAATAATAAAAACAGAAGCAATATTCATGAAAACATATAACCTACGATCTCCATAAACAGTTTATTACATTTCATACTTAAATATTCAATTGATTATTATAATACAGATATAAATAATATAAATTATATTTATATCATGGTTTAAATTCATAAACAATTATATAATAATAAGTATCGAAGATATAATAATGTAAGACACATGTGAAGAACAAAGAGAATATTACACTAATTGAATCCTTAACATATGAATATTATTAAGTTGGTAAAAAAGGGTTTAATAAAATAATATATGGTATTTTATATAATAATATGGTTACTAATAATAATTTTAATAAATTTTTTTTATTATATAGGTGGTTTGAATGAGTATGAAGAGATTCATTACATAAGGTATGATATTTTCATCACACTCATTATTTTTGGGAGATACATATTTTATTCACCAACCATTATATTTGTGTGGTGTGTATACATACAATGGATGTATTATATTATAATAACAATTAAATGTATGAGTATTTATTGAACCATTAAATGATATTTATTACAAGGGTTTAATGTTTCATAAGCTACCAAATCTATAACCTTGTTTTTTCTCGATTTTCCTTTTCTATTTCACATGTTTTTTATGAATATATGTTCATTTTTGAGGTGTATATTCTTCCATTTGATGTGTTAAATCTTAAATATACTTATTTTAATCATATATTAAAATTTATTAAATTTGAAATTCAAAAATTTATTGTATGATTCCATGTTACGATGTGATAAGAGTTTATTGAAACAATCTCATCGCTTATCAAGATTGTTTATGATTATGCTTACTTTTTTAAAAATCCTATAATATATTAATCAAGAGAATTTAGGAAATATATTCTCCATGGGTTATTCATGATATATTAATGTATCGATACCATTTTTATACCCATTAGAATATAATATAGTTATGAAATTCCTATTTTACCCTCTCCTTCGTCAAATATTTGTATTCCTTCAAAATCATTTTTCTAAATATGGTTTCCATGAATATTACAAAATTATCCTATAATCTTGAAAATCATTTTTACCCTTTTTGAATTTTACCAATTTTGTCAATGTAATCTTATTATCTGTATTTAATAATGAATTGTTTTACCTTTTAACCATGGAAAAGGAATATTATTTTTAGCTAATATGACATATATGGATATATACACTATCATTTCAATAAAATTACATTCCACATTTTAAAATGTATTGTTATTTAGAAAATTATTTAAAAATAATTTTCATAAAAAATTATTTTCAAAATTTTTTCAGACTTCTTTCATAGGTTTTTAAGTTAGAAGGCTTTGAAAAAAATTTCATGATTTTTTACCACATTTATAATTATTTTCAATTAATTAGTTACCAATTTTTTTTCAATATTTCATTAAAATAATTAAATTTATTTTCAATGAAATGGCTATCAAACAATTTTCATCCATTCAAAACAAGTTAAAAAAGTATTTTAAATAAACTTATTTTCAAAAAACTTTCATTGATTTTTAAGAGTTTACATATATATATTCAATTTAATAGTTTTCAAAACACATTCAATAATTATTTATATGTCTTTAGGGTATTCTCAATGAAATATATATTTAAGGAGTTTTGATAAATATTTTTTATATTTTCAAGGAAATTATCATTCAATTTTTTTTCATGCTTCTTATATATGATTTCAAGAAAAAGTGTTTTAAAAATATATTTATGATTCCTATATATTGTTTCAATTAAAAAGGGTTTAAAAATTATTTCAATCCTTATATTTATGTTTATTTTAATTTTCAGAGAAAATGTTTACCTAAGGGTTTTTTAAGGATACTTTTTCAGGGAACAATAAAATTTCATTCTCTATAACTATATCTAAATTATCTCTAAATTTTTTCCCATCTAAGAAGACATCTATTGGTGTTACTCATGATTTTATGCGAAATTTATTTAACGTATCCATTCATATTCTTTCTTCTAATGGATTTTGTTTTTGTAGAATGATGTTTATGAAAAATGTTTCCCTTCCATGGGTTATCTGTTTATGAAACTTGTTTCTCTTTAATGGGTTATAATCTTTTAAAACTAGGTAACTATCATAGGTTATAAATTTATGAAATTATTATAAAACATTTCTTTTTCAATAGATTAAGATAATATTACCTTTTTATGACACTCATTTAATTTCAGGGTTTATGATATTTTTGTTTATTATTTTGTAGAACATGTATGTATGATTTTATTATGACATGGGTGGGACCTATATATCCTTCCAATTTATAGGGTAAATATTTATAACTCATGAGATAGACATGGATGGAATAGTAAATTAGCTCAGTTTAGTATTATAAGGATGGAAAAGGAAATTCACTCATTTTAGTATTACAAGGCCAGAACATGGCGGGAGATCAGTACAATAATACATAGCAATAATGGGGTGTGAACCCGATTCAGTAATGGAATTTGCACACTAAAATAGACTTAGTAGGGATTCCATGACTACTAAGGAAATCCTTATATAAACTTTTATGTCTACAAAAATTCCATGTTTTATTCTTATGTAATGATTTAATGACTAGTTCTCTTAATTCTATTATGACACATCTATTATGAATTAGAAATAATTATTATGATCTCTAATAAATGGGGTATGATCTTTAAATGTTATACCCAAGTTCTATACCCCTTTTCATGTTAGGATTATATATTACCTTAATTTACCCTTACTGAGAATCTCAGAACACCCCTTCTTATGTTTCCTTTGCCCTTTTTATGATGAATTTTTTATATAGATGTACTAATGGTGGAGATATTTATGGGATATGTTTAATATATTTCACTTTTAAAGAAGATTTTATTTCAATGTTTGCAATGAAACTAAACTATTACAGTCCTCGTGAATAAAATATTTTAGTGTACTAAATATTTTTATAAAATAATTTAATGTCTAGATATAGTAAGAATGGGTAGATAGAGTTGATTTTATAATATTAATTTAATTTAATGTATCAATTTAATGAAATAATCAATTAATGTTCTCACTTTTTATCATTCATTTATTACACTATAGATGATCTGTATGTTTCACATTAAGGAGATTAAATATTGTTTTTTTGAATGGAGTGATTCATGATTGGTTGGATATTTATTTATAGTTAATTAATGGTTTATATTCTTATCACGTTTTTCTATTTTAATCATCGATTATTCCAGAGTTTTCTATGGTGTGTGTGTTAGTGACACATTCTAGATGGATTAATAGAAAGAGATAAGTAAGCCCCCATTTTTATATGTTTATATTATTTTTTAATAAATAAACATCATGTATTTTCCATTTCTAACTCATATACATGGTATTCAATAAAAAATTGGTTTTTTGGAGATATATATAAAATAATAAAATGACTTCTACACAACATTATTATTGGGTAACAATTTAATTATATAACATATCATAATATTATATTTTTTAGGCATCATTATTTTTTGTTAATCCATAGCACAATTATATATAAATTAGTATCATATACAAAAATGATTAATATATAGGTTATAATTATTTTTTATTTTATTTGATTGACCTAATTTTTTTAAAAATCCTTTTAAAATTTATTATAATTTATTTTCGTACCCTATCAGCACTAAATATTATGTCACATCATATTTGTACATGATGTAATTAATTTTAATATATTATTAGGACAATTAATTTTATTTGATGTAATTTTTTTATAATTAATGTCTGTATAAAAATATACTATCAGTCTTAGATTTTGTCTCACATAAAATTCATTCATATTATTACGTTTGTTATGATTTATAAATTTTTTAAGAAAAATATCTATTGGTGTTTTATTTTATATGACATAGAATTAATTCATCATAATATTAGAATTTATTTATTATGACATGGGATCCATTATATAATATTATACATTATCACCATATAATTTTATGATTTGGGACACTTATAGAGGTTTAAAATAAATATATAAAATTTACATTTTTTCCTCAATTAGAATAATTTATTATGATGGAATATATATATATATATATATGTATTAAGTGATTCCTTTTTAATTATATGTTACAAAATCATTCATTATTTCAATAAAAATATCAAATATTATAAGAATAGACTCATTGGTAGGAATTCTCTTACTTTTGGTCACAAAAAAAATTCTCATGTGAGATAATTTATAATGGTCCTTATCCTTTTTTATTACCAGTTAACCATTTCATGACTCGCTCACATTGATTTTCTGATGAAAATTATCATTCCCCATGTTCATATTGAGGTAGGTCATATTGGGTGCATTAAAATTAACACTGCATTAATGGATAAGTTGAGGAAGGATTTTTCACTAGAATAATTAAGATATTTGATATCAAAAATCATTATTAGAATATATCCTTGTAACAAACATCCAAGGAAATGGTTAAATATTTCATTAATATAAGAAATAAAATATATATTATATCAAGAATATTGGCTGGTGACACATATCAGAAACCTATTGGATGAGATATTATGAGAAATGGATTATATTTCACAGTGAGTGTTCATTTGTGGTTGTCATTATTGTGAAATTATTTTCATTCTCATGGGGTTTCTTGATCATTTATAGATATCAAACTTGGAATTTTGGCAAGCCAACCAAATTCTAATGCAAACAGATCCATATGGGTCACAAACTATGTGTTTCTGAAAATTTAAACTTAATTATAATTGAATACAATTATTTATATAAATATTATTCAGAAGATAGATAAATACTTATATTCACATATTATCTTTCCCAATTTTTTCTATTAAAGGAAATATTTTTTCATGATTTTAAAAAATTAAAGAGGAGTTACAATGAACCTAGAGTGATTTTAGTGAGAAATATTAATTAGAAGCCGGTTATATGAAATTTTTCATTACTCAAGTTGGTGAATGCCAAAATAATAATAAAAACAATTATTATATAGAAAGTGTTTTATTGAGTATTATTATATTTTTTAAGGTTCATCAATAAATTAAATAATTATTTTAACATAAACCCATGCTTTAATAATAGAATATTATATCAATTATGTATGGAATCCAAAAAATGAAACATGAGAATCATTGCACCCAATGAATCTATCTATTGACATTTAATTTCTCTATTCCTCTCATGAATATGATACATAATATATATCTATTAATGATCAAGGGATGATTAATTGACATGATTAGAGCAAGAAAATAAACTCTCTGAGCTATAACATCAATATCACATGGATTTTTTTAGATATTAAAGGTACACATGTCGATCTTTATTTATCACGACCCGTCCCCTGGGGCCCGTGTTGTGACTACCCCAAACCCACATTCCCTAGGCCAATGTCTGGCGACTAGCACCAAAGGCATAATTCCCAAAAACTGGGAAGGCATTTACTTTATGACCTGTAAACGCACACAAAAGAGTACACATCTAGATAAAAAACACTAGGTAAACTGTATAACAAAAGAGTTTTGAAATGTTAAGGGGCCAGAGATACCTGCCCAACTATAAAGTACAAGGAACAGGAAGTACAAGCACAATTGAATAATGGAAAAACAACTACTGGGTCATCCTCCCGGATTCCTACTGGAAGGGTAGGTACATATATCCTCCTCAGCACTCCACGTCTGTCAGTATTATCTATGTACCGACTCGTCCTAAGGGCCAACTCTGGGTACTGTCCAATCCTGATACTATTAGCCATGATCAGTGCTGTCTTTCATCTATATCCAACACAATGAGGTGCGGGCATAACCCGTACAGGGCTGAGTATAACAATACTCCATAGGGACCCTAGGACCCTCAAGGTCTCACAAAATCTAACAAGGACAAACCTAAAAGTATGAAATCAACAGATAACCCCAATTAGGTATATGCCCATTAATATACCAATGTTATCAAGTAATTCAACTCAATCATGGGGGAAACACAAAATTTTCTGACTCAGATCAAACGGGATTTTTATTCAAAATATCAAAACCTCAGCTACTAGAGAACTCGACTTCTATTGAGTACAATGGGCTTTCCATGACACCAAAGCGCTTCCAACTAACCATGGACTGCTGAGGTACTCATCCCGTCGAGTACCGTTGGTCTGCTACGTCCCCAATGCGCTCACCACCGTGGGTCTACTACCACAACCAGGAGCTCCCCCTAATAGCCACCATAGGTACTCCTCTGAAGTGCATTGTGTTGCATTTGTTGTCAATGAGACATGTTGTTGTCTTAGAATGAATGGATGTCAAGGAATCAAGACGTGAATGTCAAAGGATGTGATGGTGATGGTGGTGAAGGAGAATGGCCATGATACTACGAGGCATGTCACTTAGGAGATTCACTAAGTGGCATAGAAGATGTGGTTGAAACATTCTCTAGTAAAATCTGACGATTGTTGAGCTGATCTTTAAGATCATAGAACTTGTATCAACTGGATACAAAGTCACAACATGATTAGAAGACCATGCATTGTAGTGACAATGCATGAGGAGATGGAAGAAGTTCCATCCACAAGTACTAAGTGGATGAAGTGGATTAAAGAAGTCCATGTACTAACTCCTAGTGCATGTGAATTGGAAGTGATCCAACTTGGTCTCTGATTAGATCAATGAAGCACATTGGAGAATTCATGTTGATGCAAGAGCTCGGTTGATGAAGAACCTTCGGGAATTCGATATCCTAAGTGAAGATCACATGAGAGGAGGATTGATGAATTCCTAAGAAGAAGAGAGAAGACATGGCCTAGAGGAGAAGGCTTGGAATGGCTCTTGGCATTTCAAATTATGTATGTGGTTACTTTGTTTTTATACAAAGTACCCTATATTTACTTTGCCAAAAAAAATTAGGCCACCAAGGAGGCCAGCCTTAAGGGTTCAACCCAAGGCACATGTGGGACCAGGTCACCACGCCCAAGGGGATCCCATGGGGCCAGCCCCCGAGAGGCAGGGGGGCCGTGTATAAGCCCCGAGCTACGCGGTGGTGAAGTCCGCGCAGCGCGCGCGCCCGAAGGCACGCATAGTGGGCACCAGTGGCGCGCCCGAGTGGCAGGAGTGGGCGCAGAGCGCGCCCGCAGAAGAACTCGGTGCGGGGCGGCACCGAGAGGGGAGGAGATTCAATTGAGGAGTAGCGGGGAGCGCTTATTTGATAAACCGCGGAAAAATCCCGTGGCGTTTCGATGTGGGACGGCGAAATTTCACCCGGGAACGATCCTGGCCGCACGATCAATCGCGCGCCAGATCTCGGCCGCCCATCTAATCCGCCGCGGCCCAACCAGATCGCGGCCGTCCGATGTATCTCCATCTTCTGATCTGACGGCCGTGGCTTCGTCCTCTTCCTCGAGCCCGAGCCGAAGCCACCCGCGAGCCCCGCTGAACCAGGCGCCTCCCGAGTGATGTTTTTGAGATTCCGGCCATCTCTCTCGAAGCCGAAGGCACCCTCGTGCTCGTCTGGACATACCAAATCCATCCATGCAATAAAGAGAGCATGCATGCAATGTTTGGAGGATTTCGAGTTCGGCCGAGGCAAGCAAAGCTGCCGAGGCCACGTGGTTCGTGTTTTGCATGGGATGAGCCTTAACCGAAGGCCGTGCATGCGTTATAAATCGCATGCACGAAGAGGAAGAAAATAATAAAGGAACCCGCGTGAAACAGATGAAGAAACGAGATTTGAAAAAATCTTTAAAGATCCGAAGATCTCGAGAGTTTGAGAATTATTGCACGCGGATGATTCGGGCATCTCTCTGCCTATAAAAGAAGAGCCAGACGCTCTCATTTTGCTTGCTGAAACTCTGTTGAAAAACCGAGTCCCGCGAAGCCTCTGCCTCGCGAAGTAGAAGCCCCGCGCAAGTTATTTGCGCGGCTGTTGTTCTCGGTGCCACCCGAGGCCCGAAGGAGTTCCTTTCGCGCACCCCTTGCGCGAAAGAGGTGAAAGGAGATCCCCTGCGCGCTAATCCTTGCGCGGCAGGAAGAACCGGGGTTGCAGCAAGCCTTGCGCACCTTTGGTTGGAGCCCGCGGTTTGCACTTGCGCACCCTTGTGCCTTGTGACTTGCGCGACCCGCGGCCAGTGCACACTTGCACGCCCTTGTGGCAGTGGCACTTGCGCACCCGATCCTCCTTGCACTCAAGTGCTTGAGGACTTGCGCGATAGTGGGAAAGAAGAGGCAGTAGGGTGTGTGCAAGAAGAGAAGGAAGGCCGAGCCCTTGTGCTTGTGTACCAAGAAGACGAGAAGGCCCTACGGGCAGTATCTTGTGCAAAGAGGGAGAACCCAAGGCTTAGTGCCTTGTGTGCAAGGTGAACAAGGGAGGCCGTAGCCTTTGGTGTGTGCAAAGTGAACATGAGTTGGCCGTAGCCTTGTGTGTGTGCATAAGGAGGAAGACCACACTATTTGTGTGTGTGCACCAAGTGGAAGACCACACTTTGTGTGTGAGAGGTGAAGAAGGAAGGCCGAGGACTTTGTGCCTTTGTGTGCAAAAAGAACAAGAGAAGGCCGTAGCCCTTGTGTGTGAAAAATGAAGAACCAAGTGTGTGCATAAGTGAAGTGCATACTTTGAAGAAGATTAAAAGAACAAGGAAGTGAGTGTGCTAAACAAGTGAAGGCCAAGTCTAAAGTGTGTGCAAAGTGAAACAAGTGTGTGCAAAAAGACAACAAGGCCGAACCTTAGTGTGTGTGCAAAAGAAAGTGTGTACACACTAAGAAGAAGAGAAGACATCCACACTAAAGTAGAACACACTCTAAGTGTGTAAGCAAATTGAATTAAGTGTGTGAAGATTGTGAAGAAGGTGTGTGCAATAATTGATTACACCCTTTGTGGGTCTACTGCACCAAGAAGAGGAAAGGAGGAGTGCATGCATGCATGCATGCACGTGCACACGTGAACAGTGCTAAATCAGTGGTGTGCAACTGAGACTGGACCAGACCGAAGATAAAGATATTATTTGTCTGAGCATTCAGTAATTGGAGAGAAGCCGGGGCATCCTTAGAAGAAGGTGATAAAGCCCGTGCTAGATTGAGAAGATCCTGTTCACCACAAGTGATCAGAAGAAGAGCAAGGCCAGCAGTCTTTATCCCAGACTGCTGAAGATACTTGAAGAAGCTTAAAGAGAAGAAGAGCTACTCGTGCGACTCGAGGAGCCAGGAGAAGACCCTGTGGGACTCAGGGAGAAGAAGTCTTCAGTGGGATTCTGGAGCAGGCCAGTGGGACTCTGGTAACACTGTGGGACGCAGTATAAAGACCCTCCTGTGGGAATCAGGAGAGATACAGTGGGACTCTGTATCGACCATTGTAATACTAACAGATTATAATGGGAGAATCCATGCTTGGAGAGCATGGCAAGGATGTAGGCCTTTGGTGCCGAACCTTGTAAATCCTTGTGTCCTGTGCCTTTTCATTACTGCATTATCCGGGAAAGGTTGAGAGATACAAGAAGAGTGGATCGAGGCTTTAACCAGCCATAGAGGTTTAATTGATAAATAATCAATTAGTAAAAAGTTTTAAGGGATCACTGATTCACCCCCTCCCCCTCTCAGTGATTCACACTGATCTGGGCACTTCAATTGGTATCAGAGGCGAGGTTACCTCTAAATGATCCAAGAGAGTCTATATGGAGTGCAGATTTGAGGAAATGAAAGAACAACCTCAAATGGAGATATCTGCCAAGACTCTGAAAAACAGAATGAAGAAACAGGCCAAGAAAATGAAGAAGAAGGTTGCTGCAATCAGAGAAACTCCTTCTATGGAAAGAAATGTGAAAGTCACATCAGATGACAATTCCTTTTATCATTCTTCTGATGAAGCCTGCTCTAGCTGTGATGAAGATGGAAGAAACAATGATCTTCTAAATGCAATCAAATATCTTCAGAAGAGAGTCCCCAAGGAAATTGCAATGTGTATAGCTACAGGCCTCCTTGATCTTCAAGAAGAAAAATTACAGCTAGAAGATGAAGCCAATTCTCTAGAAGTCCAACTGGCAAAAAGGGTTGGCATAACCAACACTCTCAGAAAGTTGGTAAATGCCAAAGATGAAACAGTATCTCTTTGCAATGAAAGATATGAAGACACTGCTGAAGAATTGCAAAGAAGCCTTTCTGAGAAAGAAATCTTTAAAGTTATAATCAAAGATGTTTACCATGCACTGGAGAAGAGACATAGAGTATCAATGGTTGTTAAAGATGCTCAACTTGAAGACAAAGTAAAATTGGTGAAGGAGCTGAACAATTCATTGCAAGAATTAAAGAAGGTGCATGAAGACCAGATGAAACAACTGGTGGAGAATTGGGAAGGAAGGCTAAGAACTGTTGAGGATGAGAAGAACTCCCTTAACATGAAATGCTTAGAACTAGAGGTGATATTGACAAATCAGCAATCACCTAAAGCCAAAGCCTCCCAGTCAACTGAAAGAAGACATGTTGCTACTCAAGTATGCCTTGAGAAGGATGATTCTAAAAGAAAGACATCCTCTAGTGAAAGTGCAACAACTTCTAACAAGAAGGTACCATCCATCCCATCTTGTACTCATGTTTCTAAATGTGTTTCCACAAAAAGTGCAGGATGGAAGAATGAATCCAAACAAATATGGATGAAGACAGTAAAGAAGTAGAGCTCTCCTGAAACAACACAACAAATCAAGAAAAGTACCCAACAATCAGAAGGACTGAAGAAGTCAAGATTTGTGGGTCAATGTTGGTGTTGTAACAAGTATGGGCATTGTGCAAAGGATTGTTGGTACAATCCACTCAATGCCAAAGCACAGAGGAAGCCCATGCCAAGGGAGAGCAAGCCAGAGGAAAAGAAGCAACATCCACAGGTCCAGAGACATCTGTTTACTGCTAACAGATTTGGATTACTTGACAACATCTGGGATGATTGCAAAAGTGGTCAAATAGATACATGTCAATCTCCAACTGTATCCAGAGCTCAAAAGAAGAAAAGATCACAGAACCTGGCTAAGAGAGATTCCTTGGAAAGCAAGAAGAAAGTAGAAAATGCTCCCAAGAAGTGTTTTAGAAATGAAGAGAAGTCCTTGGAGTCTGAGTCCAAGAAGGGTGATGCATCCAGAAGGACCACCAAGAAATGCTTCTACTGTGGAAAGAAAGGGCATATCATGGATCTTTGTAAAGAAGCCATGAAATTCAATAGAGGCAGACTGAACTCAAACAGACAATCAATCCAGAAGAAGCAGAAGGGATTGATTGAAAACAAGTTGCCTAAGAAAGGTAGCTTGACAGCATCTAAGGAACCATGTGAAACTTCCAGAACTGGGGCCACTCTTCCAAATGATATACTTGTCATATGGCCACATCAGTTGCAACTTGCCAGAGAACTACAAAGAGCTGAAGATGAAGCTCTGGCATTTGCTAAAGCAAAAGGGAAGAAAAAGATTTCACATGAAGATGGGTTAAGATCCACACCAGCACAATCATCAATGAAGATCAAATGTGCAAGTGTGAAGAATGGTGAAAATGGGACATCTCGGTTGAGAGAATCTTCTCAACCTTGTTGTTCACGTTGATGAACCAAGGAGGTTCCATCTTATTCCCTTATACATTGGTATTTACATGTGCTGACATTGCAGGGAATTGAAGATGATGATCATTCTCAGCTGGAGGATGGTTTTGGACAGAATGGAGTGCACCCCTTGAGGGGGAGCCAATCTGGAGAAGATGATGTTCTAAAATTAATATCATCTTAAGAAAGTGAAGGTATTCCAATCATGCTTTCATCCCTTGTTTCTTAATTGAGTTTATCTTGTCAATTAAGGGGGAGTATGGATTGAAGACAAATGATTGAAAGGGGGAGCTTTATCTTTGCATCTGAACTTTCTAATGAGTTTTGTGAAGTTGTGCAGGATTTAGCAAATTCATTGTTATATCTAAAAAAATTTCAAACCCCGAAGCATGATCTCACATGTGTAGAGAGTTATGGACAGCATTGAGTTCCTTGATTACATCACTCTTGTTTTCTACACCGGGTTAGCCCAAGTAGACTTAGAGCTGATTTACTAAAGGTTCATTGCTCAAGTGAACATGTGACATCATCCCTCTCTTAGTGCTTTTCAAGAAGATGCTATTCGAAGGGAGGAAGAGATATTTGTGAAAGAGAACCACACCACACCTTTGCATTTGATTGCCAATAAGGGGGAGAAATATTGGCACACATATTGACCCATTCATATGTGCTGAAGGAGTGTATTGACAACAAATACAAAGGGGGAGATTGAAGTGAATTGTGTTGCATTTGTTGTCAATGAGACATGTTGTTGTCTTAGAATGAATGGATGTCAAGGAATCAAGATGTGAATGTCAAAGGATGTGATGGTGATGGTGGTGAAGGAGAATGGCCATGATACTACGAGGCATGTCACTTAGGAGATTCACTAAGTGGCATAGAAGATGTGGTTGAAACATTCTCTAGTAAAATCTGACGATTGTTGAGCTGATCTTTAAGATCATAGAACTTGTATCAACTGGATACAAAGTCACAACATGATTAGAAGACCATGCATTGTAGTGACAATGCATGAGGAGATGGAAGAAGTTCCATCCACAAGTACTAAGTGGATGAAGTGGATTAAAGAAGTCCATGTACTAACTCCTAGTGCATGTGAATTGGAAGTGATCCAACTTGGTCTCTGATTAGATCAATGAAGCACATTGGAGAATTCATGTTGATGCAAGAGCTCGGTTGATGAAGAACCTTCGGGAATTCGATATCCTAAGTGAAGATCACATGAGAGGAGGATTGATGAATTCCTAAGAAGAAGAGAGAAGACATGGCCTAGAGGAGAAGGCTTGGAATGGCTCTTGGCATTTCAAATTATGTATGTGGTTACTTTGTTTTTATACAAAGTAACCTATATTTACTTTGCCAAAAAAAATTAGGCCACCAAGGAGGCCAGCCTTAAGGGTTCAACCCAAGGCACATGTGGGACCAGGTCACCACGCCCAAGGGGATCCCATGGGGCCAGCCCCCGAGAGGCAGGGGGGCCGTGTATAAGCCCCGAGCTACGCGGTGGTGAAGTCCGCGCAGCGCGCGCGCCCGAAGGCACGCATAGTGGGCGCCAGTGGCGCGCCCGAGTGGCAGGAGTGGGCGCAGAGCGCACCCGCAGAAGAACTCGGTGCGGGGCGGCACCGAGAGGGGAGGAGATTCAATTGAGGAGTAGCGGGGAGCACTTATTTGATAAACCGCGGAAAAATCCCGCGGCGTTTCGATGTGGGACGGCAAAATTTCACCCGGGAACGATCCTGGCCGCACGATCAATCGCGCGCCAGATCTCGGCCGCCCATCTAATCCGCTGCGGCCCAACCAGATCGCGGCCGTCCGATGTATCTCCATCGTCTGATCCGACGGCCGTGGCTTCGTCCTCTTCCTCGAACCCGAGCCGAAGCCACCCGCGAGCCCCGCTGAACCAGGCGCCTCCCGAGTGATGTTTTTGAGATTCCGTCCATCTCTCTCGAAGCCGAAGGCACCCTCGTGCTCGTCTGGACATACCGAATCCATCCATGCAATAAAGAGAGCATGCATGCAATGTTTGGAGGATTTCGAGTTCGGCCGAGGCAAGCAAAGCTGCCGAGGCCACGTGGTTCGTGTTTTGCATGGGATGAGCCTTAACCGAAGGCCGTGCATGCGTTATAAATTGCATGCACGAAGAGGAAGAAAATAATAAAGGAACCCGCGTGAAACAGATGAAGAAACGAGATTTGAAAAAATCTTTAAAGATCCGAAGATCTCGGGAGTTTGAGAATTATTGCACGCGGATGATTCGGGCATCTCTCTGCCTATAAAAGAAGAGCCAGACGCTCTCATTTTGCTTGCTGAAACTCTGTTGAAAAACCGAGTCCCGCGAAGCCTCTGCCTCGTGAAGTAGAAGCCCCGCGCAAGTTATTTGCGCGGCTGTTGTTCTCGGTGCCACCCGAGGCCCGAAGGAGTTCCTTTCGCGCACCCCTTGCGCGAAAGAGGTGAAAGGAGATCCCCTGCGCGCTAATCCTTGCGCGGCAGGAAGAACCGGGGTTGCAGCAAGCCTTGCGCACCTTTGGTTGGAGCCTGCGGTTTGCACTTGCGCACCCTTGTGCCTTGTGACTTGCGCGACCCGCGGCCAGTGCACACTTGCACACCCTTGTGGCAGTGGCACTTGCGCACCCGATCCTCCTTGCACTCAAGTGCTTGAGGACTTGCGCGATAGTGGGAAAGAAGAGGCAGTAGGGTGTGTGCAAGAAGAGAAGGAAGGCCGAGCCCTTGTGCTTGTGTACCAAGAAGACGAGAAGGCCCTACGGGCAGTATCTTGTGCAAAGAGGGAGAACCCAAGGCTTAGTTCCTTGTGTGCAAGGTGAACAAGGGAGGCCGTAGCCTTTGGTGTGTGCAAAGTGAACATGAGTTGGCCGTAGCCTTGTGTGTGTGCATAAGGAGGAAGACCACACTATTTGTGTGTGTGCACCAAGTGGAAGACCACACTTTGTGTGTGAGAGGTGAAGAAGGAAGGCCGAGGCCTTTGTGCCTTTGTGTGCAAAAAGAACAAGAGAAGGCCGTAGCCCTTGTGTGTGAAAAATGAAGAACCAAGTGTGTGCATAAGTGAAGTGCATACTTTGAAGAAGATTAAAAGAACAAGGAAGTGAGTGTGCTAAACAAGTGAAGGCCAAGTCTAAAGTGTGTGCAAAGTGAAACAAGTGTGTGCAAAAAGACAACAAGGCCGAACCTTAGTGTGTGTGCAAAAGAAAGTGTGTACACACTAAGAAGAAGAGAAGACATCCACACTAAAGTAGAACACACTCTAAGTGTGTAAGCAAATTGAATTAAGTGTGTGAAGATTGTGAAGAAGGTGTGTGCAATAATTGATTACACCCTTTGTGGGTCTACTGCACCAAGAAGAGGAAAGGAGGAGTGCATGCATGCATGCATGCACGTGCACACGTGAACAGTGCTAAATCAGTGGTGTGCAACTGAGACTGGACCAGACCGAAGATAAAGATATTATTTGTCTGAGCATTCAGTAATTGGAGAGAAGCCGGGGCATCCTTAGAAGAAGGTGATAAAGCCCGTGCTAGATTGAGAAGATCATGTTCACCACAAGTGATCAGAAGAAGAGCAAGGCCAGCAGTCTTTATCCCAGACTGCTGAAGATACTTGAAGAAGCTTAAAGAGAAGAAGAGCTACTCGTGCGACTCGAGGAGCCAGGAGAAGACCCTGTGGGACTCAGGGAGAAGAAGTCTTCAGTGGGATTCTGGAGCAGGCCAGTGGGACTCTGGTAACACTGTGGGACGCAGTATAAAGACCCTCCTGTGGGACTCAGGAGAGATACAGTGGGACTCTGTATCGACCATTGTAATACTAACAGATTATAATGGGAGAATCCATGCTTGGAGAGCATGGCAAGGATGTAGGCCTTTGGTGCCGAACCTTGTAAATCCTTGTGTCCTGTGCCTTTTCATTACTGCATTATCCGGGAAAGGTTGAGAGATACAAGAAGAGTGGATCGAGGCTTTAACCAGCCATAGAGGTTTAATTGATAAAGAATCAATTAGTAAAAAGTTTTAAGGGATCACTGATTCACCCCCTCCCCCTCTCAGTGATTCACACTGATCTGGGCACTTCATCCTCTTATCGAGTACCGTGGGTCTACCGCTAAAAATAGGCACTCCTCCACTGTGGGTCTTCCGCGACACCAAGGTGCTCCCCACTGGGCTAGTCGATTTACTACGAGTCAATCGGTCAATAATCGTTAAGTCTCAGCCAGCTACAAGGTCTCCACACTCTACTCGCTCGTCACCAGAAAGATCCTCCCCACAAGCTTCTAGTCAAAACACCAACCATCATGAACTCCCATGAAGAAGTATCCCAATGGTCAGCCACGTCATAGGGGTCTCAACGCAATAGACGTCGAATCAATCGGATGCCCGGTCTGTGAGTTATTAGACTTTTAGTCCCGCGGACCTGATTGGATTCATGCAAGATCCATCCTAACCATGTCTCTACTATACCCCAAAATCTAGTGAGGTATAATCAAAGGGACCATCAAGCTTCAAGATTACCAGCACTGCTGATGGTTTGTTAAATGGACATCAGGTGCCAAAGTTATGGCTGAAAGAAACTAAAGGGTCTGTAGTAGGCCCGGGTCTGGTCTGACCCGGCCGAACCGACCTGAACCGTCTTAGTCTGGGGCGACCTGGTTCGGGTCGACCCAGCCTGGCCGGTTGGGCGGGCCAGCCCATTGGGTTCGGCCCGACCCGCAGGGCTCAGTCCAGTAGGCCGTGAGGGTGGTTCGGCAAGGAGGGGGCCTCGTAGGCCACTCAACCTGGTAGCATAGAGTAGGTTCAGCCTGGAGCGACGTGAGGGGAATGGGAGGCTGGCCCGGCTAGGCAATGTGAGGGGGGCAGCTCGGGCAGTTCAGCATGGGAGGTCGGCTCGGTCGGACGCCGCGAGGGGCGCAACTTGTGCGGCTCGGCTCGGGAGCCAGGAGGTTGGCGGGAGGTCGGGTGCCTGGAGGCCGGCGGCCGGTCCGGCATCTAGGAGGCCGGTGGGCGGCTGGTAGCTGGGAGGTCGGTGGGCGACCGGGAGCCGGCAGGCCGGCGCTCCGGCCGGGGACGGCGGAGCCGGGGAGGCCAGAGCACCGCGAAGGTAGTGCGGGTTGCAAAGGTCATGGGTAGCATAGTCGTTGCTTGTCGCCTTTGTTGGATTCAACGCCATTACCGAAGAACATCACAATCATGAACGATGGATGGTTTGGGCGTTGTTGGTTTGGCCCGTGCTCTCCACGTATAGGGTTGTAGCAAGCAGTTCAAAACCTTCTTGATTTTCAAAGAATTGTTAAGAAAAGTAGTGAGAAGAAAAACACCCCACATCATCCCGTAAACAATGGTTCTCAACCGGAAAGGTAAAAGTCAACAATGATACTTTGTTTTAGAAGGGATGAAATATAGGAACAATATCATATTCAAATAAAACCCTACCTTGATAATTTTTTATCAACGAAGTCATGGGGAATAAGACGGATCGTTTAGAAAAGGTGGACGTCGGCGTCGTCGGCGTTTTCCTCAATCATCAGTTTGTGTGTCGGCTCGTCAATGTCGATGAAGTCCTATGATGGATGAAGTCCCAAGGAAGAAGGTCGAAGTAGAGACTGACGTTCTTTGTTGGTGGAGCGTTCTTCATTGAGAGAACGTGTTCTTCATTCTTTATTGGCGATAACTTTTCTCTCAAAAGCTCCTTCCTCCTTTGCCAACAAAAGAAAAGGTAGCCAAGGATAATATATTATAAAATCTATTAAGTTGTTGGCGTGAGAATTCAAAATGGGTGAATTAATTAAGTTGGATTCACTTAATTAATACATGAGGTTAGCACAAATAATTAAAGAGGAGGATTTGGAATAATTAAGTGTTCGAGGATTTGAATAGGCTCCCCTCCACTTAATGGACATTTGAGGGATTCTCCCCATTAATGGGGAGTTTCAAAGGGGATTAAATCCTGGGTGGACCCGACCATAATAAACATGAAGAGGAGTTTAGGTTCGGGTGGGCCCCACCACTGTAACCTTTCATGGAAGGTTTAGGTGTGGTGGTCTCCACCTCCAACATCAACAAGGAGGAAAATAAAAATAATGCTTCAAAACATTTTTTTATTTAATTATTTCACTAAAAACCCAAACACTATCTTTAATTCCCGATCATCTGCCGTCAAGGTGAAAGTCTTCTTAAGTGAATACCAGCACTGCAAGTTCAACGGTGCCCTAAGATTTAAATTCCGAGCTCCGGTTCAAAAGTTATAAAAACCCTACTCATACGTTTACTGAACGTACCTGAACAAAAGTTAAAATATCGATTCTGAGCCCACAAGGCCTCGAAATCATGCGCCGTCAGTTTTTGCGGACTCGTAAAATTCCCATTTATTTAAATAAATTACATGAAAATGTCTGGTCTTTATATTCTCCCCACCTCAGGCTTTACATCCCCACAAGACACAACTCAAACTAAGCGAACAAGTGGGGGTACTAAGAACACATCTGAGACTCCCACTCCTATGTTCTCTCTTAGAGGTTCTCGTGCTGCCAGCGAGTGTGCACCAGAGGTATCGACCGACCATGTAGGAATCTCCCCTGTCGATCCTCACTCTCCACTAGTACCTCTGTAAAAGTCTCCCCATCATTGATGTCCAGTTATCTGGGGTCAATGATGTGAGAAGAGTCATGCTTGTATCTCGTCATCTGGGATATGTGGAAGACATCATGCACCTGGTGAAACTGATATAGAATATCTTAGCGGTATGCCACCTCGTCAACTATACTGAGGACCTAAAAAGGTCCGATGAAATGTAGAGATAATTTTCCACCACTTCCAAATCTCTGTAAACCTTGTCGAGATGAGACCCTTAGAAAGGTGCGGTCACCATCCTCGAACTCAAGAGGTCTCTGTATCCTATCAGCATACAACTTCTGTCTACTTTGTGTAGTCTTCATTCGCTCCTATATGATCTGCACCTTCTATGTGGTATGCCATACCATCTCTGGTCCAACTAGTGATGACTCTCCAGGGTTAGTCTGACACAAAGGTGACTTGTAAGGTCACCCATACAATGCCTCAAAAGTCTCCATCCCTATGGTGGAGTGATAGCTATTGTTTTAGGCAAACTCCATCAAAGGTACGTGATCCTCCCAGCTACGACCGAAGTTAAGGACACAAGAACACATCATGTACTCGGGGGGTCTGAATGGTTTGCTCAGTATGACAATCCGTCTGAGGAAGGTGGTGCTCAGACAAAGCTGCATCCCAAAATCCTCATGAAACCCCTTCCATAGCTGGGAAGTAAATCATGCATCACGATCGAAGACAATAGTAGAAGGTACTCCATGTAGCCACACAATCCCATGCACATAGAAAAATCACATGCTCTCTAGTGAGCCATGCTCTCTGATCGGTAGTAAGTGGGACAATGTGGTGAGTCGGTCAAAGATCACCCAAATAGAGTCATGGCCTCCGAATGTACATTGAAGTCCTATCACAAAGTCCATGGATATCCCATACCACTTCCACTCTAGATCCTCTAAAGGCTAAACCAAGACTGCTGGTACCTGATGCTCTGCCTTCACTTTCTTACAAGTGAGGCATCGAGGGACAAACCCTACTACTTATTTCTTCATTCTAGGCCACTAGTGCTGTCGTCAGAGATCCTGGTACATATTTACAACTCCTGTATGTACCACTAGATGAGACATGTTAAACACCCTCAACACTTCCTCCTGAAGTGACACTGGTACCATAGAATATCCTATAAAGAGGATGACGTGCACCCCACCATCATAAAATCAATCCAGTGCCTACCCTATGGATATCTAAGCATGTCCAATCTCGTAGTCAGCATCCCCATGTTATGTTCCCCTAAATCACTGAAGAAGTGTGGGAGTGACTGTAAGAGACTATAGGAAAGATTCTCTATCTCTATCCACAAAGGATATCTCTAAATTAGCCAACTGCTTTTTAGCCTCTCCTAGCAGTTGTATACCAGACCTCATACATAGTGCATTTGCAATAGTCTTTCCCTTCGTAGGAGTATAGAATATCTCGAAGTCATAGTCCTGTAGGAACTCTAGACAATGTCATTGTCTCAGGTTCTGATCCTTCTAAGTGATGATATACCTAACACTCTTGTGATCAGAGTACACAGTTAAACATTCTCCCATCAGATAGTGTAGACACATCTTCCAGGTGAAGAACACTATTGCTAACTCCAGGTCATGGGTAGGATAGTTCTTCTCCAGCTATCACAGCTGTCAAGAACCATATGTGATCACTGCTCACTCCTACATTAGGACACATCTGAGTTTGGTCCCTGATTCGTCGTAGTAGACTACATACCCAACGCCTTCCTCTAGAAGCCTCAAGATGGGGACACTAGTCAGCCTCTACCTTAGATCCTGAAAGCTCTGCTGGCATCTCTCCGACCACAAAATGGATTGACCCTTCTTCGTCAAGGATGATAGTGGTGATGTAACTCTAGGTAAGTCTGGTACAAACCTTAGGTAATATCCAGCAATTCCAAGAAAACTTCTTACTTCCGTCACACTCCTGGGTGGATCCCAAGTAAGTATCACATCAATCTTCGATGGATCCACTGCAACTCCAGCTTTTGATATGAAATGTCCTAGAAAGTGAACCTCTTAGATCAATAACTAGATCTTCGAGAGCTTACCATAAATCTGGTGCTCTCGGAGTGTGTCTGGTACTACCTTGAAATGGTAGGCATGCTCCTCCTCAGTAGCTGAGTAGATCAGAATGTCATTGATGAATACTATGACAAAGCAATCAAGGTATATCTGAAAGATCTTGTTCATGAGTTACATGAACACTAATGGAGCGTTGGTTACACCAAAAGTCATAACCAAGAACTCATAGTGGCCGTACAGATATTTGAAAGTTGTCTTCTGCACATCCTCATCTTGAACAATGAGATGGTGATAGCCTGATCTGAGGACCATCTTCGAGAACCACCGTGCTCCCTTCAACTGATCGAAGAGGTCATAAATCCTTGGGTGTATGTACTTGTTCTTCACAGTCACCTGGTTTAGGCAATGATAGTCAACACAAAACCTCAAGCTCCCATCCAACTGCCGGGTGAACAGAATCAGGGCTGCCCCTGGAGAAACACTAGGTCAGATGACTCCCTTCACCTGTAAGTCCACTAGTTTTACCCGCATCTTGCGAAACTCTGCGGAGGCCATCGGATATGATGGTGTAGATATCAGTGCCATCTAGGGGTAAAAGTCTATGTAAAAGTCCACCTCTCTAAAAGGAGGTAGTCCTGGGACATCATCAGGGAAGACATCAACATACTGTCCACCAGAATAGGATATGTTGGAATATCCCCTTCAACCGCTCCGTGGGTAATGCTAGAAAACTTATGATTGATCGGTTGCGCTCACCTCCAAGGAAGTCCATCATGTGCTGCAAAGTATCCCTTCTCACTGAAGAATTTAAACCTAGTCCCATCTGTGTGGAAACACCGCACTTTGTGCCTAATACATTCAATCTAATCATGGATTGAAGGTAACTAGTCCATACCCAAGATGTTGTCACAAGGCCTTGATGCCGCTACTAAAATATCCTAGCCAAATCTCTCACCTCCTAGAGTAAGCTCACACTGCATGAACTAGTGTGTAATCGTCGAATCTATTCATGTAAGAGTCTCTAGCTGTAAGGATTGAACCAACGGCGCCATCAGAATATCTGAGCTCTGAATGAGGCATGTGGCAATGAAAGAGTGACTAGAACCTATGCCTATAGGAACTACAGATATGGTGGAGTAGATATATATCATAATAGAAATCATCTTCGGAGCACCGTGATCATAGTCCTCACCTGCCATGAGCTAAGCTCTCGGCTGTCCTCATGCTCCCTACAGTCAGGGTGGACCTCTTGGTGGTTGTGGTGGTAAAACCTCATAACGCCGTCCACCTCCAGCTACCCGAATAGCTCCTCTTCCACATCCGCCTACACCCTGCAGACCACCTCAATCAAATATCCGTCTCTTCTGGGGTAGTCCTTTGACCATCTGCTGATCATCCAAATGGCGGGTTGGACAGTCCCAAGCCATGTGACCCTGCCCACCGCATGTGAAACAGTTCCCACTCTGGGTATGAATGTCTCTAATCTAGGTCCCCATCACAACCGATCCTGAGTCATGTGGTCATCCACTTGTAGGTCAGGTCCTCTTAGACCTCTGCAACATATTTCTACTACTTTCTGTATAAGACTCCGCTACGTGTCGACTGGTGGTGGATCTCGTTGTTGGAGACTGTTCAACAAGGAAATTATCTACTATGAGGGTTCACTCTAGCACCCCTACCTGCGTTAGGATGCTGAGTGTGATCATCAAAGCTCTGATATCCTACCTGAGTCCCTGCTCAAAGGTTCGGGCCCTGATTAATGGGTGTCGCGCCATATTGGTGGAGTACCGTGAGAGGTCTCTGAACCTCGCTGAGTAATGTGCTACAATCATGCTGCCCTACTACATATGATGTAGCTCATGTATACGCACTGCACGAAGAGTCACTGGGAAAAAAAATATGCCCATAATAGGCTCTCCATGTCTGCCCAGAGAAGCATCATCTCGTTGTGAACTTGTAGCATAATGCTCCACAATCTTCCTGATGATTCCTATATAAGGCTGGAAGCAAGAATCACAATGAGGTTGGCTGGTGTCCCTACTAGTCAGAAACCTTTCGCCAAAACATCCATCCAATCCCAATCTACCCGTGGGTTTGTATCTCCCCTGAACCTAGGTATCCACTGGTGCTAAAACTCATGAAACATTCTCAATCGTCATGCATCGTCTGCTACTGGGGCTGGTGGAATTGATGGCCCAATAGGGAGTGGTACCGCTGGTGACTCCACTGGAAAAGGGCCCTACACTGAGGCCTCATTGCTTAGTGGGCTATCTCTGCATACAAATCTCAGGACTCTAGCTGGTCATCCATGGGGAGGCATCCTAAAATAAACAGATGTGATGATGTCAAAAGATTATACCTGGGGAGCTGACCTAGTTGAGCTGACTTAGAGTTTTTTTATTAAAACACACATGCAATCAGTTTTTTCGTGCACCGAGTCAGAAATCAAAATTCATGGTCCTGGTGTATGGATACGTTGGCCACCGCACCAAAACTGGACTTCCTGAACTGAAAACCACACTCACTTCACATAACATTGTTGCTTCATAGAAAAGAAAGATCATAATCCTATTTTCTACTGTAGAACTGACTCCTCTGATACTAATTTTTCACGACCTGTCCCCCAGGGCTCGTGCCACGACTACCTTAAGACTTCCTTCCCAAGGCCAGGGGCTGGAAACTATCACCAAAGGCATAATTCCCTAAAACTAGGAAGGAATTTCCTTTATAACGTGTAAAAATGCACAATATATCACACAGATAGATACAAAAAAACTAGGTAAAATGTATAAGAAAAGAGTTCTAAAAAGTAAAGGGTCTATAAATACAAGCCCAATTGTAAATTACAAGGAACTAGAAGTACAAGAACAAGTGAAGAAAGGAAAAACAGATGTTGGGTCAACATATGGGATTCCTCCCTAAAGGGTAGGTATAGATAGCCTCCCAAACACACCACATCAGTCAGTCTCCTTCATGCACTGACTCATCATAAGTCCCACCTTCAGCTACCATCCAGTCCTAATACTCTTAGCCTCGATCAGCACAATCCATCGTCTGCATCCAATAGAATGTTGTGCGGGCATAGCCCATGCAGGGGTGAGTATAACGATACTCAGTTGGGACCCTAAGTCCCTCAAGGTCTCACAAAATCCAACAAGGATAAACCACTAAGTATGAAATCAACAGATAACCCCACTTAGTTATATACCCATAAATATAACTAAGTTATCATGTAATTCATCTCAATCATGAGGCAATCACAAAAGTTACTGACTTAGCTCAACTAGGATTTTTATTCATATTATCGAAACCTTGGTTGCTGGAGATATCCTCCTCTATTGAGTAAAATGGGCCTGTCGTGACACCAAGGTGCTTCCCACTATCCTTAGACTACTGAGTTACTCCACCTGTCGTGTATCGTGGGTCTACTGCATCACCAAGGCGCTCCCCACCATGGGTTTGTGTCCACAACCAAGCGCTCCCCCTAATAGCCTGTAGAGGTACTCCTCCTATCGAGTACTAAAAGTCTGCTTCCACAACCAGGAACTCCCCCACTGTGGGTCTTACGCGACCCCAAGGCGCTCTCCACAGGGATAGTCGAGTCACTCTGAATCAATCGGTCTGCCCTCGTCATGTCTCACCCAGCTACAAGGTCTCCACACTCTGCTTGCTCGTCACCGGAAGGATCCGCTCCACGAGCTACTCTTAAAAACTCTAACTATCACAATGTTCCACAAAGAAGTATCCCAAAGGTCCGCTATGTCATAGGGGTCTCAATGTAACAGACGGAACGTTAATCTAATGGTCGGTCTATGAGTTATTAGCCTTTTAGTAATGGGGGCTCATTTGGATTCGTGCAAGATCAATCCTAAATGTATGTCAACAATACCTCCAAAATCCAGTGGGGTATACTCGAAGGGACATTCAAGCTCTATGATTACCATCACTGCTGATGGTTCGTCAAACAGACGTTAGGTACCAAATATACGACCAAAAGAATGTAAAAGGTTAGTAGTAGGCCCAGGTTCAGTCTGATCTGGTTGGACCGACCTAGCCCATCTTAGTCTAGGACGACCAGGTTTGGGTCAACATGGCCCGACCCATTGGGTCTGGCCTGGTCCGTTGGGTTCATCCCGGCCTGATGGGCCTCGCCCAGCAGACCGTGAGGGCTGTTCCACCCATAGGGGGCTATGTATGTGGCCAGGCCCGGTGGCAGAGAGTCGGTTCGACTTGGAGCACCATGAGGGGCACGGGAGTCCGACTTGGCTGAGGGCTATGAGAGTCGTGGCTCGGGGGGCTCATCCCAGGAGGCCGGCTCGGCCGGACACCGGGAGGGGCGCGGCTCTGGTGGCATGGCCTAGGATCCGGGATGTCGACGGGTTGTCGGGAGGCCGGTGGGCGGCCAGGCAGTAGTTCGGCTGGGGGTTGGCCAGGTAATCGGAAGGCCCCCGGGCAGTAGGAAGCCGGGAGGCCGGTGGGCGGCCGGGGAGCCGGGTGGGCGGCGGGAAAGCGCGCTTCAGCCAGGGATAGTGGAGCCGGTTTGGTTGGAGTGCCGCGAGGGTGGCGTGGGATGCAAAGGTTGCGGGTAGCACGTTTGTTGCCTGTCGCCTTCGTCACCATCAAAGTTGTTGCCAAAAAACATCACAAACAAGAACAATGGAGGGGTCGGGGCTTGTATGTTTGGTCGGCATCCTCTTCTTTTAGGTTGGTATCAAGTGGTTTAAAACCTTGTTGATTTTCAAAGAATTGTCATGAAAAGATGAGAGATGAAAAACACCCCACATCTTCCTGCAAATAAAGGGTCCCAACCCGCAAGGTAAACATCCACAATGATACTTTGTTTTAGAAGGGAGTAAATATAGGAATAATATAATATTAAAAAAACCCTACCATGATCGTTGTTCGTTGATGGGGTCATGGGGAAGAAGACAGATCATTGGAAAAAGGCAGTCATTGGTGTCATCAGCGTTTTTCTCGATCGTCAGTTTGTTCTTCGGCTCGTCGAAGTTGATGATGTCCTACGTCGGAGGAAGATCCGAGGAAGAAGGTCGATGTCGGGGTTGACATTCTTCATCAGTGGAGCATTCTTCATTGGGAGAACACATTATTCATTCTTCATTGGTGAGAGATTTTCTCTCAAAAGCTACTTCCTCCTTTGCCAACAAAAGAAAAGGGAGCCAAGGATAATAGATTATAAAATCTAATAAGTCGTTGGCATGATAATTCAAAATGGGTGAATTAAATAAGTTTTCTCCACATAATTAATTCATGAGGTTGGCACAAATAATTAAAGAGGACTTTGCATAATTAAATGTTAGGGGAGTTGAAGAGGTTCTCCTACACTTAATGGAAGTTTGAGGATTTATCCCCATTAATGGGGAGTTTCAAGCGGGTTTAAAACCCGGGTGGTCCCCACCATAATAAACATGAAGAGGAGGTTAGTTTCGGGTGGGTCCCACCACCATGACCTCTCATCAGAGGTTAAGTTGTGGTGGTCCCCACCTGTAACTTCCACATGGAGGCTTTAACCAACAAAATAAAAATATTGCTACCTAGCTTTATTTTTTTTAATTCTTTCACTAAAAACCTGAAAACTATATTTTATTCCTGATCATCTGTCGTCGAGGTGAATGTTTTCTTAAGAGAAAAGTGGCGCTGCAAGTTCAACAGTGCACTCTAATTTCAATTCTGAGCACTGCTTCAAAATTTATAAAAAAACCCGCTCGTACGTTTATTGAACATACCCAAACAATGCTTCAGAAATTGAATCCAGGCACAGCAGGCCTTGAAATCACGCACCGTCAATTTTCATGGAGTCATAAAATTCCCATTTATTTTAATAAAAATTACATCGAAATTCTCGGTTATTACATTATTAAGGGTAATACATAGATTAATCCTCTATGAGAAATAAATGAAATAAGAAAGGGGGTTTTCTTGTGATCAACACCTATATCAATGAAATACTTCGCAAATCGGGTATTCAATTCTTCTGATATTAATTAAATTATTTATAAATTTGATAAGATATATTCTTACTCACTATTTATAGGAACTCAATATTAGAATAAATTTAAAAATATCACCCACCATCACATTAATTCATTGTACCAAGATAAATTAGAGGTATCATAGTAGAAAAGGCTAAATTTATAATTATTTATTTCATTGTTGATCCTTTCACATACACATCTGAATTTTGATTTCTTTTTTTTATTTAATATATTTTTTATTAACATGTTATTGAAATATTAATCATGTAGGTTTAGTGCTTCATTTTCTGAATGGTATATTTATATATAAAGAATAACCATTTTTTCCTTTTTGTATAAGAATTTTTTTCATTGGTTAAACCAGCTTTCACCTTATGAAGCCATTTTACATTTAGTGTACCCTAGAATGCTACACATGGCCATGTAATGGGATATAAGAGATTCCAAAAATTTATTAAACATGTAGAACATATCAAGTTGAACATAAATTTAGGAATGTGGTATATCAGATTACACGGATTATATACAGTGTACTCATTGTGTAGTATACATGGAATAGTGGAAAAAATCATGCTATTTGTTTGGGAATTTATATGGTCAATCCAAATCAGATTAACATATTGAGAATTAATTTTATCAACATAATCTATCCATTTGTCATGTTGGGTAGTTCATAAAATATAATATTTGATATACACAATGAGTTATTAGACATTTTATCTGGAAAGGTGACATTAGAGATACAAGATGTGTATTTAGAGTTCACATGTTGTGTAGTCTCTCACCCTGGAAAACAGAATATAGTTTTTTGTGTTTCACAGACAAGTGGAATTCAAAAAAACTACTTTTAGTTTCCCTCTAGCCATCGGTTAGTCTACCGAGATATATGAGAAAACCCAGACATATATCTTGAACACATGACATGTATCTCATTTGTACACTCCATGTGTTCCGGCCGTGGTACATGTCAAATCCACTGCTGTGTACATTGGATATATTAAAATTGGGTTATAAGATATGTTGATAGATTTTACACATCGTGTAGTATCCATATAAATGAACATAATTAAATTAATTTAAATATAAATTTACTGTAATAAAACTATTAGACATGGTTTCATAGTACCATCTTTTTGTAGTTTGACTACATGTATATTTTATGTATTATAAATTTAGAAAACCTTTTATTAAAAATTGTTATCATATGGAATTTAAATAATATAATATTGTCCTAGAGTCTATATCACATTTATAAATTCAAAGAAGTTCCTTTCTATGATGAGAAAAATGTACTTCTGTAATGATATTATTAAATAATTTTCAACAATTTAAAATCTTACTCTGATGGGACACACAGTACATCGACTTTATTGTGATATTTCTCATAAAAAATGATTATTATTATCATGATTTTCACACTTAGTAATATACAAGATGGAAGATTATAGGAAGAGAACCTCCAGTAGTAACTCCACAATATTTGGATTCATAAAATATTCTAATCAGAAATAATGGGTAATGGTCTATAGACATTAAAATTCTTAATAAATAATTTTATGCATCACATACGTAGTTTTATGTCATAAACTAAAAAGAAAAAAAATTAGAGTAATGTTGGATACATTGGTATTTTCATGAGTGACATTTCATTAATGGATATGTGATGGAAGTATCTGTCCATTACATCTATAGGGAAGGTGATATCATTACCCTTTGATTGGAATAAATCCATGGAATTAAAAATCATGGCCATGGTGTAACGACATGTTCAATTTGGAATGAAAATAATGAGGTGTCAAGAATATATGTTCCTGAGACAAATATGTAACCACTATGATGAGATATTTTTACAAAGATATAATATTCCATAGTTAGTGTTTGTTTGTGGTTTTCATCATTGCGACATTATGTTCCTTCTCTTGGGTGTCTACACCCATTTCCACATAGTAGTTATATACTTTAATGAATCCCACAAAATGAAATTGGTAATGAATCATATAGTGTTCGATAATAATTATTTCTGAAAACTTTGATTAAATAAAATTTGAATTTAAATAAATAAATCAATATTATTCTCAAATTAAATAGATAATTTTGTTCACATTTTATCAATCCAAATTTTTTTGATGAATGAAATATTTAAATTAAATATTTATTGAGTCATTCAACAAAGGATACAAAATTTTGAACAGACCAATACAGTGTCTGAGAAAAAATATTAATTAAAAATTTGGTTCAATAATTAATTTTATTGATCAAGTAGGTACACACCAATGAATGATGATAGTGTTATTATTATTTTGGTGTATGGGATTCAATAATGGTTATAATATTATTTACTATCCAATATGAAATTTAATATTTATTTTAAGAGAACCAATAGCTCTATAAACATAAGATTATGTCTACTGTGTGTATTGTGCAATTGAGAATATAGAATTATAGTCCACAATGAATTCTGTTTCAAATCCTTCACACTCCCTCTCAATAATGAGAAATGAAATATATAATCATTAAATATCTAAGGAAGATAGATCAAAGAGAAAAAATGTAGGAAAATAGATTCTCCATTCTTGAAAATGAAGATCTATTTGGATGTTTTTATGATCAATGGAGAATGTGTGTGTCACTCCTAGGGGGATTCTATCTTTAGATAATCAATGCACAAGAAAGTAAATTGTTAACGGTATTTTTAGATGATTAACCTCATAAATGAACAATGGTTCATATTCCAATGTAATCATTTGATTATTTTTTAAATAAATTTACTATAAATTTTATGTGAAAGTTCCTTACTCCTGGATTCATGCAATATGAATATTTGGTGAAATTTTAGTATATTTTACACCAATAAATACTTCTTCTTTAACCATAACCAAATATTTCTATGAAAGAGGTCACATTTAAATTTATAATTAATTAGTTTATTCTTGATCAATATACAATAATAGTTTATTTGTTTTCATGTTATTTGATATATAATATGATTTCAACTAACTTATTATTAAAATATTAATCATGTTATTTCAGAATTTCATTTTCTCAAATGTCTTTGAATAAATGAAAAATGATTGAATATGCCATCAAGAATTGCTAATTCCTAGCATGTACGATTTGGTTAGAGGACATACACATGAAATTACTTATTGTGTACCCTAGTACCCAAAAGATGGCCATTCCATGGGACACACAATATTACACATATTTATTACTTGTTGTGTACATCATGTGTTGATCAGCCAACCGAGAAAATGGATATCAAATTTCAAAATGAGTATCGGGGTAGATGTAATTATGTTTATAGTGGCTAGTTGTGTAAGTCACATAATATTTGTGGTAATTATTCAATGTAAAACCACATCAAACCGGAAACATGGAGTATTTAAGACATGTCACTCACAAAATCCATGTGGTCATTATATAGGGTCAAATTACATGTGATTGATAAAGTAGAGAATTTATTATATAGTATTCTCATGTTATTTTATTTTTCATTTAGTACCCTATATGTAATAAATTATTTATGTCATATGATTTATACATTGTTTTATTAACATCATAATAATATTGGGACCAATATTACTATTATGATGTCTAAGTTTATAATATATGTCTATATCCAAATAGCCTATTGGTATTTGATTTTGTATCACATAAAATTCATATATCAAAATATCATAATCTTATATTTATGCATCACAGTTATTATTCTTATTATTAAGATTTTTCATTATTATTTATGTCAAGATCAATTACCTAAATGTGTTAGATTCTATATGGCATGAAATTAATATTTCATAATATTATAATTTATTTAATATGACATGGAATGCTTTTTATAATGTCATGCACCGTCAAATTACAATTTTTTGATTTGAGACCCTTATATATATTCATAATAAATATATTTCTTATAAAAAACATTATTACAACATTTAGAATCATTTATTTTGACCACATAAATATTTATTCACATTAAATTGTTCATTTTTTAATTATTTGTGAAATCATAATTGGATATTTTAGTCAAAATATTAAATGAGATAATTTATTTTGTATGTAAATAATCATGGGATATTAGTTTGGTTGTAAGGATGTTTGTTAAACTGGTTTATATGATTCGAAATTAGTGGGAGAAATTTTATAATTCTTGTTAGGTATGTTGAAGATAAATTTTGGCCCACAATGGATTTTGTTATTTGAATAAGGGAATGTTGAAATATAATTACCGCTTTTATATAAATTGTATTTTTTAAGTTTGTGTCCTTAGACCAATAGTTTTTACTTTTGTCACAACTCATCCTAGTGGGACCCACACCGCGACTCCCCAAGCCCACCTCCAATAGGCCAGGGGTTGGTGACCAGCACCAAGTAGGCATATTACTAACATTGGAGGCATTGCCTAAGATACTGTACACACACACATCTCCATGCCCACAAATGATGAAATGTAAAAACAACTAAGGAATAAAATTCATGCATACAACTAAACCAAACCAATAGAGTACAATAGAAAGTAACGTGTTGAAAGTAAACTGGGCCAGATTACAATCCCACCAAAAGAAGATTTTGAAAACTACAAATGGGACTGCTGCTCATAGACATATGAACACCTCAGCCTATGAGGAACTCATAAATCTCGGTCGTATCCTAGTCCGCCCCGGACTCTGTAAAAAGGTTGATTGTCTGCACAAGACACGACACATGCGGGAAAATCCCGTGCAAGGGTAAGTATAACAATACTTAGTAGAGGACCCCGAAAACCACAAAGAAATATAAAAAAAAGGCACATTCAGTTCTGCACAGTATATGTCTACTGAACATATAATAGGAGAACACAATCCAAATATACGCAAAACCTAGACCCGTAGTCTAGAGACAAGTCACACAATCGCATACCCTCATTGTGAATTCAGTCTAAAGATCCCGTGAAGCACTCGTTCTAGGAGAACTCACTCCGCAAGTTTGGTAGACCTTATGAAGTTTTCCCAAGAAGTACTGTTCATCTGGAAAAGTCACAAGAGATAGATACACTCATTACTGGCAAACACACTCTTGAGTGGAAAGATCACGATAGATAGATACATTCATTATGGGAGAACACACTCCTAAGGGGGAAATATCATGATACATAGATGAGGATCACTTACAGATCTTTGGTGGATACCAAAACTCATTCGGATTCATCTGATTGGTAGAGGATAAATGCCCGATGGAGATGGTCATGTCGATTCCTGAATCTACCTAGGGTCAAGAATGGAATGAGGATCTCACTCCGAGCCTCTCAGAGTTATGCCTGACTCTATCACAGAATGTCCTATTGAAGGGATCATACTCCTATAGAAGGAAATGATACCTAACATTCAGGGGAAAGAGAAAAAAGGGCACTAACAAAAATGAAACTAGTCCAAGATACGGTGGGCAAAAAGATCAATACATGTACAAAAAAGTACACGACATTTAGAAAGGTCATATGCCTTGTCTTCTGACTCCAGGTACTACCCATGTACAATGGCCCTATCACAAGGCAGGTCATGAAAAATAAAACTACATGGCCTGTAAAAGATAACACACCATGTATAAGTATTTGGGGTCTTCCCCATGTATGCTGGTCATGTGCCCGTACATGGTCCCAACCCATGTACACCAACCCGTGTAACTGGTACACTGGGTGACTCGCTCCACTAGCTTCGCCTGGACATGGGTTGGAGTACACAGCTGTGTACGTTGTCCCAAGTCTGTGTATCTATCGAGATACACACTAAGTCCCACATTTCTTAATCTTCCATGCTGCATAGAGAGTGCATGTCGTTTCACGAAGATGTGTTATTCTCCCCATGTCTGTGTATCACTCGAGATACTCACTGATCATCAGGGAAGGTCAAACATGCCATGTGACTAGGTTCACACACTCTGTGATACCAGTCAGACCCCCGAAACCCTAGCCACTGCCGTAGGTACAACATGGAATGTTCTTTGGAAGTACACGACATGTATTCTAGAATTTTCCAGAATCGACGTTTCTTACCAGCATGCCTCTCGTGATGCTTTTATGTTCGTTCTGACAGTCCGATCGCCACGAAACTACAGATTCTAGGTCGCCCCAATGTTCCAAAGTCGTCTCCATTGTTTTTTGGCTTCTGATAGGCCCTAAAAATTATCATCAATCCTTCCGAACAAAGAACACTCTAAGAACAACCTCTTCCAATCCGAGCCGATTCATCATCCACCTTGTTCGTCACACCTCTGTAGGGTCATTGAGATGTCAGATCTCCAGTTTGAGATCATTTCGTTGCAAGACAGGTGTGAAAAAATTCTTTTCTCATCACCCCATGAAGAACATAAAGAATTCACGAGAAAATAAAGGGGAAATAAACCCAATAGAAAATCGAGGAATGGACCTCCCTTGTCATTCTTCACAATGTTGATCCGCTTCTGTTAGTAGGATCAAACGGAGCAGAATCAAACAATAATTTAACATGGATTAATTCCCTGAGATCAAACTGATGAAACACTCTCACAATAACACAGGAATCCACAGATCAACTTATTTGTTGTTGATTCGTGTTCATTGTTTAAATTCAGAAATAGGGAAAGGAGAATCGAAATAACAACCCCTACCTTAAGGAGGGATCGATAACTAACAAAGGGGTCATGCTGCCGTCATCATCGAGATCCTTCAACTTTGGTGGCGCAACGATTCACGACTTGTATTCATCGTCGATCCTCACTGAGAGATCTCTCCAAGGTTCTAAGATTCCACCAGAGTTTTCTCTCAAACTTTTCCACTAAGAAACATACGATTAACCCATTAAAAAGGGGAAACACGTTTTGGAATTATCACACAGTGGTATTAATGAGTCAGTGTTTCTATTTCATAGTCATTATAGTATGGCATTAATTAAATAAACAATTGCCCCGTCACTACACTGTAGCGGATGTTTCCAAATAAAATAAATTAAACTTTGTGAATTTATTTTATATTATTTTACAAAAAACGTCAAAAAATTAACTTTTTCCCTCGACCCACGCTGATCGAGGTTATAGTCGTTATTATGTAAAGGTATCATACCTAATGAAAGAGTGCCCTAATATTTTTAATCTGGGCATCCATTTATAAACGGTCACAACCGCGCACATATTCCGACTCACTTAACTTAGAAAAAGATGAAACCATCATTACGGTTTGTGGGTATTGTGCACGGATCTGAGCCTCCCTCTCCCACGTGCTCTCCTGAAGATTCTTTTTATGCCACCAAATGCACAATACGGGAATTGATCACCCACAATAAATCCTTTCCTGCCGATACTCGATATCGACTGGGTACTCAGAAAAGGTCACCTCATCTTCGATGTCCAGCTCACCCCTGTCGATGATGTGTGATGGGTCATTCATGTACCTCCTCTACTGCGACACGTGGAAGACATCGTGTACCCGGTGAAACTACGGCGGTTGAGCTAGGTGGTACACCACATCACTGACTCTACATAGTATCTATAAAGTTTTGATGAACCTCGAAGATAGATTTACACCTCGGCCAAATGTTTGTAACACTTGTTGAGATGTGACCTATAGAAAGACGTGGTCTCCCTCCTCAACCTCCAGGGGTCTACATCGTCTGTCAGCGTAAGACTTCTTCCAGTTCTGTGTAGTCTTTATCTGCTCTCGGATGAATTGTACCTTCTCGATGGTAGCTCACACCAACTCTGGACCCATGAGTGCTGACTCTCCAGGGTTGGTCCAGCAAAGTGATGATCGGCAGGGTCTCCCATACAAGGCATCTAATGGAGTCATACCAATAGTGGAATGGTAGCTATGATTATACGAAAAATCCACTAGTGGTATGTGGTCCACCCAATAGTGACTAAAGTCCAAGATATAGGCCCGCAACATGTCCTCCATATCCTGAATGGTTCTCTCCATATAACCATTGGTCTAGGGATGGAACACTGGGCTCAACCGTATCTCAGTCCTTAAAGCCTTCTGTAATCCCTTCCACAATTGAGATGTGAATCAGGCATCTCAATCCAAGACAATTGTCAATGGGACGCCATGAATCCAAAATATCTCATACACGTAGAGGTGTCCCATGCTCTCTACAAAACTCTGCTCTCTAATAGCTAGGATGTGGGATGACATGGTGAGTCCGTCAATGATCTCCCAGATTGAATCATGCCCCTTGGACGTTCGTGGTAAGCCTTTCCTGAAGTCCATCGATATTCCATACCACTTCCTCTCTGGAACCTCTAGGTGGTGAGCTAATTTCATTGGAACCTGGTGCCCAGCCTTCACCTGCTGGCATGTAAGGCATCGAGAAACAGACTCGGCTACTACCTTCTTCATTAATAACCAACAAAACAGTCGTCGGAGATCCTAGTACATCTTTTACACTCTAGGATATAACAACAAGGGGGTGTATGATACTCCCTCAGGATCTCTTCTCACAATGGGACTGGTAAAACAGTGCATCCTCTAAAAAGAATTATTGGCTCCCCACCTTGAAAATATCCATAGTGTGCATGTCATGTGGATAACTGAGCTTGTAAAGCCTCACATTCGACATCACCAATCTGCACCTCCCTAACTCGTTATAAGATTGGAGGGGTGGAAACCATCGACTGTAGGTAAGGTGTATCTTCTCCATCCATGAAGGATAATAGCAGCGTGGCTAACTGCTCTACCCCCTCACTCAATAGCTATGAGATCAGCCTTCTACTAAGTGAATCTTCCACCTTTTCCCCCTTCCAAAGAGTATAGATGATCTCAAAATCATAATCCTGGAGGAACTCTAGATGACGCCTCTATCTCAGATTTGGATCCTTCTGTGAGAAGATGTACTTGAGGCTCATGTGGTCCGAGTAGGCGATGAACTACTCACCCATGAGGTAGTGTCACCACATCTTCAATGTGAAGACAACCACTGCCAGGTCGAGATCAAGGTCCTCATAGTTCTACTCTTGTTTCCTAATTTTTAACAAACCATAAGAAATCACTTCTTATCTATGCATTAGGAAACAACCATGACCAGTCCCGGATGTGTCACAGAAAACTACGTACTCGACACCCTCCTCTGGTAATCTCATGATTGGGGAGCTCGTCAAAATATGTCTCAGCTACATGAATGTCTGCTGTAACATCTCTATCCATATGAAGGGTTTCCCCTTCGGGGGTAAATCTTTCATCAGTGCTGATATTTGGGAGAAATTGGAAATGAATCTCTGGTAGAATCCTACCATCCCAAGGAATCTTTGCACCACTTTCATGCTCCAAGGTTGCTCCCATGCTAACACTACCTCCACCATGGCTGGGTCGACAACTACTCCATATGATTAGATGACATGTCCCAAAAATTGGAACTCATGAGTCTAGAACTGGCACTTCGAGAGATTCCAATAAAGCTGGTGCTCTCTGAGTACATCTAGAACCATTCGCAGGTGTCTCGTGTCCTCCTCCTCTAACAACGAGTACACAAGGATGATGTCGATGAAGACTACTATGAACCGGTCCTTGTACAGCTGGAAGATCTGGTTCATCAGTCCCATGAACCTTGTGGGGGCTTTCATCATGTCTAAAGGCCTCACCAAGTACTCATAATGACCGAAGATGCATCTGAATGTCATATTCAGTATAACCTCACCTCATACAAGTAACTGGTGATAACCTGATCATTGTTCAACCTTCCGGAACCATTGTTACCCTCTTAGATGATGAAAGTGGTCGTCGATTCTTGGAATTGGATACTTGTTCTTCACCGTTACCTGACTCAGGCACCAATAATCCACGCTCAACCTCAAACACCAGTGTTTCTTTTTGGCAACCAAGACTGGGGCTTCCTACGGTGAAATATTGGGTCTCACAAAACCCTTTCTCTTCAAATCCTCCAACTGCACCCTCATCTCATGAAGCTCTGTAGGAGCCATCAGAAATGATAATGAAGAAATTGGTGTCATCCCTAAGTGTGAGTTGATGCAGAACTCGATTTCCCGGTGGGGAGGTTGTCCCGAAACATCTTCGGGAAAGACGTCCTCATATTACGCCACTAGTACTAGGAACTGGGAGCTCATAACAAAGACTGCTCTGAGGGAATGTCTAGCCAACTCATGAGTGACCGGCAGCACCCTCTTATGCATGAGATCATTTTGTGATTCCTGGGTCTCCTTTTATCCAAAAAATGAAATCTTCATCCCATTACTGCGGACACACCACACTCTTTGCCTAAAACTATCAACATGGGCATGGACTGAATATAACTAATCCATACTGAGAATGATGTCATAAGGCCTCGATGCTAAGACCAAGTGGTTCCAACAGAAATTATCACCTCCAAGGGTAAGATCAGACTACCTACAAAGGTGTGTGATCATCGAGTATCCTCTCGTTGGTGTCTCCAAGCATAAGGATCAATTCAACGTCTCTACCAGAATCTCATGGTTTCAAACAAGACATGTGGAAATGAATGAGTGACTAGAACCTATGTCTATAATTACTACATCTAAGCTATAGAAGACTCAGATCCTACCTGAGATCATCCCTGGAGCCCCTGGGTTGTACACCTCGACCGCATGCATCTATCCCCTCCCCTGTCATCTTGCTCCCTGAGCCTAGTGTTAACCTCTTAGGGGTTGTGGTGGAAGTAAGTCGAAGCATCTACCACCACCTGCAGCTCTCCCTGCTCCTCTGACACATCTTCCACCTATTGTGTCTGTCTGATCCACTCTCTGCCTCTTCCTCGGTGGTCCACCCACTACTTCCCTGTTAGCAGCTCGATAGGTCAGAAAATCCCTAGAGAGATGTCCCCTTTTGTCGCACAAGTAACACCGCATTACCCTAGGATGACTAGATCTAGCCTAAGATACATGGACGGTCAAATCCTTCTCCAAGGTACTCCTCTAACATCTCCCAAGTCCTGATCCCTATCTCCGACGTCGGCTCCCCACTGCCGAGGTCTTCGGACCTTTCTTTCTGCTGTTGACGGTCATCTACTATCTCTGCTCTACCAAGAAGCTCTCGATCACAAAGGCCCACTCATGCACTCCAGCATGAGTTGAAATTCATAGAGGCACGACGCTAGCTTGGATGTCCCGTTGTAGACCTCTGTCGAATGTTCGAGCTCTGACGTACTGATCCCTGACCATAGCAATCGAGTACCTGGCAAGGTTGGTGAACCTATATGAATAGTCAGTTACCGTCATACTGCCCTGTTGGAGTAGAAGAAGCCCTTTGGTAACTATTTCTCTCAGTGTAACCAGAGAGAACTCCTCCCTGATGATTCGTTCAAACTCCTTCCATGAAAAAGTATCCTCGTCGTGAGTCTATGTGGTCAAACTCCATCATCATCACGCCGAACCCTGAAGAAGGCTTGCTCCTAGGATCACCATGTAATTTGCTGGTGTCCTAACTAGACCAAAAACTCTAGTCACCGCCTCAAGCTAGTTCTCAGCTGCCTGAGTGTTGGGCTATCCTCGGAACCTAAGGAGTCTCTGTCTCTAGAACTCATTGAGCTTTGCCTACACCCGTCTTCGGTTGGTACTATAGGTACCACAGGCTGCTCCAATGGTGGTGGTATAGAAGGTTCACTAATTTGAGGAAACTCTTGGGGAACTGGTCCCTGTAATGAAGCCTTTTCACTGAGGGGGTCATCCTCGAGATCATGATATTGAATCCTAGTGAGTATGCGTTGTGGAGGAATGATATAAGGAAACAAGATGTACCATGGTTAACGAGTATATCTGTATAACTGACACAAAGGACATAGAAAGGTCACACACTGTGTCGTCTGACACTGGGTACTGCCCGTGTAAAATGTCAAGTGTCGCAAGGCTGGTCACGAAAACCAAAACTACACAGTGTGTAAAAGATAACACACCGTGTCTAAGTTTCCGGGGTCTGCCCCGTGTATGCTGGCTAAGTTCCCGTACATGGTATTAACCCATGTACGACAACCCTTGTAACTGGTACAGGGTGTGACTCACACCACATGCCTCGTCTGGCCATGTGGTGGAGTACATGGCCATTTACCCTATCCCGTGTCAATGTATCACCCGAGATACATGCAGAGTCCCACGTAGCGGCCTCTTCCATGCTACATAGAGAGTACACGTCGTGTCTCATAGCCGTGTCATTCTCCTAGTGTCTATGTATTGCCCGAGATACTCGCCAAGCATCGGGGAGGGTCTAACACGCCGTTTGATTGGGGTCACATGTTGGGAGATACCAATATGACCCCTAAAACCCTAGCCGTTTCCACTGGTACTACATGGCGTGTTCTTCAGATGTACACACAAAGTATTCCGGAATATTCTAGAGTCGATGCTTCTCTTCGGTGCGCCTCCCGTGATGCTTAGATCTTCATTCTGATGGTATGATCACCACACAACCCTATATTCTATGTCTCCCCGATGCCCCAAAGTCATCTCCATTGTTTTCAGGACTTCAATCGGCCTTGAAAATGTGTTTCGATCCTCCCGCGTGAAGAATGCTCGAAGAATGGTATCTTTTGATCCATGCCAATTCGTCGTCCGCCATGGTCTCCGCACCTCTGTATGGTCGTCGTGATGTCGTATCTCTAGTTTTGGATTGTTGCGTTTCAAGATGGGTGCACAATGATTCGATGTTCGTTTCCCCATGAATAATGTGAAGAATTTGTAAGAAAAGAAAGGGGAAAGAAACCCACTAGCAAATCAAGGAATGAACCTCTGTCGTCATTCGTCATGGTGTTCATCCACTCCAGTTTGTAGGATCAAAAGATGCAGAATCAAACAATAATTTAACATGGATTAATTATACGAGATCAACCCAATAAAACCCTCATGCTAGAATGCAAGAATCCATGGATCAACTTTTTCATCGTTGATCCGCGTTCGTCATTTAAATTCAGAAACATGCAAAGGAGAATCAAAATAAAAACTCATACCTCAAGGAGGGATGGATCATTGACGAAGGGGTCATGTTTTCATCTTCATTGATATCCCTCAACATTGTTGGTTCAACGATTCATGACTTTGATTCATTGTCGATTGTCACTGAGATTTCTCTCCAAGGTTCCAAGATTCGACCATAGTTTTCTCTCAACCTTTGCCAATGAGAAACATACAATTAACCCATTAAAAAGGGGAAACATGTTTTGGAATTACATAATTTTGTGGAATTAATGTGTCATCATTTCTATTTTAGAGTGATTTTGGCATGGAATTAATTAATGAAACAGATACCCTGTCGCTGCGCTGCAGCAGATGTTTCCAAATAAAATAAATTAATCTTTGTGAATTTATATTATTTTATTTTACTAAAATAATCGGAAAATTAACTTTTTCACTTGACCTGCGCCGGTCATGGTTAGACTCGTTCATAGGAAAAATCATCATCCGAGATGCAATGGTGCCCTTAGATTTTTAATCCGGGCATCCGTTTGGAAACTGCCACAACCGCACATGTATGTCGACTCACATAACATTAAAAAAGTTCAAACAACCATTATGGGATCATCAGGCCTTAGAATGATGTGTCGTCTCTACACCTGGTCTTTTAATAATTCCATATAATATATAAATATAAAACACAGAAAATCTAAGACATTACAACTTTAATTACATGTGTATTTGATTTATTGAATATAAATAAAACATCTTAATACATAATTATCACTTATCTTCATGATTATAATGTAATAATGTACTAATGTAGGAATCACATAGATACCTTCATAGAAGTTCCATGATATGATGAGAACATTGATTTTCTACGATGATATTCAATATTATAGTTCTATTTTTGGATAATGTACTATGATGGGGAGAATAGTATATAAATTAACAGGTGTGAGTACATTTAATTAGATGATACATCTCCCATGAGGATATCCTTTTGTAATCTCCAAGGTGGAAAATTATGAGAAAACCCACCTAGTATGAATTTTACATTTTTTAGTTTCATAAGATATCCCTATTTATGGGAGTCTGTAATGGACCTTAAAAATTATGGTTATGATTATTTCATTACACAAATTTCAAAATTATATTTTTTTTCATAAAAAATTACACTTTAAGTTAAGATTGAGTTAGGTCATGCGGGGAAAATTACATTTTACATCTCATTAATTGATAATTTTAGGAATGATTTTCCCTTCCATATATATAGAAATTTCAATCTTGGCCATATTGTATTGGAAAATAATCATCACATTTTATTTTGTGGACATGGTAAAATGAAGTGTTTACTTCAAATTATCAAATTAAACATAAAGATAATATTGGTTGGTGAAACAATTGTGAAACCTTGTTGATGAGATATTCTGAAATTTTAATCATATTACACTGTAATAATTTATATATAGTATTTTTAATTGATAAATTATTTCTTTTTTCTTGGGTTTCTAATCCAACTGCTAGATAGTAATGTCGGACATTAGGGAATCATTCATATTTCTGAAGAGAAATAAACTATAAGTTCACACACTGGATGTTTCTGATATCTCGAATAAATTCTATTTGAATATAATTAATAGAATTACAATTATTCTAAATACTAAGGGATAATTATTCCACGTTTTATTGATGAAACATTTTTATTGATGAATGAAATAATTTAATTCATTGTTAATGTAGGATTTTAATTACATATAATGAAGTTATAATGGACCAAGAAGGAGTCCAATGACAAATATTAAATTAAAAGCCTGTTAAATAATATTTTTTTATTTCACATGGTGTTACATGATAGAGAACCATAATAATATTATTATTATTACAATTTTTATTACATTACATTGGGTTTTTATGGCTTATTATATTATTTATGGGCCAACCTAGAGTTAAAAAATTATTTTTACGTAATCCCAAGCTCTATAAAATCTTATTATGTATATTGTGTATATCATCAAAAAATCAAAACATGAGAATCTTTCCACAAATTGAAAAACTCTCTTAACTCATGTTTTATCTCTTCCTCCCAAGAACAAGAAATTTAGTTATATACATTTAATATAAAAGGATGAATTGTCAACATTAATAACTCATGTTTTTTGGCTCCCCGCTCTAGCATCAGTGGATCGATTTGAATTGATCGCAGATCAATAGAGCATAGTTGGATCACTACTAGAGGTAATCTATTCTCATATCCTCATAGTGCAATTAAGTCAATCCAAATGGGTTTTTTAGATGATGAAAATCCCCATCGAAGAAATTATTCAATTTTCAGGTATTATTTTATTTCTGAAATAAATGAATTAATTATAAATTTGGGATGAATGATCCCCACTCTAGGTTTTTAGAAATTGAATATGAAATTAAATTTTAATATTTCACCAATCGTTGTAGGTATAAATTTCTTATGAAACCTTAATGTGGTATCATATATGTCATGTCTGAACATATAATTACCCAATGTTGGTGCACTATTACATAACATTGTCATGATCACAAGAGATCAAGTCTCAAAAGACCTATTATTTTAGTATCCTTGGAAGTACTGGATACATAAATAAGATTGACATTCTATCCTGAAATAAAAAAAACAACATTGTTTCCCATTTGAACACACTCAAATCCCTTATCCTATCCATGTATTCCAATAATAATATACATCTTCAAATCCTAGGAAGAATAAAATATTTGAATGGGGTGAGATCAGATGCCCAGTAAGGATAACAATATAGTAGTAACTATCATAAATAAGCACAAACATTTAAGAAAATGTATAAGATTAAACTCAATCCTTTTAAATGTAAACATCATCATAATATGGAAAATATAAATCTAATAATTCCATCTACTTATTCACATGGATATTCTACTAGTCAAATAATCACATATAATGTCAATAGATAATTTCATAATGATGGAATTTATAATACTGAACATCATAACCACCTAGTCAAGGCCTTGTGACAAGACTACAAATAAATTTTTTTAAAGGCATTGTACCATGACACTAATTTGTCTCATGAAACCTACTGATGAATTGGGGATCTATAGTGGGCTCCACCCATCACTTACAATGTCCAATGAATTCCTCATATAAATAGGTTGAAACATAACATAAACAGTCATATTAAAACTAGCATACCAAATTTTAATACCTTAACAATAAACCATGAATGGTATAAAAACAACACATCCATTTTCAATCATATAATAACTAATTCAATACAATATATAACATTATAATAAAATAAATAAACCTTAATCATGAATAATATTCAGTATAGGAAGTTGACATAGTTGATACATTTCAATAAAACTCTTTGAGAGAAATATCCCTTTTTCATGTAATCATTTAAAAGTTGCACAATTTATAAAGGAATAAATTTAAAATAAATAATTGAATCAAAGTGTCCCATAACACTTTGAAACATTTTAAAGGAATTAAATTTTTAAAACACTCATGTCCATGTAAATAAATCCTTAAAACCTTTTTCAGAACATGGGAATTAATTGGAATGATTTATAAGAATAAATATTTATACCATTTAGAATGATATTTTAGTAAAAGAGTCTCTTAAAAACAATCCTTTTGAAACCCCTTTTTTGAATAATGGACATGGATACTAAATATTTCCCAGTAAAAACGTACCCATAAACAATCTCGGATAATAATGAGATTGATCATTTTTATTAAATGAAAAAAGAACCAAATACATAAATTTGATACCATATATTATCTTCTAATATGGCATTGTTAATAATATTTCAGTATTATCACTATTTTGAGTGTTACCTGATTCGTTTTACTATATATATTTTATTACATAAGTCATTTTTGTTATGTATAGTATGTATTTTATTCATATACATAATTATATTAAGTTCATAAACATTATAGGTAATCATAAAATTTAAATTAGTTTTGAATGGTTATGATGGGAAATGAATCTCATTACATTCGAGGAGACGATAATTCATACGTACGCACGAGGGACAATATCAATCTATTGACAGTGAAATCGTATGTAATTGGATGGTATATCATTTATATATATATAGAATAATTAACATGTTATACTTATTGTTTACATTAATTACTCTCAATATTATACCCATCAAAGTAATGAAGTGTAGAATACGACAATACACCACGACGTGGAGACGGTAAGCCATACCTACGCACGTATGGTGACTTTGTCATTCATAGGATGGATATAACAATTAATATGGTTGTAACATATTTATAATAACATCAAATTATGTAGAAGGTACTAGAGATATTATTTTGGTATGAAAACAAAAAATATAGGGGAAATGGAAGAAGAAAAGAACATTGAATGAGGTGATGGAATTATTACTTCTTCTTCGGGTGATTGCTTTTAATTTGATAAAAAGGGCTCCATGGGTTGGATTTATAATCTAATTATGGACTTTTGGATGATGTGAGGGTAGTTTGGAGGATATTGGAGCAGGGTTTGGCTAATCCAAATGGATTTTGAGGAGTGAAATTAAGAGAAGGGGAAGTACCCTTTTATAAGATTGGTGAGGATCACTTAAGGAAATGTTTGAAATATTATTTTATTATAAAATAATTTTAAGATTATAATTTCTAGAAATGGATTTATTTCAAGGATATGGTGGGGATGAGTATAAATCCTTTCAACTAATAGGTTTTAAACATGTTTAGGTCACCATATTCATCTCATCATTTAGATTTACCTCTTAGTTAAATAGTTTTTCTTTTACCATGTTTTTTGTTTTCTTTATATTATATGGTTAATAAACGTACTATAGAATTCCAAGAGAATCACAAGTGGTTAATTAATGGAATATCTATGATTGTATAAGTCATTTTTCCATGCCTTATATTTTTTTTGGAATATTATATCATTTAATAATATGGTATTTGTTTTAAAATTAATTTATGGAAATTTGGACACAATTTAGTATTTGGTTTTTGTGAAAGTCATAACAACTTTATCACTTCTAAAAAATTTATTTAATAACTCCTAAAATGTCATATTGACCTATAAAATTCTTTCAATTCCTCAAAAGTCTCAATTTACTTTTATTTTAACATTTATAATATAAATTATATTAATATGTCATTAATAAGGTAATTATTGCACCATCATTGTGTCATAAACAAATTTAATTATTAAATGTCTAAAATGTATAAATAAAATACCATGATATATAAAAAAAATTATACTTCTAACGAATATTTATAGTTTAATTTATCTTAATTATATCCCTATATTAAAAATGGATTAATTATTAATATATTTTTTTTAACACTTTTAACTCTTCTTTATATGAAATAATTATAAATGTCCTAATATAATCAAAGATGACCAAAAAGGATAATATTTTATTCCTAAGGTTGTTTTAGTTCTAAATACTATTTTCCAATCAAATTAGAACATGTATTAGGGTAATTATAATATAATTTTACCTTTAATTACCCTATTTACTTTTAACAGTGGAAAATAAAATTCAAAAGTAAATATTCACAAAAAATTAATTTTTTCCCACTGATCCACAATTTATTTTCTAATTTCAACCATGTTTCTATGATTTTTGAAATTTCATTCATAAAAGTGGTAAAATTATGTTTTATACAAATTTGCAAATGTGCCTAGAAGGTAGGTAGAAGACGTTAAAAAGTTTGATAAAAGTTTATATGACTAATATTATTATAAAATGACTCCAATGAATTAAATTGGACTAATATAGGTATTATGGATCTAATTTTACTTTAAAAAGGATTTCTATAAAAATAATAATTATTTAAATAAAAGTCAGATTCAAACAATAACAAAAAAATTTCACGATTCATAAAAAAATGAATATTTTCATAAAAATATCTAAAATTCCCTCAAAGATAATATTGATATTCCAAATTCAAAAATTATTTCTATTTTATCAAATTCGGAGCATAAGAGATTCATTAATTAATTTAATATTAATTCCTGTTGTCAAAACTAGAAAGATGGTTTTTGAGAAATAAAAACTATCAAAAGATTGATATGTGTTCTTGTCGAATTTAAATGTGAAATTACTTCCAATGATAAATATTGGATTTAATTATATAAATATGATCTAATTATACATTAAAACTATTCAAATGAATAATTTGACACTATAATTTATTATTATTAAAAAAGTTGTTTTCAATTGAAATCTAGTATCTTTTACTATTCATCAAAATATGAATGTTATTATAAAAACCATAAAAATTTATCAAAACTATATTTTTATATTCCTATTATAAAGAAGAACATTATTTTATAAAAACTAATATATAAAAGTGTTAGATAAATGATATAAAAAGGGATCTCCATTAAAAGCTGGTAAAATTACATTTTTGAAACTTACTTATTTTGTCCGAAAAATTGAATTTTTTCTTATATTAGGTATCAAAAAAACATAAAATGGACTTTAAAATTATATATATTATATAAAATTCAAAAGGAACTTAGTACTATTCATAACTTTTTTTTTAATGACTAGTTTTGTAAGTCGTGGTGCGCTCGAACACAGTGTTGCTTGTATCACAAGCTATTGAATTACATTAAAGAGATTGAGTACTATGAACTCATGGGGTGTTACATTAATGGATTACATATACTAGTAAGTGTACCTAATCTATCCAAAAATCACGCGTTGATTGTTAGGAATAAAAATGATGATCCTTCAATATTCCTCACATTGTCACCAAGTGTTTCTCAAGCTCAACCCATGTCCCAAAATACCCCATTATGTCTTCCATAAACAAAAATAAATTAACCTAGATATCACTAAAATATATGATTCATCAATTCCATAAAAATTATGGTGTATTCATTAGAAATAAATGCATTAACACAATATCAAAATGCCCATATCTACTCTAGAAAGCTATTTTTGGGACATCCTCCTTCCAAACTCAAAATGGGAAATATCATGCTCGAAATGTAATTTTAGATAACCACTGGTCTTCCCTAAATTAATCAAACGGATCAAAATTGTGTATTAGTGGATACCAATTCTTTATCGTAACTTGGTTATGTTTATAATAATTCACATACATTGAATAGTTAGATCATTATTTTAGAATAACAAGACTTGTGTTTCCAAAGGGACTGGCTAGGAAGAATGAACGATATTTATTCCATCTCTTCCAATAAGAAATTCTATTCCGTTTATTCAATTGGTTCCATTGATTAGGATGGAAGGGAAACAAGAATATTCTCAGAAATGACATCAATAGTAAAGACCATGTATCTTATGGGTGGAAACCCAAATAAATGTTCTACAAAAAAACATAAAAATAATCTAAAACCATGGGAAAAATTCATTAATCCATCCATTACATCGATTCCGAATTCTATAATCCAAATAGTATGAGATCAATCACACTAAAAGTGCAAAATTATTGTAACAAATACCTTTAAATTACATCATCAATTAAATTGATGCCCAATTCCATCATCATATTCATCATTAGTTACTATAAAATCACTAAATAGATAGGCTCAAAAATCTTTTTTGAAAAGTGGATTTTTATTTTTTTCAAATAGAAGGAACCAAATCAACACTAAAACACAACAAAAAATGAAAATTAATAAACAGATGGGATTCAACCATATCAAATAAATGTTTCATATTGATAGAATTAAATATAATCATACATCTCACCCTTGATGGTCTATATAGATCATCAAAAATATCTTTATATACTCCATATAACTTTTTACTTGATTCAACGTGTTCTATAATTCCGTTTTCTGGATTCCCTTTAGAGGAGTCATAGTATTCCTTGAATCACCATGCCTGGATTGGTTTTCCTAAGGAGGATTATTCTGCTACCCTCATCCCGTCAAATCATATGACATCTAAGATTCATGAGAAGTGTTCTTAACACTCGACCATAGAACATTGAAATCATATCACTGATGATTCCCCATCTGATTTAAATTGTGGAATTATCGGCGATATTTGGTAGAATAATTCTTCATGTGGTCCAAGTAAACACATTAGAAAAACCTTTCTTTATCATGGGATTTAGAAAAATATTATCTGATTTATCTAATTAATTATAATCTATTCCACTATAGTGGAAATTGATTTCCCTCTTCCATGTTTACCCACTATTTGAGTTCCAACCATTTCCCATTGGTATCAACAATCTCTTTCCACCAATGGATACTCAAATGTAATTTTCTTCCACTAAATATAAATTTATCATCCCCACATAACCTATTATATATTTTACATTAATCTTCAATAAAATATATTCCCTCATCCTTGAATAAAAGTGTTGGTCCTTCAAGGAAGAACCTACAACATATTTCATAGAAATATTGTCCAAATTCATTAATATAGCAACATAATTTGTCTCAGAGAGGATATCTTGGTTTAAGATTAAAATTTAATCCTTTCATGAATGAAAAAATTCTTATGGATATAATTTTTTATTTAAATTTTTTTCAAAATACCCCCTTGAAATTTCATGGACTAATTGTGCCTAAACTAATATATGAAACCACTGACATGTATGTTCCAATAGAATATATACCGCGAACATGACATTCACCTCCACTAGAATTTAAAGGAATTAAAATAATTGATTCATCATATTCATCCACACCTCTAACTTCTCTTGTTCCGAATCACCCTAAATTATTGGTGGGTTCATCATCTAAAACTAGATTGAATTATCTGCATTCCATGGTTTATCCTTTTTGTTCCCACTATCAACAGCCCAAAAAGTATGGACTATACTTTTAAGTAGTTTTTTTCACCTATGGCTCAGGTGAAACTACATTCTCAACAGACTCTTCCATTTTTTCCATTCTACACCTAATAGGTACCATTTTTATTTAACACAACAAACCCCATTTATATCCCTCTCTATCAACCAAAGGATTATTAATTTAAATTTACACCACATCACAACTATCATGAAAATGCTTTCCAAAAATAAAAACAATCATTTCTCATACCAATTTTTAAAATGACACCATGGTTTTGAAAATAAAACCATTTTCAAAATACCAAAACGATGCCTCTTTTTTTAAATCATAAATTTGAGAACAATTTCAGCATTTTTTAAAAATTTAACAGAATTAACCAAAATCAGAAATAATTACATAAACATAAATATGTACTTGTAGAGGCATGTCATTTCTAAAATTCATTTCATAATGATCTTAATGAAAATACACATTAAAATGATATTATATATCTTATAAGTTTCTCTAAAACATTTATATACCCCACTAATTGGTAACATGATTTTATGTATAAAATGGTGTGAAAAATATTTTTATTCACTACATTTCAAGAACCATTAATCCTACTCATTTCTAAAATCCAAATCAAGGACTAAACTAGAATGAATTTAAATTACAATGTCGAAAACCAATAGCACATGATATTTATAGACCTTAAAATATGAATCCACTTGTGGAAATGAGAGATAGACCATCCATGACTGATACTACATGTATGATCCCACCCCTCCACATTATATTGAGTCAAGGATGAATTGATACTTTTTCATACGAGACATCCCCATGAACTAAAAGGCTTGAAACAATTATTAAGGGATTCATGTAAAATTAAAGGATGATTTTACATTTGAAAATACAATTACCAAACCATGAATAACATCATAAAAACTACTAAAGTATGAATTTAAACAATGTAATATCACCCAGCTGTATCAAAAAAACTATATTATTGTACCATATGGAAACCAAGATAAACATCAACTATAAAGTGTAAGGATAAGAAAACAAAACATAAATACTAAAAATACACCAACTATGAGACACACAACAATATCCATGCTCCAACCGCATCATCCAAGGCCATGTACCATGAAGAACCACTAAATAAAATTGTTACTTTACCTTTTTCAGTGTCCTGACAATCAATATATCCAAAAGTACTAGAGTTCCAATGAAGGGGTGAGTAATGGAATTTGGTATGTTTTTTCCAAATTACATCGCTACTTATTCTACTAGGATAGAATAAGATAGAATATTTATATAAAAACTTATAGATAAAATATTTCAAAATAATGTAAATCAAATTCGATCAATTTTGAAATAAAACAATTTTCCATACAAAAATAGTTTTCGAAATTAATTCCATATCTATGGAATGAAATCAAACAAATCAATCCACCATTTTAAATTTATTATAGAAAACCCCATTTAATTTCCAACAACCACACACACACACTCAAACCCTCAAACTATTTGTTAGAATTGATAGTGGAACTTTAGACACATCCTCTATCACATTGATAGTGGTATTTCATGACCAATATAAATGAAATTAAAATTTCTCTTAACAATTGATTCCAACATCCATGTATAAACAATATTTTAAAAACCATTTCAACAAAACTATCAGTTTATTTGAAAAACATTTCCATTCATAAAAAATACAACCATTTTAAAATATTTGATTTAAAATCATGTTACCCCTTTCACTTCCCACTGAAACACCCAATTTTCACAATTCCCAAAACCATCCCCAATGAAGGTTGAATAATTTTTTTAAAACTCACAAAAAAATTCAATAAAAAAATTAAACTTAAAAACAATAAATACATTTTAAATATGAGGATTTGAGAGTGAATCCACATACCTCAAAAATTATGGTGAAAATGAAGAACGACGCAAATATTTCAACATAACTAGATTGAATATCCATAATCATAGCTTAGATATCTCCCCATAAATAATAGAACCATATTATATAATGAATGGAATAAAACAAAATAATTATATTCCCAATGAACTTGATATAGGATTTATATCAAGGGAAGGAACATAGATCTTGGAAAAATGACCCCAAATGAAGACCTACTAAGGGAATTGGGCTTAAATGCACCATGAATTAACATTATATTCTTTAAAGTTAAAAGAAGTGATACTCAACATCATTTGGGAGGAAGAAAATTTGAATTCTGGTTGAAATAGTGGGAAACATTATTCTTAGATATAAATCACTATGATATCCTTTTTTAGCATATCACTTTTAAATTGTGCATGGATAGTCATATGGGTAGGAAACTCATGCTCAAACCATGGACCAACCACTTCCAAAAGGAGAAAATCACACAATTGGCCATCATAGTTAGACAATATATATTCCATCTATACAGAATCCTTCTATCCCACATCACACTGTTACTCCTATGTGGCATCATGGTTTTGAAAAACGGTGCACCTTCCATGAAGATGTTGTCTCACTATAGATGATTTCTTGTAGGAGTGCCTTGATTTCCCATAACCGCGATCACACCATGAACCATTAGAAAAGACCCAAAATAATAATGAATGTCCTCTAGACTCTCCCAAACAGCACCCAAACACTTTTCAAACATTATCTACAACAAGTAAAGGTTACTTACATGAAACATTACATTATTTAATTATCATGGCCAATGTATGGATCATTAAGAAAATAAATGTGGATAATTTCCAATATATTTACATATCGACTCAAAATTCGGAGTTTAATGGTGAGGGGTATAGGAAATTCATAAAATAATGGTAAAATTAATAAATTTATTATTTCAAACATAATTTTTTATCATGAAATGTTTTAATAATATAATATTTAAATGGATGAATAAAATTTAAATATTATCATAAAAAATATATATACAGTCATTATTGGATAATGACATCCTCCAACCTAGTAGTAACTTCGAAGAGTGGTTTATACCCATTTAGATCTTCTATACCCTTAATGGAATGTATAGATGCTAGAATACTCAATTGATTTCCATCCATCCGAAGAGGAATGTGATGAAGATTTCAATGCCTATGAAACCCATTTGAGCGGTATGGTCAAAATTCATTATTTGATTCATTTTTATAGATATAGTTAACTAATGGAGACTCATGAAAATATTGATTCATATTGAATGATTCAATACCTCTAGGGTATTTACCAGGAGATACCTAGATAATAATTTTTTGGTATTTACAATAAATACTTTTAAACCAAGAATGAAGAGGGTGCCACATCTAGGAGTCAAATTGTAATACTCATTGGTTAAATTGAGTGGATATAGGTTCTAAGGTTTAAAATAATAGAATAACAAGCCACCAATATCATTATAGATTAAATACATCACAATATCTGTAGATTTTTTTTAAATTTTAATATGAAACACATTGAGAAGTCTCTCCCCGACCATTTTACTCCCATTCACAATATAGATAAGGATATAATGTAGGTATAGCATTCCATCCTTATAGAGAGATTACATAAAGAGAAAGAGAAGAGATTTTTGTCCATAGATTTTTCTTGACCTTGATGATGAATAAGATCAAGGGTAATGATATTGAACATAGTGTTTTCTAGATCACATATCACAAGAAGGTCTACTAGAAGAAAAATTGCACCCACCCATAGAAACCAGGGGAATATTCATTTGTGTTTGTTATTGGGTGAAATTTACTAATTTTTTAAAAATTTGTATTAGAGGGAAAATCTGCTTCTCACGTATGTCGTAAAATATAGGAACCATTTAGATTTTGAAATATTGACTGTGATTATGTAGATCTGAGAGCTGCCAATGGAAAAAGTCTTTTTTTTCAGTATCACGTATTACCAACTCAAATTGTGGACTAAAATGTTAATATTTTTGAGTGGTTTTTATTATGTTCTTTAAGTTAATCATTAAAATATTTCTATATCCTTACATGATAAATAATTATTTTTTTCATATATTTTTAATAAATGATTCTCTTTTTTAAAATAATTCAACTATTATTGTACGTTACATTTAAATAATGGTCTTTTCCTATAATATTACATGAATCAAGTAATGGAAATTGATAAAAAAGTTAATTCGCAATACACATACCACACCCAACTTTGGAATAAATAGTAAACGGATGTAAATTAAATGCACTTCAATAAATTACATCAAGATGGATATTAATATTTTAATGTACAAAAACACTCCCTGTATTTCATTCAAGTTTATAATGGAGAATGTAGGGACTTGATCATTTTTGAATAAAATTTCACTTTCTTTTGATTTAATGAATTATAGAAATAAAAAAAAATGTGTACTTAATTTCTTTTATCCAATTGTATTTTAAATGACTATTATATATCTTTATCATTTCTAATATAGTTGTTAAATAGTGGACAAATACCTTGAAAAAATATAGGATTTTGACAAATCCATTTTGAATAGGAAAAGGAAGAAATGGCTTCATCCCATAGGATTATACCCTATGACACCCATTTTTCAAATCTATTGGGGGAGGTATCATTTATGGTAACTTCCCTAGAACAAAATGTAGTTTAGATCCAAAAACATAAGCATGAGAGAAACCATTTACAGGATAAGTTCATCATTATCAAGATCATGGCCCAAACCATGTTCATCGAATGACCCTATGAAAGCTCCAACGCCGTGCACCCTACTCATATGGACTATTCCCAGGTAATAAATGTAAATGTATCAATTCCATAGAAAAAATATTTTTTAAATTATTATTTATAGAATAATTATTATATATTTCTCCCTATTATTATACTCTATAAATGGTTTTTAAAGAAGATATCATAATTTTGATTAATATTCAATTTCCATTAAGAAATATATATTGATAAAATTATGGATTCTTTAAAATAAATAATATTTTAATAAAATTAATTTCTTAAATATTAATGATAATATAAATTTTATGTTGTAAAATTCAATATTTATTAGGGTTAAAAATCTGATATTATCAAAACCTCTCTATTTTCAAGAGATGTCCATTTTTTATAAAATGTTAAAATTAAAAAAATTAAGAAAATATTTATATTAAATTAATATAATTTTTGGAATCAGGACGATGAAATTATCCAATGGTGAATTTTTCATAATTTTATGAAACAGTTGAATTTTGGGGTAAAAATTAAACACTCAAAAAATAAAGTGTGTTTTATTGCATCATAGTGGCATAATAGTGATGTAATATATACGATAAAATTTATATTATGAAAAATAAATTTTTTCACTAGAATTATGTGACTTTATGACTATTTTAATTTTTTTATAAACCATGAGTGAATCCTCTAAGACATATAATATATTTTATGATTTTCAAATAATTTCATTGAAAATTTGACTCAACTTCACATAAACAAGAGAAATATTTAATTTCCTTATTCCCATGGAGTCATAAAATTATTTATTTCACTCTCCAATTCTAGAAACATTGGTAAAAATAATGGAATGGTTTTTGTTTTGGAATATTTTATTATGTAGTGTACAAAACCAAAATAATAATAATAAAATCTCCCTCCTTTCCTATTTAAATTCTCTGAAGATCTCATTATACTTCACTAAAACTCTTTTATGCTCTTCCATCCTCTTACTTATACTCCCATGATTTCTCCTAAGGTGCCCCAATGCTCCCATGATGACTTTACAAATCTTTTAGAGTCACACATCCATGTAATGGATTCAACTCCTCACCTTTGAAATAAAAATCCTTCTTTGAGATTAGTTCTATTAATTTCCATTTCATGTATTTACACTCATTTTAATCATTATCATACAATAGAATTTATTTTATTTTTATGATGTATCTTTTAACCCCAATCAATTTTACCTTTTCCTAAGTTTTCACTATAGTGAAATTCTGGAAGGGAATCTCTCTATCGTATTTTAATCCAAAAAATAGATTTATAATAAGATTTTTTAATTTATATTTTCATTTTTTGTATATATTCCCACCTATATAACATAACATAAAATTTTATTATAAATTATTATATCCCCATTAACTTTCATTTCACCATCCTCTAAATCTTTATGTACACTCGTTACCATGATGAAATTTTTAGGGGCTCTTTTACTTTCCCCTCTTACATCAATACTCTATATTATGTTACACCATATATTTCCAATTTAATATGATATGGAATGTCCACAAATATCATTTATAATATTACTTTCATGTCTAAATTATTACATAACACTTTTCTCTCATCAACCCAATTTATGAATTCTTATATGACACTATTATGCTATTGAAATTGCACTGCCATTTTCCATGCCAAAGTCATTGTGTAATGAATACCATACCCTTTTTTCTATCAACGGTATTCACATTCATTCATATATACATAATTATTGTGTAAGTATATATGTATTTACTCCACATCTCCATGATCATGTTTGAAATTTTGATGTGGAATGAATCCATGTTATATGATCTATGAGGCAAACATTAGCATAAGATTAAAATGTTTATGAAGGGTTCACCCATAAATCACTGCAATTAATTTGGTATAGTTCGGTATAATGATATTTCATATTGGGATAGGTTTTTAATTTATTCAATTATCAGAATTTTTTCTACCATGATTTTTTTCATTTTAGTTTTGACATATGTTTATGATGAAGTGTTTTAAGTTGTTGCCAAATTTCCATGTTATGATTATCAATATAAATCATGAATTGTTTTGAATGTTCCTTTATGCCTCATTGATGTGACTTTTATTACCTTTATTATTATAATTTTTTTTCCATTTTTATTCCCTTACTGAGACTTATTGCATAACAATTTCATATGCAGGTCCTTAGGTTATCCCTTATAGTGTTATGTATGAAGGAATGTTTTGGTCACGTAAAAGATGTTATCAATAAAGATGTTATATTTTAGGTTTTATGTTGTTATGGAAGGTTATTAAACCCAAATCACACTTGATCTCTCGATATTATGAGTTTTATTCAATGAAATTTATGTAATAAATCATACATAAATGTGAAATAAAGGGAAGGGTCGTTATAGTTTCTATGAGAGGATAGGTTTTGTTATTTTGGGGATTAGGAATAGAAATCCGTAGTGAAACCCCATATAGATAAGACTAAGTGTTAGATAAAATCAATATATATTGGCGAGGAAGGATAAATTGGTTTATAAAGAAAATAAATCCCTGTATTGGTACAAAAAGTTGACGTGGATCTAGAACATAAGTACCCAGGAGTAAACACAATGATAAGATGTTCCATTCTTGACCTAGGGTAACTAGGTACATGACAATGGGCCTTACTATGCAACATGTTTGACACTAATAGGGGATATTAATTGGTAAATTATTAAGATCATTCGACACCATTATAAATGGATCAACAAAAAAAAATTCTCCAAAGGATATATTTTGTGAAGAAAATCAGGGATAACATAGACTGAAACCTAGAAAATAATTTTTAAAGGAGATAAATTTAATTTATATGTTATCCCTTTAATGTTATTGTATTCCCCTTTATGTGTCTAAATACTTAATATAATCATCCCTAATTTTCATTGTATCCTAGACAATGGATAGAAATAGGAGGAATCGTTCTAACAAACTATGTGAAGGGATGTGTGAGGATCTCATCAATGAGGTTCCCAAACCGAAGAGACCTAGAATCATAGTCATTTTCCTAATAATCTCTCAGTTAAATGATTTTATTAAAAGAAAAAATTTCCAAAAAGGAACCCGACCCCCCCCCCCCAGAGAGGGCTTCCTGTAGTATAGTGCTTGATGTGACTAACACCTCATATAATTATTGTATAATATGATCCCTTAGTTGTGGAGTAATGTATCAATTCCATTAAAAAGATAATATCTATCTGTAATATTTCTAAACAATAAATAGTTCTTATAGAAATTTTGCATATGGAGGGTGAATCTGATCAATGGTTTACATTTATAAAAAATATGAAGCTTGAGGTGGAGAATGAATAAAAGGAGAGGAAGTAATTTAGGAAAATGTTTTTTGATAAAATTTTTTTCTATACCCTCCATCCTAAGATGGAAAGATATTTCATGTACTCATGAAAATGATGTTGAATCTATTGGGGAATACGAGACAAACATCATAGGATATTCACGATAATCCTCTAGTGTTGTCGTTACCCTCGAAATTAAGGTTGAATGCTTCTTTGGTGGTCCAAATCCTAGCCTATGAAAATATTTGGAAATCCAGGATTTTGATATTTATAAGAAAATTTTGTGATGTTCTATAAATGTTGATATGGATATTATTGAATATTAGAGGTATAATGGAATAAAAATCATAAAATAAATTTTAATTCATGTGGCTTGATGGAAAAATTCAATTGTGCTATGAAATTTCAGCATCCCACTTGCTAAAGGAGTGAAAAGAAACACCCAATAAATTTCCTATGGGGAATAAGAAATTTTTTTATGTGTGTAAGAAAAGGGAACCTTTCCAATGACTACCAGAAAGAAAAACCCACTAATTTAATAGAGAAAAGGAATTCTTTGTTTGACCATCGATGCATTGTTCATTTCTTCAATTGCAAGGAACCATGGTACTATGTGAACTAGTGAGCTATGCCATGGGTTTTGGGAGGGCACCAACAACCTATGAGGATTCAAGGTTGAGATTATTCCATAAATATTTCCAAAGTTAATCCCAACAATTACTTCTTGATAGGTACGCTATTTATTTATTCTTGAATAGATAACAAACTTTTTTATTCTGGTTTTAGCAATTCTTTTGTATAATTAATTTTTAGTATAACATCAAAAACAACCACAAAGCATGAATGTATAGATGTAAATTAAATCAACACATGAGTAAATTGTACAATACATGTGTATAACTCCTCCCCTATCACAATTAGTGGATTGAACTTCCCGTTGAACCATGTCATACATTCCGTGGTAGAATTCAATGAAATTTTGGGCATGGATTGTCTTTCCCAATGTTGATCCTACATAAAATTATATGGAAGGGAAATTAACCACTATTTGGTGAATCAACTCCTGATTCTATACATGTAATGTCTCAGATTTTCTATGTATTATTTTTAAATATTATATGGAATTATTTAGAGACCATACCTTTTGATGATGTGCGATTCAAAGGCCCAGAGTTCCTGTAATAAATTTCAGAAATAAATTGAAATTTTAAAGATCACATGTGAGTGGTTTTCCTAAAAAAGTAAAATATCTTTTAAATGGGTGCCTGGATCAGAAATACGAGAGCACCATTGCGTTCAGAGCAGTGACTTTAACTTAGGCGGGGCCTAACATTGATCGGCGCGGGTGAGCTGCAAAAGTTAGTTTTTGTGCATTTTAAAAGGAGGCACTTTAGAAGAAAAAAAATTATCAATTTATTTTTAAATGTTTCCTTTTTACACAGTGACATAATCCTCCCCTATACGTTCAAGATAATGGAATGTTCTCAGGGTTATCCTCATAACCAAGCGAATTGAGAGTGAGCCTCTTGGAGCTTTGGAGAAGGAGGACCCATTGGCGGACACCGACGATGCGAGCAAATGCATCTAGGATTTGACGAATCTCACCAAAAAATGCGACGTGGCGAGCATTCTTCAACCGGATCGAGGTAGGGGTTGTTATTTTGTTTCTTCTTTCCCCATTTTTTAATTTAAAAGATGAACACAGATCAACCACGAACATGTTGATCCATGGATTTGTACGTTATTGCGGGAGAGTATTATTGGGTTGATTTTGGGGAGTTAATCCATGTTAAATTGTTGTTGATTTCTACTCCATTAGATCCTAATAACAGAACCATATCAACTCTGTGACGAATGATGGAGAAGGTTTGTTCCTCTATTTGCTTATTGGATTTATTCCCCCTCAATTCCTCATGCATTCTTCTTGTTCTTCAGGGGGCATGGAACACTGGATCATTCTGCATTTGTTTTGCGATGCAATGATCAGAAATTGAATATCTAACATCACGATGACCTAGAGGAGGTGCGACGATGATAGAAGACGATGAATCAGACCAAATTGGGAAATACTGTTCTTCGAGCGTTCTTCACACAGGTAGATCATTATGTTTTTTCAAGACCGGTTAGAGGCCTGAAAACAACGGAATCAGGTTCATGGTGATGGGTAGAACAAAACCCATTAGTTTCATGATGATTATACAACCGTATTGAAAAATAAGGTAGAATAGAAGGCGCAATGGTGGAAGTCTTCAATTCTAGAAATTTCTAGAATACATGGCATGTATCTCGAAGAACACACCATGTGGACAGGCTCAGCAATGGCTAGAGTTTTGGGCATCAGACAGGTATCACACAGCGTGTGACCCTTGTCACACGGCAAGTTGGAGCTTCCCCTAAGATTGGCGTGTATGCTCGAAAATACACGGACACTGGATGTTCTACATGACATCAGAACATGGTGTGTGGACCCTACACAACCTGATAGATGCAACTACATAGGACTCGGCGAGTATCCATGGGATACACAAACACGTGATAGAGTACATGACCATGTACTCCACCACATGGCCAGGCTAGGCCAGTAACGTGGGTCACCCCGTGAATGGATTACACGAGTTGGCATACCTAGGTTGAGCCCATGTACGGGCACATGACTAGCATACACGGAGCCGAACCCAGTTACATGGACAAGGCATGTAATCCTTACCACACATCGTGTTCTGGATTTTTTTTCTATACAACCTGCCTTACGACACGGGCCGTTGTAAGCGGGTAGTACCGTGGGCCAGAAGACATGGTGTGTGACTTTTCTACACGCTGAGTACTTTTTTGAAAAATGGATTGGTCCACTTGTACACCGTATCTTGGACATATTTCGTTTGGGTTATGGCCCTTTCTTCTCATTCACCTAAAGGTCAGGCGTCGTTTCCTTCTACATGAGTATGATCCCTTTAGTAGGGCTTTCTATGATAGATTCAGGAATCGCTCCAAGAGGCCTGGAACGAGATACTATATCCATTCATGGCCTTAGGAAGAGTCAGGCATCGACGTGACCAACTCCATCTGGAATTGATCCTCTACCTTGCTAGATAATTTTTATATGTCATGGTATCCACGATGGCCCTGGCAGTGATCCTTATCTGTGTATCGTGATCTTTCCCACTCAGGAGTGTCTTCTCCCGTAATGAGTATATCAATCTATCAGGATCTTTCCCAATCACAAGTGTGTTCTCCTATAATTCTTGTATCTATCTATTGTGATTTTTCCCACTCATGAGAGTTTCTCCCGTAATGTGTGTATTTTATCTCTCATGGTTTTTCCAGACAAACAATGCTTCTCGGATGGACATCATCAGTGCTATTCGATTCATGGAGTGAGTTCTCCCAGAATGAGTTCTTCGTGGAATCTTCAAACAGAATCCCTAGGGAGGGGGGTGTGATTGTGTGACTAGTCTCTAGACCATGGGACTAAGTTTTAAGTATATCTGTTTTGTGTTTTATATGTTCTGTAAAAATATACTATGTAGAGATGACTGTACCTTTACATCATGTATTGATTTGTGGTTTTTGAGGTCCTCTAATAAGTATTGTTATACTCACCCCTGCATGGGATTTTACCACACATTTCATGTCTTGTGCAGACGAGCATCATTTTGATTGTTTATAGGGTAGACCATGACATGATCGAGCTTTCTGAGTTCCCTATAGGCCGAGGCATTCCTACGACATGAGCAGCAATCCTAGTTCCTCTTTGTGTTAATAGGTTGGACTTTTCAATTTTTGGACTCTTGTTTTTGGTGGGCTTGTATTTTGGGCCAATTTACTTTCATCACATTACGTCTGTCTTAATTTGTTTTTTGGGTTTAGTTGTATGCATGGAATTTGGTCCTTAATGGATTTTTTCCTTTCAGTATTTGTGGACTTGGAGATGTGTGTATGTGTGTGTACAGGTGCTTAGGCAATGCCTCCCTTGTCAGTAATATGCCTACTCGGTGCTACTCACCAGCCCCTGGCCTATTGGAGGTGGGTTTGGGGAGTGGCGGTGCAGGATCCACTGGGACAGGTCATGTCTGAGTGGTATCAGAGGAGTTGATTCTACCTTAGGACCAAGAGTCTATGAGATTGGTTGGGGGCAACCATGTTAAGTGTTTCGAGTTTGGATTTCAGGATAGGGACACTAGTGTTGGTGCGGGCAACCGACATATCCGAACTCCAGGACCTGATAACCTTCTTTTCAACTCGGTGCATGAAATGACTTGTTGCGGGGAAGTAAAAAATGGTACATGAATCATATAGGAATGGTTTGTGTTTTCCATGTCCTTATGTCAGCAATCCAGATATACTAATTGACCAAAGTACATTGTGTTTCCATATAGAATTCCACCAGATGCATACCCTCTAGGACTTGTCTACATGATCACGAGGATGACCCCCTCAGTGATGAGGCTTTGATACAAGGACCAGTTCCCTAGGTGTTACCACCAGGTGGTGAACCTGCTATACCACCACTAGTGGAACAGCTCATGGTACCTGAAGTACGAATCGTAGAGGGACACAGGCTGAGCGTTGTCCATGAATTCCAGAGACAGAGACCCCTCATGTTCCGAGGTGAGCCCAACCCTCAGGTGGATGAAGATTGGCTTGAGGTGGTAACCAGTGTTTTCCATCTACTAAGGACACCAGCGGACCATATGGTGATCCTAAGAGCGAGCCTTCTTCAATTTTCAGTGGGACGATGGTGGAGTCTGACCTCACAGACTCATGACAAGTAGACTCTTTCATGGAAAAAGTTCGAGTGACTCTTTATGGAGGAGTTCTATCTTGTTACGTAGAGAGAATTATGCATCCAGGAGATTCTACAGCTCTAGTAGGGTAGTTTGATGGTAGGTGACTATTCATCGAGGTTCACCAACCACACCTGGTACTTGATGGATATAGTCAGGGATCAGTATTTCAGAGCTCAAACCTTCGACCGGGGTCTAAGACGAGTGATCTGAGAAAGGGTTGTGCCTCTATGAATTTTCACTTATACTGGAGTGCTCGAGAGGGCCTTGGTGGTCGAGAGATTCTCGGCATTGTAGAGACAGCTGATGATAGGTATCAGCATGAAAACAAATGTTGAGATGTTGATAGCAGGGAGCCGACATCAGGCATAGGGATCAAAACATGTGAAACGTCATAGGAGGACTGGGGACAGAGGATTAACCATCCATGGATCTCAGGCTAGATCCAGTCTACCTAAGGAGAAGTGATGCTACACGTGCGATGATAGGGGACATCTCATTAGAGATTGTCTGACCCGTCGAGATGCTGATAGGGAGGTGGTGGATAGACCACCAAGGCAGATGCAACAAATGGAGCAGGAAAACCTTCTAGGTGGCGGACATGGAAGAGGAGTTGGGAGAGCAACAGGTGGTGGTAGACACTACAATTTACTTCCACCACCATCCCTAGGAGGTCCGCACCAGGATTAGGGAGCTAGGGGATAAAGGCGGGGATAGCTGTATGCAGTCGAGGCATATGACCCAGGGACTCGAGGGATGATTTGAGGTACGATCTATGTCTTCTCTACTTCAGATGTATTACTTATAGACATCGGTTCCATTCATTCCTTCCTCACCACATGTCTTGTGCAAAACCATGAGATTCTGGTAGAGTCGTTGACTCAATCTTTACGCTAGGAGACACCTATGCGAGGAGACTCAATGATCAAACATCTTTGCAGACAATGTGATATTACCCATAGGGGTGAGAGTTTTAGTTGGAACCTCTTGGTGGTATCATTTAGGGCTTACAACGTCATTATTGGTATGGATTGGTTATATTCGGTCCATACCCAGATTGACAGTTTTATGCGAAGTGTGTAGTGTGTCCACAGTGATGGGATACTGTTTTCCTTTGTTGGAGAAAAGGGGACCCAAATAGCCTAGAATGGGCTCATTCATAGGAGGGTGTTGCCGATCACTCATGAGTAGGCTAGCCTTGCTGTCAGAGCGGTAGATGTTACGAGCTCTCAGTTTCCAGCAGTAGTGGCTGAGTACAAGGACGTCTTTCCCGAAGATGTTCCAGGATTACCTCTCCACTGGAAAATCGACTTCTACATATACTTACACCCTATGATGACATCGATTTCCTCTCCATCATATCAGATGGCTCCCTCATAGTTTCCCAAGATGAGGGTGAAGTTGGAGGATTTATAGTGCAAGGGTTTTGTAAGACCCATCGTTTCACCCGGGGTGGCCCCAATCGTGTTTGCCAATAAAGAAGACAAGAGATTGAGGTTGTGCATGGATTACAAGCACCAGAACCTGGTGAAAGTAAAGAATAAGTATCCACTGAGGATAATCGACGACCTCTTTGATCAGCTAAGAGGGGAACAATGGTTCTAGAAGGTTGACCTTCGATCAAGTTATCACTAGTTACGAGTACGGGATGAGGATATACCTAAGACAACATTCAGATGCCATAATGGTAACTATGAGTACATAGTGATGCCTTTTGGAGTGAAACTACCCCCACAATGTTTATGGGACTGATGAACTGGATCTTCTAGCAATACTTAGACTGGTTCACAGTGGTCCTCATCGACGACAACCTTGTGTAATTGGCATTAGAGGAAGAGCACACAATACACCTAAGGATGGTTCTAGACATACTCTGAGAGCACCATCTTTATCGAAATCTCTCAAATTGAAAGTTTTGGATTCAGGAAGTCCAATTTCTTGGACATGTCATCTTAGAAGAAGGATTAGTTGTAGACCCAGCCAAGGTGGAGGATGTGTTAGCATGGGTGCCACCTCAGAGCGTGACAGAGGTGCATAGCTTCCTAGGGATGGTAGGGTATTAATGAAGATTAATTCCTAATTTCTCCGAGATATCTGCACTGATGATAGCCCTGACCAGGAATTGGAAACCCTTCTTATGGATAGAGAAGTGGCATTAATATTTTGAGTAGTTGAGACAGAGTTTCACTAGAGCCCCAGTTTTGATATTCCCAAAGGAGGGTGTCAGGTTCGTAGTTTTTTGTGACGCATCAGGAATCGGGCATGGCTATGTTCTGATGCAAAGACAAGTAGTGATTGCTTATGGTTCGCGCCAGATTTGGCCACATGAGCAGAACTATGCGACCCATGATCTTGAGTTGGCAGTTGTAGTCTTCACACTGATGATGTGGAGACTACCTTATGGGTGAGCTTTTTATCATCTACTCTGACCACAAGAGCCCCTAGTACATCTTTTCACAAAAGGATCTGAATATTAGGTAGAGGAATTTTCTATAGTTACTCCAAGACTATGATTTTGAGATCATCTATACTCATGGGAAGGGGAAAAAGGTGGAATATTCTCTTAGTAGAAGGTCGATCTCACAACTGTTGAGTGAGTCAATAGAGTAGTTAGCAATGTTGCAGTTATCCTTCATGGATAGATACATCTTACCTACAGTTGATGGTTTTATCCCATCCACTCTTAAAGCAAGTTACGTAGGCACAACTAGGTGATGCTGACTGTGTGTCTTTACGTGATCAGTTATCCATTGGACATGCTCATGATGGATATTCATAAGGTGGGGAGCATGTACTTTATTTCATTGGGAGCACTGTTGTACCAGTGGCGTTACAGGAAGAGGTCTCGAGGGAGTATCATACATCCGCTTTGGTAGTACATCTAGAACTGTCAAAGATGTAACGTGATCTTGAATAGTATTTCTATTAGTCAGGGATGAAGAAGGCAGTAGCAGTGTTCTTTTCTGGAGGCCTTACATGCCAGCAAGTGAAGGCTGAGCACCACGTTCAAACATGACTAGCACACCCATGGATGTTATAAAGTGGAAGTGGGATGGAATATCGATGGACTCCATGAAAGGATTACCACGGATGTCCAAGGGGCAGGATTCCATCTGGGTGGTCATTGACCAAATCACCAAGTCAGCCCACATCCTAGCTATCTAGGAGCAAAGTTCCATAGAGAAAATGGAAAGCCACTACATGAATGAGATAGTTTAGCTTCATGGCGTCCCTTTGACAATAGTCTTAGTACAAGACACCCCTTTCACATTCTGGTTGTGGAATGGATTACAGGAGGCTTTTGAGACTCAACTACGGCTGAGCACAGCGTTTCAACCCCAAAAAGATGGTCAAACAGAGAGGACCATTCACGTTTTAGAGGATATGTTACGAGCCAGTTATTTGGGATTTGGTCGCATTTGGGAGGACTACCTACCACTAGTGGAGTTTTCGTATGACAATAGCTACCAATCCACCATTAGTATGGCACCCTTCTAGGATTTATATGGGAGACCCTTCCAGTCACTACTTTACTGGACCGACCACGGAGAGTCAGCACTCATGGGTCTAGAGTTGGTATGAGCTACCACCGAGAAGGTGCAGGTCATCTGGGAGCGGATGATGACTGCACAAAGCCAACAGAAGTCTTATGTTGATAGACGATAGAGACCGATAGAGTTCTAGGAGGGAGACCACGTCTTTTTTTGGGTCTCGCCTTGGCAAGAATTACAGATATTTGGTCAGGGCGACAATCTTTCATCGAGGTTCATTGGACCTTTAGAGATATCGTACAGAGCTGGCGAGGTGGCGTACTGCCTAGCACTACTGCCACAATTGCATCAAGTACATGATGTCTTCCACGTGTCGCAGCTGAGGATGTACGTGCATGGCCCATCGCACGTCATCGGCTGGGGTGAGCTAGGAATTGAAGATGTAGCGATCATTGCTGAGTACTCTGTGGAGATCAAGGATAGAATGGAGAGGATCCTATGTGGGTGATCGATTACCTTGTTTCACATCCAGTGGCAGCAAGAGAATCTTTAGGAGAGAACGTGGAAGCAGGAGGCATAGATCTGTGCCCAGTACCGACATCTTTTTGGGTACCCTTATTTTAGATTTTCAGGGATGTAAAGACCCAAGGATGGGAGAATGTAATGTCTCAAATTTTCCTTATATTAGTTTTAAATATTATATGCAATTATTTTGAGACTAGAAATTTGGACGATGTGTGATTCTGAGGCCCTGAGTGTCTGGAATACATGATTTAAATAAATTAAAATTTTAAATAGAGTGCGTGAGCTGTTTCACTAAAAAAGTGGAATATCTCTTATACTAGTGTATAGATCTGAAATCTGAGGGCACTGTTGCATTTAGAGTAGCGACTTTACCGTAGGTGGGCCCTAATATTGACCGGCGCGGGTCGGCTGGAAAAGTTATTTTGGGGGAATTTTAAAAGGAATCACATTAGAAGAAATAAAATAAAATAATAATTTATTTTACATTTTTTCATTTTTTCGCAGTGACCTAATCCCCCCCTATAAGTTCATGATTATGGAACGTTTTCAGGGTTAGCCTCATTACCCTGGGCATTGAGAGAGAGCCTCTTGGAGCTTTGGAGAAGGAGGACCCATTGGCGGACAACGGTGATGCAAGAGAACACCTCTCAGATTCGACGAATCCCACCAACGAACGCTACACGGTGATCATTCTTCGACCAGATCAAGGTAGGGGTTGCTATTTTGTTTCTTCTTTACCCATTATTGAATTTAAATGAAAAATTTAGATCAACCATGAAAATTTTGATCCATGAATTTTTACATTCTTGTGGGAGGGTTTTATTTGGTTGATTTCGTGTAATTAATCCATGTTGAATTTTTGTTGATTTCTACTCTATTTGATCCTACTAACAGGAGCAGATCAACACCATGATGTATGACGGTGGAGGTTCATTCTTCTATTTTCTTATTTCATTTCTTCCCCTTCTTTTCCTCGTGTGTTCTACGCATTCTTCATGGTGAAAGGAAAAATAGATCATTGTGCCTTCATTTTTCAATGCAACGATCCCAAATTAAATATTCGACATCACGATGACCAAGCAGAGGTGCAACGATGAGTGCAGATGATGAATCAGGCCGGATCGGGAAAGACCGTTCATCGAGTGTTCTTCACATTGGTGGATATTTACATGTTTTTGGGACCGATCGTAGGACCAAAAACAACGGATTCAGCTTCATGGTATTGGGGTGACCAAAACCCTCGAGTTTCATGATGACCAGATAGCTGGGTCGATGAACATGGAAGCATGGGTGGCGCGATGGTGGAATTTTGCGATTCCGGAAAATTCTCAGAATACACAGTGTGTATCCTGAAGAACACGCCATGTGGAAAGGCTCAGCGGCACCTAGGGTTTTGGGTGATAGATAGGTATCACATGACATTCGACCCCAGTCAGATAGCATGTTGGACATTCCCTAAAGCTTGACGTGTATTCTGGTAAGTACGCAGACATGGGATGAACTACACACTTTCAGAACATGGCGTGTGGACCCTTTTCTAAACAACAAATGCAACTACGCAAGACATTCCATGAACGGGCACATGGAAAGCATACACGAATTCGATCCCTGTTCCTCGGACACAACATGTAATCTATACCACATGTCGTGTACTTGATTTTTTCCTACATGACCATCCTTATGACGCGGGCTGTTGTACACGGGTAGTACCCAGGGTCAGAAGTCACAGAGTATAACTTTTCTACATGTCGTTTACTTTTTGGAAAATGGCTTGGTCCTATTGTCCATCATATCATGGAATTGTTTCATTTGGGTTAGTGCCCCTTCCTCTCACTCCCCTAAAGGTCATGCATTGTTTCCTTCTAAAGGAGTATGATCCCTTCAGCATGACTTTCTGGGATAGAGTCAGGAATCCCTCCGAGAGGCCTAGAGTGAGATCCTCTATCCATTCATGAACCTAGGTAGAGTTAGGCATCCACATTACCAACTCCACTGGGTGTCGATAAACTACCTAGCCGGTGAATCTGGATGAGTCACGGTATCCGCCATGTCCTTGGTAGTGATCCTCATCTGCGTATCATGATCTTTCCCACCCAAGAGTGTGTTCTCCCATAATGAGTGTATCTAGATATCGTGATCTTTCCCACTCTGGAGTGTGTTCTCCCGTAATGAGTGTATCTATCTATCATGATCATTCCCACTCAGGAGTGTATTCTCCCATAATGAGTCTATTTTATCTCTCATGGTCATTCATGATGAATAGTGATTCTCGAGCGGACGTGATCAGTGAGATAGACTCAGGGTGCGACTTCTCCCGAAATGAGTACTTCGTGGAATCTTCGAACTGAATCCCTTGGGGCTGTGGTTTGGTGACTTGCCTCTAGACCAGGGGTCTGGGTGTTGAGTATATCTGGTGTTCATTTTATATGTTTTGTAAACATATACTACATAGAGATAATTGTACTTTTACTTCGGGTATTACGTTGTGGTTTTTGGGGTCCTCTACAGAGTATTGTTATACTCATCCTGCATGGGCTTTTCCTACACATGTCGTGTCTTGTGAATACGAGAGGCCATTTGACAGATTATAGGGCAGACCAGGATAGGACTGAGGTTTCTGATTTCCGTACAAGACGAGGGGTTCCTACGACTACTAGCAGCAGTCCTAGTACCGCATTGTGTTTATTGGTTGGACTTTGGAGTTTTCAGTCTCTTGTATTTTGTGGGCTGGTATTCCAGCCCATTTTTTTCAACACATTACTTCTATCATACATTGTTGGTTGGGTTTATTTGTATGCATTCATTTTGTCCTCTAGTGGATTTTTTTCATTTCATCATTCGTGGGCTTGGAGATGTGTGTGTGTGTGAACAGGTGCTTAGAAAATGCCTCTTATGTTAGTAATATACCTACTCGATGCTAGTCACCAACCCCGGGATAATTGGAGGCGGGCTTGGGGAGTCGCAGTGTGGTACCCACTGGGATTGGTCATGACAGAGTGGCATCAGAGGAGTCTATTCTACCTTAAGACCAAGAGTCTATGAGATTGGTTTGGGGAAACCATGTTAAGTGTTTCGAGTTTATATTTTAGGCCAGGGACTCTAATTTCAGTGTGGGTGACCGACATATCATTAAACCAGGACTCTGATAACCTGCTTTTCGACTCGGTGCAGGAAAACACTAGTTGCGGGGAAGTCATAGAATGGTCCATACATCATATAGGAATGGGTTGTGTTTTACGTGTCCTTGTGTCAGCTATCGCGATATACCCATTAACCATGTTACATCTTTTTTCCTTACAGGATTCCTCCACAAGGAGTACTAGCTAGGATCCAGCAGCGTGATCATGAAGATGACCCCCTCAAAAACGAGGCTTCGATACAGGGACCAGTTCCCCAGGTGTTTCCTCCAAATGGTGCACCTGCTATACAACCACCATTGGAGCAGCTCATGGTACCTGCACTACCGAACGAAAAGGGACACAGGACGAGCACGCTTAATGAGTTCTATAGACAGAGTCCCCTCAGGTTTCGAGGCGAGACTGACCCTCAGGGAGAAGAGGACTAGCTTGAAGTGGTGACCAGAGTTTTCTGTCTAGTGAGGACACTAGAAAACCAGATAGTGATCCTAGGAGTGAGCCTTATTTTGGGTTCAGTGGGATGATGGTGGAGTCTAACCACACAGACTCACGATGAGGAGGCTCTTTTCTGGAAGGAGTTCGGGCAACTCTTTAGGGAGGAGTTCTCTCTGGTTACGTGGAGAGAAGTACGCATCCAAGAGCTTCTTCACCTCAAGCATGGCAGTTTGACTGTAGCTGACTATTCATCAAGGTTCACAAACCTCGCTCGGTATTCGATGGATATGGACAGGGATCAGTATTTCAGAGATCATACATTCAAGCATGGTCTACGACAGGACATCCGAGCCAATGTCGTTCCTTTATGCATTTCAAATTATGCTGGAGTGCTCGAGTGGGCTATGGTGATCGAGAGCTTCTTGGTAGAGTAGAGATAGCCGATGGTAGTTAGCAGTAGGCAGAGAGGTGTAGAGACCCCAACAACAAGGATACAATTTTAGGCACATGGATCGGGACGTGGGAAACATCATAGGATGACCCAAGATAGAGGATCGATAGTCCATGGCTCTCATTCTTGATCCAGTCTGCCCAGGGAGATGTGATGATATTCGTGCGACAGTAGGGGACATCTCTCTAGAGATTGTCCGACCTGTCGAGCTGCTGATAGGGAGGAAGTGGATGGACCACCGAGGAAGAGGCATCAATTGGTGCAGGCATACCCTCTATGAAGAAGATGTGGCTGGGGAGATGGGAGAGCTGCATGTGGTGGCAGACACAACAATTTACTTCCACCACCACCCCAAGAGGTCCGCACCAGGCTCAGGCAGCTGGGGGACATGGGTGGGGATAGCTGCATGTCGTCGAGGCGTACAACCCAGGGACTTCATGGATGATATGAGGTACGATATATGTCATCTCTACCTTAGTTTCCGTACTTATAGACACAACTTCCAATCATTCATTACTTGCCAATGTCTTGTGTGAAACCTTGAGATTCTAGTAGAGATATTGACTTGATCCTTACGCATGGAGACACCAATGGGAGGAGACACGATGATCACACACCTTTGCAGACAGTGTGATCTTACCCTTGGAAGTGAGAGTTTCAGTTGGAACTTCTTGTTGGTAGTGTCAAGGCCTTACGACTTCATTCTTGGTATGGATTGGTTATCTCTGGTTCATGCCCAGATTGACTGTTTTAGGCATAGAGTTATGTGTGTCCATAGTGATGGGACAAGGTTTTCCTTGGTTAGTGAAAAGGAGACCCAGACATCACAGAACAGTCTCAGGCATGGGAGGGTGTAGCCAATCAATCATGAGTAGGCTAGCCTTTCCCTTAAAGTAATAGATGTTTTGAGCTCTCAGTTCCCAGTATTACTAGTGGAATACAAGTACGTCTTTAATGAACATATACCAGGATTACCTCCCCATCAGGAAATCGACTTCTGCATCGACTTACACCCCAGGACGACACTGATTTCCTCACCAACATATCGGATGTCTCTCACAGAGCTTCACTAGATGAGGGTGTAGTTAGATGATTTATAGTGAAAAGGTTTCGTAAGACCAATCCTTTCACCCTGGGTGGCCTGAGTCTTGTTTTCCAAGAAGGAAGACAGGAGTTTGAGGTTGTCTGAGGATTAACAGCACATGAACCAAGTGATAGTGAAGAATAAATATCCACTATCGAGAATCAACGACATATTTGATCAAATAAGAAGGTCACAGTGGTTCTTGAATGTTGTACTTCAATCAGGTTATCACCAGTTACAAGTACAGGACAAGGATATACCGAAGAGAACATTCAGATTCCACTATGGTCACTATGAGTACTTCGTGATGCCTTTTGGAATGACAAACGCCCCCACAGTGTTTATGGGACTGATGAACTAGATCTTCTATCTATATGTAGACGGGTTCATAGTGGTCTTCATTAACGACATCCCTCTTTACTCAACGTCATATGAGGAGCACGCGATACATCTACCGATGGTTCGAGACGTACTCCCGAAGAACTAACTTAATGAGAAGATCTCGATGTTCTAGTTTTTGATTCAGGAGGTCCACTTTCTGGGACATGACATCTCAGTAGATGGAGTAGCTATAGACCCCACCAAGGTGGAGGCAGTTTTAGCATAGGAGGCACCTCGGTGCATGACGGAGCTGCAGAGCTTCCTATGGTTGAAAGAAAATTACTGGAGATTGATTCTTTATTTCTCCCAGATATCATCACCTATGAAAGACTTGACTTGGAAGGGGAAATCCTTATTTTGGATGAAGAATTGCCCGCAGTCTTTTGAGTAGTTGAGATAGAGTTTGATGAGTGCCCTAGTTTTGAGATTGCCGGAGGAGGGTGTCAGGTACGTATTTTTTTTCAACACATCAGGAACTAGGCTTGGATGTATCCTGATGTAAATAAAATAAGTGAATGCTTATGGTTCACTCTAGATTAGTCCAAATGAGAAGAACTATGACACCCATGATCTTGAGTTGGCAGCGGTAGTCTTTACATTGAAGATGTGGTGACACTACCTTATGGGCGAGTGATTTATCATTTACTCAGACCACAAGAGCCTCATGTACATATTTTTGTAGAAGGATCTAAATATGAGGCAGAGGTGTTGGCTATAGTTCCTCCAAGTCTATGATTTCGAGATCATCTATACTCCTGGGAAGATGAACATGGTGGCCGATGCTCTTATCATAAGGTCGAGCTCACAGTTGTTGAGTGAGTCGACAGAGCAGCTAATCACGTTGCAGTTATCATTTGTGGACAGAGAGGATACATGTTACCTACAATCGATAGTTTTCCCCCCTCCACTATTACATCAATTTAGGGAGGCATAGCTAGGGGATGTCGACTTTTTGGCTTTACCTGCTCAGTTATCCATAGGACACGCTCTTGATGGATATTCACAAGGTGGGGAGCTCATACTTCTTTTCAGATGACACACTGTTGTATCAGGGGAGTTGCAGGAAGAGGTCCGGAGGGAGTATCATACACCCCCTTGGTGGTAAATCTAGGAGTGTAAAACTTGTACCGGGATATCTGACGATAGTTATGGTGCTCATGCATGAAGAAGGCAGTAGCAGAGTTTTTTTCTCAATGTTTGGCATGCCAAAAAGTGAAGGCTGAGCACTAGGTTCTAGAAGGATTAGCTCACCCCCTTGATGTTCCATAGTGGAAGTGGGATATAATTTTGATGGACTTCGTGATAGGCTTACCACAGACTTCCAAGGGGTAAAATTCCATCGGGGTGGTTGTTGACTGACACACCATGTCGGCCCACTTCCGAGCTATTAGGGAGCAGAGTTCCATAGAGAGATTGGGATGCCTTTATGTGTAAAAGATATTACGGCTTCATGGAATCCATTCAACAATAGTCTTGGACCGAGATGACTGTTTCACATCCCAATTATGGAAGGGATTGCAGGAGGATTTCGAGACTCTGCTATGATTGAGTGCGATGATTCATCCCCTGACAGATGGTCATATGGAGAAGACCATTCTGGTTCTAGATGATATTTTGTGAGCATGTATCTTAGACTTAGGCCGTAGTTGGTATAAGCACCAACCACTAGTAGAGTCTTCGTACAAAAATTGCTACCACTCCACCATTGGTATGGGACCCTTTGAGGCATTACATAGAAGACCATTCCGGTCATCGCTTTTCTGAACTGACCCTGGAGAGTCAGCACTCATGGGTCCAGAGTTGGTACGAGCTACCACTGAGAAGCTGTAGGTCATCCGGGAGTGGAGGAAGACTACACAGAGCTAGAAAAAGTCTTCTGCTGACAGACGATGGAGACATCTAGGGTTCTAGGAGGGAGACCATGTCTTTCTTTGGGTCTCGCCTCGGTGTGGGTTATAGAGATTTGGCCGGTGCGGCAAGCTATCTCCGAGGATCATCGGGCCTTTCTAGATACTGTGCAGAGTTGTCAAGGTGGCATACAACCTAGATCTAAAGCCATAGTTGCATCAGTTACATGATGTCTTCTATGTTTCGGAGTTGAGGAGGTATGTTCATGACCTATCACACGTCATCGACTAGGGTGAGCCGGACAACGAAGATGGAGTGACATTTGTTGAGTACCCGGTGGAGACCGTGGATTAGAAGGAGAGGAACCTTCGTGGGTAATCAATTGCCTTATTGAATTTCTATTGGCAGCATGGGAATCATCAGGAGAGCTCGTAGAAGTGGGAGGTACAGATCTGTGCCAAGTACCCACATATTTTTTAGTAGCCTCGTTTTGCCTTTTCAGGGAAGTAAAGCCCCAAGGCGGGGATAATTTAACGTCTCTTATTTTCAATGTATTATTGGTAAATATTATATGGATTTATTTTGAGACTAGAGATTTTGATGGCATGCAATTCCGTGGCCCAGAGTGCACGGAATAAATATTTGAAATAAATTAAAATTTCAAATAGTGCGCGTGAGCAGTTTTCCTGAAAAATTAAAATATATTTTAAAAGGGTGCCAATATCTGAAATATGAGGACACTGTTGCATTCAGAAAACTGAATTTACATTAGGCGTGGCCTAAAATCAACTGGCATGGGTCGGCTGCAAAAGTATGTTTTGGGGAATTTTAAATGGAATAAATTTAGGAGAAATAAAATAAATTCATAATTTATTTTTAAATGTTTCTGTTTCATGCAATGACCTAATCCTCCACTTTAAGTTCATGCTTATAGAAAGTTCGCAGGGTTAGCCTCATAACCCTGCGAATTGAGAGAGAGCCTCTTGGAGCATTGGATAAGGAGGACCCATTGGCTGACAATGATGACGTGAGCGAACGCCTCTCGGATTCGACGAATCCTTCCAAAAAACGCGACGTGGTGATCATTCTTCAACTAGATCGAGCTAGGGGTTGTTATTTTGTTTCTTCTTTCCTTGTTTTTGAATTTAAATGATTAAATCAGATCATCCATGAACATGTTGATCCATGGATTCGTACGTTCTTGCAGGAGGGTTTTATTGGGTGGATTTCAGGGCATTAATCCATGTTGAATTATTGTTGATTTCTTCTCCGTTTGATCTGACTAATTGGAGAAGATCAACACCGTGATAAATGACAGTGGAGGTTCATTCCTCAATTTGATTATTGGATTTCTTCCCCCTCTTTTCCTCATGCATTCTTCACATTCTTCGTGGATCGAAACAACAGATTGCACATTCATTTTGCGACACAATGATACCAAATTGAAGATCTGATGTCACGGTGACCATAAGGAGGTGCAACGACAATAGAGGAAGACGAATAGAACCAGATTAGGAAATACTATTCTTCGAGTGTTCTTTGCACTTGTGGATAGTAACGTGTTTTCGGTACCGATCGGAGGCCCGAAAACAACGGAATCAGCTTCGCGGTGTTAGGGTGACCAAAACCCATTCGTTTCACGATGATCAGATAGAAGGATCGACGAACGGGATAACAAGGAAGGCACTATGGTGGAAGTATGTGATTCTGGAAATTACCAGAACACATGACATCTATCCTGAAGAACACGCAATGTTGACAGGCACAGTGGCAGCTAGGGTTTCAGGCATCAGACAGGTATCACACGGCGTGTGACCCTAGTCACATGGTGTGTTGGACCTTCCCCGAATCTTGGCATGTATTCTAGGAAATACACGGATATTAGATGTACTACATCGCTTCAGAACATGGCGTGTGGACCCTATGCGACATGACAGAGGAAAATACATGGGACTCGGCATGTATCCAGGGGATACAATGACACGGGATGGAGTGCACGACCGTGTACTCCACCACACGACCAGGCGAGGCCAGTAACGTGGGTCACCCTATTTACCAATTACCTAGGATGAAATACCTAGGTCGAGGATATGTACAGACACATGGCTAGTGTAAATGAAGCTGACCCCTATTACTCAGACAAGACGTGTAATCTGTACGACACGTTGTGTACTGGATTTTTTTCAACACGACCAGCCTTACGACACAGTCCATTGTACACAGGTAGTACCGGGGGTCAGAAGACACTACATGTGAATTTTCTACACACCATGTAATTTTTGGAAAATTGCTTGGACCTCTTGTCCACCGAATCTTGGACATGTTTCGTTTGGGTTAGTTCCTCTTCTTCTCATTCCCCAGAAGTTCAGGTATCGTTTCCTTATACAGGAGTATGGTCCCTTCAGCAAGACATTCTGTGATAGAGTCAAGTATCCCTTCGAGAGGCCCGAAGTGAGATCCCAAATCCATTCTTGACCCTTGGTAGAGTCAGGCATCGATATAACCAACTCTACCAGGTGTCGATCATCTACCTATCTAGAGAATCTGTATGAGTCGCGGTATCCACCACGGCCCTGGCAGTGATCCTCATCGGTGTATCGAGATCTTTCTGACACAGGAGTGTGTTCTCCAATAATGAGTGTATCTATCTATCATGATCTTTCCCACTCAGGAGTGTGTTCTCCCATAATGAGTGTATTTATCTATCATGATCATTCCCACTCAGGAGTTTGTTCCCCCATAATGAGTGTATTTTATCTCTTGTGGCTTTTCCAGATGAACAATGCTTCTCGAACGGATGTCATCAGTGCTATCAGACTCGTGGTGTGAGTTCTCTCAGAATGAGCACTTTGTGGAATCTTTGAACTGAATTTCTAGAGGGGGTGTGCGGTTTTGTGACTTGTCTCCAGACCCCGAGTCTGGGTTTTGAGTATATCTAGTTTGTTTCTTATATATTCTGTACACATATACATTGTAGAGATGACTGTACCTTTACATCATGTATTTCTTTGTGGTTTTTGAGGTCCTCTATTGAGTATTTTTATACTCACCTCTGCATGGGCTTTTCCCACACATGTAATGTCTGGTGTAGATGAGCATCCTATTGACAGATTCTAGGGTGGACCAGGACATGACCGATCATTCTGAGTTCCCTATAGGCCGAGGTGTTCCTATGGCTACGAGCAGTTGTCCCAGTACCTCTCCGCATTTATAGGTTGGACTTTTCTGTTTTCAAACTCTTGTTTATAGTTGTAATGTATTCTGGCCTAGTTTTCTTTTAGCACATTACTTCCATCATACTTTGTTGGTTGGGTTTAGTTTTATGCATGCATTTTGTTCCTTAGTGGCTTTTTTTATTCCAGCATTTGTGGACTTGGAGATGTGTGTGTGTGTATAAGTGCTTAGGCAATGCCTCCCATTTTAGTAATATTCCTACACTATGCCAGTCACAAACCCTAGGCCTATTGGAGGCAGTCTTGGGGAGTCATGACATGGGACCCACTGGGACGGGTCTTGATAGAGTGGTATCAGAGGAGTCGATTGAACCTTAGGACCAAGTGACTGTGAGATTGGTTTTGGGCAACCTTGTTAATTGTTTTGAGTTCATATTTCAAGCCAGGGACTCCAGTGATGGTGCGGGTAACAAACTTATCCATACCCCAGGACTCTGATAACTTGGTTTTCAACTCGGTGCATGAAAACACTAGATGAAGTTAAGTAAAAGAATAGTACATGAATCATATAGGAATGGGTTGTGTTTTCCATGTCCTTATGTCATCTATCCAGATATACTCACTGACCATGATACATGTTGTTTCCTTACAGGATGCCTCCATGACGCATACCTAATAGGATTCAATAGAACGATCATTAGGATGACCCCCCTCAGTGACAAGGCTTCGATACAAGGACTAGTTCCCCAGGCATTTAAACCAGGTGGTGCACCTGCTATACCACAACTAGTGGAGAAGATCGTGGTACCTGCAGTACCAACTGACAGGGGAGGCATGCTGAGCATGCTCCATGAGTTTCAGAGTCAAATACACCTCCGGTTTCAAGGAGATCCTAGCCCTCAGGCGACTGAGGACTGGATTGGGGTGGTGACCAGAAGTTTCCTTCTAGTGAGGATAGCAGCGGACCAGATGGTGATCCTAGGAGCGAGCCTTCTTGAGGGTTCAGTGAGATGATGGTGGAGTTTGACCACCCAGACTCACGATGAGGAGACTCTTTCATGGACGGATTTAGGGTGACTTTTTAGGGAGGATTTCACTCCAGTTACTTGGAGAGCAGTATGAATCTAAAAGCTTCTTCAACTCTAGTAGGGTAGTTTGACGGTAGCTGACTATTCATCGAGGTTCACCAACCTCACCTGGTACTCAATGGATATGGTCAGGGATTAGTATTTCAGAGCTCAAACATTCGAGCGAGGTCTATGATGGGACATCTGAGATCATGTCGTGCTTCTATGAATTTCGACTTATGCTGGAGTGGTTGAGCGGGCATTGATGATCGAGAGCTTCTTAGTAGAGCACAGATAGCCGATGGTAGTTAGCAGCAGGCAAACATGTGCGGAGACCTTGACAGTAGGGAGCTGACATTGGGCACGGGGATCTGGATGTGGGAAACATCATTGAAGGACTTAGGATAGAGTATCGATAGTCTAGGGATCTCAGGCAGGATCCAGTCAGCCCAGGGAGAAGCGATGCTACACGTGCGAAGGTAGGGGACATCTAGCTAGAGATTGTTCGACCCTTCGAGTTGCTGACAGGGAGGTTGTGGATGGACCACCAAGGTAGTGGCAGTGAATGGAGCTAGCAGACCCACCAGGTGGAAGATGTTCCTGAGGAGTTGGGAGATCTACAAGCGGTGGAAGAAACAAAGATTTACTTCCACCGATACTCCTAGGAAGTCCGCACAAAGATCAGGGAGTTGGGGGAAAGGGGCGGGGATAACTGCATGCAGGTGATTCGTACAACCCAGGGACTCCGGGAATGATCTGAGGTACAATATGTGTCTTCTCTACTTTAGCTATCGTACTTACATACACAAGTTCTAGTCATTACTTACTCACCACAAGTCATGTGTGAAACCTTGAGATTCTGGTTGATCCGTTGACTCAATACTTACGCTTAGAGACACCTACGAGAGGAGAATCGACGATCACACACCTTTGCAGATAGTGTGATCATACCCTTTGAGGTGATAGCTTCAGTTGGAACCTCTTGGTGGTAGCGTTGAGGCCTTACGAAGTCATTCTCGGTATGGATTGGTTATCTTCGGTCCATGCCCAGAATGACTATTTTAGGCGAAGAGTTCAATGTGTCTACTGTGATGGGATGAGGCTTTCCTTTGTTTGAGAAAAGGAGACCCAGACAGCACAGAATGGGCTCGTGCATGGGAGGGTGTAGCTGATCACTCATTAGTAGGATATCATTTCCCTTGAAGCAGTAGATGTTATGAGCTCTCAGTTCCCAGCAGTAGTGGCAGAGTAGACTGACGTCTTTCCCGAAGATGTTCTATGATTACCTCTCCACTAGGAAATTGACTTCTGAATTGACATAAACCCCGGGACGACACAGATTTCCTCACCAGAATATTAGATGGATCCCATAGTGCTACACAAGATGAGGGTGTAGTTGGAGGATTTGCAGATAAAGGGTTCTATTAGACCCAACATTTCACTATGGGCAACCCTGTATTGTTTTCCAAGAAGGAAGAGGAGATTTTGAGGTTGTTCATGGATTACCAGTGCCTGAACCAGGTGATAGTGAAGAATAAGTATACAATACCATGAATCAACGACCTCTTTGATCAGATAAGATGGGCACAGTGGTTCTTGAAGGTTGACCTTCAATTAGGTTATCACCTGTTACGAGTAAGGGATGATGATATGTCGAAGACAAAATTCAGATGCCGCTACGGTCACTATGAGTACTTGGTGATTCCTTTTGGCATGAAAAATTCCCTTGAAGTGTTTATGGGACTAATGAAGTAGATATTATAGCTGTACTTAGACCGGTTCATAGTGGTCTTCATCGATTACATCCTTGTGTACTCGGCGGCAGAGGAGGAGCATGTGATACCCATGAAAATGGTTCTAGACATACTCTGAGAGAACCATCTTTATGAGAAGCCCTCGAAGTGCCAGATTTGGATTCATAAGGCCCAATTTCTAGGAAATTTCAACTCATAAAATGAAGTAGTTATAGACCCATCCAAGGTAATGTTTATGTTAGCATAATAGCCACCTCAGAGAATGACAAAGGTGCAGAGATTCCTAGGGTTGGCTAGATATTACTAGAGATTCATTCCTGATTTCTCCCGGATAATAGCACCGATGACTTACTTGACTAGGAAAGGGAAACCCTTGTTGTGGATGGAGAAGTTGTAATAGTATTTTTTGCAGTTGAGATAGAGTTTGACGAGAGACCCAGTTTTGAGATTGATGGAGGAGGGTGTCAGGTACATAGTTTTCTGCGATGCATCAGAAACTGGTATTGGATGTGTTCTAATGTAAAGGAAGGTAGTGATTGCTTATGGTTCGCACCAGATTAGGCCACATGATTATAACTATTTGACCCCTGATTTCACGTTGGTAGCGGTATTCATCGCATTGAAGATGTGGAGACACTACCTTATGGGAGATCAGTTAATCGTCTACTCTAACCACAAGAGACTCAAGTACATATTTTCATAGAAGGATATAAATCTGAGGCAAAGGAGTTGGATGGAGTTCCTCTAGGACAATGATTTCTTGATCATCTATACTCCTGGGAAGGGGAACAAGGTGGAAGATGTTCTTAGCAGATGGTCGAGCTCACAGCTATTGAGAGATTTGATAGAGCAGTTAGTTGCGTTGTAGTGATCCTTCATGGGCAGAGAGGATATAGCTTACCTATAGTCGATGGTTGTTTCCCCTCCACTCTTACATAATGTTATGGAGGAATATCTAGGGGATGTCTAATATGGGTCTTTATGTGCCCTATTATTCATAGGACATGCTCCTGATTGATTTTTGTAAGGTGGGGAGCACATACTTCTTTTCAAAGGATGCACTGTTGTACCAGTGGAATTGCAAGAAGAGGTCCTGAGGGAGTATCATACAATCCAATTGAAGGTATATCTATGAGTGGAAACAATTTACCAGGTTCTCTGACGGTAGTTCTGGTGGTCAGGCATGAAGAAGGTAGTAGGAGAGTTCGTTTCTCGATACCTTTCATGCCAACATGTGAAGGCTGAGCACCAGGTTCCAGCAGGATTAACTCACCCCTAGAAGTTCCAGAGTGGAAGTGGGATGGAATATCGATGGACTTCTTGGAAAGCTTACCACATATTTCCAAGGGTCATGATTCAATCTAGGTGTTTGTTGACCCACTCACCAAGTTGTCCAACTTCCTAGCTATTAGGGAGCAGAGTTTCGTAGAGATCTTTGTGCGCCACTACGTGTAGGAGATAGTTCAGCCTCATGGCATCCCTTAGACAATATTCTCAGACTGAGATTCTCGTTTCACACCCCAGTTGTGGAAGGGATTGCAAGAGGTTTTCGGGACTCAAATACACTTGAGCACATCATTTCATCCCCAAACAGATGGTCAGACAGGGAGGACCATTCATATTATGGAGGATATTTTGTGATCATGTATCTTGGACTTTGGTCATAGGTGGGAGGACCACCTAATACTGAGGAGTTTGCATACAAAAATAGCTACAACTCCACAATTGGTATGTAAACATTCAAGACTTTATACGGGAGACCCTGCCGGTCCACACTTTGCTGGACTGACCCCGGAGAGTCAGCACTCATGGGTCCAGAGTTGGTATGATCTACCAACGAGAAGGTGAAGGTCATCAAAGAGAAGATTAAGACTACACAGAGCCGGAAGAAGTCTTATGATGACTGTCGACAGAGACCTATGGAGTTCGAGGAGGGAGGCCACATCTTTCTTCGGGTCTCACCTCGGCAAGGGTTACAGAGATTTGTTCGGGGCAGCAAGCTATCTCTATGGTTCATCAATCCTTTCTAGATACTATAAAATGTTGGATAGGTGGAATACTTACTAGCTCTACTGCCGCAATTTCATCTGGTACATGATGTCTTCCACTTTTTGTAGCTGAGGAGGTATGTGCATGACCCATCGCACATCATCGACTAGGGTGAGATGGAAATCGAAGATGGAGCGACCTTTACTGAGTACCCAGCAGAGATCAAGGATCAATAGTAGAGGATCCTTCATGGGTGATCGATTCCCTTGGTGCATGTCCGGTGGCAGCATTGTAATCTTAAGTAGAGCAAGTGGAAGTGGGAGGCTCCGATCCGTGCCTAGTACCCATATCTTTTTTATTAGCCTTGTTTTGGCTTTTCAGGGATGTAAAGCCCCAAGTTGGGGAAGAATGTAATATCTCGGATTTTCCATGTATTATTTTTAAATGTTATATGGAATTATTTAGAGACCAAAACTTTTGAGGGCATGCGATTCCGAGGCCCGAAGATCCTAGAATAAATGTTTGAAATACATTATAATTTTAAATAGTGCGCATGAGAGGTTTTCCTGAAAAAGTAAAATATATTTTACATAGTTTCCTAGATATGAAATTTGAGGACATCGTTGCATTCATAGAAGCAAATTTACGTTATGAGGTTCCAAACATCGACTGACAAGGGTCATTTGCAAAAGTTATCTTTTGGGCGGTTTAAAAGGAATCACTTTTGAAGAAATAAAATAAATTAATAATTCATTTTAAAATGTTTACTTTTTGCACAGCGACATAATCCTCCCCTATAAGTACATTCTAATGGCATGTTCACTGGGTTAGCCTCATAACCCTATGAATTGAGAGAGTGCCTCTTAGAGATTTGGTGTAGGAGGACCCATTGGCATACGACGATGAAGCGAGCGAACGCATCTCAGATTCGACAAATCCCACCAAATAACGTGACGCGGTGATTGTTCTTCAACCAGATCAAGGTAGGGGTTGTTATTTTGTTTTTTATTTCCCCGTTTTTTAATTTAAATGATGAATTATGATCAACCATGAACATTTTGATCAATAGAGTCATACGATCTTGTGGGAGGGTTTTATTGGGTTGATTTTAGGGGATTAATCCTTGTTGAATTGTTGTTGATTTATGCTCCATTTGATCCTACTAATGGGAGCAGATCTACATCGTGAAGAATGATTGTGGAGGTTCATTCCTCAATTTTCTTATTGGATTTCATTCCACTCTCTTCTTCTTGCATTCATCACATTCTTCATGAGTTAAGAAAAAATGGATCATTGCACATTCTTTTTGTGACACAACGATCCAAAAATAAAGATCAGATGCCACGACAACCAAGCGGAGGAGCGATGACGATAACAGACAACGAATTAGACCAAATCGGGAAAGGCTATTTTCGGGTGTTATTTACACAGGGGGATCGTTTTGTTTTTTCAGGATGGATGAGAGGCCCAAATACAACAGAACCAGCCTCGTGGTGTTGGGTACACCAAAACCCATGAGTTTCATAATGATCGGATGGCCGGATCGACGAATGGGAAAGCAAGAAAGGCATGAAAGCGGTAGTATATGATTTGGGAAATTTCCAAAATACATACCGTATATCCCTAAGAACACACCATGCGGACAAGCTGAATGACAGCTAGGGTTTTAGGCATCAGATAGGTATCACATGGTGTGTGGCCTCGGTCACACTGTGTGTTGGACCTTCCCCAAAGCTTATCATGTATTCTAAGAAATAAATAGACACGGGATGGCCTACACGACTTTGGAACATGGCGTGTGGACCCTATGCAGTATGACAGAGGCAACTATGCCGGATTTAGTGTGTATCCAGGGGACACATGGTCATGGGATGGAGTACACGTCTATGTACTCCACCACACGACCAGGGGAGGATAGCAACGTGGGTCAGCCCGTGTACCGATTAGACTTGATGGCATACCAATGTTGATTCTGTGTACGAGAACATGGCCAGTGTACACGGAACCAAACCCAGTTACTCGGACACTGCGTGTAATCCATACCACATTCCATGTACTAACTTTTGTTTTCTACACGACCAGCCTTATGACACAAGCTGTAGTACACGGGCAGTACCTAGAGTCAGAAGACACGATGTTTGACATTTCTACATGCCATGTAATTTTTGGAAAATGGCTTGGTCTTCCTGTCCACCGTATCATGCTCATGTTTCGTTTGGGTTAGTGCCTCTTCTTCTTGTTCCCCTGAAGGTATGTCATTGTTTCCTTCTACAAGAGTATGATCCCTTCAACAGGACATTCTGTTATGGAGGTAGGCATCTCTCTGAGAGGCTCAAAGGGGGGTCCTATATCTATTCTGGAACCTTGGTAAAGTCAGGCATTGACTTGACCTACTCTATAGGGAGTTGATCCTCTACAAGCTAGTGAATCCAGATGAGTCGTGGTATCCACCATGGACCTTTCACTGATCCTCATCGGTGTATCGTGATCATTCCCACTCTAGAGTGTGTTCTCCCGTAATGATTATATCTATCTATCGTGATGTTTCCCACTCAGGAGTGTGTTCTCCCATAATGAGTGTATCTAACTATCCTGATCATTCCCACTCAGTAGTGTGTTCTCCTGTAATGAATGTATTTTATCTCTCGTTGCTTTTCCCGATGAACAGTGCTTCTTGGACGGACATCATCAGTGTTATCAGACTTGTGGAGTAAGTTCTCCCAGAAAGAGGGATTAGTGGAATCTTCAAACCAAATCCCTAGGGGGGTGTACGGTTTTGTGACTTTTCTATAGACCATGGGTCTGAGTTTTAAGTATATCTTGTTTGTGTTTTATATGTTCTGTAGAAATATACTATGTAGAGATGACTACACCTTTACGTAATGTATTGCATTGTGGTTTTCAAGGTCCTCTACTGAGTATTGTTATATTCACCCCTGCATGGGATTTGCCCGCACATGGGCTGTCTTTTGCTGATGAGAAGCCTTTTGATACAGTCCAGGGTAGACCAGGACAGGATCAAGCTTTCTGAGTTCCCTATCGGCCGAGGTATTCCTTAGTGGATTTTTTTTCATTTCAGTATTTTTGGGCATGGAGATGTGTGCCTGTGTACATGTTCTTATACAATGCCACCCATTTTAGTAATATTCCCACTCGATGCTAGTCATCTACCCCTGGCCTATTGGAGGCGGGCATGGGGTGTCACATCGTGGGCCCCACTGGGATGGGTCATGACAATACAGGGTTCATGAAGAGGATGAGTTTTCTTTAGCAATGTCATTTCAATCATATATATTATTTCCCGATGAGTAAGTTTATATTACTCAAATTATTGAGTCTAAGGATAGAACCATTCTGAAAGACATGTTTATTATGAGGGAATTTTCTGATGTGTTTCCTAATGAATTTCCTAATCACCCGCCTAGTAGATACATCGTGTATTTGATCAATAATATAGATATAGAATTTCCAAAATCTAAGACATCATATTGAATGCCTATTGTGGAACTTGAGGAACTCAAGAAAAAATTACAGGAATATCTAAATAAAGACTTCATACACCGATGTGCATCTACATGGGGTGAACCAATCCACTTCATCATGATGAAGGATGGTTCAATGAACCTTTTTATTGATTATCATGAGCTCAATAAAATCAAGATAAATAACCAGTATTCTACTCAATAAATCGATGAATTGTTTCATCACCTAAATGGATCAAAACAACTCTCCAAGGTGGATCTATGGTTGGGATATTACCATGTAAGGGTGAAGAAGAAGGATATCCCCAATACTGGTTTTCCTAAAAGTTATGGGCATTATGAGTTCGTAGTGATGCCATTCGAACTCACAAATTCTCCAAAAAACTTCACGGACATGAAGAATAGATTACTTATATATTATATTAAAAAAATCATAGTCATTATAGAAGATATCATAATACAGTCCAAAATCAAAGAGGATCATGAGAAGCATATGAGCAATATAGTAAAGACTTTGTGAAAAGAGACGCTCTATTTGATGTACACAGAATGTGAGTTCTGGTTGAAGGAAGTCCCATTATTTCGTCATATCATCCCAATAAACATGATATATATTTATCCTTCCATGAGAAATGAAATTTAGGGATGGTCAACACCAACATCTATGACAAATATCCATAGCCTCTCTAGGATTTTTGGATATTATCACCGATTTGCAAGAAATTCCCCAAAATTGTCAAACCCTATTACCAAGCTAACTCATAAGGGAATTATGTTTTTGTGGAATTATGAATGCGATGAATGATTAATGGATTTGATTTGGAGGATTATAACTACCCCTATTCTCACACTACCCACAAGTAGAAGCATTTCATAATTTTCAACGATGATTTTTTTATGGTATTAGGATGTGTGTTGATGAAAAATGAAAAACACATTACATATTCCTCATATATGTTGAAACTTCATGAGAAAAAACAATCCCACTCATGATATGGAGATAGAAGTTGTGATCATTACATTGAAAATCGAGCCACATTATCTCTTTGTGGATAAGTACAAAATATAAACAGATTACACAAGTTTCAATTATATATTCACCCAAAAACATCTAAATATGATCCAACAAATATGGTTAGATATTATCATGGATTATGACTTCTTAGTCCCCTACCATCTTTATAATGTGGACAAGGTAGATAATTCTCTATATGGAAAGGACCCAATAATTTTATCATTTATGAGAATTGATTATAATCTAATCTTCTTATATTTGAAGAGGATCGACATGGAAATAATAATTAAAGGAACAACATAAATCCTTTTATAAATGATTTATCAACCGTCTCTTTTGGATAGGAAAAAGGTTGATAAAAAAGTTAATGTGGGGAATAATAAGAATTTATAAACTATCAGAAAGTAAAATCCATTGAGAATAATGTTATTGAAAAATGAATTATGATATTGGAGTCATAAATATGTGGTCCATAAAATACAAAGTTAAATAAAGTAATTTTGGATGATGTACCTAGTTTGAATATCTCCATTCACCTAGGAAACGAAAATATTTACTGAGATCACTAAGAGAACTATTGGTTGGATAATAAGAATATAGAGGTCCCTGAATATACATCAATATGCCTGGTATATCAAAATGTAAAATCTAAATGAGTGAATTATAAGGGGATGGTGAAACCATTACCCATAACAACATCGAAATGGGAAAGCATCCCCATAGACATTGTCACCGGAATTCCATAGAAAACAAAAGGAAATAATGTTATCGGTGTTGCTGTGGATCATCTTACATAGACTGCACACATCCATGTGATTTCATAGGATTTCTCACTAGATCAATTATAATTGAAAATCATCATAGAAGGGGTAAGGCTTTATAGTTTATGAATATCGATTCTTTCTAATTGAGATCCATGATTAACATCTATGTTTTGGAAAAAACCTCATCATGCTCTAAAAACTAAGCTAAACATTAATATGTCTTGAAACCCACAAAATTAAGTCCAATCTGATACGACTATAAAAAAACATAATGAAATGTTGAGATATTTCTCAAGGGACATTAAAGGTAGATATGACCATCATCTTCCTTGGTGGAGGTCTCCTACAAAAATAGTTTCCATTTTCCCATCAAGATGGCCCAATATGAATCCCTTTATGGGAAGGGGGATGGGATTTAGTTGGGGAACGAAAAATTCTACGTCCTAAAATGGTAGATGAAATGGTGAAGAAGGTAAAGGCCATCCATTATCATGTAAAAGATACTCAGTGTCGACAAAATAATTAGGAATATAATCATCGATTCGACAAGGCGTTTGATGTTTGAGATATGGTATTCCTCTGCATATCTCCATAGAATATATTAATAATATTTGGGATTATGGGAAAACATATTCCATGGTATATCGACCCATATGAGATATTTAATTTCATCAAATATTTGATCTATAGAATAGTACTCCTGGAAAACATGTCTCAAGTACATGATTTATTCTATGTTTCCCTATTAATAAAGTAAAAAGCACACCCATGACATGAAGTCAATCTAGTGGTGGTACCATTTTAGAATTATCTTTTGTATGGGTAGAATTTGGTGATGATATTAGATCATATAGAAAATGTTCTACAAAATAAGACAATTCCCCTCATCAACAAGTTGTGGTGAAACCTCAGGATTAAAGAAAAAATGTCAGAACCTGATGAGGTTATGTAGAAGAGTAACCCTCATCTATTTTAGTGTGGGAAAATGAAATTTTGAGGCAGAAATTTCTTAAGGGGGAATGTTTGTTACAACCAAAACATTTAGGAATAAAATTATTTCACCTTTTATTTAATGTCGTATGGATATAGAAAACATATCCACTTTTATTATTATATCTAATAGTATTTTAAATGAAAGTAAAGTATCGTTAACATTGACAATATTCTCATTGAATAATGATCATATGACTAGCTTAAATAGAGGGTTTTAACAAAACTATTGGGCACAGACAAAGGAGGTGATGGCCTCATATAGTAGGATTATACACAATAAATCAAATTTATCACAGATTCCATGGGAGATATTATTTATTGAAATTTTCCTAGACCAAACCGAAGTTGAGATCAAACAAATTAAGCATGAGAGAAAATTTTCACCAAATATGTTAATGCTCATTGAGATCAGGACCTAAACCATGTTCACTGAACGACCCTATGAAAGCCCCACCATCATGAACATTAATCTAAAGGCATATGATGGTGTAATAAAGGGATATGTACCAATACTCTAAAAATAATATTATATACATTATTTTTTATTGAATAATTATTATATATTTTTCATATTATTATTTCCCTGTAAATGATTCTTAAAGCAGAAATAGTATTTTTGGTCAATAATCACATTCAATTATGAAATATATTTATAAAAATTAATTAGTTCGTTGAAATAAATAATATTTTAAAATTAAAATTATCCCATATATTTTGTGAAGTAAAATAAATTTTTGTTAGGATTCCAAAACTCGTATTTTCACAGAATCATTAAATTTTCAATAAATGTATGTTTTAAATTTATATGATAAAAAATATTTAGTAAATGATTTAGATAAAATTAATATTATCTTTGGAATCCTGACATCAATATTATACAGTAGTTAATTTTTCATAATTTTCTTAGACAGCTTAATTTTGGGGTAAGAATTAAATATCTTATTAATATATAGTGTGTTTTATGATGTCAAAATTGAACAATAATTAAGTAATAAATATTATAAATTTCATTTAGTCCAAATATATGTTTTCCTCTAAAATAATTTTATTTTAATATTATTTGATTTATATTATATTTCTACAGTAAATCCTCTGTGACATACAATATATATAACGATTTTGAAATCATTTCTTTGAAAATGTGACTAACATCCACTTATAAAAATGTAAAGAATTTATTATATTAGGCCCCTATACTCTTAAATTATTTTTTAGTACTCACCATTTCTAGATACCATGGGAAAATACCATTATATGGTCTGTGGTTTTGATTATTTTTTATGTAGTTTCCAAAACCAAAATAATAAAGAAATCCCCCCTTTCTTATATGAACCAACATAAAAACCCATTTCTATTCACTAAAACTACATGAAGCTCATACATCCTATGCCATCTACTCCCTAGATTCCTCTAAATTTTCACCCATTCTTTCATGAATCCAATACTATGCATTTGGATTCACACATCCAAGTATGTAATTCCTTCCCCACCTTTGAATTCAGGCACCTTTTTGAGATAAATTATTTTAATTTTAATTTTATTTATTTACATTCATTTTAAATCACTATATTTCTATCCAAATTATTTTTCTTTTATGAGAGGTCATTTATTCACCCTAATTGGGACCCTTAGCTAAGTCATCACTATGTCGAAACTCTGAAAGGGATTCTCTCTCTCCTCTTTTAATCAAACACTTGATTTATGATATGGTTGTTTAATTTATATTTTCATATGTTGAGAAACATTAATACCTATGAAAAATACTGTACACATATTTTATAATTTACTAAATCCCCATACAATATCATTTAACCATCCCATGAACCATTACGTACACTTGTTACCATGATGAAATTTTGTATGGGCTGCTTTTCTTTCTCCTCATTCTTCAAGACTATTTTTTACGATAATCCTTATGTTTAAAATTAATTAATTAAATAATGAACTTCCATGTACCTATTACTATTAATTTCTATATATAAATGATAATATACCCCTTCCTAAATCATTAATCCACTTTATGAATTTTTATATGATGTTGTTATGCTACCGAAATTGCACCATCATTTTCAATGCCGAAATCATTGTGTTCTGAATACCATACCCATTTATGTATCATAAGTATTCACCTTTATGAACATACAATTATTTATTATGAATACATATGTATATATTCTCAATTTTCTTGATCTTGGAATAGATTATTTTGTTTAATAATTCAAAGATATATTATCTATGTGGCAGACTTAATCATGAGATTGAAATGTTAATAAAGCATGTTCCCTGAGAGAAGTCCACTTAATTGGGTAATTTATAATATCATGTTACGTAATTTTGGGATATAGGTTTAACTGATTCCTTTATGTAACTTTTTCCACCATGAGGTTTGGCGGATTATCTTTGAGGTTTGTTTATGATGTAGTTTTTCATGTTGCTTCCGTGTTTCCATGTTATGATTATCGTGCTATATCATGCCTTATTTTTCATATTTCATTATGAATCATTGATATTCATTGTATAACATGTATTATAATCTTCATGTAGTTACTTGTTTATTTCTTTACTGTGCATTACAGCTCACCCATTTCTTATGTATTTTCTGAGGTTATTTCACATATAGTTAAATATGAAGAAACATTTTGGTAATGTCAAAGATGTTTTAAATTGTGAGGTTGTATTTCTTGTTTTATGTAGTTATGTAATGTTCATTAACCACAATGACACTAGACCTATTGATATTTTGATTTTTATTAAATGAAATTTTCTTTAATAAATCATTATTAAATGTGAAATGAAGTTCTTGGTTGTTTTAATAAATGTCCAAAACCCTATTTCGTTGAATACGTACAAGGGATAAAGAGGAAATTTATTTAGTTCATAAAAATATGTGTGGACCATTTCCTTGTAAATTAAGGGTTCATTACTCTTACATTATAAATTTTAAAATAATGTCTATAGGTATACATTTTTCTTATGAATGAGGTATATGTATTATTAAATTGATAAATTCATGGAATAAAATAATGACGTTGAGAACCGTCTCAGTTAGAATATTAAGATACACCACTCAGATAGTGACATAGGATATCCTAATCAAGATTTCATTGATTATTTATGGGAGTTTGGGATACAATATGAATTCACTCCTCCATATATTCCATAGTGGAATGGTGTATGAAAATGGAGGAACTTAGCCCCATTGGAAATGGTGAGATTAATGGTTATTCATGCAATCCATCGATTATCCATTAAAGGATATGTATTACAAACAATAACATGCATAGTAAACTGACTTCCAACTAATGTGAAATATGGTATACCATACCAATTATTTATTTGAAAAAATCATGTGTTGTCTTAAATACAACTATGGGGCTGAAAACATTTTTATGGCCTCCTTAGGTAACATGATTTCACCCCAATTGACCAAGTGTACCATTATACGATATCTAAAAGAAATAGTGGGATAGTACCTATAAAATACTTTATAAAAGAATGTTTTGGCGGATAGATGTACCAAATTTCACTATGGAAATATTATCCATAAAATAGATAATAGGAGTGAGATTTATTTTTTTGATGTTCAGTCTCATTGTACACAAGAGTTGGAACTTGACCAAATAACAGAATGACAAATGGAAGAAGAAGTTGATACAAAGAAACATATAATGAAAAGTCTTAATAGAGAGGATATAGAATTAGAAAATTATAATTTTCTAGTCACTAAGGATTGGTATCATTATTAGATTATAATAATGATCCTATAATCTACAAGGATGTAGTATGTGGCATATATGATTCCATGTGGCATGAAGCTATGAAGTCTAAATGGATTCCACGTAAAAGAAAATGGGATTTTGGAAAGTCCTTTAATGGATGTGAATCACATTGGTTGTAATGTTTATTCAAGAATATACAATAGGTTAAAGGACATGTAAGTACCTATAATGAGTGAATTGTTGAAAAATGGGTTGAAAAACATCATAGAATTGACTATGATGAATCATATTCACCATTTTCAATGCTGAAATCCATCAAAATTATATAATTCATTCTTTCATACCATGATTATGATATTTTACCAAACGATGTAAAAATATACTTCATTAATTGTATCCATTCAGAATAAGTCTATATGAAAATCCCAAATGTTTTTTTGACTCCAATGGATTCTAATAATCTATAAAAATTGAAAAAATTGATTTATACACCTAAAAAAGCATCTAGGTCATTGAAAAATATTTTTATTGTGATTCTAGAAAAATATTTTGTTTCATAATGAATGAATGTGATCCTTATGATTGCAAATGGTTTAGTGGGCGTGAAGTGATTTATATAATATTATATGTTGACAACATCATATAAATGGAATCAAAATACTAGTCTTATAATATTTTATTATATTTTTGAAGATGTTCTTCTATATGAAATACATGGGTGAGAAAATACATATTAATGGGATCAAGATCCATCATGATTTATTGAAGAGGTTTATTGGGCTATATCAAAGTACATATATTGAAAATATAATTAAGAGATTAATAATGGATGAATCCAAGAGGGGATTATTAAAAATGACACAAGGAAGTCATATTTCCAGGAAAATGTATCCCCCGACACAAGAGAAAATAAATATAATTGAAAAGATTCCATACACATTAGTGATTGGTTTGGTCATTTTTGTTATTATATTCTCTTGACTAGATGTTTATAATAAATAATATGCATTATAATAGTATCGAGATAGTCAAGGTGACATCCATTGGATAGAAGTTGATATTGTTCATTTGTATCTGATGTGCACTATGTATATATTCCTAGTTTATGGATGAGATAAATATCTAGCCATCAAAGGATATTAATATCATTGTTTCCATAATAATAAAAATGATATAATGTCACCAAAACTATATATCATTACATTGAATAGTGTTTCTCTGAGATAGTGGAGCCCAAAGTGGGCTGTTGTCACTTATTCTACTCTAGAGTCTTATAATATTTTGTCTTCTCATAAAACTAAAGAAGAGGTAAGGATGAATATATTTTTCAATGTATAATACTTGATACCCATATATAATATCAAAAAATATTCAGTTATGATAATACTACAATAGTGGCTCTCACAAAAGGGATAATGTCCCATAAAAGGATGAAGAAAAAACATTAAGGAGTATCATCTCTTTATGAATTTGTCTCATATAGATAAATTTTATTTGAGCAGTATTTCCTAAAATGAAAATGTATCAAAAGACTTTTAGAAATACTTGACATAGAATAAAAATGATTATCATAATAGGTATAGTGGAGTAAAATTTGGAGGGAGTTGTCTCCAGTCCAGGTGGCAGTTTGATGGTGATGGTTTTTAAGGATCAACTGTTTATACGTTGATTAAATGTTTATTTTTGCCCTGAATATTAATGAAACAAATTATTACATATTATTCACTATAATACAAAATTATAATATAATATTTCCTTAAAGTATACATCTCATTGATACGGTCATAGTAGTTCTCATCTATAATGAGAACCATGCCTTTCTACGACAATATTGATAAATATTATTTTGTTGTTGGATAACATACTATGGTGGGACACATTATAAATAGATAACTAGTTGTGAGTATTATTATGAATATTTTTTTTCTTCTAATGATGTTTTCATATGGTAGTCCCCTTGATGGTATATCTTCATAACAGACCCACTTTTAGGAACATAACATGTTTTGGTGTCATCAAATATTCATAACTACGAGTGTGTGAATAGTTCCTTAGACATTAGGATTATTATTAATGAATGTTACAATAAACATACATAGATGTTTATCATAGAAAATTATTATAATAATTCAATGTGAATTTGGATATATTGAGTGAGACATGAGTGGCCTATCATTAAAGTATGTGTAAATGAAGGATTTGTCCCATCCATATTTATCGAATAAGATATCATGGAGCTTTAATTGGAATAGAACATTCCCATTAAACAACATGACCATTGTATAACAATGTGTTTATTTCAGGTAGTCAAAGAAATATTTATCATGAAAAATTCTAGATAAAATATGAGAATCCTGATTGATTAGATATTGAAACTAAGGGATTATATTATGCAGTGTTCATTCATATGTGGTTTTCATCATTGTGATGTTAATTTCTTCCCTTAGGTTCCTTGACCCATCTCTAGATAGTAATCATAGAAATCAATAAATATATCCCAATTTTAAAGAGTTGGAATAATATAGGGTTACACACTATGTTTTTCTAATGATATATATTAAATTAAATTTGAATTTAATTAATTGAATAATATTATTCTCATGATAGATGGTTAGTTTTATTGACGTTTTATCAATCAAGAATTTTGATCGATGAATTAAATATTTATATTATTTTTTGGGTATTCAATAAAAAGTTTAGGAGTTCAAATTGACTAAGACTATGGGAAATTAAAAATATTAATTAACATGTACGGTAACTAATATTTTCCATTTAAATATTGATGCACAACACAAAATAATATTATTATTATTACTATTATCACTGGTAATGGGGTTCATTTAAAGTTATAACATTATTTAATTTTCATCATATTATTTAATAATTATTTTAAAATAATTCCAACATCTAAAAATAAATGGTTATGTCTATTATGTAGGGTGTTAAATTGAGAATAGAGAATTGTTACACACAACGAATTCTATCTCAAATTATTCTCTCTCCCCATCAAGAATGAGAAACACAATAAAGTCGCCTTTAAGACAAAAAGAGGTATGAAAAAATACATAACCATAAGAAAACCAATCCACGGTTTTAGAACCCTTAGGTTGATTGAAAATTCATCGAGGTCAATGGAGAAAGTGTGGATCCCTAGAAGAGGAATTCGATCATGGGATCCCCATAGTGTAATGGTCGAAGTTAGATGGGGTCTTGAAGGGAGATCAAAACCATAAAAAAATGAATGGTTTCTAAGCTAGGGTAATCATTTATTATAATATTATATAAATATATTATAAATTTATCATGAAATATATCACTCATGGTTTTGGGAAACATAAATATTAAAATAAATTTCAATAAATTTCCCACATATGCATACTTATACTATTCCAAAAATAGAACAATTTTTTTTTAAATTATAACGAGTCATTTTTGAATAATTTAAAATGGTTTTAATTATATTTAATATTATAAATTAATTTATTTTAATAAATTCTTTAACTAATGGATTTTGTGTGTTTATTTTATATGATGTCAATTAATGATGAGTACATCTATAATGAATTCTTTTGTTTATTAAGATGAAAGAGAATTAATTCATGAAAATTGTCACGACCCGTCCTCGGGGCCCGTGTCGTGACTACCCCAAGCCCGCCTTCCATAGGCCAGGGGCTGGCGACTAGCACCAACAGCGTAAATCCCAATAACTGGGAAGACATTGCCTTTATAAAAGAAAACAAACACCACAGAGAACAAGCAAAAGTAAAACACTAAGTACAAAAAAGAAGTGCTGAAAAGTAAATGGTCCAGAATACAAACCCAACTGAAGTACAGCTACAACTGAACAAAGTACGACAGAAAAATACAACAACTGGAAGAAAGGAAGAAGCTCCTGGGTCGTCGTCCTTGGATCCTACCTGAAGGGTAGGTACAGACAGTGCAACTCCTGGGTCGTCCTCCTCAGATCCTACCTGAAGAGTAGGTACAGACAGCGCAGCTCCTGGATCGTCCACCACGGATCCTACCTGAAGGGTAGGTACAGATAGCCTCCACAATGCTCTCGCTCGCCAACCTCCTCCATGTGTCGTCTCATCGCGTAGTCCACCTCTGGATACTAACTCGTCATGTGGTCCACCTCTGAGTACCGTCCTGTCCTCGAACACTCAGCCTCCATCAGCGCTGCCGTCGTCTGCAACCAACACAACGAGGTACCGACATAGCCCGTGCATGGGTGAGTATAACGATACTCAGTAGGGACCCCGAGACCCTCAAGGTCTCACTAAAACCAAAATGGATAACCACAAAGAAGATCTCAACAGATAACCACTACTTAGATATATACCCATGGATATACCTAAGTTATCAAGTAACCCATCTCAATCATGAGGAAAGCACCAAGATCATGAAATCAACGGATAACCACTACCCAGGTATATGTCCATACATATACCTAAGTTATCAAGTGAACCATCTCAATCATGAGGTAAACACAAGGTTAAAAGCCTCAGCTCACACCAGGATTTTCATTATCGAAACCGTAATTGCTGAAGAGCCCCGTCTCCGGAGTGTACAGTGGTCCTATCACGACTCCTAGGTACTGCTCACTAACCTAATACTGCTGAGGTACTCCTCCTGTCGAGTACCGCGAGTCTGCCACCCAAACACAGTAGTGCTTCCCGCCGGGGTATGCCACCCAAACACAGTAGTGGACACCCCCTAGTAGCCTGCAGAGGTACTCTCCGGATGAGTACCGTGGGTCTGCATTGTCACAGAGGTAGTTCTTCGTTCGCCATGGGTCTGCACATCACAATGTAGTGCTCCGTCCATTGGGCTAGTCGACTGACTCCAAGTCGAGTCGGTCAAGCAGTCGTCAGGTCTCATCCAGCCACACGGTCTCCGTACACCGCATCCTCGTCTCTGGGAGGGTCCGCTCCACGAGCTATAGGTCGATACTCCAAGTATCTCAAAGTCCCATGAAGAAGAATCTCAAAGGACTGCCTCGTCATATGGGTCTCAACGCAACAGACGGCACGTCAATCGGACGCCCGGTCTGGGAGTTATTAGTCTTTTCGTCCCAGGGGCCCGGTTGGTTTCGAGTGCGAACCAACCTAGACATGTCTCAACTGTACCCCGAACTCTCATAGGGTATACTCAAAGGGACCGTTTCTCCACGTGATCACCAACGCCGCTGACGGTTCGTCAAACGGACGTCCAGTCCGAAAGATAACAGTTTTTCCATTCCAAGGGCCCGGTTGAATTTCGGGTACAATCCAACCCGGCCACTATCCAAGAACAAAAAAACTCAGGCAAAGTACGCCAAAAGTTCAGTCTCATCAAGAGGAATTCAATGAGACAGACGACGCGTCAATCAGACGCCCGGTCTGTGAGTTATTGGCTGTTTCTTTCCAGTGGCCCGGTTGGTTTCATGAGCGAACCAACCCGACCTACTCCGACACCATCCAAACCTCAAGAAGAGTAAGCCAAAATATCCTTCTCACTTAGAGGAATCCAAAAAATTTGATGGCACGTCAATCGGACATCCAGAGTTCAAGTTATGAGCGTTTCCGCTCCGAGGGCCCGGTTGGTTCCATGCACGAACCAACCCTGCCGAACCCAAGGTATTCCGAAACCTTGTGTGCGATATACTGAAACGACCGCCTCGTTCCAAGGATCGCTACGCAACTGACGGTTCATCGTTCGGAGGTCTGTATCCCATGTTATGGGAAAAAGACCGAAGATGGTCCGAAAACGGGGGTTTCGGGCCCGGACCGACCCGGCCTGAGAACCCTTGGTCGGCCCGAACCGGGTCGAACCGACTCGGGTCGGGGTCGGCCCAGCCCGGCACGCTGGCGCCAGCTGGCTCGGACAAGCGGCCGAGCCGTTCCGGCTCGCGGGGGGGGGGGGGGGGGGGGGTGGGGGGGCGCTGCCCCCCGGTTTCACTGTAACCGCGACCCCATTAATGGGGCCGCTTGCTCGGCCGGCCAGGGGAATTAATTCCCCTGGGTTTCCCTTTGTTTGGACAGCCTGCACCGGCCAACCAGTTCTGCCATCAAGGACCGGCGACGGCCGGTCCTTCCTCCTTCGCCGACACCGGCGGCCCGGAACCGGTCGCCGGTCACCCTGCTCTGCCGCGGCCTGGAACCGGCCGCCGCCTGGTTCATTCAGCACGGTGTGACGACACCGCACCCCTCTGTCGCGGCCCCGCTCCGGCCGCGGTGTCCTCGGTTTTCTTCGACGCGGCGCGACGACGTCGCGTCCTTGTTCAACATCACGGCGCGGCGCGACGGCGTCGCGCATTACTTGTCGTACGATCCCACGTGGTGCGACGACACCACGCCATTCTGTCCCAACCAAATTAGAAACAACATTCAAATTGGAGGAGGTTCGGTCGTGTTTTCGCGGTCCGTCCCCCACTCAATAATTGATAGCAACTGGTCGTAAATTCATGATGGATGACAAAGTAGAATTCACGAACGAAATAATTAAATAACACCTACAGTTTTCCCGCAAACAAGAATTCACTACCCGAAACATATTCTTCGCGGATCAACTTGATGTTTATTTGATCCGCATTCTTTGATTTAGAATGAAATAACGTGGTGTTCATTAATATTCAAAAAACAATTCCCTACCTCAACGTTGCTTGAACGGAGGTTCATCGAACGAGGATTCGTCGCAGAAAGAGACGTCGCAAAAGAAGACGTCGTCGGCGTCGCGGTAAGAGGCGTCGTGGAAGGAGATGTCGCAGAAGGAGACGTCGACCTCCGAGGAATCCGGCGTTCATCACGTTCTTCGTGTTCTTCGTCTTCTTCGGCGAAAAAGATGAAGAAACTCTTCAATCCTTAGCCTTTTTCTCCCCAAGACTCCACCACAAGAAACTAACCCAAAATAAAATAATCTCACCTCTTATTTTATTAGCATAACATATCTTTTGAATTTCAAGAGTTTGAAATTTAAAAAGCCACACTTAACTCACTTAATTAATAAAATAAGTTATTAATGTTTAAGTTATCAAGAGTTAATGGTGAGTTGAGGGGGGTTGAAGAATATGAAGGGGTGGGGTTTGTGTGGGCCCCACCACCCTCATAACCTCTCTTGGGAAGTTGGGTAGTTACCCAACTTCCACCCAAAGCCTTAAACCACTATAAGAAAACAAAAATTGTCGTTAATTTATAAATTAAACTTCCACAATTTTTATCATCTTCTCTCGTGAAAACAAAACTCCGGAAATGGCGTTCCTAAGCAATTACCGGCGCTACGGTTCCATCAGTGCCCTCAGAATTCGATTCCGAGCACCGGTTTAAAAGTTAGAAAAACACGCTCGTCCGTTTCACTGAACGTACCCGTGCTAAACTTCGGAAAATGATTCCGGGCACACCGGGCCTCGGAATCAGGCGCCGTCAGAAACTGCATTCTTTTAAAAATCCATAGAAAATTAAGAAAAAATTTCCCTTGAAATTTCAAGCCTTTACATTACTCCCACCTCAGGGATTTACATCCCAGTAAAGATTCAACACAAACTAGGTTCACAAAAGCGGTATTGAGCACGCATCTAAGCCTTCTTCTCTCATGTGCTTACCTGGAGGTTCCCGTACTGCTAGAGAAAGTGCACCCGAGGAATCGACCTTCCTCGAAGGATCTGATCCTGTCGATCCCCGATCCCCACTGGAACCTCCATGAAAGTCACCCCATCGCCAAAGTCCAACTTCCCATGGTCGATGATATGCGAAGGTCCAAGCACGTATCTCTTCAGTTGAGATACGTGGAAGTCGTCGTGCACCTGGTGCAACTGAAGTGGATGGGTCAAGCGGTAAACCTCCCTGCCTACCCAGCTGAGGACCTAAGAAGGTCCACTGAACCTCGGAGATAACTTTCCACCTTGGCCACATCTCCGTAAACTTTATCGAGGTGAGACCCGTATAAGGACATGCTCGTCATCCTCGAAAACTAGAGGTATCCAATTCCTATTAGAACTGAAACTCAAACAACTGCTACCACAAGGGTAAGGTTGAACGACTCAAGAGAAATCGGTCGCACCCTCCTGTGCAAGAGTATATCATGTGCTGCTTGGGGTTTCCTTTTCTCCGACCAAGGAAAACCCATCCCGACGTTTGCATGAAACTGTCAATTTGAGTATGACCAGTTATTTCCCATTCCATACTCAAACTAACGTCGTAAGGGCTCGACGCTTCCACCAAGAGATTCCAAACAAAACTCTCGCCACGAGGGTCTGACCACACCGTCAGCATAAATGTGATTATCGAGTCTCCTCCTAAGGTATCCCCAGACGCGAGGGTCGAGTCCACGGCTTACCGGAAACTCTAGGTCTAGAACAAGATTCGTGAAAGCAAGGAATGATTCATATCGACGTCTGTTACTACAGCAGCTAGTAGTGGACACAGACTGTCCCTTGAATCATTTTTAGAGCCATTGGGTCACACTCCATGACCGTATGCAGCCACACACTTCCTCCACCCTCCAGCACCCTGAGCCTGGCGGGGATAACTAAGGCTGGTGGTTGTAGCATGTTAAGATGTACACCACCTCATGCTGCTCTCCTAGCTCTGCCTCTACGTCTGCTGCTTCGCAGACTCCTCTCTCCTTAAAGATTCCTCTTCTTGAAACATTTAACACGCTCGAGTCTCTAAGACTGGCACCGGTTTCTTGTTTCTTACTGCACCGTGCAGTCTTCATCCACTCCTGGATGATCTGCACCTTCTTTTCCAACGATCTTAAGAGCTGCTAATATTTCTCCTTTGCCGAAAAGAGAAACTCGGTCTCATCCCCTAGATGAACCACGCCCATTGCCTAATACAGTCAATCACGACATGAATGATGCATTCATTCCATGGATGACGTCGTAAGGCCTCGACGTAACTACCAAGAGATCCAACCGTCACTCTCGCCTCCAAGGGTTGAGTCACGTTGTCGGCATCAGAGTGAGGTCACTGGGTCTCCTCCAGAAGAAATCTCGAAAGTGAGGGTCAAGTCAACAGTTTTACCCGGAACCTCTCAGTATCAACCAAACAAAAGGAGAGAAAAGAAAACAAAGATAAGTGTCTTTTATTATTGCAGCTCATAGTACAAAGACACGAATACAACAACAACATGGAACTAGAAGTACAAGGGACGTATCCACTAGTTCCGCTCCTGTCCACCTGCTCCCAGAGCTCTACTGCCTTGTCCACTGCTTGGCTGTTGCTCAAGCACCCACCGCTGCTTCTGCCTCGGTGGCTCCTCCAAAGCATGCGGATCAACTATACAAGGATTCAGACAGTCACGTGCCAGGTGACTCTTCCTGCCGCAGGAGTAACACTGTCCATTTCTGGAACGCTTGGCTCTGACCCCACCCTGGGTGCCCCGCACCACCGATCCTAAAACCTGAGATCGCCCATGTAACAGCCCGAGATTTTATGAAAAATATTATTTTTAATTTTATTAATGTCTTGTGTTGTACGCTACACCAAAAGGAGCTTTCACAACACGCATCCTTGACTTGCCTTGCATTACACGCAATCGCGCCCTTCCTCGATAGCGTGTGTAGTACGCAATACCGAGTTTCACTAAACAACGATATGCTATTAAAATATTGGTAAAACTAGCCGTTATGAATAGTAATAACCACTTTTTAAAATTCTGTAAATCTTATATTTCAAAATGAACTTCATTTTTGGATTCGGAGTATCGAATTTAGCCTAAGGTGAAATTTTGGTACATTTTGGATAACTTTCATATTCTGATGAATAGTGAAAATTACTAAATTATAATTAAAAAACAACTTTTTTAATCGAAATAATTAATAGTGATAAATTATTAATTGGAGTAGTTTTAAAGTATATTTATAATATATTTTTACAATTTAATACAATGTTGGTCATTGGATGTAATTGCACATTTAAACCAGACATAAACAAGTGTCAATCTTTTGATAGATATTGTATATTAAAAACACGCTATTTGTTTTAACAGCGGGATTTAATTATAAAATTAATTAATGCAACTTCTATGTTATGAATTTGGTAAAATAGACTTCATTTTTGAATTTGGAATATGAAATATAGCTTAGGATGAAATTTTGGCATTGTTCTGAAAAACATCAATTTTTGATGAATAGTGAAACTACTAAGTGGTAGTTAAAAAACTGAATTTTTCATAAAACTTAATTTTACCGCTTCTGTGAATGGAATTTCAAAAATCCGAGAGACACGGTTGATGTCAGTAAGTAAAATGTGGTTCAATGAGATGAAAATAATTTTTGGTGAATAGTAACTTTTTACTTTTATTTACCACGGTTAAAAGTAAATAGGGTAATTAAGGATAAGAATGATATTAATATTACCCTAACACATGTCCTAATTCTATTGGACAAGTTTATCTCGACCAAAAACAACCTTAAGTGAAAAATATTATCATTTAGGCCCACTTGGATTAGATTAGGACATTTATTATTATTTAATTCAAAGAAGAGTTAAAAGAGTTAAAATCAAAGTTTATTTACTAAAACATTTTTAATATAGGGTTATACATAAGATAAATTCGATTGTAAATATTCATTAGAAAGATAAAAAGATGTCCTACATAATTATATTTTATTTATAATTTTTAGACTTTAAATAAAATAATATATTTATCACACAACGATGATGCAGTAATTACCCTTTTAAGTAAATATTAACATAATTGATGTTATAAATGCTCAAATGAATGTAATTTGAGACTTTTTATGACTTAAAATAATTTTCTAAGTTACTATGACATATTAGTGTTGATTTAATCAACTTGGTTCGAACATATAATTCTGTTATGACTTTCACAAAAATCATATATCAAATAGTGTCAAAATTGACACAAAATAGTTTATAAATCAAATATTATATTATTAATTGTTATTTTATTCCTAAAAATCTAAGGTTCGGCCAAATGACTTAGATAAGGATATATGTATTAATAATAAACAATTTGGGGTTCGTTTGGCATGTTATAGTATGTGTATTAACCATATAGTGAAAGAAAACAAAAAGACACGGTAAAAGTTAAAATATTTAACTTAGAGTTAAATCTAATTGATAAGGTTAAAATAATACCCTAAACTTGTCTAAATCTTATTGGTTGATAGGATTTCGACCCATACCCACTTTAGCTTCGAAATAAGACCCTTTGGAACCATTATAAACCGATTTTGACATTAATATAAAATAATATTTTGAGGTATTCCTAAGGTGCCCTTCTCCTCCCTTATAAAAGGACACCTCCCCCCCCTCCTCCTCACACCAATTTGAGCACTCAAGCTCGGCCAACCCCTGCCAAAATCCCTTCTCCACTTCCCTAGAATAATCCTAGAGGTTCTGGTCTTCCTCAAAGACCAATTTTAGTGCCCTAAGAGGAGGTCTCAAAGAGGCGCTTCAAAGAAGAGGTAATTACCGTTACCAATTCTTTCATCTTTATTTCTTCTTCCACTTCTTCTTCTTAGGTTGTTTCACTATGAAGTAATAACATCAGTATCACTAATATACTGATATGTTATTATAAGTATGAAAAAACCCTATTTCACCATCTATCCATCGTACGGAAAACGAAATCACCGCGCGTGCGTACGTACGGAATACCGTCTCCACGCCGTGGTGTAATCTATTTTCCACCACCACCTTACATGGATGGGTATAATGGTGTAAAGAATAACTATACATAGTTATTAAAACATAATATTGATTCTGATATATTGTATAATCCACTCCAATTCAATTCAATATTTATGGAAATGATATCATCGCTCGTGCGTACGTACGGACTACCGTCTCCACGACGCGATGAGATTCATTCTCCATGTTAACCATTTAAGAATGATTACAAAGTATATATAAGAAATAATAATGAAATATATGAAATTATAAAGCTACTGTATTTATGTATATATATATATATATATGTATTCCATCTACTTACTTCCATTCAAGACAATAAGGAAAGGAAAACAGCGTTCATGCGTATGTACGGACTACCGTCTCCATGAACGGTGTTTTTCATTTCATTTATCTATCTATTATATGTATATATATACTGAATATATATGATATATAAATCATATTTTATATTCTGGAAGTAATTAAATCATGATATAAGTAATAATAATGTCAAGAACAACAAGTCAAAACACCTACGATAAATGAAACGATTTTACCCAAAACGCTATTTTAACATGAAGTTACAAAAGAACGGGTAATATAAAGTCATAAGTGGAACATATATGATATAATAACAATGAATATGATTCTGGAATAAGTCAATAACATGATTTAAATCATTATACAGGAGGTTCGGACACTTACGAAGCAAATCAGACCTAAGGTAAGGGAAATATCACAATCTCATTTTTATCCGAGATTGTTTATTCGTAAGTATTTACTGGGGTGTATTTTATCATCCACATCCATGTTTCATAAATATTTAATATTACTTCCATCCACCTAAAATTTTTTAAATCCATTTTTACCCTTCGGTGAGTTTTTAGTAAAGAATATGAAAGGAATCTTTTGTCATTTTTTTCGTACGAGGTACTTTTTGACTTTTCCGACAAAAGTACGAAGAATGTTTTTTTAACTTATACAACATGAATGGATTTTTAAAACATTATTTCAAAGAAGCTTCCTTTACAAGTTCTCAAGTTTATTTTTAATCAACTTCTTTTAGTTTATAATTGTATGACATGTTAAGAAAAGAAAAGTGTTTTTGAAGAAGAAAGGATATTTTCCTCAAGAATTCAATTCAAGTGTTTTATCAAAATTATTTTCCATCTAAGATAATAAAGGGTTCTGTTTTTATCCCTTTAATTACATTGATTTGATTATGTTATGATGGAATTATTTTTATGAAGTCATTTACCTTATATGATTTGTTTTATGATGTCATGATGTTTCAAGAATCCCATTTTTATTACATGGGTTATGCGATGATGTATGATTTATGATTATGTGGCACACATAAGAAAGGATTCATTATAAGATGGGTGGGACCTATATCTCCCTCCAATGCATTGGGTAAAGATTTTATATCTCATGAGATAGACATGGCTGAAATGGTAGGTTATACCGGTTCAGTGAAACAGGACTGAAACGAGGGTTACTCGATTCAGAAAGGGACTTTGTCCACTAAGATAGTCTTGGCAATGAGTCTTGACTAACAAGAAATGATTCTCTATGATTATGTGTGTATGACACAAAGTTTCATGTTTTAAGTTATGATTATTGGGATTTCATTTCACTACTATGATTTATCCCATGTTATGAAATTATGCTCTCTTTTGGAGGTTAAGATTTCCAAAAGTTATGTTCTTATGAATATGGTGTGATTGATTTTTCTTTTGTTTACCCTTAATGAGCATTTGAGCTCACCCTTTTATGTTTTCTTTTCCCCAGGATATAAAGAAAGGTTTTAGGTAAAAAAAAGGGAAGATCTTTATGGGAGATATTGAAGATCTTTCACCACGATTAGAAGATTACGTTCCGAGTTTCCAAAGACACTAAACTATTACGATCCTTGTGTGTGTGTTTTTGTTATGTACTAAGTATTCCGCAAAAGTAATGTAATGTCCATGTACGTCAAGCTTCGGGTCTCTACAGTTGGTATCAGAGGAAAGGTTTAGTCAACCTTTGGAAACTAGGATGCGAAAACGTTAGTGAGATCCCTAGAGATATTTCTAAGGTATGTCTAGGGATGTCTCTAAGGTTAAGTATACGTATAGGTTATAGTCGTAGAATTGCTCTAACGATCTTAGAATTAAACCTAAGATGTTAGATATTGAAGGTACTCCCCCTTTATTATGTTGTTTTCCCTAGCATGATTTTTTCCTCTCACACTATTCTTTTTGGGTTTTAGAATATGGCTGGAAACAAGGTGATTCACGATAATGGAGGATATGATGGACAATGGAATGATATTTTTCATGAGCAAAAAAATGAAATGGGATTTGGAAGTCCAAACATCATTATTATGCCGAATCAGCAATCTCATAATATGATCAATAAAGTAAAATTTGGTAAGTTTCCTGACTCGGCTAATAAGAGAAAGATGGAGTTTCATGATGATCATAGAGGAAAGAAAGTTCAATTTCCCCTATGTAAATCATGTGGGAAGAGGCATCAAGGAGAATGTTTCAAAGGAACTGGAAGATGATTTGGGTGTGGAAAAGAAGGACACAAAGCCAGTAAGTGCAAAGGAAAAGGTTCAGTTAACACCAGGGATGAGGATAATGGTATTGCTACAACATCAACACTGGTTAAATGTTTTAAATGTGGAATGTACGGGCATTATGCAAACTAATGCCCTAAGGGAAAGTCTCATGAAGAGAATCAATATGGTCGTATGGGAAGTATTTATGTTGATGATGATGAAGAGACTACAAATGATATGTGAGATGAAAGAATTGTTGAATCTTGGACAATGGTTTAAGAATGTAGTGGAATGATTACATGTTTATCATGTGTAATGTTGTATAAGTAATCTCATGGTACTGTAGAATAAAGAGATATGTAAGGATTGTTACACTATTGTCTGATTAATGTTACCAGTATCCATGAAAGGTTATTCAGATATTTTTGGAATGTAGATGATATGCGCATAATGAAGGGATAAGGAGAAAATTAAATGTTTGATAGTATTCATGAGCTCATGATTGATATAAGGACTAAGTGATATCATGGTTTGAGTATATAGAATTTTGAGGATTTTGGTATGTGGAAAGTGTTAACTTTTAACTGCATTCAAGTTTTCACTAAGGTTCAATGGGTATTCAAGAGAATACATGATTAAGGACTTTGAATGTTTGGAATGTGACCAACAAAACATATCTTATGATATATGGGGTTCAACGATGGTATTAAATCTCTGGTAATCGTTTTCACTATGTTATGAGAATGGACTGCAGTATTATGGATAAGCCTAAAGATTGGAATGGATTATGTTGGACATAAGTTAGTATTGTTTAAGGATAGAAGTTTTTTCGATATTATTGATGGGATGTTATAGTAATATAGTTTTAGAAAAAGGACAACCTGCAGGACGGGCGACAGCCCATCGCTTCGGACAAGGCTGTGGGAATCGAACCCACAACCGAAGTGCGACTGGCCTTTATCGCCTACCACTGGACTACAGGAAGTCCCTATTTAGTAGAAACTAGTTTTATTATATTAAGCAGTATGATATATGAAGTATAAGTCCATTTTAGGAACCATATATGATTAATCTCACTATAGATCGATTTATGCATATAATTTTTGCTAACCTTTTGTTTGAGACAGATGGAATGACCCAACATTCTATCACATGATCTGCTAACACTTCACGAATTACAAATTCAACTTCATTTATTTAAGAGATGAAGTGGAAATTGTTCAAGGCACGAACAATAGTGAGATTGTACCAAAATAAAGTAAGTATTTATTCTATTTCAAATTTTCAACTTTAGGGAAATGATCTTGAAAACCAAAAATGTTGTCCTAGTGATCTTATACCTGATGAATCAGATGGTACCTTATATCATCACAAATCTATGGATTTGTGATTATTGGCTTTTCCATAGCCATGTTCTCTACCACTCTCCATCAGAGCATGATGGTTAGATTTCTCTTCCATATCCATATTTTCACCTATGTGGAAACCCAGTGATTGGTTTTTTTGGGTAACCGTTACGTTTCATACTTTTGTTTTTAAAGATTGGTTTTGATATTCCTTTTTACGATGTGGGTTTCTATTAAAGAAACTTTCGAATAGTAAACCATTTATAACCCCGACGAATTTCGAGGGCGAAATTCATTTTAAGGGGGGTAGAATGTAACAGCCCGAGATTTTATGAAAAATATTATTTTTAATTTTATTAATGTCTTGTGTTGTACGCTACACCAAAAGGAGCTTTCACAACATGCATCCTTGACTTGCCTTGCATTACACGCAATCACGACCTTCCTCGATAGCGTGTGTAGTACGCAATACCGAGTTTCACTAAACAACAATATGCTATTAAAATATTGTTAAAACTAGCCGTTATGAATAGTAATAACCACTTTTTAAAATTCTGTAAATCTTATATTTCAAAATGAACTTCATTTTTGGATTCGGAGTATCGAATTTAGCCTAAGGTGAAATTTTGGTACATTTTGGATAACTTTCATATTCTGATGAATAGTGAAAATTACTAAATTATAATTAAAAAACAACTTTTTTAATCGAAATAATTAATAGTGATAAATTATTAATTGGATTAGTTTTAAAGTATATTTAGAATATATTTTTACAATTTAATACAATGTTGGTCATTGGATGTAATTGCACATTTAAACCAGACATAAACAAGTGTCAATCTTTTGATAGATATTGTATCTTAAAAACACGCTATTTGTTTTAACAACGGGATTTAATTATAAAATTAATTAATGCAACTTCTATGTTATGAATTTGGTAAAATAGACTTCATTTTTGAATTTGGAATATGAAATATAGCTTAGGATGAAATTTTGGCATTGTTCTGAAAAACATCAATTTTTGATGAATAGTGAAACAACTAAGTGGTAGTTAAAAAACTGAATTTTTCATAAAACTTAATTTTACCGCTTCTGTGAATGGAATTTCAAAAATCCGAGAGACACTGTTGATGTCAGTAAGTAAAATGTGGTTCAATGAGATGAAAATAATTTTTGGTGAATAGTAACTTTTTACTTTTATTTACCACGGTTAAAAGTAAATAGGGTAATTAAGGGTAAGAATGATATTAATATTACCCTAACACATGTCCTAATTCTATTGGACAAGTGTATCTCGACCAAAAACAACCTTAAGTGAAAAATATTATCATTTAGGTCCACTTGGATTAGATTAGGACATTTATTATTATTTAATTCAAAGAAGAGTTAAAAGAGTTAAAATCAAAGTTTATTTACTAAAACATTTTTAATATAGGGTTATGCATAAGATAAATTCGATTGTAAATATTCATTAGAAAGCTAAAACGATTTCCTACATAATGATATTTTATTTATAATTTTTAGACTTTAAATAAAATAATATATTTATGACACAACGATGATGCAGTAATTACCCTTTTAAGTAAATATTAACAAAATTGATGTTATAAATGCTCAAATGAATGTAATTTGAGACTTTTTATGACTTAAAATAATTTTCTAAGTTACTATGATATATTAGTGTTGATTTAATAAACTTGGTTCGAACATATAATTCTGTTATGACTTTCACAAAAATCATATATCAAATAGTGTCAAAATTGACACAAAATAGTTTTTAAATCAAATATTATATTATTAATTGTTATTTTATTCCTAAAAATCTAAGGTTCGGCCAAATGACTTAGATATGGATATATGTATTAATAATAAACAATTTGGGGTTATTTAGGCATGTTATAGTATGTGTATTAACCATATAGTGAAAGAAAACAAAAAGACACGGTAAAAGTTAAATTATTTAACTTAGAGTTAAATCTAATTGATAAGGTTAAAATAATACCCTAAACTTGTCTAAATCTTATTGGTTGATAGGATTTCGACCCATCCCCACTTTAGCTTCGAAATAAGACCCTTTGGAACCATTATAAACCGATTTTAACATTAATATAAAATAATATTTTGAGGTATTCCTAAGGTGCCCTTCTCCTCCCTTATAAAAGGACACCTCCTCCCCCTCCTCCTCACACCAATTTGAGCACTCAAGCTCGGCCAACCCCTGCCAAAATCCCTTCTCCACTTCCCTAGAATAATCCTAGAGGTTCTGGTCTTCCTCAAAGACCAATTTTAGTGCCCTAAGAGGAGGTCTCAAAGAGGCGCTTCAAAGAAGAGGTAATTACCGTTACCAATTCTTTCATCTTTATTTCTTCTTCCACTTCTTCTTCTTAGGTTGTTTCACTATGAAGTAATAACATCAGTATCACTAATATACTGATATGTTATTATAAGTATGAAACAACCCTATTTCACCATCTATCCATCCTACGGAAAAAGAAATCACCGCGCGTGCGTACGTACGGAATACCGTCTCCACGCCGTGGTGTAATCTATTTTCCACCACCACCTTACATGGATGGGTATAATGGTGTAAAGAATAACTATACATAGTTATTACAACATCATATTGATTCTGATATATTGTATAATCCACTCCAATTCAATTCAATATTTATGGAAATGATATCATCGCTCGTGCGTACGTACGGACTACCGTCTCCACGACGCGATGAGATTCATTCTCCATGTTAACCATTTAAGAATGATTACAAAGTATATATAAGAAATAATAATGAAATATATGACATTATAAAGCTACTGTATTTATGTATATATATATATATATGTATGTCATCTACTTACTTCCATTCAAGACAATAAGGAAAAGAAAACAGTGTTCATGCGTATGTACGGACTACCGTCTCCATGAACGGTGTTTTTCATTTCATTTATCTATCTATTATATGTATATATATACTGAATATATATGATATATAAATCATATTTTATATTCTGGAAGTAATTAAATCATGATATAAGTAATAATAATGTCAAGAACAACAAGTCAAAACACCTACGATAAATGAAACGATTTTACCCAAAACGCTATTTTAACATGAAGTTACAAAAGAACTGGTAATATAAAGTCATAAGTGGACCATATATGATATAATAACAATGAATATTATTCTGGAATAAGTCAATAACATTATTTAAATCATTATACAGGAGGTTCGGACACTTACGAAGCAAATCGGACCTAAGGTAAGGGAAATATCACAATCTCATTTTTATCCGAGATTGTTTATTCGTAAGTATTTACTGGGGTGTATTTTATCATCCACATCCATGTTTCATAAATATTTAATATTACTTCCATCCACCTAAAATTTTTTAAATCCATTTTTACCCTTCGGTGAGTTTTTAGTAAAGAATATGAAAGGAATCTTTTGTCGTTTTTTTCGTACGAGGTACTTTTTGACTTTTCCGACAAAAGTACGAAGAATGTTTTTTTTAACTTATACAGCATGAATGGATTTTTAAAACATTATTTCAAAGAAGCTTCATTTACAAGTTCTCAAGTTTATTTTTAATCAACTTCTTTTAGTTTATAATTGTATGACATGTTAAGAAAAGAAAAGTGTTTTTGAAGAAGAAAGGATATTTTCCTCAAGAATTCAATTCAAGTGTTTTATCAAAATTATTTTCCATCTAAGATAATAAAGGGTTCTGTTTTTATCCCTTTAATTACATTGATTTGATTATGTTATGATGGAATTATTTTTATGAAGTCATTTACCTAATATGATTTGTTTTATGATGTCATGATGTTTCAAGAATCCCATTTTTATTACATGGGTTATGCGATGATGTATGATTTATGATTATGTGGCACACATAAGAAATGATTCATTATAAGATGGGTGGGACCTATATCTCCCTCCAATGCATTGGGTAAAGATTTTATATCTCATGAGATAGACATGGCTGAAATGGTAGGTTATACCGGTTCAGTGAAACAGGACTGAAACGAGGGTTACTCGATTCAGAAAGGGACTTTGTCCACTAAGATAGTCTTGGCAATGAGTCTTGACTAACAAGAAATGATTCTCTATGATTATGTGTGTATGCCACAAAGTTTCATGTTTTAAGTTATGATTATTGGGATTTCATTTCACTACTATGATTTATCCCATGTTATGAAATTATGCTCTCTTTTGCAGGTTAAGATTTCCAAAAGATATGTTCTTATGAATATGGTGTGATTGATTTTTCTTTTGTTTACCCTTACTGAGCATTTGAGCTCACCCTTTTATGATTTCTTTTCCCCAGGATATAAAGAAAGGTTTTAGGTAAAAAAAGGGAAGATCTTTATGGGAGATATTGAAGATCTTTCACCACGATTAGAAGATTACGTTCCGAGTTTCCAAAGACACTAAACTATTACGATCCTTGTGTGTGTGTTTTTGTTATGTACTAAGTATTCCGCAAAAGTAATGTAATGTCCATGTACGTCAAGCTTCGGGTCTCTACAGCCCAACTGTTGGTTTGGTCCTCCTGGACCTCTGCATCATTTATCTAGTACCCACAGATGACTCGGCTACTGATCGAAAAACACACGACAAAGGCAGCAGCTCCTGAACATGCTTGGGGTGTAGAGCTACTGGCACAAACTCCACCCTGAAGAAGGTCTCAAAGTCTACCCATGCGAAGGTCATCCCGTCGTAAAACTGGAACAAGTGGCTCCACCACATTCCTATTGCTGCCTGAAGAAGGCTGGCAACAAAGATCACCATTAAGTCTATCAGCGTCCCCACTAGCCTGAAGACTCTCACCACAGCCTCCAGCCAATACTCAGCCGCCTACGGGTCCATCTCCCTCGGAACCTGGGTGGCCTCTGGCACTCGAACTCGTGCAGTGCGCTCAAGTGGCGTGCATCGCCTACTACTAGGGCTGGTGGCATCAGTGGCCCAATGTATGGTATTACCGCTGGTGCCTGAACTGCAAGAGGGCCCTGTACCGATGCCTCGTCGCTCGGCAGGCTGTCAGTACACACATCCCTATGGGCTCTAGCTGGTCTTCCATGAAAAGGCATCCTGAAAGAAACAACGTGACACAGTCAAACGATTATACCTAGTGAGCTGACCTGGTTTGAGCTATTTTAAGTGAAAACCTTTGAAAACACACACGCAATCAGTGTTTTTGTGCACAAAGTCGGAAATCAGTTGTCATGGTCCAGGTGTATGGATACGTTGGCCGCCCGCACCAATACTGGACTCCCTGAACTGAAGGCCACACTCAGTACCCTTAACACTATTGCTTCACAGAAATAAATTATCAGAGTTATAAGTTCTATGGTAGAACCGACCCTCTGATACCAATTTGTCACGACCCGTCATCGGGGCCCGTGTCGTGACTACCCCAAGCCCGCCTTCCATAGGCCAAGGGCTGGCGACTAGCACCAAAGGTGTAAATCCCAATAACCGGGAAGGCATTGCCTTTATAAAAGCAAACAAACACCATAGAGCACAAGCGGAAGTAAAACAATAAGTACAAAAAAGAAGTTATGAAAAGTAAATGTGCCAGAATACAAACCCAACTGAAGTACAGCTACAACTGAAAAAAGTACAATAGAAAAAGACAGCAACTGGAAGAAAGGAAGCAGCTCCTGGGTCGTTGTCCTTGGATCCTACTTGAAGGGTAGGTACAGACAGCGCAGCTCTTGGGTCGTCATCCTCGGATCCTACCTAAAGGGTAGGTACAGACAGCGTAGCTCCTGGATCGTCCACCGCGGATCCTACATGAAGGGTAGGTACAAATAGCCTCCACAATGATTTTGCCCGTCAACCTCCTCCGTGTGTCTTCTCGTCGCGTAGTTCACCTCTGGATACTGACTCATCGTGTGTTACACCTCCGAGTACCGTCCAGTCCTCGAACACTCATCCTCCGTCAGCGCTGCCGTCGTCTACAACCAACACAATGAGGTGCAGGCATATCCCGTGCAGGGGTGAGTATAACGATACTCAGTAGAGACCCCGAGACCCTCAAGGTCTCACTAAATCCAACATGGATAACCACAAAGAAGATCTCAACAGATAACCTCTACTTAGATATGTGCCCATGCATATACACAAGTAACCCATCTCAATCATGAGGAAAGCACCAAGATCATGAAATCAACGGATAACCACTACCCAGGTATATGCCCATACATATACCTAAGTTATAAAGTGACCCATCTCAATCCTGAGGTAAACACAAGGTTAAAAGTCTCAGCTCAAACCAGGATTTTCATTATCGAAATCGTAACTGTTGAAGAGCCCCGTCTCTGGAGTGTACAGTGGTCCTGTCACGACTCTGAGGTACTGCTCACTAACCTAAGACTACAGAGGTACTCCTCCTGTCGAGTACCGCAGTTCAGCCACCCAAACACCGTAGTGCTTCCCGCCGGGGTATGTCACCCAAACACAGTAGTGCACACCCCCTAGTAGCCTACAGAGGTACTCTCCGGACGAGTACCGTGGGTCTGCACTGTCATACAGGTAGTGCTCCATCAGCCATGGGTCTGCACATCACAAAGTAGTTCTCCGTCCACTGGGCTAGTCGACTCACTCCAAGTCGAGTCGGTCAAGCAGTCGTCAGGTCTCAGCCGGCTACACGGTCTCTGTACACCGCACACTCGTCTCTGGGAGGGTCTGCTCCACGAGCTACAGGTCGATACTCCATGTATCTCAAAGTACCATGAAGAATAATCTCAAAGGACCGCCTTGTCATAGGGGTCTCAACGCAACAGACGGCGCGTCAATCGGACGCCCGGTCTGGGAGTTATTTGCCTTTTCGTCCAATGGGCCCGGTTGGTTTCGAGTGCGAACCAACCCGGCCGTATCTCAACTATACCCCGAACTCTCATAGGGTATACTCAAAGGGACCGTTTCTCCACATGATCACCAACGCCGCTGACGGTTCGTCAAACGGATGTCCAGTCTGAAAGGTAACAGCTTTTCCGTTCCAAGGGCCCGGTTGGATTTCAGGTACAATTCAACCCGGACACTCTCCAACAACAACAAAAACTCGGGCAAAGTATTCCAAAAGTTCCGTATCATCAAGAGGAATTCAACGAGACAGACGGCGTGTCAATCGGACGCCCGGTCTGTGAGTTATTGGCTTTTTCTTTCCTGGGGCCCAGTTGGTTTCGTGAGCGAACCAACCCGAACGCACTCCGACACCATCCAAACCTCGATCGGAGTAAGCCAAAAGATCCGTCACACTTAGAGGAATCCAACAAAGTCGACATCACGTCAATCGGATGTCCAGAGTTCAAGTTATGTGTGTTTCCGCTCCGAGGGCCCGGTTTGTTCCGTGCACGAACCAACCCGGCCGAAACCAAGGTATTCCGAAACCTTGATTGCGATATACCGAAATGATAGTCTCATTCCAAGGATCTATAAGAAACTAACGGTACGTCGTTCGGAGGTCCGTAGCCCATGTTATGGGAAAAATACTGAAGATGGTCTGAAAACGGGGGTTTCGGGCCCGGACCGACCCGGCCCGAGACCCCCATGGTCGGCCCGGCACGGCTGAGCGCGGTCCGGCCCGGCCGGCGTCCCGGCGCACTTGCGCCAGCTGGCTCGCGGGGGGGGGGGGGCTGCCCCCCGGTTTCCCTGTAACCGCGACCCTATTAATGTGCCCGATTGCTCGGCTGGCCGTGGGAATTAATTCCCGCGGTTTTCCCTTTGTCCGCCCGACCGGTTCTGCCAATAAGGACCAGCGATGGCCAGTCCTTCCTCCTTCGCCGACATCGGCGGCCTAGAACCGGCTGCCGGTCAGCCTGCTCCGCCGCGGCCCGGAACCGGCCACGACCTGGTTCATCCAGCGCGGTGCGACGACACCACACCCCTCCACTGCGGCCCCGCTCCGGCCGCGGTGTCCTCAGTTTTCTTCGACGCGGCGCGACGGCGTCACGTCCTTGTTCAGCTTCACGTTGTAGCGCGATGGGGCCGCGCATAACTGGTCGTACGATCCCGCGTGGTGCGACGGCACCACGCCATTCCGTCCCAACCAAATTAGAAGCAACATTCAAATTGGAGGAGGGTCGGCCATGTTTGTGGTGTCCGGCCCCCTCTCGTTAATTGATAGAAACTGGTCGTAAATTCACGATGGACGAAAATGTAGATTTCACGAACGAAATAATTAAATAACCCCTACAGTTTTCCCGAAAACAAGAATTCAAAACCCGCAACATATTATTGGCGGATCAACTTGATGTTTAGTTGATCCGCGTTCTTTTATTTAGAAGGAAATAACATGGGGTTCATTAATATTCACAAAAAATTCCCTACCTCGACGTTGCTTGAATAGAGGTTCGTCAAACGAGGATTCGTCGCGGAAAGAGACGTCGTGAAAGAAGACGTCCTCGGTGTCGCGGTAAGAGGCGTCGCAGAAGGAGACGTCGCGGGAGGAGACGTCGACCTCCGAGGAATCCGGTGTTCTTTACGTTCATCGCGTTCTTCATGTTCTTCAACGAAGGAGATGAAGAAAGTCTTCAATCCTTAGCCTTTTTCTCCCCAAGACTCCACCACAAGAAACTAACCCAAAATAAATTAATCTCACCTCTTATTTTATTAACATAACATAACTTTTGAATTTCAAGAGTTTGAAATTTAAAAAGCCACACTTAACTCACTTAATTAACAACATAAGTTATTAATGTTTAAGTTATCAAGAGTTAATGGTGAGTTGTGGGGGGTTGAAGAATATGAAGGGGTGGGGTTTGTGTAGGCCCCACCACCCTCATAACCTCTCTTGGAAAGTTGGGTAGTTACCCAGCATCCACCCAAAGCCTTAAACCACTAAAAGAAAACAAAAATTGTAGTTAATTTATAAGTTAAACTTACACAGTTTTTATCATCTTCTCTCGTGAAAACACAACTCTGGAAATGGCATTCCTAAGCAATTACTGGCGCTACGGTTCCATCGGTGCCCTCGGAATTCGATTCCGAGCACCGGTTCAAAAGTTAGAAAAACCCGCTCGTCCGTTCACTGAACGTACCCGAGCCAAACTTCGGAAAATGATTCCGGGCACACCGGGCCTCAGAATCAGGCGCCGTCAGAAACTGCATTCTTGTAAAATTCCAATGAAAATTAAGAAAAAAATTTCCTTGTAATTTCCGGGTCTTTACAAAAATTAATTTTAATAATAAATAAGGGATAATAAAATGAATGATGTCCATTTAATTCGGAGTATACATTAAATATACAACCATTCATTAGTTAGACCAATGTAAGAGTATGTGTTGGAATTTATTTAATTTGATTCCCTGTATGTGATTACAATAAGTTTTTATCAAGTTATATTTAATGTATGTTGATTCATCCATCCCAAAATTATTATGTAGGATCGGTGTGTCCGTTTATATTAATTTAATCCCACATTAATCAATCCTTTGTTTCCCCTCTCCATTGTGGAAGTAATAAATAATTTCAATCAATGGAGTTACTTGAGGCATGGGTAGGCTGTTCAGGATGAATAAAAAAGGATTCATACGCTGTTATCAAATAAGTTGACATTGTGAATGATGTATCTCATGGAAATACCTTCTACAATATTAATCACCCCTAGTTCATTGGATGATTTAATTTACTGTCATTAAAATAACTATTAGGTAAATCTCATAAACTTCTCATTTCATAATTTAATTGTTTTTTCTATATTATTAAATTGGATGTATTCATGATCATGATAGAATAAATGAATTATATAATGTGAAAATATAAAATATAAAATAATGGATTATGCATAATTGTTTTACCAAACTTGGTAATTCAAAAAAAAACTAATCGAAATATTTACAAGGATTGTAATGGATAAAACAAGATAACTTTTTTTAAAAAAAATTAATTAAAATCCCTCAAATATATAATAATTTATATATAGTCATCCATTACATGATTATAAATTAAATCCTTCCAATAATGTTTTTGACCACCCCTCAGTGGGACAATAACTTTTAATATATAGTACATATGATGTTTGTAGGTAGAATCAACCTTGTCAAATTAAGAGTAGTATCCCTCCCTAGACATGAAGTAACATGGAGGAAGTTTTTGAGGAAATATAAGTTAATACATCCGAATTGGTGAGACCACTCAAAGGATTATGGAGTTATATGCTCGTATTTTGAAATGACATGAAATCCTAAATACGTTTTGGTAGCTTGAACAACTCTCATTGGGGTTATGTCAACTGGAATATGGATCCTTCCCACTAGAATTTCCAAGAATATAAATATTCCATTTTCAACAGAGTTAGATATTGAGAATTATTAAAATAGTGAGATATTTAGTAAAAAATTATTTATTTTATTTTTTGTTTAAAATTTTAACCTAGAATAATACTAATAATCTAAAAAATTTATTTTACAATAAAATTGAAAGCTCATCATTTACACTATCTATTTGATATGTATTAGGGAAATAAAATATCATCAGGAAAAGTAACTTGAATGAATAGTTTAGACACTATTAGGTTATGTGGTTCCACGAATAGAAATCCTATATGCAAGAATCCTCAATTAATTATCCACCATCCCTAGAGATGAGTGACGAAGTGTACCTTTCCTATTAAAAAAATTAAGGATGTGGTTTACGTAAAATGATTAATGATATCATCAATACATAGTGAAATCAGGATGTCTACTAAAAAAAAATATAAAATGGTTGATAAACTTCGTGGTGTTTACCAGGAGAGAGAAATATAAGAATGTTTTTAGACATCCGAGGAACTCTTTATGTGAGTGCATGGATATTGTTCCAAAAATTTTACTAACAAGGTCAAGACCAATGAATAATTTTAGGATATAGATTTTATAGTGTTTAAACTCACAAAATTATTGTGCACAAATGTTTCTTGTGAATCCCTTTCATAGACATTCTCTTTCTTTGTTATAAATTTTCATATGGAAAACATTTATAATTATATGCTATATCATCACACTCTTAATCACCAAGTAGTTAAGGAGTTGAATCATGAAAATCCATTGGTTATTATGGTGAAAAAATATAGATTAAAATATAAGAGTTCTAAGACTAAATCTTGATCATGAACTTCCATGAAGAAGAAGATCGACAATAAATTAAAGTAACATGATGTTGTTAGTTTCACATGTAGTGAAAGTAGAATAGAGATGGAAGGCGGTGATAGATAAATGACACGGGTCGGTGGTGATGGAGATATGATGCAAGCATGCATAGAAGCTGGTAGGATGAAGTAGGCATGACACAAAATTGGGTGTTGAAGTCATGTTCATGGGCCAATTATCATTGGTACTATAGTCTATTTAATGGGTCTTCCTATACCCATTTATCACTGGGACATTAATTTCTTAATAAATAGTGTATTGGACTCCAAATTTCAAAAATGGGGGAATATTTAGGTGTTTTTTTATCAATTTAAATATATTTATTTCTATGAATTAAGTATTATATATAGATTTTAGTACTCTCATTCGTATAATAAAACATAAACCATGTATATTAAAAATGATTAATTAAGGGGAGGTAGATATATGAGAAACCAACATTGCTAAACATGAGCCTTTGGATATTGGGGTGACCACCTAAGATTGAAAACTAGAATAATTCTCATATTAATTGTTTTTTATTATTTTCCTTAATTTCCCAATAACATTATTTCTGTATCCAAACATGACTCATATTGTTTTATTTTAATTTTCAGATTTTAATTTTTCTTCCTTTCCAAACATATAATTTATTATGATAAAACACATTTATATAAAATTATTTATGTCTTGGATTAAAAGAACAAAATATTATAAATAGATAACGAATCAATTTTGAATGATTCACACCACACCAATCAGTGGAATAATATGTTATGTCTTGTAAATGAATATTTCATTATAAATTAATACCCTATTTTAAATTTAAATTATGTTGAACTACAAAAACTTTATATATTTCATATATGTTTAAAAGTTTAATATGACCAAATCCATATTTATTAAAAAAGGTAAATGTTCCCTGGAGCATCATAAATTTGTTCATAAATACATTTGAAGAACATTTCATTTTGAGGTAAGGGGTCGGTACTCATACATTATAACATTAGATATGATTTTAGTAGATAAAGATATGTATAATTAAAGAGGTGTAAGTAGGATTCTATTGATAAATTCAATAAATACATGATTAAGGTTGAGAATTATCTTTTTATGATGATTAATAAACACTTCTAAGAAGATTTAGAAACTATTTCACATGTTTCAATGCCTAAATCCTTAAAAATTATAATTTACATTAAATCATTCCATGACTATGTAATTTTCAAAAAGGATATAAAAAAAGAATTTTCTAAGAGGCCCCATCAGGATGTTGAGTATATGTCACAACCCAACGGGGTTTTAACTACCATAGATTCTATCCATATATGAAAATTCCAAAAAATCACTTATGGATTAAAGCAGGCATAAAAAAAGGATCATTAGGTTTGATTAACCTATAATAGAGTTTGGTTTCAAAAAGAATGATTGTGATCTTTTTTTATAAAAATATTTGGGAAGAGAGTGAAATTATTTTCTTAATAGTGTATGTCAAGGAAATATTACACATTTGAAATGGAATTCGATTATTAAATTATATTTTGCGGTGGATGAATTAATGATTCCACATGAAATTCATGGTAAAGTAATCATATATTATTACGATCAATATCCATCAAGATAGATCTGTGGGACTGTATAACATATGTGAAAGTACATATATTTAAATGAAATTAAATATATATAGTATGGAATAATCCAAGAGTGGATTGTTTCTAGTGTCACATGGAATTCATATTTCTTGGATGATATATCCTTAGACACATGAGGAAATTAATATAATGGAAATGATTCCATATGTATCAGTAATTAGGTTAATCATGTATACTATGATATATAATACTGTATATGTCAGATAAACATTAAGTGTTGCAGGATGACATCATGTTGACACTAGTAACTTACATTTGATGACAGTCAATATTATTCTTAAGTATCTAAGAAATACTATGGATATATTCCCAGTTTATGGTGGATATGAGGAATAATTAATTATAGGATATTCATATTATTTTTTTAAAAAAATAAAGGCAACATGATGTTACGAACGAGATACATTTTCACATTGAATGGAGTTGGTGTGAGGAAGAAGAGCACAATAAAGTCCATTGTCACATGTGATGTAGTACAATGTAGTAAGGATCTTCTTGCACAATATTATCATAATAATGAAGTGGGGTCTCTCACAAAAGAATTTGGGTCACATCAATGGATGAACTTGTTCTCCAGAAGTAGCATATCTTGAGTGGTTTTCCTCATATTGATGATCTTTTTTTTCAGTAGTATTTACATAGAAGAAAACGTGGTAAAATTCTTTACTAAATCCTTTAGTATTTTAAAACATGATTATCTTGATTGGTCCAGCAGGCTAAAAGTACAAGGAAGTTGGATCTAGTAAAAGAAATATATTGTTTGAATTTATGTCATATGACCTCGTACTTGTACTTTGATTACATTTATATTCGATGTATTTAATATTATTAAAATTTCTTAATACATTTTCTTCATTATTCACTGCAACTCTAATGTCATAATTTCAAAGAGTATACATCACATTCAGAAGGTCATAGTAGTTCCCCACTATAATGAGATCCTTGAAGTGTAGTGACGATATAATTTAATATGGTTATATATTTAAATAATGCTCTATTATGTGACAAATTGTTTTTATTCTATCAGGTTTGAGTATATATTTGAGGATGAGCATTCCTCGCATGTTGTTCTCACTTACTAATCTCCGAGATTAGATATTATGACAATAGACCTACATGTAGGCATTACCCTAGTTTTTTTCTCAATGGATATTCTTATATGAGAGCATGTATAATGGTACATAAAATTTAATTTAATCCTTATTACATTTCATAACTCACAGGCTTATACTTTTTTTGATGAAAATAAATATACCAAATGTCTTTAGTGAGGTAGTTCTTGTTAGATTTTTCATGATTTCCATGTCATTAATGGATATGTTGATAATGGATTTGTACATTGAATATATTAGGATGTTTATATCTTAGATCCTTTATTAGAGTAGATACATCACATTAAATTCCATGGACATGGTGAAATGATAATTTAATATTATAAGGAGAATGAAAAAAAGTATCGAGTATATAGGTTGGAGACACAATTGTTCAACCAGTTTGATGAGTTATTTTGACAAAGATATTATATTAAACAGTGATTATTAATATGTAGTTTTAATCACTGTGAGATAATTATATTTTATTGGGTTGTATGACCCATCTATAGATAGTAATATTGTAACTTAGGTAATATCTCCTAATGGTAATGTTAAAAACTCTTGAGGTTCAAACACTATGTGTTTCTAATGTTCGTGATTCACTTCTATTTGAATAAATTAAATAAATACATATTTTTTTTCAATGTTGTGGGATATATTATTTTGGGTTTTATAAATCACTAATGATTATTGAGCAATGGAAAATATAGATTGAATATTTATTTTGGAATTAAATATATGTAATAGGATTATGAACATACCAAGGACGATTCTAATGAAAAATATTTGTTAACCATCCAGTAAAATAATATTTTTTATTTCACATGTTGTAACTTTCCCCAAAATAATAAACAAATATTATTATGTGGAATGGGATTGAATAAATATTAATATATTTTTATGGGTTTACATAAAACAAATATTTATTTTAACCTAAACCCCAGTCCTGTAAAATAAACAATTATGTCCATTATTTTTTTCATCTAAACAAAACATGAAAATCATTGGGCATAACAAAAATCTCTCCAGAATCCTCAGTTCTCTCTTTCTATCATGAATGAGAAATTCAAGAGAGTTCCCATTATGATCAAAGAGTCAATGATAAACATAAATAATTCCATACAATAATCTCACTACGATAGCACACAAAGATAGAATGGAATTGGTTAGGTGTTAATGGGAAAATTGTGGATAACTCCTAGAGAGATTATAAATTTGGATCACCAAATCACAGTGAAGGAAGTATGAACATCTTTTTAGATTATTGAAATCAAAATCCTATAAATAATTATCAAATCTAAAATTTTTATATTCTAATATTAAATCAATTAATTTTAAATTATATGTGAAATATCCCCTCTTCGAGTTTCAGGAATGTCAATATTAAATGGAATATTAATATATCTCTCACTATCACACACTTCCTCTATGTTTGGAACCATCATATATTTGGAATATTTCATTAGGCATTACAATTCATCCAATAGGACATGCGTTATTATTAGGCAATGTCAATGTGAATATATTATGATGATCATCTAGTAGATTAACACAAGTTATTCCTCCGCATATTCTACAATTTTTTTAATTAAAAAATATATAAATATTTTAAAAAATATGATATTCTTATGACATAAGAAAATTAATATAGGGCCATGTTTGTATTTTCTAGGATTTAATTAATGATGCAAATGTTTTGGGGATATATATTATTAACCAATAATTAATTTTTGAACAATTATGGGGGAAAATATCTTCAAATATTTTTCAGGGAATGAATGTTTACATGTTGATGTAATTACCCCATCCCGCCAAATATAACACAATGTATGGAGAGAGATACTGACCCATGTGTCCCACCACTAATAGGCCTCAGGTTGATTACTACGACCATTGGTATAAAATTCTTTTGTAAGGGGATGTATTAACCACAATAGAAATATATTATTGGGAGAAAATATGAATCATCCGGCAAAACTCCAGGGAATAATATAAAAAGATACAAAACCCACCCCCACATGATGGTAAAAACGAAACTAATATAGATAAAATTATATAGAGTAAATAATGAAAAGATTGAATAAAGAAGTGATACATCAGATATCCAATGTTTCAAAAAGTAATGTACAACATAGTCTACATATTCATCCCAAAAATCAAAACTAGTTAATATATATAGGGCGAGAAAAATGTATACTTAGTATAAAAACCAATGTCTCTCATGGATATGAGAATGAAACATAGTGATTCACCCATGAGAAAAACAACGGATCCAAAAATACTTGAACATGTCAAATATCCATCCCAACCTCTCCAAGGAACACGAACCATATAATGTAAGCCACGTAATATAATATAACATTTGTTGCAACAATATTGTGTATGGCACACTAATTTCACACTAGTGTGCCACTCTCTCACTGAAACATCATACGACATGATTCTCCCATCATTACCATATAACAGAACTCCCTATATAAATTGGTACATCATCTCATCACCTTGTATACTTGGGTTCACTGTCTCACAAACACATCCAAATCAAATCTTTCTTGAAAATAGTGGGACATCATTTCAAAACCATAACCATAGTTGTAAGGTATCATGACCATGAAGGAAAAAATCCATATTCCAACCTCCAACCATGAACAATTGCCTCCATATTCCACCTTATCACATCTCATCATTCTAATATACAGATATTCTATGACACATATCACCAATAGAAACCTAGGCTCGACAACTCACATGCACAGCCCCAAATCATATCACCAAAATATGAAAGGTACATCACAACGACAATCTAGGGAACAATCATACCTCCAACCATTACAACATGTAAAATACCTGCCTCACATGGAAGAGAGATTGAGAAAGTTACAATACCCAAGAATCCATCCTCCTTAGAAGATATTAGGAATGGATCCCCTAATGTGATTACACAAGAGAGAGAAAATAGTGCTCGACGTGGGTGGGATTCATATTGAAGTCTGAATTATATATTATATATTATATATATATATAAGCTGCAAAACAATCTAATCATATTGTTTCACAATAATATATAAATAAGGCTCCACTTTTCCTATTTTCTTGACCCCTATATGAATAAAACCACAATAACCACATGAAACATATCATACCATCATCCAAATTCATTATCCAACACATTCATTCCATTATTAAGAATCATCCACATTTATTCACCCATTCCATCATTTATAGTTTTCATTTTTAATTTCCATCCCATTAACCCATCCAATACCTTATCATTTCAATGAAAATTAATCAATTATTTATTCAACCACTACCAAGGATTGTAGATAAAAAACCACACATCACAAGTAGCCCAACATATATCCCCCACGATTACCAAGAAGGCCTTGAAGCATAGAGTAACAAACTACCACCTTGTCGCACCAAACAAATTGCCAATTTAAAAAAACATATTCACCCCAAATCACTAAAAAAAATTCATCACCATTTCATAATCACGTCAAATAAATAACCACATCACCTCTCCCAAAGACATGCAAAATAACTCAACCATCATCCCAACATCACATCGAAAAAAGACATCTTCACCCCAAAATCATGACCAGAAATCACAACTCATAAAGGTAATTTTATAGATTTAGAAAGATGGATTTTAGCACATTCCACTTTATTTTAGAGTTGTTATCATCTAATTCATAAACCTATAGAAACCATTTCATTAAAAAACAAAAAGTGGTTAGCCAATTTCCATTATATGGTGATAACAAAATAATCAAAGCAAACATATACATCTATATAACATATAATCTAGTGGACAAAATTCCCCTATAGTCAAAATTTTTCAATGGGGAATCAACCTCATTAGTTACATTATATGAAAATCATATAAATGTTGTAAAAACATTAGAATCAAACTCCATTCCTCTTTTAATTTAATATTAAGTAGTTCTTTATTTTTGTGAAACTCCGAAAAACAATTCCCCATATAAAAAAAATCATACTCATCCCTCATGGTACAAAATAAATTTAAATGATGGATTAACTACCTCAATGATGCTTTTTGGACTCGCAGCTGACCGCATGGTGAAGAAGAAACACCCAAAAACAACAATCACATATTATAAACCATAGATACACCAACATAGTATCTAAATATTATGTAACCACATCAAAAGTAATTCCCCAAATAAAAAAAATATTTATTGTTTATCCACAGAATAAAAATGAATGAAATCCATGTTTAACGAATACAAAATTACCATGGATATCCAATGTAGATCCACTAGAACCAATGAACCAATGTGGGAGGAATGGGTCTAAAATATAATATTGTGGAGAATAAGGATCATCATGAAAAATACAGAAGCAGGTACAACCGAATTATTAAATTCTTTTCAAGAAATATATCATAAAACTTACAATTCCTCTAGTTTCACATCATGTAACCAATAAATGTTGTATAATCATCAGGTTTTTGAAAATTTGCATCATTCAAAAAAATGCATATCCTCATAATTTATTTCATAATATTAATGAATTATAGTTACTCGACCTGTAATCCACCTCATAGATTGTCCCTTAGATGATTTAAAATCCATTAACACACCAGATGTACAAGTCATGATACACTTATTCTCCTCATCTTGAGTATAAAAAATGTGTATTTCATTTATTAGCTCTACTTCACCTCCATCCACCACAAAAAACTCCAAAAAACATCCTCCAAACACCTCTAACCAGAAAAACTGTAATCATAACTTGTTGGAAAGGTATGGGAAATTACATCCTATAGAACTCAAACAATTCTCTCCCTCGTGAATCCTAAACCAATCGCACATGGAAAGGGCTCAAAACAAATACCCTGAGAGATACCTACCATGCATCTCATCATACCTGAAATGATACCACCCACCAAACAAACCAGACCAAACAGCTGAAAACCATCCCATACAACCTCATCCCCACATAGCAACAAATTTCATCCTCTCACACAACCACACCGCAAATAATAAAACACCATCCACTCACATCACAAAGCATAAAACATCGAAAAAAAGTAACTGCGCTAACTTGGACTCATGAATCAAGTAATACCATCGTTGATGTTAAGTTATTACCCTCTATATGGGACAATAACTCACTCAAACGAGTATAATATCATAACAATTTATGAATCTTGCTTAAGAATCTGGTCCTACCCTTTTTGTATGTCAGTAACTCACTACACATCATACATCAAAAAACACACATCACATCATGGGGAAAAACCATCTCATAAAAACACAAGTTCCAAATATAAAATCACAAGGTAAAATAATGAAAATAAAAATAAATGATGATCTCAGTATTATGCAATCATATGTGTATCTTGATCCCATGTACTCTCATCCAAGATACCATGACTCTATAACACACTAACTGAAAAAAATGGTTCATCAAAGGATAATATTATCTTGGAGATCTTGGATCTCTACTTGACGCTCTCCAAACATCGCATCATCCATGACATCCAACTCTCCCAAGTCATTGACATCAGAGTCATTATGAAGATTCCTAAAAATCTATTTGTCATGAAATATTCCATGGTTCCTCTTCAACCATAGTGGATACACCAACCAATTTTCCACCTCGGAAACTCTCCGCAACATGAAAATGAGCCCAAAAAACATGGAATATTACACACTCTATGATCCAAACCTCTTCTTCCCATGTCGAGGGGAATCCCTCGACAAAACATTTTCCAAATATTGAATTCCAAGGGAATCAATCCTTTGGTTGACATAAGACTTATTCTGGTAATGTTATGCTTTGATCCTCTCAGGAATAAGATAAACCTTCTCTGTTTTTATATTCACAACCTCAGGACAAATAATTTAGCCTCCTTATTATCCATCTACCATAATGGTCAAATAAATTGTCTCTTGTACAAATCCTCAAATAGTTCCATAATAATGGAATGGTGGCATGTGTTGTTGTTTGGAAACTCCACTAAAGGAAGGTGTCTTACCAAAGATCCACCAAAGACCATGATGGACACCCATTATATATGATCAATTGTCTAGATGGTCCACTTAATATCCACCATCCTACACCACCACATTGAAATACTTATTATCCAATTAAAACATTATGACGAACTCCTTGATCTCAAATAAATGGGACAATTTCATCAACTAATACATGATCACCCATATAGCATCAAAAAAACTACGAGCTCATTTTTATCCTATGAGGAATTATAATAATACATCCTTCAATTTCATCTCGAGATCATCTAAAGGCAACAAAAAACCATCTAGAACAAAATGCTTGAACTTTATCTTCTAAAAATGAAAACTCTATTCCATTAACTCTTTGATTGCTTATTTCATTATGAACCACCAAAATTGTATCCTCAGTCCCTGGTTCATCATGGAATCCACTAGGACTTCCAATAAAATTAAATGATTAAACACATGATGGACTGACTGAAACATCAATAATAGAACAAACAACTTCCCACCAAACATCATCTGGTTCTGGGAATCCTCTGACCATCACTCTAGAGAAATACAATAGCCAGTGTGATTGTGCTCACATATTCCATTAAGTCTTCCCCTAAGACTCCTCCACCCACTACATCAAAGAAAAATATAACATCATCTAAAAAATTAAAATCCACTACCATCATTCACCCATACATCTATGGTCAAGCCTACAAACTCCTCCCTTACTCTCTAAGCATCCCCAGAATCCCAAACGTCATCCTTCCTCAACTTTCTACTCAAACTTTTAGTGATACTATTCTATTTTCATTTCCTATAGGATATATCCAAATCATAATCAATGTGAAACTCTATCCACCTGGGATTCTGCAAATTCATACCACGCTAAGAAATTTTTTACATAAAAAACTTCTGATCTGTCAAGACCACAATGTGCCCCCAAAAAGGTAATTTTGTCACATCAATAATTAACAAAACAGCCACATGCAACTTCAAATCATTGGTGGCTTAGTATTCTAATTGTGATGTCACATCCTTCATCCATAATAGATCTTTTCAATCCACTACATCAACACACATCCTTATCCCATATTGGAAGAAAAAAACACCCCAATCACCACACTCATATCCGAAAACTGATTCCTAACCAACTTCCCTGTCAAGTATTCGAAAATTTATTTGATCTGACCAGTTCACATAGAAACCGATACCTAATATTTCAATTCAACCAATGGACCATTTCTATATTATTTGGTGCTACCCATAAAAAATATAGCATAAACATTTAACGTGTCACCTGCAACCCTCTTATGATACACCACATGCACTTGGAAATTCAAATATAGTTTAAAAAAAATATAGTTGTACAATATTCTATAGTGATGGTGGTGAATAGATTCTTGGATGATAGTTTTGAAATGATCATCTTTCTCCTCATTCGACATTTATTATATCAATATTATATTAATGAATACAATGAAACCTAGTCTAGGAACTCACAAAACATAGATTTCACACTCCTAATGAACTGGGTTGGTGTGTTCAGAACACCCAATGACACGAATACAAGCCTCTAGTGTCCATACCCACATTTGAAGGTTGTATTTGGGATATCACACATAGTCATGTTCAAATGGGGATATCCAAATAATAGATTTATTTTACAAAACTAAATCTCCCCACTCAATTTGAAAACATATCATTTATCCTCAAAAGACGACAATGGTTCATGACCATCAACAGATTCAACCTTTGGTATTCAATGAACAAAATTAGAATACCTTACACATTTTTATAGAACAACATTGGTGAAACCCATATCGACACATTTGTCTAGATAAAACCCTTATATATAATATCAACTATCTAAATCCTCAACTCTCTAAAATTATAGTGTTCCATCAAATAACGTTCCCTAGAAATTGGAGAATCATGAGGATACATGTATATCATAAACTCAAAATCTTATTGAGGGGGTTGAGTCACACACCCTTGGGTATATCATCCCTAAACTGATCATTGACCATTGGAATCTCTACCATCCAAGCCCATACTCATTCACTTGATATATCAATCAACAATAAAATATTTTGATCAACAAGCTGACCACCCATCATAAAACCCCAGTTTCCAACGAAAACCACACACTGGGCATCTACATCTAAGAAAACAACTATCATTAGGAAGAAATAAATAAAATCCTGAATAGAATACAAGTATTTGATTAAAAAGGTGAAATCTTATATATACATATGTAGAATGAAAATATCCCCAGTAGACAGATATGGCCCCATCATTAGTCTAAACCCAAGACAAAAATCAATCAATCTGGTCTGGCCTCCTACAACCATCGTTAAAAACAAGGGATGAGGATCGCCCCTACATCTAGTTATAAAGATTAGAATAGACTTAGTGAGAAAAATGAGTACAAATATCCATAATAAATCAGGGTCCAAATAGGTAGTAATAAAACTGATCATAATTTTGATGATCATTCCCCTATGCCACTCCCTCCTCCACTACATGCAACAGACCACACCCAACTCCTCAACCTCTCTACTACTAGCCACCCCCATTTCTATGCTTTGGATGATATCCAATAACATGAGGAACATCATGTTGCCGACCTCTACCTTCTCCACCCACCGAAAAAGAGAATTACTTTTTATCCCTGATTAATAAAACTGTCTCACTAGAAACTACAACTATGGTTGGCACTAATCCTATCTTCCAATACAAAACTAATATTAGTGAACCACCAGCCACTGGTTTTGGTGATGGCCACACACCCCTGAACCAAAACACATTTGGAAAAAGACACCAAGTATTGGATGGAAACCACTAGCCTCGAAATTATGGAATGAATGATACTAATGTAGCATCCCTTGTTGTTAAAAACCTCAAAAGAGCTATTGCATGAGACCTTACTCTAAGTGATATAAAACTCAAGAGACCCTGCTAGATCCCCTACCCTAAAAAAAACTCTAAATGATTCCATCTGCTCGATCACTTACTCTTTATTGAGATCCTACATATTCAATGGAAATGGAAAAGGAGTAACAACATTCTGCATAGAATGATATTGTTCCTCCTCAAGATGTATCACATGATACCTGTCATCTGCAAAAATAGCAAAGGTAAATTACAGAAGGCCCACAAACATTATTCCCAAATCCCACAATATCATTCTCATATACTGTATTTAAATAAAATCTTTTCTGTTTACTTTATTCATAGTTAATGATAGGAAGTCTTCCTGGACCACTTTCTAATAGTCAACCCATTAAAAACAATCCTCCATCAACTCACCAAGGTACTACATTCACCACTAATGCCAAACTCCCCACATATGACTAAAATCAAATAGAAACCAGTATCTCACCGGTGTAACACCCCGAGATTTTTTGAATTATTTTTTTAACACAAATAATTTAATATTTTTTTATGTATTTTGACTTAGAAAATATATATCTATTTAGGTTATTATGTAAAATCACTATGTTTTGCTTGAATTGTGAGAAAAACAATGTTATACATGCACTACACTCAACACCAACATGTCTTGTGTTACACAAAACAATGAGTTTCTATGAAACTACACATTATTATTATTATTATTTAAATGAGATAATTATAATCTAGAAATTAAACATTGTAAAATGAATATTAATAATTAATTTATAAATTTTCTTATATAAATAAAATATATTTATAATGAAATGTATAATTTTTTGGAAATTTAATTATATGTTTTGAAATACTATTTTATTAAAGGAATTTCTTTCTTTGTCCATTCGTGAATAATTATTAAAATAATTTTATACACTCTTAGAAACTTTTTTTGATAAAATGAAAATCATTTTTGATTTCAAATTTCAATATTCTCTTAGGGTGAATTTTAAGTATTATGGTATGAAGTTATATTTTTTTATAAATAGTGAAAAATACTGCAGTTCAGTTAAAAAACGCCTTTTCATTTAAATAAAAATTATATTTTAAATTGATTTTTTAAAATAAATAACAACTAAATTATTAATATATTAATATAATTTATTTCACTGTACTAATATTTAGTGTTGAAATTATATATAAAAAATTATTGAACTTCTGAACGTACCATTTACAAACATTCTCACCACATATGCTAGATTGGCATTAAAATTAATTTTCTCATTTCATTAATTAGATATTCGAAAATATACATACCATGTTAATGTTAGTATGAAATTTAATGTTCTAATAGGTTCAACAAATTTTTTATGGATAGTATGAAAATTTATTTTTTAAAAGTTTTATTTAACCATATTAAGGGTATATTGGATAATTAAAGGTAAAAATAATATTAAAATATTATAAAATTACCCTAATTCATGGTCCAATTTCATTGGATGAGTTTTTTCTATCCAAAATCAATGATATAATAATATTATAACTTGTTTAATCCACTTGTGTAAGAATATGAATTTTATTATAATTTATTTAAAGACATGTTAGAAATGTCTTACACATAATTTTAATAAAAAAATAATTATTAATATAAGATAATATAGATGAGAAATTACAATATAATTATTAATTTAAAAGATAATATATTTATATTTATCGTTATTATTTTTTGTTGTTTTTAGAGATAAAATAATTTAGTTAATGGCTTTAATATTGATGATGTAATAATTGTTTTATTTATTGAAATATAAAAAAATTATATTAAAATTATTAAAATAAAATAATATCACAAAATTAATTACATACACTAATTTTATAGATATCACTAACATAACAGTGAAAAATTACAAGTGTTGGTAAAAATTTATCATGTTAGAAATATATTTTTTTAAAAACAAATAATGAATAGTATCAAAATTGACATAATTGAAATTTTAAATTAAAATATATTTTATTAAATGATATAAAATTTATATGAAAATATAAATATTCAAAATAAGTATAATAAGGTTAAATGTTTTATCCATGATACTGTTGGATTCCATTTTCCATTTTATTGTAACTATATCAACCCAAAAGCGTAAACATCCATGTAGTCATGATAAAATTTAAAGAGTTTAACTAAGGGATAAAGGAAAAAAATGTGGTTAAAATTGTTATCAAAACATGTATAAAAATCATGTTATTATATGATTCAAACCCATCATCATATTAGATTAAAAATAATCACCTTGGGTATATTTGAAATCAACAAACAATTTCAATTATTGTAACATTTTAAGAGTTTCCTAAGGTACCATCGCATAAATTACAAAATGGAACCTTATCCTTCACTTATTTACATCACATTGTGACATAATGATAAAATATACCAAATCAAAGGAATTATAAAAATCTATATAAACATTATAGGGGTTGTAGTATTCTACAATGTCCAAATCTAGTGTTCCAAATTGGAGATCTTGGGTGAGGTAGTCGAAGAAGTAGTAATCTCCATACAAACTCATCAAAAATTGTATCTTCTTCTACGAAATCTTCATATTTTAATTGAATTTTAAATTAATAACTATAGTATAAACTACACTATGAGATATCATTATGAATATGGAAAAAACATATTCCTCATTTTATTCATCCTATTATACATGAAAGTACCACACATGCATATGTATGGTTTCATGTCTCCACACTATTGTGTATATTTTTTTATAACTACTTTTTTGGATTGGTATAATGATTGATATAATGATATAAATTAAAAATATGACATTATATTTATTATTTATAATCAATGTACCATCTATTTCTCACCATTTTCCAATTAACTAGACCATATGTATGACCTACCTTCTCCACAATGCAATGAGATTCATCTTCTATCCTATCGATTTCAAGAATGTGTAAAAAAATTAAATTATATATAATTATGATGTATATTAAATAATAATTATAATTGAATATTTCATATATAAATATATGTAATTTACCTTGTTCTATTTTGTATGATATGAAAATAAAAACAATGTTCATTTGTACGTATAACTTAACATCTCTATGGACAATGTATTCTATTTAATAAATCTATATTTTTTATATATTGATATAACAAATAAATATGATATAGAAATAATATTTTATGTTATAGAAGTAATTATATCATGATATAACTAATAGTTTCGTGAATGAAAATTCAAAACACATACGATAAACAAAGAGGTTATCATATGAAACGTTTAATTAACATGGAATTATTAACAAACATGTAATATAAAGAAATAAATGAATCATAAATGATATCATAAACATCATTATGATAATTTTATAAGTAAATAATATGTTTAAAACAACTTAACAGTAGTATTAGACCCATATAAAGTGATTCATACCTATAGTAAGGGTTTTTTTTTCACTATTACATCTAGGATACACATGCCTCGTATAATACTTTTTTCTTATACGTGGTGTATATACTACCAAGAATGTATTTTATGTGTCAAAACTATAATATAATTATATTCTCATATCTATATGATTTCCTTCATTTCATAGAGAATCTTATTCTACTAATTATAATGTTGTAAGGATTAATTCCATAATCTCAGTATGATCTATATTTTTTAATTGTCAGTATCTCATAAGAAATATTTACTTTACTTATACATCTTTCAAAAAATATTATTCCACAATATTTGTTATATTCTAATAAAAAATGTTAATATTATTTTAACCCAATTATTATTTTTCATTAACTGGTTTGAATGGAATCATTTCTCGTTTTTCTAATGGGTAGTTTATGAATTTTTTATAAAAAGTAAGAGAATAATTTTTTTAACATATATAATATGTTCAAATATTGATTATTTTAGGACAAAATATTTCTTAAATGACTCACTTATAGGCATACATGGTAATTTTAATTGAATATATTTCTTCAAAAATTGTTTTTCATATCAAGAAAATAAAAAAAAATTAAAAATAGAAATGATAGTTTTTTGATGAATTGATATCAACAGTTCTCTCAGAAATATTTTATATCTAAGATATCATTTCTTGGCATTGGATATTTTTTATTAGGTATATGATATAGTGTTTCTATTATTATTCTCTTCATTAATAGTTAACTTTTATGAAGTAATTATATTTTGGAAACCCATTTCATATTTGTGGGTTATGCTCTGATTGAATGATGTTTATGAAACCCTTTTATTTTCAAGGGTTCTTATAGGATTATAAATTTATGTTCTTTTGGAAAACCAATGTATAATTTCATTATTTGATGGTTGGGAACTATATCTTTATGCAATACATTTGGTAAATATCTATATATTATGAGATAGAAATAGATTACATTGACCTAAAATATGGTTTTGGGAGTGAACCATGACTATCAAGACGGTTAAGGGAGTAAACCATGAATACCAAGATGGAATGGGATGTTAAAGCATACTACTAAAATATCTATGGAATAAATTCCATGACCACTATGGAAATAATTTTATATTATAATATATCCACTACAAATTCTATGTCTTATTCTTATGTTATTCATTAATTAATTACGTTATTTATTTCCATACGATTCATGTCAAATTAACTACTAATGCTTATTTTATGAATCATGTTTATTATCTTTCATAGGGTATTATCTTTTAATTTAATGCATCTGTTCTCATACACTTATACCCATGATTATGATTTGATGTCTCCCTTGATTACCCTTAGTGATCATCTAATATCACAACATTCTATGTTTCATTTCACCTAGGTTATGTAGATATGTATTCTAATTATTTTGTTAATGAAGGGTGCTAGTCTAGAAGAACCTATTGTGATATAATGTATCTCACTTATGTACCCTTGTTTTTGTTTTCATATTTTCAAAGCACTATAATAATATGTTCATTAGGAATTTTTTTGTGTTATTTATTATATATTCCATAATTAATTTTATTTCAATGTATGAAATGATAGGTCCTCTATAACAGGTATTATAGAAATAGTGTAGTTAAAAATTGGAAACAATGTCGTGAAAACTTCAATGATAACGCCAAAGACATGTCTAATGGTATGTCTAACGATTTGGAAAAGTATAGGAAAATGTCCATGAATTTTATGAAATTATAGAGTGAATGGATTTCTAGAAAAAAGTAAATTTCTAGACAATAAATGAGGCTATACCTCTAACAAATATATACCGAGGGTAACCACTCTAATAAGGTGAATTAGGAATGACTCTATTATAACCCGGTATATGAAATTAAGCCTTGTTTCACACCTAGTTGGACACTCAAGGGATATGATTTTGAAATTCACGAATTCATCATGACCCATTATAAAAGATTTAAATATAATTTGGCTATGAATTGCCTAGGATGAACCTGAGATGTCATAGTATAATATCTATGTTATAATTTAGAAATCCTTTTATTAAATTTTCATAGTTATGTGGTTTCTCATTCTGATAAATGATTCATAATATATGTATTCTTTTTTTAGTTGATGGATATAACTTGGTAAAACCATGTTAATGATAATTGTGATAGAAAATGGAACAACTATCCTTTTTAGAATCTCAGTGAAATGGGTGCTAGATAGAAATTAATTATTTCTATGATCACCCAACATTATCAAACTATTAACTGTGCATGAAATCCAAATGAGGGATAATGTGAACAACATTATACTGAGTCCTTCATAATAAAAAACAATCATTATTTCAGAATCTCTACTGATTCAATTTTTGTTGAAAAATGTATCAGTAAAATTAAATGAATATTCTCTATTAACTAATGTTTACAACATGAGAAATTCGGTCTATCTTTTCATCTAATAGAAGCTGTAGTAGATCCATGGTGGAAATTGATCAAGAATAAAATGTGGCATGATAAAATTGAATCCAAGGACTGGGATGTGTTAAATAATATATTTTTCAATAATAACATTGCCCATATTATATATAACAAAATGGAATAGGGGTTTCTCAAGTTAATGAAAAGTGACAAAGAATATGTTAGTACAACTGAAAGAAATTTCTCATGACTTTTGAGGTTAACATCATGTATTATCATCCATAATGAATGTATAGTTTATAAGTTATTTATTAGAATAATTTCATGTCCTTGAAGGATGTTAAAAATACATTAGTGTCTATGAAGGTATTGTGTGTTGTGAAATCAATGTTTCAATTGAGGTAGGAGTCTTGTACCAATCTCATGGTTTTTACCAGAAAATGAAGATAAAGATAATAGTGAAATCTAAAAACCATGAAGAGAAAAGGAGGTACCTTGCATTATTCAATAAATGTGGGATGAATTAGGGTGGAAATTTTTTTTGGGGTTTAATAAATCATATAATTACAGAAAGGAAGGTTATGATTATTTTAGTGTCAATCTTAGTGGAATAATTTTTTTAACATTTATAATAGAGAGAAATCCACGAAGATTTCACCATCCCCACTTCATGTCTACATGTGAAAATAGAATAGAAATTATTCTATCCAATATCAAAATCCAAGGGGTATAGATGATGATCTACATCATAAAACTCTTTAGTTTAATTGAATATGAAAATTTCATCATATCAATGTTGGTGAACAAGGGTATAAAAAGGTTAATTTGGAATGATTGATTATTAATTTAGTGGAATTCTAGAATAATTTTGATGGAGTAAATTTATAGTATTGTGAAATAATGAAACATCTATATATTTTTCAACTATAGTTTTTTCATATGTATTTAAGAGCATTTGTTTAATGGTAGTGGTCTGTATAGAAAGTTATTTCTGTAATAAGATGATATTTTTAGAAAATAACATGATTAATAGAATTATAACCCATCATATGGTCCTGATTTCATAATAATAATAATAATATTTGAAAAAATATATGTAAGATATGAATAAGGAAATTGGATGGAAATGAATATATTTGAATTGATTAAGGATTTTTTGAAAATTTGATTATGTTATCATGGATAGAGATTATAGGTTTATGCACTTATAGAATTTAACACCCTGAGATTTTATGTGAAATATTCTTTTTAATTTTATTGATTTCTTGTGTTGTACGTTACAACAAAAAAGTCTTGCACAACACTCAACCCTAACTTGGCTGCATTACACGCAATCACGACCTTCCTCGATAGCGTGTGTAGTACGCAATACCGAGTTTCACTAAACGAGATATTATTATAATTTTATTATGAACTAGCGGTTATGAATAGTAATACCCACTTTTTGAAATTTTATAAATTTTATCATTCAAAATAGACTTCAATTTTCGATTCGGAATAGCGAAATTAGCTTTGGGTGAAATTTTGGTACTTTTCAGATAACTTTCATATTCTGATGAATAGTGGAAATTACTAATTTTTAATTAAAAACAACTTTTTAATCGAAATAATTAATAGTGATAAATTATTATTTTGAGTGGTTTAAAAGTATATTTAGAATATATTTTTACAATTTAATACAATTTTGGTCATTGGATGTAATTTCACATTTAAACCAGACATAAACAAGTGTCAATCTTTTGATAGTAATTATCTTTTAAGAGCATGCTATTTGTTTTGACGACAGGAACTAATTTTTAAATTAATTAATCCAACTGATATGTTTTGAATTTGGTAAAATAGAAATCATTTTTGAATTCATAATATCAAATATAGCTTAGGCCTAATTTTTTGTATTTTTCTGGAAACATTCATTTTTTTAATGAATATTGAAACCACTAAGTGGTAGTTAAAAAAACTGAATTTTTCATAAAACGTAATTTTACCGCTTCTGTGAGTGGAATTTTGAAAATCCAAGAGACGCGGTTAATATCAAGGACTAAAATGTGGTTCAATGAGATGAAAATAATTTTTGGTGAATAGTAACTTTTTATTTATTTTACCATGGTTAAAAGTAAATAGGGTAAGTAAGGGTAAAAATGATATTATTATTACCCTAACAAATGTCCTAATTCTATTGGATAAGTGTAATTCGGCCCAAAACAACCTTAGGAATAAAATATGACCATTTTGGCCCACTTGGATTAGATTAGGACATTTATTATTAATTTATTTAAAGAAGGGTTAAAATAGTTAAAATCAATGTTTAATAACTAAATCATTTTTAATATAGGGTTATACATTAGATAAATTCGACTATAAATATTCACTAAAGATAAAACTATTTTCTATATAATGGTATTTTATTTATAATTTTTAGACTCAATATAATTTAATTTATTTATGAAACAATTATGATGCATGAATTATCGTATTAATGAAATATTGAAATAATTGATGTTATAAATACCTAAATAAATGTAATTTGAGAATTTTTATGAATTACACTAATTTTCTAGGTTAATATGACATGTTATTATTGATTTAATTTACTTTTTCCGAACTAATAATTCTGTTATGATTTAAAAAAAACAATTACCAAATAGTGTCAAAATTGACATAAAATAGTTTTTAAAACAATTATTATATTATTAATTGTTCTTTTATTTCTAAAAATATAAGGATCGGCCAAATGACTTAGATAAGGTTATATATATTAATAATAAACAACTTGGGGTTCGTTTGGTTTTTTATAGTAAGTTTATTAACCTTATATTGTAAGAAAACAAGAAGACATGGTAAAAGTAAAATTATTTAACTTAAGGTTAAATCTAAATGATGAGGTTAAAATAGAAACCTAAACTTGTCTAAATTCTATTGTATGAGATGATTTAGACCCATACCCACATTATCTTCGAAATAAATCAATTTGGAGCTATTAAAAACTGAATATGGCTTTATAATAAAATAATATTTTTAGTTTTTCAAATGGTGCCCCTCTCCTCCCTTATAAATGGGCACCTCATCCCTCTCTTCCTCACACCAATTTGAGCCTTCAAGCTCGGAAAACCCCTGCCAAAGTCTCTTCTACACTTCCATAGAAACATCCTAGAGGTTCTGGTCTTCTACAAAGTCCAATTTTAGGGCCCTAAGAGGAGGTCTCAAAGAGGTGCTTCAAAGAAGAGGTAATGTCCCTTACCGATTCTTTCAACTTTATTTATTCTTCCACTTATTCTTCTTAGGTTGTTTCATTATGAAGTAATAACATCAGTATCACTCATATACTGATATTTTATTATTTTTATGAAACAAAACTATTTCACCATCTATCCATCCTACGGAAAACGAAATCACCGCGGGTGCGTACGTACGGAATACCGTCCCCACGTCATGGTGTAATCTATTTTCCCCCACCACCTTACATGGATGGGTATAAGGGTGAAAGTAATGAATATATATGATTATTGTAAAGTTATATTAATTCTGTAACATTATAAATACACTTTAATACAATTCCACGATCTTGGGAATTATATCATTGCTCGTGCGTACGTACGGACTATCGTCTCCACGATGCGATGAGATTCACTCTCCATGTTAACCATTCATGAACGATTATAAAGTATATATAATGAATAATAATGAAATATATGACATAATGAAGCTACTGGATTTATGTATACATATATATATATCATCAACTTAATTCCATTCAATTCAATAAGGAAATGAAAACAGCGTTCATGCGTACGTATGGACTTCCGTCTCCATGCATGGTGTATTTCATTCCTTTCATTCCATTTTTTTATATGGATTATGAAATGATGGGATGATATTTATAAAACCCATTTTATTCTTTGGGTTATGGTGAATGTTTTAAGTTTGTTATGTGGAACAAGTAAGAATGATTTCAATATGAGATGGGTGGGACCTATATCTCCCTCCAATGAATTGGGTAAAGATTTTATATCTCATGAGATAGACATGGCTGGAACGGTAAGTTAATCCAGTTCAGTATTACATGACTGGAATGTGGAGTAAACTCGATTCAGAAAGGGACTTTGTCCACTAAGATGGTCTTGGAAAAAAATGCCTTGGCTACTATGGAAATCATTACATGTGCTTAATGGATGCAACAATTACATGTTATATTCCCATGATATTTTTCATGAATTATGTTCCATTATGATCTATGCCTTATGTACTTCCACGATTTATGTCTTTGCTCAAGATTTTTATGTTTAAAAATTATGTTCATGATATTAGGTTCAAATGTATATGGTATGTTTTATTTTATCCATTCTTACCCTTACTGAGAATTTGAGCTCACCCTTTTTATGTTTTATTTTCCCCCAGGATTAAAAGAAAGGTTTTAGTTAAGGAAACAAAAAGTGGATGATCTTAGTGGAGATGTTGAAGATATTTCACCACGATTAGAAGATTATATTCCGAGTTTCCAAAGACACTAAACTATTACGATCCTTGTGTGTCTGTTTTTGTTATATATTATGTATTACACTAATGAAACGTAATGTCCATGTACATAAAGATTAGGGTCTCTACAGTTGGTATTAGAGGAAAGGTTTAGTAAACCTTTGGAAACTAGGATGCGAAAACGTTAGTGAGATCCCTAGAGATATTTCTATGGTATGTCTAGGGATGTACCTAAGGATCAATATACGTACATGAAATAGTCCTAGAACTATGGTGACTATCTTATAATTTAACCTAAGATGTTAGATATTTAGTGTGCTTCCCCTTTACTATGTTGTTTTCCCTAGCATAATTTTTTCCTCTCACACTATTCTTTTTGGGTTTTAGAAAATGGCTGGAAACAGGAAGATTCATGATAATGGAGGATATGACAGATAATGGAATGATATTCTTCATGAGAAACCAAATGAAACGGGATCTGGAAGTCCAAACATCGTTATTATGCCTAATCAGCAATCTCATAATATGATCAATAATCTCAACTTTGGTAAGTTTCTCGACTCAGATGATAAGAGAAAGATAGATTTTCATGATGATCATAAAGGAAAGAAAGTTCAATTTCCCTCATGTAAATCATGTGGGAAGAGGCATCAGGGAGATTGTTTCAAAGGAACTAGAAGATGCTTTGGGTGTGGAAAAGAAGGACCCAAATCCAGTAAGTGCAATGGAAAAGGTTCAGTTAACACCATGGACAAGGATAAAGGTATTGCTACGACATCAACAATGATTAGATGTTTTAAATGTGGAATGTACGGGCATTATGCAAACCAATTCCCTAATGGAAAATATCATGAAGAGAATCAACATGGTCATATGGGTAGAATTTATGTGGATGATGATGAGGAAACAACAAATGATATATGAGCTGAAAGAGGTGTTGAAGCTTAGTCAGTTTTTTTAGAAGGTAGTGGAATGATTTTATGTTTATCGAGAGTTTTGTTGTATTGTAAATGGTACTATGGAATAAAGAATCATCTAAGGATTGTTACACTATTGTTTTTCCTAAAATTATTTGAAAGTATATGTTGAATGGTACCAGTAACCATGGAAGGTTATTCAGATATTTTTGTAAAGTAGATGATATGCGCATAATGAAGGAATAATAAGATAATGAGATGATTGATTTTAGTCATGAGCTCATGATTGATATAAAGACTAAGTGAAAACATGGTTTGAGTATATATAATTTTGAGGATTTTGGTATGTGGAAAGTGTTAACTTTTAACTGCATTCATGTTTTCACTAAGGTTCAATGGGTATTCATTTTTCAAGAGAATACATAATTAAGGCCTTCAAATGTTTGGAATGTGACCAACAAGACATATCTTATGATATATGGGGATCAACGATGGTATTAAATCTCTGGTGATCGTTTTCTCTATATTATGAGAGTGGACTGCAGTATTATGGATAAACATAAAGATTGGAATGGATTATGTTGGACATAAGTTAGTATTGTTTAAGGATAGAAGTTTTTTCTATATGATTAATGGGATGTTATAGTAATATTGTTTTATAAAAAGGACAACCTGCAGGACGGGCGACAGCCCATCGCGTCGGACAAGGCTATGGGAATCGAAGCCACAACCGAAGTGCGACTGGCCTTTATTGCCTACCACTGGCCTACAGGAAGTCAATGGTTAGTAGAATCTAGTTTTATTTTATTAAGAGGTATGATATATGAAGTATAAGTTCATTTTTGGAACCATATACGATTAATCTAACCATAAGATGGACTTATAACTATTGCTAACCTTTTGTTTGAAACAGATGGAATGACCCATCATTTTATCACATGATCTGCTAACACATCATGAATAACAAATTCAACTTCATTTCCTTAAGGGATGAAGTGGACATTTTTCAATTCACGAACAACAGTGCAATTGTACCAAAATCATGTAAGTATTTCTTTTAATTCATCAACTTTAGGGAAATGATCTTGAAAACCAAAAATGTTGTCCTAGTTCCCTTATATCCGCTGAATCAGATGGTACCTTATATCATCACAAATCTGTAGCTTTGTGATTTTTGGATTTTTCATAGCCATGTTCTCTACCACTCTCCATCAGAACATGATGGTTATGTTTCTCTTCCATATCCATATTTTCACCTATGTTCTCCTATGTGGAAACGAGTGATTTGTTAATTTGGGTAACCGTTATGTTTCATACTTTAGTTTTTAAGGATTGGTTTTGGTATTACTTATTACGATGTGGGTTTCTATTAAAGAAACATTGGAGTAGTAAACCATTTATAACCCCGACGAATTTCGAGGGCGAAATTAATTTTAAGGGGGGTAGAATGTAACACCACTAGATTTTATGAGAAATATTCTTTTTAATTTTATTGATGTCTTGTGTTGTACGTTACAACAAAGGAGTATTGCAAAACACACAACCCTAACTTGGCTGCATTACACGCAATCGCGACCTTCCTCGATAGCGTGTGTAGTACGCAATACCGAGTTTCACTAAACTAGATATTATTATAATATTATTATGAACTAGCCGTTATAAATAGTAATACCCACTTTATGAAATTTTTTAAATTTTATCTTTCAAAATAGACTTCATTTTTGGATTTAGAATATCGAAATTAGCTTAGGGTGAAATTTTGGTACTTTCGGATAACTTTCATATTCTGATGAATAGTGGAAATTACTAAATATTAATTAAAAACAACTTTTTTAATCGAAATAATTAATAGTGATAAATTATTAATTTGAGTGGTTTTAAAGTAGATTTAGAATATATTTTTACAATTTAATACAATGTTGGTCGTTGGATGTAATATCATATTTAAACCAGACATAAACAAGTGTCAATCTTTTGATAGTTATTATCTCTTAAGAACACGCTATTTGTTTTGACGACGGGAAATAATTTTTAAATTAATTAATTCAACTGATATGTTTTGAATTTGGTAAAATAGACATCATTCTTGAATTCATAATATCAAATATAGTTTAGGCCTAATTTTTGGTTTTTTTCTGAAAAAACTTTCAATTTTTTTTATTAATAGTGAAACCACTAAGTGGTAGTTAAAAAAACTGAATTTTTCAAAAAACAAAATTTTACCGCTTCTGTGAGTGGAATTTCGAAAATCCGAGAGACATGGTTAATATCAAGGACTAAAATGTGGTTCAATGAGATGAAAATAATTTTTGGTGGATAGTAACTTTTTGCTTTTTTTTACCACGGTTAAAAGTAAATAGGGTATTTAAGGGTAAAAATGATATTATTATTACCCTAACAAATGTCCTAATTCTATTGGATAAGTTTAATTCGGCCCAAAAAAACCTTAGGAATAAAATATGACCATTTAGGCCCACTTGGATTAGATTAGTACATTTATTATTAATTTATTTAAAGAAGGGTTAAAATAGTTAAAATCAATGTTTAATAACTAAATCATTTTTAATATAGGGTTATACATAAGATAAATTAGACTATAAGTATTCATTAGAAATCTATAAAGATTTTCTACATAATTTTATTTTATTTTTAATTTTTAGACTTAAAATAATTTAATTTATTTATGAAACAATTATGATGCAGTAATTATCTTATTAATGAAATATTGAAATAATTGATGTTATAAATACATAAATAAATGTAATTTGAGAAATTTTATGAATTAAACTAATTTTATAGGTTAATATGACATGTTAGTATTGATTTAATTAACTTTTTTCGAACTAATAATTCTGTTATGATTTTCAAAAAAATCAATTACCAAATAGTGTCAAAATTGACATAAAATAGTTTTTTAAAAAAATATTATATTATTAATTGTTATTGTATTCCTAAAAATCTATGATTCGGAAAAATGAAGATAAGGTTATATATATTAATAATAAACAACTTGGGGTTCGTTTGGATTTTTATAGTATGTTTATTAACCTTATAGTGTAAGAAAACAAGAAGACATGGTAAAAGAAAAATTATTTAACTTAAGGTTAAATCTAAATGATAAGGTTAAAATAGATACCTAAACATGTATAAATTCTATTGGATGAGAGGATTTCGACCCATCCACACATTAGATTTGAAATAAATCAATTTGGAGCTATTAAAAACCGAATATGACTTTATAATAAAATAATATTTTTAGTTTTTCCAAAGGTGCCCCTCTCCTCCCTTATAAAAGGGCACCTCCTCCCTCTCTTCCTCACACAACATTGAGCCTTCAAGCATTGCCAAACCCTGATAAATTCTCTTCTCCACTTCCATAGAAACATTATAGAGGTTCTGGTCTTCTTCAAAGACCAATTTTAGGGCCGTAAGAGTAGGTCTCAAAGAGACAATTCAAAGAAGAGGTAATGTCCCTTACCAATTCATTCAACTTTTTTTCTTCATCAACTTATTATTCTTAGGTTGTTTCATTATGAAGTAATAACATTAGTATCACTCATATAATGATATGTTATTATATGTATGAAACAACCCTATTTCACCATCTATCCATCCTACGGAAAACGAAATCACCGCGTGTGCGTACGTACGGAATACCGTCTCCACGCCATGGTGTAATCTATTTTCCACCACCACCTTACTTGGATGGGTATAAGGGTGAAAGTAATTAATATATATGATTATTTTAAAGTGATATTGATTCTGTAATATTATAAATACACTTTAATACAATTCCATGATCTTGGGAATGATATCATCGCTCGTGCGTACGTACAGACTACCGTCTCCACGACGCGATGAGATTCACTCTCCATGTTAACCATTCATGAACGATTATAAAGTATATATAATGAATAATAATGAAATATATGAAATAATGAAGATACTGGATTTATGTATACATATATATATATATATCATCTACTTAATTCCATTCAATTTAATAAGGAAACGAAAACAGCGTTCATTCGTACGTACGGACTACCGTCTCCATGAACGGTGTATTTCATTCCTTTTATCGACCTATAATATATATGTATATGATGAATATATATTATATATCAATCATTTTTCACATTCTGAAATTATGTAAATCTGGATATAAGTAATAATATCAACAACGACACGTCTAAACACATACGATAAATGAAATGATTTTACCCAAAACACTACTTTAACATGGAATTTACAAAAGAACGGGTAATATAAAGGAATAAGTGAAACATATATGATATCATAACAATGAATATGATTATTTAATAAGTCAATGACATTATTTAAATCATTATACAATAGGTTCAGATCCATATGAAGCATATCGGACCTAAGGTAAGGGAAAATTTTGCAAATCTCATTTTTATCTGAGATTGCTTATTCGTATGTATTTACTGGGGTTATTACTATCATCCATGTACATGTTTTATAAAAGTGTTTTCATGTATTTTTAAAGTCCTTTTTACCCATTATTGACTTTTACTATATGGTATGTAAGGAATCTTTCTTTTTTTTATGTTATGAGGTACTTTTTTGACTTTTCTGGCAAAAGTACGAGAAGAATGTTTTTCTATCTTATACGGCATGAAAGGATTTTTACGGTTTTATAAAGTCTAATTTTTGTAAATCTTCATCCAAAATATATCATTTCTATTTTAAATAAAATATGTTTCATTTAAAATTTAATGACGTTCTGTGAAAAGAAATTTATTTTGAAGAAGCAAGGATATTTTCCTTAAGAATTCATTTCAAATGTTTTATCAAAACCATTTTCCATCTAAGATGAAATTATTTCATATGTTTATGATTCAAGTTTAATGTCTCTATGATTTACATTGTTTCACTTTTCTTATGATGAAATATCCATTTGTTTTATATGGATTATGAAATGATGGGATGATGTTTATGAAACCCATTTTATTCTTTGGGTTATGGTGAATGTTTTAAGTTTATTTTGTGGCACAAGTAAGAATGATTTCAATATGAGATGGATGGGACCTATATCTCCCTCCAATGCATTTGGTAAGGATTTTATATCTCATGAGATAGACATGAATGGAATGGTAAGTTTATCCGGTTCAGTATTACAGGACTGGAATGTGGAGTGAACTCGATTCAGAAAGGGACTTTGCCCACTAAAATGGTCATGGAAAAAATGCCTTTGCTACTATGGAAATCATTACATGTGCTTAATGGATGCCACAATTAAATTTTATATTCCCATGCTATTTTTTCATAAATTATGTTCCATTATGATCTATGCCTTATGTACTTCCACGATTTATGTATTTGCTCACGATTTTTTTGTTTAAATATTATGTTCATGTTTTTAAGGTCAAATGTTTATGGTATGTTTTATTTTATCCATGCTTACCCTTACTGAGTATTTGAGCTCACCCTTTTTATGTTTTATTTTCTCCCAGGATTAAAAGAAAGGTTGTAGGTAAGGAAACAAAAAGTGGAAGATCTTAGGGGAGATGTTGAAGATCTTTCACCACGATTAGAAGATTATATTCCGAGTTTCCAAAGACACTAAACTATTACGATCCTTGTGTGCCTGTTTTTGTTATGTATTAAGTATTCCGCCAAAGAAATGTAATGTCCATGTACATCAAGCTTCGGGTCTCTACAGTTGGTATCAGAGGAAAGGTTTAGTCAACCTTTGGAAACTAGGATGCGAAAACGTTAGTGAGATCCCTAGGGATATTTCTAAGGTATGTCTAGGGATTTACCTAAGGATAAATACACGTATAGGATATAGTCCTAGAACTACGGTAACGATCTTATAATTTATACTAAGATGTTAGATATTTAGTGTGCTTCCAATTTACTATGTTTTATTCCCTATCTTTATTTTTTCCTCTCACACTATTCTTTTTGGGTTTTAGAAAATGGATGGAAATATGAAGATTCACGATAATGGAGGATATGACAGACAATAGAATGATATTATTTATGAGAAATCAAATGAAACGGTATCTTGAAGTCCAAACATCGTTATTATGCCTAATAAACAATCTCATAATATGATCAATAATCTCAACTTTGGTAAGTTTCCCGACTCAGAAGATAAGAGAAAGATAGAGTTTCATGATGATCATCAAGGAAAGAAAGCTCAATTTCTCTCATGTAAATCATGTGGGAAAAGGCACCAGAGAGATTGTTTCAAAGGAACTGGAAGATGATTTGGGTGTGGAAAAGGACACAAATCCAGTAAGTGCAAAGGAAAAGGTTCAATTAACACCATGGACAAGGATAATGGCATTACTACGACATCAACAATGATTAGATGTTTTAAATGTGGAATTTACGGGCATTATGCAAACTAATTCCCTACTGGAAAATCTCATGAAGAGAATCAACATGGTCATATGGGTAGTATTTATGTGGATGATGATGAGGAAACTACAAATGATATATGAGCTGAAAGAAGTGTTGAAGATTATTTAGTTGTTTTAGAAGGAAGTGGAATGATTGTATGTTTATCGAGAGTTATGTTGTTTAGTAAATGGTACTATGGAATAAAGAATCATCTAAGGATTGTTACACTATTGTTTTTCCTAAAATTATTTGAATGTATATGTTGAATGGTACCAGTAACCATGGAAGGTTATTTATATATTATTGTAAAGTAGATGATATGTGCATAATGAAGGAATAAGAAGACAATGAGATGTTTGATTGTATTCATGAGCTCATGATTGATATAAGGACTAAGTGATATCATGGTTTGAGTATATAGAATTTTGAGGATTTTGGTATGTGGAAAGTGTTAACTTTTAACTGCATTCATGTTTTCACTAAGGTTCAATGGGTATTCATTTTTCAAGAGAATACATGATTAAGGCCTTCGAATGTTTGGAATGTGACCAACAAGACATACCTTATGATATATGGGGATCAACGATGGTATTAAATATCTGGTAATCATTTTCACTATATTATGAGAGTGGACTGCAATATTATGGATAAGCCTAAAGATTGGAATGGATTATGTTGGACATAAGTTAGTATTATTTAAGGATAGAAGTTTTTTTTATATTATTCATGGGATGTTATAGTAATATAGTTTTAGAAAAAGGACAACCTGCAGGGTGGGCGACAACCCATCGCATCTGACAAGGCTGTGGGAATTGAACCCACAACCGAAGAACGACTGGCCTTTATCGCCTACCACTGGCCTATAGGAAGTCCCTAGTTAGTAGAAACTAGTTTTATTTTATTAAGCGGTATGATATATGAAGTATATGTTCATTTTTGGAACAATATACGATTAATCTAACCATAAGATGGACTTATAACTTTTGCTAACCTTTTGTTTGAGACAGATGGAATGACCCATCATTCTATCACATGATCTGATATCACATCACGAATAACAAATTCAACTTCATTTCTTTAAGGGATGAAGTGGAAATTTTTCAATTCACGAACAACAGTGAGATTTTACCAAAATCATGTAAGTATTTCTTTTAATTCATCAACTTTAGGGAAATGATCTTGAAAACAAAATATGTTGTCCTAGTTCCCTTATATCCGATGAATCAGATGGTACCTTAGATCATCACAAATCTATAGCTTTGTGATTTTTGGCTTTTTCGTAGCCATGTTCTCTACCACTCTCCATCAGAACATGATGGTTAGGTTTCTCTTCCATATCCATATTTTCACCTATGTTCTCCTATGTGGAAACCCAGTGATTAGATAATTTGGGTAACCGTTATGTTTCATACTTTAGTTTTTAAAGATTGGTTTTGGTATTCCTTTTTATGATGTGGGTTTCTATTAAAGAAACTTTCGAGTAGTAAACAACTTATAACCCCGACGAATTTCGAGGGCGAAATTCATTTTAAGGGGGGTAGAATTTAACACCCCGAGATTTTATGAGAAATATTATTTTTAATTTTATTGATGTCTTATGTTGTACGTTACAACAACAGAGTCATGCAAAACACACAACCCTAACTTGGCTGTATTACATGCAATCATGAACTTGCTCGATAGCGTGTGTAGTACGCAATATCGAGTTTCTCTAAACGAGATATTATTATAATATTATTATGAACTAGCCATTATGAATAGTAATACCCACTTTTTGAAATTTTATAAATTTTATCTTTCAAAATAGACTTCATTTTTGGATTCGGAATATCAAAATTTGCTTAGGGTGAAATTTTGGTACTTTTAGGATAACGTTCATATTCGGAAGAATAGTGGAAATTACTAAATTTTAATTAAAAACAACTTTTTTAATCGAAATAATTAATAGTGATAAATTATTAATTTGAGTGGTTTTAAAGTAGATTTAGAATATATTTTTACAATTTAATACAATGTTGTTCATTGTATGTAATTTCACATTTAAACTAGACATAAACAAGTGTCAATCTTTTAATAGTTATTATCTCTTAAGAACACGCTATTTGTTTTGATGATGAGAACTAATTTTTAAATTAATTAATGCATCTGATATGTTTTGAATATGGTAAAATAGACGTCATTTTTGAATTCATAATATCAAATATAGCTTAGGCCTAATTTTTGGTATTTTTCTGGAAACTTTCATTTTTTTGATGAATAGTGAAACCACTAAGTGGTAGTTAAAAAAATTGAATTTTTCATAAAACTTAAATTTACCGCTTCTGTGAGTGGAATTTCGAAAGTCTGAGAAACACGGTTAATATGAAGGACTAAAATGTGGTTTAATGATATGAAAATAATTTTTTCTGAATAGTAACTTTTTACTTTTTTTTACCACGGTTAAAAGTAAATAGGGTAATTAAGGGTAAAAATGATATTATTATTACCCTAACACATGTCCTAATTCTATTGGATAAGTGTAATTCGGCCAAAAACAACCTTAGAAATAAAATATGACCATTTAGGCCCAACTGGATTAGATTAGGACATTTATTATAAATTTATTTAAAGAAGGGTTAAAATAGTTAAAATCAAACTTTAATAACTAAATCATTTTTAATATAGTGTTATACATAAGATAAATTCTACTATAAATATTAATTATAAAGATACAAATATTTCCTACATAATTATATTTTATTTATAAATTTTATACTTAAAATAATTTAATTTATTTATGAAACAATTATGATGGAGTAATTATCTTATTAATGAAATATTAACATAATTGATGTTATAAATACCCAAATAAATGTAATTTGAGACTTTTTATGAATTACACTAATTTTATAGGTTAATATTACATGGTAGTATTGATTTAATTAACTTTTTTAGAACTACTAACTCTTTAACGATTTTCATAAAAATCAATTACCAAATAGTGTCAAAATTGACATAAAATAGTTTTAAAACAAATATTATATTATTAATTGTTATTTTATTCTTAAAAATCTAATATTCGTCCAAATGGCATATATAAGGTTATATATATTAATGAAAAACAACTTGGGGTTAGTTTTTATTTTTATAGTATGTTTCGTAACCTTATAGTGTAATAAAACAAGAAGACACGGTAAAAGTAAAATTATTTAACTTAAGGTTAAATCTATATGATAAGGTGAAAATAGAAAGCTAAACTTGTATAAATTCTATTGGATGAGAGGATTTAGACCCATAACCACATTATCTTCTAAATAAATTAATTTGAAACTATTAAAAACCGAATATGACTTTATAATAAAATAATAGTTTTAGTTATTCCAAAGGTGCCCCTCTCCTCCCTTATAAAAGGGCACCTCCTCCCTCTCTTCCTCACACCACTATGAGCCTTCATGCTCGACCAAACCCTGCCAAATTCTCTTCTCCACTTCCATAGAAACATCCTAGAGGTTTTGGTCTTTTTCAAAGACCAATTTTAGTGCCCTAAGAGGAGGTCTCAAAGAGGCGCTTCAAAGAAGAGGTAATGTCCGTTACCGATTCTTTCAACTATATTTCTTCTTCCACTTCTTCTTATTAGGTTGTTTCATTATGGAGTAATAACATCAGTATCACTCATATACTGATATGTTATTATATGTATGAATGAACCCTATTTCACCATCTATCCGTCCTACAGAAAATGAAATCACAACACGTGCGTACGTACGGAATACCGTCTCCACGCCATGGTGTAATCTATTTTCCACCACCACCTTACTTGGATGGGTATAAGGGTGAAAGTAATGAATATATATGATTATTGTAAAGTGATGTTGATTCTGTAATATTATAAATACACTTTAATACAATTCCATGATCTTGGGAATGATATCATCGCTCGTGCATACGTACGGACTACCATCTCCACGACGCGATGGGATTCACTCTCCATGTTAACCATTCATGAACGAATATAAAGTATATATAATGAATAATAATGAAATATATGACATAATGAAGATACATGATTTATGTATATATATATATATATATATATTTCATCTACTTAATTCCATTCAATTCAATAAGGAAACGAAAACAGCGTTCATGCGTACGTACGGACTGCCGTCTCCATGAACGGTGTATTTCATTCCTTTTATCGACCTATAATATATATGTATATGACGAAAATATATTATATATAAATCATGTTTTACATTATGGAATTACGTAAATCAGGATTTATGTAATAATATCAACAACGACAAGTCGAAACACATACGATAAATGAAATGATTTTACCCAAAATGCTACATTAACATGGAATTTACAAAAGAACGGGTAATATAAAGTCATAAGTGAAACATATATGATATCATAACAATGAATATGATTATTTAATAAGACAATGACATTATTTAAATCATTATACAGGAGGTTCGGATCCATACAAAGCATATCAGGCGTATGGTAAGGGAAAATTTGGCAAATCTCATTTTTATCTACGATTGCTTATTCATATGTATTTACTGGGGTTATTGATATCATCCATGTTCATGTTTTATAAAAGTGTTTTCATGTATTTTTAAAGTCCTTTTTACCCATTTTTGACTTTTACAATATGGTATGTAAGGAATCTTTCTTTTTTTTAAGTTACGAGGTAATTTTTTGACTTTTCCGACAAAAGTATGAGAAGAATGTTTTTTTAACTTATACGATATGAAAGGATTTTTAAGGTTTCATAAAGTATTATTTTTGTAATGATTCATCCAAAATATTTCATGTCTATTTTCAATAAAATCCATTTATTTTAAAATTGAATGACGTTTTGTGAAAAGAAATTTATTTTGAAGAAGAAAGGATATTTTCCTCAAGAATTCATTTCAAATGATTTATCAAAAACATTTTCCATCTAAGATGAAATTATTTCATATGTGTATGATTAAAGTTTAATGTATCTATGATTTACATGGTTTTAATTTTCTTATGATGAAATTTCCATTTGTTTTATATGGATTATGAAATGATGGGATGATGTTTATGAAACCCATTTTATTCTTTGGGTTATGGTGAATGTTTTAAGTTTATACTATGGCACAAGTAAGAATGATTTCAATATGAGATGGGTGGGACCTATATCTCCCTCCAATGCATTGGGTAAAGATTTTATATCTCATGAGATGGACATGGCTGGAACGGTAAGTTAATCCGGTTCAGTATTACAGGACTGGAACGAGGAGTGAACTCAATTCAGAAAGGGACATTGTCCACTAAGATGGTCTTGGAAAAAATGCCTTGGCTACTATGGAAATCATTACATGTGCTTAATGGATGCCACAATTACATGTTATATTCCCATGCTATTTTATCATGAATTATGTTCCATTATGATCTATGCCTTATTTACTTCCACGATTTATGTCTTCTCTCAAGATATTTATGTTTAAACATTATGTTCATGTTTTTATGTTCAAATGTATATGGTATGTTTTATTATATCCATGCTTACCCTTACTGAGCATTTGAGCACACCCTTTTTATGTTTTGTTTTCCCCAAGATTAAAAGAAAGGTTTTAGGTAAGAAAACAAAAAGTGGAAGATCTTATGGGAGATGTTGAAGATCTTTCACCATGATTAGAAGATTATATTCCGTGTTTCCAAAGACACTAAACTATTACAATCCTTGTGTGTTTGTTTTTGTTATGTATTAAGTATTCCACTAAAGAAATGTAATGTCCATGTACATCAAGATTTGGGTCTCTACATGGAATATATCCAATAAGCATTTTAATAATTGAACTAATATTTTTTTAACAAGGATATATATTTATTCAATTTATTTACATGTTTTCAAAGAATACATGATGAATTTATACTCATTATTTGAATGTGACAAACATGATCCACCTTATTGGATATAACCATTTCGGTATTTATGTATATTCAATAACATTTTCTCAAAATTTTTTATAATATAGACAGATGGAATATGCTATCAATCATTTGATGACCAGCAAGTGTTCTGGGAATGAAAATCCCAAATTAATTTCAAGGAATATGATTTTATGTTGGAATTAATTAAAGAATGAAAAAGTGTAAGAATACAAAAAATATTGTATGTATATATTCTCTTGAAAAATCACCAACATTAAGAAATTAATCTTGATGTAAAATGTTATCATGTTATCATCATATCTAATGATATCAAAGACCCTTTTCAAATCCATGTGCATTATGTCTTTGTGATTGTTAAAATTCTCTTGAAAATGTTCTCTATATTTCTTTATCACAAATTGACTGTTATATTTCTCTTCTATGTCAATGTTTTCAAATTCCAACTAGGTTCTCCTATGTGTAAACAGTGTTATTAGTTTATTTTTGTAACCATTATGTTTTTTAACATTATTTTATTAAGTTATTTTTGATCTTTCTCTCAAAAAGTGGGTTTATATGAATTAAAATATCATGTATTAAACCATTTACAACCTAGAATAATTTTACGGTAGAAATTTATTTTATGTGGGGTAGAATTTAACACCATGTGATTTTGTGATTTTTTATTTCTTTATGAATTAATTTAATCTTTTTTTTTCTCTTTCACAGAACACTGAATATATATATATATATATATATATATATTTTTATAAAAAATCACTAATATATAATTACATTATATGAAACATGATTTATGATTGTGCTACACATTACATTGGCTTGGATTGTTTTAGATGCAATGGTTAGTTTCTATGAAGGATCACATTATTAGTATAGTTAACTAAATCAGATAGTTATAATATATTAATTAAAAAAATTAATATGATTAGTAATAAGTAATTTATAAATTATTCCACTTTAAATTAAAATTATTTATAATGAAATGTTTAATTTCTTTTATGTCACTATATGGTTAGAAATACTATCTTCATTAAGGGGTTTCTTTCTTATGTCCGCATGATAAAAAAATTAATTATTGACACTCATAGAAATTGACTATGATAAAATAAAAATAAGATATTAACTTTTATTTTCAATGTTTACATAGGGTAAATTTTTAGTCCTTTTCTAAGATGTTTAATTTTTTGATGAATAATGAAAAATATTACATAATAGTTAAAACATTTCATTTCATTTAATTAATTATTATATTAAAATTTCATTTTTTAAAATAAAAAAAAGGTCCATTAAAAATTTAGTAAATAAATTTAGTTATTGGAAAAAAATTTACATTTAAATTAAATATAATAATTTATTTTACTTTTGAATGTTCTTTTTACCCTTCTTCTCGCCATGTCTTTGGTATTAGCATCAAATATAATTTTCCGGTTTCTGTTATTTGAATTTGGAAAAATGGACTTAAATGGCTATACTAATTTCAATTTTTAGTGTCTAATAAGATAATAATTATATTTTTTATATTATAAATACTATCTTTAGTAAATTTTTATTTACCATGGTTAAGAGTAAATTGGGAAATTAAAGGTAAACTAATTTTATAATATTAAACAATTGCACAAATACTTGTCCCAATTTCATTATCTGAGGGGGTGTCAAAACAATCAACCATAGGACAATGATATAACCTTTTTATGCCATATGGGTAAGAATATGACATTTGTTAAATTTTATTCTATGTTAAGATAATGTTTTCATACTCATAATGTTAACAATTCAATAATTTTCAATATATGGTTATGCATTAGATTAATTACACTAACAAAATCCTTTTAAAGATAACAAATTTATACTCATCAGATAACAAATAATTTAATTAATGCCTTTCATATTGTTGATGCAATAATTGTTTAACTAATTAAAATATGAAATAAATTATATTAGAATATTAAAATAAATATATTTTAACATAATTTATGATATCCACGATTTTAATAGAAAAAATTAACATATTGATGAAATTTTATAAGTGTTGGTTCAATGTTATAATGTTAGTATGATATTTTTTATAAAAAATATAATGTACATTATCATAATTGAAATAAATGTTATTTTAAAATAAATTATATATTATTAAATGATATATAATTTATAAAAATATATAATTCTACCAACTAAATATAATAAAGATAATCATTTCATCACTGATCTGGTTTTTATTCTAGAGGAATTTCATTATAAATATATGAAACCTAAAGTGTAACAAAACAAGCTATTCTAGTATATGTTAAAAGGTGTAACTTGGGATTATCGATAATAGAAAATTTTTATATTATGAGATAAACAAGTTTAAAAATATTTTATGAGAAATTTTGACCCATAATCATATTATCTTTTAAATAAATCACTTTGGTGCTATTTTAAATAGAAAATTAAATATATAAAATTTTAAAATTTGAAGAGCTTCCAAATGTTTCCCAGACAACAATTATAAAAGGGAACCTCCTACATTACCTATTAACGTGAAGTTTAGGATAAAATATTGAAAATCCATTTTAATTAAACTTATAATCATCACTGGAAAAATTCTACAGGTTCTAGATATCCCAAAAGTCCATTTTTGTGTCCCAAATAGGAGATGTAGATGGTGATCATCAAAGAATAGGTAATCAGCTTGCCAACTCTTTCAAAAAAAGCTTCCACTTCCTATTATTTTTTTAAATACATTATAAAATAATAACTGCAGTATCACTTATATTCTAATTTTTATTAGGAATATGGAACAACCATATTCTTCCTCTTATTCATCCTAGGGAAAATGAAATTACCACACATTCATGTTTACGGATTACCATCTCCGTGTTGTGGTGTAATTTATTTTTGATCACAACATTTTTGGGATATGTATGGTTATTTATATAATGGATGTAAGTAATATATATGGTGCAATATTTATTATCAATTATTAATATACCGTCTAATTTGTACCCCTTTTATAATTAAGATATTGATATCGTCGCTCGTGCATTCATACGACCAACCATCCCCACGATATGATGAGATTCATCTTCCATGCTAACCATATAAAAAATGGTTATAATATTTTTTATAATGAATAAATATGAAATATATGACATAATAATAGTAATGTAATAATATATATATATATTATATATTTCATTTACATTCTTTCAGTTCACATTATATGAAAACAAGAATAGTGTTCATGCGTATGTTCGACTTACTGTCACTATGAATGGTGTAATCCATTTCATATATCTATATTTTATATATATTTATATACTAAATTTATATGTTAAATAAAAAATTTCAAGTTATAGATGGAATTAAATCCTATTATAAGTAATATGATATATAATGACATGTCAAAGAACAAACGATAAACAAAGCTGTTATTACCCGAAACATGGATTTACCAGAGGATTATTAACAGACGGTTAACATAAAGTCATAAATGAATCATATATGATATAATAAATAATATTTTGATTATTTTATAAGTTAATAATATCTTCAAAACCTTTATTTTTGATTTTTGGGCATGTTCTGATGGAAACGAACCTATGGTAATTGAATTTTGTCACACATTTACTTCTATGAGACACATGCCTTATACACTATATGTTTCTTCTACACGGTGCATATACATCCTATGAATGTATTTTATGAGTATTACAACTAATTCTATTGTATTTTAACATCCATATATTTTAATTTATAACATGGAACATATGATTCAACTGATTATAATGTTGTAAATTTTAATTCCACAATATCATAAATATCAAGATTGTTTATACATCTGTATCTAATAAGTAATATTTACCATCTATGTCCATATTTTTTAAAAAACGTATTCCAAAAATATTTCGACTATTCATATCCAATTTTATGATAACATTTATCCCTATGTATGAATTTTTATTAAATGGTTTGAATGTAATATTGTATTATCTTTCTAATGAGATACTTCTTGACTTTTCTAGAAAATGTACAAGAAGATTTATTCAACTTAAATAGAATGATTATTTTTATACTCTTACATGATTATATAATTACTTGGAGTTTCACTTAAAATATTATGATTTAATTTTAAAAGAAAATTTGTTCCTCTAATATTTCATTGAATTTCATGTAATGATAATTTTACCAGAGTAGAAATGATATTTTCTGGATTAATTCTTTAAAAGAGTTATCTCAAAATTATTTTCCATCTAAGATAATATTGTTTTATTTTTTTATAAAAGAGGTGGCATGAATTGGTCTCCTAATTCATTCCCAAAAAGTAATGTATAAAAATCCTGAGAAATAATATATAACGGGGTGTAAGTAGCTTACACCAGCTGGGATTTAGAGGAATGCAAGAAGGAATTTAATAAAAAATAAATAAGTACAAGAATAGCTCGGTGAGTAGTCACAAAAGTGGTAGGGAGCGAAAAACTTTCGTGTAGTATTTTTTGCAACTTGCTTCAGTGTGCAGTCTCTATTGCAGCCAGCTTCAGTGCGCCATAACAGGATCATGGCCTTCAGAGTTCTTTACTACTATTATTCATTTCAAGTCCAAAACATCCCAAAGAACTGAAGTAGTGTTTCTTTTTAGAAAGAGAAGCAGAGGGACATCAAATCAACATCTAGAAAGACATCCCTTCAGTTATAAGCACTGAATTTCCCCCAAGATAAAATGTAATCCTCATGTTGAAAAAAACCTCATTTATAGAGGTCACAATTCCACAGGGGGGTCCAACATTAATTATAGAAAAAATAGAGCCTTCATCACCTCCAAAACGCCCATTGATGGTAGTAGGATTTGTTGGGAAATATCTCAATAAGAGTAATCCATTCTGATGAACCACAATTCCGGCCTGCATTCATGGTTCTGCTCCAAAAAACCCAAGAAAGTCCACCTGAAAGACAGTCTCATCTAGACTACATCTTCATTGACGTCCCCAAAAATATAGAGAGAATCAGTATAAAATTAGAGCCGCAAGGAAGTCTGAAAAAAATGATGAAGTTTCATCAAACCAGGGGTAAATTAAAAATTCATTTCCAAGGAAAATCAATGAAGTTGAAGTTTGGGTCCTTTTTAAATTCTTCAACAATCTTGATAAACATCCCCTTTATGATATCAAGGTTGATATCAGCTGTTATCTCAACATTTGTATACTGTCAAAATTCAGTATTATCCTTCACATCCATCCATAAGTCAAGATAATTTGGAAAATCCTGCTTTTCCACTATTTTATAAGCATCCCTATAAGTAGGGTCATTTTCATTATCCTTACTAGATGATTTTTATGAATCAGTAAGAGAAGAGTATGAGGATGAATCTAAGATAGAAGGTAAATTAATAATTGGGGAAGGCTATGGGGGTAGTGTGGTTTGTTCATTCATGCTGGCATCTAGGAAACACATAATAATAGTTCTCTCAATATTGGTACTTTCCCTACATTTTTGAATATTTATGGTACTTGGAGTAATGAAACCATCAGAGTACATCATTGATTTTTTCCTTTCCTAGAACTCGACATTAAAAAATCCTCTTCCAATTGTCAAGATTTAACCAGCACAACTTGAAAATATTCTTCAAATTCAGGTTGCATTATCTCTTTTCTTCTATGTACCGATATATTATCCTCAAGGATGGATGTTTTAGTAATAGGGATATCCTGATTTTCTTCTTTAGAAGTTTCAAAATTAAGGGAGATTTCAGCATACATAGATTGGATGTCTTGGTGGGGCCTAAAGAGTTTGTGAGATTAGAGAAAATAACAGACTTATCCATATGGGAAACATGGGAAATTTAGATGCTTCCTTTTCCACCCAAATATATTTGGAGTGATGAGGTGGTGGGGGTTGAATAGTATTCAATTTATCCTCACATTCATTCAAAGTGTGACCAACTCTTGAAACATTTTTGTAGAAAGTTGGAACATTTTCAGAGACTGTATATTGTATGAAACCATGATCCCCACTTTGAATCAAGAATTATGAAGGCATGTATTGTGAGATATTTATTTCAGTATAAATATTAGCTACTGAGGGCCATGATATGTTTAATGTGACAGTTTCAAGCTTGATGGGATGACCAAATAAACTTGCAATGGCAATTAAGGCATTCTTTTTGAAAAGATGAAGAGGTGAATTCAGGAACCCAAGCCATATAGGAACAATGGGGGGTTCGGAATCAATGGGGGGGGGGGTGTTATGATTTTATAAATGATTGGGATCTTATGGAACACATAATTATAATTTCATTATGATATAGGCAGCACCTATATCTCCCTCCTATGTATAAGGTATAAATTTATATTCTATGATATAGACATATTGGGCCTTGCCTTCCAATATAGTAATTGGAGTGAACCATGAATACAAAGATGGTTTTGGGAGTGAACCATTACTACCAAGATGGCATAGTATGTGAACACAAAACACTTAGCTGGCCTTGGTAGTGATTCCTTGAATATTATGGAAAAAAATTAATATGATAATGAGTCAACCAAAAATTTCACCACTTATTCCTTTGATATTAATTTATATATTATTTTATTTATTTCCATATGATTTAGTTTTCATGAACTATGAGTATTTATTCCCTGATTTATGTTTATTATCTTTGATATGTAGGGTATGATATTATACATTCCTAATAATGTACCCGTACCCTTATATTCATGAATTTTCATATATATCTCAATTGTGTAACCTTACTGAGCATATGATATCACCCCTCTTTAGGTTTCCATTCACCCAATTTATAAAGATATGTACTATGTTTGATGTTTTTTAAAAGGGTGCTAGTCAAGAAGAACCCAATGGGATATAATGTAGGTCACTTATAAAGGAGTGTTTATGATTCCATCTTTCCAAAGGGACTATACTAATACAGTCTTTGTGTGTTGTTTTGTAATATATTACATATTATGGAAATGTAATGTAATTTAGATATCTTATAATCAAGGGTCTATATAACTAGGACCTTGATCAAACTGAAATTGATTTCAAGATTCTCAATATAACTCTGTACCACCACATCAGAAACACTACCGTCATACATCCCCAATTCCATCTGTAGATATCATGGAATGACCAATTCCAAGGCCCATCCTCCTATGTCATATTGACCATATTGTGATCTACTACGTCATCATGTTAAACCAAGACTATCTAATCCATTCCAAAAAAAAGGAACATAAGACACAATAGAAATGAAAATCATAATTTTCAAAAGCCTATTAGTATGAAAATTTATTTTTATTCCTTTTAATGTACATTATTAATTTTAACATCCCCAAACAAACCAATTCAATTAAGAATCAAATTAATCACAGGGGATATACCTCTCCCTGGTCTCTACCCACCGAATATGTCCACCTCACCTAGTTATTAAAAATATCAATGACATTTCATTGGATATGGGGGGGAGGATAAAATATCCTTGTCTAGCTGGACTCTCTAGCTTATGTCACACACCATGGTTGAATGGAACTACATACATACCCAAACATTGAATCCTCACATGTATACTTCAAAACTCCATCCTATCTATCAACCATCAGCCTCTAGTACAATTCTGTCATGACCTCCTCCAACCAATGGTTCTATAATAAGGGGAGATTGATTTTTACCGATGATTATTTCCTCTAGTAGTCTATGGGTTGGATACTAGAACTGATGGTATAAAAATATCATTAAATGGGCGTGTATAGCCTATATAATAATATTGGTATTGAGATAAAATAAATCATCCCCAAAAAACTACATTGCATAATATAAAAAGACACGAAAACCAAACCACATGAAATTATAAATAAAATTGTTACAAATAAAGGTTTATAATGTATATTCCTAACCGAAATTCTAAAAAATCAACACAATAGTTATCCTAGTTCCTACATAGTAATGTCAAACATATTTAATGTAGTCCTCCTAATAACCTAAAAATAGAATACATACATAGGGTGAGTATACTAGTTTTCTTAGTAGGAAAACCAATGTATCTCATGATCAAGTGGAAAATGAATACTAATTCACCTATGAGAAATAGAGCGGCACTTGCATCATTGAAATAGGTAAAATATCCATACAAACCAAACCATGGTACGATCACCAAATAACAAATTTCATGTAATAGAATATAAATTGAGTCACATCAATAATGGGTATCATGCACCGCTTTCCCACTGGTTTTCCACACTCACACCCCAACATTATATGTATTGGAACTCCCCTATCATTCATACAACACACCACCCCACAAGCATAGTAACATCACATCATGTTTTCATACACATGGTCATTCTATCCTGGAAGCACGAACCCATCAAATCTTTTCCAAAAACACCCAATTCATCACATTAAAACCATAACCAGAGTATAACGGTATCTAGAAGAATAAAAATATAAACATCATTCCATCATCTTACAATGAATGGACCCAACCATAATCCACCTCATCCCATATCATCTCAACTGAAAACACCATGTCTATGTCCCATCTCACCAGAAGACACCTATGATCACTACCCCACAAGCATGGCCCCACATATTTATCCCAAAACAATTGTTATATCAAAACCACCATAAACAGAAATATGAGGACTCCAATCATCTCCTTATATGAAATACCAACCTCTCATTGAATATTGAGATGGAAAAACCAGGTACCTAACTATAGACCCTCCTCAAAAGATGTTAGAAAAAACACCCTTTCCTGACTATGCTGGTGTCTACAGAGAGTTATCTATGTGGGTGGGGTTCATATATCAATCACAAGAATATTCATGGTATATAAATATAATAAAAACAAAAAAACACATCTTATGGGTTCACATAAATAATTGAACAACTAGCAACATAACCACATTCATTTTCCACATTCAAATGTATAACACCATAGAAACTATAAGACACATCTTATACCACAAACCAAATTCATTATCAAGCCCATTAATTTCATTTTTAACTGTCAGCCACATTTATCCACACAACCAATCATTTATTTGTTCATTAATAAATTCCATCCCAGTAACCTTACAAAAACAAAAACATTTCAATCATATTTACACAATTATCTATTTCACCACTACTAGAGAATTTAGAACTACCCGACAACACATAACAAGAATCACATCATATAAATTACACCATATCCTAACCATCCAAAAATAATTCCCAAAAAAACAACGAACTCAAAACCCCAAAACACAGCTAAACAAAAAACACCTCACCAACCTTGAAGCATGACCGAACAACAAAGACCTCATTGCCACAAAATATAGATGAAATCATCATCCATAATCTCACATTGAATGGAAATCACACATAGACACTCAATAAATATGGACACACACCACAAAAGATAAATATCATTATTAATATTTTTCAATGGGGTTTTTTTCACATTCCACCTTATTTTAGGGGTATTATCACAAAAACCCTAATCTTAGAGAAATAATTTCATTAGTCCAATACATGTGGTTATATAATTTCTATATTAGTGTTTTGTCACAATAGTCACCAAAAAAACCATAGTCCTAGAACATATCACCAAGCACAATTAAATCTTCCAAAGGACACAATTTTCAATATGGAATCATGTCTGTACATTCCATAATATCATAATCATATCAATTCTCTAAAACAAGATCATCATACCACATTCCACTTTTAATTTTAATTTAACTTGTTATTTGTATATAAATAATATAGAATAACCATCCCCCATAGATAAAAAATATACAGTACCCACAAGACACACATTGAATATAAACATGGGAGTACCTACCTCAAATATTATTTTCAAACATGTTCCACACCACATAGTGAAGAAGAAATGCCTATAAATAGAAACCACGCATGGATAATTGGGAATCAACCTACTCCACCTCCAATGATCAAAAAAACATATCCCATATCACACCATAAACCAAAAATATTATCTGAATTCTTCACAAATCAATATATATCTAGTTAATCACTACTAGAAGGACTCTATGCATGGATCCTCACACTGCAATAAAGGAAATATAAAATGGTTTTATATGTTGATCCACTTTTACATAGAAGAAAAAATTCTCAGATAAGGACATCATTTAATACTTAATTAAATAATATAATTATAAATTAGATGGTCAGGATCGTCCCTTATAGTTTTAGAAAACTCAATATGATAATAATTTTTTCTATATATCATAGACAACCTCACATATCTACTACATCCAGAACCTTCTGATCTAATGGATATATCATTAGGCATCCAAATTGCAATTATTTGTCACCTTTTATTCATGGAATATCTCAGTGAGGATATATTTTTATGTTATTATAGTGAATTAGAATATATTCATGATTTACTTATAGTAATTTTTGTAAATAAATAAAAATGAGACAAAAATGTCTCATATGCTTCCACTATTGGAAATTTTATGTACGTGAATGTTTTTATTTTGATGGATATTACATTCCATTCAATTTTTCTGAGGCTATACATTAGAAATATATAATTATTTTCATATAAATATGTCATAAATTTTCATATTTTATTTTTTGGGCACTAAAAATTATATATTAACAAATATGAATTTTAATCAACATGATGTATTTAGTTTATTTCTCTAATTTTGAGGGGTTACCTAATGACTGAAAACCCACTTAATTAGATGTTATATCTAGTGGTTGATATTGTGTGATGTATGTGTCACACATTCTAGAATTCTTACATAAAAGTGATTTCCTCACTATAATTTTTATGTAATATATTTATTTTTATATTGGTTTTAATGAAATATGTAAAGTCGATAAGACATTGGAAACTGATTTACAATGTATTCAAAAAATAATTGATGCATTATATAAATGGATCCAATTAGAAAATCATAGATACAAAACATTATTATTGTGTACTATTTTTATTCTATATCATATCATAATATAATATTTTGATTGGTTGATATAGTAGGGTATATCCGTAATAAAATTTTCTATAGTCTAAGAAAATTACAAAAACTACACAAGAATGTAATGTGTTTTTCTAATTTTATATACAAAATGTAATATTATTTTAATATAATAATCATTGAATATAAATTTTGAAATCTCTCACCTGGATTTCCACAAAAATATTTGGTTGTTGATTTGTTATTGGTTGTTGTTTGACTCACACAAATTATTTGTCCTACCAGTTGTGATAAGGAAGAGACATTATTGGTTTGTATATATTGTGAACAAGTTATCAGTTTTACTATTTCATTTCCTTTATATTGGTACATTGTTGAGAAATTACTGAATTGGGTGGATCCCTCAGTCCCGCTTTCACCTTTAAACCCATAATCCCATCATGCATCCCTATTGCCACTCACTATCACTATTACATACCCCTAAACTATTATAAATGTATTGAGGCCCCTAAATAAATAAAAGAAAAGTGTAATAAAATATAAAAACAAGTTCATTTTTATTAATACTATAAATAATTAAAATAAACTTAAATTCGAATCAATACTTTAATAAATTGTCATTTTTAAAATACAATAACACATATTGAGTCATACCAGTCACACCCATTGTCGGTTTGATGTGAAATTGACTCAAACACAAGATAAATGACTTATTTTTTTCCTAAAGTCTGAAAGAAATCACAATACATTTTATCAATTTGATTATGTTTTATATATTTTTTAATAAAATGAAAATTTAAACTAAAAACACTCACTTTGAGTCATATCCAAAACATCATACGTTGGAATGTCATGATACTTATTTCTACATATAAAAAAGTACTTTTGATTCCTTTTTCTAATGTATCAACGCAACCTATACCCATTTTCTCATCTTTTAGTGACTAAAATTTTTTTGACCTAAAATGATAATTTTAAACTCATAACATACACATTGAGTCGTACTATGAATATAGTGTATCATAATGAATGTTAAGTAGTTTTTACATATAAAAATGATTAGGGATCATTTTAATAATGAACTAATACAATAAGATTGTGTTTTATTAGTTTTTAATAATTCTTTGAACAAAAATGTCAAATTTATTAAAATCAAATAGTTTAAGTAATAACTATCACATCATGCCTCAGACTAATGTATGGTTACTTACTGTACATCATAAATTAATTCAAGATACATTTTCATTAAATATAAAAACAATCAAACTATGTTTTCTTCTTTTTGATTATGACATGTGTCATTTTTACTAAAACTTTATTTTAAAATGAAAACACATATTTTGAGTGATTATATTCACATTGTGTGTCAATTTGATGTGAGACTAATTCTAACATGCTAAAAATGAATTGTCAATAATTTTTCAAAATTATCAATATAATACCAAAGATTTTTCCTAGTTTTAAGTGTGTGGAACATGATTTGAACTAAAGTGTAATTTTAAACTAATAACATACATGTTGAGTCATACCAAGAAGAATGTGCATCAAATTGAAATGTGAGAGATTGATAAACATTCAAAATTACTTATGGATCATTATTATATATAATGAAAACACTCCAAATGTTATTCCTTGGATTCGAGTATGTGACATATATTTTTACTAAAATATCAATTTTAATAAATAAGCACACCTTGAGTGATACTGGTCAAACCTTGCTTAGGATTTACATGTTAATAATTCATAAATGTAGTAAATGACATTAGGATATTTTCTTAAATCAAAAAATAAATTAGAGAATATTTTCCTATTTTCCATTTAGTGTTAGATATTTTTAAATAAATAGAGAATTTTAAATTATAAATAAAGAAGTTGTGCTATACCTATCAAACATTGTATAATATTGTACGGAAACTGAATCCTACAAGTCAAAAATGAATTATTAATCATTTTCCTATAGTGTCAAAACAACATGAATTTTTTTATATGTAAAAAGAATCAGACACATATCTTAATCTAATATGTAAATTTTAAACTAAAAACAAACCCTTCGATTCACACATGGAAACAATTTTATTTGATTTTGTTAAGGATGATTATTACACATCATAAAGGATAAATGAATTATTTTACACAAGTATCAAAACAATATAAACGTGCATCGATATTTTTTGACGATGTAATCCATGGTTTGATCTAAAATGCCAATTTTAAAATAAAAAAATAAGTTTATATACCAAACATACCATTTATTATATTGAGGTGGTACTGATTCCATCACATCACACCATGTCTTTTTATTTTTCATTGAATTAAACATTCTGGTTTGTCTAATAAAATTGTTCATTGATAACCATGAATTTTTAATGCTTGGAAAAAGAAAATGTATAGTGATTCATCATGAGTTCATCAACCTTCTTGAGTGAATTATAATATTCCATGAGTGGAACATCATTATGGAATTCTTATTATGTAATATTTTTGTATGATATTTTTTTTATCATATATAGAACAAAATGGTCGCATAAAAAATTATAAACTAATTAAGTTATTCATTATCTATGGGAATGTGTAAAATGTTAGAACTACAAAAATGAACTATAATAAAATTCAAATATATATTAAATAATGAAGAAATTCACTAAATAATTACTATAAAGTCACTTCTTCATGATCCGTGTATACATTCTGACACCATGTATTGAGCACATTATTTATAAAAAATATAAATCTTATTTTGAATATGTTGATTTTCAATAGTCCTATTAGTAATTAGAAAATATAAATTAAAAGGAATTAATACATATTTGAAATTAAATTGTAATTATCATCAGAAATATATCTTGGAGTATTTTAGTTTGTTGATGGAATATGTTATATCTCACAACATTGAGAACATAATAAAAATAATATTTTCCATTAGTTTCTTTTGATCACTAGAAATACATTAATAAAAATATTTAATTTTTATCTATATGTTTTGGTATTGAAATATTATTATACATACCCTAATAAATATTTAGTTTTATAATTTTATAGGGTTATATTTCTCATGGACTGTTCTCAGGAAATGTTTTGATGATATTTAAACATTGTCCTATCATAGTAGAGTTTTCATTTAAATATAATTCAAAATGTATAAATTGACTTTTATTTGTAAATTGTTTCATTTAGCATGTTAATGACATATAAGCATCATCCCATGTGGTTGGTTTTTTCTATATATTTTTATTGAATTTAGAAAATAATCATTAGATTATTCAAATTTATAGAAATTAGTAGAAAATGGTTCGTAAAAACAAAATTAATATGTAATTTATGGAATTAAGGTATATTTTATATGGTTAAATGGTTGTTTTTTACACCTTAAACATTGATATTACTGAGATTTTGTCATATTTATTTATTTATAAATCATTTCAACCTGTTTTTCAATTGTTTCTACATATTCCTTTTCTTACAATGTGATTTTTTTGTTGAGGGATAATGAATCAAATTTTTTGTTAATAGGTGTTCCCATTCAAATAAAATTGTTACATTTTCCCAAAAAAAATATATTAATTTTATTTAGCTATAATTATCCTTGTATATTAGCCATTATGAAAAAAAATTTATAAACATACCTCATCTATGTATTTACAATTGAGAGACTGAGACATTCATGTTTGGGGATTTAATTTACATTCTCAAGGCCATGATATTCTATAATGGCATATCCAAACATTCATTATTATAAATCAATTATGGTGATATCACCATTTTGTAACATTGTATCTCAATGAACATACAATATTAATTAACATGGATTTTTAATGAATGTGGTAAATGTACATACTAAACATCATATTGATTTATTGTTTTATTATATTGATCATTTTGATTTCACATATAATATCACACATTCCCACTCTCCATATACAATAATATTCACCCTCTTGATCCTTTTTCCATAGATATTAATTGTTTTGTATAAAAAAGAAAAATTTAAGGGAATACATTCTTATCATAATTTATTACATCAATATCAATAAACATCTCTACAAAATTTTCAACAACATGATTGACTGTATGAACATCCATATCAAGTGGAACACGTAGGTTAGTGTTCAGCTCCTGAGATATGAAAGTCCCAACTCCCCCATGACCTATAGGAAGGTTGTTTCGTGTATAATATATAATTGGTTATTCTACACTTTACCCCATACAATAAGGATATGAATGGATGATGATAGATATAAATCAAAATCATTTTCACCCAATAAAATATCAATATGGAAAATTAATGACTGTCTTCCTGATACAAGTTTCATTGATATAATTATGAAAAAATTGATTACCAAATGTAAGGAATCACATTGAAGGGAAGCACATAACTCAACGATCGTGGGTGTTGGGGGGATCATTATTTCCATGTTTTTGTTGGGTTTTAATATATATTTGATCCCTTACCAAGAAATATTCCCAAAACTCAGACTTCCAATTTCCTTTTTCATCTAGTGTATATAATCAACACGAATCTCATTCAATTTCATATATTTATCCCCCTATTAATTTATTTTTTCAAAAATATGTTTCGTGCCACACCCCAAAACCTACTCATCTAACATGGACATACAAGTTTGGATAATTCTTGTCTACTGATAGTATTCATTAATCTGGAATAGGTGATGATAATTAATAAGTTTATATTGGGTAAAAATATCGAAAAAAGCAATCATTATTATGTAATAACTATATAAGGTAATGAAATTATGTCATACACACACATGAATCCCATTGATTTTGAATTCGGTTAGAATGGCCCAATGACCTTTGTTTTGTTTATTATTTTTATAATCCAACTATCAAGGGGAGTGGTGGAACCCTTATAAGGCCCTAAGGATAAGAGACAATTACATCACCCATAGGTATTAGGGGAAATCACCCAGGAAAACCAACATAATAATTCTCCTCCCCAGTATATGCCATGATATCTGCAATCTTCCATCGCAGGGCAGGTCAGCTAGCTATCATATAAAATTCCTCATAGGCTCAGTACCAATGACAATGATATACCCTCTCATTCATCAAATTCGGGTTAGCACTGCTCTAGAGAATGTGCCTGCCCTATCCCCATCTGAAGCCTTGTCCATTGTAGTCTAACTAGTACATCTGCATAATCATGTGGCCTGAAGGTCTTGAGGTGGCCCTAAGGCCTTAATGTGGCCCGAAGGCCTTGAGAGACAATAGGCCTGATGGTCTTGGGTGGCCCGAAATCCTTACAGTACCCGAGGACCCTACCAGTGGCCAAGAGGCCCAGATGGAAGAATATTTCCAGCTGCTACACTATTTGCTACAGTATCATCGACAATGCATGCTTTAGTAATTCTATAGTATATGTGGTAGTGTTTTCTATAGTATCAGCTACCGTATCTGGAAATATGTCTCCACCCTTATTTGATCTCGGGTCTCTTGGGTGCACCTGTAGAGCCCTCACCAACCGTAATTAGGATCGCATGCATTATTCATGTATTAGTATAGCATATTTATTTCCAAAATAATCCTTGAATAGAAAATGACATGGGATAAAAGTGGATTCATATTTTTATTCATCAATCAATGTATACAAATGCAACATAATTATATTTTTAGTTCATGTCACAAAATATTATTACTATAGATTTAAGATAAATAATATTTTTCCATGTGAATCATACTTGATCCTTACATTTTGGAATGTGTACATTGGTTATTCAATACATTTCATATTTTTATCACTGAGTTATAGTTTTATAAATTTACAATTCATTATCAAAATCATTAATAAAAAATATTTTCATGAAATTTTTTACCAATAAAATTGTATTAGAAAATATTTGTCACCATGAAAACCAATAAATGAATTCAATTTTTTTTGGTATATCAGGTGTTCATACATATATGGTGGGTGTGATTTTTTCCCTTAATCCTCATTTAGATGATACATTGTAATAATTTCCTAAAATCCACTTTGGTCCTTTAAAATGAAATATATTACAAATTCCATTCAAAAATAATGTACTATAAATGCACTATTCAATATATAATGAAGAGTAAATTAAAATTTCATTTTTTATAAATTTATAACTGAATATCATAATGTTACCCCAATGTCATCCAAATTAGTTCCCTAAGAACAGACACAACATTGTGACATTAAAATATATCAATCCAAACATGAATTTGAGTGGGGTTTCCATTGTAACTATTGACCATTAACTTTTTGAGGAGTATAATGTGTCTACATTAATTCCATCCAACCTCGAATTTGATTAATTTTTTTCTTGTCAAAATAAATTGTGTAAACACAATCACACTACAACACATTTTTTTAGAAATAGTTTGTTCATCAAATATGATTTCCCCATGTTCAGCGTCGTCAAGAAGATGTTCTTATAGACTATATGCATCTATATCTATAGAATATTATCGTAACATTTCCTTTGTATCATCAACATGTTGAGAAACCTACTATTCCATGGGATTGGGAGAATATTCATGTGTGGACATCATTATATACATTATTTTTTACCATTTAATTTATATTATATAACTTTAGTAGTGGACATATGTGGATATAAGGTATCATAATGTATAATAAAAAACACAACAGGATTGTTGAACCCGCTTTCTTAAGGATGGTGGGATTTGAACCCTCTATTATGAATTAAAATCATCTTATTGGGGTCTTTGATGATGTATAATAAGTAATCAACATTTGAACCATCACCAAGTGATTCTGAGGACCCTATATAAGTGTCATACATAGATGACATAACTTATGTTCCATCAATGGGTATGGCCAATAAAATAATAATTGAAAACATTTGGTTTCTAGGAACTGGAACATTACCTACATGTACTTCATGTGATTCCATTATAAATGGTTCATATTTTTACCCATCATGACTGAAATCCAATTTTGTAAATCCCAATTCATATATTTCAACTAGAATCATATTATCAAACCAAATTAATTGAAAATTTATCAAATTTTATGATTATTAATATAACTCCCATATTTGATTAATGATGCTAATGTGAGACATATTTTCATAAATTGGATTTATGTCCTCAGTAAAATGCACACACATTGTTGCATCCACAACTGTATCTCCTATATTTTTCATGGTACTACTAACATCATGTTTATTTGTATTGAATGTATAAAAATTAATTAAATAATAACTATAATATGATAAAGTAACACTTATTCATCTAGATATCAATTGAAGTCTTTCTATAATTGAATATGAATTTAAAGTTGACTCCAAAAAAATATGGTCACAAAATCATTATGTAAACAATTTATTTTGTGCATTTGATATCTAGATTTTAAATATGAATGGATTAAGATTATTAAAAATTACATATAAGGTTTTTTATACAACACAACCAAGAAAATATTATCGAAAATGAAATGGTGATTCGGTCCCCACCCCATAATAGTAATTGTTACAAAATATATTCATTAAATTATTTCATCCAAAAGACATTGAACATGAGTAGATTTAGGAAAGACAAATTATTTCAACATAGCACATGTATTAATTATAGAAATAATTCGATTCCTCAACAAAATTTAACTAAAAAATTAATCCTTATTGGAAAATTCTATTTTTGATATAACTTTTAAAAATATTCATATACCATTAATAGGGGTATATCAATCTATAATGTTGATAACCTCATAGTTATATTTTTATATCCAATTGAACAATAAATTGAACCATAATATAATATAATGAAGGTGATAATAACATATAAAATTCACATAATATTAAAACAATTATCTTTTCCATAGATGAATATTTTCACAGGTATATATATTCTCTTCATATATAATTGAAAATAAAAAAGAGAATGATTAACAGATGATGTAATTTCGTGCGGAAAAACAAATATAAATCTATGAGAACTAGAACTTTAATCAGAACATTAAAATCATGTTATTTCACAGCCATTATGATTAAATCAATAATTAACATGATATTCTTGATATAAGATGAATTCCCCTCTAAAAAAAGTACACCATTTAATAAGTTTGAAAACTAATATCTCTATTTTTTTTGAATGAGTTCATGAAATTGGAGGAATAAAATTTTATCTTTTAATCCTAAATGAAACAAAACATTCTTATATCCTAATGTCAATCATGTCCTACCAAGTCATAATTTTTAGATTTGTCTTTATTGGTTAATTTAGTAACATTGCAATGACACTATCTCACACATTTCTTCTACATGCATAACATTATGAAAATCAAACATGTATAAAAATTTCTCGTATGGTCATTCAAAAAAAACTAATCACTTTTTCTAGTAGGTTTTTAGTGGGTTTTAGATGATGTTTTACAAAAATTAATCTCTATGTAATTAAATTTCGTAAACATTTGATCATCTATTATTGTAGATGTTGTTATACATTCTTCTAAAATTCCATCGAATGTTGTTTTTCCAGATCCTATTCATGTAACTGGTGTATAAATATGTAATGTAGTCTAATAAAAGTCTTCCATGATTGTTTCAACCTAACTAAGGTTGTAAATTGTTCACAAGTGATATAATGATCTATTCCCATAATGTTATATCAAGAATAAATTCATAACATGGAATGAAATTTATTTTCCCATACAACATGACTATCAAAATTAAATATTCATTATTATGTGAATCATAAACTGTAACCCCTAAATCCCTTAATAATTGAAAATCATAGTTCAATGAATCCATATAAACATCAATATCATTTCCCAATTTTTGTGGTCTTGAGATAAGAATAGATAGTATGATGTATTTTATATTCATGTATAACTATGTAGGTAAGATATAATTTAACAACATAATCAACCATACACTATAAATGATGTTTGGAAATCCAAAAGGATTCAATACATCTATATATAGCACAAGATGATGGATTCTCAGTACATTTCAAAATTATGGATACTCGTGATCAATTTTCATCTAGTAAGGAGATTCGTTTGGATGATGATGTTTATGATATTTATTTATTCAATATAAGTTCTCTCTTAATTGAGTTACAGTCTCCTCATTCTCATATATGTTAATGCACCATGGAATGATTGTAATGTAATATAAACCATTAATATGACTGGATTCATGTTTCTTGTATCAAGACAAACAACTCTTTGGGAATTTTAATTTGATTTTTGGTCATATAGAAATATTATATAGTCATTTGGATATACATATATTCATTCAAATAACATACCTATTCAACATATCATTCATTTAGAATCATATGTTCAGTAAGGAAGATCATTATCTTCTAGGAAAATACCATTCAATAAGAAATCAGTGGAGTAAAGAAGGTTTCACTTCTTTCTTTTTCCATATATTAAATTATACAGGTTTAGTATAGCTGAAAACACTATATATTTAGAATAATTATCATACAATGTAATATTTTCAAAACCAATTACCTTTATCAAAAATAATTTGTGAAATAAAAAAAAATCACCATCAATGGCCATTGTCATTTCCTCAATTCGATTTTAATTATCATTAAATCTATTAAATATTTACACGATAAAACCATTTTAAAGAACAAGAAATTCCATGTAATTGTTTTAAAATATATGTGAATTTTACAAGTCTGCGAAAACTGACGGTGTGTGATTCTGAGGCCCATTGTGCTGGGAATGAGTTTCTATACGTTTTTTCTGGTACGTTCAGAAAACGTACAAGAAGGATTTTCTATCATTTGAACCGGTGCTCAAAATTGTAATCTGAGGCCACCATTGAACTCACATCACTAGTTTTTAGTTAAGGAGACCATCATCTCAACCGTGGTAGGTCAAGGGTGAAAGATAGTTTTTCAATTTTTGTGGGAAAATAAAAATAAAAACATTTTAACATTTTATTTTTATCCTTGAAACACCTAAACATGGGTTATGGAGGTGGGGACCACCGAGCCCAAAACCTCCCAATTTAAATTTAAGGGTGGGGACTACCCAAACCACATAAAATTCTTCTTTAATATGGAGATAACTCTTGAACCCACCAGTAATGGGAGAAAACCTTTGGTATCCTTTCACTTAAATGGTGCCAACCACATCGTAAATAATGACGTCAATTTAATTTTTTGCCAATAATTAAATTGATGAAACACAACATGTTGGATACTTTTATTTTTGGGTGGAATTGGGAGAAAGGATTGCAAGAAGAGAACCCTGGAGTAATTATTCTTCTCCAACGAAGAATGCAGATCTTCTCCAATGAATTGGACATCTTTCTCAGGAAATCCTCCATTGCGGGACATCTTCAATCGATGACCATTTTTTCCTACTCATCAATGTCAAAAAATAAATGAGGTAGGGGTTTGTTTTAAATTGATCAATTTTAATTTTTTTCCACTCACATTGATTCACCCACCATGAGCCGCTTGCTACCGCTCTAATGCGGAGGGTTCGGGCCAAACAAACATAGCCTGACCCCTCCGCCATTCTCCATGAATGGTGTGTGCTTCGTGATGGAAGAAGGTGACTTCGTTCCATGGTGAAGAACGAAGAGTGGTCGACCGAACTGGCCGCTAGTAAAGGTGTGGCATGCGCCCGCACCATGCAGAGAGAACGGCTGTCCTTTCGGCCAGCTGCGACGGACCGCCGCACCCTGACCGCCCCGCCGGACTGTGCCCTTTGCACCGCCGCGCGTCGCCCCACGAACTCCGCGGACCCCGCGGTCTCCCCGGACGAGCGGCCTCCACCGCTCTCCCGCCCCATGCTGCCCATAGCCTCTTCTGCTCTGCAGCCCCCATGGCCTCCACCGCCCCACATCACCCTCAGCTTCCACGACCCACACCACCTCTGCTTCTCTGCGGACCCCGCGGCCTCCGCCGCACCACAACCTCTGCGGCCCCGCACCACTTGCATCCTCCATGGCCCTATGACACTCGTGGCCTCTGTGGCCACCTTGTCACCCCACGGTATGCTACCCAGGTCGGGCTACCTAATGCGGGCCAGGTCGGCCTAACCGGTTCGGATCAGACCTCGAGCAGTTTCGACCCTATACTCTCTTTTGGAAATTACATTGGTACCAGGCGTCCATTTGATGATCCATCGGGGGTTCCGGTAACCTTGGATCGATAGGTTCTTTTAAGTATATCCTACCAGAGATTCTGATAATGTTGGGGAATGGTGGGTTTGGATCGAGCACAAATCCAACTGGGCCCTCAGGACTAAAAGGCTAACAACATACAGATCGTGCATTCATTTAACACACCATCTATTGTGTTGAGACCCCTATGACGTGGCGGTACTTTGAGAAACTTTTTCGTGAGACTTATTTACAGTTGGAGTATCGACTAGTGGCTTGAGGAGTAGACCCACCCTAAGACAAGAGAGATTAGTCCGGGATCCCCATTGCTGGTTGTGATGATGTACTAGGATCCTGTGTGGATTTGAAAACGTACTAGAGATGTACTAGGATCCTATGTGGGTTTGAGGACGTAGTGGAGATGTACTAGGATCCTGTATGGGTCTGAAGACGTACTGGAGTTGTACTAGGATCCTGTGTGGGTTTGAAGAGGTACTGGAGAGGTACAAGGATCATGTGTGGGTCTGACGACGTACTGGAGATGTACTAGGATTTTGTGTGGGTCTATCGATGTACTGGAGATGTACTAGGAACTTGTGTGTGTCTAACGACGTATTGAAGATGTACTGGGATCCTATGTGGGTCTGACGATGTGCTGATGATGTACTAGGATCTTGTATGGGTCTGACGATGTACTACGATCTTTCATGAGTCTGCCTCCTAATTGAGTGAGATAAATTTTTAGTTATATCTAATCATCTAAACTACTGTACTTATGTTATACATGGTGTGAGATGAGTTCGTACCTTTGTGGTACTTTCCTTTCTGGTAATACCTTGGAGGTATTCTTCTCTGTGGAATACATGTGTTGTACTTACCTTCATGGTATTCCATCCTTTTGTGGAAAATTTGAGCTTTGGGATTTTGGGTTGGACCCTATGTTTCCTCTTGATTGAGATGGGTATATTTGATAACTTAGGTTTATGTATGGGAATATACCTAAGTAGGGTTGTTAGTTGACTTATTGATTTTTGGTTTATCCATTGTTGATTTTGTGAGACCTTGAGGTTTTCAGGGTCCCTATTGAGTATCATTATAATCTCCCCTGCACGGGCTATGACCGCACCTTGTTGTGTTTGGTATAGATGACAGACAACGCTGATCGAGGCTAAGGGTACCAGGAATAGATGGGGATCGTAGGTGGACCATACGCTGTGTTGGTATGCATAGGAGACGACCAGACATGGAGTGCTGAGGAGGCGATATGTACCTACCCTTCATGTAGGAACCTCGGAGGACGACCCAGTAGCTGCTTTCCTGTTTCTTCAGTTGAACTTGTTCCTTTACTGTTGGTCTTGAATTCCAGCCCCTTTTAACTTTCAGCACTCATTTTTCTATAAAATTTAATTGTGTTTGTATATTGTTGTGTGCTTGGTTGCCTATTTTTATAGGTTATAATGGCAATGCCTTCCTGGTTTTAGAGAATATGCCTTTCGGTGCTAGTTTCCAGCCCTAGGTCTATAAAAGTCGGGCTTGGGGTAGTCACAGCATGGGCCTTGGGGGGACGGGTTGAGACAAATTGTTATCAGAGGAGTCAGTTCTATCGTATAACATTGGACTCTGGTCGTTTTAACAGAAATATTGTTATGTGTAGTGAATTTGGATATCAGTTTATGGAACCCAGTGTTTTTGTGGTTGTTGTCGTATCCATAAACCAAGACACTGACTTCTTCTTTTTCCCTCAGTGTAAAAAAACAACGATTACCTGCGTGTTATGAATAGTTTTCTTTGTCATCTATTTGAGTCAACTCATTTGGTATAACTTATTGACTTTGGCACACCTGTTTCTTTTTAGGATGCCTCCACACAGACAGAAAGTTCTGGTTCCAGATAAAGTACGCACCAATAGCCCACCGAGTGATGAGGCCTTGGTGTAGGTCCATCTTCCAGTAGAGGCACCAACGGAGGCACCAGTAGTACCAATACTCATTGGGCCTATAATGCCACCAGAACCAGCAGCAGAGGGTGCACTCCGCTTGATCATTTTGCATGAGTTCCAGTGCTAGAGGCCACCCGGGTTTAGGGGAGAGATAGACCCACAGGCGTTTGAGGATTGGATGGAGGCCGTAGTGAGAGTCTTCTGACTGGTAGGGACACCAGCTGATCTCATGGTGATCCTTACACCCAGTATTCTACAGGCATCAGCAGGAAGATGGTGGAGCTTAATTCTCTAGGTTCATGACGAGGTGACACGTCTCTAGGCAGACTTCGAGAGCTTGTTTTGGGTAGAGTTTTTCCCAGCAACTCTTAACGCAGGGCGCATACAAGAGATTTTTCATCTGCAGCAGGGAAGCATGACTGTGGCTCAGTACTCAACGAGGTTCACCGAACTCTCACGATACTCCACTGATATGGTATGGGACCTAATGTTTATGGCCCAGACCTTTGATCAGGGACTCAGGCAGGAAATCACGTCTTCGATGATTTCTCTCAGTATCCTAGTTTATGTGGGGGCTTTAGAGAAACCCCTCTTAGTGGATAGTGTTTTTGCTGAACAGTCACCTGTAAAGAGACCCACCACTGGATGTCTCGTAGTAGATTATTATATTGCTGTTAGTAGTTAAATGTCACAGAGGTCCAAGAGAACCAGACCTATAGTTGGACGACGACATGATTCAGGGTCGGTTGTGCGGGGCACTCGAGACAGAGATTGTCATGCGAGGAGCGGGTAGTGTTACGCAAGGGTCCAGTAGGCTCCCATGGCTCGTGACTATCCGACCCGTCGTATGGATGATCAGTGGACGGTAGGGTGACCACCATTTCATAGATAGAGGTTCAATTGAGGAGGTTTGTAGGGAGCAAGTGGATGGAGAAGAGGAGTTGTCTGTGCAGCTAGCAGTGGGAGATGATTCGAGATGTTACCACCACAACCACCAGGTTGTCCACCTCGACCATAGGGAGCAGGTGGATAGGGGCGAGCTTAGCTCTAGGCATCTAAGTCCTACTATCACGACACTCCAAAGATGATATGAGGTATGATATATGTCTACCCAACCTTATCTGAAGTATTTATAGACATAGGTGCCAGTAATTGTTTTATTTCCATTGCCCTCGTTTAGAGCATAGAGATTCCGATGGAGTAGTTGGATTGATCCTTACGACTAGAGACTCTTATGGGAGTGGATTCGAAGATTACAAACTAGTTCAGGCAGTGTGAGATTACTCTAGGAGGTGAGAGAATTGGCTGGGATCTCCTAGTAGTGGCGTCGAGGCCTTACGACATCATCTTGGGTATGGACTGGTTAACTATAGTCCATGCTAATATTGACTGTATTAGGTGCAAAGTGCAGAGTGTTTGCATGGATGGGATTAGGTTTAACTTCACTGGCAATAAGGTAGCCTTTACAGCACAGGATGGACATACAAGAAGGAGAGTGCAGCCAATCACTCAACAGTTGGTTAGCCTTACCCTCGGAGTAGTTGATGTGGAGGGTCCGAGTTATCCTATAGTGGTGGACCAGTATGCGGATGTCTTCCCTGATAACGTTCTGGGTCTACCTTCTCACAGAGATGTGGACTTTAACATTGACTTGTACACTAGGACGACACCAATATATACACCGGTGTATCGGATGGCTCCCAAAGAGCTTCTTGAGGTGCGGGTACAGCTAGAGGACTTACAGGGGAAGGGATTCAATCAGCCCAGTGTTTATCTAGGGGCAGCCCTGATTTTGTTCACCAACAAGGCGTATGGGAGCTTGAGGATTTTTGTTGACTATTGGTTCCTGAACTATGTGACCGTGAAGAAAAAGTACCCACTACTGAGGATTAACGACCTCTATGATTAGCTTAAGGGGGCATGGTGGTTCTTGACGATATACCTCATATCAGGCTATCAGTAGCTCAGAGTATGAGACGAGTATGCGCAGAAGATGACTTTTTGTTGTTGGTATTGCCATTATGAATTTATGGTTATTCCTTTCGGCATGAACAACGCCCCAACAGTGTTCATGGGACTCATGAATAGGATCTTTCAGCCGAACCTTGATCTCTTTGTAGTAGTCTCCATTAATTAAATTATGATCTACTCGACTACTGAGGAGGAGCATGCCTATCTTTGAAGATAGTACTGGACACACTTTGAGAGAACTGACTTTATGGTAAGCCCTCGAAGTGCTAGTTCTGGATATGAGAGCTTCAATTTCTGGGACCTGTCATCTCAGAGGCTCGAGTTGCAGTGGATCAAATGATGATTGAGGCTGTACTTTCTTAAAATCCACACAGGAGTGTGAAAGAGGTACTGAGTTTCCTGGAATTGGCCAGATAATACCAGAGATTTGTGAAATATTTCCCCAGTGTTGCAGCACCACTATCAGCATTGAAAAATAAGGGGAAACCCTTTGCATGGTTAGAGAGATTTCAACGGAGTTTTCAGGAGCTAAGACATAGAATGACTAGTTCCCGCATCATGAGGCTTCTGGAGGAGGGAGTAGGGTACGTAGTGTACTGTGACGCATCCGAGTCCGGGATCGGCTGTGTCCTGATGCAAGAGTGAGCAGTGATCGCATTTGGTATTCGATAGCTAAGACAACATCATCAGAACTATGCTACACATGACCAGGAGTTAGCAGCATTTTTCTTTTCCTTGAAGATGTGGTGACATTACTTTATGGGAAATCATTTTACAGTCTACTCGGATCACAAGAGTCTCTGGTATATGTTCTTTTAGAATAACTTGAACCTAAGATAGCAACATTGTCTTGAGTTACTCTAGGAATATGACTTCGAGATAGAATATACTCAAGGGAAGGGAAACGTTTTAGCAGATACACTATGCAGGATAACTGGTATTCAGATTCTAGGTGAGATGATAAATTAGTTGGTCACTTTGCAAATATCCTTCGTGGAATGAGATGGTGCAGCTTTCCTTCAGTCTCTTACATTCACTCCCCGACTTCTTCAGTGATTCATGGAGGCGCTGCATGGAGATACTAAATATGTGGCACATCGTGCTCAAATAACTATAGGAAATGCACCTGATGGATTTTCTAAAGGTCGGGAGCATTTCATCCTATTTAGAGGACGTACCATGGTACCATTTTCTCTTTAGGAGGACGTGTTGAGGTACTTACACACATCCCCTCTAGCGGTACACCCAAGAGTGGGGAAGATGTACCAGGACCTCTGATGACATCACTGGTGGCTGGGAATAAAGAAAGCAGTAGCTGTGTTTTTCTCTCGATGCCTCACTTTTCAACAAGTGAAGGTGGAGCATCAGATACTAGCAGGATTGGTTTAGCCTTTAGAGGTCCCAGAGTGGAAGTTGTAGAGACCCAAAGCTTGACGTACACGGACATTACATTAATTTTTCATAATAATTAATACATAACAAAAACCAACACTCAAGGATCGTAATAGTTTAGTGACTTTGGAAACTCAGAACAAAATCTTCTAATCGTTGTGAATGATCTTCAACATCTCCCATAAAGATCTTCCCCTTTTATTTTCTTACCTAAAACCTTTATTTAAATCCTTGGGAAAAGAAAACATATAAAGGGTGAGATCAAATGCTCAGTAAGGGTAATCATGGAGAAAATAAAACAAATCATATATATTTGAACTAAAAAAACATGAACACAATGTTTAATCATCAAAATCATGAGCAGTGACATAAAACATGACAGTGCATAAGGCATAGATCATAATGAAACATTAATCATGATAAAATATCATGGGAATAAAACATTTAATTGGGGAAACCATTAAGCACATGATATGATTTCCATAGTTTCCAAGGCATTGCTGCTAAGACCTTCTTAGTGGACAAAGTCCCTTTCTGAATCGAGTTCACTCTTCATTCCAGTCCTGTAACACTGAACCAGATTAACTTACTGTTCCAGCCATTTCTATCTAATGAGATATAAATGCTTACCCAATGTATTGGAGGGTGATATAGGTCCCACCCATCTCATAATGAAATAATTCTTACTTGTTCCACTACATGATCATAAATCATTCATTATTACCCAAATTATAAAATGGGTTTCATAGACCTCATCCCATTATAACATAATCCATAAAAAACAAAATGGATATCATTTCATCATAAGAAATGTGAAACCATGTAAATCATAGAGAAATTATACTTGAAACATACACATATGAAATAATTCCATCTTATATGGAAAATGGTTTTGATAAAACACTTGAAATGAATTCTTGAGGAAAATATCCTTTCTTCTTGAAAATAATTTTCTTTTCACAAAAATCAATGAAATTTTAAAAGAAAATGATTTTATTGAAAATATTCATGAAATATTATATGGTAATATTCTTGAAAACAAGGAGTTATGAAACCGTAAAAATCCATTCATGCCGTATAAGTTAAAAAACATTCTCCTCGTACTTTTGTTGGAAAAGTCAAAAAGTACCTCGTATGGTAAACAAATGAAAGATTCCTTCCAAACCTTGTGGTAAAAGTCATAAAAGGGTAAAAATGGCTTTAAACATACAAGGAATAATACTAAAAATTTTATGAAAACATTTTTAGAAAACATGGACATGGATGATAAACATAACCCCAGTAAATACTTACGAATAAACAATCTCGGATAAAAACGAGATTGGAAAAGTTATCCCTTACCTTAGGTATGATATGATTAGTACGTATCCATACCTCCTGTATGATTATTTAAATAATTTCATTGAATTATTACAGAATGATATAACAAATGGTTCATTTATGACTTTATATTACCCGTTCTTTTGTAAATTCCCTGTTAAAGCAGCGTTTTACGTAAAATCGTTTCATTTATCGTACATGTTTTGACATGTTGTTCTTTATATTATTACTTATATCCTGATTTAATTAATTCCAGAATTTAAAACATTATTTATATATAATATACATTCAGTATATAAATATATATGATATATCGATAAATGGAATGAAATACACCGTCCATGGAGACGGCAGGCCGTGCGTACGCATGAACGCTGTTTTCATTTCCTTATTGAATTAAATGGAATTAAGTAAATGAAAAATATAAGTACATAAATCCAGTATAATTATTATGTACTATCTTTCATGACTACATATTATATATAATTTATAATCATATTTTAATGGTTAATCATGGAAAATGAATCTCATCGCGATTGAGGAAACGATAGTCCATACGTACGCACGAGCGAAGATATCATTCCCATGATCATGGAATTGTATTGAAGTGTATGTATAATATTTCAGAATAAATATCACTTTAAAATAATCATATATAGTTATTTATTTACACCATTATACCCATCCAATTAAGATGGTGGTGGAAAATAGATTACACCACGGCGTGGAGACGGTATTTTGTACATACTCACGCGTGGTGATTTCGTTTTCCGTAGGATGGATAGAAGATGAAATTGGGTTGTTTAATATTTATAATAACATATTAGTATGTGAGTTATAATGATTTTATTAATTTATGATGAAACAAATAAATAAGAATATGTAGAAGAAGAAATAAATTGGAAAGAATCTGTAAATGATATTACCTCTTCTTTGATGCGCCTCTTCTTAACCTCCTCTTAACGCACTAGGGTTGGTATTTTTAGGAGACCAGAACCTCTATAATGTTTCTAGGGAAGATGATAAGGAAAATGGTCAGGGTTTGTCCTTTCTTCAAGGCTCAAAAGGGTGTGAAGAGAAGAGGGAAGTGGTGCCCTTTTTATAAGGGAGGAGAGAGGCACCTTTGGAATAACGAAAAATATTATTTTATAATAAAGTCATATTTGTCTTATAATAGCTCCAAATTGATTTAATTAGAAGGTAACGTGGGTATGTGTACAAATCCTCTCAACTAATAGGTTTTATACAAGTTTAGTTTTCAATTTTAACCTTATCATTTAGATTTTACTCTAAGTTAAATAATTTAACTTTTACCGTGTCTTCATGTTTTCTTACAATATATGGTTAATAAACTTACTATAACAATCAAAACGAACCCCAAGTGGTTCATAATTAAAATATATAACCTTATATAATTCATTTTTCCTAACAATAGATTTTTAGGTACATAATAACAATTAATAATATAATATATATTTTTTAAAAACTATTTTATGTCAATTTTGACACTATTTGGTAATTGATTTTTGAGAAAATCATAACAGAATTATTAGTTTGAAAAAATTTAATTAAATCAATACTAACATTTCATAATAACTTATAAAATTAGATTAATTCATTAAACATCTAAAATTACATTTATTTGGTTATTTATAACATCAATTATGTTAATATTTCATTAATAAGGTAAATAATGCATCATCATTGTGTCATAAATAAATTTAATTACTTAAAGTCTAAAAATTATAAATAAAGTACCATTATGTTATAAATCTTTTTAGATTTCTAATGAATATTTATAGTCTAATTTATCTTATGTATCACCCAATATTAAAAATGTTTTAGTTATTAAACATTGATTATAACTATTTTAATTCTTCTTTAAATAAAATAATAATAAATGTAAAAATCTAATCCAAGTGGACCAAAATGGTTATATTTTATCCCTATGGTTGTTATTGTTCGAATTAAACTTATCCAATAGAATTAGGACATGTGTTAGTGAAATAATAATATCATTTTTACCCTTAATTACCCTATTTAATTTTAACCGTGGTAAAAAAAGTAAAAAGTTACCATTCCCCAAAAATTATTTTTATCTTAATGAACCAAATTTTACTCCTTATTATTATTTGTGTTCTCTAATTTTCTAAATTCCACTCACAGAAGCGGTAAAATTATGTTTTAAGTAAATTTTCAAATTCTCATAGGAGGTGGGTAAAAGACGGGGAAAAGTTCAATAAAATTTTTATTTATCTAAAATTATTATAAAATGACTCCAATGATTTATATTGAACTTATATGGGTATTATGTATCAATTTTTACCTAAAATAAATTTAAATAAAATAAATAATTATTTAAATAAAAAGTCGGTTTTTAAATAGTAACCCTGTGTTTTCACTGTTCATCAAAAATTGAAAGTTTTCAGAAAAATACCAAAATATTACACTAGGATAATTTTGAAATTCTGAATCAAAAAATGAAGTCCATTTTGAATGTTAAAATTTATAAAATTTCAAAAGGTGGGTATTACTATTCATAACGACTTATTTGTATAACATATCGTTGTTTAGTGAAACTCGTTATTGCGTACAACACATGCTATCGTGGGAGGTCGAAATTGCGTGTAATGCAAGCCAATTCAGGGTTGCGTGTAGTGCAAGCTCCTTTTGGTATATCATACAACACAAGACATCAGTGAAATTAAATAAAAAAAATATTTTTCATAAAATCCCGGTGTGTTACATTCTACCCCCCTTAAAATTAATTTCGCCCCGAAATTCGTCGGGGTTATAAATGGTTTACTACTCGAAAGTTTCTTTAATATAAAACCACATCGTAAAAAGGAATACCAAAACTTATCTTTAAAAACTAATGTATGAAACATAACTATTACCCAAATTAACTAATCACTGGGTTTCCACATAGGAGAACATTGGTGAAAATATGGATATGGAAGAAAAATCTAACTATCAAGTTCTGATGGAGAGTGGTAGATGACATGTCTATGACAAAGCCAACAATCACAAAGCCCTAAATTTGTGATGATCTAAGGTACCATATGATTCATCAGATATAAGGGTACTATGACAACATTTTTTGTTTTCAATATCATTTCCCTAATGTTGAAGAATTTTAATTAGAAGAAATACTTACTTTATTTCAGTATAATCATATCGTTGTTCATGAATTGAACAATTTCCACTTCATATCTTAAATAAATGAAGTTGAATTTATCATTCGTGAAGTGCTAGCAGATCATGTGATAGAATGATGGGTCATTCCATATGTCTCGAACAAAAGGTTAGCAAAAGTAGTCAAATATACATAAGTCCATCTATGGTGAGGTTAATCATATATGATTCCAAAAATGGACTTATACTTCATCTATCATACCGCTTAATATAAAAAACTAGTTTATACAAACCAGGGACTTCCTGTAGGCCATTGGTAGGCGATAAAGGCCTGTCGCACTTCGGTTGTGGGTTTGATTCCCACAGCCTTGTCCGACACGATGGGTTGTCACCCGTCCGGTAGGTTTTCCTTTTTCTAAATCTACATTATTATAAAATTACCAAAATTTTATCGAAAAAATATTTCTAACCTTAAAAAATACTATCTTATGTCTAACTTAATTCATTCTAATCTTTAGGCTTATCCAAAATACTTCGGTCCAAGCTCGTAGTATCAAAAAATGATGACTAGAAAGGTCACATAATAAGCAAGTGAATACCATCATTTATCCCCCATATATCACAAGATATATCCTGGTGATCGCATTCCAAACATGTGACTACCTTAATCGTGTATTCTATTGAAACATAAATTATCATAGAACCATAGTGAAAACATGAATACTGTCAAAATGTAACTCTTTCTACATACCAAAATCCCAAAAATTATATATACTCAAACCATGATATCACATTTTCCTAATATCAGTCATGAGCTCATTAATACCATCAAACATTTCATTATCTCTATATCCCTTCTTTATGCACATACCATCTTCCTTCCAAAAATATTTCAATCACTTTTCATGGTTATCGGTACCATATTCTTATAGAAAACCACAATGGACCAATACGCAAAAATTTAAATATACTATAAATGTACCTCAACAACAATATTATTTAATTCCAATACATAAACCCTTAAATCCATCCTCTTCAATGATTGCCATTGAATAGTCCCATCCTCGATTTAGAAGTAACTTCTTAGGTCAGGGCATTGAGTTGGGTAATGCCTTTGTTCTCCGCAGATAAGACATTGGACTCCATAACAGTCTTTCACTCTATGACCATTTTCTCAACATAGATAACATCTTCCCCTCCATTTGAGGTATTACTCATGGTTCTTCTTCACTTCTTTACAAATCTCAATATTCCCTTATCTATGCTCCTCACCATGCGAACATGCATAAAATTCCATCTTCCTCTTATATGGTGACTTTAGAATTCAACTAAAGTTCACCTTGTTAATCATATACTAAGATGACTGATTCAGCATAATCATAATATCTTTCTCTCTAGGCGTTACATAATTTCGTTGATCATAGTCACCAATTTTTCCATTGGAATCAATGTTAACTGAATTCCTTCTTGTTCCCTCCATTGAATAAGACCAGAAACCATAGTGTAAGAAACTGTTAAAATAACGAGGAACCACATAATCATAAAAAGTCCCTTAAGGGATTTATAACTTATCAAAATTTATTTAATCCATGACACCTTAGGTTCACCATAGGTTATTCATGATCATAAACATAATTCTAGGACTCTAACCTATACGTATACTAAACCCTAGGGACATCCCTAGACATATCTTAGAAATATCTCTAGGTATTTCACTAAAGTTTTCACATCCCAGTTTCCAAAGGTTAACTAATCCTTTCCTCTAATACCAACTGTAGAGACCCAAAGCGTGAAGTACATGGACATTACATTACTTTTGCGGAATACTTAATACAAAACAAAAACTAACACTCAAGGATCTTAATAGTTTAGTGGCTTTGGAAACTCGGATCAAAATCTTTTAATCGTTGTGAAAGATCTTCAACATCTCCCATAAAGAACTTCCCATTTTTTTTTCTTACCTAAAAACTTTCTTTAAATCCTGGGGAAAAGAAAACATATAAAGGGTGAGCTCAAATACTTAGTAAGGGTAATCATGGAGAAAATAAAACAAATTATATACATTTGAACTAAAAAACATTAACAAAATGTTTAAACATCAAAATCTTGAGCAATGACATAAAACATGGAAGTCTGTAAGGCATAAATCATAATGAAACATTAATCATGATAAAATATTAGGTGAATAAAACATGTAATTGTCTAAACCATTAACTACATGATATGATTTCCATAGTAGCGAAGACATTGCTACCAAGACCATCTTAGTGGACAGAGCCCCTTTCTGAATCGAGTTCACTCCTCGTTCCAGTCTTGTAACACTGAACCAGATTAGCATACTATTATAGCCATGTCTATCTCATGAGATATAAATCTTTACCCAATGAATTGGAGGTATATATATGTCCCACCCATCTCATAATGAAATCAATCTTACTTGTTCCACAACATGATCCTAAATTATTCATCACTACCCAAATTATAAAATGGGTTTCATAAACATCATCCCATTATAACATAATCCATAAAAAAAAAATAGATATCATTTCAACCTAAGAAATGTGAAACCATGTAAATCATAGAGAAATTATACTTGAAAAATACACATATTAAATAATTCCATCTTATATGGAAAATGGTTTTGATAAAACACTTGAAATGAATTCTTGAGGAAAATATCCTTTCTTCTACAAAATTATTTTCTTTTCAAAAAATGGTATGCAATTATAAAAGAAAAGGATTTTATTGAAAATAGTCATGAAATATTGTATATTAATCTTCTTGAAAATAAGGAGTTATTAAAACATAAAAATCCGTTCATGCCGTATAAGTTAAAAAAACATTCTCCGTGTACTTTTGTTGGAAAAGTCAAAAAGTACCTCGTATGGTAAACAAAAAAAGATTCCTTCCAAACCATGTGGTAAAAGTAATAAAACGGGTAAAAATTCCATTAAAAATACATGGAATAATACTAAACATTTTATGAAAACATTTTTTGAAAACATGGACATGGATGATAAACATAACCCCTGTAAATACTTAAGAATAAACAATCTCGGATAAAAACGATATTGGAAAAGTTATCCCTTACCTTAGGTATTATTTGATTTTTATCTATCCAAACCTCATGTATGATGATTTAAATAATTTCATTGACTTATTACAGAATGATATAATAAATGGCTCACTTATGACTTTATATTACCCATTCTTTTGTAAATTCAATGTTAAAGCAACATTTTGGGTAAAATCGTTTCATTTATCGAACGTGTTTCGAAATGTTGTTCTTGATTTTATTACTTATATCCAGATTTAATTAATTCCAGAATTTAAAACATGATTTATATATAATATACATTCAATTTATAAATATATATGATAGGTCGATAAATGGAATGAAATACAATGTTCATGGAGACGGTTGGTCGTGCGTACGCATGAACGCTGTTTTCATTTCCTTATTGAATTAAGTGGAATTATGTAAATGAAACATATATGTGCATAAATCTAGTATAATTATTATTTAATATCCATCATGATTATTTATTATATATACTTTATAATCATACTTTAATGGTTAATCATGGAAAATGAATCTCATGTGTTCTTGAAGACGGTAGTCCGTACGTACGCCTGAGCGATGATATCATTCCCATGATAGTGGAATTGTATTGAAGTGTATGTATAATATTTCAGAATCAATATCACATTAAAATAATCATATATAGTTATTTATTTACACCATTATACCCATCTAAGTAAGGTGGTGGTGGAAAACAGATTACACCACGACGTGGAGACGGTATTCCGTACATACGCACGTGCGGTGATTTCTTTTTCTGTAGGATGGATATAAGATGAAATTGGGTAGTTTAATATTTATAATAACATATATGTATATTATTGATACTGATTTTATTAATTTATGATAAAAAAAATAAATAATAAGATGTAGAATATGAAATAAATTGGAAACAATCGGTAAAGGATATTACCTCTTCTTTGGCGTGCCTCATCTTAACCTCCTCTTAAGGAACTAGGGTTGGTCTTTTGAGGAGACCAGGACCTCTATAATGTTTATAGGGAAGATTAGAAAGGAAATGGATAGTGGTTGGCCTATCTTCAAGCCTTAAAAGTGTGTCAAGCGAAGAAGGAAGGGGTGCCCTTTTTATAAGGTAGGAGAGGGGCACCTTTGGAAAAACTAAAAATATTATTTTTCAATAAAGTCATATTCAGTTTATAATAGCTTCAAATTTATTTATTTAGAAGCTAAAGTGGGGATGGGTCTCAATAATCTCAACCAATAGGTTTTAGATATGTTTAGGATACTATTTTAACCTTATCATTTAGATTTAACTCTATGATAAATAATTTAACTTTTACCGTGTCTTCTTGTTTTCTTACACTATATGGTTAATAAACATACTAAAACATGCAAAACGAACCCCAAGTGGTTAATTATTAATACATATAACCTTATCTAAGTCATTTGGCCGAACCATAGATTTTTATGAATATAATAAAAATTAATAATATAATAATTGTTTTAAAAACTATTTTATGTCAATTTTGACACTATTTGGTAATTGATTTTTTTGAAAATCATAACAGAATGATTGGTTCGAAAAAAAGTTAATTAAATCAATAATAACATGTCATATTAACATATAAAATTAGTGTAATTCATAAAACTTCTAAAATTACATTTATTTGGGTATTTATAACATCAATTATGTTAACATTTCATTAATAAGGTAATTACTGCATCATCATTTTGTCATAAATAAATTAAATTATTTCATGTCTAAAAATTATAAATAAAATACCATTATGTATGGAATATTTTTATATTCCTAATGAATATATATAGTCGAATTTATCTTATGTATAACCCTGTATTAAAAATGTTTTAGTTATTAATCATTGATTTTAACTATTTTAATTCTTCTTTAAATAAAATAATAATAAATGTCCTAATCTAATCCAATATGACCTAAATGGTCAAATTTTATTGATAAGGTTGTTATTGGTAGAATTAAACTTATCCTATAGAATTAGGACATGTTTTAGAGTAATAATAATATAATTTTGACCCGTAATTACCCTATTTACTTTCAATCACGGTAAAAAAAGTAAAAAGTTACTATTTAACAAAAATTATTTTTATCTTATTGAACCAAATTTTATTCCTTAATATTAACCGTGTCTCTCATATTTTCTAAATTCCACTCTCAAAAGTGATAAAATTATTTTTATGTAAATTTTCATAATCTCCTAGGAGGTGGGTAAAAGACGTTGAAAAGTTCAATAAAATTATTATATATATAAAATTATTATAAAATGACACCAATGATTTATATTGAACATATATAGGTATTATGTATCACGTTTGACCTAAAATAAATTTAAATAAAATAAATAATTATTTAAATAAAAAGTCGGTTTTTAAATAGTAACCTAGTGTTTTCACTATTCATCAAAAATTGAACGTTTTCAGAAAAATACCAAAATTTCACCCTAGGATAATTTCGATATTACAAATCCAAAAATGAAGTCCATTTTAAAAGATAAAATTTATAAAATTTCAAAAAGTGGGTATTACTATTCATAACAACTAGTTTATATAACATATCGTTGTTTAGTGAAACTCGGTATTGCGTACAACACACACTGTCATGGAAGGTTGAGATTGCTTGTAATGCAATCTAGGTCAGGGATGCATGTAGTACATGATCCTTTTGGTGTAGCATACAACACAAGACATCAATGAAATTAAAAAAAATATTTTTCATAAAATCTCGGGGTGGTACAGAAGTTGGAAGGGATATCCATGGACTTTTTGATAGGACATCCACATACATCTAGAGGTCATGACTCTATCTGGGTGATCGTCGACCGACTCACCATGTCGGCTCACCTCCTACCGACTAGAGTGTAGGGTTCAGTAGAGAGTTTGGGATGCCTCTATGTGCAAAAGTTTTTGCGGGAACATGGAGTACCCTCGACGATTGTCTCCTATCGTGATTCACGTTTCACTTCCCGGATATGGAATGTGTTGTAGGTGGCTTTTGGGATGTAGCTTAGTTTGAGCACTACCTTTCATCCTCATAAAGATGGCTAGACTGAGCAGACCATTCAAACTCTCGAGGATATTTTGTGTGCTTGTGTCATCAACTTCAGTCACATCTGGGAGGATTACATTCATTTGGTGGAGTTTTCATACAACAACAAATATCATTCCACCATTGGAATGGAAAATTTTGAGGCATTGTATGAGAGACCTTAAAGATCACCATTGTGCTGGACTGACCTAGGGGAGTTAGCACTAGAGGGACCAGAGGTTGTATGAGCTACCACATAGAAGGTGAAAATCATCTAGGAGCGGATGAAGACTACACAAATCAGGTAGAAATATTATGTCGAAAGGAGATAGAGACCTCTAGAGTTCTATGATGGTGACCACGTCTTTCTATAGGTCACACATCGATGAGGTATTCGGAGATTTGGCCGAGGTGGAAACTTATCTCTGTAGTTCATTGGAACCTTCTAGGTCCTCAAAAGATTTAGCGAGGAGGCTTACCATCTTGCACTTCCCCCCTTAGATGCACCAGGTGCACGACGTAATCAATGTATCCTAACTGAGGAGATATGTGAACGACCCTTCTCACCTCATCGACTATGACAAGTTAGGTGTCGATTATGGGGTGACGTTGACGGAAGTTCCATTAAAAATTGACGAACGACGGGATCGGGTCCTTCGTGGGCAGTCAACACCTCTAGTTCACGTTCGCTGGCAGCATGTAAACCTCCAGGAGATCACATGGGAGCGGTAGGCTCAGATATGTGATCTGTACCCCCACCTGTTTTCTTAATTTTGTGATGTGGCTTTCGGGGATGCAAATCCCTAAGGTGGGGAGAATGTAAAGACCCAAAAATTAGATGTAATAGTTTTTAAATATATTGGAATTTTACAAGTCCAAGAAAATTGATGGAGTGAGATTTCAAGATCTGGGGTGCCCAGAATGAATTTATGAACTTCTTTTCGGGTACGTTCTGTAAACGTACAAGCGGGTTTTTTCTAACTTTTGAACCAGTGCTCAGAATTGAAATACGGGGGAACCATTGAACTCACAGCGCCGATTTTTGCTTAAGGAGACCTTTACCTCGACTGCAGTAGGTCGAGGGTGAAAGTTAGTTTTTCACTTTTCGTGGGAAAATAATAATAAAATTATATTAACATTTTATTTTTATTCTTGAAACCCCTCAACATGGGCTAGGGGAGACCACCGATCCCAAAACCTCCCAATTTTGATTTTAAAGGTGGGGACCCCCAAACCCCCTAAACACCTTCTTTAATTTGTAGATAACTCTTGAACTCCCTTTTAATGGCAGATAACATTTTGTATCCGCCCACTTAAATGGTGCCAACCACATCGTAAATAATTAAGTGAATTTAGTTTTGTGCCAACAATTAAATTTATGAAACACAATATATTGGAAACTTTTATTTTTGGGTGGAATTTGGAGAAAGGATTAGAAGAGGGGAACCTTGGAGGAATTTTTCTTCTCCAACGAAGAAGGCAGACATTCTACAACGTCTTTGAATTTTTCCTTCGGACATCCTCCAATGTGGGATGTCTTTAATTGATGACTTCCCATCCCTCCTCACCAACATCAAAAAATAAATGGGATAGGGGTGTGTTTTAATTTGATCAATGTTAATTTTTCCCCTCACATTGAATCATCCCCCTTGAGATGTTTGCTACAGCTCTAACATGGAGGGTGCGGGCCAAAAAAACATGGTCGACCCCTCCATCATTCTTCATGAATTGTGTGTTCATCGCAATGGAAGATGACAGCATTGTACCACTGCGAAGAACAAAGAGCAGCCGACTGAACCGGCCGCCGGCGAAGGTGTGGTGCACGACCGCGCCGCGCAGAGAGAACTGCTCACCATCCGGCCAGCCCCGACAGACCGTCGCCCCGCGATCACCATGCCGCATTGTGGACTCCGTGCCAGACCGCGGCCTCTGTGCCGCCCTAAGGCCTCCACAACCTCCACTACCCCGCGACCTCAGTGGCCAGGTGCTACCTGTGGCGTTTGCAGCCCTGCGCTGCCCCCGGACTCCACGGCCCCTGCGGCCCCCGCTGCCCCACACCACCCACGGCCTCGGATGCTGCCCTGATGCCCCACAGACCGCTGCCCAGGCCGAGCCACCCATTAGGCTGGACCACCCAACGTGGGCTGGGCCGGACCTAGGGGGCCGGGTCGGTCAGACTGGGTTGGACAGGACCCGGACCAATTTCGACCCTGTACTCTATTTTTTCCATAACATTGGCACTAGGCATCCATTTGACAAACCGTCGATGATGCCAGAAAACATGGAGCGAGACGGTCTTTTTTCTATACCCCAATAGAGGTTCTGATAAAGTTGGTATATGGTCGGGTTGGATTGATCATGATTCCAACTGGGCCCTCAAGACTAAAAGAATAATTACTAAGAGATTGGGAATGTAGCGACTTTGTTTTTGGCCCAATCAGAGTTTGGAATATTCCAATGATTAATTACAGATCTAGGCGTGAAGACGGTGTGGGATTCTGAGGCTCGGGGTTCCCAAAATTAATTTTATAAATATATTAAGTATTTTTATACTATGCACATGGAGGGGGTGTGTTATCTCTGAAATGGTAGCTCAGAATGGGAATCTGAGGGTACGGTTACGTCTGAAACATGTCGTTTACCCGAGGTGGGGTGTAAACATTGCGGGCGTGGCCCTACTATGAGAAAATCCACTAGGGGCATTTTTGTAAATAAACGGAAACTTTTATTTATGAGTGTCATCTCGAAAAACTCCTGAATGGAGTCTCAAATTTCAATTCTAAGAACGTCGTTGTGTTCATAATGTCGCATTTACCCTAGGGGTGACCTAATCTTTGTCGGTGCCGGGTGTCAGGTCCGCGGGTGGGTCGGACCAGGAAGTTGAGGTGATATTGGTTTAAAAAAATTTCTAATATTCTCTCCCCCTCGTTGAGTCAGGATTTTGGCCCGGGGCCATGAACAGTTGAAAATAATAATAATATTTTATTATTTTCAGCTTCGATGCGCCATAAATTCTGCACTGACTATCCAAATGACGTGTTGTAAGTGGCGTTGAGACCCTAATGGTATGGAGGACTTTTCAAAACAGTTTCCGGGTGTTGGGACCGAGAAAATGGTGTGATCCCCACGAGGCTGGTTTCCAGTGTTTACGGAGAAACATGACTTTTCCTCTGGGTGTCCATTTTGGATGATCGATTAGTCGATCTCCTGTGTTTTTTATGAGGGGATCACAATGGTGTCATCTGCTAAATGAGTTTTTGGAGCATGGTAGGGGGACCATCCAGGCTGTCTTTAGTGAATAGTACCTTTTCACCGGGTGTCCATTTGGGACGATCGAGTAGTCGATCTAGTGTGGTTTTCTGAGGGGATCGTAGTGGTATGATCCTCTTGATGAGTTTCAGGATCGAAGTGTGGGCCCCTCACAGGCTAGCTATGGTGAATAGTTACTTTTCACTGGTTGTTCATTTCGGGAGAGTAAAAAACATACCCTACATGTTTTTCCGCGTGGATCGCGATGATGGCCTTGACTTCAGCCTTGAAGGTGCGTAGTGTTGCGTTGTTGTGGGTCGCTTGGGTTTTCGGCAGTTGGACCAGTAGTGGTTGATGGTACTCCCTTGGTTCGTTCCTACGAGGGTTTGCGCGACATCACAACATTAGTATATGTTTTTGATTCTCCCGATGGGATGATTAATCTGTTAGTGTAGTGGTATCCCTACGGTGGGCCTGGAGAGGGATCCTCTAGCACTGTTTGCCTATATATGGTTCATGGCATCGCTATGACCGCTTATCCACGGGCGGAAATCCCCTATCTAGTAGGTTAACCCCATAGGGTTTGGGGGATCATCGAAAATATGATCCCTTAAGCAGTGGGTTGTGCTTAGTAGGGTTGTGGCATTGTCGGGTATAAGGTCCCCTACTCAGCATGAGGATTATAGTTGTGTTTCAGTATCATTGGTTATATGATCCCCTACTCAGTGCATGGTTTCTATAGGGTTTCAACATCGTCTGTTCGATCCCATAGAGCACGAGATGTAACAGATAGGGTTTCAGTATCTTCGTGACCGTCGTGACATGGGTGATGATCCTCTATCTGAGTGACTTGATTCTGAAAAGCGCCCGATCGGGTTGTGGTTTTACCCAGCAGATCCTGGGAGTGATCTCTTGTCTGTGAGATCTACAATTGCCATATCGGGTTGTGGTATCCCCCAACAGACCCTGGGAGTGATCCCCTATCTGTGTGATCTTCGTATACTGGCGTGGGTTCTGGTTTCCCCTAGAGGACTCTAGGAGCAATCCCCTATCTGAGGAGTTTGGTGTTTATGTTGTTTCAGTGAGGTTTCCTCAGCAACGACATCTGTCGAGCGTGATCTCTCAGGTGAGCATTTGAGATGTTTGTGTGGGACTCGATGGAGTGTATCCATCGGATGAGTGTCATCTGGGATGTTAGTGATCGCTGAGTGTGCTCTACTAGTTTTGAATCGTTTTTGGCGATGATGTCATTACCTCTTGAGGCTGGGTGCATGGTTTGAGTGTATGTGGATGTTTTTGGCATACATTTTGGCGTATACAAGTGTGGATGATCAAGGTGTATTTATGGGTATACACCTGAATTGAGATGTCTAGTTTTGCTAGCCGAGTATGGTCTTGAGATGGAGTTTCTCTCTCATTTGGGTTCCCTCTAGCTGGGATGATCTTACTATTGAATTTTAGTTGCTCTCTTTTTTTAGGGTTTTCGGGTGCCAACTAAGTATTATTATACTCCCCCCCTGCACGAGCATTTCCCGCACATGTTTGTCTCTTGTGCAGACCACAAGACTTTCAACGGAGTCCCAGGAGGATCTGGAGCAGGCGGAATGTTGTGAGAGAGACTAACCAGGGTGTTTACAGGAGTTGTGCAGAGGATCTTACCGGCGGGTTCTTCTGACAGCGATCTCGTCATTCTGAGCAGGTTGGACACTTTTGCAGTTTTCTTTTGGTGGGCCCTATTTTTTCCCTTTCGTACAACTATTTCACTCGGGTTTGGGATAAATGTTTGCATGCATTTTCTTTTCAGCTTTATATATCTCTGCACTGTTGGTTAGAGGAGTATGTTGGTGTGTGTGTACAAGTACCTTAGGCTAATGCCTCCCATTTGTGTGATATCCTACTCAGCACTAGTCACCAACCCCTGGCCTATTGAAGGAGGGCTTGGGGAGTCACGGCTTGAGACCCATTGGGTTGGGTCGCAACTGAGTGGTATCATAGGTTGTTCCACCTTTGGGATCTTAGAGCATAGCTGTTCTAGATCTGAGTTTGGTATGGGTTTCATAGCGGCTATGTCAAGATGTTACGAGTTCAGCATTCAGGCTAGGGACTCCAGTGTTGGTGCGGAAGCCGATATATCCTTTCACTTGGACTCTGATAGCCTTCCTTTCGACTCGGGACGTTTGGACACTAGTCGTAGGGACATAACAGTACATGCATCACATAAGACTGGGTTTTTGGGTTCCCTTGATCTTCTTGAGTCAGATCTCTCGATATACTCTCTGAAAATGGAGAATCTTGATTGTATTTTAGGATTACTCCACGACGACAGCCAGCGAGGGTTCCGCAGCGGGATTGTGGTGACGATCTGCCCTGTGTAGAGGCTGTGGACCAGGGCGCAGGTTCTAAGGCTGGACCCCCAGGTGGTCCACCAGTTGAGCCACCACCTATCGAGCAGCTGGTTGTGCCAGTAGTGTAGGATGAGGATGCACACATGCTGAGTGTACTGCATGAGTTATAGAGGTAGGGACCTCTAAAGTTCCTAGCTGTTCCAGACCCTCAGGTAGCTGATGACAAGTTCGAAGCAGTCACCCATGTTTTTAGCCAATTGAGGACACCTCCAGACCAGATGGATGTCCTAGCGGTGAGCCATATGCATTGTTCTGCTGGGAGATGGTGGTGCCAAGTGACGTTTTCCAACAATGAGGAGATGCTCCAATGGGAAGAGTTTGAGTGGCTCTTCAGGGAAGAGTCCTATCCAGTGACGATGAAGTCAGTGCGGATTCAGGAGCTTTTACTACTTTGGTAGGAGGGCATGACTATGGTGGAGTACTCAGAGAGGTTTACAGACATGTCATGAAACTCCCTGGATATGGTTCGAGACCCATTATTTTGGGCTCGGAACATTGAACAGGGGCTATGCAGGGACATCTGGGTAGGAGTGGTTTCCTCGTGCCTACCCACCCATGCTGGAGTACTGGAGCAAGCCTTGGTGGTGGGGAGCTTTCTGGCTGAGCAAATTCAGCCCGTTAGTGTTGGGCACATGACAGCTAAGACAACGAAAACTGGTTTCTGTCGGTAGGTGCAACGGTCTCGACGTGCCTGACATTTCTGGTGGTGACCCCAGGATAGAGGACCTAAGGCTCAGGGATCTCTGGGCTCGAATGCCAGTTTTGGTCAGATATAGAAAAGGTGGTGTTACACTTGCGATGGTTGGGGACATCATGGTAGAGATTTTCCAACCCATCACACTGTTGAGAGGGATCCGTTTGATAGGCTGACTTGGTAGTAGCAACATCTCGACTTTGGAGATCCGTAGGGCGACAAACATGAAGATGGAGCTGGTGTAGTAGTGGGAGGTGGTTAGCGGTATCAGATTCCACCACCACCACCCCAGGTAGTCCACGTTGAACTCAGGGAGTTGGAGGGTGAGGAAAAGGACATAAGAATTCCCTAGAGGCTATTGGCCCAGAGGTTTCGTGGATAGATATAGGTACTCCTTGTATCCTTTCTACTTTCTTCCGTAGTTTTATAGACATTGTTTAGCGGTACTCTTCACTTTCCTTTGCTTTCTTGTGTTTTGTTTAGGGAGTTGGTAAGACCCTGTGAGGGTGTTGTTCATCATGTTTCGAATTCAGGGGGAAGAGGGATCCTTCCCCCACTGAGATGCATTTTTGTGATGAGATCAAGACCGTGTGGGCAAGTCAGTTCCACCCAAAGTAGATAGTGTTGAGGCCTTGTGGATGAGTTCCTCTGACATTGGTGTTCAGGCATGGGTGTTTGTTGGAGAACTTTCTATCATGGGATACCCAATTTAGATTCCATTTTCTTTCCATGTGCATATAGATATTTGTGGTTGAAAAGTTCTATGGTTTGGAGGATGTAGCGACTTGGGTTATGGTTCTGTCAGACTTTCGAATATTCCTATGAATAATTCCAAAGCTAGGCGTGAAGACGGCGTGGGATTTCGAGGCCCGGTGTCCCCAGAATTAATTTTATAAAAATGTTTAGTATTTTTAAACTATGAACATGGAGGGGGTGTGTTATCTCTTAAAAGGTAGCTCAGAATGAGAATTTGAGGGCATGGTTGCGTCCGAAGCATGCCGTTTACCCTAGGCGGGGTGTAAACTTTATGGGCGCGGACCTACAGTGAGAAAAGCCACCAGGGGCATTTTCATAAATAAATAGAAATGTATATTTATGGGCGTCGGCTCAAGAAACTCCTAAATAGATTCATGGATGGCAATTATGAACATTCTGTTGCGTTTAGAACGCCGCGTTTACCCTAGGGGTGACATAATCTTTGTAAGTGTCGGGTGTCGGGTTAGGGGGCAGGTCGGACAGGGAAGTTGAGCTGATATTAGTTTAAAAAAATATCTAATCTTATCTTCCCCCCCACATTTGTACATGTGAAATCCCTCTCCTCATCCATTCTTCACTTCCGATCCTCCAAATAGAGCAAACAACGCGATGTCGGTCTTGGATCTTAACGGCGGATGCTCCCGGATCGTGCAACATCAGCAATGGGTCATGCAAAGCATTTATGTTCAACCAAAAGGTAGGAAGTTTGATATTTAAAATCCTGGATCATGGTTTGTGTTGTTTTTATTCAAATTTCCTTATGGTTTGTTTAGTTCAGGTCCCAAGATTTCCAAAACATGTTTCTGATTTGAATTTGGAGCACCGGGGTGCTTCCGGTGGCTCCCGGAAGATTTCCGGCAGAAAACCCAGTTTTTCGATGGAAAGGGCGGTGGCCAAGGAAAATTATGGTGAAGCAGCAGTGGTGAGGAAATCTCTGGTGGCAGTGCAGCAGAATCCGGCAGCGGTGCCGTGGTTTCTGGCGGCGACGCGGTGGTTTCCGGTAAGGCAGACGGTGGTCCGGTTTGATTTTTCCGGGGGTTCTTTAAACCCCTGTAACTCGCAAACCGGAAGTCCGAATTAAGATCAACGTGTAGAGATGCTAAGTTTGAATTGATATGGAACTCTTGATATTATTTAGGGAATTTTTTTAGTCGGGATTTCGGCCCGGGTCCATGAAACGTTGAAAATAGTAAAAATATTTTATTATTTTCAACTTCCATACGCCATAACTCCTCCACAGAGTGTCCAAATGACGTGTCGTCTGTGGAGTTGAGACCCTGATGATATGACAGAATTTTCAAGATAGTTTCTGGGTGTTGGGACCTTGAACAGGGTGTGGGACTCATGAGGCTGGTTTCAGGAATTTACGGAGAAACGTGAATTTTCCGCCAGGTATCCATTTTGGACGATCCATTAGTCAATCCAATGTGTTTTTCTGAGGGGATCGCAATGGTGAGATATGCTTGACGAGTTTTGGGAGCATGGTGTGGGCCCCACCCAAGCTTCCATCGGTGAATGGTACCTTTTCCATTGGGTGTCTGTTTTGGACAATTGATTTTTCGATCATGTGTGGTTTTCCGAGTGGATCACAGTGGTATGATCTGTTTGATGAGTTTCAGGATCATAGTCTGGGTTCCACACAGGCTAGCTATGGTGAATAGTTCATTTTTCACCAGTTGTCTGTTTTAGGTGAGTAAATAGCCTATCCTTCTGGTTTTTACACGTGGATCATGATGGTGGCCTCAACATCGACCTTAGAGGTGTGTAGTGTGGCGTTGTGGCGGGTCACTCGGGTTAGCAATGATTGGACCAGCAGTGTTTGAGGGCACTCCCTTGGATCATTCCTACGAGGGTTCGCACGGCCTCACAAACTTAGTATAGGTTTTGGATCCTCTCGATGAGATGTTTAATCTGTTAGAGTTGTGGCATCCCTCCGGTGGGCCCAGAGTAGGATCCTCTTGCATTGTTTCCCTAGATCGAGTTCTTGGTGTCGCTGTCACCGCATATCCACGGGTTGTGATCCCCTATCTAGTAGGTTAACCCCGTAGGTTTTATGGCTTTATCAGGAATATGATCCCCTATGTGGTGGGTCGTGATCAGTAGGGTTGTGGCATCGTCGGGTATACGATCCCCTACTCAGCATGAGGATTATAGTTGGGTTGCTGTATCGTTAGTTATACGATCCCCTACTCATCGCATGGTTTCTCTGGGGTTGTGAAAATGTCAGATCGATCCTCTACGACATGAGATGTACCAGATAGGATTTCGGTATCATTGTGACCAGTGTGACACGGGTGAAGATCCTTTATCTGAGTGACATGTTTCTGACGAGCACCAGATCGGGTTTTGGTATTCCCTAGTGGATACTGGGAGTGATCCCCTATCTATGAGATCTATGAATGCCAGATCGGGTTGTAGTATCCCCTAGTGGACCCTAAGAGTGATCCCTTATCTGTGAGATCTTTTTATACTAGTGTGGGTTCTGGTATCCCCTAGCGGACCCTAGGATTGATCCCCAATCCAAGGAGTTTGTTGTTTATGTTTTTTCAGCAAGGCTTCCTCAACAATGGCATCCGACGAGAGTGACCTCTCGGGTGAGCATCTGAGATGTTTGTGTGGGACCCGATGAAGTGTATCACTCGGATGTGTTTCATCTAGGATTACAGTGATCATGTAGTGTGCTCTCATGGTTGTGAATGGTTTCTGATGATGAGGTCGGTACCTCCTGAGGCTTGGTGCATGGTTTGAGTATATCTGGATTTTTTTGGTATACTATTGGGTGTATACTTGAGCATATTTTCAAGGTGTATGTATGGGCATAACCCTAAATTGAGATGACTAGTTCTGTTAGTCGAGGATGGTATCGTGATGGAGTTTCTCCCTCATCATGGTTCCCTCTGGCTGGGATGAGTTGAATGTTGCCTTTCAGTTTCTCTCTTTTGTTTTGGGTTTTTGGGGTTCCTACTGAGTATTGTTATACTCACCCCTACATGGGATTTTCCAACACATGTTTGTGTCTTGTGAATACCACATGCCTTTCGATGGAGTCCTGGGAGGACCCAGAGCAGGCAGTGCTTTGTGAGCGAGGTTGACCAGGGTGTTTACTAGAGCTATGCCGAGGATCTTACCAGTGGGTTCTTTTGAAAGAGATCCCTTCCTTCTGAGCAGCCTGGATGCTTTTTCATTTTTATTTTGGTGGGACCCGTTTTCCCTTCCGTACCTTTATTGCTCTTTGGTTTGGGATAGATGTATGCATGCATTTTATTTTCAGTTTTATATATCTCACCAATGTTTCTTGGAGGTGTGTGTGTCAGTGTGTGTACATGTACCTTAGGATAATTCCTCCCATGTGTGTGATAGCATACTCGACACTAGTCTCCAGCCCCTGGAATATTTGAGGCGGGCTTGGGGAGTCAAGGCTCGAGCCTCGTTGGGTCGGGTTGTGATAGGGCATCCGTTTGATTCACCGTCTGTTTGACGCACCGTCTGTTGCATTGAAACCCCTATGATGTGGTAGTCCTTTTAGCTAATTATTCATGAGACTTAGTAGCAGTTGGTGTATCGACTTGTGGCTTGACGATCAGACCCTCACAGAGAAAAGTGAGCATAGTGCGGGAACCTTGTAGATGGATGTGACGAGGTACAAGGATCCTATGTGGGTCTGATGACACACTGGAGATGTATTAGGATATTGTGCATGTCTGATTACATACTCGAGATGTACCAGGATCCTGTGTGGGTCTAAAGAAGTACTAGAGATGTACTAGGATCAAGTGTGGGTCTAACGATGTACTAGGATCAAGTGTGGGTCTAACGATGTAATAGAGATGTACTCATGTACTGTGTCGATCTAACGGCTTACTGGAGATGTAATAGGATTCTGTGTGGGTCTGACACGTACTGGAGATGTACTAGGACCTTGTGTGGGTCTGATGGCGTACTGACGATGTACTAGGATCCTGTGTGGGTCTGATGATGTACTATGATCCTTCGTTAGTCTACCTCTTAACAGAGTAAGATTAATTAGTAGTTACATATAATCATCTCTAATATTGTACTTAAGTTATACATGGTGTTAGCTGAGTTAGTTCATGTGTGGTACATTCCTTCTTAGTAATACCTTGGATGTATTATTCTATATGGTGTACCTATTTTGTACTTACCTTCATGGTATTCCTTCATTTGTGGAAATGTTTAGCTCTAGGCTTTTGGGTGGGACCCTGTGTTTCCTCTTGATTGAGATGGGTATACTTGATAACTTAGGTATATGTATGGGAATATACCTAAGTAGGGTAGTCAGTTGACTTCATTCTTTTTGTTTTGTCCTTTGTGGATTTTGTAAGACCTTGAGGGTCTCAAGGTCCCTACTGAGTATCGTTATACTCTCCCTTGCATGGGCTATGCCCGCACCATGTTGTGTTAGGTGCAGACGATGGATAGCGCTGATCACGGCTGAGGGTACCATGACTAGACGTGGCCCGGAGGTGGACCATATGACGTGTCTATATGCAGAGGAGACATGCAGACATGGAGTGCTAGGGAGGTGATCTGTACCTACCCATCAGGTAGGAACCTCGGAGGATGAACCGGTTGCTGTTTTCCATTTTCTTCAATTGTATTGTTTTGCAGTTGTACTTGTACGTTTACTATTGGGTTTGTATTCCGACCCCTTTTTTACTTTCAGCACTCTTTTTTTTCTATACAGTTCACTTGTGTTCGTATCTTGTTGTGTGCTTGGTTGCATGTGTTTATAGGTTTTAAAGGCAATGCCTTCCCGGTTTTAGGGAAAATGTCTTTCGGTGCTAGTCGCCAGCCCATGACCTATGGAAGGCAGGCTTGGGGTAGTCACGGAACGATCCCCGGGTGGACGGGTCATGACAACCTTAATCAATTTTCTTTCTTGTTATCATATATCTTGATCAACAAAATAAATTATTATCGTAGTCACTAGAAAAAATCAGTTTTTACCTACGTTTATTCAATCATTTATAAATTTGATTGATTAATTGACAAATCAAGTGCTCTCCTAACTCATCTGGACTAATTATCCTTTAATAATGATAGTGTAAAAAATGAAAAATTATTTGAGAATTGTCATATAATGAATGTTTTTGAAGCAAGATCAAATGTTTCTCCCTATCCTCAGTCAATTTTCATATGATTTATTTCTATCCATTTTTATATTTATATCCATCCTATTTGGTTCGGTGATATTAATATATAACCAAAAAATAAAATGCATAATTAGAATGAGGTTATAACCCCTAAAAGATAATTGTTAAAGAATAAATTATACAACATTATTTCATTTTGAAAAAATTACATGTGTCAAATGATTCATATTGATATTTTTTGTGGCAGTAGAAATCATTGAATGAATTAAATGCTTGATTTATATTATTTTAAAAATGATCTAATTGAATATTCACCAATTAAAAAGCATAGAGATAAAAGGTTTTTTTGAATCATTGTTAGGTGTTAGAATCAGATAAATGAGGAGTTGGTGTTTTTTATTTCTTCAGTTGGTACATGGTGGGCAAGGTGGTGTATATGTGACCGAATGCATTGGATCAAAAGCTGGTATTCTATTTGTTTGGAAAATATTTATTTACATATATATTTTTTAAATAAATTAACACAAAAATATTTAGAAATAGGTTTTTGGTTCGGAACCCCTATAATCAGGTTCAGATGGGGTTTGTTTATTAAAACCAATTGGCGAAACCCACCCTTTTATTAAAAATGTAATAGTTTTAAACAAATTTTTAAATAAATATAGCTAATTATAAATATGTAATTATAAATATATGAATATATATATATACAATATATAATTATATATAGTTTTATAAGGGGATGGGTAAATTGGAAATAGTGTTTGTTGGTGCGTGCCAATTGAATTGGTGATCAACACTTTCTTGGAAAGCGCCGATTTTCCTTCCATTGTCCATAAACATTTCCCCTAAAAAGAAATCCTACCCCCTATTATATTTACAAAAAAATACCTAGGTGGAAAAAAAATTCCACCAAACACCTTTAATCTAAAAATTGAGAGATTTATATTTCCCAACAATCCATTTACTACCCTTATTATATAACTAATTTGGAAAAAAGACATTACATATCTTAACATTTTTGTCCCAAGATTTATAAAATATTGTTATGATAGGTTTATTTACATGTTTTTAATAATAAAATATAAAAATAATCATATTCCCTCATCTATATCGTCTTTTATATCTCATAAATAACAACTCTTACACCATTATAGTGATTGAAGATAGGGATGGATGATATGAGGAACAACATCGTGAATATTCATATTCATCATCCCAATAACGGCCCCAATTATATTTTCATCACACAATAATTGGAACATAAACAACCACAATTTATACATAATATATTATATTTATAAGATGGAATATTTTTGTTATTATAATGGGGGGGGGTTATATCATTGTAACATAATGATAGATCATAGATGTCACGACCCGTCATCGGGGCCCGTGCTGTGACTTCCCCAAGCCCGCCTTCCATAGGCCAGAGGCTGGCGACTTGCACCAAAGGCGAAACTCCCAATAACTAGGAATGAATTGCCTTTATAAAAGTAAATAAACACCACATAGTACAAGAGGAAGTAATACACTAAGTACAAAAAGAAGTGCTGAAAATTAAATGGGCCAGAATACAAACCCAATCGAAAGTACAACTATAACTGAACAAAAGTACAATAGAAAAAGACAATAGCTGGAAGAAAGGAAGCAGCTCCCGGGTCGTCCTCCTCGGATCCTACCTGAAGGGTAGGTACAGATAGCGCAGCTCTTGGATCGTCCACCACGGATCCTACCTGAAGGGTAGGTACAGATAGCGCAACTCCTGGATCGTCCACCACGGATCCTACCTGAAGGGTAGGTACGGGTAGCCTCCAAAATGCTCTTGGCCATCAACCTACTCCAAGTATCATTTCATCATGAAGTCCACCTCCGGATACTGACTCGTCGAGAGGTCCACCACCGGGTACCGTCTAGTCCTCAAACACTCGGTCTCTGTCAGCGTTGCCCTACGTCTGCAACAAACACAACGAGGTGCAGGCATAGCCCGTGCCGTGGTGAGTATAACGATACTCAGTAGGGACCCCGAGACCCTCAAGGTCTCACTAAATCCAACAAGGATAACCACAAAGAAGATCTCAACAGATAACCTCTACTTAGGTATATGCCCATACATATACCTAAGTTATCAAGTAACCCATCTCAATCATGAGGAAACACAAAGATTATGAAATCAACGGATAACCACTACCCATGTATATGCCCGTACATATACCTAAGTTATCAAGTGACCCATCTTAATCATGAGGAAACACAAAGATTATGAAATCAATGGATAACCACTACCCAGGTATATGCCCATACATATACCTAAGTTATCAAGTGACCCATCTCAATCATGTGGTAAACACGAAGGTCATAGAATCATCTCAAACCATGATTTTCATTATCGAAACAGTAACTAATGAAGAGACCCTTCTATGGAGTGTACAGTGATCCTGTCACGACTCCGAGGTGCTGCTCACAAACCTAAGACTGTTGAGGTACTCCTCCTGTCGAGTACCGCGGGTCATCCACCCAAACATTGTAGTGCTTCCCGCCGGGGTATGCCACCCAAACACAGTAGTGCATCCCCCTTAATAGCCTGAAGAGGTACTCTCCGGACGATTACCATAGGTCTGTACCTAAAATATGTAGTGCCCAGTCCTCCATGGGTCTTTACCCAAACAAATTAGTTCTCCGTCCACTGGGCTACTCGACTCACTCCAAGTCGAGTCGGTCAAACAGTCGTCAGGTCTCAGCCGGCTACACGGTCTCCGTACTCCGCACGCTCGTCTCCGGGAGGGTCCGATCCATGATCTACTGGTAAATACTCCAAGTATCACAAAGTCTCACTAAGAACTATCTCAAAGGACCTCCTTGTCATAGGGGTCTCAATGCAACAGACGACGCATCAATCAAACGCCGGGTCTGTGAGTTACTAGCCTTTTCATCCTAGGGGCCCGGTTTGTTTCGTGTGCGAACCAACCTGGCCGTATCTCAACTATACCCTGAAATCTCATAGGGTATGCTCATAGGGACCATTTCTCAACGTGATCACCAACACCGCTGATGGTTCGTCAAACAGACATCCGGTCTGAATGTTATCAGGTATTCCGTTCTAGGGCCCCTGTTGGATTTCGGGTACAATCCAACCCAGCTACTATCCAGCTGCAACCAAAACGCAGGCAAAGTGTGCCAAAAGATCCGTCTCATCAAGAGGAATCCAAAAAAGTTGATGACACGTCAATCAGACGTCCGGAGCTCAAGATATAAGCGTTTCCGCTCCGAGGGCCCGGTTGGTTTTGTATCCGAACAAACCTGGCCATACTCAAAGTTCTCCGAAACCTTGAGTGTAATATATCGAAACGACCGTCTCGATCCAAGGATCGCATTGCAGTTGACGGTGCATTTATCGAAGGTATGTAGCCCAAGATATGGAAAAAATTCCGTAAGAGGTCTGCGAATAGGGGTTCGGGCCCGGTCCGACCCGGCCCAATACCCCCTGGGTCGCACGAACTGGGTCGACCCGACCTAAGTCTGGGTCCAGCCTGCTTGGACGCGGCCCGGTCTGGCATGGGCACGGCCCCGCCCGACCTGGGCATGGCTCGGCCCGACCTGGCGCGCTCGGCCTGGCCGGCGTGGCCGGGCGGAAGGGGTGCGGAGGGGGGGGGGTGCACTGCCCCCCACCTGTTCGTGAAACTGCGGCCCCATGTGGGGGGCCTCTCTTGGCAGACAGCCGGGGGTTATGACCCCCAGCTTTCTCAGAGACCGACTGGCCAGCCGTGCTGCTACCGCAGGAACCTGCGGTCCTGCCCTCCTACTCCGTCACCGACGGCCGGAAGCCATCCTCTACTCTCTGATCCGCCACGGCCAAAGGCCGTGGCCTTGGTCCGTCCGGCGCGGCGCGACGACACCGTGCTTCTTCACCCAATCTTTATTATATTCCGCACGGTGCACCAGCACCGCGCTCCCTTATTCGTGCCGCACAAAGATCAACAATCAAGGGGGGAGGAGGGTCGACCGTGTTCGTGCGGTCCAACCCCCTCTCGTTATTGAGATATCGGGTGGATCAATTAAAGATGATAATCAGCGATGAAGGTAATCACAAACAAAAAGAATATAATCCCCTACCTCGAAGAAAAAGATGAACGAAGGTTCGTCGTGGAATTGCACGTCGCAGAAGAAGGCGTCGCGGAAGGAGGATCGTCACGTCGTGGAGAAAAGATTCGTCGACGTCGCATCATCGATCTCCAAGGATCTAGCGTTCTTGTTGACCTTCGTCGAAGGTCGGAATTCTTTGCGTTCTTCGTGTTTTTCGTCGAGGAAGGAGTGCTTTTTGGCTTTGAGTGATTTCTCCACAGCCCTCTCTCACAACGAAGCCCTTTAATAAAATAAGACTTGTCTTATTTTATTAACTCCCAAGCCAAACGTTTTGAAATTCAAAAATTGAATCCAATAATTTATTACTTTGAAAAACCTACTCAATTAATGAGTTGACTTTATTTAAGGGGGGGGGGGTTGAGAGTTACAAAACTAAGAGAGAAGGTTATGAATGTTAGGGGAAGGTGAGGGGTAGGGCTCCTGTGGGCCCCACCCACCTTAATCCTCACACAGGTAGTTAACTACACGTGGGTCCCACCCCCAACTCCCTTACTTTGGTTATAACCACAATGATAGGGGAAAAGTGTTGTCACACAACACTTAATCTATTTAACAAGAAAATGAAAATATAATTGTAAACAATTATATATATATTCCTCACTTTTTTTTAAAACAACTCTTCCTGAGAAAACGCAACTTCAGAAAGGGTCTTCTTAAACAATTACCGGTGCAACAAGTTCATTTGTACACTCGAATTTCAATTCCGAGCACCAGTTCAAAAGGTAGAAAAACCTGCTCATTCATTCACTGAACGTACCCGAGCTAAACATCGGAAAATGATTCCGGGCACACCGGGCCTTAGAATCAGGTGCGGTCAGAAACTGCGCTCTTGTAAAATTCAAAAGAAATTAAAAAAAAAATTACTTTAAATTTCCAGATCATTACATTACTCCCACCTCAGGGATTGACGTCCTCGTAAACCTTTTAAAACAAACTAGGGATACGAAAGCAGTACTGAGCACGCATCTGAGCCTTCTTCTACCATGTGCTCACCTGGAGGTTCCCGTACTGCCAAATAAAGCACACATGAGGAATCTATCATCCTCGTAGGATCTGCTCCTGTCATTCCTCGATCCCCACTGGAACCTTCGTGAGAGTCACCCCATCACCCAAGTCCAGCTCCCCATGGTCGATGATATGTGTTGGGTCAAGAACGTATCTCCTCAGTGGAGATACATGGACGTTGTCATGCACCTGGTGCAGCTGAGGTAGATGGGTCAAGTGTTAAATCACCTCGCCTACCCTGCTGAGGACCTAGAATGGTTCGTTGAACCTTAGAGATAACTTGTCGCATCGACCACATCTCAGTAAACCTCGTCGAGATGAGACCTGTATAGGGACGTGATCGTTATCCTCGAACTCTAGAGGTCTCCCTTTCCTGATTGGAACTAAAACTCAAAACTCCTGCTGCCATGAGGGTAGGGTTGAAGGACTCAATTGTGATCGGCCAATCCCTCCTATGCATGAGTTTATCATGTGCTACCTAAGGTTTCCTTTTAGCCGACCTAGGAAAACCCATCCCGACGTCGTAGTTAAACCACAACCTTTTTTCCTAATATCGTCAATTTTCCTATGAACTGTGATTACCTAGTCCATACTCAAACCAACGTTGTAAGGCCTCGATGCTGACACCAAGAGATTCCAACCAAAACTCTCACCTCGAGGGTCTAACCTCACTATCGGCGTAAGTGTCATTATCGAGTCTTATCCCAAGGTATCTCCAGGCGTGAGGGTCAAGTATACGGCTTACCAGAAACTCTAGCACTGGGAAAAGATTTGTGAAAGGAAGGAATGATTCATATCAACATCTGTTACTATGGCAGCTAGTAGTGGACACAAACTGTCCCTTGAATCATTTTTAGATCCATTGGGTCACACTCCTTGACCACATGCAGCCGCACTCTTCCTCCACCCTCCACCTCCCTGATCCTGGCGGGGACAACTAAGGCGGGTGTTTGTAGCATGTTAAAATGTACACCACCTCATGATCCTCTCCTAGATCTGCCTCCACGTCTGCTGCTTCGAAGACTCATCTCTCCTTAAAGCTTCTTCTTCATGAAACATTTAACACGCCCGTGTCTCTAAGACTAGCGCTGGTTTCCTGTTTCTTGCTGCATTGTGTAGTCTTCACCCGCTCCTGGATGATCTGCACCTTCTTTGCCTACGATGTGAAAGGGATCCTAATATTTCTCCATTTCCAAAAAGAGAAACTCGGTCTCATCCCCCATATGAACCATGCCCATTGCCTAATACAGTCAATCCTGACATGAATGATGTTTTCATGCCATGGATGACGTCGTAAGGCCCCGATGTAACTACCAAAATATCCAACTGTAACTCTTGTCTCCAAGGGTTGAGTAACACTGCCGGCATCAGTGTGAGGTCACTGGGTCTCCTCTAGTAGAAATCTTGAAATTGAGGGTCAAGTCAACAGTTTTTAATTGGAACCTCTTAGTATCAACTGAACAAAAAGACAGAAAAGAAAAATCACAAAGATAAGTGTCTTTTTATTTATGCCGGTCATAGTACAAAGACACAAAAACAACAGAAAAATGGAACTAGAAGTACCAAGAACAAAAGTAATCCACTAGTTTCACTCCCGTCCACCTGCTCCGGGAGCTCTACTTCCTTGTTCACCGCTCGGCTGTTGCTCAAGAACCCTCCACTGCTTCTGTCTTGGTGGCTCCTCCAACGCCTGAGGATCAACTGTGTGTGGAGTCAGACAGTCACGTGCCATGTGACCCTGTCCGCCGTACATGTAACACAACATGGCAGGTCAGGCTCTGTTACTCCCCTTGGTGCCTCGCACTACCGACCCTATAACCCGAGATCGCCTACCTACTGTTCTGGTCCTCTTGGACCTCCACATCATCTGTCTACTACCTACAGATGACTCATCTACTGATGGAAAATCCTGTGGCAAATGCAGCAGCTCCTGAACACGCTCGGGGTGTAGAGCTACTGGTTCAAACTCCACCCTGAAGAAGGACTTGAAGTCTTCCCATGTGAAGGTCATCCTGTCGCAAAACTAGAAAAAGTGGCTCCACCATCTCTTAGATACTGCCTAAAAGAGGCTAGCAGCAAAGAACACCATGAAGTCTGCTGGCATCCTTACTAGCCTGAAGACTCTCACCACAGCCTCCAGACAATCCTCAGTTGCCTGTGGGTCCGTCTCTCCCCGGAACCTGGGTGGCCTCTGGCGCTGGAAGTCGTGCAACGCTCTCAAGCGGCATGCATCGCCTGCTGCTGGGGCTAGTGGCATCGGTGGCCCAACATATGGTAGTATCGCTGGTGCCTCCGCCAATGCTTCTACTGTAAGAGGGCCCTGTACCGAAGCCTCGTCACTCACCAGGCTGTCAGTACGCACATCCCTCTGGGCTCTAGCTGGTCGTCCGTGAAAAGGAATCCTGTAGAAACAACGTGACATGGTCAAATGATTTATACCTGGTGAGCTGACCTTTTTTGAGCTGTTTTATGGGAAATCCTTTGAAAACACACACGCAATTAATGTTTTCATGCACTATGTTGGAAATTAGAAGTCATGGTCCTGGTGTATGGATAAGTCGGCCGCCCGCACCAACACTCGACTCCCTGAACTGAAGAACACACTCGGTACCCTTAACACTATTTCTTCACAGAAAGAAAATATTATAGTTATATGTTCTATGGTAGAACCGACTCCTCTGATACCAATTTGTCATGAACCGTCCTCGAGGCCCATGCCGTGACTTCCCCAAGCCCGCATTCCCTCGGTCAGGGGCTGGAGACTAGCACCACAGGCGTAATTCCTGATAACTGGGAAGGCATTGCCTTTATAAAAGTAAACAAACACCATAGAGTACAAGCAGAAGTTATACACTAAGTACAGAAGGAGGTGATGGAAATTAAATGGGCCAGAATACAAACCCAATCGAAATTACAGCTAAAACTGAACAAAAGTACAACAGGAAAATACAATAGCTGGAAGAATGGAAGCAGCTCCTGGGTCGTCCTCCTCAGATCCTACCCGAAGGGTAGGTACAGATAGCGCAGCTCCTGGATCATCCACCTCAGATCCTACCTGAAGGGTAGGTACAGATAGCGCAGCTCCTGGATCATCCACCACGGATCCTACCAGAAGTGTAGGTATAAATATCCTCCACAACGCTATTGCCCGTCAACCTCCTCTGAGTATCATCTCGTCCCGAAGTCCACCTCCGGATACTGAGTCATCGAGAGGTCTACCTCAGGGTACCATCTAGTCCTCGAACACTCGGCCTCTGTCAGCGCTGCCCGGTGTCTGCATCCAACACAACGAGGTGCGGGCATAGCTCGTGCAAGGGTGATTATAACGATACTCAGTAGGGACCCCGAGACCCTCAAGGTCTCACTAAATCCAACAAGGATAACCACAAATAACATCTCAACAGATAACCTCTACTTAGGTATATTCCCATACATATACCTAAGTTATCAAGTAACCCATTGCAATCATGAGGAAACACAATGATTATGAAATCAACGGATAACCACTACCCTGGTATATGCCCATACATATACCTAAGTTATCAAGTGACCCATCTAAATCATGAGGAAACACAAATATTATGAAATCAATGGATAACCACTACCCAGGTATATGCCCATACATATGCCTAAGTTATCAAGTGACCCATCTCAATCATGAGGTAAACACAAATGTCATAGAATCAGCTCAAACCAGGATTTTCATTATCGAAATCATAACTGTTGAAGAGTCCCGTCTCTGGAGTGTACAGTGATCCGGTCACGACTCGGAGGTACTGCTCACTAACCTAAGACTGCTGAGGTACTCCTCCTGTTGTGTACCGCGAGTCAGCCACCCAAACACAGTAGTGCTTCCCGCCGGGGTATGCCACCCAAACACAATAGTGCATCCACCCTGATAGCCTGCAGAGGTACTCTCCAGACGAGTACTGAGGTTCTGCACCCAAACTAAGTAGTGCTCTGTCCGCCATGGGTCTACACCCAAACAATGTAGTGCTCCATCCACTGGGCTAGTCGACTCACTCCAAGTCGAGTCGGTCAAGCAGTCGTCAGGTCTTAGTTGGCTACACGGTCTCAGTACTCCGCATGATCGTCTCCAAGAGGGTCTGCTCCACGAGCTACTGGTCGATACTCCAAGTATCACAAAGTCTCATGAATAAGTATCTCATATGACTGCCTCGTCATAGGGGTCTCAACGCAACAGATGACGCGTCAGTCGGATGCCCGGTTTGTGAGTTACTAGCCTTTTCGTCCAAGGGGCCCGGTTGGTTTCATGTGCGAACCAACCCAGACGTATCTCAACTATACCCCGAACTCTCATAGGGTATTCTCATAGGGACTGTTTCTCAACATGATCACCAACGCTGCTGACGGTTCGTCAAACGGACGTCTGGTCTGAATGTTATCAGCTTTTCTGTTCCAGGGGCCCGATTGGATTTCGGGTATAATCCAACCCGGCCATTATCCAACTGCAACCAGAACTCAGTCCAAGTATGCCAAAAGTTTTTGTCTCATCAATAGGAATCCAACAATGTGAACGACACGCCAATAGGATGTCTGGAGCTCAAGATATAAGCGTTTCCGCTCCGAGGGCCCGTTTGGTTTCTTATTCGAACCAACCCGGCCAAACTCAAAGATCTCCGAAACCTTGAGTGTAATATACCTATATGACCATCTCGAACGAAGGATCGCATTGCAACTAATGGTGCATCTATCGGTGGTCCATAGCCCAAGATATGGGAAAAAGACCATAAGAGGTCCGCGAATAGGGGGTTCGGGCGCGGTCTGACCCGGCCCGATACCACATGGGTCCACCCGACCCAGGTCTGGGTCCAGCCCTCTTGGGCGCTGCCTGGTCCGGATGGTGCGGACCGGCCCGTCCTGGTGGCCCGGCCTGGCACGCTCGGCCTGGCCGGTGAGGCCAGGTGTCTCGGCAGTAACGACCGAGCAGAAGGGGTACTGGGGGGCGCGCTGCCCCCGCCTGTTCGTGAAACCGTAGCCCCCATGTGGGGGCCACTCCGGTCGGCTAGCCGGGGGTTACGACCGCCAGCTTTCTTGGTGACCAGCCGGCCCGGATGGCCGTCCGTGCTGCTACCGTGGGACCCCGTGGTCCCACGGTCCTGCTTCGGCGCCGGCAACCGGAAGCCGGCTGCCCCTCTCTGCTCCGCCGCGGCCAAAGTCCGCGGCCTTGATCCGTCTGGTGCGGCACGACGACTCCGCGTCCCTCCGCCGTGGTCCTGCTCCTGCAGCGGTCTCTTCCAAGTTCTCTGGCGCGGCGCGACGGCGCCGCGGCTTGTTCGACTTCAACGGCGCGGTGCGATGGTGCCTCGGTTATTTCTTCCAATCTTTATTATTTTCTGGGCAGTGCACTGGCACCGCGCTGCCTTATTCGTGCCGCAAACAAATCAACAATCAAGGGGGGAGGAGGGTCAACCGTGTTTTTGCGGTCCGACCACCTCTCGTTATTGCGATATCAGGAATCTCAATTAATGATGATAATCAGTGATGAAGGTAATCACAAACAAAAGGAATATAATCCCCTACCTTGAAGAAAACGTTGAACGAAGGTTCGTCGCAGAATTGCAAGTCGCTGAAGAAGGCGTCATGAAAGGAGGATCGTCGCGTCGTGGAGAAAAGGCTCATCGGCGCCGCGTCGTCAATCTCCGAGGATCCGACATTCTTGTCGACCTTCGTCGGAGGTCAGCGTTCATTGCATTTTTCATCGAGGAAGGAGTGCTTCCAGGCTTTGAGTGATTTCTCCCCAGCACTCTCGCACAACACACCCCTTTAATAAAATAAGACTTGTCTTATTTTTTTAACAGATAAGCCAAACCTTTTGAAATTCAAAAATTGAATCCAAGAATTTATTACTTTGAAAAACCTACTCAATTAATGAGTTGACTTTATTTAAAGGGGGTGGGGGGGTTTCTTTTTGAGAGTTAGATAATTAAGAGGGAAAGTTATGAACGTTAGGGGAAGGTGAGGGGTTGGGATCGTGTGAGCCCCACCCCACCTTAATCCTTACATAGGTAGATAACTACAAGTGGGTCCCACCCCCAACTCCCATACTTAGGTTATAACCACAAAGAGAGGGGAAAAGTGTTGTGACACAACAATTAATCTATTTAACAAGAAAATTAAAATATAATTGTAAAACAATTATATTTTTATTCCTCTGTTTTTTTAAAAAACTCCTCCTGAGAAAATGCAACTCCAGAAAGGGGCTTCTTAAGCAATTCCCGGTGCTATGAGTTCATCGGTGCCCTCATATTTCAATTCAAAGCACCGGTTCTAAATTTAGAAAAACCCGCTCGTTCGTTCACTGAACGTACCCGAGCTAAATTTCGGAAAATGATTCCGGGAACACCGGGCCTCCGAATCAGGTTCCTTCAGAAACTGCACATTTTTAAAATTCCAAAGAAATTAAAAAAAATCCATGAAATTTCCAGGACTTTACAATAGAATCATAATAAAATCACAGATTATTAGTATAAGAAGCATCTTAAGAAATTATAAAATAGCTAGATCTACATGTGAACACCATTGAGCTTTAGGTAAAAATGAGATGAATAATTTTATATGATTTTTTCCATATTGTAGTCTCGTAGGGTTGAATTTTGTGATGGAACACATTTTTCATATTGATCATTGAAACATTTTAGAATGAGGGCCATAATAATGGTGGTTAGCATGGAGATGAGGGATAATTGAAATTGATGTCAAGAGTCTCACCCCCATTTTCAAAGGTATCACATGATCCTCATCTCCCATTTATTTGAAACACATTCTACTTATGTTAAAGTTATTCTTATAATATCTATGGGATGTTTCAACGGTGTATCGGGATAAAAATTTTTATATTCAACAACTGGTGTAGATTGGTGGGAGTTTTGTCAAACATAAAACTTACCTCTATGGATATATAATGTGGTTTTGGAGGAATTCTTAAAATCAGCTGAGATAAGAGATCTCATTTTATCTGGTGAAAGAGTATTGAGTCTTCCATGTGTTATAAAAAGGGTAGTGTGCTAGGGGCCTTTTGTAACCTTTGTTCGTAATGAAATAAAAGGATTTCTTCATCTTCCATTCATCTATATTTATGGCCAGTGAATAAAATCACTTGTATAATAGGTGATTTCCTTTAAATAGTGGCGAGCATTGGAAATTTTTTAGTTACTATAAAATTCTTTTTTCCATGAATCTTGATTTGGAGGAAGATTCTAAATGTTCTTTCCATGTAAATTCCAACATTGAAAATGGCATTGAAAATGGATCCAAAATATATTTTATAGGCTCAATAATATTTTTTCATTGTTTTAGTGTAAAAATGTATTCTTCTTTGAGAATATTGTATTGGTGTAGGACCAAAGAAATTTCTTGTTTGATCTGTGTAGCTGGAATGGCATGCCACATCAACATCTCACTATTGGTCAATATCAGAAATTTTTATGGAGTCGGTAATATTTTGATTAATCAGTGTCCAATTTTGATGATCTATGACTAAATTATACCCTTTTATACAATTCCCGCCAGAATTTCCTTCTATAATTTTCCAAATTCAACACCATTTTGTTACATAATTGAAATTTAATCGATGTACTATTCATTAGAGTGACGATCTTTTTGGCTTCTTTGAACTATCCCATTTTGATGTCTTGAATCAAAGATCTCCTTAATGTGAAAGATATTTTTTACCCCAATCATAATAAATGCGTCAACCCCAATGCCACTATGGATGCTTAGTCAATGATGACAAACAATAATATGATCCGTTAAATCCACCAATGGATTGATCAAAATTTCTACCACTATGTTTCTTGAAAGACTATGGAATATGAATGATGGTTGATGGTATTAAACACATAGTAGGAACAGACTTATTAGAACAACATCCCATCGTTAATGTGTCTGATGAATATTCAATTAAAATACAAAAAACACTACTATAGATCACACTATAGAGATCCAACACTATGTGAATCAATCGTTGGCTGCATGAGAGACTTTGAGTGAATGAGATGTAGAAAACCACCTTCTATCCACACTTCCCAATATATTTTATATTGTTATAGTCCCACATAAAAACAAAACACTTGGTGTAAAACATTCCATTTCAATGGTAAATGATGAACTATTCAATGAGGAGTCCGAAAGAAAGAATGTGAGTAAAAAACATATGCAATCTCATGACCTAGATAAGTGAGGGATATAACATAGAGGAGTTTTATGGGTATATGTAGGGGAAAAATTAATATTATAGGAAGGTCCACTGATTGAAGGAGGCAAATATAAAAATTTAACCATTATGGCATAGATGAGAACATGAAAAAAACATGCCAATGGTTTTATAAGAAAAAGGTAAATGTGGAAAACAAATAATTTGAATTGAAGATTCACATGTGGGAATCATGAGATTTGATGTGATTTTATCCAAATATGAAGAAGATGGTTACTTTAACATATCAATCTGAGAAACAATATCGTTTTTTGATACTACATCATCAATCTACATCACTCCACATCATGATTATTTTATGATTTATCAAAATGGTTAATTTGGTGAGGTCGATATGGGGAATACCAATTCATTATAGATTTTTGGTATTTGTGTTACCTATTCCAGAAGAACATTGGATATACAATCACCCTGAAAGAAATTTTACATTTTCTAACCCGTTTTTTCAACCTGTTATCTAGAATAACCATTGATTGAAAAGGATACTAGAACATCTTCATCATGGGGGCATAAAAGATGAAAAAAAGTATCCATTTTCAATGTATGAGGGTGAATATTTGGTAATTTAGAAAAAAAGTCTAGTGAAGATATGTGCATACATCCTCAATGTAGTAGAAGGATAGATTTCATAAAATATGTTGGAAAGGACACAAGGGATCTTGAGTGAATGAGGGTAATTTAAACTGATGAAGAATAAGTACATCGATGTTGAAAAGGATCCATCACTTGATCCTTGTAAACAAATCTTGTATGGGACGTATTATAGAGTCTCATTTAATAATTCTTCATTTAAAACATTATAGTTATTTGATCTTGTGAAATATAAGGTATGTTTACATATATTGGTGGTTTCACTAAAAGGTAAAAACTATAACCCATCCTTTACAAATGATCTATCTCAAATGGTGAGGGTGTTCTTCTTGAAGTTGATGGTCCAATTAATGAAAAACATCAAGAATTTATATTTTATGGTGGTGTGTGATACTAGAAGGAATCATATGTGTCTTCATTCATATAATAGAGGAGATTACACATCTAATAAAATTGATCAATATTAAAGGATTCTGGGAATATTAAATGAGAGGATGGCCCCACGAACCACATAACAGAATGAATTCTTTAAAGGACGAAAAAAATTATCATGGATAAGGTCAGAGTCATAATGAGTTGAGATAAAATTCCTAATCCATTCTATTAAAAATATATTCATTTTTTATGCATCCTCGTCAATATATCACCATTGAGCCATCTCAATACTCAGATTTCATAGAAAATAAAATCCGGGAGACACCCCTTTACTCTAATTTAAGTGTATTTGGATTTTTTTGAATTGAAAATCTATCCATGGAGCTATAGTTGAAGCTATAAAAGACAAATACTCCAAAAATATTCATCATCTATACAAATGATTATTCTTGATATAAGAAATGGGGCTTTAATGTGAAGATCATGTTCATTAGGTGACATGTTTTATTCCATCAAAACATGGTGATCGTGGAAATTAGGAGTCCAAGAATGTATCAAATGGAAATTCATATAAAATCAATTCATGATCCAAAACTTATCAGTAGTGGACCATGTGGTGGTATAAGAGGATATTGAGTAGGAGGAGACAAAATCCTCAAAACTAAATGTTATTGAACCATTAAAGGATCTAGGTGATGTTATTTATCTCAAACCAAATATTAAACAGGTTTAAATACCATCATGTCAAATTATTACATCCAAAAAATGTTTTTAGTAAGAGTACCTTTTGTTGAATGATGAGGGGTGTCTAAAAGATACTAAGAATGAGTGAGTAATTCCACAAAACTCATGTGGAAGCATGTAATGGAGTATGTCATAGACTCTTTGATGAAGAAAAAGACATATTCTTTTGTTAAACTACCTCAAGGTAATATGGATAAAAAAATAGTATATTAGGATAAATAATGTTAGAAGATTAAGGAGGACATAAATAAAGCATATTTTGTAGTCCATGGATTCAATTTGAAGAAATTTTTTGACATTGATTATATATTTTTATTCATGGGGACGATGGATTCTTCCTAATTCATTTTTAGTTAGTTTCTTGTTTGTATATAGAGCATGAACAAATTGATGTTAAGACATATTTTCTTCACGATGACCTCTCTAAGGAGATCTATATGAATAAAAAATGGCTCTCATATTTCAGGAAAATAAATATTCTCCTTTAAATTAAAGAATATTTTTTACTGAATAAAACAAGAACCTAGATAGCTATACAATAAATTTAGCTCATTCAAGGGGAATGATTGCTATAATCAGACATAGGGTAACCAATGTGTCTACTTCCAGAGGTTTCAGTATTGTAACTTTGTTGATCCTCTTTTTTATTTTGATGACATGAAGATCATAGGGAATGATTCTATTAAGATTAACTAGTTGAGAAAGGATTTATCCATGTCTTTTGATATAAATGATTTTGGATAATCTAAAAAAATTGGGGATGAAAATCATCATGGCTAAAGAAGATGATGTTATTTCTATCTCACGAAAATTATAAAGAATGTTTTCTAAAAAAATTCAATAAGGGTAAATCCAAACCCGAGATAATTCTTCTTTATGATAATTTTAATTAGATACAGTTTTCATGTCCATCATTCAAAGAAGAAATCAAGGAAATTGAGATCATACCATACTCCTTAATAGTTGTAATCTTGATATAAATTGGACTGATTATGATTCTAGAAATTTCTTATGTAGTGGAAATCTGGTGTCAATGTCCATCCAATGATGGTAAAAAGAAAGAGGACGAATTGAAATGGTTTTTGACGTATCATAAAGGTACTTCAATGATATACTAGTTCTATTGAAGAAATTACTCTTTCTTGGATGGTTATATTCATGAATATAAGGTTGGAGATCATGATTTCTATAAATCAACATCTTAATAAATCGATAAATCTATAGAAAGATCTTTAAAATATCAATTAATGATTTTATAATTGAAAATCATTATCCACAATAGATGAATAATATATTTCTTCTTTAGAATTAGTAAAAGAGATATTATTTCAAATGAATTTTCTCCATGAGATTAGATTCCACCAAGAGTACAAGGTTCATTGTGATAGTCAACGTGCTTTGGTCTTGAGAAAGAACCCCATGTACCATTCTCGAATGATGCACACAACCATTTTCAACCATTAGATATGTGAAAAAATTGATGGAAAGTTTCTTATAATTTGGAATATCCGCATGACGTAGAACCAGATAGATATGTTGATTAAGGTGGTTTCTCAAAATAGGTGTACCTTTGATGATGCTTTTGAATATTATACATTGAGGGTGAGAATTGATGAGGATTCCCTACTCCCCATCCCCATTTTCAGTGGGGTTTTAACAACCTCGCCTCTTATGGATTTCCAATATGTCTTCTACACATTCTACATATGTAGAAACTACTCTTTTATAATTCATAGGATTTTTCAATAGTGTCCGGGGATATCATTTTTGAAGTCTAATTGTTGGCAGGGATTTGTGTGGGTTATATCAAACAAGAAACCTACCATAATGGAAATACAATTACTCTTTTAGGAGCTTCCATAAATAATTTGATCTATGTGAAATATTTATATATTTTGAGGTATTATTTATATATCCATGTGTGAGAAAAAGGGAGTGGTGGGTAGGTCTTTTTTAAAAATTATTATTATTGAAATACAAGGAAATATACAACATCCATTCATATCTCTATGTGATCATAAAATCAGATCATGAAAAGAAAAATAGTCATAGAATGTTGTGGGGATAATTCAATGGTTTTGGGGCCTCTAAAATTTCAATTGAATAGACCTACGGGTCATCCCATGAAGAAATCATTTCAAGAGTTCTTGAATAAGTGATAGAATTAGGTTGAGGTTTCTTCCATTTATCTAAAGAACTATTTAGGTATCCTAGATAAAATATAATTTTTCATAATGTAGTCACAATAAAAACTTGTCTTGAATCCACTTGGGAACCATCTCTCAATCCTTTATTTTAACATTATGTGATTCTTTCTTTATTATGACCATCTATTTTTCTCATTTTTTCCATTTTCATCATCCTCTATCTCAATTATTTTACATTTAAATATCGTGATTGCATTTAAGAGACTTAAGTGTTTCATTAATCATAAAATTTCACCTTAAACACTATCTAGTATTAAATTCCACTATCACCATTAAACTTATTTAACTCCTTTTATAAAGATATAATGACCTCATTATTCTCAAGAAGGGAATTTTTTTATTCCATTAATTCATAATTTTCTATTATCAATTTTTCAACAATCTTATCAATATTATTTAGTATAAAATTTAATTTATGTATCAAAATATACGATTCCCTAAAGATAATAATTCTTCTATAATTCAATTAAAAGTAGTATTCATCACCTTGTTGATTATAACAAAAACACAGGAGTCATTATGTTACAATATAACCCCTTTCCAAATATATGTCATGATTAATTGTAATAAATAATTCAACTCTCACATTTACAGACCCCCCTAACTATTGTTGAAATACCCTTTATCAATACCAAAAAAGAATTTATTTTATAAGTAATGATTAAAGGGGTTCAATTTATTAGTGCGAAAAATGTGCTGATAAAGGGGGTCCTTTATCATCACAAGTTCAACAATGATATAGGTTCCTTTTATCCATTCAGAAAATAAAAATGATTAAATTCATACAATAATAGTGTGATGCTAATATCACTTCACACTATAGTAGATTATTCAATATTTAATTAAAATAAAAAATATAAAAAAAAATTTACTTGAAAAACCACTATATTGTAGAGATTTTAAAAGTTGGGTCTTATAATTTCATTAGTTTGTAAAAATTGTCACAAAAAATCAAAAACATTTCCGTACTGTTTCCTTTATCCTATGGCCCCTCTAAAAATAAATTTACAATGCCACCAGTTTCTGAAAAAAAATCCATCTCAAGTAAAAGAGTGCACATGTACAAAAAAATATTATTCCATTTTTAATACACTAATGATGTAAATTAAATATAAAAATGAAATAATACATTTATAAAATATCATTTTTAATATAAAACTAATATACAAAATGATAAAATTTTTATTTTTCTAATGTATCAAAATAATCTGATTATTTTTTCCTTGTTTTGAGTATGCCAAATTTATTTTTTACTAATATGTCATTGTAAACTAAAAAAACACTTTAAGCCATACTGATCACATCGTGTGTCAATTTTACATTTGAATCATTCCAACCTATCCTAAATTACGTATGAATAGTTTAAACAAAGTACAAATATAATATAAGTTTGTTTTCATAGTTTTTAGTGAGTAACACATGTTTTGAACTGGAATCTAAATTTTAAATTGATAATAGAAACATTGAGTCCTATTAGGCACACCATGTTTCAGATTGAGGGTTGGATGATTACTACATGTCAAAAAATGACTTATGGATCATTATCCAATATTATCAAAATAATCCGGATGTGTTTTGTAAATTTTGAGTATGACTATTTATTTTTAAATTAAATGTAAATTTTAAATAAAAACACACACATTGTGTCATACTGTCCAAAATGTGTGTTGGATTGATGTGAATAAAATTCCTAGTCTTCCCAAATTTCAAATGTTTCATTTTCATAATGTATCAAAATAATTATTTTATTTTTTCTCTATTTTGATAATTCCATGTTTTTTTTCACTAAAATGTAAATTTAAACTAAAAACACATTATTTGAGTAATACCGGTCCCATCATGTATTGGCTAGTCATGTTAATGATTCCAACATGACATAAATGAAAAGTTAAAAGTATTTTTAATTTATCAAGATAATTATAGTGGGTTTTATAAGGTTTTAGTTACTAACACACATCGTGGATTAAAATAAATGTTTTAAACAAATAAACTACACTTTTAGTCATTCTTGGAATACTATGTATCATATTGAGATGAAAATAATTACTACATGTCAAAAATGACTTATGGATCATTTTTATAATTTATAAAAATAATATGTATATGTCTTCTCATCATTGAGTATGTTATGTATTTTTTGACTAATTTTTCATTTTAAAATTAAAACACACACTTTGAGACCTACTGGACACTCCATGCATCAGATTTATTTTCTATTTATTCCTACATGTTACAAATGTATTAAGGATGGTTTTTCTGATGTATGATGATAATAAACGTGTTTCTCCTATGTTTCCAGTCATTGAAACACATTATTAAATAAAATTTAATTTTAAAATAGAAAACATGAACATTGAGTCAAACTGGTCGAAAATTATATCATATTCAGGTGTGAATAATTCATGCACCACAAAAATGACTTATAGAGAATTTCCAAAAATTATCAATAAAATAATATTTTTTTTTCATTTTTTTGATTTAGGTAGTTCTATTTTGAACTAATGTGTAATGTTTAAACAAAAAAGATACACTTCAAGTCATATTAGGCACACAATGTATTCTATTGTGGTGTTGTTGATTCACAAACAGAAAAAAATAAAAATGAATCATTTACAAAATTATTAAAAAAAATGTAGATGTGTTTTGTTTTTTTGAGTATATAATGTGTTTTTTGTAAAAAAATTTATTTAAAACATAAAAAACAACATTTATATCTTTAGAGTAATATTATTTTTATCAAATTTAGGTTAGTTTGATTCCAACAATTCACACCATGACTTTTTATTCTATAATACATTCATTATTTTGGGTTATCTAAGAGTATTCAGGTTTAATAACCGGTTATATAGAATGAACAATAAAATAAAAATAAATATGTGTAATAGTAAGATTGTTAACCATTTTTAGTGGATGATCAATGTACACGAGTTTAACACCATTGTTAAAGGAATTCATCTTATATTTTTCCTCAAATCATATTTTTCACTTATTGGAGCAGAAAAATGGAAGATGAGAAAACATTAATATCTATATTAATTTTATCATGATTTCCCTTAAAATTAATTAAATAATAATAAAACATTAATGATAATGAATTAAATAAAAATTTGTTAAAATGGTGTGAAAATTAACAAAATAAGAAGTAGGAAGTGACCAATTCAAAATGTGTGTATACATTCTGACACCATATATTATTTCCATTCATTTCAAAAAAAATTATTCACACTTTTAAATAAAAGTATAGTCAGTGGTCCTAGTCCTAATAGATAATTATAAATAAAAAAGGATTAATAAATTTTTTTAATTAATTTTTATATGTCAAAAAATAAGTCTTAGAGTAAGCTAGATTGTTGATGGAATATGAAATAATTCGAAAATTTAAAAATTTAACGTCCATGAACTATTCAATAAGTTTTTTTAGATCACATCCAAAACATTAAGAATAATAATTAATTTGGGTAAAATAAGTTTTTATAGTGAAATATTATATATTTACCATAAAACATATCTAATTTTAGTTTTTAACTAGCTTCTTGTTCACATTGATCGTCTTCATACCATGAATTTGATGATATTTATAGACTATAATTTCATTACATAATTTTCATTAAAAGATAATATAAAATGATTAACTTGATTTTTTTTTAAATTTTTACATGTAGTATACTAAAAATTGATAAAAATTATAACTTTTGGTCATCTTATTGTGTATCCAAGCATTGAATCCATAAAATACATCTTTAGTGTATCCAAAATGAGCGCAATGAGTAAGTTATGTTGTCCAAGAATCAGAAAGGTATATACAATGAATGTAATGAAAAATATATCTGATATGATTAATCAATAGTGTTTTAACCCTCCATCATGTGTATTAAGAAGAGTAATTCTTCATTATGTTTTGATTTAAAATGTTGTTTCTAGTTCATTCACAGTTACCTCATATTCCATTTTTTCCAATTGGATTTTTTAATACATGTTATGTGAGGGATACTAGGTAAAGATATGTTTCCCAATGTTTTCCCTTCATATAGTTTGATATATATGACTAGATAAATGAATATTATTTAACTATAATTAACATATTATATCATCCATTTAAAAATTAAATATAAAAACACACATCAGGTATAAATTTTCAACTAAGGGTCCATGAAATATAGTATTTGGGATTTCATTCAAATTCTTAGACCAAGGTTGTCTTTAATAGAATCGATATACATTTTTCCTTCCAAATCAATTATGGTTACATATCTACATATTGATTTTTTTCCCATCATAACATTTAATGATAGTAAGTGGGGATAATAAAAACGTGTGGTAAAGGTACATTCTAATGATATTTTCAATTTGTTGGTAGAAATTCAAGTTCCAATTAATTAAACCTTCCATTTCACACCCTTCCATTTCTCTATCTAAAATAACATTCATTGGTTCAGATCATTTTTCGTTATTAATTAAAGGGTTTTAAAAAAAAATGAATGGAATACATCCTTATATACATGTACATTTAAAAAATCAGTAGTTAATGAAATTTTTTTTCAAATAACAACCTAATTATTATAAAAATACTGATAATCAACTAGAATATGTATCTCGATGCTCAACTCATGAGTTACATGATTCCTCAATCTCATAGTCCCTATTGAAAGTTGTCTGGTGTGTAGAATATATCCATTGATATTTCAAACCATACCCCACAAAACTAGGATATGAGTGGGAGATGATATATATAAATAAAAATCATTCTGACCCTATAGAGTCTCAATAAATGAATTTTATTGGTGTCATCATGATTCATATTTCCCAGAAGTAGTTATGAATCAAATTATTAACTCTGGTAAAGAATCCTTTTGATGGGAATTACCCATCTCAAAGATGTTGGGCTTAGGGGATCACCTCGATTTAATTTATTCTCATTACATTTTCAAAAAACATTCAAATCAAATTATGTTTTTAATCTAGACGGGAAAATAATTTTTTCTTCTCTGTCATTATATTTTCTTTCCCCCCTATTAATTTATTTTCAAAAAACATGTTCTACATGACATCCCAAAACCTCCACCTCTTATATGGGCTCAAAATTCTATATTCTTTAAGACCACTAAAAATATCCATTCATTGGGTACATCAAAAGATTTTTCTTGTCTCTATATTATATTTAAAAAATAATAATAATAATTGTAAACATTGATTTTTAAAATTGATTTAAAGAAAAATGAATTATTAATTTCTTACACAAAAATACAACCAATATGATATTAAATTTTCATCTATTAGTATCCCATATTAATTTACATGATACTCTTTACATACCCCATGACATGATATGGATGTTTCATTGGACTTTTATTCATCAATTTATATGTAATCAAAGGATCAATGTTAGGTTTTTTAGGTAACATAATATAATTACAATAGCTTTAAAAGACAATCCTTTTTTTGAAGTGATTCATAACATATCCTTTGATACAATAGTATTATGTTGTTTTTATTCTTGTTGATTATTTTTACCACTCAACTGTTTCCAAATAAATTAAAAAATCATAATTAAATTGACTAATATAGGTATTTTCATGAAATTTATTACAAATAACAAAGTATTAGAAATTACGTCTCGTCATAGTTTCCAATAAAGAGATTAAACTTTAGTTTTTCTATCATGTGTGAATACATATATAGTTGGATTATGTTAACTTTATCATAATATATTTTAAGATGAATCTTTTTATTGATTATTTTAATTCCTATTATTTTCTTCCAATAATAATTACAATAAATTTAATTCAATATTTATCAAATATCTTTGCACTATACATGAGATAGTTGAGAATAATTAAACTTTTGACTATTTTTTAGTCAAATAATGAATGTATATCAATATTTTACCCTAATATCACCCCAATTTAGTGCCTTAAGAATTTTGACCACATTTTCCCAGGAATCCAGACAAATTGTTATCATAATTAGAGTGGTGAGACTTATATAACTATTGAACATTTCATTGATGTGGTTAAAAAGCTAGCCACACACATTCCATCCAACATCAAAACTGAATCCTTTATTTCTTGAAATAATAATTTTTCTTAACAAAATCATGCTAAAAAAATCTTATTTTGCTTGGATATATTTTTTAACCACATACCATTTCATTATCATAAGCACCGTCAATATTTTTTCTTATGGATTGGAATAATTGGAATTTGCATAATCATGTTGTTACTCATCCATGGAGGAATCCTCACGTAGAAAAACTTGTTATCCCTGAGGATTGGGAGCATCAGCATGCACAAAATTCCCTGTCTTCAAATTTCATCGAACATTTAATTTAGATTAGGTAAATGGATCACTAAACATATATGAATATGAGTTCAAAAAATCGATATTACTGAAATATATAACATGTTTATCTAACACTTTTTTGAGGTTGAAGGGATTTGACACAGCTATCAATTTTCCAAATTCCCTTATTATGGACCTTTATGACCTATGAGACCACATCTACATTGTGACCACCATGAAATTATTTCAATATCATAATTAAATGATCATCCTTTGTTGAATTGGAGTACGACCCATTAGTGTTTTTAGTTAATAACATAAAATTTGAGCACATTGTATTTTCTGTATTTAGATCATAAAATACATAGATAACCGATTATTCCATTATAAATATTTTTATGATTATACCCTTCCATACAAAAATCCAATTTCATGAATCCCAATTCATTTATATTAATTGCACACCTATTATCAACCTACTTGCACGGATTATTAAAAAATTACTATAGAGACCCTGTTTTTTCCCTGTAAGACTTTGGAATATTTTTACATATATTTATAGAGTTACGAGATGAGAAGGCCTGCGATTCCGAGTCCCGGTGTGCCCGGAATAAATTTAATAAAAATATTAAGTTTTTTATACTATTCACGTCATGGGGTTGTGTTTTATCCTAAATGGTAGCTTAGATCAGAAATCAGAAGGCACGGTTGCGTCCGGAGCATGCCATTTACCCTAGGCTGGGTGTAAAAGTTGCACGCTCGGGCCTGCTGTGATAGATGTCACCCAGGGGGAAAATCATCATTATGAAATAATTACTTTGTGTTTTTTATCACTGATGTTATTTTAAAATAAAATTCAGAAAATGGCTTCGAATGGAAATCCGAGACTTCCGTTGAGTTCTAAATGGGGTGTTTTGCCTAGGAATGGTATAAAATAAGCGTTCGCAAAGGTTTTGAAATCCATGACCGTGGGGGGCTTTTTAGTGAGTTTTTATAAATTCGCTTGAGATAAGGGGAGAACCCATTCTTCTTCTTCTCTCTCTCTCTCTCTCTCTCTCTCTCTCTCTCTCTCTCTCTCTCTCTCTTTTCGGCGTTCTTCACCGATCTTCAGCGAATTTAGGAGTGACCACCACCGAAACCTTGGTGGATCGATGCAAGAGCATCGTGGACGTGCCACCAACGACACACGACTGATTCGTGGTATGATTTCTGTTTAATTTTCGCACCTTCAACAATTTCGTGATTTTTTTCAATTTTTTCGTTTATATTCTATAATTTTAGAATTGGGTCGATGGCCAAATGATCATATCCAATGCCTAAGCCCCATTTTTAATTCTCATTCTTCGATGTTATTCATCCCAATTTTCGGATGCGCCAAAACCGTGAAGGATCGACGAGTGGGGGGAGGAGCTGTGATGTTCTGGCCCCGATGATTCTGAAATCGGTTTTAGATAATTTTTCCGACCACCAGAGTGGTTGAGGGGGGACCAGATGAAAGTCCAGCTCCAGCGTGCTGTGGCCAATGGATGAGCAGTGGCCGGAGGGTCTAGGCATCGGTCGAGCAGGGTCGGGCTGAGCCAGCTGCTGGCATGGCTGAGAGGGGAGCCGAGGCAGCTACCGACGTGGCTGAGTAGGGTTCCCAGGAAACCACGACATTGGGTGGAGGGGTCAGGGTGGTGCGCCCCATAGGACGGTGGTGACGGCGTCGGCCCATCGTGGTCAGGGTGTCAGCCCCGAGGTGCTGACCTTGGGGGGCGATGCAGACAAGGACCCACAAAACACAAGTCCTGTTGGTGCGGCGCGCGGACAAGCGGTCGGCCGCTCGACCCGTCGGCAGAATAACTAGACCCAAGGGGTCTGGTGGTTTTGGGTGGGTTGTAGCCAGCAGGCCATGGTGAGCTGGTCTAGACCTGCGGCTGGGCCACAGGGTGGTGGTCTGGACCGGGCTGGCCGTTCGAGACCGGCCCAATTTTGCGTCCCCTTTTATTCAAGGGTGTTTATCTCCTAAGCAGCGCGTCCGTTTGACACGCCGTTAGCGGCTTCATGATTGTGTCAATGAGATAGAATTTTTGAATTGGGTTTTGGGGTATTTGGGTTTTTCTCCTGAAGATGAGTGACCCTAAATGATTTAATTTAGTATTATTAAATTATTATTAATGTTTACAAAGGATGTATTCGCAAGCCGGACGTCCGTTTGACGCGCCGTCAGAGGCGATGTGGCCCTGGAGTTGAGTCGGTCCTTCCAATGTTGGTTAGGAACACTTTCTATTTGGTTTCGTTGCTCAGTGGAATGAACCACTTAATAATAATAGTTAATTAATTACTTAATTAATTAATTATAATTGCGTCGGACATAACTCTTGTTTGTGATGTACGATTGTCGCGCCGTCAGCGGCAGCGTGAACCCCGTCATAATGTGGACATTTTGAGACACTTTATTAAGCATTCAGATTAGAGATATGGTTCAGGCCCCATAGGGGCTAGTTCACATGTTTTATGGTGAAAGTACACTTTTTCACCCGACATCAGTTTGGGGTGTTTGAGTACTCGTTTCGGATTTTTCATCCGAGGGGGTTGCGATGTCGCAATCCAACCACCTAAATTCGGGCCCTAGGCATGGGCCCTAGGAGGAGGATTTTGGAAGTATTCTGCATTTTTCCAAATTATGATTTATAAGTCCGTTCAGGGAAACTAAATAGCCTATGCCTCATGGTTATTTTCAAGGAACAGAATGGTACGATCTGCGTGACGTGTTTCAGGGTTTAGGTGTGGGCCCTATAGGCCACTGTATGCATAACGTTGGGAGTTGCAGTTTCTGCATCTGGAGTCCGTTTTAGGCACTGTCAGCGGCGTTGTGACCTTGGGCTCGAGAAAAAGTTCACCAGGGTGGTTTCAAGCGATGAATACGGAGTTGAGGCATGGGCCCCATGGTCCGTCTTTTAAGCTTTGTGTAGTGTACTGCAACTTTTTCATTAGACATCTGTTTGGGGCATATGAATAGTCAATTTGGCATGTTTTTTCGAGATCATAACAATGGCGCAGTGTGCACGACCTTTTTTGCGACAGATGTGTGGGCCTTATGAGACACCATATGAGAATGAAGTGGTATTGGTTAACTTTTTCGTTGGGAGTCCATTTCAAGTGATTAAGTTGTCTATCTCGCATGTTTTTCCTCAAGGATTGCAACGGTGTAATTTTCTTGGGCATGTAGAGCCTCTTTAGAGTTCTCATTAAATGTGAAAAAATGAAAGGGATCTAGTCGAAGGTTCCTTTGATGCACTTCATTCCTACGCACAGTAGCAGTTTTAGTGACACCCAGTGATGGCACGGTCAATGCAGAGTTATCGGACCAGTTCCAGGTTTACCTTTCAATGGGGCAGGGAAGTGGGTTACCCGTTGACCTTAGGGTTTACCCTCCAGCAGGGCTAGGTAGTCAGTTACCCGTGGAATTTACGGTTTACCCTCCAGTGGAGAGGGGTAGTGGGTAACCTTTTGACTATAGGGTTTACCATCAAGCGGGGCTGGGGAGTGGGTTACCCATTAACCTTAGGGTTTACCCTCATGTGGGGCTAGGTAGTGGATTAACCATTGACCTTAGTGTTTACCCTCCAGCGGGGCTGGGCAGTGTCTTACCCGTTGACTTTAGGGTTTACCCTTCAGCGGGGCTAGGCAGTGGGTTACCCAACGACCTCTTGGTGTTTACGCACTAGCTGGGCTGGGCAGTGGGTAACCCAAAGACTTCTTTCAGACTCTACCATTTCTATGAGGCTAGTTAGTGACTTTTATCTGTGATTACCGGAGCAAGACCCTTGGTTGTATGGTTTAGAGATGTGCCCTCTTGACGTGTGGGATAGTTGGGAATTAGTGATGGATACCCTTAGAACTATTGGAGACTTTTCCTGGGCTGAGCATGTAGATAGAGATCCCCTTACAAACTCATTCAGGTTTCTTGTTGAGAATATATTTATATACACCCAAAATTTGTTCCCACTACTTGGGATCAGTTACTCTCCTTCTAGGAGGGGCAAAGACACATTGGGTATGCCACGTGATTTCCGTTTCTTTCTCCACATGGATTGGACGAGTAAACTTCCGTTATTTTTTTGGGTTGAGTTTCACTCTCTCACTATTGTACTTTTACACTGTTCATGTTTTGTCTGTTGCTCACCGTTTTAGTATATCTTTTGTTTCTCCCTCGAGCATTCAGGGAATCCTACTGTGTATCCTTATACTCACCCTGCTTGGGCTTTACCCGCACTCGGTGTTCCCTTACAAAGGACGGTCCGGTCGATCGAGACTACGGAGGACTGTAGATGACACAAGATCTTGGGCTGCGTTTTGTGGTGATAGTAAGATTTTCTGGTGTGACTCTCACCAGTTATTTACTTTCATTTTCTTTATGCTGGGTTGTGGAAAATTTCTAGCCAGGTGCGTGTTTTTTCCTTTTCCTATTCAGTTATCTTGATAGTACATTTCAGTAATTTTCTGGTCCTATTTAGAAGTTGATGCGTGACTGTGGTTGGGTTATAGTGGTTTGTAATTTGGTTTCATTTTTTACTCTGCACTTTTGCATTGAGTGGGCTGTGTGTGTACAGGTACTTAGAAAAAATCCTCCCTGAGATTGTTATGCCTTCGGTGCTTATCACAATCCACTGGCCTATAGAGGCGGGCTTTGGGTAGTTGCGGCTCGAGACCGGTAGGGTCGGGTTGTGTAAAATTGGTATAAGAGTTGGTTTGTTCCTTGGGGCATTATTCGGACGTCCCTAAAAAGGAATTGGTTTGATTTAGGGAAATAGTTGAGATGTTTCTTGACAGAGGATCTCAAGCCAGGGAGTCCAGTGATAGTACGGGTGGCCGATGTATCCATTCACCAGGACCTTGATAACCTGCTTGTCCACTCGGCACACAGAGACATTTGTTGCAGGGAACTTTGGAACAAGCATCCAGTAGGATTGAGTCTTTGACTATCCTTGTTGATTTAGCACCCAATTGTGATTACTTATATATATATATATATATATATTCGTATGATCGCGGTAATCCTTGATAATTTTTAGGATTCCCCCACGACAACAGCCATCCAGGCTACCCTCTCCAATTTGTGACGATGAGCTCAAGAGAGACGAGGTGTCAGTTCAGGGACCCTCATGTGACCCCCTTCCACCCAGTGCTTCAGTAGTAGGCCCTCCACCTAGAGAGTGGCAACAAGTAATGGAATCTTAGGTTGAGGTTGAGCGTAGGCTGAGTGTGCTCCGAGATTTCCAACATTAGTGGCCGCAGATGTTCCACGGGGACCCAGAACCCAAAGCAGCGGAAGACTGGCTATAGTCCGTGGAACGGATTTTCAGGCTGGTACAGACACCCGTGGACCAGATGGTAGCCCTAACTGCAAGCCTTTTCCTCGGGATGACCATGCGTTGGTGGGGGACGGTGATGCAGACCCACGACGAGTCATCTCTCATGTGGGAAATCTTCTATTAGCACTTCCAACAGGAGTACTCCCCATCTTGTTTACACTCAGTTCGAATTTAGGATATTCTGGAGATGAAGTAGGGGTGGATGACTGTGGAGCATTACTCGGCACAGTTTACCGATCAAACACACTACTCGTCAGATATGGTCCACAATAGTGAATTTCAGGGTGCACTACGTGAGTTCTAGAATCAGAGACCACTGACGTTCCATGGTGACCCATAGCCTCTGATAGTAAAGGGTTGGCTAGAGTTAGTGGTTCGCCTCATCAGGCTTGTTCGGACACTAACAGGTTGATGGTGGATTTGAGAGTATGTCTTTCAACCAAGCTGTTTGGTGTCAGTAGAGACAGGGTTACTCAGATGTACGATGAGTTAGTACTCTTGTGGGATGACTTCTAGCAACTGTTCTTTGAGGATTAATACCCCTCCAACTTACGATTTATACAGTTTCAGGAGCTTCTAGAGCATTAGCGGGGAGTGATGGCAGTGGCTGAGTACGCGAATAGGTTCACAGACCTTACTCAATATTCTTTGGAGTGGTCCATGATGGTAACTTACGAGCACAAAAGTTTGAGTGAGGTCTCTATAGAGGAGATTCATGCCAGCGTAGTTCCCTTGTGAATCCTCACCCATCTCGAGGTGCTAGAGCAGGCACTGGTGACAGAGATGTTTTTGTCAGAGAGACGTCAATTACCAGGGCCTCGGTGCTAGAGGACTCCCCTTGATGAGACTCAGACACATGTTTGGGGACATCATTGATAACCTAAATATTCTATGGAGGACCAGTTCTATGATTGTGATGTGTGAGGTCATGTGGCGTGAGAATACTCGACAAAATGTGTTGAGTATTCCAAATAGTTGGTAGATGCACTTCCATGACAGTGGAAGTGTCATGATCAGATAACTCTTAGGTGTGGACAGGGTGGTCCCTAGGGAGGCAGTGTTAGTATAATATCAAGAATAACTACGGTTGGCAAACGACGTTTCGAGGTCCTTCCACCACCACTAGGCGGCCCATTTCAATCTCAGGGAGCTGACGGACGGGGCCGCAGGTGGCTGTGTGCTATAGATGTCTACAACCCTGCAATGCATGATATGATAAGAGGTACACTATGTGTCTTTTTCTAATTTTATCAATAGAACTTGTTATAAACTGTGTGAGGTACTCTTTTCATCTAACTCCTTGTTCGAGGTGTTACCGAGGGTGACACAGGGCGTCGGTGTAACTCTGTGTTGGTGTTGCCCGATGTAGATTTGAATGCATGGGAAATAGAGGTTCTTCCCCCATTGAGAGGAGTTTTTGTGATGCGATCAAAACCGTGAGGGAGAGTAAGTACAACCCAAAAAGGATAGTATTGAGGTGTGGTGGATGAGTCCCTCTGACATGTGCATTCATGGCGGGGTTGTGTGGTTGAGTGTCAGAGCAGGTTCTAGGTTTTCCAGTGGGGATTTTCTTCTTGAACTCCCTTTGATTGAGGTTCCACTAGTGGGTTTGGAAGAGTAACTGTTTTTTTGATCACTCTCCTTCCAAGAGAGGAAAAGACCCATGGGGTATGCCACGTGTTTTCTATGTCTATCCTCGGGCGGTTGGATGAGTTTTCTCACCTACCCTGTTCGTTGGTACCTTGGATTCTGTACATTAATCTTGATACCATTATCATGTATAGGTCGAGGTGATGGACACCCCATAAACAGAACAATTTGATTCACTATGTGGTGTTGGTGGTGGTAGTCTTTCCCTTGAGAATGTGGAGACACTATCTTCTAGGAGAGCGCTTTGTGGTTTGTTCAAACCACCAGTGTCTCAGGTGTGTCCTCACCCAGAGAGACTTGATCCTGAGATGATGGTGCAGGTTGAAATGTATTCGGGACATTGTTTTCAAGGTAGTCTATGTTTCGGGAAAATGGTAGTGTTGTAGTAGGTTCTCTTAGCAGAGAGTCCTAGACTCGTCAGGTGTGGGATGTTTTGTAGTAGTTAGCTTCCTAGCAGCTGACCTTGGTGGAACAGGAGGGTAAGAATTTTCTTGTAGTCGATGGTGTTGACTCGTCAAATTTTGAGTGTGTAAGAGAGTCTCAATTGTGATAGAACGACTATGAAAACATGTGTGACCAGATATCCATGGATGTTTCATCAGATGGGTATTCTGAAGGAGGAAATCACGAGAACATGTTCCAGGAAAAAACTGTGATTTTGGTCAGGACGTGGAAGGTAGAGGTTCGGTCGGGGAAGTCCCTCGAGTTTCATTAGGGCATTTGGGAATCATGCAAGAGATTCAGAGGTTGCTTACCATCTCACCCTCCCCTACCAATAGTAGGAGTGGGTGCACGACATCTTCCATGTGTTTCAGCTGATGACGTGCATGCATGTTCCTATGCATGTCATCGAAAGTAGCAGACCTTATGAGTACAAACCTTCCCTTTGATTCTCATGTAGTGCCAGCACGGTGTTGTGCAAGTTTTCATGGGAGTGGGAGAGCTAGGTGTGAGATCTGTATCCGATGTTGGTTTTCCAAGTTTTTCTTTTCTAGGATGAAAATAATGAAGGAGGGAATGATTTAGAGACTCACTTTTTGCCCTGTAAAGCTTTGAAATATTTCTACATATATTTTCAAAGCTAGGAGCTAAGACGATGTGCGATTCCGTGGCCTCGTGTGCCCGGGATAAATTTTATAATAATATTAAGTGTTATTATACTATGCATGTGGCGTGGTTGTGTTTTCTCCTAAATGGTATCTTGGATCAGGAATCCAAGTGCATGATTGTGTCCGGAGCATGCCGTTTACCCTAGGCGGGGTGTAAAAGTTGCAGGGGCGGGCCTATTGTTAGAGATGTCACCTAGGGGAAAAATATTCATTTTGAAATAATGGCTTAGTGATTTTTATCAATGATGTTCTTTTCAAATAAAATTCATACGAAGAGTCAGAATAGAAATCTGAGACATTAGTTGAGTTCGAAATGGGGTGTTCTTTCTAGGTATGGTATAAAATAAGAGGGCATAGAGGTTTTGGAATCATGGACCATGGGTGGCATTTCAGCAAGTTTTTATAAATTCTCTTGGCAAAAGGAGAGAACCCATTCTTCTCTCTCTCTCTATCTCATGTTCTTCGGAATTTTTCACTGTTCTTCACCGAATCGACGAGCGACCACTGTCATAACCTTGGAGGATCGATGAAGGAGCATCGTAGAAACGCCACCAATGACCCACGACCGATCCGAGGTAGGTTTTCTGATTAATTTTCGCACCTTTGTCGATTTCTTGAGTTTTTCCCAATTTCGTTGTTTAAATTATATTATTTTAAAATTAGGGCCATGGAGGAACAAACACGGCCAACGCCCGAGCTGAATTTTTAATTCTCCTTCTTGGGAGTTCTTCGTCCCAATTTTCAGACACACAAAAACCATGATGGATCGACGAGTGAGGGGTGACGCAATGAAGATCCGACCCTGAGGGTTCCAAAACCGATTTCAGATAATTTTTATGACCACCAGAGTGGTCGGGGGGGATGAAGGTTTGGCTCCAGCATGATGTGGATGGAGGACAAGTGGAGGCTGGAGGGTCTGAGTGTCAATCAAGCATGGTTGGGTCAAGGTGGCTGTCGACGTGGAGGAGCTGGGAGCCGAGGCGGCTGCCGGTGTGGGGGAGCAGGGATCCCAGGAGACCGCAACATCAGGTGGAGGTGCCACAGTAGTGCACTCCGTAGGATGGTGGCGCTAGCATTGGCACATAAGGGTTAGGGTGTTATCCCCGAGGCACTGACCTCGGTGGGCGCTATGGACAAGGACCTGCAAAACGCGGGTCCTGCACGTGCGGCGTGCGGACAAGTGACCGACCGCTAGGTCGGTCGGTGGAGGAGACGGACCCAAGGGGTCTGGTAGTTTTGGGTGGGCCATGGCTAGTGGGTTGCGGCGATCTAGGCCAGTCCCACGACTGGGTCGCGGGCCGGCGGTCTGGACCAGGCCGGTCGGTCTTGACATGCCCAATTTTGGGCCCCCATTTGGTCAAGGGGGCTTATCTCCTAAATGACATGTCTGTTTGATGCACCGTCAGCTGCTAGAGGTTCGTGTTAGCGAGACAGCCTTTTTGAATAGGGTTTCGATGTTTTTTCATTCTGCGGCAAAAGGTGGGTGACCTGAAACTCTTTCATTTAATAATATCCAATTATTATTAAAGTTTACAATGGACGTATTCACAAGACAGATGTGCGTTTGATGAACTGTCAGAGGCGTTGTGGCCCTGGAGTTGTGTCGGTCCTTAAAAAGTTAGTTTGAAACCCTTGCGGTTTGGTTTCGTTGCTCGGTGGCATGAAACTCTTAATGAAAATAATTAATTAATTACTTAATTGATTAATTATTCTTACGTCACACATAACTTCTATTTAGGATGTTCGATTGATGGGCTGTCAGTGGAAGCCTGAGCCCAGTCCTCGTGTGGGATTTTTTAGATTCTTTCTGAAGCGTTCGGGTGGGAGACAAGGTGTAGGACCCATAGGTCCTAGTTCACACATTTTATGGTGAAACACCACTTTTTCACTAGACATCTGTTTGGGGTGTTTGAGTACTCATTTCTGAGTGTTCATTCGAGGGTATTACAACAATGCAATCCACCCGCCTATATTTGGGAACAATTCATGGGCCCCATGAGGTGGCTTTCAGATGTAAGATGCATTTTTACAACTTAAGCTTCATAAGTCTGTTCATGGAAAATGAATAGCCTATGCCTTGATGTTATTTTCAAGGAAAGAAATGGTACGATCTGCCTGACATGTTTCGAGGTTGGGTTGTGTGCCCCACAAGTCCCCCATTAGTGGCGTTGTGACCCTGGCATCAAGAAAAAGTTGACCAGGGTGGTTTTAGGCGCTGAAGCCTGAGTTGAGTTGTGGGCCCCACAAGGTGTATTTTATGCTGTGTGCAGCTTTCTATGGCCTTTTAATCAGATATCCGTTTCGGGAATATGAATATTTTATTTGTTATGTATTTACATGAGCATCGCGATGGCACAATTTGCATGACTTTTTTCGGGACCGAGGTGTGGGCCCTTGAGACGCCGTATGAGCATAAAGCGGCGCTGGTTAACTTTTTCATCGGGTTTCTGTTTCTAGTGATTATGTAGTCTATCTCGCGTGTTTTTCAAGGAGGATTGCAACAGTGTAATATATTTGGGTGTGAGGATCCTCTTTCATGATCTCATTAAATGTGGAAACATGAAATGACGCTGGTCAGAGGTTCCTTTGATGCACTCCGATCCAACGCATGGTAGCGGTGTTAGTGACACCCAGTGATGGCACGGGTAGTGCAGAGCCATCGGACCAGTTCAATGTTTACCCTCTAGTGGGGCTGAGTAGTGGGTTACCCATTGACCTTAGGGATTACCCTCCAGTGGGGCTGGGTAGTGGGTTACCCTTTGACCTTAGGGTTTACCCTCTAGTAGGGGTGGGTATTGGGTTACCCATTAACCTTACGGTTTACCCTCCAGCATGGCTGGGTTGTGAGTTACCCATTGACCTTAGAGTTTACCCTCCAGCAAGACTATGTGGTGGGTTACCCATTGACCTTAGGGTTTACCCTCCAGTGGGGCTGGGTAGTGGGTTACCATTGATTTTAGTGTTTACCATCCAGTGGGGCTGGGCAGTGGGTTACCTAAAGACCTCTTAAGGTTTACCCTCTAGTTGGGCTGGGCATTGGGTTACCCGATGACTTCTATCAGACTTTGATCATTCTATGAGGATAGTTAGTGACGTTTCCCTGTGATTACCAGAGTATGACCCTTGGTTGAACAGTTTAGTGATGAGGCCGTTTGACGTGCGAGATTGTTGGTCATCACTAATGGCTACCCTTAGAACTGTTGGAGACTTTTCCTGGACTAAGCATGGAGATAGAGATCCCATTACAAACTCATTTAGGGTTCTTATTGATAATATATATATATATACCCTACTTTTTTTCACACTCCTTGGTTTTAGTTACTCTCTTTCTAGGAGGGGCGAAGTCCCGCAAGGTATAACACGTGCTTTCCGTGTCTAGCTCCTCTTGGATTGGACAAGTCTATTTCATTTATTTGGTTGGATTGAGCTTCACTCTCTCTCTATTGTACACTTACACTGTTCTTGTTATGTCTACTACTCACCATTTTAGTATCTCCTATGTTGCTCCCTCGAGCATTCGGGGTATCCTTCTGAGTATCTTTATACTCACCCCTGCTTGGGCTTTGCCCGCAGATGGGGTTCCCTTACAGACGACAGACAGGTCGATCGAGACTACGGAGGAGCATAGACGAAAAATGTTCATGGGATACATTTAGTGGTCGTAGTAGGATATTTAGGTGTGAGAATCACCATCTGTTTAATTTCATTTACCTGTTTCCCAGTTGTGGAACCTTTCTAATCTCGTGCTTATTTTTCCATTTTCCTATTCAGTTATCTTATCAGTACTTTTCAGCACTTTACTTGTCCTATTTATAAGTTGATGCATGACTGTGGTCGGGTTATAGTGGTTTGTACATTGATTTCCTTTTTTGCTATGCACTTCTGCGTTGAGTGGGATGTGTGTGTGTGTACAGATACTTAGGTAAATGACTCTCTGAGATTGTTACACCTTCGGCGCTTGTTGCCAGCCCCTGGCCTATGGAGGTGGGCTTGGGGTATTTGCGGCTCGAGACCAGTGGGTTCGGGTCATGGAAATAACAATGTTATAGAATATGGCTCCCATATTTTCTATAAAACTTTTAATGTATGAAATATTCACATAGATATGAATTTTTCCATTGGTATATAATACATGTAACACATCTTCCACAAGTATCAAACCACTATTTTTATTGTACTCTATTCATCATGTTAATTTTATAGAACTAACTGACTGAATATTCATTTTTTATTTGATTTTCAATGCGCGGTAACCTACAAACCACCAGGTAGGAACCATAAACAAAAGTAACCCCATTACATGAATTCAAAATTCAAAAATGTTCACATCACCCTATGAGAAGATACGAGGATCACCCACCATAAACGAGAATAGAATCTAGACTTTTATTTGAGTCCTTTTGGTCTTGATCCCATATTATAAAATATTGATTATGTTTATTTGATTTACAACATATAGTCCATGAAGGATTCAAACTACAATGAATTAATTCATTGGTTCCATTAAATGGAACAACCTCCAATATGTTATAAAAAATATAAAGATGAAAAATAATCCCTCTCTATAATAGTAATTGTGACAATATATCTTTTCAAAATTCAATCATACACATTCCACTGAATGAGAGAAGATTTTGTAGATCGATTATTTCCACATCAAATAGGAAGTGGGTGCAGAAATCAATAGCTTAATAAAAAACACATTGCAATACAACTTTCTTAATGACTTCCATTTTTGAAACCCCAATTAAAAATATTCCTCATCTATTCAACGGGGTACATCCATATATAATGTAAAGGACTACATTGTATAATGTCTCAAACTGAGTGATTTTTTTGAACCATCATGTATAAGAATGATGTTGAGGAGAACATCCCAAATGGACATAATATGATAGAAAGTTAATTTTACATTTTTGGAAATTTCTCTAGTCTTATAACATTTTTCATATATATTTTAATAATAAAAAGTGATTTGTTAATGCGTATTTTATCACCACGAGAAAAATTCAATATAAATCCATTTGAGTAAGATATTACATCAAAACATGATATTCATGTGATTTTAGAACCTTTAACTACATATTGTTAATTGAATTTATATTCCTCATATTTTATGAATAAAATCACGAACCATTACATATTCAAGAAGTCCAAAAACGAAATCAATCAATACTAGAATGAGTATAAGAAGCTGGAGGAAGAGAATTCATCCTTGCAACATTTACTAACACAAAATATTTTCATATCCCAATGTAAATAATATACAATTAAGCCTTAATTAAATAGATATTTTTCTCATATATTCATTAACTTTCTAATGACACTATATAATTCATTTCTTTCAACATGCATAATATCATGAAATTTACTGATGTACAACCAATTAATGTATGAATAATTAATAAAATGGATCTCTTTCTTCAATTGATTTTTGTAAGGTTTCATTATGAATGTTTATCAAAAACATTGTGTCAGTTTTTAAAAACTCTTAGAAATTCGCTAAATTCTCTGAACCTATTAACTATGAATATATTAATGTGAAATAATAAAATTTGATCATTAGATTATTATTTATATGTAGGAACAAAAATAATTTAAATATGACGTGTAGAATAATTCAATTAAATGAGAAAGTTTTATTAAAACATATTAAAAACTTTAAAAACTATTTAATCATAGAAAACGGAATTAGATTGATATGGAATATTTCGTAACTTATTTCTAAATAATTTTTAAAATGTTTGAATAGACACCAAGTGAGTCTAACATATGAATTCATTATGATGAAAAAACATAGTGTTCCTATTTTTTAAAATAACAAAACATTCATTAAATAATCAATACATTAAAAAATATATTGAATTGATATAAAATCAATGGATAATGACCAAAAGATAATTTATTATATGTAAAAATAAACAACACATCAATATGATGTCAGATTCACTTGTAATGACTTGAAATATGTTATGTGAGATATTAGAATTTTATAAAACATACCATAGAGGGTCCAACCCACATATATTCACTAAAATATCCATTATATTTTAGTAATGAGTTTTTATTAATTTTTTAAATGAAATAAAAACTTTAACATAAAGTAGTGTTTTCGTTTTCTTAGGATGACCAAAAACATAGTTTTAGTGATTATATTATATTATAGACTCATGTAAAAGTCAATATATGGAAAATGAAATTGAATTAGAATCAAATGGTGGGAAATTTATTGAATATTTTTTAATGTGTAATCATTAAATACAAGCTAATTCAATGTGTGGTGTGTTTGGAATGACTGAAAAATCAATTTTTAAATATTTTAGAGTTTTCATAAATATGGGATTAGTGATCCAACCCATGAAAAATGCCTCATATTTGGAGGAAATCATATATTAATTATCAATGATTAGATTTTCAAGTGTATGAACTTAAATATGAATAATTTGAGTAGTGGATTTCTCATCCAGGATGAAAATACCATTTTGGGTTTTTAGGACCCTAAAATAAGAATTTAACAGTCCAAACCAAGAATGAAACGATAAATTGAGATGAAATCATATGAAACATATTACTGATTTATTTATTAAATCTATGAACATATGGAGAAAATAAATTATTTGGTATTTAGACATGGTAATTTATGATTTATCAATGATAGACCATATGAATTCAGAGTTTGTACTGTGTTGGTGTGTAACTATATTCTGAAGAATGATTCATAGGAGTTGGTATGAACTCATGGATTTTCATGTAGATAAAATCTATTATGTGTGGTATTTGGAGTATTTTTTATGGTCCGTAGTTGGTTATGATCATTATTATTTAATACTACTATTCTGGGAATTTATTGGATTAATATGGACAATATTTAGAGTAAACTATATTTCATGAAAATTATTTGTAATTTTTTTACGTATTAGGTAAGTCATATTCTATGACTAATTATGGGTTCTAAATGTTATTTATCCTAGAAATCAATTTTTTTGAGTTTCCTAAAAATCCTGAAATCATTTTTATATTGAGTGTTAGAACTACATGAAGAATGTATTTGAGGTGGATAATTTCCATTTTCTAGTTAATGATGGTTGTGAGGTGTAGCCATGGTTTTAAATTTTAATGTGTAGAAGTAGATCTACCTGAAGTACATCCATTAAAATAAAATCCCATAGAATTTTAGTATTGAGGGTGGGGATATAAAATAAATAATGTATTGGAATCTAATGTGATATGAAAGTAATCCTTTATCTATAAGACACTAACAATTCTATAATATGGAATTTTATACACATAATAGTCACATATATGATATATAAGAGTTATTCTGGAGTTTCATTATGTATTAAAGTGTAAATAAAAAACTAATGAAATTTACAGTAGTATGTTACCCTAATACATAATACTATCCCTCGAATAATTTATGTTCTTCCAAATTCAAAAATTGTTAAAGAGATCAGAGGCCCTATGAAAAATAATGGTGGATCAGATGATGTAGAAGGGTCATTCCCCTACAATATATATCAATCCTTGACTGTGTAAATTTAGATGGTGTATGTATGTGTTGGTCCACTATGTTATTCCAAAATTTCATTATGTGTTGTTTCAAAAAAAGATCATAGTAGTTTTGGAAGATGATTTCTTAAAGAATGATGAATCTATGATATAAAAAGGATGGTTCCATGAAAAAAAACATGGATCTATAATTTTTTTAATACAAAAATGGATTCAAATATATAATAATATATTAAAAAATTAGGGGGTGAAATTTAAGGGAAATTAACTGTGTTTCATAAGGTTCTTTAGGGGACATACGTAAATCTCCCTATTTTATCCAATGGACAGTTTGATGATTTTTTTATAAAATTATATTATATATTAATAGATTTATTACAAATAAAAAATGGTTTTTTTCCATTTTATCCAGAACAATATGTCTTCAAAATTGTTTTCTCCACTCATTTAATCCATCTTGTTTCTTTGGAAATCAAGATTAATTATTTTATGATCATTGAAAAATAAACACTAGAGGTTATTTAAGGTTAACTGACTCAATTCATATATGTATGTATTTAATATTTCTCACTATTAAATTGAATATTTCTAAAAATACACAATTCTATGGATTTTTATTAGATCTTAATAATTCAACAGTTTGGAGTTGAATCAATCTATCATCTTTCATAAGTGGAGTCATGTTATGTCCATATAGGTAGTTCCTAGTTATTTCATGTTTTATACTTTTAACACAAATTTCTTTATAACCTGGCGATTGTTGGTTTTAATATATGTCACTAGGAGTGGATCCACATTCAATTTTTTTCTATAATGGAATATATATTTTAGTATCATGTAGAAGGTGAAATAATTGAACTTGATTAGATTCATTATGTGATTCTAGCTATTGAAAAGCATGATTTTTATATTGATTAGTTATTATTCTTAATTTTCAATATTGTATAAGGTTATTTATTTTTTAGTTGATGGTTTGACCATTATCTCCATAAATATAGAGGTTTATTAAGGTGTGGTCTTAGGAATGGTTATAACTACTCACCATTGGTTGAAGGTCATTGGGGTCATGTGCACTCATGGCTTGTCCCAAAAGGGGGTTTTCACCACATTATGGGTGTGTTATACTATCCAATTTGATCATTTTAATGGAGACACTATTATAAGTAGATATCATGTGGATACATGCCATATATTTTCAGGTATGGTGATGTAGTTCGCCAAATGAGAGTGTTCTACAAATCATAAATGTGAGTTCTTCTCAGGATGCTTTTTCATATGTTATTAATTGTTTTACATGTAATGTGACCTATGTTTCATGATGTGGATGTTTCATAGGGACATCAAGGTTCACTAATAATGTTTGTATAAAATGGGGTGGAATTTGTTTCCAATTTATATAAAATTAGAGGGAATGTTGAGGGAATTTATCATGTGTTGAATTCTGGATGAATCATTGTACCCTATCACCATCCATGACACATACAAGATTAAATAGTTCTCATTGTGCTTGATTAGAGTAGAATGTGTGACATGTTTATTCCCATATATTATCAATTTGATACACTGGTATATGTTAAAATACTATCTAAGGACACTATTAGTGGTTTTTTACTTAGTTCATATGCAATCCCTACACGGGACCACTAGTAAACATCCAAACTCTATATTTTATGGAATACATAATGGAAATGCGTCATGATCAAGATATTAGTGGATGTATATACACAGATGGTCATGGACAAGATAATATTGTTTTCTCAGATTTGTTGAGTGGCTCCTCAGTGTGAGGTTGGTGGTTTATATTAGTTAGATCATGTTGTAAATAAGTGATCCACCCATGATGAATCTTATTTACTTTTAAATTATTAAATTGAAATTATATATGTTTATATGGTTTTTCTAAAACATAATCTATATTTTTATTTCCAATTATTTAATGTTTCATCCATTATTTAGTTGGTTAAATTATTTAATATCTCCACTGGATTTATTCCCCATATTATCATCCCATAGACACTCACTGTTAGTATGTATCCATTATCAATTAAGAAGGTGTGTCTACGGTATATTGGATCTATGATATTGTTTTTATAATGTGTTCTATGTCAGAACATTGAAAACTGGTTTCATAGAGATGTGATTAGAATGTTATATTTCTGTGAATCTTGTTTTTTATTTTGTTTTGGTAGATGGATTTTTTAACAAGTTTCGTAACAAGATTCATTAAATGAAATAAGGGATAAATGTGATGATGTGTGCCTATCTAATAGATGTATAGACCAAAATACATGTTTCTTGTGGAATTGAGATTGTTTTGTTGGATTATGTGGTTTGAATTGAGATATTTGTTTAATAATCATACATATCTGATGTTACATATTTCTTTTTTGGACACTTATCCCTAGGAGAAAATATGTGATACTCATGAATCATTATTGGAAAATAGGTTATACAATAAATGCATGTTCTGGATTCAATTTTTCATTGTGGTTCAAGAATAGAATATGGTCTAGATGATTAAACATTTAGGAATGACATTTATATTCTTTTCTCATATATCTTATTTGCATAATAGTACTCAATTAGATTAGTTTTTTGATTCTTCAGGTGAATAATTACATGGTTCGAAAATGAAGATGGTGTTTTTGGTACCTATACTTGGCTTAGGTAGCTCGGAAAATGTGGAGAAATGATGTGGGACATGGGTTCTATTTGTAAGTGTTTGGGTCAATGGGTTTGGTTGTTTGCTAATAATTTTCCTCTTTGAAATATATAAATTATTATATCTATATTGTTCATGAATTTATTGTAGAATATTGTCAGTTCACTGAGGGAAAAAGATAGATGAGAAGCTCAGTGCAATTATAGTGTGAGTTATATAGATAATTGACCTAGGAGATCAAGTATACGAACTATCCATGTCATATATGACATGTGGTTTTTAGTCACATAATCCTCCATTGATAAAGTGAAAGTATGGACCAGAGGAAATAGAGATTTTTATAAAGATATTATACATGCTTTTTTATCAGATTGGGAAACCAACAATGTGGAGGGTAATTTTGTAAATATATAGATTTCGAGGAATATTAAAACAATTTTGGGATGTATAGGTGTATATAGTTAAACATCAGGGGTCAACTTATATTGAATTTGAGGAGTGAAAATAGGTGATGATATTAGAGAATAACCTATTATATCTGAGTATAGCTTTCTAGATAGTGGTATTAGTAATGAAGGGTCGTGGAGCACTGAGTAACTTTATGTGGGGACAAGAGATACACAAAATAGTAGTTATAGAATTTTTTTATTCCCTCATATAGTTTTATTCTAGTGACATGATTTCATTTTGTGGAGATAAGTAATTTTGGACCCCATTGTGATTGACCATAAATGAATTGACAAGAATTGTCCAGATATATCATTTGGAGAAATTTTATCGTGATTCCATACATTTACCTTGGGGTCATAGTTCATGTATGACCTAGGAATATGGGGTATGAGTAAGATAATTACTAGGATCTTGTGACTGGGATATAGTGGTACATTTAGGATGATTTAGAAGACTGGATACCCAACAATGGTGGTAGTGTACGATAGGGGGTTGGACATTGTAGGGATGAAAGATATTGGGTAGTTGAGAATTAGGTCAGTAAGATGTGATTAAAATGATGTGTTGGGAATGTATTTTCTCAAAAAATAATCTATATATCATATTGATATTGATGATCACAAATACCCTTGTTTTTTACAAATAATATTAATTTTTTTATTTCTTAAGAATATATATTATCTTATTTATAGGATAAAATATTTGTTAAATTATTCTAAAGATGGTTTAATGTATTCTACTAACATTGATCATAACATACATTTGTAATAATAAGTTATGGTTCACCAACCCTATGTTTGTAATAACAAATATGGATAATGTAAACGACATTGTTCAAGAAATTTGGATCATCAATGCTACATTTAGAAGGAACATTCAGTTTGAGGAATGAAAATTATTTTTCATAACGAAATGTATGAGAATAGAAAAGTATTGTTTATCAAAACTAAATTTGTTAACAATCATATGTCATAAACCCTACTTTTTGAAAAACTATAAATTTTTAACCCTGCATTTGTATTTTTTTCGTTACATGAAAGAACACTATTCTTGACTAATCAATGTTAGTGCTTTCAAATTCAACTAATTTTTAATGATTATTGCAACAGTCTTGATTGGAGTAAATATTGTATTTAAATATTTTTTATGGAGGATTTATAGGCTCATATTTAGTGGAGTAAATCTTTCTTATGTAAGGTTTGTTATGCATCTGTTGAATGATTTAAATTCAAAGGATACTAGTTTGTAATAACACATTCTTGGATCTACTCAAATAAAATATTTACTAGTTTTTTCTATAAAAATTGCAACATTATTTTATCGTTTTGTATATCCATATATTTTAAATATATTATTAATATGTAATAACTGAAATGAAAAAAACATCAGATTTATATAATATTTTAAATAAAATACACATTGGAGACATATATGTTTGAATATGATGTTGTGTAAATGATTCTATTTGTTTTTTTGGATTATTTCATTGAAGATAATTCAAAACTCGGATCTCTTAAAAAGTGTTGTTTCTTAAAGGTATATGTTTTCAATGAATCATGTATGTATTCCTACAGTTTATACTCCAATTATGAATAAGAATATATCTATTTTGTCAAATCAAAATCTGGTGAATTAATAGAGTTTTAGATACTCAAAATTAGTCATGGTTGAGTATCAGCTTCTCTAACTAAGATGTGGATAATATTGTTCCTTTGAAAAGAACCATAAGGACATGTAATATCTTAATATATTTTTTTTAATTTCTTACACACAGTATTGAAGGTCTCATGATAAGATGTCATTTCTAGAGAAATAACCAAGCTTAGAGAGAGATCATTGGTGGAGTGCACTATGGGATCATTATTTCCCGAACAACCATACATGTTTATTAGTTATTCATTATAATTTATCCACTTATCAAACTAGATATAAAATATAATATTATATATCTTCATAAATTTCATAGAAATATGAATACTAAATTCTATATTAGGTTATCAAAAATAAACTATTCACCACCTCCTCACTTTGGTATCATTGTATTATTCATACCAAACAATTGCTATCAGAGGAGTGATTTTTAAAAAATTAGATAATATCTATAAAGATAACTGTATAATGTATATACAATGATAGATTCCAATGGATTATCATAAAAAAATGTATGCCAATGATCCATTCTCCTTTTTTCAATGGGAATATCTACAGATGTTGGAAATATCATTTCTTTATATTTCTAAAAAATCATAGATTTTATTTAAATGAGAAAATGATACCTCCATATACAATAAAAACAACCTAATACCTATGATGTTTCCAAAAACGTTGAGTATGAAACCAATTAAGAAGAAAGGAATGCTATTTTTTATTGAATTTTTCTAGAAAATTTCAATTTAGTTCCTCAATTTCATATTGTTTGAGAAATCTACTAGATGAATGACTTTTAAGGTAAAGAAACTGAAAATTTAATACAATTAAGGTATTCTACTATAAAACTAAATTTTAACACATTCTAGATGAATGAAAATTGATGAATCACATAGATAAATGAGAGATTAATAGGAATATTCATTTATCGTTTTGGCTTAGGAATAAAAATTAAAAAATCAGATCAATCAATTAGAGTGCTCAGAGTACTCCCTCAAAATTGAATGGAATATCCACTGATCAAATAAAATAATTAGTTTTTAAATATTTTATAATTAATGAATTAATTGGATTCTTTAGGATGTTTGATTAAGTAACTAAATATGATGATTGAGATTATAATATAATAAAAAATGGAAATACATCCCTTAAAGATACATTTCAAAAGTATGAAAATATATTTATTAAAGATGCCAAAATATCATAGAATTATGATTGTATAGATTCTAAAATTGAACTAGATTATGTATTTATAATTTTTAGAAATATTTTGAAAAAATTGAGGCATAAAAAATCATTCATATATTATGAAAAGAGGTCAAAAGAAGTTTTATTCTTTGAATGAAAACAAATAGGTCATATTAGAACTGATTTCACAAAGTTATATTGAGAAATATAAAATATGGTAATGAAAAATAATAAGAAATATGATTATGTAAAAAATAAAAAAATATACATGAAACCTACTAAGAGTGGTTCTAATGAATCCAAAATAATTTCCAAATATGACTTAGAAAAATAGCCAAATAAATTTGAAAGAAAAGAGGTTCATTATTTATAAGGAAAATGTGACATACAATCTCTGTAGACTTTTAATTCTGATTCTCTTTACTTCTCTAATAGAAAATTAGATGATTATTTCGAAATAAATGAAGAAAATATTTATTTATTGTAAAAAACACAAGAGACTAACAAATATTTATAATTATTTGTTATGTGAAAATTATTCAATTATAAAACATCATGAATTATTAAAATAAATTTTTTATAAATCAACATAAAATTTCATTATTAATAAAAATAATATTAAATAATCACAAGATTGAGTGGAATCATTAAAAAGACCATATGCTATTTTAAATAAATTGTATAAATCTCTAAATTTGATATTTATAAAGCTGTTATTAAATAGAAAAAATATGGAATAAGAGACATGGAGAAAATTAAAATTTACAAAAAAATTATTTAGTACCTTGTTCTAAAAATGATACATGTTTCCACCATAGAATAAAATATAAATATTCTATTAATTGTTTTTTAATATAACATCAAATAATTAGAATTATAAATATCATTATTTCACAAAATATATCTTAAGAAATTATAGTTTATTTTCCAAAAATAAGAAAAATATGGTTACCCAGATCATTGTTTGTTAACAAGGATGAAACCAAGAAGAATTTGGGTAACAAAGAAAACTCTTATTTAAATTACTTTTTATGAAAAAATTTAGAAGAAAAAAAATTATTTTTTTATATAGGGAGTGGATGCTAAAGACAGAAGAGTATAGACTATTCAAATTTTCATACAATGGAGAAATTGGTTAGAGGGATATTCACCTTTGGAGACATTACTAATTGGAAGATAGTTGGAGTTGGATTAGTTGGTGACCCAAATAATATTTCAGTTAGTAAATTAATAAATATTCAAGGGGTAAATAAAAACCAGATATGTATTTCTCACCTCTCTGTTGAATGTTTATTTTGACTTCATGAACAATTCATCCTCAATCTTTAAAGATAAAGTGATTAAATATAGTGATCATTGAACTAGGATTTATTTTACATTGGATCTTAGTTCCTTGTGTAAATTAAAATATAATTATTATAATTCATTTAACAATGAGCCTTGTATCATGCATAATTGAAATGGATTGTTTAATATATATAAATTATATAAATTTTCTAAGAAAAACATTATTTTATATGTAGCTAGTCTTAAATGTAAAACTGTTAGATTATGTGATGCATGCCAAATTATAAAACAATACAAAAAATATTTCAAATCCTTTAATAAGGTTACTACATCTAATCTATTACAACATATTAACATGGTTTTTTGGCCATCAAGAGTAAAATATTTGGATATAAAATTATATGTTTAGGTATTAGTTGATGATCTTTCAATATTTAGATGGGTTTATTTTCTAAAACATAAAAGTGAAATGTTATCTATTTTTGAAAGATTTTATAATCAAGTTCAAATGAAAAATATTCCAAAATAATTTAATTCTGAAGTCATCATCATGGATTATTTGAGAATAATGAATATAATTCTTGTTGCTGAAACATATGTGTTAAACACTCCTTCTCTAAACCATGAACACCTTATGAGAATGACATTATTGAAATATGAAATATAAATATTGATGAAATGGAATATACTATGCTAAATTAATATAGTTATCCAACATATTTTTTACATCAAGCTATAATATCATATTTCAATATCATTAATAGTTTTTTAAAAATACCTCTTCCTCAAAACAAATGTTTTATAATTAGGAATAACAAAAATCTAAAAGTGAGTTACTTTAATGTTTTTCGATTATTGTTATATATGTTTAATATTTAGGAAAACAGTAACAAATATCTTCTATGGAAGATGATGGAATATTTAATGGATATTATTATACATCTAAAACCTATAGAGAGTATAATAAAAAACTAGGATGGTTGAAGTATCAGTTCAATTGAAATTTTTCGATAGCGAGTCATTTGAAGTAATCATTTATCAAAAAGGGAAAATTGTTAAATCTTTTAACAAAGATGAGGCTTGGAATAACTAAAACTAATTTTTAATGAAAAATAAATGACATTCAGTCTAGTTTAAAAGAAAATGATATTGATGAACCTAAAAGTTTAATGCCAAGAAAATCAATAGACATATAGGTTCATCCTTAAGTAATTATTATAGGGAATCTAGATAGAAGAGTATAAACTCTATGAAATATATTAAACATTTGCAAAATTTTTAACTTAAAATTATAATGAAAACCTTACGCTACATATGAAACTTTAAAATATAAATATTGGTTAATTGATATACATGAAGAAATTAATCTATTCCATAGAGATGTTTTTCAAAATTAGTCGATAAATCAACCAATTTTCTAGTAATGAGAACAAAATGGGATTTTATAAATAAACAAGATGATCAATGTATAATTACATAGAATAAATCATGATTTTTAGCAAACAGATAAGACTAAGATGATGGGATAAACCATTATGAAACATTTTCTCATGTTTCTGGATTTGAAGATATCAGAATCATCCTAGCTAATGAATATCTTTTCAATTTTTAACTACAACATATGGATGTAAAATATGTTTTTTTAAAATGATAATTTATATATAAAGTTTATATTGAACAAAATCTAGGTTTTTGAAACCCTCATCATCAAAATTTAGTTTTTAGAGATACTAAATACATTTATCACTTTAAACAAGAACCTTTGGATTAGTATTAATGATTTCACTAATTTTTTGTTAGAAATGTATTTTCTATAGGTTTATCAGATTCTCTTATTTATAAAAATATTATATTTTCTAATATGTAATTATTACAAATTTAATTACATAATTTAATTTTTTTAGAAAATAAAAATATTTCCAATGATTTTTCAAATCTACTGAAAAATAGTTTGAAACGAGTATGATAAGGGAATTAAATTTGTTCCTAGGATTTAAAATATGCCAAAAATAAAGTGGAAATTTTTTAAATCAATGAGAATACAAAATTAATGTTGTCAAAAATATTGGACAAGGAAAAGTATGAAATATACAACTCCCATGTGTACTAATGTAAAGCATGATTTGGATGAACCTAGAAAACAAGTAGAATACTAGTCATATAAAGGAATGATTTTTATTTGATTATATATTATTACTAAAAGAAAAAACCGAATGTTTTAAAAGAATTTATGTGCTATATTTTAGTGAAACCCATAGAATACCATCTTAGTAATGTTAAATGAATTTTTAGATATTTAAAAGGAACTATTATTCAATCTTTAATTTAGCTATAATCTTATGATTTTAATTTAATTTCGTATTAATACGTTGGTATTAAAGGATTTTTATTTTTATAAAAATCAAAAAAAGTGAATGTCCCTTTTTCAGAAATTAATTTTTTTCATGGTTAATTAAGAAGGAAAATTCAGTTTAACTATCAATAGTTTTGATAGAATATATATATGCTGGTTTTTGTTGTGCACAGGTGTTGTAGATGAAAGACCCCATAATAGAAATCTGATTTAAGTTTAATAATATTCATATTTTATGTGATAATGAAAGTGAGATTACAATTTAAAAAAAATACTATATGTCACTAAATATCAATGCATATAGGTATAAGTGTACATTTTCTAAGAGGGTGTTTTCAAAAAATATATGATTTTGGAATTTTTAATTACTTATTATTATAATTCTAAAATTTTTACTAAACCCTTTCCCAGTATATGTTTTGATTCTAATATGGGGAGTTGGGAATATTTAATTTTAAATACTTTTTTAAATTTTTTCTCCATAAAATCTATATTGATCATTTTTTAAAATTCGGTCATTATATATAAGTTTATTATTTTTTAAAAAAATTAATTAAAAATATCATATTTTAAAAATAAAAAATTAATGATTAAGAAGAGTAATTAGATTCAAAAACCAGAAAAAATGTCACCAAACCACTAAAAAACCTATCTCTCTCTCTTTTTATCTTTCATACATAACTTTAGTATTCAATCCTCATTCGTCTTCTAGAGGACTCATTTTTCATTCCAAAATAAATAATATAAAGCGTAAACATATATATTCAAAGAAATTTTGATGACTAGGAGAACCATTTATAGTGAAATTAGAATAATGTAGTGAAAGAACATCACCTACATATAAATTAGTAATGAAATGGTTGTTGATTTTTTGTAGTTATACCAAAAAAAATCTTCTTCTGAGAGAAGATATATTTTTTATGGTCTGAAAATTTCATTTTATTGAGAGAAATATTGAGATTATTTTTAATACAGCAGTAAAATGAGTTTTTTGAAATTTACATACTACTTTCAATGATCTAAAGGAGAGGATTGTATCTCAGGCAAATATTATGGATTTATCTACCTCTTTAGTAAAAAAGAAAATGCTTTAATGTCCCATGATGGGGTTTTTCATTTTGAAATTAAATCGATTTAAACTATAGAGAATAAATCAGAGGATAATTTTTTATTTCTTTCTACTTCTACCCTCATAAGATTTTTTTTTCTAAAATATCATGATCCCAACTAGAATGTGTAAGAAAATTTCATTTAGTCAAAAATAACAACAGGAGTTTCTGGGAAATAAATTTTTATTTATCCTTAAATTTATAATATTTTTTTAATGATGAGTGATATTTAATTTAATTTCTAAAGAAACATGATATGGTACATACATCACTATTTTAGTAAAGAGGAATTAATTATTTTTATCTATACATATCGATAATTTATTTCCTATTGTATAAAAGAACCCTGACACAAGATTTTCCAATGCTCACCAAGTGTCATCAAAATAATATTTTGATTCATGGATGCTTAAGGAGGATAGGGTTATACAAGATTATTGTTAAAGTAAAACACATACCAATAAGTTTATAAGACCAATATGAATCTGGTCATATTTATTTAGTGTCAAAAAGAAATTTGATGACTTTTTGTGAAGGCTAATTTTAAGATGAAAAGATGAAAAATCTAGAAAAGATGATTATGTTCTTACAAAGTGATGAAGAAACAGATTTTATGTCTCTGATCTTGAAGGTAAAATAGAAGTCCTTAAATCTGATGAAGAAAATTTAGATGAAAGAAACATTGAAGACCTTTTCATATGTCCTTGAAAAACAACTCAACCATCCGACCAGTCTCCAAGAATTATGAAAAAGTAGGCCTAGGTAACTGTAACTAGTGTTGTTTCTTAAAAAATGTTTTCAAGAGTTTGGGTGACCATAGAGGATAAAAAACCTGACATTCAACTAGTAAACATATAATATAAAGATACTATTTATGAAAATAATTATAAATATAATGAGAAATATTATCTATATGAAAACAAAAATCAAAGATATCTCGGTAAAGAACAAGTTCAAGAAAATCCTGACAGATTTGGGAAAGTACTATAAGTAATAGTTGAGACAAGATAAATAGTTGCGACTTATTTAGTTTCTATTTTAGAAAATTCATTGAATAAGATAGTTTTTCATACTTTTGAGAATAGATATGTTTTTGAAAAAAAATTATTCTTATAGTGGAAACGATAAAGTAAAATATTTACACACAGATGACATAGTACATCCTTCTTAAGCTGAAGAATAAGATTCTTATTTTTTATTGAATAATCTAATTATTGAATTTGTTGTTAATTTTAATAGTATGTGGGAATAAAATTATAATCCTCAATGTGATTTAAATTCTATAAATAAATATTGTAATGAATTGAGATATTCATCTTTTCCAAGAGTTAAATTAATATATGTTAATTCCCAAAAACACAATATCAGTGAAATATTAGTTTCATTGGGATTTTATGCCTTTCATATAGAAATGAAAAATTATTTGGGTATTCTAAAAATCGACACTATTTCAAAAACATGTTCTAGAGATTCGAAAATGAATTTATGGTGATTGTTTGACTTTGATATAAGAAGTGTAAATCAGTCCAGAGCATCTACATGTAAAACTCAAACATCTGCAGATTCAGTCAACATGAATAAAGAAATATCAATTCTTTGTTATAAATTGAATGTAAATCATAATTCATAATAGTGTGATAATGCACCCCTAAACATCTTTCTGGAAAGCTATAGTGATCTCATTAAGAAATTAACCTCCGGAGAGACTGACATATAAAATCTTATCAATCAATTTGGTCAGATTCTATGAAAATTTTTTATGTTGGAAGAAATATCTACTGATTCACTAAAAGTTTATTTACATGTGGATAAATATTGTTCAATTTTAAAATATTTTAATGTGATTGATAATTAAATGTATTAAAAATGATTTAATTGGGTAAATGATATATATATAGGATCTTCTTCTAGGATTTCATTTTTCATTAGAGTCTGAAACCTTCTCTAAAACTTATGTATCACCCTCAACCAGTTCTACCTATTAATAATTCTCTCATCAAAAATGAATATTGTAATTATAAACATAATTATATGAAATTATTATTTTAATTATATTTTTATTTATCATAATTTTTGTTCAGTTCTACGATAATAAAATATACAATTTTATTCTTCAGAAGAATCCATAATTTATTTATAATTATCTTCTACATAGAAGTTTCTTTAATCTATTTTTATATAATTTTATATCCAAAAGCGGGAAATTTTTTGGTAAACACAACATTTGTGATTTTATTATGATTCATTTTTGATTCAAAAATAATTTATTTGATGTGTAAATTAATTTTAAATGACAAATATAATTTCTCATGTTTCTTCTTTTTTATAAAAAATATATTAGTTCATTTTTGTTTACATTTCTCATATTTTTTATATGTTATGTCATGTATTTTGTGATCATAATAAATTTGGAGAATGTTGGGTATGTATTGTCTCAAAAATAATCAATTTATAATATTCATTTTTATCCACACAAATACCAGTCATTGTTTTACTAATGTAGTTACATTAATTATTTTTCATGAATATGTTTCATCTTATTTAGAGAATAAATAATTTTTAATGTATCCTAGATGTGTTTTAATTTATTTTGCAAACACTAATCATGACATAAAATTTTATATATAAATTATTGTTCAGAAACCCTATATTTATAATAAACAGTATTGATCTTTTACATTACACTCTTGGAAAATTGTCGACAATCATCGCAATAATTAGAAGGAACTGTACGTTTTAGGAATGAAAAGTATTGGAAATGTGCCCTAAGTATGAAGGAACACTATTTTTGAGAAAAGAAAAGTTTTTTTATCAACCCTATGTTTGTTAACAACCTTATTTAATCAAAATTTCTTTTTTTATCAACCATATATTATAAGCCTTCCGTTATAATTTTTTCATTACTTGTAATAACCCTATATTTGGATATTAAATGAAAGAGTTCTTAAATTAATTTTGTTCCCATCACAAATGGAATGTTATTGATGGATGTAAATATAAATTTAAAAATTGTTTTATAAATTATTCCAAGGAACATATTCAAATGATTAAATCGATCTTCGATATAGTGTAAATTGTGACTCTCTTGAATGACTGTATGTTAAATGACTGTATTTTTTCCGACGAAATTGTTGGATATACTCAAATTAATTCTATAATTGTTTTTATATATAAATGGAATGAATATTTTATTTTTTTATATGTATATGTGTGAAATATATTTTTAATATATAACTATTTAAAATAAATAAAATTTGAAGTTTTTATTATTATGAGGATGATGCACACTGAAGACATAATTGATTCAATACCCAATTGTGTATTTGCTTCTATTTTTTCCCTATTACTTTTATTAAAGATCATTTCCAATGAGGATATCTACTATGATATTCCTTCATAAAGGAATTTATCTTTAAAGAGCAATTTATTCATTCTATATGTTACTGTTACAATTGGTAACAAATAACATTTTGATTCAATCAAATCAATCACTATTGATTTATTAGAGATTTAGATTCTCGGACTCATTCATGGTTTTGTATCATCTTATAAAACTATACTATGTAGAATATGGATAATTATAAAAGAAATAAATGATTTTTATAGCCTTATTTGAAAGTTTTCAACTTCCAGCACTATGTTGTGAAGGTCATGTGATAATATGTCAATTCAAGTAAAAATGGTCACACTCATATACAGAGAATTGGTGTAGGGGAATAGGGGATCATTGTGTCCCAAACCACAATAAATAATCTTCATTTTTTACTTATTATGTATCTGATAATCAACCAACATATAGAAATGATATTTTATATACACAAAAACTAAAAATAAGGATGAAATACACATTCTATCTATGATTATTTATAACAAAAAATTCACACCTACCCCTCATGTATATATTTGTATTTTTAAATTATACTATGATGTACTATAAAAATTTAAGGGAACCATCAATATTCATAGGTATATTATATGAATGGTGGATTTTTATATCATTTATTACAGAAAAAAATTCTTGTATGATAAATTTAAGGACTATATTGTAGTTGACATGTGGGAATTTTGTATTATACAAAACATGATTGAGTACTGGTACTATGTGGGGTAATGTTATTTAGTAAATGGGGCTATGTGTGTGTTGAATTGGGTAGATCAGTTGAGATAAGAATATATAGGAAATCCCCATGTTGGGGAGTTTTATAACATATAATAGTTAGTATAAATTGTGTAATCAATGTGAATAATAAAGGGATGATTTTGTTTCGACATGAACATGGTTTTCTGAGTGTAAATTACATGGTTTTCTTAGGTCATCATAATAATTTGTAAGTTTGTGACATGAGATATATTGGTGATGATCTATCATTTGGTGGATTGGTTGTAACATTATAGGTATTTTGTAATTCTACTATTGTTTAGTTCGTGGACTGACCACTCTTATTTAAAACTGTTAGACGTGTTATGGGTGTCACTGTAGAATAGGTAGTGAGTCACAATATATGGAATAAAATCATGTGTATAGTGGTTGTGAAATTATATTATGTGTGGTATATAAAGAAAATATGATGGTTAAAAGTTATATTTTTTATATATGTTGAAAATTTCTAGTCTTGGAATAATCTTGATGAATCTATATAACATTATAATTCGTATAATAATTTTATATTTTTTTGTTATATCTTACTATAATGATAACTCATTACATATGGATTATTTAAGGGGATCGATATTTTAATTAATTTACAATTTATAATTTTTAAACATCTGATCCATGCAAAAATCATTTTTTTTGGTTTAGTATTAGAACTAATATAAAAGTTGGATACATAGGAATAATATTTGATGTATAGATTATTATAAAAGAGTTGTTAAACCATGGTCCATAATTTCATAATTTCGAATGATGATGTTATTATAATCGATTTATTTGATGTGGGCCAATCTTAATTTGAGTTTTTAAGAGGGTATGTGATATTTTTAATGTGTATAAAGAACTAGTGATGTGTAAAAGATATAATTTATATGTAAATTTCATATGGTTTAAAATAATGGTTCTGTTTTATACATAAATCAAACTATGATGATTCATAAGAATCATTCTAGAATTTCACAATGTATGTAAGTGTAAATATATGGATAATGAATCATGTAAGCATATAATTCCCTGATATGTTAGTGTATCCAATTAATGTATAAGATTCATACTCATTGAAATATTATAAAAGTGTTGGGAGGATCTGTGAAGTGTAAGGATTACTAGAATGATGTGTTTGTTTCCATTCCCAAGGATACATAAGGGTCCCTTGCTTAGTGAATAGAGGTGGTTAATGATAAATATTTTTTATTTGAGATCTTCTAGATGTTTTTTAAAGGTTGTTATATAATATGAGTGGAGCTATTTTAATAGATGAACATTGAATGGAAGAAGAAGTTGTATATCCAAATTATTCTTTCTAGAAAAATAATTCAGCATAATTATTTTTCCACAAATTTTAAGGGAACTAGACATACTAATAATAGATGAAAAATATAAAGGGGATATATGTAAGGGTCATAAAGGGGTGGTATGTAAGGGTTTATAACAACCGTATGTAATGTTTCAATTGTTTTCCAAAATTGATCCTGATGAGTTTTTTTCATAATTTTCTAATTTAAATACTTATTGATTTATTAATTATAAAAATTTGGTTAATTTCAATTTCTATCAAAAACAATATTGTAATGTATTTTCACCTTTTTTGCATTAATCTTTTTTTCTCTGGTGATTTATATCTATTTTTAATCGATTTAATGGCTTAAATAAAGGGTAGAGTAGGTTAAAGAAACTGTTCCACAAGGGACTAATTAGTATATTTTATGGTATTACCTGTTCTATTGGTAGATATTTATACTCTCAAGTTCTTCCATGTTATGATGAATAATAATATTGGAGTTCAATTAGACTCTAGTCATTGATGAGTGGAGTATCACTAGTTATAGTAAGGTGGTTCATGGTTATTTTATATATTATTTGTGTGACATGTGTAGTGTGATTAATGGTAAATGGTGATGTTGTATATATGTGACTGAAAATATAACCATGAGTAGATTTAATTATTTATAAGGGATAACATGGGTAAGTATCACATATAATATTTGTGTAAAGATCATGTATATTTTTTCTTTCTGGATCATGGTTTTGATGGATATGAGGCCACATGTTTGGGATTTATTATTCTTATGATTTTATGTTGGGAAATGTAAACTACTGTGAAGAGGATGGTGTGACCATTTTGAATGTGGTTATAGAGGTCCCTTGAGCTAAGACCTTAAGTATAGTGATAGTTTCTCACCATTTGCTAAATGCTACTGGTGTCATGGGAACATTATATAGGGACCCTAAGCGGATTTTGACCACTCACTGTGGGTGTTGTAATATGTAGTTTGAGTAGTTTAAGCAATAGTGTTGACTATCGATTCATAGGAGGGATATGACATAGTTGATGAGAAAATTTATTGCATATCATTAGATGATATTGATATATTTTATAGGATTATATGGTGTGTTCGGAATGACAAAGAAAATATTATTAATGGGTATAGATGCCATGTTTCCAAATATATTATTTTTGGATGTTTTATTGGAGCATAACGGTTGAACTATAATGGTTTTAATTAAAAATATATCTTGTGATTCCAAGTGATATGAAATTTATAAGAGGTCTAGGGGAACTTCTTGTAAGACAGACTATTAGAGTATCAACAAAAACTGCCACTAAATGAGGTTGGTAAAGGATCACTCAACACGAGTTTGGAACATTTAAAGTGTATTGTGTGTTCTGTTGATTTATATTTAATATGTTATTAATAAACCAGGATGTATATATGAATATTACCTAAGAAATTTATTGGTGGTGGATTAATTTCATCAAATCACATGGTACATGTGTAATCCATTATGTGTAATGACTTTATGTATTGTGGAATATGTAAATGGATGTATTCATCTTCAGGATCCTGGAGGTGATGGGTGAATTGATAATGTAGAGATTTAGTGGTATATTTTACAAATGAGTTAGTAAGTTTAATGGTGTCATGATAGATTTTTTTTGGATACTTCATGCATGTAAAAATGATATCCACCTATACGTGATAATGGTTACTTTTGGACAACAAACATGGAATGATAGATGCTAAATATGTTATTATATAAATATTCTATATTTTTTGTCAGTAATTTAATGATTCTTCTATATTTTTTGAATTAAAATAATTTATTATCATTAGTGGGAATTGAATCCCCATAATCACACCACATATCTCCACTGATAAGAGTTATATATTCTAGTTGAATTCTGATTTGGTTGGTTTAGATTTATATTGGCCAAAAATTACATATTTTTTTTCAAAGTTAGATTATTACAAACAAGTATTTAAGATCGTATTTTTATATATTTATCATATTTAATAGAGATTTAGGAAAATTTTGAGAAGGATATTATGGAAATGTAAAATTCATGTTGTGTGGAATGCTAATAAATGTATATACTAAAATCACGGTTACTTGGGAAATTGATATTATTATTTTTCTTTTTGTGGTTAATGAGGAGTGTTTAATTTGGTCCCATATATAGTAGATGTTAAATATATCTATTTTAGACTCATATTCCTAAAAGGATAGATGTGGTATAATTTTTCATTATTGAAACATAGGGATCACATGACATATATGTCCATTCTTGTGATTTTCATTGTACTTATATAATTAGAAGGTGTTTGGTTAATTAAATTTTGAGGAATAACCCATATGTTGTTTTTCCATATATATTCTTAGTCTAATTTTAATTATCCGTACTACCTGTGTTATTCTTAGAGAAAATAAGTAATATCATCTTATATGGATATGGTGTGTATGGTTCGAGCAAGTAACAACTGTATGTGGGCCCCAATGGGTGGATTATGTATGAAATCTGTGCGAATGATAAGTTTAAAGGCTAGTATGAAAAGTTTTTAATTATAAAATTCCTTATTTGTGATATATAGATGATTATATTTTTATTAATCATAGTATTATTGAAGAGGTTCATGAATTCCTCTAGGTAATTGTATAGATGAAAAACTAATGTATATCATAGTTAGAGTTATAGAGAGTTGAATGGGGAGATTATGGATATGATCCATCCATGGAATATATGATAATGTTTTTTCAAACATATAATCCTAATTTTATATAGGTATAAAGTTGAATTGAGGCATATAATTAATATATTAATTTAGTAAAAATAATTTTTTATCAGATGTAGACACAACTGGAGTTGGGGGTATGACATTCAACGTATATACACACATGGGCAGTGAACAGCTTGTAGGGAATGTTGGTGTAAGTAGGTAGGAATGAGGGGATGACCGAGATTGTTTTTTAGGTAGTGCACCAGGAATTGGTAGCAAAGTAGAGCTCGATAAATGAGAGTATATCATGCTGAATGGTGGTTTCATGCATGATATGAAGTGGAACTCTAGGTAACTAGAATAAGGTTCATGTGGAACCATAATATGAAATTTATAATAGAGTTTCTATGATGCTCCATGGGGTTAGTCATTAGGGACATGCTTTATATGTGGGAATACATGCCATTTTCATGAATAGTGGTATCGATCCCAGAAGAAGTGATGAGCATGTATTTTTATGGGACATAAAGAGTGATTTAACTGAGTAATGTTGTGGTCTACTTTGGGTTATAGGTTTTCTCAATCCATGGATTTTGCGGTAGTATTGAGAGAATTATTGAGACACGGTAGCTGGGATATGATAAAAAATCTTGGATATCATGGTGTGTGGGATACCAAAAATTAGAGGGAATTGAAGATGTTTTTATGAATTATCCAAGAGGATAGGTATTTGGTAATTATCCATCAAGTCACCTACATGCAATGAAGTCAAAATACTAGTAGCATGTGGGGAAATTTTCTACATTCATAGGTACATCATGAGAATGGTGTTATTTTGGATTATATATTCTTTGGAATGTGATTTTTGTGTGTAAATAATGGAATTGATATATTTTGGATGATGAATGGACATCATGTATGATGTCAGATATATGCGTGTGTTAAATGGAAAGGATATATTTTTGAATGTGAATTAATTTGTTATAGTGTTGGTACTTATACTTATATCATTATTCAAGAATGTATTACATTATATAAATATCCTGAATATCTTTTTTATTTACATTATAATATTGTTTTTATCATAATTAAGTACGAAATTGAATACATTATTCATTGATATGGTGCACCCTTCTTACAAATGAATTTTTTTTTTCGTTTATATTGTCATACATAGAGAAAGAATGTAAATTACCTAGGTATATACATATGTATGTATATATAAAATTATCACCCAATAATGATTATATTATATATATCATATATATTCATTAATCCCATTCCACGTGGTGTGTGAATGAATCACATCGCTTTGTGGGGGTGGTAGTCCTCACATCTTGAAATGAGCTTATCATATTAATACCAAATTGAAGGTAAAAATATTTGTGTTGTAAAAGGAATACAAAAGATTAAAGAAACACTATATATATAATATGGAACACATATAAAAGTATTTTCCAACATAATGTCCATCATGATTGGTGGTAAAGGAGAAATGAAAAATCATCATTTCACGAGGTAATAGTTTATCGTACACAGAAACAATATGGTCAACACCCATTAAATGGAAGTGTGTATTAGTAGTAGTAAGAACCATTTCAAAACAACATACTAGTATATGGAGGATAGAGGTGTTTTCACATAATATTGAAATAAAGAGAGTGGTTGCTATGGAGAAATAAAATAAAGGAAATGATCTTGAAGGAAGACATTACCTCTTAATCAGGTAACACCTTTTGGTTTGTGACAGAAAGGCTTCCTTGAAAGAATTTCTGCAAAAAGGGTGGATTCACGGTCAATGGAAGAACTATTGTGAATGGAATTGGGAAGGTAATTTCCAAACATAAAATGATATGGAGATGTGAGGAATGGGTAGAGGTTGTGTCCTTTAATAGGGAAGGAAAAGGACTAACAAAAAATTTTTAGAAACAAGTATGGTTTGCACATGTTCTTTCCTAAAAAAGTTACACAAAACCAAAAAAATCATGAATATAAGGTTTATGGGATACATATGGACATACAATGGGTGTTGGAAAAGTTTATAGGTCATTTAAGGTCTTAAACATAAGGATTACTACTTTATTAACCTATTTTTTCTCTTAATAAATGTAATTTATTTTAATCACCTCCACTAATCCTAATTGCCAAAATTTTTGACCTTATTAGACACTCTAAATCTATATTATTCTTAATATGGAATTCAATTTTAAAATTATAACCATAGATGTGCCAAAAATTAATTTTAATATAATCCCGTTGAAGGGATGACATTGAGGGTTTTTATAGTAAAAATTTTCAAATGTATGTTTAGTATTTAGGTACAATTTAAATGTGGAAATAGTTCTAATGACCAAGATTGTATTAAATGATAAAAATATTATCTAATTCATCATTGAAATAAATTTAAAATATAAGTTATCTTTATAAGTAAATTATATTAAAATGATGTTTTGAATTTAAATAATGTGATTTCACTATTCATTTAAAATGATGTTTCTTTTAAAATTACCAAAAATTAACCATAAATAAAAATAAAATTCTAAATTAAAAAATGAAGATTATTTTTTCAAATTAATTATTTTTATTTTTCTAAAATTAAATTCATTATTCAAATTTCTTCATTAAAAAGAACGGTGTTTTTTACACATTAAAAAGAAATTACCAAAAATCATATCACTCATTGTCAATTTTTTTATTTAAAACAATTATAGAAAATATTAATATTTATATAACTATGTTTAGTATATATATTATAATCATATAATATAAATAATTATATTATAAGAAGGATGTTTCATAGAAACATAGTGTTTGATGTATCGTATGCTGAGTCAAGGATCCATGTAATATATGTCGAGTCATTGTTGTGTGTAACATATGATGATTTGGTTCCATGTGATTGGAATATTTGAATTAATGAAATGAAATATATAAATGAAAATATAAATTTATTCAAAAAAATTGTTCTATAAAAACTTGGGTTGTTTCATTCTATCCCCCTTAAAATGAATTTCACCCTCAAAATTCATCACTCGGGATAAAACAAGTGAGGTTAATTGTAACATCCCAGGTAAATAAAGAATAATATATTTTCATATTTATTAACATTTAAGAATTAAAAATTAATTTTACTTTAAATAGGTTGCTATGTTCGATAGCGTACCTGATACGCAACAAAGAGTTTCTTTGAAATCATACGTTGCACACTAGTAATAAAATAATATTATTTTAAATGGTAGTTAACCTTTTGTCATTGTATTAGTGGTAATGAATAGAAATAACTAAAATATGATTATATATGTTTTTTAAATGTTTTTACATTTATCCAATAAAGGATAAAGGCTTAAAATATGAAAAAAATTCAATTTTAGGCATATATACTCTAATTTTCACTAAAGGTCGACTTATCGCCTTTTCAGGGCGAACCTTCTTTAAATATAGTTTTGGTCACTCTTATAATTTCTATAGAACCAAATAAAACTCTCCTTTAGAATTAGGACATCAAAATTTACTTTGTGTAGATTTTTGGTATTTTTCAAATAAAGTTCAATTTTTTAATGAATAGTGAAAAATGTTGTATTTTAATTCAAAACCTCTTTTTAATCTAATTTTTTATATGATTATATTATCATTTTAATATGTTTTAAAGAGAAATTATAATATATTTTTACCATTTAATCCAATGGTGGTCACTGGAATTAATTTCACTTTGAAATCAGATTTAAACTAGTGTCAATTTTTTGATACTTTTTGTTTCATAAAAGCACACTATTTTTTTGACAGCGGGAATTAATTATTAAATTAATTAATGAAACTTTTATGTTTTTAATTTTATAAAATATACATCATTTTTGAATTCTGAATATCAAATATATCTTAGTCTGAAGTTTCGGTATTTTTCTGAAAAACATCGATTTTTGATGAATAGTGAAACCACTAAGTGGTACTCAAAAAACTAATTTTTCATTTAAATGAAATTTTACGACCTTTGTGTTTTGAATTTAAAAAATCCTACATACATGGTTGTCATTATGAAGTAATATTTGGTTCAATGGGCATAAAATAATTTTTTGGTGAATCAGAACTTTTATGTTTATTAATCGCAATTAGAGGTAATTAGTGTAGTTTAAGGTAAAAATAATGTTTTAATAATATGAAATGACCTAGACAAATGTCCTAACCTTATTGGATGTGTCATGGCTGACCAATAAAATACATGGGTCAACTTGGGGACCCCATGGATCCACATTGGTAGGAAAATGACTTTAATAACTTCTTATTTAAAGTTAAAATAAAAATGTCACAAACATGAGTTTTTTTACTACAACAATTCTTAAATAGGATTATACATGTCAGATGTTTGACTATAAATATTCATTAGGAAGCTAAAACGATTTCCTATATCATGATAGTTTTTTTATAATTTTTATACATTAAATAAATTAAATTATTTATGACATCATGATGATGCAGCGATTACCTCATTAATGAACGATTTAAATTAATTGAAAAGATAATGTAAAATCTAAGACCTAAACATGTAAAAAACCTATTGGATGGGTGGATTTAGAACTATTATCACCCTATCCTCGAAATATATAATTTTTGGACCTTTAAAATCCTAAAATCATTTTATAATAAGTAACCTTTTATAACTTTCCAAGAGTGCCCCTCCTATCCACTTATAAAAGGACCCCACCTCTACCACCTTACCCACAAATATCAAGCATTTGGTTCGGCCAATATCAGCCCATTTGGCCTCTCCATGTCCATATCTTACTTCTACAAGCCTCACTTTGGGCAGAAGTCTTCCCAAGGAATCCTTTGAACTCAAATCAAAAAGAGTTACCCGTTTTAAAGGTAGTGTTTTCTCTTGTGTTCTTATGTTTTATTTTTATTCTCCAACCCCCTAAACTCATTTTATTCCTTTATTTTGTAACAAAACCAGTATCTTCAATATACTAGGATTTTTTTATAAGAATTATTCGAGCTACACCTACACACACCTCCATCTAATGGTTAAAGAACATACCGTTTCTATGGTTGGCGAATTTCTACCTCATGAAATGATGATTGATCAATCTTCTTTCAACACCTTTAATGGTGGACATTAAGATGTCACTCTATTTATATATGATATATAATATGATTATGTTTTACTTAAGCTTCTGTATTTTTCATTTATGGCATACCTTTATGGTTTCCATTATGGGTAAACACGATATCTTCATTTTAGGAAGTGCGGACTACCACCCCCTCAAAGTGATTTGATTCGTTAATGTCATATGTGGGACGTATAAAGGATGGAGTTAAAGTTATTATATATGAAATTATACTGGAATTACAATATAACTGTATATAATTATGATTTCACTCCATTAAAGTATGAGATAGAAATAAAAGTAGCATTCATGCGTACGTACGTCTTACCGTCTCCAAGAACGGTGCATTTCATTTCTTATCCCCAAATGTAATGTACTATTATAAGTACATATATATAATGGATATATATGATACATGTTACATCTAAATGATTAAAATAATTCTAGAATTAAAATATTCATACCTCTCATTTATTTTTAATTCCATTAATATGACATAGAAATGAAAGTTGCGTTCATGCGTACATACGGCTTACCGTCTCCATGAACAGTGAATTTAATTTCTTACCTCTAAATGACTATAAAATATTATAAATGAATGTATATACTGGATATATATGATATCTACATCATGAATATAATTCTTGATATAATGGATATTTTACCACATGAACAACAAGTAATTATAAAGAGTTTATTTTTGACTCAAGTACCAAGGATCGAAAAAACAACCATTGTTAACTTAAATAATTACATAGTGTTCATAACATGGTAATATGTGATATAAAAGGAATAATTAACTTGAAAAAGGGTTCTTAAGCAAGTATAAATTAACTCAATTTTATTATTCACGACGTTAAATAACGATGGAGTCAAGTCAGACCCGAGTTAAGGTACTTCGTCTCAATCTCCTTTCATTGAGGCATATTTCGTTTTATACACAACTTTCTTTTATATGGTGTATAAAACCCTTTGACTTTTACTTTTATACAAAAGGAATCATTTTCTATGAAGCATTTTACTAATCGACAAAAAGGAATGTTTCTTTTAACATATGCGGTGACAACGGCCTTTTTCGCCGCCATGAGTATTATTTGTTCTTTGGATTCCTCAACAAGCCATAACGTTTTTAAAATGAAATAAATACCATATACTATTTTATGTATTTTGGTATTGAAAATGGTTTTTATAATGGATTTGTTATGTTAATATATTTATGTGATATATTGTGATCAAAGTGTGGAAATGTTTTCTTTCCATTATATTTGTTTTATGTTTTATGATTTTATAATGGTACTTGGACATTTGACAGGTGGTTACGTGACAAACCATATGACGGGTGGTGCCATGAATACCAGGATGGGTGGTTACGTTATAACCTCAAATGCATTGGGTATGGAAGTCGGCCGTATGGCTATTCATTTAAGTGATATGTGTGGAAGTCGACCGTATGGTTATTCCATTTAAGTATGTTTATGTCCAAAGTTACCTATATATGTTATGTGATCTTTATATGGGTTTTATGGAAATCTTTTGGTTAAAAAAGGGTAATTAATGATCTTTTATTTTAGTGAATATTTTTTACTACTTCATAAAGGTGAAAAGTATTACATTGATAAAGTATACATGGTTTACTTGTTGTTTTGGAAAACTAACATTTTTCATTCATTGTGTATCCCTTACTGAGCTTTTTATGCTCACCTGAAGTTTTTTTTGAAATGTTTTTCATAGGACATAATGTGGAATAGGGTCAAGGATGGGATCAAGGGAAAGTCATGTTATCTAAAACATGGAACTAGACATGTTTCCTTCTAAGAGTTTTTATTTTATGGAAACTTAGTAGAAGTTTCTACTTTGTAATATTTTGAGATGTAATAGTTATGTCCTAATTCTCTAAAACTCTAAACCGTGAAAAGATCCTCAATGTGAATTATTCATTTAATTCAATATTATGTAACGTTTAAGGTCCGGGCCTTATAGATGGTATTAGAGGTCAGTTTAGACAACTTTAGGAGTTAGAATTCTATTAAATGATTATCCAAAAATATTTTTTATGTTCAAATTGAAATGATATAGCATTTGAATATTACCATGTTACTTCTACTAAGATATTTTTGTGTTCAGAATGGTTTTTCGTAGAGGAAACAAAACAGATTTTCTGGGAAGGCATACAGAGGGAAATGACCTTTCAAATCAGTATCCTGAGATGGTCAGAATCAGAACTAAACAGTTTCTTGCAGTGATGGCTCAGTAGACTCAGGTGAAAAATGTCGGTAATTTTTATTGATGATATTTTCATGTTTTCTAAAAGTAAAGAGGAGCATGAAAGTCATTTAAGAGTTATCTTTCAAACCTTAATAGAAAATAAACTGTATGGAAAATTCAGCAAGTGAGAGTTTTGGTTACCACAAATTTCTTTCCTTGGTCACATTGTTTCATAAAATGGCATAACTGTTGATCCTGCTAAAACAAAAGTTGTTGAAGAATGGCCAAGACCCCCAAATGTAACCGAGATCTGTAGTTTTCTTGGTTTGGCAGGTTACTACCAAAGGTTTTTTGAAAATTTTTCACGATTATCTAGTCCAATGACTAAGATAACTCGGAAGGGTGTTGAGTTTATCTGGAAAAAAGAATGTGATGATTGTTTTTAGGAGTTGAAAAGAAGATTTGTGAATGCTCCAGTTTTGGAACATCCTTCCAGGAATGGTGAGTTTGTTATATACAGTGATGCTTCGTTGAAGGTACATGGCTATTTCCTTATGAAGAATGATCAGGTAATTGCATATGCTTCATGTCAATTGAAAACTAATGAGGTAAATTACCCTACACATGATTTGGAATTAGCTGCTGTTGTTTTTTCTCTAAAAATTTGGAGGAATCATTTGTATGGAGTAAAGTGTGAAATATATACTGATCACAAAAGTTTAAAGTATATATTCACTCAGAAAGAATTGAACATGAGACCGAGGAGATGGATGGAATTAATCAAGTATTATGATTGTGCAATTCATTACCATCCGGGAAAATAAAATAAAATGGCTGATGCTTTGAGTCGAAAAATTAATGCTTCATTAAAAATGTTGTGTTTGGAACGTGATCCTTTGGTTAAGGATTTGATGAAATTTGGCAAGGATGTTGTTGGTGTAGGATGTCCTTCTGTTTTGTTTTATGTATCAGTGAGATCATCCCTATCAGACAGAATTAAGAAAACACAGAATAAAGACTGTGGGTTGTAGAAAAAGGTAGAGTTGGTTCAGAAGGGTAAGTTGCATGAATTCAACATTGATAATGATTGTGTTTTGAGATTTGGGAAGAGATTGTGTGTGCCTTTTGATTCAAAATTGAAGAGAGAGTTGTTATGTGAAGCTCATAGTTCTCCGTTTTCAGTTCATCCAGGCAGTACTAAGATGTATAGAGATCTTCAGGAGTATTACTGGTGGGATGGAATGAAAAGGGATATTGCTGATTTTACTATGAAGTGTTTGACTTGTTAGTAGGTTAAAGCAGAGCGGCAGTTACCGAATGGGATGTTTTAGCCTCTACCAGTGCCAGTGGAAATGGGAAAATATATCCATGGAATTTTTTGTGGGATTACCGAAGACATATAGAGGTAATAATTCAATCTGGGTTATTGTTGATCGATTGACTAAATCTGCTCATTTCCTTCCTATTCGAGATACTTTGTCTCTAGATCAAATTGTTCGGTTGTATCTTAAAGAGATAGTTAGATTGCATGGAGGTCCCCTCTCCATTGTATCTGATCGTGTTCCCAGGTTTACATCTAACTTTTGGAAAGGCCTTCAGAAGTCATTGGGTACTGAATTAAATTTTAGTATATCTTTTCATCCGCAATCAGATGGGTGGTCAGAACGAACAATTTAGACCTTGGAGGATATGATACGAGCTTTCTCTATGGTTTATCTGGGAAGTTGGGACCAACATCTTTCTTTGGTTTAGTTTTCATGTAATAACAGTTTTCATTCCAGTATACAGATGGCTCCGTTTGAAGCATTATATGGTAAACGGTGTGGAACTCCAGCTTTTTGAGATGAAGTAGGTGAAAGAAAGTTAATGGGACTAGAATTGGTAGAAGAGATGGAAGAAAAAGATCAGTTGATTCAGAAACACATGAGCACACCTCATAGCAGACAGAAAAGTTATGCAGATAACCGGAGGAAGGATCTATCTTTCGAGGTAAGTGATCATGTTTTTTTTCAAGGTTTCTCCATGGAAAAGTGTGATGCGATTTGGTAAGAAAGGAAAGATGAGTCCAAGGTTCATTGGACCATATGAAATTCTAGAGAGAGTTAGATCAGTTTCATACAGAGTGGAATTGCCTCCGAGTTTATCTCAGGTACAAAATGTTTTTCACGTTTCGATGTTGAGAAAGTATATCTCAGATCCATCTCATGTTTTGAGCCTAGAGGTAGTTCAGTTGGAAGAGAATCTCTCTTATGAAGAAAAACCAGTCCAGATTCTTGACCGAAGAGAGCAAGTGTTGAGAAATAAGGTAATTCACTAGGTAATGATTTTGTGGAAAACCCATATGGTAGAAGAGGCAACGTGGGATTCTGAAAATTCTATGAGGGATAAATACCCCCACTTACTTCGATAAGTGAATAAAATTGCGAGGACACAATTCCCAAAAGGGGGGAAGGATGTAACATCCCAGGTAGATAAAGAATAATACATTTTCATATTTATTAACATTTACAAATAAAAAAATTAATTTTACTTTAAAGGGGTTTCTATGTTCGATAGCGTACCCGATACGCAACAAAGAGTTTCTTTGAAATCTTACGTTGCACATTAGTAATAAAATAATATTATTTTAAAGGGTAGTTAACACGTAGCCGTTGTATTGGTTAAATGAATAAAAATAACTAAAATATGATTATATATGTTTGTTAAATGTTTTTACACTTATCCAATAAAGGGTAAAGGCTTAAAATATGAAAAGAATTCAATTTTAGGGATATATACTCTAATTTTCACTAAAGGCTGACTTATAACCTTTTCATGGAAAACCTTCTTTAAATATAGTTTTGGTCACTCTTATACTTTCTATTGGACCAAATAAAACTCTCCATTATAATCGGGACATCAAAATTTACATTGTGTAGATGTTTGGTATTTTTCTGATAAAGTTCATTTTTTTAATGAATAGTGAAAAATGTTGTATTTTAATTCAAAACCTCTTTTTAATCTAATTTATTTATATGATTAGATTATCTTTTGAATTTGTTTTAAAGTGAAATTATAATATATTTTTACCAATTAATCCAATGGTGGTCGCTGGAATTAATTTCACTTTGAAATCGGACTTAAACTAGTGTCAATCTTTTGATACTTTTTATTTCAAAAAAACACGCTATTTGTTTTGACAGCGGGAATTAATTATTAAATTAATTAATGAAATTTTTATGATTTTAATTTTGTAAAATATACATTATTTTTGAATTTGGAATATCAAATATAGCTCAGGGTGATGTTTTTGTAGTTTTCTGAAAAACTTCAATTTTTAATGAATAGTGAAACCACTAAGTGGTACTTAAAAAACTGATTTTTCATTTAAATGAAAATTTACCACCTTTGTGTTTTTAATTTCAAAAATACGACATACATGGTTTTCATTAGGAAGGAAAATGTGGTTCAATGGGATTAAAATAATTTTTTGGTGAATAGTAACTTTTATGTTTATTAATCGCAATTAGAGGTAATTAGTGTAGTTTAAGGTAAAAATAATATTTTAATAACATGAAATGACCTATACACATGTCCTACCCTTATTGGATGTGTCATGGCCGACCAATAAAATCCATGGGTCAACTTGGGGACCCCATGGAGCCACTTTGGTAGGAAAATGATATTAATTAATTTTTATTTAAAGTTAAAATAAAAATGTCACAAACATGAGTTGTTTTACTGAAACAATTCTTAAATGGGGTTATACAAGTCATATTTTTGACTATAAATATCAATTAGAAATATAAAAAGATTTCCTACTTCATGATATTTTTTTTATAATTTTTAGACATTAAATATATTAAATTATTTATGACATCATGATGATGCAACAATTACCTCATTAATGAACGATTTAAATAAACTGAAAAGATAATGTAAAATCTAAGACCTACACATTTCAAAAACCTGTTGGATGGGTTTATTTCCAACTATTATCACCTTATACTTGAAATATATAATTTTGGGACCTTTTAAATCCGAAAATTATTTTATAATAAGTATCCTTTTATAACATTCCATGAGTGCCACTCCTCTCCTCTTATAAAAGGCCCCCACCTCTTCCACCTTACCAACACATCTCAAGATTTTGGTTTGGAAAATCTCTGGCCATTTTGTCTCTCCAAATCACTCTCTTACTCATACAAGCCCCACTTTGGTCAGAAGGCTTCCCAAGGAAGCCTTTGAGCTCAAATCAAAAAGAGATACCCGTTTTAAAGGTAGTGTTTTCTCTTGTGTTATTATGTATTATTTTTATTCTCCAACCCCCTAAAATCTTTTTATTCCTTTCATTTGTAACAACACCAGTATATTCAATATATTAGGATGTTTTTATAAGAAGTATTCGAGCTAAACCTACACACACCTCCATCTAATGGTTAAAGAACATACTGTTTCTATTGTTGGCGAATTTCTGCCTCACGAAACGATGATTGTTCAATCTTCTTTAAACACCTTTAATGGTGGACATTAATATGTCACTATATTTATATATGATATATAATATGTTTATGTTTTACTTAAACTTATGTAATTTTCATTTATGGAATACCTTTATGGTATCCATTATGGGTAAACACGATATCTTCATTTTAGGAAGTGCGGTCTACCGCCACCTCAAAGTGATTTTATTCGTCAATGCCATATGTGGGACGTATAAAGGATGGAGTTAAAGTTATTATATATGAAATTATACTGTAATTGTAATATACCTTTATATCATTATGATTTCACTCCATTAAAGTATGTGATAGAAATGAAAGTAGCGTTCATGCGTACGTACGGCTTACCGTCTCCATGAACTGTGCATTTCATTTCTTATCCCCAAATGTAATGTACTATTATAAATACATATATATAATGGATATATATTATGTATGTTACATATAAATTATGAATATAATTCTGGAATTAAAATATAAATACCTCTCATTTAGTTTTAATTCCATTAATATGACATAGAAATGAAAGTAGCGTTCATGCGTACGTACGGCTTACCGTCTCCATGAACGGTGAATTTAATTTCTTACCTCTAAATGATTATATAATATTATAAATGCATGTATATACTGGATGTATATGATATATATGATATCTACATCATGAATATAATTCTTGATATAATGTATATTTTACCACATGAAAAACTTGTAATTATAAAGAGTTTATTTTTGACTCAAGTACCAAGGATCAACAAAATGACCATTATTAACTTAAATAATTACATAGTGTTCATAACATGGTAATAAGTGATATAAAAATAATAATGAACTTGAAAAAGTGTTCTTAAGCAATTAGAAATTAACTCAAGTTTATTATTCAGGATGTTAATGAACGATCGAGTCAAGTCGGACCCGAGGTAAGGGACTTCGTCTCAATCTCCTTTCATTGAAGAATATTTCATTTTATACACAAATTTATTTTATACGGTGTATAAACCCCTTTGACTTTGAATTTTATATGAAAGGAATCTTTTTCTACGAAGTGTTTTACTAAACGAAAAAAAGGAATGTTTCTTTTAACATACGCGGTGACAACGACCTTTTTCACCGCCATGAGTATTAGTCGGTCTTTGGCTTCCTTAACAAGCCGTAATGTTTTTAAAATGAAATAAATACCATATACTCTTTTATTTATTTTGGTATTGAAAATGGTTTTTATAATGGATTTTTTATGTCAATATATTTATGTGATATATTGTGGTCAATGTGTGGAAATGTTTTATTTCCATTATATTTGTTTTATGTTGTATGATTTTATAATGGTACTTGGACATTTGATGGGTGGTTACATGATAATCCATATGACTAGTGGTGCCGTGAATACCAGGATGGGTGGTTACGTTATAACCTCCAATGAATTGGGTATGGAAGTCGGTCGTATGGCTATTCCATTAAGTGATATGTGTGGAAGTCGACCGTATGGTTATTCCATTTAAGTATGTTTATGTCCCAAGTTACCTATATATGTTATGTGATATTTATATGGGTTTTATGGTAATCTTTTGGTTACAAAAGGGTAAGTAATGATCTTTTATTTAAGTGAATATTTTTTACTACATCATAAAGGCGAAAATTATTACTTTGATAAAGTATACATGGTTTACTTGTTGTTTTGAAAAACTAACAGTTTTCATTCATTGTGTATCGCTTACTGAGCTTTTTATGCTCACCCCATATTTTTTTTGAAATGTTTTTCACAGGACATAATGTAGAATAGGGTCAAGGATGGGATCAAGGGAAAGTCATGATATCTAAAACATGGAACTAGACATGTTTCCTTTTTAGAGTTTTTTTATAGAAACTTAGTAGAAGTTTATACTTTGTAATATTTTGAGATGTAATAGTTATGTCCTAATTCTCTAAAACTCTAAACCTTGAAAATAGCCTCGATGTGAATTATTCATTTAATTCAATATTAAGTAAGGTTTATGGCTGGGGCCTTATAATAATTCTACTAAATCTAACCTTCATGTTCCCACATATATTCCTATAACTAGTGATTTCTACATAATCCTTGACTATGTGAGTGTTTTTTTTCACAGACCTTTCTCTGATAGATCCAAAATTTAAACAGTTTTCTCCTCATAAGAAATATCCTTCTCTAGTAGTAAGACCATTGAGTTTAGTACATGTGAAAGGTCAGTTAAGTACTTTTTCACGATAAAGACATGGATGAAATCCTAGAATTGAGAGAGATTTCTAGGATGTTTGAAGCGATAGGCTACTGTCATAATATGATCAATAAATTAATGGGGCCAATAAACCTAGGGCTTAGTTTTTCTTTCGTCCTGTACCTCATAACTTCCATTCGGGGTGAGATTCATAGAAATACCTTTTCACTAACTTGAAATTCAATATCACACTAATGGTTATGAACCTAAATTTTATATAGACTATAAAATTCCTTGATATGCAGCTAAATGGTTCAAACCATCTTGATCATTTATTCATCGATCAAAGTCCCAAATAACTTTCTTTCTCCAACCTCATCCCAACTTGTTGGACCTCTACATTTCTTCCAATACAGGGCTTCATACAGTTCCATCTGAATTCTTTATTGGAAGCAGTTATTGTAATAAAACTCAACTATACTAAGGTGTTGATACCAACCATCATTGAAATTAATAAAACATGATATGAACATATCTTATAGGGATTGAATTTTTCATTCAGACTGACAATTTATTGGAGGATGGTAAGAAGTGGTGAAACTCAATTCTATATCAAGTGCTGTATGAAAACTTCTCCAGAACATTTAGGTAATCCTCATATCCCATTAAGATAAAATAGAACATGGAACTCAACGAAAGTTTACCACATCCTTAACATATATCATGGATATATGATAATGGGTGAATTATTTTCTGATAGTAATGAAGTGTTCTAACTATGTTAGGTAATTGACTATCACACAAATAGAATTATAACAATTAGTGGTTTTGTGTAGTCTAATGAAAAAAATCCATATTTATGTTCTCTTATTCACATTCTGGCATGGGTAACTGATAAAACATCACTTTGTACATTCCTTATTCGACATTAACTTACTAGAATACCAAACACTGAGATATAAATTCCACGATATCACTATTAATACCATATTATAAATGTATTTTTTATGTCCTTATACATCATCTTACATCAAATATGAATGGATAATGATGAAATATGAGCTTCATCTAAAAGATCCTTCATGAAATCTGGCATAGAAGGAACACATAACTAGTTCCTGAACATTATCATTACATCATGATCAAGATTAAACTCATGAACAATTCTAGCCTTGTTTTTCAACTCTTCATCTTATTTTTTCACCACCTTAATCATCACTTAGATATAGGGGTAAGCATTCATTTGAGGAAGATAAGATTTTCCACTACCTTTAGGATTTATTGATCCATCCTTTGATAATATAGAAATATTGGTTGTTTTTTGATCCTCTTTATGAATAATTTAGAATGATCCTTCAAAATAAAATAATCTGCCACATTTTTTTCTTTCATGGGTTGGTAATGTATTGAGAAATCATATTCCTTTATCAACTATAACCATATGCAGTAGTGCGTGTTCAACTCTTATTTGTGAATAAATATTTTATACTTTTATGAACAATATATATATTATAGTTCTCCCCATAAATATAATGACTCCATATATTTAATGTAAAATTACCATTTCTAAATCCTAATAATGAGTTGGGTAATACTTCTCATGAATCATCAACTGTCATGAGGCATATGCTATATCCATATTATATTTCATAAGAACACATCCCAATCCCTTCCTGGACTCATACTTATAGATTACAAATCCTTATCCACTACAAGTTAGTATAAGAACATGTCAAAATTCCAAACTCTTCTTCATTTCCTTCAAATTTTACTCACATTCATCTCTCGAAATAAACATAACACCCTTCCGAGTTATCATGGTTAAATTATTTCATAGTAGTGAGAAATTATCACAAAACTGTTGAGAATATGAAGAAAAATCAAGAAAAACATTGATCTCACTCACCATGGTTGGTCTCTGATATTGTTTTATTTCTAATGCCTTTTGTGGATCTACTAATATACCATATATTGAGATTATATTAACCAAAAATGAAAACGTTTACAGCCAAAATTCACACACTGTAAATTTTTAATACAACTTATCCTTCCTTAGGGTCTTCAGTAAAATTCTCAACTGATCTTCCTATTCATCATTTCTCCTTGAATAGATAATATTATCATCTATAAAGACTACCAAAAAAATATCTACGTGATGTCTAAATTCTATATTAATTAATTCCCTAAATATAAAAGTGGAATTCCTAAGACCAAAAGGAATCACAATATATTCTTAGTGACCATAACTTGAATGGAAAACCGCCTTTTGTTTATTCTCCTTTATGACCCTCATTTGATGATATCCTGAATGAAGTTCAATCTTCGAAAATTATTGATTTCAACATTGTTGATAAAACAAGATATCAATATGGGGAAAATGATGCTTTCTCTTGATTTTAATCTTGTTCAACTCCCAATAATCAATACAAATTCTTATTGATCCACCTTTCTTCTTCACAAACAAATTTGTCCACCATAACCTGACACACATGTCGCAATTAATCCCTTATCAAAGATTTCATGGAGTTGATTTTTCTATTCCTATAACACGATCGAGGCCATTAAATAAGGTGTCATTGAAATTAGTGTCGAAATAGGTATAAGTCATATTGAGTACTCTACATCACATTTTGGTGGAGGACAAGAAAAATATTCAATAAATATGCCCACAAAATCCTAAAAAACATTCATATCATCGATTCCAATCTTCTACCCAACCATTTTAGATAAAAAATCCTTTTAAATGGGGATTAAGACCCATGAACTTGTTGAAATTTCCAAAAGCAGTTCTTAATATTCGTCACATTTATGTATGATCATATGAGGGTTTGAACTATTGAATGTAACTTCCCTTCCTAGTAAATTTAGTTTGGATTTTTATAAATTAAGCCAATCCATGCTTTGGATGATGTCAAATCTATCCAATGGACATATTACATGATTTGGAGGGAGCATATTTGACTAACTTATACCGAATATGAATCATTTAATTGAGACGAAATAATCATAACCTAAGGGGATTGCACTACTAATCCCACCTTTAATTTGTTTTGGTGGTATAAAAACTCCTCTAAAAAATTATTTAGATATGAACGAGTGGGAGATGCAGAATCAAAGATAAGGAACCACAAAATCATAAAAAATCATGTATAGTTTTTATAACATATGAGACCATTCTTAATCTATGACACCTTATTTCTTTATAAGGTTATTCATAGTCTACTTAGGATTAAATATTTCATAATTGTTTGGGGAGAGTTTTTGAATTCTCAATGAATATCATCTGGATGTGTCAAACCAGTTTTACAGGAAGCCCCGTGGTCATGTAACATATTACCCCAAGTCATACCCAGAATATCTAGCCAATGTTTTTATCCCTAGGTACATCTTTTCCATAGCCACATACACTTTTAGTCACTAGAAAAGGATGTATTACAAGGAAACCCCTCACTATATCCTTTACCAAAATTGTAGGAAATTTTCATATACATTGACTCAACCCTATATGTATCCCTAAATATGCTCGTAGGGTTCAAAACATGGTTTTATCATCCAAGTTTCAAATGGTTAACAAAACTATTACTCCAGTACCAACTATATTGAACCTATCTTTATAAACTTTAACAATACATTACTTTTCCAGATTTCATAAAAACTATACAAATAGATGCGAGATGAATGTACTAGTATAGTGAACTTTGAAACATTGAAACATAAACATTAGTTCATAAATGATCTTTATTATCTCATATTATGTTCTTATTGACTAAAACACTTATTAGATACATCAAACATAAACCATATTCTTACAACATGGGGAAGGAAACATAAAATGTGGTGAGCTCAAATTATGAGTTCAGGTAAACTAGGAACACATGTTAGCATAAACATGAGTATAAGTGTTTCAGAATGTGATCATGAAAATAGAATACCATACCCTACATTTCAATGATCATACACATATGTCTTGGGAATAAATCATGACAGTTCATAAGACATGAATTAGAAGGAAGTGAAGGGAAAAATCCATGAAATCATGACATCGGAGTACGAAATAGAATAATAGAAACACATAATCATATAATAAATTTCCTTATATCAAATTAATCCCTTATAAGACCAACTTAGCATTCATGGTTCGTTTCCATGGCCATCATAGTTGCATGAGTTCACTCCTCATACCACTGTACTTGTTGTGGTTCACTCCCATGGGAATCATAGTAGTCATGGTTCCCACAAAAGACCATCTTAGTATCATGAATTAATTCCTCACACCATCATAGTCTATCTCATGAGATATAAAACTTTATGCAATGCATTGGATTGAGATATAAGCACCACCCATCACGTAATGAAATCATACATAAATGTGCCACAAGATCATAAATGAACATATCATAACCCATGAATTGAAATGGGTATCACAAACATTTAAATATATTATAACCTATAGGAATAGTCAGGTTTCATAAAAATTCCATTATAAACCTAACCTATGAAAAGTATTAGGTTTCAAAATCAAATAACTTATGAATGATACACATGTTTCATAACAACATTCCATAAAAAAATAATCCATTAAGAGAATGAAAATGAGTGGAGACATTGAATAAATTCCTTATTAAGGCATGAGTGACCACATTGGATGTTATAATAAATGGAAAATAATTTTGAAATATCTTCTAATACATTTCTTGATGAAATAACCTATGTTATTTGAAAATTTCTTTTTATTACAAAAATTCTTTTTAAAAAAAATTCAAAAATAGTTTTAAAAAACTATAAAGGTGTAATTTTAAAAAAATACAAAAAATTGAAATCCACTTCTACTTGAGAATTTTCATCAGGGTTATTTTGAAATTTTTTTTTCCAATGTGGTTTTTGAATACAATAGATTTCCAATCCCAGAGAGTGGTGGAACGATATTTTAAAAAATATTATATTAAGTACCATTGAGAGGAATTTTTTTACTAAAAATGTGGATATCATGAATAAAAAAAGTACAAGGAATCTCATTATTATTATTTAATGATGGATCATTTAAATTCATCAATTAAATCATAAACATAAACAATCTCAAAACAATGAGGATATTGTCCCAATAAAATCTTATAAATTGGTGACATGGAATCATATAAACTATGATAGAAAAAAAGTCAACGAAGCTTAATATATCATGAAAATAAATATATTCATGATATAAGATGAAAAATGGAATTATATACACCTCTATGAAGAGTTTTGATTCATAACAAAATTGGAGTCTCAAAGAAGTTAAATTGGGAAAAACTCTTTTACCGATTTCATAAGTTTGGAATGATAAACCCCATGAAATATGGATCATCAAATGGGAATGATAATAACCATTAATTTAAATAAAATATACATTTAATTCATTCATGGGATGTACATACACTACACAATAGGAAGGAGTGGCGAAGAAAGCTTAAATCTCACATAAATTACAAGTGGGATGGAATCCCCTTACATTATGCCTTGACTCTCTCCGTACTCGTACAAGATACCTATTTAACAAATAGATGTTTATTTTATATAATATAAATAATAATATTAAAATATATATTACCATATATTCATTTATTATGACTTTATATTAACCAGTTGTTAATGATCCTATGATATGGTTTTACTTTGGGTAATATTCGCTTTGTTCATCCCATGTGTGTTAATTTGTTATAGCATCAGTTCTAATACACATATAATGATTATAGAATGTAGAATATGATATAAATATCAGTTTTATCTAGTATATGTAAATTATAATATTTTATATCAGAATTGTGTACTAAATGGAATACACTACTCATGGAGATGATAAGCTATTCATACGCATGAACGATGTTTCCGTTTATATTGTCGTATGGAAAGAAATTATGTAAATATAATATGTATATATATGCATATATATATATTATCACAATATACTGATTATATTATACATATCATATATGTTCATTAATCCCATTCCGTGTGGGGTGTGAATGAATCACATCGCTTTGAGGGGGAGGAAGTCCACACTTCCCCAAAAGAGAATTTCATATTAACAACAAACAAAAGGTAAAAATATGTATATTGAAGAATGAATAAACAAGCTTACTGAATTAATAAATATTATATATTTCTTATATTATAAAATTTTCTATCATAGTGGTTACCATGATTGGTAGTAAAGGAGAAATGAACTATAATCATTCCATGAGGTAGTAGTTCTCCACACATAGAAACTATATGTTAATAATCAATTGGACGGTGGAATGTGTAAGTGTAGGTCAAAAACATTGCACAAAAACCTCATAGTATATGTAGGATAATGGTTTTATCACACAATAATGAAATAAATAGGGTAGAGGGGCGAGAAATAAAATTAAGAAAGGAGCTTAAGAGAGGACATTACCTCTTAATCAGATAACTCCAATCAGTTTAGGCCGAAAAGATTCCTTGAGTGTGTTTCTACCCAAACGATGGATTCATGGTTGAAATGATGATGTTTTGGAGGTGGAATGGGTATGGATTTTTTGGCATAAAATAGTGGAGAGGTGTGAGTAGTGGGTAGAGTTTGTGTCCTTTTGTTGGGGAGGAAAAAGAATCACATAGAATTTTTAGAAACAAGTTAGGTGTGAACATGTTATTACATGAAAAATTCTTAAAAACCGAAAAACTCAATAATGGAAGATTTATGTCCAAACTATGGATATAAAATGATTTCTGAACATGTTTCCCAGACGTTTTGGGTCTTATACTCACGGTTTAGTACAACATTAACCTAATTTTTCTCTTAATCAATGAAATTAATTTTATCCAACTTCAGTAATTGTTTTTGTCAAAAATAAATATAAACATATTAGATGTTATAAATTATTCTGCTTCAAAATATGGAATCACTTTTTATATATTATATTCACATATGTGGAATAAATAAATTTATGAATAAACCTGCTTTGGGGATGACAGTACGAGTATTTATAGTAAAAATCCTCAAAAGATTATTAAGTATTAATATCAAATTTAAATATTGAAACAGTTCCAATGAACAAATTTTTTAATGGATAAAAATATTATCTAATTGAACATTTAAATAAAATTATAATATATTTTATCATTATAAATAAAATAAATTAAAGAGTATTTTTGATTTAAAACTTATATTTTAATAATTCATCTAAATATGATGTTTCTAACAAAATTCCCAAAAAATTCACCCTATGATAATTTCAACATTATAAAATTAAAAATTAAGTTTATTTTATCAAATTATATTACTAAATTTTTCTGAAATTACATTCACTATTAAATACAATTCATTCAGAAAAACTATGTTTTAAAACATTAAAAGGAATTTACCAAATATTATATCCTTAATTATCAATAAGTTTTATTTTTATAACAAATTCTAGGAGATATTAATATTTATAAAACAATGTTTAACATATTGGTTATAATTATTTAATTTAAATAATGATATTATAAAAAGGATGATTCATAAAAATGCAGTGTTGCATGTATCATACGCCAAGTGTTTGTTGTGTGTAACATATGCTAAGTTAGTGATGTGTGTCACTTACACAGACTATGTTTCGGGTGAATGGAATATTTGACATAGTTCATTTTAAGATATTAATGAAAATTTAAATTTATTTGAGAAAAAAGGTCTATAAAAACTCAATGTGTTAAAATCAAAATATGTCAGTTTTTTTTAAATCCAATAAATTGATTTATATAGAAATATTGTTTCTTCTATAGTGTATTATGAATATTATTTTTATAATAACTAATATTATCACATTGATATATTTTTTAGGAATTTTATATTGGTATAAAATAAATTTTTAGTGCTTCCTCACAACTTTTTCCATTTAGACAATTGTATTCTATGGTTTCTATGATATAGGTAAAGGAAAGATAGTCATATAGAGGGTGAAAATTCTGATTATGATTACTTCAAATGGTTTGTGATGGTGGGGAAATATTTTATCAAGGATATGGAACAATGGATTGACTTGTTGTCCATGTTAATAAACTTTCTATTTTTTTTCTTGACTTTATTTTCTTGTTGTCGGATACTACCATTATTATTTGGTTGTTTTGACATATGATTTATTTTTGATAAATTCTGAGATAAAAAATTTCATTTACCATTTAATATGTATTTTTATGGTGAAATCATTCCCATGAATCATTTTATGATACCCAATTTTTTGACTCTTAACTTCGGAGATCGAGAAAAAAACTTCTTCCATTGGAGTGGTCCAATTCAAGGGACCTAATATGATGACCAAGGTTTTTATTTTAGAACAACTCTTCATTAGTGTGTTTTATTTTTTTATTTATAGAAATGAATCTATCTATTTATAAAAACAATTTTTAATTTGGCATTATGTAGTAACTTGGGATATTTTTATTAAAGAGTCGTATTGGCGGAACGAGTCTGTTAGCACCTCTGTGAAGGTGATGACAAGGTCTATAGTTCCCACTAACATAGTGATTCCTTACATATTTGGGTTCATAATTCTACCTAGAGGCCAATTTCATGAGCCAATCTGAATTCTATAGGTATTTACATATAAATCTAATGGATTTTCATCCTGGGTTAGATTCCATTGTTAGAGTTAAAATTTGGAGCTCGAAAATTGATGACACCCCTTGTCTACAATGAGGATACACCTTTTGTAGGGTTCATGTGAATGAAGTGGTCACTCATGTGGGGTATAATTCTAATGATTTCTTATTAAGGGTGTCCATGGAAAAAAAATAATTAATCAGGTGGATCATCCTTCTAAATGATTTGAAGCCAGAGTGGCAAGATTATCTGGTTTCAGGATCTCGTATAATTGTGGGTTCTTGAATAGGAGATACATTTCATTATGGAGAGTCTTCTTCCACTACTACTTTTAGTCAGAGAATTTCAGATCCCATGCAAGGGATGCTGGTTCTTTATTTTTTATGATTTTGATGGTTCATCATCATAAACGGTCCATGGATATCACTTTGGTTCATGAGAGTAATTCATTTTAGTATGTATATTGGTGGCTTCATGGACTTAATTTGATTGTATGGAACCCAAATATTCATCACAACATTGTATCTACAATTAGGATACCGATTAGTTAAGATAAGGTGACTGAATTTTTCATGTATAGAAACATCGAGAAGATTCTAGTTGTGATCGATCTTAGTTCGACACTTTTTTTTCAATTTTATTCAATATATTCCTACTAATGATATTACCTAATGGTTTATTATGTAAAATCTCTATACATTTTCCCCTTTATTTAAATATGTTGGAAATTGGGATCATAATTACAAGAGGAGGCTAGGTGAATTCTATAACTAAAAAGGGACAAAAATTATTGCATTGTGTTGTTAAATCAAAAGGGAATCAGCACATGAAGTCTTCCAAAAATGGGAATCCCTATTATTTCCCCATGAAACCAGAGGCAAATCTTGTGGGGTCTAGGGTTGATAATCCTACCTTGGTTTTGATGGTTGTGATGTCAATGATTAAGGGTCAAGCCTTTGGGGAAATGGGAGTTTCTTATCTTTATATATAATAAGGAAGATATTATTACCCTACAATAGATATTGTGGGGACTATAGTTGAGAACACTAAGGATTAAAATGGTATGAGTGAGACTTATGCTAAAAATGAAAAACCAGATTGCAGGAGTAGTGATGGTTTTACTATCTGTGTTGAATTTATTCATCATGGAGCTTCATCTGAACCAGTTTAGTAAGGAAGCTCTATGTTGAGTGTTTTACAACACACTGGTCATGGTGGGAGGAAAATTGGGGAGGTGGGGCAATTTGAATATGAACCTTTTAGTGTTGGGTGTGGTGTTTCCCCTTTATTAATTGATGATCATTGTTGTATTATAAAATTTTCAGTCATAGAAATCTCACAGAGTGTTCTATAGCTTGTCGGGTCTAGGTAACATAATTCTTAGAATGGCATGGATTATCAGCATCATATTCATAATATATTTAGTTATTTATGAATTATGGTAAATGGGGTGATCATTTGGATGATTTTTGTGATAAGGAGAAAAGATTATTCTTTGGACACCCCTCATCTCTGGTCTATGAGAACAAGCGACCCTATTTCTTTTAAAGAAGTTGTTCTGATCGGAAATGGATTATGGTCTTCAATGAAGGATTTTCGCATGTTCATCCAAAAATAAAGCCATTGAATGAATACTACAATATTCTTTTGAATTTATTTACAACGAAATCTTCCATGGAAAAATGATCCTACACACTCCGTAGTAGGAATGGTTCAAGGAGAGGATCCTTGGGATCATCACTCAAGGAAATTTGGAGTCTAATTGGGAAATAGTTGATGATGATGATGATGATTATTATTATTATTATATAAGTGATCCATCTTTTATTGATCCACATTTTTGTTATCTATAAGAGGGAAGGTCTCTTTGTGAGGCCTTGTTTTCTTTCCTTCTTTCATATTATAATTTTCACCCTTTAGTAAATGGATAGAATATTTGGTTTCTGGATGATCCTTTTTATATATTATATATTTAGTTTAATATTACTTATATATAATTTATATATTTTTATCTATGTATATACATATAATAAATAATTTACATTCTAAAAAATGTTTTATAAAATTATTATTAATTAATATAAATTAATAATTTTGTTGTTAGTATAGAGTCATAGACAATTAATTTAATATTATAGGCCATTTGTCATTATAAATAAATATTTATATATATAAATATATATATATATTTAAATTACATGGATTATAATTTTTTATTTTCATATGATTTATAAATTTTAAAAAAATTATATGTAAATAAGTTTAAATATTATTTTTTATCGAATTATATATTTATATGTAAATATATTAAAACATTTAGTTAAAAATATACTCAATAGTAAATAACACAACAAAATAAAAAATGATAAAATTTGAACACCATAACATCAATATATGTGTAAGAACTTGGAATAAAATAAATCTCCAATGAATAATTCTAGAATACATTCTTAAATGAAGCTAAAATTTCCTCAAATGATCAAAATACATCTTTTATTAACAGAAAATTTAGATATAGAGGCATTCTGGGAAGTTTTTTACTTTAGAAATCAATAATTAAGGTTTCTCCAATTATTATAGAATATATTTTTTTCAAAGGATTCAGTCTGATATGTCATAGATACCAAATAGATGTCTGGATTAAATGTTACATCTATTTGAAAGAACGTTTTTTTCTTTTTTCAACCGGAAAATCTCCATAAAGTTCACCAAATAATTGGTATTTGCTATTATAATGGTTTTGGGCCTATACCAGCATTCTGAAATGGTTGGTATAACATATTATCTGAGTACATATCATTATGTGATAAAACAAAATATATATTCAGTTAATTGAAATAATAAAGTTATTTGGATCTAGGAAACCCTTTCCAATATGAATATGAATTTATTATTAATGATTCCATGTAAAATATTATAATAACTAACGTGAAAAACAAATGGAAGAACATTTTTAATGAGTTATTTTCCAACAAATTTAAAAACTATCAATGATTCATTATTTCAAATTAATTATTAAATTTACTATGTTAAATATATATATATATGTTGTATTATTGAAAATTTTAAAAAATGTATAAATGTAAAAAATTATTAATGCCTATATAATATAATTTCAAAAATATTACATAAAATTATATCATGTCTGACAAATTCCTTTAACAAATTATTATTTCACAATGTCACACTGTTAATTCAATCACATCTTCATTAATATTCTATTATTTTTGTTTCAATCCAAAAATATAGAAATAAATATATTCTCAGTATCCTTAATCAAATTTTATTGGAGGGGTCCATTTTCTCATGGTTCATGCTCTCATCATTGGTGTCCTAAAAGGGGTTCTTAGGGAATTTTTGGATTTTCATCTCCATTACCCTTCATAGTTCTCTTGTATTGATTGGTATTTCCTCTTCATATTCTATGTGTTTGGTCTCACTCCTCTTTGGGGGGGGTTTACCATTATTCATATATTCTATGTATGTTTTATGTCTATATTTTCATTGATATTTACCCAATATAAATGTGTGTTCTCTTTAACTTTTCCGGCATTTATTTCCTCTGGGTTTCTCCTCCACATTTTTGACCAGTTCAGTTGGTTCTTCCCTGAACAATTTTTTCTATTTCCATGCTGCCATTGACCCCATATATCTTTAGTGGTGGCTTTATTCTATAGTAGTTTAAAATCTACAATCTATTTTGGTTTTGATGTTGACAAGTGGGGATAGTTTCTCTTCCAATAGTTTCATGATTTCCTTGTAAATTTATTATTGGAAGTGTTTTCATGGGATTTAGTATGTTATTAAGACACTACCCAATTTCACTTCCATCGGTTTAATGTATTATCTTGTTATTGTGTTTTCAGTAGAAATTTGTGGTTCAATCATTAGGTGATGATTTCTTGTGTGGAGTGTTTCTATTCAGATAGTGTTGGTGACTGATTTAGATTGCAAGTACATTGGAAATGGTTACACATGGAGGAACTGGTTTGGTAAAATTAATTTTATTTTATTTAACAATTGAGTAGATCAATTTAAAAGCACAATGAATTAATGTTTCGACTTACAAATATTCAAGAATTATTTAAACGATGCTTCATATTCAAAAAAGTCATTGATATTTAATATTGAATTTTTCAAATTAATTGATTCATGATGGATTGGATCATCTATTGTACTCAATGAAAGATCTTGATTCTCATCTAGTATTATATATTTAAATAATTTCACTATCCAATGGTTGATACTGTGTGGTGTTTTTGACAATTTAAGGAAGGCCTACTAGAAAGAGATTATTATTCCTTAATTTTTAAATCATTTATTTATTTTTATACTACTTATAAATAATTAACCATCATAGATTTGAAATTGTTGACTAATATAAAAATTATTCAAAAAACCATTTAGGTATTATACATATATAGATCCATCCCACAAATGACTTGTACACACCATCATTATGGTGAACTATTTTTATTCCCTAACATATCATAATCTTATATTTTGAAATCATTATTAATTTTGGTTAAAGACTACTACAATTTTAATACAATTAGTATTGGATAAAACAGAAAGTCATATATAAGTTTATATTTATTTTAATTTGATTTTATTATCTTAAATTTTTTGAACAATTTTTTTTTGTTTTAAATTTTTAATTTTTTTATTTTTTACCATATAGTCAATAGAATTTTTGTGACATAACTTTTTTATATCATGCTATTAATTTTTAAATGTAATCATGACCCTTGATATTATTATGATGTATTTTTTTATAATTTATCTCTGTATCGAAATTCCGTATTGGTATTAGATGTCTTCATTGATAAAATTCATATATCATAATATTATAATTTAATATTGAACCATGATAGTTATTATCATAATTATTAATAATATAATTATTATTATTATATTTTTTTCTTAGTAATTCAATATACGATAAAATACCCATCATTGTTAGATTTATATGCTATAAAATTCCTATATCATAATATTGAATTTTTTATATTATGGAATTGGATCCTTATTATAATATCACACATCATCACATTATAATTTTTTGATATTGGTACCCTTATATGGGGTAATAATAAAAAATTGATTAAAAGAAATAGAATCTCTACATGTAGAATCATATGTATTCATTTTATAAAAAATCAATCATATTAGGTATTTTTATTATTATTATATGTGACATGGTGATTGGGTATTTTAGACAAAATTTGAAATGAAATTAAATTTTCCAAATTTAAATAATACATTGATATTAATTTGGTTCTCTTTATAATTTTTTATATTTGTGTATATGTTATAAAACTAGTAGGATAAATATTATAATTATGCTATGGTCTGTTGATCACATACTTTGGGCTAAATAATTTATTAATCATTTGAATGAGTCAATAATGGTATTAAATTACCAAATATTTATAAATATATGGTTGTAGTTTTTTTCTTTTGATTATCTTTTAATTTTCATTTATTACAGTTATATGGGATGTGTTTAATATAATTTTTTTTATTATATCTTTTTCATTATTCATCATGGATATAATGTAATAATGTCTTAGATTATTAATCTCATAAATATTGTCATATCTGCTCCCTCATATTATATGTACATTGAAATACTATAATGGTATTTTTATTTATTGTTATATTGTCTAATATTGTACTATAATGGGACAGTAAGAATTCCACATATTTTTTTGTCACCAAATATCCCTATCTGTACGTTTTAAAATGTTAATTTGACAATATTATCATCATTAATGCATGTGGTGACTAAAAAACATAATTTTTTTATAATAATTGGGATACCATATGTTCACATTGAGGTAGGGAACATTGGGTGCATTGTGATTTGCATCTCTTTAGTATATAATTTGATGAAGGATTTGTCACTTCTATATTTATAGAAGTTGATTTATTTTCCCATTGATAGAAATTTAACTATCACATTAAATTTTATGTCCATGGTTAAATGACGTGTTAATTTTAGATAGTCAAATAAAAACATATAGAGTATATAAGTTAGTGACACATAAGTTCAACCTACATGATGAGATATTCTGAAAATGCGATTATATAACACAATGATCATTTTTAGGTGGTTGAAACTATTACTTACTTGTGTTCATTCTATTGATTTTGTTGACCAATTTCAAGATAGTAATCATGGAATTATGTAATCATACTAAATGCCAAGGAGAAATAGTCTTATATGGTCACAGACTACGTATTTCTAATAATATTATTTAAATTTATTTTAATTTAATTAATTTAATAAATATTCATCTCATGACTCAGTTGTGATTTTATTCACATTTTATCTATTTCAAATGATTAATAATTAATGAAAAAATTAAAATAAATATTTATTCGGTAGTTCAATAAATTTTAGATAAATTTTAATGGACTGAGTTTGGTGAAAAAAATTCATTAATAATCCTATTAATAATTGTTTCTTATTGGAAAAGATGGTGCAAAAAAAATAATTAAAATCTTATTATTGTGTGTAATATAGGTTATTAATGTCTATTATATTATTTAAGAGCTGACATGAAATTAAATAATTATTTAATCCAAAAAAAAGATCTATTAAAATACTATTATGTCTATTATGCATGAAATCCAAAAATGAAAACAATAGAATAGTTGTGATCTATGAAATGGTCTCTCTACTCCTCCTTTCTCTTTTAATCTTAAGAATAAGAAACACATGATATATACCATCACAATTGATGGGCCTATGATAAACATGTGTAATAAAAATCTACCGACTCACAATGCTAGTACTCAGTTATCGATTGGAGTTGTTCAATGATTGATGGACACTTGTGGATCACTACTGGAAGTACTATATCCATATAACCTACACAAATAATGACGTCAATCCAAAAAATGTTTTCTAAATTATAGATATCTATATTGAAGAATTTATTCTCCTATCAACTTATAGATTATTGTGATATTAAATAAATTAATTACAAATTTTATGTAAAAGATCCCTATATGAATTTTTAGGGAAAAAAATATCAAATTAAATTTTAATATATCACCCAACACCACATGATTTTTTCATGATATAACATTCAAGTGGTATCTGAATGATCCATTTTAAATTTATCAATACATATTTTCTTTTTATTCAATACTCAATCATGTTTTGATTTGTATTTTATATTATTTTATATTTAATCCATTTTAAATTAACATGTTATTGATATATTATACATGTTTTTTTTCTGTTTTCAATTTTCATAATGTTACAGGGTAAAATAAAGAACGATCATACATTCCACTAGGAATTTCCAAAATTTTTCCCAGTATGAATGAATCACACAATATGTAGATGGTGTTAACACCATATACCATATTACTCTGATCTACAAAACATCATGGGATTTAAGGAATGCAATAATTTTATTACATGTGGTGAATGTTTTTTGTTAATAAACTAACTATAGACCCAAAATGTTGGATTTCATAGCATGAATATGGTGTATACACCCTGTAGAATAAATTGGTTAGAGGTGAAGTTCACACAATCTGTGGGGTAATTATATTTGGTAAAACTATTTTCTACTAATATTTGAATCATTAATAACAAATTTCATCATGTTTCTAGTTTAAATTATATATAGTTCATCAATTTTAAAATTTTAGGTACAGACTGTGTCCTCATTATTATTAACATGACTCAAACCATTATAGATACATGGCATGTAGCTTGGGTGCACCTGTCATGTAGTACCGCATCAGATAACACACTATGTTTTTTTCGTGAGTTCTATATGCATGGTAAATATTCCTAACACACCATTTAGTTTCCTTATAAACATTGTGTAGATTTCAAAGATTCACACCGAAGACCCATTAATGTATCTCAAGAACACGATGAGAAGGACACATGGTGTGTGGGACATTAGTACACTCCATGTAGTCCAGTTGTGGTACACACATATTACCTAGGTCTGTACACTGTTTATACAAAAAATGAGTTATATGGAATCAATGTATATATTACAAAAAATGTAGTCTACCAAAAAAATAAAATAATTAAATTACATAAATATGAAAATAACAGCATTAAAACAACTAGATTGGGTTTCATAGGAATGATCGTTTGTAAATTGATTAGATGTAAATTCGATGAATTAAATTTCAATAGAATGTATTATTATACATTTATAATTTTTTACCATGACTCTAAAATAATAATTTCCTAGAGTATACATCATAATGATATGGTCGTTGAAGTTCCCAACTCTTTTGATAACCTTGAGGTTCTATGAAAATATTCTTAAGAAATATTCTATTAATGGATAAAATACTATGATGGGTAACATAATAATTAGACTATCAAGTGTTAGTATAGAAGAGAATATCAGTATTCTTACTAGGAAATTATCACTTTATAATCTCCATGACATGTGATTATGAGAACATCCATACATATAGGAAGTCCTCATCTTGTGATGTCATCCGATATTACCATCTGTGTGCATGTGTAATGATACATATAATATAATAATATTATTTATTCAAGTTATGAATCATTTATATATATGTATTTCATAAACAATGAAAATTATAGTTCATCATAATACTGATACATTGGATATGTCATGATTGACATGTCAAATTTGTGGAAGTATTTGTCCCTTCCATATTTATGGAATATGATATCGTGCCATTTTAATTGGAGTAGAAGAATAGAATTAAACATAATGGACATGGTATAATGATGGGTTTATACTGTATAATAAAATATAGACATATCATGAAAATAGGTTCATGAAACAGATGTTCAACCTGCATGATAAGATGTATCAACAATGGGATTATATAACAAAATTAGGGTTCGAATGTGGTTATCATCATTGTGACATTATTTTCATTATCTATGGTGATTAACCAATTTCTAGACCATAAAAGTTGTTTTCAACGCTTTTACACCGGGGCGCGCACACGCGTCCGTCACGCATGGGAGGACATGCGGCTCACAGCCCCGCATTCCCACTTTCCAAAAGCGGGCTGCATCCGTTCCTTATTCGGGGACGTCTGCTCCTTTATCGAAACCGGGATGATGGGATGTTGGTTCTTACTTCCATGGATTCCTCCTCGGAGCTCATTACCTAATCCGGGTCTCCCTCATAGATTTAAGTCGGGTTCGTGAAGCTCATTACTGGTGCCATATCTACATGGACGCCAGTTAATTACGCTGCTTCTGTCAAGACGATCCAAGGGGTCTTGTTGGGGCAGAAACCTTCAGTGAGGAGAAAGGTCATGTTGGGATGTCGTTGGCATGTCTTGACGCTGGGGATCATCATGTATGTATTCTGACCCTTATCACGGGGCTTCTCGAGGGTGTGGAAGCCCGAGGCATCCCACATCGAACACGGTGAATGTGTACTGTCTGAGGTTTTCCTCAACCTCCCATGTTTAAGACGGGGTATGTCGTGAGTTTAACGTCTTGCAGAGACAGATCAGACTGATCGAAACACTAAGAGTGGATCAGATTGAAGGACCCCCTTGGGGGAACACCGATGTTGGGGCCAGTACGAGGGCGGATTCCCAGATACTATGGAGTGGGGTGGAGTGGCATGATCTCACCGGGATGTGGTGGCCTGGGTAAGGATCAGGATGGATGACAGAGTGAGGCATGGGGCTTATGACTTCAGACGGCCCAAGAGGGGGGATACAGTTTAACATTATGTGGGACGAGATACAGTTTAACGTCATGCGGTACGAGGGCATACGGTTTAATGTCATGCGGGACGAGGGTATACGGTTTAACGTCATGCGGGACGAGGAATTTGGGGCTTACGCTCTGAGGCGGCCCATGGTGGGTATGGGGGTTACGCTCTGAGGCGGCCCATGGCGGTTATGGGGCTTACGCTCTGAGGTGGCCCATGGTGGATAGGGAACCGACGTGGAGAGTTCGGAACAACCGAGTGGTGGGCTTAAACCTCTTGGAGGCTTCCAACGTACCATGCATTAACACGGATCAAAGTCCACATAGTTCGCTGTCATGGGGCTTACACCCAAAGGCAGCCCATGGTAGGATGTCATGGTCGATGCACGTTCTAAGCCCATGTGAGTCATGCTCGGTGTGAGAAACAAGAGGCAGCAGGTACCATACGAACACATCGCGAAGGGTGCGTCCGTGATAAGCGGAATGGGGCTTACTCGTTGAGCGGCACAAAGAGAAAACAGGGGCTTACACGTGGTTAGCGGCCCTGGGTTCCGGGGTTAACTCTAGGTTGAAGGATTGTGGTGCGACAAAGCATAGTGGGAAAGGGACTCCACTGGCCTTGCCAAGGGGGAAGTACAGAGATGCACGGGTGCAACCTTCTGTAAGAGAGGCTAGGGGCTTACGCTCTGAGGTAGCCCTTCCCCCGTGGACAAAGGACACTCCAAAAAGGAGGATCTTAATCCATGCGAGGAAGAGTCCACTACCGTGGAGACGAGAGATGTAAAAAATGTCCGAGTTGGGGGGACCCTACATACGAAGAACGGGGTCAGACCACAGTTTAACATCATGTGTTAAGGATGAGGTGCTTAGCAGTTTAACGTCCGGAATCTTGGACGAGGTGGGTTCGCTCCACACCCCTAGGGCTTACATTCCCAATTCCCTCTACCCCTTGTGGGAGGGAAGGCGTCGGCAAGGCCGTAATGAAGGGGGGCCACAGGGCGAACCACTAGGGGGACCACGTTAGAGTGGCTATGCGAAAAAGCAATAGTCGTTAGCGTGCCTATGCGGAGAAGCATAAGGAAACGCAACGCAACAGGAAACACCACCCAAGGGACCTTGAGGTTACTTCGCACGATCCTGGGAGGCCGTACGGAAAACAATTCATGGGGCGCATGCCCGGCAGGGAAGACATCATGTGCCGGTGCGGAAAGGCAGCCAAGGGGCATCAAGGTGAAGGGTCAGGGGTTTTGCGCGCCAAGAGAAGGTATGTGCGCAAAACAACGGGATGGCGCGCAATGGGAGCCAGGGAATTGCGCGCGGAGAGGGAATGGCGTGCATGGTATTGCTCACACGGTAGGGAATTGCGCACACTGGACACGGATTGCGCACAAGGAAGGAACCCGGAGGAGGGGGAATATTCACTTAAGCTGGTGGAGTTGCGCGCAAAGGCGAACCCCGAGGAAAAGTTGCGCGAAAAAAAGAGATTTCCTGGAAGTCATATTGCGCGTGGGGGGAGTCGAATTGTGCACTCGAGAGTAGATCCGAATTCTTCAACCCCCATACCATCGGGGGTCGCCTTCTATTTATAGCCCCAGCCGGCACGGAATCCAGGCGGCGCGCAAAATATTTCTGCACCGGGAGCCGTCGGCGCACAAAATCTCGCCGCATGGAACCGGGGCGCACAAATATTGCGCTCCAAATCGGCTCAATTACGCAAATCCTAGGGATACTTCACGCGCACAACATTATTGTGCACGGATCCTCCTTTATTTCGCGCACCGCTTCCCGGGCCTCTGGATTGGGCCTCTGACTCCGAATATGACTTCGCATCGTCAGTTCGAAACTTCCTCCGGGAGTTATGGACTTTTTTCAGTGTATAAAAATTCTGCCCCTTGGAATGGGATCGGCGAGAGGTCGCGACGATCGGATTCCAAGTGAAATGCCAAAACGCCGAAGTCGACCTCCTCCCTGGCGCGTAGCGCGCAAACCACCGACTCGGCGTGCAAAAAGATGGATCCGCGAGGAATTTTCTCTTCCACGTGGCGCGTAACCCTAGCCTCTCCTATTAAAAGGGGCGTGGGGTCGCGAATCTGTACTAAAGCCTTTCAGAGTGACAGGCTAATCGCTCTCATGCGCGAAAGTTCTCCCACAGTTGCGTGTAAAAACGCTCTGGCAGCGCAGAATCCCTTCTGAATTTTGGCCGCCTTTTCACGCCTGCTCGGGGTATTCCATGCTTAGCATGCCGATTGTGCGCCCATATCTAGGAATTCGCGCGAATCCTACATATTTCTTGCATCACTCTCTGATTCCGCGCACTGCATCCTGATTTCGCGCAACTCCCGAAAAATTCAAGATGGCCGCAAACCGAGTTGATAAGGGGGAAGCTGATGCTCGTAGGATAGAAATGGCAGTGAATGAGGAGGTTTATGGTGCCAAGGTGATCGTTTCCAACAATCTAACCTTGTTAAATCTACTGACCCCAGCCCAGAAGACGTATCCACTGTCCGACAACCTCCCGCTCTGGAACTTTGGCATCCTCGAGGAGGTGCCCCTGCTGGGCTTTGAGGTGGACACGCCGCGGTCATGGGTGACCCGAGAGGATGAGCTTCCTCACTACAACGTTACCAACAGTGGCCATACTTCTAGGGAAACTAGACATATGGGTGTATATGTTCTGAACCCGAGGACCAGGACCATTACTATTGACGAGCCTATAGCAGAGAATTCTCCGGCCCACTACGCGAGCACGTTCCGTCAGAGCGTCACAGATGACATGAAGGGCTGGCTGAAGGATTTGGACCTGCGGTCCTGGGGAAAATCACCAGTGAATGGGCCTGGGCGTTCTGGGTTCGCCATAAGTGTGACCAGTTCGGGGATGAACTGCGGTATGTCGGCCAGTTCAAGGCGGTATGGACATCGCAGTTCAACTTCCACCATCAACCTGAACTCGGGCTGGAGCTATTCACCCGGTGGTCTCTTAACACCAACACATTCCACCTTCATCATGGGGAAGTCAGCATCAGTCACTGGGAGGTTCACTTCATCAGGGGTATCCCACTGGAGGGCTACCAATACGATGAGTTCGTTCCACCCAAGAACACCTGGGAAGATAGGTCACGGACGCCCATGCTAACGTGGATCCGGCTGGAGCTGGCTAAAGAGAGGCTGGGGGTCAAGGACTTCCTGAAGGACATCGCCTAAAAGGGCTGGTTCAACCTGTTCCTTGAGAAGGATCCGGCCGTCAAGATGACGGGCCGGGGTAAATGGTGCCCAACCGCGGCTCAGAGGAGCAGGGATGGGTCATACTGGAGGACCCTGGAGGCGGGGCAATACCAATCATGGGGCTATCGCATCATCGAGTCCTGGGACCCGAATGTCTGGTATATCGGGTTCCTTTCCGCCATCCTGAGCGGGTGGCTCCTGCCGGTGCGGGACGCGAGGATGGGCGTCCGTCTAGCAACACTGGTGATGGTGGGCACCATGGCCGCCAACAAACGGTTCAACTTGGGCTTCCCTATATTGGCCAAGTTGTATGCCATACAGGGATGCATCTCACGAGGGGGGTCACCTCGGAGAGTATGCGGCCCCTTCTAGATTTTCCATGGTTGTGTGACAACTCATCTCGACAGGTACACTTTCCCAAACTCCGTTCGTCCTCCAGGAAAAGGTATGCGACCGTCCTTGCTAAACATCTCAGGGGTGGCGCTGATGATGCTCAATGAGGAGGGCATGAGAATCTGCATTGGCAACCATGCCAACTTCATCTTCAGCCCGTTCCCCACCCTAGTCGGCCAGATGGTGGACAACGAGCGAGGCTCTCTAGAACAACAGGAATATTTCCAGAGCATTCGCGGCGGGGTGCTCGTGGCTCGGATCGATGGTAAGGTGATCTGCGAGCCTTACGTGCCATCCCGATTCGCCAGGCAGTTCCGGTGCCTCCAACGAATTCTGAAGAAGGTATTCACGACTATCTTGTAGGAGAAGAATCCCTGCGTCCTATGCCAGATGTGGTTGAGGTTCACCACCTTCGGCTCTGGAGAAGTCATTACTCTTCCTCCAACCAGGGTTGATGCTGGCTTAGCAACCGAATATGCCGAACACTGGACCGTCGCATACCCTGACGGGCTTTTATGCTAGTGAGTCCGGCAACTCGAGGTTACTCGCGCGGAAACCGGGCCACTGGAGAAAAGGTAAGGGGCTGCCGGAAGTGGGGAACCAGGGGTGCGTCAGGAAGCGAGGGCTGCGCAGGCCGGGACTTCAGCAGCAGGAACATCACGCAGCGCCGCCATGTCCTCGTTACCCGTAGGGGGGTCACATTAGGCGGCCAGGGAACTGCCTGGGAAGCAGATAAGATACCTGATCGAACATTCCCAAGATGCAATTCTCCCGACACTTTGGTCGGCTTGGATGACCCTAGGGCAATGGCTGAGCGTTGAAGCCATCTGGAAGAAGATGATGCAAAATGGGATCCAGCTGCCAGAGGTCGGGCTCGTTCGAATTACCGACCAAGTGAACTTCCATTGGAGACATGCTTATTTTATGGCCACGAACACATACGCACGCCATAGGGGTCGGCGTGTGGAGCCACCTTTCATAGTGAAAGTGATGCTCGGCCATGAGCATGATCGAGAAGCAATGCCGCCGGGAGAAGGCGACATCGACGAGGAGTCGGAGGGGGAGGAGGAGACCAGAGAAGACGAAGGCATAGGAGAAGATGAAGAATAAGGAGAAACCAAAAATGAGGGGTCACAAGGGGCAACCTACCAAGGGATTATTCAAGAGAGCGGCGAGATTGTCGGCTCTGATCTCGACATAACCGAGATACTCGAGGTCTGTCTCTATCTTCATTCATTTTCCTTATTCATCCGTTCTCCTTTTCAACTTCTAACCCATTTCACTGCCTCACTCAGGAGCAACTGAGCATTGGATAGGCGTCCCCACCAGAGGAGGGAGGAGAGGAACCAGTGGGACATGATGGGGATCCTAAACCCATCATTGAATTAACAAGCGCAGAGGGGTCTCCTCTTACGGTGGCTCCTGCAGCGGCCAGAACACTGGAGACCGACCCTCTGGATTCCTGTAAGTCTCACGCATCACTACTAGCGCTTTTTATCAAAATATCCCCACTAATCAGTGTACGCCTTGCGCAATGATCTCAAAATTTGAGGCTCGTCAGGCTGTGGAGCCCGCACCATCCGTGAGCGGACCAGTGGCGAACATACCACCTCATTCAGAACATGATCCCCGCACTGAGTCAACCCTGGAAACTGGTGAGCAGGGGATAGTGGATGTCGGCGGCGCTGTTACTGAGGCAGAGCCGGAAGCTATCGAGGGCACCGTCGCTACTGGGGCGAGAGAGGAAGGTCGCTCGGACGTCGAGGATCCTATTCCTCATGAAGACATCCCTAGGGAAGATCCTGCTGTCGATCTGCTGGCTGCCTTCCCTACAAACCGACCTACTGACCCTGAAGAGGTAGACGACTCGGACTCCGAGGCAGCCAAGGAGAGCCAGATGACATGGCGCAAAGGGTGGAAGTGTATCCAACACTTTCTCAGACAGCCCCAGTCTAATTGGCTGAGGCGGATGGGATCACTGCAGACCTGGCTGTGCTTCCTGTGCACCAGAGGGGTTGACGCTCAGCGCCTTCATCTGACGGTCCGTGATTACATGGCCGAGAAGAAACGTGAGAGCAGCCGGCGCACCGATTTTGCCTAGTGTCGGGAAGGATCGAAAAGTGCCCAAATGTTGTTGAGGGCAAATCAGGAAGTCCGACACCTCGAAGGGCAGGCGGCAGATAAATAGGCCTTTATCGCAATGTGATATGAGCTTGTAGAGCAACTGACGACCCAGCTGGCTGACGCGCAGGAACAACTGATGGAGGCGAGTCACCAGATGACCGGACTTCGAACCGAGTGGGAGTAGGCACAAGATAGGGTTGGCGAGCTACGCTCTGTGGTAGCTGATGAGGAGAGAATCATCATGGAGCGGGAAGCGGCCCTGGAGGCCACCAGCCAACAGGTAGCAGCGCTGGAGAGGTCGATTCGGGGCGCCGATCCTTAAGGGATTCGTTTTGGCCATCTCATGAACCTCTTGCTTGTACCGCTCACCGTCTCAATCAAATACAGGGCCAAATACATTTATCTTGGGTTAATATGCTCAACCATAATTCTGAAATGACTAACAACCCATCACTAAGCTCTTTTGGGTCGCACCCAACGCGAGAAGAAAAGGATACTCAGGTCATCATCTCGTCCAACTACGGGGCATTGACCAAGCCTTAGGCATCCGAAATTGGGCCTGAATTTCTGAGGAGAGGACCTCTGACTGACTGATATATCACCTTCCTAATGTTCTCTGACACAAGAGCTGGGCAATGCCGGGGCATTGAAATCCATCCGAACATAGGGAGATGGAAAGAAAAGATGAATCATGCCACCTGATTTCAGAACACTGTGGGGCGCGACGATGGAGGATAATTATTAACTGTGACGGAAACACATCATCTATATCGTGTTGGCCTGGAGTGGGGACAATAAATGAGGGCTGACCGCAGACCATGTTCGCAACACGGGGCCTAACTCAAATATCACCGGTAAGTTTCCCGGAACGTTGGCCCAGGACAGCAAGCGGACTATAGGTCTATCATCCATGTTGCTACAATAGGAGGACCAAAGGTCTGTCATCCATATTTTGGCAGCAGGTGGACCAAAGTATATCACCCATACTTTTAGGGGGTCCCGTCAAACATGACCAGCCCTCCAGAACGTTGGCCCAGGACAGTAGGCAGACCGTAGGTCTGTCATCCATACTGTTAGGTGGTCCCGTCAAACATGAAATAGAATGAGGATCTGAATAAAGGGGAACGCAAAGCGTGGAAGGTGGAGTGGTGGTTTGTTCAAACAGAGTCCAACACTCCCAAAATTGCACCATCATGGCATAGGCGCATCAGGCGGACGTACCAAACTGGTCATGGGTTGTCCCAATTTTCAGGCAGGACCTCTCTTGTGAGAAAACTACTGCTTCCCATTACTAATAGGGGGCATCCCAAACTTTTTCGGGGTGGATGTTACGATTACACCACTTCCCACAAAGTCAAGCCGAGGGGATGACAATAAGGAGGGATGGGGTTTGATAATCCCTGGGGCTGTACCCAAGATGAAATGTCTGGGCGTTCCTACTTATCTCATTAGGATGAGAATCAAGCCACACGTAGTTCTAAAAAGGCAGTTTAACGTCATGCTGTATGAAATACAGTTCAACGTCGTGTGGGACAGGGGACACACCTCATCTAGGGACAGGCACGACACGACGAGTAACCCGACGTGAATGAGGACATAATCCCGCACCACACCGTACAATCCCACAAGAGAGACCGAGCCGTGGAAATCCCAGAAAATGATCTTAGATTTAAGTCTTAGAATTCAGACAAGAAATGTTTAGTCTGGGCCTGTGGGGAAGTTCCCAGGCACTCCTACGTATCTCATAAGGATGAGAATCAAGCCATACGTAGTTCTTGAAAAGTCATCACAGCACGATGGGGCGCCTGCGCAAAGGAGTCGGGCGGGTCTAGCACTCGCACCAAAAGAAGCGGAATTTGATATATATTGTTTGTTCTTGAAGGTAAATGGTTTTTCTTTTGTGGGGTGACTGGCCCAGGGTAGAAGTTCCTGGCACCTCCACAATAATCAAGCCATATCGGGCGTTGACAAGTGGCATGGTAATCGACCAATACCTGGCGTGATGTCCCCCATGGGGAGGTCATCACAATGCAGTACCATTTTTCGTCGTGCGACTAGGATGATATCATCATAGTTTATGGTAATATGGTTTGGACCAACAGCACAGTTTAAGGTCCTATGGTTTGGACCAAAAGCACAGTTTAAGGTCGTATGGTTTGGACCCACAACACAGTTTAAGGTCGTATGGTTTGGACCGCTAGCGTAGTTTAAGGTCTTAAGGTTTGGACCAGCAACACAGTTTAAGGTCTTAAGGTTTGGACAGGAAACAATGTTTAAGGTCTTAATGTTTGGACCAAAAACACAGTTTAAGGTCTTATGGTTTGGACAAGCAACACAGTTTAAGGTCTTATGGTTTGGACCGACAACACAGTTTAAGGTATTAAGGTTTGGACCGGCAACACAGTTTAAGGTCTTAAGGTTTGGACCGGCAACACAGTTTAATGTCATATGGTTTGGACCAGCAACACAGTTTAAGGTCTTAATGTTTGGACTGGCAACACAGTTTAAGGTCATATGGTTTGGACCAACAAAACAGTTTAAGGTCTTAAGGTTTGGACCAGAAACACAGTTTAAGGTCATATGGTTTGGACCAGCATCACAGTTTAAGGTCTTAAGGTTTGGACCGACAACAATGTTTACGGTCTTAAGGTTTGGACCTCCAGAAACACGCGCGATGCGATACAGCATACCTGATGCGGGTGAGGACGTAATCCCATACCATCACCACATGCGGTTACGAGAGAGGAGCCACGGGCCAAAGGGGCCTATTAGGGTTCAACAATCAGGGAGGGGCTGGAGATGCTAGCTCCCAGTTATGCTGGGCCTGAAACGCAATGTCTGGGTGACTCCTCGTTCCACACGGGGATGAGGGTCAAGCTTCACAAAACATATAGAGAATAAGCCCAAGCACATACTCTAGCGCTCAGATCGCGGGAGCCCCGAGATACACCGTTACAGAACTCGGTCTATCTGATGTGCGGGGGTGTACTGAGGGTTAGTACAAGGAGTGTCGGGATTCCACCTTGAAATGGTGGGGCAGAACAAAATGTGAACCATGAAACCAACATTCAAGGCCCAAGGAGACCGGCGTGATGCAAATATTGAAAACCCGACGTGAATGAGGACATAATCCCACACCACGCCACACGATCCTATGGTCAAGATCCCAAAGGTAAGACAGATGCGATAGCGGACCTCAAGCTGGACCCAAAGAAGAAAGGTCTGGGAGCTCCTACGTATCCCATAAGGATGGGAATCATGCTAGAAGTAGTTCTTAGAAACACAGTTTAACGTCATGTAGGACTAAATATAGATCTTAGTTTTAGGTCTTAGAACTCAGACCCTGAAAAGGGTGGAATTTGGTAATTCCTGGGGCTGGACCCAAAACCAAATTTCCGGGCGTTCCTACGTATCTCATTAGAATGAGAATCAAGCCGCACGTAGTTCTGGAAAGGCAGTTTAACATCATGCTGGTCGAAATAAGGATCTTAGTTTTAGGTCTTAGAACTCAGACCCTGAAAAGGACGGAATTAGGTAATTCCTAGGGCTGGACCCAAAACAAAAAGTTCGGGCATTCCTACGTATCTCATTAAAATGAGAATCAAGCCGCACATAGTTCTGGAAATGTAGTTTAACATCATACTGGACGAAATACGGATCTCAGTTTTAGGTCTTAGAACTCGGACCCAGGAGCCTAGATGTAGGGAAAAATGCAGTTTAAGGTCATGCTGAACTGGGTGCAGTTTAAGGTCATGCTGGACCATACAGTTTAAGGTCATGCTGGACCCAGTGCAGTTTAAGGTCATGCAAGACCATACAACTTAAGGTCATGTTGGACCAATAGTTTATGGTCATGCTGGACCTAGGGGTTGGACCCAAGATGAAATGTATGGGCGTTCCTGTGTATCTCATTAGGATGAGAATCAAGCCATACGTAGTTCTGAAAAGGTAGTTTAATGTCATGCTGGACGAAATACAGATCTTAGTTTTAGGTCTTAGAACTCGGACCCAGGAGCCCAGATGTAGGAAAAAATGCAGTTTAAGGTCATGCTGGACCGAGTGCAGTTTAAGGTCATGTAGGACCATACAGTTTAAGGTCATGCGGGACCAGGTGCAGTTTAAGGTCCTGTAGGACCATACAGATTAAGGTCATGTTGGACCAATAGTTTAAGGTCATGATGGACCTAGAAAAGTCTTAGGAAAAGTAATTCTGGAGGAACCTGGCGTTTGTGGGAGGAGTTACACGCTCACCATCCATAGTCACCAGGGAATACGCGCCATTGGGATATACCTTATGGACAATAAAAGGCCCCTCCCACTTGGGCTCCAACTTGGGTGGTTTCCTGTCGGGAATCATTTGGGCTATGAGAGCCAGCACCTGATCACCTTGCAAGATGGATCAGAGGTGATCCTTCTTATTGAAAGCTCGAGCCATCCTACTCTGATGCCTTTCCAAGTTATGTAAAGCACGAAGTCTACTTTCGTCCAGTGCGTCCAATTCGGCTAGATGGACTTCGGAAACTCTATCCGACTCTTGCTGGTCGTAGACCGCCATGCGTAATGAGGGAAACTGGATCTCGATGGGCAGGACGACCTCATATCCGTACACTAGGGAATACAGAGTCAGTTGGGTGGAGTTACGATTCATCTTCCTATAGGCCTAGAGGGCGTTGGGGAGCTTATCCGACCAAATATTCTTGTTCTAACCAACCATTTTTTGTAGAATGTTAGAGAGGGTTTTGTTAAACATCTCAATCTGTCCATTTGCCAGCACATGATAGCGGGAGGTGTGGTTAGAGTGAATGATGTACTTGGTGTACAGTTTCATCAACTCGGCTGCTCAGAAGTTGGTTTTGTTATCCGTTAGGATTGCGTGAGGTACTCCAAACCGATAGATGATATTGGAGCTCACAAAGTCAGCGATAGAACAAGCCTTGACTTCCCTGAGTAGGATTTCCTCTGCCCACTTTGAGAAGAAATCCGTAGCGGTCAAGATGAACCAGCACTGGCGGGACGTCGCCGGCGGGTAAGGCCCTACGACATCCAACCCCCAGACTGCAAAGGGCCAAGAATACTTGGTAGTATGGAGAGGCTCCGGTGGCCGATGCACAAAGTTAACATGAATTTGGCACACATGACACCTCTTGGCATACTCGATGCAGTTGCGGATCTTGGAGGGCCAGAAGTATCCCATCCTCTGAATCGGGTGGGACAACTTCGACCGGGCCTGGTGGGTGCCACAGGAACCAGCATGCACTTCTTGCATGACATGTGGGATCTCAACTCCTTGAAGACAATGGAGGAGAACACCATCAAATCTGCACCTGTAAAGGAGCTGCTCACAGCTGGGACCGCTTTGAAGGGTGAACTGCGGTGCGCGATGTCGGATTTGTTCTCTCTCTGCTCGGTCCAGTGGAAGATTGTCGTGTCGGAGATATTCAACCAAGGGCGTCCTCCAGTCAGGAACTGTCTCGATCACCACGCCTGAAGCCCCTGAGGGTTCTCACGTAGGGGTGCTAGCGGTGAGATGGTTCACTCACGGGCCATGATTGCCCTTTGGAATAACAGGAGCAATGACTCTTTGGTGCTCCACCTGGATGAATAGTTCATCCTGTTCGGGCTCCGCGAGTGATGCGGCCAGGCTGGCCAAAGCATCTGCTCGACTGTTCTACGATCGGGGAATGTGAACGACCTCTGGCCGGGAGGGGAACTTAGCCATTAGACGGAGGGTGCACTCCAGCAATGGCACGAGCTCTGGCTTCCTGACAGCATAGTCACCGTTGACCTGCTTGACGACTAGCTCAGAGTCCCCTTTTACATAGATATGGGGTACATTAACCTCCAGAGCCAACTCGAGGCTAGTGATGAGGGCATGATACTCTTCCTCATTGTTGGTGAAACCTTATGGAAACAAGAATGAATATGGAAGAACGGATTGCTCTGGGGTGATGAAGACGATACCCAGGCCCACTCTGTTAAGCATAGGATCATTGAGCCTTCTACCGGTAGGGCTTCGGGAGGCCCCGTCAAAGTGCATCTGCCAGCATGGGATGGCGTGATCGAGTGAGAGGATTGCCTCATCAGGAAAGCCTAGATCCAGTGGCTGGTCCGCAGAAGTTGGGTGGGTAGCTATGAAGTCTGCCAATGCCTATCCTTCGACGGACTTCTGAGGGATGAACCTAATGTAGATCTGCCGGAGGATCACCGCCCATCGTTCCAATAGGCCGGTCAACATAGGTCGGTTCTGGATGTATTTCAACGAGTCTACCCGCGAGACCATCTGTACCTCATGGTGCTGCAACTAGTGCCGTAATTTCTGCATGGAAAATACGAGCGCCAGGCAGCTCTTCTCGATGGGGGAATATTAAATTTCCACATCGAGGAGCATGCGGCTAAGGTAGGAGAGGCTATTCTCTGTTCCCTCTTTGTTATTCCGGGCAAGAAGTGTGCTGAGGGATCGCTCCAGGGCGGTCATGTAAAGGACCAGTAGCTTTCCAGAAAAGGGTAGCATCAAGACCGATGGGTGAAGCAGATACTTATTGATTTCCTCAAAACCAATCTGACACCCTTCGTCCCATTCTTAGGCGGTGCCCTTCTTCATTAGCTGGGAAAAGGGCTTACACTTGCCGGCCAGATGTGCAATGAATTGGCGTATATAGGATAAGTGTCCAGGGAGGCCACGAAGCTCCCATATATTACTCGTGGGAGGCATCTGACTGATGGATTTGATCTTCTCTGGGTCGATCTCGATGCCTCGATACCTAACAACGAAGCCAAGAATATTTCCGGAGGTGACCCTGAAGGCACACTTCAACGGGTTCATCTTCATGTGGCGAGAACAGAGGAAGCTGAAAAACTATTCATGGTCTTTGATATGGTCTTAGCATTGACAAGATTTAACCACCAGATCATCCACGTAACACTCCACCAGCGTCCCGAGAATCGTCTTGAATATGCGGTGCATGGCTCATTGATAGGTGGCACCTGAATTCTTCAGGCCGGAGGGCAGAACCCGTTAGCAGAAAGTACCATGTGGGGCCCTGAAGTCAGTGAACTCTTCATCCTAAGGGGCCATCCGGATCTGGCTGTACCCGGAGTACCCATACATGAAGGAGAGGGCTTGGAACCCGAACGTTGCATTGATCAATAGCTCTGTCACGGGAAGGGGAAAGTCATCCTTCAGACAGTGGCGATTGAGATCGCGGAAGTCGATACAGACCCTAATGTACCTATTCTTTTTCTTGACTAGAACAATGTTGGCTAGCCACCTGGGGTACTGGACTTCCTTGACGAAGTTGGCCTTGATGAGCTTATCATCTTCGGCCTCAACCATGTCACCGTGAGAGGGCTGCATTTTTTGGGAGGTTGCTTGAACCCGCGATGGTTTTCTAGGAGGCCAAGGTGGTGGACGGCTACCTAGGTATCTAGTCCCGACATCGCGTCACAACTCCAGGAAAACACATCACTGTGCTGTCTGAGGAAGTCTATGTACTGTTGCTGTTCCTAGGGGGGCATAGCGGCCCTGACCAATGTGGGTCTCGGGTCCGCCTCACTACTGAGGTTCACCTGCACCGACTCGTCGACTGTGGTGGAGACACCCTCCTCAATGGCAGGAGGAGAATCTTCCATATCCCCATCTCTTCTTGTGGAAGGTTCATCCATGGGGGGAGCCGTTTCAGGGATGCCAGACCCTGATGGGGAGCTGGTGCTGGCATTGGCAGCGGAGGTCATCCCGACGGGAGACTCATGCACCGCGGATACCATGGAAACGAAGGAGGTTGACCAATCCCATCTGGGCTTTGGCCTAAGGGCCCACACTTTATGACATCAAAGTAGTAGTGACACGTTGGCTTGAGCCGGCCAATTCCGACCCGGCGAAACAGACACGTATGATGTACTGCAATTGCCATGAGCCCAACGTCCCGATATCGTACAGGGTTAGGAGGCTCAGGGATCACCTGATCCTTGTTGGTGTAAGATTACCAGGTGATTTCTCGCTGCCGCATAGACCCAGAAATATGCCTTCCTCCGGTACCCGAGACAACAAAGCACTCTCCCATATCGGGGGTCGTGGTCTATAAATGATGGATTGGGAAGACATATGCGTCATCCAAATATTCCCAGGGATCACTCTTGACAGCGATGGGCTCGACCTCACCTGCCAGGACCGTCTTGTCCTTGCCCTTGTAATAGTCAGCCTCTAGGTAATGGGCTTCACAAGAGGTAAACGGAGATGCATCTCATTGGAGCACGCCCACTTGACCCTTAATGTAGTATTTGAGGCACTGATGGTATGATGAGGGAACTGCTGCATGAAGGTGGATCCACGGCCTACCCCTCAATGCGTTGTAGGCGGTGTCCTGAGAGAAAACCATGAATTTGTTATTAGCAATTAGGCCACCGAACTGGGTCTTCAGAAGAATCTTGCTGAGTGGAGTTCGCTCGGTCCTGTCATACCTCTAGATCCTGAGGTCGGAGGGAGTTAAATAATCCTCAGACAACCCCAGTTTCTGGAGTGTCCGAGTTGGGATCAGGTAAATCCTGGAAGACGTGTCGACAAGACAGCGGCAGACATCAACGCCTTTGAACTGGCCGGTGATGTATAATGGGATGTTGTGCCCCTGTATGGGAAGGTCTTCATCTTCACCGGAAAACGAGACAACCGCCTGACATTCGGCGTCCTCAATCACCATGGTGTGGAAGGCTTCTGCGGCCGCTACCTACGTTTAAAAATTGAGGGGGCTCCTTAGAGCCTCGGCGAGTGCCTCACACATTTCAGACGACAGGAGAGAGCCTCAAAGATAGAAAGCCTTGCTGGAATGCCGACCAGGTGCTTCAAAACATCATACATTTGAGCCAAACGCAAGCTTCTTCTTACAGGAGGTCGCTCTCCGATCGGAGGCATGAAGGGTCCTACCGGAGGGACCGGTGACTGACTGGTACTAGGCACGTCTCTCCATTCACTAGTCGAAGCCCTGGAGGTGGCTATCATATTCGGACCAGATGGTTGTAGCCGGCCGGCGGTAGGGCAGGGCTGGCTGCGACACAGACGAGGTGGTCCTGCCTGATCCAGCAACACAAATGGTGGTGGAGGCGAACTTGTTGACACCGGGTGAGGGAGCCATGTGTGCGGCTCTTTGTACCGGGCCTACATCCTGGTCTCTGTAGCGTGAACGGCCTGACTGGAGGTGACGACTGGCGTGCACCGACGATTCATGTAGCCACGACTCTGCCAATGTTGGCGACGGCTGGGGACATTGGGGGAGTCCACCTGGCATTTCTCATCATCGGGATCCAAAAAGGGATTTACCAACTATACGGTGTTAACCAAAGCGTACCCCAGGCTTTCACTCGAGGAGTCATCCACTACCGGATGGGGTCTCGGAGGGATCCCTATTTCTGGGGGCATGAAATCTCCAAGAGTACGAGAAGATGATGACACTGGCAGGGCACATTCTTTCTTTATGCGCCTCCGCCTGCTCTTCGGGGAATAGGTAGGCTGGGACGATGATGCCAAAGCGGCACTTGCAGACTTCGAGGACTCTGGCTGACTCAGGCGGGCACAGATGATGCCACAGGCATGGGAGACCGTCCTGCAGGCCATCCAATCGTTATACTTCTGGGACCCATAGTCGGAAACCCGTTCCCACTCATCCCCGTTGTCACTACTACCATCTAATCTCACGAAGACACCTGCCATCTGTGCCGAGGCTGGGCCCAACCTGACTATGTTGTTGTCAATCTGGTCTTGGAGCCAGTCCTTGAATAGATAGCATCACTGGATGGTGTGTCCTAGGATCCGGTGATAAGGGCAGTAGTTAGGATGATCAGTGAGACACGCCTCTTCTGGCTTCCGACACTCAGGCAACCGCATGATCCTCTGCTCCAAGGTGCAACGAAAATAACCAGGGACCTGAGCCTCGCCAAACGAGTAAGTCCAATTCCTTCTGTCTGGAAAGGGGGATATTGGGGGATGACCATGGACAGGGGCCGGAGGAGAAGGCCGAGGAGGCAGAGCCGGATTATCTCACCTGGGTGGCGGCGGCGCGTTACGCGGAGGCACCTACTGATTTTGAGGCGGTCACTTCTGGGCCGGAGGCTGTGCCCGTGGGGGTGGACCCATATGAGCCTGCTGAGCTGGCCATACTGGCAGCAACTCCAGCTGTCTGGGGGCCTCTATCTGGGCTACAGCAGCGGGCTCAGCCTTGGCAGCTCTCCTTACTGGGATTACAGGAGGCAGCAGGCGTGCCTAACTGGCCTGTTGTAGGGCTTCTTCGAGGCGTTGAGCCTTGTCTGAGAAATCCCGAAACCACCTGGGTAATTCTAAGTGATTAGAGAAGGAACTAGCTCTGCCTTGACATTCCCTACACACATCATCAGTAATTTCTCCTGAGTCAGCGGCATGTCAAGGGAGTACGTGAGCCCCTTCCATCAGGCAATGATGTCCGCGACTCGCTCGTCGGGCCATTTATTGCACCTGAAGAGGTCTGCAATGTTCGTCTTCTAATTTGTGGAACTGAACTGGTAGAGGAATTTTCAGCGAAGGTCCTCCCATCTAATCACAGATCCAACAGGGAGCTGGCTATACCAGATGAATGCTGGTCCTTCCAGTGTTTGAACGAAGCAACGGAGCTTGGCAGCCTCCTGCTACGCCAGAGTCCCTATCATAGTCCCGCACCTCGAGTTGAAGTAGTCCATGTGTTGTGGTGTGTCTCTGGTCCCGTTAAAAGGGGAAAAAGTGGGGTTCCCAAATCCCGACGGGGCTGGAATATCATCCACCCATGCTGGGTATGGATTGCCATCCGGCGGGATTGCCACCTGCCGAGTTTCCAGGGCCTCCAAGCAAGCGATGAGTACTTCCATCAGATCATTCGGATGTGGAGTCATGTCCTGACGGATATCTCTAACCCCAAATGCATTGTCGGGCTCTCCAATCTAGTAGTCAAGCTAAGCAGCTCGCGGGGCTGCTGGCGGAGCGACTCTCGGGGCAGTGGGAGGAAACTGAGCATGGTCCCCCATGTGATTCCGCCGCTCAGGAGGGTTCGGCGAGACGTATCGCTTCCTCTTGCCATGGGCGCCAGCCTCTCCCCTGTCAGCAAACACGACATGGTTGTGGTTGCCCGGGGGAATCTCGACAAGGGGTAGGTGCTCCTGCCCCTACTGTCCTGACCTGGGATTACCATAGTCAGGTCGCCGCTCAGCAATGTGTTTGGCCAAGAGTTCATCAACTAGCATATTTTTCTCAGCAAGCTGCTGGCGTAACGTGGCCTTCTCGGAGTCTTCCTCTGCCTTTTGCACCGAGGCAGATCGGTCGTTGGGCATGACAGACCCGACATGCTCTTTACCCTTGCCGATGTTTCGGCTCAGTGTCAGTGCTTCCGTGGGTAAAGGGAGACCTAGAAGGCCCCTCTGTTGGCGAGTAATCCTCCCAGATGGGTCTAGTAGCGGCTTGTCCTCAAGGGGTGAGTCCCTGTCGAGGGGATACACACCATTTCCCTCATCTGAAAGGTCATCCATGTTGACCGCCACTGCCTTTGGCGACATTCCCTCAGGGCCGCCCATTGAATCGGGCTATCGGCGGATCACACAGAAAAGAAGGGCAGCATACTGCCCCCATCTGCAGACGTGCACATGGGGGGTGGCATCCTCAATAAAATTTCATAGTACTTGAAAACTTTGGACGCATTGTTGCTGGAGGGCCCCGTGGTTTCCTGGCGACTCGAGGTGCCGAACCGCAGGGAGCGCTGCCAAGTCGACCCAACGACACTGCTCACCGATATCCTCGAGATGCGCTTGGATCCCGGGATAAGGCGCTAGCTGATGGAGAAGGCAGGAGTGAGTCACTCGAAGTGTCTGGAAGAAGTATTCAAACTCTCCCGGGGTGAGTGCCTCTGGCACATCAAAATCCGGTTCTGTGTCCGGCCAAAACTTCTCGGGGAAGTGGCCTGCTGCAAGAACGGTCCAGAAGCTCCATGACTCCGGTTCGGGGTCTGGACCTTGATGCCCCTGCTCGTTCACCGAGGATGGTTGGGGAACTGGCAATGGTGCTGAGGCAGGCCGCCGGGCTGGTGGGCAGGCCGGCGGTAATCACCGATCCCTGAGTCTCCCTCCAAGGGCTTCAGTTCCATGGCTGCCACATCGTGATAGGACGGGCCAACGAATGGGCCTCCTGTCATAGAATTGGTGCTCGCCGAGGGTGTGTCATATTGCGACTCATCCATCGGTCCCTAGAAAAGTTCCCCACCCTCCCTGACAAGGGAGGAAGGTTCTTCCGGGGAGGCCAGTGGAAACTGCGGGTTTGACCCCTGGGGGTATGCCAAGTCCTCGTCCTCTTGGATATACCTTCGGAGGGAGGAGAGAATCATACGAATCTCGCATTCACGGAGTACGAGTCTGACGCGTCGTGTCCCCATCCATGCCCTCAACTCGAAGGGTTGGGGGAAAGGTTGCATCGTCGAGTCATACTCCGCCTCAGAATCTGAGAAACAGACTAGTCTAATTTCTGTCTGGACTCCCCTGACATTCCACTTACGGCAACGATGCCCGGACTTCCTGCCCCTGGGTGGCTCCTCAAGGTAAGGATGATTCCCGTCAAGGAGTCCCCTGGTCGCAACAGAACTAGGGCAGAGGGGACTGATGGCCGGGGTGCGAGAAGCACCGGGATAGATGTCGAAAGGAACATGGGGAGGACCTCTATGTGTGTGAGCGATAGGATACACAACGACATCATACTCACAGCTGGCAGTAGGGGGAGTGACCTCATACCCAATGCGGTGGGTGCTGGAAAGAGTCATACCCAGAGCATAGCCGTTGTGAAGAAGCCTTCGAAATTCCAGGTCAGTGGCATGGAATGAGCCCTCATGATGGGTGGAACCACTGCAGACTGGTCCGCGGTGGCCATTTCCAGTGTCCGCGACCGGGAGATTCGACCCAGCATGCCTGCAGGGCGGTCGGGGTTTCGATCCCAGTCGGGCATGTGGCTGCCCCTTCTCAACGTGTGCGGGGATCTGGTAGGAGGCATCAGTAGTGGCTCGGGCCATAGTGGCTGCTGAGATTGGTTCTCTAGGATGGGAATTCTATTCCGCTCGCGCCCGACGCTAGCGTTGGGTCAGATGGGTTGGATCCGGTCGTGTGGGCATAGAGATTTCCTAGTCCTCAGCCCGGGGATCCGGGCGACGACGTCGACACAGCCTGGCGGGGGTTCTTGCCGTTAACCCCTGGGACGGGTCTCCGATCGGGCGGACCCGGACATTCCCCACCTCTTTGGAATAGGGGAGCAATGTGTCAAGGTGCTCCGAGGATAGGCTTTTGAAATGGTTGAACGTCGGAGTGGGGAGCGGCGGCTCCCTGTGCGGCCCTCGGGGGCGGCGAAGATAGTGCGGTGAAACCGCCTATAGATCCAAATGGGCCAGTCCCCTAGTGGGGATGATCCCTTCCTCATCGTACCTACGAACCAAGTCATGGATCACCTTTCGCTGGATGATTTCTGATAGGTAGAGGGGGTGTGAGCGCCCGACAGTCACGGCAATCGGAGTCGGAGCGACTGTGGAAAAGACGGGACCGTGCGGGGTAGTCGCGTCGGTACTGCCCCTGCCCCTATGCCGGTGGGCAGGTGGCGATCGAGCTCCAAATGCAGTGATCTGATTCCGGGATGCAGGGAGATGAACCCATTAGTTCTAAAAGGAAAATAGATCGACAACCAATAGCCCAACGTCTTTCCGTCTTCTGTGGTCGACGAGAGGGATCCAAGCTGATGACGTCGCGGAATGGAGTGCACAACATCTGGACTGCCTCGACCCCTGGCATGTTTCACATCCCAGTGATAGGTACCTGGACCTGGTGACATGCTGATATTCCAACATCCAGAATGCTGCCTGTGCCCATATTGAGGATAAGAGCTTCACATCGAGTTCACCATTTTCTGTTTCCGAAGCTTTTAAGCTGGGGCGCGTGCGTGCATCCGTCACGCATGGGGGGACACGCGGCTCGCAGCCCCGCATTCCTGCTTTGCAAAGGCGGGCATCATCCGTTCCTTATTCAGGGATGTCTGATCCTTGATCGAAACTGGGATGATGGGATGTTGGTTCTTCTTTCCCTAGATTCCTCCTCGGAGCTCATCACCTAATCCGGGTCTCCCTCATAGATTTAAGATGGGTTTGTGAAGCTTATTCCCGGTGCCATATTTGCATGGACGCTAGTTAATTACGCTGCTTCCGTCAAGATGCTCCAAGGGGTCTTGTCGGGGCAGAAACCTTCAGTGAGGAGAATGGTCACGTTGGGATGTCGTTGGCATGTCTTGATGCTAGGGATCAGCATGTCTGTCTTCTGACCCTTATCACGGGGCTTCTCGAGGGCACGGAAGCCCGAGGCATCACACATCGAACACGGGGAATGTGTACCATCAGAGGTTTTCCTCAGCTTCCCATGTTTAACACGAGGTATGTCACGAGTTTAACATCTTGAGGAGATGGATTTGACTGATCTAAACACTGAGAGTGGATCAGATTGAAGGACCCCCCTAGGGGGAACACCGATGTTGGGGCCAGCATGTGGGTGGCTTCCCTGATACGATGGGGTGGGGTGGAGTGGCATGATCTCACCGGGATGTGGCGGCCCGGGTGAGGATCATAATGGATGATGGAGTGAGGCATGGGGCTTATGACCTGAGACGGACCAAGAGGGGGGATATAGTTTAACGTCATTAGGTATGAGATACAGTTTAACATCATGCGGGACGAGGGCATACAGTTTAATGTCATGCGGGATGAGGAATTTGGGGCTTACGTTCTAAGGCGGCACATGGTGGGTATGTGGGTTACGATTTTAGGCGGCCCATAGTGGGTATGGTGCATACGTTCTGAGTCGGCCCATGGTGGATAGGGAACCGACATGGAGAGGTTGGAAAAACCGGGTGGTGGGCTTGATCCTTTTGGAGGCCTCCAACGAACCATTCGTTAACACGGATCAAAGTCCACTTAGTTCGCTGGCATGGGGCTTACGCTCTTAGGCGGCGCATGGTAGGATGTCATGGTTGATGCATGCTCTAATCCCACGTGAGTCATGCTCGGTGTGGGAAACAAGAGGCACCATGGAACAGATGATCATGTCGCGAAGGGTGCATCCGTGAGAAGCGGAATGGGGCTTACGCGTTGAGCGGCCCAAAGAGGAAATAGGGGATTACGCGTGGTTAACGGCCCTGGGTGCTGGGGCTTACTCCAGGGTGGAGGCCCGTGCTACGAAAAAGGACAGTGGGAAAGAGACTCCACTGGCCTTGGCAGGGGGGAAGTATAGAGATGCACGAGTGAAACATTCCGTAAGAGAGGCTAGGGGATTACGATCTGAGGCAGCCCTTCCCCCGTGGACAAATGCCACTTCGACAAGGAGGATCTCATTCCATGCGAGGAAGAGTCCACTCCCGTGGAGACGAGATGCATAAAAAATGTCCGAGCTGGGGGGACCCTGCGTGCAAAGCACGAGGTCAGACCACAGTTTAACGTCATGTGTTAAGGATGAGGTGCTTAGTAGTTTAACGTCCTGGAGCTTGGACGAGGTGGGTTCGCTCCACACCCCTAGGGCTTACTTGCCCAATGCCCTCTACCCCTTATGGGAGGGAAGGCATCAGCAAGGCCATAATGAAGGGGGGCCGCAGGGCGAACCACTGGGGGGTCCACGTTAGCATGTCTATGTGATGAAGTAATATCTGTTATCATGCCTATGCGGATAAGCATAAGGAAAAGCAACATAATGGGAAACACCACCCAAGGGACCTTGAGGTTACTTCGCACAAGCCTGGAAGGCCGTATGTGAACACAACGCATGGCGCGCATGCCCGACAGGGAAGACATCACGTGTCGGCGCGGAAAGGCAGCCAAGGGGCGTCAAGGTGAAGGGTCCTGGGTTTTGCGCGCCAAGAGAAGGTTTGCACGCAAAACACCAAGATGTCGAGCAATTAGAGCCAGGGAATTGTGCACGGAGAGGGAATGGCGCGTAGGGTATTGCGCGCACGGAAGGGAATTGCGCGCACTGGACACAGATTTCGCACATGGAAGGAACCTGGAGGAGGGGGAAAATTCGCTTAAGCCGGTTGACTTTCGCGCAAAGGCGAACCCCAGGGAAATGTTGCGCGAAAAAAAGAGATTACCTGGAAGTCATATTGCGTTCGGGGGGAGTCGAATTGCGTGCCTGAGAGCAGATCCGAATTTCTCAACCCCTAAACCGTCGGGGGTCGCCTTCTATTTATAGGCCCCAGCCGGCGCAGAATCCAGGCGGCGCGTGAAATATTCCACATCGGGAGCCGTTGGCGTGCAAAATCTCGCCGCGCGGAACCGGGGCGTGCAAATATTGCGCGCCTCATAGGCTCGATTACGCGAATCCTGGGGATAAATCGCACACACACAATTATTGTGTGCGGATCTTCCATTATCCCGCGCACCGCTTCCCGGGCCTCTGGATTGGGCCTCTGACACCGAATATGACTTTGCTTCGTCACTTCGAAACTTCCTCTGGGAGTTACAGACTTTTTTCGGCGTCTACAATAGTATAGTTAAAGAAAGTCCTACAAATGATGAAAGGAAAGAATCCTAGAGGATCAAATAATTATTGTTTATGATTATCTCAATTAAAATATAATTTCATATATATAATTATCATGACTAAGGGATAATTTTTTTCACATTTTATCAAAATAAAAAAATTATTGTTGACATAAATATTGAAATTATATATTTTTATATATTCTATAAATTGTAGTGGAATATGAACAGTTTGATATTTTTATTGGTGAAAATATTAATTGAAATGTTTTTTAAATAATATTTGTTATTGGGAATGATTGTGTGGACAAAATAATAATTCTAATATAATTATAATTTTGTAGAATGTGATTCGTTAGTTGTTATAATATTTTTTAATGCCCATAAATTAATTAATTACATATTTTATGATAAATCATGGATCTATAAATATATTTTTATATCAATTGTTCATGTTGTGAAATCGATAATCGAGAATTATTGTGAACTACCAATTTTCTCCTGATTCATTCTCTATCCCTTTTGAGAAGGATTAATGAAATAGAGATTCATTGAAGACAAAATGATGAGTGATCATTGAAAAAAATGATAATAATTTCATTGTTATTGAACCCAATGATCAATTTCCATTGGTCGTTATTCAAAGGATAATGTGTGGACCACTTCTAGAGGAGTTTAATACCAATAATATTAATGTGAAAAAATAAAATTTTAAATGGTATTTTCAGAGGAAAAAATTATCATTTTTGAAAGGTTTCTGTGTTAATGTTGTCATTTATTCATATTATAAAAAAATTTAATATAAGTCCAATATAAATGATCCTTTCTCAGGGTTATAGGTAAATAAAATATTAAAATAAATTTGAATATATCACACCCACTAAATTCTTCCTTTACACTTGAATCCAACTAGTGGTATGAGAGGGGTAAATATTAAATTTCTAGATATTTATTTGAATGTTGATACATCTATAATAAAGGGTTAATATTAATTTTATATAATTTTTTCATTAATCAAATTTGAAATTAAATGTAATAAATATATTGATTATATTTTTTCACTGTTTCATTTTCATAAAGGTATAATAATTGATGAATAATAACTACAACTTCAATTAAGAACTTCCAATTTTTGGCTAGAAGGATTGGGTTACATTATGTGTACTAGGAGGTACACTTTGTGTACCATATAATACTACACATTTCCATGCTAGGATGAAACACATCATAACACACAACTATTAGATGTGGTCTATTCAAAGTGTTGACCATCGATACTATAAGACAATTTTCAGATTTCATAGTATGTATCTGTGTACTTTTCGTGTAGGTTATGAGGGTCAACATCATAAATTGTTCTATATGTTCGGACATTAAATATGGTAGAAACACATGAATCTGAAAACAGTGTATATTTATGAAATAAACTATGTGTTTTTGGTGTAAATTGTTTTTAGATCACTAATTACCATATTTTAGATACACACCAACATTTCATAATACTATAAATTAGAGGTACATGATGTGTCATGGGAGAGAACATGTCCTGTTATCTGTCACCTAATAACACATTGATATTTTCTACTCATTTCACAAGCATGGATGATTTAGATTACATTACATGTTGATGGCTAGTACACATTGTGTAATCAATAAAGATACATGATCAAGACCTAGGAGAGTATATCAGAACATGGAAAGCAGATACAATTTTTGTAGTTGTCATGTAAACTCCATGTAGTCTAACTATGTCAACCCCTAGATCCCCAAGCATGTGACCCTGAAAAATGAAAATTGTAAAATGGAATATGGAGGGATAAAACACTTAATGTTGTCTCCAGATGACCTATATAATTAAATTAAATTTAATTAAAAAATTTATTCATGAAAAGAATATTGCTTCAATTGTAAATGTATTTTTGACATTTTAATAATATTTTTAATTATATAAATTTAGCTATGAATTTATTTTAATTTATATAAAACTATTGTTTCTTATATTTATTTTTCATTTATGCTTCAATTAATATTATCTCTAAGAGTATTCATATGGTCATTAAGTTGAAAGGGAATTAATTAATACATGCACGTTTTTTTATAATAATTAATGGAAAATAAATGAGTTTTAACCATTTACATTGATTATATGTTGTATGTATGGCTATTTATAAGCTAAACCAAGACTTATGTATGTGTTTAAATTTATTTAATATAATTTATTGGATGTGTTTGAAATGAATTATTATTAAATGAATTTTTATGGAATGTGATTCATCCCTCCTTCCATTTTTATATAGGACCTGCATGTAGAGGAATATTTATGTAATCCCCCTTTAGCTAATCCTTTGGTTCCCATCACATATGTGCAAGTTATAATTTTTTTAATTAATTGTGTTTCTCAAATCATGGTGAGGCATTTCTAGATCGTACCATAATGCTACCAAGCCATGCGTTACAAACATAAATGAGTGGAATGTTGTAAATCAGGAAAAGGTCAAAAAAAGTATTCTTTCCCATATTTAAAAGGATTATATATGTTTTACTCATTAAATCAAATATAATATATTACTGATGAATGGGTAATTTAATTAATTAATTATTTTTACCTATTAAATTGTTTATTTTAGGGATATAAGGTCATGATCACATTAATAAAAAAATTAAATGAAAAGGTGGAAATTAATTAAATGATTCACATGTAAATGTTTTTTTCGAAACTAATTAATTAATTATGTAACATCAACATAATATTAATAGGTAATGTAATTGATAAAATAAATAAAATTTATTTATAATTAATTAGAGTCTTTCAAAATAAGATTATGTAAGACTAATTCGTCCATTTCCTAATTGGGAATGAAACCATAGAACTACATCTAGTACATGGACAAATTCTTAACAAAAAATTTTATCATGGATTTCTCATGAGGTTTTGGGGTTTAATTAATGTATATTTTATTTATTTTAATAGCCAATGTTAGTTTAAAAATAATATGGAAGAAATTGATAAGGAAATAAAAATATGGATTTAAAGATAGGGAAATCCACTATATGGATCATGCACTTGAAATCATATAGTTGAAGATAAATTCTACAAAATTACATTGTTATATTTTTCATGGCCAATGTATGTATCATTAAGAAATTTAATGTGGATCATTGGCACTAAAATATCAAAGATACTATATATTTTAATTTAAACGGTGAGGGATATTGAAACTTGTTAAAATAGTTATAGATTTAACAAAATAAATTAATCTATTATTTCTTACATCATTTATTATTAATAAATTAATTAATAATATTTCATGTTAATTGTAATATAAATTACAAATATCATCATCCACTCTATCTCTTAGGTCAATATTGGAGAATGAAAACCTCCTAACTGGATGTCACATCCAAGAGTGGTTAAGAATCCATCAGGTTTTTCTATACCATGAAAGGAAATCATACATGAAAGAACAATCAATTACTGATGGACATTATATAAAGGTAATGATGATGTGTTCTTAGTAAATGAAAGATATTTGAGTGACCTGGTAAATGTTCAATTTTTCTTCTTTCATCTAGGCAGAGTGAACTCATGATGTCTCATGAAAATATGGATGTTGACATCATGCTTGATAATGAATATGGTATTTACTACCATTGATATAGATAATAATGTTTTAATATTTCCATAGTAGTACTTCATATCTTTGAGACGGTTCTTGAACTGATCACCTCAAAGACAAATTCATTAGCTACACAGAGAATATAAATGTTCTAAGGGTTATACTCCCAAAATTTCACAACCTGTCCTCAGGGCCTGTGCCGTGACCACCCCAAGCCCACCTTCCATAGGCCAGGGGCTGGCGACTAGCACTAAAGGTGTAACTCCCTAAGCTAGGAAGGCACTACCTTTATAAAAAGTAGACACACACAATTAGAGTACACAAATGGAAGCAAAACTCTATATAAAACTGAATACAAAGGTAGTGCTAAAATTAAAGGGGCTGAAAATACATGCCCTACAGTAAAGTAAAAGGAATAGACAAAACATGTACAACTAAAATAAAAACAGATGGACGGTGTCTAGCAGCTCCTGGATCATCCACCAAGGATCCTACTTGAAGGGTAGGTATAGATATCCTCCTCAATTATCCACGTCCGTCCGTCTCCTCCAAGTACCATCTCATCGAGAGGTCCACCTCCGGGCACCGTCCAGTTCTCGTACACTTTGACTCTATCAGCACTATCCGTCATCTTTATCAAACACAATGAGGTGAGGGCATAGCCCGTGCAGAGGTGAGTATAATGATACTCAATAGGGACCCCGAGAACCTCAAGGTCTCACAAAATCCATCAAGTATAAACCACTAAGTATGAATCAATGTATAACCATTACATAGGTATATTCCCATACCTATACCTAAGTTATCTAGAAACCCATCTCAATCAGGAGGAAAACACAAAGGTCATTGAATCATCTCAACCAGGATTTTCATTATCGAAACCACGACTACTAGAGAAATCCTCCTCTATTGAGAACAGTGGGCTGGTCACGACACCAAGGCGCTTCTCACAATCCTTGGACTACTGATGTATTCCTCTTGTCGAGTACCACAGGTCTGAACCCAACTACCAGGCGCTCCTCCGATGTGGGTCTGCCACAAACTACCAGGATATCCCCCTAATAGCCTACAAAGGTATTCCTCCTGTGGGGTACCATGGGTCTTCCGCCAACTATAAGGCACTCCTCTGTCGTGGGTATGCTGCCAACTACCAAGCGCTCCTCCATTGTGGGTCTGCCGCTAACCTCAAGGTGCTCCCCCACTGAGCTAGTCGAATCGGTCGAGCAGTCATCTGGTCTGTCGGCTACTAGGTCTCTGCACTCAATCTTCTTTCCAATGGAAGGATTTTCTCCCCGAGCTATTGGAAAAAACTCCAACATTCGAAAAGTCTCCCACATAAGTATCACAAAGGTCAGTCTCCTCAATGGGATCTAAACACAATAGACGACACGTCATTCAGACGCCCGGTCTGTTAGTTGTTTGAATTTTCGTTCCAGGGGCCCGATTGGATTTTAGGTTCAAACCAACTTGACCATACCCAAACAGTATCCAAACCTCAAGTGGGGTATTCCAAAAGAACCATATCGCTCAAAGATTTCCGTCTCCGCATATTGTTTGTCGATAGGACACCCGTAGCCCGAGTTATGGGCTAATAGGCATATTCGGGTCTGATGTGTCTGGGTCCAGTATGACCTAGTTGAATCGATTTGACCTGACCCGGGTCTGGACCTAGGTCCAACTGGTCTGTGAGTCTAACCTGGTCCAAAGGGGAGGCCCGGCTGGCTGTCGGCAGGGCTCGGTGGGCCATACCGTGGGGGGGGGGGGGTGGCGCCCACAGGTTTCTGAAGGAACCAGAACTATAAGTCGGTTTGGTGAATCCTGTGGGACCTAAGGGGTCCCACCTACAGCGTGCACCGGTGGACGGCTCAGCCAGCCACCCTCCTCTGTCCACCGTGGCCTAAGGCCACAGTCCTTCTCCGACGTGGCGCAATGGCACCGCGCCCTGATTCTCCTTCGCAGCCTACCCTAGACACAACCTCTATCTCTTTCACGCGGAGCAACAGTTCCATGCTCGTCGTCCTATTGTCGTGGCCTTTCAAGTTGCGGACCCTCTTCCCAGCACGGTGTGACGGCACTGCGCCCTTCCGGCACCACCGTGGCCCGCCTGGCCGCGGCTCGATTCTCTGCACGACAAAGTGGTGTCGTGACCTTGTGGCAACCCGGTGGCCTTGTTCTTTCGACTTCTTCCTGGATAGCTTGTTTTCGGTTTCCATGTGTACCACCTCCATCACCATCTTTGAAGAACAAACAAAAGGGGACAGTCAGGCCGTGTTCATGCGGTCCGAGCCCTCCTCGTCCTGGAGAACTATAATCCATAAATTCAAATGAAGAAGAACTGAGGTTCATTATCATATATAACATTAACTAAAATCACCCTACCTCGCTTGTCGTTGATCGTTGACGAGGTTGGTGGATGACGACGTCGATCCGTCGACGTCGGGAAGAGTCCGTGGTAGGACTCCAAGGAAGAAGCGTCGTCAGCGTTCTTCACGGTCAACTCCTTCATTTGATCCGGTTGAAGAAGGAAGAAGATGTTAGACAATGTTCTTCATGTTCTTCACGTTCTTCGTTGGAAGAATGGTTCTCTCAATTTCTCCAATGCTCCACCAGATGGAAGTGCCTACAAAATGAAATAATAGCATTTCCTATTATTTTATTACAGGCATGAATTCAAAATATTTCAAATAATTAATTAATTCATGTGGAGATGGCACTTTAATGAGGGAAGGAAGGTGAAGAATTTCAATGGTTTCCCCCACTTTATGGTGAGTTACAAGGGGGTTAAAGCTTGTGTGGGCCCCACCTCATTGATTGTAAGAGAGGTTAAAACTTCGGGTGGGCCCCACCAAGTAATATCCTCCCAAGGGAGGTTATGTGTGGTTGGGCCCCCACCTCTAACCTCCCTTTGGAGGTTTTAACCATCTCAAATAAAAATAAGTACACCTTATTTTTATTTAATTTAATTAAAAACCCCCAAAAACTATCTTCCATTATCGTTAGAATGCAACTACGGTGAAGGTATCAATAAGCAATCACTGACGCTGCATGTTCAATGGTGCTCTTAAATTTTAATTCCAAGCACAAGTTCATAAGATATAAAATCACATACATACATTTACTGAACGTACCGAAACAAAACATTAGAAGTTGATTCCGGGCACACGGGGCCTCAGAATGAAGCCCCGTTAGAAACTGTGGACTCATAAAATTCCCATGTATTTACGAAATAATGTTTCCACGGAATTTATGAGTCTTTAAATTCTCCCTACCTCAGGTGTTTACATCCCCATAAGCTACAACTCAAACTAAGGGAACAAATAAGGGTACTGAGCATGCCTCTAAGACTGCCGCTCCCATGTGCTCTCCTGGAGGTTCTCGTGCTGCCAGTGAATGCGCACCAGAGGTATAAACCATTCACGCAAGACCCACTCCTGTCGATCCTCAATCAATACTAGAACCTCTGTGAATGTCTCCCCATCATAGATGGTCAGCTCCAAGTGATCGATGATGTGGGAGGGGTCATGCACGTATCTCCTCTGCTGAGATACATGGAAGACATCGTGCACCCGGTGCAACTGAGGTAGAAGAGCTAAGCAGTAAGCCACCTCACCTACTATGATAAGGAATTGGAAAGGTCTGATAAACTGCATAGATAATATACCGCCTCCTCCAAATCTCCGCAAACCTCGTCGTGGTGAGACCCGTAGAAAGATGTGTTCACCATCCTCGAACTCCACACGTCTCTATCTCTTTTCAGCATAAGACTTCTTCCTACTCTATGCTGTCTTCATCTGCTCCTAGATGATATGCACTTTCTTTGTGGTAGTACATATCATGTCTAGTCCCACTAGTGATGAATCCCCTAGGTTTTTCCAACACAGTGGTGATTTTCAAGGCCGACCATACATGACCTCAAAAGGTGCCATAACTATGTTGGAGTGATAAATATTGCTGTTGGAAAACTCCACCAAAGGTAAGTGGTCCTCCTAGCTGCGACCAAAGTCGAGGATAGATTCACGGAGCATGTCCATGAGGGTCTGAATGGTCATCTAGTTCTGACCATCTGTCTGAGGATAGAAGGCAGTGCTCAGACATAGCTGCATCCCAAAACCCTCCTGCAACCCCTACCATAGCCGGGAAGTAAACCGTGCATCTCGATCAGAGACAATTGAGGAAGGAAATACATGTAAATTCATTATCTATTGCACATAGAGGGTTCCCAAGCTCTCTATTGAGCCCTGATCTCTGATCAGTATGAAGTGGGCCGACTGGGGGAGTCGGTCAACCATCACCCATATCGAGTCGTGACTCCTGGATGTACATGGAAGACTCTTCCGGAAGTACATGGATATCCCATCCCACTTCCAGTCTAGAAGCTCTAAAGAATGAACCAAGACTACTAGTACCCTGTGCTCTGCCTTCATTTGCTGACAAGTGAGGAACCATGAGACAAAAGTTTCCACTACCTTCTTCATAACTGGCCACCATTTTTGTCGTCGAAGGTCCTGATACTTCTTCACCACTCCTGGATGTACCACTAGAGGGGAAGTGTGGAACTCACTCAACAATTCCTCCTGACGTGGAACTTGTACTAGGGTATGTCCTCTGAAGAGGATGATGTGCTCCCCACTTTCAGAATATTCATCAGGTGCCTGACCTGTGGACATTAGAGCACGTCGCGTCTCACAGTCAGCGTCTCCATGCTGCACCTCCATGACTCGCTGAAGAAGTGGAGGTGTGGATGTAAGAGACTGAAGATAGGCTGATCCATCACTATCCAAAAAGGATATCTCTAAGGAATCAAGCTATTCTGTCACCTCTCTTAGCAGCTGAATGTTTGATCTCCTACTAATAGCATCCGCAACAATGTTCCCCTTCCCAGGAGTATAGACTATCTCGATGTCATAGTCCTAGAGGAACTCTAGACAACGCCGCGGTCTTAGGTTGAAGTCCACATGATATAAGATATACCTGATACTCTTGTGATCAAACTACACGGTAAAACATTCAACCATCAGATAGTGACGCCACATCTTCAAGGCGAAGACCACTACTGTTTACTCCAGATCATGGTTAGAATAGTTCTTCTCATGCTTTCTCAACTATCTAGAACCATACAGGATCACAGCTCACTCCTATATCAGAACACACCCTTGTCTAATCCATGATTCCTCATAGTAGACTACGTACCCTATGCCCTCCTCTGGAACACTCTAGATGGGGGCACTGTTTAGCCTCTGCCTCACCTCTTGAGACCTCTTCTATAATCTATCTGACCACAAAAGGGTTTCCCCTTATTCGTCAAATTTGATAGTGGTGCTGCAACTCTGGAGAATTCTGGAACGAATCTCCGATAGTTTCCAGCCAAGCCCAAGAAACATCGTACCTCTATCACACTCCAGGGTGCGTCACAGGCAAGCACTACCTCAATCATTGCTGGATCCACTGCAACTCCATCCGCTGAGATGACGTGTCCTAATAATTGAACCTCTATAATCCAAAACAGGCACTTTGAGAACTTACAATAAAGAGGTTCTCTGGGAGTGTGTCTAGTACTACCTACAAATGGTAGGCGTGATCCTTCTCAGTAGTCGAGTAGATCAGAATGTTTTCTATGAAGACTAAGACAAAGTGATTGAGGTAAGGATGGAAAATCCTGTTCATGAGAAAACTGGACACTACTAGAGTTTTGGTTACACCGAAGGGAATATCCAAGAACTCATAGTGGCCATAGTGACCCCTAAAGGATGTCTTCTGCACATCCTCATCTCGAAATTCGAGCTGGTGATTGCCAGATCTGAGTTCTATCGTCGAGAACCACTGTGCTCCCTTGTGTTGATCAAAGAGGTCTTAAATACTCAGAAGTGGGTATTTGTTCTTCATGGTCACTTGGTTTAGGCGACGGTAGTCGACCCAGAGACTCAAGCTCCCATTCACCTTCTTGGTGAACAGATTCGGGGCTGCCCAGGGAGACACACTGGGCCAGATGAATCTCTTCCCTTGCAAGTCCTCCAACTATACCCACAGCTCAAAAAGCTCAAAAGGAGCCATCCGATATGCTGGAGTAGATATCAGTGTCGTCCGAGGGGTTAGGTCAATGTTGAAGTCCACCTCTCAGCAAGGAGGTATTCCTAGAACATCGTTAGGGAAAACATCCATGTACTGATCCACCACTACAGGATAGGTCGGACTCTCCAAATCAACTGCTCTGAGGGTAAGGCAAGACAACTGGGGAGTGACCGGTTGCACCCTCCTCAGAGTTAGTTTGCCCTTCACTACAAATGTTCCCTTTTCTCCGATGAAGGTGATCATGTTCCCATCCCTGCGGACACACCACACGTTGCGCCTAATATAGTCGATCTGAGAATATACTGTAGATAAATAGTCCATACCCAAGATGACGTCGTAAGGTCTCGACGCCGCTATGAGGAAATACCAGCCAAATCTCTCGCCTCCTAGAGTAATCTCACAATACTTGCACTGGTACATAATCATTGAGTCTGCTTCCGTAGGAGTCTCTAGAAGTAAGGATCGAGCCAACAGCTCTGTCAGAATCTCCGAGCTCCGAACGATGGCAGTGGCAATGGAGTAGACACAGATCATACCTCGAATCATCTCCAGAGCTCCATGGTTGTATGCCTCAGCTGCCTGGAGATGAGCTCTCAACTATCCACCTTCTCTCTGTGGTCGGGGTTGACCTCTTGGTGGTGGTGTTGGTAACACCTCAAATCGTTGTACACCACCAGCTGCATGGCTATATCCTCTGCCACGTCCGCCTGCTCCCTGCGGACCACCTCGGTCGAACCTCTGCCTCTTCCTGGGAGGTCCCTCCACTGTCTGTTGTCCGTCTATATGGTGGGTCAGACATTCACATTCCATGTGACCCTACCCGGTCCTCTTGGACCTCTGCATTATCTGTCCACTTCCAGCTGTAGAAGACTCCACTGCATGTCGACTCTGAGTAGGTCTTACTGCTGGTGACTGCTCAGCAAAGAGACTCTCTTCCAGGAGGGCTCTCCCTAACACCCCTACCTACGTCAGGATGTTAAGGGAGATCATCTGAGCTCTGGTCTCTCGCCTGAGCCCCTGCTCGAAGGTTAGGGCCCAAAAAAATGTGTCTGGTACCATATCTATGGAGTAGCGCAAGAGGTTAGTGAACCTCGCTGAGTACTGCGCTACTCTCATGCTTCCCTGTAGTAGATGAAGTAGCTCCTGTATCCACACTGTACGAAGGGTGGCTTGTACAAACTCTGCCCAGAACAAGCTCTTGAAGAATTCCCATAGAATTGTCACCTCGTCATGGACCTGGAGCATCAGGCTCCACCATCTGCCTGCTACTACATGAAGGAGGCTGGTAGAAAAGATAACCATGATGTTTGGTGGTGTCCCTACTAGCTTGAAGACTCTCAACACAGCCTCCATCCAATCCTCAGCCTCCTGTTGGTCCGTATCTCCTCATAACCTGGGTGGCCTCTGGTGCTGGAACTCGTTCAGCATGCTCAATCGGCGTGCATCATCTGCTACTGGAGATGGTGGAATCGGTGGCCCAACAGGGGGTGGTATCACCGGTGCCTCTACTGGTGCCTCAACTGAAAAGGGTCCCTTCACTGATGCCTAATCGCTCGGTGGGCTGTCAGCGCATACAACTCTCGGGGCTCTAACTGGTCGTCTGTGGGTTGGCATCATGAAAGAAACAGATGCGACATGGTCAGATGATTATACATAGTGAGCGGACTAGGTTGAGTTGACTTAAAGAGAAACTTTTGAAACAAACGCGCAATCAGTGTTTTCATGCACTGAGTCGGAAATCAGAAGTCAGGGTCCGGGTGTATGGATACGTCAGCTGCCGCACCAACATTGGACTCCCTGAACTGAAAACCACACTCGGTACACTTAACACTATTGTTTCACAGAAAATAAATATCAGAGTCCTATCTTCTGTAGTAGAACTGAATCCTCTGATACCAATTTTTCATGACCCGTCCTCGATGCCCAGGCCATGACTACCCCAAGCCCGCCATCCATAGGCCAAGGGCTGGCGACTAACACCAAAGGAATAAATCCCTATGTTGGGAAGACATTTCCTTTATAAAAATAAAACACACCGAATCAGAGTATACAATTGGAAGCAAAAAACTATGTAAAATTGAATACAAAGGTAGTGCTGAAAGTAAAGGGTGTTGGAAATACAACCCCAACAGTAAAGTATAAGGAAAAGACAAAATAGGTACAACTAAAAGAAAAATGGATGGAAGGTGTCTAGAAGGTCCTGGATCGTCCCCCACTGATCTCACTTAAAGGGTAGGTATAGATAGCCTCCTCAGCTCTCCACGTCCGTTCGTCTCCTCTGGGTACTATCTCATTGAGAGGTCCCCTCCAGGTACCGTCCAGTCCTCGTACACTCTTCCTCGGTCAATGTTGTCTGTCATCTGCATCCAACACAACGAGGTGTAGGCATTGCTCAGGAAGTGGTGAGTATAACGATACACAGTAGGGACCCTAATACCCTCATGGTCTCACAAAATCCAATAAGGATAAACCACTAAGTATGAATAAATGGATAACCATTACTTAGGTATATTCCCATAGATATACCTAAGTTATATAGTAACTCATCTCAATCACGAGGAAAACACAAAGGTCATTGACTCAGATCAACCAGGATTTTCATTATCGAAGCCACGACTACTAGAGAACTCCTCCTTTGACGAGAAAAGTGGGCCTGTCGCGACACCAAGGTGGTTCTCAATAACTTTTGACTACTGATGTACTCCTCCGGTCAAGTACCGTGGGTCTGCTTCCAACCACCAGGCGCTCCTCTACTGTGGGTCTGCTGCCAACTACCAGGCGGTCCCCCTAATGGCCTGCCGACATACTCCTCTTGTCTAGTACCGTGGGTCTATCGCCAAATACTTGGATCTCCTCCACCATGGGTCTTTAGCCAACTACCAGGAGCTTCGCACTGGGCTAGTTGAATCGGTCAAGCAGTTGTCAGGTCTGCCAGCTACTAGGTCTCCGCACTCTGTCTGCTCATCACTGGAAGGATCCGCTCCCCGATCTACTAGGAAAAACTCCAAATGTTGTGAAGTCTCACGTAGAATTATCTCAACGGTCTGTCTCATCCATGGGATCTCAACATAACTGACGGTGGGTCATTCGTATGCCCGGTCTGTTAGTTATTTGCATTTCCGTTTTAGGGACCAGGTTGGATTTTAGGTTTAAACCATAATGACCAAACCTCAACTGTATCCAAACCCCAAGTGGGTTATTCCAAAATAACCTTCTTTGTATAATATTTCCGTCTCTCAAGACTGTTTGTTGATATGACACCAGTTTCCCGAGTTATGGGAGAATAGGTGTATTCGGTTCTGACATGTCTGGGTCCGGTATGACCCAGTCGGACCGACCCGACCTGACCTGAGTATGGACCAGGGTCTGACCCGCTCCATGAGTCCAAACCGGTCCAAATGGGCATCATAGCCAGAAGGTGCGACCTGACCTGAAGGGGCAGCCCGACCCGAAGGCGCAGCCCAACCCGTGGGGGTGGCCTGGCTGGCTAGCCGCGTGGGCCGACCGGCTCGTCTCGTGCTAGCAGGCCAGGGGGCCTGGCGAGCCAGCCGTGTGCTGGATGGCCATGTGGCCTGACCAGATGGCCACGTGGCCCGGTTGGCCACACCAGGGGGGGGGGGGGGGGGTGGTGCCCACTATTTCTGAAGGAACCGACACTAGGTGTCGGTTCGGTGAATCCCGCAGGACTACAGGGGTCTCTCCTGCAGCGTGCACCGATGGCTGGCTCAACCAGCTGCCCTTTCTTGTCTGTCATGGACTAAGGTCGCGGTCCTTCTCAGGTGCGGCGTGGCTGCACCGCACCCAGCTTCTCCGCAGCGGCCTGCCCTAGTCATGGCCTCCTGCTCTTTTGCGCAGCGCGACGATGCCGCGTTCGTCGTGCAACTACCGTGACCCTCCTCGCCGCAACCCATCCTCCTGGCATAGTGTGACAACACCACGCCCCTCTGGCACCATCGTGGCCCACCAGGCCGCGAATCGATTCCCTACGCGGCATAGCGGTGCGACACCCTTGTGGTGACTCGGCGGCCTTGAGCCGCTGGCTTCTTTGCGACCGACTCGTTGCTGGTCACCACGTGTACCACCTCCACCACCACCAAATAATAAAAAACAAAAGGGGAGGGTTGGACCATGTTTGTGTGTTCTGAGCCCTCCCAGTCATGGAGAACCATAATCCAAAAATTCGAACAACGGAGAACGAAGGTTTATACTCCTATATAAAATTAACTCAATTCCCCCTACCTCGCTTGTCATTGATAGTTAATGATGTCGTGGGATAGCAGCATCGATTCTTCGATGTCGGGAAGAGTCTGGGGTAGGAGACCAAGGAAGGAGCATCGTCGACATTCTTCACGGTCGGCTCCTTCCATTGATCTGGTTGAAGAAGGAAGAAGATGTTCGACGAAGTTCTTCACATTCTTCATGTTCCTCACGTTCTTCATTGGAAGAATGGTTCTCCCAATTTCTCTAAGGACCCACCAGATGAAAGTGCCAACAAAATAAAATAATAGAATTGACTATTATTTTTTGTTGGCATGAATTCAAAATAAATCAAATAATTAATTAATGAACAATTAATTAATTCATGTGGAGATGGAACTTTAATGAGAGAAGGAAGGTGAAGAATTTGAAAGGTTTCCCCCACTTTATGGTGAGTTACAAGGGCGTTAAAGCTCATGTGGGCCGCACCCCTTTGATTGCAAGAGAGGTTAAAACATTGGGTGGGACCCACCAAATAATATCCTCCCATGAGAGGTTATGTGTGTGTGGGCCCCACCTCTAACCTCTCTTTGGAGGTTTTAACCATCTCAAATAAAAATAAGTACACCTTATATTTATTTAATTTAATTAAACCCCCCCAAAATAACTTCCATTCTCATTAGAACACAACTGCGGTGAAGGTCTCACAAATCAATCACCGACACTACAAGTTCAACAGTGCTCTCAGATTTCAATTCTGAGCACCGGTTCAAAAGATATAAAATCTCGTACGAACGTTTACTGAACATAACTGAACAAAATTTTAGAAATTGATTCTAGGCACACCATGATTTAGAATCAAGAACCGTTAGAAACTGAAGACTCATAAAATTCCCATGTATTTAAGAAAAAAATTTCAACAGAATATTCGGGTCCTTAGACTAAATAACATGGCACATATCTCATTCTATTTTCAATTCATCAGATCTTCCCCATCATTATGTTAAATTTTTATATGATCAAGATTGATAAAACTCTATCTGATCATGTTACACTGCTTCTCCAAATATATTATGATTCAAGGAATGAAACTTCATTCATTATAATGGTGAAAATTTTAAAATGGAATGTGAAGTTCATTAAGTCCAAAGATTCATCACTCTTTTACAAGATGAAAATGATCATGGGGAAAACTATAGATCATGATGCTGTCCATTTATTATTTGAAAATATGTCCAATAGAAGAAAAAGATAAACCATGAAAAAAAGAAAGGGGATGATTCAGGTTTATATGTTATCAAACGTATTTTTTTAATTTCTACAAATATTGTATTACATGCAGATTTTGGTGGTGACATATGTATTCAAATATGTGAATCATGTATATTTAGAAATAATAACTGATGGGAGGTATATCTATAAGCCACCAATACTACTAAACATTATTCTATTACTATCACGTATCATAACCATGCATTGATGACCCTAATTATCTACATTTTAAAGGGTTGTAATAATGTACCTTTAGATACCAATAAAATTATTTCTATATACATACATAATACAAATAGATTAAATTTCAAATTATGGAATATATATTTTTTATTTTATTAATATATCAATTTTTATGGTAAGTAATATTTAAATAGATAAATTTTTGTGTTGGATTACATGAACCAAGAAATGAATGTCAATAACATTGTAATTTTACATAACCCATACCACAAGAATTGTTGACATCACTAGCGTGTTCATCTAAATGAAAAATAATCAACTAAATTTCATCATGATGGATATTTAGTTTCTATTAAATTAAATCAATATGGTGAATATCACATATGTATACAAGGAAAAATGACCAAATCAAAAATTAGAGTAAAAGGTTAAATTGGAAAAATATCTTACTTAATTCATTCATACTAATGTGTGTGGTCCATTTATTATTGTTGATAGAGGTTGATTTTCGTACTTCATAAATTTCATTGATGATTTTAATAGATATGAATATGTCTACATAATGAGGTATAACCCACATTTAGTTGATAAATTCAATTAATATGAGAATAAATTTGACAACCATGTTAGAATGAATACAAATAAAATCTCATGAGACCATGGTGGATAATATCATAATCAAAACATCATTGATTATTCATTGGAGTTCGGGATAACTGCTCCACATACTCGGCCTTATATACCTTAGTGGAATGGTGTAATAGAATGGAGGAACCATGTCTTTTTGTACATGATGATATTGATGATGATTCATGCATGTCTCCAATATCCTTTTTGAATTATACATTACAAAATAGTAGCATACATATAGAACTAGGTTATAATTAAAGCATATTATGGTATACCATAACAATTATGGATTGAGGTGAAACTTGACTTGAATTTAAAACATGTATTGGGTTGTGAATAACTTTTTAAGGCTACCTCATGTATGAATATTAAATCCCAAGGAACAAACTGAATCTTTATTGGATATTCTAGAAAAAAAGGGATATTACCTATAAAATAATTCAGATAAAAATTTAATGGTTGAGGTATGCCCCATGATTCATGAGGAGGATCTTATCTCTAATAGAAATGGTGATAATGAGACAGAATTTGACGAAGTCCAGGCTCAGGATACACAATGATGGAATAGGAACAAATTCCCCGAATCCCCGAAGAAGAAGATGTTATTACAAAGACAAAAGCACTTTATAGAAGTAAGATATTATTGAGATAAAAATATATGGTTTTCTAGAAATCAAGGGTACTTAATCATTTTTGTTTATAATAATAATCCAATATTTTATACGAAAAAATTATGTGTAATAGATTATTCCATGTGGCTTAAATCCATGAATTAGAAAATGTATTCCATGTACCAAAACCAATTCTATATTTTGGTATCTCCTCTAGAGTATGTAAAACCTATTGGTTTTATATGGTTTCTCAATAAGAAAATATATATGAATGAAAAATCCATTACCTATAATGAATTACTAGTTTAAAATGGATTCAAAAGTTTTACGGAATTTACTATAATGATACATTTTTCACCAGTTGAAATGATGAAATCCATTAGAATTTGGTTTTCCATTAGGGATTACCATGAGAATAATATTTGTAAAATGGAAATAAAAAAAATTACTTTAACCAAAACCATTGGTAATAAGCCCTTATAAAACAACCTAAAGGGGAAATGAATCCAATTTATTCTAGTGAGTTATGAAAAATCAAAAAAAATTATTTTATGGATTTAGTACATCATCTATGTCATGGAACATTTATATTGATAAATCCATAACATAATTTGGTTTTATAATGAATGATTGTGTTCCATGTGTCTACTAATGGATTAGTTAGAGGGAAACCATTTTCATATTTTTATATTCTAATGACATATTAATTATAAGAAATGTAATAATAGTCATATAAAATATTTTGGGGTGGTTAAATTAATACTTCAATATCAAGAACATGGGTTAGAAAAAAAATATTATTAGGATAAAAATCCATTAGGATAAATCAAATAATATTTTCAGGTGATGTCTATATACATATATTAATATTATACTAAAGATATTCGGTATTAAAAAAAATACAAGAGTGGATTGTTTCTAGAATCAGATGGCATCTATTTTCCTATAAATGTGTCATATGAAACATGATGAATGAAGTAGAATACTAAGGATTAGATATGTTTCAGAAATTATGTGATTCCTGTTTGACATTCTATGTAGTAGGATATATGTTTCCTAATGGTTATGTGTGGTAGGAATATATTAATATAACCAAGTTGATCATTATTTTATGGTGGTAAATACCATCCTTAAGTGTATCATGCATATTAAATACATATTTCTTTTTAAGGTGATAAAGAAGAAATAATCAGAGGATACATAATAACATATTTTTAAACTAATCAATATGACATGATGTAACAAATGGGATACATATTCACTTTTAATGGAGGTGTTGTTAGTCAGAAGAGCTCAATTTGGTTTTGTTTAGAAATTCTAAGGTATATTATTGAGTATATTGCAGCATCTGAGGATGTTAAAGAAGAATTATTTATGTGAAATATCATCAAATAGAATTAAAATTTACCTAACATTAATAAACCTATCACATTCTATTGTGATTATACTATTGTGATGGACCCTACAAAATATCCATGGTTGCATCAGTGGATTAATAAAAAACATGGGAAATACTATCTCTAGAGTTTCTTTTCTTAGAGATATGAAGTTGGAAGGGATGTATTTACATAAAATATAATTTTTAAAACCCCTTCACTAAATACGAGACTCAATAGAAACATGATGACCATGTTTGGGCTAGCAGAATAAATGTCAAAGATAGTTCACTCTCGCCCAAATGAAGTTTGTTGGAGTTGGTTTCCTATGAAAAATTATTTGTACGTTGATTACATATATAATTGATCTATTGATTATTAATATATTTTTATTTACATATTTTCACTAAACTCCATGACTCTAATATAATAATATATTTGAGTATATGTCACATTGATTAGTTTATACCAGTTCCATATTATGAGGAGTACCTTGAAGATCTATGATGATATTTTTAAATACTGTTCTGTGGTAAGATAAATTAATATATAGGACAAACAATAAATATATTTTTAGGTGCAATTTATTGAAATTAGTTGGGTATTATTCTCAAGAAGTCACCACTAAGAAATATTCAATATAAGATATTATATGAACATATCCTCTATTAGTAATTCCATATGTTTTAGTGTCATGATGTTTTCCATTATACAAGGGAGAGTAATGGTCCTTATAGTTTAAAATTATTATTAATGAATGTTATGACTCACATAAATATATTTATTTCATAAACCATGATGATATTATTAAATGATGAATTTATATATATTGGGTGTGTCACAAGAGACATATCATTAATAGATAAGTTAATGAAGGATTTTCCCCTTCAATCTTTATGAATGCCGATATCTTCATCCCTTGATTGGAATAAAATATTTTCATTAAACACCATGGATATAGTGAAATGGATAGTTTATATTAGATGTTTGATGAAATATATATCGAGAAAATAGTTTGGTGACATAGATTTGAAACCATGATGATGAGATACTGTGATTAAATGAATTATGTATCTTAATGAGAGTTCATGAGTGGTTTTCCCCATTACAATATATTGTTATTTATCATGGTTTACTTGATAAATTTCTATATTTTAATCTTGGAGATTATTCACACCCACCTAATTCCGATGAGAAAGAATCTTAGTGGGTCACACATTATTTTTTTCCAATGATCTTGATTAAAATCATTTTAAATTTAATTAGTCTTGGAAAAATTATTCCCAATACTGATGGAAAATTTAAATATTTTTGTATGAAAAAATATTTATTTATGAATGAAATGATTAAATTGAATATGTATTCATCTAGTTAGTAAATGATAGGGGAGTTCTAATTGAAAAAGAAACTATTTATTTTGATAATTAATAAATATGTTAGTTAAATAATATTTTTTATTCCTCAAGTTGACATGCACCAAAAAAAATTTAAAAAATATTTTTATTATAATAATTAATGTAAATATAATTAATTAATGTGTTTAATATTATTTAACTAAAAATGTCTAATTAGATATTTATTTTCTCTAAAATTCTATCTCAATAATTAAATTTTTATGTCTATGGTGTATGTTTTGAAATTGGGAATAGTGATTTTTCCCACATAATAAATTCCATCTTGACTCGTTCAATTTTCCTCTCAACAGTGATATACAAAATAGATATTCCTTCAATACCATAAGAGGAGTGATGATACAAAACCAAATAAAGACAACCAATTATTCACTCTATCACCTATAGATCGATTAGAAATATCTTGAGAACAAAAAAATCATGTGTTGATCACCACCAGTAGAATTGTTTTATTAGATCCTCATAGTACAAAGAATAAAATTTCAAAGGGACTTTTCAGATTATCTACATAATCAATTAAAATGGTTATTTATAAATTTTAATAGATTTTAGTGATGTTAAATAAATTTAAAATGATTTTAATGTCCAATATCACAACTCATGGTGGAAGAAAACTCGATTATTAGACGAAATATTAATATATCTCCCACCACCATATTCTTCCTCAAAGAATTAACATAACAGAGACTGTAAATCTCATAATCCCAAAACCGATGTCTTAATACATTTCACTGGTAGCATATATAATGAATCACATCTAGAAGGACCAATATTTTTTTTGGTATTGTGAAACAAGAAACAAACTTGGGGCATACATTACATTTTATTATACAAATTGAAAAATAATAGTTTTAATAATATCAATATTAAATCTAAAATTTTCATTCATAATTATCATAGTGAACATCATGGAATCCGTGGGGAAGGAAAAAAATAAGGGTGAGCTCAAATTCTCTATGAGGGTTTAGTACAGCTGAGTAATTCATGAATCAATAGGAATACATAATAGGGAAAGAAAACAATGAATAAAAATTCATATAATAAGTAAATTTAGTTGGATGTACATCCTTATATAATATAAATGTAAAATTATATTGAATTATAATCAACAATTAAATATAAAAAAACAAAACAAAAATTCAATTTAAATAACTTCACATTATTAATTGATATGGCACAGTTAATATGGTATTGTAAATAAACAAAAAAAATACATTTACGAAAATGCATCTAGAAATAATTTCATAGTGAAAATTTCATTTATAATAATAATAACAATGATAAATACAAAACATATATATTATACATAATGTTTCATAGGAACCTGATACCTTAACTATTAATATATTTCCTAGATACAGTTTTAAACAAATTGGGTGAAAACCTATTTAGCTGAGGCAATCCAACAGATAAATCCCATTAAAAAAATGATGAATCGAGGGGATTATATTAACATGTCACCAACCCATGTATTTAATTTTTAAATCCTTCCTCATGTATTGAATAATAAATATACTTCATAAACAATGAGACTTATCAAATATATGCATTGAGTAAAGGGTATATACTTAAAAATATTAATCCAGTTAATAAATGAAACATGAAATTAAATAATTTATGTAAAGAAATTTGATAGAAGTATAAGAAATAAAAATATAAATCATAAAAGAATATAGATATTATAGAGAAATGAAATTTCCATTGAATTTTTATTGTAATAATTTGATTGTTTCAACAAAAAGTTAACTATCCAAAAATGAAAGTTAGATTGCATAATAAATTTTACAATTTTATAATTTTCAAATAAAATCTCCTTGGATAAAATAATTAAACATTAAACATAATATACCCTGAAAATGAATTAATAATTATATTAAATGTCAATGTAGAAGTGAAAACACCACATAATACTGGATTAGTTATTAATAACAAATAAGTCATAGTTGAATTTTAATTGATGTGAAATTCCTTAACTCACACGTTTCCTTAGTCAAACATGAATTTAGACACCAATATAAAGGTTTTAAAATATATGCTGATTTATTAAATAATCTTATTAATTTTCATATCATCATATATGTTTTTTATAACATCTTATTACTTCTTGATTTATACTATTTCTTTATATTAATTGTCTTGGTTGTTTTGGGTCTTGATTTCCTATGTGTGTTTTTTCATGAATGCTTACGTAATTGCATATATTATATAGTTATATCATATACACAATAATTACCATGAAATAATTATGTTATTATTACAATATTTACACTTTTAATAACCAATCCTGAGATATTTTTATTTAAAATGAAGTACGTTATGATCATGAAGATGCTAGGTTGTACGAACACATGGGTATTATTTTATATTTTTCAATGATCATTATCGAAAGGGTGTATGTAATATTTCACAATAATGTAATTATAATAATATAATATATACCATGTTATTTATTCATTTATACTTTTAAATATCATTCATGTGGTGTGGTGAAGTAATGATCATCATATCACTTCGTGAAAGCTGTAGTCCACCAATAGATAATGATATAATAATCATTACATGAGTGAAAATGAAAGAATAAAATGATATATATAATCTTTATATAGACATAAATATGTCATTAATATCAATATTAATTCATGTATTAATCATATAAACATTATCATTGTCTTTAATAGCTTCAACGTGAACCGTTTGTAAAAGAAAGATCACATCGCAAGATGAGGCGATAGTCCTTTGTACAACCGAGAAATGTTATAATTTCTCCTATAAAATTGAGATTAATATTTTTTATATGATATAATTACTCTGGATCTATAATAATATTTCAAAAATCATATATATACTTTATATTCATCAATATATCCCTCCTTTATATGATGAATTCAATAAACGAATGACATCAGTTCGCAAGGTGGTGGTGCGTCTTGCATAGGAATAATGAATTTATATCCCTTAATATGTTATTGTAGAAGGTTTTAGGTCACAAAAATATTACTAAATCATCCCATTATATGTAAGAATTTTTTTTATGTCATCATAGTTTTATAATCATTTAACAATATTGAGAAAGAATTGAAATAAATATTCTCGTTGAAGTACACTACCTCATCTCTATGTATCCTCCTTAGGATTACTCTAAATAAAACGTGGTTCAAACTAAACCCCAAATAAGACCTATAAGAAGAGGGGATGGAAGTTGGTAAGTAATATTCATAGTTATTGGCAGAAAAAAGTGGTTTTAATGTGAGAAATGTTAGATGGGGTGTTAGTTTATAAGTGCGGAGAGGAAACAATTTGTATTTTTTTAAACAATCAAGTGCTCTCACATTTCTTATATAGAAAAAAGTGTACATAATTGGACATTATCAAACCGTAGAGGTGTAATTATCGATATACCTGCGATCCATAGTTTTTATAAATGTTCATAAGGTATTTTAAAACATATCCTTTTTGGTTAACCCCTCGTAAATTTATTTTTATGTTAACCGTGGTTAATAAAAATTACAGTTTTCACTATTAATATAGATTAAAATTAAGTTGATCATATTAAAAATTATTAATAACAAATATTCTTAATATGGAATCCATTTTTAAAAATTAAATTCAAATAAATGGAAAAAATATAATTTAAAATTAATCTCACAGAATTAATGAGAGAGTATGTTTTAATGTAATTTGTTTTCAAATTTTTATAATGTTTATATATAAAATTTAAATATTAAAACGATTCTAATGAACAAAAATAAATTAATTGATGTGGTATTTTTTTCTTATTTTAATTCATAACCATTTCAAAATAAAATGTAACCCTATAAAAAATTTAAACAATAAAGAATTTCAATTAAAATTTTGTGTTTTTTATTATTCTCAAAAGAATAAAACCTTTTAGACAAATCAAAAAAATTAACCCAATGATAATTTTTATATGTGGATTATTAAAATTAAGTTTATTTATTCATATAAGGTTCATAATTTTAGTAAAAATTGATTTTAAATTATTTCCACAATGCAGTATTACACTAGCATTATGAAAAATATATTTTATTCTAAAATAAATTACTTTTCATTTAAATGAATATTATTATTATTTTTAATTAAATTTTAACTTATAAATGTTTTTAGACAATATATTCTCATAAATTATTTAATATGATTCCTTATTATAATTACAATGGGGAAGAGGTGGTTGGATTTTATTATTGACACAGACAATAGAATAAAACAAGGGGTGAATTGTTAGTTTAAAAACATTGATTATTATACTTAAAGGAAACATAGTTAAATATTATTTAAACTACTTAAATTCAGAAAACCTATTTAATAAAGAGAATATTAATCGAACATGGCCATGGGACTGATGGATAGAACATCATAATGAGATGGTTACAATAAGTATTCCACATGTCATATTAGAAATTAATCTTATTCACTAATAAGGAATCAATTAAATTATAGTAAAAATTTTAAAGATCGTAATCAAAATAGTTATGATAAGAAAATTTAATAATAAATGATTATATCATTATGTAACAATAATATTATTGGGAAAATGAAATGATCTTCATCACTAAAATGTAAAATATGGATTTTGAATCAACAATCTCTCAACTAATTGAATTATAAATGTTATGTTAAAACATATATAAGATTAAAAAACAAAATAAATATTGTCATACAAAGAAAAAACTTACACTTGTCTCCAAATTAGTTTTTAAAATACTATGAATACGATTTGAATATAAATTTCCTCCCCCTTATGATAAAATAAATCAATATGTTTCATATACTATAAATAATTTCTCCCTTACTAAAAATATTCAAATTTAAAATTTTTTATTTTCCAATTATCTCCATTATGAGAATTTCTCCCCTCCATCTAATACATTCATCTCTTACATAAATAAATATCCCATATATAATTTTTTTTCCAATATGGTTTTCAGAAAGGAATATGGGAAATATTCTAATACCTAAAGAAAGGGTTAGAGAAAGTAGTAATACAAAGTGATAAATATTTTTATCATTTTAGAATAAGGGAAATAACATTTATACAAAAATTTAAATCATTAAATCAAATGATATTTATATGTCATAGTCATTCAGTAATTTTTCCAAAACAAAAACACAATAAGATTTCATTAAATTCATTTTATTTCATGTTCATTCTCCTTGTATTTTGTCACGAGATCTAACATGAATAATTTAATTTCCATGAAATATTTTATGTCCTCCATCATCATATCAAGAGATTCATGTTGAGACCATATTTCAATTTTTGATCTTCTAAAAATTATTCTTGGGTACAAATAATTTCTTCCATGGTTTTATGCTTCTATTCTAATGTATGATTCTATTCTTCTTGATCCTTAAATTTTTCTTCCTGAGAATGATAATTTTATTCTTAATCTCCTATTACTTTTCTAGGATTTCACCTCTGTTGATCAAAAAAGCATTTTGACTCTTCAATTTTAATACCTCATAATTGAGTTCTTTGAGCATTTTAATTTATATAGAATATAATATGTGCTTTCTAATTATATCTTTGATCTCTCTAAGTAGAGTAATTTATGAAGATCTGAATTATTGAAAAAATATCAAATTTTAGTGTCTTAACTTGTCAACATATTGAAATCTTTTCTGAGTCCATTGACTGGATTCCCCACATCATTATTATTATCCTCTTACATCTTTCCTGATGGATGGATATTATAAGACAAATTGATAATATTTCAAAAATTATAATTGTTTTAAATAAATAATTATTCACATACATTGCAATCATCATCGACTTATATAATCCTATCTTTCACAACATTGTCTTACTTTGATATAACATTATGACTTTGAGAAATAATATCATTCATTGCAATAATTTTTTTTGAAAGGAATGATCTTTTATATCCAACTCAGTGCATGATCAATATATTTTTCTTTTTTGGTTGATGTTGTTCAATAAAAATCATTATCCACTTCAAAATCAGTACGATTACCATAAAAATTTCCAACAAACACATCCTGCAAGGATCTATTTTGATTTTTATTAGAAAATATTTCCTCTTGTTTATCAAATATATGGATCAAATTCTTAGGTATGATTAATTGAGAAACATGTTTTGATGATTGAATACACTGATATGGATATTTAAAGTATTTTTTTTATAGAATTCCTTGGTAATTTTCTTTGAATGTGGGAAATCACTACTAACTTCTTCCTCTTGATATTAATTATCTTCTTCTTCTTCTTATCATACTTTATCTTTTCATTTTCCTCCTTATTTTTCAAAATAATATTATTTTTATAACTTATTCATAATTTTTTCATTAATATATATCTTCAAGGGATTCTAGAGTTTCTTTTGAGAATTATTTAGTGGAGTCAATTCTTTACAAAACTTTTATTTTCATTTATCATTCCATTTTCTAGATAGAATATATGGTCTTTGTTCAGTATTTGGTTTTTTTAATATAATTTAACTATATTTTTCAATATACTTTATCAAGTTGTCGATACGAATTTTCTCAACCTTCCATGATTTCATAATCTTTTTCTTCCCTTCATCATTCAATATTTCCTCAGTACTAGTATTTTCCGCAAGAGACTTTGTAGGGTAAAGACCAAATTGGTGGACACACTGTTTCCATTATGAATTTTTTTCCTCCACTCAACTAAAATATCATTTGGTAATGATTTTTTTCTTTTTATATTTTCTAGAATATTCAGATTGGGATTTTTATTCTTCACATAATCAATTGACATGGATTGTTTTGAAATCTTTTTACTTCCTCCAACAACTTCTTTATATTTTTCAGCCTTAACTTATTTTTCATTTTTTTTGCTTAATTAAACACTAATATCATCATTTTGATTGTATTATCATTGATAAAGTGATATTTAAAACTATTATATATTAAATTTAATTACACTTTACATAAATTAAATCATTTTATACAAAACATTGTTAAATTTTTTGGAAACATTATAATTTGATATTTTATCGCACTAGAATTAAATTTTTTGATTATGAAAAATTTAAAACCCATCATATTGAATTTACTTATGTTGACCTAATAATAGATGAAGAAAATATATGAAACCTTGAGGGTTTCTGTATAACTCATCCATGGAACTAAAAAACCATTTCTCCAATGAGGTGTTAGGTATTTTTCTATTGATAGATGAAAGAAATTCATTTTATCCTCATGAATCTAAAAAAGAGATTGCTCTGCTCCTTTTGTTTATAATTCACTTTTTTGGGAGCTTATGAGTAGTATATAGAGTTTCTCCCTAACAAGTATTTTAACATAATTTTCTTCTTATTTTACAGACAAGGTGTATTATTTTTCATACTTTGAATAGGAAATCATAAAATCATCATCAATTTTAAAGATCATTAAAAAATCTAAAACCTAATCGACTTGAACAAGATCCAAATCAGTTTTTGGATTTCCAAGACAAACAGACTCCCAACCTTGAATCATTATAATTAGTTTTTTTAGAAAGAAAAATATTTCCTTGAAAATATCTTTTCAACTAATCTTGATAACTGGAAAAAAATTGAAGAGAATCCCATCAATGTCCTCTTTTTTTGAGGAATATCATTTAGAGAGGATACAATGGACTCTCACATAAATATGGAAACATTATCTGATTATATATTATTTCATATTTGGAAATTTGAGGAGGACCAGAGCATCAACTCAAATGATGAAAAAACGGATGTGGGAAAGATTAGGACGAGTCCCTTTATGTTGTAATGGTACAACGATGATTTGGATTCTATAGATGAAATTAAATAAAAAATATCCAGTGGTTGAGAAAAATATGAAATCATAATGTTTTTATAATAAAATAGAAAAAAATCATATTCTATATAAATTCTATAATAATTTTTTTTAAATTCCTACAATTACTAAAGTATGAATGTGAGTGAAAAATGTCAAGCATACCTTTGGGAGTCTTCATATGGTTCAATTGGTCTTAAAATATTATTTCCCTCTCATTTCTAAAAAAATAAAATTAAAAATATTGAGTATTAGTATATTGAGTATGAGAAACATGAGTATTAAACTTTCAAGTATAAGAATCATGAGTAAGTTGATTATGGTTACAGGAACATCAAGTATGATAATTATTGGTATATCAAATAAAAGTATGTAAATATTTTTTATTATGAAAATCATGAATATTAAAAATTTTTAATATGAGTATTTTGAATATGAAAAAATTTTTAATACGACAGTTCCCAATATGAAAATTTTTTATAAGAATTTTTTTGAAAATGAATTTTATTGAATATGAAAAAATTTAAATACGAAATACATAATTTTTTTATAATATGTTTTAAGAAACTTTATGTACTCCCAATGAAAATTAGTAACTTAATTTAAGATAATGGTTTAATAAATTAGTAAATACGAAAGATTACATAACATTTATCATTACAAGCTTATGTTTAATATATTCAACTCTTTTGGATGGAAATGGATTTGTAAAAATATCAAGAATGTTGTTACTGGATTCTGATGAATATTAAAATGATATCTCTCTTAAGTGTGTAATCCCTAAAAAATGATTTATAATATATATTTGATTTTAAGATGCCTGATGTGAAGAATTTTTATATAATGAAATGGATGTAGTGTTATCCCATAGTATTGGTTTTTTAGTAAAACTAATGTTATAACTAGTGAGTGTATGTTTCATCCATAGCACTTGAGCACAAAAACTTCCAGTTGAAATATATTTGGATTTAGTAGTGGTAATTTTGATTATGTTTTGAATTTTACAATAGCAAGGAAATAATGATTAACCTATTAAATGAAAAGTTCCAGATGTAAGTTTTCTATCCATTCTACAACCACCAAAGTCAGTATCTGAAATACATTTTAATTGAAACATTGTTCCAGAACAATAAAAAAGTCTTAGATCCAATGTTCCTTTTAAGAAGAGAAAAATTCATTTCTTTACTTTTAAATGGGATATTTTGGATTGGATTCATGCCTTTTACATAAGGATATTAAAATAATAAATTTTTTGATGACTATTTTATGTGTATTGAAGACCTTATATAACCCCTATAAAATTTGTTTGATTTTCAAGTGGTCCATTTTCACCAATTTCTGGAATATTTTAGTTACAGATTAGAGTACTAATTATTTTAGTTTTTCATATCCATTATTTTTAAGAAGATAATTAAAAAAATTATATTGGGATATATAATTCACTTTTGGATTATAGTAATTTTAATAACCTATAATGAATTTAAACCCACACATCACTCTCATTTAAAAATCATATTTTATAATATTCATAATAGAATGAGTTAAAAATTTCTGAGTTGATCCCAATATAATTTCATCAACATAAATTTAAATAATTTAAATATATTTTTTTCTATTATTTAGAAAATGAATTGGATCAAAAGTTCCCCAAATAAAAATTTTCTTGTGACAAAAATCATGTTAATAAATAATACCATGCTTTAGGGGATTGTTTAATTCCATAAAATGATTTGGTACGATTGAAAAACATATTCAATTTGTTTTTTATCTTCAAAAATAGAATGTTTTCCAACAATATCCTACTCTCCAGCATATCCCTTATGAAAATAAAACATCAAATCCATTTGAAAATGATTGAAATTAATGAATGTTGAAATGGATAATAAAGTATGAATAGATTCAAGTATAGCTATCAGAGAGTAGGTTTTTTTCATAATATTTTCCCTCTTGTTGATTGTATCTATTGGAAACTAGTTTTAATTTATTTCTAATGATTATTCCATTATCATCACATTTGATTATAAAGATCAATTTTGTTTTAATTACAAAGTTTTCAATAGGTTTTTCAATCAAGATTCATACTTCATTCTTTTTGAATTCATTTTTTTCATCTTTCACTGCTCCAATATAATCTTCATCACTTAAAGATTCATAGGGAATTTTAGGATATAGTTGGTAAATAAATTATATATTTTCTACATCATTTCTCAAAGAACTTCATGTACTTATAGGTTGATATACGTCACTAATGATATTTTCACTGGTATTATTCTTAAGAAACAACTGACTTAGGTTTTTTAATACATTTTATACAATATAATATATAATTTCATATGGAGTTAAAACATCAAAATGAATTTATTTTGTATTTTCCTTATTAGAATAATCTTCTATTATATGTTAATAATCTATTTTGGAAGACATATAAGAAGATATAAGATATTATTTCCTTAAAACAAGAGGATTAGTTTCACAAAATTTAACAGGTAATGTTTCCTCAATAGTACGGATGTTTTTTTAAAAACTCTATAAGCCACAAAAGTAGTGAAATAGCCTAAAAATATACCTTCATCAGATTTGGGTGTGAATTTTTGTAAATTGTATTTTGTATTCAAATTTAATACATTTCATTGAAATTAATTAAACTAATGAATCTTTTGGTTTGGGTATAGTATTAAACTCATAAGGGGTTTTATTAAAAAATATTCTAATTAAAACACGATTTACAGTATAAGAAATACTCACAGATTCATCCAAAAAATGTTTTACAATAGTATATTCGGGGAATATTGTTCTTGTAATCTCTTGAGGAATGTGATTTATTCTTTCAAAAACAACTTTTCATTGTGTATTTCTAGGTGTTTAAATGTTATGTGTACTGAATTTCACAAAACTAAAAGATTAAATATCTATATTTATAAATTCTCCACTATGATCAGCTTGCATTGTTATCAATGGATTTTTTTTCTAATTTTTAATTTTTGATATCCATATTTTAAAATTACAATAGTCTTAACATTTATTTTTTATAAAATATACCAAATTATATCTCTTGTAGTCATGAACTAAAAAATAAATAATACTAGCTTCCAATAATTCCTTGTGATCCAACTAAAAGTAATCATAATTTTAAACATTAATAATTGATTTAATGACTGAATTATTATGATTTCTATATCAACCAGGGTCACAAAAATTTAAAGAATCAATTATATATTTTTGTAGATCCTTAAAAATTATTTTTTTTAAAAGTTTTTATACGTTGCAATGATTACAGTGTCATTAAATTTCATTCTATAACCAAGATGGATCTTCTATTTCACTAAGTAATGTTATGTCACGGTTTATAAGGATATCTAAGTTGAGTGTTTAAATATTCTCATGCTGATGAGCCAAAATGTTGAATTCATACTTTAAAATATATACAAAAAATTTATCATTACTAAAATTCATAAGGTAACATTCATCCCATAATTTAAATTGGACTATAAGGTTGTGGTTAGGATTTTTATAAATAACACATTTTATATAAAAGCTTCTCCAAGAATAATAGTATTACATTTACCAGCAATATTTCATTGAGAATTATCTATGAATCTAAATCTTCCACTATTCTTTTCAAAAAAAAATTCAAATATGTATTTTTTACCAATCATATGAACAAAACATCTACTCTCCACATACCATATATTATTTTTCTTGTTACTCACCTTGTTTTCCTAAAAATAAAAAAATTTGGTATTTAGAATACATAATTTCATGGATCTAAAAATATTAAAAGTAAAATTTTTTTAACCAACATTTGTTTTGAATAATGGTCTCTTTGGAGTAAAAAATATTTAATTCTATTTATGGAATACATTTTTTTTCCAATGACCTCTCTATTGGTATTTTGGGAAAAGGGGGAATTTTTAGGAAGAATTTAAATTTTACTAAAAAACGGGTTTGAAAGAGTATATCCAATTCCTAAAGTATTTCCTCATGGATGAATTTGTTTATACATTTTTTCAAAAGATTCATTTCCAATTGTAAATTTAGTCATATTGTTAATTAAATAGAAAAAAATGAAATATCAGTTTTAAAACTAAATTATTATCGAAATTAATATAAGTTTCAGAAGATAGTTTTGTTTATAATTATTATTTTAATTAAATACCCTATTAAAATATTTTGAATGATTATCCTTCATATAATTTTCATCCTCAAGGATTTTAGAAATAGAATAAATTTCAAAAACCTATTTATCCTTTTATTTAGAAAGATATGATTCTTCTATTTTCAAAATATTTATTCTAGAATATTATTTATCATGTTTCTTACTGACTGTATAATTTTCATTCAAACATAATTTCACAAATAGGGAAACCTATTTATATTAAGGTAATGTATTATTATCATAGGATAAATATGGTTCTTTATACGAAAATATAAAATCCTTCTCAACAATTTAAATTGAACATAAGGACATGTTATTCCAAAATTCAGTAGTGTGTACCTTTTCCATGAAACATTGATTTTCAATCGGTATTTTGGAATGAATACCAATATTCGTATGTTTGTATTTTTAATTATCTTAGTATTTTTTTGAATTATATCATCCAATATCACTCTAGGAGTACTTTTCCTTTGAGGATTTATATCCTTTTAACTTATAATAATTTTTTCTGACTTCCATTCATTCTTTTTCTATTCAACTTTGGACAATCAAGTCAGATGTGTTGAGCTTTCTTACATTCATAACAAGTAAATTATGAATCCTTCTTTTCTTTATTTCCATGTTTAATTTTCATATATTAGCACATAAAATCTTTTCTGTAAACTATGATTCTCATCCTTTGAAAAATTTGGGTTAACTCATTTTATGAATGTTCTAATTCACTTGAGTCTGATTAGACTATAACTTTATACATATTTGTTTTATAAACAACATTTTAAAGGGCCTTCGATTTATATATATTTGAAGAAAAATTTAAATATTCTCCTTTAATATTTTTCTTTCCCTTTTTAATATCTTATTTCAATTTGTTTTCATATTGAAAAGGAGTTCCAAAAAAGTCATTATGAGTTATATTTTTAACTTTATTGACTCATAAACAACTATCCTTTTTTATTCCCATTCAATTGGAATGATGTCTATCAAATTTTCAACTATTATTTCGTCATCTACTACTTTCTCTCCCATATATTGTAAATTATTAACTATTATCCTTAATCGTTGTTTCACATTAAAAATCAGTTCTTGATAAGGGAGTTCTAAAGCCCGGTATTGCACTCTTAGGATAGCTATTCTAGTAAGAACCTCATTAGAAGTAACGAAATGATTTATCTATATATTTTCTGAATATTGTAGGCTAATTCACAATTTGAAATCTGGATATATATAAATGTATAGTCAAGGAACAAAGTAATGTATTTTTTACCCTATATTTCAAATTAGACTCATTTTTTCTTGATTAAAAAAAACTCTAACATCCTTGTTATAAAGTTTACTGTCACCAGTCAACATAAATTTTTTTAACTATAGTATTGATCACAAATGTCTATATTCTATCTCTCTAATATTCATAATCATTATAATCAAGAATTGGTGTCCTTATACTATTGAAAAGTTTAATTGATCCATCTTTAAGCCATAGTATCTTTAAAAGAATGCCAAATTTCATTTTCCATAGAACATGTCAGTGTGACAAATATTTATATACAAAATATTTATATAAGAAATATAAGTTACCTGAAAATTTAATCTATGAAAATATATGGGTAGTGGAATCCTCTTATGATACCAATTTGTGTATTATAATGTATATGAAGATGACATGATATAATAGAGTTTGAATTGTATGTTTAAAAGATTATTTTTCATAATTAAAAGGAAATTTATTTTAGTAAGATTTAAACTCAATAAATTCCAAAACAACTCTTAATGTATTAGAAGAGTGATCAGAGAGGGCCTTGGGGCCAATGGATATAGTATAATAATCTAAAGGATACTACAATTATTCACTAGGATGTGTTAAAAATTTAAAAAAATCAAAAGTAATGATATTATTTAAACAGAGTAAGTATGATAATGATCGTAATCACAATAGATATGATAAATATTGTGAAAAACTAATAATTCTATCATAAAGTGTATAGAATCATATTGGGTAAATAAATTGATGATAATCCCTATAATTTTAATTAATAACATCATAATCACTAAATATATAATATAAATATGAATATAAAAAATTATTTACTTCCTATTTGAATGAAAAGGAATTTTAAAATCATAATAGAATAAAATTATTTTAGCACAAAGATAAGGGTGTCAAATAGCCTTGGATAGATGTCCCTTGATTTATAATTTCAAGAATGTTTGTCTTACCCACCCCTGGGTAAGCCCTCAATATGATAATTGGATACTATCTTGATATCCCCACAAGCCCTCGATTAAGAGGTCGATCAACACATATGCCTTCTTAATTTTAGAAGCCCTCAAATTTAAAACAATTCAAAAAACATTCTTCTTAATTCTGGAAGACAAAAATCTTAATTTCTAACAATTTTTCTTTTAGTAGTAAATGAAAATATCTGGGATGTGACATGTATATAGAATGTGAATTTTGAAACTATAACCCTCTAGAGTCTTTCACATAAAACCACAATTGGACATAGCTCTTTAATAATGTCTCAAAATTTTCAAATTTTCTAAGATTTTTCAAATGAAATATTATTTATAACCCAATGTCCTAATAGTTATCTTGGATTCCAATGATTGGATTTTATCATGAAAATTCATAAGGACTTGAATCCCAAGAACTCAAAAATCATCCTAAATTTTATAGAATTATATCATATTATAAATTATATCAGAATAGAAAAAATTAATTTTTATTTAAATGGCCTTCATTTTATTTTGATAAAATATTTTTTTGTGATGAGATTGAATGTGTATAAAAATTTTCATTTAATGTTTCGTTATGTTTTTTATTTTTATAAAAATAAGATTATGGAGACTGGATAGTGTGTATGATAAAATTTTTATTCGGAACGTTCTATATAAATTATAGTAAGTGAATATGATAAATATTGTATCTTGCCTTGTCATGATAATCATGGAATTAATCATTTCAAAAATATTCATGATTATGGTTATAATCACATTCATATTTAAAATTGTAATGATAAAATTTAAAACAAAATGGTAAAAATATGATTTTATTGAAATAGAGTTTGTGATTTCCAAATCAAAATGGAATAGAAAAGTAAATGGAATATGATAGACTCAATTGTTATAAATATCATATAAAATAATATTGTTTTTTCAATAAAACTAATTCTTTCTTATAACAAAATATAACAATGATACTTGTTTCTGTTTGTAATAAAATATAAAATCAATTTTGTATGCCATAAAATATATTGAATGGATTGATTTTTAAAAAAATTAATAAATAATAAGGCCTTCGCATATATTGTTCCCTTATAAGATTAATTTTTTCTACCTTCCATATAGTAATAAAGGATTATCATTCTTCCAAATCAATGAATCTTTCATTTTCTAAGCCATAAATAAATTATATCTTGAGAAAATAAATTGTATATTGGAAGTAAATGGTTTTAAATATATAAATTAATTTATTTAATAACCCACATAGAATAAAGGATAATAAAATATCAACATAATAAGAGAGAAATAGAAGTACAACGTTCATATGGAACAACACATAGATAAGATTATATGTAAGGGAACATTGGTGGAATGTGATGTTGTGCACTTGTAGGAATGGAATAATTAATTATATGAATTGGTTGAGGACATTCATTATAACAATGTAAATTATTAGTGGAATTTTGGGTGCCTACAGACTATAAATCATTGATGGTTAAAATGAACCTATGATTCATAAGATATTAATTTATTAGTAGAACATATTCTTTTCAAGATCAATTTTCCAAGATTTGAATTATTCTCTTACTATCCATGGTTATATGAAATATACATACATTAAGGGATTTTATTTCATAATTTCAGTTTCATCCATTGTTTTTTCACCAATCAATTTCCAATTAACCCATACTCCATGAAAGGAATATAAAAAAATTCATTTTCTTATCACTGAAGAACTATAATTCTCTATTAAGATATCTTAAGATCCATAAAATAGTTAAAAGAATTTACATTTGTCTCTTACTATTTTATAAAACTATTATGGTTATCTTATGCTATCCATTATAACAAATTAGTCTATAGACCTCAAAAGTAACTCCATTGGTTCATTATTAATATTTATTTGTCATAATTTTTAACTAAAAAAATTTCATATACACTAGGACATCACATAGGGCAGTGGTAAGTGTGACACCCTTATCATCCTTCAATAATCGGTTCTTTCTCTACAATGCTTCTAATTGCAATGTCCTAAAAACCTTCTTACATGATTTCCTCCTTCCAATATATATATATATACATAATACCAAAAATGTTCCCCAAAATAATAAAATGTAAATACTTGAAATGATATTAATCAATGAATAAATTTTTATAATTGTTTTCAATATAAATTATTTCTTAAAAGGTCTAATAATTTTATTTAACTAATCTTACAATTTCAATAATGATCATATAACACTAAAGGTTATTAATAACATTAAAAAAATTTATTTAAAATGTAAAGGATTTAATACTAATATTACTTTTCCACTAAAACATATAAATTTTATAAATTTAAAAAAAATTAATTTTGGTAGACTCTTGTTAACTAAAAGAAAAAAAAATATTTTTTATGATATTGAAAAAATCAATATTAAATTCATATCTCACTATGGAATCCTTACCAATTAATTAATATTGGTATATTAGACTCTATCAAAATACAATGATGTTTCATGATTCTCATAACACAGATACCATTGCAAAAAATTGTTATAAAAATTATTTTTTTAAATCCAAATACATAAATACTATATCCATTTTATTTCCACGTAGTTCTTTCCTAGATTTAGGGTTTAACTTTGGTCAATCAATGTTATTATCAATTAAAATCATTCATAATGGTTTATAATGAAAATGTAAATTATTATAAGCATATCACCTAGGCGTGTTAAGGATTGTGCACAATAAGGATCGTTGTCATGAATGATGTGAAGTCAGGTCAATCCCAATACACCCATCATAGATATAAAAACACACACTACATATCGGCTGAAACCAAGATCACCCTTTTTATAGAAATGTATATATTTCAAGGAATAACCCATAATCTCTACCTTAACAAATAAATGAGATTATCTTATATGAATTTTCTAAAAGTATATAATTGTTTTATATTCACTAATATATGTTATCCTAAACAGAGTTCTCAAGGATTCTACTAAAATTAATATGATAAAAACTATAGAGACCATGACCTCAGTAATCCTAGAGATACTCTATTACTAAATTAAATTGGTATAATATATATGGAATTACATCCAAAATTATAAATCATATTGATAGTCTTTCTAAACTAGATACTTGTATGAATTTTACAATGTATTTCAATACAAAAATCACAACATATTTTTTATATAGAATATCATTTTCACCTACTGGATCCTTTCATATCTGTCATAGTAACCATCATAGAATCCTAGGGAAAGGAAATAAAATAAGTATGAGCATAAATTCCTAATATGTGAATTGTACTTTAGGGAAATTCCTAAATCAATAAGTATAATTATTCTGGAATGTAATAATTGAACACACATGTCATATAATCCATAAAATGAGGCATAAGTGCCCTATATATAATATTAGTTTGAAATATCATAGAAAATAATCAATATGTCAAGGAAAATATCTGAACACACATACAATTAATATAACATTACAACACTAACAGAAAAGGAAAATCAATATGGAATGCTAAATAGATAAACATTCTATTTAATAAATAACTAATAATGAAATGAATCGAGATATAATTTCATTGTGAAAATATCTTAGATAATATTAATAATTTGAATTAAGGAAATTATGGACAATCATACACGAGGTTTATCATAGAAATTTTACATTTATAAAAATTATCAATACTCCTGATAGATAAACACATACTGTGTCAAAGACCATTTATAAGTGGCTTGCCAACTGATTTATCCCATGAGAATACAAATGAATCAAGGTATGTACATTAACTAGGTCCCATAACATGTATTAAATTTTCAAATAATTCCTTATATATCAAATAATAAATTTAATTCATAAAAAATGTTCCTTATCAAATATTCATACTTAGTAAAGGATATGGATTTATAAATATTTCCCTAGTTAATCAAATAAATATCATTATATACATATAATGAAAAAAATGGTATATGTTATATGAAATAATCATATCTATTATAATATAATATGGATATTTTAGAGATGATTAATTTCCAATGATTGTTATTACAATAAGGTGATTGTTTCAAGTGAAAGTTACGAATCACAAAATAAATTGATATTTCACAATAACTTTTATCATTTGGTAATTTACATGTAAAATACACATGGATGAAATAATTAAAATTGAAATATAAAATAAAATTACTTATTATTTTTTCATGGTATTACATGTAAAAAGTTATTGTATACACCAAATAAATATTAATTGGTGCCTAAAAACAAATAAGTCATAATGGAATGTAAATTTAGACAAAATTACTTAGGTCATGCTTTCCCTTAATCAGTCTTGGTTTTAATATATTTTATGATGGTTTTAGGAATGTTATTAAATTACATAAAAACCATATTAGTATTAATAATATCATATATGATCCTTTTATAAACTCTTATTACCCTTTATTAATAATTTTTCCTTAATTTAATTTTATGGGTGTTAATATCTTCATTTTCTTCAGCATGTTTCGTCATGAATTATATTGTTCATGATCATATTATATAGTTATAACATATCCAAAATAATTATCATTATAAAATTATAATAGTATTTCATTTATTATACTTTTATGACTATTCATGAATGATGGTCACAAAAAATGATGTATGATAATATCATGGTGATGCTAGGTTTTGCATACGCATGAGTAACATTTTCCACTTTACTATGATCATTTTGGAATCAGTGAATATAATATTTTATCATTCCATGAGGATATTAATATCAAAAAATAATATATTATTTTTTTAGTTATACATATATATATCAATAATGATTTGTGGTAATGTAAATAGAGTCACCTCTCTTCAAGAAGGAGGTAGTCCACACGTACATAAACGATGTTACCATCATTACATGAGTGAAAAGGAATGAATGAAAATGATATATATTATCTTAAAACAATTATCACTATTTAATTAATATCAAAACTATCTTATTAATATCAAACATAATAATTAATATTGTCTTTCTCACCTTCTATGTGAATCATTATTATTTTGAAAAATCAAATCACTTTTCAAGGTTGTAGTCTGTCATACGCATGAGTAATGAAATTATGTATCCTATATAATAGAAACTAATTTTTTGAATATGATATTATGACACAAATTTTTTAATAATTTTTAAAATATCTTATATATAATAAATATCCACCCTAATATCCATCCTTGATAGGTGTAAATGAAAAAACTAACAACATCGTGTCACGAGTCGGTAGTCCATCATACATACAAATGATGATTTCATAACCCATTTGATGGTGGTGGAGATGTTTTATTTTATTTACATATAATAATAAATCCATTTAAATTGATGATATTGACATTATTATATCATAGTTATTTAATAAACATTGATGGAGGGAAAGAAAGAAGTAAAATAACGACGCTTGTAGATTGACATTATCTCTTCATAATATACCATCCTTTGGTTTTCAATAAATAATTAATTAGATAGATTTGTGTCCGAAATAAGTCTTATAAGATTCTGGGAGGGATTTTGGGAATTGATTTCGGAATGAACAAGCTGATTTTTTATGTTAGGAAGATGTGAGAAGTACTGGTGGCCTTTTATACACAAGGGAGAGGACACACCTGGAATTTTTTTAAATAATTGAGTGTGACAATGTTTTTCAAATTGATAAATGTTCGAAGATAGTATCTAATATAATGTTATATCTTTTATGGTATAAATATGGCCAAAAATTAGTTTTTTGAACTTTTTTATACTATTTTTCACCTTTAAATTTCAATTTTACCAATGAGTAAGTCCATTTTTACTTTTACCATGGTAAATAAATTTTAATGCTTTCACGGATAGTTTTGGGAAAAAGTACTTTAAATATAGTAGATAATATAAACTATTATTAATCAAAAAAGGGAATATGTTTTTTAATATTCACTTTACAAATGTGGAATATTTTTATTTAAAATTAATCCAAAAGATATAACGAGAAAGCGGGGTTTTTATTGAAAAGTTCATATGTTTACAGTGTTTTTATATCAAATTTTTATAAGAGAATGATTAAATAGAACTAAATTTTATTAACTGATATAATATGGAAATAATTTGACTTTGGAACTAATTCACAATATAATTTATCATTTTTAATTATTTAAAAGAATAATAATGATTTCAATTAAAATTAAATATTTTTAACTATTAATAAAATAAGAAACTATTCATAAAATTATCATAAATTAAACCAAAGAATTTTTTTATCCAGATTAAAAATATGAACTTTATTTTTTCATATACATATTATAAAATTGTCAATAAATTAATTTTATTTTAGGTCGGGAAATTGTAATTAAACCATAATTTAGAAACATGCATATTTTTTCTGAAAAAACATCGTTTAATTTTAAATGTTTTGAATTATTAATTATAATTAATGGATAATAAATAAATTTCAATGAATTATAAATTTAAATTTGATTAATAATCCCAATAATTCCATTGCTTCTTAAAGTCTAAGTGATTGATATAATATTAAATAATAAGATTACCATTATATTATTTTTCATTAAAACTGTGTCTTACAAGTAATGAAAGATGTAGATGAAACTCATTGTTTCATGTAATTGAAGTTATTATAATTTTAGGGTGTAATGTAAGATACATAAGAGATTAATTTTATTTTAAAATATATATATTATAATGTGTCATGCAATTATATTGCCTTCACACATTTTGTTTCATGTCACACCCACATTGAAATGTGTTCTTCTTATTTTATAATATGATGGCGTCAAAGAAAAATAATTCATATTTTATTGATTAGAATTTGGTTTGTGTTAAAATATCTTAAATTATTTAAACAATATTAATATTATTAATTATTTTATTTTTTATAAAATATTTAACTACATGTTTTCCTATTTATTTTATTCAAATTCCACTAATTCTGGGTACCTACAAAATGATGTTATATGGATAATAAGATGACAAAAATTATGTAACTAATTCAAGTGTTATTATATTAAAAAAAACGATATATTAATAATATAATATCATACATTTAGTAATTCTTATACATTGAATACATAACTATTTATAAGATTGACTAAGAACCAAGTATGTGTTGGAATTTATTTCATATAATTTATTTCATGTGTTTGTAGTTATTTGATGTTAAATTAAAATTTATGTCCAACTAGTCACACATACAAATATTATTATAGATGAATTATGTTTCTAAATAAATTTATATAATCCCATTTCAACCAATAATTTGGTTCCCCTTACCTATGTATGAGTTATAAATACATATAATTAATGGATTTTTCCCAATGTGTGTGGAGACGGTTTATGATGAAAGGAAAAATATTCTCACCTATGTGATACCCAATTAGATTGGTGGAGTTTCATAAATTAATCCAAGAACAACAATAATAATTTTTTACTTAGTAAATAGTTTTATTTAATGTCCTATCATTAATTCAACCATTTGATGAAGCGCATGAACATGTAACTTTATTTTTTATTTATTTATAAACATGCATTATTTATTTTGATTGACGTTAGATTGCATTCACATAATTGAATGAATTAACTATGTGTATTTCCCACCGTCATTAGAGAAAATGTTCTTAATTTTGAGTTCTTATGAATTTTTGGGTTGACTTAACCATCTTACATCAAGATAAGTACCCCTCTCCAGATATTATGAATCATTAAGGAACGTTTTCGGGACTTACAAATCAGGATTTCCTGATTTCAAAGTCTTCAAAACATACTAATGAAATGCATTCCCAAAATGTCAATGAACTTCCTACCTAAATCCCTTCATGTTTTCTTTATGATCCCACATTGGGTTTACGAATAGGGGAATACGAATTTACACCACTAGAATTCCCTAGAATCAAAACATTACGATATAAAAAGAGGGGTATATTAAGAATCGATAAAATATTCGGATATTTAATAAAAAATCAATTAGATTTTTATTTCTCTTAAAATATGTAATCAATAATACTACTAATAATATAATCAATTAATTATAGTTTAATGTGAAATATTAATCATCCACATTATCCCATGGATCTATATAATAGAAAGGATATCTCTTTACTAGAAGAAACATTCAAAATTGTTCAAATTCCTTAGGGATATGTTGTGTCTGGAATGGAAAATATAAATATTAATTGAGTAATTTAATTAATATCACTATGAAAATTAAAAAAAATTGTATCAAATAAAAATTTAATGAAACAAAACATTAATAGTGGATTAAATTATGATATAATTATCAACATAAGTAGTTTTAAGAAACCTCTTCATTATGTGTTTATACATACTGACACCAAGTGTCATGTTGATTCATTTCTAAAATATATATATCCTATTTCTAAAATTAGGACTTTCAATATTCATCACAATACTGTATCAATAAATAAAAATAGTATTAATAAATATTTTATAATAAATTTTAATTATTTTTATTAATAACTCTTCACGGATTCTACATTTTAGAAAAAATATTATTTATTTCAAAAATATTCAATCATAACGACCATAATCATTTCCAATAGTTTTTTGAGCACATAAAAAATGAATAAAATTAGTAAGTCATTTTCATATATAATTTTATAGAGAAATATTTCTATATATACCCTAATACATTCGTATTTTTTGAAGTCGATTGGATTCTTATGCTCATGGAACATCCTCAGGACTTGATTCTAATTATATTATAACTAAACCCTATCATGAGATAAATTTAATCAAAACATAATATAAAATGTAGAAATTGATGTTTATTTGTAAATTTTTAGTGTTGTGTATTAAAAATCGGTAAATATTATCATGTGTTTTTAGTATATTGGGTAAGCATTCATTGAATCTTGAAAATAAATATTTTCTATCCATATTGATCATAATGAGTTACCAATGATACCTTAAAAATTAAAAATAAATAACAATTTATATCGAGGAAAATATATTTCATATTATTAAATTGTTGAGTTTTACCCCTACAGAATGTGTATTATGAATTGTTTGACATATTTATGATTTATTACAAATTTCAGGGCTTTTGTTAATTGTTACTCCATATTCCCCTCGATAAAATGAAAAAATTTATAATAAGGTATGTGATGACTAGCGAGTCCACATATTTATTTCTTGGGGTTTCCCATGGAAAATTATTAGTATATATTCTTAAAAAAATTATGAATATTATTTAACAATGATTAACATAGTAGATCATCCATTAGAATATCACATTATAAAAAATATATCATATATTCATTTAAAATTTTTTTGTCAATCCCTTCCTTCTAAATTATTTCATTTACATTCTCAAGACCATGATTTTTTGCAATTGCCAATGTTTACATTGGTCTTTTAAATAAAGTATGGTTATATAAAATCATTATAATTATGTATCAAAATGAATATGTAAATTTAAAAAATTAATATGTTTAAAAATCATTGTAATGGAACTTTATGATGTTATTTTTTATTTTTTGGTTGATATTTTTTATTTTTCCTTCCATATCACCACTCCCCTTTCTTCAAATCCAAAAAAATTCATCATTTCAAAAAAAAATTCATTAATTTATATTGGTTTTTTATTAAAAAATTGAAATGAATACATTCTTCTTAACATGTATTTTTACAAGATCAAATAACCACCATATGATTGTTCTAATAACATGATTGTTCGTACGAACATATTGATCATCATCTTGAAATGGTTTCTTAGTGATTCCCTCAAGATATATGTGACTCCCCACACTCACATGAGAGATTAGAAGTTGTTTTTAGTGTATAATTTATAAATTGGTATTGAATACTATACCCATCACAATAGAGTGATTGGTTGGTGGGGATTCATATAAGTAAAAATCAAGTTCAACATGTATAATCTAATGATTGGAAAGGTATTAGGGTAATAAAGATTAACATTTCAAAAAATATATTATGAAAAAACTAATTACATCATGTAAGTAATACCTTTGATGGGAATGGCTCACCTCAAATAAAGTGGGGGAGAGGGATATTTAGGTATTTTTTTTTTGTTTTTTATACTCTTTGATTCTTTGTCATAATATTTTATACCAACTATGTAGGGAAATTATGTGTTTGTTTTAGAAAATATAATCAAGTGTTCATGTGGTCAATTTTCCGATATATGTACCCGTGTGAATATATTTTCTCCAAACATGTTCCGGGTAATACAAAAGAAAATACACATCTCAAATTTCCATATTGTTATATATTCTTCAAGGACACTGATAGTAGTGGGTAATTGGATAATTGGGTGTGCATTTATATGTGGTTAGTGTTAGTTTATTTTCCCTTCAGTATCATCGAGATGATACTTCCTAATAATGATGTAAAAGCCTTTACGGGCCTTTCCAATGAGAATCAATACAAGTTTCATTAACCTTTCATCAAATATAAATAAACCCATTAATCGATAAGGATGACTAAATCAAAATTTAATTATTTTGTGATTTTTAAAAATAAAGAATGTTTATCATAATGTTATCCAAATATCATTCCAGATTTATTCATTTATCATTGTTGTTAAATTATTTCCTTAATATATATCAAACAAAGGGTTCAATAGAGTCTTCATCCTAATTTAACTACTAATCATGGACATATTGGGATTAACATAATGGCCAATATGCATTCCATCTAACCTCAAATTTGATTCCACTTCACTAGATATAATATTTCTTGTTATCACTATGACACTACAACTCTACTATTTTTTCAATGGCATATGTTTTTGACCATATAAAATTTCCCCATTTTCAACAATGTCATAATTTTTATCCTATGTATTATTATCATCATCATGTAAATAAGCTTTTTATACCTCTACCTTGGGAGCATTATCGTGTTGAGAAGTTTTTGTTCCTTGGGAATGAGAGCCTCTCCATGTAATGAAATCATTATCTACATGGTTGTTTGATCATTTAATTTAGTTTAATTAAATGTAGAATAGAACATATAATAATATAAAGTTACACAATGTATATTATAAATAAAATAAAACGTGTTCACTGATCTCTCTTTAATAAGGTTGATGGGATTTAACCACAATATAGATTATGCAAATCCCCCCATTGTGGTATCCTTTGAAATATGAGATCTCAAATACCTTTGGGAAACCAAAATATGATTACAACATCCCAATAAAAAGTTTATCCTTAGTTGAATTGATATCTAATCCTTCAGTGTCATTTATTGATAATAGGAAAATTGAACACTTTTGGTGCTCTAGATCTGGAACCTAAAATACATGTACATATGTGATTCCATTAAAAACAATATTATATAGAACACTTTTTTACCTAAATCCAAATTCATTAATCCCAATTCATCTTTGCTAATCAAAAACCTATTATCAACCCACTTTCATTGAAAAATCATCACTTTGATGGTTAAAAAATCTAACCCTTGTATTTTTATGATGATTAAAAAGTATGACATATTCAAATAAAAAGGATTTTTATTCATGGTATGCAATACACAAATCACTTCTTCCATAATTGTTACACCACTATTTTTCATTTTATTGTGTCCATCATGTTAATTTTTATTGAACATATAACCATTAATTAAATAATAATTATAAGATAATACATGCACATGTAATCCTATAGCTATCCATCAGAGTCATTATAAAATTTATTCTATATTTTTAGGTGGCAACCTAAAAACATGGTCTTAAAATCATCATATAATCTATTGACTATCTATATTTGATATCAAACATTTGTCCCTTGATGGATTCAAATTCATAAGAATCACATTATTGGTTTTAATAAATGAAAAAGAACTACATCTTATTATAAAAAATTTAATGGTGAGGATGATCCCACCTAGTAATTGTAATTTTGCAAAATACTATTCTAAAAATTCCATCACCCACAATACACTCATTGAAAAGAGTCTCCAGTCAACCATTTCTTTCAATATCACATTGATAGTCGGTAAATAAGTCAATAGAATACTGAAAAACATATCATTCCACTATAAAACCTTTTATAAGACCTCATGTTTTATTTAATCTTTCAAATCATTATGTACCACTCAATTAGGTATGTTTATCTACAATATATTGGACCACATCGTCGTATCATTATAGACATGTGAACCACTCTATAAAAGAATGATGATGAAAATAACATCTCTAATTAATATAATATGATTGTAATTTCATTTTCTATAGTGGTAATATTACCCATATCTATGATATTTATTCCTACATCATTGGGAAATAAATATATCTTGGTTAATTTATGAGAGAAATTATGTGGAAAATTCAATGTAATTCTATATGAATTAGATGAAGCATCAAAACATGATAGTCTTTTGATTTTTTCCCATCAACAGTTAATCAATCATTAACATGATATTATTGATATTTGATGAAAAAACCTCTCTAACCTTTATATCATTCAAGAAGTAGAAAAATAAAAATCTCTCATTCCATGATGGTGTGTAATAAGCTTGAGGAAGAAAACTCCCTCCTTCTCTATTCACAAGAAGAAACACTTCTTGTGTCATTATGTAAATCAATTACATCCTACAATTAATGGAGTAATTTTATTTTAATGTTCATTTAGTAATATTCCAAGTAAATTTTAACCAACATTTTTTCTGTATATATAACCTCACGAATTTTCCTATATTATAAAAAATTATTGTTTTCGTTTAAAAAAATTTATCACTTTTTTCCACCGGTTATTGTATTTTTTCAATGAATGTTTTCCAAAATCAGTATTCAAATAATTTCCCTTCATAAATAGTTTATTATATATTAGTTGAGATGGTGATGTTCCAACTTCAAAAATCCCATCATAACACAATTTTATTGGTCCTGACATATGAAGAGTTTTCATAATGTATTTTCAGTTCTTGTGAAACCACGGTAGGATGTATTAATTTACCAACATATTTGGGAATGTCTTATGAGTGCTTCATATGAAACCAAAATTGTAAAATCCATCTATAGATAGTTTATGAAAATGGTTTCTAATATTGTTTACAAATTCATGATACTCAGGAAAAATTTTATTTTCTTATATAGTGTCTACTATGTCACAATGTTTCTCATATTATTTAAGGTATCTACATAAAACTTCAATTTCATTGTACTCTACATACATTTATATAAGAGAATAACCCATAGAATGATTTGAAATTACTGTAAAACTTTTAAAGGACCCGATTCATCTTTATTATATTGAGATCCACCACACAACAAGATTTTCAGTTGATTCCTAGTCCTTGATAAATAATAAAAAACCATTTGTACTGTTAAGTACTCATTCAGAGATTATACGCATTGAAAATATAATTCATTTAGTATAATATTTTAGGGAAGTAAGGTCGTTGTCTTATAGAATCATATTAATCCAAAGATAATGTTTTTCACAAAAGGTAGTGTCACTCTATCCATTACCAATGTACATTTTATATAGCTTCAGTATAGTGGAAAATACAATATATTTATTATAACAAACATATAATGGCATCATCGAACAACACTTTAACTTTTAAATAAATATTTGAAAAATTTAATGATCAGCTTAAACATTAATCTTCTATTCCTTAACACTATGTTCATTATAACATACACATGTAATCATATCCTATGTATATCCATCATTGTTATTCACACCTATAATCGTATTAGATGATCGATAAAATGAAGTGTTATCCAAATAACTAGCTATATTAAATTTTCCTTGTGATTAGTACACAATATATATATATTTGATTTATTCTATGATTGATAAAGTGTTTTTCCACCTCCTCTGGTCTATTTAGTCCTTAACAATGATAGTGTTATCATGGGAAATCTATTTCAAAAGGGTCATGTGCATCATATTTTATAGAATTGATGATCTCTTTCCCCCAATCCTATGACAATTTTTTCATTACATTATAATCCATCAATTTTTTATTTATTAAAATCATATTTTATACATTAATAATAATATTAAATGTTATAAATAAATACATAAAAAGTATGATCATGAAACCCATAAAAGGTCATTCTTAATAAATCTATTATTTTTTATGAATCCACTATTATAAGATTATAAAAGCTGAATGATTTTACTGAGACTATATTATAACAGTATAAGTATATGAATGAAAGGAATGTGTGATATATTATATGTTATAAAGAGTGTAGTTAAATTTTCTTCTATTAAAAATAAAAAAGAACAAGGGTAGTTTATGTAACATTTCTAGGTGGGAGTAAAAAAATAGGGGCGTATTCATTTTTATAAAATTCATGCATATAATATATATGATTCCAAGTGGGGTTTCAATGAAATTATGCTTATAAGAAAAATGTGATCTATTTCAGATGATGGAATTATTGATAAGGCCCTATACTATTTTCTAGAGAACCCATCATTTGAAGAAATTATTGAATTTAAATCCAATGAACCAGGATTACTAGAAATGGGTTTTCAAGGTAATATAAAACTAAAGAACAATCTAATTTGGTGTTCATGAAACATTTAAATTTATACAAGTCACATGGCTATGATAAATCCTAAATGAAAATTTATTAAAATTATTATTAGGGATAAAGTTTGAAATTAAATTATAATGATTCGATATTAGATATGATTGGGGAAAAACTATTACAAGTAAATAATTATAGAACATTGGAACTATAAATGAAAAACATGAGAAAAACCTACTTAATAACTATATAATACCTCATATTGGGTACACTCACTATTTGAATCACTCTTAAAAGAATTATGTTTTAACTGAAAATGAGGTTAGTTGTTTCTATTGTAATATTCAAATCATATATGTGCATTTTAATGAAAATTTAAAAAGGTTTGGAGTTATTTTATATTTATTTGGATGAAAATGGATATAATTTTTTGATAGTAATCTATGGTAGAAGGAAGGATACTTGAACCAGGGTGTCAATTACCATTACTACACAAAAAAATACCCTACATACAAATTATTTTAAATTGCTACCATACATGATAAGTGGAATGAATTTTTGTGCTGCATAGAGAGTCCTTTCATTCACTTCCACATTCATAGATGAGCTCTATTAAATTCAATAATGAAATATTCAAAATAAGATCTCAATTATGATTACTTTCAAGATTTCTCTTACGATTTAATAGATTTAAAATATCAATAAAATGTAGTGAGATATTGAAATAAAAAAAGGTCGAGTTAATGATTTTTAATTTCTTAAACTGGAACATGTTGGGCTTGGTGGTGTTTCATTGATCAGATATTTAGGATAAAAAATACAAATTTTATCAAATGACAAAAATGTTATATAAAACAATCGCATGGTCTTAAGAATGAAATTTTTAAAGGATCTATTCAAATTAAAATGGTTTTTGGTGAATAAAATTGTTTTTCTATCCCATTGTGATGACATGATAATGTTAATTGAAAACATATATAATATTAAATATTTAAATAAATCCAATGGTAGTCAAAATGAATGTATGTCGGTCCAAAAGTAAGAATGAAATGTAATGGAAGACCCACACATTAAAAGTATATGATAAATGGAAAAAATAAATTCTTGTTAAAAAAATTTAGTCCTTGGATAAGGGAATATGTTTAATAAATTAAAATATAAACATAGGTAATATATGAAATTAGAAAAAACTATCATTAATTCAGTTGTTTCATTTTAAATAACCATGATTCTAGTGTGTTATGAAATCATTAATTGGGTTGAAACCAATTTCTAATGGTTTATACCTGATGTATTTATCTACATAGAAAATAACCTCCATGAATATGGGAACTTAGTTCAATTCACTCCATATTGTATCCATTATCCAAAAATCCACACTTTTAAATGAGCTGTAAATGTTGTGTAAAATAATCTCTCATGAATTATAAATTTCACCTTGATGCTCCCATTAATTTTATGACCAATCTAAAAAAATGTATTTATTTAAATAGTAATGGGAGTTGGTAATATTAAACGATTGATTAAAAATATTAAATGGAATGAAGCTTACGTGCATGGATATCAAGTGGTGTACGATCATTTAAAGAGTATAAGAAATAGTAAAATATCATAGTTTTTGAGATGATTTATTCCTCACAGAATATCAAGAGGGGGAGGTAGTGAAGGTAAACTTCTATGAGAGATTTATTGTTATATGTGTAGGAAATAAAAACATAAGAATACTCAAATAAGAGATGAGAACCATGGTGATAATGGTCCATTATAGATGCAGTATGGTTCCACATGAAATTTGAACCAATGTTGGAAGGTATTAACTACATCAAGTACTAATTTTATTGATCTTTACTTTTAGGGATTATCCCATTATGGTGTTATGTCTCTTAGAAAGCGGTCTGGTGATGGTATGGGAAGATATGATCTTCATGTGGAAGATCATTAAGAAAATGAATGAAAAAATACAATTAGTGTGACTAGAATTAGTAAGGAAGACAAGTGTAGCATATTTACAAAAACATGAGGATGTGATATTGTGTAGGATAATATTTATGTAGGACCATCATGTGATTATGGTGGAAAACATCATGGAATTTCTCTACATATTACTGGACTAGTCCCTCTTCTTAAAATTGAATTCAAATGTCGGGAAGAACACAAGAGATAACACTCATTATGTTACAGAGCTGGTGGAGTCGACAAAGGAGGCTTTAATTCAGTGTGCCATAACAGAGGACACTCCTTCAGATCCATAAGAGAAATAATGTATGTTGTATCCATTTTCAATATATTTCTCATTACATTCTCTACACTATGATGGGTCCATGAAATTTGATATTTATTAGGATTTTAATCATCATCATGGTATTCAGAATGTATTCTTCTCCCTAAAAATTATGATGTGTGCAATTGTTTTCGACGATGGAAGAGATATAGAGTGAAAAATAGATTTATTGGACACCGCTCATCTTAGGAATTCACAATGTGGTGTTCCTTTTTAAGATGATGTCATTATAAAAGGAATGAGAAATACACCAAGAAGAAGTCCATAAAAGAATTACTCCAATATACCAATGAATGTGTTTACCATATAATCTTCCAAGACATCAATGGTCAAGCTCACCCATGAGCAGGAATGGTCCTTGTCAAGGATCCCTAGGATTCTAAACCATTACAACTCATTGTTGGAGTGGGATTCCATTGATGAATCAGATTATGACAAAAAGAATATCCTTCTTATTATGGTTACTAAAATCATTTTATGGAAGAGTAAAACTCACTTTCTTTGACCCCATCTACATCTCTTGTTTCATTTTATTAATTAATACAATACTATGAGAATTGCATCTTGATAATGCTTTTGTTAAAAATGAAGAGATATCCAAAATATTTAAAAATTGATATGTTTTATAAATTATAGAATTTATTTATAAAATAAAAAATAGGTATATATTTTTATGAATATGAATAAATATTTTAAATATTAAAACATAGTAAATAAATATGTATAAATAAATATTATAATGTTATTTTATAAAAAATATAATAATTAAAAAATATTATTTAAAAAAAGTAAAAAAACATAATGGATTAAAAAACAACTAAAAAAATGAAATCATAAGATTTATTTTAAGAATTTTAAGTCGATAAAAAATTGAGGAAAATTAAAAAACATTTAAAAGGATCACTTTTATAGAATTTAGGCATTTTAATATTATACCAACTTAATAATTAAAATTGAATGAATATTAATCCTATAAATTCAAGACGTTTTATGAGTATTAAAACACAGTAAATAATTTTGTATAGGGCGTAATATTTACTATAATATTAGTAAAAATAAAAAAAATTATTTACTAACTATAAAATGCATTTAACTAAGTTAATTATATATATTTATTTCATTTTAAAAATATTAAAGCTTACTAAATAGAATTAAATATATATTAATCATAAATATTTAAAATCATATTAGAATATTAAAACATAATAAGAAATTCTGTATAAATAAATGTTAAATATAAATAATCACAAAAAAAATTAATATTAATAAATAATATAAAATTAAATAAATTAAAAAAATGAATAAAAAAATTGAATAAAATTAAAATAATATTTAAAATATTTAATTCATGACAATAACTACATTACATACACTCACATTAATATTCAGTAAAAATCTATTATTAATTATATAAATAAATGATTTTTTAAAATTAAATAATACATTGAGAAAAAAATAAAATTATAATACATTTAGAGGAATCAGTTACATAAATCCAAAAAATATTACAAATATTTAATTTGAATAAAAAAGGAATGAATATATATTAATCACTCACACATATATATATATATATAACTTAATGAAAATTTCAAACCCTTTGAATTAAATAGTTATAAATTTAAAAAATAATATGGCTTCTAAAAAAATTACAATTTAAAAATATCATAAATGAAACAATAATATGATATAAAGGAATATTAAAAATTGAATAAATTAAATTAGTTAAATTAAATTAATATAAACTATTAAAATTTAGAAGTAGTTAAAAAATTATTTTAATTTGATTAATTAAAGACATTTCAGTCAGAATTATTCTTTAAAAACATAAATAAAATATTATTCATATAAATTACAAACATATAGATAATATTTTATATTAATTAACTATATGTATGCATAATCTTTAGAAATTGATTAAATTATGTGAAATATAGAAAATAAAAAATAAAAAATATAATATTAAATGAATAAATATTTATAATGAATATAAGGAATTTGTTATTGAAAATATTTAAAAATTAATTCATAAAAATTAATACATGAATTGTAAGGGACAAGAAAAATTATGAAAATATTATAACTTATCATTTATATAACTTATTTATATAAATTGTAATCATTTTTTAAAAAATTATATCTTTATAAATAAATATTAATAATAACAAATAATATAAATTTATAAAATGTCTAAAATAACACAAACTAAATAAATATGAATAAAATTTAAAATTTTATTATATCCAAATAAAATTATATCACATTTTTTTTACATTAAAATTGAAATAATACAAAAAATATGAACATGACCTCCCATATATACACATATACAAATTTCATATACATACACATGCACATGCTTTTTTGTACATCCATCATATAGAAATTGTTATATATATATATATATATATATTCGAATAATAGATATTAATAACACATATTCATTTATATTTATATAATTGTTTAAAATATTAAATTATATGTTAATATATATATTTTAAACTAATTATATTCATTTAGAAATTTATATATATAAATAAAAATTAAATTTAAAATATGAATGTGAAAATTTTATATATATTGATAATATTTTTGTATGAAAATCTATTAAATTATTCTATAAATCCCAAAAAATGAATCCATGTTTTGAAACAACACTCATGGGGTGTTCAAAATCAATTAATTATATTTCGTAGTGTCTCACTGTGGCTGACCAGGGTTGTCTCACATGAGGTTCATTTGTAGGAAACAACCACTACTTCTAAATAACTCTATTAAATTTCTTTATATTTCTATATACATGAAAATAATGTACATATTATTTATTTATTATGGTATAATGGAATAGAAAATATATATACAATATTAAATAATTATATAATGAATGGTTAGAATTGAATGTCTATGTCATAGGTTAGGAATCTTAGGCACCTTCATTATAAATTATTTAATTCATCAATTTTATTTTATAGTGCATACACTCATATGGTGTCTATTTTCCATTATATTGATCATACATTTTTTCATTAATTGAAGACCACGTTGACAAACTATACCTTAAATCCTATAATGTAAAATAATGGTAGACACACCTCAATCATGAACATCAAACCATAAGGAACCATATCCACTATGTATTGTTTTATACCTAAAAACACTCAACTCCTCCATATGAATATAATGTTTGATATAATATGGTATATAGTATGAATTAGATTCAGAGTCATTGCATGATGTGGTAGATGATCTCCAAACCACACAAAGACACACATCCCTCTCCCTCTCATCAAGCAGAGAATAAACATAAAGAATTTGACAGTGAAAATTCATGAACAATGTTAAAACCTCTACTAAGGATGATCCCAAATAAGGTCACACACCATTGTTTGTGTTATAGGTCAATGTCGACTAAGAGATATAGAGAAACAATAATGAAAAATAAAATAGTTTTATTAAACTTATGAAATATGTGAATACAAAAAGAATGACAAAAAATTAGATGACAAATGTTCAAAAAACAATTTACAACACCAAGAAACACCACAAAATTTAATAGTGAATTTAAAAGGTGAATAAAATATATATAAAGAGTCTACTTTGGGATTGATTCCAAAAATAACATTAAGAAAATTATATAAATTTAAATAATATATATCTATATTTTATCAAAACAAGGTTATCCCAAAAAATCAATGAACTTAATATTTCTATAGTTAAATGTATCATAATTTTTGAGTCCCGTAAATACTTTCTAAATATCATCCTAATACAAGAAATAGTATAGATGGTATGGCTTGGACCTTGAGGTAAGGATCAATTGATTAATAAAGCCTATTTTTGACATTAGGGAACACAATATCCATGATATATTATGTATAGATTTATATCATCAATGAAATTATGTTTTGTAACAAGTTCAACTTTTTTAATAACATTTCAAATAAAAAAATTGACACCTAGAAATTATTTTGATAAAATATTCGAGTGATGTTGTAAATGAAAAACAAAAATTTTTATGTTGTTTCTAAATTCATACTCAATTTATAAATTCCTAAAAAATCATCCCAAGAAAGATTTTTATTTACTAATTAATATTAAAAAAACTCTTTAAAATACATAATAATAAAATTTTTATAATTCAACTCAAATTATTTATTTATTCCTAATATGGGACAAATAGGCATAATTTTTTATAAAATGGAGGGATTTTAACAATAAAATTCATGTGAAAATAGTAAAATATTGACTCTGTTATCTGTATGAAAAAATATGTTTTTTTTCAATACTTTAATAGTGAATTTAAACTCAAAAAAATTATTCAATATATATGATTCAACAAGAAACTATAGAAGAATTATAACTAAATTATTTTTTTATATGTATGAACTAACACATTTTAAATTCATGGTAGGTTCCTAGAATGACTAGAAAATATCTTTTTAAACATATTAATGTATTTAATAAATGGGTTATAGGCTCTATACCATCAAATAATTCATATTGGAATAAAAAATTAGTACACTAACTACTTATTAATTTAGGAAATATAAGAACTTATGACACATGATTCCATGTTTTAATATCCTAAAGATGTTGTAAAATAATGATTCAGTGATCTAATAATACAAAACATAACGAAAATTTATAAAATAAATAAATTGAACATTATTTCACATGAAATAAAAAATTATTGTTGAATAATTTTGTTCATGGTGAATAGTGGACACATCAATATGGCTTTTCAAGTGCATGGAATGTATTGAATTATATTTCTTAATGATATTATTGGAATTAAAAATATGTTGGAGTAGGTAAAAAGGGATTCTACATCATATTAAGAAAGAATCTCAGTATAATTATAGTAAATTAATTTCTTAATTTTAAAAATATATTCCACATAAAAATGAGTTACAATTCTCTTAGGAAGAATTAAAACAAAAATTTAGTAAATAAAAAATAAAAAATATACTCACAGAAGTCAAAACATAAAAAATACTCTTAAATGTAATCAAATCAATGGATAATGGAATTTTTTTACATGAAAATTATTATGTATGTTCGATTATAGTTTCTAAAAATGAGTGAAAATTTGAATTTAATAACATGAAATTTTTTAAAAACAGGAATGAGATGGTCAAAAACAAGAAAAAATCATATAAATCCATGAAATATTATTAACCTGACAGATAATTAATTTTTTTGAATATAGTTATAATAATCAAAACAATATAGGTTTCAATATTCTTGACATGAAATTAAACATAATTTGATTATTTTAATTCTCTAAAACATGGGTGTAAAAATCAAAATCCAGTAAATGACTATGACTTATTGTGTAAACAATGAAAAATGATCATTGTCTTATTTTTGACATGTATAGATATCTGAGACACATGTTTAAAATTGGGTCTAGTTATAATGAATTAACTTAAAAATGTAAATATATTAGAGTATTAGAAAACATGCACCAGAGATTCCAAATGATTCAAATTAATTTGGATTTTCGTGATATATATGTAAAATTTCTTCTAATTAGTTTTTTATATTTTTTAATCGAATATACCATAATATTTGTTTCATATTTCATTGAAAAAAAACATTTTCGGTGATTCAAAACACTAAAACATATATGAAATGGTAAAATACTATAAAATAATAATGATTTGAAATAAAAACATAGATCAAAAATAATTTAACTATTTATGACATGTATCAATATATGATACATCTATCCAATATGAAATATACTCAAAATAACTAAAATAATTATATTATTAATTTTAAGGTCTTTAAAATCATGAATCATAGGTTCTAAACCTTGAATCATTCCTCTAGTTATAATTACATATTAATAAAATGATCACTAAAAAAATTTCAAAATTTAGGAACTAACACCAGATCAATATGTGTTGTGGTTTCATAGGATAACCTACAACATAGTTTCAGTGATTTAAAACTCTAAAACATGAGTTTATGTTTTAAAACATATAAACAAGTATGAATTGGGGTGAAATAAAAAATTTAACATCAAATTATTTATGATATGTATGATAAATAATAATTTAATCTGACATGTGATCTACTTCAAATGATTGAAAATGAACATTAAATAGATTTTAAAAACATTCTAAACGTGAATCCAAGGGTTAAAACCAAGAAAATGACATAGTATTGAAATGAAATATTTTTATAAACTACTACAGATTAAATTTAAAAAAAATTAGTATTCATCACATAAATTTCAGTTATTAATTTCTTATAACGACAAGAAAAAATAGTTCAAGCATATAAAAATAATAAAAAATGAATTTAATGATCATAAAATTGAAAAAGTCAATAACATGATGTGTTCCAAAATAATAATAACCCATGAATTACTTTTGATATATAAGAACCAATAATACATCTATATGATGTAAAATTTTCTAAGAATGATTGGAAATGACGTTTCTTGAGATATTAATGTTTTTAAAAATGTGCATGAGAGGGTTTAAACAACATGGATGCACTCAGAGTGTCATGAAATATTAGGAAAATTTTATGAATCAATCCTCACATGAATGAATATATTTTACATAAATCAGGATTTTTGTTTTCTTAGGATGATTAAAAACACAGAGTTAGTGATTTAAAACACTAAAATGTTTGTGTGGTGGTTTAAATATATAAAAATAACACGAAATAACATAGAAAAAGGAAGATTAATATTGAATTATTTTTAACATGTAATTATAGAAGTCATATTAATTCCATGTGTGGTTTGTTTAGAATGTATAAAAACTAGGATTTAAAAATATTAAATTTTTAGAATTACGTATCAGAGGATCCAAACCAAGAAAATTTCATTATATTGGCATGAAATGTTATGATAATTATAATGGTTTAGTTTTTGAAATTCAAGATCATATATCAAATCAATCTATCTTTTAGATATATAAGAATGGATGAAAATAAAACTAAGGTGTTTCAAGACTCTAAATTGAGCATTTAACAATGAAAACTATGAAGATCACAATGAAATGATAAAAATCATTGGATAGATACTTTTGAATTATTTATGAAATGTATCAATATATGAAACACAAAAAGTTTTGACTATTTTTTATTGTGACCCTTGATTTTCAATTTTTTGGAATATATAAACATTATGCAAATAGACGCCTATAGACCATAATTGGTCCAGTTCCTTTGGAAACTTGTGGAATAAAACACTGGTGTATATGTGACCTACATCATCTCCTGATTGGATCTTCATGAATAGAACCCTTTATAGGCAAATCAAATGTAGTACATGTCATCATAAAATGGTGGAATGGAAACATAAAAGGGGTGAACTCAAATGATTAGTAAGTGTAAACAAGAGAAACATGTATGCATACACTTGAGTGTACAGGTATGAGAATATGATCATGAAAATAGATGTTCATACCCTATATATCATTGATCACAATAGAGATCACAACAGAATATTGGCATTTCATATGACATGAATCATTATTAAATAAAGAGTATAAGACATTAATGAATAATGATTTAAAAAAACATGGGATTGGGGTAAACAGACAATTATATAATGATTTCTATAAAATCCAAGGAATTCTTCCAATATAACCTTAGTAACATGGGTTCACAAGTCATACCATCATAGTAGTCATGGTTCACTCCCATGACCGTAATAGACACATAATTTCACTAATCATACAATCTTAGTAGTAATTTTCACTTACATGTACATCATATTAATCATGGTTCAGTACCTAGACCATCTTAGTTTATATCATGAGATATAAAACATTACCCAATGCATTGTAGGGGGAAATAGGTCTCACCCGTCACATAAGTAAATAATGCATTCATGTTCCACAAGATTATAAATAATCATTTCGTAACATGTGAAATGAAATGGGTATCATAAAAATATAAACATATCATAAACTATGTAAAAAAGGAATGATTCATAATCATTTCATCGTAAACATAAATAGTGAAACGAATTAGGTTTCCAAAGCATATAACCCAAGGAAGTGAAATGGGTTTTATAAAGATCATTCCGTCAAAACATAATCCATATTGAAGTAAATTAATGGAAACATTGAATAACTTCCCCATAAAAGAATGAGTAAAACCAATGGATTTATATAATTGATGGGATGTAATTTTGAAAGATATTTGTAAAAATCTTTTTTGTTTTAAAAATCCTTTCTTCTTTGAAAAATTATTTTTATAACATAAAACCTTTTGAAAAACTTTTTCATTAAAAATAATGATGAAGAAATATAAAAAAAACATTGAAAACAATAATTTTTTAAAATTCATTTTCCTTGAAAATGATCTTCATGGATATTTTGAAATCATTTTTGAAAGAATTTTTTAAAAAATTATTTTCAAAAACAATAGATTTACATCCAAAGAGAGAGACAAATAGAATTTTTATGAAATTATTATCTGAAGTACCAAATTGTGGAAAAATGTTACTAACAATAGAGGATGTATTGAATAAACATTGTAGAATGAAAATCATGAATACTATTGGGGTATTGATAAAAATATTTTATTAAAGGATGAATAAAATTGAGCAATCTCGAAAAGCGATGATATTTTCTCAATAAACTCTTACAAAATGGTTAATTGGGAACATTATAATAATGTAATAATATTAAATTAAATGAAGCACACAATATCATCAAATTATTGGAATTCATTATAAAACAAACAAAATGGACGTATATACTCCTCGAAAATTAATTTAAGTGCATAACTAAACTATGGTCTCAATGACAGAAAATTGGTACAAGAAAATTTTAACGATTTGGTAACTATCAATTATTAAACCGCATGAATGAAATATCCTAAAATGGAATGTTAATACCCATAAATTTATTTAAAAATTACATATAATACTCCAATGGGATGTACGTACACCTCATGAAATTTAAAAGTGTCAAATCCTAGCATATATCTCACTGAAATTATGTGTGAGATGAAATCCCCTTACATTTTTTCATGAATATCTCCACACTCATATGATATTCTTGAATAATAAATATTTTTTTATTATAAATCATTTAAAGAATAATTTGGTTATAAATAATACCATATTTCTTTTTATTATGACCTTATATTACTCTCTTGTTAAAGATCCTATATAAAAGTTTCACTTCAGGTAAAATTCACTTTGTTATTCACATGTGTCTAAATTTTCAAAAACTATGGACCTTATACTTATATCAGTATTCCAGAATTTAAACCATGATATAAATATCAACTATATACATTATATTTTTATTATAATTTTCTACAGAATATAGGATTATGAAATGGATTACACCATTCATAGAGACGGTATGCCATAGGTAAGCATAAACATTGTTTCTGTATTAATTATCGTATTTAGAGAATGTATAAAAATGAAATTTGTATATATTTGACTACAATATATATATATATTAAAATATAACTACAATATCAAATATAACATATAATTTCTCTAAACCCATCTGTAATACATTCCATGTGGTGTGTGAACAAATCACATCGCAATGAATGGGTTGTAGTCCACACATCCTCAAACAGGATTACCGTATTACCAACAAATGTAAAGAAAATAGGTGTGTGTTTTAAAAGAAAAAAAATAACATTAAATACATAATTCATATAATATATTACATATATAAATTTATTTTTTTTCAAAATAGTCACAATGATAGGTTGTAAATTAAAAATGAGCAATCATTTTTTCTTGATGTTGTACTTCGCCGTACATAGAGATATTATGGTCAATATCCATTGGATAATGGTGTGTGTAAGTGATGTAAACAAAATTTCATAACTATATTCTAGTATATATATTATACTAGTTTTGTCACACAATAATGGAATTAATAGTGTATGGGGTGATGAAAGAAAATAATCGGAATGAGATTGAGAGAAGTTGTTACCTCTTAATCGAGCAACTCATTAAGGTTCATTCCAAAATAATTCCTTGAAAATATTTTTTATAAAAGAGAGAATTCATGGTGTAAGGGAGTATTTTTTTCAGTATAAGTAGGTAGATGTTTTTTGATCATAAATTGTTTGAGAGGTGCGAGAAATGGGTAGATGTGGTGGCCTTTTATATTTAAGGAGTGGTATGCTTGAATGTATTTGAATAGATAATTCCACCCTCGGTTTTCATGTTATTAGTGAACAAACTAATGGAAAAAGGTCGATAGAATAGATTTTTTGGTTTATGTATCAAATAAAAATGGGTGTTGGGTATGGGTTTAGTGCATTAGGGCCCTTAATGTTGTGGTTTAGTCCCTAATTTAGAATATTTTGGCCTTAACTGCTATGCTTACTTTTAATCACTTTTCCTATTCATTTTTGTCAAAATAAATTACCTTATTAGTCATTACCAAAAGTTTAATCTACATTGATCACTCTCATCACAATAGTGGAAAAAATTAATTTAAAAATTAATCTCACTGTTTGGACAAAACTGAGGGTTATTATAGTAAAATGATTCAAAATATTAATATATATTTTGTACTATATAAATGAGGATGTGGTTCCGATAATGAAATCTAGATTACATGCTAAAAAATTTATATTATTAAACGTTTAAATATAATTAAAATAAATGGTAGCCTTAAAAATAAAATAAATTAAAAACCATTTTTGATTTAAAAACCTGTATTTTTAACTATTCGTGTAAAAATGATGCTTGTTAGAAAAATACCATAAATTCGACCTAAGATAATTTAAACATTTTAAATTAAAAAATTGATGTTTATTTTAACAAATTATGTTTCGAATTTTTTCAAAAAATTAATTTTATTATAAGGACTTTCAAAGAGATTTATTTGAGAAAATGGTATTTTAAAACATTGAAGGATTTTACCAAAAAACAATATTTTATATTATCAACGTGTTTTGTTTAGGAAAATAAGTAGTATAAAATATTTTTAAATTAATTATATTTATTCATATATATATTTATTGTCAGGGTAATAATTATCATATATAAAAAAAATTTATTGTTTCATAGAAACTTACTGTTACTTGTATCGTATGCCAACTTAGTCTTGTGTGTATCACATTCCAATTCAGCATTTCATGTAACGTATGCTACGTGGTTTCACTATGAAAGTAACATTTTCAATATTGGATTGTAAGATATTAATGAAAAAAAATAATTTTTTCAAAAAAATTTCTCATAATAACATGGGGTGTTGCAATCTACCCCCCTTAAATTGAATTTCAAACTCAAAATTCATCACCTGGATAACGAAAATGAGGATAATTCTGATTCCTTATATCCTCACGTTCACAAATTGCTTTTGGACAATAATTTTTTTTTAATTTTCAAAAGCCGGTTTATGGGTTCTCGGTACCCTGCTACATGAGTCCAAAATAACCACATCGACAAAAACATAAAACACCAAAAAACACTAACTGTGCTCAAGAAACCACGAACCAGGGCACAAGAACATCATAGAGGATGGTCAAATCCACCCAGGATTAACTTGAGCGTCCCCTGGCGCGACCATCGACACCGACCCAAATCCTCCCATTGGAAAATTCCCGAGGAATTCACCTAGCCATCAAGCGATGGAATGGACCCCCATGATCTAGCCCCAAGGACGTCAAAGAAAACCAGAATAAGGATGACCATCTCCTGACGACATTAGCACCCTGACTGCAAACAACCCAAAAATCCCACCAAACAACATTAAAGGAAAAGTGAGAGACAAACCCAATTAGTCCAGAGGTGAAGCCTCATAAGAAAAGGAAAAGCTACCAAAACATAGCCTTAGCCTATTAGTGCTTTCCTCCTTATAAGGATTCCAATTCATTAACCATACCGTAGCATCAGGATATTCCCCAATAACGTCTTCCAAATGGTCCACCATTTTTTCCCATGTTTGAATATATTATTCTTTGCTAAATTTCTGATTATTGAAGCCTCTCATCCGGATCAAATCCTATTTTTCAATCCATGTAGCCTGCTCATCGTTGACCTCCACTCTTACATCTCTTCCCATAATGTCATCCACTTCCTGTGGGATGTCAACATACAGAAATTCCTCTACCATGTCCTCCTCGGAGCAAATGATAGGTTCCATTATGTTCTTTAACTTCATAGTGGATCTTCCCATTTCATTATTTCTCTCCTTGATGAAAACCTGAGAATACTCCTCTACAGCGTTGAGCAATAACACCAACAACTTCTTCGCACAGCGAGTCTCCATAGGCAGTGGTAGCGAGGAGTAGTCCTTCTTCCCCTTCTTCTTTTTGAAACTCATTTTGTTCTTTGGAATTGAGACCTCTTCAGCCGAATGGTCTAGTTCATTCAAAGAGAATGAAGACCTAGGAGATTCATCTAAAATATCCTTCTTCAAATCTAAAAAGGAAGGAACACATATAGAACTCATGAACCTTATCGTTCCTTCCTGATCATGGTTAAACGAAAGAACTCTTCTAACCATATTTTGTAGTTCATTATCTTCCTTATAGTCATCCTTAATCATAACATGGATAGATAGTTGAAAAATAATTTAAGAAATATTTGTTTTCCACATTCCTTCAACATTTCTAGATATTTGCTTTTCAAATCTATAAATATTCGGTCTTTTTTACCTTCATTATAGCTAATCTAGGCTTATCATTATGACTCAATGCATCTTCCATGTTGTTCTATTTCCTAGGGTGGTAATGTATTCAGAAACCATCATCATTTACAAACACTAAACCTATTATCTATACATGGTCAACTCATTTTGTGTGAAGATATATTTTAGACTTTTATTATCGGTATATATATCTCACTTTTACCAACAAGATAATTCCCCCATATCATTAATGAAATAATTTCTCCTACTAACTCTAATTCACGAGTCGGGTAATTTTTCTTGTCATTCTCAAGAAAACATCAGGTATAGTTTAAAACAATTTTATTCTTCATAAGAACACATCCCAGTCTCTTCTTGGATGCATCATTCGATATGAACATTACACCCTTCTGATTTAACATTGTTATATGATTAGATAGTCATAACAAATTTTCCACAAATAGTTGAAAATATACAGCTAAACCAAGAATTTTATGGATCTCAATAACTATGGATGTTCTAGGCCATTTTTCAATAACCTTTATCTTGGATGGAACCACTGTTATTCCATATATTGAGAATATGTGTCCAAACAATGAATCCTTTTGCCGAAAAAAATCACTCTATGTAAAATTCTCAAAAATACAAATCCTTCCTCATGATATTTCTTATAATTCTCAAGTGATATTCCCGCTCTTACATTCATTTTGAATATATAAGAATATCTTATATAAATAGTACCCCAAACATATCAAGGTAATCTCTAAATACTATATTTCTTAAATCCGTTATGATATTAATGGAATTAGTACAAACAAATGGAATCACTATATATTCAATGTGACCATACCATGTACGAAAATCCTTCATAGATAAATTCCCTTTCTAAACCCTCTGTTAAAGATATCTAGAATGAAGGTCAATCTTGGAAAAGTATTTATCTCGACATAGTTGATCAAAAAAGTAATCGATATGGGGAAGAGGATAATTTTTCTTGATTGTGATCTAGTTCAACTCTTGATAATCATTTCTCAGTCTCATTGATCCATATTTCTTTTTCAGAAAAAGATCTAAAGCACCCCAAGGGGACACAATTGGACAAATAAATCCTTTATCATAGTTTTCGTGGAGTTTCTCCATCAATTCCTAGAAATTAGTTAGGGCCATTCTATAACGAGTCATTTAAATTCATTTGGAACCAAGTATAATATCTACTGAGAAATAATCATCAGAAATTGAGGGGGGACTATCACACTCTTCTGGACAGACATCGAAAAAATTCCGAACAACAGTTCTATCATCGATGTTGATCTTCTCCAGAACCAGTCGAGGAAAAACAACCCTTTTGAATAGTAATTAAGAAGAATACACTACATATAATCTCCATAGGAGGTTTAGACTTATCATATAATCGATGGATGATCATAGAAGGGTTGTAAGTATCGAATATAACTTCCCTTCATTGACATTTCATGTGGGTTTTATACTGATAAATCCAATCCATGCCTGGGATTACATCAAGTTCAACCAAAAAAATAATGACATTATTTTTAGGAATCACATTCCCAAATCATTTAACTAGATAGTAATCATTAACATAAGATGTTATCAAACAACTATTATGGGTTTACAATGTAAATTTCACCTCTAATTATTTTGGATGAGTATTAACACACTTATCAAATTTATTGGATACGAAAGAGTGGTTTGACCAAGAATCAAAAATAACATTAGCATTAAGATGGTATGTGTAACTTTCATCATGTGGTTATCACTCCATTCATCAGATATATATATTTCATGATATTTACAATTATCTCTCAAGTTTATGATGTTGATCATCATCGCTAACCCTTGGGTTTGGGATGATGTTAGCATAAAGACCATTCTCCTTAAACTTGTTAGACATAATCATGGGTGGTGAATCATTTTATCCAGGACACCTTACGTTTATCCTACATTATTCATATCCAGAAAATATTTAAATACATCATAATGGTTCTTTATTAGTAGTGTAAATTCCCAATGAATATCCACAAGGAATGTCCAACTTGGTGTGAAGAATGGTCGGTTGTCATTTACCAGATAACCCCATGTAAATCCTGGAACATCTTGTTGAAGTAGTTAACCATATACACATTTATTCCATATTCATATTCTTTTTTAGTATACAAACAAGGATTTATTCGTAGGAAATCACTCACTCAATCCTTCATCAAAATTCCAGGACATTTTCCTATACTATTACTTATCCTTAAACTTATCCACTTGAAATTTCATTAGGGTTATAATTAAGGTTTTTTATCCCATCTTCCAAAAGATAATTATAGATATTCTCTAATACCAACAATAGAGACCCTAACTTTTCAAAATATTAACATTACATAACTTTTTCAGAATACTTAAACATTATACGAACAGATGCCTAAAGACAGTAATTGGTATAGTTTCTTTGGAAATGTGGAAACTTAAAACCTGGTACATATGTGAGATACATCATCTACCAATTGGATCTTATTGAGTGTAACCCTTCATATACATATCAAACATAGAACATATCATCATAACATAGGGGAAATGAAACCTAAAAGGGCTTATCTCAAATGAACAGTAAGGGTAAACAAGGGATACATGTAGGTGTACACATTAGAATAAATGTTTGATAATATGATCATCAAAATAAACGACCATTCCCTAAATATAAATGATCATAATAGAGATTATTTAATAGTTATTGGTAGTTCACAGGAAATGAATCATTATTAAATATAGAGCATAATCCATGAAATCAAAAATTTCCTATAAAATAAGGTATTTTCGTAAACACAAAATAATATTACGGTTTCCATCGTATCTGAGGAATTACATTCATTACCATCACAATAGTATGGGTTCACACCCCATATCATCATATTAGTTAAATTAGTCCCATTGCCATCATAGTAGAATGCGTCAAATCCTCATACCATCACAGTGTCTATGGTTCACTCCCATGGCCATCATTGTAGTCACAGTTAATTCCAAAGACCATCTTAGTTTATATCATGAGATATAAAACATTTCCCAATGCATTCAAGGGAGGTATATGTACAACATATCACATAATGAAATCGTACATGCATGTTCCAAAATATCATAAATAATCAAATTCTAACCCATGAAATTAAATGTGTATCATAAGCATGTAAAAATATTATAACATGTGGAAAGAGATAGGTTTCATAATCATTTCATGATAAAACTAACCCATGAGAAGAAATGGGTTTCAAAAGAATATATGTCCTGGAAGAGAAATGAGTTTTATAAACATCATTACATGTCTACATAATCCATTAAAAGAAGGAATATAAAAGGAAACATTGAATAAATGAACAAAAAAGGAATGAGTAACAACAATGTATTTTTATCATAGATGTGAAATAATTTTGAATGATATTTTAAAAAAACCATTTCTTGAGAAAAATATCCTTTCATCTCTGAAATATTCTTTTTATTAACTTAAAAATTTTGAAAACGTTTTTCATTGATTGTACATTTGAATAAATATAATGGAAAGGTTTAAAGTAAAAATAAAATAAATTCCATTTTTCTTGAAATTGATATTCAAGGGTCTTCTGAAATCAAATTTGAAATAATTTTTTAAAGAATGGTTTTTGAATAAAATATATTTCCAAATGAATATTGAGATTGTCATATTTCTCAAAAAACCTAATCTTAAGATCCAAATAGTGGAGAATGGTACTAAAAATGAAGATTCCATGAATAAACAGAGGATAATGAAACACATGAATTCTCATTAAAGATGGAAGATAATGTTCAATAAATGGAATCATAAAAATGATCAATCCCAAAAAACCAAGACATTTTCTAAATAGACTATTGTAACATGGAAACATTGGATCATATAATTAATATAAGGAAACAAAATTAGATGAAGCTTAAAATAACATATAAGTTGGTAGATTCATGATATAATAAGTAAAATTTATGTTTATAAGACTAATAAAATGAGTTTATGTATGTAACATGACATGATTATCAACGAATGCAAATTGATACAAAAATGTTTTACCAGTATCGTAACATTTTAATGTTAATCCATATTAAAGAAGGATCATCATATTTGAATGTGAATACCCATAAATTTATATACAAGATATATATAATAAAATCATGGGTAGTACATACTCCACACAAAAGGAGAGTGGAAAACATAGCTTGTATCTCAATGAAATTATAAATGAGATGAAATCCCCTTAACTTGGGTCATGAATCTCTTAGTACGCGTACATTATTCTTGTATAATAAATATATGTATATTATAAATCATTTAAAAAATTATATTATTCTACAAAATACATTATATGGTTTTATTATGAAAATTTATTACCCTATTTTAACAATCTTATGTTAAATTTTCACTTTTGGTAAAATTTGCATTATTCTTCGCATGTATCTTAATTTGCCGTATTGTTGGACTATAAAATTATATCATGATTATAGAATTTATAACATGATACAAATAACTGGTATGTACATTATATTATTTATATAGTAATCTATATAATATAGGATTATGAAATGGAATTCACCATTCATGGAGATTGTACATCGTATGTACAAATTAATGTTGTTTCCATAAATATTGTCACATTTAAAAAATATTTGTAAATGAAATATGTCTATATATACATATCATTATTCTAATAGAATGAATATATAAAATATATCTTGTATGTATACTAAACCCATCTTTAATACATTTCATGCGGTGTGTGAATGAATCACATCACTTTTAAGGGGTGGTAGTCCACACTTCATCAAATAGGATAACGGTATTAACACCAAATGGAGATTAAATAAATTATTGTTTTAAATGGATTAAAAAATCATAAACACATAATAAATATTATATATGAAATATATAAACATAATTTACATAATAATGGCCCCTTTGAGTTGTGGTAAATGAAAAATGAACAATCATCATTTCATTAGGTGGCACAAAAACAATATGTTTGACATCTATTGGATAGAGGTGTTTGTAAGTGTTTAAATAACAATTTTCATATAAAAATGATTATATATGTAGGATAATATTGTTTTCATACAATAATTTAATAAATAAATTATATGGATGAAGAAGGAAAATATAATTAATGATCTTAAGGGAAGACGTTACCACTTAATCATGTGACTCCATTTGGTTTAATCCCAAAGGCTTCCTTGAGAAGATTCCTAGCCAATGGGATAATTTAAGGATAATGGGGGGATTTTTTGGGAATCTACATGGGTAGTTATTGACAAACACAATATGTTTTAGAGTTGTGAGGAATGGGTAGGGGTGGTGACCTTTTATAGTGGAGGAGGAGTGGCGCTCTTGTAAATATTTGAAGAGAGAATTCCACCCAAGTTTTTCATGCCTGATTTGGATCCAATAACATAAGAAGGTCAATAAATTTTATTATGGATGCGAAATATGGAAATCCTATGGTATTTTGACAGGTTTCTAGGTCATTTGGCCCCTTAATTTTATGTTTTAGTCTTAATTAAGCACATTTGTTTCTGTAACCATTGTGATTAATTTTAAACACTTTTACTAATCATTTTAGTCAAAAAATATTTCCTTATTATAAATTATAAATTATTATGATTCAAAATATGGAATAAATTTTTTCAAATTTAATCAAATAAGTCATAGAGATTAATTTAAAATATAATAATTTTATTGGGATGACGCTGCGGAATTTTATAGTAAAATGTCTCAAAATATTACTATGATTTTATGTCGAATTTAAATGAGGAAAGGGTTCCAATGATGAAAACTAGATTAATTTATTAATTTATAATCAAATTAATCATTAAAATTAAATTTAACTATATTTTATCCATATAAATAAATTGAAATAAAAATATGTTATGAATTAACAACTGGTACTCTTTACTATTAATTTAAAAATGGTGTTTGTTAGAGAAATACAAAAAATTCACCCTAAAATAATTTAAACATTTAAAATTCAGAAACTGATTTTGTTTTATAAAATTAAATTTTTAAATTTTTCTATATATAATTTTATTAGAATGACATAAAAAGTAGTTTATTTGAAAAAACTGTAATTTTAAACCTAAGTGTTTACCAAAAATCATATCTTTTATTATCAATATATTTTATTTATATTAAAAAATTATAGAAAATATTTGGAAAGTATTTACTATTATTCAACTAATTATATTTAACGGATAAGTTATACTTATCTTATATAAACAATAAAATTAGGTTTCATTGAATCTTAGCGTTGCATGTATCATACGCCAACTCATTATTTCATGTATCATATGCTAAGTCGGTGTTGAGTTTAACACACAACATGTCTGTTCCACATGAATGTAATATTTGGCACAGTAGATTTCTAGTTATAAATGATAATATTAATTTATTTGAAAAAAGGTATATATTAAATCATGCTGTTATATTTAGCAATGGTAATTCTAATTAAATCATGGATTAAGTTGGAATATTTTGACCCCGTTTAGGTGTATTGGTAGATAAAAATACCAAATAATGAGTCTAAGAAGTTTTTAGGTATTGAGGTTTTATATATTTTTAAAATATTTTAATTGAGACATTTATAAGTGACATTATGTTTATAACTGAATTTTGGGCATTGTTTTTTTTAATATTATAGTTTTGGATCTTTATTGATGAATATGGGCACTTTTTTCAAGAAAAAAATCATCCAAATAATTAGGTTTAAACATATGCTATGAATGGTGTAAGACATTTATTATGAATAATTGGGGGTTTTATATGTTATGTATTCTGAAGGATATAATTTTTGAACTGTTCATCCTTATTAAACACAATTTTCAATTTTGTGTTATAACTATTAAATGAATTGAATCTAGGGGTTAATTTACACAATCCCGATGGTTATAATAGTGTGTTATAGCCAATATTTGAATGTATATATATATATAAGTGGATCTTCCAGAAGTAAATAGATTGGAATAAAATTAATAACAATTTTAATTTAGTGGGATAGGATGTAAAATCTATGAACTGTAGGAATCCTCAGTGATATGTATAAATAATAATTAATAAATAATAGACATTAAATTCTAAAATATGGATAAATATTACCCATAAATGTAACTTAGATAATATATATATGTAATTCTAGTGTTTCCTAATGTATGAATGATTAAATAAATTATAATGGACTTATATTGAAGTATGTTCCTTTCATACATTATAGTGTCCCTTGAAAAAGCAACAGTCGTCATATTTGTAATAATGGACTAGTTTTTAGGGGACCTATGAAGCATAAAGATGACTGGGAAGATTAATAAGGGTCATTTACATATGATACATATGGTTCGATCACATTGTAAATTTAGATAATGGATATCATGTAAAGGTTGTCCGAGATCATCCAAAAATTTTGTAAGATTAGTTTAAAAATATGAGCACAATTTTACTAGAATATGACATCCAAAATTATGGATAATGGGGGATATCAAAAGGATGGTGTCAAGGAAAATAAATTGGAACTATTATTCTCCCTAATAAAGAGGGATTTCAACCATATGAAAAATTTATTGTCACTTCTCATGATATGATATGTAAGTGACATCATGAGTGATTCATAAGGCTCATAAAGGTAAACAAGTAAATCTCTATTTATCTTCTAAATGGTATTTTGATGCTTTTTTTCAAGAAAAATTTAATTTAATATTAATAGATTTATTATGTATAAAAAATTGTTTAATGCTATATAGGCTATAAAATTGTTATGCCCCAATTTAATCCTGTCATTTCTTGCTCCATGTTTTGTAAGAAATGTCAATTTATTTTTTGTATATCTTTTATTAGATTTAATTACAGAGTATCTATGGTTAATAATATCTATAAATATTTGCATGTTTTTAATATATAACATTATTATAATGAATATTTCTAAAAATACACAACCCTATGAATTCTTGTTATCTTTTATCTAGTCAACAATTATAAGTCGAATCGTACTATGATATTTCATATGAGGATTAATAATAAGTCCATATACTTGGTTCCTAATTGATTCATGTGTTATACACGTCAAATAAATTTTCTGATAAATAGGTGATGGTACGGTTGTCTATATGTGACCAGGAAAGGAACAACATTCAGTTTTCTTTGTTTATAAGGGAAACCAACCTGTATTTTCAGATAGAAGAAGTTGAGATTATTCTATCCCAATTATATTCCATGATTCTATTTTTTAATATATATTATCTTTAATGTTATATTTTTAATATAACTATGAAAAATATAAGATTATATTATATTATATTATGAAAATGGTGTGATCGTTATCATAATGGTGAGAGAGTATTATTAATGGGTGGTCTCAAGAATTATGATAGGCTCTCACCATTTGTATGATGTTGATGGGGTTGTGTTCACCTATGAAATAGAGTAGAAATTGATTTCTATCACATGATGTGAGTGGTATGCTTTGAGTTTGACCAACTTATGGGTGATGTTATCAACAAAGGAAATAGAGTGGGGTGAAACCATATTTTTACATGTAAGGGGTTGTAGATCACTGAATGAGAGGGGGATGATAATCATAATTTTGAATTTTTCAGTATGAAAAATTAGAGTTTATTAAAGTGTTTATATGGGATGTGACGTAAGTGATTTTTTTGTGAACATATCATATTACCATCTTGGTTGACTCATAGTGGTCATAAGTTAATTAAAGGCATGTGATTCCAAGTGATACAAAATTTGTGTCAAGGTTGAGGGTATAATATTATGATGAACTATAGATGTATCATTCTACTCAATAACAAGACAATATAAGTACATTAATAGTTGGTTCCTACTGACCATTAGTGGAGTAGATTGTATGCCATGTGTATTTCCATTTATTTTTATGTTAATACACTGGTATGCCTGTGAAATGTAGCTTGGAATTATATTGGTTGTTATCTAATTAGTTCAATATCAAATTCAACTCGGGTCCTCTCATATATATGAATATGTTCTATTTAATGGGACAAAAATAATAGTCTTATTGATCATGATATTAGTCAATATAGATGTACTGATGGTGCATCGATATGATGGTATGGGTTTTCCCCCGGATACTGGCTATGTTTAGGAAATATTCCAAGTAGAATCTCCATTTAGTTTCTTTTAGATAATTGATTTATGTTAATTCATCTATATATCCATCAAGTTTCTGATGATTGTGATGGGTTTCAAAATATAAATTTTTTACTAGATGAAGTTGTTTCTTGAATGGAGGGACCCTTATATTTCCATCATTGTTAATAATTCATAGGCTGTATTAATGATAAATTTTTACATTATAATAATTTTTAAGGAGAAAAATTTAGTATTTCTTCATATTCATTTAGAATTGACAAATTTGGAAATTTGAATCCATAATTATACCTCATTCAATAATGTGATTTCCATTTTTTCAGCCATAAAAAAATTATAAAAGGTCTGGTTTATTTGGTCCTCCAGATGTGGTAATCAAGACTTGTCCAGGTTTATAATTATTTAGACCACTAATATACTAAACATAATAAAATAATCACTCAATTAGGATAAATATGGAAAAAATATACCATAAATACAAAATTTATTGAACAAAGATAAAATTCTAGAATTTTTCAATTTTTAATGTCCACCTCAAAACATCCCTAAAATTGAAAAACAATGAAATTATGCTAAAAAGATAAATAGGTTAAGTTTAAAACATATAAATACAAGTTGTAAACCATGATAATATTATCTCCATAATTTTAACTTTTAGATTTTGGAGTATTAGACAAGTGAGCATCAAAATCAAATCCTTTGAATTTCAAAACTCATTCCATTGAGTTTTATCAATTTACTAACTAGGAAAAAAGGATATATTAATTCCTCAAAAAATATATTTTAAGTTCTGAATTCATCTCATTCAATCTATTTCCACCTCTTTTCTCCACCAAAGTACACAACACACTTACGTCTCATAAATTGTCTCTCAACACACAATTTGGGATTTTGATCAAGGATTTAATCATTCAAAAAATGAAATAATCACCATATGAATGATAAATATCTACACATTTACCAAATATGAAAAAATAACATTTAGTTATCATGAAAAAATATAAATTTTATTTTGTGTCTTACGGCTGGGGATCTCAAATTTGAAAAATTGTAATGCAGAATAAGGAGGGTTTGGATCTTTTTGAAGGAAAATGAATGATTCTAATTTTTTCACTTGTATGGTATCCTACATACTCCACATGATAAAAATTAGATCTTAGAATTCATGAGAATCTATTTTCTATATCCCTACATCAATTTTTCAATAGAAAAAATAAGGTCTTACTTGCCTTTCTTTTGGTAAATCTTTATATCGACACTAGATTATTCCATAGAAATATTTTGAAATACAGAACACCATTTCCTATGAGGTATTTATATGGGAACAACTAACATCAAATAATATTCTAGAATATATTATTATCCATAAAATTTAAATCTCCAACCAATGAAATACCGAATTAGGTATCACACGATAATTCATCATACCCCCACACTTAAGTTCAACTAGATCTTGCATTTTCACTTGTAGATAATGTTGGAATGGGATAATTGTTTTATAATGTGGATAAACTAATATACTATTCATTGATACTATGGTTTCACAATGATCCAAGGAAAAATATAATAAAATGAATTACCTTGCAAAGGTGGCTTCCACATCTAAATAATTTTCTCAATCATTTCAATCATAAGTACCTCAACTGTTATGATCTGAAAATAATAAATCATGTACTAGTTAAAATAAGAAAATATTGGGATTTCTACTCTAAATATGATTATATTCCCATCTTTTTTGAAATAATATTGTGATCGAACCTAGATATACGGGTTTGAACCTCATATTCATAGTTGTGGGGAACGACCTGACAGATGATGGAGAGGAAGTGAGGATTAATCATTCATTTCCCTCAGATATGAAATAACAACCATAGGTGAAAAATTGAATGATCTGTTTGGTGAGGGAGGATCTAGTGCTGTGAGTGATCATCATATTTTCAAAAAGCTAGATCTTTCCCCACCAGATGTGTTATTGGGTGAAGTAGTGGGGGGTGGGATCCTAGGTTCTATTGAATGTTGGAGCATCAGTTCAAGGCGCGACATAGTTCTCATAAAGAGGAAAACTCAATTAACAAATCCCTTGAAAAATTATAAGGTGTTATTGATTCTTCCATTAGAATAAAATAGAACATCATTCACATTAGAGCATACCCTAACGCTATTGCAGAGTGGGTCAAAATGGGTGACTTCTCAATCATTGCATGTTTATTTCTTCCTAAAGGCTCTCAGACTCTAAAAACTTATGAAATCAAAGAGATAATTTCATTGATTTTTGGTTTCTCATACTAGAAATGCATCTCACTAGGATGAGGATACATCCATATGATCATCCCGAATGTAGAGATGAAAATTTGGGCCCAGGGCATCAGTTGTGTTACTCTTCAACCTATAATTTTTAACTTGTGAGAAGGGGAAAACAAATTTGACCCACTTGGGGTAGGTAACACCACTATCCAATTACGAGTAAGAGTCTATGGGATAAATTGGATACTATGGAATCTAAAAAACTGTATGATATTGCACTATCTATTTTCCTCCAAATTAAAATTTAAAGGAAAAAAGAAGTGTCTTGATTTTTCTATTTCACCTAGTTATTAGGAGTAGTTAAATTGGGTTTGACTCTAGTTGAAAAAGTTATTCTTTCAATAAATTATGATCATATTGAGTTGAATATTTCTTATGAAAAAAATGAATTTTTTCCAATGACTCTAATATTATCGGACTTCAATTATCTACTTGTAGATGCTTTAAGGATTTCATCTTTCTTTCCTTTCATGAGCATGATATAAGAAATTTTCTTAAGAAGAGACAAAATGCATCCATTAAAAAAGATAATCCTCAGTTGCAGCCTAAGGATGCCATTGATCCTTTCAAGAATAATGATGGAATTTAAAATTTTATAGATCTTGAATAACGGATGAATGAAATGTTGGATATTGTTCCTGAGGATTTCAGTAAGTCTTCGGTTAATGGGAACGGTGGTCGGCCAAAGGAATCACTTATCATTTCTACATATAAGAGGAAATATTGGGATATAGTATTCTATGAATAGAAATTTGTCTATCAGCCATCTCAAATAGTCTTGTGTCTAGGAAGCAAGAATAACATGATGGCCTACCAAGTAAATGGGGAAGACATACAAAAACAGGTGGATTATAGGATTAAACATGAATAGATGGTGCCTTAGTTAATCTAAAGGGTTAAAAATTTCGAGTCTGACTCCCATGTAATTTCTAAAAATTTCATGCCCCTTCAAAAAATGTAGGGGACAATGAGGGATTTCAACATGTCTCCAAAAAGAAAAAAATTTCTCTAGTTGTGACATCAGGGATGGTAGAGAAATTGACTATAGGTAACCCTACACATCTCTCTAATAGAAATACTAATGGTTCTATTGAGATATAGGATCATGTGATGAACTACCAATAAATTCTCTCACCTGTTGAAGAAATAATGGATTTTTGGGAAGAATAATCTAGTAACTAAATATCAATCTCCCTAAAAATGTCAAGGGAAGTAGTATTATATCTCTGACTCTGATACAAAAAATTTTGATACATTACATCATAGGCTGCCATCACTTCCTCTAAAAAGGGAGTAGGCGAAAAGTCAGGGGGAGGTCGCAGAAGAACTGGATGACGTGCAACTTCAGAAGTGGAAAGGCTACTTACAGAACATTATTGGAGAAATATAGGATGTTTTTTTGTTTCTTTGGAATTTCTACATTGTCTCCAACACTCACATGGGATACATTATCATGTGTTCTTTTAGTAAAAAATTAAAAACCTCAACCATTCAAAAAAACATGGATTTGTTCTCAAAATAAATGAGGTGAATGCGAATAAGTTGTAAAAATGTGTTCAAAAGCCAGATAAGAATGGGATTTTAATTATAGAGACCATGAGATTGTGCATGTGACTAAAAAAATGTGATATTTTCCCAAAATTTCCATAATATTGAATATGAAACAATGTTATTTTCAACATTCATTTGTTTATAATTTCAAGGGATCAATTGGTTCATTCATCAACATGAGATTTCAAAGTGATAAATACCATAATTTAAGGTCACTAGATTTTTCAACACAATATTTGAAAATAAAAGACACAAAATTTGAAAATAAAACAAAAAAATTCTTAATCTTCCAATCATGTTCCATCCCCATAGTAATTTTGTATAGTGTTCTCATTGTGCATAGCAGTTATAATTTTGAAGTAGAACTCAAGAATATTTTGCATGATAAGAACAAGTGGAGAAGAAATACACATCTTGGACCTTATCTGGCAGTAGAAACCATTAGCTAGCCTCATAGATGTTGAAACATGAAAACCTACAAAAAAACAAAAACAGAGGATACATTTATTATAGAATGTAATGAATGAAAAACAAAAATTATAACATTGGGAAAAAATCCATGGTATGAACACCTACGTGAGTACTATGATTTCCCTACCCTTAGTAAGGTAGCACTATCCGATCATCCCCAATTTGAATAAGGGTGTTGTTTCTTCCTCATGAATGATAAAATGATTTTTCTAAAATATAAATATACTAAAAAAAATTTAGTACATCCCAAAAACATATTTATTCAGGTTAACCTCAATGAAATTTTGATTCTAGTGAAAAATATGGAGAGTGATCAAAATGTAAAAGTAATATCGAACAAAATTATGCTCATAAATAACCTTTAATAGTTGATGAAATATAATTCCATGATGTCGTTCTTCAAAAATTTCATCATAAAAAATAATTTCTTCTACAAAATCATCTTTGTATTACCACACTCATGTGTTCCAGTGTATACAAAAGGGAACATCATTATTTATTCAATTTATTATTTCACTTCATATTCACCTGAAAAATCATTCCATTGAAACAGAAAGGAATCTATACACACACAAGGAGATACATTTAACAATATATTACCAAAATATTCTATTTACAATGGTTCCAAAGTTATGATTTCCCCCTATTCCATCATATTTACTAGTTGTTTCTGGGAGTCAAAAACAATGGTATTGAATATGGGATGAATGTCAAGTTTATTTATATTGTCTTAAAAAAATTAATTTCTCATGTTTATCATCTATATTGTAATATTATTTATAAAGTGGTTCTGAATTTTTATTTTCAAAAGATATTGATTCATAGTAAATATAATTTTAATCTAATTCATCACAATTATTTTCCTGTGATTTTTAATTTCCAATAGACATATCTGTTGTTAAATCATTGATGATTTCATCCATTTAATTTAAAATGGAAATTAAAAAAAATTCAATTTATCCAAAAAATTTCCTTAAGTATTAAAATATGGTCTTATTAGATTTTCCATATCTTGATAATCATTTTGACCTTTTTTTATTCAATTCCTCGAAAGGATTATAATGAATCCCATTTTTTTCATAATTCATGAATAATTGAGTCTTGTTGTTTCATCTCAAAATAAATTTATTGAATTCAGAAATAATTTTTTTTGACATGGAATTTTAAAATTTCATCTTGAATAGAATCCTCATATTTTTGATAATCAGGCCAAGTATAGAAGTAGTCACATTGAAAATCTGCTTTTTGGTTTGTTTTTAAGACACTAAATTTGTGGTAAAAAATACTAGAAATTATAGAACTAATCAAATAATACATAGTTAACCTAGATAGAAATTCCACAAAATTAATTGATGATAGTGGTTTGTGGTGAACCACTATTGAATTATATTATTACTCTCATTAGAGTTTAACATAGTGGAATAACTAATGGTCTATATCATGAAGGCCACTCCCGTCACATATATATTTTCTACTATAACTATTATAAAAAAACTGATATAAAACTAAACTACATAGAAATATATTCGGGGGTGTTATAAAATCAAAATAAGTTTAACATAATATATATGATAATTTAAAGGGAAAAAATAAATAAAAAATTGAACACGCAAATAAGTAAACAGAAGAAGACCATTATTATAATGGTTTCATGGTGGTGTTATCCATGTTATTTAGAATATTTTTATAATTATTTAATTAAATGTAAACATTGAGACAATTCAATCTACACCCTATAATCTTAATGGTTTTCCCTATAGAGACACATTTTGTGACTTGTAATACTTTAAAATTTTTCTATATATATTTCATGAGTTAGGGGTTGAGATGGCATGGAATTTTTAGGGTCAATGTGCGCATAATAAACTTTAATAAAATATTAAATATCATTTATATTGCATGAACATATCTTCATAAAGATAATGAGATAATTCTTAAATGGTGGATCTGATTAGAAATCTGATATAATGATTAAGTCCAGAATGTGGTTTTTTCTATATGAGAGACATAAAATAAGTTAGCACAGGATGTTCAGACCCCGCTCTTTTCAGTGGTATATTTAATTTTATTAATAAATTAAATTAATTTGTTCATTAACTTTAACTAATTATATGTTCATAAATATATCATTACACGCAAATTGTAAGTGATGTCTCATAATTCTGAAATCCTTGGTGAGAGATCTCCTCCGACTTCTGTTGGAGGATCTCATTCTAATAGTGAAAAATCTTTGGATCAAATAAGATTAGGAACCAATGACCACAACAACACCTCTAAGAATTTTGGTAGATATATTATTCATGGGAGACAAAACCAAAATAGTATTAGGACTCATCATTTGGAGTTTTAGGTAATTTGATTAAATTGATTTTGTAGATCACGCTTCATTTTTAATTATACGTCTTATTATAGCCTCAACATGTAATCTAGTAAAAATATATAATTTTTCAACTTTTTTTTTAAATTATGTCTTCTTTATTGATCAATTTGTCTAGAGATCTTGACTAAGATCAATTTAAAAAAATTGTGCCTTTGTCACTAATCTGCTTCACGATGTTCACCAATTATATCACCATAGTCCTAGTGCAACAATTCAGAGAGGTTCCAAGCTCAATTAGACCACCATATTCAAGAAGGATTAATAGAACATTAATATATTGATGAACATAACAAATATTTTGGATCTTTAATATAGATGTATGAATGTTTTAATGGTTTGTGGCTAGATCATTAAGTGTTGAAGACGTTGGGGCATACAGAATGAACAACAACACCCTTTCAACTGATTGGTGGTTTTTTACATGAATTATATATGTGATCAAAAATCAACATATGGATGAAATGTATTTTGGAAATATTAAATGAATATCATAATTTTTTTTCCAAATAGATTCAATTAATTGGACCAAACTATATGTTTATAAAAAAATATGACTATGCACCATGTTCTTGGATGAAGACTTGGTCTGTAGCCCCCTCAGTGGTGATGGTTAGGATTTAAAAAAAATTATGGATGGTATGACTTTTTTATATAAATCATGTCATGTACCATACACACATGAGAGTACACGATCTGACTGGTCACACAGTTTGGCACATAGACATGTACTATAGTACAGAGACACAACTTTTGGACATGACCCCAATATTAGTTTTCCAGGACACACCATGTAATCCAACTAGATAGAATGTATTGCTACAAGGGATAGAGTCGTGTGATGGTGAGGTACCTGGTTATTTGGTCGATTAGGACCACATGTAATGCTATTCCCCCCACACATCGTGTAACCATTGATCATTTTTAGTAAACATCAATAAAATATATCTTCATCATTTTAACTTATATTTTGACATGTGGGTAGCCTATCCTATGTATGTTTAAATGTATAATAAAATAAATACCATGGTTAAGGGTTAAGAGATGTAATGGGAAATATTACAGACATAGTACCTTTTGAGGTGATGCTCTATGATTCTAGTGGTTAGGTAAGATAACCAAATGTTTACCCCCAAGTGAAAAGATCTGTGTGGGTGGGCATGGGTTCTTGATGAATTTTAGAGTGGAACCGTCTTAATGGGTTGAAAATGGGTCATCCACTAACTACTAGGTTTTAACCCTACAATAAGAATATGACATGGGTCCTCTACATAAATTTATAGTGGAACTCCCCAGATGGGTTGTGCATGGGTCCTATACCGTCTGAGTGGAATCCTCCTACTGGTTCGCGAATGTGTCCTCTATCAAAAATCCGAGTGGAACACTCTTATTTTACCCAAGAATGGGTCCTCTACCAAAAAAATATGGGCACAAAACATTGTATAATAGTAACATGTTGTGGTTTTACATATATTTGTACTCCTGAGGAAGAGGGATGTTTTCCCCACAGAAACACATTTTTGATATTCCACTAAAAAGAATGTTGTTCAATCAGTTCCATCCAAATCATGTAGTATCAAAGTGTTTTGAATGAGTTCATCTGACTAATGTGTTCTGGGTAAATGTGTGGGATGATGGGCATCATTATTGGACTTTTGGGACAGCTGTTTCCTCTATATCTTGGCTGAGCTATGAGATAGAGATCCCATTACTGTCTCTTTTTCAGCTACATTGAATGTGAATTTATATATGTCTTTCTTATATATGAACTCTTTGGATTTTACAGAACTTTTTAAATGATATGTGAATACACTCTAGTAATTCCACATTATTTATGTGTTTATATTGTCATGGTTGGATGAGTATACACTCTTTCAATAGGTATAGAATAAACGACTGGTATTTCATATAATCACCTCTTTTATACCCTTGTTCATGAATGAGATTACTATAACTCTTATTTTGGTTGAGCTATACTCATTCATTATGACATGCGTTATCTACTATATTCTTCATCTATTGTATCTCTTACTACCCACCTTTTAGATTTCGGGTGTTCTACTGGGTATACTTATACTCAACTCCTCATGGGATTTTCCACCACACAATATGTCTTATAAAGATGAACGATATGTCTATGTGGATAGAGGTATTTTTAGGATGCTTGGTTCATCAACTACACAAAATAGTCCTAGAATGGTATTCATGAGTCAGGCTATCTCAATTGTTTACTATTTCTAGTTATCTATATGTTTGGGACAAATTTCAGGTTGGTTGTGTATTTTTCTATATTTATTTTCACTGTACACTACTACACATTTATAATATATAGTGGAACATGAATACTTGGTTACATTATAATAGGGTGTCACGTTTTATTCATTCTCCTATAATCTTTTTCATTGAGTTGGTTTTTTGTGTGTGTATTTTTGTTGATGGAAAATTCATCATACAGTTTGTTATTCATTCAGCTCTTGTAGCCACCACAGCCTTTGAAGTATAGCTTGTGGTAGTTGTGGTTCGATACGTGGCATTGGTTGGGTCATGAAATATTGTTATCAGAACAACTTCATTCCTTGGTATGTTGTTTAGATGTATCCCCTTAAAAAATTGATTTGTTTTAGGGAAACAATTTCAAAGTGTCATGAGTGTGGATCTGATTAGAAATCTGATATAATGATTAAGTCCAGAATGTGGTTTTTTCTATATGAGAGACATAAAATAAGTTAGCACAGGATGTTCAGACCCCTCTCTTTTCAGTGGTATATTTATTTTTATTAATAAATTAAATTAATTTGTTCATTAACTTTAACTAATTATATTTTCATAAATATATCATTACACGCAAATGGTAAGTGATGTCTCATAATTCTGAAATCGTTGGTGAGAGATCTCCTCCGACTTCTGTTGGAGGATCTCATTCTAATAGAGAAAAATCTTTGGATCAAATAAAATTAGGAACCAATGACCACAACAACCCCTCTATGAATTTTGGTAGATATATTATTCATGGGAGATAAAACCAAAATAGTATTAGGACTCATCATTTGGAGTTTTAGGTAATTTGATTAAATTGATTTTGTAGATCACGCTTCATTTTTAATTATACGTCTTATTATAGCCTCAACATGTAATCTAGTAAAAATATATAATTTTTCAACTTTTTTTTAAATTCTGTCTTCTTTATTGATCAATTTGTCTAGAGATCTTGACCAAGAGCAATTTAAAAAAATTGTGCCTTTGTCACTAATCTGCTTCACGATCTTCACCAATTATATCACCATAGTCCTAGTGCAACAATTCAGAGAGGTTCCAAGCTCAATTAGACCACCATATTCAAGAAGGATTAATAGAACAATAATATATTGATGAACATAACAAATATTTTGGATCTTTACTATAGATGTATGAATGGTTTAATGGTTTGTGGCTAGATCATTAAGTGTTGAAGACGTTGGGGCATACAGAATGAACAACAACACCCTTTCAAATGATTGGTGGTTTGTTTTACATGAATTATATATGTGATCAAAAATCATCATATGGATGAAATGTATTTTGGAAATATTAAATGAATATCATAATTTTTTTTCCAAATAGATTCAATTAATTGGACCAAACTATATGTTTATAAAAAATATGACTATACACCATGTACTTGGATGAAGACTTGTTCTGTAGCCCCCTCAGTGGTGATGGTTAGGATTTAAAAAAAATTATGGATAGTATGACTTTTTCATATAAATCATGTCATGTACCACACACACATGAGAGTACACGATCTGACTGGTCACACAGTTTGGCACATAGAAATGTACTATAGTACAGAGACACAACTTTTGGACATGACCCCAATCTTAGTTTTCCAGGACACACCATGTAATCCAACTAGATAGAATGTATTGCTACAAGGGATAGAGTCGTGTGATGGTGAGGTACCTGGTTATTTGGTCGATTAAGACCACATGTAATGTTATTCCCCCCACACATCGTGTAACCATTGATCATTTTTAGCAAACATAAATAAAATATATCTTCATCATTTTAACTTGTATTTTGACATGTGGGTAGCCTATCCTATGTATGTTTAAATGTATAATGAAATAATGACCATGGTTAAGGGTTACGAGATGTAATGGGAAATATTACAGACATAGTACCTTTTGAGGTGATGCACTATGATGCTAGTGGTTAGGTAAGATAACCAAATGTTTACCCCCAAGTGAAAAGATCTGTGTGGGTGGGAATGGGTTCATGATGAATTTTAGAGTGGAACCCTCTTAATGGGATGAAAATGGGTCATCCACTAACTACTAGGTTTTAACCCTACAATAAGAATATGACATGGGTCCTCTACATAAATTTATAGTGGAACTCCCCTGATGGGTTGTGCATGGGTCCTATACCGTCTGAGTGGAATCCTCCTACTAGTTCGGGAATGTGTCCTCTATCAACAATCCGAGTGGAACACTCTTATTGTACCCAAGAATGGGTCCTCTACCAAAAAAATATGGGCACAAAACATTGTATAATAGTAACATGTTGTGGTTTTACATATATTTGTACTCCTGAGGAAGAGGGATGTTTTCCCCACAGAGACACATTTTTGATATTCCACTAAAAAGAATGTTGTTCAATCAGTTCCATCCAAATCATGTAGTATCAAAGTGTTTTGAATGAGTTCCTCTGACTAATGTGTTCTGGGTAAATGTGTGGGATGATGGGCATCATTATTGGACTTTTGGAACAGCTGTTTCCACTATATCTTGGCTGAGCTATGAGATAGAGATCCCATTACTATCTCTTTTTCAGCTACATTGAATGTGAATTTATATATGTCTTTATTATATATGAACTCTATGGATTTTACAGAACTTTTTACAAGATATGTGAATACACTCTAGTAATTCCACATTATTTATGTGTTTATATTGTCATGGTTGGATGAGTATACACTCTTTCAATAGGTATAGAATAAATGACTGGTATTTCATATAATCACCTCTTTTATACCCTTGTTCATGAATGAGATTACTATAACTCTTATTTTGGTTGAGCTATACTCATTCATTATGACATGCGTTATCTACTATATTCTTCATCTATTGTATCTCTTACTACACACCTTTTAGATTTCGGGTGTTCTACTGGGTATACTTATACTCAACTCCTCATGGGATTTTCCACCACACAATATGTCTTATAAAGATGAACGATATGTCTATGTGGATAGAGGTATTTTTAGGATGCTTGGTTCATCAACTACGCAAAATAGTCCTAGAATGGTATTCATGAGTCAGGCTATCTCAATTGTTTACTATTTCTAGTTATCTATATGTTTGGGACAAATTTCAGGTTGGTTGTATATTTTTCTCTATTTATTTTCACTTTACACTACTACACATTTATAATATATAGTGGAACATGAATACTTGGTTACATTATAATAGGGTGTCACATTTTATTCATTCTCCTATAATCTTTTTCATTGAGTTGGTTTTTTGTGTGTGTATTTTTGTTGATGGAAAATTCATCATACAGTTTGTTATTGTGAAAATCCTTGATAAATTTGTTAATGAATAATGCATGGATTAATGGTGTATGCTATATATAAGATCGAGTCTTTGACTCTCCTTCTTGATTCAGCTCCGCATTATGGTTGATATATATACATGCATTTTTCATTTATTGTGAAAATCCTTGATAAATTTTAGGATACATATGCAATGACATCAACCTAGGATAGTATATTTTTTTTTACTATGATGATTTGATGAGTAATGAGGTCATAGTTTGGGGTCTATTCAGTATCCCCCATCCTCCAGTTTGGAATGTAGCAACACATCCCTCTATCGAGCAATTGATCATCCTAGAAGAGAAGGCCATGGGAGTACATAGGCATAGTGTTATCCAATATTTCTATTGTTAGAGACCTTTTAGGTTTAGTTCTGAGAAAGATCTGCATGCAGAAGATGATTGAATAGAGGTGGTTTCATGTACTTCATTCTTGTTTAGAACCTGATGTATGAGGTGGTTGTACTAGGAGCTATCCTCTTCGCCAATGTAGATGGGCTCCGGTGGTGTCTTGTTAAATAGATTCATGATGATTTTTCACTCTCATTATCCAAATTCTAGTAGTTTATCATGAGGATTAATATCCTTACTTCTTATTCTTATATTGTATCCAAATGATTCTAGTGTTATAGGAGGGAGTGATGGCAATGTATGATGACCTGGAGAGGTTCAAAGACCTTACTCGGTACTCTCTTGACACGATCTCAGATGACTACTTCTGGGAATGGAATTTTAATATGGGACTACGTAGGGAGATACAAGCCATCACTGTGCCCTTTTGTATTCCCATCTATGCTGGGGTACTAGAGAGAAAACAACTGATAGAGATCATTCTGTCATAGGGATAACAAATAGCATGAGTTGGTATTGGTCCCCACAAAGTTGTGTTTTTTTAGTATCTATAATACCACATACTCTAGGATCTCAGTGTAAGTGATCCTTCTATAATTAGAATCAATTACATGGTTGGAGGAAGCATATATAGTTACATAATCCTAGAGTGTGGTTTTGTTTTACTTATAAAGGTAGTGTTCATAAGGAATGAGACTTTCTCGACCAGACATGATGAGTCACACATAAATATAGATGATAGATTACCATGACAATAAGATCACCATGATATGAGATCTTCTTGGTGTGGACATGGTGGTCCCAAGGGAGGCAGAGTAAGATGGCGAGAAGGAGGTGCTAGAGGTGGGGCAAAATGGTATGATATCATTCCAAAACCGCCACTAGGTGACCAATGATAGAATCAATGATCAAGAATTTTGGGACACAAATAGAAGCATTTTCTATGTTTATGATCATGTAGGCCATGAGATGATAAGCGGTATGATATTTTTATTTTCTACAGTTATTTATGTGTTACAAAAAATAGGTACTATTCATTCATTTATCTCTTTAATTTTTGTGTTAGATATGGAACTCCCAGTTGAGGTGCAAAAACATTTTCTTCTTCTTGAGGATCCAACAAGGAACACTACTTATATATCTTTCACATTCCAAATGTGTGACCAATCACATGGTGGAGAGAGGTTCTTGTGGTACCATTTTATCATCATGGTGGATCCTATGACATCAACATATGCATGGATTGGCCATCCATGATCTGATCCTAGATTGATTTTTAATGCAGTCATGTCCGATTCTTATGTCATGAGGAGAGGAGATTCCCATTTTTTGGAAAAGTAGATCTCATTGAAGGGAAGGTGGGTTCTGCAAGTAAGAGGATTCCACCCATCACCAATCAATAATAATGTAAATCCCCTGGTGTATAAATAACGTCATGCATAAGGGTTCCTTTTTTGTTGGATTACATACACATCTTCCCTAAATATGTTTTGGAAATACCTCCATGGTGCAAGATGTGGCTATTCAAAGGTATCTTGTCCAATTATCACTAGTTAAGGGTAAACAATGATGATATTCCAAATCAAGAATTTTGATGTCTTTAAGAACACTATGAATTACTGAATATTAACTTTTTTCTAATTCAATACCATTCATGTTTATTGATTTGATGAACCAGATCTTCCAGCTATACATAGACCTGTTTTTTTGTCATGGTCAATGAAATACACATCCATTATTCATTATATGATTAGCATGTAGAGAACATAAGGATGGTCATATAATTTTTTTTGAAAGAATGATATTTTTTTGAAAACTATCTATGTGACTATCTTGGATACCTATGGTTCACTTTGTATGTAATTTTATTAATGATCAAGGATTAGATATGGATATTGCATAGATTGATGTTGTGACTTCTTGGGAATCAACAATTAAAGTGTTAGAGGTGCATAGAATTATTGTTATTTTGGGGAACTAAATACGGATTGCAGAACTCTTCTCTAAAAAAATAACCCATTTGGAAACCCTGACACTGAAAAGTTAACTATTTACTTGGTCAAAGTAATTCTGTACGTAATTTTTGGATTTAAATAAGAGGTTGATGTGTTATCCAATGTTGAAACAACTGTAGGATGACATTGAGTTCATAGTGTGTTTTGGTGGCTAAAGAGATAGGATTGGATGTGTGTTGATGCAATAGAAGGAAGTTATTTTATTCCGGTCATGTCATTTGAGACACCATGATAAGAAGCACACAAATCGTGACCCAGATCTTAAAGTTGTAGTATTACCCTTTAGAATGTGGTGGTTCTGCCTTCTGGGATAGATCTTCATAGATTACTTATATAATGAGATTCATAGATATGAGTTCACATAGATGGACCTAGACCTGAGATATAGACTTTGGATGGAGTTTCTGTTGGACTATGAATCCATGAGAACCTATAGAACTTTCATGGGAAATATTATAGAAGATCACTTTAGCATGAAGTCATGGGAATTATTAGTGCATGAAGGCTCAGATTATTTATATTTCCTGTAGCTATCCCTGGTGAAGCATGAGGGTACAAATTTTCTTCAGTCGATGGTGTTGAGACATTTTATTCTCAAGAATCTATGATATTTCCAGTTGGGATACATCAACTGTGACTTCCAATGTGATTACATATCCACATTTGACTCATTAGCTGGATATTATTAATGATGGAATCAGAACATCTTCTTCTAGGGGAGAACAACAGTTCCATTTACATTATGGGAGAAGGTGATGGGGGAGTTCATCATTTCTCTCCCAACTGTACATCATGGTGTGAGGAATATGTTCCAATAACATCAATTATTGTTTTTGGAGGTCCCAAATTAGATGATTTCTAGTTTAGTTCATATCTTGGTTCCTCAACATTAAATAGGTGAAAGATGATAACCATGTTCTGGAATTTTTGTGGCATCTCCTTGATATCCTAGAGTTTCATTAGGATAGAATATACATGGAGATCTTTATAAGCCTTCCATGCACAATGATTTTACATTAATCCATCTCAGTGATTTTTTACTGACTAATGATGTCAGTATAATACCTTACTATTAGGGATTTGATTTTGGTGGAGAGTATAGGATTGTATTATATATGTGAGACAATTTTCCTTTATGGGGTTCCCAGAATGATTTTATGATACCGTGATGCATGGTTTATGACATGATGATGGGTAGGCTACTTGGAGATATTTAGTTCCTACATACAGATGTGTACATCCTTTCACGCTCATACTGATGGCCAGACCGAGCACACTATCCAGGATCTAGAGGATATGCTGAGTGAATTGGTGTTAGGATTCTTCCAGAGTTGAAAGGACTGCCTTCCATTGAATGATTTTTCTTAAAAAAACATCTAACACTCTACCATTGACAAGGAACTTTTAATTCCCTATTCGAGAGACTATTCAGATCACCATTATATTGGAAAGAGATTGGTATGTCATCTCTTGTGAGACCATAGATAGTTCATGCAACACTATAGAAAGACCAATCCATTCATGAGTGGATGGGGATGGCCCAAAGTAGACCAACATCTAATATAGATCACAAACTTAGGAAATTAGTTTTTTTAGAAGTGAGGACACATTATCTTAAGAGTCTAATGAAAATGAGGATTTTGGGATTTCATCTAGGATCCAGGCTGTCCACATGGTTCAGCTGGCCATTCAGGATGTTGTATAAGGTTGATAAGGTTTCTTACAACCTTTTCCTAGCCCCATAGATGGATAGGGTGCATAATGTCTTCTTAGTGTCATAGCTGAGGTTGTAAGTGCATTACCCCATTCACATCATCAAATATAAGAAACTAGACATCAAGTATGTAACCATCCTTATGGAGCAACTGGGGTCCATCGAGGACCGACAGGAGAAGACTCTGTGTCGATGGACCATATCTTAGGTTCATGTGTTTTGGTAGCATGAAAAGGGGTATGAGAGTTATTTGGAACAGGATATCAAAGTCTGGTCTCGGTATGCCATGTTGTTCTCTTGGTGTTTCCTTTCAGGTAATAAAATATAGAAGGATGGGATAATGTAGAGACATGGGTTTTTCCTCGTAATACATTGATATATATATATATATATCCAAGAGTATGTACTAAAAATGTATAAAATTATGAGACTATATGTGCCCATATTTAATTTTATAAATATATTAAATATATATCATATTAAATGTGTGAAACATATTAAATAAAATGGGGTAACTATTAAATGGCTGTCTAGATCAGAAATATGATACCATGATTGTGTCCAGACATGGGATTTTCTCTTGGCACAATATAAAATTACTTTGCATGGGACTTTTAGACCCCTCACTCATTTGAGTTACATATTAGTGGATTATTCATTTAAATTCAATTATTTAATACATTCATTTGACCAATTCATATGACTATAAATAAATTATTATATATAATTTGATTATATTGGCTAATAATTATGAAAAACATTGACGACACATCTCTTCCTCCATACATTGGAATATCTCAATTAAATGATGATGAATCTATGAATTTGATCAGATTGGGACACAATGATTGTGTCACCCCCTTTCATATTATCAGTCGGTGTGTTATCATCGATGGTCATTCCAAAATACAGGTAGGAGTCATAATATGGTGTTTTTATTCCCATCAATTAGATTGGTTGTGTTTATCATTGTTTATTTTTTTCTATACTCTGTTGTATCCTTTTCATGATTCCATGTATAGGAATTTAATTTTTTTTTTGTTTTTTCCTAATCTGGAATCCATATTCATGATTGATTTTCCAGGAACATTTAGACATAATCAATTAAACATTGATGTTGTTCCAATTTCCCCAATATACTTTATGATCTTCACTGGTTGGATCCCTGTGGTCCCAGTTCGAGTTTCCTAGTAGGTTACATGCTCGATTACACACCTAGTGTCATGGATTATCAATAAAGAATTAATGGATTGACAAACTGAGAAATGATTAGGGAACATTACGAGACAAGGATTAAGGATTCAATGGTTTGAATCTAGATCATGGAGGTTTTATGTCTTTCGAGTGTGCAGAATGAAAGTCTAGTCCATTCAGACTACTAGAGACCATTTTTTACTGAACAATAGCCGAAATATGAAATGTATAGCAAGATCCTATGATTTAGAATAGATACATGGTAAAATATAATGTTATTTGGTTAGATTCAAACTGAAGGATCATATTTTAATTTTCTTAAAAAGTCTCAACTAGAAATTGTGTTATAGGATTAACACAAAACATATATCTCTCTTCGTTGTTACATCTTGGGTTTGGGAAATTTTGGGATGGAACTACCTTTACATCCCCAACATTAAATGTCATGCATTTCTATGTGATTAAGATGTGTTATAGATCACATGGTCCGACAAAAATCCATGTTCTATAATACCTAAACTCAATGAGCATGATATGGTTGTGATATCAATTAGCCTGGTAATGTCTAATAGTCCAAAAATACGTCATGTATTTCTAAATTGGATGGAGTTTGGTTATATCCTAGGGAATGACTTGGTAGTGCAGTAGAACCACACACTATGAGGGTCTCTTTACCTGTTGTGTACCCCTTGTGATATTTTGAGAAAACATCAATCATCCATATATCCTTCATTTGAAGTTATATTTTAGTTTGTGAGTATCCTATCTTGAGTTTTATTTCACATAGAACATGGTTATATAATTATTTTAGTCTTTAGAGATGTGATGTGAAGTGTTATAGGTGCCACATCATCTGAGGTGATTCTCGATGAAGGCAGTAGTTTGGAATGATCACTAGAGGCGTACTCCCAAGTGGAACCCTCTAGTTAGGATGGGAATTGGTACTCGATGACTTTTGGAGTGGAACCCCCTAGCTAGGTAGTGAAATGGTCCTCTATAGACACTCATGTGAGACCCTACAGCTAGGATGGGTATGGATCCACATTAAATTTTAGAGAGGAACCCTCCAGCTGGGCTGGGCATGCATCCTCTACCAATTAATAGAGTGAATCTATCTTATCGGCAGAGGTAATGTCCCCTCTACAGTCATTTAGAGTGTATCCCTCTTGTTGGGCTGGGTAGTGGCCCTCCACCATCATAGTGGAACCCTCCTACTGGGGATGGAATGGTTCATCAATCGTCTACCATAGTGTAACACTAATATTGGAAAATGTACTAGGTCGTATACCTAGAAAACATATCCCCTTGACTGTGCAAGAATAGTAATGATATGTGGTTTGATTTAGTATTTGAATTCCATGGAACACTGAATATTTTCCCATTAAGATGTGTTTTTGAGATGCGACCTAAAAACTTGAGGGTGAGTCAGTGTCACCCTTAGAGGATAATGATGAGGTGTGTTAAATGATTTCATTAGAAATATGTGTTTGGTGAAGACATGTGGGATACTGAGAATCATTTTTTTACATTTATAATTATTGGATACAATTATTTTTAGTTGATCAATGAGATTAAGATCACATTAGTCTCTCTTTTTCAATTTATAGAATAATCACACACACATATATATACATATTCTGTATCCACTTCTTGGATTTAGTTACCCTTATTCTTTGAGAGTTGACGAGGTTTGGGGTTTTACATGCGTTTTCAATGTTTATTTTCTTGGCCACGTATTAGTCCACTCTCCTAATATTGTTGGAGAAGAGTCAATGTGTATTTAATCTACTCACTATGTTTATCCTCTTGCGCATGGATGATATTTTTATCAACACTTGTTAGGTTTGTCTATACTCTTTCATAGTAACATGTGATATATAATATTATACCCATTTATTAATAACTCTTAGTACCCCCACCCCCTCACCATTTAGGTTCCCTACTGAGTATTCTTACAATCCCTCATACATGGTATTTTTCCATAAACATTATTTTTTATTCAAACAACAGACAGATCGACCGTGATAATAGTGGAACCTAGGGATATGAGCTACCTAGACGACATAAAATTGTTTCATCTTGGGTTTTAGATGCTAGGTTACCTCGAATATTTATATTTCATGTTTTCTATCTTATTGGGAAATATTTTTGGATGATTGTGTATTTGGACCCTTGAATTTTCAGGTTATACTACCATAGATTTTTATTATCTAGAATTTCATGCATGAATGGTTTACATTATAGTAGTGTTTCATATTTTACTCTTTTCTGACTTCACATTTTCATTGACTTGGTTGTGGGTTTGTGTATTGGTTTTTAAGAAAAAACCTCCCTGATTATGTCACATGTTTCGAACTTTTCACCACCCATATCCTATGGAGGCGGGATTGGGGTAGCTGCAGCTTGGGCCCCAGCTTAGGTCAAGTCTTGAAATTAACCAATACTAATAACGTTACATGTATACTTATCATATTCCACATGAATACCTAAGATAACCTCCACCTATGGAATTACTTAGATATCAATGAGAAAAAATGGTTAAATGTGGATGATGAAAACAACAGTATGGAAGGAGGGACTACTGTACAACCAAATCATTTTAAAAACATCAAAATCCTTATAAAAAACATAAAAAATCATTAATTCTCAAAAAAATAAAATATCTCACCTTCCCCCATCGAACAACATTGATGATTTGCACTCCACAAATGTGAATATAATTGAAGCACTGTAGGTGGAACAAACAATTCAATAGAAATGAAATGAATTGAAGAATAAAAAGAGATAAAATAATATATATTGAAAATATTAATAACTATTATATGATATTTACACAACCTTTCCCCATATAAATATATATCCTTGTAAAAAGAAAATGAGATAAAAAATCATAAAAAAATGATGAAAAACGGTTTGGATCCAATTATGTCCTTCCTAATAGAATTCTTGGTAGAAACAATATATTGATGTATTTGTATATATAATCTTATTTAAATGTTCTAAATTATGTATCCTTTGTGTTCCTTCAAATTTTCAGCTAGATTGGACATTGGAATAATTATTTATGGATATTGTACTCTATATGTTTAATTCTTCCTATAAAGACTCTTTGTATTCCAAAACAACAACTTCACATGCCATTTTGAACATAAAAATAGTGTATTATGGAATTTCCTCCTTCATTAATGATGTTCCTACTAATTTATTCTATAATAATTTAGAATTGCAGAATATTTTCTTTTACCATTTGAGATATATGTTTCCAACATATAAAATAACTAGATATGTGCATAGTTTTTTAGGCATGGAGTGTGATATGATTTTTTCCCATTAAAAGATGGATATGTCTACAGGTATAGAAGGTGGAAATTTGTCCAATTATTTTAGGAAGGCTAAATAATAATTTGAAATTTTTTTGTGTATAAAACGTTTTGATAGAAAAATAAAATAATAATAAATGATTTACATTTTAAATTTTTCCATTTTTCCAATTATACTCCAAATAAAATAGAAACATTGAAATGTGAATATTGATCATAAAATAATGATATGGTGGGTTTATTAATATTAAATTATATAATAAAATTTGTTAAAATTATATCTTCATCACTACGCACACTTTAGAATTGCAATTCTTGGAAATCATCACATATCAAAATCAATATCCATAGAAATATCCAAAATGATAAAAAAATAATTATTCCTTTCCAAAAATTAAGTATATTATGTATATTATATGAAAAAATTCCGTATAATTATTATTCGTAACATTTATGTTTGTTCAACCTTTGAAATCCATCCATGGAACTATCAAAAATAACCATATGTTAAAATTTATTTCACTTTTCAACTAAGATAAAATAAATATGGAGTTCTGATTTTAATTGGGAAACTCATATATCTTCATATAACTGCAAAAACATTGATATATACACTACATGAGACTTGAAAACTAATTCAATGATGAAGTCTATTCCAGTGTAAATTTTGTGACATTGGGTTGGTGGGAATATGATTCAAAAAAATTGAGGCCCAAAATAGGAGTTTGGACTCTTATGTACAATTCATGAATAATAATGTAAACAAACAAGATGAAAATCATTCAATTACCCTTGAAAATGTCAAACAAAACACCACCCATTTATCATAACATGGGACATTATCCATGAAATGATTACAATGAATGATCTCATCAATTTTTTTTTCTTTCTGCATTTTTTGAAAGGAGAATTGGATAAAACAATAAATCATAATTTAATGAAGAATCATGACCATGTATATATTTCTATACTACCCAAAATGAAGAAACACACATTACAATACAAAAAATGAAACAGAACCCAAGGAAAACACATGAAATACCCTTCTCGCACACTCAAGAAAGAAATATCAATGGTTAAATACCATGAGTGCCAGTACGTAAAGAGAAATTAGGATGTAATGTGGCATAAACAAATACTGAAATTCATAAAATATATGTTATAATGAATGATTAATGTAATGACTATTATTAGGTAAATATTTATCTATTTAAAGAAGTCCCTCAATCATATTAAAAACATTCCATGAAATCCAAATCATCAAAATGGAAAATAAAAAATATGTTTATCACATAAAATTCATTTTTCCATAAAAAAGGTTTGATTATTAGAATGAATATTTCAAATTTTTTATGAATACCTCATATAACCGAAAAATATTTTGGGTGATTTATATGAGCATGGATTTTTGAAATTTTTTCAAACTGTAATAAATTCTTGAAAACACTATTACAAAAAAAATTATCTCACATCAACAATCATTTAAAATAAATAATTTCCAAAATCATTTATATTTTCAAAAAATCAATTGAGGTTTGTATAATGATTACAATACTCAATGAAGCTCAATAATCCTCAAAAACACATACATAAAACAACTAAGAATGTTTACACTACCCAAAAAATTGATTTCACTGCCTATCATTTCACCTCAATAATAAATAAATATAAAGGATGAAAAAACAGAGGGAATGAGATATTAAACCTTACATTATTTTTCAGTGGAGGATTTGAGTTAATCTCTTAAATACCTCCACCAAACCTATAAAACACGAAATAACATGATTCATAAGAAAAATAAAGATAAATAATGATAAATGGAAAAGTGGAAAGAACATTGTATAAACCCCCCATATGGGGGATGGTGTTTTAGAAACCATAGTAAGGTAGTAGCAGTGGTTAGCCCCAAATTTGATGTTCGATAGAGTTTCATGTTTAGAAACTAGAACATATTATTTCTCCCAATATCAATTCGTAGATTAGTAGAGTGGGAACCCAAAAATAAAAATATAATAGACCCATCCCATGGACAAGATAAAGGGAAAACATTTACATGCATATAGGGAGGGAAAATAAATTACAAGGTGCACCATGTTTAGTATCCTTGGCGTAATGACATCCAATAGAGGTAGAGATAATAGAATATGAAGTGGATTCCCATCTAGATTAGGTTTATAAAATGATTCCTTATGGAATTATTCTTTGTTTCCATCATCCTAATATGCACCATTTTACATCTTTTTTTGTTCATCTATACAATCGATATTTCAACCCAGAATTAAAAATATCTAGATCTATGCAGAGTTTTTTAGGCCTCCATTATGAGGTGATTTTGGGCCTCTTAATGTTGGATTAAACATTGGTTCTGAATGGTTTAAATGAATCCCAATATATTAGTAATCCAAAAAAATAATGTCAGAATTCTTTTCATTGTAGTATATTTTTTAGATGAAATAAAAATATTAAAATAGTTACATCGAAAAATTAGGAAATTTTATCAAAAAAATATAAAAATACCAAAAAAAACTAAAAAATTTAGTATTTCCCATGAAATAATACTATGTTGGTTATATGAAAATAATATTAGCAAAAAAAAGTTAAATTCCTAGCTTCATCAATCCCATATTGTTGACCAATGCGAGTCCCTATGAGTCATTGGTTTTGAAACTACAATTGACCACGTACCATTGGAATTTAGGTTTATACATAGTTATGGATGGAGGAACCATTGAAACTTTAGTTTATGAATGATAGTGTTTACATGATGTTAATTATTTTTAAATTAATGAACGTTTCCCAATCAACAGTCCTCTATAATTGAACTCACCTCAAGAGGGGTTCCCGATCATCTCTTCCCATATAAATAAAAATGGTGAACCAAACATGAATCTATAAAATAAAAAAATTATTGTGTGATTATCCATCATGAAATTTTATTTCTATACTATTCACTTAGAAAATTATTTAATGGGATGTGAATCACTCTAATAAAATAAGTATTACTTTATCAAGAGATGAGACACACTATTTTTCATATCATACACAAAAAACTATGGTAAGAATGACACAAATCATACATTTTATCTTCTATAACTGGTGTTCCCATGAAATTATTCTATTGTCACTTTGAAAATAGCACAAAATTATAATGGAAGGGTCATGATAAAATTTGAAATTGTGTTAACCATGTATATTTGATTGTGTATACATCGTGCCTATGATATTGCACTAATATGTGACCTTATCGTTTTTTCTTCTTCTTTTATTCATATACTGATCACCTAAATAGCAACCTAATTAGTGAAAATTTCATCATCCAATGATGCTTTAATCAAGTCATACATGGATTAAAGCAACATGGGTTTCCAAATAATCTCATCTACCTGACAGCTGTAGTGGCAGGTAGTGAACACAATGGATTAGGAGTACCATCAACATAGTACAATCCTAACCCTCAATGTTCACTATATGGATCTCTATGTACGGAAGCCAACGATTTGTTATCATCCGGGAAATGTTGTACATATTCACGTGGCCCTAATTTCTAAAACCAACTACTTCGGGATCTTATTAGAAGATCACGACAACCACCACCTTTAATTTGTTATAAATTTGGACTTGGGAGTCAAATATGGAAGCCTTTTAGTTTAGGTGCCACCGAGGAGGGCTCTGATTAACAATCATGACCAGCCTTAGCCCACTAACATGAAATAGTCTCTTTCTGAGGGTACCACATGATACAATACCACCTATGGATCCCATGTACATGCAATAAGTAAGAAACATCAGGAAGGAAGGAATTCGATATGAAGGAGTGTGATCATATCCCCACCCTTGCTGAGGATGATTTCGGGCATATTATGTTAGTAAACAGTGAGATGCATCGCATCGCATCTTACATGGAATATATTTATAATAACATTCATATATTATTAACGGTGGAGGAATATATCCCTACATTGTTCATGAAGACCTTTGACATATTCCAGTGGCACAAGGAGGAAAAAAGTGAGATCAAGCCCCGAGTTCAATCAAATACATCTTTTTGTAAATAGTGGAGATAGAAAATCTCAATTCTGATATAACTTCATCCACCATTATAAATGTTCATTATGTAACACCCCATGATATTTTGAAATATTTTTTGTTTTGTAATAGTTTAATCTTTTTGTAATTTTTAATTTCACAAAATACTGGATACATATTTTACAATAATATTTCGTTTCATTATACCCAATAATATGATATACTTGTGCTACATCAAACAAATATATTATCATTTGGTACATGAAACACCATTTTTGGTTTCTTTTACACATAATACATAATACCTTCAATAGCTTGTGTAACACGCTAGACCAAGTTTTTAACAAACCACAACATACTATCAATATTGTAATTAATATTCTATTATAGATACTAAAAGGTTATTTCAATAAAAATTATTAATACTATTATCTAAATTTTAATAATATTACTTAAAAATTTAGGTAAAATGAATCATTTGGTTATCAATTAGTATAAGTGAATGAAATAGCGATTTGAAAATAAAGAAATTAATTTTTATGTAAACAAGATAATTTACTCAATATGTGATTCAAAACAATTTAGATTAATTATTTCAATTAATGTTATATATTAAATATTCCACCAATATTTTTTATAGTAATAATATTTATTTGACAGGTTTAAGATATCAATAAATCATTGTTTATAAATAAAAATATGTATTTTTCAAAAAGGTAATTTTAATTCCATTTAATGCAGAACCCATTTTATTGATTAATTATGAGACATTTATAATCTTTTCAGTAAAAATAATCATCATTTTTGTAATTGGTTTTTCAAAATTTAATTTATGTGAATTTTAGTTTTTTTCCTTAAATTATCATTTTTGATGAATTGTAAAAACCCCTGAATTTTAATTCAAAACTACTTTTTCATAAAAAAAATATAGTAAATAAAAAAATTATTTTATATTATAATTAGATCAATTATAAATAAAATAATCAAATCTAGTCCATTTAAATATATTTCACCATGAAATATTATATAAGGAAATTTCAATTTTTGGGACCTTTTCCCTAAAAACCATATATCATGGCTCATCTATATGAATAATTTTAAATTACTTTATATTAATTTTATGATTTTAATTTTTAAAAATAAATTCCATATTTTGGGTCAGAATGATTCTTAATCATTAATATGGTTAGCTTTCTTTTTAATAAAAAAAATATTAGTGGATCTGATTAAAAAATATTTAGGATGATTAAGCGAAAACAATTAGCTTAACTTTGTACTAAACAATAAACAGAAGGGAAACAATGACATGTAAATTTGTAAAAAGATATATATTATATACATATTTATACCATAGCCATTGTTTAAAATAATTTGTACCAATATTGGATTCACATTACATTGAAAAAACATGGGTCAAATTACCTTGAAAAATATATACCAGAAAGCCACTCCTCATCAGATATAAAAATAAAATCATACCTCTCACTTATTCACCCCACCAGTGAGTTTTAAACCACCAAAAATAAACTCAAATGATATCCCATAATCTCTTCCATCATCATAGAATCAAAATTTGTACATAAATTCATCCATGGAGTTCCATTGGTCAAAACCCAAATAAGTAGCCCAAATAAGAGACAACAACCTTCCTCAAGTTCCATGGATTGGTTTGTATATTCAACCACCTAGACTCTTATTATTATATTATAATATAATAATATAATTATGTTTAATATACTGATGTTTTTTCATTCTATGCTTTATAACTACACATACACCCATCGATATAATGTGAAACGAACTTGTTGTTCTTCTTTATAGAAAACTACCACCTCAGGAAACGATATTGTCCATTTTTCCTTCATTACCTCGCATTGATGATAATTATGTTGGAAACTGAATATTTTATATTATATATATTATGTTTATAATTTATATGTTATAATTTAATTAATATATAAAACATACTTTCATTTTTTAATTTTTTAAAATGCGATAACTTCGGTTCTTGACATGCAGACTATCACGTCAAAGCGATCTGTTTCATTAAAATATTACATGGAATTAATTAAGGCTGAGTTAATAAATTTTATATTATTTATATTAAATAATAATTATACTATATTGATATATCAATATATGTAATTTATTTTTTATCATTTCAATATGATAATTAATCATAAACATCATTCATGCAAACCTATAACCAATAGTCTCCATAAACGGGGTCCTCCATTATAAAAAATAATTATATAATGAATATGTAAGATATTTATATCATATTGTACATTGAGGAAATAAGTAAAATATGATTTAATTCATAGGATCAATGAATATTATTTAAAAACATGTATGAAAAACAAAGGGGATATTACCTGAAACATAACATTAAAATTGAATTGTTAATAAGCAGAAAATATAAATTCATATGTGGAATTACATTTAATAAAATGGTTTTTTTGGAATATTTACAATAATAATATATTTATTATAAAATATTTTTTAATTATTAAAAATAAAATAAAGACATAATTTAAGGGGTTTCTTATCTAAATTTAATTTTTCTGTGAGACTTATGTATTATCGACCACTCATTTATTTTTTTGTGGTGGTTATACATCACATGAATGTATTTTATTATTATTACATTAAATTTGGTGGTATTTACATATATCTATATGTATTATGATCTCTATTTCATGGCGTTTATGTTACAAAATATTTCAAATCTCAAATATACTTTGGTTTTAATTTTCCACCATTGAGACACATGGCATGATACAAACTTATATAATACTATGAGTTGTATACACTAATAAATAAATAATTATAATAGAAATATAATTTTATTACTGATATTTTATGATTCATGTAATTCAAATTTATTACATTTGGAGTATTATTCAAGGATTCTAGTCTGTAAGAGTTTATTGCAAAAATATCATCATTTATTAGGGTTTTCTGTGATTATGCATCCATTGATGAAATATTATGTTCCATATCTCTTGAAATATCATGAAATATTATGATCCATCTTTTTTCTCACTTCTACCATAAATATTTTCACTCCAAAAATAATGTTTTCAAAAAGTTTTTTGAGGAATGGGGTTTAAATGGTCTTTAAAGATAATTTTCCTGAAAAATTATTTTAAATATGATTTTTATGATTTCAATGCTTTTTTAAAATAAAATGGTTTTCAACATGTTTTCATGTTTCATTAATGTGGTTTAAATGAAAAACGTTTTCAATGGGATTTATGTTTTAGAAGACATTTTCCAAATAATTAAGCATATTTTTCTCATGAAATGGTTTTAATGGATCTTAAAAAATTATTTTTCTATATAAGAGGAAATTTATTGGCGTTTCTCATGAATTTGGGGATAAATAATACTAATTTTCCATTGACATTGTTTCTCTAAATGGTTTACGTTCGGATGGCCTGATTTTTATGAAACATATTTTTATTTCACAGCATATGTTGTGAGGAAATGATTATGAACCCTATCTCTTTCCATAAGTTATGGTAAAATTACATGATTTTGATATAAATTTCATTTCATGGTTTATGATATTATTTCTTATTATCTTAGGTCACACATGTATATAAACTCATTGTGAGATGTGTGGGACTTATATCTCCATGTAATGAATGGGGTTAATATTGGTATCTCAGGAGTATGATAGAGATGAACGAGAAGTGAACGTAATTCCGTAACATATCGATGGAATGGGGAGTAAACCCAATTTAGTAAAGGAATTTTTCCTAAAATACAGTCTTTAGAGTTAACCTTGACTAATAATTTGGATTAGGGAGTGAACCATTCCACTATGATGGATTTGAAATTAATTCTTGACTATTTTGGAAATCATTTTATATGATTATATGTCTTCTAAAATCATATGACTAATTCTTATTTTTATCATCCTAGGGATTATTCCCTTGAATTATATATGATTAATGACTTGTGAATTAAAAATATTTATTCCATGATTCTTAATATTGATCATTGATAAGGAGGTTTTTTCTTTTAATATTAATAATATATTCTCATACACTTATTCTCATGTTATTCATATGTATCTATGTTTTTTACCCACACCGAGCATATATGATCACCGATTTATTTTTTTTCTTTTCCTAGGTAATAATGAATGGGTTTGGTAGTATTCATAAAGAGGATGATCTTTATTTAACATTTTTTAATATCATTCACCATGTTAGAAGATTATGTTTCCGTGTTTCCTATGAAACTAAACAATTACAGTCCTAGGACATGTATTTTTATAATGTGTAGAATATTCATCATGAATGATGTAATATCAAAATATTTTTATCCTGGGTCACTACAGTTGATATAAAAGGAATGGTTTAGTCAATCATTGGAATCTATTATGAAGAATATATTGTGACATCCCAAGTTATCATTCTGAGGATTTTTCTAAGGAAGTATCAAAGGATAAATCTAAGGATAAGTCAGTTGTAGGAAAAGGTCATGAAATTTTGGAAAATGATAGAGTGAGTGGTTTCTTTAAAATAAATACCTATTTTGAAACAATAAATGTATGTTTTTATGAAGGAGATATACATATTGGTAATTACCATGAAAAACACATATTGATCTAGGCTCGATCAGGAAGTGGTGCACGACAACGAGCCTAGCTCCAAAAATGGGTTTTCACTACTAGGGGATATATATTATGAATTCAGAAAATCTTTACCAAACATCATGAAAGATTTAAATAGATTATAAATATGAATGAAATAGTATAAACATGATTTTTCATATATTAATAAGGAATCTTTCTTGATTTAGACATCATATATGTAGTTTTTCAGGATTATGTAGTTCCCCACTATGATGATTGTTTTATACACAATGAATTTTTCATTTAGTCAGTTGATGGAACAAGAAGGAACCATGTGAATGCTGAATTAAATAAAAAATTAAATGATTTTCCTTATAATAAATTTAATGTTATGGTTTATAGAATGGAAAACCTCGTTGTTATGATCACAAAAATTTTCTCAATCTATGAATCATGGCGACTGTCCAAATAAGAAAAATATGAAAAATGATATGTTGAGTGCTTTATATAGAAAATCCCTCCATATTTCAGTGCTTCTGTAGACCCATTAATTTCTGATTAATGGATATGTAAAAAAACATTTTCCACTCTCTATTGTTCTCAACATAAATAAGGCACTCTAATTATTTAACATCTTAAAGGTGAGGAAAATCAATTGTGAAATATTTTTAATAATATGAGTCAAAAAAATGAATTTGAATACATAAAATTGGATTATTTCAATATAATTTCATTCAATAAGAAAATTCCATGTATGCTTCTTACATATGTGGTAAAATAAATCATAGATCTTATGTATAAGGATGATGAATCTATTTGTTCATATGAACCAAGATTTATAAGTCATGTGAGGTAATATTCTGTTGTTATCTTTCATCATAAATGAAATATTTATCGATTCTTTGGTGTGTTGAAACATAATATATTGAGGGACTTATCTATTATGAACATTAACAGCTTTGATGAAGTTATTCGATTTGATATCAATATGTACATGGTTTTTGGAATAGTGTATCAATATCATTGCTCAGAAAACAAATTAGTATGGGATTTACAAGAAAATATAAATACCAGGGAGTGAAAATGATGATATTTCCCTATTTCTCAACATTTGGGATGATTCATAGAGGGAATTATCATAACGGTTAAACTAAATGTTTTATGTGTGTACGGAAATGTCATCGAGAAATTTTTTTTCGATCAGATGGGAGGAAGATTAAAAATGATGTGAATAGATATAATGTTTCACTTGATGTACCTTACACAACATAGTTTTTTAATTATAGGATGTTTTGGAATTATTAAAATCATTTCCACAATACTAGGCTGGATGTGGATAATAATCCACAAAAACCGATAATGAAAGAGTACAAAGTGTGTGATTATTCATTCACAATGGATGATGGTAATAATGATAATTAAGGTACACTAATCATTCTATTATGGGAAATTTTATGTTTCATTTTAAATTAATAAACTTTATGAACAACTTATTGTTCATGCTTTGGAGAAATTTCATGTGATTGTCTCCCTTGCTAGGATTGCAGTATAATAAAATCAGGTTTGATATTATATTAGAACAATGATAGACCCATGATTTTCAATGTGAATGTCTTCAGTATAATATAAGATATTATATAAGGAATAAAGGGTAAATTATATTTTTGAAGGTTTTTATGGTCGAGCATTTAGGAAATGAATTAAATTAAACTTAATATATGTTTTTAGAGTTCAAACTGTTACTTCAATATATGAACATTTATGCATATTGGATACCTTGTGCTAATTGTTTTACTGTGATAAGGATATATATAATGACTTTTCATTAAATGTATGGAACCCATGATATGTTAGTACTTCAGGAATAAAAAAATCACCTTCTTCCTTTGGATTAAGAAATAAAGTGGAAATCAAGATCATCACAACAAATTAGTGAGACCGGGCATATGAATATTAATACAATAAATTCTGTATATTTTTTATGTTTTTAGAAAGTAAAATAAGTCCTCAAATCTAGGAAAATTATATTGAAAAATATTTATCCTTATACCATAATTTATTTTGAAAAGATGGTTGTATAAATCATCATATATATCTAGTTTTGAAAAACATAACATTCAATTGATCATTCACAAGATGGTGATCAATGATATTTATTATCCTATATAATTATATGTAAGTTTCCACCATGTCAAATAATCACTCCCAACCTACATTATCCTACTTGGAAAACAATTTTTGAGATTATTTTGTCATCCTTTATGATTCCATCGAACCTTATTTAAAAGAATATTTATTATAAATTATTACATTTTTTGGATTCTACTTGTAAATAATTCTTGTATTTGAACTTTTGTAACCCATATGAATTTTGAGGAATAATTTTGTTTTAAGGTGGGTGAAATAACAACACCATATTTCTTGAAATATATATTACAAATTAATATAATTTTTTTTGATATTTTCCTTTTCAAAAAACACTAAATATAGAATTTTCACCAACATTATATTACATTATAAGAAATAGACAGTTAATATTGTGCTACATAAAACACATAGATAAACATTAAACTCATGAAACACTATTTCTATATTATCCTACACACATTGTTGAGTTCCTTCAACAGCATTCCAAACACCCAAGGCCGATTATTTACCAAAAAACAATTTACTATAAATATTATTATTAAAATACTATTATAGCTACCACCTATCTATTAGAAAATAATTTAATAATAAGATTAAATAAATTGTGAAACTATTATTTACACATATATATAATGTGAATCCATTGGTTATCAAATTTTAGAAGTAAATGAAATAACTATTTGAAAAGGAATATATTTCTATTCTAAGAAATCTATTTTCAATGTACACACACAATCGAATCACAATATATTATAATTTTTTTATTTTCTGAAAATTTAGATATTATATATTTCATCAATATTTTTAATACTCATCTCATATTTTTTATTGGTATATGATAATAATTAATACATTTCTATGGAAAAAAGTTGTATTTTTCTAAAAGGTAATTTTACTTCCTTGTAATGTATACACTATTTTGAAAATGACTCCTATAATTTTGATAATATTAATGTTAAAAAATATAATTCATTTTTTGAATCATATATCAAAATATAACTTGGATGATTTTTTTTGACTTTTTCTGAGAAGGTTTATTTTTGGTTGAATATTGAAAATCACAAAATTTAAAATCAAAAATGAAGTTTCAGATAATTTATTTATTTTTTTAAATTATGTATTATGTTGGTTATATAGTTTAAATAGATCAAATATATATAAATTAATCAATATTAGTACATTTGAAAGAATTTCCATTTGAAATAGGACGTAAAAACATTTCATACTTTGGGAACAATTTTCTTCAAAACCTGTTATTATGACTCATATACTACATTAGTTTTTAATTAATTTGGGCTGGTTTTGTGATTTTTATTTTACCAAATGGGTTCTACATTTGTAATTATAAGAATTTATATTATATAATTCTATAAACTTAGTTTTTTTAAAATGTTAGTGAAAGTGAATAAAATTAATTATAACGATTAAGAGAAAAAATTGACATTAAAATAAAAAATCCATACACTTAAGGGCCAAAATGAACTATAAAAGTGTTAAAAATATATTTAATGGGCATATTTAGATTCCACTACAACCTTTATTTACTTTTTAGAATTATTTGATACCCCTTAAATGGAAAATCATGGGTTGAATTCCCTTTTCAACATATGACATGAATGTCAGTCCTCCACTATAAAAAGTTAGTCACCCCTCCAACTTATTTACACCTCTTGATCCCTTTGGATCAGAAAAATTATACTAATATATGTTCCAAATATCCATCCCCCAATACTATATGATTCCATTTTGTTACAAATAACTCCATGGAATCCCTTTGGTGGAAACCAAATTGAATTACCCAAAAAAGAGGTAACATCCTCTCCCAAGGTCCTTTACATTGTATTCATTTACACCCCCAGACTCTTCTTATTAAATTGTTATATAATTACCCTAGTACCCTATATATACTAATATTTTACAATTATTAGTGTTCTACCTACACTTTCACATGCTTCCATCTATTGGGGAATGAACATACCATTATTATATACGGTGAACTCCCAACTCACGAGATGATGTTTCTCATTTTTCCCTTACCACCTTTTTGGTTTTGAATTTTTATTCACACAATATTTCTATATTATATATACGATGTGTTTATTATTTTTCAATTATTATATTAAATATTCAATTATTATTCCATTTTGTTTAAATATGTTAACATCGTTTGTGGATGTGTGGACCTCTAGCCCCTCACATAAATGTGATTTATGGACACATGATATGGAATGTATTGAGGAAGTGTTTAGTAAAAATATATGATTTATATGAAATAATAATTACACATGAATTATAATATATATATATATATATCATTAAGTTTTTTCAAAATGTAAATTAAACAGAAAAAACATTAATGTGTACATACGACCAACTATCTCCATGGATAGTGTATTCCAATTTATAATTCAATAATTTAAATATTATTATAAATATTATTATAATGAATATATGTTATATTTGTATCTTTTTTTACATTCTAAAAATATGTAATTCATGATCTCGGTAAGAGGATCAATGAATAAATAGTGAAAAATGTACAAAACACAAAGTAGATATTACCTGATGTGTAATAGTAACAGAAAACTAGTAATAATTAGGTAATGTAATTTAATATATGGAATTATATATAAAAATATGGTTATTTGAAAAATTAATATTAAAATCATATTTAATATAATGGATTTTCTGATGAGTATGATAACATTCAACCAATAAGTTTTGAGTTTTCTAGTCTCACATTTATTTTTGCGAGACTAATTACTTAATTAGTGCTCATTAATTTTTGGTGGTGTATATAATTACTATAAAGGAATTATATGAATTTTATACATAAATTTTTTTCCATTTACATATCCATTTTGTGATCTCTATTTCATGTGTTTTATGTTTCAAAAGTTATCAAATTTGTAAATTCATTTTGTCTCAATTTTTCTTCTTAGAGACACATGAACTAATATGCACCAATGTTCTTATATGAGGTTTATAAACTACTATTTGAAATTTTATATAATGATTATAATTATCTTCATGATATTTTAATCATCATATAATCGAGTTTTGTTATATTGGGTATACGATTCAATGTTACCATGCAGTAATGGTCTTTTGAAACTATATCAATGTTTATCGAGGTAGTTAATGAATATTATTCCATTGATTAATTATTTTGATCAATGTGTCATGAAATCTCATGAATTTTATTCTCATAAGGTAATTCAGAGTATATTCATGTATTGGTACCATTTTTCTAATCTTTGGTACTTATGATAATTAATAAATTATTTTAGGAAAATAAAATATCATCAATCCAGTCAGTCAAATGTCATTATACAAAAAAACAATTATTAAAAAATGTTTCAAAAAATTATAGCTATTTATCAGGGAAATGGATTTCCAAAATGTTTTTTATATTTTTTATGAAACATTCGATGATAATTTTTTTCAAAATGTTTTTATTTTTCCCTAATTATTGTTCAATGGAAAAGTATTTCAAGTGGAATTATGTTTTAAAATTAATTTTTCAATGAAGAAAGGATATTTTACCCCAAAAATGGTATTAAAGGATATTTAAAATCTTGTTTCCCTCTAATATGACAAATTTTCTTGTTACTCTTACCTTTCTTTGGAAATAATGGTTAAGTTCCATTCATATTCCTTCTCTGAATGGTTTATGTTTTCATGACATGATGTTTATGAAACCTGGTTCCCATTCAAGGGATATATGTCTATGAAACCCACTTATTTTCCTGGGATATTCTATGAATAAGTTATTATCAATCCTATATGTTTTCCATAGATAATGATATGATTAAATTTTTATGATACTACTTTTATTTTATGGATTATTATTTGATTTCCTTTGATATTGTGGAGCATGTTTGTATGATTTCATTATACAATTTGTGGGACCTATATCACCATCCCCTTAATTTGGAAAAGATTTGAATCTCATGATTATAATATGAATAAGAACATAATGTGATCCTATATGAGTAACACAAGGCCTCAACATCAACAGAACTGTGTTTTGTAAAGTAATTGTCCAATAACTTTGTCTTGGGAGACAACCATGATTCCTAATATGGTTTGGAGAGTGTAAAAATTAAATTAAGATTGACATTGAATTAATCCTTGAATAATATGGAAATAATTTTACATGATTCTGTGTTATACACAATCACTTGTCTTATTCTTATGTTATGATTTCATGGATTGTTCTTTTGAATTATTTTTTATTCATGTCTTATGAATTACCAATATTAATGTAATGACTCTTGATTATAATTTTTGATAGGAAGGGTATGTGGTTTAATGTTAAGATCATGTTCTCATACATTTCTATCAGGTTATTCTAATATGTCTCAAGAAAATACCCTTACAGATAATTTGATATCACACCATTCTTAGGTTTCTTTTTCCCAGGTTATGAGAAATTATTTTATTTAGAGTTTCTATTGGGGATTGTTATTAAGGGAGATGTTCAGGATCCTTCACCACGTTAAAAGATTATGTGCCCTTGTTTCCATGTTTCCAATGATAATAAATTATTTCGATCATCAGGAAATTAATTTTATAATTTTTGGAATATTCATATCAAATGATGTAATGTTCATGTATGTTAATATTGGTTCATTATTCATTATATATTAGAAACACATAAATAACACATGAATAATATTCTATAACTAGTATAGATTCAGGGACATGCTCAGATTCCTATCTGTATACCCATGTAATGTCAACACTCTAATCATTATGAACTTGTGGATTCTCTTGTGAAAGTATACATTCTTTTTCACATCCATGAGGATTTATAGACAATTCAACCAAAGAAAGAGGCTTCAGAACAGGAATATATTCTTATTCCATCAAGGGATCACTAGGTAAGAGAGATACATGGATCAGTACATTGGAACTAGACAAACAAAATGACCCCATGGCATTTTACAATGGGTTAGGATCATGTGAATATTATCATTTTGGTAAGTGCTAACAATGTGATAGGATAACGTGCCTTAATACATACTCATATTAGATTAATTGAATTCTAGAAGCATACTCTAAATGCATTGGATGGGGATAAAATCCATGTTATCGAGAGGAATAATAAGACATAATCTTACATACCTCTGGATAGGCCCATATTTCTTTCATTTAATCTTCAAATTTTATTATATTAGATCATGGAAGGAATACCCATATTTATACTATATCAATTGGACGACTACACCAACATAATTAAAGTGGAATATGGAATCTCATATCAATCCTCCCATTCCAGTGGTACATCATAATATTACAGTGGAGATGTTTTATTCGGTGTTAGATCACATTCCTATTGCAACTGTGGCTCACCATGTTGCAGTGGAACATGCTTCGGGGAAGGTTTATATTCCTATCAAGTGTGACCAATTTAATATTCCAAAGGCATAATATTGTGTTCCTATTATAGATCATCCCAATGATAAAATTCTAATAATGGAATATTCTTCACGAAAGGCTCATATTTTATTACTAATGTGGAATATCATTGGCATAATCTTATAATATCTTAGTAGCGGTCTCATAATCCCACAACACCAAACAGTTATAAAAAATTTATGGTAACCATCATATAACTGGCTCATATCTTAGTGAAATATAAAAACGATGGTTTATATATTCTATCCACTGTGTAGCCATTTTTATAATCTACTCAAGGCTAGTTCCCTTGAGGATTCTCGAGACACATTACCAACACCAAAAGGGTTTGTTAACTCTTCGACCAAATCATAAGATGATCATTACTATGATAGTCCACCTCATGGAAAAGAGGAGATGGATTGAAAATAATCTACTCCTTGAACCCACACCGATCAATTATCCCATTACCATGTATCCCACAGATAAGGAACTAATCTTCTTTTCTAAGACATATTATTATATATTGTTCTCCCAAACTCTAAAACCTTCATATATATAGGTGCTCAAAACATCACATAAAATTCATTTATTTCCCCATATAAATATAGTAGCACTCCACTCATATCATTTGGATTCTCAATATCCACCTTCTATGATATGATAGGATGTGGGAATAGCTAGTTAATGAAGAGGATTACACCATTCACATATATAGAGAATATGTTAGAAACAACCTCCTCAATATGTTTTGGACCATTTCTACTTCTAACAATGAGATCCACAAGGAGCGAAAAAAAGTTCATTACTTATCTATGAAAATATATTTGGGCTAAACATTAGATATTGAATGATAGAAATATCCCCATTCTAAGATATGGGCATTAGCATCATCAAAAAAATAAATTCTGTTATGAAATGGATATGGCCTTTTTTCCATATCCTCTAACATAGGAATGGAGGATCATGAAAATTTCCTACATAGTACTTATCTCGACACTGTGAAAAATCTCCACATACATATTTTTAAAGCATCACTAGATGATCATATCTGTATATATGAGAAATATGCGGCCTTTCACCTTACTATGTCCCTTGAATAGTATAACACATTAGATATGATGTCTAGTTATTTCATTACCTTTGAAAAAATAATTGGATTGGGTGACATAGGATCAAGCTGGTCAATGCCATAGAATTACCCCGCTGTAATGACTCCCATTCATTAGGAATGGAGTTTGGGGATAGCAGTGAAAATATTGAAATACTCACCTAAAGGAAATAAGAATCGATTTCAAACATGTAAACCAATGTTTTGAACTATTGGGAACAATCTAAGGAAGAATGATTCCCATCGACATCTATCGTTGCACCCAGATCATATGCGAGCATATGAGAACCATATTAAATGGGAAATATTAGTAGCTTGAATTACAGCAGTCTCGGATGAAACCCATCCCTCTAGGTTCGGGGAATATCTATCACCACCTCCACTCTCATGTGACCAACTAATTATGGGATTTAATACATATATATTGAAACTATAGTCAACCCATATCCCATTGCGATGGGGAAATTTTTCTCTCAATCCCCATCACCATGTTCATCATCCCCTAAGAGGGTCCTATGGAAATAAACTGCGGTTCTTGGTAAAACCAATTCAAATAGGTTAGATGTAATTATATCCCATGTCTGTCAAAGGAATCATCAAATTCAAGACAGTAAGAATAGGATCCTCCGAAATAAGATTAGTAATTCCAATTGTGGTCCTAATAACCACAATTCCATAGATAAAGGGGAATGTTCCTCGCCATCATCCTTAAATAGGGTATTGGTCTTATATAGATTGGGTGGTAAATATTGACAGTAGACATCCCATTAGTTCCTCCAGCATTAAAAAAATAATTTTCTGTTTGATTTTATTTTGGAAATCATGATTACAAACTTCTATATGGCCAATAATCAAACACCAAGACATTATAAGTGTAAAGTGAATACCATCAGACCCCACCAGGTTTTCAATATAAAATGGGTCCATATGGACATAGGTTCAAATAACAAACCTGATGAAGGTTGTGCAGAACCATCCTATTGATTTGAATGTAATAGGAAGTCCACCATTTCTAGATATAGCTATGGGAATGTCTTCACTATCAAGAAAATGGTTATGATAGATCAATATGTAATTATAGATGGTTGAAACACAAATGACATACAACTATAGGAGGAGGATTTGGATGCACCAACAGCGGATTTATGCACCAGGAACCAAAGAAGGACTAAAAGTCTGGAACCCATTAATATCGAGTAACATCCTCTATAACGGAAAACAACTATTGAAAAGGGAAGGATTTTTAAATATCCTAATAACCACCTAGAAGACTTGATGTTAATTAAATAGAGGAGGTATTGTCCCAATATGCGAGTGTGATACAAACTCTCTAGAATATCAATGTGGAGCTACTTAGGGGTAATATTCCCAAAGGGTATCTTCTTTATGTAGAGTATAATATCCCCTTCTAGTAATCAATAATTTGGAATCAGTGATATCTAAGCAATAGATAGACTTTTGATCCAAGTAGCTAGCCTACATAAATGAGGATGTTAAAAATGATCAGTACATCCCTTCGTGATGGAAATAGCCTCTCACTTACTAGGGATATAATTCAGTATTAGTAATAATTAAGAGACATTAAGAGATGAAGGCATGTGATAATTTTTCGGCCCCACCTACTCCCTATATAAAAGAGGTGCCTAAAACATTTGTACACAAAGTGATACAAAATGTCATCAATTCCCATGATACTACATTAGATATAAAAAAAATCCTCAGTTATTTCTTTACATCCATTGACAATAACCTACTCAAGCTACCACAACCTAGGAAGACTAGTGAGATCATCCTCACTGACCGTCATGACTACAACCCTTTCCATAGAACGATGGGTCATAGTATGTAGGACTTATTTACCTTCATTTTATTTCCTTTAATGAATGATTCATTCTATTTAGATGGTGTTATATAAATCCACAGAGAAGGTTTCTTACATAAACATTTCACAATTAAAAGAACTGGGTTCCCCCCAGAACCTTCTGTCTAGGTGTGGGCAGAATCTTGATAACTTCATGGATCGAAAATAGTTCACCAAAATCATACCACCCTAAGAGAACAGATGCAGAAATACAAAATATCCTATAACCTAAATAGATGAAAAAAGATATTTCTCTTAAATATGGTCATGGAAACCAAACATAGGATGAAACAAAATAGGAGGCTCCATATTATTCTCCAACGAAAGATCTTCCTCTTTCATATTTTTTCCTTACAACATCTGAACCATGTTATGTATACCACCAAATAGAACACGTATCTGATGATGTGATCATATTTAGTTATGTCAATATGATACACATTACATACCCCTTCTTGGATGATGAATATGGATCATAATTTGAATTTCCCACACATAACTGGAAAATAGTAAGCCATATATATAGGAACCGATGATACTAGGGGCATCACTGGTGTTGTTGGTCCCAATATCTCATTAATGTCCCTACATGATGATATATAGGCAATAGAGACTCATTGGAAAGAACTACATCAGGCCCAAAAGAAATATGAAGGCATCCCAAAACCCATTAGTATTAATCCATTCCATTTTTTCCTACAAGACCACCTAGCGTGGGAGGGATTGTCTGATCAACCTAAGAAATGGGGGAGGCCAATAAGACCTGCACCACTCATAGTAGATGATACAATGACCTCTACAGAAGTACCATCACCTTCCACCTAAAATTCATTATATAATGAGCTAACTATCAAAGATAATTCTTATTTTGGTACTCACCAACCAATGAAATAAAAGTATGACATTCTAAAATAGAATTTGTTTTTCTTAGTCAAGATCTCAAACTTGGATGTGCTCTATATATCATAATTACACATAGAGACACTCATTGAAAACCAACAGATCCCATTGTATTTTTACAAAGAATTAATATCAGACGAGCATTGTGGAGTTGATACCCGGACATTATAATTTCATTTCAACATATGGGTCACTGACCAAGATCAGAAAGAGGTCATCAAATGAAACATCAGACCCCTATATGTTTCTAAAAGACTCTATAATGTCGATATCTGAAGGGATCTGATTGTTAATTGTTCTAAGAAATACCCCATCCCACTTTGAAACCTCTTATTTTTAGGATATATAAAAGGGGACCTATCTCCAATAAAGATAATCATTTAAGGGTATGTCAATTTTGATCAATGAATTATCAAAAAGATCAAGCTCAATGGTAAATTTGTGATATCACCTATAATTTATAGTTTATTATTATCCATGAAGACACCACAAATAATTTATTTCTTAGAAATAGCTAGCTCAAAAAACACAATGTGTACATTGAACATTCCATCAGTGTCTAATATACCCCATCGATGGGAAGTTTGGATTACTACATTGTGATATTCCCACTTCGAAACATGCATTAATACCTATAATGAAGCATGTTTATATAAAATGGAAAAGAATATAACTTATTTTGGATTATGGTAAGTAGGTCAAAGCCCCCAATGGCTTGAGGAGAACCCATAAATATAATTAGAGTGCGCTTGATTGTAACAATATTCACCCCATAAAAATAGTTTGGTTAATATAATAGACCCCATATGTAGAATATTATGTTATACCTAGTGATATTTTTTTAAAAAATTATCTTCGGAATATATCTACAATGATTGAGACATTAGGGAATGATGGTGTCCCTTATCATGGCCTCACTCACCCTGATAGTGATTGAGATCCCTTGAGATCGCCAACTTCATCTGAAAATGTCTCTAATGAATCTAGGGTGGAAGAATAAGTGGATGACCTCTGGAATTACCCTCCCACGTTCAATGAAGGTGTCTCTATCACCATTGTTGGTCTTAGGATGGTTAATCTTGGAGTCGAATAAGTCCCATGACCTACATTGATTAGTGTCTCAATTCACCTGGAATATCTAGATATTTATATTACATTTCTGAAGAAACACTGAGATGTGTTCATATGGAAGAATATTGAAATGAATGTACCAAACACATATGTGGCTGTGCACCATATCAGTATACCCAAGGAGAATCAAGGCCACAATAATGAATACATGAGGGTAATCCCCTCTCATGAATCCAATTTAGAGGTTGATATTGATAGAATTATCAAATAAAACTTTTTCTGAGTAGTGAATTACCCATGGTGGATCACCAATATTGTCCCTATCAAGAAAAATAATGGGAATATTAGGGTATACATAGATTTTAGATACCTTAATTAGAACTATCCAAATAAAAATTTCTCATTTCCAATCATATAAATTTTTAACCATACACCTTCTGATGTCCAGGACCATTTCTTCATAGAGGAGTATTCATCGTTCAAGACCATTGATAGATGATTACCTTCTTCATAACCCGGGGGGTGATCTTTGGTGAACATGACATCAAAAAGGAAGAAATTACCCCACTCACTAGATACATCAGGGGACTAATGGAAGAGTTATGTATTATTCCCACACGACATCATGTTCACCTATCATAGAATTATCACACAAATTCATTATCTCATTCACCCAATGTCCTTGCCCGCCTTGATCAATAGGATGAAATATACCGTATCTTGCACAAAATAATTACCCCATCCATATTCATCTGTGATATGGAAAAAACCATTCCAGTTAACACCTTTTGTGGGTTCCATTAATTGATATATTCTACTGGATAAATTGATCCCACAATTAGTTATCAATAAAATGGGACTCACTTAAGAAATTGAGTTGGAAGGAAATAGTTTCATAACTATACAGCTAACTTTACCATACAAATCAGTCTAAATTAATATAGGTCCCTATAAAAATATGATTTAGAAGAAATATTAATCAGATGTTTGGATGGACATATTCACATCGTGGAGTAATGGGTCCAAGAAGGCTCATATGGTTCTCATCAGTCTCGTACTAGGCTCTCCCGCCAAATTAGAAGGTAGGTTTATTATTATAGAACCCGTATACATGATTATGTTAAATTCTCCCAAAAATCCCCATCATTATAGATCCATAAAAACTTCATTCATAAACCCCTATACTTTATGTATAGAGATAAATATTCCTGGTCATTTTTGTTTAGGGAATAGTTTTATAGGGAAATATCCCCTAGCCACAACCATGTAATTTAAATACATCCTTGACACAACGGGCCAATTTTTCAAATTTTCTATGGAAATCCCTTCAATTTTTTTTGGATGATGAACTTTTTCTATTTTGTAAATTCCCATATCATCATAGGGTTTCGAGTCCCTAACACAATATTGCTAGATAACAATACTAACTTTTGTACTATGGTGTTGATGAAACTATACATAGAGTAAAACATCATGTCCAATAACTCAAATCACAATACTATAATATAAAATGGACACATATAGGTCATCAATAAGACTGCATCAAATATACATGATAACATGGTGATAAAGGATGAAAATCCATGATCAGACAAGTCCATCAATGCTTTAAGGGCCCACAATACCACCACACATATTGTTGTATAAGAAATTCCATATTGATTAACATTACATAACATAGGAAGTATTAAGCACAAAATTCTGGCTATCTTACATTTAAATATCCATTTTAAAAAAAGTCTTGGATGATGTGAAATCACATAAGTGGTTTGATTCATTTGAATAGCTCAACAAGAACAGGTTGTGTACTTTGGTCAACCATGAAGTACATGAGAATCAGATCACATGTTCCTTTAATTAGATTTTTTTTCACTATTCCTTCCTCCAAGGAGAACTACTGTTTGATCTTCTGGCCATTATAATAACAATAATTAAGGCTCTAAATATGCAACCAAAATTGGAAGGGATATACATTATTCATATGTTATATCACAACAGAACATACTCATTGAAATAAATGGATGGGGAGTTTGTCATACCAACCACCAATGTGAGGTTTATCAAAAAATAAATTTCATTGCTATAGTAAAGTATAATTTTCTTAGATTAATAATGTTAAACTAAACATGTTCATCCATACCACATGATGATAAACAGTATGTATCAAATCCATGTAGTATGAAATTAGACTGAACAACATCAATCGTCATAGTCACATGATATTAAACGTTTAGAAACACATCCTAGATGTAATATTTAAATTTTCATAGCATCTCACATCTTGTTTTCATGACATTAAACTACACTTTCTAAGACTCATCACATAATGTTAAACTGGGTGGGATGAACCATCTCACTAATGAATAACCACACACATTCTAGACCTATGGGAAGGAAGGATGAAATGCATGTATCACCATGTTAGTGTTATCTTTACATTGGGAATCTTTCCAATAAATAAATTCATGTGTCTCAATTCCTACCATCAAATGATACATATATACACCCGAACCTCCAATATTGAGGCTAGCCATTATATTCATTTTCATTAATGTTTTGAGAACCTCATACTCCTCATATGATATTAAACCACATGACAGGTATCTTTTCTACATGATGTAAAACTTCACAGATCCCTGGTGTTAATTACCTTCCACATTAGGTGATCCAAAACTTCACCACATGAAATTAAATTTCATGTTTATTGTGATTTCCAAACAACATTATACGACATGAGTTTCTATATCTATATATGGATTCATTCATTTTTTCAATGAGCAACATTGGTGCAACATGATCCAATAACTTTGTCCAGAAACAACATGATACAAAATTCCATTATCCTATCCTTATCACCTTATAAAGAGAAGAGAGAAAATCTCCATTCATTATTTCTTTCACCAAGCATAGATTACACGAGATTATAAATTTTAGTAAGGGATTCTATGCACAAGAAATGCATAACGGATCAATAAAATATCATCATGGTTATCATTAGAAGAACATAAAAGGTGTTCCATGAGTCCTCACCACATGATGTGAAATTGCATGGTTGATGTCATTGGCACAAGATAAAGTTGGCTATCCCTATGGACCTTTCTTGATAGGTTCCACTATTAAAGGTGATAAATCTCCTACCACACCACTTTCCCCATGAACTACTTGAGACAAGTTTCCTAAAATCTCAAGTTATGTATTGATGCCCAGATCATCAATCCATGGTCCAATCACATAAATTATGGAAATTACGCTTATCTATGTGAATGATACACTCTCTCATGATGAAACTTCTTTAATAACTACTTATTGATTGATTAAAATTACCTTGAGATATACAGTGACACCAAAATTTATATCATTGGGTCCATCCAACATACCCCTTTCTAGGTCGGGATTCCAATATCACTACCTCATGATGTTAAACTACATGTTTCCTTGGGACCTACAGGTGGCTTGACTCCTGTCATCACATGATATTTAGTGACACCCAAATATCAAATCTAGGACAACCTAAAACAATCAACTGAATAAATGGCCACCTATACGTGTTATAAAGATCTATGTAGAGTGCTTCCCATTCAACAACTTCATGTGACCTGATTCCTATCATCATAGGATAAAAGTGATTCTCAGACCACCCATCCTAGGCCTAACTACAACAAAAGAAAATAGAAATGCACCCCAAGTATGTAATTAATGAGTTATACAAATGAAAATTTCATATTTTTGAATTAGATCTATAAAAGGACTACTTTTACACATAATATATATTGTCAAAAAAGTTTTCTTGAGTTCACATATCTTTACAGCATGTTGATAAACTACAAACCAATTGCCTTCACCACATGTTGTTAAACTGAATGGGAAAATTCCTAGTCACATGATATTAAAACCCCACAAAGAACTTCCTTTCCAAAAGATGATAAAATAAAAAGAAATAACCTTAATACATGGTGATAAACCACAAAAAAATATCCATACTACATGATGTAAAACTACACGTAGAAAAAAATATCCCCACTACGTAGAAATAAACTATACACACCATTAACCATTTTGCATCCCTTACAAAGGCCTTCAAGATCCTTTCCTCAATCAGCTAAAGTATGGGGTACTTCTTTCATATTTTATGTACCAAAACTCATTAATCCAAATTCATGTTTCAAGCACCTCAAGTTATCACAAACCGTTCATGGACTATAAAAAATACTTGTCTTCAATTGACAATTTTTTTACTATACATGTCTACCTATGGCTCATGTAGAGGCACCTATGGTCATCAACCAAACGAGTCACTCTACAAAAATGGATTTATAAACCTTGTGATCCAATCTTTAGCATAGATGAAATGAACAACACCTTATATTATAGTACATTCCTATAATAAATTTTCCATATCATTACCCATGTACCAATAATCTTAATCATTGTATTAATGAATTTCCATCACCTAATCAGAAGGATGTTGCAGAACTCATGACCATGTGAATATTGATTAGGAACTAATGTATCATCCCTCATATTATGTGCGTGTTTGTCAGGAACTTAAACTACCTACACATTAGTAAAAAATGTATGACCTCAAACTCAATCTTATAATGGTCTAAATCATATGACGTTAAGTGATAGGGTAAGATGGAGAAAAACATGTCAGGTAAAAACCCTGAAAATGGTGGCCTAAGAAGAAGTCAAGTATTTTCTCACTAAAATATTAATCTATAGTGTTATATAAAAATTGTGTGAATGAATAAAGACGTCATAATGCTAATATTACCTACAATATATCCCTATAAAATTCCATGAAATGATCACTAAAAACCCAGTTCAATAAAATGTTTGAGTAGTGATTTTTCACATCTCCTCACTATAAGAATATGTTCTATAAGTGGTGACACAAATTTTATGGCACTCAAACCTTTTTGGTAGATAAAAAATTCCCTAAATCAAATATCATTATTTTTATTCCTTAGATCACCATAAATCTTACATACCCTTAGAAAAGGATACCTAAATTCAAGGGACCCTATGTTTGACAATTCATGTATTCTTATGGATGCTACATATCCTCCTGTGATCATAAAAAAATGGATCACTATACAAAAATGGATTTATGATCATGGTGAACCCTAACATCTTGGAGAAAAGCTCAACCATTAGCATGTTACGTGAAATTTCTTGTATGAATGTCCTAGAACTTATTCAATTAATAATCTCTTTGGACCATTATTTAAAATTATCATTCCCATCTATTCAATATGATTATAAATCCTAAAAATAATGTCAACATGTTTTTTACCATTTCACAATGTTAGAATATGACACCCCATTCGCAAAACATTATTGGGTGACACCTATTGATTTGAAACAACATAGTGTAAGTAATTATAATCACAATTTATGATTCAAACAACACTAGAGTATTATAAGCCTTCCAATATATTGCATTGATCCGATACCCGACCTAATAATATAGACCATTGAGTTTTAGAAATCATTCATAGATCTATAAAATGAGTGTAGATCATCTTTTCATGACCATGAAACCAACAAATAAGGGACACGACCAACCAAATAAAGGAATATCCTCCATCCATGAAAAGTACATCAATCACTGTGAGCCCTGGTAGCACTATGGAGGAACCTGGAATCTCTATGTTTTATGATTCATCCAAAAAATTTGTTCCGATAACATATTTATGGACTCATTTTTTTGGGTTATGACTTACATAACCCATATTGTAACAATCTTGTTGGAACAAGGATATGTAGAATTTCAATATAAGCCAATATTACCCCCATAAAACTTCCATAGTCCTTCTAAAATGATGGATACGCCTCTATTTGACTATGAAACTGATACATAAGCTTTTTGAACTAACAACCGTAGGAATCTCCTGCTTATAAGGAATGATCTCTGATCCTCAAGGGCCACAACCATGAAAAGATTGAAATCAAAACCATAAATTGTTTACAGTCATTCCTAACATGTTTTCACCATATTCAATGATCATCAACAAATGATTTTTAGTAATTCATTAAAAAACATGGAACCATAATTTAATATCTAAATGTTCCATATCTAATGATATTGATGGCCTCACCCAAATTACCATAAACTAAAGAGAAAAATGGTCTGAACTAAAAGACAATAAACTAAATTCATAGAATATATGAGATAAAATAACCTAAACTAAAATAATATATTTTCTAATATAAAAGAACCTAAACTAGAGAAATAGATGGTCATATATAATGAAAAAAAACTATGATGATATAATTTCTTTGTTGAAGGGCGCAAAACTGCACTAATTGAATGATTGATCTAAAAGACACTAATCTATAAAAATATAATCTATATCATAAGAGAATGAAAAACTATATTGATAGATTGTCCATGCTAAAAGACCCTAAAATATATTACATAAGTGATTTATTATACAAGAATGGAAAATACTGTAGGGGAAACCATATGACATTTGTAGAATTAAATATGCACTCTCCAATCCTATTCAAATCACTAAAATATAAATAAATATCCCATTGTGAATTGTGTTCTACCGGATTATCCTATTAAAAAAATATGAAGTCTATTGATAAATGGATAAAATATATCAGTATGGAATCTCTTGTTGGTAGAAATTCTTGGGCACTTCTCCAAATTAATTAGTAAGAATAATAACATTCAAATCTAGATATTTAGCATTGATTGATATTTTGAATGTGATTGGTGTAATTGGTTGTTTACATAATATTATATCAGCGGAGAGTTATTCTCATCCTGAATAAAAGATATTGGGATAAAAAATATAATGTTCATAATATCTATTAAATAATATCTTGATAGTGGTCGGATATACACATATTAGTGCCTCTGTGATGATTATAAGAAAAAATTTCAAATTAAAAAACTATTACTCTATCATAGCATGTTTTAAGAATAATAATTAGATAATTGAATACTTTTATAACTTTATGTAACAAAATAACATAGTTAGTCTCAATAATCAATTTCACTTCTAAGACCCATTGCAACTCCTCGGCTATGGAAATTTCTTCAATCCTTGTTTTCATTGCTAAAATGATGTGTCCCTACTACTATGATCAGTTTTTTTATAATATTTGAAGTTAATGTTGAAATTGGTATTGTTCTTCTTCAAGACATATGATTTGAAATTGAATATGGTTAGTGTAAGACTTTTTAGCGTTGATTATATTCTGGCGATCATCCTTCTTGGTCATTAGATAGAAAGATTCATTTACATCCTCATCCCAATTCATATTCACTAAATTTGAGGTATCGGTAGCTACCAACCATAATTAAGGGACCCTTTTTCCCTCACAGAGATCTCCTTCATCTCCTAGAATCGGAGCGTGGAATATAAAAAACCATCCAAATAAATGGTGGAAAACAGAAATCATGGTTGGAGCTATCTGATTTTTAGCTCATCCAATGGCATTATTGAAACAAAATTCAATATTTCCTTCCAAATTTATCACTATAACAACTAATAATGTTATTTATAACCTGTGCATTTATCAGGGTTCATCTTCAGGTGATATGTATATTAAAGGGCCAAATCTCTAAGATAATTTTTACTACTCGCAACCTTTTATGATGAGGGAAGAGGTACATACTCTTCATTTGGTGATCATGTTAGATGTACCCCAAGGGAGCACGGAATAGAGCCTCCAGAAATTGGGTTAATACCCTACATCAAGGGTCACAAGGGTTTATTATCCACATGAAAAATAATTTGGTATCACTGTACAATAAATGGATATGACCGTTGGTAGAAGCATGCCTTTCTCTTTCACCTCACTGTTAATGTCCAATTGCCCAACCCTATCCTCAGCTAAAGATGAGACACCATCCTGTGATGAGTGGATATGTGGAAATTTTGGTCCTTTTCTAAAATATCTGATTCCCACACCACCCATGAGGACTGTAGGAACAAAATATAATATAGGGAAACATTAAAAAAAATATAAAAAATTTACAATCATGAAGAATTATTAAAATTATATAAAACATTATTTCATCAAGGAAAACATGTTTTATTAATATCTATTTATTTCATTACTATCAAAAATCACTTCCACCCACACAATATCATGTGGTATGATCATTAGAATATCTATATTAGTAAACAATAGCGATTAAGTTAGATACACATTAGTATCATCTTCTTGATGGCTATGGTCTAGAGTGAAGGGTATAAAGTGTCAAGACACATTCAATAATTCTCATAGGATGATATGTTACCTTCCAATAGAACTTGGTGGGGACCAACACATTTTTTAAAAATTAGAATGTGTTACTAAAATAATCCAAAGAGAGAGAAGGGTGTATTACTGCACATACATTAGGATTTTGGAAGAGAAGAACCAGACTATATAGGGGGTTCCTTTTCCTCTTACCTTCACGGTATGGCTCTCTTTATGGTCTTGATGCCAAATTAATTACTCCAGATGTGGAAATCACCAACCTTATCTGGGCTATTTTGACATGAGGTCCCATCATTATTGATCCACTGATCATTGCCAAATTACTCTTCCATAGCATAACACTAGGAGAGTATTCAGGGGACCGAATAGCTAGATGAACTTCAATGAAAACCCACTATCTAATAAAACAAGAAAGTAATAAGTCTTGTTTCAATGGATCCATGATCATTAATTATAAAAATGAGTCCAGTATAACCACATCCTTGAAAATGGGATAACCTTGTTCATCCTTGATAAATTATAGTGTAACCGAAAAACAAATTTAAAGACCAAAAAGAAATAATACAAATGGTTTCATATTATTTTGATAGATGATTCTTACTCTTGTATGAGGGCCCTAACAACATTAAACTAGTTTCATATAGTGATACCTATATGTGAACATCTATGAGCAATACCCTCCAAAGATAACTATGATATTTGCATGATACCCTAGAGGTAAACCGCTATGTTATGTATCCCCCAAGCCATCCTATGTCAAGATTCAATAAGGAATTACTATTATGATATTGTTTCACCCTCGGTTACCCATTATCTATAGTTCTATCAGTGGAAATTTCTTCTAGAAAATATCATGATGTAATATTCCTTATCTCATTATAGTGTGCATTTAGAGCCATTGGGACTCTTGAAATTGATTGGTTTCATTTCCTAGTATATTTTTATCAGGCATAGGTAATCAGGATTTCTTCACTCAAAATTATTTATTTAGGAAGGGCATGGAAAAAACAAGCAGTCTGAAACCAAAGGGAAAAGGAGGAGGAGAACAAAATCATGGGGGTCTGAAATAGTGTAAGCCAAGGGCGTCCCATCTCACAAGATCCACTCCCTCAGCCTTGAGAGTGATACTACCGTCGAGGCCCAAAAAGACTGAATTGTTGGACGCAATAGAGGCAAGGTGGTCGGCCACTTTATTACCCTCGCGCCAAGTGTGAGCCACTTTGGTATTGCTTGTCAGGAGGCATTTGCATTTTCTAATAGTGTAGGAGATAGACTAGGGGGTATTACCTGTACCTTGCAGAGCGTTGAAGAGGGCCATGCAATCTGTCTCTGCTTCACTGATGATAATATTATGATGGAAACATAGCATGAGACCGGAAAGCATGGCTAAAGCCTCCGCCTGGAGAGAGTGTCCGCGCCCATACTGGGCTGTGAACAGCAGGATGACAGAGCCCCTGTAGTCACGGGCCACTCCGCCACCCCACATGATGCCTTGATGGAAGTATCCATCCGTATTCAGCTTTATACCCGTGGAAGGAGGCATCCAGCGTACCCAGTGACCTGCACCAGCTCTGAGAGAAGCAGCGGCAGCCGTTGCGTTCGGTTGAAAGGGGCAGAGCGAAGGAGCAAGCTGCAACTGGCAGTTCGACCTGAGGAAATCAATGTGCAGACTCCGAGTTCTGATGATGGTGGATCTCCCAGACGGGTGAACACCTTCATGCCTGGCCATATTCCGTGCATGCCAGATGCACCAAAGACCAGCAGTGAAGATAGCAGCCCGAGCCTTCCTCTCTGTGCTCTGTTCCGGTGCTCCCTGGAACCACTGATCCAAGAAGTTAGCTTCAGAAAAAACCTGCCCATTAGAAGCAGTGAGACCGCAAAAACAACTCCACACCGCATGTGCCCATGCCCCTTCGAAGAAAAGATGGAAAGTGATCTCCTCCGTAGCATGGAAGCACAACCATTTGGACACCATAGGGATGCCGAGCCTTTTGATATTATCGTCAGTTGGAACTGCATGGTTCCGGATGCGCCAGGAGAGAAAACTATACTTGGATTGAATTTTCCTGCACCACATGGTCTCATGCCATTGGTTGGGACTGTCGTGAGAGTGCAAGGTTTTCCGATACTCTTTGGTGGAAAAAATTCCTAAAGCTGAAGGAGTGAAAACACACTGGTCAGGCTCCATATTTAACTCAATACTCTCATAGGTTGCCTGCTGATCTTGGTTCAACACTGTCCTGATAAAAGAGGGAAACCTGGTTGCCTCCTTAAAAGAAATCTGAGGGGACGGACAGCTAGGAAAACTAAGCCTTGAGCCAGCCCAATTATGGTGCCAAAACAGGATATCCCCTTTACCAATGACCCAGCGTGATAGGGGAAGGAGGGAGGGAAGGAAAGCGGTAATCATGGACCAGAGGGGAGAGGTGAAACGGGACCCAAGAGCAGGAGCATCACGGCAACGAGGGCTCATTACCCTACCCCCCAAGGACCGACCCTCAAGGGCCTCCCAAGCCAGTTTAGCATGCATGAACTGAATGGTGTCAAAGAGGTTTATGACATCAATACCTCCATTCCGGATAGGTTGGGCCATTCTCCTCCAAGAGACCCAGTGACGTTTCCCTTCAGAAAGGGCATCCCAGAGAAAACCAGCAAGGATCCTGTCAATGGACGTAATGACTCCCTTAGGAACTTTGATGGATGCCATCGCATGAACAGGAATAGAAGACATCACGCTATTGATGAGGATGATTCGGCCGCCGAAGGAGAGAAATCTGTTCTTTCAATTGAGTTTTCTGCCTGTGATTTTCTGCACGATGTGATCAAAGTCATGGATGTGGAGTCTTTGAGGGGAGATAGGTGCACCAAGGTAGTCAATAGGAAAGTTTCCCCATTGCATGTTCAGACTATTCTCTAAGGTGACCACACGCCTTGCCTCGCACTTATTAGATATAAAAAGGTTACTCTTAGAACGGTTGATGAGTTGGCCGCTCCAGTGGCAATATTCCTCCAGCACTTTAATGAAACTTCGGACTGATCTTAAGCTGCCATTCAAGAAGACCAAGGTGTCATCAGCAAACATGAGGTGAGTCATGCTGGAGGAGAGTGTACGACTCCGATATGGAAGAATCTGCCCTTGGTTCCTGCTCCTGTTAAGTAGACGGCTAAGCACATCCTGGGCAATAATGAAGATGGTAGGGGATAGGGGGTCCCCCTGCCTGAGACCACGAGTGTCTTTGAAAAACCCATGAGTCTTCCCCATGAAGGAGACAACCAGCCATGAAGAGCTGAAGCATCTAAAGATAATGTCGGTGGCCCGGGAAGAAAAGCCCATACCTGTGAACACTTTGTTGATGAAGCTCCATTCAATTCTGTCATAGGCCTTACTCATGTCCAATTTGATGGCCATATTTGAACCATGAGATTTGATGTTAATGTCCGAGATCAGCTCCTGGGCCAAAGCTATAGCTCCTTGTATAGACCTTCCTTTCACAAAGCCATGCTACTCCAAGCAGATCCAATGGGGAAGAAAGCGAGACAGCCTTTTGTTGATGATGCAGGAGAAGATTTTATAGGGGAAGTTGCACATGCTGATAGGCCTATAATGATTCAGAGAAGATGGGTCTTTGATCTTAGGAATAAGCACCAACGTTGTTTCACTGGCCACACGTGGGAGAATGCCACCCCGAAAGAAATCTTGGATGGCTAGGACAACATCATGCTGAACAACTGACCAGGATTCCCTGTAGAAAGACCCCGGAAAGCCGTCCGGCCCCGGAGCGCTCTCGGGGTTAAGGCTCATCATGGCTTCATGGATCTCCTTCTCGTTCGGGATTGCTTCAAAGGACTCATTGTCTTGGCTAGAGACTTAAGAGGGGATCACATCAAGGAAGGGGGCCCTGCCACTTGGGTAACCATCAGGCATACCAGGGTTAATGCTTGCAAGCAAATCCTTAAAATGGGAGAAGGCCAACCCACCAACAACATCCCTATCATCAGTGTAAGAGCCATCCTCTAGTCTCAGATTGGGTTTGAGATGACGCCGCTTTTCCTTAATGCAAGCATGAAAATAGGCAGTGTTTTTATCCCCCTCTCGAAGCCATTGGACCCTGGATTTCTCAAGGGAAAGGCGCTCTTGAGTTAGGAGAGCTTCCACCAAACTGTCTTTCTTCCTAGCAAGATCTTCAAACACCTGGTCATTCCATCCATTTTCAAGACTAGATTCAAGTTGTTCAACCTCTTTCAAGAGCACATCTGTATCCTTGTCAGTTGGGGGCACCTGTTGAAACTAGACTAATATGTCTTTCCTTAGGCGTCTCAGTTTGTTGTGGAGCCCGATCCATAGGTGACCAAATTCAGGAGGCCCCCACGAGCTTTTAACCACTTGTTTATAGCCTTCCATGCGAGTCCAAAGGTGAGGGAATCTGAAAGAGTTATTGGTCTCCTGTCTTGAGGACAGTGAGAGTAGCAGGGGGGAGTGATCAGAAACACTGCGGGTAAGATGTGTTACCTGAGCATTGGGGTAGGCAGAGATGCCATGAATATTAGCCAAGAACCTATCAAGGCGGCTCCAAGATCTACGTCCTCCTCTTTGACTGTTACACCAAGTGAAGCGGTCCCCAGAATAACCCATGTCGGAGAGACCCTTACCACCCATGAATTGTACAAACTCTAAGCTCCCCTTCCGAGGGAAGGGACCTCTCCCCCTCTTCTCATCCGGATCAGCAATGACATTAAAATCGCCGCCAAAAAACCAGGGAGAGTTTCCTGGGTCAAAATAATGGATCCCCTGCCATAAAGAGCACCTTTTGTGGGGATCACAACTCCCATAAATGAAAAATTAAAACATGGAGTCATTTCCAATTGTCACTTTGGTCGTGATGGATTGGTCATCAGTAGCAAGCTTGGCCAGTGAGATATCCTTTTTCCAGAAAATCCAGATGTGGGTATTAGTTGGGTCCGCATGCATAAAGCCATGCATCCTGATTTTGCGGGCAAACTCCCCAATTTTGGAATGATCCTGCTTGTGCTCCAAGATCACGACAATAGAGGCCCTATATTTCTTCGATTCCATAACAATGTAGTCAGTTTTTACCCGGGCCCCTAGGCCGCGGGAATTCCAGATGAAGATGCACGTCATTGAAATAGGGGGCGCCTGGCTTTGGCCCCAGGCGAACGTAGCTCACGCGGAGGATTAGAGGGGGAAGCAGAAAGACCTCTGCGTTGAGATCTCGTGCGCACACCAGAAGGAGGTGGCAGGTGAAGAAGCCCATGCAGAGAAGAGAAAGCCAACTGATTGAGGGCAGGAACCTCGCCTCTGCAGAGCTTTCCATGAGGGGAAGTATCCTGAGCAGCTGGAGAGAGAGCACCTGTGACCCTCTTCTCCTCCCTAGTAGGAGGACGGATGGTCAGAAGCATGGCACCCATAGAAGTCTGGGAAAGGAGCGAAAGTGACTGCTCCTCAGTCGGCAAGAGGGAGGAGCAACTGGGTGCTCGAGAGGAAGCACTTCGGAAAAACAGACCGCCCATAAGGTTCTCACGGATCCAGATGGCTTTGAAAAATGGTTCCATGGGAGGCTTGAATGACACCAAGCCTGGAGGAGCCTGCTACATAGATGAAACCAGAGGAAGGTAGGATTGGGTAAACTCATTGAGGTGAGGCCCCGCCGACGATGATCCGCGGCAAGCAACCCGCGGAGCAGCTAGGCCGAAGTCAAGAACAACATTGAGAGCGGACTCCAGGGAGACCACTGGTTGGGGGCCACGAGTAGGGGCAAGAGGATCAGACCTCCTAGCAACACTCATCTGGCGATGAGGTTTAGGATCACTGGCTGGGGGGCGCCGATTCCTACACCGGCCTTCAGAATGGCCTTGAAGCCGACAGAAGGGGAAGTACCTCGGAAACACTAGATAAAGGATGTCCTGCTTCCTAACCAACAAGTCGGGCACCCGCAGGCAGAGGCTTTCCGGAGGAGGGAGGGAGAGGTCCAAATCCACGCAGATGCGCGCGACCGAGGACTCCTCGCACCTTGCTGTGCGATCATCGACACAAAGGAAACCCCCAAGAGAATCACCAATGGGTTTAAGGAAAGCCTGATTTTGAAAAGGGAGCGGGAGACCCGGTAAGCTGAGCCACACCGCCGCACGGGGACCCTCTTTCCCTGTGTGAATCTCCATCGACCAGCGCACCAGGTTGAAACGCAAGCGCCCAGCCACCCACGGAGCTTTGCACCAAGCCTGCACAAAGTCTGCTTCCGAGGACAGAGCCACACAGAAGGAATTGCGGTGGATTTGCGAGATCTGGGAAGGCGAGGAAAGACCCCACGAATCCACGAGGCCCCGAAAGATCGCCAGAGAGGGCATCGCGCTGCCAAATCTAGACACGAGAGTCCACTGTAGGCAACCCACCGCCTCCTAAAAAGCCTCCACAGGGACATCAAGGGTGATACAGGGACCAACCCGGGACAGAGAGGGAGAAATCCGTCCGATTTCTGGATAGAAGGGGATCGAGAAGGCCGGGGAAGGGCCACAGAGGGCATCCATGAAGGAACAAGGCGGATTCCCAGCCTGAGGGGCATGGAATGGGGGAGGAGAGACAGGCGGGGAGGCCTCCCGGCGGTGCTGACCAGGGTCAAAAATTGCCGGAGGTGGACAACACAGTGGAGTGGGAACGGGTGTTGGTGCGCAACCAGACGAAAAAATATGAATCTCAGGAGGCGCGTGAGGTGCATTCAGAGGGGGGGAAGCCATCTCGTTCGTCAATCAACACATTAATCAGGATTTCTTATTTAAAAATATAAACAAATTACAAATGGGATATAATTGAACAAAAACCATAACATAGTTATGAGATAAACCAATTCATGCATTATTGGGAGAAAGAAATATCTTATCCTGAGTATCCTCCATGGAGAACATCATCCAAAATAGAAAATCCAAAATTGGATTTTTCTCATATAATACAAAATCTAACTGAGGAAATTTCAACTAAATTCATAGTAACTAATAGCTAAACCAAAAAGGAGAAATAAATTCACCTAGGTGATGCTATTAAATATGGGTAGATAGAACACCCTTGGGAAGTGATGTCATTTAATCATGTTCTTTATGACTAGCCTCACCAGTATCAACCATATCACCAATCAGTAATGACCTGTTGTGTTTGAAGGGGGAATGTGCATGGTGGTTTATATAATCTCTGACATCACGATCCTTCATTATAATATGTCTCACCCAACGGATACATTGCATATATGGTTTAAAGTGAACATTGTGGATGCCTCAAATTTTCATATAAGAACAGCCTCCAAGAAGGGCTCCCATAAAACCCCACACTACTTGGATGGGTTCTTCGAACCTGCATGAGTATTTACCCTTATAAACATTTCATAATAGATAATAATGTTTGTCCAACATAGTGATGTCAAGAAGAATATTCCCCACCATAGAGGTCCCCATCAAGAAAGTGGAAACACTTTCTCCACCATTTTATATCATAGTAAGTAAGTACCCTCTAATGTATATGGTGAGTAAGATTATTACCTGAATAGCCTAGTCAACAGTAGGAAAATCTTCTCATCCCCATTCATTAAATTTACCTTCTTTAACCATATGACAGTCAGCACCTGGTGCACTATGGGAATCCATTATATTAAAAGCCTTTAGAATTATAGCATTCTGATCATAAAGGGATTTCATAATGAGTTATCCCACCATCATTTGGAATGGAATGCTAATTATAGTGTGTGACTCCATCTAGAGGGGCTTTTTGGTGAGCCTGGTCAATTCTTGGGTGAGAGGTGGAGTCCTAATTATGTCATACAAGGAAGATCATGTGGAAAAACTTTTCATACCTCTTATATAATATATGTGATACAAAAATCTACTCCACATCCTAGAGGGTGATTCCCACCTCTCCTTGAATGAGTGGAAAGTGTTCGTGTCTAGACTCCAATGAGAGAATAGTTCTATCATCAGACCCTTCATACATTTGGAAAACATCTATGATATCTATATATTCACATACATCCCAATTATTTTGAACTCATCAGTGAAATCAGAACCAATTTATTATACCCAGAAGTTTTATCACAAATATATTCTACTATTTCCTCATGATCAAATTTCAAAGCCGTAATCCCAACATAAATTCTAGCTAGATATGGACATTTGGACTATCGATCTATACATATGAAAATCTATATCAAGGTCGTGATCATTCTTTGTTAATTTCTATGGGAATGTATATCATTATATTTCACAGTTTTAGATATCCCTTAATGAAAAAGTAGTACACTTGAGAGATATTTTCCCAAATTTGTTGTGGGTTTCTATAACCCAAGAAAAAGGTATTTATAATGAAAAATGTGGTGGATTTGGAGTGTTAATGGTAAGAATTAATATATAAAGGGTTATAAATTGTGAAAGGGGATACTACCTATAAGGCCCCAGCCCTAAACATTACTTAATCTTGAGATATTTCAAGAATACATGTTGAGGATCTTTTCATGTTTAGAGTTTTAGAGAATTATATCATAAAACATGCATTACATTCCACATTAAAACAAAGTGGTTACATAAAATATAGTACTCATTTTTTCCCATCTATGGAAACATATTTAAAATAAAACATGGATTCTTTCTTGACACTTCCTTGAAACTATCATCACATCATGTACCTTTCCCTTGACTTGTGAAAATCATTTCAAAAACATGGGATGAGCATAAAAAGCTCAGTAAGGGATATAAAAATATGGAAAGGAATCATGAGTACATGTATACACAAGAATCAATGAAATCATACTCTACTCATAAAACATAAGCACTTTAACATACCTCATCAAATCATGAATAAATCATAAAAATCATAAGACATAAAGGTAACTTGAGGCATTCATAACATTCTTACGTAGAGAGTAACCCTCTTGGTTACGTTTGGAATACCCATCACTGTATATTCCCTAAATCTCTTCGGAGAAACCTTATGGTTTAACACCTTTGCATTACCCAATGCATTGGAGAGCTATATCGGGCTCACCTGCCCTTAGTTTATCACGGAACCACTCGTCTTCATAATAATTCCCATGAACCATAACATAATCGTATCACATATAACATGCATAAATGAAACATAACATTTCTAATTTTCAATCACAAGATATCAAGACAACACATTGATATAAAAACATTATGAAAACCATTTTCAATACCAAAATAAAAGAAATGAAAAACATGGTATTTATTTTTCTTTTAAAAAAAGGTCGGCTTGTAGAGGAAGCCGAAACTCAAATAATGGTCACGGCGGCGGAGAAGTCGTTGTCACCGAATACGTATGACAAAATAAACATTCCCATTTGTCGTTTAGTAAACTCTTCGTATATAATAGATTCCTTTTAAATAAAAATTAAAAGTCAATGGGGTTTATACGCCGTATAAAAGAAAGTTGTGTATAAAACAAAATATTCCTCAACTAAAGGAGATTGAGACGGATTCCCATACCTTTGGTCCGACTTGACTAGATCATTCATTAACCTCCTGAGTATTAAACTTGAGTTAATTTCTACTTTCTTAAGAAACTTTTCAAGTTAATTATTCCTTTTATATCACTTATTACCATTTCATGAATACTATGTAATCATCTAAGTTAATAACGGTCATTTTATCGATCATTGGTACTTGAGTCAAAAATAAACTCTTTATAATTACAAGTTGTTCATGTATCCATTATATCTAGAGTTATAATCATGATGTAGATATCATATATATCATATATATCCAGTATATACATGAATTTATAATATTACATAACGTTTAGAGATAAAAAATGAAATGCACCGTTCATGGAGACGGTAAGCCGTACGTATGCATGAACGCTACTTTCATTTCTATTTCGTATTTTATGGAATGGAATAATACTAATATAAAGGTATATTATAATTCCATTATAATATCATATATAATATCATTAATTTCATCTTTTATACATCCCACATATGTCATTAACGAATCAAATCACTTTGAGGGGGCGGTAGTCCGCACTTCTTAAAATGAAGATATCATGTTTACCCATATTAGAAACCATATAGGTGTGCCATAAATGAAAAATAAAGAAGCTTAAGTAAAACATAAACATATTATATATCATATATAAATATAGTTTCATCTTGATGGCCACCTTTTAAGGTGTTAAAAGAATATTTAACAATCATCGTTTTGTGAGGTAGAAATTCACCATCCACGGAAATAGTATGTTCTTTGACCATTAGATGTAGGTGTGTGTAAATGTATCTAGAATCCTTATTATAAAAACATCATAGTATATGTAAGATACTGGTGTTGTAACAAAAGAAATTAATAAAAAGCGTTTAGTGGGTTGGAGAAGCAAAATAAAACATAAGAACACAAGAGAAGACACTACCTTTATAACGGGTAACTCTTTTTTATTTGAGCTCAAAGGATTCCTTGGCAAGGCATCTGCCCAAAGTGAGGCTTCAAGGAGTAATATAGGGATTTGGAGAGATAAAATGGACAGGGTTTGGCCGAGCCAAAGGCTCTAGAAGTGTGGGTAAGGTGGTAGAGGTGGGGGCCTTTTATAAGAGTAGAGGAGGGGCACTCTAGGAATGTTAAGAAAAGATACTTTGTTATAAAATGATTTTCGGATAAAAAAGGTCCCACAATTATAAATTTTGAGGATAAGGTGATAATAGTTCGAAATATACTCATCCAATAGGTATTTGACAAGTGTAGGTCTAATATTTTACATTATCTTTTTATTTTATTTAAATCATTAAATAATGAGGTAATCGCTGCATCATCATGATATCATAAATAATGTAATATATTTAATGTCTAAAAATTATGAAAAAATACTATGATGTTGGAAATAGTTTTATATTTACAATTAATATTTATAATCCAAAATATAATCTATGTAGAAAAAATTAAAAATGGATTACTCAGGTGATATATTCTTTGTTATATTTACTTTCTTTAAAAAATAAAAAGATAAAAAGTCATTTTCCCACAAAAGTGATTCCATGCAGTCCCCAAGTTTGGGACAAGGAATCCCATGGTCGGCCATGAGACAAAAAGTAGCATTAGTACAAATGTTGGTGTCATTTTTTATTGTTATGATATTATTTTAATATCCTTAACTACCCGATTTCTCATTAATCAAGATAATTAAAGATAATTACCGTCGTTACTATTCATAATGTCCAAAAACAATATTCTTAATTACATAATTTGGTATTTATTATTACTAATATGGAATCCATTTTACCATATTTAAAACACAGAAATTGCAAAAATTAATTTAAAAATAATTCCCGTTGTCAAAACAAATAGCGGGTTTTTTTTGAAACAATATCTATGAAAAGTTTGGCATTAGTTTATGCCCAATTCCAAAGTGAAATTAATCCTAATGACCACAATTGGATTAAATGGTAAATATATACTCATATTAAACTTTAATACCAATTAAAAATTTAATCTAACTATATAATTAAATTAGATGAAAAATCAGTTTTGATGTAAAATGCAGTATTTTTCACTATTCATTAGAAAATGAACATTGTCAGAAAAATACCAAAAATTTATCCAATATAAATTTCAATGTCCCAATAATAAAGAATATGTTTATTTTGACAAATATATATTATAAAATTGTCAAAATTTTTATTTAAAAATGGTTTTCCATCAAAAGGCAATAAAACAATCTTTTAAAAATATTAGTGTATTCCATGCTTAAGATTGGATTTATTCTCATTTTAAGCCTCTAAAACACTATCTAATTCATAAATAGACATAGATAAAAATATATATTATTCATTACTTACATGGGATGTTACATCCTTCCCCCCTTTTAGAAAATTGCGTCCCCACAATTTATTTACTTATCGAATAAGTGGGGGTATTTATCCCTCATTGCATTTTCCGATTCCCATGTTGCCTCTTCAATCATGTGGTTTTTCCACAAAACCTTTAATTGATGAATCAACTTATTCTGAAACACTTTCTCTATGTGATAAAGAATCTGAACCGTTTGTTCCTCATAAGATAGATTCTCATCCAACAGAACTACCTCTGGACTCAAAACATGAGATGGATCTGACATATACTTTCTCAACATAGAAACATGAAAAACATTGTGTACCTGAGATAAACTCGAAGGTAAAGCCACTCGGTATGCAACTGATCCAACTATCTCCAGAATTTAATATGGTCCAATAAACCTTGGACTCATCTTTCCTTTCTTAACAAATCACATCACACTTTTCCATGGTGATACTTTAAGAAAAACATGATCACCTACCTCAAAAGAGAGATCATTCCTCCTGTTGTCCGCATAACTCTTCTGCCTGCTTTGATATGTTCTCATGTGTTTCTGTATCAGCTGAACTTTTTCTGCTAACTCTTCTACCACTTCCGGTCCCATCAACTTCCTTTCACCCACTTCATCCCAGAAATTTGGAGTTCGACACTGTTTCCCATATAAAGCCTCAAATGGTGCCATCTGTATACTAGAATGAAAACTGTTATTATAAGAAAACTCAACCAAAGAAAGATGTTGGTCCCAAAATCCCTGATTATTCATCGAACAAGCATGTAGCATATCCTCCAAAGTCTAGATTGTTCATTCTGATTGACCATCTGATTGAGGATGAAAAGATGTAAAAAAAATTAATTCAGTACCCAACGACTTCTGAAGGCATTTCCAAAAGTTAGAAGTGAACCTGGGATCACGGTCAGATACAATGGAGAGAGGAACTCCATGTAACCTGACTATCTCTTTAAGCTACCAATGGGAATGTTGATCTAGGGAAAAAGTATCTCGTATAGAAAAGAAATGAGCAGATTTAGTCAAGCGATCAACAATAACCTAGATTGCATTATTACCTCGACATGTCTTCGGTAATCCCACAACAAAGTCCATGGATATATTTTCCCATTTCCACTATATCACTGGTAAAGGCTGAAGCATCCCTTTCGGTAACTGCCACCCTTCTTTTACCTGTTGACAAGTCAAACACTTTACAGTAAAATCAGCAATATCCCTTTTCATTCTGTCCCACCCGTAATACTCCCGAAGATCTCTTTACATCTTAGTACTTCCTGGATGAACTGAAAATGGAGAACTATGAGATTCAAATAACAAGTCTCTCTTCCACTGTGAATCACAAGGCACAAACAATCTCTTCCCAAATCTGAAAACTCAATCATTATCAATGTTGAATTTAGGAAACTTAACCTTCTGATCCAGCTTTACCTTTTTCTACAACTCACTATCTTGCTTCTGTGCTTTCTTGATTCTGTCTGATAGAGAAGATTTCACTAATACCTAAAACAAAACAGAAGGACATCCTTCACCAACAACTTCTATGCCAAAGTTCATCAAATCCTTAACCAAAGGATCACATTCCAAACACAACATTGTTAATGAAGCATTACTTTTTCAACTCAAAGAATCAACCACTTTATTTTCTTTTCCCAGATGGTAATGAATTGTAAAATCATAATCCTTGATTAATTCCAGCCATCTCCTCTGTCTCATGTTCAATTCTTTCTGAGTGAATATATACTTTAATCTCCAGTGATCAGTATATATTTCACACTTTACTCCATACAAATGATGCCTCCAATTTTTTAACGCGAAAACAACAACAACTAATTCCAAATCATGTGTAAGATAATTTACCTCATGAGTTTTCAACTGACGTGATGCATAAGAAATTACCCAATCATTCTGCATTAGGACACAACTAAGTCCTTTCAATGAAGGATCACTATAGATAATAAACTCCCCATTCCTGGAAGGTAGTTCCAAAATTGGAGCATTCACCAATCTTCTTTTCAATTCCTGAAAACAATCATCACATTTTTTCCCAGATAAACTAAACACCCTTCCGAGTTAGCTTAGTCATTGAACTAGATACCCGTGAACAATTTCTAAAAAACCTTCGGTAATAGCCTACCAAACCAAGGAAGCTAAGAATCTCAGTTACATTTGTGGGTTTTTTCCATTCTTCCACAACCTTTTTTTGCAGGATCAACAGTTATCCCATCTTTAGAAACAATGTGACCAAGGAAAGAAATTATTTGCAACCAAAACTCACACTTGCTGAATTTCCCATACAATTTCTTTTCTTTCAAGGTTTTCAAAATAACCCTTAAATGACTTTCATGCTCCTCTTTACTTTTAGAAAACACCAAAATATCATCAATGAAAACAACCACACACTTATCCAAGAACTAATGGAAAATTCTATTCATTTAGTCCATGAATACAACAGGTGCATTGGTTAGCCAAAAAGGCATTACTAAAAATTCCTAGTGGCCATATCATGTATGGAATGAGGTCTTCGGAATATCTACTTCCTTTACCTTCAACTGATGGTACCCCGATCTCAGGTCAATCTTTGAAAAATTCTGAGCTCCCTAGAGCTGATCAAACAAATCATCGATATGAGGCAAAGGATATTTGTTCTTAACAGTGATGTTATTAAAGTCTCTATAATCAATGAAAAGTCTCATAGAACCATCTTTCTTTTTAACAAATAAAACAGGAGCACCCCATGGTGATGTTCTAGGTCGAATGAAACCATTCTCTGATAAATCATGCAATTTCTCCTTCAACTCTAAAAGTTCAGTTTGAGCCATTCGATAAGGGGGTTTTGAAATTTGCTTAGCATCAGGAACCAAGCCAACAGTAAATTCAACTTCCCAATCTGGTATTAATCCAGGAAACTCATCAGGAAAAACATTAGGATACTCATTTATCACTGGCACATCATTAATCTGAACTGTTCCTTTATTTTCAATGATGTGTGCAAGGTAACATTCATTTCCATCTTCTACAAGTTTCCCAGCCTCTGGATATGTTATCAACAGTAAGGGTTCATTCTTGTAAACAAACTGAAAGCCTTTTTGAAAAGAAACATATTTATCTCTACAGTCAATCTTAGCATGGTAAATAGAGAGCCAATCCATTCCCAGGATAACATCAAACTCTACTAGAGGTAGAATAATAAGGTTTGCAAGTAGGTTCTTTCCACGGATAAGGATAGTAATATTCTTATAAATTATTTTTACCTGAACACTTCCCCCAGGTGTTTTTACCACAAGTTCAGGAGTCATTTCTTGAGATGGTATTCCCATTTTACTAGAAAAGTTTTCAGAGATGAAAGAATGTGTAGACCCTGAATCAAACAACACACTGGCATAATATGAAAAAAAAACAAACAAAGTACCTAATACCACTTCATTTGATGGACCAACATCTGCTGAAGTAGTTGCAAAGGATTTCACCACCCCTTTATGCTTATAGTCTAACTGCTTCCCATCACTCAAACTCTTTGTCAGACACTCATTTTCATAGAGACCAATCTCATTACACTTAAACCATTTCACTAACTGTAAATCAAATTTGGTCTTACCATCACCCTGATATTTTTCAGTGCAATAACGAGCCTTATGTCCCATATTACCACATCAGTAGCACTTTCCAGAATTCAGAAGACATTCCCCAACATGCCTTTTACCACATTTATCACAAACTGGAAACTTAGTTTTCTTATCGTCAGACCTTTTTAAAAAATTATTTCCCTTCTCCTGCCACCTCGGTCTCTTCTTCTGTTGGTTTTTATAGAACACTTGATCATCGGAAAACTCCATTTCCACCTTCTCAGCACATAAAACAAGCCTTTCATAACTCTTGAACTCACGAGAAGCTAAAGCCCTTCGATATTTTGTCTTTAATCCTGAGTAAAAATGATTGATTTTTCTATCAAGGTCTCGGATAAAATTTGGAGCATACCTTTCCAATCGAGTGAACCTTTCTTCATAGGTAGCCACTGAGTCCTCCTCTTTCCTCAATTCCAGGAATTGTTTTTCCATCCTAAGTGGAACAACCTTAGGAAAAGACTTCTCAAGAAACAAACCTTTGAATTCATCCTAGACGAGAGCATCAATATCATCAGCTTCCCTGATATTCTTAACCATTGACCACCACTAATCTGCTTCACCCTCCAACCGGTAAATAGAAAGACTAACCTTTTGATTGTCTGAACACCCCATGACATCGAAAATCTTCTCCAGTTCTTTATTCCACCCTTTATCTAGCATAGGGCCAGATGATCCTCTGAATTATGGGGGATGTTGCCTCATGAAATGTTCCACCACTAACATATTCCTCTATGGTTGATCTGGGTGATCTCGTGCATGGATACCACCACCATTTATCGCTTGAGTCAACTGCACCATTACTGCAACAAACTGTTCAATTAAAATTCCGATCATATCGGGATTCTGATTCGGAAGGTTATTTCCTTATGTATGCATTCCTAGCACTGCTTCCCTGTTTCCTCTGCGAAAAACCATTCTGAACAAACATGTCTTAGATGAAGCAACATGATAATCTTCAAATGCTATATCATTTCAATTTGTCCATAAAAAAATATTTTTTGATAATAATTAAATAAAATTATAACTCCTTAATTTATCTAAACCGACCTATAATACCAACTATAAGGCCCCAGCCTTAAACATTACTTAATCTTGATATATTTCAAGAATACACGTTGAGGATCTTTTCAGGTATAGAATTTTAGAGAATTAGATCATAAAACAGGCATTACATTCCACATTTAAACAAAGTGGTTACAAAAAATATTGTACTAAATTTTCCCATCAGTGGAAACATATTTAAAATTAAACATGGATTCTTCCTTTACACTTCCTTGACACTATCATCACATCATGTACCATTCCCTTGACTTGTGAAAATAATTTCAAAAACATGGGATGAGCATAAAATGCTCAGTAAGGGATATAAAAATATGGAAAGGAAACATGATTACATGTATATAAAAGAATCAATGAAATCACAATCAACTCATAAAACATAAGAACTTTAACATACCTCATCAAATCATGAATAAATAATATAAATCATAAGACATAAAGGTAACTTGAGGCATTCATGACATTATTACTTAGGGAGTAACCCTCTTGGTTACGTTTGGAATACCCATCACAGTATATTACTTAAATATCTTCGGATAAACCTTAACGTTTAACTCCTTCGTGTTACCCCAAGCATTGGAGAGGTATATCGGGCTCACCTGCCCTTAGTTTATCACAGAACTACCCATCATCATTATAATTCCCAAGAACCATAATATAATCGTATCACATAAAACATGCATAAAGGAAACATAACATTTCCACTTTTCAATTACAAGATATCAAGACAACACATTGATATAAAAATATTATGAAAACCATTTTCAATACCAAAATAAAAGAAAAGTAAAACATGGTATTTATTTTTCTTTTAAAAAAGGTATGGCTTGTAGAGGAAGCCGAAACTCAAATAATGGTCATGACGGCGGAGAAGTCGTTGTCGCCGTACACTTATGACCAAAAAACATTCCCTTTTGTCATTTAGTAAACTCTTAGTATAAAAATTATTCCTTTTGAATAGACATAAAAATTAAAAGGGGGTTTATACACCGTATTAAAGAAAGTTGTGTATAAAACAAAATATACCTTAACTAAAAGAGATTGAGACGGATTCCCATACCTCGGGTCTGACTTGACTCGATCGTTCTTTAACCACCTGAATAATAAACTTGAGTTAATTTCTACTTTCTTAAGAACTTTTTTCACGTTAATTATTCATTTTATATCACTTATTACCATGTCATGACACTATGTAATCATTTAAGTTAATAACGGTCATTTTATCGATCATTGGTACTTGAGTAAAAAATAAACTCTTTATAATTACATGTTGTTCATGTATCCATTATAGCCAAAGTTATAGTCATGATGTAGATATCATTTATATAATATATATCCAGTATATACATGCATTTATAATATTACATATCATTTAGAGGTAAGAAATGAAATGCACCGTTCATGGAGACGGTAAGCCGTACGTACGCATGAACGCTACATTCATTTCTATTTAGTATTTTATGGAATATAATCATAATGATATAAAGGTATATTATAATTACATTATAATATCATATATAATATCATTAATTACATCCTTTATACGTCCCACATATGGAATTAGCGAATCAAATCACTTTGAGGGGGTGGTAGTCCGCAATTCCTAAAATGAAGATATCGTGTTTACCCATAATGGAAACCATAAAGGTATGACATAAATGAAAAATACAAGAGATTAAGTAAAACATAAACATATTATATATCATATATAAATATAGTGTCATCTTAATGGCCACCTTTGAAGGAGTTAAAAGAATATTGAACAATCATCGTTTCGTGAGGCAGAAATTCGCCATCCACGAAAACAATATGTTCATTAACCATTATATGTAGGTGTGTGTAAGTGTAGCTAGAATACTTATTATAAAAACCTCCTAGTATATGGAAGATACTGGTTTTGTTACAAAATAAATGAATAAAAAGAGTTTAGGGGGTTGGAGAAGCAAAATAAAACACAAGAACACAAGAGAAGACACTACCTTTAAAACGGGTAACTCTTTTTGATTTGAGCTCAAAGGCTTCCTTGGAAAAACTTCTGCCCAAATTGAGGCTTCAAGGTGTAAGAGAGGGATGTGGAGAGACAAAATGGACAGGGTTTGGCCGAGCCAATGGCTTTGGAAGTGTGGGTAATGTGGTAGAGGTGGGGGCCGTTTATAAGAGGAGAGGAGGGGCACTCTTGGAATGTTAAGAAAAGATACTTTGTTTTAAAATGATTTTCAGTTAAAAAAGGTCCCACAATTATAAATTTTGAGGATAAGGTGACAAGGGTTTGAAATATAATCATACAATAGGTATTTGAAAAGTGTAGGTCTTATATTTTACATTATCATTTTATTTTATTTATATCGTTAAATAATGAGGTAATCGCTGCATCATCATGATATCATAAATATGTTAATTTATTTAATGTCTTAAAATTATGAAAAATTACTATGATGTAGGAAATCGTTTTAGCTTTCCAATGAATTTTTATTGTCCAAAATATCATCTATTTGGAAAAAATTAAAAAAATTTACTCAGGTGATATATTCTTTGTTATATTTACTTTCTTTAAAAAATAAAAAGATAAAAAGTCACTTTCCCAAAAAAGTGATTCCATGGGGTCACCAAGTTTGGAAAAAGGCATCCCATGGTCGGCCTTTAGATAACCAGTAGAATTAGGACACATTTTGGTGTCATTATTTATTATTATGATATTATTTTATTATCCTTAACTACCCGATTACTCATTAATCAAGATAATTAAAGACAATTACCATCGTTACTATTCATAATGTTAAAAAACAAGAGTCTTAATTACATAATTTGTACCTTATGATTCCAAATATGGAATCCATTTTACCAAATTCCAAACACATAAATTTCAATAAATAATTTAAAAATAATTCCCGTTGTCAAAACAAATAGCGGGTTTTTTTAAACAATATCTATGAAACGTTTGGCATTAGTTTATGCCCAGTTCCAAAGTAAAATTAATCCTAATGACCACCATTGGATTAAATGGTAAAAATATATTCATATTACACTTTAAGACCAATTAAAAAGATAATATAATGATATAATTAAATTAGATGATAAAGTAGTTTTGATGTAAAATGCAGTATTTTTCACTATTCATTAAAAAATGATCATTGTCAGAAAAATACCAAAAATTTATCCAAGGTAAATTTCAATGTCCCAATCATAAAGAATAAGTTTTTTTGACAAATAGAGATTATAAAATTTTCAAATGTTTGATTTAAAAAATGGTTTTCCATCAAAAGGCAGTAAAACAATCTTTTAAAAATATCAGTGTATTACATAATTAATATTGGATTTATTCTCATTTTAAGCCTCTAAAAAACTATCTAATTCATAAATAGACATAGATAAAAATATATATTATTAATTACTTACTTGGGATGTTAAATTAACCTTGTGTCTCTCCCATTAGAGTTATTAGACTATACTGAAGTTAATCATCATCAATGTGACAAGTAGCACACAAAATAGCTTCAGTAGATTTGAGATGGTACTTCAGTACCTTTTCCCCCTTAAACAAATGTTTTAAATATTATTGATGAGAATAATAATCAATTTGAACAAATTTACATGGATATTTTTTATAGGTAAAATAAAAATCATGTGAAAATAAAGGAATCAAACCGGTAGCCTCATCCACATTGAATAAATAAAATTGATTCAAGGATCAGATAAAAGGACTTGTTGATTTACTAATACCCAAATATCTCATTGATCACAAAAAAACGTTAAATAATCACACAACCACCTGATCCATCGAAATCTCATCATTTCATGACCTTGAAATGGTCACAAGAGTATGAAAATCGTCAAAGGTCCCTATGTTCAAGCAAGAAGATCATGTGAAACCCTCATGACAATTTCATACCCATGAACATAGATCAAAAAAAAATTTATGTTGAGTTTGTAGTTTATTTATTTGGTAACCTCAAAAAAGGAGGTGTTGTGATATTTCGCTAAATGATTGGATTCACAGTGACATATTAGGACAAGTTATTATAGAAAGGTCATATGATAGAAGTAGGGGGAAGTAACTTTGAATAATTGAGTGATAGTGAATAAACCCCTCTCAACACCGATATCTATGGAGAATTATTTGGACTACAAATCATTAGCCAACTGATCAAGCATCTACCAAAACAAATATTGGATACGGTGTTAATGAATTATGTGAGAATTTACATTCCTCTTAATCAAGTCATTATCCCCATGGACATCTCTCTTGATGGGGTATTTTGGATGATACCTACTAAATGAGCATTGGTAAAATTACAATTGATGAATATAACTCAATATGGGTTTCATTTTCCCCACACTATAGAGGAAAAGTAATGTGGATGAGATTTTGTACTTCATGGGAAACCCCAGAAGACACATGATATCTTAACGTTTTTAATGTCATGTAGATGATAATGTGAATCACTTATCATATGAATGATATTGTAAAGTTCCTTTTACAAGTAATTATTATCTTTTGAATGCACCCCAAATATTCAATTATTACAAGACAACATCCAGATATGCTCCCCCATCTCACATGGCTTGTAAACATGTGGACAACTAAGGAACCATTCTAATATATTTGGAAATTGTGAATCATATATCCAAAATAGATGATACTCTTTATTTCATAAAACACAAGAAAAAAAAATCAATTGAGAGATATAATGTTATAGAAAACAGACATGTAATCTAGAAAAACCCCCTATCCTTTGTAAAATAATAAAGATAAATAAAGATGGGACAAAGTAGGAGGCTTTTGAGGTCGTCAATATCACACAACTCTCCCTTGGAAATCTTCACGGCAACATGACCACCAAACGAAATTTATACTTAATTTCATGAAAAACCACTAGCATGTCATCCTCATCATGTGATTGGCCTCTTACTTGTCTTCCTGACCAAGTTATCAACTTTTGGCTCCATAAGGACAAACAGATGGAGTTCCCCATGAAATTTTCCATTATGTCCACAATACCCTTTATTGGTCATGTGATACATCACCAAGAGGTAAAGTGAATATCATCAATAACACTAATATAATCTCATGTGTTTCCCAGATGTTATAATATAAATAAAGGAAATAATATAGAAACACTAATGGACCCTCTCTCAATCATTAAACTCATGGTAAACACCATGGAGTTCTATAGGATAGTAACACAAAACCCCTTCAAATACCTACTTAATTTCATGGAGGACCCATGATAAGACATCCCTATCGTGTAAAATGTCTCATACTAGTCTCCATTGATCATGAGAAAACCTTTAAATAGGCATCTTGATCTCATGGAGGCTCTGAAACATGTTAACCGGATAATATGAAAGTCCCTTGTCATGTCTATATAATTTGGCAATAACACATTAATTGGGAATAATCCAATAATGGAATAATTGATGATATGATCCAAATGTCACTAAATATCATGAGATGCCAAAGGAATAACTTCTGATGGATACACGTGAATCACATAGCATGAAATACCTCCACTGAATCCATACTATATTGAGGTCATATGAACTATGCAATGTGGTGAATTATTGTAGTGTAAAAGCCTATAAATCCCCCACCCCATCATGATAAATGAATGTAGAAGGCATTCATGCCGACATAAATTTAATTGTAACATCGCACTGGAACACCCAAGAACCAATGTTGTTTTCTCAAAATGGTTGATCACATGATATGAAATTATTCCCTTCAAGTATGATCTGGGGAATAACTTGAGTGATGATGAAACATGCACTATCAATTTTCCTGATCACTCATAGATCACGTGACAGACTTAGGGAGGGTCATGTGAATGGAATCCCATGTATTTTCTATGATACAAGAAAAATAAAATAATCAATCCATGAAAATATAAGTAATAATCAATCATATTATAGAACAAATAAAAAAAGATAAGATACTTATGTGATGAAAATATATTGTGATCATCATGTTCTTTGTGTGAACCACCCAGTACTTATAAAATCACAATGATATGACACAAATATCTCATGATTCTCTGTTGTAATACTATTTGAATAAAGATATGTCTAATGGAATTGTAAAATAAAGTCAAATTCCATCCAAAGTCCACCAAACCCTAGTCTCTTGAAGCCCATCAGGCCCACCATACAAACCATGTGGCATCCTTTAGACATGATCCAGACTTATAGGAAAACAAAGAAAAATGTTAATTGAATCTCATGGAATCACCTAATAATGTCACTATATCCCAAAGAACCCACTAGGATCACTAGAAAAAAATCATGATAACATCCGGACATGTCCACCTAGATTAGTTGTCCCCTTCCAGATAAAACACAACAACACTCATGATGGCTTTCAAAGTGTTTTTCCAACAATCACGATGACTCTAGGGTAAGTTATCTGCATCATGTGAAGCCCACTAGGAATGTTAGTTTGGAACCTGTGATAGACTCAGGATTTTCCATCCACGTCTTGTGATATCCTCAAGAAAATCCATCCTTGATTATCTGATGGTCATCGTACATGCCATCTGGGTTAGGCAACATCTTCAAGATTTACCAACTAGATTATGCGACTGTCTATGTACATGTCTGCAGTATGACCATACATGTATCAAAATTCATTTTCATGTAAAAAAATAATAAATTAATGTCTAAAATATAATAAAATCATTTTAGGAATGAAGTTTTATAGATCACAAGAGCATCTCATGACTTGATAACCTTGTCCCTCCTCAGTGTTTAATCTCATAATTTAAGTACAACATTAATTTTTTGTATACCGAATCAATTGATCTACAATGACTATGATTAATTCCATAACTAGGATTGTAGGATGCCTCCCTATGTCCAGAGCTCTACATCAACCATGAAAAGGGTAGTCCCAACATATAAGTCCAATATACACTAGAGATGAGTCTATAAATTTTATATCCCTTGAAATCACAAAAATCATATACCATGTGGGATTATTAAGAAGAAATGATCATATCATTACTAAAAAATTGTCCATAAATATTTGTTATTCATTTATGTGAAATCGCTAATCAATGGCATAACATGATAAGTCTTGTATATAATGAAAATGTTAGTGTGTAATCCCTGACCTAATTGAATAATGAGGAATATAATTTCCTCTAAAACTAATATACATAGGATGTCTTCATAAACCTAGAGCCTAAAATCAAATGGGAATCTAACTCCATGTAATTCCCACCATGTACATGTCATTTCAACCAATGAAATTTGTTTATTATTTTGGGATGGTCATTCTAACTCATCCATCATAATTCTGTGATCCAATTGAACTAAGATGAACCTCATTATTCAATAAATGTGATATGTAAGATTACTTCCTCTGGCTATAGATCTATATGTATCATCTAAATGATAGTCCCAACACAAAATCACCACATCCATATTCAGGGAGAATAAATATTTTCCCATGTTTCACACATCAAGCATGGATGATATGGGCATATGGAGTTGTGATGGTCACCTCATTTAAATCATTAATCTCCACCAGAAATATAAATCTCAACATGTATTTCCTTTAGATTAGTATGATATAAATACCCCCAATGAAGGAATCTACCTTGGGGTAAATCCGATGGGAATGATAGAACTACGATAACTTGGAATCTTTCTATAGATTGTATATGTAGTAGGTATCCTCAAGAATCAAGAATTAATATTCAATTCAGGAGGGTAAAAACATATTTCCTTTCTAGTAGACATTAAAATTCATGGGTTTAACAAACAGTGTGGGGTTTGATTCCTATAAAAAATGGATACATATAAGGTATCATAATCTGTAAATCCCATATTTGAATATTAACTGCCTCATGATAAAAAAGAAAGTCCTATATTTTCATATTATAAGGAAACAATGTCTATATATCTATTCATCAGTTGGAAATGGATAAAGAAACTCATATATATACAGATGTATTCTATAATTAGATTTAATTATTCTTATTTACATAAAAGGAGTTAATATATAGTCATTTTGTTATGGAAAAATGTTATGTATCATGATTATGAAGTTATTGTTGATCATATAATAAATCTATATGAGATTCATGGAGTCAACATTAATTTCTTCCAAAAGGGAGTGATGATATAGACCTGCCTTCCACTCAACCAATGTGAGTCTCTAGGCATGATTGGGTATGAAGCTGTAATTTAACTCATGAATTTGGAATTTACTCATGTACATAGTTATGAATGAGGGAACCATTGGGAGATTCCATTATGAATTAAAACAATTACTCTAAAATTAAAGATTTTGGATGACATGAACCCCTCACAATCAACCATCAGGACAAAATAAATCCACCCCGATAGGGGTTGCCAGTTATCCCATTCAAATAATAAATCATCTCAATAATGTACTCAATGTTTATATCCTCAAATTTATGTTTATTTTAATATTCATTTATTTATCACTAATTCATGGGGATTATAGTTAAAAAGTTAGAAAGTTGGTAAGGTAATTTTTCCTAATTTTTGTTCTTTGAGAAACATATTATATTATTCCCACATAATCTTTAATGAGGTGTTTGTACATCCATTTCAATTATTATATGATGGTATAATTAATTTCATGATATCTAATGACTCATGAGTTTTTATACTTTCTTGGGGATTTAGATTTAGTGATACCATGTTGGTAAGTGTTTATTTCTACAATCTCATCATTTATCTATATTATATTTTATTATTCTATTATTTTTGAAATATTATGATCCATATATCATTAATTCCCATGAAAGTTATTATATTATTGTTATTATTCTTATACACATTTAGTGCGACAATTTTTCCACTCATTGGTACTTAATATAATTAATAAAATATTTTTAATGAAATCCATCATTATTTTTATTTTCTGTCAGAATTCTGTTTTATTCATAAACCATGGTTTCTAAAAATGTTTTGAATAATATTTCAATGATATTTCATGATCATTCAAAATGAAAAGGTATTTTCCCAAAAAAATTATGTGTTTTCCGTTTTTTTCAATGATTCATATAAAATTTTTTAATGTTACATTCATAGATAATGGTTTTCAAAATATTTTTAGATTTTAAAAGAATTTTTTAAATGGGGATAGATATTTTAATCAATAAATGTTTTTAAAAGGCATTTCTTTATTTTTTAACACATAAGAATAAATACATTGATATAGTTTATTCATTAATGGGGATATGATCCAAGGAAAACATTCTTATTGTTTCTTATAATGGATTATGTTTATGCTAAACGGTTTTTTGTGATTCCATTTCTATTTGAAGGGTTATACCATGATAAAATAATTATAAAAACTACATTTTTTAATGGGTTATATTGTGATAAAATGATTATGAAACAAATCCATTTGTTATATTCATCATAATATGAACTATTTATGATACCAATTTCAATTCATTGTTTTTGATATGATAAATGATTTGTATTTTTAAGAAACATGTATTTATGATTTTATTATGTGATGGGTGGAAATAATATCTCCCTCTAATGCATTCGATAATAATGGATGAATCCAGAGTATATATGTTATACATGACCAGATAACATGTTCAATATTTTTTAATGAACCTTATTACACATTGATACTATTATACATCAACCTGAATACAAGTTTATAATGTAATGCATGAACTGGTTTTCCCCATAAATTTTTGCATGAACCTAAGTAAATTATAAATATATCATGTATGAACCTAATTACATGTTCACAATGTTATTCATATACATATGTTCACGTCTAAAAGTACAGACATGAACCTGATTACATCTTCACAGTGTTATGCATGAACCTAGTTTAAATTTCACAATGTTACACATGAACCTAATTGCATGTACATAAGTTTGTGTGTGATCATTATTACATGTTCAAAATGTTATGTGTTAGACATATTTATGTTAAAAATTTCAGGCATGAAGTTGGTTACATATGCATAAGTTTATATGAGGTCAAAATTTCATGTCCTTAACTTAATTAGTGAACCTGTTTCTATTTACACATGTTCTCAATGATATATATAGATGTGTATTCCATAAGCCTATGTTTATTCCCTATTATGTGTTCTAACGACTCGTGTTCATTGATTTATTTTTGACTCATGACTTAATAAATGCCAATATTTATTCCATGACTCTTGACTATGATCTTTGATATTCATGGTATGATCTTCAAATGTTACCCTCAATTTATCATACCCTTATATTCATATTTTGATTATGTATCTCCTTTATTAAGTTTTACTAAGCATCTAAGCTCACGCTTTCTTATGTTTCATATCCTTAGTTTATGATGAAATATTTTATGTATGAGTACTAGATGGGATGGTGTTTTTTTGGAAACATGGATCATATTACCCAAATTTAGAAGAGTTTATTCCTTGTTTCCAAATAAGCTAAACTATAATGGTCATCAGGAATGAAATTTTTTAATGTGATGAATATTCAACAAAAATGATGTAATATCCATGTATGTTACGATTTGGTTACCATATACTTTATTAAATTGATATTTTATCATTGAGGGGTTTGGGTCGATAACATAATAATTGATCACTTCTAGTTTTCAGGATCCAGAACATTAAATATATTAATATATCATGATTATATTATAAATGGTTCACATTTCAACCATTCTTTACTAATACCAACTTTATCAAATCCCAATTCATCTATTTAACTGTACTTCTATTTTCGACCCACGTTCTTTTGAAAATAAACTCTTGTAATGTTATATAATCTAACTACCGTATAATTTTGGGTATTCCAAATTATGAAATATACACATAAATTAGATACATGTAAATTGTACCAAATACATAGTTCAATTAACTCACTAGTGTAACTACACTATTTTCGTGGTACTTTTTTGATGATTTTCATTTGTATTGAATGTATAACAATTAATTACATAATAATTAAGGAATAGTAAATGAAAATATAATCCTCTAGAAATCCATTTATGTATTCCTTTAAATAAATATGGATCGTAAGTTGAATCCTTCAAAATATGGTCTAGAAATCATCCTATAAACGTTTTATTATGTGTATATGATTTCCATATTTCATTATATGATGGATTAAAGGTCCTAAGAATTAAATTGTTTGTTTAAATATATAAAAAACCATTAAACTATTGGGAAAAATTTAATGGTGAGATGGATCATTATTTGTTCAAAAAAATGGAACAACATATATTCCATATTTCAAAAGATGCACAATAAGAGGATTTTTCATTAGACCAGTTATTTCCACATCAGATAGGTTGTAGTTATAAAATTAAAATCTTTTATAGAAACATATCCTTCTATAATACATCATTCTGTTCTTCTTCAATTTTTGAAATACCCGGTCAAAATCATTATATACCTTTAAATGGGGTTAGTCTATTTCTAATGTAAAAGAACCCAATGTTGACTCTATATAACCAATTAATCCATCTTGTGAATCATCACATCAAATAATTATGGTGATAAGAACATCACAATTTCACAGAATATAATTGAAATTTCATTTTACATAGTTGTAAATTTTCCCAGGTCTATATCATTTATATATATAACATTGAAAAAGATACATATCTTAGTTAATTTATGAAGGGAATTTGGGAAAAAATGAATCATAATTCTATAGTCACTAGATATTGAATAAAAACATGGCATTCATGTTATTTAAAACCCTTAAAATTTAAATCAATCGTTGAAAAAATATTCTTGATAATTGATTAATACGCAGTCGAAACCATTATGTTATTAATGATGTTTCAAAATTAAAAATCACATTACTTGAAATAGTGTTTACAGCTAGAGGAAAAAAATTCTATGTTTACCCTTTAATGGAACAAAATCACCCCTTTTCCTCATCTCAATCATGTACAAAATTGATATATTAGATTATTTTTTAGGTTCATTTAATAACATTTTAGTGATAATATATCATCATTTTCTTTCACATGAATACCGTCAAGATAACTAGGTTATTTTTATGTAATTCATGGTCCTTTTGAAATTTAATACATTAATTTGGAATGATGTGTATTCTTTTAGGGATCATACCCAATGAAAATATCATTATTTTAGTTTCATATGTTTTGAAAATATGGCCATTATCTTCTACGATCATATCAGTCAAGAGAGAATGTATTTTATTGAAGTAGAAATCATTCCATATATTTATATCTCTTATATTATAGATGTTAATTATAGATAATTATACAATATATTTTTCAAAAAAATATACAATGGATTCTTTCCACTGATCTTTTACTTATAAATATGTTCAGGATAATCATGAAGTTCGTCTTCAAATGTCAATTCCATTTACTCAATAGAATCTTTATCATCATTAACGCCAATAATAATATCATAGTTATAAACATCATCATTATCCACACTTTTAATCATATAAGATGATCCATAAAACATAGTGTTATCATAGTCCCTAGTTAAATTTAGTTTTTTCCCACCAGTAACCTAACATAGTTATCTTTAATTTCTTATATGATTGATCATGATTTATTCCAACTCATTTGGAAGAAATAGTCTTAAAAAATGAATATTTAACCTAAAAATGATTTGAGAAGTGATGTATGATACATATTTTGAATATATAACAATATTTACCACCCCATCCTTATAACCCTTTGTCATATTATTAAAACCCATCCATTTTTGGTTCATATAAATACTATTTGTTATAGTAATATTGATATTGAAATGAATAAATAAAAACACAAAATTTATGAGATAGAATCCATAAATGGTTATTATTAATGAGTCATTTATTCTACATAGATAAATTATTATATGATAATAATAGTAACATGATTCATATTGAGATCATTTAACAGATATTTTAATCATCAAAGGAGGGGAATACAAGATATTTTATAGGGTCACATAGAATCATGTTCAATTTTCATCTATAAAAAACACATAGATTAATTATGGTTAATTTAAATATTTTGGTAGGAGTAAATAAAGATGGAGGAGATGATGTTTACTTATTTCAGAACATATTTTATGGTGGTATAAGAAGTTATTTAGTGACATGATGCTTACGAACCTAATCTGGTCTTTTTTTCTCAACAAAAAAACGATGATAGGTTTGAATGACATGGTTTTGGAAAACACAATATTCGAAGAAACTCTGGAATTTAAATCTGACAAACTAGAAGTCTCAGATCAAATTTCTCAATCTATTGGAAAATTTCTGAACAAACTAATTAGGGTTTTCTAAATACATCTAAATATGACCATTCAAATGGCAAAAATAAATCCTCAAAGAAGAATAATGAGAATTACAATTGGTGGAATAATATGAAATAAAATTTAAAGGAATCCTCAAGGGAGTCATCAGGGGAAAGAAACAAATCTGAGTGAAAATTTACAAAATGTGGGAACTATGAATCAAAAATAGGTGAATTAAAATACTTTATAATGATATGAGACATTCTATTTTGTATTCTCATTTTTTATCATTCATAAGAGTGAAATATTAACATAGCATGTAGTTAGAGGTTTTTAATATAAAATTAATATCATAGACGTTCAAGGTAATAAAATTTAAAAAATTATTGGGGTTAATATATAGAATTATGGACGAAAAAGACATTACTTTTTGATTTGTATATATAGTAGAAGGAAGGTTACCCAAAACATGGAGTTAATTACTATTTATGCACCAAAAACTCTACATACTTATCATTTTAATATACTACATTACATGATAACTAGGTATTGGTTTCAAACTGCATAAAATGTTTATTCACCCACATCCTCATTCATCATAGAGATATATGAAATCAGAGTGAGAAACATTAAAAATAACATGTAACGTATGATTAATTTCATGATATCTGAAACTACTAAATTTATAGACAGTATCCTAAAAATTTATCAAGCGATTCAAACCAATAAGTGGTTGAAATTTAGGTTTATTAATTTTAGTGCCCTATAAGAGGGATTTTAGAAATGTTTTCATTGACCAAATACTTATGTGATGATGTTTAAATTTTATCATATGATGAAAAAATTCATATGGCATAATCACATGGTAATGAGAACCCAACAGTTGATGAAACTACTGAATTTAATTGGATTTTGATGAATAAATGTGAGGGTCTATCTCAATGCAGAGTACTAGTAAATTTAACAGGGAAAAAATCAAAATAATTATATAATTATTTCCAATGGTGATTAGAATGAATGTATGTGGAAAAAAATATGAAATGAGAACCCTCACATCATAAATTTATGTTAAATGGAACAAATACATTTTTTAAAAAATTGGGTACAAAACAATAGAGGTAGTTTAATAAAATAAACTATGAACTTGGGTAATATAGGAAATTTGAAAAATATTCCTTTGATTAATTTGTTTCCTTCCAAATCACCCTAATTTTGGGGTGGTTTGAAACATTCAATTGGGTACAACCCAATTTTTTTATGTTTCTTCCCAGATAATTTCTATCCATCCAAAATAACATTTCCAAATTGGGGAAATGAGTTTGAATCACTCCATTTATTTTCCATTCTCCCTAATGCCCTTCTTCTAAACAGGATGTTAAGGCATTGAATAATAATTTCTTAGAGTGTTTGGATCATGACATGATGTTCTCATTCATGTTGCAACCTAGATAATAAAATCTATCCATTTTGAAGGATATGGAAAAGTTCTAGGATCGATTAAATAAGAGCTTCAATGTAATAATAGTGATATCCATGTTGATTGAGTGAAGTAAGATAATTTAATATTGAGTAGAAATAATCAAATACCTTAGGTTTTGAGAGGATCTATTCTTCGAAGAAGTTATAGGGGGAGGAACAACATATGTGGAATTCTCTGAGAGATTGATTGACTTGAGGAAGGTAGTTTTGTTAGGTTAGAATTTTTAAGGCAATGGATGGTTTTTTCTGAGCTATAATTATAACACTGATAAAGATTATTGATGTAATAATTAAAATAAAAACATATTAAAAAATATTTTAAACATGAATATATTAGAAAAAATATATAATATTTTTCAATATTATTTAATATATATTCTTAAACACATTAATTTTAATAATTTATGATATTTTATAATTTAAGATTAATAGAGGTCAAAAATATTAAAAAATGGATTTTTTAAAATAAAAATTATTAGAATCATTTAATATTAATATATATTAAAATAAATAGGAATTAAAGGTAGAAATATTAAAAAAATTAATTAATTTGAATAAATAATTTTTACAAATGGAATAAATTCCATAAAATGTTGTTGTTAATAAATATTAAAAAATTTAAAATAATAATAGCTAAAATAATAATAAATTTTTTAAAATATAATGAATTAAATAAGTAAACTATTTAAAACAATGAATTTGTACTATTAAATACAATAATTGAAACCACATACAAAAAAATGAATAATATAATAGAATATTTATTAATATGGAGAAATTATAGATATTTCAAATATTTAAAAAATATTACTACTTAACAAACAAATTAAGTAAATATGAATCATAAGAATTTGAAACATGCTAAGTGTATAAAATAATAATAAATTTTTATATATAGTTCTTAAGATTAACTATATTTTATATAAACACATTAAAAATGGAATTAAATAATAGCTAATTCCTTTAAATAAATTAATTATATAAATATTGGACATTTTCAAAATATAACAACTTAATAAATATAATTTAATAAACACTAATAATATAAATTAGAAAGATAATAATAATATTAAAACATAGAAAATAATTACTTAGGAATTAATATTAAAAAATGAATAAATCCAAAAAAAATATTTAAAATTAATCAATATTAAAAATGCATATATAATATTAAATGAATGGTTTTCAAAAATGTGTAAATAAAATGTAATATATTAAAAAAGAGTTGAACATGTTAATTCAAGAAATTTAATAAATTATTTACAAACACATAAAATGGAGAAATATTTATTATAAAGAATTTAAATAAAATAATATTAGATTATATTACATTCAACACAATAATATTAAAATTAAAATACATTCATGGGAAACAATTTTATAAATTTCAAACATATGAATTTTTTTTAAACTAAACAAAAAACAAAAAAATATTAATCATTTATATTATAAAAATAATGATAATATGATAAATAATTAGAAAAAATATGAATATATATTAAAAATGTAAAAAATCAAAAAAAAAATCAATATGAAACTATTTAAGAGAAATATTAAATAAAATAATATTTATATTTTAGAAACAAAATTAATATGAAATAAATTAATATTAAATATTTAAATTACAAAATTTATAAAAATATTCTTTATATATATATATATATTAATTAAATTTCAAACGCATTTTAAATGTTAAAAATTCATAAACTACAAAATAATAAATATTATTAAAATAAATTAAAACCATATTGAAAATATAACATTGAAAATAAATATATCATAAAATAAATCTTCGGAAATGTTTAAATTTAAGAAAAATAATTATAAAAATTGATATTAAGAATAATTTATTAATATTAAACTATATAATAAAATATATTATATAAAATTTAATTGATAATTTGGTTTAATAAATTATTTCGTTAGATTAACTACATGAATCTTAAGCACATTCAAAAATGATGAAAATATTACAATATTCATTAAAATGACCTAATAATATAAATTGAAAACATTTTAAGAATAATACATCTAAAATATTTAGTAAGTACTAATAATATAAAATAAAATAATATTATAAATAATACATAAGAAATTAAAATATTTAAATTTAAATATTTTAAAAATTCCAAACATATTTTATCAAGAACATAATAAATATACATTAAACAAGAAATAATATTATAAATATAAATAGTACATTCCATACATTCAAATCTACAAATTTCATACAAACACACAGACAGAAACATATATGCATATCCCACATATAATAAATTTTATAAATATATAAATTTGAATATATGAAGATAATGTAGAGTTTTATATTTCTTATACACAATATTTAATTAATACATGTAATTATCAAAAATAAAAAATAAATATGATTATTAAACACATATATATATTATTAAAAGTAATACAATTGTTTTATTAGTGTGATGAAAAGAACTGATAATGAAGAACATTTATCATTACAAAAAAATGAGCTGATAAAGTGTAAATATTTATCAATGGTTTTTTAATGATGATAAACCAACCCTTTATCAGTGCTTTTACCTAGAGTTGATAAATGGTCCAATTCTATCAATTCATTTTCTTTTGCATGGATATAATATAGTGTTTAATATCATAAAATCAATTGTAGTGTCTCTTCGTGATCATTGAGAAGAAATCCATATGTTTATCATATTCAAAAAATTTTCACAGACCTTAAAAAATATATTTTTTCATGGATTTAGAAACCATCACCTTGGGATACCTCTTCGTCTTATCTAACTCATATGTGGTGTTCATTTTATACACTTCTGGAGTGATTTGAAGATCATGCTATATAACAATATTTAGAAATCGTTCTTCTGTTTGAGAAACATTAGATTTTAAATGTAAATTGTGACTTCTAAAAATTATTTTTGATAAAGATAAATATTATAATACTTTACCAAGACATTCACCAGAAAAAATACATCATCAAATCAATCGAAAAATGAATGTAATGATTTTATATTTGAGATTATTTATCATTTAATAGATGTCTCTGTATTATAATTTTTTAATCCTTAATTAGGCATTCACATTCATATATATTATATAGACACTCGGCATTTATATAGTAGCATTTTAACTCATCATTTTTATACGTATTTCTTTAGATAAAGCACCACCTAATGAATTTATTTACTTTCCATTATCCTCCAGATCCTTTTTTCTGTTTTTTTAAATTTTTACGTAGCGGAATCAATTAATGAAACATTATTTTTTATTGAGAAGAAATCCAATATACAAGAATATCATAGATATTTTTTATTTCTATTCCATCATAATTTATAGTTCAATTCATGGAATTTTGTAATTATATTTATTATAAAATTCATGAAATTTTTAATTGATATGATTTCAGTTGTTACTCCTCAAATAAAATTACTCAGAAATACTATAGTCATAGAATCCTTAGACCTTATATCTGTATCCTTTTATGCTAGAGGACATATACTAGTGGTAGGAGTCTATGATCGATTTTAATGAGACTATACTATTATCATCAGTACCATCAAAAACATGTAAATAACCTAATATATGATGAAATAAAAATTATTGTATGTAGAATTTCATTACAATTAAAGAAAACCAAAGGAAAATAAACATACAACACACTATAAAAAAATTAAAATGATGACTATACAATTATGCATAACAACTAATTACCCACAAGGGTGATTATAAATAAAAAATAAACAATAATAAAAAATGTAGAAGGAGGCTCTACGACATCACTGAACCTCACCTCCATTCCATCTCTAATCCAAATAGAGTTGGTTTAAAATGATATAATATGCTATATATTTTCAACATAAACCAATATATATAGTTTTCATGTGCACCATAGTTCTTGTTTAGTGTTTGAAAAATATATATTAGAAGCTTCACACCATGTTCACATAATATACTTGATCATATCAAGGTTTATTCATAATAAAAATTTCATAGAAGAATGTGCGTAGGGTAATCACGTGCTAAAATGGACACCATAACACCCAAACCAGTCAATATTAGATATTATCAGAAGAATAAATATCCAAATTCAACTACCACAACAATTATATGATGATTCATGATATATTTTTATTCTATGTACTAAAAACTACCCTCTCACCTAGTGTGAGTTCTGTAATAAACTAGCCATGGTCTACATAAAATAACACTCGATTTGGACTACCTCAAGACCTCAATAGAAAATCCTCATAAATTTTAGGATTTTGACATGTAGAGATGGTATAAAAAATGTCTTTATAACACTATACCATCATGTTAGAGTTAAATAATAATAGAATGTAAACAAACATATTCAAAAGGATCATCATTAGGGAAGGAATAATAAATGGGAAAAAATAATGAATTGTATTATGAATTGAATTAAGCCTACATATTCAAAGACATAAAAACATAAAATATTTGATTTACAATTGTTCTATTGAAATATTAAAAAAAACTAAATGTAATATAATATTGGATATCATTTCAACACCGATCCTACACACATTCCCAGTCTACCTAAAGCTCGAGTTTCACTATCCTAATCTGAAGACACAACAAGATTGGCACCAATAGATCAACTGACACATGTCCATTACCCTAAAAACATTGAATCCTATGATCCAACATAAAAAATACGTCATGTCTTCATGCACACTAAGGTACCTTTATAGGGTTTGATAAATATATCATAGTAAACTACCCACAATATTGAACTTATTAATCTGGTGACATAACATGCTCATGCACAGGGGATGTGCCTAGCCCAACCAAAACTAATAGTAGATAGAATAATATAAATAATTAAATATGGGGAAACAAAAGAAATCAATAAACATGTGGGTTTTAGCCTTACACACATGCTAAATCATTCCCTACTCTCGTCCCCAAAAGTGGATTTATCTAACGTGGATCACCCAACTAGAAAACAATCAATCGGTCTTCAAGATAGACATAGTAGATCCAGGACATCATAATGAAACTGGAATTAATCAAGACCCTAGGGAATTACCCTAGGAATACATATGAATACAAAAATTCCACCAGGCACTCATAATCTAAGAGAATGATATGAACTATAAAGCAGAACATCTACATCGACAATTAGGTAACATTTTAGTCCCGATGTTCTTATAAAAAAATGAAGAACTCTCTGTAGGCCAGAATAAAATATAATAGGGGGGAGTTAGTGGTCCTGAAAATTTTGTCCCTTGGATACCATTATAATTGGGATAAAAAACATCAATGGACATAGGATTTAATAAAATTCATGGTATAAAAAACCCACTCCCTGAGTTCCTCAATTGATGACATGTGGGAATACATTCTAGTTAGGGATAACATTCAACTAAATTTGTGTTTCACTCCTACAGATCATTCATTAGATCCTTATCCCATCTACCAACAACCATCCTATTGAGTAGAGAACCAAATGAAACTTATCTCCAATTCTTGTAACAGTATATAAGATGGGTCACTTCCTCAAACCATATTTGGAAAAAATAAATCCCTCAATTGACTTGGATAAAATATTAATGAACATGGGACTATCCAACCATGAACACACCATCAAAAAATAGAAACTAGCTACACCTATCAACTCTTAGTTATAAAATTTATTATCTATCATTGTCCCTTATTTCTCATCTTCAAACAAAACAACCACTATGATATCTCTATGACCCAAATTATGTTCAAAACAAACTCGAGGCTCATAGAGTCCACGTAGTCCAAATAAAGAGATATACACCATGAGACAACCATGTAAGACCCATACAGTTAATCCAAACCTATAGAAACATCCACATCATTTCTAAAGGCTACAAAGAATCATGATACCATATGAGGGATCCTAATTCTCATCCAAAGTCATGGAACACAACCAATGTCGAAAAATTTCTATCATCTCTCTATGGACACTTACTATTCCATAATAAATAACGAACTAAATTGGACATTGAAAAGAACAAAAATAAAAATATGGGTCTTCAATACTGTCTATATTGCCTTCAAAAAAATAAGGAGACCGTAAAAAATTGTTCCTCATCACAATCATAACAAAACATGCAACATGAACGTCATCAAAAGATAAATGTGGAAACCATTAGTCAATTGATCAAAAACAATTCAATAATGTCATCCTATGGAGTCTCTTAGACTTACCACAATAAAATAATCAAATCTTAGAACAATCACTTTCAAATAGAATTAACCAACATAATGGCACCACTAACACATTTTGACTGACCAAATAGATAAAAAACATTTTCCCAAACATCAACAAAATTGGTTTTGGCATGTAGGAAAAACCCTAGCTCTACTTTGAGATAAAACATCATCATGCATAGTATAATATTTCCAGTGAACCTTAAAAAACATTGGCGGGCATCCACAAGACATGGAAAAATCACGAACTCGCAACTTCACTTGTGCCCTATAGCTCACAACCCTACACCATAGAGGTATAGAAGACAAAAATTCATGTTAAAACTCATAATAAACTCTCATACACCCAAACACCATGTAGGGGTTCTATAATTATAGACTGGATAGAACCACAAAAAACTACATGAAAAAACACTCCTAATTAAAAAATCAAAAGTAAAATTTTAACATCGAGGTAAAAATCACCCAAAAAACATCATTCTGGAAAAATTACATTGCATTCAATTCTGAGTACCTAGTTTTCACTCCCAAATCATCACCTAACTGTGTAGATATACATGGATAGAGTAGAAAATGTGTCTATGTGTGTACTATATCATGTCTAATATTTACAAGATTTATAAACTTGTACTACTGTACATACATGTACCCCGTAAATGGGGTATCTACAAAAGTACAAGGACACATTTCTATTTACCACTACACAATGTGTAACTAGTGTAAAAGATGTTTACTCCTAAAAAATATTCCATCCCATATGAATGAAAACATGTCCATGTACTTGGACATGTAAAATAGTGTGAAATATACTTATTGTACACGGTGTGCACTTATAGAACCATCATATTCCCCAAAAATAAATTATACTAAGTGTGTGTTAATAAAACCACACATTATGTATAGTGTCTTTCTTGAATAGAAAAAATGTAAAATGAATGAGAACCACCATTTTCTTCATGGAACTCAGTTATTAACCCATTATGTGTCCCATAAAGTATATAAATTGGATTAAACTATTTATACATATATTATATGGTAATTAGATGAAATAATAAGATAGTCCTACCTATAGAAACAATCTTCTGACACTTTGGCCCAATCATCAATCCGCAACTACCACAGAAAAATCATACATGACCAGAAATACATAGTGGAACCTCGATTTCTCACCATCACTCTCATATCTCCCACTTCAACCCTCTTCCACATTATGGTAATTCCCCCACATTAGGTAAACTAAAATCCATGGTAAAAAGGAAGAGGAGAGAAAAATAAAAGTTCAAAAATGAAAAATAAATGAAAAGGGGGAATGTGCCTAAGATTAGAACCTGATGAAATGTCATGTACCACCAAAGAAAAAATCACATTATATAATCAATGGTGGAGAAATAATATCCATATGAAACACCATTTAATAGACAAAAATTAATGAACATGAAAAAAAAATTAATATTTAATTTACTAACAATGAAATTTTCTTGTAAAATCTCAAATGTATCGGTGTTCCATAGGCTCATGTCCAAGGCTAAACAACCTATTCTGGGACTAACAGAGTTCTCTTAAAAGTCAACAATGGTCATACATGGGATCAATTTCCATTTATAACCTTAACACACTTAAGAACAAAAGGAACCAATTACCCCTGATTTTCATAGACCCTGAGAACATGGGCCATCCCAAACCCATAATCACAAACACTTATAACCCTTCATAAACCTCAACTGATATCCATAAACCATCATATCTATAAGGAATTGGCACAATAAATGTTTTCTCAACAGCCCAATGGTAATCCCTACAGCTTCCAAAACACTCTCCCAACATGAGATTCATTTTACTAATAAAAATTGGATGATACCATCTATAGGAGTATCCTTATCAATATCCAACTTCTCATCAAAAAACAACACAACCCATGTTGCATCCATCACAAACTATACTGGATATACACTGAAAAAATGCTCACAAATGAGAACTAATAAAAAAACAACCAAAAACTACACTCAACAAACCACATATATAAAAATCACCACATTCAACAGTCTATGGTTCACTCCCAACCAAATGTATTCCCTCATGTCACCTCTTGAGTCATGAAATATACTCTCACTCACATGACCAAGCCCAAACACAACCAGTCAAATGAGCCTAAAACCGTTGAACACTTACCATATAAGAATGTATCAAAATCTACATGCATCCAACCACGCACTCACCATTCTACCAAATTTGAAACCTAAAATTATCTAGGATAGGGGTACAACAAAACCTAGTGACATGCCCAATGTGATTCATTATTTCCCTATGGGTCTATGAATAATAAAAAATTACAAAAAATAAACATATGAATCAAATTAATTAAAATGAGTAAGTTCACAGGTCTAGATCTTTCCACATATATTGTAAAATAAGGATGATTATATTTTCAAAAGATATAATTTTTTAAATTTTTTTAATGCATTGAGATAATTTAGTATATATATGATTTTGATAAAACTAATGAAGAAAAAAAATTGCATTTGACATGTCTTGTTTTAAAATATATTTTTTATGATTTCCGTGGTTCTATAATTACAGGGTTTGGGTGAAATAGGATTTCTTAAAATAGTTTGAATAATTCATGATTGGTGTTTTAGTCATGATGAGGATGATCCAATGTTTATGGTATCCCCTTCTCAATATTACAATATCATATTTCCATTGTGCTTTAATTTAAGGTCTTGTAGAATAAATGTTTTATTGATACCCTATTTAAAACACAATTCACCTAATTTTGATAATATGAATACCTTATCTACTATTTTCAATTTTGTATGTTTCAATTTATTTTCAGATGAAATCATCAATGATCATGATAAAATAAAATGTATGGATTCAAAGTTGATTAAATAACTATGAAAAACAAAATATATGATTAAATACAATGAAATTAATCAAAAAAATAGACCATTCTATTTACATAACCCTTGTACAAGGTGGGTTTACCCACTCATCCTAATAATTACCTGATTATAGGGATGGAGAAAAAAAATAACTCATAATGAAAATTGAGATAAACTTATTGAGGACCCTTCACAACGTAGATTCTCATTCCCGATTTTGGTCTTTCTACCCCTTCATTGATAGTAATGGGATAAAAATACATTTATAGGTGGTTTATGGGATCCGATAATAATTAATATCATTAAGAATGTGTCCAATTGTGTTTTAGGTTGGGTACCATGCCATAGATTGTTTAGAAAATTGGTGATACATTGAATCTATAATTTTAAATCTCATCTCGAAAATACACATGTGGTGTAATTAATTACACACCATATGAATTTTAAATATAATTTTTTTACATCCCGACTTATCCCTCTGTTCACATAATTATCTTGTACATGGTGGATAATGTTTACATGGGGTTTAATGTAATTTTCTTATATGGAAGCCTTGTTGTTCTCAGTAATTTGGTTATGTTCTTTACATGTGCTCTAAGATAGTCATAGAAAATTTCAGATCTAAAAAACACACCACTTTTTTCCATTTTTAGGATTATTTGTATCATCTCATTAAACCAAATATAATTTAATCAGATCAGAAAATGTCAAAAATAAATAAATATAATATTACAACATATACATGAAAATTCTATAATATATTTGAAGGAAATACAGCTATTAACTTCCCTTTGAATCCATCCATGGGAGTACGAAGACTCTCATTACTCCACCTCTCCGAAAATATCCATCCATATCCCTAAGAACATATTGGTGATAAAATATCTCAATATACCTACTAAATAATAAAAACCATGCCCACCCAAGTCATCAGTGAAAGCATGCACACATTCCCCACTATAGGACCTGATAGAAATATTGTGGCAACAAAAGATCCATCCCAATGAAAGAAAACATGGGAAATTAGGGGAAACACCAGGTCAAGGAGACATGATCCCAATGAAATGATCCTTGAGGGATAATTTCACATTTTGAGCATCCAATAGGGAACTCAAAGTCCAATTCTGACCAGTACAGATCATGGTGTATCCCTTATCAAAGGGAATACATCTCCAATATCGGGATAAAAACTCACCACAGCATCCATATAACATGTCATTAGAAGAATATATAATGAAAAGACAATATATACATGAAGATGTTTTGTGAATCATACATTCCTAGAATAATTCTTGAACGCTAGACTATTTCCCATGGATGAAAATAAAAAAACCAGAAAAATCAATAAACCCACACACTCAAGTGCATCACAAATTGGATAAATCATGAAACCATGAAAATGAATACTAGATTAGTAATACCTTGACCTTGAAACCTAGAATTACAATCAGAAAAGGTTTTAAGGACCCACCAGCTTGATAACCATCACATGCTTCAAAAAATTCATAGACCACCTCTCTAATAATTCAAAAAATCCTTGAACCAACTGACCTATGAAACCATTTCTATAATGAACCATCTCCGATTTTCCTGACATTTCACCCGATATGGATTTATATAAGGCCATATTCATTCCTCAACATATACCATAGGTTTCCTGAAAGAAATGAGGGTATAAAAGATGTTTTGTGGAGACAATACCATATAATGGGAGTGTAATAATATGGGAAAACAACCAATGTCATAAAAATGGATTGTAATTAGAGAATTAATAATAGATAAATGGAAATAAAGAATTCCATAACCAATGTAATGATGTTTAAATACTATATGTTTTAAAAAAATAATACAATTAGTCATCTAATAGGATAACCAAAAATAAAAAATAATAAACGTGAATGTAAAATATCATAGACAAAAATAGCAACGTCGATCTAGCCCATATATATGGTCTGCACAACACATGAGATTCATTAACATGATCATGAGACTCCACATGAGTAGATCCACTCGATCAATAAATACATGGACTTGGATTCATCAATTGTTTAACCTTTTATCGATCCTAAATTATGGAATCATTAATATATTCCATCTGAGGATAATATATTGGGGGTGAGAAATACATCACAGTAGGCCATTCCCATTGATGAACCTATAATTATTTTTATATAACAAGTGAATACACCTGTGTTATGAAGACCCTATCTAAATCTAACAGGGTGTTGAATAAAATTTGAAATTTTTAAAGGGGGAAATCATAAGAATAAATCCAAAATATGTATTCTATTTTTACAACCTTGGAAAATATACCCCTTCTCTCACCCCTTTGAGAGTATTTACATCACATGGATCACTAATCCACACAAATTTTTTGTGCCCCCCATACTTACAAAGGTTCTCCATGAAGTTGAAATAAAACCTTAATAACGACATGCCATGGGGTGTAACCATCGTAATCCACACAAAAATCAATCATCCACAAGGGACTACGACTCCAATTTCATGTTCTAAACTAGATATGTGAACTTATAGACCAACCACGAAAGAACATGTAAGTCCCAATGCTCCTGTAGAATGAATTGGGCACATGGTATGATCCCAAAAATAATCTCCAATGGGTACTAGAATCAAACCCAATAAGATCCCCCGTAGATACCTTAAAAATCCAGATCTTAAATCTTCCAGGGCCTTAGGAGCTCATGATATCCACAGAACACAAAACCTAATCAATGAGTCCCTTAGAAACACATATCACAAAGCCACACTAGTATTGGATAAAAAAACTATATGGGTGTTAAACTTATCCATATCATCTATTGGATCCTAGATACTTTATAGAAAAATCCAACCAATGGATGAGAGGTCTATATAAATTTTAGGTCCAATGCCCATTCTATGATATCAGATGTGTCTCTTCCTCAAACCACAATCCTCAGAAAGAGAAACCTCAAAAAATAGGGCCAAAGCATGATTGAATGTGGGAAGATATAACTTCAATACCACTATCTAAAAAACTAAACCAACAAGGAAAATATACTCTCAACCAAAAAATAATGATCTTTCATGGTACCCTATATCCCAATATAGAATAAAAATCCACTAAGGCCTCTCCATGATCTGACTCAGTGTCAAAACAACTATGGGGCTCAAAAAATTCACAAGGATAGAACATAATGAAGTGTACACCCTGAGAATACCCTTATATACCTAAAAACTTTTTCCACTCTCAATGAAACAACCTCAACTCGCATAAATTACATAAAAATAATATGAAACCCTATGAAAATTTTTCTACATCGTCAAAATCACAAGACACACCATATGCAAAAACATCCCAAAAAACCATCAATAGGCTCCAACTGATCTTCAATATATAGTGAACCCAATGGGAAATCCAAGGTTAGAATACTTATAATTGTAAAATTCACCAATGTCTTCATGAACACCATAATGTATGTGCCCCTAAATAATGGATCCATAAAAAAATCTAAAAAACACACCACACGAGAATCCTCAACAACCATCTATGGGATCCATTGATAAATTTTCCAAAAACAAGTCTACAAGGGAATCATTATGAGTCCCTCAGGCTAATGTGAAAAGCCTAATAAAACCTATCCATAATGTCCATCCAAAATAATTAACCAACACAAAGGATCCAATGGATATTTTTCCTAAATCCCATTAACCAAACATCAAAAGATCTAACCATAAGAAACCACTCATGACACATAGGTAAAAACTAAGATATCCTCAGGGATACTAGTTGATCCCTCCTATTGTATTTTTTCCATAGAACCTAAAAAAACTAAGCAACATCCAAAAGGAATGAGTAATTTATGAACTCACACCCTCTATTTGGCCTCACATATCACAAACATACCCCTATGAGGATTTTGAAACCAAAACTCATGGGGAAACCCCTGCTGAACTCTCCTAGTTTAATCACCATTCATGCAGTCTCTAATTATAGAAAGGATACCCCCATCATAATCAATGTGGGAAAACACTATGAATGGTCTACTCACAAGTACAATTCGGTCTCAGTGGAACAAAAAATTCCCAAACCCCCCATTCTTGAATATGTAAGTAACATGTACTTCTTAGTACACAGTGTTTACTCCCAAAATTGCACTTGGCCAAGAACATATACATTTCCATATTAGAGATTTTTTTACCATGTACTACTACATGGATTTAGAATGCATGGGGATACCCATGTACCACTACATTACGATGTACCCATCACATGGGGCATCACCATAAGTACATATACACATGTCCATGTCCCACTAAATGGTGTGAACCCAATGTACCAGGCATTTACTTCTCAGAACTCCACCAACCCATTTGCATGGACACATAGACAGGTACATAGAAATGTACTAGCACATGGAATTTATATAATGTATACATCAAGGAAATATAAAAAAAAGATCTTGATCAAAAAATTAATCATTTTTTTCTTAAATAAAACCACATTCTATGTACTATCGTTTTCCACAATAGAAAACCCAAAAAGAAAAGAATAAAACCTTCTTTAATTCAGAAACACCTAGATTGACCCATAATTTCCTCAAAACATAAAAATAAGACTGAAAAATTTAAAAAAATTTCTTTAGGTAATTTCAGAAAAAAAAATTGTATTTTCCGAATATTTAGGAAGAACTCATTGATGCTTTGACCAGATTCATGATCCGCAGAAGCAGCCTGACAATATAGTTCCTTATAATCATCATAGATACACCACATTTTCTACTTTTCGAACTATTCTATCTGTATACTTACCTTTTCCATGATTATGGACCTGCACCCCTCATGGTTTACATGAAAACCTAATGGAATAAATGTGAAGAATGAAAATGAAAAAAAAAGATAAAGGAAAATGAAAAAATGGAAAAAAATGAAGGGTTTCCCGATCATAGCCCTGACACCTGATGAATGGTTTTGACCCACCAGGGAAATCCCACATTACAAACACTAATAAAAAGATATAATATAAAAATACTACTTCGATTAAAGGATATGGCTTCACAAACAAGAAAAAATCGATATATATTTAATTATTCAAATAATAAATATTCTGTGAAAATTTGAATGGATGGGATTATGAAAAGTGTTTGTCCTTGAATAAGAAAAATTATAGGACCAAAAGTTTATAAATTTTTTTTATCCCTGATCATATTATTGGATAAATTACCATTTCTCCCCTAAACACAATAAATTACAAAAAGGCTCCAATTTCCCCATATTTTCACAACCCATGATGACATGGGTTGTCACATGGTCCCAGATTCCCATCCTGGGCCAATACCCTCTTACTGGTGGTGGTCCATTCATGCAATATTTCACTCTGGGTGAGATCAAACATCAAATAAAATGCCACATCATATCAACCACATCCCTCTCCATTGGGGTGAGACTCATAATCACATAAGGGGCCAAACAATATCACTTTGGGACAACCAAACCATCACCAAATCACTCATGGTATGGCCAATTTCCCATACCCTAGACCAATACCCTCTTACTAGGGATAGTCTAAGAATGTACACTTTTACTCGAGGTGTGTCTAAGCTTACACATCAGTTAAAAATAACCTCTCACATATCATGGTCAATGCTACAATAATTTCAGTCATGGAGAGGAAAATCTCCAACATTATACCTATTTCAAACTATAAAAACCATAAAATTAAAGATTTTGAAATTAAATCATTATTAAAAAAATATCATGTCGTATTATAAAATTTCTAATACCAAACCCTTCAATTTAAAATAATTTTTATATTCATGTTTTGTGAATAGAATTGAATTTAGTGGAATTAATATTTTTGTAACATCCTTGATAAATAAATAATACGAAATATTCATATTTATTAATATTTGTAAATTAATTTTTCATTTTACTTTAGTGGGGATGCTATGTTCAATGGCCTACCTAATACACATCAACGAGTTTCTTTAAAATCTTACACTGCACACAATGTTTGGTCATACTGAAAAATAATAATATAATATTATTTTAAATGGTAGTTAACGCCTAGTCGTTTTAATGGCAGGAATGAAAAATACTAACTAATAAATGATTATACATGTTTGTTAAATGTTTTTACATTTATCCAATTAATTTTAGAGGCTTAAAATGTGAATGAATATAATTTTAAGCACAATTTACTTTAACAGATTGATTTACCACCTTTTGATGGTGAACCCTATTTAAATCTCATTATGGTCTCTGTTAAATGTTCTATTTGATAAAATAAAATTCTTCTTTATAATCAAGACATAAAAATTCACTTTGGGTAAAAGTTTGATATTTTTCTGAAAAAATTCATTTTTTGTTGAATAGTAAAAAATACAGTATTTTAATTCAAAACATCCTTTTAAAATAATTTATTTATATGGTTATATTACCCTTTTAGTTTGTTTCAAAGTGTAATTAGATTATATTTTTACCATTTAATCCAATTTTGGTCATTGGAAGTAATTTCATTTTGAAATTGGACATAAACAAGTGTTAATCTTTTGATAGTTAATATTTCTTAAAAACAAGCTTTTTATTTCGACAATAAGAATAAATTTCAAATTAATTATACCAGATTCTATTTTTTGAATTTGGTAAAATAGATATCATTTATGAATTAAGAATATTAAATAAATCTTAAGCTGATTTTTTGGTATTTTTATGAAGAACTTCAATTTTTGATGAATAGTGAAACCACAAAGTAGTTCTAAAAAATCTGACCTTTTCATTTAAATGAAATTTTACCGCTTCTGTGAATTGAGTTTTGAAAATTTGACATACATTATTGTTATTAGTACCTAAAATTTGGTTCAATAAGATGAAATTAATTATTGGTAAATAGTAATTTTTGACTTTTATTTACGGCGGTTAAAGGTAAATAGGGTAATTCAAGGTAAAAATAATATTAAATTAATATAAAATTACATTAACACTTTTCTTATCCATATTGGATGAGTAATGGTCGACCTAGAAAATATTTTTGTGAGTCATTTGGCCTTTTATCGCCACTTTGGTATGTTAATGATATTAATAAGTTTTTATTTAATGTAAAAATAAAAATATCATAAACATATATTGTTTGGCTAACACAATTTTAATGTGGGATATTATAATTGATATATTTGGTTATAAATATTCATTAGAAATATAAAATTATTCCCTACATCATGGTATTTTTTTTATAATTTTTAGACATCAAATAATTTAAATAATTTATGACACAAAAGTGATGCAGTGTTTACCTCATTAATAAATGATTTAAATAAATAAGATTATAAAGACTAAAATATTATCCAAAACCTTACCAATTCACAATGGATGATTTTATTTAGACTTTGATACATCTTATATTAGAAAATAATTAATTTTTGACCTTTTCAAACTGAATATAAGTTTATAATAATATAATACTTTTAATCATTAAAAAAGAACCCCTCCTCCCCCTTATAAAATGATCTCACTTGAAACCAATTCCTCAGGCCTCTCAATCCCCTTGGATTATAAAAACCATTCCATAATAATCTCTCAAGATCCCTATCTTCCTTTTATATGACTTATCTTAGGCATAAGGCACTCAAGAAGTCATTTTGGTTCAAACCAAAGGGAGATACCTGAATTAAAGGTAACCGTTTTCTCTTTAATACTTTTTTTATTATACTTCTCCAACCCGTAAACTCTTTTTATTTATTTATTTTATAACATAAATAATATACTCAATATACAAGGATGTTTTTATGATAAGGATTTGAACTATACTTACACACACCTCCATATAATTGGTAAATAACATACTGTTTCTCTGGATGACAAAAAAATGCCTCACAAAACGATGATTGTTCAAATATCTCCAACCGCCTCTCTTGGTGGACATTATGATGGAAATTTATTCATATATATTATATATTTTGTCTATTTTCTCATTATTATTATGTATTTTCCATTTATTTCACACATTTGTGGTTTCCATTATGGGTAAATGTGATGACTTCATTTGAAGAAGTGCGGACTACCGCCCCCTCAAAGTGATATAAACTGTTCCTGCCATATGTGGGACGTATAAAGGATGAAGTTAATGAGATTATATATATGATATTATATTGGGATTATAATATACCTATGTATATTTTTTTTTCATTCCATTAAATGTGAAATAAAAATGAAAGTAGGGTTTATGCATATGTACAGCATACCATCTCCATGAATGGTGGATCTCATTTATTACATCCAAATGTTATGTACTATTATAAATACATGTACATAATGAATATATATGATATATATGAAATATAAATCTTTAATATAATTCTGTATATAATTAACTTTTGACCAAATGAACACCTTGTAATTATAAGAAGTCTATTTTTGATTGAAGTACCACATATCGGCAAAACGAACGTTATTAACTTAAATGATTACATAATGTTTATAAAATGTAAATAAGTGATATAAAAGGAATAATAATAATTAAGAAGTTTATTAAGAAATTATAAATTATCTTTAGTTTATTATTCATCATATTAAAGAATGAACGGGTCATGTCGGACAGGAGGTAAGGGATTTCTTATCTCACTTTTAATTCTGTAAGATTTCTATTGTTTACCACTTATTTATTGCATGTGGTGTAATGTATACGGCTATTGATATATATTATCTTGAATAATTTTATATTAATGTTATTTTGTGATTAATTTTTTTGTTATTGACTTTTTCTCTTATGACTCAATTGATTACAACGTGGTATGGGGTTTTCATCTCACTTTTTATTCCTGTGAGAATCCTTCTATATTTTCCACTATTTCCTTTTCTGTGGTGTATGAAATATACATGATTGTATTCATTGTGTAGTATAATTTAATTTATGGGTAATTAAATCTACATTGTATGATCCTTTTTTCATGAGGTGTAAGTTTTGAATATTACCAAATCAGTGAGGGAACCTTTCACCCTCCACTTTTTAAAAGAGTTTTTTTCATGTATTTTAATTTACATATTATATTGTTGTGATATGTTCTTATATATCATTATTTCAGTAAATTTTATGTCCAAGTTATGAGATACCCTTTTTTCTCTCATCATATCATTTTATGAATTTTTAATGTGATGTTGTTAGGCTGTCCAATTTTTGTAGGGGAACTTCTTTACCCAATTTTAATACTTGGGTTAAACCTCTACTTCTTGATTATGTCATGCTGTAAATATTTGTGAATTACCAATTATTTTTTACACATAATATTCAATTATATTTGATTTATTTATATTTTTCACACATAATTATATAATTTTTTTTAATCTAAGGATATCATCCTTGTAAGGGGCTTCGTCTCAGTCTTCTTTCATTCAGACATATTTTGTTTTAATACATGACTTTCTTTTATACACTGTATTATCACCTTTGCCTTTTCATTTCATCCAAAAGGAATATTTTCCTATAAATTGTTTTACTAAATGAAAAAAATAATGTTTCTTTTTAACATAAGTGGTGACAATGACATTTCTACCACCGCGAGTACTATTTGATCTTTTTCTACATTAATAAGCAATATTGTATTTAAAATGAAAATAAATACTATATACTATTTTACATATTTTGGTATTGAAAATGGTTTTTATAATGGATTTTTTATGTCAATATATTTAAATGATATATTTTCATTGAAATGTTGAAATGTTAACTTTTATTTTATGATTGTTTTATGTGTTACGAATATGTTATGGTTCATGGGAATTGTTTCGTATACGGGTGGTTCCTTGATAATCCTAGGGTAGGTTAGCCCGAGATAGCACTCTAATGGATTGGGTAATGTGACAGAGGAAAACATGAATGATTCTCCTAAGATATTTAAGGAATATAATGCGATGGGTATTCCAAATGTAACTACCTACGTAGCTATGATGTCTACAATGTCAGTATGATATAAATGGCACAAGTTACCGTTATGATTTATGTTTTCTATGTGTTATTCACATATCTTATTATTTCATGAAGTATGTTAAAGAGATTATGTTATGTACGCAATGATGAACTATTGTTTTCTTTCGTTAATTTATAACCCTTACTAATATTTTTATGCTCATTCTATGTTTTTAAATTTTTTTCGCTAGACCTAAAGATGAATAGGGTCAAGGATGAGATCAAGGAAAAGCCATGCTACCTAAAACATGGGACACGACATGACTCTTTTTTTCAAGAGTTTTAATTTTCAGAAAAATAGAAACTGATTAGAAGGTTCTGCCTTGTAATTTTTGAGATTTAATATAATAGTTACGACCTATTCTCTAAAACTCTAAAACTGAAAAGATCTTTAATGGGAATTATTCAGTTAATTCAGGATTATGTAATGTTTGAGGTCGGTTCCTTATAATTTTATTATCTTTCATTATCATAAATTCCATATACTTAGGTTCATCATATCAAATATTCTATTCACACATCCTAGATAAAACCCAAATGAATGTTTTATAAGTTAGTCTCATATTATTCAATTGATGTCCAATATCACCCACTCCCAAATCCATCATTTTTTGAGGATTAGGAAAATTATTTTTCACCTATTTATATGATTTTTTTAATTCCATTTTTCTCTACTATCTAATATCTTTGAACATCATATGGGATCAAAATATCCTAATTTAAAAAAATTTCAAATGACATATCTGAATATATTTTGGTTGGATCAATGATTTTTTTCTTTTTTACAACAGATATGTTACTCATGATAGAGTGAAAAGTTATTGTTACCATGTGTTTTAATTATAATACCAAAAAATTATATTCATTCACTATCCTTATATGTTATAAATAATATAATTTCCCGAACATGGTGAAAATATTTTTCGATATTCATTAATATTAAACAACATCAAAATTAGAGAAATAGTCAAAACTAGAATGAAATTTTCAACATATAGTGACTAATTTAAGGATAAAATTTATAACCAAAATAATGGAATAAAAATTTTAGAAAATATTGATGAAAAAAAAATTAAAAACAAAATATATTATTAAAACTCCCTTATACATAAACTTTTACTACACATATTTTGTTGCAAAAAATTATTTCATCAGATTTCTAGGCATAATTATATTGGGAAATATAATTCATGTATAAAATTGAAATAAAACCTAAATTAATGGAATGGAAATATAGAATTAGTCTATTTACTATTCTAACTAAAAAATACAAGTTAAATTATAAAGAAACATGAAAATAGTCTTATGTAAAACAAATGAAATGAAATAAAAAAGGGAAAAGAAATAAGTGGGACTAAATATGTTTTGACCCCCCTAGTGTGCCCTAGTTTTTGATAACCAATATATTGGTAGTCATAGTTATAATCTATCATTTTATGTGAGTTTATTTTTAATGTTTAATTTTTTAAAGTCATTTCATTTTTTGGCCCAAAACATGTTTTGTTATTTAAGAGATAAAATTATACGTCCACACTTGAATTGTGGATTTACGTAACTTATCCAAGAGACATGTGATTCTTCAGAAACCCAATGGTCCCATGTTTTATATATCTATGTTAATCAGATTGAATGAGTAAAATGGAAATTTTCATAAATATTTAAGTGATGACTAATTTTTTAATGGAATAAGTTGATTTATGATAATGAAATTTCCCTAAAATTTTACATACTTTGATTTTCAGAAATTCATGTTAGTTGTTTTTTTTATTATTAATCATGTAGTGATTGATTGTCCAATATCATTTGTCTCATTCCTGAGATGATTTCTTGACCAATTACTTCTTATTTTTTCTTGATCACATTTCTTGAGTTATCTTGGGACATGTACCTAACCAGAACATGAATTTGAACTCGTCAAAGATATGATTGTATAAAAGCACATTTAAAATGATTGACTCATTTTTGAAAATCCCTTATCAATAATTAACACCTTTACATCAGTCATCATTTAATCCTATAGACACCATGAATGACCTTTTTAGGGATGAGAAATGTTTCAATCCATTTTTATCTATTCCTACCCTACTCTTGGAATTTAACAAATTTTTTAAAAATCTAGTGTAGGGGTGAATGGAATCATGGTTGAAGGGATGTTATACATTGTAAGGAAAAATATTGGGGGTGCTATTATGGTAATTTTAAACGTTTTTAGAATCATTAATTGTATTTCATCATTTTCCCCACTTGAATTAAATAATAATAATAATAAAATTTTAAATAGAACAAAGAAATGAGAAAAATGTGTTATGATATGGGAAAACCAAAAAATCAGCTTTTTTATACATATTTTCCTCTTATCTTATGTGTTTAAATGATGGATGTCATATTGGATCTAATCGTAACTTTAAGAAAGAGAAGAAAATTAAAAAATTAACAAAAAAATGGTGCATTAATAATTCATTATGCTTTAATTTGATCATGACTTTGCATTGGGTTTTGGGGGAAGTGGGTGTTGGTACATTGAAAATGATAATTTCATTACACTTTTTTATATCTTAAATTTTACATAAGATATAAACCTCATCCATGAGCCATAATATTTAAAACATCAAATACACCCACCTTTAGCCTAAAAGTTATTTGAACCATTATTGAATTGTCATAATGAATTTATGTTCCTTTTGTCTTTTAAAAGTAGAGAGAATAATTTTTTTTCATGATTGTGGATAAGGTACTTGTTCTCATGATATGAGAATAACTCTAATTGAATTTTATGATGAGATATGAGAGTTAAAATTAAAATGTGTGGTAAATCATGTTGTGGTATGTTTAATAATAATGAAATGAGAATCTTAAATTAATTAAAGAAGAAGTTCTATAAATTATAAAGGAGAAAAGTTAAATATCTGAATAAATTATTTTTAAAAAAATTTGGAAATTAAATTGAAATATTATGTACATTTTTAAACATTTTATTTTTCATTGAGAGTTGTCAAATTTTATTACATTGGAATTTGAATATTGGAAACATTGTTGTCCTCTGAATTCAATGTTGAGATTTTATGCTTGAGGACAAAAACGGTTTATGTGGGGGGAATTAATAGAGATAATATTTTCCACATTTCTTTTATGAATTTAAATTTTTTTAATCATCCCAAATTATGAATTTGAGCTTATATGAATCAATATTTGATTAATTATATGTTTTGAGAAAAATGGTGAAAAGCGCTTAATTTGGTATTTTTGGATAAATTTTTACATCCAGGGTATTTTAGTCAATTCTGTAAACATATAAAACTAAATTTAGTGAAGTTTTTTTAGAATACTAATTTTATTTACTTTATTTTTTCCTTCTAAAATAGGAACTGAATTGATCCTCTAGACACCGTAAAAAATCAATGAAGTTGCCTATTTTTCCGAGTGGACATCATGGACCCCACATCCCTAATAGACATCCATCTTAGCTTAGACACCTCCAAATGAGTTGATTACACTTTGGAATGAAATAATAATAAAATTGGCTTTCATAAAGAAAATTACATGAAGCTGTGAATCTATTAAGTCGGTCATTGAATGACATATGTATGAAGGATGCTTTCTGGAACTTTCATCTAGAAACACATAACACCAATGAAAAATTCATAACAAAAACAACCGTTGGCCAAATGAGCTGAATGTTTTAGGGAGAACGTCATACACTTTAGTAAACAACTTTAATGAAGGGTTCCACACGTTAATCAGACAATTAATGGGTAAAACACACGTCGACTTGTGGAGGAAATAAATATTTCTATAAAAGGAGAGGATCTACAACCTAAAAATTCATTCTAATCCTTCCAAACAGCAACCAGGGAATCAAGGAGAGGAGACCAAGAGCCATTCATGAATTTTCATTATTTATTTTATTTTTATTTTTATTATTCATTTCCAATATAATGCATTAATATTTATTTATATTAAAATGATCCCCATTATTCTTCCACCCCTTTTCTATTCCAACTCTAATTCTCATTTTGTCTCAACCATCTTTCCATCATGATCTTTATGAACTTAATTATGGAAAGTGACTTACTCAGGTCTTGGACCTGAGGGAGGTTTCATAGTGTTCTTCATTATTGTACGTCAATTCAAAATGGTTTTATTCTATTTGAGGTGGAGGCAAGAATTTTGCATAGGTGCAGCGGTCATCCACCACATCACTATTTTAATATTCATTCCTTTCAATTTATTAATTCATTTTCTATCCATTCTCATAGAAAAACCCTTCACACGGTGGATTTGGTTGGTATTAAGGCATAAAACGCCATATGGTGGATTCAGGTCTTTTTGGGATAGCATTCTAAGTTGAGTAGTTATCCTAGCTGACTATTGGAGGAGGTGTGGTTTAGTGTTCCATAGGCATGATAAAACCACACACTCCTTAAATCAAAGGAATGTAATTCATCAACAAGGATTCATAAAGTGAATTATCAATTTTAATTTAAACAATAAATAAATAATGAACGAACCTGTGCTATGAAACCCTAGGACCAAGTGCTTTTTCCCAAATTTCATTCTATCAGCATTTGCATCTACACATAGATCTAATGTTTCCATTACATTATTTTAATTTGACTATTTTCCAAAACCCTTAAAACCATCATTTTTAGTTAATATTAAAAATATCGAAAAGAATTAGAATAGGTGAATTTGGATCAGTGAGATGACACTGGGCAGCCTCTATGCTGCAAGAAGAAAAAAATAGAAATTTTTATTATCCATACCCCGTGACACATGTGTGTCAAAACTGGCATAGTTTCCAGGGAGCTGTGTAGTCATATTGACCAATTTTGTTTTTTAAAATTCACATATTTTTAAATTTATTACTTTTTTTCATAATAAAATCTACAATAAAACATTTTCCAAGATGTATTCAATGTCAAATTATATGCATGGAATAATTAATCACAGGTGAATGAGGTATAAATATAGTACAATAAGAAGGAACTCCAATGAATTCGTAACACTCTAATGATAAGGTTCAAACAAAAACAAAGAGGACTATAAATGTGGATCTCACTTGATTATTTGATGGCCATGGCCGATAAACTCCAAGATGGCATACAAAGAATCATGGATAAGAATGAATTGCCACATGTCATCCATTATTTCAATGGAGGAATCCATGAAGGTGAAGCCAAACTCATGGTTGAGGAGCCCGACTAACTAATTCCATCTAGTGATGATCACCTCCAAAATGCACTCTCCACTGAAGAAAATAATCAAACTAAACCAAATCAGGGAGATGATATAATCATGATATCACACTCTTTTAATTTTATCGATACTAATTATAGTATAACTTCCCACTACATTGAATTTGCATAATTGGATGAATCATATTATTGCTTGGAGGATAAAGATGAAAAAGGAGATACACCTGTTGAGGTAGACCTAGAGCTCCCTAAAGACATTAAACAACTACTGGAGGTATCCCATGATGTTATACTAGTGGATATGCTAGAAAAACTAATGACACATACTACTTCACATCTGGATAAACCACTAGAAGCAGAGGGAGATGTTTCTCAAGCAACAACAAAGATGGGGGAGGCTCCATACTTCTTCCAACCCTAGCCATGAATATTATACCACATTGTGAAGGAGGAAGATTTAGTGTACTCTATACATGGAGTCCCCCTTAAGAATAAAATATATGTCGATGCTGGTAATAGCCACATTTGGTGGTTCAAATCAAAGAAACATTATCCACCCTCTGATTTTGGATAATAGCTGGTACTTCCCTCTGGAGGCAGAAAAAATTTAGGGGCGACTTGTAGGATCATACAAATATTTATATTTATATGATTTTAACATTTCAAATTATTTTTTTATATTTGTCTAGCTTACGACCCACTCCTCCATAAATGTTTTTAGAATTATTGACATGATCCTCATTCTTAAGTGAGTAATAATCTTTTATAGGTTCTTATATGGGAAAAAGAAGCCTTAAATAAAGAAAGAGGACTGAAGCATTATTTCACAAGGGAGTAAATTTTTAATGTTTAATCATTTAAACTTCTTATATTTTTTGGGTCCAAAACGTATTTTGAGCTTTAAAATATAATATTTCATTTCCACACTAGATTTATTTTATTACTTAACATATCTAGGATACATGATTTTCTTATGAACCCTATGATGCAATCTTTTATATTACAATATTAATGAGATTTAAGGAGTAAAATGAAAAGTTGATAGTTTAATGTGATGCATAGATATTGAAATGAAGACTCATGAATTAAGTGATTTAGTTTATTTAAAAATTGAAATTTCCCTACCATTTTTCATACTTTGATTTTCTAAAATTCATGTGAACTGATTTTTTATTATTAATCATGTCACGAGTGATTGTCCAACATCATTTTTCACATTCCTAATAGGGTTTCAAGACCATTTTTTTCTTATTTATTATTGATCATATTTCCTCAGTGATCATGGGACATGTCACTAACCATAATTTGCATTCAAACTTATAAAAATATTACTATACAACAGAAAATTTAAATTGAATGTGGAATTTTTGAAAATCCCTTATCCTTAGTTACCACATTTACATTAATCCTTATATTATCCCATTGGGACCATGAATGACCTTTATGGGGATGGGCCATGTTTCAAACCATTTTTATCAATTCCCACCATACTCTTGGTATTTGGACTATTTTTTACAAATGAAGTGTGGGGGTTAATGGAATCATGGTGGAAGGGAAGTTATACAATGTAAAGAAAAAGTGTGGGGGTTTTATTTTGGGAATTGTAAAAGGTTGCATAATATTTCATTTTACATCATTGTTTTACCCTCTTGAATTTCCAAAAAACAATAAAAAATGACAAAAAGATCCTAAAAATGGGAAAATTGGTTGTGATTTCAAAAAAAATCACCATTTTCTAGACTGATGTTCCTCTTATAGTATGTGGTTAGGTTATGGATGTGAGGGTTGATCTTATCATAACATTATAAAAAAAGTACAAAATTAAAAAAAAATCTAGAGGGTGTATTAATCATTCAGTATTCATTACTTCGGTCATGACCTTACTTTGAGATTTGTGGGAAGTGGGTGTCGCTACTTTGAAAAGGATAATTTTGTTACACTTTTTGATATAATTCACTATACATATGAGATAAACCATTTCTTTTTGTCATAATTTTTAAAACATCAAATCCTACCAACCATAAGCCTCATAGTTTTTTAAACCATTATTGAAAAGACCTGATGAATTTATGTGCCTATTGTCTTTACATTGTGGAAAAAATAATTCTTTTACCAGATTATGTATAAGGTGGATGTTCTCATGATATGAGGAAAACTGTAATTGAAATTTATCATGAGATTTGAGAGTCAAAAATGAAAGGTGTGGTATATAATGATGTAGAATGTTTAATAATACAGAATTGAGAAGCTTCATTTAATGAAATATGATGTTCCATCGATTTTCAATGGGGAAAAGTAAAATATATGAATTATTTATTTCATTAAAAAATATTAAATTTAATTGATATTTTATTTGTATTATTGAATGTTTTATTTTTCAATTAATATTGTTAGATTTTATTACTTTGGAATTTGAATACAGGTAACAATGGTGTCCTCTAAATTCAATGTTGAATTTTACGCCTGAGGACAAGCCTGGTTTAATTATGGGGGATTTGATAGAGCTAATACTTTTAAATTTTTGTTATGAATTTCAATCGTTTTATTCCTAAAAAATTATATATTTGAGCTTACATGAGTCCATTTTTGATTTATGATGTGTTCTGAGAAAAAATGGTGACAAGTGCATAATTCAGAATTTTCGGACATAATTTTACATCAAGGTTATTATATTCATCTCCAAAAACATATATATGTTGTAAAAAATCCATGTAGTAGAAGATATTTCTAGGAAACAAGCATGGACCCCAGAACTATAATGGACATCCATCTCATCCTACCACCTACAAATGATTTGATTCCACATGGGGATCAAATAAGACTAAGAGGGGAATTCACAAAATAAATTACATGGAATTCTGAATTCGTGAAGGCGGTCATTGAATGATATATGTTTGAAGGAATCTACCAGGATGCTTTATCGAGAATCAGAAACTGCCAATTAAAAATTCATAACTCTTACAAGTGTTGTCCAGATGAGCTGAATTTTGGAGGGTGAAAATCCAACACATTAGTGAACAACTTTCATGAAGGGATCCAAGTGTGCATTGTCCAATTTATGGGTCAACATGCGACCACATATGGAGGACATAAATCTTCCTATAAAAATTATAGGATCTCCTACCTCTCAATTCATTACAATCTTTACCAACAACATATGGGGCATCCAGGATAAGAGGTCAAATACATTTAGGAATTTTGTTTATTTATTTAAATTTTATTTTTAGTTTCCATTTCTATTGTAATGCATTAATATTTTTTATAGTAAAGTGTTCCCCTTTCTTCTTCCACCCCTTTTTATTCCAACACTATTTCTCATTATCTTTCTTCCATAACTACATCGGGATCTCTATGCACATTGCTATGGAAAGTGACTAACTCGAGGATTGGACAAGGGGGAGGTTTCACGGTGTTCTTTATTATTTCATTTCAATTAACAATGTTTTTATTATAATTGTGGTCGAATAAGAAATATTGCCTGGGTGTGGCGCTCATCCACCCTGACACTGTTTTCAAATCCATTCCTTTAAATTGATTAATTCATTTTCCCTCCTTTCTCTTAGGAAAACCCTTTATTCAATGGGTTTTTGGTTTCATTAAGGTATGAAATGGAATTAGTTGGATCTAGGTCTTTTTGGTATAAAATTATCGATTAAGGTGTTATCCTAATTGACTATTTGAGGTGGTGTGGTTTGGTGTGCTGGTGGAATGCTAAAATCACACAATCTTTAAATCAAAGGAATGAAATTCATCAATTAGGATTCATAAAATGAATTATAAAATTGAATTAGACGAATAAATAAATAATGAATGAACCTGCTTTATCCAACCCCTGGATCGAGTTCTTTTTGTAGGACCCCAGGACTCCCTGAGAGGGGAGGGGTGAATCATGGTGTCAAAATTTTCTTTTCAATGTTGTGGATCTTGTTCCCATGTTGGTAGGAACTACTTAAACCTGTATGATGGATATGATCAGCAATAAAACATTCACAAGAAAAGAGATAACACAAAAATTTTACTTCGTTCACCACTAAGGGCTGCATCCAAGGAGCATACGCCGACAAGTTTCCTGTCGTACCAAATTCCACTAATCTTCACTGGTTGTGGATTACAATGGTTCGAGAACAGTCACTATGTCTGAGGATCACTACCTTTACAAAAGGTTCGGTGATATCTTACGGTGTCCCTTGGGTCACTCCTGTTAACTCCCCCTGGCTCACTGTCGTTGGTGAAGTCCATCTCAGTTTATAGATGTGAAGGTCTCTTCAATAGATTTGCATTGAAGTATTTGTCTCATGTTCAGCATGAGATTTTTCTTGCATCAGAGTCCTGAGTTGATGCTCTTTTTTATTCAACCTTATACTTTAGTGAAATAACTAAATTCACTATATCTGCTTCTTCTCTTCCTTTGATTCTCAATACTAACACCTGAGTGTATTGATATATTCCACTCTTTCTGTGGAGATCTGATTTTAGTTGCACGAACCGCTCTTCTTCTCTTCGAAAAGCACAATGAGGATGTTAAACATCATTTATGTGTGTGCGGTACCACTTCTCTTCATAATTTTTTTTTTCACTATTCTTCCATCTCTGTAAATGAATACATCATTTGTTACACTGAAGGTATCGGGAAATCTTATGGCTTTCTTGCAGTTCCACGAAGATGGGAAAGCTCCAACAACACCTGGCGCTCTTCTCTAAGCCTGGTGCGCAAGTACAAATATGGTACGCAAGTCTTCGGTGCTCCAGTCCAAACAGGCATGAAAGTGTCACCAATGCACCTGTGCGACGCTTCCTTCCCCAACCACAAACTTGCGTTACCCACTTCCTTTCTCTCCCAAACTGCCTTGTGCGCGTAGCCAACAACCGGTGCGCAACTTCAAACACTGGCGCGCAAGTCCACCTGCGTGACCACACAATTCTTGCACGACTTCCACCCCTGTGTGATGGGAGAATTGATTTTTCTAAGTGTTTAACTTTGTGAGAGATGAGGAGGGTTGCTCCTCCATTAATAGGAAAACTGGACCCCCTGTCCGATGACGCGCAAGTCCTTCCTAGGCGCGCAGGTTTCGGCACGCAGGTCCATCAACCGAAGTCTCTGTCACATAACACACTTGAACGCCCCAACCAATACTTGCATGAACTTCTTTTCTTTTCCATATTTTGGTGTTATGTTCTTGAAAAACAATAGGCGCGCATGTTTCCAATCCTCCTAGGCACCGGTGCGCAAGTCTCTTCACGGTGCGCAGGTCACTTGCACGACAAACCCAACACTTGAGCGACCCTATTTCCTTTGCCATTTTTTCCATGTTTTGATCTTGAACTCGACATGCCACCATGGAAATTCCTTTGTCAACAAATTTGTATTTAGTTTGTTTGCTTTCTCAACCAGCACGATCACCTCAAAATAACTTCTTCATGGTGATCTGTATCCTTCAGTAACTCATCAGCTTTTATCACAAAATCCAGAATTTTGATATGTATTCTTTGAAGGAATAACTTTAGCATCGTCATCTTCTATGAAAATGTGATGTGCATGGATATGTAAGAATTCGAATCCCCGCACGACCGTCTTAGAATTCAAATCATTTTCACATTGTCTTCTTCATCAACCATCATGATCTACATCATGAAACCATATGATTCAATTCGTCAATATGTCTCTTGAATGGTTCTCATGCAATCATGATTAATTTCATGGTCTTCATCAAAAACCCATGGTTCTAATGAAATAATGAGGAATTGCATGGTCTTCATAAAAATACCCCATTCTTCAAGTTCTTTGAACTTATGATCAGGACAACAATCGTTTGAATTACCATTCCTCCACTTCATTGGATTACTTCATGATCTCCTTCATTTTAATCATCATTGAAAACTGTTGACAAAAAATAAAACCTTATTTAAAAAGTGGTTCCAACACTTTTTTCCCTAATTTAATTTTGTCAACATTTTCATCTACATTTAAATTTAAGGTTTTCATTACATTATTTTTAATTTCATTATTTTACACAACCCTAAACCCATCATTTTCAATAAATATTGAAAACACTGAATGGAAATAGAATATGTGAATTAGGATCAGTGATTGATCCAATAGTAAAGCTCCACAAGTGAGATGTCCCTTGTCATCCTCTATGATGCACTATGAAAATATAGAAAATTTATTTTTCCATGCCCAGTGATAGACATACATTACATTAGGAACTATTTTTAGAGATCTAAGAAGTTATTTTGATCACTTTTTCAATGTTCACATTTTTGTAGATTTTTAAATCGTTATCATAATAAAATTTTAAAAACATTTTTCATGATGTCATAAAACTCAAATTATTATGCATGGAGTAATTACTCACTGGTGAATGGAGAATAAGTAGACTACCATAAGATGAAAATCAAATGAAGGGTTGATTTATTAATGATAAGGGTCATACAGAAAGAAAGAGAAATTTCAACGCGGATCTCACGTGAAGTTTTGATGGCCTTGGCTGATGAACTCCAAGATAAAGTACAAATATTTATGGATAAGAAAGAAGCGCCACATGTCATCCAGGATTTCATTGATATTGTTGGACAAAAATCCCTCAAGGCAACATTGAAGCAGTTTTGAGGTGATTGTGTTTTTTTTGAGAAAGTGGACATCTGTGTTGTGATTGTAGACAAAGCAAAACATGACATAAAATTTTTTTGACAAAGGGGATTTCATGGTGGTATGTCAAATTCAAGGGTTGTGGTTAATGATCCAGGATTGATTCAATACCATCGACAAAGGGATGGATGATATGGAGCCGGTATAAAAAGATCAGATAAAAGGTGGCGTCGTTTTCTAGTGTTTGCCATATTTTTGGGCCTGAAAATCGACAAATGATGAAAAGTGGTTTTTGGCATAGGGACTAGTGTGCCATGTAATTTAAGGAGAGGAAACATGAACATCCCTAGTATTTCAAGATCATAGAATCAAAATATGGCAAAGGGCTAAGGGGCGCTCAAGTTTTGGAGTTGGTCATGCAAGTGATTTGCGCGGTAGGAGACTTGTGTGCCGAAACATGCGCACCGAGGGGATAATTTCATGCCATTGCGTAGGGTGTCCAAATGCCTATAAATACAGGTCGACCCCTCCTCATTCGGTGAAGAGTTCAACACTTAGAAAAATCAGAGTTCTCGTCACGCTGGTGTGGTGGTCACACAAGTGGTGTGTGGTCGCGCAAGTAGAGGTTGCACGCCTGGTGATAGTTTCATGTCCAAGGTGGCCTGGGCGAGGAAGGAAGAGAGTCACAAAGGTTATGAGTTGAAGAACGAAGTGTCTTTCAAGTGGTTTGGTGACACCTGCATGCCATATTTTGAAGAAGCCTGAAAGTTGTTGGTTGCATGCCAAAATTGGATTGGGTGTAATGGGTTGGGCGTCGTGAAAGTTTGGAGTAGCAGCAGCTTGTGTCATGGAAGTGGTTGAGGTGGACTTGCATGCTAGTTATGACTTGCATGCTGAGAATTGCGCGCCGACTTAGAGAAGTGCGCCAGGTAAGGTTGATTCATGGCAGAGATTCTGGGCTATGTGAAAGCTGAAATATTGCCCGATACCGTCGGTGCAAAGTGAAATTCATCTATGGGTGAAAGTTGGACTTCAACAGATCATCCACATACAACATATTTTGTATTCATTAGTGATAATTAAGATACCTACATGTCTATAAACTGTGAGTGGATCCATTCTAGAGTTGTGAGCAAAGGAAGAGGAAGAAGGTGATCCTCTCCACCGGCAGTGAGCCAGAGAGAGAGAGACACAGGGAGTAACCATTGGGAAAGCAGTGAGATGACCCAAAAAATTGTAAAGGCAGTGAGCCTAGGAATAGAAGTGATCTATCCCGAACCTTGTAAAGAGTAGTGTTATTATAGTGGATTTGGTACATCGGCACCATTTCGGTGTATGCTCCTTGGACATAGCCCAGTTAGGGTGAATCATGTAAAATGGTTGTGTCATGTGCATGATTTACATTCTGTTTATATTGTGCAACGGGAAAGGGAGAGAAGAGTGTTTTTCTTAACAATGAAACAAGATCAGAACTGGCTTTAATTTTAAATTAGTCATACCCCGATTCAACCCCCCACTCAAGGTATTCAGCCTTGTGGACCGAAAAATTGGTATCAAAGGGAAAGGTTGATATTTGTTCTTCTATCAATGGAGGTCAATAATCATAAAGGGATTCCAATCTTCGATGGAATTAATTTTCAGATATGGAAGAATCGAATGCAACACTATTTCCGATCTTTTGGAATGGATGTGTTTTCAGTAGATATGCATGGTATCTTAGCTGACATCAACAGTGAAGCATTATCAGATGCTGAAAGAAGGTAGATATATGCTGACGCGAAGGGAATTAATGCTTTAGGTGGAGCCATTTCAAATGATATCTATACGAAGGTGATGTCATGAAAAACATCACATGCTATGTGGGAAAATCTTTTGAACATAGATGAAGGGGATAAAAATGTCAGAGAGGCAAATATGCAAGTTATTTGGAACAAATATGAATATCTGAGAATGAGCCCGAATGAATCTATTGATGCATTTTTTGACTGGGTAAATGCTGTTGTGGAAGACATGCGGAGTTTTGGAGAAGTCATCGATGATATAAAGATTGTGAAGTGTATCTTGAGGAAACTTCCACCTCGGTTTAATCCGAAAGTCTCAGTCTTGGAAGATAAAGGCCCAAAAGATCTGATGTTGGATAACCTGCCGAGTACCCTTGTTGTATATGAAATGAAGAATGATGAGAATGATGCTATGGAAAAGGAGAAATCCAATGAGGTGGAATTTAAGGCCATGAAGAATCTAACCATCTAAGAATACTATGTGCAAGATGTGACAAATAAAGTTATGCCATTTCTTTCCTCGAACCTTCACAGAGGAAAAATAAAATTTAAAGGGAAACTACTACTTGATTTGTTTAGATGTGGTAAGGTTGGACATCATGCAGCAAGGTTCCCAAAGATGTCTCCAGATGATGAATTGGATGAATTTGAAATCCCAACGAAGATGTATTCAACCTATGTGAAATTAAAAAAGCAATTCAAGAGAAATTTCATCCAGAAAAAGAATCTTCTTTCACAAGACTATGAAATTTCAGATGTGACATAGGTTGAAGAGGTTGAAGAGATTGAAAACAGCACGGATCGTGGGGAAAATTCCATGGTGGTTGTTGTTGGCAGTTCTCATAAGAAGGAAGTAAAGACACTGGAAAAGAAGATGAAGAATTTGAAGGAATAGTTGATATGGAAGTTGAATTGGAAGCCTCTCTTGAAGAGAAATATGTTTGGAGATCCATAATGAAGAAATCCAATAAAGTGGTTCATGATGACAAACTCTATATGCAACAATAGTATGAATAAATGTCTGATATGCTAGAAGAAATTGAACAAATAAAATCTTCAACACCAGAGAGATTAGAAAATATTGTTGAGTATAAGCTTAAAATTTAGGAATAAAAGAATGAAATCGATTGTTTGACTAACACTGGAAAGGAGCAGGTCAAACGTATCAAAGAACTTGAAAAAGACGTTTTTTGTCTGTGAAAAATGATTAAATATTAAGTAAAACTCGTGACACCTAGTACAGTGCCATAAAAACAAATTATCCAGAAGACTGAAAATAAATAAGTGGAGCACAGACCACTAGCAGAAAAGAAGCAACAATCGTTTTCCAAAGATAAGACTGGTATGAGACATGAACGAAAATAGAAAGTTGTCATGGATGAAGACAAACCGCAAGAATCTTCTCTAAGAATGAAGATAGATTTTGGTACAAAACAGAATCAGAATATTTGCAGATCCCAAGGGAAAACCAATAGTGTAGAATTGACACACATGAATGATTTTACATTCATTGCTATTGCAGGGGAAAGAGGGGACACTCACAGAATATGTGTTCTATAGCCAAGAGATACCGAAGGGCACAAGAAAAAAAGTGGCATCCAAACAGTGCTCAATATTATAGAACATCTTTTTAAGGTCATTGTTTTTTGTGTGGATGATTTTCTCACATGGCTTGATATTGCACTTCAATCTTTCATGGAGATGTGCCAAAACAAAACTCGATCATTCATAAGTAGCATGTTAGGGAATCAACAAGTGATCAGAAAACAAAAAATCAATTTGTAGCTCTATTGGATGAAGTTGTTCCGTCACACTCTAAGGAATATCAAATTCTCCAAACCTCGCTGAGTGTGAAGTCGAAGACATGGATCAAAAAGAAAATGGATGAGAAGGTAGTTGTTTTTGAACTTTCACTTAAAGCTTTAGTTCATTCGGGAGTATGGATCCTTGACAGGGGTTGGACATCCCATAGGACACGTAAAAAGGATCTCATTACAAGAATTAAATATGAAAAAGAAGACGTTTTCAAGTTTGGGAATGATGAAGGGATAAGGATTATTGGTTCCAGAAAGGCTAAATTTGGGGGAAAAGAAATGAGATGTGCTGATGTCTTGGTAGTAGAGGGCCTCAGCCATAACATACTCAGTGTTGGTCAACTATGTGACTCTGGGCACTCTATCTGATTTACCATGAAGATGTTTGTTGTAAAAGGAAAATATGGAGTAGTCGTTCTATAGGGAAAAAGGAAAAAGGGAAATCATTACCTTGTAAGTGGGGAAGAATATTTTTATCTTTTATCCAGAGAGGAAGAAAACAAGTTGTTGCATAAGTGAAATGGTCATCTATGCCAACCATCTATGGAAGATCTTGTAAAGTGTGATGCAACTAGAGACCTTCCCACATTATCACATGATATCACTCATACGTGCGATGTTTTCTTATAAGGGAAGATCATCAGAAATATATACAAGCCAAAGGAATAGAAATCAACCAGAGTGCTCGAAATGTTGAATGATGATGTTTGTGGACCGATCTCACCACGAGCCAATAATGGGAAAAGGTACTATATCATTTTCATTGATGATTATAGTGGAATGGCTTGGGTATTTTTCATTACCCATAAGACAGAAGTGTTTTGTTGTATTAAGAAGAATATGAGGGAATCAGAAAGGGTTCTTGGGTAGAAAATTTTGAAGTTTTGTACTGATAACAGTACATAATTCACATACAATCAAGTATAAGACTATCTCGAGAAACACGGGATAAGACATCAGGTTTCATCAGTGAGAAATACCCAATATAATTGAGTAGTTGAAATGTGAAATTATATCATCAACATAAAGGCTAGAATAATGGTTTTTGAAAAGGACCTACTAGAGAAATTTCGAAAGGAAATAGTTTTGACATCGGTCTATATTTCGAACAGGGCTCTGTTGTGTCCGAAAGATGGGAAGACTCAGTATGAAATGTGGTATGGAATGAAACCAATGTTAAAATAATTTTGAATCTTTGGAAGTAAGTGTTTCATCCTCAAAAAAGGAAACCCCATGAATTTTGTGTCAAGAGGAGATGAGGGGATATTCCTTGGATACTCAGGGAAAAGAAAATCATATAAATCCTTCAACAAAAGGTTAGGAAAAATTGTTGAGAGAAATGATGTCACTATAGCTAAAAATGAACAAAATACTAAATGACTCAGTGAACAGTTTCTGGATGAATGTGATGAAGAGGTAAGCAACACAGCGGGAGTAAGAGTGGCACATGCTGACTCAGAAGAAGATAATGATGATGAGAAAGTGGAAACAAAATCTGAATCTGCTATGAAGACAAAGAGTCAAGATGAAATTGTTCGGAAAAATATCATTGGTGATCAGCCATCTCCACTTCAGGCTCGAAGAACGAAATCATTATAGCAGACATCGTTTTTATCTCAGGTGGAGCCGAAATGTTTTTCAGATGTTGCTGAATATGAGTACTGGGTTCATTCTATGAATGAAGAATCAGAACAGATTGAGAAGAATCATACGTGGGATATTGTTTCAAGATCAGCATATAAGAATTTCATCCAGACTAAATGGGTATATCACAACAAGATGAATGAATATGGCACTGTGGTTCGAAACAGAGCATGACTAGTGTGCAAAGGATACTCCTAGATAGAGGGAATGTATGTTTATGAAACATTTGCACCAGTTTCAAGGATGGAGATAATATGATTATTCTGAACAATTGCAGTGCAATGGATGTTCATAGTGTTCCAGATGGGTGTCAAATCTGCATTCTTGAATGGAGTTCTGTAGGAGGATGTGTATATTGGGAATCCAGATGGTTTTCTCATTCATGAGGATGAGAGCAAGCTTTGCAGACTTAAGAAGGCGATGTATGGGATGAAACAATCACCAAGAGAATGGTACTCAAGGTTTGATCAGTACTTGAAGAATCTTGGTTTCCAGCATGAGGGAGTTGATTACAATATCTATTTCAACAACGACAGTAATCAAAGGATGATGGTGTTGGTTTATGTCGATGACATAATATTTGGCCAATCAGATGAAGCTCAGTGTAGATAGTTTTCTGAATTCATGAAAAATGAGTTTGAAATGTCAATGATTGGAAAGATAATGTTTTACCTTGTTCTTCAGGTGACCCAATGATGGAATGGAACATTCATTCCTAAATCCAAATATTCCAAGGAGGTTATAATAAGGTTTGGAATGGAGAATTCCATGGCGATAAAGACTCCGGTTTCTACCCGGATGAAATTATCAAAAGATGATGATGGTAAGGCAGTTAATATCACAAAAGACAGGCAAATCATTGGATGTCTATTGTACTTAACTGCAACAAGGCCTGAAATTGTTTTCAACACATTCCAAGTAGCGAGATATCAGAGTAATCCCAAATAAATCCACATGATTACAGTGAAAATAATACTTCGGTATACCAAGGGCACGGTGGACTTTGTCTTGACATATAATGACAAATCTTAGACATAGTTATTGGGATATACTGATTCTGATTGGGCCGGTTCAGCAGATGATAGGAAATCAACATCTGGAGGTGAATTCTATCTTGGTTGACTAAGTATTGCTAGGCTATGCAAGAAGCCAGATTGCATTTCATTAAGTACCACAAAATCTAAGTATGTTGTGGCCACTCAAGAATGAACACAATTATTGTGGATGAAGCAGCTGCTTGATGATATCGTAGTTGAAGTGAAGTCTCCAATAGGAATCCAGTGCGATAACTCAGGTTCTATAAAGCTTATAAAAAATACTGTCCACCATTGAGGACAAAGAAAATTGAGATAAAGTATAATTTTATCGAGGAGAAGGTTGAGCAGGGAATCATGATGTTGGAGTATATGCCTACAGAGCTACAAGTTGCAGAAATTTTAACAAAGGCCTTACCTAAGGAAGCTTTTTAAAGACATCAACTGGATCTCGGTGTTCAGTCGACTCCCTGCACTTGAAAGAGTGTCGATGTGGAACACCCCCTCTCCCTGAGGTATGGTGTGTTTTTCCCTAATGTGGTGATATGTGTTCTCTACTCTGTTACAGATTACAATGGAGTGACATTTGTGTTCATTGACAAAGTGGGATAAAATAGTGATTGTTCAAAGGGGAGATAGTGTGGCAATTTGAAAAATCATCAATGATATGGGGAGAACCTAACAGGTGGAGCTTCGAGAAAGGGGGAGCAATAGAAAAGGGGGAGAGTATTAAATCTGACAATGCTTGAAGGGATCAATCAAAGAATAGATATCACGATAGCTGATGATCGTGATGAAAGTAGAAGATTGGTGTTGGGATACGGTAAGAATATTTCCAAAAATTGGTATCAGTTTGATGTCAAAAGTGGGTTTCAGAGATGAAGTTATTCATTGATGAACATTTCATTTACTCTTGTTTCGCATGCCGAGCATTGCTCATTTGTGCTTAGAGTATGTGTTGAGTACATCCTTGATCACTATCAAAATCATAATAGGTGAATGGTGGCTGAATAATTATCGATGTATCTTTTGGAGGAAGTGTTTTCAACAACCCCAAAGGGGGAGATTATTGGGAAAAAATCCCTCAAGGCATCATTGATGCAGTTTTGATGTGATTGTGTTTGTTAACAAAGTGGACATCTGTGTTGTGATTGTGGACTATGTAAACCATTTTATACAAATTTGTTGACAAATGGGATTTCATGGTGGCATATCAAGTTCAATGGCTATGGTTAGCAATCCATTTTTGATTCAAGAACATCGAAAAAGGAATGGATGATCTAAAGGCGGTACAAAAAGAGCAGATGAAAGGTGTTGTCATTTTGGAAAAGGGACGTGCATTCCGTGTAATTGAAGGAGAGGAATCTAGCGCACCCCATGTTATTAATGATCAGAGCATCAAAATATGGTAAAGGGATATGGGGCGCTGAAGTTTTAGAGTTGTTCGTGCAAGTGATTTGCGCCGAAGGAGACTTGCGCACTAAAACTTGTGTGCCATGGGGATACTTGTTCCCTGTCATGCAGGTTGTCCAAATGCCTATAAATACAGGTCGACTGCTCTCCATTTGGTGAAGAGTTCAAAAATTAGAAAAATCAGTGCTCTCGTCGGGCAGGTATGGTGGTTGTGCAAGTTGTGTGTGGTTGCTCAAGTAGAGGCTGCATGCCAGGTGACAGTGGCACGTCCAAGGTGGTATGGGCGAGGAAGGAAGAGCATCACGTAGGTTCTGAGTTGAAGAAGGAAGTGTCACAAAAGTGAATGGTGACACTTGTACGCCATATTTTTAGGAATCGTGTAAGTTTTTTGTTGCGCGCAAAAATTGGATTGGGTGTAATGGGATCTGTGTCACGCATGATTGGAGTAGCAGAAGCTTGTGTCGCGCCTGTGGTTGAGGTTGAATTGCACGCTAGTTTTGAATTGCGCGCTAAGACTTGCGCGCTGGCTTAGAGAAGGGTGGCATGTAAGGTTGATTCATGGAAGAGCTTCAGGGCTGTGTGAAAGCTGGAAGATTTCCCGATACCTTCGGTGCAATGTGAAATTCATCTACTAGTGAAAGATGAAGTTCAAAGAGAATCCACATACAATATAGGATGTATTCATTAGTGATAATGAAGAGACATACATGTCTATAAACTGTAAGTGGATCCTTTTGAGAGCATTGAGCAAAGGAAGAGAAAGAAGGTGATCCTCTCCAATGGGTGTGATCCAGAGAGAGAGAAACATGGAGTGACACTTGAAAAAGTAGTGATTTGACCCTTAACATTGTAATGTCAGTGATCCTAGGAAGATAAGTGATCTATCTCGAACCTTTTAGAAAAGAATGCGCTTATAGTGGATTTGGTACATCTTTACATTGCCGGTGTATGCTCCTTGGACGTAGCCCAGTGAGGGTGAACCAAATAAAAATTTTCGTGTCTTGTAAATGCTTTACTTTCTATTCATATTGCGCAACGAGAAAGACAGAGAGGAGTGTTTTGATTAACAGCGAAACAAGATCAGAATGGGCTTTAATTTTAAATTAGTCATACCTTGATTCACCCCCCCCCTTCAGGGTATTTGGCCTTATAGACCTAACAAAAGGCATACATGAAGTTGAAGCCAAACTCAACATGGAGGAGCCCAACTACCTACCTTCATCAAGTGAAGATCCAGTCCCAAAGTCACTCTCCACATAAGAAAAAATTCAAAATACTCAAACTTAGGGTGATGGTACAATCTTGAACTCACACCATTTTAATTTCCTTGAATATAATTTGAGTATAACTCCCAACTATTTTGAGCTTTCATAATCGATTAACACATATTATTCCTTGGAGGATGAAGATATAAAAAAAAGTTGCACATATTGAGGCACATCTGGAGCTCCCAAAAGACATTGAACATCTACTGGAGGAATCCCATGAAGTTATACTAGTGGCTCTAACTGAAAAACCCAAGACGCATATACTTCACATCTGGAGAAACCACTAGAAGGATATAGAGATGTTGCAAAAGTTGAAACAATGAAAGAGGAGGCTTCTTACATTATCCCACCACCACCATAGATGTTGTACCACATTGCGTTGGGGGTGGACTTAGTGTACTCTATCCATGGTGTCCTTCTCAAGAAGAACAGATATGTGGATGCTGGGAAAAGACACATGTCGTGGTTAATATCAAAGATGCATCAACCACCATCTGATTTTGGATAACAGGTGGTACATCCCTCTAGAGGCAGTAAAAAATCCTATCCCATTTTGGGGATCATCCCAAAATTTATCAATACATGATTTTTATATTTCAATTTTTTTATATTGGTCCAGTAAAGGGCCCACTACTCCTTATCTTTTGGAGATTTAATGAAATTATCCTTATTCTTAAGTTAGTAATTACCTTTTGTAGGATCATATATGGGAAAAGGAATCCTTAAATAAAGGAAGTGGAATGAAGCATTATTTAAAAAAGTGTGTTCATTTTTAGTGATTAATAATTTAAACTCATTACATTTTATGGCCCAAAAAATGAATTAAGAGTTTAAAGATAAAATTGCATGTCCACACATGAATTACTAATTTACATAACTTATCTATGAGACATGCGTTTCTTAGGAACCCTATGATGTCATGTTTTATATTTCAATGTTAATTAGATTGAATAAGTAAAATGGAAATTTGAAAGATTAATGTTAAGAATAGATATTGAAATGATGACTCATGATTTAAGGGAATTAGTTGATTTATGAAAATTAAATTTCCCTACCAGGTTTCATACATTGAATTTCTAAAATTCTTGTGAATTGATTTTTTATTATTAATCATGTCATAAGTGATTGTAAAATATCATTTTTCTTGTTCTTGAGAGGAATTTTAGACCATGAACTTCCTATTTATTCTTGAGAATATTTCTTGAGTTATCTTGGGACATGTCACCGACTAGAACATGCATTTTAAGTTGTCAAAGCCATTATTATAAAAAATCACATTTAAAATGATTGAGAAATTTATGAAAACGCCTTATCCTTAATGACCACCTTTAAATAAATCCTTATTTTATCCCATAGAGACCATGACTGTCCTTAATAGGGACGACCCACGTCTTATGCAATTTTTATCCATGCGCACCCTACTCTTTGTATTTGTATGATATTTTAAAAATGATGTGTGGGGTGAATGGAATCATTGTGGAAGGGATGTTATAAATTGTAAGGAAAATTTTTAGGGGTGATATTAATAAATTTAAAAAGGTCGTGGAATCATTCATTTTACTTCATTGTTTTCCCCTCATGAATTTAAAAAAAATAATAAAAATTGACCAAAAGAACCCAAAAATTGATAAAATTGGGTTTTGATTTGGGAAAAAACAGGATATTCCAAATTGATGGTCCTCTTATCATATGTGGTTAAGTGATAAATTCTAGGTTTTATCTAATAATAACATTAGAAAAAATAAAAAAACTAAAAAAATTAAAAAAAATCCAGAGGGTGCATTAATCATTCAATGTACATTACATTGATCAGGATCTTACTATGAGTTTTGGGGGAAGTGGGTGTTGCTACATTGAAAAGGATAATTTCCTTACACTTTATGATATCAAGCATTTTACATAAGAGATAAACCACTTCCTTGTGCCTTAATTGTTAAAACATCAAATCCTACCAACCTTAATCCTTAGAGTGTCTGGAACCTTTATTGAAAAGTCCTCATGAATTTATGTCCCTGTTTTCTTTACAAAGTGGAGAAAATGATTCTTTTACAAGATTATGGATAATTTTCATGTTCTCATGATTTGATCATAACTCTAATTGAATTTAATCATTAGACATTAGAGTCAAAATTCAAAGGTGAGGTAAATAATTATGTGGAATGTTGAATAATAATGAATTGAGAAACTTGAATTAATGAAAGAATATGTTCAATCAATTTTCATTGGGGAAAACTAAAATAAATAAAATAATTATTTCATTAAAGATTGGGAAATTAAATTGACATTTTATGAGGATATTTGAAAATTTTATTTTTCATTAAAAATTGATAAATATTATTACTTTGAAGTTTAAACACATGTTACATTTGTGTCCATTGAATTCAATGATGATATTTTATGCCTGAGGAAAAGCATAGTTTTTGTGTCCGAGAATTGATAGAGCTAATATTTTCCAATTTTTTTCATGAATTAGAATTTATTTAATCATCCCAAATTATTAATTTGATCTTATATGAATCAATTTTCGATTCTTGATGTGTTTTGAGCAAAATGGTGAAATGGGCATAGTTTGGTATTTTTGGAAAAAAAATTATATCAAGGGTATTTTAGTCATTTCTATAAACATATAATCCAAATTTATTGAATATTTTTTTGGTGTAATACTAACTGAATTGTCTTCAAGTTTTTCTTCTGGACGAGGGGCTGAATCGATAATCTAGATGCTGTAAAAAATCCATCAAGTCAACAATATTTTCGAGAAGACAATGTGAACCCCACAATAACAACGAAGATCCATCTCATCCTAAACACCTCCAAATGAGTTTATTACACTTGGGGAAAAAGGATTACTAAAAGGTTCCTTCTAAAAATTAATTAAATGGATTTGTGAATCCATTAAGGTGTCTATTGAATGACATATGTTTGGGGGAAGCTGCCTAAATCCTTTATCCAGAAACAGAAACTATGAATGAAAAATTCATAACTCATACAACCGGTGGCCAAAGTATCTGAAATATGGCGGTTGAACGTAAAATACAATATTGAACAACTTTTATTAAGGGTTATTCACGTTTATTGTCAATTATTGGGTAAAATATTCGAACACATGTGGAGGATAGAAATCATCATATAAATGGAGAGGATCAACTACCTCTCAATTTATTCCAATCCTTCCCAAAACCATCTGGGGAGTCAAGGATATGAGGCCAAGATCCATTTGGGAATATTATTTCTTTATTTTTTTTATTTTTATTTTTCATTTCCATTGTAGTGCATTAATCTTTTTTTATACTGATGTGTTCCCCTTGCTTCTTCCACCATTTTTCTATTCCCACTATAATTCTCATTCCCTCTCTTCCATCTTTCCATAGTGATCTATATGAACATCACGTTGGAATGTGACTAACTTAATGCTCGGAACTATGGGAGGTTTCATAGTGTTCTTCACTATTTCATATAAATTCAAAATGTCTTTATTCTATGTGTGATGGAGGTGAGAACATTGCACATGTGCGAAAGTCCTCCACCACAACACTATTATCAAATTCATTCCATTCCATTGATAAATTCATCTTCCCTCTCTTCTCTTATGGAAACCCTTTATACAGTGGATTTGGGGTTGCATTAAGGGATGAAACAACATATGGTGGAGCTAGGTCTTTTGGGATAGAATTTTCGGTTGAGATGTTATCCTAGTTGACTATTGGAAGAGGTATGGTTTGAAGTTCCAATGGCATTCTAAAATCACAAAAATCATTAAATAAAAGGAATTTAATTCATCAATGAGGATTCATAAAATGAATTATCAAAATGAATTGAACCAATAAATAAATAATGAAAAAGCTATATAATCCAAACCTAGGACTAAGTTCTTTTTCCCCAAATTTCATTTTATCAGCATTTGCATCTACATTTATATTTAATTTTTCAATTACATTATTTTAATTTCACTATTTTCCAAAACCCTTAAAACGATCATTTTAAATAAATATTAAAAACACCCAATGGAATTAGAATACGTGAATTAGAATTAGGGATTGAAGCAACCACAAAGCTCCTTATGTGAGAATTCCCTGGTTAGCCTCTATGCATCACTAGCAAAATATATAAATATTCTTTTTCCAAGCCCCACGAAGGGCATGAATCAAAAATCGCACCATTTCTGGGGATCTATGAATTTATTATGACCAGTCTTAAAAATTCATATTTATGAAAATATTTAAATTTTTTCATAAAAAATATTTTTTTCCCATGACGTCTTAAAACTCAAATTTTTATGCATGGAATAATTACTCACATGGGCATGAGGAATAAATATACTACACTGAGAAGGAACTCCAATGAATAGATGACACTATAATGATATGGTTCAAATAGATGAAATGAGGACTTGAAACATGGATCTCACTTGATGATTTGATGGCAATGGCTGATGAACTCCAAGATGACATAGAAAGATTCAAGGCTATGAATGAAGTGCCACAGGTCATCCAGGATTTCAAAGACGACATCCATGACATTGGAGACAAACTCAAGATTGAGGAACTCGACTACCTACCTCCATCATGTGAAGATCAACTCTCAAAGGCACTCTCCACTAAAGAAAAGATTCAAACTGAACCAAATCAGGGAGATGTTACAATCCGGAACCCACACTCTTTTAATTTTATTGAAAATAATTTGAGTATAAGTGCTAACTATTTTGAATTTTTAGACTCGGTTGACTCTAATTATGTCTCGATAATGAAGATGAAAGTGGATATTAACCTGTGGAGTCACACCTAGAGAGCTCTAATGACATTGAAAATATAGAGGAGGAAGCCCATTAGGTTAAACCGGTTGCTCTTCTTAATGAACCAAAGACACATACTACTTCACCTCTGGAGAAACCACTCGAAGGAGAGGGAGCTACTTCAGATGTAGCAACGATGAAGGATGAGGCTTTAAACATCATCCTACCCCCAACATGAATGTTGTACAACATTGAAAATTGGGCAGAATTGGTGTACTCTATCCATAGAGTCCGCCTCAAGAATACAACAAATGTGGATGCTAGGAAAATGAAAATTTGGTAGTTCAAATCAAATAATCATCATCCACCCTCTAATTTTGGATAACAGCTGGTATTGCACTGTAGATGCAGAAAAAATTTAGGGACCACTTGGGGGATCATACCAAGATTTATCTTTACATGCTTTTTATATTTAAATTTTTATATTAGTCCATTATATAGGCCACTCCCCTTTACCTTTTTAGCTTTAATGACATTATCCTTATTTTTAATAGAGTAATTATCTTTTTTTAGGTTCATATATGGGAAAAGAATCCTTAAATAAAGGGGGAGGACTAAAGCATTATTTCAAAAGGGTGTTCAATTTTAATTTTTAATCATTTAAACACCTAACAACTTTTTTTCCATAACATGTTTTGGAGCTTTAAAAGATAACATTGTGTGTGAACACTTGAATTATTTCTTTACTTAACATATATAAGACACATAAGTTTCTTTAGAACCCTATCATTACATGTTTTATATTTCAATATTAATGAGATTTAATGAGTAAAATTGTAAATTCAATGATTATTTTTAGCATAGATGTTGAAATTATGACTCATGATTTAAATGAATTAGTTGATTTATAAAAATGAGTTTTCTCTACCATTTTTCATATGTTGAATTTCTAAGATTCATGTGAATTGGTTTTTTATTATTAATCATGTAATTAAGATTGTCTAATATCATTACTCTCATTCCTCAGATGATTTATAGACCAGGTACATCCTATATATTCTTGAGCATATTTCTTGAGTTATAATCGGACATGTCACCGACCAAAACATGCATTTTCACTTGTCAATGATAATACTATACAAATAAACATTTAAAAAGATTGAGGAATTTTTGAAAACCCTTATAATTAAATACCACATTTACATAAATCCTTATTTTAGCCCATAATGACCATGTATGTCTTTTATAGGGATGATCCATGTTTCAAGCCATTTTTTTCCATTCCTACCCTAATCTTGGAATTTTCATGATATTTTAAAAAGGAAGTGTGGGGGTGAACGGAATCATGGTGGAAGGGATGTTATATATTTTAAGGAATAATATTGTGGGTACAATGGTGGTAATTGTAATAGGTTTTGGAATCATTCATTGTACTTCATTGTTTTCCAATCTTGAAAAAAAATATAATAAAAAATGACCAAAAGAACAAAAAATTTAGAAAAATGGGTAATGATTTGGGAATAAAATTCACCATTTTATAGACAGACGGCCCTATAATCATATGTGGTTTGGTGATTTATTTGAGGTTTTAAATAATAATAACTTTTGAAAAAACAAGAAAAAGGTACAAAATTAAAAAAAAATCAAGAGGGTGAATTAATCATTCTGTGTGATTTTCATTGATCATGACCATACATTGAGTTTTAGGGGAAGTGGTTGTTGCTAATTTGAATAGGATAATTTCATTACAATTTTTTACATCATACATTTTACATAAGAGATAAACCTACTCATTGAGCCTTAATTTTTAAAATGTCAAATCCAACCAACCTTAAGCCTTAGAGTTATTTGAACCTTTTTTAAAAATTCCAAATTAATTTATGTACCTTTTTCATTACATGGTAGAGAAAATAATTATTTTACATGATTATGGATAAGGTGCATATTCTAATGATATTTGAGTAACTCTAAATGAATTTTATCATGATAGATGGGATTCAAAATTCCAAGGTGTGGTAAATTATTATGAGGCATGTTTAATAAAAATGAATTAAGAAACTTGAATTAATTGAAGATGAAGTTTCAAAATTAATCAATGGGAAAAAGTTAAATATATGATTTTATTACTTTTTAAAAAATTTGGAAATTAAGTTGATATTTTATGTGTATTTTTTATAATTTTATTTTTCATCTAAAATTGGTAAATTTTATTACGTTGTAATTTGAATATTGGTAACATTGGTTTCCTATGAATTCAATGTTGTGATTTTATGCTTAAGGAAAAGCACAGTTTATATGTGGGGGAATTGATAGGGAAAATATTTTCTATATTTTTTTGTGCATTTAAAATTTTTAAATCATCCAAAATTTTTAATTTGAGCTTATATGAATCAATTTTGTATTATGATGTGTTTTAAGAAAAATGGTGAAAAGCGCTTAATTTGGGGTTTTCGACAGATTTTTACATCAAGGATATTTTAGTCATTTATAGAAGCTTATAAATCAAACATAAAATAATATTATTTTGTTAGAATAGTAATTGAATTGACTTGTTTTTTGTATTCTTAACCAAGGACTGAATCAATCATCTAGATGCTGTAAAAATCAATGAAGTTGAAGATTTTTCCGGGCGAACTGCGTGGACCCCACAACAGTAACGGACATGCATCTCGTCCTACACACCTCCCAATGGGTTTATTACACATGGTGATGAAAGAGGACTAAAATGGGAGATTAAAAAAATACATGGAGTTGTGAATCCATTAAGGAAAACATTGAATGACATATGTTCAAAGGAAGCCACATGGATCCTTCATCAAGAAACTGAAACCACCAATGAAAAATTCATAACTCTTAAAACATGTGGCCAAATGAGATAAAATTTGGAGGATTAATGTCCAAAACAATAGTGAAAAACATTCATTAAGGAGTACACACGTGAATCAGAAAATTAATGGGTAAAACACACAAAATCCTTTGGAGGACCGAAATATATCTATAAAATGAGAGGAGCTCATACTACTCAATTCATTCCAATCCTTCCCAAAACCATCAGGGTAATCTGGGAGAGAGGCCAAGGGCCATTTAGGAATTTTCATTCTTTATTTTCCTTTTCATTTTATTTTTCATTTCCATTGTAATGCTTTAATGTTTTTTTTATATTAATGTGTTCCCCTTTCTTCTTCCACACATTTTATATTCCATAATATGGTGGATTAGGGGTTTTATTAAGGGATGAAACAGTATATGGTGGAGTTGGGTATTTCGGGATAGCATTCTCGTTTGAGGTGTTATCCTTATTGATAGTTGGAGGAGGTTTGGTTTAGTGTTCCAGAGGCATGCTAAAATCGCATACTCTTTGAATCAAAGGAATGTAAATCATAAATGAGGTTTCATAAAATGAATTATCAAATTGATTTTAAACAATAAATATATAATGAATGAACATGTGTTATTGAACACTAGGACCTGGTGTTTTTTTTGCTAATTTCATTCTGTCGGCATTTTATTCGACATTTCTATTAAAAGTTTTCATTACATTATTCTAATTTCACTATTTTCCAAAACCCTTAAACAAATATTTTTCATTAAATTTTAAAAGCAACAAAAATAATTAGAATAGGAGAATTACGATTAGTGATGGAACCAATTGAAAATCTCCTTAAGTGGGAGGAGCCTGATTAGCCTCTTTGTTTCACTACAAAAATATACAAATTTTATTTTGACACGATCCGCGATAGGCATGCGTCAAAACTGGCACCGATGCCTGGGAGCTAAGTAGTTATATTGATCACTTTTTCCAAATTCACATTATTATAAATATTTTACTTTTTTTATAAAAATATAAAAAAAACACTTTCAATAATGTCTTAAAACTCAAATTATTATGCATGGAATAATTAGTCACATGTTCTTGAGGAAGAAATAGACTAAACTAAGAAGTAACTCCAATAAAGGGATGATGCTCTAATGATAAGGTTCAAACAAAATGAAAGAGGACTAGGAACGTGTATCTCACTTAAGGATTTGATGACCATGGATGATAAATGTCATGATGGTGTATGAAGATTCAAGGATAAGAAAGAAGCGCCACAGGTCATCTAAGATTTCAATGAAGGCATCCATGAAGTTGGATCCAAACACAATGTAGAGGAGCCCGACTACCAGACTCCATCTACTAAAGATCAACTCCTAAAGGAAATCTCCAATGAATTAAAAACTAAAACTAAACCAAATATGGGAGGTGATACAATCTTTAAATCATACTCTTTTAATTTTATTGAAACTAATTTTAGTATAACTCCCAACTATTATGAATTTTCTGAATCGGTTAACACTTATTATGCCATGGTGGATGAAGATGAAAATGAAGATGCACATGTTGAAGCACAGATGGAGCTACCTAAATACATTGAACATATATAGGAGAAATCCCATGATGTTATTATAGTGGCTCTGTCAGAATAACCAAAGACACATACTACTTCACATATAGTGAAACCACTATAAGAAGTGGGATTTGTTTCAAAAGTATCCAAGAAGAAGGAGGAGGCTCCATACTTCATCCTACCCCCACCAAGAATGTTTTACCATATAGTGAAGGGGTGGATTTGTTTTTCTCTATCCATGGAGTCCTCATCAAGAAGAACACATATGTGGATTCTTGGAAAAGCCACATGTGGTTGTTCAAATCAATGAAGTTTCATCCACCCTCTTATTTTGGATAACAGATGGTACTACCTTCTGAGGGAAATAAAAATTCAGTTCCCACTTGGGGGATCAAAAAAATATTTATTTTTACATGTTTTTTATATTTCAAATTTTTTTATATTAGTCCATCATACAACCCACTCCTCCTTATATTTTTTAGCCTTAATGAAATTATCCTCATTCTTAACTAAGTAATTATATTTTGTGGCTTCATATATTGGATAATGAAACCTTAAATAAAGGATGAGGAAAGAATAATTATTTGAGCAGGGAGATCATTTTTATTGTTTAATCTTTTAAACTCCTTACATTTTTTTGTCAAAATCATATTTTTAGCTTTAAAAGATAAAATCGTATGTCCACACTTGAATTATTTCTTTACATTACTTATCTAGTAGACATGAGTTTTGTCGGAACCACATGATTCCAGGTATTATATTTCGATGTAAATGATATTGAATAAGTAAAATGGAAAATTGAATGTTTAATGTAAAGCTAGGATATTAAAATGACGACTCATTATCTAAGATAATTAGTGGATTCATGAAAATGAAATTTCCCTACCATTTATCAAACATTGAATTTCTGAAATTCATGTGAATTGATTTTTTACTATTAATAATGTAATGAGTTATTGTGAAATAACATTTGACTCATTCTAGAGAGTATTTATTGGCCAAGTACTTCCTATTTTTTCTTAATCATATTTCTTGAGTTATCTTGGGACATTTCACAGACCAAATTATTTGTTTGATCTTGTCAAAGCAATGATTGCACAAAAGGGAATTTAAAATGATGGAGTCATTTTCTAAAATCCCTCATCCTTTATGAACACCTTTATATAAATCATTATTTTAGACTTTAGAGACCACGAATGACCTTTATAGGTATGATCTATGTTTCAATCCATTTTTACCCTATCCTACACTACTCAGTGAATTTTCATGATATTTTAAAAATGAATTGTGGGGGTGAATAGAATAATGGTGGGAGTGATGTTATATATTGTAAGGAAATAGAGTGGTGGTACTATTGTTGGAATTGTAAAAGGTGGTGTAATAATTCCTTGTACTTTATTGTTTTCCCCTATTTAATTTAAAAAATAGTAACAATAAAATGACAAAAATATCCAAAAAATGAGAAAATGGGTCATGAATTGGGAAAAAACCGCCATTTTTAGACCTATGTTCCTCTAATTATATGTGTTTAGTTGATGGATGTGGTGTTTGATCTAATCATAACATTAGAAAAAAGATATAAAAATATAAATTAAAAAAATTAACAGGGTGCATTAATAATTCATTATGAATTACATTAATTATGACCTTACTTTGAGTTTTTGGGGAAGCGGGTGTTGCTACATTATAGAGTACAATTCAATAGAAATTTATATATCATGAATTGTACATAAGAGACAAACCTCTTACTTGAGGCTTAATTTTGAAAACATAAAATCCTTCTAACCTTAAGCCTTAGGGTTATTTGAACCTTTATTAAAAAGTCCTCATGAATTTTTGTGCTATTTGTATTTATACAGTGGAGAAATTAATTCTTTTACAAGAATATGGATAATGTGAATGTTCACATGATATTTTCATTACAATAATTGAATTTAATCATGAGATATGAGAGTCAATTTTCGAAGGTGAGGCAAATCATTATGTGGCATGTTTAACAATAATGAATTGATAAGCTTGAATTAATGAAAAAAAGAACCATAAATTTTCAAAGGGGAGAAGTAAAATATATGAATTAATAATTTCATTAAAAATTGTGAAATTAAATTTATATTTTATGTGGAATTTTAAAAATCGTAAAATTTTATTACATTGAAATTTTAATATTGGTAACATTGGTGTCCTTTGAATTCAATGTTGATATTTTAAGCATGAAGACAAGCACAGTTTAAGTGTGGGGGAATTGATAGAGATAATATTTTCCACATTTTTTTTTAATTTCAGATGTTTTTATTATCCCAAATTATCAATTTTAGATTATATGAATCAATTTTTCTTTTATCATATGTTTTGAGAAAAATAGTGAAGAGCTCTTAATTCTGGATTTTGGACAGATTTTTACATCATGGGTATTTTAATCATTTCCAGAAATATATAATTCAAAATTGAGTGAACCATTTTTTATAATACTAATTGTATTTACTTAATTTTAGTCTTCTAGACCAGGGACTGAATAGACCAACTAGATACCTTAAAAATCAATGATTTTTATGATTTTTATGTGCGAGCAGCGTGGAAACCACAACATTAATGGACCTACATCTTATCCTGCACACCTAAAAATGCATTTATTCTACATGGTGATGAAAGAGTACTAAATGGGGCATTCACAAAATAAATTACATGGAGTTTGGAATCCATTAAGGCATCCATTGAACGACATATGTTTGAAGAAAGCTGTCTGGATCATTCGTCCGGAATTAGAAACCCCCAATGAAAAATACATTACTCATACAAACGGTCTCCAAAGGAGATAAAATTTTTATGTAGAATGTCCAAAACATTCTTGAAAAACATTTATGTAGGGTTCCACATGTGCATCAGCCAATTAATGGGTAAAACGCGTGACAACTAGTGGAGGATAGAAATCTTCCAATAAAAGGAGAGGATCTCCAACCTATCAATTCATTCTAATCCCTCCCTACACAGTCTAGGGAATATAGGAGAAAAGGCCAAGATCCATTTCGGAATGTTTTATAATTATTTTCTTTTTATTTTTAGTTTCCATTACTATTATAATGGATTATTATTTTCTTATATTAAAGTGTTCTCATTTTATTTTCCACCCCTTTTCTATTCAAACTCTAATTCTCATTCTTTCTCTTCCATCATTCCATCATGATCTATATGCACTTCACGGTGGAAAGTGACTAACGTGAGTCATGGACTCGGGGGAGGCTTCATGATGTTCTTCGTTATTTCACTTCAATTCAAATTTTTTCTATTTGTGGCGGAGGTGGGAATATTGCATGTGTGCGACGGTCGTCCACCACGACACTATTTTCAAATCCATTCATTTCAATTGATTAATTCATTTTCTCACACTTATATTTGGAAAACTCATCATATGGTGGAGTTGGGGTTTCATTAAGGGATGAAATGGCATATGGTGGATCCGAGTATTTTTCGGATAACATTCTCAATTGAGGTGTTATCATAGTTGACTATATGAAGAGGTATTGTTCGGTGTGGCATAGGCATGCTATAATCACACACACTTTGAATCAAATAAAATTAAATCGTCAATGAGGTTTCATAAAATGAATTATAAAATTTATTTTAAAAAATAATTAATTAATTAATGAACTTATGTTATCCAACCCTAGGACCAAGTGAATTTTCCCAAATTTTATTCTTTCAATGCATTCATCAAACAATTATATATATAATTTTCATTACATTGTTTTAATTTCACTATTTTACAAAACCCTTAATATGATCATTTTTAATAAATATTAAAACAAAAAAATAAATAAAAATAGGTGAATTATGATCTATGATTGAACCAAATGGGAAGATCCTCAAGTGAGATGACCCTTTTCATCCTCTATGCTGCATTAGAAAATTATAGAAATTTTCTTTCACCATGCCCCCGATAGGCATGCGTCAAAACTGCCACCGATGTTGGGGAGCAATGTATTTATTTCAATAACTTTTTCAAAATTAATATTCTTGTAAATATTTTACTTTTTTTCATAAAAAAATTCCAATATGTATTCCAACACCATTTATTATGCATGAAATAATTAATCATAGGAGCATGAGTAAAAATATACTACACTGGGAAGGGACTCCAACGTATGGATGATGCACAAATTATTAGGTTCAAACAGAAGGAACAATTACTAGAAATGTGGATCTTACTTGATCATTTGATAGCCATGGTCGATGATCTCCATGATGACATACACGGATTCATGACTAAGAAAGTAGCATAACATGTCGTCGAGGATTTCAATGAAGGAATCCATGAGGTTGAATCCAAACTCAAAGTGGAGGAGCCCAAATACCTACCTTCATCTAGTGAATATCATATACAAAAGGTGTTATCCACTGAAGATAATATTCAAATTGAACCAAATTAGGGAGATGACACAATATTGAACTCACAATATTTTAATTTTAATAATACTAATTTGAGTATATCTTTGAACTATTTAGAATTTTCTGAATCGGTTGACTCTTATTTGGAATTGGAGGATGGAGATGAAAAAGATGATGCACCCATTGAGACACACCTAGTGATCCGTAAAGACAATGAACATCAACAAATGGAATCCCCTGAAGTTATAAAAGTGGCTCTTCTAGAAGAACAAATGACACATACAACTTCACATCTGAAGCGACCACTGGAAGGAGAGTGAGGTGTTCCCCAATTAACAAAGAATAAATAGGATGATTCATACTTCATCATACCCCCACCATGTTTGATGTACCACATTGCGAAGGGGTCTGATAAGGTGTACTCAATCCAAGGATTCCTCCACATGAAGAAAAAATATGTGGATGCTTAGAAATTCCACATTTGGTTGTTCAATTCAAAGTTGCTTTATCCACCCTCAGAATTTGGATAACAGTTGGTACTTCTCTATAGAAAGAAGTAGAAATTTAGGGTCCACTTGGGGGATCATAACAAGATTTATATTTATATGCTTTTTATATTTCAATTTTTTTATATTAGTCTAGCATATGACCCACTCATTCTTATCTTTTTGAGCATTAATGACATTATCCACATCCTTACGTGAGTAATTGTCTTTTTTAGGTTCATATATGGAAAGAGGAAGAATTAAATAAATTGTAAGGCCCCGACCCCAGTTACCTGGAGTCGGTGCATTATTTCATAACATTGGCATGATCACCAAAGATCAAGTATCGAAAGACCAATTAGTTTATTAGCTTTGGAAACACTAGATACATTCATAAGTATTACATTACATAATAATGTAAAACAATACTACAACAACATCTTGTATTCATATCCCCTCGTACTATCCCTGTAGGTCATTCATAATATACTTCTTCACATCCTGGAAAAATTAATACATTGGAAGGGGTGAGATTTGATGCTCAATAAGGATAACAATATAGCGGTATCTTTCATAAATAAACAGTAACATTTAAGGTATTGTATAACTAAAACAAAAGCCTTTTAAAATTTAACTTCAGCATAATATGGAAAAAATAAAATGAAATAATGCCATTTACTTATTCACATGGATATTCTACTAGTCGAATAATCACATGTAATATAAATAACCACTATCATAATGATGGAATGCATAATGCCAAACAATCATAACCACTTTGCCAATGTCTCGTGCCAAGACTAAAAATAATATTTTTCAAGGACTCGTGCCAAGACACTAGTTTTTCTAATGAGACCTATCGATGCATCGAGGAGCTATAGCGGGCTCCACCCCTCACTTAATAAGTCCAGTGCATTCCTCATATGAACATGTTTAAACATATCATAAACCATAACATAATCGTATCATGTAAAAAATGCACAAAGGAAACATAACATTTCCACATTTCAATAACAAGATATCAATAAAACACATTGATATAATAAAAACACTGTCAAAACCATTTTCAATACCATGATAAAAAAAATTAAAACTTGGCATTTATTTTTCATTTAAAAAAAGTTATGGCTTGTAGAGGAAGCCGAAACTCAAATAATGGTCACAGCGGTGGAGAAGTCATTATCACCACATACGTACAACAAGAAAAAAATTCCTTTTTGACGTTTAGTAAAACACTTCATATAAATATATTCCTTTTGAATAAATGTAAAAGTCAAAGGGGGTTATACACCGTATAAAAGAATGTTGTGTAAAAAACAAAATATACCTCAATGAATAAAGATTGAGACAAAGTCCCTTAAAAAGATCATTTTTTAAATAAAATAGATCTATTATGTGTATTCACTATATGTACACATAATGAAAGTATAAATACAAGATGGGACATAATAATATCATGACATAATTTGAAAGTAGGAGGTTAACCCAAAGAACAGAAAATGGGTTAAGAAGTTCCCTTACCTCGTGTCGGACTTGACTCGACCGTTCTTTAACCTATTGAATAATAAACTAGAGTTAACTTCTACTTGTTTAAGAACCATTTTCAAGTTCATTTTTCCTTTTATATCACTTATTAACTTGTTATGGACACTATGTAATTATTTAAGTTAATAACAGTTATTTTGTCATTCTTTGGTAGTTACGTCAAAAATAAACTTTTTATAATTACAGGTTGTTCATGTGGTAAAATATTCATTATATCCAGAATTATATTCATGATTTAGATATCATATATAACATATATATCCAGTATATACATGAATTTATAATATTACATAACATTTAGAGGTAAGAAATGAAATGCACCGTTCATGGAGACGGTAAGCCGTACGTACGCATGAATGCTACTTTCATTTCTATTTCATATTTAATGGAATGAAATAATAATTATATAAATATATATTATAAATCCAGTATAATATCATATATAATATCATTTACTCCATCCTTTATACATCCTTCATATGGCATTAACGATTCAAATCACTTTAATGTGGCGGTAGTCTGCACTTCCTAAAATTAAATTATCGTGTTTACCCATAATGGAAATCATAAAGGTATGCCATAAATGAAAAATATAGAAGCATAAGGAAAACATAAACATAATATATATCATATATAAATATAGTGAAATCTTAATGTCCACCATGAGAGGTGTTAAAAGAATATTGAACAATCATCGTTTCGTGAGGCAGTAATTTGTCACCCACAGAAACAGTATGTTCCTTAACGATTAGAAGAAGGTGTGTATAAGTGTAAATCAAATCCTTCTCATAAAAACATCATAGTATATTTAAGATACTGGTGTTGTTACCTAAGAAAGTAATAAAAAGATTTTAGGTGGTTGGAGAAGAAAAATAAAACAAAATAACACAAGAGAAGACATTACCTTAAAATCGGGTAACTCTATTTGATTTGAGCCAATGGATTCCTTGGGAAGACTTCTGCCCAAATTAAGGCTTCTAGGAGTAAGAGAGGGAAGTTGAGAGAGTATTTAGGAAGAGGTTGGCCATCCCAAATGGCTTGGAAGGTGTGAATAAGGTGGTAGTGGTGGGGCCTTTTATAAGAGGAGAGGAGTGGCACTCTTCGAAAGTCATGAAATGTTACATTATTATGAAGTGCATTTCATATTTCAAAGGACCCTCAATTATATTTTTAGAGGATAAGGTGATAAGGGTTTTAAATATACTCATCCAAAATGTTTTTAAAATGTGTAAATCTTCGATTATACATTATCTTTTTATTTTATTTAAATCGTTAATTAATGGGGTAATCGTTGAATCATCATGGTGTTGTGAAAAATTTAATTTATTTAATGTCTGAAAATTATAAAAAAAATTCCATGATGTAGAAAATAGTTTTATAAATATAATGAATAGTTATAGTTGAAATGTTAACTTATATAACCCCATGTAATAATTGTTTTAGTAAAACAACACATGTTTGTGTCAATTTTATTTTTAATTTAAATAAAAAGTTATTAATGTCATTTTTTTACCCAAGTGGCTCCATGGGGTCCCCAAGTTGGCCCATGGATTGTTTTGGTCGGCCACGACTCACCCAATTAGGGTAGGACAAGTGTCCAGATATTTTCATATTTTTATAATATCATTTTTACCTTAAATTTCACTAATTACATTTAATCGCGATTAATAAAACTTAAAAGTTACTATTCACCAAAAAATAATTTCAATACAATTGAACCACATTTTACTTCCTAATGAAAACCATGTATGTCGGATTTTTGAAAATCAAATCACAGAAGTGGTAATGTTTCATTTACATGAAAAATTAGTTTTTAAACTACCACTTAGTGGTTTCACTATTCATCAAAAATTAAAGTTTCTTAGAAAAATACTAAAAATTCAACTTAAGCTATAATTGATATTATGAATTCAAAAATGGTGTATATTTTACAAAATTTCAAACATATAAGTTGCATTAATTAATTTTATAATTAATTCCCATTGTCAAAAAAATATCATGTTTTTAAGAAATAATATCAATCAAAAGATTGACAATTGTTTTTGTCTAAATTCAAAGTGAAGTTAATTCTAATGACCACAATTGAATAAAATGCTAAAATTATATTCTAATTATACTTTAAAACCACTAAATAGATTAATTTATCACTATTAATTATATTTATTAAAAAATTTGTTTTTAATTAAAATTTAGTAATTTTCACTATTCATCAAAATATAAAAGGTATCCAAAAAGTTTCAAAATTCCACCCTAGGATAAATTAGATATTCCAAATCCAAAAATGAAGTCCATTTTGAAAGATAAAATTTATAAAATTTCAAAAAGTAGGTATTTCTATTCATAACGGCTACGTTGATTGGTGGCGGTGTGTTAGAATCTCTTACTTGCGTACAATGCAAGCTATTGCAATATTGAATGAGAAGCGTATCGTGGAATCTTGTGGTGTTACATTCTCCACTCCTTCAATAAATTGCATCCTCGCTATTTTAAATTGTTCTTCGAAAATAAAAGTTTGAAAATAGAAAATACCTTTGTGGAAAACCCACATCGGAAATAAGGTTAAAAAAATATAACTTTAAAAAAAAGAAAGAGAAGTAAAAAGTTCACCCAAGATCATCCATACTAGGATTCTATGAAAATATGGATATGGAGAAAAAACAAACCATCGAGGTCTCATGGAGAGTTGTAGAAAAATGATTAAGAGAACGTTTACCACAAGAAAATCACAAACATGTGATTGGTTAAACTGTCACTGAATCCCCAGTTGGAAAAGTTAACCGACAACATTTTTGTTTTAAGTGACCTTTCATAAAGATGAGGAATTTATTTAAGAGATTTACTAAGAACATAAGGAAATATACTTACTTGTCATGTAGACTTTCATTCTTTAATAAATTTTTACCACAAACCCCTCTTTCACTCCCAATGGTAACATAACTCTAAAATATTCTAATTATCCAAAATGTATAAGGTTCCAAATATTTACACATACCATTTAGATTAGGAAAACTATTTTGTAATAACTAGGGACTTCTTGTAGGCTAGTGGTAGGTAATAAAGTCCTGTCACACTATGGTTGTGGGTTCGATTCCTGTAGCTTTTTCCGATGCGATGGGTTATCCCCCAACCTGCAGGTTGTCCTTTTCCTAAAAGTATAGTATTATAATATTCCAAAAAAAATATTCATAAATGTTTTAACCTTAAAAAATACTATCCAAAGGTCAACTTAATCCATTTCAACCTTTATAGTTATCCAAAATACCTCTGTCCAGACTTTCTCTAAAAGGTCTATAAATTCCAAAATCAATTGTATCATCAGATTCCTCAAACAAAGTAATGTTTCTGTTATTGTCACATACAAATATATGATTACCTTAATCATATTAAAACATTAATGAAAACAACAAGTACTATAGAACAATACTTATATATATCGCATTATTATTATAACCAGCATATAATCCTTGAGTCTAAAAGCACCAATACATTAACTATTCCACTTCAACTGTAGTAAAAGCATAAGATTATCCTTGATCCCTTGGCCTTTTCTGAGGTAAGTTTCCCTAATTCTTAGGACATTAATTTTCATAATGCCCCATTTCTCTACAATTTTTGCATTCAACATTGATAGCCTCTTTATTTCACTTATAATCACGAGCCTGGTGACCTTTTTCTCCACATTTGTAACAAACTCCCATTCCCTTTAGGCAAGTACTAGGGTGATTCTTCCCACAATTATCGCATAATGGAAAATATTTATTTCACTTTTTCCCTATATCAGTCTCTTGTTCCACCATTCTCTTCTTATCTTTCTTTACATTATTGTCATAAGATTTAGAGAATTCCTTTTCTATCTTGATAGCAAATGAGACAATATCTTCGTATGATGAGAAAGATTGTGAGAATAAGTCTCAATGGAGAAATGGTTTTAACCCATCAAAGAAATGATCAATCTTACTTCTTGGGTTACGTATATAATCTGTAGCATACCTTGCTAACCACGTAAAGTTGGCCTCATACTTTGCGACATTCTCATCCTCCTTTTGTCTCAGAATTAGAAATTTCCTTTCCATATCTGCTCGATGGTCACGAGGAAATATTTTTTCTAAGAAAAGATCTTTGAAATCCCTCCATTTTATATTAGATACTTCTTCATCTTCTTTCATGTTTTGAATCAATGACCACCACTGATCAACATCACCCGTGAGGTTGTAAATTTCCATGATAACTTTTTCCCTTTCATTACTCCCCAAGGAATGTAATATTTTCTCTAGGGAACTTATCCATTGCTCCCCTAATAATGGATTTGTACTCCCATTTAATGTTAGTGGTTTCTGCCTCATGAAGCTATCTAACCATGATTTTCTATGCTGCGGATCAGGGTGCTCCATACGAGTAAGGTTATTATTCATAACCTGAGTGATTTTTCCCAGTATTGTGATAAGATGATCAGCACCAGTTGTATCACCAGCTCCATTATAATTATCTTGAGGAGGGAAATCCCTACATGGAGTTCATGCATTGATTTGGTTTTCATTCCTTACACTAGGCACCATTTCTAATCAACGACATAAACTAGATCAGTTTATGAATAAAAATACATAATTCCGTATTTGTAAAACACTTAACATAAATTGAACAGTTTATGGATATAATCCATATTCATAAAAAGAAATGTTTTCTTTGAGGAAATAAATACTCATACACCTTTCATAATGATTTGTAAAGAAAATGAGAATTATCCTAAGCATGTCCCCCTGGTGTGTCGTAATCAAGAGTGCAGCAAGGCCCGTTGTCGTGCACTAGTTCCCATTCGAGTCTATCTCAAAGCTGTGTTTTCGGGTTTTACCCCTAGGTACATCTGTGCCAGAGCCGCCTCTATCTTCTCGTATCCAGACAGGGATATGTTTCTTGGAAAACTAACAAAATCTCTATAATACCAAAATTCTAGGAAGTTGTTATATACTAATCCTCAAAGTCTATATTTGGGCTATGTGCTCTAACCAGCGTTTATCTAAATCTAGCTTCCATGGTTAGTACTAAACTGCCTCTGAAATCAACTGTAATGCCCCAACCCCAGTTATCCAGAGTCAGTGCATTATTGCGTAACATTGGCATGATCACAAAACATCAAGTCTCAAAATAACGATTAGTTTAGTAGCCTTGGAAACACTATAAACATTCATAATTCTTACATTAAATCATAAAGTAAAAAAAAACTACAACAAAATATTGTCTTCATATCCCCTCATACTATCCCTATAGGTCATTCAGAATATACTTCTTCACATCCTGTAAATATTAAAACATTTGAAGGGGTGAGCTCAGATGCTCAGTAATTATAACAATATAGCAGAAGCTTTCATAAATATACATTTACATTTAAGGTAGCATATAACTATAACAAAATCCTTTTAAACTTGAACTTCAGTATAATATTGAAAAAATAAAATTTAATAATTCCATTTACTTATTCACATGTATATTCTACTAGTCTAATAGTCACATGAAATATCAATAACCACTTTCATAATGATGGAATGCATAATGCCAGACTATCATAACCAAGTAGCCAAGGCCTCATGCCAAGACTACAAATAAGATTTTGTCAAGGCCACATGCCAAGAAATTAGTTTGTCTCATGAGACCTACAGATGCATTGAGGAGCTATAGCATGCTCTACCCATCACTTAATAAGTCCAATGCATTCCACATATGAACAGGTTTAAACATATCATAAACCATAACATAATCGTATCACATAAAACATGCATAAAGGAAACATAAAATTTCCACATTTCAATCACAAGATATCAATAATACACATTGATATAATAAAAACACTGTCAAAACCATTTTCAATACCAAGATAAAATAAAATTAAAACTTGGTATTAATTTTTCATTTAAAAAAAGATATGGCTTGTAGAGGAAGACGAAACTCAAATAATGGTCACGGCGGTGAAGAAGTCACTGTCACCGCATACGTACGACAAGAAAATCATTCCGTTTTTTCATTTAGTAAAACATTTTTTATGAAAATATTCTTTTTGAATAAACGTAAAAGTCAATGGGGTTTATACACCGTATAAAAGAAAGTTGTGTATAAAAAAATATACCTCAATGAATGGAGATTGAGACGATGTCCCTTACAAAGATCATTTTTAAATAAAATATATCTATTATGTGTATTCACTATTTTTACACATATAGAAAGTATAAATACAAGATAAGACATAATAATATCGTGACATAATTTGAAAGTAGGAGATTAACCCAAAGAACGGAAATTGGGTTAAGAAGTTCCCTTACCTCGTGTCTGACTTGACTCGACCGTTCTTTAACCTCCAGAATAATAAACTAGAGTTAATTTATAGTTGTTTATGAACCTTTTTCAAGTTTATTATTCCTTTTATATCACTTAATACCATGTTATGAACATTATGTAATTATTTAAGTTAATAATGGTCGTTTTTTCGATCTTTGGTACTTAAGTCAAAAATAAACTTCTTATAATTACAAGTTGTTCATGTGGTAAAATATTCATTATATCCAGAATAATATTAATGATTTAAATATCTTATATATCATATATATCCAGTATAAAAATTCATTTATAATATTACATAACATTTAGAGGTAAGAAATGAAATGCACCGTTCATGGAGACGGTAAGCCGTACGTACGCATGAACGCTACTCTCATTTCTATTTTATATTTAATGGAATTAAATCATAATGATATAAAGGTATATTATAATTCCAGTATAATATCATATATAATATCATTTACTACATCCTTTATACATCCCACATATGGCATTAACGATTCAAATCACTTTGAGGGGCGGTAGTCTGCACTTCTTAAAATGAAATTATCTCATTTACCCATAATGGAAATCATAAAGGTATGCCATAAATGAAAAATACAGAAGCATAAGGAAAACATAAACATAATATATATAATATATAAATATAGTGACATCTTAATGGCCACCATGAGAGGTGTTAAAAGAATATTGAACAATCATCATTTCGTGAGGCAATAATTCGTCACCCACAGAAACAGTATGTTCAATAACCATTAGACAAAGGTGTGTGTAAGTGTAAATAAAATCCTTCTCATAAAAACATCCTAGTATATTAAAGATACTGGTGGTGTTACAAAATAAAGGAATAAAATGATTTTAGGGGGTTGGAGAAGTAAAATAAAACCAAATAACACAAGAGAAGACATTACCTTAAAATCGGGTAACTCTTTTTGATTTTAGCCGAATGCTTCTATGGGAAGACTTCTGCACAAAGTGGGGCTTCTAGGAGTAAGAGATGGAAGTTTAGAGAGTATTTGGGAAGAGGTTTTCCAATCCAAATGGCTTGGAAGGTGTGAATAAGGTGGTAGTGGTGGGGGCCTTTTATAAGAGGAGAGGAGGGGCACTCTTGGAAAGTCATTAAATGTTACATTATTATGAAGTGATTTTCGGATTTCAAAGGTCCCGAAATTATATATTTAGAGGATAAGGTGAAAAGGGTTATAAATATACTCATCCAATTGGTGTTTGACATGTGTAAGTCCTAGATTTTACATTATCTTTTCATTTTATTTAAATCCTTAATTAATGAGGTAATCGTTGCATTATCTTGGTGTTGTAAACAATTTAATTTATTTAATATCTAAAAATTACAAAACAAATACCATTATTTATTAAATATTTTTAGCTTTCTAATTAATATTTATAGTGGAAATTTTAACTTATATAACCCCATGTAATAATTGTTTTAGTAAAACAACACATGTTTGTGACAATTTTATTTTTACTTTAATTATAAAGTTATTAATGTCATTTTCATACCCAAGTGGCTCCATGGGGTCCCCAAGTTGACCCATGGATTGTATTGGTCTGCCATGACTCACCCAATAAGTGTAGGATAAGTGTCAAGATATTTTCATATCTTTATAATATCATTTTTACCATAAATTTCACTAATCACGATTAATAAAACTTACTATTCACCAAAAAATTATTTTAATCCCATTGAACCACATTTTACTTCTTAACGACAAGAATGTATGTTGGATTTTTGAAAATAAAATCATAGAAGTGGTAATGTTTCATTTACATGAAAATTTAGTTTTTAAACTACCACTTAGTGGTTTCACAATTCATCAAAAATTGATGTTTTTCAGAAAAATACAAAAAATTCACCCTAAGATATAATTGATATTCTGAATTCAAAAATGGTGTCTATTTTAAAAAATTCCAGAAATATAAGTTTCATTAATTAATTTTATAATTAATTCCCATTGTCAAACCAAATAGCGTGTTTTTAAGAAACAATATCAATCAAAAGATTGGCAATTGTTTATGTCCCAATTCAAAGTGAAATTAATTATAATGTCCACCATTGGATAAAATGGTAAAATTATATTCTAATTATACTTTAAACCCACTCAATAGAATAATTTTTCACTATTAATTTTTTATTAAAAAATTTGTATTTAATTAAAACTTAGTAATTTTCACTATTCATCAAAATATAAAAGTTATCCAAAAAGTTCCAAAATTTCACCCTAGGATAAATTCGATATTCTGAATCCAAAAATGAAGTCTATTTTGAAAGATAAAATTTATAAAGTTTCAAAAAGTAGGTATTACTATTCACAACGGCTACTTTGATTGGTCGCGGTGTGTTAGAATCTCGAACTTGTGTACAATTCAAGCTATTGCAATATTGAAAGAGAAGAATATCGTGGAATCATGGGGTGTAACAAACATTTGAGGACTGAGGAATTATTTTATAAGGGAGTTAATTTCTAATATTTAATCTTTTAAAATCCTTACATTTTTTTTCTGAAACATGTTTTTAGCATCAAAAGATAAAATTGCATGTCCACACTTGAATTATTACTTTCCTTAACATTTTAATGTGACATGAGTTCTTTCAAAACCCTATTATGCCACATTTTATATTTTAATTTTAATTAGATTCAATGAGTAAAATGAAAATTTTAATGTTTAATGTGAATTATAGATATTGAAATGATGACTCATGCTTTAAGTGAATTAGTTGTTCTATGAAAATGAAATTTCCCAACCATTTTTCGTACATTCAATTTCTGAAATCCATGTGAATTTATTTTATTTTATTAATCATGTCATGTGTGATTTTCCAATATCATTTATCTCATACTGAGATAATTTCTATACCATTAACATCCTATTTATTCTTGATCATGTTTCTTGAGTTATCATGGGACATGTCTCCGACAAGAACTTTCATTTCAACTTGTTAAAGCTATAATGGTATAAAAGAACATTAAAAATGATTGAGGAATATTTTAAAATACCTTATCCATAATGAACACCTTTACATCAATATTTTTTTATCCCATAGAGACCATGAATTACCATTATAGGGATGATCCATATTTCAATCCATTTTTATCCATTCCCACCAAACTCTTGGTATTTGAATGATATTATAAAAATAATGTGTGGGGGTGAATGGAATCATGGTGGAAGGTATGTTATAAAATGTAAGGAAAAAGTGTGTGGGTTATATTGTGGTAATTGTTAATGCTTGTGGAATCATTCAATGTATTTATTTGTTTTCCCCTCTAGAATTTAAAAAATTCATAAAATGACAAAAAGAACCAAAATAATGGGAAAATGGGCAGTATTTTGGGAAAAAAATCACCATTTTCTAGACCAAAGGTCCTCTAATCGTTTGTGGTTAGGTGATGGATGTGAGGTTTGATCTAATCATAACTATAGAAAAATTGAAAAAAGAACAATATTAAAAAAATACAGAGGGTTCATGAGAAATTCTTTATAATTTACATTGATCATGACCCTACTTTGAGATTTGGGGAAGTGGGTGTTGCTAATTGGAAGAGGATAATTTAATTAAAATTTTTGATATCATGCATGGTAAATAATATATCTTCCACCTCCTTGGGCCTTATTTTTTAAAACAACAAGTCCTTCCAACCGTACGCTTTAGTGTTATTTGAACCTTTATAGAAAATTCCTCATGAATTTATGTGCCTTTTTTCTGTACAAAGTGGAGAAAATAATTCTTTAACAAGATTATGGATAAGGTGCATGTTCTCATGATATTATAATAACATTAATTTAATTTTATCATAAAACATTAGATCCAACATTCAATGGTGAGATAAACTATGAAGTGACATTTTAATAATAATAAATTGAGAAGAATGAATTAATGGAAGAAAAAGTTCCATCAATTTTCAAAGGGGAAAATTAAAATATTTTCGTTAATTAATTCTTTAAAAATTGGGAAATTAAATTTTTATATTAAATATTTTTTTAAAATTTTATTTTTCATAGAAAATTGTAAACTTTTATTACATTTGAATTTGAATATTGGTAACATTTGTGTCCCCATAATTAAATGTAGAGATTTCATTCTTGAAGACAATAAAGGTTTATGTGTGGGGGAATTGATAGAGATAATATTTTACACATTTATTGTATGAATTTCAATAGTTATAATAGACCCAAATTATCAATTTGAGCTTATATGAATTAATTTTGGATTTATAGTGTTTTAGAAAAATGGTGAAAAGCTCTTAATTTTGGATTTAGGGACAAATTTTTAAATCATGTGTATATTAGTCACTTCTAGAATTATATAAATCCAAATTGTGTAAATATATTTTTTATTTTGTAATACTAATTGAATTTATATCATATTTTTCTTCTAGACTAGGGTCTGAATCTGTCGTCTCGATGCCTTAAAAATCAATGAAGTTGAAGGTTTTTCTGGGTAGACAGCATGAACCCCATAACCATAATAGACATTTATCTCAGTTTACACACATCCTAATGTGTTAATTTTAGTTGGGGATGACATAGTTATAAAATTTTCATTCAAAAACTAAATTACATCTAGTTGTGAATCCATTAAGGTGGCCATTGAATGACAAATGTTTGAAGGAAGCTTCCTGGATCCTTCATCTAGAAAAAAACACCACAAATGAGAAATCCAAAACTCATACACCTGGTGTCCAAAAGATATGAATCTTTGAGGATTAATTTACAAAAAATTAGTGAACAACATTCATTAAGGGTTCCATGCGTGTGTCAGCCAATTATTGTGTAAAACACACGACAACTTTTGTTAGAAAAAATTCTACCTATTAAAAGGGAAGAATTCCAACCTCTCAATTCATTTGATCCCTCCCAACACCATCTGAACAATCAAAGAGATACAGATAAGATCCATATAGGAATTTTAATTCTTTATTTTATTTTTATTTTTAGCTTTCATTTCCATTTAAATCCATTAATCTTTTTTATATTAATGTGTTCCCCTTTCTTCATCCACCCCTTTTCTATTGCAACTCAAATTCTCATTCTCTCTCTTCCATCATTCCATCGTGATATTTATGATATTTACTTTGTCAAGTGACTAACTTGAGACTTGGAATATTGCATAGGTGCGGGGTCGTCCACCATGACACTATTTTCAAGTCCATTAATTTCCATTGATTAATTCATTTTACCTCCCTTCTGCATGGAAAACACATTATATGGGAAGATGGGGTTTCATTAAGGGATTAAATGAAAAACAGTTGAGCCACGTCTTTTGGGAGAACATTCTCGGTTGAGGTGGTATCCTAGTTGATTGTTGTAGGGGGTGTGGTTTGGTGTGCCAATGGCTTGCAAAAATTATACACTCTTTTAATCAATGGAAATTAAATAATTAATGAGGTTTCAAAAATTGACTTATCTAATTGAATTTAAACAATAGATAAACAATGAACGAACATGTGTTATCCAACCCTAGAACCAAGTTCTTTTTCCATAATTTCATTCTATAAGTATTTTCATATACATTTAGATTTAAATACTTCATGACATTATTTAAATATAACTATATTCCAAAACCATTAAAACAATAATTTTCAATAAATATTAAAAACATCGCAAATAATTAGAATAGGTGAATTATGATTAGTGATTGTACAAAATAAAAAGATCTTTAAGTAAGACAACCATGGTCATCCTCTATGCTGAACTAGGAATATATTGAAATTTTATTTTTCCACACCCCACAACAAGAATCCGTCAAAACTGGCACCATTTTCGGGGATCTAAGTAGTTATTTTGATCAATTTTCCAAATATAAATTTTTGTAAATCTATTACTTTTATTCTTCATTAAATACCATGAAGTCTTCAAACTCAGATTATTATGCATGGAATAAATACTCATAGGTGCATGAGGAAGAAATAGACTACAATGAGTAGGAACTTGAATGAAAGGATAATGGTCTAATGAAGGTTCAAATAGAAGGACATATGACTAGATACTTGGATGTGACTTGAAGATTTTTTTTCCATGGCCGATGAACTACAAGATGACGTATAGAGATTCAAGGCTATTAAAGAAGTTCAATAGGTCATCCAAGACTTCAATAAAGGCTTCCATGAAGTTGAACCCAAACTGAACGTGGAGGAACCTGACTACCTACCTCAAACCAGTGAAGATCAACTCCAAAAGGAACTCTCCAAAGATGAAAATATTCACAAAAAACCAAATTTGGTAGATGATAAAATCTTAAACTCACACACATATAATTTTATAGAATAAAATTTGAGTATAACTCCCAACTATTTTGAATTTTTAGAATGAGTTGAATGTTATTATTCATTGGAGGGTGAATATTAAAAAGAAGATGCACATGTTTTGGCACACCAGGAAGTCCCTAAATACATTTAACATCAACTAGAGGATGCCCATGATGTTATACCAGTGGCTCTTCCTGATGAACCAAAGAAATATACTAGTTCACATATGGAGAAACCAGTGTAAGGAGAGGGGGATATTTCACATGTAGCAATGAAGAAGGATGAGGCTCCATACTTCATATTACCCCTATCATGTAAGTTGTACCACATTGAGAAGGAGGAAGACTTAGTGTACTCTATTTGGGGAGTCCTCCTCACGAAGAATAGATATGTGGATGCTGGGAAAAGCCACATGTGGTGGTTCAAATCAATGAAGCTTCATCAACCCTCTAATTTGGGAGAACACCTGGTTCTTCCCTCTTATTGTAGTAAAAATTATGGGCCCACATGGGGTTTCATACCAGGATTTATCTTTACATGTTTTTTATATTTCATATTTTTATATTAGTCCAGGATACACCCCACTCGTCCTTATTTTTTTGTGCTTTAATGATATTATACTAATTTTTATGTGAGTAATTATATTTCTAAGGTTCATATATGGGAAATGGAAGCCTTAAATAGAGGAAGTGGACTGAAGCTTTATTTCAAAATAGAGTTCATTTTTAATGTTTAATCTTTTAATTTCCTTACATGTTTTGGTCCAAAAATTGTTTTGAGCTTTAAATGTTAAAATTACATGTCCACACTGAAATTTTTTCACTGCATAACTTATCTATGAGTCATTAGATTCTTTGGAACCCTGTGATGCCATGAATTATCTATCAATTTTAATAATATTGAATTAGTAAAATAGAAAATTTAAATTTTAATGTGAAGCATAGATATTTAAATGATAACTTAGGATTTAAGGGAATTACATGATTTAGGAAAATGAAATTTTCATACCATTTTTCATACATTTAATTTCTAAAATTCATTTGGTTTGATTTTTTTTATAAATCACATCCTGAGTGATTGTCCAATATCATATGCCTCATTCCCAAATGTATTTCTAGACCAAGTACTTATTATTCATTCTTGAGCATATTTATTGAGTTATCTTGTGATATGTCACTGACTAGAACTTGAATTTGAACATATCAAATATATGACTCCACAAAAGCACATTTAAAATTATTGAAGAATTTTTGAAAATAACTTATCCTTAATGAACACCTTTACATCAATCCTTATTTTAGGCCATTGAGACATTCAATGACCTTTATTAGTATGATACATGTTTCAAGCCATTTTTATCCATTCCTACCATACGCTTGGTATTCTCATGATATTTTAAAAATGAAGTGTGGGGGTGAATGGGATCATGGTGTAAGGGATATTAGACATTGTAAGGAAAAAGTGTGGGGGTGATATTGTTTGAATTATTAATGGTCATGGAATAATTCATTGTACTTCATTGTTCCCCCCCCCTTGATTTTAAAGAAATAAAAAAAAGACAAAAAGATCATAAAAAATAAAAAAGCGGCTTTGATTTCAGAAAAAAATCACTATTTTAAAGACCAACGATCCTCTAATCATATGTTGTTAGGTGATGGATTTGACTCTTGATCTAATCATAACATTAGATAAAAAGAAAAAATTAAGAAATAAAAAAATCAAGAGGGTGCATTAATCTTTCTTTATTCTTTACATTGATCATGCCCTTATAGTGAGTTTTGGGGGAAGAGGGTGTTGCTACATTCAAGAGGATAATTTCGTTACACTTTCTGATATCATGCATTGTACATAAGAGATAAACCTCCTCCTTGGGCCTTAATTTTTAAAACATCAAATTCTACCAACCTTAAGCCTTAGAGTTATTTGAACCATTATTGAAAAGTCCTCATGAATTTATGTGTCTTTTGACTTTACAATGTAGAGAAAATAATTCTTTCACAAGATTATTGATATGGTGCGTGTTCTAAAGAAATGATAATAAATCTAATTGAATTTAATCATTAGATCTGAGAGTCAAAATTTAAAGGTGATGTAAATCATGATTTGGCATGTTTAATAATAATGAATTGAGAATCTTGAATTTATAAAAGAAGAAGTTACATCAATTTTCAAAGGGGAAAAGTAAAATATATGAATTAATTATTTATTTTAAAATTGGGAACATAAATTGATATTTTAGGTGGATTTTTTAAAACATTATTTCTGTTGAATATTGTTATATTTTTTATCATTGGAATTTGAATATAGTTAACATTTTGTGTCCTCTAAATTCAATGTTGAGATTTTATTCTAGGGGACAAGCAATGTTTAAGTGTGTAGGAATTGTTAGAGCTAATATATTTTACAATTTTTTATGAATATCAATTGTTTTAATCATCCAAAATTAAAAATTTGAGATTATATGAATCAATTTTTGATTTGTGATGTGTTTTGAGTAAAATGGTGAAAAGGGATTAATTCTAGATTTTAGGATATATTTTTAAATCAGGTGTATTTTAGTCATTTCCAGATACTAATAAATCCAAATTGAGTGAAATATTTTTTTAGAATACTAACTTTATTGCCTTCATTTTTGTCTTATGGACCAGAGGATTAATCGATATTATAGATTCCATAAAAAATCAATGATGTTGATGATTTTTGTGGGTGGACGGCATGGACTCCACAACTGTAACGAACATCCATCTTGGCCTACACACCTCCAAATGAATTGATTCCACTTGGGGATGAAAGAGAAATTAAAGGGACTTTCAAAAAAAATTAAATGGAGTTTCGAATCCATTAATAAGCCCATTATAACGACATATGTTTGGTGGAAGATGTCTGGATCCTTCGTCAAAAAACACAAACCCCTAATGAGAAACTCATAACTCTAACAACCAGTGGCCAAATGATCTGAAATTTGGATGGTGAATGTTAGATTTTGTTTTTAAAAAATTTAATGAAGTGTTCCATGTGTGCATATAGAAATTAATAGGTAAAAAATGTGACAACATGTGGAAGAAAAAAATATTCCTATAAAAGGAGTGGAGATCCTATATTTCAATTTCTTCCAATACTTCCCAAAAAAAATTGGGGGATAAAGGAGAAGAGGCCAAGAGCCATTTATGATTTTATTTCTCTATTTTCTTTTTATTTTTAAGTCTTCATTTCCAATGTAATGGATTAATAATTTTTTATATTAATGTGTTCCCCTTTATTTTTCCACCCCTTTTATATTCTAACTTTAATTATCATTCCCCCTCTTCAATCATTCAATCATGATCATTATGAACTTCACTATGGAAATTAACTAACTTGAGGCTTCGAATCATGGGTTGTTTCACGGTCTTCTTCATTATTTCAGTTTAGTTCAAAATGTTTTTATTATATTTTTGGTAGAGGCGGGATTTTTGTACGAGTGCAGTGGTTGTCCACCTAGGCACAGTTTTCAAATCCATTCCTTTACTTTGATTAATTAATTTTTACACCTTTCCATTAATAGAAGCCTTCATACGGTGGAGTTGGTGTTTCATTTTGGGATGAAATGGCATACGGTATAGCTATGTTTTTTGGGTTACCATTCTCATTTGAGTTGTTATCCTAGTTTACTATTGGAGGAGGTGTGGTTTAGTGTGTCAAAGGCATGCTAAAATCACATAATCTTTAAATCAATGTAATGTAAATCATCAATGAGGTTTAATAAAATTAATTACCAAATTCAATTTAAACAATAAATAAATAATTAACAAACATGTGTTATCCAACCCTAAAACCAAGTTCTTTTTCCCTAATTTCATTATGTCATCATTAAAATATAAATATATACTTACTGTTTTCATTAATTTTTTTTAATTTCACTATTTTCAAAAACCCTTAAAACCATCATTTTCAATAAATATTTAAAATAGAAAATAATTAGAATAGGTGAATTATGATCAGTGATTGAATGAACTGAAGAGATCCTCAAGTGAGACAACCCTGGTCAACATATATGTGGCACTAGCGAAATATAGAAATTTTATTTTTCCGCACACTGTGAGACACGTGTGTCAAAACTGGAAATATTTCCATGGAGCTAAGTAGTTATTTCGATCACTATTTCAAAATTCTCATTTTCTGTAAATATATTACTTTTTAAAATAAAAAAATAAAAAAAATCAATGATTTCTTCAAAACCAAATTATTATGCATGGACTAATTACTCATAGGTTTATTATGAAGAAATATACTACACCGATAAGGAAATCCAACGAATGGATGATGCTCCAATGATATGGTTCAAATAGACGGAAAGAGTACTAGCAACGTGGATCTCACATGATGATTTGAGGGCCATGGTCGATGTACTTCAAGATGATGTACAAAGATTCAAGGCTAGAAAAGAAGTGCCAAAAAACATCTAGTATTCCAATAAAGGAATCCCTAAATTTGATGCCAAACTCAAGGTGGAGGAGGAAGACTACCTATCTCCATCCAGTAAAGATCAACTACAAAAAGGCACTCTACAATGAAGAAATGAATCAACCAGAACAAAATCAGGGAGATGATACAATCTTGAACGCACACTCTATTAATTTTATTGAAACTAATTTGAGTATAACTCCCTAATATTTTGAATTTTCAGAATATTTTGACACTTATTATTCCATAGAGGATGAATATTGAAAAGAATATGCACCTATTGAGGCACTCATAGAGATCCCTAAGGACAGTAGACATCAATTGGAGGAAGCCCATGAATTCAAACCAGTGGATCTTCTTGAGGTACCAAAGACACATACTACTTCACATCTGAAGAAAACATTGTATAGATATGGATATGTTGCACAAGTAGCAACTAAAGAGGAAGAGCCTATGTACTTCTCCTACCCCCTCTATTCAAGCTATACCACATTGCGAAGGGGCATATTTTGTGTACACTATCCATGGAGTCCTCCTCATGAAGTACACATATGTAGATGCTTGGAAAAGCCACATCTGGGGGTTAAAATCAAAGATGCTTTATCAACCCTCAAATTTTGCATAATAGCAGGTACTACCCTCTGAAGGCAGTAAAAATTTAGTGCACACTTTGGGGATCAAACCAATATTTATCCTTTCATTATTTTTATATATAATTTTTTTTAATATTACTCTAAGAAACGACACAATCCCCCTTACATTTTTGAGCTTTAATGACATTGTCCTAATTTTTAAGTGAGTAATTATCTTTTTTAGGTTAATATATGGGAAAAGGAATCCATAAATAAAAAAATAGGACTAAAACGTTATTTCATAAGAGAGTTCATTTTTAATGTTTAATCTTCTAGACTACTTATATATTTTTGGTCCAAAACATGGTTTGAGCTTGAAAAAAAAATTACATGTCCACAATTGAATTATTGAATACATAAATTATCTAGGATACATGAGTTTCTTAAAAACCTTGTGATTCTATGTTTTATATTTCAATATTAATGATATTGAATGAGTAAAATAAAAAATTGAATGTTTAATATGAATCATAGATATTAAAATGATAACGCATGATTTAATGGAAGTAACTGATTTAAGAAAATGAAATTTTCATACCATTTTTCATACATTGAACTTCTCAAATTCATGTGAATTGATTTTTTTATTATTAATCATGTCCTGAGTTATTTTCCAATATCATTTTTCTTATTCCAAAAAATATTTATAGACCAATTTATTCATATTTATTTTTAGTATATTTCTTGAGTTTTCATGGAACATGCCACCGACCATAACATTCATTTGAACTTGTCAAATATATGAATGAACAAAATCACACTTAAAACGATTAAGGAAATTTTGAAAATACATTATCCTTAATTAATACCTTTATATCAATCCTTGTTTATACCATAGATTCCATGAATGGACATTATATGGATGAGCCATATTTCAAGCCATTTTTATCCATTCTAACCCTACACTTGGTATTTGCATGATATTTTAAAAATGAAGTGTGGGGGTGAATGGAATCATGGTGCAAGCGATGTTATAAATTGTATGGTAAATTTGTAGGGGTTCTATTATGATAATTGAAAAAGGTATTGGAATAATTAATTGTACATCACTATTTTCCCATCATTAATTTAAAAAAATAATAAAAATTGAAAAAAGAACCCAAGAGAAATAGAAAAATGGGTTTTGATTTGGGGAAACAAAAAAATCACCATTTTCCATATCGACACTCCTATAATTATATGTGGTCAGCTGACTGATTTGAGTTTTTATCTAATCATAACATTAGAAAAAAGAAATTAATGTATAAAATTTTAAATAAATCAAGAGGGTGCATTAATCTTTCATTACGATTTACATTGATGATGACCTTACTTTGAGTTTTTGGGGATGTGGGTGTGGCTACTTTGAAGAGGATAATTTCATTACACCTTTTTGATATCATGAATTTTACATAAGAGATAAACCTCTTCCTTGAAAATTAATTATTAAATCCTCAAATCATACAAACATTAATCCTTAATGTTATTTGAATTATTATTAAAAAGCCCTCATGAATTTATGTGCCTTTTTCCTTTAAAAACTGGAGAAAATAATTCTTTCAAAAGATTATGGATACGGAGAATGTTCTCATGATATGAGAAAAACTCTAATTGATTTTAATCATGAGATATGGGAGTCAAAATTTAAGGGTGGGATAAATTATGATGGGGCATGGATAATAATAATGAATTAATAAGCTTGAATTACTGAAAGAAGAAGTTCCATCAATTTTAAAAGGGGAAAAATAAAATATATGAATTAATTATTTCTTTAAAAATTGGGAAATTATATTGATATTTTATTTGGGTTTTAGAAAATTTTATTTTTCATTGAAAATTGTAAATTTTTTTACATTGGAATTTAAAAATTGTTAACATTTGGGTCCTCCGAATTCAATGTTGATATATTATGCTTGAGGACAAGCACAAATAAATTATAGGTGATTTGATAGATATAATCTTTTTCACATTTTCATTATGCATTTCACTTGTCTTAATCATCCCAAAATATCAATTTGATTTTATATTAATCAATTATTGATTTATGATGTGTTTTGAGAAAAATGGTTAAATGTGCTAAATTCTAGATTTTTGGACAGATTTTTACATCAAGGGTATTTTAGAAATTTCTAGAAACATATAAATCCAAATTGAGTGAAATTTTTTTTAGAATCCTCATTATATTACCTTCATTTTTATCTTCTTGACCTGGGGCTTAATCGATCATCTAGATGCCGTAAAGAATCCAAGAAGTTGATGATTTTTCCGGGTGGACTACGTGGACCCCACAACTGTAACAGACATCCATCTCAACCTACACACCTCCCAAATGAGTTTATTCAAATTTGGGATGAAAGAAGACTAAAATAAGCATTCAAAAAATATTTTTCATAGAGTTGTGAATCCTTTAATAAATCCATTGAATGACATATGTTTGGAGAAATCTACAAGGATCCTTTATCCTTAAAAAGAAACCAACAATGAATAATTAATAACTCATATGAACAGTGGCCAAATTGGCACTAATTTGGAGGGTGAACATACAACACATTATTGAACAACTATTATTAAGGTTTCCATGCATTAATAATAAAATTAATGGGTGATGCATGCAACAACTTGTGGAGGACATATATCTGCCCATAAATAGAGAGGATCTCCAACCTCTCAATTCATTCCAATATTTTCCAACACCATATGGGGAATCAAGTATTGAAGGCCCCGAGCCATTTATATTTTTTCATTATTTATTTTATTTTTAATTTTATTTTTTCTTTTCATTCTAATGCATTAATATTTTTTATTAATGTTCTCCCCTTTCTTCTTCCACCCCTTTTCTATTTCCACTCTAATTATCATTCCCTCTCTTCAATCATTCTGTCATGACCACTATACAATATGCTTTGGAAAGTGACTAACCTGAGGGTTGGACCCATGGGAGGTTCATGGTGTTCTAATTAATGAGTTTTCATAAAATTAATTATCAAATAGAATTTAAACAATAAATAAATAATGAAAGATCATGTGTTATCCATCCTTTGGTCCAAGTGCTTTATTCCCTAATTTCATTCTATCATCATTTTTATCTACATTTAGATTTTAATGTTTTTATTACTTTATTTTAATTTGAATATTTTCCAAAACCCATTAAACCCTCAATTTAAATAACAATTAAAAACACCAAAAAAATTATAATAGGTGAATTAGGATTACTGATTAAACCTACTATAATGCTCCTAAAGTGAGACGACCCGTGGAATCCTCTATGCAGCCCTAAAAAAATATAGAAATTTTATTCTGCCACACCCCACGATATGTGTGCATCAAAATTGGTGTTGTTGTAGGGGAGGTAAGTAGTTATTTTGATCACTTTTTCAAAATTTATGGTTTCGTAAATATTTTATTTTTTTTTCAGAAAAAAATAAAAAATCAATTTCAATGATGTCTTCAATATCAAATTAATATATGTGGAATAATAAATTACAGGTGCATGAGTAATAAATATAGTACACTAAAAAGGAACTGCATTGAAGGGCAGAGGCTCGAATGATAATGTTCAAACAGAAGGAAAGAGGACTAGCAACGTGGATCTCACATGAAGATTTGATGGCCATGTCTAATGAACTCCAATCTAACGTGAAAATAATCAAATCTAGGAAATAATCCCCCCCAGTTCTTCTAGGATTTCTATAAAGGAATCCATGAAGTAGAATCCAAACTCAATGTGGAGGAGCCCAACTACCTACCTCCATCTAGTGAAGATCAACTCAAAAAGGAACCTCCATTGAAGAAAATATTCACATTGGCCCAAATCAGGGAGATGATACAATCTTGAACTCACACTCTTTTAATTTTATTTAAACTAATTTGAGTATAACTCACAACTATACTGAATTTTAATAATCTAATGTCTCGTATTATGAATTTGAGGATAAAAATGAAAAAGAAGATGCACTAGTTGAGGCACGGCTAGAGCTCCCTAAAGACATTGAACATCTAACTAGGAAGACCATACTTTTATACCATTGGATCTACCTTTATAACCAAAGAAACATACTACTTCTAATCTAGAGAAACCAATGGAAGGATAGGGAGATGTTTCACAGGTAGCTACGAAGAAGGAAGAGGCTCTTAACATCATCCTACCCCTGCCTTGCATGTTGTATCACACTGTAACAGGGGTGGATTATGTGTACTCTATACAAGGATTCATCCTCAAGAAGAACACGTATGTGGATGCTGGGAAAATCCACATGTGCTGGTTCAAATCAAAGAAGTTTTATCCACCCTCTAATTTTGGATAACAGCTGGTACTTCCCTCTCGAGGCAGTAAATATTCTAGACTATCTTGGGGAATCATACCAAGATTTATCTTTACCGGCTTTTTTATATTTAAAATTATTTTTTTATATATGTCTGGCATATGACCCACTCCTCCTTTTCTATTTGAGATTTAATGACATGATCCTAATTATTAAGTGAGTAATTATCTTTTTTAGGTTCATATATGGGTAAATGAAGCCTTAAATAAAGGAAGATTACAAAATATTTATTTCAGAAGGGATTTCTTTTTTAATGATTACTCTTTTAATATACAAACATTGTTTAGTCCAAAAAATTTTTGATCTTCAAAATATAAAATTATGTGTCTATAACTGAAAATTTTCATTACATAACTTGTCTAGGAGACATGAGTTTCTTATGAACCCTATGATTCAATGTTTTATATTTCAATGTTAATGATATTAAATGAATAAAATGGAAAATTTAATGTTTAATGGGAAAAATAGATATTTTAAAGAGGAATCGCGATTTAAGGGCATTAGTGGATTTATGAAATTCAAATTTCCCTACCATTTTCCATACTTTGAATTTATGAAATTCATGTGAACTAATTTTTTTATTATTCATGTCATGAGTGATTTTAGAATATCATTTTGCACATTATTGAGTTGATTTCTCAACCAATTAATTACTTTATATTCCTGAGCATATTATTTTAGTGATCTTGGGACATGTCACCAACAAAAACATTCATTTGAACTTGTCAAATCTATGACTGTACAAAAGCACATTTAAAATGACTGAGGAATATTTGAAAATCCATTGTCTATAATGACCACCTTGACATGATTCCTCATTTTATTCCACAAAGTCAATGAATGAACTTTATAAGTATGATCCATGTTTCAATCCATTTTTATCCATTCCTACCCTACTCTGGGTATTTTCAAGATATTATAAAAATGATGTGTGGGGGTGAATGGAATCATGGTGGAAATAGATGTTTTACATTGTAAGGAAACAATCTGGGGGTGCTATTGTGGTAATTGTGAGTCTTTTTGGAATAATTCACTATTATACCCTCATGCATTTAAAAATAGTAAAAATAAATAAGAAAAAAGAACCAAACAAATGAGAGATATGGGCTGTGATTTGGGGAAACAAAAAATCAAAATTTTCCAAACCGACAGGACTATTATCGTATGTGGTTAGTTTATGGATACAAGGATTAATCTAATCAAAAGATTAGAAAAAAGAAAAAAAGTGAAAAATTAAAAAAATGAAGAGGTTTCATTAATCCATCATTATGCTTTACGTTGATCATGGCCTTGCTTTGAGTTTTGGGGTAAGTGGGTTATACTACATTGAAGAGGATAATTTCATTAAACATTTTGATATCATGCATTATAAATAAGAGATAAACCTCCTCCTTGAGCATTAATTTTTAAAACATAAAATAAAACCAACCTTAAGCCTTAATGTTATTTGAACCATTATTGAAAAGTCCTCAGGAATTTATGTGCCTTTTTCCTTTACAAATTGGAGAAAATATTCCTTTCACAAGAATATGGATAAATTGAATGTTCTCATGATATGAGCATAACTCTAATTGAATTTTTTTCAAGATATATGAGAGTCAAAATTCAATGTTTAAGTAAATCATTATGTGTCCCATTTAATAATAATGGACTAAGAAGATTGAATTAATGAAATAAGTAGTTCCATCAATTTTCAATGGGTAAAAGAAAAATATATAAATTACTTTTTTCATTAAAAATTGGGAACATAAATTGATATTTTATATGGATTTTTTGAAACCTTATTCATCCTTGAAAATTGTTAAATTTTATTACATTGGAATCTGAATATTGGTAACATTGGTGTCCTCTGAATTCAATGTCGAGATTTTCTTTTTGAGGACAAGCATGATTAAAGTGTGGCGTAATTGATAGAGATAATATTTTACAAAATTTTTTATGAATTTCAATTGTTTTAATCATCTAAAACTATCAATTTGATCTTATATGAATCAATTTTTGATTTATGATGTGTTTTGAGAAAAATGGTAAAAAGTGCTTAATTATGGTTTTTTGGATAGATTTTTACAACAAGGGTATTTTAGACATTTCTAGAAACATATAAATCCAAATTGAGTGATTTTTTAGAATCCAATTTATCTTGATTTCATTTTCTGTCTTCTAGACTATGGGATGAATCGATCATCTAGATGTCATAAAAAATCAATGAAACTGAAGCTTTTTCCAGGTGGACACTGTGGACCCAACAACCAGAACATACATCCATATCATCCCTCACACTTCCAAATTAGTTTATTCCACTTGGGGATGATAGAAGACTAAATGTGGAGTTCAAAATATAAATTACATGGTGTTTCGAATCCATTAAGGCAGCTATTGAATGACATATGTTTGAAGGAAGCTACCTATATCTTTCATCCAGAAATTGAAACCACTAATTAAAAATTCATCCCTCATAAAAACTATGTCTATATGAGCTACAATTTGTACGGTGAATGGAAACCACATTATTTAACAACTTTCATACTAGGGTACACTCGTGACTCGAAAAATTAATGGGTGAAACACACGACAACTTGTGGAGGACATAAATCTTCCTATAAAAGGAGATGAGCTCCAACCTCTCGATTCATTTCTATCCTTCCAAACACCATCTGGGGCATCAAGGAGAGGATTCCAAGAGCCATTTAGAAATTTTCTTTCTTTATTTTATTTTTTTCATATGAATTTCAATTCATTAATCTTCTTTTATTAATGTCTTCCCCATTATTCTTCCACACCTTTTCTATTCCAACCCTAATTCTCTTTCTATCTCTTCCATCATTCCATTATGATCTCTATTAACTTATTTATAGAAACTGACTTACTCAAGGCTTAGACCCAGGTGATTTTTCATGATGTTATATATTATTTCACTTCAATTCAAAAAAAATTTATTCTATTTTTGGTGGAGGCATGAATATTGCACGAGTGTGGAAGTATTCCCCCATGACATTGTTTTCAAATAATTTATTTTCAATTGATTTATTAATTTTTCCACCCTTATCATAGGAAAACCCTTTATAAAATGGATTTTGGGTTTCATTAAGGAATGAAACAGAATATGGTGGAGCTAGGTCTTTTTAGATAACATTCTTGATTGAGGTGTTAACCTAGTTGACGATTAGAGGAGGTGTGGTTTTGTGTGCCAAAAGCATGATAAAATCACACACACTTTAAATCAATGGAATATAATTCATTAATGAGGTTTCATAAAATGAATTATCAAATTTAATTTAAACAATAAACAAATAATGAATAAAACTGTGTTATCTAACCCCAGGACCAAGTGCTTTCATCCCAAATTTCATTTTGTTATCATTTTTATCTATACTCATATTTTATGTTTTCATTACAATATTTCAATATCACTATTTTTCAAAACCCTTAAAAATATTGTTTTTAATAAATATTAAAAACCGCAGAAAGAATTTGATTAGGTCAATTTGGATCTATGAGTGAACAAACTGCAAAGCTCCTCAAGTGAGACAACCCTGGGTAGCCTCTATGTTGCAGTAGGAAAATTTAGAGATTTTATTTTTACACATCTTACAACAAGTGTACGTCATAATTGGCGTTGTTTATGGGGATCAATGTAGTTATTTAAACCACCTTTTAAAAATTCACGTTTTGTAAATATTTTACTTTCATTATAAAAAATCTAAAAATATGATTTTCCATGATGTCATCAATCTCAAATTACAATGCATTGAATAATTAATCATAGGTGCATGAAGAAGAAATAGACTACACAAAGAAGGAACTATAATGAATTGATGATGCTCTAAGGATAATGTTCAAATATTAGGAAAGATGATTAGGAACGTGGATATCACATGATGAGTTGATAGACATGCATGATGAAATCTAAGGGGATGTACAAAGATTCAAGGCTAAGTGAGAAGTTCCACAGGTCTTCCATGATTTCAATGAAGGCATCCATGAAGTTGAAGCCAAACTCAAGTTGGAGGAGCCAGACTACTATCCTCCATCTAGTGAAGATAAACTTCAAAAGGCACACTCCACTGAAGAAAGGATTTAAACTCTACCAAATCAGGGGGATGATACAATCTTAAAGTCACACTATTTTAACTTTGTTTAAACTAATTTAGGTATAACTCCCAACTATTTTGAATTTTCAGAATCATTTGACTCTTATTATTACTTGTAGGATGAAGATGAAAAATAAGATCATCCTATGGAGGCACCCCTATAGCTCCCCAAAGGCATTTAAAATAAAATAGAGGAAGAAAATAATTTTATACTAGTGGATCTTGCTGAAGAACTAATGAAAAATACTATATCTCATCTTGAGAAACCATTAGAAGGATAGGGATATTTTTCACAAGTAGCAACAAAGAAGTACGATTCTCTTTAATACATCCTCCCCCATCCATGCAAGATGTACCACATTGCAAAGGGGATGGATGTATTGTACTCTATCCATTGTGTCATACAAAATAAGAACACATTTGTGGATGTTTGGAAGTGCCATATTTGGTGGTTCTATCAATGAAGCTTCATCCACCCTCTGATTTTGGATAACAGCTGGTACTGCCCTCTAGATGCAGAAAAAATTCATGAACCCACTACGGGGATCATACCAAGATTTATCTTTAGATGCTTTTTATATTTCAAATTCTATTTTATACTAGTCCAGCATATGACTCCCTCCTCCTTATCTTTTTGAGATTCAATGGCTTGATACTCAATATTAAATGAGATACTATCATTTTTAGGTTCATTTATGGGAAACGGAATCCATAAATAAAGGAAGATGACTAAATATTTATTTCAAAAGGGTGTTAATTTTTAATGTTTATTATTTTAATCTCCAATCATTTTTTTGGTCCAAAACTTCTTTTGTGATTTAAATGAAAAAATTGCATGTCCACAATTAAAATATTTCTTTACTTAACTTATTTAAGAGACATGAGTTTCGTAGGAACCCCATGATTCCATGTTTTATATTTTAATTTTAATGATATTTAATGAGTAAATTGGAAAATATAAAATTTAATGTGAATAATTGATATTGAAATGATAACCCATGATTCGAGGGAATTAGTGGATTTATGAAAATGAAAATTCCCAACAAATTTTTCATACATTGAATTTCTGAAATTCATGTGAATTGATTTTTTATTATTAATCCTCTCATGGGTTATTGTCTAATATCATTTCTCTCACTCTTGAGATTATTTCTAGGCCAGTTACTTCATATTTATTCTTGAGCATATTTCATGAGTGATCTTGGGACATGTCACCGACTAGAACATTCATTTAAACTTGTCAAATATATGACTGTACAAAAGAACATTTAAAATGATTTAGGAAATTTTGAAAATCCCATATACTTAATGAAAACTTATACATAAATATTTATTTTAGACCATAGAGACCTTGAATTAACTTTTATAGGTTTGTTCCATGTTTCAAGTAATTTTTTTCCATTCCTGCCCTACTCTTGGTATTTGCATGATATTAAAATAATGATGTGTGGGGGTGAATGGAATCATGGTGGAAGGGATGTTAGAAATTTTAAAGAAAATTTGTGGGGGTGATATTGTGGGAATTTTAAATGGTTTTTGAATCATTCATTTTACTTCATTACTTTCCCCTCGTGAATTTATGAAAAAAATAACAATTAACTACAAAAAAGAACAAAAAAAGAGAAAAATGGGTTGTGATATGGTAGAAAAATAACTATTTTCCAAACCTATGGTCACCATATCACATATGGTTAGGTGATGGATGTAAGGTTCGTTCTATTCATAACATTAGAAAAAGGAAAAAAATACAAAATTTAAAAAAAAATCATGAGGGTGCATTAATCAATCATTATGCTTTACTTTGATCATGACCTTACATTGAGATTTTGGGGAAGTTGGTGTTGCTACTTTGAAGATTATAATTTCATTACACATTTTGGTATCATTCATTGTACATAAGAGATAATCCTCATCTTTGAGCCATAATTTTTAGTACATAAAATCCTTCCAACCTTAAGGCTCAGAGTTATTTGAATCTTTATTGAAAAGTCTTCCTGAATTTATGTGCCTTTAGTCTTTACATATAGGATAAAATAATTCTTTTACTAGATCATAGATAAGGTTATTGTTCTAATGAAATGGGCATAACTATAATATAATATTATAATAATATATGATAGTTATAAATAAATGGTGATGTAAATCATCATGTGGCATGTTGAATAATAATGAATTGAGAAGCTTGAATTAATGAAAGAATAACTTCCATCAATTTTCAAAGTGGAAAAGTAAAATATTGGAAATAATTATTTGTTTAAATTTTTTTAAATTAAATTGATATTTTATGTGGATTTTTTAAAATTTCATTATTCATTAAAAATTGTTATATATTATTACTTTTGAATCTGATTATTGGTAACATTATTGTCCTCTAAATTCCTTGTTGATATTTTATGTTTGAGAAAAACACGGTTTAAGTGTGGGGGAATTGGTAGAGATAATATTATCCACATTTTTTATGAATTTCAATTGTTTTAATCATCCCAAATTATCAATTTGAGATTATATGAATCAATTTTTTATTTATGATGTGTTTTGAGAAAAACGGTGAAAAGCGCTTCATTCTCGATTTTGGGAAAGATTTTTACATCAAGGGTATTTATGTCATTTCCAGAAACCTATAAATCCAAATGGAGTGAATATTTTTTTAGAATCATATTTTTCTTTGCTTAATTTGTTTCTTCTGGACCAGGGGCTGAATCGATCATCTAAAGGCAATAAAAAATAGATGACATTGAAGTTTTTTTAGGGAAGACAACATGGACCCCACAATTATAATGGATCTTCTTCCTAGCCTACCAACCACCAAATGAGTTTATTCCACTAAACCATGACATAAGACTAAATGGGGAGTTCGAAAAATAAATTACATGGAGTTTTGAATCACTTATGGCATCCAATGGATGGCATATGTTTGAAGTATGCTACATGAATCTTTTATCCAGAAAAAGAAACCACCAATGAAAAATTGATACCTCATACAAATAGTTTCCATATGAGCAGAGATTTGGAGGGTGAGTGGAAAATACATGATTTAATAACTTTCATGAAAGGTTATATGCATGAATAGTGGCCATATAACAAAAATATTCTTATAAAGGGAGATGGAATCCTACATCTCAATTCATCCAAATCCTTCCAAACACCATCTAGGACATCAAGTATAGGATGCCAAGATCCATTTTGGAATTTTATTTCAAGATTTTCTTTATATTTCTTATTTCCAGTTCCATTGTAATGCATTAATCATTTTTTATATTAAAGTGTTCCCCATTATTCTTCCACAACTTTTCAAATCCAACTATATTTATCATTCTCTCTATTATATATTTATATCATGATATCTATTATATTCACTATGGAAAATGTATTACTTTAGGTATAGACCCTGTAGAGGTTTCATGGTGTTCTTCATTATTGCACTTCAATTGAAAATGTTTTTATTCTATTTGGGGTGGAGGTGGGAATATTGCATTGGTGTTGTATTCGTCCACCACATCATTGTTTTGAAATCCATTTTTATATTTATTAATTCATTTTCCTACCCTTATCTTAGAAAAACCCTTCATACGGTGGATTTGGGGTTGCATTAATGGATTAAATGGCATACGGTGGAGCCGAATCTTTTTGTGATAGCGTTCTCTGTTGAGGTGTTATCCAGTTTTACAATTGGAGGAGGTGTGGTTTTTTGTGGTAGAGGCATGATATAATTCACACACTAAATAAACAAAGGAATGTAATTCCTAAAAGAGGTTTCATAAAATGAATTATCATATTGAATTTATACAAATAATTAAATAATGAAATAACTTGTGTTATCAAACCATAGGACCAAGTGCTTTCTTCTTGAATTTCTTTCTATCAGCATTTTCATCTACATTTAGATTTAAAGTATTCATTACATTATTCTAATTTTACTATATCCCAAAACCCATAAAATAATTGTTGTCAATAAATATTAAAAACACCAAAAATAAATATAATATGTGAATTAAGATCAGTTATTTTACCTACTGCAAAGCTCCTCATGTGAGACGACCCTGGGAAGCCTCTATGCTGCACTAGGAAAATTTATAAAATTTCTATTACCATGCCCCATGACAGGAATTTTTGAAATCTATAATTTTTTTCAAGGAGCTAAGTAGTTATTCTGATCACTATTTCAATATTCATGATTTTGTAGATATTTTACTTTTTTTTCATAAAAATTATAAAAAACCATTTTCCATGATGTCTTCAAACTCAAATTATTATTCATGAAAAAATTACTCACATGTACATGAAGAAGAAATAGACAACACTAAGAAGAAAATCAAACGAATGGATAATTCTCTAATTATAAGGTTCATATAGAAGGAAAGAGGACTAACAACTTGGATATCAATTAAATGTTTAGCAACCATGGTCGTTGAACTCAAAGATAATGTACAATGATTAAAGGCTAAGAAAGAAGTGCCATTGGACATCTAGGATTTCAATGAAGGAATACATGATGTTGAAGCCAAACCGAAGGTGAAGGATCCCAACAACCTACCTCCATAGAGTGAAGATCAACTCCAAAAGGAACTCTCCACTGACGAATGGATTCAAACTGAACCAAATCAGGGATATGACACAATCTTGACCTCACAGAAATTTAATTTTATTGAAACTAATTTTATTCTAACTCCCAACTAATTTGAATTTTCAGAATCAGTTGACTCTTATTATTCCTTGGAGGATGAAGATGAAAAAAATATGCACCTTTTTTGGAACACCTATTGCTCCCTAATGACAATGAAAATCTACTAGAGGAAGCCCATGATGTTATACGAGTGGCTCTGCCAAAACAATCAAAGACACCTACTACTTCACATATGGAGAAACCAGTGGAAGGATAGGGAGATGTTTCATAGGTACCAATGAAATAGGAGGAGGCTCTATACTTTATCCTACCCCTTCCATTCTTATTTTACCACATTTCAATGGGGGTGTATTTGGTGTATTGTGTCCATGGAGTCCTCATTAAGAAGGACACATATGTGGGTGATGGGAAAATCCAAATGTGGTGGTTCAAATCAAAGAAGCTACATCCACCCTATGATTCTGGAGAACAGCTGGTACAACCCTCTCGAGGTAGTATAAATTCAGGGTCCACTTATGTAATCATACTAAGACTTATCATTACATGCTTTTTATATTATAAATTCATTTTATTTATATTAGTCCAGCATATGGCCCACTCCTCATCATCTTTTTGAGCTTTAATGATATGATCCTCATTATTAAATGAGTAATTCTCTTTTGTGGGATCATATATGAGAAAAATAATCCTTAAATAAAGCAAGTGGAATTAATATTTATTTCAAAAGGGATTTCATTTTTAAAGTTTAATCTTTTAAACTCCTTACAGTTTTTGGTCCAAAAATGTTTTGTGATTTAAAATATAATATTTCATGTCTACACTTGAATTATTGCTATATATAACTAATCATGGAGACATGAGTTTTCTAGGGACCATGTGATGCCTTATTTTATATTTCAATGTAAATGAGATTAATGAGTAAAATTGAAAATTTATTGTTTAAATTGAAGCATAGATATTGAAATAATGACTCGTGATTTATAAGAATTTGTTGATTAATGAAAATGAAATTTCAATACAATTTTTAATACATTGAATTTATGAAATTCATGTGAAATGATTTTTTATTATTAATCATGTCATGAGTTATTTTATAATATCATTTGTCTCATTCCTGAGAGGATTCCTAGACCAAGTACTTCCTATTTATTCTTTAGAATAATTCTTGAGTGATCTTGGGACATGTCACCGACCAAAACATTTATTTGAACTTGTCAAAGCTCTGACTGTATCGTAGAACATTTAAAATGATTGGGTTATTTTTTAAAATCATTTATCCTTAATTACCTAATTTACATAAATTTTTATTTTAGCCCATAGATTCCATGAATTACCTTTATAGGGATTATCCATGTTTCAGGCAATTTTTATCTATTCCTACCCTACACTTGGTATTTGAATGTTATTTAAAAAATGAAGTGTGTGGGTAAATATAATAATGGTAGAAGGGATGTTTTACATTGTAATGAAAATGTGTGGGGTGTTATTGTGGGAATTGTACAAGTTTGTGGAATCATTTATTTTAATTCATTGTTTTCCCCTCTTGAATTTTAAAAAAATTATAATAAACGAAAAATTAACAAAAAATGAGAAAAGTGGGTTGTGATTTTTGAGAAAAAAAAATTACCATTTCCTAGAGCAACGATCCCCTTATTATACGTGGTAAGTTGATGGATGGGAGGTTTGATATAATCATACTATTAGAAAAAAAATTAAAAAATTAAAAAATATCAAGAGGGTGAATTAATCATTTATTGTGATTTACTTATATCATAACCCAACACTATGTTTTAGGCGAAGTGGGTGATGCCACATTGAAGAGGATAATTTCATTACACTTTTTTATATCATGCATTTTAAATTAGAGATAAAAATTCCCCTTTAGACTTAATATTTAAAACATCAAATCCTACCAACTATATTCCTCAGAGTTATCTTAACCGTTATTGAAAATTCCCCATGAAATTATGTGCCTTTTGCCTTTACAAGTTGGAGAAAATAATTATTTTAAATGATTATGGATAAGGATAATGTTTTAAAGATGTGAGCATAAATCTAATTTAATTTTATCATGAGAGATGAGTGTCAAAATTCAAAGGTGAGGTATATCATGATGTTTCTTGTTTAATAATAATGAATTGAGAATATCGAATGATTTAAAGAAGAACTTCCATCAATTTTTAAAGGGAGAACTAAAATATATGAATTATTTATTTCCTTAAATATTGGGTAAATAAATTAAAATTTAATTTGGATTTTTAATGTTTTTATTTTTTATTGAAAATTGTTAAATTTTGTTACATTGGAATTTGAATATTGGTTACATTGGTGTCCTTTGAATTTCATTTAGAGATTTTGTGCTTGAGGACACGCAAAGTTTAAGTTTGGGGGAAATGATAGAGCTACTATTTTCCATGTATTTATTATTCATTTAAAATTATTTTTTCATCCCAAAATATTTATTTGATATTAAATAAATCAATTTTGTATTTATGATGTGTTTTGAGAAAAATTGTGAAAAACGGTTGATTCTGGATTTTTGGATAGATTTTTACATCATGGGTATTTTAGTCATTTAGAGAATCATATAAATTCAGTTTGAGTTAATCGTTTTTTTAGATTCGTAAATGTATTGCCTTCATTTTTGGCTTCTAGACTAGTGTTTGAATAGATCATCTAGATGTCGTAAAAAATCGATGAAGTTGATGCTTTTTTCAGGCAGTCAACGAGGACCCCACAACCGTAACAGACATACAACTCGGCCTACACACCTATAAATGCGTTTATTAAACTTCGGGATGACAGAGGACTAAAACGGGAGTTAAAAATAATTACATGGAGTTGTGAAACCATTAACCCATCCATTGAATGCCAGATTTTTGAAGGAAGATGCATGGATCCTTCGTTCAGAAACAGAAACTACCAGTGAAAAATTCACAAATCATACCACCGGTAGAAATATGAGTTCACATTGGGAGGGACAAAAGACAACACATTATTTATAAACATCTCTGAAGCTGTCCACACATGAATTAGCCAACTAATCAGTAAAAATTGTGACAACTTGTGAAGGGAAAAAAATCTTCCGAGAAAAGGAGAAGAGCTCCAACCTTTAAATTCATTCCAATCCTTCCTAGAACCATCTAGGGCATGATAGAGAGGAGGCCAAGGTCCATGTAGTAATTTTATTTACTTATTTTCGTTTTATTTTTTTTTCATTTCCAATGTAAGGAATTAATCTTTTTATATTAAAGTGTTCCTCTTTATTCTTCCACCCATTTTATATTGCAACTTAAATTCTCATTCTCTATATTCTATCATTCCATAATTATCTATATGAAGTTCACTACGATAGGTGAATAGTTAGAGGGTTGGACCTAGGGGAGGATTCATGGTGTTCCTCATTATTTCACTACAGTTCAAAAAAATTGTATTCTATCTGTGGTGGAGGCATGAATATTCCATGGGTGCAGCCGTTGTCCACTACTGCACTGTTTTGAAATCCATTCCTTTACATTGATTAATTACTTTCCCAATCTTCTATTAGGAAAACCTTTTATATGATAGGGTTGGGGCTGAATTATGGTATGAAATGGAATAAGGTGGATTTGGGTCTTCTGGGGATAACATTATCGGTTGAGGTGTTATCCAAGTTGTCTATTAGAGGAGGTGTGGGTTGGTGTGCTAGAGGCGTGCTAAAATCACACACTCTCTAAATAAATGGAAAGTAATTCATCCATGAGGTTTTATAATATGAATTATCAAACTAAATTTGAAAAAAAAGTAAATAATGAACGAACCTGTGTTATCCAAGCATAGGACCATGTGCTTTCTTTCCGAATATCATTCTGTCATCATTTTCCTCTACATTTAGATTTAATGTTTTCATTACATTATTTTTATTTCAAAAATTTCCAAAACACATAAAACCATAATTTTCATAAAATACTAAAAAAACACAAATAATTAAAATAAGTGAATTTGGATCAGTGATTGAACCAACTTTAAAGCCCCTAAAGTGAGATGACCCGGGTCAGCCTCTATGCTGCACTAGGGAAATGTATAATTTTTCTTTTTCCACACCCCGCAACATGAGTGAATCAAAACTAGTGCAGTTGTCATAGATTTAAGTTGTTATTTCGATCACTTTTTCAAGATTCAAATTTTTTTATATAATTTACATTTTTTTCATAAAAATACCTAAAAAACATTCTCCATGATTACTTCATACTCAAATTATTATTCATGGAATAATTACTCATAGTTGCATGAAGAATAAATCGACTACACTAAGAAGGAACTCCAATGAAGGAATGATTTTCTAATGATCAGGTTCAAATAGATGGAAAGAGGACTAGCAGTGTGGTTCTCACTTGATGTTTTGATGGCCACAGACAATGAACTCCTATATGACATACAAATATATAAGGCTAAGAGAGAACCACCACGAGACATCTAGGATTTCAATGAAAGCATCCATGAAGTTAATTCCAAACTCAAGGTGGAGCATCCCGACTACCAAACTTCATTCGGTGAAGATCAACCATAAAAGGCACTCTCTACTGACGAAAAGACAAAATGAACCAAATTTGAGAGATGATATAATATTGAACTCAATCTCTTTTAATTTTTTTGAAACTAATTTGATTATAACTCCCACCTATTTTGAAAATTCAGAATCAGTTGATTCATATTATACCTTAGAGGATGAAGAGGAAAAAATAAGATTCACCTATTGCGGCACACCTGGAGCTCCCTAAAGACACTTAACATGAACTAGTGGAAGCTCATGAAGTTATACATGTGGAAATACCTTAATAACTAATGACATGTACTACTTCACAAATGGATAAACCAGTGGAAGGATATGGATATGTTTCAGAAGTTGCAATGAAGAAAGAGGAGGCTCTATAACACATCTTACCCTTTCCATGAAAGCAGTGACACACAGTGAAGGGGTGGATTTTGTGTACACTATCCATGGAGTCCTCCTGAAGAAGAACACATATATGTATGCTGAGAAAATCCACATGTGGTGGTTCAATTCAATGAAGCTTTATCCACCCTCTGATTTTGGATAACAGCTAGTACTACCCTCTGGGGGACGTAAAAATTGATGACCCACTAGGGGGATCATACCAAGATTTATATTTACATAATTTTAATATTTCAAATTCTATTTTTATACTAGTACATCATACGTCCCACTCCTCCTTATCGTTTTGAGCAGTAATGACCTGATCCTCATTCTTTTTTGAGTAATTCTTTTTTTTAGGTTCATATTTTAGAAAAAGGAAGCCTTAAATAAAATAAAAGGACCGATGATTTATTTCAAAAGGGTGTTCATTTTTAATGTTTAATATTTTAAACTCATTACAATTTTTTCGTCCAAAACATTTTTTGAGCTTTAAAAGGTAAAATAGCATGTTCACACTGTCATTATTTAATTTCATAACATATCAAAGAGACATGAGTTTCTTAAGAACCCTGTGTTTCTATGTTTTATATTTCAATGTTAATGATATTGAATGCGAAGAATGGAAAATGGAATGTTTAAATTGAGGCATAGATATTGAAATTATGACTAATTATTTATAGGAATTAGTTGATTTATGAAAATTTAATTTCCCTACTACATTTTATACTTTGATTTTTTAAAATTCATTTGAATTGATTTTTTATTATTAATCATGTCCTAAGTGATTTTTCAATATCATTTGTCTCATTCCTAAGAGGATTTATAGACCATGTACTTCTTATTTACTCTTGATAATATTTATTGAGTGATCCTGGGACATTTCAATGACCAGAACATACATTTTCACTTGTCAAAGATATTACTGTACAAAAGCACATTTAAAATGATTGGGGAATTTTTGAAAATCCCATATCCTTAATGAAAACCTATACATAAATCCACCTTTTATCCCATAAATACCATTAATTATCTATATAGAGATGATCCATGTTGCAAGCCATTTTTATCCATTCCTACACTACTCTTGTTATTTTCATGATATTTAAAAAATGAAGTGTGGGGATGATTGTAATCATGGTGGAAGGGATGTTATAAATTTTAAGGAAACATTGGGGGGGGGGGGGGGTTATTTTGTGGGAATTGTAATAGATTGTTGAATCATTCATCGTACTTCATTTTTCCCCTCTTGAATTAAAAAAAATAATAATAAATGAGGAAAATAACCAGAAAAATGAGAAAAATGGGTTGTGATTTGGGGAAAAAATCATCATTTTCCAGACCGACGGGCCTTTTATCATTTGTGGTTAGGTGATGAATGTGAATTTTTATATAATCATAACATTATAAGAAATAAAAAAGGTACAAAATTGAAAAAATCAAGAGGGTGCATTAATAATTCATTATTCTTTACCTTGATCATGACCTTACATTGAGTTTTGGGGGATATGGGTGTTTATACATTGAAGAAGATAATTTCATTAAAAATTTGGATATCATGCATTGTAAATAAAAGATAATCCTCATCATTGAGATATTATTTTGAAAAAAACAAATCGTACCAACCTTGAGCCTCAGAGTTATTTGAACCATTATTGAAAAGTCCTCATGATTTTATGTTCCTTTTGACTTTACAAAGTTGATAAAATAATTATTTTACTAAATTGTTGATAAGATGCATGTTATCATGATATGAGCATATCTCTAATTGAATTTTATCATGAGGGATGATAGTGAAAATTTAAAGGTAAGATAAATCAGGATGTTTCATGTTCAATAATACTGTATTGAGATGTTTGAATGATTGATAGAAGAAGTTCGTTCAATTTTTAAAGGGGAAAAGTAAAATATATGAATTAATTATTTTGTTTTATAAAATATTAAATTTAATTGATATTTTTTGTGTATATTTGAAAATTTTATTTTTCATTGAAAATAGTTAAATTTTATTAAATTTGAATTTGAATATTGGTAACACTGGTGTCCTATAAATTCCATGTTGAGATTTTGTGTTTGAGGACAATCACAGTTTAATTGTGGGGGAATTGATAGAGCTAATATTTTCCACATTTTTATGAATTTAAATTGTTTTAATCATCCCCAATTATCAATTTGAGCTTATAAGAATCAATTTTAGATTTTTGATGTGCTTTGTTAAAAATGATGAAAAGCACTTAATTCTAGAATATTGGACAGAATTATACATCAAGGGTATTTTTGTCATTTCTAGAAACATATAAATCCATATTGAGTGAATATATTTTTTTCTGAATTCTAATTATATTGAATTCATTTTTGTCTTCTGGACTAGGGTCTTAATAAATCATCTAGATGTCATATGAAATGAAGGAATTTGATGATCTTTACAGGCTGACAATGTGGACCCCACAATCATATCAGATATCCATCTCAACCTGCACACATCCAAATGATTTCCATCGACATGATTTATTTTGGATTTTTATTTCTTTATTTTCTTTATATTTTCAATTTTCATTTCCAATGTATTGCATTAATCATTTTTATGTTAATGTGTTACCCTATCTTCTTCCACCCCTTGTCTATTCCAACACTAATTTCCATTATCTATCTTTCATATTTCCATCCTTATCTTGATGAAAATTTCTATGGAAATTAACTAACTAAAGTATTGGACCCAGGGGAGGTTTCATGGTGTTCTTCATTATTTCACTTCAATTAAAAATGTTTTTATTCTTTTTGTAGTGGAGGTGGGAATATTGCACGGGTGCGGCGGTCATCCACCACCTCACTATTTTTGAATCCATTATCTTCCATTGAATAATTCATTTTATCTCCCTTATCTTAGGAAAACCCTTCATACAGTGGAGTTGGGGTTGCATTAAAGGATGTAATGTCATATGTTGGAGCTGGGTCTTTTTGGGACAGCATTATCAGTTGAGGTGTTAACCAAGTTGACTATTTGGAGGAGGTGTGATTTGTTGGGCTTGAGGCATGCTAAAATCACAATCTCTTTAAATAAAAACAATTTAATTCATTAATGAGGTTTTCATAAAATGAATTAATAAATTTATTTTAAACAATAAATAAATAAATAATAAACCTATGTTATCCAACACAAGGACCAAGTGATTTCTTCACTAATTTCACATTTTCAGCATTTTCATCAACATTTAGATTTAATTTTTCAAATAAATTAATTTAATTTCACTATTTTCTATAACCCATAAAACCATTGTTTTCAATAAATATTAATAACACCAATGAGAATTAGAATATGTGAATTAGGATCAGTGATTGAACTAACTACGATGCTCTTCAAGTTAGAAGACCTTGATCAGCCTCTATGTTACACTAGGAAAATATAGAAATATGATTTTTTTCATGTCCCGCGATAGGAATGCATCAAAACTGGTGCCGTTTCTTGGGAGTTAAGTAGTTATATCGATCATTTTTTGAAAAATTCATGTTTTTGTAAATATTTTAATTTTTTTAAAATATAAAAATACATTTTCCATGATGTCTTCAAACTCAAATTATTATGAATGGAATAATTACTCACAAGTTCATGAGAAAGAAATAGAATACACTGAGAAGGAACTCTAATGAAAGGATGATGCTCAAATGATAAGGTTAAAAAATAAGGAAAGAGGACTTGTAATGAGGATCTCACTTGATGATTTGATGTCCATGGACAATGAACTCCAATATGACATACAATGGTGTAATGATATGAAAGACGCGCCACAGGTATTCTAGTATTTTACTGAAGGCATCCATGAAGTTAAAGCCAAACTCAAGGTGGTGGTGCCCGACAACCTACCTCCATAGAGAGAAGATCAACTCTAAAAGACACTATCCACATTATAAAAGAATCAAATGGACCCAAATCAGTGAGATGAATGAATCTTGGACTCAAACTCATTAAATTTTATTGATACTAATATGAGTATAACTCCTAGCTATTTTGAATTTTCATAATTGGTTGAATCTTATTCTTCTTTGTAGGATGAATATGGAAATGAATATTAACATGTTGAGGCTCACCTAGAGCTCCATAAATACAGTAAACATCTACAGGAGGAACCCCACGATTTTTTACCAGTGGCTCTTCCTGAATAAACACAGACACATACTAATTCACATCTAGATCAACCAATAAAAGGATAGGAAGATGTTTCACAAGTAGCAATGTTGATGGAGGAGGCTTCGTACATCATCATACCCCCACTATGCAAGTTGTACCACATTGTGAGGGGGGTGAATTTTTTGTACTCTATCCATTGAGTCCTCAATAAGAAGAACACATATGTGGATGCTAGGAAAATCCAAATGTGGTGGTTTAAATCAAAGAAGCTCCATCCAACCTCTGATTTTGGATAACAGCTAGTACTACCCTCTGGAGGAAGTAAAAAGTTCATGCTTGCTTGGGGATCATACCAAGATTTATTTTTACATGTTTTTTATATTTCAAATTATTATATTAATATTAATCTAGACAATGTCCCACTCCTCCTTACCTTTTTTTGAATCAATGACATCATCCAAATTCTTAGGTGAGAAATTATCTTTTTCTAGGTTCATATATTTGAAAAATTATCCATAAATATAGAAAGAGGAATGAAGCATTATTTCAAAAGGGATCTCATTTTTAATGCTTAATATTATAAACTGCTTAAATTTTGTTATCAAAAACATTTATTGAGCATTAAAATAAAAAATTGTTTTTCCATACTTGAATTATTGATTTACTTAAAAATTATCTTGGAGACATGAGTTTATTAAGATCCCTGTGATTCCATGTTTTATATTCCAATGTTAGTGAGATTGAATGAGTGAAAGGGATATTTAATGATTAAAGTGAATAATAGATATTGAAAAGATGAGTCATGATTTAATGGAATTAAGAGATTTATATAAATAATATTTCCCTACCATTTTTCATACATTGAAAATTTTAAATTTATGGGAATTGATTTTTTATTATTTACCATGTCATGAGTGATTTTGTAATATCATATGTCTCATTCATAATAGGATTTTTAGACCATGTGCATCAAATTTATTCTAGAGAATAATTCTTGAGTGATCACTGGACATGTTACCGACCAGAACATTCATTTGAACATGTCAGTGCCATGACTTTACAGTATCACATTTAAAATGATTGAGGAATTTTTGAAAATCCCATATCCTTAATAAAGACCTTTAAAACAATCCTCCATTTATCCCATAGAGACCATGAATGACCATTATAGGGATGAGCCATGCTAAAATACATTCTTATCAATTCCTACCCTACTCGTGGTATTTGCATTATATTTTAAAAATGAATTGTGGGGGTGAATGGAATCATGGTGAAATGGATTTTAAAAATTATTTAGAAAACGTGTGGGGGTGTAATTGTGGGAATTGTAAAAGGATCTATAGTCATTCATGGTACATCATTGTTTTCCCCACTTGAGTTTAAAAAATAATAATAAAATGACAAAAAATCCAAAAAAATGAAAACAATGGGGTTTGCTATGGGAAAACCAAAAATCATCATTTTCTAGACCGACGTTACACATATTGTATGTGGTTAGGTGAAGGAAGTGATGTTTAATCTAACAATATGATTAGAAATAATTAAAAAGTACAAAATTAAAAAAAATCAAGAGGGTTCATTAATAATTCATGATTCTTTACATTGATCATGAAGATTCATTGAATTTTTGGGGAAGTTGGTGTTGCTAATTTGAAGAGGAGAGTTTTATTACCCTTTTTGATATCATCAATTTTATATAATGATAAACCTCCTCCTTGAGCCTTAATTTTTAAAACATCTAATCCTATTAACCTTATGCTTCATATTTATTTTAACCTATATTGAAAATTCCTCATGATTTTATTTTCCTTTTTTCTATACAATGTGGAGGTAATAACTAATTTACAATATTATGTATAATGAGAATGTTCTAATGATATGAGCATTAATATAATTTAATTTTATCATGAGATATGAGTTTAAAAATTCAATGGTTAGGTAAATCAAGATGTGGTATGTTTAATAATAATGAATTGAAAATCTCGAATGAATGAAAGAATATGTTTAATAATTTTTCAAATGAGGAAAAATAAAATATATGAATTAATTATTTCATTCAAAATTGGGAAAATAAATTGATCGCTTATGTGGATTTTATAAAATTTTATTTTTCAGTGAATATTGATAAATTTTATTACTTTGGAATTGGTATATTGTTAACATTGGTGTCCCTTGAATTCCATGTTGAGATTTTATGCTTAAAGAAAACACAGTTTAAGTGTGGGGGAATTGATAGAGATAATATTTTTCATATTTTTTATGCATTTCAAATGTTTTAATCATTCCAAATTATACATTTGAGCTTATATGATTCAATTTTGGATTTATGATGGGTTCTGAGCAAAATGGTGAAAATTGCTTAATTCTGGATTTTTGGACAGTTTTTTACATCGGGGGTATTTTAGTCATTTATGAAAAAATATAAATCCAAATTGATTGAATTATATTTTTATAATAAAAATTGTATTGCCTTAATTTTGGTCTTCTAAAACAGGGGGTGAAGTGATCATCTAGATGCTGTAAAAATAAATGATATTGATGATTTTTCAAGGCATTCAGCATGGACCCCACAACAGTAACAGACATCGATCTCGGTCTGTAAACCTCAAAATGAGTTTATTCCACTTGGGATTGAAATTAGAATAAAATTGTAATTCACAATGTAACTTAAAGGGAGTGTTGATCCATTAAGGTGGCCATTGAACGACATATGTTTGAAAGAAGATGCCTCAATCCTTCGTTAGAAACAAAAACTCCCAATTCCAAATTCATAACTCATACAAATGGGGGACAACAGAGCTGAAATTTTTATGGTGAATGAATAACACGTTTAAGAACAATATTCATAATGGGGATCACTCGTGAATTGAAAAGGAAATGGGTAAAAGATGTGACAAATTGGGGAGCATATAAATCTACCTATAAAAGGAGAGGAGCTCCTTCTTCTCCATTCAATCCAATCCTTCAAAACACCATCTAAGGAATCAAGAATAGGAGGCCAAGATCTTTTTAGGAATTTTATTTCATTATTTTATTTATATTTTCAGTCATTTCTATTGTAATGCATTAATTGTTTTTTTATTAAATTATTCCCTTTATTTATCCATTTCTTTTTATTCCAAATATAATTCTCATTCTCTCTAATATATATTTCCATCATGATCAATATGAAATTCTATATGACAAGTGACTAACTCTAATAATGGACCCGGTGGATGTTTTATGGTGCTCTTCATTATTTCACTTCAATTAAAAATGTTTTTATTCTATTTGTGGTGGAGGGGTAATATTTAACCAGTGTGGCGGTCATCTAACATGACAATATTTTCAAATCCATTCCTTTTCATTGATTAATTAATTTTCCATACCTTATCTTAGGAAAATAATTAATAAGGTGGAGTAATGGTGGAATTATGTAATCAAACAGCATACGGTGGAGCCGAGTCTTTTGGGGATATCATTCTTAGTTGAGGTGTTATCCTTGTTGTCTATTGGAGGAGGTGTGTTTTGGTGTGCCAATGGCATGCTAAAATCACCAACTCTTTAAATCAATGTAAATTAATTCATCAATTTGGTTTCATAAAATGAATTATCAAATTGAATTTAAATAATAAATTAATAATGAATGAACTGTTGTTATCGAACAATAGTGCCAAGTGCATTCTTCCCAAATTTCATCCTCTCATCATTTGCATCTACATTTAGATATATTATTTTCATTAAATTATTTTAATTTAAATATTTTTAAAAACACTTATAACCATCATTTAGAATAAATATTAATATTACTGAAAGTAATTAGAGTACTTGAATTAGGATTAGTGATTGAACCAACCACAATGTTTCTCAAGTGAGATGACCATGGTTAGACTCTATGCCACACTAGGAAAATATACAAACCTTCTTTTGAACTCCCAGTGATAGGAATGCATCAATACACAATGACATAGTAGTTACCCCATGTTATATATCTTCCATAACTTCTTCCACCTATAGAATCCATAAAAGGGTTATTTAAGAGAATAACAACATAATCACTATGTTACGAAAATTCTATGATTTTCCACTGTGATCTTTCTAAAATTATATCTTAGTATTGTGCTCCCAAATGATATTTTTCTAAATCAAGATTACATTTTTTATCCTAAACCTCCTTTGATACCAACAGTAACGTCATCACCCTATATGTTTTGTGTTGGTGCATCATTTTATTACATTGTTCTATTTACAAAGAAACAAATCTGAAAGGTATGACTAGTTTAGATGTATTGGAAAGAAATATTACATATTAGTTACCCATTATAAATTCGGAAAATGAAATGAAGAATGCAACATAATAAACTGAATTAAATTTCCTTTTTTAAATCTTATTCACTATTCTCTTCTTCATAACCTAGGGAAAAATATAATAAGGGTGATCCCAAATGCCTAAAAAAGTTAAAATCAAGGAAAGAAACAATGAATAAATATATATATAATGTAAAATAACTAAACAAACTTTCCAGATTTTTACACAACTAGATATGAATTAATTGATATGGAATGGAATGAAACTAAAGAAAATGATATAAATAAATAAACTGTGAATGAATAACATCCATATATATATCGACGCAAAATATCGTGGAAAAATAATAAGTGAAAGTAACTAAAAGAAATTATTCTTTAATGGTCATCATGTCTATGGAATAAGAAAACCTCTATTGTTAATACCATTATCATGATGGGTTATAACTACAAATAAAAATCAATTTAATTTGGCCAACTTATTTATCTCATGAGAACCTGTAAATTCAACAAGAAACTATATAAAATCTGGGATCCTCCCATAATTTTCATTACAAATAATTTGACATATATAATAGTTAAAATAAATAATATTACATATCAAATATCTGTATTGAATAATTTGTATGTAATTATCAATATTTCCACTAATAATCAAATAACAATCAATGTATACACAATATGTAAAATTGTATACAATTTAAGAAATACTAATATCCATTGTATATTAACATGCATATTCAAGGAAATTTCCATTAAAAATGTTTCCAATAAGGTGATTGTTTCATGGGAAATTTAACAATCATATAAGGAAGTGAGACTATAATGATAATTGTTAATAACAATTATGAGATGAATAATCATAAACATTGCAATGTGCCTCATACCACATTGATGTATTTTAATCCTAACAAACTAAACGGTATGATGTAAAATTAAACATATATTATCAATAGAATAGTTTTAATGATTCTATAAGATGAAAAAGGTAGTATATTCACCAAATAATTATTAATATCTTCATAATAGCATATAAGAATCCCTAAAATATATAATTCAGAAAAAATTCTATAACTTTATACTTCGTTTCTATTATCTGGATTTTAGACTCATTTATAGTGATTTAAAATATTTTAATAACTAATAAAATCAATTTAATAATATATAAAATAACATATATTAACTTCTTATAATATCCCATTACCCATTTGTTATCAATGTTTCTTTAATTTCACTATTTTGGGGTTAATACCCTATTTTTCTCAAGTACGTCATAACATATTGTTATTGTTATCATTAATTAGCTCAGGGTATTATCGTATCAAAAATGTAAAAAAATGTATTTTTTGTAATATATAATCATTATTAAAGTACTTATAAGAATCTATAACAATTGAAGATTAGAAATTAAGTGCCCTGTTAATGACGATGATAGGTCGTGCGTGCCCATGAACACTACTTTAATTTCATTATTTTTTTAAAATAAGGTAAAAAATTATAAATATTTATATTATAGATATTATTTCATATCTATGTTATATATGTCATATATTTTAATTTAAACCATTTTTTATATGTTATATATATATTTAAGGAATGAGTCATATCACTTTGAGTGGGTGGTAGTCCAGACTTCCTAATATGAAATTATTATATTTTCAGACGATGGAAAGAATATAATATTAAAAAAATATTAAATTACAGAATAATAAATACATTATAAATCTACGTTATTCTACATAAAAATAGGGTTTCTATAACAATGGCCACCATGATATGTGGTATGTGAAAATTGAAAAATCATCCTTCTGTGATGCATTAGTTCACCGTACACAGAAACATTATGTTAATTACCCATTAGATAGATGCGTGTGTAACTATAATGAGAACCCTTATCTTAAAAACATATCATTATATTTTGGATACAATTTTTTTACAAGATTAAAGGGAGTGTAGAATGAAAATATATTTAAAAATCATGATAGATGAAGTTACCACTAAATCGGTGAACAACTTTGTGTTTTTTCGAAATGGCTTCCATGGAAGGATTTATGTCCAAAGGGAAACCTCAATGTCATCAGTAGGGTGGAGGGGAAGATATATTGTAACATATAGGAGGATTATAAGTTGGATGAGAGGTGTGAGGAATGGGGAGAGGAGGTAGAAATTTTTTATTTTAGGAAAACGAATCACATGGTATTTTTGGAATGATGTTATGTGCACCAACATTTGTACATAACAAAATTCTATGAAAATTTAACAAAATCACGAATATAAGGACAATTGAAAATTTATGCCATTAAAATTGGTATTTGACATGTTTATTGGTTATTTCGGCCCATAAGATAAACGTTTATCCATTAATTAAGATTAATTTTACCTTAATCATTATATTTAATTTTAATTACATTCACAAATAATTTTTGTCAAAACCAAATTTGCACAAAATAGTGATAATTTTTTATGGTAAAAATGTTCAAAATGTTGATAATTTTTTACTAAAAAATTCATTGTTAAATTGATCCCAATGAACTCTATTGGTTTTATTTATAATATATCAGATAAAATTTAACATTAAAACCACTCATAAATTTAGGTTAATTTTATAAATAATTTATATGAAGAAATAGTTTTGAATTAAAATCATGTATTTTTAACTAATTAAATAAAAATGAATATTCACATTAAAATACCATAAATTCATCTTAATATAATTTTTAATTTAAAATTAAAAGATAATTTTTTAAATAAGAAATTTATGAATGTATAAAAATATTATTTTAAATTTTTTCTCCATTAAAAGGCGATAAAAATTACATAATAAAAATATACTATTATGTGCATTAAATTGGAATTATTTTTATGTTATCATTTTATAATATATTAAATGAATATAAAATATATTTGATTGGATATATTTTATATTTATCAAATAAATATAACTATCTAATTATAATTAGTTTAATTAATTAATGTAAAATATCTTTGTGAGAAAAAAAAACTATAATATTTTTCGTTATGTTGATTTAGTTCATATATTTATTTGTAATTAATTTGGAACCTATGAATTAATTTTATATTTGTATAGACCATAGTTTTTATATGATTTTTAATTCTATTCATTGCGAATAATTTAATATCTATGTTATGTCTTATTACATAAAATTATTATATTTCTATAATATAGTATTGTTCGGTTAAAACTATATGTTTCATGTATTGTATGCTTTCAATAAATTATATCATGAATGGAACGCAAGGTAAATTGGTGTCATTTTAATTACCAAATATAGAATATATGAAATATATTTAATATATTAAACATATTTTAATTTATCAGGGTATTATTTTCCCTTTTGTGCTTGATGATGTGTTTCTTGAACATTATCGAATATAAGTTTCTTACAAAATAATTTATGGTGTTACATTCTCCCCACCTCAAATAAAAAGCTTACATGAAAATTGAATGTGATCTAATGAAATAAAAAGTTTAAAAATAAACAATTATTGAAATAACCACAGTGTAAAAATTGTTAATATCACATATTCTTAATTATATTAATATGAATGTATAATGGTCATGTAAATTAGTCCATTATTATTATATAACTTCCATTTTATTCAATGAAAAGGAATGTGCACGGATAAAATTTATTCTATATGGTTTTACTTATATTTGAGGGATTATTTCACTCTCTACATATATATGTAAATATATGTTTCAATAAACATATTATTTACCATTAATTTCAACTTGAACTATTTCTACTCAATCTCTTAACATAGGATGCATCGTACGGTTATGTAATATAGTACCCTAAAAAATTTCATCAAATTATCAACATAATCCATATTACAAATTTTAACCTTTTCTAAAAGATTATAATCCATCACATTATAAATTTGGTCAATTATTTTCCAAACTAAACATTTCATTAGACTACAATCCATATTGTGCATCTATTTAACCATCACATTCCGAATATGTGAATGAATTCATCATGTAACCTATTGAAATATGTTAACAACCAAATCACAATTTTAACTTATTGAAAACACGAATTAATTATTATTTGTTATGTAATACACAGGTCATTGGATATATTTCTAAAATCCATAAGTGTTGTAAAATACATCAACAATATCATAGAAAACTTAACAAAAAGTCATTAACCAATCCCAAGGTACTCAAAACTTATCCATATCAATCATTTCTGCATCAATATCTCAACATGAAGAAAATATTAATGGTTTTATTTCCATCAATCACATGTTTTCCAAAAAAAATAGAATTCGTCCGAATTAATTATATTGGTACCATTCAATATATGATCTCAACTACTTTACAAAATGTATTGTAGTACAGTTAATAAATTTTTCAAAAATTGTATGATAAGAAAATAATGAACACAATATTTTTAAATATACTTCATCGATCCAAATATAGAATTACATTAGTCATTCCCCTTTATTTGTGTATATAAAATATTATTGACCATGATCCATATGCATTTATGGAGGAATATTCCATTGAAATTTAGGGAATTCAAGTTCATGGTTCCCGAGATCCTTTCTATTTTAACATTGAATTTTAGTGTTTTATTTCATTAATGCACATTATTTTTCCATTCACTCTTTTTCACATCAAATATAAAATACTCATAATCGATTCAATCATTAAACATAATGAGTTATTCCCTAGTCATCAAAAGCTAAATTTTTTCACTCCATTCATCTTTATTTAATCATTCCCATTTTCATGGTGCTTAGGAGACCTCTTATTCTATTAAATTACCTTTATGAAACAGGACATGGATAATTATAAATTTTTCCTGATATCCCATAAATCTAAATCTCTACATTATAAAAAATGATGAGAAACTGACATCCTTTTAATATTTGACTTAAGAACATCAAATAAATGGTCTATCACACACTCCATGTTGTGTATATAATCCGTAGGATATATAACTAACCATATAAATGGATCATCATAATCCAGAACAATTTTTTCTTTTTTTAAAGCTAATAAACTTTTTTTCATCTAAAATGGTTGATTATGATAGATGTATTTATAAATGAATGTCCCCTTAATAGTCCTTCATTAAATTTGTTCAATTATTTCTCCCCTATTGTACTGTGAATCTGAGACCACCACTAATCAGCTTGACCTAGGAGACAATAGAACACAAGGGTATCAATTCCCATTTCGATGTGTTGCAAGGGTGTTAAAATCTTATCTAGAAACATAATCTATTTCTCCGAAAAAATTGGACTATTAGTCCCACTAAATGATGGGGAATTCTTCTACGTAAAGAGATAAAACATAGGAAGCTCTTATTTTAGAATAGGTTTCTCTATTCAAGAATGGTTAATTTTCATAACCGGACTAATATTTCCTAAAATATCCATGACATACTCAGTTCTAGATTATGATTCATTATCTTAATCTATAGGGAAACCACTTCATTGGACCAGATTATTGATACCACTCATCATTCTAAGAACCAGTTCTAAACATTCAAATATACTATATTAGCTCTTAAAATTATTAAAAAATTTAACTCTAAACACGATACAGAAAAAACCCAAATTTATGCATCGTAAATCGTATAATCAAAAACACTAGTTACTTTGGGAATATAATTACTCTAAAAAATTCACAATGGTAGTTAAAAAATGTAAAAAATCCTATTTTAATCCCCTAGGTGATTCAAACTAGGTGCACAGTAAGGCCTGTTTACATGTACCAGTTTACCCCAAGTTAGGCTCAGAACACCTTATCAAATTTTTTAACCCTAGGAACATTAGTTCTAGAACCATTTCCACTATAGTATCCAGATATGGATGTATTACTGTGAATACCCACGTGATCACAACCTTACCAATATTCTATGATCTAGTTCTATACTTATCATCAATGTTTGTCACGGTGGTTTCGTCCCTAATATATGTTTTATAAATCATGTTTCAATGTTTTTAACTTATCTTATTTTGATACTAACAGTAACGCCCCAACCCTAGAAGTTAGGTGTCTGTGCATGACTTTATTACATTGGAATGTTTACAGGGAATCAAATCTTGAAGGACTAATCAGTTTACTAGTCATGGGATTATAGATTACATACATGATACCCATAATACATTGGTAAAATAAAATAAAACATTATACATAATAAAATGAAATAAATTGGATCATTGAAGTCTTATTCAATGTCATCTTCTACATATCTTGGGAAATGAAACTTAATTTGGGTGGTCATGAATAATTGGTATAGCTAACTACAATAAAATAAATAATTGATATATTTATACGAAAAGTTAAATAACATAACACAATTTCTATTTATATAACTAGATAAGGTGTTATTGATATGGAATAGTAATAAATAGAAACCCACGACAAAAATAAATAAAATGAGAATGAATTACACCTATATATATGTTGATACAAAATATCATGTAAAAATAATAATTGAAAATAAATTAGGGCAATTATTTTTTAATATATTTCATATCTATGGATCATGAAATCAACTTTTTTCAATAACTATTATAAGATAGTTTATAAATACATATTGAAAACCAATAAATTTGGCCAACTTATTTATCTCAACAGAACTTGTCGATACATTGATGTGAAATATAAATTCAAACCTCATAAAATAATTTCATATCCATGGAATTAATCATATTGAATAATGGATATAAATAATATTACTTATCAAATTTACATTCCTAATAAAGTGTACGAAATAATTAATATTTCCCCAAATAATTGACAAACAATCAAAGTATACATATTGTGTAAAATAGATTATTGATTAGGATATAGTAATACCCATAGTACAAGAATATCGATATAAATGTAAATTTAAAATAAAAAATTATAACAATAAAGTGATTGTTTCATGATATCATCAACTATTACAAAAGGATGTGAGGTTTCAAAGGTAATTATTAAGAACAATCTTTATGAGAGTTATGTTTTAGCATTCCAAAGTTTCTCTTTCAATATTAAAAAATTTGAATTTTATTCTTCAACCGAGATGAAATTAAATGAAACATATAATATAATACTAATAATTGGATTCATGATATTACATAAAAATGTATGTTTATAAACAAAACAAGAGTGAATTAGTTCAAAATAATAAATAATTCATAATGAAATGGAAATTGAGACGAAATTCTCATTCTTTATCCTACTTTTTGTTGTGTAGACATTATCCTCCTTTATAATAGTTTAATATATTTTAAAAACTAATAACATAAATATAATATAGTTTATAATACCATATATTAACTTCTAATAATGTCTTATTCCCCATTTCATTGAAAAAATTCATTAATTTAACTATTTTAGGTTTTAATTGCCTTGTTTTCATGAGTATGTATTAACTTGTTTTTATGTTTATCATTAATATGGAAATTGTTTAATCATCTACATAATGTAATCTAGGAATTAATTATAATCTATAATTATTATATAATTATTTATAATAATCTATAATATTTGGAGACTAGAAATGAAGTGCATCAATCATGCCGACTGTAGGTCGTACGTGTGAAGGAACAGTACTTCCGTTTTGTATTTTAATAAAATAATGAAAAATTAACAAAACATATGTATATTATAATTATATTATCATATATATATTATGTATGTAACATAGTTTTTTAAATCCAATATTTACGTGTTCCATGTATGGGATGAACAAGTCATATCACTTTGAGGGGGTGGTAGTCCACACTTTCTCCCACAAAATAATCTTGTTAACATGAGATCGAAAGCATACAGTAATGATTTAAAAAAATTTATATAATCCTAAAGAAAATATAAATATCCTATATATATATATATCATAAATAAACATATTTTGGATCATAATATCCACTGTGAGTGGTGGTATGGGAAAAATGAACAATTATGGTTTTGTGAGGAAGTAGTTCATCATACACAGAAACAATATGATTATTATTAATAAGATAGAGGTGTGTATAAGTGTAGGTTGGAACCATATAATAAAAACATCTCAGTATGTTTGGAATAAATTTTTTGATACATGATCTTGAAATAAGGAGATTTTTTTGTAGTTGGTAATAGAAATAAAGTTAAAAATACTTAGAGAAGAAGTTTCCTCTTAATCAGGTAACAACTTTTGTTTTGTGCCAAAAGGCATCCTTCTAAGGATTTCAATCCAAATATAGGATTAAATTTAAATTTTATAGGTTTTGGGATGCTATATGGGAATATATTTCCCTATCCTATGTATTTTGAGAGGTTTGAGAAATGGGTAGAGCTGGTGGCCTTTTATAAGGGAGTAAATGGACTAACTGGGTATTTTTAATAAGAAGTTAGGTGTATTCAAGTTTTTAATTAACCAAAGTATTAAAAAACCTAAAAAATAAATAATGGAAGTCTCAAGGATAAATTAATCCCATTCAATGGGTTTTGAATAAATGGATATGTCATGTGGGCCCATAAGTTATTGGTTTATTCTTTTTTTAAAGATTATTTTTCCAAAATAGTTAAAAAGAATTTTAATTACATTCACTAATATTTTTTTTTCAAAAAAGAAATTAAGCTTATTAGAAATTAGAAATTATTATTATTCCAAATATTTAATTCATATTCCCAATTCTATTAACATTATTGGATGAATGTAATTTTATATTCATCCCAATGGTAGGGCGATAATGTGATTAATTTAAAGTAAAAACATTCAACATTTTGATAAGTTTTAACATTCAATTTTAATGTGAAATTCAACCCAATGACCTAAATTAGGTTAATTGATACATATTTGATAATATTTTACTTTAAATCCATTTCCATATTTAATTTAAACCCATTAATAAATTGCATGAAAAGGGTGATTTGAATTGAAGTTGAGTATTATTAACTATTCACAAAAAAATTACCCATCATAGAAAAATAATTAAATTCACTCTATTCAAATTTTATTTTTTAGATTAAAAATTACTATTTTATTAAGAAATATTATATTTATAATATTTTCAAAAATAGTATTTAAAATTGGTTCTCCATTATATGGTGGCAAAAGGCCTTAATAAAAATATTGTATTTTATGCATTAAAATGGGTTTGTTTTTATAATAAGCATGTAAAACTTATTAGATGAATATAAAAAACATATTATTGTATATATAATATATATATATCATATTAAAATCTATGAATAATTTTAATTAATTTAATTTATTATGGTAAAAATTCTTTGTTAACATAAAAATAAAAATATTTCTCCATTATATTCAATCAATTATTTTATTTATTTCTAATTAACTTGTTTTCTATGAAACAATTTTATACTTTTTGAAAACATATATTTTGATAATATATTTAACTGTTTTTATAACCACTACTTAAACAGTTGTTTTATGTCTTATTATATTAAAAAATAATATTTCTATAATATATTATTACGTAGTTAAAACATCGTCTTCTGTGTAGTGTATGATTTCGAAGAATGCCTCTCTTACTTATAACGGATAATAAATCTGTGTCATGTGCATTATGAAATAGAGAATATATCAAATCAATTTGAAATATTAAATATATTTTAAATAATCAAAGTATTATTTTCTATTATTTTCTTTGTGTCATGTTCCATGCACACTTTGGAATATAAGGTTCCTACTTTAGAAATTTGGAGAGTCATAAAATAAATGACTAAGTAAATATATATGATGATGGTACCTTGATATACAAGTGAATCAATGCATAAGTACGATTCATCCAATTTTAAAAATTATTAATGTGTGGGGAGGCACTATAAAACATAATGGTGAATGGGATGATTTATAATTAGCATATACATGTGATACATATGGAACAGAAAATTATTACATTAACATGGTGGATGATAGGAATAGATCATATGAGATCTTACAAAACATATATAAGAGTAGTTTCATAATATGATCATAGTAGTTATGGAATATTATTATCGTAATTATTCATAAATAAGGATATCAAAAGGATGGTTTATAGAAAAAAAATATTGATCTTGGCTTTTCCCTGATCCAAAAATGTTTGAATATAGAAAATAATATTGAAAATTGTCATGGGGTGAAATGTATGTGAAATTGGGGGTGATTCCGAAGTGTCTTCACTGTGCATACATAAAAATACTTTAGTTTTCTAAAGGGTATATGGATTATTTTTTACCAAAAAAATTAAATTTTATATTAATATATTTAGTAGGGATAAAAAATTAGGGATATTTCAAGATGAACAAAATAGATATTCCCTTGTTTTCTCACCTTGTATTCTGCTCCTTGATAATTAGTAAATATACAAATATTTATACTAGATTATTAAATAGTACAAAGTAATATTTATGCATGGTTAATTCTATCAATATATATATTTATGTTTTTCCAATTTTCTACTATTACATTGAATAATTATAATAATACATAATATAATTTATTATTTTTCAGATTTAACAATCTATAGTTAAGAGTTGAATGAGAAAATGACCATTCACAAGTGAAATTCATGTTAAGTCAGTATAGGTGGTACCTAGTTGTTTCAAGTGTTATACATATGACATGAGTTATGTGATAACCAAGTGAGGGAAGGTTGGTTTATATTTGATCTAGAATATAACCACATTTTTTTAAGGGAAACGAATGTGTACTCTCATATAGAAGATAATGTGATTAAACTAGCCCGATTTCATTATATTATTCTAGGGTTTCGTAATATTGTTGTTTCATATTGATGATTTACTATTCTTGGGATGTAATATTAGATGAGGTTATCTGGTGTTATGAACATGTTGTGACCACTATCTCAATGATGATAGATTTTTCTTATATTGTGGACTTACGAATAGTGATAGACTCTCATATTGGGTCCAAGGTTGCTTGGGTGAAATTCACACTTGACATGGACTACAAGGTGGTTTTCAGCACATTTTTCAATTGGTATAATTTTTAATTCGTTTTTAATATGGGTCATGTTGTTAACCATTAGTATTTATGTGGGTCACATAATAATTTTCCATGTAATGGGATGGAGATCACAAAATTAAGAATCTCATAGCACATTTTTCAATTGATGTATTGTGACCTAAGTTGTGTGTTTTTGGAATCTCATAGGGCCATTGTGGTTAACATAGAATGCTTACAAGTAATGAGATAACATGTGATTCCAATTGATTTAAAATTGGTGGGAAGTTGTGATGGTATTTTTTGTATAATGAACTATGGAAGTATAATTCCAATCTAGAACAAACCAAGAATGGTACATTCCCAATTTGGACTTATTGTGCATGAGGGGGTCATTTTTCCTAACATGTGGATTTAAATTTGATGTTTTTTTCACATACTAGTTTATGAATGAATCCTAAATACGGGAAATATAGGAGGTAACCTACTTAGTTTATAATCGAACACTTCACCGGTCCTCCCATATACATGTAGAATTTATATTTAATGAAATATTTTATGTTAAGGATTATTTGTTAAGATAGTATCAGAGGTGGATGCATCGATGGTGGATGGAGTTGATTTTATGGATTTTATGATGGGATGAGTGGTTCCTCAATGTTGGAAAGGTGTTTTATATTTGTTAAATCATGCATATACATATGTGATCCACCCATAAGAAAACTTATTTACTTTTAGATAACATAAGTAGAATTATGTATGCATATATGTTTTATAATATATTTATTGTAGATTTATTTTTCAATTATTTGATGGTTCTTCCATTATTCAGGTGGTTTAATTAATTATTTATTTTTTGGAATATTCTCCTTACAATCATATCATAGGCCATAACTATTATTCAATATCCTTTATCACACAAATATTTTTTATGTGGTCTAGTGGATCTCTAGTAATATAATATAGTGATTTAAGACGAAATATTATAATTTTGATTTTGAGAAAGGTTATTTGAAAGTGATATTTATGTGATTTATAGTTGTTATTTGAGTTTTGGTATATGATTATCTTAGTTAGAATCATAAAATGGTTGGGTATATGATTCTATGGATAAATGTCATGTTGTGTGCCTATCCTACAAATGTATGGACTAAAATTTATTTTACTAGGGGAATTGGTGTTTTTGGATGGATGATGTGGTTACAATTGAGTCATTTGATTTATTCCCAAAGAAATTTGATATAAAGAATTTTTATTTTGAACAAGTATCCCTATTTAGAAATAGGTGGTAACCATGCATCAATATTGTCACGAAATTCAGACATGAAATTATTTTTCTATCATTTTATAAAAAAAATTATATAATAGAAAGGGGTTAGGATGTATAAAATATAAGAAAAACATATATAGTCTTGTATCATATATATTTTGGTGGAATACCAGTCAATTAAATTATTTTTGTTATTGAATGTCTGAATATGTCTGTATAAACCTTTTTTATATCATTTTTGTGGTATGTAAACCTAGCATTGGAAGGTGGGAAAATGAGTCCACATGATGTGTGACATGGGTACTGTTGGGAAGTGTAATGTTTACTTAGCAATGATTCATGTTAAAAATATTCAATTTACAATAGTTAAACTATTATATATATATATATGGATCATGGGTTTATTACAGAGTCTCTACACTTCTTCTAGGGAATTGGATAGATAAGGGGCTTTGGGAGAGTATAATATTATTTCTATAGAGAATTGACATGGTAGCTCTGGGAGTGGAGCTATCCTGGAATATTTGACATGATATTTTTAGTCCCAAAATCCTCTATTATTCAAAGGAATGGTTCGAAAAAACAAAATTAGGTATTAGATTAAGTTAGTGGGGATGGTTTTTTTCTGATCATAACAACACTAACGTATAGGGTAATGTTTACAATGTATATTCCTTGAGGTATATTGAAACACTGGTTATAGGTATTGGTGTAGATACTTATGCATTAGTGTGTGACTTGTATTGATATTAAAAAGGTGAAATTTGTGATGATTGTAGGGAATGACATGTTGTATGAGAGTATTCCTAAATAGGTGGTGGAGTTAGTATATACAGGTAGTAGAGATCAGGGTGACTGGAAAAGGGGACATGAGGAGGCCCAAAATGGATATAATAGAAAAGGATTAGTGATTCCCCCATATAGTTTGTGGAAATGGATATGTATTCATTAAATGAATATAGGGAATGTTTTAACCCAAATTTATTGCCCATCGAAGGAGTGATAATAATTTTTTCAGATAGAACATCTTGAGAAATTTTATTGGGAGACCTCGTAGTAAACTAGGGGTCATGGTTCAGTTCAGACCGTGTAACCTGAGGTAGGACCAATAATATTACTACGATCATGTATCTAAGATACAACTATACATTCATGATGATGTGGTAGATGGGATAGTTAGTAATAGGGACAATGGATAGAAAATGGAATGAAGTTTTAGATAAGATAAATATTTTGTGGCCATGAATCAAGTTTGTTGGATTGATTGAGATGATATTCTCAAAATAGGTAGGATAACCTTTGATAGTCATAGGTATACCATGAGCGTGGTAGGTTTTATAAATGTCATATTTTAGTTTAGAATGTTATTGTGTGATTAATGTATTGTTTGGAAACTATTTTATATATAGTACTTAGGTATGATACTGGATGGGATTGAGTATTCGTATGATGCGGGGTAATGATATTTTGTACATGAGGGCTATGTGTGTATTATATTGGGTATCATTGGCATGATGACATTTGGTCGGTAATTCATATGGATTATTGTTCTATATTAGGAATCAGTCAATATTAATTGATAATCAAAGTTAAATTTAAATATATGAATGTTCTTCTTCTTCATCATAGTGTTTTGGGAGTGATGTGAGTGTGTTTCATGTGTCCCAGTAATATTTGCTCAGTGTGTGAGCCAAAATACATTGGTGATGTGCAATAATATGGGGGATATGTTACAATGATCTGGATATATAAGAATGGTAGTTTTGGATAGATCACGGATTGACCATGTAATTTATACCCTACTAAGGTGTCTTGGATGTCATTAAATTATAGAGAATGAGTATTAGGATATAGACTAATCTTAGGTGTTTAGTTGTTGAGAATTTTTTTTATGTGTGGTATTTCATGGGTTCTTAATGTTTAAGAGTAATGTTTTTTCTTGAAATGATAAAAATTTCTAGATTTGGCATCTTCCTGATGAGTCTAGACACCTTTTTATGTTGATTAAGAATATTATAAAATTTGGGTTTCTATTTTCAGGGTACTAATGTTATAACCCATAGGTTGTGGATGATTCAAAAATTATTAGATTTTTAATATTTATCAATTCCTAATTTATGAACTACCCAGACATGTAAAAATAATATTTCAGATGAGTGATGAAACTAATAAATTAATAGGATCTATAGTATTAAATTATGTTGTGAGGATGATTATAGAATAATGGTACCACTAGATTCCATAATTTCATGTTTCAAGATGTTGATCAACTGGATAGATACAAATATGAAGGAAATCCATCAGAATTTGTTTTTTGTAGGAGGGGACTTGAAATTTGAATTTTTTAATGCAATGGTGATATGTTAAATAAATACATAATCTGTAAGGGTCACTATGTTTATAATAATGGTTATTTCTCGTTAAAAAGGTGAACTAGATGATGTATAAGATTAATTCTATAATGTATCTAAGAATGTAAGTGTTAATCTCTGGATACAGAAATCTTTAATAGTATATTTCTATAATATATAAGTTTTACAATTGAATATTTATGATTGTTACAATTATGTATTGCATGTAAAGTGTAGTGTTGTTATTTGAAATGTATGGATAACAATATGATGTCTATGATTCATTTCTCTAAGATATGTTAGTGTCCCTGGCATATTTAATTTTGAGGGTGGATGATACCTGAGGGTTATTTGATATCTTATAATTGTCCAGTTAGGATAGAAATATAATAAAGGAAGAGTTGTTCCACAAAATGAATCTTGTAATGAAAATGGAATTGGTATATCATAATGTTGGTTTATTATATGTAAAATTATAAGAAGTATTTTTCCTGACATGTAAGTGATCTAGAATTTGTCAAAATTGATTAAAATAGTAAAGGGTATATATGTATGGGGCATTAAGGGGGAGAAATGTAATGTTATTTCAGTTTTATATGTTCGGGTCCCATTATTATCAAAAATTTATTTCAATGGCTTTTTTCCATAATTTACTAATTTTTATATGAATTGATTTATTATTTATAAAAATGTGTCTTCTATCCATTTTTATCAAACATTGCATTTTCTCTTTTTCATGACATTTTATTTCCACATAAAAGTGTGAGAGATATTTATCAATTTTTTCAGATCATTGAATATCCTATATAAAAGTGTATCAATGAATATGTAAATTGGTCCTTATGTGTTTGTTTTATATATTAAATCGCAATACATCATATATTTCTATAAATACCAACTCATTGTTTTCTTCCATATTTTGTGATTATATTTTTTGGAGATAAACTAGACTCTGTTATATTAATAGTACATTCCCACTAACTCTCTCTAGGTTGTTCTTGGAAATTTTTTAGTTTATATATGTTAGACATGTTGTGTGAAAAATGGGAAAGGATGGGGTTGTATATTTGTTTTTGGAAATGGAACCATGTGTAGTTCTCATTTTTTGTAATGGTTGTCATGGTAAAGCCTCATTGAGAAGAATACGTGTGTAACCTTTTATATTTTAATTTTTTGTTTCATATTATACATTGGAAAGGGTCCACATTTTTTATATTTATTATTCATATGATGTTATTATGGGTGTGGTTACAGAGTTTGATGATGATGGTGTTACAATTCTCCCAGTGGTGATAGTGGCTTACTAAGGTGTGCCTTATGGTTAGTGAATGTTTCTCACCATGGGGTTGATTTTGTTCGGGTAATGTGCACATTGGATGTAGAAAATTATGGGATTTTGAAAACATATTGTGTGTGGTACACAATGTATATTGTGAAGATTAAGGGTGGTGATGTTTATAATCGATAGAGATGAGGGATATGATATAGTTTACAATAGAATGTGATGGTTATCACTAGATTAGTGTGAAATAATGTTCAAAAATATAATGTATGTTCAATAAGATTAAATAAATATTGTAATAGGGTTTGGAAGCCACATAGCCGATGATGAGATTATTGGATATTTCATCAAGACACCATGGTGGACTTGGAATGGTTATAATTAATAAGCTGGAATGTGATGCCTTATGATATGAGAATTATATGAAGGTGAAGGGGACATCTAGTATGAATTAATATGGATGTTTCATTCCAAAGTTGAATTGGATGAGGTTGGAAAAGTCTCACTCAAAGTTGGTTGTGAATCAATAGTGATTTTTGTACAGTGGTTTGATACATTTTTATTATGTTTTTTATACAATGTTATATATTAATGGATATTACATGGGTAATATATTAGAGGTGAACAAATCAGTTCACCCACATGCGCTAAATGGGTCCTCCAGGATGTGTGATATATTTATTATTCGTGGAATATGTAAATTAATTTCGTTTTTTCATTAGGATTATTATTGATATGGATGAATATATGTATCCTGGATTTGATGGAATATTCTTTTAAATGAGTTTTTATGTGTCATAGTGTCCATATAGTGGTTTATTTTTTTTAACTTTTATCATATAGAAATGATACATAATTATTAGTGATCTTATTTAGTTTTGGATAACTAACATGGAATTATATATCTTAATATTGTTTATGATATGTATATTATATATATTTTCTGTAATTTAATGTTTCTTCGGTAGTTTTTATATTGAAATTTATTATCATATTCAATGGGTATATTCTACCCACTATCAGACCATATACCCTCACTGTTATGATGTCTAGGATCTAGTGTAACTTTAATTTGGTTATTACTGATTAATCTGCGACATGACCTAACAAATTGGTATCCCAGAAACACGATTAAAAATATATATTTAAGTGAGTATTATTTGTTTTTTTGGATTATGGTAAATATAGGTTCAGGGAAGTGTGATAAATTTATTATGTAAATGAAACATTCATATTGTGTGCATGCCCAACACATATACAGATTAAATTCTAGGTTATTGGGGAAATGCTTATTTATTTTTCTATGGTTACAAGTGAGTTATTTAATTTGGGCTAGTAGATATATTCTATTACTTATCTCCATTTTTGACACATATCCTTAAATGAATAGATATTGTTCTTATGAATCATTAATGTAACATGGGGCTAAAATGAAATACTTGTTCCGGATTGAGAATGTTGTTTTGGGTTCAGATTGGAAGGGGGTTTGGTTATTTAAGGTGTTATGATCAACATATAGGGCGTTTTACCATATGTCTACATAGTGGAATTATGATCCACCACCATGGGTATGTGAATCATAGATTGAATAAGTCTGTATAAATTTTGTGCAAATTATTTTTGAGGTACATTATCCTGGCATTTGAAAGTGGGGCCTTGAGTACTGATGATGACTAAAATGGGTGTATAAGGGATCTGAAAGGGATAGTGGGGCATTTTTTCAGTTATAAAAGTCCATATTATTAATATGTAGACAATTATATTTTTATTGATGATGGTATTATTTCAAAGGTGCTTAAATTCTTATACGGAACCTCCTTGTATATAAGATCAAGGATATCCTAGTTGTAGATATATTGATCATTGATTGTGGAGATTTGGGATATGATTTATCAATGAAATATATAATATATAGATTTTAACGATATCGTCCTTCTATATTTTAGGGAAGTTGTGGACTCGAGGAATAATAGTACTGTATTATGATTGCAAATATAATTTTTGGTCAGATTGGGACACCAATGGTGTGGATGGTAAAGAATTCTACATATATATTAAAATGAGAAGTTAAATATATGTGGGGAATATAGGTTTAGTCTGGTAGGAATTATGGGAAACAAATATAGATTTTTATATAGGGAATCATATGCTAATAAAAGTTTAAATCCGAAAAAATGACAGTATATCGAGCCGAAAAAATGGTGTCAAGAAAGATAGGATGTGGCGCTCAAGATGAATAGAATATGGAACTTGAGAAGACCCATTAGGGAAATTTGAGTAGATGGTTGATGATTCCCCCATTTATTGGTCATCAGTGATGTTTTTTATGTGTGGGAAGACATTCCATGTTCAATACTAGTGTGATCGACCTCCATCAGAGTGATCTGCATGTTGTGTGATGAGACATATTTCGTGATTTTTATGAGTGAACTCGAAGTCTAATGACGGTCATAGATGGGTTCAATCAGACACATCTTGGGTATGAATGAGATATGTTCCAAGAGATATTATCGTTTCAAAAAAAAGTTTAAAGACATTGTTTTTAGGATGGAGACCCAGTATTGGGGGAAATGGAAGACAGTGGGTGTGACATCATAAGGGAGATAGGTATTGGGAAACCAGACATTTGGTCATCTGCTTGAATTCTAGATGACATACTCATAGCATGTAGTGGGATTTTTGATATATATAAGTACATCGTGAATATGGTGTTATTATTTTCATATTGACATGAAATGCATGATATGTGTTTGTGGTAATTGGAATGGCCAGATTTTTTTGTGGCATGAGAATCAGGTATGATGCATGAATTTTGTTAGCATTATTATGTTGTAGGTTGATGAAAATTTATGACTAGTGGTTATTTGTGGATATTTGGTCCGTAGAGGTTTCAAGAGGTATGAAAGGTATAACAACATCACCATATTGGTTAGTTTTATTGTGATAATACATGGATGGTGAATCATATTGTGTGGTGTTCAATGAAATAGATCAATTGGTTTTAATTAGGTATTAAAGTAAACCAATAATGATACAGAACAATTTGGTGTTTTCATAGAGTATTAGGACAGAAGCATATATATTACTTTTGACTTGTTATAAATTTGTCAGTATGGTCTGAGACATCTCATGTTTGATATATCTCTTGGTGGGTATGAATTAATGTCTATGGTATTCATGAATGGTGATTCAGATAAGATGATAGATTAACTATTTGAATTTAGACATTGTCTTATGGTGAAGGTATTAGAATAAGTTTGGGAAGGATATATGAGAACAAGCATGGGATTGGGGGATCAGTTGTTGAGAAATTATGCATTGTGAGGTATTTGAAAGGGGTGTGAATGTTTTTTTTAATTTATTTATTTAATATGAAGAAAATTATAGTTATGTGAATTTAATGGATGAATCTGATGCTTGTTATTTTTTTAGAAGAATATTGGAATGTTTGGGTTACTAATTATAGTGTAAAATTTGGTATTTGATAAAATTCAACTGAACCAATTTATTTATATCATAATAACTCTTAATTCATAGTATTTTAACTATTCAATTAGGTAAAGATATTTTGTCATTTGTGTGTTGGAATTACCAAATGGCACAATTCTGAAAATGAAATTTCGGATTTCCATATTATAATGATGGTTGATTGGCATATCCATGGTCTATAATCCAAGATGTATATCTACAATTATTTGACCCATAAAAATATGATGCATTGGATGTTGAATTCGGTTGGATAGTTGTAAAATTTTCATGTGTTAACAGCTCATATGATAGATAAATGTGATAAATTCTACGTAATGAACTCAATGTAATCGAAAAATGGCTATGACTCATGAAAAATTGTAACATAGATGATATGTGTGATAAATTCTAGAGTCAACCTTAGTTTTTAAGAGATAAAATATGACTATGTAAAAAAGTAAAGAGTAAGTTCCCATGATATATAATATAAGCATTAAACTATGTAAGGATCGAATCCCTTGAAAAATTATTATTGTACTGAGAGGCCCAATGAAAATTAAGAATAACCAGGATTATTTTCATGGTTAAGTTCCATGTGATATGTTAGTGTCTCTAGAATAGTGAAATTATATGTTTTATGATACTTTATGGTCATATTAAATGTTCTATAACTTTAATAATAGTAGTTTCATAAGATTATCAGTGTTTTCTAAAAAGATGATATCCATAAAGGAGAAGGAATGGGGATATCAAAAGGATTGTTTCTAGACGGATAAATTGATCTTATCATTCGTAGATACATAATAGTTCCAAATATTGAAAAAATTGTTGAAAATGGTAAGGGGATTTTTTGAATGTGTTCTCATGGGGTTATACATAATGGTTTTTAAGGTATATATGTTTTGGGTACTATGATTTTTAAAAAGTGAGTATTATTAATTTTTCCAGTGTACTCTATAATTAATATCTACTGATATATTTTTTATCGAAAGACGGTTTGGTCCAAATATTTTAAAATACAGTTGTGTTTTGCATTTTTTTTGAGTGGATCCCTGAACCAATTTATGTTTTGATAATTTCAAGGATTTTTTTCCATCCAGATTTTTAGTTTTCCAGATATATTTTGATACAATAATTTAATTTTATCATCATTTATAAAAGACATATTATTGTGATTCTTGATTCAATAGAAATATAATGAAAGATTATCAATAGAATTTCCTGGGAAGGAAATATGATTCTACAAATTAGTATATCAGTTTTATGTATGAAATTAGTTAAGTTAATCCATTTACATATTTCATAAATTCTAATAAATTAATTGCCTAAATGCATCCATCATGAGGATTCAGTTAAAATAATTATAGTTACACACTTTTTTCATTCAATAAAATTAAATAACATTTTTTGAATACATAAAACATTGTAAAAATATAATCCCAAAGACCATACTAGTCCAATGACATTGGAAGCATGGAATCATAAACACTAATACATAATGGATCTACATAATATCCACTAGGTTGTTCTTGACTCGCACCCTTCATTGATTGAACAAATATAATACACATATTCATAATCTAGATAAGGAAACATAATAAGGGGTGGGCTCAAAATATGTGTAAGGGAAAACTCAAGAGATATACAAGAAATATCATAAGCATAGGGGTAATATAACATAAGCACTAAAATAGAAGATCATACCCTACATATCCAAGATCATATAAATGAACCATGGCATAAATCCTGGCAGTTTATAAGGCATCAATCATAATAAAATAAAGAACATTATACATGAAATCATAACATAAGAATAAAACATGGAATTGATAAGACACATAATCATATAATATTATTTTCATGGTATTTAAGGAATCACTAAAAATTCCATATTATTATTATGGTTTCAATCTCCAATCCACCTTGGTTGTCATGGTTAACTCCCTTGGACATCTTCATAGCCTTAGTTCACTCCACATTCCATCTTGGTAATCATGGTTCACACCCATGTCCATATTAGTTTTCAATGATCATTCAAATGACCATCTTAGTATACCTCATGAGATTTAAATCTTTACCCAATTAATTAGAGGGATATATAGGTCCCATCTATCTCATACAGAAATCATACATACATATTCCAGAAGATCATAAATAATAATATCATAACCCATGAAATGAAATGGTTATCGTTACAATTTTATAATATGATAACCTATAAAAAATAAAGGATCCACAATAATTTCATCATAATCATTACCCATGAAAAGAAGTGATTTAAAACATCATATAAACCATGAAAGAGAAACATGTTTCATAAACATGATTCCAACACAAAATAATACATTAAGATAAATAATATGAATGGAATCATCAAAACATTTCCCCATAAATGAATGAGTAACTCTAATAGATGTTCTCATATATGGGAAACAAATTTTAAAGTCCTTTTATAATAATTTATTAAGTAAAATATCATTTCAACATTGAATAACTATTTTTTGAAAATAAAACCATTGGAAAAACATTTTTTTTTGAAAATATAATAGAAAAAAATATAATTGATGCATTGAATATTCTAATTTTTTTTTCTTATGTCCTTACATGAAAATTGGATTCAAAAATTTTTCAAAATTTTTTTGAAATCATTGTTTTTTAATAAAAAGGATTTCTAACCAAAGACAAAGATAAATTAAGATTTTATATAAAAACAATACCTTATGTTCAAAGGGTAAAAAATTGCCCTAATATATGAGGATGTCATATATAACCATAGGATAAGAAAATTCTTGTGTATTATCGATATATGGGTCATGTGATTTCATGAATAGAAGCATAATCATAAACAATCTCAAAAAACGATGAGAATATTTCAATTAACTGTTATCACTTGATAACTAGGGATCAGAATATACCTATAAGAAATTTGAATTAAATAATGTTTAACGTATAATTATAAAAAATAGAATCAATACATAACATGTAAAATGGAAGTGTATAGACCTTGAAATATAATTAACATTTAAAAAAAACCTGAATCTCAAACAAGGAAAATTTTGGAAAAAATATCATACCAAATTGAGTATTTTGATTCATAAACCAAATGAAATAAATATCCTGAAATTAATATGTAAAAACCCATAAATTTAATTATAATATTCACCGAATACATCCATAACTAGTATACACACCACATAAATGTAATGGGTGTTGAATAATGTATGTATCTCAGAAAAAAAAGTTATAGGAAATCCCCATACCTTTTTGCTAGACTCGCATCATTCTCATTAAAATCACCTGTACAAGATATATAAATTTATAATTAATATTTATAGAACCATATTATTTTATCTAATACCATATATTTATTTTTCATGACCTTATATCACCCTCTTGTTAGCAGTCCTATGATAGTGTTTCATTTCTGGAAATATCATCTTTGTTCTTCACATGTTTCTTAATTTGTTATATATATGATATTTGAACATATATAAATATTCCAGAATATAAGAAATAATATAAAATAAATTTATATTTATTATATGTTTATTATATTACTATATATAATAATTGTGTATGAAATGGAATACACCATTCATTGAGATGGTAAGCCATATATAAGCATGAACGGTGTTAATGTTTTCATTGTCGTATTGAAAGAAATAGGTAAATGACATTTGTGTATATATATTTTTATATCAATCATTATTTAAGTATCATTATTATATCATATATATTACATAATTTCATTGAAAACATTATTAATACATTCTATATAATGTGTGTGAAAATCACATCACATGGAGGGGCACTAGTCCACACTTCCTAAAAAACTATTATCATATTTGCACCAAATGTAAAGTAAAAAATGTTTTGTTCTAAAAATGGAATAAATAATCATAAATAAAAAATAAATATTTAAAAACAATAATCTTTTTTCCCTAATAATTTCCACTATGAGATTTGGTAAAGGAGAAATGAACAATCATCATTTAGTGAGCCAGTAGTTCACTATACACATAAATAGTAAATTCTTAGACGGAAGTGTGCATAATTGTAGGTCAAATGTTTAGAATAAAAATATCCACACATATTGAAGATATTGTTTTTGTTATACAATCTTGGAATAAATAAATAGGAGGGGTAAAGATAGAAAATAAAATAATGGAGATTGAGTGATGACTTTACCCCTAAATTGGTTATCTCTTTTTTTTGTGCCAAGGGGATTCCTTAGATTGTTTTCTAATCAATATGAAGCTTCTAGAATGAAGGTATGTACGTTTGAAAGTGTATCAAACAAATATTTGACAAACATATGTTGTTTTATTGGAGTTATGGGGAGATATAGGAGGTGATATTTTATATGGAAGGGAAAGGACTCACTTGGAATTTTTTAAACAAGTTACGCGTACCCAAAACTTTTTCCTAGATAAAGTCATACCAAAACAACCAAAACAAATACCAGAAGGTTAATGGCATGTTAAAATTCTTCCAATAGGTGTTTTATAAGTCACTATGTTGTTCTGGGACATAAATTTAAGGTTTAGTACTTTGTTATCCAAATCTACTCTAAATCATTGTAATTAATTTTACATACCGTTATTGATATTTATGGTTAATAAAAAAATTTAAATATTATGAAATTATAAATTATTATGAGTACAATTATGGATTAAAATTTTCCAAATTCTAATAACATAAGTTTAAAAAATTAATTTAACATTAATCCAAATGTCAAGACGACAATGTGGGATATTAATGTAAATACATTGAAATATTTTCTCTATTATATACCATAGTTTTAGGACAAATTGACCTCAATGACCTATGTTGAAAAAATTTATAAAACCATTATCTAATTAAACATTAAAACCAAATGAAAAAAATTATATTCTCTTATGTAGAATATATGATAAATCTAATTTTGAATTAAAATCTATTATTTTTCAATATTCAACAAAAAATTTAGTTCTCTGAAAAGACCCAAAAACTCAATTTAATAATATTTTATAATTTTAAATTAAAAAATGATGTTTGTTTCATCAAATTAATTTTTCAAATGTGGCTTAATATTTTTATAGTTTTCTCGAAAAGGATATTAAAAGTAGTTCATTTGAGAAATTGGTATTTTAAATCATAAAAGGACTTCACCAAAAATTATATCATTCATTATAAATATGTTATATTTATATAATGAAATTACAATATATATTTTAAAAGTATTTATTACTTTTTATATAGCTATAATTATTTCATAAGTTTGAATTATATGATTTAATTAATTATAATAGTAAAATTATGATTCGTAGAAACATTGGTGTTTCATGTATCACATGCTAAGTCGATGTTCTATGTAACACCTGTAAGGTTGATTCCATGTGAATTGATTGTCTGATATAGTTAATTGAAATAAATATAAGAAAATTTAATTTATTCAAGAAAAAATGTCTATAAAAACATGGTTTGTTACATTCTACCCCCCTAAAATTAATTTCTCACTCTAAATTCATCACCCATTTAAAAAATGATGATATTTATGATTCATCATATCCTTATGTTATCATTTATCATTATCTATTTGGTGATTTATCCACTAAACATTTACCAAGTGAGTGGTCTTGCTTTTTAAAACATTTTCTGATTGGTCTAGAATTTTGACTCCATTTTCATCATAAGGATGATACCCCACTAGAGGGATGACCTATGAGAAAAGTACATGTGAATGTTCAGGCATGTAATTCCTCGTGATAGATACATGGATCACATCATGTACATCTGAAAGAGTTGTAAATAGTCACAAATCAAAGGTTACCATCTCGATAATATCATGGATTTAAAATGGAGTGGTATACCTTGTGTTTTGTTTCCCTTTCTTCTTGAATCTATTAAAATTATTCTAGGGTGATATTCATAAAAAAACCATTTAACCAAATTCAAACTATAGATAACATTGTTGGTTATTTGGACAAATTTTCTACCATCATTGAAATTCCTTGATTTGGTTTTGAATGGTTCTAGACATCTCAACCATTTCTTCTGTGATATAAAGTCCGAAAATATCTTTTTTCCAACCTCATCGTAGCATGAAGGTGCTCTAAATTTCATCCAATATAGGTCTTCAAAAGGTTCTATACGAATTATGAAGTAAAATATATTTTGTTAAGAAAATAGAACTAGATGAATGTGTTGATCCCAAACATATTTGAAATCCATATAATGCGAAATAAACATATTCTCTTTGGGCTTAATGGTGATTTTAGACTGACCAACGTTCTGAGTAAGATAAGTAGTGTTGAAGAACAATTATGTATAAATATCATTCAATATAATTCTCTAGATAATTGAGATGATCCTTGTATCCAGATATGATACAATGGAATGTGGTATTCCATTCATCCTTACCCCTTACATAATGTATATCCTGTCAAGATGATCTAGAGGGAAGGATTATCTGATAGTTGTGATGTTTTCAGACTTAGTACATCATTCGACTACCACCCATATAGCATAATACACTTTAGAGGTTTCGAGTAGTCCAATGAAGAAAATACATCATGGTATTTTCCCATTTCCACTAGGTATCAGTATTGGATGAAATATCCTCTTTGACTTTTTTCTATTAGCCTTAACTTTTTGGCATAAGAAACACTCAGATACAAACATTGCGATATCTCACATCAATTTATCACATAAGAAGTTTTTTTTAAGTATCTATACATCGTTGAAAGTCTAGGATAAATAGAGAATATAGAATATAAGATTCATCTAATAGCTCTTGAAATCTGGTTTGGAAGGAAAACATTTACAATTCCCAAAACATATCATCCAACCTGATCAATGTTAAACTTAGGAAAATTTCTGTCTTTATTTTATTGGTTTTCATCATCCTTTTAAGCCTCCATTATCTAAACTTCGATAGACGGTTGAACATTTATTTGAGAAAGATATGATTTTGTCTCATAATTTAAGATGTTTAGATCCATTCATTGAAAATATAGAAATATTGGATCTCTTGTGATCATCATCGCGGATAATCTATCATGATCCTTTGGAATCAATGCATCTGCTATCGTGTTCACTTTCCCATGGTGGAAACTTATTGAGTAGTAATAATCTTGTATCTTCTAAGACCATCTTCGTTGACATATATTCAAATCCTTATTTGTGAATATAAATTTCAATCATTTATGATTAGTATATATATCAAACATTTCTATTTAGTGATAATGAATCCATATCATTAATGAAAAAATCATTGGTGCAAACTCTATGTTATGATTTTTTTAATTTTTCTCATGAATTGTAAAATTTTGTGTGGTATGAGAGATAACTATTTTATTCTGAATAAGAACACCTCTCAATCCCTTCTGCAATGAATCACAGTAGAATAAAAACCCTTCTCCACTACTGGGTAATGTAATAAAAGGTGGAACAACTAACATTATCGTATGTTACATGACATTTTTGCCATATTAATCTATCATGAATAACTTTTTACACATCTATGTTAACTTATTCATAGGTTTTATATCTCTGTGGGAAATTAAACAGAAACCATTAAAAACATCTAGCTAAAATAAGAATGATACAGTTCTGTTTCAGCATGGTTGGTCTTGGTTAGAATTCAATTGCATATTTCTTTGATGGATCTACAACTATATTGTCTCTTGAGTTTATGTGAAACAAAACTAAATCCATTTACAGCCATAATTTAGATATTTTAAAATTTGTAAATAATATTTTTCCTTAGGATCATTTCTTCAATTATCACATGATCTACAAGCTCATCCTTTCTCATTGAATAGAAAGGAATGTAATCTAAAAAGAGTACCAAAAACAGATCGACGTAATCTCTAATGAAACTATTCAATAAATCTCAAAAGATAGTAGTGGAATTAGTCAGAAAAAAATACATCACTATATTTTTGTTGTGTCTATACCATGTGTGGAATTCCATCTTAGTAATATCCTCTTTCTTGACCCCTAATTGAGGATATACATACTGATGGTCAATATTTTAAAAGTATTGATCATTGTATAGGGAACAAACATGTCATAAATATTGGGAATATGATACTACTTCTTGATTTTTATCTTCTTCAACTCCCAATAATCAATGCAGAGTTACATTGATAAATATTTTATTTACAAAAAAAACATGTGAATCCCAAGGTGGCAAACATCGCTTAATGAATACCTAGTCAATGTTTTCTTGGAATTGCTTCTTCAATTCCTACAACTCATTGACGATCATTCTATAAGACATTTTTTAAATTTGTGTTGAACCTTGTATGAGTTTTATTTGGAACCCAACTTCATGATTTAATGGAAGGCTATGAATCTCTTCTAGAAATACATATCCAACATCCACAACAAAAATAATATCATTTATGTTGATTTTCACCTCAACCATTTGAGATAAACAACACTTTTTAATAGAAATAATGACTCATACCATAGATATAATCTATATAGGATGTTCATACATAGTGTCACATTGATGAAAGATTATAGGAGGGTTTGAAATATCAAATTTAACATCCATTCCTTGTATATTGATAGGGTCATTATAAAATGAAATCCAATCCATGCCTAAAATGAGATCAAATTCCAACAACGTAAGAATGACGTTATTTGTAAGAAGCACATTCTCATAAAATGAAGCCAGTGACGTATCATATTATTGATATTATAATCATAAAACCATTTGGGGTATCCAATAATAATTCTATATATAATTGTTTTTGTGGAATCATTACAATATTTTAAAATTATATAAATATGAATGATTTGGTAGATCCAAAATCACATATAAAGTTAGTAGTTCTAGTGTGGATGGTATGTGTACCTTTCACCACATCATTATCACACTCCACATTAGAAATAGTGATTTCTTGATATTCCCATATTCCCTTGAGTTCGGAGATTGTTGACGTCGATCATCATCAAATGCCCTTCTGTTTGGGAACTATTATGCCTAATTCCAATAATCATTACACTTGAATTGTTGGAGTGTGGAGGGGAATTTTTTATGGTATTTCTCTATTAGTAGTGTAATATAACTTATTCATATCAGTTAAATAATAATTTTCCCCACAACCATCCCTTCCACACATAAATAATTTATTAAACCCCTTAATACTATTTCCACTATGCTTCTTCCCACACATAGAGCATAATGGAATATGGGAATATCAAGAAATCACTATATCTAAATACATGAACATAGGGTATACCCCAGGTTATTCATTGGAAACATCTATTTTAATATTCTGTGATGGATCAAAATTTGTTTTTGAATTCCCAATGTATATCCCCCAGGAGTTTCAAACCATGTGTCTAGTAAGGCTCATTTCCATGTATCAGAATACCCTAAGTCAGGCTTAGAAGATCTTTTTAGACTATTTACCCATATGCACCTCTTTTCCCTAACCATGTCCACATATAGTATCCAAACATGAATTTATTTCTAGGAACCACTCGCTCTATCCTTTACCAAAATTCCAGAACATTTTCCAACACTTTTTCTTTATACATAGTCTTATCTAAAGACATGTACATAGTGTTCTCATTTACAATTTATTACACTTGATTTTGAAGTTTATGTGTAAATTTTTTTTGATAAAAAATAATGAAATGCTCTATTTTCATACATTAAGATTACATAACAATTTTATATTACATTACACATTATATTAATAGATTCCCATAGACTGAACTTGATAGGTGCCTTTGGAAACATGGAATCATAAACACAAATACATGAGTGAGCTACATTATGTCCCACTAGTTTCTTCACCACTAGAACCATTTTTATAGACATAAAGCATAATACATATATTCAAAACATGTCAAAGGAAACAAAGAAAGGGGTGAGACCAGATACTCAGTAAGAGTAAAAAAGAGAGATATGTCAGCATAATCATGATCATAAGTGTATGAGAACATGATCATTAAAATGCAAGATCATACCATGCATATCAAAGATCATATAATTAAATCACGGAATAATGTTTAGATGTTCATTTGAAATAAATCATAATTAAATAAAGAACACAATATATGGAGATAATAAATATTAATAGAATATGGAATTGTGGTAGATAGGTAAGCCTAATATATTATTTCCGTAGTTTCAATGGAATAATTGTAAAGACCACAATGTTAGTATGGGTTCACTCTTTATATCATATTGATTGTCAAGATTCACTCCCATAGTCATCTTATTATCATTAGTTCACTCTTCATACCATCTTCATAGTTAGGGTTTACTCCCACATTCAACTAAGTATTCATGGTTCTTTCCCAAGATCATCATAGTGTATATCACGGGATATAAATCTTTACACAATGAATTGGAGGTATATATAGGTCTCCACAATCAAATACTGAAATCATACACACATGTTACATTCGATAATAAATAATCAAATCATATCCCATGAAATGAAATGGTTATTATGAACATGTATTCATGTAAAAACATAAGGAAAAAGATATGTTTCATAATAATTTCAACATAAGGCTATCCCATGGAAGGAAGTGGGTTTCAAAACCATATAACCCATGAATGAGAAATAGGATTCATATGCATCATTCCCACAAAACATCATACATTAAGAGAAATATTTGTAATGGAATCATTTTATAATTTTACCAAAATGGAATGAGTAACACCAAAAGAATTTATCCTATATGGGAAATAATTTTTATATATCTTTTAAAACAATTCACAATGAAAATTACTTTTCTTCTTTAAAAAACTCTTCTTAAAATAAAAAAACCATTTGAAAATATTTTTCATAGAAAATATATTTAAAAAATATAAAAGAATGATTAAAACCAATAATACAATTTTAAAATTATTTTTACATTGAAAATGGTCTTCAAATATATTTTGAAAACATTTTTGAGAACAAGGTTATTGAATACAATATATCTTTTACCAAAGAGAGAGACAATCATATTTTATATAAAAACATTATATTAAGTACCAAAGAGTTGAATATGGTACTATAACATTATGATATCTTGAATACCCATAAGAGAAAAAATTTATTAGTTTTATTGAGATATGGATCATGATATACCTTTAATTGAAGAAAAATAATAATAAAATGTAGAAAAGTTATGACATTGTTTCCCTAAACTACTATCACTTCATAACATGGGATGATACAATATGTGTAGAAAAGTGAATTACGTAATGATTAAACACCATGAAATAGATATCATAAAATAGATATGTAGATACCCATAAAATTTTACATTATAACTATTGAATACATATTTGGTCGGTATGCACCACACATAATAGAAGAGAGTGGTGAGTAAAGAATCTATGAGACAAAAATAAAAAGTGAGATGAAATCCAAATACTTTTTGTCCTGAATCTCATCATACTCATTAAAATAAAATGTATAATAAATAAGAATTTAATATAAATATTTTATTTAATAATATTATTATATACAATACCATATATGTTTTGATCATAACCTTATATTACCCATGAGATAACAATTCTAGGTTATGGTTTCACTTTGGGTAAAATATGCTTTGGACATTGTGTGTGTCTCAGTTAGGTATATATTTCTAAATTATACATATATAATGACTAAATAATGTAATTTTTTTTATAAATATCATGAATATTCGGAACATGGGTATAAAAATAATATATATAATTTATAAGTATGAAATGGAATACACCATTGATGGAGATGGTAAGTTCATTGTTAGCATGAATGTTGTTTCCATTTTTTTGTCTTATTGAAAAAAAGAAGGTAAATGAAATATGTACATATATATATATATCATTATACCAAAAACATTATTATATAAAATATATAACAAAATTTCACTAAATAAATCCTTCATACATTTCATTTTGTATTTGAAAGAATCTCATCTCTTTGAGGGGGTGGTAGTCCACACTTCCACAAACAAAATTATCATATAAATAGTCAATGTAATGTAAGAAGATATGTGTTATATAATGAATAAATAATATTAAGCCAATAATTAATATAACTTATTAAATTTATAAATATATATTTGATCATAATTTCCATCAATAGAGACAGTAATGGAAAAATGAACAATCATCATTTTGAGAAGTGGTAGTTCACTATAAAGAAAAATAACCTTTTTGTTTCCCATTATATAGAAGTATGTAAATTTGTAGGTCTAAAACATACAATAAAAACATCCTATTAAAATTAATATACATTTAATGTTATAGAATCATCAAACAAAGAGAGTTTAGATGGTCGATATGAAAAATAAAAAAATGAACTTGGTAGAAGACGTTACCTCTTAATTAGGTAACTCCTTTTGGTTTGTGCCAAAAGGCTTCTTTAGATTGCATTATACCAATGTGGGGGATTATAGGAAGAAAGTATGGATATTGGAAGATGTATTGGTAATATATTGGCTTACCCTTTATGGTCTTAGAGGATTTAAGAATAGGGATGTGTGGTGGCCTTTATAGTGAAGGGAAATGATATACATGGATTTTTTAAAACAAGTTTGGTGTACCCATGTTTTTACAAAACCATTGTAATAAAAAACCATCAAAAAAAATTAATTTAAGGTTCATGGATTATTAATTTCCAAAAAATGGTTGTTCAAAAGGTTTCCATATCATTTTTTTGTCTTAAATTTATTGTTTAGCACAAAGTTAACAGATTTTTTTATTAATCATTGTTAAAAATTTTATCCACATTCACAAATATTTTTGGTCAAAAAATAAGGTTAACATATTAGATGTTATAAATTATTATTAATAAAAATATTGATTCATTTTTTCAAATTTTAATCACATAACTAAAATAAAATAATTTAAAATTAATCACGTCGTGGGGTAGATAATTCACATTTTTAAAGTAAAAATATTCAAAAGTTTAAAATGTTTTTAACACAATTTTAAAGAGAAAAAAATATGAATGTACAAAATAGTTAATTTGATAAATTTTTTAATTAATTAATATTTAAAAAAAATTAACATATAATTTAACCTTATAAATAAATTATATGAAAATACATTTTTGAATTAAAATCTTGTATTTTTTACTATTCATCCAAAAGTGAATTTTCATAGAAAGATCCCAAAAATCACACTAGGATTAGTTATTCATTCTAAATTAAAAAAGGAAATTAATCTTATAAAATTAAATTTCTAAATTTGACTAAATTTATTTTTATTATTTTTCACAGAAGAACATTAAAAGTAGTTCATCTGAGAAAATGGTATTTTTAGACATATAAGGAAATCATCAAAAAATATATCATTCCTTATAAATATAATTTATATAGAAAATAATTATAAAAAATTATTTTTAGAGTATTTATTAATACTCTTTTAAAAATTTATAACAGCCATCTTATAATTATATCATTTACATTATGATAATAGTAAAATGAGGTATTATAGAAACATATGGGTTGCATGTAACATACAAAATTAAACGTTCAATTTAACAAACACCAGGTCAATTTCATGTGAAATGAATGTTTTACTCATTGAATTGCATGATTTAAATTAGAATTAATTTATTTTACAAAATAGACATCCATAAAAAATCATGGATTTATAATAATTTCTGATGTTGATTCACTTAATGGAAAATCCTATGTTTATTTTCATATCTAAATCTCTTTCATCAATTCAAATACATGAATATCAAATTCAATTTTTCTATTTTGAATAGTGAAAATCCAATATTTGTATTTTCTGATGTTTTTAGTGAAATTATTCTAATTATACCAAAATTTATGAAATTTTGTTGCCTCATATACTATTTCATGTTTTGATTTTAAACAATTTCATTTTCTTATTTATATTATTACAATGAAGTTATAAATTTATATTAATTATGTATAACATGTGTTAATTTTTTTCAATGTTTTAGGCATTTTTTTAATATTAAATAGTTTTTTATTTTGACACATCAATCATTCAACATAAAACATAAAACCAAATTTTTCATTTTTTTAATGTTTCATTTAGCGATTATGTTAATTATTATTAAAATATATATGACAAAAACTAATTAATTATTTTTTATTTATCTTTATTAATTTTCAAATTTATAAAATTTTATTTACATTGGTTTTAAATGAAATGCTTATGAAATTCCTATTTCAGATTAAAACATTCTATTTCATGGGATATTTCATTGACTAATTATTATGGATGTATATTTAAAAATATGTTCTAATTATTTCCAAATAGGTTTATTTAATCGTTATTATTACAATTATGGGATGTGAGTTTAATGATATTTGTCTCATGATAATTTCTCTCTTTTCCCACTCTTTCTGATTATCCACTTATATCAAATTTTTAATTTTTAAATCTCTTACCTATCTCAGTTGTGCTTGTTTTATATTTCTCAAAAGGGAATCAATCCACACAGCTATGTGGTTGGAATGTTACCTAAAAAATTATGTAATACTTCACTGTTGAGAGATTTTATATTCTGAATTGATGGAGTGGAATGAGTGTTGTGGTGACGGTACTATGAATTGCGGAACATTCCTCATATACTAAACATTTATCACTACTGTCGGATGATCTCTCAAATCCAAAAACAAAATTCCATGATTTCATTTCGGTTTTTTACGAGAAAATAATTCAAGTTATACATAAGAACAAGAACATGTGTTTTATTATTATGCTGTCTATTTTTTTCTTATTCGCTGATTTTTTAACAATTCATCCCATATACCTTATTCACCCCCTTTCAATTTATTCCTCTATAAACAAAATCATTTTATATATTTGGGTTTGGACTCCCTATTAATATTTTCATATCATTTAGGTTTGACACACTGTATCTATTGTAATGTTTATAATTGGGTCGTGACTCCCTATACAAAGGATAATTGTCTTTTTGTTATACATTCAATAGAAGAATTAATTTGTAACATGGTCATGATTCACCTTAAAAAATCATATTATTTCAAAATGGATCACTAATTGAGTAGAGAGGTATCATAGTATTGTAATCCCACATTGGGATGAACTATAATACAAATAATCATTGCATTAATTCTATTATTTTCTTTAAATTAGTAAATATTTTAATTATATTTGATAATTTATTTCGATAACTAATTTATCTCATTAATTTTTTTAGTCTTCTTAATCCCCCGCCCCACTCTAGACTAGCTGTTATGACCTATCCAAAAAAATATTATTTCCTTTCGTTGGTCCTTTGTGATTATTAAGATACTTATATATATTCACATTGGATTATATAATGATCCTACGAAGGGAGTATCCAATGGTATGGATATATGTTTTTATTAGACTATTTTCAAATTTAACACCCATACCTTGTCTTTGTCTAAAAATTCCCATTCTAATGATATTGTTTTCCAAATTTTGTATATTCTACGGTTTAACATCAAATAAAACTTTGGGGTATGATGAGTGGATCCATATTAACATCAGGGAGGTCTAATCCTACTATTTCATGTGTTATTCATGCGTTATTCATTATGTGAAAAAGGTACTATAGGGTTTAATATATGTGGTTCGAATCGAACCACGCAATGTTATTATTAATTGTAAGGTATTCCTTGGAGTATTCTCATTTGGAAAATAAAGACATCAACCTAATTTATTTTATTGTGTTGTTATATGGCCAAATACTTATGATTCCACAGGATGTAGGGTTAGTATTTTTGGATGATAAGTTCATTGTGGTCAGCAGGTGTGATATATATGGAATTCCCAATTTTATAGTGATGATGGATGTTTACTTAATTGTGACCTTGGGGATGGTGTTAACCACTCATCAGTGAGTTGAGGACAATGGGGTTTTGTGAAAATACGGAATGAACCATGTGTGGGTTTTGACTACTTTTCAGGTAGGTAAATTCTATATATTTATTGCATTAGGGGTGATGGTGTTGACCATCAATATTGATGAGTGATACAGTGTAATTTTCCACAGAAGGTGATAAAGATCACCAGATTAATCATGGATGCTCATCGAATTTGTAGTGTTCATTCAGGATTAAAAGTCAGAGGTTATTTAGGGGTTCATATTCTATGGTACACCAGATGTGAGCTTAGATATTTCATTATAGATTTGATGTTTTCATGGAATGGTTGTATGTTATAAAATTAAATTTGATCCCAATTAAAATGAAATTAGTGGGAATACTGATGGAACATTAAGTATGATAGAACATATATATATCATTAAACATTGGGAAAGGATAAGATAGATAAAGTCACACTCATGGAAAGTTTATAATGATTATAGTAGGCTGTGTGGATTTTTTCATTATTTTTATTATGATTTTCATGCACTAGTATTCATATGGATAATAACATCGGACACAATTTTTAGGGGCCAATTATGTTTATATTCACACTATGAATTGGACCTCTATGACACATAATAAATTTATTCTTCATTAAACTGAAAAATTTAAAGACTATTCATAAGGATCCCAGTGGACTAGACGCATTGATGGTGCATGGATTGTATTATATAGTTTTTCAGTTGAGATGGATGGTTCATCGGTGCTAGTATGGTTGTTTATTTTTGTTACTTCATGCATGTACACCTGTGATCCTCGTATGGGAAATATTATTTGCATTTGGATAATTAACATGGTATTATAAAAGTTTATATTCATTATTATATGTATATTTTGGATCATTGTTCTATATTATATAATAATTCTCCCACTATTGATCAATTATAATAGTTGACTATCTCTAAAGAGTATTTTCACACCATTATCACCCCATTGACCGTCAATATTAGTCAGAACGATTTAGAATAATGAAAGGAGAATTTACGTTCTATTGTTTATCTAATATGGTAACTATTAAGTGATATAGTTCAATTTGATACAAATAAATATCAGAGAGTGTTGATTACCAAGTAGGATTTAGGTGACCATTGTGTGTATTTAATTATCATAACATTATTCCATTAATATATCATTGTATGGTTGAAGTGGGAAATTGAAAAATTTATAACTATGGATTTAAATTCCGAATACAATGGAAAATGGGATTTTAATTTTGATTTACGTGGTTCAAGTTGATTTATTTGATTTTGACCCTTGGATTTTTTTTGTTTCCGATTTTTATTAGGGAATATTGGGCCTATGAGGCTAGAGTTGTTACTAGTGAATTATTATAGATAAATAAGGGACACATGAGATGATTGTGATTTATTATGACTATAAATGTGTTTTTAAATTGGAAAGGGGTTTAGTTATTTATGTGTAATAAATAACCCATATGATATTTTTTCTTATATATTCTTAGTGACATTCTACTCATCCTTCATGGGATTGTGATTCATTGGGTGAATATGTGTTTGGATCTTATAATATTATTTTTTCTATGGAGCCTAATAATGACATGGGTAGGTGGGTCCATAAGGCCGAATGAAGTATGAAATGATTAGTTTAGTAGGATATAAGGGCCAATGGGTCAAACTTATTGATATAACATTCCCTATTTTTGATATTCCATCAACAATATCCATATTGATCATATTATTTAATTCATAGGTTCCCCAATTCCACATGAGAAGTATCAACTTAATTATTTCAAAGAGAGTCTAGTGAGATTCATAAAGAGCATCTATTGGTGATATTAAAGAGCTAATCCGTCCATGGAATATCTGATTTGAGGGTTTTAAAAAAACAAGATTTTCATTTAAGTCGTCTTTCTTTATTTCATGGAGTGTGTGGAACTCATGTACTGTAGTACTATATTGATCAATTATGGATTATTTTTTAACAAATCAACTAACCACTAGGGTGATTTTTAAGGATGGATAACAATATTCTTAGAGGCCCAGTAAAACAATAGTTCTATGTATAGGTTTAGGTAGGTAGAAATAAGTGGATTAATTGGAATGATTTATTGATGTGAAATATGTGCTCATAATGATGTGGAACATGGTAGGTGGGAGTGTACTGATACATATTATCTTGTTTTGAATGATAGGTTGTGGAGCTCTAGTTCCCCAAAAAGAATGAAAATTAAGATTCCCGGTAAGGAAGATAGATTAGTTCTGATGACTCTAGAAAACATTGGGTCATTAGTGACGCGCTTTCAGTGTGGGAATACATGGAATGTTCAATATTAATGTGATTGACAACTGATGGAGTGTCATAAATGATGAAAAATGTGTTGATGGGAATGGTTTTGTCAGGTCACCTCATAGTCAGTTGTGGTTCATGGATCAAGCCATACCCACGTATCTAATATAGGTTTTGAAGTGGTACTGAAAGATGGTAAATAATATATAACAACTTATATGGGATAAAGTATATGATTGAATAACATCATGGGTTATAGGCTTCAAATAAATAAAAACAACCTCATATTGGCATACAATCTTATGATTATGGGTATTGATTAATTTCATAAATACATGAATAGATATCACCTTAATATAAAATACAGTTCACTCATTATTGACAAAAACAATGTTTGAAAGTTTTAAAAAATTTACACAAACAAGTAATGATTAAGAAAATCAAAACACCATTATGTGATTTGAAATTATTTAAAAATTACCATTTTGTTATTTCTGACATGTATGAACACACAAAACATTAATTCGACATGTGGTGTAATCATAATCACATAAAATAAGTGTTTAAAGATATTAAAATAATAAAAATAAATAATTAGAGTGTGTAAATGAAAAAATAATCCTATATAGTAATTAATTCATAGAAAAATAATTACTGATTAATTTTTTATATGTCAGAACATACACCATAAGAATATGATTATTTTTTCTTAGGTTGACATAAAATGTAGTTTTGATGTATTAAAACTCTAATATGATCAAGAAAATTCCTAACTATATATAACAACCATGAAATGATATATAATCATTTTTTTATTATAAATTATTTATTTTTCATATATATAAATAAATAAAGAAATCTTACATGTTTTTGAGAATACCGATGGAAAATTGGGTTTAAATGATTCTAAATTCTTCAAATGTATATGTGGGAGGTTATAAACCAATCAAACAAAATCATATTAACATGAAATAATAATATAATGGAAATAATTTATTAATTAACTATATGATCATACTTTATTTAAATACAATTTATGGTGGGACTATGATGAATGATACAATTTTTTTAGTGTTTCATAAACAATTTTGTATCGGTCTAAATTTAGTGAAATGCTGTGAATTAATGTTAAATTGTAAAAAATGAATATGGAATGACATGTTCCCTATAAATACATAAGACATTCCATTTATATATTTGGTGTGATTGGAATAAATAAATAAACAATTTTTGAGTTTAAAATGATTAAAAATAAGAAATATTATCAAAAAACAAATGGCCACTAATCATTTTTTATTAATGAAAATTTTTATTTGAAAAATCTAGTGAGTTTTCATTTTTAGTTTTCTTCTTATTTTTTGTGGCACTAACATCAATATGAAATTAATTTTTTTCATTTTGTAATGAGTTGTTATGTGTGATGTTCCCAAAGTGATATGATTATATTTTTTTTTATTATTAAAATTATTTAAATTCAATTTTAGAGTTATGACTTGTTTATTTTCGACATTTTTAAAATACTAATTCTATAGGGTTATTTGATGGATTCTCTATTGATAATTTTTACCTAAAATATTTGATGATATAATTTTATTTAAATTTCTATATTAATCATTAATTTATTTGATAATATTATGATATTTTCTCACTAATTTGGAACGAATTATGTGTGTGATGAGAATCATCTACATTTCCTACCAAAAAATATTACTTTAATTTATAGCCTGATATTGTGACTCTTATGTCCTAACAATATCAAAACAAATAAATTGATTTCTTCAAAGTTTTTTTAATACGTCCTTCATTTTTTGGAGGAATAATTCGAGAGATGTATTAAAATACACTAAAATATGAAATATATCATACCAAATGGTTTTCTAGAAAATATTCTATAGCTTAATTACTGAAACAAACAATATGTGGATGAAGGGAATGTTTATCATGGATATAATGGATTTTTGTGGGTAATGGAGTTTAATAAATAAAGTGGATGAGTAGAGGGGTGGGATCAGAGGCCCAAGAGGATCAAAATAGTGCTCTATTTTTTTTCTGGATTGTGCCATGATTTTTTCTAATGATGTGTTTGAGAATCCAAATACCCAAGTGTAAGAGGTTATTTTGTTTATGTTGGATTTTATTTCATTATTTTTATAATATTTTTATTTGTTGTATAGTGTAAAAAATTTATTGGCTTCTTAACATTGAATATCAGGTACCATAATTTTGTTAATGATGTCATGATTTAGTAGACATCATTTGGGGTTTCGTCAAGAGGGAAACAAAAGAAGGATTTAGTACTAGTGATCTTTTTAAATCACATGCTCATTAATTGGGTCATTCCCTTATGCATAGTTTTAGTTTTCATTAACAATATTAAAATAATAGTAAGGACACCAAAATAATTACATCAGTTCTAAAAATATATAGTAAAGAAGGGAGAAAAAATAATTATAAGCGTCATGTATTTATGAAAAAAATTCATATAGATTATAGGAAATTTTTTCATGATCATATTTGCGTTATAATGTTTTTTTCTCTAAGCAATATTCAATTAATTTTTGTTTACAACCACATAATAATTCCTTTAATTTTGCTGAATATTATCAGTTTATGAGGTCCAAGAAAAATATGAATGATATTTAGTCTATAGATATAGATGTTAATTCTATATAAGGTATTAGTCTAGTTTATTACCTAACTTTTGCAATGACTGTTGTTGGTGTTCAATATGTTTTAGGATCTACCTAAGTTGGTCAAATGAATTTTAATTGACCACAACATCAAACATATTTGATTATGGGTGGGTGAAAAAAAAACAAAATCATTCTGACCAAAAAAAATTCTTTTACAATCCTTTCATTAAACCAATTTTGGTTTACTATTGCTTGTGGGTTATGTGTTAGTCAATTCTTGATTGTGGAACAACCCTAATTTAAACCTTCTCCTTAAAACCCCAACACATTCATACCCAATTATAATATGTCATTCCTTGAAATCATAGGCTTTTTATCATCACATTGATTAGTTAAAAGGATGATGGAGTGGAGGTAATCATTTAGTATATTTGTCATCACCCTAAAAATTATTACTTTTTTTATTATGAAGGAGAAAAGAAAATCCAATATAATCTCAATAAAGGTCTTTGATGCCACATGACGTAATATGTGACTCGATGATGTGTTATGAGGGCATTATGTTTGACATGGAAGGATTGTATGTCACAATAAGACTAGTGATTACAAGTGATATGATATTGATAGGATGGTCAAGGAAACTTCAAGTATAACATACTATGGATTAATAGTTCCACTCTGACACTAGAAAAGGATTGTAATAACTCACTTGAGGTAGGTTGGTCATGAGTTAACGATATTTTTTTGTTTATTTATTTCTATTTGTTCAGTTTTGTGTACATTGGTATACATATGGATACTCGCTAGGGAAACTATTGGTGTTGTACTACTATGTTGATACTCACATACTACATGGGTCCTCTAGCGTGTGTGTTGACCTTATATTTTATGTAATATGTAATTTTATGTCTTCACCATTGGGATATTTGTGTAGATGGGTGAAAATATGGTTAAGATAGTTGGTGGTATATTTTTTTATATGGGCTGGATGTTTTCATTGTGTCGGGATAGTTGATTACATAGCAACTTCATGCATGTGCATATGATATCTATCTATCGATGATCCTATAATCATTTGGGTATCTAACTTGGTATTTTAGATGTTAAAATGAATTATTATATATATATATTATTAGTATTTATATTATTTAATCTATCGTACTCATTTTATGTATGAAAATTATTTATTAGGTTTACATGGTATATCCTACCCAATATCACACCATAGACCCTCACACTGATGACATGATATGTTTTGAAAGTAGGGACACTCTTATTTGGTTGTTGTAGAGTGATTTGGGATAGGAAATTAAAATTTATATCAGAGTAAGGTGATAAGAAACTAGAATTTATGATAATATTATTTGATAAATGGATTATGGGAAATAGGGGTTTAGGGATGTATGAGAACTTTTTATGGAATTGAATCATTCCTTTGATGTGGATGGATAAAAAATATTGGATTGAAATCCATGTGAATATGAATAATAAGGATTTTTTTATTTTTTTCATTATAGTTGAGTTATATGATTTTGGACCATTGATATTTGATTTTATTGAGTTTTAGTTTTAACTCTTAGCCTCAAAAGGCAAGATGAGATTCTTATTCATCATTAGGGGAATATAGGTCTCAAATAAAATGTGTGTTCTTTCTTATGATTTTCAATGATGTTCTATAATTGAATCTTTTTTTTTATTTTTAATGTGTTAAGAACAACTTATATGTTTTTTTTCCAAATATCTTTTTAGTGTAATTATAATTATCCATCATAGCTATGTATTTCTTTGTGGGAATAATTATTCAATTCATTTGTTCACATAGTCTCTGTTGTACATAAACCCTAAATATATAATTATGATGTCGATATATGTTGTTTCATGGAATGAGAGTGGTAGGGACATGTAAGGGATATTGGTTCATGTTCCTATTAAAATATTACCTTTTTTATGATTTCTTAATAGTCATGGGATTAGTGAAATTTTTCTTAAAACACCTTAGGTTAGTTTCTATTTATGTATCTCAAGGTTTTCCTAGTCAAAGTTATTCCATGTAGTGAATGTTGAGTGTAGGGAGATTATTCATCCATCGAATTTATAATGAGGGATATTAAATAAAATAATCCTCCTTTATTCTAGGGATAGGTTTGATCTGAGGAAATAAAGTATTGTATTATATCAGAAAAAAATATTTTTGATAATAGAGAGACACTATTGGGATATATTAAAAATATTTCTACATATATTCCAATTGTTATTGTGAAATTGTAGAATGAATTATATTTTTTCCTAGTAAGAATGGGGGAAAACATAGATATATTTGTACATAGTGAACCACACATTGATATCAAAAAAAATATGAGCATATGTGACTATGTTAAGATAGAACCTGGTGTCCAAAGGGATTGGTAACAGATCTCTAGGTTACTGGAAATTGGAAAAACTGGGTTCTTAATTGGGATGTTAGAGAAGATGGTTGATGATGCCACCATGGATTGGGTTATCAATGATGTATTTTATATTTGGGAATAAATTCCATGATCGAGTCATGTGTGACTAAAAACTGATAGAGTGTCAGGCATGTGGCCAGATGAGTGGCCTTGAGTGATTTTTTTGAGTTTCCTCATATATAGAAGATATTCAAGGTTTACGTCAATCCAAGTAATCCAAGGAAGGAATAATACTAGTAATGAGATATGGTTGTTGGGATATTATAATATGTTTTGGACAATGTGGTGGATAGGAGACACATTTGTGGGGGGAATGTTAAAAAGTGTTTCTAACAACATAATGATGATATGTATTTTTAAAATAGGATAGAGGCCAACTACATGTAATGGGGATAAAATTCTCGGATCATGAAGACGAATCATCAATAATAATATGTATATTAGGAACTTGTTGGTTTTTTGTATAGTGTTTATATAAGGACCTGACCTTATAACATTACATAATCATGAATTAAATGAATTATTCACATTGAGGAAGTTTTCGGGTTTAGAGTTTTAAATAATTAGGTCATAACTATTAAATTACGTCCCAAAAGTTACAATGTAGACACTACTACTCAGTTATCCTTTTTTCACAAAATAAAAACTCTTTATTAAAGTGTCATGTCTAGTTCTATGTTTTATATAGCATGACTTTTACATGATCCCATCCTTGAAGCTATTCATCATTATGTCCTGTGAAAAACATTTCAAAACATTGGATGAACATAAAAAGCTCAACAACGGTTATAAAACAATGAAAGAAAACATTAGTTCGTCATTACATACATAACATAAGCTCTATAACCTACCTCATGAAATCATAAAATTTATGAATCACACATATAAAACATAAATCATAAATGTAACTCGTGGTATCCATATCATATTTACATTGCTGTTATCACAACTACTTATGGAGTTACATTTGGAATAACCATCACAGTATATTCCATTAATCTCTTAGAAGAAACGTCCATGTTTACCCCTATCATGTTATCCAATGCCTTAGAGATCTATATTGGGCTCATGCGCCCAAGGATTATCCCAGAACCACCCATATATGTAAACAATGACCATAAACCATAATATATTCATAAATAACAAACACAATGGGAAGATAACATTTCCACATTTCAATCACAATATATCATTTAAATTTATTGACATAAAAATTCCATTATCAAAACAATTTTCACAACAGAAATACATAATAAGGGTATATATTATTTATTTTCCTTCAAAAAAACACTATGGCTTGTTAAGGAATCCAAAGATCAAATAATACTCGCAGCGGTGGAAAGGTCGTTGTCACCAATAACATTAAAAAGAAACATTATTTTTTATCATTTTGTAAAATGATTCATTGAAAAATATTCACTTTTAATAAAATGAAAATCCAATGGTGTTTATACAGCGTATAAAACAAAGTTATGTATAAAAACAAAATTTTCCTCAATGAAAGGAGATTGAGACACAGTTTCTTACCTCATGTCCGACTTGACTCGTACATTCTTTAATCTTATGAATAATAAACTAAAGTTAATTTCAAATTTCATAAAAAGAAATTTCCAGTTTATTATTCCTTTTATATCACATATTACAATGTTATAAACATTATGTAATCGTTTATGTTAATAACGGCCGTTTTGTCGATATTTGGTACTTGAGTCAAAAAAGAAATTATTATATTTACAAGATGTCAATGTGATTAAAATTCCATTATCTCCATAATGATATAAATAATTTAGATATCATATATATATTATATATATAGTATATATATGTATTTATAACAGTACATAACATTTGGAGGTAAGAAATGAAATTCATCATTCTTTGAGACGGTAAGTCATACGTACGCATGAATGTTACTTTCATTTATATTTAATATTTAATGGAATTAAAACATAATCATACATAGTTTTATTATAATTACAGTATATTATCATATATAATATCATTAACACCATACATTATACATCCCACATATGGAAGTAACGAGTCACGTCACTTTGAGGGGGTGGTAGTCTGCACTTCCTCAAATGAAATTATCATGTTTACCCATAATGGAAACCATAAAGATATGATATAAAAAAAATACATAATCAAAAAGAAACACATAAACATAATATATATCATATATTAATACAGTTCCATATTAATGGCCACCATGAGAGGCGGTAGTATATAATTGAACAATCATTGTTTTGTGGGGCGTTAATTTTCCATCCCGATAAACAGTATATTATTAACCCATTAAATGGAGATGTGTATAAGTGTAGTTAGAATACATATCATAAAAACAACCTTATATATTGAGGATACTATTGTTCTTATGAATAAAAATAATAAAAATACTTTGGGTGTTTGGAGAAGGAAAATAAAATAAATGAACTTAAGAGAAGACATTACCTTTAAATCACGTAACTCCCTTTGGTTTGAACGAAAAGGACATCTTCAAGTTCCTTAAGACTGTGTTAAGGATTCTACGTGGAAGATAGGGATCTTGAAAGATTATTATGGAATAATTTGGATGAGACAAAGGGCTTGAGAAGTGTGAGTAATTTGTTAGAGGTAAGGGCTTTTTATGGTGGGGGGCTCTTTACGATAGTGTGAAAATATTATTTTATTATATATTGATTTTTGGTTAATAGAGGTCAAAAACTAATGAATGTAAAAGATAAGATGACACATGGTAGAAATAAAATCATACAATAATAATATTATAGGTTTTGGATACTGTTTTAATCTTTATAAAATTATTTATTTAAATAATTTATTAATGAGATAAATAGTGCATCATTATTGTGTCATATATAATTTTTTTATATGATGTCTAAAAATAATAAAAAAATACCATGTTTTTTGAAATATTTTTATCTTTCTAAATAATATTTATTGATGATGATATATGTTTTATAACCCTATATAAAAAATTAATTTACTAAAAGATATTTGTTTTTGTCATTTTTCCCTTTACTTTAAGTTATTTAAAATAAATTGTCATTAACAATTGTAAGTGGATACATGGGGTCCCAAAATAGACACAAGGATGAACATGGTCATAAATGACTCATATAATAAGTTTAGGATATGTTTTAAGGTAAATTTTTATTATTATGATAATCTTTTTACCTTGAATAACCCTATTTACCTTTAACCGTAGTAAATAAATGTCAAAATTAATTATTCACAATAAATATTATTAATCTTATTGAACCAAATTTTAATTAATAATAACAACCATGCCTATCATATTTTTGAAATTTAGTTCACAGAAGAAGTAAATTTTCATTTAAATGAATGAGTCAGTTTTTTAATTACCACTTAGTGGTTTCACTATTCCTCAAAAATGGATGTTTTTCCTAAAAATACCAAAAATTTCACATAATCTATATTTTATATTCCGAATTAAAAAAGGATATCTATTTTACCAAATTCAAAACATAGAATTTGGATTAATTAATTTAAAATTAAATTCTATTGTCAAAACAAAAAGCGTGTTTTTTAAAAAATATTTACTATAAAAAGATTGACAATTGTATATGTCCAATTTCAATGTGAAATTAATTCCAATGACCAACATTGGATTAAATTGTAAAAATATAATCAAATTACACTTTAAAACCTATAAATAATGATAGTATATCTATATAAATAAATTAAATTAAAAAGCAGTTTTAAATTAAAATACAGTATTTTCCACTATTCCTCAAAAATTGAATTTTATCAGAAAAATACCAAATTTTTACCCAAATTAAATTACGATGTCCAAATTATACAGAATAATTATATTTGGAAAAATATAATATATAAAAGTGACCCAATACAGATTTAAATTGTGTTCTACATCAAAAGGCGGTAAATCAACTTTTTTTATAAAATTATGCATAAACCAGATTCATTCACATTTTAAGCCTCTAAACATTATTGGATAAAGTTAAAGACATTTAACAAACATGTATAATCATATTTTAGTTATAACTATTAATTAATTCATGTATAACTACTAGACCTTAACTACCATATAAAATAATAGTATTATATTATTATTGTAACACCCCGAGCTTCCACGATACGCTTCTCATTCAATAATGCAATAGCTTGCATTGTACGCAACTTCGAGTTCTAAAACACCGCGACTAATCAAAGTAGCCGTTATGAATAGTAATAACCACTTTTTAAAATTATAGAAATTTTATATTTCAAAATGGACTTCATTTTTATATTCGTAATATCAAAATTATCCAAAGTTGAATTTTTTGTAATTTTCTGAGAACTTCCAATTTTTTAATGAATAGTGAAAATTACTTAAAACAACTTTTTTAATCAAAATAATTTGTAGTGATAATTTATACCATTGAGTGGTTTTAAAGTATAATTAGAATATATTTTTACCATTTTATCCAATGGTGTTCATTAGAATTAATTTAACATTGAAATTGGACATAAACAATTGCCAATCTTTTGATATAAATTGTTTCTTAAAAACACGCTATTTGTTGTGACAGCGGGAATTAATTATAAAATTAATTAATGCAACTTATATTTTTGGAATTCTGTAAAATATACATCATTTTTGAATTTGGAATATCAATTATAGCTTAGGGTGAAATTTTGGCATTATTCTCAAAAACATCAATTTTTGATGAATAGTGAAACCACTAAGTGGTAGTTAAAAAACTGATTTTTCGTTAAAATGAAATATTACCACTTCTGTGATTTTATTTTCAAAAATCCGACATACATGGTTGTCATTAAGAAGTAAAATGTGGTTCAATGAGATTAAAATAATTTTTTGGTGAATAGTAACTTTTAAGTTCTTAATCGCGATTAGAGGTAATATGGTAGTTTAAGGTACAAATAATGTTTTAATAATATGATATGAGCATGACACTTGTCCTACTCCTATTGGATGAGTCATGGCCGACCCAGAAAACCCATGGGTCAACTTGGGGACCCCATGGAGCCACTTTAGTTGGAAAATGACATTTATATATATTTATTTAATGTTAAAATTAAATTGACACAAACATGAGTAGTTTTACTAAAACAGTTTTTAAGTGGGGTTACACAAGTCCAAATTTTGACTATAAATATTCATTAGAAAGATAAAACGATTTCATACATCATAGTATTTTTTTATAATTTTTAGACATTAGATAAATTAAATTATTTAGGACATCATGATGATGCAATGATGACCTCATTATTTAACGATTTTAATAAAATGAAAAGATAATGTACAATCCAAGGCTTACACTTGTCCAAAGACTATTGGATGGGTAGATTTCGAACCCTTATCACCTTAGACACGAATTATATAAGTGTGGGACCTCTAAAATCCGAAACGCATTTTAAAATAAAGTGACTTTTCTTTACTTTCCAAGAGTGCCCCTCCTCTCCACTTATAAAAGGCCCCCACCACTCCCACATTATTCACACCTTCAAGCCATTTGGCTCGTCCAACCTCTGCCCAAATACTCTCCCAACTTCCCCCTCTTACTCCTAGAAGCCTCAATTTGGTCAGAACTCTTCCCAAGAAAGCCTTTGGCTCAAATCAAAAAGAGTTACCCGATTTTGAGGTAATGTCTTCTCTAATGTTGTTTTGTTTTATTTTTCTTCTCCAACCCACTAAACTCTTTATATTCATTTCTTTTTTAACAAAACCAGTATTATAAATATACTAGGATGTTGTTATAAGATGTATTCGAGCTACACTTACACACACCTACATCTAATGGTTAAAGAACATAACGTTTCTGTGGATGGCGAATTTCTGCCTCACGAAACGATGATTATTCAACACTCATATAACACCTTCAAAGGTGGCCATTAAGATGTAAATATTTTTATATATGATATATAATATGTTTATGTTTTAATTATGCTCCTGTATTTCTCATTTATGTCATACTTTATGATTTCCTTTATGGGTAAAACGCGATAATTTCATTTTAGGAAGTGCGGACTACCGCCCCCTCAAAGTGATTTGAATCGTTAATGCCATATGTGGGATGTATAAAGGATAAAGTAAATGGTATCATACACTATATTATACTGGAATTGTATTATACATTTATATCATTATGATTTCGTTCCATTAAATATTAAATTGAAATTAAAGTAGCGTTCATGCGTACGTACGGCTTACCGTCTCCATGAACTGTGCATTTCATTTCATACCTCTAAATGTTACGTAATATTATAAATGAATGTATATACTGGATATATATGATAGATATGACATCTAAATCATGAATATAATTTTGGAGATAATGGATATTCTACCACATAAACAACTTGTAATTATAAGAAGTTTATTGTTGACTCAAGTACCAAAGATCGACAAAACGACCGTTATTAACTTAAATAATTACATAATGTTCATATCATTGTAATAAGTGATATAATAAGGATAATGAAATTGAAAATGGTTCTTAATAAGGTATATATTAACTCTAGTTTATTATTCAGGAGGTTAAAGAACGGTTGAGTCAAGTCAGACACGAGGTAAGGGTTTACTTCACAACCTCTTCATTATCCAAGGTTGTTTATACTTAATTATCTACTGGGACCTCGTTATCATCCACATCCATGTTTCTTAAAAATGTCTTTAAAAACATTTTTACTATTAAATGGAAAATGGGTTAAAGTCATTTATACCCTTATACGTTTTTGAAAGGAATCTTACCGTCATTTTCCAAACAATGTACTTTTTGACCTTTTGACAAATTTAAGGTAAGAATGTTTTTTTTAACTTATACGGCGGGTGCGGCTATTTTCTGCCATTATAACTTCGTCGAAGCTTCCCTAACAAGCTTATAAGAATATTTTCAAAGTATGTGTATTATTTTATAATTATGGGACTTTTAAATGATTTCAAAAAGGAGAGATATTTCTCTCAAATAGCTTTGATTTCATCTATGTCAACATCCTTTGATGGGTTTTAAGTTTAATTGAAATTGATTTATGATACAAAACTTCCATTGAACATTTTGTGAAATATTTTACTGTGGATGTGTTATTTTTATACCATCCATAGTTTATGGAGAAATTGTTGACATTTCGTATGCTAGTTTTAAAACGAATATTTGTGTTATGTTTAAACCTATTCATATGAGGAATGTATTGGACTTAATAAGTGACGGGTGGAGCCCGCTATAGCTCCTCGATGCATCGGTAGGTCTCATGAGACAAATGGACTTGGAATTGGCCGAGGCCCTTTCCCTATTTGATTTATGGTTTTGGCAGAGGCCTTAATCATTTTAGACGTCTTGGCCGAGGCCTTGACAAAATGTTTCAGAATGTCCGGCATTATACATTCCCTCATTATGAAAGTGGTTATTGATATTTCATGTGATTATTCGACCAGTAGAATATCCATGTGAAGAATTGAATGGCATTATCTCATTTTAGTTTTGCCATATTATGTTGATGTTCAAGTTTAAAAGGCTTTTGTTTTAGTTATACATTGCCTTAGATTTTTATGTTTATTTATGAAAGCTTCTGCAATATTGTTATCCTTACTGAGTATCTAACCTCACCCCTTTCAATGTTTTAATATTTTCCAGGATGTGAAGAAGTATTTTATGAATGACCTGCAGGGATAGTCAGAAGAGGATATGAGTGTGGACTATGGAGACTTTGTTATTGTAGTTTTTCACTTTATGATGTAATGTAACGTTTTTGAATGTATCTAGTGTTTCCAAGGCTACTAATCTAATCGGTCTTTTGAGACTTTATCTTTTGTGATCATGCCAATGTTACGAAGTAATGCACCGACTCTGGGTAGCTGGGGTCGGGGCGTTAGAGTTGGTATCAGAGGCAGTTTAGTACTAAACTTGGAAGCTATATTTAGATAAACTCTGATTAGAGAACATAGCCCGAAGATAGTCTTTGAGGATTAGTATAGAAGAACTTCCTAGAATTTTGGTATTGTAGAGATTTTGTGAGTTTTCCGAGCAATACATCCCTGTCTGGATACGAGCATGTAGAGGCGGCTCTGGCACAGATGTTCCTAGGGGTAAATCCCGAAAACACCGCTTTGAGCTAGACTCGAACGAGAACTGGTGCACGACAACGGGCCTTGCTGCACTCTTGGTTACGACACTCCTGGGGGATATGCTTAGGATAACTCTCATTTTCTTTAGAAATCATTATGAAAGGTTATGAGTATATACTTCCTCAAAGAAAACATTTTTATGGATTATATCCATAAATAGTTCAATTTATGTTAAATATCTTACAAGTATGGAATTATTTATTTTGATTTATAAACTAATATAGTTTATGCCATTGTTTAGAAATGGCGCCTAGTGGAAGGAATGGAAACCGTATCAATGCACGCACTCCGTGTAGGGATTTCCCTCCTGCTCGAGATAATTATTGTGGATCTGGAGATACAACTGGTGCTGATCAACTTATTACCATACTGGGACAACTTACTCAGGTTATGAATAATAACCTTACCCGTATGGAGCACCCTGATCCACAGCGTGGAGGATCAATGTTAGATCAATTCATGAGGAAACAACCACCAACCTTCAATGGGAGTACAAATCCTATAGTAGCTGAGCAATGGATAAATTCCTTAGAGAAAATATTCCACGCCTTGGGGAGTAGTGAAAGGGAAAAGGTTATCATGGCAGTTTACCGCCTCACTGGAGATGCTGATCAATGGTGGTCATTGATTCAAAACACAAAGGAAGATGATGACATATCGAATATGGAATGGAGGGAGTTCAAAGATATTTTCTTAGAAAAATACTTTCCTCATGACCATAGAGCAGATATGGAAAGAAAATTTCTGAGTCTGAAATAAAAGGAAGATGAAAATGTCACAAAGTATGAGGCCAACTTTACAAGGTTAGCGAGGTATGCTGCAGATTATATACGTAACCCAAGAAGTAAGACTGATCGTTTCTTTGATGGGTTAAAACCATTTCTCCGTCGAGCTTTAGTATCACAATCGTTCTCAACATACGAAGATATTGTCTCATGTGCTATCAAGACAGAAAAGGAATTCTCTAAGTCTTATGAAAACAAAGTAAAGCAAGAGAAGAAGAGAACGGTGGAACAAGAGACTGATAAAGGGAAAAAGGGAAAGAAGGATTTTACATTATGTGATAATTGTGGGAAGAATCACCCTGGTACTTGCCTAAAAGGAATGGGAGTTTGTTATATATGTGGAGAAAAGGGTCACCAGGCTCGTGATTCCAAAGGAATGAAAGAGGATATCAAAGTTGAATGCTACAATTGTAGAGAAATGGGGAATTATGCAAATGAATGTCCTAAGAGTCAGGGAAACTTACCTCAGAAAAGGCCAAGGGATCAAGGAAAAACTTATGCTGTTACTACAGTTGAAGCAGAATAATTAATGTATTGGTGCTTTTGGACTCATGGATTATATTCTGGTTCTTAGAATAATGTGATATATATATAAGTATTGTACTGCAGTACTATTTCATCAAGGACTTGAGATTGTGTGGAACCAAGAAAAGTTACTCCACAGTAGGATTAAATTTTTGGAAAATATATGGTTGAGAGAAAGATAGTCCATAATATGGTTCTGATATTGAGATTGTGATTTTGGAATAAGACGTGATTGATTTGGATAAATTATATTGGATATACTTAACATCCTTGAAACTGATTGATGTTTTGTATAAATTTTTGGATAGAAGGAGTATATCTAGTATTCTATAATGAATAAGGGATCATGGTAATTCAGTATGTTTAAAAAGAATACATGATGAAGGTATTCACATGTTGTTACGTGGGAAAAAGGATCTTCATTATGTTTACTACCTTCCTTATAAAATTTGGACTGTGAGTTGGACAGAAGTATTTTGGATAACTATAAAGGTTGGAATGGATTAAGTTGATCTTTGGATAGTATTGTTTAAGGTTAAAGCATTTTTTGAATATTATTTTTGGAATTTTATAATACTATAGTTTTAGGAAAAGGACAACCTGCAGGGTGGGGCATAACCCGTCGCGTCGGACAAAGCTGCAGGAATCGAACCCACAATCATAGTGCGACAGGCCTTCATTTCCTACCACTAGCCTACAGGAATTCCCTGGTTATTACAAAATAATTTTACTAATCTAAATAGTATGTGTTAACATTTGGAACCTTATACAATTAGGATAAGTATAATATTTTTGAGTTCTATTATCTTTTCGAGTGAAAGATGAGTTGATGGTTGAAACTCTAATTGTCAAGCATAAATATATATATACCTATCTCTTATTCAATGAATAAATTATTTCTTAAACTTTAGTAAAGGGATATTAAAACAAAAAATTTGTTATCCTAATACCTTATGTCTTGTTGAACTGATGATATTTTAAATCAACATAGATTGAAGGCATTAAGGCCCTCAATTTGACAGTTGATTGTGATTGATGACCTCAATCACTCCCTAAAAATGTTTATGTTTTTCCTCTAATTATATGTCTCTAATTGCCACCAATGTTCTCCTAATCGAGATCATAATTGGGTGGTGACTTTTTCATTTCCCTTTCCCTCTTATTAAGGCAAAATTTTATTAATATTATTTCCGATGTGGGTTTTCCTCAAAGGTATTTTATCTTTTCAACCTTTTATTTTCAAAGAAAAATTTCAAATTGTGAGGACACAATTTATTGAAGGAGGGTAGAATGTAACACCCCGAGCTTCGATGATACGCTTCTCATTCAATAATGCAATAGCTTACATTGTACGCAACTTCGAGTTCTAAAACACCGCGACTAATCAAAGTAGCCGTTATGAATAGTAATAACCACTTTTTAAAATAATAGAAATTTTATATTTCAAAATGGACTTCATTTTTGTATTCGTAATATATTTTTACCATTTTATCCAATGGTGTTCATTAGAATTAATTTAACATTGAAATTGGACATAAACAATTGCCAATCTTTTGATATAAATTGTTTCTTAAAAACACGCTATTTGTTGGGACATCGGGAATTAATTATAAAATTTATTAATGCAACTTATATGTTTGTAATTTTGTAAAATAGGCATCATTTTTGAATTTGGAATATCAATTATAGCTTAGGGTGAAATTTTGGCATTATTCTGAAAAACTTCAATTTTTGATGAATAGTGAAACCCCTAAGTGGTAGTTAAAAAACTAATTTTTCGTTAAAATGAAATATTACCACTTCTGTGATTTTATTTTCAAAAATCCTACATACATGGTTGTCATTAAGAAGTAAAATGTGGTTCAATGAGATTAAAATAATTTTTTGGTGAATAGTAACTTTTAAGTTCTTAATCGCGATTAGAGGTAATTAGTGTAGTTTAAGGTACAAATAATGTTATAATAATATGAGATGAGCATGACACTTGTCCTACTCCTATTGGATGAGTCATGGCCGACCAAGAAAACCCATGGGTCAACTTGGGGACCCCATGGAGCCACGTTAGTTGGAAAATGACATTAATATATATTTATTTAATGTTAAAATTAAATTGGCACAAACATGAGTAGTTATACTAAAACAGTTTTTAAGTGGGGTTACACAAGTCCAAATTTTGACTATAAATATTTCATAGAAAGATAAAAATATTTCATACATCATAGTATTTTTTTATAATTTCTAGACATTAGATAAATTAAATTATTTAGGACATCATGATGATGCAGCGATGACCTCATTATTTAACGATTTTAATAAAATGAAAAGATAATGTACAATCCAAGGCTTACACTTGTCCAAATACTATTGGATGGGTAGATTTCGAACCCTTATCACCTTAGACACGAATTATATAAGTGTGGGACCTCTAAAATCCGAAACTCATTTTACAATAAAGTGACTTTTCTTTACTTTCCAAGAGTGCCCCTCCTCTCCATTTATAAAAGGCCCCCACCACTCCCACCTTATTAACGCCTTCAAGCCATTTGGCTCGTCCAACCTCTTCCCAAATACTCTCCCAACTTCCCCCTCTTACTCCTAGAAGCCTCACATTGGTCAGAACTCTTCCCAACGAAGCCTTTGGCTCAAATCAAAAAGAGTTACCCGATTTTGAGGTAATGTCTTCTCTAATGTTTTTTTGTTTTATTTTTCTTCTCCAACCCCCTAAAATATTTTTATTCATTTATTTTGTAACAAAACCAGTATCCTCAATATACTAGAATGTTGTTATAATATGGATTCGAGCTACAATTACACACACCTACATCTAATGGTTAAAGAACATACGGTTTCTGTGGATGGCGAATTTCTGCCTCACGAAACGATGATTGTTCAACACTCATATAACACCTTCAAAGGTGGCCATTAAGATGTCACTATTTTTATATATGATATATAATATGTTTATGTTTTACTAATGCTCCTTTATTTCTCATTTATGTCATACTTTATGATTTCCATTATGGGTAAAACACGATAATTTCATTTTTGGAAGTGCGGACTACCGCCCCCTCAAAGTGATTTGAATCGTTAATGCCATATGTGGGATGTATAAAGGATGAAGTAAATGGTATCATACAATATATTATACTAGAATTATATTATACATTTATATCATTATGATTTCGTTCCATTAAATATGAAAATGAAATGAATGTAGCGTTCATTCGTACGTACGGCTTACCGTCTCCATGAACGGTGCATTTCATTTCTTACCTCTAAATGTTACGTAATATTATAAATGAATGTATATACTGGATATATATGATATATATGACATCTAAATCATGAATATAATTCTTGAGATAATGGATATTCTACCACATAAAAAACTTGTAATTATAAGAAGTTTATTGTTGACTCAAGTACCAAAGATCGACAAAACGGCCGTTATTAACTTAAATAATTACATAATGTTCATATCATTGTAATAAGTGATATAATAAGGATAATGAAATTGAAAATGGTTATTAATAATGTATATATTAACTCTATTTTATTATTCAGGAGGTTAAAGAACGGCTGAGTCAAGTCAGACCCGAGGTAAGGGTTTACTTCACAACCTCTTCATTATCCAAGGTTGTTTATACATAATTATCTACTGGGACCTCGTTATCATCCACATCCATGTTTCTTAAAAATGTATTTCAAAACATTTTTACTATTAAATGGAAAATGGGTTAATGTCATTTATACCCTTATATGTTTTTGAAAGGAATCTTACCGTCGTTTTCCAAACAATGTACTTTTTGACCTTTTGACAAATTTAAGGTAAGAATGTTTTTTTAACTTATACGGCGGGTGCAGCTATTTTCTGCCATTATAACTTCGTCGAAGCTTCCCTAATAAGATTATAAGAATATTTTCAAAGTAAGTGTATTATTTTATAATTATGGGACTTTTAAATGATTTCAAAAAGGAGAGATATTTCTCTCAAATAGCTTTGATTTCATCTATGTCAACATCCTTTGATGGGTTTTAAGTTTAATTGAAATTGATTTATGATACAAAACTTCCATTGAAAATTTTGTGAAATATTTGACTGTGGATGTGTTATTTTTATACCATGCAGAGTTTATGGAGAAATTGTTGACCTTTCGTATGATAGTTTTAATACGAATATTTATGTTATGTTTAAACCTATTCATATGAGGAATGTATTGGACTTAATAAGTGACGGGTGGAGCCCGCTATAGCTCCTCGATGCATCGGTAGGTCTCATGAGACAACTAGACTTGGAATTGGCCAAGGCCCTTTACAAATTTGATTTATGGTTTTGGCCGAGGCCTTAATCATTTTAGACGTCTTGGTCGAGGCCTTGACAAAATGTTTCAGAATGTCCGGCATTATACATTCCCTCATTATGAAAGTGGTTATTGATATTTCATGTGATTATTCGACCAGTAGAATATCCATGTGAAGAAGTGAATGGCATTATCTCATTTTACTTTGTCCATATTATGTTGATGTTCATGTTTAAAAGGCTTTTGTTTTAGTTATACATTGCCTTAGATTTTTATGTTTATTTATGAAAGCTTCCGCAATATTGTTATCCTTACTGAGCATCTGAGCTCACACCTTTCAATGTTTTAATATTTCCCAGGATGTGAATAAGTATTTTATGAATGACCTGCAGGGATAGTCAGAAGAGGATATGAGTGTGGACTATGGAGACTTTGTTATTGTAGTTTTTCACTTTATGATGTAATATAACGTTTATGAATGTATCTAGTGTTTCCAAGGCCACTAAACTAATCGGTCTTTCGAGACTTGATCTTTTGTGATCATGCCAATGTTACGAAGTAATGTACCGACTCTAGGTAGCTGGGGTCGGGGCGTTACAATTATTGTGCAACATAAGATCTCCAAGAAAATGGTTTTTTGCGTATCGGGTACCCCATTGAACAAAGAAACCCCATTAAAGTAAAATTAATATTTAATTCAAAAAATATTAATTAATATTAAATTTTATTATTTTTTACATGGGATGTTACGGTATACATGTTCATAATGTGTGAGTCTGTGTAATAAACAGAATGGCCAGAAGCTATTTGATATATGGGAATCTGGTTTGAAGTGGGTTGTAAGTAACCATAAATATGACAAAGGGTGATAATGATTGATGAATCGTGAATTTATGTGGATAGTGGGTGCATGAAGGATTTTATATAGTAGATATATGTGACACAGTAATCATGTTAAAGCTTCTTAGTATAGTGGTAACACATTTCGTTGGAGTTATATTAAAATTAATTTTATCATAGTGTTCCCAAAAACCCAAGAGATGATCTTTCTCATCAAAATTAAATTAATTAATTTAGATCTGTATAAACAATTTCCTCATTTATTGATACAATAATTGATGTCATTGTTTATCTTCCAAAGCCCCCTTTTAGATTACCATTATTTTTTTATGTCTTCACGTGTGGAATCCCTCTTGTGGTGGTCCATATATACTCCTTTGATCTCAGAGATATTGAAATTGATTATTTCATTCTTGATATATGATGAGACAATATTGAATTATTCATCATGATTTTTTTATGATCAATCTTTATTGAATTAGGTCTGCTCATCCAGGAGAGGAATATGGGAAAAATTCAACATAAGGAGTGGGAAAATTTTTATTTGTGTAACAATTCACTATTCAAAATTTTTGATTAACCTTACAAAATATCCATAAAAATTTATTTATATCAATGGGTTTTGATTAAAATTGTATCTAATTTCATTCCATCACTTAAATAATATTAAAATCTATATTAAATATCAATCCCCATAAAAATAAAAATGAAATTATTGTTCTTATAATTATTTTAGGGAAAGAGTGATGACATTGGAGAAAGAAAATATGATTTTTATAGATTTGAAATTAATTTTAATTATAAAATATTGTCTTGGTATGTCTGACCTCAATGAATGTTATTAAATGCAAGATTAAAATTTTTACTAAATAATACATTCGTAAATAAACTTTTTTGAGTGATAAAACATGAATAAATTTAATCTTTAGTCATGAGAATAATATTTATTCTAATAATTAAATTAAAATATAATTTAATTGAGATTAATAAAAAATTATTTATGTGACACTCTAGATCTATTTTTTATTGTAATTAGGTGGGATTTATTATAGTTAATGATTACATTGTAGAAAGATTTCAGCGAAGCCATATTAATGAAGACAATGAAAAAACATCAACAACCAAATATTAAAACTTTCTATTTCATGTAATCCTTTTGTGTAAATATATCAACAATTAGGTTACACATTTGTGTAATCAACCTATATACACATTCTATATTTCATGTAATATTTTTAATTATCATATACGTTCACTTTGAACAAGATATTTAATGCATAATATCAATTCAAATCAAAGGGTTGAGATATAATCTTCCATAAATATGGATGTGAAAAATCCTCCCTTGACTTATTTATTAAAAACATGTCACTCATGGTGCACCATATATATCCAAATCCTCTTTGATCATTTATCACCAAGTAATTAATAATTCTTATTAGTGTGTGACTCACCACAAAAATAATAATAAAAATAATTTATATGGAACGTTAAAAAAATTCATAGATAAGAATATTTAATGACACCAGAACATGAATAATTATTTCATGTTGTTCAGTTCTCATTATTTTATGTCTTAGAGATTACCAAGTTTAAAATTTAGGAGAATAAGTCTAACACACTTATGAGTACTATAATACCCCAGGCTTCCATAGTACGCTTCTCTTTGAATAATGCAGTATCTTGTGTTGTACACAAATTAGAGTTTTAACAAACCACAACAAATCAAACTAGCTGTTATAAATAATAACAGTCAATTTTTTAAATTTTATAAATTTTATTTTTCAAAATGGACTTCATTTATGAATTCATAATATCGAAATTATCTTAGGGTGAATTTTTGGTAATTTTCTGAAAACTTTCTATTTTAGATTAATAGTGAAAAATACTAAATTATAATTAAAAACAACACTTTTAATCAAGATAATATATATTAATAAATTATAAATTTGAGTGGTTATAATGTATCATGATATTATACTTGTATCGTTTAATAAAATTCAGGTTATTGTATGTAATTTCACATTTAAACTGGATATAAACATGTGTCAATCTATTGATAATTATTATTTCTTAAAAACACCCTTTTTTGTTTTGACAATGAGAATTAATTTTAAATTAATTTCTTCCAATTCAATGTTTTGAATTTGGAAAAAAAGGATTCCATATTTTTAAGGAGGTCCATATTATGTAAATTGGTAACTTGTATTTTTATACATTATGAATAATTACTTCGGTAAATATTTTATTTACCATGGTTAAAGGGTAAATCTGGTAAATAAGTGTAATAAATAATATTATGATAATATTAAATTACCCAGATAATTTTCCAATTTCTATTGGTCGATACATATCCATCCATGGTAATCCTTGGGTCGATTTTGGGACCCTCTAGAGCCACATGAGAGTCACAATGACATTTTATATTAATTAATTTAAAGTAAAGACAAAAAAGACATAAAAATATATATTTTAGTAAAACAATTTTTAAATGGGGTTATATAAGATATCTATTAAACTATAAAAAATAATTAGAAATGTAAAAATATTTAATACATAATTTTATTTTATTTATAATTTTTGACATTAAATAATTAAAATTAACTTATGACATAATGGTGATGTAGTAATTACCTTATTAACGAAATAATCAAATAAATGGTATTATAAATATTAATATAAATATAATTTACAAGTTTTTATGACATCCACTAATTTTATAGGTGAATATGACATGTTAGAGTTGGTAAAATTTATTTTTTATAAGTAATGAAGTTTTGATGACTTCCACAAAAATCAAATACTAAATAATGTCAAAATGGACACAAATGCGTTCTGAAAACAAATATTATATTTTTAAATTATATAATAGTAATAAAAATATATGGTTCTTCAAAAGAACATATATAATTATAGGTATATAATTAGTTAACCACTTGAGTTTCACTTGTCATTTTATATTAATTTTAGCAACCAATTATTATAATAATATAAGAATACATGGTAAAAGTCAAACTATTAAACTAAGAGTTAAATAAAAAAGATATGGTTAATATGGGGACCCAAACCTTTCTAAAACCTATTTTATTAATTTTTTCGACCCATAACCACCTTATCCTTGAAATAAAACATTTTTGAGCCATTATAAACCAAAAATTATTTTTTCTATAAAATATTATTTTAATCTTTTCATAAGGTGCCCCTCACCTCTCTTATAAAAGGGCCTTTCACCATCCCTCAAAATCACACCTCCATTGTCATTTGGCTCGACCAATCCCTACCCAAATATGCTCCCAATTTCCCTCACATCAACCTAGTGGATTTATTTTGACCCTAAAGGAAACCTATAGAGATCTTTTGATCAACTCAAAAAGAAACACCTGAAGAAGAGGTAATAATTTCACCGCCCTCTTTTTAAAGGTCTTTTCTTCTTCCACTGCTTCTTTCATTGTTGTTTTTATTATAAAAAAATAAATCCAGTATCTTATATATACTATGATGTTATTATAAAAATGTTACAACCATATTCATTATTCTATCCATCATATGAATGAAAAAGTCTCCATACGTGCATACGTAAGGCTTACCATCTCCACATCGTGGTATAGTTTGTTATTCAAACACTTCATTATTCGGATGGGTATAATAATTAGTATAACAGATGTAAATAATAAATATAACATGTTAATGATTTTTTATATATGATAAACCATCCAATTACATACATCATCACTATAAATATATTGTTATTTTTGCTCATGCGTACATACAGATTACCATATCCACAGATGCGATGAGATTCATTCTCCATCATAATAATTCAATAATTATTTTCATTTTGTGATTAAAAAAATTTCAAACAACTTTATAAAGTTATGGATATGAATAATATACATTCAATTCATAAAAAAACATGGTTTATGTAATTGATCTTATAAATGAAAACTGATCAGTTAACACCCGAAACGATGATACTACTGAAATATTGTTAACAAAGCAATATTAGAGGATCATATATGAAATCATATTTATTTATATAGTTATTTTATAAATTAATGAAATTTTTTAAAAAATTATATAGGTGGTTAAAAAACCATTTTCTATGGAAAATAACAATTTAAGGGTTAATTTCACAATCTCTTTATTATCTGAGGTTGTTTTTATGTAAGTATCTACGGGGACCTCTTTATCTTCCACATCCGTGTTTTCTTAAAAATTTAATTCAGAACATTTTTACTACTTTCTATAATATGGGATAAATTAATTTATACCCTTATTTGACCATATATGCGTTGAATGGAATCTTTTCGTCGTTTTCCAAACAATATACTTTATGACCTTTTTTACTAAATTAAGGTAAGAATGCCTTTTTTTCTCATGTGGCAGGTGTGGCCATTTTCTGCCATTATTTCATCGTTGAAGCTTTACATACAAGAATATAAGAATATTTTCAAAATAATTGTTTTATTTTATAATTATATTACTTTTAAAATATTTGAAAATTGCTAGAAATATTTCTCTAATGATTTTTTTGATTTCATCTATGTCAACATCCATTGATAGATTTTAAGCATGTTTGAAGTTGATTTATTATAATACAAAACATCCATATTGTATTGAATGTTTTTTGATTTTTATGACTAAGGATGTGCTATTTTTACACCATTCTTGGTTTATATAAAAAGTATTTCCATTCCGTATACTAGTTTTAATATGAATGTTTATGTTATGTTTAAACCTTTTCATATAAGTTATGAATTGGACTTAGTATGTGAAGGGTGGATCCCACTATAGCTCCTCAATGCAATAATAGGTTTCATGAGAAAAACTAGTGTCTTGGGACAAGTCCATGATGAAATTTTATTTCTAGTTTTGTCACTAGGCATTGACTATGTGGTTATGAAGTCTAGCATTATGCATTCCATCATTATGAAAGTGTCTGTTGATATTGAATGTGATTATTCAACTAGTATAATATCGATGTGATTATGTAAATGGAAATATTTTATTTTATATTTTCCATATTATTCTGAAGTTTAAGATTAAAAAGCTTTTATTTATTCTTATACATTGCCTTAAATTTTTACGCTTATTTATGAATGTTTCCGCTATATTGTTATCCAACTGAGAATCTGTGCTCACCCTTTTCTATGTTTTATTTGTCCCGAGATGTGAAGAAGTATATTATGGTTGTCCCAAGATGTGAAGAAGTATTTATATAATCATGTTAAAAATGGGACAAAATGTTGTTGATGTTTTTATTTCATTGTGTTATGTAAAACATATGACTATATCTAGTACATCCTAGGCTGTTAAACCGATCGGCCTTTTGGGACATGATTCCTTGAATCATGCCATTGTTATGTAGTAATGCACCATCTCTGGGTAACAGGGGTCGGGGAATTACAATTACCCACATCTGACTGTCAGAATATATTTTTTCTATCATAAATTAGTATCAAATCATAGAAAAAGTGTTTAATAATACTATCCACTAATTTTGAGTTTCTATCAATGTGGGGAACTATTGTGAACTTATCAATGCGGAAAATAAAATAGGATATTTTAGTATTAATTTATATAAAAAAATGTTTAATGTGATATTTTATTAATAGTTGAATAATTAAATATATATGTTATCAAAGTACATATTGTTGGTCAAACAACACATACTCTAATAAAATCCAACATTAACTAGATATAACTGCCTATGACTTCTTGTTTGATGTACCTCACATAATAATTATGATTCTATAGAGTTAATGATTTAGTTAAGGGGTTTCCAAATTATATTTTTGTGGATTTTTATCTCTTTTACCTCTCATATTTGAGAAAAATACCTAATTAAATGATATTTAAAAACTATGTTCTTTTTCTACTGATGTTAACTTGTCTCTTTTTAATGGGACTCCAAAATGGTACTATCATATTAGAGTGTGAAGGGATATTTACTTATATGTACCAAATCATGAAACTATTATGTTACACATCTAAACAAATTCATTATCTACCTATGAATATGAAATATAATCAAAATATCCTATAGAGTCTTTAAACACATCCTTCTTCATTCACTTCTAGCCCACAACATATCCATTAAAAGAAAATATGTTTCCCATTATAGAATTCATATCTTATTTATATTTGTTTTAAACTAGCATATACATATCCTTTGATGAAAAGTATTTTTCTACTTAATATACTTGGAACGTATCCTTTGTATTCCATAGATACATAAGTGTAGTCTTGACTGCCATCCAATGGTGGTTTCATGGGTTGGGTTGATATCTTGTATACCACACAGAAGGTATATGCAATGTCTAACCTAGTACATAGCATGACATAAATGACTAGCCAAATTGCCGATGTATATGGAATCCCGGCATCTATTTTTGTTTCATAATGGTTTTGAGGACACGTTTTCCTGTAAAGACTAAGGTCAGTGAGATTGGAAACATTCCCTCATAGGGTTATTCTATATTAAATATCATCAGTATCAGTACATTATATGTACCTTGGTATAGTTTTAACAATATCATAGTTCATTATCAACAGATCTTGATCCCAAGAATATATTCTACCTCACCTAAGACCTTTATGGAGAAAAATTTATTCCGTCACACCTTAATAGACTATAAGACTAGTATTTCCATTGAAAAAATTAATATACCATAAATATATAAAATTATGAAAACAACTACAATCCCAATAATCCATATTTGTATATAAGTACAACAATGTTTTATGAAAAAAAAATTATCTATGGCATAATCAAATTGAATGTTAGATTTTTCATATTCATAAATTAATCCATAAATGGATTTTTCTCAATTTTCAAATTTTATTTTATTGTGTTGGAGTTAGAAACACATTAGGTTGTGCCTTGTATACATATTCTTGATGTTTTCCATTATTTAAGGCTATTTTGAGATCCACTTTCCATATATCATTTTCATGGAATTACACAATAGAAATTATAATTAAAATATATTTTATCATTCCCATAGGTGAACTGTTTCGTTATATAATATAACAAGGTCTAGTTTAAAACGTTTTACAACATATCATTATAAATAGATATTGAAATTTCCTTCAATTTCCAATTTCTTCCTAAATACCCATTTGAAATCAACTGGTTTTATAATTAATTTAGGACCAACCAAAATCTAAACATGGGATAGATGAGTTGAATTTGTCTCAATATTAATCAATTCATGCCACATGTAATAATTTGTGCCACATAATGCTTCCTTTTAGGTTAGTGGATCATAAGTATCAAACAAAAATATGCCACCAACCTTAATGAATACAAAAAAATACTTGTCTAGTTCAATTACATCTTTTATTAACTCGCGTAATAGTTGTGTCTCTATTTCATATTCCTTCTTGGGGATTTTTGGAATTGGTTTATTTGGAAACTCTTGTGTATCTTGATCCTGGATATCATTAAAGTCTATCTCGCTCCCACTATCACTTTTAATGATATGATAATTCTCAGTAATATATGAATCATTTTAGCCAACAACTTATTTTCAGTAGTATTTTATATATAGTTTCCATTTTTCCGTGGGATATTCTATAAAAATTCAACTTGTCCCTCAATATGAAATTTTGTTATCAAATGGTCCCTTTTAATTTGCTTCACATCCTTACATATTAATGGACAATAACATGTGTTTCCTTCATCTCCCTTACTGTTATTAGATATCGTCTTCCAAATTAGTTGGTACTTGTTTTTGAATGTATTCTATTGCTTATAATGTGTATCCCCAAAATCATAATACACTACTCCCATAACTAATCATTGACCACACCATGTACAATAATGTATGGTTCTACCATTAACAAAAACCATTCATTTTGGTTTTATTATGATTCTTGAGTTCAGATATGATCTGAAACTCCACTAAATAATCAATAAAGTCATGATTAAGACATTATCAACAACATTATATGTAGGTTTTCTTATTAATCATAATAGGATAGTTCTCAAATTCATTGTTGTATTCTAGGAATTGTATAGTGTAATTAGATATATACGTCATTATGTATACATATTCATATCCACTGAGAACATTTACTAATGATACGATGTATGAATACCCACCACTTCTATCTATAGTAAATTTTCTGCCCACGTTTTCATTGAACTAATTCACAAATCACGTTATCCCATTAATAATTCACACTTATTTTGATTGTAGTTATTTTACTTTTCAAGCATTCATGACTTACACCATGTGATTTTAGAATAAAATAATCTAAATATTCATATTGGTTCACATTAGTCAACCATTTTTCATTTTCATGACATGTATAGTTATTTCATAGTTCAGTGTTTTGTGACTCATATGGTGATGTTGAATTATTGATAAATAATAAATGGGGTTTGCATTACTATAAGTTAGTAACATTACTTAAATGTTCTATACAAAAAAATTAAATCATGATAAATAAAGTAGTATTAATTCCAAAATTTGAAAGAAAATATTCATAACCAGTATTTTATATGGAAATTATGTTTTTGGTAACTGATAATAGAAAATATCAGCCATAAAAAATAAAGAACATTCGAGATTGAAATGTTAGGTTATAGTAGCTAATAAATACTGCATAGATTTTTACTCAATTCGTTTCTCATAAATATACCTCTCAATTATCAATATGAAAAAATCAACATGGTTATAATTTTTGAATTCACAAGTGAGAAAAAAAAGCTATATATATAACCCAATTTGTTGAAATAGATAAATTTCACTTGATAAAAAATTCACCTGATACTTCCCACTAATTCATAGCTTGGGTGTAGTCATTATTCTAGGATCCCTTCTTAGATCATGAAAAATAAACAACAACCCACTCCATTGACTTCACCTTGCTGATTCTCTTCATGATAAGGAATGAGTAATAATTGAGATTATATCACTTCACATAATCAATTAGTTTATTCACAATAAATTACAATGTACTTCCACACTATGTAAATTTATCTACTTATAGAATAAGTTTAATAGGTTGTGGGAGATACGAATTAGTGATTTGTATTTTAAAATTAACAACTAAACTAGAGAATCTATTATGGAGTGTTAAAATAATGCGATGGGTGTGTAATTATATTGGTTATTTAATACCTTAAACATAAATGTTATCAATGTAGCCAATGAGCAAGAAAAATTGAGGCATAACAAGTGCATCATCTCCCTGATTTATCTAAAAGTTCATGTAGATATTTGAAATCATTCCAATATTTCTCTATGCTAGTATAGACCATATAGATTATAGGGCATGTTATAAGCATCCATTCTTTCATTATACTTCATTACATTGCTAGACATTGATTATATGATCAATCACTTAATTTTTACTACATCATTCATGTATTTTTCAAAAAAATTTACTCAGTTTCACCCACTCCTTAGATGTCAGATTGTGCATTGAGGATTCTATCACATATTATTTCTGTTCAGGACACAAGATAACCTAATGGTTTCAGAACCACTCCTAGAAATTTAATAAATGTATGTTTATTATATTTATTCAATATAGAACATATTTATAGTGATCATGATGAACATACCATTTTATATATTTATAAAATATCTTATTAGTATTCATTTTCCTGACTACAAATTATATAAGAGATAATAGTTATTAAATTTTCATAAAATCTACAAATTTATTATCAATTTAAAATTGCCTTCATTATCGAATAGAGAGTGTCTTGTCATAAAAAAATTCTTAGTGGAAAAGATCAATATTTTCATTCATTATGATATAAGAATTTCCCATCAAAACCCTTAGTACATATTTAGGTAGGTGGTTTTTTGAGTTGTGGGCTTGTTTCTCCATCATCCATTGAGTTGATTCCCCAATCCTAAAAACAAGATATGGATTTACTCTATATATTCCTTTATAATTTTATTCTAAAGTTTATGGTTGTTAAATTTAATAAAACTTTGATTGTTTCATCCAAAAACACTCATGGGAACTCCTCAATTAGAGATAGTGTCTTGACATTGGACATATAAACACATAGATCTAGGTTTTCATTCCCAATCATGTAAATGAAAGAGTAGTCTAAATTATTATTAATTTGAATTTATTTAATTAATTAAGAATAATTTTTTTCATAAATTATTCTGTACATTACTAGATACTATTATGAGTATTTTTCAAAAATAATTTTTCTTGTTGTATGAAACATTTATGTATAATAAATTTATATAAATTTCAATATTTAAAATTATTTATATTATTTATGTGGGCGTAGTATTTATTCCATAAATATTAAAAAAAGTGTAGTTATAAATAAATAATGAAATGTGGTAATCTTGAGATTATCTAAAGATTGATTTATTGAGAGGACACCAATTCAAACTATGACCTATGTAAATGACACCTTATTCTTGTACTTGCATGAGTTACACCATTTCCCTTTTACACCCATGTATCACATGGGACCACGTCATTACTGTCCTACAAAGAATAACTTTCACATGTCTCTGGATAGTCCATTAATTATATTTTTTTATAATTCATATGCAGGTGAGTGGAATTAAATATCCTTTAAATGGGGATTACATATATAAAAATGGACACCTAGGTCCTATATAATAATGGAGGTAGATAATGTATGCATGTGATAAGTTTAGATTAATATTAAATACATACATACCTCAGTAATATGTTCAATTTATTAATAAATCATATACATAGGTTTTGGTTAGTCTCAATAATTGACAAACATGAATCTTATATTTAATAGTAAACATCGTAACAATCTTTTTTATTGTCTCTTTATAATTATAAAAACACAATAAAATTCATTATTTAATTAATTATGATTGATTTCATTTTAATATTACTAAACATTCTAATTCTCTGGGAGATAACCATTATTCTATGCACCTGGTCCATTTTTTCTGGTATGTTTTTCCTTTTTCTGGAGTTTTTGGGAAAGGAGGAGTTTCTGGAAATCTTTGAAGTACAGGATGTGTACTTTGTAAGTACAATCCGTGTACTTCAATGCCGTATGAGGCTGTGTTTTGGCCGTGTCCAGGCCACACACACGGTCGTGTGGGGTGATGTGGAGTCCACTTAATGCATAATATAGAAAATCCTAATACATGTGTATGCTCCAAAAGTAAATGTCGTGTACATTCTTTTTTTCATTAAACGGACAGAGCTCGCGTCTGACCACCCGAATCATCTTCTTCTAGGTCTTGTTTGACCGAGAGAAGTCATACAGTGCTGGAACATCTCCAAGCCCCCGATCCACTGTATGTTCTCTGAATCGACGGTCATCAATTGTGTTGGAACCGCAGCGGTAAGCTCATCTTTCTTCTAGAGCATAGTTTTCCAATTCCTCGTCTATTCCATGTTATTGTGGGTTGAACGTTTTGTGCATTTTTATAGATCTACGACGTTCTATGGATATTCATGCTGCATTGTTCAATTATTTTGATCTCCTAACCCTAATGTAGGTGGTTTGTTCCATTCTGTTCAAGGTCCTTGAGTATTATGTGTAAATTCCAACAATACCCTTGAATGGGGTATTGAGTGTTTACTATTTTTCCCCTATTGTTTTCCTGCCTTTATTGTATGATTGGGTTGAGGTAATTTGGCTATGTATAAGGATAATTGCTGAGTTTGGATGTTTTTCCATTCCATGTTCTGTTTATGACCTTTTGGTCTTGTTCAGCCTTCCGCCGTTATACGTGATTTCCTTGCCTTGTGACCATATGATGGAGTGATGTTCCCTAACATTCTTATTGTGTTGTAGACTGGTTAGCCACATAGATTTCTAGGTTTACTTTGTCCTTATATAATTATTATGCTCTGACTGGCATGGGGATGTGAAAACATGGTGCTATAGACTATTAGAGGATAGACCGAGTGAACTTCCTCAAAGAGTCTTGGACGTTATAGACTATAGGGGATAGACAGAGTGAGCTTCCCAGATGATTTTGGACATTATAGACCATAGGATGATAGACCGAGTGAGCTTCCTCAGAGATTCTTGAACATTATAGACTATACAGGGATAGACTGAGTGAGCTTCCTCGAAGAGACTTTGTTTTGTTAGAATTTACATAAAACATTCCAGGATATAGGAGGTACTGACTGCGCGAGCTTCCTTAGAGAGTCTGGGATCGACGTGAGGCTATAAGAGGAATTGACCAGCTGACTTCTTTCGAGAGTCTCTAGACCTTGGGGCTATAAGGGGAATTGACCACATGATCTTCCTCAGAGATTCCTTGCCAACTATAGAAGATAATGGAAATTTACTGAGCGTGATTTCTCATACATTATTATAATTTCATATGACCAACCTCTAGTGGTTAGGCTGAGTGTACTACCTATAGGGTTATTGGAACTTCTTAGATAGAACCAGAGGGGATGGTTGTGAGTACATCCCAGAGGGATTCCTATTTGTGGATAGTAGTTTGCCTCACTGCTTTTTGTTGATCTATGGATTGTTTATTTGTAACATCCCAAGTAAGTAATGAATAATAGATATTTTTATCTATGTCTATTAATGATTAAGATAGTGTTATAGAGGCTTAAAATGAAAATAAATACAATCTTATTCATGGAATACACTAATATTCTTAAAAGATTGTTTTACTGCCTTTTGATGGCACCCATTTTTGAATCTATATTTCGACAATTTAATAAACTATGTTTGTCAAAATAAACCTATTCTATATGATTGGGACATCAAAATTTACCTTGTGTGAATTTTTGGTATTTTTCTGACAATATTCATTTTTTAATGAATAGTGAAAAATACTGCATTTTACATCAAAACTGTTTTTTAATCTAATTTATTTATATGATTAGATTATGTTTTGAATTGGTTTTGAAGTGAAATTAGAATATATTTTTACCATTTTATCCAATGTTTGTCATTGGAATCAATTTCACTTTGAAATTAGACTTAAACTGGTGTCAATCTTTTGATACTTATTGTTTTGTAAAAACACGCTATTTGCTCTGGCAGCGGGAATTAATTATTAAATTAATTAATGTGACATATATGATTTGAATTTTGCAAAATAGACTTCATTTTTGAATTCAGAATATCAAATATAGCTTAGGGTGAATTTTTGGTAATTTTCTGAAAAACTTCAATTTTTGATGAATAGTGAAACAACTAAGTGGTAATCAAGAAAACTGATTTTTCAGTTAAATAAAAGTTTACCACTAATGTATATTGAATTTTGAAAATCGGACATACATAGTTGTCATTAAGAAGTAAAATGTGGTTCAATGAGATTAAAATAATTTTTTGGTGAATAGTAACTTATTAAGTTCTTAATCGCGATTAGTGGTAATTAGGGTAGTTTAAGGTATAAATAATGCTTTAATAATAGAAAATGACCTAGACACATGTCCCAACCTTATTGGTTGTGTCATGGACGACCAAGAAAAGCCATGGGGAAACTTTGGGACCCCATGGAGACACTTTGGTTTGGAAATGACATAAATAACTTTTTATTAAATGTTAAAGTAAAAATGACACAAACAAGAAATGTTTTACGAAAACAATTTTTACATGGGGTTATAAAGATCAGATTTTTGATTATAAATAGTCATTGGAAAGATAAAACGATTTCCTAGATCATAGTATTTTTTTTATAATTTCTAGACATTAAATAAATTAAATTATTTATGACATAATAATGATGTAGCGATGACATCATTATTTGACGATTTAAATAAAATGGAAAGATAATGTAATATCTATGATCTACACATGTCCAAAACCAATTGGATGAGTGGATTTCGAAACCTTATCACCTTATCCACGACTTATATCAATGTGGGACCTTTAAAAACCGAAACACATTTTCAAATAAAGTAATATTTCTTTACTTTCCAAAAGTTCCCCTCCTCTCCTCTTATAAAAGGCCCCCACCTCTACCACATTTCACACACTTCTCAAGCCTTTGGCTCGGCCAAACCCTGCCCATTTACTCTCTCCACATCCCTCTCCTCATCCTAGAGGATTCCCTTTGGGCAGAATCCTTTCAAAGGAAGCCTTTAGACTCAAATCAAAAGGAGTTACACTTTTAAAGGTAATTCATTCTCTCATGTTCATTTGTTTTATTTTGCTTCTCCAACCCCCTAAACTCTTTTTATTTACTTATTTTGTAACAACACCAGTATCTTAAATATACAAGGATGTTGTTATAATATTTATTTGAGCTACACTCTCACACAACTACATCAAATGGTTAAAGAACATACGGTTTCTGTGGATGACGAAATTCTACCTCCTGAAACGATGATTGTTCAACACTCATTTAACACCTTCAAAGGTGGCCATTATGATGTCACTATTTTTATATATGATATATAATATGTTTATGTTTTCCTTAAGCTTCTGTTTTTTTCATTTTTGGCATACCTTTATGGTTTCCATTATGGGTAAACACGATATCTTCATTTTAGGAAGTGCGGACTACCGCCCCCTGAAAGTGATTTGATTCGTTAATACCATATGTGGGATGTGTAAAGGATTAAGTTAATGATATTGTATATTTTATTGTACTGGAATTATAATATACTCATATATAATTATGATTCCATTCCAAAAAAAAATATATGAAATAGAAATGGAAGTAGCGTTCATGCGTACGTACGGCTTACCGTCTCCATGAACGGTGCATTTCATTTCTTACCTCTAAATGTGATGTAATATTATAAATACATGTATATGCTGAATATATATGATGTATATTTTATCCAAATCATTAATATCATTCTGGATATAACGAACCTTTGACCAAATTAACAACATGTAAGTGTAATAAGTCTATTTTTGACTTAAGAACCAAATACCGACAAAATGAACATTATTAACTTAACTGATTACATGATGTTCATAACATGGTATAAAAGTAATAATGAACTTGAAAAAGATTCATAATCAAGTAGAGATTAACTCAAGTTTATTATTCAGGAGATTAAAGAACAATCGGGTCAAGTCGGATACGAGGTATGGGACTTCGTCTCAATCTCCTTTCGTTGAGGCATATTTTATTTTATACACAACTTTCTTTTATACGGTGTATAAACCCATTTGACTTTTACGTTTATTCAAAAGGAATATTTTTTATACGAAGCGTTTACTAAACGACAAAAGGGAATATTTTTGTCGTACGTATTCGGAGACAAAGACTTCTCCGCCGTTGTGACCGTTATTTGAGTTTCGGCTTCCTCTACAAGCCGTACCTTCTTTTTAAAAGAAAAATAAATACCATGTTTTACTTTTCTGTTAATTTGGTATTGAAAATGGTTTTCATAATGTTTTTATATCAATGTGTTGTATTGATATATCATGATTGAAATGTGGAAATTTTATGTTTCCTTTATGCATGTTTTATGTGATATGATTATGTTATGGTTCTTGGGAATTATTATGAAGACAGGTGGTTCTGTGATAAACTAAGGGCGGGTGAGCCCGTTATAGCTCTCCAATGCATTGGGTAACGCGAAGGAGTGAAACGTTAAGGTTTCTCCGAAGAGATTTAGGGAATATACTATGATGGGTATTCCAAACGTAACCAAGAGGGTTACTCCCTACGTAAGAATGTTATGAATGCCTCAAGTTACCTTTATGTCTTATGATTTCTATGATTTATTCATGATTTTATGAGGTATGTTAAAGTGCCTATGTTTTACGGGTAAAGAATGATTTCATTTTTATGTATATATGAACTCATGTTTCCTTTCCATGTTTTTTTTATAACCCATACTGAGTTTTTATGCTCATCCCAAGTTTTTGAAATGTTCTTCACAGGTCAAGGGAAAGGCACATGATAAGATGATAGAGTCAAGGATGTGTCAAGAAATAATCCATGTTTTATTTTAAATGTGTTTCCATTGATGGGAATGAAGAATACTATCTTTATGCAACCACTTTGTTTATATGTGGAATGTAATGCAAGTTTTATGATCTAATTCTCTAAAAATCTATACCCGAAAAGATCCTCAATGTGTAATCTTGTAATAACTCAAGATTAAGCAAGGTTTAAGGCTGGGGCCTTATAGTTGGCATCGAAGGGAGGTTTAGATAACTTTAGGAGTTAGAATTCTATTAAATGATTATCCAAAAAAAATTCTTTTAAATGATATAGCATTTGAAGATTACCATGTTGCTTCATCTAAGAAATGTTTGTTCAGAATGGTTTTCCGCAGAGGAAACAGGGAAGCAGTGCTAGGAAGGAATACAGAAGGAAATAACCTTCCGAATCAGCATCCAGAAATGGTCGTAATTGGAACTGAACAGTTTGTTGTAGTGATGGCGCAGTTGACTCAAGCGATAAATGGTGGTGGTATCCATGCACGAGATCAGCCAGATCAACCGCAGAGGAACATGTTAGTGGTGGAACATTTCATGAGGCAACATCCACCATCCTTCAGAGGATCATCTAACCCTGTGCTAGATGAAGGGTGGATTAAAGTGCTGGATGAGATTTTTTATGTCATGGGGTGTTCAGACAATCAAAAGGTTAGTCTTTCTATTTACCGTTTGGAGGGTGAAGCAGATCAGTGGTGGTCTATGGTTAAAAATATCAGGGACGCCGATGAGATTGATGCTCTTGACTGGGATGAATTCAAAGGTATGTTTCTTGAGAAGTATTTTCCTAAGGCTGTTCGACTTAGGATGGAAAAGCAATTCTTGGAATTGAGGCAAGAGGAAGACTCAGTGGCTGCCTATGAAGAAAGGTTCACTCGATTGGCAAGGTATGCTCCAAATTTTATCCGGGACCTTGATAGTAAAATCAATCGTTTTTACTCAGGATTAAAGCCAATGTATCGAAGGTAATTAGCTTCTCGTGAGTTTAAAAGTTATGAAAAGCTTGTTCGATGTGCTGAGAAGGTGGAAATAGAGTTTTCCGATGACCAAGTGTTCTATAACAACCAGCAGAAGAAGAGACTGAGGTGGCAGGAGAAAGGTAAGAATTCTTCAAAAAAGTCTGATGGTAAGAGAACTAAGTTTCCAGTTTGTGATAGATGTGGCAAAAGGCATGTTGGGGATTGTCTTCTGAATTCTGGAAAGTGCTACCGATGTGGTAAGATGGGACATAAGGCTCGTGATTTCACTGAAAAGGATCAAGGTGAAGGTAAGAACAAATTTGATTTACAGTTAGTGAAATGTTATAAGTGCAATGAGATGGGTCACTATGAAAACGAGTGTCCGACAAAGAGCTTGAGTGATGGGAAGCAGTTAGACTACAAGCAGAAAGGGGTGGTGAAATCCTTTGAAACTACTTCAGCAGATGTCGGGCCATCAAATGAAGTTGTATCAGGTACTTTGTTTGTTTTTTCAGATTATGCCAGTGTGTTGTTTGATTCCGTGTCTACACATTCTTTCATCTCTGAAACCTTTACTAGTAAAATGGGAATACCATCTCAAGAAATGACTCCTGAACTTTTGGTAAAAACACCTGGGGGAAATGTTGAGGTAAAAAGAATTTATAAGAATCTTCCTATCCTTATCTGTGGAAAGAACCTACTTGCAAACCTTATTGTTCTACCTCTAGTAGAGTTTGACGTTATCCTGGGTATGGATTGGCTCTCTATTTACCATGCTAAGATTGACTGTAGAGCTAAAGAAGTTTCTTTTCAGAAAGACTTTCAGTTTGTTTACAAGAATGAACCCTTACTTTTGATAACATATCAAGAGGCCGAGAAACTTGTAAAAGATGGAAATGAATGTTACCTTGCACACGTCGTTTAAAATAAAGGAACTGTTCAGATTAATGATGTGCCAGTGGTAAATGAGTATCCTGATGTTTTTTCTAATGAGTTTCCTGGAATAATACCAAATCGGGAAGTTGAGTTTACTATTGACTTAGTTCCTGATGCTAAGCCAATTTCAAAACCCCCTTATCGAATGGCACAAATTGAACTTTTAGAGTTGAAGGAGAAATTGCAAGATTTATTAGAGAAAGGTTTCATTAGACCTAGCACATCACCATGGGGTGCTCCTGTTTTATTTGTTAAAAAGAAAGATGGTTCTATGAGACTTTGCATTGATTATAGAGCCTTGAATAATATCACTGTTAAGAACAAATATCCTTTGCCTCATATCGATGATTTGTTTGATCAGCTCCAGGGAGCTCAGTTTTTTTCAAAGATTTACTTGAGATCGGGGTACCATCAGCTGAAGGTAAAGGAGGCAGATATTCCGAAGACCGCGTTCCGTACGAGATATGGCCATTATGAATTTGTAGTAATGCCTTTTGGGCTAACCAATGCACCTGCTGTATTCATGGACTTAATGAATAGAATTTTCCATGAGTTCTTGGATAAGTTTGTGGTGGTTTTCATTGATGATATTTTGGTGTTTTCTAAAAGTAAAGAGGAGCATGAAAAACATTTAAGGGTTATCTTGCAAACCTTAAATGAAAAGAAACTGTATGGGAAATTCAGAAAGTGTGAGTTTTGGTTGCAACAAATTTCTTTCCTTGGTCACATTGTTTCTAAAGATGGAATAACTGTTGATCCTGCAAAAACAAAAGTTGTGGAAGAATGGCCAAGACCCACAAATGTAACCGAGATTCATGGCTTCCTTGGTTTGGCGGGCTATTACCAAAGGTTTGTTAGAAATTTTTCACGGTTATCTAGTCCAATGACTATGCTAACTCGGAAGGGTGTTAAGTTTATCTAGACAGAAGAATGTGATGATTGTTTTCAGGAATTGAAAAGAAGATTGGTGAATGCTCAAGTTTTGGCACTACCTTCCAGGAATGGTGAGTTTGTTATATACAGTGATGCTTCATTGAAAGGACTTGGTTGCGTCCTAATGAAGAATGATCAGGTAATTGCTTATGCTTCATGACAGTTGAAAACTCATGAGGTAAATTACCCTACACATGATTTGGAATTAGCTGCTGTTTTTTTTGCTTTAAAAATTTGGAGGCATCATTTGTATGGAGTAAAGTGTGAAATATATACTGATCACAAAAGTTTAAAGTATATATTCACTCAGAAAGAGTTAAACATGAGACAGAGGAGATGGCTAGAATTAATCAAGGATTATGATTGTACAATTCATTACCATTCGGGAAAAGCAAATAAAGTGGCTGATTCTTTGATTCGAAAAAGTAATGCTTCATTAACAATGTTGCGGTTGGAACGTGATCCTTTGGTTAACAATTTGATGAACTTTGGCATAGAAGTTGTTAGTGCAGGAAGTCCTTCTGTTTTGTTTCAGGTATCAGTGAGATTTTCTCTATCAGATAGAATCAAGCAAGCACAGAAGCATGACAGTGAGTTGCAGAAAAAGGTAGAGCTGGTTCAGAAAGGTAAGTTGCCTGAATTCAACATTGATAATGATTGTGTTTTGAGATTTGGGAGGAGATTGTGTGTGCCTTGTGATTCACAGTTGAAGAGAGAGTTGTTATGTGAAGCTCATAGTTCTCTGTTTTCAGTTCATCTGGGTAGTACTAAGATGTATAGAGATCTGCGGGAGTATTACTGGTGGGATGGAATGAAAAGAGATATTGCTGATTTTACTGTGAAGTGTTTGACTTGTCAGCAGGTTAAAGCAGAGCGGCAGTTACCGAAAGGGATGCTTCAGCCTTTACCAGTGTTAGAGTGGAAATGGGAAAATATGTCCATGGACTTTGTTGTTGGATTACCTAAGACATCTCGAGGTAATAATGCAATCTGGGTTATTGTTGATCGCTTGACCAAATCTGCTCATTTCCTTGCTATACGAGATACTTTCTCTCTTGATCAACTTTCCCGTTTGTATCTTAAAGAGATAGTCAGGTTATATGGAGTTCCTCTCTCCATTGTATCGGATGGTGATCACAGGTTTACGTCTAACTTTTGGAAAGGCCTTCAGAAGTCGTTGGGTACTGAATTAAATTTTAGTACAGATTTTCATCCTCAATCAGATGGGAAGTCAGAACAAACAATTCAGACATTGGAGGATATGCTACGAGCTTGTTCTATGGATTATCAGGGAAGTTGGGACCAACATCTTTCTTTGGTTGAGTTTTCATATAATAACAGTTTTCATTCCAGTATACAGATGGCACCATTTCAGGCATTATATGGGAAGCGGTGTCGAACTCCAGCTTTCTGGGATGAAGTGGGTGAAAGGAAGTTGATAGGACCAGAATTGGTAGAAGAGATGGCAGAAAAAGTTCAGCTGATTCAGAAACACATGAGAACAGCTCAGAGCAGGCAGAAGAGTTATGCGGATAACCGGAGGAAGGTTCTATCTTTCGAGGTAGGTGATTATGATTTTCTCAAGGTTTCTCCTTGGAAAAGTGTGATGAGATTTGGTAAGAAAGGAAAGCTGAGTCCAAGGTTTATTGGACCATACGAAATTCTGGAAAGAGTTGGATTAGTTGCATACCGAGTGGCTTTACCTCCGAGTTTATCTCATGTACACAATGATTTTCACGTTTCGATGTTGAGAATGTATATGCCAGATCCATCTCATGTTTTGAGTCCAGAGGTAGTTCAGATGGAAGAGAACCTATCTTATGAGGAACAACCGGTCCAGATTCTTGACCACAGGGAGCATGTGTTACGGAATAAGGTGATTCCTCAGGTAAAGGTTTTGTGGAAAAACCAAATGATTGAAGAGGCAACACGGGAATCTGAAAATGCAATGAGGGATAAGTACTCCCATTTATTCGATAAGTAAATAAATTGTAGGGACGCAATTTTCTAAAGGGGGGAAGGATGTAACATCCCAAGTAAGTAATGAATAATAGATATTTTTATCTATGTCTATTAATGATTAAGATAGTGTTATAGAGGCTTAAAATGAAAACAAATACAATCTTATGCATGGAATACACTAATATTCTTAAAAGATTGTTTTACTGCCTTTTGATGGCAAACCATTTTTGAATCTATATTTCGACAATTTAATAAACAGTGTTTGTCAAAATAAACCTATTCTATATGATTGGGACATCAAAATTTACCTTGTGTGATTTTTTGGTATTTTTCTGACAATGTTCATTTTTTAATGAATAGTGAAAATACTGCATTTTACATCAAAATTGTTTTTAATCTAATTTATTTATATGATTAGATTATGTTTTGAATTGGTTTTGAAGTGAAATTAGAATATATTTTTACCATTTTATCCAATGGTTGTCATTGGAAACAATTTCACTTTGAAATTAGACTTAAACTGGTGTCAATCTTTTGATACTTATTGTTTTGTAAAAACACGCTATTTGCTCTGGCAGCGGGAATTAATTATTAAATTAATTAATGTGACTTATATGATTTGAATTTTGTAAAATAGACTTCTTTTTTGAATTCGGAATATCAAATATAGCTTAGGGTGAATTTTTGGTAATTTTCTGAAAAACTTCAATTTTTGATGAATAGTGAAACCACTAAGTGGTAATCAAGAAAACTGATTTTTCTGTTAAATAAAAGTTTAACACTAATGTGTATTGAATTTTGAAAATCCAATATACATATTTGTCATTAAGAAGTAAAATGTGGTTCAATGAGATTAAAATAATTTTTTGGTGAATAGTAACTTATTAAGTTATTAATCGCGATTAGTGGTAATTAGGGTAGTTTAAGGTATAAATAATGCTTTAATAATAGTAAATGACCTAGAAACATGTCCCAACCTTATTGTTTGTGTCATGGCCGACCAATAAAAGCCATGGGTCAACTTGGGGACCCCATGGAGACACTTTGGTTTGGAAATGACATAAATAACTTTTTATTAAATGTTAAAGTAAAAATGACACAAACAAGAGATGTTTTACGAAAACAACTTTTACATGGGGTTATAAAGATCAGATTTTTGATTATAAATAGTCATTGGAAAGCTAAAACTATTTCCTAAATCATAGTAATTTTTTTATATTTTTTAGACATTAAATAAATTAAATTATTTATGACATAATAATGATGCAGCGATGACATCATTATTTGACGATTTAAATAAAATGGAAAGATAATGTAAAATATATGATCTACACATGTCCAAAACCAATTGTATGAGTGTATTTAGAACCCTTATCACCTTATACACGACTTATATCAATGTGGGACCTTTTAAAACCGAAAAACATTTTCAAATAAAGTAATATTTCTTTACTTTCCAAAAGTGCCCCTCCTCTCCTCTTATAAAAGGCCCCCACCTCTACCGCATTTCACACACTCCTCAAGCCTTTGGCTCGGCCAAACCCTGCCCATTTACTCTCTCCACATCCCTCTCCTCATCCTAGAGGATTCCCTTTGGGAAGAATCCTTTAAAATAAAGCCTTTAGACTCAAATCAAAAGGAGTTACACTTTTAAAGGTAATTCATTCTCTCATGTTCATTTGTTTTATTTTGCCTCTCCAACCCCCTAAACTCTTTTTATTTACTTCTTTTGTAACAAAACCAGTATCTTAAATATACAAGTATGTTGTTATAATATTTATTTGGGCTACACTCTCACACAACTACATCAAATGGTTAAAGAACATACGGTTTCCGTGGATGGAAAAATTCTGCCTCCCGAAACGATGATTGTTCAACACTCATTTAACACCTACAAAGGTGGCCATTATGATGTCACTATTTTTATATATGATATATAATATGTTTATGTTTTCCTTAAACTTCTGTTTTTTTCATTTTTGGCATACCTTTATGGTTTCCATTATGGGTAAACACGATATCTTCATTTTAGGAAGTGCGGACTACCGCCCCCTGAAAGTGATTTGATTCGTTAATACCATATGTGGGATGTGAAAAGGATAAAGTTAATGATATTATATATGTTATTATAATGGAATTATAATATACTCATATATAATTATGATTCCATTCCAAAAATATATATATATGAAATAGAAATGGAAGTAGCGTTCATGCGTATGTACGGCTTACCGTCTCCATGAACGGTGCATTTCATTTCTTACCTCTAAATGTGATGTAATATTATAAATACATGTATATTCTGAATATATATGATGTATATGTTATCCAAATCATTAATATCATTCTGGATATAACGAACCTTTGACCAAATTAACAACATGTAAGTGTAATATGTCTATTTTTGACTTAAGAACCAAATACCGACAAAATGAACATTATTAACTTAACTGATTACATGATGTTCATAACATGGTATAAAAGGAATAATGAACTTGATGAAGATTCATAAGCAAGTAGAGATTAACTCAAGTTTATTATTCAGGAGATTAAAGAATGGTCGGCTCAAGTCGGATACGAGGTATGGGACTTCGTCTCAATCTCCGTTCGTTGAGGCATATTTTATTTTATACACAACATTATTTTATACGGTGTATAAACCCCTTTGACTTTTACGTTTATTCAAAAGGAATATTTTTTATACGAAGCGTTTACTAAACGACAAAAGGGAATGTTTTTGTCGTACGTATGCGACGACAACGACTTCTCTGCCGTCGTGACCGTTATTTGAGTTTCGGCTTCCTCTGCAAGCCATACCTTCTTTTTAAAAGAAAAATAAATACCATGTTTTGCTTTTCTGTTATTTTGGTATTGAAAATGGTTTTCATAATGTTTTTATATCAATGTGTTGTATTAATATCTCGTGATTGAAATGTGGAAATTTTATGTTTCCTTTATGCGTGTTTTATGTCATATGATTATGTTATGGTTCTTGGGCATTATTATGAAGACGGGTGGTTCCGTGATAAACTAAAGGCGGGTGAGCCCGTTATAGCTCTTCAATGCATTGGGTAACGCGAAGGAGTGAAACGTTAAGGTTTCTCCGAAGAGATTTAGGGAATATACTGTGATGTGTATTCCAAACGTAACCAAGAGGGTTACTCCCTACGTAAGAATGTTATGAATGCCTCAAGTTACCTTTATGTCTTATGATTTCAATGATTTATTCATGATTTTATGAGTTATGTTAAAGTGCCTATTTTTTATGGGTAAAGAATGATTTCATATTTATGTATATATGAACTCATGTTTCCTTTCCATGTTTTTTTATAACCCATACTGAGTTTTTATGCTCATCCCAAGTTTTTGAAATGTTTTTCACAGGTCAAGGGAAAGGTACATGATAAGATGATAGAGTCAAGGATGTGTCAAGAAATAATCCATGTTTTATTTTAAATGTGTTTCCATTGATGGGAATGAAGAATACTATCTTTATGTAACCACTTTGTTTATATGTGGAATGTAATGCAAGTTTTATGATCTAATTCTCTAAAACTCTAATCCCGAAAAGATCCTCAATGTGTAGTCTTGTAATAACTCAAGATTAAGCAAGGTTTAAGGCTGGGGCCTTATATTATTGTTGTGTATCATCCTGTTTACTGCTTACTGTTTACTGCTTACTTTAATATTACCTTCCATGTACTCACTGACTATTAGGAACAGATCTTCGGGCGGTTCCCTACTGGGATTTAGTCTCACACCATGTTTGGGGCATTCTTTTGGGCCTAAACAGATTATATTTCTATAGTTATAGACAAGGTAAAGTGCCCTTTGACTTCAGGAACATTATTGCATTGGAGCTGGAGAGCATGGGAACAAGCCGAGGTTTGCGATGCTGACGAGTTTCATCTCTGTTTTTCTTTAGTAATTTGGTATACTGCTATATTCAGTATTGTGACATGTTTGGTTTTCTCCCAAGACATATGTATTATGAATTATTTCATATAAATATAAATATATATATATATGTGTGTGTGTGTGTGTGTGCTCCACTTGTTTATTGTTTTAGTCTTCCACTGTTTACTATTGTTGTATATTTACTACTTCCTCTATTTTAGTTGTTTCTTGCTTCCGCTGTGTACTCTGCCAATGAGGGCATAGTTTCCCCTCTAAAACACCCAAGGCCCTCGTTGCTAGTCACCAACCTCTGGCGTTCGTAGAAATGTGCTTGAGGCCATGTGACCAACCGGGTACATGGCGCCTCTGGATGGCTTCCGGAACCGAGACGTTACAAAGTGGTATCAGATGAATTATTTCCTCTTGACTTACCATTTGGAGCCTACGGCCAGGGATTGGGAAGAATATGTACTTGGTAATAATTTGTTCCTGGGTGTAGCTGACCTGTGTATATGGAAAACCAAATCTACCTAGTTTATTTCAATTTCGTCAGGTTTTTCAATTTTTACAATTGATACTATTTCACCTTGAGTGACTCACATGATTTGTGTTGTAATTGTTGATATTGTTGAGGTTCTCTTTTTGTTGAAACCCAATGAGATGAGGGTATGCCATCTCATGCATCACATAAGAAGTTGTTAGAAACCACATGCCATGCATTATTTTCATGCCATATAGGATGCATTAGCTATTTCATTTTGTTGTCATTAATGTTTTGTAGATTATGCTTGTTGTAATGATAGATGCTTTGATATAATCTCTTCTATTTGATAGAGAATTTGTTTGTATAGTACTTTTATTCAATGGATGCCAAACATTGGTTCTTGCGGTGTTATGGGCCCTCATGGACCAGAATTTGGTGGATCATTCCATGTTTTCCTTGTTATAAATTGTATATGATTCCACGATTTTATTCACCGGTAGTATGGGCCCTCACGGATCAGTATTTGACCCCTAACTCATGTTTTTTGTGTTTTATGGGAATAGGAGCAGTTTCTGAGCTACTTCCTGGAAATTCCATGAGTACATGACATGTAATTTATTAATAAACACTGTGTAGTTTTCAAACCATGTCACTGACTATGTTGATAGAAACATGAGGTTGTGAAAAATCTTCAGGAACACACTATGTGCGGTAAGTACACGCCATATTGTACTGACCAAGTGTCTACCCATGTGACTAACGATACAGATGGATGAATCTTCAACTATACACGTCGTGTCCTATTATCACACATCGTTCCATGTAACCTAAGTACCCAGCCATGTCATGAACTACATGGGTTGGGGATAGCCTTCAAGTACACGCCATGTTCTCAAGGAGAATGTCGTGTAGAGTCAACCGTGTAGCCATCCGTGTAACTAACAACAAGGGTCATTGAAACTTTGTCTAGTACACTTCGTGACCTTTGCGAACAAATTGTGTAGTCTAAGATTAAGAGGACCGTGTGGGATGCCGTGTAAGGTGACTTGGGCAGGATAATAGAGTTTAAGTACATGCCATGTGTGTGGAAAACACATCGTTTGGTTGGGGCATTACACGAACAGTTGTGGCCGAAGTACATGCCCATGTGAATGTCTTAAAAGAACACACAATTTAGTTTTTATACACGATGCATAGTCTTGTTTTTTAAAACATGAATGTTTATCTTGTTCCCCTCTTGTACTCTTGTGTTCTTAGTCTTTGATAATCCTAATCTAAGGTGTGGATTTGACCTTTCAAAACTATAACATCGAGGCTTCCTCCGGTTGTATGTTAGATTCCAGATGGTGGTCAGACATCGGATGTGGCCGATCAGGGACCTCCTGTAGATCCTCCTATTGTGATAGCCTTAGCACCAGCAGTTATACCAGTTGCAGGCACCGATGTGCAGTTTAAGGAAGATTTTCTGAGGATGATGCATACCTTCCTGAGAGCGCCACCTCCTGCGCCGTCGAAGGCAGATTTGAAATAGGTTTTCAAATAGAAGTATCATCCTACTTTCCTTGTGGATGGAGGACCTCAGGCTGTAGAGTCATGGCTAGAGGCCACATTAACAATTTTCATGAATATGGAGATAACTCTTGAGAAGAGGGTGAAGCTCACAACCTATATGCTCTGAGACTCCACCAAGAGGTTGTGGGAGGAGATCTCACAATCAGGGTGCTAGAAGATCAAGACTTGGGAGGGGATTTGGTGAATCTTATATGATTACTTCTACTAAGAGACTTTGAGGGCCGATCGAGCTCAGGAGTTAATGAGTCTGGAGCAGGGTACTCATTCTGTTTTGGAGTACTCGTCTTGCTTTACTGAGCTATAGAATTTCACGCCTATTCCAGGAGGTGATGAGTTGTTCCTTGCAAAAAAGTTCGAGGATCGTCTGAGGCAAAACATCTGCTCACAGGTGAACATCTTTATGTTGACTCTGATATCATCTATCGTCAACCAAGCATTGATCACTAAGCGCAATCTGAGGTATTCTGGAGCAATGATCGAGGGCGGTTCAACATCCAGTGTTAGTGTTCCTTATAATCATAGAAGGAAGCAACACAAAAAGTGTGCTTGAGGAGATCAGAGTAGGAGGAATGTATCTTTGGTTAACCTGGTAGTATGCTACCAATGCGGGAGGAGCAGGCATACTAGGCCTCAATGCTAGAGAGACCCGATAGAGTGCCGATTTTGCGGCAAGATGCTCCATCTCCAGCTTTTCAGTCTATTCTTCTCACCTAGAGTTGGTGGTAGGGGTTCTTCTATGACCCAGCATACATGAGATGCATTGCCCGTTTCTCACTAGTCATGGAGATGGAGTTCTTCCGGCCATTCGGGCCGAGGTGGAGCTCGTGGTCATGGTGGTCAGACCAGCGACAGTAGAGGGGATCAGCTCAGAGTGGTCAAGTAGGGTCACATGGCCGTTGTATAGGCCAGAATTTTGCAGTGGAGCAGACCCATCAGGAGTAGGGTCCCGAACCTTCTATAGTTCGATGTACGATCTTAGTATCCTTAGGTTTTTCTTCAGCAATTTTTGATACTTGTTCTATGCATAGATTTATCTATATTTCTATTTTCGAGAGCCTCGGGCTCTGCATCTTTTCCTCTGCCAAAACATTGACTCTAGACACACCGTTGGGGACTAGAGAAGTTACTGTACGTTAGTGCAGAGAGAGATCTCTTGAGGTTGTAGGGTGTAACTTCTTATGGGACATCTATGTCCGAGAGATGACGAGCTATGATGTCATTCTCAGAATGGACTGGTTTGTTCCCTTCCAGGTAGTCGTCGATTAGTATCGCCGCATGGTGAGTTTCATATCAAATGAGGTTGGATATTTTCATCATCGTGGTGAGTGAGATGTCTAGGAGAGTCGAGCAAGACCCGAGCAACATGGGTTGGGATGATTTATAGCCCAGATAACTAGTCTTTATCTGGATGACTAGGGAACATCACAGTGTGACTTTCCTCTAGTGGTGGATCATTTTTGGGATGTATTTTCATATGAAATTTCAGGTTTGCCTCCGGGGAATGAGGTTGAATTTTTTATTGAGCTTGTGCTATGAGTGGAACCAATGTCCATTTCTCCTTATAGGATGTCTACCGCTGAGTTGTAGGAGCTCAAGAAGCAGTTGGAGGAGTTGCAGGCAGTGGGTTTCATCTGAACCAGTACTTCTCCTTGGGGTTTGCCTATCTTTTTTGCGATGAAAGAGGATGATACCATCATGCATTGTGTGGAATATTGGAAGTTGAACTAGTTGTTGGTCAAGAACCGATATCCCTTGACGAGGATCGATGATCTCTTCAATCATCATTGAGGAGACCGGGTTCTCTTGATGATTGATTTGAGATCCGGTTATCATTAGTTGCACATTAGACCATCTGATATACCTCTTACATCCTTTAGAAGAAGGTATGGTCTATACGAGTATATGGTTATTCCGTTCAGTCTCATGAACGTGCATGCAGTGTTCATGGCACTAACGAACCGACTGTTCTATCCATACTTTTATTCCTTCATGGTGGTTTTCGTGGATGACATCATGGTGTACCCTCACACTCGACACGACCATGATACCCATCATGAGATAATTTTGAGTACACTAAGGGAGCATCAGTTATATGCATAGCTCTCAAAATGACAGTTTTGGATGGACCAGATTCACTTCTTGGGTCATGTTATCAAAGATGAAAGAGTATCAGTAGAGCCAGAGAAAGTGAGAACTGTAGTTTCATAGGAGCAGTAGAAGATATTTTTTGAGGTGTGGAGTTTTCTAGGGCTGGTTGGATACTACAAACATTTCATACAAGACTTTTCATGCCTAGCAGCACCACTTATAGGTCTTGACAAGAAAGGGGTGATGTTCTATTGGTCATATTCTTGTGAGTTAGACTCTTAGGAGCTGAAAGTGAGGTTAACATCAACACTGATACTAGTTATTCCAAAGCTGAGAAAAAGATATAATATTTACACCGATGCATCCGGTATCGGGCTAGGAGTTGTGCTTATGATGGGAGATGGAGTCTTTGGTTACGGGTCTCAGAAGTCGAGGCCACATCAGAGGAGTTACCCAACACATGATCTGGAGTTGGAAGATATTGTTCATGCCCTATGTTGTAGGATAAATTATCTTCTGGGAGAACACATTGTGGTGTTCACTGACCACAGGAGTCTGAATTACATCTTCGCACAGCGTGATATGAAATAGAGATGGCGAAGGTGGGTTGAGTACCTTCAGTATTTTGAAATTGAGCTTGCCTACACACCCGGGAAGGGAAATGCAGTGGCTGAAGCACAGAGTAGGAGGACTCAGATACATGCAGTTCAGGAGGCCAGTAGTGAGTGTCATCTTTTGGATCAGTTCTCTGAGATGCATTTGGAGGTTCACGACAGTCAGGTACAGAATTTTCTATCTTCTATAGCTGTTAAATCTACTCTTCTTGATCAGGTACGAATGAGGAAGCTATCATATTCTGAAGGCCTAGTCCTACGAGAAAGCGTGTCATGAGAGGACCCTATTCCTGGGTGGAGAATAGGTGAGGGTGAGATCTTGATTTTCCAGAGACATTTATGGGTTCCTGTAGACATACATGAGGAGCTGAGGGAGGACGTTCATTCCTCAGTTTGAGCAGTTCATCCTGGCGTCACCAAGATGTATTGTGGTTTACATGGTTAGTATTTGTGGCTAGGTATGAAGAGGTACATTGCTGGTTGTGTCATGAGGTGTTCCACTTGTCAGTGGGTGAAGGTGGATAATCAGTGACTAGCAGGGATTTTACAGTAATTACCCATTCTCGAGTGTAAGTGGAACGAAGTTATGATGGATTTCGTGACTAGGTTGCTGAAGTCTCTTCAAGGGAACGACTGAGTGTGGGTTGTCATTGACAGACTCATGAAGGTTTATCACTTCATTCTGATCAAGAAGACCTTTAGTGTTGATGATCTGGGGTTGGATTACATCCGAGAGATTGTACGTCTGCATGGAGTTCCGTACTCTATTGTTTCAGGTAGGAATGAAAGTTTAACATCTCGGTTCTGGGAGGGTCTTCAGAAGGATTTGGGTACACAGGTACTCTTGAGTACAACATACCATCCCCAGACAGATGGCCAGTTCGAACGTACGATTTAGGTTTTGAGGATATGCTTTGTGCATGCATCCTGGATTTTATAGGTACTTGGGAGAAACATATACCTCTTATGGATTTTTCCTACAATAATAGTTTTCAAGCAACTATTCAAATGGAAAATTATGAAACATTGTATGGAAGGCCATGGTGATCACCTTTATGCTGGATGGGGATAGTAGAGGTAGCTTTGTGGGGACCTCGTCTTGTTCAGGAGTCCGTAGAGCAGATAGAGTTTATTCAGAAGAGGATGGCTAAAACACAGTCTCGATAGAAGTCTTATGAAGATCAATGAAGACGACCTCTAGAGTTCGAGGTCAGGGATGAGTTTTTCTTGCATGTCGCAATGAGGTTGGGACACAAGAGGATTCAAAGATAGGGTAAGCATTCACCGAGGTACGTCTAGCCATTTGAGGTGTTGGAGAGAGTTGGCCCGTTTGCCTATCAGTTGTAGTTACCTCAGAGGTATTGGTATATGCACAACATCTTCCACGTTTCTCAGCTCCGAAGTTACTTTTCAGAATCGTCTCATGTATTTCAGCCTGTGGAGGTAGAGCTCGAATTGGATGCATCATTTGAAGAGCATCCTATCCAAATTTTCAATCGTAGTACGAAGGTTCTCTGTGGCCTGTCTGTTCCTCTGGTATGGGTGCTATGGCAGTCTGGGTGAGTACAGGACGAGACTTAGGAGAGGGAGGTTGATGTACGATCACAGTGGCCGGAGTTGTTCGGGGTTTCTTCTTCTCGGCCTTTCTAGGGAAATTCATGGATGAATTTTTTTAAGGGGGAATTTTGTATGAACTGGGACCCTCTTTTCCGGTATGTGTTTTTTTCTAGAGTTTTTGAGAAAAGGGGAGTTTCTGGAAATTTTTGAAGTACACGTCGTGTACTTCGATGCCACGTGAGGTCGTGTGCTGGCTGTGTTTGAGCCACACACACGGTCATGTGGGGTGATGTGGAGGCCTATTAAAATGGAGTACGTAAAATCCTCGTACACGCCATGTACTCCAAAATTACATGTTGTGTACTTTTTTTATCATTAAACGGACCTGGCTCACGTTTGACTGCCAGAGTCATCTTCTTCGAGGTCTCGTTCGATCGAGAGAAGTTGTACATCGCTAAAACATCTTCGATCCCCTGATCATCCATATATTATTCGAATCTACCACCATCGATTGCATTGGAACCACAACGGTAATCTCTTCCTTCTTATAGAGCATCGTTTTCCAATTCCTCCCTTTTTCCAAGTTATCGTGGGTTGATGATTTTTTTTGTTTCCATAGATCTATGATGTTCTAAGGATATTCAAGCCTCGTGGTTCAATTATTTTGACCTCATATCCCTAAGGTAGAGGGTTTGTGCCTTTCTTTTCATAGTCATTGAGTATTATGTGCAAATTTCAACGATACCCTTGAACGGGGCATTGGGTGTTTACTGTTTGTTCCCTATTGTTTTCTTTCCATGCTTGTATGATTTTGTATAGGTAATTTGGATATGTATATGGATAACTAATATGTTTGGATGTTTTTCCATGACTTGTTATATTTATGACCTTTTGGTCTTGGTCAACCTTTGGCTGTTATACCTGTTTTCAATGTCTTGTGACCGTAGGATGGAGTGATGTTCCCTGACATGCTTCTTATGTTGTAGATAGGTTAGCCCAGTAGCTATGTTTGATTTTTTGGCCTTATATAACTATTATGCTCTGAATGGCATGGGGTTGTGAGAACCTGGTGCTATAGACTATAAGGGGATAGACTGAGTGAGCTTCCTCAGAAAGTCTTGGACATTATAGACTATAGGGCATAAACCGAGTGAGCATCCTAAAGAATCTTGGACATTATAGACCACACGAGGATAGACCGAGTGAACTTCCTCCAAGAGTATTGAGCTTTGTAGACTATATGGGGACAGAACGAGTGAGATTCCTCATAGAGACTTTTTTTGTTTGAATTTCCATAAACAATTCCACGCTATAAGAGGAATTGACCGAGTGAGCTTCCTTAGAGAGTCACTACACCTTGGGGCTATAAGGGGAATTGGCCACATGATCTTCCATAGAGAGTCCCAAACTACCTTATATTATAAGGGGAACTAACTGATCATTCTTCCTCAAAGAGTATTATAATTCCACATGACAAAACCAGAGGGGTTAGGCTGAGTGTACTTCCTAGAGTGTTGTTGGTACATCTTGGATAGGACCAGAGGGGATGGTTGTGTGTAATTCCCAGAGGGATTCCAGTTTGTGGTTAGCTGTTTTCTTCACTGCTGCTTGTTGATCTATGGATTGTTTACTATTGAGTATCATCCTGTTTACAACATAATATTTACTACTTACTGTACTATTACCTACCATATACTCACTGACTATTAGGCATAGATCTTCGGGTGGTTTCCTACTGGTATTTATTCTCACACCCTATTTGGGTCATGCTTTTGGGCCCAAACAGATTATATTGCTGCAGGTATAGTCAAGGTCATGCACCGTTCGACTTCAAGAACATGATTTCTTTGGAGCATGAGAGCATGGGACCAAGTTGAGGCTTGCGATGATGAGGAGTTTCTTATCTGTTTTTCTTTAGTACTTTGGTTTAGTATTATATTCTGCACTGGGACCTATTTGGCTTCTTTCATAGACCTATGTGTCATGCATTATTTCATATATATGTGTGTGCTCCAGTTGCTTATTTTTTTAGTCTTCTGTTGTTTACCATTGTTGGATATGAACTACTTCCTCTATTTAGGATGTTGTTTACTTCTACTGTGTACTCTACCAATGAGGGAATAGTTTCCCCACTATCACACCCAAGGTCCTCACTGCTAGTCGGCAACCTCTGGTGTTCGGGAAAAATGTTCTTGAGACAATGTGACCAACTGGGTACAGGGCGCCCTTGGATGGATTTCGAAACTAGGACATTACAATTATTAAAGGAATTCATAGAAAATAAATGCATGAAAAAATAATTATGTATTATTATAATAAATTATTTGATAATTTAATAATTTATTAAAAAATATTAATTTTTCAAACCCAATCCAATCAATATAATAATGTTTTATTCATGCATTAATTATTTTAATACCGTTCAATTATGTGATTTATTGGGAGAATACACAACTTGTATATACAAATTATATGTCGAGTAACTCGATTTCCATGTACTAGGGATATATTTATGGGGCATAGACATGAAAATTAGTCAGACTACATGACATGTACTACCAGCAACAAAATATGTGTTCCACCTGCCATGTGACTTTGAGACCTTATGTAGGGCATGGCATGATTATCAAATGTGGTACTACACCTTTTGTACAAACAAACAACATTCCTTTTATATCTGATGACATGTGTCTTCTATTCTCATTGAATGTATCTATGTTTACCAAGGACACAAGAAATAATGACTGAAACACCATTAATGTCAGCAACAATTCATGTACTCTATTATTCATTCAATATATCAGTCACACATGGTTTTGACCATGTATAATGACCAAATGTTTCTGAATAATTTCCCCATTAACAAATCTATAATACATAAATTGTACCCCTAGCTACATGACATGAAATTTTACATGATTTATTCAATGTTTTCCAAACCAATACATAGATTTCAATAAATAAACTATGTGTAATTAAATCATAGTGAATCACGTATTCAATTAACCATCTAGGTGTATTGTATTTGGTTTCACAAGGTGTGCTCATACTACACATTGTGTAATCCCACTCAATTCATCTAGATTCCATCAATGATTCCAATAACATCTCTAATAACACTTCATTTGTTCTTTGATATTAGAAATTCTGAATCTTGAATGAAGAAATTAAAATGATGAAAACATGTTAATTAAAATCAGATTAATTAAAATATATTTTAAAATTTAAATTTCTACCATGATTGTGAATATTTATAAAAAATAAAATAAATAGTTATAAATTTAAAAGACATCTAAAATGATACCACATAATGGTTCTTGGAGGGGTTGAATTACCTTTGGTGGGAGTCATATAAAAATTTATTTTAACCTAATGTTTCCCGAAAACCTAACAGATTATTTTCACCTCAAATATATAATGTGTTTATTTAAATTAAATAAAACGATTACCTCATCAAAGTATTCTTTCATCAGTGAAGTATTTTATCTTCTAAAAAATCATTTAGAATACATTCATTTCAGTTTATGGAATCAATTGTTGTATCCATCTCTGGATTATCCAGACGTTCACATTTCATCATCCAAAATTAAAATAAATGTATACATACTAGAGTTTAGAATAAACTATTATACATTTTTCATCTTGATAACTCATAGATACCCATGGATTTAAGGTTTTTATCTTTGTCTTAGGAGGAAGAGTGGTGGAATTTGAGAGAGATAGAGAGAGATAATTCTATTGTCTATAAAGATTATATATTCTCAATTTATGTTTAACCCAACACAATTGACATATCCTTTTATGTAGGCATAATTTTATTTGTTAGATATGTAATTTAATTGTATATTTTCCCATCAATAATATTATAAAATTTTTTAAGCATCACAACACACTTTAATAAAAATATAATTCTTATTATATGGTGTGTGTTCTAACTTTCATAATAAAAAATTATTATTTTGGGTGTATGTAAATTAATATTTATTAATATACATGACTGTTGTTTGTTCAAATTCATCCAAATTTATTTAATAACCAGATAAATATTTTACTAAACATTACATTAAATTATAAATATTTGTTATCAATAAAACATGAATAAAATTAGTCATCAGTCATTAGTAAAATATTTATTTTTATAGCTATGTTAGTAAATAATTTAATCCAGAGAAATAGAAACACATAGTTTGTTACCCTATAAGATTATTTCTTATTGAAATTAGGTGGGATCCAATGAATTCCAAGGTTATTATATATAAATGGGTCCAAGAACCCATTAGAGTGAACTTTATATCATAACAAATAAAAACAAAAATGAACTTGATCTATGTAATATAATCACATTGTTTCATTATCTCATCAATATGGTTTCACATATATGTCATCAACCTCTATGATCGATATATATTTATCTTACTATTTGAAATAAAAACATCATTACACCATTTCCAATGAATTTAATGTGAAAATTTTATTACAATGAAATGGATGATATATAAACTTCTATAAAGAAGCAAGGGACAAATCATTCTTCAACTTGTCCATGGAAAACATGTCGCTCATGACACAACCATTGTATTTAACTTCTATATGATCATCTATGTGTGTGATTCATAACATGAATTAAAATCAGCCTTAATGTACATGGTCCGTTATAGAAATTCATTGGTAGAAATATTTGAAGACACCAAAACATGTAGAATTTCCACTAGTTGGAATGTGTTTATAATGTCCCATCGTGGAAATTACCAAGTAAGAACTCCAAGTGTATAATTCTTATCATACTATGAGTAATCTCGAAATAAATTCATGTTATATGTTTCCAATCATAAAATGTTATCCAAACTTATATCTTCTTTATTAATTTCGTCATAGTATGTCAATGTTGTCGTCGTATCAAGAAACTATTACAGTAGTGTCAATCTGACAGACAATCGAGGTCATTATTTATTTAAATTAATATAGAAAATTTATCAATATATATAGTAATATATTTTACTAATATTATACCATAAAAAATACATCAAATAAAATTAAAAAATTTAGTCGTATGGCTCCAAAACTAACATTTTTTGGGTAGTTTAATCGATGTAAAACTTTTTAGGATAATCTCTTAGTGGGGAGATCCATTATAGTGATCAATTGGGTTTAATTAGGCAACTATAGTGACCATGAATGATACAAATTTTTTTGATAATTTTTAGGTTTTGTAGTAGTGGAATGTGTGTGATTCTTGGGGTCATTATATGAATAAGTTAGTATAGCCTGAGAGAACTCGATGATGATATACCATTTTTGGGGTGGTTGTAATGTCTGAGGTATTTATGAATGGTGTATCAGATAAGATCTTAGAAGGACATCGTATGTTTAGACCCAATTTCGAGGCACAGTGTGGTGGTGTAATTTAGGGAATGTGTCTTGGGAGTTATCACATGCTTAGGTGTGAGTATTAAAAGGGTGTAATGGATGTGATATGATGAAAACTATAGGTATATGAATTTGTTCGGATGAATATAAACACTATTATTAGTTGGTGCAGAATTCATGAAAATTTGGGTTATATGTCCTATGGTACAACTTCTCTATGTTCAAGACTATAAATAATACATGTGCTATAGGTGTTGATTTTTTCAGAATGTATAATTTAAAAAATGCTTAATCATTTGAAAATAATTATTTGGCAGATCATTTGATTTTCTGTAAGATAGTATTCTGAAGGGTCAATTTCTGGTGACTGAATGATGATGGTGGTGGAGTGGCGAAACCAACATTCGAATATATGGAAGTTTATCTATCATTAGTAGATTCAATATAATTTGAGAAATTGAATGTTGATTTTGGTTGGATGGGATGTTAAATTATAATGTGTTAAAAGGGCCTATGAAAGGTAAAGGTAATCATTAACACATAAATGACATGGTGTTTAAAAAAATGGTTAACTATCATATATAATATTAACCCACTTTATATTTGAGATCCATTGTGGTGTTTTCTAGAGTATGTATGAATAACCTTGTTAAAAGCTAAATAAATATGATTATGTTACCCAAATATATAATAGTAACCCTATGATATATAATAGTACTCTTATTTAGAAAAATAGTAATATATAGGGAGGTCTTATGAAACATAAGGGTAACTATTATAATGTGTAAGGTTCATTTCCATGTGAATAAAAAGTCTCCCCAAAATTGTGAATTTAGTTGAGGTTGGATTCTTAATTGTAATATTAGATACATGGTTTTGGTGGAGTCATGATAGATCAATTTATAGCATGAATGAAATTAATTGTTTTCTAAAAGACTCACTTTGCTTTAATTTTAGGATTTGGTTATTCATAAATATTTTTAATGATATAGAGTCTCAAGAGGATATACATTTGTGTTGGATTAATGGGGACTGAGTATGAATTAGTCATTTTATTTAAATGTTTTTTAGTGTTATATAGAAAAAAAGTTGTCAATGGTATTTATGCACAGTATTTCTTATGATATGACATAAATTTAAGTTAAGGATATATTTCTAAATATTATAATGATAAGGTTTCACATAATATTTTATACCAATTGATTTGTGGTTAAATGTAATGAAATTTATTCATGATTTGCTTCCAACTGTGGATTTTTAGGAATATTTCCAAAATCCATTTTATATCATATAGTGTGATTGGGATTTTCAAAGAGTATACCACAAAATTTGGAAACATGAATAAAACTAAACATATGAGGATATCACATATTATGATAAGCTGATATCATGGTCAATCTATTTAATATTTAATTTTATTATATGGTTGATTTAAATAAACAAAAATCAAATGGTTTTATAATTTTAGTGTTATCAGGACATAGTTTTACAAATGTACTGTATATAATGTTCAATCCCCCAATAAAAATTAGTGGTAGAACTCCCCATCATAATTACCTCTCATGCACTACCTAAGAATATGAATTTATATTATTTTTATAAATATTCCCTAAAAATTAATCATATAATAGTAGAGCTTTTGGTTGGTCCCATGAATAAGCAGTGTGGACCTAAATAGTTATAAAAATATATTTTTAACATAATTTTTTTTATCAGTGTTTCAGATCATACATTTTTTGTTAAACATAGTAGGGTGAAATTAGTTTACAAAAAATTGTGTTTATGATCAATATAAATGGACATATTTTATGGTTATTAGCTATTTTACTCATGGATTAGCTAATTTTATTACTTGTAAGGTTGTTTTAATATCACTATGTATAATTATTGGGGATTTTAGAATAAATATTTATTTATATATATATATCCTCTAAATTAATAATAGGATAAATAACATTCTCTACATACAATATTGATCTAAAACGAGCTGTGATATATTGGTTATTAAGTATTTTTATGAATAATGAAAACTCTTGTTAATATAAAATACTATAATCAAATACCATTTTATAAAAAATAGGATTTAGGACACCTAATGTTTTTAAGAGAAAATTTTCAATAGAAGAAAATTTTCCATATATATATATATTTAATTATAATAGGTAATATAAATTTTTTAAATTTTCAATTTTAATCTTATAAAATTATGATCTTTCTAAATTACACAACATTAATGAGTAATGGAACCCCATTCTGGGACATAGTCTTCAAAATCCCTTTATCATAGCTACCACAACCATTGATTATCACTACATGAAACGACGAATATAACATACATAATCACAATTTTTTAGACATATTTTTTTTACTTTCACTCTTTTATAGTGTGGTGATGAGTTTATTAGGTGTCGTATATAACACATGGATGGATCCATGACTCATCATGTAATCACATAGTAGCATCTGATGGTATTGTACAATGGGATGGTCTATGTTTGAGATATCATAGAGGTTCATGATCAAATAAAATTAATTTTTTTATATAAACATGATTTTCATTTGTATTGGTATGGTAAGAATTTGGTGATGGAATAAATTCTTCACATTTATCTCTAAATCATTTATAGGGAGATACATAATACTTTTGGTGGACATGTACATGATATATAAGATTACAGAAGGTGTACCATCCATTGGGGTGAATTCATGGGTTACACAACCTTTAGAATCTATGCTTCCTAGTAAAACAATTATTTACAAGAAGAATTAATTATATAGATTCCTTCACAAAGGAGTGAAAAATTCATATATTGCCTTTATTTATCTTAATAAATTCTCAGGGATCTTAGAACAATGGTTTTTTAATTCATTTAATTTTCCACTTTATATTATAAATTTCTTTTGATTGGGTAAGTGACAAAATAATTATTATAAATAGATTATGTTTCATCCATGAATTTTAATCATTTATCAATATTATAATTGTATACAAAAATTTAAAAATTCTAACTTTTTAATAAATTAATGAAATAGAACAACCAAGAAACCCAAAATGGTCAATAGATGTCTTAACGAATAGTAATGAAGTATGAACACTTTTTATTTTATTTCAATTGAAATGAACCCAAATAATATTTTCCATAGGAAGTACAAATCAACCATTATAAAATAAAAGGAAAATTGTAGAGAAAGGTAAAAAAAAGGAAAAATGGAAATAATAATAGAAAAGCTATAATATATTAATAATAGGTTTACTGATTGTTTTGTAATAATATATGGATTTATTTGAGAAAAACATGAATGCAATATATATATATATAATGAGGATTCAATGAAACATCGAAGCCTATGTAAATAAATTTTTAGATGAACTGATTTACGATAGGCAAAGAAATATGACCAAATACGAAATCATGAAATTGTGAAAAATATTGTGATTGGTGCTAAAATAAAATGAAAAAACATGAGATATCTGAAAAAAAATTATAGTTAAGTATAACAACACAAATTTTTTGAGTTTCCATTTCATTTAATATACATGCAACCAAAATTTAGTTAAAAATTTTAATTTCTTGAAAATTATGACATTGATCAATAGTTGAGATCAAAAATTTTCTAATTCATAATTAATCAAGAAGGTACCTGAGGTGGGAGTATAGTTTTAAAAAATAACCAAAACATAAAAAAAATGTAACCAAAATTTTATATTTAAAGAGAAACACATTCAAATATTAATTTGCGGTTTCTCAATCGACAGTTCATGTACATATTAACGAAAATATCTCGAGATATATTTTATGACATACAAGTAAAATTAATAAAATTCTAGTTGTTATGTAAAAATTTAGATTATTATAATAATGATTAAAACCATTAAAACATTTTACCAATTCATCATTAAATAAACAAATTTCAAAGAGACAATTCAACCATAAAATAAAACTAATAATAAATACACATTGGTATTAAAATAAAAAAAATGGAATCTTATATGAAAATCCGAATAAATGTATTAGATTATAATAGAAATATAATTCATAATATAATACAGGGGTCATTACGTTTTTTGATCAAAAATACATTAAAAATTAAATTCATCTAATTAATTAAAATATACATGCATAGATTATATATTATGATGTTAAAATTTGATCATTTACATTATATAAGGAGAAAGTTTTAAACTGAGGAGAGAACTACCTAAAATAAAAGAAATTGTGTCAATAAATTATCATGGTACATTAATTTTTTTTTAACTTGTAACATTAATTTTGAAAATAAACCATATATGTTGGGAATTTTTTGAAAAAAATCATTATAAAATTGTATCAATAAATTACTCAGTCAAGTATTTTCATGGTCTCTAATAGAAATTTATGTCATCTAACTTTTTATATCATCATTTCCTTACTGTTGGATTTGTCTAATAATTTTTTTTGATTTCATATTCAGAAATCATGATTACCATTACCTATATGTAAGTCTTATATTTCTGTATTTACCCTTATTTATGATCACATGTACCCTTATTACATCACGATAATCATTGACTAACCATTATATAGGTTTTATGTAACTTTATGTGTTATTTTTAATCATTTTTTCTAAACACACAATATCGATGTACCACTAAATTTTTTTATATACCACATATGTAAGTATTATAATTTTTATATACCTTTTTGAAATTCTATATTACTCTTACACATTCCTTTATATACCTTTACATAGTGCATATGAATGTTTTTACAATTATATACATGTCTTCTTACCCTTGTGTAACATATACATGTTTTGTAATCCTTAAAAAGAGTCATATTACACTTACATATCATATGAAAAATTATTTATTGGAAAAAATTAGTATACATTGATTTTAATATTATTTAAAATTATGTTACTACTTGTTCACATTTTCAACACTAATTTATATCATGCGACCAGTATTTTACATTTTCTACGCCTAGTAACAATTGTATACCATTTCAACAATGTTGTTATGACCAATTCAAATATATTCAACATCTAGTAGAAATATGTAACTAATATCTGATATTCTCTACATCGATATAGATATTATAATGTTACTTAAACCATTCCACTACTCGTTTTGTTTTTCTACTGTTTGTGGGATCTTGATACCAGCAGTCTAAATCCTGCTAATGAAGGTATCTAGAATTAAATTAGAATTATTTATTTCAATTACTAGTTTATCAAATTTAATGAATGTAAGAAATACATGTAATTATGAATGATTATTCTTAAAATAATGAATTATTCATTAAATTAAAATTTTGAAATTATAGAGTAGTTGCTAAATATGTGAAATTATCTAATTATGTTATTATCTTAAAAAAAATTGTGTTCTTTTAAATGATATAAAATTTAAGGATACCAACATGTAAAAGTTATTTCCCACTTCTTTTTACTACTTACAGATCAGATTTTCATTACTGATTACTGAAAAATTATTCTATAATACTACAAATGAAATTTATTTTTTAATCAAAACCATGTAAAAAACATATGAAGAAACATAATGAATATATTTAATGAAAAAAATATGAAGAAGAAAAATCTTGATCATCGACTAGATGATTAAAGAATGTGTAACTACGGACTTCTATATTATTTACTTCCTCTAACTTGTTTTGTCATACCACAGAGATATGATTACATTAATCTTTACATTGAATATATTAACCTCTTATAATTTGTTTTATAATACTAGAATCTATCTCTTAAAAATTTTACACATGTTATCCTATGAATAACTATGGAAGATTTTTTGCATGATATTGGCTTCCTTGTGTTGAGTTTTATGTAAAACATAAATCTTGTATCATAAACAATTTTGTTATTTAAAAATAATAATTTTTAGATGGTGGATTTCAAGTGGATAGGATTAGGTCACATTTTTTAATTGAACCTAGGGTCATTATTCAATTGTTTGTTACATTATTTATTTAATTTTTTTTAAGAAAAAACATATTTTGGTTTTTCCAACTATTATATCAAATCAATTAACTATTAGATATATTTCATTTGGGTTTTATATATTATATTTACTGAGATTATATCTATTTAAAACATTAATTTCATCAGGAATTTTTTTAAGTTGTTTGTGATTGATACTCGGATAAATAATTCAAAAACATTAATTTATATATTTAAAATATTCTAGTCAAATGATCATTAAAAATTATATCATTATTAAATTTTTTTCAAATATAAATTATATCGAAAACTCAATTCACTCCCTTTATCGAGTTATCATCAAGGAAAAATAGATGGTGTCCTATGAAGTGTTTTTCATTATATTTACAAATCTTCATCATTAATAATTTTTTCATAAATGTGTTTTTTATTTAAGTTTACTCTCTAATATGTTATTATGGATGATATGTTGGATGGTAATTCTTCAAATACCCCTCGTTTTATTAGTGGTAAAAATTATGATTAGAGGAAAATGAAAATGGAAATTCATCTGGATATTACATGTCTTGATATTTGAGTATGTATAGAAAATCAATATGTAAAACATGAAAATTCATGGCAATTATTGGATAATCAACCTAAATATGTTTATGATTCAAATAGATAATCAATTAATGTTTAGTTTTTTTCTTTAGGAGATGATTTATTTTATACAATATCATTATCTAATACAACATATCCAATTTGGGATAACTGTATTTTTTCTTGTGGTGCACATCTTATGTTATGGAAGTGATATTAATTACATATTATATTATTTAACATACATACATGTTGAATTTAGATTAATTTATTGATAACAAATATCTCAGGTACAACGAGATCATCAATACTATGATTACAGTTGTAGAAAAGATTAAAAAAACTCCCACGTACTACAGATTGAGAGATGTCGACATATCATCAGAGTGGTACTATAGCCTCTTTGTGGGAATCATGTTACATCAAAAAGCATCCAGCAATGGATTAAATTGGAAAAATTATGATTTATTAATAATAACTAAATGTAAATAATTAATATGATATAACAAAGTATAAATATTCATTTAAAAAATCATCGCCCAAAGATATTTTTTTTATCCATCCAGATATTATATGACGAATTAAAGTTGATAAAAATATTAATTGGAGATCGATCATTAATCGAGAAGATTTATGAAATTTTAACAAATGAAAAAATTATTTTTAAAAACAATATACTTTGGAATGTGTGGTAAAAGTGGAAATTAATTTAATAATTAGAAAAAGGATTAATCCACAAATGATATTATATGCCATTAATATTAGATAATGGGACATATAAAAGAATTTTTTTTAGAACATAATTATAATAAAATATATGAACATATAGAGAAAATAAAATAAAATATAATAAAGGCCCCATGGAGTTCACATAAAGATATATCTAGTGAATCATTTTATATATAAAAATATTCAACTAGAAAAAAACTTTTTCTTATGTATATTATAAATATGTTACCATCTACTTTTTCTCCTCAAATATCAGTTGAATCTGAAATGTTAGATGAAGAATTAGATAAATATTATGTATTATTGTAAGATAATATAAATTTTATATAATATAAATATAAAAAACTTAATGTGGATAATGTTTTTTGGGATGTTGATAGATTCTATTGTATTATATAAAAGGAAAAAATTATAATATGTTAATAAAAAATATTAATCTGCAACTAGTAAATGTAAAAGGTAAAATGATTTGAAATAGTATTTTCATCGCTGAAAAACCATGAATATTATACTAAATGAATAATAAAATACAAAATAATAATCTTTTGTTGAGGTATAGATATGAGAAACTAGGTATGATGTAAAAATATTATTCCATTCATTTTTCTATTAGAATTATTTCTCTGTCTTTGGAAACTACTTCTTTTGAAAATAATTACATTATATTTAAACCTAAAAATGATTTTCTATCTAAATAGGTAATTTACAAATATTTTTATTCATTGAGAAAAATGTGGATTTTGAATAATTTGTTTTCTAATAGATCTAGCCTAATAAAATCTGGATACCAATATCATTTATTTATTGGTTGTACTGTAGAAAAATGGTTAAAACAAATTATGAAAACTAGGTTATACTAAGAAAGTGGATGATTAAAATATATGGATGGATACTATTCAATTTTTAATATTATTTTAAAATTGGATGTTTTCTTGTCAATATTGTTTAAAATGCTAAATAAAAATAATATTGGACCTAGAAAAATTTGTAACTTTGAATCTGTCCTTATTTATAATGATTTATTCATTATTTGATTAAAATATTACATTATTAGTATTTCAATTTTTTTATTATTATATTAATGTGGTATTTAAAAAAACATTATTCAATTTTTCATTCTATGAATTCATTACTGTTTATGACATTACGAAAATGTAATGTTTATGTTGTTAATTTGAATTCAATAATCCTTAAATATTTTTTATGTGATTTCGAAAGAGATACTTGTCTGTGGAATCAGAGACTTACCCACTAAAATATATATTTATTTAGAAATATATATGGGATCTTTTTATTCTATAATAAACATATACAATACTTTCCATAAGAAAAATTGTGCAATCCTTGTTAAAAGTGAAAAGAAATCATTCATACCAGATAATGTTGTGTCATCATATCATGAAATACAAATGGTTCATATGGATTTATTTGGATCATCTAGAGTTGTTACATTGGATGGAAAAAACCATTCTTATGTTATTGATGATGATTATTCAGGATATACACTATGGATTTGTTTAACATAAATTTAATCTCTATATTCAATTGAAAAATATTCAAAATAAGTTGGGAACCATCAAGAACTCTCCATAAAACCCATGAGAAGTGATCATGGATAAAACTCATAAAAACAAAATTTTCAGTCTCTCTACCCCCAATATGTCTATAAAACTAATTTCTCTACACCTTGAACACTATTAAAAAATGGGTTTTTTGAAAAGAGAAAAATGATGCTTGGAGAATTTTCTAGAACTATGCTTTTTGAACATGACTTATCAATACAATTTTGGGCAGAATCTATTAAGACAACATGTTATGTAATTAATATAGTTATTATCAATGGTATCTTGAAAAAGATGATATATGAATTATGGAATGTTATAAACTGCAATGTTAGATACATTATATTTTTTAGACACAGATTATACATTCTAAATCCCATATAAAAATTGTAAGAAATTAAAAAAAATATTAATTATTTTTATTTGTTATTCAATCATCCTAAAATATTATAGTGTATTCAAAAAAAATCAAATAATCAAGAAAACATTTATCATGTGACTTTTCTTAAGGTGTATAGACATGAACTCAAACCTGTTATAGAAACTATTAAAGATTTATATCTAATTATATTATTAATATTGCCTTTATTTATTCTAACTATTATTATGATATACCATAAAATTCCAATGAAGTGTCCATTAGATGATTCCTATTTGGGAAAAAGCCTTATAATTACCATGTAATTTTGTCCCAATAACCATTAAAACACTCCAAAACTGGCCGTTGGATGTTTTTGTAGGAATTATAGTTAAATGTACAAAACATAAATCCTCACTAAGAATCTAGGTTAAACATTAAGCATTATTTTCAAAGGATGAGACAAATAAAACCAACAAAATAATAAATGATGAAAATTGGGTATTTTTTATGCAAGATTAATTAAATAAATATGAAAAAAAAATTCATGGAACTAGTTAATAAACCAAAATACAATCAAATTATTGGAAGCACATGGTTTAACAAAATCCTGGTTAATGAATCAGGAAAATTATAATAAAAAAGTATATATTGATTGGAGAATTGTATAGTAAATAATAAGGGATTGACTATAGGGAATCCTCTACACCATTATATAGAAATTCAATCCAAAGAAATAATTTTTCCATATAATTCAATTTTTCAAAATATATCAAATAAATTCAAATATTTCATTTAAAATGGATATCTTAATGAGTTTTTTTGTTTAGAAACCCCTAAATTTAAATAGGCCATCCTTTAAAATCATGTTATTAAATTATCTAAAAAATAATAAGTTTTAAAAAATGTTTCTACAATTTTTTATTACACTCATAACATTTTATATTTAATATGTGTCTATAATAGGTGTTTCAGAACCTAATCTAGTTATTAAAAGTATTGAGGATTTTTTAGAAATTTAAATATATGTTGATGTTAATATTTTTGGTTTTGTAAGGAATAATTTGTGTAAAAATATTTATAAACTATTGAGATATTTATTTGAGATTAATTTAATTGGTGTGTTGAAAATACTTTTTGTTTTTCAAATCATTAAAAATAAATGAAAAATTATGTTATACCAAAGTAACTACAAAAAATATATTGAAATATGATTTAGTTTTGAATGATAAAAAGTAGTTATACTCCAATGAGTACAACCTATAAGCTAGACCATGATGAATCTAGGAAACAATTTGATCAAAATTCTATTAAAATTTTTAGGGGGATTCTATATTACCAAATATGTAGTTGGAAAAACATTTTTTTAGTGTGTGTATGTATGCATATTTTCATGAAAATACAATGGAATCACATTTAATTTCTATTAAAACAGTTTTAAAATACCTCGGATCTATAACTAATTTTTCAGTATTCTACCCTATTAGGAATGTTTTTGATTTAATTAGTAATTAATATACTAATTTTTATGGTTGTATGTAAGATAGAAAAAGAAAAAATGGAACATGTGACTTCTTGGTAAGGTCCCTAAGATCACATTAAACTAAAAATATGAATTTTGTTGTATTATCCACTATTGAAAATTATTACATAGCTGTAGGAAGTTGGTGTGGAAAAATCGTAATGGTGGATCAAAAATCACTAGAATATTGTTATATGATTAAAAATGTCCCTATAAAATAAGAAAACAGAAGTGATATAAAAATATCTATGATATCCTTGTCTAATTGTAGTAGAAACATTGATATAAGTTATTACTTTTATTGATATCATTTTGGATATGTTAATATGCCTCTCAAATTCATTTGTACTAATCATCATCTTACAAGCATATTAATAAATCCTTTATAAGTGGAAATAATATTCCATATCAAACATTAACATATAATGATATATTCCACAAGTGATTTTTATTTTTTCAATTATGTAGTTCTAATAGGGTAATATAACATGTTTTGTTACTACCATTAGTATTAATAGGAGGTTTAAAATCATTGCAAAATAATATTAGGGTCTAATTCCATTTTTCTACTATTATATATTCCACCATTAATATTTTATATTATTTTAGTACTCCAATGTTAATTAATATAAATATTTATTTAAAATTTTTATCGAGTCCATAGAATCTAAAAATTATTATTTAGAGTTTGAATTAAATTCAATAATTCATATTCGAATTTTAATCCCTCAAACATCTTCCTCTAACTCATTCCCAAATATCCATTGACATTCCACCTTTAATCATCAAATATATTATTCAATGGTAGGTGTAATTCATGTTGGTGATTTATTAGTTGACTAATAATATAGAAAAAAATCAAGAGGTGAGTCATGTATCTTGTCACGACATGTCCTCGGGGCCCGTGCCGTGACTACCCAAGCCCGCCTTCCATAGGCCAGGGGCTGGCGACTAGTACCAAAGGCGTAAATCCCGATAACTGGGAAGGCATTGAATTTATAAAAGTAAACAAAACCCCACAGAGTACAAGCAGAAGTAAAACACTAAGTACAAAAGAATGTGCTGACAAGTAAATGGGCCAGAATACAAACCCAAATAAAAGTACAGGTACAACTGAATGAAAGTACAACAGAAAAAATAGTCAAACAGCTGGAAGAAAGGAAGCCTCTCCTGGGTCATCCTCCGCGGATCCTACCTAAAGGGTAGATACAGATAGCGCAACTCATAGATCGTCCACCACAGATCCTACCTAAAGGGTAGGTACAGATGGCCTCCACAATGATCTCGCCCGTCAACCTCCTCTGGGTGTCATCTCGCTGTGAAGTCCACCTCTGGATACTGACTCGTCATGTGGTCCACCTCCTGGTACTATCCAGTCCTCGAAAACTCGGCCTCTATCTGCGCAGCCCGTCGTCTACAACCAACACAATGAGGTGCGGGCATAGCCCGTGTAGGGGTGAGTATACGATACTTAGTAGGGACCCCGAGACCCTAAAGGTCTCACTAAAATCAACATGGATAACCACAAAGAAGATCTCAATAGATAACTTCTACCAAGGTACATGCCCATACATTTACCTAAGTTATCATGTAACCCATCTTAATAATGAGGAAACACAATGTTTATGAAATTAACAGATAAACACTTCCTAGTTATATGCCCATATATATACCTAAGTTATCAAGTGACCAATCTCAATCATGAGGTTAACACAAAGGTCATAGTCTCAGATCAAACCTGTATTTTCATTATCCAAACCATAACTGCGGAAGAGCCCCATCTCTGGATTGTACAGTGGTCCTATCACGACTCGGAGGTACTGCTCACTAACCTAAGACTGCTGAGGTACTCCTCCTGTTGAGTACCGTGAGCCAGCCACCCAAACACAGTAGTGCTTCCCGCCGGGGTATGCCACCCAAACACAGTAGTGTACACCCCCTAATAGACTGCAGAGGTACTCTCCGGACGAGTACCGCGGGTCTGCACTATCACACAGTTGTGCTCTATCTGCCCTGGGTCTGCACCCAAACAAAGTAGTGCTCTGTCCACTGGTCTAGTCGAGTCACTCCAAGTCGAGTCGGTCAAGCAGTCATCAGGTCTCAACCGGCTACATAGACTCCGTACTCCAAACGCTCGACTCTGGGAGGGTCCGCTCCACGAGATACAGGTCGATAATGCAAGTATCTCAAATTCCCACGAAGAAGTATATCAAAGGACCGCCTCTTCATAGGGGTCTCAACGCACCATACAACACGTCAATCGCACGCCCGGTCTTTGAGTTATTATCCTTTTCGTCCCAGGGGCCCGGTTGGTTTCGTGTGCGAACCAACCCGGCCGTATCTCAACTGTACCCCGAACTATAATAGGGTATACTCAAAGGGACCATTTCTCAAAAATATCACCAACGCCGCTGATTGTTCATCAAACAGACGTCCAGTCTGAAAGTTATCAGCTTTTCCGTTCCAGGGGCCCGGTAGGATTTCGGGTACAATCCAACCTGGCCGCTATCCAACTACAACCAAAACATAGGAGGAGCATGCCAAAAGTTTTGTCTCATCATGAGGAATCCAACAAAGTCGACAACACGTCAATCAGACGTCCAGAGCTCAATATATAAGCGTTTTCGCTTCAAGGGCCCTGTTGGTTTCGTATCCGAACCAACCCGGCCGTACCCAAAGTTCACTGAATCCTTGAGTGTAATATACCGAAACGTCCGCCTCTATCCAAGGATCTCTACGCAACTGATGGTGCGTCGATCGGAGGTCTGTACCCCAGGATATGGGCAAAAGACCGAAAAAAGGTCCAGAAGTGGGGGTTTCTCGCCCGGAACGATCCGGCCCAAGACCCCATCGGTCGGCCCGAAACGTGTCGACCCGACCCGGGTCTGGGTCCAGCCCGCTTGAGAGCGGCCCAGCCCGGCTGGCATGGCCCGGCCTGGCGGTCCGGTTGGGCGGCTCAACCATTTTGGCCGAGCGGTGCGGGGTGGTACCCTACCCCCCCCCCCCCCCCCCACCCCCCCGCCAGCATGCAACTGCGGCCGCATGGGGGTCCGCTCCTTGTCAACGAATGCAGCTGAGCACTGCGTCCCACCTCCATCGGTCCCACGTGGTCACGGGACCAGTGGCCTGCCGCCGCCTCCATCCGCCAGCGCCGCAGTGCCGGCGAGGCGCGCCGACGGTGTTTTCCGTGGACCACCGGATGCGCTCCAGTGGTCCGTTTTGCTCGCCGCCTTCGCCAACGGCCCTCCCGGGACCCGACCTTCACTACAAAGGCTTCAAATTTACCTTGTGGCCCCGTTTATCGTTGCCTGCCAATACGCACACATCTATTAACCAGCGGAGTCTTCAATCGCCTCTGCGTCCCCGACTCCGGCTGCGTTTTCGTTCGGCCTCAATGGCGCTGCGCGACGGCACCACGCTTCTTCATCGCGTTATTTCTTGTTTCATCATGGTGTCGTTGTACCGCTTCACCTTTATTCGTTCCGCAAAGAATCAAAACAAAAAAGTGGGAGAAGATTCTGCCATGTTCATGCGGTCCAACCTCCTCCCGTTATGTTGGTAACAAGCGGCCCAAAAGGCGAAGAACAACAAGGATTTTTCAAGAACAAAAGAAAATAATCCCAAACATTTTTTCCCGAAATCAAGAATTCCCAACCCGCAAACATAATCTTCATGGATCAACTTAATATTTAGTTGATCCACGTTCTTATATTTAGAAGGAACTAAACATGGGTTCACCAATAATCACAAATAAAATTCCCTACCTCGAGCGTAGTCATCGAACGAGGTTTTTTGCAGAAAGGGGCATCGCGAAATTGAACGTCGTGGAAGAAGACGTCGTGGAAGGAGAATCATCACGTTGTAGAGAAAATATTTGTTGGCGTCGCGTCATCGATCTCCGAGGATCCGGCGTTCTTCGCGTTCTTTGTCAAGGAAGAAGAACTCAAAGTCCTTGAGCCGTTCTCTCTAAAATCCTCCCGCACAACCATGGCAACAACAATAAAATAAGGGTTACCTTATTTTATTACTCACGCCAAACGTTTTAAAATTCAAAAAAGAATCAAACAATTAACTCAATTAATTTCAACTTTTTAAACCGCCCAATTAATAGAGGCATTTATTATAATGTTTAAACGCAAGAGTTGACTTATATTTAAAAAGAGGGGGTGCAGGTGCGTTACCTTAATCAAAGGTGGGGGTTTCATGGAAGTTGAAAAGTTGGGGCTCGTGTGGGCCCCACCCCACAAATATCCTACCAAGTGGGTAGGATATTGTGGGTCCCACATCATCCACTTATCTTAGGTTATGAAAAATAAAATAAAAGATCGGTTGCACCACTTTTATTTTATTCCTTAACTTTACACCCAAAAATTAAAAACCACACCCAAGAAAACGCAACCCCGGAAAAGGTGTTTCTATGAAATTACCAGCGCTGCAATTCCGTCGGTGCCCTCGGAATTCGATTCCGAGCACCAGTTCAAAAGTTAGAAAAACTGTCTTGTTCGTTCACCGAACGTACCTGAGCTAAACTTTGGAAGATGATTCCGGGCACACCGAGACTCAAAATCAGGTTCCGTCAGAAACTGTATTCTTGTAAAATTCCAAAGAAAATTAATTAAAAAAATTCCTTGAAAATTGCGGGTCTTTACATTACTCCCACCTTAGGGATTTACATCCTCGTAAAGCTTTAACACAAACTAGAGTCACAAAAGCAGTACTGAGCACGCATCTGAGCCTTCCTCTCCCATGTGCTTACCTGGAGGTTCCCGTATTTCTAGTGAAAGCGCACCCGAGGAATCAACCATCCTCGTCGGATCTGCTCCTGTCGATCCTCAATCCCGACTGAAATCTCTGTGTATGTCGCCCTGTCATCGACGTCTAACTCCCTGAGGTCGATGATGTGTGAAAGATCATGCACATATCTCTTCAGTTGAAATACGTGGAAGTCGTCATTCACCTGGTGCAACTGAGGTGGATGGGTCAAGTGGTAAACCACCTCGCCTACCCAGCTGAGGACCTAGAAAGGTCCATTGAACCTCGTAGATAACTTGTCGCCTCTACCACATCTCCATAAACCTCGTCGAGGTGAGACCCGTATAAGGACGTGATCGTCATCCTCGAACACTAGAGGTCTCTAATTCCTGTTAGAACTGAAAATCAAAACGACTTCTTCCACGAGGGTAAGGTTGACCGACTCAAGAGTGATCGGTCGCACCCTCCTGTGCATGATTTTATCCTGTGGTGCATGGGGTTTCCTTTTCGCCGACCAAGGAAAACCCATCCCGAAGTCATAGTTAAAACACAACCTTTTTTCCTAATACCGTAAATTTGTGTATGAACTGTGATTGCCCAGTCCATACTCAAACCAACGTTGTAAGGCCTCGACGCTGCCACCAAGAGATTCCAACCGAAACTCTCGCCTAGATGGTCTGACCACACCGTCGTCATATGTGTTATTATCGAGTCTCCTCCCATGGTATCTCCAGATGTGAGGGTCAACTATACGGCTTACCTGAATCTCTAGTTCTGCGACAAGATTCTTCAACGGAAGGAATAATTCGTATCAACATCTGTTACTACGGTAGCTAATAGTGGACACAGACTGTCCCTCGAATCATTCTTAGAGCCATTGGGTCACTCTCCCTGACCGCATGTAGCTACTCCCTTCCCCTGCCCTCCAGCTCCCTAAGCCTGGCAGGGAGAACTATGGTGGGTGGTTGTAGCATGTTAAAACATACACCACCTCATGCTTCTCTCCTAGCTCTGCATCCACGTCTGCTTCTTCACAGTCTCATATCTCCTTTAAGGTTCCTCTTATTGAAACATTTAACACGCCCGAGTCTCTAAGACTACTGTCGGTTTCCCATTTCATACTGCACTGTGCAGTCTTCATCCGCTCATGGATGATCTTCACCTTCATTGCCTATGATCTGAAAGAGCTGCTAAGATTTATCCCTTGCCGAAAATAGAAACTCGGTCTCATCCCCCGGATGAACCACGCCCATTGACTAATAATGTCAATCCTGACATGAATGATGCATTCATTCCATGGATGACGTCATAAGGCCTCGACGTAACTACCAAGAGATCCAACTGACACTCTCGCCTCCAAGGGTCGAGTCACACTGTCGACATTAGTGTGAGGTCACTGGGTCCCCTCCAGTAGAAATCTCGAAAGTGAGGGTCAAGTCAATAGTTTCAACTGGGACCACTCATTATCAACCAAACAAAAAGACAGAAAAGAAAAATCACGAAGATACGTGTCTTTTTATTATTCCAGTTCATTGTACAAAGACACGAATACAACAAAAAAATGGAACTAGATGTACAAGGGACGTATCCAACAGTTCCACTCCTGTCCACCTGCTCCCAGTGCTCTACTGCCTTGTCCACTGCCCGACTGTTTCTCAAGCACCCACCGCGACTTCTTCCTCGGTGGCACCTCCAACGCCTGTAGATCGACTGTGCGGGGGGTCGGGCAGTCACATGCCATGTGACCCTTCCTGTCGTAGGAGAAACATTGTCCGTTTCTGGCACGCCTGGATCTGACTCCACCCGGGTGCCCTACACTACTGATTCTATAACCCAAGGTCACCCACCTACGGGCCTGGTCCTCTTGGACCTATTCATCATTTTTCTACTTCCCACAGATGACTCAGCTACTGATCGAAAATCCCGCGGCAAAGGCAGCATCTCCTGAACATGCTCGGGGTGCAGAGATACTAGTAAAAACTCCACCCTGAAGAAGGTCTCGAAGTCTCCCCATGTGAAGGTAATCTCATCACAAAACTGGAACAAGTGGATCCACCACCTGCCTGCTGCTTCCTGAAGGAGGCTGGCAGCAAAGATCACCTTGAAGTCTGCTGGTGTCCCCACTAGCCTGAAGACTCTCACCACAGCCTCTAGCCAATCCTTAGCCGCCTGCGGGTCCGTCTCTCCACGGAACCTGGGTGGCCTCTGACATTGGAACTCATGCAACGCGCTCAAGTGGCGTGCATTGCATACTACTGGGGCTAGTGGCATTGGTGGCCCAACATAAAAGAAAGTGCTGAAAAGTAAATGGGTCAGAATACAAACCTAACTGAAAGTATAGCTACAACTGAAGGAAAGTACGACAGGAAAAATGACAAACAGATGGAATAAATGAAGTAGCTCTTGGGTCTTCCTCCTCGGATCCTACCTGAAGGGTAGGTACAGATAGCGCAGCTCCTGGATCGTCCACCACAGATCCTACCTGATGGGAAGGTACATATATCCTCCACAATTCTCTCGCCCTTCAACCTCCTCTGAGTGTCGTCTCGCTGTGAAGTCCACCTCCAGATACTGACTCATTGTGTGGTCCACCTCAGGGTACCGTCCAGTCCTCGAACACTCGGCCTATGTCAGTGCGGCCCGTCGTCTATAACCAACACAACGAGGTGAGGGCATATCCCGTTCAGGGGTGAGTATACGATACTCAGTAGGGTCCTCGATACCCTCAAGGTCTCACTAAAACCCATAGGGATAACCACAAAGAAGATCTCAACAGATAACATCTACTTAGGAACATACCCATACAGATATCTAAGCTATCAAGTAACCCATCTCAATTGTGAGGAAACAAAAAGTTTATGAAATCAATGGATAACCACTACCCAGGTATATGCCTATACATATACCTAAGTTATCAAATGACCAATCTCAATCATGAGGTAAACACAAAGATCATAGTCTCATCTCAAACCAGGATTTTCATTATCGAAACCGTAACTGCTGAAGAACCCCATATCTAGAGTGTACAGTGGTCCTGTCACGACTCCGAGGTACTGCTCACTAACCAAAACTGCTGAGGTACTCCTCTTCTTGAGTACCGCGGGCCAGCCACCCAAACATAATAGTTCTTCCCGCCGGGGTATGCCACCCAAACAAAGTAGTGCACACCCCCTAATAGCCTGCAGAGGTACTCTCCAGATGAGTATAGCAGGTCTGCACTGTCACACAGTAGTGCGCCGTCCGCCATGGGTTTACACCCAAACAAAGTAGTGCTCTGTCCACCGGTCTATTCGACTCACTCCAAGTCTAGTCGTTCAAGCAGTCGTCAGGTCTTAGCCAGCTACACGGTCTCCGTACACCGAACGGTCATCTTCCAGAGGGTCTACTCCATGAGCTATAGGTTGATACTCCAATTATCTCAAATTCCCACAAATAAGTATCTTAAAAGACCGCCTCGTCATAGGGGTCTCAACGCAATAGACGATGCGTCAATCAGACGCCCGGTCTGTGAGTAATTAACCTTTTTGTCCCAATGGCCCGGTTGGTTTTGTGTGCGAACCAACCCAACCGTATCTCAACTGTACCCTGAACTCTCATAGGGTATACTCAAATGAACCTTTTCTCGACAAGATCACCAATGCCACTGATGGTTCGTCAAACGGACTTTCAATCTAAAAGTTATAAGCTTTTCCGTTCTTGGGGCGTGGTTGGATTTCGGGCACAATCCAACCCGGCCAATATCCAACTACAATCAAAATTTAGGAGAAGTATGCCAAAAGTTCCGTCTCATCAAAAGGTTTCCAAAAAAGTCGATGGAACTTCAATCGGACGTCCGGAGCTCAAGATATAAGTGTTTCCGCTCCGAGGGCCTAGTTGGTTTCGTATCCGAACCAACCCGGCCATACTCAAAGTTCTCTGAAACCTTAAGTTTAATATACCAAAACAACCACCTCGATCCAAGTATCGCTACGCAACTGACGGTGCGTCGATTGGAGGTCAGTACCCAAAGATATGGGAAAAAGACCGAAAAAGGGTCCTGAAGTGGGGGTTTTGCGCCCGGAACGATCCGGCCCGAGACCTCCTAGGTCTGCCCGAACCGGGTCGACCCGACCCGGGTCTGGTTCTGGCCCGCATGGGCGCGGCCCGACCCGGCTGGTGCGGCCCGACCCGACCTGGCGGTCTGGTCTGGCAGCTCGGCTGTTTCGGCCGAGCGGTGCGGGGTGGCACGCTACCCCCCGCCAGCATGCAACCGCGGCCACATGGGGGGCCTCTCCTTATCCACGGACGTGGCTGAGCACCGCATCCCATCTCCCTCGGTTCCGCGTGGTCACGGGACCATCGGCTTGCCGCTGCAGCTTCATGCGCAGCGGCCCTCCCCAGGGGTGCGCCGGGCGCCGCCGTCTCCTGGAGTCCGGCCGGTGCCGGCCGCCGGCTCCGCCGAGCAGGCGCGGCACGCCAGCGGTGTTTTCCGTGGACCACCGGACGTGCTCCGTTGGTCCGTTTTGCTCGCCGTGTTCGCCAACAGTCATCCCGGGACTCGACCTTCAATGTAGATGATTCAAATTTACCTTGCGGCCCAGTTTGTCATCGCCTGCCAATTCACGCACAATGATCTACCAGCAGAGTCTTCAATCACCTTTGTGGCCACGACTCCGGCCGCGGTTTCGTTCGACCTCAATGACACGGCGTGATGGCGCCACGCTTCTTCGTCGCGTTCTTTTCTTGTTTCTGTGTGGGTCCATCGCACCATGCCACTTTGTTCGTGCCACAACGAATCAAAAAAACAAAGGGGGAGGAGAGTCGGCCGTGTTCGTGCTGTCCGACCTCCTCCCGTTAAGTTGGTAACAAGCTTCCCAAAATATGAAGAACAACAAGGATTTTTCACGAACCAATAAAAATAAAACCAAACAGTTTTCCTCGAAATCAAGAATTCCCAACCCACAAACATAATCTTCGCGGATCAACTTAATATTTAGTTGATCCGCGTTCTTATATTTAGAAGAATGTAAACAAGGGTTCATTAACAATCACAAATAAAATTCCCTACCTCGAGTGTATTCGTCGAATGAGGTTTTTCGCGGAAAGGGACATCGCGGAATTGAACGTCGTGGAAGAAGACGTCGCGGAAGGAGAATCGTCGCATCGCAGAGAAAAGATTTGTCGGCGTCGCATCGTTGATCTTCGAGGATCCATTATTCTTCGCGTTCTTCGTCGAGGAAGAAGAACTCCAAGACCTTTATTCGTTCTCTGCAAAATCCTCCAGCACAACCAAGGCAAAATCAATAAAATAAGGGTTACCTTATTTTATTACACACGCCAAACGTTTTAAAATTCAAAAACGAATCAAAGAATTAACTCAATTAATTGCAATGTTTTAAACAACCCAATTAATAGAGGTGTTTATTATATCGTTTAAACACAAGAGTTGACTAATATTTAAAAGGGGGGGGGGGTGCGTTACCTTAATCAAAGGTGGGGGTTTCATGGAATTTGAAAAGGTGGGGCTCGTGTGGGACCTACCCCACAAATATCCTACCAAGCGGGTAGGATATTGTAGGTCCCACATCATCCACTTAACTTAGGTTAAGAAAAATAATATAAAATATTGTTTGCACCACTTTTATTTTATTCCTTAACATTACCCCAAAAATTAAAAACCACTCCTGAGAAAACGCAACTCCGGAAAAGGTGTTTCTAAGAAATTACCGACGTTGTGATTCCATCGGTGCCCTCAGAATTCGATTCCGAGCACTGGTTCAAAAGTTAGAAAAACCTGCTCGTTCGTTCACTGAACGTACCTGAGCTAATCTTCGGAAAATGATTCTGGGCACACCGGGCGTTGGATTCAGATGCTGTCAGAAACTGCGTTCTTGTAAAATTCCAATGAAAATTAAGAAAAAAAAAATTACATGAAATTTCCGGGTCTTTACATATCTTTATTGATCCCTTCACCATGGTTCTCTCAACATCAGTTGTATTCACAGAGAAATATATAGATATTGTTGGGATGGAATCATGTAATTCACACATTTGGAAGGTAATTTAAGAGAAATTATGGGATGAAGGGTTATCAATGAATAAAAAACTATTATATCCGTTATTTTTTCTTGATTTTTATAAATTTTTCATGTTCATATTTGACAATAAATAGTATTCCACCAGAACCCTAATAGATTGTTAGGAGCATGAGTTCTCATTAATCCAATGACCTAAGATGTTAGTATTTCTTAATGATGGATTTTTATGAGTAATATCCTGATTCATATCCCATTGAACATCAAAATATATACCTAAATGGTTCCCTTCTCATACATAATGAGGAAGATATAGTGAATATGCCATAGAATTTAGATCAAGATGGATAATGTGGTCTTTATTTCAGGTTCATCCAATATATGTAATGTCCTAGAATGGAGGGCCTCAGTATATTTTTCTATCAATATATATTATTCATGTTTATAATGGGAAGGGAAGAAAAAATAAATCAGTGTAGATATCCAATGGTACATATTACTGGGCTATGAAAACCTACCTCTCATAAAAATTCAGTTTTTAAAACTCTTTATTTTTTTACTTTATCAAAAAATGTCTTATTCTTTATAGATAAGTAATGATTATTGATTGTGGTGGTTTATCTTAAGAAAATACACTTTTAAAATAATAATAGTTAATTGGAATCCTTGGATAAATAAGTTGTCAGTTGATACATAAATGTTGAATGAGATGTTTATAAATGTGGAGAACACATCCTGGCATAGGGATTTGGATTATCCAATAATGGATCTAGTGGAAGTAGTATTTTATTATTCTAATGAAGACGGGACCGAGGCTAGTGATAATGTTGTGAATGATGTTTTGGAAAATGATGAATAATAATCAGTTTCTATTTTAGTTAAGGAGGGGATTGGCCATAATAATTTCCGGATTATAATTTTTTCTTATTGTCCCATGGAGAAACTTCATTCCTTATATTATGATAATAAAATTTTCAAAAAAATGATTCAGATAATGAATCCACCAATTTTACTCAGTTTAAATAATAAAATCGATAGATTCATATGGATTTCATTTTTTTATTAGAAAATCCATTAATTGATATTGATGGGGGTAAAATAAGAATGAAGAAACAAATATCTTGTTGTTTATTTTCGAGTATTATATGATTTCATGTGGAATGTGTGATTTTAACTACTTAAATTTTTTAGTGAGTCAAGTGGTTTGAATAAAAAATAATATAAATTTGATAGTTACAAATGATGTGGATTAACCTTCTATATGGGAGAAGTCAATAGGCATAGTTTTTCTTTTCCTGAATGATTCTAACATAGATATTGACGATCAGATGTCAGCATTGCACTTGAGTGTGGTGACCTTCAATTTATGTTACTTAGAGTGATCCTAAGGGGTCATTACTGAAAAAATATACAATATCGAGTTTCTATATCCATTTCCTTGTAAAATTATTATAGGATATATGGAATCGTATCATGAACTTCTAGTTCCTAATAATGATGGTTTTTCATTAAGTTGTTTCCCATTGATTGTAGTTTTATTCACATCCTCCACATAACCACCTTAAAACCAATGACCAAACAAGAGTTGGTTTGGATGACATTAATTAAGATTTGTTATATGAATACCGTAGTATGCTCACATATTATAAATTATGTTGTAATAATATAAAATTATATAAAATGTCCTTTATTTTTTCATTGGTTATTTCTATCCATCAAAAGATGTTTCTACATAGAATTGGATAATTGTATGTAGAGAATAGTAGTTTGGCTGAGTAGATTGGTGTTACCCACTCTATAATAGTGGACATGATACAATATAAAATCATAGAGAACTTTAAATTCCTGTATGGATACACTTAATTTATAAAAACAATGACTTTTATTGAATATATCCTAAGTATTATATTCCTGATATTGATTATGGGTTAAATAGAATTGTTTTTTTGAGAACAATTACACGATTTTTGTTTTCAAAATCATATAAATGTAATAATAATTATATTAGATAGATAATTTCCCACAGTTTTCATATTTAAAATTTTATTAATGAATTTATAAATTAATCCAAAAGTGATGGGGACAATATAACATAATCTATTGAGTATTACATGTGAAATACTTTTACCAATAATGAAAATACTTATCATGTAAAATTTTCGGCTGAGATCCTTCATTTGCCACATATTATTAGTTCATTAAAGTCATAATTATGTAATATATGGAATTATCACCCTTTTGGTGATTATTATGGAGGCAATTATTCATTTCACTATGATACAAGATCGTGGTGGGAGAATCAACACCCAGTTTGTTGAGTTGATGGAGCCTATTCTCTATACATCAATGATTGTAATGGTTTCACCTCTAAAAATTATTTTGAAAACAATTTGTCTACCCATATCTCAAAAACACTGTAGACCTCATAAATTATTTTCAATCATCATTTATTTAATACTATTAGTGTTGTGAGACATATGAGTCTAGTGGCATCTGAAATTGTGTTTAGGCCTCGAACACCTTCTTCTTCTAAAACTCCTAGACTTGATATTGATCAAAAAAGTAATGACCCTTTTAATCCTAACTCCATTCATGAATATAATTCATCAATCTATAAGTAGAATTTTATATGATCTTTTTAAATTTGGAAGATTATATTACTTAAATTAGACATTAATGAAAACTAATTAATCATTTAATTTCTTATTTGTGGCCTATTTTTTTACTTTATCATGGTTTTTGAAAATCCAAAAGTTGGAGAAAAATGTATTTTTGGATATATAATTTGAGAAAGTATGACCTTTTTATGGAGATTTAATTTTGTGTATCAATATAAGAATTGTATGTAATAATTTTTTTTATAGATGTGTATCAACATATGATATTTCTTTTAATCATAAAATATTCATAAAATCTAATGATTTTAAATTTTATTTTAAACAATGATTATTGATCATCAAAAAAGGTAAATATTGTGGGACATGTCCATAAATTCAATATTTTAATGTTCACAAATCATTCATATCATTACCCTTACAGAGATATTATATTTTTAACTATAACCTTACATATGGTTGGAAGCACCATTATATTATCATTATAATCCTTTTTTATCATTATGGGTGTTATATGTACCGTTAATAAGTTTTTAGTTACCATTATCTAATATTTTTAATCCTTTTTTTACCCTCATAGAATCTCTATCTACCTTTATGCATGTTTTAGTAACCCTTGCATAAGACATATAAAATAGGATTTACCCCTTCAAATTTCAACTTTACTTATACACATAGATTTTATTACCTTTACAAAGAGAATATAAAATTTTCATTATCATTAAAATGTATTTTATTAATAATATATCACATATATAAGTTTTTTTACCCTCACACAATTATTCAAAAACCCTTATATGTCATATGAAAAATTAGTCTTTGATTTTTTTTATTCCAATGATTATATCATTAGTTAAAATTATGATATCAGTACATCAATATTTCATACATTAGATATAGAATACTATTTAGTGACTCAGTTTTTAACATATTAGAATTTGGAATATTTTGAAAGATATTTCTATGAATATTTCTAAATCCAGGACCTGATTTAGCAAGGGATTTTAGTGTTCAAAGATCATCGATGTGATGATTTGAAAAATAGAAAATAAATTTTTTCACAATCATGTAGTTTCATTTTAAATTTCTAATAACAATCCTGAGCTGTTTAAGATTAGACATTTGAGTTTTTGTTTGTGTTATTAACTAGTGAATCCCCTATGAGTGACATACAATTTTAAACACTGGTTCCAAGTAAAATGGTAGTTATTAGTGGTGTGTTAAAAAGACCATAATTTATTTAATATTATTAAATTAATTAAATGCTCCCTCCCCCATGTGGGTGAATGATAGAGAGGATTTATGCCCCATGACCTTTTTAGAGATGGATGAACTATGGTGAATGCATGAAGAATAGGCACAACTTACCTCTTATAGTAATAAAAATCGCTCTCAAATCATGGTGTAGTGGATTAATAGCGTTCATTTACACCCAAATCATCATTGATTCTCCATGAGGTTTGAGGAATTCATTTTTTGGTATCCGTCCCCTTTTTATACTTAATCTATAGTTGTAGAGATATATTTTGACTTCTAAGGTTCCCTTTGATGTTGACTAATTGGTTTTGGGGAAACCATAGAAATTCTAGTGTCTTATAGGGAATTATTTTTTGGAATTCCCGATAACACGTCGTGTAGTGCATGGTAAAAATATTGGTGTTCATGCCTTTTAGGGGAAGATGAATTTGGGAGACTATAGGATGTGTACCAGGGTTATAATAGTTATAGTGAGACCAGGTCATGTAGAAAATATTGGTGTCTTGGGATTTCGTGTCAATGGGTTGGGTTTGATGTACGTACACATCCAGAGTGCATGGGAATGGGGTACAAACACAAACATGGGAATAGAACATGACCTATGGGGGATATGGTTCAAGGAAAGTCATGTTACTACTTCTCACACTATTTGTATGACATTGATATTATATCCTTGTAGTAAAGACACAGACGATGGACTAGGTGAGACAAGTCACATCATGTACATCATGTACACACCAAGTAATCCCACATTGCTGCCCAAGCCATGATGTAAGAGTAAAATTTGGGTGCTTAGATGTTATTACAAATAGTGAAGACCCAAATATGTTTCATTTTGTTCTTTTCAGTCATCCTCCGAGCATATACACTTCTTAGGGACTTGGATTTAAGGCTACGAGAATCTTATCATGAGAAATTTTTCACATAAAATGAGATGTTGGCCATTATTATTGACTGTGAGATATGAGGTGTCCTGATTCCTGCATAGTAATTTAGTCATCAGGATTGATCATGGAAACTTATTATGGTTGATCACTGGATAGATTTCATGGATAGTACCCTTCTATATCATCTCTAGCTATGGGTCCCCATGACACCTAGACTGATATATGTGTGATCCCGGGTTTTTATGGGGAGAATGAGGCAGTATGAGTAAGATGCTTCATTTAGTGACTCTAGAAATCCATATGAGTATGGTTGATGAATAATATCGATATTCGGATAGGTTCCCCTATCATATCTAGGCACACGTATCCCATAACTCTCCAACTTGTGGAGAAGTGACCCCCCTCAGAGGGTGTGAGACTAACTACGGAGTATCAACCCTTAGGTTTGTACTCTACTATTCGAATAGGGTATAGATCGAATATACCACTCGTGTACATTGAGTTATAGATATGCTAATGTTTTGGGGTGTGAGACCTCCGTACTCATTGGATAGATAGAGTACATGCTCCCTATTCATTCAAGGGTTTTATTTTATATCAATGGATTTGATACTCCCTTCTCATTCCTTGGTGTGTGTCCACTATATGACATGAAAATATAGATTGGGTACTCCCCTATCATGTTGGGGTATGATTCCTCTATCATTGGAATCAGTACTACCCTAAGATTACCATGTGTGGGTCACCCCTACACGATGTTGTAGGTAGATCTAGTACTCCCCTATCGTAACAAAGTGCAGTTCTTCTAGCCTAGGGTTGGTAATCCCATATCAAATTAGGGTATGGGTTCCCTATACTAATAAAATATATAGTGTAGGTACTACCATGTTGTACAATGTTGTGGTTCATCTATTTTTTATGTTTGGAACTCCCATTGTGTGTGAGGGTTCAAGTCCTCAATTACAATCAGTTAGGTAGATTCACAAATCACCTTTATAAAGGATGAATTTCCTACATCTAAAGAGTGGTTCACCATTTTCTTCGAGTATTGATGAGTATTATGTCATCTATAGTATCTAGTGATCCCATCGTTATGAAACATAGTTTCATTGAGTGGTACCTTCCTCATGTAGTGTATGACAAGTACTATGGAGTTAGTTATCACTCAACACAATGTGGTATGAGCCTCCTCATAGGTGTACTTTAGTGGATTTAAAGGATCGTCAGGATCTAGTACTCCCTCGCCTGTGGGGCTTTGATTAGGTGTGTGTCCCCCATATATCTATCTATATAAGGGTTTCTCATCGTTAATGGTTTGGATTAGTTCTCCCTCAACTCTATACTATGGTGAGGGAATTCCTCTCTACTAGGGATCTTAGGACCTCACATAGTGCTCCATACTGATATGGTTGGATCCCTTGTATAGGTAATTAGTCCTTGAACTTTTTATATGTATCCATTTGGAGTATGTTATCTCAGGTGTTCAACCAAGTATTTTAGAGTTGTTCATGATGGATTTTATCTTATGGATGGGTTCTATTTGGGATGGATGTGTTCATGTATAGTATTCTCAAAGATATTTCAACCTTCTATCCTTGATTAGAATCTTTTAGCTTGTATGAGTTAATGATCTCTGATGACATAGAGCATGATATGAGTATATCTGGGTGATTTTGGGATTATTATAGTGTTTTCCCACAACTTTATGACACCCCATGTGGATTTATCTACCTCATTTTGTGTATCCAAGGATGGTCAAGATGTAGTTTATCCCATGTTTAGATTCCTTAAATATTGGTCGAGCGGGATGTTTCCTTTCAATTTCATCTTATCCTTTTGGAGTTTTGTGATACTAATGTGTAATATTATACTCACCCATGAATGGTTTTTACCTACACATGTTCTATATTTTGCAGACCACACGCCTTTATAATGTGTTCTAGGAGGACCAACTGTAGGCAGATCATTGTGAGCTTGACCAACATCGGTGTTACCCAAATCTTGGTTGTGGATAATACTAGAAGTTTACTTCATAGTGATCCCTCCATTAGGATAATGTTGAACACATTTATAGTTTTTTGGGGGATTGTATTTTCCTGATTAAAATATTCATTACTAGTGATGTACTCTGGTTGAGGGATATATGTATGCATGAATTTTCTGTTTATATTATCACTGTAGAGTTTAATGGACATGTTTGTGGTGTCTGTCTACTTGAACCATAGGATATGGCCTCCAATGTTTGTGATATACATTATCTATGATGATCTCCCGCCCCTGGACTATTGAGGTAGGCTTGGGGTAGTCCTATATTGAGCCCCATTATGTATGGTCATGGTAGAGTGGTACCAGAGTTGATCCTATTATAGGATTGGAATATGTGATCATTGTCTGGGTTGTATAGCTATAATGTTAAAATATTTAAATTTTCTATTTTATTATTGGGACTCCAGTGTTGGTATGTAGTTCTATTTATACATTCACTAGGACTATGCTAACATTATTTTTGACTAATTATGTCTGAAAATTGGTTTCATGGAAATTTTATCACATGAACCATATAGAACAAGGTTCTGGGTTTTGTGTCCACCATGAGTCTTCTCCCCAGATATAAAATTTTACCCTATATTATCACAATTATATTATATAATTTTACCATAAAAACCTCAATATGTGGATACTTAGTATGATTGTGATAATGATCGACCCAAAAATGTGGCTTCAGTTTTGGGAACTGGCCCTGAGGTAGTAGCTCTTTATGGTCCACCAGTTGAACCACCACCAATTGAGCAGTCGGTTCTACCTATAGTTTCAGCCGATGAAGTACACAAACTGAGGGCTAGGAATGACTTATATAGTATGTGACCTCTATGGTATCATGGGGATCAAGATGCCAAGGATGGTGATGATATACTTTATGTTTTCCCATACATTTTTTCCTTATAATGAATCCTCTAGACCAAATGGTTGTCCTATATGTATATCTTTTAAAGGGATCAGTCAAGGAATTATAGAGATTGGTGATATGGGAGAATGACATGTTTTTTCTCACTTTGGTGGAGTTTGGCTTGATCATTCTGGAAGATTTATATCTAGCCAAATTGATGTCATTTCTTATCTAGGAGCTTCTATAACATCAAAAGGGTTGCATGGACATGGAAAATCACTATGTGAGGTTCATCGAACCATCATGATACTCTCTATATATCATTCAAGACTTGTTTTTTAAAGTTTACGCATTCTATAAGGGCCTCAATTGATACTTCCATAAATTTGATGTATCCTTTTTTCGTCCCTTCAATGGAGGGGTATTAGAGAGTTCTGTAGTGGTAGAGTGATTCCTAGGGAGGTTCAGGTAGATCTGGTAGGCATTGTCAATTGGAGGAATGATTCATCTACCACTTCTAAAAGACTATAGTAAATTACATAACTACATTGGAATAATACACATGAAAAAACATAGGCACATCGAACTACATTACATGATATATTCTTATAATCGTGTTCATTATAGGATTCGTAGGGATATGATTGGAATGGTTGGGGAAATCTTCATAGAAATTGTATGACCAATCATGGTGTTGTGAGGGATACATTTGATGGAGAACCCTAGTTGAGGAATAATTTATCTCTGGGAGTTTCTCTTGATGAATAATTTTGCACCACAGTGAGTAATGTAAAATAGGAGGCATACATTGTGAGATCCTTCCACCCCCACCCCAAGCTACTCCGCACCAAACACGGGGAGTTTGGGGAATGGAGTGAGGATAACTATATGATGTATATGCATTTGGCTCAAATGAATCAAGGAAGAATATAGGCATGATTTCTATCCATTGTACAATCTATATTAGTATTGGTAGTCACTTTTGTGATGTACTATATTCTTCCTACATTGTGATTGTGGTACAACCATTCTGATATTCATTGTTTGGTAAAACTCTATGCTATAATTGGATGATATATCATTAATGAATATGGATGAGGAATGCTTCCCATGTACATTCATACTCTCATCATGTAGTAAAAACCATCTAGGTGAGTCAGTTGAATCCAAGGTGGATATTGGCTAGGTGTGGTGGATGATTTCCCGTGACTAGAGCATTTAATGTTGGGTTTTTTTGCTGGGTATCAGAGTTCGACCTGACATTACAAATGGAGTCTTTTAGATTGAAAAATATTATTAACAGTATCATTAGAGTTATATCCACCCTTATAACAGTTCCATTGTGTTTTAGAGGGGCGCCCTGATTTATCATTATTTCAGAATGGTTTCCTACCATCCATGCTCATTGGGTCTTCCACTTGTGTGTGTGGATGGTGTATTCAATGATATATTTCTGGGTAAGAACTAGTGTTTCCCCATGGAAAGTATCTTTTGTTTTTTGGTACCCTCATGTGCTTTTTGTCAACATTTCATGCAATAATATTGTGAATATTGTGGTTTCATTTATCTAGTTGTAGATGAGAACTTCCTGGTTTCATTGGTATCTATGTCAGTATAGAGAGATGGTGTGCCACTAGACATTATTACTATAGAGGAAATGTGGTCCTTGGTGTTTTCCCACAAGTCAAAGATTAGAATAAATTTATCTCAGGTTTCATAGTTTTATTATAGTCTAATCTTAATGTATTTTTGGTTTGGAATTTGAGATTTCCATTGGTGAAATCTTGTATGATGTATGTGAACCCATTGTGAGATCATGGTCGTATGACTACCAGTTGAGAGCTATGTTTTATCCAACATCCTAGGATTACACATTTCTATGTACAATATCCATAATATTTGGAGGATGTATTGATTATGTATTTAAATTGTTAATCATTGTAATATATATATAATTTTATTTTGTCCCATATGCTAAGTCAACATGAGATTCATGGGACTATAGAGATTCAGCGCGGTGATATTAAAATATTAAATAGATTATTTCATACACATATAGTTTCATAGTAAATGTGTAATAACCACATTTTAGAGTCCCATTTCTGAAATTTGTGGTTGTGGTTGAGTTCAGAACGTTGTTTTCACCTAGGGGAGATAGAGATTTTTTTAGCTCCAGTTCTTAAGTTGGTGGGGGGGGGGTCATTGGATGTGTTTTAAAAGTAAGTTGATTGATTTGATAATAATAAATCATTTTACCCTACCCCACATGTGATTTCATGGAATAGAGAATAAAATACCCAACCAAATTGATGTGATGGAAAAACATAGTCAAATCCAAGGATAATATTGGCTAGTGATATCTGAACATGAAGAAAATCTCTCTTAGATCATGGTCCAGTAGCTTCACAGAATGGATCAAAACTCAAAGCTTCATTTCTTCACCATGTTGTATGAAGGTTTCATTTTGGAGTATCAATTCACCTTTTATGAAACTTTTTAAGTGTTTAGATACATATTATGACTGCTAGAGATCCCATGTGGGTAGATATGATGGTTTCATGGGAAACCAAGGCTATTACGACACCTCGTAGGGAATTACTCTTTGAAATTCCCAATAACATGGTGAGTAGTGAAGGGTCATGTTCTATGTATTTTTTCCTTCATAGAATAATACTATTTATAACTGCATCTATTTTACCAAAGATGAACTATGTGTAGTGATCACAGGTTATGTGGCGAAGGGACATTGCTAGGGATTCAGTGTCAAAGTGATTGGTCATGTGTGCATTCACATCCAGAGTACATATGCATGAGGTGTGGACGCTGACATGTTCTGAGGACACATCCTAAGGGGTCTGTTTTCCAGGGGACACATTTCTCTAGTACTAAATATTGTATGGTTGACTTGGCAGGCCAAGAAATGTGAGAAAATACACATATAGGGGATCGACATCAGAAATACACACCATGTACACCACATACACTCTGTGTATGCTCACATGGATATCCAATATATGTAGTAGAGGACAAAACTAGGTTTTCAGGCTGGGACACATGTCAAGCGGACCCTCGATCACATCGTGTATTATTTTGGGACACCTACTCATCATGTATCTCATTCACCAGGACATGGATTCATGTGTCTGAGTAACCAATCATGACTAGCAATTCACATATTCTATGATGGTGGACTTCATTGAATTTTTTGGGACACCATGTAGTGTGATTTAAACACAATATTGTATTCAATTTTCTTATTCATGTTTTGTTATTAGGGTGGATAACTAGGTTGATGTTAGGTTCGTCATGCTAACCTAACATTTTATGAGGTGTTTCCCCTGGACTCTTATACTAGTAGATAGGTTCTCCCCTTTAGTAATAGGGTGTGGGTCCTTTTCCAATGTCTGTACTAAGAAATTTGGAAGGATGAGGTACATGCATCATTGAGCAGCATTTGACAACTATAGTAGAATGGTTCGTGTATTAGAGAGACGATAGGACTAGTACATCCCTGTACTATCAGGTTTTGGGTCTCCCATACCTCTCGAACTAGTGGATACAAGACTCCCCAATATGTGTGTGAGTATATGAACATAGTATATCTCTTGGGGTCGGTACTCCCATTTTGGATTGTGGTGTGGGTCCCCCATAATGTTCTTGCTGTTGGAGACTGATCTCCCGTGACGTATCAAGGGTTAGTCCCTCCAAATTCATTGGACAGATAAAGTAAGCACTCCCTTGTCATATATGAGTGAATGTTCTATATTAGTGGAGTTGGTATCCCCATTCATTCTATAGTTCATGTCCTTCATACGAGAAATATAGATTGAGATAGTACTCCCATATCAAAATGGGGTGATGAGCCTCTTTACTTATTGATAGTACTCCGCTATCCTTCAAGAGTTTTGGTCTTCCATACACCATGTTAAGGTCGAGTCGGAATGCACCATTCAGAATTGGGTGTAGATATTCTATCCTAGGGTTGGTAATCCACTATCGAATCATGATGTGCGTCCCCAATAATAATCACATAGATAGATTCAATACTCCCCTATCATGCCAATGTGTGGTTCCTCTATTTTAGGGTTTGTACTCCCCTTCTATGTTACTGTGTGGTTCCCTTAATTTGATCTGTTAGGTAGGGTTAGAACCCCGATCTATACATGTAACACATTATTTATCAATGGAGTAGTACTCTATCATATTAAAGTATTAATGTGAATCTTGTATTCGATGGGATTTAGGGATCCCTTGAATGTGGATAGCATTTTAATTAGTGGACCCCTTCATTTGTTGTCTACTATACTAGGTTGGGAGATATTGATCCCCTAACACAGTTAGGTCTGACATCTATCTATGGTTACATTAATAGTTTTTCATGATTTTTTAAAGAAAGTAGTCTCATTGATATAGGGAAGGGATGAGGTGTTGGACCTTCCCATATCTCTTTAGAAAGGTTTCATGTAGTTCATGGTAAGTGTAGTGCCCGCTCAACTATATAAAGTGGATAGGGGAAGCCCTATAATAGTGTGATCTTATAACCAATTGTGTTTGGTTAAATAAATATGTTATAGGATCTTCTATTCTATGAACTAGAGTTTTAACTTCTGAGCTATTCTCGATTGGAGTGAATTATCTCGAACATACTGTCCGAGATGTTATAGTTGTTTTAGATGGAGTGTATCTCTCGCATGAGTTCCATTTAAGATGGATGATCTCATGGAATGTTTTTTCCTTGGACTATGTTACCATTGATCCATGAGAACAATCTTGTTGCTAGATATGGGGTCTGAATCCCTTCTGAAAGGTATTCTAATAAAATTATATCAAGTTTATTCTTGACATCCTTTCATTTTTGACACAAGTATTGGTTGAAACCCCTTGTGTATGACACATAATAATATTGTTTAACTATATATGGATGATATGTAGATTATATAACAATTTAGTTCTATCAATATGGGTCTAGCAAGCTATTTTTGTTCAGTTTCATCAATTTCATTTTAGTTTTGGGCTTCCAGTTTAGTATTGGTATACTCATCCATGCATGAGCATTGCATCCATATTTTCTGTCATTTTGATAACAATTCCCTTTCAATGGATTCATAAAATGACCCGAGGAAGGTTGATATTAGTGAACTTAACTAAATCAGGTGTTTATAAGAGTTTGGTCAGTGTTCCTTCTTAGAATTTCATTTGAAAATTACTGCATCATTCTATATATATTGTATGCATTAACAGTTTTTTGCGGGATTTTATTTTTCCATTTTATTTTTTATTTCTTTTGTTTTACTCTGGTTATAGTAATGATATATTCAGGAATTTCTATTCCAGTTAATATTATCTCAACACTATTGAAGGTAGATGTTTTTGGGTGCATGCATACTTGTAGGATTGGGCAAGGCCTCTCATATGTGTGATGTGTCTACTTGATCCTAGTCGCTAACCCCTAGCCTATGGAGGATGTCTTGGGGTTGTCATGGCTTAAGACCTATTGGGATGGATTGTGACATGCTACCACAATATGACATCTGTTACCACTAGTGAAATGTTTTTACAATTAGAACATTATTTCTATTACATGTTTTAATGTTATACTGTTAGTTTATTAATCCTACTACTTGAATACATATTTTACAATTAGAATATTCTATTACTAAATAATGGATATTAATGCTACCAGTTCAATATTTATGTCACCATAGAAAGTATGGTATTATTACTATAATAATTCTAATACCAATTTCATTTCTCCCATAATTAGAAATGTTAATCCACCGTCAGAATATATCATCTACCACCAATAGAGAATTGTTATAGGTGGAAAGAGATTCTACTTCCAGTCAAAGACTAAAACCTCATGTTTAGTTTCCTTACTGTTAATAGTGTCATTCTACAAAAAGACGAAATTCTACTACTATTGATATATGAATTTAATTTTTTATTATTTTTTCTTGCATATATTTTATATTATTTAATTTATGTCTGATATATGTTTATTTAAAAATGATTACTCAGAAAATTGATATAGCTAGATAAATGAAAAATTTAGAATTTTTGATGTCTCTTCCTAGTACGAGGTATTATCTAATTATAGTATTATTATAAAATGGATAATTGTATCTTCCAAAAAGATAAAAAACCAACAAAACCCCTCATTCAAAAGTATTTCTCCACTGTATTATTTTACTAGCTATCTATCTACAATTCAATGCTTACTATAAAAATTGATTATTTTCTATTGATTCATACAAAGCCCTGCTTCTCGAACAAAAATAGAAAGCCTTGAACAACATTAAAAATAAAATCAAAGACATATTTAATGAAAACCCAATTGATGTATAAGAAAATTATAAAATATCATATACTAGATCATCAAAATAATTACTACAAAAAACACTTATAAATTATTGATTTCTTTGTATTTATTTTATATTACATTGATATGTGCTTTCATTACTATACATAATTAATATCACAAGATCGTACATATTATTAAAGAGTAATAAATTCAATCACTTATTATTTTTACTCCTATTATTCGATGAATAATTATTTAGGAGGCTTTGTGTCGCTTAGATTGACTTCAATGTAGTTGAATGAAATAACATGATCCAGGTTGTGGATCATGATAATTTTTTAATAAACATCATGGGAGTGTGTAACTATCAAGTTTATTGGATTTGGCATCCTCTTGAGACCAAGACTCTTATTTTCATTTCATTGTGTGTTTCATTAATTTTCATCATCATTTTAGAACAAATATGTTTTATATTTTTAAACACTTTAATTAAAATAATGCAATGTTAGTTACCATTTAATAGTGTTATTGGTATTGTCTATAATGTGGACATATTTATTTCAATAGATAATGTTGTTTTTAAATTCCATTATTTTGGATGCGATTGAGCCTTTTATAAATCCTAAAAAAAATTAAATTGTATACATCTATGATTTTATTAAATTATGTTTCTTTATAAATTGTGGAATTTGATTTAATTTTTTTAAATGGAGATTTTATTGGAATGTAAATTTATCTACCTCTTGAGTTTTCATTTAGGGATAAAATTTACATTTACCTGAAAATATAATGAATATAATGAATAGTTAAAAATTGATTTTAAAGAATATTTATTTTCAATATAATAAATAAATTCAGTTGAAATCATATGTCGACTTGTTTATTGAAATCTTATATACTATCAAAATGCATCATCGACCTTATATTTATATACCCATGTAATCCCTTATATACTCAATCAACTATCTCATTGATTTAATTATTATTTAGTTCATTTAGCGTGTTCAACGAGTAATTTTATATTCTTAAAATGAATTAAAATAAAATAATAATAATTATATTTTACCACTACCACATGTTACCTATTATTTAGTTTTTTATTTAGCATAACAAAAAAAACAGTTAAAGGGGTTCCTTTTTCCGTTTTAAGTAATATAATTAATAAATATATCCTCTATTAGTGTATTATATAGCACTGATAAACGTTCCATTTAATGACAGTTTAATGAGAACTGATAAAATATTCCATTTTAATAGCACTAAATATAATATATGTAACTATATCTTTACATATTATATATATATATATCAATATGTATATATTTTTAAATATAATACATAAATATTATTAATATGGCCATATTAAATTCAAAAATATTTTGTCAATCTTATTTTATAGATTTTTTTTATATTAAAATTATTCTAATAAAAAAATAATGGTTAAAATGATTATTAATATATTTATAAATAATATTTAAGAAATTTATAAAAAAAGATAATATATTTATAGTTAATCTAATTAATTAAATAAATTGATACATCAATATAATGTTATTTAAATATAGCTCATAGTAGAATTTTTATTTTATATTCATATTAAAAAAATTAAAATGTACAAATATATTTGTATTTATATGAATGAATGTGTCTGTATATTGATGTATGTGTATCTCTATATGTGTGAGTATATATGTGTATGGATTTATATATATTTGTTTATAAGTGTATGTGTGCCTAACTATGTGTATATATATATTTTTGGTATTTATAGATAGGTGGTGTGTGTGTGAATTAGTATGTATATATATATATATGTGGGTGTGGGTGTGTGTGTGTTCTGGGTGTGTGTGTTTTTGTGTACATGTAAATGTGTGGGTGGGTGTTCATGTATGTGTTTGTACTTATGTGTATCAGTATGTATGTTTGTGTATGTGTATGCGTATATATCCAGATGTATATATATTAATGTATGTATGTATGTGTATGTTTAAGCATTGTTTGTATGTATGATTATGTATATGTATATATGAATCTGGGCATGAATGTAATAGTATGTGTATATCTAGGTGTATGTGTATGTATGTGTCTATATAGGAATATGAATTTACTTGTTTTCCTGTGTTGTTTGGTTTATGTGTGTTTTGTGTATGTTTATGTGTATGTGTACGTATGTGTATGTGTACATATATGATTGTGTATTTCTATTCACACATATATATTTGTGTGTGTGTGTGTGTATTTTTATTAATGTATTATGTATGTTCACTTATATTTATATGAATGTATCATTATATAATAGGAAAAGTCATTTTCTTGATTCGAAATTTCTCATAATAGTATATGTATATATATACATCTATGTACACACAATGACATGAATTTTCATTTATTATTTTAAATATTAATTCAATTTTATAAATATATATATATGTACATTTGTTTTACAAAATTTATTACGTTTTAAGACTATTTATCCATTTTTAATTGTTAATATTGTATATTTTAATGATGTTTTTAAATTACATAGTTAATATTTTTCATTTTTGGTTTAATACTAATTGTACTTGAAAATTAATAAAAGTAGTATTTATTCATTTTAACAATAAAATTATTATGAATAACACGTATTTAAATGCACTTTTTATTATTCAATGTTTTTCATTTAAATATTATTTCATTTTTGTATTTTGTAACTTTTATAATCCATGTTATTTATTGATTTTTTCATATATTTTTTCTAATTATGTAAATTTAATTTAATTGTTATATTATTAATATTTATTCATTTCATATTATCTTTTCATTTTTAATATTTCTCTAATTTTAATATATAAATATTTATGTATTTATATTTTATATTTATTCATTGTCAATATTTATTCATTTTATCATATATATATATATATTCAGAGTAAAATTTAATAATTTTAATTGGTTTGTAATTTATATAATAAATATTCATTTATTTTTACATTGTCATATTTTTATTTAAATTTATATAAAATTAGTATTTAAGCATTAATAATAATTTCTATACTATAAATATCAATCTTTTAAATTTAATTTCTATTAATATTTAATTTTAATATTTATTCATATTATTATTTCATTAATGTATATAATTGAAATTATTAATTCATTTTTACAAATATATTTACAAATTATTTATTTTTAATATTTATTAATTCATTATTATCATTTCATTATTCACAACTATCCATTTGTTGTTTCAATCGATTCTTCATCATTTTTTTGTTTTCCTAATTTTCATGATGTTTTATAGATTCTATGACACCCAAATATTTATGTACATGACCATTGTTTTTTGTGTTTTGATTCTATATAATGTTTGGGATGTGTTTTGTGGGGTTTGGGAAGTTTTTTATATTTAGAGGTGTTTATGATGGAGTTTCATGTCGTTTCTGATGTTTGTTCCTTGTTTTGGAGGTGTTCCCAAGTGCTAATAGTTTTTTAATGGTTAATATAAACAATACATGACCACCAAGAAACTGTGAAACATTTTTTGGGGGTTATTGGTTAGGCATACAGTTGGTAGTCGGTTTGACTAAACTGCATGAGTGCCCATGGGAAATTTTGCTGAAGTAAAAAGTCAAAAACACTTGGTTGAGACACCATTTCAATATTTATGTGATCCAAACATACTTGGTGTGTGGTTAACAATGTTTTAAATCTTTTCAAAATCCCAATTTTTAGAATTGTGTGGCCACAGGTCTTGTCATGTAGAACATTCACAATTGGCACACGACGTGAAAACCCATGTGACCTACCCAGGCAACATATAGGTTTCACACCAAAATATATGGTTGTAGTATAAATTATGTATTAGGTGCCTCATTAGTTATCTAATATCCAAGTATATTGAACAAATATCCCTCTCCAATCTTGAGATACAATTCCCTCAGACCCAGAAGATACTTTTAGGTGAATCAATGTGTGTTGGAGATTGAGAACCATCAGTAATTCACTTTCCTTCTCTATTATTCATATAAAAAATAGTCTAATATCTACCAAAAATATAGATATATTCTATTAATAATATATCATGGTTATATAATGCAAATCATGTTGATATATGATTGAATCTATTATAGGAATGTTGATGTGTGCCCATATCAAGACATTTTAACTGTAATTCATATTTTTAACCATCCATTGAAATATATGTATCTTAGATCTCATGTCTATCATAGTAAAACCTTATAGATTAGTTTTGAATATAAAATATTGTTGGTAGTGGTGATGAGAAATTGTGTGAAACATTAACGAAACTATTATATGGTTATGTTGTCGTAAATTTTGTGAAATAGTGTGGATTTTAGAAAACAAATATTTTTAAATTTAGATTATAGTTTAAAATTATGGTATTTAATTGATTCATTCATGTTTTTCGTGTTATTTGTTAATAAAATAATTGGTCTTTTGTGAAAAGTAACATTCCATTGGATTTTGGTATAAATGGTTGGACTGAGATCATTTGTGTTTGTGTCCCAGTGGAGGGGTCATGATCCATTAAGGAACCAGACTATTGATAACCTTATGATAAACTAGAAGATGAAAAATAAAACCCTCATAAGAATTTAAATTTTAGTAGGCATGCATGTTTTCATTGTTGTGTGTGTGGAATAACAGGAATAATTATTCCATATTTTGGGAAATGGTTTGCTGAATTTATTTTTTGTTTTCCACGTAAATAATTTTTATTTTTGTATAAACGAACATAATAATTTTTTCAAATGTTTAATATAAAATTTATATATGATTCTTTAACTAGTGTAATAATATGGGTTGTATTTGGGAAAATCTTACTCTATTTATAATAACCACATGATTGGGAACTTTGGGGAATTTTTTATGACATATATTATGAATAAGAAGGGTATTATTATCATAATTGCCTAGTGATGCACCTTGATACCTTAGGATCGGTAGGTTGAGTTGCAGATTGGATATAATTTGGGATATACTTATAAGGATACCACATGGATGTATTTGGGTATTTTCATCTTTATTTCATTCATAGTTTATTTATTTATTTTTTTGTGATATTGTATTCAACTATGGGTTATATATTATAGTGTGTTTTTAATTCATGCATGATACCGGTGGACTAGAAATTAGTTGTTTAGTGTTTATTTAATGATTATCCTTAAAGGATTAATAATACCTCAATATATTCCTAATACCTCGTTATTTATTAACATGAATGGGTATCTTGCGGATATCACATAATGCTAGTAACACCTCTCTAACCTCTGAATAAAATAAATAATTGCAGTATGTTACAACCCATTTACATGAATTTTGGTTCTTCTCATTAGTCATTCTCTTCTAAGCGATGTCTGATACAATAATATTTTCATGAATCATAAAAAATAATATCTTAATTGATAATATTGTCCACTAAAATCATTCATCAATATATTTATACTTCAATTTTAATAACTTCCTTTGAATTTAAATTTTACATATTTGTATTATATTGTCTTATTTTTATATTAATTAATATGTTTTTATTCAATATATTAATTTTAAAATACCCTCATTAACAATTTAAATTGATAAGGGGTTATCATTGATTCATTTTTTTTAAATTTTTATTAGTTTTTTATTTTTTATTTGAATTTAATCTATAATATGATTTTAAAAATGAAAAATACTCTAAAAAATTTCAATACCAATTCCATAATTTCATTGGGGAAATAAAATATAGTAATTATTCAATTGATATTTCAATTAATAATTTTAAAAAAGATTAATATTAAATTTCCACAATTATATTTAACACATTTCAAATTATATATTTAGAAATAATTTTAACGGTTTACAATATTTTCAAAGAAGGATTAATCAGAAAATTAAATTATCATTTTCCAAGGATCAAAAATTTTAAGAACATTAATCTTTTATATTATAGTAACATGATTATTTATTTTATTAATTTCATCACCCATTAAAAAAATATTTTTTTAATACATCGTCTTCATGATTTTGATATTTTAATTTTTTTTCATATTGGTTTAATCATTTATTTTTTCTATTCTGACCACTATCATAATTATTTTCAAAGTCTCATGTTATATTGATAATATTATTTTACTTTTAACAATTGTATGATTTGAATATTATATCTTACATATCATTTAAAATTTAATTACTATAATTGATGTCATTACATTATTTCGAGCACAATAGATACATTTGGAATACATTATTTCTTAATATTTTATTTTGTTATACATACCCTAATAAATATAATATTTTATAAATCCATTACTTTCTTCTGAACATTGATAGTGATGGGGAGTGAATTGTCTCCTACGACGAATCTATTTCAAAAAATAGAATGATTTATGGTACATGCCGTCTTATAATAAAATATAAATGTTATAATACTATATATTAATATAATTATTTATATTTTTATTTTGATAACAATTTATTGATGAAACAAACAATTATATCAAATGTGATGAATATATGTGTGTCTGTGTATAATGAATAGACCTTTAGTATTCCAAGCTCATAACTCATATTATTTTCATTAAATAACATAATTAATTAATCAAATATGGCTGATATGAATAAAAATATTATTGTATATAATCATATAAAAAATTTATGTTGATGGGGTCAAATATTTTATCATCTTTTAAAAATATACAATTCTAACAATCCTTTATATGGGATATAAACTAAGCCTACCAATTTTGTGGTAATTGTTATGCCCTTCCACATTCAAATTATTTATTTTCCTAACTATTTAAATATTTAGAATTCATCATAAAATAATAACTTTAGTATCTGTAATATGATAAAAACTTATTATGATTATATATTCACCATTACTAACTCTGTATTCTAGTAAATGGGAAGTAAAGGTGTTTTCATTTGTACGTTTGGAATTCCTCTTGCACCTAGTGATACAATTCATTTTCAGAAACAATATTTCATATATTAAGATTATGATTGGTTTAATATTTATTTATTATATTTATGATATAATTATTCTTGTGGAGTTATAATATCATATATATCTTCTCACATTTAGATCCAATGGAAAACAAAAACATCGCTCGTGTATATATTCGAACCACCACCACCACAAAGTGATGTGATTTGTTTTTCATTTCTATTTGATATATATTCTAATAATAATTGTTTTCATCAATATATATGATATAATGATTTTTTATAAAGTTTAATTATTAATTAACCTTCATTTTTCCTTTTCATTAAAAAATATAAGCAATGTTCGTCCATATATACAGCCTACCATCTCCATAAATAGTATTATTTATTTATTTGTCCCTATTTTTTTAAATTCCACTGATTATATATAATTTATATATCTTATATTTTTATCATGGTTAAAATTTTTTAGATATAGTAACCATGGTCAATGTAGATGGATAGAAACAACAGAACTAAAACATTCATTAAAAACGAATAAGTTATCACCTAGAAATGAAAAATTGAACAAATAATAATTAATAAAAATGTATTAAAATGTAATAAGTGGATCATATATGATATTATATGTATGTAAATAATTATCTTATAGAAATAAAATAAATTTTATTTTCTTATACATGAGTTTTTAGCACGTTTGAGGAAAATTGAACTTAATGGATTAGATTTGTGTTACAATCGGATTATTTATCATGATTGTATATAATTATGTATTTTATAATTATATTTATATTATTCTCAACAATTATTTTATTTGGATGATCTCAAACATTCATGAAATTTTTATTTTTACTTATTTAATATTTTATTTATATTTATTTTTCATTTTTTATTAAGTATTTTTTTATTATTTTATATTTTTACATTATTTTTATAATTACAGAAATTACTGTTTTGATTTATAATTATAAATATTTAGAATATTATGTTTTATTATTTATTTAATTATGTTTTTTTATTATTCTACATAATTATATTTCATTATATTTTATAAAATAAAAAACTTTTATACCCTTACACCTTGTTTATAAAAATATCAGGACCTATTTGTGAGAATTGAATGATTTTTACCCTTATATAACATTACTTTAACCCTTACATGTGTATTAAAATTTTTATTCTACTTTATTCATGTTCATCTTACCCTTACACAAGTGATGTACTCATGTGATTTCTTTTACGTATTTCCTTGTTTATTATAACTTATGTAGGGGTACTTATTTATTTATCCTTATGCTTCTAAAATGTTACACATAAGTGTCTTTTAGAATACCCTTATATAAGTAGTTTAATTTCATGTTTACCCTTATGAGAAAATCTATTTACTCTAATATATGTTCAGTTTAAAATTACACATGCTGCATAAATTCATTTTACAATTACTCAGTTATAATTTAAAATTACAAACGTTATATAAATTTACGATTAACATTACACTTGTATGCCGTAAAATAATTTACCTATTTAAAATATGGGTTACATTTATGCATCAATTTTCTATTACCCATACAAAGGTATTTATACCCTCACAAAGAACATATAACTTTTAACATTCAATTTTTGTTTTATTTTACCCTTACACAAGCTCTGGAAATTAAGTTTATAAATTATGCAATCATGGAAATAAACCCTTACATAGAATAATGATTTCCATTTGTTTTGAATTCACAATATTCTTCATACATTAAGTTAATATATGCGTATAAATTTTATTTATTCATTTTAAATAATATTATAAATTTATATTAATATTATAGATCACTTGATAAATATTTTAATTTAAAAAAATACATATAAAAAGACTAATTTAGTTTTTCTTCCATGTAAATTTTTACATTATGAATCTCAACTAATTGAAATATATTAGTTTGAGTTGATTTTATATATTTTATTATTTATAAAATAATTTTTTAGATACATGAAGTTATTCAGACTTGTTTTATTATTTTTAGTGTAAGGTATTTAATAATTCACACTATCATATTTATAAAACTAGAATGTCATTTAAAATTAAAATATAAAATATTATGGAATATCTTTTATAAGGTTTGTGTGTTTCCATTGACTTATAATTATGTAATGTATAAAAATGATTGCATTTAAATAAATTTGAATTCATCACGTGTTTTGAAATTAAAACAATAATATATTTATTCTCTATTCTATAATTAAGAAGTAATTTTAATATTATTTTATAAATTTTAATATCCAATTTACTAACTTTGTATTATTGTGTTATTATTATTTAAAGGGAATAGTTAATTTATATATATAACATTGTTCAAGATTCAAAGAATCTAGAATCCATTTAATAAATGATCCAAAGGATTCAAGTATATTTTAAATGGAATTTAATGTAATAAAATAATACATTTTGAGGCATTAGAAAACAAAAAACATCTATAATAACTTGATAATTCATTATAACAATGTGATCAATTTCGCTTAAATATCATTGAATCATCCACTTCATCCACAAAGGTGTTTTTTCGAAAATTATAACATCATTATCACTCTGTATATTTTCACATTCTCCCCTTATACACTACAAATTTTATGGGAGAATTGAGATTATGCCAAAAAATACCTGCTCCCTCAAATATCATATATTTTTTTGTTTTCACTACCATTAATGTAAGGGACTAAATGTTTATTATCTATTATAATTTCAATATAAATGGTACAATTAATTTAAAGTATCATAATTAACCGTTAAAAATCTATTTTCATTTTGTATTGTTTCACATTATAACATAAAAAATGGGTTTGATTGGTTATCTGGGGTTCCATTAAATCCATGGGACTAATACCTAAAATCCTCAAGTGATTATTTTGTTATATATAAGGGGCACATTTAGTAATATTGGTGAAATTCCTTACTAAATATAGAATCTCATTTACATTCTATAATTTAATATATTTATCAATTTTAATCATTATTTTCATAATTTATTAAACCAATCAAAAGCACATTAAAATTTTTTCATTCAAATTGATCTCTATTAATTTCATTACCATTCAATTTTATTATGTTACCTTCTATAATTTTATTGTTTTATTTTTGGAAATTGTTTTTAATGTATTAAAACTATGTCTATAAACATGGGTTGTTTAACCTAATTTTTTTAAAAGGAAATTGATCCCCTATTTCAATTTTATCTTCTACATTAGACCTTCATTTGAAATTAAATGTTTTTTGATTTATTAATTTTTTTTCAAATTAACTCACTGTTTTAATTTTTAAAATGATGAACTCTAATTTCTTTTTAAAATAAAGATAAATTTTTAACTTTTATTATTCAAACACCCATGGTTGGCTAAAAGTACAATCATGGGGTCGTGTTTCATATTTTATGGTACTAATTTTTCTTATTTGAAATATCAAATTTATAAATTTCCTAGTTCTATACTTTATACTATTTATGATATTATTGTGAATGAATATTCAATTTCCTCTAGTAATGAATCAGAATTAGAACCGGATGATATATCAACTCTTGGACATAATGGTAATGTAATGATGCATTTAATTATGAATTATATTTAATTGAGTTAAATAGATATTATTTATGCATAACTACGCATGAAATCAAGAGAATAAGTGAATTTACTACTGAATTTACAAATAATGTTAAGGATTTTAGTCCTAACATGTATATGAATGACATTAAAAGTATATTTTGGTGTCCCGTTTAATGTATAACTATCATAATTAATATTTTTTATCATATTTTTAATGGGAAAAAATCGTTCTAATAAAATATATAAAAAATAATTAAGAAAATTATTTGGATTTTACTAATATGTTGGTCTAAAAAAGTCAATTAAATATAATAGGCTAATGATGTAAAAACATATATATCAAAGAACTCATAAATCCCCTTAATAAATATGAGATTACCTTAAATATTTCACCAGAAAAGGAAGATAAGAATGTAATGATACCAAAAGAACATTGGATTTAAAATAAAAAAATGATCAATCATATAGTAGTCACTAAATAATAGAATACTTACCAAAATGATATAAAAATATAAGAGAAATAAGAGATTCACTCAATAATTTTGAAACAAAAATCAATCATTCATGGTAACACTATTTGAATTCCATAATAAGGGCCATATAAAACCAAATTTTATGTTGAAAAAGAAAATTTAAAAATAAATGAATTAGGGTTACAAATATTTAATAGTCTCAATTTGGAATGATAGGGAGAACTTTATTTCCACAAAATAATGAAAAAGGAATTTCCCACGTGTCTCATGACATGTATTGATTTTGAAATTGAGGTTAGTACTAAAATTTTTATGTCTCCCTCTCATTCTTATACATATTATTCAACCGGTTGTATGTTTTATTTTACTTATGATGATTTTCTTTATTATAGAATGATATTAATAATTTATTTTTCGAACTTCCATCAAAATTTAAAAATATTATAAAAATAATATATAAAAAGTTAATGTTTTAAATGAAAACAATCATTTTCTTTATAAATTAATAGATCAAAAAATCATTGAAATTTTAAAATTTAAAAATAAGGATCATAATTTTTTTTCCTATTATTTTATATAAGGGGGGTTATTTTTAAATAAGTTTTTTTATCTAAAAAACTATTAAAATCATTATTGTTTTTCGTTTTAGAAATAATGTAATTTTACCCACAATTCATTATTTTAAATATTTTAATATGGGTTTTTTGAAAATTAAATTTTTTCATTATTATTAGAAAATAGATCATTTTGGTTATTAATGAAATTGTCTAAATTCTAAATATTTTAGACCAAATATCATTCATCATTCTTATAAATTTTGAAAAAAATCATAAAAAAAATGATAGATTCCCAAAATCATTATTAACTAAAATTATTCGGCCTAAGATTTTATCACCATATCAAGGTTTATTAGCTAACATAAGTGACCCCATGATATGGGTAACAAAATATATAGAATATTAATTTAAAAATAACTAAAAAACAAATGAATCTATATATTGTACGGAATATTGGTACGCAAGACATATGTGTTGTGATACTTTTTAATTCAATCATCTTGATGATTTCGATGGAGTGAATGCCACCATTTGACACATTTCAAAATGAAAAATTACTCGTATAGGTCTATTTTAATTTATCCAACTATACTCTTATTAATGAATTTGTAATATTCAATGGCTTGAAATATAATTTATGAACTGATAATAAATTATTTTATAGTGTTTTTTTTAAAATATTTTTTTTTAATTTTTTCAATTATGAAGGAAGGATTTTATATACCTCACACTGTATTCTAAATTTTCACATTAGTGATTTAAAATATATAGAGTTTCAAAATATATCTTGTTTCTGGCCATTAAAATATGAATTCAATTGTCAAAGTAATCCCAAAGTGAAATATATGATATTTACTAATGTTTTATTTTAATGATACATTAGTTTTTAATCTTATCCAACTCGTAATGTAACACAAGTCATCCTTGAAAAGTAAATTACTTTTTACACTTACAAATTCATAGAAATAGCCAACTTGGATATGTTTTTATTAACTGATGAAGATCTTTAATAGGTAAATGTTTCACCGTTGAAATTATTGATGACTATACCAGATTGAAATGATTTTTCTTATTATATTTAAGTAAAAAGTCTAATCATGACATTAAAAAATATTCACGAAATGTAAAAAATAAAATTTTTACTAACTCTTTTGGATACAATGTGACCATAATGGAAAATTTGACTACTTATACATTTATGATTTTTTTTCTTAGGGTTATCATAACTCTGTTTCCTATAGAGGAACACCTCAGAAAAATGGGGTATTTGGACGATGAAATAGGACCCTTAATTAAATAAATAGTATTATCCAAAATGAATTTCCCAACACCAATATTCTGGGTTGAGGAGGTTAGTACCACATAATTGACCATCAATAATTTCTTTATAAAGATAATCTTATAAAAAATCTTGTTAACATTGGAAAAAAATTGAAAAATCATGATACATCTGAGGATTTAGTCGTAAAATCATTATCCTTAGCACTTATAATAATTTTGAAATGTTTAATGCTAAATATGATGAAGGAATTTTTCCAGTGCACTTGAACTAATGTGATTCCTTATCTGTTTTATATTATATGTTCAAGAACCATGAAGAATCGATTCATCTAATATTCAATGATAATATTCATAGATCACTTTAGAAAAGTTATAGAGATGTTGAAAAACCTTCATCAACCCTTCAATAACCTCAATCATTTAAATATGTGAAGATGATTCTGAATCCCCATCCTCTCTGTTACATAAATTATAGTTTTAATCCAAATACCATCATTTTCTGTATGTTATTAGAGAATTATAATCTTAAAATCAATCATATAACTATTTTTTATATTTTTTTATATATATGATCCCTTTGATCTTTACTTCTGTATTCATCGAGGGGTATCTAATATTGTTAAAATGGATATGATCTAAAAAGAGAAATTTTCCTTTTGAAAAGCATTTTTCAAATTTCTATTTTATTTTAATTTGTAAAATTAATAATTTTGTTTATTTAAGGTATTTTTTTCTATGATGTTTTTAAACTAATAATTTTATTATTTAAAAAAATTAAAAAAATTAATTTCTAAAAAACATTTTAAGGAAATTATTTTTTGTATCTCTTAAAAACATTAAGTAATAAAAAAATTGATTTTATTGTTATAAATTTATAATCAAACCTCACATATAAGTTATTTTCAATAATCTCAAGGTCGTATTTTTACCATCCTATGATAAAGAAAGGGATGTTTTGTTTGTGGGGGATGTTTTGATTCATTAATATTGATTAATCCAATGATTTTAAAGTGTTTTCTATCACAAAAAAGCGGGAGATTATTTTGATTCTCATTTTCATTTTATTATAATTTTCACAAAAATTAATAAATTAATTTTTTTCATTATGTATAATTTTTTTTATTTTCAAATTGTTTATAAAATTTTTAATTTTTGAATAATTTATTTATTTTATTAATTAAACAATTTTGAATTTTGAATTTTATTTTTTTTAATTTAATTACATACTAAATATCTAATGGTTTACATATATTCATTAATAAATATTATTATTTTTATCTTTTATAAAACATTACTTTCTATTCACTATTTTTTCTCTTACACATGATTTATAAAAATTTCATTACAACTACATGAGAAATTAACGTTTGATTTAACAGTTTTTTTCATTTCACTTTACCCTAAAAAAGGTATATTAATTCTTCTCAAACCATTACTCACATGCATAATAACCTTATGTATGTAATGATATCATGTGTTCACCCTCACAAATGTTCTATATTATTATTACATAAGTAGTTTAATTACTTGTTTAGACATATGTAACTCCTTGTTACTGTTGTGTGACTTATTTTATACCCAAATATAATTCATTAAATACCATTTTAACCCTAATAGACATCCATTTTTATTTTTACACATGTTTATTTTACCATTACGTAGGATTAATAATGACATGCTTACCTTTGCACAACTGTGATCCACCCTTACAAAGGATGTATAAATTCACTCTCACCATTGCGCGATTAATCTTTTCCATTACCCCAATTTTTTATAATCTGTGTTATCATTATGCAAATATTTTATGTAACCCTTACATAGGTATGTATAACATTACATAGTGTACAAAAATGTGGCTAACCAAATATATCAAATTTTATATTTGTGCATGATATTGTTTTTTTTTCATTTTACCCTTACACTTCCGATGTAATTTAGTTTTTAACATTAAACATGTGGGAAATTTAACAATTATATATAATCTAGTTTTCTAGCTTTCAGAATTTTTTTATATTCATTATATTTTTATAATTCTAATTCATATAAATATTAATTAATTTGCTTTATTAATTCTATAAATTAATATTAATTTTATATATACTATGAGAAGTATTGTTTCTTGTTTTTTAAAAATAATTATATCAAGATAAATTTTGTTCTTTATTAACTCATATATTTATTATGTGAAATAAAAATATTTAAATTTTAATAATATTTGTTCATTTGTTTCTAACATATATATAAAATTATTTCTTAAAATTGATGTTATTAAATATTATTTTATGTTTTTAAATTCAGTTTATTTAACGTTTCATATTATATCATGTGTAAAAAAGGAAATTTATTTGAAATTAATATTTTTAATGTTACGGAATACCTCATGTGATATTTTTGGGTTCTCAATGAACCATTATTACGCATCTTTTAAAACTAGTGTTTTTAATTTAATTTGATTTTATTTATTTTTTAATTCAAATGCTTTTATATTTTCATTCACTTTGATAATGTAAAAATAATATACTTAATTCTAATTTTAGTTACCTAATTATGACGTTTTTGTGTAGATATAGTATTATTTTATGTGTAATAAAATCCATATAAATAATAATGTATAAGGATCACAAAAAGTGCAATTTAAAGACTTAAATACCTAAAGAGTCTCAAATCGTATCTGATGGAATTGATGTTTTTATATAGAGACCTTTGTATTCCATGGAAAACGATAACACATCAATAGAATATTGCTCATTCATTCTACTAAAATTCCCAATTCCACTTCAATATCTTCAAAACATACTCTTTTTAAATCCACTTCTTCCTTCAAATAATTTCTTTTGAAATTGTAATATATTTCACACTATATATATTATCATTATTCCCTTATGTTCTTTAGATTCCATAGAGAATTGAGACTATGATAAAAAGATCATCTTTTACGTCAATATTTTAATTTTTTAGTTCTTAATACCATAAAATTAATGGAATATGTTTGAATTTTTTATTTTCCATTCAATAAAAATGTTAATATTCTTTTGAGGTTTCGACCTATAATATTAAATATCATGTGTCATTATATTTGGTATCATAAAATTACATAAAAAGTCATTTATTTAGAATCATGGATATTATTAAATACAAGGGAAAAATATATCAAATCATTAAGAGACTAAGTTGTAATACATAGGGGTTTTGTTTTTTACTGTTATAGAACATCCATAACAAATATTGGGTCATATTTAATATATACAATTCAATTTATTTATCACTTTCAACAATTCTTTTCATTATTTTTTAATCCATCTAACATAATTAATCGATTTATTCTCAAATATATCATTGTTTTTTCATCCTTATTTAAATTAGTTTTTTATATTTCAATTCATTGATTCATTAATTTTTTTAAAATTGTTTTATTTACTTTAAATGATGATTTTATTCTTGGATTGTTCACCACTATATTTATTGAATATAAATTCCCCAATATTTCCATTTTATATCATGTATCAAACTTATAGAAATTTCATGAATCAGGAATATTATTAATTTTATTAAACAATGTTTATTTTAGTATATTACATGTTTTCCTTTTAATTTACTTTAATTAATACTCAAGAGATTGAACGAACATGTTTATAGACAAAAGATGTTATTTCCCCCTTCAGTCTAAAATACATTTTCATCCATATCTATGTTTTCTAAAAACAAATTCATGAATATTTTTAAAATTGTACAATAATTTATTAAAAGAATTTTTAATCATGTTACAATTGTTATAAATATATGTAAATGGAATCTTTATTTAATTTTCCAATCATGGTGATTTTACATAAAATGTGAAAAAAATATTTATTTTTCATGTACACAGAATGAATATAATTTACCACCATCATGAATACTCAATGATATGGAACGTAAATTACATGTTTCTATAGTAAAATCAATGAAAATAATTTCTATAATATTTTTCAAATTATTATTTTTTAAATATTTTATTTCATGTAGAGGAGGACATTTTATTAGGAAAATTTTCAATTGCTTATTTTAAGGAATATTCTTTTATGATAACATCGCTTGATATTACATAAGATTTAATGGGTATAGTATACAAGGATACCATCCATATTATTTATTTGGATGATTTATAATTATGATATTGATATGATTATGAAAACCTCTTATTTTCCATGGGTTATGATATGATGAAATGTTGAACTGAATGTGAAGCCAATTTCTTTCCCACTTGTTATTATATTTGATAAATAATCGATGAACTTATGAAAAAATAGGAATAGATCATTATTATGTGATGGTGGGACCCATAATTATGTAACGCTCCACAAAATTTTGTAAATATTAATATGTTATGAGGTTATAAGAATTGGAATGGGGAGTGAAACTAGATTAGTAAGGCACTCTATCCACTATAATTATCCTTGGAGTGAACCGTGAATAAATATATAACGGAATGTGGATTGAGCCCAATCCAATATAATATTCTTGTAAAAAACTCTTTAATAAAGAAATTATTTTATATACCTATATGTATAACAATTTATATATTATGCCAATGTTATTCTCTCAAGGGACATTTTACATGATTCCTTTATGATTCATTTATTGTGAACTTCCATGATTTTTGTTGTGACTCATGATTATGATATTTGATTTGTATTTTATGGTTTTCAAAAGTTATAATGATGATTATATATCCTTAGTATAATGATATATTTAATTGATAATTAATATCTCTCATGTTTACCATTAATGTGCATTTTAGGTCACAGATTTTTTTTATTTCTTTCCCAAGTTTATAAAGAATGGATTTTAATGTATCTGATGTCTAAGAGATTCTCTAGTTATAAGGAGAATTATTGGAGGTGTTATAGATCTATCATAAACCATTTTTTCTATGTATCCATGTTTCTAAATACACTATTTTGACAAGATTCTTGCATGGATCATAATATTTTGTAATAAATATCAATATACTAAGATGTAAAATTTACATATAAACAGTATATGTCTCTATAATTAGCAAGAGAGAAAGTTATACTTTCCTCTAGAAAATATGATTAGTAAACATTACTATGATCCATATGGATATAATTATGTATAAAAAATAATAATGTTTTTGAAATTTAATGATTATGTTGTTTTACAGTATGATTATTGTTACTGAAACTATTATTTTTATTTCTAATCAATGGTTGGAACTAGATGGAACCATGTAAATGCAGAATGTTATAGAAAATGCAATGATTTTTTATTGAGAATCCAAATGTTATGTGATCAAAAATGAAAAATATTATTTATCTTATTAAACATCTGTCTCTATATGTGAATAATTTTTATATTACAAATGAGAAATGGACAGAATAATGTTTCATCGAGTACTTCATATGGAAACATCCACATTATATTAGTGGGTTATCTAATCAAGTAGTTCCTGATCAATGGATTACTACAAGACAAAATATATTTTTCATTCCCAAGCTTTTTAAATTATGGATGATTTATTTTATCTATTTTTTGATTACATAGAGAACTATATCAACATTGGAATCTTATCAAAAATGTATGAAAAACATATGAAATTGACTATATTGACTGGAATGATATTTGGATGAAATTTCTTAATATGTAATATCCAAAAGTTATTCATATTAAAATCAGGAAGGAATTACATGTTCTAATGTAGAATATTAATTAATATTTTAGTAAATATGTGGAAAATTTTATAAAACCTATGTGGTATTCTTCTAGTATTATCATCCATCCTAAATGTACGATTGATGAACTCTACACTAGCTTAAAAAAATGACTCTTAAGGGACATTTCCATAAGAGAAATTAGTATATATGATGAAATTAATTAATATTCTATCAATTTGTAGATAGATATTGGATTTACCAATCAATATATATAGTTTAATTATAAATGAATGACAGAATATAATGGAAATTATTAAAAAAACATTGGATGGATGACGATGATATTTATTTAATAATCAATTTAAGGAAGGAAGCATGGAAGAAATTATCTTTGGGGAACTGATAAATGTTTTCATTAAGTAATGGAAATTCATCATGAAATCTACTCTTATAGTTATGGGAGGAATAATAAAGATAATAATGTGGAAAAGGTACCACATAATTCAAAACCCACTATCCATTGTTTCAAATGAAATGAGTGTGGGAATTATGGTAACCAATTACTAAATACAATGGTTAATGAAAATGTTGGATGTAAAGATCCTCATAATCCCAAAGAAAATGGGAAATATCATGTGATCACTATTATTGATGTGTAGTATGAAAATGAAAATTTTAATGGTATACTTATCATTCACTCAAGAGCTACTAATGTCTTGTTTTATTTAGTATCTACAAACAATATAATAATTGAATAATTTACCTAGGGTATCACATCAGCACAACATGGATTACATATTGAGTTACCAATAAAAAATCTCAATGATAAGATTACCATAACAAAATTTTATAGATTCTTTAAAATATAAGTTTGTTGTAATGTTCTTCCTTCAAATATCATTACTCACACTATAGTTTAAATTTATTTTATTTTATGCATGGAATAGATTTAACTATATAAATCCCATATCAATTGAATATTAATGGAATTAAAATCTGACAACATAAACCAACCTATGATCATCTATCAATGAAACTAAAATATAAAATTCCAATTGACATTATATCTTTTGTTGGGTCATAATTAATATTCTAAATGGGTTTTTATGTTTCACGGTGGGAGAGAAACTCATCATCAAAGATATGCATATTTTATGGTTATTTTTTGATGTATTTATTGATAAGTTTCCCAATAATCAACCAAATCATAAACATGAGTTCAAAATATTTCTCAAATATGGTTCTAGAAAAATTTCCATGTATCTATATAGACTATCCTTGATTGAGTTATAGGAATTAGAGGACAAACATTAGTTAAATATTAATAAGGGATTAATTCACCATTGTGAATCAATATTGGGTGCACCAAATTTTTATTAAAAAAAGGAATTTTAATGTGACACTATATTTATTATTAGGAATGAAAGAAGATAAAAATCTTGAATATGTATCTACATTATAAAATTATTGAGTTGTTTGATCAATTACAAGGAATCCAATATTTTTCCAATTTTGATCTTCAATATAGACACTATCAGTTGGGGGAAAAATAGACATCATACCCAAGAAAAAGACAATAAGGGGAATATCCCTTTCTAATCCTCAAGTTTTAATTCATTTGGTATTTAGGGAATATGAGATGTTCTGATATTTTTTGTATAACCTAGGTTGGGTACTTACTATACTAGAAATTTATGGAATAAATCTCTAACTAAAAACATGCCTTAAAATTTAGTTTACTAGAAAATGTAAATGAAATATGTAAAATAAAATTTCCTATTGTTAATATGTCAAATTGGATATATTAACCTATGGTGACATATTTTTTAATGTATGTGAATTGTGAAAATATTTCGCTGTGACTCTATTACTTATTATATAAACCCATCATGATTGTTAGGTTTTATACACTACAAACATGAATCCTTATTCATTAAAATTTTTCATACTAGCCTTAAACACAATGATACATTCTTGTTTTTTCTTTTATAGAGTACCTATATCACTTAATTTTTTGTGTTTGATCTAAAACATTGTTGTTTGTATCCCTTCAGGTATGTTCATCATTTCTCATACATCATTTATCTTTTTTTGACATCAACATTCAAATAAATTAATGTGGTATTGTGATTTTATGATGATTATTGTATAATCCATTCTAAATTTATGCGACATCGAATTCTAGATGATATCCCTTATGTTGTTTTGTGAAGTATAGGAATTCAATGAGTTTTTTTACCTATCCAATCTACCCAAATGTTTTGTTTTGTAATTCAATTATGAGATATGGGAATCAATCCTAGGGACTCTTCCCATGGTTATATATTCCTTCTTGCCTATGAAGATCCCATTATGTGTAATTTAGGACTCATGATTGATGTAGGTATTTCCATCCCAAGATTATTTTTAGAGAACCATATTTACTTTTTTTTATAACATATTTTATAAATAAAATGTCTTGAATTATTTCTAGGAATTTGAAGGGGTTTGTGATAAAATATGGGCATTCCCTCTTATTAGTAAATAATTATTTTTTAAGATAATTTTATTTTTATTGAAAAATGTGATTTCGATTAATATTTTATATTCAAAAAAGGTGGTTTTAAAATCTCAATGATAGGGTATGCCCTTGGAAATTTATTTGACAAATTAAGAGAATGGTTATCCTTGGATATTTATTAGAAGTTTATAGTTATGGAAATTGCCCATTTAAATTCATTGTGATCACCCATGGAGATCATGCTTAATTACTATGCATATAATGTTTTGATTGGTTAGAACATTGTTGGGAGTTCACTAATTGGGTGTTCCTCTACACCATAGGCATATGTACTACGGACTTCAGAGTGCCCTAAATATTTACTATGGTACGAGTAGTTTTCATGCCTGACTTGGTATATTTTTTATCATCATTACCATTTTTATTTGGATTTTTACTAATTTTTTATTATAATGTCATTGATAAATCTAGATTTTTTAGTTGATGATATTTTACCTATTCTATGATATAAATTAGGATAAAGTGAAATATTTACTATCCTCTAATAAAAAATTATTTAATACATAACATTCCATGTTTTAACTAAAATCATAATATTGGTATTTTTGTATAGATACATGACATAGAAAAACTTGGTAGGACCATACTGGTCCTTTTTTTAAGACCCCTTTCCCAAAACATTGGGTGTGTGTTGACAAAGTATTTTCTTTTGATGTATTAAAAGTAAAGACACCCCATTGACGAATAGAGGATTGTGTCTGCTAACTATGGGTATCTGGTTGTGAGATGGTGGGATACTTCACACATCTCACTTGAAGTACCGATTGTTGGTTTTAGTCATCACACTATTTTCATTAGACATGGACATTTGGTTTCATTTATATATAAACATGCATCATTAACATTTCTTCTCTTTGGTTATGGAATATTTTTCTTCGATATTTGTTCCATTGTTTCTTTCTACTATATATATGTCACATAGAATATTTCAGGTTGAGTGAAATAATTTCCTCTTGTTGTTATCTATTGTAAGAGTGTTATTCATCATCTCACGGGGATTGGGAATACTACTATGGTATATGGAAAGTCGTTCTAGGAACCAGTGGTAGAGGTCATCCCATGTTTGTTCATTAATTTTTTTTTTCAAAGCATGTTTACGCATACTGTGGGGGAGTTGGTAGATGATTTATAGGATTTCTTAGACATGAGAGGTAGGTGAATGTGTGTTACGGGATATCTCATACCATGATAGGCCTGAAGTCACCATGATATATTGGGATTTTTGTCTATTATTTTGGGTTCATATCATAAATATCAAATTATGCATATGCTGTTTTCTTGAAACTGACACTATACTATTTTAGGATCATTTCCATATATTTTAATGTTTAAAAATATTCTTTTGAGATGACTTCTCGGGGATTTACTGGAGTGGATAATGGATTCTTCTCATGGGAATCCTCTTATGGATTAGAATATAATAAATCATACCATGTATGCTATTTTTTAAAATCACTGAAATTCACCACATGTTTTGTACTATGTTTCTGGGGCACATCCAGGAGCTTGGGAAGACATGGATTGATCTTATGTCTTCCTATGTTAGAATCCCCTATCCATTAAGGGTTATAGTGAACATGATGTGGTTGAGTACCTGATAGAACATATTTCTATGATATTTAATTTCATAGATAAACATAAGTATATAAATATATGTTCAGCAATATTCATGGTTGAGGGTCTACTAAAATTATTGTGGGATTCTATGTTATAGAAAAAGAGGTTTCTTGTCTTGGATTGTATGTGTTTCAAGATACTTTTATTTCATTATTTCTTCCCAGAGTCATTAACTATGAAGAGGTTCATAGAGTTCATTTATTTCTATTAGGGAGGCAATTTTGTGTCATATTATACAATTACATTTGAGGATCTGACTTGTTTTACATCAATGTTGTTGAAGAGTGATAAAATGATAGATCATAAGTGTCTACAGTTCTTCTGAATAGATATCAGATCAAATATAATAATGATTGATATATCGAACTATGTGGATATAGCTTACAAATATTTGATAATAAATAAGACCATGGTAGAAAATATTGGATATAATTCCCCTTCCCATCCACCCAGTGGAATCTTCAGTGGCACACATGGAAAGAAGTGGAATTTTCCTAATCATTATACATTCATTAGAGGTGACAATCATCAACAAGAATCCTTGGAACCATCCATAGTAGCCAGTAGTGTTTCCATGAATTTCTACTATATCATAAAGGATAGTCAGACCAAAATTTCATTTCCCTCCACAATGAATATGTGTAATTTTTATGGCCATATAAACCATTTACAGGGATTTATTCATGACATATATATTCCCCATCAGGTCTAGAATCAAAAACTATAAATTCCACTATGACATAGTAAAAAGTGTTATTCTATAGGGTAAAATCCATAAGCCTCAATAATGAGGCACCCTCATATTATGGATGAGTTTTTTTGGTGGGTTGATGTGGGATAATTGACAGTGATAGGTATAATTTTTTCACCTTATATAGATACCACATTATTTGAAACAGGTACCTCACAGTAGATTATATTAACATGTTTTGATGATGTGTGAATACATTTAACGTACCACTATTTAGGGAATTTAAAACACCTATTGTAAAGAATAAATAATTGGTATTTTCATGTTCACCATGTAATGTATGAATATATGAAGTGGAGTTAGTCTATTATTTTTGGGTTTTCTTTCTAGCTTTGATTAACACCATCAACAATATTTATTGTTTTCTCAACCATTATGGTGATATTAATTTTTATCATCATAATGTCTAATTATTTTATATTGATGGGATATATCGTCTATTTAATGGAGTGAAAGATCCAAGGCTTGGTTTTTCATGACATCGACAACAAAATATCCAGAATTTTTATTGTCATTGCACTCAAGCATTGTGATATTTCTTCTTCTGTTGATATTCCTGTATTTTTTATGGATTTACCAGATGTCTTTTCAAATTGCATATTTGGGCATCCTATATAGTTGGAGGTAGAGTTTAGGGTTAATGTATTTTTTGGTACACATACATGTTTGATTCATTTGTATAATATTAAAATAGAATAGCTAAAAGGTTTTGTGATCCAATTGAATGATATGATGTAAAATGGTTTTGTTCACTGAAGTGTCTTTTTATGTGTACTACCTATACTCATTGTTAAAAAGGATTATGGTTTAAATTTATTATGAGTTGCAATTTTAATGGTGATCCTTGTGATGGTTAAGAAACCATACACTCTTCGTTATGTGGATGACATGTTTTATTAGATAAAGGGGAAGAGTTCTTTTTGAAAATGAATTTTTGGTCTGGTTTTCATTATATGAAGCTTTAAAAAAAAATTAAATTACAAAGACCATTTTTAGGAGAATATATTAAAATTATAAATATATTTTTATTTATTTTGTAATGACTAATGATCCTATTGTTTTTAGGGATTTGAGTGTCCAGATATTCCATCATAATCTAAACATATTTGTTGTTGTGTTCCTGGATTACATCGTGGTTAATTTAAGATATGTGTGTGAGTATGAGCACAATATAAATATCTATTTATAAATATTGAAGATTAACTAAATTTATGCAATGATTTATAAATTTAATTTCATGATCCAGTAAATGATTTTCTTGGGGGATATGATTTATGATCATGGACTTTGAGATAATCCTGAGAATGTGGAGGAATTACTGTCATGGTATGAACCATAGAATGAAATAGATATATAGATCATCATAATCCTGGAAAAAAATTATTTTTATTTAATAAATTATTTATTTAATTTTAAATCTCCTTTATCTACACCTAACAATAATGTGGTGATGTTCTCAAGGTATGGAAAATGTTAGGATTGTTTGGATGATTTGAAATGTCATCAAGAAATTATCTCCTTTTTTAATAACTATTCCTAGTAAGGGGTATGTGGAATATTATGATGATTATAGTGATGTAATTGGTTATTTAATTCTTCATGAAAGTCACATTGTAGAAAATGGTTCCCTTCAGCTTCACCGACAAGGGAGAAATTACCCCACTCATTATATGAACGTTATCATTTTTATTCTTTCACTATTTTTTTACTTAAAATATTTTTTTAGGAATAGGGTCATGGTATTATCTAATCATAAGTATCCAAGATATATATTTTCATATAATGTCTTAAATCTCATATTTAAATGATTTTTGGATTGTTATTAGAGGTTTGACATCGACCTCACCTACACCACGATGAAGGTGAATGTCATCACAAACTACCTCTGTAAAGAAGTTCAACAGCATGCCATCGTTGAATTTTTTAAAGAGTGGAACCTAATGGATTCATCACTCAATTTAATTTATAAGATCAAGAAGATGAATCAGTAATGGGTCTGGTGAGTGATTAGTAATATCCATCTCCCATTGAGTCTATTCTATAGGGTTAATAACATAATAACGAGTTCAAAGGAATCATGGAAACCTATTATGGTCTATAATCGATCTCTAGTTGGAATCTCTCATTTAATTGTATTACCCTATTTGAAAGTAGGTTTTTTTATCCCAATATTTGTGAGGAATTTAGTGTTTCTTGACTATCAATGTTATTCATGAGTCATTCATCCAATAACTATGACTATGAATTTTGAAATTTGATAATATTTCTGATATAAGGGTATAAATAACATCATCTAGGATATTTTTTCCTACTGTTATACATAAAAAATAGTGATGGTAGGTACCATGAATCCTTCTGGTCTGCTCCATCAAATTTTAGTTCAATTTTTTAAATTATACAATGTTTCTACTATTTTTTATTGTATTACTATAAAATCCATGCCTAAAAAAGGATATCTACGTACTGGATGAATAGTTGACTAAGTATTCACATTTAATTAGGATCAGAATCAACACCAATGTTGATTATCTAATAAATTAGAATATAAAATATATTGTGATGTTAAATAGGGTTCGTTATAACATTTTTGAGATAGGGACATGGTGTTTACATCCAAATTATAGAAGAGTCTCCAAGAGATGATTGGGAATTTTCTTTGGTTGAGTAAAGATTACCATCCATTGAGGGATGGTAGATAAATTGTTCTATTTTCATTATATATGATACATATGTTCTTGCATCATAGACTTTCTGGTGACATGAAATGGCCATCTAAGAAATAGTGATATTTAATATGATAAATGTGATCAATTTTTTAATCACAATAGATATCTTCAATTATTTGTTTTCACACTCATTCAGTTTACCTATTTTATGGGATGAGGCCGAAAAGGCCTATATTATTTAAAAAGAAGTCGTATTTGATTTATGGGAGGATTCAATTTATACATAAATATCACGTTAGAGCACTAATTTGGAAGAAATCATATCTGAAACATCGACGTCATCCTTTGGAATTTTCCTTAGGTGACTATTTTTTCATTATAATATCTCATAAGTTTTCTCACTGTCATGTTTATAAATTGTGAAAGATGGATCCGATATATTTTGGAAAAATTTTGGTTATTGATTGGATTGAAAAGGTTTTGTATTAATTGAAATTTTTGTCTTACCTAATAGGTACCCATAATGTTTTCCATGTATCTCATCTCAATAATTAAAATCATGATCCTTCTCATTTCTTGATTTAGGAAGTGGTTGAGGTAGGTCCATATGATTCCATCTGGTAGAAACTACTAGAGTTCAATTTATAACCAATTTAAATTTTTTTCTTGGGATTTTTATGAAACATGTTATAGTATTAAATAATCATTCATCAGAATCAAAAAATAATTGGGGGCACAAATCATCAGTGTGGGATTAAATTCTATAAAGAATTCATCTTCCATGTGACTTCCGTAGGACAAAAAATCCTATAACTGAGATATTTTAACAACCTAGATAAAATTCATACTCTCATTAAATTTTTTAGGGTTAATTAATTGGGTTTTAAGGGAATGAGAGATATTGTGGGAGTTTCTGAATAACTTGGGAGGGGTGATTCCTATAGGGCACATTTGATGTAGAAATCTATCATTGAGAACAATTTATAAAAATTTGTTTATATTGTAAAATAATTTGAACCTCTAAAACCCTTTTTACATAACAAATATTTATATTGTGATAAATTAACAAAACATGATTTATTTTTCAACATATATGGATTATTATGAGTTAAATCCATGATTATTTTATTTATGAAATAAACCACACATCCTATTATGTTTTATATACTACAATTCTGAATCCCATTTAATTTAAATTCCTCAAGCCATCCTCATACTCCAGGTTCCTTCCATACACTTTTTGCTGTTATAAACCCTATAAATCCCTTTTTTTGTAATGGTAGATCTCTGGCATGGTTGGTTTTCTTTGATCATTTCAGAGAAAACATTTTTTTTTCTTTTATCATGTAATGGAAGTGGGATTTGTTGTTTTATGAGATCTATTGATCTTGTGATGATTATTAATAATTATATTATATATCCATTGTGATATCACTATATGAGGACCATCCATTGTGTATGTTATGGTGTTGATTGTGAGTCCCCATAGGTCTATTCTGTCCAATCATCTATATTAAAAAAATATGTAATTTGATAATCCGTTGTGGGAATCACTAATAGGGCCTCCATAGTTTTATCCGAGTTCCTACTAGTATGTGTGGATCCCATTGTGGGTAGAATGTGACCCATGTTTAGGTTATATGGTTCTGTCAGTAGCTTATATTTGATGACACCCAATTTACTCTGTTTTGTAGGTGGTTCTAAAAATAAATTAGTATGATTGATTTCCGTGTGTAGAAGCGGTTTGTGATAGAAGATGGTTTTCGCATAATTTATTAATATGATGAGGGTTTTCAAAGCATTCTGAAATGTATTTCAAACTAGAATTTCAAATCATGTTTTGGATTCAATAATGAGTATTTTGGAATTTTTTTTGAAAGGTGGACCCCTTTGAAATTGATTTAACAAATGATGCACATGGGAAGCCTTGGCTACTGAGTTTGTTGTATTAGTCCCAACCCATTTTACTGTCAGATATTTTAATCATGTGTTCCTCCTATACTTATGAGGACAATGTTTTATGGACATGATTTTAACATTTTTTGGGGATCAGTAATGGGGAGTTCCTCTCCTAATCAATGTTTTCAAAGGACTTGAGGGTATAATAGTCTTTAAATTTGGTACAACAAATTTATTTGACTATCCAATTGTGATCCGTGGAATATATTCCATTTTTCATTATATTAGAATTTTTTTTTGATAAACTAAACTGAGATATTTTAATTTATTCTTATAAATAATTTTTTATTGATTTTTTTAGAAATAAGGAATAATGAAATATTTTCCATTATTTGATATAAGACTAATTAATTTCATATAATTCCATTATTTTCATCCAAATATATTTTGGATTTATTTTAAAAGATGCGTGTTAAGGAATAACGAGTTGGGATCCTACTTATCCTATTTAGATCACACACCTTACACCACTTAGGTAGTGTGGAGACATAGTATTATCATTTGATATAGTAAAAGTAAATACATCATAGTGAGCCAATGATGTTGGTGTCATCTTGGTATGGGTAACAGGAAGAGAGATAGTAGTCTATTTCCCACATGTCACTTAGAGTAGTGTTAATTGGCTTCAAATATCCTTATAGTTTTTTAAAACCTCTACCATTGGTATTTTTTATTTTAGGTTTGTGTCTCTACCATTTTTTATCTTGGGTTTTTACATTAATGTCATTAATATTTCATCCAATTTCTATTAAATAATGTATATCCTACTCAATTTTTTAGGATGGGAGTTATTTTTCCATTTTAGTTTTTCATTCATTCTTGGGTTCTAGTCATCCTCCCAGGGGGATCTGAAACACCCTTCGGGAATGTGGCAGATCAATTCATGTACCACAATTTTTTGGTAACATATTATTGTTTCAATTAATTAATATCACTAATGGATTGTACTGAATACCATTTTATAGTGGAATTTATATGAAAAAATTACTATCTGTGTATTTTTGGATAAATAATTATTCATATTTGAGTTATATAATCTCATTTGTGGTTGTATCAATTGATCCGTCAATGATAAAAGTTATTGAATGTTGTCTTTTACCAACCATTCGGATTTTGATGCATAGTTTTTTTTTGTGTTTGGATTAATATTATCAATGTTTTTTAGAGATCATATCATGAAATTATAATCCACTTACTATGTTATCTTAGAAGATTAATAATTTTCATTATAATTCTGAATGTGGAAAAAAGATTAAGGAGTTGATGAGAAGGTTAGTCAGTTCACATATTCCCACAATATCTTATAATGTATAAGGGTTTAAATTAATGCTAATTCATTGAATAATTTATTTGAATTAGTACACATGAAGAAATAAATAGTGATATTTTATCCCTCATTAAAATTATGGTTCATTATAAATATTACCGTACTCATGGTATAGAGTTAGCTAAAGTATTTTTTCACTAATGATATGGATTAATTTTACATATAGATAATGGTGTGATATATATATATATATATCATAAATGTTAAAATTATATATTAGTTTATAAACGTATTTATATATTCAACAGAGAATATTGTTTGAGTTGATTGAGGATTATGACCACCAAATACATTTTCACTATGGAAAAGAATAAAAGGTGTTTGATGAATCCAGTCAAAACGATCATGTTATATTATCTATTATGAGGATAAAAAAGGATCCAAATTTATTGGATTTGAAAAGGTTGGGTCTAGAAATTAGTAATTAATAGAAGAAGTAGAATCCATATAAATTGTTTCTTTAAACATCTATCTAGGAAATGATTAATGAGGTGTAAAAGGAGGATGTTTAAAGGAAAATGAAGGAAAAAAATGTTCCTAAGTTGAACATGTGTTGTGATAGAAATTTAATATTTATGAACTATTTATATATCCCATTTATTGAAATTATGAATAAAGAGTTGATGGATGAATCTCATAGTTCATCATTCTATTTTCATATTGTATGTACAAAGATATATATATTGATCTAAAAGAGTATTTATGAGGGACAACATGATGATAGATGTTATAGATTATGTACCATATTTCGTGGTATGATGGTAAATTAAGGCTAAAAGACAGATGTCTGATAGGATTTTCAACAATTACCCATATGATAATGGAAGTTTGAAAACATCACTATGGATTTCATTGTTAGGATTCCCAAAACACCAAACATCCCTAATTCTATTTGTGTTAGGGTAGATCTCATATTAAATCATGATAATTCATTTCCATTAGAAAAGAATTTTCTCTTGATCCACATTACAAGATATACATTGTGTAACTGGTAATGTTACATTTAGTACCACATTCTATTGTATATGATTTTGATCTAACCATATCCTCGATGTACTAAAAACGTATTCATCAACCACTAGTTTCAATGCCTGGTATTTTTACCCCTTATTATCCTCAAATAGATGGTTATTCTAAGAGAACAATTCAACCCCTATAGGATTATCTATGATTTTATATAATATATTTTTGAGGTGGTTTGGGTCAACACCTTCCTCTATTTGTGTTTTCATGTTATATTAATTTTCACTTGAGCTTTCAGTCAACACCTCATGAATTCATCTATGGAAATATGTGTTGAACTCCAACACTGTTGGATGAAGATGGAGAAACAATGTTATTGGTACCCTATCTTGATACAGAATGTACAAAGAATGTCATATCCATTCAGTGGAACATCAATGTAGTTAAAATTCTATAGAATGTTATTATAACAATTATCTATGAAATATATAATTTAATGTTGGTGAGAATGTATCTCTAAAACTTTCTCTATTGAAATTTATTAAGAGATTTAGAAATAAATTAATGATGAACCCTATGTATATTGGCCCCTTCGAGATTCTTGATAGAGTAGGGATTGTAGTTGTGGTTTGGCTCTTCCACAGAACATGTCTCAAATTAAAATTATCTTACATGCATCTCTCTAGAGGTAGTACATTCCTTATCCATTAGATGTAAAAAACTCAATGGTTGTACCGCATTTACAAGATATTTAATAAGAATAAATAATAGTTTAAAGATAAAATTTTGGAGATAATGTTCTATTTAACAACACTACGCACCTAGTAAAATTTCTATGGATGAATCAAAAAAATAAGAGTAAATAGTTGGGAACATGAGGATGCAAGGAAAAAGAGGTATCACAATTTTTTATATAATTTGGATTGAATTTTAATGGATAAATTCATCTATAGGGATCTATTATGTGAAAACCCAAACTGTAATGTAATATTAGACATTAAAAAAATTGATATATTTCTTTATAGACAACATTGAGTTTATATGAACCCTAATATAAAATTGAAGAATTTTTATACATGATTAATAGCACCTAACTATTGGTTTATAATGAATAAATAAGGATAAATAACTTATGAAAAAAAATATTTTCTAAACAATTAGATAATAAATACATTTCTTATAAAATATTTAGAAATGAAAATTGAGGTGTTTAATTATAAGTAGATATGATTTTTTTGGTAAAAATATATACAAAAAATGTGTCTTTATTTAAATAAATTAGATCAATATCAAATTATGAGTTATTTTCATTAAATTAAATGTTTTTATATTCACTAAAAAATTAATATTCTTATAATGGTTTTTACTATTCATGTAATATGAAAAAAAATCATCTTTATATTCAATTTTGTTTTTCTAATAATGGTTTTTTGTATGTTCTGTGAAATTTTTTTAAAATGAATTTCATCCATATATTGGAATTGATTATAAAAAATGGATCCTTTATATGGAATTATGATATCCAAGTATGTTAAATAAAAACCATTTACTTTTTTCATTATGAAATGTAACCTTAGTAAAAGAACCTTGATAGTGTTAAAACAAAATAAAATGGTTAAAAGAGTGAGATAATGTTTTAAAAAAATATCTAACACATGTCTTTACACTTTTTTGATGAGTTTAGTTAGATTGTTATTATACAAGACTAAAAAATATGCCTAATTGGTGAAATTTTGTTTTCTTATGACATTTATATCATTTTAATAAAATGATTAAAAAAATTCAATTATCGTTCATTTAATAACTATAAATTCTAATTATTTTGACAAAAGGATGGAAAGTTTGCCTGTAATTGTTAATTTTAAATATGAATTTATTTTTTATCATTGTATTCTATTTATAGTTTTTTTGTTTTCTCATTAAGAACTGTAACTTTGGTAAATAAATATTCTTGAGAAGGGTAAAATAATAACAAATGCTTAAAATATTGAGATATGGCTTTAGAATATCTCTAATAATTTCCTTTAAACTTTTTTATGAGTGGAGATAGAATATTCTCATCCGAGCCAAAAACATATTCCCACATTGTGGCATTTATATTTTCCTATTACCATTATATCATTATTAACAAATGATTAATACAAAATCCCATTCTCATTCCATTAATAACTATATATTTTTATTATATCAATAAAAAGATGATATGTTTGGTTGTAAAAGTTTATTTTAAAGTTGAATTAATTTTTTATTATTTTAATCTAGTTATAAATTTTATTGAATGGGTTATTTTATTAATTTCTTATGTAACTATGACATGGTATTTGTTCTATTAATAGAAAATCAAATTAAAAGATTTTAAAAATATTAATTGAAATACAACTTCGCTGAATTATTTAATTGTAAAAAAACTTTTTAGCTAAAAATAATATTTCTGAGATGTTTTAAGTGATTAAATTTTAACTCCATAACATACTTCATGACATTGAAATCAATGTAATTGAATATTGTTCAAAATTATACTAATGATATTTTAGGAAATATAATTTTCTAAAATTTTGAAAAAAAATATTGAAAGAGGATATTTATTATTAATAATTGTCAAAAGAGTCACCCCATGTATGTTTATGATAATAATTTTATATTAGAAGTAAAATTATAACCCTTTTAGGTTAAAAATATATTAACATATTAAAGGTTAAAATTTGTTAAAATTGGATTAAAACTAAAATAGAAGGCTTAAAATGATACAAAGACGCATATAAATTTAATTAAATTATGGTTTTACTAGAATATATAATTTTCATTCAAATTAATGGATATTTTGAATAATTTAAATATTTCAATTATATAATTATATTTACATCTCTAAAGAAATTACATGTTTGTCCTTTCCATCCTTTATAAAAGGACACTCGTTATCTCTTATTCTTACAGATCATTAAGCTGCCTATTGAAAAAAGACCTATGAATTTTCATTAATATCTACATAAGAAAATAATTATAGTTTATATACTTGGAAAATACCATTAAATGGGTCCTCCTTAAGGTGTCTAATTGTGGTCTATCTAGGAAAAAGTAATTATCTTACCCGACCCCTTTCAAATTATTTATTTTTATAACTCCTCTAAATATTATGTATTCATCAGAAAATAAAAACATAATTATCCTAAATATAATCAAATATTATGATTATGTAACACCATTATCCGCCCTAAATTCAATAAAATGGTAAGGGAATTTATTGCTCATGCATATATATGGACTACATCCCCCATGTAGTGATATAATTCATTATTAATCACCATATTTCATTGATGGTTACTATGATATTTTTTATGTTTATATATTATATGATTTATATAATTATTCTTCTATAGTAATAATATCATATCTATATTCATACCTTCCCATCCATTAAAAAACAATAATATCACTTGTGTATATATGTGGACTACCACCTCCACAAATCAATGTGGTTTGTGTTTCATTTTTTATTTAAATGTTTGGAAATATGTCTAATTATAATGAAAATATGTTATATATATATATAATTTAGATAGAGATTCATTTTATAATTATTGACTATAGAGTGATGGGATTTCTGTTAATTATTCATGTTGAGTTCACTATTTATGTACACATTCCAATTGGTTTATTTGTGGAACTAGAAACACAGAATAATGCTATATCCTTGAAGGAAATACCTTCCAGATTTATGTTCTCATTGATCTAATTGGACCATAGATCAGAATAACTCACATTGGTATTGTGGATGGGTGGATGGTCTCATCACACCATTTAATAAGAATTTTTTTCCTACACAGGGGATCTCATATATATTTATACATGTTTTTAATCCCTAATAATTCCCTCGCTTTACTTTATTATAATTTTACTTTACAATCAATTATTCTCATGTATTAAATTTAGAATAATTTTTCTCTATATTAGGTTCATCTTCAATGGAGATAACTATATGTATCTAAGTTCCTCCATCAAGGTTATCCTATTATGAACTGACTAGAGATTCTAGGGACATTATTACGATAATGTTAGTTTTCTGGCCACCTAGTGGGGTTCTCTAGAGTTTATTATCATCTAAGGATATTTTAGTTTCCTTGATATTGGTAGAGGACCCAGGAAAGGATTTCATAAATATTTCTATGAAAGGAATTAGAACCCACATAGTTTGGTGTACAAAATTGGGAACATTATACCTTTTAATTACAAGTGATAACCATGTAATTGTACGGTTTAAAATCATATGGAAATGAAGTATATTTTAAAAAATCAATGTCAATGTTTTTTTTGTGACTTACGATGAAATTCCCCAAGGAACATAAAAGGGATATGTCATCCCATGTGTAATTATCCCCTTATAAGAATGCAGATGAGAGAGAATAAGGATTATATAGGGTATTTAGTTGGGAGCTTAGGGATGATTCCTACATATCCCATTTAAATGAGGATCAAATCCCATGTAGTTTTGGTGTGCAGAACCACACATATGGAGTCCCACTAATGGTTTTTATCATGGGGAGTATGGAAATTTAAGGGGATTGTGTTGGTTCTTACTCTTATGGAGGACTCACTGATGAAAAAATGTAGGACCGTTAAAAGAGGCATGAATCACAGAGATTCGGGGGGTTTTTTGGGCATACACTTGTGGTTGATTCCCCAATTGAGTTTAGTTGTATGTTTGGGTCCTATACAAGAAGAGGATGATGTAAATGTTTTTATTTCAAGGATTATTTATAAGGATCATGCCCTTATTGGTAGGGGAATACACTTGGAATGAGTCCAGAAAGATTTGGGATAGTGGGGATGTCATGACCACTATAATCCTCTAAGCCCATGTGATTCATGATTGGTGAGAGAAAATAGATGAAATAGAAGATCAAGGAAACCACATAATCAATATTTCTTATAGATTGGATAAATGATCTTGAACAAATGATGCATATGGAGGCACATTGTAGGAATGTGAGATTAATATGGGGAAGAAGTTTTTCTTCCCAAACTTGCATCAAACTATGTGGATGTAATGACCGTCTAAATCCTCTAAGGCCTAACATTTCATGATGAGACTTGATTTAATGTGGCATGCAATATGGAGTATATTATCTGGAAAACTAATCCATCCCACTTTTTGTATGTGAAAGTGGTCAGGGCAATACCACTTCCCTCTCATCATTTACCATAGACCCAAATGGAGAGAGAAAGGGATTTGGAGTTCCCATATCTCATATACTTTTGGTAACTGTGATAGTCACATTTGGTGATCTATCTAGATACCATACATGAGAATATATATTTTGGATGGAATGATTCTAGACAGATACCTCAAGAAATTCTATGGTCATTATCTATAAGGGATTCACTCAAATTGGTTCCCTAATAAGATGGGATTATATCTTTCCCTATCAAATTAAAAGGAATGTGTGATCCTTACCCTACCCACATAGAAATGGAGGCACCAATTCTGGGAGACGATTAGGGAATAACATGGTCCTAACCTGACTACCCAGTACCTAGATCTCTCTAAATACATCCCCTAAATCAGGGTCCTCATGAGCGATATAATTCATACTCACAATACCATGACAACCCCAAACATTAAGTAGGGAAATTGACGGGAAAAATTTGAATGTCGGAGTGTATAACCAAATAAGGCACATGATGGTCTTCATGTTTCCATTGTTTTTCAAGTATGGAGGATTATGTGTATGTTTATAATTGGTCATCCATGTGTGAGATATCCAAAGGAATAGGTGACCATCCATTGGTGGATCGAAAGTGGACTCAAAGTGGGTATCATGATGGTCATGGATAAGAGAGAAAAGGTTCCTCAAATATGACATAGAAGGAAATGGATGTGCTTCATGGATAGGAGTACAAGCCTATATGTCACGGATATGTCTTAAGAAATGGACCACCAGGGAAATAACACTAGGGATATTCTTTAAACTATGTACCAAGGGTCACCTCAGGTGCCCCTATAGGGGTCTTGCATTGGTCATTTCATAGGGATGATACCCCATGAAGACTATTTTCCACTAGGGGTGATGGGGTCCTTGTGTAGGTGACTTTTGTTTTATACCTTGAAGATACTTTGATATCACTTATCCCCCTTTATACTCTCTTACCAAAGGTATTGGAGTCCTAAAAGATGTATTTTTGGAGACATGGGTGATTTTGGTTGGTCATGATACTATGATGTGGAGGAAGTATCTCATAAGGAAGAAGATACAAACTATTTAAAAACCCATTTTTGGGATATATTATGAGAATACAACTCGAGATTGTTACTACACATTAAAATAGTGACATCATTCTGATGATAGACCCCACTGTGGGTGACATATGCTTAGCCATCTTGGGAATGTTAAAACATAGTTAGGTAAAAGATTTCTCAAATACAATGTTATTCTATTTATGGAATATACAGGATGACATTGGAGATTCATATTTCTTAATATGATACTGGGTGGTTTTCCCAAAAATTATGTTTCAGAATGAAGAGAACATATTTATTGGGATTGTTCTTGAATAAGAATCCACACCAACATGAATTTTGGCTGTGTGAAGGTGGGTAGATTTGGGTAAATGTATAATTCCATGAGGAAAAAAACCTTTTTTACAAGAGTTGAAGCATCAAACTGTTTAATTTTATTAGATGAGGACATTTACCGTTTTTTTAACGTCATAGGATGAGGATTTTGTTTTACAGTCTAACATCTAGTAACTAGTTTTTTTATATTCTATTTAATTATTTTAAAAAAGGAAGTTAGGATATAATGTTTAATTTCATACAAATAGGAAATTAGGGGGATATAATTTACTTTCTATATATTTGAAAGAAAGGTTTAAATTTATCCATGTTCATTGGAATATGTTTAGAAATGCACCATAAATTTTTGGTATGATGGGAATTTTTTAAGCTGAAATCTGGGGATTTTTGAATTTGCAGATTTGTGTGTGGATAATGGATTACTGTAATAGAGTAGGTGTCTCTTAAAGAATAAGTTACCATTGGTTGACAAACTCATTTTTTGGAAAAATTATTCAAATCCCACTAGTGTGGGTTATAGCATAGTGAACTAGTAGAATCATCTTGCGGATAGGCCCATTTTATGGTTTGATTATGAAAATCCAACATGGGCGCGTTATTGTATGTTATGGAAATTGGGTTCTTGGGAATTATAACATTTTATTTCCCATGGATGATGGATGTTTATTGAGACACAGATTTTCACAAACATGGAGTCCAGTTTTGTGGTATGAAATTACTCAAATATAGAAGGTGAATCTCATGTTAATATAAAAAAATAATTTTAAGAATATATCCTCTACATAGTTCTAACCAACGTTTGGGAAATATAACGTCAATCATTTTAGGTCATATGAAAAGAAACATAGAATTAAGGGAATTATGGGTGAAATATAGAATAATAGAGTAAGGTCGTTACTTCATACATTATATATGAAGGGAGACATAGTAAACCATGGTCTTTGGGGTCTAAATATCATAAAAATGGCATGGGAAAAATATGATATGCTTAACCACTGACTGAATTTGAATTGTGGGTTCAAACATTCATCAATCAATGCTTAGAAGGACAAAAGAGGATTCTTCATATAGAGAACATAACTGTAGTTAAAAAACCATTTTGTGGGTATTTATGAAAATAAAACTGGGGGTGTAATTTTATAGTCAAACATTGGAATCCTTTGACTTAAAAACCAGCTTTTTAGGTATATTTATGCACAAACAATCAGGGCATGTTACTACATACTCAGTGTTAGAGATGGATCATGAATATTCAAAAGTGTCCAATATTAAGAGTATAACATTTGGGAGGAATATTTTTAGTAATAAAGTAATAATTTGTATAGATACTTTCAATGACTTGTAGAGACCCTTAAATATATCTAAGTCATTTCTATAATGGTTGTATCTTTGTTTCTATGGTAGACACTATAACGAGGAGAACCTAATTAAAGGATCCTACAACGTTCCATATTTGTATGCACGAGTGGGGGTATTTTTTTATTTTTTGAATGTTGGGACTATGGAATGATTCCTAAGTGTCATAATGTATCTCACTGTAATTAGAATCAAGTCCCACATAGTTCTTAAGGTAACATGCAGTTTAAAGTCATGCGGTCAAGACAACATTAGTGTATATTAATGTCAAGTGGTAATGATGTATGTGACTCAACATGAAAGATAAGTTGTTTCTCTAAACCAGTATAAATGTAATATGAATCACGATGTATATTTCAATATAAATAATCTAGAGACATGTAGTTCTTTAGGTGCAATATAGTTTATATTCATGCTATGAGGAAACCAGTAGTGCAGTTTAAAGTAATGTCGTAAGGACATATGTGACTCAATGTGAAATAGTAATAATTTAGATAGACTAGTGTATAGGTATTGGTATTAACTACGTTTGTTGCAGGGGAAATAATAAATTCACAAGTTGTATATGAATGGATTCCCTATACTGATTTAATTTATGAATGGAGAAAAATGGTGTGTTATTTTTAATATGGGTTCACACATAGAGTGAGACATCATGTTAAATACTCTTATGTAGATCTCACTAATATATAAGAAAGTGAGGGTAATTTCTTATTTTGTGAAATGGTTGGAACAACGATTGAAGATCCTGATGTATACACTATTTATCTCATTGAAATGAGAATCAAGTCATAGGTAGTTCATAGAGATATCATATTGTTTATTATCATGTAACAAGGTCATGTGGTGTTCTATTTATGTTAGTTCATTTGGGACCATTATACACCTAGGATAATTGATGTGACTCACTCATTATGGAATCAGTTTTCCCATAACACATATTCTAACATGCGCTATTCCTATTGTGGGAAAATAAGGAGTAGAAAATTTTTCATCAAACACACAATGGAAATATAAAAGAATAATAAGGAATTTAGTTTTTCTGTGATTAGGCATGGATTTGAGTTTTAGGTATTGCTCTGTATCTTGTTATAATAAGAATCAAGCCTTATATAGTTTTAAAATCTCATTCAACTTAACGTCATGCGGTAAGGCTCTAGACTTCCAAATGTGAAAAGGTATATTGAAGAGGGATCATAAGATATGATTTGTGCCTCACTAAGAATATTGTAAGAGATAGAATCAATCAACATGTAGTTCATAAAAAGGTACTATATGCCGGTTTAACCAGTACACAATGAGTGGTATAATTTTTTTTTGGCTGAACCCAAGATTATACATTATGGAATCACTAAGTGTCTCATTAGAATGGGAATCAATCTGCACATAGACCTCATAATATCATTCTGTTAATCAACATGCAATGAGGAAATTGACCATGCAGTTTAACTTCCTATGGTATGGATATGGGTCTAATAATGTGAATGTAATTTTAAAACTTGAGAAGGATATATGATCTAAGCATCACTATGTATCCTCTTTCATAAAATGTCAATCCCCACATAGTTATTTAAAAATTTTATCCATATCAATCATGATTTAACATGGGAAAGGGAGCATTGATGTTTTTCTGAATGGTAGATGGGTCCAAGACATGATTTATATAAATAACTGCATATCTCATTAGAATGATAATCATGCAATATGTTTGGGAAAATTTCTCAATGAAGGACTTTTTTGAACACAATAAAAGCATATTTTTTTATTGTGGATAGACCCATGATGGGAGGCCTTGGCATCACCATTTATCTCATTAAGAGTAGAATCAAGCCAAACATAGTTCCTGAAAAGGTCATGTAGTTTATCATCATGAAATGAGGATGTAATCCATTCCATTTTATATCATGTGGTATGTACATGATTATTTTGGACATAAATCAATATAGGTGGACCAAGAACAACTTTGGAGTAGAAATGATGTGAGTGCAGCTTATGCATGGAAGTTTCCCATTTTTTCTTTTTCATGACAGGCCAGGAGGGTATATCAACCACAAAAGGTGTTATAGGTATATGATTAGGAATTACACATATGATAGAGGCTGGTATTTATGGGATCACATGGAGTGTCTCATATCATGGTTTTTTGGGTTTCTTACTATCGAATGAGAGGGAAGTTAACTTAATTCATTGGGAATCCCTTGTCCTCTATTATTTTAGACCCCCTAAACATTATTTCCTTTTTATTTTCATTCTTCTGTGAATAAATATAATGGCATGATCAGAGGGAATTTTACCATGTAGTTTAACGTCATGTGGTGAGGATGCATGATGTCTTCTGGTTTTAGATAATTCAACTAGGATAATATGTGGTTTAATTTATCTTCACATGGAATGTAATATGGCTCCATGACGTTTAACATCATGCATCATAGACATTATATCATTCCATTTATGGTCATGTGATGATGACCAACTATTCTATTTATCCCTTTTCAGCTGAGACGTTATGTCATACCTTTTAATTTCATTCGAAAGAACCTATTACATATTTTTATAACTTGTTGTTGGAATTTTTTTCATGTGATTAAATGAAATATTTCCGTATAAACCGTGAAATGGGTGTGTTTTCATTGATCATTCCACCCACTTATATTCGGAAATAAGATCCATTATAGTGTACATTCTGTATGGAGTATGGAGTCTCCCACTTTTATGATATTTGGAGACTTCATTACAGGTATCATTGGAGTTAAAAAGACTAATTCAAGTTCTCCTTAGACTAATGAAATGGTGGGAGACCTTCTTCTTAAATGATCAAACTATTTTATTTTGAATGATTTCAAATAAATGAATATTATGAAATATTTTATCATCAAGCCACACCAACTCATCAAATTGATTCTCATATTATTCATAGTTTGAAACCAATACAAATATGGAAATAAAGACTAATGGAAACTAATATTCAATTGGTGAGGCAAATTTGGTTCTACATTCTAATGAGTGCAGGGGTGCATGTATTCCATCATAGGTCATAGTCCTTTAATCCCATAAGTTATGCAAGATAATTCCAAGCCATGAATTTTTATATTTATCCACTATCTTCTAGAGAATGTATGGTAGGGTCTTGTTAAAGGCCTCTATAAATCAATTAGACATTTCTTGATAGTGGTATAAATAGAAGGATTTTATATTTTAATTTGGTTATATCTTTTCAAAATTAGTGGAATTGATATTGTTTGCAATTTCTGTTAGTATTGAAAGGGTGAAATTTTTTGGAAAGATGATGGATTTCAAATGAAAACGCCTTTGGCCCCTTTTTTAAGGGGTATTTCTTAATACCATGTTGAGACTATGTTTATATCATTCAATATATATTAGAAATACATGGTTTTGGCAAGATGGTATGGCACCACAACATCTATTTCAAACATGGACAATAGATATTAGTGTTCTGATGTATGTAGAGACACCAATGATTAATGGATGAATTTGGAAGACACCAAGAAGGAATGACAGTTCCTTGGGAAATTCGTGAAATCTTAAGTTATAGTGGGGATCTTGTACCAATGAAATTGTATTTTATGGACAAGCATGATCCTTTACTGGTGGGTGCTATAGGATCCATTGTGCACTTCATTTAGGATAATGAAAATATCTTCTTCGTCATTACATTGGAGAAGTACACAATCAAAGTTTCTTGTTCAGAGGACATTATTGTTATTTTGAAATCATAAATAGTATAATGCCGCCATTTCCATTGTATATTTTTGTTCTAATATAATTCAAGTGGCATTAATCAATTTTATATGTATTCCTTGATGGTAACCATCCTCCCCTTGGTAGAATCATATGTTTTAGTGATAAGGATGTAATTTTTGATCTCTAATATTATTACTTGAATATTAGTGAACCCATTTGGAAATGAAAAATTATGAGGAATATTTCATCTCGGTATGGATCTGATAGCGCTATAGAAACATTATCCAATGCATTTTCATGTGTGTTGTATGATAATGGGACATGAGTCAATGTTGTCTCTATGGGAAATGGATCTGTTGAACCTTTAATATAATAAAGTATGAAGAATATATCTTCTTTTGGGATGGAATAATCCCAATTTATATGTATGATTACAATATCTTAGTCCCCATTCACTACTAGGTTGTCTACAAGTATTTGGAGCGCATCTTCCGTCTCTCTAATTAGGGCCTAATATTATACTTCATGGTTTGTACGAACTTCTCATTATAGGAGGGGGTTGGTAAAACTACCTCCACTAGGGAGATGAGAACAATACCTAATATTAATTTATTTATGTAGAATATTTCTTTCTCCTATCTATTAGGGTCTGCGATGTATAGTAAAAATACATTCATTATATTTGGGTGACTCCATAACTTGATTATATATCCTCATCTAATTTTTTTATTTAATTTTGGTTTTTATCGAAACAGGCTTTCTAAATGTAAATCTTCCAATGCCTAACCTTTCACTTATTTACGAGGCACAAATTGTATATCAAATTTTTCTGAATAACCTCCCACCATGCTAGATTTCCAATCAGCATAATATTACTGACGATATATTTGAATCTGTTATTGAGATAAAAAACAGGCTTATGGTGCCACAAATTGTGCATCGGTTTTTGAATCCCAATGATCAATTCAATGTGGAATATCATGATATCTCGATAACATGTATTAGTGTTGACCATAGTTTTTCTAAGATTATAAAGGATTTTTTCATTCACATCATCATTATTTTGTGCACAGAAGATTCCCAGTGATCGCATGAGGGTCATCATATATAGATTGATTGGATTCCCCTTAATAGGTGGAATTTATACAGATGGGATCAATTGGTACTTTTGAGGTTGTCAAATAATTCAAGATAGTCATTGGTGCACTATTATAGGACCACAATATTCATTATTTCTTTTAATAGAAAACACATTACTATAATGTTTTATTGGATGAGACAGATATACACCAGGTGTCCACTATGTCCTATAAACTCTATATGTTATTGTTGATGAGACATTCTGAGGATATCTATTATTTTCTTAGGATCAACATTGATGAGGTTGTGGATTACAATGATGCATATAAAATTTCTTATGGTTATCACAAAATCCCATTTCTAGGGATTCATCTTTAGGATTTTTTGGTGTAGCGTGTTGATGATGGTATCAAAATCATATAGATGGTCAGAACTTTTTCTGGACATAAACACAATATTTTCAACTCAATAGTCAACAAACATCAATGGATGGGTTGGAATATGTGATTCAGGGAACAATAGTATTTCTCTCCAATGTTCATTAACATAAATTTAATTAACTAATAAAAACATACTCCAAGGAGAACTAAAGATATTGGATTCCTCATATTATATTTCAATTTAAATATGGTATTACCAAGAATATCTATCCATGAAGGAGAGATAATTAAAACTATTCCCTTCACCATTCCAGAGTTTTGTGATTGGAATAAGGATTTCTTCACTCAAATATTTCATGTTGAGATCAATAAATTTGATGACAGTTGTTATTATTTCATTCTTTATCAATATTGTGGTGATATTGGGTATCCACATTTGATATTGTTACTCTCGGATGAACTTATCATTGATGATCGTTTTCAATTCATCGTCAATTTTGGAGGAATGAGTTGGGTGAATCCTTCATACTATCTATTTGTATCCTAAACAAGCTTCCAAAATACCCATCAAATGTGTGGTTTCCTTGGGATAATAGTCAATAATATCAAGGTAATTCCAGGAAAACACATCCAAGTGTTTCCTTACGAAGGAATTATAAACCTCATGTTCTTTGTAATTCATCACAACATGGATCAATGTGGGCCGTGGATCTTCATATGTTCCCATATTTATTTATCTGAGTTCATAGAATATGGTGGATACAACTTCCTCAAATGATGATGTGGAATCACTGAGGTCTTCCAAATTTTTCACATTACTTACTTATTTTTTTTTCTCTTCTAGAGTTTTAGGAGATGAAGCATGTTTTTTAGAGTTATGTTATGATTCAACATTTGAACATTGAAAAATCGAATCAATCATTTCTGGCATAATATATGGCATGAAACCATTTTGGCTATCTGAAGGGGAGATGAGGGACTAAGAATGAGTATGTACATTTTTATCCACTTACACGACAACTTCTTCCATCCAATCTGATTTAATAGTTAATTGTTGAATCATAATGGATTTTATAAAGACATTTTCATTCAGGCTTCCATTATTGTTTATAAAGTTTTCAAATTCTTGAGCACCATTGGGATTAGTTATCATGGAAGTCATAAAAAATGTTCTTGATAAATGATTCAAATCAAGGCCAATCCTACGACTTAGTTTACTGGATGCACATACTCTTCACTGATACGCTTTAATGGATTGGCCTAAATAATGTCTAGACTATTTAGGTCATTGATTCAAGAGACATCATTAGTCGAACATTTCTTTCCATCCTTATGTTATAATATATATTCAATTGCCTATGATTCACTATAATTAAATGGGAATTTTTCAAAATGAAATATACCAATATGTCCATTTATGCAATATTACATTCATTATTAGTATGATTATGGGATGATAACTTAGCAATGTAGCCAATGTCTCCTGAGATGAACATTGAGGGTCACATCCTTCCTAACAAACGTTAATTATGAGTCGTACACAAGATCCATGATATGAGTTGCATGTTTAATTTCACCAAGATGTGTTTCTCATTCTTTTTATAACCATATATAAATAACATTGATGGGGAAAATTGATATTCACTAAAATCCAGTCAATGAAGTGTTCTGATTGGATTGAGGTTGACTCCCGATCCCCCGTTAATGAAATCTAATCAGACATCAATTTTATTTCTCTTATTAAATACGTTCAACAGTCTAACATTTCTCTATATGATAACATCATTATCATAATATGTGAATGATATGACCATGTGAAATTATGAAGGATAAATCTTTGTGCAATACATTTTGTTTTTAGCATATACAATAAGAAATAATTTGTGGCTCGACAAGGCCAATATTTTTTCTGTTTTAGGGTATTTTGATATAATTAGAGCCACGACGACTAAAAAAAGGCTAGAAAAAATTATAACTACTTAAAAACATTATAATTTTGGTCAAATGGTTTTTTCTGATTTTAATAGTGCTTTAGGAGCTGATGTACTGGATATGGAATGATCAACCCATGGAATACTAACTGAAGGTAGTTTTTCTCAAGGTGAATTAAGTCAACAATGATTTACAACATGATGAGGTTGGTTAAGATATTTTTACTAGACTGGATGATCTTATAGGACGATCATGTCTTTGAAGACAATGACTTGGATGGGGGAATATTAATTCCCTTACTGAGCACACTTGATAGATCTCAAATGAATTTTGGCCATGTAGATTATTCGTGCCACAACACAGTTAGGGTAGTGACTCCTTGCACAACTGCATTATCACATGTATCCTAAAATATGACAACCTATTCAACTAGTTCCCTAATATATTGTAGTGAATTAGGTTCTATAATCAGGATCATATATTGAGACAGAATCCATTAAATGAAAAAAATTCGTGGAAAAAGAGATCAACTACTAGTTTAATGGGTATCCCTTCTGGAGGGTTGGCTCTTATTGTACCATTTTACAAGTAGTTACTATGATTCTAGAACTATACACAATGAAGAGAGATAATGTAATAGTGGACATTGGATTTGAAATCAGCTCATCTATTTGGGTTTTCATCTTACTCTCCAAGCCATGTCATATTTTTGAGGACTGCATTTCATAGGAATAATATATCTGTGATGTTTGAGTTGTTTTAAAAAAAGTGGTTGTAGGGTAAATTGTCTATTTCAATTGTATTTGTAGAATAGCATGAGTTTTGTTGATCATATTTGTGACCATACAATTATTAATCATCTTTGTACCATTTTTGTTAACTTCTATTTATTCATTATCCTCCTCTAGATCGGTGGTAAAGACATGTTCTACCTAAGCAGGTGGCCTCCCTATAATTTCATTCCCATATTAAACTGTCATTTAAAGGATATCTTTGAATAAAAACACTCTGGGATGTTGTTCCACATTATATTATATAAGGGAAAATCATTTTGGATATCATCCTCATTATCATTTCTAGGATTTTTGTGTTTTCGATACATGATCATGTTTTTCTCCAATTCGTGGATGGATTATCCAAGGAATGGTAAATTTAAAAAGAATAGAATTTTTTCATCTCCTTAATTTTTTTTCATCTATACTCTTATTTTTCATCAGGATGAGGCTAACATTGTTTATATTTTTATAAAGGATGAACTGAAGGATATAGTGTATGACAGGGAGCGGGATTGGGTACAAAGTCCCGCATATGTGTATCCAGCTTACCATATTCATTCACTATTCCACTTTATTGAGATGATGGAGTTACTCAGGACATAGATTTGGTATCAAGGATGGAGTGTTCTCCTCTTTGAGCGATCATGGAATTTTCATAAAAACCACCCATAAATTACAAACGGAGATGTTCCGATATAACATGTAATAAAAATTCATCATACGTATAGGCAAAAAGTCTTTATGAGGGAGACATGGGAATAATGTTCATGCATGTTCATTCCCCTGAGTAATAAAATCCAAGACCCATTCATTTTACCACTATTTAGACTTTGAAAGGATGATAAATTTTGTCTTCTACAATGTTGAGATGAACAAGGAGATGAACTTATTAAAAAGGTCTTACCACCTCTTAATTGATAGATAATGTAAGCTATCGTACCACATAAATTCTTTTCCCTGTAGTGATTACACGAAACAACTGATTTTCACTACCTCTTATTCTTCAGGGGTACCCACCCTGAAATCATAGTGAGAGGTAAAATTCATTAAGTGCTACAGTAGGTCTTTTGGTCAATTAAAATTTGAAATTAAGGGTTTCTAATGTCCAGTAGGGGGATATATAGATATCCCATTATAACTGTAGGTTCCGGGCACAATGGAAGCGCTTTGGTGGGATTTTCCCACCTGTAATTTTAACGTTAAACAAAATTCAATCTGAGATCTGTCGCGATTTAAAACACCAAATCATCAGAATAGAACGAATAATGGAAAAATTAAGAGGGAATCATGGAACCGTAGCGATAGTATCATCATACGTTGGTTATAATTAATTTAATTAATTCACAAGAATTACCTTGGTGGAATCCTTTCTTTTTTAATGTCTCTGGTCACGATCTGATGTGATCCATCATTGCGTCATGCAATCCAAGTGTAGGATTCCTCTAGCAGTGATCCAAACGTGTGCCACATATCTCTAGACATCGCTGAAGGGGTCTTAGAGTGATAGCGTGGAAGAACCTTCTATTTCGATGTCCTCCTTCAGTTGCCTTCGTCTCTCACTCTTGAGAGCGTTCTTGGAGGAAGGAGTTCATTCGAGCTTGAAAGAATTATTCAGAATTGTTGTGCACAATGATTCTCCCCTGAAAAGTGATGGGGTTATGAGGATATTTATAATTAGGTTTGAGGTTATAGAGTTATGAAAATAAATAAACATGTAATGCGTTTTATTTATTTCATTAATTCTTATTGAAAACCCCCATGTGGAATTATTAATTCCTTTACATGCACCCACACGGATTATAATAAATATCATTTAATAAAACAATATTATATCCTCAAAATCCCAATTGAAAAACTACATGGTGTGTAATCATTAATACAAGACGTTTACTCATTTTCCATAAAACTACACTGCATGTATATTTAATGTACAAGGTGTGTACTTTTTTCCATTTATCATTATTTCTTCCACCACATTTATTAGACCTTGAGTAATGGCTATTTATTTCTTAAATAAATGAAACTGCATTACTCGCTAATAAATATATTATTTTTCCCACAATATATTCTCTCGATTAACTAGTGTCGAGATAAATTCAATCATGCATCCTTAAATAATTATTAAACCATTGTCAGGAATAATATTTATTTAAATGTTAAATTAATATTTAACTGAGATACATGGACACACTTAGTGTGTGACCCTCTAGTCCCCTTTCTCAGTGGCATTAGGCAGAGCTTGCCTAAAGTCCATGTTTAGCATCTAGCAACATGCTAAGGCACCCATAGAGAAATAATTTAATATCGTAATGACGTGTCACCTCCTATGAATGTTTAATGTGTAATATAATCCCTTCGTCTCGTTATCTCGAATCAAGCGGGTTGCATGCTTGTGCCATCAACCCATGTGCTCAATTATTCATTCTTTGACTTTCCGGAATTGAACTCACCCATACTTTACCATGCAAATGGATTTATTTAGGCTATATCAATTCCATAAAAGGCCTGAGATATCTACTTCTGTTATGGAACAAAAGGGAAATATCCTTTCTCGCATTATCTATTAATGCTGTAATACTCATGATGCGCCCAAGGTATCCTACCTCGCTGCAAAAAGTGTGTCGTCACAGTTTTTGTCAATACATCTAAGTGTGTGAGTTGTAATACCCATTAATAATAATCTTAATGTCTAAGTGCCAATACACACATCTGCAGATAGGAACATCCAATGACACTATGAAATGTGGATTTCCTTCTAGCGGGCCTCGTCTCATAATATCCTCCTGGATATTACCAAGGGCGCACACCATGAGAAGGTGCCCCCAAAGACTTATGAGTCCTCACCCCTAATGGCATTTATTATTTGTGTACCTCAAATAACATCATCCAGTCAAAGAACATATATTTAAGAACAGTGATATGGCACTTCTGGGTTCTAATCATAGCAGGGATCCGCTATGACCCTTTAATGCAAAAATTATCCTTGGGACATTATCACATGCATTGTCACACAGAAGAACAATCAAGATGTGATAATATGTTTATTTAATAAATAATGTACAATGTAGTTGGTTTTAAGCCACCAAATACAACAGACTCCCAACTGGACTAGAGCCAACTGCCAACAACCATTAACCAACTAGCTCTCAATGATATTCATGTTTCTGTTGAGATGGGCCTTTAGTCATGGGGTCTGCCACATTCTCTTCTATGGACACTCTGATCACTGCAACTTCACCCCTATGATATAAGTCCCTCAAGAGGTGATAATTCCAGAGTATTTTCTTTGTTCGTTGATGTGGCCTTCGTTCTTTTGCAAGAGCCACAATTGCGGTATCATCACAATACAATGTAATAGGATCTTTACTACTAGGAACCACATCAAGCTCCTGGAAAAAGTTCGGAATCCATACGGCTTCCTTGGATGAATCAAAAGACACTATATATTCATAATCTTCTGTAGAATCGGCAAAAACTGGCTGCATTGAACTCGTCCGACTCACAGCTCTTCCATTGAGACAGAAAACATATTCAGATTGTGACTTCAGATCATTCTGAAATGTTTGAAAATCAGCATCAACATACCCTCTGATGACGAGCTTATCATCTCCTCCATACACCTGAAATATATCCTTAGTTATTCTCAGATACTTATGGATAGTCTTAACATGAGTCCAATGTTGTCCTCCTGGATCTGCTTGATATCTGCCTACCATGATCAGTGCATAGGAAACATCAAGACTGGTACATAACATGGAATACATGATGGATCCTACAGCTAAAGCATATGGAATCTTACTCTTTCTATCATTCTCTTGTTGTGTCCGAGGACACATTTTCTTAGAAATACGTAGGCCATGTGACACTGGAACCAATCCCCTATTGGATTGTTCCATACTAAATCTCATTATTATTTGGTCAATGTATGTACTCTAACATAGTCCATGCAACATCTTGGATCTATCACGAATGATCGTTATCCCTAGAATGTAGGCTACTTCACCCAAGTCCTTAATGGAGAAAAACTTGTTCAACCAGTCCTTAACTGACTGTAGGACTGGTACATCGTTTCCAATAAGCAATATGTCTTCAAAATATACTACTAGGATAATGATCACATTCCCATTAAATAGTTTATAAAAACATGGCTCACATTCAGTCTTAATGAACCCAAATTCCATTATGTCTTCATAAAATCAAACGTTCCATGACCTGGATGCTTTCTTTAATCCATAAATGGATTTCTACAACATGGAAATCCATTTGGCTTCACCTGGTGTCACAAACCCTTCGGGTTGTGTCATATAGACATATTGCTGAAGGTTCCCATTAAGGAATGATGTTTTAACATACATCTTCCAAATCTCATAGTCATTGTATGATTTTATGGCAAGTATGATTATTATGGATTTAAACATGGAATCATGGGAGAAGGTTTCATCATAGTCAATTACTTGATGCTGTCTGACTCCTTTACCCACTAGCCTTTCTTTATAGGTGCTAACTTGACCTTCCATGTCCAGTTTTTTCTTGAATTCCCATTTTCATCCAACATGCTTTAGGTCAACTGGCTCATCGACCAGAACCCAGACATGGTTCTAATACATGGAATCCATCTCAAACTTCATATCTTCTATCCATCTTGCAGCTTCTGATCTTTCTACTTCTTCTATGTAGGATATAGGTTCATCATTGTCCAAAAATAATTATTCACCATCCTTGGTGACTAGGAAACGAAATTTCTCTGGTTCCCTTACCTATCTTTAGCTCCTATGTAGTACATGTGTTTCTAGAACCTCTTCCATGGGGACCTGTGAAACTTGTTCCTATTCCAACTCGTGTGTATCTTGAGCATCAACTTAGTTGAAGTCAATCTTACTCCCACTATCCTTCTTGAGAATGTTCTCCCTCTATAGAAAGATAACTTGTCTGGTGATAATCATTTTCTTGTCTGAAGGTTTATATTGGTAATATCCTTTCATTTCCTTGGGATATCCTATAAAGACACACCTCGTGACCCAGGGTGATAGTTTTTTTCCTGAAAAGGCCTTATCATATTCCTCGCATCCCCATACACGTGTGTGGGAAAAATTGGGTTTCCTTCCATTCCATAACTCAGATGAAATTCTATTTTCCACCTTAGTTGGTACTTGGTTTAATGTGTATGATGCAGTTTGTAATGAATATCCCCAAAAGAAGAACCGAAGATCTGCATGACTCAACATCGAACTCACCATGTCCAACAAGGTGTGGTTCCTACTTTCACTAACACCATTCCACTATGGTGTATAAGGAGGAGTGAGCTGAGATAGAATCCCAGACTCCCGTAGAAGATCGATGAACTCCTGGTTCAGATATTCTCCACCTCGATACGATCGAAGTTTCTTCATCTTCTTACCAAGCTGATTCTCTACTTCATTCTTTAATTCATTAAATTTCTCTAAGGCCTCTGACTTATACCTCATTAAGTAGACATATCCATATCTACTCAAATCATCAGTAAAAGTAAAGAAGTTAGAATATCCAACTCTATCTTATACTGGAAATGGTCTACAAACATCCGTGTGTACCAATCCTAGAAGCTCTGTGGCCCTTTCACCCTGTCCACCAAAAGGCGTCTTGGTCATTTTTCCTTATAAACAAGCATGACATCTATCAAGTGGTTTTAGCACAGTAGAGTCTATATATCCATCTTGGAAGATCATTGTCAAGCGCTTCTCGTTCACATGACCGAGATGGGGATGCCATAACTAGGTGATGTATGAGTCATTGAGTTTGTTTCGTTATCGATTTCAAACACTTGGTTTTGATTATTTAATACATACAAACCATTATTTAAATGTTCCATACAATAGCATACATTTTTCCTATAAAAGAGACAACCCTTATTTCCAAACTTGAAAATAACTCCATCCATATCCAAACAAGATACAGAAATTATATTCTTGGTAACACTAGGCACATAATAGTAGTTATTTAAAACCAAAATCATTCTAGTTGGAAATGAGAGGTGGTAATCGCGAATAGCCAACGTAGCCAGCCTTGCACCATTGGCAACTCGATGATCCACCTCTCCTCTCGCAATATTTCTAAATCTACTTTGTCTATGCATTTGCATACAGATGTGAGCCCCTCAAGCGGTATCTAATCCCCAATGTGTAGAAATAGAATGATTACACTCGATAACAAACGAACCATTAGCGTCCCCACACTTATTGGGGGTGTTCCTCTTCTAGTGTCCTTGCTTTCCACATGAAAAAACACACCGCCTCCAGTTCCTTGCCCTGCCTCTGGATCTTCCCCTTCTTGGAGGGATGGTGCCCAGGGGCTTCAGACTATTTATAAGTCTTTGTCCCCTTTTCCTTGTCCTTCCTTTTCCTATTCACCATATGGAATTTGGGTTTTTCACACCCCATGTACTTATCTTTCTGGAGAATCATGGTCATAAGTTCTAATAGACTCATCTCATTGTTTCTCATGTTGTAGTTGACAATAATGCTAGAGAAGGTCTTGGGCAGTGATGATAGGATGAGATCTATACGCAACTCATCCGGGAATTTAATCCCTAAGATGTCCAGGTGTTCAATGTAGCCAATAAGCTTGACTATATGAGGCCCAGCTGGCGCAGACTCTCCTAGCTTAGTTTTAAACAAAGAATTGGAGATCTCATACCTCTCCTATCTCACATTCTCTTGGTAGATATCTTTAAGGTGAGACATCATGCTATACGCGTCCATGTTTTCATGTCACTTCAAGAGCTCATTTGACATGGCCGATTACATCAAACACTTGACATCTGCGACATCATCCATATGTTTCATATAGAGAGATAATTCCTCATCACTGGCCTCTTTCCCAGGCGCAACTGGAATAGGCTCTTCCAGCATATACAATTTCCTTTCGTGGTGAAGGATGAGACGTAAACACCTCTGCCACTCTTGGAAATTGGTGCCGGTGATAAGGTTTTCCTTCTCGAGTATGGTTCGCAATGATATGTTTGAAGTTATTTTCTTTTCGGTTCTACAAATTATGATGAGAAAAGGTTTAGTACTTTATTATAAAACTGAGACAAATAAATAAATTAATACTTATTAGTCTCCCACTATTTTATCAAAATCCAATAGCCCTCACCATTGATGTCAAAATATTATATTTCCTGAATATTCAGTGGAATGGATCCATATTTCCATTCACATTACCCAAACTAGGGTTGGTCAAGAAACTTGAAGGGTTTTTGGTAGGCATTCCAAGTGTGAACTGCATTAAATTGCAGCTCCTTGATCCGTTGAGTGGACTCCCCAATCCTGAAATCCTTTTATTTTGGATTTCCTCAACCTTTGCCTCTTGGTCACACCATGTCCTGCTGTGGCAATCAACCCATGATGCGAACCAATTCAAATCAACCCAAAACATTGAATTAGAATTCCCTTATAATTGAAATCACCCCAACTAGGGTTGGTCAGGAACTTTGAACTATGGTTCGATTCTAACCAGGATTATGGAAGGCTATATTGACATAATATTTCTTTTGAGGGATTTTATCCTTTTACGTAAATTTCCACTTCATTATCTTTTATTACATGCTTGATAATATTAAGTGGGATATACATATGTGATTAACCATGTCTAAGATAATATTTATGTATAAGACAATTTTATTTTAGTTCCATATTGCATGCTTGTTTAATTCATTAATTGGGTAATCATGACAACACACCCACAATAAATAAACCATGAAACTGACAGAAATAAAATAAATGGTATTATCATGAGATTTTCTACTGGTTTGTTTATCTAGAGGTTGTTAAACTAACCCAAGACCTGGGGTAGAAACGCCTTGAACCTCTCGGGATCATGTTTACAGCTTTCCACCTGTCTAATTTTGTATCTCCATGGATTGGTTTCTCCTTGTCTCCTGATTTGAGCCACCTCCACTAGCTGGGAGCTCCATCCATTACGTATGCATTTATCTCAAATGCAGGTGAGGGTTAAAAAGGGGTTTTTACATAAAAAAATCCTTGGGTGCACAAGCCCTACATATTAATGAGGAGATGGCTCGCATGCCAAAAAATTCAATTTAAATAAATTAAATAAATAAACCATTCACATACATAGTGTAGGGTCGAAATAATGATGTAAATGCTCAATATACAAGAGGGGGGGGGGTGAATTGTATACTTTAAAAATTCCTTTGGAACCATTAAAGTTAGTTATGAATAACTATGGTTTCATTAAGCAAATAAAAGGGCTAAGTTTAACAAAGTTAAACTTAAGAAAATTCACAACACCTCTAACACCAAATGAAAACTTGGAAAGAGATTCCGAAAGTAGGTTCTAGAAATATGGTTCCGGAAAATGAAACTTAACAAAAGATTACAATATGAGATTCTAACATAAAGCGTATAGAATCTAAATGAAACAGAGTACAAGTAAGGAAGTATAAGAAAGTTATACTTTACTTATAATACGAAATGCAGTGGAAATAAACAAGTAGTAAAACTAAAAGTAACAAGATATAAGTCTTTTAACCCAAAGAGAAGGGTATCCAACAACCATGGATGAATGTCCCTTGATTTATATTTTCAAGCAAGTATGTCTTACCCACACTAGGGTAAGCCCTCGATACAAAGATCAGAGTCTATATCTTGCTATCCTCGCAAGCCCTCAACTTCACGGTAGTTGGAAACCTCTGTCTTCCTCAGCAAGGAAGCCCTCAACATCAAGGTGTTGGAAACCTCTGTCTTCTTATCCCCGGAAGTCCTCGAATGAAATCACCAACATTCGGAGTCACACAAAGAAAAAACTGAATGAGCGGTTTAGTACGCACAAGGCATGAAAATATTTCTCTCTCTAGAAATCACCTTAGAAGCTTGTGGTCTCTAGATTGATCAACTTCATCGTGTCTCTGAGCTCTTTCAAATGAGCTCTTATTTATAAGAAAATTTACAACGGTCAGCTCCCTCTTCCAATGGACTTATTTTCCATGAAACTCGGAGGGACATGTACACGTGTAACTCAACCAATTGTTAGTTAGAAACCGAATAGACGACATCGTTTTATAACAAACTATGTATAACTAAATGCACGACATCGTTTTGAAAGAAAGTATTTGTGAGTAAAATATAATCAATAGTTCGGAGTGTAAGTAAGTCCAATGTTCGGAGTCTAATCAAGATGAAGTTCGGAGTCAATGTTAATAAATGATCGGATTCTGTTTTATAGGAATTCGGAGTCTGGTTTCACCAGAGATCGGATTCTGAACCTGTAGAGTTCGAAGTTGAACTTTTTAAAAGTTCGGAGTCGAACTTCTTAAGAGTTTGGAGTCGACCTTCTTAAGAGTTTGGAGCCGAACTACAAAAGAGTTCGGAGTCGAACTTCTTCAGAGTTTGGAGTCGAACTACAAAAGTGTTCGGAGTCGAACTTCTTTAGAGTTCAGAGTCGAACTTCTTAAGATTTCGGAGTTGAACTGCTTAAGAGTTCGAAGTCGAACTTCTTCAGAGTTCGAAATCCAGATTTAGGATTAGAACTACATTACAGATCACATCTAGAATTTGGATCCTAAAAACAGAATACTTCAAATCTTTTCATTATATGGCTCTGGAAATTTGGTTATGAATCCGGTTTTTGAATTTAAGAATAATATTGCTATGTATATAAAAAAATCTAGGTTAAGGTAAATTTCCTTAAAGAAGTAAATTTTCCTTATGGGGGTAAAAATAATATTTGTTCAAGTATAAGGTGTTTGTGATTTTCAAAACAAGAAGGAATGGAAACGTCATAAGGAAAAACTTATTGACTCAACTCAAAGGACTTAGTCTAGCTCATGATCATCCATAAATGCAGCGATATTTATGCATAAATAAAACTAGAATTCAATTCTTTATTCGTGCTTGTTGAAGATAAATCATGCTTGAATCAATTAATTATCTTTAATTAATCAATCCTTTTATCTTAAACCCTTTTATAAACTTCCTTGAGATTCTCATCCATAAAAATTTTAATCAAATAAAATCATTTAAAGTTATCCTTGTATGTCACTTGTACCTTGGAGGTAACCTAGTGAATTCCCATTTATTACGCAGATGTTAAATTAAACACATATATATAAAACACCTATCACATGTTGTGCCTCAGCTTTAAGCCTACACTATGGTACATGTCTAAAGGGTTTGTATAAAATAATAATAAATTTTAATAAGCCTGCATAATTTGTGTGAGTACACGGTGTGTAGTTCCGACAACACGGCGTGTACTTTTCTTCACTGTCTATCCGAAGTACATGCCCGGGGACATGGTGTGTTAATGTACATTGGAAAATTTCAGAGTACACAGTGTGTACAGTGGGACAGACATCGTTTAGTTTCTGCGTTACACGGTTTCAAGCCGGGCAGGCCATGTACGAGGTAAACAGTCCAACCCTTACCTGAAGGGACTACACGACATGTTCTGTTGGACCACACAGTGTGTAATCCGGAAACGGCGTGCCAACTATTCCAGGTCAACACACAGTGTCATAAATGACTTAGATCGAATCAATACACAGCCTGATTTGGCAGTCCAGTCTGATGCATGAACCTAGAGTACACTGCGTGTACTTCCGAATACATGTCGTGTATTCTGGTGTTGTACGGCCAGAAACGTTTGGCTTATCCTGATGAGTTCCTCTATTTTATTTTAATCAAAATTAAAAGAAAAATTCGTTTTTGTGAGGTGAGTGAGAAATGAGGGAGGAGGAACAGATCCCGAGATTCCTATTTCTAGAACGATTAAACTTGAATTGAAACAACTAAATTATTAAATGCGTAAAACATCAACGAAAAACTAAATAATTATAATCAACGATATGACCCCTCTGATACCACTTGTAGGTTCCGGGCGCAGCGGAAGCGTGTCGGTGGGAGTTTTCCCAACATTAATTTTAATTTTAAAAAATGTTCAATCCAAGATCGATCAGGATTTAAAAAGCCAAATCATCATAATAGAATGAAGAACAAAAAAATTAGGAGGGAATCATAGAACCATAGAGATATGATCATCATATGTTGGTTATAATTAATTTAATTAATTAACAAGAATTACCTTGGTGGAATTATTTCTTTGTTGATGTCTCTGGTCATGATCCTATGTGATCCATCATTGTGTCATAGAATCAAAGTGTAGGATTCCTCTAGTGGTGATCCACATGTGTGCCACGTATCTCCGGACGTCGCCGAAATGGATCTCAGAGTGATAGAGCCGAAGAACCTTCGCATGCGATGTCCGCCTTCGGTCGCCTTGGTCTCTGGGTCATGAGAGATTTCTTGGAGGAAGGAGTTTTTTTGGGCTTGAAGGAATTCTTCGGAATTGTTGTGCACAATGTTCTCCCTAGAAAAGTGATGGGGTTGTGAGGATATTTATAATTTGGTTTGAGGTTAGAGAGTTATGGCAATAAATAAACACATTACATTTATTATTTATTTCATTAACTATTTTTGAAAACCCCCATGTCGAATTATTAATTCCATGACATGCGCCCACGCTGATTATAATAAATATAATTTAACAAAACAATATTATATCCTCAAAATCCCGACTAGAAAAATTACACGGCATGTAATCATTAATACACAGTGTGTACTCGTTTTCCAAAAAACTACACAACATTTATATTTATTATACACGGTGTGTAATTTTATTTTCTATTTATCATTATTTCTTCCTCAACATTTATTAGACCTTGAGTAATGGCTATTTATTTCATAAATAAATGTAACTGCATTAATCGCTAATAAATATATTATTTCACCCACAATATATTCTCTTGAATAACTAGTTTCGAAATAAATGCGATCAAGAATCCTTAAATATTTATTAAACCACAGTCATGAATAATATTTATTTAACTTGTTAAATTAATTTTTAACTGAGATACATGGACTCACTTAGTGTGTGACCCTCTAGTCCCCTTTCTCAGTGGCATTAGGAAGAGCCTGCCTAATGACCAAAGTTAGCGTCTAACAACACACCAAGGCACCCATAGATAAAGAAGTTAACTCCAAAATGACGTGTCACCTCATACGAATGTTTACAGTGTAATATAATCCATTTGTCTTGATATCTCGAATCAAGTGGGTTTCATACTAGTGCCATCAACCCATGTGCTCAATTATTCTTTCATTGAATTTTTGGAATTGAACTCGCCCATACTTTCCCATGGCCATGGATTTATTTAGGCCATATAAATTCCAAAAAAGGCCTGAGATATCTACTTATGTTATGGAACATAAGGAAAAAGTCCTTTCTTGAATTATCTATTAATGCAGTATTACTCCTGATGCAACCAACGTATCCTACCTCGCTGCGAAAAAAGTGTCATTATAGTTTTCGTCAATACATCTAAGTGCATGAGTTATAATACCCATTAATAATAATCTTTAAGTATAAGGACCAATACACACATCCGTAGATAGGAACATCCAATGACACTATGATATGTAGATTTCCTACTGGCGGGCCTCATTCTCATAATATCCTCTTGGATATTGTTGAGTCAATAAGGTTTTCCTTATGAATTTTCCATTCCTTCTTGTTTTGAAAATCACAAACACCTTATACATATGAAAATATTATTTTTACCCCCATAAAGAAAATTCACGTCTTTAAGGAAATTTAACTTAACCTAGATTTTCTTATACATATAAATATTTTTCTTAAATTCTAAAACTAGATTCATACCCAAATTCCCGGAGCCATATAATGAAAAGATTTGGAGCATTATGTTTTTAGGATCCGAATTCTGGATGTGATCTGTAATATAGTTCTAATCCGAATTATGGACTCCGAACTTTCATGAGATTGATTCTGAACTCTTAAGTAGCTCGACTCCAAACTCTGAAGAAGTTCGACTCCGAACTATGAAGAAGTTCGACTCCGAAATCTTAAGTAGTTCGATTCCAAACTCTGAAGAAGTTCGACTCCGAACTATTAAGCAGTTCGAACCCTAACTCTTAAGTAGCTCGACTCTGAACTCTAAAGAAGTTCAACTCCGAACTCTAAAGTAGTTCGACTCCGAACTCTTGAGTAGCTCGACTCCGAACTCTGAAGATGTTCGACTCCGAAATCTGAAGAAGTTCGACTCTGAACTCTTAAGTAGTTCGACTCCGAACTCTGAAGAAGTTCGACTCCGAACTCTTAAGCAGTTCGAACCCAAACTCTTAAGTGGTTCGACTCCGAACTCTGCAACATAAAAATCCGATCACTGGTGAAACCAGACTCCGATTTCCTATAAAGAAGATTCCAAATATTTCTTAATCATAGACTCCGAACATCATTTTGGTTAGGCTCTGAACTTTTAAGTTTCTCACACTCCAAAATATTGATTATCTTTTACATACATATGCTTCATTTCAAAATGATGTCGTACATTCAGTTATACATGGTTTGTTATAAAACGATGTCTTCTATTCTGTTTCTAATTCACCGTTGGTTGAGTTACACGTGTACATGTCCCTCCAAATTTTATGGAAAATATGACCATTGGAAGAAGGATCCGACCGTTGGAAATTTTCCTATAAATAGGAGCTCATTTGAAAGAGCTCGAGAGGAATAAGTTGATCGATCTAGAGAACACATGCTGTTAAGGTGATTTAGAGAGAGAAGAAGCTTTTCATGCCTTGTGCATACTGAACCGCTTGTTTAGATTTCTTTGTGTGACTCCGGATGTTGGTGATTCCATTCGAGGAATTATGGAGATAGGAAGATAGAAGTGCCAACTACCTTGAAGTTCGAGGGCTTCCTTGCTGAGGAAGACAGAGGTTCCAACAGCCTTGAAGTTGAGGGCTTGTAGGGATAGCAAGACAGAGATTCCGATATTCGTATCGAGGGCTTACCATGATGTGGGTAAGATAGACTTGTTGAAAGTATAAATCAAGGGACCTTTATCCAAGGTTGTTGGATACCCTTCTCTTTGGGTTAAAATATTCATATGTTGTTCTTATAGTTTTACTACTTGTTTTTCCGCTGCATATTGTATTGTAAGGAAAGTATAACCTTCTTGTATTTCCTTACGCTTTTACTCTTATTAGTTTCAGATTCTATACACTTTAAGGTAGAATCTTATATTGTAAAATTTGGTTCCAACTCTCCATTTGGTGATTAGAAGTGTTGTGAGTTTTCTTAAGTTTAACTTTGTTAAACCTACATTTTCCTTGTCTAAGGAAAACATAGTTATCTATAACTAACTTTAAAGGATCCAAAGGAATTTTTAAAGTGTAAAATTCACCCCCCCTCTTGTATATTGAGCATCTACATTGTTATTTCGATCCTACAATTGGTATCAGAGGAGGTCTCTGAAATACTCATACTCACGTATAAGTTTTTCTTGTATTTTTATTCTGAACATTTTCATTCCGAACTTTGTCATTCCAAACTTTGTGGTTACGATCTTTTTCTACTAACTAGTTGGTTGCCCAAGTTGTTATAGTATGGAAGGAATCAATGTTGGCTCTATAGACAATCTAAATCCTACAAGACCACCAATCATTGATGGTAATGACTATGAATACTGGAGAGATCAGATGAAGACTTTTGTCATCAACACTGGATTGGATAATTTCTTTATGCTTACTGGTGATTATAAAATTCATGATAAGGATGTTAGAACGTTCACTAACCTCGAAAAGAAAGATTATCAACTCAATTATAAGGTATGTAATACTTTACTATGTTCAATGACTAGAAATATATATAGCCAAATTTCTTCTTTTGAAGCATCTAATTGTATCTGGAAGAAGATAGAAGTTACACACTTTGGCACTTCTAAAGTGATTGAAACTAGGAGAGCTATGCTTAGAGCTGAGTACCATGGATTCAATTTTCCATATGGTGAACCAATCTGCAAATTTCAATAGAGGTTTATGACTATAGTCACCAGCTTACAGTCTATGGGAGAAAAAGTATTAGATGATGAAGTCCTTGTAGATGAGATAATTGATATTATTCCCAATGAGTGGGAATCAAAGAGAACAACCATAGATGAGAACAGGAAGGTAACTCAAATTTCTCTTGATGAGCTATTCAGGACTCTTCTCCTACATGAAACTAGAATTAAGAGAGATGCTAAAAACATCAAAAAGAAGAATGGGAATGGTACCGTTTCTTTTACAACAACATAAAATCACATGAAAGCTAAGACTCCTGAGAGAGTAAACATATCCAAGTCTAAGAAGGTGGTTGTTCAGTCAGATTCTCGTGAAAGTAAAATCTCAATAAATGAGGTAGCAAATCTTGCTCGAAGGATGAACAAGATAGACGGCCAGAGAAACTTCCAATCCATGTATAAGAAAAAGGAAACGAAATAAAGGAAAGATGGAGAAGTTACTTGTTACGAATGCAAGAGAGATGGACATACAAGACCAGATTTCCCTCTACTAAAAAAGAACGAAAGGAATGAAAGGCATTATGAAAGGAGCAGGAAGTAGTATTACAAAACCAAAGATAAGAAAGTTCTAAAAGCAAATGACACCTAGAGTGCCAGTGGTGGTGACTCTTCAGATGAATTTTCTGATTATGAATCTTCAGGAATGAAGAATCTTGATCTTATATCCAGATTACCTATTGACAATCATTGATTTATGGATAAGGTATGAAATGCTGAATCATTGACTAATGTATCTTTAAATCCTAATGATAGTAAGTATTATAACTCCTCATAAGAAGAATCCTCTTCTGATGAAGAAAATACTTCACCTACCTATGAAGAAGTTTCTAGGTTTATTGAACATCTTGAGATTGAGAACTCTAAACTCAATTAGAAACATAATAAGGAAAAATCTATGAATTCAATTATTACAAAAGAGATATCAGAGTTTTTTAAAGATCTTGATAAGAAAAATTCTGATTTTATAAGTATTTCAAAAAATCTTGAGGAAGCAAGTTCTGAGAAGAACAAACTTTCTAAAGAGTTAGAAAAAGTGATTTCCAAGAGAAGTGTTTTCGAGCCTAGCTCTAGTTCTAAAGCTAATTATTTTGAAGATAAAAACTTTGTTATCAAACTCATGTTCGAAATCTTTTCCTTAAAGAAGTTTTTATAAAACTTTACCAATGGTAAAGAAAATTTTGATATAATGTATTCTCAAATACGACCTTTAAGAAACAAATCTGGATTTGGTTATACCCTTGCATGACCATTTTTTAGTAAAAACTACTTTGTTCCACAAAGTGCCCCATTTTGTATCAAGTGTCAATATGGTGGTCACTGGGCAAAGAATTGTTCTTTAAATAAAACTCAATATCTAGGTTTTCATAAATCCTATTTTTCTAAGAAAATATGGGTTCCTAAAATTTTGTTGTCTGGAAATTCCAGATCCAAACAAGTTTGGATTCTGAAATTCTAATTCTTTTCTTGATTACAGGAAAATAAAGGAAGTAACAACAACAATAAATGGTACATGGATAGTGGATGTTCCCGGCACATGACTGGTAACAAAAGCTATTTTGAAAGGATTATCAAAACGAAAGGAGGAAAGGTAACTTTCAGAGATAATGCACAGGGATGAATTATTGGTATTGGTAATATTGTTTTTGTATGTAAAAAATTGATTTCAAATGTTTTCTTTGTTAAAGGTCTTAAGCACAACCTCATTAGCATAATCCAGTTATGTGATGAAGGGTACCTTGTGAATTTTAGGAATGATAAGTTCTTAGTACACAATTCCAAGGAATAATTTATTCTCTCAGCCAATAGGCAAATGAATGCTTACAATTTGAACTTATAAGACCTAAGTAGCCAAGATTTACCTTGCCTAAGTGCAATGGAAGATCATTCCTGGCTGTGGCATAGAAGACTAGGACACTGTAACCAGAGAAACTTATGTAAAATCTCTAAGAAGAAACTAGTTAAGGATCTACCGGAGCTTAGATTTGATTCTTTTAAAGTTTGTGATCCTTGTCAATATGGAAAGCAACATAAATCTAGTTTTAAATCAATTGGTGAAGTCTCAAATACTGATGAATTATAGTTAGTGCACATGGATCTTTTCGGTCCAACACAAACTGAAATTATTGGAGGAAAATATTATGTGTCTCTTTTAGTTGATGATTACAATAGATTTACTTGGGTCTATTTTCTAGAAAATAAGTTTGATGATTTTTCTTATTTAAATAGTTTTAGAGAACAAGTTAAAAATGAGAAAAATCTTCCACTGAAAACTATTCATAGTGATCCTGGAAGAGAATTTCAAAATTCTGATTTTGAAACTTTTTGTAGTAGGAAAAGTATTACTCCCAATTTTTCAGCACCTAGAACTCCAAAACAAAATGGTGTAGTTGAGAGAAGAAATAGAATTATTCAAGAGGTAACTAGAACGATGTTGAGTGAATGTTCTATAGCTAGACATTTCTTGGCTGAAGTTGAAAGTACTGCTTGTTATACTATAAATCGAGTTTTGATTAGACCTTTTCATAATAAAACTCCTTATGAGTTATGGAATGGTAGAAAACCATGACTATCCTACTTCAAGGTTTTTGGATTCAAAGTATTCATTCTGAATACTAAAGATAACTTACATATATTCGCACCAAAATCTGATGAAGGAATTTTCTTAGGTTATTCCACAACTTCTAAGGCCTATAGAGTTTTTAATAAAAATACTTGTACTATTGAAGAAATAGTTCATGTAAAATTTGATGAGCCTGATCCTTTTGTTTTTAAACTATCCCAACCTATATCCTCGGATGTATTTTCAAAAACTTATTTTCAACCCCTGATAGAAGATCCTTCTGATAAGGAAAATGTTCAAGAAGATACTTCTGAAATATTTACCTAAGAAGAATTTCTACCCTATGTTGATGAACATGTTTTACAAAACCGATATCAGGTGTTTCTTCAGAATCATCCCAGTGATAGTATCATTGGTGATGTAAATCAACCTGTAAAGACTAGAAATTCCTTACGAAATGAAGTAAAACATCTAGAATTTCATTCCCAATTAGAACAAAAAAAGCACTGATGAAGCTTTAGGTGATGATGATTGGATCAAACCCATGCAAGATGAACTAAATGAATTTGAGAGGAATAATGTCTGGACCTTGGTTGAAAGACCTAAGGAAGCTTATATTATTGGAGTAAAATGGGTTTTCAGAAACAAATGTGATGAAAATGGAGTCATAGTATGAAATAAAGCTATACGTGTTGATAAAGGCTATAATTAGCAAGAGGGAATAAACTATGAAGAAACCTCTGTTCTAGTAGCTAGACTTGAATCTATTCGTATTACACTTGCCTTTGTAGCATAATTCAATTTTAAACTTTTTCAAATGGATGTGAAATGTGCTTTTCTTAACGGTTATGTTCAAGAGGATGTTTTTATTGAACAACCTCCTGGTTTTGAAGATACAAAACATCCTGATCATGTTTATAGACTTACCAAAGCTTTGTATGGTCTTAAACAAGCCCCGCGAGCATGGTATGATAGACTCACATGATTTTTACTTCGAAATAACTATGTTAAGGGAAATGCAGATCCAACCCTTTTTATAAAGAAAGATAAGAAAAATGTTTTTATTATTCAAATTTATGTTGATGACATCATATTTGGTTCAACTCAGCAATCTTTAACTGATTATTTTGCAAGTCTAATGAAGTCTGAGTTTGAAATGAGTATGTCGGGTGAGTTAACTTTTTCCCTTGGGTTTCAAATTTCTCAAAAACCAGAAGGAACCTATAGATCTCAAAATATGTGTATTAAAGATCTTCTAAAAAAGTATGGTTATGAAAACACTAAAATTATAATACTCCCATTGGTACCTCAAACTCTTTAGATATTGATTAAGCTGGGAAACTAGTAGATCAAATGTCTTTTAGAGGTATGATAGGAAGTCTACTTTACTTAAAAGCTAGTTGACCAGACTTAATGTTTTCAATGTGCTTATGTGCAAGATATCAATCCAATCCGAAGTAATCTCACAAAAAGGCAGTGAAAAAATTTTCGCTACATAAAGGGAACCATGGATATAGGATTATTTTATACTTCGGGAAATTATTTTTCTCTAAAAATCATTTCTGATGCTGACTTTGCTGGATGTAGAGTGGATAGAAAAGGTACATCCGAAACTTGTCATTTCTTAGGAGATTCATTAGTTTCATGGTCCTGTAAAAAGAAACATTTTGTAGTACTTTCCACTACTGAATCCGAATATGTAGCAGCTGGAAGGTGTTGTGATCAAGTGTTGTGGATGCAACACACGCTCACAGACTATGGCATGAGTTTTACAAAGACTCAAATAATGTGTGATAACACAAGTGCCATTTACCTGAGTAAGAACCATGCACATCACTCTCGTGCAAACCACATAGATATTAGACATCACTTTCTTAGGGATTACACACTTAAAGGAGATATCATTCTTCAGTTTATCGGAATGCAAGATCAACTTGTTGATATTTTCACAAAATCATTATCCTCCGATAGATTTGAATACATTAAACAAAAGTTAGGAATGATAACTGTAAGGTAATCATTCTTCTTTAACTTCTTGTTGACCAATTCTCCTAACAGTAATAAAGTCCTCTTTATAGGGGGAGTACATTTGATTGTTAGTGTAATTTTTTTTAAAATCTTTCGAAACTGAACATCCGGAATGGAAATTTCTGAAACCGAAATTTTCGGAATGGGAATTACTGGAACTGAAACATTCAGGACTAAAATTCTCAGAATGAGAACTTCCAGAATAGATATATTTGTACTGCAATCATTTGGAATGGAATTTTCATACTAATAAGATTCGGAATAGATATTTTCAGACTGGAGTTTTCGTAATGAGGTTCTCGTACTGAAACTTTCGTTACGAGTTTTTCATACTGGAACTTTTTTAATGAAGTTTTTTTTCTTCAAGAAAAATATTACCAATTACGAACATTATTTTGTGCTAATCTGTAAGTTATTATTTTTTTACTTATAGTTTTGTAATTAAATTTTTATTAATGGTATTTTCCTTGTTTTTTTTAAATGTTAGGATTCTAGTTTTACCTCAAATCCGAATGTTTTCTTTAAAAAACTCAAAATATCGGAGTCAAATTTTCATTGCGGGGTTATTCTCAACCGTCAGATCATATCAATGTTTTTTTCAACCATTAGATGGCTTTTGGAAGACCAACAGTCAAATTCATTTCCTATATAAAGGGGACCCTGAGACTCGCCCACATCGGTTTTTCAAGATTTTTTGTCTCAAAGCTCTGCCGCTCCTCTTAAGGCCGGTTCTGAACCTTGTGAAGCCTATTCAAATCTCACAGTTTACTTCACTCCGAATTCCTGTTGAAGAAACTTCTCAAGATATGTCAACTGTGAAACCTATCTCAAAGTGGTTAGTTTTCAGGGAAAGGATAGTTCACCCAGATTTTTATAATCTTGATTCTCTTATTTCAAAGAATATCAGACTGAATAGATGGGAAGATGTCTGCATAGAAAATTCAGATAAACAAGATCCTGTTTATACTGATTTGTTGATAGAGTTTTATGAGTCTGTTTCCTTTCTGATGGAAGATAGTAGAGATAGGTTTTTTTTCAAGTCTTATTGGAAGACTTATAAACATTTTTTACACTAAGGCAGTAAGTTTAGTTGGTTTATCATACGAAGGAGAAGCTGAATTTTGCTCTAACAAACTTCTGTATGTGCAAGGGAGTTTCAATAAGGGTAAGGAACTGATGTGTCTTGGGGTGAAGGATGATTCAACAATAAATATTGCTCGTCTCACTCCGCACAATAGAATTCTCCAACATTGGGTGCAAGGTTTTCTGGTTCCGAGAAGAGGAGATAAATACTATCTAAAGATGATTGATATCTATATATTAGATTTCTTGGTAAATCTAAGAATGATAAATCTGATGAGGCATGTCTTGGTTACGATCAATTATATCAAAGAAGGAAATTTAAGAGATCAGATTATTATGATTCATTCCTTGTTATCTAAGCTGATTGTTCGATGCTTAGAATCCTTCAAAGTTTCCTGGAAATCAAAGATCCGGAATTGCAAGCTCATGGTAGTCAGTGATGATAGTCTTAAGAGGATGAAGATGGGATTTTCCAGTGAGTCAGGATAATTTTACCCCCTATCTGTGTAGGAGTTTGAAGCTGCTGGAAAAGAAACTCAGTCTCTGGAACCATCAAAAAAGGAAAGGAAGAAGAGGAAGGATAAGGAAGTGGTTTCTGATGAAGAAATTCCTCAGGATAAGGAAACTCAATCTGCTCCCCCCATGCTGAAGAAGAAGAAAAAATTTAAAGATGATATAGCAGCAAAGTGGAGGGAAGATAAAGAAATGAGGAAGGAAGGGGATCCTCAATTCGGACTAGACCCTGTTGAGGCTAAAGCATTAAAGGAAAAATCTGCTGAGGAGATAGAGAGACAAGAGAGGGAAAAGAAATTGAGAAAGAATATGACTGAAGCTGAACTGGTGCGATCATTGCTGAAAGATACAGATTTGGCTTTCGAAATGCTTTTAGTTCTGGAAACTTTCGATATTGAACCTTCTTTACCAGAAACTCCAGCCAAAGTTTATGTCACTCTGGAAATGGAAAAGGGTAAAGGAATTGTTGTAGAATCTGACAAGGAAGTTGCTGAAGCAGTAGAGGAAGAAGGTGAAGAAGAAGAAGATGATGAGGAGAGTTAAGATCTTGATTATTTGATCTAGAAAGTACATAACTACAAAGATAAGGCTGATTCTGAAAAGATAGTTACATCGGGTAAGGAAGATGAGGAAGCTAGAAAGAATCATCAATAAGAAGAAGAAAATGTGTTCTATGATGAAGAAGAATCCTATGAGTGGAATTTTCTTAAGGAAGGTCAAAAAAATAGAAACCAGATGAAGACTAGATCATTCAGTTTTCAGAATTCGAGGAATTATCTCCCAATGTGGAACCCATTCCAAAATCTGATAAGGGGAAGAAAACTTTCATGGAGACACCTATTGAAGATGTCATCAGAAGGAAAGATGTTGTCGGTACCTCTAGAAGAAAGCTGATGCCAGTTGAAGAAGTGGAATTTCAAAAAGTTGTTTCTCATTCAGAATCGTCATCTCAGGGGCATGATTTTGTTGTTCATTCTCTAAGGAAATTGGTGGAAACCATTCCGATTATTCCAACAATAGATTATAGATTCCATTTGCTGCAATAATCTATGAATCAGAAATAGGATTCTTTATCTATGGTAATGGATAAGTTTGTGAAGTTGGAAGCTGAACGGAAAAGTTTTCTGATCGATTATGACGTGCATAGGAAGTCCTGCAGTAAGATAACCAAGTGGTGTAAGAGAGTTGATAAAGATTTAGTTCACTTTGAGAATTTTCAAGATGAAGTTCAAAATGATTTTGAATTGGAGGATAAAAAGGATAATGATATTTCTGAGAAGTTGACCCAGGAGAAAAATATCCAGAATCAACAGGCCAGGGATCTGAATGGGAAGCTGAACTCAGTATCTCAAAATTGGAAAACTGAAAGAGCTTTCCGGATTGAGTTTCAGTAGAAGATGGAAAAGCAGGATGAGTTGTTGAAGTTTCATAAAGAAGCCTTGGAGGATCAGGCAGAGGCTTTAAAAGCTCATGAAGAAAAGGTAAAAGCCATGGAAAGGCAACGAGAGGAAGATCAAAGAGACTTGAAGAAACTAAAATCCTTGTTAAAGCAGCTCATTCTAATGGAAAAGAAGAAAAATGAACCCACTTCGATCTTTTTTTGTAGTTTAATTTCCTTGTATTTTTCCCCAAATCTAAGGAAATGGTTATCTGGTTGGTTGTATCTTGTTTTATACTAATGTTTCAGTTACCATACATTGTCTTCCATTCCATTCAATTCTTTTTTATAATCACATAGGAGGAGAAGGAAAAATAAATACTCCAAAGGAGGAGAAAGGAGAAATTTCTAAGATAAATATCCTTGAAGAAAGGGGGAGTTTCCCACTAAGATGTTTTTCATTCTTACAATAATGAAAACTCTACTCCGGAAACTCAGAATATAATCCTTAGAGTTTCAATGCCTGTGGGGAAGTTAGTTGTATTCACTTTTATCCATGAACAATTGGAGATAAATTTTAAATTTCAAATTCTAATGAAAATTTTCAAAATCCTTATATGATTTTTCGAAAGGATGTTTGTGATTTCCAAAAAGGGTTAGATTGTTGTGTCAATAAGTTCTTCCTTATGACATTTCAATTCCTTCTTGTTTTGAAAATCACAAACAACTTATACTTAAGAAAATATTATTTTTACCCCCATAAAGAAAATTCACTTCATCAAGGAAATTTACCTTAACCTAGATTTTCTTATACATAGAAATATTTTTATTAAATTCAAAAACCAGATTCATACCCAAAATCCCAGAGCCATATAATGAAAAGATTTGGAGCATTCTGTTTTTAGAATCCAAATTCTGGAAATGATCTATAACATAGTTATAATCCGAATTAAGGACTCCGAACATTCATGAGTTCGATTATGAACTCTTAAGTAGATCGACTCCGAACTCTGAAGAAGTTTGACTCCGAACTCTGAAGAAGTTCGACTCCGAACTCTTATGCAGTTCGACTCCGAACTCTGAAGAAGTTCGACTCCGAACTCTTAAGTGGTTCGAACCCGAACTCTTAAGTAGCTCGACTCCTAACTTTAATGAAGTTCGACTCCGAACTCTGAAGTAGTTCGACTCCGAACTCTTAAGTAGCTCGACTCCGAACTCTGAATAATTTCGACTCTGAACTCCGAAAAAGTTCGACTTCGAACTCTTAAGTAGTTCGACTCCACACTCTGAAGTAGATCGACTTCGATCTCTTACGCAGTTCGAACCTGAACTCTTAAGTGGTTCGACTCCAAACTCTGTAATTTCAGAATCCGATCTCTGGTGAAACCAGACTCCGAATTCCTATAAAACAGATTCCGAATATTTCTTAATCATAGACTCAGAACTACATTTTGGTTAGACTCTAAACTTTTAACTTTCTTACACTCTGAAATATTTATTAGCTTTTACTTACATATGCATCATTTCCAAACTTTGTCGTACATTTAGTTATACATGGTTTGTTATAAAACGATGTCATCTATTCTGTTTCTAATTAATCGTTGGTTGAGTTACACGTGTACATGTCCCTCCGAATTTCATGGAAAATATGACCATTGGAAGAAGGAGTCGACCGTTGGAAATTTTCCTACATATAGGAGCTCATTTGAAAGATCTCGAGAGGAATAAGTTGATCGATCTAGAGAACACACACTGTTAAGGTGATTTCTAGAGAGAGAAGCTTTTCATGCCTTGTGCATACTGAACCGCTCATTCAGATTGCTTTGTGCGACTCCATATGTGAGTGATTACATTCGAGGACTTCCGGGGATAGGAAGACAGAGGTGCCGACTACCTTGAAGTTCGAGGGCATCTTTGCTGAGGAAGACAGAGGTTACAACTACCTTGAATTTGAGGGCTTACGGGGATTGCATGACAGAGATTTTGATCTTCGTATCGAGGGCTTACCATGGTGTGGGTACGACAGACTTTCTTAAAAGTATAAGTCAAGGGACATTTATCCAAGGTTGTTGGATACCCTTCTCTTTGGGTTAAAAGATTCATGTCTTGATACTTGTATTTTTACCACTTGTTTTTCCACTGCATATTATATTGTAATGAAAGTATAACCTTCCCGTATTTCCTTACACATGTACTTTGATTAGTTTAAGATTCTATATGCTTTATGGTAGAATCTTATATTGTAAAATTTGGTTCCAAATCTCCAGTTGGTGATTAGAGGTGTTGTGAATTTTCTTATGTTTAACATTGTTAAACCTAGATTTTCCTTGTATAAGGAAAACATAGTTATCCATAACTAACTTTAAAGGTTACAAAGGAATTTTTAAAGTTTAAAATTCACCTCCCCTCTTGTATATTGAGAACTTAAGTTGTTATTTCACTCCTATAAATATTACCAAGGGCGCACACCATGAGAAGGTGCCTCAAGGTTTTATGAGTCCTAACCCATAAGGGCCTATATTATTTGTGTCCCTCAAATAACATCATCCGGCCATAGAACATATATTCAAGAATAGTGTTATGGCACAACCGGGTTCTCATCATAGTAGGGATCTGCTGTGACCCTTTAATGCAACAACTATCCTTGGGACATTAGCACATGCATTGTCATTCAGAACAACAATCAAGATGTGATAAGTTGTTTATTTAATAAATAATTTACAAAGTAGTTGGTTCTAGGCCACAAACTCCAACAATAACGACCCATTCTTTACATACATGGTTATTACTTCAGAATTGAATCATAATTATTACATCATATAAAAAAACCATGATAGGACCGTATAGGTATAGTGTATTTAGAAATTGGGAAACATAAACAATTGGTTCATAAATCATCTACATTGTCTCATGTTTATTTCCTCATATCTAGAGTCCCTTTTGGCATATCATTCTTAATACCCTTCTTCCTGACCTGGGGAAAAGAAAATATACAAAAGTGTGATATCAAATGCTCAGTAAGGGTAAAAAAACTAAATATCAATCATATCATATTCATAAGAACATAATATTTTGAAAATAATAACCTGCAAAAGTGATCATAATATCCTAACCTGGGATAAATCATAATAGTGAAATTTAATCCCAATAATCATAATATAAAACATGGAACTTTGTTTCATACACACATAATCATTGAAAATAATTTCATATTAGTCCATGCTCATTTCCAAGACCATCATAGCGGAAAACGTCCATTACGGAACTGAGTTCTCTCCTCGTTCCAATCATGTATCACTGAACCGGATTAACTTGTCGTTCCTGCCATGTCTATCTAATGATATATAAATCCTTACCCAATACATTGGAAGGAGATATAGGTCACACCCATCTCATAATGAAACCATTCTTATGTGTGCCACAAAATCATAAATCATAGCATAACCCATGTAATAAAAACGAGATTCTTGAACATCATGCCATCATAACATAATCCATATAAGATAAAAGGTTATCAAAAAATTAATTCCATTATAACATAATCAAATAAATTTAAAAATAGGTATAGAAATAGAACCCTATATTATATTATATGTAAAATAATTTTGATAAAACACTTGAACTCCATTCTTGAAGAAAATATCCTTTCTACATCAAAAACATTTTACCTTTCTTAACATGTAATACAATTTTATACTAAAAAAAGTTGATTAAAAATAAAATTGACAACATGTAAAGTAAGATTCATGAACAAAATGTTCTAGGAAATCATTAAAATCCATCCATGCTGTATAAGTTAAAAAAAATATTCTTCTCATACTTTGGCCGGAATAGTAAAAAAGTACCTCGTTCTAAAAACGACAAAAGATTTCTTTCAAATCTTTTACTCACTAAAGGGTAAAATTGGATTTAAAAAATTGTATAAGGATAGAAATAATATTACATATTTTGGAAACATAGATGTGGATGATAAATATTGCCCAGTAAATTCTGAAGTATAAACAATCTCAGATAAAAATAAAATTGGGAGATTTTCCCTTACCTTAGGTCTGATTTGCTTCATACATATCTGAACCTCCTTTATAATGATTTAAATAATGTAATTGACTTATTAAAGAATCATATTCATTGTTATGATATCATATATGGTCATATTCTTTTCTTTTTATTATTAATATTTCATTGCTACTTGTTATTCGGGTGTTCATTGCTTTACGTTCTTATGCATGTTTGTCGAATAAATTGTTATTCTTCTTTTTAAGTTATAGATTCCTCATTTCCATAATGGTATTAGAGTAATATATATCATATTTATTCATTCAATTCATTAAAATAATCAATATTCAATGAAGATCATGTAGAACGAATCACATCATATCGTGGAGATGGTAGGCCGTACGTACGCACGAGCGATGATATCGTTCCCATGATCGTGGAATTGTATTTAATGTATGTATAATATTTCATAATAAATATCACTTTACAATAATCGTTTATAGTTATTATTTACACCATTATACCCATCCAATTAAGGTGGTGGTGGAAAACAGATTACACCACAGCATGGAGAAGGTATTTTGTACGTACGCACACACGGCGATTTTATTTTCCATGGGATGGATAGAAGGTTAAATAGGGTTGTTTTATATTTATAATAACATATCAGTATATGATTGATACTGATGATATAACATTATAATGAAAAAAATAAATATGAGGAAGTAAAAGAAGAAATAGATTTGAAAGAATCGGTAACAGATATTACCTCTTCTTTGACACCCCTTTTTGAATCCTTCTATTAAAGCACTAATGTTGGTCTTTGAAGAATACCAAGACCTATAAAATATTACTAGGGTATTTGAGAAGTGTAATGGGTAGGGTTTTTTCGAGCTTGAAGGCTCAATGTTGTGTAAAGAGGAGAAGAGTGAGGTGCCCTTTTATAAGAGAGGAGAGGGGCACCTTTGGAAAGTGTCAAAATATTATTTCATTATGAACTTATCTTCAGTTTAAAAAGGTCCAAAAATCATTAAAGATGAATATAATATGACTAGCGGTCAAAATAAAATCATCCAATCAGAATTGAAAATGTTTTGGAAAATATTTTAATCATTATAATTTTATTTATTTAAATAATTTATTAATGAGCAAAATACTGCATCATTATTGTGTCAGAAATAATTTATTTTATTTGATGTATAAAAATTATAAAAAAGATACCACCATGTAGTAAATCTTTTTAGCTTTGCAATTAATACTTATAGTCGAAACGATAATTTATATAACTCCTTATAAAAATTAATTACTAAAATATTTTTGTTAATGTCAATTTTGACTTTACATTAAATTAATTAATCCAAATTGTCATTATCACTACCAAGTGGCTCAATGGGGTCCCAAACTCGGCCCAAGGATGCCCATAGTCGGCCACTACTTATCCAATAAGGTTATGACAAGTTTTAAGGTAATTTTAAATTATTATAATATTCTTTTAACCTTAAATTTCCCTATTATTCTTTAACCGTAGAAAATAAAAGTCAAAAGTTACTATTCACCAAAAATTATTTTCATCTTATTGAACAAAATTTTACTTCTTTATAACAACCATGTATGTAGGATTTTTGAAATTCAATTCATAGAAGTTGTAAAATTTCATTTAAATTAATGAGTCGGTTTTTTTAACTACCACTAAGTGGTTTCACTATTCTTCAATAATTGATGTTTTTCAGAAAAATACCAAAAGTTAAGTCTAAGCTGCATTTGATATTCCAAATTCAAAAATGATTTCTATTTTTCCAAATTCAAAACACGTAAGTGGAATTAATTAATTTTAAAATTATTTCCTGTTACCAAAACAAATAGAGTGTTTTTATGAAACAATAACTATCAAAAGATCGACATTTGTTTATGTCCAATTTCAATGTGAAATTAATTCCCATGACCAACATTGGATTAAATGTTAAGAATATTTTCTAATTACACTTTAAAACCAGATAAAAATATAATCTAACCATAAAAATTATTGCGATGAAAAAAATTCTTTTTAATTAAAATATACCGTGTTTTTACTATTAATTAAAATATGAATGTTATTAGAATAATATGAAATATTTACCCAAAAAAATTTTATATACTGATTCCAAGGATGAATTTTATTTGGTCAAATTTAACTTATAAACATGTCAAAAACTACATTTATTGTGGGTGTGCCATCAAAATGTGGAAAAAATGCATTTTTTTAAATACTTATTTTACCCGAAAAATTTATTTTCTTCTCATACCATGTTCTATAAAATATGTAAGATGAATAATAATTTTATAAAATTCAAAATTTATTTAATAATATTCATAACTGATAGTCCATAATAATATTATAACAATATATCGTTTTATCGTGAAACCCGGTATTGTGTTCTACACACGCTATCAGGGAAGGTTGTGATTTCATATAACACAAGCCAAGATAGTGTTGTGTGTAGTGAAAGATTCATTTGATGTTGCGTATAAAATAAGACATAAAAAATAAAATTATCATAAAATATCAGGGTGTAACCTTCTACCCCCCTTAAAATGAATTTCACCCTTAAAATTTGTCACTTCATAATAAACAGATGAGTATGCCTCTCCCTCATTATATCCTCAAGCTCCAATGTAGCTTCTTCAAATTGGTGTTTCCTCTATAAAACATTCACAAAGTGAGTGGTCTTGTTCCGTATATCTTTTTCGCTACGATCCAGAATCTCTATCGGCTGTTCTTCATAAGAAAGATCTTGCTCCAACGGTACAACTTCAGAGCTTAGCACATGTGAATTATCGGGTATGTACTTTCTCAGGAGAGAGACATGGAACACATCATGAACTTGAGAGAGATTCGGTGGAAGCGCCAATCGGTAAGCTACCTTCCCAGCATGATCCAGTATTTCGAAATGACCGATATACCTAGGGATCATCTTTCCCTTCATTCCAAATCTCTTTATTCTCTTCCAGGGAGATATTCTTAAAAACACATTATCACACAATTCAAACTCTAGCTCTTTTCTTCAGTTGTCGGCATAACTGTTTTTTCGAATCTGGGCTGCTCTTATGTGTTGTTGAATAGATCTGACCATTTCTACCATCTCATCCCCAAGATCTGGTCCTAATAGCTTTCTTTCCACAGCTACATCCCTGCAAGTTAGAGTCCTACATTTCATTCCACATAGAGATTCATGAGGATCCATTTGAATACTGGAGTGAAAGATATTATTATAATAAAAATCCACCAAAGGTAGGTGTTGATCCCAACCACCTTTGAAATCCATAGAGCAAGCTCTTAACATATCTTCTAGAGTTTGAATTATTCTCTCAGACTGACCATATGTCTGAGCATGATAAGCAGTGCTGAAACTCAACTCAGTATCTAAAGTATGCTGAAGACATCTCGAGAACATTGAGGTAATCCTCGGATCCCGATCAGATATAATGGAAATTGGTACTCCATGAAATCTTACCACTTCCTTCACATATATCCAGGCAAGCTGATCCAGAGTGAAATATTATCTAATAGACATGAAGTGTGCCAACTTCGTATAATAATCAACTATAACCGAGATAGCATTATTGCCTTTGGATGTTTTAGGATGTCCAGTGACAATGTCCATAGTGATGTTTTCCCATTTCCATTCTGGTATGGGTAGTGGTCGTAACATCCCCTTAGACTTCTGTCTCTCAGCTTTAACTTATAGACAAACCAAGCATCAAGAGACATATTTAGCTACATCTCTTTTCATGCCAACCGACCAGATGTTCTCTTTTAGATCCCTATACATGTTCGTGCTTCCAGTGTGAATAGAGAGTGATGAACTATGAGATTCATCTAGTATTTTATTCTTTAATTCTGGGATGGGGGGAACACAAACCCGATTCATGAACCTTATTATCCCATCACAATCAAGGTTGAATTCAGGAACATTTCTCACGTTATTTTGTAACTCTACATATTCTTTTTGTACCTCTTTAATCTTCACATGTATAGATGGTTGAAAATTCATTTGAGAAAGATCATATTTTCCCCTTCCATTATAATTCTAAGATCCATCCTTTATAAATCCATAAATATTCGATATTTTGTGATCCTCATCATGGATAAGCTAGCATGGTCCTGCCAACTTAATGTCTCTACCAACTTGTTTTCTTTCCCATGGTGGTAATGAATTGAGTAGTCGTAATCCTTAATCAGCTCCAACCATATTCATTGGTGCATATTCATCTCCTTTTGTGTGAAAATATACTTTAAACTTTTGTGATCATTATAAATATCACACCTTTCACCATAAAGATAATTCCTGCAAATCTTTAATGCAATGATTACCGTAGTTAACTCCAAATCATGAGTAGGGAAATTTTTCTCATGAAATTTCGACTGTCGTGAGGCCTAAGCTATCACCATATCATTTTTCATGAGAACACACCCAAATTCCTTCATGGATACATCACTGTAGATCAAAAACCATTCTCCACTACAAGGCAGTTTGAGCCCAGGTGCATTGGATAAACTTCTTTTCAACTCCTTGAAATTCTCTTCACACTCCTCCTTCCATATGAACATAACTCCTTTTTGAGTTAACATGTTCAGTGGATTAGATAATCATGAAAAATCTTTCAAAAAACGTCTATAATATCAAGCCAAACCAAGAATACTTCGGATCTCAGTTACTGTTGTTGGCCGCGACCATCTTTCCATAACCTCTATTTTTGCTGGATCCACAGATATCCCCTCTTTTGAGATTATGTGACCCAAAAATGAATCTTTTTGAAGTTGAAATTCACACTTGGTAAATTTGGCATAAAGCTTCTCCTTTATTAGGGTCTTTAATACAATTCTCAAGTGATCTTCATGTTCATCCTTGATCTTTGAATAGACAAGAATATCATCTATAAAGACTACCACAAACTGATCAAGTTGGTTTCTAAAGACACTATTCACTAGATCCATCAAGATAGTAGGGGAATTAGTAAGACCAATTGGAATCACTATAAATTCATAGTGTCCATAAATTGTAGGGAAATCCTTCTTTGGTATATCCACTTTTTTGACCCCTAATTGATGATACCCTGAATGAAGATCAATCTTGGAAAAGTATTGAGCTCCGCATATTTGGTCAAATAAGTCATCAATGTGTGGGAGATGATATTTGTTCTTGATAGTGATCATGTTAAGTTCCTGATAATCAATGCAGAGTCTCCTTGATCCATAATTCTTCTTAACAAACACAACAGGTGCTCCCCAAGGTGATGCACTAGGGCATATGAATCCCTTATCAAGATTCTCTTGGAGTTGCTTCTTCAATTCCTGCAACTCAATTGGGGCCATTCTATGAGGTGTGTTTGAAATGAGCATAGCACCCGGTATGAGTTATATTGAAAACTCAACTTCATGATTTGGTGGATGACCTGGCAATTCCTTCGGAAAGACATCATCAAACTCTCGTACAATGGGAACATTATTAATCATTAGTTTCTCTATAACTCATTTGAGATAAATTTCCTTCATTTATTGGAATCAAGACCCATAAGATGGAAGAAAATTCCATTGGAAGGTTATATTCATCCTTGCATCAATAGATGATAGTAGGGTGATCAGGAATATTAAGTGTGATTTCCCTTATTTGGAAATTGATATGAGATCTGTGTAAAGAAAGCCAATACATGCAAACAATCACAAAAAATTACACTATAGGAAGGATCACAAGATTTGCAGGAAGCACTTTCTCACAAACTTCAATTGGAGAAGAACTATAAACGTTTGATGCAACCGTTCTTCCATTAGGAGTTGTAACAGCTGACTCTACATCTAATTGTTGAGGTAGTACGGTGATACCCTTAGAAAATTATTCAGAAATAAAAGAGTGGGTGGATTTAGCATCAAATAAAACATTTTCTACTTTAGAGTGGATGGTGTGTGTACCTTTCACCACTTCGTTATCATACTCCACATCACCGATAGAAATTGAATGTGACTTTCCTTTGCCTTTGGCATTAATAGTTTGTTGACACTGATCACCATCAACAACCCTTGGATTAGGGAATTCATTGGCATAATGACCCATTTCCTTGCACTTGAAACATTTAAGTTTAGGAGGTGCATTCTGTGTATCCCTTTCTTTTTTCGCATCATTAGACATCTTCGTCCCATTATTCCGACATTCAACTGACCGATGACCTTCGTTTCCACACTTAAAACATTTACTTGTCCCTTTAAGACAATTGCCTCCATGTTTCTTTCAACACTTTGAGCATAATGGAAAAATCATCTTCTTTTAATTGTGGTCTTTAGATTTTCCTTTGAATTCCATTTTCCTCTTCTTATCAAACCCATATGACTGGTGGATTGCTCCAATATAAATCTCAACCTTGAGATCACATCAAACAATTTCCTCATAGCTATTGAAGTCCCTTATGGCTAACAGCCTTCGAAGACATGGTTTTAATCCACTAAATAATCGATCGATCTTACTCTCAGGTTGAATAATAATTCCGGAAGCATATCTTGAAAGTCTTGTAATATTTTCTTCATAGGTACCAACTGATTCATCATCCTTTTGCTTTAGTTCACGAAACTCCTTCTCTATATTTGTTAGAAGAATACGAGGTATGTACTTATTGAAAAATAAGTTCTTGAACTCGTCCCATTCCATGGACTCAATTTCATCCCTTTGCCTCATATTCTTAGTAAGATTACACCATTGATCAGCTTCTTCTTCCAAACGGTATACAGTTAAGATGACATTATCATGTTCAGAACATTGCAGGACTGAAAATATCTTCTCAGTGATACTAATCCATTTTTCAGCCACTAATAGATCAGAAGACCCGCTGAATGAAGGTGGACACTGCCTCATGAAGGATTCAACAGAATGTTGCTCCGTCCTTTTCTCATTTGGAAGTCCTGTATGATTAATAGCTTGAGAAAGTTGTGTGAGCATGGCTATAAGAGTTTTTATTCCAGCTCCAATAACATTTGGTTGCTTAGGGGGACAATCATTGAATTGCCCGTCGCATTCATCATTAACACGGTTCCTTCGGGTTCCAACCGTTGACTAAAACGAAGAATAATAATGTCAGAAACACTAATGATAATAGGAAAACCACAAAACCAAGAATAAAATTTCACACTTTAGGTCTAATCATAGGTTGTTCATGGCCATTTCTAAAACAATAATATTGTGTTCTATGTTTAGTCATATCCTTAGAGTTATTACTAAGGCATTCACATCCTAGTTTCCAAAGGGTGACTATACCCTCCCTATGATTCCAACTATAACGACTCATACTTTACGTACATGGTTATTAACTCAGAATTGAAGTATACTAATTACATCATATAACAATTCCATGATAAGACCGTATAGGTATAGTGTCTTTAGAAACTGGGAAACATAAACAAATGATTCGTAAATCATATACATTATCTCCTATTTATTTCCTCATATCTAGAGTCTCTTTTGGAATATCCTACTTAATACCCTTTATCCTGACCTGGAGAAAAGAAAACATACCAAAGGGTGAACTCAAATGCTCAGTAAGGAAAAAAAAAGAAATATCAATCATATCATATTCATAAGAACATAACATTTTGAAAATCTTAACCTGAAAAAGATATCATAATATCCTAACATGGGATAATTCATAACAGTGAAATGTAATCCCAATAATCATAACCTAAAACATGAAACTTTGTGGCATGCACACATAATCATAGAAAATAATTTCATATTAGTCAAGGCACATTACTAAGACCATTATATCAGACAAAGTCCATTACTGAATGAAGTTTACTCCTCATTCTAGTCTTGTATCACTAAACCGGATTAACTTGATGTTCCAGTGATGTCTATCTCATGAGATATAAATATTTACCCAATTAATTGGAGGGAGATATTGTTCACACCTATCTCATAATGAAACCGTTATTATATGTTCCACAAAATAATAAATCATATCATAACCCATGTAATAAAAATGGGACTCTTGAACATCATGACATCATAACATAATCCATATAAGATAAATGGACATCACAAAATTAATTACATCATAACATAATCAAATCAACGTAAAAATATGGATAGAAAATTAACCCTGTATTATCATGGATGGAAAATAATTTTGATAAAACACTCGAACTCCATTCTTGTGGAAAATATCCTTTCTAGTTCAAAAACATTTTACATTTCGTAACATGTCATATAATATTAAACTAAAAGAAGATGATTAAAAATACACTTGAAAACATGTCAATGAAGCTTCATGTAAATAATTTTCTATGAAATCATAAAAATCCATTCATGTCGTATAAGTTAAAAAATATATTCTTCTCATACTTTGGTCGAAAAAGTCAAAAATTACCTCATACTAAAAACGACCAAAAATTCCTTTCATATCTTTTACTCATCAAAGGGTAAAATTGGATTTAAAAAATTTTAGGAGGATATAAATAATATTACATATTGAGGAAACATGGATGTGGATGATAAATATTCCCACTAAATTTTGAAGTATAAACAACCTTGGAAAAAAAATGAGATTGTGATATTTTCCCTTACCTTAGATATGATTTTCTTTGTACGTATCTGAACCTCCCATATAATGATTTAGATAATGTAATTGAATTATTAAAGAATAATATTAATTTTTATGATATAATATATGGTTATATTCTTATCTTCTTATTAGTAATATTTCATTGCTACTTGTTATTCGGGTGTTAATTGTTGTATGTTCTTATGCATGTTTTGTTGAATAAATTCTTATTCTTATTTTAAGGTTATAGATACCACATTTACATAATTTAATTAGTGTAATATATATATTATTTATTCATTCAATTCATTTATATAATCATTATTCAATGATGATCATGTATAATGAGTCGCATCACATCGTGGAGATGGTAGGCCATACGTACGCACGTGCAATGATATTATTCCTATGATCATGGGATTCTATTGAAGTATATGTATACTATTTCATAATCAATATCAATTTAAAATAATCATATATAGTTATTCTTTACACCATTATACTCATCCAAGTAAGGTGGTGGGGGAAAACAGATTACACCACGACGTGGAGACGGTATTCCATACGTACGCACGCGCGGTGATTTTGTTTTCTGTTGGATGGATAAAAGGTGAAATAGGGTTGTTTCATATTTGTAATAATATATTAGTATATGAGTGGTACCGATGTTATCACTTCATAATGAAACAAAAAAATAAGAGGAAGTAGAATAATAAATAAATTTGAAAGAATCAGTAATGGATATTACCTATTCTGTGACACGCCTCTTTGAAACCTCTTATTAGGGCACTAATGTTGGTCTTTGTAGAAGATAAGGAACTATAAAATATTACTAGGGGAGTTGAAAAGTTTAATGGCCAGGTGTTGGACAAGCATTAAGGCTCAATGTTGTGTAAAGAGGAGAGGGAGGAGGAGCCCTTTTATAAGGGAGGAGAGGCGCACCTCTGGAAAGTGTGAAAATGTTATTTTATTATAAACTTATCTTCAGTTTCAAAAAGTCCAAAAATAATTAACGATGAATATAAGAGGACTCATGGTTGAAATAAAATCATCCAATCTGAATTGGACATGTTTTTGATAATATTTTAATCATTATAATCTTATTTATTTAAATATTTTATTAATGAGTTAAATAATGCAACACTATTGTGTCCTAAATAATTTAATTTAATTGATGTATAAAAATTACAAAAATATACCACCATGTATGAAATATTTTTATATTTCCAATGAATATTTATAGTCAAAAAGATAATTTATATAACTCATTATAAAAATTAATTACTAAATAAGTTTTGTTAATGTCAATTTTGTCTTTACATTAAATTAATTAATCCAAATTGTCATTATCACTACAAAGTGGCTTAATGTGGTCCCAAAATAGACCCAAGGATGACCATGGTTGGCCAATACTCATCAAATATGGTTAGGACAACTGTTAAGGTAATTTTAAATTATTATAATATTTTTTTAACCTTGAATTACACTTTTTACCTTTAACTGCAGTAAATAAAAGTCAAAAGTAACTATTCACCAAAAATTATTTTCATCTTATTGAACCAAATTTTACTTATCTATAACAACCATGTATGTCGGATTTTTGAAATTCAATTCACAAAAGTTGTAAATTTTCATTTAAATTAATGAGTCATTTTTCTAACTACCACTATGTGGTTTCACTGTTCCTCAAAATTGATGTTTTTCAGAAAATTACCAAATATTCAGCCAAAGCTATATATGATATTCTGAATTCAAAAATGATTTATATTTTTCCAAATTCAAAACATAGAAGAGAAATTAATTAATTGTAAAATTAATTACCGTTATCAAAACAAATAGCATGTTTTTAATAAACAATAACTATCAAAAGATCGACACTGGTTTATGTCCAATTTCAAAGTGAAATTAATTCCAATGACCAAAATTAGATTAAATGGTAAAAAAATATTATAATTACACATTAAAACCAATTAAAAAGATAACATAACCATATAAATTATTGCGATGAAAGAAGTTGTTTTTAATTAAAATATAGTGTGTTTTTATTATTCATAAAAATATGAAATTTATTAGAATAATATGAAAAAGTTATCCAAATTAAATTTTTATATCCTGATTCAAAGAAAGAATTTTATTTTGTCAAATTTAACTGACAAACATGTCAAAAACTAAATTTAAAGTGGGTGTGCCATCAAAAGGTGGAAAATTTGAATTTTTTTTGAAAAATACATATTTTACCCGAAACTTTTATTTTGTTCTAATACAATGTTCTAGAAAATATGTAAGACGAATATTAATGTTATAAAATTAAAAATTTAGTTAATAATATTCATAAAGGCTAGTCCATAAAAATATTATAACAATATATCGTTGTTTCTTGAAATTGGGTATTGCGTTTACACCCGCTATCGAGGAAGGTCGTGATTGCATGTAACGCAAGCCAAGCTTGTGTTGTGTGGAGTGAATGATTATTTTGATGTTGCTTATAATATAAGACAAAAAAATACGTCTCATAAAATACTAGGGTGTTACACCCATTCTAGGTAAGTTTTCTATTTTAGTTTTATTGGTCTTATTCGAGCCTCCAAGGCTTCCAATCATGTTGTGAGTCACTCAAGAGAATCCATAATCCCTAAAAGTATGATAGAGAAATATGGATATTGATCATTTTTCCTAACCAGTGGGTCTATGAGTGGAGGTAATGAATGCATCTGATGTTGGTAGGCCACTAGGGTAGGAATGTAAGGGTGTTCTTGGAAATATTTTGGTTTTGAACCCAATGTATGGAATTTAAAATCTTATATTACGTGATCTATCTATATTGGTGGTTGGTATCCCACCTTAATAAGAAGTTATAGATCCACTTGTGTCACTATGGTGAACCGTCATGGTTGTGGTATCTCAGTTCGAAGTATGAGTTGACGATCTATTGTAGAACATATCTAGTAGGAATGCTTCCTCAGGGTAGTTCTCCATCGACACTCCTCAATTACATCAACTCCAAATCATTTTGATAAATCCTTTCCACTTTTGAAAGGGGCCTAACCTCTTCGGGAGGTATGTGGGAGAAAATCTTCCTTATTAGATTCCTTTTGACAGGGTAATGATGGATTGTCTGAGGGAATAACCAAATTTATTGAAATACATAAATTTCATGAATGAAAACATCCCTAAATTATTTCACAGTGGACCACATTTTTAACCAAAATTTTCTCCCCCAATTCCTCCCTAGAAGTAGCATATTGTTCTATAGGATCTTCATGTTCTATGTTGATGACAATAATTGACGTAAAGTGAATTCTAGACATTGTATATGTGACTTTTTCAAAATGTAAATTTAATTCACTCCCCAAGCCCTGGTCCTCTTCTTCACTAAAACTATGCAGGCCTTTTATAATAGCTAATCCAAATAGAATATCCAAATGGTCTATTTTTTCACATTCCTAGTGCGGGTACTAGATCATATGATGAGAAAAACTTGGAGGTCACATTCTGTAGAAATTACCCCAAATTAAGTGAGGGTTGGCTGAGGACTATTTCTATTCATCACATCATTGATTGTAGACAAGGTCTATCTGTTGAGGCTAGACTAAAGCTATAACATTTCACGATACTAATTTTTCAGGCCTTTATGGTTTGGGTGGGTGGTGAAATGTAGTTCTACATGTAAACCCCATCATTGGATATCAGAATCCAATGTGGAATCAATGATCAACCATGAAAGTATTTCTAACATGGTGAGGCATGTGGGTGGAAGAACCCCTTGATTTTTCTAGAACTCTGGATGTCATGCATCTAATATATTTTTCAAATGAATTTGGAATTTCATCCCTTATATTACCATGATTTTAATTCATTACCCATCATAAGGAAATAATTTTTCCCTAAAGTGACAAAGAGATTTCCATAGGTTGTGGTGGATAACATGAAGACAATCCTAAAATTGTTTTGTTGGAATGTGGTATTGTGTGTTGGATGGATGCCAGAAAATTAATAGCACATCATCTATAGAGATCAATTTTATCATGTATATTATGTCACCTTCTCTTTTTCTGGATGTTTCTCTACCTGTTCTTGCTAGAGTGTATGCTTTCCCACATCTTTATCATAAAAAATACTGATATGTACTTCCTTTATTATATTATAAGGAATGCGATCCATGTGGGGATAAAAGAATGGTTTTGAATTAGGGATGTCTTCCAGATGAGAAATTATTTCACTTTTCAATGATAAGGCATTAGACATGAGTGTCATTATTTTCCCAAGGGCCTCTTGGATGGAATGCTTTATCATTACTACATCACAAATAATATGTCCCTTCAGATGATATGATACTCAACCATAGATATGACATTCACAAAAAATGTTATCATTGGGATGACTACCATAGTGTATTACCTAATAGGAAAATCCCTCTTGTTCCTTGAACTTCTAGCCATGTAGATGGATGTAGTGACACTCATCAAGAGATTGGATCAGGATATTGCTCAGTTTATAGTCATGAGGTAATCATTCAAATTGTAGTGTTTTAGGATGACCTTCATAAATATTTATACTGACCTCGTAAATTTCAGATGGAATAGTTTTATCTTGAGCAAATGTAGATAAGTTTTTGAGGGATTCAAGAACTCCAGTGCAATGTTTAGTCAGATCATAGATCAAATCTTCATATTAAATTTTACTCTGATGATGATTTTTTGAATTCCTTTTTTAGAATAACAAAGGCCAATTTTTGTGAGAACTAGTTTTTAGGAACCAATGTTATCTTAACTAGAACCTATATCACAACTACAATATGGTGGCAGGATTTTGGACATTCTCTATAGGTTTTATCATGAATTATAGAGGCCATTGGAATGGGATAACTACCTCCTTTTGGAATAAGATTATGTTCTATATCAGGTTTTATATATATCATGGGGGATTATTTCTCAAACTCTCTCATATGGGACCAGAGGAATGTGTATTCTCTACGATGGTAATATGATGCGCCACTCCATTTTTGGATAAAATTTATTGTTCCCTTCTATATGGCCATACTATTGTCATCGTAATGGTGTCATGGATGGTTTGTAGGATGAGGGTAGGGATGTTTTCTCCATATTCATCATTTTCATGATATGAATGGTTAATTCAATGACTAGAACATTGCAATATGCCCATTAAATATCTGAAAAATTAGTATTTTTTTACTCATATCCTCCCATTTCTACTGGTGGATACTTATTGTAATCATATGTGTGGGAACAGATTGGGGTATTCCCCTTTTTTCATCGATACTTTCTGACTAAAATATTTATGTGATTCAAAATTAAACCACTAAATGTAATAAAAAATACAATATGGTGTGTACAAGATCATGCTTCTTTCCATTTTACATGGTTTTAGGGATTACTTGAGTGCTTATAGATAACTATTCTAGAAGTATAGATTATTTTATGGAGGTGTATATTATAGCTCTTGATTTTTCACTTGAATTGAATAATGGGATTCTATAGATTCTGCTTGGATATTTTGGGGATAAATAAATTTGGGAAGTCGATAGTTTATTCTGGTTATATTTTTCCACCAAATTTTATTGATGGGATTCTCTGAAGGGGTTAGAGGAGTTTCCTTTCAACCTATTAACCAGTTTCTTCACTTGGAGTTATTTCTTGCATGCCTAGGACTAGTTGAAAAGTTTCAGAGAGCCAAGGATGACACCCTCATCACGTTGAATTTCACTACTGTGCATTGTTGTTGAAAATCAATATTGGAAAGATCTATTTATGAGCATGTATATTTAATTGGGATGAGTCCATATGTGGCCTCTTGATACACCTCCCTATCATAAGGGAAGAACTAGTTGTTTCATTTTGGGGATAAATTTGTGATATTATTATAGACCATAATAGGTACCTCCTACTTTTGAACCACTGGTCATTTCTGATTTGACCTTTAATGGTGATTTGTGATATAGAGGGATTTCCATGTAGCCTCTGAGATCAGGATTGTACCATTATTTTGAAACACCTAGAACAATATGTTCGAAAAATAGTTTTTAAGACACTAGGTAGGAAATGGAATACTTTTCATGGACGAAGAGCCATCCTGAACAGTTGTTGAGGAATGCATCAGTGAGAGTTGGTACCACACATTTGGATTGAAAGAAATTCTTATAGAATGTGTCTGAGAATAAATTCCAAACACAAATAAGAAAAAACCATAAAAAGTTCATCACATGTAAAGAAATCACATTCATTATTTATTTTCATTTCCACACCTCATTAATTTCGAAAGTGATAGGTTCCAAACAAGTGGGTGAATCATTCGCCTCAGTTATGGATTCACATTTGGATCACTATTTTTGTTTCTAATGGTGATCCTTTTTCCTAAAGAAGGTCTGGAGGGGGCAGTTTTCTAAAATCCTTATTATCAGTTTTAATATTTCTAAAGGGTTTCTAAAGGGATCATTCACGGAATATGTAATACCCAATGATTTATTATCCCCGAGGATACAATATTCCAATGAGAGGTGATCATTGGGGTGTTTGGCCAAAAATACATAAGAACTCAAACCAGTCGAGATGATGGGAGTTTAAACTCATCACACCCATTTAGGGGATTTAATTCCAAATATAAGATTTTCTTTTAGATTTAAGATATATTAATGAATCATTCAATAATTCCCATGTATGATGTGGGTTACCCTTGAATTAATAATCAATTATTAGCATGTATGGAATTTATAATCATCTATATGTATCCTAAGTTCTTCTTTAGTGGATAACTATATATGTATATGGTCCCCTCGATCAATGATATTCCCATATATAATGACTAGAGATTTTTATTCACTATTACCATGATGCAGGTTTTTTTAGCCACAAAATGGGGTGCTCCGGAGTGTATCATAGTATCACGACATGATAACTGTTTTAATATTGGGATTAGTTATATGAATGGGCTTCCAACGCATCCTTGTGAAAGGAATCTGAACCCATGTAGTTTGGTTCATAATAATGGGGCACATCATAACTTTTAGTTTCATGTTATAAGGAACCTATATTATAGTTTAATGTCATATGGTAAGGACGTCTATGTGAATGGTTCCTAGTGGAATTTTGAGGTGGGAATTATACTAAAGTGGTTGAAGGAACCTAGACGGGATATAGGTTCCTAGGTAAAATGAAAAACTATCAATAATGTGGAAAAAGTACAATGTGGTTTATATTGGGTGATGTGTTTTGACATCACATAGGCCTCCCACGTATCCCATTTTGATGGGAATCAAATACCACAACATTCAGTGTTGAGTACATGTCCCTGTAGAGGCCCTATGAGGATTTGTCTCTTATGGGAATATGGACCTTTGGGAGGACTATGTTGCCCTTTAATACTAATGAGGATTCCATAATGAATGTGTTTGGGGCCTTGATAAGTCACTTGAATCATGAATATTTGGGGGTCCATTTAGGTAATAAACAAAAGTGGGATTCGTTGATTGTGTTTGAAAATTTTATTGCGAATTATCCTCGAAGAGGAGGAAAAAAATGGTTTGGTTTCTATGGATTATTCAAGAGGTTTATGACATTATTGGTTGGGGATTACACATATAAGTAGGAACAAAAGTTTTGGGATCATCTGTATGTCAATACAACCATGAAACTATAATCCCACATGTGTCATGGTCATTGTGAGAAATTAGTGTAAATAGAATATATATGTAACAACGTGATACAATATTACCTGAGGTTGAATGCATGACCATGAAGACCCATCCCTATGGACAAACTCTAATGTAAGGCAAGAAGAAGATTCAGAATAAGATCCTCTACCAAAACATTCACCCTACTATGTGGATTTTGTGGTCATGGATATCCTCTAAGTATAGATGAGTCATAATGATTCATGCATGAATATTAAGAACAACTAGAATTGGATGATCTGGAACAGCACACAAACCCCCTTTCCACTGGTGGAAGAGGTCATGAATTTTACAATTCCCTCCTATCATTCTACCCAATATTCAAATAGAGAGATAAATGGATTTTAAGTCCCCATATATCATTTATTTTATTAATTGGGTAGTCACAATTTATTACATATCCATATCTATCCCATGGTAATTGAGATTGAGGAATGAATTATGAATGATAGGTCCTTTATGAATGGACAAGGTATTATTCTAGGAGGGATTCCATAAAATTGGTTTGATAGTGGGAGATGAGGTTTTCATTCCATGTCTAATCAAATGGATTGTGTTGTCCTTACCCTCCCCATCTAGAACTGAAGACTCTATGATTTAGCAAAAAATGGGAAGGATAACTTTATAACCCTAGTACTAATAACCTATAACTCCCAAACATCATCCCCTTGTTTGGGGTCCTCATGATCATAGAAATACACAATCAAAATCACCCTGAGGAGAGTACCCATCATGTAGGATAAATTTCGGAAACCTATGACTATAAAAATGCATTCCAAAATAAAATACAATCCATCGTTCAAATTTTCATTGGGCTAGGGATCCAATTAAAGTGCATCACAACTCTTTGTGGCATAGAATAAGACTAAAAGTGGGTCTTTTTTCGAGCCTAGAATAGAGAGAAAATATTACTACTATAGGATATGGGAGGAACTTGAGGTGATTATAAAAGCGAACTATTTCTATTTGCGATCTAGACTGGAAACGAATCGGGGAACACCAAGAAATATAATCATGGGAAATGATTTATTCAGTTTACCATAGGTCTCCTCAGGAATCTTGGGATGGGTCTTTCACATGACCATGATTTGTGACGATACATCCATCATGTTATTTTCCACAGGGTGAAATGGTGTCCTCATATAGGTTTCTTATTTTTACCACCCTAATGTTGCTTTGATTTCACTTATACCCCATTATTATCTATAATCTCAGGTTTGGGAGTGCAACATGACGAATATTTGGAGACCTATGTGAAGGGAAGGCATTACCAGAGTTTGGGTTCTTCATCCTATTTTCCAATTTTAAATATGAGCTGTCCAAGCATCAAATTTAATTTAAAATACTAGAACATGGATTATGGATAAACATCACATAGATAAAAAAATAGCTTCCTGGTGTAGGTCTCCCATGTAGTGGTGGCCTCTAAATTAGTTTTGTGTATGGGGGATTCGAAGAATTTCTGTGTGTAGGGGTGTATACATGCTAGTTTTGGAAATTACCTTTTGTTATTCATGGGGTTATTCACTTGTTTAACATGATTAATGTGACATACATAATATTTTATACCCATTGAAATTATGGACATTCAACAATAATATAATAATTATTCTATTAATTTGAATTATTATTTACCTTTTTCATTCCATTCATTGAAAAATGGAAACAACATTCATGTGTACATTTGACCTACCATCTCTATTAATATTGTAATTAAATTTTTTCTCTATAACATGCATGGATTCAAATATATATATATATATTCTGAATATATATGATATCAATAGGACAATTAATATTCTAGATATGATCAAACTGTGATCAAGGTGCAAGAAATATAACTGTAGAACCAAAACATCAAAGGAAAACAAATCACTTAACACTTAACAATGATGATCATAATAAATAATTATTAATAATAATATGTTAAATTTTTTTAATCAGATCATAAATGAAATTATAAGTCTTTACATGATTATTTTATAAATTATAATATGGTTAAATTTATTATACATACTTTTAGAGCACTTTTTATGTATGTCGAACTTGAGGTAATGGATTTATGTTAAAATCAGGATATTTATCTAGATTATTTATGATTAAGTTCTAAATGATGAATTTCCTGATATACTTCTCATTAATCTCAGGAATTTTCATACATATTTTTTATTTTATAATATTACATTTTCCATTTTATTTCCCTCTCTTTATATCACAAATACCCCTAATGAATATTTTCAAGAAATATAAATTTGTTTAACTTGTAATTTGAAAATACATTTTCATAGGTATATATGTTTTCAAAAAATCTTTTTTTAGAATTTTTTAGTATTCTCCTATGAATTTTATAGTCACTTTTACCCATCATTTAATTTTTCATGTAGAATTAAATTTAATATTTATATCATTTTCCGAATAAAGATATTTTACCAAAAATATTTAAATAATCATTGTATTTATGTACACGACATGAACGGAAATCAACAACACTAATTCCACTAAATTATTTGAAGGATAAAATATATTTTTACGTCGCTCATTTCAATGAATTTTTTTTCTTAATATTGGGATATTTTTTTGATTTAAAATATGTGATTTAAAAATGAAAGGGGTATTTTTCTCATGAAATATTGAATTATTTTTTATAAATGACTTTATTATGATAACATAATTTGATGTTACAAATTCATTAATATGATTTGATCCAAGGATACATTAATTATATTTTATTTGAATAATTTTTTATTATGATGATGATATGACTATGAAACCTATTTAAATTTTATGGGTTATGCAATAATGAACGGTTGATGTTTTTACAAAACTCATTTATTTTCAATTTGTAATGATGTATTTTGAATGATTTATGATTTTGTGGTACACATATGTATATATTATAATTTGTTTGTGGGTGGTCCAAAAATGTTATACCCCGCCAATTCATTGTATAATGGTGGACTTCGCATGAGATAATAAAAATTGGAATGTGGAGTGAACTAGGCTTATTAAGGGACTATGTCATCTATGATAATATTAGCGGTGAACCATTACTAGGCATATTGTGGAATGTAGAGTGAAAACAATACAATGTGGTATTAATGGTAGTGATAATAAGTGAGGAACTGATTTTATATTCGTTTTTTAATACCACAAACTTGTGTATAATTCCAATATTATTTCCCTCATGGTTCATATTCTTTGATTCGTTTATGATTCATCCCATATGAACTACAATGATTTTTTCCATGACCATTTATTATGATATTTTATATGAAGGTTATAGTTTTTTAATTTTATGATCATGTTGGGTTTATGTGATCATTAATATGTCTCTAGTTTACCCATCCATAGTATATAATCTCATCGTTTCTTATATTTCTATTTCATGTGTTATAAATAATGGGTCTATGTATGATATGTCTAAGAGGGTTGATATTTATTAATAACATTGTTGGTGATGGTGTAGATATCTTATGGACCACTGGTTTATGTATCAATTTTTCCCAAGAAACAGAAAGTATAAAATTCATGAACGAATCACAATGTTATTTAATTAATATTTATCTATTAATATGTAATATATATGTATGAAAACTATGGGTCAACATTTATAGGATTTTTTTTGAGACCATACATTCATGTAATATGTTAAAAATCCAAATTCAATTTCAGAATAGATTTGATTCATAATTGTAGTACCCATTTTCTATATTTTATCTCATATTCATTAATTAATTAATCGTTATATGTTCTATAAAAAACAACATAATGACTACCATACCTAAAAAATCGGATTTTCTCTTATGCTGGAAGTGATTCATCTACCGAGTACGTAGGATGGAAACCGAATTTATGTGATTTTTTCATTAATTGGAACTTTGAAAGAGATATAAGAGTGGGATTATACAAAATTAAATGTAACAATGTTTCAATACATGATGGTTTATAATATGAGTTATGTTAAAATATGTGAATTGGGATTCTAGAAACTAAAATTTATGGAAAATTGGTAAAATGATGAACAATTATAATATAATCACAAAGAGTATAATTACAACATATCCATGACCCTACAAATAGTATGTGATCAATTGTAATGTTTTCAGAAAAAAACAATTAAGGGTTAGATGTAAATTCAATTGAGTATTTACCTTTCAATAGGATGTCACAATAATTTCATGGTAGTTCCAATGCATACAGAATGCATTGGGTGTTTTGTTTTGTACAACCTCACATTGTGAATTTCCCTTCAGTGCTTTGTGATTATATTACATTCAGGTTATTTTGATATTCAAATTTTAAAACATAATATTGATATTAATACATTAAAATTGGGATTATTCATCTACTTATACCTCAAGGATATAAGTGATTTTGTCTTACATTGATTATCATAATATGCCATGTTGTTTTAATGAAATCCAATCAATTGTATTCTATAGAAAAATAATTTATTTTAGATTATATTAGAAATATATTTTAATCCAGAAAAAACATATACACATTGAAATATGATTTATATATTCTTTGGTTGTATCTTAATATGAATTAATAGTCACACTATACTTTTTAATGTTTCTGTTGGTATACTAGTTTTTCTAGGATACAAGTAATTGAAGGGGCATCATATTATGGGTGACTTTCCTAGAATGTATTATCTTTTAGTGGGTTGTGATAGTAGTGAAATATGTTCACCTGTATATGGAATCATGAGTTTATTCTTGTTCCATCTTTATTTCCTTTCTGTTTTTTCATCTATACATTATTATTATGATATTAGATGCTACCTTTATGTATTGGTTGTTTTTGCATTTGTTTTATTTTGAACATTTTATGTGATACCCAATTTTTTCTATCTTTTAATATGTATACATATGGTAAAATCATTCCCATGATTATTTAAATGATAACTTGGTTCTTGTCTCTATCATGTAGTGATCAAGAATGTGCTTTGGGCCTCGTAACAGACCAATTAAGGTGAAATTATGGTTTAACCCAAGTTGGTTTTTTAATCATAAAATTATAATTATATAATTATATAAGTACATTTATATTGACATATATATAATATTTATTTTTTAAATTATGATTTATAAATGTTTCATATATTTCAAATTGTGTATTTATAATTAATATATTAATTATTTAGTGAAAAATAATTTATCAAAATATTAAAATTTCATATAAATTAATAACTATAAAATTAGTACTGTGTTATATAAATTTAATTACGTTTTATAAGTCACTTTTCATTATAAATATATATTTTCATTTATTTATTAATTTTTATTCAAATAATATGGATAATAATTTTTTCATTCCACATGGTTTATGTATTTGATAATTTATGTTTTTGTAATTATGATTAAATAGTTTTTCATACAATTAATTATTTATATGTAAATAAAAACATGTATATAGATATGAATATATATTGAATTATATATAACTCTGCAATATGAAAAATGATAAAATGGTAAACCAAAAGATCTAATGAGGTTGAAAAACATGGAATAAAATCATTCTCCCCTACAAAATGCATGAATAACTTCTTATGTGAAGCTAAAATCCCATTGAAAGTTTAGAATTTGGATTACAATGATGATTTTGATTATTTTAGAGGTCTTATTGTCGTTTTTTAATTCAGAAATAATTTTTTAGAAATACATATTATTTATATTTTTTCACAAAAAAAATTGAAATCCTATAGAGAACAAACAGAATCCCAAATTAAAATTTCATTCCTGTTAAGTCATAATGTTATTAACTATTCACGAGGTATTATGTAATTTAATAATTATTTTTTCAATAAATTTTAATTACATTCATTTTAATAAAAACTATTTAGGAAACCTTTAATCCTTTTAAAATGATAATAGTTTTATAAAACATTATTTAAAATTTATATTAAATATTAAGTTTAAAAACATATTTTACCGTATATAAATTATATATAAGATTATATATTATATTAATTGAATTTATAATGTTTTTTGGTTATAGGAAAAAACACGAGCATGGTTATGAATTATTCATTCATTTTTTCATGTAATTTATTATGATAAGTGATGTGAAAAACATATGGAAGATATGTTTTAATGTTTTTTATATCCACAAATATAAAAACTATTATATATTTAATGTTTTACATTATTTATTAAATAATTAATGTTTAATATATATATATATGATTTCAATTATTAAAAATACTATATGAAATCCTAATGGAAAATATCTTTTGTAAGTAGTGTCTATATAATATAATGTCATAACCATGACATAAAATTATATATAATAAAAAGATTCTTCTAACTTATTATTATTTCCTAATCACACTCAACCCATTTAATAACACATTCATTTATTTTATAATATTGTGGATTCAAATGATAAATGTATACATAAACCATTTTTGATAACGTTAATTAAATATTCATAGATGAATATATTTTTTAATCTACCATGATTTCATCATGGGTTTCCTCCAAGGGTTTCTCAATGATTTTATTATTTTTTCTTATTCTTTCCCGTTTTTTGTTATTGTTTCAGTCTCATCTATTAATTGGTTTATCTAGTTATTCTTTACTGTGATTGGTCTTATACCTCTCCTTAATGGTTTTTTAAATGTTCTAATGTTTCATGTCTGTTTTATATCCTTATATTAATTGATATTTCCCTTACTTATATGTGAATTATTTATTATTTTACCAATATTTTTTTCCTCTTAGGTTCACCACCATGTTTTTTTACCACATTAGGTGATTCATCCCCAAACATTTTTTCTTGTTTAAAGGACACCTCAGGACACTTCGTTAGTGTCATGTTTCTGTCATATTAGTTATACCTCATTCCTTTTTTGGGTTAGTCTCTACTCTGTTTCCCATGATTTATTGTATCGAAACACTAAATTTCACTGAAAAACACTTACTAATTTTCAATAAAATTCATTTCAACAATTCAACTCACATCTAAAAAATTTATTTTTTGAAAAAATAGTATGTTATTCATTAAGATTTGTATATGTGATTCCAGTTTGGTAGGGATTGGCATTATTCCATGATGGGAACACGAAAATTTTGTTTCATTAAAATATTACACTCTATTTTCAAAGTAGTAAATAAAGACTCGTATGAGAGTTCTAGTTGAGTCTATAATTTTTGTCTCTTTATGTCAAGTGAGTCGATGTAGACTGTCATGTTTTACCAACTTTTCAAAAATTACTTGGCTTGGTGGTTTAGATTTAACTCACCAATGTTTCGATGGTTGTGGAAGAGTAATTTGATAGGTGTTAAGGTGTGGGTCGATATAGGATTTAACATTGGTCTATGGAGATCTGGAGTTTATGCCTATTTCCCATATTTGTCACAAATTTTTCTTTAACTAATTTTTTATTCTTTATTTTTTTTGGCATTCTTTCTTCTTGATTCTCCTCTTCACTATTGTTTTGGTTTCGATTTGACTCATGATTATAATTTTTCATCCTCCACTAGAATAATTAACTACCATATTTTTTGTTGGATCTTTTTCTCTGGATTTATTTTTGGATGATAATTCTAGAATGTTTCATTATATTATATTGGACATATCCTCTATTAATATTTTTTATATTAGTGGTCAGTTTTTTATCATTAGGTATTGATACATTTATCAAGGTATTTATCTCTATATTATATTGATGACAATTTCAGATCTCTAGTATTGTATAAATGGCGGAAAAATGTTCCATTAATTTGATAAAAAAATTAATTTAATTTATTAATGAAATAAATCAATTTAAACTCATATATAATTAATATTACAACTTGTTTATATTAATTAATTAATTTATTGATTATTCATATACTTACATTATTGGATATTTAATATCGATATTTTCATATAAGTGATTCATAATGGATTAAATCATTTAGAAAATTCAATTAATGGTCTCTATTCACATCATCTATTCTCTATTTAAATTGATTCTTCTTTTAATGTTTGATATAGTGTAGTGTCTGTGTGACACGTTGTGTAAGGCTTACTATAAAAATATGAAAATGCCTTCATTTTTATTTTTTGGTTTATTTTTTTTATTTTTTTTAAATAAATAGACATCATGGACTTGACAGCAATGAATGATATACAAAATATTAAACCATCAAATGAGGTGTTTGAATAGAGATATAATTAAAAAACTACATATACAAAACATTATTGTTATGTAGTATTTTTTCCCTTTTACAGAATATAATATTATATTTTTAATTCTTGATTAAATTTTTTTAATCTATAATATTATTTTCTGTTAAATACTTTCAGATCCAATAAGGATTGAAATATATGTTATGACTTTTTTTATGTTGGTTGATACTTTTAATTTTTTTAAACAATATTTTTTTCTTATAATATTATGACTTTTTTCATTTAGTACCAAATCAATGTTAAAATGTTTTGTCATATCATATTTTTACATCATTCCATTAATATAATAATATTTTTTTGACCCTTAATATTATTATGATTTTTTATTTTATTTTTTATTATTATATTAGAATACCTTCTCAATATTTTATCTTTTCTCACGTTATATTCATACATCATATTATTAAAATGTTATTTTGAATTGTGACAATTATTATTAGTGTTATTGTTTTTCTTGTTATTTAGATATTATAATTTATGTTTAGATAAAATACCAATTGGTGTTACATTGTAGTTTTCATAAAATTAAAACATCATAATATTGGAATTTATTTATTTTGGAATGATATACTTTTTATAATATAATATAACATCAAATAATAATATTATGATGTTGAAACCTTATAGAGGTTCATAATAATTTATTTTCTCTCAAAATTTTATATTTTCATTTAGAATAATTTCTTTTCAATTCATTAATATCCATGAAAATTAATATTTTTCTTTTAATTATATAAGAAAACATCATTCTTCTTTTCAATAAATATATAAAATGAGTTTATTTTTTGATATCGTAAATAATCATATCAAAGAGTGATTTTTTTATTTGATTATATGTTTTAAAACTATTGGTGGAAATATTAAAATCATGTTTGTTATGTTGATGAAATAACATTTTCAACCTATAGTGTTAGTCTTTGGAATGACAGAAAATGAAATGTAATTACATATTTGATATAATATGTCTTGATGGGGTTTGTATCATAGGACCAATTTTTTATTACATTGATTAAATGTATACTCGATGAATAGAATATTAATAAAACTCATATTCCATATTATTCATTATTCATCTGTTCTCTTATAAAATATTGTTCTAGAATATATTTTTCATTGATAAGGTCATCGCAGTTCCCCAGTATGATGTGAAGCTTGAGGTGCTATAATGATATTCTAAAATAATGTATTTTTTTCAGATAATAATTTTTTTTTGGACCTATATTATATAGACTATCATGTTATGATACTCTTAAGGGTATGAGTCTTCTTCTAATGAATTTATCACTCTAAAATCATTTTAATGGGAGATTATCGTAACATACCTGCTAGTAATATTTATTTATGTTTTTATTCCATTACAACTTCCTATGTTATATTGTGTGTAATGTTCAATAGAAATTACAATTATGATTAATTCATTCCATGAATTAGTCACATATATTAGCTGATAAAAATTGTGAATTTATATGTTCATGTCATTGTAGGGAATGTTGGGTGTGTCATGATTGACATGTCATTAATGGATATGTTGTGGAATTATTTTTTATGAAATAATTATAGAAGTTGATATATCATACCTTTGATTAGAATATAACATTTACATTTAATTCCATTTCTATGGTGAAATTATGTGTTTATTTCGGATAGTTAAAGAAAAACATTTTGAGAATATAGGTTCTTGACATAGATGTGAAACGTTCTTGTAGAAATTTTCTAATTATGATATTAAATTATATAATGACTGTTTATATATGGTTTTCATCATTGATATATTCTGTTATTTCTACAAGGTTTTATGACCCACTACTAGACATAACTCTAGGAGATTAGGAAACACTTACTAATTACAAAGAGAAAGAATCATAGTGGGTCAGACACAATGCATTTATGATAATATTGATTGAATTATTATTCAATTTAATTCATCCAAAAAATTGCTCTCAATATTTAGAAATAATTTTATTCATGTTTCGTTGATGGAAAATGTTGTTTAATGGATGTAATATTTAAATTAAATAGTTATTATATATTTTAATAAATTATATATGAGTTCAAACTGCAGAGGAATGATTCCATCAAAAAATATTAATTAACAATATAATTAAATAAATTTTTTATTGTGTATGTTGTTGTGATGCATGAAGTAAATAGTTTAATAATAATTAAATCATTATGTGTGATGATGATTACTGTGGATTAATATATTATTTACGATCAATCATAAAATTAAATAATTATTTTAAACCAAACTCTATCACTAAAAATAAAAAGCGATTTCTATTATATATGAAATCCAAAAATAGAAACATTAGAATTGTTCTTCACAAAACAATTCTCTCTCTAAAATATGAATTTCTGTCTTAATCCTAAGAATGAGAAATTAAAGGGAGATCCCATCAATATAGAAAGATTAGTGATCAATATGAGTAGTGAATGGAAATCATGTTTCCACAATAGCACTTGGAGATTGATTGGAGTTATTTAGATTTCAAAGGAGCACATGTGTCTCATCGCTAGATGGATTCAATCCTTAGATCCTCATAGTATAACGAAGGGGATCCAAAGTGGGATTTTTGAATGATCGTCATCTACATCAAATAATTATTTCTTTAATAAGTTATTATATTATTATGATTTGATGAATTTTTATTGTAATTTTTATGTACAAGATCTCCACATGGGGTTTTTGGGAACATAATATTACAATAAATGTAAATATATCTCCCACCATTACATGATTTCCCTATCCCTAAAACCTTATACTGGTATTAGAACAATCATATTTGAATTTATAATTATTTATTTTATTGTTGATCCATATGTAATTGTGCTTGAATTTTCAATGAATATTCTTTATTATATATTCTATATTTAATTAATAGGTTATTAAGAGAATATGCATGCTTTTTTAGTGTTTAATTTTTTAAAACAACAATGATTAGACGAATAAATACCATATGTTCTATCATGAATTTCCTAATAAATTCTGGTAAGACTATATCACACATTGTGTTTCCAATGTACATGTCATGTACCCCAGTACATCTCATCATTCCTTGTTATGGGATACACAACATTCTATATAGTTATTACATATAGTGTAAGCCACTTGTTAACTAGACTACCAAGAACATGGTATGTTAGATTACATTGAATTTATAGTACAAAAACATAGTGTATTATACATGAGTTATTAGTAAATTTCACACAATCATTACGATCATTATTCATGGTTAAATCTAGTGAGATTGATATCCTGGTCGTTAATGAAATACTAATCATGAAACCAGTGTACATTGTGTGTAGTTCATCAACTATCATGTCTGAGATACACGATGAGTCATAGATATTTTAATTTAGACACATGGTGTTAGTAATATATAGAATTTATATGGTGTGAACATATTTTATAGTCTCTCACCTGAGTGTTGGGACCATATTGAACGGAGAAGGTTTTGGTGGTGAGATAAGATTTTTTCTGAGACTGTTTTCATTTGTTGTCAAAAGAGATTAATCAATTCACTTTTTAATGGTTCTTAAAAAAATATAAAGATTATTTTCATATTAGTATTTCAAAAATAACAAAGGTTCTTTGGAGAACTATTGATTCAAGCCTTATGAATGAATGGGGAGAATAGTGTTGAAAATCATATTTTTTATTCATTGTAATGAATTATGTTGCTGGAAGACAGAAAATAGTTATTTCATTCCTTGTAAAATCAAATGATATTGTAGCAGACTAGTAAAAAATATATATCATCACATATGTAGTTTGTGATGAAAGAAAATACAAAAACGTAAGGATTCAACATAGCAGCACTTTAAAGACTTTGTAAGTTAAACAGTTCATGGGAGGCTCACGGTTTGTAGGAGGCTTGCGGTATACAGAAGGTTTGTCATTAGAAGAATAGTGGAATCGATTCATTAGAGGATGGAATATGCTACCATGATGGAATTGAGGATGTATGTATAATGTGAATGTAAAATGGTTCATGGGTGGTATATATTACGTGGGGGATGCCTTACCACATTGAATCTTTAGGGAAATAATAATAGAAAAATTTATTGGATTATTTTCATATATAATAGACCCTAATCCCATTATTAAGGAAGATAAATTTTCATTAAAATATATCTTCACTATGAGGAAGAATTAAATGATTTATAAAGTGATTTTAATCAGTATTTTGTGAAGGAAAGAGCTCAGAGGAAAGTGTTATCATCGATAATGGCTTCGTTCGTGTTGACCGTTTTCATGAAGGATTTACTCTCCCGAGAGAGTTTTCAAAATTATTTTGTAGGAAAAAATAATCCTCAATGGAAATGGATCCATGAGACATTGATTATCCATGTAGATGAGGTTGTTCATGGTGTTGGGGTAGTATACACTGCATATAAATTCTGTGGATAATCAGCAGTATGCAGAGTATTAGTAGTACACGGAGCATCGTCTATCTGCTTTGTAGTAATAGTTTTTTGTAGAAGAGGGGATCAGAGAAGAAATCATGCCACATGATTTAATAAAGATCATGGAGGATACAAACAGTTGATAGAAGAAGAATTATTGTTCATAGTGTACTTAAGGAATTTCCTACTAGCATCTAGGTAGGAAAGAGAAGAATTGTTTTGAAAAAACAAATTTTTGTAAGTTAATCAAGAAGTAGTAAAACATTGAAAGGATTCATTTTTTGATAGAAGAAGCACAAACAATATTCTATTGTTTTAAAAGTGATACATGAGTAAAAGTTAATACACTACTCAATGTATTCCACACTAAAGGATTTCGTTCTACTGGATTCTGAGTTATTAGATTATTTCCAAATTATATCAAATACCTAGGGACACATGTTAAATAGTGAACCTTATAAAATATTGTGTTCTTATAGATTTCTGTTTGTATTTTTTCCATCATGGAAATAAATATTCATCTTGATGGGTAGTTAGTTACATATGTAACTAATCATAAAAGAAAACAATGTCATTGATTCACCCATCCCCTCAAAATGATTCTTTAATTCAAAATGGATAAATTTATCTAGAATATGACAAGTCATCTGGTGAGTTTCATGGTTACGTGACATTAGGAAAACATGGTGTGTATATAGCTTCTAAATTCCATGTAATCTACCAATATACAAGCTAAATAACTTGACATGTATGTATGTCACATGATAAATGGAATAGAAAATCTGTATCTCAATATTTCACGACATGTATTCGCACCATGAAACATGAAAAATACCTTGGTGTGTACCTTGGATACATGAAATATGAGGTATAGAACATGTATCATTATATTAAAATATGTGTAGTTACTTAATAAATGAATATAATAAAAATACACTACATTTAAAATTATAGGATAAAAACATTTGAAGATGGAGTCATGGGACCACGTTTTGGTACACTGATTACATATATATTTGATGAATTAAAAATTAACGAAATTATATATTATTTATTTTTGACATTTCTAAATGAATTTATTTTCCTATTGTATTAGATTATTTATTTCATTGATAAGGTAATTGCAGTTCCCCATAATTATGTGAACCTTCAAGTTTTATGACGACTTTTTTAAACAATGTTCAATGGGTAGATAGTTTACTATGATGGTACTAGCTATAAATATACTATTGGGTGTGACTAAATGTAAGAATATTAGTATCTTTATCATAAATTTCACACATGGTGATATTCTAGATGGAATATTGTAAGAATAAATGTTCTAGTATAATTTCCTCATGTTTTTGTGTCATCATATATTTGTATATGTGATCACGTAGAAGGATCCTAAAACTTTAAGATTTCTATTAAATCATCTTATGAATCACGTACATAGATTTATTTCATAATCCAAGATGTTTCTAGAACCTGGTAATGTTGTATACATTGGCTGTGACATGAGTGAAATTTCATTAATGGAAAAGTTTAGGAAGTATTATTCCCTCCATATTAATGGATGATAGTATAACGAATCATTTATTGGAATAGAAAAAAAACTTTAAACTAAATGACCTTGTGTAATAATGAGTTTATTTCCTTTTTTAAAAGAACTTCTTATTGAGAGAATAGGTTCGTCTCATATATGTGAATCCTTCTAGATGAGATCTTACGATAATGGGAACATACAACACAGATTTTATTTGAATATGGTTGTCTTCATTAATACATTGTGTTACTTTTCCTGGGATCCATGCCCCATTTCTAGTCAATAATCATGTAAATTATTAAATCCCATCTAATTCCAATGGAAAAAAATATTATAGCTTCCCACATTATGTGTTTCAGATGATCTAAATAGAATTCTATTTTATTATAAATAATTGAATAAATTTAGTTCTCAAGATCAACAGATAAGTTTAACCTGGTTTTATAAATAAAAAAAGTTATTAATGAATGATATATTTAAAATATATATATATATAGTTATTAAATAAATTCTAAAGGAGAATGATTAGACCAATACCATGTTTGGTGAAAAATTATAACTAACAATTCTGTTAAATAATATTTTCTACTACACACGTTTGAATGAAGCAACAGATAATTATAATAATAATATTATTATGGGGAATGGGATTAATTAAGGTTTATAATATTATTTAATTCCCAAAACTATGTTTAATAGTTATTTTAACATAAACCCTAGAATCATTAATATATGGTTATGTCTATTTTGTATGGTGTGGAATTAAGAAAAGAGAAATATTTCTCACAATGAATTATATTTTCAATCCATCACTCTCTTACCCAATAAATATAAAAACAATAGAGATTACCTAGAGAATGATGGATATATGATCAAATTCAAATAATAATAGGTATTAGAATCTTCATGCTACCACTCATATAACAAGATTATAAATTGGATGTGAAATGTCTATGATAATGGATCTATGAATTTTTTTTAAAATAAATCTTAATATATTTTCCACCAACACATGCTTTCTCTACACCAATAATTAATAATTTGTACCATATCTTTCATGTTTAAATTTATAATTATTTATTTGATTTTTTATCCAGACACAATCATGGATGAATTTTCATTTAACATTATTCATTATATAATTAGATTTAGGAAAATATGTTATCATAATATTAATCATGTACATTTACTATTTCATTTTTAAGGTCTAAGAACATATGAATAAGAACCAAATATTCCATCATAAACATACAATTTATTCCCATGAAGACAATGTATGTTGGCATGTAGTCGAAATTTCACTATGTGTACCCTAGTAAGCATGACCTTTCCATGTAATGGGATAAACAGAATTCCACATAGTTATTAAATGTGGGGTATTCCACTTGTTTCCTGATTGACCTAACACATGGTTTTTGGATTACATGTAATCTAAAGGTGTACACAACATGTAGTTTACATAGTATAGTTGGGTAATTCAGACATTTTATGTTTTCTATATACATCTTAAAATTATATGATATTGAAAAACACGAGTATTATTGATATACTCAATGTATATGTGGTGTAAATGGATTTTTTTATTAATTATTTCATCTTATATAAGGGTTTAGATATCTAGACACATGGCATTAGAGATACACGATATGTAAATGGAGTGAACACATCCTGTATTCTCTTACACAAGAACATCTCCTGTCACGTAGCGCATTTTTGGATTAAGAAACATGACAATAACACGGCATATATGTAAATATTTTTCATTACATGCCATCCATTGTGGCACACACCAAATACCTGTGCAAGTATCTGAGAACAAGGTAACATGATACGTGTCCTGTAGCTATCACATACATGTCGTGTAGTCTAACTAAGTTAACACATTAAATCCCCAATTTTGTTTTCGAGATACATAGAAATAGTTGTATAAAACATGTATATGTGCAATACATGTAATTTATTCTTCTAACATATAGAACAATTAATGTATGATAAATTAAAAATTACATTATGAATATCATATTTCATTTATTTGAGCATTTATTAGATTTAATTTTAATAATGGTTTTAAATAATATTAATTTCTCCTTTATTTTTTCATAATAAATATGAAACTATTGGTTACTTCATATATTTATAAATAATACCTTAATGATGGTTATCTAGAAGATGTTTTGGATAGTCATTTATATGAAAGGTAATTAATTAATTAATTAATTTTTTTATTAACTAATTTTAATGTTTTTATATTAATAATAAATAATGGATAAATAAATGTATAGTTTCCATTTACTTTTTATATACATTTACTGTATGATCATTTCTGATCTAGAAAAAACCAGTGACTGTGTTGAAATTTATTTAATTTTATTGATTTTATAGGTTCGTAAATATTTATTGTCAAATAATTTTGATGGATTTAGATTCATCCCTCATTTAATTATTATATAGTACATGTGTGTCCCTTTATGAATATGAAATCCCCCATTAATAAATCCTTCGGTTCCCCTAACCTATATGTGAGTTATATATATTTATAATTAATGGAATTTCATGTAGAGCATGTAGGGGGTTAGATATCAAATATTAATGATTCTAACCTAGGTGATACATAGGTGGGTTTATGGAATTATGTAACTTATACAATCACTAGAAATAATATTTCTTTCCCTTAGATAAAAGGATGATTGAATTCCCTCTCATAAACCAACCATTAGATAATAATTATGAATAGATCATTTGATTTTTTACAATTTTCAATCATTGAAAATATTTATTTTTTAGCTTCTTGACTTTTATAACATAAATAAATGTATTAAAGTGAAATAATGAAATTAAATAAATGAATTATACATAAATTTTTTATCCAAAATTGTTAATTAATTACTTAACATGCATTAAATAGAAATGATACAAGTAATGGATATAAAAATAACTAAATCACAATTTAATTTCATTAAACATAATATCATGATATACTAAGCCTTCAAATATTTATTCAGGAGTTTAACCAGAGAATTATGAGTATTACACAGCCAAATTATCGACACATACCTTTGTTATGGAGTCTTGTGAGGGTTTTGGGTTGATATAACCAAAATTCAATTTTTTTCAATGGAATTTTATTTTTCAATAAAATTTTGTATAAAAGTATTGAGTAAATCCTAGTAAGGATTTCTGGATAGAGGAATCTACTCAATAGACCAACGAGCTACAAACCCACATTTTGATGATTGGATACTGAATTAATTTCGTAATGCATTCATGGAGAAATTTTGGATCATTATAAAATTTAATAGGGATCCTTTGCACAAGAATGTTCTATAATATAGAAATTAGATTTTTAATGGTGAGGGATATTAGAACACAAAACAAAATTGTGGGAGAATTAATAAAATCCATTAATTTAGTATTTATCTCAAAATTTCAAATCAATAAATTTATTAATAATATGATCTTTTAATGTTAGAAAAAATAAGAAATCCCACTGTCCACACTATCCCTTATATCATTATTAGTGAAATACATCCTCCTAACTGGAAGTAAATTCAAGGAGTGGTGTATATTCCTTTGGGTTTTTCTATGCTATGATTGGAAATATTTTTTTCATGAATCCCCAATGATTTATCCACATGATAAAGAGGCTAGTGATAAAGAGTTATTATTCAATGAGAATCATTTGATTGATGTGTTCAACATTAAATTTTCAACGATTTCATCTATATGTACTGAACTAGTGAATTCTCAAGAAAATTTGCATGCACATTCATGCTGGAGAACATCTATGGTATTTACCCGTAGAACGATAGATAAGAATAGTTTGTTATTTCCAGGAACTATCTTTTATAAATCATTGATATGGTGTTCTAGTTGGGCCACACATAGTCAAGAACATTGTCCACATTGAGAGTCTAGTCGTTCTTGTGATTAAACTCCCCAAAGAACATGGAACCAATTTTATTTTGGAATCACACCCTTATATATTTTATATATTTTTTGGATATATTAAAAAGAAAAAAATTGAGAATTATCATCTAGATATTCTTAATTCCCTTAACCAAGTAGATAAGTACAAGAAACATGAAAATAAATTTATCCTCATGGTGAGAAGATAGAAAGGGAAAGTGAATATCTATATGTCCAAATTATTTTATAACTCTTACAAATAGAAATAATTTAGTGGAAATCAATGGAACATGTTTCTATGTGTATCACATGTGGAAAGAAGGGGCACTTTATGAAATACTACACCTAGAAAATGATACAAGGGAAATATTCATGTGATTTTGATATCAAGTTAAATATAAAAAATTATACCAATATTGTATTAGATATAGATATTGGTCCTCGCATATGTATTCAAATATAGGAACAATTTATATTTAAAATGGTTCACTAAGGGGAGGTAGATCTATGAGAATCCAGTGGAGCGAATCACGATGTTGCAACTATAAAGTATTACCACCTCACATTTTTTACTATAATGATCTTTGATTTAAGGGTTTTAATTATGTTCCTTTAGTTAAACAAAACAATATATATATACCTAATACATATGGATTTATTTTCAAATTTGGAAATAAATTTTTATTATATATAATTTTTACATTTTTTATGGTAAGGAATATTTAAATAACAACAATTTTGTGTTGGATTACATGAACCATGAAATGGAAATCAGTATAAAAGTTAATTCACTTTATTTATACCACACCCAAAATTGAAATCAACTGATAGGTCATGTAAATGAAATACACTCCACTAAGTTACCTCAAGATGGATATTTAGAATCTTTTTAGCGAAAACACTCATCTTTATCACAGATTAATATAATGTATAATGAATAAATCTTAATTTTCTAAAAAAGATTGAGTGATATTGAGATTTATGTGTTATTTCATATTAATGTTTGTGAAACAGTTCCTATTGACCCAATGGGTGGGTATTCATACATCATAACTTTTACTTATAAAATTAATAGATATGCATATGACTATAGAATAATGTATAAGTTAGATTCATTTGAATACATGGACGTAGTTGAGAACCATCATGGATAGATTATTATGAAGATCCTCTTATAATTTGGTGGATAATATCTCTATAAATACATAATTGATAGTTTTTTGTAATTCGGGATACTATATAAACTCTCTCCACCATATATGCCTCAATGGAGTGATGTAAGGGAATGCATGAACCACACCTTGTCGGTAATGATAATATTAATGATGTTTCTTGAGATTATACTAATTCTTTTTGAGTATATGCATTAAAAATAGATGTATATGTTTTATCCCAGTTCCGAAAAAGTGTAGATGATATACCATACGAATTATAGAATTCCAAGAAACATGATCTTTCTTACTTACATGTGTGGGGTTGTGAATAGACTGTTAAGGCCTATTTAGATAAAAATATTTCTATAATAGTCAAGAATTAATATTTATAGGACATACCAATGATAAAAAGGATTTTAAATATACAAAACGTTAGAAAACATTTTGTGGTTGAATGATATCCCAAATTTCATTAGGAGGATCTTGGATCTAAATTTTATTGCGAGATAATGATACACGTTGATAAAGTCCTCAATTATAGAAAAGGATGTGGAAAATGGAAGATTCCTCAAATCCCCATGGATAAAGATGTAATTTCAATGCCACGGGTTCTACATAAGTGTATTAGAGAGGTTAGAGAACAAGAACAATATTTTTTCTAGTTACCAATGATAGTGACTCATTATTATTTGATAATAATGATCCTCTAACCTAAAAAAAGTATGTAAGTATCATTGATGTTACTAACTATCATGAAGAAATTAATCTTCAAATGGATTCCATGAAATAAAACTCAATATTTATTTCATAATATCATATAGTGGATGAATATATAGTTGTATGTAGATGGGTACTTAAGAAAAAACATGAAATGTAAAAAAAATTAAATAACTATGAGGCATGACAAGTTGGAAAATTGTTTAAATATGGTCAAAACATTGACTATGAAAAATCCTATACACCATTCCAAATTCTAAAATCCATCAGAATTATAAATTCCATTACAGATTACCATGAATATGTGATTTGGGAAATGGACATCTGAAAATCATTACATATTGAGGAACATCAAGAAATAGTATTTATGACACAACTTTAGGGTATTGTGACACCAATTGTTGTGAAGATTATTTGAAAATAGAATATATTAGTATATTGATTAAAACCCGAGTCTAGGTCATTGAACATTCATTTAGAGAATCTATAATGGAATATTGTTTCATAGAGAAGGATTTGTTTCTTTATCCAAAAACTGGTTTCATGGGAGTACAACCATTTTATTAATAGTTTATATCAATGAAAAATTACTCAATATAAATGAAATGTCATTTTTAAAATATTATATGGCCTTCTGAAATAAATTATTTTCTATAAATTATTTGGGTGATAACAAATATACTATAGGGATCAATATTTATCATCATAGTTCAAAGATGATACATATGGTAAGTTAATGTACATAAATTGACATGATAGTGAAGAGATTCAGAATGGAATAATCCCAGAGGTGATTTTTTCAAGTATCACATGGAATTAATCATTCATGGGAAATGTGTCATCAAATAGAGGAGGATGAAAATATAATATCAAGGATTATATTTTAATCAGTTATTGGGTATTTCATGTATGATATGATATATAATAGTCTACATGTTTCCTATGAATTAAGTGTGGTTGGAAGATATCAAGATGATCCATGTAACCATAATTGGTTGATAGTCAAGCATATCATTAAGTATACGATGTATACTATGTATATTTTATCGGTTAATGGATTAGATAAGGAAATAATAAAAAAGGATAAAGAATGTATGTTACCTAACTAATCAAGATCAAATGACATCTCAAATGGGATACATATTCACATTGAATGAAGGTGTTTCGATCTAGAAGATATCAAAATAGTATATGGTTATAGATTCTATCAAATATTCCAAGTGGGTTGTGTCTTATGAGATTGGTAAAGATGCAGAATGAAAGAAATTATTTTTCAAATATACTCACATTGTAGAGAACCAAAGATTGACGTACATAGATAATACATTACTTTTGCGGAATACTTAATACATAACAACAACAGACACCCAAGCACCGTAATAGTTTAGTGTCTTTCGAAACTCGAAACATCATCTTCTAGTCATGGTGAAAGATATTCAATATCTCCCATAAAGGTCTTCTCTAAAACCTTTCATTAAATCCTAGGGAAATGAAAACATATAAAGGGTGAGCTCAAATTCTTTGTATGGGTAATCATGGAGAACCTAAAATAATCCATAAACATTTGAATAAAATAACATGAACATAAAACATCAAAATCATGAGTAATAACATAAATCTTGGTAGTGAATAAGGCATTGATCATAAAGGAATATTAACCATGAGAAAACAGAAGGGGAATAAAACATGTAATTTTGGAATCTATTAAGCAAATGTTATGATTTTCATAGTAGCCAAGGCATTGCTTCCAAGACAATTATAGTGAACAAAGACCATTACTGAACTAGGTTTACTTGCTGTTCAAGCCTTGTATTACCGAACTGGATTTTACTTTCCATTCTATCCACGTATATCTCACGAGATTTAAATCTTTTCCCAATTCATTGGAGGTAGATATAGGTCCCACCCATCTCATATTTATATCATTATTACGTGTGCCACAAATCAATCATAAATAATTCATCATAACCCAAAGAATAAAATCGGTTTCATAAACATCATATCATTATGACATAATACATATAAAACAAATGTATATCATTTCATAATAATAAAAATAAAACCATGTAAATAATAAGGACAATATTATTGAAACATAAACATGCAAAATAATGGCATCTTATATGGAAAATAGTTTTGATAAAACACTTGAGATGAATTCTTGAGGAAAATATCATTTCTTCTTCAAAATCATTTTATTTTCACAAAATGCCACAAAATTTTAAAATAAAACGATTTTATTGTAAATAATCATGATATCTTGTAGATTTCACTTTATAAAGAAAATTCCTTATGAAACCATAAAAATCAGTTAATTTCATATATGTTAAAATACATTCTCCCCATAGTTTTACTGAAAAAAGTCAAAATGTACCTTGTATGTTAAACATAAGAAAGATTTCTTACAAACCATGTGGTAAAAGTCATAAAAGTGTAAAAATGAATTTATACATACATTTAATAATAGTGAACATTTTATGATATTTTTTTGAGAAATCATGGACAAAGATGATAAACATAACCCCATTAAATACATACGAATAAACAATCCCGGATAAGAACGAGATTGGAATAATTATCCCTTACCTTGTGTCCAATTTCTTCTGTATGTGTCCTAGTCTCTGGTATAGTGTGTTTAAACATATTTTTAACTTGTAACATAACCATAATAAAATTTATGTTATCATATATTATTCACTTGTGACTTTATATTACCCGTTCATTTGTCAATTTCCTGTTTAAGTAGCATTTTGGGTAAAATCATTTAATTTATCATATGTGTTTTCACTTTTAATTATTAATATGATTACTTATATCATGATTACATACTTCTTTAATGTAAAATATGATTTATATATAATATATATTCAGAATATACATATATCTAATAGATCGATAAATGGAAATAAATACACCGTTCATGAATACAGTAGGTCGTTCGTATGCATGGACGCTGTTTTCATTTCCTTATTAAATTGAATGGAAGTAAGTAAATAACATATAAATAAATCCAATATCATTACAATTTCATATATTTCATTATTATTTATTATATGTACTTTATAATCATTCTTTATTGGTTAACTTAGGGAATGAATCTCATCGCGTCGTGGAGACGGTAATCTGTACGTATGCACGAGCAAAGACATCATTCCCATAATTATTGAATGGAATTATAGTTGATGATATAATATCTCAGAATTATTATCATGTTATAATAATCATATATAGTTATTCTTTACACCATTATAGCAATCCAGGTAAGGTGGTGGTGGAAAAACAGATTACCCCACGGCGTGGAGATGGTATATCGTACATACGCACGTGTGGTGATTTCTTTTTTTGTACGGTGGATAGAAGGTGAAATGGGGTTTTCTAATATCTATAATATCATATAATTATGTTATTGATAATTATTTTATTACTTTATAATTAAAAAACTAAATAAGAGGAAGTTGAATAATAAAGAAACATGAAAATCAGTAGAAGAGATTACCTCTTCTTCGACGCGCCTCTTCTTTACCTCCTCTTAGGGAACTAAAGTTGGTCTTTTGAGAAGACCAAGACCTCTATTATGATTCTAGGTAAGTTTATAATATAAATGGGCAGGGTTTAGACGATCATGAAGGCTCTAAATGTTGTGAGGAAGAGAGGGATGAGGTGCCCTTATATAGGAGAGGAGAGGGACACTTTTGGAATCCTCAAAAATATTAATTTATAATAAACTCAAACCCCACATAAAAACATCCAAAGTGACTCAAATTAGGATATTATGTAATATAGGGTGTAAATATCATCATAAAATCAAATTTATTCATGTTTGGATTTTATTGTAAACCTTATCATTTTGATTTATCCTTATTTAATCTATTAAATTTTATTTGTGGTAATAATGTTATAAATATTACATGGGTATAAATACTTACTTATGTGTTGTTAATTGTACATAATTTTATAATTTATGAAAATTTAGACCATATAATTTAAATTTGTAATTTTTAAATAATTTTGTGATTTTTAAACTATTTAATAACATGATATTTTCATGAAATGTCAATAGAGTCAATTTAGATAGAATTCATTTATTTGAACTTAAATAAAATCCACAGGGAATATATTTTCAAAAAAAAACTATTTAATATATTCCTATAAATTCATATTAATATATATATTTCATTAATAACATTAATTAGTTCATATAATATTTATTTTAATACTTTAAAAATCATTTATTTGATATTTCTATTAATAAAATAATTACCACAACATATTTGTATAATTTTTTAATATACTTATATGTTACATAAAAATTAAAAATAAAATAATATGACGAATATAAATATAATATATTACATAATAATAATTTTAGTCGAATTTATCTTCTAAAACATCCAACTTTTAAAATTTTATTTTTATTAAAGTATGAAGGTGACAACTTTGAAACCATTTATAATAAAATAAAATAAAAGTCCTAATCTGTTTAATAAGGCTCCAAATGGACCATAATTCGACCCTAGGATTCTTAGGGTATATATGTACTCGAGAAATATGTTTTCGTCATGTTTTTTTTGGCCTTTTTATGGGTAATATTATTTTAATGAAAACTATATTATCAATTTTTCACTAAATAAATAATTTTTGCATCATTAATGTATAATCTATAAATGTATTTAAAATTATATTAAAAATTACAAATAAATTACCATAAAAAAGAAAAACATTTTATCTTTCAAATGAGTAATAATAATAGAATTTATATTCTGTATAACCTTATATTAAAAATAGTTTAATTATTAAAGTTTCAGTGAGACATATTTCACATTATTTAAAAAAATTAAAGGTCTTAATCACATCCAACTGGGTTCCAATGGATTCCATTTCGACCCAAATATGACTTAGGACAAATTATAATCATCATATTATGTTAATTCATGTGTTAGGGTAATATTATAATAAAATATATACCCATAATTAACTAATTTACCCTTATGTATGGTAAATAAAATTTACCTTAGTTACTATTCATAATGCCCAAAAATAAAAAGTAGTATATTTACATAATTTGAACCTTCTGATTCCAAATTTGGAATCCATTTTTCAAAATTTAAATCACATAATTTTCAGAAAATAATTTAATATTAATCCCATTGTGAAGAAAATTAGTTTTAAAAGTTAAAACATTGCAAAAGATTAAAATGAGTTTACCTATGAATTTAATGTAAAATCAATGCTAATGAACTACATTATATTAAATGGTAAAAATATATTATATTTATACTTTACAACCTTTAATTATTATAATTTAACCATATAAATTATTACGATGAAAAGAGTTGTTTCTAATTCAAATATAGTGTGTTTTTACTATTCATTAAAATATGAAAGTTGTCAGAATAATATGAAAAATTTATCCAAAGTAAATTTTTATATCCTGATTCCAAATAAGACTTTTATTTTTTCAAATTGTAGTTAAAAAAATTTCAAACCAAGATTTAATGTGGGTGCGCCATCAAAAGGCGACAAAACTGCATTTTTTGAAAAATACTTATTTTACACAAAAAATTTATTTTGATCTCATATAATGTTCTAGAAAATTTGTTAGATTAATAATAATGTTATTAAATTAAAAATTTAGTTAATAATATTCAAAATGGATAGTTCATAATAATATTATAAAAATATATCATTGTTTAGGGAAACTCAGTAATGCGTACAACACACGCTATCGAAGAAGGTCGTGGTTGCGTGTCATGCATGCCAAGTCCGGGATGCATTTTGTGCAAGATCCCTTTGTTTTTTTGTATAACGTAATCATAACTTATTTCATTTATATATTAAAAAAATTTATACTTAATGTTGCGTAGAAAAATTTCCACAAAACGAACTGAAAATTGTGTGTAACACGAGCCAAGAATAGTGTTGCATATACTGCAAGCTAATACGGTGTTGCGTATAGTACAAGATAATATTTTTGTAGTGTACAATAGAATACATAAATGAAATTACAATGAATATATGTCATAAAGTCTCAGGGTGTTACATTCTACCCCCATTAAAATGAATTTTGCCCTCAAAATTTGTCGGGGTTATAAATCGTTTACTACTTGAAAGTTTCATTCATAGAAACCCACATCGTAAAAAGGAATACTAAAACATAATTTTAAAAAGTGATGTATGAAACATAACGTTTACCCAAATTAACTCATCACTAGGTTTCCTCATAGGATAACATAGTTGAAAATATGGGTATGGAAGAGAATTATAACCATCAACTTCTGATAAAGAGTGGTAGAGGACATGGCTATGGAAAATCCAACAATCACAATGCCATAAATTTGTGATGATCTAAGGTACCATCAGATTCATCAGATATGAGGTCACAAGGAAAAAAATTTTGGTATTCAAGATCATTTATAAAATGTTGAAGAGTTTTTTAATAAAATTAAATATAAATATGATTTTGGTTCAATCCCACTATTGTTCATGCCTTGAACAATTTCCACTTCATCCCTTAGAGAAATGAAGTTGAATTTTTCTTCCGTGAAGTGTTAGTAGATCATGCAATAGAATGATAGGTCAGCCCATCTGTTTCTATCACAAAAAGGTTAGCATAAGTTATTAAATATACATAAGTCCATCAATGGTGTGATTAATTGTATACAGTTCATAAAACGGACTTATAATTCATCTATCATATCGCTTAATAAAATAAAAATAATTTCTACAAACTAGGGTCTTCCTGCAGGCCAGTGGTAGGTGATGAAGCCATGTTGCACTTTGGTTGTGGGTTTGATTCTCGCAACCTTGTCTAATGCAATGGGTTGTCGCCCATTCTGCAGGTTGCCCCATTTCTTAAACTATTCTATTATAACATTCTAGAAATAAAATAAAAAAATGTTCTAGCCTTAAACAATGCTATCTGATGTCCATCTTAATCCATTCAAACCATAAGACTTATCCGAAATACTTCCTTCAAAATTCATAGTATAAAGGGAACGATTACAAAAAATGTCATGTAACAAGCACGTGAATATCATCATTTATCTCAATCATGAGCTTATGAATACTATCAAACATATTATTTTCTTCTTAACCATTCATTATGCGCATATCATCTACTTTCCAAAAATATTACATTCACTTTTCATGGGTAACTGGTACCATATTCTTATAGAAAACCACTATGGGCCAATACATAGATATTTTATTATACCAAAAAAGTACCTCAACAAGTTTATTCTTTAATTTTAGTACATAATCCCTTCAATCCCTCCTCTTCAATTATTAGCATGGAATAGGTCCTTCCTCGATTTAGAAGTAACCTCTTAGGTCAGGTCATTGAGTTGGGAAATGCCCATGTTCTCCACAGATAAGACATTGAACTCCATAATAGTATGTCACTCTATGACCCTTCTCTCCACATAGAAAACATTTCCCCCCTCCAATTGATGTATTCGTCATGTTTCTTCTTCCCTTATATAGAAATCTCAATATTCTTTTCCCTATGCTCCTCACCATGTGAACATGCATGAAAGTAAAACTTCCTCTTATTTGATGAATAAGGAATACCACTAAAGTTCACATTGTTAATAATTTATCGTGATGACTGATTCGAAATAATCACAAAATCATTCTATCTAGGAATTATGCAATTTCGTTGCTCATAGTCACCAATTTTTCCATTGGATTCAATGATGAACCAATTCATTCTGGTTCCCTCCATTGACTAAAACCAAAAACCATGGTGTAAGAAACAGTTAAAATAACAAGGAACCACATAATCATAAAAAGTCACTTATGGGATGTCTAACTTATCACTCATAATTTAAACCATGACACCTTAGGTTCACCCTATGGTATTAATGATCATCAACATAATTCTAGGACAGTAACATATAGTTATACTAAACCTTAGGGAAATCACTAGACATACCATAGAAATATCTCTAGAGATCACACTAAAGTTTCTGCATCCAAGTTTCCAATGGTTAACGAAACCATTCCTCTGATACCAACTATAGAGACCCAAAGCTTGATGTACATAGATAATACAATATTTTTGCAGAATACTTAATACATAACAAAAATAGACACCCAAGGACAGTAATAGTTTAGTGTCTTTGGAAACACAGAACATCATCTTCTAGTCACGATGAATGATCTTCAACAACACCCATAAAGGATTTCCCTAAAACCATTCATCAAATCTTGTGGAATAAAAAACATATAAAGGGTGAGATCAAATGATTTTTAAGGTTAAACACAGAGAACATAAAAAATCCATAAACATTTGAATGTAAGAACATGAACATAAAACATCAAAATCATGAGTAATAACATAAATCTGAGAATTTCATAAGGCATAGATCATAAGGGAACATTATCCATGATAAATAGCATGGGAATAAAACATGTAATTGTTGCATCCAATAAGAAAATGTTATGATTTCAATAGTAGCCAAGGCATTGCTGCCAAGACTATCATAGTGGACAAAGTCCATTACTGAACTAGGTTTACTTGTCGTTCCAGCCCTGTATTATTGAACCAGATTTTATTTCCCATTCCATCCATGTCTATATAATGAGATATAAATCTTTGCACAATTCATTTGAGGTATATATAGGTCCCACCCATCTCATATTGAAATCATTCTTACGTGTTCCACAAAAAAATTATAAATCATTCATCATAACCCAAAAAATAAAATTAGTTTCATAAACATTATCCCATTGTGACATAATTTATATAAAACAAATGGATATCATTTCATAAAAATAAAAATATCAACCAGAAAATAATAGAGATATTATACATGAAACATAAACATTCTAAATAATTTAATCTTAGATGGAAAATAGTTTCGATAAAACACTTGGGATGAATATTTGAGGAAAATATCCTTTCTTCTTCAAAATCATTTTCTTTCCAACAAATGCCATGATATTTTAAAAGAAAATTATTTTATTGAAAATAATAATGAAATCTTGAAGAGTAATCTTCATGAATAAAAGGTGTTATGAAACCATAAAAATCCATTCATGCCGTATAAGTTAAAAAAACATTATCCTCATACTTTTACCGAAAAAAGTCAAAAAGTACCTCTTATTGTAAAGAAAATATGTATTTCTTCCAAACCCTGTGGTAAAAGTAATACAAGGGTAAAAATGAATTTAACCATACATGTTAGAATTTTAAACATTTTATGAAAACATTTTGAGAAAACAAGGAAATGGATGATAAACCTAACCCTACTAAATACATATGAATAAACAATCCCAGATAAGAACGAGATTGGAATAATTATCTCTTACCTTATGTCTAATTTCTTATGTATGTGTTTGAGACAATGGTATAGTGGGTTTAAAAATATTATTAAATTGTAAAATATCCATAATAATACTTATGTTATCATATATGATTCACTTACAACTTTATATTACCCATTCATTTGTCAATTCCATGTTAAAGTAGTGTTTTGGGTAAAATCATTTCATTATCATCCGTGATTTGACATGTAATTATTCATATGATTACATAGATCATGATCACTTACTTCCAGAATGTGAAACATAATTTATAAATAATATATATTCAGATTATAAATATATATTATAGATCAATAAATGGAAATAAATACACCGTTCACTACAAAAAAACATGGTTTAGCGGTGGTTTTGTGGCGGCGGTTCACAAAACCGCCGCCAAACCTTTTTCGGTGAAGGTTTCGTGGCGGTTTTTAAAAAACCGCCGCGAAACCTGAAATATTTTACACAGACGCCGAAACATTCCCCCTTCCCCTTCGCGATCCCTAACCATTGCGACTCCGCATCCCCCGCGCTGCGGGTGACTCCCCACCCCCCGCGCTGACGACGACTCCTCACCCCCACGATCTCCGGCGAAACCTGCACCCCCCGGCGCCCCCCTCGACCACCGGAGACGCCCTCGACCACCGGTGACCCCCGCTCCCCCCGCACCCCCACGCGCCCTTTGGCGACCCCGGCACCCCCCACACCCCCGCGGCATTCGGTGACCCCCGCACCTGATTTGGGAGGTAATCTAATGACCTGATTTGTTTACATAATAGTGAATCGGGCTGGGGAATTGATATCATGATTATATGGTTCCTAGTCGGGGGGGAATTGATTTTTATTTATAGTTGTTGAATAATGGGGACTTGTATCTAAACAATAATACCACTAATTGAATGTAATCTTCTCTTTCCTGGGAAATTTCCTCTCTATGGAACTTTAGTGGAATCTAGTATTGTGGATCATGGAGTGCGCTAAGACTATACACATCCTTATACAACTATACTAGTATAATATGGTCCTTGATATGTGCGGGTGTTTCTACCTGCACGCCTAGTTGGATGACATTGTGAGATGTCCCTAGAACAATGGCCCCATCAGTAATCGACATTTCATAATGATCAGATTTTAGTAAAAAATATAGATATATTATTCGTTTTATCGTAAAAAATAACCAAGATATACCAAGGTATTATGGGATTATATATATATATACACGGACAAATCTCGCGATTTAAAATAAATGTACTCAATCATATGTGATAAAATTACCATTTTTTTATGTAACCAATGTCTCAGTATACTGAGTGAAGAAGCATGATGTCCATTTCTGGATGAATGGACATAATAGCTAGAACACAAACAATTTGATCCCTAGAAAAAATGCAACAATCAAGACTAGTTGACCAAATTCTATTAAATTCTATATAAAACATCACCAAGTCAATAAATATTAACACCCTCTTTAGGTTCAACCACCTCAGATAACATTATATAACATCCCAACACATTAGACCTCGGAGCTAGTGGATAACTGGTCCACCGCAACTGAAAGAACACCTATATAGGCATGAGGCTAGAAACATGAACCAAAAATAATAATTACTATTGTAATATTTTTACTAATATATCATTATGCACACACCAATCCATATCTATTAAAAATTGTAGAGTTATAATATGTGAAGACATTGACCATTGTAGTAAAATTAAGGTTTTTAATAATTTTTAGTTTGTAAAAAATATTATGGTAGTATAATATAAAAATTAATGTGAATATATTCATTCCCAACATGAAATGTTTTCTCAAAATAATAGAAACTATATACGAAAAAATAGAATCAATCATGAATCACAATATCCATGTCTCATCCACTGTACACAATTAACGTCTCAAAATAATCTCTAAACACCACTAAATCTACCATAGTTTTATCTGACCTTTTTATAATACATGAACATTTTGTACAATAACAATGAAAGGATGATTAGTCACATACCCATTGTGACATCTAGAAAATTGAATTTGGATAAATAAAAGACATTATATAAGAATTCAGAACTGCATAGAGAAATAATGAAATGGTACCCAAAAATAAATATATATGTAAAATGATGAATCCCATAATAGAAAGACTGGGAATCTATATCTATCCTACCAACCCAGGATGATGATTATTTTTATATCTTTAAAGATACATCGTTGATGACTAGTACCACACTATTATATCCAAATAATTCATGAGGATGGATCCCACATTTCCACTTCCCCACATGCCGATAGAGAGTAAACATAAAGAAAATAGGACCCATTCTTGAGTGTGATGGTGGTGAATATATAGTACCTACACCCTAGTGTGATAGGGATCACTCCCTCCAAGGATAGGGGACCCATGCCCTTGGGTGATTTGAGTGTACTGTTGCTCTATTTATATAATATGACTTGAAGTACCATTCTATATTGCACCAGGGTGTTGGTCCTATATCCATAAATATTGTATCCCCTTTCACACTAGGGTGTAGGTTCACAATAAACATTATGTAGAAATATATTATGTAGTCCCTATAACCCTAGGAAGAGGGAAATCCATCAAACAGGATGGTTCTCCCCAAGAACATGTTTTGTGGATCCACCATACACATTATGCCGAAACAATGGAGGTAATACACTATTACACAATGTAGAGATTCCTCAATCCACGGTTGTTATGATCCATAAGATTATATAAAATTGATGAGGTGTTGGTCCTCCTCAATAATTCCCTGAACAAATTAGCATGATACCGGGCATTGATGACATTTCATTAGAGAAGTTGTGAAACCATTATTTTGTACTGGTATTTGAGATAGATATATCCTTTCTCTCCGTTTCGGTTTTCATTGAAGAACATATCTCTTTATTGTTGGGTTAGTTTTTCGTCAATCTTTAGGCTCAGATGTCTAATATTAACATGTATTCTATTCCTCCTATATCGGGTTTGGATGCGGAAGGTTGGGTATATATGTGCTCAAACCTAATTGAGTTATTCCCACACATGTGATGTATATATAGATAATGTACAAATTAGTTGTGTATTATGTTGGGAAAAGGGATAATTGGGTTAATTTGACCTTACATGGTGGTCGGTGATTATAGATCAATAGTCGATCTCTCTATAATTCATTCGTTTCATATTATTATCAGGATATGTAATATTTCCCTATTAGGTGTATATTTTTTCCATTTGTTTTCATATTACCTATTGTACTATTTTTTATTCTCTAAAGTAAATAACATGATAGTATGTAAATATTTAGTTTATTTTCTCTTATTTTTATTATTATGAACATATTCATATATATGGTTGGGTGCATGCCTACATGTAAATTATGAAGAGGCATACCATTATAATTATTAATTCTTTTCACTTATCTTTAAAAAATGGCCTATGGTGGAAAGAATTGGGTTTTGGTGGCCTAGTCTTCCACCGTGAGGAGTTCATTGCTGCATCGAGTCTCAAAAAACCATAATGGGAAATAAAAACACATGGGTCATCAAAATAATGAAATATCTAAAAAATTATTTCAATTATGACAAATATACATTCCACATTATCAATGACTACATGACTTAAATATTTCAAAATACCAACATATATTCCTATGATGTAGACATTGTTTTTGGGAGAGGCAGATAGATAGAGAAGGGAAAGGGGAATAAATTATATGGTTAGGAAGAAGTATATGTAACCAACACATCAAAAAGGTGATGTTAATGTCAAATAGGACATCATTTGATTATAAACTTCTTGCATCAACCTTGGATAAATTCCTCTACAACATCATTCATGGACATGGTTGGGGTCAAACATGTAGTATTATTTCCATTATGTATGACTACATTTGATGTTACCTTTACATTGTTCTTCATTTATTTTTGGATTTTTTGGTTAGATTTTGAAGATTATTTACACTGGATCATTGTATAAATCATATGATCTGATAATTATTTTTCTCAAAACTGATATGAGATGTCCCAACATTATTATCTCATGTTGTAACTTGTCATTGGGTTAGAGGTACATCACCATTTATAATTTTTAAATAGTTTTAATTAAAATTATATTAAGTTAAGTTAATTTGTTGATTGACATGGTTCAACTTCATAGGTAATTTTTTTGGGATAATGTTTGGAGTTCACCACAAATAATACATAAGTGGTTGGTTATTATATAGGTGTGATGAGGTGGGCTGGTGATTTTTATGCAATTATTCCTTGTTGGTTTTAATTGAAATAAATTATAATTTTTATAATAAAATTATATAATTAACTATAAATTGTATATAATTATGTATTTGGTGTTCTTCCTTGAGATAGTTACTATAGATATGATTTCAGATTTAAAAAATAATAGACAAGAGTTATAGGGTTGTTCTTAAAAAGTGAAAAAATAGAATTGATGTGAGTAGTCCTTCTGCATTTCCCATGTGTTTATGAATTTGATGTATGTATTTGTTTTACATTCTCACCACTATAGTGATCAAAACCATTAAAAAAATAATTTTTTTATTAAAATAAAATTCTTATAAATGAGATTAATAATTTTTCAATGTCTAAGACAACCCTTGAATAAAAAACGGGTTCTTTATATGTCGATGGTTGAATACATGATTATAAATGTCTGACTTGTAATACTGAAACCTAGAGAGGTGAACTTTCGATGAATAAAGTTAACATAGTGGCCCTCTTTATAGTTGGTTGTGTATGAAACTATTGAGAAACATCATTCCTCTTGGAGAACATCTATGGTCAAGCCTAAACAATCACATAATTTCTCAGGTTTAAAATTCATTATGATCAGTTTCGATCACACATCAATGGGGTGTTGTTTGAGGCAACATAATTGTGTGATCGATAGTGTCATGATAAGTGTGTAGCCCGATATTCTTATTGCTCCTCAATGAGGTGTTGACGTTTTCTCCTATGGACCAGACTTGTTCTTTTGTTATGAAGTGGTAAATGTGATCAATGAATCATCTTTATTATATTATGCATACTTTATGATCAATGGTTCATCTTTATTATATTATATTTCTGTAATCTTACACTATCGTATATTTTTGTGTAGGCACATTGTGATATACATGGATAAAAGATGGATCACATTACCGAGGAACGAACATCAATATGTTAAGGGTTTGAATGAGTTTTTAGATTTTGAAATTTCTAATCGATCCGTTGAAGGGAGAATAAGATGTCCATGTCCTAAATGTAAATTCAGAACATGGTTGAAGAGAGATGAAGTTTATGAACATTTAATACTGAAGAAATTCCCTGATCAATATTTGTGTTGGATTTGGCATGGAGAATCAAACAATACAGAAAGATTGAGGACTGATATTAATCCACATAATGAGGTCCCAAGTTTGTCACCAATGGAAAATGAAATGCAAAACCTGATAAATGATGCATTCGGCACTGCAAGACACCACTATGAGCATCAAAACATATCATAACAACCAGAAGATGATGCTACAAATTGCAACGTGACAAGTGATGTTTTTGAGACTGTAACACAAGAAGATCAAGATTGTAACATATCATTAGATCCTCCTCTTGATTCTGTGGAGCCAAATGTAAGGGAAAACCTCAGTGAGGAAAATGTGTTTCATGATTTAGTTGACGATGGAAATCAAGAGTTGTATAGTGGGTGTTTGAAATATTCAAAACATTCATTTCTGCTGAAGTTGTACCATATCAAATGTCTTTGTGGAATTAGAAATAAGGCAATGTCTATGTTATTGGAATTGATTCGTGATTCATTTCCTGAAGTAAAAATCCCAGAATCGTTTTATGTGATGAAAAAAGTTGTAAACAAGCTTGGTCTGAATTATACAAAAATACATGTGTGTCCCAATGATTGTATGCTTTACTGGGGAGAGGATTCCAGTAGACAGAATTGTAAGAAATGTCCTTCTTATAGATGGCAGTCAAAGGGTAATGTTGGAAGTATGACTGAACATAATTTCATGGAGAAGAAGAAAAGGAACACACCTGCAAATGTTTTGCGTTACTTTCCTTTGAAGCCTCGATTGCAAAGATTATTCATGTCATCAAAAACCGCCGAACACATGAAGTGGCATGCTGTAGATAATAACAATGATAGGGTTAATGAGACATCCATGAGATTCCCAATCGTGGAAGACATTTGATTCATTACATCCAGATTTCTATGCTGATCCTAGGAATGTTCGATTGGTATTGGATGCCGATGGATTCAACCCATTTGGGACTTTGAGTACGAGTTATAACATTTGGCCAGTTGTTTTGATCCCTTATAATCTGCCTCTGTGGATGTGTATGCAACAAACATATTTTATCATTTCGATGATTATTCCTGGAAAACAAATTCCTGGAAATGATATTGATGTATACCTGCAGCCTTTGATTGAATATTTGCAGGAGTTATGGTGCAACAGTGTTGAGACATTTGATGTTTCTTCTAAAACAATGTTCAAAATGCATGCTGCTTTAATGTGGACCATTAGTGACTTCCCTGGGCTTTGGAATTTATCTGGTTGGAACAATTATACGGGTTTGTCTTGTCCCGTTTGTAACTTTGATTTCGAGCCCAAACGGCTACCTCACATTAGAAAATGGTGCTTCTTGTGCCATCGAAGATTTCTTGATGCATCTCATAGATTTCGGCTGAACAAATCAAAATTTAATGGTTCCATTGATCGTAGACCACCTCCAATGTTGTTAACCGGTTCTGAAATATTGACACAGCTTGAAAATGTTAAAACAGAATTTGGGAAGGTTCATCATTTGAATGATAGCGGAAAACGAGTGCGAAGTGCGTCATCAAGTGAAATCAGAATGCAACAATGGAAGAAAAAAAGTATATTCTTCAAATTTTCGTATTGGGAATTTAATTCATTGCACCACAATCTTGATGTGATGCATATTGAGAAGAATGTATGTGATAATTTGATTTTCAAATTACTTAATGAGCATGGAATGTCGAAGGATCATCTCAATGCTCGCAAAGACTTACAGGTAATGAACATAAAACGTGATCTCTGGCCAGATGAGAATGAAAAGTATGCTCCGTCCATTTTTTCAATGAAAAATAGGGATAAAGATACGTTCCTTCAAATTTTAAAGAATGTGAAGGTATCTGATGGGTATTCGAGTAACATCTCGAGGTGTGTTGACTTGAAAAATCATATGTTATATGGATTGAAAAGTCACGATTCACATATTTTGTTACAACAGTTACTACCATTGGCATTGCGTACATTATTACCTGAAAAAGTTACTGCTGTTGTACTCCAATTCTGCACATTTTTCAGGAAATTATGTGAGAAAGCTCTACATCCATTTCAGCTTGACAACCTATAGGAGAGGTTTGTATTGACCCGTTGTGCAATGGAGATGATCTTTCCTCCATCATTTTTTTACTGTCATGATGCATTTAACTGTGAATTTGGTTGACGAAGCTAAATTAGGAGGCCCCGTTCATTATCAATGGATGTATCCAATTGAGAGATATTTTATTTATATGTTTCCAGTTAAGTAAACAATTTTTGGCATTTTAATAAATGCATAATATTATTATTTTGTTTCACAAATATCTTGGGCATTTGAAAGAATACGTGAGAAATAAAGCTCAACCAGAAGGCTCTATTGCTGAAGGCTATTTGGCCGAGGAGTGTCTCACCTTTTGTTCCAAATATTTGGATGATATTGAGACAAGATTTAATCGAGTTGGACGTGTTGACGACACATAAAATAATTCTCAAATGCATCAGAAATCAAAAATATTTCATGCTATTGGCCGATCAGTTGGGAGGACCTCATACGCAACACTAACAGAATTGGAATTATTACAGGCACATAGATATGTGATGCTGAATAGTGAAATTGTAGATCCATTTATTGAAGAGTTGAGGATACAAACAAAGAGACGAATGAGAGGCCGAACACGAAATGAAAAAGATATAACGAAATCTGTGAATAAAGAGCTGTTAGAATGGTTTGCACGACGTGTAAGTTTATAAATATTGCAATAAATACGAATATTAGTTTGACAAAAAAATATGCAAATCTATTAATTTTTTTTTCAGATCATGAATACTGATACTCGAGCAGACTTGTCAGAATATTTGAAGTTTCTTGCTAGAGGTCCTATAAAACATGTTAGAATGTTCGGCGCTTATAATGTGAATGGTTTTAGATTTCGTACATTCGATCGAGAAGTGGGTTTGAAAACACAGAATAGTGGTATATTTACATTTTCTGAAGTGTAATACTATGGAAAGGTGCACGATATTATTTAATTAAACTACCACAGGCATTTTTCTGTTGTTTTATTCAAATTGAAATGGGTCGATATTATCAAAGGTGTTAAAAGAGATTCCTTGCAATTTACTTCCGTAAACTTCTCTCGCTTGATGGATGTTGGTGATCATGAACTGCATGATCCATATATCTTAGCATCGCAGGAGAAAATGGTATATTATGTGAATGATGTTGTGGATGAAGGGTGGAGTGTAGTTACACACGTAATAAAAACAGATTTGTATGATATGGGTGATGAAGTGGAAGATTTGACCTCTGCAATTGAATTTCATCAACAACAGGAAGAAGAATTATTTGTACATCATGATATTGAAAATATTAGTCTAGCAAGGATGAATGAAGTGGATGAAGCAATGGAGCAGGAAACCGACATGATTTAAGGGGAAAATGATTGTATGTACAATTATTTATTCATTCAGCAACCACTTGTTTTATTTCTGTAGTCATTCATTATCATTGTTATATATATTTTGTTTGATAGTACTGGGTATCTATTATCATTTTTAATTTTTTTTTCTGCATAAATTTTTTGAAATATATATTCTAAACTTAATTTTATTTGATTAAATGACAGGAATGCCAAGGAAGAAGCGGTACACCATTCCTTCTACTTCTGCGACAGATGACGATCCGTCTTTCCCCATGACATCTGAGGCAGCAGATGCCTACATCCCTGCATCATCTCCCCTTGCACCATCTCTAACACCGTCAGTGGATGCCTCATTAGAGGATGATTCATCGGCTCCCCCTCTAGAAGCCTCAGCAGTGGGGCAGCGACACGCCCCTTCCTGTTCATCACCGACATTCTGGAGGGTCACAGTCATAGGTACAAATTTTAATTAAATAAATTTATTGCATTTTGTTTATAGTAATTGTTTGATCATTGCAGATGAAAACAATGAAACCATAAAAAAAACACATAAAAAGTTCAGATGTTTGGAACATGCATGGCGAGAATATAGTGGTGCCATTTGATTTATGGGGTCCCGACGGATGACGCTGAAGGTTTACTTGGTCAGATTATAGGTCAGCTGGCAGCGGAGCCCATTTCCCTGCCTATTTCATATGATGATTGGAGGCATATGCCTCCAAACTGAAAAAATGAAGTTTATGATTCTTAGATAAAGGTAATTTTATTACTTTATGGTTTAATTGAATGTCATGTTACTAATATATTAAAAATGAATTTCTGTATACCGATGTTCTTCCACTTTACCGTTGCTGATGTGATAGCACGGATGCGGACATTGAAAAATCTTGGAAAAAAATGGAAAGATTTCAAATGGAGTTTGTGGTGTGATGTCAACGATACTTCATTGACCTTGCAGCAGATGTATGAGAAGCTAGCCAGTGGGGTACCGAAAGAACAGTGGAAGGTTTTTGTCGATAGACATCGTGATGAAAAGCGGATGGTATTGAAATATATATTATTATATTATCCTCATTTTATATTTATACATGTACATGAAGAGGAGATAGACATTGAATACAATACTGTTAAATTGAATTTTATTTATTTTAGGATCTCTCAAGACAGAATTCTTCAAACCGGGCAAAGCAGGTCATCCCACACACTACGGGTTCAGACAGCTTTTCAAGAAGCCGAATGTCATTGGTAATCTTTTAATTAGTTTAAATATTTATAAGATAATATTATATATTTAACATATTTAATTGTTTATTTATCTTTGTTTAATGCAGTCACAGAGTTTAGGGCATGACGCATCCCGAACAGAACTGTGGCTAGATGTACATAAAAAAACAGATGGAAGTTTTGTTAATGAACCTTCCAGAGAAGTTGGGGTATGAAGTCAATTATTTATTGTAATAACTTATTATCAGTTTTCACTGTGTTAATATATATTGATATTTTATTTATATGTAAAAATTAAAGAAATATGGGATGCCAATCCTGGGCAATCCTACTCAGTCTCCCAGGATGACCCGGTTGGTAAAGTCCTTGGGAAGGAGCATCCTGGTAGAGTGCGCGGGATTGGTTTGGGACCTATACCATCTGAGGTCTTTAGCATGCCATCAGGGATTTCAGCTACATCTACTCCTGCTTATAGTCATTTCATAACTGAATATTCTCAGAGGGAGATGTCTTCTCTATGAAACACAGTTCACTAGCAGGGGGATTAGATATCTACTTTGTAGAAAGAGTTGCTTGAAATACATCAGTATATGAGAAGATATGCCCCTGGTGGTAGTGCATCGGGTAGTGGTGAGCAGGTAAATCACAAAAAAAAAATCAAAATCATTTATTTTGCAAACTTTTATTGGTTTTAAGTTTTATTATAAATATGTAACAATATTTAATTTTCAATATAATGTTCTTACAGGTGGAAGCAGGTGGTGGAGATGAAGGTGGAGAGGGTGAAGATACAGCATCAGATGATGAGTAGTAGTATTGTTGATGTGTTGAACAAGTATGATAACGGTTGGTTTGTATATGTAACATTTATGGCACATAGTTGCCACTAAACATTTCCATATATGTAACCCATATTAATACCATTTCTACTATATAGCAGCATTCGGGTTGCCCCATTGTGTAAGCTCGATTCATAAATGGATTGGGTGTTCTGACACGCTGGTCGGGTTGGTTTCATCTTTTATGACAAATGTTATGGAGTTTGTGAGTGTGAATCAGATAAGTGTCACATGTGCGATTAAGGTGAATCTAACCTAGTTCTCTAATGATCATTTGGTCTATCCCTTATTTTCATGACTAGGACACTCCTAATTTGGGGAACATCATGTCAGATATAGTAAAAATGTCCTTCTAGGTAGTAGAAGTGATGGAAGTGTCTTAGAGGTGATTGAAGTGTCTCCAATCGTCTAATAATATTTATACTCTCTTAGTGTACTCTTGCTTAGCAACGATCATGTACCCTATCTTTACATCATCCTCGATGCACTAAGAGAGCATCAGTTATATGGTGGGTCGAAAATTTCTTCTGAGAAAGATTTCATGACTAGTTTCAGTTAGGCTGATTGGAATTTGACTGCTTCTTTATAGTAAGGTCCATATTATGGCCTCAGAAGTATTTAGGATTTCCCAATTAGAGGAAAAAATCCAATATTATCATTGGAAATCTTTGGATATTCTTTATAGGAAATTACATTGGCGGAGAATACTATGGTTCATAATTTTCTGTTAATGTTAAAACCTATGGTGGGGAGCACCATCGGTTGGATGCGTAAAGGGATGACGATGTGGTCATTTATCTAGTTGAACGGGCCTAGGTAAGCACCAAAAATATCATGTTTGGGTGGTATGATAGGTGCACACAGTTTGTCTAAAACTCTGCAAACCTGTAGTAGAAAACCATGCGGCTGGAGTAGGTGAGAAGAAGTGCCCCACACGGGCTGCACACAGTTTTCCAAACTGTGTTCCTTTCTCACATGGTTAGGGACACATAGGCATTATTATCACACAATTCATTACACATTTGTCACATAGTTAGGGTAAACTATGTGGGGAAACTATGTGAGGTAGGATTCCTAAGTAGTGGGAGTCTTACGGTTGGTGTACGGTTTGGAAATTCATATAGCCAAACCATGTGAACTATTCTTAAGGGTGAAATTACCATTTTTCTATTAATAGGTTAAATGTTTTAACTCCCTTTATTTCCTCCTCCTTCTTCTCCAACATTCCCAGCTCCCTCCTCTATGGGTTTCTCCACCTCCCTCCATTAGGATTTGATGGATCTCCTTCATCCAACATCAGATTTTATCACCATCGATCCCTAAATTATCAAGGTACAATTTCTTTTCCCTATTTTCAGGGTGGATGTATGTTTCTGAGATTTCTTCCCTTAGGGATTTTAGTTATTTTATTTATTCATCTACTAATGTGTATCATGATACCTTCTATATGTATACTATTTTTTTGTTTTTTATCTTCATCTGGACATGATTTCATGGTTGTAAATTGTCATTAGCCTTTTATATTTAGTTAATATTATTCATCCAATGCTTTGTCTTTCATTTATTGTTGATTTAATTATTGTATGTTGTTTCTCTATTTTTTTATACCACTATCCTACACTACCAAGAAGGGGGTCGATATCCCCATGAAACCTAGGTGATCTCTATATTCTGGTATGATTTATTTTTCAGGGCAGTGGTGTAGTAGAACCAAAATTTTTTTTTTCCAGTTCAGCATTTAGCGGCAGTTTTAACCGCCGCTAATGCCATACTTGGTAGCATTTAGCGGCGGTAAAACCGCCGCTAAATGCCTTTCTGAGAATCATTTAGTGGCGGTTTTAACAGCCAATAAATATATTACGTTTATATTTAGCAGCGGTTTTTACGGCCGCAAAATAGGCGCATCAAACGGCATAATTTTGCGCCGGCTAAAACCGCCGCGAATAAAAAAGTGTGGCATACCCATAAAACCGCCGCTAAATGGAGAGAACCCACTGAGAAATGAGGAATCTACGACACATTTTTTAAACCTCCGCGAAATAGAAAAAACCACTGCTAAAAGATTGCTAATTCCATGTTTAGCGGCGGTTTTTGTAAACCGCCGCCAACCCATTTAGCGGTGGTTTAAACCGCCGCTAAATGGGAAAAAAGCTGCCGCTAAGGGATGCTTTTGTTGCAGTGCTTCATGGAGACGGTAGGTCGTGCATACGCATGAACGCTATTTTTGTTTCCTTATTAAATTGAATGGAAGTAATTAAATAACATATAAATAAATCCAGTATCATTAATATGTCATATATTTTATGATTGGTTATAATATATACTTTATAATCATTCTTGACTGGTTAACTTGGAGAATGAATCTCCTTGCATCATATAGACGACAATCCGTATGTACACACAAGGGATGATATCGTTCCCATAATTATTGAATGGAATCAGATTGGATTATATAATTTCTCAAAATTATAATCATGTCAATATAATAATATATGGTTATTCTTTACACCATTATACACATCCATGTAAGTTGGTGGTGGAAAAACATATTACACCACGACGTGGAGACGGTATTTTATACGTACGCACACGTGGTGATTTCATTTTCTATAGGATGGATAGAAGGTGAAATGGGGTTGTTTAATATTTATAATATCATACCTGTATGTTAGTGATACTTATTTTATTACTTTATAACTATAAAAATAAATAAGAAGAAGATTAAGAATAAAGAATCTTTAAATAATCGGTAGTTGAGATTACCTCTTCTTCGACGCAGCTCTTCTAAACCTCCTTATAGGGCACTAAAGATGGTATTTTGAGATTACCAAGACCTCTATGATGTTTCTAGAGAAGTAGATAAAGGAAATGGGAAGGGTTTGGCAGAGTTTTAAGGCTCAAAATTTTGTGAGGATGAGAGGGAGGAGGTGCCCTTATATAGGAGAGGATAGGGGAACTTTTGGAATCCTCAAAAATATTAATTTATAATAAACTAAAACCCCACATAAAAACATCCAAAGTGGCGAAAATTCGGATATGAGGTAATATAGGGTTGTAATATCATCATCCAATAAAATTTAGACATGTTTCTATTTTATTTTAATCCTTGTCATTTTGATTTATCCTTATTTAATCTATTTAATTTTATTTGTGTTAATAATGATATAAATTTGAAATGGTAATATATACTTTCATATGTGTTTCTATTTGTAAATAATTTGATAATTTATGAAATTTTATACAATATAAGTTTTAATTTGTAATTTGTAATTTTTTTTATATTTTTAACCTATTTAATAATATGTTATTTTCATGAAATATCAGTAGTGTAAATTTTGACACAATTCATATATTTGAATATAAATAATATCCATGAAGAATATATTTTAAAAAAATTTATTTATTAGATTCCTAAAAAGTAATATTCATCTATAAATTTTTTTGGAGAACATTAATTAGTTCATATAATATTTATTTTAATACTTTTAAAATCATTTATTTGATATTTCTCTTAAGAAAATAACTACTACATCATTTTTGTATAATTATTTAATATTCTTATTTGTGGCATAAAAATTAAAAATAAAATAATATGATGAATATAAATATAATATATTTCATAAGAATAATTTTAGACTAATTTATCTTCTAAAACCCATCTTTTAAAATTTTATCTTTATTAAGGTATGTAGGTGAAAACTTTGACATCATTTATAATAAAATAATATAAATGTCCTAATCTGTTTTATAAGGGTCCAAATAATCTGTAATTCTAGCCTTTTATTCTTTGTGTAAAGATATACTCAAAAAATATGTTTTCGTCTGGTGTTTGGGCCTTTTTATGGGTAATATTATTTTTATAAAAACTATATTATTGATTTTTTACTAAATAATTAATTTCTGCATCATTAATGTATAAGCTATGAAGGTAATTAAATATCACTAAAAACATACAAATAAATTCCAATAAAAAAGAAAAAAAAATTATCTTTAAAATGATTTTTTATAATTTAATTTATATTCTGTATAGCCTTATATTAAAAACACATTAATTATTAATGTTTTAGTGAGGCATATATCACTTTCTTTAATATAAAATAAATTAATGGTCTTAATCACATCCAAGTGAGTTCCAATGGATTCCATTTCGACCCAAATATTCCTTAGAACGAAATATAATCATCCAATTATATTAAGATAAGTGTTAGGGTAATTTTATAATATTATATTTACCCTTAATTACCTGATTTACCTTTAACTATAGTAATTAAAATTTACCTCAGTTACTATTCATAGTGCCGAAAAATAAAAGGTATCCTATTAACATAATTTGGACATACTTATTCCAAATATGGGATCCATTTTTCCAAATTCAAATCAGAGAAGTTTTAGAAATTACTTCAAAATTAATCATGTTGTTAAGAAAACGAGTTTTAAAAGTTAATACATTGCAAAAGATTGAAATGATTTTACCTTGGAATTCAATGTAAAATAATTTCTAATTACATAAATTATATTAAATGGTAAAAATATATTCTATTTATACTTTAAACTCATTAAATATTATAATTTATCCTTAAAAATTATTACTTTGAAAAAAGTTTTTTTTAATTAAAATATAGTGTGTTTTTACTATTCATTAAAATATGAAAGTTATTAGAGTATTGTGAAAAATTTATCCAAAGTAAATGTATATATCCTAATTCCAAAGAAGTATTTTATTTTGTCAAATTGAACATAAAAACATGTCATAAACTTGATTTAATGCGGGTGCGCCATCAAAAGGCGACAAAACTGCACTTTTTTAAAAATTGTTATTTTTCCCTAAAAAATTATTTTGTAGTCATTCCATGTTCTAGAAAATGTGTAAGATGAATAATAATGTAATAAAATTCAAGATACATTTAATAATATTCATAAAGGCTAGTTCATAATAATATTATAACAATATGTCGTTGTTTTGTGAAACCCGATAGTGTGTACTACACACGCTATTGAGGAAGGTCGCGATTGCATGTAATGCAAGCCAAGTCAGGGTTGCGTGTAGTGCAAGCCCCCTTTGGTGTTATGTATAATGTAATAAAAAATTATTTCATTTATATATTAAACAATATCTATACAAAATGTTGCGTTGAATAATCTAGACAAAACAAACATGAAATTGTGTGTAACACAAGCCATGAATAGTGTTGCATATAAATCAAGCTAATATGGTGTTGCATATAGAACAAGCTAATTTTGGTATAGTGTACAATAGAAGACATCAAAAAAATTAAAGTGAATATATCATATAATGTATCAGGGTGTTACACACACGGTCCATAGTTTTAATGATCCTATTATAGTCTATTTGTAATAATACTATTGTGGCGTCTCTCACAAAAGTGACAATGTCACATCAGTGGAAAAAAATCCCTAGAAGTTTCATTACATGGGGTATTTTTCTCAGATAGGTAATGTTGCGGGATGTTGTATTTCCAGGGAAAAAATGTGGCTTACCCCCCTGAATAAATCCTTCACACCTCAAAATTATTATTTTTATATGTGGTCTAGTGGACTATAAGTCATTGGATGTTGGCTATAGTCCATGATCTGTTTTTAGAGTAGGTGTCCTTGGAATAGTTGTTTATTAATTGATTAAATGTATATTAAATGTATTTAATATTAGTAAATATTCTTTTAAAATATTTTTCAATGATATGCATGAATCCAATAAAAAATGTTCTAGAGTATACATCTCACTGATTAGGTCATATATGTTCCCCCATGTGATGATATCCTATAAGTCTAATGATGAAATTATTATATAATATTATGTGGATGGATAATGTAATTTTATAGGAAACATATTACATAGATTTTAAGGTGTCACAACTTATAAGAAGTTGAGTCTTCTATTAATAATGTTCTCAGTTGGTAATAACTAATAACGAAGACTATGCGAACTGACCCACTAATAAGAATTATGAATTCATAGGTGCCATCATATATTTCTATCTATAATAATGTCTAATGAATCATAAAAATTAATATTATTATTGATTGATTTTATGAATCTATTACTTATATGTTTTTAATAAAACAACATGATAAAATTTCATGATGAAATTTGATATGTTGAGGTCATAATGAGTGATATATCATTAATGGATAATTTCAGGATGGATTGGTCCCTTCCATTATTATAGAAGCTCATATATCAAAAAATTAATTGGAATAGAACGTTCACATTAAAATTCATGTCCACTATGAAATGGAATATATATTTAAGATAGTCAAAGAATGATGTATTAAGAAAATAAGATGGTGAATAAGTTATGCAACCTGCTTGAATAGATATTGCAACACATGGATTATGTTACACATTGATCATTCATATTTGGTTTTCATAATTGTGACATAATTTTATATTTCTTGGGTTCCATGACCAATTTATATATAGGAATATCAGGAATCTACCATTCTATATTAATACCAATGAGAAATAATCCACTAGGGTAACACACATTGTACTTTTGATGTTATCAATTATATAATAATTTGAATTTAAATAAATTTTTCTATTATTATAAAGACTCTGGGATAATTTTATTATTATATTATAAATTAAGGATATTTATTAATGAATGAAAATTTTTAATTTAATATTTATTTATGTTGTCAATAAATTTTGGAGGGGTTCCAACAGACCAAGGCCATGTGTATTGATAAATATTATGTAACAAATTTGTTAAATATTAATTTTTATTTTGAATGTTGATGCACACTATGAAAATAAAATAATAATAATATTATTATTATCATGATACATATGGTTCATTAGAGGTTATACAATTATTTAATGAACATTATTCAATTAAATTACTATTTTAACCTAAACCATAGCTCTATAAATATTTTGTTATGTTAATTGTGTATCATGTGAAATTGGGGATATAGAATTATTATGCACAATTAATAATATCTCCACTCCTTCACTCTCCATGTCATGAATGAGAATGATAATAGAAATTAAATTAAAAGTTAAGGATGATTGATTAAAAAACAACAAATAAATATAATTGATTCACCAAAATAACACTTAGATGTTGATTTTTAATTCTTGTAGATAAAAGGACTTGTGGAATCAACACTAGTGGGATTCTATCCATGGATACCCCCAAAACAATAAATGAAATTAGAAAGAATATTTCTGAATGATCAACATTATCAATGAAGAAAAATTCTGGAGATAATTTAATAATTCATTACAATATAAAATAAATGATTATATATTTGTTCTGAAAGATATTTTCTCATTGTATAGTGAAAATCCAATATTTATTGAAATTATAATATATCCCCAACCATTACACACATACAATATACCTAGAAACAACAAAACAATAATTTATTGACTATATATAGTTATGTTTAAAATTATAATATTTGTTTTAAATAATTCTAAATTTCTATAATTTTTTTTTTTAAAAAAATCTAAAACTACGGGTTATTCCATTTCTTTTCTATTATTTCTATTAATTTTGGATACCTTCAAAATGAATTTGGTTAGACATTAAGATGAAATTATGTACATTAATTAATTATTTCATGTTTAATTTTCATATTAATAAAGAAGAGATTAAGATATGACTATTGACCATTTAATTTTCCATATATTTTTCATATACAACTTTTCAGGATATATTCCAAGACATTTGAATGTGTTCTAAATTTATATATTTTATTTTTTCAATTTTTTTGTAGTTATTAATTTTTTAATTAAATTTTTTTTCTTATGATTCTTCCTGAAATAAATTATTATGTAAGATATAAATGTACAATGATATTTATATAATTTTACTTTAACCTATAATTTGGGTCCCCTCACCCATGTGTGAGTTATAAATACTTATTGTAAATTGATTTTCCCAGGGAATATGAAGTGGTTCAAGATGAAATCATAATTATTCAAACCTGTGTGTTACTCGGATGGTTAGGTCGAATACTATAACTAATTCCATGACTGAAATCATTTTTTATTTTCCCTAGGTCATCAGTTGATTTAATATATTATCATTAAATCAAACATTAGATAAACATCAAGAAGGGGTCATTTATTTATTTATATATTTCTTTCTATTCATTATTTAATTTAATTTATGTAAGATTGAGATCAGATAAATAATGAAATAATGTCCAGAGATGAAATTTTAAAAGATGGATTACGTTTAAATATATTGTCATGAATGTTATTTAAGAAACGTCGATGTAATATTAAAAATACATTTAATTGATAAACCATTATAAAAGTTCTAAATAATAAATTATAATCCCTTAAATATATATTAAATCAGACATAGCCTATCACTGCCAGATTAGGAACAAAAGACGTATTACTATATTTTTGACAAACCCTCACTATGTAACCTAATTTAAACATGGATTTAATCTAATATTTTTGTGTTTAAATAACCATCTTATATCATGAGAATTATACCCCACTAGGCCTGATGTTACATAATGGCCTGTGTAGAGGATACAAAAATCATAATTTTGGGATAGTGGAGTCCGCTTAAATCATCAATGAGTAGATAGCCCATAGTTGGGAGTAACCATCCTACCTACATACCAATAAGTATCTGGAAAACCGCTCATTATGTAAATTTTAAAGGGAATATGGATCATTTTATTTAGAATTTCCTAGATACTACTCATTTTGAGTTCAATGGAGAAGGCTATTGAGGCTTGATAAAATTGTGGGAGATATAATAAAAAATAAAGAAATTTACAATTTCCCTTAAAATTTGAAATCAAGAAAAATACTAAAAATATAATATTTGGGTTTTAGAATAAATAGTAAATTTATTAATCCAAACTATCCTTTTGATCCATATTTGATAATCAAAAAATCCTCATAAGAAGTAACATCATAATCCTCAATGCGTGATTCAACTACCCAAGAGGTGGGTGATGATAAGTTCCCTATCAATGGATATTATTTGAGTGAAACCGTAAACATTCAATGTAAAATTACATATTAAATGTATAGTGAACACATGAAGTCTCATAATAATTTTTTTATAGAATGCATGAGAACCTTCACGGACATTACACATAGATAGCAAGATTGTAACACCCCGAGATTTCATGAAAAATATTCTTTTTAATTTCATTAATGTATTGTGTTATACGCTACACCAAAAGGAGATTTCACAACACACATCTCTGACCTGGCTTGAATTACACGCAATCGCGACCTTCCACGATAGCGTGTGTTGTACGCAACACCAAGTTTCGCTAAACAACGATATGCTATTAAGATATTATTAAAACTAGTCGTTATGAATAGTAATAACCACTTTTTGAAATTTTGTAAATTTTATTTTTCAAAATGGACTTCATTTAAGGATTCAGAATATCGAAATTAGCTTAGGGTGAAATTTTGGTGATTTTCGAATAACTTCCATATTTTGATGAATAGAGAAAATTACTAAATTTTAATTAAAAACAACTTTTTCAATCGAAATAATTAATAGTGATAAATTATTAATTTGAGTGGTTTTAAAGTATATTTAGAATATATTTTTACAATTTAATACAATGTTGGTCATTGGATTTAATTTTACATTTAAACCAGACATAAACAAGTGTCAATCTTTTGATAGATATTGTTTCTTAAAAACACGCTACTTGTTTTAACAGCGGGATTTAATTATAAAATTAATTAATGAAACTTCTATGTTGTGAATTTGGTAAAATCAACTTCATTTTTGAATTCGGAATATGAAATATAGCTTAGGATGAAATTTTGGCATTGATCTGAAAAACATCAATTTTTGATGAATAGTGAAACTACTAAGTGGTAGTTAAAAAAACTGAATTTTTCATAAAACTTAATTTTACCGCTTCTATGAATGGAATTTCAAAAATCCGAGAGACACGGTTGATGTCAGTAAGTAAAATGTGGTTCAATGAGATGAAAATAATTTTTGGTGAATAGTAACTTTTTACTTTTATTTACCACGGTTAAAAGTAAATAGGGTAATTAAGGGTCAAAATTATATTAATATTACCCTAACACATGTCCTAATCCTATTGGACAAGTGTATCTCGACCAAAAACAACCTTAAGTGTAAAATATTATCATTTAGGCCCACTTGGATTAGATTAGGACATTTATTATTATTTAATTCAAAGAAGAGTTAAAAGAGTTAAAATCAAAGTTTATTTACTAAAACATTTTTAATATAGGGTTATACATAAGATAAATTAGATTTTAAATATTCATTAGAAAGCTAAAACGATTACATACATAATGGTATTTTATTTGTAATTTTTTAGACATCAAATAAGTTAATTTATTTATGACACAAAGATGATGCAGTAATTATCTTATTAATGAAATATTGACATAATTGATATTATAAATACCACAATAAATGTAATTCAAGACTTTTTATAAATTCCCCTAATTTTCTAGGTTACTATGATATATTAGTGTTGATTTAATCAACTTGGGTCGAACATATAATTCTATTATGACTTTCACAAAAATCATATATCAAATAGTGTCAAAATTGACACAAAATAGTTTTTAAATCAAATATTATATTATTATTATTTGTTATTTTATTCCTAAAAATCTAAGGTTCGGACAAATGACTTAGATAAGTATATATTTATTAATAATAAACAATTTTGGGTTCGTTTGTCATGTTATAGTAAGTGTATTAACCATATAGTGTAAGAAAACAAAAAGACACGGTAAAAGTTAAATTATTTAACTTGAAGTTAAATCTAATTGATAAGGTTAAAATAATAACCTAAACTTGTCTAAATCCTATTGGTCTATAGTATTTCGACCAATCCCCACTTTAGCTTCGAAATAATACCCTTTGGAACCATTATAAACTTATTTTTACTTTAATATAAAATAATATTTTGAGATATTCCTAAGGTGCCCCTCTCCTCCCATATAAAAGGGCACCTCCTCCCCCTCCTCCTCACACCAATTTGAGCACTCAAGCTCGGCCAAACCCTGACAAAATCCCTTCTACAATTCCCTAGAATAATCCTAGAGGTCCTTCTCTTCTTCAAAGACCAATCGTAGTTCCCTAAGTGGAGGATTCAAAGAGGTGTTCCAAAGAAGAGGTAATATCCATTACCGATCTTTTCAATTTCATTCTTCTTCAACTTCTTCTTCTTTAGTTGTTTCATGATAAAGTAATAACATAAGTATTTCTTATATACTGATATGTTATTTTAAATATTAAACAACTCTAATAAACCTTCTATCCATCCTACGGAGAAAGGAAATCACCGTGTGTGCGTACGTACGGAATACCGTCTCCACGCCGTGGTGTAATCTATTTTCCGTCACCACCTTAATTGGATGGGTATAATGGTGTAATGAGTCACTATATATGATTATTATAAAGTGATATTGATACTGAAATAGTATAAATACACTTCAACACAATTCCACGACCATGGGAACGATATCATCGCTCGTGCGTACGTACGGACTACCGTCTCCACGTCGCGATGAGATTCATTCTCAATGATTAACCATTCATGAATGATTATAAAGTATATATAATAAGTTCTAATGAAATATATGACATAATAATGATACTGGAATTATTTATATTTATATGTATGTCATATACTTAATTCCATTCAATTCAATAAGGAAACGAAAATAGCGTTCATGCATACGTACGGACTACCGTCTCCATGAACGGTGTATTTCCTTCCATTTACTGATTCATTATATATATGTATATTCTGAATATATATATATAAATCATGTTTTATATTCTGTAATTAAGTAATCATGATCTAAGTAATCATATGAATAATTACAAGTCAAACACGGACGACAAATGAAACAATTTTACCCAAAACGCTCTTTAACATAAAATTTACAAAAGAACGGGTAATATAAAAGTAATAAGTGAACCATATATGATATCGTAACAATGAATATGATTCTGTAATAAGTCAATGACATTATTTAAATCATTATACATGAGGTTCAGACTCTTACGAAGCAAATCGGACCTAAGGTAAGGGAAATATCACAATCTCATTTTTATCCGAGATTGTTTATACTTTGGTATTTACTGGGTTGTATTTTATCATCCACATCCATGTTTCCTCAATATGTAATATTATTTCAATCCACCTACAATTGTTTAAATCCATTTTTACCCTTTGGTGAGTTTATAGTAAAAGATATGAAAGGAATCTTTTGTCGTTTTTCGTACGAGGTACTTTTTGACTTTTCCGACAAAAGTACGAAGAATGTTTTTTTTAACTTATACGGCATGAATGGATTCTTAAAACATTATTTCCAAGAAGATTCCATTACAAGTATTCAAGTTTATTTTTAATCAAATTCTTTTAGTTTAAAATTGTATGACATGTTAAGAAAGGAAAAGTGTTTTTGAAGTAGAAAGGATATTTTCCTCAAGAATGGAGTTCAAGTATTTTATCAAAATTATTTTCCATCTAAGATAATAAAAGGGTTTTGTTTTTATCCCTATTATTACATTGATTTGATTATGTTTTGAGGGAATTATTTTTATGAAGTCATTTACCTTATATGATTTGTTTTATGATGTAATAATGTTTCAAGAATCACATTTTTGTTATATGTGTTATGCAATGATGTATGATTTATGATTTTGTGGCACACATAAGAAAGGATTCATTATAAGATGGGTGGGACCTATATCTCCCTCCAATGCATTGGGTAAAGATTTTATATCTCATGAGATAGACATGGCTGGAATGGTAGGTTATAGTAAGTGTATTAACCATATAGTGTAAGAAAACAAAAAGACACGGTAAAAGTTAAATTATTTAACTTAAAGTTAAATTATTTAACTTAAAGTTAAATCTAATTGATAAGGTTAAAATAATAACCTAAACTTGTCTAAATCCTATTGGTTGATAGGATTTCGACCCATCCCCACTTTAGCTTCGAAATAATACCCTTTGGAACCATTATAAACCTATTTTGACTTTAATATAAAATAATATTTTGAGATATTCCTAAGGTGCCCCTCTCCTCCCTTATAATAGGGCACCTCCTCCCCCTCCTCCTCACACCAATTTGAGCACTCAAGCTCGGACAACCCCTGACAACATCCCTTCTCCACTTCCCTAGAATAAACCTAGAGGTCCTTCTCTTCTTCAAAGACCAATCCTAGTTCCCTAAGTGGAGGATTCAAAGAGGTGTTCCAAAGAAGAGGTAATATCCATTACCGATCATTTCAATTTCTTTCTTCTTCAACTTCTTCTTAATTAGTTGTTTCATGATAAAGTAATAACATAAGTATTTATTATATACTGATATGTTATTATAAATATGAAATAACTCTAATTAACCTTCTATCCATCCTACGGAGAAAGGAAATCACCGTGCGTGCGTACGTACGGAATACCGTCTCCACGCCGTGGTGTAATCTATTTTCCGTCACCACCTTAATTGGATGGGTATAATGGTGTAATGAGTAACTATACATGATTATTATAAAGTGATATTTATACTGAAATAGTATACATACACTTCAACACAATTCCACGACCATGGGAACGATATCATCGCTCGTGCGTACGTACGGACTACCGTCTCCACGACGCGATGAGATTCATTCTCAGTGATTAAACATTCATGAATGATTATAAAGTATATATAATAAGTACTAATGAAATATCTGAAATAATAATTATACTGGAATTATTTATATTTATATGTACGCCATCTACTTAATTCCATTCAATTCAATAAGGAAACGAAAATAGCGTTCATGCGTACGTACGGACTACCGTCTCAATGAACGGTGTTTTTCATTTCCTTTATCTATCTATTATATATATATATATATACTGAATATATATGATATATAAATCATATTTTATATTCTGGAAGTAAGTAAATCATGATATAAGAAATAATAATGTGAAAAACAACAAGTCAAAACACCTACGATAAATGAGACGATTTTACCCAAAACGCTACATTAACATGAATTTACAAAAGAACGTGTAATATAAAGACATAATTGTACCATATATGATATAATAACAATGAATATGATTCTGGAATATGTCAATAACATTATTTAAATCATTATACAGGAGGTTCGGACACATACGAAGCAAATCGGACCTAAGGTAAGGGAAATATCACAATCTCATTTTTATCCGAGATTGTTTATTCGTAAGTATTTATTGGGGTGTAATTTATCATCCACATCCATGTTACCTCAATATGTAATATTGTTTCCATCCACTTACAATAGTTCAAATCCAATTTTACCCTTCGGTGAGTTTTTATTAAAGAATATGAAATGAATCTTTTGTCGTTTTTTTCGTACGAGGTACTTTTTGACTTTTCCGACAAAAGTACGAAGAATGTTTTTTTAACTTATACGGCATGAATGGATTTTTAAAACATTATTTCCAAGAAGGTTCTTTTACAAGTTTTCAAGTTTATTTTTAATCAACTTCTTTTAGTTTAAAGTTGTATGACATGTTAATAAAGGAAAAAATGTTTTTAAAGAAGAAAGGATATTTTCCTCAAGAAAGGAGTTCAAGTGTTTTATCAAAATTATTTTCCATCTAAGATAATAAAGGGTTCTGTTTTATCCCTATTATTACATTGATTTGATTATGTGGTCATGATTTGTTTTATGATGTCATGATTTTTCAAGAATCCCATTTTTGTTACATGTGTTATGCGATGATGTATGATTTATGATTATGTGGAACACATAAGAAAGGATTCATTATAAGATGGGTGGGACCTATATCTCCCTCCAATGCATTAGGTAAAGATTTTATATCTCATGAGATAGACATGGATGGAACGGTAGGTTATACCGGTTCAGTGAAACAGGACTCAAACGAGGGTGACTCGATTCAGAAAGGGACTTTGTCCACTAAGATAGTCTTGGCAATGAGTCATGACTAACAAGAAATGATTCTCTATGATTATATGTGTATGCCACAAAGTTTCATGTTTTAAGTTATGCTTATTGGGATTTCATTTCACTACTATGATTTATCCCATGTTATGAAATTATACTCTCTTTTGCAGGTTAAGATTTCCAAAATTTATGTTCTTATGAATATGATGTGATTGATTTTTCTTTTGTTTACACTTACTGAGCCTTTGATCTCACCCTTTTATGTTTTCTTTTCCCCAGGATATAAATAAAGGTTTTAGGTATTAAAAAAAGGGAAGATCTTTATGGGAGATGTTGAAGATCTTTCACCAGGATTAGAAGACTATACTCCGAGTTTCCAAATACACTAAACTATTACGATCCTTGTGTGTGTGTTTTTGTTATGTACTAAGTATTCCGCAAAAGTAATGAAATGTCCATGTACGTCAAGATACGGGTCACTACAGTTGGTATCAGAGGAAAGGTTTAGTCAACCTTTGGAAACTAGGATGCGAAAATGTCAGTGAGATCCCTAGAGTTATTTCTATGGTATGTCTAGGGATGTCCCTAAGGATAAGTATACGTATAGGATATAGTCCTAGAACTACGGTAACGATCTTAGAATTTAACCTAAGATATTAGATATTGAGGGTGCTCCCCCGTTACTATGTTTTCTTCCCTAGCATGATTTCGCCTCTCACAAAATTCTTTTTTTGTTTTAGTTAATGGAGGGAACCAGAAGGAATTCGGTTAACATTGAATCCAATGGACAAATTGGTGACTATGAGCAACAAAATTGTGTAATGCCTAGAGATAATGATATTGTTATTATGCCGAATCAGTCATCGCGATATATGCTTAACAAGCTGAAATTTAGTGGTATGACTAATTAATCAAAGAAGAGGAAGATAAACTATTATTCATGTTCGCATGTTGAGGAGCATAAAGAAAGGAAGATTGATATTTCTAAAGAAGGGAAGGAGAACCTTGAGGAATACCTCAAATGGAGGGACCGATGTTATCTGTGTGGAGAAAAGGGTCATAGAGTGACAGATTGTTATGGAGTTCAATGTCTTATTTGTGGAGAACATGGGCATTACTCAACTCAATGCCCTGACCTAATAAGATACTTCTAAATCAAGGAAGGACTTATTCCAGGACAGTCATTGAAGTGGATGGACTGAAGTGTTTATGTATTGGTATTCAAGAATAATGTTGTTGAGGCACTTTTATGGTGTATTGGAATATTTATGTATTGGTATAATATGGTATTCAAAGTAATTGAGATATTTTTGGAAATAAGATGATATGCGCATAATGAAGGGAAAACGAGAAAATGAAATGTTTAACAGTATTCATGAGCTCATGATTGATTTAAGGACTAAGTGATGTCATGGTTTGAGTATATAGAATTTTGAGGATTTTGGTATGTGAAAAGTGTTAACTTTTAACTGCATTCGAGTTTTCACTATGGTTCAGTGGGTATTCAAGAGAATACATTGTTAAGGCCTTTGAATGATTGGAATTTGACCAACAAGACATATCTTATGATGTATGGGGATCAAAGATGGTATTAAATCTCTGGTAATCGTTTTCACTATATTATGAGAGTGGACTGAAGTATTATGGATAAGCCTAAAGATTGTAATGGATTATGTTGGACATAAGTTAGTATTGTTTAAGGATAAAAGTTTTTTTTTCAATATTATTGATGGGATGTTATAGTAATATAGTTTTAGAAAAAGGACAACCTGCAGGACGGGAGACAACCCATCGCTTCGGACAAGGCTGTGGGAATCGAACCCACAACCGAAGTGCGACTGGCCTTTATCGTCTACCACTGGCCTATAGGAAGTCCCTGTTTAGTAGAAACTAGTTTTATTTTATTAAGCTGTATGATATATAAAGTATAAGTCCATTTTAGGAACCATATATGATTAATCTCACTAAAGAATGACTTATGTATTTTTAATAAATTTTGCTAACCTTTTGTTTGAGACAGATGGAATGACCTGTCATACTAACACTTCACGAATAACAAATTCAACTTCATTTATTTAAGTGATGAAGTGGATATTGTTCAAGGCATGAACAACAGTGAGATTGTACCAAAATAAAGTAAGTATTTATTCTAATTCAAATTCTTCAACTTTTGGGAAATGATCATGAAAAAAAATGTTGTCATAGTGGTCTTATATCTGATTAATCAGATGGTACCTTGGATCATCACAAATTTATGGATTTGTGATTGCTAGCTTTTCCATAGCCATGTTCTCTACCACTCTCCATCAGAACATGATGGTTTGATTTCTCTTCCATATCCATATTTTCACCTATGTGGAAACCCAGTGATTAGTTTATTTGTGTAACCGTTACGTTTCATACTTTTGATTTTAAATATTGGTTTTGGTATTCCTTTTTACGATGTGGGTTTCGATTAAAGAAACTTTCGAATAGTAAACCATTTATAACCCCGACGAATTTCGAGGGCGAAATTCATTTTAAGGGGGGTAGAATGTAACACCCCGAGATTTCATGAAAAATATTCTTTTTAATTTCATTAATGTCTTGTGTTATACACTACACCAAAAGGAGATTTCACAACACACATCTCTGACCTGGCTTGAATTACACGCAATCGCGACCTTCCACGATAGCGTGTGTTGTACGCGACACCATGTTTCGCTAAACAACGATATGCTATTAAGATATTATTAAAACTAGTCGTTATGAATAGTAATAACCACCTTTTGAAATTCTGTAAATTTTATTTTTCAAAATGGACTTCATTTATGGATTCGAAATATCGAAATTAGCTTAGGGTGAAATTTTGGTGATTTTCGGATAACTTCCATATTTTGATGAATAGTGAAAATTACTAAATTTTAATTAAAAAAAACTTTTTCAATCGAAATAATTAATAGTGATAAATTATTAATTTGAGTGGTTTTAAAGTATATTTAGAATATATTTTTACAATTTAATACAATGTTGGTCATTGGATGTAATTTCACATTTAAACCAGACATAAACAAGTGTCAATCTTTTGATAGATATTGTTTCTTAAAAACACGCTATTTGTTTTAACAGCGGCATTTAATTATAAAATTAATTAATGCAACTTCTATGTTATGAATTTGGTAAAATAGACTTCATTTTTGATTTCGGAATATGAAATATATCTTAGGATGAAATTTTGACATTGTTCTGAAAAACATCAATTTTTGATGAATAGTGAAACTACTAAGTGGTAGTTAAAAAAACTGAATTTTTCATAAAACTTAATTTTACCGCTTCTATGAATGGAATTTCAAAAATCCGAGAGACAAGGTTGATGTTAGTAAGTAAAATGTGGTTCAATGAGATGAAAATAATTTTTGGTGAATAGTAACTATTTACTTTTATTTACCACGGTTAAAAGTAAATAGGGTAATTAAGGGTCACAATTATATTAATATTACCCTAACACATGTCCTAATCCTATTGGACAAGTGTATCTCGACCAAAAACAACCTTAAGTGTAAAATATTATCATTTAGGCCCACTTGGATTAGATTAGGACATTTATTATTATTTAATTCAAAGAAGAGTTAAAAGAGTTAAAATCAAAGTTTATTTACTAAAACATTTTTAATATAGGGTTATACATAAGATAAATTAGATTGTAAATATTCATTAGAAAGATAAAACGATTACATACATAATGGTATTTTATTTGTAATTTTTTAGACATCAAATAAGTTAATTTATTTATGACACAAAGATGATGCAGTAATTATCTTATTAATGAAATATTGACATAATTGATATTATAAATACCACAATAAATGTAATTTAAGACTTTTTATAAATTCCCCTAATTTTCTAGGTTACTATGATATATTAGTGTTGATTTAATCAACTTGGGTCGAACATATAATTCTATTATGACTTTCACAAAAATCATATATCAAATAGTGTCAAAATTGACACAAAATTGTTTTTAAATCAAATATTATATTATTATTTGTTATTTTATTCCTAAAAATCTAAGGTTCGGACAAATGACTTAGATAAGTATATATATATTAATAATAAACAATTTTGGGTTCGTTTGTCATGTTATAGTAAGTGTATTAACCATATAGTGTAAGAAAACAAAAAGACACGGTAAAAGTTAAATTATTTAACTTGAAGTTAAATCTAATTGATAAGGTTAAAATAATAACCTAAACTTGTCTAAATCCTATTGGTTTATATTATTTCGACCCATCCCCACTTTAGCTTCGAAATAATACCCTTTGGAACCATTATAAACTTATTTTTACTTTAATATAAAATAATATTTTGAGATATTCCTAAGGTGCCCCTCTCCTCCCATATAAAAGGGCACCTCCTCTCCCTCCTCCTCACACCAATTTGAGCACTCAAGCTCGGCCAAACCCTGCCAAAATCCCTTCTACAATTCCCTAGAATAATCCTAGAGGTCCTTCTCTTCTTCAAAGACCAATCGTAGTTCCCTAAGTGGAGGATTCAAAGAGGTGTTCCAAAGAAGAGGTAATATCCATTACCGATCTTTTCAATTTCATTCTTCTTCAACTTCTTCTTCTTCTTTAGTTGTTTCATGATAAAGTAATAACATAAGTATTTATTATATACTGATATGTTATTTTAAATATTAAACAACTCTAATTAACCTTCTATCCATCCTACGGAGAAAGGAAATCACCGTGTGTGCGTACGTACGGAATACCGTCTCCACGCCGTGGGGTAATCTATTTTCCGTCACCACCTTAATTGGATGGGTATAATGGTGTAATGAGTAACTATATATGATTATTATAAAGTGATATTTATACTGAAATAGTATACATAAACTTCAACACAATTCCACGACCTTGGTAACGATATCATCGCTCGTGCGTACGTACGGACTACCGTCTCCACGACGCGATGAGATTCATTCTCAGTGATTAAACATTCATGAATGATTATAAAGTATATATAATAAGTTCTAATGAAATATATGACATAATAATTATACTGTAATTATTTATATTGATATGTACGTCATCTACTTAATTCCATTCAATTCAATAAGGAAACGAAAACAGTGTTCATGCGTACGTACGGACTACCGTCTCCATGAACGATGTTTTTCATTTCATTTATCTATCTATTATATATATATATATACTGAATATATATGATATATAAATCTTATTTTATATTCTGTAAGTAAGTAAATCATGATATAAGTAATAATAATGTCAAAAACAACAAGTCAAAACACCTACGATAAATGAGACGATTTTACCCAAAACGCTACATTAACATTAATTTACAAAAGAACGGGTAATATAAAGTCATAATTGGACCATATATGATATAATAACAATGAATATGATTCTGTAATATGTCAATAACATGATTTAAATCATTATACAGGAGGTTCAGACACATACGAAGCAAATCGGACCTAAGGTAAGGGAAATATCACAATCTCATTTTTATCCGAGATTGTTTATTCGTAAGTATTTACTGGGGTGTAATTTATCATCCACATCCATGTTCCCTCAATATGTAATATTGTTTCCATCCACTTACAATAGTTCAAATCCAATTTTACCCATCGGTGAGTTTTTATTAAAGAATATGAAAGGAATCTTTTTTCGTTTTTTTCGTACGAGGTACTTTTTGACTTTTCCGACAAAAGTACGAAGAATGTTTTTTTTAACTTATACGGCGTGAATGGATTTTTAAAACATTATTTCCAATAAGGTTCCTTTACAAGTTTTCAAGTTTATTTTTAATCAACTTCTTTTAGTTTATAGTTGTATGACATGTTAAGAAAGGAAAAAATGTTTTTAAAGAAGAATGGATATTTTCCTCAAGAATGGAGTTCAAGTGTTTTATCAAAATTATTTTCCATCTAAGATAATAAAGGGTTCTATTTTTATCACTATTATTACATTGATTTGATTATGTTTTCATGATTTGTTTTATGATGTCATGATGTTTCAAGAATCCCATTTTTGTTACATGTGTTATGCGATGATGTATGATTTATGATTATGTGGCACACATAAGAAAGGATTCATTATAAGATGGGTGGGACATATATCTCCCTCCAATGCATTGGGTAAAGATTTTATATCTCATGAGAAAGACATGGCTAGAACGGTAGGTTATACCGGTTCAGTGAAACAGGACTGAAACGAGGGTGACTCGATTCAGAAAGGGACTTTGTCCACTAAGATAGTCTTGGAAATGAGTCATGACTAACAAGAAATGATTCTCTATGATTATGTGTGTATGCCACAAAGTTTCATGTTTTAAGTTATGCTTATTGGGATTTCATTTCACTACTATGATTTATCCCATGTTATGAAATTATGCTCTCTTTTGCAGGTTAAGATTTCCAAAATTTATGTTCTTATGAATATGATGTGATTGATTTTTCATTTGTTTACCCTTACTGAGCATTTGAGCTCACCCTTTTATGTTTTCTATTCCCCTGGATATAAATAAAGGTTTTAGGTATTAAAAAAAGGGAAGATCTTTATGGGAGATGTTGAAGATCTTTCACCAGGATTAGAATACTATACTCCGAGTTTCCAAAGACACTAAACTATTACGATCCTTGTGTGTGTGTTTTTGTTATGTACTAAGTATTCTGCAAAAGTAATGAAATGTCCATGTACGTCAAGATACGGGTCTCTACAAGGATAGGAAAAATTTGATATTTCCAAGGAACTATTTCTAAGAAATCATGGTGAGGGTTCTCCGAAAATTTATAATAAAGTAAATCTCCTTGGATAAATTGATAATATAGTGGTTATAGGGTTTAAAAGCCACTTTAAACTACACACTAATCCCATTTTGGCATCAATCCATAAGTTTAATTAATCATCATTTTAATTTTTAATATGAAAAATATTATGAAGCCTCTTCTAAATAATCTCACACTTCCTTCCAATTAGATAATGACATGAAACATGAAAAGTCATTTGTCATTACGGATAACAAATGAAATGGTAATGGAAATATATATAAGATAAAATCTTCTTTAATTCCTCACAGGATGAATAAGATCTTGGTTTAATAAATGTTACATGTTGTTGTTTCATTCGTATGTCATAAAAAAGGAAATTGGGAAAAAAATACTCCCTTCCAATGAATAAATGGAATTATACATGTTCATTTGTTATCAAAATATGTTTAGGTATTTTTTATAATTGGGTATTAGATACATATTTTTTGTTTCACATATGTATTCTGATATGTGATCCATGCCGATTTAGAATGATATTCTAATGGCAGGTAGATCTATATTTTTCCAAAAGATCTAAACTTGATATTATACTTATTTGGTACTACAACCTCACATTGATGACTGTAATGATCATAGTTTTAAAGGGTTTTTATTATGTTCCTTCAGTTACCAAAAACCTTGTTTCTATATATTGACTTGATGAAATGGTTTTAATTTATATATTTAAAATAATTTTTACTAATTTATATTAATATATCATTTTATGGAAAATCACAATAAAATAATGGTCTTTATATGTTATAGTACATAAAAAAGTAATATAAATTTAAAGCAAAACAAATTCACTTTATTTATACCAAACCGAGATTTTGAATATTTAGCTAGTTCATGTAATTGAAAATTGCATGAATATAGTATACAGTGTTGGATTGTTTATATTCATCTGGAGTAAAACCACTTGGTATATGTCACTCATGTCAACAAGGTTAAATGGATATTTCCTTATTTTTTTGAAAATGTTAAATGAAAAAGAGCATGTTTAATTAATTCATAAAAATGTGTATGGACCATTTCATATTAATGTAAGGGTTGGGTTCTCATTAATTATAAATAGTACTGATGATTTTAGTAGATATGGATATGTTTATATATTGAGGTATAAGTTATATTGTTATGATATATTCAAGGAATTAAATAATGATATTGACAAAAATCTTGAGAAAAATATTAAGATTCAATCCCCAGACCATGGTGGAGAATATCATATACATACATAATTAATTACATATGTGAGTTCGGGATCTTTTCCCAACCCACTCCTCTATATATGCATCAGTTGATCAGTATAAGTGAAAGGATTCACCACAAATAATTGGACAGGTTATGAATAATAATGAGTCATTCTAGTCTCCCATTATCCTTTTGGGATACAAATTATAAACAATATCACAAATACTGAACTAAGTGTCATCTAATGTGATAGACAATACACTATACAATTTTGGAATGGAAACAAACATCTGTTGTCATATTTATATTTTTTGTGTGTAAGAACCGGGATCTTCATTTCAATTATGGATTTTTATTTGGGTAGTTTTTGAGAAAAAAGGAGAAGTGGGAATTTTCTATTTACACACATTGTACTTATGAGTACATGTAGTGTACCTGCATACTGCATATAGCCACGTACTGGTTGTGTAACAGTCGAGTACATGGCCATTTAGGTGACCTAGTAGACCACTTAAGGTGGTGGCTAGCTCAGGCTACTACCCAGTGAGTAAATTTAATGAAAACACCATGTAGCTTTATTTTTATTGGGTAAATCAAATTTTGGTCACGTCTCTTATTTAGAGATGACTTCTTCTTCAATTATGTCGAACATGAGAGTAATAGAATGGCCCAAGAACTCTGAACCCATCTCGATTCTCTGTCTGACCTCCAATTGAGATGTTTTCTTGTTTTTTGGAATCCCACCGGTGAGTTCTCAATTCTCCTAGTTCATTTCTTCTTAATTCTTCCCCTTTATTGGGTTATTCAAGGTTGTATATTTTTAATGTTTTTGTAGATCTGCCATCATCTAGGTAGATTCAGGGGTCAATGTTCAAGATTATTGATTGTACGACATAATGGTAGGTTGTTAGTTCATTTCGTTCATTGTCTTTGGATTATATATGCCTAAATATCCGCATACCCATATTTGGGGTATTGCTCGATTTTGAATTTAACTCCATTTAATACATGATATGGTTTGATTGATTAAAAAGTGGTTGTTTCTTATGTGTAAGTTTAGAACCCTATTTTCCATGCTTGTTTGATTATCATGGAGTTGTTCGGTTATATTAAAGGCATTCCACATGATTTTTAAATGATTATCCATTTAGTAGTTATAGAATACATGTGTTGCTTTGATTTTATGAACACACTATTTTTTTCAATGTTCATTGAGATCCATGGACCAGGAAGACTCTGGGGACTTATAAATTATGTACACAGGATCATGAGAGTCTTGGTGTAGATGTGAACCCAAGGGGTATTGACCATGAGAGCTACATGAGAGTTCATTTATAATTATTGATTCTATGTTGACCAAGGGGTATTGACCATGAGACCTACCTAGAATTTCATTTATAAATACTTATTCTATATGGGAATAAAGGGGGTAGATAGATAGATCACCACATAGGTTCATTACTTAATGAATTGTATCTATTATAAATAATGGAGTTAGACCGTGAGAGCATTCCTAGAGGTTGATTTTGATTTATTGTGTGATTGTGATAGGTCATCCAACAAAAATACAAGGTTTGGAATCAGCCTCAATAGGTTCTTTAGATGGTATTATAATACATTTATTTGTTATTATTACACAGGGGGTTATAGATCATAGGAAAGATCCCATGATTTCATGATTCAAATAATTGAATAATTTCTAATTGAAAATCAATGTAATTGAAAACTATATTTTTTTTACATTGATTAATTCCTATTTTATTATTTCATTCCATAATTTTACCTTATATTGATATTCACAAATAACCTGGAACATATCTTATGGTGGTTTCCTAGTAGGATTTTAATCACACCATGTTTGGGTCATGTTTTTGAACCCAAAAAAATTATATGGTTTCCTGTTTTTATAAGGGAAATTACACTTCTATATCAAGTACTTGATTGATGTTGGAGGTGAAGAGCATGGGACCATGCTGAGACTTGCAATGTTGTGGAGTTTACTATTCTCCTTTACTTTAATTTCAGTAATGTATTTGTAGCATTAGGACTTGTTCAGATAATTTACAAGAGACATGGTACATGAATCATTTATTTATGAAGTAGTTGATTTATTACTATCACTTTTCTTCTATTTACTATTGTTTTATGGTATTAATGCTTCTGTTATTTTTAATATTTTCTATCCATTGTGTGTACTATGCAAATGATGGCATAGTTTCCCCATTATCACACCTTGGGCCTTACTGCAACTCAGAAGCCATTGAAATTTTTGAAATGTGCTTGAGGTCATGTGACCAACTGGGTTAAGGGACCCTATGGGTGGTAATTAGATTTAGAACATTACAAAGTGGTATCATAGGGGTTCTTTTCTTCTTTTCCTTACTATTTGGAGCCTTTAAACCTGCATAGTATGGAACAATTAGATGGTAAAAAGATTTTCCAAGCAGTTGTTAACCCGTGTATATGGAAAATCAAATTAACCTCAAATATTGTAATATTTAGGATTTTTCAACTGTTATAGTTGATTTGATTTAATCGTTGGGTGATTCATGTGTTTTTTCTATTATGATTGATATCATTGTGGTTATATTCATGTTGTAACCTGATGAGATGAGGGTATTCCATCTCATGCATCATATAGGGACTTACTGGAGATCACATGTCATTCATTATTGTCATCCTATTTATGGGGAATTAATTATTGCATGTTGTTGTAGTAGATGTGGTGTTAGATATGCATTATGTTGTGATATATGTCTATATAGAGATACATTCTATTTTAATATGGTATTAGTATGTATAAAGTTTCATTTGGATGGACGCCAAGCTCCAGTCCCTGAGGTGTTATGGGCCCTCTTGGATCAGAATTTGGTGGATCATGTTTCAACCTTAATTTAAATTTTTTTTATAGATATGACAAGAACCGTGAGAGAAAACATTGATTCGTGGGGAGTATGGGCTCTCATGATTAGAATATGGCATGCGTTGGCCAATATTTTAATATTTCGGGGATCTAGATTTGATTCAGAGGCTTAAAGTATGGAATCTCGAACAACATGGCATGTGATGTTATGAACACACTCCATGGGTTCTTTTGTTCTGGCATAAAAAAATTCTTAAGTACATGTAGTTTATAGTATGTACACACTATGTATTTGATGACCATGTGACTAACTATTTCAGTAGATACCCAGGGTAGGTTAACATCATGGTAGAACGTGCCTTGTAATGGGAGTACATTTCGTGTTGTAAGAGTCCTTATATCATTCTGTGTGACTAACAAAACTAGTAGAAGAAACATTGGTTTTACACACCATGTTTAGGTTATACACATTGTGTTGTGAATGACCATGTATCTGACAGTTTGTCTAAATACATGGGTGGATGCAACTGAAGTGGTGCACGCCATATCTAGGGTGAACATGCTATGTATTGTTACACCAAGCTAGAATTGTGTAGTTCTATACATGTAGAATAATTTGGGAAGGAGTAAATATTCAAGAACATGTTTTGTCTCAAGTGGATCATCCCATGTGTATGGGGTGTTACACGACCTGGTTGTAAGAGGTTCACGCCCATGTTAAAGCTCTATATAACATGTTGTGTAGTGATTCTACATGTCATGTTAATATCTTTTGAAAAAAATGAATGTTCTCCATCTGATGTTCCATTATAGTACATTAGGATGATGTCCCTTATAATATTTTATCGATGGGTGTGCTTGATTCTGTAGAGTCTTCCTACCAAGACATCCTCTTGTTGTACACAAGGTGCATAGAGATGGTAAGAAAGTGTAAATGGTAGATCATGGAGTACTATAATATCATCTGGTGATACCGATCATGGAACCAACTATTTTACTAGACAATGGTTCTAATTCACAATTCTGTAAAGGATTTACGAAGATGATGACACCTTTTTAGGGAGCACCACATCCTAACCAGTCTATAAAAGATTTTACTCGGGTGTTATAGCTGTATAACCATCCCACTTTTTTAAATAATGGATGACAACAGGATGTTGAGAGATGGTTGGAGGCCATGCTTTATATCTTCATGAATCTAGTGATTCCTTTGGAGGGGAGGTTAAAGCTCATGACATATATTCTAGGTGATTCTACCAATAGTTGGCAGGATGTTATCTCAAAGGAGGGATGTCATCAAGAAATGGATAAGGAAGAGGTTCAGAGGTCCTTCTATGAATAATTCTACATGGAGATGTTGAGTGATGACCAGTCCTAGGAGATCATCCATTTGGAGTAGGGCACACTTTCAATGATGGATTATTCTTCTCGCCTTATAGATAATCAGAGATTCATAACTGTTCTGGGTGGTGATGATCTGTCAATAGCAAGGTGATTTGAGGATGGTCTCATATATGACATCTAATCGTAGGATTTTTTTTAAGTATGGTCTCTTATAATCCTTCATTTGATAGTTGGAAGACCCACATGGAGCCTTCACATAGTGAATTACGTAATAAGGACAGAACTCCATGTATCTAGGTGAGGTGCTAACTGGGTGGGAAGAGTGGGAACATAAGACCTCAGTTCCCAAGACACCTGGTGGATTGCCGATCTAACAACATGATGGGTTATCTTTAGAGTTTTTTTCTCACCAGAAACAAGTGGAAGCGGATATGTTATGAATAAATGTTATGAAGAAGGACCACCCGTTTCTCATTAGTCAGGGAACTGTAGTTTGTCAGGCCATTCAGTGCGAGGGGGAGATTGTGGTCGTATAAGCCAAGAAATTGGTTTTTCGCGAAAATAGGGTGGATCAGCTTAGGGTAGTCATGTAAGGTTTCATGGCTATGGTATATGTCATAATTTGTCAAAGGAGCAGACCCATTAGGATCGAGATCCCAAACACTATACGGTTAGAGGTAGGATTTTATTTTCCTCAGTTTTACCATTATCTATTTTTGATACAGGGGCTTCCAACAGTTTTATATATGATTCCATTATGGAGAGTCTTTGGAATTGTATCTTTTCTTGTGGTGATGTTATGAATCTAGAAACACTATTGGGGATTAAGATGGCTAGTGTAAGTTAGTGAAAGATGTTCCCTCTTGAGTTTGGTGGCTGTCACTTCTTATGGGACCTCTATCTCATAGTGATGCCACGATTCTATATCATTGTAGAAATAGAATGGTTGGTCTCTACCTTTCCATTGTTGACTGCTATCATTGTAGTGTGAGTTTCATGTCACCAAAGGGTGGGTCTTTTCTACATAAGGTAAAATGGTATGTACAGTCAAGAAAATCTGGACCTGAGCATCATGTCTTAGAATGAATTATAGTCCATATTTCTAGTCTATTTTAGGATGACTAGGGGACTTCACAGATGGAATTTCATCCAGTTTTAGATCATTTTAGAGATGACTTTCTAGATGACATTTTAGGTTAACATCTGGACAGAGAGAAATATTTCATTATTGGGTATGTTCCAGGAGCAGAACAGGTGTGTGTTCTAGCTAATATGATTGTTACACCAGTGTTATATGAGCTCAATTAGTAGTTGGAGGAGTTGTTGGAAAAAGGTTTCATCCTTCCCAGTACTTCTCAATGGGGATCACCTGTTCTTTTTGCAACGAAGGTGGATGGCACCCTTTGAAACAATGTGTATTATGAGAAACTGAACCAGTTGATGGTCAAGAACTTATAAACATTGCTAAGGATTGATGATCTCTTTGATCAACTTAAGGGTGCCCAGGTGTTCTATTAAATTGACTTAGGATCAGGTTATCATCAATTGCATATTACACCATAAAATATACCACTTTAATCCATTCAGAGTAGGGATGGTCTATACGAGTATTTCGTTATTCTGTTTAGTGTCACGAATGCACTCGTTGTTTTCAAGGAACTGATAAACCGAGTTTTCTATCCTTACATGGATTACATTTTGGCAGTCTTCATGGATGATATCATGTTGTACTCTAACACACGATATGACCATACCACCCATCTTGAGATCATATTGTGTTCCCCAAGAGTGCATCATTTATGTAATGACCGGCTAATTCTCATTTTCTTGAGAGTACAATGAGTCACTACTAGGCCTTAAGAGACATCCCCAAGGTTCCAAAGGCTGGAAATAAATGCCGAAGGGTTTCAAACATTTGGGGGTCTATTTACCCATTTAGAACATACCACAGAACCAACACCCATAACCAACTAATCAACTAAATGATGCATGATAAAATCTTTGACAACTCACCCATTTATTTTATTATAAACTTACCAATAGTACCATAGTGGAAACCAACACTAAATTAGAGTAAACAGTGGAATGAAAAACTAGAAGACTACAAGACAACAGCCTAACTCCATGCTTCACAATCTCCACGCACCAACATCAAAAACCAGCCCAAGTATCCCAAAGTAGTTCTATAAACATGTGACACATTACCTTTTCCAACATCCCAGTATATGACATCAACAAAATCACCAACGTGCCAAAGAAGGGGGTGAGTAAGGAAACTCAGTAGGTTTTCCCTGATGACTTCCCAACCCATGCCCCTAGGATAAAGCATGTTAGAACATTTATATAAAACAGTTTATATAAAACAATTCCAAAGTAGTTCCCAATATTACAAGTTCCATGTCAAGAACATTTTCCAAAAAAACCCATATTTCTCATGAAAAGCAACCAAGCAAGGTTTCTAATCAAATTCACATTTCCATTTCACAAATTCCCTTTTTGGAACACCCAACCATTTCACAACCCGTGAAATCAACCATGCATGCTTCATAATGACAGATCCACACTCATGAGTGGTTTCTCGTCGATCTACCAAGTCGTCACAAGGTAATTTTTTCCATGTGCCATTGCAGTATTGGCACCAAGCACAAGGTCATATTTCAACCATGCCCCATAAATGGAAAATGAACACACACCACACATTCACAAAAACCATGTCAAAACCATCCATTCAGTAAAACACCTTTTATTGAAATTCATTTCCATCAAAACCAATTGTGCTCAAAAACGTTCAACAAATAATCAAACATTTTATTGAAAACCATTTATTTCAAGACGAAAAACTATAACCAGTTTAAATTCATCGTTTTAAATTCACTTCAAGAAACACTCTCTAAAACACACAATTTCCGTCACCTGTTACATCATAGGGATTTCATCCATTCTTTCACAGCACATAAACAAACCATTTAAATCAAGGAAAACAATTTCAAACTAAGCCTTCATGTTCAAAGAAAGAGGAATCAAGAGTGAATCCACCTACCTCAAAAAAATTAGGCAAAACCAACCAACAGACGAAGAACGCCAATGAAACCGAGTCAACTACTCCCCCAAACTTCTTTAGATTATTTCTCCTAGTACCAACCAAACCAAAATCTGACTTAAAATTCATCCTCTACCTTAGATCTACACACCTCAGGCGTAGATATAAGGATCCATCAAGAGGGAAGGAGATCTAAGAAAACTAATGGAAACAAGACTAACCTCGAACAATCGACCTCTAAATGCCAAGGAAAACAACTGGATCACTTCTAAAATGCCTGGTATGTGTTCTCGCACCTTCACCAGTGAGAAATCCCTGGTTACGACCATCTAAGAGCATAAAATAGTGTGTTTAAAGATAAAACGGATTAGATCCTTTAAAATAGGATCTAATTTGACTCCTCGCACGGTAAGTATGCATGGTTAGTCAAATCGTGTGCTAACCATGCAATAGTCAATACCTAGAAGGGGCACTCCACACAGCCTCCTCACATGGTTTGACTAAACCGTGCACACACCGTGTGGTCTCCTCTATCAAAAGTGACACCACCTGCACGGCTTCCGCACGGTTTGGGAAACCCGTGCGCAGCCTGTGCATCACCACCTTTTTCTCTTTGACACTTTAAAGGTCTCCAAACATTCCCCATCCATTTCTCATATTCTTCATGAACATAAAAAGCAAAAAATAAGGGTTACTTACAAGAAACCAGGGGTAATTCATTCTCCCCACCATCCGCCTTTCCGTCCCTAGAATGTAGAAAACCATCGCTTTCCTGAGGGAGTTCTTGACACTACTCTTTCATTTCTTTCTCGAATTCCCAAGTCTCTTCTTGAATCTTACCATGCTGCTATAAAAACATCACAAGAGCGATGCTTTTCCAATGCAAGACATTCTCTTGCCAGTCCACAATCTGCACCAGAATATGTACCATCAAAGCATCTAGCACTAGGTAAACTTGATCCAATTCGATCAAATGGTCAGGATCAGGATGATACCTCTTCAACTAAGATAAAAGGAACACATTATGCACTGTACTGAACCATAGTGGAAATGCCAACCGATACGCCTCTTTTCCCACCCATTCCAGTATCTCAAAAGGGCCTATATATCGAGGAGATAATTTTCCCTTCTTCCCAAAATGGAGATGTCCACGCCTTGGAGAGATTATGAAAAAGACATGATCACTCACTGCAAATGACAACGGTCTTCTGCGATGATCCACATAATATTTTTTCCGACTCTGTGTCATCTCCATAATCTTATTTATCAACTAAATATTCTCCTTTGTTTCATAGACAAGGCTCGGCCCAACTAGGGAAGTGTCACCTATTTCCACCCAACAAAGTGGAGAACGACAAGGGCGCCCATAAAATTATTCATATGGAGCCATGTGTATAGAGGCATAATAACTTTTCTTATATGAGAACTCCACTAAAGGAACGTGCTCTTCCCACGAGACAAAAAAATCCATTACACAAGCCTACAACATGTCTTCCAATGTCTGTATCATCCTTTAGGATTGTCCATCCGTCTGAGGATGATACACTGTAGTCATATTCAACAGAGTTCCTAGGGATTTCAATAATGATTTCCAGAAATGAGATGTGAGCCTCGGATCTCTATCTAAGATGATAGAAACTGGTACACCATGCCTCTTTACCACTTCTCGAATATCGATTTTTTAATGATCTTACACCGTAAAAGTGTCACAAATAGGGATGAAATGTGCTAACATGGTAATCCGTTCCACTATCAACCAAATGGAATAATGTTTTTGGACCATTCATGGAATATCTGTAACAAAATCCATTACTATCTAATCCCATTTCCATATTGGGATAGGTAAGGATTGTAACATACCAGCAGGTCTCTGATTCTATGCTTTAACCTGCTGACAAGTTAAGCAGTGTGAGACAAACTCAGCCACAATCCTTATCGTGTCCCTCCACAACAATTGTGACTTCAATTCCTTATAGATCATCTGTGTACCTGGGGGTACAACCCATCTTGGTAAGAATGAAGGAGTTGTTCTAAAGCAGTTAAAGGTACAACCATCAAATCTCGAAATTGCAAAACTGAACACTCATTCAGCTTCCATCCCTCAATGGTCTCCCCACCATTGAGTTTTGAAATTATTGCAACACAGTCTACATCAGATGCCTATGCCTCCTTTACTATCGCCACCAAATCAGGAAAAAACATAACTAGAATGAAAACTACAACATCACCTCGGTCATCACATTCCATGTGCATGTCGGCTTGGACCAACATCTACTACCACTCATCTAAAGATTCTTTCACTAACTAGCATACAACTTTATGCTTAATGCCTCTGCCACTGAATTTCCCTTACCCGGTGTATACATCATGTCAAAGTGGATCATTTCAAGACAATCCATCCATCTCCTCTACGTGAGATTCAAATCTTATTGTGAGAAAACATGCTTCAAACTCTTATGATCCATAAATATAGTTAATTTATCACCAAAGAGATAATGTCTCCATGTTTTCAAAGCATGGATGACTGTAGCCAACTCCAAATCATGTGTTGGGTAGTTCATTCCATGCTCTCTCAATTGTCTTGATCCATATGCAACATCATGGTCTCCTTTCATGAGAACACATCATATCCCAGATCCTGAAGCGTCACAATACACCACGTAACGCAGTCCTGATTATGGAAAAATCAAGATGGGTGCTGATGTAAGGTGAAATTTCATCTATTGAAAATATCTCTGATATTCCTTAGTCCATTGAAATGCACTGTTCTTCTATTTTAATGCTATAATAGGCGAAGCTAGTCGTGAGAAGTCACGCACAAAGTGTATATAGTAACCAGATAGACCATGAAAACTACGTATCTTGAACACATTCTTCGGTGGTTTCCAAGATATAACGGCTTCAATATTTTCAGGATCAACTAAAACACCTTTCTCAGATACAACATGGCCCTGAAAGCATACCTCTGGTATCCAAAAATTCCACTTTGATAATTTTGAATACAACTAATGGTCTCTAAAGATTTCCAACACTATCACCAAGTGTTGCTCATGTTCAGCCCTTGTTCTTGAATACACCAATATGTCATCCAAAAACACCACAACAAAAGAATCCCGATATATATGAAATATCTGATTCATCAATGCCATAAATAATGTTGGAGCATTCTTAAGACCAAAAGGCTTGACTACATATTCATAGTGGCCATATCTACTTTTGAAGGCTGTCTTCAGAATATCCTCCTTCTGAATTTACAACTGGTGATATCCTGACCGCATGTCAATCTTAGAGAACCACTGATATCTTCCCAATTGATCAAACATTTCATAAATGTGTGGTAGTGTACTTCTATTCTTTATCATAACATGGTTATGTTTACGATAATCCACACATAGCCTTAAAGTTCCATCTGATTTCTTTACAAAAAAACTAGTGATGCCCTTGGGGACACGCTAGGATGAGTAAAACCATTGATTCCCATTTCATCAAATAGAAATTTCAATTCCTTTAACTCTGTTTTTGCCATACTATAAGATGGAAGTGAGATAGGACTGGTCCTCGGGAGGAGATCAATCGTAAACTCCACTTTTATTATAGGTGGTAACCTCGAGAATTTTTCAGGAAAAACATCAGGAAATTGATCCACATCTACTGGAAAATTATTATTTGAGATCTCGTCCATCAATTCCATGTTTAACGCAGCAATCTGGAAAGAGATCGTTGCCAGTACTGGTGCCAACAAGCCCGTTGCACCTGCCTTCAAAACTATTTCTTCTCTAAAGATATGCTCGACGCCATCCTCAATCGCGAAACTGGTTGTTCTACTATAATAGTCGATGTGACACCTGAACTCTGTCAACCAATCCATACCCACGATTATATCATTGAAATCCATATCCTGCATAGAGGAATCCCATTTCAGATCAGATCCATCAACAGTTATAGAACATGCTCTACACATGAAGGCTCTACATTCTATTTCACCAAGAGGAGTTTTAGGTTTTACCACAGAAGGCATAATTTCATGTTTTCTGTTCAGAAAATCAAAAATTCTTGAAGCAAGAAAAAAATGTGATGCACCAGTATCAAACAACACTTTCATGAGGGTAGAATTCAAAAGAATCATACCTCTCACTATAGATGTTCCAGACTAGTCATCCACAATTATATGTTCTGCTCCATAAAATTTCTTTGTTGATGCACTTTGCTCCTTATTGACAAGTTGGGATTTCCCTACCTGAGGAGTCATGGAATTCCTGGAAACACATTGTTTACCTTTGTTCTACTGAAAAGATTGATTTTTCTGTCCTCACCCTGTCAAAGCATTAGATGCTTGCAACTCCTAAAAAGTGTCAAGAACACCCGGCTGTGGAGCATTGCGAAAATATCATTGAAGATGCCCCATATTGTTTCAATTTTGGTATGATCTTGGTGGTTCTGTACATTCTCATTTCATGTGATCAATCAAGCATCATTGAAAACACCCGACTTTTATCATGGGTCGTGGAGGAAGATTCATCGATCCAGCCATCTGATTTTGATTCACACTCCTACTTTGGATGTTGGTGTCCCTCTTTCTCTTGTTCCCTGCATTAGAGTTCCCACCCGTTCTCGTGGGTATCATCATACTTCCTCCTCCCATAACTCCTAAGATGTATCTTTTAGCTATTGTTTCTATATTTACCATCTCTGTATAATCCCAAATATAGAGCACAACTATCATCGAGCGAATCTCCTATCGCAACCCTGATTCAAAGATGTGTGCCTTCAGCGACGTAATTGCAAAAAATTCCTGTGCAAAGCACAATATATTCATGAATTTAGTTTCACACTCTATGACAGAGAGATTATCTTTCTCTAGGCTAAAAAAGCTCATCGTCCTCTGGATGTTGAACGTGTGAGGATAGAATTGTTTATTGAAAAATTCCACAAATTACACCAATCCCAGACCTTGATCCACCATAGCCTGCACCACTAGCTTTCACCACTGTCATGAAAGATCCTACAGTATATACGCCACCAACATTACATTCAGTTATGATGGTGTGTCGATATAATCGAAGATGCGATTCATCCTACTCAGCCACACCCCTGCCCCTTCTGGATCAGAATCACCCATAATGATGGGTGAATTCTGATTCTGGAACTGAACAGAATGGTCTACATGCCTTGACTCATCCCTCTGAGTCCCCGTGTCCATAGCCTGAAATGCATGAACTATACATTGGACGAGTTGCTGGTTCACTTGTGGCTCACGTGTGACAACATTCTATGTAGCCTCTTCTATTTGGTTTCGACAACACCTAATAGGTTCCATTTTCTATACGAACAACGCATGTTGTTAGTCTCACTTCCTAGAAACTGAAGGCTTATCATTTCAATTTCTATCACAACACTATCAGAACATTGAATTACAACCATCAGGATTTTCTAGATTTACCCATTTCTAAAAAAACATTTCCTTCTTCTGAAAATCAATCTATTTTCAAAATACATCAACCATTCCGTTTTCAAAATCATTCTTTTGAAAATAATTTTACAATTTTTAGAAGTTACGCTTCTTCATAAAACCATAATACATTTCTCAAAATGTTATATGCACTCATAGTGGGAAGTCATTCCTCCAATGCATGTAATGCTCATCTCATTGGCTAAACCCATGAAAATGAGATTTGTTATCCTATAAGTGTCTCCAAAACACTTATGTACCCAACTCCCTGGTAACTTGAAGTTCAGTATAAACGGGTTAGCTACGTCCTTTTATGCTATACATTTTATGTTCCAACAATCATACTCCTGTCTAAGATTTCTTCCCAAGGAATAGAAAAGGATGAATTTCAACTCCACGACCAAGAACATTGATGAAAATTTGTTAGTCAAGGACTGAACAAGATGAAACCATTTGTAATGACCCGCCAATTCTCATTGTCTTGAGAGTAAAATGAGTCATTACTAGGCCTTAAGTGACATCCCCAAGGTGCCAAAGGCTGGCAATAAATGCGGAAGGGTTTCAAACATGTGGGGGTTGATTTACCCTTTTAGAACATACCACAGAACCAACATCTATAACCACACTAATAAACTAAATTATGCATGATAAAATCTAAGACAACTCAACAATTTATTTTATTATAAACCAACCATGAGTACCACAAAAAAACCATCACTAAATCAGAGTAATTAGTGGGAAAAAAACTAGAAGAATAAAAGAAGATAGCCCAACTCCATGTTTCACAAGCTCCATGCTCCAACATCACGAACTAGTCCAAGTATTACCAAGTAGTGCTATAAACATGTGACACATTACCCTTGCCAACATCCCGGTATATGACATTTGAAAAACCACCAATGTTCCAATGAAGGGGGTGAGTAATGAAACTCAGTAGGTTTTCCCAGATGACTTCCCAACCCATGCCTCTAGGATAAAACATGTTATCACATTTATATAAAACAATTTATGTAAAACAATTCCAAAGCAATTCCCAACATAAAAAGTTCCATGTCAAAACCATTTTCCAACAAAAACCATCTTTCTCAAGAAAAGCAACCAAGAAAGGTTTCCAATAAAATTCATATTTCCATTTCATAAAATCCCTTTTAGGCACCCCCAACAATTTCACAACCCATGAAATCAACCATGCATGCTTCGTTATGACAGTTTCATACTCATGAGCGGTTCTCGTTGATCAACCAAGTCGCCACAAGGTAATTGTTTCCCATGTTCCACTGCACTTTTGGCACCAAGCAGAAGGTCTTATCTCTACCAAGACCCGTATATGAAACATGAACACACACCACACATTCACAATAATCATGAAAAAACAATCCTTTCAATAAAACAACTTTGATTGAAAACCATTTCCATCAAAACCAAGTGTTCTAAAAACCTTTCAATAAAGCATCAAACCATTTATTGAAAACCATTTCTTTTAAAAGGAAGACCCATAACTAGTTTAAAATCACCATTTTAAATTCACATCAAAAAACACTCTCCAAAACACACAAATTCTATCACCAATTACTTAAAAGGGGTTTCAACCATTCTTTCAAAGTAGATAAACAAACCATTTCAAACAAGGAAAACAATTTGAAACTAAGCCTTCAAGTTATAAGAAAGACGAATTGATAGTGAATCCACCTACATCAAAAAATTATGTGAATCCAACCAACGGAAAAAGAACTCCAACAAAACTGAGTCAACTAATCACTGAAAATTCCTTAGATTCCTTCCACTAGTACCAACCAAACCAAAATCTAACTTAAAAGTAATCCACTAGTTTAAATCTACCCACCACGGGGGTAGATCTAAGGATCCGTCAAGAGGGAAGAAGGAGATCAAAAAAAACTAATGGAAATGAGACTTACCTCGATCAACCGACCTCTAAACACCAAGGCAAACCTCCGGATCACTACCAAAATTCCTGGTAAGTGTTATCCCACCATCACTAGAGATAAATCCCGAGTTAGGTCCGTTTAGGAGCAAAATGAGTGGTTTTGAAGATAAAACAGATTAGATCCTTGAAAATAAGATCTATGTTGACTTCGCGCATGGTTAGTCTACACAATTAGTCAAACAATGCGCTAACCATTTGGTAGTCACTTCCTGGAAGGGGTGATCCTCATAGCCTACTTGCACAGTTTGACCAAACCGTGCACACACCGTATGGTCTCCTCTGTCCAAAGTGACACCACCTACATGGCTTCCGTACAGTTTGGGAACCCCGTGCGAAGCCCGTGCGTCACCACATTTTTCCCTTTGACACTTTAGAAGTCTCCAAACACTCCCTAACCATTTCCTATATGCATCATGAAGATAAAACTCATAAAACAAGTGTTACTTACTCGAAAATGGGGGTAAAAAATTCTCCCCACCATTGGACTTTCCATCCCCCGAAAGTAAAAAACCATCACTTTCCTGAAAGAGTTCTGGACACTGTTCTTTCATTTCATTCTCGTGTTCCCAAGTCTCTTCCTGAATCTGACCATGCTTCCATAAAACCAGCACTAGACTGACTGATTTTTTCAATGCAAGACTTTCTCTTGCCTATCCACAATCTGCATCGGAATATGTACCAACGAAGCATCCGGCTCTAGGTCAACGTGATCCCATCTGATCACATGTTCATGATCGGGCTGATACTTCTTCAACTAGATACATGAAACACATTATGCACTCCACTAGAATCATGGTGGTAATGCCAACTGATCCCCCACCTCACCAACCCATTCCATTTTCTCAAAATGGCATGTATATCAAGGAGATAATTTTCCCTGATTCCCAAAACGACGATGTCCAAGCCTTGTAGAGATTCTCAAAATGACATGATCACTCACCGTAAAAGACATCGATCTTTGGTGATGATTCGCATAAGATTTATGAAGACTATGTGTCGTCTCCATCCTCTTTTTTATCAACTGAATCTTCTCCATGGTGTCTTGGACAAGGCTCGGCCCAACTAGTGATGTCTCACCTGTTTCCACCCAACAAAGTGGAGAATGACAAGGTCACCCATACAATGCTTCAAATGGAGCGGTGTGTATCGAGGCCTGATAACTGTTGTAATATGATAACTCCACTAAAGGCATGTGCTCTTCCCACGAGCCACCAAAATCCATTACATAGGCCCGCCAAATGTCTTCTAACGTCTATATTGTCCTTTCGGATTTTCCATCCTTCTGAGGATGATACGTCGTAATCATATTCAACTAAGTTCTCAGGGATTTCTCTATGGATCTTCAAAAACAAGATGTGAACCTAGGATCTCAATCTTAGATGATAGTCACTGGTACACCATGCCTATTTACCACTTATCGGATATAGATTTTTGAAAGATCTTCCACCTTCACCAGAGAGACATCCTGAGTTAGGGCCGTCTAGGAGGAAAAATGAATGGGTTTAAAGATAAAATTTATTACATCCATAAAAATAGGATCTAATTTTACCCCATGCATGGTTAGTTCGCACAGTTAATCAAATCTAGTTCAAACCATGTGGAAGTCACTGCCTGGAAAGGGTGCTCTGTATGGCCACCTAGCATGATTTGACCAAACTGTGTGCACACCGTGCAGTATCCTCCGTCCAATGTGACACCTCCTTTACGGCTTCCGCACGGTTTGGGAAAACTGTGCGAAGCCCGTGTGTCACCTCCTTTTACCCTTTGACACTTTAAAAGTCTCCAAACATTCCCCAACTGTTTCTCATATGCTTCGTGAACATAAAAAGAATAAAAGAAGGGTTGCTTACCAGAAACCAGGGGTACTAATATTTATATAATATGATAACAAACTGACACTTTTGGATGAACTAGATTCCCTTATAGGGTTATTTTATCTCATAGACAAGTTAATAAATAGACCTAGAGATAGTGACCGTAGTAGTTTCCTATGAGTAGATGAAGAACATCTTTGAGGTATGGTGTTTTTGGGGTTTAATGTTTTCTACAATAATTTTATACAAGACTTTTAACGCTTAGTAGAACCACTGAAATGCCTAGATCAGAAGGGTGGGAAGTACTTATGGATAGATTCCAAAAATTCACCATTTTAGGAGCTGAATGGGAGATTTACTTCAGCACCGATACTGATATATCTATAGTTGTGAAAGATTTATAGTGTTTACTATAATGCATCTTGTATCGCCTAGAGAGTAGTACATATGCATGGGGAAGGAGTTGATGTGTAAAAGCCACAGCGGTTAAGGCCACATGAGAGGAATTAACTAAAACATGATCACATGTTAGTTACATTTCTGAATGTTTTATGCTAGTGGAGAAAGTATATTTTGGGAGAGCATTTTTTGGAATGCACTCAACACAAAAAGCTCATGTATATATTTACTCAGTGAGATCGGAATTTGAAATACCAAAGGAGGTTTGAGTGCCTTAAATATTTTGACTTTGAGCTTCCCGACATGCCATGGAATGGAAATACATTGGCTAATGCATTGAGTAGGATGAATAACATACAAGAAGATTAGGAGGCCAGTAGTGAGTGGAAGCTCATGGCTCTTTTCTCTGTGATGAATTTAGAGGTGGATGATAGAAAATAGAACAATTTTCTCTCTTTTATTACTGTTACCTATACTCTACTGGATGGAGTGAGAATTAGGCAGCTATCAAATTTCATAGGCCCAGTCCTGAGGGAGATTTTTTTAGGTGAGGACACTACTCCATGATGAACCATATATGAGGATGAGATTTTGTGTTTTCATGGAATTTTATGGGTGTCATGAAAAATATGTGATGATTTTATGTGATATTTTCATTCCTCGATTTGTGAAATTCATCCTGGTGACATCATTATGTACTGATATCTACACCATCAGTATTGGAGGTCAGGTATGAAGTGAGATGTAATTTTCGTAGTTAAGAGATGTTCCACCTTTCAACAAGGGATGGAGGAGCATCATCCACCATCAAGGATTTTATAGAAGTTTCACCTTCTCGAGTGGAAGATGAATGATGTCATGATAGATTTTGTGAAAGGTTTACCAAGGTCCCATTGAGGGAATGATGTAGTTTTGGATGTTATATAAAGGATCCCGAAGGATTCACATTTCTTACCGATTAAGTAAACCTTCACTGTTGATGAGTGTGAATCGTTGTACATCAGAGAGATTGTATGTCTTTATGGGGTTCCTCTCTTCATCATTTCATAAAGGGATTCCTGGTTTACATATCATGTGTATGAGGGACTATAGAGGGCTTTTGGTACACATGTACTTCTGGGTGTGGCTTACCACCCCCATAAAATTGTTTAGTTTGAGCGCATGATTTAGGTTTTGGAGTACATTCTTCCCGAATTCGTCTTGGATTTCATGTTCTCTTAGGAGAGAGAAATACCCATATTTGAGTTTTCATAAAATAAAACATTTCATGAAATGATTAATATTACACATTATGAGGATTTGTATGGTAGGAAATTCTAATCACAGATATGTTGGATGGATGCATGAGAGGCGGCTATGTTTGGACCTTGTCTTGTCCAATTGACAACTAAGTAGGGGGAGTTGATTCAAAAGAGTATGGATGTGGCATAGTATTAGTAAAAATATTATGTTGATCTATGGAGATGACCTTTGGAGTTCGATGTCAGAGATCATGTTACCCAACATGTCATGCTGAGGTTTGGATATAGAAGTGTTTGGAGATAGGGGAATCTTTCACTATGATACGTTAGCCTTTTTGTGGTTATGGAGGGAGTCTAGTTGGTTTCCTATCGATTTCGATTACCTCATACCTACTAGGATATGCCGGACATCATTCATGTTTCTAGGATACACTTTTGCTTTTGATACATGTCTCGTGTTTTTTAACCCATAGAGGTTGATTTGGGGTTGGATTCATCCTTCAAAGAGAATCTTATTTGGATTGTGGATCACAGGATGAAGGCTCACTGTGTCCAGTTGATTCCTCTATTATGGGTTCCATGGCAGCACAGGTGAGTGACGGGGTGTAACTTGGGAGAGGGAGGATGACGTACGATCACAGTGGCCATAATATTTTGAAGCATATTCTTCACCACCCATGGAAGGGAAATCCAGTGATAAATTAATTTAAAAGAAGGTTTATATGAAATTGGATCTTCATTGAAGGTATAGATCTTTATTGTGGGTTGTATTTTAGTAATAAGGATTAAATAAGAATTTTCAATGTACACACCATGTACTTATGATTGCACACCATGTACCTAGGTAATGCATACGGGCGTGTACTAGATGTTTAATAGCTAAGAACTTGGCCATGTAAGTGACCTAACAGACCACAAATGGTAGGGACCTATTAAGGCTACTACACGAAATTTACCTTTAATGAAAACTCCATTTATCTTTTTTTTATTTGAAAAATCAGATCAGGGTCATGCCTCATCTTAAAAAATTCCTTATTCTTTCCATGGATTGCACAGGAGAGTGACAGAATGGAAAAAGAACTCTGAATGCCTCTCGATTCTCCATCTAACCTCTGATTGAGATGTTATTAGGTGCATTAGAATCCCATTAGTTAGTTCTCAATTTAAATGGATCCTTTATTCATTATTCTTCCTCTCTCTTGGGTTATTCAATGTTTTACTTTTTTCATATTTTTATAGATCTTTATCATTCTAGGACAATTTATGGGTCGACGTTCGAGAGTATTGATCATAGGATATCCGGGTAGGTTGGTTTTTCCTTTTATTGCTTTTCATTGGACTATATATGATTAAAGTGATGTATACCCATGTTGGGGGTATTTCTTGATTGGGAATTTAACTATGTTTAATACCTTCTTTTGTTTGATATATTAAAAATGTGTTTATTTTTATGTTAATGGTTTAGAACCTTGTTTTCCATGACTTTTTTGACTGAGATGTATTTATTGGATTATATGATAAGCATGTGATATGCTTTGTGAATGATATAACATATATAATTTTTATATTACATGTTATTCTTTGATTTTATGTGTGCATAGTTTCTTTCCAATGGACCATGAGCACCTTGGACTAGGAAGATTGTGGGGACATCCACATTATTTCACAGGACCATGAGAGCATTATTATAGTGTTGACCTAGGGGTATTGACTGTGAGAGGTTCCTGATAGGTCGTTTATAATTATTTACTTTATGTTGACCAAGGGGTATTGACCAAGAGATCTACCTTGGAAATTGTTGAAAGTTACTTATTCTATGTGAGACCAACGGGGTTAGACCAAGATATCTTCCTAGAGGGTCATAACAAAATGATTTGGAGATATGATAAACCTAGGGGTTAGAACAAGAGAGCATATCCCTAGGGTTATTTTGGAATGATTTCAACATTATAAAAATTCTGCCAAGCCAATGCACAAGCTTGGACATGGTATTTCTAGATTGTTTAGATGTTATTCTGAGACATTTGTTTGTTACTATTACATAGGGAGATATAGTGCATAGGCTAAATCATGAGATTTAATTATTATAATGACTGAATAATTGAAAATTGATAATGAAGTTAATTAAAAACTATTTGATTTTTACATTGATTAATTCATAGTTTTCTACGTCGTTCCAGCATTTTTTCAGAAATATATATTCACTTACAGCTATGAACAAATATTTTGGTGGCTGTTGACTGGGCTTCATCTCACAGACGATTTGGGTAATGTTTTGGGACCCAATAAATTATATGGTTATTGGTTTAGTTAATGGATAGGTCCCTTCATCATTAGGTACATGATTGTTGTTGGAGCTAGAGAAAATGGGACCATGCTAATGTTTATGATATTGTGGAGTTTACTACTTTTATTTAATTTTGTTTCAGTATTTTATTTCCAACATTGTGATTTGTTTGGATGTTTTCATCAAGACATGTGACATTCTTCATTTATATATGATCTAGTAGTTGTATTACTTTCAGACTTCTATTTAATACTTCTTTTGTATGTTATTACAGCTTCCTGTATTGTTACTATTTTCTATCTGCTGTTAATATTCTAATAATGAGGTCATAGTTCCCCAATATTCACGTTATGGCCCTCACTGCTAGTTGGTAGCCACTGGAATTTGGGGAAATCTGATTGAGTCCATGTGACCAGCTGGGTTTGGGGCACCATTAGTTGGCACCTAGATCCAGGATGTTAAATTGTGGTTGAAAATGTGTTTTAAGGTCTATTCAACATGATCCCCATTGCATTGAATGCACCTTTTTAGGATCCCTAAATGAAATAAGTGGACATTAACTATATAACCCATCATAAAAAATGTAATAGTGGATTGAAATTCCATATTACTTGAGAGGGATCACAAATATAATAGATATAGTGGATGTCTGTTATAAATCTATGAAATTGAGGTTCAATGTAGAAAATAGATGGAAATGAAATAGACTCCATAAATCCCCATGGAAGATGAAAATGATATAGAGACACAAGTACTAAGTAAGATTATAAGAGAGGGTAGAGAACATTAATAGTATGGGTTTTCTATTACCAAGTATTGATACTCAATAATAGTTGGTAATATTGATCATTTAACCTACAAGGACGAATTAAGTTGCATAGATGATTCTATGGGTCCAAAAACCATTATTTATAAATTGTATTCCTTGTTCCAAAACCATGTTTGGATTTAGGTAGATTATTGATTGGATATAAATCACATTGGATGAAATGGGTATTCAAGAGGAAACAATACATGGATGGACAATTCAAAACATATTTGTTGTGATTGGTTACAAAAGGTTATAAATAGTGTAAATGAATTGAATAAGATGACACCTTTTCAGCAATATCAATACTAAAATCTATCTGAATTTTACTTTCCATTTCAGATAACCATGAATATGGGATTATGAAAATGGTTTTCAAAATATAAGTCCTTAATTTGAATTTTTAGGATGATGTCTATATGAAAAAACTAGATGTGTTTGTTACTCTAAATGATTGTAAAATGAAAAGAAAATTAAAAAAAATCATTTATGGATCTAAGAAAGCATTTCTATCATATAAAATTTATTATGATGAACCATAATAGAACTTGGTTTCATAAAAAACAAATGTGAGCTTTGTGTCTATAAAATTTTTAGTGGGAGTGTAGTTGTTTTATATATATATTATATGCTGATTTAATATTACTATTTAGAAACAAAATAATAGTCTTATATTATGTTAATGTGTAGTTGAATAAAATATGTTCCATGAAATAATTGAGTGAGGAATAATATATTATTGGGATCAATATCTATAGTAATATATCCAATAGACTACAAAGAATATGTCAAAGTACATACATAAATTTGACATCGAAGAGAATCAGTATGGAATAATCTAAGAGTGAATGTTTTCATATGTCACTTGAAATTATTCATTCAAGGAAGATGTTTCCTCAGACACATGAGGAATAAAATAGAATTGAAAGTAATCCATATAATTTTTTTGACTGGATTAGTCAAGTAATAATCATATATACTAAGAAAGATGTTGCTAACACATCAATTTTGGTAGGTTTATATCATGTTAGCCAATGTGACTTCCATTAGATGGAAGTCAATGATATCTATATATATCAGAGGAATACTGTGTTTATATTCTAGTTTTATAGTGGAGATAAAGAACTATTCATCATAGGATTTGAATATTATTGTATCCATATTTATCAAGATGTCATGAAGTCACATACGTGATACATATTCAATTTGAATGGAGGTATTGTGAGGTGGAAGAGCTCATAGTAAGTTGTGGTCATAGATTCTGAAAATGATTCATATTATATAGTGGATTAAAATGAATTTATTGAAAATGTATAGATATATTACTTCAACACAGAGCATGATGTAGTACATATCCATAATGATATTTTCCCATTCTATTGTGAAAATACTATTGTGATAGATATTTCAAAAGATCCATGGTCATATAAGTGGATGAATCACATAAAAAAGTATTATCTATTGAGGTATTTTATCAAAGATGAGTGGTTGGAGTGCACAATATTTCCATAGAATACAACTTGGTAGACCCATTGACAAGATTCATGACCCAACTAAAACATGGTGATAATTTTTGGTCTAGTGGTATAAAATATTTAGGATGTTGGATCATGTCCACATGGGAGATGGAAGTATTTGATGTCCTAGGAAAACATTTTTTTACTTTTATTACATATATATATTTTTGTATTGAATAATTTTAAAACATATTATTACATATTGTCCATTTATCATCTTAACTATAATATCACTATCTGCGAGAGTATACACTGCATGGATAAGTGTTGGGGTCCACCTATCATAGAGACCTCACATTGAGTTAAAAAACAAAATAAAAAATAGATATGTGATACGAGGGAGTTATATATATATTGAGGTAGAGGGTTTCTAGGTGCATCACAAAATATCTCTTTTTCATTCCATGTGAGGTTAATTTATCCCTCTTCTCATTATTTTGGTACAATTAGTTTTTGATTGCGGGTTTTTGTTATGAAACAAGTGAAATTACTCAAATCCATTTGGTTTGAATATGTGTTAGTCTCTGATTTGATTGTGGTGTTTTCTACTGCATTTTTTTAGACAGTGGCCAAATAACCTTCATGGCCAGATCTATTTGAATTTCATTATGAGGATGTTTACATTATTTTAGGATTTATTTAGGTAACATAATTTTTATGTATTTTATCAATGATTTTTTCAAACTATTATTTTTGAGATCCCTCTCATCATTGGGAGACTCTACCTTTTATTGTACATTATTAATGGATTTTAATTTCTATAATTTTTTCCACTGTATTACCCTTTTGGAATTTCCACATTATAATATTGTGTTGTAAAAATAATTTTCCTTGCACAAATATTTTGTTCGATGCACTTCTGAATTACTTTTTAGTCTTGTTTGAAGGGGAAATAATTATTTTGGCTATATGTTCACTTTTTTGTTCATTTTCACATTCAATGTTTTCCATCGTTCCCAACATTTGATATCATATGGTTTGGTTTTTATTTTTGAGAAACTATGTTGTCAAATTATAGTGGGAAATTATTGCTGATTGGTTCCAACCATCATATATGGTGATAAAAAATGAAGGGCCTCTTTTTAGCAAGAATAAGAATCTTCCAGTTTTTAGAAATAAGAACCCATAATGAATTTTTTATGATGAATGGGAGATTGAGGATGAGATGGTTTGTTGTTATATTCATCAGTGGGTTGAAATCAATGTGATAAACCATATTTTCATCATATGTCACACCAGCATTGTGTGGGAGAAGCTTGATATTGCCTATGCATCCATGATAGGAAATAATAAATTTTATATCCTCAAAAAGATGATGAATTTTTTGTAAAAATAATGTACATGTATTTTTTAATATTTGAGTAAATTTGAAATCTGTTTGGATAAATTTTATAGTATAGGTATTACATTTGAAGATGATTTTTAGACATATAGGTTACTTAATTATTTACCCACTTATTGAGATAATATATGTTTTTCATTTATTATTTCATCTTCTAATGGTGTTGTGAAATTAAATTTTGTTATATATGGTATTTTTAATGGAGAGTTTAGGTGATGTACTCAAGGGATGTTTTCTTCGTAGATTTTAGTCATGGGAAATATGGGGAATTCAAGAAAATAATTTAGGACATAATTTATGAGGAAATAAAAAGTGAAGAAGAAAATCATGTTTGAATAAGAGAGTAATTGATTGACATCAATGTTGTATGAAAGAAAATATTAATAATTTTTCCTATCTACTAAAAAGGGAAAATAGAATTATGGAATATTATTAGGATAAAAATGGTGGCATGGAAGATCATGTCACCATCCCAATATGAGGCAATACATTTTTACTTATGTATCCATTTATACTGCAAAAAACAATTCTTGTTGTTTTTTTGAATGTATTTCCTTTTTTCATGTTACATAGGGGAAGTATTTCATTACATATTATAGCCCATGTAATTTTGGGCTTTTAAAGATGGGTTTCGATGGTCATGATGATGTTTTCAGTATTGTAACTATTTTTTAATGACAACCACATGATTTGTTCTAATTTGAGTAATATTATACCTTTTCATAACGATCAACTAAATATTTTTTCTAAAAGTTTTCTTGATGATTAATGTGTTATCAATAATTTTGGTTGTGGAAAATGGAATCATTATAGTGGTCCCATGATTGTTCTATTATGTAAGAAGAAATCATGTTTGTTCTAGACTAGACCTTTAATTTTTTCTGAAACGTTATCTAATGTTGAGTGCAGTGTTTCATCCATGGTATGGAATAAGAGGCTCATCCACAATTAAGAGAAGGGTCTTGATTATTTGGGAAAGATAAATTTTTTTCTTGGTTTGAATATTGTTATATTAGAAACATGTCATCACTGTTGGGATTTAAAAAAGAGAAAGGTGAGATTTGGAAGACATATATTACATGAGAAGTCACAAGTACTTGAATTAGTTGATTCTGATATTTTTGGTCCCTTAAAATATAATATCTATACTAGAAGACGTTATATTGTTAATTTTATTGATGAATTCTCTCAGAATCCCTCTGGTTATGTTTTGATTTTTGAATTTCTGGTTCATTTTTTTAATCAATTTAATGTTTTCACTAAGAGGGATTATGGTAAGATGTTTAAATTTATTTACAATAACACTAAGGGTGAGTAATGTAGTTTATTTTATTTTTTTACATATAGTAAGGTATTTGGTAGTGGGGGAAGATTTCTAAGACACCATAGATAAGCTTTTGAGCGGAGTGGGTGAATAGAACATTAATTTAAAGGGTTTGATGTTTACATTTAGAAAAAAATGTTTTATATTCATTTTTTGGGGTGAGGCTTTATTTAAAAATTCCCATTTTATCAATTTCTCATATGTATTTTTTTATACTGAAACTCCAAAACATTTCTAGAATGTAAATTAAATTTGGTATGATCAGTTATATGTTTTTGGTTCAAAGATTATTGTTCATGTTCTTTGAGTGGATATGTCATATATAAATGTTATCAAATGAAAATGTATTTATAATGGATATGGACATGAAGATCTTGGATATAGGTTCTATGAACCTACATTGAAGATGTTTTTTGAATCCATCCTACAGATTTTATTGATAATCATACTATTTCATAAATTAAGATGGGTGAAAATCCTCTTTATCTAACTTCTTATGTATTTTCCATTCATGAAAAAATTTATAATGGGTTGCAAACAAATATGTATTTATAAAATTATAAGTAAAGAATCTTGTTTCATTCCATTATAAAATGAAAGGATATTTTTTAATGATTTCTATATAGTAATGGTATTGGTTTAAATGATTTTTTGTCACCTATTTTCAAAACGCCTTCAATTCAGGTTATTTTTTGTCTATATTATAATTTGGATTTGTAAATTGTGTAGAAGGATTAGAAAAAACAATTCCTAATCTATGATTTAGATGAGGAGATTTATATGGAACATCTTGAGGGTTTTGTGGAAACAAGTAAATATAACTATGTTTTCACAATAATGAAGTGATTTTATGGTTTAAAGAAAGCTTTAAGGTAGTATTATGTGATGTCTGAATCTATGTTTTTTCACCAAGGATTCAAAAATACATATTCTGGTGAATTTATTTATTTATATATTTATAGATGAAGATATTATTATATAGTTTCATTATGTTTATGATATGATTATTTTCTTTCATGATGATTATATAATTTATATATTGAGGAAGGATCTTTTTTTCTTGTGTTTTGTAATGAAAGGAAAGTGTCTAGAATTGACATATTAGTGGCTTTCCATTATCATGTGATTGATAGGAAGTAAATATAGGGTTATGTTAGGAGAGATACCTTTATATTGTTCTTAATATATTTTTATGATAATAATGAATGTTTTAGTACTCCCCATGTATTACAATTTTATCCCATTACTAGTTAGCCAACTTTTACTAATGAAGATAGAGGGTACATGCAACAAATACCTTATTCACTGGTTGTTGGCCATTTTATGTATGTGATGGTATGTACAAGACCAAAAATAGATCATGCATTTTTCATAGTCAGTCATTTTATATCTAATATAGGTATAGAGAATGGGATATTAGTGATATTTATATTTCACTATCTCTATGGTACATCTGATATGAGTTTGTTTTTTTGGAAATGGTGAACTTATGATTTGTGGAATTATATATTGATATATGATAGGAGAGATAGATTTATGGAAGTCTATAACTTACTATTTAATCACTTTTGTAGGAGGATATGTATCATGGAAGACCAAATTTTAAAGATATGTTTCTTTATCTAGAATTACATATAATTTTATTATAGCTACATAGTCATGCAAATAATTTATAGGATAAAAACATTTAATCTATAGATAAATTTTAATACAGACACGTATGTTTTATTTTAGGATAGTCAAAGTGGTATTTTTTGGAAAATAATTCCTCCTTTCATGGAAATTCAAAACATATTGAATTTTTGTAACATTGGATCAATGAAGGCCTTTATTTGAGATAGTTGGATCTTGAAAAGACCCATAGAAATGAAATTAGCATAGAGATGTTTATCAATATTTTACGTAGAGGTAAATATATAAATTATGGACTAATTTAAGGATGGGTGGTGATCCCCACATAAGTCATACAAGATTTTTTTGAGTTCCCCCAATTGTATATATCTCATGTGACATTTAAAAAAAAGTGGAACCAACAATATATACCAGATATGAGATAGTTTGGTATAATTGATGAAAATTTGTTTTATTACACTATTGAATATCTATTTTCATCCTAGTTGACATGTAGTTCTCCTTCACTTCGGTATTCTAGTTCAGTGTGGTTTTGATAATGGTTATTAGATATGGAATTGGAGAATTTCTTCTAATGTGATTAGGTGTCATATATGGTGGTTAGTGATACGATTTTTGGGTTTTTCTTCAGTACATTTTATTCATACATTGATTGAACCCCTTCATAGTGATATTTATTTGTGTTTCATTATATAACAATATTCTTTACTATAGGATTATTTGAGTATCAATATTATTTCTAAATTTGATCCTCTATTCTAATCAAGTATTATTTTTGATATCCCAGTCATCTTTTGGAGTTTCTTCCTTATACACCATGTTATTTAGGGGATTATTCATTCTAGAGAAGGACCTTTGGGTCTTCGCATTGGGATTTTCCACATTTATAATTTCTATTTTCAACATTTTTTAGCGTGGATATTATTATTTTGTTATTATGAATCCACAGTAATTTTTTATTTGGGTTTGATGCAAAATAAAATTTATCTACATTGTGTTCTCTTTGGTTTTGGTTTCCACATTCTTTTCTTTCCATATTTCCCAATGATAAGGTCATATAAGTCCCTGTATATAATGAGATCCATAATTCACTATAAAAATATTCATAAATACGGTTATATGGTCTGATAATGAATTATGATGGGAAAAATAATATATAGACTATCAGCTAATGCTACTCATAATTGAATGGGACCTCTTCCCATGAATTTTGAAATTCATAATCTCCAAGGTGGAATATTGTTAGAACAGACCCACATGTTGGAAATCCTATTTTTTGTTTAATAAAATATTCTTATCTACAAGAAATTGTAATGTTCATTAGATAATAATATTTTCATTAATTCCTATAATGACTCACACATGTATATTTTCAATGGAAAACCATGATTCTCCATATTAACAGTGATGTAGGGATTGGGGGATATGAAACGATTGACATGTAATGAATGGATAATTTGAGGACGGGATTTTCCCTTCCATATTTATGGATATTAATATCACAACCAATTTATTGGAATACAAAATTCAATTTAAATTTCTTTTCCCTGTTAAAATTAATCATTTATTTGAGATATTCAGAGAAATGAATATCATGCATATTATTTGGTGATATAGATGTAAAACCTATTTTATTAGATTTTGAGATAATGATATTATATTATACAGTGAGCATTCATATGTTGTTTTCCTTTTTACGACATTATGGTCACTACCTAGGTTTCCTTTACCCATTTATATATTGTAATGTTGTATTTTTGGTAGGCCCAACTAATGCTAATGTGAAATAACTCTAGAGGTTCACAAACTAGGTGTTTCTGACTATCATGATTAAATTATATTTTAATTAAATTAATCAAATAAAAATTATTCTCAATAGTGAGGGATACTTTTATTCATGTTCTATGGACCAATTTTTTTTTATGAATGAAATTTTAAATAAAATATTACTTTAGAGTTCAATAAATTTTAGATGAGTTCAAATGGAACTAGGTGATATCTGTTGACAAATTTTAATTTAATGTTTTTTAAATAACAATTTCTATTGTGAAATTTTGCATAGTCCACAAAATGACAATATAAATAACAATATTATGCGGTATGGGGTTTATTAAAGATTGTTATATTATTTAAAATCTAACATGAAATTAAATAATTCTTTTATGTTATGATCTAGCTCTATATATAGATCATCATGTATATTGGGAATGAAATATCAAAATCTAAACATGAGAATAATTTCACACACAAAAACTATCTCTCTACTCCACCATTATTTATTCCATTAAAGAATAATAAATGTATGGGAGAACCCATCATTGTCAAATTAAATGTAGTGGAAAAGATTAATAAAATTAAATCAACTTTTTTCTCTAGCACTAGAAGAATTATTGGAATTGTTCATAAATCAAAGGAGCACATGTGGATCACCAGTAGAGGAATTAAATCCTTGGATACTCATAGTTAGTGGAGAGAAATTCAATCGATTTTTTTCTAGATTATTAACATATATATTGAAGAATTTTTTTTTGAATTATGTATATATTAATTCTAATTTTTTATAGATTAATTATACATTTGATGTTGAAGATCCTCACTCTGATATTCTAGAAACTCTATATTAAAAGAAATATTTATATTTCTCCCAACACCACATGTTTCTAATGTGCCCAGAAATAGCTTATATTTTGGATACTTATTTAGGCATTCAAATTCATCGGATAGGGAACATGATATTCATCGGTTGTATCATAAAGGTTATATTATAATAATCGTCTTATAGTTTAACATAGGTTCATTCTCTAATTATACTACACAAATTTTTTAAATTACTTAGAAAGAAGTTAAAAAAGGGTCACATGGGATTTGACTACTAAATGTTTTATGTTCGTTCGTGTTTTTATTTAACAATATAGTTCTTTTTTTATAAACGTACTAGAGCTATGATTTTTTAATCTTGATTTTTTTATTAGAATGTTATTAGAAAATGTATTATGATATTTATAGGGCACAAAAACTTATATGTTGACATACAATAATGTTTATCATCATTAGGCCCTTTTGTACCCTTATGACTAAATAACTACATCTAGATTTCTTTTGTGATTATAGGGATAAATGTTATTTGAAAGAGTTTCAAGTAGACACATATTTTCAATTCTAAAATGAATGCATTCTATGTAACTTTTTATGATGATTGACATGACAGAATACATATGAGGGTCAATTGAGGTGTATTGAAATAATATTTCATCTGAATAACTATATGAAAAAATAATAGAGACTCTTGTTCTATTAATTCTGGTATAAAATGTAATGTCCCAAAATTTTTGTATAATTGTTTTAATTATATGGAATTATTTTGAGACCTCGAAATTTGAGGACGTGTGATTCCGAGGCCCGGAGTGTCCGGAATGGTCCATTGATGTTTTTCTAAACCTTAAATAGCTCGCATAAGATGTTTTCTTGAAAACTAGAATAACTCTTAGACGGTTTCTTGGATCAAAAATCTAAGGGCACCCTTGCATTCTGGATGGTGGGTTTACCCTAGGCCCAAATTATGATTAGTCGGTGCATGCCTCCTCTGAGAAAACCCAAAAATGACATAACTGTAACTAAAATAATTAAATAAAGTGATTTTATTTTTCAAATGCTTATAACTTACAAATGGCAACTCAGATTAAAAATATGACACTGCCACTGAAATTCTGAGGATATGCTTTATTTTGGAAAATACTAACATTGGCCAGAACAGGCCACTAGTAAATGTATGTTTTTGGATGTAAATAAAATAATTAAGTGACAATTATTTTATTGTATAATCCATAACATTAAAATGGTAACTCTGATTGGAAATACGAGAGTACTGTTGGGTTCTTTGGGACGTTTTTCACTTTTGGAAAGCCTTGCATCGTCTGTCATGGGTCGAGGGTGAATATTATTAATTTTATGATCATTTATTCAGGTACATTCATTAATCATGCGAGTGGAATTTTCTTAATTTTGAATCAGTGCTCATATTAAAAATCTGAGGGCACTATTGAATCCGCAGCGCATAGATTCACTTAGATGAGGCATTACATTTATAGTAGTAGGTTTGGAGAAAAAGTTATTTTTTTGAATTTAAAAAAAAATTAAATTAAAAAATGTCACCATTTTATTTATTTCCCACCAATGGTGGGGAGAGCCTATGTGTGTCGTGGAAGACCCACGGTACTCGAAAGGAGGATTACCTCAGTAGTCCACAAGGGGGGAGTGCCTCTATGTGACACGGCAGACCCATGGTGTGGAGGGCCTCTGTGTGACACAGAAGACCCACGATACTCAATAGGAGGAGTACCTCAGTAGTCCAAGGTTAGTGGGAAGCACCTCTCTATGACGCGGCATGCCCACAGTACTCAATAGAGGAGGAGTTCTCCAGCAGTCGAGGCGTTCAACGTTGTGACTGAGGATGTTACATGTTACTACCCCGAAAATAAATCCTGCTATGAGATGTCTTTACCTAGTTCTTGTGATTGTGATTATGCTATGTGGTACTTTACCTATGTGGTAATATACCTTCTTAGTATTACCTATGTGGTATTCTTCCCTCCTTTGTGAGGTGGGTATTTTCTAATAACTTTGGTATATGTATGGTAATATACCTATGTAGGGTTGATTGTTGTCTCAATGTTTCGGGGTTCATCCTTAGTGGATTTGAGAGACTATAGGGGTCCTCGGGGTCCGTACTAAGTATTTCTATACTCACCCAGCACGAGATATGCTCTCACCTTGTGGTGTATGGTGAGAAAAACTAACAACACTGACTGATGATGAGGGTACCTCGACTGGAGACTGCTCGGAGGTGGACCATTGATGAGATGATCTGTAGAGACAATCATTCAAGAGCTGTACCTACCCTTAAGGTAGTATCCTTGGCGTGTGTTTACAAGATATGTACTTTGTTTTACTTATAATTTCTTGTTTTTGTTGTAATTTTCAATTGGGCTTGTATTCTGTCCCATTTACTTTCTACACAAACCCTATTTACTATATAGTTTACTTTGTGCATGTATCTAGCTTTGTGCTTGGTTTGTGTGAGTTTTGAGTTTATAGAGGCAACACCTTTTCCATTTTAGGGAATACGCCTTTTGGTGCTTCTCACCAGTGCTTGGCCTATGGACGGTAGGATTGTGGTAGTCACGACACGGGCCCCAGTGGACAGGTCATAACATAAATTACTTATTTGTTATATATAAATTTCTATCGAATTTTACAGTGAATGGTCATCTTTCATAAGAGAGTATGTCATCTAACTAGAAAGACATTAGTACTCATTCATCAGAATGTTTTTTATTTATTATTCTATTATTTTCAATAATGATGTGTTGTGGATTTTTCCCCAGTGATTGATATATAATGTATTGAACAAAAAATTGAATTATTGTATATTTAGATCCACTTACAAAGTGATAGGTATTAAATATTTTTATGATGTACTATTTTTATTCTCTATCACATAATAATTTTATATATTGAATGGTTGATTAATTTAGATTAACACCTGCAATAATTTTCTGAAATCCAAATATTATTAAAAAAAATCCACCCATTAATTTAATTATTTTTGGAATGTTTTTCACAAAATAAAATATAATTTTAACATAATAATGTATCTTTAACAATTTTAAAATATCTTGTGATGTTAAAATCATATGGTTGGGTGCATGATTTTTTATAAGTTCAGGTTCAACTTAGAAAAATGATATAATCTTATAGTTGTGTGAGCGCAGTAGTTTTATAGGTTATTCTGCATTGACAGCAGGGGAATCTAATGAAGGGGAGGATACTGAAATGGGGTTTTTATAAAAAAGAAAATAAGATTAAATAAATTTTATTTTTTTTAGTTTCATGATGTCAAAATGAATATCCAAAAAGGGATCAATATTTAGTGGATTGATTTTTTTCATATTCCATTTCTAAATAAGGAGGCATTGTTGGAATATGTATACCAAACCAATATTTCAATTTTCAGATTTTATTATTTATTTTTATTTATTTTTATTTAACAAACATGGTTTATCTATTCTGTTCAATTAATTTGGGTCTCGGGATGTGAATTTATTGAAATTGATAGGGCCCTCATCTTCACCTTCCCCATTAAAACATTAATCCAATCATGCTCCATTATTTACCCTCATTCTCTGAAATCATAGCTCTATCACCCGTATAGTTTTTCATGATTGGGATGGAGTAGTGGAGGAACTCTATTCCTGATATTCACCTTCAGCCACCCTCCACCACCATTGATTTCTAATACAACACCTGATCACCAAAACCAACATAACCTCACATTATGCATCTTCTATTATATTTATAACAAGCTCTATTCAAGGTACTATGTTGGGGTTCTTCGATAGTTAACTATAACATTGGAACAGAATAGAGACACATAAATAAGTAAAAAATTAGTATTTTTGGATGAATATGATGATCTTCACAAATTTATCACAATCCTAATGTATCAAAATATCCAGAATGGGTTTTCTTGGTTTTGAGTCTCTCATGTGTATTTTTTACTAAAATATTAATTTAATCTAAAAACAAGAAATTCAATTCATACATGACACATTTTGTAATGGTTTTATGTGTGACCACTTTTTACATGTCAATTAATGAATTATGAATCATTTACCTAATGTATAATGAAAATCCCAAAACATTTTCTCATTTCTTAGTGAGTGACACATTCTTCAACCTAAAATTTAAATTTAAACAGATAATGTAGAGACCCGAATCTTGGCGTACATGAACATTACATTACTTTTACGGAATAATTAAAACATAACAAAAACCAACAGTCAAAGACCGTAATAGTTTAGTGTCTTTGGAAACGCAGAACATAATCTTCTAATTGTGGTGAAAGATCTTCAACATCTCCCATAATGATATTCCCCCCTTTTTTTTACCTAAAACATTTATTTATATCATGGGGAAAAGAAAACATAAAAAAGGGTGAGCTCAAATGCTCAGTAAGGGTAAACATAGATAACATTGAACAAGCCATAATCATTTGAATGAAAAAACATGAACACGAAATTTAAACATCAAAATCTTGAGCAAAGACATAAATCGTGGAAGTACGTAAGGCATATATCATAATGGAACATCAACCATGATAAAATATAATGGGAATAAAACATGTAATTTGTGGAAACCATTAATCACATATTATGATTTCTATACTAGCCAAGGCATTACTGCAAAGACCATCTTAGTGGACAATGTCCCTTTCTGAATCGAGTTTACTCCTCGTTTCAGTCCTGTAACACTGAACCAGATTATCTTACTGTTCCATCCATGTATATATCAGGAGATATAAATCTTTACCCAATGAATTAGAGGGAGATATAGGTCCATCCATCTCATAATGATTCCATTCTTATGTATGCCACAAAATCATAAATCATAAATCATTTCATAACCCATGTAATAAAAATGGGATTCTTAAACATCGTGACATCATAAAACAATTCATACAAGATAAAGGAATTCATAAAAATAATTCCATCATAACATAATCAAATAAATGTAATAATAGGGATAGAAACAGACCCCTATATTATCTTAGATGGAAAATACTTTTGATAAAACACTTGAACTCCATTCTTGAGGAAAATATCATTTCTACTTCAAAAATTTTTTTCCTTTCTTAAAATGTCATGAAATTTTAAACTAAAAGAAGTTGACTAAAAAAAAATTGAATACTTTTAAAGGAAACTTCTTGGAAATAATGTTTTAAAAATCCATTCATGCTGTATAAGTTAAAAAAAAAATCTTCTCGTACTTTTGTCGGAAAAGGCAAAAAGTACCTCGTATGAAAAACGAAAAAAGATTCCTTTCATATAATTTACTAAAAACCCACCGAAGGGTAAAATTGGATTTAAAAAATTGTAGTAGGATATAAATAATATTACATATTTAGGAAACATAGATGTGGATGATAAATATTCCCTAGTAAATTCTGAAGTATAAACAATCTCGGATAAAAATTGAGATTGCGAAATTATCCCTTACCTTAGGTCTGATTTGCTTCGTACGTATCCGAACCTCCTGTATAATGATTTAAATAATGTCATTGACTTATTAAAGAATCATATTCATTGTTATGATATCATATATGGTTCAATAATGACATTATATTAAACGTTCTTTTGTAAATTCCATGTTAAAGAGCGTTTTGGGAAAAATCATTTTATTTATCGTACATGTTTGGACTTGTTGTTCTTCATATTATTACTTATAACCAGATTTACTTAATTCCAGAATGTAAAACATGATTTATATGTAATATATATTCATCATATACATATATATATATATATATATATATGATAGATTTAAAAATGGAATGAAATACACCATTCATGGAGACCGTAGGTCGTACGTACGCATGAACGCTGTTTTCGATTCCTTATTGAATTGAATGGAATTAAGTAGATTACATACATATATATATACAAAAATCCAGTATCATTATTAATTCATATATTTCATGATTACTTATTATATATACTTTATAATCATTCCTGAATGGTTAATCATTGAGAAATAATCTCATCGCGTCGTGGAGACGGTAGTCCTTACGTACGCATGATCGATGATATCATTCCCATGATCGTGGAATTATATTGAAGTGTATGTATAATATTTCAGAATCAATATCACTTTAAAATAATCATATATAGTCATTTTTACACCATTATACCCATCCAAGTAAGGTGGTGGTGGAAAATAGATTTCACCACGGCGTGGAGACGGTATTCCGTACGTACGCACGCGCGGTGATTTCGTTTTCCATAGGATGGTTAGATGGTGAAATAAGTTTGTTTCATACTTATAATGACATATATGTATATGAGTTATACTTATGTTATTACATTATAATGAAACATCTAAAGAAGAAGAAGTAGAAGAAGAAATAAAGTTGAATGAATCGGCAACAGACATTACCTCTTCTTTGAAGCACCTCTTTGAGACCTCCTCTTAGGGCACTAAAATTTGACTTGGAAAAATACCAGGACCTCTAGGATGTTTCTAGGTAAGTGGGGACGTGAAATGGGCAGGGTTTGGCCAATAATGAAGGCTCAAATTGGTGTGAGGAGGAGAGGGAGGAGGTGCCCTTTTATAAGGGAGGAGAGGGGCACCTTTGGAATAACAAAAAATATTATTTTATTATAAAGTCATATTAGGTTTTTAATAGCTCCAAATTTATTTATTTCTAAGCTAAGGTGGGGATGGGTTGAACGACTCTTATCCCATAGAATTTATACAAGTTTAGGTATCTATTTTAACCTTATCATTTTGATTTAACTTTATGTTAGATAATTTATCTTTTACCGTGTCTTCTTGTTTTCTTACACTATAATGTTAATAAACTTACCATAACAAGCCAAGCGAACCCCAAGTTGTTTATTATTAAAATATATAACCTTATCTATGTCATTTGGCCGAACCTTGGATTTTTAGGAATAAAATAACAATTATTAATATAATATTTGTTTTAAAAACTATTTTATGTCAATTTTGACACTATTTGTTAACTGATTTTTTTGAATATCATAACAAAAAGATTAGTTCACAAAAAGTTAATTAAATCAATATTAACATGTCTTAATAACATAGAATTTTTTCTGGAATTCATAAAAAGTCTCAAATTACGTTTATTTGGGTATTTATAACATCAATTATGTCAATATTTCATTAATAATATAATTACCCCATCATCATTGTGTCATAAATAAATTAACTTATTTAAAGTCTAAAAATAAAAAATAAAATACGATTATGTAGGAAATCATTTTAGATTTCTAATGAATATTTATAGTCAATTTTATCATGTGTATAACCCTATATTAAAAATGATTTAGTTATTAAATTTTGATTTTTACTAATTTAACCCTTCTTTAAATAAATTAATATTAAATTTCCCAATCTAATCCAAGTGGGCCTAAATGGTCATATTTTATTCCTAATGTTGTTTTTGGTTGAATTACACTTATTCAATCGAATTAAGACATGTTTTAGGGTAATAATTATACCATTTTTACCCATAATTACCCTATTTTCTTTTAACAGTGGTAAATAAAAGTAAAAAGTTACTATTCACCAAAAATTATTTTTATCTCATTAAACCACATTTTATTTACTAACATCAACCGTGTCTCTCGTATTATTGAAATTTCATTCACAAAAGCGGTAAAATTAATTTTTATGTAAATTTGGAAATTCTCCTAGGAGGTGGGTAAAAGACGGTCAAAAGTTCAATAAAATTTTTATATATCTAAAATTATTATAAAATTACTCCAATGAGTTACATTTAACTTATATAGGTATTATGTATCAATTTTGACCTAAAATAAATTTATATAAAATAAATAATTATTTATATAAAAAAGATGGTTTTTGAATAGTAACCCAATGTTTTTACTATTCATAAAAAATTGAACGTTTTCAGAAAAATTCAAAAAATTCACCCTAGGATAATTTTGATATTCTGAATCCAAAAATTAAGCCCATTTTGAAAGATAAAATTTATAAAATTTCAAAAAGTGGGTATTACTATTCATAACGGCTAGTTTATACAACATATTTTTGTTTAGCGAAACTCGGTATTGCGTACAACACACGCAATCATGGAAGGTCGCGATTGCAGTTAATGAATGCCAAGTCAGAGATGCATGTTGTGCAAGCTCCTTTTCATGTAGCGTAAAACACAATATATTAATTAAATTAAAAATAATATTTTTCATAAAATCTCAGGGTGTTACATTCTACCCCTTTAAAATGATTTTCGCCCTCGAAATTCGTCAGGGTTATAAATGGTTTACTACTCCATAGTTTCTTTAATATAAACCCACATCATAAAAAGGAATACCAAAACATGGCTTTAAAAACTAAATTATGAAACGTAATGGTTACCCAAATTAACTAATCAGTCGGTTTCCTAATAGGAGAACATAGGTGAAAATATGGATATGGAAGAAAAAATATAACCATAAAATTCTGATGGAGAGTGGTACAGAACATGGCTATGAAAAAGCCATCAATCACAAAGCCATAGATTTGTGATGATATAAGGTACCATCTGATTCATCGGATATAAGGGCACTAGGACAACACTTTTTGTTTTCAATATCATTTCTCTCAAGTTGATGAATTAAAAGAAATACTTACATGATTTTGGTACAATCTCACTGTTGTTCGTGAATTGAACAATTTCCACTTCATCTCTTAAAGAAATGAAGTCGAATTTGTTATTAGTGAAGCGTTAGCAGATCTTGTGATAGAATTATGGGTCATTCCATCTGTTTCAAACAATAGGTTAGCAAAATTTATAAGTCCATCTTATGGTGAGATTAATCTTATATGGTTCAAAAAATGTACTTATAATTTATTTATCATACCTCTTTATAAAATAAAACTACATTCCACTAACTAGGGACTTCCTATAGGCCAGTGGTAGGCGATAAAGGCCTGTCGCACATCGGTTGTGGGTTTGATTCCCACAGCCTTGTCCGACACGATTGGCTGCCGCCCGTCCTGCATGTTGTCCTTTGTCGAAAACAAAATTACTATAACATCCCATCAAGAATATCGAAAAAGGTTATATCCTTAAACAATACTAACTTATTTCCAACATAATTCATTCCAATATTTAGGCTTATCCATAATATTGTTGTCCATTGTCATATTATAGTGAAAATTATTACCATAGATTTTATAAAACAAGCATGTTAATACCATCGTTGATCCCCATATATCATAAGATATGTCTTGATGGTCACATTCCAAACATTCGAAGGCATTAATCATGTATTCTCTTCAATAATGAATACCCATTGAGCCTTAGTGAAAACATGAATGTTGTTAAATATTAACACTTTCCACATACCAAAATCCCAAAAATTCAATATACTCAAACCATAATATCACTTAGTCCTTATATCTATCATGAGGTCATGATTAATATCATATTATCTTCTCCTTATCCCTTCATTATGAACATTTAATCTACTTTCCAAAAATATTTCAATCACTTTTTCATGGTTACCAGTACCATATAATTATTCGTAACCAATACATAGATATTCCAAAATTCCACAATACCATAAATGAGATTCTATGATACTATTTTGAAATCCCATTAAATAAACACTTAATCATTACAAAACTTCATTTTCATATGCAACATCACAAATAGTGATCGCATGAGACTTCCCTTTATCCTTTGCCTTAAGAGGTTGCTCACGTTGATCATCATTAACCCGTGGATTAGGGCATTTATTAGCATAATGCCCCATTTCTTTTCACTTGAAGCATTGAAGTGTTGGTGGAGAGTTCTCTGTAGTCTTTTATCTATTCACATCAATAACAACCTTTTTCCCATTACTTTGGAAATCAACTGCTCGATGACCTTCTTTTCCACACATAAAACATTTTCTATTACCTTTTAGGCAATCTCCACCATTCTTTTTTCCACACTTTGAGCATAAATAAACATTCGTCTTCTTTTCACCATTGTTCTGAGATTTCTCCTTGAACTCCATCTTTCGTTTCTTATTAAAACTATGAGATGGATATGTTACACCAACATCCAGTTCTACCTTGATAGCACAACGCACAATTTCTTCATAGCTACTAAATTATCTTATATCTAATGCCCTTCGAAGACTTGGTTTTAAGCCACTGAAAAATCGATCAACTTTACTTTCAGGTTGGATGATAATGCCAGATGCCTACCTTGCAAGTCTTGTAAAATTCTATTTGTATATACCAACAGATTCATCATCCTTCTGATTAAGCTCAAGAAATTTCTTTTCCATCTTTGTTCGAAGAATACGAGGTAAGTACTTACTGAAAAATAGGTTCTTAAACTCGTCCCATTCCATGGACTCAATTTCATCTCTTTGCCTCGTATTCTTGATAAGATTCCACCATATATCAGCATCACCTTCTAAACTATATACTATTAAGATGAATTTATCATGATCAGAACATTGTAGAACTGAAAATATCTTTTCATTAGTACTGATCCATTGTTTAGCCACTAAGGGATCAGAAGACCCTAAAAATGAAGGTGGACGCTGCCTCATGAAGGATTCAACAGAATGTTGCTCCTTTCTCTGTTCATTTTGAAGTCCAGAATGATTCATAGATTTTGTAAGTATAGAAATAAGATTGTGCACTCCATCTCCCGTGACATTGGTTTGGTCATGAGTATAATCATTGCATTGTCCATTGCATTGATCAACATGGTTCCTTCAGGTTCCATCCATCGTCTAAAACCCAAAAATAATAGTGTGAGAGGAAAATACCATGATAGGAAAAACAAAATAATAAAGGGGGAGTACCTTTAATATATAACATCTTATGTTTAATTCTAAGATCTTTAGTGCAATTCTATGACTATAACCTATACGTATACTTAACCTTAGGGACATCCCTAGACATACCTTAGAAATATCTCTAGGGATCTCACTAAAGTTTTCGAATCCTAGTTTCCAAAGGATAACTAATCTTTTCCTCTGATACAAACTGTAGAGACCCGAATTTTGAATTACATGGACATTACATTACTTTTGCGGAATAATTGATACAAAACACAAACCAACACTCAAGGACCGTAATAGTTTAGTGTCTTTGGAAACTCAGAACATAATCTTCTAATCGTTGTGAAAGATCTTCAACATCTCCCATAAAGATCTTTCCCATTTTTTTTCTTACCTAAAACCTTTCTTTATTTCTTGGGGAAAATAAAACATAAAAAAGGGTGAGCTCAAATTCTCAGTAAGGGTAAACATAGATAACATTGAACAATCCATTATCATTTGAATGCAAAAACATGAACAAAAAATTTAAACATCAAAATCTTGAGCAAAGACATAAATCGTGGAAGTATGTAAGGCATATATCATAATGGAAAATCAACCATGATAAAATATAATGGAAATAAAACATGTAATTGTGGAAACCATTCAGCATATATTATGATTTCCATAGTAGCCAAGGCATTACTGCCAAGACCATCTTAGTGGACAATGTCCCTTTCTGAATCGAGTTCACTCCTCGTTTCAGTCCTGTAACACTAAACTAGATTAACATACCGTTCCATCCATGTCTATCTCAAGAGATATAAATCTTTACCCAGTGCATTGGAGGGAGATATAGGTCCCACCCATCTCATAATGATATCATTCTTACATTTTCCACAAAATCATAAATCATACATCATTGCATAACCCATGTAATAAAAATGGGATTCTTAAACATCGTGACATCATAAAACAATTCATATTAGATAAAGAAATTCATAAAAATAATTCCATCAAAACATAATCAAATCAATTTAATAATTGGTATATAAACATAACCCTATATTATCTTTGATGTAAAATACTTTTGATAAAACACTTGACTCCATTCTTGAGGAAAATATCCTTTCTACTTCAAAAACATTTTTCCTTTCTCAAAATGTCACACAATTTTCAACTAAAAGAAGTTGACTAAAAATAAACTTGAAAACTTGTAAAGGAATCTTCTTGGAAATAATGTTTTAAAAATCCATTCATGCCATATAAGTTAAAAAAACATTCTTCTTGTACTTTTTTCAGAAAAGTCAAAAAGCCCCTCGTACGAAAAACGACAAAAGATTCCTTTCATATCTTTTACTAAAAACCCACCGAAGGGTAAAATTGGATTAAAAGAATTTTAGGAGGATATAAATAATATTAAATATTTAGGAAACATAGATGTGGATGATAAATAATCCCCAGTAAATTCTTAAGTATAAGCAATATCGGATAAAAATTGAGATTGCGAGATTGTCCATTACCTTAGGTCTGATATGCTTCGTACATATCCGAACCTCCTGTATAATGATTTAAATAATGTCATTGACTTATTACAGAATCATATTCATTGTTATTATAACATATATGGTTCACTAATGACATTATATTACCCGTTCTTTTGTAAATTCCGTGTTAAAGATCGTTTTGGGAAAAAAACGTTTTATTTATCTTACATGTTTGGACTTGTTGTTCTTGATATTATTACTTATAACCTGATTTACATAATTCAAAAATGTAAAACATGATTTATATGTAATATATATTCAGCATATATATATATATGATATATTTATTAATGGAATGAAATACACCATTCATGGAGACCGTAGGTCGTACGTACGCATGAACGCTGTTTTCGTTTCCTTATTGAATTAAATGGAATTAAGTAGATGACATAGATATATATATATACATAAATCCAGTATCATTATTATGTAATATATTTCATTATTACTTATTATATATACTTTATAATCATTCATGAATGGTTAATCATTGAGAATCAATCTCATCGCGTCGTGGAGACGGTAGTACGTATGTACGCACGAGCGATGATATCATTTCCATGACCGTGTAATTGTATTGAAGTGTATGTATAATATTTCAGAATCAATATCACTTTAAATTAATCTTATATAGTCATTATTTACACCATTATACCCATCCAGGGATGGTGGTGGTTGAAAATAGATTACACTACGGGGTGGAGACAGTATTCCGTACGTACGCACGCGCGGTGATTTCATTTTCCATAGGATGGATAGATGGTGAAATAGGGTTGTTTCATACATATAATAACATATAATTATATTTTTGATTCTTCTATTATTACTTCATAATTAAAAAACTAAAGAAGAAGAAGTAGAAGAAGAAATAAAGTTGAAAGAATCGGCAACGGAAATTACCTCTTCTTTGAAGCGCCTCTTTGAGACCACCACTTAGGGCACAAACATTGGTCTTTGAAGAAGACCAGGACCTCTAGAATGTTTCTAGGGAAGTGGGGAAGTGAAATGGGCAGGGTTGGCCAAGATTGAAGGCTCAAATTTGTGTGAGGAGGAGAGGGAGGAGGAGCCCTTTTATATGGGAGGAGAGGGGCACCTTTGGAATAACTAAAACTATTATTTTATTATAAAGTCATATTCGGTTCTTAATAGATCAAAATTGATTTATTTATAATCTAAGGTGGGGATGGGTCGAAATACTCTCATCCAATATAATTTAGACAATTTTAGGTATCTATTTTAACCTTATTATTTAGATTTAACTTTATGTTAGATAATTTATCTTTTACCGTGTATTATTGTTTTATTACACTATAAGGTTAATAAACTTACTATAAAAAGCCTAACGAACCCCAAGTTGTTTATTATTTATATATATAACCTTATCTAAGTCATTTGGCCGAACCATGGATTTTTAGAAATAAAATAAAAATTAATAATATAATATTTGTTCTAAAAACTATTTTATGTCAATTTTGACACTATTTGGTAATTGATTTTTGTGAAAATCATAACAGAAATATTAGTTCGAAAAAAGTTAATTAAATAAATAATAAAATTTCATATTAAAATATAAAATTATTGTAATTCATAAAAATTATCCAATTACATGTTTTTGGGTATTCATAACATCAATTATGTCAATATTTCGTTAATAGTATAATTACCGCATCATCATTGTGTCATAAATAAATTAAATTATTTAAAGTCTAAAAATTAAAAATAAAATAGCATTATGTAATTAATCATTTTAGATTTCTAATGAATGTTTATAGTCGAATTTATATTATTTATAACCCTATATTAAAAATGATTTAGTTATTAAACATTGATTTTAACTATTTTAACCCTTCATTAAATACATTAATATTAAATATCCTAATCTAATCCATGTGGGCCTAAATGGTCATATTTTATTCCTAAGGTTGTGTTTGGTCTAATTACACTTATCCAATAGAATTAGGACATGTTTTCGGGTAATAATTATATCATTTTTACCCATATTTACCCTATTTACTTTTAACCGTGGTAAATAAAAGTAAAAAGTTACTATTCACCAAAAATTATTTTCTTCTCATTGAACCACATTTTACTTAATGGCATCAACCGTGTCTCTCGGATTTTTGAAATTCCATTCACAAAAGCGATAATATTATTTTTTATGTAAATTTACAAATTCTTTTAGGTGGTGGGTAAAAGGCGGTCAAAAGTTCAATAAAATTTTTATATATCTATAATTATTATAAAATGACTCCAATGAATTACATTGAACATATATAGGTATTATGTAACAATTTTTACCTAACATAAATTTAAATAAAATAAATAATTATTTAAATAATAAGTCGGTTTTTGAATCGTAACCGAGTGTTTTCAGTATTCATCAAAAATTGATAGTTTTCAGAAAAATACCAAAAATTTACCACAGGCTAATTTCGATATTCTAAATCCAAAAATGAAGTCCATTTTCAAAGATAAAATTTATAAAATTTCAAAAAGTGGGTATTACTATTCATAACGGCTAGTTTATACAACATATCGTTGTTTAGCGAAACTCGGTATATCGTACAACACACGCTATAGTGGAAGGTCGTGATTGCGTGTAATACAAGACAAGTCAGGGATGCGTGTTGTGCAAGATCCTTTTGGTGTAGCATACAACACAAGATATTAATGAAATTAAAAGGAATGTTTTTCATAGAATCTCGGGGTGTTACAGAAAACATACACTCTTTGTCAAACCAAAAGGTTAATGTATTATATTGAGGTAAAATTGATTTCTAAATTTTAAAAAAGACTTATATATTTTTATCCTAAATTATAAAAACAATATTAATGAATTTTCTAAATTTTCACTATGTAATATTTTTTTGTACTAACATTTCATATTTAAATAAAAAATTACACATTGTTTCATATCTATCACAATGTGCATTAAATTTTCATGTGTATGGTTAATATATGTTAAAAATATTTGAAGGATCATTGTCTTAATGTATCATGAATCTATGAGAATGTTTTCTATTTTTTCCTTTACTGATAAACTCTATTGACTAATATTCTATTTTTAAACATGAAACACACTCTTTGAGTCATACTGATCACACTGTTTATCATATAATGTTACGACTAATTACAAGATTTCAAAATTAATTAAGAATAATTTTCCTATAATATTAAAACAATCTAAATATATTTCATCATTTTTTATAATGTTGAAGATGTTTTGAACAAATTTATAATTTTCAATCAAAAATAATACACTCTGATCCATAGTCGTTAAAATGTGTATAATATTCGGTGAGGATGATTACTACATGTTGTAAAAAATGAATCATATTTTTCCAATATATTGAAAAGAATAAAAATTTATTTTTTCATGTTTGATTAATTAATATTTTTAAGTATAATTTACATTTTAAACTAAAAACATAATCTTCAACTCATAATGGGCATACCATTTATCAGATTGAGGTGTTGTTGATTCCCCCAGATCACACAATGTCTTTTATTTCGGGAATGAATTTATGTTATCTGATTATATTTCACTTTGATAACCTTGAATGTTGAATGCGTTGAAGAATAAAATGAAAAGTAAATCATCATGAGTTCATAATCCTTATTGAGTTCTGATCATAGTACCTGAGTAAATTTTCCTTGTTGAAGACATAATAAATAAAAGTTTTTTCTCTAATAAATTTTTCCTGTTAATAGATTAAAAAGGGGGAATGGAAAAAAATAATTCAATATGAAGTTATTCCATATGTATCTCATGGAAAATTAGTGAAATAATAATATGATAAAAATGATAATGAAGTCAACTAATAAAAGATTATTTTAAGATGAAATTTAATAAATAATTATTCAAATGTAACCTCTTATTGAAGTGTTGATACATTATGACACCATGAATTCTTCCCGTTTATTACAAAAGTAATATATTTCATGTTTGGAATATGAGGAATTTTTAAAATCCTCATAGAATTAGAAAAATGAAATTAAAAAAAGGAATAATAAATATTTTGAATGAAATTATAATTGTCATATGATACACCACATCGATAATTCTAGTTTGTTGATAGAATATAATATAATTTGTAAGTTGAAAAAAATTATTTCCAGGACATTTTGCATTAGTTTTTTATCACTATAAAATCATTTTGAGAATTATGTAATTTTTTATATTTGTTTTTTTATAATGAAATATTATTTTCTATACCCTATTATATATCTATATGTATAAGTATATATCCTTTGAATACTCATGGAATATCCTTATGCTCTTATTTTTAGGATATTTAAACACTATACTGTCATAATAAAATTTTCTTTAAAAATTAATATAAAATTTATAAGACTATTTTTTTTGTAAAATCTTCTATGTAGTGCATTAAAAATTGATAAACATAAACACATGTAGTTATTCTGATAAGGTTCTTGGCATTCATCCAAAAAAATAAATATTTGGAGTATCCAACATGATCACAATGAGTAACAAATAGTTCTTAAAATAACAATATGTACTGAATGGAATGAATATTTATTTTATATAACTAAATTATAGGATTTTACCCTGTTATCAAGGATATAAATAAGATTCTGTTATATGCATGTTTTCTTATAGATATTTTAGCTAGTTTTTTCACAATTACTACATATTCTGTTTTTTCCAATGATAATGTTTATGTATAAATGATATAAGGAATAACGAGTCCAAAATTTTATTACAGGTTTTTCCCTTTAAATTGTATTGTTGTGTGCTCCTTAAAAAATTTTGAATTGTATTTTGATGGTAATTAATATAATAGATCTTCTATTGGACCAATAAATTAAAAAAATCACTTCATGTATACAGTTACAACTAACACTCATCGCCATTCGTGCTAGTAGTTATTACTTTAAATATTAATACCAGGATAGCATGTAATAGACCCTCCATATATTTGTTCTTAAAAATAAAATATGCACGTATCACCACCATTAAATGTTGTATCCATATAAACCTATAATATTTGTAAATGTGGATGTTGAACGAGAATTGTAACGGTATTTTCTCATGGTCTTGTCAATTGGTTGGTTGATCCATTAGATATTTTTTATTATGATTTTCAATTCATCCTACCCCTTTATCCATCTATAATAACCTTCATAATTTAAGGAATTTTTATTTTATTATTAATTCATTTGGATAAAAAATAAATTGGAAAGGAATACCATATTTTCAATGTGTATTTTTAAAAGTTCAAACAACCAAGCATTAAATGTTACAATTACCTGTTCAACCATATGAACATATTGATAAAGTGAAACAAGTAGCTATGTTCTCAAATTATTTTATATTTAAATCCCCACTCTCACATGATCTATTATATTTTTCTTTGGGTGTGTTATATATCCATATATATTATACAATGTACCCCCCACAACAATGATTTTAGTTGGGGCTGGTAGATATTAAACATAATCATTTTCAATCTATAAAATATCACTCCATGGAAGGTATTAGTGTCTTCATTATTTACATTTCCGTGAAAAATATATAAAGAATTTTTTTTAAATATTAAAGAAGTCCCTTTCTGGGGAATAGATCATCTCAATGATGGTGGGGATGAGAGGTTTTCATGTTGTGGATATTTTTGTGTTTTTGTTCTCTTTCATTCCTTACCATGAAATTTGTAATAAATTAGACAAAAAATTATTTTTTCTTAAATAGGTTCAATTAATTTCAAAATATCATTCATTTCATTCGTTAAACCCCTATTAAATTCATTTCCCAAAATATGCTTCGGGAGACACCCCAAATCCATAACCTATATCATGGACATACTATTTTGGCCACTTCAAGGCCACTAATAGTTTTCATTCATTAGGAATATTTGAGAAATGTTTTTTGTGTAATTTGATTAAAATATAGAAAAATTATATAATCCTTATTATTTAATACCAATTTTATTAAAATGATATTTTTATTATGTTATACTTACAAATGACTCTAAAAACATTTTATGTTTTTTTCTACTAGTATCCTCCTATTTATTTAAATGAGCCTCCTATATTATATGATGTGGGATAAAAGTTGATTTTTATTTTGATTCACCAATTTGTATATTAGGAAAGGAACATAATTCTAGTGTTTCTTCATAACAAACAAGTTTATTACTATAGATATTAAATACATACCATTTTTTCAAGTGAAGCACAACCCATTCCAGCTTTATGGTTGGTGTACATTGGTTATTATATACATTGTTTACTTTTGCAATCAGTTTCTATTAAATAAATTTATAATTGATAACAAATGTGATTAATATAAATATTTTTAACCATTGAATTTCCCATATCATTGTACTAGATCGATGTATCCTCCTGATGACCGATAAATACATTTCATTTTTTTGGTTAATCTAGTGTGCATACAACTATGGTGGATGTGGGTTAATTATCCCTTCAACATCTTAAATATGACACTTCTTAAGAATTTTATGAAATTCCCTATGGGAATTTACAACATGAATTTATACAAATTTTATTCAGTAATGACCTACTGTAAACATAGTCTATAATGTTATAATGGAGATAAAATTAATGTTTAATTGTTTTGTTTTGTTTTTGAAAAATAATGATTGATATCATTATGTTTCAACAATATTTTTAAAAAAAGATCATTATGAGTAGCAACAAATTTTTTCCATGAATAGACATCAATATAAAGGTGAATTAAAGTGGTGATACCATTGTTACTATTGATCATTCCCTTGTTGGGGTTAAATTTCTCTCCATAGTCATTCCATCCAACCATAAATTTGATACCTATATTTATCACCTTCATAATTTTTTTTGCTTTATCATGTTAGGATTCACCTACTTTTTTGGAACTAATTTCATTCACCATATAACATTCCTCAACATAAAAATCAGTAATATAGTATTCCTCTATATTTTTAGCATTGAAATGTGCATAATATTATTGTTCCTCTGTATTAGGTGAATCAATACATTGAAAAAACTATTGTTCCATAGGATTTGTAGCATCAATATGTGTAGAAGTTATTTTCTGATGAAGTGGTTTAAAATATTATTTATAATAATTAAATTCATCTTTGAAAACATAATATTATGGGGTATCAAACGGTATAAAAACAAAAATATATAACCTGATTATTAAACCCTCTTTTCTCAAGGATGAAGGATTTTGATGGCTCTTTCAATTATCCAAATCCAATAATTGTGGTATCCTCTAACATAAGAGATATAGTCTATGAATGGAATACCTTGAAATAATTGTGAGGTCCTATTGAAATGGTTATCCCCAATTTAATTGATATTCGACCATTCATTGGTTTTTTACAACAAAAAAAAATTGACACTTTCATGTTTGTAGGATCTATAAGATAAAATAGTTGTGCCAAATTTTATTCCATTAAAATCGGTTTTTATTTGTTCCAATCATTACAAAAATACAAATTCATGAATCTCAATTCATTAATTTTAATTGTACTATTTTTATCAACCCAACTGAATTGAAAAATAATCACCTAAAATACTTTGTATATGACTCTTATATTTGTTTAACGATATCAATCTGTAACATATTTTCCTAAATTAGATTTCAATCCATGGTGGAAAATCAATGAATCACTTTTGAAAAAAGTGGAACTCAACTATTTTTCAGGGTACTGTGTTTATAATAATTACATTTATATAATTTATAACCATTAATTTAATTTCTATAATAAAATAATACATGCACATTCAGTCCTCTAGCTAGTCGTTGAAGTTGTTTGAAAATTGATTCTAGTTTATAGTGGACTACTTAAAAACATATTCTAAAGAATCACATGACCTATAGATTTTGTGTATTTTATATCCATCTTTAATCCCATGAATGATTAAATTTCATAAGAATTACATTGTGGGTTTCAGTATATGGAGAGACCTCTAAACTAAAATATAAAACATAATGGTGTTCCTTATCACACTCTATAATAGTAATTATGACAACATATATTCTATAAATTCCATCAACCACAAGTATCATAGTATGAAGTGATTATGGTATACCAAAAAAAATATTTTATATATAGGTATTTTCTACTAAATTCCATGGTTTTTTTCAACAATATATTTCCCCTCATTAGAACCTTTTGACCAAATTAGATTTTTGACACACACATTCCAAATCAGCATATACCATTCAATGGGGTGCATCCATATATAATGTTTTCGACCACACAATAAAATATCTATATCCAAGTGACCCATCACGTTAAAAATTATATAAATGTATGGTGGTGGCAATAATATCTACAATTCACATAATGTGAAAAATGTATTATTCTCCATAGTTGGTAATTTTTTTAGGTCTTTAAATTTTCATAATATATAATTGAACAATAAACACATATTGGTAAAGGCATGCTGGAAATTATTTATAAAAATGAAATGTAGAGATACATGAATTAAGTCTTTCATTAAAAAATTAATATCATCTAATTTCATATTCTTTAAGCATCAAATAAATCATTCTCATAATATTATTTATTTTATGATGAATACCATTAGAGATCATTTACATCATTTAAGATGTTACGAAACAATTATCCTTGTTTGTTGTAAAGATTGTATGAAGAATGAGGAATTAAATTCTATCTTTTCCCCATTATTGGTGCAAACTGTTCAAGTATCCCAATGTCAGTCAGGTATAATATAGCCTTAATTCGATTCTATTTTAGGTTTCATTTAGTAAAATCCTAATGACAGTATCACATGCATTTTTAAAAATTAATGAAACAAACCAAATAAATTAGGAAAAATTTTAGTATATAGATTTAAAAAAAAATAACCCATTTTATATTCGTTTTTTATGGATTTTGAAAAATGATTACCAAAAGTAATTCCAGTATCATTTAAAATAAAAAATAGATGATCACATGTTAGTGGATACAATGTTGTATATTCTTATCAACTCCCATAGAATGTTGTTTTCCATGATCATTATTTATGTGGATTGGGTACAAGAATTAAATTTCCTATAAAAATATTCTACGATGTATATTTCAAAATAATTGACTATGTACATTTTTCACAAAAGGGATAAACATGAGAACCCATGAAACTATATCTTAAAAATTTTATATAAGAAGGGATGTAATTTATTTTACCATTAAACATTACTTTAAATGTTAAATATTCACTTCTATATGAATCGTAAAATGTAATAGCTTAGACGAATAATAATTTCAATGCATTCATAGCTGGATTCATATACAAATTGATATCATTTCCTGATTGTTTAGGTCTTTATATATTAGAGATATCATAATTTATTTTCCTTTAACATATATGAACTATGGAAATTTAAAATTTAACAACACTAATGGTGTGTATTGACTAAGGTTTTGGAACATTTAGACTTTGGAAAAGTTTTAAGAATATATCCATATTTAAGTGTTGAGTCGGAAAGAGATTTTGTGCCCCAAAAATCCGCAGGGATAGGATATTAAAAATATTAAATATATATCATCACACACCTATAGTTTTATTTGGAACATGGAATAAAACCTGAGTAGAGCTATAGAGGATATCTATGAGACCATTATTTAGTTCATAAAAATCCTTTTAGCCTAAGCATGAAAAAATAATTGTTCGCATAGGGTGTTCGGTAAGAAGAAAATCATGGGAAAGGTGTAAAATGAAGGGTATTGTTTTAATAAAATTTAGAAAATATCTATTCTCCCACACACCCTTGGTCTATATGAAATGATGATCTGAATACCCAATCCCTATTTGTACAGATGGATGGACCAAGTTGAGGAGGGGTCTCTAGATCATGTTTTTGATGTTGATCATCACCACATCTAGAACCAGTACATTAAGGGCATCATTCCAGACATGAAGCATCCGCATTTAACCATTATATAGGATAATATGAGTTATATGTTTTGAACAAAATTATTATTCATATTTTATTTGTTTTAGAGCCCTTACATGTCTATTTATGACCTCAGGAGTATAAATCTGTGTGTTTCAGGGAAAATGAAGTTGAATGGGGATGCTTGTTATGAATTTCATGACAAAATTCCCGTCAACATGGCATGTTGTGTTGTGGAGGATGTTGTGTGCTATTCTATTTTATAGATGATAGGTTTTGGGGATGACACACCACATATTGGTGTTACGCGTCATGTAGTGAGTTGATGCCTTGTGGCTTGATGACATAGGCAACAAAGCCTTGTGAAAATACAAGAAATTTTAAAAATATACCACCACTGTATATGGTAACTAGGTGATGGATATGGACACTGGGACATGATAGAGATAGGGTCCATTCATCCCAGTCATTCCATGTACCAGGGGGTACTCATTGTTTCTGGGAAAAGATTGGCCAACACATGTGAAGGGAAGACTCGGCTAGGGGGGTGAGTGAGGCAAGAAACACCATATACCAATACCACATACAGTGTGAGAAAAAATGGTTAAATAATTCTTGAATCATAGGATGTGTATTAGTGTTCAAGTGGGGTAACATGCCATGTAGACCACATTACATTCTATTTAATATCCTCTTAGATGAGTTTCCACCTACCATATATCCTATATTTTGGGCTCACAGTCAAGAATGTGAGTAGACTATCATAATAAATCATCTAAATAAAATGTTATGGTGGAAATGATTTTTTCATTGGATATGTGTGGAGAGATGATATCAGGGGCCACATGGGTTAGAAATGTTTGACTATAATTGGTTGACTAAATTCTATTGGTGTATACCTAAGAGTGTATAGTGTTTCGTTTTATTCTCAGAATAATATTGTGATCCCCTTGAAAAGTGTAACCTAGATAGAGTTGTTGTATATCTCTAGAGAGGCCAAGGAATTATCCTTTATTTTTTTGTTAGATTTTCTTCATCCCTTTAGGGGGGAGTGGGATCCTCTAGCACATAGTTTCCGTAAATCAGTTTTTTAGAATCACCCTGACCAATAGTACATGATCACTGATCCCTTATCTAGAATGATATCACATTCGGGATTTATGGAATTATTTGGTATATCATCTTATTTGTATCAATCAATTTCAGTAGGTTTTTAGAAATAATTTAGTTGTATGATCCCCTACACAATATATGGTTTAGGGATCATTTCTGAGATATTCAGAAATATAATCCCCTATTTTTCAAAATCTACATGGGGGAGTTTTCGGAATCATCATGAGAGACACTACATGGATGAAGATCCCTTGTATATGATTTATGGTATTTGGAGTGTTATATCTGGGTTTGGGTGTCCTCCATAAGATCTTTATAATTATACTATATCCAAGTGAGATATTTAAGTTATTGGATTCAGTTTGTGGCATTCCATAGTAGATTCAGCAAGTGATCCTCTTTCTATGGTGATGTGAGTAATAGATTTCTAGAGTGTGTATATAGTGTGCCACAACAGATCATGAGAGTAATCCGCACATTACGTGATTATACAATTCATATTTCTAGAAGGGTTGGTAGAATCTTTCATTAGGGAATGGTGAGATCCTCAATCTGAGGATTTTGAAATGTTCGGTACCACTATAACTTTATTCTGGGCGAGTCTTGATGAGAATGTTTTCATGGATGTATTCCACATGGAAGGGGAGTTTGGGTCCAAAATATTTGGGATACATGATTGGGTGGTTTTTCTCATTAGTACAACCATGTATGAGAGTTTATTTCATAAGGGTGTGTATCACTGGGATGAGTGTCATCTATGATGACATAGCTGATGGAGTGTGTTCTTTGTTATGAGTGTTACATTTCAGCCTCATTTAGAATCATGTATATCTCTATGTGTTCAGAACCTTAAAAGACGTAGAGTATGATATGAGTCAATCTTGGTGGATTAGGGGTCCTTAGAGTGTTTTCATGTTTTTGGGTTGACACACCATGTGGTATGAGATGACTAGTCATGTATAGAAGAGGTTGATCGAGGTGGAGTTTCTCTCTCTTGTAGGTTCGCATTGGATAGAATTTTTGGATTGTATCATTTCAGTTTTCACCCATTTATTTTATATGTTAGGCACTCATATTGTGTGTTTCTATTATCACCCTTTCGTGGAATTATCATGGAAATGTTGTTTATATATTACTTCATAAGACATTTAATGGATTCTGTGGAGGTCCCAAGGAGTGATGAACATGGTGAGATTGAATACCATAGGATTTTCCATATCACTAGTGAGAAACATTATAGTTTCTACATTTGATAGTCATCCCCTCCATCTATGAAGGATAGATTGTTTTATAGATATTTGGGGGGTGTTATATTTTTTTGGTTTCTCAACTTTTGATGTACTATGTTTTGTGGAGAAGATGTATGCATGAATTTTCTTTGAATATTTTTTTAGATTTTTACTATTTTGTGGATATTTTTGTGAGATATCTTGTGTAGTAACAATTAGGCAAGGCCTCTCATGTGTGTGACATACCTAATCAGTTTTAAAAACCACCCCTAGCCAATGGATATGGGCTTGGGGTGTCACGTCTTGGGCCGTATTGGGATGCATCATGAAATAGAGATATCAATGGAGTTCCCACCATTGAGATTGTATAGTGTAGTTGGTCTAGATGTAAGATAGGTTTGTGCTTTATATAGATATTTTTAAAGTGTATGATGTTTGGATTTCATCCTACAGACTCCTGTATTGGTTTGGTGGATAATGTATCCATTCTCTAGGACTCTGATAACATTCATTTCAACATGGTAAATTAATGCACTGTTCACATGGATATTTAATACATGCATTAAATGGGACTAGATTTTGGTCATTATTATCCTTCATTGGTAAGAAACAATGATATACTCTTTGACTATAGAGCAACATGATTTAATTTTAGTATAAATCAATGGCTATTGAATGATATGGTTTTGTAGAGAGATTATGACATTTACCTTCCTATAGAGGATGAATCAATGTTGGGAACTTCATCTAAGTATTTTTCAAGGAGTGATCTACTCTATGAGCCACCACCTGTTGAGAATCATTCTTTCCATGTATTGAGGTCCATGAATGTGTGTCATCTATTTGTGTTTGACTTGTTCAAGAAGTAGAGAACTCTTATGTATCAAGGTGATCTAGAACCGCACAAAGTTGATAACTAGATACTGTAGTCCTAAAATTTTCCACAAAATGAAGTTTTCTTTATGATCAAATGGTGGTCCTATAAGTGATCGTTTTATATCATTATGAAGGGAGATGGTGGAGTTTAGTCACACAAACCCATGAATAAGTGGTTCTCACTAGGGGAGACTTTGAACAACTCTTTAGGTAAGAGTTCTATGTGGACATGTTGAAATCAGGGAATATCTAATAGATTCTGCATCTTATGTTGGATAACATAACCGTGGATGGGTAATCAGTGAGGTTTAAAAACCTATCATGGTACCCAATTTATATAGTTTACGATTAGAAAGGATTGAATTAGGAGATATGGGACTTGTTGGTACCGATGTGAATTACCAAAAATACTATTATGCTTGAATGTGCCCTGGTGGGGGAGAGATTTATGGTTTACCAAACTCATACTATTAGTAATTAGAACATAGTGTTTGATATCATAGAAGGAAGTAGTGAAATATGTCTCAATGATCTGACAGTGTGATATACTTTTGGAGATGATCCAGTTATAGAGTATCTTATGATCAATGTTTACATACTAGTTCTGGGTATATATATAAGAGTTAGTGATTCACATATGACAACCAAGGACACCTTGAGATATATTTTTTGACCTATCGTTCTACAAGGATTGAGATGGTTGATATTTCACCTTGTAAGAGGAAATTTCTAGTGCATGAAGGGTCATAGGGTATAATATGTGGTGTAAGATTGGGAGATAACCATGAGGTCGATGATTATACGAGTTTCCACTATCACCCCAATATGGTCTATGCCCCACTTACGATGTGGATGAAGGATATAAGGAAATTTGTAGGCCATAGAGGCCTTTAACCCATAGTCATTATGGTAGAATAGAGGTCCACTCTGCATCATTTGTAATTTTTTAGTAATATTTATAAATACTATTTTGTTTTACGATGTTCATTCCATTTTTTTCCCAAGTTTTTTATGGGGTGATGTAAGGAATAGATATAACATTATGTTAGTGTCATTCTATGTAGCATAAAATTCATGAGGATGAGGGAACCTTCAACAAGACATCCATGTTTTTGTGATTCATGTAAAATGTTGCTAATAATTTAGTGCAATCCAAAGTAGATAGTGTCATGGTGTGGTGGATGAGTTCCTCAAACTAGTCTGTTTGTGGAAGGGATTTTTCTTTGATGTTTACACATGGGGATAGGTATGACCTGGTTTCTTCACAAGGAATTCAGTTTTTTAAGTAACCTAATGTGTTCGGTGTCAGTTTTTATGTGATAATCTTGAGGAGGGAGTGGTGCAGTTTGTTTTGTCTTTTATCTCATGAGAATTTGCGACCCATTACCAACTATGAAATGTTCTTGATATGTAATAAATAATCACAAGGGAAGATTATTTCTTCCAAAAATGGATAATATTAAGTTGTTGTAGATGATTTACATTGACTTTTTAGTTCACATTGGAGTTATGTTAGTCCATATATAAGGTTACCGATGTGGTATATCGCTAGACCGTGTTTATGAGGATGGATTCAGGTGCCTGGTATCTCCAAAAAATCACACCTAAGGATATTTTTCCCACTATTTTAAGGATTTCGACCTAGTTTGTGCTGGAGGATTAGTGTGGTTGGGATTTAGGTTATTCTCTAAGAGAATGGTTGTTGAAAACCATAGAACCCTCAATAAGATTACTATCTTGGAAGTCATATTGGAAGCTTATTTTTCCCCTTCTTCTTTGGCTATCACTTTTTTCAGGAAAAGAATACTTATTCTAGTGAGGATATAGTGACTTGGGATTTGGTCATATAAGACCATGAAATATATTTAATAATATATCCAAATCCATGGACGTATTCAGAACTAGATTCTATGGCATAGAGATCCTCATTGGGGTCATATAAAATCATTAAATTATATTTTATCAAGTGCTCATTGTTCCTTTTGAAACATGGAATAACTCTTGACGAGTATCTTTAATCACAATTCAGACACAGTATTTGACTTCAGAATGTGGCATTCTCCCTTTGCGAGAAATGAACATTTTTAGTGCTAGGTGATCAGTTGGATGTGAAATGTAGGTGATGTGTTAAATGGAGTTTATTATCTTAATAAAATTAAAAAACATTCCATATTTCCCAAAACATTTTTTGGAACTACATGAGGAGAAAAATACTATATCCCCCTTTGGAAATATTGACGATCTAAGGCATGGATGTGCTGCCAGATCCCATTTTTGACATTGTTCATTTCTAGATCGAGAATCTATGTGTCATAGTCATCACTCCGCACTCAAAGAATCAATGTTTTTTAATAGGTAGTATGATATAAATTTTATGTATCGGTCCAATTTTTTAGGCATTGTATTAACGCTTTAGAAACCTTATATTCTTTCTCGAGACTCTGCAAGTTTCGATCTGTGAGTTATGGAAAAATTGGTGGCAATTTAGGTTGCTCTTATTGAAATTCCCAATGAAATTTCCATCTACTAGACATGTAGTACACTGGGGAACATTGTGTGTTATCCCTTCTGGAGAAAATTATTTTTTGGGACTACACACACCGTACTGGGGTTACACGCCATGTAGTGGCCCCATGTCTTTTGGAAAGAAGAAAGAACTATGAATGTTGGGTTAACATACATGGCCATGTAAATGTACAAGTATAGAGAACATGTGAATGAGGTTGCAATCAAGGACATGAGAAGATGACACGTCTAGTGGGTCATTCAGCAAGGACATGTCTTGTACCAAGGGGTACACACATGTTGTGAAACATTGTTAGCTAATCCATGTGGAGGGAAATTATTTGACAAATATCATATTCAAATAATTTTGAACCATTTTCATTGGTCCCTAAATAGTTTGAATATTTGATACTATTGGTTTGGATGATCGTTTTTTGTTTTTGTTATGTTTGGTAATATAAACATAAATACGAAGAGTAGGTTAGAACCCATGGCATCCACCTCAAATATAAAATACCTAACAACTATTATATAATCATATTTGTTAATATATTTGGATATATATATATATATTAATAACTTATATTTTTTTTATAATATTTATCAAAATAATTCTTAAAGAAATATGGGGCGAATCCAAATGGTTTCTCAAAACCCATGATATAGGTTACGTAAAAAAATTTTTCCCAATAGTTTACCATTACTATTTTGTTACCCTTGTATCAATCACAATGATTATAAAAACTAATGGGATAACCTTCAATTACATGTCATATCCAAATGGATTAATGAACTATTGGGATAAGTACCCAAATTATATTTCAATAACAATGGTTTTCCAAAACCATAGGGATACAATTAGATCTATCATTATATTACATGGCCTATCCCAATGATAGAGATGAACTATTGGGATAGGTACCCAAATTTTTGCCTTTCCCAATAGTTGTGTATAACCCTAGGGATGACCATGGATCTAACCCAACTATTTTACAGAACCATTGGTATATCCATATATTAAATGTCATATCAAAATGGTTATGATGAATCGTTGGGATATGAACCTCTATCGCAACCATGTTTTCAAACTATTGGAATTTGGGTTAAAAATTATGTGCAACACTAGTACACGCCATGTGATCCAACATGGTCATATATTCCTTATATTAGATGACATGGTAGAGTGCTCAACCAGGTTCAAACATTTTGAAGACCCCCTTGCTGTCACGACCCGTCCTCGGGGCCCGTGTCGTGACTACCCCAAGCCCGCCTTCTATAGGCTAGGGGCTGGAAACTAGAACCAAAGGTGTAAATCCCGATAAAAAGGGAAGGCATTGCCTTTATAAAGTAACAAAACACACAGAGTTTGAAAGCTGAGTAAACACTGAGTAAACTGAGTACAAAAGTAAGTGCTATAATGTAATTTGGCCAGAATACAAATCCAACTAAAAGAAAAGTACAACTGAAAAGGAAGTACAACAACAGAAAAGTAAAGCAGCAAGTTTGAGCTATCTTATGGAAACCCCACCTAAATGGTGGGTTCAGGTAGTCTCCTCTACTCCTCGGCTTGAGCTGTCCTCTCTTAGTACGTCATGTACAGTGATCCACCTCCAGGTACTGTCCATCTCCATGAGCTCCCACCTCGATCAGTGCTATCCGTCGTCTGCATCCAACACAACATAGTGCGGGCATAACCCATTCAGGGGTGAGTATACGCTACTCAGTAGGGACCCCGATACCCCCAATGGTCTCCCAGAATCCACGAAGGATAAACCACAAAGTAAAGATACAATCACGAAGTAACAACCAACTCTACTTAGGTATATGCCCATACATATACCTAAGTCATCAATTCCAGCTCGGCTCCAACACACGAGCCCAAGTACAACCCTATCCACACAGGAAAACATAACCCATTCCACAAAGAAATTTGAAACCCAATCCACATAAGAAAACACAACCCAATCCACACAGGAAAGCACAACAATTATATCTATTTTAATGATTATAAGTTAAGAATCAGTTCACACGGGTATACTTCATTGTAAGGAGATATATATGATCAGATGTAGTCACAGATTCATCTAAGCTGTCGAACCCACATAGGATACAAGACCAGTTACTCTGCCGGACCCAAATAGGATACATGTACAGATTCAAATACTGCCGGACCCACATAGGATTCAAGAACAGTAGCCAAATACTGCCGGACCCATATAGGATACAAGAACAGTAGTCATCTCTATAGAAACCACTGAGGATTCCAGTACGGTAGTCGTCATTGTCGAACCCACGGAGGATTTCAGTGCAGTTGTCATCGTCGTAGTTGTAGCCAGCTCTAGGGTTCCCGCACACAGCAAGCTCGATTTTGGGAGGGTCCGCTCCACGAGCCATGGAGTCAATACATCAACTGTCACGAAGTCCAGAGTTGATGTATCACAAAGTTCTTCCACATCAATAGGAACTCAACGTGACAGACGACGTGTCAATCGGATGCCCGGTCTGAGAGTTATTGGCCTTTTCGTCCAAGGGGCCCAGTTGGTTTTTAAATCAAAACCTACCCGATCATACTCCAGCTACGTCCAAACCTTGAGAGGAAATTCTAAAAGAACTGTCTCACTAAGAGGAATCCAACAATGTCGACGGCACGTCAATCAGACGTCCGGAGCTCAAGTTATAAACATTTCTGCTCCGAGGGCCTGGTTGGTTTCGTGTTCGAACCGACCCGACCATACACAATGTTCTGTGAATCCTTGAGTGTAATATTCCAAAACGGACATCTCGGTCCAATGATCGCTATGAAACTGATGGGGCGTCGATCGAAGGTCCATAGCCCATGTTATTGGAACTTGAATGGAACTGTCCGAAAGTAGGGGGTTCGAGCCCGGTCCGACCTGGCCCGATACCCCCGGGGTCGGCCCGAACCGGGTCTGGCCTATTTGGGCATGGCCCGGCCTGGTGCACCCAGTCCAGGATGGTGTGGGTGCATGTGCGCTGAGCAGACTTAGAAGGGTGGGGGGGCACTGCCTCCCTTGTTTTGAAATGGCGGCCCCGATGTGGAGGGGCCTACCCTTTGCTAGCCGCTGGGGGTTACAACCCCCGAACATCCCGATTCCAGCAGGCCGTAATGGTCGGCCGGTTATACCACGCAGGACCTGCTGGTCCCGCCCCCCCTGGAGGGCCGGAGGTCGGCAGATCCGACCTCCGTCCTCTGCACCGCTGTGGCCTTAGGCCCCTTCCCTTGTTTGTCCGGCGCGGGGCGACGGTGCCTTGCCCCTCTGTCACATCCCACCCCGGCTAAGACCTCCTGGTGCTTTGGCACGGCGCGATGGCGTCGCGCTCCTCTGCCATGTCCCGGCTCCGGCCGCGACCTCTTTCGGCTTCAACGACGCTGCATGATGGTGCCGCGCTCCTTCGTCGCCGTTTCCCTCGTTCCCGCATGGTGCTGTTTCACTATGCCACCTCCATTCCAAACCACAACGGTGATCTATAACAAAGGGGTAAGAGGGTCAGTCGTGTTCATGTAGTCCAACCTCATCCCGTTATATTGATATCAACTGTCCATGAAATAATGATGAACGTCAAATAATAATTCTTGAATGATGAACAAACCCAACCATAAAGCTGTTCAAGAAAACTTGCGTCGCAGGGATGATTTCGACATCGGCGTTGACGTACGTCCAAGGAGGGGATGACGTCTCACACCGGCTGCATGGAGGAGAAGAACGACACATCGATCTCTCTTTATGGTGATGACGTTCTTCGTCGAGGTCTTGATGTTCTTCCATGAGAATGCTGGAGATCTCCAAAACCTAGATTATTCTCTCTGGAAACATAACACAGAAAGCTTACAACCAAATAAAATAAGACTCCTCTTATTTTATTTCCCAATCCATGCATTTTACAAACTCTGATATTCAAAATTTAATTCCCCTCATTTAATTATTCTCGACTTGGAAAAAATTAAATGGAGTGTTTCATAATTAAAGAGGGAGTTTTGAGGAGATAGAGAGTTATGGGGAATTTGAAAGGGTGGGGGCTCATGTGGGCCCCACCTCACCATTAATCCACTCAGGGGAAGTTAACAACCATTGGGTCCCACTCCAAATCCCACTCCTAAGATCGAACAAATGGAAAAGAGTAATAAAATTCTTAACGCAATTTTATTTCACTCACAATTAGACCACAATTTTAAACAACTCTTCATGAGAAAAATCAACTCCAGTAAAGGACTTCATATGAAATTATCGGCACTGCAGTTTCATCGGTGCCCTTGTAATTCGATTCCGAGCACAATTTTAAATGTTAGAAAAACATGCTCATTCGTTTACTGAACGTACCCCAGCTAAACTTTGGAAATTGATTCCGGGCACACCGGGCCTCGGAATCAGGTGCCGTCAGAAACGGTGTACTCGTAAAATCCCAAAGAAATTAAGAAAACTTATTCATTGAAAATTAAGTGTCTTTACATTACTCCAAACTCAGGTATTTGTGTCCCCGTAAAGATACATCACAAACTAGGGAAACAAATGAAGGTACTGAGCACGCATCTAAGCCTCCCACTCCCAAGTGCTCTCCTAAAGGTTCTCATGCTGCCACCTAATGTACACTAGAGGTATTGACCATCCACATAGGGCATGCTCCTGTTGATCCTCAATCTCCATTTGGACCTCCACAAAATTCTCCTCGTTATCGATGTCCAGCTCCCCATAGTCGATGATATGCGTCGGGTCGTTCACGTATCTCCTCAGCTGAGATACATGGAAGATGTCGTGATCCTGGTGCAACTGAGGTGGAAGATCCAGGCAAGAAGACACCTCACCTATCCTACTGAAAACCTTGAATGGTCCAATGAAGTGCTGAGATAACTTGTTGCACCGGCAAAGTCACGGGAATCCACGTCGTGGTGAGACCCGTAAGAAAACGTGATCGCCATCCTCGAACTCTAGTGGTCTTCACCTCCGGTCAGCATAAGATTTATATCAGCTCTGAGCTGTCCTCATCCACTCATGGATGACCTGGACCTTTTCTGTTGTGGGTTGAACCATCTCTGGTCCCACAAGTGCTGACTCCCAAGGGTGTGTCCAGCACAGAGGAGATCTGCAAGGTCGGTCGTACAATGCCTCGTATGGTGCCATCCCGATGGTGGAGTGGTTGCTTTTGTTGTATGCAAACTCCACCAAAGGTAGGTGAACCTCCCAGCTGCGACCAAAGTAGAGGAAACATGCACAGAGCATGTCCTCAAGAGTTTGAATGGTCATCTCCGTCTGACCATCCGTCTGAGGGTGAAAGGTAGTGGTCTGGCATAGCTGCGTCCCAAAAGCCTCCTAAAACCCCTTCTAAGGCCAGGAAGTAAAGAGAGCATCCCGATCGGAGATGATAGATGATGTCACTACATGTTGCCGTATGATATCCTGAATGTAGAGGCATCCCAATCTCTCCAATGAGCCCTGTCTCTCTGATGGGTAAGAACTGGGCCGACTTGGTGAGTCGGTCAACAATCACCCAAATAGAGTCGTATCCTTTAGAATTAAGTAGAAGCCCTGTCACGAAATCCATAGATATCTCGTCCCACTTCCACTCTGAGACCTCCATGGGCTGTACCAAACTTGCTGGTACCTGGTGCTCCGCCATCACCTACTGGAAGGTGAGGTATCAAGAAACAAACTCTACGACAACCTTCTTTATACCCAGCCACCAGTGCTATCGTCTGAGATCCTGGTACATCTTTTCTACTCCATGATGTACTGCCAAAGGAAAAGTGTAAAACTCTCTCAGCACCTCCTCTTGTAATGTAGCTGGTACTATGGTACGTCCTCTGAAAAGGAAGAAGTTCCCTCCTCCAACAGAGAATCCATCAGGTGCATTTCCAGAGGATATCTGTGCATGTCGTGTCTCACAGTCAACGTCCCCATGTTGTGCCTCTCTGACCTGCTGAAGAAGTGGTGGAGTGACTGTGAGCGACTTTAGAAAGGCTTCCCCATCTCTATCCATGAAGGATATCTACAACGCGACTAGCTACTCTTTCGCCTCTCCAGTTTTCTGAATGCCCGTACTCCTGCTCAGAGAATTGGCTACTATGTTCCCCCTCTCAGGAGTATAGACTATCTTGAATTCATAGTCCTGAAGGAACTCGAGCCATAACCGTTGTCTCAGGTTCATGTCCTTCTACGAGAAGATGTACCGAAGACTCTGGTGGTCAGAGTAGACTGTAAAGCGCTTTCCCATCAAATAGTTCCACCACATCTTCAGAGCGAAGACCACTGCTGCTAACTCCAGGTCAAGGGTAGCGTAGTTCTGCAAATGCAACTCAATTGTCGTGATCTATAGGTGATCACTGCCTACTCCTACATTAAGACACACCCAATTTCGGTCCCTAGTGCATCGTAGTAGACTATATACCCTACTCCCTCCTCCTGTAGCATAAAGATATGTGCAATGGTCAATCTCTGTCTCATCACCTGGAAGATCTACTGACATCTATCTATCCACACGAAGGGTTTCCCCTTCTTCTTCAAAGATGAAAGAAGTGCCGCAACTCTGGAGAAGTCTGGGAAAAAACTCCGATAGTACCTAGCCCAACCTAGGAAACTCCACACCTCTGTCACACTCCTAGGTGGATACCAAGCTAGTACTAAATTGATCTTCGCAGGATCCACCATAACTCCCACCTCAGAGATGACATGTCCCAACAAGTGGACCTCACGTATCGAGAACTGACACTACTAGAGCTTACCATAAAGCTGGTGCTCTCGGAGTGTGTCTAGTACAACCCTCAAATGGTAGGTGTTCTCCTCCTCAGTGGTCATGTATATTAATATGTCTTCGATGAAGACTACGACAAATCGATCGAGGTAAGGCTGGAAGATCCTTTTCATGAAATTCATGAACACTGCTGGAGCATTGGTTATGCCAAAATGCATATCCACAAACTCATTGTGGCCATACCAACATCTGAAAGCCGTCTTCTGCACATCCTCATCTCGAAATCTGAGCTAATGATAGCCTGACCTGAGGTCTATCATCGAGAACCACCATGATCCTTTGAGCTGATCGAAGAGGTTATCAATTCTCGAAAGTGGATACTTTTTCTTCATGGTCACCTCGTTCAGGCGATGGTAATCGACCCATAGTCGCAAGCTCCCATCCCCCTTCTTGGTGAACAAAATCGGGGAAGCCCAGTGTGAAACACTGGGTCGGATGAATCCCTTTCCCTTCAAGTCCTCCAGCTGTACCCGTAGCTCACGAAGCTCAGCGGGAGCCATCCGAAATGCTGAAGTAGATATCGGGGTTGTCCCGGGGTACATGTCAATATAGAATTCTTCCTCTCTATGAGAAGGTATTCCTGGAACGTCGTCAGGAAAAACGTCCACATACTAATCCACCACGATAGGACAACTCGGACTCTGCACGTCAACTACTCCTAGGATGAGGCTAGACAACTGATGATTGATCAGATGTCCTCTCCTCTATGTGAGTCCATCCTGCACTATAAAAGCTCCCTTCTCACAGGTGAAGGTGAACCTGCTCTCATCGGTGCAGACTCACCACACCTTGCACCTAATACAGTCGATCTAATCATGTACAATAGATAACCAATCCATGCCCAAGATGATGTCGTAAGGCCTCAACACCGCTACAAGAAGATCTCAACCGAAGTTCTCACCTACTAGAGTAAGCTCACACTATCGGCACTAGTGCGTAATCGTCGAGTCTGCTCCTGTAGGAGTATCTAGCTGTAAGGATCGAGCTAACGGCTCTGTTGGAATCTTCAAGCTTCGAAAAAGGGTAGTGGCAATGAAAGAATGACTCGCTCCTGTGTCTATAAGAACTGCAGAAAGGGTGGAGTAGTCACAGATTGTACCTTGAATCATCTCTGTTGCACCGTGGTCGTAGGCCTCCACTGCCTGATACTGAGCCTATTTTTGTCCTCCAGCTCCTTGTGGTCGGTGCGGACCTCCTGATGGTGGTGGTGGTAGAGTCTCAAAACGTCGTCCACCACCCGCTGCTCGACCTGCTCCTCTGCCACGTCTGCCTTCTCCCTGTGCACCGCCATGATCGAACCTCTGCCTCTACCTGGGTGGTCCCTCAACTGTCGGCTGCTCCTCTGCATGGCGGGTCAGACAGTCCTGAGCCATGTGGCCCTGTCCGTCGCATGCATAGCACTTTCTGCCTCTTGTATAACTGACTCTACTGCATGTGACCCGCACCTCCGAGCCAGTATCCTGAGGTTTCCCACCTGATGGTCTGGTCCTCTTGGACCTCTGTGACGTATGTCTACTACCAGCTGCAGAAGACTCTGCTATGTGTCGGCCAATAGTAGGCCTCGCCGCTGGTGTAGGCTCAGCAAGGAATCTCTCCACTAGTAGGGCACGCTCCAGCACTCCTTCCTACGTCGGAATGCTGTGGGAGATCATCGATGACCTCATCTCATGACTCAATCCCTACTCGAAGGTCCAGGCCTGGAAGAATGGGTCTCATACCATGTCCGTGGAGTAGTGCGAGAGATCAGTAAACCTCGCCGAGTATTGGGCTATCGTCATGCTGCCCTGCCACAGTTGTAGCAACTCATGAATGTGCACCGCATGGAGGGTGGTTGGAACAAACTCTCAGTGAAAGAGGATCTAAAATTCCGTCCAAAGTAAATATTCCTCATCTTGCACCTGGAGCATCATGATCCACCATCTACCTGCTGCCGCGTGTAGGAGACTCGCTTCAAGGATCACCATGAGGTCTACTGGTGTCCCCACTAACCTAAAACCTCGTACAACAGCCTCCAGCAAATCCTCAGATTCTTGAGGGTCCATATCCCCGTAGAACCTGGGCAGTATCTGACGCTGAAACTCATGCAGTGCACTAAGATGACATGCACTCTTAGTTGCTGGGGCTGGTGGAATCGGTGGCTTGGCGGGTAGAGGTACCACCAGTGCCTCCGCTGTAATGGGGCCCTGCACCGAGGCCTCATCACATGGTGGGATGCCGTCTCGCACAAAACTCAAAACCCTAGATGGATGTCGTCGTGGGGCCATCCTGAAAAGAAACATGTGCACCACAGTCGATACAGTATACCTGGTGAGCTGGCACAAAGTAATCACAATGAAAACTTTTGAAACACACATCAAATCAATGTTTTCGCGCACTGAGTTGGAAATAAGAAGTTAGGGTATTCGTATATGGATACGTCGGCTGCCGCACCAACACTGGACATCATGGACTGATAACCACACTCAATACCCTGAACAATATTGCTTCACATAGAAGAAATATCAGAGTCCGGAGTTCTGCAGTAGAACCAAACTCCTCTGATACCAATTTGTCACGACCAATCCTCGAGGCCCGTGCTGTGACCAACCCATGCCCGCCTTCCATAGGCTTGGGGCTGGCGACTAGCACCAAAGACGTAAATCCCGATAAAATGGGAATTCATTGCCTTTATAAAGTAAGCAAGCACACAATGTATGCAAGCTGAGTAAACTGGGTACAAATGTAAGTGCTGGAAAGTAAATGGGAAAGAATACAAACCCATCTAAAAGAAAAGTAAAACTAAAAAGGAATTACAACAACAGAAAAGTAAAGAAGCAAGTCCAAGCTATCCTCTGGAAATCCCACCTAAAGGGTGGGTACAGATAGTCCCCTCTGCTCCTCAGCTCTAGTCGTCCGCTCCGAGTACATCTCGTCCATTGATCCACCTCCAGGTACCATCCATCTCCATGAGCTCCCACCTCGATCAGCGATATCTGTCGTCTGTATCCAACACAATGTAGTGCGGGCATAACCCGTGTAAGGTGATTATACGCTACTCAGTAGGGACCCCGAGACCCCAGAAGGTCTCCTAGAATCGAAGAAGGATAAAACACAATGAAAAGATACAATCACGAAGTAACAACCAACTCTACTTAGGTATATGTCCATACATATACCTAAGTCATCAATTCCATCTTATCTCCAACACACGATCCCAAGTAAAACCCAATCCACACAAAAAAAATAAACTATTCCACAATGGAATTCACAACCCAAGCCACATAGGAAAGCACAGCCCAATCCACACAGGAAATCACAGCAATCATATCGGTGATAATGATTGTAAGTTAAGACTCATCTCACACAGGTATACTTTTTCGTAAGGCGATAGAGATGATCACATGTAGCCACTAATTCATCTAAGCTGTCAGACCCACACAAGATTCAAGACCAGCAAAGCTATCAGACCCACACATGATACAAGACCAACTACTCTTCCGGACCCACACATGATACAAGTACATAGTCAAATACTGCCGGACCCACATAGGATACAAGAACAGAAGTCAAATAATCCTGGACCCACATTGGATACAAGAATAGTATTCATCGTCGTCGAACCCCCAGAGGATTTCAGTACAGGTAGTCATCGCAGTCGAACCCACAGAGGATTTCAGTACAATTGCCCTCGTTGTCGTTGTCGCAGCCAGCTCTAGGGTTCCCGCACACAGCAAGCTCGATTCTGGGAGGGTCCACTCCATGATCCATGGGCTCGATACATCAACTATCACTAAGTCCAGAGTTGATGTATCACAAAGTTCCGTCTCATCCATAGGAACTCAACGTGACATATGGTGCGTCAATCGGACGCTCGGTCTGATAGTTATTGGCTTTTTCATCCTAGGGGCTCGGTTCGTTTTTAAGTCAAAACCAACCCGACCGTACTCCATATGCATCCAAACCATGATCAGAGTAATCCAAAAGAACCTTATCTCTATGTGGAATCCAAAAAAGTCTATGGCACGTCAATCGGACGTCTGGAGCTCAAGTTATAAGTGTTTCCGCTCCGAGGACCCTGTTGGTTTCGTGTTCGAACCAACCTGCTTGAACCCAAATTTCTCCAAAACCTTGAGTGTTATATACCAAAACGACCGTCTCGATCCAAGGATCTCTACACAATTGATGGTGCGTTGATCGGAGGTCTGTAGTCCATGTTATGGTTGTTTGAACAGAACTACCCGAAAGTAGGGGGTTCAGGCCCGGTCCGACCCGGCCCGATACCCCCCTTGTTTTGAAACGACGGCCCGCCACATGGAGGGGCCCACCCTTTTCCAGCCGCCAGGTGTTACAACCCCCGGACATCCCGAATCCGGCCGGCCGTAATGGCCGGCTGGTTGTGCCACGCGGGACATGCTGGTCCCGCCCCCCCTGGAGTGCCGACGGCCAACGAATCCGGCTGCCATCCTCTGCACCATCGCTACCTTAGGCCGCGGCCCTTGCCCGTATGGCACGGTGCGATGGTGCCGCACCCCTCCACTATGGACCGCCCTAACCGCAGCCTCATGGTGCTCCGGCACGGCGCGAGGGTGCCACGCTCCTCTGCCGTGGCCTGGCTCCAGCCGTGGCCTCTTTCGGCTTCAACGGTGCGGCGTGACGGTGCCGCGCTCCTTCGCCATAGTTTCCATCGTTCCCTCGTGGTGTCATTGCACTGCACCGCCTCTGATCCATACCACGGCGGTGATAACCATCAAAGGGGGTGGAGGGTCAGCCGTGTTTGTGCGGTCCGACCTCCTCCCGTTATATTGAAATCAAACATCCACGAAATAACGAAGAACGTCAAATAATAATTCTTGAACGATGAACAACCCCTACCTTAAAGATGTTCGCATAAACATGTGTCGCGGGGATTATTTTGATGTCGGCATTGACGTATGTCCAAGTAGGGGATGACATCTCACACCGGCTATGGAGAGGAGAAGAACGACACATCGATCTCTCTTTGTAGGGACGACATTTTTCGTCGAGGTCTTGACATTCTTCCATGAGACTGATGGAGATCTCCAAAACATAGAGTATTCTTTTCGAAAACTTACCACAACAAGCATCCAACCAAATAAAATAAGACTCCTCTTATTTTATTTCCCAAGCCATGCATTTCAGAAACTCCAAGATTAAAAATTGAATTCCCCTCATTTAATTATTCTCAACTTGTCAAACATTAAATGAAGTGTTTCGTAATTAAAGAGGGGGTTTAGAGGAGTTAGGGAGTTATGGGGAATTTGAAAAGGTCAGGGATTGTGTGGGCCCCACCTCACCTTTAATCCACTCTTGGGAAGTTAACCACCAGTGGGTCCCACTCCAACTCCCACTCCTAGGTTCTCACACTTGGAAAAGAGAAATAAAATTCTTAACGCAATTTTATTTCACTCACACTTAAACCACAATTTTGAACAACTCTTCCTGAGAAAACACAACTCTAGTAAAGGTCTTCTTAAGCAATTACCGGTACTGCGATTTCATCGTTGCCCTCATATTTCGATTCCAAGAACCTGTTTAAAAGTTAGAAAAACCCGCTCATTCGTTCACTGAACGTTCCAGATCTAAACTTCGGAAATTGGTTCTGGGCACACCGGGCCTCAAAATCAGGTACCGTCAGAAACTGCGTACTCATAAAATCCCAAAGAAATTAAGAAAAAAAAATTCCTTGAAATTTACTATCTTTACACTTTCAATCTGTATAGTCTACTCTTTGAAGAGTTTCTTAAAAGAATATATGCTCTTTTGGGGGATTAGATTTAACACTATGTGTAGCATATCCTAATAAGTTTTCCACATATATCATGGTGGTGGACATAATACAGGCCAAGTATATGCGAGTTTAGGTGGTGTTTAGGGTCACTTGGACTAAATATATTAGAACTGCATTTGATGAGTGAGTTCCCTTGGTCTTTTACTATAAAGGGACAATGTAGAATTATTACCCTAGAACATTATTATGATCCCCATTATAGGATGTTCTTGGATAGAGTTTTTGAATCCCTTCGAGATGTCAGGGTGGGGTCATCTTTCATATTGATATGGTTTTCAAATCCCTATGAAGAGGTCGAAGATGTTTCCTCTAGAATATTGTTTCCCAATATTGGGTTCTCAGTATCCTTGTAACGAACACTACATGGGAAGTGTTCCCATATATATTAGGATAACCCAGTAGGGTTTGTGTCATTGTTGGGTATATGATCCCCTACATAGATTGAGGTTTCAATAATTTTTTGGGACTCATTCATTTTTTGGATCCCCTACTCAACAAATAGGTTATGTAGGTTTTGTTGTATTTTAGGTAATGCAATCCCATAATTATATAGTGGTACTAGGTGTGGATAGATTAATTTTTTTGAAAAACACAACTTGGGTGACGATCCCCTTTCCATGCATTATAATCACCGGCATGTTAGATCGGGTTTTTTTGTGTCCCATTGAGGATTCATGGAATGATACCCTATATAAGTGAGATCTTTCATTTACCAAATTGGGGTACATGTTCCCCCATTTAATACAATGAGTGAACCTCTATCCAATGATATATTGTTTTTAGTTTTCCAGACAAGGTTCATAGAGTCCCCAAGGGTATCATGGGAGTTATCCCCACATTAAGTGATGAGTACATTCATGGTACTAGTATGGTTTTTAGAATCCCCCATTGAGGACACATGATATCTCTTATCTAGGAAGTGTGATCTGATGGGTTATAGAGAGTCATTCTTCATGTAATTATTTGATTATTGGGTTGTACTTGATTTATTCCCTATGGGAGGTTGGTGTGGTGCCATCAGCTTTGTGATACACAGTTGAGTTGCATATCTCAGAGGTTCTATCAGGGATGGTTGATTAGTTAATGATTGATTGTATCTATTGGACAAGTATCATCTATGATGAAAGAAATTATGGATTATATACTCTTATATGATTGATACCATCGAGCATCTAGTTGCAACCTATTGTTGGATTTGGCTTGAAAGCCTCATGAGACTTGGAGTCTGATATGAGTATATCTAGGTGGTTCCAGGAGTCCCTGTGGTGTTTTCACATTTTGGGGTTTACACACCATGATGTATGATATAACTAGTTGTGTGTAGCCAAGGATTTTAGTGATGGAGTTTATCTCTCATTTGGGATCCCTCTGTCTGGATAAATAGAATGTTTTATTTCATTTCCCCCTTTACGTTTGGGTATTTGGTGTTCTTACTGAGTTTTTTTATACTCATCCCTTCACGGGAATTTCCCAAATATGATGTGTCTTGTTTAAACCCAAGGTCTTTTGATGATGTCTCTAGAGGATATGATTTAGGAGGAGCTTACAGATCAAGACTACTCGGAATTTTTATTGAGTCTTGGCTAAGGGTATTTTCAATATGTGCATTTAACATCGATCCCCTCCATATGATCTGGTTGGATATGTTTATATTTCATTTTCATTTGGTTGGCCTATTTGTTCTCATTTTTTATTCATCTAATGTAATGTAGTTTTTGGGATAGATGTATGTATGAATTTTCATTTCCCCTTTCTAAAAATATTCACTATTCCATAGAGACATATGTTTTTTAATGTGTATAGGAAAGATAGTATAAGGCATTCCATTTTTGTGATATGCCTAATTTGAACTAAAAAAACCCCTTGCCCATAGTGGTGGGTATAGGGAGTCCCATCATGGGCCCTTTTGGGATAGGTCCAATCAGAGTACAATCATAGGTGGTCCTATATTTGGGACCATTGTGTGTAGTGGGTTTGACTATAATCTTGGATTGGGTTGCATAGATATATCGTTAAATTTTTTAGAGCTAAAATTTTAGGCTAGTAACTCTTGTGTTGATGTGACAGCCATCATGTCTATTCACTAGGACTCAAATAACCTATTTTCATGTAGGTACATTAGGTTACTATTTTTATGGTACTTTTCTAAAGGTGTAATATAAGACTAGGTTTGGGTATTTTCGTATCCTTCTTGAGTCATATAACAATATATAGTCATTGAACATGGTTTGTCTTAAATGTATTTTAAAACAAATCCACAATGATAACAAGAGTGGTTTCTATAGTAGGATTGTGATTATGGCCCTCTTAAAAATTAGGATTTAGTGTAGGGTACTAGTAATAATGAAGGACCATTGGTAAGTCTACCAGTTGATCCACCACCCATTGAGTAGTAGGTTATGTCAGTAGTTCATTACTAGGATGAATTTAGGATGAGTACGTTGAATATGTTATAGAGGATGTGACCTATAAGGCATCAGGGTGTTACATATTCCCAAGTAGCTGATGAATGGGCAGAGGATGTCACACATGTTTTCCAACATTTTAGGACACTTCCCTATCATATGGTTTTCCATGTGGAAATCCTAATGTAGGGTTCAGCTGATCAATGGTGGGTTTTAGTGATGCGAACCAATGATGAGGATACAATGATTCAGTAAAATTTTGAGCAGATCATCACAGATGACATGTATCCAAAACCCCAAATATAAGCACTTATCTAGGAGCTTCTACAACTTTTGATGGATAGGATGACTGGGGATGAGTAATCAGTGTGGTTAATTGAATATTCACATTACTCCCTTGTTGTGGTACATGATCCATTTTTTCATTAACGAACATTCAAGTAGGGATTACATCGACAGATCAGGGAGTTAGTGGTTCTGCATTTCATTCACACAATTCTTGGAGATCATAAATGATCCCTAGAGGTTGGGAAATTTTAGATGAGAAAACTCTAACTGTTAGTGCTAGGCATGCATTATTTGAGACCCCAACAATTGGTAGATGATGATAGGCTTTGGGATATTCATGTGTGAGTTAGTTCAACAGAGTATCTTAGGATGGTGGTTCTGAGTCTGAGGTTTTGAAGGTAATTTTCATACAGTCATAGATGATTTAATGTTACGATAGTGATGAATGGTGTAATATTTGCAAATAATTTCCAAATCATCATGCTTATGATATTTAGATAGTCGAAGGACCACACTGGTAGAGGCATCATCTAGAGGATTGACTTCCACATTGTGGTGGTCAAAGTGAAAAAGTATGTAGATCTGTGGGGGTAAAAGATATTAAAAATATCTACCACCACTGCCTGGTAGTCCACGCCATATCTACGGAGCTAGAGGATAGAGTTATATATATATATCGTAAAGGCTTATAACCCATAGATTTTATGAGAAAATAGATGTATGACTTGAATCCATTCCACTTCATTCATTAGAATTGATGAATATTATTGTGATGTACTCTATTCTTTACACTTTTTTTCTCACGGAATGTCAGTGGTTACATGGGGCATTTGTATAACCATGTGTTTTTATCATTTTATGTAGCATCAAATTCCAAATTAAGAAGGATCATTCACACATCGAGATGTGTTTTTTAACTTGAGTAAAATCATGTGGGTGAGTTAGTGTCACCTAATGTTGATAGTCTTATGGTGTGGTGTATGAGTACCTCAGACAAATATGATCACAGTAAGGTTGTTTGTTTGGTTTTTTACCCTGGTTATGGTCATACACAATGTGTCCCCATGGTAAACCCTTATTTATTTTGTACCCATATGTGCTTGGAATTTGTTTTGTATGTGAGGATATTAAAAAGTAAGTGGTGATGTTTGGCCTGGTTTCAACTCAAAAGAATTTGGGACGCCTTCCCCCAAAAAAATGTATTCTTGAGATGCGATATAAAATAATTCGGGCTTTTATGGTCCACACAATGATGATAGTATTCATGTGTGGTGTATTAGTTCCATTTAATTGTGTGTTTGGTGAAGAATTATGTTAGTGTCTATGCCAAATTAGTGAGGTGGTGTACCAATATACCATATGATAGGAGATGGACTGTGGTGATTGGTGTTTCCAACCTATCGTAGTTAAGGGGACATGGTCCATTGGTTGTATGTTTTTAACCTTGTTTGAACAGGATGATTGGTGGGGTTGGGATTTAGTAATTTTTCTGAGTGTGTGGTTTTTGTACAATTAAAAACCTCATTGTGATCATTGGTGTGAGAGTCCATGTGAAGATTTCATTTTTTCTCTATCCACATTGGCTATCAATTTTTGAGGATGAAATGAATTAAGGTGTGGAGGATGTAGTTACATGAGTTTTGGACGTGTAAGACCTTTAAATATTTCAATGAATATTTCTAATGGTAGGAATTGCATCTTCGTGGGATAATTTATCCTTGAGAGCCTTAGTGTGGTGATATTGAAAATATTAAATATATTTTATAATGATAAATTAATTTCTTTTAAACCTGGAATAAAAATTTAGTAGAGTCTCATGTTAGAATTATAATACTTTTGTTGAGATCATAATGTGAGAGTTAGCCTAGGTGTGAAAATTAATGTCGGTGCCTAGTGTTTGGTTAGAGGAAAATCATAGATAGGATTTTAAATGAAGGGTATTTTTCAAAAACAATTAAAAAATATCCATTCTCCCCCACACCCATGGTCTTCTTGAATGAAGGAGATTAATCCCCTCTCCCCATTTTGAGTGACATATGAACTAATGTGAGGCAGTGCTACCAGATCTTTTTTTGGCATCGATCATTGCTATAATTAGAATCTACACATTCTGGTTATTGTTTTGAGCTTAATGATTCATTATTTCACCACAACGTAGGGATATTTTTGTTTTATTTTTTCATCCCACTTTTTATGAAATTTTCCAAAAGACAAGGGTGATTCAAACTACTCACATGGTAATTAAATATTAAACTTCCATCTACACAACATATAGTGTAGTGGAAATGGTCTAGTGTTATTCAAAATAATAGAACATGTGTATTAGGGACCAAAAATTATTTTCTAGGGTTAAATATCATGTTTGGACCCCTTTGAGTGTGGCTTGAGGACATTGCAAGGAATTTCATGTGAACAGAGGAGACAGTGTGACCGTACATAGCCATATTACATGTGCACGTGTTACTTAACATTGAAATGGGTAGATGACATGGCTAGGTGTCCGTTCATCCCAAAAATTCCATGTACCAAGGAGAACTAGATTTGTGTGAGTTGTGGCTGGGCGATTCATGTGAAGGTAACACATGGTCGTGGGACTGGGTGTGGTGATACACATCATGTACCACCAGGACACAATGTCCGGGTACACATGGTCAGCCATGAAATGTAGTATTTGAATTTTCATGGTGGTCATGGGGGGTCATACACCATGAAGTCTAAAATTATGTTCCATGTAATCCCTTCATTGATGTGTTTTTACCCAGTGTATCTCTTCATTGGGGAATTGTATATAGGCATGTTAGTAACGTATCCTATGAAGTGTTCCCCAATGAAGCTTATGGTGAAATGGTTTGGAACTGTGAGATGTTAGGTTATGTTATGTTGTTGGTTTCTTGAGAGGGAGACGTTGGACCAGTATTGATTGGGTGATATCCCTTGGTCATTTACTATGATATTACTATGTTGAATTATTCCCTTGTTATAGGATAGTGATCCATTGTATAGGTTGTTCTCAGATAGAATTTTTGAAACCCTCCAAATAGGTTACTTCCATATTATCAATCATTTTTTGAGATGTTTCTTCCATCTAGAGAGGTCGGATCATGATGACCAATCATATATTTTCTCTACATTATCTTCTCATAATCATCGTGACCTACATTACATAGGGGTGATACACTTTCTAGAAGGATAACCTAGTATGGTTTGTGGAATTGTTCGACAAACAACCCCTATATGGAATAAATTTTTAGTATGTTTTTTAGAATAATTTGGTTGTATGATCTGCTACTAAAAATATGGATTATATAGGTTCATTGGTACCATTAGTTATATGATACCCTATTTCACAAGTTGTACAAGGTGGGGTTTATGGAATCGTTGTGACCATCACTACAAGTGTGATTATTTCATATCTGATCAATATGATCACTTTGGTGTCATATTAGGTTCTTTGGGTCCCTTATATGATCTTGGGAGTGATCCCCTATATAAATAAGATATTTGAGTTACTGGGTTTGATTTTTTATCCCTTAGCTAATCCTGAGTGTGATCCCATTTCCGATGAGATAAAGATTGCAGTTTTCTAGACCTGGTTTGTACTGTCCCCGTATAGATCATGGGAGTGATCCCTGATACAAGGTATGAGACATTTCTTGGTTCCAGTTGGGATGGTATCATCTCTCATAATGGATGAATGAGATTCCTTACATATGGAATGTGATGCATAAGGATCCGGTGTGACTTTCCACTCGGACAGAACTGATGGGTTTTTATCTCTCAGGTGTATTCTCCTTGTGATGGTGGTGCTGTGTCATTAGCATTGCGATACAAGGTTGTGTGTTACCCCGAAGAATTTACATCAAGGATAGTAGTTCATCTCATGATAGAGTGTATCTCTTGGAATATTTTGATCATGGATAACAATGCTTGTGGAGGGTGTGGACTAGGAAGAGTGTTACTGATGATCACTGAGTTTGATCTTCTAGTTGAGTGAGAGATCAAAACCTCAAGAGACATTGAGTCCTAAATGTGTATATGTGGGTGGATCTAGGATTCCTTGTGTTGTTGTCACATCTCATGTCTGACACACCATGTCGTATGAGCTTATTAGTCATGTGTAATTGTGGATGATTGATATTGAGTATATCCCTCATGTGGGTTCCCTCTGGATGGTTTGAGTGGACTATTTCTTTTCAGTTTATCATTTTTATTTTTGGTATATGGGATGATGATTGTTTATTGTATAGTCACCCCCTGGAGGGATTTTCCCACATGTGATTTGCCTTTTGAAGACCATAGTCCTTTCAACGGAGACCCCGGGGACCTAAGGCAGGGGAAGCTTACTGAGCTATAGTAGCCAAATTGTTTACCGGATCGTGGTCATTGAGATTTTTGATGGGTGAATTTTATATTCATCCCCTCCAACTGAGCTTGTTGGATGCTTTTATAATTATTTATGGTGATGGTCCTATACTTTTCCCTTTCTATACATCTATTATACTCTGGTTTTTTTGAATAGATGCATGTATGCATTTTCTTTCTAGCATTTTTATCTCAGTATTGTTTAATGGAGATGTTTGTGGGTGCATGCATACTAGTATGATAGTCTAAGGCCACTCATTTGTCTGTTCTTCCTACTCAACTCTAAATTATATCTCAAACACATGGAGGCAGGTTTTGTGAGTCATGACTTCAGCATCATTAGGACAATTCATGATAATGCCATGTAATATGAGTGATTTTATGAAACCAAAAAAGATTTCATCCATTTGCATAAAGCACAACATGATGGTTTCTCAAGAAAATTTAAATTCTGGATATTCATAATCAATTTTATTCCACTGAGGAGAGTCTATAGGGTAGTGATTTTTCCCGTAATTATATCTTGTTTCTGTTTTCCAAATCAACATTCATATAGTCTCTTCACATTTATACAGGCTCCTCAACCATAGAATGATTAGAAATTACTATACAACATTTCTAGGACCCGATTTGTCACTATTATATCAATTCAAACCACAGTTTGAGAATTTTCAATGATATTTTTGGTCCTTTTCTAATAGTATATAGTCATTTGGACAAGAACATATTCTTTCATAGATCATACACATTGAACATAGAAATAATTTAGCAACATATGTTCAACATGGAATCACATTATCATCTAGAATTATATCATTTAAGATAGAATGTAGTTCTCTAAATATGTCTCACACCACCCATATCCAAATTTTATATTATATATATTATGTGTAGCTGAATATATTGTATATTTAGTACAACCATCATACAAAGGAATATTTTCACAATACTTTGTCTCATTAAATAATTTGGGATAATCACAATCTTCAATTTCAACTATCATTGTAATTTCATCAATAAGATTTTAATCATCATTCACACCTATAATAAAATAAAAGATTAAACCAACAATATTTTCCCACTTGTAATCGTGGTTTTTGATCAATAAAATGATTTTTTATCACAGTCACTTGCTACAATCTGTTTTTTACTATTTTCTCCCAATATTTTTGTCACTGAATTTTTTTTTATGATTTATCATGTTTTCAATGAACTTCTCATGACTAATTAGTCTTGAATAAAGAATGTGTAAATATGGATGAAGGATTTGAGAAGGGTATTATTTCAGATATTTATAAAACAAGATGAAAATTTTCACTCTATCATTGTAATTTTTACCATTCAATTTTCATCACTCATGTTTTTTTATATCCACACTATTTGTTTTAGTGATATAAATAAACGAGAAAATAAATAAATGTACAAAAAATGATCTTAAAATGTGTATAATTCATTATTATATACTCATTTATGCTATATGAATCCTTTGTTATAATATAAAAGAAACTCAATGATATATATTGATATTGTTTTGTATTGTTTGAAATCATTAAAGGAATAGAATTTTTTATTTAAATAATGATACAATGAATCTATTTTAATTTTAATATATTACTAAACATAGTGATTAAGGATGGTTTATATAAATTTTATAGGTTTTAGAACATCACAAGGGATGAGTTGATATTTATTCACTTCATCACATGGTACATTCAAGGTTAGGGGGTGTTTTATAGATAGAATTCTTAGGAACATAAGATGGTATTATATTTATCTATAAATAATTTTACAAACATATTTTTATATATATAATGATAAATTATGATTATAATATATTTTTTGTGTCTAAAAATCATGTAATTAGGTTCAAAGAGGGCTTCAGTTTTAAAAATATTACCAAAACTCGGCCAGGTTAATAAATAGGTAATAAATTTATTTTTAATTTTGATATATATATATATATATATATATATTATAATAAATATATATTTATGTTATATTTGTATATATATTTATAATTATTAATATAAAATTATATATTTATAAAAGTATATGGGGAGTGGGTAATCCTAAATTGTGGTAATGGTGAGCATGATATCAATTTGTGTTCACCAATTTAAGGTACAATACCAATTGATTTGGCACTATCCATACACATTCCAGATAAAATATCAAATCATACAACAATTGTTTTTCAAAATCCCTCGGGAGGAAACAGTTTCCCCTAAAAAAATTTCCCCCAAATAGAGCTGACAATCCTTTGGCACGATAATAGATTTTCCTCCCTCATCATATCATTGATATAAGAAAACAATGTTACATTCCTTAACACCTTTCATTCTAATATCTTCAAAATATTTTACATAGATTTATTTTTTTTCGAAAAATTGTAAAAAAAATAACTATCCCAATGATCTATCATAAATCTCATTCAGAATTTAATGAACATCCACCCTTATAGTGATTGATGGTTGAGATGGATGAGTGGTGAAACTACGTCATGGATATATATATTCAACCTCCCTCCACCGCTTCCAATAATGGAGAAACCACTCGATTTTTAGAACTAATGTAATTTATCTTTCAATATCATATATTATTTTTTTATCATTCAATATTCATGGTATTTTTAGGGGGTGTTTATGCATTAAATATGTCAAAGGGAATTATCAGAGACTCATAATGAAATCATAGAGAAACTTAATGGTAGAAATATAATGATATTTTACAATGGTAGTGTATGTGTTTGTTACTTCATAGAGAATTAGGTACAAATCAAAGGATGTTTGTTATGGGAATATTATGTTTATAATATTTCGGTGGGGTTGAATTTTCTTATGGAACAATTTTTTTGCAACAAGGCTTGAAACATTAAAATATAGAGACATAATAAAGACAAAAAATATTTATATGAGGTAGAAGTGACGAATATTTCCATCTTCCAACCATCATTTTCAATGGTAGTGCACTATCCTCACCTCCCATAGATTTCGAATTTCTTTACTATAGATTCTAGAAATAATTAGCCTTTTATTTTTGAAGATATATAAATTTACAATGGTTTAGTTGTATGTGAATTTTAAAATTGAATTGTTTCTTGAGATGTCTAGGAGTTTTTACAAACTATACACATTCCACTATAGATATATAAAGATGCATGTGTATCATTCTTTAAATAATCCATTACACGAGAGATCATTGTACTCTATTGGAGATACTTAGCATCTCTATTTATTTGAAAAATGGAGGTGTATAAGGGTTCTTTTGTAACTTTTATTAACGGTAAAATAAAAGGCTAGTATCATATTCTATTCATATCGCTTTCTGATTAGTTAATAAAAATAGTGGTATCAGAGGTTGTAGTAGTGACATAGTAGAGAGATGTTGAGATTTTTCAGTGAATAGAAAATTCTCTTTCCAATAATCGTGTATTTAAGGAATTTTTTAACGTCTGTGTCAATGAAATTCCAATAGCACAAAGAACATAAAAAATAAGTCTAAACATTATCTGGAATATTTCCCACTCTTTGGTTCCTATAATACTATCTTGTTAGAAAAGATTCAACTTTTATGGTGCCTATGACATTTTCGGTGATAATCCAATAGATTATTTGGTGCCCCACATCATTGTCACATCATCATTAAATCTAAGAAATTGATATTTATTTGGTAATATCATGATAAATGGGTGTCCGATTTCGATGATCCAGGTGTCAATTCAACAATTTTTGTCAAATATGAACAGAATGGTGAGCTAAATATTTCCAAATTCTTCAATATTTTTTTTACAAAAATGACATTCAAAGGAAGAACATCCATGTGAGGGATGATCACATTGAAATATTTGAACTAATCTATTAGTAAGTCTGACATAGAGTATATCCTCAATGGGAGAGATCATGTTTACCCCATTGAGAATAAAGCAGTAAACCCTAATTCCAAAAAGGAATTAAAGTGGAAGAAAAAAAATAATTATAAGATCATATAAATACACCAATGGATCTATAGTCGTGTCTAATACCAGGTTTCTCTAGAGACTAAGGAGTACGATCATCGAATTGATATTGAAATTACACACACTTCAAAGACCACATAGGAAAGGATCATCATGTTAATGTTTTTAAAAAATATTTTATTAAAATGGGTAAACTATATTGTTGAACACACTAGAAAGTTATAAAGACTGGTGAATCCATTCTGGGTTACAGTTAAGTCTATGACTGATAGAGATCAGTAAAACCACATACTATATACTATACCTAATAGTAAAGATATGCTTTTTGTATCAATGAAGACTATAGATATAGGAGGAAAACAAATAATGGATATCGTAAAGGATTCTTCATTCAATGAGGAGTCCCAAAGGAATAATGTGAGTAAAAACTAGATAAAATCTCGCATATTGAAGAATCGTGGGAGACAATAAGGAGGAGTTCTACGATAATCAGTTAATGACCGAAATAAGAGTATAGTAAAGTCCTCTTATGATAATATGTCATTAAAAAATGATACCATTTTGGATTTTATGGATATAAGAATAATTATTTCTAAAATCATTTATATGAAAAGTGTAAAGGTAGAATACATAAAAGAATAAATAAACATCTTCATCAGAGAAACAACAAATAATTTATGATTTTTTCTAAGGATGACAAAGTAACTTAATTTTAAACAAAAATATAAAATGTATAATTGTTGGTTGATACTATAGCAATGTACAATGTCAATCTGAACTATGAGAATTTCTTAACTTATGAAACTGTTGACGTTGGTTTTTTCCAGATGGGATGTACCAGTTTGGTAGTGATTGTTCTAATGGGTGATATCCATGTCAAAAAGGAAGTTGGGTACCATATATCCCTGAGGGATATTTAAAATTTTCTGAGCCTTGTCTAAAATTGTTATTAGGAAAAACCATTGATCAATAAGGCTTTGAAAATAAAATCTGCAATGGATCATTGAAAATGAATGATGGATCCATTATAATCTCCTGAGGAAACAAATGTTGTACATTGTACCAAATTCGTGTTAATATATTTAATTAAATCCTTAACATTGCTAAAGGAGAGACTTCATAAAATATGTGGCATAGAAGACTCGAGTACATGATTGAATATGTGTTGTCTAACTTGATGAATAATATGTACATCAGTGTTGAAAAAGATTCATCACTTGATACATGAAAATATATATTACAAATTGGAATAATAAATATTTATGAGGGGTAATATGTGATGGTATCCTCTTGCAACTATACCAAACTTGAAAAATGTATCAAAAAAATTATTTTCATTGATGTTCCATTAGAATTTTTTTGTGACGGGTAACACTCCCATCACAAAATTCTATTCGCATTTTGATATATTAAAGCATGTTTTATGGGATTAATCCCCATGAAGATAAAATTATTTGCGGTTGAGTATCTATCCTATCCCAAAAAATAAAAAATAACAATCCATTAAAATAAAACTAAGTAAAATTATTAAAATTTAGAAAATAATAAAATAATAAAATCATTGAAATTAAAGAAAACATGATTTTTTTTTAAAAAATCAAACAATATAGAACATCCCAATAATATATATATACTTATAGGTGTGTGTGTATAAATTTATGAATTATTAATAATGTTAAAAAATATTTCTATTCGATCTTTTATTATAATTAAGGTGTCGAAAAAAGAAATAATTTACTAAGGAGGGGGTGGGACATATGGAAGCATATGTGGAGGGAACCCTATCCATTCCATCCACCAATATTTTTAGGTAATCCATCATTTAATGCTGTTTTTCCCAAGCTCTGTATGTTGCTACACCTTCTATTTCTCTTTCTATTGATGAAACTGTCCCTACTCTCAATGATGGGTCTCTATTACACCACCCTATGCTGTCATATTTTACTCAAAAAATGAATCAAATGATTAAGACTCACCATGAGATACCCTTAAGCTATATGATGACATTGTAGTGGTTCAATAATAATTTTAAGGAATCAATTTATACTAGAATCCAACAACTTACCCTTTTTAAAAAGTATACCAGGTCACATGAATCCATAAATATCATCAAATCCTGCTTAACTAGTGGCCTACCCCTCAGTCATGGCATAACATTCATCATGTGTGTGGGAATTCATGATCTCCTATATGTCCATAAAATATAATTTAAAAATATAATCGTAAAAATATTTTTTAGAAAATATTTTAAAACTCAATAAAAATTACACTAACTATAATCTGATGCAATTGACAACAAGTCATAATCCAAGTGATTGGATCAGTTTACATTATCTTGTAAAAATAAAACTACTTAATATTAGGTTTCTCAACTAACTATATGAATAATAAAATAATAAATTTTCATTTATTTTTATATAAATTACTTAATAAAATTGAATTTGAGTGGTCATCGATGAGTACCAAATGTATAACTACCAGCTCTATGTGTGACCGACTTCCCCATCACCAGTTCTTCTTACCTAATGGTGATATCTTATGAAAAATATCAATCATTAAGTATTAGAAAAATAAATCCCACAAATTATTGGAGATATAATCTGGTTGTTGGTAGTATAAATCTCTAAAATCAAATTACCCGATCATTATTCATTAATTTATTCATCATATTGGAAAAAAATTGTTACAACACTTAGGAATGTAGGCCACCCTAGACTCATAAATAGTAATTCCCATGAAATCATAAATGGGATACCATAAACCAAATAAATAATTAATAATAATGGTATTAATTATATAATATTTTAAAAAAAATTATATTTATGTATAATTATAATATAAGACATGTTACGTTGAACATCAATTGGAATATGATTCCATGTCTCCCACGCTCTAGAAATATTACTCCACAGAATAAAAATCACATATTCAATAGCTATTTGTAAAATTGTTTTGGAAAATTGAACAAATAAAATAATAGTACACAAATAAATTAATGAATATTAATGATAATGAAAATTTAATAAATTACAAAACTAAACATTTCATTGCATTTGTGGCTCAAAATTAAGATGTGTACATCACATTTGTTTAGGTTCAGGAAGCATCAATATCACAAGAACATGACCCCACTATGTCAAAAAACTAGTTACTACCTAAGGATTAGAAAATAAAGAACTTGCATCATCACTAGGAAGTATTTCATCCTCATTTCAATTGAATACATCATCAGATCTTTCTTCAACCATTTAAAAAATGAAATTATTTTTTCATAGAAAATAATTGAATATGAGTATTGTATATATTTATTATGACTATAATAAACTTTTATTTGTTTTATTCTTCATGGTCATCAACAGATTTCTATATTATGGGGTAAATATCGTCAACTTCCTTATTGGTATCATCAATTTTATAAGTTTTTCAGAGTCATAATCTATTTCTAATTATAATTCATTTGTTACATCATTAATATAATCATCACTGTCAACCTATAACTATGGGATATTCTAATTTATATTCATTTATCTTCATTAGAATTTTGTATTTGGATGTCTCTATTGAAAAACATAAATTCCATGACCATGAAAAGAAAACACATTCATATTCCATGACCTTATTTTCATGGGATAAATTTTTTTTAATGATCCACAAATCAACTGACTCTCTTAATGATGTGAAAATATTTTAATAATAAATTTAATAGACATTAAAATCAAATAAAAATGGAATATTAACTGTATGAATTATTCTATATTTAATTTCAACCCCTTCATGGTGTGTAGGAACAAATAATACTCTTTAGTATTAAACTAATTGATATTAAATATCACTATATTATTATTTTTCATAAAATAAAACTCATTTATTTCAACCACCATTCCATAAAAGTCATCCTCATGTTTTCAATGATGATATCCTCTTATGAAAACATGATTATTCATTTTTTATTAACTATATGCATGTGAAACAAATAAAAAAACATTCACCACATGTTCATTATAATAATTACCCATTTGGATAGTGGGTTACTCAGTACACACAATCTATTATATTCTTTTTTCAATGTTTTGTGATACCAAAAAAATTAACAAAAAGTTATCAAAAGAAAAATTAATACATTTATTTTATATGTTAATCAATAATTAAATTATTTTAATTTTTTTTGAAACCAGTGAGATGAATTATGTTACAAATATTTTTTGATGTAAATTGTTTAAATATTTTGAGTCAATTTCTCTATATGATCATGATATATGCTAAAAATAAAATATTATTAGTAATCGATAAAAAACTAAAAAATAGGTGATAGTGTAATTCACTAAAAAACGTGTCATTTCATCAAACATGACCAGAACATATGTTTGAGCCCTATTATGTTCATCTTCTAAAATCCGTCATTCATTAACTCGACAAAATTCATATTTAGAGTGATTAAAATGATAATTAAATGTTTATTTCAACCTCGTTATTTATCTATTAACATCCCACATGGTTATGTTTTGAATGATATTAATGTTGGAAAAAAGTAGAGGATGAAAAATAAATTTCTTCTTGAAAATAATCTTTTTTAAAGATCCCTAATCTGTTACATTGATACATTCCTTTTTCTTAAATTTTTACATGCATATATCATATGGGTACATCCATCAGAACTGTACTGACTCACCTCATTTTTATTCATGAGTAAAATTTAATATCAAATGTTCTATAGAATCAATGAAAAAAATAAATTTTTTTCCATTATCGATAAAATTAAAAAACAGCTTCTTATAACCTAAAAACTGAATCATAATGTATAGTCTCCAAAAATTTAAAATGAAAAAATATCATATTTCTATTATCACATCCAAAATATATTAATTCAACAAATCATTGAATCTAATCGGTCAATGCCTTTCCAATATAACGTAAGAATCATGACATTATAATATGGTAATATGACTATTTTTGATACATCTAGAAACAAATGAAAACACCAAGTTTGGATATCATCAAATTCAATATCCAATAAAAAATAATAAATTCAACTATTTAGAAGGTGTATAAGACACTATTAGATTCATTAACTTCTTCCATATATCATTCTCAAAAAAATAAAGTTCTAATCACCTGAAATGTTTAGAAAGATATAAATGTGTCATTACATTATATTTCTTCATAAATTGTGAGTCTAAAATTGTAATAAAAATATTAACAAAATATTTCTACCTAATATGAATAAAATAAAATATGTGAGAGACCAATAAATCAAAACAATATGAGAGACACTAAGAAATACATTGCTTAATACAATTGTGATCCTTCCCCAAGACATGATTTTTTTGGGTTTTTAGTTGGTCCAATTGTATTGGGAGGTAATGAATGGATAATTTATTTTATATCAGTTCTTGAGATAAATGAGGGTGTTCTATCGAATTAAATTGTAAATTTTCTGAAATGATTTTCATTCCTTCAAAAGGGTTGACCAATAGGGAGAAATATATGATAAGAGTCCAAATAGTATGTTTTCCCCCATTGAGGAGCTTAAAAAATTTGTTTTCACTCTTACATTATAAACTGGATTTTGTTTCATGTTTACACTAGACATTAAAGATTACATATGTTGTTAAGTCACTAATTCTCCACATTAATTCAACCATCAATAAGAAATTATATTTCATAAAAACATCATATATACTAACACTAATAATCTATAATAAATATAACATGATAATAAATAAATTAAAATAGTTATTGATAATGTTTTTTACATGTCTTGGAATTAATAATGGTAAAACGATTTGTTGTACATTCATTAAAATCTGAGGAAGAAGGTTTTACGGAGTTTTAAATAGGTTCCTGAAGAATATTTTCTACTATACGGACAAAATATTCAGAAATAACTAGTACAAAGAAACAATCTCAAATTAATGGATTCTGATGAAAAAGAAGGATGTACATAGTGAAAATTCTCCATGAATCATGATCACAAGGAAAATTTATGATTTTATAGATTGAAATTTTTTAATTTCTCCACAACATCAATGATGTGTTGTTCTGAGAGATAAATAAACACTTCATTATGAGTGTATATAGAATATTCCTAAACTATTTAATGAGAACCATTATAGATATCAAATTTTCATCCTCCATGTACATCAATCATACAGATATAGTAAAATTAAGAAATAACTCATTTTCATCCTAATTTAGGATTCATTAATCATAACATGCATGAATCTTCTGAAAATGAAGAGCCAAATTTCAAACCAGTATCTCACCATTATAGAAATTGGTTCCAACACATTTACATCATGTAGTATAGATTTAACAAAATTTAATATTTGATCAAATCATATATTTGACATTCTATAATCTGATTTAAAATATATATATTTTTAATTACAACAAAATCATATCTTTAAATCAAGATATAAGGAATCTTCATATACTTCACAAACTCATAATATAGAGAAGGTACAAAATAAGTAGTTAAATTAATGTGATTTTGAGTTTCTTTTTGTTCAAAATATGGATCATCAACCCCATATGTGAGAATTATAAACATTAATGGATTTGGAAGAAAACTATTAGCATATTCTTTGGAAACGTGTTCACCATGTTGATACTAAAAAACACAATATTTTATAAAAAATCAATATATGACCCCATATATTCCCAAATGATTCTAATATAATCAGATCAATTTTATTTCATGGCCTCTCAATTATCCCGTATGAAACGTCTTTGGGGTCAGATTATACTAATAATAAAATATATTCAATATATTATATATATATGTTTTATTCCTAAATAGTTTGAAATCATGTGATGATTTATCCCAACATGATCTTGTAAATAATACTGTTGTATACATACATGTTCCATATCTACTAAAAAATAAGAGACAATAAAATTTCATATATTCAATATCATATATGAAAGAGACTATCCAAAAAAATTGTATTGTAATTTTTTTTTAAAATAGTTGTATATGTTTTCAATTTTATCTAATTTTAATTATTTTTTTAATTCTAGGAATTAATGATATTTTTTTATAATTTCCTCCAATTTTGTATAATTATCATTAATTACTAATAAGGTTAATAGAAATCTGACATATGACCATAAGGTTATAATATAGTGTAGGGGATTAAGGATTTTATGGACTTAATAAATTCAATTTTTATTGTATTTTAATTCTTTGTATGAGAGGTAATCTGGGGTAAACATTGATGATTACCCACGAGTTACTCTCATTTAAATCGTCTGAATTCAAGGGGAATAATAATTCATTCACTTCATTATCATATTCATCCCCTCCACTACATGATTCTATCATCAGTATTAAGGAGATAGGTGGTAGAGGGGACATGATACATAAATAATTTGGGAACTCATTGTTTCAAAATGATTTGAGAAGAGACATACATGGATAACCCTATGAGTGATGGAAGAGGAAAAGATGTGATAGATTATAATGAAACCCTTAGTTGATTATTTTTCATATTCAATTTAATGTGTCATCATGTGAAAGTAATGGTTTTTTTAAAATCATCCATTTAAAATACTACTACCAAAAAATTTATTTTCTCATAAAAAGTGATTTAACCAAAAAATATAGACTCACTGTGAATTGTATTGTTATATCTCACATTTTTTGAGCATCATAGTATAAGGAAGCAGCCTTAAACATTACTTATTATTGAATTAAATGAATAATTCACATAGAGGATCTTTTCAGGTTTAGAGTTTTAGATAATTAGGACATAACTATTACATATCAATGATTACAAAGTAGACACATCTAGTCAGCTTCCATTTTTTTCACAAAAATAAAAACTCTTGAACAAAAGAGTCATGTCTAGTTCCTTGTTTTTGACAATGTCACATTTCCTTGATCTCATACATGACCCTATTCAACTTTATTTCATGTGAAAAACATTTCCAAAAAACTTGGGATAAGCATAAAAAGATCAGTAAGGGTTATAATAATATGGAAAGAAAACATTAGTCCATGTATACATAAGAATCAATGAAATCATTCTTTACTCATAATAAATAAGAAATTTAATGTACCTCAGTAAATCCTAAGATTTACGAATAACTCATAGAAATCATAAGACATAAAGGTAACTTGTGGAATTCATAACATTATTACGTTGGGAGTAACCCTCATGGTTATGTTTGGAATACACATCACAGTATATTCCATAAATCTCTTCGGAGAAACCTTAACGTTTAACTCCTTCGCTTTACCCAATGAATTGGAGAGCTATATCGGGCTCACCCGCACATAGTTTATCACGGAACCACCCATATTCATAAACAATTCCCAGGAACCTAACATAATCATAGCACATAACTTAATCATAAAGGAATTATTACATTCCCATATTGCAATAACAATATAACATTTTAAGATAATGAATCCATTCTAAAAACCATTTTCAATACAATTTAAAACATTTAATAAAGAGATTTTTTAATCAATGTGTCCCATAACACCATGAAGCTTTTAACATTTTAGACCATTAATATCCATATAAATAAATCCAAAATACCATTTTTAAAACATTTATATTAATAAAAACAAATCATTAAAAAATTTAAAGCGATATTTTAGGTAAAGGGTTTACCAAAATTAGTGACACTTGAATACAATAATTGAGTAATAACATTTAATAATAACTTTGTAATATCATGAGAATAAATGGATTCATGTTATAATATTCAAAAGTACAGTATATACACCATATAAGAGTGAATTCGTGCATAACAACAATGAAGTCTCAATAGAAATGTAAAATGAGATGAAATCCCTTATAAAGAAGGAATCCTAAAATTAAGGATAAATCAATCTCAAAATTATATGTGACAAATATAAATACACCCAATATAAGTGGTTATTAAGTGTAAAAAAATCAAATGTCATTCACACATATTCAATGGATGACATATTCAATAACTACATGTTGAACCCAAAGAAATCGAAATTGGGTTAAAAAGTTCCCTTGGTAAAATTCGATAGCCTAACGACATCACTTTAAAATTCATAAAATTAGTTGATGAGAGAGAAAATAGTATCTCAAAACTTGAAAATAAAATTTAAATCAATACATATATATAAGAACATATCCCAACATAAAAATATATAAATTAAAAGACATAACAAAATAAGTCTTTTAAAAAGATGAATGTGAATGGTTCCCTTACCGATTTGGGAAACTTTCGAAACGTACACCACATGAAAGAAGGGTCATAAAATGATGATGTAGCTACCCATAAATGAGATTATATTATACAAATAGTAAAATAATGGTAAGTACATACACCACAAAAAATGAAAAAGTGGCCAATGTAGCATGAATCTCACAGAAATAAAAAGTGAGAGGAAAATCCACTTATGAAAATTCGGCTGCCTAACACCGCCACATAAAACTTCCAAAAATGGATTTATGAGGTCAAATAGGGTCTCTCATAACATTAACATAAAAATTTACAGAAAGTGGAATATAAAATAACATCCCCCAACATAAGAAATAGTTTCTTAAAGTATGTTACATAAAAAGAAGTACTTAAAATGAAAGAGAGAGGTAGGATCCCTTTCCTCAAGTCCGACTTGTCTTGTTCGTTTCATTATATTACTGAATAATAAACATTGGTAAATTTATAATTTTTTAATGTAATCCTTTAAATATTATTATTCATTTAATATGACATATTATAATGTTATAATAATTGGTTAATAATATTGGGATCATATTAGACGTTTTTGTCGATGTTTGGTACATGAGTCAAAAATGAACATGTTTGAAAATGATTGTCCATGTAGTTATAAGTAAATCATCTCTAGAATATTATTAATGATTTAAATATCATATATATTCAGTAAATATTCATTTTATACTATTCCATAACATTTGGAGATAAAAAGTTATGAAATGCACTATTCATGGAGACGGTAGGCCGTACGTACGCATGAACGCTACTTTCATTTCTTTGACATATTAATGGAATTAAAAATAATTGAGATACATATATATTATAATTCCATTATAATATATATGTCTTATAGGTCACATATGTTCATTAATTTCATCCTTTATACATTCCATGTATTTCATGAACGAGTCACATCACTTGCGGGGGTGGTAGTCCACACTTCCTTTATGAAATTATCGCATTTGCACAACATGAAATGAATAAAGGTATGTTTTTAATAAAAAATACATAAGCATGTGGAAAACATAAATACCATATATATCATATATAAAATACAGTGACATCATAATGGCCACTATGAAAGGGGTTAAGAGAAGATTGAACAATCATCGTTTCGTGAGGCAGTAATTCGCCACCCATAGAAACAGTATGTTCTTTAACCAGTTGACGGAGGTGTGTGTATGTTTAGCGCGAATAATTCATATATAAATATACTAGTATATTTAAGATACTGGTTTTGTAACAAAATAATATAATAAAAAGAGTTTAGGGGTTTGGAGAAGCAAAATAAAACAAACTAACACAAGTGAAGACATTACCTTTAAACCGAGTAACTCCTCTTGGTTTGAACCAAAAGGGTTTCTTGAAGAGAATTATGCCAAAGGTGAGGCTTCAATGATTAATATATAGATGTGGAGAAATGAAATGGGTAGGGTTTGGTAGTGCCAAAGGCTCAAGAGGTGTGGGTAAGGTGGTTGAGGTGGGGACCTTTTATAAGAGAAGAGGAGGGGCACTCTTGGAAAGTTATTAAATATTACTTTATTAGAAAATGCTTTTCGGATTTTAAGGGTCTTAAAAGGATTTATTTCGAGGCTAAGGTGATAATGATTCGAAAGAAACTCATCCAATAGGGTTTTTGACAAGTTTATGACTTATATTTCACCATATCTTCTCATTTTATTGAAATCCTTCATTTATGAGGTAATCACTGCATCATCACGATGTCATAAATAAAATAATTTATTTAATGTCTAAAAATTATAAAAAAATACCATGATGTAGAAAATATTTTTAGATATATGATGAAAATTTATAGTCAAAAATATGACTTGTATAAACCCATGTAAAAAATTGTTTTAGTGAAACAATACATGTTTGTGACATTTTAATTGTGACTTTAAATTAAAATTTATTAATGTCATTTTCCAACCAAATTGTCTCCATGGGGTCCCCAAGTTTACCCATGGATTTTCATGGTCGTACATGACTCATAAAATAAGGGTAGGACATGTGAGAAGGTCATTTCATATTATTATAACATTATCATTACCTTAAATTACACTAATTATCTCTAATCACGTTTAATAAAACTTAAAAGTTACTATTCACCAAAAAACATTTTTAATCTCATTGAACCACATTTTACATCCTAATGAAAACCATGTATGTAGGATTTTTTAAAATAAAATCACAGAACTGGTAAAGTTTCATTTAAACAAAAAATCAGTTTCTTTAACTACCACTTGGTGGTTTCACTATTCATCAAAATTGAAGTTTTTCCTAAAAATACAAAAAATTTACCGTAATATATATTTGATATTCCTAATTCAAAAATGATGTCTATTTTAAAAAATTATAAATATATAAGTTTCATTAATTAATTTAATAATTTAATCCTCATGTCAAAACAAATAGCGTGTTTTTAAGATACAATATCTATTAAAAGATTGACACTAGTTTAATTCCAATTTCAAAGTGAAATTAATTACAATGACCACAATTGGATTAAATAGTAAAAATATATTCTAAATACACTTTAATATAAATTAAAAATATAATATATATATATAAATATATCGTATTAAAAGGAGGTTTTGAATTTAGATGCAACATTTTCACTAAAAATGATCTTTATCGGAAAAATAACAAAATTTTACACAAAGTAAATTTTGATGTCTAGATTCTAAAGAAGGATTTTATTTTGTCAAATACAACATATAAAATTCTCAAAAGTATATTTAAAAAGGGTTCTCCATCAAAAAGCGGTTAATCGACCTTTTAAAGAATATTAGAAGATTTATGCTTAAAATTGGATTCATTTGCATTTTAAGCCCCTAACATTTATTGGATAAATGTAAAAATATTTAACAAACATATGAAATCATTTTGTAGTTATTTCTGTTCATTCCCTCCATTACAATGGCTAGGAGTTAACTATTATAATATTATTATATTATTATTGTGCAACGTAAGATTTCAGAGAAACTTGTTGTTGCGTATTTGGTATGCCATCGAGCATAGCATTCACTTTAAAGTAGTATTAACATTTAATTCACAAATATTGATAAAAATTATAATGTAATATTATTTATTTACCTGGGATGTTACATCCTTCCCCCCTTTTGGGAATTTCGTCCTCGCAATTTCAAAATTGGGTTTGGAAACTTCATTGAAAGTCCCACATCGAAACAAGAGTCAGTAAAACTATCACTTTAAAAGAAATTGAGTGAAGTACAAAGGTCACCCAAGTTAACCCATACTAAGATTACAAGTAAGAAAATATGGATATGGAGGAGAAAAAAAGTGTCATGTTTTTATGGAGAGTGATAGTAAGCATGTCTAGGAGAAAGTTAACCTCAAGAAAATCACAAACTTGTGATGGGTTAAACGGTATTTGATTCCCATGTAGGAAAATTTAACAGAAATTTTTTTTGTTTTACGTTACTCTTATTTGAGGAATTTATTTTTGAGCTTATCTAAATCTTAATGAAACATACTTACTTGTCACGTAGACTTTCAACTTTTACTCGATTCTGTAATCAAACTCATATTTTCTCTAAAAGACAAGTATTTAGGAAGACTTGTTCACATTAAGAGTACAATAATTAACTTCTTGAGAATCACCTAATCCACAAAAGAGAACTATATATTTCCCATTTATTTAGATCTCAACTGAAACCGAACCAAAAGGTTTAGTACGAGATCAGATAATACCGAAAAAGGACATATATTTTTACAAAAAGAAAAACTGTTCCTAAGCTCCAAAATTTGTCAAACAAAACCCAAAGTTCAAAGAAGACCATTCAATAAAAAAAATTTCCATAAAAATATTCATAGAAACCCCAACTAATATTGAAACCCAAGTATTTTAATGATTTAATCACATCATCTCCCAAGGTACTAATTAAAATTTATCTCCAAATAACATTAGTTGCTCTTAATGTCTCATTCTGAAAAGTAATTAACCTAATCACATATCCTCCATGATAGGTTAATAATATCCATAGATAACCCATAATAAACTTACTCTGGATTCATAAAATCATCTAACTAAAAATAATTAGTCAAACTAACCAGGGACTTCATGTAGTCCAGTGGTAGGCGATAAATACTAGTCGCACTTTGGTTGTGGGTTTGATTCCCACAGCTTTGTCCGACGTGACGGGTTGTCACACGGTATGCGTTTTGTCCTTTTTCCAAAACTATATATTCTTATAACATTCCACAAAACGAGATAAAATCTTCAAAAATAACCATAACATAATTTAACCTCAATTTTTTCTCATGTCGTTCATATTCTATCATAACTTATAGTAACACATAATTACCTCAAACGTAAGGATTATATAAACCCTAATGGTTACCTTTATAATTATTACCTGAACATCCATGTCGAGTTGGTTATCTCGTACATCATGCATTAGAGAACTCACCAAGGTTCAAGTGGTTGATCATGACTCCTGATAGTTGGTTTAGAATAACCACGAGATTTCTCATTGAATCCCCCATTTCATCCAGTCTCTTAATCAGAGTACCACCACAGTTTCCTTCAAACCCATTTTCACTTTGGTGCCTCCTAGATCCATCCATTTACTAAAACTAGAAATGTCAGTGTGAGTATATCAACAAAATCATTATGTGCTAAAGAGGAAGATAAATAGTAATATTTACTTATCCAAGTTATCTCAAACTCAATACAACCTTCAAAAATAACAATGACTTTATCTAATATAATAACCATTGTGGTTATACACAACTTGTCACTTAACACTCTAACCTATAAAGTTATCTAAACCGTCCTTTGATACCAACTATAAGGACCCGGCCTTAAACATTACTTATTATTGAATTAAATGAATAATTCGCATTGAGGATCTTTTCAGGTTTAGTGTATTAGAGAATTAGGAAATAACTATTACATATCAATGATTTCAAAGTAGACACATCTACTCAGGTTCCATTTTTTCACAAAAATAATCACTCTTGAACAAAAAAGTCATGTCTAGTTCCTTTTTTTAGACAGCCTGGCATTTCCTTGATCCCATCCTTGACCGTATTCAACTTATTTCATGTGATAATACATTTCAAAAAAACTTAAGATGAGCATAAAAATCTTAGTAAGGGTTATAATAATATGGAAAGAATACATTATCCCATGTATACTTAAGAATCAATGAAATCATACATTACTGATAAAACATAGGCAATTTAACATAACTCATGAAATAATAAGATTTATGAATAAATTATAGAAATCATAAGACATAATGGTAACTTGAGGAATTGATAACATTCTTACTTAGGGAGTAACCCGCATGGTTACGTTTAGAGTACCCATCATAGTATATTCCCTAAATCTCTTTGGAGAAACCTTAACGTTTAACTCCTTCACGTTACCAATGCATTGGAGAGCTATATTGGGCTCACCCACCCTTAGTTTATCATGGAACCACCCGTCTTCATAAAAAATGCCCAAGAACCATAACATAATCATAACACATAACTTAATAATAATGGAAAGATAAAATTCCCACATTTCAATAACAATATATCATTTTATGATAATGAATCCATTTTAAAAACCATTTTCAATACCATTTAAAACATTTAATAAAGAGATTTTGAATCAAAGTGTCCCATACCACCTTGATTATTTAAACATTTAAACCATTAATATCAATATAAATAAATCCTTAAATACATTTTGAAAACATGGATATTAATAATAACAAATCATTAAAACATTTAAAGAGATATTTTAGTTAAAGGGTTTTTAGAAAAATTAGAGACACTTGAATACAATAATTGAGGAATAACATTTAATCAGAACATTATAATATTATGATAATAAATGGATTCATGTTATAATATTCCAAAGGATGGTATATACACCATATAATATTGAATTGGTGCATAACCACAATGAAGACTCAATAGAAATGTAAAATGAGTTGAAATCTCTTATAAAGAAGGTATCCTTAAATTAAGGATAAATCAATCTCGAAATTATGTGTGAAAAATATAAATACACCCAATATAAGTGGATATTAAGTGTAAAAAAATAAAAATCCATTCACACATATTAAAAGGATGGCATATTCAATAACTACATGTTGAACCCAAAGAAATCGAAATTTGTTTAAAAAGTTCCCTTGGTAAAATTTGACAGCCTAACGACGTCACTTTAAAATTCATAAAATTAGATGATGAGAGAGAAAATGGTATCTCATCACCTGGACATAAAATTTACATCAATAAGGATATAGAAGAACATATCCCAACATAAAAAGATGTATATTAAAAGACATAACAAAATAAGTCTTTTAAAAAGAGGAGTTTGAAATGTTCCCTTACCGATTTGGGAAACTTTCGAAACGTACACCACATTAAAGAAGGGTCATAAAATGAAGATGTAGATACCCATAAATGAGATTATATTATACAAATAGTAAAATAATGGGCAGTACATACACCACACAAAATGAAATAGTGTCCAATATAGCATGAATCTCACGGAAATAAAATGTTAGATGAAAATCCACTTATGAAAATTCGGCAACCTAACGACGCCACATAAAACATCCAAAAATGGATTTATGAGATCAAATAGGGTCTCTCATAATATTAACATTAAATTTACAGAAATATGAATATAAAATAACATCCCCTAACATAAGAAAGAGTATCCTAAAGTAAGTTACATAAAAAGGTGTACTTAAAAAGAAAGAGAGAGGTAGATCCCTTACCTCAAGTCCGACTTGTCTTGTTCGTTTCTTTATATTCCTGAATAATAAACATTGGTCAATTTATAATTTATTATGTTCCTAATTTTAATATTATTATTCAGTTCGTATCAAATACTATAATGTTATAATAATTGTATAATAATGTGTGTTCATATCAGACGTTTTTTCCGATGTTTGGTACATGAGTAAAAAATGACCTTGTGTGAAACTGATTGTCCATGTAGTTTAAGTAAATCATATCTAGAATAGTATTAATTATTTAAATAACATATATATCCAGTCCATATTCAATTTATACTATTACATAACATTTGGAGATAAAAAGAAATGAAATGCACCGTTCATGGAGACGGTAGGCCGTATGTACGCATGAACGCTACTTTCATTTCATTGACATATTAATGGAATTAAAAATAATTGAGATATATATATATATATTATAATTACAGTATAATATATATGTCTTATAGGTCACACATGTTCATTAATTTCATTATTTATACATTCCATGTGTTGAATGAACGAGACACATCACTTGAGGGGGCGGTAGTCCACACTTCCTCGTATGAAATTAGCGCATTTTCACAACATGAAAAGCATAAAGGCATGTTTTAAATAAAAAATACAGAAGAAAATGGAAAACAGAAATACCATATATATCATATATAAAATACAATGACATCATAATGGAAACCATGAAAGTCGGTAAGAGAAGATTGAACAATCATCGTTTCGTGAGTCAATAATTCCCCATCCTCAGAAACAGTATGTTCTTTAACCATTAGACGGTGGTGTGTGTAAGTGTAGCTCGAATACATCACATAAAATCATACTAGTATATTTAAGATACTGATTTTGTTACAAAATAATGGAATAAAAATATTTTAGGGCTTTGTAGAAGCAAAATAAAACAAAAGAACACATGTGAAGACATTACCTTTAAATCGATTAACTCCTCTTGGTTTGAACCAAAAGGGTTTCATGAAGAGCATTATGCAAAAGGTGTGGCTTCAATGATGTAGAGAGGGATGTGGAAAAATGAAATGGGTAGGGGGTGTCCGAACCTAAGGCTTGAGAGGTGTGGGTAAGGTGGTAGAGGTGGGGACCTTTTACAAGAGAAGAGGATGGGCACTCTTGGAACGTTATAAAATATTACGTTATTATAAAATGCTTTACGGATTATAACGGTCCCAAAAGGATATATTTTGAGGATAAGGTGATAAGGTCTCTAAATCCACCCATAAAATTTGTTTGTGAGAAGTTTAAGACTTCGATTTCACCCTATCTTCTCATTTTATTTAAATCATTCATTTATGAGGTAATCAATACATCATCACTATGTTCTAAATAAAATAATTTATTTAATGTCGTAAAATTATATAAAAAATATCATGATGTAGGAAATCTTTTTATCTTTCTAATTAATATTTATAGTAAAAAATATTACTTGTATATCCCCATGTAAAATGTTTTTTAGTAAAAAAATACATGTTTGTGACATTTTAATTTTAACTTTAAATATAATGTTATTAATGTCATTTTACAACCAAAGTGGCTCCATGGGGTCCCCAAGTTGACCCATGGATTTTCTTGGTCGAACATGACTCATAACATATGGGTAGGAAATGTGTCAAGGTCATTTCATATTATTATAACATTATCATTACCTTAAATTACACTAATTACCTCTAATCTAGATTAATAAAACTTAAAAGTTACTATTCAACAAAAAAATATTTTAATCTCATTAACCACAATTTACATCCTAATGGAAACCATTTATGTAGTATTTTTGAAAATAATATCATAGAAGTGGTAAGGTTTCATTTAAATGAAAAATCAGTTTCTTTAACTACCACATAGTGGTTTCACTCTTCATCAAAAATTGATGTTTTTCAGAAAAATACCAAAAATTCACCATAAGCTATATTTGATATTCCGAATTCAAAAATGATGTCTATTTTACAAAATTATAAGTATACAAGTTTCATTAATTAATTTAATAATTCATTCCCTCTGTCAAATAAAATAGCGTGTTTTTACGAAACAATATCTAATAAAAGATTGACACTTGTTTAAGTCCAATTTCAAAGTGAAATTAATTCCAATGACCACCATTGGATTAAATGGTAAAAATATATTTTAAATAAACTTTAATATAAATTTAAAAGGTAATCTATCCATATAAATAAATCATATTAAAAGAATGTTTTGAATTAAAATGCAACATTTTCACTAAAATGATCTTTATCGGAAAAATAAAAAATATTTACACAAAGTTAATTTTGATGTCTAGATTCTAAAAAAGGATTTTATTTTGTTAAATAAAACATATAAAATTTTCAAAAGTATATTTAAAATGGGTTCTCCATCAAAATTCAGTTAATCGACCTTTTAAATAATATTAGAAGATTTACGCTTAAAATTGGATTCATTTGCATTTTAAGCCTCTAACATTTGTTGGATAAATGTAAAAATATTTAACAAAAATATGTAATCATTTTGTAGTTATTTCTATTCATTCCCGCCATTACAACAGCTATGCATTAACTGTTATAATATTATTATATTATTAGTGTGCGGCGTAAGATTTTAATGAAACTCTTTGATGCGTATTTGGTATGCCATCGAGCATAGCATTCCCTTTATAGAAGTATTAACATTTTATTCACAAATATTGATAAACATTAGAATGTAATATTATTTATTTACCTGGGATGTTACACATAAACTAATTGTATTACTCCAAGATCTCTCCCCTCTAATTGGTTTGAACTTAGGGGCACCTGAATTCATTCACTACATCATCACATTAATCCACTTTCTCCATTCATCCCTCACACCCACTTTTCAAACTTCGACATCCAATTGTGTATAATTTTTTTTAATTTTCGTTAATTGGTTTTATTTGTGGTAATTTTAGGTTAATTGTGGTTAATTGTGTTAAATTGAGGTACATACCACCCATTGCCAATATTTTTCACTAATTCCTACACATTAATGTAAACGTTTATAAATTCCCTCTCATTAACACTAATTTTTATTAATTGTCATGCAATTCCATTGAATTTTTACAAATTAACGATCATTATATCTAGTTTTTTACAATTTCACACTTAATACCACTTATAACCTCTATTTTTTACTAATTTGAAACCATTTCAACTAATTTTAACCTATTACCACTCGTTAACGCTAATTTTTACTATTTAACACCCATAACTGAAATTTTTTACTAATTACTACTCAATAGTGGTGTTTTTTTTCTAATTACCTCTCATAATAGGTAATTTAGAATAATTATCACTCATTAATGATCATTCATTAAAATTAGCACTTTTTATTGGTATTTGTTTTGTATTTTACACCCATTACAAGTTTTTTTACTAAATATCGATCATTACCAGTAATATTTACTAATAATAGTTTATTACATGCAATTTTTACCAATTATTTCTCATTATTGGTAGTTTTTACTAATTAGTACTCATTGCCATTATTTTTTCTGATTTTACCTCATTACCACTAATTTTAACTATATAATACAAATTACCAAGAAATTTAACTATTTATTATGAAATATCAATTTTTGTACTCTTTACGTCACATTACTCATAGTGTTTACTAAGTACCTCTCATTATAATTAATTTTTAATAGTTAACAATGATTTGCAAAAAAATATCAATGTACTGATCATTACTAGAATTATTACTAACTATAAATCATTAATTATAATTTTTACTAAATTGCATTTATTACACAAATTGTTTACTATTTGTCCATAATTAGTGATAATTTTCACTAAATACCTATAATTATCAATATTTGATTCTAATTACTTATCATTAATGGTAAATTTAACAAATTTTCACTCATTACCTATATTTTTTACTATTTTCCACTCATTACCACTAAGTTTAACTAATTACCACTCATTACTGATATTTTTTTTGCTAATTAACACTCAATATCTCTATTGTTTTTTGTAATTAACACTAATTACCAATAAATGATAAAAATTACCGATCATTTTCCATAATTATTCCTAATTACAGATCATTATATCTAATTTTAAATAATTAGTTTCCATTAAAAATATTTTTTTAATAATTATGGATCATTACCTTTAATTTTTACTAATTAAAAATTATAATTTGAATGTTGTATTAATTTCCACTCATTATCTTTAACTGATACTAATTGTAAATCATTTTCTCATATTTAAACTAATTATATCTAATTAATTTCAATTTTTATAATATATTATCCATTACTAGTAATTTTACTAAATACTACTCATCACCATTAATTTTTACAAATTAACACTCATTATCTGTAATTTTTAGTAATTAACTCTCATTGCCGATAATTTTTACTAATTATCGATCATGGTTTTTAATATTTACTTACGAATACTCATTATTGGAATTTCAATCTAACAACCTCTCATTAATGGTAATTTTTACGAACTATTTCACATTTTCCCTAGTTTTATCAAATTATCCGTTATTTCCAATATGTTTACCAATTTAATTCTCAATTACTCTAATTTCAACTCACAAATTCTCATTACAAATAATTTATCTAATATATGCTAATTCACTCTAATATTATTTAATCGACTCTTATTTTCAATAATTGTACAAAATTCTCTCTCATTTTAGCTATTTGTTACTAATTAACGCTCATTTTCATTAATTTCTTCTAATCCCTGCACATTTTGGCTAATTCCTAATTATTATCACCCATTATCACTCATTTGTAATAAATATTTCTAATTTATACTATTTATAGTTAATTAAAAATTATTACTTCTTTTTGTTACAGATTAAATTTACTTTTTACTAATTAATATGATTTTTTACTAGTCGTATTTAAATTATTAATATTTAAAATGAATTACTAATAATTAGTGTTTATTACTAATAATTTCTAATTACTATTAATTAATATAAATCACTATAAAATATTATCACTTCTTACTAACATATATGGATTATTAATATTTTCTATTAATTAATATTATATATATATCATTTATAATTAGTTATTATAAATCACAAATGCATATAGATAATTACCACTAATTCATTTAAATTAAAAAAAATTCTATTTTGAAATAATTACTTATAATAAAAACTAAATACTTCTAAATAAAAATAATTTCTACTTCATAAATATAATTATTACTAATTATAAATAATTATTTCTAATTAAATTTAATTACTTTTATTTAATAATACCAATATCTATTAAAAAATAAAATACATGAGTTGAAAATTAAAAATATCAAGAAATACATGAAAATTGAATGTATTATCAGATGAAAATATATAATATTCCTTCCATATAAAAAATAAAAACATTTATGGAATAAATTGAAATTTGGAGATGAGATAAGAGGATGGGATAGAAGAGGATAGTTCAAAAGTGTAATAGGAGGAAAAAATTGAGTGGCCATATAAATACATATATGATATATTATTATTGATGAGACTATTTGTTACATGATTCCCATCGCAAATAATACACATCATAAATAATTTAGTGATTGAGGAAAAATTCAAATCTATTAGCTTTCTTCTCAAATACTATCTTACCAACACATTATTTGTGATGAGAGAAAATACCCATCACCAAAAATGATTCCCTCTATTTGAAACACAATAAATACAAATGTTTTTGTCATGATTGCCATTTTCCATCATAAAGAGTAGTTTATCTAATGTTATTTAGGATGGGAAATGAATCCCATCTCATGTTATGTGGTCATATGGACTATTTACAATGAGCTATAGGATTGTCCAAAATAGCCCATCTAAAAATGTGTTTTCATGTAGTTTTTAGTGGGACGTAGAAAAGAGACTCACTCAAAAATTCTATATAAAGGAGACCAGTGTTTTTGGATATGATCATATATGATGTATGAAGGCCTATAGAAGATGATTCACTCAGAATTAACAAATATTTTCAATCCTTTATTGATGGAGTATATAGAAGGCTGATGGAATTCTTCCTAAAAATGAAGGTCCAAGTATTGGACAACATCACGATTATCAACTTCATGGTAAAGAAAGAAAGTGGAAAGAATATGAAGTGAATTCATTCATACAATAGTGTAGACAACGTATACATGGAATTTTATTCTTATTGCACGAGTTGGGGTATTTGACATTGGAGGATGACTCACCCACCCCAAAATACAATAAAGGTGTGAAAATATGATCAAAACCATAAATGTGAATGTTTGAATCAATATGTGATTGGACAATCCATCTGATACATTTTGGGTAGATGTTGGTCATGATTCTTTCTATCTCATCAACAGATCTCAATCATTCCCACTAAATATTGAGATTCCTCGGAAGAAATGATATAGTATGAATCCAACATACTATTATTAATGAGTATTTAGATGTTTTTTATTCTCACATGTTCCCATGGAGCTTAGTCAGAACCTACACAAGAGAAATACATCATGAAACATTATTTTATGTGAAGATGAGTAGTTGATATAAAATATTAGGCACTCAAAGGAGAGGAAGGTGAGTAAAACAAAAGATTTTGTGTCCAATGAGAACTATACAATCATGGACATTCAAAATCCTAGAATATCATAATGGGGATATGTCAAGGATTCAATTCATGATAAAAAAACCTATACCAAAAGAACATTTTAAGGAGGAGTGTGAGGTGCATTATGAATCATCAGTATTATACCATGAGGTAGTGTAAGAGGATATTGATGAGGGGTAGATTCAATCCACTCCACAATAAGTTGTATAACCAATATAGGATCAAGGTTTAGTTCTACTTCTGAAAAAAATCCATTTGTTAAAATATCTTCAATTGGTAGGATTTCATCAAAAAAAATAATCATACTCAATGTCGATTTTTGTAACCAATGTGGAGGATCCAAAATTATACCATGAGGTAGTGTCTCATCCTAAAACAAATCATGAAGTTGCATGAAATGAAGGATTATATAAAGTATTTGATGGAAACCTAGACAAAAAATTTGATGAAACTATCAAAAGGTATGATGGAACTAATGATAAATATATCTTCGTGATGAAAAAGGAATGTATAAAAATGGAGAACAAGAAGAAATGTATATTAGTAGTCATAGGATTCATTCAAGGTAATGTAGTTGACTATGAGAGAATGTTTAACCCATGGTTAAGATGGAATCAATCAAATTAATTCTCATATTTGTGGATATCTTGGACTTAATCCTTGATCACATGGATGTGAAGACAAATTTTCATCATGGTGACTTCTCTGAGGAGATATACATGAAGAAACCGAATGTAGTTAATATTTATAGATAGAAAAACCACACCTTCAAATTGAAGGAGAGTATGTTTGGGCAGAAACACGATATCAGGTAGTGGTAAAAGTTTTTTGACTAATTCATGGTGAGTCATGGATAAAATATGACACAGGAGGAATAATATGTTTAATTAAAGTGTTTTTAGGAATTTAATGTTGTTTCTTATCTACATTATGTTTATGACATGTTGAACATTGGGAAGGATGTAGTGAATATTAGCCAGATGGAGGAGTTATCCAAGCCTTTTGATATAATGGATTTGGGAACTACTGAAATGAATTTGGGGACTTATATCATTTATTATATAAACATGAAGTTATTTTGGATATCTCAAGGGTAGTGTATTGATTGTGTAATGAAATGTTTCAACATGGGAAAATAAAAACCAGTGTGAATTATTCTTCAAGATTGATTGATGTGGTGTAATATTTCATTTCCATCATCCATAGAAGAAAACTATATGATAGAGATGATCCCATAGTCATTAATTTTTTTAAATATTGATTTATTTTATAGTTATTACAAGGCACTATATTTTTCATGAAGTGGAAATCATGAGCAAATCTCATAAAATCCCATGAAGCATCACCAGTATGTGGTAAAATGGATTCTGAGGTATGTATGGGTTTATCAAAGATTTGTTTTTTCTAGGGTGAAGATGAGACTATCTTGGAGGGAACCCTAGATAAAAATATGGTTATAGATCATAATAGTAGTAAATATACATTAGGTTACATATTTACATTTTAATGAGTAGATTAATCATGAAATTCATCTTTTTGGAAGTGAATTTCATTATCAAAAATTGTAGTGAAGTACATCAACACTTCAAATCTTGAAGGTATATGATGTGGATAAAGTGTCTTCTCTAGGATCTAGGATTATGTTAAAAATAGTAATGGGTTTATTTTTATAGTCAATGTTCTTTTAACTCAACAAATAACTCCATCTACCATTCCTAGGTAAATCTCATAGACATTCAGTGTCCTCAAATGTGTGAAGTGATGGATATAAAACTGTTATGACTTTAGAAGATCCTCCCAATGGAGAACCTGATGGATATGTTTAAAATGGTTGTTTCTTGGGTGAATCTAATCCTTTAAAGTTTCTCTAGTGAATTTTATCCAGAGGGGTAGAATTGATGGATATATTTATCTACTGACCACCATTTTCAATGGCATTGGTCTAACAATACCGCAATGGGACTTCAATTTTCGATTCTACACATTTTATTTCTGTAGTAACTTTCTTTTTTTATATATCTGATTTTTTAGAGCTGTATGTGGCCATTATTTTTTGATGTCTTGTTGTTTTTGGGATTGGTGTGACTTGATTCAAATTGAAACCTCCCAACATAGCTATATACAGATGTATTTGGAATATTCTTAAAATCATCACAGCTTAGATATATCATTAAATATTGTAAGAGATCTTTGAGTGCTCCATGTGTGGGAAAATGGGACGGTTGGGATGGATATTTTAAAATCACTATTATTTATAAAATAAATGTATTTTTTAATTCCATTAATATTTGTTTGTGATCATAAAATTAAAAAATTAGGTGAACAGAAGGAGAAACAACTAGACAGAATAATTCAATGGTTTCGTAGTCATTGAAATCTCATCTACATGTACCTTTTTCGATTTCCATGAAAAATTTATTTTAAGAGCCCCATAATAAGTGAATGTATAGGAGATAATTTTATTCCATTTATCAGAATAACTTGTTAGGTATTCCATAAATAGTGTAATTTTTTATTCAATATTATCTACAATAAAACTATTTGGAATCCTCTTTGGATCCATATCTCATTCATTTATTTTAACAATATGTGATGTTCTATTTATTATGATCATGAATTTTTATCTTTATTTATTTATGTTATCCCTCATCTTTCTCAATTATATAACCTGTATATTTCAACATTGAATTTAAGAGATTTATAGTAATGATTGATCCTGAAATTTCACCTTTATCCACACCTCATATTCATTTCTTCTGTCACCTATGTACTTCATTAAAAAAAATTTTAAAGATATTATCTACTCTTTATTATAAAAAATTACATTTTATTATTCAATTTTAACATAATATTCTAATTTCACCTTTTAGATACAATTATCAATCATATCTAGAATAGAATTTATATTATGTATCTAAAGATAACATTCGACTAATATAATCATTATTGTATGTTTCATTTAAAAGTAGTATTCGTCACTTTATTCATTCTGAAAAAGCATGGGACACTTATAGAAGTAATATGTCCACCATTCCAAATAAAAAAATGAATTACTATAAAATTTATTTGTACTATCACTAATATAATCCCTATCAATGACAAAAAGTAAAATTTTATTTTCTAAAAAACACTCATCTATTTAGGGTAGATAAAAGGTGTTACCTTTAATCAGTGCTAAAAAAGAGAAGATAATGGGGGCCCATTTTCCGCACTGATATTTCAGTAATAAAATGATCCTTTATTAGTTCTACAAAGTGAATTGTTAAAATCCATACTTTTGTAGCCTATTACAAAAACTAAGGTGTACTAAAATTGAAAATGAAATTTTTAATTAAAATAAAATCTAAATAATAAATATATGAAAAAAATATATATTATATAAATTTACAAAATTGGTTTGTAAATTTAAAATAATATTTCGAATTTATCAACAACATTTAAAATTATGACTGTTCAATAGTGTTTGGCCACAAAACCCTCTCAAAACTGACCAATCGTTCAATTAGGTTCCAATCAAATCACCCCATCATGTGAAGAGTAGTGCACATGTATAATTAAAAAATCCCAATGATAACAATACTATAAATAAATAAATTTAACAAAAATATAAAATAAATAATTATTAAAATTTCATTTTTAAATTAAAACCACATTCTCTGAGTCATACCAGCCAGACTTTGTGTCTGATTGATAGTTTTTTTGTTTATATTTTCCAAAAATAACATATGGATCATTTTACTAAATTATCAAAACCTTTAAGAATATATATTATTTGTTTTGAGTGTCTCACATGTCTTTTTTACTATATTTTCAATTTAGAATAAAAACCACACTTTGAGTTATACCCATCACATCATGTCATTTTTTAAAATGTGGGTGATTCATAGATATCCCAAATAAATTATGAATCATTTTAAAAAAATATTATTAAAATATGATCATGTTTTCATTGTATTATAAGAGTGAAACACATTTTGAGATAATATGTCAATTTTAAACTAGTAGCATACACATTGAGTCATAATTATTTCACTATTTAATATATTAATGTGTTACTAATTATTTCAGGTTAATTTTTAATTTTTAAATATTTGAAAACTATTTAAATTATTTTTATTGGTTTTGAGTATGTGATGTTCATCTTTAATAAAAATTTCAATATTAAATAAAGTTCCACACTTTAAGTCATACCAGTCCCATCGTGTGTTAGAATAATTTTTGGTTAATTCCTACAAACCCAAAATGGAATATGAATAGGTTTTCTAATGTATCAAAACAATATAATTATATTTTCTTGGTTTTGAGTATGTCAAATGGCTTTTTTCTAAAATGTCAATTTAAACAGAAAACACACACTTTGAGTCATGTCAGCCACTTTGTGTGTCAGTTTGATGTGTAACTAATTTGTAAACATCAAAAATGACTTTTTAGATATTTTCCTAATGTATCATGATATTTCAAGCATGATTACTGGTTTTTTAGTGAGTAATTCACTTATAGATTAAATATGTCAATTTTTAATTGGTAACAAAAAAAATTAAGACATACCATGAATTCCAACTATCAAATTGTGGGGAGGTCGATTCCCACATGTCAAAACTTATATAGGTATTTTTTCATAATGTATAAAAATAATGAATTAATTTTTTATTCTTTAGTATTTGATGTCTCGTTTGAACTAAAATGTCAATTTTATATAAAAACAACGACTTTTAGTCATAATTGTAATATTTTTCATCATATTAATGTTTAGTTTATTCATACATCTTACAAATTACACAAATATTGTTTTTAAGAAATATTAATAGAATATATGTATGTTTTCTAGGTTTTTAGTGAGTCAAACATATTTTTATCTAAAATGAAATTTTCAATGATGAAAGAAGAAATTTGTGTCAGAATGTTGAAATTGGGAATCATATTATGGTGTGATTTATTCATGCACAAAAAAATTACTTATGGATCACTAACATAACAAATCAAAATATTAATTTTTTTTTCCTTTTTTGAGAATTCGACCTATTTTTTGAACTAATGTGTAAATTTGTAACTGAAAACAGAAACCTCGAGTCATACCAAGATCATTGTGTGTTGGATTGAGGTGGTACTAATTATTACCAAATAAAAAATTAATAATTATTCATTTTAATAATGTTTGAAATCAATCGGAATGGTTTTTCCGATTTTTCTGCATGTAATATGTATTTTGAACCAAAGTATATATTTTAATCTAAAAATATTAGCATCGAGTAAAATTGGATATAAAATTTATCAAATTTAGATCTGGTTGATTCATACACATCACAACATCTCTTTTAATTCTACAATGCATTAAAAATTCACGTTTATCTAACAATATTTTTGATTCATAACCCATTGTAATGAATGTATTATAGAATAAAAATAAAATTGTGTCATCCTTGTGGACTAGATGATAAAATAACCTTAGTGAAACATCATTATTGAATACATTTTCTATAATGCTTTACTTATATCATTTTTTTATGTTTATATAACATAATATAGAATAAGGGAATTCAATTATAGATGAATTCATCTCTTCATTATCTCCATGAGAGTTAAAAATGTATGTATAAATTATAATTATTTTAAAATTAAATTTAAATGTTGAAAAAGTGATTATAAAATTTGGAAAATAATTTTTTGGAAGTCAATATTTCATGTTGTGTGTGTATATTTTAACAAAACATATTCTTCCAAATTATTTTGAAAAATTTATATTTAATCTATTGAGTATAATGAATAAAGATAATTCTTTTTGTAGACAAAATATAGATATAATATATATTGATAAATATTTTAAATGATATTTTAATCTTCATCAGAAATAAAACATCATAGATTATATCTTGTCTATGATATATGATATCATTTCTAAATTTTCAATCGTAATAACTATAATCCTTTCCATTAGTTTGTCCCAAACAATGTAGAAGAATTGATAAAAATAATTTATATGTTTTCATATATTTTTTGGTAATGAAATATGTAACACACCAAGAAATTAAAATATTTTCATGATAAAATAAGTATTATTATTTCTCTCTTTATATACAATACCATGTTAACCATATGCTACAGACCACAGTAAATTTTTTTGTGTTTAGTGCAAAACTGTGTTTTACCGAATTTTTTTGGCCCACGTATTTTCAAAACTATGTTTTGGAAGACTAAAAAAATTTACTTTTCAAAATATAATTCATTATTGATTTCATGATTTCTTAATTAAAATAGGTTTAATTTCAGTATTTTTCTACATATTTTAATTTTTATGATGAATAATAATAAAATTCTACATTCTAGTAAAAAACATCATTTTAATTAAATAATTATTAATGTAAAATTATATTTTAAATATGTTATAAGGTAAAAATAGGTAAATTCATCATATATTAACCTAATTTTGGTCATTAAAATAATTTTTCTATTTAATTTATACATAAACACATATTGATCTTTTAAAAATTCCTTTATTAAAAACTCACTTTCTTGACATGTGTGTGAGAATTGTGTCTATCTTAATTTTTGCACTTCTTGGACTGAAATTTTAAAAAATAGATAGAAAAATTTGTAATGAAAAAAATATTTGTGGAAAATAAGATCTGCATATTTTTTTTACCATATATATTAATGAATGTTAATAAAATAAATTGCGGTGAATAATTTAAGGTTAAGCATCATAAGGGAATAAACCTTAATCTAAATGTCCAAAATGGTTTCACAACATGTCTATAATCCATTGGCTACCAATAATTATACCACATCCTAACTTGGTATGAATTTTAGGTGTTATTGGGATATTATTAAATGGAATTGCACAATATAAATGGTTATGTTTGGAAAAAGTCAAAAAGGGAACATTCCTTACCTTTGAAAATTATATAACATTGAGATATTTAAAAAACATCATATTTTTGTTATAAATATCCATTTTAATGATAAATTGGTTATTATTATCATAATAATTTATCAATAATTATTTCAGATGGTTTACCTATATAAATTTTTTAAGAAATACAAATGTAGTGAATATTAAGTAAATAGTTAACAAAAATAAATGATACTATGAAGATTAGAAGCTAAGAATATTGATTTAAATATTTTATTTAATTATTTATGTAAATGAATATATAATTTTACACTTCTGTAAATTCAAAAAATTGGAATTAAAATATTGTTTTGAAATTTTAAAAATTATAAATAATGCCAAAATTGACATTACTATTATTTTACAATAAATGATATTTTATTAAATGATTTAACAATATTAAAAATATATATAATTTCGAATGATTTTCTAAGTGTTAATAAATATTAAATATCTTCTATTAATTGAATAATTATTTTTTTATAATTAACATATTAACCCATATATTTTAAAAACATATTCAACATAGTCCAAGTCTAGGTAGTGTTTTAGCACATCACATGCGCTTATTTTAAAATTAATTTATGAATAAAATTGGGTTTTTTTCTTAATAAGTCATATTAATAATTTAATTGATCTATAATCCCAAATAAATGTTACATTATTTTATTCTTAATGAATGAATTATATATTTGGGAAAACTAGATGCTTTAATCAAAACCAGAATGATAAATATTGGGAATCATGGATGTAAAAGAACCAAATTAGTAAAATGGGAATATTATTTATTGTTGGAGGTTTTTATTGTCCATCAATCCCCTTTAATCAATTAATTTTCCATTTTTTGGCACTATAGGTAATGTAGACCACTAATTAATGAATATCTTTTGGTATTTACAAAAGTGTCAGACCCTATATACTATAAAAAGGAAATAACTCTACCCCATAATCACATACCTCATTCCATATTGGCTATATGAAACTATTCCCAAATATTAACCCAACATCTCCTCCCCATCCAAGAATCCATTCCTTGGTTTGAATGTGATCCATTGATTCCCTTTGGTGAAAACAAAAAGGATTTACCCGATTATGTGGTAACAACCTTCCTTAGGTTTTTTGGTTTTATTTCCAATGTAAAATCCATAATATAATGTTATATCATGATTTAATACCAAAATAGGTATCCTAAATATAGTATGATGTTTTTATGCTAATGTCTATACCTACATTTTTACACACATTCATCCAATGTGTGAGGAATGAATTATTACTATGTATAGAGAAAAAAAACATCACAAAACGATCATTGTTCGTTTTTCCTTTATTGAAATCCCCTTATAAAACATACCTTAAATACATCCCATTGTGCATTAACACATTAACATTGTTTGAGGATCTGTGGAATACCTCCCCTCAAGGAGATATTAATCGTTCACACTATTAATAGATGGTATTAAGTATTATTTTAATAAACCTATATAGCATATATAACATAGATATGATACTAGAATTATAATATATATATATATATATGAACCATTTATTTTTCATTATTTTAATATTTCAATGAAATGAAGGTAGCGTTCGTGCATACATATGTATTACTATCTCTATTAACATTTCATTTCATTTCATACCTCGAAACATTAGGGACTATTCTAAAGACTTATGAATTGAATTTATAATATAATTAATTCATGGTATACATTTAGTAGATGATGCAATAATGATCTATTTAATAGGAACAACAAGTAAAAATTAAAATCCTACTTGATAAAATAATGCATTTAACACATTAAATAGTTAAAATAATGAATAATTATTAAAAACTATGTAATAAAATGTCATTATATGTTAATATATAATATTATATGCATGAATTTGGTTGTGTTATAAGTTGGTAACATATTTTTAACCACTATACATGAGGATAAAAACCAAAAAACAAAAGGAAGGTTGTGTTACAGTAATTTGGTCTCAATTCACAATCCATCACGGCTTTTTTATGAACTAATTCATACTAATATGGAGTATATACTTCTTTTTGACATGTTATATCATGAATATAGTTAATCTCATGATATTAAATGTTTCATTTATTATAATTCCTCTATGGGGATTATTATTTAAATGCATAAAAATGGTATGTGATACTTAGGAATCAATAAATATTATTCTAAAAAAGATTGTTCTTGATTATTATCCTTTCAATATAACTTAATTTTGTGATTCTAAATTTATATTGTATCAATAAAATTATTTTAATCGTACAACATTTATAATAAAATTGAATATATGTAGTCTCATAAAATTGATGTTGTTATTTCTGAAACAGTATGCCATTTTCCACATAGTGTTCAATTTGATTGTATTAGATTCAAGGAATGAGGCCTTGACAGTATTAGATTCTTTTCATGTGGTCTTTATGGTTTTATAATATTGGAATGAAGCCTTGGAAATATTAAATGGATAGAACTAATCATTGATAATATTTGATTTTTGTCATGAAGCCTCAAAAGTATTATTTTCCAGGAATTAATATTTGAAAGTATTATATCATTGGCATGAAGGTTCAATGGTATCTTATAGATATCCATCATTATTAATTTCCATTATTGACATTTTAGTTATTATTCATCCATCATATTTTTCATACTAATATATATGGATACATTTAACTTTAAATTTATTTATTAAATGTCATGTATTTTTGTTTCATTCCTTTATATATTGATTATAAGGACCCAACCATAAAAACTTACATTAATTGAATTAAATGAATAATTCAGATTGAGGGACTTTTTGGGTTCGGTGTTTTAGTGAATTTTCCCATAACTATTACATTAAATCTCGAAATTTACAAAGTAGACACTTATACTCAGTTTCCATTTTTATCATAAAATAAAAACACTTGAAAAAAGAGTATTTTGTAGTTCCATGTTTTAGACAGCATGATTTTTCCTATATCCAATCCAAGACCCTATGAATCATTAATTCCTATAAAAAAACATTTCAATACATGGGATGAGCATAAAAAATCTTAGTAAGGGTTATAAAAGGAAAGAAAACATTAGTTCATCAATTCATTTAAAACATATGATATTTAACATACATCATGAAATCATAAGATTTATGAACAACACATAGTAATAACAAATCATTGTGGTAAAATTTTTCATCCATAGCATTATTATGTTGTATTATTTACATGTACATAGTGAGTTACATTTGGAATACCCATCACATTTTATTCCCAAAATCTATTTATAGAAACATTCATATTTACATCCATCACATAACCCAAGGCATTAGAGATATATATTCAGCTCACCCCCCTTGGTTTATAATGGAACCACCCATATATATAAACAATTCCTAGAATCTATAACATATTCCTAACACATAAAACAAATATAAATTTAAGATAACATTTCCACACTTCAATCACAACATATCATTTAAATATATTCAAATAAAAAATTCATTATCAAAACTATTTTCAATACCAAAATATTTAAAAGATTTTATGTTATATATATTTTCCATTTAAAAATAGCACAACTTGTTCAATAATCCAAAGATCAAATTTTACTCACGTTGGAGGAAAATGTCATTGTCACCACTTATGTTAAAAATAAACATCCCTTTTTTGTCATTTAGTAAAATGACTCATAAAAAAATATTCCCTTTGATTGAAATATAAGTCAAGTTTTTTCATACACCCTATTAAAATATTTTGTGTATAAAACAAAATATGCCTCAATGAAAGGAGATTGAGATAAATTCCTTCACCTCGTGTCTGACTTGACTCGTTCATTATTTAATCACATGAATAATAAAATAAAGATATTTTCTACTTGATTAAAAACATTATTCAAGATTATTATTATTTTCATATCAGTTATTAACATGTTATAAAAATTATTTAATCATTTTAAACTAACAACGATCTTTTGTTCGATATTTGGTGCTTGAGTAAAAAATGAACATCTTATATTTACAGGTTGTCACTACGGTAAAAATTACATTATCTATAGAATGATATTCATGATTTAAATATCACATATATCATATATATCTAGTATATATATGTATTTATAATATTACATAACATGTGGAGATAAGAAATGAAATGCACCGTTCATGGAGGCAGTAAGTCATACGTACGCATGAAGGTTACTTTCATTTCTATTTCATATTTAATGAAATGAAAACGTAATGATAAATATGTATATAATAATTCCAGTATAATATCACATATAATTTAATTAACTACTCCCTTTACATATTCCATGTATGGAATGAATGAGTCAAATCACTTTGAGAGGGGGAAATACCTCACTTCCTCAAATGAAATTATCACATTTACCAATTATTGAAACCATAAAGGTATGTTATAAATAAAAAATACAGATGTATAAAGTCAATAAAAATATAATATATATCATATATAAATACATTTAAATATTAATTTTCACCATTAGAGGTTCTTGGAGAATATTGAACAATCATTGTTTCGGGAGGAAGTATTTCGCTGTCCATAAAAACAGTACGTTCTTTACCCATTAGACGGAGGTATGTGTAAGTGTAGTTCCAATACATCTCATAAAAACAACTTAATATATTGAGGATACTGGTTTTGTTATAAATGAATAAATAAAATAGTTTATATGGTTGGATATGTAAAATAAATGGAAAGACTTAAGATAAGGCGTTATCTTTAAATCAGGTAACAACCTTTGGTGTGAACCAAAAGGATTTCATGAACTGTGTTCTGCCTAAGGTAAGGCATCTAGGTGGAATAGAGGGATCTTGAGATCTTATTTGAGTAGAGGTTGGTTGAGACATGGGTCTTGAGAGGTGTGAGTAATAGGTTATATGTGAGGTATTTTTATAAGGGGGAGGAGGGGCTCTTTATTAATGATTGAAAATATTATTTTATATATAATGATTTTCGGTTTCTAAAGGTCTAAAACATATTAAATTCAAAGATAAGATGAATCAGGTTCTAAATAAAACCTTCCAATAAAAATTTTATAGGTTTTAGATATTGTTTTATTTTTTTAAATCTTATTTATTAAAATCATTCATTAATGAGATACACACTGCATAATTATTGTGTCATAAATAATTTTATTTATTTGATGTCTAAAAATTATAAATAAAATACCATGATTTATGAAATATTTCTTTTTTCTAATGAATGTTTAAAATAAATTATATCAATTATATAACCACACATTAAAATTGTTTTATAAAAACAATACATGTTTTTGATATTTTTATTTTTACTTTAAGTAAAAAGTTATTAATGTCATTGTCTTACCCAAATGGATTTAAAAATACAAAAATCACACCCAAGGATTGTATTGTTCTTTAATTACTCATAAAATAAGTTTATCAAAAAATTTAAGGTAATTTTTTATTATTATAATATTGTTTTATCCTTGATTTACACTATTTACCTTTAAACGTGGTAAATAAAAGATAAAAGTTACAATTCACCAAAAATTAAGTTCAACTTATAGAAAAATATTTTACTTACTAATAAAAACCATGTAAGTCATATTTTCCAAATTCAATTCATATAAGTGGTAATATTGCATTTAAATGAAAAATTCGGTTTTCTAACTACTACTTAGTGTTTTCATTATTCATCAAAAATTGATTGTTTTCAGAAAAATACCAAAAATTAATAATATGATATATTTGATATTCTGTATTCAAAAATGATTTCTATTTTACCAAATTCAATAATATGAGTTTTATTAATTAAATTAAAATTAATTACCTTTGCCAAAACAAAAACGTGTATTTAAGAAAAATAAATATCAAAAGATTGACACTTATTTATTTTTAATTTCAAAATGAAATTACTTCTAATGACCAAAAATGGATTAAAAAGTAACATAATAATCTAATTACACTTTCAAACAAATTAAAATGATAATGTAACCATATAAATCAATTAGATAAAAAGGTAGCTTTGAATTAAAATATTGTATTATTTCAGTATTCATTAATAAATGCATTTTATCAGAAAAATAAAAAAAATATTACTCAAAGTAAATTTTTATGTTGCAATTCTAAATAATAATTTTATTTTGTAAAATAGAACATATATATGTGATCAAAACTAGATTTAAAAACAATTCCCCATCAAAAGGAGGTAAATTGACCTTTTATGGAATATTAGACTATTTATGATTAAAATTAGATTCATTCCATTTAAAGACTCAATCTTTTATTAGATAAATGAAAAAAAATTACAAACAGGTATAATCATATTGTAGTTACTTCTATTCATTCTCTCCATTACAACGAATTGTCATTAAAAACCATTTAGAATAATATTATATTATTATTTTTCAGTATGACCCAGCACTTTGTGCAACAAAAGATTTCAAGTTAACATGTTGTTGATTATCTATTATTCCATCAAACATAGAATCCACATTAATGTAAAATTAATATTTAATTAACTTATATTTATAAATATGAAAATGTGTTATTCTTTATTTACTTGGGATGTCACATCGTTCCCCTCTTTTGGAAATTGTGTCCTCAAAATTTGTATTCCCTTATCAAATAAGTGGCGGTATTTATCACTCATAGCATTTTCAGATACCTACATGTCCACATCAATGATATAGTTTTTCCAAAATTCCTTTACCTGGTAAATTACATTATAACACCACACTTTCTCTCTTCAGTCAATAATATGGACTGGTTGTTCCTTATTAGAGAGATTCTTTTCCAAGTGAACTACCTCTAGGCTTAGAAGAAGAGATGGATCTAGCATATACATTCTCAACATTACAACATGAAAAAAATTGTGTACCAAGGTTAAACATGGATGTAAAGAAACATTGTATGAATATGATCCATCTTTATCTCGGATTTCATAAGTTCCTATGAACATCAGACTCATCATTCCATTCTTACCAAAACATATCACACTTTTCCATGGAAAAACATTAAGAAAGTCATGATCACCAAGATCGAAAGATAGATCCTTCCTATGGTTGTCAAAATAACTTTTTTACTCTCTATGAGTTGTTATCATGTGCTTCTGAACCAGCAGTACTTTTTCTACCATGTCTTCTACCAATTATGACATTATCAACTTTATTTCAGCTACCTCATTCCAAAAATCTATTGTTCGACACTGCATCCCATATAATGCCTCAAATTGATCCATCTGTAAATTGAAATTAAAAGTTCTATTATATAAAAATTCAACTGAAGAAAGATGTTGGTCCCAACATCCCTGTATTCCATTGAGAAAGCACGTAACATATCCTCCATGGTCCGAATTGTTCATTCTAACTTCCCATCTGATTGAGGATTAAATGTTGTGCTAAAATTTAATTCAGTACCCAATGACTTCTGAATGTCATTCCAAAATTTATAAGTAAACGTGGGATCATGTTCAAATACAATGGATAGGGGTACTCATGCAACCTGAAAATCCCTTAACATACAACAGAGAATGTGGATCTAGATACAATGTATCTCAAATTGGAAGGAGGTGCGATGATTTAGCCAACTGGTCAATGATTACCCATATTGCATTATTACCTCATGATGTCTTTTGTAATCCCACAATGATGTCCATGGATATATTTTCCAATTTCTACTCTAGTACAGGTAATGATTGAAGCATGCCTTTCAGTAACTGCCACTCTTCTTTAACCAGTTGACAAGTCAATCACTTCATTGCAAAATCTGCTATATCTTTTTTCATTCAATCCCACCAGTAAAACTCTCTATGATCTATGTACATCATAGTACTACCAGGATGAACTGTAAAAGGTGATTTATGATCATTAAATAATAACTTTTTCTTCAACTATGAATCAAAAGGCATACATAATCTATTTATAAACCTCAAAACACATTCATTATTAATGTTAAATTCAAGAAACATACCCTTCTGAACCAATCCTACCTTTTTCCGCAACTCAGTATCTTCCTTCGGCACTTGCGTAATTCTGTCTGATAGTCATGATTTCATTAACACCTAAAACAAAACAATGTAACTTTCTACACCAACAACTTCTATTACAATATTAATCAAATCAAAAACCAAAGGATCTGGTTTCGAACATATCATGGTTAAGGAAGCATTACTTTTTCGATTCAAAGCATCAGCCACATTATTTTACATTCCTAGATGGTAATGAATCAAGCAATCATAATCCATCATTAATTCTAGCCATCTCCTATATCTCATGTCCATTTATTTCAGAGTGAATATATACTTAAAACTTTTGTGATTATAATATATTTTACCTTTTACTCCATACAAATGAATCTTCAAAATTTTTAAAGAAAAAACAACAACAACTAATTCCAAATCATGTGTAGGGTAATTTAACTCATGACATTTTGAAATGATGTGTAACATAAGCAATTACCTGATCATTAAGCATAAGGACACATGCATGTTTTTTCAATGAAGCATCACTATATATAACAAACTCCACATTTTGGGAAGGCTGTTCCAAAACTGAAGCATTCAATAATCCTCTTTTCAATTCCTGATAACAGTCATCACATTATTTTTTCCAGATGAACTTAAGACATTTTCGAGTTAACATAGTCATTGGACAAGATAACCATGAAAAAGTTTCAACAAACCTCTAGTAATTAACTTTAAAATAAATAAAACTACATCTCTCCATTATATTTGAGGGTCTTGGCCATTCTTCAACAAATTTTGTTTTAATATGATTAATAGTTTAGACATTTTTTGAAACAATGTGTCCAAGGAATGAAATTTTTTGTAACCCAAACTAACACCTTTTGAATTTCCCAAATAGTTTATTTTATTTTATGGTTTCCAAGACATCCCTTTAATGACATTCATGTTCCTATTTTCTTTTTGAATAAACCAAAATATCATCAATAAACATGACCACAAACTTACCCAATAACTCTAGAAAAAAATCAATTCATAAGACCCATGAATACTACAGGTGCAATTGTTAACCAAAAAGGCATTATTACAAATTCATATTGATCATATGTAGTACAAAACAGGGTCTTTGGAATGGCTTCTTCCATTACACTCAACAGATGGTACCCTAACCTCAAATCAATATTCTAAAAATATTATGCTCCATGGAGTTGGTAAAAAAATCCTCAATATGGGGCCAATAATACTAGTTCTTAATAGTGATCTTATTCAATGTTTGTAATCAATGAAAAGCCTCGTTGAACCATTTTCTTTTTAACATACAAGATAAGAGCACCCCATGTTGTTGTGCCAGGTCGAATGAAAGCTTTATCCAACAACTCATGTAACTGCTTCTTTAACTCAAAAAGATAAATTTGATCCATTCATTTAGGGGGTTTTTAAATTGGCATAACATCAGGAACTAAGTAAACATTAAATTAAACTTCCCATTCAAGTATAATACAAGGAAACTCAACAGGAAAAACATCAAGGTACTCATTTACTAATTGCACAACTTTTATATGAACTGTTCTTTTGTTTTTAACAATATTTGCAAGGTAACATTAATTTCTATCTTTTACTAGTTTCTCATCTTCCAGATATGTTATCAAAAGTAATTGTTCATTCATGTACACACATAGAAAATCATTATAAAAATAAATCTCTTTAGCTCTGCAATAAATCTTAGCATGATAAAAAAGAATCCAATCCATAACCAAAATAAAATCAAACTCTACTATAGGAAAAGCAATATGATTTTCAAGTAGATTCATTCCGCAAACAAGGATAGGACTATTCTTGTAATTTATTTTTTTTCTCAACATTTCCCTCAGTGTTTTTACCATAAGTTCAGAATTTATATCTTGATATGGAATTATCAATTTACTAGAGGACTTCATAGAAATGAACGAATGTGTATTCCCTGAATAAAACAACACACTGGCATAATCTGAACAAACAAACAATGTATTTGATACTACTTCATTTGATGGCCCCACATCTGCTGAAGTAGTTGAAAAGGATTTAACCACCCCTTTCTTCATGTAGTATAGCTGATTTCCCTTAGTTGTGTTATTCAATGAAAACTCAATTGCATAATGTCCCATTTCATTGCACTTAATACATTTTATTGATTATAAATCTAATTTTCTCTTCCCATTATCCTGATCTTTTTTAATGCAATTACAATCCTTGCGTCTCATTTTCAAACATTTTTAGCACTTTCCAAAACTCGAAACACACCCCCCACCATGATTTATACCACAATTTTCACAAACTATAAAATTATGTTTCATACTATCAAATTTTTTTGAATAGTTCTTGCTTGTGGTCTGCTACCTCAATCTCATATTCTGTTGTTTCTCAAAGAACACATAAAAAAAGTTTTTCATAAGTTTTGAACTCACGAAAAACCAAAGACCTTAGATAAATTTGAATTATTCTTGTGTAAAAATGGTTTATTTTACTATCCAGATATCATGTGAAATTTAAAGCATAACTTGCTAAAGGAGTGAATTTTTCCTCATAAGAAGCCACTGATTCATGCTCCTACCTCAATTCTGAGAATTTTTTTCCACCCTATGTTGAACCACCTTAAGAAAATATTTTTCAAAAAACATACTATTTAATTTATCCCAATCAAGAGAACCAATCTCTTTACTATCCCTAATATTTTTCACCATCGACCAACACTGATCAGCTTCACCTTCAAAATGGAAAACAGTGAGACTACCCATTTGATGTTATTAATAACCCATGACAACAAAAATAATTTCCAGTTCTTTAATCCACCCTTCTAATAGAATAGGGTCAGATGATCCTTCGAATGATGGGGGATGTTGCCTCATGAAATTCTCCACTACTGAAATGTTCTTCTGGGGTTGATTTGGATGATCCCATGCATAGATACCACCACCATTTATATCTTGAGTCAATTATTTCATCACTACAACAAACTATTCAGTTCCGATTCCAACTATCTTAGGTTGTTATTTGGAATGATGTCTTCCTCATGATTTCATCCCATCCTAGCTTCCATGTTTCCTCTATGGGAAACAATTTCCAAAAACAGAAATATCTTAGGGGATACAACATGGTAATCTTTAAATGATATATTATTTAATTTTTCCCATAAATTTATTTTTGTAAATTAACATAAAAATATTATATCTCCAAATGTTTTATAAACTAACATATGATAACAACTATGATGACTTAGGAGTAATACATTACATAATCTTGAATGAAAGGAATAAATCACATTGAGGATCTTTTCTGGTTTATAGTTTTACAAAATTAGTCCATAACTATTACATTACATCACTACAATTACAAAGTAGTCAATTATACACAGTTTCCATTTTTTCATTAAATAATAACTAAGGAAAAAAAATCTGGTCTAGTTCCATGTTTTAGACGACATGAAATTTCCATGATCTCATCCTTGACCCAATTCATATTTAAGTACTATGAAAAACTTTTCAAAACATGGGATGAGCATAAAAAGCTCAGTAATGGTTATGGAAAAAAGAAAGAAAAAATTAGTTCATCAATACATAGATAACATAATCTCTTTAACATACATCAGGAAATCATACGATTTATGAATATAACATAGTAATCCTAAATCATAATGGTAACTTGTGGCATTGATATTAAACTTACATTGCATCTTTCATAGCTATGCAAGGAGAAAAATTTGGGATACACATAACGATATATTACATATATATATTAGGAGAAACATTAATATTTACCTCTATCATGATACCCATTGCATTAGAGGTATATCTCGGGCTCACCTTCCCTAGGTTTACCATGGAACCACCTGTATATGTAAACAATGCCCAAAACCATAACTTAATCAAAACACATAAAACAAATATAAATGAAAGATAACATTTTCACATTTCAATCACAATATATAATTTAAATATATTGACATAACAAATATATTATCAAAAAAAATTATCAATACCATAATTTTTAAAAGAGTATATGGTATTTATTTTCCTTTTAAAAACATTACAGCTTGTTAAAGAAGCCAAAGATCTAATAATACTCTAGGGGAGAAAAAGGATGTTGTCACCACTAACATTAGAAAGAAACATTATTATTTTTTATTTAGTAAAATGACTCATTTAATAATATTCCAATGTAATGAAATGAAATTCAAAAGCTTTTTATACACCATATAAAATAATGTCATGTATAAAACAAAATATGCCTCAATGAAAGTATATTGTGATGAAGTCACGTGCCTCATGTTTGACATGACTCGTTCGTTATTTAATCTCCAGAATAATAAACTAAAGTTAATTTCTACTTAAATAGGATGGTTTTTCAAGTTCATTATTCCTTTTATATCACTTATTACGATGCTATAAACATTATGTTATCATTTATGTGAATAATGGTCATTTTGTCGATATTTGGTACATGAGTCAAAAAAATGAACTTCTTATATTTCCAAGTTGTCCATGTGGTCAAAACTACGTTATCTACAGAATGATATTCATGATTTAGATTTCATATATATCATATATATATATATATATATATATTATATATATGTATTTATAATATTAAATAACATTTTGAGATAAGAAATGAAATGCACGTTTCATGGAGATGGTAAGCCGTACGTATGCATTAACGCTAATTTCATTTATATTTAATATTTAATGGAATGAAAACGTAATGATAAAGAGGTATATAATAATTCTGTTATAATAACACATATTTTCATTTAACACCATCCTTTATTCGTTCTACGTATGGAATGAATGAGCCATATCACTTTGAGGGAGAGGTAGTCTGCACTTCCTCAAATGACATTATTGCATTTACTCATTATGGAACCCATAAAGGTATGATATAAATATAAATTAATGTAGTATAGAGTCAATATAAATATAATATATATCACATGTAAATACAGTTCCATCTTAATGGCCACCATAAGAGGTGGTAGGCGAATATTGAACAATCATCATTTCATGAGGCAGTAGTTCGCTGTCCACAGAAAAAAAATGTTTTTTACCTATTAGACAGAGGTGTGTGTTTGTGTAGTTTCAATATATCTCATAACAACAATATATTATATTTAGTATACTATATTTTGTAAAATAATGGAATAAAAAGAGTTAATGGGGTTGGAGAGGTAAAATAAAAGAAACAATCTTAAGAGAAGACGTTACCTTTAAACATGGTAACTCCTTTTGGTTTGAACCAAATGGATTTCTTGATATGCCTCTTACATAAGGTAAGGATTATAGGTGGAAGATATAGATCTCCATAGATTATTTTGGAATAGTTTTGGAGATCCCAAGAGGTTGAGAAGTGTGAGTAACGGGTTAGTGGTGAGGGCTTTTTATAAGGGGGAGGGGATCTTTAGGAATGTTTGAAAATGTTATTTCATTATATCATGATTTTCAATTTCTAAATGTCTAAAACATATTAATGTCAAATATAAGATGACTCTAGTTCGAAATAAATCCATCCCATAACAATTGGAATGTTTTTGGATATTTTTTAGCTTTTATTATCTTATTTATTTAAATAATTCATTAATGAGGTAAACACAACATCATTATTGGGTCATTAGTAATTTTATTTAGTTTATGTATAAAAATAATAAACAAAAAACCATATTATAGGAAAAAAATTTATCTTTATAATTAATATTTATAGTCAACTATAATAATTACATAACCCTGCATTAAATTTGGTTTACCGAAATAGTACATGTTTTTGATATTTTTATTGTTAACTTAAATAAAAGGTTATTAGTGTCCTTATCTTTCCCAAATGGATTTAAAAGGCCAAAAATCTCACACAAATATTGTATTGTTCTGAAATGACTCATTCATTAAGGTTAGGACAAGTGTTATGTTAATTTTATGTTATTATAATATTATTTTTACCTTAAAATACCCTATTTATCATTAACAGCCGTAAATAAAAGTCTACAGTTACTATTCACCAAAAAATATTTTCATCATATTGATCCAAATTTAACTTACTGAAAACAAAAATGTATATAATAATATATAAATTCAATTCAAAGAAGTGGTAAAATCTCATTTAAATGAAAAAGTTAGTTTTTAACTACTACTGAGTGATTTTATTATTCATCAAAAAATGAATGTTTCTAAAAAATACCAAAAATTCAGCCTAATCTATATTTGTTATTCCAAATTCAAAAATTATATCTAATTAACCAAATTAATAACATATATGTCACCTTAATTAATTAAAAATTAATTCATGTTTTAAAAGATCATTTTTTAATAATATCTATAAAAAAAATTGACACTTGTTTATGACTGATTTCAATGTGAAATTACTTCCAATGATCAACATTGGATTAAATGGGAAAAATATAATCTAATTAAAAATTAATACCAATTAAAAATATAATCTATCCATATAAATAAATTAGATTAAAAGTTAGTTTTGAATTAAAATATAGTATTTTCACTATTCATTAAAAAATAAATTTTATCAGAAAAATACCATAATATTTACCCAAAGAAAATATTTATGTTCTGATTCTAAAGAAAAAATTTATTTTTTAAAAGAAAACATATAAATGTTATGAAAACTAGATTTAAAAATTGATCTCCAATAAAAGGCGGTAAATCAACCTTTTAAAAAATATTAGACTATTTGTGCTTAAAATTATATTCATTAATATTTAATCATGTAACTTTTATTTCATTAATGTTAAAACATTTAACAAAAATGTATAATAATATTATAGTTATTTCTATTCATTCCCTCTATTAGAATGGCTAGGCAGTAACTACCTTTTAAAGTAATATTATATTATTATCTTTCACTATGACTCAACATTGTGTGCAACATAATAATTCAAAGCAAAATGTTGTGCATATTAGGTAAACCATTGAAAATAGCATCCCCTATAAATTAAAATTCATATTTAATTCAAAAATATTATTAAATTTGAAAATGTATTATTCTCTATTTTTTGGGATGTTACATTGGTATTTCTTTATCCCATTTTTTGAATTGCATGTGTCATCATTCGTTTACCTTTCCATATTTATTTACTCTAATTGATTTATTATTTATTATCATTTATTTACCCTTATTGAGAATTTTATTTTATGAATATAAGGTTTATTTCCCTATGTAGTGAAGAAGAACTCATTTTATAAGTACTCAAATATGTAGTTTATTTCATTTATTTATGTATCATGTTTGTAATTTCATTTTCCCAATGTATTACGGTTGTCATGTATGTAATATATATTTCAACAATTGATAAAATGGTTGGTCCTTCAGGATTTGATTCAGTGTAATAATGAAAATGAAATAAATGAATACACTAGTTCTAGGATTCTTGGGTCGAGGTGATAGGGTCGGTATCTAATTATATTCATTAGTAACCTTGGAATCTAGATTTAGAAAACATTTATTAGGAAGTGAAACAATAATATATAAATTAAGGATAAGTAAATAAGAACATCCAAGAATTTTGGTATGGTGGTGATTATTTGGGTATACCAAAAAATAAATCCCAATCTGGATACTACAAGTGAATGTGATTCTGAAAGAAATGTACCTAGGGGTAACAACTAAGACAAGCTGTCTCGAGCCCGATTTAGGGTAACCTAGTATATGAAAATGGGTCGTACTACACATATAGTTTGACACTCATGAGGGATATTCATACGATTATAATCATTTTCCCTATAGATCATCAAGAATGATTTAAGGTGAATATAACTATGAATAACCTAAAACAATCCTACAGTGTCTTAGATTAAAGAAGTAGGATCCATGATTTAGGCATCCTATAATACATTTTTCTAAACAATATTGTTTCTATTTTGATAATTGTTTCACACACTATGCTTTATAGTTTTACACTATGGAGGGAACTAGACGTAACAAGGTTAACATTGAATGTGATGGAGGATTTACTTATGAGAAGTAAAATAGAATGATACAGGGAGGGAATGACGTTGTGATTATTCAATATCATATTTAATGGTACATAATTAAAAATGTGTTCCTTAAAAAACTATTGGACTGACAAAGGAAGAGAATTAATGAGTTCAATAATAGTTTTACTAATTTATTCTACGGAGGAATGAAAATTAGGTTTCCACTATCTCATTCATGAGAAAAGAATCACCACATTACCTATCTAAGAGGGTTAAAAAGATTTCTAACAATGGAAAAGGACACAATTTTTGTAACTATAATTGAAAAATAACGAGTTATATTGATGCAATGTATGGGAATATTTTCCTTCTTAATACATTACCAATAGTGAAATGTTTTAAGTGTGAAATGAATGTTCATTATGAAAAACAATATTCCAAGTGGATTGCTCTTGAAGAGAATCAACAATATGGTATAAGTGATGGTTATATTGTTGATAATGATGAGAATAGTGGTGGAATTTGAAAAGAAATAGGTATTAAGAAATAGGATGAGGTATCCTTGTTAAGGGATTATAGATGAAGTGGAATAATCAATGAGTTTATGTACGTGGATCAATGAACTATATATTTTGAATATTTTATCATTGTTGTACTGGTTATAAGGATTATGAATTATATTATTATTATACTAATTTACTGGTTTATATGGATTTGAGATCTTATGTCAAATTTTACGAAGATATTGTATTTAGTATAAAGTTAATCATTTCATAAAATAGAGGATTTATGGAAATACAAGCATTAATATGTTCCTGATGTTGAGATAATGATGAAGAAATTATTTATCTAGAAAAATACTGACTACTTTAAAATCGATTAACAAATTTTTGACATGTTGTTTGTGATATCATTGATAGAATTTTCAATACTATTGGGTTTAAGGAATATATACAATAACATGTGTCTTACATAAGGAATGTGTAATAATTTAGGTTTCCAATAAGATTCTATATCAATTCAAGTTAGAAACATATTTCAATAAGATATATATAGAATTGATTCACATGTTTAGGATGAAAAAAATTTATAGTTACTTCATGTTGATTAAAGTCTAATTATAAAATCATTTTTTAAATTTAGTGAACATATTTATAATTTGTGGAATCCTAATATATTTGAATGGTTAACCATTTATGAAATGGTTTATGTTGAACTTTGGATGTGGTTTAAGATATTGATATATTACACCACTATACGATGAATTTTTCTTATTGAGATGAATTAGAAATAGTTCAAGGCATGACCAAACTATAATAATGTTCATAGAGAAACATTTAAAGTATGTATACATAAATATATTATTAGTGAGATAAATAATTCCTCAAACCATGGAAAATGATCTTGAATCCAAAAATAGTATCCAAGTAAAGATAACTCTGATGAATCAAATGACCCCTTTAATCCTTACAGATCTCGGTATTTTGAAAGTTATCTTTCTCTTAACCATGTTATCTATCACCCTGTATCATAAATTGATAGTTCAATTATTCCCATGTATCCATGTTTTCTTTTCCCATATATGTTCACCTAATAGGGAACCTTGTTTCTGTAACCACTGTACTTTATATAATTTCTTACTAAGAAGATCTATTATTTACACTATTTACGATGTGTTTTTTTCATCAACAGTATATTCAAATATCTATTCCTTGGTTTCAAAGATTAAATTTCAATTTCGAGGACAAAATTTTTATTAATGTGGAGAAAATGTAACACCCAAAAACATTACAATGTTTTCATGTTATAACAAATATAATTTTGTCCATTTTTATATTCATCCCTATGTTAAGATTACGCTACAAACCACATTGAGCTATCTTGAGTTACATGCAAGATGTGGATTTACAGGATTTTTATAGTGCACCTATTTTAAAACGTAATTTTGGAACGTTTATGAATTTTATTTCTCAAAAGAACTTCAAATTTTTAATTTAGAATATCAAAATTATCTTTGATTTAGATTTTAATATTTTTCCCAGTTGTTTTAGTTTTTGAAGAATACTGAAAAATAATATATTCTAGTAAAAACTTCATTTTGATTAAATAAATATAAATATAAATATATATGTTAATTTTTTATTAAATTTAAAATAGATTTACAATTATTATATTAACCCAATTTAGGGCATTGGAATCATTTTAATATTGACGTTAGATATAATATCTTATTGAATTTTTGAATGTTTCTTCTTTAAAACCGGCAGTCTCTCCACATGTCCATGATTATAAATAATCATTATTTTCCCACTTCTGTGATTTGAATTTCAAAAAATTGATAAACATAGTTGTAGTATATAAAATATCTATTTTCTAATAATATAAAATTATTTTTTGGCCAAAAATATTTCCCAATGGGAATTCAATTAATTACGGTGATTAGGATAAGATTAAGCTTAACAACGGACTAAAAAATAATCATAAAGACCAAAATTACCTGGAAACTTGTCCAAACACTATTTCTATACAATAATTATACCATATCTCAAAATTGGTTCTAATTTTATGGGTTGTTGGCAAATTGATAAATTGAAGTGCCCAATATAAATATTTATGTAAGGAAAAAGAAAAAAATGGAACATTCATGACCTTTATCATTCATAGAAAACTGATATATTGAAAAAATATCATATTTTAGCTTATTTATATACTTTTAAAACAGAAATGGGACCTTTTAATCATAACAATTTATGAATAATATTTATATTTGGTTTAGCTAATTTAAATTCTTAATAAATAATAATTTAGTGACTATATGGGTAATAATTAACTCAAATAAATTATATAATAATATTTATAAGAGAATTATATTGATTAAATTATTTTTATAAAAATATTTTAGATAAATATATCCAATTAAAGAGAATTAAATTTATATACTTTATTTCCAATTATTTTTTTTGGTATTTTTAAATTAAAATTCAATAAATAATTCCAAAAATTACATTTTTTTTATTTTATAATAAAATATTTTTTTTTAAATGATTGTAAATAAAAATAATAAAATATTTATCCAGGTTATTTTTATATGTTAATAAATATTAAATATTATATACTAATGGATATAATGAGACTTTGTAAATAACATATTGAAAAATATATTATAATAATTTTGTTAACCTGGTCCAGGTTTGAATAATGTTTTAGCATGTCACATGCGCTTATTTTAAAATTAATTTTCAAAACACATGGGAATTTTTTTATTAGATGTAATTTTAATAATTAATTGTCTCTCTTTTATTTATAAATATTTATTTATTTATTTATAATGGTTAAATTACCTATAATGGATGTCTATATGCTTTTATAAAAATAAAACTGATAAAATTTGGGAATCATAGCAGTTAAGGAACCAAATTATTAAAATGAACTTATTTTTGTATAGTGGAGGATTTAATCAACCATTATTCCCATTTAATTCAATATTTTCCCAATTTTTAGGCACATTAGGTAAGTTAGATCTCCCATTAATGAATACATTTTGGTATATATAACAGTGCAACTCCCCTCCACATTGAAAAGGCAACCACTCTGCCCCTTACTCACACCCAAAAGAAACATTTTCTTGACCAAGATCTACCCAAATAGTTTTTCAACACCAATTACCTCTTCCTAAAATCATACATTTTTTAGAAACAAAAGTTAGTAATCCTTTTGGTAAAACCAAATGTAATTACCTGATTAAGAGTTACCAAACCTATTTACGATTTCTGCAATTATTTCCACAAAAACTTCATCAAATATTGTTATTTCCTGGTTTTGTTACAACATAAGAATATTATATATAATATTAATATGATATGATAAGTTTTTGATATAATAATACTCAAAATTACATCCATTGGGTGAAAAACATATTGTTTCTGTGTAGGGAGGACTATTGCCTCACTAAATGATGAATGTTCATTTTCCTTTATTACCTCTCATGGTTGAAATTATGATGGAAAATACATTTATATATTATTGATATTATATTTATTAATTATTTATAATTATTTAATCATTTTTTAAAACATTCAATTAATACTTTCCATTTTCATTAATATCATGAAATCTTTTCTGGAAGTGTGGACCACCGCCCCCTCAAATTGATGTGATTCTTTCACGTGATACATAGAATGTATTAAGGATGATTTTAATAAATTATGTGAGATATAATATATATATTTATATGATATTATAAATATAATATACATTTTTATCATTTGTTTATCAATTTATCAATACAACATAGAAATTAATGTAACATTCATGCGTACATATGGCCCACCGTCTCTGTGGATAGTGACCTCGTTTCTAATCTCCAATCTAGATGGACTATTCTATATTAATATGTACTGAATATATAATATAGTTAATTCATGGTTAATTTTATAAAATTTATTAAATCTGGACCTATGTAATTGGAATTATAATTTAGAGGTCAATAAACATGATAAAACTGAGCAATTACACTGAAATAGTTAAATTAATGAAAGAGTTTTAACAAATGGGTAATAAAATATTATAAGGAGTTAATATATTATATTATAAGAACTAATATGGATTTTGAATAAGTTAGTAACATATTTTAATCCACTATTTAGGAGTATAATGACCACACAATAAAAGGAAGGTTAAGGTAAGTGAATTTCATATTAGTTTACACACAATTGAAGATTATTTATTATTATGCACAAATTAACATTAATATTGTGTATATACTTCATTTTGACGTGTTATATATTAAAATTACATAATATGATGATATTATATGTTTAATTTAATATTATTCCTTCATGGGTATTATGATTTGAATGGTTTATAATGGTATAAGACACTTTCTAATGTTTGTATTTTAAGATCCTAAATAATATTCTTTATGAATACCCTGGGAATATAACTATCTTTTGTGACAATTATCATTATGTTGAAAAATAATATTATTATAATCGTTCATAATTTTATTTTATTTGGAATTTCAGTATTCTCATTCAATGAATATTAGTATTTCCTAAACCATATGTCATTTTCATATAATGTTCACATTGATAGTACTGGATTCATAACACAAAGTCCTAGCATTACTATATTCATCTCAAAAATCACTGAATGTTTTATATTTTGTCCATGAATTATTGAGAAATATTATATTATTTGAGAAAAATATATAAAATATTAGTTTCATGGCATGAACCCATTAAATTATTAAATTATTTTCATGAATCCATCGAAGTGATATATCCTTAGCACGAAGCCTCAGTGTTATGATAAATATATACATCATTATCAATTTCATTCAAAGATATTTTAGTTATTATTCATCCATTATATTTTGTGTTGAAATATCTGTATACACATTTAATGTTCAATTATTTTATTAAAATGAATGTGTTTCAATTTCATACTTTTCCATATTTATTTTTACATATCTAGTAATTTTAATATAATGTGTCAACATTCATTTTCCATGCCTTGTTTATTAACTCAAATTGATTCATTATTGATTCTTCTATACATGCACTTTCTATGAATTTGATCTAACTATTAATGTGTTTATTTCCCAATGATATTAAGAATAAATATCTGAATAAACAATCAAGGATGTAGTTTATAGAATTTTATTATGTTTGGTACTTGTAATTTCTTTTTTCCAATGTATTATTTGTGTGATGTCTGTAATATGTCCTTATAAAACTGCTAAAATTGTCATTCTTATATATTTAATTCCATTTAATATTTCTTATGTAATAATTTATATCATTGGGTCTAAGATTTTGGGTTAGGGTGTTAAAAAATATTATTATATATATCCTAATGCATGTCCATTTGTATAAGAAAATAGGTTTTTATACTAAATAGAATTTCCTCGTGCGATTATTTAGATAATAATTCAACAATTCCATTTCATAATTTTTTTTTCATAAGATGATAATATAAAATTTATAACTTGAATATTATTTGTAAAATTATTCATTTATTATATTACAAATTGATTGAACTTCTTAGTAGTGGTCATTTTATTGGGTATACATGCATTTCATCTAGAAAAAAATATTTGGAGTATCCAAATTGACCACAATATGTAACTAATACTGCCTAACATTAAACAAATTAATAAATAATTAATGGAATTAAAATATATAGGATATGATGAAATTGGAAATTTTCTCACCTGCATCTTGTGTATTAAGATGATTCTATCATCTATACGATTTCTTTCAAACGTTTTGGCCATCTTGTTCACTATTACATTATATTACAGTGGTTCCATTGGTTATTATTTTTATAAAATGGTTGTGAGGACTAATAAATTCAAATATTTTTCAAATGGTTTCCCTTTCAAATTGTATTGGAATATATGGATACAATAATATGAATATTATTTAACTACAACATATTTGATCAACCCTTAGACCGACAAATTATAAAAACAAATCTCATGTAAATATTTACATCATAGACTATTAGACATTAATGTTATAAGATTTCATTTACCTTATCAAGACCAATATTTTTTTTGTATTTTAAAATCCATACAATTTTATTTTAAGATTAATTATGTTTGTATCACTACTTTTTAACAATATATCAATATGAACATGGAATTTTGTTAAATGAGGATCATGAATGAGCATGATGAGGTCTTTTTTATGATCTATTCAATTGGTTGATTGATCCTTTAGATCGTTTTTATTTGATAATTAATTTGACAACCATCAATTTCTCTATATATAATAACATTCATTGGTGCATACCATTTTCATTAATTGTTAAGGATTTTTCATGAAAAAATAAATTGCATAGGAATACCACTTTTTGAAAAAAAAATTACAAGATCAAACTACCATGCTATGAATGTTCTAATAACAAGATTAATCATATGAACATCTAGATCATCAATCGGAAAAGGTATATCTATGCTAATCTCATGAGATAAATGAATCCCAAATCTCCCATGAGCTATTGAAAATTGACTTTTTGTGAATAATGTAACATTTGATATTATAGAATATTCCCCTAAAAATAATACGATATTTGGATGATGATAGATATAAATCAAATTATTTTTAACTATGCATAATTTATATACATGAATGTTATTACTTTTTTATTTATTCACATTTCAAAGACACATTTAAAATGTTGTATTTGTTATTGTTTTATTGTTTCCTCGATTTGACTCTTTCCCATAAAATATTTTAACAACTCAAACTACAAATTATTATTTTCTTCAATATCATCTAGTAATTCTTCAATCCCTTCCATTTTGTAATCTCTTTCACCTATTTATTTTTTGAAAATACATTTGGGGTAACACCGTAAAACATGCACCAATGATGTGGCCATACTATTAAGGATGATTTAAGGGCACTGAAATTTTTTGTTCACTAGGTAAATATAATGATGATAATTTTATCTACGATTATTAAATTTTTTTGAATATAGGTAATAATTTTAATTTAATACTTATTTAAAGAATTTTTTTTTCATACTTAAAATTGCTCAATGAATTTTTTTATATTAATAAATTTATATCCATTATTTGTTTACACAATACTTCTTATTTATTATAAAATTAGAGGTGGATGTGGATTTGGATTTTAAATCATTATTATATATATAGATTAATGAAAATAACTACATTTTTGTTTCAGGGAACATAATATTATTTCTGAAGATTTAAAATACATTCAATTTGTTTCAAGGTAATTAAACCCATTTTTATGGTATTTGTATTTTGGTTTTCATGCTTGTTTCTTATTTTCATAAATCTTTTGTTATTTCGTAATTCTTAATTCTTAATCAAAGTGACTGATTAAAATATTTTCAATAAATAAATTATTAATCATAATTTACCAAAAGTTTCTCCTCACAATGAACAATAAACGCTTTCCACACATTGTATTTTATATAGCCTCCATATAGCTATGGTGGGTGTCATTTTCCTTTCCTTACAATGTCAGTGAGATGATACATTGTATGAATTATATAAATTCCACTATGGTAGTTTCCAACAACAATTAAAATAAATTTAAATCAAAATATATCTGTGATAAATGAAATTTCCCTGGGATAATTACGGGTAAATAAAATTTTCATTTTTTTATATAAAAAAACTTTTATCTTAATGTTACACATATATCATCCATAATTATTTGTTTAAGCTTAGGTACAACATTTTTCCATGAATATATATTAATTTTTAGGTGAATTTGTGTGGTGAGATCAAATGTAACTACAAAAGTTGGCCTTTTGGGGTTAACATTGTTACCTAGTCCACTCCATCCATCCTCAAATTTGATCCCTTTGTTTCTATATTTAATAAATTTTTTAACACTATCACACTATAAAGGCACAATTTTTTATAGGCATCATTTTGATCCTCATACACAAGTCACTCATATTCAACACCATCAATATGTTTCTCATATGCATTGATATTATTGGAATTATGAAAAGATAGTTGTTCCTCTACATTGATAGAATCATCAGGTTGAGAAAAATTTAGTACCTTAGGATTGGGGGAATTACAATGAGAAGAAGAAATTTTCTACAAATTTTATTGAAAATTAAATTTGGATAACATAAATATAGAATTGAATATATTAAAATAAGAGCTAACAAAATCTCTATTTAAAAAATATATGTTTATTATTAAAATCCTTTTTTAATATTGAAGGGATTTAACACCCCAATTGAGTATCAAAATCCCCTCATTATGGACTACTATGATGTTTTAGACCTCATATATAGTGGTACCACCATGAAATGATTGAAACATTCCAATTACATGGTCATCATTAGTTGAATTTAAACCATTCCCTTCAGTGGTTTCTATCAATTATAGAAAAATTAACCACATTAAATTTCTCGTATAATGAATATTAAATTCCAATATAACATACAATAAATTGACATCAAATTCATACATTATAAATGGTTTTCCTTTTTAACCTTAACTATTGTAATCCACTTTCACAAATCCCAATTATTCTTTTTTAACTTCACTCTAATTTTTATCCCAATTGTATTAGAAAATAAATTGTTGAAATGTTATATAATGTAACTCCCATAATTTTTTGGAGATTCTAAAGTATGACATCTTAGAAAATATTGGATTTATGTCCATTGTACCAAATACATACATATCTATTTCCACAAGGTAAGTCCATATTTTTTCTTTATACAATGTTCGTAATGTCATTTTTATAGAATGTATATTCATTAATTACATGACCATTATAAGACAATACATGCATTCTTAGTTCTCTAGCTAGACATAAAATTTATTCTAAATATGAATATGTACTTTTATTTGAATGGTTCAATAAAGGTTCTCAAAACCGTCATATAAAAAAAAATTAATGTGAATTTGATATCAATATGTCATATGTTGATGGATTCAAATGAAATACAATTACTTTGGTGGTTTCAATATATGAATCAACCCTTATAAAATTATGAAAAATATAAATATGAGCATGATCCCATTATATAATACTAATTATGATAATATTTATTCCAGAAAATCCTATAACCATAAGGCACTCGATGAGACAAAATTCTTGTAAAACATTACTTTCAACATCAGGTAGTCATAAGATAATTTAAAGGTTCCCTGAACAATATATTTCTCCCAAATATATCTTTCAGATAGACTTCAATTTTGAAATAATATTTCAAAATCTTCAAATACCATTTAACGGGGTGTGTTCAACAATAATGCACATGAACTCATAGTTTAGTATATCAATCAAATAGAACCATCATTTGAACCATAATATCAAAGAATGAAGGTGTGGAGAACATATCAAATTCACCTAATATGATACCAAAATATTTTCCGTAGTTTTAAATTTATCTTGACCTAGAACATTATGATATAATTCATTGAAAATGAATTAGTTCATGATAAGTGTATGATAGGAAAACTATAGAAAAATGAAATCTGAATCTAGGTATATTATATATTTCAGAAAAACAAAGAATTAATGTGATTACAACCTCTTTAACATTAATTAAATCATTAATATGATATTCATGATATTTTATGAATACCTGTGATGAATGATTACATCATTCAAGAAGCTAAAAAACTAATATATATCATCCCTACAAAGTGTAGATTTATGTGTAGGAACAAATGTTATTCTTTAACTCCTTTCTGGTATTAACTCAACTTGTATCCCCACATCAACAATGTCAAACTTAACCATAATTAAATAAATTTTATAGGTAAATTTAAAAAAATTCTAGTGAAATAATAATGTTAAATATTCCCCACATGAATAATATTATGAAAATTACTGATGTCTGAACAATTAAAGTATATAAATTCCTAAAATATCACTTTTCCAACCATTTTTTGTAATCATTTTCAAATAAGGATTACCCAAAATAGTTAATATATATTTATTTTATTAAAAAGTTTATCACCTCATATTGGAGGTAATGATATTCATTCTTTTGGACTCCCACCAATTGATGATTACCAAGATCCTTATTTATGTGTCTGGTGTAGAAATATTCAATCTCATTGAAAAAATCATTGTTGAATGTCTCGAAATATTAAACCAAGTATGTTGTTCATAAATTGGAAACCCTCTTACTTCCATTAATGATAAACCCTGGAATGTTTTCATTTGATATAATATAATTTATTTTCTTGCACAACATTATGAGAAACATTTATTCTTCATTTCCCGTATGCATCGTACCACCTAACACATAAATCCCACAATAATTTCAAATCATTGAAAAGTGGAGAAAAATAAACATCAGTATCATTAACTGATTATTTTGGTCTTAATTTATGTAGAGATACCATAATGTATTTTTATTTCCTATATAACCATCGTGCAATGTTGAAATTTATGAATATAACTAGAGGGGTAGTATGAGTTACTCATTGAAAACAATATGGATTCACTCTAACTTTTGATTTCACATGAATAAGGATTCATGGGTAGTTTCCAAATTCAAGATACTCAAGACCATTTTTCTTATACTGAGGATATTATGTCTATTGACAGTGTTTCCTATCATTATTTCTTGTATATTCATACCACATTACATTCCTTTCAATCTCCTTTCATTCTAATTGGAATGTAAACCTTGGAATTAACTGAAATTATTAAGGAACATTCATAGGAACTAATTTATCATTATTATATAAAGACATAAAAAAATTTGGTCAATTTTTTGTTATTCATGGTCCTTGAGAAATAGTATATTGTTATTTGAATAAGAACGAATTCTTTCAGGGTTAATACACATTGAATACATCAATACTTTATCATCTTATATTCAACAAGGAAGGTAGATGTCATCTGGGAGAATATCATTCAAGTGAGATGGAAGTTTAATAAATCTAGCATAACTCCATCTGTTGGAAGATGATATATTACAAAGCTTTAGTATAGCTGATAGTACACTATATTTAGTAAAACTAGTATACAATGGATTTTTTACCAACATTTTAAATTCCCATATAATTTTTTAGAAACACAAATTTCATGTTCAACAATCATTTTCATTTCTTCAATATGATCTTCATCACCATTCACACTGGTAACAATATCATTGATATATACCTCACTACTATTAACACTTCTAATAATATAATATGATCCATAAAAATAGTTTTATCCTAGTCACTTGCTATATTTAGTTTTTTCTTGTGTTTAGTCAAACATTTATAACATTGATTTATTCCATGAAAGATAATGTCTTATTATAACACATATAGGATAAATTTTCTTCATTAATGAAAGTGTAAACAGAGATAGATGATTTGAGAAAGGAAACATGCCTAATCATTTTGAAACATAATGAAATCTATCACTAATTCCTCAGAAAATTGTGTTAGAAGATAAGAATCCATTCATTTTTTTAATTCATATACATGATATTGGATTTAATTATATTGATAATTAACTAAATGAATAATTAAACAAAATGTATGATTATATAACACATAAAAGGAAATTAATAAAGAATCATTTAAGCTACATGATTCCTTTTATATAATATAATAAGGGATGAATTTTTCATTATAAGATAGTTTTTTAGTGGTGAAATTAATTAAAAGAAATGATTTTGTGATATATATTATGTTAAAAAATCTAATTAATAAGTTCTCATATATTACAAAATATAGTGATCATGGACAGTTTCTATAACATTTTGATGTGGGAGTAAAACAAGAGGGTGGATTATATGTTTATTAATTTATTAACTTGGAAAATGGTGGGACAAGTGGTATTTTAGTGATAATATTCTTAGAATATGAATCTAATCTTTTTATAGATTATAAAGAAATTGATAGGGCCCAATCATATGGTCTTGAGAACCCAACTATTTTTTAAAACCATGATTTTATGTCCATTGAAATAGAAGCCGCATTAGAACATCATAAAATAATAAAAAACAAATGAATAATTTAATTGGTGTTTCATTAATGTTACAAATTTAGACAATTTATATGGATGAGATTAAAACTAAAAGAAATGTAATGAAATTTTCTTGGGGATAAGTGTTGCGATGAATGTGATAGGGATACTCAGTAGAGGAAGTATGGGGAAAAAACTATTGTGAGGGAAAATATTTAGATCAATGATAGTAAGAATGAAAAAATAGGAATTATCCTACTTAATAATTGTCACGACCTGCCTTCACCAAAAGGAGGGAAGGGTCAGCAGATTTCCAGGCCCTTCCTTCTTTAAGTTGTAGGAGAGATAATGACCCCCGAGTCCTGCCTCCAGTAGGCCCCGGGGTGGCGACTAGCACCAAGGGTATGGGTTATCACAAATATGGGAGGCATTACCCTTTTTATTATTTAGGATCGGGAAATAGGATAAGTCAACCACCCAGAAAGGGAAAGAAACAGGTGTAAATAAATAATCCCAAACAAAGCCCCCATGCATGTTTAAACAGATTACAACAAGGTGCAAGTACAAAAAGAGGCTCAAAGTACAATACCAAAAGAAAACAAAGGTACGACAACAGCAAAAACTCCAACTGTCCGACTAGTAGTGTCCCGCATAGCCCTGGTAGTCCTCCTGGAAACTTGAAAGTAAACGTAGGGTGAGCATACAAGTACACTCAGTAGAGAAAACCAAGACTCTCGTGCACAAGTGGGGGAACGTGCTAAAGTACCATGAGAAAGGAGCAAACCAAACTCCTATTCAAGGTAAACTAACCACCCCAGGCCTCACTAAGGCACGCTCCCCAAATAACGCAAGTCAAGTAATATATATAATCAGAGCACATCGATGTTTGGGTACCCCGCGCCACTTTCCCACTGGTTATTGAGACATCCTACGCATCAGACCAATCCCGCCATTCTCACCGTAGTCCCACTACCACACCCGCCCGCACACACCTGGGCCACAACCACACGCAGTCCCACTGCCGAAATCCCGCCCGCACACACCTGGGCCTCAACCACACGCAGTCCCACTGCCGAAATCCCACCCGCACACACCTGGGCCTCATCCCGAAGACACTTGGGAAACCACCTGCCGCACACACCTGGTCAACCACAGTACTACCCTGCCCGAAGGTTCATGGGCTAATAATGGACCTCAGGCCATCATAGCCTGCCCGAAGGTACTTGGGCTATCTGGGAAAGGGTGCAGAAAAGGAACAAATAACCAGCCACAAAGGATAGTGTTGGGAAAAACACCCTTCCCCCATAAATGGGGGTGTTCGGCACTGAGTGCTCAACTTGGGTGGGGCGCGAATAAGAAACACAAAGCAACAAGTATAGATATAGGTAACAAACACTCACCCAAATCTTAGGTTTTCCTAGCCAACCTACAGAACACAACACCACTGCGTCCGAGTCACAGTTCACGACCCTTGCCCACAAAAAAAACCATTTGTCCCATTCTTGTTTCTTGTTCAGTTAAAATGTTCAATTAATTTTAAGCACTACTGGGAAACTACCATAAGAATAACCAAGGAAAGCGTCAAAAGAATGGATCAACCAAAACACTCACACCCGGTTCTGTCAACAGAGGATCTCTCCCCAATTTGTGATATAAATGAGTACCCACCCGGTCTCAAACTCACAACTACCGAAACCATACCAACAGGGAATCCCATCCCCAAATTCACACAACCACCGGGTAATTTCAGATTTAAAAGACTTAACACACTCCGTGATTTCAAACCTGTGTGTTCTAACCTAGAGTTAACATAGTAGGGTTTATCCTGGTGCTTCCAACTTATTCAGCCGGGTATACGTGATTAACCAATTCCACAGCAGGAGTTCACAATTTCAGCATCCCATTTAAAAAATCACGAGGGGATTCATCAGTGCATGTACAACGACCACCAACGGCCTCAATTTTCAGAAAAAACATAAACCAGCAAAACTAAAAAGGATGATCACAAGATAAAGCATAAACAACGATCACAACCCCTTACCCTTCTTTCTTTAGAACTTCTTTTATTATCTTCATTAAGGTTCGGTTCAACCAATTCCATAGGAACAAAATAACGCCCACCCCGTATGATACACAAAAGTGAGAGACGAGAGAAATTCCCTACTTGCTGATAGACGACCAACGCTTATGTCAGGGGGGGAGGCGGAACTTCACGGATAACGACGCGGCGTGCCCGATGCACCAGAAGAGCCACGATCGAGGAAGGTAGAAACCACGACCTAACCCTTAATTTATAAGAGCCGGGGGTGGTTGAGATAAAAATGCTAAACCGCGTAAGACGTGGAAGTCGTGGGTTGACCACGCGGCTTGACTCATCATTAAAGGTGCTGGGTGGTTTAAACCGACTCATGAGTCGATTCAGTATTTAATTAAATCTTTTGTGCGCGTTTTGGATCTTTAAGATATTTTTTTAAATGAGGCAGAATAGGGTTTAAAACCCTATTTGCGAAAAAGGAGCGTTACTGGAACAACTTGGCAAGGCCGGGTGACGTCGGCCGGTTCCGCCGATCGGTATAACGACCCATACTTTACATGCATTGTTAATACTTCAAAATTGAAGCACACTTATTACAACATATGACAAAACCACAAAGGACCGTATAGGTATAGTGTCTTTAGAAACTGGGAAACATAAACAACTGGTTCATAAATCTTCTACAGTGCCTCCCATTTATTTCATCATATCTAGGGTCCCTTTTAGCATATTCTACTTAATATCCATCTTCCTGACCTGGGGAAAAGAAAACATAAAAGGGTGACCTCAAATTCTCAGCAAGGGAAAATAATGGAAATAAAAATCATATCATATCTTTTTGAAAATCAAAAACTGCAAAAAAGATCATAATATCTTATCATGGAATAAATCATAGAAGTCAAAATGAGATCCCCATAATCATAACATAAAACTTGAAACTTTGTGGCATGCACACATAATCATGGAAAATCATTTCTTGTTAGTCATGACTCATTGCCAAGACTATCTTAGTGGACAAATTCCCTTTCTGAACCGAGTCACCCTCGTTCCAGTCCTGTTTCACTGAACCTGTATAACCTACCGTTCCAGCCATGTCTATCTCATGAGATATATAATCTTTACCCAATGCATTGGAGGGAGATATAGGTCCCACCCATCTTATAATGAATCCTTTCTTATGTGTGCCACATAATCATAAAACATACATCATCGCATAACACATGTAAAAAAATGGGATTCTTGAAACATCATGACATCATAAATCAATTCATATAAGATAAAGGAATTCACAACATGATCAAATCAATGTAATAATAGGGATAAAAATAGAACCCTTTATTATCTTAGATGGAAAATAATTTTGATAAAACACTTGAACTCCATTCTTGAGGAAAATATCCTTTCTTCTTCAAAAACATTTTTCCTTTCATAACATGTCATAGAACATTAAAATAAAAGAATTTGATTAAAAATAAACTTGAAAACATGTAAAGGAAGCTTCTTGGAAATAATTTTTTAAAAATCCATTCATGCTGTATAAGTTAAAAAAACATTCTTCGTACTTTTGTTGGAAAAGTCAAAAAGTACCTCGTTCGAAAAACGACAAAAGATTCCTTTCATACATATTACTAAAAACTCACCGAAGGGTAAAAATGGATTTAATCAATTGTAGGTGGATGGAAAAAATATTACATATTGATGAAACATGGATGTGGATGATAAAATACACCGCAGTAAATACTTACGAATAAACAATCTTTGGATAAAAATGAGATTGTGATATTTCCCTTACCTTAGGTCCGATTTTCTTTGTATGTGTCTGAATCTCCTGTATAATGGTTTAAATAATTTTATTGACTTATTCCAGAGTCATACATATTTATATGATATCATATATGGTCATATTCTTAGCTTCTTGTTAGTAATATTTCATTGTTACTTGTTACTCGGGTCTTTATTGCCTTTTGTTCTTATGCGTGTTTTACCGAATACATTCTTATTCTTATTTTAAGGTTATAGATATCTTATATCCAGAATGGTATTAGTGTAACATATATCATATTTATTCATTAAATTTATATAATTACTATGTAATTATGATCATGTAGAACGAGTCACATCACATCGTGGAGACGGTATTCCGTACGTACGCACGAGTGATGATATCGTTCCTATGATCGTGGAATTGTATTGGAGTGTATATATATTATTTCAGTATAAATATTACATTATAATAATCATAAACAGTTACTCATTACTCCATTATACCCATCCTTGTAAAGTGATGGTGGAAAATAGATTACACCACGGCGTGGAGACGGTATTCCGTACGTACGCACGCGCGGTGATTTCATTTTTCCGTAGGATGGATAGAAGGTGAATTAGGATTGTTTCATAATTATAATAACATATCAGTATGTAAGTAATACTGGTGTTATTACTTTATCATGAAACAACTAAAGAAGAAGAAGTTGAAGAAGAATGAAATTGAAAAGATCGGTAATGGATATTACCTCTTCTTTGGAACGCTTATTTGAATCCTTCACTTAGGGAACTAATATTGATCTTTGAAGAAGACCAAGAACTCTAGGATTATTCTAGGGAAGTGGAGAGGTGAAAATGGCAGGGTTTGGCCGAGCTTGAGTGCTCAATTTGGTGTGAGGAGGAGGGGGAGGAGGTGCCCTTTTATAAGGGAGGAGAGGGGCACCTTAGGAATATCTCAAAATATTATTTTATATTAAAGTAAAAATCGGTTTATAATGGTTCCAAAGGGTCTTATTTCTAAGCTAAAGTGGGGAAGGGTCGAAATCCTATCAACCAATAGGATTTAGACAAGTTTAGGATATTATTTTAACCTTATCAATTAGATTTAACTCTAAGTTAAATAATTTATCTTTTACCTTGTCTTTTGGTTTTCTTTCACTATATGGTTAATACACTAACTATAACATGCCAAAAGAACCCCATATTGTTTATTATTAATATATATATCCTTATCTAAGTTATTTGGCCGAACCATAGATTTTTATGAATAAAATAACAATTAATAATATAATATTTGATTTAAAAACTATTTTGTGTCAATTTTGACACTATTTGATATATGATTTTTTTGAAAGTCATAACAGAATTATATGTTCAAACCAAGTTGATTAAATCAACACTAATATATCATAGTAACCTAGAAAATTTGTGGAATTCATAAAAAGTCTCAAATTACATTTATTTTGGTGTTTATAACATCAATTATGTCAATATTTCAATAATAAGATAATTACATCATCATCATTGTGTCATACATAAATTAAATTATTTAATGTCTAAAAATTACAAATAAAATACCATTATGTAGGAAATCTTTTTAGATTTCTAATGAATATTTATAGTCGAATTTATATTATATATAACCCCATATTAAAAATGATTTACTTATTAAACTTTGATTTTAACTAATTTAACCCTTCTTTAAATAAATTAATAATAAATGTCCTAATCTAATCCAAGTGGGCCTAAATGGTCATATTTTATTCCTAAGTTTGTTTTTGGTCGAATTACACTTGTCCAATAGAATTAGGACATGTGTTAGGGTAATAGTAATATCATATTTACCCTTAGTTACCCTATTTACTATTAACCGCGGTAAAAAAAGTAAAAAGTTACTATTCACCAAAAAATTATTTTTATCTCATTGAACCACATTTTACTTACTGATATCAACCATGTCTGTCGGATTTTCGAAATTCCATTCACAGAAGCGTTAAAATTAAGTTTTATGCAAAATTCAGTTTTTAACCTACCACTTAGTGGTTTCACTATTCATCAAAAAATTGAAAGTTTTCAGAAAAATACCAAAATTTCACCCTAGGCTAATTTCGATATTCTGAGTCCAAAAATGAAGTCCATTTTGAAAAATAAAATTTATAAAATTTCAAAAAGTGGTTATTACTATTCATAACGGCTAGTTTTAATAGCATATTGTTGTTTAGTGAAACTCGGTATTGTGTACGATGCAAGCTATCGAGGAAGGTCGCGATTGCGTGTAAAGAAAGCCAAGAATGTGTTGTGTAGAAAAAGATTCCTTTGATGATTTATATAACATAAAAGTCTCGGGTGTTACAATCGGTCGCACCGATCGGCACCCCTAAAGGATCCTGATTTTGGCAGAGGAAGGGACAAAGGGGGGTCTGGGTCATCACATCAGATACCTCTTAAACGATTCTCGTCCTCGAGAATCACAACAAACCAGAAGGAAAAAGTGGGTCCGAACAACCATCTTCGAATGATACCTCATAGTAGTGAACCCCTGCTAACTAAAAACACTCCCCTGTCAAGATCCAAGCAACATACCACGCCAAACCGCCTGGTTATGTGGGTTTGGGGAGTTTCCCTCCCCCATGTCAAGATATTATCTGCTTTGGGCAGCACTGACTCGCCCGCATGGGTTTAATCGCATCCACCTTAATGTGTCTTGATTAGGGGTCGGGTTCCCTCTTCCTTTTAGCCGGTTCCTTTCACACACAACAGAGGAAAAAAATAAACCAGTACATTTCATAGCCAAAAGTCAAACGTTCTACCACAATAGGTACAAAAGGAACAAAGCTCAAAACATCCCGGGGTATTGGGCACGCATCTGTGCTTCCCTCTCCCACGTACTCTCTTCGAGCCCGCCATGTCTCCACAACACACGAACCAAGGGAATGGCTCGCCCACGAAGCACCTTCTCCTTGCGATCCTCGATCATCACTGGTTTTTCCACAAAGGTTACGTCGTCCTCGATGTCCAGTTCACCCCAATCAAGGACGTGTGAATCATCGTGCAGATAACGACGGAGCTGGGATACATGAAAGACATCATGTATCCTTAGCAGCGGCGGAGGTAACGCTAGTTGATAAGCCACTTCGCCGACCCGCCGCAACACTTCGAAGGGTCCAACGAATCTGCGGGAAAGCTTACCCCCTTCCCGAACCTCCGTTGCCCACGCCGCGGGGAGACCTTCAAGAACACGTGGTCCCCAACCTCAAACTCCAAGGGCCTTCTCCTGGTATCCGCATATGACTTCTGTCGGTCCTGGGCCGCCTTCATACTTTCCCGTATGAGCTGAATCTTCTCTGTCGTGTTCTGCACCACCTCCGGGCCAAGGATGCCTGCCTCTCCTACTTCGGTCCAACACACAAGTGAACGGCATGGCCTCCCGTACAAAGCCTCAAACGGGGCCATACAGATGGTAGAGTGGTAGCTATTATTGTAGGAAAACTCTACTAGAGGCAAGTATCGGACCCATGACTCTCCTGAGTCCAGAACACATGCCCGTAGCATATCCTCCAAGGTCTGGATGGTGCGCTCCGTTTGTCCATCTGTCTGGGGATGGAAAGCAGTGCTAAGGCGTAACTGGGTGCCAAACGCATGCAGCAATCCTCTCCAGATTCACGAGGTAAACCGTGCATCCCTATCCAAGACTATAGACCTCGGAACTCCATGCAACCGCACCACCTCATTCACGTACTTTCGTGCCAAAGCATCCACAGTACTTGACTCCCTGATTGCCAGAAAGTGAGCCGATTTCGTCAACCAGTCCACCACCACCCAGATGGCGTCGCACCCTCCTTGGACCTTGGGTATCCCCGTGACGAAATCCATTGAGATGTCATCCCACTTCCACTCGGGAACAGCTAAAGGCTGTAGTAGGCCGCCTAGAACCCGGTGTTCAGCCTTCACTTGCTGACATACTAAGAATTTAGCCACAAATTCTGCCACCACTCGCTTAACTCCGGAACACCAGAACTGCCCTTTCAGCTCCTGGTACATCTTGGTAACTCCTCGATGCACCGCTAGGGGTGAGTTGTGGAACTCACTGAGAACCTTCCCACACATCACTCTTGGAACAAACAACCTTTTCTGGAAAAGAATCTGGTGCTGATCGTCCTCTGTCCATTCTCTTGGAGCATCGCCCAGGTCAACCCGATCACGCATCACTTCGCACTCGGGGTCTCCCCACTGAGACTCCTCCACTCATCGAAACAGAGATGACTGCACTATCATCTGATATTGGCAGCCTCTACCACTATCCATCTTCGCATCCAGGTGTAAGGCAGCCAACTCCTCCATTGCCTTCCAGGCATTTGCCGACTCTCGGACCGCATCCTTCTGCGTCCTCCTGCTCAAGGCATCGTCCACCACATTGCCCTTGCCCTCAATATAAGAGATTTCAAAGTCGTAGTCCTGGAGGAACTCCACCCATCTCCATTGTCGCAAGTTCACGTCCGGCTGGGAGAAGATATACTTTAAGCTTTTGTGATCTGTGAAGACCACAAAGCATTCCCCGATGAGGTAGTGCCGCCATAACTTTAGCGCAAAAACGACCGCTGCAAGATCCAGGTCATGGGTGGCGTAGTTACGCTCATGGGGGCGTAGCTGCCTGGACCCGTAAGAGATCACCCCTTGCTGCTGCATCAACACGCATCCCAGGCCCTGTCCTGAAGCATCACAAAATACCTCATAGGCCATCCCTTTTTCTGGTAATCTCAACACTGGGGCACTAACCCGCTTTTCTTTTAGGTAGCTGAAGGACGACTCGCATTGATCGCTCCACACGAAAACCTGGTCCTTCTTGATCAAAGTCATCAAAGGGGCTACTACTCGGGAGAAGTTGGGTACGAATCTCCGATAGTAACCTGCCAGTCCGAGGAATCTCCGGACTTCCGCCACATTATTGGGTGCTGCCCAAGAAACAACTGCCTCAACCTTTGATGGGTCGACTGCTACCCCCTGCTCAGACACTACGTGCCCGAGGAAGTGCACTTCTCGTGTCCAGAACTTGCACTTTGACAACATCCCGTAGAGCTGGTGCTGTCGGAGGACTTCCAAAACTGTCCTCAGGTGCTCTGCATTGTCCTTTTCTGACCTTGAATAGATCAGGATATCGTCGATGAATACCACCACAAACCGATCCAGGTACTCCAGAAAGATGGGGTTCATAAGCCCCATGAACACGGCTGGGGCGTTCGTAACACCAAAGGGAATGACCACGAACTCGAAGTACCCATACCTGCACCTGAACTCCGTCTTCGGGAAGTCGCCATCCTTCACCCTCAGCTGGTGGTATCCGGACCGCAGGTCGATCTTCGAGAACCATCAGGCCCCCCTCAGTTGGTCAAAAATATCATCTATCCTCGGAAGAGGGTAGCGATTCTTGATCGTTACCTGATTTAGCCTCCTGTAGTCGATGCACAACCTGAGGCCACCATCCGGCTTCCTTGTGAACAAGACTGGAGCTCCCCATGGTGATGCACTCAGACGGACATAACCCCTCTTCATCAGATCGTGAATCTGTATCCGCAACTCTCGTAGCTCCGACGGTGCCATCCGATAATGAGCCATCGAGATCGGACGAGCGTCGGATTGTAGGTCTATCCCGAACTCGATATCGCGTCGAGGGGGTAGAATCGTCACCTCCTCAGGAAATATGTACATAAACTCGCGGATGATCTCTGGCACTTCCACCATCTCAGCATCTACTGATTCCAATGTCAGCTTGGTCAACAAGGAGAGGTGAGGTTCCTCCCTCCTGTTTCCCTTCGGACAGCTCTGCTCGCCGGTGAAGGTAACACGCTGGCCGTCCAAACCTGAGAACACCAACCTTCTTTGGAAACAGTCGATGACGGCGCACACAGAAAATAGCCAGTCGATGCCTTGGATGACATCGTACGGATGAATCTGTAGCAGAAGGATATCCCTAACCGACTGATGTGTCCCTAACATCAGTCTACATCCCCGAAAAACAAACAGCAAGCCGGTCTGACCTCCAACTGGTGTGCTCAACACCAGGGGCACTGGAAGTCTCTCGGCATCTAGACTCAAGGAACGGGCTAGACTGGGTGCAACAAAGGAGTGCGAAGCTCCAGTATCGAACAAAGCATAAGCAAGAGTGCTAAACACATTGATCGTACCTCGAACAACCTCTGGCCCTGTTGGAACTGTTGCCTCTGCGGCATTTAACTATCCACGCCCAGCTCCCCTGCCCCTCGGCTGTCGGCCACCTCCCCGACCACGCCCTGGTCGAGGTCCCTGGGGAGCGCCCTGAGGTCGGCCTCCTCCTCCTATGTCTGCCTGCGGAGGAGCGGGAGCGCGCTGTCCCTGATGCTGCTGCCGGAAGGGTTTGGCTGGAAACTGCTACAGCGGCGGATGCTGGGGATGACTGCCACTGCTGTACTGCACCCGATCGGGGCACTGACTCCGGAGATGTTCAAGGCTCCCGCAGATAAAGCACCGTGGTCCCGAGCCTGAAGGGAATGAACGTGGGCTAGGGGATCAAAACTGAAACTGCTGCGGTCTGCTCCCTATGGGTCGGAACCTGGAGGGTCCCGATGCTGGAGGGCTGGTGCTGACGACCTTCCCCTTCGATGGTCCCAGCTGGATCCCTTCTCGTGACACTCTGCCCATAGCATGCATCCTTTCCACCACATCAGCCTTATTCTGGACCTCTAAGTATGTCGGAAGGGTAAAGAGGGTAACAGCATACTGGAGGGAGGGTCGGAGCGCCTCCTCCAAACGTCTTTCCTGAGACTCCTCATCGGGAAAGAGGTCCGGAGCAAAACGTAGGAGGTCCTTGAACTTGATTCCAAGTTCCCTCACGGACATGCTCCCCTGCTGGAGGGAGAGTAGCTCCTGCCTCTTCTCCGCCTTCATTGTCGAGGAGAGGAACTCCACCCGGAACTCCTTCTCGAAATCCGCCCAAGCAACCTCAGACTCTTTCCTATTCCCCAGGTGAAGCATCCACCACAGACGTGCCGCTCTTCACATCTGGCTAACAGCCAAAGGAACCCAGTACTCGGTCGGGGCCCGAATCAGGCCGTAGGCTATAACTAGCTCCTCTAACCAGCCTTCCGTCTTCATATCAGAGGTGCTGCCCTCATACTTCTCGAGGGCCTGTCGCTGGAAGGCCCGAAGAGTCTTTTGCCACTGGTCGCCCCTCTTCCTCTCGATCAGCTCTCTGCCAATCGGCTAAAGTAGTCTCCGGGGCCTCGATCGCCTGTACCACACGTGGTCGCCTCCCAGGTGCCATAGCTATAAGGTAAACAAGGAATGCCTAAGCCCAAGTAGTGAATACTAAAAAGAAAAAGTTCTTAAAATTTTAAATTTATTCTTAATTCCCAAAATATCCTAGAAACATAAGAACAAAAGTCATTTATGATGCATGTACCTTTCCTAGGGTCTCTACCCTGCAATCAGTGTGGTCTCACTTGGTCGTTTGGTAGGCCCATAGTCCTTGCATCGGATCATGGGGGGCCCTAAAATCCCGTGTCCTAGCCGGTCTTCCCTGGCCTAATTCACACACCAAGGTCACCCAACGCTGTTTCCTTACCATCCCATGCAATCCTCACTGTGCCTAACTCCATACTCCATCCTACCTCTCAAACCTCCGCCTCTGATACCATTCTATCATGACCCGCCTTCACCAAAAGGAGGGAAGGGTCAGCAGATTGCCAGGCCCTTCCTTCTTTAAGTTGTAGGAGAGATAATGACCCCCGAGTCCCACCTCCAGTAGGCCCCGGGGTGGCGACTAGCACCAAGGGTATGGGTTTTCACAAATATGGGAGGCATTACCCTTTTTATTATTTAGGATTGGGAAATAGGATAAGTCAACCACCCAGAAAGGGAAAGAAACATGTGTAAATAAATAATCCCAAACAAAGCCCCCATGCATGTTTAAACAGATTACAACAAGGTGCAAGTACAAAAAGAGGCTCAAAGTACAATACCATAAGAAAAAAATGTACGATAACAGCTAAAACTCCAACTGTCCGACTAGTAGGGTCCCACACAGCCCTGGTAGTCCTCTTGGAAACCTGAAAGTAAACGTAGGGTGAGCATACAAGTATACTCAGTAGAGAAAACCAAGACTCTCGTGCACAAGTGGGGAACATGCTAATGACCCGTGAGAAAGGAGCAAACCAAACGCCTATTCAAGGTAAACTAACCACCCCAGGCCTCAGTAAGGCACGCTCCCCAAATAACACAAGTCAATTAATATATATAATCAGAGCACATCGATGTTTGGGTACCCCGCTCCACTTTCCCACTGGTTATTGAGACATCCTACGCATCAGACCAATCCCGCCATTCTCACCTCAGTCCCACTTCCACACCCGCCCACACACACCTGGGCCACAACCACACATAGTCCCAGTGCCGAAATCCCGCCCGCACACACCTGGGCCTCAACCACACGCAGTCCCACTGCCGAAATCCCGCCCGCACACACCTGGGCCTCTTCCCGAAGACACTTGGGAAACCACCTGCCGCACACACCTGGCCAACCACAGTACTACCCTGCCCGAAGGTTCTTTGGCTAATAATGGACCTCAGGCCATCATAGCCTGCCCGAAGGTACTTGGGCTATCCGGGAAATGGAGTAGAAAAGGAGATAATAACCAGCCACTATGGATAGTGTTGGGAAAAACACCCTTCCCCCATAAATGGGGGTGTTCGGCACTGAGTGCTCAACTTGGGTGGGGAGAGAATAAGAAACACAAATCTACAAGTATAGATATAGGTAACAAACACTCACCCAAAGCTTAGGTTTTCCTAGCCAACCTACAGAACACAACACCACTGCGTCCGAGTCACAGTTCACAACCCTTTCCCACAAAAAAAACCATTTGTCCCATTCTTGTTTCATGTTCAGTTAAAATGTTCAATTAATTTAAAGCACTACTGGGAAACTACCATAAGAATAACCAAGGAAAGCGTCAAATGCATGGATCAACCAAAACACTCACACCTGGTTCTGTCAACAGAGGATCTCTCCCCAATTTGTGATATAAACGAGTACCCACCCGGTCTCAAACTCACAACTACCGAAACCATACCAACAGGGAATCCCATCCATAAATTCACACAACCACCGGGTAATTTCAGATTTAAAAGACTTAACACACTCTGTGATTTCAAACCTGTGTGTTCTAACCTAGAGTTAACATAGAAGGGTTTATCCTGGTGCTTCCAACTTATTCATCCGGGTATACGTGATTAACCAATTTCACAGCAGGAGTTCACAATTTCAGCATCCCATTTAAAAAATCACGAGGGGATTCATCAGTGCATGTACAACGACCACCAACGGCCTCAATTTTCAGAAAAAACATAAACCAGCAAAACTAAAAAGGATGATCACAAGATAAAGCATAAACAACGATCACAACCCCTTCCCCTTCTTTCTTTAGAACATCGTTTATTATCTTCATTAAGGTTCGGTTCAACCAATTCCTTAGGAACAAAATAACGCCCACCCCGTATGATACACAAAAGTGAGAGACGAGAGAAATTCCCTACTTGCTGATAGACGACCAACGCTTATGTCAGGGGGGAGGTGAACCTTCACGGATAACGACGTGGCGCGCCCGATGCACCAGAAGAGCCACGATCGAGGAAGGGAGAAACCACGGCCTAACCCTTAATTTATAAGAGCCGGGGGAATTTGAGATAAAAAAACTGAACCGCGTAAGACGTGGAAGTCGTGGGTTGACCACGTGGCTTGACTCATCATTAAAGGTGCTGGGTGGTTTAAACCGACTCATGAGTCGATTCAGTATTTAATTAAAACTTTTGTGCGCATTTCGGATCTTTAAGACATTTTTTTTAAATGAGGCAGAATAGGGTTTAAAACCCTATTTGCGAAAAAGTAGCGTTACTGGAACAACTTGGCAAGGCCGGGTGACGTCGGCCGGTTCCGCCAATCGGTCACACCGATCGGTCGCACCGATCGGTCTCACCGATGGGTCTCACCGATCGGTCTCACCGATCGGTCGCACCGATCGGTCGCACTGATCGGTCTCACCGATCGGTCTCACCGATGGGTCTCGCCGATCGGTCTCACCGATCGGTCACACCGATCAGCACCCCTTAAGGATCCGGATTTTGGCAAAGGAAGGGACCAAGGGGGGTCTGGGTCATCACAATAATGATATAAAAATTCTTATTGTGTACAATCACTTTATTTTATCATTCGTAGAAGAATTATTTTTTTATCTAAGAATTATTTTATTAATATTTATTTTCAACTTTTTATTATATATTAGAAAGGTATTGAAAATACAAAATGGATTTTAGTTATTCTACCTGATTGCGGAATCAAATGGGATTACTTTACTGAATTTAAACATATGTGATTGAAGGATACCTTGAATATGTAATTTATTAAAATCTGTACACTGCCTAAAAAATTCATACATTTCATTTGAAATCACAACCATCAATGATAAGTGGAATGAGTTTTTTCCGTGAACATATGGTTGTTTGATCCATATCCTCATTCATCTAGGAGCTCAATGAAATTAGAGTGATAAATTTTAAAAGGATTATATTTAACATAAATAAATCACTGATATCTCAAATGACTCAATAAATAAAAAATACATTGAAAACATAGTCAGCAATAAAAATCAACAAGATTGAGGAGTTAATATTAACACATTTATTCACTTGTTACAAATTGGGATTGATGGTGTTTTGGTGGTATAATTATTAGGATCACATGTTTATTTGTTATCTTATGATGAAAATATAGATAGGGCACAATAACATGGTCTTGAGAACCCAACGTTTTAAAGAAACACTTCAATTTCATTAGGGATTAACTAATAAAATCGTGGGTCCATCTCTATGGGATGAACTAAAAAAGAAAACAGGAAAATGAAATGAAGTCATTAATTACTGAAATCGAATGGTGATTGGAATGAATTGAAATAGTTTCAGAAGATATAATATGATGAAATGAAAGACCGACACATCAATATAATATTTAAATGAAAAAAATATTTTTTTACTAAATTTATTAGGTAGGTGATAATGGTAGAGGTTCCATAAAATAAAATATGAACATTGTTTATATAGATGATTTCTGAAAACTTGAATTGCATAATATGTTTACTATAATATCACCATGATTTTTGCATCATTAAAATTCACAAATCAAGGAGAAAATTATTTCACAATGTTTCTCCACCGAAGTACTTGCCTCCATAAAACATAACCTCCCAAAATAGAGGAAATGTGTTTGAATCACTCAATTTCATTTCCATTCTCAAAAAATCACAACTACCAAATAAATTATTAATGTTGTGGAAAATAATTTTTCAAATAGTGTTATCGCACAATCTTGATCTCATTCATGTTGTGTCCCAGCTAAAAAAATATATCCCTTTTGAAGGTGACAAAATTTGGGAATGAAAAAGGATGTGTTAAAGAGGAGCTCAAATGGACGAAATTTGATGAGCATGCAGATTGAGTGATACAATATCGTATAAAGTGTAGTAAAAATATTTTCATAACTTAGGTTCTGAGAGGATTGATTGATCTATGATGTTAAAGGGAGAGAGGCATTATAGGTCGACTTCTTCAAGAGCTTGAATTATATAGAAGAAAGATCTGTTAGGGGTGAGTTTATAATCTCAATGAAGGTTTTATCATCTCTTTTTTTAGACTGATAAATCCGATCATTATCGGTGATGTAAATATATAATTGATAATGGTGTTTCTTGTTATAATTAATGAAAAAAATATTAATAATATTAATATTAAATATGAATAAATTAGAAAAAACGTAAAAATTTTTTCACATTACTAATAAATTAACAATTATAAATGCATGAATATTAAAAATGATTTAAATTCATTATTTAAAAATAATGAGACATCAAAAATATTTTAAATTGGATATGTTTTATTAATTAGAGGGATTATAAACATAAAATAAAATATATATACATATATATATATATTAAAATGAAGATGAATAGATATTGGAAATATTAAAAAATAGTAAGTAGGTACTTATAAATAAATATTAGAAAAGTACTAACTTCTAAAAAATATAAATATTAATAAATATTTAAAATTCAATAATATTATTAACTTAAATTATATGAAAATTTAAAGTATAAAACAAAATAGAGAAAATAATATGTAAAATATTTAATTAATTAGAGTAATTATAGGAATTGTAAACATGAACAAAAAATAATGAAAATAAAAACAAACTTATTTAAATGAATTAATTATATTGATTTAAGGAAATTTAAAATGAGTAGAACATAGTAAATAATATTGATTGAATATAAATAGTATTTAAAATTATTTAATAATTATGTATTGGTCCTAAAATAAACTATATTGGTTGTAAATAAATATAAAAATGAAGAGAATACTAGAAAGTACTAAATAAAAATTTAAATAAAATAAATATAAAAACATAAATCATTTTAAAAATATTACAATGTAAAAAATATAATTGAATATATATTAAAAATATAGATTGAATCATATTAATAGTATTAAAACTTAGTAAATAAATATAAAAAAGAATCAAACAAATATTTTTTGAAAAGTCAATCAATATTAAAAATGAATAAATAATACTAAATAAATGTATTTTAAACATTAATAAATAATATTTATTATATTAAAAATATATATATTTTTTGTTAATTCCTTAAATTATATAAATTAGGTACACTAATAATAAATTAATAAATCGATATTATTAATTTTAAAATATTAAATTCTAAAAACAAATTACTACATTGACATAAAAATATTTTTATTTAAATTCATTTCAATTATATAAATCAATATCATAAAAAACACAAAACATAATAAAAAATTGAATAAATATTAATCATATAAATTATAAACTTTTTGAAGATTCTAAAACATATTAAATAAATTTGTATACATTTTAAAAAATAAATAAATTAAAAAATCATTAAAAACTAATATGTATTAAAATTGAAAATATAATAATAAATAAATTATTATTTAAAATTAACAAATAAAAATAATTAAATCTATATTAACAATTGTAAATTTTAAAATTATTATAATATTTTTTTAAATATACTAATTTTGTAAATTTCAATCATATTTTAAATTTTTATACATAATAAACAAAAACAAATTAATATAATTAATATAAATTAAAATAAATATTAAAAATATTACATAATAAATATATATATGAACAAATAAATGTTATAAAATTTTTAAATTTCAAAAAAAATTTAAAAACATTTAGATATAAAAAACATAAGATTCAATGAAATTGTATTACAAATTAATAAATTATATTTAATAGAAAAAAATATATTAAAAAATAAATTCATAATATTAACTTCAAGAACTGTAATCAAATATAAAAATGTAGATAATATTTACAAAATTGCATTTAAATGAAAAAATTATATAAATTTCAAACAATATAAAAATATTACATTTTAATAGATAAAATTGAATAAATTCTAACTATGGAAATTAAAAGAATATTGTAGATAATATATAGTAAATAAATTTGAATAAATTATAAAAATTTAATAAATTATAGAAATATTATATCAAAACAAATTAAAATATAAACTAAACATGAAATAATGTAAAAAATATAAATATTACATGTTATACATTCATATGTACACATATCATATACATACACATAATCATTCATATATGTACCTCCCAATATTGACCTAGATATAATAAAATAGATTCAAATTTCAAATATCTCTAATAAAAATTCATTTATATTAATAATTTTTTTTATGTTAAATATATATAACAATATATACTATTATTATGAATTAAATACATTTTTAATAGTATATATAATTTAAAATTAATTATAAAATATAAGTATAATAATTTTATATATTTTGGAAATATTTTTTATAGATAGTTATATAAATATTTTTTCAGTGCTAGGAAAATATTTGATTTAGGAAAACCATTATGAGTGATAAAAAATTTGATGAAAGTGTGTAATATTTTATCTTTAATTTCTATTTAGCATTGTTAAAATCCAGTGTTGTATATCACATGATCTGTGGTAGTGTTTTTTTATGTTTCTTGAGTATAAATCCTTAAGTTTATCTGACATGTTCATTACTGATCTACCATAAGTTAAAAAATTAGTCAGGGCTTCAAAAACGTTTCCAAAGGGTCCTTCTCTGCCTAATGTGAGTCATATGTGGTGTTGATTTCATATTCTTTATTATTGCAGATCAATAAAAATGTAAGGTAAAAATAATTAGATTTCACTCTTCTCTAAGACAAATAATATAATTGTAATAAAAAAATTTCTGTCCCAAGATTCTTTTCATGAGAAAAAATATTATATTATATTATTTGGTCATTCGGAGAAACGACTACCCCATTAGATAAATTGAAAAAAATAATGAATTGATTTTATAGATTTCGTCTTCAATCCTCCAAATTGCTTTCTCGATATTAGAAATTTAGCATCACTGACACTTTAATCACACTCTTAAATATTAAAATGATACTTCACAATTCCATTTAAGCATTAAAAATCATGATATTCAAGCATTTTTCTTTATAAAAATAACTATCTTATCTATTTATTACTTTTACATTAACATCAATATCCTTTTTATCTTTTTTTGTAACTATTTTTTCAGGTTAATCAAATAGAGTTAAACTATGTGTTACTACAAAGAAAATGACCAAAAAAAGGATATAACAAATATTTGATCATTTTAATTTTTCACATTTTATATTTACCATGCATGGAATAATCGAATTCTATTGCATTTTAAATACTTTAAAATTTTAATTGACAAGATATATATTTTAAAAAATCATATAAAATCACTAATTAATATTTTAACCATAGCACCCAAAACCTAAAACGTGCCACATTTTATGCCATTCGATGTTGACTAGTAGTGAGAGTCTATGATCAAACGTGGTGATACTATACTCTAAATATAATTACCATCAATAACAAGTAAATAACCATATATTCACTAAAACCAAAATTAATAGTATGTGTTTTGGAATTACAATGAAAGAAAACTATGTGAAAATTTACATTCACCATAGTGAAATAAATGAATATATAGATAATACAATCATTGATATTAAATGAACAACCACTACAATGATCAGAAATATAAAAAAAATGAAAAAATATTTTAAAAGTGAAATATAATATATCTCTATGCATTAACTCCATTCCATCTCCAACCCTAATCGAGTTTCATCAACCTGATCCCATGTGAAACCTTTTCCCAATATATGCCAATTTATAAGGTTTTCATGTGCACCAATGTTCTCAAGCAGGGTATGAGAAATATATATTAGTAGGGTAAAATAATTTTCACATTATATACACCATCATATACATATTTATTTACAGTGAAAATATATAAGAGAAATAATTTTACACAACCATGCACTTTGGGTGATCGTGTGCTAACCTATACACCAAGACAACCAATCATACCTGGATAATATAATAACAGATGAAGAAGGAACCAAATTACAAAATCCCAACAAATATATTATAATCTTGGGTATTTTTTAAATATATTTCTTATATACTACCATATTACACAAGGTCGGGTCCCACATTCCCATCATGGACTCATACCCTCTCAATCATTGAGGTCCATGCAAGCACTATCACACTCAAGGTTAGGTGAAACAAAATATACAGTGACACATAACATCAATAGCTTACCTATATCTCAGGCTGGTTCTCATAATCCCATATGGAACAATAACCTCTCACTTAGGGAGATCCATGCTAACACTCTATCACTCATATCGTGGTAGAAAATTCTATCATTGACCCATACCCTCCCACATAATATAGTAGAAGATTACACCCTCTCACTGAAGGTTATGCAAAAATTCCAGATCCTTAATGAATACCCACTCACATAGGGATGCCTATTGTAGTACACAATTACTCATATAGTGTTAAATCATCAACATACTACCAATTTTCAAACACAATACCCATAAAATAAGTGGATCATAAACTGATTCATCATGGAAAATATTAGGCGAACTCAAAAATGGTCAAATAAAACCCCCTTGAATGTAAGAAAACCTTTATGTTCTATGCCTATTAATATAAAAAAATCATGTGGAATTAATATTTTAATAACATATATTTTTGAAATTACATATTCGTATGTTCCTTAAATCAATGATCCTTTTATCACATCCTTGATAAAACAATAATGAAAATTTGATAAGTAAATACACTTCTTAATTTACTGTTTTATTTATCCAAACCATAATCCAATAAATTTGAATAATTTTGAATTGGATTTTTTAAGTTACATTTTTTTGTTCATTTGTCCATTTATTTATTTATCCAATGTGAATTATAAGAGAACTTCATCTGGGATCCCAATTTCTTATTTTAATCTAGTTTTAGACTAATGTGAATAATTTTTTCTTTATCTCCCTGATGTGTTCTCTTTTACAATGAATAAGTTATTTAAGAATGATTTTAGAATTCTAGACCCTTCATGTGACAATTATAATCAACTTTATTGTTTTCACTAAAAACCCCATCATAACTACAAAGTTTAAAATTCCATGAATAGTGAAATTATTTCATAAAAATCATATTAAATCAATAACATTAATATCAATAAAATAAAAACAATAGTGAAAATTTTCCCTATGTTAATAATAATTTAATGCTTAAATTTATAACTTAAAAAACTACACTCAAAATTTATAAAAATATATTGTAATTAAATAAAATTTAAATCTGAAACAGATTAGTATCACATACCTATAGATGGACTATTACAACTTAGTTTTATAATTTTATATTTTTTCATCATTTTTTCATATAGAATAATGTTATAAAATATAAAATCGGTTATAAAATATACATACAACCTAACTTATTTTAATTGAATAGATGAGTAAATATCTTATTTGAAGCTCAGTGAAAACCTAAATTTAAAATGAAATAACTCATGAAAAATTATTTAAATAAAATAAATAAAATGAAATAAACATGTAAATGAAATAATTGGGAAATATTTATTTAACAAGAAATTTGTCTCGTTGTTTGAAATAATTGGGAAATATTTATGATAGCGGGAGAGCTTCTTTGATAAAAACCATCAAATGTCCTTTTTTCATTATTTCATCATATATTACTCCTTATCAAGTGAATCATGGATAGAGTTGGTCAAATATATACCCTGGTAAATATGATATGGCTATCATGGTGGGAGAATGATAATAAATGTGTCCACTTCCATTATTTTTTATACCAATTTTAATGTATATACTTATTTATCTTAAGAAACCTTTTCTAAAATTTAAATCTCAATACTCTCTTTAATGGTTGCTAATTTAGGTTACTCTCTAAAGTCTAAGGTCAAATTCTGCTCAGTCACTCATGAATATTCAATAGGAATGTAGTTATTATATAGTTGAAGAAATGATAAAACTATTGGAATTAAATATAGGGAAAGGTATAAACCCCCATGGGGAATGGAAATTATCTCTTATTATTTAGTTAATTTCTCTATAATTTTTTTATCATGATAGGTTAGTGAATCCATAACGGTTTCTTCAAATCATTTATTCTCCTATTATTTTTTCCATCAACCAAGGAATACTCAAAAAATGATTCTAAATTTTAAAAATAATGTGGTTTAAAATTCAACTGAATTTTTGTAACAGTAAAAAATGTTGAATATAAAATTTGATCAACCTATTTAGTAAAATAACTAGAAAAAACTGTATCTTAATGAGTTTCATATGTTTCATATTAGAAATATAATGACAGAATACTTTTCTTATTTTTCTTCAACCTCTTGTATATACCCATTATATGATAGAGGGTTGGGATTTCTATGTGCCTTGGAAAAATATTTATATAAATCATAGATGTATAATGGGATCTCGGTGAAGTCATTGGATTAGGCTTCTAGAAGGGATAGTTTGTGACACTTTTTGACATCCTTGAAGATCTCCCTAAATGGATCTCTTCCATCTGGTCAACATAGATCATAGAATGATAGTAATTTTGTGGGTAATTAATAAAATTAAGATCATTTTGAAAAAAAAATTATATTTAAAAACAATACAATATTTCCATTTTGAAATTGAAATGGTTACTAATTTATTTATTATATACCAAAAATGGTTCCATGGTTTGAAACATCACTCACGAGGTGTGAAAAAACATTATTTATTTTTTATGTGGGAACATAATACATAGCCAGAGTTATCCCATTTTAATTGAATTTATTGTCAACACACATTAATACTAATTCACTCTATTAAAATTTTTAGGATTTATATATACATGAAAAAACTGTATATATTATGGTTAGATTCTGGAATTGAAAATTAATAAATTAATAAGTAATATAATATGAATATATATAGAATGTTTAAAATCAATGGTCTTGGTCTTATGTTGTTATACTTGGGTACCTTCATTATTCATTATTTATTGTGTAAATTATATATTATAGTACTTATGTAATTACCCTAATAGATACCAATAATATTAAACTTTTTATTTAATTAAATGTAATTTGGATATAAAAAACACATGGATTATTTTGTATTATTATATCCAATTGGTTCTAAAGGACAATTATGTATCTTTACTGTTCATAATATCGAAATTTAATAGTGATCACAAGACTATTATATATATTGGTTTTTAACAAAACACTTTGGAACAAAAGAATGATTTGATGTCCTAAACATGTAGGATCATACCCTACGGAGCCCATTTATTAGAGCATCGGTGGGAGAAAAAATTATTGGGATTTCCCTAAGACCAAGCCCGATCAATGATCCAACAATATAAGCATGAGAGGAACAATTTACAGGAAATTTACAATCTAATCATGATCATGATCGAAACCACATTTTACTAAACAACCCCATTAATTACCCATCGTTGTGCACCATACTCTTAGGGATTATTGTGGTTTATTAATAGGATATGTATCAAGAACCTAGTGATTGAAATATTTATATTATTGTTAATAAAATAATGAATACATTTTCATCCTATTATGGTTATTTTGAAATGATTTTGACTACACACACATATTTTTTTAATATTCAAATTAAATTAATAAATCTAAAAATAAATGGTTTTTTTAAATAGATAATATTTTATTGAATTATTATTAAATAACAATTATCAAATATTAATGATCATAGAATTTTTATGATGTCAGATGTAGTTTTTATAAGGGTTCAAAAAATGTTATTATTGTAAAACCGTAAATATTTAATAAATGTTGGTCATAATTTGGAATGTTAAAATAGAGTATTTATAATAATATTTAGATAAAATTTATTTTAATTTTTAAATCAGGATGTTTATATTATTTAGTTCTTAATTTTTCATAACATTCTAAGACAGGTGAATTTTTGGGTAATAATTAAATACCATATAAATATACATTGAGTTTTATGACATCATAATGGCCCAATAGTAATGTAATAAATACTATAAAATTAATACTTGGTAAACTATATTTGTTCATTTTAAAAAATTTAATTTTATATTTATTTTATTTATCATTTAAATCGTCAATTAGTCATTTAAGTTATATAATATAATTTTAGATTTTTTATATAATTTATTTAAGAGTGATACTCCCCTCCACCTAAGAATGGGAATTATATTATTATCATAATCCCCTATCCTTATAACATAATTCAATCCACTCACATTTTTTATTAACCATATGAAAACCCACTGTATGGTTTTCGGTTTTGAATGTTTGATTATTTGGGTCCATTACAAAAATAATAATGAAATCTTCCTCCTTTCAAACATAAACCAACCCACGCTCCAATTTCTCATCACTAATACTATTTTTAGCATGACCAAATGCTTCCTCATAATTTATAGATTCCTTATATGGTGACCTAATATTTCAATAATCCCCTCCCAAGGCTTTGGGGAAACACATTCATGTAAGGGATCTTCACCTTCCACTATTTCATTCAATTAAAGAATCATCCTTGATATTTTCACTTATAATATAAATTGATTATAATATAATTCACATAATAATATTATAATTCATTCCAACTGATGTTATTTTGATGATATACTATTTATATTCTCTTATTTTGACATTCATCTATGTAGTTATTATGCCAAAATTTTATAATGGATCTTCCACCCTAATCATTTATCAAGCATTCCATTAATGTTATGTCTTTTAATTTCCTTATGACCATGTTGTGTTATGTTCTAATATATAAAAATTCAGTTCAATTGGATTCATAAAATAAGATATTAACTTTAAATCACATTTAACCAACCTAAAAACCATTATGTAGACACATTACCTTGTCGGGGGTTTGTAAGGGTTCCTTCCCAACTTCCATATCATCATGTTTCTATATTATGTTACACCTTCAATTTCAAATTCTTTATGTTGGGTAATGTCTTTACATGTCCCTATAATTTCCCATTTAATATATATATATATATTGACCACTTTCTTACTCATCAACACATTTTTTAAAAATATATATGACAACGTTATATTACTGAATTTTTTCCATAATTTTACATGAAAAAAAATTGTAGTGAATGACCTAACCATTTACTATCAATGGTGTTCACTTTTATAAATATATACCTTTTTATTGGGGACTTAAGTGTATTTAATACACACTTCATGATTTTGAAATATATTATGATGATGAATGAATACATTTTTTATGATCTTTGTGGCACACTAAAACATTAGAATGAATTTATTATGAAGGGTGCACCCTGATATCTCTCCCCTGCATTGGGTAATGTTTAGTATCGTTATATATCATGTTGGGAAATGGTTTTACCTTATTACATTATGGGATTTATTCCATGATGATGTCTTTGTGTTTTATCCTTGATTTATGCTTACGATGTAGTGTTTTATGTTATTGGTGCATTTACCATGTTATTGATATCCAATATCATGCCTTAAAATTCATATTACATTTAATCGTCATTTATTTGCATATTGTATAAAATATATTTTACTTATTATTTTATACATTGTTTATTCGATTACCATTCATAATATCTCACCCATTTTCTATGTATTTCCTCATTTTATCCAATGTTTGGTTGAGTAGAAAGGATCATTTTCATCATGTTAAGTAATATTTCAATAAACAATTTTCTTTTCAGGTTTTTGGTTATTATGAAATATACCTGATTTTCCAAATACACTATAAATCATGATAATATTTATTGTATATATTGTTAATTTGATAAATAAAACATGTAACAATGTGTAATAAAGTGTTGGGTTGTTATAGATCGAATCAGAGGATAGTTATTGTTATTTTTGGGATTAGGTTAAGAAAACCCCAGTTAAAACCCTTTGGGATAAGTCATAGTGTCTGAAATCACCTCTAAATGTTTAGTATGTATATATTTAGTGGTTTTTAAATAAAATTAATCCATTTCTGGACAATACAAGATGATGTGGTTCAGGAACATGTTTACCTAGGAGTGAATACTCCAATAAGGTGTTCTGGCCATGACTCATCATATCATGGTACACGATAATTGACCTTACTGCACACCTGGTTTGATACTCTACGGGGATTTTCTCTAGTAAATTAAGAAGTACATTAAGAACCATTGTTAAGGGAAAAAATATATCCCCATTAGAATATATGATATGAAATAGATCATGGATAACAATTATTGAATTCTAGAAACTGAGATGTTAAGGAGATAAATGTAATTTATTAGTTATCACTTTAATGTCCTTGGATTCCCCTTCATGTGGTTAAAAAATTAATAATACTCAACCCTATGTATATATAGGATATTGTAGAACCATAAAAAATGAAATTTATGTCCATATTTCATGGTTCTATTCATCCTTCATATCTCAAAAGATTAGTATAACAATAGAAAAACCACCACAAATCATAGATGTTGATATTTTGGAGAGAATATAAAATAGGGAAATTATTCGATCCCATGTATATAGATCCTCTCCTATCATGGTTGGTGCGATTAACATCTCATTTTATCTCGTCATACACCCTTTGGTGGAATATGGTTCAATTTTGGGTATGGATTTTCCAACCCTATATAGAGCCTACCTATGTTTATGTGACAGGGAAATCACTCTCCATATGGAGAATTAAACCCTATTTCAATAATAGTTCAATGAGATTGATGTATGATCTCTAGAACTATTATTTCAATCATGGATTCTATTTCACTGTGATAAATATTATATTTCTCAAATGACTAAGTCTACAGAAGGGACCATCCTCGAGGACATGACTATTTTGAGTGAATTTGTTGATGTGTTTCCAATGGAATTGACTGGTCATCCTCATAGCATAGATGTATAATTTTAAATCGAGCTTTTATCTGGTGAATTTCAATTATCAATTACATGATGAAGGATGGTTGTTGTGGAACATTAGGAGGTAAATAAATAAATACATGAGAATAAAAATAAAGGGTTTATACCGCAGATTGTTTCACAATGTGGTGTAGTAGTACTCTTTGTCAAGAAGAATGATTGTTCGTTGCACCTTTGCATTGATTATCATGATCTCAACAAGATTATGAAATATATTCGGTATCCTTTTCCACGAATTGATGTAATTTTTGATCAGTTAGATGGAGAAAAATACTTTTCCAAGGTGGATCTACCATTGAGATATTACTATGTTATGGTTACGAAAGAGGATTTCCTCTGCACTACTTTTCTTACAAGGCACAAGCACTATGATTTCATTGTGATTCAATTTGGAATCACTAATGCTCCATAAATATTCAGGGATTTGATTAATAGTGTCCTTAAATATTACCTAAAAAATTCCCAAATTATTTAGAAACAATATACTTACATAATCCAAATCCAATAAAGGGAATATTGAAAATCATAACAATATGCTAAATTACTTGCGAAGGGAGAACCTCAATGCACAATACAACATGTGTGAATTATTATTGAATTATTTCTAATTTTTGTTTCATTTCATCAAATGTAATGGGAGATATGTGGGTCCTTCAAAGACAAAATTTATTAAGGGGTGAATGAGGCCAATATTTATGATAGTTATTTGTAGCATCCGTAGGATAACTAGATATTATCATCGATTTGTGTGGAATTTCTCACTAATGATAACCCCTCTTATAGAGATCACTTGGAAGGGATTCAGGTGTTCCTGGAATGATGAATGCGAAGAAATATTCATGGAATTTAAAAGGTGTCTTATCATATTCCATGTTCTCACACTACCCACTAGTGGGGAACAATTTGTAATTTTCAATGATTTTTGATGAATGGACTGGATGTGTGTTAATGAAAAATGAAAAAAGTCATTACTTATGCCTTAAGGTAAAAAAATTTCCTGAGGAGAACAATCCCACAGATGATCTAGAGGTAGAATTGGTGATTTTCACTTTGAAATTTTTGAGAAATTATCGATTTCTGTATAAGTATGAAATAAATAAGAATCACAAAAAACAAAAATAAATTTTCACATAAAAGAGCTGAATATGAAACAATGAATTTGGTTAGATCTCATCAAGGATTATGAATTTTCAATCCACCACTATCCAAAGAAATCGATCAATGTGGTGGAAGAACTTAGTGGAAAGGATAAATCCTTTCTATCATCCCTGATAATTGAGAATGATTTGATCTTCTTAGAAATTTAGAGGATGGAAAGAGAATACAAATGAAAAAAACATCATCAATCTTTCAACAAATGATTTCTCAATCATATCATCTTGAAAGGATAAAGGTAGATAAAAAATATGATATGGGGTTTAAAATAATGTGGAAACTATATGAAAAGGTAATTCCTCATTGTTTTCCTTTAATGAATATTGAATTGTGTGTTTTGGGTCATGACTATTTCTTCCTTCAAATCCCGCGTTAAAGATGGAACTACAGGATGATGCACATAGTTCCAATTTCTACCATCAACCATGAAACAAAATGATGTATCAAGATCTCTGAGGGCTATATTTTTGGTACAACATGAATAATGATATTTCTTAACATACATCAATGTGGCTGGTATGTTAGTATGAGATGTTGAGAAGGAATAAGTCTAAGGAGATGATGCAACCATTACCCATACCAACATGGAAATGGGAAAAGATCACTATGGATGTTTTTACTAGACAACCAAATACATTTAAGGGATAAAAATCATTAATGGTTTTGTGGTTCATATGACAAAGGATTCACATATCCTTTAGTATTAGTGGATTTCTCAATGGATCAACTCGCACAAATATAAATTAGAGATGTGATAAGGTGGTATGGATCACCACTGCCAATTTTTCCCATTCAAAAACCATTATTCCCCTATATGTTTTGGGAATGTCTTTAGAAATATCCAAACACTGTTGAACTTCAGCATAGATTATCACCCTCAAATTGATGGCCAATCCGAGTGGACTATCCAAAAATTTGTGGAAATGTTAAGAGCTTCCTAAATTGATATTAAATTTGTATAAGACTGACATATACCTATAATAGAGTTATCATAAAATAATATTTTTCTACTCGAGCTTCCAAATGGATCCCTATGACACCCTTTATGTGAAGTGGTTCAGAAGACAAGTATGTTCTGATAATTCTGGGGAACATAAACTTATAGGCCATTAAATAGTCGATGAAATAGTGGAGAAAATTAATGACATTCAACAACACGTCAATGATGCTCAGAGTTGATAAAATATATATGCAGAAAGTTGTCAACAATAAATAGAGATTAATGATGGAGACATTGTATTCCACTAAATATCTCCATGGAAATGAGTGATGAGATCTATGATGTAGGGGACACTTAGTCTAGGATACATTTTCTCTTTAAGATCCTTGATTGAATTGCATCGATGGCCTATTTACAAGAACTCCCACCTACCCTATCTTAATTTCATTATGTATTCCATGTATCAGTCTGTATGAAATACAATCCTAACCTATCACATGTACTATATCACTAGGTGGTACATTGAGAAGATAACCTCTCTTATAAATATAAGCTCATGAAGATCATAGATCATAGAGAAAAATTTCTATGAAAAAAGAAAATCCATGTAGTCAATTTGTTATCGAGAAACAAAATGTTTTAAGAAGTAATGTAGGACTTAGATGAGTAGATGAAGCATAGTTTCCCCCATTTATTTTAGTGTGGTAAATAGAAAATTATATTGTGAAATTTGTAGAGGGGGAAGATTGTAATGACCCGAACATCTATGAATAAATTTTCCTTTCTTGATTTAATTAAATATATTATAGAAGTAGAAAAAAATGAGAATATTTTATTTTATTATATATCCAATTGTGTTTAAATGATTGTTTTGTATCTCTACCATTGATAATATATCTATTGAATAGTGATCACATGGAAATTATTAATACAGGGTTTTAACAATTTCTTTGTGCGTAGAAAAAGGAAGTGATGGCCTCATCTAGTTGGATAATTCACTATGAATCCCATTTATTTGAGCTTACATGGGTGATATCATTTCAAGAATTTTTCCATATTTCTTGATTAATATGAGAACCATCAACTTAAGAAAGAAAACAATCATTTACAAGAGAATTTGAATATCATTGAGATCACATCCCAAACCATTTTTACTAAACGACTCCATGAAATCCCCACCATCACGTAGCATACTCCAAGGGTTTATAGTGATCTATTAAATAAATATGTATCAAAACACCATAATCATTAATATTAAAATTATTTTTTAAAGAATATTGAATATATTTTCAACCTATTATTATTACATCGTAAATGCTTTTTAAAGAAAAAATTGTGTATTTGGTGAATTTTCAAATTCAATTAATGGATTAATGAATTAATGGATTTTTGAAATAAATTATATTAATTTAATAGTATTATTATGTAATATTTATAAAATATAAATGATCATATAATTGTTATGTTGTGAAATAGAATTATTATAATGTTTAAAAAATGGTTATTTTTCAAAACCCTTCATTAAGAAAAGATTGCTATTACGTTAAAAGTGAAATTTATAATATTTATAAATTTATTTAGAAAAAATTAATTTTGTTTGGTAATATGGATGTCAAAATTGTCTAATTGTATGTTTTTCACAATTTTCTAATATAGTCGAATTTTTTGGTAAAAATTAAATACCTTATAAATCTTTGTTTTGTTTTATGACATTGTAATGGTCCAATAGCGATGTAATAAATTATATAAAAATTTCTATAGAACTAATATAATAATTTTTCCTATAAAATAATGTAATTTTATGTTTATTTTATTTAATTTAAAAATCCTTAAGAATCCACCAATCCATATATTATATTTTATCTTTTTAGAATAATTTCATTGAGAGTGAAACTCACCTCAACATATGTAGTTTAATTGTTTTATAATTCTAGGAAAATTTCCTTATAAAAATTTTTAATCCACTACCATTTTCGAAAAACCATGCACATAACCCATTGAATGGTTTTTGGTTTTTAATAGATTATTTTATAGTGTCAAAAGAAAAAAATCCCCATCATTTACAATATAATTCAACAAATGATCCCATTTCTCCACACTCAAACACTTTTTAGAATTACCACACTCTTCCCAATAATCCCTAGAGTCCTCCTACAGTGCCCCAAGAATTTTGGAAGCCCCTCCCAAGCCATTGGAGTCACACATTCAAGTATGGTATCATCACTTTCTTCTCATTCATTCATTTTAAGAATCTTCCTGGAAATTTTTCTTTATAATATCATATGTTGATATTGAAATTTAATTTAATATGATTATATTACTATTAAACTGATGTTAATTTTATGTTATTATATTTATTTTCGTAAATTTTACCACTCTCTAATACATTACTATGCCAATATTCTGTGAGGGATCTTCCTCCCACCTCTTTTATCAAGCGTTCCTTCTATGTAATGTCTTTTAGTTTCTTTTTTCAAATGTTTGTATATATTTTATTTAATACCCCTTATATTAAATATATGTATAAATTATAACATACAATTTCACTATCATTTAACCCTACCAATAACCCTTTTGTCCACCAATTACCATTCCAAAATTTTGTAAGAGTACTTTCATCCCTCCTCTATCTTCAGGTTTATTTATTATGATACACCTTTTATTTATAATTCAAATGTTTAGGAATGTCATTCCATATCCATTTTACTTCCCATTTACTATATAAATTATTTGAGACCAATTTATTTCTACTAAACCAATTTTATGAAACTCTATATGACATTATTATGCTGTCGAAGTTTCGCCATGATTTTTCATGCCAATCAAATAGTGTAGTGGATGTTGTAACATTTCCCAATCAAGGGTGTTAAATTTTATAAACATATAACTCTTATTTGAGGTCATATATGAATTTATTCCATAGTCCATGATTTTTTAATAATTTATGGTGATTAATGAATCTTTGTTTTCTGATCTATGTGGAAAACATAAGCATGATAATGAAATGATTATGAAAGATTCACCCTGATAGCACACTAATTCTTTGGGTAAATTTTGGTATCATGAAATGTCATGTTGGAAAACGGGTTTACCTAATTCTTTTATGGGAATTTTTTCACCCAATAAGTTTTGGATGTTTATCCATGACACATTTTTTTGATTTAGTGTTTTGAGAATATGTTTTAGCATTTATAGAATTATTATTTGACACGCTAAACTCAGGATCGTGAAATAGTCAAAAAATGATGGACACAACTCAAAAGTGATATTTAAACATTCAATATCAATATAAACCTTGTGTTTTTTCATCCCTCAAACACACACAACTACACCACATAAAGACAAATATATAGATAATTGAGGGAATAGGGATAATTTATTTAAAATAAACAAGTTCTAAAGTCATTCTATGATGTTATGGGAGACTGTTTCACCAAACCCAAATACGTATCTCCCATTAACAAAAAAATGAGAAAAAATACAATGAATTAATCACGGATAATTGTAGAAAATGAGAAAAAATCCCCTAAAACTAATCATTGGATTAGTAACCCAAAATTTTTATATGAATGTTCACAATGACGAGGGAGATATAGAGGGAGATATATATAATAAAAATTTACAATGAAATCAATTTAATTAAAATTATGGAATGTATAAACACAAAATGAAAAATAAATAAAATGTAGAGGAAAATGATTGAAAAATTATGTAGAAATCCAGAAAACTCCACAAAACATAATAATATCATTAATAGAGGAATAATATATATATATATATATATATAGAGTGTGTATATGAAGATAGAGTCAAATAATACTATTTGTAATATTGAAAAAAGTGTCATAATGAATATCCTTATTTTGGTGCCATAGAATTACCCTCAGGAAAAATGATATAACTTTTTCTTTAGTTAAATTAAATCATCATTTAATATTTGTATATATTATTTAAAAATTCCCTCCTATTCTGTGAAAATATGTATATTTTATGGCTTGATCATTGAAGTATAATTTAGATTAATGGATCTAGGTTATTTTTTATTTTATGGACCATTATCTGGATAATATATTATCATAAAACATTATATCTTCGATAAAAATATATATCCCAACATGGATTCAATTTTTTATAATATTTAAAAAGTACAAAATGTGTATATTTTTATATTAAAGATATTAATGTTTTGTGGGAAGAGTAAACCGAGAAGTTATATTTAGTTTCAAAATTATTTCTGAAATTATAAATAACTATCAAATCATCACAAAATAATATATATCAACTTGTTAATATAAAATAAGAATAAGAAAACATTAAAATAAATAATGAATATAACTTTTTAATTCAAGAAACATTATTGTTGTAATCCAAATATGGTTCAATCAGAAATAAACTAATATTTCTTTAGGGATTTTGATTAATAAAATTAATGTGAAAATCTTAAAATGTAGACTCCTTCATCAGGGTGAACAAAATCATATTTTAATTGTTTAAAAAATTGTAAACATGCATGTAATATAAAAAACCTAGAAATCATAAATGAATTGACATGAAATAACAGCAGAACTATTTGTAAATTATTTTTAAATTAATGACCATAAACCATGTTAATTTAATTAAGGTTCAAACTATGACTAGAATACTAGTTTTTAATGATATTAAGTTATTCAGAAACATTGTTTTGAGGGTCTAAATCATGTAAAAAATAACATATTAGTGTGAAAAAATTTGACATTATCCCCTGATTCGTTTTAGAAATGTAGGAATATATTCCATGTCAATTTTGGTTGTGGCTTATTCAAGATGAATGAAATTTTATTTTTGTGACTTAAAACTCATAAACACATACGTAAATTAATGAAAAATATTATATTTACCTAAATTTAAATGAAATCACAATAAAATGATCATTTAATTATTTTTTACATGAATGAATAGAGGTCACATCAATTTTGAATGTGGTGTGCATTGAATATTTGAAACATAGTTATTAATGATATTAAATTCGTTATGAATATGTGTCAATATGTATAAAAAAGGAAAATTACTTCTCATTAACATGGAATAAATATAAAAAGATAAGTAATTAATATTTTAATTATAGGAATATATACCACAACAATCTAATTTTTCATTTTTTTTGAGACACCGAAAACATAATTTTGGTGATTTAAAAAATATGAATGTAACATTCAAAATGGAGAATATAACCATTAATTGATATGTAATATAAGAATAATAATAATTTTAAACATGAAATAAGAGATATATATATATATATATATAACTAATGTAGTGACCCTTATATAAATAATAAATGTTTTGAAATATATTAAATTTTTAAAAAACATGTTAAGGGATCCAAAAAAAATTAAAAAATAGATTTCCATGACATCTTATGAAAACGAACAATAATTAATTTTTTAAATATGGTAATATATATCACAAAAATATATGTTTCAATTTTCTCTACATGAATGGAAGCATAATTTTAGTATTTTAAAACTCAAAAACATGTGTGTAACATTCAAAACCTAGTAAAAAACTATTAATTAGTGATGAAACATTAAAAATGATCATTGACTTATATGTTAAATGTAAAAATATTGAAAACATTTTTTTTGACATTTAGTATACATAGATTATCTGAATTACTTTTTTAAAATATAATATTATATTTAAAAAATTAATTATAGGATCCACACCATTCGAATAAAGTAGGATTGAAGGATATATAAGTATAATAGATACTTATTGATTTTAAAAATTTATGAATATATGACACAATAAATCGAGCCTTATTTTTTAAGAGACATCTTGAGAAACTATATAAATGATTTAGTACCCTAAATCATAGAAGTAAAAACAAAAACCAAAATGAGAACCATAAATTGACATAAAATAGTAGAACACAAATCTATTAGTTATTTAGGAAAATTTTTTAACATATATAACTTCTATCCAATGTGAAATTATCATGGAATTATTGAAAATATATTTTATAAAATATTAAGGTCTTTATAAAAATATAAAATTGTTTATACTATGAAAAATGATTTTGGTTAACATTAAATATTAATCAAATTATCATTGAATAACTTTTCTCATTTATAAATAAACCTCACATTAATATTAGTAGAGGTTTTATTGGGATGGCCGAAAAAAATTCAATTTATGAAAATTATAAAAATTTCGTATAATATTCAAAACAATTAAAATGTTATTAATTGTATGTAAATCATAAAAGTATAATTAAATTATTTTAGAAATGTATTAACACTCATAACATCAATATGAAAAGTGATATACTTCAAATAATTTAAAAAATTATTTAAAAAATATTATAAACTTTAAAAAATCAGTAGCTAAGTGTTCATACCAATAAAATGACATTGTATTGCATTGAAATATTTCATAAATAACTTCTGTGTACAACTAAAAATGTTATAACAGTCACCCCATCAATATTAATTTTTATTTTCATAGTATTACCAAAAAACGTAGTTCTAGTGTTTGAAAAAAACACGCATTTATTGATCAAAACATAGAATTATTCCATGAATTGATGTGAAATAATTTGATAATGACAATTGAAATTTTTTATATGTGAAAATAAGTAAAAAATCAATATAATGTGAGATCATCTTGGAATGAATAGAAATTTTGTTTTTAATGATATTAATTTTAAAAAAAACAAACATTAGAGGGTCCAAACTAGATATATTCACTCATATATCTTCTATAGTTTGTTTTTAACATATAATCAAAAAATATATGTAAATTTCATGTGTGTTGTGTTTTTAATGACTAAAAATATTTAAAAATATTACTAATAATAGAAATATGTGTCAGTGGATCCATAACAATAAAATAGAGTTAGATTGTAATGGAACACTAGAATAAATGATCATGGGATAAGTTTTGAAATATTTGGACATATATAAAATAAATTTAGTTGTGAATTTATCAGCATGGAAAAAAAATAAAATTATGGTTTTTTATGATTCTAAAATGAGAATGTTATAGTAAAAACCTATAATATTAACCCTAAACTAACATGAAATCAAAATAAAAATATATTTTTAACTGTTTATTAAATGTATGAATATATGGTACATGAAAATTATTACATATTTAGAAATTTTAATTTGGATAGTATATTGGATTGACCAAGTAAATGTAGACTCTTTTAAGGTTTCTGGGTGTAGTTATATGCTAAATAATTTGACATGGATGATGGTCTCAACATGATGGTTTAGATGTTGATAAATTCATATAATTTTTGTATGTGTAATATTTTGTTGTTTTGAGGTACTTTTTGAGATTTTTTATGTGATAGGTTTGGAAGTTTTTTGAATGAAATTCAACACATTTTGAAGTTAAAAATTATTTATGAGTTTTTTGGTTTTTAAAAATATTTTACAGTGGTGGTAAGTAATAGTCTATGGCTAATTATGGATTGTAGATGATAAGATGTTTAAAATTTATAACATTTGAACCATTCAACCATGTTAAAATAATTTTTCAATTGAGATTTTGAACTTCAAGATGAATGGAATTTATGGGGCTATATTCCACTAAATAGATTATGATAGTAGTGTGGTGTAGCCAATGTATGAATGTATAGGATTCTACAAGTTTATTATTCATAATTGCATCTATTTGAAGAAAATCAATTATGCATTGATTTTTGAGGGTGGGGATATAATTTGATTGAAGTGTAGTAATCCCATGTAATATGTAAATGCACACCTTAATATGTGACGAAGCTTCTCTTTTTAAATATTGCTATGTATTACACACAAAGGAATCCCAAATGATATATAAGAGTTATTCTATTGTTTACCTACAAATATAAAATAAAATCAATCACTATGAAAATATATAATTTTATGTTCCCCTAAAACATAAGTTTATCCATTGAATAAGATAGAGTCTTCCCGTTTTAAATGTTGGTATAGTATTTTGTGGACCTATGAAATGTATATGTGTCTCTGGGATGATTCATAAGAGGGAATATAACAACTATACATATTATTTGCCTGAATTTGTAATTTTTTATGGTGAAAATTATGTAAAGGTCATTTGAGGTCATCCAAATCATGTGTAAGATTAGTTATAGAATATATTCATAGAAATTCTAGAAGATCATATCTAGAAGTATTATGAAATTGTTATATCATAAGGATGGATTCTTGAAAAACATTTTGATTTGAAATTTTTTTAAAAATAAAAGGGTTTCAAATAGAAAAAAAATATCGATAATATTTTAGGGGTGATATATAAGGGAAACTAGGGGAGATTCATAAGGCTAATGAGGGACCATTTTTAATTATCCCAAGGATTTATAAAGGTGATTTTGATGAGTTTTTAAAAAGAAATAATTATATGTCAATATTTATTGATTTATTAAGTGTAAAAATTTGTTTATTCCCATTTCACCTATAATAAAATGGTTACTCTCTAGTTTTATCCACTTATTTATTCCTCATTTTTTATCAAAAAATCTTCATCAATTCATAATTGATATTTTAGAAGACTGAACAAGAGAGTATGAATGTTTAAGACTATCCATTTGCATATTTACATTTTAAAATTTATCAATATTACCTTGAATTATTCTAAAAATCTATGACCCCATGGATTTTTGATATATGATATTAAATCTAGTATTATATGTTGAATCATTCTATGTGCATTCATAAGTAGAGTCGTATTAAGTCAATGTAAGTGGATTCGAGTTATTTCATGTGTTATACTTGTGACATTCTTTTTGTGATAAATCGTTGAGGGTAGGGTACTATATATGTGATCAGGAATGGTACAACATTTATTTTTATGTATGTAAGAGAAGCCCAGGTGTAGTCTCATGTAATTGATGGAGAGCTTGAACAAATTTGAAATCATTATGCGATTCAATGCTTTTGAAGGCCTGATGTGGTATGTTTCAGATTTAGTTACTATGGTAGTAATATCGGATGTGGTCATCACGGTTTATGCAGGTGGTGTAACCATTCTCATAATAGCGATAGAGGTTTGTTAATTTTTTTCACTAGAATGGGGATAGCCACTAAAAATGGGTCTGAGGTTGTAGGGGTCACACACAGACATGAAGAGGAATACAAGGTGGTTTTAACACATGTTGTGGGTAGTATAATATTTAGTATAATATTATTAATAGTTATGTTTTTAAACATTGACATAAATTTTGTACAAACCTTTTGTCACCATTTCTAGAAATGGTGATCACCAAATGAGGGTGGTATGATCATTATGAATGTGAGGTTTTTTCATGATACTAAGTCAGTGGTTGTTAGAGAGATTAGAAGTGTTCTGATCAAGGGGTTCTATTTTGGATTCTTCAGACGTCCATTTTTGTTGCATCAGAATAATTTTCTATTTTGGAATGGAATGTGAGTCCTAGTGATACCAAATTAGTGGTATAGTTGAGGATATATTTAGTAAAATTTATTGGGGATCTATCATTCCACTTGTCTAGTAGGTATAGTTTCTATTTAGTGTTATAGATCAGGAGTGTATTAGGTTGTGTGTCAAGTGGATTATAATTTATTGATATTTTCATTAACATGAATACATATGAATACTAGGTATGAACAATGTTAGTCTTTTCCATCATAATAAATCCCTCAATGGTCCCTCCTATATACAAGCCAATATTACATATCATGGACTATTTATTCTTAATGAGTTTTCATCACGTGATTAGTTAATATGTATGCACCGATAGTGCATGGACTTGTTGTTATGGATTTTCAGATGGGTTGAGTGGTTCCTCAATGTTCGATGGTGGTTTATATTGGTTACATCATTCATGTACATATGTGATCTACCCATGATAAATAAAATTTACTTTTAGATAATTGATTTTAATTATATATGTTTATATGGATTAATGCATGTATATTTTATAATTTTATTTTTAGTTAATTGATTTTTATTATATTATTGACATGGAATAATTATTTATTATCTTTATATGGTTCATAATTCCCACAATTATCACTTAGAACATCACTGTTAGTCTGTATCCTTAGACATATAGGATCCTCTGTCTAGAGAATTATGTATCTTTGCTTTTTTTAAAATAGAGTTATCCATGTTGGAATGTTACAAAGAGGTTTCTGATCAAGGTGATTTGAAAGTGGTATTTAAGTGATTCTTGTTCTTAATTTGGGATATGTAAGATTGAGGTTATGGTTTATTAAGGTTATGGATAGTTTGATAATATTCTTCTAGAAATGAATCATTTGTCAAAGTTAATGTTGTGGGACTATATAAAACAATAATAGACTAAAAAAATGTTACTAGGGGAATTGCGATTGTTATGTTAGATTACATGACTATAGTTTTTTTATTTAATTTATAACCAGATACATTTTTTTTGTTTCCAATTTCTATTTTGGACTCTGGTCTCTATGAAATTATTAGTTGTACTCATGCATCCCTATGGGAACATATGGCTCACATTACCATTTTGTTATGTCTTATGATTGTTATTGTGGTTCTGTAATGAATATGGGTTTTAATGTTTAATGTGAAATAAAAAAAATATATTTTATTTTTTTATATATATTCTGGATGGAATACCACTCTGTTAGACCACTTATGTGATTATTTGGTGAATAACTATAATGGTCATTAAAGTATATGTGGTTTGTGGCTAATAACCATAGGTTGGGTCAGTTGAACCTGAGGAAAGATGATGTGTGGCATGGTTAGATTTTGAATGTATGAGGGCAAGTGGGTCATGTTCCTAGTTACAAAATTTCCTATTTGAAATATCTAAACAATTATATGAATATTGAAAATCATTTTACTATAAAGGAACCCTAGTTCCTATAAGGAATTCGATTGATGAGAATCTTTGGGATAACATTTTGAGATTTATATAGTGAATTCACCAGGGTGCTCGGGGATTTGATCCATTGATGACAAAATTGACATGAGAATTATAGTTAAAGAATCCTTCTCTTTTCATGTGAAAGGATGGACCCATGAAAATGGGTAATTATATTCACTCAGTATGGATGATTTTTTATCAAATCATGACACCACTAAGGTGGTAGTTAATGTAGGAAACACATATGATTAGATGATTATTGAAACCCTAGAGTGATGTATAGGTGCAGATAAAGAAACATTAATGGGTGACATGTATTGATTTAAAGAGGGGGAAAATGTGATGATATTACATTAGGAACTATCCAATAGGATTATACTAATCCAGATTATTTTATTATTCTTGATATTAGTGGAGCTCTGGGTAACTATAAGAGGGAAAATGATGCGAACTGGAATGGTAGTTAGGGAAAGGGTTTGATGACTCCAACAAGTATTTAGTTTACATAGACATTTTTTGACATTGTAAGATAGGGAATATTTTACCCCTGATGTTATTATGAAATGAAAAAGTGGTAGGGATGTTTCTAGATAGAAAATTTGGAGTAATTTTATTAGGATTCCTTGAAATCATATGGGTTTCATGGTTCTGGTCGACCTAGGAATCTTAGGTATATCCTATAAAATTATTTAGATCTACTAACTAGAATATGAATAATCATTTGAAATTTGGTGGTTGATAGGATACAAAAAAATAGGGTCATTGGATGGATATAGGTTTTACATAGTATAGATGAAAAATATTTGGCATTTTTGCTTCATGTATACTTGATGTGATCAAGCTAATGTACTCAAAATAGGTAGGGGAACTGTCAATGGACAATGTTAAACTTTGACCATAGTGGATTATCTTTTTATATCCTATATTATTTCACAATTTTCTTTTATGATAAATGTAATGACTATATTATAGATGATGTATGGGAAACCTGGATCATATTGGATGAGAGTGAGTATTGGTATTTTATGAGGTAAATAGAATTGGTAAATGTGGGAAATGTGTGCATTGTTTTGGAAAAAATGGTTGATATAAGACTGGTTAGGTGATTCATATTTTGGGTTTGCTACATAATGGATTAGTCATTATAAATTGGGTAATAGAGGTTACTAATAAAGAGAAAAAATTTGTTTCAACATCATCCTTGAATTTCAAGAGTGATGTGAATGGTTTCCTCAAATATCAATAATAATTGTTTATTGCATGACATGAGATAGCTCAGTGAGGAGAAATCATATGGTGGAGAGTTTTTAGAGTTTTGGGTATTTAGGAATTGTATTTATGGCCATATCATGTACTAGAATTTATAATTTTGAACATATCAAGGAGTCATGTATGTTTGAATAGTCTAAAGAATGAGTATCCATATATGGTATAATTTTAGATGTTTGGTTTATGATAAATTCTACTATGTGTTGTATTTAAAGGATTTCAAATTATAATAGTTATTTGATGTTCTGATTTTCTAAAAAATGATATACTAAGAGTTTAATAGAAAAATCTTGACAATTATTAAAGTAGAATAATAATTAAAAAAATAGGTTTTTAGTTGTAGGGTATAACTGCAGTAAATCATAGGATATGGATGATTCAATATGATAAAGATGTTAAGTAGTGTAAAATTTATATTTTTTGAACATCTCAACAATGTCAAAATCATTTTTTAGTTTATTTTTATAACTACTAAAATAATTAGTTCCATTGGATTAATATATAATTTTCATATAAATATAGAAGTGTGGTTCCACCTTGGTATAGAATTTCATATATCTGGATAATATTATATTATAGGTAGACCAGTGTAAAGTACATACATCAAAAATGAGTTTTGTATGAGGGATGTCAAATTTTTTATGCTTTTTAGGAAAACTTTATATGTAAATGAAATCAGTAATATGTAATGTTAACTATGTTTATAATAATAATATTTCAATATACATAAAGGTATCTTAGATGATACATGAGATTCTTTATGAAATTTCCATAAATATGTAAGTGTAAATCAATAGATAAGGAATTACTTACGAATAAGATTCCCTAATACATTTTAGTAAGCATTCAATATATAATATTCCTAAAATGTAAAATTATTAAAGTGTTGGGAGGACTTATAAAATTTAAGGATAACTAAGGTGATGTGTGTGTTTCAGTTATCGATGATACAAAAGTCCATCTAACCAAGTTAATTTACATGATGGATTGTATGTATTTGTAATTAGAGATCATGGAGAAATTGGGTAATGTTATTTTTCTAAAATGAGTTGAGTTTTTATAGAAAATAATATTCAGATGGAAGAGGGAAGTGGTATATAAAAAGGAGAGTTTCCAAGAGGAGAAATCATAATGGGTCATTTCCTTGGCACGTAATGGTTATAAACTTAGTGAAAATTGATGAAAAAATTTATAAAGGAGATATATGTAAGGGTCATCCATGGGGAGATATGTAATGGTATTTATGGTCCATATATAACAGTCCCATTATCTTATAAAAGTTATTTCGATAATTGTTTTCCAATCTATTTTAATTAGTATATTAATTGATTAATTATGTAAAAAAATGTGGTTTAGATAAATATCTATAAAACATAATTTTTTCTCTAGTTTTCATCTCTTATTCATTCCCATTTTATTCTTGATAGATGTTTAACTGTTTTTTATATAATTTATTGATCTATATAAATCACTAGCCATTTTTAAATAAATTGGTCCATAGGTGTCTATTTTTTAAATTTCTTTTTATTACCACATTCATTTATAGAAATATATAATCATTTTTAAGGATTAGGTGAATCTTATTTTTAGAGTAAAATTTGGTTCTAGACATTTATTAGTGTATTCACACTAACTCTAAGTATTCCAGACCAAGTTATTTTTTTACTTTATATATGTGTATTATGTGGTGAAAAAATGGGAATGGGAAGTGTTATATAGATGTAACCTGAAATGGAACTATGTGTAGTGTTCATTATTTGTAATTGATTTCATGTGGTATTATTAGGTAGAATATTATGTCTGTCCCCTTGTATACATTTTTTTCATGGTTTTCTATTTTTTATGTGTATAAGGCTATATTTTTGGGATTTAGTGTTCTTGGGATGTGATTTTGGTTGTGGTTGACCATTGTGATTTAGATGATGTGTCCATTTTAAAAGTGCTGATAGAGGTTCACTATTCAGGTCTAAATAATTGTCATTGTTGATCACCATGTGGATTATATTGTTGTGTCATGTTCATTGAGGATAATTCTAATGCTTAGATCTTTACAACTCATTTAGTGTGATATTATATTTAGTTAGAAATTTTTTTTTCATGGTGTCGAACATCAATACAAACAAGGAATATGACATACTCCACCACAAAAGGTGACACATATCATTGGATAAGAATTATATATTATTCTAACATCTATGACATGTTTAGAATGAAAAACAAGAGATTATAAATGGTTTTGGACGCCAAAGGTCATAATACATGTATTGTGGATGTTTCATCTGAGCATAGTGGTTGACATGGAACAATTTTAATTCATGATCTGGTTCATGATTTATAATGATAAAAAATTCCTAATAATGTCAAGGTAACATCTAGTATGATATACTTCCAGTGTATCATTCCACATTTGCACATGATGAGGCTAGTAAAGGCTCACTCGAGGTTGGATGGTCATGAGTGAATCAGATTGTGTGGGGGTGTTGATTGATTTTTATTCTATCTTGTATAAAATAATGTATATATATATATATGGATATTACCATGTTAATTTATCTATGTTGGCCTATTGAGTTCATACTAACAAAGTACATGTGTCCACTAAGATGTGTGATGACGTAATATTTCAAGGAATACTTAATGGTATGTCTTCATCAGTAGGATCCTAGAGGAGATTTATGAACATATAGTGTAGGGACTCATGTTTTATTCTGTCATCTGGGTTGGCTTCATTGCTATTGAAGCGATGTATTTTCTTACATCATTTACATATAAATTATTTATACATACAAGTGATACTATTTAATTATTACTGACTAACAATTAAGTGTAGATGACAATATAGTTTATAATATTCTTATTCTTATTTTTTACCATTAACTTCATTTTTATTCTATTTTTTAATTGAATTTATTTAATACCATCATAGTTTATAGTCTCCCCACTATCACATCATATGACCTCTCTGTTATGATATCAAAGCTCAAGTGGATGACTGATTGTGTTTTTGTATAGTGATTTGGTATAGAATATTAAAAATTGGTATCAAATCTAGATTATCAAAAATTAGTATTTATGTGAGTATTTTTTTTATTTGTATTATGTTAATAGTTGTTTTAGGGATGATTGAGTAATTTTTTATAGAAAATGAACATTCATGTTCTGTGCATGGACAACACTTGTATGGACTAAAATCTATGTTTACTGGTAAAATTGGGATTTTTGTTTTTTTATCATCTTATAATGGATCTATTTCATTTAGAACCATCGATATTTGATGTTATTTGTGTCTATTTGGTATACTTTTCTCTAATTGAATGGGTTTGGGATCATGCATACTTATATAAACAAAAAGATCACATGGAATGTATTATATTGCATGTGATTTTCAATTTGGTTTTTTAATTGAAAGGGGTTAGGTTGTTTTATTTTTTTATGAAAAACCTATATTTTGTTTTATCATATAGATAATTAGTAGAATTATAGTCATCCACCCTGGATGTGTGATTCTCAGTGTGAATAATCATGTAAAACTTCTATGTATATAGTTTTTTTTGTACCTAAATATGAAATCAATATGTGGGTCTTTGGGGCTAGATGATGTATGAAATGGGTGTGGTAATAAAGACTATGGGATCGTGTGGCATGTTTACTATTTTAATATTCTATATTAATTATATGTAGGATATAATATTTTTAATAAGAATGGTATTATTTTCTAGGTACATCAATCACTCTAGTGAAGTGGATAGCCGAGTAGCTCATGGAGATCTTAGTTAGAATTTTATAGGGAACTAACTTGGGATCATATGGAGTCAATTCATCCATTGAATATATCATAAAGGGTTTTCAATCATATAATACCCTTTGTTTCAATAAATATAATGGGCTCAAGGTAGGAAATTACTCTATTGGGTTATTAAACATGTTTATTATTCAGATGATAAAAAAAACTAGGATGGAGGTTAAATAATTCAATATATATACTCAAATGGGAAGTGAAATATTTTCTGGGAATATAGGTGTAGGATGGTCGGAATGGGAGGATGGATTAAATATATTTGTAGGGAGTGAACCAAAAATTGATAGTATATTAGAGACTGACATATGGCAGTATATCGATCCAAAAAGTTGTGTCATGGGAGATATGTAGTGGATCCCTAGGTAACTAGAAGAAAGGACACAAACTGACCCAATGGAGAATTTTGGGTAATGTTTAGATGATGAAACCATGGGGTGGGTCCTCAGGGAAGTGTTTTATGTATAAGAAGATAATCTCTATTTATGCCTAGTGTGACCGGACAACAAAGGAGTGTTATTCATGTAGCGAGAATGGACATCATGTGTGATTTTTAAGAGTTACCTTTTTGTCTATTAAGGGTCATGTATTAGGTCAATCCAACACATCTGAGATAGGATGGACAGAAGTACTAAGGTATGGAATCTTGGTCACAATTATACTTCTAAGACATGGTAGTGCATTACCGACTAATAAATGGGAGAAATTGAAGAATTTGGTTGTGACTTTATAAGAAGAATATGTATCGAGAAATCGGGCACTGGATTTGCTACATGTAATCGGTATGACATTCTCAGAGAATGTAGAGAAACCATTTATAGTAAATGGTACACTATGATCATGGTGTTTTTGTTTTTTTATAGTGTATTCAGTTGTTTGATGTTTCCATGTGTGATAAATTTAATGGACATTTGTCAGTTTAGATATGTGAATTGGTATTGTATGGGATATAAGTGAGCATTATTATGATGTAGGGTAACTATAATTTATAACCAATGGCTAAGTGTGGATAGTGAATACATAAAATATTGGAGATAGTGGACACATATTGAAACATCATCATGTTGGGTAGATTGATTGAGATCTGACAAGGTAATATGATCCTATAATGGATAGTTATGTAAAAAGGATCAATTGGTTTTAAACAGTTAAACTCATTGACCAATAATGAGATAGATGTTTTTGATGTTTTCATATTTATTTTGGAGTGGAGTTCATGGGATGCCATGGCCTGGGTATGAATTGGTTAGTATGGTCTGAGGTAGGTTGAGGATGTGTTATCATATATTGTAGAGGTTTTTAACTCTCTATAATTATTGAATGGTGATTCAGAAATGATCTTAGGTTGAAAATATGATTTTGGACCCTATCTAGTTGTATAAGGAGTTGGAATAATTCTGGGATTTAGTCTTAGGACATAGCCTTAGATTGGGGGTATATTTGATGATAAATTCATCATTTTCTGTTATTTGGAAGGGGAGTTATTGTTTTATGTGGTTTATGAATGTAATTTAATGAAAATTGTAGGTATGGAACTTTTTTAGATGAATATAAATATATATTTATTTGCATTATAGTTCATGAAAATGTGTGGTTTTTTCGTAATGCGTGACATTGGTTTTTCATATGATATAACTGATCCATGGGATTTAGATGTTACTTTTTTCATAATTTTTAATTTATTAACTCACAAATCAAGTCAACATAATTTTATAGTGGATTTGTGGAACTACAGAAATACATGAACATGAAGGGCAAATTTTTAATGTCTGAATGATTATGATGGTTTAGTGGTATGGCCATAATGTGAAATATTGGATGTAGATCTTAATTAATTGGGTCCATTAGAATTATATTCATTAGATTTTTATTTTTTTGGAGGAAAATAAATAATTTATAGTGTAAAATATATTATTAGATGTAAATGTAATAATTTCTATGAAAAGGCCTTGGTGTTATGAAAAATGGGACAGTATCTTACATATTAAAAATAGAAATAATATGTGAGATCCCTTTTTTGTGTTTCTGAGTATGTAAGAGTAATATGATGACTAAAGTTATATATATGAATAATTTCCAATGACACATAAAAGTAAACATACAATGTATAAGATTCCTCCTCTTTGAAAATTTATTATTAGGTTGGAAGGCCCTATGAAATGTAAGGGTGACTACGATAACATGCTCGCTTCATTTACAGGTGAAACATAAGGGTCCCTAATGTAGTTAATTTTGCTGGAGGATGATATAAAAATGACATATGAAATATTCTAAAACTTTTTTAAACAGTTTTTCCAAAAGATAAGAAGTTTTTTTCCAAAAATTGATATTCATAATCCAGAAGTTAGAGGGATATAAAAAGGATGGTATCTCAATGGAGAAATATTAACTAGTCTTTTCATAGATTCCAAAGTGATAAAATAATTATAAAAACTTATAAAATGGTAACGGGATGATGTATATATATCACAAAAGGAAGAAACATAATAGTATTTAGGGTCTATATTTAAGGGTCCTAGTGTTTATAAAAATTGAGTTTGAATTTTTTTCCATCGTTTTCTAAATTAAATATGAATGTATTTTTTTAATTATAATAATATGGTTTGGATCTATATTGGCTACTATACATTAGTTTGTAAATGATTTTGTTTAGTGGCACATTTATCCAAATAATGTATTTCTAATTAAATATATTTATTTGTTTTATTTCATAAAATGTTTTAACACTTAGAGTTGTGCATTAATTAAATTATATTTTCTCTTGAGCATACCATGATATTTATACAAAGAAATATCATTAGTTTTCTAGTATTTACTAGAAATAAGGTGTTATACATATGTATTGAGGTGTTACTCAGCTAAATGTGTCATTTCGCACCATAAAATATAATTTATAAATGATTTTTAATGTTCACAAATAGTTTTTTTACAATACACCAGGCATCTATTTTTTTATCCATGTATTTGATATAAGAGAATAATAGTTTTTTAGTTTTTGAATCTTTTGTCAGTTTGACTATATCATGAGGTACAAAACTACAAATTGAGAAGTTTTTTGGAAAGAAAGTATTATTATTGAAATTTCATTAGAATTATTCAAATTCTGAATCAACATCTATATTTTATAACATTAGTTTGGAATTCAATACATATTTTTATAATACATTATATACTTTTCCAAATATATTTTCTTATAAATTTTTTCATAACATGTGTTGTAAATGCCCGATTAAGTTGATTGTTGATTTTGGGGATGGAAATTTAGAATATATATATATATAACTAAACAAGGGAAAAATATTATTCTTCTATTTAGAATTTATTTTTTAGCTAACAAATTTTTTAATTCAATCATTTTATATTTTTTAGAAATTAGTGTACATGAATCACCTACAATAATACCTTACGTAGATTAGGTTACATGAATCATCGGTGACAATTAACATATGTGGGTTGACTCTGTTGATTTACCAATGTGAGTAGAATATATTGAATCAATTACATGAATCTCATATGAATATTTTCTTATGTGAAGATTCAAAATCCTTTCAGCCATTTTTTCTACGTAGTTAATTGAAATTATATATGTTATTCTAGATTTTGAAAAAAAATATTCTTTACATATTGTATCATTTTTTATCTTTTTTCATGTGTATTTATTATATTTAAATAATTATAATAAATTAAAAAATTAATTATAATCTCATAGAACCTATGTGAGTTTTTTCATTGTTTTAAACTTGATTTTTAGATTGACAGTGTTGTATTTTCACACATGAAATTTACAACATAAAACCCAAAAATAATTACAAATTTTCATGTTTATTTTTCTGATTATATTGAAAGAAATTAATATTAGTATATTTTAGTATCATTCAAAAATTGTTTAATACTTTTAATGCTGTGTTATTTAGTTTTGAACTTTTCCATTATTTACTTATTTTTTTAAATGAGGATGTTTTTTAATTCTATTTTTCAAATTCAAACTTTTCTATTTTCATGGAATGTTTGTTTAACCAATTATTAGGGAATATTTTTTAACAGTTTTTTCAAATAATTTTAATGTTTTATAAATTGGTATTTGTTATTTTCAATATGATATGTAGGTTGAATGATATTTGTGTAATGGCAATTTCTCTCTATTCTCTCTCATTTCCATTATCAAATTTCGTCAAATATCAATTTTTAACTCTCTAACCTCTATTGGGTGTGTAATGAGTGTTAGTTTTTTTTAAATTACATCATTATTTAATGTTGTGTGGTGGTTAAATAACTTACTATGCATGCAATACTTCTTGGATGATCAATTTTCTATTTTCATGGGATATTGATAAAATAGTGTAGAAATCATGATATTTTGATGTGTTGTACATTATGCATATTCCAAATATTTATTAGAAACATCTACAAGATCTGTGAGTGGATGAAAAAAACTTCTAAAACATCTTTGACTATCATGAAAAGATGATCATAACCATCAGACACTCACAAAACAGTAACTCTGTTTTATTATTCTCATATATGTTTTTTCTAGTTGCATGAATTAATGACACTTCATCCCTTCTCCCATGTGGATTCATTGTATAGTTTTGTAATTAAATAAATAACCACTTTCTATATTTTTTAATAACTCTAATAGTCTAATTTGAGGATCCTTCAGGTTGCAACACTTGGTATCTAAGGTCAGGGTGATAATTTGTTTGTTACTCCACATAATAAATCTATATGTATTTTAATTATTATTCCACACATGAATAAGTATTTGTAATTGTGTTATGGATTCACCTAAAAACTTATATTAGTTCAATATGTTTCTCTCACTGTGTATAGAGATATATAAGGATGTTGCGTCCACATTGTATTGAACTACTATAAAATTTAGTTTTTTATTTTTTATTTTATTTTCTATTTCTAATAAACTGTATTATTTATCATTGATAACTAATTTATATTATTAATTAACATCCTTAATTTTATTTAATCTGGTATATTAACCCCCTCTAGACCATGATATATCACCTATCTAACACAATATTATTTATATAAATTTTGTTCTACAATACTTATTATAGTATTTTTATAGATTCATGTCGAATCATAAGGTGGTATTAATAATGGAGTACCCCAAGGCACGACTAGCAGTCTGTATATGAATTCAATCAGATTTCTCAACCTTTAATTTTTGATTTCTGAAAATACCCAATCTCATGAATTTTTGCATATATTTTTTTTGTGAATCTGCTATATAATGTTATATCAGAATTGTGTCATTGATGAGTGTGTTCCTAATAACCTCATGTAGGTGGTTAGTAGATATTTATTGTGTTACACATCTAGGATACATCCCATGATAAACATGTTATGGTAGGAATATATGTGAGTGTGTGTGTGTGTGTGTGTTTGTGATGAATAGAACCAGTTATAGTTTTGATTATTTTTGGGTTCCTGGGTGTAGACTCTTGTAGAAGATGTTGATATTGACCTACTATAGTTTTATAGGGTAGTTCTATAGTCTAAATTGTAGGATAACACGTGTTGTGGATTTAATTTTCCATTAATGATGTGTTTTTTGTGGTTAGTTATAGTGATGTGCATGGTGTGACCAATTCTATGGTGGTGAGTAAGGTTCACCGAAGAGTGTAATTAGGGATGGTGATAGCCACTCGCTACGGGGTTGAGTCCATTGGGGTTGAGTGAATGCATCACATAACCCATGTGAGGGTTCTGAGTAATTTTCTGGTGTAGTATACTGTGTAGTATAATCAACTTTGTGTGACGGTATTAAACAATTATATAGTGTACATATACACCATAGATATCCACTAAAGGATATAGAGATAATTAAATGAGTCTAATATTCTCATCGAACATGTGAGGTTTTTTTGTGATAATAAGATGGAGCTTGTTAAAGGGCTCATATTGCATGGGACATGATATTTGAGTTGTAGATGTGTCATTAGGGAATTTTAGTAAACTTGGAAAAGTTGAATGTCATGATATGACATATGATTATAAATTATATGAAATTAGCTTATAGGATAAAGGAAATTTTGGTATGACAGACCAAGTATGTATCATATAACTTTGGCATAGGATGCGGTCTGTAAAAGAACACTTGAGGCTGTTTCCCCATGAGTGGAGTAGGTTGTCTAGATTATTGACTATTTTTATTATTCTTTACATTAGCCTATATACATAAAGATAATAGCTATGGAAACCGTTTTTGGTGGATTACTTTGTTCATAATCACACTACAAATGATCCCTACAAGACATATACAAAAATTATGTTTCATGTAATAGGTAATCTTATGGAATCATCATAATGAGCATGGTATATTTGATACATAGATTATGAAATGACTAGATAGTACAATGTTATAGATGCATCGGGTGGTTCATCGGTGTGATGTTGGTGGTTTATTTTGGTTAAATCATGCATGTACACATGTGATCATACTATGGGTGATAAATTTTTCTTTTTGATAATTCAATTGGGATTATATATGTATATATAGATTTTTATATGTATATTTTTCCTCTTTTCTATCTATTTTATAACAACTCTTACACTATTGATTTGTTGTTATTATATATTAATTTTAAAGGGTTTAGTCTCCCCATTATCATGTTATTTCAAATTGTTTCTAGTCAAAAAAAATTTATATGGAGATGAGTATAAATGGTCTAGTGGAGCTCTAATGGAGATAATATTTATTGAACTAGATCAGATTGTTACAATATTGTATGAGAGTAATGTTATTATTGAGTTGTATTTAGGTGAGTCTTGTTTTTATTTATTTTTCTCATCATCTATAAAAATTTGTAACTTGTTATGGATTGAATTTTATTTTCCTAGAAAGTATAATAATGTATATATATCCATGGTAAATGGGAAATTTGTATTGATGTTTTTGTTTATGTGGATTATATTGTGTTATTTGATTTGGACCCATGAATATTATATGTTACTAATTTATGTTATAGATTCTTAGTCTTTATTAGACAGAGGTGGAACCCATTCATTATTTTAGGTACATAGTCATCATGGTAAAAATGTTTTAATTCATATAATATTTTTTGTAGATCTATATTATAATGGGTATTGAGTGTTTAATGTGTTAGAAACACCCTATATGGTATTTCCATATATCTTCATGGTTATATTTTACTAATTCATCTAGGGTGTGGGATAATTCGTGTGAATGTGTATTTGGATCCTACATGTGTGTGGTTTGTGTGTTACCAATCACAGAAATTGGTAGGTTGGTCTGTCGGGATGAATGATATTAGAAATGGGTTTTGTAGTGAATTGTAATGGAAAATGGGTCACATTAGTTGTTATAAGCTTCCCTATATGAAAAATAATAACTTCTATATATATAATGCTAATAGTTTTAGTTCATTGGGTCCCTAATTCCTCAAGGGTATGAGCCATATTATTATCTTATAGAGATTCTATTGAGAGTTACAACAAGAATTTACCAGGGTTCTTTGGGAGCTGAACCATCCCTGGAGTATCTGATACGAGTGTTTCATTAACAATATGAGTTTCATTCAAAAAAATATCTATTTTTAGAAGGTTTTGGGAGAAACCCAAGTATTGAAGTACAAAATTGAGCCATTATAGAGGATTTTTTATCAATTGTAGAAACCAATAGGGTGGAGGGTAAATTTGGATACCAATATTCATAGAGGGTCATTAATGCATTGATATAATGTATAAGTATTCGTAGGTAGACACAAGTGTATTAATTTTATTGATTTATAGGTGTAAACTATGAGATAATAGTTTAGTGGAACATGGTATATTGGAGTATACTAAGACCTAAAATATTTTTAGTAAAGGTTACTAATGGAGCTCTAGGTAGCAAGAAGTGGAAAATTGAAGTTTCCCACAATGGAAGTTAGTGTACTTCTGATGATTCCACAATTCAGTGGTTCATCAGTGATTTTAATTTTTGTGTCAGGGGACAAGGATGGTTTGATCCCATTTTGATTGAAAATTAATGGAGTTTTGGAAACCTAGAAAAGGGGATATCTAGAATTTTTTTCAGGTGACCTTATAGTAAGAAGAGGGTCATGGATTTGTTCAGACCATTGATTGTAAGGTCGGTTAGGGATCTATACCTGGAGATGGTAAAAAAGATATAGCAATACATGTAGGAAAAATAATTGGAATAAAAACCCCACTTGTGGTATAGGGTCCAAACAAAGAAAATAAACATGGATTGGTATAAAATTTTAGGATCATATCTATTGATTAATATTTAAAATGTTGTAATAAACCTAACATTAATATGAACTTTTGTTTACCCAGGATGATAGGAAACAATGTTTTAGTGTTTTAGAACATCAAAACACACAAGTAATGATCAAAACATTGAAAATAGATAAGAAAATATGTGAAATCATGTGAAAATTATTATTGAATTATTTGTGACATGTACAAATAGAAATAAAATCAATTTGATTTTTGAGGTTCACATATTTTCTTATAATGATGTTTTTGATGGAATTTGTTTAAATAAAAACAAACCACATAGTTATTAAATGAAAAAAATGGTCATGGATTTGTGATAATTAATATGACCATATTGATAGATTAATTTATAATGTGTAAGAAAAAACACCACAACAATATGTGTCTCAATATTCCCAGGATGGAATAAAAAATATTTTATAATTTTAAAACTCTAAAATGTGTTTGTAGCTATAATAAATTGAAAAATACACATGAATTTTTGTAACATAATTTTAGGTTGATCCTTAAATTATTTTTTACTTATATAAATAAAGAAAATGTTAATATAACTTGTTGTTTTATATATTGATATAAAATGGATTATTTATATATTAATGTCATAGAAAATGTATGTGTGAGGATCCAAACAATTAAAATAACCACATATAGACATATAATCATAATTTAATTATAGTTATTCAACTAATAAACTTTAATATTATATGGATTTTTAATATGAGTTGTAGTTTTGTCAGGTTGATAAATGGTGTTGGTTTATTGTTTTAAAAACATTCATGGAATAATCATGACTTATGAAACATCTAAATATTAATGTGAAATTATAATTCAATGATTAAATAATTATTTATGACATCTACGTATATACATGATGTTAATCTGAAATATGATGTTACCATAATAAGAGAAAACCACCATTTAATGTAAAAAATCATTAAAATCATGTAATATGATTAAAAAAAATTGGCAAATAAAAAAATTATTATGATTTTTTTATAATTTAAATATTCTATTGTGTTATAATTATTTGTGTTTTTTCTTATTTTCATAATACTATAAGTTTTATTTAAAAATCAATTTACTTTAATTTTTTGTTGATGGGTGTGATGTTCTTAAAAGTAGTTGACTGGGTTGGTAGATTTACTGTTGAATAAATTATTTATGATTTTAAAATTCTGGAATGTTTTATGTTTCTATTTTTTAAAATTATTATTGGAGAGTAGTATAAATTATTTTTTTATTGATAATTTATAATGACAGTATGAGATGACAGCAAATTCACTATATTTTTATATTTCTCAATTAATTAATTTATTAATGGGTCGATATTGTCTCTCCCACCAGATAGCATTAGTGAGTGGTTTAAAGAGAATTAAATCGCATTTTTAACAAGTTTTTATTCTTATATATTCCTTATATTAAATAATGTGGTATTAACAATGAGTGTGGATTTCATGTCAAGCTATTTTTGAATACGTTGCAACCTCGGTTTCCTCCTTACCCTTAAAAACATTTACCACATCCCTACTATCTCCCATCAGAAGAAACATACATATCATAGGTGTTTCATCCTCATTGTGTTTAATTAAAGGGTTGAAATAGAGGAGGAATGCATTATGGATATTCTCTTACACCATCGTTTTTTAATTATATGGATGAATATGAGCAGTAACTCAATTTTTGGGTTACATGATTTTTTTAATATAACCCCTTCCCCCAAATCGATATTAATATATACATAAATATCATCAATGAAATTTTAAGGCCTACAAATAAAATCATTAAATTTCAAATTAAAATGAATCACAAAAAGAAGATTAAAAAATGTGTATAATTATTGAAAAAATTTCTAAATTCATTGGTCAATAATAAAATTTGAAATATGATCATCCACTATAAAATCAAAATAATCACAAATACATGTCACCGTTAAAATTTATAATACATATACCAATAATAAACAATTGTACATAAATAATGGTGGATTATTAATGAAATATACTTAAAAACATGATACTATTATCATTACCATGCACTAATATAAAATCAACCTATATCCAGGTTAGAAATGGGATTTATCAGTCAAAATTTTTTAATCTTTATCGCCCTGAAAAGTGCTCGATCTATACCACTATTAATGAAGTGGACATTTATCACCAATTTTGTTTGCACTGACAGGGCCAGAACCACTGGTGTAAAAACATGCATCCCTGTACAATCCATATATTTAAACCACATTGGAAAAATATTATCAATTTTTAATAGAAATATTACAGAAAACCAAAATTAAATAGATATATTAAAATCAATTATCATTTCAGTTCAAAACAACCATACAAAAATTGTAAATGGATGTGCTTTTTACAATTAATTAATAAAATTACCACTTCAAATAAAAAATAAAAACTATTATATCTATATTTCTCCAAAAAACAACCTTTATTTAAAAACATTTTCTTATAGTAAATCTAACATTTATTTTAGTAATAATACCTAAGAATATGAATAGAGATCAAAATTAATTTCATATAATCCACATATGAGAAATTATATTGTTAATTACTAACTATATTAGTTATATTCTTTTTTATGAAATCAATTATTATGTTAATTATTATATTTTTTTATTCATGTTATTTCTTATTATCTATACTATTAATTGATAATCATATTATGAATTCTTAATTATTATGATATTTCATAATATATAAAAATTATATTGTCAAAATTGAATATCTTAATGATATTATATTTTATTAACCATCTTATATACTTATAAATTTGTTAATAATTTTATCAATCCACAAAAATTAAATATTTCATTTGAAGATGTGTACATTGAATCTTATCGGGTACATGGTGTGTTAGATTGAGGTGAGGTTGATTCATAAATGTCAAGAATGAAGTAATGTTCATTTTCCTAAAGTTTCAACACAATATTTATTTATTTGCTCATTTTTGCAATTGTGAAATATATTCTAAACTAAAATGACACTTTTTTATTGAAAACAATCAAATTAGTTAATACCACATACATCATACATCAGATTATCATGAGTTCATTTCAAACATGCTGAAAATGAATTTTATATAGTTTTCCTAATGTCGGAAAACATGGAGAACTTGTTTACTATATTGTGACAACAGAACACACATTTTAAATTAATATCATATTTTTATATTATAAACACTTTCAGTCAAAATGATTTTATCAGGTCTTATATTGTTTTTTGGTCAATCCCAATATATAAAAAATAAAATAGGAATCACTGTACTAAAGATTGAAAATAATATGTTTTTTGGTTCTGTCTATTTAATAGGAATTACAATCTAAAACCACAATTTTATATTAGAAACATACACATTGAGAAATAATCACCATATCATGTATCAAATATAAGTGTAGTTAATTTTTACTTGTCACATTGTCATTATGGATAGTTCTCCAAATATTTCAAACCAATCTGATATCCTTTACCCAGTTTTTTCTATGTGATGTGAATATAAAAATAAAATGATGCTTCTATACAAAAAAATGCACCTTGAGTCATACAAGACACATTGTGTCTCAAATTGACTTTTATTCACCACCTACACATCAAAAATTAATTATTGATCATTTTTCTAGGAGGAAAAAAATCTAGGTAATGATATCGGGTTTTTTCACTCATTGTGGTTGGTATACTTTGTAGTTTGAGCTGTTGTGGTGTGACGATGTTCACCATAGATCTAGAGGTGGGATATGTCACTACTGTCAATAGATGGTGATGGAGATCACTGGATGATAGTGGGATATTTTTTAGGCTTATAAGACTCATTCAAGATGCTAAATCAGAAATTATTATTGGGTATGGATGCCACATGGCCTATGATGTGAGTTGTTGATGTTCCATCAGAGATTGATGGTTGAAATTTAATGTTTGTAAGTAATGATAATTCTTATGATACCAAGTGTTATGAAATTTGTGGGAAGGTAAATGGAACATCATTATAGATGTTTATTGTGTTTTTTATAATCTGATATATATATATATATATGGACTCTAGCCATGGAAACATTTGGTGGTGGACTACTGAGTTCATACTAACATTCTACATGGGTCCACTATTATGTTTTTTGACTTTATACTTCTTGTAATACTTAATGGTAAATCCACATTAGTAGAATCATATAGGATATGGTTTAATAGATTGTATAGAGACATGATGGAATGTTTTCTAGATGTGTTAGATTGTTTCTAATTATTGTACTAGAGGTTTATTTTAGATCATCCATGCATGTTCATATGAGATATACCTATGGGACATCCTATTTATATTTTGATTAATAATATATAATTATAGGTGTTAATATGGTTTATAATATATATATATAATATGTTTTTTCCTGTTTTTTAATGTTTCGTATATAGTTGATGTATTGAATATTTAGAGGGTATTTCCTACCCACAATCACACCATAGACCCTCACTCCTATGATGAGATGGGTATATATACTAGTGGAGCTCTGATTTGGTTATTATAACATGAACATATCAAGGACATTAGAAACTTCTATTAGAGTGAGGTGATTAAAACACATATTTATGTGACTCTCCTATGATGTTTTCATTACGATAAATACATGATTAATGAAGCATGAGAACAAGATTACGGAAAACAAAATCCATATTCTGTTAATTGAAAAAAAAAATAATGGTCTGAAATCCATGTGACTAGGGAAATAATTATTAAATTTTCATCTATAATAATGAGTTATAAAAGTTGGACCCATGGATATTTTACTTTACTAAGGTATATGTTGGACTCTTTTCATCTAAATGCAAGAGTTGGTTCCTAGTTTTAACATTACATGAGTGTTCTATTTTATTATTATTATTGTGGTTCTCGAAATAAAAATATTTTTGCTGTTAAAGTGTTATGGATAACCAATATAGGGTTTTACATATATCTACTCAAGTGAATTCTAATTATCAAACCTTGATGTAAGTTTATTTTTGTGAACAACTACGTGGAAATTGATTATCTATGGTTTGGGTGGTATCTAACCCTAACATCTATGTGTCTTGAGGGGCATTGATGATTGACATGAGCATGGTATTGAATTTTTCAGGCAAGTATTTCATGTTTCCTGTTAAAACATTCCCTATTTATGAAATTTATTTTTTCATGGGATTACTGATAAGGGACATCGAAGCCTCTAGGGAAGTGGCTATTTGAGTATCTCAATATGAGCATAGTGAGATTTATATAGATCATTGGGTGGAAAACATAAGGAGATGATTCTTCCATGGAATATATTATAAGATATTTTTTATCAAAGAATCTTATTAAATTTTTGGGCGATGCTGGAACTGAGATAAGGAATTACTATATTGAATTAGAAAGAATAAAATTTTCATCAATTGGAGACACTATCGGGGAAAGGGTAAATATGGATACATATATTTTCAAAGTGATGTTGAAATAATGTAACATAGTATGGGTGTATTATTGTAGGCATGAGTGAATTAATTGGATTGATTTTTAGGTAGCGAACCAAGAATTGAAGTGGAGAAAAAGCAATCATTTCATAGTATATCGAACCAAAAAATAAATTCCACAAAAGATTGGTAATTGAGCTATATGTATCATGAAATGGGGACATAATGAGACATAATAGGGAATTTAGGGGATAGGTTTGATGATTTGACCAAGGAGTGGGTAATTAGTGATTTGTTTTAAATGTGGGAATACATTACGTGTTCATGACCAATGTGACTGGTCATTGAGGAGTATCCAACATGTCTATATATGTGACATCTGGAGTGATTTTTCTGAGTGATCTCATTTTCATCCAAGGGTCAAGGATTGGTACAATCATAGTCATCTTTGGTAGGGCTAAGTGAAGTATTGAGAGATAGTAGTTCAGATGTGATAGTAAATGTGAGATTATGTGTTCGATAGGAGACCCATTACTTAATGAAATGGGTGATAGCTATTGTAAATCACAAGGAGTATAGGTATCAAAAAAATTAATCATTAGGCCAGCTACATGAAACTGAAAAGAAAGACTCTATGCATGCTAAATAATCATCGACATACATAGAATTGTATTGTTCATAATGTTTTTTGTTTTGTATAGGGTATACAAGTGACAAATGTGTCCATAATAACCGGAATGTCTAGATTCTGGTTGTGGTATAGACCTCATGTATGATCCAAGATTTTAATTGAGCGCCAGAATGATGTAGGGTGATTATAATTGATGACTAGAGGTTACTTATTGATATTGATTCATCCATTATTTTATATGGTATTGATGTATGACTCCATCATCATATTAATGGTTCTAGGAATATTAAAATCACTTTTAGGGGATGTTATATTTAAATTTCGTTCAACATAGATTTTCTCAAAAATCTATTACACGATATTTCTTATTAAATTGATAATATATTTAATTAGATCTGCTGAAATTTTTAGAAAATATTTGGATCCTTTCATTAATGAAGTTGTTGACCTTCCAAAAATAATTGTATTACCTTTGTTTCGCTATATGGATTCAAAAGTTGGATCCCGCTATTCAGGTTATCAATTGATCACCATGTAATTTCAAAATATTTTTAGAGATAGTTCATCAATTCAATTGTATCTCATTGTTTCTCTTGATCAATTTATGATTTATCCATCATGATGGTGTTATTCTCTATCTTGAGTGGATTAGAGAATGGATTTTTCCAATGAGGAGAGAGATGAATATTTTTTATAACAACACTCTATTCTAAAATTTTGAACATGCCTTCATAATACACAATAAAATCTATTTATAGAGATGAGATGTTTTTTATAATACTACTTAATTATATGATATCACTTTAATTATATGATGATCTCTATTAACCCTAATGTAGAATAATTTTAATAATAATAATATTATTATTATTTTACAAAATTCATCTTATCTTTCATAATAACAAATATTATGTTGTTAAGGTGAAAATTAATAATTACCACCTAGATGTGGTCTTCATTCGTTTTAACTCTATTAAATTTTCTCAATACCTAAATAAATATTTAATTAAATAATTCATTCATTAATAAATGTTTTTTATCGATAAACCAGGAATAAAATTATTTCTCTGTCTATTGAATAATATCAATTCTAATAATTAAATTCAAAAATATTTTTATTGAGATCAATAGAAACAAGTAGTGTTTAAATCACTAATATTAATTATTATTTGTATTGGGAGTGGTTTCTTATTGTCCAATATTTATACCTATAATTTTTTTCATGTAACCCATTAAAAAATATGAAATTTTGAAACATCCACAACCACATATGAATATGAACTATTTAATTTAATAAATTTTTATAAATATCACATAATTTAGGTTGAACATATGTTTCATAAAATAAATAAATACATGAAATTGATTTCAATGAGTATTTGAAATAAACTTTTATTTACATTATGACCCTGTAAATTAATCAATCAAATTCTATTTCCAAAAAGGGGTAGAAGTATAATATTCCTTAAAGATGAAGGAGAAAATCCTTCATCAACTTATCCATCAATAATATGTCACTAATGTCACACTGAATAAATTTAAAGATTCAAGAAATAGTTTCTATCATTGTGTACAAAATACATCTATTTGTCTTTGTAAAAACATGTATTAGTAATAATATAAAATTATAAGGCCCATTACACACTTTCATAGAAATGAATATTAAATGATAAAAAAACGTGAAGATTTTTTGTGGGTGCATAAATTAACATAATATCTCATCTTGGAGATTACAAAGTGTGAACTTTATGAGAAGAAGTCTCCTCCTTTTATGAATACCACCCCTAAAATACACATTCTCTATATTCCAAAAAATAACATTATCCAATCACTAATACATTATTAATAATATCTTTACAGCATTTCAAGGTTTCCATCATAGTGAGTAACAATTAAAAAATAAAAATCCCAAAAATTAATCCTGAAAGTTATTATATTAAATTCATTTACAAAAAATATCATTGTGTTATAATATATTTCCTAAATAATAAAATCATTACATTTACATGTAATAAATGAAAAAAACTTATCATGGGACACAAACTCTAAAAAAACCACCATTTACTATAGGAATATTCAATTCTACTTTTGAATACTAGACCTCCAACAATAATCACAAATATATTAAGTTATTTCTTCAGTCAAGTGGCCCACCGCAATATTTTTTATTTGAATTATTCTCATTTTAAATAAACTATTTGAGAAAAAACTATCATGAGATTATATATCAAAATTATGTGATTATTAGATAGATGTTACCATGGATCTTTTAAAAGAGACATCATTAAAGTGTTTTTAAAATAGGTTGTTATTGGATATTTACTGATACGTACCACATTAAGCTCTTATAAGATGTTTTGAATCTATATATCTTCTTTAACTACCTTATAATCAATAATCTACTTAGAAACATTTGTTGAATCTACAACCACAACTAATATTGATCTCTTATAGATCAAGAATCCTCCATTCAATGTGAAGATGTATCATATTTTAGATTTCATATCATCTTAGACTCTCTGGAATATATAACCTTCATTTCCTTTGATGATACATTTTTTACATCCTCCGTAGACAAGGAACATATCCTTCATATGCCTCAAATTATTATATATGTTCTAGATTTCTACAAAGGGGAAGTAAACATGGTAGGCTTGATATATTAATTATTAACATAAATAATAAGATAAATCTATCATTGTAAATATCATATCAAAAACGAGTGACCCAATCTCCAAAACATAATGAATCCTCCAAATTCAATATCATTCTGCATGTGTGTGAGGAAAACATTTCCTAGAAATATTAATTCCACATGAAATAAGACATAATACCCATTTCGATTGTTCTATTAAGAATATATTCAACAATAGATCAATATATGTACCTTCACATAAGCAGAACTATATATTGGATTTATCATGGTTTAAATTAATCTAATGAATATACGGAACCTCAACTAAGTCCATCATGGGATTGCGAGCACTCAACCACAGGTTTGTATACTATAAGACTAGTATATTATTTATAATATATATTATGTAATAGATATACATTGATAGAGAAATTACCTCACAATTAGTAAACCATTTATAGACATAAGGCTCTCATTATTCACAATGAAACCAAATTTATTTATGGCCTCAAAAAATCAAATTAACCATTTCATAGATGCATGCTTTTACCCAGAAATGGATTTTAACCATTTTTATATATTATTGGAATCCATTGGAGTCAGAATCCCTTCTTGTGGTATCATATAAATATATTAATGAATGTTCCAATTTAGTTATGATTTTATGAAATCAGTTTTCCAAATAGAAGGATCACTATAGGTAAAGTGGGTACACACTCTCTCACATATTACAAGGAGAAAACCCTCAGAATATTGCTCTCTTGAATAATTGGGAAATCTTCCTCATAAAATACCGAAAAAATAGGATAACCGGTGTTGAGATATTGAAGCTTCAATTGATGAGAGATCTTCTGGGAGAGATCCTCATTTTTAGGTTTCTCCTCCCCTTCCTGCTGCATTCTTCTGCTGGTGGATTGGGTGGGGTTGGCCACCACCCATCTACCCCACTGCCAGCCACATTTGAAAAATTGGGGGGGGGGTGCCATCCAGAAAATAATTTGTTGTTGACAAAATATGTGTGAAGGAATTGAAAACATTGATGAAAACAAAATAAAAATGAAACTGGAATACTTAAAGACTTAGAGGAGGTAGTAATTCAAAGATCTTGAACTATTGATACTGGAATAGTGTTGTGTCAGAAACTGGGATTCAAGGACTCGTTCTTCCTCTATGATTCAGGATTAGTCATTAGGAGGTCTCAGTTCTTAGCCTGACGAAGAGAAGTCTTCTACACAATATGTCAACCTTGAGGTAATGCCGAGGAAGATGAGAATCATAGACATGAAATCCAAAGAAGGGAGCAGAGTGTTTTGCCATTCCAGGGTTTCACCAAAGGAATTATAATAGACAATCTCAGAGGATTCGAAATGTGATTGAATGTTGATGAGTCTAGGGATTCATATATATTCAAAACCCCTAACACTCATAGTGCCTCTAAACGGAACACCCAATCATATGGATTTGTGATTCCATGCCGAACAGAATGTCAACAAGATCAATCGACTAAACATGAAATTTACATTACATTATTAGCAATGGCGGAATATCATATCAACAACCAGTAATGAAATCAAAAGGGATTTTAAAAGTGGAATAAGAATGCAATAGGTCTGTTATAATTAATAGCAGAAGGCTGACTAAAGGCTATGGATCAAGTCAAAGGCTCATGAATGGAATGGTATATCCCATCAAAATTAAATTTTAGAAATAAAATACATCTAAATAATTTGAATACAATATGTTCATATAATTTAATTGATTGAATAATAAAATGGATGGTTCAATATGAAAAAAATAACAAAATTTAAAAGTCTCCACTTTTTTCAATTGAATGTAGCAATGTTCATCCACTTCACTACCACAAAAACAGTTTTTCTCGGTGCCATCCTTTATCAGCACTAACAAAAAAGCGCTGATAAAGGGGGTACCATTATCAGTTCTTTTTTTAGCACTGATAAAAGGACCCCTTTATCTGCGTTTTTAGTAGCGCTCAAAATGGGGGGGCTTAATGAGTGCTTTTTTTAAAATCTCTGATAAAGGCTCAACCTCAAAAAAAAATTAACTAAAAATAATATATTAACATATAAATATATAAATATAGTTATATTGATATTAATATAATATATAATTTTTAAATATATTTTAGATAAGTATAAATATATATTTACACTTAATATACTTAATATATAAGATATTTAGTGAAAATGGCTTATAAAAAAATTTAAAAATATTTTTAATTAATAATGTGCTAATTATTATGCAGTATTAGAAATTTAAAAACAATTTGAAGACTAAAAAAATTAAAAAAAGATCCAAAATATGTTGAAAACGCAACTCGAACTTCAAACATCCATAAATTTTGATCCGGGTGTTTGTTTGCGCTCTACCACATATCAAATCGAAGCCTGTGATGAACTCTACGTGAAAAATATATAGGCATAGCCTTTTTCACATTTATGAGGCCAAAAAGGCCCATAAGGCCTCCAAAAATGAGTTTTTAGTCAGGATACCCCGATTTTTTAACATTTTGTGAATTTTTAGCCTCATTTAATGGCGTATTATTTGTTCTTTTGGGTAGGGACTGAATTTATTCCTAGGTATTACATCCATATTGATATTATGTTATAGAAATTTTGTCATTTTTTATAATGCACAACTATTTATAATCAAATTTATAAAAATATATACATATTTTTTATATATTCACACATAAAAAGTTATTTAAAAATATAAATAATAAAATATATATACATATAAAATATATTAGCATTATCTAAATAATAAATAATATCAATTTTATTTAAAATAAAAATATATGAATATTTATATACCTATATATTAATATAACTATATATATATTAATATAACTACATATATATATTAATATAACTATATATATATTAATATAACTACATATATATATTAATATAACTATAAATATATATATTAATATCACTATAAATATATATATTAATATAACTCTATATATATATTTATATAACTATATATATATTTATATAAATATATATTACTATACAAATAAATATAACTAATAATATATATATAAATAAATAGATATATCATTAATAGGACAAAAAATCAATATAGGGGAGTGGCAAAGGCTTCAGGTGCGCAGGGGGGGAGGTCTTGAGATCAAATCCGGGTGGAAGCAGGGACGCACGTGCATGGGTGAATCTGGAGGCTAGCGCTGATAAAAGGTGGGGGGTAGTGCTGATAAAGATTGGAGGGGTGCGTATGGGTGATAGAGGGGGCCAAAAAAGTGTTGTAAAAGCGGGGATCAAGTGCTATAAAATTCCCCCCAATTAGCAGGTTTTTTAATTTTTTTTAATATTTTTATATTTTCAACCTTTATCAGCGCTAAAAAAGCGCTGATAAAGGACCCTTTTATCAGCACTTTTTTTAGCGATGATAAAGGACCCCTTTTATCAGCACTTTTTTTAGTGCTGATAAAACGGATCTTTATCTGCTTTTTTTGGAGCGCTGATAAAGGGGACCCCTTTATCGTTGCTGGCTTTAACAGCGCTTTTCTAGCGCTGTTAAAGGCCATGTTTAGCGCTTATAAAAGGGGTATTTATAGTAGTTCTTATAGTTATATAATTAGAACAAAATTCTTCCTATCGAAACAATATTTTAATGTAGAGAATACAATGAATTTAGTCATGATATTAGTATCATTATTGTCACAGTGTATCTTGTTGAGAGCAGGTTTCCAGATTCTAAAATATCTCTAATTAAATGGTGCATAATTTCTATGTGTTTCGATTTATCATGGAACAGTTCTTTCATTGATGAAATCTAATGTGGACGGAGTATCACAATATTCATTGGCATCAGATTTGTAATGTTCGAGTTAGAAGACATGACTTTAATCCACAATTCATCTTTAACGGCCTATGTTAAGGATATGTATATAGATTCTATGGTAAAAATGGAAACCACATTCTTCATGTTACACATATATGAAAAAGGGTATCCATATAAAATGAAAAAATAACCAGTGAGTTATTTTATAGCATCAACATTCCCTGCGTAGTTAAAATATACATATCCAACTATAAATTCACAAGTACCGACATTTTTACAATAAAATAATAAAAAAGTGGGCTAAATAAAAAATATTATTAATCCATTTTAGGGAAATCTAATGTGGCTTCACTATAAATCTCATACACCTACTAAGGGTACATATTAAAAAGAATATTTTCTATCTATTGAAGACAATTCTATATATGTTTCTGGATACAATATTTATGTAAGTAATTTTAGTTATAAATGGAATATCATCAGCATCAATGGTTACTTGTCTGAAAAACAAATTTATATTATGGTCCAAGAAGAACACTAATAGGATTGAGATATTCGTACAATTACCTATTGAGAATCATTAAAATATAAAAATAATGTGGCTAAAAAATAAATATTTTAGGAAATCCACAAATTATATCAACAATATGAATTGTCATAGATCTGCCTAAGTCATACCAATATAAAATTCAATTTAATTGGTATTTTACAGATGTAAAGAGAGTTTTTTTTAAAAAATAATAAGAATATCATGAACATACAACAAAAATGAAAGAATTCAATTTTTTGTTGATTTGAAATAAACCCTTGCATTATATTGGCTCCTATAAAATTGTTTATCCATTATAAGAGAATAATTTTGTTTAAAATTTCCATATTAATTTTTAAAAATCATGTTGGGAAATATTTAAAAGGAAAACATGTTATGATTTGAAATCTCTTGAATAACCACATGAAGGCTTCATGTAAATTTTCTAATTTAAATCACCATGTAAAAAAATAAATTTTTAACCTCATGTTATTCTAAGATAATATCATTATAGGCTTTAAAATAATTTATAATCCTAATAGAATAATGCTTAACAACATGGAAAAATAACCAAAATAGTCAATTCTATCTCCATGAAGGAATAACATATCAACTAGTCTTACATTGTATTTATGTTTTTTTATATTTTGTTTCCTTGTTATATTTTATAAAACCACATACATCCAATGAGATTAAGATTAGTTTGTTTGTTTATAATAGACATCGTGTGATTTTCTAAAGGAATGCATATTTTCATCCATGGAAAAACATATCAGTTTATAGTAGTTTTCATTATGTTCATGCAGATAAGTGTGGGGATCACCATAAACTATATCATAGGAAACATGAAAGGAATAATAATACAAATCATATTGGATGAACAGATTATGAGGTACAGGTACTCCCCTAAGAATATATCTTGTCAGTTGATAGTCTCTAGAATTGCGAGGTGGTTCTACTTCTTAATTTGAACCAGAAAAGGAGTTATAATCAACTAGAGTTTTCAGCTGAGGATTATGTGGATTGGTAAATATAGTAGCCTAATAATTAGAGGGAGCATCAATTTCATTGGTTTGTTCTATGGATATATCACTAATGTAATGTGTGAAAAACATTAATTTAGAAGAAAATGACTCATGGAAAACAACATCCTTAATTTGATGAATTTTTTGTAGTTGGGTTCATCAACTCAATGATTTCACATTTTACATCATTAGGATACACTATATTGATTCACAAAAGGACACTAAGTTCAATAATAACATTCTTAACATGGTAATAAGTGTTGAACATGAAGACTCTGATGTAGCTATAAGAGGGTGGATTATCATTCCATAATTCATATTCAGTATTAATATTATTAGCAGAAGAAGGGAATCTATTTATAAGATAAATTTCCATGTTGGTAGCCATTTCCATAAAATATTTAAAGAAACCTCCATATTAAATCAAGCTTAATAATAATCCTTTAAAATTATATTCATTATTTCTACAAGACTTATTTTATGTTTATAAAATAGTTTGATGTATTTTAATACCCTCAGATACATATAATTGAACAAACTCAATGGATAAGTACTATAAGACATTTTATATTTTCATTGTACTAATTTCTATCCCATTCTCATTTTCAACTAAACTTTTAAATCATTTAATGATCTATAAAAAATAATATATATTTTTCTAAATATAAATCCACATTTTTTGAGTATTCCTCTATGAAGTGATCATATAAAATCATCTTCCATGGTACGTAGTCCTAGATGGTCCCCAAATGTTAGAATACATTTATTTTAATGGTATTGAATCAATAGAATGGAAACTATTAAAGGTGAATCTATTACCCTATCCCATAACACAAACGTCTAAAAAATTGAAGTTTTCTTGAGGTGATATCACACTGCAACCCTTACTTGTTGAGTTAATATGAATCTGTGAAGCTTATAAGCCCCACACTCCTAAAACATCACAAATAATTATTATTATTAATGGTACATACACTAAATAATTGTATTGAATGGGTATTTCTATTCATAATATACATGCTATTAATTAAAAAATCATTAATTATTGTTCTAGAACAATTTCATATTTTTAGAAGAACAGTTTAGACCTAAAAGTAAAATCCATTGTGTCAAAAACCCTTATACTAATCATGTTTTTATAAATGTTCTGAACCAACCACTAATCATGAAAAGTTATTGTGGAATAATCATCTTGTTTTATTAAATGTAAACATCTTCCCTCAACCTGGCACTTCTTATTATTTCCTATAAGAACATCTCATTGTACTATCTCTACCAAATATATGAATGAATCTATAAAAGACAAATAAGAAATGAGAAGCTCATGTCAAGAACATGATCATAATTTATAACATGGATAGACACTTTGAACACACCAATTATGTCCAAATAAGATTCCATTAAAAGGGATTTGACAGTGGAATGATTATATTTATGTTTGTTTTTATTATTCCTACTCTTGGTCTTAGTGTTCCTTTGTGTATCACAATGGGAATAAACTACTTTCTCCCTTGAATTGACATAGGTTTGGGTTCCTTATTATTCATGGTTTTATAATTATTAAACTGTGTTCTTTCACCTTTAGCTTATGGTCTACCACTAGTAAACGTTATCTATTCCTTACACATTATTAATATCTTATTAAATAGTTATTTATAAAGAATGGAAGAGTTTTCCTATTCAAGGGTTAATGAGTCACGAAAATATATCATGGTTTCTACATAGGGGTTTTAAGAATTATTTAAAGAAATTAGTCTGACCATTTCTCGATATTCATCATCATTTGATTAATTTATGACATGTACATGTTACATAACATTTTTAAATACATTTAAATGCACCATTAGAAAACTATATCATTTCATCTAAAATGTGAACATTTGATGTTTAGTATAAATCATCCCAACTAAAGAATGTTTCATTTATAGTTTTGTAGCTTAATCCATAGTTCAGTAGTGATAGAATCACATGAAACTTCCCTAATGAAATTATTTCTTAATGAATGAAGTATTGAACTATGAGAATTATCTAAACATTCCTAGGGAAAATATTCAAACTGAGTTATTGTACATCCGGTTTCATTCACTATTACAATGGGTTTCTTGGTCCAATAGAGGGAATCAATTAATCCTTGCAGAACTAGAATGGATTTCATATTAATTATCCATATATTAAATACATTTTCTCTTTCATGTTTCTGGATGTCAATGTTTTTTTGGACATTTTTACCTAAATTAGTTTATTATGAGTTATTGGGGACAACATTATGTGAACATGATAACAACCCATCAATATGAAGGCTAAACGATGCTTATCCCACTTGATTCAAAATATAGAAGAATTAAAAGTGGTCAATGTGGTTATAATTTCAAACTAATGAATAAAAATTTATTTAAAGAGGTAAAAGAGATATGGAAAGTTAAACATAAAAATTATTTAACCAATCGATAGATTCAATATAAAATTAGGATCAATATGGGTTTAAACCACTTTTTTGGGGGTAATATTGCACTTAAAGTAATAGAAAAGTCAAACCCAGAGAAAACAATTAGAGCATTTAATATAAAAAATTTCAAACATGAAAATTAACAAACAGGACTAGAATTAAATAACAAATTATGAGAACATATGGTTTTACTTACATTGGATATAGTAGGACCTATGCGAATGGTTAGAACAACACCCAAGCACGCATTTTAAAAATTATTTTGAATATAAAATGGTACAAAATAAAATCTATAATTATTTGATATAAAGAAAAATTATGAAGGAATTGAAAAAATCATAGAAGTGAATAAAATAACTAAAATACTTACAATGATAGATTCAGTTGCCCTATAGTGGTCTTTTACTCTTCATACTAGAATAATTTTGTGTCAGACACCTATATTCCTGAGCATATACTTCCAATATTCATTAACATTATTTTATAAAATTCCTCCATTCATCCACTGTAGAAGGTAGGCCATATACACCATAAGATGACCACAATGTGATGCTATGTAAGATGATAGTTTATAAATGAATCCTTGACAAAGATAGAAAAGGGTATCTGTAAGCTAGGGTTTTTTTAGATGAATGTTAAGTGAAAATCTTGGAGGAATCCAAAATTAATCTATTTACAGAGAGTTTTGGGATGTAGAGTTCATAAATTTTCTAACATTGAGAGTTCATCAAAATAGAACACCCAATTAGAAGGTGAAATAGGTTCTCAACAAATAGAATAAAATAAAGCTCAATTGATTAGCTGTGGTAGATTGATTAAATTGGTTGTGTGAGTATAAGATTATATCAATTGATATGGAAGAACAACACTGAATTTATATGATAAAATTTGAATGAATCACGAGCCACAAGAATAACCATTAGTAGGCTGAAAAATGTCTAGGGACCATGTTAGAAGCCCATGAGAAAAATATATAGTTTAATATAATTAAATAAGGGAAATATAATAATTCTAAATAATTCAAAGGAATGAATTTTATATAATATAAATGGCATAATAAAAAAAATAGTCAATTCAATATGGAAAAACATAATATCAAAAAATCACATCTTCACCAGCACATCCCATTATAATACTAACAAATGTATAATTTATTATCACTTTTTACTAGTATTGAAAAAAAAACATTCTATGATTTAAATCATATATAACCATGATAATCTAATCCCGTATCATTTATCATATCATGGAATCCAAAAACTATTATTTCCACATTCAAATATTTCATTAAAATAGACACTTTAATCGATGTTGTGTTATTTATTACCCATTATTAATTTATCCTTCATCATTTTCATGATTTTTTATCATACCATTTTATATATGTTTTTACTTGTCTAAAACCGCAGGTTTTTAGGTACTTTCCCATTTGTATTATGTGTTTGGAGTCTATAAAATTATTGGGTTTAATTTTCTGACTGTTTGAGAAATTTTTTAATTGTGTGTTGAGGTTTTAATAAAGTATCTGGGTATATGAACAATTAGTAGAAACTATGAACCAACACCTAGAAACCAGGAAACATGCTCAGGGGTCACCAGGTAGGCACAAGTTTGGAATTAACCATGTGATTGAATTAGTGAAACTATGAGAATGAAAACATTGGGAAAAAAATTATTGGCACATTTTTCTTTCTAATCATGTGATCCCACTATGGGGGTTGTGGGATATAGATTCTCAAAATACCCAGTTGGATAGCATGTTTCTAAACTGTGAGAAACAAATTATATATCTATATGGATTATTGAGAATCATGTTCATGTTTGGTGCATGGTTTTACAAACCATGAGACCTAACCGTGCAAAAGATGACTGGTACCCTAATATTTTTTTATCCAAATGAAGTTAAAAATCCTCCTTAGTTCTCTAATCTCCCAATATCTTGACCTCCTACCCCTCCCTATTGATGAGAGATGATTTACTTTGATCTAGATGTATGTTTTTGTTGAATCAAATTGTGTTTGAGATATTAACTTTAGTAATTCATTGTTCTTCATTGTTCCTCTAATCAATACTATTGTTATCACCCCATGAACAATAAGGCTAGTCTGTAATGGATATATATATGTAATATGATAGAAATCATAATTGGATATGACTGAATCTATTTAAGGGAATGTATTTTGATCCTAGTTTCATAATATCTATGTTTTATTCACCATTTTTCATCATCTGTTGAGAGGTATGTGGATTATCTATAATCTATACTGGTCTATAACATGAAGTCTTTGTTTGAAAAAAAATTCTGCATAATTTTTTAAAAACATTATCTAATTAAATAAGTTATACACTATTTGTTTATGTCTTTGTAAATTTCATAAAATTGGATGATTTTCAAAAGACTCAATTTGTTTTTAATTTTAAAATTATTCTATAAAATATTGGTATTTATATGATACATGTATGTTTATCGATGATATTTTTTAACAAAATAATATGATAAATATGAAATATAATTTTTCATGGGTTTTAAAAAAAAATGGTTAAAATGTGTTCTTATATTCATGTCACCTTGAAGAAGGGTCACGTTCTATTTACACACCATGATATTGGTCACCCAGTTACTAATTATGGGATATAAAATAATCCACTAATTGTTTGGGAACTGTTACTTGAAAATTAATGTTTTTATTTGTGAATGTGTGGAAGCATGGTAATCATTTTTCTAAATTATTAGAAGTGATATAAATAATTTCTTTACTATTTTCCATGGAACTATATTCCTGTTTTGGTATAAAAAAATTAAGTGATTTATTTGAATAGTCATATATAAATTTCAAAATTAATTCTGGTAATTGGAGTGTGAGTTGGAATGTCTTTGGGGAAATCATAAAATTTTTATACTCACCCCCTACATATAAATTTTATAAAACTATAGAATGTAATATTCTAGGAAATTGGAATGGGAAAGTTATCACTCTTATCCATTGACTCACCTCCATATCATGTGTTAGATATGTGGCTCTAGAAGTCATATGTGATTATAGTTTTATTTATGAGGATAGATCAAGGAATTATTGGGTCACTTCATCTTTATTTCTTTTTTTTTGTATATGGTATGGTTGTTACAATGATATTGTCTTCTACTTTAGGCTCTACATTATTTTTTGCTTGTTATTCGTGCATTATATAGGACGATTCAATATAGATGGTTTAGTTTTGATAGGTTTTTTTATCTTTAGAGATAAAATAATCCACAAACATGTTTCTAATACCTTTCTATTTATTGTTATCCATTGTTCTCTTTGGTATGTCACCAAATAAAAATAACACCCCTATCAACGATTTACAAATATTTTTGTGGAAGTAGGATTATTTTGTTCATTTTATTATATTTTTATTATATTTTATCTCTAATATTATTTAAAAACTGGAAAAAATTCATAAATTTCTCAATATCAATTTCATTCTTCTATTTTAGAAAAACAATTATTATATTGATAATTCAATAAATAATTTAATAAAAATTCAAATAAAAAATATTTTCCCCATTATAATTACTATAATTTACCAAATATTTGTAGACATCATTTTAAAAGGATACATTATTTGCAGTGTGATATTAACCAAAAATATAAATTATCATTTATCTGGTTTTTCAAAACTACAGAAAATTAATTATTCAAATTTCAATTGAAATATTTTTTATTTTATTAATTCCATTTCTCATTAGATTAATTATTTTTTGATTAAAAACATCCACATAAATAATTAGAAATTTTTAAATTAGGGAATTACTTTATAAATCATTCATTTTTCCAATTAAACCCAAAATGAAAATTATTTTCAATATTTCATTGAATATTAAATTGGTAAGTATAATTGTCACAAAATTTATAATTTCATTATGATGTCTTTCATATATTTAAAAATGTAATAACCATAATTAAAGAGATTACATTATTTAGAGCATTGTATAATCATTTTTTGTTTAATTAAATTTTATTTATAGAGAAATATCATTATAAATATAAAAATACAAATCAAAATTTGTAAATACATAGGTTTATTGTGAACAATAACAATGAAAAGGAGTGATTTATTACCCATGATAATTCAATTTCAAAAAATCAAATATTTTATGTTATGATTCTTCATATAATTAAAAATGACACATATAATAATTTATATTCATATAATTCTCCATATTTTGATGTCCTAACATGGTTATTATAGATTTAAAATTTATTTCAAATATGAAAACATTGTATGTGTATATACATAATGAATGTCCATTTAGTTTTCTAATCCCAAACCGTATCTGTATTTTTATTAAATATCAAAATTAATTATAAAATTGGATATATATGAATAAAAAATTGATTGTTGATAATCTTATAAAAAATTATTAGGATTTGGATAAATAGTTTATCATTTTTCAATATAATGAATTCCAATGGACCTTAATGATAGATCTAGATGAGACCTATCAATGATGTGGTAATCCTCTAACCCTACCTCTTTTAAATTATTTCCCTTTTTACATCGTTTAAATATTTACAATTCATCATAAAATAATTACTATATTTCCTTCAATATAATGACATTTTTTTCCTAATGTAGAGTCACCATTACACTCCATATATTCCTTTAAATTGGATGTTAAAAAATCTCTAATGTGTATATCTAATCTATCTCTTCTATGTAGCGAGACAATTAATTTTTCGTCACCGTATTTCATGGATTGATACTATTATTGGTATAATATTTGCATAAAAACTTACTTATGTGATTATTATTCTAGATTTATAATATCTTATCTACCTTCTTACCTTCCCGTCCATTGGAAAAAGATCATGTCGCTCATGTTTTTGTTTTGACAACCACCAATAAGATGCGATCTGATTTTTTTCATTTTCTCATTATATGGATTGTAAAAATAATAGTATGAATGAATATATTTTATCTAATAATGATTCTATGAAGGTGAATTATTATTTACCTTTATTTTATTCCATCTATTGAAAAATAGAAAAAACATTCATGCATATGTGTGGCATGTCGTATCTATGAATGATATAATTCATTTTTCTATCTCTATCATTTCTGGATGACTCTAAATATTTATGTGAAGAATATATATGATATCTATATCATGGAAATAATTTTAGATATGTGAGAACTATTATAAATGTACAAGTACCAATACTGTGAAAAACATTAATGAAAAATGAAGTAGTTGACACCTAGAAATGATGATATTAATAAATAATTATTAATAATCCAATATTAAAATGTTATAAGTGGATAATATATGAAATTATATGTATTTAAATTATTTTAGTATATATTTATAATAATTTTAATTTATTATATAGGAGGATAGGCAACATTCTAAGCATGTTGAACTTATGGTAAGAGATCTATGTTATCATATCGTTTTTTATAAAGATTATTTATGGTTATGTTTATGATAATGTAATTTTTGTGCTTCTAAAACATTTTTTGTTTTTTATTATCAAAAGAACTCATTAAAAGTTCATTTTAATTTATTTATTATTTTGTTTTTTATATATTATATTATATTTATGAATTTATTATTATATATTTTTTAAATAATTATAAATTTAATTATTTTAATATTTAATAATAATATTGTTCAATAATTTGACATCATAATAATTTAGATTTTTTTTAATTATTTTAGATAAATATTTCTTGAAATATTTTATAAACCATTAATTTTTTTAATTTTTATTTTAAAATTACAAATCCTTTTAAAAAAAACCTTTTTGTTTTTAGGAGAAAATAATGTTTTTTAATATTTTGTAGAATTTATTTTACCCTTATGTGTGTATTATTATTTTTTTTCTAACAATGTAAAAAATTATCTTACCTTTACAATGTGATGTACTAATGTGGTTACCCTTATGGATTCTCTAGCTTAGCCTTATGTTTTTATATTATTTTTTTGTTAGCCATTATGAAACTATATATTACCTATACAAGACAACAAGCATACAATTATGCATGTAGTTGAATTTCTATATTCAATTCACGGCCCCTATTTACTCTAATCCGTGTTTTTTACCGTTACGTGGACTATATAGATTCATTATTACCTACACACAGTTATGATTTACCCTTACCTAAGTTGTCTAAATTCATGATTACCATTACATTGCTTTTCTTTAACCTTACACAATATATTTTAAATATTTTTTACCATATGGAATCTAGTTTATGTTGCCCTTATATAGTTATGTATACCCTCCCACATCACATATTACCACTAAATATGCTAATATTTTATCATTTTACCATCACACAACCTATGAAATTATTTACTTCCTTCGTGTGTTCAAGAAATTTATCCCTTATATAGAATTTGGTTCCTTGTATTCTTTATTTCATGAAATTCTTAATATTTTTAATTATTTATTTATATAAAAATTATTTTATTATTTTGAATCATTTTATGAATCAAGTTTAATTTGATAGATCATAAGATATTTATTTATGGAATATTCTAAATAAAATTATATGATGATTAATTTTTTTCTTCTTTCATTCATATGTAAGTAGTATAAAAATTAAATAATTAAATTTTATTATTTTGACATGTCTTGAATTTTTTATAATTTATAAAAATATTTTCCATTCATTTGCAATTATGTAATGTTATAAAACAAAAATTTTAGGTATTTTTTTCAATTAATTTTTATGAAAAAATATTAAGTTTTTCTCTCTTATATAATTCTGAAAAAATGTTATTATTATTATTATTATTAATTTTGTATTTATTACTTTGGACTAGATGACTTATTATTCCATAAAATTGAGTAAAAATTAAATGAAATAATGCTGGTAAAGAATCATAGAAGCTAGAAATCAGTGACTTGAAGATCCAAATGATACAAAAAAACATTTGATGCAATTAAGGGTAACTAATAGATACCTTTAGAGGCATTGGAAGATAATAACACATTTTCAACGACCTTCACAACCATTCTACCAACATGCTCAATTTCACTACAATCCCTGTAAATGATTCCATTTTCTATGCCCTCAATTTTCTTAAAAGTTTGTCTTCCACAATTATAGTATCTTACTAAAGCTCTATATATTCTCAGTATCCCCTTGATTTTGTCATATTACTTGGGATTATTTAATCTACTATAATGTTATCATATTTCTCATATTTCAACTATATTTTTTTTCTTTCTTATACTAATGTAAGGGACTGATGTTTAATTTTCATTATCTCCTTTAAAAAAAGAACTATTCATTATAGGTTTCTTGTATCTCTATTGATTAGCTAGTTTCTCTTCATATGGTTTCCAATTAAAACATAAAAATTAAGTGACAATTATGGAATATTCCAATCCAAAAATACAATGGACTTACATTGTAAAACCTAAAGTGATTGAGATTGTATAAGTAATGGTACCTTTTTTTAAAATATTCTAGAACTTGCTTAAAAAGTAATTTTTTTCCCATTTTCATTATTTAATTTAATTTATTTATCAATTTTAATCATTATTGTGATTATTTCTTAATCCATAAAATACTCTAAATTTATTTATTCTCAAATAAATCTTTCTAAATTTTCTCTAGTTTTATTTTTAATTTTTATCTTTCAATACATTCATCCTTTTATTTTATTAAAAAAATTATATAAAATAAGTTTTTAAACTCATATTTCATTCCATTATATTATTCAGAGAGAAATTTAAACCCTTCATTCCATTTTATATCCTATATTTGACGATAATTTGTCATCACATGAGATTTTATTTTTTCATCTCTTAGTTTATAAATTAATTCACAGTTTATATTTTCAAACTCTTTATCATTTATTTTTTATAAGGATATCCTTTTAAAATGTGTTTTCATGAAACCATTGTGGTCCCAAAAGACTGTCATTATATCATGCCTCATTTTTATGGTAAATTATATTATTATTTGAAATCTAAAAATAATAATTTTATTACATATATATATATTATCATATCTATCAAATTGTTATGCATGGTTATTATCATTCATACGATAATGAAACAATGTACTTGTAAAGATATATCCACTTTTTAACATGATGATAAAGTAATGAATGCATTAAATTGTGTTATATATATTTAATTGCGTTTATTATTGTTTATTCGCGTATATATTCTTATGTAATTTTGAAATCATTTTGTGTTATACATGAAAGAACAAATAATACTTTGGATTCTAGTCTTTAAATGTATTTGAATGATTTTGAGAGTTTCTCTTTTCATTATAATGAGTAAATAACTGCTATGTTTACAAGATTTACTCATATTACTAATGTAAAACTTCCCTTGGTGAAATTATTTCTATATGTTTTTTTCAAGAAAACCCTTAGGGTTTTACAATGCAGTTGGGCACTAAAATACTCCACAATATTAGGTACTATGATTTTTAAAACATGATTATCAAAGAATTCATAGTTTTCCTTATGAAATATCGGATAACCGTGGAGAGAGAAGTTAAAAAATAGGATAAGGATTTAAGGAATATAAAAGATCAATTTCCTTCAATGAAAACAATGATGAATCATCAAAGAGTGAATATTGAACTGAAACATTACCATGATGTTGGAAAATTATAATAGAAATATGATATTCAATTAAAAATATTTAACAAAATTTGGCAAATTTTAGTTAATTTGTATTCATATAAAAATTAAGTTCCACATAAAACATGTTTTCCTCTACAATTATAAAAAAAATTAGGTTAATAAGTCATTAAAAATACAAAATTTGAATTCTAGTGATGAATCATTTTTAATATAAAAATCTAGAAACAAAAGTAGCATTTTAACAATGACACATGTCGATTTTAGTATTTCTGTTAGTTATATAATTTATCTCTCTACATATAATTTTTCTTCGTACTCATCTACCTCTTATACATATTATTAAACTTCTGGTGATAATTTAAATTTTAAATATTGACATCATTATACATTTTCATCCTTTTCCAAATTAATGGTTAAAAAAATAACAAAATTGTTCTATTTCTAAAAAGAACAACATTTAAAATATAATTAATATTCTATTTAAAAAGTAATTAATCGACCATAAAATTATAATTAAAATTTTATAATTTAATATAATGAAAATACAGTTTCCCAGTTTACCCAATGGGATGAAATTTCATATAATATTGTTGGATTTTAAAACACTATTAAAAATATTTATAGTATTGATTTTTCAAAATATAATCGTTATACCAAAAATTCTATAAATTATATTTTTGTTATGGGAATTTTTCAAAATAAATTTTTTCATTATTTTATGAAAATTGGTAATCTATTATATAAATGAAATTGAAAATTTCTATATATATTAGACAAAGTAACATTCATAATTTATTGAAAATTCTAAAATATATTCTCTTATAAAATAAATTTTCATTCCAAAATCATTACAATATAATTATAGTGGACCCAACATTGATTCACCTTCTCAATTTTTATTTTCTATCTTAAGTGGACCCCTAATATGGGTACTGAAATCTATAGTATTATAAAGTTTATTAGGAAAAGAAAAAACCTGAGAAGCTACATGATATGTGGATAATATGTGATCAAGATATATTTGTGGAAATCCATCCAAATTAAATCAATTAAATGATTTTGATGGAGGACATTCAACCATTAATGAAATTTTGGGACGAGGAATTAATAATATGGGTTTGATTGGTTTCTAGAACTCTACTCTGATTAAATAATTTTAATTTATCAAATGATTGAAATAGAATTTACTAACTAAAAGTAAATAAACGAATGTGTTTTTAAAATGACACTTATTTTTTTTGTAATGTTTTTAATTATATAGAAAAAATTTTAATTACCTCCTTCCATATTCAAAATGATTAAATTATTTATTTAAAAACTTTGTAATGTTAAAATGTTACATGTTAATTTGAACAAGATAATGATTCTACGATTTGGCATCAGTGGCTTAGACATTACAATATTCATTCTCTTGTAATGTTCCAATGTAACACAAAAATATTAGATTTATTAAAATTTAATTCTAAAGATAAATTACATTATACATTATTCCAATATTGAATTATACTTATGTATTCCATCAAACCAAAAAAAAATAACAAAATATCAAAATTACTAGAAGTAGTTAACCTTTCTCTTTTTAGACTAATTTATGTTTCTAGTATTGGAGCTAAACATTACACATTTTTAGTTATTAACAACTTTACTAGTCGTACATGGGGTTTATTCATAGGTGTTTAGAATGGTTCTTTTAAATAATTTATAAACGTTTCAATAAATTTTAAAAATGAACAGGGGGTAGAATCTATTTATCCATTAATGTGACCATAGTGGACAATTTGATGACAGATACATTGAGGATTTTTGTGCTTATCAATGTTATAATTGATCCTCTTCTACACCTATAACACAGAAACAAAATGGGGTTATTAAAAGATGAAATTGAACACTCCAAGAAATATATAGGAAATCCCTTAATGATTTTTTCCATACACCATTTTTAGTTGTAGGGGGTCACTAATGTTGAATTTATCATTTACAATTTACTTTTAATACCCATGATTGGAAAAAACATATGAACTATGGACATAAAAAATTCCAAATGATTGATTCCGTATAGATTAAAATTTTAAATGATATTTCCATAATTCCAAGAATTATTTAGGAATGTTATACACTTAACTAGATGAAGAAGTATTTATTAGGTTCAAAAACAGTAGTAATTGCTTTTGAGTCATACATAAATGTACTGTGACCCTAAAAGATTCAATTAACAAAAAAATATTTTTGAATATTATGAAATAAAATCTTTAATGTGATGAAGGTGATAAAAACCCTTATTTGACGCTTCATCAACATTAATCTTGTAAAAAAGTGATGATTCTCCATAAACCATTTTCACTGCTTAACCCAAATCATGAAATCAATCCAAATAACATCATAATGATAATTTCATATGAGAGTTACACTCTATAAATCATACTAGAAGGTCAGTATTAAATTTGGTTCAACATGATGCATTTACCCCTCACCATAAACCAGTTGAACTACTCAATAAACTCTATCAAACTCAATCTTCATAACAATAACATCCTTCATTCATTTTTTATAAAAGATATGTTTAAAATCTCTCTTTAATTTTATTTTAAAACATAAATTATCATATAAATATTAAATTTCAATTATAAATTTATTTTTATATATTTTTATAAATTTATTTTTATCTTTCATCAAAAAATTCTTTTTAAATTTAAATTTTTAAATTTCATTAATTATTAAAGTGATATTTCAAAAACATTTCTGTATGTATTTGTCATTTATTTTAGTTAAATTTTCCCAATTACACATTCTAATATATTAAACCTACAGGGAATATTTATAAAACTAAAATGATCATACAAGATTCATTTTATTCTTTATAATATTTATTCAAATTAATTTTTTTATAATTTAGACAATTTTATTTTGTTTTTTTAAAATATATAAATATTTGTAATTTTAATTTTAAATATTAATGTTTTTTAATTATATATGTTTTTTAATATCATTATCCTAAAATATTTCATCTTTACCAAAAAAATTCCACACGTTCATATGTGACTCATTTGAATAAAAAATAATGATAACCAACAGAGATTCTATTTTCTTCACTTTCGTATTTAACATAATGTATAACTACATTTTAATAATGTCGAAGGGGAAGAATTTTTTACATCTCTTTCTCAATAAAAAGATGTTTTGTTTTGGGTATATTTTTTCCTTCTTGGTTGTTGAATAATTTAAAAAAATTATGATTTATTAATTATAAAAAAAGTGGGTGATTGTTTTGATTCTCTCCATTCATTTATTCTTATGATCACAAACAACATTAAAATGTATATTTTTATTTATTTTCTATTTTTTTTGTTAAGTATTTTTTATTATTTTATTTCTATATTATTATTATATTTTAATAATGAAAAATACTATTGGTTTTTATTATATTAATTTAATTTAATTTAATTTAATTTAGTTCAACTGAATTTTATTTAATTTTTTATTTTTATTCTTCTACCAAATTATTTTTCATTGTATTTTATGAAACATTAATTTTATAATTACTTATTTTACACCTATGTATCATTAATAAAAATATGTTATCTTTTATGTGATTGTTTAATGCTTTTCACACTTACATAGAATTCCTTTTAGACTAACATATGTAATGGAATTAAGTTTCTACCTTTATATATGTTTACATTAACCTTATGCAGGTAGTGTATTTAAATGTTTACCTATACTACCTTTGTAGATTATTATCACATATTATGTTTAATTATTTTTTTACTTATATGTAACTCACTATTACCTATATGTAACTCACTATTACTATTATGTGACTTCTAGATTTCCCATATGTGATTAATTGGATTTCATGTTTACCCTTATGAAAGTCCCTGGTTATTAATATTCAAGTTTAGTTTACCATTACACAAAATGTATAAATTCCGTTTTAATTTATACACCTATTTTTCAACCATACACATACTGTATAAATTATTTTCTGCCATTACACAAGTATGTTTTACCCATACATGAGATAATTTAAATATGTTTTACAATTACAAAAATATTATATGTGGCCCTTAAATAGTTACGTTTACACTTAATTAGTGAATTAAAATCATTGGTTCACTTATGAAACACATGTTACATTTATAAATACTAGTGTTTATTTATTTTACCCTTACACAACATATTGGATATATTTTTTAACATTAAGAAAGCATAAAATTTATCCCTTATATATAATCAAGTTTTCTAGTTTTCATAATTTTGTGATATTCTTGAAATTTATATATGTATCATGCATTTAGAAATACATTAAATTTTTTTAAAGATTATAAAAATTCATATTAATGTTAAGGATCATATGAAAAGAAATTTCTCTTCAGTTATTTAATTAGAATTTTATGATGATTAATTTTGTTCCTCTTTTATACATATTTTTATAATATGATACTAAAATATTTCTATGTTTTTAATTTTTGAACTTTTATTAATTTTTTTTCTAAAATCATGATCAATATACATGGAGTTATTCCAACATGTTTTTAAATGAAATTTATATAATATATTATATACTATCAGGAGTAAATATTGAAAAAAAATTTAAATTCAAATTTTCAGAATTATGGAATGCTTCTTATGATATATTTATGTTTAATCTGTCCAATTAGTAAGATGTTTTAAACTGACTGGTTTTATATTAATTTGAATTATTGCATTGTTTTTTAATTCAAATGATAGGATATTTCATCTCACTTCAATAATTATGAAATAATAGTATTCTTATTTTAAATTTAAATTTATTAATGATTAACATGGTCTTCTTAAGATATTATTATTTTATGGGGTTTAAGAATTAATATAAATAATGATGGATATAGATAATGGAATTTGAACAGCAAACACCTAAAGAACTAAATTATTCTAAAACATTTCGTAAGGAATTAGAGGATTTAAATATGGTATTTTGGAGGCCCTAAAAACCAACAACACATCTAGAACAGATTGCACACCACTAATACTAATGTTATCTCTTACACTTCAAGATCTTATGAGATTCCAATTTTTAAATACTCTAATTCCTCCGAATATTGTGCGATAATATAGTAATATATTTTTCACTATTTTTGTACTAATTTTTTTATTGTTTTTTATATTCTTAGGGAAAATTGTGACTAAACTAAAAAGATCGGGTTCCTTATATTTATTCTATTTATAGGTTATTACATGCATTAATGTAAGGTACTGTTGTTTACTTGTATTTTTTCTTTAAAAAGACAACATAATACCCATTTGAGGTTTATAGATTCCATATTATAGTGCTTGGGTCATGTTATCCAATTTCATTCTACAACCTAAAAATAAAAGCATGGTTTTGGAATAAAGGATATCATTAAAGGATAACAACTAATATATTATACCGTTTATCAAATAAGGTGGTATACATGGGGGTAAATTTTGGAACTAATTCTATGAATCCTTACCAAATATTAGTCCATATTAACTTTTGTCCTTTTAATTTAATTATTACATTCAATAATTCTAGTCATCATTTTTTTAATCCATCAAAATCACTAAAACGATTTATTCCCAAAATCCTACTTTGTCAATTTTTCCCACTATTCATTTTATTTTTGTTATTTTAATTCCATGATTTATTTATTTTTATAAAATTTTTGAATTCATTTAAAAACAACATTTTACGTGGATTTTTTTCAATTAAATTTATTATATTTAAATTCACCCCTCCTATTTCCATTTTACCATATGTCTCCATCATATAGATATTTTATGATCTTACTCTCATGAATAAAATTAAATTATCTCTCCAATTTTTATTTGATTAGATTTTATGCATTCATTTAATTTTCATTTCATTATGTAATCTATATACGAAAAGATCATTTTTATGTAAAAACTACATTATGTCATTTATTGGTTAAAAATCCATTTTTCCAAGAACATATTTTCTAAAAAGTATTTCTCAAATGTTGTTACTATTCTTACTGAAAATGTGGATATAATATTTATTTTTATAGAGACAGAATGAACCCAATTTCTTACCATAACAACAGCACTTTTCTTGGAGGATTCCATTAAAAGGATAAAATATACACACAAAGAAACTATTTTTGTTAATATTTGGAAAAAAGTTTATTTTTATTAAGTATATTCAAAATTAAATGTGTTTTTCCCATTGAAATATTTGAAGTTATTTTTAAATGAATTTTTATTTATGATATCATTCAATGATGTTACATTTGATTTAATGGGGATATTTTCCAAGTATATCAGCCAAAATTATTTCACTATATTTTTATGATAATGTTGATGATATTTTTATGAAATCATTTTTTTCACTAGGTTATGCTGTGAAGAAATATTAAATTGATTATGAAACTCATTTATTTTAAAAAAGTTATGATGAATAAGGAATAATTTGTGATCTTATAGAACATATATAAATATAATATGATTATTTGATGGGTGAACATAGTATTAAAAATATATCTAATACATTGGGTAAATATAGATATCTCAGTAGATAATAAGGACTGGAATGGGGAGTGAACCCAATTCGGTAAGGGTTTCTTTCCACTATGATAGTCTTTGGAGTGAACCATGGAAACATAAATATTAAAATGGTGAATTTACTACATCTACTATGATCACATTTGAATCATTATTGGAATACGGAAATTATTTTCTATTCTTATGTATATTACAAATACTTCAATAAAATTGAAAATTTTGGTTCTCATTGTTAATGTTCTTTGATCTATTTACGATTTACATCTTATAAACATCTATTCTTTATTCCATAATAGAAGACGATAATATTTGATATATTGGTTGTTGTTTTGAAATGTTAATATCATATTCTCAACACATTATTCTGATGTTAGGATTAGGTGATCATTTTTATATTCCTTGATATCCATTAATGATAATTTAAACATACCATTCCTTATGTTTACATTCCAAATTTTATAATGAAATATTCTAATTATGATATGTTTAAGAAGGGTTATAGTTATGAAAAAATAGTGGTTGATAGATTATATCTCATATAAAATAATTTATTATGTATCCATGTTTCTAAAGATAGTTATTCTATATGACTCTATCGTGGTTCATAATATTATGTAATCAATATTCATCTTTGATGATGTAATATCTATGCATAAAAATTATGGGCTGTAATAGTTGGTATTAGAGAAATGATTAGTTTACTCTAAAAACTAGCAGGAGAAAACATTTCTTATAACCCTATGGATGATTTTATGTATAATATAACATCCTAAATATTTGTTATGGTAGATATTGTGTGTCTATCCACTATGATTATATTTAATCAAAATATGATTTTTTGTTCCAATAAATAGTTGGATCTAATAGGAACCAACATAATGTAGAAGGTGGTGGAAAATTAAATGATATTCCTCTTAAGAAATCAATTGTCACAAGATAAAGAATGAAATTTAGTATTTATATGATTACTTACTTTTTTCCTGCAATAAATAATATTGACCAACCAAACTAGTAAATGAGGGAACATTGTTCCATTGATTCATTCATGGGGCAACATCCACATTCTTTTAGGGTTTTCTCTAATCCACTAGTGGGTGATCATTTTATTAGTACCAGAAACTTATTTTACATTCTCTAGATTTTGGAACATGAAAAATTTGACTTATATATTTATATTTTAGATGGAGAAGAAGATAAGTGGTGGACTCTTATCAATAATGTAATGAAGAGAGGAGAAATTGAGTATATGGAGTGAAGTGAATTTAGGAGATAACTTTTCAATAATTAATGTTTACTATGATTCATACCAAATGGATAAATAATTAATTGAGGTAATGTAGAGGAAATTTATTATTTTGGTACCTATTAGAAAATATTTAAATTATTCTTAGTTATACTTCTACTTTTTTAGTCTAGACTAATGTTCAGGTTAATCGATTCAACTTTGGATTTAGAAAAATTATCCAAATGTAATTATGCACAACAAACATTAATAGATATGATGAAATTAAATGATGCACTATCAGGGTGGAGATATATTTTTTATATTTTGATAAATATAATATTTATAATAAAAAATGAATTATTTTAATAATAAATTGTAATTGAAAGAAGATGTTGGTATTTATTTTTTGATCATAGTGTGGAAGGGGTCATGGAAGAAATTTCCAGGTAAATGATTTAACTGTGGAAATGATGGTAATTGTGAAATAAAATAATGAACTGAAGGGAAGAATAATTTATCTAGAGATTTAAAAAAGCACTATATCATTGACTTGTAAGAAAAAAAGTTTAAAATGAATGGAGTATTGGAAATATTTTAAACAATGACCAAATAAAAATGTTAATTTGGATGATTAAGGTTAACAACTGCATAAAATCAGAGACAATGGGAATTATCATTTGATCATTATTACTTTTGTAGAGTTTGATAATGAATTTGTTAAAGGAAAACATAGTATCCAATATTGAACAACTAATTCATTAATTGATTATATATTTACTAACTATTTACTATTTAATGAACATTCCATGGGTATCAATGTACCACATCAATGATTATATGTTGATCTTCTAGTAAAACTTATAATGGTATGATTATCAGATATAAAGTTTATATACACATTCCAATATATTTTTTTGGTAATGTGCTTCTATTAAATCTCATTATTCTTCCCCTATATGTATTTAATGTTATTTTTTTCATAGACTTTATTTCTTTATATAAATCCCCTATCAATTTTATAGGAAGGGAAGTAAAATTTAATGGTATGAACCAATCCATGATCATATATTTGCGAAAAATTAATAATAAACATCTAATTGAATTTACATCAATTGTATAGGTCTTGATCCATATTCGAAAGGGTTATTTATCTTAGATGGTCGAGCAGAAACAAAATATCAAATATATGAATATTGTATGGACTTGTTTTCATTTATTTATATATGGGATTCCTAGTCTCTCTCTAAAACATAATGTTGTTTTTTCAATAGAATTCATACCAAGTTCTACACATATTTCAAAGGCTACTTATTTAATGGTCTCGATTGAGTATAAGGAATTAAAGAATAAACAATATTTGAATCATGATAAGGGTTTCATTAAACTATGTTTATTAACATTGGAGGCACGTTTTTTTGGAAAATAAAGATGTATCAATGTGACTATATATTAGTTATTAGGAATTTAACAAGCTCACAATAGATAATAATTATCTTCAACCTTGTACTTGTGTTTTTTCTAATCAATTACATGGTGGTAAATATTTTTTAATGAGTGATATTTAATCTGGATACAATCATTTTTCGGTCAAAATTGAATTCATACCCAATACAACTATTTGTATGAAGTAAAAAAATTATGATTTTTTAATTCCATTTTGTATTACTAATACCCAATAGCATTATCATTGAGTTAGTGAATAACATCTTTTGGGATTTACCTAATCATTTGTTACTTTTTTATAATTTATATGCTCATATATTCAATGATAAAGTAAGTTAATGAAAGTAATATCCTCAATAAAATGGAATGTTGTCTTTAAAAAAATTTAGGGTACTTTGTTTTGGTTTTGGGGGGAAAAGATGTGTGGGATTTTATTTTGATCCAAGGATGGGTTCTTCCTGTAGGATATATTTAAGTCATAAAATTTCATTGGGAATGAGGCATACAAATTTTCACGGTGTAAAATAAATTGTACTGGTAAAACCCTTGATCCATCATAAATATTTTACTCAATATAAATTAACCTAAGGTGATGCATTTTTAGATTATTTGAATAATGGGTAGTTTACAGTATAAAAAAATTAGTTACAATTTAAACCACACATGAATAGTATATATTATTAGTGGAAATACTTAATCAAAACTAAATTAGTTTCATCATCCCCACCTGAAGCCCATAGTTCCTTCCAATCAGGTTTATGTGTTCTGACGCCTCTATATCAATTTTTTAGTGTGTCTGATCCCAGCATGGCTATTTTCTCCTGTAGTGTAAACAAAGCGTTTATTATAATTAATTTCTCTTGTTTTGGAAGTGTTTTTGGGATATGATTTTTATATATGTTGATATTATGATTATACATGTATACTCACTTCTAGATAGAATATGATATCTTTTTAAAGGGTTAATCCTTTTGTTGAGTATAGTGTATTATGACAACCCTTCTCTTTATTACATAGTAATTCATGATTTCATACATAATATTACACATTATTCGACCCATAATATTGATAAGTATAATTTATTTGGATATAACTATGAAAAAAAACATATTTATCATCTAATAAAATAATATTATTGAATATTTCCTTAGAATTATTCTGAAAATTCCATAGTATTTTAAAATGAAAGGGATAACTAGAAGACATATATAAGAATGTGGGGAGCTATAATGGATAATAAGGGAATAAAGATGGAATGATAGAAATAATTTAACAAAATTTATACAATATACATATAAATGGTATATAAAAGGTGTGATAATAAAAATCATGAACAATGAGGATATATATAACATGAAAACATAATGAAAACATGGTAAATGATGATACAACTCAAAAAAAATTCTCATAAACATAGGAAACGGATATATCCCATTAAATCATGATAGATAAAGTCTCTTAATGGATCATATTCACTCACTAATATTTTTCATGGCATCTCAGGATAGTAAAATATCATCCAATGCATTGGAGTTCAATATAATTATGGGTTCAACTATTACTTTGGTTTCATTATCATTGTAACATCGCAGGTAAATAACGAATAAAATTTTTTCGTATTTATTAATTTTACTTTAAAGGGTTTGCTATGTTCGATAGCGTACCCGATACACAACGATGAGTTCCTTTAAAAACATACGTTACACACTAGTAATATAATAATATTATTTTAAATGGTAGTTAACATTTAGCCATTGTATTGGCGGGAATGGATATAAATAACTAAAATATGATTATATATGTTTTTAAATGTTTTTAAATTTATAAAATAAAAGATAAAAGCTTAAAATACAGAAAGAATTCAATTTTAGACATTTATACCCTAATTTTCACTAAAGGTTCACTTATCACCTTTTGATGGTGAACCGTCATTAAATATACTTTTGATCACTCTTATACATTCTATTGTACCAAATATAACTCTTCTTTAGAATCGGGACATCAAAATTTACTTTGTATAAATTTTTGGTATTTTTCCGATAAAGTTCATTTTTTAATGAATAGTGTAAAATGTTGTATTTTAATTCAAAACCTATTTTTAATCTAATTTATTTATATGATTATATTATCTTTTGAATTGGTTTTAAAGTGAAATTAGAATATATTTTTACCATTAAATCCAATATTGGTCGTTGGAATTAATTTCACTTTGAAATCGGACTAAAACTAGTGTCAATCTTTTGATACTTATTGTTTTATAAAAACACGCTATTTGCTCTGACAACGGGAATTAATTATTAAATTAATTAATGCAACTTATATGTTTTGAATTTTTTAAAATGGACTTAATTTTTGAATTCGGAATATCAAATATATCTTAGGGTTATGTTTTGGTATTTTTCTGAAAAACATCAATTTTTGATGAATAGTGAAACCACTAAGTGGTACTTAAAAAACTGATTTTTCGTTTAAATGAAAATTTACCACCTCTGTGATTTAATTTTGAAAAATCCGACATACATGGTTGTCATTAAGGAGTAAAATGTGGTTCAATGAGATTAAAATAATTTTTTGGTGAATAGTAACTTATTAAGTTTTTAATCGTGATTTGAGGTAATTAGTGTAATTTAAGGTAAAAATAATGTTGTAATAATATGAAATGAACTTGAAACATGTCCTAACCTTATTGGATTTTCATGGCCGACCAAGAAAATCCATGGGTCAACTTGGGGACCCCATGGTTCCACTTTAGATGGAAAATGACATTAATACCTTTTTATTTAATGTTACAATAAAAATGACACAAACATGAGTTGTTTTACTAAAATAATTTTTACATGGGGTAATACTAGTCAGATTTTTGACTATAAATATTCATTTGAAATATAAAATGATTTCCTACATCATGATATTTTTCTATAATTTTTAGATATTAAATAAATCAAATTATTTATGACATCATGATGATGCAGCGATTACCTCATTAATAAAGGATTTAAATAAAATGAAATGATAATGTAAATTCTATGACCTACACATGTCCAAAACATATTGGACGGGTGGATTTCGAACCCTTATCACCTTATTCTTGAATTATATCAATGTGGGACCTCTTAAATCCGAATACCATTTTAAAATAATGTGACTTTTCTTTACCTTCCAAGACTGCCCCTCCACTTCTCTTATAAAAGGCCCCCACCTCTACCACCTTACCCACACTTCCAAAGCCTTTTGCTTGGCCAACCCCTGACCATTTTGTCTCTCCACTTCCCTCTCTTACTCCTTGAATCCTCACTTTGGGCAGAAGTCTTCCCAAGGAATCCTTTGAGCTCAAACCAAAGGGAGTTACCCGATTTTAAGGTAATGCCTTCTTTTGAGTCCTTTTGTTTTATTTTGCTTCTCCAACCCCCTAAACTCTTCTTATTCATTTCTTTTGTAACAAATCCATTATCATCAATATACTAGGATTTTTTTATAAGAATTATTCGAGCTACAATTAAACTCACCAACATCTAATGGTTAAAGAACATATTGTTTCCGTGGATGGCGAATTTATACCTCCCGAAATGATGATTGTTCAACATTATTTTAACACCTTCAAAGGTGGCCATTAATATGACACTATATTTATATATGATATATAATATGTTTATGTTTTCCTTATGCTTCTGTATTTTTCATTTTTGGCATACCTTTATGGTTTCCATTATGGGTAAACGTGATATCTTCATTTAAGGAAGTGCGGACTACCGCCCCCTCAAAGTGATGTGATTCGTTAATGCCATATGTGGGATGTATAAAGGATGGATTTAAAGTTATTATATATGATGTTATACTGGAATTGTAATATAACTCTATATCATTATTATTTATTTCCATTAAAGTATGAGATATAAATGAATGTAGCGTTCATGCGTATGTACGGCTTACCGTCTCCGTGAACGGTACATTTCATTTCTTATCCCCAAATGTATTGTACTATTATAAGTACATGTATATAATGGATATATATGCTGAATGATACATCTAAATGATGAATATAATTATGGAATTAAAATATACATACCTCTCATTTAGTTTTAATTCCATTAATATGACAAAGAAATGAAAGTAGCATTCATGCGTACGTACGACTTTCCGTATCCATGAACGGTGCATTTCATTTCGTACCTCTAAATGATTATGTAATATTATAAATACATATATATGCTGGATATATATGATATATATTATATCCAAATCAGGAATATCATTCTGAATATAATGAACCTTTGACCACACGAACAACATGTAATTGTAAGAAGATCACTTTTGACTCTAGTACCAAATATCGACAAACGACCGTTATCAACTTAAATGACTACATAATTTTCATAACATGGTAATAAGTGATATAAAAGGAATAATTAACTTGAAAAAGGTTCTTAATCAATTATAATTTAACTCAAGTTTATTATTCAGGACGTTAAAGAACGATAGGGTCAAGTCGGACCTGAGGTAAGGGACTTCATCTCAATCTCCTTTCATTGAGGCATATTTCGTTTTATAGACAAAATTCTTTTATACGGTGTATAAACCACTTTGACTTTTAATTTTATACAAAAGGAATATTTTTCTATGAATCATTTTACAAAACGACAAAAAGGAAAGTTTCTTTTAACGTACGCGGTGACAACGACATTTTCCGCCGCCGTGAGAATTATTTGGTCTTTGGCTTCCTCAACAAGCTGTGATTTTTTTAAAATGAAATAAATACCATATACTCTTTTATGTATTTTGGTACTGAAAATGGGTTTTATAATGGATTTTTTATGTCAATATATTTGAGTGATATATTGTGATCAAAGTGTGGAAATGTTTTCATTCCATTAAATTTGTTTTATGTCTTATGATTTTTATAATGGTACATGGACATTTGACGGGTGGTTTCGTGATAAACCATATGATGTGTGGTGTCGTGATTACCAGGATGGTTGGTTACGTTATAACCTCCAATGCATTGGGTATGGAAGTTGGCCGTATGGCTATTCCATTAAGTATGTATGGAAGTTGGTCATATGGCTATTCCATTAAGTGATGTGTGTGGAAGTCTACCGTATGGTTATTCAACATATGTATGTTTATGTCCCAAGTTATCTTTATATGTTATGTGTTATTTATATGGGTTTTATGGTAATCCTTTGGTCACAAAAAGGTAAGTAATGATATTTTATTCAGTAAAGAGTTTTTACTACTTCAAGAAGGTGAATGTATTACTTTGAAAAAGTATACAAGGTTTACTTGATGTTTGAAAAACTAACAGTTTTCATTCTTTGTGTATCCCTTACTGAGCTTTTTATGCCCACCCCAAGCTTTTTTTTTGAAATGTTTTTCACAGGACATAATGTGGAATAGGGTCAAGGATGGGATCAAGGTAATTTCATGCTATATAAAACATGGAACTGGACATGTTTCTTTTTAAGGGTTTTCTTATTCTATGGAAACTTTGTAGAAATGTCTACATTGTAATATTTTGAGATGTAACAGTTATGTCATAATTCTCTAAATCTCTAAACCTGAAAATATCCTCAATGTGAATTATTCAATTAATTCAATATTAAGAGATGATTAAGGCCGTGGCCTTATAATTGGAATCAGAGGTCGGTTTAGACAACTTTATGAGTTAGAAAATTGTTAAATTATATGTTAATTTATGGTATGATTGAAATGATATATCATTTGAAGATTACCATGTTTCTTCGCCTAAGATATTTCAGTGTTAAGAATGGATTTTCATAGAGGAAACAAAAAAACTTTTCTGGGAAGGCATACAGAGGGAAATGACCTTTCAGATCAGTATCCTGAGATGGTCAGAATCAGAACTAAACAGTTTGTTGCAGTGATGGATCAGTTGACTCAGGATTAGAAGAGAAGATTGGTGAATGATCCAGTTTTGGCACTTCCATCAAAAAATGGTGAATTTTTAATATACATTGATGCTTCATTGAAGGGACTTGGTTGTGTACTATTGCAGAATGATCAGGTAATTGCTTATGCTTCACGTTAGTTTAAAACTCATGAGGTAAATTACCCTACACATGATTTGGAATTTGCTCCTGTTGTTTTTGCTTTAAAAACATGGAGGCATCATTTGTAGGGAGTAAAGTGTGAAATATATACTGATCACAAAAGTTTAAAATATATTCACTCAAAAATAATAGAACATGAGACAGAGGAGATGGTTGGAATTAGTCAAGGATTATGATTGTACAATTCATTACCATCTGGAAAAAAAATAAAGTGGCTGATGCTTTGAGTCGAAAAAGTAATGCTTCATTAACAATGTTGCGTTTGGAACGAGATCCTTTGGATTTTGATTTGTTGAACATTGACATGGAAGTTGTTTGTGTAGGAAGCCCTTCTGTTTTGTTTCAGGTATCAGTGACATCTTCCCTATCAGAAAGAATCAAGCAAGCACAGAAGCAAGACAGTGAGTTGTAGAAAAAGGTAGAGCTAGTTCAGAAGGGTATGCTGCCTTAATTCAACATTAATAATGATTGTGTTTTGAGGTTTGGGAATAGATTATGTGGGCCTTGTGATTCACAGTTGAAAAATGAGTTATTATGTGAGGCTCATAGTTCCTCATTTTCAGTTCATCCTTGCAGTACTAAGATGTACAGAGATCTGCAGGAGTATTACTGGTGGGATGGAATGAAAAGGGATATTGCTGATTTTACTGTGAAGTGTTTGACTTTTCAGTAGGTTAAAGCAGAGCTGCAGTTTCGAAAAGAGATGCTTCAGCCTTTACCAGTGCCAGAGTGGAAATGGGAAAATATATCCATGGATTTTTTAATGGGATTACCGAAGACATCTAGTGGTAATAACACAATTTGGGTTATTGTTGATCGCTTGACTAAATCTGATCATTTGCTTGCTATATCAGATAATTTTTCCCTAGATCAACTTTCCTGTTTGTATCTTATGGAGATAGTCAGGTTACATGTAGTTCCTCTCTCCATTGTGTCCGATCGTGATCCTAGGTTTACTTCGAACTTTTGGAAAGGCCTTCAGAAGTCGTTGGGTACTAAATTAAATTTTAGTACAGCTATTCATCCTCAATCAGATGGACAGTCCGAATGAACAATTCAGACCTGAGAGGATATGCTACGAGTTTGTTCTATGGATTATTAGGGATGTTGGGACCAACATCTTTCTTTGGTTGAGTTTTCTTATAATAATAGTTTCCATTCCAGTATACAGATAGCACCATTTGAGGCATTATATGGGAAGCGGTGTCTAACTCCAGCATTTTGGGATGAATTGGGTGAAAGGAAGCTGATGGGACCAGAATTGGTAGGAGAGATGAAAAAAAAAGTTCAGTTGATTCAGAAACACATGAGAACAGCTCAAAGAAGGCAGAAGAGCTATGCAGATAACCGGAGGAAGGATCTATCTTTCGAGGTAAGCGATCATGATTTTCTCAAGGTTTCTCCATGGAAAAGTGTGATGAGATTTGGTAAGAAAGGAAATCTGAGTCCAAGGTTCATTGGACCATATGAAATTCTGGAGAGAGTTGGATCAGTTGCTTACCAAGTGGCTTTACCTCCGAGTTTATCTCAGGTACACAATGTTTTTCATGTTTCGATGTTGAGGAAGTATATGAATGATCCATCTCATGTTTTGAGTCCAGAGGTAGTTCAGCTGGAGGAGAACCTATGTTATGAAGAATAACTAGTCCAGATTCTTGATCGAAGAGAGAAAGTGTTGCGAAATATGGTAATTCACCAGGTAAAGGTTTTGTGGAGAAACCATATTGTTGAAGAGGCAACGTGGGAATCTGAGAATGCTATGAGGGATAAATACCCCCACTTATTTAGATAAGTGAATAAAATTGCGAGGATGCAATTCCCAAAAGGGGGGAAGGATGTAACATCCTAGGTGAATAATGAATAAAACATTTTCTTATTTATTAATATTTACGAATTAAATATTAATTTTACTTTAAAGGGGTTGCTATGTTCGATAGCGTACCCGATACGCAACGATGAGTTCCTTTGAAAACGTACGTTGCACACTAGTAATATAATAATATTATTTTAAATGGTAGTAAAAATGTAGCCATTGTATTGACGGGAATGGATAGAAATAACTAAAATCTGATTATATATGTTTTTAATTGTTTTTACATTTATCCAATAAAAGATAAAGTCTTAAAATACGAAAAGAATTCAATTTTAGGCATTTATACCCTAATTTTCACTAAAGGTTCACTTATCACCTTTTGATGGTGAACCGTCATTAAATATAGTTTTGATCACTCTTATATATTCTATTGTACCAAATATAACTCTTCTTTAGAATCGGGACATCCAAATTTACTTTGTGTAAATTTTTGGTATTTTTCCGATAAAGTTCATTTTTTAATGAATAGTGTAAAATGTTGTATTTTAATTCAAAACCACTTTTTAATCTAATTTATTTATATGATTAGATTAACTTTTGATTTTGTTTTAAAGTGAAATTAGAATATATTTTTACCATTAAATCCAATAGTGGTCGTAGGAATTAATTTCACTTTGAAATCGGACTTAAACTAGTGTCAATCTTTTGATACTTATTGTTTCTTAAAAACACGCTGTTTTCTATGACAATGGGAATTATTTATTAAATTAATTAATGCAACTTATATGTTTTGAATTTTGTAAAATGGACTTCATTTTTGAATTCGGAATATCAAATATATATTAGGGTGATGTTTTGGTATTTTTCTGAAAAACTTCAATTTTTGATGAATAGTGAAACCACTAAGTGGTACTTAAAAAACTGATTTTTCATTTAAATGAAATTTTACCATCTCTGTGTTTTGAATTTCAAAAATCCGACATACATGGTTGTCATTAAGGAGTAAAATGTTGTCCAATGAGATTAAAATAACTTTTTGGTGAATAGTAACTTATTATGTTTTTAATCGTGATTAGAGGTAATTAGTGTAATTTAAGGTAAAAATAATGTTGTAATAATATGAAATGAAATGAAACATGTCCTACCCTTATTGGATGTGTCCTGTAAGACCATGAAAATCCATGGGTCAACTTGGGGACCCCATGGAGCGCCTTTAGTTGGAAAATGACATTAATACCTTTTTATCTAATGTTAAAATAAAAATGACACAAACATGAGTTGTTTTACTAAAATAATTTTTACATGGGGTAATACTAGTCATATTTTTGACTATAAATATTAATTAGAAAGATAAAAAGATTTCCTACATCATGCAATTTTTTTTATAATTTTTATACTTTAAATAAATTATATTATTTATGATGTCATGATGATACAGCGATTACCTCATTAATAAAGGATTTAAATAAAATGAAATGATAATGTAAAATCTATGTCCTATACATGTCCAAAACCTATTTGATTGGAGGATTTAGAACCCTTATCACCATATGATTGAATTATATCAATGTGGGACCTCTTAAATCCGAATACCATTTTAAAATAAAGTTACTTTTCTTTACCTTCCAAGAGTGCCCCTCTTCTCCTCTTATAAAAGGCCCCCACCTCTACCACCTTACCCACACTTCCAAAGCCTTTGGATCATCCAACCCCTCCCATTTTGTCCCTCCACTTCCCTCTCTTACTCCTTGAATCCTCACATTGGGATGAAGTCTTCCCAAGGAAGCCTTTGAGCTCAAACCAAAGGGAGTTACCCGATTTTCGGGTAATGTCTTCTTTTGAGTCCTTTTGTTTTATTTTGCTTCTCCAACCCCCTAAAATCTTTTTATTCATTTATTTTGTAACAAATCCAGTATAATAAATATACTAGGATGTTTTTATAAGATGTATTAGAGCTACAATTACACACAAATACATCTAATGGTTAAAGAACATATTGTTTCCGTGGATGGAAAATTTCTGCCTCCCGAAACGATGATTGTTCAACATTATTTTAACACCTTCAAAGGTGGAAATTAATATGAAACTATATTTATATATGATATTTAATATGTTTATGTTTTCCTTAAGCTTCAGTATTTTTCATTTTGGGCATACCTTTATGGTTTCCATTATGGGTAAACGTGATATCTTCATTTAAGGAAGTGCGGACTACCGCCCCCTCAAAGTGATGTGATTCGTTAATGCCATATGTGGGACGTATAAAGGATGGATTTAAAGTTATTATATATGATTTTATACTGGAATTATAATATAACTATATATTATTATTATTTCATTCCATTAATTTATGATATATAAATGAAATTAGCGTTCTTGCGTACGTACGGCTTACCGTCTTCATGAACGGTACATATCATTTCTTATCCCCAAATGTAATGTACTATTATAATTACATGTATATAATGGATATATATTATGAATGATACATCTAAATGATGAATATAATTATTTAATTATAATATACATACCTCTCATTTAGTTTTAATTCCATTAATATGACAAAAAAATGAAAGTAGCATTCATGCATACGTACGGCTTACCGTCTCCATGAACGATGCATTTCATTTTTTACCTCTAAATGATTATGTAATATTATAAATACATGTATATGCTGGATATAAATGATATATATGATATCCAAATCATGAATATCATTCTGGATATAATGAAGCTTTGACCACACGAACAACATGTAATTGTAAGAAGTTTACTTTTGACTCAAGTACCAAATATCGTCAAACTACCGTTATCAACTTAAATGACTACATAATGTTCATAACATGGTAATAAGTGATATAAAATGAATAATGAACTTGAAAATGGTTCTTAATCAAGAAGAAATTAACTCATTTTTATTACTGAGGACGTTAAAGAACGATCGAGTCAAGTCGGACCCGAGGTAAGGGACTTCGTCTCAATCTCCTTTCATTGAGGCATATTTCGTTGTATACACAACATTCTTTTATACGGTGTATAAACCCCTTTGAATTTTACTTTTATACAAAAGGAATATTTTTCTACGAAGCATTTTACAAAATGAAAAAAAGGAATGTTTCTTTTAACGTACGCAGTGACAACGACCTTTTCCGCCGCCGCGAGTATTATTTGGTCTTTGGCTTCCTCAACAAGCCATGATGTTTTTAAAATGAAATAAATACCATATACACTTTTATGTATTTTGGTACTGAAAATGGTTTTTATAATGGATTTGTTATGTCAATATATTTGAGTGATATATTATGATCATAGTGTGGAAATGTTTTCTTTCCATTAAATTTGTTTTATGTATTATGATTTTTATAATGGTACTTGGACATTTGACGGGTGGTTATGTGATAAACCATTTGACCGGTAGTGCCGTGAATACTAGGACAGGTGGTTACGTTATAACCTCCAATGCATTGGGTATTGAAGTCGGTCATATGGCTATTCCATTAAGTATGTATGGAAGTTGACCGTATGGATATTCCATTAAGTGATGTGTGTGGATGTCGACCGTATGGTTATTCAACTTAAGTATGTTTATGTACCATGTTACCTTTATATGTTATGTGTTCTTTATATGGGTTTTATCGTAATCCTTTGGTTACAAAATGGTAAGTAGTGATATTTTATTCAGTAAAGAGTTTTTACTACTTCATGAAGGTGAATGTATTACTTTGACAAAGTATACATGGTTTACTTGATGTTTGAAAAACTAACAATTTTCATTCTTTGTGTATCCCTTAATAATATTTTTATGCTCACCCAAAGTTTTTTTTGAAATGTTTTTCGCAGGACATAATGTGGAATAGGGTCAAAGATGGGATCAAGGGAATTTCATGCTATATAAAACATGGAACTGGACATGTTTCTTTTTAAGGGTTTTTTTTATTCTATGAAAACTTAGTAGAAGTGTCTACTTTTTAATCTTTTGGGATGTAAAAGTTATGTCCTAATTCTCTAAAACTCGAAACCTGAATATATTCTCATTGTGAATTATTCATTTAATTCAATATTAAGAGATGTTTAAGGTCGGGGCCTTATAATCGTGCTTAAGTGCACCACATCAATCATAAAACATGGAATCATTTTTCATCTAATTTTATTCTTAGATAATGGAATATGGAATATATAGATGAATTTCCCCAGTGAATAATTTATAAGTGAAAAATGATGAACACCCTTATAGAATTCGGGTATGGTTATTCACTATATAATTGTTTGTCATGGAAAATCATGGTGAAACTTTTGCAGCATAACGACGCCATATAATGGTTCCTAATTTTTTTTATGTGAGTGAAAGGGGTCTCAAACCATTTGTACATAACATTTAGTGTGATAGGGGGATGTAAAAATGAATCAAAATATTTTGATTTCAAAATAGAAGGTATAATATAATAAATAAACATGAATAAAAAGGGGAATTTTTGGGATCATTTACCTTGAGAGTGTAACTTGAAATTCTTGGAAGGAACTTTTTTAGAGATTGGGGTAACCTTGGGAGGACCCTATGGTGTGGTGGGTATATTAATGTCCTTACCTAAGGATCATCATTTAAGAGAAAATTGGGATTGGATGGGTTTATATATTAAATGAGTTTGGTATTATTTATTATTACACAATCATAAGATATGAACCCCATATAATAAAATAACTAAAACCACCAAACTTCCATTTTTTCCCATTGTTTTTACTGAATATGGGTTATATTCATTATTTTATAATTACAAGGGACTAAAATAATAAAATAATTCTCTTACTAATGTGGAAGTGATCCATACTCTTAAAGACATAATTTTAAAACCGTAAAATATATTATTGTTATTGGAGGGTCTATAAGGGATTTATAAAAATAATTAAGTAAACATAAAATCACATTATTTTAAAGTTAAAATAGATATTTGGTTTTATAAACCCTTTATTCTATTTATTACGTAAATTTTGAGTCATTATTATTTCATAATACTCACAATACATTCAAGTATTTGGTTTCTTCACAACACTTTTACTAGGTGCATTTTCTTATTAAATAAACAAATTTCACTATAATATAGGATCTTAAATAGTATCACCTCATATGAGAGATAATTTTCCAATGGTACCACCTCTAGATTGAGTTCATGTGAGGGATCTGGTATATACTTTCTTAAGAGGGGTACATGAAATACATCATACAAATGAGATATGTTATGTGTGAGGGTGAGTTGATTGGCCACTGATCCAATGTGATCAAAGTTATAAAAGGGAAAATTGTATCATATACTAGGATATAAATTATTACCAAATATAATGATATAATTCCATGTATATATGATTATGAATTCAATATATCATTCATACAATCATAGGTTTCATTGAAAATTGTATGAAAAGTTCTTTTTTCAACTATGAAGAGTTTTGATATTCTACTAAATGGTTGTGAACTATTACACCTCTTCCTTGAGCATTTTTGGCCCTAGTAGTTCCCATTCCCCAACATCATTAAATAATGATGGTTTTCTAAACATTTTACTTAAAAGATATTAATATGTATCCATTTTTTTCTAAAGTGGAATCTTTTGATGTATAAGAACTCGACTAGATGAAGTTGTTAATTCCATCCTATATTGAACTTAATTGATAATTCTATAACCATTTCCCCATGAGATTGGATAGTCCACTTATATTGGACAAAATTTTTAGAGATATGTTTTTTGCTAATGTTCAGCTATGTATTTAATGAATGTTATATATAGTTCTTTAACATGGAGTTAAATCTTTTATATCAATCAGATATAGTATATTGTGGTGTTCAATGAATCATGAACACTTCCCTAATGTAAATACATGTAATTTTATTGACATAAAAATCCTCTCTAATTACAATTAAGTGTGAATTATTTTTAAATTAATCCAACAGAAACTATATATCATTATTTACCACGGATGTATTCTAAATACTTGTGACGGATTCCTGGGTGAGGTTTTCCCATTTCCATTTATGTATGGGTAATGGATGTATCGTCCCCTTAGACATCAACCGTTATTCCATCACATACTAACATACATGAAATTCTGATGTATATTTCGAAATATCATTTTTCCTATTGTCCCACCAATAGTCTGTTAGAGTTCTCGATTTAATGTTTTTTGTCTTTGATGGATGGAGAAAGTAAAACTATATGCATCATCAAAATGCTCCATCTTTAACCTAAAATTTTCTGGAACACATGGTTGTGAACCAAATATCAGAAATAATTCTTCAATAACATTTAACTCTAAGGTTTTTTAATTTCACAACACTTAAACATTGTTTTTAAAAATTATATAATATCTTTGAGTAAAATTTATCCTTCCCTTGAGGGGTGTTAGTGAAATCATTTATGAAATGAATGAAAATTTTCCACCATTTATGATTCCTATGTCCATTATTTTTATGTATAAGAAGATTGTATCATCCTCAATTCCCATAAATGTATAAATTTATGGATCCTTTCATCATAGAGAATCTAACATTTTTTCTCTTTACTATAATGGTAGTGGATAGAGGATTGAACGATCATAGTCCTTTATCAGCTCTAAACACAATAATTGGTGTATGTTTATCTCATTATATTTCAATATATACATGAGTATTATGTAAATAATTATTGTTTCACACTTCTCCACAAGCTGCTAATGCTGTAATATTTTGAATGTGAAGATCATTGTTTCCAAATCAAGATCATGTGAATGGTAGTATTATTCATGAACATTCAATTTACATTAGGCATAAGATATCACATTTTCATTCTTTATTAACACCCATTAAAACCCTTTATCAATGCATTCGTTGAATACCATAAATAATTATCCACTTTTGGGTTGTGTGTGTATGGTTAGAGTAAATAAATTAATTCCAACTCCTTGAATCCTTCTTCATATTAACCATTCCATAAAAAACAACTCCTTTCTGATTTTGCATTATAAGAATGGTTGTGAACAGAAATATATTTATCAAAAATTGATGGTAATAACTTTCTACTCTGCTGAATCTATGGTTTTTTTTCCTAGATGATGGCCTTAACCATTATTTAATTTCTTCTATCTTTGTGGTCCGTTGATATCCCATTACTTGTGATAAAATTACAAAAAAAATGAGATTTCCATTAGCTTTAAAACAAATTTTTATAAATGGAATTGGGATTCTATTTTCCTATTATTAAGACTGAGGCTTAACATACATTTATGTTGCACTATTTTAGATGAAAATTAAATCAATTAAAAAAAATACATTCCAAGGGACCATGATATTTTACTGTCTTTGGGAAAATGGAAACAAAATCTTCCATCCTTGTGAATGATCATCAACATATCCCAAAAAGATCTCAACCGTTGGTAAATCTACCTAAATTTTCTCTTCATATCCCGGGTAAGGGAAACATAAAAAGAGGTGATCATAGATAATTAGTAGAGGTAAATAATGAAAATTTGTATCCATGACATGAACATAGGTCATGGAACATGAGCATAACAATTGAAGATCATAACCTATATATTAGAGATCATAGTAAAGATTTGAAATTCATAAGACATGGATTAAAATATAACTGATACCATAAGTAATTAAATCACAAAATATATATAAAACATGGAATTTTTTAATACACATAAGCATATAATATGATTTCATTATTAGCTAACTCATCACTTCCAATAATATCTTGGTAGTCTGGGTTCAATCCCTATACCATCTTGGAAGTCAAGGTTCACTTTCATGTGAGTAATTGAAGCTTGAGTTCATTCCTTATACAATCTTGGTATTCATGATTCACTGACATGGGTATCTTGGTATAAAAGATACATTCCCATGACCATCATTTTCCATCTCATGAGTAATAAATCATTACCCAATGCATTAGAGGGAGATATAGGTCCAACCCATCTCATAAATAAATCATACATACATGTTCCACAAGATCATAAATAATAAAATCATAACCCATTAAATTAAATTCGTATTATAAATATTTAAATTTGTCAACAACTATAGAAATTATGAATGGTTTTGTAATCATTTATTCTAAACAATATCCTTTGAATGAGAAATGGATTTCATAAACATATAACCTACAAAATAGAAAAGAGTTTCATAAAAATATAAACCATGGAAGAGAAATGGATTTCAAAAACACATAACCCCTAAAAGAGGCATGGGTTTCATAAAGTCCATCACTTTAATAATGAACCTTTCATAAAAATAATATGAATGGATCATCTAAATAATTTCATAGAAGGTCATGAGGAAAACAAACAGATGTCATCTTAGGTGGAAAATAACATTGAAATATATTTCAAAATTATTCATAAAGAAAATATCCTTTTTTCTTTGAAAAAATATTTCTACAACATAAAACCAATTGAAAACCATTTTCATAATAAAATACTTTGAAAAAATTTAAATAAGGCATGAAATCAATTTGAAATTAGTTTTCCTTGAAAACTAAAAAAATGAGCATCAAAACATTTTAAAAAACATTTTTTCAGGACCATTCCTAGTGGGGAACATGTTGTGACTACCCCAAGACCACCTACAATAGTCTTGGGGCTGGTGACTAGCATTGGGTAAGCATATACCACAAATTGGAGGCATTATCCTAAAGTACATGTATACATGCACACATATCTAAGACAGAAAATATAGAAATTTTAAAAAATGAACGGATGCATGAAAACATATAAAATACTAAAATATAATTTGGTATTGATCATACTGAAAATAAAATTGGGCTAAAAACAAATCCACCAAATATAGTATATACAATAGTATAACTAAAACAGTGAAGGTTCCAACCTCATCCCAGGGTGAGGACTTTTTCAAATGTATGATCCAATAAAACACCATGGTTTGGCTAGATCAAAATATGATCCACCTTCTCCTAGTCCTCCTAGGACACCATCAAAGGGCCACCTTCTGCACAAGACAAGACACATGGGGGAAAATCCCATGCAGGGGTGAGTGTAACAATACTTAGTAGGACACCTTGAAAACACTAACCATGAATCCCTATGTATAGTTATCTCAATACAATGCATTAAACTATATAATGGGTACATTTTGTTGAAAAAATACCTGATACAGTTAGTAGAGACACCATTCCATCATAATATCAAAACTAACTTCTAGCTACAAGATTCTTCTTGAAGCCCGTAAATTCTAGGAGAACTCAATCCTCAATCCATGATTTCATTCGAGACAATCAATAATGATTTTTATATCATTTGGGCCCCACCAATAGAGAATGAATTGGTCAAGGAAGACTATGATACACATAAATGATGTCATTCCCAGAACCACTAGGGGACACCATGAACCAAATCATGATCAGCCATGATTCATATATAGTGTCTCACACCCATAACCGATGTGGGTTACCATGAACCCAATATTGATAAACCAACTACGTATGGGATCGCATGCCAACAATTCTTCACACCCTACTGATTTGGTCCCCTAGATAGAGGATCAATTCCCTTCTCAAGGAGGGTGTTCCAATTCTAAAAACTCAATGATGGATGATATAGTATCATACTCCAGTCTCATGGAAGGATACTATACTATATCGGAGAATTTTCTTATAGAGGCAATTAAAAACTATTGGTGTGGATGTAATGTCATAGTACAGTCCAGAGGAAAGGACACATGTAACATACTAAACCGATAATTTTCTAATTTTCCAACCCACCATTGGTCTCAAAATGATAGTCTCATTATTCGAGGGCCAATGTCATATATAGCTAATCGATTGGATGCTCCGTTTAGGAGTTATAACTATTTGAATGAACCTAACATCAGACCGGTCGGGGGATTAGGGACCTACCTATATAGTAATTATACCTATCGTTATGGTCGAATGCTGCAAATGGTCCACCTAATGAATGGATTGACTTTACATTGACTAACCTGAATTGTAATTCCACCTATCATGTTTGATCGACCACTGTGGTGGACCACAATGGTCTGATTGCATTGTCACTGAAAATCGCTGCAGCTTGAGCTATTGTAGCACCTCAGTTGACCACTGTGTCCAAACACCACAGTCAATCCCCTTAGTCAAAAATAATCAGGCTATGTCCTGGTTGCCTCAGATATGACCTGTGTCCAACATAGGACCGGCCTAGGCCAAAGGCCTAAGCCGACCGACCGACCCGACCCGAACCACAGACCTAACCAGTCCCACCTGGCCAAGCCTACTCCATGTCTACCACCATTCTTCACATAGAACATCATTTCCTCTTCCTCCCTCATCCCCTCTATGTCTACTGCATCTATCATTTTCTATGTTTTCATCTCCTATGTCGTTGGCACTGTCATCTCCAAAGTCACTTACTATCGCCACCCTAGGCAACCTACATTGCCCCTCTCGTCTGGATCTTCTGAAGACGCCACCCACGACACCACCTATTATCGTGATTGACCGTCGCCTCACGATAAAACGATGTCCCACTCATCTTCTCACCTCTATCATGCCTTGTTGATCCCAGATCTATGGATTCTGATAGTTTTTCCATTTATCAATGTTACAATGATCTATTGTTCAATGTTAGGGGATAAATGAAGAACATGAACCAAAAACTCAATAAAGTGGGAGAGAAATGAATAATAATCAAGAGTGAAAACCCTATATTAATGATTTTTTCAATCTTGGTTCATCTCCATTTGAACGTAAAATGAATCAAATCAATTCTTTAGAATTAAATCCCATTAAACTCCTCAAATTACACATCCTGTAATTACAATTGATTTATGGTCTGATCTATTTGACTATTAGTCTATTCTCATTGTAGGGTTTCATTAATAGGAACTATGAATTTAAATATAATATCCAATCTAGATTTGGATCACTGATTGATGAATGTTGGTTGATTCAACGTTGTCATTGGCGAGATCTGTTGAGATCAGCTTCCATCAATCACCGATTCAAAAAATTGACATTGCCTCCTTGGGAGGTTTCTCCATATCTCTCTCAAGGGACTAAAAAAGATTATAGGTTTATTATTCATAACCTAGTTCCCAAAAATATATTTAATTAAAAATAAACTTGTCGCTACATCGACCAAATAAGATATAGTTTTTCTATTGTTTTTATCTTTTAAAACGCTTGGGATGAATTTCCACAATTGACTAGCACTGACCAAAGTTATGTCTCAGCTAGGGTAAATGTACATTTTAGAACTCAAAATTTCTATAAAATATTTTATCTGTGGACTAGTTTAATATTGTTTCCACTTTTTCTCGAAAATGGTTTGCACATACAATTGGATATTTTAATATTTGCAATCATTTTTTCCAGGTACACCAAGCAACAGAATCTCACAATGTCTCGTCACCAAGTCTAAAAAATAGTTCTTATAATATAGAATTATAATAAATGAAAATTCTAAAATGTTAAATTATCCCCAACATGGGGATTTACGTCCCCAAATATCCAATACAATGGCTACTGAAATAGATGATGGTGTGTAGCATGAATCTGATCCTCCCGCTCCAATGTGCTCTCCTAGAGATTGTCATACTTCTATCCAAAACATGCCAAAGGATTCAATTTCCTTAAATAAATCCACTCTTGATGATCCTTAATTTCCACTGGTAACTCATCAAAATTCACTCCATCCTCATTGTCCAGCTCACCCAAGTTGATGACGTGAGATGAGTCATGCACATACCTCCTCATCTATGACACATGGAAGACATCATGTACAATATCTACACTTATATGGTAAATAAAATTTAAACAGAAGAATTATTACTCTTTATAGTATATGTCAATGGATGATGACCATTGGATATAGCTTTTCAACCAGGAAAAATCTCAGAAATCCCAGTCGAGGTGATTATAGAAGAAACACATGGTCCCCTTCCACTAACTCTGAAGGCATTTATCTCCTTTTAGCATAAGTCATATGAAATTTCAATGTAAACTTCATCCACCCATGGATGGTATTAACCTTTTTTAGTAGATCACACTATATCTAGGCCCATGAGTGATGAATCTCCTTGGTCAGTCCAACAAATATGTTACATGTATTGTCGGCCATAGAAATCCTTAAATCGTTCCATTCTAATGGTGGAATGGTAGCTATTTTTGTACACATACTCCACTAGTGGTTGGTGATCCTACCAAATAAAAAAATGTTTATAACACAATCCAGTAGTATAGCCTCCAGAAACAATATGTCTTATTATGTCTAGCCATCAATTTTAGTGTGGGACACTATGCTCAAGTGTAACTAGGTCCCAAATGCAACTTGTATTCCCTTATACAAGAAGAATTTATGATGACCATCATGATATGAAACAGTCATCATTGGAACTTCATAGAGGTACACTATATCCTTCATGTAGAGGCCTCTCAATATCTCTTCTGAACACTGCTCTCGGATATTTAGGATGCAGGCCATCATGTTGAGTCAGTCAACGATCTCCTAGATGGAATCATGTCCCCTAGATGTACATGGTAAACCCATAATGTAGTACATTGATATAAAATCTCACTTCCATTATGTTTCCATATTGGGTTGAGTTAAACTATTTGGAACCAAGTTCTCAGCCTTCACTGTCTGACAAGTAAGTAAAAGAGAAACAAACATTCCAACTCTTTTATTCTTCCTTGGAAACCAAAACTAATGTCAGTGATCCTTGTAAATCTTTCCCAAACTTGGATGTACCGCTAAATGTTATGTAAGAAACTAAATCAAAAACCCCCTCCCACAATTCCCCTCAAACTACTATGTGTCCTATAAAGAGAACAACATTCTTCACACTTTTGGAATATCCATCATGAGAATGACCTATGGATATCTGGGCATGTATTCTCTTTCAGTTAGTATCCACAATCCATGCCTCCTTGACACACTTTATGATTGGAGTGGTGAAAAATATCGACTGAAGTTAATCAGTTACATCATCATCCATAATGGATTATTATAATGAGGACAACTACATTGATTCCTTTTTTAGAAACTATGAATATGATCTCCTAGTGGTATAATTTTCTACCACATCACCCTTCCCTGGTATACTGGAAATCCTTAGGTCATTGCTTGAGAGGAAATATATCCATTTTCTACATATAATGCTAAGATATTTCCAGGATAAGATATACATGGGACTCTTGTGATCATATTAGGTGATGATTATCTTTCCTAATAGGTAGTGTTTCCACATCATCAATTAGAAGAATACCACTATTAACTCAAGATAAAGGGTCATGTAATTCGACTCATGTGATCTCAATTGGCGTGTACTATAGTCAATCACCAATTTCTTCTACATCATGAATAACCCAAGATCAGTTCACAATGTATCACAGAACACTCCCTACTTGATGCGTTCCTTTAGAAACCTAAAGAAAGGAATGGTCTTCATCCTCTATCTGAGCTCCTCAACACACTTCTAGAACTTCCCTATCCACATTAAAGGATAATACATTGTTGAAAAAGATTTCTTGGTTGATTCTACGATGGATATTTCAGGTAAAAACATATGATATTACCCTTCCAATACAAGGAAACTGAAAACCTTGATAACAATATTGTGTGTATCCCAAATATGCACTACCTTGACCTTTTCTAGATCCAATGTAACTATATCCATTGATATGATGTGTCCCATGAAATGGACCATTCAAACCTAGAACAGACACTTTGAGTGCTTTCTTTAAAGTTGGTGCTCTCCAAGTTTGTCCAAGACCCTCCTCAAGTATCTCACATGCTCCACCATAGAAGTCAAATACACTAGGATATAGTCGATGAAAACCACCATGAACTTGTCTATGTAAGGAAGAAGGATATGGTTCATGAGTCCCATGAACACTGATGGGGAATTATTCATGCCAGATGGAATCAATTATTACTCCTGGTTACCATAAAACCATCTGAAGGCCATCTTCATTATATACTTATACCATAATCATAGCTGATGATAGCCTTATCTATGGTTTTTGTTTGAGAACCATCGCTCTTCTTTCAACTGATAATTGGGGTCATCAATCTCAGTAACATTTACTTTTTCTTCATGTTCAACTTGTTTAGGCCTTGGTAATCAACACATAAACTCAAACACCTATCCACCAGCTTGGAAATCAAAACTAGTGATTCCCAGGGCGAAACATTGTTTCTCAAAAAACCCTTTCTCTACATGTTCCCCAATTGTATCCTCATCTCATGGAGCTCTTCTAGAACTGTCAAATATGGATGTGTAACAATTTCTTATATCCTGGGGTGTATATTAATGGATAAGACATTCTCTTGGTGAAAATTTAAACAAGACACATCTTTGGGAAATACTTTCCCATACATTTCCAATAATGTAGGAATATGGAGACACATATCATTAACTACACCAATGATGAGGCTATCCAATTGATGAGAAATCGGATACACCCACCTACCTGTGTCTCCATCATGCAATGTGCGTGTTTCCATTAACAATAACTCTTGAATACCCGATTCCATCACTATAGATGCACCATAATCTTCACCTAAAACAGCCAATCTAAGCATGATGTATTGATAACCATTCCATACCATGGATGACATCTTAAGGCATCAATTCCAATACCATGTTATCCCAACTCAAACTCTCACCTAAAAAAGTTAAGTCACACTTTAGGAACTAGTTTGTGATCTTCATTTTTATTATTGTAGGAGTCTCTATGTATAAGAGTCTTGTCAAAGTTTGAACCAAAATCTCCGAGTCTCGAACAAGATTCGTGCCCTGAAAAGAATGATGAGAACTTGTGTCTATCAATATTTCTGCTAAGGGAGAAAACATATATCGCACCACATATCATCCCATTATTCTAAGGTTAATAATCCTCCATATCTTACAGCATGCATCGTCCCTTCCCACAAGCTCTCAAAGCTTGTTGTGGACCACTTGGGTGTGGTGGTGGTAATATGTTGAAACATAGACCACCTCCTAGTGCTACCCAAACCATCTTCCACATATTCCATCCATGATGACTACCCTTCTCCTATATCTATCTATCTCTAAAAATCCCTTGAACGGTATCCTAATTAGCTCTACGATGGGTCAGGAAATCTCATAACAGATGTCCTCACCCATCATATGAGTAACATCATCTAACTTGTGGCTGATTCAAGCTTCCCTAGGAGCCCTTCACCATAGAATCTATGTATTGGGATCCCCTCCAAAATAACATGACATTCATGGGTACCTATTACTACCATTTTTCACCTACTGTAGAGGTCTCTACTATTAGTTTGCAACTACTACCTCCCAGTATTGGTGTCTTCTCTACTAGAAAACACTCCACTAGCATAGGTTGATCAAGTACCCTAGCATAGGTATAAATTCTAATGCATTATACCAATTCCCTAATGTCTCGGAGTATACCCTAGTCAAGGTACCAATCCCTAAATAATTGGTCTCATACAATGTCCACAGAGTAGTTGAAATTATTAGTAAACTTCATTGAATACTCTGCCATAGTCATATTCCCCTACTCTGGATGTAGAAGCTTTTGTTTGTGTACCGATCACAACAATGCAGGATAGAAATATTTTCTAAAGATATGCTCTAATTAAATCCAATAGAGAGACATCTCATAATGTGACTAAGTCACAATGATCCATAATCTCCCCATGGATCTCTAAAAAGTCTCACAGTAAGGAATACCATAAGTTCAGTAGGTGTCCTTACAATAATGAAACCTCTTGCGACTGCCTCAAGAGAATCCTCGTCTATATAAGATCTAACTCACAGAAAATCCTAGGAGTACGCTGCCTATGAAACTCATGCAATTCCCTAAGCTAGAATGCATCCTCATCTAGTAGTTCTTTTAGTAGTTGTTTCTTGACAGGTGGTGGTATTGCTGGTAAACCACTCAGAGGCCATGTCATATGTAACTCCCCCTCTACTGATACTTCATCCCTAGTCTGATCATCCTCATGATCATACCATGGAATCCTAGATGGATTTCTATGTGGTGGACTCCGTAAATAGATCGTGATAAACCATGGTTAAAAGAGTATATATATGGAGATGACTCAAGAATGACATGGAATACACAACCATTTTTATACGATGCATGTACAATTTCTATTCCACACTACAAGTGTATTAATATACTAAGTCCAAAATAAGATACCCAGAGTCTTGGGGTATGGATATGTCTGTCACCATACTAACACATGAATCCCTAACCTAAATGTTGAACTCAAAACACATAACACTATTTCCCCAAACCAAACAAATAGTATTTCGATCCTATTGTAGAACATCTTTCCTCCATCTGATTCTATTCTATTAGTACCCATCCCATAGGGTCCCATGTCATGACTATGCCAATCCCACCACTAACAAATTAGGGGATGGTGATTAGAAACATGTTGTAATATCCCAAAAATACGGGGTATTAACCTAAAGTGCCTTTACACATACACACACATCACTATGCCACAAAATGCTGAAACGTAAAACAACTGAATTGATTTATGCATAATTATAAGGTCACAAAACATAGTATGAAATCAAATGTATTAGAATGTAAATATAGAAAAATATAAGGCAAAAATAATTATTTATTGCAAATGTATAACTGAAAATGTAAAAAGTTTAACCTACTTCCTGGTTGAGGACTACGTCAAAGGTATGATCCCAAAAAACAGCTTGGTCCTCCAAGAACCTGTTAAACTCCATCTACTCCAATTCCTCCACGGACACCATCAAAGGAGTTTTTGTCTGCAAAAACAAATGACATGTCTAGGGAAAGCCTGTGAAGGGGTGATTATAACAATACTCATTAGGACACCCTGAAAACACCAAAGATGAAGTACCATGTATAGCTAGATCAATACAAGATGTAATACTGTATAATATATAAAAAAGAAGGGAATGCCTAGACATAATCATTAGGGACCCCATGACATCTTGTTGTCGTAACCAAATTACAGCCCTAAGATTCTACTCAAATGATATTTGTTTCAAAAGAACACACTCCTCGGGCCAAGATATCATCAGATACACTCGATGAAACGGTCTAGATCATTTGGGCCCACCCAATGAAAATTCATTGTTCGAGGATGACTATGATTCATATAGAGGGAATCACACCCAAAAATAATGGGGGACACCACAAACCTAATTTGGATAAACCATAATACACAGAACACTGTCACACACATGACCTCGGGGGGACACTACATACAAAATATAGATCAACCCTCTATATAGGGGATTATATGACAATGATACTACAAACCCTAATTATATGGTCGCTACACTCTACTAGGGAGGTTGCACAAATTCCAAAAGGATAGAGGATCACACTCTAGGGATGATAGTGGATCGCACTCTAGGAACCCTAATTAACTCCCTACATTTGGAGGATAAGCCAATTTCACAAACTCTACAAGGGATTATAGATGATCTCAATATAGTACCATAATGGGATACCATACTCTATCCAAGACTCAGCCATTAGAGGGGATTAAAATCCAATGATGTGGTTGTAATGATTCACTAAACCCTAAAGGATAAGAACAATGGAACACACTCAAACTACACTATTACAAACTAAAACCCCACCATTAGTCTCGAAACAGTCATCCCAATGTTTGTTTCCTAACTCATTAGAGAGATCATTGATTGGATACTCTATTTAAAAGTAATGGCAGTTCAAATGAAACTACCATAGACTTGTTGGGGACTTGCGAACCTACCACGATAGTGGACCACTACAGTCAGTCCACCTAATTTTTGTATTTCCCCCACCCCCTCATGGATTGAATGGGGCAGTTATTCCACCTTCCATGCTTGACCAACCACTGCGGTCGACTACTATGATTTATAAAATTTGGTATGTTCTCACGATCACTGTGTCCCATGGATTCTCATGCTGCAATAGAATCATGGTTGATCACAACTAGAATCTTCCCTAGTTTCCTTATATCAGATAGAGTTATGGTTCAAACTACTATCCTGACTAGATCTATTGAAAAAATTTATAATGCTGACCTTACCTGGACAACCTGGCCCGACAAGCTCCATGTTTGTCATCAGTCGTCAGGTGGCTCTCCACCACTTCTTCCCCCAGAAGCCTTGCCAACCCCAAAACATCCTCTATGTCCTTTACCTATGATTCTTTCACCTCTTACGACTTTGACGCTACTGCCTCCTAACCTACTAATTACCACCACACTAGGATTTTGACGCTGCACAACTTTCCTAGATCAGATGAAACCAACACCCTGGAATCTGCTTGTTGTCGCGCTAGAACATTGTCTCATCCAAAACATTATTCCTCTATCTCTATCACACCTCTATCATGTTGTTCCATTCTCAAATATATGAATTTAGACCGTTTCACTATGAATAAATGTTACAATGATCGATTGTCCTATATTTGGGGAAGAATGAAAAACACACAACAATAATTCCAATATTTGGGGGAGGAATGCACAAAAATTGAGGTGGAAGAACTTCAATATATGTTCGTTAAAATCCGGTTTCATCACCATTTTAATAGTAAATGAATTAAATAAATTCTATAGAAATGAAATCCTTATAAATTTTAATAATAGTCCATCCCGTAATTACAATTTCTCCACACGCTAATCTGTTTGTAGATTGTTCCACATTTATTATACGATTTAATGAGCAACAAAGAAGAATCAAAATAAAAAATCATGCATGGATTTAAATAACTCGCAGATGATGATCGGTAACCACATATTTTTCATCGATGAGATTTGTCGAGATTGAGGTTTTTTGTTCTCTGATTCAATGATTCATCATTTCCTACTCAAGAAAGATGTCTAGATCTCTCTCTCTCTCTAGGGCCTTCAGAGGATTCAGGGCTTATGAGCATGATATTGGATCTTTTAAAATGGGTTTGATTAAATATAATCCTTTCTCTATGTTGGTGAAATAAAATAATTTTCTCATAATTTATTTTGTTCATTTAAAATTCCATAGATGAATTTCCTCAATCATCCTTCACCAACCAATGTTAAGATTTGATTAGGGTAAATAATTTATTAGTTACTCAATGGTACCATCATATTTATGATCCCAACACCCATTTAGGATTTATTATACATTTTTAGGAAAACTTATAGAGTGTTCTAATAAATATTTTAGTATTTCTCAATCATTTTGTTCAGGAACATTAGTCCTCATAATTACAAGCTATCTCATCACCTGGTCAAAAAAATAGTCCATATCATATTGAAAAATAATACATAGAAAAAATGAGAAATTATATTTTTCTATTCAAATCACTTTGAAAACATAAAAATAAATCATGAAAATAATTTTAAAACATTTTTACTTAAGAACATTGAAATTAATCATGAAAATGTTTTGAAAACAATTTCATATAAAACACATTGATAACATATAATTAAGGATTGAATGCATTTTGAAGACAATTTACCTTGAAAAAATATAAAATAAGCATGGAAAATAGTTGGAGGAAATTTCTCTAGAAAAATAATTTTGGAAAATTTTCTTAGAAATTTTATGCTTAATAATGAAAAGTAATCGTTAATAAAATGTCAACGGGTAAATCAGTACATGATGTATAAGGTAAAACAAACATTCCTTTTCACTGTAAAAAGAATGATTCTTCATTCCTAAAGAGAAAAGAATATTCTTTTGAAAACATTGGTAAAGTAAATAAAGGATAAAATTTCATTTTAATGATCATAGTAAATTAGAATAATATTATTGGAAACTCATTTTTTAATACTTGGTTCTAAAGGAACAATGTTTTCTAACGGATGATAGGGTAATGTCTGTCTTTCTAAAAAACACATTCATAACTATAAAATATACTAAAAAGTGGATGAAATTCTACCAATATATTAATACAAAATTAATAAGAAGTGCAAAATAAAATTCCTGAATTTTCTTGTGATACTGATCATATGATTTCATCAAAGGGAACATATGAATAAATAATCATGAAATGTAATGAGATTTCTTCAATAAAATCAAATCACATGGTAACATGAGACAATAATATACATGTAATAAAATGAAATTAAATGAAGAAAAGAATATAATTATAAGATATAGATTCATTATATATCATGTACATTTGGATTATAAATATTCAAAAAAATATTTAGGTCTATAATAATAATTGAGTCTCAACGAAGGATAATTGTGGCAAAATACTTTTTCTAATTTGATAATGATTAAATAATAAACCCCCTTAAATAAAGGTCACATAATTCATATGTATATACCAATAAATTTTACTATTAAAATAATTTATTATAGCCATTTTTAGTTATAAATACCACACAAAAGAAGTTGGTGGTTAATAAAGCAAGAATCTCACAAAAATATAAAGTGAGATGAAATCCGAAAACCTTATTTTTAGACACTAACTGCACTCATTCAAAAAAATGTAAAATAAATATTAATTTATTATAGATATAATAGAAAACCATATTTTTCCATATAATACCATATATGGTTTTACAATGACCATAAATAACCCTCTTGTTAACTATCCTATATTAAGGGTTCACTTCAGATAATATTCTCTTTGTTCTTTGCATGTGTCTTAATTTGATATATCATTGATCCATATATTTGTATTAGGATTTTGATAATGTAAACCATGATTTAAGAATAATTAATATTCATTATATGTGAATTATAATAATCCATAATATTTTCATGTATGTAGTGGAATACACTTCCCAAGGAGATGGTAAGACATACATACGCATGAACTCCATTTCTGGTTAATTGATGTGTTTGATAATTGAATGTATAATACATATATGTACATAAATATCATTATTAAATTATATTTATTATATCATATATATAATATCTATTCATTATATATATTTTTAATACATTCTATGTAGTGTATGAATGAATCATATCTCTTTGAGGGTGCAACAATCCACACTTCCTCAAATGAAATTATCATTTTAAAAAAAATTGGAAGTATAATGATAAGTATTGTAAAATGATTAAATAATATTAAATACATATTAAATTTAATATATAAAATATATAAATTGAGTTTCCATCATATCTTCCACCATGATAGATGATATGGAAAATAAGAAAATCATCGTTTTGTGAGGTGGAAGTTCATTGTAGTCCTAAACAGTATGTTCATTCCCCGTTAGATGGAGGTGTGTATATGGTTAGGTTGAATCATTTTCATAGAAACATATAAGTATATTTTGGATATTTTATTTCATACAATCATAGTATAATGAGTGTTTAAGGGTGGATAAGGAAAAAAATAAAGATGTTTGAGAGAAGGCGTTACCTCTTAATCGGGTAACTCCATTGGGTTTGGGCCAAAGGGAATCATTGGACGTAATTATTCCAAAAAGAATCTATAAAAGGGTAATTTAGGTATTATGGGAATTTTATTTGGAAGATATTTTCTGATCCTATGTATATTGAGAGGTGTGATGAAGAGTTGGAGTTGGAGGCCTTTTATAGGGAAGGGAAATGACACAATTTGGATTTATTAAAACAAGTTAGGTGTACACACATTTTAACCCAAAAAAAGACATAGAAATGAAAAAAATAAACAATGGAAGATTAATATCCCATTAATGGTCATACAATTGGTATTAGACATGTTTATAGGTCGTTTTGGTTCCTAAAAATAAGGTCATCCCTTAGTTAATATTAATTTCACCCTAAATGATATATTTAATTTTATTTATTTTCACTAATAATTTTTTTATTTTTTTTACCTTATTAGAAATAAAAAATTATTATTATTATAAATATGGATTCAATTTTTTTAATTCAATTATCAATAGTGGTAGAATTTATTTTCAAATTAATTCTACTCACATGACGACACTTCAGGTTTTTAATGAATGACAACGATCAAAAGTTTTCTATTTTTTTATTTAATTTCAATGTGAAATTGATTATAATGACTTCACATCGATTAATTGATAAAACTATTTTCTAATTCAACATTTAAAACAATTTGAAAATACTATTTAATGTTGTATTTAAATTGGATGAAGATGTTGTTTTGAATTAAATTCCAATATTTTTAATTTTTAATTGAAATCCAATATTTTTTTAATTAAAATATGGAATTTCTTTGGGTCTTTGCCTTCAACGTAGCCCAAACATGAACATATTACTAATGATCAAGACAATAGGTATTGGTTACACTTTAATATAATGATTTTAAATAGTTCTTCTTGAAGAAAAGTATTGTGGGATGAAATGCATTACATTATAAATATGAATTCATAGTCTATTGTGTTATTATTCTATGAGGGGGAAAACTTACTACTTTTTAATGTAACTACCATATTCCATTTACAAGAAGATTTTATGTCTTTAAAGAGATTTTATAAGACTCAAAAAAACATAATCCCTTTAAAAATAACACAATTTTTATTATAAAAAAATTTAAGAATTTGAAAAAAGAAGATTATAGTTGCCCAAATATCATAATTCTTTATAAAAAAACCTATGTTTTTTTAAATGGAAATTATGTATTTAAAAAAGAAAACGAAAGGCTTTTAAAAACTAAATGTAATTCTTTGAAACATTTTCAATCGGCTGACTTTGACTATACAAAGAATATACCTAGTATTTCCATATAAAAAAGATCAAAAATTATTAGCATAATTAACATTTAAATATACAAATGTCTATATTTATTTATAATTATACTATAAAATTATAAATTTAAATTTATTATAAATATATATGTTTTATTTATAATTATATAAATATATATAAAATGAATGGTATAAAATCATTGATGATATCCAACTATGCTCTTTGATCAAACTATACATATACACATTGGTGTGTATATTGACATAGTTGTCTATGATATACGTAAAATGAAAGGGTTACACTTTTATTGATGTCTTCCATAGTCACTTGTTAAAGATATAATGATAATAGGATGTAGAGGTCAATATAGGGCATAAAGAGACAATATTCATTTTGTGTTATTTTATGATATTTACTAGAAATTGCCTCTCTTGAAAATAAATTTATTTTTGGTTCACCTTTATATTTTGGATCAGGTGTAAACTTTTTATAAATTTATAATTTATAAGGTATTGGTTATTTTTTATCCATGTTTCTTTTATAATATTCCTCTCTTAGGATTTATGTCGTTAGTAAAATGCCTAAGTGTCTCTTTTAAAATAATTCAAGGGTTTTGAAATATTTATTAAAAAGTTATATTTGTTCAACATACACTATTTTGGTTTTAAATATCTTTAAAATGATTTAAACACTTTTAATGGACTTAGGTTTCATGCCAAGTGTTTTTCAACTCACTCGATGGGCTTTCATAAATGGATATGAATGTTTTGAAAGTGTATTTATTGTTGGTTTCATTTTAATAAGGGGTATGTAATGTTTTAAATGAAAATTTGTAAAATATATAGGGTTGTTGAACATTTTAAATGATTTAGACTAGTGGTTCAAGAATTTTCCTTGAATTCTTAAAAAAAGGAAATGTGGTATTTTGAAACAGTGCTTGGAACTATTTGGTTTATTTTAAAAAGGGAATGTTATTTTAAAGAGGATTTTTTGTAAATAGATGGGGTTTTAATGGGATTTCATGTGTGATTTTATAAATAGTTTTCAATGGACATTTGAAATTTAGTTTTTCCATAATATTTTAATTTTAGATTTTTTATAGAATTATTAAAATGATTATATTTTATTGGGATGTGCATGTCCATCATGTTAACCCTAATAAGGCCTTGTTTCGTAGTTACATTAGAATTGTCACTCGTAAATGCGTGCTGAGTGATGTAGATTTGTGATATCGGGTTGTGCTCGGGCCTAAGACACTCATGTGGGAAGATATTACTATAAAATTATGATATCATTTATTTATTTAACTAAAAAATAAAATAATGAAGCATTTACTTACTCTACATAATATTATATAGTGTGCATTTATTGTAAACGAATAGCACAATAAATATGTATTGGTGATTATGGAAATATTCATAGAGGCTTTCACATAATTCTAACAAGACATCATCTTATAGTTTCCAAAGGGAAAATAAACACTCAACCGTAGCTTATCCATGTGCACCAGATAACCCAAGAAGCATGGGATTCATTTACTCGCTATTGAGAAGATGTGTCTTTTTAGGTATATTATGCCTAGTAATACATTATTTAATGATACATGTATTCATCACATTGATTGAAAATTTTTTATTAGTGAAATAGAAACTAAGTGATGAAAATAAGGAACGGGCAGAAAAACCAACATATCCCTACCGTAAAGAAAGGATGGGGTATTCTTCACTTGAAAAAATAGTACATATTTTAAATATATTGTAATAGTTTTATGTGACATGAAACAATAGCATAATTATGTTCCTATTTTCATATGCTAATTTATGAATTCAAATCCAAATACACTTCCATCCCATGCCATGTGCTATGGAAGGAGGCATCTGTAAATAAATATGGGATACTAATAGATGAAAACACATAAAAATTAAAGGAAACATGTGTAAGTATGACGTAAAAAATTGTTTAGATTTAAATAACTATTAAATAACAATTAATACTTATTTTCCTATATTTTCTATCTGAAAATGTCATTGGAATCAACAACACCTATATCGGATGAACATCTACTATAAATGGCCTTGAGGTTCATAGAATAGTATGGTTGAATTAGAGGTGCATGTTTTGGGGTGACACCCCGAATATATTTTGATAAAAAATAAGTGGATCAAGTGTAGAAATAAAATAGACGAGAGAAAGACTAGATACCCTTGAATCACAATTAGAATGGTAGAGAGTAGCTAGAAACAACAATGGGGGAAGATAAAATAAGAAACAACTCAAGAAAAACCATCACATGAATATCCCTCCCCACCCCCCACCAGCATAGATGTGAGATAGTTCCCTCGAAGAGCTATCATATTCGTGGTAGTCAATATTCTAATAATTGTTTCTATGAAATGTGAATCCGAATGACACATGAACCTTTCCTATAATAATATTTTATAGGGTGAAAATGAATGTGATATATATCTATCAACACTCACCCATCACCTTGCAGTGAGGGTTATGGTGTTTAATATCCAAGGCGATAGTCTACACAATAGACCACTTTGAACAGGTCATGTGGGAGTGGTGATTAATGTAGCTCATGATCCGAGCATTGGTATACCTATTCCACTAATGATAATGATATTCATACAGTCAACCTATTTGTTGGAAATTTTTTCCATGGCCATAACATCTGGTAAAAAACATCTCGACAAGTAGGTATTAATTTACAATTTATTTTTTAATAAAAACCTTTAATAATTAATAAAAAAAGGTCTGAATCAATTAATGTTATTATAGATGGATAAAGGGAAGGAGTGAAATGAAATAAAGACTCCAAACCATCTAAAGTATTGACCAAATGATCAAAAATATCTACCGAAAACACATTTACCCTACATGTTCCGTATCTACATTTACTAGCATTGAAGGTTCATGTGGATGCAAAGTTAAAAAAATGGTAGTAGTTGCATAATTTATTTTGAAGAAAATATATATGGAGAGGGAGTTAGAAAATACATTGTTGTAGAGAATATAAATGAAATCCTAAACTATTATTAGATAGGGACCTTAGTTGTAAATGTATTCATGATGTATGTTTTCATGAATTTATTTTCCAAAAGCTGATAAATTATGTTAATTATGAATAAATACATTTCATATTTTTGGCAGGCGTATATATAAAAAATAATTGAATATATTTCCCCATGAATTTTTTTTGGACATGTTAGTCCTCACAACATCTCTATAGTTGGATTCTTTTGTTCGAGTTGGGGTGGTTTGTTCGAAGATGATCATGATCATGAGAGATAGGACTTTGAGGCTGCAACTCAGAATTCAATGATAATGTAATTTTTTTAACATACTATTTTTTTCCTGATAATAATAGTTTTTCTCTAATATATTATCAAAATATAAATTAAATTTTTGACTACTCATTTAGACAATGTCTTCTATAGACTTATTCTCCCTCAAAACCAAATCACCCCTGCAGTGTCCACATTTATCACTTTCCTTCCAAGTGCCCATTATTAGTATAAAATTGAAATTTTAATTAAAAAAGTGTCACTCACTAAAAACCAAAAAATGTGCTTGGATTTTCTTTATAATTTTCTAAAATGTTTCTTATTTCATTTTTGACGTGTTGGAATTATACTTATTTCAAACCGATAAAAAATGTGACTGGTATGACTCAAACTATGTGTTTCGAGTTTAAAATAACATTTTAGTAAAAAAGAAAAGTGACATACTCAAAACTGATATAACACATTCTAATTTTATGGAAGTAATATTACATTTATCCATATGTAATTTTTGACATTTAGGAATCAACTGTACCTCAATATGATGCATAGTGAGGTGGTATAACTCATAGTGTCTCTTTTTATTTAAAATTGACATTAATTTTAATAAAAAGAAAAAGTGAAATATTAAAATCTAGGAACAATCATTCAATTTTTTTTGATAATTCAAGAATTCAATCTTTGTGTCAGTTTTGATGTGTAGGATCCAACTTCACCTCAATAAAATGCACGGTGTGGCCGATATGACTCAAAATGTCTCTTTTTATTTAAAATTGACATAAATTTAAGTAAAAAATAACAACTGACATAATAAAAATAGATAAAATGTATTCAAATTATTTTTAAACTTTAATAAAATTATCCATGAGTGATTTTTGATTTGTACAAATCAACCACACCTTAATCTGACACACTGTGTGACCTGTATGAAAAAAAGTGTCCATTATCAGTTTAAAATTTACATTTTAGTTCAAAATGGGTCACTCATTAAAAACCAAAAAATGTCCTCCAATTTTTTTGATAATTTATGATAGGAATTCAAAAGTCATTTTGATTAGTATAAATTAGTCTCATGTCAAATTGACGTAGTTGGTATGACTCAAAATGCTTGATTCGGGTTTGAAAAGACATTTTAGTAAAAAACACAACCGGCATACTGAAAAATGAGAAAACAAATACATATTGTTTTGATACATTATGAAAATTATATATATGTCATTTGGGATATATAGTAATAAACTACACCTCAATATGATGTACGATGTGGATGGTATAACTAAAAGTGTCTCTTTTTATTTAAAATTGACATTAATTTCAGTAAAAAGAAGAAGTGACATACTGAAAACTAAGAAAATGAATTAGAATTGTTTTTATAGTTTAATAAAATAATCCATGAGTCCCTTTTGAATTTTAAGAGTCAACCTCACCTATATATGATGCATGGTGTGGATGGTATGACTAAAAGTGCCTCTTTTTATTTAAAAATGGCATTAATTTAAGTACAAAAGAAAAAGTGACATACTGAAAACTAAGAAAAAACATTCATATTATTTTTATACTTTAGTAAAATGATTCATAAATCATTTGTAATGTGTAGGAATCAACAACACCTAAATCTGATGCACAATGTGACCAATATAAATAAAGGTGTCTGCTATTAGTTTAAAATTGACATTTTTGTTCAAAATGTTCCACTCACTGAAACCCATCATATGTGATCCAATTATATAAATAATTTAGAAAATTTATTCATAAGTCATTTTTTGGGTGTATGAAGCATACTCCCATCAAACTGAGACATGATGAGACCAGTAAGACTCAAAATGCATGTCTCTAATTTCAAGTGACTTTTTAGAAAAAAAACACTACTGGCATATTGAAAACTGAGGAAAATAATTTTAATTTTTTTGATACATTAGGAAAATTATGCATATGTGATTTATTATTTTTAGGAATCAAATTGACCTCAATATGTTGCATGGGGTGGCCGGTAGAACTCAAAGTGTCTCTTTTATATGAAATTGACATTAATTTTAGTAAAAAGGACGAGCGACACGCTGAAAAATTACTAAAAATCATTCAGATTGTTTTGATAATTTAGTAAAATGATATGAGTCATTTTTTATGTGTAGGAGTCAAAAAAAACTCAATAAAACACATAACGTGGCTGATATGACTCAAAGTATCTCTCTTTATTTAAAATTGACATTAATTTAAGTAAAAAATAACATGTTACATACTAAAAACTACAAAAATTAATTTGAATTGTTTTTATACTTTATGGAAATGCTTCATGAGTCATTTATGATGTGTAGGAATCAACTACACCTCAATATGATGTATTATGTGACCACTACTATAGATAGTGCTTTTAAAAGTTCTAGATACTGCTTTTAACTCCACTAGAATAGCGTTGTTAATCACGGCGAAGATAAAGGGGGTCCCCTTTATCAGTGCTAAAAAAACATTGATAAATCCCCCCAAAATTTATCAGTTCTATTTTAGTTTCGATAAAGGATACCCTTTATCATCACTATTTTTAGCACTAATAATGGATGACTTTATTAGCACTAATAAAGGGGGCTTTATTAGTGCTCAAAATACTACTGATAAAGGGGTCCTTTATCAGCACTCGAAATAGAACTGGTAAAGGGGTCATTTATCAGCACTCAAATAGCATTGAAAAAGGCCTAACTACCTATGATGTGATGTTTATATAACACCACACCCACCAGAACCTGCACAACACACACACACCACCTGCAAAAAACAGCACTTGCATTGTGCACACATGAACAAAGCATTGCACAAAACAGTGCACACAAGAATAGAGAAGCATACACAATGGTTTTGAAAACAATACTATATACATTTGAAACAATGTTTTATATAATTACATTTACAATTATCCAACAAATAGTTAAAAAAATTAATGTTTCATCCGTTGACATCTATGATCCCCTCTCAAAAATGTCCGCCAATGATATTAGTTTCCAAAAAAATCATCCCAACTCAAGAAAAATGTTCCACCTATATAAGAAAACGAAAATTATGTCAGTAATAATATAACGAAATAAATTAAACATTAATATGAAAAAATACATTAACAAAATTTCAATTTTTAATAAAAAAGAATCATTTGGAGTTATACAAGTCACACCATGTGTCGTATTGATGTGGGGTTGATTCCTACACATCAAAAATGAGTTTTGGATCATTATTCTAAAATATCAAAATAGTCCAAATGATTTTTCTTAGTTTTGGGTATGTCCCTTATTATTTTACTAAAATTAATATCAAAATTAAATGACACGTTTGGATTTATACTAGTCACATCGTTCATTGGATTGAGGTTTTATAGATTCCCACACGACAAAAAATGACTCATGGATCATTTTTCTAATGTATCAAAACAATCTGAATTCATTTTCTCAGTTTCTAGTATTTAGTTGTGTTTTTTTACTAAAATATCATTTTAAATTTGAAACACACATTTTTTAGTCATACCGGTCACATCGTCATTTGGTTTGAGGTGATACTACTTCATACAGATCACAAAGGACTTAAAAATCATTCTCCTAAAATATGAAGTCAATCAGAGGGAGTTTTCATGGTTTTCAGTGAGTAGAACATTTTGAGATAAAATGTAAATTTTAAACTAATAACAGAGACTTTTAGTAATACTGGTCACACCATGCATCAGATTGGGGTGTGGTTGATTCCTATACATCAAAAATGACTCATGGATCATTGTATTTAAGTGTCAAAACAATGTGAATTAATTTTCTCAGTTTTTAGTATGTCACTTGTTCTTTTTAATTAAATTAATGTAAATTTTAAATAAAAACACATTTGGATTTATACCAATCACATCGTTTATCAAATTGAGCTATGTTTTATTACGACACATCAAAAATGACTGACAGATTGTTATTATAAATTATCAAAACAATCCAAATGTGTTTTCTCAGTTTTCACTATGTCAGTTGTGTTCTTTTACTAAAATATCATTTCAAATAGAAAACACACTTTTTGAGTAATATAGGTCACATCGTGTGTTAGTTTGATGTGAGACTACTTCATACACATCAAAAAGAACTTAAAAACACTGTCCTAAATTATGAAGAGAATTAGTAAGATTTTTATTTGTTTTCAATGAGTGACAAGTTTTGAGCTAAAATGTAAATTTTAAATTGATAACAGCCACTTTTAGTCATACCATTCACACCGAGCATTGTGTTGAGGTAAATTTTTTTCTTATATGTCACAAATAACTCATGGATAATTGTCATAATGTATCCAAGCAATCTGAATGTGTTTTCTCATTTTTCAGTATGTCACTTGTTCTTTTTACTTAAATTAATGTCAGTTTAAAATAAAAAGACACATTTGTATTTATATCAGTCACATAGTGCCTTGTATTGAGGTGGGGTTGATACCTAAATGTAAAAAATGACTCAAGGATCATTTTCCTAAATTTGATAAACAATATGAATGCTTTTTCATGGATATTAGTATGTGAGTTGTGTTTTTTTACCAAAATTAATGTTAATTTTAAATAAAAAGAGACACATTGATTCATACTGATCACACTGTGCATCGGAATGAGGTTAGGTTGATTCATAGTCATCAAAAATAACTTATAGATCATTTTCCTTAAGCATAAGAACAATATGAATTTGTTTTATAAGGTTTTTGTATGTTAGTATTGTTTTTTACTAAAATATCATTTGAAACTTGAAACATGCATTTTGAGACATACCAGTCACATCGTGCTTTAGTTTTACATGAGAATACTTCATAAACATCAAAAATAAATTATGAATAATTTTCTTAAATTACGAAGATCATCGAAGCTAGTTTTCTTGTTTTTTAGTGAGTGAAATTTTCTGATCTAAAATGTCAATTTTAAACTAATAACGAACACTTTTAGTCCTATCAATCACACTGTTCATCGGGTTGAGGTGTGGTTGATTCCTACACATCAAAAATGACAGATGGATCATTTTCATAATGTATAAAAACAATCTGAATAGTTTGTATCAATATGTCACTTGTTCTTTTTTCTAGATTTTTTGTTAATTTAATATAGAAATATACACTTAATGACATAACGATCACACAGTGCGTCAGATTTAAGTGTAGTTGATTTCTACATGTCACAAATGACTTAATGATTATTGTGTTAAATTATCAAATAAATATTAATGTTTTTTCTTAGCTTTTAAAATGTCACTTATTTTAGTACTAAAAATACTATCAATTTTATGTAAAAATAGACACTTTGAGTCATACTGGTCACATCATCATGCTATTTGTGTACATTCTTCCATTAGGTATGTTGACCACTCATTTCTATCAAATCTATACAGTATTGTGAATATGAATCTTTTTTACAATCATGGTAGTACTGAAAAAATATAAATACAAAAAGGATTAATAAATATTATGAATGAAATAGTAATTATTTTTAAAAACACCTCTTCTGGGATGCTATTTTGTTCATGGAATATGATCTATTTCATAAATTTAGAAAATTAATAACCATTTCCTTTTCAGTTTGTTTGTTTCAGAGACTGCAGAAATATTGAAAAAAATAATAAATTTTTTATGTGTTTCGATAGTGAAATCTTATTATATATACCCTAATATTTATCGAGTCGTAGTACATGTGATGTTTCTTGTACTTTTCCCCTGGTATCATTCCATGATGTAGATGATATCCATGCATCTCCCTATCATAATAGAATCTTCAATAAATGATAATATAAATTATATAACTAGATGTTTAGTTATAAAATATTAGATGTAGTGTATTAAAAATTGAAAAACGCCATCATGTGCGGTTGTTTTGTTATATTTCCATGCATTAATTTCAAGAAATAAATATTTTTAGTATCCAAATTGACTGCAATGAGCATCAAATACTGCCTAAGAACATGAAAAATAATAAGTAATGAAATAAATTGAAATATATTTTATATGATTAAATTGTAGAGTTTTACCCCCAAATTGTTGGTTTAAAGAAGATTATATCATCTGTAATTTATTTGTTTAATGATTTGAGCAGGCCAACCACTATTTCACCCTTTTTATTGAATTCTATTTTTTTGTTATGTAGAGAATATGTTACGACTAACAAGTCCAAATTATTGTTCATGGGGAAATCCCTTTAATTTTTTTAATATAAACACATGTGAAAAATATGAATTGTATTTAGTCATAATTATCATAATATATCAGCTTTTGGAAAATCAAATCATGAAAACACACTTCATTTATATATTTAAAACTGAGCTTCCTAGACAATAATACTCCTAGTTTTCAATTACATTTTTAACACTAATAAAATCTAGGTCTTCCTCTCTGTACATATTTTCATTAAAAAAAATTTGTGAGTACCACCATCTTTCAAATTAATATTCACAAGATCCTTCAATGATAATAAATGTGGATATATAATGGGTAGGCTTAATGTTTTTTCAGTATATCATTTAGATTAGTTGGATGATCCTTGAGATAGTTTCGAGCTATTATTTCTTTTCACCCCTTCGCTGTGTCCATCTGTAATAACAGTCATCAGTTCAAACCTTTTTTTCATTAAATGTTAAAGGTTTATCTTGAAAAATAAATTGGAAATGAATACCTCCTTGTCAACATGTTTTTTTACAAGCTATAACGGCCATGCAATGAATATTCCAAGAGCTTGTTCGACCTTATGAATATCTTCATCATAAATTCGAATAGGTATCTCGAAACTCATCTCATGGGTCATTTTAATAGAAATTTCACATGGCATGTTGGAAGTGGTATGTTGTGTAGTATGGTATTTTGGATATTGAACATTGCAACCCTCGCTACAAGGCATTGGGTGTGTGTTGATAGATATAAATCATAGTCATTTTCATGTTATAGATTATCAGTAAATAAAAGGTATCAGTGTCTATCTAATTCACAATTCACATAAACAACTATAAGAACATTTATTACCACATATAAGATATGTTTTTGAGGGGAATGGCTCACCACAAAGCTGGTGGGGGTGGGGCAGGATCGTCACATGTTTGTTATTCCCAAGTTTCTTCTTCTCTCCCCCCCACCATAAAATGTGTTATGATCTCCCTCTTGTATGTCATTTCTTTTTAAGTATATCTACTCATTCACCTATCATTTTTATTTATTCACTTTGACCCTCCTTGTGTTTTTTTCCTCAAAAAATGTTTTGGGTGTCACCCCAAAACCCGCACCTCTAATGTGGCCATACTTTTTTGGTTACTTCAAGGACACCAAAAGTATGTCTGCATCTATTTTGGAAGTTACTTATATTTATGACCATGTTAGATAGATAATATAGGAACATTATTTATCTTTTTTTTTGTAAAATCGATTGAAAGCAAAACAAATATTTATTATGTCATACTTACACATGTTTCCCACACTTTTGTGTGTTTTCATCTATTATTATCCCATATTTATTTACACTCACCTCCTTCCATAGCACATGGTATGGGATGGAGGTGACTTTTCATTTGGATTCATAAATATGTATATAAAAAATGGAACATAGTAATGGTGTTGATTTATGTCATATAAAAGTATTACAGTAGATTTAAAATATGTACCATTTTTTTCAAGTGAAGTATAACCTATCTTTGCTTTATGTTAGGGGTATGCTAGTTTTTATACTCATTCATTATTTTTAGCACTCAGTTTTTGTTTCATAAATAAAAAACATTCAATCAAATTGATGAATACACGTATCATCAAACAACTTATTACAAAAAACAATATACCTAAAAATAATTCTTTGTATTGTGGCTAGTAAACACAACCCACGCTCCTTGGGTTATCAAGGGTACATAAAGAGGTGGTGGGTGTGGGGTTATTTTTTGTTCAGTATATTTAAGATAATATCTCATTAAAATTATGGGGAGACTCTATGAATCCTTCCAAAAACCCTTAATACATAGTCCGTGTGTGAGTTATCTACTATAAATGAACATTATAAAGGATGATGAAGAGCAATTCAATGTTTAATTATTTTATTTTTTAGTAAATTAATGAAATGATATCATTATGTTACCATAATAACTCCCCACATTAGTGTCTTAATCCCGGGGACAACATAGTTCCATGACAATAAATCAATCGGCACATGTTGTTAAGTGACGATTCCAATGTAACTAAAGAACAGGGCCCTGTTGGGGTTAACATGTTGGCCCCACCTTTTCTATATGACCTCGGATTTGATTCCTTTCACTTTTGAACTAAGGATTTTTTCTAACATCGTTAAACTATGGTGCTCTTGTTTTTTCTACACTGCCAGTGTTTCATTTCCTACCATTTCCTTGGTTTCAACATCATAAATATGTTCCTCCAGAATGATAGCATTGGCATGTGTTGTTGCTGGTTGTACATCTTCACTGGGAGTGGAAGCAGAAGGTTGGGAAACCTATTGGTTCTCTACACTACAGGTAACAATAGGTTGAGAGACCTGTTTTTTCTCTACACTGCGAGCATCAGTAGGTTGAGAGACATGTTGTTCCTCTACATTGTGATCAACAAAAAGTTTAGAGACCTTTTGTCCCTTGGGATTGGGGGTACAATCACTTTCATAATTCATTATCTATAGAAGTGGTTTAACATTTAATCTAGATTACATAAAAGTAGTAGAAAACATATAATAACATAAGTTAACACAGATTATATTACAAAAAATATATAACCTGATTATTGAACTCCATTTTTTTTAAATTTTGAAGGGATTTGAACCCTCTATCTACTACCCAAATCCATTCATTGTGGTCTCCTATTATATACAAATCAACATCTACATTGGGACTACTTCAAAATTATTTTAATGTCCCAATGAAAGGTTCATACTCTGTTGAATTTGTGTCTGAACCTTTTGCGGTTTTGGTTGATAACAGAACAATTGACCAGTTTTGGTTTACGGGATCTGAAACATAAAATATGTTCAATCCATGTGATGCCATTATAAATGGTATGCCTTTGTGCCCTTATTTAAATCAACTTTCACGAATCCAAACTCATCTATTTTAATATCACTCCTGTTATCAACCCACTATCATTCAAAATTTGGAACTTGGAATTTCATATAATCCAACTCCCATATTTGTTTGATGATTTCAAAGTATGACATATTCACATAAATTGTATTTTTTCCTTAGCACCAAAAACATGAAACTCTTCAGCCAAAAGTGTAAATCCACTATTTTGTTTGGTAATATCTTCGTTATGTTCATTAGTATCAAATGTATAACCATTAATTAAATAATCATTATAAGATAATACATACACACTCAGTTATCTAGATAGTCATCGAAGTCATTCCGGAATTGAGTTTATATTTTTATTTGACACCTTAAATATATAGTCCCAAAACCATCTTAAAAATTTTCAATTATGTGTATTTGATATCGATTTTTTAGCACTTCATGGATTCAAGTGCCTAATAATTTCATTGTGGGTTTTGACATATGAGTCAACCTCCAAATTGATTTGAAAAATGTAAAGGTGGTCCTACACTCGATCTGTAATATTGATTGTGACAACCTCTCTTTCTGAAATTACTTCACCCACAAGCCTCCTAGTGTGATCAGATTTTGTTAGGAAAATGCTATCCACACTAGATAGGTGTTTGGTATATAATTAAATGGCTTCCTCAATAATATATCACTCTGTTATTCAACCCTCTGGCTGACTTCAATTTTTTGAAATACCCTTTCAAAATCATCAAATACCGTTTAATGGGTTACATCTATCTATAGTGTATAGTACCCCATAGTCAAATCTATCCCACCAAGTTAACCATCAAATTAACCATCACATCAAATAATGTTATCAGGAAGAAAATTTCCAATTCAAGTAATATGATAGAAATTTCTCTTTCCATACATGGAAATTTTGTCGGGTCTATAACATTGTTACATATAGCTTTGAAGAAGAAATAGATCTTTGATAATTTATAACATACATTCTTGGGAAAATGTTACATAAAGCAATATGAATTAGATATTACATCAAAATGTGGAAGTCATGTGATTTCATACCATTTAACTATAAATCGGTCATTGACATGATGTTATTAATATTCGATGAATACACCTCTAGAACCTTTACATCATTCAATAATTTGAAAAACTGATATCTCTCCTGCTTGGAAAGATTTTAAGCAACTGGAGGAAGAAAAGTTTATTTTTCACCCTTCACTAGTGCCAACTCTTCTGATATTCCCATGTCAACCATGTCCAACCAAGCCTTGATTCCATCCTTTGTTTTTACGAGTGCATTTATCAATGTGTTGATGATGCTATCACGTTCATTCTTTTCAAAATGTATAACCTTAAGAAAGTTTCTAGAATATAGAAAATTTTAGTATGGTAATTTTAAAAAATAATCCCTTCATCCTAATGGTTTTCGTAAGGTTTTTCAAAAAGAGTTTACCAAAAGAAGTGTACACATCTTTTAATTTGTCAAACAGTTGATCACCTGTTAGTGGAGATGGTGTTGTACATTCTTATGAACTTCTATCAAATGATGTCGTCCAAGATCATTACTTTTTTGTCAAGGTAGAAATCTATGATGTACCAGAAACATGGTTTTTGATGAATGTTTCAACATAATTGACTATGTACCTTGTTCGAAAATGGGAAACCCATGAGTTCCATTAATGCTATATCCTAAAAAAATCCATTAGTAGGAAAGTCATTTTTCCCATACAACATGTCACACAATGAGAAATATTCATTTCTATATGCATCATAAAAATAACACATAAATCCCATAATAATTTCAAATCTAAGATCTATGGATCCAAGTAAACATCAATATCATTACCCAATGGTTTCATCCATGATATAAGCATAGATATTATGATGTGTTTTCATTTCATGCATAACCATGGTGGGAAATTATAATTTACCAACATTACTAGCCATAAACTATGAGTGCTTCTTGGAAAACCAAAAGGATTCACTCCATTTTTAGATAATGAATGATGAAGGTTTCTTGGATCATTTCTAAAATAAGGATATTCATGATCGATTCCCTTACACTGAGGAGAGTTTGTCATGTGACATAGTTTCCCATCTCTATTTCTTCTATCTAGGTGTCATGTCAATTTCCTTATAGTCTCCTCACTTCCACATTGGCGCATAAACCTTAGAATGATTTGAAAGTACCATACAACTTTCACAGGACAAGATTCATCTTTCTTATATCGAGAATCACCACATTTTGGGCATTATCTAAGTAATTTATGGTCCTTGTGAAATAGTATATTTTTATTCAGTCTAGTTTGGACTCTTTCATTGATCATACCCATCGAACATAACATTCAATTTGTATCATATGTTCGGCTTAGGGGATCATTATCTTCTGGGAGAATTTCATTCAAGAGAGAAAGTAATCTTGTAAAATTGGCATCACTCCATCCATTGCATACTTTCAAATTATATAGCTTCAGTACCGCTGACAATGTAGTATATTTATCGAAACCACCATAAAAATGTGTCTTTTTACAACACCTTAACTTCTCAAACAATTTTGGTAAATCACAAAGTTCATCTTAAACTATCCTTGTCATTTAATCAATATTATATTCATCATCATTCACATCTATAATCAAGTCCTCGATATGGTATTATTCATTGTCCACAATTTTAATCATATCATATGATCCATAAAATGAATTGTTATCTCAACTGATAGATACATTCTCTTTTTCCCCGTGTTTATTCCAACATTTATAACTTCGATCAATTCTGTGATAGATCAAGTGTTCTTCAAACTCCTATAGACTAAGTTTTCTTGAATAACAATAGCATAAACGTGGAAAAATGATTTGAGAAGGGACATATGAATGATATTTTTCAAACTTGATAAACTCTGTCACCCCATATCCATACTCTTTTTTCGAATGATTGGAATCCATCCATTATTTATTCATATCCATTGTATTTGATTAAGTGATATTAGTATTTAACAAAATAATTTCAAAAAATATTGATATAATTTAATGGTTGGCCTAATTCTAAAAATATGTATACTTAAAATATTGTCGAAGAACTACAGTTCAAATGTCCAATGCAAACTATTTAAAAATAAAACATGAAATCCCATTAAAAAACCATTTACAAAAATTCATATTTAAAATAAATCACCATTTTTAAAATAAATCAATTAGTTCCAAACACACCTTCATAAAACCACAATTCTTTTTCATTAAAAATTCATTTAAACTACATGACCCAACAATCTTAATCATTTAAAATGAGTGACAACCCTCTAAAAAATTTTCAAAACACGTGATTCATTTTTAAATAGAAACATTGGAATTTTCACAAATACATAGATCCCAAGAGAGGCACTATATAAAATATACATAGAAAACACCTGGATTTATCTCAAATCAATCTGTGTTGTATGATTCCATCACATTATTTCAATGGTTGGTGTAATAATAACAATTTCCATAAGCATTTGATTTCGGGATCCCCACCATTGGATATCCCTTATCCATGATTCCATTGTCCAGTTATATCAATTATCCTTCACCACAACATTAGAGTCTCAACCGATATGTACCCTAGTAAGTGACCACACTCACAACCATGAAACACTCATGTTCCAGTTTACTATAAAAACTGCATTATCCCAATGATCATTGTCTCACACCAAATCCATTGGTTTTACACCTTAGGAACAATGTATATGTCTCTCACATGAAGTAATATTGGTTCCTTCCTTTATAAATACACCTAAGAAAATATATATTCATGAACCCAACTACTAGATCGAGAGCGATCCCAACACTCCTCATCTCAAGTTCAATGCATCCATATGCCTACCCACAAAGGTGTATTTGTATATAATTATATATTTGTTATAGAAGACCCCTATAGGCCCAATGAATTGGAATATCATTCACACCCATCCAATACCTTGAAAATAGTATCCCCCAACTCGTACTATAAGACCTAATAGATAAAACCTGGTACGAAGTTCTCTTTATCCCATATGGGGGTTTGGAACACCTTCCTGGAAACTTGAACCTTTAATAGTGTCAAAAAACCTATGATATATTAGAAAATTGAGGAAGGTATTTGAGGATATTAGCTAAAAGGGGCCTAAAGTAGGCTGAGGAAACATTTGAGAAACAAAGGTAAGAAGATCAATGAAGAATGTAAAATAAATAGAAGATGAGTGCTTGGTAAGTGAGGAAGAACCACTAAAATATCAGCCACTACTACCCTATCAAGGGAGTGAAAGGACATGAGAGTAGAATAAAAAAATAGATAAATTTTTAAAGTCAATTAAGAAATAATAAATTAACATAGAATTTGTTGAGGCTATAGTGAACATGTATACCTATACAAAATTTATGAATGAAATGGTTTATGAAAAGATAAATCCAATATAACTGGGTACCATAACATTGATGGGGTATTGTTCTATTATAGTATGAATAATCCTATTGAAGAAGTAATGTGATCTTGTTATCTTTTCCATTCTGATTAATATTGGGTCTAATGAGTTTGGTCAGGATTTGAGTGGATTATTAGTTACCATGAATGTAATGTCTTACTTTATATTTAAAATCTAGGGATTTAGAGAGATTAATCCAACTCGAGTTATGATTTAACTTGTAAATACTATATTCTGACATCTATTGGGTTTTCATGAGAATTACATTTTCAAGGTGGACAAGTTCAAATTCCCAGTGAACTTTCTTTAGATGGACATGAAAAAAGAGAAGGTTCTTAAAATCATGGGAGGACCATACCCATAAATGGAAGGTAATTGATATATTTTCAATGTGTGGAGTTATTATTTAGATTTTTTGGAGTAGTGGTGATGTTCAATATCCATTAGACAATGAGAAACCTGGATAAAAATGTAGATGATTATGTTGAATGTAGATTACAAGCACTTGAGGTTACTACATTCTTTGGAAAATTATTTTATGTAGATACATTAGTTAATAAATAAGTTGGTGAAAAGGATTTATGGATCTAAAAAAGGTTGTTTCTGATACCTTATAAAACTAAACCTTCATTTTCAGTGAAATGACACATAAAAAATCATATGTCATGGTAATACTATATTCCTAAAATAATGCATGGTCATGGGAATCTTACCAACAATCCAAGATCCAAAATCCTTAAATCATAATATTCAAACTCAAGTGTATCACCCAAGGTGAAATCCTACTATAGTAAAAATAGAAACAAAGAGCAACAATCCCATCACCCTGGTAGCTTGGAATTCTCATCGAAAAAGTTATTCATGACTCACTATGATTAGGTATTTCATATATTGTGACACATCCCTAATCCTATTAACTAATAACTCCCCAACTCATAAAAAAGATAGGAATTATTGTTATTTGTTCATATACAAGAATGGGTTTACCTGACCTATCACCAAATCTAGAATGATACAAAACCTCTAGAAAACCTCCTCATATGTTAGAGGCTTCCATGTAGTCATCGGGGAATAAAAAGAATATGGTGGAGAGAATATTTAATTGGATCAGAGTGTAGTAACAGTGGAAATAAAGAAAACCATCATGTAATTCATTTAGTGCTCAAACAAGGACCACCAACGACCATGATTTTCAAGGGGGCGTTATGCCCATACAATTCACAACATCACCATTAATATCAAACTATAATAACAATACAAAAAACAATATATTAGAGGTTGTTTTTTTAGAGTGGGATATGCACAACCCCCTCTAAATTCATTTCAAAGGGTGTTTCACAAACCCCTCTAAATTTTTATCATTTTTTCTTTGTAATATTTGGTTGGATTTTATAGTTAGTTGTGTCAAAACCACTGAAAATTTAATAATTAGTGGCGTTATATGTTCAGTTGGATTTTAGAGGTGATATATATATATATAAATATATTATTTTTTGGATATATATTAGAGGCTATATTTATACCATGGAAATTAATTTTTAAAGGAAATAGTGGGGGTTCCCAACCCCCTCTAATCTCTTAAATTAAAGGGGGTTCATGATCTACTGTAAATCCATTAAATTAGAGGGGGTTATGAACCCCCTCTAATTTATGACGTTATAGGGGGTTTTCAATCCTATTCTAATTCAATAAATTAGAGGGGGTTCATGAACCTCCTTGAATCCTTTTTATTAGAGGGGTTTTTAACCCCACTTATTATTTATTTATTTTTAAAAATAAATCTCATATATATTCAAATTTTATAATATATCTATGGGTGTGCATGCGTGTGTACACACACACACACACACATATATATATATATATTACATAAAAACGTTATTTAAATTTATTTAAATGAATTATAAACATATATATGTAATGAAATTGTATAAATACTTTAATTAAATACTTATACATATAAAAAATGTATACATGTATAAATATTGGCATATAGAATATAAATGTAATTATAAATATATTTATTCAAATATATAAAATTTATTGATGGTTTTATAAATAACATATAATTATGTTATGATTTATATTATACATATATTATATTAAATACATATTTATTTTATATTTGGGTATAAATACAATTATATAATATTATGTATACAAATAAATAAAATATAGACAAAATTAAATATAAATTTAAATACAAATAAATACGTATATATATATTATATAAATAAACATGTACATAATATATAAATATGATTTAAGTATAAAAATAATTTACATAAATATATTTATAAATATATGAATATATGTGTATATAGACATAATATGAATATAATTATAAAATATATACTCAAAAGTTTTTAAATACACATATTCAATATATAGTTTATATAATTGTATTAATTTTATATAATATAAATAAATTATAATATAAACACATAAATTTATTATATAAAAATGTATATATTAATTTAAATGTCTATATTGTATTTAAATTTTATTGAAATAATATTTATTTTCATTAGTTTCATAATATATAAAAATATAATGATATGTAAACATATTGGAAAAATCGGATCATCGTAGTGGTATGGGTGCTGCTTTGTATACTGGAGATCCAGGATTCAAATCCCACCACGCCTCAAAAAAAAATTATACCATGCGAGGGGCATTGGGGTTCAATGGTGAACTGGAGGGACTAGTCATGCGAGTGGGGAACCATATGGGGGGCAGCATGGGTGTGACGTTGGAGATCCAGCGGGGGTGAGATTGTGGTGAACTAGAGGGGATGATGAACCTCATGTGAACTGGAGGGGAGGGATGCATGAACTGGAGGTGGGCCACATGTGAATGGGGAGGGATACGTGAATTAGAGGGAGTGGGGGGGGGGGTGGCACGGTAGTATTTAGATATATATATATATATTATTAAGAGGTTGTCCTAAAAACTGACTTTAATATCATTCATTTAGAGGGGGTTAAAACCCCCTCTAATAATAATTAAAATAGTATTGATTCCTAGGACCGCCTACCGCTGCTAGTTTGATCAATAATTTAGAGGTGTTAAAACCCCCTCTAAATTGAGTTTCTATAGTGAAATTAGAGGATGTTTTAACCATATCTAAATGAAATACCCCTAAATTTTACCCAACTTTACCAATGGTTCCTCAAAACCACCTCTAAAAAGTGTAGGAAGGCATATTAGTGATAGTTCCTCATAACTGATACTAATGTGTTTAAAAGGGGTTATAAACCCTTCCAAACTAAAAAATAACCGCTTAAAATCAGGTAATTGTTTTGTAGTGTAACATGAGAAACGAATGAGAAAGAGGAGAAAACTCACCATGAAGGTGTGGTTCAGTGCATGGCGAAGGTGCATTCCTAGTGGAGGAGTCCTCCGACGAAGGAGAGGAATGCGGTAGAGGAGTCCTCTGGCGGAGGAGAGGTGAACAACAGAGGAAAGGTGCGCAGGGAAGCTGGTTTCGTGGCAGAGGCAATCATGGGGGTGGAGGAGAGGTGTGCGGCGAAGGAGTCCTCCGATGCAGGAGAGTCATGCTGTAGGGAAGAGGCGCGTGGGGATGGTGGGACCATAGTGAAGGAGTCAGAGGGGGGAGGAGGAGGAGACAGTGAATGAAACGATTGGCTTCCATGAGAGCTAGAGGGGTGTGAGAAATGAGGATAATGTTTGGGTTTCTTTATAAAACTCAGTGAACCTTTTATCTGTGCTAGCTAAAAAGCACTAATACAGGTTTGTTTTATCAGCACGAAAATAGAAAGTGCTGACAAAACATGTCTTTATAAGCGCTAAAAAAGCACTGATAAGGATATAATGTTAATAATTTATTTATATTCATGTATATTTATAAGATTATATACATGATAAATATATATATTTATATATATATAATGATAATTTAAATAATTATAAAATTATAAGAAATACACTTATTATATTTATAATATTAGAAATATATATAATAAATATATTAATTATACATATTTCTAAAATTATAGACGTAGATAACTATATTTCTTCTTATTTTAAAATTATTTACATGAATATATATTTATTTATAATTATAATTATAAACGAATATATATATATATATAATTATAAAATTTTAACAAATTAATATTCCTAATATTTATAATTTTATAAATATATATATTTGATATATTTATTAAAATTATATAATTATTTGAATATATCTATAAATATTTATAACTATAAATATAAATATTTTTACTTATTTCTCAATATTTCTATATATCAATAAATATATTTAGAAATATATTTATTTAATTATATATAACATTATATATAAAAATAATAAATATATTATTTAGGAATTAATAATTATTTAAATAAATATATAGTTACATATATTTATAACTAATAAATAAATATATATTTGTTTGCAATTAAAATTATAATAAATAAATTATTTATAGTTGTAATTATAAAATTATAACAAATATATATATAATTTTATAAATATATATAATTATTATATTTAATATAATTTTTATTTATTTAAATATATCAACACTTATTTAGAATTATATTTATAACTATTTGTATTTATTTATAGATATTTGTATATAAATATATATAGTTAATATATTTATTATTAATTTTTAATTATTTAAATATATATATTTTTATTTAGGAATTATATTTATAAATATTTGACTGCATTTAATTAATTAAATATTTGTAACTTTATAAGTAGTATAATAAATATATTTAATATAATTATATAATTATTTACATAAATGTATATATTTATTTATAGTTATAATTATAACTATAAATAAATATATTTATAAATATATTTATATATATATATAATTATAATATATGTATATATTTATTGTAATTTTATAATTATTTAAATATATATATAATTATAATTAAAAATAAATATATTTAAAAAGTATTTATATAAAATTAAAATTTAATAAATATAAATATAAAAATATATTTATTCTTTAAACTTATTTAATGTAATTTTATAAGTATTGAGAACATAATATAGTATATATATCAGTAGCATGCATGAATTAATCATAAACATCTATTAAAATATACAGAATAAAAAATGAGTCATCAATTGACAACATGAATAATAATAAGAGTGTAATGTACAAATAATCATTCAGGATGATACATAACATATATGAATGCATGATCAGTATATATATTGACCTAATTCATTAGAAACACATATATATTTAATTATAGTCTTTGAAATACTTTTTAAAACAAATATATATATATATATATATTTGAATTATTAAAAAAATATTAATTATAAACATGTGTTTTTGTTTAATGTATACCAATAAACATTATTTTTTAATATAAATATAATAATTGAATATAAATTATGATTAAAAACTTTTATCAATGTTAATGAAAGTATTGATAAATGTGTAACCTTTATCTATGCTTTTTTTAGCACTGATAAATTATACATTTATCAGCGCTTTTAGCTAGGGTTGATACCCCCGATTAGCACTTTCTGCTTAGCGATGATAAAACGAGGTGCTTCCATTGCCTTGATTTGTGGTAGTAGACCAATATGACTATAAGTGTTTGTTATCTATTTATAATTGACATTTTAGATCAAAACATTTACTACTGAAAATACAACCTTTAGAAGCGCTTGAAAATCGAATGTACAACTCTAAAAAATCATTTTTAATCATAAAAAACATAAAGAGGGGGGGTCCCATTTATCGGTGTTCAAAAAATCGTTCATAAAGGCCTCTTTTATGAGCGCTAATAAAAGCAATGATAAAAGGGGTCTTTTACTAGCGCAAAACAAAAGTGCTAATAAAAGGGTCATTTATCAATCCTTTTTTTAGCAATCATAAAAGTCAAAAAAAATTAAAAACAATATTTGAATTGTATCCACCTTTTAATAGCACTTGACCCCCCTAACATTGCTAGCCCCCACCTGCACCCACCCACGCCCCTCCATGCCCCCTTTAAGACCTAGCCCACCACTACACCCGCCTGTGCACCTCTGCCTCTACCAGGATTCAAACTCAAGTCCTCTCCCCTACGCACCTCGACCTTTTTCCACTCCCCTATGTCGTTTTGTTCTCCATTTAATGATATATCTATTTATATATATATATATATATACTTATATTTATTCGTATATTAATATAGTGTAATTTCCTTTAATTTCTGTATATATATTTTCTTAATTATATGGAATTATTTCAAGACCACGAAATCTGACGGCGCGTAATTCCGAGGCCTGGAGTCCCCGGAATGATACATCGAAAGTTGTTATGTGTAAAATAGCTTGTGTGAGTGGTCTTCCAAAAAAAGTGGAATGACTCTTAAATGGGTTCCCTGTTAGAAATCAGAGGGAACTGTTGCGTTCACGATGACGGGTTTACCCTAGGTGCGACTTAAGTTTAGTCGGCGTAGGAATTCAGTGAGAAATACCGAAAATGGCATAATTGTATATAAAATAATAAAATTATTTTATTTTAATTTTCCAAATCTTTATAAATCATGAATGGTGAATTCGATTAAAAATCTAAGAATCGCACTGGACTCATGAGGGTATTCATTCCTTTGGTAGATCCTAACATTGGTCGATGTTGCCTAACATTGGAAGTTAAATTTTGGTCATAATTAAAATAATTAAGTAACAATTATTTAATTGTTAAATTCAATAACTTCAAAACCGGAGCATGGATTGAAAATCAGAGAGTACCATTGGATTTATGGGGACATTATTCCCTTAGGCGGAGCCTAAACATAACTGGCACGGGTCAAGGGTGATTGTTAATAATTTTTGAACTTTATTTAAGGTAAGTTCAATAAAAATGTGGGTGGCATTTTCTATCTTTTGAACTGGTGCTCAGATTAAAAATTTGAGTGTACCATTGAATCTAATGTGTCGGGATTCACTTAAGGAAAGATTCACTTGAACCATAGTAGGTCAGGAGAAAAAGTAAAAAATTTGACTTTATAGAAAAATAATAAAATAACATAACAAGTTATTTTATTTATTTTTCTCCAGTAGATGAGCGGCGGTGGTGGGGACCTAGATCTTGTCAAGCCAATTAAGGTCCTGAATCTCCTTTATTTGTAACCACACCATTGGGAAATTAATAGGTTCATTCATTAAGTTATCCCCTTTAATTCCTCAGTGTGTTACTCAACTTTTCCCCGTCTATTTATGTGAGGCTCGGGGTGGAGTTTTCACATGACTTCACCAGGAAAGGAACCTTTGGAGATGTGACATGACGTCTTCTATTGATGGAGGATGGAAGCTTGGGCGGTGATGATTTGGGATCAACGAACCCCGATGACCTCACTCCGATGGAGAATCTCCATATTCATTGATCGTAATACCTCTAATAGTTCACGAGGTAGGGCTTGTCATCTAATTCAAACAATTTCCCATGTTTCTTCTCCTCATTCTAGAATTTGCGTGTGGTTGTTGGGGGGTATTTGAACGAGGTTTATCATTATTTTTAATATGATGTATAATTTACCTCTAATTTTTATAATACTAAAGTGGAGGATGTGGGCCAAACGAACAAGTTCTAGACCCTCTGCCAGTTGTTTTTCATTGCATTCTTCCAAGGAGGGTTGTTCCAACTTGATGGAACCATGAAACTGAGAGGCATGTAATGAAGGTGGCATCCTGATATGACTATAGGCGGATCCAGAAGGATGAACGGACCACCAAAGCTCACCCGACGGCACGCAGAAGAAGTGTTGGCGGGACACCGGTGTAGTGGCATAGATACTAGCATCGATGGATGTGGGCGGCGGCTGGTAACCGCTGGTCGCGGTGGGAGAGCAGCACCGCTCAGTGTCGTGGTGGTCGGACGGGCAGCCAACAACAATCGGTCATGGAGGTGGTGGTGGTGCACCATCGGACACCTCGCTGAAGGGAGTTGCGATGATGTAGGGGACCCACTCCCTACAGGTCCCATAGGTGATGATGTGGCGCCACCAGTCGCCAAGAATAAAGGTGATCAATGTCTCCTTTGATCTGTTCGAGAGCAGTGGAATGTGCGACCCTGCGCGGGTCGTGCTAGCTAGCGGGTCGGGCCGATCTGCAACCCAGAGAGTCGAGCCTACCCCAGCCCAGCCCAACCGGGCCATCCCAGGCTAGTTCGGGCTGGCCCAATCTGGTTCGGACTGGTCCGGGTCGACCCAGACCAGGTGGGGTAGGCCCAGGCTAGGTCGATCGGGGTCCTTCTGACCAGGTCGGACCGGACCTAGACCCCTCTCGGGCCCAATTATGCTTAAAAAGGTTTTATCTCATGAACTGGACGTCCATTTGACGAACCATCTGTGGTGCTGGGATCCTTAGAGCAAAATGGTACTTTTGAGATACTCCACATGACTTTTGGAGAAAGTTGTAGTTTTTCCTTATTGGAACATACCCGAATCCAACTGGACCCTCGACACTAAAATGCTTATAGCTTACAGACCGAGTGTCTGATTGATGTGTCATCTGTTGCGTTCGAACCCTTATGAAATGACATATTATCGAGTTACTTCCTTGTGAAACTTTGTGGCGATTTAGGTATTACAAATAAATGTAGGAGTAGAACTAGGGTGTTTTTCATAGTGAGAGTTAGGATGGCTACTCAATTGATGACTCAAGTTGCGGTTATTCCTTACTCCTCTACTTTGGTAGAGATAGGACTCCCCACATCATAAGTGCGGGTTCGTTTACCTCTGATTGGTTTTTCTATCTTTGGAGTCGGTAAATCCTTATAGACCCGGGGTGCGGGTCATCCATACTGAACTCACATAGAGTCAGGTACTCCCCTACCGGGTAGGGTGTTGGTCCTCTACGTTAGGAGTAGGTACTCCTCTATCAACCCAAGGTGCGGGTCCTCCTTTTGTAGTGCTACAGCAGAGTCAAAACTCCCCTTCCGAGCAAGGGTGCAGGTCCTCTAGCATGGGTTCGGTACTCATATGACGTACTGGGGCATGGTCCCCCAAAATGCACAAACTACTATAGTTGTACTCCCCTGCCAGGTAGGGTGTGGGTCCTCACACATAGATTCAGTACTCCCATGTCGTTCTGGGTTGCGGGACCTCTAGACTGGGGTTGGTACTCCCTTGACGTACTAGGGCGTGAGTCCCCCACAAAAAACAAACTATCAGAGTTATACTCCCCTACCGGTTAGGGTGAGGGTCCTCACATGTGGTGTAGTACTCCCCCATCTCCAACTAGCGATTGGGATTGGGTCCTTCAATGGAGTTGGAGCACCCTTAACTACGAGACATAATGTCTAAAAGTGGACCTCTTCAATTTTTTCCCTTCATCTTCCAACAGGTGCAAGATTGTGACTGTGAGACCTCTAGTGTCGGGCACTAGATGCAGTTCTTATAGAAAGATCCTAATGAAGCACGTCCACTTGAACGTTCCATTAGGAATACTTGAGTTGTACATTATAGAGTACATCTCTCAGACAGGTGCCATCATGGATGGCCAGTTCATGGAGTGTATACTCCTAGTCCTTGAGTTACGCTCTGAACCTTATCTGTAAATCATCGAAATGGCATGAGGTCGGTGCCGTATTTTTCCTTTTTTGATGAGATGAGTATATCTACTTTGAGTGGTCTATTTTTCAATTTTCTTTGTGATTGAGATCATTTTTTTTGGTTTTCCTTTGTGTAATTTTGAGATTCCTTTAGGGGTCTCGGGGTCCCTACTAGGCATTGTTATACTCACCACTGCACATGCTTCATCCACACCTTATTGTGTCTTATGCAGACAATGAGCAGCTTGGCTGAGGCTTGAGGGAGCCATGTCCAGTCAGTACACAGAGGAAACTTGCTGACATTGAGAGTTATGGAGATGATATATACCTACCCATTAGGTGGGATCCTTGGTGGACGATCGTAGGAGTTGTTTTTTTAAATTGTAATTGTATCTTTCAATTGTTCTTGTATTTTGGCCCCTTACATTCAGTACACACTTTTACTACAATGGTTTTACTTTTTGGTTGCATATTATCGTGTTCATGGACTATGTGTTGGGATAGTTTTAAAGGAAACATGTTCTTATTTTATGGATATGCCTTTTCAGAGCTAGTCGCCAACCCCTGGCCTATGGAAGGTGGGCTTGGGGTACTCACGGAACAGGCCTTAGGGGACAGGTCATGAAAAAGTGGTATCAGAGGATTCAGTTCTACTGAAGATCTAGGACTCTAATCTTTCCAATGGATCAATATTGTTATGTTTCTTGAGTTTGGTTTTCAGTTCGGGGAGTCTATTGTTGGTGTGGTGGCCGACATATCCATACAATATGACCATGAATTATGATTTTAAACTCAGTGCACAAAAACATTGATTGTGTGAGTTTTGGAAGTTTTTTTTCTTTTGATCTTTTTTTATTCAGCTCACCAGGTATAACTTATTGAATGTGGTGCATCTTGATTCTCTTTCATGATGCATTCATGTAGCTAGCCAGCCAGGATTCCAATGCGTGACCATGAGGATGGTCCATAGTGTGATGAGGCTTCAGTACAAGGATTTTTTCTCGAGATAGGTACCTTTGTGCGGTATCCCAGCGATTCCACTACCTGTTGGTCAGCAGTTACTACCAGCGCTATTGGTAGAGGAAACTTATAGGATCATTTCCAAACACAAGTTTCAGTGACTGATACCCCTCAGGTTTCGAGGCAAGACCTACTAATAGGTAGCTAAGGACTAGCTTAAGGTGGTGACTGAGTTTCCATCTTGCAAGGGAAACATTAGATCAGATGGTGGTCCTAGTAGTGATCATTCTATGTGGTTCAGCAGGGCTAGGGAAAGGTTTAGATTACCCAGATCATACGATGAGATGAATTTTTCATGGACAAAGCTTGAGAACCTTCCTCAGAGAAGGGGGTCTCTTGCCAAAAAAATTAATGGGTTTGTGTTCCCAAGAGATTCTATAGTTTTGACAGGGCGACCTATCTGTAACTGAGTATTCGTCGAGGTGTACCAACCATTCTAGGTACATGATGAATATGATATGACTAGTGCTTCAGGGCTCAAACCACTGAGTGAGATGTTATTCGAGAAATTTGAGCTAGTACTATTCCTACTTGCATTCCTACTTATGTTAGGGTTCTAGAGAGAACCTTTGAGGTTGAAAATTCTTTGGCTGAGCAGATATAGCCAGTGAATGTCAGCAGTGGGAAATGCGGAAACTGACATCATTCTTAGAGACTTGGATACGTAAAATGTTTCAAGAAGAGAATGTGATAGGGACAGATGAATCTGCCAATCAACAAATGTGGAATAGGAACTAACAGAGAAGCAGAAGGTGGTATACATTACAATTTGATACAACCAGCACCCCAATGTGGCCCCCCAGGCTTAGGGAGCTGCAGGAATGGGGAAGGGAGTAGCTGCATGCGATCAATGAGTGTGAACCAAGGGCTCCAAAAATGATTTTAGGTACGATCTATGTCTACTAATATCTACCGTATTTATAGACATAGGTACTAATCATTCATTTTACCATGACTCTTGTTCAAGACCTAGAGTTTTGGTTAAACCATTGAATTAATCCATACGTCTACATATACCTTTGGGAGGAGACTCAATAATCACACTTATACCAACTGTGTGATCTGACCATTAAGGTGAGAGTTTTGGTTGGAACCTCTTGGTGGTGGCATCGAAGCCTTATGACATTAGTTTGGGTATGGACTAGACATCAAAAGTTCATAATCAGATTCACTATTTTAAGTAAAAGGATGTTGTACATCTACAATGTTGGAATGAGGTTTTCCTTGGTTGGAGGAAACGAAAACCCATGTATCACGGGATAAACTCATGTATAGTAGGGTGCAGTTGATCACTCTAGAGTCGGCTTTCCTTACCCTCGTTGCAGCAGGAGTTTTGAGTTTTAATTTCCAAAAAGCAGTGGTAGAGTGTGGTAAAATCTTTTAAAAATATGTTTCAAGGATTACCTCCCAATGGGTATAGGGAATTCTGCACTCGCTAGTAACCAGTGATGACACGGGTATCTACAACTACATATCAGATGGCTCCCGCAAAGCTCCAAGATCTGAGAGATTAGAAGGGGATGTGGTGGAAGATACACTGAGCATGAGGTCTGGTTTACAACTACAGAGTGAGGTGTCAAAGAATCTAGCTGCATTACAAAAACCATTTGTGGATAGTGATGGAGTAGCTTACCCTCATTCTATAACTGTTACTCCTCCACACTGTCAGTGAGTTCGAGAGGAATAGCTTAGCGATGTGGACTGCTAGGCCTAACGTTCTCATATATCCTCATGATAAGATCTTGAAGGGTTTTCTGAAGGTGGGGGATCATTTCATCCTTTTCATATGATTCACTATGGTACTAGGGATTCTACCAAAGGAGGTGTTGATGGAGTTCCACACATCCCCCTTTGGCGGTACATCTTGGTGGGGTGAAGATGTATCAAGACCTTTGGCATTAGTACTAGTGGACAGTGATGAAAATTGCATAGATCTGAAAGAAGTCACATGATGATAGGAGACAGAGACCCTTGGAGTTAGAGGAGGGATACCATGTATTCCTATGGGTCAAACCCCGACATGGATTATAGGGATTTGTATTGGGTGGAAAGCTATCTTCGAGGTTCATCGAACCTCTCCAGTTTCTCAGTAGAGTGGGCAAGGTGGTGTACCGTCTAGCTCTTCCCCCAAAAATGAACCAGGTGCATAATGTTTTCCATGTGTTGTAGTTAAGAAGATGCATGCATGATCCATAACAAGTTATCAACTAGGGAGAGTTGGACTTTGATGATGGGGAGACTTTTACAGACTTTCTGGTGGAGATAGAGGATAGACAGGAGTGAGTCCTTTTTGGATGGTGTAATCCTCTAATGTGAGTTTGGTGGAAGCATGGGAACCTCCAAGAGAGCACATGGAAGAGGAAGGCTCAGATTCGTGCTCAGTACTCTCATTTTTTGGGTTTTCCTTATTTTATATTTCAGGGATGTAATGTCCTAAGGTGGGGAGAATATAATGTCTCGGAATTTCTGTATAATTTTTTTAATTGTATGGAATTATTTTGAGACCACGAAATCTGACGGTGCATAATTCCATGTCTCGGAGTTCCTGGAATGATCCATCGAAAGTTGTTAAGTTTAAAATAGCGCTCGTGAGTGGTCTTCCTAAGAAATTGTAATAACTCTTAAAAAGGTTCCCAGATCAGAAATCCATGGGCACCGTTGCATTCAGGATAGTGGGTTTAACGTTAGCGCGACTTAAGTTTAGTCAGTGGAGGACATCAGTGAGAAATACAAAAAATGGAATAACTGTAAATAAATTTATTAAATAAAATTATTTTATTTTTAAACTGCTTATAACTCATTAATGGTGACTCTGATTAAAAATCGGAGACCATCTATGGACTCATGAAGGTATTATTTCCTTAGGAGGACCCTAATATTGGCCAGGGCGGGCCACACTGTAAGTTAGTTTTTGGTCATAAAATAAATAAATAAATAAAAATTCTTTTATTGTTAAATTCTCTAACTTCTAAACCATAACATTGATTAAAAATCTGAGAATACCATTGGATTTGTGAGGAAATGTTTCCCTTAGGAGGAGCCTAACCTTAGATGGCACAGGTCGAGGGTGACTGTTAATAATTTTTGAACTTTTTTAAGGTATGTTTAGTAAACATGTGGGCAACATTTTCTATCTTTTGAACAGGTGGACGGATTAAAAATATGAGGGCACTGTTGAATCAACAGCAGTAGGATTTACTTAAGGGAGGAATCACTTCAACCGTAGTAACTCAAGAGAATACTCACCATTTTCCACTTTATTTAAGTGAGTCTCGGGGTGGAGTTTTGACACAAATTCACCAAGAAAGGAACCTATGGAAAACTGACGCGATGTATTCCACCAACAGAAGATGAAGGCTTGGACAGTGATGATCCATGATCAATGAACACCGACAACCTTACTCTGCTCGGGACTCTCCATTCTCCAATGATCACGATACCTCTGACGGTTCACAAGGTAGGGATTATCATTTAATACAAGAATTTCCCCATGTTTCTTCTCCTTGTTCTTGAATTTATAGGTGGTAATGTGGGGTATTGGAATGGGGTACATCATTATTTTTAATGTGATGTATAATTTACCCTTACTTGTTATAATGCTAACATGGAGGGCGTGGGCCAAAAGAACAGGGCTCGAACCCTCCACTGCATGTTTTTCATTAGGTTCTTCAGAGGCGGTTTGTTCCAACATGTTGAAACCTTGAAACTAATAGGTTCTCAGTGAAGGAGGCATCCTGAGAGGAACATATGCACATCCAGAAGGAAGAACGGACCACCGGTGCTCACCCGGTGGCCCGCAGAAGAAGCATTGGCATGACACCGGCACCAGAGGACGAGGGCAGTGGCTGGCAACCACCGGTCATGGTGGAAGAGTGGCGCCACTCAGTGTCATGGTGGTCGGCTAGGTTTTCAGCAACAGCTGTCCATGGAATTGGAGGTAGCGCGCCATCACGCACCGCACTGAAGGGATTCGTGACGATATAGGAGATTCACACCCAGATAGTGGGTCGGGCCAGTTTGTGGCCCAGCAGGCTGAGCCCACTGTAGCCCCACCTAGGCCGGTTCGGGCCGATCCGGGTCAGACTCAGATCAGGTCATGTCAGCCCAGAATAGGTTGGGTCGACCCAAACCAGGTTAGGTCAGCCCAGATCGGGTCCGACCAGGTCAGACTGGACTAGGACCCCTCTTGGGCCCAGTTACGCTTAAAAGGTCGTATCATGAGAACATGAAATCCATTTGATGAACCATCTACTGTGTTGGGATCCCTGAGCGAGATGGTCCTTTTGAGATACTCCACGTGACGTTTGGAGAAATTTGGGTTTTGGCCGAGTCGGATCATACCTGAATCCAACCGGGCTCTCGGCACTAAAATTCCTATAGCTTACAGACCGAGTGTTCGAATACGCTGTCTATTGCATTGGAAACCTTATGACATGGTAGATCATTAGGTTACTTCCTTGTGGAACTTCATGGCGGTGAGGTGTGACCGATAACCGGAGGATCATAACTACGGTATTTCTTGTAGTGAGAGTTAGTATGGCAACTACCTTGATGACTCATGGCGTGGGTATTCATTACTCCTCTTCTCTGGTAGAGATGGGACTCCGCATGTCTTGAGTGTGAGTTCTTTTCCCTGTAATTGGTTTTTATATATTTGGAGTCAGTACTCCCCTATTGAACTAGGGAATGAGTCCTCCATACTTAACTTACAAAGAGTCAGGTAATCCCCTACCGGGTAGGGTGCATGTCATATATGTTAGGAGTAAGTACTCCCCTATCAAATCAGGGTGTGGGTCCTCCTTATGTGGTGCTACAGCAGAGTTGGTACTCCCCTGCCAAGCAAGGGTGCGGGTCCTCTAGCCTAGGGTTGGTACTCCCCTGATGTACTATGGTTCGGGTCCCCCACAACAACAAAAACTACCAGAGTGGTACTCCCCTACTGGGTAGGGTGTGTGTCCTCATGCATAGAGTCGGTACACCTCTGTTGTGCTAGGGTGTGGGTCCTCTAGCCTAGGGTTAGTACTCCCCTAACTTTCTGGGGCACAGGTCCCCCACAAAAAACACACTATCAGAGTTGTACTCTCTTATCAGGTAGGGTGTGCGTCCTCACATATGGAGTAGTACTCCCCCATCTCTGAGTAACGATGGGGAGTGGGTCCTTCCGGGGAGTTAGATCGCCCTAGACTACTGGACACAATGACAAGGAGTGGTCCTCTTCACTTGGTTTCTATTGGTCTTGCCTTCGGTGCAAGACATTGACTATGAGACCTCTAGTGTCATGAAATAGAGGATGTTCTAGTAGAAATATCTAGATAGAGCACATCCTCTCGGACGTTCCATTATGAATGGTTGAGTTGTACCTGATGGAGTACATCTCTCATACGGGTCCCATCAGGGATGGCTATTTCATGGAGCGTGTACTCTTGGTCCTTGAGTTACGCTCTGAGCCTTCTTTGGAAATCCTGGAAATGTCTTGAGGTCGGGGCCTTATATTTCTTTGTGGATGAGATGATTATATCTTGTTTGAGCTATGTCTTTTTCTTTGTTCTTTGTTGTCACGACCCATCCCCCAGGGCCCGTTCCATGACTACCCCAAGCCCGCCATCCATAGGTCATGGGTTGGTGACTACCACCGAAAGGCATATCCCTAAAACATGAAGGCATTGCCTTTAAAACTATACAAACACACAATCCATGAACACAACAATAAGAAACCATAATTTAAACTGCTCTAGTAAAAAGTTTATTGAAATAAAAGGGGTCGGAATACAAGACCAACTGAAAAGAGAAAATATATCCTAGATCATCCACCGAGGATCCCACATGATTGGTAGGTACATATCGTCTCCAGAACACTTCATGTCAGCCCGTCTCCACTATGTACCACCTGGTCCTAGCTCCCTCAAGTCTCAGCCTATCTTCTCATTATCTGCACAAGACACTACAAGGTGCAGGTGAAGCCCGTACAGGGTTGCGTATAACAATACTCAGTAGGGACCTTGAGACCCCTGAAGGTCTCCCAGAGTTCCAAAAAGGAAAAACCACAAGTAAGACCTCATTCAGAAAGCACTAAGAAATAGTGAGAGCTCAAACAGAGTCTTAGCTCAAACCAGGTATTACTGAACTATAGAAGTATAAATTATCAGTATCAATGCTATATCATCTTATTTTTTCAAGAGGCACTTCTTCTAACCATACGAAGTCTGATCCACATAGAATCAATAGATACTAACCCCCGCAATGACCCACATAGAATCCAACCCTCCTGGAGTTGATAGGTACTAACCCCTGCAATGACCCACACAGGATCTAACCCACACTAGATCGGTATGCGATGACCCACACCGGATCACTGAGTGCTGACCCACAAAAGATATGACCCAAACAGAATCGCTGAGTGCTGACCCACATAAAATCCAATCCACACATGATCGCTAGATTCAAACCCACAGAGGATCGCTCAGTACTAACCTCCAAATGATCTATCTCCAACCTCTACCTCACTTCCAATCACTCGATTCACACTCACAACATGCTTGATTCTGAGAGAACCACGCCTCAATTCATTATCCATATTTCAATCATCACAAAGTACCATGAAGAATTAACCTAATTATTTTTCTCATCACAAGGGACTCAACGCAATAGACGACGTGTCAACCAGATGCTCGGTCTGTAAGTTATTAGCATTTAGGTGTCGAGGGACGGGTTGGATTCAGTGTCGATCCAATCCAGACATACTCTAAAATTCTCCAAAACACTCATTGTGTATTTAAAAAAGGACCATCTTGTCAATAGGTTCCTTATACCACAAACAACATGTCAATCAGATGCTCGGTCTATTAGTTACATCTCTTTCCATGAAATGGGGGGGGTGATCGCACCTTGGTTTGGCCCGGGTCGGTCAGGACTGTCGGAATATGCCAAAGGGACCTATTCCACAAAGGATCCCAATGCAACTGACGGAATGTCAAACAGACACTTGGTTTTCCTGTTACGAGCAATTCTTTATCCGTGGACCAGTTGGGTCTGGGCCCCGTCCGACTCGGTCAGATCGGTCCGACGCAACGGGTACCGGGGTCAATCTGACACAACTCGGGTCCGGCCCATTAAGAGTCATCCTGGTTCACTAGGTATGGACTATTTGGGTCATCCTAGTTCAGTTCGCGGTCCAAGGCCATGGTAGGCCTAGCCCACCGGGTGGGGCTCGGCCCAACTGCGTTGGCCCGCTAGGGTGCGAGTCCGGCCTGACCTGCTGGTGGGTCTGGCCCACGGGTGGGTTCGGCCCGCTGGGCCTTGGGTCTAGCCTGACCCACTGGGCAGGTCCAGTCCGCTGGGTCACAGGCCCCTCCAGACCCGTTGGGCGGGTCCAGTCCGCTCGGCCAGCCCCTGTCCGGCATGTCCGCCAAGAGGAAGATCATTTTCTTCCCCTGGACGCACGGTTGTGTGGTTGTTTGGCCTAGCCGGTGGGGTTCTTCCCCATCGAATTAAACGGCTAGTCATTTGCCCCAACGGGTTTTGCCAACGCGGCACCTGTGGGTGCCTCCCTTTCCCCGCATGGCCGTCATAGGCCAGCCGCCTTCAGCCAATACTGCGTGCCACCTTCCTCCACCCACGGACGGTTGCCCCTGGTCTTCTCCAGCCACTGCCGGCCGCTACCAACATGGTGCATCAGTGTCTTCTTTTGTAGGTCATCGGGCGTGCTCCGGTGTCTCATATTTTTGTTTTATGAACCTACGGCTCTCTCGCGCTATCTTTGTCATAACGTGACCCTCTATTTTGTGTTTCCATCAATCGGAGGATACTGTCCCCGAAGAATGGAGCATGAGTGAATTGGTGGGGGGGTCTGGGCCTTTTTAGTTTGGCTGGCGCACTCCACATTATGGTTATAGCAAGTGGGAGAGGATTTAATTCATCAAAGACAACTTCAAAATAAACCCCCTACCTGGAAGAGTCGTTCGCTAACGACGATCAATGGAAACCCCCTTCGTCATTATCATCGATTCTTGATTTAGTGGTGCTAGCCACCGCTCGCTAAAATTGGTTTCTTCCTCCAATTGGTTGGAGTCGTTGTACTTTGTTAGAGCTTCGTCTCTTAGTGAAGTCATTCCAATACTCCCCCTCAAGATTCATATAAATAGAAGTGGGTGAGGGTGAGTAAGGCACGTGGAGTTAATGGGGTTCATTTAATTGAGGAATCTAACTAATTCCAGTGGTTCGGTTAAAAGAATACAGGGGACTCAATCCATTTAATGGCATGAAATTTCATTGGACCCACCACTGCCGCTCATCCATTGGAGGAAAAAAAAATAAATAAAATAAAATAACATGTTATTTTATTAATCTTTCAAGGTCCTCAAAAAATAATTTTTCACCCGACCTATTGCGATCGAAGTGAAGCCTGCCTTAAGAGAATTCATGTGTTGTATATTCAATGGTGCTCTCAGATTTTTGATCCAAGAAATGAGTCAAAAGAGAGAAAATTCTGCCCGTGTGTTTTTCTGAACGTACCCAAAAAAAGTTCAGAAAATTATTAATAGTCTCCCTCTACTCGCACTGGTCAAGGTTACGCTCTAGCTAAGGGAAACAAATCCTAACGAACTCAACGGTACTCTCAAATATTCAATCCGAGATACTATTTTGAAGTTATGGATTTTAACAATAAAATAATTGTAACTTAATAATATTATATAGGGTCAAAAACTAACTTCCATTTTTGTCCCGTGCTGGCCAATGTTAGTATCTACCTAACTAAAGAATACCCTAACGAGCTCATTGGTGGTCTCAGATTTTTAATACAAGACACCGTTCATTATTTATAATCATTTGAAAAAAATAACTTTATTTAATTATTTTATTTATGGTTATTCCATTTTTGGGTTTTCTCACCGGAGGCCTGCGCCGACTAAACTGAAGTCGTGCCTATGGTAAACCCGCTATCCTAAACACAACGGAGCCCTTAGATTTCTTTTCCGGGAACCCATTTAAGAGTTATTCCACTTTTTCAGGAAAACCACTAACACATGCTATTTTAAAAATAACATTTTTCGATGGATCATTCTGGGTACTCAGGGCCTCATAATCTCACACCATCAGATTTTGCGGTCTTGAAATAATTTCATATAATTAAAAAAATTATACAGAATGTCTTGGACATTTCATTATCCCCACCATAGGGATTTACATCCTCAAAATCCAAAATAATTGTAAATCATACAAATGAGGGTACTAAGAATGAATCTGAGACTCGCGTTCCCATGGGCTCTCCTGGACGTTCCTGTCATGCCACCTAACCTGCATTAGTGGGATCGACCGTCCACGAAGGACTCACTCCTTTCAATCCTCTATCCCCACCAGAAACTCCATAAAAGTCACCCCATCATCATAGTCCAACTACCATAGTCGATAATGTGTGGTGGATCGTGCACGCATCTCCTCAGCTATGTCACATGGAAAACATTTTGCACCTGGTGCATCTGTGGGGGAAGAGATAGATGGTATGCTACCTCGCCCACTCTGCGGAGAATCTAGAATGGTCTGAGGAACCTCGGAGATAGCTTATAACCCTGGACAAACCTCTGTAATCCATGTCATGGTGAGACTTGTAGGAAGACATTATCTCCCTCCTCAGACTCCAAGGGTCTCTGTCCCCTGTCGGCATAAGAATTCTACCGGATATATGTAGTCTTCACATACTGACAAGTGTGGCATCGTGATACAAACTCTGACACTCCTTCCTCCATCCCTGGCCACTAGTACTAACACTGGAGGTCCTAGTACATCCCCACCACTCCAGGATGTACCGTTAAAGGGGATGTATGGAAATCCCTCAACATGTCCTCCTAAAGAGTCACTAGTACCATGGTGCATCCTCTGAAGAGAATGACATTATTTCGACCTTCAGAAAATCCTTCAGGAGACTGTCTTAAGGATAACTGAGCACTTCTGGCCTCACAGTAAACATCCCTAAGGTATGCCCCCCGAACACGCCAAATAATTGGTAGAGTGACAATCATTGACTGGAGGTAATCTACTATATCTTTATCCATTATGGATATCTGTAGTGAAAATAGCTGTTATGATGCCTCACTCAACAGTTTTAGACCAGACCTCCTGCTGAGTGCGTCTGCTACCACGTTTCTATTCCCATGAGTATAGACAATCTCAAAGTCATAGTCCTGGAGGAACTCTAGCCATCATTGTTGTCTCGGGTTCAGGTCCTTTTGTGGGATGATATACCTGAGACTCTTGTAATCAGAGTAAATAGTAAATCATTCATCCATCAAGTAGTGTCGCCACATGTTCAGTGCAAAGACCACTACTCCTAACTATAGGTCATGGGTTTCATAGTTCTGCTCATGCTATCTCAACTACCGTGATCCGTAGGAAATCACGGCCCACTCCAGCATCAAGAAACAACCTAGTCTGGTCCATGATGCATCGCAGTAGACTACATACCCAATGACCTCTTCTGGTGGCCTCATTATATGGGAACTTATGAGTCTCTGTCTCATCTCTTAAAATCACTACAGACACTTCTGTATCTATAATAAAGGCCCCCTTATTCTTCAAAGATGACAAGGGTGTTGTTACCTTGGAGAAGTCTGGTACAAATATCTAGTAGTACCCAGCCCACGTATAAGTCCATCTCCCTTTAGGGAGGTAATCCTGGAAACATCTTTTGAAAATATTTCCCCACACTCTTCCACTACTGTTGGGAATCTAAAACTCAAATCTCTTACTACCATGAGGGTAAGGCTGGCCAACTCAAGAGTGATCGGCTACACCCACATATTTATGAGTTTATCATGTACTGCCAAGGTTTCCTTTTTCACCGTCCAAGGAAAACCTCATTCCAATGTTGTAGATATACTACATCATTTTTCCTAAAATAGCCAATCTGAGTATGAACTGTGGATTCCCATTCTATACCCAAACTAACGTCGTAAGGTCTCAACACTGCCACTAAGAGGTTGCAACCAAAACTCTCACCTAAAGGGTCATATCACACTATCATCATAAGTGTGATTATCAATTTTCCTCCTAATGGTATCTCCAGATGCAAGAGTCAAGTCATTGGTTTAATCGTAAACTCTAGGTCTTGAACAATATTCGTGGCAGGAAGGAATGATTATTACCTATGTCTATTAATATGGATGCTAGTATTAGACACATACCATACCTCGAATCATTCCTGGAGCCCTTGGATCACACTCCTTGCTGCTTGTAGTGACATTCTTCCCCTATCCTCCATCTCCTTGAGCTTGGTGGGGACCACATTAGGGGGATTGTAACATGTCGAAACGTATACCACCTCAAGCTGCTCTCTTAGCACCACTTCCACATATTCTACCCTAATGATTCATCTGTCCCTATCACTTCCTCTCCCCAAAATATTTTACATGCCCAGGTCTCTGAGACTGGAATCAGTTTCCTACTTTTCTACTGCTAACATTCACGAGTTGTATCCGCTCAACCAAATAACATTCAACAAAAAAGTTTCTCTCTATCACCTTAACCCAAGTAGAAATGCATAATGGAAGAGTGTTGGATCCAATATCTCTAAACAAAAATCGAATAAGAGGTCCGAGCCCTGAAGAATTGACTGTACTGTATTCATAGAGTACCTGGGATGGTCGATATGCCTCGATGAATACTCAGATACCGATAGGTCATCCTGCTGAAGTTATAGAAGCTCTAGGGAATTCTAACCCTTTATATTTATATGGAAAGGAACCTCCATCTTTGTGGAAGGTTCTCAATCTTGTCCAGAGGAAAGTCACCTCTTCGCAAAATCAGGGTAATCTAAACCCTATCATCATCCTACTAAGCCAGGTAGAAGTCACTGTACCAGGACCGCCATCTGATCGAATAGTTCCCTGGCTAGATGGAAACTCGGCTACCTCCTCAAGCATGTCCTTAGCTTCTTATGAGTCAGGCGCGCTTTGAAACCTGAGGGGTATCTGATACTGAAACACGGGTAAGGCACTATGCCAATATTTGTCCTTTATGGGTACCGCCGGTTGTAACTGCTGACCAACATGAAATGATATAGCTGGTGCACTACCTGAAAGTACCATCTCAGGAAACATTTCATGCACTGAAGCCTCTTCTCCATGTGGACCATCTTCATGGTCAGAAACTAATAAAGACTAGCAACTAGGATCAATATTTTCTCTTCTGGTGACCCAACTAGGTAAAAAACTCTAGCCACAACCTCTAGCCAGTTCTCTGCTGCATGGGGATCTGTCTCGCCTGAAAACCTCAGAGGCCTCTACCAATGGAACTTGTACAATGTGCTCAGTCGGCATGCATGGTCCACTGGTAGCATATGTTGCTGATCCACACTAGATCTCTAGAATGTTTATCCACACAGGATCGCTCGGTGGTCCATCATCGTGTACTCTCTCGAGAATCCTAGCTGGCTGTCTACAAGGAGGCATCCTAAAAAGGGACAGGTGTTCCACAATCATTATGTTATTCCCAGTGATCTGAATGAAAATAAACCATGGAAAATCATTTCTAAAACACACGCAATCAGCATCTTCATGCACCGAGTTGGAAATCAGAATTCAGGGTCCAGGTGTATGGATACGTCAGCCGCCGCCCCAAAACTGGACTCCCCGAACATAAAAACAAACTCAAAACACTTAACAATATTGATTCATTAAAAATATTAGCATCCTAGTCATTCAGTAGAACTGAATCCTCTGATACCAATTTGGCACAACCAGTCCCCCGGGGCCGGTGTCGTGACTACCCCAAGCTCACATTTTATTGGACTGGGGTTGGTGACTAGCACTAAAAGGTGTATCTATAAAATGGGAATTCATTGCTTTTAGACCTGTATAAACACACAATCCAAGAACACAACAAGAAGTAACCACGAAGTAACATGCTCTAGAAAAATGTGTAATGAATGAAAAGGGTCCAGAATAAAAGACCAACAGAAAAAGTATAGGTAATATTGAAAAGAAAAAATAGCTCCAAGATCATCCACTGAGGATCCCACCTAAATGGTAGGTACAGATCATCTCCACAGCACTCCACATCAGCCTATCTCCCCAGTGTACCACCTGGTCCTAGCTCCGTCAAGTCTCAGCTCAACTGCTCATCATCTGCACAAGACACAACAAGGTGAGGGCGAAGCCTATACAAGAGTGAGTATAACAATATTCAGTAGGGACCCCCAAGACCCCCATGGTTGGCTCGGCCTGCGAAGTGGGACTCGGCCCACCTGTGTTGGCCCGCTGGGGCGCGAGTCCGGCCCATGGGTGGGTCCGACCCGCAGGGCCGCGGGTACAGCCCGACCCACTAGTGAGGTCCAGTCTGCTAGGTCACAGGTCCATCCTGACCAACTGGGCAGGTCCGGTCCACTCAGTCGGCCCGGGTCCAGCCAGTCCACCAGAAAGCAGACCGTTTTCTTCCACCGACCCCGCGGTTGTGGGGTTGTCTCACCCAGCTGGTGGGGCGCTTCCACACCGAATTAAACAGTTAGTCATTTAGCTTACCGGGTTTCGCCAACGTGGTGCCAACAGGTGTCGCCCTTTCCACGTGCTGCCGACTCAGGCCGGACACCTTCAGCCCCCGTGGCGTGCCACCTTCTATCGCCCGCAGACGGTTGTCGCTGGTCTTCTCCAGCCACCACCGACCGCAACTGACATGGCGTGCCAACTGTTTCTTTTGTAGGTCACCGGGCATGCTCTGGATTCTGTTCTTGGTTCTTTTTTCACCTACAGCTCTATCGCACTTCCTTCGTCATAGTGTGACCCTCTATTTTGTGTTTCCATCAATCTGAGATAATATTCCCTGAATAACGGAGCATTAGAAAAGTGGTGGTGGGTTCGTGCATTTTTCGTTTGGCTCACCCCCTCTGCGCTAAGGTGATAGAAAACGGGAGAGGATTGAATTCATCAAAGACAAATTCAAAATAAACCCCCTACCTGGAAGAGACGTTTGCTGATGGTGATCGATGGAACCCCCCTTCGTCATTGTCGTCAGATCATGATTCGGTGGTGCTCGTCACCGCTTGCTGAAACTGATTTCGTCCTCCAACTGGTTGGTGTCATGGTAGTTTGTCAGAGCTTCGTCGCTAGGTGAAGTCGTTCCAACAATGCACTCCGATCTCCATATAAATAGGACAGGGGAGGGTGAGTAACACATTTAAAATTAATGGGGTTCCTTTAATTGAGGAACCTACCTAATTCCAGTAGTGCAGTTACAAGAATAATGGGGATTCAATCCGTTTAATGTGTTGACATGTTGTTGGTCCCTCCACAACTTCTCATCCATTGGAGAAAAAGGAAAGATATAAAATAACATAACATGGTATTTTATTAATCATTCAAATTCTATAAAAATTACCTTTTCACCCAATATACTATGGTCGAAGTGAAGCCTCCCTTAGGAAAAACCTGGTGTTTTAGATTGATTGGTGCTCTCAGATTTTTGATCCGAGCAACAAGTCAAAATATAGAAAATGCCTCTCATGCGTTTACTGAACATACCAGAAAAACATTTCAGAAAATTATTAATAGTCACCCTTGACTCGCACCGATCAGTGTTAGGCTCTGCCAAAGAGAAACACGTCCCAAAGAACTCAACGATACTCTTATATTTTCAATCCAAGTTACTTTTTAGATGTTATGGATTTTAACAATAAATTAATTGTTACTTAATTATTTTATTTACAGCCAAAAACTAACATCTGTATCTGGCCCGTGTTGTCCAATGTTAGTATCTTCCTAAATAAATAATACCCTCACAAGCTCAGAGGTCGTCTCAGATTTTTAATCTGAGTCACTGTTCGTGAGTTATAAGAATTTGATAAATAAAATAACTTTATTTAATTATTTTATTTATGGATAGGCCAGTTTTGGGTTTTCTCACTGGAAGCCTGTGCCAACTAAACTTAAGTCATTCCTAGGGTAACCCCGCTATCCTGAGCACAACTGTGACCTCATATTTATAGTCTGGGCACCCATTAAATAGTTATTCCAGTTTTTCAAGAAAACCAGTCACTCACGCTATTTTAAACATAACATTTTTTAACGGATCATTACGGGAACTCCAGGACTCAGAATCTCACGCTGTTAGATTTCACGGTCTGGAAATAATTTCATATAATTAAAAAAATTATACAGAAATTCTAGGAAATTGCATTCTCCCCACCTTAGGGATTTATAACCCCGAAATCCAAAAAAATGGTAAATCAAACAAATGAGGGTACTGAGCACAAATCTGAGACTCTCAGTCCCATGTGATCTCCTGGAGGATCCCATGCTGCCACCAAGCTCGCACCAGTGGGATCGACCATCCACGAAGGACTCACTATTGTCGATCTTTTATCACCACTAGAAACACTGTAAAAGTCGCCCCATCATCAAAGTCCAACTGGCCCTAGTTGATAACATGTGATGGATAATGCATGAATCTCCTCAACTATGACACATGGAAAACATTATACACCTGGTGCATCTGTGGGGGGAACAGATATACAGTATGCCACCTCGCCCACTCTGCTGAGAATCTAGAAAGGCCTGATTAACCTCGGAGATAGCTTGTCGCCCTGACCAAACCTCCGCAATCTTCATTGGGGTGAGACTCGTAGGAAAACATTGTCTCCCTCCTCAGACTCCAAGGGTCTTTGTAGCATGTCAGCATAAGACTTTTGTCGGTTCTATATAGTCTTCACTTGATGACAAGTGAGGCATCGTGATAAAAACTATTCCACTACTTCCTCTATCCCTGGAAACCGGTACTGACGCCGGAGGTCCTGGTACATTTTCACCACTCGATGATGTACTTTTAAAGGGGATGTATGTAACTCCCTCAACACCTCCTCCCAAAGAGGCATTGGTACCATGGTCCATCCTCTGAAGAGAATGGCATGCTCCCAACCTTCATGAAATCCTTTCGGAGACCGTCTTGAGGATAACTGAGCATGTTAGGCATCATAGTCAACGTCCCTAAGCTGTGCCTCCCGAACTCGCTGATGAATTTTGAGAGTGACAATCATATACTGGAGATAAGCTGCTCCATATTTATCCATGAAGGATAATTGCAACACAAATAGCTTCTCTAACACCTCACTTAGTAGCTATAGACCAGACATCCTGCTGAGTGCATCTGCTACCACGTTCCTCTTCCCAGGAGTATAGACAATCTCATAGTCACAGTCCTAGAGGAACTCTAGCCATTGTCGCTGTCTCAGGTTTAAGTCCTTGTGTGAGAATACATACCAGAGACTATTGTGATCAGATTAAACTGTTAATCGTTCACCCATCAAGTAGTGTTGCCACATCTTCTACGCAAATACCACTACTTCTAACTCCAGTTCATGGGTTGCGTAGTTCTGCTTGTGTTATTTCAACTAACATGAGTCGTAGGAGTTCACTGCCCGCTATTGCATCAGAAAAACAACCTAGTCTGGTCCCTGATGCATTGTAGTAGACTACATACGCAACACCCACATATGGTGGCCTCAAGATGGGAACTCATCATTCTTAGTATCAGCTCCTAAAAGCTATGTAGACACTTCTATGTCTACAGGATAGTATCCCCCTTATTTTTCAAAGCTGAATAGGGTGACTCTACCCTGGAGAATTCTGGTACAAATCTCTGGTAGTACCCAACCAAAGAAGAAGTCCCTCTCCCTTTAGGGAGGTAATCTCCAAAACATCTTCTGAAAAGATGTCCCCACACTCTTCCAGTACTATTAGGAATTGAAAACTCAAAACTCCTACTTCCAGGAAAGTAATGCTAGCCTACTCAAGATTGATTGGATGCACCCTCCTTTTCATGAGTTTATCATGTGCTTCCTGGGTTTTATTTTTCTCCGGCCAAGAAAAACCTCTTTCCAACGTTGTAGATATACTATATACTTGTTTCCTAAAACAGTCAATTAGAGTATGAACCGTGGATGTCCAGTCCATACACAAACTAATGTCGTAAGACCTCGATACTTCCACAAAGAGATTGCAACCAAAACTCTCATCTCAAGGGTTAGATCACACTGTCAGCATAAGTGTGATTATCGATTCTCTTCCCAAAGGTATATCCAGACATATGGGTTTTGTCATTGGTTTAACTGGAAACTCTAGGTCTTAAACAAGATTCATGGCATGATGAAATGATTGGTACCTATGACTATTAATACGACAACTAGTAGTAGACACAAACCATACCATAAATCATTCATGGAGCCCTTGGGTCACACTCTTTGACTTCTTTAAGCTACTCCCTTCCCCTGTCCTTCAGATCCCTGAGCATGGTGTGGACCACATTGGGGGGCGGTGTAACATGTTGAAATTTATACCACCGCGTGCTGCTCTCCAAGCTCCACTTCCACGTCTGTTGCCCTTCATATTCATCTGTATCTATCACTTCATCTCCCTGAAACATTTTACACACCCAAGTCTCTAAGACTGGAATCAGTTTCCTACTTTTCCACTACTAACATTCACTGGCTAAATCCGCTCAGCCAAAGAACATTCAACCACAAAGTTTCTATCTAGCACCCTAACATAATTAGGAATGCATAGAGTAATAGTGATGGCTTGGATGTCCCTAAACACACCTCGATTGGAGGTTCGTGCATCGAAGAACTGACCTTACTGTTTTCATCGAATTCTAGGGATGGTTGGTACAGATTGATGAATACTTAACTAACAACATGTCATCCTTCCGAAGCTGTAGAAGCTCTAGGGAATACTCACCCTTTAGCTTTTTATGGAAAGAGGCCCCCTTCTTCGAGAAAGTTTCTCAATCGTGTCCATAGAAAAGTCACCTCTTCCCAAGAGTAGAGTAATATAAACCTTGTCATCATCCTGCTGAGCCACGTAGAAGGGTCTCTATCAGGACCACCATCTAATCAAACGGTGCCTTGGCTAGATGGATACTCAGCCACCTCCTGAATCCAGTCCTTAGTCGCCTATGAGTCGGTCTCCCTTCGGAACCAAAGGGGTATCTGATACGGAAACCTGTGTAAGTCACTATTCCTACATGTGTCCTCTACCAGTACCGCCCGTTGTAACTACTGACCAATGGGAAATGATATAGCGTGTACACTACCTGAAGGCACCATCTCATGAAACACTCCTTGTACCAAAGCCTCGTCACCATGCAGACCATCTTCATGGTCACACACTGAGAAAGACTAGCAATGTGGATCAACAATTGATCTGCCAGTGTCCCAACTAGGCAGAAATCTCTACCACAACCTCTAGCCAGTTCTCAGCTACTAGGGGATCTGTCTCACCTCGAATCCTTAGAGGCCTCTCTCATTGGAACTCATACAACGTGCTCAGTCAGCATGCATGGTCCACTAGTAGCATCTTTTGATGATTCACACCGGATCACTAGAAAGTTGAACCAAATAGGATCGCTCAGTGGGCCATCATTGTGTACTCTCTCAGAAATTCTAGCAGGCTGTCTAAGCGTAGTCATCCTAATATGTAATAGTTGTGCCACAATCATTAATTTATACCTGGTGAGCTGAATCCAAAGAAACCAAGGAAAAATATTTCAAAAACACACGCAATCAGTGTCTTCATGCACCGAGTCGGAAATCAGAATTCAAGGTCCTGGTGTATGGATATGCCGGCCGCAGCACAAAGACTCCCCGAACTGAAAACCACACTCAAAAAACTTAACACTATTTCTCCGTTACAAACATTAGAGTCCTATATCTTCGATAGAACTGACTCCTTTGATACCCCTTCATCATGTCCTTTCCCCCGGGGCCCGTGCCGTGACTACCCCATGCTCGCCTTCTATTGGCTAGGGTTTAGATACTAGCACCAAAAGGTGTTTCCCAAAAAGGGGAATTCATTTCGTTTAAACCTGTACAAACACACAATCCTAGAACACAACAAGAAGTAAACACAAAGTAAACTTCTCTAGTAAAAAGTGTGCTGAAAGAAAAGGGGTCGGAATACAATACCAAGTGAAAAAGTACAAGTACAATTAAAAAGAGAAAACAACTCTTAGATCATCCATTGAGGATCCCACATGAATGGTAGTTATATATCATCTCCACATCACTCCTCGTCAGCCTGTCTCCCCCATATACCGCCCGGTCCTAGCTCCCTCATGTCTCAGCCTAGTTTCTCATTGTTTGCACAAGACACAACATTGTGCGGGAAAACCCCGTATAGGGGTTAGTATAACAATATTCAGTAGGGACTCTAAGACCCCCGAAGGTCTCCTAGAGTTCCAAAATGGAAAACCCACAAGAAAGACCTCAATCAAAAAGCACAACGAAAAAGTCACAGCTCAAACTGAGTCTCAGCTCAAACCAGGTATTAGTGAAGTATAGAAGTACATATGATTAGTCATGAATCTATATCGTCTTATTCTATTAAGAGGCACTGTTGGTGACTATATGGAGTCTGACCCATACTGGATCGATAGGTACTAACGCCCACAATGACCCACACAGGATCCGACCCACCCAGAGTTAACAGGTACTATCCCCCACAACGACCCACATAGGATTTGACCCACATAAGATCGGTATGCACTGACCCACACAGGATCACTGAGCACTGACCCACACAAGATCTGACACACACAAGATTGGTAACTCGTTGTTTCACAATGGGCCGCTCAAAGACTGGTCCTTGTCAGGTCGTGAGGTGCTAATCCATACAGGATTGCTAAGTGGTGAGCCATAGAAGATCACTCAATGCTGATTCACACAGGATCGGTAGGTGACGACACATAGGATTTCTCGATAATAACCTTTGTATGGTCTGTCTCTAACCTCTACCTCACTACCAGCCATTTGATTCCCGCTCATAGCATGCTTGATTCTGGGAGAACTGCTTCTCAAATCATCTGTCTTATTTCAACCAGCATGAATTCCCACAATGAAGTAACCTGATGATTCGTCATGTTATCAGGGTCTCAACTCAATAGACAGCGCATCAATCAGACACTCAGTCTGTATGTTATTGGAATTTAGGTGTCGAGGTCCCGGTTGGATTCAGAGTCGATTCGAACCCAAACATACTCCAACTCTCTCCAAAACTCACCTAGTGTATTCTAAAAGGACCGCCTTGTCACTAGGGTCCTTATTCCAAAGACGACGCATCAATAGGATGCATGGTATGTTAGTTACATCCGTTTCCATGAAATCGGGGGGTGGGATTGCACCTCGGTTCGGCCCGCCGAAATATGCCAAAGGGACCGCTTTTCCCAAGGGAACCCAACACCACTGACTGCATGTAAAATAGACACTTGGTTTTTCAGTTATGAACATTTATTTATCTGGGGACCGGTTAGGTCTAGGCCTGATCCAGCTCGTCAGACTGGCCCAACGCAATGGGACCGAGGTCTATATAACCCTACCCGGGTCCGGCCCAATAAGGTTCGGCCCGATTCATTGGGTATGGCCCGTCGGGGTTGGCCCGGTTCAGTTTTCGGGCTTGGGCTATGGTCAACCCAGCTCACCAGGTGGGGCTCGACCCACCTGCGTGGTCCCGCTGGGGCGCGGGTCTGGCCCGACCTGCTGGTGGGTCCAGCCCCCTAGGTGAGTCCGGTCCGATGGGTCGCAGATCTAGCCCGACCCACAGGGCTGGTCCAGTATGTTCGGTTGGCCCACGTCCAGCCAGTCCGCTAGAAGGAGGATTGTTTTCTTCCGATTCCACCGCAGTTGCGGGGCTGTTTCCCCCAGCCAGTGGGGCACTGCCCCATAGCATCAAACGGTCGGTCGTTTGGTTGACCGAGTTTCACCAATGCAGCACCTGCGGGCGCCACCCTTTTCCAGCGTGGCCAGCTCAAGCTGGCTACCTTCAGCCACCATGGCTCACCACCTTCCACTACCTGCAGCCGGTTGTCGTTTGTCGTCTCTGGCCACCGTTGACATGGTGTGCCGATGGTTTCTTCCATAGGTCACCTGGCGTGCTCTGGTGTCCATTCTTGGTGTCATCTATCCCTATGGCTCTCTCGCGATGTCATCATCATAGCGTGACCTTCTGTTTTTCATTTCCATAAATCTGAGGAAACCGTCCCCAAAGAACAGAGCATGAGAAAAGTGGCGAAGGGTCCATGCCTTTTTCCTTTGGCATGCGCCCTTCGTGATAAGATGATAGCAAGCATGAGAGGATTTAATTCAACAAAGACAACTTCAAAATAAACCCCTACGAGGAAGAGACATTTGCTGACAACGATAGATAGAACCCCCCTTCTCCGATGTCATTGGATCATGATTCGGTGGTGCTCGTCACCTCTCGCAGAAACCGGTTTCGTTCTCCATGTGGTTGGAATCATGGTACTTTGCCCGAGATTCATCGCTTGGTGAAACCCTTCCAATACTCCTCCCCGATCTCCTTATAAGAAGGATATGGGTGAGTAACGCCCGTGGAATTAATGAGGTTCATTTAATTGAGGAACCATCCTAATTCCAGTGTTACGGTTATAAGAATAAAGGGGAGTCAAGCCATCTAATGGCTTGACGTGTCATTTGTCCCACCACCGCTGCTCATCCGTTAGAGAAAAAGAAAATAAATAAAATAACATAACACGATATTTTATTAATCATTCAATGTCCGAATAAATTTACTTTTTCACCTGACCAACTGCGGTCGAAGTGAATCCTCTTTTAAGTGAATCCCAGTGTTGCGGATTCAACAGTGCTCTCAGATTTTCGATCTGAGCAATGAGTCAAAAGATAGAAAATTCCGCCCATGTGTTTAGTGAACGTACATGAAGAAAAGTTCAAAAAATTAATAACAGTCACCCTCGACTTGTGTCGGTCATGGTTAGGCTTTGCCTAATGGAAACATGTCCCAATGAACTTAATAGTACTCTTGGCTTTTCAATCTGAGTTACTGTTTAGAAGTTATAGATATTAATAATAAAATAATTGTTACTTAATTATTTTATTTACGGCCAAAAACTAACTTCTATAGTTGGGCCACGCCAACCAATGCTATTATATTCCTAAATAAAGCATACCCTCACGAGTTTAGCGGTGGTCTAAGATTTTTAATCTGAGTCACCATTCATGATTTATAAGCATTTGAAAAATAAAATAACTTTATTTAATTGTAGTATTTATGATAGTGCCATTTTTGGGTTTTCTCACCGGAGGCCTATACTGACTAAACTTAAGTTGTGCCCAGGGTAAACCCGCTATCTTGAATGCAACGGTGCCCTCAGATTTCTGATATGGGCACATGTTTAAGAGTTATTCCACTTTTTTAGGAAAACCACTGACCTGGACTATTTTAAACCTAACATTTTTTTACTAATCATTCCGGGCACTCTGGGTCTCAGAATCACGTGCCGTCATAATTTGTGGTCTCAAAATAATTCCATATAATTAAAGAAAATATACAGAAATTATAGGAAATTACATTTGTGATTGAGATCATGTTTTATGGTTTTCCTTTGTGGAATTTTAAGAGACCTTCAAAGATCTCGGGGTCCCTACTGGGTATTTTTATACTCAACCATGCACGGGCTTTGCCTGCACCTTATTGGGTCTTGTGCAGACGACGAACAGCTTCGCTGAGGCTTAAGGGATCCAGGTCTAGGTAGTACACGGAGGATACTAGATGGCATGTAGAGCTATGGAGATGAGTTGTACATACCCTTCATGTAGGATCGTAGGTGGACGATCGTAGGAGTTGTTTCGGTTTTTCATATGTAGTTGTATCTTTCAGTTGGGCTTGTATTCCAGCCCCTTACTACCAGTACACACTTTAGCTATTGTAGTTTTACTTTGTGGTTGCATCTTATTGTGTTCTTGGACAATGTGTTTGCACAGTTTTAAAGGCAATGTCTTCCCAATTTATGGATACGCCTTTCCAGTGCTAGTGGCCAACCCCTGACCTATGGAAGGCGGGCTTGGGGTAGTCACGACATCAGCCCCGAGGGACGGGTCGTGACATAGAGATTTATATTAAAATATATATAGTTATATTAATATATGTGTGTGTATATATATATATTTATATTAATATCTATTTATATCTATTTATTTATATATATTTATATATATTTGTTTATCTATATATTTATTTGTATATTAATATATATTTATAAGATTGGTTTAAATACATTTATCATTTTTTGTGTGTCTTTATAAATAAATACATACATACATATATACAACATATATACACATATTTTTATTTTATATATGTGTGTATCTGTAACTATAATTCTACATATTTATATATATTTATATATATTATATATTCATATGTATATTCATATGTTAAAATATATAGATAATATATATCAGTTAATACAAACACACACTAATACATGCACAGACACATTACATAGGTATAAAAATATACATATATTTGTATTTTAAGTAAAATTCATGTTATAAGGCTTATATATTGAGAAATATACTTTATAAGTAAATATGTTTTATTACTTATTTAGAAAATTAAATTTTTATGTGTGAATATATAAAAAATATGTATATATTGTTATATGTTTGATTATAAATAACATTACATTCTAAAAAATGATAAAATTTAAAATCCATAATATCAATATGAATGTAATATCTTAGAAAAAATTCAGTCCCCACTAAAAAATGTAAAAATAACCCCTTAAATGAGGCTGAAATTCCATCGAATGTTAAAAAATTTGGGTATCCCAACTAAAAACTCAGTTTTGGAGGCCCTTTGGGCCTTTTTTGGCCTCGAAGAAATGAAACAAAAGGTTCCCTTCTATCTCCAATGCATAGAGATCATCACAGACTTCAATTTGATATGTTGTAGAGCTCAAATGAAAGCACGGATCAAATGTTATGATCATTTAAAGTTTGAGTTATTTTTTCATCTTATTTTAGATCTTTTATTGATTTTTTGATTTTTTATGTGTTGAAATTGTTGTTAAATGATTAGTAGTCAATGATAATTTGAAAATTATTAATTAATAATATTTTTTTAAATATTCTTAAGCAATTTTCACTAAATTTCTTATATATTAATTGTAAATGTCTATTTATACTTATATAAAACATATTTAAAAAATATATATTACATTTATATCAATATAAATATATTTATATATTATTTTTAATGATTTTTTTTGAAATAGACTCTTTAATAACACAAGTAAAAAAGCACTGATAAAGGGTGTAGCTTTATCAGTGCTAAAAAAAATACTGATAAAGGGATACTTTTAACATCACTTTTTTTATTTTTGTTAAAAGTACCCTTTACCAGTGCTATTTTTTAGCACTGATAAAGGTACCCATTTATCAGCATTTTTTTAGTGTTGTTAAATGGTGGTGCTATGGAAACCCGATTTTGTGATAGTGGTGTCTCCCACTAAAAACCTAGAAAATGCACTTTGATTATCTTGACAATTTCAGATAACGATTCATAAGTCATTTTTCACGTGTATGAAGTAGTCTCACATCAAACCGACACATGATGTGACCAGTAAGACTCAAAAAAGTGTGTTTCCAATTTGAAATGACATTTTAGTAAGAAAACACAACTGGCATACTGAAATCTAAGCAAACACATTCATATTATTTTGATACTTTAGGAAAATGGCCTATAAATCATTTTTGATGTATATGAATCAACCACAGCTTAATATGACGCATGGTGTGGCCATTATATCTCAAAGTGTCTCTATTTAAATAAAATTGACATTAATTTTATTAAAAACAATGAGTGGCATATTGAAAATAGGGAAACACATTTAGATTGTTTTGATAATTTAGGATAATGATCCATGAGTCATTTGTTGTGTGTATGAGTTAATCACACCTCAATACAACACACAATGTGGTATGTATGACTCATAGATTCTCGTTTTGTTTATAATCGATATTAATTTACCTAAAAATGAACAATTGAAAAACTGAAAATTGACCAAATGCATTCAGATTGTTTTGATACTTTAGAAAAACGATCCACAAGTCATTTTTGGTGTGTAGGAATCAACCACACCTTAATCTGATGCAATGTGTGACCGATATGACTAAAAGTGTTTATTAACAGTTTAAAATTGACATTTTATTTCAAAACCTGTCACTCCTTGAAAACCAAGAAAACGTGCTCCAATTATCTTGATAATTTAGGATAGAAATTTTTAAGGCATCTGTGACATTTAGGAAGTAGTCTCAAGTCAAATCGACACACAAAGCAACTGATATAACTAAAATTCATTTTTCTAGTTTGAAATGACATTTTAATAAAAAACAAATCTGACATTCTAAAATCGAGAAAATGCATTCATATTGTTTTGATATTTTAGGAAAATGATTCATCAGTAATTTTTGATAGGTAGGAATCAGTCGCACCTTAATCCAACGCACGGTGTGATCGGTATAATTCAAAATGAATTATTATTTAAAATTAACATTAATATTAGTAAATGAACAAGTGACATACTCAAAATAGAGAAAACACCATTTGGATTGATTTGATATTTTAGAACAATGATCCATAACTCATTTGTGACGTGTAGGAATCAACCTTATCTCAATACGATGCATGATGTGACTAGTGTAACTCCAAATGTGTATTTTTTTATTAAAAATTGATATTTTTTAATTTATTGTTTTCATATTAATGTTTAATTTATTTATTTATAGTATTGCGAACATAAAATTTGTTTATTATATATGTGGAATCATTTGCTCAGGGTGAGATGATTTGTTCAGCAGCTTATAATATGGGCGGACATTTTTGAGAGGGGATCACATATGTTAAAAGATGAAACATCAATGTTTTTAAATGTTTGTTGGATAATTATAAATGCATTTATATAAAACATTGTTTGAAATGTATATGACAATATATTTTTGTATATATCATGGGTGGATATTTTTGTATTCATGATTTCAATTAGATGTATATAGAATTGTTTGAAATTACAGCTTTTTATTGGGTGTGAAGTTATATTAACATCACATTGCAACCAGTTAGGCCTTTATCATCACTATAAAAATCGCTTTTAAAATGTGGTCCTTATCAGCCCTAAAATAGTGCTGATAAAGTGGAGTCTTTATTGGCATTTTTTGTGTAAAAAAGGTCCATGTTTATCATCACTGATATTAACAACGTGTTTTTAGTGTAGATAAAAGATCCACTTTATCAGCGCTGAGATTAACAATTTTGTTAAAAGACTTTATGTGCTCTGTTAAAGTACATATGTATAGAAGTGAATCAACCACGTCGTTGCACCCAAAACACGACCGAACAACATCTACCTCGCCACCGAAAAAGTGTGTCCAAACAACTCACCCATAATCCCCACATCACATGAAAACCACACATCTCCACCCCACCAGAATGACCACACATCAAAACACATCAAGATCATTTTATTGATTTAACAAACAGGATTTTGTAACATTTCACTTTTTTAAGGGTGTTATCACAGATAACATAATCCTATGGAAACCATTTTCATTAGCCAAATATAGTTAATTAGACAATTTATATTTTAGGGTCATATCACATCAATCAAAACAAAATAAAACAGTCACATCACATGTCATCCAGCGCAAACATCAATCCTGTACAACCCATCATATCACAATCATATCAAAGCTGTAAAAAAAATTTAATCTGAAAACTGTGAAGGTATAATTTTTATAGGTTCTTCACCATCAAGACACGATATGTTGAAAAGGTAAATCGTCTCAAGTTGGTCACCCAAACCTGACCCTCAGGTTGGGTTTTTGGCCAATGGATGGCCTCCACGTCGCTGGAAATTTCCGGTGGAAATTTCCAATAGAACTTTCTACGGGAAATTTTGGGACGTGGCGGCCATCCATTGGCCGACCACACCATCAGGTTCAATAGGGAACCTGAGACGATTTTTTCCCCTCAAATGGGGCTTGTGTTAAAAATAAAAGAAATTTTAGAAAATTAATAAATTAAAATTGTGGTTCATGAAGTCAATAAGAAAATTCAAAAAGGTGATTTGTGGAATAATTTGTTGATATTATCTTACCGACTTGGTGGCATTGTGGGTGGGTGTAAATGGAACCAATAATTCAATTTTCAAATGTGTTTTTCTTTTATCTCATTTTTATTAAAGGAACGTGCCTTGCGTAAGGGTGCGTGTGGAGTTATTAATGAATGCGGCAGAGACCTGGGTTCCACCATCCCCTTTAAAACCCTAATCCCATCCTGCTCCTCTATAATCTCTCCCCCTCACAAATCACGGCTCTTTACCCTTACTGTGTATGATGATTGGGATGGAGGAGAAAAAGAAGTGTAAATTTTTAAGACATTTAAAAAAAAAATATTTTTTAAAAATGGTTAGGTCGATGTTTTTTTTCAAAATGCGCCTCAAAAGCGGAATCGTAGATGCCACCTTTTCATTATGGGTGAAAGGCAGCATCACGGATGACGCCTTTGCACTACCGGTGCAGATCAGTGATGTGGAAAAGGTTTCACCCATGGTGAAACCTTTCGGTATCACGTCATCTGAAAGGCGGCACCGCGGGTCCCATCTTTCGCCTGACTTCATTGCTAAAGGGGGCACCCACGGTGCCGCCTTTTCCTCCACACCCGATAAAAGGGAATCACCCCCCTCCCCTTCTCTTCACTTCCATGAATTCATCCTCTCTCAAATTCTCTCTTTTGTGGAAGTGTTTGGTGGTTTGAAATTTTTGGAAAACTTTTAGAGCTATGTTTTTTAATTTAATGCTTTTTATTTTGTCGAATTGTTTTTAGTTTAATAATTTTATAATTTTAATGGTTTTTATTTTGTTGAATTTTTTATAGATAAATATTTTAAATCCTTAATAGTTTTGTTAGTTTGAATTTTTTTTAGATTGTTTATACATATTTAGTAATTTTAATTGTCATTAGTAAAAATTAATTTAGTATTCTATTAATGAAATTTTGGTACCATAAAGAGTATTTTATCTAAGAAATCAAATCATTGTCTGGATAAAAACAAGTGAATGTTGCTTTGGCATAGATTTACATAGGGGTAAAACCCAAAAACACCGATTTGAGCTAGACTCGAATGGGAACTGGTGCACGACAAGGGACCTTGCTGCATTCTGGTTTGACACTCCCAGAGGATATGCTTAAGATATGCATATTTCTTTATAAACTACTAAAATATCTAAGAAAAGAAATGATAAATTGATAATTAAGTAATGATGTTGATATTTATTATTAGGAATGATTAATTAAAAATTAATTAATAAATATAGTTAAAAATAAATAAGATGGAGTTAAAAAATAAATAAGATGGAGTTAAAATATAAATAAGATGGAGTTAAAATATTAATAACATGGAGTTACAATATAAATAACATGGAGTTAAAATATAAATAACATGGAGTCAAAATATAAATAACATTGATTTAAAATATAAATAACATGTATAAATAACATAGAGTTACAACATAAATAACATATATAAATAAAATAGAGTTAAAATATAAATAACATATATAAATAACATAGAGTTAAAATATAAATAACATATTTAAATAACAGAGAGTTAATATATAAATAACATAGAGTTAAAATATAAATAACATATATGAATAACATGAAGTTAAATAAATAAATAACATAGTGTTAAAATATAAATAACCTATATAAATAAGATAGAGTTCAAATAAAAATAACATATATAAATAAAATAGAGTTAAAATATAAATAACATATATAAATGACATGAGGTTAACAAATAAATAACATAAAGATAAAAAATAAATTACATGAAGTTAAAATATGAATAACATGAAGTAAAAATATAAATAACATGTAGTTAAAATACGAATAACAGAATGTTAAAATATAAATAACATGGAGTTAAAATATAAATAACAGAATGTTTCGAGCTTCTTGCTTTTATATCCCTGAATTGAATATCAAAATTTCAGAAATCATGGGTTTTCTGGAATTTTTATATCCAATTCACTGCAAGAAAAGATAGAAGCTGAAAACATTCTCTTATTTATTTTTTAACTCGATTTTATTTATATTTTAACTCACTAATCAGAATGTGTACTAATAAATAACCTAGTTTATGATATAATATCTTTTAAAATTTAAGTATCATAAAGATTATATAGTTTAGAAGTAATTTTTATTTTTTGAACGTGTGGTATAATCGAACAAATTTTTAATAAGCTTTTTAATTACAGATTCAAAGTATAAAATCCAACTTATATTGGTAAACATTATTCTGAATGTCACTTACATTATCAAAATCATTATCAGAAACCATTTTTTACGTAGAGAGGAATGTTTTCCAGTGTGTATGGCTATGGGGAGGTTATTTATACTAAGAAAGGGGCTTCTTACAGTACACAACCAATAACAGTGGTTAATACAACTGATTGAGTAACACTATGTGACCTTCAAGACAGAATTCATGGCTCATTAAATTTAGTACACGATCTGAAGATCATGTCAATGAGTTATAGACATTTTCAGTTCCCGTCAACATTGTGGCATCTAGCTTGACCATTGGTTGATGATGCACAATGGATCCAAACAATTAATTTGTTTTCTCAACAGTCTGATGGTACCATGATGGAGTTATATGTTGATGTTTCTACTATAAAACAACAACATCCAATTGTACATAGACGTAGACTTACAAGAGTTGTTGAAGATAGTCCGCCCTATAAAGATCAGACTATTCCAAATGATGCAGAAGAAATCCTACTTGATCTTCCGGATATACATGTTAACATGACATCTGATGAGGAGTTTCATAATAACGAAATAGATGGTGATAGTAGTTCTGATTAAGAAGGAACAATAGAAGTTTTGAGAAATTCATTAGTTATACAGCATGGTCGACCTACAATAAATCATTCACCGCTCTTTGCATCTTGGCCAGAAGCAATAACACGTGTGCCTGAATTTGAAGAAAATGTTCTTACACCGGTAACTGAGTTTCCCGGAGTTATACAAGATAGGTTTAGTGAGATGGACAAAACTTTATATGTTCGAATGAATTTTCCAAGTAAAGATGCATTAAAAACTACGCTAAAGAGATTTAACATTGAGAGGCATTGTAGCTATTTAGTTTATGAATCAGATCATAGAAAATATGGAATATTATGTGATAAGTATGGGGATGATTGTAGATTTCGATTGAGGACGATTCCAGACATTTCATTTGGAGGTTGGAGAATCTTGAGGATTGAGGCAGCTCATACTTGCATTCAGCTGATCCTGACACAAGATCATACATCAGTGGATGCATAATTTGTGTCATCCATTGTTGTTGAGATGATTAGAACATGTCAAGATGTTCCGATTTCCCTTGTGAAAGAGAAGATACAACAGACATTCAGTTATAAGATATCCTATAATAAGGCATGGAAGGCGAAACAGATGGCAATTGTGAAGGTCTATGCAGATTGGGATGACTCATATCGGGTGTTTCTACATTTTCTAGAAATAATGAGGCATCATAACCAAGTTGTATTCCATATTTATGAAAACGAACAAGTGTCTCACAATAACCAACTTGATCCATCTTGTGTTGAAATTCATCGGTTGTTCTGGGCATTCCTCCCCTGTATCTCCTCCTTTCGTTTCTGCAAACAGTTTATTCAGATTGACGGAACAAGTCTGTTTGGAAAATACAAGGGTGTATTGTTGATTGCGGCAACCCAAGATGGAAACCATTCACCTCTTCCACTTGACTTTTCCATTATAGATAAAGAAAACTATGAATCATGGAGTTGGTTTTTGTCATGTATCAACACCCATTTCCCCAACATTCGGGGTGTTTGTTTGATATCTGTTCGGCACCGAGAAATTAATGAGGCAATCAATGCCGACCCTAATACATGGAATTACCCAAATCCCCATCATTGATTCTGCATTAGACACATTGCTAGAAACATGCATAAAAAATTCAACAATGAACCTGATGAAGAAGGCAATCACCAGACTTGGTACGCATTGTATTCTTTATTATTTTTTATATCAACGTAAAGATAAATTAAAAATATGTGAAATATCATTTATTCTGTGTAGCATATTAGTCCAATCAAAGATGGTTTAAAGAATGTTTCAAACAAATCCGTCAGGTTAATGAAGAAGTTTATTATTATATGATGCGGATTCCAAAAGAAAAAAAGACATTGGAATATGATGGGGGGAAGAGTTACAGACACATGAAGACCAACATTGTAGAGTGCATCAATGGTGTATTCAAAGGTATTCGCAAGATACCTATAACTGCCCTAGTTCAGGAGACATTCTATCATTGCGTGAAGTACTTTGTTGATAGAGAAAAACTAGCATAGCATGGAATAAATCAGGGTCTAACGTACGGAAGACATTTTCAACGTGATATTGAAAAGAAAATTGAATAAGGTTCTGGTTATCAAGTCTACCTATTTCGATGAGAAGAATCTCGATTTGAAGTTCAAGAGAAGTCGAACCCCGCCACAAATAGCATTGGTGAAAAAATGGTGGTGTTACTAGAAACGAGGAAATATTAATGTGGAAGCTCTCAGGCCTTACAGTTTCCATACACACACGCCAGCGCAGCATGTGACTCTTTTAACATATCATGGGAAGCATATGTTGATCCAGTGTAGTAGATTAACACCTTTTCTAACTGTTACACTGCACCATGGTCACCTATTGGTGAGTTTCGTTATTTTCCAATGCCTGAAGGTCAGATGATAGTGGTACCTGATATGAATCGGTTGCGCCCTCATGGGAGACCGAAGTCCAACAGGATGCGAAATGCGACGGACTGGACTCAAGAACAAAGAGAGAGTTTGAGATGCACCATATGTCATCAAGAAGGTCATAATCTAAAACGATTCCATAACATTGTTGGGTCAAGTTAACACTATTATGACACAATGATGTATCGTCATTATTTGGAGATTCTCATATTGTAAATTTTATGTTGTTATCTCTTCATTTTACCTCTATTTTCTAACCCCCAAAACTGAAAATCATAACAGTAAACCCATAAAAATCTTTTTTATACCGTAATCTTAAAAATATAAACCACAATCCTGAAAATATTTTCTCAAATCATTTCCCTAAATCATAAAAATTTAAAAGAAATCCAAAAGCCTAGTTCCAAAAGGTAAAATGTGAATCCCTAATATTTAAATCCTAAAATTGAAAACATGAACTGTAAGCCCAAAAACATATTCCCTTTACATAGGTTTTCAAAAAATTATGTGATTGAGAAAATAATCATGAAACGCATGACCATATTGTCTAGTACAATCATATATCAATATTACTAATGTTCCCTACAAATCCCTATAACTCGTTCATAATGTTTTAGGGAATAAAGGATCACCCCAGAAATTGAAACCTCCTACATTGTTATTGAATTCATAGAGACAAATGAATCTTGATCTAGTAATAGAATAACACCCCAAAAAGTGAAATCTCTTACAATATCAAAATATGTGCCCTAGTACTACCATTCCACCTGTATACCAAAGGATCACATTTAAGATATACATAAAATTATTTTGAAAGGGTGTTATAACATTCAAAATTAAGAAAATACCCATTCTTTATATAAAAACATTCTTTGAAAACTAGTTCACAATTTATTTCACAATTAATTAAAAACACCATTCTACTTACCAAAATTAGGGGAAACCATATTTTATCAAAAACCCTTTTCAGAAAATTATAATTTCATGCCAATTATTTCATAAGACAATTTATAAAACAAAGTTAAATCAAGATTCATCCAACATATATTAGAGATAAAACCATTTATAGGTCGTGAATGATCCATGATGTGAATCCTTGATAAAACCTTATTTGTTTATATGTAGTTGACTGACACCATACTACTCAGTCAGCAGGCTACCTATTGTTCAAAGGTTGTGATAGAGGGTGGTCCATATCGATTGATTAGGGTGCGTCGAGCGCACCATTTTTATCACACAGAGCCTCCTCTAACCATTATACCATCCATGCATCGTGATGGTTTCTATGGTATTGCAGTATCAGATTTTACATTTGTAGACCATCACCTGCTAGTTGCACTAGTGGAGAGGTGGAGACCAGAGACACAGACATTCCACATGCCTGAGGGAGAGATGACCATCACCCTCCAGGATGTGGTTAGGCTGCTTGGTCTTCCTATCCAAGGGAGACCCGTTATTAGATCCACTTAGGAAGCTTGCCCGACCTTGCTCAGAGCTTGTTTGGCGTTGACCTTTTGTCTGATCGTAGTGATACTAAGGGAGCATCAACATCCATGCTTTGTCTAGAGGCACAGATTCCAGTTTTAGCTAATGATGCTGACGAGCAGATGGTGATGTGTTATGCACGTCCATATATATTATGACTTATTGGAGGGACCATGTGTACAGATCATTCAGGGATGCACGCACATATGATGTATCTACCCCTGCTAGAGGATTTTGATCGGGAAGGGATGTACAGTTGCAGATCCTCCTTCTTGGCATACACAAACAGAGCATTATGAAGGATATCCGACAGGAGGCACACATGTCTCGGGGGATGCGTCATCCTCATTCAGATGTGGGCATGGGAGCACATCCCCATATTCTACCCTGATATTGTTGGTCTGCCGATCGAGATGGTGGTGCTTCATGATGCGCTGCATGGACGCTGGTATGATCACTCATTTCTAGCAGTTTCTGATGCTACTACAAATTAATGACTTTAATTTCTCATTATTTATCACTGTCGATGTTGTATTTTGTAGGTGGTGTGAGCGCCACAATTTCAATGCGGTTCAGAGACACGATTTGGCCATATATCGTCTCGAGTTGGACTTTCTCTTACCCCATCAGGTATATTTATAAAATCTATAATTGTATAACAAAATTAATAAAAACATCATTTTTTTAGTTAACAGGTTTTCTAACAAGGTTAATATGTTATTTCAGATTTTATGGGTTCCATACTGGTCTTTTATGGACCAGTTGCCTACATACTGCACGGTTGGTCTTGACGATGTTACTGTTGTAGTCCCACTCATTCACTTTCATATTATTGAGTGGCACCAGCCTGACAGAGTCATGTGCCAGTTTCTCTTCACTCAGCGGATTCCATTACCGCAGAGGCAGATAGATCAGCTTCATGGGATGAAGCTAAAAGGGAGGCAGGATGATGACTGGCGTCGAGTACATGCTGTATTTCTCAACTATTAGCATAGACGAGTAGAGTTTCGCATCCAGGGAGTTCCAATGGTGTAGTTTCTCTCTTTCAGCGCAGCACGAGTATGAGCCATGGTATAGACTGAAGTCTATACTGTATCTTACCCGAGCCGGCATAGAGATGCATATGATTATAAGTCAATTATATTATATTACTATGTTTGTTGAGTTATTTTGTAATTCATTTTTAATCTGTTTATAGGTGAGTAAGAAAAACAGACTTATTGATATGAGTGATGAGGCTGAGGATAGAGTCTTCAGCTGGGAAGTCGTTCATGATCAAGCGTTGGATCTGAGGTCATCTGTCTGTGGGTTGGCCGAGAGCCTCTTCGAGCATCCATAACGGAGACAGTAGGTTCCTGTCGTAGAGGAAGATCCAACAGCAGCTTCTTCTACTAAGGAGTCATGGCCACAGTGACGTAGACAGCGTCTTCCTGCATGTCAGGCCTCACCAGTTCCACAGGCAGAGGTCAGGCCTCTAGTAGTCCAGTCTGAGCCGATGCAGGATCTGCCTCAGCCGTCATGGTATCCATCCTTTTTGACAACATATCCTCAGTTTTCTCCATCATGGGGCCCATATGGAGTGCAGCGTTTCGGTCCAGTGTCATCACAGCCTTGGGGTCCAGACCCATTGCAGATTTGGGGTAAAACCTCACCATATAATTTTTCCCCACTGCGATGTTGCCAGGTTCTTCTACCATGGAGGTGGGAGAAGGATCAAGAGGGCCGTAAGTGGTGGAGTTGACATTTTCTCTCACTGCCACAGAGGTGGAGGATATTACAGTCGACATTCCAGCGCCCGAGTACCAGCCATCTCCAGGTCATCAAACTCCCCAGAGATCTCACCTCGGACGTCATATTATTAGACTACCATGTGGGAAAGGATCTCCTCATCGTAGACATAGACATTGATTGTTTATGCTCATTTATATGTTTTATGTGTAGGAAAATGAAAAACTATATTTTATGAAATGATTTTTGTTAGACCACCATGTGGGACATGATCTCCTCATTATATACATAGACATTGATTGTTTATGTTCATTTATATGTTTTATGTCTATAGAAATGAGAAATAAATTATTAGTTTTTAAAACCGCCTACTTGAAAGTTAAAAATGTTTCAAGTACATGACATTGAAGGACTATAAAATATAAACCATAAGACCAATATAAATGAAATGTTAAACATTCATTAAACATATAAACAATTGTTGTAAACACAAATCATTTCATAACAACTGTTCATGAAAAATAATATATTAGCTTTCAAAACCGCCTACTTGAAACTTAGAAATGATTCAAGTACGTGTCTTTGAACGACTATAAAATATAAACCATAAGACCAATCAAAACGAAACCTTTACGATGAATTAAATATATAATCAATTTTTGTATACAAAAATCATTTCACAACAACTGTTAATGATAAATAAATTATTAGCTTTCAAAACTTCCTATTTGAAAGTTAATTTTTTTTCAAGTACGTGACTTTGATGGACTATAAAATATAGACCATAAGACCAATCTAAACGAAACATTAAACATTCATTAAACATATAACCAATTGTTGTAATCACAAATCATTTCATAACAACTATTCATGATAAATAATTTATTATCTTTCAAAACCGCCTAGTTGAAACATAGAAATGTTTCAAGTATGTGACTTTGAATTACTATAATATATAAACCATAAGACCAATCTAAACAAAACCTTAAACATCCATTAAACATATAACCAATAAATTATATGTTTAATGAATGTTTACGTTTCCCTTTAGATTGGTCTTATGGTTTATATTTTATAGTCTTTCAAAGGCACGTACTTGAAACATTTCAAAGTTTCAAGTAGGCGGTTTTGAAAGCAAATAAATTATTTTTCATGAACAATTGTTATGAATTTTTTTTCAGCAATTGGTTATATGTTTAATGAATGTTTAAGGTTTCATTTACATTGGTCTTATGGTTTATATTTTATAATCATTAAAAGTCACATACTTGAAACATTTCTAGGTTTCAAGTATGCGGTTTTGAATGCTCCTAAATTATTTTTCATGAACAATTGTTATGAAATGATTTGTGTTTACAACAATTGGTTATATGTTTAATGAATGATTAAAGTTTCGTTTAGATTGGTCTTATGTTTTATATTTTATAGTCATTCAAAGTCACGTACTTGAAACATTTTTGACTTTGCGATTTGGAAACAAAATTTTAAAAACTAATAATATTTTTTTGATAAGTGATAGTAGGAATTCTCCTGTACATTTATTCTGAATTATGTAAAAAATAAATATATAAACAAAACAAAACAAAAAAAATCAAATTTTGTTTCTTAGGGGAAAGGTGGCATCACGGGTGCCACCATTATGCCACAGTCCAAAGGCGGCATCCGCGATTCCGCCTTTCACCCGTAAATGCAAAGGCGGCATCACGAATGCCGCCTTTGAGGCGCATTTTGGAAAAAAATCAAACTAACCGTTTTTTGATTTTTTTTTAAAAAAAAGTATTAAAAAAACTTGAAGGAAGTGCGTTGTGTGTCATCGTCTTCAACCTCCCTACGCCGCCGCCCATTCCGACTGCAACACCCCATCACCGGAGGATGGGCGACATCTCACCATATTTTATAATGGGAGGGTTTGTGTGTGAGACGTCACAGAGCTTAAGGTGAGGGCCATAATTGTGGCGGTGAGCAGGGAGAATAGGTAGATGAGGGCCAGTGGGGGGAAGAAGTCAAGGGTTTCGCAGTCTCTCAAATCTCAGCTGCACGCACCTACAGGCCTATCAATGAAGAAATCACTGCAGCACTTCCATTATAAGAGAAAGCATCGTGCAGAAACTTCTTCCTCCATTTATCTTAACCACTAGTTAGGGATCCTAGAAGGTATAATATCATTTTTTATAGTATAATATCACTACACAAAATCTGATTTGAATCCTATAATCTGGGAGAGAATTTACATTATTCTTCTAAACCTACCATTTCATCAATATAATCGTTATTGTTAGTTGCATTTGGAAGTAATCTTCATCACCTTATTGATTCTAAAATTTTTTGGGACACTTATAGTTGCATGTTTTCCCACCTTAACAAATCTAAGGCATGATTATTTGTAAACATTGTTTTCATTCTCATTATTCCATACCTTCATCTTTTATGAATGATATAGAACCCATTTATAGCAGCTAAAAATCACTAATAAAATAAGAAAACTATTTTTTTTGTGAAAATTCACATCATGATACACCTCCCTCTTTGATAATAGTCGGGTGAAAAGACATCACCCATCAAAATCAAAACCAAACACACGACATCATTGTAGTATCTCATTGCACAACTTGATTTGTTATTACACGCTACTGCCCATGCCATACCCCTTGATGCGCTCTAATCGTGAACCTCTACACATGTTGGGTTGATGCCTCTTGATTTTTATAAGCCCCCTCGTCTAGTTCAAAAATTAAACATATAATAATATTTTCAAAAACCTCACGAGTAGATAAGCCTTGCAATCGATAAAAAACCCAACATGGGTGCACTAGAAAAACCCGGAAGGCCACCTTTTGAATTTCTGAAAAACCATATCATTAAAATTGAAAGATAAGCCACATGCTGGGATGAACCTCAACAACCCCCCTTTCGTCCATCAAAGAAGGTGATCTTATCCAACAAACAATGCTGGAAAGAAAACCATTCAGTATCACACCAACCATCATCCTTTGTAGAATGTATGATATTCAACTTCTGTATCTCTGACAAAAACATGAAAGATCCCCCTACAAAAGAAATCCAAATGCCGAAGTCTTCATCATACCAATGCCTGCACTACGCCAGTAAACAAGACTATAACAACCACTTTGCTCCCCCATAACATTGATCTCCATAGAATCTAGAGAACCCAAAGGAATTAATTGCTCCCTCTGCTCATCATCCTTCGGGATGTTTGAAACTCTTTCTCCATCCCCCCGATCATTGAATTTAATTTTTTCTTCACTAGTGGCACTCACTGAAGAAAAATAGTTAGGTGTAAGATTTGAAATACCTGACCTGACATGCTTCACCTTTTAAATATTCTTCATCTTAATTGACGGTCTTCGATTCATGCACGATGATCATCAGTGCTTCAAATCTAACGACATCCTCTCCATAACTGGATTTGTCACATCACCGCACACCTTTACAACTGTCTTGTAAAGCATGACATCCATTCTGCCTCGTGCATATACCACCGATCCTCGGGACAAAGTCCATCTTCCGTAGCCAAATGAACTCCTTAATACATCATTATCATGTGTTGGGGTTAATCACACTAACCCTAGAAAAGCCAAGATCCTCTATTTTATAAAATGGAGAATAGTTTTTGAAAGCGTTGTTAACAGATTAGTTCGAACCGTGATATATTTGGAAAGAGAATCTCATCCAAGATAAAGGTGAACAAACTGATGCAAGAAAATGACGAATAATAGATATAATAGGCTTCAACCCCAAGGGGACCTAAATGCAAGGCTAGAACACCACCCAAGGTAACAAATTTATTAAGAAAGAATGAAAGAACACAATAACACAATATAGACTCGAATGCAGAAGTAAAAGACCAGAGAAACTATCCGACCAGGCTAAGCCTGTTAAACTAGGTGGCAACGATCAAGTCTGTCACGAAGAGTCAGCCCCGTCCAATCCTGGACGGACTCACACACGCACACAAGAATGATACAAAAACATACATATCAAAGAAAAGATAAACCACGACAGAGACAAGATCTACAAACAAGATCATGGATACAACTATTATGAATATAAATACTGTTACCCCTTGAAGTGTACCTGTCGAATAACCCAAAGACCTGGACGATCACCAATGAGTCTCCCCCAGAAGAGAAGTCCGGTTACAGGAGGTGGTTCGTGCTGCGGTAGTGGGGAGTGCGGGTGACAAAAGACTCCTGGACAACTTGTCCTTCTTCATCACAGAGTCGAAACAAAGCTGAGCTACATCAGGGAAAACTCACAGAACCCAGAGGATGGACCCAAGAGATCCACACCGTCATGCTCAGAGAATCAGGGAATTGAATGCATAACAGACAAGCATCAGGTGGTTTAGCGGATCAGCGGGATCAAAGCCATGTGTACGACGGAGATCATCGGGACAGTTCGTGTAACCGAGGCGAGGCCAGTGCATCAGACATGTGGAAAAATATAAGAGGAGAGGCGCATAGTGAAAACGATCGAGGCCATCTAGAAGAAACACAACGGGCGATATCCAAGCCGTTGGATCATCAGCAATCAACGGTCCACGCTAATAGGTAAGGAAAAAACATAAACCGGGTTTCAGACACAAAGAAATGGGAAACAAGGTCGTACCGAAAACGTGAAAAGAATCCCACGTAAAAAAGACATGGAAATTACATAATAATCCAATTATACATAAAATGAAAATAAGAAGAAGTGTATATAATTGCAATAGGAAAATTCATGCAAGAGATGAAGTTTCAATAATTCTCCACCTTGCAATCAAATACAATTCAGGGATGATGTTATCGCAACCTACATTATAGAATGGGGACTAAATTCATAAGCCTAAGTCAATGCATGAATTTGGATAATGGAACAGCCTTAGTCAAACAATCGGCCAGGTTATCACCAGTTGGTATCTTTGTGAAGCACACTTTCCCAGATTCTATAATATCCCTAACATAATGTAGCCTAATGTCTACATTCTTCGATCTACCATGGCATACATAATTTTTAGACAGATGGAAAGAAGATTGGCTATCACAGTAAACTACTATACAATCATCAGATAATGACAACTCAGAAATAAAACCTCTTAGCCAAATGGCTTCCTTAATAGCTTCTGTCAAGGAAATATATTCTGCCTCAGTAGTAGAAAGCACAACCACTGATTACATGTTGCATTTCCAGGATACCGGTCCACCATATGCAAGGAAAATAAAACTAGTGATAAACTTTTGGGTTTCAATATTTGAAACATAGTTAGAATTAACAAAACCAACTATGTCATCATCAAAATTAGTATTTAAGCCATATCAAATGTGTAGTTTATCAGAACTAGAAACATACTGTAATAACCATTTTAAAGCATGCCAATGTGCCTTGCCAGGTTTCCCCATAAATTTACTCACTGTACAAACAACAAAGGCTAAATTTGGTCAAGAACAGACCATGGCATACATAAGTCTTCCTAGAACATTTGCATATGGAATCTTATACATAAAGGCAGTCTCATCTTTATTCCTAGGGGATTGATTTAGGGACAATTCAATGTGTTCTCCTAAGGGAATATTAACAGGTTTAACATGTTCAAACTGGAATCTTTTTAATACCTTCATAATATAGGCAAACTGGGACAAGTACAAGGTTCTACCCTTCTTATCCCTAATTATATCCATACCAAGGATTTGATTTGCATGGCCTATGTATTTCATTTCAAACTCACAATTCCACTGGTCCTTAACAGTATTTTTAACCCTCATGTTTTTGAAGATTAACAACATGTCATCAATTTATAATAAAATATAAACATTCTCATGTTTAATAGTTTTAAAATATACACATGCATTAAATTTTCTTCTAGAAAATTGATTTTCAATCATAAAATAATCAAACATTTTGTACCATTGTCATGAAGATTTCTTAAGTCCATACAAGGACATCTATAAAAGACAAACATGATTAGGTTTGAAATTTTTTTAAAATCCTTCCGGAGGGGTCATATAAATAGTCTCATCAAGGATACCATGTAAAAAAGAAGTTTTTACACCATGTTGTTCAACATGCATATCAAGTTTGGCAGAAAATGCGAGAAGGATTCGAATGGATTAATGCTTAACAAGAGGAGAGAAAATTTCACTATAATCAATGCCTTCACGCTGTAGAAAACCATTAGCTACCATTCGGGCTTTAAATTTGATTTTTGTTTCTCCTACATTGTTTTCCTTTTTCTTATAAATCCATCTACAACCTATAACTTTCTGGTTACGGGGTCTAGGAACAACAACTCAGGTGATGTTCTAAAGAAGGAAATTCATCCCCTCTTGCATTGCTCTCAACCAACTATTGGATTCTTTGAACTAAATAGATTGCTTATAAGATTGGGGCTCATCATTGAAAAGGTCATGAGCTACATTAAAAGCATAGGCAGAAATTTCTTCCTGGTTGAAATTGGTTGGGGGTCTAATAACCCTTCCCTCCCTATCTCGATTAAGCTGATAGTTTCTCAGGTAATCTGGTTCTTGACCCTCAGGTTCTAATTCCGAACTGGAATCTGGTTCCGGTTGGGTTTGGACAACCATGGGAGAAGGACTAGCACTAGACCATGGTTGGTCATTGGTTCTTAAAGGGACATCAACATCTAAAGGGGTTGTAACCTGTGTGGGTTCAATATCTTCTTTAGAAGATCCAACAGGTTCGAGCTCTTTATCATTGGACATACCAGATTCATGAAAGACAACATCGTTACTAATGATGCATTTCTGGTAACCTGGTTTATCTACCCATAAACGATACCCCTTAACACCTCCTAGATATCCCATAAATAAACACTTAGTATCCCTAGGAGAAAGCTTATCATTCCGAGAATGTGCATAAGTTATGGATCCAAAAATCCTAAGGTGAGAAAGATTTGGGGGTATTCCATTCCAGAGTTCTTTAGGTGTTTCAAAAGAGTTAGCAGAATATGGGAAATGGTTAATGAGATACACTGCGGTTGAAGAAGCCTCGTCCCAAAAGGACCTGGGGATTTTTGAGTGGGATAGTATACACCTCACCCTCTCAAGGATCGTCTTATTTATTCTTTCTTCTATCCCATTATATTGTGGGGTTTCCACAATAGTTCAGTACCTTTTAATTCCTTCTGATTCACAATATTCAATGAATTCATTATATAGACATTCTCAACCATTATCTGTCCTTAAGGCATTGAGGTTCTTGTTACTTTCACTCTCTATAGAAGCATTCCATTTTCTAAAATTATGAAATGTATCAGACTTATGTTTGATTATATAAATCCGTACTGTCCTAGAGAAATCATCAATAAAGGTAACAAATTATAAGCCTCCTCCATGGGAGGTGACTCTAGAAGGACCCCACAAATCAGAATGTACACATTCAAGAGGCACTTTAGCCTTATACAAGGACCTACTGAAACTTACTCTCCTAGATTTCCCATTTACATAGTCCTCACAAAAGGGAAGACTGTTAGGATAGATGTTGCTTAAAAGGCCCTATTTCTAGAGCTCACTATGACCCTTGGCACTAACATGGCCTAGTCTCTTATGCCACAAAGAAGTGGAATAAATTCCTGAACTAGAAGAGGCATTCACTTGATCTATATACACCTTACCATCTAACACATACATGCCATTAATAAGGGTTCCTTTCATAACAATGAGGGATCCTAGGGCTATTCTAAGGCTTCCAAATCCAGACTTAAAGGTGTACCCCTTCTGGTCAAGTATTCCTAGGTATATTAGGTTTCTTTTCAGTTCTGGTACCCACCTAATGTATTCAAGAGACTTGGCACACCCATAATGAAGCTCAATAGATATTGAGCCTATTCCCATAATGTGGAAGCTCCTGTTATTCCCTAGAAAAAACTAACCAGGCTTGACTTCCCTTAACTCAGTAAGGAACTCCTTCCTAGGATACATGTGGAATGAGAATCCTGAATCTAGAATCCCCTCGTTTGAGATGGTCATGTCAGTGAAATTGAACACATCAGTAGTGTCAAAGTCTTGTTCAACTAATAAGGAATGGTCATTATTACAATCTTTATAGTCACCCTTCCTATTGGGACAGTTCCTCTTAATGTGCCCAGGTTGTTTACATTGGAAACACTTGATTATATTGCCTTTATACTGGCTCCTTTGATTCTTAAACTAACCCCTATCATTACTCCCACCCCTTGACTCACTTCGGCCTCTAGACTCACCTCTTTCCCTAACATTTAAACCCCCATCCTCAGTTTTTACAATACCCATTCTTTGAAGATCTTTAGATAGAAAAGTAGGTTTAACTTCCTCATGAGTTAATGTGTCTTTTACATACATAATAGTGTCTTTAACAGAGTTAAATGAATCATCTAATTATGTTAACAATATAATGGCTTGGTCCTCATCATCCATCTTAATATCAATGTTGTCTAGTTCTAATAAGATTTCATTGAATTCATCAATGTGTATCCTCACTGTAGTTCTATGGCACATTTTAAATGTATACAATATCATTTTCTTATATAGTCTACCATCAAGGGATTTTTTCATATAAAGGGATTCCAATTTAGACCATATACCTGTAGAAGATGACTCATATGCAAATTCTCTTAAGACTTTGTCTCCTAAAGACAAAACGATTAAACTACGGGCTTTCCTTAAGGTTTCCTCGGGGACATCTATAAAGGAGGTGGCAGCCTGTCATCTTAATTCACTAGAGATTAAAATCATTCTCTCCATTAAACATATCAATATCAAACTTAGTCAAACCCATAATAATAAAACATAAGGATTTGATACCACTTGTTGGGGTTATTTACACTAACCCTATAAAATCCAAGATCCACTGTTTTAAAAAATAGAGAACAGTTTTTGAAATAGTTATTAACAGATTAGTTCAAACCATGATATATTTGGAATGAGAATCTCATCCAAGATAAAGATAAACAAACCGATGTAAGAATATAAATAACAATATAAATAATGTGATTCGGCCCAAAGGGGACCTAGATGCGTGGAGAGAACACCACCCATGGTAACAAATTTATTAAGAAAGCAAGAAAGAATACAAGCACACAATACAGAAGTAAAGGACCAGAGAAACTATCCATGCAGGCTGAGCTTGCTGAACTAGGTGGCAACAATCAAGTCTGTCAAGAAAAGTCAGCCCCGTCCACTCCTGGATGGACTCACGCACACACGCAAGAAGGATACACCATCATACATATCGAAGAAAAGATAAACCATGAAAAAGCCAAGATCTACAAACCAAATCATGGATACTTCTGTAAAGAATGTAAATATTTTTATCACTTTAATCGTAGTCGTCGAAGAACCCAAATACCGGGACGATCACCACTGAGTCCCCACTGGAAGATAATTCATGTTGCAAGAGGCCATTCTTGCTGCGGTAGTGGGGAGTACAGGTCCCGGAAAACTCCTGGACAGCTTGCCTTCTTCGTTGCGGAGTCAAAATAGAGCTGAGCTTCAATGGGGAAAACTCACAGAACCCAAAGGATGAACCCAAGAGAGAAACAACGTCACCCCGAGAGAATCATGGAAATGAATGCACAAGAGACATGTGTCAGGAATTTCATAGGATCAGCAGTATCGAAGCCGCATGTACGGCAGAGATCATCGAGATAGTTCACGTAACTGAGGTGAGGCCAGTACATCAGACATGTGGAAAAATCTAAGAGGAGAGGCACATAATGAAATGGATCAAGGCCAGCCAAAAGAAACCCAACGGGTGATATCCACGTCATTGGATCATTGGAAATCAATGGTCCTCGCTAAGAGGTAAGGAAACAACATAAATCAGGTTCTAGTCACAACGAACCGGGAAACAAGGCCGAACCGAAAACGTGAAAAGAACCCCACATAAAAAATCCATGAAAATAACATAATAAACTAATTATACAAAAAATAATAATAAGAAGAAATGTACATAATTTCAATATAAAAATGCATGCAAGAGGTGAAATTTCAACATCCAGAGTACGAGAAGATAACATATTACGATATATACATGGCACATGTCGCACGTCCCTTAACGTGAGGTCCAACATGCATTTGTAGTGATACAAATATCACCAACACCAATGACATTAGCAGAATCTCTATTTCTCATTTTCAATTTACCAAAGTCACCTTTTCGTATGAAGAAAAAAAATTCTCTCTTCAGTGTAATATTACACGATACTACTAAATCAACAAACTATTTAGTGTATAGATCCAACTTGCGATAATCAATGAAAATTACAAGTAAATCACCCTCCACCTAAATAATAATTACACTGATATCCTCAAAATCAGTGTAGTGTGCCTTCTTTTCTTCAAACAGATTTTTCAAATCATAGAAATTTATCTATAGATGAATCTCCTTGTCACAAAAGAAGCACTTGAAATTTCTTCTTGTATTCAACCGAACTCCTTGATTACCAAATCCATATTCCACAACCAGAATACCTTTATTATATAAAGATTTACCACCATTGGCCTTTCACTAAGTCTCAATCATCCACAATGATGAAATCACATCACCCAACATCAGTGTGTCTTTCTCGAACAACAGTGCAGTGAAAAGATTATCATATGAATTTGGCAGTGAAACCAAAAGAAGAAATGCTTTGTATTCATCATCCATTTCAATAGTTACCACATTACCATTATCCTCGATATTGACTACCACTAAAGATAGATTCATCAAAAGTTTGGTGAACTCGTTCAGATGGTTACCTAAATCTCAATTCTCTACAATTTTCAAACAAAACAATCGTTTTTAAACAATAAACGATTTGTGAGGGATTTAGATTTATACCTTCATTAAAAATTCTCGTAGATCTCCTCCAGATCTATCAAATTCATCACTTTCCATAGTGTATTATCATCCAAATACATCTAGATTAGACATGTCGCCAACTCTCTTATATCCTTCCAATCACCAATTCTCATCATCTCAAGTTTTTTGATTTTTTCTTCAATCCCTTTGTTGTTTTCTCTCAAAACAAAATATTTCAAACTCATTGCTTCCATATAATGAAATCATTTATTCATTAACCATTTCAATGTGGGATGAAATCCACTGTTGTGAATCACCTATATCAAATCAACAAGAAACAAAGATAAACTCCCTTGATACAAGTTGTTGGGTCAAAAGAGAATCGATTCGAGGATGACTACCAGATTGTGACAAAAGAATTGTAATAATTTCCAATGTAAATGAAGTGAAATACCAAATAGTAGATAATAAATAGTGACATAGAAATTTAATGTGAATAAACCATCTAATGAAGAAGATTAGAATACCACGGGGTAACTTCGAGAAAATCCAACATGAATCAAAGAGTAAAAATAATCCATGTAAATACCAAGGCTTGAATTTCAAATAAAACATAGAAAAACAGCCGTGAAAATCCACACCATGATACACCATTATCACATCTCAGATAATTCTATCATGAAAAGACATCACCCTTCAATGATCAATACCAAACACCCAATTTCATTGTAGCACCTCGTTGTAGAACTTGATTTGCTGCTACTCATCGTTTCCCACACCATGCCCCTTACTGCACTCTGATCATGAATTTCTCCACATATTGGGTCATTGCCTCTTAATTTTTATAAGCCCCTATAAATTCCCCACATCTCGTTCAAAAATTAAAGATATAAAATATATTTAAAGTCATTATGAGTAAATAATCTTTATTCCCAATAAAAAAACCCATCATGCGTGCACCATAAAAACCTTGAAGGCCACCATTTGAATTTAAAGAAACCCTTATCTTCAAATTTGAAAGAAAATCTTTGAGTTGGGATGAAATCCAATATGATAATTTTCATAATGTTTCAAAACAATCTGAATACGTTGGCTAGGTTTTGAGTATGTAACATGCCTTTTTTACTAAAATGTCATATATAAACTGAAAACAGACACTTTGAGTCATACTAGTCACATCAAGTGTTGGTTTGATGAATGAATTATTCTACATGTCAAACATTACATATGAACCATTTTCCCAATGTATAAAGATAATCTATGCACGTTTTCTCAATTTTTAGTGAGTGAATCACAATTTGAACTAAAATGTCAATTTAAACAGATAGCATACTCTTTGATTAGAGTATCAAATTGAGGTGTTGATGATTAATATATATAAAAAATGATTTATGGATCGTTATCATAAAGTATCAAAACAATCTTAATGCGTTTTTCTTGGGTTTGAGTATGTGATGTGTGTTTTGAACTAAAATCTAAATTTTAAATAAACACACACACTTTGAGTCATACTAGTAACACTGTGCTTTAGAAGGACACACAGTTGATTCCTACAAGTTATGAATGACTTAAGAATTATTTTCCTAAAGTATCAAGATAACCGGAGAAAGTTTTATAGGTTTCTATAGAGTGACACATATTTTTAACTAAAAGGATTTTCTACACTAAAAACACACACATTGAGTCATACCGGTCACACCATGTATCGGATTGAGGTGTGACTGATTCCGACATATCAAAAGTAACTTATGGAAAATTATCATAATGTATGAAAACAATATGAATTTATTTTCTCAGTTTTGAGAATGTGACATGTGTTTTAAACAGATGTGTAAATTTTAAACTAAAAACATACACTTAGAGTCATACCGGGTACTCAGTGTATTGGCACTACTAAAAAAATTAGGATTATCTAATGCTATACTTTATCAGTGTTAGCTAAAAGCACTGCTAAAGTCCCTCGTTATCAGTGCGAACAAAGAGCATTGATGAAAGACCCCTTTTATCAATGTTAGTAAAAACGACCCGATAAAGGGTGACCTTATCAATGATAATAAAAAAGAACTAATAATGTGGTTTCATTACGAGGGCTAAAAAAGTGTTTATTAAAACCCAAATTATCACTTTTTTGTTATTAGTGATGATAAAGGGGGTCTTCATCAGCACCAGTAAGAAAGCGTTTATAGGGGGATTTATGAGTGCCTATTTATTGGCACTAATATAGACCGACCTTCATTTGTGCTTCAAAATTCAAGAATATCAAATAGTTTAAATGAGACATTTGTGACAGAAAAATTTTCCATCACAAATTATCAGGGAACTACACCTTTTTGCGACAGAGGTAGAATTTTGTCGTGAATAGTAACTATTTGTGACCGATTTATAAATCCATCACAAATATTTTTGGAGGTATTTCCAGACGCCTAGCATGAAAATCATTCGAAATGGGAATTTGTGAAGGATTGAATAATCCGTCGTAAATTCCGTTTGAGTTGACAGTATTTGCGACAAGAATTGAATTCTGTCAAAAATATTTTTAAATGAAAATATTTTATGCAGTAGAATTAATTCCATCACTATTATACCATAGTAATAAGTATCAAGTTTTAACAAGTTGCACCACTCCTTTCTTCCTCCTCTTTTCTTCCTCCCTCCCACTCCCTAATGTAGTGGAACCCTACGGTACCCCCGCTTCATGCAGCCCTAGAAACCATCGTTTCTTCTGATTTTGTGGTGATTTCACATCAAATATCCAAGGTATAGACTCTACTTTTGTCCATCGTCAGTTTTTTGCATATTTTCATTAGATTGATAAATTGAAAAAACCCAGGTTCAAAATTTTAATGTATTTTGATGAATTATTTGACATGTAGGGTTAGTTTAAATTTATTATTTCAGATTTGAGTATTTTGATTACACAAAAATTTATTTAATTTGATTTATAGTATTTTCCACAATGTTTGATCTTTAAACTGTATATATTTTTTTGGGTGTTTAGGGGTGTTGAAAAATTACTATTTTGTATTGTCTGAAATATAATTATTATTAAAATATATTGGAATTTTTATTTTTTTGAAAATATAATGGTTTCTTCAACACACAGATTTATTTTAGTTTTCTTCATGTTTTAGGGTTTCTAGAAAGTAATTATAATTTTACCAGTTATCTATTGCTTATTATATTTTTTGGTTTTATTATTCCATTCATTGGTTACCAGGTTACAAATTTTTTTTTATTGCGCACGCATGTATGTACGTGTAAATATTTTTTTCTGCACTTTTTTTGTGCACACGCATAATAATAAAATTTTCGCGCGCATAATATTTGTTTATAATTATATTTGTAAGTGTATAATATTAGTTTAAAATATTTTTTTTATAATAATATTTTTGGCACACGTGCATGTTTGTATGTATGTCTAAATATTTGTATGTCTAAATATAATTGATTAATTTTTGATAATGATGATAATATTAATTTAAAGAAAACATTTTAATAAAACGTTATTTATAAATATTTTGTTTTATCAAAAATGATAAAAAAATTTATAATTGAAAAACAAAGACAATTTAAATTTTGTAATATTTATTCAAAACTTATTTAATAATAATTAGGATTATTTTTTGTAATATATTTTTAAAAAATATAACAAATATAAAGAATTATTATAAATTCTTAAAAAAATATGAATTGTTAAATTTTTTTTATTATTTTAACTAATTAGTATAAATCAATAAATAATAAATAATATTTAATAATTAATGAGACTTTATTATTAATAAATTGTAAATATTAGTGACAATTAAAAATTTATAATAATTTGAAAAAAATTTATAATAAAATATATAAACGTTTAGAAATTCATAACAATTCATATAAAATGTTGTATTAATTAAAATAATTTGAATTAATATATAATATAAATGTTGTAAAAACACTCGAATCACACAACTATTATAATACATCTTGGGTAAAAATTATTAACTCAAAAATTATTAATTCTAAATATTTATGATTTCAATATAATTATTAATTCAAAAATATGAACTCAATTTTATATATAAATTATTTATATAAATTATAAATTCAATATAATCAAATTATATATATATATATATATATATGTTTATACAGATTTGATATTTTTTATTTGTTTAAAAATGAGTTAGAATATATTTGACCACATGATCGGGAGATGCAAGATTTGCATCATCGAAAGTGATGAACACATGCCTCGGGTTGCGGATGGTCTCGAGATGCGGTCCTCTAGTCTAGGGCTGGTGAAATCTATTTTGACGTGGATGGATAATTTTTTTGTGGGAGGCGACCGTGGGTGATAGGTCATTCGGCATCTGCGCATGGTTGGGGGCGATGACTTCTTATGGAGGACAGGTTGGTGATGGCGACAGGGGTTGCGAGTGGGAGGTGACCCTTGGGTTGTGGTTGAATAGGGTAGGAGGAACAACCTGGCCTTATCGGATTGGAAATGAGTGGACAGTTCTGGCCTCGAGCTAGTAGTGGGTTTGCAGGTCTAATTTAGGTCACTGTTGCATGGCCTTTGGGATTGGGATGCCTTTGATTGATGGTGTGTGGGTCTTTGGACTGTTTATTGTTTTTGAGCAGCTTTGTTTTGTCTTTTTTCTGGTTTGCTGGTGATTTTTGTGCTACATGTGTTGTTTTTTGCTGAATTTCTATTTTTTTAATAAATTTTTAGGACCGAGCTCACTTGAGTCCTGAACATTCCTGGTTATATTTGATGTATTTATATTAATTATGAAATTGTGATATTTATATATAGTAATAATTAAAATTGTAATAATAATTTAAATAAATTAATAATAATCATTACTTAATTTATAATAATTTAGATAATTTATCAAATTTTAATAATAATAATCATTATAGAATAAAATTTTAATAATAAAATTGCAATAATAATTTAAGAAATTATTATATATATATACACAATCATTACATAATTAATAATAATATAAATAATGAATAATAATAATTACATAATAATAATTACATAATTTATAATAATTAATAATAATTAATAATAATCATTACATAATTTATAATAATAATCATTACATAATTAACAATAATCATTACATAATTTATAATTAATTGTGATATATATAGTAATTATTAATTAATTAATAATCATTTCAGATAAATGTTTAATTAATTAAAATAATCCATATTAATAATTTATATTAATATTCTAATATATATATATATATATAAATTATTATATAAGTTATATTAATAAAAGATTAAAAATGATTCCCTCGTGTGCGATGTAACGAAATAGTCGACGCTAACAAAGGTAACATCATGCCTAGGGTAAACCTCACATCCCGGACCCAAAAATAATCTAGAATATATCATAAGTTACACAGTTTGACAGATATATTGAATTTTTATAATAATTTATAATACAAATTTTAAATGAATTACCCTCGCTGGCAATGTAACTACACAACACTTATAAATCTAATGTCCTGTGTAGGATAAAACCCACATCCCAGACCCAGCTATGATATCAAATTTATCATATGTGACACCATTCAAGAGATATTCTATTATTTTCATAAAATGAAATTTGGCTTATATAATATATTTAATATTTTTATTTTTATCTACACTGAGCATGTACGGGCCCCCTAAACTAGTGCTAACCCAGTGCCTCACTCTACTCATATTTCATCAAATATTTCAAGATGGAAAAATATAATAATAATGTGTAACTATTCTTATTCATGTTTTTTTTAGATAATAATAGACTTGAGAAGCAGATAGTAATATCTATTATGTGATCGGGATTGGATAAATAATCGCAAAAATTCAAATGGATCTGGTTTAAATATTGTCTACATTGATGGTGTTGAATCCTTTATATCATTTACATTGTGAAAATATGATTTTTTTATGATGGAACAGTTAAATGTCCGTGTAAAAAATGTAGTCTTAAGACATTTCAAACATTTGACAATGTTGGACTTCATCTATTGCGTTATGGTTTTCGGAAAGATTATATTTTTTGGTATCAGCATAGTAAAAAAAGTTCAATAGAAAATACAAAATTATTTGTTATAGATCCATCATTTCAAAATTTAATACATGAGGCATCTGGTCCATCTATTCCTGAAACAAAAACTCAGAATGACATTCCAAATCTTGAATCTGAACCTTTTCAGTTTTAAAATTTGTTGCAATCTACTGAGGAGGCCTTATATCTGGGAATCCAGATGAGAAAACTTGAAGCTGTTACAAAATTTATTGTTATTAAATCATATTTTGGAATTTATAATAGTTGTTTTGATCATATTTTATCTTTTGTTAAGTCATTGTTTCCTAACAAAAATACATTACCTGCAAGTTTCAGTGAAAGTAAAAGGTTGGTTCATTATTTGGGACAATTTTATCAGAAGATCCATTCATGTTCAAATGACCGAATCTTATATTATTTTGAATATGAATCTTTTTTAATTGTCCAATATATAGAGAATCTAGGTATAAAGAGGGACAATATGGAAAGTCCAGAGTTCCCAAGAAACTGTTGAGATATTTTCCCATTACACCTCATTTACAACGTTTATTTATGTCTCACAACAAAGTTGGATTTATGACATAGAATAAATCAATTATTTCCACAAAAAAAATCCTAAATCATCCATGTGATGGTGACCCATGAAAACATGTTGATCAGACACATCCTTCTTTTGCTGGAAAACCTCATAATATACATCTGGGCCTTTCTATTTGTGGCTTTTTTCCATGTTGTGCTTACGTCCGTCGATATTCTTCTTGTCCTATTATAATTATTCCGTACAACATGCCTCCTTAGATGTTGATGAATGAACCATATATATATATTTGACGCTATTAATTCTAGGACATCCAATGAAGAATATTGATGTTTATTTGAAACCACTAATTGATGAGTTAATTTCATTATGAAACAATAGTGTGACAACATTTGATATAACTGCTGGTCAGAATTTTATATTGAATTTTTCATTAATATGGACGATCAGTGACTTTCCAATGTATGGTATATTATTTATATGGAGAACACATGGTATAAAATCATGTTTGTACTTCTTGGCTGATAACAAAGTGTTTATTATGTGTAATGGGAGAATCGTTAGATATTTTTATCATCTTCAGAGATTTCTTCCTACATATAACCCTTTTCAAAGAAATAGAATTAATTTTACAAAAGGTCAAATTGAAATAGACTCACCTCTAGTAGTGCTCTCATGTAATCAGGTAAAATCTATTTTTTCTACATTATGTCATGTTACTTTTGGACCAACCATAAATGAGAAAAAGATAAATGGTTTTGGGAGAGATTATAATTGGATAAAGCAGAGTATTTTTTTGGGACCATCCATATTTGTATGATTTTTTGGTTTGTCACATGTTAAATGTATTGAATATTGAGAATAAATTTTTGATAACACGATTTATATCATGTTGGACACACCTTGTAAGACCAATGATAATGTAAAGGCACAGTTATATCTTTCACATATTTGCAGATGTCCTGAACATGAATTATTTTAACATGAATGATCACACAAATTAATGAAGCCAAATAAGATTACTCACTTAGAATAGTAACCTATTTATTATTATGTCAATTGATTAGATATTTGATGTTACTAAATGGTTATGCTTCTAATTTTTCTTGTTATGTCAAAAAATGGGCATATTACCAGGTTAAAAATTCTTGATTGCAATGTCATAATTGAAAGATTACTACTTGTTGGTCTTAGAGAGATATTGAATTCTTCATTCAGGGATGTGTTGACCGAAATATCCTTTTTTTCTATGATATTTTTGTGGAAACATTGGATTATATTGCACTGAATTCTCGGGAAAAAATTTTTGTTTTAACTTTATATAAATTTGAGAAAATATTCCTTCTAAGCTTTTTTGATTCCATGAAACATTTAATATTCCATTTTTTATATAATGATAAATGTGGAGGGCTAGTACATATCTAGTGGATGTATCCATTTGAGAGATTTATACAAAAAATAAAGAATAAATTATGTAACAAAGCATCAGTTGAACGGTCGATTGCAGAAGCATACTTGCAGGAGAAAATTTCAAATTTATGATCTATTATTTTCAGTCAGAATATCCTTTAAAACATAATCATATGGGTTTCAATGAGAAAACTGTTTATTATGTCACAGACCATCAGTTTTTTTTTTAATCAGCATGAGCATGGTTTTAGTGGTAATTGTGAGAAATGTCTTATAGATGAAGAACTACACATAGCTCATCATTATGTTTTGCTAAATTATGAATAAATGACACTATTTTTGAATTAAGTAATACTTTTTTATAATTTCGTTAAATATTTATAAAATATATCTTTATTTACATTAATTTGTTTGTAGACTATATGAAGACTCTATCCAAAATCAATTTCTACAAATTACATCTACTGCTCCTAAGACAATTTATACTTGATTTGGAACCTTTTTCAAGTTTATTATTCCTTTTATATCACTTATTACCTTTTTATAACAATCCTACAATTATTCAAGTTCAAATTTTTCGTTTTGTTGATATTCGATACATGAGTCGAAAATGAACTTGTTTTGACGTAAATTATCCATGTAGTCAAAATTTCATCATATTCATAATGACATTCATGATTTAAATATCATATATATACATTATATATGTATTTATAATATTCTATAACATTTGGAGATAATAAATGAAATTCACTAATTATAGAGATGGTAGGTCGTACGTACACATGAACACTACTTTCATTTATTTGTCATATTACAGAAATAAAAACTAAATGATACATAGGTATATTACAATTACAGTATAATATCATATGTTATATATGGTACATAATTTCACTAACTCCATGCTTTGTACATTCCATGTATGGATTGAACGGGTCATCTATGTTTTCAAAATGGTTTTAGGGATTTATTTATATGTACATTAAAGTTTTATAATGTTAATTTATTTTAGATGTTTCAGAGTGGTATGGTACACTTTGATTCAAAAATCTATTTATTAAATTTTTTAAATGGTTTTGGAAATGTAATGATTATTTCAGTGTCTTGAATTGATTTCTTGTGATTTATAAGTGAAATGTTGATAATTTCAATCGTTTCGGTGTTATGATAATGTAATGGTACTTGGACATTTGATGGGGGTTACGTTATAAGACAAATACGGGTGGTTCTATGATAATTCTATGGTTGGTGAGCCCGAGATAGCTCTCCAATGCATTGAATAACATGATAGAGGTAAACGATAAAGTTTCTACTAAGAGATTTAGGGAATATACTATGATGGGTTTTCCAAACGTCACTATGAAGGTTACTCCCTATGTAGCTAGGAAAGCTATAAAGTAATTATGTTATAGATGCTATAAGTTACCTTTATGATTTATGATTTCTATTAGTTATTCTTAAATCTTATGATTTAATGTGGTATGTTAGAGCTTATGTTTTATGAGTAAAAGTATGATTTCATTAATTTGTATGTATTTATGGACTAATGTTTTCTTTCCTTATTTTATATCCCTTGTTTAGCTTTTCATGCCCATCCCATGTTTTTTAATTTTTTTCACAGTGTATAAGGAAGGGTAATAGAAAGGAAGAATTACAAAATATTTTTATCAAGAAAATAATTCTTGTTTTATTTAAGTAGTTTTATTACTATGAAAAAATTGGATAGAGTAGAAGTGTATACATGTAATATTCAAGATGTTATGTATAAGTTATGACCTAATTATCTAAACCTATAAAACTGAAAATATCTTCAATGTGAATTAATGTCAAATTATTGACTTATCTCAAGAATAAGTAATGGTTAAGTCTAGGGGCTTATAGTTTGTATCAGAAGTCGGTTTAGATACCTTTAGAGATTAGGGTGTTATTTAAGCATAAGTGACATAACCATAATCATTTGCATATATGAAGAGTTATAGTTATTTTTAGATAAATTGAATGAGTTTAAGATAACATGAATAATTATATCTTAGTATTTACCCTCTTCATAAGATTATATATGACGATTTTGCTGATATACTCACACTAACGTTTTTGGTTTTAGTAAATGAATGGATCTAGGTGGTACCAAAATAACAATGGATGTGAAGGAAACTGTGGTGGTTTTCAGAATAAGAAACCGAATGAAATGGGAGCTACAACAAAAACTCTTGTGGTAATTATTAACCAACTATCTAGAGTCATGATTTACCACTTGAACCTTATTAATTTTTCTAAGGTACCATATATGAGAGAAACTAATCCCTATGGAAGTTCAGGTAATAAGCATAAAGGTAAGTATATTAAAAAACCTACATTTCAAGTATGTGGAATGAAACACCTAGGAAATGATTCAAAGGGACATGAAGATGTTATAGATGTTGTAATGAAGGTCAAAAAGCGATAACCTACCGTGGAAAAAGGAAGCATTCAGTTGACTCCAGGAAAGGGAAATAATTTCTTTCCAAGGGATCAATTTAATGTTTTAAATGCGGTGTGCATGGTCATTAGACAAATAGATGTGCTAAAAAGAAGGTTTGGAAATGGGATTAGTAGGACCGTACAAATATATGTTTACCAATTCCTAATGTCATTCCAATTGAATATGAGGAAACTGAAAATGACTTATGAAAGGTATGGATTATTTCCTTGCTCATGTTTTTACATTATTGAATCTTATGAAGTTATGAATGTTTTTTTCTAGGATGGAATTATAGAAGAATAAGATGAAAAAACATAGATAATGGATTATAAATAATTTTCAATGATTAAGATGTCTACATTATAGGAATTTAAGAGTTATGATGGATCTATGGATGATGATATGTTTAAATGTATTAATGATGGGTTTGCATTGGAAGACTTATAGTATTTGTAACCCTTATGTTGTTATATAAAAATGTTAATTGAGGAAGAATTATTTTTTTCTTCTCTAGATATAGTTTTAAAGATCCATTAGGGTTTATATGATCCTTTAATTTGTTGTAATTATAGGTTATTACTTTTTGGGATGCAAAATTCAAGGTATGAGATAACCTTTGATGTTAAAATATGTTATGGTTATTTTTTAGGAATTTATCTCATTTTTTGGAATGTTGTAAAATTATAGTTTTTGAAAAAGGAAAACACACAGACCATGTGACAACCCGTCACATCAGACAACGCAATGGGAATTAAACCCACAACCAAAGTGTGACTGGGAATTATCACCAACCAGTAAACTACGTGAAGTCCCTGATTAGTATGTCTTATAAATTTTAGTGAAATGATTTTATGGATCAAGAATAAGTTGATTTTAGGAACTTATGTTTTATCAAATTGATATCCTTAGTATAGGAAAATGATTTGGTGATTAATTGATAAATGTTATTTTAGAACATGTTCACACTTTTGGGAACACTATATAACTAAGGAAAATAGAATACTATGAGATTTCATTTAAGGAGGAATGGATGAATTTTATTTTGGAAGAATCTATGTTTTTATTATCGACTTATAGAGATTTGGGTTGTTTGTGGAAATTATTAACTTGTCATTGAGAACACGCGGTTATGTTAATTAATTTTAATTTTGAGACTTTATGAGTAGTTGATGTTATTTGGGGATAAATGTCAACTCTGATTCATTACTCCTTAAAACGTACCTCCTTGGATGTTGATGAAGGAACCATATATATATATATATACGATTTTGTTAATTCTGAGACATCCAAATAAGAATATTAATATTTATTTGAAACCACTAATTGATTAATTTATTAAATTATAGAACAATTATGTGACTATATTTGATATAACTGTAGATCCGAATTTTATATCGAAGGTTTCATTAATACTGATGATCAGTGAATTTTCGGTGTATGGTATGTTATCTGGATGGAGCATGCATGGTATAAAATCATTTCTATACTAAATTACTCAGAAAAAAGTGATTATGCTTTGTAATGGGATAAAGGATAGTTATTTTGATTGTCACTAAAGATTTATTCTTTAAGATCACCCTTTTTGAAGAAATAAAATTAATTTTACAAAAGGTCAAATTGAAACAAATGCACCTCTAGCAGTGCTCTCAAGTAATCAAGTAAAATCTATTGTCTCAGTATTACCTCATTTTACTTTGGACCAACCATAAATGAGAAAAGGATAAAAGGTTCTGGAAGAGATCATAATTGGATAAAGCTGAGTATTTTTTGGGACCTTCCATATTTTTCTAATTTTATTGTTTGATACATGTTAGATGTAATTCATATTGATAAGAATGTTTCTGATAACATGTTTTATACCATGTTGGACACATTTTTAAGATCAAAGATAATGTAACGACACTATTAGATCTTGCATAGATTTGTAGAAAAATAGAACATGAATTATTTGATGATGTAAGATTACACAAATTAATGAAGCCAAAAGTAGATTACTCACTTATCAAAGAAAATAATTTATTATTATATCAATGTATTAGATATTTGAGGATACCAGGTGTTTATGCTTCTAATTTTTCTTGTTGTTTCATAAATAGAATATTAATAGGTTTAAATGTCCTGATTGTCATGTCATAATTTAATGATTTCTTCTTGTTGGTCTTAGAGGGCTGTTGAATTATTCAATCTGGGACTTATTGACAAAAATATGATTTTTTTTCCATGATATTTGTGTAGAAACATTGGATTATAATGCAGTGAATTACCTGTAAAAGATGTTTTTTTTAATTTTATGTAAATTTTAGAAAATATTTCCACTTATCTTCTTTGATTCCATGGAAAATTAAATATTGCATTTTCCATATGAAGCTAAATGTGGAGGGATGCTAAAATATTGGTGAATGTATCCATTTGAGAGATGTATTAAAAATTAAAGAAGAAAGTATGTAACAATGAATTAGTTGAAGGGTTGATTGTAGAAGCATACTTTCTAGAGAAAATTTCAAAAATTTTCTTTTATTATTTATAGTTAGAATATCCTTCAAAACATAATCAGATGGGTCACAATGTGCAATTTTTGATGCGGTCAGACAAAATTATTTTTTTGTTTTTAATCGTCCTGATCATGGTTTTAGTGGATATCATGAGCGATGAATTACAGATGAAGAACTGCACATAGCTCATACTTATGTTCTACTGAATTGTGAAGAAATGACACAATTTCTGCTGTATGTACTACTTTTTTATAATATAGTAAAATATTTAAAAAATATCTCTTTATTTACATTGAATTTATTATAGACTATATGATGACCATATCAAAAATAAATTTCTACAAATTATGTCTGCTTCTCTTGAGGAATGTCAACAACAAAATTTTGCATATTGGTTTCAAAGACTGGTAAGTAATGTTTTTTTTAGGGAACAATAAATCAAAATTTTAATGATATCTATTATTAAAAATTTTAATTATTTACAAGTAACACAATATGAAAACAAAATTAACAATTGATTATGTGTGCTAAAAAACTCTCCATCAAAATTGGTTCAATCTTATAATGGTTATGTGGTTAGTGGATTTAAATTCCATACACGCATATATGGCGAGTCAGAGAAATAAATGAATAATGATGTTTGTTTGAAAGGATACCATCATATGGAAAGTGAAGTTGAATTTTTTGTCATGCTAGATGAAATAATTGTGTTCTGTTATCTAGGAAAAAATTATGTTACAATGTTTAAATTTCATTGGTTTGATACTAATCAGGGGTTGCGAGTTCATCCATGAAATGGAGACATTGAAATTAAAAATAACGGTCTTCTTTCATAAAATGAACCATTTATGTTGGCACATCATGCACATCAAGTTTACTATATAAATTATTGTGATTTTTTGAGAGATTTTAAGGACTGGTGGAGTGTGATAAAAATGAAATCACATGAAAATCAGTTTATTAAAAATGAAAATGGTTCTATGGAAGTGCAACATATTGAAAATTTTCAAGAAACATCCCAATGTATATCTCTTACATGACGAGATATAAATATTGATGATGAAACCCCTCAATCAAGGGTTGATGAAATAGATAATTTTGATGAAGTAATAACGGATGATGAAACTGAAAGTCATATGGAATTTGACAATGATAAAGATGAGGATGAATACATTGATATAGATGAAAATGTTGATGAAGATAATGATTTATGTATTATATTAAGGTATTTAGTTAGAGGTAATTATCATATTATTATATTTATTAGTTTTTTAAATTTCATATTTGTATTAACAATCTGTTATAGGTAAAAGTATTTTATTCTAATAGTCATTAGTTTTTGATATTTCAAATCTATTTTAAAAATATCTTAGTGGTGAGAAGATTTGTTTTCGATGTCTGGAGATAATCCTCCTGATGATTTATTACATTCTCTTACTGATGCTGAACTTCCTGATGATGAGCCCGATTTAGCTGCTCCAACTGAGGCTGGTGAAACTACTAGGAGGGGGTTCAATCGTGGTTGATTACTGATTCTAGAACCTATTCTATAGATATTACAATTTATTGATTTTGATCCATGTTTATATATGTTTGATTAATTGTTTAATAATAAATTTATTTTTTATTAGATAGATGTATTAATTTTTTTATACATTTTATGATTATTTATTAGTTATAATCGTCATAGTTTTTTGTATTTATCCACTGTCCGGGATCATGCCATTCTGAGAAATTATTTTTTTGATCCATTGGTGTCATGGGACCTGGTACACATCGTCGCGCATGACCAGATGTTCAACCACTAAATTTTACATTATTTAATAATATATAATATTTTAAAATTTCTTTAATTACAAACGTATATTTTTTAATTGTCTTCTAGAATTTATTTTCTCTGATTTCTAATAGTTAGAGAGGTCCTATCCTAAAGGCATGGGATACTTGTATATGTGTGTGCTTTCATCAGTTTCTACACAAAATCAGAAAGTGAGCTATGGATAAAGCTTGTGCTACCGTCTTCGATCAATCTTGTTTCTAACATCATCCTGAGTATATATCATCTCAAGTATGGGATTGGTTGTGCTATTTCTAGCTAGAAGAGACTTTTATGAGGAGATCAACAACTGGACATCAGAGCTAGAGGAGGCAATAGGCCACCCATAGGTTTTGGAGTCATACATTTGTCATACATCAATGAAATATAGTATGTGATATTATTTATTAATATTTATTTATTTTAACTATAAATGTTTGTTATATTATACATGTCACTACTGATCCATCTATTATACAGTTTGAAGTTTATGATAACATGTATTCTGATCCCCATACAAGATAAGTTTAGGAGAATGACAACACCGTATTGTGGTTAGTGATTTTGTTGAACAATTTCATCAATATTAATTTTATTGTTATTCAAAATTTTTATTATATTTAAAATAAAATATGAGGATGTGACTTCTTATTCATAGGAGAGTCAAGATGAGGCCAAACAAGATGTCACTACTGATCTAGGTTTTCATGAGAAGGCTTTGATATAGGTGACTTCACAGGGTGTTAAGAAATGTCGAGTGATTGGTATTGGTTTTCGACTAACACCTATGAGTTATTATGATACTTCTGTGATAGCATCAGTGAGCATGAAGGGACCTCATGGAGAGTCATCATCGACACCGTCTTCTACTGTAAATTATGAGGAGAGGTTGAGAGCTTAGGATGAGATGATACAACAAATGTAAAAGATGAGGGAGGTGGATCTTGAGCAGTAACGTCTAAGAGATGAGAATATGATGGTGTATATGTGGCGACTTGCGCGTGGTGTTGGTATGAAGTTTCCTCCCCCTGGTCCATCATGTGATCCTCCTCCACATAAAGCCAGTTGATGATTTCTAAATATTTTCCTGACTATTTTGTAATTTGGTATGATAGACATATTATATTTGAAATGATTTATTAATTTTATGTGTGTTTTAATTTTTTTAATTATTTCAAATGTTTTTTAAATTTTTTTTATTTTATTAATTTATAAATATTTTAATTATTTTTTAAAAGGTTATTTGTGATGGATATTCACAAAAGGGTTATAAATAATATTTTTGGTTTTTTTTTGCGACAGACTGTATATCATTCACAAAAAAGGTTTTATGTGACAGACCATGGAAAATAATTGTATTTGCGACACCTTCTTTCATGACGAGCTATTTGCAACATACACCCATCACAAAAAGTCAATTGTGACGAGAATTTATCGCAAATACAGCATTGCAATTTTAAGAAATTTTTGTTGTGTTATTACTAGAACTCATAATGCATAAATTTAATAAAAAATTGTAAATCATTAAAAATACTTTATTAATATATGAATATATATATATATAATTTTATCAAATTTGATTTATATAAGTCTAAATACGCATTTACACTTAATATATAATATATTTAGTCAAAATGTATTATAAAATAATTTAAAAAATAATATTAATTAATAATTTTCTAATTATTACCAAGAAATAGTCATAGAATTAAAATTGGTTAATGTAAAAAATTAAAAAAATTAATGAATTGTCTAATATAAGTTGAAAACAGGAATTGAATATAAAATGACCTCATCTTTTGATCTACGTGACTATTTGAGATCAATCACATACCAAATTGTATCTTGTGATGGTACCTATGTTGTGGTGACTTGGGGGAACCACAATCACTATTTTTTCGAGGTCAAAAATGGTCTAGAAGGCCTCTAAAACCAATTTTTTAGTTGGGATACCCTAATTTTTTAATATTCACTCGTATTTTTTCTTCATTTAAGAGGGTCGTTTTGGTGATTTTTTAGTTGTGACTAATTTTATTGTCAAGTACTAATTTCAAATTGATATTATTGTTTTGAAATTTTATCATTTTTCATATTGTAGTTTTATATATAATTTAATATATGCATATTTTTATATATTTACATATAATAAATAAATAGATAAATACATATATTTGTACATATTTATATAAAAATTTATTTTTAAATATATAAACTAGATGGAAATATATATTTTTTATTCATTTCAGTTAAAATAAAATTTTATCCATTTTATTTAACTTATTTATACATATGCGTGTGTATTAATAAACACATATATAATTATATTTATTTTCTAATTTATGTAAATGAATATTAATATATAATATATTTATATATATATAAGTATATATATATCACACACACAAACAAAAATATATTTTCTGAATGTATTTAAAAACAATTAAATAAATATATGAATAAAAAATATGAATGCATATATATATATATATGAATATACTAAAATATAAAATAAAATAATCTTGGTGAAGTGGTAAAGGTGTTCATGTTACAATAGGAGGTCTAGGGATTGAATCTAGTCCCACACATGGGGTTAACATGAGGACTTCCTGTGGAAAAGCACTAATACAAGTTATTTCTGAGCATAGAGAAAGGGGTAGAATGTGTTTAAAATGGGGTGGGAGGAGCACTACAAAAACGTATTATTTTAAAAAAAGTATTAGGTCTTAAAAAAGGGACGATAAAATTCCCCTTTATCAATACTTTTTATTAGCACTAATAGAACCCCCTTTATTAATTATTTCCTTTTATCAAAACTAAAGGGTACCTTTATCAGCAATTTTTTTTTACACTACTATAGGCCCCCTTTATCATTGTTAAAAAATCACTATTAAAGGTTCCCATTACTAGGGCTAAAAAATGATATAATCAAGGCTCCCTTTATAAGTGTTTTTTAGAACTAATAAAGGTGTGTATTTAACATCGCTTAGATTAATAAATCGTTTTAATAACTATTATATCTAATTTTAGTTCTATTAAAAGCATGACTTGTAGTAGTGTGGATTAAGGTGCATATGATTCCTACACATCATAAATGATGACCGAATCATTTTCCAAAAGTATCAAAACAATCTAAATGTGCTTTATCACTATTGAGTATACAATCAATTTTTTTAACTATAATGTAAATTTTAGACTAAAAAAATAAAAATCGATTCGTACTAGGCATATGATTAATTAGATTGAGGTACAGTTGATTCCTACACATCACACCATTTCTTTTTATTATTTAATGAAATCAAAATTCAGGGTTATCAAAAAATTTCTATTTGATATCCTATAATGTTTAATGCATTATATAATAAAATGGAAAGGGTATCATCATGACTGAATCATCCTTGTTGAGTGCATGATCATAGTACATTAGTGTATCATCCTTGTCGAAAACTTCATCAATAATTTTTTTTATCTGATCATTTTGTGCAGTTAACATCGCAAAAAATGATTTCTATAAAAACTATTTTAGATAAATAAATTTCTTCATTTTCTCTATAAAAATTAAAAAAATAATTATAATATAAATTCATAAGAAAATCAACTAAAAATATTAGATAAAATGATGATAAAATTAACTAAATAAGTAGTTTGAAGTCACATATTCATGTTGTGTGCATACATTTTGACACCATGTATTCTTCCCATTCATTTCTAAATAAATTCATTTCCTCTATTGAATATTAGGACGATTGAAATTCTTATTAGTATAAGAAAAATATATATAAACAAAGGATTAATAAATATTTTAAATGAAATTTTAATTATCTTTGGAAATACATCTTCTAGGATGATAGTTTTTTTTGGTAGAATGTGATATCTTTCAAAAAATTTCAAACATAAAATAAAAAATATTTTTTATTAGTTTATTTAAAGTACATATGAAAAATTAAGAAAAATAATTCAATTTTTTGACATATGTTTTGATAGTGAAATGTAATTCTATATACCTTAAGACATATCTAGTTGTAGAAGTCACTAGGCTTCTTGTGCTCATGGAATGTCCTTATGAATTGATTTTGATGATATTTGAATACCATCCTATCGTAAAATAATTTTCATAAAAAATGATACAAAATGTATAACATGAGGTTTATTAGTAAAATTTTTCCTGTATTTTATTACAAATTCATAAACTTCATCATGTGTGGTCGGTTTGCTGGGTATCTATGTGTTGAATCCAGATAATAAATCATTAGAGTATCCAAATTGATCGTAATGGGTAACCATTTTTGCCTAAATAATAGAATGGAATAAGTAATAAAAGGAATTAAAATATATTTTTTATGAATAAATTATACAGTTTTACCCCTGCATCATGGATATTAAGAAGATTCTTCCATAAATAAGCTTTCTTTTGAACATTATGGACATTTTTTCATTGTTACATCATATTCATTTGGTTATAATGGGATTTTTTTGTATATGTGATGTGAGAACAAATGAATCCAAAATTTTATGCCTAGGTTTTTCCCATCAAATATTATGGATATATATGCCTTTAAAAATATGAATAGTATTTTACTGTAATGAACACAGTAGACTATTTTTTGAAAAATAAATTATAAAATCACACCTCATTTATACATTTAAAACTAAGACTCTAATCCATTCATGATTGAATATTTCATTTAAATTATCAAGACCAATATAGTATATAATGGACTCTCCATAATTTTATTCTTCAAAATCACTTATTTTTGTACCACCAATTTTTAACATTTTATCCACATGAACATGTAATGTTAGTAAATATATAAGTTGAATGAGAGTGATAAAGTTACATTATAAAAAACATTTTAATTGGTTAGTTGATCCTTTAGATCATTCAACCTTCCATTTCACCCCTTCTATTTCCCTATGTGTAATAACAATCATCGGTTGAGGTTTTTTTCATTAAAGGTTGATGTTTTTTCATAAAAAATAAATTGGAATGGAATACCTCCTTGTCAACATGTATTTTTACAAGATCAAACATTAACACAATGATATTTCCAATAACAATATTGACCATATTAACAACTAAATTAAGTGAAATAGGTTGATCAAGTCTTGAATCATGAGATACGTGAATCACCACTCTCACATGACCTATTGGATGTTGTTTTTTCATAGAATATATCATTGTATATTACACACTGTACCCCTAACAACAAGGATATGGGTGGACAATGATAGATATAAATCACAATCATTTCATTTTTATAAGCATCATACAACATTACACCTGAATCCGACATTAATTTCAAATATTTGATCAATGAATCCATATAAACATCAATATCATTACCTGGTTTATTTGGTCCTGATATAAGAAGAGATAACATAATGTGTTTTCATTTTTTGTATAACCATGGTAGAGAGTTATAATTTACAAACATAATCAGACATGTTCTATGGTACTAATTTGAAAACCAAAAAGATTCAATATAGCTATTGATAACACAAGACGAAGGTTTCTCAGCTCGTTTCCAAATTTAGGATACTCATGGTCAAATTTCTTCCACCTAGGAGCGTCTACTAAGTGATGAAGTTTTCCCTCATTATTTCGTATATCTACATGGAATTTAAATTTCATTAAAGTATCCTCACTTTCATATATGCTCCTAAACCCTGGAATAATTTGAAAGTATAATACAACTTTTATAAGACCTAATTCATCATTCTTGTATCGATGCATACCAAACTTTGGGAACTTTTCAATTGATTCATAGTACCTTTAAAACAGTATAATGTTGTTTGGATAGACATGTATTATTTAAAATATCATACCCATTAAATGTATCATTCTATTAGAATCATATGTTCAGAAAGCTCATTATCCTTTAGGTGTATATCATTCCAGAGAGAAAGTAGTTTAGTATATATGGTTTCACTCCATCTGTTATCAACTATTATATTATTTATCTTTATTTTATAAGATAATACTATATATTTAGTAAAACATGTATACAATTAAATCTTTTTATAACTGTTTAACTTCTCAAACAATTTTTGACAATCACAGAATTCATCTTCAATTGTCATTTTCATTTCCTCAATACTATTTTCATCATCATTCACACCTGTAATCATATCATAGATACAACCTTAATCATTTTTAACACTTGTAAATATATATTACGATCCATAAAATGTAATTTTTTTATAGGAACTAGCTACATTAATTTTTTTCCATGTTTATTCCAACAATTATAACTTTGATTTATTCCATTATAGATCAAGTGCTCTTCCAAATCCTTTGGACTAATCAATCTTGAATAACAACAGTAAAAAATGGAAAAAGAATATGAGAAAGGGTCATATTCATGATCTTTTGAAAACATGATGAACTTTTTGACCCCATCCTCATAAAAAATTTATATGATTAGTATCCATCCATTATTGATTTATATCCATCCTATACGATTCAGTGATATTAATATTTAACGAAATAAATAAATACACACAAAGTATGAGATTAGAACCCATAATATGTCAATCTCAAAGAATCATTTATGCTATATGAATCCATTATTTTAATATAATATCATCTGAATAATGTGTATTTATATATTTTTTGTAGTGGTGGAAATCATTGAAGGAAAGAAATGTGTTATATCTAATAAGTTTCAAAGAATCTAAATAAATTTTCAGCTATTACAAACCATAGAGATAAAGGAAGGTTTCTGTAAATTTTCTAGGTGGGAGTACAATAAGAGGGAGAAGTTGATATTTATTAATTTCATCACTTGGTATATGGAGGGCCAGATGGTGTTTTAGTGACACGATTCCTAGGAGTCAAAGATGATATTATATTTATTTATAAAAATTTAATTACAAATATGTTTTTATAAATATATGGATAAATAAATATTTCAAAATATATTTTATGTTTCAAAACCCCGTAATCAGGTTCAGATAGGGTTCATCTTTTAAACAAATTACCCAAACCCACCCAGATTAATAAACATGTAATAATTTTAAATTTAATATATATATATATATAATTATATATAATTATGTATATATTTAAATTATATATTTATATATATATAATTGTATATGTGGAGGGGTAATCAGATGGGCGGGTGCTGGTGAGCCCTAGATAATTAGCTTTCACCATATTCTAGGCTAGTTCCAATTGATCTGGTGCTAGCCATACTCATTTCCCCTAAAAAAACTAAACATTTTCCCATTATATTTAAAAATAAACACCTAGGTTGAAATCCACACCCCCCAATTCATTCTTCCTAAAAAAACAAGGAGCACTTGGAAGGGTAATTCATTTTCCACTCTTATCATATCATTAATCCTGTAAAAAGACATTACACGCCTTAATACATTTGCATTCAATTTTTTAAAATATTTTTAACATGGGTTTATTTTATTTTTATTTTCTAGAAAAATTAAATAAAAAATTCGTAGTCCCACACATATATCATCTATCTCACTCAGAAATCATAGATCTTCTACCCTTATAGTGGTCAATGATAGAGATGGAGGGGAGGAAGATCAATGTTATGAATCTTCATCTTCAACCTCTATCCACCACCACCAGTTTCGACTGAGAAACCTGATTTCCAAAACAAATGTAACCAAATTTTATATATCATATATTATATTTATAACACAAAATCTTCATGGTATTGTGATGGGATTTTTCTATGTTAACTCTGACATAGTTATAGATCAAAGACTTAAAATGAAATCACAGAGCACAAATATGGGAAGCATAAGACAATATTTTACAATGGGAGGACCTGTGTGTGTGACTTCAAAAAAATTTATGTGTGAATAAAAAGAACTATGTTATATTAATATGAGGTTTATTGGAGTTGGGTAGGGATTCATTTTTTGATGCAACACATTTTTTTCATTGATCTTTGAAACGATTCAGGTGAGGGTCATAATACTGGTGGTGAGAAGGGAGAGGAGGGAGAAGGACATAGATTTCCAACTTCTGACATCAATTTTCAAAGGTGGTGCACCAACCTCACCTCTCATAGATTTTAATTTTGGTTGTGACACATTCTATATGTGTATAATCTATTCTTTTGGAAGACATGGGAGTAATCAATGGTGTAGAAGGATGTCATTTTTTGAATCCCAATAGTTGCTAGAGATTGGTGGGAGTTGTGTGAAACTCAACCCCTCCCAGCATGGCTATATAAGGAGGCCTAGGAGAGCTTCCTAAAATAATATGTGCCAAAATATCTCATTATATCCAGTGAGAGAACCTCGAGATCTCCATGTGTTAGAAAAAGGTAGGTGTTTAAGGGATATTTTGTAACCTCCATTCCTGCTAAAATAAAAGGCCAATTTTATATTCCATTGACATATCTTTGTGATTAGAGAAACACAAAAGTGGCATTAGAGGAGTTTATAGTGAAATGGTGGTGAGCATTGAGGTTTTTTTAGTGGCTAGAAAATTTTTGTTTCCTAGAATTGTGTTTTGAAGGAATATTCTTAAATTTCATGTCACGTCAATTCCAAGGGTGAAAACGTCATTGAAAACAAATCCAATACAAGATACCTAGGATCAGTCAATGTTTGGTCAACGTTATGGTGCTAAAATACCCCCTAGATAAATAAGAAGACACAATTCCATCACCATCGACATTTTTGATGAGATTCCAATAGCTGCTCTGGGGCACCACATTATCACCACGTCATCATTATGTCATTAGTCTGTCTTAGCTATTGAAACTGATTTCGTCATATCTTGACCAATCATTGTCTGATTTTGATGATCTTGGAGTTGATTCCACTATTTTTTACCATTATTGACACAATAGTGAGCTCTATTTTCCAAATGATGAACTAAATTTTTAATTAATTAAATTTTAATTGAGGGACTATCTATGAGTGGGATGATCATGTTGAATTCTCCAAACTACTCAATTTTTATGTCCTAAATGGAAGATCTACCAAATGAGAAAGATCTTTTTGTACCCATTGATAATAAAGAAGTCAACCCAAATGCTACCAAGGAAGCTGAGTAGAAGAATATAAATAAAAAGATGATCTATTAAATCTTTCAATGGATCGAACATGTCATCTACCACCATGTTTCTCAAGATATTGGTGTATATGAACTTTGTATGATGTGGGAAAATACATACCAAACAAATATCCCTTAGAACAAGATCCTATTTATAAAGAGGATGATGAATCTTTGATTACAATGTGGAATGTCTATAGCTAAAAGACCCACAATTTCCACATCCTTTTGAATCAATTGGTGGATGTAGGTAAGAATCTGACTTATAAAGATTAGGAAAACCACCTACTATGAAAACATCCTGATAGGTGGGATATGCTTGTGGTGTCACTCAGAAAATCAGAACCTGGAGGAAAAATTACCATGGAAATGGTAAAGGATGCACTTTTCAATGAGGGGGCCCAAATGAAGGATGCAATTTACAACAAGATGTAGGCTCTCATCCTAGAGAAGTGAGGGATACTAAAAGGAGGAGGTCAAGGGGTAAGAATTAGAGGCTGAATTAAGAGTATTTGAAGGTCCAAAGATGGAAATACCCCAACATAGAAATGATACCATTGTGTAATGAAGGGAAACATGATGAAAAACATCCAAAAGTTGCTACAATAAAAGGGTCAAAGTAGAAACCAACTGAGAAAAAATGGAGATGCACATGTGAGAGTCATCATAGAAGTTGTGATTTTCACTAAATATGAATAAGTGACTTTCTTCCGCATATTAATACAAGACACAAAATGGATGGTTGATACCATAAAATCATACCACATCACTTCACATCATATGTATTTATTGAATTATCAAATTGGTGACCTTGGTGTATTGAATAAGGGGAATACCAATTTGATAGAGATTATTGGAATGGGTGATATTAAATTCAAGAATAACATTGGATACAAAATAACCCTAAAGTATGTTTGATATTTTTCAGGACATTGGCTCAACATATTTTCAAGATTAACCTTTAATCGACAAGGATATGGAATTATCTTCATCAATAGAGTATGGAAGATGAAAAAAGGATCCATTTTTATCACCTGAGGACACATATGCAGTATGTTTTACAAAATTAACATGAATATATGTGCATAAATCCTCAAAATGGTGGAAGAAGAGACTTCATACAATATGTGGCATGTGAGACTCGTCCACATGAGTGAAAAATGATTATCTAACCTAATAAATAAGAAGTAAATTATTGTTGAAAAGGATTCATCACCTGATCCTTGAAAATAATGCTTTTATGGGAAGAAACATAGAGTATCATTCAATACTTCATTATTAAGGAGATCCGAGTGGTTGGATTTAGTGTAATCTGATGTATGCGGTCCCATTGATGTGCATCTTATGAGAGGTAAAAAGTTTTTTCTATCCTTTATTGATGATTCGTATTGAAGGATTCAAGTTTTATTCTTATGTATTAATGACCAAGTACAAGAAAACATCATGACATTTCACACCATGGTAGAGCATGAAACTAGAAGAAAAGTGAAGTGTATTCATTCAGAAAATAATGGAAAGTACACATGCAAGGAATTTTATGATTATTGTAGGAGTCTAGGAATCTGATATCAAAGGATGGTCCCATTCAACTCACAACATAATGAAGTTGTGAAATAATGAAATGAACCATCATAGAGAAGGTCAGAAGCATTATGAGATTGGATAAGCTACCTACGCCATTCTAGGGAGAAGATGTTTATGTTTTATTATACCTTATCAACATATCGCCATCAACATCACTATATTTTGAGATTCTATATAAGAGATAGTCTAATAAACATTCCTCTTACTCTCATTTATGATTATTGGATGTTTTTTATTTTCAAATTTACACAAGTAGATCACACAAAAGCTAAATGGGAGATCTACTCCATGTATCTTCATTGGATATTCATATGAGGAGTTTATATATAATATTTGGGACCAAAGGAGAATAAGGTGATAAAAAAATATATTTCATGTTCCATGACAACTAGGCGATCATGGGCATTCAAAATCCAAGAATTTATTGAAGGTAATGTGTTGAGTAATCAATTCATGATCTAGAACTAGCACCAGAACCACCTATAAATGAAGTGTAGGAGGTGTTGGAAGACTCATCAAAAATGGAACATGAGGTAGTGGAGGAGGATATTGAGTTGGGGGAGTCTTAATCACCTCCACAAGAAGTTGGAAAACCATCATTGGATCTATGAGATGTTAGGTTTTTCAATCCTAACATACTAAAGGTTATAAGATCTTTACATGGAAGGATTCCATCAAAAAAAAATTTCTAGTTAGATTACATATTGTTGGCCGGTGAGGGGAGCCAGAAGGATACTAGGAATCAATGTCTCATCCTAGAAAACTAAATTGAATGCATAAAATGAAGGATTTTATGGAGTTGTTTATAAATAACTAAACATATTATTTGGTGGATCTACCTAATGGTAAGAATTTACTAACAAAAAATGGGTGTTCAAGGTGAATAAGGATGGAAGCAAAAAGGAGGTCAATCAAAAAGTTCAGTCAGTAGTCAATATATTCCTTTAGAATAAATGATTTAACTTTGATGAGATCTTTTCACCCATGGTGAAGATGGATTCTATATAATTCATTTTCATATTGGTGGCAATCATGGACTTGGATCTTGAACAAATGTATGTGAAGATAGTGTTTCTTCATGGTGACCTCCTCAAGGATATCTATATGGAGCAACCTAAAGGTCTTGAGAATTCTGGATAGGAAAATCTCATCTTCAAATTGAAGAATATATTGTATGGAATGAAATAATATCCAAGATATTGGTATGAGATGTTTGAATCATTCATGGTGAGTAATGGATACAAAAAGACATAGGCCGACTAATGTGTTTACTTCCAGAGATTTCAGGATTGAGAAGTTTTTTCTATTCTACATTCTGTTGATCAAATGTTTATTATTTGAAAGGATGAAGTGAAGATCAAACAATTGAAGGATTTATCTACGTATTTTTATATAAATGATTTGGGACCATCTCAATAGATTTTGGGGATTCATATCATCCATGAATGAAGGAGGAGGAATTGATGGCTATCTTCGGAGAATTATGTTGAACATGTTCTAAAACATTTCAATATGGACATAGCCAAACCAGTAAGAATTCCTCTTCCCAAACATATAATGATTTCAAAGAGTTCAAGTCCGTCATACAATGAAGATATTGAGGTGATGGAGATGATATAATAATACTCAATATTTGGAAGCATGATGTGTTCTATGGTGAGTATGAGGCCAAATATTTTCTATGTAGTGGAGATCATGAGCCAATTTATATCTAATACAAGGAAGCAACATTAGGATACTGTGAAATGGATTCTAAGGTATCATAAAGGAATATAAAAGATATTTTTTTCCTAAGGGGTATTTAAATATCTCTTGGAAGGATATGAAGGTGTAGATATTACTGGAGATCCTGATAGATTGAAATCTACATCAAGATACATCTATACATTTTTAGGAGGAGCTATATCATGGAAGTCAAAGTTGCAGAAGTGTATTTATTTATCCATGATGGATGCAGATTACATTATTTCATTAGAATATGGAAAGGAGATTTTGTGGATAAATCATTTTATCTAAGAGAACATATTTATCCAGAATGAGAATAGGGTTCATTGCGATAGACAACATGATTTGTAATTGGTCATTAACTCCATGTACCATTCCTAGATGAAGAACATTGACATTATCTATCATTAGCAATTCAACGTGATGGATTGATAGTTGATGCGACTTATAAAGATTTACATGATGGAGACTAGGAGGGATATTTTGAAAAAGGTTCTTTCTTGGGAGAAGTTTTACTTTTGATAATCCTCTAGAGGATTGTAGCTGGTGGGGGAGAATTGATGGAGATTCCCAGCTTCCCACCACCATTTTCAATGGTGGTTCACCAAACTCACCTCCAATGGATTTACATTTCCAATTATACACATTCTACACATGAAAAAAACTATTCTTTTAGAAGCCATGATATTTTTCAATGATGTACGAAAATTTCATTTTTGAAGTCCAATGTTTGGTGGGTATTTTTGGGAGTAGTGTCAAACGTGACACCTCAACCATGGATATATAATGAGGCCGTAGGGATATTTTTGAAATCATCCTAGTTGAGTGAGATCAATATATATAGGGATAAATCCTTGAGAGATCCATGTGTGAGAAAAATAGAGGTATGGGAGGGGTAATTTTGACCATTGTTCTTATTGAAATAAAAGGCTAGTTTCATCTTCAATTCATCTCTATATGTGATTAGTGAATAAAAATAAGAATAGAACAGAAGGTTTAAAATATCATGGTCAGAAAATAAGGATTTCACAGTCTGTGAAATCTCAGCTGCACAGGACTATAGTTCTTTCCATATAGAAATCGATGCAAGAGTTCCTATTTATGGGTAATCATCAAGTGTAAGTTGGTTCCATTTATCTTAATAACTAGGTAGTTATCCCAAAGGGAGTGTAATTTTGTATAAAATAATCACTAAAACAAACCTATTTTGAATCCTCATGGGAACTATATGTCAATCATTTATTTTAACAATATGTGATGATAAAATTTTTATGAGCATAAATTTTGTCTCTTTGTTTCCTAATGTAATTTTTCCTCTATCTCAATTCTACAACTTTTTATATTTTTATATCACATTTAACTGAATTATAGTACTTCATTGATCTTAAAATTTCTCCATAATAAGAAGAAAATATTAATTTCCATTGTCACCATTATATTTATTTAACTCATTTTATAAAGAAATTATCTCCTCTTTATTCACAATAAGTTATTTTGTTATTCCCTTGTAACATTATTTTTTATTTTTACCTTTTCACTACAGTTATAAATCTTATCCAAGTTAGAATTTAAGTTATGTCTCTAAACCTACCATTTTATCAATATAATCATTATTTTTATTTACATTTATAATTAGCATTCATAACATTATTTATTCTAAACAATATTGGGACACTTATAGTTTCAAGATTTTACCCTTACCAAATCCATATCACGATTAACTATAAACATTCATTTCACTCTCACTGTTATAGTCCCCCATTTATTAATGATAGAAAACCCCATTATCTACATTAAAAAAGTGATGATGTTATATTAAATGATAAAAGGGTTACCCTTTTTACAGTGCTAAAATGAATTGATAAAGGGGGTCCTTTATCAGTGTCAATTGAACATTGATAAAGGGATCCTTTATTAGTGCTAGAAATAATATTGATAAAATACAAACTATTGTATTATGCTGCTAAAATTATAGAACACTACAACAGAATATGAAAAATTTAATTCAAATAAATTTTACATAAAAAATATAATTGAAAAATCACTATATTATGTAAATTTCAAACAATGGTTTGTATAATTACATTAGTATGTAAAATTTATCACAAACAATCAAAAACTTCAGTGTTCCATTATCATCAGCCCTCAACCCCATCTCAAAAGAGCTAGGTCATGCCATATGTTTACAAACAAAGCACCCAATCTCAAGAAAAAGAGTTTGAATGTTTATGAAAATAAATATTTTTTTAGTAATACTATAAATAAATAAATTAAAATAAATATGAAATAAAATATTAATAAAACGTCATTTTAAAATTGAATCCACACACTTTGTGTCCTACCAGTCACACAATGTCTTAGATTGATGTGTATTTGATTCCTACATGTCAAAATGACTTATGGACTGTTTTCTTAAAGTATAAAAACAATCCAAATACATTTCACTAGTTTTAAGTATGTCACATGTCTTTTTTTTTACAAAAATTCCAATTTAAAGTGAAAACACAAACTTAGTGTCATAATGATCATATAGTGTGTTAGTTTGAAATGAGACTAATTTATACATATCAAAAATAAAATATTAATCATTATACTAAATTATCAAGATAATTCGATCATGTTTTATTAGTTTTCAATGAGTGAAACATGTTTTGAAATAAAATATCAATTTTAAACTGATAACATACACATTGAGTTATATCGGGAACACCGTGTATCAGATTACCGTGTGGATGATTATTATACATCAAAAATTAATTATGGATCATTTTATTAAAGTATAAAAACTTTGTAAATGAGTTTTATTGGTATTGAGTATATGATATATTTTGAACTAAAATATGAATTTTAAATAAAAACACAAACGTTGAGAAATAACAATCACACTATGTGTCATATTTATGCGAGGAAGGTTCAAACACATGAAAAATGATATATGGATTATTTTTATAAATTATAAAAATAATAAAAATGTGTTTTCTTGGTTTATATTATGCCATGTGTATTTTTTTACTAAAATGTCAATTTAAACTGAAAAAATACACTTTGAGTCATATTGGTCACATCATGTGTTAGTTTGATGTGAACCGATTCGTACATATTTAAAATATTCTTGGAATAATATTCCTAAGTTATCAAGAAAATATGAGCATGTTTGTTTAGTTTTCAATGAGTGAAACATGTTTTTAACAAAAATTTCAATTTTAATCAAATAACATACACTCCGAGTCATACTGGGCACACCGTGTATCAAATTAAGGTTTGGATGATTCATGCCCATAAAAAATCACTTATAGATCATTATCATATACTATCAAAAAAAATATTATTTTTTTATCCATTTTGATTATGTGATGTTTCTTTTGAACTAAAATTTCATTTTTTTTAAAAAAACACACACTTTGAATCATACCGGTCACACCGTGCAAGATATTGATGTTCGATTGATTCCTATAAGTTAAAAATGGCATAAGGATTATTTTACTAAAGTGTCATGATAATATGTATGTGTTTTATAGGTTTTTAGTGAGTGAAACATGTTTTTAACTAAACAGACATTTTTATACAAAAAAATACACTTTGAGTCTAATGGTCATACCATGTATCAGATTGAGGTGTGGCTAATTCCTACACATAAAAAATGAATTATGGATAATTTTCCAAAAGAATTAAAATAATATTATTTTTTCTCAATTTTGATCATGTGACATGTGTTTTGAAATATTGTGGAATTTTTTTACTAAAACATACACTTTGTGGCATACCAGGTACACCTTGTATTTGATTGAGGTGAAGCTAATTCTTACACATCAAAAATTATGAATGAATTATTCTACAAAAGTATTAAAACATTATGAATGTGTTTTCTTTCTTTTGAGTATGTAATGTATGTTGAGAACTAAAATATAAATTTTAAACTAAAACATAAAAATTGATTCATACTTGGAATAATGTTTATCAGATTGAGGTGTAGTTTATTCTTACACCACACACCATGTCTTCTTATTATGAAATGCATTCAGCATTTGAGGTTATCTAAAAATATTTCTATTTGATAACCTGGATTTTTTAATGCATTGAAGAATAAAAATAGAAGTGAATCATCTTGACTTCATCATCCTTGTTGATTGCATGATCATAGTACATGAGTGAAACATCATTATTGAAGATATCATATGTAATTTTTTTTCTCATATCATATTTTGATCTTAATAGAACACAAAATGGTTGAAGAAAAAAAAATATATGAAGTTACTTCTTTATGATATCCATATGAATTAACAAAATAATTATCACATAAAAATTATATGAAAATTAAATAAAAAATAAGATAAAATGTTGAGAAATGTTACAAAATAACATGTAGGAAGTCACATCTTTATGATATGTACATAAATTATAACCCCATGTATTCATCCCATTCATTTATAAAAAATATATTTTCTCTATTGAATACAAGGATTTTCAACAGTCCTAGTATTATTAGAAAAATATAAATAAAAAATGATTAATAAACATTTCCAATGAAATTGTAATTATCATCAGAAATACCAATTTAGGGATGCTATATTTTTGATCGAATTTGACATCATTCAATAAATTTCAAACATAATAACCAAAATCTTTTCTATTGGTTTTTTTCGAGAACAATAGAAGTATTGAGAAAATTAAGTAATTTATTTTGATATATGTTTTGATAGTGAGATATTATTATATATACCATAATATATATAGAGTTATATAATTCAATAGGCTTCTTGTGATCATGTACCATCCTCAAGCAATGATTTTGATGATATTTGAACACCTCCATATCATTACAAATTTTATCATTAAAACATAATTTAAAATGTATAACTTCATGTTTGTTTGTAAAATGTTTTATGTAGTGTATTAAAAATTGATAAACATTATCATGTGTTGTCTATTTATTGGGTAATTTATGTATTGAATCTATAAAATAAATATTTGTAGTACGAAAAATTATCAAAATGAAAAACCAATGTTGTGTAAAAAACAAAATGGAATAATTAATGAAAGGAATGAAATCATATAAAAATTTTATTTCAACAATTTCTACAAATTTCTTCACTATTAATTTATATTTCTTTGGTTCCAATGAGAATTTTTTTATATAAGTGATGTGAGGACCAATGAGTCCAATTTTTTTTCAAAGGGTTTTCCCTTCAAAAATTATGAATATAAATTCAAGATAAAAAAATTAATATAATTTAACTATAATTAACATAGTAAATCATTCATTGGAAAAAAAATTATAAAACACACCAAATTTATAAATTTACAATAAATACTCAAAGCCATTCATCCTTGAGGATTTAATTTAAATTCTAAAGACCAATATTTTCTCTAATAGCCTATCTGTACATTTTTTTTCTTCAAAATCAACTATGGTTGTATCCCCACCTTTTAACGCTATATCCACATGAACATGTAATGTTAGTAAATGTGGAAGTTGAACGATCATGGTAAAGGCACTTTCTAGAGATATTTGTTGATTGGTGTGTTGATCCTAAAGATCATTTTGATTCAACCTTACATTTCACCCCTTACCCTTCCCTATCTATAGTAACATTCTTCAGTTTAAACCTTTTTTCATTAACTATTCATGGTTTTTCTTAAAAAATAAATTTGAAGGAAAAACCTCAACATTGAAATTTATTTTTACAAGATCAAACATCCACACTATGAATGTTCTAATAAAAATCTCTTATATATAAACATATAGATCAGGAAGTGGAACAGATAGCTCGAAGCTCTGCTATATATAGAAATCCCCACTATTACAAGTCCTATTGAATTTTTTTCGTATAATATATACTCTGATATTGTACATTGTACCCCTCGCCAAAATGAGATGGGTGGGTGCTGATAGATATAAATGACAATCATTTTCACTCTATAGAATCTTAGTATAGGAAAGGTATCAGCTCCTTATTGATTCAAATTTCATATAACCAATTATGAAAATATTGATGACCTCTTATAAGTAATCCATTTTATGTGAATGGATAACTACAAAACTGGAGGGGGTGGTGGATCTTTATGTAGTGGTTGTTGTTGCGTTTTTTCTTCTCTTTGATTCGTTACTATAAAATTGTCTAACAAATCAGACTATCAATTCTGTTTTTCTTATTAAGAACCTTATCATGTCTGTATCTCTTCCATTTTTCTATATTTATCCCCATGTTAATTTATATTCCCAAAATATGTTAGGGGTAACACCCCAAAACCTAAACCTCTGATGTGGAGATAATATTTTAACTTCTTCAAGGCCACTAATAGTATCCATTAATCGGTTACAATTGATGATAATTATTTTTTCTAATCTAGATAAAAAATATAGGAAAATAAGTAATAATTGTCATGAAATACCGACTTAAAGAAAAATAAATTATTATATTCATACTTACACTTTCTTCCTATACTTTTTGTGTGTTTTAATCTATTAGTATTCCATTTTTATTTACACGATCATCCTTCCCTAGCACAATATATGATATGGAAGTGGATTTGTATTTGGATTAATTTATTTGTATATAAAAAAAGAATATAATTATGTTTTTGTTTAATGTAACTTAATAGTATTACTGTAGATTTAAAATAAATATGATTTTTTCATGTGATGCATACCCTATCCTCTCTTTATGGTAGGTGTTCATTAGTTTTGATGCATGTTTCTTATTTTCAACACTCATTTTTTGATTCATAAATTAATAATTATTAATTAAGTGATTAATACATTTATTTTCAACCAATTTATTACAAATCATTATGTAACAGAAAATATGTCTCCTTAAGTCAACCAATCAACTCATTCCACATTTGGTGGTTTGATAGGTGTGCACACTTCTATGACGGATTGTTTTTATTTTACCTTTAACATCATTGAGAAGATACTTCATAAGATTTTTTTGAAATCCTATATAAGAATTTCAAATGAGCATTAATAAAAATTCCATTAAATAATAATCAACAATAAATGTACTCTACAAGGGATAACGAAGAGTAAATTGACACACTCAATTTTCATGCATATTTTTAATCAATTTTAAATGTATTTTGACCAAAATACACAGTAAATTAATTATTTTATTAAATTATGAGAATTCATAGTTATGGAATTAAAATCATGTGAAATGAATGAATATGTTAATAATTTATGTGTTGTATTTATTTGAGTATTTTGTTGAAATTTCCTTAATTGGTTCAAAAAATTTTAAGTAAAAAAATACTCCAAGCATGTCAAACCATCTACCTTGGCTACCTGCCACATATTTAGGATTGGATAGGCCTGAAAGACTGTGCATTGCACATGGGAGGGCTAGAAAAAGACATTATGCAGAACATGGCTAACCCCACTATAAGAGGATGCAAGAGTAATGTTGGGCCTAAGACCATGTGAGCCAGGTATTGTGGCATATCCCATTTTATGTGTGTGTGTGTTTCTAAGAGACCACCCTAGTGTAGGAATTTGAAATGGGTAACACACACCTAGATATATATATGATCACGATAATGGTTCTCTATTTCATTGTGTGATAGAGAGTATGTAGGAACTATTTTTCATAAGAAAAATGACACCATTCCAACTCATATGTGCCTCTATTCCACTCAAAAACCTCATGCCACTCAACTCCACCAACCACTGCCACCTAAAATCACTGATAATTTCTTATACTGCTAGTAACTAATATGGTAAAACACCCTGAAGCTTATACTTGAGCCTCTGATCACTTCCAATGACCGAGAACACCACTGGTCACCACTAGTGACCTTAGCCGACCGTCACAAAGGATTTCAAAGATTCATATAGCCACTTTTAAGGATGGATGAAGTAGTCTTCCTCCACTACCAGGGCCACATCCCTACTTTCATGCACTACTACTGCCACTTTTCCTTAGAGCCCATGCAACCCATGAATGTCCCAAGGAAAGGAAAAAGCCACTACCCATGTTGATAAAAAATATAAACAACTGATAACATTGGGTGATTTTAAAACATTAATAGTGGGTCTAAGGGGTTTTTTAAGAGTAAATATTTGATAATATTCTTCCATGACATAAGAATAGGTTTCCTCATCTATAAATTTATGGGTATATCCACTTCCATAGTGGAGTTATGATCTTCAAGGAAGGACGCCTTCTGATGCCGCTATTTCAATTCATTTCTCTTTTTTATTTTATTTAGATATTTTTTACTTTTAAAGTAATTTAAATTTAGTTTTCTTTATTAAAATTCATGTAGATTTATTTTGGTAATGTGTTCCACCCAATTATTCTTTTTCAACATCATCTTAAACTTATTCTTCTTATTTTATTTTATTTTATTTTATTTTTATTCTTCTTCTAAGATCATCATTCCGCTAATTTTAATTTTTATTTTATTCTCTTTATTTTATTTCATTATTATTATCTTTATATTTCAAATATTATCACCATAACCTATTACCATAAAAAATGAGTTTCTAACTCAAGTCTTGGCCTGAGCTAGGTAAGTAGTGTTTCCATTCATTTTTCACTTCAATTCAGATGTTTTACATATGTTTGTGGCGAGCAAGAGTGAAGTGCACAATTGTGGAAATTTCCCACCATTGAACTGAACTCAAACTCATTTATAAACTTTTTTATAATATTTTACCACTCTTACACTAGATAAAATCTCATAATATGATGTATTTGATCCATTTAGTGGATGAAATGAAATATGATGGAGTCGGGTCTGGGAATATTTCTTACACTCAATTGTGGTGTACCATCATCCTTGATTATAGGAGCAGGTGGAATTTAGATAGAAAAATGAATTCAAAATTTCACACCACTAAATAAAATAATATTAGTTTAAGAGTTATATTTCTTGACTAAACTATCAAACGAAATTTAAACACTAAAAATAAGAATTATGGAACCCATAAACCAAACCACAAAGGACAAGTTATTTACTTTCTAACCACATTATATCATTTCATGTTAGTTTAATTTTTTCACTCTCTTCTTTCATTTAAATTCCATTGATTTCATATTATAAATAAATACAAAAAAAATTAAGTATTTTGGGTTAAATATATTAGGTATGTGATATAATGTGAAAGTTCTCAAGTTATATGACCCTGGTTAGCCTTTTTTCTACATTAGGGAAAAAAGATTTCCATGCCCCATGAAAATCATGTGTCAAAATAGGTACTATTTTTGAGGAGCTAATTAGTATTTATTTACCTTTATATTTTTACATTGTAGATAATTTTATTTCATTAAAAAACCATAAAAAACTCTTCTACAGTAATTTCTTCAATTTTATATTATTATTAATGGGTTTATTACTCATATGTGGAGGATTAACAAGAATAAGTGATTAGATATGATAAAGTCCAGGTGAAAAAAATTATATAATTTTTATAACAACTGATGAGAAAAGTAGAACTACCATTTAAATATATTCATGAATTTATGGAGAAACCAAAACATTAGAAATAACATGAGTAGGACAAGGAGGATGGGCCACTAGTCATTCATGATTTTTCCGACGACATACAAGAAGTTGAGGAAAAATTCAAGGATTATAAAAAACCCAACAACTTGAAAAACTAGATCCAAGATGACCATGTTGTGCCAAACTAGATTCATAATGAGAAAAAATTTATTGCTGAGCTATGAGTGGTATATCAAGAAGATATAGATGAATTTTGGAATGACTATGAGGTTCAAAATTATCTCCATTGTCCCTTAAAAGTTGAAGATCCAGAATAGTTACATATCTTTCAAGATATAGAAGAAGACACCACCCATGTGATGGAATTTGAAGAAAATATTGGGGATCAAGACTTATTCCCTCCAATTCCCACCATTAAACTCAATTAAGAACCAACCATTGTATAAAAACATAAAGATAAATCAATTCATGGAGTTGATCTTATCTCAAACTCTATTTCATTTGATTTCATTAAATCTGGGTTGAGTATTAATTACCTCTCTATTTAATTTTCATATCCAAACAATCTTTTCTATTCTTTAGAGGGAGATTATGAAATAACACTTGCACCTACTAAGGAACACATGGATCTCCCAAATTAAAAAAAAATCATTTAAGAAATTCCATGTGGAAGTATAAGTAGATGATCATGTGTAAATAAAGATACATGTTACTAACTTTGACTGGGGTAATTTTAATTTCAATTGATATTGTTTTCAAGTAAAAATTTATGCTTACATTCCATTCAGCCATTCAAATAATGAATCCCAAATTGAGAAAGAACTATACAAAGATTAGGTTTCACTAGTATCAACCATGAAGGATGATGATCCATACTTCATCCTACCCCCACCATGAAAGATATACCTAATTGTGAATGGGAAGGATTTGGTATACTCTATCCATGAGACATTCCTCATAATAAAGGGATATGTGCAACCTGGGAAAGGCCACATGTGGAGGTTCATGTCAAAGAAGCTCCACTCACCATTTTACATTGGATAACATCCAATATTCCTCTCTTTAGTTAATAAAAATCTAGGGCCCACATGGGCGGTTATACTATGTATTATATTTAATTTCTTTGTAAAATTTCAAATTTTATATTAGGAATTAGTTCAGAATACATCCCAGTCCCTATATAATTTTTGATATTAATGACATGATCCTTTCCCTTTATTGAATAAATTAATTTTTTAGGACTATGATAGAATAAAGAAACCCCCAAAAAATATACGAAGAGGACCAAAGATTCATGATAATAGGGAGTTTCTTCTTAATTTTCTATGTTCAATCCCCCTTCATTTTTTATGAAACCTGATTTGATATTAAACTAGTATTGAAAGTCATTGATTGAATTATTTCTTTACATGACTTATCATGGAGACTTGAGTTTATTAGTAATCCCATGACGTTGTTTTTTATATTTCAATGATAATGATATTTAATTATTAAAATGAATAATTTGATGATTAAAGTGGATCATGAATATTAAAATGACAACTCATGATTTCATGGAATTCGTTGATCCATCTAAGTGAAATTTCCCAATCATTTTATAAGTTTGAATTTCTGAAATACATGTGAATTGATTTGTTATTATTAATCATGCATTTAGTTATTGTATAAGGTTATTATTTCCATTCATGAGAGGATTTTTAGACCAAAAATTTTCTAATTAATCTTGACCATATTTCTTCAGTGATCGGGGGACATGCCACCAACCAGAACATGCATTTGACTTGTTATAGTTATGACTACACAAAACCACATTTGAACAGATTGAGTAATTTTATAAAAATACCATATCCATAATACCACCTTTACATAAATCCTTGTATAGTCTATATAGATCATGAATGAACTTGTTAAGAATGAGCTATGTTTCAGGCCATTTTACACATTTATACTATCCTCATAGTATTTTTCCTAGTATTTTGATGTTGAAGTGGAGTGGTTCGGATAGTCATGGTAAAAGGTATAAAATTTATTGTAAGTAAAAAGAGTGTGGGAACTTACTTATGGGTGTGGAAAATTTTTTTTACATTATAATATTTATTTTTCCCTCCTAAATAAAAAAAGATAAAATGACAAAAATAACCAAAAATTGAAAATAATAGGTTGTGATGTGGGAAAATAATAAATCACCATTAATAGACCAATTATTTTTATCAAATGTTGTTAAATTATATATGAGAGGTTAATTTTAAAGGATAATTTTGTGAAATATAAAATGAAAATTAAAAAAAAGTGGAATAAGAAAAATATTCAAGAAGGTTCACAAATCTGTCATTATGATTTATTTCGATCATGACCTTAATTTGAGCTTATTAAGTTGGTGTTGTATCAATTTTAATGGAATAATTTCAGTTTACATTCAATTTTTATATCTTTATTTGTACTTTAGAGATATAAATCCCCTTTGAGCCTTAATTTTTAACATTAATCTCTTCCGAATTTAAGCATCTAATTCATTTGAACCATTTTTTTTCAAGTCATGATGATTCTATACACCTTTTGTATTAATAAAGTTACGAATGTAGTTTTTCTACATAATTATGGATAATGAACATTTTTAGTGTTACTGGTATGACTATAATTGAATTTGTATCATTAGAGATGAGAGAAAATATGAAAAATTTAGGTAAGTAGTGATTTTTCATGTTCAATAATAATGAATTAAGAGCTTGAATGGATGAATGAAAAAGTTCCATTATTTTGAAAAGATAAAAGTAAAATACATTAGTTTATTGTGTCTCTGGAAAATTTGAAATTGAATTGATATTTATATTGAATTTGAATTTTTTGATTTAACATTTATAATCATTTCATTTTATTACTTTGAAATTTAATTATTGGTAACATTGGTGACCTCTGATTTTCAATGTTGAGATTTTATACATGGAGAAAAGCATAGTTTAATTGTTGGGCTATCTGACACACTTAATTATCATACATATTTGTAAACAATTTTCAATGGTTTTAAATGGTTCTTCGATCTAAATACTCTTAAAAGTTATTGTTTTATTTATTTTTGGGAATTAACAATCATGGAATTAATATTATGTGAAATGAATGAATTTGTTAAGAATTTGAAGTGGTGTATTTATTTAAGAATTATATTGAAATTATATTAATTGGTTAAAAATATTTTCGGTAAAAAAATATGCCAAGGATGAAAAACCCTAAACCATGGCTAAAAGACACATATTTAGGCTAGGGTAGGCCTGATCGGCCATGCATAACACACAATATGGATAGCACAAACCAACATGGAGTGCAAGACCAAGCCTATGGAAAGAGGATATAAGATAAGAGTTGGGAATAATCCCACATAGTCTAGGTGGTGTAGACTATCCCATGTCATGCATGTGTGTTTTTAAGAACCACCCTTGTGCAGGATTCTGATCTAGGTAACACATTTCTTGATAAATAAATGATCATGTAAATGGTTCTCTATTTTGATGTGGGACAATGAGTAACCAGAAAATGTGCATCAAAAAAATGAAACCATTCTTGGTAGACTGCACCTCTACTCCACTCAGACTCCTCATGCCACTCGACACTTCCTCCTACCACCACCTAACATCATCGACCACAATTTATACAAACCATGAACCACCATGGTAGACAACCCCAAAGCTTGATCTCAAGCCGCTGATCACTGACACCGACACCGACACCAACCGGGAACGCCACAAATCACCCCTTGTGACGTCAATTGACTATCCTAAAGCAATTTGAAGCTACAACTATCTAATTTTAAGTCCTAATGAAGGAGTTTCCTGCCACTGCAACAGTCACATCCCTCTTTCAATGAACTGCTAATATCATGTGTCCACAAATCCCTTTCTTCCCATGTTTTACCGAAGGAAATACTGAAGTCGTTTCCCACATGGATATAAAAATAAAAACACTTGATAACATTAGGGTTTTTTTAAAACATTAACTACGGGTCTTGTGTGTTTTTAAAATAAAATAAATGATAATATTATTCCATGAATGAAGAAGAGGTTTCCCCCTCTATAAATTGAGGGGTCGCTCCACTGCCAGAGGAGAGTTTGAATCTACATAGAAGGAGGCCAACAGATTCTTCAATTTCTATTTATTTCTATATTTTATTTAGTTTAGTTTTATTTTTAATATAATTTAAATTTATTTTTCATCCATAAATTTCAGTAATGATTATTTTCTTCAGGTTTTCCACCTAATTCTTCATCCTCTTCTTCTTCTTATTCTTTTTTTATTTTCTTCTTTTTCTTCTTCTACGATCATAATTCTATCCATTTTAATTTAATATTCTATTATATTTTTTTTAATTTTATTATTAATATATATGTTTATCTTCTTAACACCATTAACTCTTAACCTAAAAAATGAGGGGCTAACTTGAGGCATGTCTTGGGGAAGGTAAGTGGTGTTTTCATCCATTATGTACTTCAATTTAGATGTTTTATTTTCATTTGTGGTAAGAAAGAGTGAAGTGCATGAGTGTGACAATTTTCCACCATGAAACTAAAATAAAAATCATTTATATATTTTTATTAAATATTTTTACTTCCCTTATATAGGATAAAATCTTTTCAATATGATGGGTTTGATCTATTCAGTGGATGAAATGACATATGATGAAGTCAGGCCTTAGAATATGTCACACTCTTGATTGAGTTGTACCATTATCCTTGATTACTAGAGGAGGATTAATTTAGATTTCTAATGTTATAAAAGATTTCACACCACTAAATAAAATAATATGAGTTTAAGATTGAGATTTCTTGACTAAACTATCAAACTAAATATAAACACTAACAAAATGAATGATGGAACCCATAAACCAAACCACAAAGGCCATGTTTTTTTTATTTTCAAATCACATTTTTTAATTGCATGTTAGTTTAAATATCCCTTATATTCCTTAATTTAAATTATATTTCTTTTATATAATTAATAAAAAACTAAAAAAATAAGTATTTTAGGTGAATTAGATTATGTAAGTGAAAAACTGTGAAGCTCATTAAGTGAGATGACCCTGGTCAACATCTATGCTAGATCAGGAAAATAAAATTTCTTCTTCCATACCCTACAACAGGAGTTCATCATAAATTAATGTCTCATTATTTTTTAGTAAAATATAGAAATTATATCATAATTTTACTATAATATCTTCCCAAATCAGTTCAAAAATAATGGGAACAACATTGTTCCATGAATCGTAATCAACTATCTAGTGCATCAAGTGGTGATCCCAATGTAACTTCTGAAAATGGACTTGTTAGAGTTAACATTCTTCCCACATGCATTCCATCCTAACACAAATTTGATACCTCCGTTTATGGTATTAAATTTTTTTTCAACACCATCATTCTAAAACCCTTCTATTTTTTATAGAACATAGGTTGTTCACCATATATTATTTTCTTAGATTCAAAATTGTTAATATGTTGTTCCCATGGATTGGTATCATTGGCATGTGTATAATCTTATTGTTCCTATACATTGAAATCATCATTAGGTTGAGAAAACTATTGAAGCATTAACATGTGTAGAATTTATTATTTGATAAATTTTTTGAAAACTTAATTTAGATTATATACATATAGAAATGAAGATATGAGAATATTATTTAACATAATTAATATTGCAAAAAAATTTAACTTGATTATTGAAAACATTTTTTAAGGATGAAGGGATTTGAACCCTCTATCGAGTAACTAAATCTACTCATTGTAGTCTCCTATGACATATGATACCTCATCTACATTTTGACCACTAGGGAATGATTTAATCTTCCTAATGAAATGACCATCCTAAGTTTATTTGATAGTTGAACCTTTAGTGGTTTGATCAATAGTTTTTTTTACCAATTTCATTTTTAGTATCTACAACATAAAATAAATGTAATTCCTATGATTCCATTATAAATGGTTCACCTTTATACCCTTCTTTAAGTAAATCCAATTTTACAAATCCTAATTAATCTATTTTTACTTCACTCCATTTATCAACCCACTTTAATTCAAAATTAAACACTTTGAATGTTATATAATATAAGTCCCATATTTTTTTAATGATTCCAATGTCTGAAATATTCAAATAAATTGTATTTTTGTCCTTCGTACCAAATACATGCGTCAATTTAGCCACATGTGTAACTCCACTATTTCTCATGGAATTTAATTCATTATGTTCATTTTTATAGAATGTATAACCATTAATTACAGAACCATTATAATATAATATAATGAAAATTATTCATCTAGATATCCATAAAAGTCATTTTAAAATTGAATCTGGATTTTTAGTTGAAACCTTAAAAATATGGCCTCGAAACCATTTAATAAACTATTGATTATGTATATTTGATATCTATCTTGTATCCCTTGATGGATTCAAATTACCAACAATTTAATTATGGATTTCAAGATATGGCACAACATAAAATTTGTTATAAAAAACATAAAGGTGATAATGTTACCACTCATTAACAGAAATTGTGAGAACATCTATTCTATAAATTACGTCACCCACAAGACAGTTGGTGAGATGAGATTTCAGTAAACCACTGATTTCCACATTAGATAGGCAGTCAGTACAAAATTCAATGGATTCCTCCACAATATATCACTCCATAATACAACCTTGTATATGACTTCAATTTTTGAAATACAATTTCAAAATCTTTATATACCATTCAATGGGGTACACCCTTCTATAATGTACAAGACCATATAATCAAATCTCTTTATCCAAGAGAACCATCTTGTGAACCACCATATCAAATAATTATTATTAAAAGAATATCCCCAATTCACATAATTTGAAATAAATTTTCATTTCAATATTTATATATTTCACATGGTTTATAACTTTTATACATTTAGATTTGAAATAGAAATAGATCTTGGATAATGTATGAGGGAAATTATTGAAAAAAAATTCAATGTAATGATACAATAATTAGATATTGTATAAAACATAATTTCCATGATATTTCAGACCCTTTAACTTTAAATCAACCATGGAAAAGATATTCTTTATATTTGATGGATTCCCCTCTGAAACATTTATATCATTCAAGAAGTTGAAAAATTGATATCTACCCTTCATGGAAAGAGTTTAAGAAACTAGAGGAAACAAATTCTATCTCTTAACCTTCACTGGAAACAAATATTAACTTATACCAATGTAAATACTGGAAATAGTGTATGTATATTGAGAAAGAAAAGCCTATATTTCACCCTTCACTAGCACCAAATATTCATGTATCCCCATTTCAATCACATCCAACCTAGCCTTAATTCAATATTTTGTTTTGTTGGGTGTATTTAGTAACATTACAATGAAACTATAACACACTTTTCGTTCCACATACATAACATCAAGAAATTTATTGATGTATAATCAATTCGTGTATGGAAATTCAAAAAAACTAATCTCTTTTTCCAACCAGTTTTTGTAAGGTTTTTCATAGAATTTTTACTATAAGAAGTGTTTGTATCTTTTACTTTAATAATGAGTTGACATCCTATTAGCAGAGATGGTGTTTTCAATTCTTTTGAAGTCCTATCAAATGATGTTTTCCAAGATCCATATTTATGTGGCTAGGTTAGAAATCCATTATTTCCTAGAATCGAAATCTTGGATGAATGTTTCAACCTAATTGACTATATACCTTGTTCAAAAATGATACACCATTGAGTTCCATTAAAGATATATCCTAAAAAATTTCCATAATAAAGAAAATAATTTATTTTCCCAAACAACATGAATCTCAACGTGAAATTTTCATTTATGTAAACATCATACAACCCAACACCTAAATCCCACAAAAATTTCAAATATTCGATCAATGGAACCAAATAAACATCAATATAATTACCTGATTGATTTGGTCCTGATATAAGAAAAGACACCATTATGTATTTTCATTTAATGCATAACCATGGGGGAAATTTATAATTTACCAAAATAACTAGTCATGTACCATGAGTTATGATTTGAAAAAAAGTTTCTGTGCACTTGTAGATAGCGCAATATAAATTTTTTTCATCTCCTATCCAAATTCATGATACACATGTTAAATCTTCTTCCACTGAGGAGAGTATATCAAGTGATGAATTTACCTATATTTATTTCTTATATATATGTACCACATAAATTTCCTCATAGTCTAATTACTTTAAAATAGGAATATGAACCTTAGAATGATTTTAATATAATGTCAAACATTCATATGACCAGATTCATTTTTCTTATATCGATACACACCATAATTTGGTCAATTTTTATTGATTATTGGTCCCTGAGAAATAGTATATATTTATTTGGATAATCATGTATTCTTTCATAGATCATATCCATTGAATGTATCATTCATTCAGTGTCATATGTTAATAAAGGAAGGTCATTATCTTCTAGGAGAATATCATTCAAGAGAAAAATCATTTCATTAAAGCTAACAAAACACTATTTTTTCTATCTTATTTATTATATAGATTTAGTGTTGATGAAAATACTATATATTTAGTAAAACCAACATATAGTGTCATCATTACACAAGTCATCAACTTCTCAAATAATTTTAGACAACCATAAAGTTCATCTTAAACATTCATTTTCATTTCATAAATACGATTGTCATCATTGTTCACAGATCCGAGCATATCCTAGAAACAAACTTCATCATTAATCACACTTGTAATCATATAAGTTGATCCATAAAATGTAGTGTTACCATAGTAACTAGCTAAAATCAGTTTTTCCTCGTGTTTAGACCAATATTGATAACTTTAGTTTATTCTATGATAGATTATGTGTTTTTTGAAATCCTCTAGACTAATTAGTCATGAATGATGATAATGTAAAAATAAACAAAGGATTTAGTAAGGGTCATATGCATGAAAATTTTTCAAACATGATGAACTATTTAACCGTATACTCACATTCTTCTATCATTGAATTGGAATCCAACCATTTTTTATTCATATCCATCATATATGATTCAATAATATTAATATTTAACAAAATAAATAAACACAAATTTTTTAATCTTTTAACCCATTGAAGGTTATTATTAAAGAATAATTTAAGCTATATGAATCCATTGTTATAGGATAATAAGATCCTAATGATGTATATTGAGATTGTTTTTTTGTGGTTGAAATCATTGAAGGAAAGGAATGTGTTATATCTATAAATTTATAAAGAATCTAATTAAATTTACATCTATTAAAAACATAGATATCAAGGAAGATTTATATAACTTTTCTAGGTGGGGGTAAAATAAGAGGGATGGGTTGATGTTTATTCATTTAGATACAAAGTACATGGTGGGATAGGTAGTGTTTTAGTGACATGATTTTTAGGAGTCCAACCTAATCTTTTGTCAGATGATGAAAGCATTGATAGGGCCCAATCACATGGTCTTGAGGACCCAACATTTGATGAAATTGTTGAATTTAAATCTAATATACCAGAATTATAATACCAGGGTTCTCTAGAAAATAGAAAAACTAAAGAACAATCTAATTTGTGTTATATGAATGCTTTAAATTTAGATAATATACATGGATAAGATAAATCCTCAAAGAATAGAAATGGAAATTCATATTTTGGTTTGAATTTGAAATGAGTATGGAAGGAATCCTCAATGGAATCAATAGGGGGAAGCAAAAATTACGAGTGAAATAAAAATGAAAACCAGTGAATTATTATGACACTAAAAATGAAAAATACTGAATTAATCTACTTAATAATGATCCGAAATCTTCTATTTCGTATGCTCACTTTTTGTATCATTCTTACAAGATTCAATTTTTAACTGTAGATGAGGTTTGTAGTTTTTATTGTAAAATTTCTATCATATATGTTCACAATAATGAAAATACAAAAAGGATTGGGGTTATTGTACCTAGTTATGGATGAAAATGGGTAGAGTTTTTTATTTTATTCTATGGGAGAATTAAGGATACATGGAACTTGGAGTTTATTACTATCTATGCACTATAAAAAACCCAACCGACTTATCATCTGAAATCACCACCATACAAGATAAGTGGGTACTTATTTTATAGTGAAATGACAGTCCTTTCATCTGCATCCTCATTAATTTATGAGTTCTATGAAATCAGAGTGAGAAAATTTCAAAAGGAGATCTAACATATGATTAATTTGATGATATATCATAGGATTAAATAGATAGATAAGATCCAATAAAATAATAGATCCATTAAAATAAAAAATTGGGATAACTTGGTTTTAATTAATTTATTCACTTTTTACATGGTGGTCTAGGTGGTGTTTTAGTGACATGATTATAAGGAGATGAAGTTGATCTTATACTAGAAGATGAAAATGTAAATAGGGCCCAATCATATGGCCTTGAGAACCCAACATTTGAATAAACACTTGAATTTAATTTGGTTTTGATGAATAAAAGTGTGTGAATATATCAATGGGAGGAACCAACATGGGAAACTATAAAAAAAGATCAAAATTTTAAGTTAATGAAATACAATAGTTATCTGAATGAATGAAAGTGGGGGAAAAAAGTAAGAACGCAATGAGAAGAATGACTCAAATATCACAAACATATGTTAAATGAAAAAAATATACTTTTTTAAATAAATTTGATTCCCCAAAAGGGATGAGGTTCGATAAAATAAAATACGACTAAGGGTAATATAGGAAGTTTTAAAAAACTAGAATTTTTATATGTTTCCTCCCAAATCACCTTGGATTTGTAGTGATTTGAAATTATCAATTGAGGAGAAACTGATTTCTCCAAAAAGGATTTCCATCTATCCAACATAACCTCTCCAAATATCAGAAATTAGTTCGAATCACTCCATTTCATTTCCTTTCTCTCAAAAATTTCCATTTCCAAATTAGATGATAAGGTAGTAGAAGATATTTTCTCATGGAGTTTAGATCGCATCATGATGTTCTCATTCATGATGCAACCAAGATAATGAAAATTAATCCATTTCGAAGGATATGGAAATTAGTTTAGTTCAATGATAGATTAAAGAGGAGTTTGAATGGTGAAAGGGTGATATGTAAGAAGATCGAGTGATGTAAGATCATTTAAAGAGGAGAAAAAAATAATCACATATGTTTGGTTCTGAGTGGATCGATTGGTCTAAGATGTTTTAGGCGGAGTAGTGGGAGAGGTCGAATTCTACGAGAGCTTGAACATCGTGAAGAAGAAAATTTTTTAGGATTGAATTTATAAGATCATGGAGGGTTTTATTAGTGATTTTTTAGCATTGATAAAACCAATATTTATTAGTTTTATAATTATAGTGCTAATAAAGATTGTTTCTATTATAAATAAATAAAAAATTATTGAACACATATATATTAAATATGAATAAATTTTAAAAAAGTAAAAAATAGTTTATATTTTTAATTAATATATAATCTTAAATGCGTGAATGTAAAAAATTAGTGAAATTGAATAATTAAAAATGATGACTTAAAAAATATTTAAAAAGGGATACGTTTTTTTATTATACAATTTACTAAAAAAATTAAAACTAGATATATATTAAAATGAAGATGTATGAATATTAAAATAATTAAAACATAGTAAATAAATATATAGAAATAAATACTTTTAAATCACTATATTCCATAAAAATATAAAAATTTATCGATATTAAAAATGAATAAATAATAATAACTGAAATAATATTAAAATTGAAAACATAAATTTAATAAAAAAACATATTTAAAGGAATGAATTCAATAATTTTAAAGACATACAAGAAATTAAGAAAATAATAAAACATGAATATAAACAGATTAATTATATAGATTTCAAACATTTTAAAAATAATACAACTTAATAAATAAAATTGAATGAATGTTAATCATATAAATTAAACACATGTTAAGAGTATTAATACTTAGAAAATAATTATCAATAGTTCATAGATTAATTACATTGGTTGTAAAAACATAAAGAAAATAAAGAAAATACTAGAAAAATCATTTAAATAAATAAATAATATAAATTCCAAACACTTTAAAAATATTACATCATAATAAATATAATAGAATAAATTTCAATCATATAAATTAAAAACATATTAATAAAATTAAAACATACTAAATAATTATGTATAAATAAATATAATAAAATGAATAACTCCCAGAATATTAAAAATTTATGAATATTAAAAATGAATAAATTTATATTAAATGAAATTTTTTTAAAAAGGATTAAATTAAATTTAATAAATTAAAAAATATTTTAAAAAGAGAACTCATGACATTAACTAAATTAGTTACACAAACAAACAAAATGAATAAATGGATACAATTAATTAAATAAACAAATTTATTAATAATAAATATTACATTACCTACAAAAATATTAAAATTAAAATCCTATTATAGTAATCCGTTTTATAAATTTACAACATATTAGAAATTTCCAAACATAGTAAAATAAAAAAAATGAATATTAATCACATAAATTATAAACATATTGATAATATTAAAACTTATTCAATTAATAAGTAATTTTTTTAAAAAATGTATAAATTCCAAAATATAAAAAACAAATAAGTATAAAAAAAATTAATATTAAATGAAATAATAATAAATTAAATAATTTTAAAAATTAAATAATAAAATTTAATAAACAAAATAAATATTAACTATTTGATTTTCAAAATTATTAAAAAAAATTATTAAAGTAGAGTTTGTATATAAATTTCAAACATATTATAAATGTTAAAACTAAATAAAAAAATGAATAAATATTAATCATATAAATTAAATACATATTGAAAATATTACATTGTAAAAAAATATTTGTATAAATAAATTTTATAAAATGATTATATTACAAAAATATAAAAACTATAAATATTTAAAATATATAAATAATAATAAATGAAAGAATATTTTAAATTAATAAAAAATATAATAGAAAAAAACTAATTAAAAAATGAATTCATAAGATTAACTACATGAATTGTAAGCACATACAAAAATAAATAAAATATGATTTTTTTATTTAAATATCTCAATTATATAAATTTCAAACATTTTAAAATATCAAATCTTAATAAATAACCTTGAAAAAATACTAATAATATAAATTTGAAACATAATTTAAGATTTATAAAATTTAAAAATTGAATAAATTCCAAAAAAAATATATAGGAAAAACATTAAACATCAAATAATATTAAAAATATGAATATCACATTCCATACATACACATATAAACATGTCTTATATATACAAATACACATGAAAATTTGTAAATCCCACATATAGACAAAAATATCAATATATAAATTCGAATATCACATATTAATAATTTATATTAATTTATATTTATATAATTGTCCAGTTTATTAAAAAATTTAAAATAATATATAATATTTATATTAATTGTTAAAATTTCGTAATTAATATATATAATTAAGCATTAATTTTCAAAAATAAATATGATAATTATATAAATAAATAAATATATATATATTTTATTAAAAGTTTTCACACATCTTTTATCAATGTTAGGAAATGCACTGATAAAGTGGAACCATTATCAGAGCTAAAAAATGTGCTGACAGTAGGGAAATGATTGTAATTTCTTTTTTAATGATGATAAAAATAACCTTTTATCAGGGGTTTTACATAGCATTAATAAAAGGTTCCAATTTCATTAGTGTTTTCCATTTAGCCCTGATAAAAGACAACATTATATATCGCGTGATATGTGGTAGTGTCTTTTCATGTTTCCTAAGAGGAAATCCATAAGTTTATATGAAAAATCTGATTTTGATCCGCCTTCAATAGAAAAATAAATCATGGCTTCCAAAACCTTCTCATTAGGATCCTTCTCCATTGTATCTGAGTCATATGTGGTGTTCATTTCATATGATTTTAGAGTGATTTGATGAGCATGCAAGGTAACAATATTTGAATATTATTCTTCATTAAGAGAAATATTAGGATTGAAATGACTATTGTACCTTCTCAAGATTCTTTTCAGTAATGAGAAATATTATTTTATTTTATGAAGACATTCATCAAACCAACGACCTCATCAAATCTACTAGAAAATGATTCCATAGATTTTTTAGATGTCATTTTCAGATCTTCAAACAAATTTCTCTATATAATTCAACAATGGAATCAAACTAATAGATATTATAAAGACAATCCAAATTTCCATTTAAGAATTAAAAATCATGAATTTCATGCATATATTTTTAGATAAATCACTACATAATACATTTTTTGACTTTCTATTATTTTGATGTTAATGGAAAGTCCTTTTTTATCTATGTTTTTAATTATTCCATCAGTTCAATCCAATACTATTACTCTATTTTTCATTGGAATGTAAACCTCTAAACAAGGATATCATAGGTAGTTTATCATCATTATCCACCACATTTGATTGTTATATGCATGTAATATAATCATTACATTTTTTAATAAATCCATTAAAATATTAATTGATAATATATCTATTGGAATACCTTAGCTAAAATCACTAACTAATATTTTAGTCAAATCACCACCAGGGTTTAGATGCACTTCCTTATAATCCATAGGTCATCGACTACTGATGAGAATCTGTGAATGATAGTGGTGAGATTATATAACAACATCAGAACCATCAATATAAAGTAAATAACCAAACATAAAAAAATAGAGATTTTAGTATGGACATACAATGATAGATAACCATAAGAAAATAAAAATACAATGAACTAGATTAAAAGGATATAAAGATCATACATTCATTCATATCAACTGACCACCCACTATAATGATAACAATTAGAATGTAACAAAATAAAAAATAAAGTACAAGGAGGATCAACTACATCTATGAGCCTCACCTCTATTCCTTCCCCAATCCTATTTGAGTTTCTTCAACCTAGTCCATCGTGTAACCTTTGCTTAACATACACGAAGAAAAAAGGATTTCATATGAACCAAAATTTTCATTTAGGGAGAAAGAAATATATCATAGTATGGTCACACAATGTGCACCTAATATACACCATCATATACATGTTTATTCATAATAAAAATAAATAAGATAAACAATTGCACACCGGAATGCACGTTGGGTCATTTTGTGCTAACCTAGCCACCATGACACCCAACCCAACCTAGTGCATACATTTCCAGAAGAAGAAGATGTCTCACCATGCCACAACCCCATCCAATATATGTTGATCTAGGGTATGGGTTAATTACATGTTCTACCTACTACCCAATCAACTGGGGTAAGGTCCCACATTCCCATCCTGTACCAATACTCTCTCACTCAGGGTGGTCCATGCTAGAACTATCTCACTCAGGGTGAGGTCAAATATCATATCCCATGCCTCATCACATAAACCATTTCCCTCTCACTCAGGGAGGGTTTCATAATCAAATATGTCACTAATCCCTCTCCCAATGGAAGATCCATGAAAACACCCAACCACTATTGGTGTGGTCAAAAATCCATATACCGGAACAATAGCCTCTCACTCTGGATAGCCCAAGAGAGTACCCTATCACTCAAGGTGAGGCCAATATTCTATATCCTTGTCCAATACCACCTCTTATAGGGTGGTTTATTCGAGTACCCTATGTAACGAACCAATGTTTAATCAATGGAAATTACCTTCTAATAATTATGTCATGAAATAAAAACCCAATGAACTAATAAGTACTATGTGACCTTTAAACATTATACTTTCACTTATGTGATTTGACATTCGAAAATCTAACATATACGGTTGTGATCATTAAGATGTTTGGAGTCTAATAGGACAAAATTATTTTTTGATGAATGGTAACATACACTTATGAATAGTAACATAACCATTATGAATAGAAAATCATTCAAAAGAATAGTAACATAACTTAAGAATGTATAAATAAAATTTATCCATTTTATAAGTGAGAATATGATCATAGTATAAGGGTTATTATTTTCGTATGTCATAAATAAATAATTATAATTAATTAATTAATTTAAAATAAAATTTATTTTCCAAAAATTTATTCAAAAATTAACAATTTTATTCATTCTAGATTTAATATAATTTTATAAGACCTTATGTAATTTTTGAAATCATTATGAAATTAGTTATAGTTTTAAATATGTATTTTCCAAATAAATTATGTTTTTAATTAAAAAATAATGTAATCATATTGAGAAAATTATTTTTGAAAAATTGATTTCATTTTTTGATTCTACACATCAAAATAATTTTAGGGTGATTCTTTTGGTTATTTTGAAACACTTGAATTGTTGATGAATAGTAAAATACAATAATTTACAAAATAAGCTATATACAATAATAATCGAGTCATGGGTGATGTTCTGCTCATGTAAGTACCATTGGTGCCAAATCACATTCACGTATTACTATATTTTGTCATATAATCATCACTATTTATTTTCATATGGAGATGTAATAAACTAATGATTAAAATATTAAGAAAATCCTCCTCCCCTCCACTATAAAACCACCCACAATTCGCTATTCTCTTCACTCATCTCAAGCCTTGTTCCTTTCCAAAATTATGCACAACTTTTCCCCCAATATCCTCCCCAAATTACATAATCTATTGTTCTCTTCAAAATGACAAACCCTCTCCCCTTAATAGGATCTAAAAGAAGATTATTTTAAGAGGTAAATTCCTCTTTTTAGTTCTTTTACTTTCATTTCAAGTTCCTTTGTTTTATTATTTATACATACCTCTCCTCATCCAAATGTTATGAAAACTCTATTACCTTATAAATAATATAATTTTGTTATGATAATGTAGTAATTTATTATTTTATCTCCTTTACCCTTTTTTTATACTTGTAGTAAAAACATCACCTGAGATGTGTTAATTTACCACATTTAAGGACGATGGGTTTAAATTTCCATCATTGTATTCAATTTAGTAATTTAACCATTATTATTGTTGAACTAGAACATAATATATGTATTATGTCTCATATATAGTTCTGGAATATTTTATTTACATATGGTTTTTATTTTTAATACAAAATGTGTTTTTTGTGATAAAAACCCACTATCTAACCCAAAAGGTTATCACTAATGTTTTATATAATGATCCATCTTCACTACAAGTAACCAAAATAAATTTAAAACCATGTAAGCTTATATATATTCAATAATAAAATATAACTCCAATTATATATATTTAGCCTCAATTTACATGATTATCCATTCATGTATATAAGTAAACGATCATGAAACAAATAGACCCGAACAATGAAATTGAACTCATAACTGATCAAAAAGGTTATGAATGAACTCGAAAAGGTTATAATAAGTTAATTAAATTTAAAATAGGTTATTTAGTTATTAATTAATGAGCCTAATTGGATTATTCAGGTTATTAATATCATGTGGATAACACTATAAATCCTAAGGTAAGGGATTCTACCTGAACCTCCATTATTCCTTCAGGTTATTATTACTCTCTTTTTGCCTAAATTAAATCTTGTATTCTATTTATGAACATATTATAATTGATTTTTTATAATTATAAAATCATGTATCTAGATCCATTAATCATTATTTTTTGGGGATATACATGATTTTAAGTGATTCCCTCCTCAATACTTCCCGATAAGCATACCCATTTTAAGGGAACTTCCTGAATGTGTACCCAACTTCAAGTTCACTCTACCATCTATTTTAAGCCACCATTGTTTCCATAAAATCAGTATTTTTATTATTAAAACCATACTTTTACACATTGGGTTTTATATAAAATATTATTCCCTTTTTGATTTTAAATTTAGTTTATTAGTTTCCTAAAAACCCCACTAAAATGTTTTAATGCTAACATTTTTTAAATACTCTTTTTTCATGTTATAACTTATTTTTGACATCACTTACCATGTTATATCACTATTTTACCTTATGAATTTCCATGTATGTTCTAATTACTTTCTTTCGTGTACACTTGTATGATACACCCATTAAATTATGCTTTATGACATGATTAGATACCCATTTATTTCCATGGGTTCCCTCATGTTTATGTATGATTGATTATGTCTTATTCTGTATGTGGAAAGAAAATTCATGAACATTTTTTGATGGGTGAACCTAGATAGAACTCCAATGCATTGGGTATAGTTTATTTTCAGGAGATGTTATGTGCAACGATCTTGGTGGTTAGTCTCGACTTGTTCTACCATGTGTAACCGTCTTGGCGGTTAGTCTTGACATATGCTACCATGTGAAATTGTCTTGGTGGTTAACATTGAATTGTTCTCCTCTATGTGAAAAAATCCTTGACACATGAAAAATTTATGCTTTATGTTGCTTAAACATTACTATGATTCCATGTTTATATGATCCCATCTTATACATGTTATGGTTCCATATTTTACAATTATGTTATATGCCTTTTTATATCATTATGTCATGTTTTCTAATCAATGTGATAAATATTTTTTCTTATACATAATCACTTACTGGGATTTTATCACATCCATTTTTTAATGTTATCCCTAGTTTATCCTATGAAGATTTATGAGCACAATGGATGTTAGGATCCCATTATGGAGATTAAATAAAATGTTGTTTTTATGAAGTTAGATTATGTACCTAGTCTTCCAAGACACGAGACTTTATGATCCTTATCTTATAATTTGATATATAATTATGAATAAAATATTTTAATGATATATGTAAATGTGTAGGGTCACTCTAGTTGGTATCGGAGGATAGTTTAGTTATTTTTGGAGATTAGGAATAGAGCACTTTAGTGTGAACATTATGGATGAGAATAAGTATATGAAAACATCTCTAAATTTTGGTAAGTATAAAGTAAGTGGTTAATCAAGAAAATATATCCCTCTCTAGATTGAAATAGGTATAGGTGGCTCTAGAACATATGTATCTAGGGGTAAAACCCAAAAACCACACTTTGAGCAAGACTCGAATGGAAACTGGTGCATGACAACAGACCTTGATGCACTCTTTTTCTGACAATCTTAGGAGATATGCTTTGGTAAATTCATGATATTGGTACAAACCATTCTTAAGGGAATAACAAAAGAGACCATAAGGAGATAATTTAAGAAATATATTAGGAATGTCCTAGATTTAAATATAGGTAATCACAAGTTATGATATAATTATCATTTTCATGTTTATCCTCTGATATTTATAGTTTTAATTTTATGATAAATAGCTATGTATTCAAGCCCTCTAATTATACGTTATTTTTCTTTTTTAATAGTGATAAATAGAAGAACACATTCCAACAAAAAATGTGATAGGGAATGTGAAAAGTTTCCTAATGATATGCCAAATACGATAGGAATGGGTGCTCAAAAATTCATGATAGTAGTTTTTCAGCTAGCTCAAGTTGTGAATAATAACATGAATCACATAGAATTCCCTCATCCCCTAAGTAAAGAGATCATTTGTATTAAATACTTCATATGGTAAATTTAACATCCCAGGTAAATAAAGAATATAAAATTTTCATATTTATTAATATTTTTGAATAAAATATTAACATTACTTTAAATGGAATGCTATGTTCAATGGCGTACCCAATACGCAACAATGAGTTTCTTTTAAGTCTTACGTTGCACAAAAATAATATAATAATATTATTTTAAATGGTAGTTAACGCCTAGACATTGTAATGGAAGGAATGAATAGAATTAACTACCAAATGATTATATATTCTTGTCAAATATTTTTTCATTCATCCAAATAAATTTTAGAGGCTAAAATGGAAATGAATCCAATTTTAAGCATAAATATTATAATATTCTTTAAAAGGTTGATTAAGAGCCTTTCAATGGTGAACCATTTTTAAATATACTTTTGAAAATTTTATATGTTATATTTTACAAAATAAAATCCTTCTATAGAATCAGGACATCAAAATTTACTTTGTATAAATTTTTGTTATTTTTCCGATACAGATCATTTTTAAAGAAAATGTTGTATTTTAATTAAAACCCTCCTTTTAATCTAATTTATTTATATTTATAGATCAAATTTTTAATTGGGTTTAAAGTTTAGTTAAAATATATTTTTACCATTTAATCCAATGTTGGTCATTGTAATTACTTTCACTTTGAAATTGGACCTAAACAAGTGTCAATCTTTTGATAAATATTGATTCTTAAAAACACGTTATTTGTTTTGACAGTCGAAATTAATTATAAAAATTATTAATTCAACTATTATGTTTTGAATTTGGTAAATTTGACATCATTTTTTAATTTGGAGTATCAAATATATCTTAGGGTGAATTTTTTGTATTTTTCTGAAAAACATCAATTTTTTTATGAATAGTGAAACCACTAAGTGGTAGTTAAAAAAACTGATTTTTGTTAAAAGGAAATTTTACCAACTCTGTGATTTTAATTTAAAAAATCTGATATACAATGTTGTCATTAGGATGTAAAATGTGGTTCAATGGGATTAAAATAATTTTTTTTGAATAGTAACTTTTAAGTTTTATTAATCACGATTAAAGGTAATTACTGTCATTTAAGGTAAATATAATGATATAATAATATGAAATTACCTTTAAACATGTCCTACACATATTGGATAAGTCATGGCCGACCAATAAAATCCATGGGTCAACTTAGGAATCCCATGGAGCCACGTGGGTAAGAAAATGACATTAATAACTTTTTATTTAAAATAAAAATAAAAGTGTCACAAACATGTATTGTTTTACTAAAACGATTTTTACTTGGGGTTATACAAGTCATATTTTGGACTATAAATATTCATTAGAAAGATAAAATTATTTCCTAAATCATGATATTTTGTTATAATTTTTATTCATTAAATAAAAAAAATTATTTATGACACCATTATGATGCAGTGATTACCTCATTAATGAACGATTTAAATAAAATGAGAAGATAAGGTAAAATCTAAGACTTACACTTGTAAAAAACCTATTTTATGGGTTTATTTCTAACCCTTATCACCTTATCATTGAAATATATAATTTTGGGACCTTTAATATCCGAGAATCATTTTATAATAATGTAACTTTTCAAGACTCTCCAAGAGTGACCCTCATCCCTCTTATAAAAGGCCTCCACCTCTACCTTCTTACCCACACCTATCAAGCCTTTGGATCGCCCAAAATCTTCTAATTTTATCTCTACACATCCCTATATTTATCATAGAATCCTTACCCTAGGCAGAAATCTCTTCAAGAAACACTTTTTGTTCAAACCGAAGGGAGTTACCCGATTTAATGGTAATGTCATCTCTTGTGTTCTTTTATTTTATTTTTCTTCTCCCACCCCCTAAACACTTTTTATTACTTTATTTTGAAACAAAAACAATATCTTCAATATACTAGGATGTTTTTATGAGATTTTTTCTAGCTACACATACACACACCTCCATCTAATGTTTAATGAACATACTGTTTCCGTGGATGGCGAATTGCTGCCTCACGAAATGATGATTGTTCTATATTCTCCTACCACCTCTAATGGTGGCCATTATGATGGAAATATATTTAATTATGATATATATTATATATATTTCCTCCATATTCTTATGTATTTTACATTTAAAACATAAATTTATGCTCTGCATGTTGTGGAAATGAGATAATTTCATTTGAGGAAGTGTGGACTACCGCCCCCTCAAGTGATGTGATTCGTTCATGCAATACATGGAATGTATAAAGAATGACATTAATGAAATTATATGTCCTATATGACATATATATTATACTATAATTATAATATATATATATATATATGTAATTTAGTTTTAATTACATTAAATACGAAATAAAAATGAAAGCAGCGTTCATGCATTCGTACGAATTACCGTCTCCATGAACGGTTCATTTCATTTATTACCTCTAAATGTTATGTAATATTATAAATTCAAGTATATATAAGATATATATGATATATATGATATCTACATCACTAATATAATTCTAGATATAATGTATAATTTACCACATGAACAACTTTTAATTATAAGAAGTTTATTTTTCACTCAAGTACCAATGATCGAAAAAACGACCATTATTAACTAAAATAATTACGTAATGTTCCTAACATGGTAATAAGTTATATAAAAGGAATAATTAAATTTTGAAGGCTCTTAATAAAGTATAAATAAACTCTATTTTATTATTCAGGAATATAAAGAAATGATCAAGACAAGTCAAACTTGAGGTAAGGGATCCATCATCTCTCTTTGCTTTTAAGTACTCTCTTTTATGTAACTTCTTTTAAGCTCCTCTTTATTATGTTAGGGAATGTTATTATATATTCCTCATACTATAAAATTTATGTTCATATGATTAGAGAACCTAATTGATATCTTCAATCCATTTTTTTGGAAGTTTTAAGTGGTGTCGTTAGGCTGCCGAATTTTCATAAGGGGGTATCTTATCTCACATTTAATTCCGTGAGATTTCAATTGTTCTCCACTTATTGCATGTGGTGTATTGTGTTATTAAATTTTATATATATTATCAAGATTCCATTTATATTCATGGAATTGTGTGAATCATACTTTGTTTATTATCTTTTGGTCATATGAATCGATTGATTACAATGAGGTATGGGGTTTTTATCTCACTTTTATTCCCGTGAGATTCATGCTATATTTGTCACTATCTACATTGAGTGGTGTATGTAATGACCAGGATAATACTCTTTGTGTAATATTATCTCATTTATGGGTATTTACATATTCATTTTTTGTCCTTCTTTCATGGGGTTTACGTTTCGAACGATACCCAAATCGGTAAGGGATTCTTTCACCCTCCTCTTTTTTTAAAGACTTATTTTTGTTGTGTATTTTAATTTACATCTTGTTATGTTGGGATTTGTTTATATATATCCTTATTGATATAAATATTATGTCCATGTGATGATATACCCTTTTATCTCTCATCAACTCATTTTCTGAATTTTAATGTGACACCGTTAGGGTGTTGAATTTTTGTAAGGGAACTTCTTAACCTAATTATAATTCTTTGGGTTAAACATCTTCTTCTTGATTATGTCGTACTATGAATATGTGTGGATGACCTATGATTGTTTTACACTTAATATCCTCTTAAATCTGGTGTAGTTATATTTGTCACACATAATTATGTAATTTATTTATTCTTAATCTAATGATACTGACTTTGTAATGGACTTCATCTCAATCTACTTTCATTGAGGAATATTTTGTTTTATACACAACTTTCTTGTATACGGTGTATAAACCCCTTTGACTTCTGCATTTATTCAAAAGGAATCTTTTTATATGAAATGTTTTACTAAATGAAAAAGGGATTTTTTTTGTCTTATGTTTGCGGGGACAACGACTTCTCCGCCACTGTGACCATTATTTGAGTTTCGTCTTCCATTACAAGCTATAACATTTTTTAAAATGAAAAATAAATACCATGTTTTACATTCCATTTATTTTGGTATTGAAAATGGTTTTGATAATTTTTTGGTCATATCAATATTTTTTTTGATATCTTGTGATTGAAATGTGGAAATGTTATGTTTACTTTATGCATGTTTTATGTGATACGATTATGTTATGGTTCTTGGGAATTGTTTATGAAGACGGGTGGTTCCGTGAGAAACTAAGTGTGGGTGAGCCCATGATAGCTCTCCAATGCATTGGGTAACATGAAGGAGTTAAACGCCAAGGTTTATCCAAATAGATTTAGGGAATATACTTTGATGGTTATTCCAAATGTAACCATGAGGGTTACTCCTTATGTATGAATGTAATGAATGCCTCAAGTTACCTTTACGTATTATGATTTCTATGAGTTATTCATAAATCTTATGATTTCATCAGGTATTTTAAAGTGCTTATGTTTTATGTGTAAAGTGTGTTTTCATTGATTCTTATTTATACATGGACTAATGTTTCCTTTCCGTATTTTTATATCCCTTACTAAGCATTTTGTGCTCATCCCATATTTTTTGAAATGATTTCCACAGGACATAAAGTGGAATACAGTCAAGGATGGGATCAAGGAAATGAAATGATGTCGAAAACATGGAACTAGACAAAACACTTTTGTTCAAGAGTTTATATTTTGTGAAAAAAATGGAAACTGAGTATATGTGTCTACCTTGAAATCTTTTAGATGTAATAGTTATGTTCTAATTCTCTAAAAATCTAAACCTGAAAAGATCCTCATTGTGAATAATTCATTTAATTAAAGATTAGGTAATGTTTTAAGGCTGGGACCTTATAGTTGGTATCAGAGGTCGGTTTAGATAACTCTAGAGGTTAGGGTATTCATTAAGCATAAGTGAAACTACCATAAATGTTAGGATTTCAGAAAGAGTCATATTTTTAGATAAAGTGAATGAGTTTATGGTAAAATGAATAATTATATCATAGTATTATATGATTTTTCTAATGATATACTCACACTGACATTTTTTGTTTTAGTAAATGGCTTGATCTAGCAGGCACCAATGTGACAGTGGATGTGATGAAAACTATGACAGTTTTCTAAAAGAACAACTGAATGATATGGGAGCTCCAATGAGAGCTCTTGTGGTTTTTCTCAACCAAATATCAGGAGTCATGAATAACCACTTGAAGCTTGGTGAGATCTCTAATACATCATGTACGAGATAAGAAACTTGATGTGGAAGTGCATGTAATAATTATAAAGGTAACCATTAGGGTTTATATGATCCTTACTTTTGAGGTAATTATGGGTTACTATATGTTATGAAGGAAAATGAAAGGCATGGGATAAAATTGTGGTTAAATTATGTTATGGTTATTTTTGATGATTTTATCTCTTTTTCAGGAATGTTTTATGAATTGTATAATTTTGGAAAAAGGACAACACATAAACCATGTGACAACCCGTCGCGTCGGACAAAGCTGTGGGAATCGAACGCACACCCAAAGTGCGACATGTATTTATTGCCTACCATTGGACTACGTGAAGTCCCTGGTTAGTATGACAAATTCTTTTTAGTTATACGATCTCATGAGTAATGTATTAGTTGATTTTGGGTTATCTATGAAAATGATTATCCTATTATAGAGGATATGTGATTAGGTTAGTTACTTTTTAGTATGATAATATAGGAGAAACTAATTTTATTTGGAGATAAATTTTAAGATTTATCTTGAAAGACTATGTGATTAAATTCTTCTGAGATTTGGGTTTCATTCTGAATTTTGATTACTTTTGAAGAATTTAATGGATAGCTGTTTATTGAATGGTCTTTGATGAACTTTGTGTTTAGTTGGACAAAATTTGGAGATTAAGAGTAGTATTTATTTTTATAAAGGATTATCCTTTTTGGGTATTATCTGATCTTGTACTAACAATTTTTGTCTTTGGATAAGGTTTAAAGACATAGGAATTATATAGTTTATATTTTGTGGGTTAGGATATTCTCTAGAAGTTGATTATAGTGATCTTAATATGAACAAGTCATCCTGAAATACTCATCGTTTGGAGGAAATATGAGTTTGTGTTAGAAATATAGGAAAAGATGAAAGTATACATAACAAGTGAGTATGTTTCCTTATGATTTATTTAAGCTCATAAATAAATTAATCTTTGAAAAGTAACGTAAAAAGAGTGTTGTCTGTTAACTTTTCCTATTGGGGAATCACATACCATTTAACCCAACATAAGTTTGTGATTCTCATGGTATTAACTTTCTCCTAATCATGTTTTCCATCACTCTCTATCAGAACATGACCTTTTTTTCTCCTCCATATCCATGATTTCATGGAATCCTAGTATGGGTTAACTCGGGTGACCATTTTACTTATCTTTCTTTATTTTAAAGTGATATTTTTACTGACTCTTGTTCCAATGTGGGATTTTCAATGAATTTTCAAAGCTCAATTTTTAAATTGCAAGGAAGCAATTCCCAAAAGGGGGGAAGGATGTAACATCCTATGTAAAAAAGAATATTACATTTTCATATTTTTTAATATTTTTGAATAAAATATTAATATTACTTTAAAGGGAATGATATGTTCAATGGCGTACCCAATACGCAACAATGAGTTTTTTTGAAATCTTACGTTGCACACTAATAATATAATAATATTATTCTAAATGGTAGTTACTGCCTAGCCATTGTAATGGGAGGAATGAATAGAACTAACTACCAATTGATTATATATTCTTGTCAAATATTTTTGCATTTATCCAAATAAATGTTAGAGGCTTAAAATGAAAATGAATCCAATTTTAAGCATAAATCTTCTAATATTATTTAAAAGGTCGATTAACCAGCTTTTAATGGTGAACCCTTTTTAAATATACTTTTTAAAATTTTATATTTTATATTTGACAAATAAAATCATTCTTGTGAATCTCGACAGCAAAATTTACTTTGTGTAAATTTTTGTTATTTTTCCAATAAAGATCATTTTTAGTGAATATATTGTTTTTTAATTCAGAACCTTCTTTTAATATAATTTATTTATATGGATAGATTATCTTTTTAATTTGGTAAATTGTGTAGTTAAAATATATTTTTACCATTCTATCCAATTTTGGTCATTGGAATTAATTTCACATTTAAATTGTACATAAACAAGTGTCAATCTTTTGATAAATATTTTTTCTTAAAAACATGTTATTTGTTTTGACAGCGGGAATTAATTTTACAAATAATTAATTCCACTTTTATGTTTTTAATTTGGTAAAATGGACATCATTTTGTTATTTGGAGTATCAAATATATCTTAGGGTGAATTTTTGGTATTTTTCTAAAAAACCTCATTTTTTGATGAATAGTGAAACCACATAGTGGTAATTAAAAAAATGATTTTTCATTTAAATGAATTTTTACCACCTCTGTGATTTAAATTTCAAAAATTTGACATACATGGTTTTCATTAGGATGTAAAATGTGGTTCAATGGGATTAAAATAATATTTTGGTGAATAGTAAAATTTAAGTTTGATTATTCGCAATTAAAGGTAGTTCGTGTAGTTTAAGGAAAATATAATGATATAATAATAAGAAATTACCTTTACACGTATACTATACTTTTTGGATAAGTCATGGCCGACCAAGACTATCCATGGGTCAACTTGGGGACCCCATGGAGCCACATGGGTAAGAAAATTACATTAATAACTTGTTATTTAAAGTAAAAATAAAAGTGGTACAAACATGTATTGTTTTACTAAAAAAATTACATGGGGTTATAAAAGTCAAATTTTTGACTATAAATATTCATTATAAAGATAGAAATATTTCCTACATCATATTTTTTTATAATTTTTATACATTAAATAAATAAATTTATTTGTGACACCATAATGATGTAGTGATTACCTCATTAATGAATGATTTAAATAAAATGAAAAGATAAGGTAAAATAAAAGACTTAAACTTGTCAAAAACCTATTGGATGGGTGGATTTAGAACCCTTATCACCTTATCAATGAAATATTTAATTGTGGAACCTTTTATATACGAAAATCATTTTATAATAAAGTAACTTTTCAAGACTTTCCAAGAGTCCCCCTCCTCCCTCTTATAAAAGGCCCCCACCTCTACCCCCTTACCCCCACCTCTCAAGCCTTTGTATCGGCCAAACACATCTAATATTATCTCTACACATCCCTCTCTTCATCCTAGAATCCCTACCTTAGGTATAAAGCTTTTCGAAAACCCATTTTGGTTCAATCCAAAGGGAGTTACCCGATTTAAAGGTAATGTCCTCTCTTGTGTTCTTTTGTTTTATTTTGCTTCTCCAACCCCCTAAAATCATATTATTACTTTATTTTGCAACAAAAACAGTATATTTAATATAAATGGATATTTTTATGAGATGGATTAGAGATACACTTACACACACTTCAGTCTAATTGTTTAAGAACATACCGTTTCCGTGGATGGTGATTTACTGCCTCACGAAATGATGATTGTTCTATCATCTCCTACCACCTCTCATGGTGTATACTATGATGGAACTATATTTATTTATGATATATATTATGTTTATTTCCTCTCTATTCTTCTTTATTTTACATTTAAAACATACCTTTATGCTTCGAATGTTGTTCAAATGAGATAATTTCATTTGAGGAAGTGTGGACTACCGCCCCCTCAAATGATGTGACTCGTTCATGCAATACATGGAATGTATAAATAATGAAATTAATGAACTTATGTGAGCTATATAACATATATATTATACTGTAATTATAATATATATATATATATATCACGTTTAGTTTTAATTCCATTAAATACGAAATAGAAATGAATGTAGCGTTCATGCGTACGTACGACTTACAATCCTCATGAACGGTGCATTTCATTTCTTACCTCTAAATGTTATGTAATATTATAAATTAAAATATATACTGGATATATATTATATATATGATATCTACATCATGAATATAGTTCGGGATATAATGGATATTTTACCACATGAACAACTTGTAATTATAAGAAGTTTATTTTTGACTCAAGTACCAATGATCGACAAAACGACCGTTATTAACTTAAATAATTACATAATGTTCCTACCATGGTAATAAGTGATATAAAAGGAATAATGAACTTTAAAAAGTCTCTTAATCAATTATAAATTAACTATAGTTTATTATTCAGGAATACAAAGAAATGAACAAGACAAGTCAGACTTGAGGTAAGGGATCCAACCTCTCTCTTTCCTTTTAATTACTCTCTTTTATGTCACTTATTTTAAGATCCTCATTATTATGTTGTGGGATGTTCTTATATATTACTATTAATTTAAATATTATGTTCATATGATTAGAGTCCCTAATTGATATCTTCAATCTATTTTTTGTATGTTTTAAGTGGCACCGTTAGGCTGTCGAATTTTCGTAAGGGAATATCTTATCTAACTTTTAATTCCATGAGATTTCCATTGTTCACAAATTTTTACATGTGGTATATTGTGTTCATACATTTGATATATATTATCATGATTCTATTTATATTAATGGTATTCTGTGATTCATATTTTGTTTATTATAATTTGGTCATATGACTCGATTGATTACAATGAGGTATGGGGTTTTAATATGACTTTTTATTCCCGTGAGATTCATGCTATATTTGTCACTATCTCTATTGAGTGGTGTATTTGCTGACCGTGATTATACTCTTTGTGTAATATTCACTCATTTATGGGTATTTACGTCATCATTCTTTGGTCTTTCTTTCATGGGGTGTACCTTTCGAAAGTTACCCAAATCGGTAAGGGAATCTTTCACCCTCCTCTTTTTTTAAATGACTTTTTTTTTGTGTCTTTTAATTTACATCTTGTTATATTGGGATATGTTCTTATATATCCTTATTGATATAAATATTATTTCCAAGTGATGAGATACCCTTTTATCTCTCATCAACTCATTTTTTGAATTTTAATGTGACGTCGTTTGGCTGTCGAATTTCTATAAGTGAACTTCTTAACCCAATTTCAATTATTTGGGTTAAACCTATTCGTCATGATTTTTTCGTGCTATGAATATGTGTTGATGAACTCTGATTATTTTACACTTAATATCCTCTTATATTGGGTGTATTTATATTTGTCACACATAATTATATAATTGATTTATCCTTAATCTAAGGATGCTGACTTTGTAAGGGAATTCGTCTCAATCTCCTTTCATTGAGGCATATTTTATTTTATACACAACTTTATTTTATATGGTGTATAAAACCCTTTGACATTTACTTTTATTGAAAAGGAATATTATTATATGAATCATTTTACTAAATGACAAATGGGAATGTTTTTGTCTTACGTAAGTGGCGACAATGAATTCTCCGCCGTAGTGACCATTATTTGAGTTTAAGCTTCCTCTACAAGCCATAACCTTTTTTAAAATGAAAAAAATACCTTGTTTTACTCTTATTTTATTTTGGTATTTAAAATGGTTTTGATAATGTTTTGATTATATCAATGTGTTTTTGATATATTGTCTTTGAAATGTGGAAATTTTATGTTTCCTTTAAGAATGTTTTAGGTGATACGATTATGTTATGGTTCTGGGGAATTGTTTATGAAGACGGGTGGTTCTGTGATAAACTAAGGGCAGGTGAGCCCATGATATCTCTCCAATTAATTGGGTAACACGAAGGAGTTAAACCCTAATGTTTCTGCAAAGAGATTTAGGGAATATACTGTGATGGGTATTCCAAACGTAACCATGAGGGTTACTCCCTACATAAGAATGTAATGAATGCCTCAAGTTACCTTTACGTCTTATGATTTATATGATTTATTCATAAATTATATGATTTTATGAGGTATGTTAAAGTGATTATGTTTTATGAGTAACGGTGTTTTCCTTGATTCTTATGTGTAAATGGACTAATGTTTCCTTTCTATATTTTTATATCCGTTATTGAGGTTTTTGTGATCATCCCAAGCTTTTAAAATGATTTCGACATGACTTAAAGTGGAATATGTTCAAGGATGGGATCAAGGAAATGTCATGATATCTAAAACATTGAACCCGACATGACTCTTTTTTTCAAGACATTATATTTTGTGAAAAAAATGAAAACTGAGTAGATGTGTCTACGTTGTAATCTTTGAGATGTAATAGTTATGTCCTAATTCTCTAAAACTCTAAACCTGAAAAGACCCTCAATGTTAATTATTCCTTTAATTCAAGATTATGTAATGTTTTAAGGCTAGGACCATATAGTAAATCCTCCCATGTTTAGTCTATCTTTATATCCTCTTAACATAGAAATGTGGATTAACTCCATTAAAAATATATTATCTATCCTCTAATGCTCATAAGAAGAGAAATTTGTAATGGAAATATATCATTTTGACGGGGAAGCTGAATAACGGTGGAAACTGATAAAAAAAATACAAAGTCCCAAGGGGTAATTGATTCCATAGATTGGGAGGAATTCCAAAAAATGATATTCAATAAAGATTTTCCCCTAACCTCCCTAAATATGGAGAGAGGGTTCCTCAAAATCAAGAAAAATGAAGATGATTCAATTAGGGAATATGAATAAAACATTACAAGGCATGAAAGATATGCCTCCGGATTTAACCTTAACACTGAAAGTAAATAAGATTTCTTATTTATTGTACTAAAGCAGATTCTATGAAAAATATTGGTGATTCAATACCCTGAAATTTATGAGGGGATTTTCCGTTGGGACCTCATGGCTAAAATGGAGATCAGAGACCCCTAGTGGTTTCATGTTCCCAGTCAAAAAAGTGTAAGATGGAGTCTAATATGGGTGGTTAAGAAAATAAATCCAATGAGGAAAAAAAGATTTAACATCCCACATATCAATATTGTGGGAAGAAGCATATAGGTAACTATCTAATGGGAACTCATAATTGCTTCAAATGTGGAAGAATGGGACATCTTCCTAAAAAATAATGAATGGATATGAAGAATCCTATTAATTTTGAAGAATAAAAGAAGGTTCATGTAAATGCTCAGCAAGTGGTTCGGTGTTACAACTATAGGGAGCATGGGAATTATATGAAAAAATGATCTAAGTTGAGGGTTGTAGAGGTCAATCAACAAAAACCTCTAAGGAAAAAAGGATGGGATTATTCTAGCACTATTCCAGAGGTTGATCCGGAAAATGATGTGGTGACAGGTATTCTAGTTATTTATTTAATAATATAAGTTATACTATTTGATTCATTTTTTATGAATTATTTCATATCCTGTATGTTTAGTATAACTATATAAACACCACCTTGAAATTTGGATGTTAAGTTATCTATGAGAACAACAAATAGGGAAATTATTGCAACCATGGTTTATAACTCCTCCCTAGTAAAATTTTGTTGACTGAACCTCCAAGAATATTGTGGCATACATCCTTTAGTGGAGTTAGATGTTATATTGGGATGGATTGAATATATTTATGCAAAGACTAGAACAACTATCGGGAAATTAAGACCATTCTTCACATCCCAAAGCATCCTATAATTCTTTACAAGTGTAAGGAGGAAGATAAATCTCTTTCAAAATCATTCTCTCAAGTGTGTATATTACTACCATATGAGCAAGCATGTCCAACTCCAATTATTGAGACAACAGAGATGATAATTCTCAAAGATATTCCCATCGTGAGGGATTCCACTTATGTATTCCCTAAAGAGTTTCATGGTATTCCTCATGATTGAGAGGTTTATTTATCAATTGAACTTATTCCTAGATCTCTACCTATATCAAAGACACCTTATAGAATGGCCATAGTTGAGCTGGAAGAGCTGATGAAGCAGTTAAAAGAGTATGTGGAGAAGTGTTTTATATGTCGAGTGCTTCACCATGGGGTTCATGTAGAGACCCAAATCTTGACGTGCATGCACATTACATTAATTTTGTGGAATACATAATACATAACAAAAAACAGACAGACAAGGTCCGTAATAGTTTAGTGTCTTTGGAAACATGGAACATACTCTTCTAATCTTGGTGAATGATCTTCAACATATCCCATAAAGATCATCCCTTTTTTTCTTACCTAAACCCTTTATTTGTATCCTAGGGAAAATAAAACATATAAAGGGTGATCTCAAATTCTTAGTAAGGGTAAGTATGGAGAAAATCAAACAAACCATATACATTTGAACTTCAAAACATGAACATAATATTTAAACATCAAATTCATGAGTAATGACAGAAAACATGGTAGAATGTAAGGCACAGATCATAAAGAAACATTAATCATGATAAAATAGCATGGGATTAAAACATGTAATTTTGGCAACCATTAAGCACATGCTATTATTTCCATAGTAACCAAGTCATTTCTTCCAAGACCATATTAGTGGACAAAGTCCCTTACGGAACCGGGTTTATTTTCCATTCCATACATGTATTACTGAACAAGATTTACTTACTTTTCTAGCCATGTCTATCTCTTGAGATATAAATCTTTACCCAATGCATTGTAGGGATATATAGGTCCCACCCATATCATAATTAAATAATTCTTACATGTGCCACAACATGAACATAAATCATTCAACATTACCCAAAGTATAATATGGGTTTCATAAACATCATCACATCATAACATAATCCATACAAAAAATGGATTTCATTTCATCATCATAAAAGTAAAACCTTTTAAATCATAGAGACATTACCCTTGAAACATACACATATGAAATAATTTCATCTTAGAGGTAAAATAGTTTTGACAAGACACTTGAAATGAATTCATGAGGAAAATATCGTTTCTTCTTCAAAATCATTTTCTTTTTACAAAATGCGTTGAAATTTTAAAAGAAAAGGATTTTGTAGAAAATAGTAATGAAATATTGTATAGTAATTTTCTTGGAAATAAAGAGTTATGAATCTGTAAAAATCCGTTCATGCTGTATAACTTTTAAAAAAAATATACTCCTTGTACTTTTGTCCGAAAAGTCAAAAAGTACCTCATATGGTAAACAAAAGAAAGATTCCTTACATACCATGTAGTAAAAGTAAAAAATTGGTAAAATGGACTTTAAACATACATGAAACCATTTTAGAAAATAGGTACATGGATAATAAATATTACCCCTGTAAATACTTACAAATAAACAATCTCAGATAAAAACGAGATTAGAAAAGTTATCCCTTACCTTAGGTCCGATATGCTTTGTATGCATCCGAACATCCTGTATAATGATTTAAATAATGTCATTGAATTGTTACATAATCATATTCATTGTTATTATATCTTATATGGTTCACTTATGACTTTATAGTACTCGTTCTTTTTTAAATTCATGTTAAAGTAGCGTTTTGGGTAAATTAGTTTCATTTACCATCCCTGTTTTGACTTGTAATTATTAATATGATTACTTAGATCATGATTACTTAATTCCATAATATGAAACATCATTTATATATAATATAAATTCAGAATGAACATATATATTATAGATTGATAAATGGAATAAAATACACCGTTCAGGGAGACGGTAGGCCATACGTACGCATGAACGCTATTTTCGTTTCCTTATTGAATTGAATGGAATTTAGTAGATGATATACATATATAAATACATAAATCCAGTAGAATTATTTTGTCATATATTTCATTATTAATTATTATATATATTTATAATCATTTTTGAATTGTTAACATGGAAAATGAATCTCATCGCGTCGTGGAGACGGTAATCCGTACATACGCACGAGTGATTATATTGTTCCCATATTTATTGAATGGAATTGGAGTGTATAATATCTTAGAATCAGTATTATTTATAATAGTAATATGTAGTTATTCTTTACACTATTATACCCATCCATGTAAGGTGGTGGTGGAAAAACAGATTACAACACTACATGGAGACGGTATTCCGTACGTACGCACGTGTGGTGATTTCGTTTTCCTTAGGATTGATAGAAGGTGAAATAGAGTCGTTTCGTATTTATAATAACATATCAGTATATTATTGATACTGATTTTATTAATTCATAATGAAACAACAAATGAAGAGGAAGTATAAAAAGAAATAAATTTGAATGAATCGGTAACGGATTTTACCTCTTCTTCGACACGACTCTTTGAAACCTCCTCTTAGGGCACTAAATTTGGTCTTTGAAGAAGACAAGGACCTCTTGTATGTTTCTAAGGAAGATGAAAAGGGAATTGGGTAGTGTTTGGCTGAGTATGAATACTCAAAATTGTGTGAGGAGGAGAGGGAGGAGGTGCCCTTTTGTAAGGGAGGAGAGGGGCACCTTTGGAATTATAAGAAATATTAATTTATAAAAAATTCAATACCCACATAAAAACCTCCAAAAATGACTCAAATACGAATATTAGATGATATAGGGTTGTACTATCATAAAAAAATAAAATTTATACTTTTTGGTAATTTAATTTAAACATTATCAACTTGATTTATCATTATTTAATCTATTTAATTTTATTTGTGGTAATAATGTTCTAATTTTTTTAAATTGTTATAAATAATTACTTATGTGTTGTTAATTGACCATAATTGGATAATTTACGAAATTTTAGACCATATAAATTTCAATTTATAATTTTTATATAAATTTGTGAATTTTAAACAATTTTATAATATGTTAATTTTAGAAAATAACAATAGTGTTAATTTTGACTTTATTCATTATTTTAATTTCAATAAAATAAATACAGAGTATATATTCTATCAAAAATATTTAATAGATTCATAACATTTTAAATGTTTCTATAAAATTCGTGGAGAACATTAAATAGTTTATATAATATTTATTTTAATATTTTTAAAACCATTTATTTGGTATATCTCTTAATAAAATAATGAGTATATCATTTTTGTATAATTATTTAATATACTTATTTGTTGCATAAAAATTAAAAATAAAATCCTATGATGACTATAAATCTCATATATTTTATAATAATACTTTCTCTAGAATTTATCTTCTTAAAATAACAACTTGTAAATTTTTATATTTATTAAATTATAAAGGTGACCACTTTAGAATCGTTTAAAATAAAATAATATAAGGGTCATAATCTCTTTTATAATGATCAAAATGGGCCAAAATTCTGAAATTAGATTATTAGGGTTTATACATACATTACCAATAAGTTTTGTTCAGATTTTGGGGCCATTTGATATGTATTACTATTTCAATAAAAACAATATTATTGATTTTTAACTAAATAAATAATTTCTGCATCATTAATGAATATATATAATAATGTAATTAAATAACTCTTAAAAATTAAAAATAAATTACCATGATAAAGAAAACCATTTTATCTTTCAAATGAAAATTTATAACCGAATTTATATTCTGTGTATCCTTATATTAAAAATACATTAATTATTAATGTTCGAGTGAGAAATATTTCACTTTCCTTTAAATAAAATAAACTAAAGGTCATAATCAAATACAAGTGGCTTCCATTAGATTAAATTTCGACCCAAGTATGATTTAGGTCAAAATATATTCATCCAATTATATTAATACAAGTGTTAGGGTAATTTTATAATATTATAGTTACCCTTAATTACCTGATTTACATTTAATTTTGGTAAATAAAATTTTCCGTAGTTACTTTTCATAATTCCTAAAAATAAAAATTATCTTATTAACATAATTTGGACCTAATGATTCCAAATATGGAATCCATTTTTCCTAATTCAAATCATAGAAGTTGCAGAAATTAATTTAAAATTAATCTCGTTGTTAAGAAAACGAGTTTTAAAAGATAAAACATTGCAAAAGATTGAAATTATTTTACCTATGAATTAAATGTAAAATCAATGCTAACGACATACGTTATATTAAATGTTAAAAATATATTCTATTTATAATTTAAAACCATCAATATTATAATTTAACCAAATAAATTATTATGATGAAATAATTTATTTTTAATTAAAATATAGCGTGTTTTTACTATTTATTAAAATATGAAAGTTATCAGAATAATATGAAAATTTTATCCAATGTAAATTTTTATATCCGGATTCCAAAGGAGAATTTTATTTTGTAAAATTGAACTTATATACATGTCCGAAAATAGATTTAAAGTTGGTGCGCCATCAAAAGGTGGCAAAAATGCATTTTTTTTAAATACTTATTTTACCCAAAAAATTTATTTTGTTCTTATACCATATTCTAGAAAATGGGTAAGATGGATAATAATGTTATAAAATTAAAAATTTAGTTAATACTATTCATAACGGCTAGTTCATAATAATATTATAATAATATATCATTTTTTAGTGAAACCTGGTATTGCGTACAACACACGCTATCGAGGAAGGTTGCAATTGCATGTAATGAATGTCAAGTCAGGGTTGCATGTAGTGAAAGACTCCTTTGTTGTTGCATAAAACTAAATCCATCCATATTTCATTTATACATTGAATATATATATATATATACTCAATGTCGCGTAGAATAACTACAATGATACAAACTTGAAATTGTATGTAACACGATCCATGATTAGTGTTGCGTATACTGCAAGCTAATACGGTGTTGTGTATAGTGCAAGATAATCTTGGTATAGCGTACAATAGAAGATATGAAATAAATTAAAAAGAATATATCTTATAAAATCTCGGGTTGTTAAAGTGCACTAGTTATATTCACCAAGAAGGATGGATCAGTGAAACTTTAGATTGATTATTATGAGATCAATAAAATCATGATAAAGAAGAAATATCCTCTTCCGTGGATAGATGAACTGTTCAATCAGCTTTGTGTGGACTGTTATTTCTCTAAGGTGGACCTTCGGACAGGATATCAACAACTAAAGTTGAAGAAGGAAGATATTCTCAAGACCATCTTTCAAATGAGGCATATACACAATGATTTCCTAGTGATTGTAACACCCCGAGCTTCCATGATACGCTTCTCTTTCAATAATGCAATAGCTTGCATTGTACGCAAGTTCGAGTTCTAACCCACCGCGACTAATAAAAGTAACTGTTATGAATAGTAATACCCACTTTTTAAAATTATAGAAATTTTATATTTCAAAATGGAGTTCATTTTTGTATTTGTAATATCGAAATTATCCTAAGTTGAATTTTTTGTAATTTTCTGAGAACTTCCCTTTTTTATGAAAAGTGAAAAATACATAAAACAACTTTTTTAATAAAAATAATTTATAGTGATAAATTATACTATTGAGTGGTTTTAATGTATAATTAGTGTATATTTTTACCATTTTATCCAATGGTGTTCATCAGAATTAATTTCACTTTGAAATTGGACATAAACAATTTTCAATCTTTTGATATATATTGTTTCTTAAAAACACGCTATTTGTTGTGACAGCGAGAATTAGTTATAAAATTAATTAATTCAACTTATAGGTTTGGAATTTTTTAAAATAGTCATGGGGATACCCTGTGTTTCTCCATGGGGATCCCCTGTCCATTTTGTTAAGAAGAAAGATGGATCGATGTGGTTGTGTGTTGACTATAGGGAGATCAATGATATAACAATAAAGAACAAGTATCCCCTACCACGCATTGATGATTTATTTGACCAATTGAAGGGAGATCAATACTTTTCAAAGATTGACCTTTGATCTGGATACCATCAGTTGTGTGTGAAGAAGGAAGACATTCCGAAGATAGCATTTCAAACAAGATACGGGCATTACGAGTTTACAGTAATGCCTTTCGGATTGACTAATGCACCCTATGTATTCATGCATCTAATGAATAGAGTTTTCAAAAAATATCTTGATGATTTTTTGGTGGTATTTATTGATGATAACTTGGTATACTCCAAAAGCAACGAAGATCATGAAAATCCCTTGAGCATTATCTTGAAGACCGTAGAAGGCATTAATTATATGGGAAGTTTAGCAAGTGTGAATTCTGGATTCAAGAGATTTATTTTCTTGGACATATTGTCTCTAAGGATGGAATTTCCATTGGTCCTTCTAAGACAAATGCAATCCAAGAATGGCCAGCACCAACGAATATAACTGAGGTACGCAGCTTTATCGGTTTGGTAGGTTATTATCGATGTTTTGTCCAGAATTTTGCCCGATTGGCTAACCCATTGACGAATCTCACACGTAAAGGGGTTAAATTTGTTGGAAAAAAGATTTTGAAGAATGTTTTGAATAACTGGAGAGAATATTAGTCAAAAATCTTATATTGACTCTACCATCAGGGAATAATTGGTAGGTTATTTATAGTGATGCATCATTGAAAGGACTTGGTTGTGTCCTTATGCAGAATGATAGGATTATTTCCTATGCATCACGACAGCTAAAAATTAATGAGCAGAACTATCCTACTCATGATCTCGAGTTAGATGTTGTAATCTATTCCTTGAAGATATGGAGACATTATCTCTATGGTGAAAATTGTGAGATATATACCCATCACAAGAGTTTGAAATATATTTTCTCACAAAAAGAACTCAACATGAGGCAAAGGCGATGGCTTTAACTACTCAAGGATTATGATTGCATGATACACCACCACCCAATAAAGGAAAATAAGGTTGCAGATGTTTTGAGTAGAAATGATCATGGAGTTTTGAACATGATGAGAGTGGAAAGGGATCCTATTTTAATGGATCTAGTAAAGATGGATATGGGAATCACCATGGAGGGTGAAACATCCAAAAAATTTCAACTGGTTTCCAAACCATCTTTACTAGAAAGGATAAACTGTTCTCAGGCCAATGATGAAGAGTTGAAAAAGAAGATTAAAGCTGTGAATGATGCGCGATTAAGTGACTTTGTGTATGAAGATGGAATGTTGAAATTTGGGAGGAGAATTTGTGTTCCCGATATACCTGATTTAAAGAGGGAATTTCTGGATTATTCTCATAGTTCCAATTTCTATATACACCCTGGCAGCACCAAAATGTATAGATATTTAAAGGGACATTTTTGGTGGGTCAACTTGAAGAGGGAGATTTCGGATATTTTGTCAAGATATATGGTTTGTCAGCATGTGAAAGCTGGAAGGCAACTACCTGGTGGAGTATTGCAACCTCTTCCCATACCTGAGTGGAAATGGGATAATATTACGATGGATTTTGTCATGGGACTACCAAAGACTCTTAGAATTAATGACGCAATATGGGTCATTGTTGATCGTCTCATGAAGTCAGCACATTTTCTTGCTATAAGGGAAGATCTACCACTTGAACGTCTAGCAAGACTATATATTAATGAAGTTGTGAGACTTCATGGATTACCCCTATTGATTGTCTCGGATCGTGATCCCCATTTTACATCAAGATTATGGAAGTCTTCAGAAGTCCTTGGATACTGAACTTCATTTGCGCACTGCTTTCCACCCTCAAACAGATGGACAATCAGAAAGAACTATTCAAACCTTAGAAGACATGTTGAGATCATGCTCACTTGACTTTCAAGGAATGCGGGATCAATATTTAACTCTAGAAGAATTTTCCTATAACAATAGCTTCCATTAATGTATTCAGATGGCACCATATGAAGCATTATACGGAAAGAGATGTCGCACACCCACCTATTGGGATGACGTTGGTGAAGGAAAACTTGTAGGCCCAGAATTGGTGGAGTAAACGATGGAAAAGGTGAAAGTAATCCAAAACCACATCAAAGCAGCTCAAAGTAGGCAGAAGAGCTATGCCGACAACCGAAGGAAGGATTTGGAATTTCAGGTAGGAGATCATGTTTTCTTGAAGGTATCTCCATGAAAGGGAGTTATACGTTTCGGTAAGAAGGGTAAATTGAGTCCTAGGTACAACTGACCCTTCGAAATTCTAGAACGAATTGGGGTTGTAGCTTACCGTTTGGAAATGCCGCCAAGTCTCTCCAAAGTTCATGATGTATTCCACATATCACTGTTGAGAAAATACATGTCTGGCCCAATGCATGTACTCACCTATGATGAATTATAATTGGAACCCGATCTGTCTTATTGCGAAGTGCACGTCAGGATTCTTGATACAAGAGATCAAGTGCTGAAAAAACCAGACGACTCGTCTAGTAAATGTTCTATGGAGAAACCATAAGATGGAGGAGGCAACGTGGGAACCCAATGAACATATGATAAAGAATCACCCGAGTCTTTTTATACAGTGATATTATATGAAATTTTGAGGACGAAATTATTTGATGGAGGGTAGAATGTAACACCCCAAGCTTCCACGATATGCTTCTCTTTCAATAATGCAATAGCTTGCATTGTACGCAAGTTCAAGTTCTAACACACCGCAAATAATCAAATTAGCCGTTATGAATAGTAATACCGACTTTTTAAAATTATAGAAATTTTATATTTCAAGATGGACTCCATTTTTGTATTCGTAATATCGAAATTATCCTAAGTTGAATTTTTTGTAATTTTCTGAGAACTTCCATTTTTTATGAATAGTGAAAAATACATAAAACAACTTTTTTAATCAAAATAATTTATACTGATAAATTATAATATTGTGTGATTTTAAAGTATAAATAGATTATATTTTTACTATTTTATCCAATGGTGTTCATTAGAATTAATTTCACACTGAAATTGTACATAAACAATTGTCAATCTTTTGATATATATTGTTTCTTAAAAACACGCTATTTGTTATGACAACAAGAATTAGTTATAAAATTAATTAATGCAACACATATGTTGGGAATTTTATAAAATATACATCATCTTTGAATTCAGAATATCAATTATATCTTAGGGTGAAATTTTGGCATTGTTTTGAAAAACATCAATTTTTGATGAATAGTTAAACCACTAAGTGGTAGTTAAAAAACTGATTTATCGTTTAAATGAAACATTACCCCTTATGTGATTTTATTTTAAAAAATCCGACATAAATGGTTGTCATTAGGATGTAAAATGTGGTTCAATGAGATTTAAATAATTTTTTTGTGAATAGTAACTTTTATGTTTAATTAATCGTGATTAAAGGTAATTAGTGAAATTTAAGGTAAAAATGATATTATAAAAATATGAAAATATCATTACACATGTCCTACCCCTATTGGATGAGTAATGGCCGACCACGAAAATCCATGGGTTAACTTTGGGACCCCATGGAGCCACTTTGGTAGGAAAATGACATTAAAAACTTTTTATTTAATGTTAAAATAAAAATGTCACAAACATGAGTTGTTTTACTAAAATAATTTTTAAATTGGGTAATAAAAGTAATATCATTTAATATAAATATTAATTAAGAATATAAAAATATTTAAAATATCATTATAAATTTTTTATAATTTTTAAAAATTAAATAAATTAAATTATTTATGACAACATGATGATGTAGCGATTACCTCATTAATTAATGATTTAAATAAAATAAAAAGATAATGTAAAATCATAGACATAAACTTGTCAAAAACCTATTGTATGAGTATATTTCAAACCCTTGTCACCTTATCCTCTAAATATATAAGTGTGGGACCTTTAAAATCCGAAACTCATTATATAATAAAGTAACATTTCATGACTTTTCAAGAGTGCCCCTCCTCTCCTCTTATAGAAGGCCCCCACCACTACCACCTTAATCACACATTCAAAGCCTTTTGGCTTGGCCAACTTCTTTCCAATTACTCTCTCAACTTCCCTCTCCTACTCCTAGAAGCCTCACTTTGCTCAGAATTATTCCCAAGGAATCCTTTGGCTCAAATCAAAAAAAGAGTTACCCGATTTTGTGGTAATGTCTCCTCTTATGTTATTTTGTTTTATTTTTCTTCTCAAATACCATAAAATCTTTTTATTCCTTTATTTTGTAACAAAACCAGTACCTTAAATATACATGGATATTGTTATAAGAAGGATTCAAGCTACAATTACACACACCTACATCTAATGGTTAAGGAACATATTGTTTCTGTGGATGGAAAATTTATGCATCACGAAACGATGATTGTTCAACACTCATATAACACCTTCAAAGGTGGCCATTAAGATGTCACTATATTTATATATGATATATAAAATGTTTATTATTTCATTAATCTTCTGTATGTTTCATTTATGGCATACATTTATGGTTTCCATTATGGGAAAACGCGATATTTTCATTTTAGGAAGTGCGGACTACCGCCCCCTCAAAGTGATTTGAATCGTTAATGCCATATGTGGGATGTATAAAGGATGGAGTAAATGGTATTATACATTATATTATACTAGAATTATATTATACCTTTATATAATTATAACTTCATTCCATTAAATACTAAATAGAAATGAAAGTAGCGTTCATGTGTACGTACGGCTTACCGTCTCCATGAACGGTGCATTTAATTTCTTACCTCTAAATGTTATGTAATATTATAAATGAATGTATATACTGGATATATATGATGTATATGATATCTAAATCATGAATATAATTATGGATATAATGGATATTTTACCACATGAACAAAGTGTAATTATAAGATGTTTATTTTTGACTCAAGTACCTAAGATCGACAAAACGACGGTTATTATTTAAATAATCACATAATGTTTATAACATGGTAATCAGTTATATAAAAGGAATAATGAATTTCAAAAAAGGTTCTTAAGAAGGTAGAGATTAACTCTAGTTTATTATTCAGGATGTTAAAGATCGGTCGAGTCAAGTCGAACACAAGGTAAGGGAACTTCTTAACCCAACTTCCATTCTTTGGGTTAATCTCTTAATTTCAAATTATGTCATGATATTATTATGCCATATCTTGTATTTGTACTTTCTTTATGTGTACATATTGTGAATACACATAATAGATCTATTTTATTTAAAAATTTATCTTTTTAAGGGACTTCGTCTCAATCTCCTTTCATTGAGGCATATTTGGTTTTATACACAACTTTCTTTTATACAGTGTATAAACCCCTTTGACTTTTACTTTTATTCAAAAGGAATCTTTTTATACGAAGCGTTTTACTTAACGAAAAAAGGGAATGTTTTTTTGTCGTACGTATGTGGCGACAATGACTTCTCTGCCGCTGTGACCATTATTTGAGTTTCAGCTTTCTCTACAAGCCATAACTTTTTTAAAATGAAAAATAATTACAAAGTTTTAATTTTCATTTATTTTGGTATTGAAAATGGTTTTGAAAGTGTTTTTTTATTATATCAATGTGGTGTATTGTTATCATTTTATTGAAATGTGGAAATGTTATGTTTCCTTTATGCTTGTTTTATGTGATACGATTATGTTATGGTTTATGATATGTTTAAACCTATTCATATGTGGAATGCATTGGACTTAATAAGTGACGGGTGGAGCCCGCTATTGCTCCTCGATGAATCGGTAGGTCTCATGAGACAAACTAGTGTCTTGGCACGACGCCTTCACAAAATCTTATTTTTAGTCTTGGCACGAGGCCTTGGCTACATGGTTATGATAGTCTGGCATTATGCATTTCATCATTATGATAGTGGTTATTGATATTGCATGTCATTATTCGACTAGTAGAATATCCATTTCAGTAAGTAAATGGAATTATTTAATATTATTTTTTCCATATTATACTGAAGTTCAAGTTTAAAAAGGATTTTGTTTTAGTTATACATTGCCTAAAATGTTAATGTTTATTTATGAATGCTTTCGCAATATTGTTATCCTTACTGAGCATCTGATCTCCCCCTTTCAATTTTTTAATATTTTCCATGATGTAAAGAAGTATTTTATGAATGACATGCAGGGATAGTCAGAAGAGGATATGAGTGTGAACTATGGATACTTTGTTATTTTAGTTTTTCACATTATGATGTAATGTAACATTTAGGAATGTATCTAGTGTTTCCAAGGCTACTAAACTAATCGGTCTTTCGAGACCTGATCTTTTGTGATCATTCCAATGTTATGCAATAATGCACCGACTCTGGGTAACTGGGGTCGGGGCTTTACAGTGATGACCTTAAAACTAAATAATGATCTAGTAATTAAAAAGGATTTAATGAATAGTGTCTAGAGATTATCTCAAAAAATTAGTGGTAGTCATTATTGATGATATTATGATATACTCCCAGAGAAAGGAGGAAATTGAGGAGAATTTGAATACTATTTTAAGGAATTCTCAACGGGAGAAAATGTATGCAATGTTTAGTAAATAAAAGATTTGGATGGAGGAAGTATCATTCTAGGGGCATGTTATCACCAACAAAAGGATATCCATAGACCCTTCCAAGACAACCGAAATTAAAGAGTGGCCTAGGCCAATAACTGTAATGTATATCCACATCTTTCTGGGACTAGATGGGTATTATCAAAGATTTGTGAAGAGATTTTAGTTATTTTCAAACCCAATGACCAAGATGACATAGAAGAGGGTGAAGTATGTATGGACCTACGAATTTGAAGACTACATTAAGGAGTTAAAAAAAGAGGCTTATCACTATGCCAATAGTCACACTCCCAAATAGTAGAGAACTCTTTACGATGTACAATGATTCTTAAATAATAGATTAGGATTTGTGATAATGAAAAATGATAAAGTGATATCCTATTCCTCAAGGTAGATGAAAATCCATGAGAACAACTATTCTATGCATGATTTGTACTTGGTGGCTGTGATTATTGTGTTGAAAATCTAGCGGCATTATCTATACAAGAAGTGTGAGATATATATTGATCATAAGAGTCTCAAATATATATTCACACAAAAATAGCTTCATATGTGTTAGAGAAGATTATTAGAGCACATCAAGGATTATGACTGCTCAATCCACTACCACCACAGTAAGGAAAATAAGGTGGAATATGCTCTAAGTAGAAGGGATACTGCATCTTTATCAATGATGAGAATTAAAAAGGATATAATCTTCTTAGATTTTCAGAATATGGAAATGATAATAATTAAGAGAGGAACATAAAAAATATTTTCTCAAATAGATTCCCAACCACCCCTTTTAGAGAAAATAAAGGATACTCAATGAAAAGATGTGTAAATTATGATAATGGTGAAAGACATTAGAAATGGGAAATCCTCTGACTTAAAGATTGATGGGAAATGATGTAACGACCAAAACATTTATTAATGAAAATTTCTGTTTATCTTATTAAATGACTTATTATGGATATATAAAATGTGAACATCATTGGTTTTATGTTTCTGGATTTTAAAATACCATTATGAATTGTGACCGTTTCTATTATAGTCATTGAACAGTGATCACATGATTAGTATAAATATTGGGCTTTAACAAATCCATTTGACATAGACAAAGGAAGCGATGGCCTCATACTATAGAATTTCCACATACAAATCCCTTTTTATGGAGTTCGGAAAGGAGGTGGTGTTATTAGGATTTTCTCCTGACCAAGCCCAACCCGAACTTGAACACATTAAGCTTGAGTAGAACTGACTATGAGTGAAGTGGATGTTAATAGAGATTACCACCCGAGCGATGTTATCTGAGCCACCACAAGAGTTTGTTACCATCACACACCTTACCCTTCAGTCTTATGCTGGTGTTATAAGGGGTTATGTAACAAGACCCTAGCACTAAGACAATAAACATTATTTTTTTATAAATAATGTGCATTCATTTTATTATTGTTACTTTGTAAATAGTTTTTAAATCATAAATAGAATTTTTAGTTAATATTCAACTAAAAAATATATTTGGACGAATTAATGGATTTTTGAATTAAATAATATTTCAATAAAATGTTATTATTAAATTAATTTTATTTAATATAAATGATCATATAATTTTATGATTGAAATTTTAATTTTTATTAAGGTTTGAAAACTGTTTTTGTCAAAAACCATGAATTTTCTGTAAATGTCAGTTTTTATTTTAAAAGTAAACATTTAAATATTTATAAATTTTTTTATATAAAATGAATATTATTTTTAGAAACAATATATTTTTCATAATTCTCAGAGACAATCAAATTTTTGGGTAAAAATTAAATATTTTTTAAATATATAATGTGTTTTATGACATCATAATGAACCAATAGTGAGGTAATAAAATACTATAAACATTATTTTCGGCCAATATATGTTTTATAATTAAAATAATTAGATTTTATATTTGTTTGATTTATTTTACAAAGCTTTTGTGGACCCTCCAAGACTTATAAAACATTTTGTCTTTTTAAATTGTTTTCCTTAAGAGTTTGATTCACCTCCACATTAGCAACCCTATAATTTTATGATGTTAGGATATTGGAATTATAAAATATTTTTTTTCACTTCCCTTTTGAAAAATATTGGGAAAAACCCATGATCTATGTTGTGGTATTGATTAGTTTAATGTGAGGTTTCCCAAACCTAAATAATAAAGAATTCTATCTCCTTTCCTATATAAAACCACACAAGATCCCACTTTATCTTCACTCAAAGACTTTTTAGTTTGACCAAACCCTTCCCTCCTCTCTCTATAATACTACCAAGGAGACCCAAGCTCCCAATAATCTTCTCCCAAGACTCTCCCAAGCCTTTGGGATCACACTTCTATGTTAGAGATTTCTTCCTTTCTCATTTTTGTCAAATTTTCATTAAGATTTTATGACTTTTTTTCAATTAAAATGTTTGTGTATGATTTATATCCTCCCCAAAACTATCCTACTTCTGTTTGGATGGTGGTATACCCCTTTATATCTCATTAAAGCCTCTAATGTACACCCGTTACCATGTCGAAATTCCGTGAGGGATTTTTATCTCATCTTTTACATCCAAGTAATTCTTTGGTATTATACAGCTAAATTCCATTAAGATTGTTGGTAAATGTATCTATATGACCTCCATACATTCCATTTCATGTAAAAATGATGATACACCCCATTATATATCATTAACCATTTTTTATAAGTTCTTATTTCATGCTGTTATGCTGCCGAAATTGCACTACGATTTTCCAAGACAATGTCATTGTGTAGTGAATACCATGACCATTTCTCTATCAAGGGTATTCATGTTTATGAACATTCACATATTTATCATAAAGCTTCATGTATTTATTTCACATCCCTTTACCATGGAATAAATTATGATGATTGATTCTATTCTGTATGATCCATGTGGCACACTTATGCATGAAATGAAATGTTTAATAAATGTGTGCCCTGATAGCACTCCAATGCATTGGGTAAAGTATAGTATCATGATACATCATGTAAAATGTTTTTTGACTCATGATAATTCATGTGCAATGAGGGTTTACTAATGGTTCATGTGCAATGAGGGTTTACTCATGCTCCATGGGTAATGAGCCTTGGATCATGCTAATTCCATGTTAAGTGTTATTGCCACATTTCCATGTTATGATTATAATTCTTTATCTTGCCTTTATGTTCATGTTTCTATTGTAATACATTGATATGCCTATTGTCTAACATGTATTTTATTCCTAATGTTATTCCATGTTTATTACCTTACTGGGCTTTGTAGCTCACCCTTATCTTATGCATGTTCTCATGTTATCCCATTTAATTCTATGTACGAGGGAATGCGGTGGTCATATAAAGGAAGTTTTAGAAAAAGATATTTTGTGTTTTATGTTCTAAGATGTTATATAATGTCTCTAAGACACAAAGAAACTAGACCTATCGGTCTTCTATGTTCTATCTAGTGAATACTTTATGTAATAAATCAGGTTTATGTGTGTAAAAAAAGTAGGATTGTTTTAAAGGAGTTGTACAATTTGGGTCATGATTATGTGTACCATTCGAACCACAAATAAAGAAGGAGATTTAGAATGATGCACATAACTCATCTTTCATTATTCACCCAAGGAGAACAATGATGTATCGAGATATTTAAGAGAACTTTTGGAGAGACAATATGAAGAAATAGATTTCTAAGTATACATCAAAGTGCCTACTAGGTCAACAAGTGAAGGATGAATGGGAAAATCATAAGAGGATGATAAAACCACTACCCACACCAACATGGAAGTGGGAGAAAATTAACATGGAATTTTCCCATAGACCTCCAAGGACATTTAGAGGAAACAATGCTATATGGGTCATTGTGGATTGTCTTATAAAGAAAACTCACTTTATAACAATTCAAGAGGGCTTATCATTGGATAAAATTTCATGGATATATATCAAAGCGGTGGTAAGGCTGTATGGAGTACCACTATCTATTGTATCTAATAATGATATGAGATTTACCTCGAAGTTCTGAAAAGTTATCCAATACACTCTAAGCACTAAACTGATCTTCAATATGACCTATCATCCTCAAACAGGAGTCCAATCATAGTGAACTATTCAAAAACTAGAATCCATGTTGAGAGAATTCTATATGGACTTCAAAGGATAGTGGGACCAACTTCTTACACTAGTTTAATTCTCATAAAATAATATTTTTCACTCCCGCATCTGAATGTCAGCATATGAAGCCCTTTATGGGAAAAGGTAAAGAACACCATCATGTTGGGATGAAGATGGTCAGAATAAGCTACTAGGTCATAAAATGGTATAAGAAATGGTGGAGCAGGTGAAAACCATTCAACAACACATCACGGAATCCCAAATTTGATAGAAGTGTTATGCAGAAAATTATTGATGGGACCTTGAGTTCAATGTTGGAGACGTGTTATTCTTCAATATATCTCCATGGAAGAAGGTCATAAGGTTTGGGAAGAATGGAAAACAAAGTCCCATGTACATCATCCCCTTCTATATTCTCGATCATTATGGATCTACGACCAATTGAATATCACTTCAACCCACCATGTTTAAAGTACACAACATCATCCATGTATCCCTATTAAGAAATTATAAAATAGATCCTTCACATGTATTGTCTTCTGAGGTGGTATTGTTGGAGAATGAATTTTCTTATGAGAAACAGCCAGTGACGATCTTGGATCATAGAGATAAAGTTCTATGTATCAAGACTACTCACCTGGAAGAAGTGCTACGGAGGAACCATATGTATGGAGAGGCAACATGGGAACATAAGGAGGAAATGAAGGAAAAGTACTAGCACCTATTTACAGCATAGAATGTAAAATGAATTTTTAAGGGTAAAATTTCATAAGAGGGTTAGAATGTAATGAATGAATGTTTAATCAATGGAAATTCCCTTCTTAAAATTATGTCATGAAATCAAAACTCAATGAATTACCAAGTAATATGTGGCCTTTAAACATAATATTTTCACTTTTGTGATTTTAATTTCAAAAACCTAACATACATGATTGTGATCAGTAAGATATTTGGATTCTGATAAGACAAACATAATTTTTGGTGAATAGTAACCTACCCCGATGAATAGAAATATGACTCATATGAATAGTAAATCACTGAAAATAATAGCAACCTCACCCATTAATGTATAAATAAAATTTAGTCATTTTATAAGTGATAATATGATCATATAATATGTGTTTGTTTTTTGCTATGTCATAAATAATTAATTATAATTAATTAATTAATTTAAAATAAAATGTATTTTCCTAAAAGGTGTTCATGAATAAACACTTTTATGCATTTTGGTTTTAATATAATTTTGTAAGACCTTATGTAATTTTTTGAAAGAATTACAAAATCCGTAATAGTTTTAAAATCTCTATTTTCAAAAATAAATTATGATTTAAATTAAAAATTAAATTAATCATATTTAGAAAATTATTTATGAAAAATGGATTTCATTTTTGGATTTTACATTTCAAAAAAATAGTTAGGTTGATTTTTTGGTATTTTTTCTGAAATACTATAATTTTTGATGAATTGTGTAATACAATAATTCACAAAATATGCTAAATACATTAATTATTGAGTCATGGATGGTGTTATGCTGATGTAAGAACCATTGGTATGAGCTCTCATTTATTTAATACTATTTTGTATCATGTAATAATCATTATTTCTTATATTATGGAGAAATTATATACTGATGATTAAAATATTAAGAAAACCCTCCTCCCCTCCACTATAAAAACCACCCAAAATCCCCTCTTCTCTTTACTCGACTCAAGGATTGTGCATTGAATAAATTATGATAAAATATCTCCCCAAGATCCTCCCCCAAATCCCTAATTCATTGGTCTGTTCAAAAGTTTAAATCCTCTCCCCTTAAGAGTCTCTCAAGGAAAATTAATTTAAGAGGTAAATTCATCTTTTCAATTCTTTTACTTGGCATTCAAGTTACTTTGTTTTCTTTTGTATCATTACCTCTCCTTATCCAAATGTTTTAAAAATACATTACCTTATATTTACTCTAATTTTCTTATGATAATGGAATAATTTATTATTGTCTCACTTTTACCCTTCTTTTATACTAGTAGTAAAAACACCATCCAATATGTGTTAATTTACCACATTCAAGGATTATGGGTTTCAATTTCCATTATTGTCTTCAATTATAGTCATAAAACAATTATTACAGTTGAAATATACTATAATATATGTATTATGTCTCATATATGGTTCTTTAATCTTTTTTTACACATGGTTTTAACTTATAAAATGAAATGTGTTTGTTGGGATAAAAAACCACCAATTAACCCAAAAGGGTATCACTAAATTTTTATATAATGTTTCATCTTCAATCCAAGTAACCAAATAAAAATTACCACCATGTAACCTTATATATGTTAAATAATAATATATAACTCCAATTATATATATATATATCCTCGTTTTACATGATTATCCATTCATGTATATAAGTAAACCAATCCTAAAACAAATAGGACTGAATAATGAAATTGATCCTCATAACGAATCATAAAGGTTATGAATGAACTAAAAAAGACAATAATAAATAAATAAAAGGTAAAATAGGATCTATAATTTTTAATTAATTAACATAATTTTATTATTTAGGTAATTTATATCAAGTGGAGAACACCATTGGACATAAGGTTAGGGATTCTACCTGAACCTCCATTATTCCTTCGTGTTATTCTTACTCTCTTTTTACAAAAATTAAATCCTATATTCTCTTTATGTACATATTATAATTTATATTTATATGTACAAAATCATGTAACAATATCCATTAATCACTATCTTTCTAGGATATACATGATTTTAAGTGATTCCCTCCTCAGTACTTCCCGATAAGCAAACCCGTTTTAAGGGAACATCCCAAATTTTTACCCAACATCATGTGCACTCTGCCATCTATTTTAAGAAACCATTGATTCCATAAAATCAGTATTTTTATTATTAAAACCTTCCTTTTTAACGTTTAGTTTTATAGAACATAATATTCCCTTTTTGATTTTAAATTATCTTTAGTATTTTCCTTAAAACCGTAGTAAAATGTTTTAATGCTAAAATTTTTTAAATACTCTTTTTACATGTTATAACTTATGTTTGAAATCAATTACAATGATATATTCCTATTTTACCATATTAATTTCCATGTATGTTCTAATTTCTTTCGGTCATGGACACTTGTATGATATTCCCATAAAATTAGGATTTATGACATGATTATGATACCCATTTCCTTCTTAGGGTTGCTTTATGTTTATGTGTAATTGATCATATATGATTCTATTTGCGGAAATCATATTCATGAACATTTTATTATGGGGGAACCTATATATTTCTAAATCTAATTGGGTAAAGTTAAGTCTAATGAGATGTTATGTGCAATAGTCATACTGGTTAGCCTTGACTTCTGATACCATGTGCAACGGTCTTGGTGGTTAGCCATGACTTTGTGTTACAATGTGAAACAGCCTTGGTGCTTAACCTTGACATGTGATACTCTAAGTGAAATGATCCTTAACTCATAGAAAATATATGTTTTATGCTTCTTCCACATTACTCAGATTCTATGTTTATATCATCCCATGTTATACATGTTATGGTTCCATATGTTCAAAGATGATATATGACTTTTAATATAATTAAGTCATGATTCTTAACCAATGTGCTAAATATTTATTCTTATGCTTACTCCCTTAATATTATTTTAGATCATACATTTGTTCATGTTATCATTAGATTATCCTATGTAGATGTATGATCACAATGGAAGTTTGGAGATCATTATGAAGATTAAATAAAAATTTGTTTTTATGAATATTGATTATGTACCTAGTCTTCCAAGACACTAGAATTTATGATACATGGCTTTTAATTTTATGTTTAATTATGATTAAAATCATTTAATGATATATTTAAAAGGATAGGGTCTCTATAACCTAAAACTCGAGGAGAGACCAATTATCAATATTCTACCTAGGTTTAAACACACAAACCATAAAAATAATAGAACAAAAAATTCAGTCATCATTGAAAATATAATTCCTCCTATTAAAAGTTTCAACAACCACCCCCAATTAATTTAATCCAATGTTCATGTTCTATGTTTGTTAATAGAATGAAATTTAGCGGAATTAATATTTTGGAATGTTTTATTTTAAAAAATTTATCTTTTAGAGGTTCCTCATATCAAAGATCCTTTTCTCACTTCCTTGATAGAATCAAAATGCATTTTTATAAGTCAAATTTCCCTTCTTAATCTAGTGTTCAATATCCCCCTCACCTAAATCTGATAGTTTTTTATAATTGGGCACATTACTTTTTTCATTTTAATATTGTTTTGGTTATTGTGTGTGTTTTTATTTAAATTTTAGTGCCTAATATCTCAAAACATTATATGGGATCCAAATTATCCATTTAATATATTTTCAAATGACTTATATGAATTTATTTTTGGTTGGATCCCTGATGCATTCTTTTTTACAATGAGTAAGTTACTCAAGTTAGAGTTTGAAATTATAGTTCCCTCATGTTATAATTTTAATCCCACTAAATTATTTCCATTCAAAATCCTTCTATGTTCCAAAGTATAAAATTCGATGAAGGTTGTGAAAATATTTCTCAGCAATCATTCAAATTCATAAAGATAATAATTTGTGAAATATTCAAAACTAGTAAGAAAATTTTCACTATATTTGAAATAATTTATGGATAAAATTTCAAACCTAAAAAACAAATTTAAAAAAAATTAGTAATGAGAAATAAATGTAAATCCTAAATCAATTAGTACCACTCCCCTACATTTAAACTATTACTAATATTTTTTTATTTAGAAATTATTTCAACATATTTTTATGTAGAATTAAATTTAGAAAATATAATTCATGTATAAAAGAGAAATAAAACCCAAATTATTATAAGGGAAATATTGAGCTAATCTCCCAAGTGAAGCTCAATAAAAACCTATAATAAAATAAAATAAAACATGATAAATGTTTTATGTAAAATAAATAAAAATAAATACAAACGGAAAGTAAAATAGTGGGAAAAATATTATATTAACCCCCAAGTGGGCCATGGGTTTCGAGTATCCCTATTAAAGAGGTTCCAAGTATCATATGAAGTCTAATAGTGGGGGGGTTCTTTAAGATAAACCACCACATGACCTTTATTTCATCTTACATCATCATTGATTCATTATCATGTTCCCCATGGATAGAGTGTATCAAATTTATCCCCTTGAAAATAAGATCCGGTAATCAAGGCGAGGTAGGATAAAATATGGGTCTAACTCCTTTTAGTTTTCTTCTACTTTTAAATCCCATACTTCTACATATTGAGAAACCTTTTATACAATTTATACCATCAAAAACTCTTCAATGGTGACATCCTCAGGTTACCCTTTAATGTACAAGGCCGAATTTTTCATAATAATCCCAGAATATTCTACATGAATGACGTTAGTTTATAGTTAAAATAGTGATAACTAAAATGGAATTAAATTTAGGGAAATATATAATCCCATGAATGGATTGAACATAATCACATATTGTTTAATTAATTTCCCTGGACTGGTTTCTTTAGGATAGGGAAGTGGGTACACTATGCATTATTCAAAGCCTGTAATCTCTTCTTATTTTTATTATACTTAGGAATAATCGAAATCTACTGATTATACATTTTTAATATAAAGAGTGTTAGTTTTTAGATGAATTTTATAAATTGTAAAAATATTGGAATTCAAGGTTTGGTGATCCCCCAAAAATGCTTTAACTTGTAATAATTGATTCTCTATTAGTTTCTTGGGTATAATCTCAAAAATGTGAGGGGAGATGTTTTTTCATGTTTTTCTTCAACCTGTTGGATTCCCCCTTTATAGGTTACATGGGTGGGATTTTTGTGTGCCTAGAACAAATATTTATAGAACTATGGGAAGTATTCTAGGATCTCAGTGATCTCCTTGGCCAAGGATTCTAGTATGGATTGTTCATGACACTACTTGAGATCCATGTAGATCTCCCTAAACATAGATCGACTTTTTTCAACCATGAATCCATATATCTGGTTAACATAATTAGTAATATCCTTTTAATATCATGTCTGAGAGTCTATAGTAGAACAATTATTTTAATTCTTAAATTTAATTTTGAAATTTATAAAATATATAAAATTTTAAATAGAAATGACAAATAAATGATTTATTTTCATCCTAGAAATCGGGATAAGTTATGAAACACCTCTTATGGGATCTGAAAAAATCAATTATTTATTTTTTCTAGTGTAGTAAAATTGCTAACCAGAGTCATCTCACTTGAGGATATTTTCTATTCAAAACTCCCTACTACAAACTCACTTTATTACATTTTTTAGATTTTTATATACATGAAAATAGTGGAAATATTATGTTTTTATTATGGGATGAAAAATAGGAAATAAATATTTAATACAATATGATGATAGAATGAATGGTTAAAAGGAAAGATCTCGGTCATAGGTTGGGCAACTTGGGTACCATCATTGTTCATTATTTATTATATAAATTTTATTTTATAGTCCATGGCAACATAATGTGACTAATAAAATCTACTTTGAGAATTGTTTTATCATGTATAGGATACGTCTTCGAAACACTAAACTCTGCCACCTTGAATGGTCAATAATGATGGAAACACCTCAATCAAGAGCACGACACCTTCAAGTCCTGGCTCTACCGTGTGTTCTTTCATCCCTAGAAAAACTCAAATCCACCATATGAAGATAATTTCTGAGAGAAGGGTGGTAATGGTGATTTAATATAGAATATAAATGTTTTCTAGAGTCATTTCATGAAGTGGTGGATGACCTTAGGACCAATCCCAAACACTCATATCTCTGTCACCATAAAAATCAAATAAATGTAAAAAAATTGAATAGTGAGAATTCATGAAGAATGAGAAAAACTACCCCAAAACCAACTATTGGGTAATTCAATAAACATTGTGAGTCTGAGAGGTCATGGTGGAGAGATATGGAGAAATAAAAGAGAGGAAGGGAAATAATTTTATTAAAATTATGAAACGTGTGAATAAAAAACAATGTACAAGTCAAATATAGAGTAAGAGTTATCTAAAAATGAACAAGAACCCCAAAAAGTCCCAAAAGTTAATATCATACTTAAAATGTGATTAAAATTTATTTATAGACTATATTTGAGGCGCGGTTCAAATATAAAAATTATATAAATTCAAAAAATCGAGTAAAAGAATATCTCTATTTTTGCGCCACATGGTTATCCCAACAAAAGACTCAACCAAAATTTTCTTAAGTTAAATGAAATAATAATTTTTAAATCATCCTATTATTGATGAAATTTCATCCCAATATAAGATAAGTTATAGATTTTATAGCCTGGCCCTTGAGGTATGTCCATATTAATGAATCTAGTCTATTTTTGACTATAGGAACCATTATCTATATGAAATATTATGATATAGCTTGATATATTCAAAGAAAATATGTATCCAAAATTGTTTACAAATTATAATAAAATATTAAATAAAAAATAAACACATTTAAATTTATAGGATAAAAACACTAAAGTGAATTTGGAATGAAAAAACTAGAATTTTCCAAAGTTTACAAATTATTAGTCAAATTATAAATTCATATCAAACCATCAAAAAAATATATCTCTAATAATTAATATCATATATGAAGAAAAAAAATTGAAATAAATAAATAATAATTTTTTTGAACATTACCAAAATTATTTTTTTAATTTGAATATGTGCAATTACACATAAATTAACAATTTTGGATGTGTTTTAAATGTTAAGATTCAAGTGAAAAAGATGAAAAATAATGAATCTATTATAAATATGACCAAAAGTGTATTTTTAGTGTTTTAAAACTATAAAATACGCATGTAATGTTAAAAAACTGGACCCCATACATGAATTGACTTGAAATCATATGAGAAATATCACTAAATTATTTTTGAAATGTTTGACCTAACACCTTGTTAATTTGATGTAAGTGCTCGAAATGAATGGAAAATAAGTTATTAAAGATATTACATTCTTTGAAAACATATGTTAGAGGTTATAAACCATGAAAAAAACTCAAATTGGTAAAAAATTAGGAAACTGACCACTGATTAAATTAAGAAATATAGAAACAAATCCCACATAATACGAGTAATGGGTTTCTCTCGATGATTGAAAATATTTTTCTTGTGATTTAAAACTCCCAAACATAAATGTAATGTCAAAAAATATAAAATGGAATTAATTGATATGAAATAATAATACAATGATTCTTGAATTGTTTTTAACATGCACGAATAGAGGAAATATCAATCTGGTATATGGTGTGCATGGAATTTCTAGAAACAATGTTCTTAATGATATTAATTCCCTAAAAAATATGGGTCAATGGGTTGAAAAAAAGAAAGATACCTAATATTTCTATGTAATATCAGGATAAGGATAACTGATTAATTTTTTAAATGTGGGAATATATGCCACAACAATTTGAGTTACAGTTTTCTCTGAAAGGCCGAAAACATTATTTTGGTGATTAAAAAATAAAAAATATGTATATAACTATAAAAACCTAGAAAAAACCATAATTAATATAAAAGAAAAGGATATTGATAGTTTTTTACAAGAAAAAATATATGGAATATCATTGTGATGTGCTCTAAATGATTGAAAAACTATTTTTTAAGATATTAAATTCATAAAAAACGTGCATTAGATGGCCCACACAAAGAAAACAATCTTGTATTTCCATAAAATATTAATAAAATTACTAATAATTAATTTTTTAGGTATTGAAATAAACATTACAAAAATGTAAGTTCTCTTTTTCTCTACATGACAAAGAATATAATTTTAGTTTTATAAAACACTAAAACATACCTGTACCATTTAAAACCTAGTAAATGACTATAAATTAACATGTAGAAGTTGAAAAAATATCACAGACTTATTTGTGACTCATAAAAATATATGAAACATAAATTTGACAAGTGGTGTACTCAAAATAATTTAAATATTTTCTTAAAATATATTAAATTGTCTAAAAATATTCACCATATGGTTTAAACCATTCAAATAAACTAAGGTTTTCATAAAATATATTTAAAATGGATACCAATTAATTTTTTTTATTTATAAATAGATGACCCAACAATATGAGTTTTGGTTTACATGGGATGACTTAAAAAACTATTTTTTTGATTTAAAACTCTAAAACATATATGTAATAATCAAACACTATACACAACCATTAATTGAACTAAATTCATAGAATAAAAATCATCGAATTATTTATGAAATGTATGAATATATTACATATCTATACAATGAGTGATGTTCTTGGAATGATCGAAAATTTGTTTTTAAAAATATTAAGGTATTTAAAAACATTCATAATTGGGTTTAAACCTTAAAAAAGGCCTCTCGCTATATCGAAATATTAATAGCATGACAATTGAATAAATTTTTAAAAGTAATAATAAAACCCACATCAATCTGTGTTATAGTTTTCTTATGATGAACAAAAACATATTTTTAGTCTTTTAAAACATGAATACATTCATTTAAGTTTCAAAACCTATAAAATGACTATGAATTGAGGAGATATCATAAGAAATGGTCATTGAATTATTGTTGATATGTATGAAAAAATAGAACATCAATTAGACATATGATCTACATCAAATGATTGAAAAATTACTTTTAAAAGGAATACAAAAACATTAAAAACATGCTTCAAAGGTTTTAACTTAGAAAATGACCTTGCATTGTGATGAAATATTTGGCAAAAAAATACTGAGTAATTTTTAAAATGTTATAATAGACACAACATCAATCTGATTTATGAATTTATTAGGACGACTGAAAACACATTACCAGTGTTTGGAAATAATGAAATATGGATTTAATGATTAAAACATTGAAAATTATAATAAATTCATTTGAAATTATTGTATAATGAACATTAAGTTATTTTTTTAAAAAAAAATAACACATCAATCTAATGTACGATGTAGTCATAATGACTGGAAAATATGTTCTTAGATATATTAATGTTTTGAAAAACATGCATTATATGGTCCAAACCAAATAGATGAACCAATATATCTATGAAATATTAGTAATGATTGATGATTAATTTTTTATATGAAAGAATATATGTGACAGAAATAAGGGTTTTGGTTTTCGTAGAATGATAGAAAATGTAGTTTTATTGATTTTAAACACCAAAACATTCATGTAATGGTCAAAATATGAAAAAAGACCAGAATTATCATGAAATTATAGGAAAATTTTTGTTTAATTATTTTCAACATGTAATAATAGAAGACATGTTAAATCAATGTTTGGTGTGTTTGGAATGACTGAAAAGTATATTTTAAAAATATTAAAATTTTCAAAAATATGTGTCAGAGGATCCAAATGAATAAAATTCCATCATATTGGAATGAAATATTAGAATAATAATCGTGGATTATTTTTTAAAATGTAGGAATATACATAAAATCAATCTGATTTGTTCATTTCTCACCTTGGTTGAAAATACAATTATAGTTTTTATGACTCTAAAATGAGCATGTAATGATCAAAACCAAGAACATGACCATAAATTTTCCTAAAATCATAGAAAAATTATTTTTGAATTAATTATTAAATGTATAAATATATTGAACATGAAAATTATTAGGTATTTATAAATGATAATTTGGGTGGGATCATGGATTGACCATGAAAATTTAGACCTCATTAAGGTGTCAGGGTATATCTATATTCCAAATAATGAGTCATTAGAGTTGGTCTAAACTCTTGAATTTACATGTTGATAAATTTCTCCATGTGTGGTATTTGGAATAGTTCTTATGGTTATAGGTGTTTTTGGGCATGATTTATTGAATCATACAAGTTTGGTAATTTTTTGGATGAATATGGAAACTTTTTGAAGTTAAAAATAATTCTTGAAAATATTAGTTTTTAAATATAAGGTTTGACTAGGTTAAGTCAAAGTCTATGACTAATTGGTGGTTATATATTTTAAGTAGTATTAAATTTATGATTGTTGAAATGGTCAACCATATTAAAATAATTTTTCAATTGAGTGTTAGATCTACTAGAAGAATGGAATTTTGGGGGTTTAATTTCTTTTATCTAGACGATGATGGTAGAGTGGTGTAGCCAAGGTATGAAATTTTAGAATTCTATAAGTATATATTCTATAATTAAATCCATTGTAGGAAAATCCATTATAATTTGAGTTTGGCTGGAGGGGATGTAAAATCTATAATGTGTAGAAATCCCCTATGATATGTAAAATTAATCCTTAATATATAAAGGAATTATCTGTTGAAATATGAATAAGTATTACAAATAAATCTATCCTAAATGGTATGCAAGAATAATTTTGGTTTTTCTCTATGTATTTAAAGAGTAAATAAATGACCAAGGAATTTTTTAAGATTATGTTCCCCTGATGCATTAGAGTATCCTTAAAATAAGATAGAATCATCCTATTTTAAAAATTAGTAAAGTGTTTGGAGGCCCAATGAAACCAATGGGTCACTCATATGATGCATAAGCGTCATTTACCTATGATACATACAGTTACCGATCTTAGTAAATTTAGATGGGGGTTGATACGTATAGGTTATATGAGATCTTCCCAAACATGATTAAAAGTAGTTCAAGAATACGAGCATAGTTATTTTAGAAAATGATTTCTAGAAGGATGAATATAAGGGAATATGAAAATTATGGTTTCTAGAAATAAATTGGAGCTATAATTTTTCCTAAAACTGAATGGTTTCAAACATAGAAAAAAAGAGAGAAAATTATCAAGGGGTAATATGTATGGGAAATCAGGGGTGATTCCTATGGGTCTTCAGGATCCATACATAAATCTCCATGTTTTTTTCCAATGGATAGTTTGATAATACTTTTCAAAAAAAATTAAAAATAGATTAATAGATTTATTAAATAAAAAATGGTTTAGGGCCATTTTATCCAGAACAAAATGGTTATGCCCTAGTTTTCTCTTCTCGTTTATTCCTCCTAATTTGAAATAAATATCAATCGATTCTTAATAGATATTTCAATGGAATAAAATAGAAAGTATCCAAGGTTAAGACTCTATGTCTATATATTTATCTTTTTAATATTTGTCATTATTACCTTGAATATTTATAAGATACATAATCCAAAATATTTTTTTTAGATTTTAGTTAATATACTATTTGGAGTTAAATCAGGCTATGGCCTTTCATTGGTGGAGTCATGTTAAGTCCCTGTAGGTGGTTCCTATTTGTTTCATGTGTTATAATTATGAAATTCATTATGTGATAAATTGTCGAGGGTAGGGTTTTGTATATGTGATCAGGAATGGAACCACTTTCATTTTGTTTGTTTGTATGGCAAACCTAGGTGTAGTATACTATAGAAGATAATAAGTTTTAACTTTCCAATTTTAATTATGAGATTCTAGGATTTTAAAGGTATGATGTTGTATGTTGTAGATTTGGTATTATTGGGATGAAATATCTGATGAGGTTATATTGTGTTATATAGATGGTGTGCCAATTATTAAAAAGGTGATAGAAGTTATTAAGGTCCATTCTTAGGAATTTTGATAGCCTCTCACCATGGGTCTGAGATCATTGGGGCCACATGCACATATCGCATGGACCAGAAGGAGGGTTTCACTGCATTTTATGAGTGGTATAATTTTTAGTTTTATCATATTAATGGTCATGTTATTAACCATTTATATGGTGCACGAAGACATCATATTTTTCTATGTAAGGTGATTGAGATCACCAACTGAGAGTGGGATGCTCATATTAAATATGAGGTTTTTTTAGGCTTCTAAGCCATAGGTTGTTAAAGGGGTTAGATGTGATTTGATCTAAGTCATGTCTTGTGGACATATCTTAGAGACATTGGGAATACTCATAATGGTTGTAAGTTACGAGATGTCATGTGATTCCAAGTGATATGAAATATGTACGAAGGTTGAGGGTAATTTTAGTATGAATAATGTGGATGTATCATTACACTATGACACTCGCCATGATAGGTATAGGTTCAATCATGCCTTATTAAGAAAGAGTAAAGTAGGTTGTGTGACAAGTGGATTACCATTTATTGTTATTTTCATATAGTGGAATACATATGAATATTAGCTAGATACACTATTGGTGGTGGCCTACTTAGTTCACACTCAAACCATACACAACTCCTATCATATACCTGAAGATTTTAAATTTCATGGAATAGATACATTTAATGATTCTTCTTCAAGAGATTATTGGATATGGATTCATCGATGGTGCATGGACTAGAAGATATGATTTTTCACATGGGATGAGGGTTTCCTCAGGGTTAGGATAGTGGTTTATATTTGTTCCTTCATACATGTACATATGTGATCCACCCATTAGAAATCCTATTTACTTTTACATAATTTACTCGGAATTATATATGTTTATATGGGTTTTCATATGGATATTCTACCTTTTTTATTTTCATTTATTTGATGTTTCTTCCATTATTGATGTATTGTAATTTTTAATTATCTCCAAAGGGTCTATTTTCTTCACAATAATCCCATATTACATAACTATTTCTCTGAATATTTTAACATATATGGAGGTGTGTCTATGGTCTAGTGATTCTATGATTTGATTAATATATAGTGATCCTGGTTGTAATGTTACAAAGTGGTTTCAGTATAAGCTGATTAGAAAGAGTTATTTATGTGATTCTTTTCTTTTATTTGGGTTACAATAAATATAGGTTTTGGTTAGTTTTATAACATTATTTTGGATATTAAACTTGAGATAAATATGATTTTATGTTCCTATCTAGTATAAGTATGGAATAAAATGAATGTTACTTGGTGAATTGGTATTTTTTATTGGATTACATGGTAACAATTGAGTAATTTTATTTATACCCATAGATACTCGATGGTGTGGATTTCAATTTTGGAATATTATCCCAAAGAGAAAATTGGTGGTACTCATGAATCATTATGAACACATAGGGATTACATGACATGTGTGTTCTGGTTTTTGATTTTCATTTTGGTTATAGGATAGAAAGCAGTTTGGATGTTTAAATTTTTATGAACAACTTATACTATCTTTTATCATATATCATTTTTGTTGAATACTTCTCAATTATATTAGGTTTGTGATTCTTAGGGAGAATAAGGAAATATATCCTACATGTATATGGTGTGTGTGGTACCAAACCCATGCTTTGGTAGGTGGGAATATGAAGACAAATAATGTGTGACACAAGTGTAGTTGAGAAGTGTAAGGGATAAGGGGTCATGTTTTCAGTTACAAGTTTTCCTATTTAGAAAATGTAAACTATTATATCTATATTGATCATGTTTTTAGTGAAGAGGTTCCCTAGTTACTCTAGTGGGTCGAAAAGATGAGAAGCTCATGTTGATCATAGTGACAGTAATACAGATAATGGACTAGTGATCTCAAAGTGATGAGTCATCTATGGTATATTTGACATGATATTTTTAGTCACATAATCCTCATTTCTTCTAGGGAAAAAGATGAACCTAAGAAATGGAGTATTAATTGAGTCATTATGGATGATTTTTATCAGTTCTAGACACCACTAAGGTGGAGGGTATTGTAGGAACCAAATATTCTTATTGGATTATTGAAACACTAGTGGGATATATAATTATATATAGATAAACATAATTGGGGAATTATATTGACATTTAGGAGGTGAAATAGGTGATTATAGTAGATAAGGACTTGTTGGATGCGAGTATACCTAGTTAGACATTTATATTAGTTAATGAATGTAATGGAAGTTTGGGTAATTGGATACGAGGGTACGAGGAGACCCAAAATGGTAGTTAACAAAATGGTTCAATGATTCTCCCACAGATTCAGTCATCAAGTACTTTTTTCAGTATGGGAATATAGGAAATGTTGGACCCCAATGTGACCGACCATCAAAGGAGTGATATGAATGTGTCCTAATGGAACATATGAATTAATTTTATTAAGATACCTCACAACCAGTTGGATGTCCTTGTTTTTGTAGACCCATGAATCTAAGGTAGGACAAAGATAATTACAGGGATATGATAACTAGGATACACATTTATATTCTATATGAGTTGATGGACAAGATACACAATAATTAGGGTAGTGGATTTCAATATGTGTGACTTTTTAGAGATAAAAAATGTTGGGAATTTGGCATTCATGAGAGTTGGTTTTGATCAAGATGATGTACTCAGAATTGTTAGGGGAAACATCAACAATCATTGGTACACCATGAGTGTGGTGGTTCATGTTTTTTATATCAATTATTTTTGCATAATGTGTTTGTGTGATAACTGGAATGGCTAGATTATAGTTTACGTATAGAAATATAGTATGATATGGGATGGGAGTGGGTATTGGTATTATGTGGGGTAAAGGTAATTGGTAAATGGGGGATATGTTTTCATTGTATTGGGTAGCTTGGTTGATATGGGACTAGTTGGGTAATTCATATGGTGGGGAGTTCCATAGGAGGGATCAATCGGTATAAACTGGGTACTAAATATGACTACAAAATTGTTGTATGTGTTTTAGTATCATCATAGTATTTTGTGAGTGAAGTGAATAGTTTTATCAGAACTCGAAAATAATTTGTTAGTGTGTGTCCCAAGATAGATCAATTATGAGATATCATATGGTGGTGTGGTTGTAAATTTCTAGGTATTTTTGAATGATAGTGTTGGTCAAATCATGGATTTACTATTCTAATGTAGTCCATATTGAGGTGACATGTATATTAGTGTAGTCCTGGGAATGAGTCTTATGGTATGACATATTCTAAATTTCTTTGATGTTGATAAATTCTACTATGTGTGGTATTTATAGGATTTCTGATGTTTAAAGGTTATTGTTTTGTTTTGATTTGCAGAAAATTTCATGTCTATTCATTTTCTAGATGAATCTAGACACCTTTTTAAATTTGATAATAATTTTATAAAATTTGTTTTTTTTGTTTTAGGGTGAGACTGAGATAAGTCATAGTTTATGGATGATTTAAGGGGTTGTAGATTTAAAGTAGTTTGCGATTTATAATATTCAAACTTCTCAACCATGTGAAAATAAATTTTTGTTGAGTGTGGAATGTACTAAAATAATTGGATCTATATGATTAATATATGCTATTTGGATGATTATAGAAGAGTGGTTCCACCATGACCTAGAATTTGGGAATTGTAGATATAGATCTACTAGAAGTATACACATTTTAATTTGATATATTAGAGGTTGGACTTATTAGGAGGGGATGTAAATTTTTTAAAGTATATAAAGCACTAGTGATAATTAAAGGGATGACTTAATCTATAAAGGTTATGGGGTTTAGAAAAATGGTTATGTATTATATATAAAGGTAACATAGATGATGCATAATATTTATTCTAGAATTTCCCTAAGTATATAATAGTAAATATACAGATATGGAAAAATATAATAATAAGTTTCAATGATATTTAATAGTAACCACTGAATATATAATAACCATACTCTTTGTAAAATCAGTAAAGTGTTGTGAAGATCTAAGAAATGTATGGATAACTAGGATGATGTTTATGTTTTATTTCCCTATGATTTAAGGGAGCCTGAATTAGTGAATTTAGATGGTTGATGATACATAATGGTTATTTGAGATCTTTAATAAGTTTTTAAGGGTAGTTCGGTAACATTAGTAGATTTTCTCCATGATATGATATTGGAATTTAATAATAAAGTGGTATATCAAAAGGATTGTTTCTAGAATGAGATATTAGAACTAGTATTTTCCATGACACATAAGGGTTCTATACTTTGTGAAAATTGATGAAAATAGTTAAGTGTAGATATGTAAAGTCCATCAAGGGATGATATGTAGGGGTATTCAAAGTCCATTTTTAAGGGTTACAGTGTTTTCCAAAAGAAAATTAGATGAGTTTTTTCATAAATTTTCTAATTTGAATATTAATTTATTTGTTAAGTATAAAAATATGGCTTAGATCCATTTTGATCAAACAACAATATTCCCCTAGTTTTCTCCTATTGTTCATTACTCTTTTCCACTTGTGGGATATTTATCAATTTTTTTGTCAGATCATTGAACAATCAAAAAAAAGAAGTATCCAAGGTTAACAAATGTTGCCCATAACTATCTATTTTTTTGATTTTAGGGCATTACATCATATATTTAAAGAAATATATCATCTTTGGTTTTCTTCATGTTTTGGTGAATCTTATTTTATGAATTAAATTCAACTCTTGTGTTAGATGAATGGAGTCCCATTAACTCTTCGTAGGTGGTTCCTAGCTATTTTTTATATTACAGATGTCAAATGTGTTGTGTGATAAATGGGAAAGGTTAGGGTTGTTTATATGTGACCAAAAAATGAACCATGTATAGTTTTCATTATTTGTAAAGTGTATCTTAGGGTAGAATCATATAGAAGATAGTGTGTGTGAAATTGTATAGTTTTTTGGTTTACTTCTTGGTTTTTATGGGTATGAGGCCACACATTTTAGATTTTATGTGATGTTGGGTGTGGTCAAACGGTGTGATACAGATGGTGTGACCATTTTCACATTGTGCATTGTGGTTCAATAATGTGTGACCTTCGGGGTAGTGATAGTTTCTTCATAAGGTATTGAGGATATTGGGTGTTTTTATACATAATATAAGTCCCATGATGGGATTTTAACTACTCATTAAGGGTGGTACACTTTGTAGTTTTATAAATTTAGGGGTGATGGTGTCGTACATTGATACAAAAGAGGGATATGTGATTGTTAACCATGAAATGTGATATAGATCACTGTATGAGAGTGAGATAGTTTTTAGAAATGTATGGTTTTTTAGGGATGCTAAAATATAGATTAAAAAGGGTTTGGATGCCACAAGGACTAATATGTAAGTTGTGGATGGTTTATCAGGGCAACGTGGTTCACTTGGAAGGGTTTTAATTCAAGAGATGAAATGTGATTTCAATTGATACAAAATTTACAGGAAGGTAAAGGGAAATTCTAGTATGAAAGACTACAGATGTATCATTCCTCATTGAGAATGGATGAGGTTAGTAAAGTCTCACTCAAGGCCGGTTAGGATTGAGTGAAGCTGATTGGGTGGTGTTTTGATTGATTATTATAATTTTTTAATAAACATGAATATATATATATATATATATTGATATTACCAAGGGAATATGTTGATGGTGGCCTACTGAGTTCATACTTATATGATACATGGGTCCTATGGAATTTTTGTTTATATTAGGTTTCATGGAATATGTACAGGAAAGTCTTCATCGTCAATATCCTAGAAGAGATGGATGAATAGATGGTGTAGAGACGTGATGGTATATTTTTTAGATGGTTTGGATGGTTTCTTGGTGTCTAACTGGTGGTTTATTTTTTTTACATTGTGCATTTACAAATGATATATACCTATGAGTGATCATAATTAATTTTGGGTAACTAACACAGAATTATAGATGTTAATATAGTTTATTATATGTATATTCAATATATTTTTTCAGTAATTTAATGTTTCTTCCACAATTTTGGTATTGAAATTATTTTTTATCTTTAGAGGGTATATTCTATCCACTATCACACCATATACCCTCATTTATATGAGGTAAATGTTCTAGTGGAACTCTGATTTGGTTGTTGTAGACTGATCTGGTCCAGGACATTGAAAATTGGTTTCAAAGTGAGGTGATTAGAAACTTTTATTTATGTGTGTAATTTTTTATTTGAATTATGGTAAATGGAGGTTTAGGGATGTTTGAGAACTTGATTATGGAAAAGGAACATTCATGTTGTGTACATATCAAACACAAATATTGACTGAAATCCATGTTATTGGGGAAATATGGATTGTTATTTTTGTTTACAGGGTTACAGTTGAGTTATTTAATTTGGTCCCATAGATATTTTATGTTATTGGGGTCTATTTTAGATTCTTATCTTCAAAATTAAATAGGTGGTTCCCCTGAATCTTTATAGTAACATAAGTTACACATGGAACGTAAATTCCTACTTGTGATTGTCAATATGGTTCTAGAATTGAGAGGGTTTGGCAGTTTAAATTATCAAGAACAACCTATATGGTTATTTACAATATATCTTCTTATTGTAATTCTAATGAGACTTCCTGGGTGTGTGATTATTGGTGTGAATAAATATGTGGATCTTGTGTGCATGCAGTGTGTGTCTTTCTTGAACTTGACAACTGAAAGTGGTTCCCTGAGGAAAGATAGTGCATTACATGGTTGTAGTAGGGAAGTGTAAGGGAAAGTGTGGCCTGTTTCCTTTTATAACATTCCTTATTTGTTATATATACACTGTTATATTTCTATTGTGAATGATATTATTTCTATGGTTCTTCAATTCCTCTAGTGAAGTGGATATCTGAGTTGCTCAAGGAGAGCATAGTTAGAGTTATATAGATCATTTCCTGGGGATATTTTTGAGCTGAGTAATACATGGAATATATGATAATTTGTTTTCAAAAATAGAATTCTTTTGTTAATCTAGGAATAGGATAGAATTGAGGAATAAAATTAATATTTCAATATAGTAAAAAAGATTATTGATCAGACGGTGGCACCACTAGGGTGGAGGGAAAATGTTTTTATGTATATACTCAAAGGGAAGTGAATGATTTTTGAAGAGTATAAGTGTAGTATAATTGTCATGAGGGGATAAATTAGATTGATTTTTAGGCATTGAACAAAGCACTGATTGTTTAACAGATCCTAACTAAATAGTGTATATTGAGATAGAGAGTGGTGTCAAGGGAGATAGGAAGTTGAGATCTAGGTAACTAGTAGAGGGGAAATGTGGAGACCCAATATGGAATTTATAGAAGCGTTTTTATGATTCCACCATGTATTGGGTCATAAGTGATGCGTTTTGTATGTTGAAATACATTCCATGTTCATGCCAATCATGATTAACCACCAAAAGAGTGTCTGGTATGTGGCCAGATAAGACATCATGGGTTATTTTTATGAGTGACCTCATAGTCTAATGAGGGTTATTGATTAGGTCAATCAATGTCATATGAGTAGGGATGAGAGTAGTTCTAAGAGATTGTACTTAGGATATGGAAATATGTATTGTAATGGGTGGTGGATAAGAGACCTAGTAGTGGCGGAAATGGCCAATAATGGATTTAACTTTTCAAGGAGGATATGTATCGGGAAATTAGGAATCAAGTCAGGTGTATACAATCAAGATAAAAAATACTCAGATCATGTGGATAAATAATTGACAATTTGTGGTATATCATGAGAATGATGTTTTTTGTTTGGTATAGTTTATTTTGGTACATGATGTGTGTCGGTGATAGATAGAATGACCATGTATTGATTGAGTTATGGGCATCAAGTGTGACGTGGGATATAATTGAGAATTATTATGATGTTGGGTGATGATAATTGATTATTAGTGGCTATGTGTGGCAAGTTAGTGCATTCTTTATTTGAGTTGATAAACAGGTAAAACACTATCATCATATTAGGTAGGTAGATGCATTTTATGTTTTATTAGTATTTTTGGAGTGGAGTGTATGAGATGCTTAGGTATTTGTATAAATAGGTTATTATTTAATGATATAACTCAATGATGAGTTATCGTATGCTGGGGAGGTTTTAATATCTTTGGTATTCATGAATGGTGATTAAGATTATATCTTAGATCACTAGTGTAAATTTAGACCTTATTTAGGTTCTGAAGGTGTTTTTATAAGTTAGGGAATGAGTATCATCATTTATCAAGGGATAGTTATTGAAAAATTCTATAATGTGTGGTATTTGAATGAAATAAGAAGACTGTATGTGATTTATGCATGTGATTTGTTGAAAATTATAGGTATGGTACATTTTGGGAAGAACTTGAAACTTTTTTTAGTTCTAGCAAAATTCATGAAAATTTTGGATTTTATTCATAGTGTACAAATTGAGAGTATCATAGGATACAAATTATCTAGGGGTTTTAGACGTTAGGTAGTTCATAAGTTATAATTTCTAAACTAATCAATCATGTGAAAATGATTTTTTAGTTGAGTTTTGGAACTACCAAAATAAATGGTTCATAAGGGTAAACTTTTGATGTCTGGAAGATGATGATGGTTGAGTGGCACAACCATGGTTTGGAAGCCTAGACGTTGATCTACCAGAATAAGATCCATTAGAATATGATCCATTGGAATTGAGTTTGGTAGGAGGAGAAGTTAAATTTCAATGTTTTAAAAGATCATATGTTATGTAAAAGTAATAATTAATATGTAAAGGTCTTGGTGTTTTGAAAAATATACAACTCTCATACATAATGGTAACCAAGATGATATGTGAGAGCCATTCTGGATATTCTTGTAATATGTAAGTGTAAAAAAATGAGAAAGTAAATAAGTAAGAGTATGTTAACATGATGTATAAAAGTAACCATACAATATCAAAGATTCCTCCACTTTGAAAAAATTAGTAATGTATTGGGAGCCCTTGTGAAATGTAAGGGTAACTAGGATGATGTGTAAGGTTCATTTCCATGTGATATGTAAGGGTCCCCAACTAAGTAATTTTTTATGGTGGATGATATTTAAGGGTCATATAATATATTCTTAAATATGTATAATAGTATTTTTAGAAGATAAGTAGAGATTTTACAAAATATGATCTTCATAAATAAGAAGGAAGAGAGATATTGAAATAATGATGTTTGGAAGGATTAATAGAAACTAGTCTTTTCCCAAATACTTAAGAGTTCTAAACTATTTCCCTCAGAACATGTGTTCTGGTTAAGAATCACTATTTTTGAATAGTTTCTAATGGATTTTATTATGGAACCGGAAACAACCAATAGTTCTGTGACCAAAGGGACAAACATTCCAAATGTATGCACTAATTAGGTTTTTTGACCAATAATGCTTAAGAAATCGCATTGTTCAAGAGGATGGAAGGTCAGGCTCATCACACCCTAGGGAGGGATTATTTCCTACTTCAGGACTCTTATTGATGTAAGATGTGTTCATGAATACTTCATTAATTCCCAAGTATGAGTTAGGTTATCCAAACATTGGTAATCAATTATTAGAATGTATGGAAATCAGAATCATCTGTATGTATTTGTGGTTCTTCTTTAATGGATATATCTGTATATATTTAAGGTTCTCTGTCAATGGTATCCTCTCATATACTACATAGAGATTCTTTGTTTATTATTAAGATGATGTTGGGTTTTAAGCAACTCAGAGGGGAAGTTTGGAATTTAGAGTCATCCAAGTAAAAAAAATTAACTCTATAGTTTATTGTCATCTAGGGAGATAGATGTTTTCTTGATGTTGGGATCAAAACCATAGATAGGTTCCTATGTATCCTTTAGAAAGGAATCAAAAACCACGTAATTTGGGTCCACATAATGGGAAACATCATAACATTTAAGGTCCTATGATAAGGACCCAAATGTACAGTATAATGTCATGTATTAAGGACATCTAGGAAGAAGGTGCCTAGTCAAAGTTTGGTGTGAGACTTATATAGAAGCAGCCCAAGGAAATTTTAAGGGATATAAGATTCCAAGTTGAATTAGACCCTATTGGGAATATGGCCCAGATAGAACATGGTTGATTTAGAGTGTTGGTTTTTAACCTTAGGTATGCTTCCTACATTTCCCGTTTAGATGGGAATCAAATCACACGTAGTTTAGGAAGTCTTGTAGGGAAATACGACCCTTTGAGAAAAATAAGTTTGGGCTTAATCTTAATGAGGATGCCCTTGTAAAAGAGTACATGAATGATTTCTGGGCTCAAGGATATTTATGTAGGCTTAATTCTAGGTTTAAACCTAAGTATGATACCTAGATTAAGGGAATTATGATTGGGGATTACTCATGAGGAGGATCCCCATTGAGCTCGGGCCCTTGGTGAAGGCTTCCTACGTATCCCAGTTACGGTGGGAATCATAATTCTCATAGTTAATTCCATTAGGTGGATTGTGTGGATGTTTTAATAATTAAAAATCTATAATCCCATGTGATTCATGCTCTATGTGAGAAACAAGATGATGTGAAAGGTTTATCAAACCACAAATTCCTTCTCCTCCATAAATGGAAGAGGTCGAGCCTGTGACAGAAGAGGCTATGGCTATGAAACTTCCCCTTGTTCTCTTTACATCGAATGAGGGTCCAATGTAAGGGATTAAGGTGAAGGATATAAGGAGGAACAATGCTATAAAATACTACGTTAAAGGATAGGGTCTTACACTAGGATTGATTCCCTTTGATTGGTCTTGGGAGAGGAGGGAGACTTTTCCATTATCAAAGGGAAAAGCAAGTGTGATATTTATCCTCCCTACTATGAAATGAAGGCTCTGGGCCATAAATATGTAAAGGAAGGATGGAGACCTGTCCATATAATCCAATATTAGGAACTCCACTACACTTTCCCTAGGTTCGGGGTATATGTGACTGTAGATATACAAACCTACAGACATCCCAAGGATCTTGACCCTCTGGTAGGATAAGTATAAGAATCATTTGACCGTAGAAAATCAAACCCAAATTGGAGACAAATTGATGTGCCTTTACATAAGGTTTTTTAAATTAGGATGTCTTGGTAGAGGATTCATCATAATGGCTTTCAAGAAAGGGATCCGGTAATAGAGAGGACCTTCCATGAGTGGCTTTGAAAGATGCTTCATGAAAGGCTCGAGTAGGCTAAAGGGGCGAGGTGAACCAATAAGGGGCACTCAAGTTAGTGGAATGCTTGTATGTGGAGTGCAAGAAGTCTTGGGTGAATTAGTCACACCGTAAGTGAGAAAAAACCTAGTTGAATAAACATGCGTGAGACTTGGATCAATCATTCAAGGGTCATCAAAGGCATTCCCAAAAGTGAGGTGCAAAACTTCTTGTTTGAGGAAGGGTAGTTACTGAAGTGTTTTTAAATCAGGGGGGTTGGGAGAATGAATCAGGAAAATTTTATTAGTTTTTAACAATTGGAGAACCTAAGTCTCACATTCCCCCTTTAATTCCCTTGCATTAGGTGTTATGAAACTAACTTATATGTTTCAGAGGACTTGGTCATAGGACTAGGGTTATCAGACCATCAATCATGCTTTAGGGAAATTTATCAATCCAATTGAAGACCATAGGGGTCTATTTATATGAAAATATTGTACCTTAAGTGATGGTGACTTGGCATTCAAGTTGTGGGGCAGACAAGTATTTGCATGCCATTGGTGATTCTGGCTACCATGTGCGATCCAATTTTTGACACTTTTCATATCTTGATATTCTCAATGTATTTTATCCTCATTTTTATAAGGCATTTACCTTTGTCACTTTTCTCATACATGTGATGGAATATAGTGTCAAAAAAGGCCCCCTCAGGATTGGATTAGAATGAATAAGAGGGTCTAATGAAGAGGTAAAATGGAATGAAAAGGGAAATCGGTCACACAGGTTTCTGGGTTGTTACACAAGATGGTGGTGCTCAAGTACTCTTCATCGTCTACATATAGGGGCTTCATTTCGGAATAAATCACAATGGATTTGGAAAATTTATCTCAGTATGTGCTAGTATAAAGTGTCGATGTTTTTTTCTAATCATTTTATTGTTTGTGAAAGTACATTTGGTATAATACTTGCGCGCCCAACCTTGAGCAACATACTTGTGTGCCGCATTTTCACTTACACACCTTAATACCTTTATAAAATTTTCTTGATATTTTTCATTTTTTTCAAAATGAACCTACATTGAAATAAATTTTATATTTCCTTGAAGGTTAAAATGGATCCCAAGAGAATTGATATAACTGATTAATTGGCTAGTATGATGATTGAAGACACTATAGAGATTATAGGTCATGATTACTAAAATGTATGTGACAATACTCTTCCTTATTTGTAAATGTATTTGGAGAAGTATCACCATGAACATTCAAAGAGTAATTATCTTCCACGGTATGGCTATATTCATATTTGTGAAGCCAAAATTCTGGATCCAAAGAACTATGTATTGATATCTTGGTTTTAAAACTATAATAACATTTCATCTGCCAACATTTCTTGTGGGGAAACATATATCAATGCTATAATGGCATCCAAATCCTATGTTATGCATCACAACCCATGTGATCTATATTTGAAAACATAAATAGTTGAACTAAATCCACACTTCTATTCATCCATATTTTGAGATCCTCAGACAGATTAGTCGAAGGGTTGGAAGAAAAGTTGGAACTTTCTCCAAGATGGGCATGTAAAACCAGCATGGATGTGGGTATATGTGTGTAAAACAATTATGGAGTTTAAAGACGATATCAAAGGCTCTAGAATTTTTGAAGTTGTGTGGGTAGGGAAAACCTAAAATATAAGAATGATGATTTTGTGCTAGAGCTACTGAGCCGTTGGAGTCTAGAGACAAATTCTTTCCATCTGATGCATAGTGAAGTGGGAATAAGTTTATGGGTTTTTTATAAGATCTCCATATCTCTAATACTTAGATATATATATGATGATTTAATTTCTCTAATGGAAACTTGTAATGATGCAGAAACAACACAATCCATGGCATCTGAGGTACTAAATATATCTCAAAAGATAAAGAATAAAAATCCCTAAGCAAGAGGGGATATTCATCAAAAGGAGTGGATGAAAATATTTCTTGTGAAGAAGAAAGAGAAAGGTCCCACCTTCATATGTCCAACAATCTTCCCCAAGGAGGAAAAGAGAGGTGTACCTATCACATTCATTCCAACACTAGACAAATGAGTGTTTGAAATATGGGGCAATGAAGTAAACTCCAAAATTCTTACTGAGATGTGTCTTGTGGGTTTCTTGTCCATGTGGCTCAGTGTATATTTGTTTTCTATCCAAGATTCATAGGGCACTATAAGGCCTAAAACATTTTATGTAGTGACCATGATTTTAGAGAGGAAGATGGTGGGGTTGGATACCCCTATTATGGAAAATATTCATAGGATCTTTTTTCGTATCCATGGAAGGAAGTATCCTTTCACAATAGCAGGACGATTACAAGTTTTTTGGGAATGGATCACAGCTCACTTTAGTACCTATGCTATGCAGAGTTGGTTCTAGGTTCTAGAGAGTTCAATCTGATCATTTGTTCTATATTTCTCTGGTATTACACCCTTTCCCTTAAAAATTCTTGAAATTAAGATAAGGTTGAGTACACTCAAGGAATTCCACTTCTTTCCCTACGGTAATCCAACTATGGGAATAGTGGTTGATGATGAGATAACAAATTTAGAGATGAGGGTGCATATGCTTGTTTGCAGGGATGGTGTATTGGACACAATGATTGATCGTGAAATCGTCTATGAGTCCAATTATCTTTATAAATTTACACACAAATTCAAATGTCGGTAATAGAAAACTACATATCCTTAGATTCATGTGAGATTAGAACAACATTCAATGGTGGTTCAATAGCTATGATTGCTGTCAACCGTAGAGAAGACAAACGTAGTGTTTAATCTTCTTGCAGTTTATGTAGAGAGAATATTTACTATCTGGTATATTGAAACTTGGATTTCATCATATCCTAAACGTATTGTATATAATAATGTCCCCCGGGTTGGAGTAATGAGAGGGAGTAAAAAAAATTCTCTCATTTGGAAGGTTCTTATTCACCTTTAGAGGATGTTTCTTCAGAGATAGTGGCTGATGATGATGATTCTCCTAGATCACTAAAGTGACCTCATGTGAGGTACAATCCACCCATTAGAATCAATTGGGATACACCAGCATCACCGACTGAAGTTTCACCTAGGCGGTCCAGTCATCATCATCAAGAAGAGAGTCAGGTTCCTTTTTCTCATCCACCCTCAGTGATGGTAGAAATTAGGAATCCTGTCAAATAAAAAACCGTGAGATCATATTCACAATAATATGGAATATACATTGATAATGTACGAACAGAAGCAGTTCAATCATGGAAAAATTTGTATTGTAATGATAAAACCATGTGGGTGCTTTTATGTGAGGGTATGCGTATTCCAAGAATATGAGATCTTTGAGGCTCATCTGCTATTTAGTTTTAGAATAATTATAATAATGTAACAATTCATATATTGGAGCTAGATATTATTATATATGCAACTGAAAATTCAATCCCCAACACAAAAAAGTGAAGGAAATGACAGATCAGGGTGCTGCTGAATGGATTTCCCATTCATCTCATGAGGAATAGCGTGATTTTGTTGATCCCGAAGATGTATGTTTCCTTCATCTCTTATTATTTTCTTATTTTCCATTTTAATTTATCCAAAGAAATATTATCTAGGGAAAATACCATGTTAGATTTTAGCTAGTTAATTTAATGTCAATTGAAGTTCCATCACCACGCTATAGCTCTAGTGGTACAATGATTGGTGTTTCTGACTCACCCTATAAATCAGGAGAGATATCTCCTGGATGACATTACATGGAGGATGAAATTATGGGAGGCTTGCGGTCTCCAATACTTGTTTTTGGAGATGATTATTCTATTCCCCCAAGAAGACAAAGTAGCAAAGATACCAAAGAAATAAAGATGCGGACAAACACTTTATCAGTAGTGGTAAGTCTTCCTATTAGTATTAAATTTAGATTCATCTATAGAATTTTTTTGAACATATTGTAATTTTAGGAAATTTTTAGATTTCTTACCTTCTAGAAGTTATGAATGAGCCTTTGTGAACCACATAGGGAACTGCCGATCAAGTGAATATTCCCACCAATGAAACAACTCCTTTGACTAAAGAGCTATCTTGGTCAGAGAAAAAAACATCTACTCTTGACATTGATCGTATCCTATCAGTAATTATTTGAGATAGGAGGAATCTAGTATGTCATATATGCTTAATGAGAAGCTATAAAAGAAAAAAAAAACTAACTTCCATTTCTATAATATTTCTGTTTCATCACATGTACTGGAAAATCCTACGATGACTGATACCAACCTCGAAGTTATCACTGAGGAAGTTGTTGGGGGTCTAATGTCATGGATGGAGGGTCATGAACCAAATAATCCAAGTTCTACCATGAGTGAGACTAACACATGTCATGGGGTGTTAGTGGAATCTATGATGAATCTGTGCATGTCTTGGGAAGAATTATTAGAACATGTTAATATGCCTACTACTCTAGAAGAATTTTAAGTTCATTATATAGAACCAAATGGACATGATTTTTTATTTTCCATCCAATAAATATTCTTATACTTTTTTTCCTAACCATAATTGGTCAGAATACGAACATCCATCTATAAAAGATGCAATGGTGATGGTGCCTGGAAGACATGTTGATATTACTTTCAATCCCACTATTGTGGAGGAGATGACTAGGGTGAACCATGAAATAAAAAATGATCATGAGGTTTATCTAACTAATCCTGAACCTGTTCAAGAATGTATCCCTCATCAAGAGGTGAAAAAAATTCTAATAAGGATGGGAATGTAGGGGAGGAGTCTTCTCAGGCTACTGACCTGTTGTTAGGTAATGGTTACAAACCATTGCGATTATGTCCAGTCATTCCTTTCTTTTGAAGCTTACCAAGGCTCTGATTTATCATGTAGGATTATCAGCTTCTATGGATAGGTCTAAAGGTGATGCTTCTACATTATCTTGACCATCATTGGGAGGCTAGGTAGCCACTATTTATGAAGGAGAAGAACATGGAACTTCTTTAAGTGCATTAATCTTAGAGTACATACTTCTTTATGATAGTGATTTTAAATTGGATCCATAGTTTCAAAACAATCTTGACATTGAAATTCATAATTATTGGTGAGATATTTGAAAGATTACCTTCAAGCCATCCTTTGAGAAACTACCTTCACAAATCCCATGACTCTCAATGTTATTCAGTATGTTATGACTCAGAGGTTTTGACTACCATGTAGTCCATACTATAGTGAAAGAGACCATTCGGAGGTAGGGGAAAGAGAAAAAACTTCTACAGGATCTAATAAAATCCAGGCTGCCTGCTAACATTGATGAATTTTGAGCAGAATTATCTCAAGACGAGGCTTGTCATTCTACAATGTTGGTAACATTCAGGCAGTAAGATAAATAGAATACAATTCCAGTGTCGTGTTTTCAGCAAAAGGTGGATACTGCTATAAAGGAACATGAAAAACTTCATTACATGATATAATATTCCCAAAAATAAGGGGTTAAATCCATTATAGATGCTATGTAATCATTTTTTCAGATTTTAGAGACTGAGTCTGATCAGATGATTGAACTTCAGCCGGAGGCTGATGGGGCCCAAAAGGTCATTAAATAAATAGAAATCTACATCGAAGACCTATTGTTATTTATAATAGAGAGACTACAATATGAGGATGTTCCTATGAGGGATTTTTACTTAATCATAAATGAAAATAATTTTGTTTTTAATCATTGATGTCTTCATTTTATTAAATTGTAATGCTAAAGCTGATTTCCATAAAATGACATTTTCATAATGGATAATCATAATTACAATCATATGGATGGAATTCAATATAACTTTTACCTAAGACAATGGTCCTAGTGAATGTAGTTTGACTATTGATGGGGTCATAGGATAACCCCAAAAAAATTTTGTCTTTTAACCTTTTAATTTCTCGATATTACCTAGTTCCTATATAGTCTAGTTTCAATGAGATGAGATTTTAATTTTATACAGAGTTCCCATTGTGGGTTTTCAACATGGTGAGTACTATGTGTCTTTTTTGGCATTTTAACATCATGCATGTTTGAATAATAATTAAAGAAATTTAGGTCGAACAACTTTGACCATGAATTTTGAAATTAAAACCAAAACAAGGATTGATGAATAGGATTTTTCCCAAAATATTTTAATTTAGATAATTCCAAGGGGATTCTAGTGTCATGATTTTTTGTTCACCATATCTAAAATTTTAAATATAAGAATAGAGGAGGTATTTTCCAAGAATTAAGTTACCACAGTTTGAAAAACCCATTATGAGGGTTATATAATAAAGGGTCAACTAGGGAATGCCATTCATATACAAATAGTAGCGTCCTTAGGTTGAAAAAACTGTTATGTGGGAGACATTATGCAAGGACAACTGGGGACACATACTATATAGTCAGGTAAAGGAGTTATCAAGAATTCTGACATTATACTACGGATAAAAAAAGGGTTTTAATAATTGGATGTCTCAAGACCACAGTGGGTGGCTTTTCCAAGGAAAGGTATCTAAAAATAAAGGGGGCCATCTGTTTTGATATAAGCCATGAAGGAGGAACCACTCCAACATGAATTTAGTGTATGAAGGAGGGTCTATTTTTCAAAGATGACTTTTGTTGATATTTTTCTATGTAGCTTAATGTCATGTAGTAAGGACATTATTCTATTCAATTTCAAGTCATGCAGCAAAGACATTAATGTATTTTTTATAATATTCTATATAGTTTAATGTAATGTAGGAAGGATATTGGGGGGTTTTGTAGTTTAAATTTATGTAATAAAGACATTATAGGGTTGTGCAGTTTAAAGTCATGAATCATAGACATTATGGGGCTTTAATTTAAGGTCTTTATCACTGACCAATTATTTGATGGTTCTCTAATTATTCGTAATTATTATAGAGATATTCTACTACATTCATGTGTGGAAATAAATAATTTTAAGCTATGATTTATGGATTTACAAATCTGAATAATTACATGGGAAAAGGGATAATGGCATTTAAAGGGAATCTCATCCAAGAATAAATATACTTCTATTTGAAAAAACTGTTACGGGGTTTGTATTATAAGAGTCCAACTAGAGTATATATTACATAGCCAAATTGTAGAATCCTTTTGATGATATTCCTGTTATGTATGATAATATTATGTAAATCAAATTGGGACATGTATAGCATAGTCAGGAAAAAGAGCTTTGAAGAATTAAAATATTCTTTTTTCTAAAATCCAATGAATGTTTATGGAGATTCAGATCTTACCAAGTATAGTGTATGGGTTATGGGGATAATTACTTGAATATAGAAGGGGTATTTCCAGTCTTAATTTCCAATGAATCATAGTAATAGGTTCTCAATGAAGGTCTAACCCAAACTTTGGCAGTATGGTGCATGTAGTTTTATGTCATACAAAAAGGAAATTAATATTATGGAAACAATGAATGATATGTGGTTTAATGGCCTAAGGTCCTTCTAATATTATTTGAACATATGGAGATGAAAAATTTAATCCATGATCCTAGAAACATTCTGGTCAGGATAAAGGGTATAAAACAAATACACCATGGTTGACCACTTTAAAATGTGATGCTCCTACATACCATCATTAAAGCTTAAATGGATATTAGAGGATTACCCCAAGAATGATGTTACTACTTTTTGAAAAACCCATTATGGGGAAAATATTATGAAGAGCCAACTAGGGCATGTCCTACGTATCCAAATAGTGGCATCTGTAGGCTGAAAATCTCATTATGTAGGTGAATTTTCTATAAGGCCAATAGGGACACGTAGTACATAGTCAGGAAAAAGATCTCTCATGTATCTGACATTCTTTCATCATTAACCGAAGAAAAATTATGAAGATATATATTATTTCAAGATTAAGAGTATTATGAGAGAAAGAGTCATTGTCCAATAAATAAAGGAAGTGTTTGTACCAACACTAGCCATGAATTTTGAGTCCCTTACCAAGATCTAACTCATATGTATAAAAGGGGGCATCTCTTGTTTCCATGATGGGTTCTCTAAAGAGAAGGCCCAAAATAAAAGATCCTGTATAAATTTTGATCATATGCAGGAGAGGGGAAATTTTCATTTATCCCATGGCCGAGACTATGATCTAAGGCCTAGTTTTCACTATATATCTCAAATAGGATGAGAATCACGCTATACATAGTTCCCTGAATACTGCGCATTTTAAATTCATGCAGTAAGGACTGTGAATTACCCAACATGAAGGGAATGGGTTGATCTGTGCAGTTTTATGTAATGTGGTAAGGAAATTAGCTGTGTAGTTTAACATCTTTTGCTAAGGACTTCGGTGTCTTGACCTGAAATGTAAAAATTCAATACAGCTGAACCAGGGCATATGGTCCAGGTGTCACTATGTATCTTTTCAAAGAATTAATCAATCCACACGTAGTTCGCATGGATACATGTTCATATGTAAAATGAGAACTCGTTTTTGAATTCCTCGTGTATATCTCACTCATACATGTGATGTTAGAGCCTTTTTTTATGTTGTGATGCATTTGGGTCCAAAATTGAAAATCTAGATGTCACAATGTATCTCATAGGGCTGAGAATCAAGACACACAAATTTCATGAATTAAGGTCCATATAGTTTATCATCATGAAGTGATGACATATAGCATGCCTTTTAATGTCTTAAAACTAGACCATTGATAAACCTAATAGGAATTGAAACACCATATTTATGCAGAGAAGCTCTTTACCCAATTCCAAAACCCACATAATCCATGCTCAATTTGAGAAAAAAGTGCTTGGAATGTTTTCTTCTGCAACACAAAGGTAACCTAGGTAAAGGATAGGGGATTATGATTATGTGGTGGATGAGCCAGGGTAATAGACTTGTGTGTCACTGCATATCATGATGGATAAAAAAATCAAGCCACACGTAGTTCTTGAAAATGATTCCCCACACTAACTGGATTTTTATATAAGGAAGGAGGTTTTTTAGTCATGGATGTGACTAAGATTCATGATCTATACATATCTATGCTTCTCATTGGAATGAGAATCAAGAAATACATAGTTATTTTATACACTTTATCATCATGTGAAAAAGACATGGATGACCGGATGTGAAAAAAACATTGCGGATGGACCAGGCAATAAGACCCAACCATCACTACGTATCTTACTAGGGGAAACAATCAAGCCACATGTAGTTCTTGATAAGTTCATTATGTAGATATTATTCATATACCCGAATTAAAGGGGCTTAATGATTAATTTTAGATATACCTAGGATTGGGGATCTGGAAGTCATTACATATCTTGTTGAGGCAAGAATCAAACCACAATAAGTTCTTGATGGTGCTCCCTATGTAGGTTTGATTCATATGCATAGGGGTGAATGGACTTTTTCAGCATTTCAGCTAGACCCGATATAGGTTATATGGGTGTCACTATGTATCTTTCAGGGTAAATAATCAAGCCACACATATTAATTGAAATGTTCCATGTATTTTAATGTCATGTGTTATGGAAGAAGATGAAGTGATGTGAAAAGAAAAAAATATTATAGCTGGACTAGAAGATAGAATCATGGTGTCATTACATACCTCATTGGGATGAGAATCAAGATACACGTAGTTCTTGTGGATGGTTCCCCACATTAGTTTATTGTTGATGTGAGAAATTAGGGCTTTAATACTATCTAGAATAATGGTTGGGTGAAAAATACAAGATGGTATGAGAAACAAGCCATAGTTTCTAAAAGGGGTCGTAGTATAGAATTAAATCATATGTAAGGAAAGTGGAAATTGTTTATTTTATGGTTTTTATGGGCCCAATATAGGAGATCTGGGAATCACTACATATATAATTGGAATGAGAATCAAGCCACAAGTAGTTCATTAAAAGAGGTCCCTATCCAGATCTGATTAAAACATAGGGAGAAATGGGGTTCATGTGCCCCTAAGGAGTGGAAATGATGTGAATAATTCTTACACATGAATGATACTCATCTTATAAGGGACCACAAAGAATATCAACTTGTGGTATCTTGGGATATTTATTAATGTCAAATGAAATATATGTTAACCATATAGTTTAATGTCTTCTAGTGAGGACAAATAGTGTTTTGTAGTTTCAGGTCATGCGACTCAGACCTCGTGTCATGTAGTTTAACATCATGAAACAAGGAAAAAGATGCTACATAGTTTGATATCATACAAAACTGACAAATGGTTCTCTGTAGTTTAACATCATGCTACCACAATGTTGGTTGTTACACAGTTTAATGTCATTCAAGTAGGATGAACATTGGGTTATTACACAAAGTATTTATTCTGGAACCTTGTATTGGTCGGAGTTGTAGTGAGTTCTCCATCCACTGATATTAAGGAATAAGCTCTGTTGGATTAGACCTTATATATGGATTAATTTCCTTCCCACATTGGCTCATGTTTTGGAGTCTTCTTTCCTGGTATCATTAGAGTCCTATGGTCCAATAAGAATTCTCCATGAAGGAATGAATGGAGGTGAATTTTTTTTTAAAATATCATGCTATTCAGATCTGATAGACTTCCAAGTGATGCAAGGTATGCAATCAATTTTCATCCAATTTCTCCAGCTCATCTAGTCACTTTTGAGACTACTCATCCGTAGATAATTGATCAAACACAACAAGCCAAAGTGAAGGAAATTTCACTTCAAAAGGTAAAACTACTTATGTCGTGTATACCAATGAGTATGGGGTTGACCGTATGGAAGTATGAGTAGTATACCTATAAGAACATAAGGAATACATGTTCTTATATGGCAAAGAATTTTTATCTTTATCCACTAACTTCTAGAGTATGTTGGACAAGGTTTTGGTGAAAGCCTCTATCTACCAATTTTCCACTTCATAATAGTTGGATGAATGGCTGTATTTGATATTTTATTCCAAATATAACTTCCCTACCATAGAAGAATATAAATTAGTGCCATTTTTAATCAATATGGTTTGAGGGACACCAAATCTAGTAATGATATTATCTTTGAAAAATCTAACAATTATTTTGGATCTAACTTCTTTAAGTGGTATTGCCTTAACCCATTTTAAAAATAAATCTGTTACAGTAAGGATGTACTTGAACTACTTAGCTATAGCTAGAGGATAAGCTCCTTCTACCTCAATTCCCTATATAGAAAATGGCCAAGAGTATTTGGCTATATGTAGAAACTCTGGGGTTTGATGGATGCACATGGCATGAACTTTATAGGGATGACACTTCTTTGTGAAATTTGTGAAATCCTATGACATTGAAGGGAAATAGTATCCAAGCCTTTTAATTTTATCATAAAGCATATGCCCAGACTGGTGGGAACCACATGATCCTACATGTACTTCTTTCATGAAAAATATAGTTTCATATCCATCAATTCATCTCAGGAGAATTCCATTGAATCCTTGTCAAAAGAGGATCTTTTTTTTGATTTTCTACATCATAAAGAGTGTAATTAACTACTCATCAATAGACATTCTATTTTATAGATATATCCATTGGAAGTACTCTAATTTGTAGATATTCCATGATATGTATCATCCATACCATGGTATGAAAAAAGGTTAGGGAATATAACTAAATTCATTAATTTACTTTTCTTTTATTTGAATAAATGGAAAAACCACATGTTGATGAGAAATTCTAATGATACTCTCATCTCGGTTTAGATCATCCAGGGTAGTATCTATATTTTCAAATGCACTATCTAGGTAATTTTGTTACCACAAGACATAAGAAAATGTTGGTTTGGAGGAAAATTCTTCCATTAACCTCTGGACATAATCACATAGGGGGATTAGTTCTTCTTTTCTGATGGAGTAATCTCTATTGATCTATTTGATTACCAATTTTGAATCACCCTTCACCTCAAAGTGATCTATTGGTACATAGAGTGATAATTACAATACTGCAATGAGCGCCTAATATTCTACCTTGTTATTGGTACCACCTTATAATAAGAGAAAATAGTATGGAAATACTTACTTTTCTATGGAAATAAGTAAAATTCATAACCCATATTTGTTATGATTAATTCCTTCCATACCATTACCTACTATAATTTTAGAAGCACCATTTAAATACATTTCCCATGTTCGGGTACTATGCTTAATAGATAATATTTCCTCATCAAAAAGTTTAGTATTCAATGACCATTCTTCCACAGATGGGTGTTCAACAAAGAAATATACCAAGGCTTGGACTTTCACTACTTTTTGAGGTAAAAATTGTGTATTAAACTATTTTAGAATAACTATATAGCATGAAAAACATCCCATAAACATAGGAATATTGAGTATAAATTTGAGTGGTTTATTGCAAGAGACCAAGTGGACATCATGATGATGTTGGTAGTCCCTCATCTTCTAAACTATGAAGATACATTATAGAAATATTTCCTCAATACTAGAATATCGATTCTCATTTTAGAGCATGGTTTAATTGGGATAATAAATGTTTTTTCCATTACCAACATTATTATTTTGTACAAGGAAGGTGCCTAGTGATCGCTCAATTGCTGTCACATAAAGAATGAGCAGTTTTCCTTCAATGGGAGGCATCAATACTGGTGGAATAAAGAGGTATTTATTAAGGGTATAAAATGCCTCTTGGATGTTGTTGGTCCATTTATATGTGAACCCCTTCTTCATCAATTTGGTGACGGTAAACCACTTTCCTGCCAGATTGGATATGGAGCACCAGATATAGGTGAAGTTTCCATAAAGTCCTCTAAACTCATTTATGTTTTGAGGAGGTGACATGCCATAAATAGCATTAGTCTTCTCGGCATCGACTTCGACACCACGATGGAATACAAAAAAACTGAGAAATTTTCCCAAGGTTACCTTGAAATCACATTTTAAGGGGTTAATATTTAGATTATTCTGTCAAAGATTTCTGAATATGGTCTCTAAGTTAGTCAGGTGATCAGAATATTTTCTAATTTTGAGCAATTTATCATCAACATAACATTCAATAAATTCCCCTAAGATTGGCTTGATGATATGCTACACTACATATTGGTATGTTTCACCACCATTATTCAAGGAAAATGGAATTACCTAATATAAAAATATGACTTGAGGAGATCTGAAGGCCATAGATTTCTCATCTTCTAGGGTTATCCAAATTTGGTTATATCTAGGGCATCCATCCATAAAGGATAGATATTTGTATCCAACTATTTCATCAATTAAGAGTTATGTGATTGGAACAGGGGAGTCATATTTGGGGAAATACAAGTTGAGATATATAAAATCAATGGAAAATATGATTTTTTCATTATTTTTTTATTTGGACAATATTGGATAACCACTTTGTATATTTCACCTCTCGAATGAAAATAGCTTTTATAAGCTTGTCGAATTCAGCCTTAATCTTGGAGGTGTGAGTCTTGTGAGTTCTTCTTGCTGCATGCTTATATCCCAGATGCTCTTATTGGAAACCCACATAATGGGTGTCCACCTCGAGGTAAAGTCTTGGCATCATTATGTAATTCCAAGGAAACACATCCCATAGTTTCTTCAAAAATGAATTATACAACTATTTCTATTCTTGAGTCATGGCTGCACTAATTAGAGTGGGGCATAGGTCTTCCTCTGTACCAAAATTTATTTCTATGAGTTCATGCATAGTGGTGGAGATGCCTTCGTCAAATGTTGGATGGGAATCCCTAAGATCATAATTTTATTTTCCTTCTTCATATGTTGCTTCTTCATCTGATTAATGAAGTGTATATGAAGAAATAATACATTTAGAGTTTGGGAAGGAGTTGGTATTTGGACATCCTGAAGAGGAGGCTACCATCCCCAACACATCTAATGATGGAGGGTCTTTTTGATGGTATGAAGGGTAGGTGATGGGATAGGAATTTGCATCCCTATCCTTTTACATGATTACGATAACTTCTACTAGAATTGATGGTGAAGTAGAGACTTGATGAAGTTCAGTATATGGAGTGAATACTTCTCCATTTATGATTTCATCAATGTTTGGTGAATCACTAATTTCTCTTATACTACTAAGATCAATTACCAAAACAGACATTATATAATCCACTGAACGAGTTCTTGGATTTGGTCCAACTCTATTAATTTGATTAACGTGTAACATGTATTCTGCACTGAGATTTGAATGGGTTAGCTGGGATCCTTTCTAGAAAATTCAGAGAATTGATTTTAGTGACATCATTTTCCATGGACTGTTTTCTCTTTATCTAATAGAACTCTGTATCAATGTACTGAGATTCACAAGATTTGAATGGGTCCTTATCACCATGCAATGTCCCAATTTAAATGTTGGCCAAATTTTTGAGATATTGGAGGTACGATGAAGGAATGACCACATGCTGATGTAGCAAAGGTATCCCCCACAAGATTTTAAAATCTATTTCCTATCAGACAATCAAGAACTCTGAATCAGATATGAGATCCCCAAACTGAGTTCTGAGTGTAATCTCATTGAGTGGTTGTTGTTCATTCTTGTTGTAACCCTATAACATTAAATGGATGGAGACAAATGGGATTCAGTGAAACCCAATCAGAAACGTGTCCAAATTGGAATGAGGTTGACTACTGAGCCATTATCAATGAAGGCTGGTCTAATATCGGTATCATTGATCTAGTTGGATAGAAACAAGGTTTTGATGTGTCTATGTATGGAAACATCCTCATCTTGGTCTATAAAATACATGACTTCATGGTATTCTTATAGGTAATTCTCTATATGGTAAACCGTTGTGGAAAAACCTCATATTCAAACTCTTGAGGGCTTGATAAAGCCTTATTAAGTGCTTCATGGAGATCCTTTGACAGAATCAAAGCATCCAGGATTGATATCTTGGCCAGTACATTGGACAGTTACTTCAACACATGATATGTTTGATATAGATGACTGTGTTTTCTAGTATGGAGATGCTATTTTTATGTACCTTTTAATATGATGCTCCTAATGGGAATGGACCATTTATTGGTCTAGAAGGTGGAAATACTTCTACTCTTGGTGGATTAAGCTAGCTATCTCTGCCCACATTCCAAGGAGGTGGTGGTATAGCCTTTAATTGGCCTTCTATAATGATCATGTCAGGGTATAACCTATCATGTGTTGGAGAATTCCATTATTCTTACTGATCCCACTAGAGGGATCCTCCATGATTTCTTACTACATAAACAGTTTGAGTATGGGTGTAATTGAAATAGTGGCTTCAAACATACCCATGTCTTCCTCTGTATCCTCAACCATGATGACCTCTTCCCCTAGTTCCCAAATCATGTTTGGGGAACTTAGGTACATAATTAGAATAATCATTTTAATAGGTTTTCATTAAGTGAATGTTGTTAAAAGAACCGAATATCAACTCTTCATTGGATAAATATTCTATATGATAGGTCAATTCTTGTTGTTCTATTTGGTGGGGTAGTGTTTGTGATTTTGAGATGGTTGGCATGAAATCTCCTAATGTCAAGGAAAACATGGGCCTTGAAAAAAAATCATCTTCTTCTACATCCTCTTATTTTATCCATGTTTCTTCTTTGAGGATTAGCCTTCTGAGGAATATGATTTTAATAAAGATAGCTTTTCTATTTTGGATGTTGTAGAATACATATTTGGTTGTTTAAACTATTTTTATAAGATTGAATGATTTTGGTTGATTGTTTTTTTGATCCATTCAATCATCTAATTGATAAGAATTCTTACTTTTTTATTTCCAACCATTCACCTTGCTCATCTAGATCTGTAACAGTAAAACATGCATCTTAGGATGGTGAATTTTTTATCTGTACTTTCCCATTGTCCACAATCTTTTGATGGAGGTCCTTAAAAAAACATTCATGGATGGGGTGACCCAACATTTGATGGAAGGGGAAATGGTTTTGGAGGTACTCATCTTCTTCTTTGTTAGGATTCTTTGTACTTGGAAACTGAAGTATGTTATTTTCCAAATTTGAGATAAAGTAACTGGTGACATGGTTATTTCGAAAAGAACAGAACTTGTTTTTCAAATCCTAAAACTATCTCCACCTTTGATCTTTTTTATCATATTGATGAGGCTGTCATTGATTTTGATGCTAAGGAGGTGGATCCCTATGGTATGACATAGCTTTTTAAGTAAAAGAGTGTCCATGGTCATGTTTAAGTGTGACTATAGCGGCCTCTGCCTTTCCTAATTTTCTTCCTGGATGAGATGTAATTACATAGAACTCACTTCTATTCACTATTTTGTAGTTTTAAACTTATTTAGAAATCAAAGGTATATCCCTAAACCCTCATATATATTTCATAGGTTTTAATGGGGTACACATATCATCATAGAGTTTTTCAACATAAATGGGAATCAATTCGTTGTGTGGGAGTGATATATTCATGGACTATGTTAATCCATTCCACCATGCAATGAAATATGAATCTATTTTATTCTCCCTTTCCTTGTAGTTTATTTGATAGAATAATGTTTTCTTCTACATTGTTGAGATGAGCTGGAAGAGGAACTTCTGATGAATATTGTCCCATCCAGTGATCGATCGAGTCTACAAACTTGTGTACCATACAAAGGATGGCCCCTGCAATTAATATACAAAGCATCTGAGTTTCAATACATCATGTTACTTAGGGGTCCCCATCACAAGATCACCGAGAGAGACAAAATTAATCATGTTCTATTATGGATCTCTTGATCCATTTAATATTGGAAATATGAGATTCCCAAAATTTGGAAGAGGAGGGGTCAAAGACACTAATTTTGGATAAAATATCTATTCTAGTTGTATAGGTGCATTACTTCCTTCCATATCTTACAATCAAGTAATTAATGACTCAATGGTGTTCATGAGAATTTGAGAAATATCTGACTGTGCTGAGACCTGAATGGGTGAAATGACTGGAGCCTAAAATGGTGCAAAAAATGGTAGGACCACTCAGGGTGTCACTGGTGGTATTTTCCATGGATAATCCATGGGGAAAGGCCTGTAAGTATGTGATTGACTTTTTTCTAGCTGTGTACCCAATTTATGGAATTCATTATCATCATCCGTAGTTACAACAAACCCTCTTTGTAGAGGTGTTCCTACTGAAAGTGGAAGCTGAGGATATGATTTTATAACATGTCTCACATGAGTAATGCTTCTAAGTGATTCTAAATTGAGTCTCTTAAACTCCTTTATCTCCTACTATTACTAAGAAAATATTTCCTCAACTAAAAGGGATTGAATTTCTCTAGTGGAAAGATTTTACATGGTCTTAACTTTACCTTTTCCCTTGTTAGGTTCCTTTCAAAGAGGCGGAAGTTGATTATTTGTGGGGATACATAACTTTTTGGTAAGCCTCTAATTTCGGGTACACAAACCTCCTTCATTATCTTTTGTATGTACCTCATTATGAAAAAGAACTTTATCCTTTGACTCCCATGAACTGGACTCATTTTCTAGTGGATCATCCATGATAGAATTGAAGACTTTCACCGATTCATAATGCATTGATGGAATTCTATATGTATCTTGGTGAGATCAATTTCTTATTTCCCCCCCCCAAGAGACTTTTTTTCCTATTTTCTAGTTCCCCATGAACTATTTGGAATACAGTAACCTAAAGAGAATCCATGGATAGTTCAATTATGCATTAATTTTGCGGCCTCTTCCCTAACAGGGAGGAAACAGACTTCCACTAAAGAGAAGATTTTGAATGTGAAAAATCCCCTAGCCTTGTGGGTTGGGGCTATTCATATTCTCCTTTCACACCCCTTTGGGCTCTATATGATGGATCTGAGAGTTGGGTTAAAAAATCCCCCAGTCTTATGGGTTGGGATGGCTCTTGAACTACTATGGATGATTTCAACATATCTTCTCTTCTGATTTTATGAATTTTGGTCTGAACTTTGACTGGGTGCATATCATGAACTCACTTAAATTCCTTTCTTTAGAAGACTTTTGTACTATCTCAGACATTTTCTCAATCTAATGAATGGTATCCTCTATGTGGGAGGCTTGATCGATGTTTTCAAATGTTTGATGAAAAATAATTTCAATATATTTCTCTATTTTGGCATAAATTTGGTGGAAACTGGTCGAGGCATGTTCATTCCTTTCATCTCTTCGGTGAGAAAAGTAATTCATTTTTTTCCATCCTGTGGAAATAATATTTCATTAGACCACTTTTGGTAGGATTTTTTGGTTTTGGATCATAGTGAAATTCAATTATCCATATGAAACCCATCCTCTCATATGAAAAACAAATGAGATATCTTAAATTAACCATCGCAACATCACTAATTCATTGAGGCATGAACATTGAAGGGAATCATGTTACTTCATGATATTTGGATGTTGGAAAACTTGGAGAGATGAGAAGTCAATTTGGATCCACAACCCTTATATTACCTAGAAATGACTTTGATATTCATAATATAGTAATGAATTAAATTTTAGATGATGGTGATTATTGCATATGTTGAGGTGAATATCATGAATACAATATTTTGCCAACATCTTGGTAATGTTGTATTGAGAGGTGGACAAAGGCTAGAACATGATTGGTATTTCACCCTTATCCATTTTTTCCTCATGTTCAATATATCCTCTTCATCTTTTTCTAGAGGTTTCTCAACCTGGTTTGATTAGAGTGGATGCTTCTCGATTATTTCACCACAAGGAATGGGATCATTTGGTGTTTCATCTACTATATGAGAAGGAAGAAAAACCATGGGAGGTTCGAAGAATGGTCATCACCTTAGTCTATCTTCTGGATGAGAAAATATTTAACCTTCCAGTAATAAGGTATCAAACATGACAATCCATATGTTTATAAGTGGCTCAAGATAAGATGGATTTCTCATCACTACATTTTTAGTTGGATAATTCTTTTAACAATGAAAAACACTACTGTCGAGATAACATTTGTAGAAAATACCATCATGGGAAGGACCACCATGATGAATTGCAACAAGGGATAAATCTTCTTTCTCTTTCATCTTTTGGCCACACAGATGGTTGATGTGGCTCTCATCCAGAGATAGGTTCTTGGGATTGACCAAATTATAATGAAGAAAGCCTTCAGGATGAAGTGTCTGATGAGGAATTTCAAAATTACAGATAATACTCCCGTAATTTGGTAATGGGAAAGAATGTTCTTAATCCGCAATAGATAAATGACCAAGGGATTGAAGAAATCAAGCATTAAGTGGATCCAATCCACAAATTGTCTCATTATTTTATAACTATGTTTGAAAATTATTATTTTGGGATGCTTTTTTATAAGATGTTAGGGACACTTTATAAGAATAGTTGTTATCATGGATAGGTGTATGTTCCTGCTTTGTAGTGGATGTCAAAATGGACCGTTTATCGTCAATTGGAACAAGTATATATACCATGTATGGTTGTTTGTATGATATGGGGATGTGTTCCCCATAATACTTATAAATAGAAAAAGGGTGTATATCGTCTCTGAGATGGAATGATGATGACTCATCCTAGGTTTGGGAACAGAATTATATTTCTATCCCTATGGTACTGCTAAAGTTTCCATTAATATATTTTAGAAATCTTCTAGTATATAGGATGAATTTTTTATGCCCTTTCACAATTTCCAAAAATGTTATTAGGGAATTTTACAGTCATAATAGGAATATAAATCCATTAAATATCCAGAGTAGGTGTATATACCAAAAAATTTCTTCCAATTACTATCTATGGATACTGATAGTACTCATATGTGGGGGCAGAGAGTTGAGTCTACCCCATGTCTGTTATTGGAGCTTTCCAACTGACTTCTCTAGGTGTTTCCAAATGAGACTATTGGAAACATTGATGGATTCTAGAAGGTGTATGTTCCTGGTGGCTATTTGCCTCCAAGAATGGTCAAAAAACTACTTTATGTGATTCCAGTTGAAACTACTAGCAATCTTGGTGAGTACAAGTAAGTGTATGATCCTGCTTACAAGTTTCCGCCGCATGTGGTTGGTGGGATTGTTTGAGTGTAACCAGACGAGTCTACTGAATTAATAATAGTTTGTATGGAGTTGTATGTACTTGATCATAGTAATCAATTGTATTTTAATGGTATTATTGGTTGTGTGTCTCCAAATGAGTCTACTGGATGACGATATTAAGTCACAAAAGTGTATGTTCCTAGTCACTATTTATCACCATACTAGGTTGGTGGACTTATCTGGATGGGGAAAAGGTAGGAACTTGCTCCATGTTAGCCGACTATTGTCCCTGGTGGTTTGTATTGTGTTCTCGGGTCTGAGGGAACTAAGCCAGACAACTGAAGATAACACCCTCATCATGTTGTGGGTTTGATGTTGCACTATGTTGGCAGTGGTGATTGTTGGAAGTAGCCTTCAAGAAGAACCCTGTGTCTTCGAGATGAGGCCATGGGTGGCCTCTCGATCAACCTCCCTAGAATAGGGGAGGGATTTGTGATTGAATTCTAGGGATAAACTCCCTATACGGTTGAAGATGGTGGTCAGAACTCTCTTCTTTTGGACCACCCGTCATTGTTGACCGGATGACCTTGAATTATTCTTGATTTGGAGGGCCTGTCAGGAAACCTCCGAAGTTGGAATGGTTCCATGGTGACAATAGTCTTTAACCAATGTGTTAGAGACCCAATGTTGAAGATGATGAGTTAGTGAAGAAATCCTTCAAGCAGACATGGATCCATCTTGAGCAACAGCTGAGGTGTTCATGGGTGTAAACTTCAGGGAAGACAATTGCAATGAATAGAGTTATTGGAAGAAAGTGCTTGTATATTTGAAAAATAAAAATAATAAACTCCAAAAAAGCAGCATATTATTTATGAATTCATGTATGATTGATAGCCTTATCTGGCCCTATTTAATCTGTTTATAGGGGCATTGAAAATATATAACACTATCATCTTGGTTAATGATTCAAGTTGGGTTCACCATTTTTTGTTTCCCTCGGAGCATCTGTTCTGGTTAGAAATCACTATTTATAAATGGTTTCTAATGGATTTTTTATGGAACCAAAAACAAAAAACTATTATATATCCAAAGGGACATAATTTCTCAAGGAAGACACTCATTAGATTTTTTGACCCACAATTATTAAGAACTGACATTGGTCAAGAGGATGAGAGGTTGATCATATCACACCCTTTTGAGGGGAATTATTTACTACTCTAGGACTCTATTATTTATTTATGATATGTGCAAGAATATATCATTAATTTCCAAGTATGAGGTTGGTTATACCAATATTGGAAATCCATTATTATCATGAATAGAAATTATAATCATCTATATGTATTCTAAGATCTTCATCAATGGAGATATCTCTATATATTTGAGGTTCTCCATCAATGGTATCCTATCATATAATACATAGATATTCATTGGTTGTTATTATGATGATGCATATTTTTAAGCCACTCAATAGGGAAATGTGGAATTTAGAGTCATATGGGTAGACTAAATTCACTCTAGAGTTTATTTTTGTCTAGGGAGGGGGAAGTTTTTTTGATTTTGGGATCAAACCCATAAATAATTTCCTGCGTATCCTTGTGAAAGGAATTAGAACCCATGTATTTAGGTGTCATGTAATGAGACAAATCATACCATTTAAGGTAGTGTGATAATGCCCCAACCATATAGTTTTATGTCATGTGGTAAGGACATCTAGGAGGAAGGTGCCTAGTCAATGTTTTTTGTGGGACTTATACCAAAGTATCCCAAAGAACATGGAAGGGATATAAGATTGAACGATGAATTAAACCCTGCTAAGAATATTGAAAAGATATAACATGGTTGATTTGGAGTGTTGGGTTTGAACCTTAGGGATTCTTCTTACATATCCTATTTGTGTGGGAATCAAATCCCACACAGTTTTTCAAGTTTGGAAGGGAAATATGACACTTTTGGAGAAATAGGTTTGGGCTTACTCCTAAAGTGGATGCCCTTATAACATGGTCTATGAGAAATTTCATTACTCTTGGATATTTTGGGAGGCTTAATTCATGGCTTACGCTTAAGGAGGATTCCCATATTAAGGGAATTATGATTGGGGGCATACTCTTGATGAGGATTCACATTGAGCATGGGCCATAGGTGAAGGCTTCCTACATATCCCAGTTATGGTGGGTATAGAAGTTCACATAGTTAATTCCTTCAGGTGGATTGTTTTTATGTTGTAATAATTACAAATATATAATCCCATGTGAGTCATTCTTAGTGTGAGAAGCAAGAGGATTTAAAAGTTTCAACATACCACAAATGTCTTCTCCTCCACTAATAGAAGTGGTTGGGCTTACGCCGGAAGAGGTCGTGACTATGACACTTCTCCCTATTCTAATTACATTGGATGAGGTTCCAAGGTAAGATAGGGATGAAGGTGAAGGGTATAAAAAGTATATAGACTACAAACTCTTATGTGAATGTCTAGGGGCTTATACTTGGATGGATTCAATTTTATTGGTAATGGGAGAGGAGGTATAATTTTACTTTGTCAAAGGGAAAAGCAACTGTGATCCTTATCCTCTCTACCAGGAACTAGAGGCTCCATGTCTTAGAGATGAGAAGTTGAGGATAGAGTCATAACCCCAAAATCCATGACCAGGAACTATGAAACATTGTCCCATGGTTAAGTGTCCATGTGACTATAGATATAGAAACCTATAGATTTCCTTAGGATCCTGACCCACTGGTAGGAGAAGTGCACAAAACCTATAACCATAGAAATACATACCCCAATGAGAGACATGTTGACATTCCTTTCCAATAGGTTTTGTAAATCACAAGGTACTGGTGGAGGTTCAACATGATCCCTTTTAGTAAATTTATCCAATGAAGGATATGCCCTTCCATGAGTGGCTTTGAAGGAGGATTCATGAAAGGCTTTAGTAGGATGAAGGGCTATGTTGAACTAAGAAAGGGCGATCATGTTTGTGGCATGTAGGCTTGTGGTGCATAATTTTTCTTTGTCAAATTGGTTAAACATTAGGTAAAAAAACCTAGAAGACGAAAATTGGGTGAGACTTGGATCAAACCTTCCAGGGTATTCAACGGTATTCCCAGAATTGAGGCACACAACTTCCTGTTTAAGGAAGGGAAATCGTGCAAGTGTTCATAAATTAGGGGGGATGGGAAAATAAGTCATGAAAATTTTGTTAATTTTTATCACTTGGAGCTAAGTCTTACTACCCCCTTTAATTCCCTTACTTTAGGTGTTCCAAAAATTCCTTGGAGGTATTGGAGGACTTTGTTGAATCACTTTGGTGAGTAGAGAAACAATCAAGGTTTAGGGAAATTTGACTATCTAAAGGAAGATACTAAGGGTCTATTTATAGGAAAATATGGTCCCCTGAGTGATGTTGACTTGGTGAAAAAGTGATTAGGTGGCACATAAGTGATGGGGAAAATAATTAAATTCACACTACTGGTGATTAATGATACCTTGGGTGATTATATGTTTTACCCTTTGCAAATCATGATATTGTCAATGTGTTTTCTCATCATTTTTCTAAGTCACTTCCCATTATCACCTTTTCATCCATGTGATGGAATGGATTGTCAACACAAACATAGTAAAAATTGATGAAAATGGTAAAGGGATGTTGTATATGTGTTATCAGGGGAGATACATAAGGGTCTCTAAGGTCTATATGTAATGGACCCAATGTTTGTAAAAAGTAATTTTGAGTATATCTTTTCTAGATTTTTCTAAAATGAATATAAATTTATTTATTTATTAAAAAAATGCTGTTTGGGTTCATCTTGTCTAGAATACAATTTTTGTTCCCTAGTATTTATTAAGTGGATAATTGATAATGTTTATGTTTTGATAATTAAAAAGATTTTTTTATTTCATTAAAATGTCTCAGTACATTGAATTGTGTCTTCAATAAAGTATGTTTAATATTGATCATTACATACTATTTATTTATATAAAATATCTTTTTTTTTCATTTTTTTATTATTCATGACATGTTCTATAAGTGAATTGAAGTGTTAATAAGACAAATAAGTCATTTGGGACCTTAAAATATCATTTATAAATTATTTTTAGTGTTTAATCATATCCCTTTTACTATACACCATGTAACTATTTTTTATCCATGTATCCAATTTGTGAACCACATAACCATTTTTCCAGTTTTGGCTTCCTTCATTATTTTGACCATATCTTGTGCTAAAGAACTCCAAATTGATTTTTTTTGGAAATATAAACAATATTATCTTAATTTATTTATAAAGATAAACTTATGAATCAATATATATAATGTTTAATATTAGGTTATAATTCAATGTATGTTTTTAGTTTGAATACTACATTTATCCAAAAAACATTTTTTAAATATTTTTTAATCATAACACGAGTTATAATGGTCCGATTAAGGTTATTATTTATTCTATAGAAATAAAATTAAAATTTATAAATAAAATTAAACAAGAAAACAAATTTATACATCTATTTAGTATGTATGTTTGTCATTTAAAATTAGTTAAGTCAATATGTTTACAGATTTGAAAAATTCTGATACATGAATCGCCTATATGAATCCCTTATGTAGATTCAGTTACATGAATCACCTATGATAATTCGTATATGTGAATCACATATGTTTATTTTACTATGTGAATCTCCTACATCAAATCAGGTATATAAATCTCATATGTAATTTTTCTTATGTGAAGAGTGAAAAACTCCAATGTGGATTTGCCGACTTAGTTTTGTGCAATTATACAGGTTGTTCTAAAATATGGATATTTTCTCTGATTTTCATATTTTTTCATGTTTATATTTGGATGTTTTTTATATAAAATATTTAAATTATTCTAATGAATTTATAAATTCATTATATTTATATTGAAACTATGATATTATTTTAAAACATGTTTTTGTGATGATCAAATGGTGTTTTATTTTCCCACATGAAACTTACAACTTAAAACCCAAAAAATCATTTTTAATTATTTAACACTTATTTATTTGATTATATTATTTCTAAATAAATATTAATTGATTTTAAAATCCTTCAATGTTTTTTTTGAAATATTTAATTCAACTTCATTATGTTTTGAATTTTTCTGATATTGACAGCTTTTTATATATGAAATGATTTTTAAATTTCGTATTTAAAATTCAACTTTACTGTTTTGAATGGATATTTTATTGAACTATTTTAATAGAAATAATTTAAACTATTTGTTGAAAATATTTAAAATGGATTTGAGTTATTATTTATTATGTGTAATATAGGACATGTTTTGAATGATATTTCTAGGTTTCCAATTTCTCTCCCTTTTCAATTATCAAGTCCTATCGTTTTTTAATTTTGAAACCTATAACCTATATTTTTTGTGTTTAGTTTATTTTTTTTAAAATTCCATTAATCCTTATTGATTTCTAGTTGGAAAGTAATATTATAATCATGAAAAACTTATTCAACATGAGATTTCATATTTTCAAGTGACATTGTACAAAGACTGTTATGATGTTGATACAGTGAAGTGTTATACATTCTACATGTACTAAAAATTTAGCATTACTATTGGATGATCTATCAAGGGATGAAAAAAAATTTAATAATTATTTTTCTATATTGAAAATACAGTCACGATAATAAAATATTCAAGAGCCAGTACGTGTGTTTTATTCTTCTTCTATTTATTTTGTTCTGGTCGCATGAATTTGCAAAACTTCTTCCCATTTAATACATTCCATAACTTTATATTTTTTATTTTACATTAAAATGAATTTTCAATCTTTGGTTTTTGACTCCATGATTCTAAATTATGGACCGTTCATCTTGTGACTCTTAGTATCTACAGTCAGTGTTAAAATTGTTTCGCTAATTCCCTTAAAAATGTTAGGTGTATTTTGGTAATACTTACACTAGAAAATGTTTGTTGTAATTAGTTTATGATTCCCCTTTATAAATAATATTTGTGAATAATGTACCCCTCACTATTTAGAGAGGTATAATAGGCGACTAGGTCCTCTTTGAAATGAACTACTATAAAAAACATCCTTATGTTCTTTCTTTTAATTTATATTCTAATTAACTCCATTAATTCAAATTGTTAACAAATTTTGATAATTAATCCATCTATATATATTTTTAGTCTGGTCTCTTCACCCCCTCTAGACCATCTTCTATCGACTATCTATCCCAATTTTTTTTACCTATCCCTTTTCCCTATGTGATTTTTTTAATTTTTTAATAGATGTGTGATGGATATTTGAATGGAATCAAGAAGGTTGTATACAAGTGTAAGGATAGAAATATATATATGATTTTTTTCATATTTATCAACCTTACCTTTTATTTTTATAGAAATACCCAATTCTATGGTCTTTTTTTATGATTTTTTTGAATCTATAATTTGGAGTCGAATCCGACTTTTTTCATCAATGAGTGGATCCATACTAACTTCAGGAATGTGGTGCCAAATTATTTATTTTTTTATACATCTGGCATGAATAATGTGATAAGTAGCATAGGTTAGGGTTGTATATATGTGGTAAAAATGGAACAACAAGTAGTTCTAATTATTTGTAAGGGATTTCTGAGAGTAGCCACATGTAGAAGTTGATGAGTTTGAAAAAGTATGATTTTATTGTGTGGTTTTAGTGTATGAAGGGTATGATGCCACATATTGGGAATATAGTATTTTTAGGGTGATGTGTTCATTATTTTTAGCTAGGGTGATGGAGATGGTGTTACCAATTCCACAGTGGCGAATGTGGTTCGCTGAAGTGTGGCCTTAGAGATGGTGATAGACACTCACCCTAGGGTTGATGACATTGGGGTTGTGTGAACAATAGAAAGGACCCATGTGAAGGTTTTCAGTAATTTTTGGGAGTGGTATAATTTTTATTTTGATCATATTAGGGGTGATGGTATTGATTGTTGATATTGATGAGTGATACACTATAGCTGTCCATAGAAGGTGATAGAGATCACATGATGATTCCAAGATAATCTTCAGACTTGTGAGGTTTATTCATGATAAAAATTTAGATATTTTTAAAGTGTTTAGATTCCATTGTAATTGGTATTTTAGTTTTAGATGTTTTTTTGTTGACTTGGAATGGATTTAAGTTAAGAGGTGACATTTGATTCCAATTGATATGGAATTGGTGGGAAGGTTGAGGTCACATCCTATATCATAGACAATGTATGTATCATTTAACTTAAATATAGGATGAGGCTAGTAACGACACACTCAGTGATGGTTTATCATGAGTGAAATAGGTTCTATGGAATATTCATTGTTGTTTATTATATTTTTATACACTAGTATCCATATTAATAATAGCTAGGGACACCATTGTTGGTGGCCTACAAAATTAATACTTACACAATGAATGATCTCTCTGATAAATATAATGAAATTATGTTTCATGAAACTGGTAAGGCTAAGGGTTCTTCATCAGGATATTAGTAGATTGGATGCATAAATGGTACATGTAATGGATGGCCTGGTTTTCCAGATGGGTTAGGTGGTTCCTTATTTCTAGTGTGGTGGTTTATTTTGGATACTTCATGCCTATAAATATGTGATCCTACTATGGGAAATATTGTATAATTTTGGTCAATTCAATTTTAATTTTACATGTTTATATGGATTATTATATGTATATTATGTATTATTTTTGTGGATTATCATACATTTCTTCCACTATTGACCTGTTATAATTATTTATAATCTCTAGATGGTATAGTCACCCCACTATCATCCCATTGGACCACAATACAAGTTAGTAACCCTTGACATATAGAGAGGATGTCTTAAGGTCTAGTGGAGCTCTAATATAGTTACTATTTAGTGAAATAGATCAAGTTGTTACAAAGTAGTATTAGAGAGAGGTGATTAAAAAGCTATATTTTGGTGAGACTATTTTGTTTTCATTTGTCTGAAATTTCTTCCATAATTAGAAGTTAGGATGGATGAAATACTCTATTCCTAGAAAGTATAATTATGGATTTAAATCCATGTTACCATGGAAACTGGGATTGTAGTTTAATTTTATGTGGTTTTAGTGGAGTTATTTTATTTGGACCCATAGATATTTTATGTTACTAATTTCTACCATACACTCTTAGTCCTAACATGAATGAGGTGGTACTCATTCAAATTCCACGAGCCTAGAAACCCAGATATGATGCCTTAATTTTTTATATTGACATGACTAAAAGGAATCAAATAAAAAAGAATGAATTAGTTTTGTTGTTTTAGAAAAATAGATTGCACACATGATACCCAAATTATATTTTGAAAAAGAAAATAAAACATGATATATAATAAAACAATATGAACAAAATCATTGAAATATTATTCAAAGATTTATTATTCATAACATGGGGAAAGGAAAAAAATAAGGGGGTGATAAAAATATTAGTAAGGGTTAACTATAGTGGAAGATATCCCGAATTTATTAGGAATAATCAATATGTAAAGGTAATAACTAAACACATATACCATTAAATCAATAAACTGAGAATGAAAATGCATCTATAGGTGATATAAAAGAAAAAATATATTGTATAATAAAAATAGGTAAATTATAAATAAAAAAGTTCTCAATTATTGGATGTAATGTTTCCTAGGAACAAAATACCTTTAACATGAATATATATCCTCAAGAAATTTTAAAACATATTGTGAAAAAACCCATATTATTTGGAAATTGATTTGTTTCATGTGACTATTGCTGTATTGTGGGATTTCATTAATCAGTCCCCAAATCAAAGGGATTTCATTAAGCCATCCCCTAACTATAGGGATTGCATTAAAAAGTAACCAAGACATGTATTTCATTTCCAAATCATTCCTCAATATCAAATAATATATTTAAATTCAAAAAAATGTAACTTATTAAATATCCATATTGATTAAAGGGTACCAATTTTTCAATATTTCCCTAGTAAATAATATAACGTTCGAAATAAAAACCATATTTTTAAATGGTATAATGTTTAAGAAATAATAATATCTATCATACATGAATATCAATATAAAAAATAATTATAATATTAAATGAAAAATTATTATGGTAAAGTGATTGTTTTAATATAAAGTTGACAATCACAAAACAAAAGTGAGATTGCAAAATAACTTTTATAAGTTCGAAATCAAAAAATTTAAACCCCTTGGATAAGATAATTAAAATTAAAACCATAAATACCATAAATATATAAGGTCTAATGATATAATATATCATCATGGGTAGTAGATATACCACACAAAATTATTAAGTGGTGAATATGACATTTATCTCACAGATGTAAAAGGTGAGTTGAGAATCCCTTACCTTATGCATGCTTTCTGTTTTTTGGTCTTTAACCTATTTTATAAGAGTTAAAAACATGTTACTAATTTAAAAAATAACCAAAATAATATTTATAATATCATATATGGTCTTTTTATATTATCTTATTACCCATTTGTTAACAATGTTTCAATATTTTCATTATTTCAGTTGTCAATTGTAATGTTTTTTGAGTATTTTTTGACTTGTTGTCTTTTTTATTGTTACATAGATCTTGATTTCATAATATATATGAGGTAAAAAATTATATAAATATCATATATATTCATTATATATGTATTTATAATCATCCATGAAACTTGGAGATAGGAAGTGAAATAAATCATTCATGGAGATGATAGGTCGTACGTACGCATGAATATTGTTTCCATTTTATTGTCATAATAAAATAATGAAAATTAAATGATATGTATGTATATTTTAATTAAATTATCATATTTATTTCATATATTTCATATTATTTTTTTATTTAAACCATTATTAATATATAAAATTTATAATATGAATGAATTACATCGCTTTGAGGAGGTGGTAGTCCTGATGTCCACAAATGATGTTATCGTATTTTCCAAAATGGAAATCATGAATGTATGTGTTATATAAAAATAAAATAATCATAAAAACATTATAAATCTCCTATATATCATATATAAAATATAAAATCATCATTATTCCAAACCATTAACGGTGGTGATGGAAGAACGAATGAAAATAGTTTTCATGGCGGCAGTCCGTCGTACACACGAATGATGATTGCGAATCCAATTTCATGGAATTTTGAAAAAGTGTAGGTAATAAAATTAATATAACATAATAAAATTATATTTAAGACAATTATTATATTATATAATGGATATATAAGAATAACTTAAGTGGTGGAGAATGAAATAAAATAAAAGGTCTCATTGAAAAATGTGACATATTCTTCGAGTAAGTCCTTTTTGTTTATATCAAAGGTATTAATTGGTTTTCTTTATTTTGAAATTGAGGATGATATAATGAGGTGATTTATTTTGGGATATTATTAGGGTATTGTTTTTATGATCCAAATGGATTTAGATTTTTGACTAAGTGGGAGGGGTGAGTGCCTTTTATAGTGGAGGAGTGGCATTCTTGTAAATAAAAAAAGGTAAACACTATTGGGAGGTTTCACTTACATAATATGTTTTAAATAATGAAATCATTATATAAAAATAAGGATAGTGTCGAAATATTTCCATTAAATATGTTTTGGACTTGTATCTAGGTCATTTTAACACTTAAGATTAATGTTTAGTCCCATGTTATGCAAGTTTTTCTCTTAATCACTTTAAATAATTTTAATTTATTTTCGAAATATTTTTGAAAAAAAAATTAACTTATTGAAAATTATAAATTATTATTATTTAAAATATTTAATCCATATTTTTAAAATTATAATCAAATAATTGGTAGAAATTAATTTAAAATCAATCCCAGAGATGGGACGACAAAGTGGCTTTCTAAAGTGAAAATGATCAAATATTTAAAATGTTTTTATATCTAAATTCCAAATAAAAAATAAATACAATGACATATATTTTATTAATATATTTTTAATATATCTAATTTTACTTTAAAACTAATTATAAATATAATTTATCCTTATCAATTATTAAATGAAAAAGAGGTTTTGAATTAAAATTAAGAAATTTTCACTATTCATTATAAAATGAAACAACATAGTTAGACACCAAAATTTTTCCCAACTATAATTTAAATATTAATATATTAATAATTATGTTTCTTTTTACAAATATTGTTTATAAAATTGAAAAAATTTCGTTTTAAAACTAGTGCGCCATTAAAAGGCGACAAAATTACATTTAAAAAATGTAGGTTTTTTTTGTAAAATTGGGGTTTTTATTTTCTTATGCCTATAAAATATATTGGTTGGATTTTAAAATATTTTATTGGATATATAACATATAAAATTTAAATATATTTTTTAAAGAGTTAAAATTTAATAAAATTTTCAAAATGTGACTAAATAGTGTTTTGTTTAAACCTGATGTTGTGTGCATCACAAGCTATCACCAAAAATAAATTTATTATAAAAGTAAAATATTTTAAATAATTGGGGTGAAGAATTATTCTGTCATAAAAAAATTTCATCCTTAAAATTTTAGGGGTGTTACCTTCTAGAAATGTGTGGGTAGTTCTCCTTCATGGAATCCTTTTGTTCACATGATGCTTCTTCCATTTTTTGATTTATCTGGAGTAACATTACCAAAATAGACATTCAATCCCTTAATAAATTCTCTCTATTATCAAGAATATGGATGGGTTCTTCATAGTATGAAATGTTATGTTCCATCTTTATTTCTTCAACATTGAATACATACATTGGTTCAGACATGTACTTCATTAGAAGAGATAAATGGAACACATCATGTACTTTTTATAGGCTTGGAGACATTACTAAATGATAAACAACAAAAAAAAAATTTCATGAATCACAAAGTGTCTAATGTACTTGGGACTCAGTTTCCATTTCTTACCAAACTAGATAACACCCTTCCATAGAGATACTTTAAAAAAAATGATCTCTTACTTGGAAATATAAATCTTTCCACTGATTATCAGCAAAACTCTTTTGTATACTTCAAGATTCTTTAATATGATCATGAATATCTATTAAATTTATCATCATTTCAGTAATTTTTTGGTCCTACTTATTTCCTCTGACTGAATTCATCCCAACAAGTTGGATTGCAACATCTCTTTCTATATATTGCTTAATAAAGTTTCCTTTGAATACCTGAATGGAAACTATTATTATTTAAAAATTCTACCAAAGGTACATATTGATCCCACATACCATGAAAGATAAATTATAATGACCTCTACATGTATTCCGTTGTAATAAATGTTTTTTCTGAATTTCCATCGGTTTGATGATGGAAGATAGTGTTCAAATGAAGCTCAGTATCCAGAGCCTTTTGAAGACTCTTCCAAAATTTCAATATAATGTGTCGATCTAAATAAAAAACAGTTAATAGAGGTGAACTATGAATTCTTAAAACTTCATTAATATAGATCATCGTGAGGTTCTCAAGATAGAGGTCTTCTCTTATAGAAAGGAAATGTGCAGTTTTGGTTAGATGATCAATGATAATCTATATTGCATAATTCTTTCTGGGAGTATTTTTTAGTCTTTTGAAAAATTCCATAGTAATTTCTTCAAATTTTTGTAGATTAATATTAATAGGTTACATGAATCCATTAGGATTCTACCCCAACGCTTTCACTTATTGAAAAAAACATCTGGACACATAATCAGAAATTACCCTCTTCATGTTATCCAACCAAAAGTATTCCTTCAAGTACCTATACATCTATGTTATACCAAAGTGTATAGAGAAATATTAACAATGATAATCATCCAGAAATACCCTTTTTATATTATGTATAGATAGAACACATAGTATCTTTCCAAGTTTTAGAGCACAATCTTCACAAAACAATTATGCCAATTTTCCATTGTTCACAACTAATTTTCTTCTGAAAGTTCTAATCATTAGATTAAAACTTATTTATCCTATCTAATAATTTTTTTTTCAACCATATGAAAAATGATTCATGTCTTCCCTTTATAAATTCCCATATCCATCTTAACTAGATCCAAAAAATATGATCCTTCTTGATCCTTATTTGTGTTAGAACTCTATGAGCCTTCTTACACAATGCATCCACTTCCTTATTTTGTTTCTATGGGTGGTGGTGTATTGTGAAATCATAATCCATGAGTAGCTCAAGCCATCTATTTTTTCTCATATTATCTATTTCTATGAGAATATGTATTTCAGGCTTTTATGATATGTATATATCTCACATCTTTCCGCATAGAGATAATGACCCCATATTTTCAAAGTGATGATTACTATTTCTAACTCAAGTTCATGGGTTGGAGAGTTCTATTCATGAGTCTTCAATTTACTTGATTATTATTCAATAAATTTGTCATTTTTCAGTAGAAAAAAACCTAGTCCCTTCTTCGATGCATCACTAGATATAATAAACCCATCACTTTATAATAATAGGGACCAAATCAGAGCATTGAACAGTCTACTATTTAGTTAATCAAAACATTCTTCACATTCCCTTATATAAAAAAACTTGACCACTTTACGTGTAATGTTGGTTAACCGGTTAAGAAATTAGAAAAAACTATGAATGAATCACTAATATTTTCCTACCAAACCAATAAAACTACCTAACTTTTTTATGTTTATTGTTGTAGGGAATTCTCTAACAACCGTTTTCAATATAGGATAAACTGATCTTCAATCCATGGAGAAAATATGTCCATGAAAAGAAACTTATTGAATCTATAAATCATACTTACTAAGCCTCTACTATAACTCTTCCCTTATAAGGGTGTGATTAATGACCCCCAAGTTATTCTCATGGTCCGCATAGCTTTTATAATACAAAAAAATATCTTTAATGAATACCAAAATAAAATATTCATGATATTCCTTGAATATAATTTTCATTTGATACATAAAATAGAGGATGCATTAGTCAATACAATTTTTGTAAACTCTTAATTTACATAACTCATCCAAAAAGATGTCTTTAGAATTTCATCCTTATTTACTTGTAGGTATTGATAACGAAAATAAATATCAATCTCTGAAAATTATTGGGATCCATGAAGTTGATCAAACATGTCATTAATGCGAGAAAGATGGTACCTTTACTTTATTATAATATCATCAATTTCCCTATAATCAATGCAGAACCTAATGGATCCATATTTCTTCTTAACAAAGAGAACATGGGATCCCCATGGTGAAAAACATGGTCAAATAAATCTCTTATTACCCAAATCCACAACTTGGTTCTTCAACTCCCACAATTCCATAGTGTCTAAAAGAGAGTCTTTGATATTGGATTTACATCAGGGTTTAAGTAAATGGAGAATTCAACTTCTTGCTCTAGGGGATGTTTATGTAATTCCTTAGGAAATAAATCAATGTATTCTTGTATAATAGGTACATCATGAATTTGAATATTACCTTCTTCAACACTAGATGTTGTTTCCTATTATTCACCAAGAATATAATTCAATAGAGCATCTAGGGGTGGATCTAGATGATAATTAGATGATGATGTTTCTTCTCTAAAGATAGTGAATTCTACATCTTCCTTACAAGTCTTAATTTCCTTATCCTTGTAATAAAATTTTATATCATAAATTGAGAGTTATCCAACTATGATGAATATATAAAATTCAAATATAGGTATGATAATAGGTTCAACACATAAATAATGTTTATGTGTTATAACAGAGACTTCCCAAAACATCTTTTTTATAATTATACATTCCATAGAAGTTTTGACTGAAAAATATCTTATTATATCAAAAGGGAAATGTATAATTTTCTTGGAAATCTAATTAGATATAAAGAGTGTGATGATCGAGAATGAAAGAACACATTGGATACATTTGAAGATATGATTAATGTACCTACCACTACATCATTAGGTACTTCTACCTCAGTTGGTCTGACTATATATTCTTGGTCATCTTCCGACCACCTATTCTATAGATGAATTCCTTGATGTCTAGGGAAGTGATTTTCATAGTTACCTATCTACCTATAGGTAAAACAATAAATATTATTTTTTTACTTATTCCCCTTGTATTCATTAACATGATGAACCTTTTATGTAAACATATAACAAACTCCCAATCCATTCAATCCTTTCAAAGAGTGAGTTTTCCCAGAGTTCTCACAAAGTGGTAATTACTTCAATACTTTCTTCTTCTTTGACACATTCCATTCTTCATGGTGTTTATATGACCTATTTATCTCTTGGTTTCCTTTTAATATATAAGATATTGATAATTACTTTTTAATTTTGATGGAATATAAAATTATTTATTCTCATGATAAATATGTCTAAGAAATTAATTATCTTTAGATGTTTTTATTAATTACTTAAAATAAGTGGTCAATCATGCACTCCATGTTATGTATGTAATCTATAAAAAATCTGGATAACCTTATAAAGGTAGCTTCATAATCTGCAAAAAATTGTTTCTTCCTTTTTTTTAAGAGTGGGAACATTCTTTTCATCTCAATTTATTGATCATGAGGGAATAATTTATTAAAAATTGTATCATTAAATGTTCTCCATTCGAGAAGTTTTATTTATTATTTTTACCTAGTAATTTTGGATCAAGGACCACCATTTATCATCATCACCTGTGAGAAAATCCACCACAAGTGTAACCTTTTCCTTTTCACTACATACCAAGGTAATAAATATATTCTATAGAAACTTAATCAATTTATGAACTATAATTGGAATTTTAGTCTCAATAAACAATTGAGGATGCTGCCTTATTAATCAATATAGCATAAGTGATTCTCACTATGGAATAATTTTCGCCATTTGGGGAGGGTTATTTTTTATAACCTAATTAAGATTCCCTTCTATAGCCATAATATTATCAGTTTGAATACCATCTATGTTGGTTTCCTCAACATTGAAATATCTACTTTTTCCATGAGTATTGATAACATTATTCCTTCTTAGTGCCATTTCTAAACAATGGAATATACTAGATTTGATCTGAAAATTATGAATTTCAAATCATAGTGTATAATTATATATATGTTATATCACTTTACAGAAATTTAAAATTTCTGAATCGTAAATATTAGATTCATAAATATTGGTTTCTTTGGGGATAGATTTACTTTTAAATACTTAATAACTGTTTTTAAATAAAATGTGATCTATCCAAAGCGTTCCCCCTAGGAGTTTTAGACCAGGTGTGGAATAAAGACCATTTTAATGTACAAGGTTATGGTTGAGTCAGGCCCATCACACCTTTTTGGAGTTGTTGCCCCAGGAACATCTATGCCAAATCCACTTCCACATATAGTATCCAGACATGGATATATTTCTAGGAAGAACCACATAATATCTATCTTAACAAAATTATAGGATGTTCTTCTATACTTATCCCTAATCTCTATATTAGGGTTATGTTTCGTGATTTATGTTTTCCATTCTCTTATTTCCAAAGTTTCTACAAAACAACATTTCATACCAACTGTAACAACTACTAGTACAATCCTGACCTTTAGTGTCCTCCCAAAGCCATCGCTAAAGGTCTATAGTGGACGCTTAGTGTCCGCCAATCGGCGACCGCTTTTGGCCCGTCGCTGTTTCTATCAGCGACAACCATTTGGCGGACGCTGTAGGCAAGCTAGAAAGGGCTAAAGAGGCCACCAAATGGTGACTGCTTTACCCCAAAGCTACAACGGCTGCCAAAGGGTGGCCACTACAGGCGGCGATGGAAACACCTAAAGAGGCTGCCGAATGGCGGCCGCTGTATGATGTCCCTACCGCGGCCGCCAAATGGTTGCTGCTATATGTTTTTAATTATTTTATAGAAAATATCAATTACAAAATAATGTATTAACACATATATCTCATCACTAAACATCCAATCTCTACATCCATCATCAAATACAGCTGTATAAAAAAATATAATGACAAAATTAGTACTGAATAAAACCTATAAACAAATAATTCAAACAAATTAACATATTTCAACTCAAACATACTATAACAGATAGAAAGTATTTGATTTTGAAAATATATTCCTAATTTTTATTACCATTTTAAAATTTTAAAATAATTAATTCTATGGTTATAAATAGATTTTTTACCTATGATTTCAGGTCAATCTGATGTCGTCCGCTATGAATTTGATCATTAAACGCCCGTTTTGGCCATTTATGACACCAGAACTGTGTTCTCGGTCACCGTGGGCACAAAACACCTCTGATTGACATGGCGTTTTCATTACCACTTTAAAATTCACTCAATAATTGTTGTCGTACGATTTCAGGCCATTTGGACATCGTTCGGCCCGTTTGGACCCCCCCCACACGCGTTTATGAAGCGTGCCCAACACTTAAAAAACTGCACATTGTGCCATACCACGCAAACCACACGTCTGATTGATGTGACGCCTATGCGAAAAATTCACAAATCATTCATCTATTGATGTTTCCGGATTTCAGGTCATTCTGACATCATTGGGCCCTTTGACCCCCCACATGCGTTTATGAAGCGCGCCCAACACATTAAAAACACATATTTAGATGTACCACAAAAACCGCATGTTCGATCAACGTGCCATCTTCTATTACATTTCATGAATAATAATTATATTGTTACCATATTATTTTAGGTCAATCCGATGTCATCCTCTATGAATTTGACCATTAAACGCCTGTTTTTTCCCTTTATGACACCAGAACTGCGTTCTCAATCACTACAGGCACACGACACCTCCAATTAACGTGACGTCTATGCGAACACTTCACGATTCTCTCACTCATTCTTTTCTTCAGATTTCATTCCATTCCAACTTTATTCGGCTGGTTTGGACCCCCCCCCCCCCCCCCCGCATTTATGAAGCGCTCTCAACCCCTAAAAACGCATATTGTGCCATACCACGCAAACCACATGCCCGATTGATGTGATGTCTCCTATTACACGTCAAGAATAATAATTAGATTGTTTCCCTATGATTTCAGGTCAATCTGAAGTCGTACACTATGAATTTGACCGTTAAACGCCCGTTTTGGCCGTTTAAGACACCAGAAGTGTGCTCTCGGTCACCACGGGTACACGACACCTCCGATTGACATGGCGTATGATCAACAACTTTACAATTCACTCACCATTTGTTTTCATCTGATTTTAGGCCATTATGACTTCATTCGTCCCATTTGGACCCCCCACGTGCATTTATGAAGCGCGCCCAACACTTAAAAAACGCATATTGAGCCGTACAGCAATAACCACACATCTGATTGATGTGATGTCTACTCGTACACATCACGAATAATAATTAGATTGTTGACCTCTGATTTTAGGTCAATATGATGTTCTCTGCTATGAATTTGACCGTTAAATGCCCGTTTTGGCCATTTATGACACCATAAGTGCGTTCTCGGTCACCGCGGGCACAAGACAGCTCCGATTGACATGTTGTATGCTCAAACACTTCATAATTCACTCACCCATTGTTTTAGTTTAATTTCAGACCATTCCAACTTCATTCGGCCCGTTTGGACCCCCCACGCGTGTTTATGAAGCGCGCCCAACACATAAACATGCATATTGAGCTATACCATGCAAATAACATGTCTGATTGACATTCCCTATGCACGTACACATCATGAATGATAATTATATTTTTTCCCTGTGATTTTAGTTCAATACCATGTCATCCTCTTTGAATTTGACCGTTAAACACCCGTTTTGGCCGTTTATGACACCAGAAGTACATTCTTGGTCACCGCGGGCACACGACACCTCAAATTGACGTGATGTATACTCTACCACTTTAAAATTCATGCACCCATTGTTGTTGTATGATTTCAGGCCATTCCGACTTTGTTCGGACTGTTTGGACCCCCGCGCGTGTTTATGAGGCACACCCAACACTTAAAAAATGCATATTGAGCTGCACTGCGCAAACCGCACATCCGATTGATGTTCTGTCTGAGTTTACATGTCATGAATAATAATTAGATTGTTTCCCTATGATTTTAGATCAATCCGATGTCATCCGCTATGAACTTGACCGTTAAATGCCCATTTTGGCCGTTTTTTGACACGAGAACTGCATTCTCAGTCACCGCAGGCACACCACAACTCCGATTGTTGTGTTGTCTACTTGACCACTTCACAATCCACTCAAACATTGTTTTCGTCTGATTTCAGGACATTCTGACTTTGTTCGGCTCATTTGGACCCCACGTGCATTTCTGAAGCGCGCCCAACACTTAAAAAATGTATTTTGAGCCGTACCACGCAAACCGTACACCTGATTGATTTTCTGTTTGTGCGTACAAATCAAAAAAAATAATTACTTTGTTTCCTTTTGATTTCAAGTAAATCCAATGTTTTCAGCTATGAATTTGATCGTTAAACGCCTGTTTTGGCTGTTTTTGACACTAGAACTGCGTTCTCAGAAACCGTGGGAACACGACACATCTGATTGACATACTGTCTACTCGAAGAATTTACAATTCATTCACCTATTGTTTTCGTCTGATTTGAGGCCATTTCGACTTCGATCGGCCTATTTGGACCCCCCAGGCGCGTTTATGAAGCACACCCAACACTTAAAAAATGCATATTGAGCCGTACCATGCAAACTGAACGTCCAATTGATATGACGTCTATTCATACACATCACGAATAACATTTAAATTGTTTCCTTATGATTTCAGGTCAATCTGATGTCGTCCTCTATAAATTTGACCATTAAATGCCCGTTTTGGCCATTTATGACTCCAGAAGTGCATTCTTGGTCACCACTGGACCACAACACCTCCGTTTGACATTCTGCCTACTCGAACACTTCAAAATTCACTCACCCATTGTTGTCATCTGATTTCAGGCCATTCTGACTTCGTTTGGCCCATTTGGACCCCCCACGCGCGTTTATGAAGCACGCCCAACAATTAAAAAAACACATATTGAGTCATACTGCACAAACCACATGTCTGATTAACGTGACGTCTGTGCAACCACTTCAAAATTCACTCACCCATTGTTGTCGTCTGATTTCAGGCCATTCCAACATCATTCTCCATTTTGGACCCCCACACGCATTTATGAAGCGTGCCTAACACTTAAAAAAACGCACATTGAGCCATACCGTGAAAAACAAATGACCGATTAACTTTCCGTCAATGTGAGCAATTCACAATTCACTCACCCATTGTTTTCGTCTGATTTTAGGTCATTTCGACATCGTTCGGCCCATTTGGACCCCCATGCACATTTATGAAGCACACCCAACACTTAAAAAACATATATTGAGCTATATCGTGAAAACCACACATCCGATTGATGTTATGTCTTCTCTTACATGTCAAGAATACTAATTATATTATTTTCTTATGATTTCAGGTCAATCTGATGTCATCCCCTGTGAATTTGACCGTTAAACTCCCGTTTTGGCCGTTTATGACACCAGACCAGCATTCTCGGTCACTGTGGGCACACGACACCTCTGATTGACGTGACGTCTGCGCGACCACTTCAAAATTCACCCACCCATTATTTTAATCTGAGGTCAGTCCATTCCAACTTTGTTCGGAAAGTTTGGACCCCCATGTGATTTTATAAAATGCGCCCAACACATAAAAAATCCATATTGAGACGTACTGCACAAAATGTAGGTCCAATTGACCTACCTTCTCCTCGTTCATCTCCGAGATAAAAATTATATTTTTTCACTATGATTTCAGGTCAATCCGATGTCATCCGCTCTGAATTTGACCGTTAAATTCCCGTTTTGGCTGTTTATGACACCATAACAACGTTCTCGGTCACCGCGGGCACACGACACCTCCGATTGACATTCCGTCAGCTCAACCAATTCAAAATTTCTCAACCGTTGTTTTCTTCTGATTTTCGGCCATTCCGAATTCCTTCGGCTAGTTTGGACCCCCACACAGGTTTTTAAAGCACACTCAACACATAAGAAATGCATATTGAGCAGTACCGCAAAAACCACACATCCGATTGATGTGTCGTCTGCATGTACACATCATGAATAATAATTATATTGTTTCCCTATGATTTTAGGTCAATCAAATGTCTTCCTCTATGAATTTGACAATTAAAATCCTGTTTGGCCGTTTTTGACAACGGAACTCCGTTTTCGGTCACCGTAGGCACACGACAACACCGATTGATGTGTCGTCTACTCTACCACTTCAAAATTCACTCACCCATTTTTGTCATTTTATTTCAGGCCATTCTGACTTAGTTCGGCCCATTTGACACCCCACCCCCCACACGCATTTAGGAAGCGCGCCCAACACTTAAAAAACACATATTGAGCCCTACCGCGCAAACCGTACGTCGGATTGACGTTCTGTCTATGCATACACGTCAAAAATAATAATTAGAATTTTTTCCTATTATTTTATGTCAATAAAATGTCTTCCTCTATGAATTTGGCTGTTAAACAACCGTTTTGTCCGTTTATGACACCAGAAGTGCGTTCTCGGTCATCGTGGGCACACGACACCTCCGATTGACATGTCGTCTGATCGACAACTTCAAAATTTTATCACCCATTGTTTTCATCTGATTTAATGTCATTTCAACTTTTTTGGACCCATTTGGACTCCCATTCACTTTTATGAAGCACACCCAACACTATAAAAAACGCATATTGAGCCGTACAACACACAACGCACATCCGATTGATGTGTCGTCTACTTGAACACTTCACAATTAACTCACCCATTGTTGTAGTCTGATTTCAGACTATTATGATATGGTTCGTCCCATTTTGAGTCCCCACGTGCATTTATGAAGCACACCCAACACTTAAAAAATGCATATTGAGTCGTACCGTGCAAACCATGCATCTGATTGATGTGTCGTCTGCACGAACACATCACAATTCACTCACCCTAGAAAGCTACAGATATTGAAAGAGTTCTTGGGCTTCTTCTAAGAAACAAATACCTGATGTTTCTCTCTATCCACTAACACCCATTCCTCTGATATTATTGGTCCCAATAACTATTCCAAATCAATACAAAAATTACATATATATAGCTTGGCATATAGTCGATGATTTATAAGTGTAATATGGATGATGTCAAGATATTGTGTATGATCATCATTACTCATGGAGTGCATGAAGATGACATCCACAAATACTAAAAAAAACTAATCTAGGTAAAAATGGAATATTATATTCATCAAGGATATAAAAACTTATAGAGAATTAATCAACACAAATGAAATTACCTCATGCATGGGGTTGATTTTCATATGGATCACCAATATCATTGTGATGTCCACCAGGTATATTCGGAGCCTACAATATATATCAATATTTTGTATCTTAAACAAATCAATAACAGTCAATCTGAGTATGGTTTTTTTATTGCTTACCTGTGGCGCCACTTGTTGCGTCGTCATTTCATCGATACGTGATGACATCTATGGCAACCTCTCCTCATACTCTATGCATAACTGTTGAAAATATGCATCAAAATTTCACTGATAATCCTACATGGATGCATATATCTCCATCTATGTGCGCATCCCTAATTCACTTCATGCACTAATCATATCTTCCCTAACAACTGCACGTTGTGGGACACCACCGCCATAAGTCAATGGATAACCATGACCATCACGCCCCACAACACAATGAAAAATTTCATCTCTACACACTGTAATACAACGTTGCTCCTCTGGAAACTCTGCTAAATGAGCGTCAAACTGAGCATGTAGCATATAATGAATCAATGAACAAATATGAATAATTTATATAAAATAAAAATACATTTATTTGTAAATAATTTGCTTATTATAACACCATCAACATTGGGATCACCCACCCTACGTGTCCTCGCCCATATGGACATCCAATCGATCGGCTCGCATCGTTGGTGTAACTATAATAAAGGGGTTCACCATGTTATACTACAATATTTTTAAAATATGAATGAATAGTAAATTATAAACTTACATCATGTCTGATTTGTGACACATGTCGAGTGCCAAGTCTGGATGGTGAGCCCTACATCGCCCGATTATGTGAATAATGAGTAGACTCGGTGTACATTCAACGTATTTACATAATAGACATTTTAAAAATTAGTCATTTATAGATTAAAAGTAATAAATCTTACCAGCGCCACCTCACTCGACCAAAATGCAACCAAATCCTGCCACTACGTAGGAAGAATGCCCGGAGGGACTCGCTGTAGAATGTCTGGAACACCCGCAAATGGTGTCTAGTGATCTCTCTTCACCCGTGACATGTAATCCTTCCATAATTTTCGGTATTTGGATATATATACATATCAAAAATCATTTGGATAGGATGTTAAATTATCTTATTAGAAAAAATTGTCAGTATATTGGACAATAATAATAACAATATCATGAAAAATTAATCATAGAATTTACTTGAACCACCCTCTATAATCTGTCCATCGTATCCTGGGGTAAATAACTCCATTCACGAGTCGTCAGAGCAAATCTATGTGAGTCTCATATCATATGCCCAAACTGACGACTCAATACAGTAGCACCTTCTTCAACTGGATGAAATGTGTTATCAAATAACACATCCAATCAGACTCTAGAGTTCCCAGATCAAACCCCTCTACGAGGACCCCTACGTCTTCTAGAAGACTCACTATATCCTAAAAAACATAAATTCATAATTCAATTACAATATAAAATAATGTTTATAAATAGTTTGGGAAATATACACAGAAAAATACAATAAATTAATTTAGAAAAATGAAAACATACATACCAACAACATCAGGTGAACCACTGTGACCGCCCTGTGACATACCTACATTAAAAGAAATTATAGGTAAATCAAGCAATTTTTTTACATATATAACCAATAAATATTTTTACAAACAATAACTGGGGATATAATTACAATTGTCACTAATCATGCATGTCTATCATATATTCATCAACTGTCTCTCTAGCCCATTGTATATCTTCATCTCATACAACTACAGTTTTTTGGTCAAGTGTTTGATCAGGAAATGCGACAACTTCCGGTTCATCATGGTCAGTCATAAAAACCCCTCTTTTAGACATTTTGACCACAATTTTCCAATCAGAATCAATACCGAAAAAGTAAACTTGTTCTGCCTACAATGTCAGTATGAAGGGATCATTTCGTACTTGGTTACCTTTATATAGCATATTGTTAAAGTTTACTAATGTAAATTGGAAGTTATAAACTTTCGTTCCACGAACCAGATCGACCCAATCACACCATAACAATATGTGTTTTAAGCCACAACCATAAATATCCTCAATAATATCTCTCATAAATCCATAATAATAACCTGCACCAACAAAAGAACAACCAACACCACTATTTTGTGTGGCTCAGTTCATGTTAACATTGCTAATATCAAATCGGTATTTGTTAGCATCCATATAATTGTAGTGACGAGTTATAATAAATGGACCATCAGCTAGTTGGTTGAGTTCTTCGCTCACATTCTGGGTTAAATCACGTAACTTTTAAATATGAAAATTTCACATATATTGTTTAATGGATAAAGGATTGTGAAAATACAACTAAGTTGTACTAGAAATATATTAAATCAATTATGAGTACATGAGTCCTGAACCACTCATGAAATGTTTTGAAATGATGTTTTTGGATTTGATAGTTGGTTTCATGGGGAATTTCACGTTTTAAATCAGCGATATGCATCCTAAATCACAACAAAATATAAGGTAAGAAATAAAATAAATATAGAAACATAACACACATCATCTATGAAACATACTGTATCAATGGAATAACTGATGGAGTGTTGAATGACACATATCGATGAGCTTGAACCCACTCGTCGTTCTGCATATCAAATGTTATTTCTTCTCCAATTGGACCCTCTCTATTATGGGATGGTTTATCTATATTTGTTTCACCCTCATCAATTTATGAATGACATAAATTAGTACACTCATCCATTAAATATCCCTTGGAAATTGAGGTTTCTGAATGAGCTTAGTTGCGCACATACCGTTTCAATGTATTTAAGTATCGCTCTATTAGATACATCCACCTGAATGTCCCGGGACCACCAGCAATGACTTGACCAGTTAAATGCATGGTCAATTGAACCATGAAATCAAAAAAATATGGCGGAAATAGTTTTTCTAGGTGACATAGTGCCAGTACAATCTTATCCTATAGCTTTTTCAAATCAATCATACGATGATTCCTAGAATAGAGCTGTTGCAAACAATTAGAGACTCCAATCAACGACTCAACAACCTTGGTAGGTAAGCAATCAAGAATTGCTATAGGAATTAACTATTGATGCAGAATATGATTATCATGACTTTTAAAACCCTGTAATGTCATGCTGATCATATTTATATGCATAGAAATATTGGCGCAATAACCATCTAGAACCTTAATAGTCTTAAAAATTTATAGAAATGATTGTTTCTCTTTTTTAGTCATTGTTTACTATGCAGCAGGCAAATATGCCTGATTAACTTCACCCACCTGTAAATGTAATGGTTTTCTCAATCCCATTTTTTTTCAATTCTCATCGAGCATTAGCACTATCCTTTGATTTCCCCTTGATGCCTATAATGGTGCACAATATATTATCACATAAATTTTTTTCAATGTGTATCACATCCAAACTATGTCTTAAAATATATTATTTCCAATAAGGCAATTCAAAGAAAAAGTAATCCTTTTCTTCCAATTATGACTTCACTATCTATTTGCAGTTGGTATTGAAGGCAATGTAGGAACCAATAAATCTGGAAAATCATACATTGTACGAATGTTTTCTTGATCATGTTGTGCACAAATTTCAACCCCACACAATATTTATGGTGATGGGTCATAAAACGATACACGGTATTTTCTGAACCTGTGAAATGGAGGAAGAAAGCATCTGTGACTAAGATATGCCCATATTATACAGTGCTTAAGCCATATAGATTTATTACTCTTATTAAAAGAAGGGAACGAAAATTTTCTTTTTATACTCCAACCTGATAAGTTAGTATATGTTGGGAAATCATTAATTGTCCACATCAAAGTGGCCCGAAGTCTAAAAATTTCATTAGCTATTAAGTCAAAATTCATTACACCATCAGCCCAAAATTTCTGCAGCTCATCAATCAATGGTTTCTTATAAACATCGATTTTATCACCTGGTCCTCTCGGTCCATCAATTGGAATTGATAGTAACAAAAAAGGTTGCTTCATACATACCCACGAGGGAATGCTATATGGAACCAACACCACTGTCCATGTACTATGTGTCGCACCAACCATGGACCTAAATGGGTTAAAACCATCTGCTGCCAAACCCAGTCAAATATTATGATCATCTTGGGAAAATTTTGGGTGTCATTGATCAAAATCTTTCCATGCCAAATAATCAGCTGGGTTTGTTAATTTATCAACCTCTTTCTTTCTCTCTGAATGAAACGTCATCAACTTAACAATTTTTGTGGAAAATAAGAATCTCTTCTGTCTCGGTTTTAGTGGGAAATAAAGCATCTGTTTAGCGGAAACTGGTTTCCCTTAATTCAAGACTCTCCCAGGAAGAATGTAACTACTTTGATTAATCTCATTAGTCTTCCACCTAGATGTATAGAAAACCATAAAAATATTTAATTGCACATTTTCTTTCTTAAATAACATAAAATTATTGCGACACACATCAATTGTATCATATGTAAAACCAAGACCATCGGTCAACTTGCGAGCTTTATAGAACGACTCCAGAATCTTCGCTTTAGTAGGGAGTACCTTCTTCACCAATACCAAAAACATGTCGAATGAGGTGTCTGACCACTGGTTCAAGGACTTCAGGTGTAACAATTCAACAATGAACAATAATTTACTAAATTTAGTGCAACCAGAATATAATTTAGTATTCACATTGTCAACAATTTCAAATAATTTCAATGCTTCTCCATATGTAGAAGAACAGGGATTACTCAATCCAACATCGTCATTTACGACATTACTGCCTTCAGGTTGAAACTGACACATTATATCATTGAGTATTATGTTCACCGGATCAGTAGTTCTTGAATCAACATTCATATGAATACTTTCTGAGTGATGACATGAAACATTATCTTCTCCATGACGTGTCCATGTCTTATAGTTTTTTAAAAACCAATTCAAAAACAAATGTTCTCTATCACTATCTTGTTTGAAGAGATATCTATTTTTACATTTTCTGCATGGACAAATAATCATATCACTTGGAAATCTGTTGGTGAAATCCATAAATCTCTTAATCCCCTCATAATATTCAACTGAAAACCAATCTTGCATATCAATCCGTCTCCTATCCAAATTTAAATTTAATAGAAATCAAAAGTGAAATATCATACCAAAATTATAAAAAAACACATATCATTAAATTTTAAAAACCAAATATGAAGGATAAAAAACATTATTTGCAAAGGACACGATCATGGGTAACGAGGTGTGACTCGATTACATATCCATGATGGTGTAGTGACTTGAAGACAGGGGTTCGATGGCTGGACTCTAAAGGGGAAGAACTGTTGGACGAAGCATGGGAGGGTTCTATACGGTAGGGCACATTAGACCATGAGGGTCCAACGGAGGCAGGAGGACTTTCCGGAGGGATGCAGTGGGGCCGAGAGGGGAAGATGGTGGTGGGACTGTCCAAAGGTGCAACACAAAGGCAGGGGGTGGGGGTTGTTGGGTTGAGGGGGTGTCGGGATCGTGGGAGGCGCATCGCGGAGCCAAGGCGGTGAGGGTCACTAGGGTTACTGGTGGCGCAACACAGAGGCATCATGGATGCAAGGTGGTGGGGGTCGTCAGGATTGCAGGTGGCACATCACATAGGGAAGAAGGTGGGGGTCGATGGTGGTGGGGGTTTCCAGGGGTGGGGGTCGCCGGGGGTGGGTGTCGCCAGTGGTCGGGGTCGCCGGGGGTTGTCGGGGTCACCGGGAATCGCCTGGGGTCAGTGGTCGCCTGGGGTCGGGGTTACCGTAGGTCAGGGGGTGGGGTTGCTGGGGGTCGGGGAGGGGTCACCAGGGGTTGGGGAGGTGTTTCCGAGGGTCGGGGTCGCGGGGTCGGGGAGGGGTGGGTCGTGGGGTCAGGGAGGGGAAAATAGGGCCGTGGGGTCGGGGAGGGGAAAATTAGGATTTTTGATATATTAAAATGCAGCAGCTGCCATTTGGTGGCCACTGTTGATAGTATTAGAGGCTGCCAAATTTCGGCCCTTATATCTCCCCTGCCTCGAAAGTTAAAAATTCTAGTAATGAGCGAGACCCCAAAAACCCAGAGCTAGTGTATTAATTTATACCATTAGCATGATTACAAGGAAATAAAATACAAAATGACCTATATTTTAACAGTTTTGGAAAACCATATTACATACATTATTCCCATATTTCATTGGGAAATCGAAAACTAGACATGATACCTAATAAAATAATATGAACAAAATCCTTGAATTCATATTAAAATATTTATTCTTCATAACCTAGGGATAGGAAAAAAACTTGGGTGAGCTAAAATACTCAGTAATGATTACATATATAAAAATATCTCTTGAATTAATATGGAATAATCAATAGGTAATGTTAATAACTGATAACACATACGATTTAATAAATAAACATCGATTGAAAATGCATCCATAGATTGTGTCAAATAAAAATTCTACTGAATCTTAATAATAAATGAATTATAAATAAATTAATTGGTTAATTATTGGATGTAATGTTTCTTAGACACATGATAACATTACCATAAATATCTATCCTTAAGATAGTTTATAAAATACTAGGTAAAAAACCATCTAATTTTGTCAACTAATTTGTCTCATGAGACTTCTCATGCATCGTGTGGATTACATTAATTAGTCACTAACCCATAGGGATTGCATTAACTAGTACCCAACCAATAGGAATTTCATTAAATAGTACCAAACCCATGCCCTTTCTGTCCAAATCATTCTACATATTTTGAATAATTGATTTAAATTCATAATCAAAGTTCCTTATCAAATATCCATATGGAGTAAAGGATAGAAATTTATCAATATTTTCTTTGTAAATAAAATAAATTTTAAAGGCAAAATATATATATAAATTGTATTTGATTTATGAAATAATAATATAAAATATAAAATAATATGGATATCCAAAAAATATATAATTTTCAATGAAAAAATATTAGGATAAAGTTATTGTATTAAGATTAAGTTACCAATAACAAAAGAAAGTGAGATTGAAAGACAACTTTTATAAGTTGGAAATTTTCAGGTTAAAACCCATTAGATGAGATAATTATAAGTAAAACCTTAAATAAAATGAATATAAAATGATTCATGATAAAATATATCATGTGTTTCAATATAATCACTACTAAAAAAAGTAAGTGGTGAATATGACTTTTTCACACAGATGTAAAAAGTGAGATGAAAATACCTTTAATTTTGATTCATTTTTGTTGATTGGTTTTTAAACTCATAAATATTATTTTAAAAATTGTTATTAAATTATAATAGAACCAAAATTATATTTATAATATCATATGTTATCTTTTTATAATATCTTATTCCCATTTTTTACCAATCATTGATTATTATCATCAGTTCAGGTGTTAATTGTCATGTTTTTAGTATGTTTTGACATGTTATCATTGATATCCTTAAATTGATCATGACTTAATAATATAGATGATAAAATAAATTATTTAAATATAATATAATTTTAGTATCTATTTATTTATATTAATCCATGAAATTTGGGGATAGTAAATGAAATTAACCATTCATGGAGACGGTAGACCGTACATACTCCTGGACAGAGTTTCCATTTTATTAGAATATTAAAATAATGAAAAGTTAATGATATATATGTATATTATAATTATAGTATCATATTAATTTCATATATTTTATATATTACTATTAAAACCATTCTTAATACAATCCTTGTATATCATGAACAAAGCACATCACTTTGAGGAGGCTGTAGTCCACAACTCCACAAATGATGTTATCGTATTCTCAAAAAATAGAAATCCTGAAGGAATTTTTTATAAAAAATTTAAAAAAGAATAAATACATTATATATATAATATATATAATTTAAAAAATATAAATATATCATTATTACATACCATTAATGTTGGTAATGGAAGAATGAACAACAACAGTTCGTGATGCGATAGTCCATCATACACAAAAATAATGATTAAATGTCCCATTTCATGGAAGTGTGTCAAATGGTAGGTAATACCCTTATTAAATTACATATTTATATTTTTTTTATAAATATTTTTTATGTCATTAATATATAAGAATTATTTAATTGGTGGAGAAAGACATAAAACAAAATATCTCGTAGAAGAACTTTACCTCTTATTTGGGTAACTCCTTTTGGTTTATACAAAACATATTCCTTCATTTTGTTTATGTACAAATTGAGGCATATATAATTTGGTTAGGAATTTTTATATATTATTTGGGATGTTTTTTATGATCGAATTTTCTTTAGTGGTGTGAATAAGTGGGAGGGGTGGGTTCCTTTTAATAGTGGAGGAGGAGTGGCATTTTTGGTAATATACAATCGTAAACAATATTGTGAGGTCTCCCTTATATCATGTACAACAAATAATGAAACAAATACTTTAAAATGGATTATATGGTCTAAATATATCAATAAAATAGGGTTTTTACATATTTTTATGTCATTTTTGACGTTATATTTATGTTTTAGTCCATTGGAAAGCTAGTTTTTTCTCTTAGTTGATATAACTAATTTTAATTTCATTCACTAATATTATTGGTAAAAAACTATGTTGAAATTATAAGAAATTATAAATTATTATAATTTAAAATATGGAATCCATATTTCAAAATTCCAATAACATTAGTGGCATAAATTAATTTAAAATTAACCACGTAGACAATATGAGAAAGCTAGTTTTTATAGTAAAACTTTTCAAATATTTGAAATGTTTTTATATCCAATTTCAAAGTGAAATTGATTCCAATGACCAAAATTGGATTAATATATGTATAATTTAAATTATTAAACTTTAATAAAAATTTAAAAAAAATTAACCTTATTAATTATTAAATGAAAAAGAAATTTTCAATTAAAAATCAGTATTTTTCACTATCTTAAAAAATTAAACTTTTCAGAAAAATACCAAAAAAACCCTAAGGTGATTTTAACATTAATAATTAAAAAATTATATTTATTGTGATAAATAAAATTTACAAAATAATAAAAATATGGATTTAAAACAAGTGATCCATTAAAAGGTGAAAAATTACCTTTTAGAAAATATATGTATTTATTTATAAAACTAGGTTAGTTATTTCATATTACTATAAAATATACTAGATGAATGTCAAAATATTTGATTGGATATATAACATATAAATTTAACATATAAATTATCCAAAAGTGTTAAAATTTAATTAACTTTTAAAATGTGACTAAAGGATGTTTTTTTTAAACCCATTGTTGCATGCTTCACAAGCTATCAAAAAAACTAAATTTATTCTGAAAGAAAAATATTGTAATGTATTGGCGTGCTACAATCATGAATTATTATAGATAAATAGGGCTCACATGGCATGTGGGTTAATTCTTATGATTTTCCTTGTGGTTTAATAATAAAAATGGGTTTGAGTGTTTAAAGTGTCAGCAATAACCCATATTGTGTTTTTCCATATATATTCTTGGTGAAATTTTAATTAGCCTCATTAGGTGTGTGATTCTGGTTGTGAATATGTTTATATAACCTAGATGTGTATGGTTTTTTTGGTACCTAACCCTAAAATGGGTTTGTGGGGCCATGTAGATGAATGATTTATGAAATGGGTTTTGTAGTGAACCGTACGGTCTATCATGTGACAATGGTGGTTATAACATTCCCTATTTGAGATATCTAGACAACTATATCTATATTGATCATATTTTTAGTGTATAGGTTCCCTAATTCCTCCCGGGCAGTTTCCATATGAGCATCCCAGGGCATGTCTAGTGAGTGTTTTATAGAGAATTTACTAGGGATATTAGGGATGTGAGACATTAATGGCATATCTAACATGTGGGTGTCAATCAAGGTAAAAGTTTCAGTCAAAAAACGTTCATTATTCCACGTATTTGGTGGAACCTAAGCAATGATGTTCTAAAATTTTCTATTATAATTTTTTTGATCAAATAAAGTCACCACTAGGGTGGAGGGTAACTTAGGATACCTATACTCTTAGAGGAACAAAGAAACACTGGTATGATGTAAAATTGTAGATATGTAGATATAAGTGGATGACTTGGATATATTTATAGGTGGTAAATAAGTGCTTATGGTGACGTGAAACATGGTATATGGAAGTATAATGAGACATAAAACTTTTTTAGAAGGACTTGTAGTGGAGCTCTATGTAGCTAGAAGTAGGAAAATGAAGAGTCCCAATAGAAAGGTTAGAGAAGGTCAGATCATGACACCATAGAGTGGGACATAAATGATATGTTTTTAGTGTGGGAATATATGTAATGTTTGAGCCTAGTGAGATTTACCATAGAAGGAGTGTCAAGCATGGGAAGAAATTGGATGTCTAGAATAGTTTTTTTGGGGTGACCTCACAGTTAGCTGAGGGTCAAGGATTGAGTTAGACACATGAGTATAAGGTAGTTATGATAGTGTTATTAGGAGATAGTAAAAAATAAATAACATAACATGTGGGATGAGGAAGTTGAATGAATACCCACATGTGTTAGTCATGCCAAATAATGAAAACAACCTCACATTGGCATAAAATATTTGGATGATGATTGATAATTAATTCCTAAAATATTGGAAGAGAAATAACATCAATTTGAAAATAATTTTACCTAGGATGAATGAAAACATAGTTTTAGTGTTTTAAAACATTAAAACACCCATTGTAACAAATAAAAACATAGAAAACAACAATGATTTGAGGTGAAATCAAGTGAAAAATATCATTTATTTATTTCTAACATGTATTAATAGACTAAACATCAATACGAAATGTGATGTATTCATAATGACTAAAAAATAATATTATGAAGATATTGATGTCCTTAAAAACCTAAACCATAGGGTATAAAACAAAAAAAAAGTTCTCGTATTTTCCTAAACTCATAGTAAAATATCCACTGATTAATTTATGACATGTGAGAACAAAAACCACAATAATATGCGTTGTGGTTTTCTAGAGATGATGTAAAACAAATTTTAATTGATTTAAAAAACTAAAATGGGCATGTAATTTTCAAGACATTTAAAAATACCAAGAATTGATGTAAAATAATTGGATGAGGGTTATCGAATTATTTTTGACACATATAAATAGACAAAAAATCAATTTGATATGTTGTTTGGTATAATGGATAAAAATGGGTTTTAATGATTCTGAATTATTCAAAAATGTATGTGGGATGATCCAAACCAATAAAACAACCCTATATTGATGTATAATCATAAGATAATGAATAATAATTGAATTATGAAATATAGGATTAGAATTCATTTCAGTTTGAGTTGTAATTTTCTCAATATGATCAATAATGTCGTTTTAGTGTTTTAAAAACTTATGCGTGACGATCACAACATAACAAACATCTTATAATTAATGTGAAATTATTGGGAAATCACTAATGAATTATTTGTGACATCTACGTACATAGGACACGAAAATTTAACAAGAGGTGTGATTGGAATAATTGAAAAAAATATTTTATAGTAAAAAATGATTAAAAAAGTATTATGTTTAAAAAAAGTACCAATAATTAATGTTTAATTATAAAAACTTTTATTTTAAATAATATATTTAGTTGTGGTGATTAGTTTGTTATTATTTTTTAACTACACTAAATTTTATTTAAGATTCATTTGACAATAAATTATGAGTTGATGGGTGTGAAGATCCAAAAATGATTAAACTACGTTAGTTGTTTGACTATTAAGTAAAGTATTTATGATTTCATAATTATGAATGTTTTAGATTTCTATTTTTTTAAAAATTGTGATAGAGGGGTATTGATTTTTTTATTGATAATGTTTAGTTACAATATGAGATGACCATAAATTATATATCTTTTTATATTTCTCAATTAATTAATTGATCCATATATTGATATTTTCTCACCAAATGGATAGGCATTGTGGGTGGGTGGAAAATGAATGGAATATAATTTTTCATGATATTTTTTCTTTTCTTTTCCTTTTATGAAACAAATGAGGATTTACCATTAAGTATGTGTTATGTGTTAATAATTTTTGGAATTCAGCTCAACCCTGGTTTTCAACTCCCCCATTGAAAACCACTACCCCATCTAGGCCCTCTCTCATCTCCCTCACATAGAAATAACAGGTTTTCACCATTATAATGCTTAATTATGGGGATGAAGGAGAGGAGAAACTCATTCTATATCTTTATATTCACCCTGACAGTGTTTAATTATATGGTGGAAGGAGAGTAGAAACTCCATTTGTGTATTTCATGATTTTTTTTAATTTATTCCCTTCCCCCTAATCGATGTAAACATTTACTAAAATATCTCTGAATAAAATTTATTACCTAAAATTAAATTTAATTAACATAAAAGTAAACATAATATTAAAAAAATTGTACACACATTGTATCATTTGCAAATTTTTTTGGTTAATTAACTATTTTAGAAAATGATCATCCAATATAAGATCAAAATAATTATGAACACACTGTAGCATTAAAATAAATAATAAAAAGTCCAAAAATAACAACTTATGACTAAATCTGGAGATATTACTATAGAAATATACTTCAAAATATACTACAATGGTCATTACCTTACTACTATAGAAACAACCTATATTAGTGATAGAAATGGGTTATTTCAGCAAAAAAACACTAAAATGTTGAGAGCCCTTAAAAGCACTCAACCTTTTTCGATTATGATAAATGGGTTATTTATTAGAAATTTTGTTAGTGCTGATAAAGTCTCTGATAACTATTGAAAAACATGAATCTCTATAGAATCCCTATAACTGAACCATACTAGAAAAATATAAAACAAATTGAAAGAAAAATATTACAAAAGACCAAATTGAAATAAAAATATTACATTGTACCATGATTTAAATTCAAAATCTACATAAATAATATTTATATTGGGGTTGTTTTTATAATTAATTAGATGGAATTACAACTCTATATACAATATAAAAAACTATTATATAAGTATTTCTTCAATAATCAGCCTCCGTAAAAAATCCATTTCCTTCAATAAAATCAACAATTATTTTATTAACAATATATAAAAAAATTTATTCATTTAATGTTATATAATCCAAATATCATAAATTATAGTCTTATTTACAAACGATATTAATAATATAACTTGTTATATAGTTAATTTTTTTATTTATTATTATATTGTTTATTTTATATTAGTTAATAACTATTAGTTATAATATTTATTAATTATCATCTTTTTAATTATTAATTATATTTCTAATTAATAAATTATATAAATTATTTTGTTAAAATAGAATATAATAATGATATTTTCATTCATTAATAAACATAATTTCATAAAATGTTGTTAGTAATTTTATCATTAAACCAAAATGACATTTTTATATTGATAATATGAACATGGAGTCATACCTGGAACATGGTGTGTCAGATTGATGTTTGAATGATTCATACATATCACCAAAGTGTTATAGATCATTTTAATAATGTTTTGAAAAAATAGTATCTCATTTTCTTATTTTTGACAATTTGAAATGCATTTTAAACAAAAATGATACTTTAAAATTAAACACAAACACTTGGAGTTATACCGCTTAGATCATATTTGTATTGATGTGTGGTCAATTCCGACATACCCCAAATGAATTATGGATTGTATTCCTACTTTTTTAAAATAATAGGATCTTTTTTACTCTTGTTTTACAATGAAACATACATTTCAAACTAAAATGAAAATTTTAAATTGAAAACACACACTTTGAGTGATATTGACCACATTGTGTGTTAGATTAAAGTGCAGTTCATTCATATAAATTAAAAATGAAATATAGATCTTTCTCATAATTTTTGAAAAAAATATGATTTGTTTTCTTGGTTTTGGCTATGTGACATGCGTTTTGAACAAAAATGACACTTTTATATTGTAAACATTCACTTTGTGTCATACCGACCACATCATGTGTCCAACTGATGTGTGGTTTATTTTTATATGGAACAAATGAATTATGTACATTTTTACCAAGGTTTGGAATCAATATGTTCTTGTTTACTCAGTTTTGGCTATGTGATGTGAATTTAAAACTAAAATGATGCAAATCTATTGAAAAAACATACTTGGAGTCATACTGGACACATCACATGTAAGAATGATATATAATCAATACCTACATATCAAAAATGAATTATGGACCATTTTACTAGAGGTTTACAACAATCCATGCTAGTGCACTTAGTTTTTGAATCTCATTTTGGGTGGTATACATTATATTTTGATCTATTTAGGTGATCGTGTTGACCATTGTTACAGAGGTGGAATATGTCACAATTGATCATTTAAGACGATAGATATCACAAGATGATAGTGATATATTTTTAGGACAAGTAAGGTTTGTTTGGGATTCTAAATTAGATATTATGAAAGGTTTAGGATTCCATTGGGACTAGGATGTGAGTTGTGGATGTGTCATCAGGGAATCATGGTTGAAATGGAATTAAAGTAACTCATGAGATGGATTGTGGGTCCAAGTGATATGAAATTGAAAAGAATATGGAGATAACTTATAGTATGGAATAATGTGGATTTATAGTTCTACATTGTCTCTAGAAAAGGTTATTAAAGACTCACTCAAGGCTGGTTGGGAATCAATGAATCAAATTGTGTGGTGTGTTGATTTATTTTTATTATGTTTTGCATACACTAGTATATATATGGATAATATCTAGGAAAAATATTAGTGGAGGCCTATTGAGTTCATATTCACATTCCTCATGAGTCCTATTGGATGTGTGTTGACTTTATATTTCATCAAATATTTAATGGTATGTCTTAATCATCAAGAGCCTAGAGTAGATGGATGAATAGATGGTTTAGATACATGGTGGTATATTTTTTCAGATGGGTTGGATGGTTTCTTTGTGCCAGTTTAGAGGATAATTTTTGTTACATTATGCTTGTTCATTTGATATATACAAATGGGTGATCCTGTTTACTTTTAGATAAGTAAAATGTAGTTGTTGATACTAATATGGTTTATTATATATATATATATATATATTCTATATATTTTTGTCCTTTATTTAATATTTTTTACACAGTTAATGTATTGAAATTATTTTTTATATCTAGTGTGTATATTTTCCCCAGTACCAAACCACTAACCGTCGATACTATAAGGAGGTGTGTCTATGTACTAGTGGCACTCTGGTATGGCTGTTGTAGAGTGATCTATGTCAGAAAACTATAAATTGGTATTAGAGAAAGGTGGTTACAAACTGGTATTTATTTAATGCTTTTTTCCTTAGATTATGGTTAATATAGGTTTAGGGAAGGTAGTAAATTTTATTACGGAGAAGAAACATACATGTTGTGTGCATGGCCAACACAAGAATGGATTGAAATCCATGTGAAAGGGAAATAAGTATTTTATTGTTTTACATCGTTACCGTTTAGTAATAACATTCGGGTCCATGGATATTTGATTTTACAATGGTGTAGATTAGACTCTTATTCTTAAAAGGAAATAGGTGTTGATAATGAATCATCATAGGAAAATATATCTCACATTACAAGTGAGTTATTTCTTATGATTATCATTTTGGTTCTACAATTGGAAGGTATTTGACTATTTGAAGTGTTAGGAACAACCTATATGGTTTTTTACCATATAACGTATCTATGGGATTATAATTATCCACCCAATATTTTTGATTCTTGGTGTGAATAAGAATATTGATCTTGCATGCATATTGTGTGTGTGGTATATGAACATGAAATCAATAAGTGGGGCATTGAGGTCAAATGATGCATCCCATGAGTGTGGTAGGGAAGTGTAAGGGATAATGGTATGTGTTTCTTATTACAACTTTAACTATTTATTATATCTAATTGATCATTTTCTTAGTGTAATGGCTCTTCAATTCCCTTAGGTAAGTGGCTATCTAATTAGCTTACTGTGATACTAGTCAGAGTTATAGAGAGCATTGAATAAAGACCTTAGGGAGATGGTTCATCCATGGAATATATGCTAAGGTATTTTCAGTCATAGAATCCTCCTTTGTTATATAGATAGGGTGGACCCAAACTAGTGAACTACTATATTAAGTAAGTTAAAAAGATTTTTGATCAGACAGAGACACTACAAGAGAAGAGGGTAAATCTTACTCCATATATTCTCAAAGGGACAATGAAAGCATGGATTGATTGTATATTTGAGACTTCTATATGGCTATGATTCCAATTTGGGTAGATCTTTTAAGAATGGTCATATTACCAGATTAGAAAGTCAAGATTGTCATGTTATAATGGAAACACTAATGCTGATTGGATTCAAAGGTTTGTTGAATTATATTATCTGGGATCCGATAATAGACATATAATATTTTTTAAGAGACATTTGATTAGTGAGAAAAGACTAAGATGCGCTATGAAAACTGGAAGAAGATATTAATGTAATTATATGTAAAGTGGAAAAAATATTTCCACTTACTTTAATTGACTCAATGGAACATATGATATTACATTTTCCACATAATGCTAAATGTGGAGGTCCAGTATAGCTTTGATGGATGTACCCATTCGAGAGATGCATGCAGAATTGGAAGAAACAAGAATGTAACAAAGCATTAGTTGAAGGCTTAATTGCTGAAGCATATTTTCAAGAGGAAATTTCTTTTTTCTACTCTCATTATTTTGAATATCAATATCAATTAAAATACAACCACATGGGAGAGAACAAGGGAAATGTTAATGATTAATGGACAATCAATTATCAATTTTTAATCATCCAAATCTTGGCATCCATGGAGTTCATGAACGATGAATTTCATACGATGAACATCAGAGAGCTCAAACATATGTTCTGTTCAATTGTGAATAAATGAAATCTTTTGTTATTTGAGTACTTATATCACTTATTCTATAATTTATGTTATAGTATGTAAACTTATTTTATTTGCATGTTATATGATAATGATATCAAGAAACAACATTCACATATTATAGCAGGTGATCTTGACAAACGTAGATAAAAAGTTGTTTCTCAAGGGTTTAAAAAATTGGTAATAAAAATTATTGATGATTTAATATCAATTATTTTTATTATTTATTATATTGATAATTGTTTTTAAAATTTTCAGGCGTCTCAACATTCTGATAAAATCAATAAGTGACTGTGTATATTGAGTAACCCACCATCCAAAATTGTTAAATATTATAATGCATATGTGGTGAATGGTTTTTGATTTCATACATGTGCATATGGGGAATCAAAAAAAAATGAAAAATGGAGTTTGTTTGAGGGGATCGCATCATAGAGAAATTGAAGATGAATTTTACAACATTCTGGATGAAATTATTGAGTTGGGTTATCTAGGACAGAATTACATAACAGTGTTTAAATGTCAGTGGTTATATACTGAGAGAGGTTTGTGTGTTCGTCCGAATCATGGAATCATCGATATTAAATATAAAAGTATTATTGTTGTAAATGATCCATTTTTAAGGGCTCAACAAGCACATCAAATTTATTACGATATTTATTGTGCTAATTCAAGAGAGCTGAGTGATTGGTGGAGCATAATAAAATTAAAATATCAGGAAAATCAGTTTACTCAAACTGAATGTGGTTCCATTGTAGTGGAAAGAATTGATATTTTTCAAGAGACTACTCAAAATCCATCTTTTTTCACAAAGAGACGTCAATATCAATGATAACACCCTATAATTAAGGGTCGATGGTGATGAAGATGTTAATTATGTTACAAATTAATTTGAAATGACAAGATATGATGAAACTGAAACTCATATGGATATTAATGATGTTGAGGAGGAATATGAAGACATTGACATTGTCAGATATGAAGTTGATGATGAATGTGAACATTGACACAATTAAATGATGGCAATAATCTTAACAAATATATATCTATATAAAATAGTTATTTTCAACAATCTGCTAAAAATAATCATTTTGTGTTTCAGATGGACCCTAATCTATTTAGTGTGTTACAGGAGGCTGAACTACCTTTGGATGAGGGGGATTTGGGATTATCGGACCCTCAGCCTACTGGCGGTTCAGGGGGTACGCGGAGGGGGTGCAGTTGGGTGTGACTAATAATTCCTAACCCTATCCCCAAGCGACATCCATATCTTTTCATTGATCCATGGACACAGAGGTATGGTAAGCTGTATATTTTAGATAGATTTCATTAATTTATTTATATATATATATATCAATTGTTTGATTATTTATTCTTTTTCACAGTTTTGCACATGCATCTATTGGACAGGGGAGTGCTATCTTGCACAACTACTTTTCCCAGCCATTGATCACATGGGAACAGATTCTCATTGATGTGCAGCTCAGCATGTTCAATCATTGGTTGGTACATAAATAAATAATATTTATTTTAAAAATTATTTTATTAATAACTTGATATTATAAATTATTTGTAGGGTTTATGGTATCCAATTGATGAAAGAATGCGTGACTCTATCCATGAGGCATGTGAGGTGTCTATGTGTGACCGTTTCCTTCAATTTTTGCACAATTTGAGAAAGACGACCATTAAGAAAGCAGGAGTGACAGATTTTGATGAGTCGTGTAGCGCCCACCGACCAGAGTATATTCCATCACGCATTTGGGATGGATTATGTTTACAATGGTTGGGTGGTGGATTCTAGAGGAGGTCTTCAATTGTTCAGCATAACCGAGGGATATACAAGGTGATACATCGATCTGGTAGTCGTACATTTAGTACACATAGAGGGAATCTTGTAAGTATCATTTTTAAATATTTTATTTAACCTTAAATATAAACATTTTATTTTATATTTTTATAGGGAGTCGAGTATCCCGATATTACAGAGTACGAATTTTATCTAAGGATGTACAGTGATCCAGCCACTAGAGAGATTAGAGGTCATTGCCAGCGTCAGATTGTGGTTATTTTTTTTTCAGTTTAACAATTAAATGCATATAATATTTTCACAATTTTAATTTTAAATTGGGATTGAATGTAGCACCCCGAGATTTTATGAAAATTATTCTTTTTAATTTTATTGATGTCTTTTGTTGTATACTACACAAAAAGGAGCTTGCACTACACGCATCCCTGACTTGGCTTTCTTTACATGCAATCATGTCCTTCCACGATAGCGTGTGTTGTACGCAATATCGAGTTTCAGTAAACAACGATATGTTATTAAAATATTATATAAACTAGCCATTAGGAATATTAATACCCAATTTTTTAAATTTTATAAATTTTATCTTTCAAAATGGACTTCATTTTTTGATAAGGAATATCGAAATTAGCCTAGGGTGAATTTTTGGTATTTTTCAGAAAACATTCAATTTTTGATTAATAGTGAAAACACTAGGTTACTATTTAAAAACTGACTTTTTATTTAAATAATAATAATTATTATTTAAATTTATTTTAGGTCAAAATTGATACATAAAGCATATATATGTTCAATGTAATTCATTGGAGTCAATTTATAATCATTTTTGATATATAAAAATTTTATTGCACTTTTCACCGTCTTTTACCTACCTCCTAGGAGCTTTTTGCAAACTTTCATAAAACATAATTTTACCGCTTCTCTGAGTGGAATTTTGAAAATCTGAGAGACATAGTTAATATCAACGACTAAAATGTGGATCAATGAGAAGAAAATAATTTTTGGTGAATAGTAAATTTTTTCTTTTATTTACCATGGTTAATGGTAAATAGGGTAATTAAGGGTAAAAATGATATTATTATTACCTTAAAGAATGTCCTAATTATATTGCATAAGTTTAATTCGGCCAAACACAACCTTAGGAATAAAATATGACCATTTAGGTCCACTTGGATTAGATGAGTACATTTATTATTAATTTATTTAAAGAAAGGTTAAAATAGTTAAAATAAATGTTTAATAACTAATTCATTTTTAATATAGGGTTAAAAAAAAGATATATTCGACTATAAATATTCATTAGAAAGGTAAAAATATTTCCTACCTAATGGTAATTTATTTATAATTTTTAGACATTAAATAATTTAAGTTATTTATGACACAATGATGATGCAGTAATTATCTTATTAATGAAATATTAACATAAGTGATGTTATAAATACCCAAATAAATGTAATTTGAGACTTTTTCTAAATTCCACTAATTTTATAGGTTAATATGACATGTTATTATTGATTTAATTAACTGGTTTCTAACTAATCATGCTGTTATGGGTTTCACAAAAATCAATTTCCAAATGGTGTAAAAATTGACATAAAATAATTTTTAAAACAAATATTATATTCCTAAAAATATAAGGTTCTACCAAGATACATATATCATGATAGGTGTATCATTAATGGAACACGTGGGGGTCTCTTGGATGTATATGGTATGTTTATTAACTATATAATATAAAAATTCCAAGTGACATGGTAAATGTAAATCTAATTAACTAAGAGTTAAAACTAAAATATAAGGTTAATATAATGACCCAAACCTGTATAAATCTATTGTTTGAGTGGAATTAGACCCATAAACACCTTATCTTTTAAATAAATCAATTTAGAGCTATTAAAAACCGAATATTACTTTATTATAAAATAATAATTTATGTTTTTTACAAGGTGCCCCTCTCCTCCCCTTTAAAAAGGGCACCCCTTCCCTCTTCTCTTTACACCCTTTTGAGCCTTGAAGCTCGGGCAACCCCTAACCATTTCTCTTCTCAACTTCCCAAGAAACATTCTTCAGGTTCTGGTCTTCTCAAAAGACCAACTCTACTTCTTTAAGTGGAATCTTAAAGGAGGTGCGTCGAAGAAGAGGTAATCTCTTCTTCCGATTCTCTCAAGTTTCTTTCTTCTTATACTTCTTCTTCTTTGTTTGTATCATTGTGAAGTAATAACATCATTATTACTTATATACTGATATGTTTTTATAATTATGAAACAACCTTATTTCAACTTTTATCCATCCTACGGAAAATAAAATCACCGCCTGTCCGTACGTACGGAATACCGTCTCCACACCGTGGTGTAATCGGTTTTCGACCACCACCTTACTGGGATTGGTATTATGGAGTAAATAAATAACTACATATTATTATTTTAAAGTGATGTTGATTATGAAATATTATACATACACTTAAATTCAATTCCACGATCTTGGGAATGATGTCATCTCTCATACGTACGTACGGACTACCGTCTCGATGACGCGATAAGATTCATTCTCCGTGTTAACCATTCATGAATGATTATAAAGTATATATAATGAATTATAATGAAATATATGACATAATGAAGCTAATGGATTTATGTATATATATATATATATATGTCATCTACTTACCTCATTCAAGTCAATAAAGAAAGGAAAACAACGTTCATGCGTACGTACGACCTACCATCTCCACGAACGGTGTGTTTAATTACATTTATCAATCTATTATATATATATATATACTGAATATATATGATATATAAATCATGTTTTACATTATATAAGTATGTAAATTATGATATAATTAATAATAATATCAAGAACAACAAGTCCAAACACATATGATAAATGAAAAATTTTACCAAAAACACTACTTTAACATGGAATTGAAAAAAGAATGGGTAATATAAATACTTAAGTGAACCATATATGATATAATAACAATGAATATGATTCTTTAATAAGTCAATGGAATTATTTAAATCATTATACAGGAGTTTCTGAGACATACGAAGCATATCAGACATAAGGTAAGGGATAATTATTCCAATCTCATTCTTATCCGAGATTGTTTATTTGTAAGTATTTAGTAGGGTTAAATTTATCACCAATGTCCCAATTTTAGAAAAATGGTTTCATGTATGATTAAAGTCCTTTTAAACCATTTTTGACTTTTACTACATGGTATGCATGGAATCTTTCTTTTACGAGATACTTTTTTTCTTTTCCGACAAAAGTACGCGGAGAATTTTGTTTTTAACTTATTCGGCGTGAACGGACTTTTACGGTTTCATAACGCCTCATTTTCATGAATCATAATATACAAGATGAAATGAATATTTTCAACAAAACCATTTTGTTTTAAAATTTCATTGCATTTTGTATAAAAGAAAATAATTTCGAAGAAGAAATGATATTTTCCTCAAGAATTCATTTCAAGTGTTTTATCAAAATAATTTTCCATCTAAGATGAAATTATTTCATATTTGTATGTTTCATGTATAATGTCTCTATGATTTACATGGTTTCACATTTCTTATGATGAAATATCCATTTGTTTTATATGGATTATGTGATGATGGGATAATGTTTATAAAACTCATTTTATTCATTGGGTTATGATGGATGTTTTAAGTTTATTTTGTAGCACAATTAAGAATGATTTCATTATGAGATGTGTGAGACCTATATCTCCCTCAAATGAATTGGGTAATGATTTATATCTCATGAGATAGATATGGATGGAACGATAAGTTAATCCAGTTTAGTGATATAGGACTGGAACGAGGAGTGAACTCGATTCAGAAAAGGGACTTTGTCCACTAAGATGGTCTTTGAAGCAATGCCTTGGCTACTATGGAAATCATAACTAGTGCTACATGGTTTCCACAATTACATGTTTTATTTCCATTCTATTTTATCAAGATTGATGTTCCATTTTGATACATGCCTTACGTACTTCCAATATTTATGTCTTTACTCAGGATTTTGATGTTTAAACATTTTTTTCTTGTTTTTATGTTCAATGGTATATGTTTTGTTTTATTTTCTCCATGCCTACCCTTACTGAGAATTTGAGCTCACCCTTTATATTATTTATTTTCCCCAGGATTTCAACACTGTTTTTAGGTATGAAAAAAGGGGAATATCTTTTTGGGATTTGTTGAAGATCTTTCACCAAGATTAGAATATTATATTCCGAGTTTCCAAAGACACTAAACTATTACGATCTTTGAGTTTTGGTTTTTGTTATGTATTAAGTATTCCGCAAAAGTAATGTATTGTCCATATACATCATTCTTTGGGTCTCTAAAGTTGGTATCAGAGGAATGGTTTAGTTAACCTTTGGAAACTAGGATGCGAAATCTTTAGTGAGATCCCTATAGATATTTCTAAGGTATGTATAGGGATGTCCCTAAGGTAATGTATACGTATAGGTTATAGTCCTAGAATTACGAAAACCATATTATAATTAAACCTATGAAGTTAGATATTGAAGGTACTCCTCCTTTATCATGTTTTTTTCCTAGCATGATTTTTTCCTCTCACACTATTCTTTTTGGGTTTTAGACGATGGCTGGAAACCGAAGGAATCGTGTTGATCAATGTAGTGGAAAATGCAATGATTGTCCTCTCGAACAACCATATGTGATGGGATACAGAGTGAAAAATATTATTTCTATACTTACACAAGCTATGAATCATTCTGTATTTCCAAATTATATGAGAAGGGAACAATATTCTATTGAGTCCTTCATGAGGCAACACCCATCGTCTTTCAATGGGTCTTCTGATCCACTTGTTGCTGGACAATGGATCAGTACTATTGAAAAGATTTTTTCCATACTTCGTTGTTTAGAACATTGAAAATTCTTTTTAGCTGTTTACCGTTTATAAGGTGAAGCAGTCCAATGGTGGACTGTAGTTAAGAATACAAGGCCCCAAGATGAAATTGAATCCATGAAATGGGACGAGTTCAATAACTTGTTTTTCGGTAAGTACTTCCCTCGTATTCTTCGAACAAAGATGAAAAAGGAGTTTCACAATCTTAAGCTGAAGGATGATGAATCTGTTGGCATATACGAAGCGAATTTTACAAGGCTTTTAAGGTATGCATATGGATTTATCATCCAACATGAAAGTAAAGTTGATCAATTCTTCAGTGGCTTAAAACCAAGACTTTGAAGGGCATTAGCTATAAGAGACTTCAATATCTATGAAGAAATTGTGAGTTGTGCTATCAAGGTAGAACTTGAAGTTGGTGTAACATATCCATCTCATGGTTTTAAAAAGAAAAAAAGATGGAGTTCAGGGAGAAATCTCAGAATAATGGTGAAAAGAAGATGAATGTTTATTTATGCTCAAAGTGTGGAGATATTCTTGGTGGATATTGTCTTAAAGGGACTAGAAAATGTTTTAATTTTGGAAAAGAAGGTCATCGAGCAACTGAGTGTCGAAGTAATGGAAAAAGGGTTGTTAATGAAGTGAATAAAGAAAAGACTACAGAGATTGCACCACCAACACTTCAATGCTTCAAGTAAAAGGAAATGGGGAGTTATGCTATTCAATACCCTAATCCATGGGTTAATGATGATCAACGTGAGAAACCTCTTAAGGAAAAGGATAAAGGGACGTCACATGTGATCATTATTTCTGATGCTGAGTATGACAATGATGTTGTGTAATTATTAGGTTTTTATGTAATTGGATTTCAAAATAGTATCACATAATCTCATTTATAGTATAGCGGAATTTTGAAATATCTGTGTATTGGTCCATTGAGGTTTTCTATGAGAATATGGTACCATGAAAAGTGATTCAAATATTTTGGAAAGCAGATGATATGCACATAATGAAGCGATAAAGAGAAAATAAATTGTTTGATAGTATTCACGTGGTCATGATTTATATAAGGACTAAGTGATATTAGGGTTTGAGTATATAGAATTTTGGGGATTTTGGTATGTGGAAAGTGTTAACTTTTAACTGCATTCATGTTTTCACTAAGGTTCAATGGGTATTCATTTTTCAAGACAATACATTATTAATGCCTCCGAATGTTTGGAAAGTGTCCAACAAAATATATCTTATGATATATGGGGGATTAATGATGGTATTCATGTACTTGTTATGTGACCTCCATGTAATCATTTTTTTACACTATGAGCTAGGATAGAGGTATTTTGGATAAGAATAAAGATTGAAATGAATTAAATTAGACATAAGATCATATTTTTTTTCTATTTTATTATAGGAATGTTATTATAATGTAGTTTTAGAAAAAGGGACAACCTACAGGATGAGAGACAACCCGTCACGTCAGACAAGGTTGTGGGAATCAAACCCACAACTGAAGTGCAGCAGGCCTTTATTCCCTACCACTGGCCTACAAGAAGTCCCTACTTAGTAGAAACCCATTCTATTATCTTATGCAGTATGATATATGAAGTATAAGTCCATTTTAGGAACCATATACAATTAAACTCACTATAGATGGACTTATGTATTTTTGATAACTTTTTCTAACCTTTTGTTTGAGATAGATGGAATGAACCATAATTCTATCACATGATCTACTAACACTTCACAAATGACACATTCAAATTCATTTCTTTAAGTGATGAAGAGGAAATTTTCCATGGAATGACCAACGATGAGACTGTACCAAAATCACGAATATATTTCTTCTAATTCTAATTTCTTCAACTTTAGGGAAATGATCTTGAGAACCAAAAATGTTGTCCTAGTGTCGTTATATCCGATAAATCAGATGGTAACTTATATCATCACAAATCTATGGCTTTTTTATTTTTGGATTTTTCATAGCCATGTTCTCTACCACTCTCAATCAGAACATGATGGTTAGATTTCTATTCCATATCCATATTTTCACCGATGTTATCTAATATGGAAACACAGTGATTAGTTAATTTGGGTAACCATTACATTTCATACTTTGGTTTCTAAAGATTGGTTTTGGTATTCCTTTTTATGATGTGTCTTTTTATTAAATAAACTTTCTAGTAGTAAACCATTTATAACCCTGGAGAATTTCGAGGGAAAAAATAATTTTAAGGGGGGTAGAATGTAACACCCCGAGATTTTATGATTTTTTTTTAATTTTACAGATGTTATGTGTTGTGTGCTACAAAAAAGGAGCTTGCACTACACACATCCCTGACATGGCTTTCTTTACACGCAATCGCGACCTTCCACGATAGCATGTGTTGTACGCAATATCAAGTTTCAATAAAAAACGATATGTTATTAAAATATTATATAAACTAGCCTTTACGAATAGTAATAACCACTTTTTGAAATATTTAAAATTTTATCATTCAAAATGGACTTCATTTTTGGATTCAGAATATCGAAATTACCCTAGGGTAAATTTTTTGTATTTTTCTGAAAACATTAAATTTTTTATGAATAGTGAAAACACTAGGTTACTATTTAAAAACCGACTTTTTATTTAAATAATTATTTATTTTATTTAAATTTATTTTAGGTAAAAATTGATACATAATACCTATATAAGTTTAATGTATTTAATTGGAGTCATTTTATAATAATTTTCGATATATAAAAATTTTATTGAACATTTCAGCGTCTTTTACCTACCTCCTTGGAGCTTTTTGCAAACATATATAAAACACAATTTTACTACTTCTATGACTGGAATTTTGAAAATCTGAGAGACATAGTTAATTTCAAGGACTAAAATGTTGTTCAGTGAGATGAAAATGATTTTTTGTGAATAGTAACTTTTTACTTTTATTTACATCGGTTAAAAGTAAATAGGGTAATTAAGGGTAAAAATGATATTTTTATTACCCTAACACATGTTCTGATTCTATTGGATAAGTGTAATTCGACCAATAACAACCTTAGGAATAAAACATGTCAATTTAAGTCCACTTGGATAAGAATAGGACATTTATTATTAATTTATTTAAAGAAGGGTTAAAATAGTTTTAATCAAAGATTAGTAACTAATTCATTTTTAATATATGGTCATACAAAAGATAAATGTGACTATAAATATTAATTAGAATTATAAAAAGATATAATACCTAATTGTAATTTATTTATAATTTTTAGACATTAAATAATTTATGTTATTTATGACACAATGATGATGTAATAATTATTTTATTAATTAAATATTAACATAATTGATGTTGTAAATACCCAAATCAATTTTAAATGAGAATTTTAATGAATTAAACTAATTTTATAGGTTAATATGACATGTTACTATTGATTTAATTAACTTTTTTCTAACTAATCACACTGTTATTGTTTTCACAAAAATCAATTTCAAAATAGTGTCAAAATTGATATAAAATAATTTTTAAAACAAATATTATATTATTAATTGTTATTATATTCCTAAAAATATATGGTTCGGCCAAGATACTTATATAATGATAGGTGTATCATTAATGGACCACTTTGGGGTCTCTTGAAGGTAAATGGAACGTTTATTAACTATATAATAGAAAAATACAAAGTGACATGGTAAATGTCAATCTAATTAACTAAGAGATAAAACTAAAAGATAAGGTTAATATAATGACCCAAACCTATCTAAAATCTGTTGGTTGAGAGGATATCGACCCATACCCACGTTTTATTCAAAATAAATCAATTTGGAGATATTAAAAACCGAATATGACATTATTATAAAATAATATTTTATGTTTTTCCAATGGTTCCCCTCTTCACCCCTATAAAATGGACACCCCTTCCCTCTTCTCTTCGCACCCTTATGGGCCTTGATGCTCATAAAAACCCTATCCATTTCACTTCCCCACTTCCCTAGAAACATTCTGGATGTTCTGGTCTTCTCAAAAGACCAACTCTACTTCCTTAAGAGGAAGCTTAAAAGAGGTGCATCAAAGAAGATGCAATCTCTTCTTCCGATTATCCCATGTTTCTTTCTTCTTCTACTTATTATTCATTATTTGTAACATTATGAAGTAATAACATAAGTATTAATTATATACTTATATGTTATTATTAATATGAAACAAACTTATTTCAACTTCTATCCATCCTAGGGAAAACGAAATCACCGCGCGTGCGTACGTACGGAATACCGTCTCCACGCTGTGGTGTAATCTGTTTTCGACCAACACCTTACATGGATGGGTATAATGGTGTAAATAAATAATTATATATTATTAATGTAAAGTTATATTGTTTCTGAAATATTATACATAAACTTCAATACAATTCTAGGATCATGGGAATGATATCATCGCTCGTGCGTACGTACGGACTACCGTCTCCCCGACGCGATGAGATTCATTCTCCATGTTAACCATTCATGAATGATTAAAAAGTATATATAATGAATAATATTGAAATATATGACATAATTAATCTATTTAATTTATGTATACATATATATATTTCATCTACATACTTCCATTCAAGTCAATAAAGAAAGGAAAACAGTGTTCATGCGTACGTACGACCTACTGTCTCCATGAACGGTGTGTATCATTTCATTTATCTATCTATTATATATATATATATAATGAATATATATGATATATGAATCATGTTTTACATTCTGGATGTAATTAAATCTTGATATAAGTAATAATAATATCAACAACAACAAGTCCAAATAGGTACAATAAATGAAACAATTTTACACAAAACGCTACATTAACATGGAATTGACAAATGAATGCGTAATATAAATACCTAAGTGAACCATATATGATATAATAACAATGAATATGATTATTCAATAATTCAATGAAATTATTTAAATCATTATATAGGAGGTTCAGATACATATGAATCATATCAGACATATGGTAAGGGATAATTATTCCAATCTATTCCTTATCCGAGATTGTTTATTCGTAAGTATTTACTGGGGTTATATTTATCATCCATGTCCTAATTTTCTAAAATTGGTTTCATGTATTTTTAAAGTATTTTTTATCCATTTTTGACATTTACTACATGGTATGTAAGGAAACATTCTTTTATGAGGTACTTTTTGACTTTTCTGACCAAAGTACAAGGAGAATGATATTTTTAACTTATATGGAGTGAACGGATTTTTACGGCTTCATAACGCAACATTTTCATGAAGCTTCCTATACAAGATTGCATGATGTTTTTCAAAAAAACCCTTTTCTATTAAAATTTCATGGCATTTTGTAAAAAAGAAAATGATTTTGAAGATGAAAGGATTTTTTACTCAAGAATTCATTTCAAGTGTTTTATCAAAATCATTTTCCATATAAGATGAAATTATTTCATATGTGTATGTTTCAAGTATAATGTCTCTATGATTTACAAGGTTTAGCTTTTCTTATGATGAAGTATCCATTTGTTTTATATGGATTATGTGATGATGGAATTATGTTTATGAAACCCATTTTCTTCTTTGGGTTATGATAATGTTTTAAGTTTATTTTCTGGCACATGTAAGAATGATTTCATTATGAGAAGGGTGGGACATATATCTCCCTCCAATGCATTGGTAAAATATTTATATCTCATGACATAGACATTGATGTAATGGTAAGTTAATCCAGTTCAGTGATACAGGACTGGAACGAAGAGTGAACTCGATTCACAAAATGGACTTTGTCCACTAAGATGGTCTTGGCAGCAATGGCTTGGCTACTATGGAAATAATAACAAGTGCTGATTGGTAGCCACAATTACATGTTTTATTCCCATTATATTTTATCAATATTGATGTTATATTATGATACATTCCTTACATACTTCCAAGATTTATGTCTTTGGTCAAGATTTTGATTTTTAAACATTATGTTCATATTTTTATGTTCAATGGTATATGGATTGTTTTATTTTCTCCATGCTTACCCTTACTGAGCATTTGAGCTCACCCTTTATATGTTTTCTATTCCCTAGGATTTCAAGAAAGTTTTTAGGTAAGAAAACAAAAGGGGAAGATCTTTATGGGAGTTGTTGAAGATCATTCACCAAGATTGGAAGATTATATTCTGAGTTTCCAAAGACACTAAACTACTACGATCCTTGTGTTTTGGTTTTTGTTATATATTAAGTATTCCAAAAAAGTAATGTATTGTCCATGTACGTAAAGCATTTGGTCTCTACATTGAAGGAGTCATATGAGGTTCTATCCTCTCAGACATAGGATGTGAGTCAGTATGAGGCGACCAATCAGACCAGTGTCCACCATTTCGATGAAGCAGCATGGATGCAGGTGACTTAGTATCGATTTGAGAAGGTCCAAGTAGTTGGTATCAGCTCTCATGTTACTTCCAATACTTATTGTGGTACTACTACGATGTCGACATCCAACATAAGAGGACCTCGTGGAGAGGCATCATCTTCTGCCTCACAGTATTAGGAGCAGTTGTGAACTCAGGCTGAGCTTATAGAGAGTTTGCAAAAGCAGCCTGAATAGATGCGTCAGCCATAGTAACATCACGATGAGGAGATGCGTCGATGGCAACAGCAGCATCATGAGTATATGCATTACATGCATCGTCTAACTCGTAGTTTAGGGATGGATTTTCCTCCACCATCTCCTATAGCTCCTACACCTCCTCTAAAAGACGACCCCCGGTGATTTTTTAATGTTATGAACATCTGAATTCAATATTTGTTGTAATATGAACTATTTACAGTTTCTGTATTTTTTATTTTTGTGAATATTGCATATTTTTTTTTATTTTTAATATTTTATTATTCATTATTACTATTATACTTTTAAATTCTTGTTTATTTTACTAATAATAATAAAATATTTTATGACTTTTTATATATTTTTTTGAATATTGAGAATTTTAATATTTTAATAATATAAAAATTAAATTTTCATTAATCTTATTTTTATTAAATATTTTTTTTAGTATTATATTTTTTAATGTTTGTTTATTTTACTAATAATAATAATAATTTATTATATTTTTTTAATTTTTTTTGAGTATATTGGGAATTTTAATATTTTATTTATTTTATTTATTTTAATAATATTAATATTAATTTTTCATTAATTATAATTTTATTAAATATATATTTTTACTTTTTTTATTATTTGCGATTGCACTTGCTTCGATGGGATACCATCACAAATAGTTTAAATATATATTTTTAAATAGTATTTGGGACGGGACCATGTCTCATCGCAAATACTATTTGCGACGGTCCCATCGTAAAAATTTTATTTATATATACTTTTAAATAGTATTTCTGATGGGACCAAGAGCTCGTCAAAAACACTATTTGTGACGGTTCGTCAAAGAAAGTTTATTTATATATAATTTATATAATCAGAGACTTATTTGCGATGCTATTTTCTAAAATGGGCTATTGGCGACAGGGCCCCTTCGCAAAAGATTATTTGTGACGGGATCCCGTCGCATATAGCCTGTTGAAAATAGCAAAAATTCTAGTAGTGAAATTGTTTATAGATAAATGTGTATTATGGATATTATGATAGACAAATTTGAATCCTAAGTAGATGTAATGATTTTTAGAGGACTCTATTTTATTAAATTTGTGGATTTGGTGATTTATATATATATTTAACGCTACAAAGTCACACGGGGTCACACATTGTTGTTGGATGAACAAGGATTGAGTTTGACATGGTGAGTTTATCGAGAAGTTTTTTAGAGTTTTATCTAAAGAGATTTTCGGATGGGACTTACAAAAATTATTGTACAGGAAATAATATACGATGGAGTTAATTATTTCTTTCTAAAAGATTTTTGGAAGATATCCAAAAGTGTTTTTGATATTTTTTTTAAAAATTACTGCATACAATATGATATGTGGGGAAATGGAATGAAATACATTTTTTATTTAGTTTAATTTAGATATTTATAGGAAAATTTCCTAAATCTATTTTACATCATATTGAATAATATGGCTGATTCATAGAATAAAAAATTAAATGAATTGATAAATTTGGATTTTTCATGGCTTAAATATCCAAATGTTAAAGAGATAATGATGAATTCTCCCAAACAGCTTAGTGGCACAACTTTTTAGCATAATTATCTTAGATGAAATTCCAGAGTTTAGAAATTTATAGTATTTGTTTGATCCTTAACTATCAAATTATGCATAGAATATTAGATTTTTAGGTTGGTCCCATAAATAATAAGTGTGGTCCTTAAGGGTTATAAAAACCCATTGGTAAGTCAATTATTTTGTCAATGTTTTAGATCAAAAAATTTCACCTAACATTATTAGGTGTGAGTTTATTTTACAAAAAATATTGTTCATGATCAATTTCAAAGGAAAAATTTTATGGTTATTATCTCTCTTACTCATGGTTTTTCCAATTTTATTAGTTTCAAGATTGATATGTTGTTACTAATTATAATTCCATGAAATTTTGAAATATATATATATGTATGTATCTATTAATTAATAATATGTTGAATAGATTTATGCGAATGAAATAATGAACTAAAATGAGCTGTTAAATATATATTGTTAAGAAAATTTAAGAATAAAAAACCTCTAGATTATACAAAATAATGTAACAAATTATAAATTCATACAAAATAGGATTAAGGAAACTTAATTCTTTTAAATTGAAATTGTGAAATACAACATTTTTCATTATATATATATAATTTAAATAGAGAATATACATTTATAAATTTTTTAATTTGAATTTTATAAAATCAAGATCATTTTTTAATTCCAAAACATGTAGGATAGGAGGAACTATATTTTGGATTGAAGTCTTTGAACTGCCTCCACCATATCCACCACTTTCACCGATTGCTGCTGTATGATCCAATCACTGAAATGAGTATAGCACAAATTATTCAAATTGTTTAATTACTTTAACTACTTGACGTTGTCATGATGGAGTTATGATGCATCAAATATGACACAAGAATGGATTCAAGACTCTTCAGGAAATCATAGAGCAACAATTTTTTATATTTAGAATGGGAGGGTTTGTATGTGTGACATCACAGTGCATCAGGTTAGACTAAAATAAGTGTGTTATATGAATATGAGGTTCATTAGTGTAAGGAAGGGTTAAATTTAGTGATAGAACACATTCTTCCCACTGATATCTAAAATATTTTAGGTTAGATCCATAATACTCCTAGTGGTTAGTGGGATGATAATGAAGAGAATAGAAGGTTTAGGAACTATTATGGAGAAGTCAAGGGTTTTATAGTCCCTAAAATCTCAGATGCATAGACTTATGAGAATTTCAATGAAGAAATAATTAAAATATTTCCTTCATAAGAAAAAGAATCATGAATAAGTTTCCTCCATTGATATTTAGCAGTATTAAATATTCTTAGAGCATTGGTTTATTATATTTATTTATCCAAGTTATATTAGAAAATTCATTTGATTATGTAAGTAGGAAAACATTATTTTGAACATAAAGATGTTTAATCAAAAAACTTTAATTAGTTATCAATATTATAAATCTATCCTAATAATTCTAAATTCACACTTATCAATAAATTAATGAAATGGAATGACCAAGATAACATAAAATGTTAACAAAATAATTAATTAACATTATCGAAATCAGAACACCATGAAATATTTATAATGTAAAATGAACCCAAATCCTATTAGTCATTTGATGGATTAATCCCCCATCATGAATCAGCGAAATAAATTATAGAGAAAGATCACGCAATGGAGCAATAAAATAAATAATATGAATCCCATTTATCATTAATAAAATTATTAAAACTATTTTTTAGTTATAAGATAATGATACAATTGAGAAAAATATGAATGTAATATCATAAAAGCTGTGTAGTTTCATAGAAATATAAAATCCCATGTAAATAAATCATAAGATGAACTAAGTGAATATTAGAAAATGAATATGACTAAATATAAAACATGAAACTGGGTAAAATGTTTCAAATGAAGTTAACAAAAAAGAAAATAAAATTTGGTATTTGAAAAATATTATAATTAATCATAAAAATACAATTAGTTTTTGTTTCAACTATATTTAATTTAAAAACACCAAAACTTTTTATAAGACATACACTTTCTCAAAAGGAATCATGTTTTCCAGCTTTTGAGATTACAAATATTCTAATTTGGAATGAATCTAGGTAGTACATGGGGTGGGGTTATAATTTTCAAGAAGTATAAAAAAATTAAAAAATTTACGGATAATTTGATATTTAAATACTAACCCTTTCTAATGTTGATTCTAAGTGCCTCACTTGAGGGTTCATGTACATATTAACCAAAATATCAAGAAAGAATTCATAATACATACAATTAAAATAAATATATTTTTGTTGGCATGAAACAAAAATAGAGGATTAAAAAAATAATAAAACCATTATTTCATTTTCCAAATTATTTTTTCAATAAACTAATTTCAAAGATACCCATACACCAAAAAATCAAAATAATAACAAATACACATCAATATTATGAAAAATATACCACAGCTCGATATAAGAACTTTTGAATGAATCACATGAAATTATTATAGAAATATACTTCAAAACATAATACTAGGTTTATTTACTTGTTGGATCCAAAATACATTAAACACTATATTATTAAAAATAATTATATTACACATAATTGGAGTATCTCTTCCATTGTGAAAACTCCATGAAAATATAGTTTAAAATAATTAGTGCCAAAATTGAAGAGAGAACTACATAACCAAAATGAAAATGATTTAATGAGGTAAATATGGACTTTAAAATTTATTATTTTATTATCTTGTAATTATAATAAACAAAATCAAGCATTGTTTTGGAAATTTTTGAAGAATCATATTCACCGAAATATATCAATAAATTACTTGGTCATGTATTTTCACAATATCCAAGAACAATTTATGTCAACCAACTTTTTTAATATTTATTTTCCTTTTTAATAGATTATTGTAACAATTACATGTTTTAATATTCACAAATCATGTTTATATTTACCCTTATTTAAGTATTATATAGTTATATTTACCCTTATATATGTTTGGAGGTATAGTTGTTCCTACCCTATAATCATTGACTTAACCTTGTGTAGTTTCTATGTACCTTTATATAAGGTTTTTAACATTGGTTCTACCCTTATGAAAGCTCCATATACTCTTATAAATATTTTTTAGCCGCCCATTACATAAGAATTATCATTTTTTTACCATAATGTAATTATAATATACCAATTTTCATGCCTTTTATTACTTTTAAATAGTATATATAAATTCTTCTTTACTTTTATATATTTGTCTGTATACCCTTAAGTATCATATATATGTTTTTTACCCTTAAAAAAATGGTAACTAACCCTTATGCAACATATAATAAATATTCATTGAAAAATTTTTCCTAGTCAGTGATGCTACCAGTAGTTCAAATTATATTATCTCTAGTTCACCTTTTATACCATCATTTACAGCATGTTACTACTAGTTGAAATCTCTTACTACAAGTAAGATTGTGTTACCTCAAATGTTACTACTAAAAATTTATATATTCTACCATTAATTCAAATGCATCTACTACCAGAATATATATTCGTTCATTAGAAAATATTACTACTACTTGAATGATCTTGCTAATTCTAGCTCACTTCTAATATTTATAGAGAAATAATAACAATTTTAGTAAAAACATTAAACTTAAAATCGATTTCTTCTACCTTTAGTAAATATGATCTACTTAAGTAGAGTTTTACTTATAGAAGTATATATCTGCGACAAACAGAAGGATATTCTACCGCTAGTTGAAGCATGATACTACTTGTTTAGTTTTTCTATAGTCTGTTGGGTCTTGATATTTTTAGTTGAAAAGATACTAACATATCTATTTGGAATTAAATTCAAAATATTTATTCCAAAAAATAGTTCATGGAATTTAATTTAAGTCATAAATATATTGATTTAAGAATGATTATTCTTAAAACAACCAAAATCACATTAAATAGAATGTTTGAATTTCTAGAGTTACTTCTTAGTACTAGGAATTATCTCATTATATTATTATCCTAAAATAAATAATTGGATATTTCCGAAATATTTAAAATTAGCTGATACACTCATGTATAAGATTTCCTTAGTAATTTCTTTTACTGAATAATTGATTGTGCTTTGGTTCTTACAGAGAAATGGATTTCCCAGTGTTTCAAATGAAACTCAATTTTTAATGCAAAAAAGGAAAACTTGTAATTTTTTTAATAAACATTGTTAAATGTAATGATAATCTAAATGAATAATATGATCATTTCCAATCATCTTCTTCTGGATTATAGAATTAATAACTACACAAAATTTTATAATCATTCTTTATTATCCTCTTTTTTATCATATCTTGTGCTATGCTTACATTACTCTTTAAATTTAATATACCATGATCCTACACTATATTTGAGAGTAATAGAGTCTCTAAATTAGTCTTTTTACCCTATTTTCCCCCAAATAACCATGGAAGAGTTTTTGTGTAGTCTAGAATGCCTTTTGAGGTGCTTCATGTAAAAACATTATCCATGTTGTAGATCAACTTTATTATTTAATAAAATATGTGGTACCAGGTGGGTTTCATGTGGATATGATTAGGTATTATCTTAAGACTGAACCATTTTTTATTCCTTTATATTTTTCATTTTTTTATTTATAGCTGTCTTATAAAAAATCATGTTTTTTTTAAATTCCATTAGAAAAACAATACCTTGTTAGTTAGATTTTATTCGTGTTTTATATGTCATGGTAAATGAGATTATATTGATCTCAAAAGTAAGTAATCTTGAAATTGTTTTAACTAGGATATTATTGATCCTTTTAGAAATATTTCCAAAATATTAAATTACATATTTATAATATTCTAGTTTATTTGGATATTTTTATAAGTTGTTGAATTTGATTTTAATTATTTTATAAACATAAATTTTATTAGAAACTCAATTAATTCCCACTATTGATTTATCTACTCGGACTAAAATTTTGTATTAGGGAAAGTTTTTTCATTCAATTCTCTTATCTTTTACTTTGATCATGTTTTTAATAAGATCTTTTTTTACTCTCTAAAAACTATAAATTTTAGAAATGAATGAGATAATCCAACTAAATATTTTTATGATTCAAATTTTAAATCCATGAATTTTTTTTTGTGCATTAGGAGAGGGTAAATTAAAAAGGATATCTTCTTAGTGTATTATTTACTAATTTATTGATACCCTTTCCATATATAAGGAATGAAAATAAAATGTTAACACAATAAGATTAATTATATATACTCTTATGTATGATGTATTCAAAATAAAGCCTGAATAATTCATCTCCAACATGTATATTACGTTGAATGAGATCATAAATACTATGATTACATTTGGAAAAAAGATGAAAAAATATCAAGTAATAAGGATATTTATATGTCTACCATCTCATTAGACTTCTACTATAGTATCTATTTGGGAATAATGTGACATAAAAATACTACTAGTAAAGGAGATAAAGAGAAATATGATGATGTATAAAAAGGAATTAAGGTAAATAATGAATATGATAAACATAAGAGGAAACTCATTTCCATTAAATAATTATAGCCAAAAGCTGGGGAATTTTTCAAACCTTACAGTACAAGTGGAGGTGAAGTTGATACCTATGATAATGAGAGATATACAACAAATATATAAGATTTAAGAAGTTTTAATAAAATAATAAATTCTTTGGTAAATGAAACTATTGAGGAATATGTGCTAAAAATGAAATTGGAGGATTTATTTGAAAAAAATGACTCCACTAATGAGATTATATGCTATTAATGTAAGAGAGAGGGATATATAAAATATAGTTATATAGAACTTGTGTTTAAGAAAATGTATTAAGATAAATAAAAAATAAAAAATAATTCAATGAAGAACACTTGGAGTGAATCTAAATATATATTGAGTGACAAAAATTCAATCTAAAATGATACAAATGGAAAATAAAATATATATTTTATAGCTACTACTTATGATGTATCATCTATATCTCCTTCTCATATATCAGATGACTTCAAAATCTCAGATGAATAATTAGTGGAATATTATATTAAGTTGTATGAAAACATGAATTATTTAATTGATAAATATGAAAATATGTTAAAGATCATGTTTTGTGTACTATAGAAAAATTTGATATTACTATAAAAAGGAAATAAAACTAATATGATAAAGGAAAATACAAATCTAAAAATAATAAATAAACAGCTTAATAAGGATTTTTAATACATTTTGGATAATAAAAAACCTTTAATATAATGTTATGTGAACAATAAAATTCAAAATCTAAATATGGAATTGGGTACGGATCGGAATAGAAAGGTATGTTATAAAATATTATTTCATTTATTTTTTAAAAAACCAGACTTCAGTTTCTTGGGAAACTACTATTTTTTAAAATAAATCTAACAAAATTGGACCTAAAAAGGATTTTCTATATAAATATGTTATTTATAATTCTATTAACCATTTAAAATTTTTTTGATTCAAAATAATTTATTTTCTAACATCTCTTGAACTAAGAAAATATGGGTACAAAAGTTATCTATTTCTTGATTATTCTTAGGATTTTTTTTAAAATTATATAGAAAATATATATAGTATTTTGATATTTGATGTTATCGAAATATGACTAGAAACTATTCAATATTAATGAGTCATAGAAAATAAGATGTTTGACATGTTCGTTTTAATGAAAATGAAAATGGAAATATTATTGGACATTGAGAAATATGGGACTCTGAATCTATCCTTATTTATAAATTTTTATTAATTTATGGTCTAAAATATAACTAGATTAGTATTTCAAATTTGTGTGATGATGATATCAATGGTATATTTTAAAAAAATGCCTATAAAATTTATGGCTCTAAGAAAACGTTAGTATTTAGTGTTTTAAGAAACTATTGTTCTTATGATGTTAATTTAAATCCGTTATTTTTTCCATATATTTTTTGATTACGTTATTTTCATAGGGAATTTTGGTTCTGGAATAGGAGGATACCCCACTATAGTATATACTTAGTTAGAAAGCGAAACAAAAACGATTTACTCAAGGATCCACCCAAGATAGAATTCTTTAAAAATGTGTGAAATTATTTTCTAAAGTGAATGAAATAGAAAATATCTTTTAAGCCAAATAATGTGATGTGTAACTTTCAACCAATATAATTGGTTCATATAGGTTTATTTTTACTATATATAGTTTATATTTTTCTAGGAATGAACTATGATTAGGTTATTATTGATTATTATTCAATATATATGTTGGTTCTTTTCCTTTATCTTAAAATTGAAGCTTCTTATTGTTTTATGAAATATGAAAAATTAGTAGAGAACCTCATGTACTCTCTATAATAACATTGAGAAGTGATCATGGATGAGATTATGAAAATTAAGAGTTTTAATCTCTCTACACACAACACAGTTATGGTCACAATTTATAATCCCCTCAAACACCTCTAAAAATTGGATTTTAATAGGAGAAATAAAGAAATTCAATAAATTACCAGAACTATACTTAGTAGACAGGAATTAACTCTATGATCTTTGGCCCAGTTGGTAACATAATTTTTTATGTAATTAATAGAGTTCTAATCATATCTATATTGAAAAAGTCTCTATATGAATTATAGAATGGTAGAAAACCCAAATAAAATTACTAAATATTTTTTAGATACAAAGTCTACATTCTGAATACATTAGAAAATTTTGGAATAATTATCACCAAAAAGATATGAATGAATTTTTTATGGTTATTTAGTCACCAATAAATCTTATGGAGTCTTTAACAATATATTTAATGTTGGGGAAGAAATTTTTCATTTCACTTTTTACAAGAAAGATCCACATATACTGAAAACATATATATAAAATCTTAATGATTTATATATAATTTGATATTCAATAATACCTCTAAAGCATCTAAAAATTATACTGATTTACCTAAAAAATATCATAGTTGATTCCATCCAATCATTCAATTTTTAGAAGAATACATAAAAGAACCATGTATTGAATTTATATAATGATTAAAACATTAAAAAACCATCCATTTGATGATTTTATAAGAGCCCTAAATAATGGTCCTCAAACAAAATCCGTACTAAGAAACTATATTGAGCATCATGCCTTATTTCAATAGTTTGAACAAAAAAATCAATGAATAAGTTAATTATGAACATTGGGTAATGTTTGTGCAAGAATAATAGATACATTATAATATAAATAAATTTTATAAACTAGTAAATATACCTAATGAATACCTAATTATTTTAACCAAGTGGGATTATAGAAAGAATCTTGATGAATATATAAGAATGATTATAAAAAATCTAGATTTATTTCTAAATGATATTTTTAAAAAGAAGGGACAAACTATGAGGAAACCTTTAAACTAGTAGCTATAATTGAATCCATCAGAATAATGACTTCATATATAGAACATCTAAATTTTAAACTATATCAAATAGATGTTAAGATTTCAATTGTAAATGGTTATATTTTGTTAGGATGTTTTTGTTGAACAAAACCTTGGATTTCAAATTACACTCTTTCAAAATCATGTAATTAAATTAAATAAAGATCTTTTTGGTTTAAAATAAGTTCCTCGAGATTTGTTTGATATGAGCGACACATTTCTCTTTTCAAATGGTTTTTCAAAATTGTTTTCTTACCTTTCGATATTTATAAAAATATTTTCAATGTATTTTTTAGTAGTTCAAATATATTTTGACGACACTATTTCTAGTTCTTAATGAAATTCATTTTCTACATAATTTTCCAAAATAATGAAAAATGATTTTGAAATCAAACTAATCGGTGAGTTGATATTATTTCATGGTTTTCAAATCATTCAAAATAAATAATGAATTATTTTATACAAAATCATATATACTTGATATCTTTTAAAATGTTTTTTAGAAAGTTTAAAATGAAGTGGGACTGCAATGAGTACTACCTGTATAATGAATCATGATGAATAGGGGAAAATAGTTGACCAAATTAATTACAGTGGTTTGATGGGGATTTTATTTTCCTTAGTTTCTAGTCAGCTAGACATTATGTTTAGTGTGTTTATTCGTGAATTTTTTTAAGAAAATCCTAAGTAATAACATTTAAATTCTATTAAAAGAATTTTCAAATACCTCAACTGTACAACTAATTTAGGATTGTTATATAATAAAGTTAATTATTTTAATTAAATTAGTTATTAAAATTCTAATTTTTATGGATATAGGTAAGATAGAAAATTAAACTCTGGAACATGCCATTTTTTGGAAAGTCCCTAGTATCATGGTGTAGTAACATGTATAATTCTATTCCATTAACCATTGCTGATGTTGATTATATTATTACAGACAATTCTTGGGCATAAATTTTATTGACGAAACACACACCAATGTATAATGGGTATATGTTTATTAATGTCCATATAAACCATGGAAAAACAATTGATATATACATCTCTTAGAGTTCCATGTATCACTCTAGAAAAGTCATTAATATAAGACATCACTTTTAGGAAGACCATTTTCAAAAAGTAGATATAAATCTTGAATATATTTGTATTAAAATTCATCTTTCTAAAATATTTACAAAACCTGTAAAAGTTGAGAGAATAATCCAAATCCTATATGAACATGGAATTATAAATTGCACTTATTAATTTTATTTCCTTTTTTTGGTAGAGTAAAGTCTCATGTTTTGATTCTACCGTTAGTTTTTACCATTAGATTACAATAACTGCATAATATTGTTAGGTTCAACTACTCAGTTTCTACTATTCAAAGTCCCTCAATTAATATTTTTTATTATTTAACTATTTTTCTTTTTAATAAAAATATTTATCTTTTTAATATTTCAATTTATTCCCTAAATAATATAATTCCTTATTTAGAGTCCGAATTAAATACATTCTTACACATGCCTTTTTAAACCCCTTAAAATATCTTCCTTTATCTATTTAACCCATTACCTTTAAACTTAAACATTCATTATTAACATTTGTGCTTTAATGTTATTATTAATGTGTGATTATGTTTCATTAGATGATTTTGAACCTATAATGTAATCAAGAGGTGATTCTAGACACCCTATTAATCCATTAAACCCTCTCCAATTATCATGACTTGTTGTCACTATGAAGGATAAATGAATTAAGTAATTCACCCATTTGGAAGGTCATTGTAGAGAAAACGTTTGATGAATGACTCCTAGGGAATAAGTGACCATTATCTCTTAGATTGGTTTGTGATTTCAATCACTTATTCATGTTTCTATTTGAGGATAAAAAAGATTTCACCAGAAAACTGATTGATGTAAAGGATCAAGTGTTTTATTCAAATAAATGGGATGAGTGTTTAGGAGTTTCTCATAAAGGATATTATGAGTAATATCGATGTTTATATCCAACTGAAAATGACAATATTTCCATGAAAGATTCTATTCTGGAAATGAATTGGGAAGACACTGTGAGAATGCTAATGGCAGTAGTACTGGATAGAAAATATCAATTTTTTTCATGTTTATCAAACATATGATATGTCCTATAAAGAGATAATTTATTATATTGAGGTATCAATATATATATATATATATGACAAGAGATGGAAAAATATACCTGTGTAGATATCTAAAAATGAAAATTATAGAGTTATGAAAACTATGAACTTTGGAAAATTCATCTGTTTAGCCTAGGTTAATATTTTCTTATTAGAAGAAAATGGAATTCATCCAAATGGAGAAGAAAATATGTCATAGTGTGGTGGGTTTTCATAATTCAATCCACTTTTAAAATAAGAGATGTTAATTGAAATACAGGGATAATGATGTGGGTAGAGTATTCTGAAATATTGTATGTTAATTTTATCCCTATGGAGAAACCATCAAGACCATGAGATTTGGTTGATCCAGGAATTGATCCAAAGGAAAAATTAGTTTATTTTTCTATTGAAGAAGGGATCATGTCCAGTGCTAATGTTTAGAACGAATTTGTGTGTAAAGTAGAAGAAAAATCATATTCTTTATTTTTTTTAGGTGGGGAATGACCCTCAATTAGTCATGAGTCTACTTGTTTCTTATAAATAATGGTATTCTCTTCTAACCTTATATTCTTAGGAAATTAGGTTTTATGATGAAAATGATGATTCCAATACTGATGTTTCCAAATAATTTTAGTTTTTTAAAAATAGATTCTACGAATCCTAAGGATGACATTGTTTTATTAGATGAATCCTTATTTAATGTTTATTGGGAAAATGAATATGCTGATACATATCCATTCATGAATAATTCTAAGTCTTATAAGAATATTAGTAGAGAGTGGAATAGTAACTCCCAATATTTTTTAGGGATTCTAGTTGTTTGAATCCCAACTATGATAGATGAGATATTTGAAGATGATGTGGATACACCTTTTACTTGGGTGAAATTCCCATGCTTACCTATTATTGGTTTAAACTATTTAGAATTTGATGCTGATGATTTTGATGGTGGTAGTCCACCTGAGCATGGTGGACTTTCCATTTAAGAAATTATGAGATATCCTAAGGTATATCTAGTATAAATAACATACCATGAAAATACACTAGAGCGTTTTACTTATAATATTCCTACAAGATATGCTGGAGTAGTGGCTACACATCTAGAGCTTGATAAAGGGACTTTTTTATGAGTATGTTTTAACATGATATGAGAGTTTTTACCTCCTACTCAAACTCATCCTCATACTAGTTACATGAAAAGAGATGATTTAGATGCCTTTAATGAATATCTATTATATGATCTTTGTATTATGCCCATATCTTCTATTTTCTAGGGTAAGGTTCTCAAGGACTATAATATATCTTTAATAGTATCAATGGTTGTCGATCACCTCCAACAGGAGTAGTTCATGATAATTTAAAATTTGGAAGTAGATAATAGAAGGTTAAATAAATTTTTTAGTGTTATCCACTATTACATTGAAAAAATAATTATATACCTCACTTTGAGAGATCTATCAGTTCTTGGATGTATGGAATCACTTTCTATAGCTGATGAATTTTCCTCCAGAGAATCTCCCTCTTAGGTTCCTACTATTGATGTTGGTTTTATCAGAACTATTGTAAGAAAATAGTCAAAATATTTTTTGGAAGAATATTCTACCTATGACCATAATGAGATTATATGGATAGATTCCTACAGTGGGCATAATACTAATTTTAATTGATAATTTATAAATAAATATAGAAGTGGCTGGGAAAATATTACAAAATCCATTGAGTATTACTTATCTAAGATTTTCCAAAGAATTAACTTAATTATAATTTCCTTTTTTAGATGAGAACCATCAGTTTGTTTTAATTACCATGGAATTAAAAGATAAAGTAAGTCAATTAAAGGAGTTAGTACCCCTATTTAAGGTGTTTATAGTGGAAGAGTCTAGTTTCTATCAAATCATAGAGCATAGTGGAAGAATCATCACCTATTTTGTTGAGATGATGGAGCAATTTCAATAAACCTAAAAGACGGTAATCAATGAACCTCAATCCATTCCAATGATAACATCTATATCTACCCATATATCATAGCCTCTTTAGACTCTATATTATGTTGATAGTCCTTTTGGACTTACTATTGTTGAGGTTATGAGACATCTGTGGATATTGGCATCTGGAATTGTCTTCATGACTCCTACACCTTCTTCTTCCTCTACTCTTGTACATGATATTATTAGAAAAGAAAATGACCCAGTTGATCCTACTGATCTCCATAACTAGGATTTAATAGACTTTTAATAGGATTTTATTGTTCATTTTTATGTCATTTGTTGAAGTACTTACATAACATTGACCTTAATGGGAACTCATTAGATTTATTTTACTTTTTTATTTTATGTTTTATCATAAATTTTGATAATCCCAAAGGGGGATAAAAATTTGTTTTTGGATAAATAATGTGGATTAGTATGAAATTTTTATAGAACTTTAATATTTTGGATGAGTATGAAATTTATATGGAAATTTACATTTATGGATGATTATAAAATTTTTATATCTTTTCGGATTGATAAATTTTTGAAATAAAATTATTTTTAATTTCAATTTAAACCATGATATGTGATCATAATAGGGGATATTTTTGGATAAGTCTAGAAATTTATTATTTTAATGTTCAAAAATCATTTTTATCTTTACCCATATGTAAGTCTTAAATTTTTTCCTTATTCCTTAAATAATTTCAGAAGTACCCTTAGGTTAGGCTTATAACCATTGATATACCATTAAAAATGTTCTATGTACCTTTTCACTTGTTGTTAGTTTCCCTTATATAAGCTTTTTTGTATTGGTTACACCCCTACAAAAGCTCTATGTACCCTTAAAAAATCATTTATCTACCCTTACGTAATACATATAATTTGTACTTTACCCTTAAATAATTATACTTTACCCATACAAAAAAAATTCATAACTTTACACAGCACATATAATCCTTTTTAACATTTATATATGTGTTTATTTACAATTACATAATATATATATTTATTTTGTTTTATCCTTACAAAAATGTTATGTAAACCTTATTCCTCATATGAAAAAATATTTATTGAAATTTTTTCTATTATAATGATGCTAACATTAGATCAAATTAGACTACCACTAGTTTACCTTTTTAACCATCAGTTATAGCATGCTAATTCTAGTCGACATCTGCTACCGCTAGTGAAACAATCATACCATCAAAACATATTTTCTACCACTACTTTATATGTGCTACTGTTAGTTTAAATAATGCTAGCACCAGAATAGATTTGATACAACTAGAATACACTACTACCACTAGAAGGATCTTGCAACCACCAGTTCCATTTTCTTCCACCAGATCAAGTATGATACTATTACTAGTAATTTGATACTATAAATCCATTTATGATACTATTAGTCAATATGATCTCCCATTGGTAGTAATATTCTACCACCAGTAGAGATATTATAATGCTAGAAGGATCCTCTACCATAAGTGGAACCATGATACCACTATTTTTTGTCAATTGAGTCATTCTACAACCATCTGAAATCCTACTTCCATATATGCATGGAATTAAATATAATTAAATATTTTTCCTAAATCTTGTTTATGTTATTTAATTAAATTTAGAGATACATGGATTCAAGAATTATTATTCTTAAAATGGACAGAAACACATTAAATAAATAGTTATAATTTCTCAAGATGCTTCTCAGTATGAGGAATTATCTCATTATAGTGATATATTGCAAGGGATAATTGGATATTAAGAAAATATATAAAATCAGAGAATCCCTTCATGCGTAAGTTATTCTCCAATACATTATACTACCAACTAAATGTATAATTTCAATGTTTAATGTAAAAAAATGAGTATTTTCTGGTGTTTTAAAAAATTATTCTTATCACCAAAAAACACAATCCTTATGAACAATGTTTAAATAAACATAAACGAAAAATTTAAGGACAATCAAAAATAAGAATAAGAATATTCATGACTATCTGCCGCTTGATCAGAGAAATAATAACTTCACAAACACTTCTATAATATTTCTTTTTTCTTCTTTGTTTTATATTACCTTCATGTTATTAATAATTTACTCTATAAATTTAATAACAAAACATCTTACATATTTTTATAGAGTTCAAGATTATATTTCTTATTTTTTACACCTACGATTCCCTGAATAAATGTGCAAGATGTTGTGTGTGTCCTAGAATAACTTGTGTAGATTTGTATAAAAAAACTTGATATGAGATATGGACCAAAATAATTTTTAAATAAAAATCTTGGCATTAGGTGATTATAAAGTGGATAGGATAAAGTCTTGTCAGGATATTGAACATCTTTTTTTATTGTATTTTTCATTGTTTGGTTTTCTAATATATTACGAACAAACTTGTTTTAACTTTTTAGACTCTTTAATCGAAATAATACTATATTAATTAACATAGTTCCTTATGTAATCTTTTTAATGTGATTAGATTTATTTCAAAAGTTTATGTTATTATTAAATTTTTTTTACTAAGATAAAACTAAACCTATGATAAATCTTTTAAAAACATTAAAAATTATATATTTATTATTTTAGATAACTTTATTTTTTTATTAGGGATTTTATTAAAAAAAATTAAAAGAAATTTATTAGAATCTAAATTCACCTTACCCATGAGTTTTCCACTAGGAATAACATTTATATTGACCTCAAAATGCAGTGAAAAGAATGAATAACTAAACAATTTGAAGTAAAGAGTTTTTATTTTCAATTTAAAAAAATGCATATAAAATCATATATACAAATGATTATCAAATTCTTGTATATTGTAAAAAAACTTTACCCATATTATCTTTTTATATCCATGTCATCTCGTCTCCACTCATTCATCTATCTCCAAACCATCATATTATTTAATTCCATTTTTAAGTTCAATGAATAAATTCATATTCCTAAAATGAAATAAAATAAAAAAACTAATGAATATATTATATCCCTACTACAAATTATCCGTCATTCAGCCTTGTCCTTTATAATTGCAAAAAGAACACTGTAAAAGGGGACCTTTTGTTTGCGATGACAAAAATAATTGATAAATAGATTGTTTATCAGTATTTTAATTTTCACTGATAAAGGTTCCATTTATCATCAGGTTAATTATCGCTGATAAAAGCCTCCAATTCAACATCTCTAAGAATTTAATATAAATATATATATATTTACATATATGATTTATATAATAGTAACTATATATATGTCAATATAATATATAAATATGATTAATATATCAACATTAAAATAAAAAATATATTATCAATTTTATATTCATAATTATATATATATTTTTTCAAATTTAAATTAGTCATTAAAAATATTTCAAAATATATTCATAAACATTAATTAAAAACTTTTTTATAAATATAATATATTAATATTTTATTTTCATAATTAAATAAATAACTACATGAATATATATTTATTTAAATATAGATTTTAGTTGAATTTATATATTTATATTCATATTGAATAATTTAAAATATAGAAATATATTTGCATGTATGTGTATTCATGTGTTTGTATATTAATGCATGTGTATGTGTGTGTGTGTGTGTTTGTATGTATGTGTATTTATGTATATTTATTTGTATGTATGTGTTTTTATGCATATATATGTGTATGTATATACATGTTGTATGTGTAAATAAGTGTTGTGTGTGCATATGTGTATGCATATAGATGTATCAGTTGGGTATGTATATGTTTATGTGTACATTTATTTATATGTGCATGTGTATGTGCATGTATGTGTACGTACATATATGTGTGAGGATGTATGTGTGTGTGTGTATATGTATGTTGATGTATATGTATGTATATCTGTATATGTGTACATATGTGTATATTATATATAGAATGTGTATGTTTATATACTGTGTGTAGGTTTATGTATTATTTGTATGTATGCTTATGTATGTGGATACATGTGTATGTACATGTACGCAGTTTTACGTGTATATCTGTGTGTATATGTATATATATGTAAATGTATATACATGTATGTATGTGCTTTTATGTTTATGTATGTTTATGTGTCTGTGCATGTATATGTGTATGTATAAATATGTGTATGTCTATGTGTTTGTATGTAATGTGTATGTCTGGGTATATGTATATGAATATATCATTATATGACAAGGAAAATCTTTTTTTTTCAATTTAACATTTATCAATTTAGTACATGTATATATATACATCTACGTACACATAATCACATGAAAAGTCATTTAATTCTTAAAATGTAATTACAGATATTATATATATATATACATTATTTTTTTAATTGTTTTCCATTTTAATATTTATTTATACATTTTCATTTGTTAATATTATATATTTTTATTATGTGTTTAATCTACATAAATAATTTTTTTCATTTTTATTTTAATATCTGTTGTATTTAAATATTTATACAATTATTATTTATTTATTTTAATGAGTAGTTTTTTATGAATATCTTGTATTTAAATTCACTATTTATTATTTATTCATTTTTAATTAAATTTTTATTCATTTTGAATATTCTTGTAACTCATATAATTTGTAGCATTTATTTTTTTAATATTTTCTCTAATTAATGTAATTTAATATTAATTAAATTTTTTTATTAATATTTAAAATTTATTCATTTAATATTCTATATTTAATTTTAATTTTTATCTAATTTTAATATTTTCTATAATAAATTTATTTTTTTATATGTATTCACTTTTAATATTTGTTCATTTAATGTTTTTTAATGTTTTTTTTGTTTTTTATTCAAATACATATTTTAAAATAATAATATTTAATACTTTTAATATGTATATAATTTATGTAATTAATATTTTTTTACATTATTTTTAATATATTTTTTTAAATCATTATAAAATTATAATTTAATCATTAATAACTAGTACATTATTATAAATCTCTTCCTTTATATATTTTTTGAAATATTTTTTATTTTAATATTTATTCAATTTATTATTTCATTTATTTATATAATTAAAGTTATTAATTCATTTTTTCATAAATATTTACAATTTATTTTTTTAATATATATTCATTTATTATTAAATATTCATATTTAGTAATTATTCACTTTTAATATTTTATTAATTTATTCATTTTTAATATTTAATAGTTTAATATTTCTATAATTTATGCATTTTTAATATACTTTTATTCATTTTAATTTATAAATTTTGATATTTTTAATATATTTGTAATTTACATATTTAATACACATTCATTTTTAAATTAATATTTTTTGATATTTATACAATTTTTATCTATTCATTTTTAATTAGTAATTTATTTTAAATATTTTTTAAATATTAAAAATTATGTATTTATTCATATTTAATTCAATAGTTTTTCATTTATATTTTTTTGAATATTTTTTAAATTTATTAATTATTAATATTATGGTGACATACATAATTATTATTGTTTAATCATTCATCATATTATTAATTCATTTATTATAATTTAATACATTTACAATAGTATTAACAAAATTTTTAATCATTTAATATGTATAATATTGTTTATTTATTTATTTTATTTTTTGTAATTTACTTATTTTTATTATTTATTCCCTTTCATTATAATGTACATTTTAATATTTAATTTTATATAATAATTAATTTAGTGTAATTTTTAAATTTAAAATTAAATTTTATTTTCAACAATTATTTTTTAGTGAAATTTTATGCCCTCATAAAAGATATATTATCTAGCACATGTTAGTCAGTGCTAATAATGGTATGATTTATTTGCGCTTTTTTAGGACCGGTAATTTTTTTTGCATTTATTATCACTAAAAAGTGCTGATAAATGATAAATTTTGTGAGGGGTAAGAGTGCACTCGAAGTAGCCGAACACTCTAACCCAAAGGATAGAAATTGGGAATTTTTCATATAATAAATAGTCAGCCAAAAATTGAACATATGAGAAAAGATTTAAATAAACTGAAAAGATTACATAAGGATTGACATGCTTCATGCCCAATGGGACCTACATGCATGGAATAAACACCACTCACACATGTTTTTATTAATGTTCAAGAATATAAATTGGACATGATGAAATCTAGCATGAATTGACAAGATACAAAATTATGCTGGAATTAAAAACATCAATGAAAATGAAAAAACAAACCATAATACATACAAAGTCAGAGCTGGTATTACTCTGACAGTCCTAATCACTTGATTCTTGAACATGGGTGCAAGAGACACCTTGTAACATCCCCAAATGATAAATGGTTATATAACTAAATGACATGACTCATGTCAACAAGGTACACCTTCCTTTTCGGGAGCCTATCTTATTAGAACTCCACAGTTAAGCGTGCTTAGTTTAGAGTAGTGATCAGGATGAGTGACCTTCTGGGAAGTTTCTCAGGGTGTGTGTGAGTGAGGACAAACCACACTAGAAATGACATGTGTTGGCCTGTGGGGACTATCATTATTCAGATGACCCGTTCGGGCACGTGGGGTGGACCGTTCGGGCACGTGGGTGGACCCTGGGGTGTGCGCCCCACGTGTCTGCGGGGCAACTGGTGGTACCTGGTAGGCCAGGACCAGACGGCCATGTTAAGGTGGGGTGTATGTGCTGTCACTGGGACCCGGTTGTCACATTTGGTATCAGAGGAGGAACCCAGCCTTAAGTGAGGTGCACTGCCTGGGTTGAGATGTAGGGCCCACAACAAGTGCGTTGTGCTCTAAAGCGGCGGTGATTGTAACATCCCCAAATGATAAAGGCTTATATGACAAAAGGATATGACTCATGTCAACATGGTGCACCTTCTTTTTCGAGAGCCTGTCTGATTAGAACTCCACAGTTAAGCGTGTTTGGCTTGGAGTAGTGATCAGGATGGGTGACCTTCTGGGAAGTTTCCTAGGGTGTGTGTGAGTGAGGACAAAGCACATTAGAAAGGACATGTGTTGGCCTATGGGAACTATCATTAGTCAGATGACCTGTTCGGGCTTGTGGGTGGACCTTATGGTGGGCTCCACGTGTGTGCGGGGCAACTGGTGGTACCTAGTAGGCCAGGACCTGATTGCCATGTTAATGAGGGGTGTTTGTGCTGTCACTGGGACCCAGTTGTCACACACCTGGATCTGTAAACCCTTAATTACTCTGTGCTTCTGGTTTAATCTCTAAGAGTCCACACATCTTCCACTAAGTATGGGAAGTCATCTGCACCATAAGCTAACCAAGAGGTGAATCTGAGAAAGACGACATGCTAGGTCTGTAAATATGATAAAGCAGGTAGTGGTTGTTAGCATGCCGGGGTTTTTCCAGTGGAAAATGATGAGACAAACCAGGAAGAATCAAAAAGTGATAAAATTCCTAAGTGTCGAGGGATGTAATGGTCCTTACTCCCCAAACACTTGCAGTTCCTCATGTTGGAACACCCAAATAGAAGGAGCCCATGGTCCATGCCAAAGAGAATATCAAGAGGCTCAATTGATAAACTGGGATAGATGGACGACATCAGTTCAAGGGGTAGAAAATCATATCAATGACTAGGAAAAAAACCACAACATATTTCCACAGTGGCATATGAATGCAACACGATCCATAGAAATAACTAGCTGTAGGCTAACCCAAGACTAGGGCCCATGTAATATTCCCAAGAAGCATATGGAACTACCAAACCAAATTAAATTTTAGCGATAAAATATATGATAATAATTTTAATGCATAAAGTTAATATAATATGAATAGTAAAATAATAACATCGACAATTCAATATGAAAGCAAATTGAATTTCGTAATTTACAAATATCAACCATTTTCAAATGAAATTGGAAATTTTATTTTAACTATATTTATTTAATTTGAACTAAATTCATTTAATCTAAATATTATTTGAATTTAGACAATACCACAACTTTACTCAACCGTTCAGTCAGGTTTTTGTCACTGTGTATTTTGTGGGAACTCACAGTTCTAGATTCTACTATATATCTAATGAAATGTATCCTAATGTCTATGTGTTTAGATTTACCATGAAAAACTAAATTCAGGGATAAATTTAATGTGTATTGATTATCAGTAAAACATTAACAACAAATTTATAAACATTGTGTTCTAAAGATAAGACCGTAAGCCATAATGCCTCTATAACATCCTCAATCAAGTCTAGGTACTCAGATTCTGTGGTAAAAAATGAAACCACAGACTACATGTTACACTCCCAAAAAATTGGGCCACAATTAATAGTGATTACATATCCAGTTAATGATTTTCTAGTATCAAAATTGTTTATATTGTTAGCGTGCACTTATTCTACTATAAATTCATAAGTATCCAATTTTTTACCCTAACAAAATGATAAATTAGTGCTATGGGAAAATGCTAAAGTATCCATGTTTGGGCATGTTAATATGTCTTCCTTAGAGTGCCCGTAAATCTAATATGGGTACATATTTCAATGGGAATTTCTGGTCCATTGAAAATCATACTATACATGATGTTTCCAACTATATTAGAATACATAATTTTAAACATAAACTGAATATCATCTACAACAATAGGTTCTTTTGTAAAATAAAATTTAAAGTGTTTTCCAAGAGGCGCACTAAAATTTTTGAGAGATTCAAACATATATATCATGGGAATATTTAAAATATAAGAATGTTGTGATAAATATATTAGTTTATTAGGCCTACCACTAATTATATGAACACCTAGATTTTTCTTAGCTGCACCAAAGGATTTTATTTCAGACTTTTATAGTAATTGAGATTTAAAAATAGTATTGAGACTCATGTTTTTACAAATAATAACCATATAATCAACATACAATAGATGATAAAGTATACCATTTTTAATTGATTTAAAATAAACAGATGTATCATATTGGATCCATGACAATTGGTTATCATGCATAAAAGAATCAATTATTTTTATCAATTCCGTGAGGTTTGTTTTAAACCATACATGGATTTATTCAGAAATAAAACATCACCCAATTTGAAAACTATTGAATAACACTTAATAGACATCATATAATGTTTCTCATTTAAATCACCACATAAAAAAGTAGTAATAAAATCATGTTTTTCAATTTAATGATCATTATAGGATAAAAATCATGAAACAACCTAATAGAAGAATCCATAACAATGGGGGAAACATCAAAATAGTAAATACCTTCTCTTTGAAGGAATCTCTTAGAATCTGGTTCTTCTATTTATTTTATTTTATTTCTAGTGGTGTTTTCTTCTTTCCTTTTATAAACCCACTTGCATCCAGTTAATTTATCATTTATTGGTTTATTTATAAAAGGAAATGTTTTTTTCTTGAAGGAATGAATCTCTTCATCCGTAGTGAAGAAACAATATAGAGTCTTTTTCATTAATGGATTATTTATATGTACATGGATCATCATTAGCTAGATCTTGGGAATTATGAATGTCCTAAAAAACACATCATGTTGAAAAAACTAAACATGAGGTCAAGTTACCCTCCTAACTGTATCTCATATCTGTTGATAGTCTCTAGAATTGGCAAGATGTTATATTTCAGAATCTGAATAAGAACTAGAGTAAGAATATGTATGGGTTTTGGGATGAGGATTAATAGGATTGGGCTAGATTGAAACTTAAAAATCGGATTGTGGAACAGTTTATTCATCTTGTTCTGAGGATGGATCACTACTATCAGGTGTGAAAAGCATGGATCTTGGATATGAAGACTGATGTAACTACACATCCTTACATATAGTGTTTTTTGAGTATCCATGTTTCTCAACCCAATGTTTGTAAAATTTTCAAACTTGGGAAACCCTACAAATATTAATTAAAGCGATCTTGGTTCAAGATTAATAATATTAACATAGCCATAATCAGTACAACCAAGGAATAATAAGTAGATATAAGAAGGTGGTGTACCATTCCATAATTATTTATGGGTTTTAATTTTTTTTAGAATAATGAAACCTATTTATAATTGAGACAACCATGCTAGAGGACTCTTCCCAAAATGATTTGGAGAGACTCGAGCATGCAAGAATGCTTCATCATCTTTCAAAAAAGTCATATTCATTATTTCTACAAGTCCAATTTATTGAGGGGGGGAATCTCTAATAGTCTTATGTCTTTTAATACTCTTAGATTCATAGAATTAAAAAAATTAGTGGATACATACTATAAAAAATTATCTATTTTCTTGGTTTTAAATCTTCTCCCAACCCGACTTCAACAAAAATTTTCTAGCTTTTAATGATCTGGAAATCATCAAATTTATTTTTCAGAAATTAAAGAAATCTTTTATTGAAAAATCATTTATAAAAGTGAAAAAAATAAGAGCCTCCTGCAAGGGGTAGTATTCCTAGATGTTCACCAAAGGTAAGAATGTATTCACTCTAAGGGGATTAAAGATTAAAAATTGGATCCATTCATGGATACACTATTAGCCTTTCCCATCACACAATCATCACAAAAATGGAAGGTTTCGTGGTGTAATGTTACTTAATAGCCCTTTACTACTGAGTTCTGCTTGACCCATTGAGATTATATTATCCAATATAATTTTTCCTAAAATATTATTATCAGTATTAGTGGTATAAACAATAAATAACAATCTTTAATGGGTATTTACATTCAAAACGAAAAAACCATTAATAAAAGAACATTTAATGATTGTTCTATAGACTTTGGTGATTTTCAGAAAACCTGTTTTAGACCTAAAAGTGAACCCCATTTTTGGTCAATAACCCCTAAGGTAATCGTGTTTCTATGAAGGTTTGAAACCTACAAAATATCAAGAAAAGTAATGATGGAATGGTCATCTTATTATATTAAAACAAAACATCTTCCTTTAACCCTACACCTTTTATTATTCCCTAATCAAACATCTCCTTCTACTCTATCTACCAATTCTAGGAATGACTCTATAATTGGAAACATATGAAATGATTAGTCTAAGTTAAGGACCCCCTTGAAATTTAGAAAATGGATATAAACATTTCACACTTCATCTATTTCATAACTAGAGTCTACTAAAAGGGATTGTTAATTCTGTTGTTTAGATTCATGTTCATGTTCAAGCTTCCTACACCTGGGATTAGTGTACCCAGGATTACCATAATGGAAACAAACAACATTTCATTCCCTATAATTAAACATATATTTGGGTTATTTATTCATGTAAAGACCCATAAATTTCAAGTAAATTTTTTTTCTTAATTTTGTTTGGAATTTTACAAGAATTCAGGTTCTCACGGCACGTGATTCCGAGGCCCGGTGTGCCTGAAATCATCTTCCAAAGTTTGGCTCGAGTACATTCAGTGAACGAATGAGCGGGTTTTTCTAACTTTTGAACCAGTGCTCGGAATCAAATTCTGAGGGCACCGATGGAATCACAGCACCGATATTTTCTTAGAAATGCCTTTTTCGGAGTTACATTTGCTCGGGTGTGGGTTTTAATATTTGGGGTTATGTTAAGAAATAAAATAATGTAGTGCGAAAAATTTATTTTTATTTCACTTAAAGCCACTTAAAAGCCACTTAAAGCCACTTGAACTAACTTGAAGCGGATAGGGTGGAAATCCAAAATTTCCTACCCTCTTGGTATGATATTTGTGAGGTGGGGCCCACACGAGCCCCACCGTTTCTCTTCCTCTGAGTAACGCACCCGCGAAAACTCCTCTTTAATGAAAGTCAACTGGTGCGTTTTTTTAAAACTCTTAACACCCCTATTAAATAGACAGTTAAGTCGTTACCATTAATTCACCTAATTAATGGTTCGTTTCTAAATTTTTTTTTCAAATTGTTGGCATGTAATAAAATAAGGCCAACACCCTTTTTGTTGACGGGTTGCTTGTTGAGAGGATTTGGAGAGACTGTATCTTCATCCTCCTTTGCGAAGAACGCAATGAACGTGAAGAACGCGAAGAACGCGAAGAACGCCGAACCTTCGAAAATCGACGACGCGACGCCGTGTACCGCGACGCCGACAATCCTCCTCCCGCGACGTTCTTCTACGACGATCCTTCCCTGCAACAATCTTTGATCAACACCGATTGAGGTAGGGGATTACGGATGTTTTAAATTTTCCTTTGTGGATTTTTATCCTTATTATGGATTTAATTCGTGAAATTAAATCTGTGTGTTTTTTTAACCCTTGGAGGTCGTCGACGCGACGCCATATACTGCGACGATTCGACGCCCTGCCGCGACGTGACGATCCTCTTCTTCCGCGACGTTTAATTCCGTGATGAACTCTCATTCGATGACTACGAAGAGGTAGGGGTTTATAATTATCTAAATCTTTGTGATTTATACCTGCGGAATTTGATTAAAAACAGTTGTAATACTTTTTTTAAAAATCGATAACGCAGTGGGTGCGGACCAACGAACAAGTCCTAACCCACCGCCCGTTTTGTTCTTGGTGTGCCAAACGGCGGACGTCGACAAAGCAGGCCACACGGGTGACGCGGGGTCCTCGTAGGGAAGGACGGACCTCGGGAGGACTTTCGGCGAAGACGGCATGGATTTATGACCACAGGAACTCATCCGGTGGTCCGCGGAGGAAACCGCCGGTGCGCCACGCCGGCACGGCGGCGCCGGCAGCCGAAGGTGGCGGCGCCTGACTTGAAATAGAGGAGAACCACCATGGCTGAAGCCGCGACGTCGGCCGTCAGACCCGCAACCGCATGGGTCTGGCAAAGGAGGGACGTGGCTTTGCCACGTCCGTTGGCGAGAGGCGGCCCCCCACGCGGGGCCGCAGTAAAATCAAGGGGTCGGCGCCCCTCTTGCTCCCGCTCGGCCGTTACGGCTGAGCCGCCAGGAGACCAGGCCGTGCCCAGTAGGGTCGGACCTAGACCCGGGTTGGGTCCCCCTGGTTCGGGCCGACCCAGGGGGGCTGGGCTGGGTCGGTTCGGGTCCAGACCCCCCGTTTTCCGACCTTTTTGGTATTTTTCTCATAACCTGAGCTACGAGCCTTAGAACGACGCGCCGTCAGTGGAGATGCGATCCTTGGATCGACACGGTCGTTTCGGTATATCACACTCATGGTTTCAAAATACTTTGTATTCGTCCAGGTTGGTTCGTACATGAAACCAACCGGGCCCTCGGAGCGGAAACACTCACAATTTGAGCTTCGAACGTCCGATTGACGTGCCACAGACTTTGTTGGATTCCTCTAAGTGAGACAGATCTTTTGGCTTACTCTGTACAAGGTTTGGACGCAGGTGGAGTACGGTCGGGTTGGTTTTGCATTAAAAACCAACCGGGCCCCTGGAACGAAAAAGCCAATAACTCTCAGACCGGGCGTCAGATTGACGCACCGTCTGCGACGTTGAGTTCCGGTTGACGATACAGAACTTTTGGATACATAAACTCTGGACTATGTGTCAGTTGATTTATCAGTCTCTCGGCTCATGGAGCGGACCTTTCCGAATGAGCTTGTTGTGTGCGGGAACCCTAGTGCTGGCTGCGACTGCGATGACGACGACGACTGTGCAGAGATCCGCAGTGGATTCGGCGACGACTGTGCCGAGATCCTCAGTGGATTCGACGACGACTACAACCCTCAGTGATCCTTTGTGGATCAGTGCTACCGATCCTGTGTAAGTATGATCCTATGTGGGTCAGCGCTTAGCGGTCCTGTGTGGGCCAGCGCCTACAGGTCCTGTGTGGGCTAGTGCCTACAGATCCTGTGTGGGTCCGATCATGTGTGGGTCTTTGCGGTGGTTAGTTACCTTTCGATCATGTTTGGGTCAGATCCTTTGTGGGTCATTGCGGGGGTTAGTTACCTATGGACCCTATGTGGGTCAGATCCTTTGTGGGTCATTGCGGGGGTTAGTACCTATCGATCCTTTGTGGGTCCGACAGCTTAGATGATTCAGTTGCAATATCTGATCATCTTTATCATCATATAAAGAAGTATTCTTGTGTGAGCTGAATCCTGTTTTGCTTTCCTTTGTGGATTGTTTTGTGCTATCCTGTGTGGTTTTATGTTTTGCTTTCCTATGTGGACTGGGTTGTACTTGGGCTCGGATGATGGAGCCGAACGAGAATTGATGACTTAGGTATATGTATGGGCATATACCTAAGCAGTGTCGGATGTTACTTCGTCATTGTATATTTCTTTTGTGGATTATCCTTTGTGGATTCTGGGAGACCATAAGGGTCTCGGGGTCCTTACTGAGTAGCTTATTCTCACCCCTGCACGGGCTATGCCCGCACTACGTTGTGTTGGATGTAGATGACGGACATCGCTGATCGTAGTTGAGGCTTGCGGAGCAAGACAGTACCTGGAGGAGGACCACTGGGCGGGACGTACTCGGAGCAGTCGACTGGACCCGAGGAGTAGTGGAGGCTATCTTTACCCACCCTTCAGGTGGGATTTCTAGTGGACAGCTCGACGTTGCGGCTTTACTTTTCAGTTTTTGTTTTTTCCTTTCCAGTTGTACTTACTTTCAGTTTGGGTTTGTATACTGGCCCACTTACTATTCTGCACTTACTATTGTACCTGTTTTTACTTAGTGGTTACTTCTGCCTGCTAGCTCTGTGGAGTTTGTGGTTTACATTTCAAAGGAAATGCCTTCCCTTTTATCGTGATTTACGCCTTGGTGCTAGTTTCCAGCCCCTTGCCTATGGAAGGCGGGCTTGGGGTAGTCACGACACGGGCCCCGAGGACGGGTTGTGACAATTCATATTTCTATTATCTTTATTAAATTGTCTCATTTTTACCTTTCGAATATGGTCAACCCATAGTAAACAAGATCTTTTCCTCACACTTTATTCTAGACTTAGATTGAAATTATTTGGATAGAAGGGAAGACTTAACCTCTTCAAGGGTTAATTCATCACAATCATACATCATGATTTCTACTAAGCTGTTATATGAATTATCGTAATAAATTATAAGGATGATATCTTGATGTTCATCATTAATAGTTAAATTTATGTTGGATAAATATAACACAAATTTGATAAATTCATCTAAATGGACCCTTATTTAACAACCATGATTCATCTAAATTGTGAACATTTGGTGTTTCTTATAAATAAAACCAACTGAAAAGGCATTATTGAATAGTTTTTCTTGTTTATTCCATACACTGATATTAGAAGATTTATAATTATCTTCCCTAATAACAATATCTCCTAAAGAAATAATCAGTGAACTCTGAGATTTACCTAAAACATCTAGGGAAACATATTGAAATTTAGTGATAGTCTATCAAGTTTCATTCATAGTTACAATGGGTTTATTTGTACCATATAGGCCATAAATTATGGCATACAGAAAAACTATGCCTCTCATCTTAATTATTCAAAGATTAAAGACATTGTAACCTTTAAATTTATGGATTTTGAACCGAGTTATTGATATGTTTACCCAAATGAGTTGATGCAGAGTTATTGTAGACAATTTAAACTATACACCAATAACCATTGAAAATTCTTAATACTAAAAGAGGCTTCTCACAATACATTTGAAATAAATTTGTGTTTAAAGAGGGGAAATAGGATATATATATATATATATAAATAATATCATAATAGAGTTGATTTGATAAGAGAAAAAATATAAAATTAAAACAGAAATAATTATTAAAACAAGAGAGATGTTCAATAGGAAAAGAGAAACAATATTTCTCTAATACCACATTGTAAGGTTTAAGAGTACACAATACGTAATAGAACACTAAAAAACCAAAGAACCAAAATTGTAACTTCGTTATAAAATAAAAAATTCATATAGAAATTTAATGTACAGGACAATAATTAAATAAAAGATAAAGAGTACACAAGGATTTACATGCTTCAACCCCATTGGAAAAAACCAGAATGATAAGAACACCACCCAAAAACAAGTTAAATTAATGCTCAAGAATATAAGATGGTACATGATGATATCCAATAGTAATGGGAAAGAAAAAAGAATGTAGTTTTTAGAAACATTGATGAAATGAAAAAACAAACTACACTACTTACCGAGCCGTATAAGGTAGTATTCCAGTGGACCTGAACTATTGATGTTGGATTAGGTGTGTGAGAGAAACATGGATCTGGAAAATCCTTCTTCCTCTTTGATTTTGTATTATTCTCTATGAGCCATAAATTGTTCCATTGATTATGGGAAGTAGTCTCCATCATATACTAACAACAAGGTCAAGCTGAGGAAGATGATTGGCCAGTACTGGAACCCCAAGGAAGTATATAGAGGGTGTTCAAGATCTAGTATTTTAATATATGAAAATTAAGAGTAAAACTAAGTGGATGTCTAAAGTGATCAAATGATAAAAAGTCAATGGATTCAGGGGTCATCAATTCCATGAAACACATACTGCCTCGAAACGTCACACCCAATCAGAAGGATCCATGGGTCCACACTGAAAAAAAAATCAAGCATCTCAATTGATTAATCGGTAAAGGTAGATGGCATCAGTACCTGAGGGGGAAGAGAAGATCAAAAACTAGAAAAATAAATGAAATGGATTGATATGGTGGCACAAAAATCCAACATAGGTGACGCGAAAAATTAGAAGAAGGTCACCTAAAGGCTAGGGACCAAGTCAAAGGGATAATAGGGAAAAGGTACATCCCAACAAAATTAAATTTGAGTAATAAAATAAATTTTAAGCATTTGAATGAATGAAAATAAAATAATATAAATGGAAGAAGAATAACAGGGAAAATTAAATATGAAAACAAATTGAAGACTATAATTCATAGATGTATATATGCTTTCCATTTTAATGTCAATAAATGTATATTTTATCAACACTTTTTACTAGTGCTGATAAAAACACATCTGCTGTTCTAAATGATCCCTATCCAAGATATCCCATGCCCACATCATTTATGCTCTCAAGGAAATTAAACCCTCTTTTCGCTTATTTTGAATATTTCACAGAAATTGGCACTTAAATCAAATATATTCCATTAAATACTTATTTTTAATAAATCCTTCATTTTTTACAATTTTTAAGTTCATCCTACTCTCTTAATATTTTGGATCTTATGTGACATGACCTATTTCAAGTACATGACCTGTGTTTTATGTTTTTTAGTCTATATAATTCTTGGGTTGACTTTCAGGTTGTTTGGGAAGCTTTTCCATGTTTTTAAGGTGTTTCTATAGGTGTACGGTTTGTTCAAAATTAGTGAAAAACTCTGCCCTGCATCCTGGAAACCGTGAATCATGTTTTGGGGGTCAGTAGTTGGGGCACAATTGGCACACGATTTGGGTAAACAATGTGAATACACAAAGGAAACTGCACAAAGGAAAATATAGGAAAACAAAAATTTGGTTCAAGGATTGTATAATCGTTCATGCCAAACATATAGGGAATGGTCTTGAAATATTATCATGACATGGTTGGAACATACTTTTCTAAACCATGCATCAAAAAAATAGTTTTTACATTTATTTTCTAGTAGAAAATTCATGGTTGGTGAAAATTTTGACAAATTATGAGATATAAATGTGAGATATATAGTTGTAACCACAAAAGTTTTTGTTTTAATATGGAGTAAGTCTCAGAAGCATAATTATTTCTACATGTTATAGGGATATTAAACAATTCTACCTCCTTAGTCATGAGAGATGATTCCCTCCAACCCAAAATAAACCTTTAGGTTAGTCAAAGTGAGTTAGTGATCCTGAATCCTCATTACGTCATTATTTTTCCCTCTTAATCTTATATTTACCCTTCCCCTCTATCACAAAACCATTTATCCAGTTCATTATATATTGATTTTTATTTTATGATGGTAATATTTATGAGATATGATAGAATATACTAAAGGGAATGTGACGTGATATCAGATATAGAAAATCCAACCACACTTCTTCATTTTTTCATTCCATTGAGTGGTTGGTGGCTTCTCTAAAATGTTCAAAACTATTGATCTTTATGTATTAGGTATGATTAACTATTTTTATAGAAATTGATTGTAAATCCTTGTGTGATTATTAAATGAAAATGCAGTTTGGTTATGTCTATGGAAATTTTTTCAATTTGGACGGATTTTAGGAAACCGTATTTGTTTATAATTTCAAAATGAATGTTTAAAATTATGTTATTTCATTCATTCAATAATGTTGTGTCATGAATTTTTTTCAAGAAATAATTGGTTTTATAAGAAATGGAAAATGTAATGGGATTTTTCATACATGGTTGGCCATAGTTCATTTGGGGATGTGACCCTAAGGAAGGTTCATGTTCCATTGGGGAACCCTGATATTTGTCACCCTGGGATTACTTGGTGAATGAAAAATAAACTGCTCATATGTATCTAACTATTTCATGGAACTCATGTGTGTGTTGGTGTGTGTGTGGGATAATGAGAATGAGAATTCTAAATTTTGAGAAATAGTTTAAAGACTTTATTTATTTTTTCCATGGAAATAAAATTTTGTTTCGGTATATAAAATTTTTATTTTTTTATCAAAAAGGATTTATATAAATTTTCCTTTCGATTATTTTCCTAGTGGCTTCAGTTGGAAAGTTTTTTGGGAAATACTAATACACATATACTCACCCACTTCTTGATAACTTTGGTGAATTTATAAATGTCATATTCTAGGATATATTAAAGGGAAATTTATCATACTCCTTTAGTGAAGCACCATTGTACCTTGGGTTTTGTAGGTGGAGTTGGAACATGGAGCTAGTTTGGATTTTACTTATAAAGATAACATAATGATGTTTTTGTGTCTTTCAATCATTATTAACATATATGTTTTTGTGTTTGGATTCATTATTACTATAATATAGTTTCCTACATTGGGTTATACCTTGGGTTGTGTTTAATATTAATGCATCATATTAGATGGATCAATGTATATTGTTTAATTTTTATAGGTTATTTTATCTTTAAAAGAAAAATAATTCCCAAAATGTTCCTAAGCCATTAAAATTATTTACCAGTCATTGGTTTTTGGGGGATGTTTCATAAAGACAGTAACACCTCTGTCACTTATCAAATGTGGTGGGATGGGATGTTATAACTTTTTTTGTGGATTTTTGGTTCTTCTCGTTGGTTCTTCTCTTTTTATCATTGTTTAGAACCTCGTGTTTTTTGACAAATCATCAAATATAATCTCTCAATTGATTATATCTTCCGCTATTATTGTTTCTCTCCATATTGATACTTCAATTTTGACATAAATCTATGAATTTTTATTTAATAAATTTTCATTATATTTTCTAATTTTCATAATAATTTATGTTTTATTCATTATATGAATTTTTAGAAAAATTCATTAACATTTTCATTTTTAATGGGTTTTTATATGAATCACAAAAATTTGTTCTGTAATTAAAATTATTTTTTTTCTATTTTTATTCAATTTTGATCAATAATTGTATTTGATAAAATAAAAGTACTCTCAAATTCTTCCATATCAATTTCAAAATTTTCTTGGGTAAATAATGAAAAATAAATATTTTATTGATATTTCAATAAAAAATTTCTAAAAAATTCATATAAAAATAGTTTTCAAATTATAATGAATTTAATTATCCTATTATTGTCATAAATCATTTGAAATGATTAAATTATTTTTAATGAGTGATGAATAAAAAATTTTAAATTCACATTTGTCTAGGATTGAAAATTTTTAGAAAATTAATTTTTCTAATTTTAATAACAATGTTTTTTATTTTATTAATTCCATTACTCAATAAAATTATTTTTTTGATTAAATATATCATCTTCATGATTTTTTAAATTTTAAAATTTGGGTTATTTTGGTGAAATCATCATTTTACAATTATACCCACTATCATAATTATTTTCACAATATCATGGAATATCAAAATTGATATTATAATTATTAACAAATGTATAATATGATTATAATATCTTTCATAAATTTTCAAATGTAATAACCATAATCGATTTTATTACATTATTTCAAACATTGTTGAAACATTGAGAAAATTTAGAGATTTTTTATAGGGAAATATTTTTATGCATACCCTAATACAAATAAAATCTTATAAATCCAATGTTTTATTTTGAAAATTGATCATGAAAGGGCATTAATTATCTCCCATGAAGAATCCATTTCAAAAAATATAATGATTTATGATATGTGAGTTATTATAAAAAATTAATTCTATTATAATTTATATTCTTATAAATCATCATCTTATTATGTTCAAACAAGTTGTTTATGTAATGAATATTTATATCAAATATTATTACTATATGTGTGTATATATATAAAGAATATCATTTTTGGTTTATATGATCACAAATTCTATGTATTTTTTTTAAATATCAATTTTAATTAATCAAATAGGATAGATAAGAATAAAAATTAGATAGTTGATAATTATTTAAATTTTTTTAGGATGGGGTTAAATATTTCATAATGTTGAAAAAATATACCATTCCATGTTTCTTAAATATGGGATCTAAAGGAGGCCTAACGACGAAATGGTAAGAATCTTACTCTACCTATTTCAGATTATTTGATTTTCTAATTCCTTTTACTCTTTTGTAATAATCATAAAATAATAACTTTAGTATATTAAATATATAATTATTATATTATAATATAGAACCAAACGTACCCACCCTTTATTCCATCAAATGTTAAGTGAAAGTATCACTCGTGCATTCTTGTTGACTACTGCTTCCATATAGAGATACAATTCATTTTACATCACTATATTTCATGGATGGTTATGATGATGGGTTTAATGTTTATATATGATATTTCTAGTATAATAATTATTCTATGGTTTTAATCTCATATATTCCTTCTTACCTACCCATCTATTTGAAAATGATAACATTACTCATGAGTATGTGTTGAAAACCACCACCATGAAGTGATGTTATTTGTTTTTTATTTATAATTTATATGGATGGTGTTAATAATATGTATAATGAATATATATTGTATTACAATGATTTATAAATGTGAATTATTATATACCATTATTTTGTTCCACCAATCGAAAATAGAAACAATGTTTATGTGTACGTATGACCTTCCCTCTCCTTGAACGACATAATTTATTTTTCTATCTATATATTTTATGGATGAATATAAATATATATATATATATGATGAAAATATAAGATATTTATATCATGGTAAACATTTTGGAAATGAGGGAACCACTATTAATGTGAAAGGATCGAAACTGGATAACCAAATCTTCCTGAAAAATGAAATAGTTAAAAATAGGAAATGATGATCTTAATAAAGAATTTTTAATAAATCAGTTCTAAAAGGATACAAGTGGATTATATATGATATTATAAGTATGTAAATTATTATAGTATAGATTTGAAATAAATTTAATTTTGTTATACAAGAGGGTAGACCACTTTTGAGGAATGTCAAACCCGAGGTAATATATATAGTTATAATCTCATTATTTATCAGGATTTTTTATGATTAGGTTTTTAATAATGAAATTGTAGTTCCTATCAACCATTATTTTATTTTAATTATCAAAAAAATTCTTAAAATGTTTTTTATTTATTTAATATTATTTATTAATTCTATTTATATATTTATTATTTTATATTAAAATTTATATTATTTTAGTAATTAAAAATTTTATTATATTGATTTATAGTAATAATTTTATTGAATTTAGTTTTTGCTAAATAATTAATCATTTATTTTTATTATTATACATTATTATTTTTTTTATATTATGAAAAATTAATTTTATAAGTATAATTTCCTATTTACGTATCCTTTGTAAATAATTATTTACCTTTAAGGGAGAATTGAATGTTTTTTACCCTTACATAACATTATTTTCACCATTAAACATGTATTATAATTATTCCTTTACTTTTATATAAGTTTATCTTACCCTTACACAAGTGGTGTACTCATGTGTTCACCCTTACACATTTTCAAACATACCCATATGTTTGTAGTTTAATTATTTTTACCCTTATAAAACTCTATATTACCCATACATGACTTCTAGCTTACCCATATATAAGCAGTTGAATTTCATGTTTACCCTTAAACAACCCCTTGTTTACTATTACACATGATTAGTTTACCACTATGTAGACATTGTAAATTAATGATTTAATTTACACAATTATGATTTACCCTTACATAAGATGTGTGATTTCATTATTTCCTTTACAAAGCTATGATTTACCCTTACATGAGGTATTTAAAATATGTGTTACCTCTTCACATATTTTTTATGATACCCTTACATGGGTATGTATACCCTTACATAGCACATATTACCATTACCCATGCTATTATTGTTTTATTTTAACCTTATTAAGACTATGGAATTTATTTTACACCGTTAGGAATGCGTGAAATTTAACCCTTACAAATAATCTTATTTACTGGTTTACTTTGGTTCATGTTATTCAAAAAATTTTATTTTTTGTATGCATAAAAAAATTATTTAAATAGTTTTAATCATTTTAAAAATTCATATTAAATATATAGATAATTTGATAAATATTTTTATAGTGTATTAAACTATATTATTGGAAGAATTTTTTTTCTTCTTTATTGCATATTTATATAGTGCAAAACAAAAATATTTCAATTTTATTATTTTGAGTTGACATTCTTTTTGTTTTTATTTTTTCTAAAATCATTTTTAAGATAAAAAAAATTATTTATACATATTTTATTATGATTAATGTAATATATTTAATGTTTTATATTATCACGTGAATTGAAATGGAATGTTATTTAAAATTTAAAATTTAAATATTATAGAATATATCTTGTGAGATATATGTGTTTTATTTGTTCTATTATTATTGAATGTTTTCAAATGAGTGTTTTAAATTAACTTGAATGGTTCAATTTTTTTAAATTTAAACAATAATATATTTCTTCTATATTCAATAATTCTAAAATCACATTTTTGATATTTTTAATTTTAATTTCCTAATGATTAACCTAGTATTTTATTAGTTATTATTTTTTAAAGGGGTTGAGTAATTCATCGAAATAATACCGGTCAAGATTCTTAAAACATGGACATAAATAATTTAATATTCTGAATGATTCCATAGCATTTCCTAATGAATTTGAAGCTATAAATAGAGTCCTTTATAGTTCTTGAATAACAAAAACACATATATAATATCTTTCTCCATCATTATACAAAAGTGACCATTCTATATTCAAGATCTTCAAGGATTATTCTTTATAAAATCCTCTTATTCATTATAATTGTGTCTTTCAAAATTATATTATCTTTCACACTCTCTATATATTTTAATTCTCCCCTTATTTTCATTATATTCCATGAAAAATTGATTCTAAGATAAAAAAATCTCATTCCTCATATTTCTTCTATTCATGGTGCTTACTTCCATTAAAGTAAGGGAATAATGTTTACTTGTATTTTTTTGCTTTTCAAAATAACTTGGACTATTCATTTGAGTTTTCTAGATTCACCATTTATGATATAATTTCTTTGTATCTAAATAGTTATTATAACTTAAAATTAATTGGATAGTATTGGTATCTTGGAATCCATTGAATCCATGGGACTAATAAATTAAATCCTCGATAGATTCAGGTGGTAGATTAAATTTTATGTTATTTTAGTATTTCCATACTTCCTTGTCATATATCATGTCTCATTTACTTTTTAAAATATAATTAAATTACCAATTTTAATCATATTTTTATTAATTTGTTTAATCCATCAAACATTCTTAATAAATTAACTATTAAATATATCTTTATTAATTTCTTCTATTTTTAATTTTATTTTTTAACTTTTAATATTTTGATTCTTTTAATTAATTAAAAGGTTCAAATTTATTTAAAATATGTTTTAAAAATTTATTTTTTCCGTTAAATGTATTAAATGGAAAATCACCCCTATTTACATTTTAACTCTTATCTTCGACCAACATTTGGTATCAATGGTGTTATTATTTATATAATTTCAGATTTTTCAAAATCATTCAATGTTTTTATTTTTAATATCTTTAACTATTTTTTTAAATAATGGTCTTTAATTGAAATGGATTTTTCAAGAACCCATGGTGTTCCCAAATTAAAATGACTGGGTTGTGCTTCATTTTTTATAGTACACAATATTCTTATAGGAAATATATAATTTCAACTTTCCTATGATCTATAGGTTATCCTATTAATAAATTTTTTATGCATGGATATTCTCTTTCAAATGATATGTCGCTACTCGTCCCTCGGGGCCCATGTTGTAACTACCACAAACTCGCCTTCCATAGTCCATGGGATCACAACTAGAACCAAAGGCGTAATTCCCTAAAACTAGGAAGGCAATGCCTTTATAACCTATAAACACACACAACAGATAAGATCACGAGTAAACTGAATAACCAAAAAGTGAGTACAGTAAGTAAAAAGGGGCCAGAATACAAACCCAACTGAAGAGTACAAGAAACTAAAAATACAAGTACAACTGAGGAAAATAGGTAAAACAACCTTTGGGTCATCCTAAAAGGTTCCCACCTAAATGGTAGGTACATATTGCCTCCTTAGCACTCCACATCCATCCGCCTCCTCTGTGTACCAACATGCCATAAGGTCCTCCTCTGGGTACCATCCAGTCCTTGTACTCTCAGCCTCGGTCAGCGTTGTCCATCATCCACATCCAAAACAACAAGGTGCATGCATAACCCGAGCAAGGGTGAGTATAACGATACTCATAATGGACCCTGAGACCCCCAAGGTCTCACAAAAATCCAACAAGAATAAACCACAATGTATGAAATCAATAGATAACCCCACTTAGGTATATGCCCATACATATACCTAAGTTATCAAGTAATCAATATCAATCATGAGGAAAACACAAAAGTTACTGACTCAGCTCAACCAGGATTTTTATTCACATTATCAGAACTAAAACTGCTAGATAACTTCTCCTCTATCAAGTACAATGTGCATGTCGTGATACAAAGGGACTTCCCACTAACCTTGGACAGCTGAGGTACTCCTCCTGTCGAGTACTGTGGGTCTGCTGCATCACCAAGGAGCTCCCCACCGTGGCTCTGCAACCACAACCAGGTGATCCTCCTCTGTGGGTCTGCTGCCACAACAAGGCTCTCCACACTGGACTAGTCGAGTCACTCCGAGTCAAGCGGTCTGCAGTGGTCAGGTCTTAGCCAGCTACTAGGTCTCTGTAGTCTGCTCGCTCGTTACTGAAAGGATCCACTCCACGAGATACAGGTAAAAACTCAAATGACCATGAATTCCCTCAAAGAAGTATCTTAATGATTCGCCATGTTATAGGAGTCTCAACGCAATAGGCGGTGCGTCAATCGGATGCTTGGTCTGTGTGTTAGTAGACTTTTAGTCCCGGGTGCCCAGTTGGATTCCTACACGATCCAACCTGACCGTATCTCAACTATACCCCAAACATCAATGGGGTATACTCAAAGGGACCATCATTCTCCAATATTACCATGTATCCTGACGGTTCGTCAAACAGACAACTAGGGCCAATGATATAGCCAAAAGAAAGTAAAGGGTCGTAGGGGGCTCGAATCCGGTATGAACTGGTCGGGCCGACCCGACCCGACCCAATCTCGACTGACCCGTTCTGGTTCAACCAGCCCTGACCCATTGGGTCTGACCCAACCCATTATGTGGGCCAGTCCATTAGGTTCGGCCCAGCCCACTAGGTCGAACCCAGTAGGCTGCGAGGAGTCGCAGAGGGTCCTGAGAGTGCAGACCGGTCGCGAGGGTGCAGACTCGGCCCGAGTAGGCATGAGGGTGGTTCGTCCCGGAGGGCGTCTCAGGGGCGTTTTAACCTGGAGGGCACTGTGAGGGTGCGACACGGCCTGTAGGGCACCACGAGGGCCCTGCGCGGCCTGGGGATGGGGTGGCATGGCCGGGCCCTAGAGGCCAGCTCGGCTGGGGCACTATGGGGCGTGAAGAGGGGAGAGTAGCGGGGGCGTGGAGGCACGTAGGCCGGTTCATCTAGAATCTACGTGGGGCACTCCGGGTGCATGAGGTGCACAGACAGCCGTGTCGCGGATCACACGGGGCACACGAAGGCCGGCTCGGCCGAGGATAAGGGGGGCACCATGAGGGGCGCAACAGCTAGAAGCCGGGGCAGGTTCCGGCCAGAGCACGACTCGACCGGGGTGTGGCGTGGCTCAACCGATTCGGACAGAGGGTGGAATGGCCAGCGGGCAGCGCAGTTGGTGCGGCTCGGAAGCTGTAGGGTAGCGTGGTTCGGCTCGGGGCACTAGAGCATCATGGGGGCGGTGCAGGTTGCCTTCGTCGCCATGCCAAAGAACATCAGAAAGATGATCGGGGGAGGGGTCTGACCCCATTGTTTTTTTCCGCACCCTTCCACGTTTAGGGTGATAACAATTGGCTCTCATGAATGAAGAAAAAAACAAGCATGAAAGATATCTTAAAAACATTAATTCCCTTAATCCCTCAATAACAAAATATTCCCTACTTGCAAGGAAAAATAGCCATGGATCACCATGATAATAAGTTGGTCTGTGTTCTTTGTTTTGTAAGAAAATTAATAAAGTAATAATATCATACATAAATAAAATTAAACCCCTACAATGTTCTATGTTCACCGGAAGAGTCACGGGGAAGAAGACAGATCGTTGGGAAATGATGGACGTCGGTGTCATCGGTGTTTTCCTCAATCATCGGTTTGTGAACCGGCTCGTCATAGTCGAAGACATCCTACATTAGAGGAAGTCCCGAGGAAGAAGGTTGAAGTCAAAGTCTTTCTTCATTGGGAGATATTTATTCATCGGGAGAAGACGTACTTCATTGGAGAGCTTAATCCTCCAAGTGTTGGGCATCGCGTCACATTACCAGCACTTCATCGCTTGGTGAATCCATCCCAAAACCTCCTCCCAAGATCCATATATATTGGATGGGGGGTTACGATCTTTGGAATTTATAACGGTTCATTTATTAGGAACCTTCCTAAATTCCAACGACGTTATTACATAATTTAAATAGGGGCAAGACAATTAATTTATGATGGCGCAATGATGAGGTGCGTTGGAATGATTAATGGAATGCGTGTTGGAAAAATTAAGGTGGAGGAGATCAAGAGGCTCTCCCTCATTAATTGTGGGAGATAAGGGGTTCTCCCAATTAAAGGGGAGTTGCAAGGGGGTTTAATCCCAGGTGGTCCCCACCACCATAACCTCTCATGGGAGGTTCTGGTTCGGTTTGTCCCCACCACCTTAACCTCACATGGGAGGTTAAGGTAAGGTGGTCCCCACTTCTCAACTTCCACGTGTATGATAAAACTCTTGTGGTCCCACCTCCACAATATTCAAACAGGTGCGTCTAATAAAAATAAAATGTTTTCACGTTTTTATTTTTATTTTATTTCTTCAAGAAAAACCCCAAAACTAGCTATCACCCTCGACCAACATTCATCGAGTTGAATTTTTACTTAAGAAAAAACCGGTGATGCGAGTTCAACGGTGACCATGAATTTCAATTCCAAGAACTGGTTAAAAAGTTATAAAACACCGCTCACGTGTTTACTGAACGTACCCGAAAAAAAGTATGGAAAATTATTATCAGTCACCCTCAACCCGCGCCAGTCGAGGTTAGGATTTTTCTAGGTGAAACATGCCCCAACGAACCCAACAGTACTCTAGTATTTTTAATCTGAGAGACTGTTTAGATGTTATGAATTTCACAAAAAAATAATTGTCACTTAATTATTTTATTTGCGGACAAAAAATAACTTTCTATGGTGGCCCGCATCGGCCAATGTTAGTATCTTCTTAAAGAAGGCATACCCTCATGTGTTCAGCGGTGGCCTCAAATTTTTAATCCGAGTTACCATTTTTGTGTTACAAGAATTTGAAAAATAAAATAATTTATTTAATTATTTTATTTACGATTATGCCATTTTTTTGTTCTCTCATAGGAGGCAGGCGCCGATTAATATTAAGTCGCGCCTAGGGTAAACACACCATACTGATCAAATTGGTGCCCTTAGATTTCTGATCTGAGTAACTGTTTAAGAGATATTCCACTTTTGTAGGAATTTTGTTTCCGCACATTAACATAAGCTTAAAAAAACTTCGATATATCTTTTCGGGAACTCCAGGCCCCTGAATCACGCGCCGTCAGATTTCTCGTACTCGTAAAATTCCTATATATTTAAAAAAATTAAATGGAAATTCCAGATCATTACATTCTCCCCAAATCAGGGAATTACATCCCTGTAAGCCACAACTCAAAACAATGGGAACAAGTGGGGGTACTAAGCATGCATCTGAGCCTCCCTCCCCCACGTGCTCTCCTAGAGGTTCTCATGCTGCCAGGGAACATGCACTAGAGGTATTGAACGTTCAAGAAGGACCCGCTCCTATCCATCCTAAATCTCAAATGGACCCTCTATAAAAGTCACCCCATCATCGATGTTCATCTCTCTATGGTCGATTATGTGAGAAAGGTCATGCACGTATCTCCTTAGATCAGATACGTGGAAGACATCATGCACCCTGTGCAACTGAGGTGGTAGAGCTAAGCTTAATGCCACCTCACCAACTCTGCTGAGGACCAAAAAAGGTCTGATGAACCTCGGAGAAAATTTTCCGCCTTGTCCAAATCTTCGTAAACAACGTTGAGGTGAGACCCGTAGAAAGACATGGTCTCCATCCTCGAACTCTAGAGGTCTCCATCTTTTTCCAGCATATGACTTCTTCCTGCTCTGTGCTGTCTTCATCCACTTCTGCATGATCTGCACCTTCTCCATGGTATCCCATACCATCTCTGGTCCCACGAGTACTAACTCACCTATGTTAGTCCATCTCAAAGGTGATATGCATGGTCTCTCGTACAACGCTTCAAAAGGTTCCATCCCAATGGTGGAGTGATAGCTGTTGTAGTATGAAAACACCACCAAAGGTAAGTGATCCTCCCAGCTGAAATCGTAGTCGAGGAAACAAGAACGAGCATTTTCTTGAGGGTCTGAATGGTCCGCCCAGTATGGCCATCTGTTTCAGGATGGAAGGCGGGGCTCAAACGAAGCTATGTTCCGAACGCCTCGTTCAACCCCTTCCATAGCCAGGAAGTAAAACATGCATCACGATCGTAGAAAATCATCTAAGGTACTCCATGTTTCCACACAATCTCCTACACATAGAGTCGTCCCAAGATCTTTACTAAATCGTAGTCTCTAATTGGTAGTAAGTGGGTTGACTTGGTGAGTCGGTCGATGAACACCCAAATCGAGTGCTGATCCCTGGATGTACGTGGATGTCATGTCACGATGTCTATGGATATATCATCCCACTTTGACTCTAGGACCTCTAAAGGCTGAACCAAGCCTGCTGGTACCTGATTCTCCGCCTTCACTGGCTGACAAGTGAGGTACCAAGAGAAAAACTCTACAGTTTCTTTCTTCATTCCTGGTTACCAGTGCTGTCATCAGTGGTCCTAGTATATCTTCACCACTCTGGGATGTACCTCTAGAGGGGATGTGTGGAACTCCCTCAACTCATCCTCCTGAAGTGACACTAGTACCATGGTACTTCCCCTAAAGAGAATGGCATGCTCCCCAAATTTAGAAAACCCATCAGGTGCATTCCTATGGATATCCGAGCATGTCATGTCTCGCAGTCAGTGTCTCCATGTTGTTCCTCCCCGACTAGCTAAAGGAGTGGGGGAGTGATTCTAAGAGACTAAATAAAAGCTGCTCCTTCTCGATCCACAAAGGGTATCTTCAAAGCGGCTTGTTTCTATGTTTCCTCACTTAGGAGATGCAGGCAAGACCTCTTACTGAGTGCGTCTGCTACCATGTTCCCCTTACCAGGAAGATAGAATATCTCAATGTCGTCTTCTGCTACCAAGAGGGTGAGGTTGGCCGCCTCCCGAGTGATTAGATGCACTCTCATATGCATGAGTTTATCATGTGCTTCATGGGTTTACTTTTTCACCAACTAAATAAAAACCCATTCCAATGTTTTAGATGAACCACAACCTCTTTTCCTAATATAGTCAATCTGATTGTGAACTGTGGATGTCAATTCCAAACCTAAACTAACTTCATAAGGCCTTGACTCTGCCACCAAGAGGTTTCAACCGAAAATCACACCTCAAGGTTCAGATCACACCGTCAGTGTAAGTGTGATTATCGAGTCTCCTCCCAAAGGTATCTCCAGACGTGATGGTCATGTAAACAGTTTAACTAGAAACTCTAGGTCCTAGACAAGACTCATGGATGGAAGGAATGATAGGTACCTATGTCTATTTATACGGTAGCTAGTAGTATACATAGACCGTAACTTGAATCATTCCTAGAGCCCTTGGGTCGCATTCCTTGATCACATGAAGGTACTCTCTTCCCCCTATCTTCCAGCTCCCTGAGCCTGGAGGGGACCAAAATGGGGGGTGGTTGTAACATACCTAAATGTACACCACCTCATATTACTACCCTAGATCTGCCTCCATGTCTGTAGCATAGTAGATTCATCTGTCCCAAATACTTCTTCTTCCCGAATCAATTTTTCACATGCCCATGTCTCTAAGACTGGTGCCAGTTTCCCGCTTTCCCACTACTAACATCCACTGGCTGCATCCACTCAGCCAAGGATTATTCAACCATAAATGTTCTCGTTAGAACCCTAACATAAGTAGGAATACATAGAAGAGTAATTCTAGCTTGGATGTCCCTGAAGACACCTCGCTCATAGGTCCGAGCTCTGAAGCACTGATCATATCGTATTCATCGAGTAATAGGAAGGATCGGTACACCTCGATGAATACTTAGCTACCGAAATGTCATCCTGCCAAATCTCTATAAGTTCTAGAGAACTCTCAACCACCTCCTCAAGCCAATACTCATCCACCTGTGAGTTAGCTCACCATGGAACCTAAGGGGTATCTGATGCTGAGTCACACGTAAGGCACTAAGCCTATAAGTGTCTTTTACTAGTACCACAAGTCGTAACTTTTGACCAACGGGTAGTGATATAGATGACACACTACCTGAAGGTACTATCTCGGGTAATAGTCCACGTACTGAAGCCTCATCACTATGCAGACCATCCTCATGGTGTCTCACGGAAAAATTCTAGTTTCTAAGATCACCATATGTTCTATTTATGTCTCAAATAGGTGGAAAAATCTAACAACCACCTCCATCCATCCCTCAGTTGCATGGGAAACTATCTCACCTCGAAACCTCAGAGGCCTCTACTGCTGGAACTCGTGCAACGTGCTACGTCAGCATGCACCATCCACTAGTGAGACCAGTGGTATCTGCTACCCAATGGGTGGTGGTACTGCTGGTACACCACCTGAAGGTGCCAATATAGTACGAGGGACCTGCACCGGATCCTCATCGCCCAGTGGGATATCAGTGCGTACAACTCTTGGGACTCTAGATGGTCATCTATGGGGATGCATCCAGAAAGAAAAATATATGACATGGTCAAAAAATTATAACCGGTGAGATGACCTGGTTGAGCTGACATAAAGAAAACTTTTGAAAACACACACGCATTCAGTGTTTTCGTGCACTGAGTCAGAAATCAGAAGTCAGGGTCTGGGTATATGGATATATCGGCCACCACACCAAAAATGGACTACCTGAACTAAGAACAACACTCACTACTCTTAACCCAATTTCTTCCTTGAGAATAAAGATCAGAGTTCTATGTTCTGTGGTAGCACCGACTCCTCTAAAACCAATTTGTCATGACTCGTACCCTGGGGCCCATGTCGTGACAACCCCAAGCTCGCCATCCATAGGACATGGGCTGGTGACTAGCACCAAAGGCATAATTCTCTAAAACATGGAAGACATTTCCATTATAACCTATAAACACACACTACAAGTAAGATCACGAGTAAACTAAATAACCAACAAGTGGGTACAGTATGTAAGAAGGGGCTAGAGTACAAGCCTAACTGGAGAGTACAAGAAACTGAAAGTACAAGTACAAATGAGGAAAATAGGTAAAACAACCACTAGGTCATCCTCCGAGGTCCCTACATGAAGGGCAGGTACAGATTGCCTCCTCAGCAGTCCACATCCATCTGTCTTCTCCTTGTACCGACACACCGTAAGGTCCACCTTCAGGTACCGTCCAGTCCTGCTACTCTCATCCTCAGACTGTGATGTCCGTCATCTGCATCCAACACAACGAGGTGAGGGTATAGATCATGCAGGGGTGAGTATAATGATACTATGTAGGGACCCCAATACCCTCAAGGTCTCACAAAAATTCAACCAGGATAAACCACAAAGTATGAAATCAACAGATAACCCCACATAGGTATATGCCCCTACATATACCTAAGTTATCAAGTAATATATCTCAATGATGAGGTAAACACAAAAGTTACTGACTCAGCTCAACTAGGATTTTTATTCATATTACCGAAACTAGGACTGCTAGAGAACTCCTCCTCGGTCGAGTACAGTGGGCCTGCTGTGATACCAAGGCGCTTCCAACTATCCTTGGACTGCTGAGGTACTCCTCCTATCGAGTACCGTGGGTCTCCTGCATGACAAAGGTGCTCCCCACCATGGGTCTTCCACCACAACTAGGATCTCCCCCTAATAGCCTGCAGAGGTTCTCCTCCTATTGAGTATTGCGGGTCTGCCGCCAAAACTAGGCAATCCACTGTTGTGGGTCTGCCGCCACAACAAGGCACTCCCTGCATGGCTATTCAAGTCCCTTTGAGTCAATCAGTCAGTAGTCATCTGGTCTCAGCCAGCTACTAGGTTTCCACACTATGCTCGCTCGTCACCGTATGGATTCACTCCATGAGCTATATAAGGCTCCGACCTTAAACCTTACTTAATATTGAATTAATTGAATAATTCACATTGAGGATCTTTTCAGGTTTATAGTTTTAGAGAATTATTACATAACTATTACATCTCAAAAGATTACAAAGTAGTCACTTCTACTAAATTTCCAAAAAAAAACTCTTAAAAAGAAACTTGTCTAGTTCCATTTTTTAGGTAGCGTGACTTTCCCTTGATCCCATCCTTGACCCTATTCTACGTTAAGTCCTGTGAAAAACATTTCAAAAACTTGTGATGAGCATAAAAAGCTCAGTAAGGGATACACAATGAATGAAAACTGTTAGTTTTTCAAAACAACAAGTAAACCAAGTATACATTATCAATGTAATACTTTTCACCTTTTCGAAGTAGAAAAAACTCTTCACTGAATAAAAGTTCATTACTTACCTTTCTGTAACCAAAAGATTACCATAAAACCCTTATAATGATCACATAACATATAAAGGTAACTTGGGACATACTTAAGTGGAATAACCTTAAGGTTGACTTCCACACATATCACTTAATAGAATATCTATTCGGCCAACTTCCATACATACTTAATGGAATAGCCATACGGCCAACTTCCATACCCAATGCATTGGAGGTTATAACTTAACCACCCATCCTAGTATTCATAGCACCACCCATCATAATTTCCAAGTACCATTATAAAATCATAAGGCATTAATCTAATATAATGGAAAGAAAACATTTCCACACTTTGATCATAATATATCACTTAAATATATTTACATAACAAATCCATTATAAAAACAATTTTCAATATCAAAATAAAAGAAAATAAAAACATGGTATTTATTTTTTTCATTAAATGGTAATGGCTTGTAGAGGAAGCTGAATCTCAAAAAATGGTCACAGCGGCGGAGAAGTCGTTGTCACCGCATACGTACGAGAAAAATATTCCCCTTTGTCGTTTAGTAAAATGCTTCTTATAAAAAGATTCCTTTTGAATAAACATAAAAGTCAAAGGGGTTTATACACCGTATAAATGAAATATGTGTATAAAATGAAAAATTCCTCAATGAAAGGTGATTGAGACGAAGTCCCTTAAAAAGACAGTATCCTTGGTTTAAAGATATATGAATTACATAATTATGTGTGACAAACGAATACACCAAATATAAGTGGATATTAAGTGTAAAACAATCAGTGGTTATCCACACGTATTCATAGAAAGACATATTCAAGGAGTATAAGTTTATCCCAAAGAATCAAATTTGGGTTAATAAGTTCCCTTGTAAAAATTTGACTGCCTAACGATGTCACTTCAAAATTCAGAAAAAGAGTTGATGAGAGATAAAAAGGGTATCTCATCGCATGGAAATAAAATTTAAATCAATAAGGATATAGAATAAAATATCCCAACATAATATTATGTGAATTAAAAGACATAACAAAATAATTATTTTAAAAAGAGGAGGGTGAAACGTTCCCTTACCGACATCGGTATCTTTCGAAACATGCACCCCGTGAAAGAAAGACAATACAAAATTGATGTAAATACTCATAAATAAAAGTATATTACACAATGAGTAAAATAATGGGAAGTACATACACCACTCAATGGAAATTGTGTAAAATGTAGCATAAATCTCATGGGAATAAAAGTGAGACGAAAAATCCCTTACGAAAACTCGGCAGCCTAACGACGCCACTTAAAAATTCTAAAATGGATTTATGAGATCAAACAGGGTCTCTCATCATATTAACATAATGTTTACAGAAAGAGGAATATAAAAGAACATCCCCCAACATAACAAATAGGTTCTTAAATTATGTGGCACAAAGGAGAGTATGTAAAAAGAAAGAGAGATGTTATATTTCTTATGAAAATTCGGCAGCCTAACGACGCCACTCAAAACATCCAAAATGGATTGATGAGAGAGAATATGGTCTCTCATTATATGAACATAAAAATTATAGTAAGAGTAATATAAAATAACAACCCAATAACAAGGAAGATGATCTTTAAAAGTAATGACATAAAAGAGCGTACTTAAAAAGAAAGAGAGGAGTAGGATCCCTTACCTCGGGTCCGACATGACTCGATCGTTCTTTAACGTCTTGAATAATAAACTTGAGTTAATTTCAACTTTCTTAAGAACCTATTTCAAGTTAATTATTCCTTTTATATAAATTATTGATATGTTATAAACATTATGTAATTATTTAAGTTAATAATGTTTGTTTTGTTGATATTTGGTTCTTAAGTCAAAAGTGGACTTCTTACAATTACATGTTGTTCGTGTGGTCAAAGGGTCTTTATATCCAGAATGACATTAATGATTTGGATATCATATATATCATATAGATCCAGAATATACACATATTTATAATATTATATAATCATTTAGAGGTAATAAATGAAATGCACCGTTCATGGAGATGGTAAGTCCTACGTATGCATGAACGCTACTTTCATTTATTTGTCATATTAATGGAATTAAAACTGAATGAGAGGTATGTATATTTTAATTCCAGAATTATATTCATCATTTAGATGTATCATTAATCATATATATCCATTATATACAAGTACTTATAATAGTACATTACATTTGGGGATTAGAAATGAAATGCACCATTCATGGAGACGGTAAGCCTTACGTACGCATGAACGCTACTTTCATTTCTATCTCATACTATAATGGAAAGAAAACAATAATGATATGATGTCATATTATAATTCCAGTGTAAAATCATATATAATAACTTTAAATACATCATTTATACATCCCACATATGGCATTAACGAATCAAATTACTTTGAGGGGGCGGTAGTCCGCACTTCCTAAAATGAAGATATCACGTATACCCATAATGGAAGACATAAAGGTATGCCACAAATGAAAAATAAAGAAGACTAAGTATAACATAAAAATATTTTATATCATATATAAACATAGTGACATCTTAATGGCCACCTTTGAAGGTGTAATATGAGTGTTGAACAATCATCGTTTCGTGAGGCAGAAATTCGCCATCCACAGAATCAATATGTTCTTTAACCATTAGATGAAGGTGTGTGTAAGTGTATCTCGAATACTTATTATAAAAACATCCTAGTATATTTAAGATACTAGATTTGTCACAAAATAATTTAATAAAAAGTGTTTAGGGGGTTGGAGAAGCAAAATAAAACAAAAGATCACAAGTGAAGACGTTACCTTAAAATTGGGTAACTCCCATTGGTTTGAACCAAAAGGGTTTCTTTAAGAGCTTCCTGGTTAATTTAAGTCCTCTAGGATTAGGAGAGAGATGTGTAGAGACAAAAGGATCAGATCTTGGCCGAACCAAATACTTGAGAGGTGTGGGTATGGTGGTAGTGGTGGGGGCGTTTTATAAGAGGAGAGGAGGGGCACTCTTGGTAAAGTATAAAATGTTATTTATTTTCAAAATTTTTTCAGATTTTAATGGTACTAAATTGATTTTTTTCTAGTATAAGGTGATAGGGGTTCTAAATACACCCATCCAATAGGTTTTTGACATGTTTAGGTCCTAGATTTTTCATTATCTTTCCATTTTATTTAAATCGTTAAATAATGAGGTCATCGCTGCATCATCAGGATGTCATAACGAATTTAAAATATTGAATGTCTAAAAATTATAAAAAAAATAATATGATATAGGAAATCTTTTTATCTTTCCAATTACTATTTATAGTCAAAATTCTGACTTGTATAACCACATGTAAAAATTGTTTTAGTAAAACAAGTCATGTTTGTGATATTTTTATTTTAACTTTAAATAAAAGGCATAATTGTCATTATCAAACCCAAGTGGCTCCATGGGGTACCAAAAATAGACCCATAGGTTTTCATGGTCGTCCATAACTCAATAAATAGGGTTAGGACAAGTTTCAAGATATTTTCATTTTATGATTATATCATTTTTACCTTTAATCACACTAATTACCTTTAATTGCGATTAATAAAACTTAAAAGTTACTTTTCATAAAAAATTATTTTCATCCCATGGAACCAAATTTTACATAAAAATTAAAATCATATAAATTGGATTTTTGAAATTCAAATCACAGAAGTGGTAAAGTCCCATTTAAAAAAAAATCAAATTTTGTAACCACCACTTTGTGGTTTCACTATTCATCAAAAATTGATGATTTTCAGAAAAATACCTAAAATTCACCCTAAGCTATATTTGATATCCCGAATTCAGAAATGATGTCTATTTTACCAAATTCATAACATATAAGTTGCATTAATTAATTTTATCATTAAACCCCGCTGTTAAAACAAATAGCGTGTTTTTAAGAAACAATATCTTTCAAAAGATTGACAGTTGTTTATGTCCAACCTTAAAGTGGTATTAAATACAATGACCACCATTAGATTAAATGGTAAAAATATATTCTATTTACAATTTAAAACCAATTATAAAGATAATCTATTCATATAAATAAATTAGATTAAAAAGAGGTTTTGAATTAAAATACAACATTTTTCACTATTCTTTAAAAAAATATGAACTTTATCAGAAAAATACCAAAAATTTACACAAAGTAAATTTTGATGTGCCGATTCTAAAGAAGAAGTTTATTTTTTCAAATATAACACATAATATTGTCAAAAAAGTGGATTTAAAAGAGGTTCTCCATCAAAAGGCGGTTAATCGACATTTTAAAGAATATTAGACCGTCTACGCTTAAAATTGGATTCATTCACATTTTTAATCCTCTAGCATTTATTGTAAAGAGTAAAAATATTTGACAAACATATATAATAATTTGGTAGTTAGTTCTGTTCATTCCTGCCATTACAATGGCTAGGCATTAACTACCATTTAAAATAATATTATTTTATTATTAGAGTGCAACGTAAGATTCCCAAGAAACTCGTTGTTGCGTGTTGGGTACGCCATCGAGCATAGCGTCCCCTTTAATGTTATATTAATATTTTATTCACAAATATGGATAAATGTGAAAATGTCATACTCTTTATTTACCTAGGGTGTTACATCCTTCCCCCCCCCCTTTGGGAATTGCCTCCTCGCAATTTCAAAATTGGGCTTGGATACTTCCTTTAAAGCCCCACATCAGAAAAGGAGTAAATTAAACTATCACTTTAAAAGAAAGAAAGGAAAGTACAAAGGTCACCCGACTTAACCCATACTAGGATTCCATGTATGAAAATATGGACATGGAGGAAAAAAAGGGTCATGGTCTGATGGAGAGTGATAGTAAACATGTCTAAGAGAAAGTTAACCATAAGAAAATCACAAACATGTGATGGGTTAAACGGTATTCGATTCCCCAGTAGGAAAAGTTTACAGACAACATTTTTGTTTTAAGTTACTTTTCAGGGAGGAATTTATTTTTTGAGCATAACTAAATCATTATGAAACATACCTACTTGTCATGTAGACTTTCAACTTTTACTAGATTCCTTAATCAAACTCATATTTTCTCCAAAATATGGGTATTTAGGAAGACTTGTTCTCATTAAGAGTACTATAATCAATTTCTAGGGAATCACCTAATCCACAAAAGAGAACTATACACTTCCCATGTCTTTAGACTCTAACCAAAACCAAAACCAAAAAGGTTAGTACAAGATCAGATAATCCAGAAAAGGATAATCCTTTATAAAAAGAAAATATATTCTTAATCTCCAAAATTTGACCAATAAAACCCAAAGTTCAACGAGGACCATTCGATAAACAATTTTTCCATAAAATTCCTCAAAGTAAACCAAAATAAGATTGAAACCCAAATATTTGATGGATTTAGTCACATAGTCTTCCATGTTAAATCGTAACATTCATCTCCAAACAAGATCAGTTCCTTTTAAAGTATCGTATTGAAAAGTAATTAACCTAATCACATATCTTTCATGATAGGTTAATATATTTCCATAGATAACCCAAAATCAACATACTCTTAATTCATAAAATCATTTAACTAAAAAGAATTAGTCAAACTAACCAGTGACTTCATGTAGTCCAGTGGTTGGCGATAAATACCCATTGCACTTTGGTTGTGGGTTCGATTCTCGTAGCCTTGTCCGACGCGATGGGTTGTCACACGGTCTGCGTGTTGTCCTTTTTTCCAAAACTACATAATTATTAAAACATTCCCTAATAACGAGATAAAATCTTCAAAAATAACCATAATGTAATTTAACCTCAATTTTATCTCATTACTTTCACTTTCCATCATTACATATAGTAACCCATAATTACCTCGAAAGTAAGGATCATATAAACCCAAATGGTTCTTTATAACTGTGTCCACAAAACAACAGATTACTATTCTTTGAATAAAATTTTCATATATCAAACATCAGTGTTACGCATACTATAAAAATTCTTCTAATGTACCCCATCATCAAAAGACACATAATACTCCTAAGAATTTCACCATAACTATTGAATCCCATATATGTTTACTTCTTACTCATTCAATATTCTTCATGATCCATTAACCATTCCTTTCCAACTTATTCTGAAATACTTCTTTCCTAAAAACAAAATCATGAATCATATCCTAAGATTACAAAATAGAAAACAAAAGTTAAGAAATAATACATACCTTTGATTGGTCATTGTCAGTTTCTTCATCCTTAACTGGAATGGCATTAGGTATTAGTAAACGAGTATTTGTATGATCGTGGTGATCCCATTCACGAAACATCTTCATAGGAAATGTGTTTGCATAATGACCATTCACACCACATTTAAAACATTCAATTGATCCTTCAGAAAGAACTTCTTTCCCTTTCCCCGAGTCAACTGGATGCTTCCTTTTTCTATGGCAGGTTCTTGCATTATGACCTTCATTTCCACATCTATAGCATATTTATGTACCTTTGATACATTTTCCTAGGTGTTTCTTTCCACATCTTTGACCCAAAGTTTTTTGAACACACTTACCTTTATGATTATTACCTGTAGTTCCGTAGGGATTTGTTTCTCGCATATATGATGCCTTATAGAAATCAACAACGTTTAGGTGGTCAATCATGACTCCAGGTAGTTGGTTGAGGATAAACACAAGATTTCTCATTTTATATCCCATATCATTCAGTTTCTTGCTCAGAAAACTATCACAGTTTCCTCCACATCCACCATTACTTTGGTGCCTGCTAGATCCAGCCATTTACTAAAACCAAAATGGTCAGTGGGAGTATATCAACAAAACCATCATGTACTAAAGAGGAAGACAAACACTATGATATACTTACTCATTTACTTTATCTAAAAATAGGACTGTTTATGAAATCCTAACCATTATGGTCATGTCACTTTTTCTTAAAGAATACCCTAACCTCTAAAGTTATCTAAACCGACCTTTGATACCTACTATAAGGCCCCGGCCTTAAACCTTACATAATATTGAATTAAATGAATAATTCACATTGAGGATCTTTTCAGTTTTAGAGTTTTAGAGAATTAGGTCATAACTATTACATCTCAAAAGATTACAAAGTAGTCACTTCTACTAAATTTCTATAAAATAAAAAAAAACTCTTAAAAATAAACTTGAATAGTTCTATGTTTTAGGTAGCATGAATTTCCCTTGATCTCATCCTTGACCCTATTCCACGTTATGTCCTTTGAAAAAAATTTCAAAAACTTGGGATGAGAAATAAAAATCTCAGTAAGGGATACACAAAGAATGATAACTTTTAGTTTTTCAAAATAACAAGTAAACCCTGTATACTTTATCAAAGTAATAATTTTCACCTTTTCGAAGTAGAAAAAACTCTTCACTAAATAAAAGTTCATTACATACCTTTCTGTAATCAAAATATTACCATAAAACCCTTATAAGGATCACATAACATATAAAGGTAACTTGGGAAATAAACATACTTAAGTGGAATAACCTTAAGGTCTACTTCCACACATATCACTTAATGGAATAGTCATTCGGCCAACTTCCATACATACTTAATGTAATAGCCATACGGACGACTTCCATACCCAATGCATTGGAGGTTATAACGTAGTCTCCTGTCCTGGTATTCACGGCACCACCCGTCATAATGTCTAAGTACCATTATAAAATCATAAGACATTAAACAAATATAATGGAAAGAAAACATTTCCACACTTTGATCATTATGTATCACATAAATATATTGACATAAAAATCCATTATAAAAACCATTTTCAATATCAAAATAAAAGAAAATAAAAACATGGTATTTATTTTTTTCATTAAAAGGTAATGGATTGTAGAGGAAGCCGAATCTCAAATAATGGTCACGGCGGCAGAGAAGTCGTTGTCGCCGCATACGTACGTGAAAAACATTCCCCATTGTCGTTTAGTAAAATGCTTTGTATAAAAATATTCCTTTTGAATAAACGTAATAGTCAAAGGGCTTTATAGACTGTATAAAATACATTTTTGTATAAAACGAAAAATGCCACAATGAAAGGTGATTGATACAAAGTCCCTTACAAAGACAGTATCCTTGGTTTAAGGATAAATCATTTACATAATTATGTGTGACAAATGAATACACCAAATATAAGTGGATATTAAGTGTAAAAAAATCAGAGGTTATTCACACATATTCATATAATGACATATTCAAGGAGTATAAGTTTATCCCAAAGAATCAAATTTGGGTTAAGAAGTTTCCTTGCAAAAAATTGACAGCCTAACGGCGTCACTTCAAAATTCAGAAAAAGAGTTGTTGAGAGATAAAAAGGGTATCTCATCACATGGAAATAAAATTTAAATCAATAAGGATATATAAGAACATATCCCAACATAATAGAATGTGAATTAAAAGACATAACAAAAGAAGTCTTTTAAAAAGAGGAGGGTGAAAGGTTCCCTTACCGACACAGGTATCTTTCAAGAAATGAACCCTGTGAAAGAAAGACAATAAAACATTGATGTAAATTATCATAAATAAAAGCATATTACACAATGAGTAAAATAATGGGCAGTACATACACCACGCAAAGGAAATTGTGGAAAATTTAGAATAAATCTCATGGGAATAAAAGTGAGATGAAAAATCCCTTACGAAAACTCTGCAGCCTAACAACGCCACTTAAAACTTCCAAAATGGATTGATGAGATAAAAAAGGGTCTCTCATCATATTAACATAATGTTTACAGAAATAGGAATATAAAATAACATCCCCCAACATAACAAAGTGGTCCTTAAAAGAATTGACATAAATGAGAATACTTAAAAAGAAAGAGAGAGGTTAGATCTCTTACGAAAATTCGGCAGCCTAACGACACCACTTAAAACATCCAAAATGGATTGATGAGAGAGAATAGGGTCTCTCATCATATGAACATAAAAATTACAGTAAGAGTAATATAAAATAACATCCCAATAACAAGGAAAATGGTCTTTAAAAGTAATGACATAAAAGAGCGTACATAAAAAGAAAGAGAGGAGTAGGATCTCTTACCTCGGGTCCGACTTGACTCGATTGTTCTTTAACGTCCTGAATAATAAACATGAGTTAATTTATACTCGATTAAGAACCTTTTTCAAGTTCATTATTACTTTTATATCAAATATTTACATGTTATAAACATTATGTAATCATTTAAGTTAATAATGTTTGTTTTGTTGATATTTGGTTCTTAAGTCAAAAGTGGACTTCTTACAATTACATGTTGTCCATGTGGTCAGAGGTTCTTTATATATAGAATGACATTACTGATTTGGATATAATATATATCATATATATCCAGAATATACACTTATTTATAATATTACAAAATCATTTAGAGGTAAGAAATGAAAGGCACCCTTCATGGAGACGGTAAGCCGTACGTACGCATGAACGCTACTTTCATTTCTTTGTCATATTAATTGAATTAATACTAAATGAGAGGTATGTATATTTTAATTACAGAATTATATTCATCATTTAGATGTATAATTCATCATATATATCCATTATATACATGTACTTATAATAGTACATTACATTTGGGGATAAGAAATGAAATGCACCGTTCATGGAGACGGTAAGCCGTACGTACGCATGAATGCTACTTTCATTTCTATCTCATAATTTAATGGAAAGAAAACAATAATGATATAAATGTATACTATAAATCCAGTATAACATCATATATAATAACTTTAAATACATCCTTTATACATCCCACATATGGCATTAATGAATCAAATCACTTTGAGGGGGCGGTAGTCCACACTTCCTAAAATGAAGATATAACGTATATCAATAATGGAATCCATAAAGGTATGCCACAAATGAAAAATACAGAAGCTTAAGTAAAACATAAAAATATTATATATCAAATATAAACATGGTGACATCTTAATGACCACCTTTTAAGGTGTTATATGAGTGTTGAACAATCATCGTTTCGTGCGGTAGAAATTCACCATCCACAGAAATAGTATGTTCTTTAACCATTAGATGATGGTGTGTGTAAGTGTAGATCGAATAATTATCATAACAACATACTAGTATATTTATGATACTGGATTTGTTACAAAAGAAATTAATAAAAAGAGTTTAGGGGTTTGGAGAAGCAAAATTAAAAAAAAGATCACAATTGAAGACGTTACCTTAAAATTGGGTAACTCTCTTTGGTTTGAACCAAAAGGGTTTCTTGAAGATATTCCTGCCTAAGTTAAGGCTTCTAGGATGAGGAGAAGGATTTGGAGAGACAAAATGATCAGAGCTTGGCCGAACCAAAGGCTTGAGAGGTGTGGGTAAGGTGGTAGATGTGGGGGCCTTTTATAAGAGGAGAGGAGGGGCACTCTTGGTAAAGTATAAAATGTTACTTTATTTTCAAATGGTTTTCGGATTGTAATGGTACCAAATTGATTTTTTTCGAGGATAAGGTGATAAGGGTTCGAAATAAACCCATACATTAGGTTTTTGACATGTGTAGGTCCTATACTTTGCATTATCTTTCCATTTTATTTAAATCGTTAAATAATGAGGTCATCGCTGCATCATCATGATGTCATAAAGCATTTAATTTATTTAATGTCTAAAAATAATAAAAAAGCTACTATGATGTAGGAAATATTTTTAGATTTCCAATTACTATTTATAGTCAAAATTCTGACTTGTATAACCACATGTAAAAATAGTTTTAGCAAAACAAATCATGTTTGTGACGTTTTTATTTTAACTTTAAATAAAAGGCATAAATGCCTTTATCAAACCCAAGTGGCTACATGGGGTACCAAAAATCGACCCATGGGTTTTCTTGGTTGGCCATAACTCATCCAATAGGGTTAGGACAATTGTCATGATATTTTCATTTTATTATAATATCATTTTTACCTTAAATCACACTAATTACCTTTAATCGCGATTAATAAAACTTAAAAGTTACTTTTCATAAAAAATTATTTTCATCCCATTGAACAACATTTTATTTAAAAATTAAAATCATTTAAATTGGATTTTGGAAATTCAAATCACAGAATTGGTAAATTCCCATTTAAACGAAAAATCAAATTTTGTAACCACCACTTTGTGGTTTCACTATTCATCAAAAATTGAAGATTTTCATAAAAATACCAAAAATTCACCCTAAGCTATATTTGATATCCCGTATTAAAAAATGATGTCTATTTTACCAAATTCATAACATAGAAGTTGCATTAATTAAATTTATAATTAAACCCCGCTGTTAAAATGAATAGCGTGTTTTTAAGAAATAATATCTTTCAAAAGATTGACACTTGTTTATGTCCATCCTTATAGTGGTATTAAATACAATGACCACCATTGTATTAAATGGTAAAAATATATTCTATTTACACTTTAACACCAATTATAAAGATAATCTAGTTATATAAATAAATTAGATTAAAAAGAGGTTTTGAATTAAAATACAACATTTTTCACTATTCATTAAAAAATATGAACTTTATCAGAAAAATACCAAAAATTTACACAAAGTAAATTTTTATGTGCCGATTCTAAAGAAGAATTTAATTTTGTCAAATATAACACATAATATTTTCAAAAGGTGGATTTAAAAGAGGTTCTCCATAAAAAGGCGGTTAATCGACCTTTTAAAGAATATTAGACTGTCTACGCTTAAAATTGGATTCATTCGCATTTTTAATCCTCTAAATTTATTTTAAAGAGTAAAAATATTTGAAAAAAATATATAATAATTTTGTAGTTAGTTCTGTTCATTCCCACCATTACAATGGCTAGGCATTAACTACCATTTAAAATAATATTATTTTATTATTATAGTGCAACGTAAGATTCCCAAGAAACTCATTGTTGCGTGTTGGGTATGCCATCGAGCATACCGTCCCCTTTAAAGTTATATTAATATTTTATTCACAAATATGGATAAATGTGAAAATTTCATACTCTTTATTTACCTGGGGTGTTACAAGCTACTGGTCAAAACTCCAACTGTCACGAAATCCCACGAAGAAGTATCTCAAACATCTTCCATGTCATAGGTGTCTCAACGCAACAGACAACGCGTCAATCAGATGCCCAGTCTGTGAGTTAATAGAATTTTAGTCTCGGGGTCCTGGTTGGATTCGTGAATGATTCAACCTGACCGTATCTCAACTATACCCCAAAATCTAGTGGGGTATACTCAAAGGAACCTTCATTCACTATGATTACCATCGCCGTTGAATGTTCGTCAAAAAGATGTCTAGTGCCAAAAATATGGCCAAAATAAAGTAAAGGGTCGTAGTGGGCCCGTATCTGGTCCGACACGGTCAGACCGACCCAGCCCGACCCATTATGGGCCAACCTACTCTTTATCGACCTGGCCGGACCCTTTGGGTCTGACCCGATGAATTGGGTGGACCATCCTGTTAGGTTTGGCCCGGCCCACTGGGCCCCGCCCAGCCAGCTGCGAGGGGTCGCGGAGGGCCGCGAGAGCGCAGAAAATTCCAGAGGGTGTGGACCAGGCGTGGGTCGGCGTATGGGCAGTTTGGCCCGGAGGGCGTTTGATGGGAGGCTCGGCCCGGATGGCACCACGAGGATACGGCTCGGCCAGGATGGTGTCGTTGGGGGCCAGCTCGGCCATGGCGCCGTGGGGCGCGCAGACGGCGGAGCCGGGGGGCGTGAGGAGGCCGGTGGGCCAGTTTATCCAGCAGCGGCACAAGGCACGCGGGGTGCGCAGAAGGCGTAGCCGTGGGGCGTGCGGAGGCTATCTCGGTCGGGGCTCAGGAGGGTGTCGCGAGGTGCATGGAGGGCGTGGTATCTGGGCACCGAGGAGCAGTGTGGCAAGAGTGCGGCTCGGCCGAGTTGCGGCGCAGCTCGTACGGTTCAGCTGGCGGGTGGTGTGGTTGGTGGGAAGCACGGCTGGGGTGTCTCAGAATCCATAGGGTGGCGCTGTTCAGCTCAGGGAATCGGTTCATTATGGGGGACACACATGTTTCCTTCATTGCCATGCCGAAGAACGTCACAAAGAAGATCGACGGAGGGGTCAGACCACATTGGTTTGTTCCACACCCTTCCGTGTTTAGGGTGATAGCAATTGGCTCACAAGAATGAAGCAAAGAACGAGCAAGGGGGATATCTTAAAAACATCAATTACCATAATCCATAATTAACAAAATATTCCCAACCTGCAAGGAATAACTTCGGTAGATCAAATTGATAATAATTTGATCCCCGTTCTTTGTTTTGGAAGAAAATTAACAAGGTAATAATGTCATACTTAAATAAAATTAAACCCCTACCTTGTTTGATGTTCGTCGACGATGTCGCGTGGAAGTAGACAGATTGTTGGGAAAAGACGGACGTCAGTGTCATCAGTATTTTCATCAATCTTCGTTTTGTGCACCAGCTCGTCATAGTTTAAGACATCATATATTGGAGGAAGTCCCGATGAAGAAGGTCGAAGTCGAGGTCATTCTTCGTAGGGAGATCATTCATTTTCGGGAGAACACATTCTTCATTGGAGAGCATAATCCTTTATGTGTTGGGCGTCACATCACTTTACCAGCACTTTTTCAGTTGGTGAATCCATCCCAAATCCTCCTCCCAAGCTCCATATATATATGAGAGGAGGGGGGAGTGGGGTAGGTAATGATCATTGGAATTTATGACGGTTGATTTTTTAGGAACCTTCCAAAATTCAAAAGACATTGTTACTTAATTTAAAAAGGGGTAAGCCAATTAATTTACGCTGACGTAACGATGTGGTGCGTTGGAAAGATTATTGGCATGTTCATTGGCACAATTAAGGTGGAGGATGTCATGATGATCTCCCTCATTAATAGTGGGATTTGAGGGTTTCTCCCAATTAAAGGGGGTTTCAAGGGGGTTTAATCCCGGGTGGTCCCCACCTCTATAACCTCTCATGGGAGGTTATGGTTCAGGTGGTCCCCACCGCCTTAACCTCACATGGGAGGTAATGGTATGGTGGTCCCCACCTCTCAACTTCCACAGGTAGGATAAAAATCCTGTGGTCCCACCCCCACAATATTCACATGGGTGCTTCAAATAAAAATTAAATTTTTACACAATTTTTTTAATTCCTTCATGAAAATTCCAAAAACTAACTTTCACCCACGATCAACTACCGTCAAGGTGAATGTTTCCTTAAGAGAATACTAGTGCTGCAAGTTCAACGATGACCTCATATTTCAATTCCGAGCACCGATTCAAATGTTATAAAATGTCGCTCCCACGTTTACAGAACGTACCTGACAAAAAGTTCTGAAAATTAGTATCAGTCACCCTCGACCCGGGCCAGTCAAGGTTAGGCTCTGCCTAGCTGAAACACGCCCCAATGAACCCAAAAGAACTCTCAGATTTATAATCCTAGTTACCATTTAGAAGTTATGAATTTTAAAATAAAATAATTGTCACTTAACTATTTTATTTGCGGCCAAAAAATAGATTTCTCTAGTGGCCTGAGCCTGCCAAAGTTAGTATCTGCTTAAAGAAATCATAACCTCCCAAGTTCATTGGTGGTCTTATATTTTTTATCTGAGTTACCATTTGTGAGTTATAAGAATTTGAAAAATAAAATAATTTATTTAATTATTTTATTTACGATTATTACATTTTTGGGTTCTCTCACAAGATACCCGGATAGAAAAATATTAAGTCACGCCTAGGGTAAACCTGCCATCCTGAGTGCAACGGGTGCCCTTGGATTTCTGATCTGAGTAACTATTTAAGAGTTATTCCACTTTTTCAGGAAAACATCCTACGTGCGTTAACATAAGCTTAAAAAAACTTCAAAAGATCAATCCAAGAACTCTGGGCCTCTAAATCGCAGGTTGCAGCTTTTCCAAACTCAAAAAATTCCCACACATTAAAAAAATTACAAGGAAATTCCAAGTCATTACATGACAAAGAAAAAAAATTGACCCTTGATGATATATACACTTTTGAACTTCATGTTAATGTATTGAATGAATTAAATTTTGGATTCGATATAATTGTGTTTAATAGTATTTATTCATGTATTTATAAACTTGAAAATTTTAAATTATTTGAAGTTGCACATGAATGTATAAATAAAGATATGGTTTCTAGGATTGGCTTGTATACAAATTATTTTTAGAGTTTCTCATTGAATCCTAATGTATATATAATTACTATGTTTACTAGATTTACTAATATTATCAATTCCCAAAAATATCTTAATGATATTCATTATTCAAAAATTTTGTTCTATAAAATCATTTGGGTTTTATGATGTAGTTGAGATCCAAAATTCACTGCAATATAAGAGGATAAATATGAAAAAAAAATGTCGAGGTAACCATAGGTTCTATAATGAAATATGATTTAACCATTAAGAGACAAGTGGGAAAGGAGGATAAGGTAGAAAGGAAACTAAATGAATAATTCATTTCAAATAAAATAATGAGGACTCACCCCTCAGTGACTCTATAATTGGATATTTAATAAGATGATAAACACATAAAAGAGAACGAAGAGATCCACTCTACAATATAAAAGGAAAAATATTGAATTTAAGGTTACATTTTTTTGTTTCTAAAAGAATAGAAACATAAAACATTTTTTACCTTGAATTAGAAAACATTAAAGGATAACAATTAGGGTAAGAAAACTCTAAAAATATCAACTTGGAATTCTTTTGGGGACTTTATTTCAACATACAAATCATGTGACGAAAGTCCCTAGTGTACCATAAAACAAGTTGAGGATATAATTGAAGTTAGTTATAAAATTAATTTCTCCCTCCCTCTCATTCATTTTCATACTCTTATTCGTCTTATATTTATTCTTTAACTTATTAAGATATTCTCAATGAATAAAATAACCTTCATAATAGTTTTTTTCTGAACATCTTTCAAAATTAAAATATAAATACCCTAGACTTAGTAACTCAGAGATAGTGCCAAAATTTATTACACCAACAGAGATACAATGGATGAAATCCTAAGGGACTGATTAGTTTTGATGTTTTAGAGAACTAGATACAAACACGAAACCTATTTTCACATTGGGAGTAGAAAATAAAACATAATATATAACAATAAAAAATGAACTACACCATTGAAAACTCTTGCGATGATTTATTCACCATATCCTAAGGATACCAAAAAAATAAGGGCATGCTTAAATGATCGGTAAGGGTGAAGTACATTGGAAGCTATCATGAAATAATAAGTATAAACATTATGGAATGGTAAATAATTAAACTCAAATACCATTTAAATAATTTTTCAGGATGAATAGATAAGGAATAATCAATATGGAATGTTAAATAACTAAAAATCATTCCATTTAATTAATAAAATGACAATGAAATACATCCAAATATTAAATCATTATTAAATTTTCATGGATGATAACAACTGAAATCTTACTTAAGTAAATGATTAATTATTGGAAACCATGATATAAGGAATCATAATACATATAATATGAATACCATTTACATGAAAGTATAAAAAATACTAGCAGAAACCCGATTAATTTGGACAAATTAGTTTTTTACATGATTCCTACTGATCTATTGAGGGGATATATTATAGTAGGCCCCTCCCATCACTACAGGTCTAAAACATTCCTCATATATTGAATAATTGATTTAATTCATGAATCAGTATGGCTTACCAAATATCTATATTGAGTAAAAATTGAATATAGTTTTGGAAATAATCATATCCATCATACCATAATATGGATATTTAAGAGAAATTTAATTACCAATGAACAATTATTATAGGTTAGTTATTTCTTGTATATAAAGTTAACAATCACAAAAAAATAATATTGTATAATATATTTTACCACTTGGTAACAATCAATTAGAATCCATTGGGATGGGATAATTCAATGTAAAGATTAAAATAGCATGATTTATGTTTCAATCATGATATTACATTTCAAATGGGTAATATATACACCACATAAAAGTGAATTGGTGAAACATAATTAATAAATTTCAGTGGAATGTAAATAACGATCAAATCTCCTAAATCATGCTTCCTTTTGGTTATATATGATTTAACTTCAAGTATATTGGTTTCAAACATGTTATAACCATTTACCAGATCCATAATAATATTTAAAATATTATATATAATACTTTTATTACAGATTAATACATATTAATTAATAATATCTCATTATTTTCATTATCTTGAGTGTTCATTGCTTTGTTTTCTCATGCATTTTACATCAAGAATAATCCAATTATTGCACATATTATACAGTTATATAATCTAACAAATAATAATAATGAATTAATTATCATATTATTTCAAAAAGTTTACTTTTAAAACCACTTTTTAATGAAATTTATGAAAAAATAAGTGTATTATAATGATGGAGATGGTATTCCATACGTACACATGAGTAATGATTCTATCTTTCAATGATCATTACAGAAAGGAGGTAAGTATAATTTTACATTTAAATAATATTTATAATAGCATTAATAAAATATTATATACTTATACATATTTAATACATGTTTTTTAGTGATTAAAAGAGAGTCCCTTCACTTCATAATGGTGGTAATCTGCACGTACCTGAATGATGTTTCCGTCGTTACAAGAGTGAAAAGGAATGAACGATATTGATAAATTTATATTATCATTGAAAAATTATAAAAATGAAATTAATATCATAATTATTTCATTTATATCTCTTATAAAAACAATATTAATCATTTTTAACTTATATGTGTAGTGTTTTCAAACGATAAATCACATTGCTTCGTGAGGCGGTAGTCTTTCGTTCACAAGAGCGACGTTACCATATCTTCTATGGAATGAAATGTTTATATATATATATATATATAATATAGTTGCTCCATCGGTATAAATATTTTATAAATATAAAATATATAATTTATATCCATAATCATACCTAAACATTAAAGGTGTTATCATAAGAACGAATGGCATCAGTTCGTGAGGTGGAAGTTCGCCGAACAGACAAACGATGATTTGATAACCCATTTTAAGGATGTGGTGATAGTTATAGGTCATGAATTTTTTATGAAAAATTATTATTATATTAAATATAATTAGTCTTTTATATCATCTTGTTTTAATAATAATTTTAGGAGGAAAAGTATGAAAAATAAAGATTCTCATTGAAGAACATTATCTCTTCTTTGGATATATTCCCCTGATTTTAAATAATCCCTTCCAAGGATTCCTCTATTAAACAAATTTTAATTATAGTATGTGGTTAGGGAGGTTCGGGAGTGATTTTTATAGGATTTTTATGATCTAAAAGGATTTAATGGTTTAAATAAGTGAGGGGGTGAGTTTCCTTTTATAATTTCAAAGGAGTGGAATTCTTTTGAATTCTCAAAAGTATTCACTATTAAGAGGTCAATATTACCTAATTTGGATCTGAAATGGATAATTAACTATGATGAGGGGTTATATGTCCTATTAAAACCTCCAAAACCTAATGGAACTCATTTTTAAATTTTTTCCTTAACCTCTATGTTTCCCTATTTTTACCATTTTTGGATATCACTTTGGTAACTAATTTTCTAAACTAGGTAACTTATCCACTAAGAAAATATTAATGTGAGACTTATAATAAAACATATATAGATAGATTATTAATATTATATCTAATATATAAAATAAAAATCATATTTGTGTTGAAAAGTAATTCTAACACAAGTTCATGTAACAATCAAAAAACCGATTTAACCATAATTGCGCTAGAGAGTTTTTTAATTTTTGGGGATTAATATATTTATTATAAAAGAAAAATTGGTTAGTGATTGGAAAATATTTTAAATAAATAAAAATTTAAAATAAATGTTTTTAGTCACTTTAAATCATTTAATAAAATATCATTGGTCACAATATAACATTATTTTCAATTTTAAAATTATTCATTTAATATGAATTTAAAAATATCAAAAAATTGATGGAATTAGAATATTTTATGTTAATAAATTTTTAACATGATATATTAATCTAAATAATAAATTTACAAAATAATATAATCAATTTACATCACTTTGAAAATTTTTAGTATCATTTTTTCCACTAATTGTTAACAAAATAATCATTATTTTGGGATTTAATTAGAATTTTAAGTAAATATTTCATGTAAAAAATTAAAGATAAATTAGTATGACAATAGAAATTAATTTATATTTAAAAAAATATGTATAACCAAACCAATGTTTCTTATGTACCTATCCCAAATCATTATAGATATTAAAATTATTAAAATGAGTTTTTTCCTTTTCATTACTCAACTTATTATATGGGTCATATTCAATGAAAAATGGCTATAAAATAAATATTTCTGATAATTTTATTTAAAAGTTATAAATGAAGACCTTAAATTGAAGGAATATAATATTTTAGGTCAATATCATTATTATCATTCCAGATTAACCCTAGTAATCCCATTTTTACCTTAATCATTGTTATTAATTTTAACTCCTTCCAGCAATCATTTTTGTCATGAATAATGATTAAAATATTCAGAGTTATAAATTATGATGATTACAAATACGAAATCCATTTTTACAAATTTATTTAAAAAAATTGGAAAAAAGTTATTTAAAATTAATCTCACAGACATGATAAGAAAGAAAGGTTTTAAAGTGTGAATGTTCAAAAATTTATATTGTTTTTATATAAAAATTCAATATGAAAATGCTTCCAATGGAATAAAATAGTGTTTTTAATCTAAAAGATAACTAATTTTACTTTTTAATCATATAAAAATATAATCTAACACTATAAATTATTTAAATGAGAATGGAATGTTCAATTAAAATTTAGTATTTTTTACTATTTATTAAAAAATAAAAAAGTTCAAAAAATTCCAAAACATTTACCATCGAATAATTTTGGTATTATGATATAAAAAATAAATTTTATTTTATCAAATAATGTTTTTAAATTTTCTAAAAATTTGTTTCTGATTTAGCATGCAAAGCATGAATAAACAATTTTTTTTAAACCCAGTGTTGCGTGAATCACAAGCTTTTGAAAACTTTTAATTTATTATAATTGAAATATACTTTAATATCATAGGGTGTTACATTATCCCCACCATAAATAAATATCATCCTAACAATTCAAACATTATCTCGACATTCAAGGGTTTGATATTAGAAAATACCTTTGTTGAAAATCCCACATCATAAAAGAGTTAATAACTCATCCCTTTAATAATAGAGAAAGGGAAGTATGAATGTCATATTTATTAATCAAATAACTATGTTTCCAACTAGGAAACGTAGGTGGGAAATGAAAAAATATACATGAAGGAGAATACTAACACCCAAAGATTAATAGAGAGTGATATATATCATTCATCATAATAAATTGGTTGATACTTAGAAGGTTCACAACCACAAAACAATAAACCAAATAGGTCTGAAATGTTTATTGATATCATTAGATATTATATCAATATGATAAATTTGTTTATTTAAATATCATTTTCTACTGTTGAATAATTTTCATGAAAATATATACTTACTTGATTTTATTCCATTTTATATGCACAGTCTCATCCGTTGGTTGTGCCGTGATTAATTTATAATTCATCGATCTCCCAAAAAAATATTCTGCCCGAAGAACTATAATTAACTTTTAATGGATTAAAAGATCCATAAAAGAATGATAAGTCATTATTTATATCTCAAGTTATATTTATTACAAATTGGTTAGTAGGGTTTATCCAATATGAATAAATATTTATATGGTTAAGTAACACAATAATCACAAAAACATCATAAAAAGTTCATCGCAAACCTTTTTAAAAATTGGTTAACCATATAAACCTTATAAAATATTATGATTTGAATATTTATAAAGATGGGCTCTAAATTTTCAAAATGATTTTATTATTAATCAGTTCCATGTTAGTTACAAGTATCTAATTTTCATTATCTATATCAATCACCTCCTAATCAAAAAATTTGTATTTCAAAATCAATAATACATTAAGGAATATCTTTCCCTCAACCATTTATTTTCCAAAAGGTTAATTTTCTACTAAATCAATTTTCTTATTATCATTCAATATTTTCTCCTAGATCCTAAATTAAATAGTTCAGTAATATAATATGTATATATTTCATAATTTTTATGACGATAATACCATCAATAAAATATTATCACAACATATTTCATATATGAAAAAGGGATATTAAATCATTCCACATCAGTTGTATTAATATAATAGGATTAACCTTGATTCCTTAGCTTATTTTGAGTTATATACCCTTGAATATTAGGGATTTCATTTAAATAGTTTCCCATATCATTACAGTAGAAACAAATTATAAAAAAAATTCTTTCGTTCCTTTTCATTATTTCACTTGGTGACCAGTTTATTAAAAATTATAACAAACTCCCAATCCCTTCAATAATTTCCTAGTGTGATTATTTATAAATGTAACACATGTGGGAAAATCATTCATTATGTTGTTCCCATTATCAGTTATTTAATGTTTTTCCCTCTTATAATATTTCTTCCATTTTAATCCACAAGTCTAGGGTAATTATTTCTCTACATTGACCGCACAAAAAACTATTTCATTGTATGAAGAAAAAGTCTAAGAGACCATTTCCATTCAGAGACATGGATTAATCCCTTAAAATAAATTGTCAATATCTCACTCCATGTTACGTATGTAATTTTTAGAATACCAATCTAACCATGTAAAGTAAGATTCATATTCCATAACACTTACTTCATCCTTTCTTCATTAATCCATGGAAATTTCTCATCAACTCAGTTTATTTCTCATGAGTGAAATATTTGTTGAAAAATATCACCTTAATTTTTTTACAGTTGATGAGTTTTATTTCATTTTCCTCCCTACTATTATTGATCAACGATAACCGTTTCTCAATATAATATTTGATATAATAAACAACAATTTTATGGTTTTTCTTTTCACTATATCTCAATGCCGTAAATATCTTTTCTAGTGACTTAATCCATTTCTCAGTTGCTTTTAGAGTAGTATTGCCACTATGTGATGGGGGCCTTTGTTGCATAAAGAGTTCAAATAAAAGATAATTTAATTGTATAATAGGTTTCTCCATATAAATAAGGTTATTTCTCAAAACATGTTTATGATACCCTAATATATCTATATATTTCGTAGTTCCAATATCAGATGTATTGGCTTCCTCAGTAGGGAAGTCTCTACATTTGCCAGAGGCATTGAATCCCTTCATCCTTACAGCCACCATTTCTAAACAATGGAATTTTTTGGATTATCTCATAATATTATGAATTTAAAATCATAACGTATAATTCCAAATATGTTGTAAACATGGTTTCGTTGGGGATATATTTTTTTCAAATCTTTCATAATGGGTTTCAGAGAAAATGTAAATTATAAAAAGCATATGCCTTAAGATTTTCAAACAAGGGGAACAATAAGGCCTATTTTCATGCACTAGCTGATGATCAGGTAAAACCTAAAACACCTATTTCAATGTTATTTCTCCTATGTATAGTGATTCTAGAACCACATCCACTCATAATATACATTTAGGGGTGTATTTTATGGAATATCACATAATCTATACCTTATAGAAAGTTCAGAATTTTCTTATACCCTTATACTAAGTGAATATCATAGGGTAATGTTCGCTAATCATTATTTTTGTTAATTTAGTTCCCCAAGACTCTACTAAAATATTCTAATGCCAACTATAACAACCTCAAACATAGTTTCTCACAACCAGTTCCTTACTTTATTACATTGGAAAAGATACAATTGGTTAAATCCTGAAAGACTGATCTATTTAATAGTTTTGGATAACCAGAAAATAGATGATATCTATTTTACATTGTTAGTGGAAAATAAACATAATACATAATAATAAAAAAATGATATGTATCTTGAAAACTCATTCAATGATATCTTATTCATATTCCAAGGAAAAGAAGCAAAGTAAGGGTAATCTCAAATTCTTTATAAGGGTGAAATACAATGAAATATATCATGAATCAAGAACCATAAAAAATTTATAAATATAAATAGCTAAACACACATTCCATTTAAATTACTTGACATCATGAAAAGATAAAGCATAATCAATATAGAATGGTAAATAACTTAAAACTTATGCCATTTAATGAATAAAAATGGAATGAAATACATATAAAGATATTATAATTGTTAAAATATCATTAATAATAATAACTAAAATCTTAATGAGGGAAATTTTTTATTAATGGACGCCATGATCTCAGGTATCATGATACCTCTACTATTAATAACTTACAGAGGACAATTTAAATAATATAGGTAGAAACACATTTAATTTGTCCCACACTGTTTGTCTCATTAGACCTACCGATGCTTTATGTGGATATATTATACTAATACCCACTCATAAATTCAGGTAAAAATAATTCCTCATATATCAAATAATAGGTTTAATTCATGAATCAATTAGCTTTATCAAATATTTGTATTTATTAAAGAAAATTGATTTATCATTATTTTTCCAGTTAATCAAATAACTTTAAATTTAGGGACCATATGAAAAATTGGAATAATATTTAGGAAATAATCATATATATCATAAAAAATATATTCAATAAAAATTTAATGTTAATGAAATTTTATTATAATAAATTTATCATTTGAATAGAAATTTTATAATCACGAAGGAAAATGAGATTATATAATAACTTTTAACCCTTGGTAACTTTCAAGTCAAATCCACTGGGATGAGATAATTCTTAGTGAAGATTAAAATACCATGAAGTATGAACAAATTATAATATTAATGTCAAATTTGTAGTATACACACCACATAAAAGTGAATAGGTTAAAAATAAAAACTAATTCTCCATAGAATGTAAATTGAGACGAAATCCAATACTTTATGATTCTTTTTGGTTTTATGTGATTTAAACCTTTTTATACTGTTTTTGACCATGTTATAAACTTATAAAATTATGATATTAACATTTATAATGTTATATATGATCCTTTTATAACATTGTTTACCTGTTCATTAATGATATCTCATTATTTTCATTGTCTTGGGTGTTAATTACCTTATTTTCTCTTACGCATTTCATCATGAAATATTTATTTCTTGAATATATTATATCGTTATTTCATCTATAAAATAATAATAATGACATAATTATAAAATTTTGACTTAAATTTTAATATTAAAACCAATCATTAATCATAATTAAGAAAAATGAAGTACTTTATGTTCATAGAGACGGTAGACCATACATATGTATGAGTTACATTTGCATTTTTCACCAATCATTATGGAAAGGAGGTAAGTAACATATTAAATTTCCAAAATCATAATAATACCCTTAATACCATATTACATACTTATATTTATATCATCCTTGTGGTTTATTGATTAAAATAGAGCCACATTGCTTTGTGAAGGTGGTAGTCTACACATACACGAAAAATGTTATCATTTTTACATGAGTAAAAAATAAATATAGAATATATATATATACACTAAATAATGATAAATATGTCCTTATTAATAATATTATTTCATGAATAGAAAATATAAACATTAACTTAATCCGTATCACCTTCCACTTGAAGCATTAGTGAATGGAAAATCACATCGCTTCGTGAGACGGTTGTCTTCCGTACACACGAGCGAAATTATCATATATATTACAGAATGGAAGGTTAAAACATATATATGATATTGTGACTCCATTGGTATAATTTTTTTATTCTAATATATATAATTTATATCCATCATCATACCTAATATCTAAAAGTGGTAACAGAAGAATAAACGACCTTGATTCATGAGGCAGTAGTGTACAATACACACAAATGATGATTTCATAACCCATTTAATGGAAGTGGTTATGGTTGTATGGAATTTAATTATTATAAAAATACCATTATATGTAACATACTGATTTGATTTTATCAACATTGTTTAATAAATATTGAAGGAGTTGGAGAAATAAATAAAGACGTTGGTTGAAAAACATTACCTCTTCCTCAAATATCTAGATTTGGTTTTCACTAAAACCCTACTAGTTTTTATTTTAGACAAATATAAGGAGTATAGGAAGTGTTTAGGGAGTTTGGTGAGTGATTTAGGAAGGGTTTTGATGATCCAAATGGATTTAGGTGTTTATAAGTGAGGGGGTGAGTGCCTATTTGTAGTGAAAGTGGATTGACATTATTTTAAATACTGAATATTATTCTATATTGTGAGGTCAATATTACCAAAAGTGGATCAAAAATAGATAATTTAGGGTTTTGAGGGATTATATTTTCGATAAAAACCTCCACCACAAAATTAAACACATGTCTTTAAACTTATTTTTATTAACTTATATTTTTCATTATTTTTACCATTTTGGGTTTTCACTATGGATACTAAATTTATAACATAGGTAATTTATTCATTAAGTCTAAATTAAAGTGACAATTATTAAATAATTTGAACCAAAAGATTATAAAGATTATATATAATTTATAAAATAAATCCTATGTGTGTTGGGAATTAATTCATAACATAAGCTCATATAACACACAAAAAAACAATTTATCCTTAACAACGGTAACACTGTTTTTTTCTATTTAGGGGTTGATATATTAATTATAAAAGAAAAATTTATCAATTAATGTAAAAAATTTTATATTTATTATCATTTAAATATAAAATGAAAGAATATCATATTTTTATTCATTTTAAATTGTTTAATAAAATATCATTTCTTATAAAATAACATTGTTGTAAATTTTTTCATTAATCATTTAATATGAATTTAAAAATATCCGGCCAATAATGGAATTATAGTATAATATGTTAAAATAAATATAAAATTATATTTTCAACTAAATAATTAATATAAAACAATAATTCACTCAATTTACTTAATTATAAATATTTTTAGTATTACATATTTAATTTAATAGTAAATAAATAATTTATAACATTTCCATTTCTTAATAATTTTATGTAAATATTTAATCTCTATAAATTAAGGATAAATTATTTTGATAAAAATAATTTATATTTTAAATATTTTTTATAACCTAACCAATGTTGTTTTTGTCCCTGTCTAATAGCATTATTGGAATTAAAAGTAAGAAAATTATCTTATTTTCCTTTTCTTTACATAACTTATAATGTGGGTCATATTCAAAGGAAATTGAAGTGTAATTGCCATATTTTAGATAGTATATTGTAAAACGTATAAATATTTTCATTAAATACAAATAAGATAATATTTTAGGGCATTTTTACTCATATTATTCTAGTTTAACCCCTCGTAAACCAATTTTTAACTTAACCACGTTAATTAATTTTAATTGTTTTAAGTAATAGTTTGCGAAAAAATAAAGTTGAACATATTATTAATTATAAATTAATATTATTCAAAATATTTAATCATTTTTTCCAAATCCAATATATATAATCTGAAATATATAGTTTAAAATTAATCCAATAGACATGATGAGAGTATATTTTTAAATTGAAAATGTTCAAATTATTGAAATGTTTTTATATAAAAATTCAATATGAAAATGATTAAAATGATCTAAATTTATTTAATTGATATAATATTAAACAATTTTAAATTTTAAACAAATTAAAAATATAATTCAAGACTATAAATATTTTAAAAAAAAATTTCAATTAAAATTAAGTTTTTTTGACAAATCATCAAAAAATGAAACTTATAAAAAAATAAAAAAATTCTCTATATGATAATTTTGATATTTTTATTTCAAAAATAACTTTTATTTTATCAAATAATTTTTCTAAGAGTAATAAAAATTTATTTTAAAATCTGTACACAAAGCATGAATAAAGAGTGTTTTTAAACCCTATCTTACGTGAAAAACAAGTTATGGATGAAATTAAATTTCTTTTAATATAAATATATTTTACATTATTGGGGTGTTAAAAAAAATATATTAAAAAGAAACTAAAACATTATTTTTATAAAAAACATCATCTTTTAAAATAAAATGAGGATTTTCATTCAAAATTAAAAGATCGAAACGACATTGAAATTTGGAAATTTAAAATTAAAGATCATAAAAATAGTATTTATCATTTTTCCCATGAAAGATAAAATTTAAATAATATTTTTGGTCAAAAAAACTCTATAAAAATTAGTCTGGTTTTTGTTTTCAAAAATAATATAGTTTTACAATCAATTATGAAAATTCTATTTTTGTAACGGGAATTTGTAAAATAAATTTTTTATTTATTATAAGAAAATTGGTAATATTGTTTAAGAATTAAATTGTAAAAATTCAAGTTATGTTAGTCCAAATATAATTAATATTACTTTTCAATTATAAAAAAGAAATTATCATACCAAAAAAATTTGGGTTCCTAAATCATTAATACCTAATCCTAGTGGACCCATGATTTTTTCACTATCTCAATGTTTATTATCTATCTTCTGTGGGGCAATGATATAAGAAAAATAGTTATTTTACTAATATTTTTTTTGAGAAATATAAAATCATTAGAATATTCATGGTATATTTATAGTTGGTTATGAAGACATATTTATGGCCATCCTTCTGAATTCAATCATTTTAATGATTTTTATGGAGGACATATAACCATTGTATACATTTGAAAATGATAAATTTCCTATATTGTTATGATTGGTTTCTCCAACTATATACTTATTAATGATTTTTTATTTATCAAAGGATAGAAAGATAATTTAACAAGGTTTAGTAAATTATGTAATAGAGGTTTTAAAATCAATTTGATTTTTTTTGTAATGGTTTTATTTATAAATGAATGATTTTATTTACCAAATCTCATATTGAAAATGTTTACATTAATGATTTACTCTATAAATTCAAATTGATAAGTATTTTATTTTATATGATAATGAATATTTTTTTTCTATTTGTGCCATTTTCTTTTCAATATTCATTTTCTTATCATACTCAACCTTAAGTGAAAAAATACGGATTTACTAAATTTTTCGTTTAAGGAAAGCTTAGTTTGTAAAGATTACCAACTTGGAATGAAATACAAGTCTTCCTTGAAACCAAAAAACCTTTATTCCACATTTATATCTATAAAACATGTCATCCATAATATTTTTGGACTAACTCATACTGCTAGTATCAAATGTAAACATTCCACATTTGTAATTATTAATACATTACTACATTTACCTGGTTATTATTATATGCTCATAAGAATTATGCATGTAATGAAATTGTAAACATTTCAAGAAAAATCAAAAAGAAATAATCCTAAAAACTATTTTTTCCTTTAGTGTGACCATATTGGAGAATTTTTAACAAGTATTTTGATGAGTTTATTTATTTTCAGGTTCATCATCACTACTTTTCCTCTCCTAGAACACCTAAAAAATGGGGTTTTAGAAAGATGAAAGATGACGCTCCATGAAATATATAGGAATATCCATAATGATTTTTTCATTCCCTAATATTTTTGGATTTAAGGGGTCAATACTGAAGACGTTATCCTTAACTATTTACTTATAAGACCTATTTGAGGAAGAAACCTTATAAACATTAGAAACAAAAAATTCCAAAAGTTTGTTTCACTAGGGTGATCAATTGTAAATGATTTATCATTAATACCAATAAATATTTAGGAATATATGAACCTAAAACTAATGAAGGAGTATTTCTTGGGTACTATAACTCAAGTAAATCCTTTTGAGTCTTCAATAAGGAGATACATACCCCAGATGTTTCAATTCACATAAAATTCAATGAAAATATACATAAATCACATATGAAAATTGATGAGAGTGTTGGATAACCGCGTCCAACCATTACTCAACCTAAATACTATTAAAAAAGATAATATCTTCTATAATACATGTCATATTCTACACCCAAATCTTATACTCAATCTATATACTATTCTCTTGAAAATATAATTGGGAAATTACAATCTAGAACACTTACAAGAAGGAAAATATTAAGTGATGTTGAACATGAAGACTTTCTTTCTCACATTGGACCTATTTAAGTTGTTTATCTACTATTTCAGACTTGATATTCTTAAGAATATAATTCTTTAATCAAATTTCTTATTTAATTTTATTTTTATTTTTTTAAATTTATTTTTAATTTTCATTTTGATATTTCATTTTATGTTTCATTTGTAAATTTATCTTCAAATATATATTTAAATTTATTTATAATTTTTTTTATAAATTTTCCTTTTAAATTTCATTTTAAAATTTAAATTTATTTAATTATGAAAATTATTTTCTAAGGAAAATGTCTTTTATTTGTTTTTTGTTTAGTTTAATGACTATTATACATTTAAAAATTCATGATGTATTTATTTATGGGGAGTAAAACATATTATTACTGAAATGATCACAGAAGAGTTATTTTATTTTTCAAAATATTGTTTGAAGTTTTAAATATTTTTTATGTTTTTTTAACAAAATTATTTATTCTTTCAAATATATATTTTTCAATGTGTTATTATTTACTATTATGATATATTTTATAATATATATATTTTTAAAACCCTTATTCTAAAATATTTAATGTTTTTAAATTATTTTCAAAAACATAATTTTCATCTCTATTTAAGGAAAATTAATGATGTTAACCATAGATACAATTTTAATATCATTATTATCTAACCTAATATATAACTCTTTTATGATAATCTCAATGGTGGAAATGTTTTAGCATCCCATCCCAATTAAAGAGAAGTTACTTTTGTTAGAGAAGTTTTCTTTCTTTAATTTCGATTACTTTTTCTTATTCAAGTGTTTGTGATAATCAATAAGGGATTCTCTTTGATCCCAACATTAATTTATTTTATTAATGATAATAGTTCATAATTTTTTTTGTAATTATTCATTATTTTTGTAATTATATATTATTTTTAATTATATTTTTTTTAATTTTTATTTAATTTTTAATTTTTACTTATTATTTTATTAAATACAAATATTTTTATTTTTATTTATAATAATATTTTTTGAATTTAAATTATTATAAATTATTTCATAATTAATTTTTATTAGGTCACAAAATTTTTTTAGTAATATATTAGGAATCATTAATTTTCAATGTTTTATTTTTACCCTTACATATCTTTTATAAAAATATATTTACCTTTACATGAGAATTTAATGTTTTTTTAAACATATGTAGATTTCCTTTTACACTTACACAGGTATAATATTTTTTCTTATACCTTAACATAATTTTAACTTACCCATTTACAAGTAATGTGCTCATGTGTTTACCCTTACACATATTATAGATTATTATTAAGCAAGTATTTTACTTCTTGGTTCACCCAAACATAACTCCATATTATAATTATCTAAATTCTATCACACTGTTTTTATGTTATTAAATTTCATGTTTACCATTATGTATCTCATGGTTTATCATTATGCATGTTTAGTTCACCCTTAGGAAAGTATTATAAATTCATGCTTACCTTTACATAGATATGCTTTACCCTTACAGAGGCTATATAAATTCCAGAATACCATTACACATCTATACTTTACACTTATGAAATATATTTAAAATATGTTTTACCTTTATGAAACTATTCTAACTTACACTTACACAGGTATGTATACCCCTACACAGCGTATTAAAATCATGGCTACACTTGCACAACACATGTCACCTTTATGAATGCTATATTTTTTTCATTTTACCCATATAAAACCTACGGAATTTATTTTTCCCCTTACAAATTCATGAAATTTAAAACTTATGTAGAATATGGTTTTCTAATTATCTTTATTTTATGATATTCTATATATTTTGATTTTTTTTCTCCCATATATCATTTTTATATAGTTTTGTTGATATTATAAATGTATATTAACATTATAGATCATATTTAAATAATTTTTTTGTTATTTTTAATAGAATTAAGTGAAGATTAATTTTTTTCCTTATTTGACAATTATTTTTTAAATATGAAACTCCAATATTTAAATTTTATTATTTTTAGTTGATTAGTTTGTTTTTATTATTTCTAAAAAAATTTATGAAAAAAATTTATTCAAAATTGTTTATCAGTTTTTTCTGAAATATAGTTAACGATTGATATTATAGAATTTATGAAAACGGAATGTTAATTGAAATTCATATTTTCAATATTATAGAATATCACATGTGATATTTTTTGTGTTTTATTTGACTTAATGTTATAGATGTTTTCAAAATAGTGTTTCTATAATAACATGAATTTTTCAATTGTTCTTTTAATTAAAATTATAATCTATTTCTTCTCACTTAAATAATAGTGAAATAATATTATTATTATATTGTTTTTTAATTTCCTAATGAATAATTTTGTATTTTTGAGAGATTCTTATTTTAGGGGTCATGTTATTTATTGAAATAATGTGGGATAAGGTTCATGGAATGTGGACTTCATAGTCATAATGATCCAAATGATTCAATAATATTTGTGATGGAATTGAAGGCCATAAATAGAGACTGTTGGAGGCCTTGGGAAAAATCAAAAATCAACAATAAATTTCTTATTCATTATACTAACATGATTAATTTCACTTAGAGATCCTTAAAGTTTCCACTTTTGAAATCATATTCTTCTATTAAAGTCAATGTTCCAAAATTATAATATCTTTATCACTATCACCATATTCTAATTATTCCTTTGTGTTTGTCCTATTTCATGCGAGAATTGAGACTAAGATTAAAAGATCATATTCCTCATCTTTATTTATTTTTATGGTTCTTACTACCATTAATGTAAGGTAATTGGGTTTATTTGTATTCCTTCGTTTCAAAAGAGATGATAATTTTCATTTGAGGATTCTAGATTCACTATTAAAGAGATAGTGTCTTTATATCAGGTTTCATTCTATAACTTAAATAGAAAGGGATAAATTTGGATTCTTGGATACTATTACGTATAATGGAATAATATAATAAATCATCAGGAAACAGATGTGGTATATGCAGGGGTAACTTTTGGTTATAATTCTGAACCTCCATACCAAATATTGTCTCCTATTTACTTAATACAATTTAATTTATTTATCACTTTTAATCATTATTTGAATCAATTTTTAGTCCATCTAACTCACTCAATTAGATTATTCTCAAATAACTCTTTTTTTTATTTCTTCCACATTTTATAATTATTTCACTTTGAATAATGTGATTCATTTATTTTAATAAAAATGTTTTAGTATATTTAAAAATCTATTTAAACATGGATTTTTTTACTTTTAAATTTTAATGGAAAATTCACCATAATTGTCGTTTTATCCTTCTTATAAGACCTATATAATTTCTTAATATAACTCTCAATAATATCATAAATTTTATTCTCCTATTATTATTTTATGAAATTAAATGTTGTCCTTTTATTTTCCTCTATTTAGGAACTTAAGATACAAAAAGCATATTTTTGAAGAAAAAAGATGGTTGGACGAACCTCTGAGTGGTGTCCTCTCCCAACCCTCGGCAGTTAGGGTTTTATTTTCGGTTGTAGTCTCCCCTTAACCCTCCAGCCTAATTCAGTTTTTGGTTGATGAATCTGGTCCCAGATCGGAATGGCTTCATCTCCATTCGTGGACAGTGTCCATGATTCCTGGTAGAGTGTTGGAGCTCAGACCAGCGCAGATCACCCCAACCGTCGACGTTGAGGTTCAGTGTGTCTCAATGGTTTGGTGTGCTCAGTATTTCCAACTTCGTCGGATTGGACTTGGCTTCTAATATTATGGCGAGGCTCGGTGCTAATCCACGATTCAGTGAGCTCAGCTCTTATAGCCTAGATAATGTGACCTTACCTTCTCAGATTCTGGTGAGTCCAGGGGTGTCTCTAGTGGGTTCTGGTGCGGGTCAGCCCATATTTTATAGTGATTCAGAGTGTGAGGTGTTTCTAGGTTATAAAATATATTATTTATTCAGGTTTTATTTGGTATTCACGATTATTTAGGTTTTATTCGGTATTCGTGATTTTTTTCAACTGGGTGGATCTGGTATTGTTGTGATTTGTTTCAACACGGTCAGTGGATTTGGTTTTGGTTATCTCGGTTCAACTTCATTGGTACTTTTTTCCTATTTATTCTATAATTCTTGTTACTCTAAGGTTTTAGATCCTAGTGAGGGTGAATATGATGTTCTTATTGGAACAGATTCATTCCTAGAGTGACGGTTATATTTTAGAATAACCCAGAATCTCTCATTAGTGGCTTCACATGGTGCGGGTTTGTGCCACATATTTCTAGGTGATGATGGCTTGAAATCACACCCTTTGGTTTGTCTTCCAGGATTATGTGACTCTGTTGGTGGGGGTGTAATACGGTGGGTAGCATGTCTTGTCCAGGATGGTCATTTATTATGGTGCTACGGAGATGTGATTTTAAAATGGTGCAAAGGTTACTTTTGTGAGGTCTATTGGAATGGTGATGCACCCAGACTCGGCCATGTAGATCAGGATCCAGTGCAGGTTCTAGAGCTGCCATTCATTGTTGTAGTGCTTTTCAGATTTGGATGCTTGAGAGGGTATGTCATTAGCCATTGGATCGGGCCTATGCTTTGACATAGGACACTTGTTAGTCGTTCAGCTTTGCAATGGTGGATTGCTTTTTCACGTTCAATTGCTGGGGAGGGGTAGCTCCATGGTGTTAGTTTGGATTGTATTTCTTGACCTTTAGGTTATGATATGTCCTTTCTCGATAATGTCTGTTAGGGTTCCCCCCTTCTTACCTTAAAAGGGAGATTTGTTTGTTTAAAATAAAAAAAATTGAAGGCGTCCAAGCTATTGGATGGATGTATATTTTTGAAGAATACCCACTTTATTTCTCTCTTCATTAGAAAATCCTTTTTCTTCTATATCCATGTTTTATAAATTTTTATTCAAGAATGTTTTTTCTATTCTCCTATTATTTTTTAATCAAATTTTGACCAATGTTTTACAATTTAGAAATTGATTTATATGGAATACTCTTGTCATTTTCTATCCAATATGCTTTTACGTAAATTTTAAAATAATATTTTTTATGCACACGAGTTATGATTATGATGATGAGATGTTTATCCAACCCATTTGTTTTCCACAAGTTTTTAAATGATGAAATTTTAATGCAACTAGTTTTTTTCCATGGTTTATGATATATGATGAAGGATTTATGATCTTATAGAAAACGTATGAATATATTATGATTATTTGATGGGCGGGACCATAAATATATAACCCTTCAATATGTTGGGTAAAGATGGATATCTAATGTGATAATAAGGACTTGAATGGGGAGTAGACCTAGTTTATTATGGAACATTGTCTACTATGATATTGGAGTAAAACATGAATAAGGATATAATGGAATTGGGAGTGAAACCAATCCACTATGACAGTCTTGGTAGTCATATTTTACAAAAGAAAATTATTTTTTATGCTTATGTTTCAACAAAAAACATATGTATTAGGATAATATTATGCTCTCATGGATCATGTTGTTCGATTCCTTTATGATTCTTGTATTATGAACATCCAAGTTTTATAACATGAATCAATATTATGATATTTGATATATATGTTATGGGTTTAAAATGTTTATTTCATGTCATCATACACATATCATCATGTTATGTTTAAATGATCATTGACATCTCCCTTATTTACCTTTATTGAGATATTGAGCTCTTACTTTCTTATGATTCCTTTCCCTAATTTATTATGAAATGTTTTAAGTATGATATGTCTAAGAAGGGTTATAGTTATGAAGTAAAATAGTGGGAGATGATGTAGATATCTTATGAACTAATTTTTTTATGTATCCAGGTTTCTAAATACACTAAACCTATATAATTATTTCATGAATCATAATATTATGTAATCAGTATTAACTTATTAATATGTAATATCTATTTAGGAAACATATGGGTCACTATAGTTTCCATCAGACTAAGGTATAATCAACTCTATAAACTAGGATGAGAAAACATTTCTAAGAACCCTATGGATCATATTAGGTATAATATAACATCCTAAAGGCTTTTTTAATATAGATATTATGTGGTTTTAAACTATGATTATTGTTACAAATGATATTATTGTTGGTTCTAATCAATTGTTGGAACCAGAAGTAACCATTCTAATGGAGAATGGTGTAGACAATGAAATTATTTTTATCCGGAGAAACAAAAAGTTATGAGATCAGGATTGAAAAATATTACTTCTAGGATTATGAATGTTTCTCACGATACGAATCATTTTGAGCTTCCAAATTAGAAAAGGAGGGAACAATTATTTATTGAGTACTTTATGAGGCAACACCCACATTCTTTTGGTGGGTATAATAATCCACTAGTTTCTAATCACTTTAATAGTCCCACTAAAATTATATTTTCTATTCTCAAGTTTTCGTAACATGAAAATGTTATTTGAGTTTTTTATCATTTAGATGGAGAAGTAGATCAATGTTCTAATATTATGAAGAATTTAAGTAAATGAAAGTAAATTGACTACATTGGGAGGAATGAGCTACGAAGCTAAGTTTTTAATAAGTAATTTTCTCTTATTATACATAAGAAAATAGATAAAGAATTACTCGAGCTAAATTAGGTGTATAATTAATCTTTTGGAACCTATCTGAAAAATGTAAAAAGTATTATGTGGTAAACTTATAGTATTATCATCCAACCTGAATGTCAGGATGATTTATTTTTCATTGGCTAAAAACTAAGTCTCCGAAGGTAATAAACCATAAGTGAATTTAGTAACTGTGAAGAAATTTAACAATGCGCTATCAATGTGGAGATAAATAAAAGAACCCAACCTTAAAAAATTACATAATATTGAATTAAATGAATAATTCACATTGAGGATCTTTTTAGGTTTATAGTTTTAGAGAATTAGGCCATAACTATTATATTTCATTTCAAATAAAATGTAGACACTTCTACTCAATTTCCATTTTTTTCAAAAAACAAGAACTGTTGAAAAAGGAGCCATGTCTAGTTCCATGATTAAGGTCTAATGACTTTTCCTTTATCCCATACATGACCCTATTCCACATTATGTCTTGTGAAAAACATTTCAAAACTTGATATGAGAAAAAAATCTCAGTAAGGGATACACAATGAAGGAAAAATGTTAGTTTTTCAAAACAACAAGTAAACCATGAATACTTTAACATAAGTAACACTTTTCACCTTTATGAAGTAGTAAATACTCTTCAATAAATAAAGGATCACTACTTATACTTTTTTAACCAAAATATTACCATACAACCCATATAAATAACACATAACATATAAAGGTTACTTGGGACATAAACATACTAAAATTCAATAACCATATGGTCGACTTCTACACATATTACTAAATGGAATAGCCATACGGCTGAATTCCATACCGAATGCATTGGAGGTTATAACATAACCACATGTACAGGTTTATCATGGCACCACCCATCATTTGGTTTATCATATAACCACCCATCAAATGTCCAAGTACCATTATAAAATCATAACACATAAAATATTACAAATATAAACATTTCACTAATAATAATTAAATTGCAATCACAAGAAATAATTTCAAGATATTGATATAATCAATAAATTTCAAAAACCATTTTTATTACCAAAACACACAAAAATAGAGTATGGAATTTCCTTTTCATTTTAGAAAACATTAAGGCTTATAGAGGAAGCCAAATAATGATTACGGCGACAAAGAGGTCATTATCGCCACTAAAGTAAAAAAAATTCCATTTGTCATTTAGAAAAACTATTTGAAGAAAAATATTCCATTTTAATGAAAGTAAATGTCAAAGGGTTTTACTATAAACCAGTTAAAAAAAGAAGGTATATATTTTTTATCGAAATATGCCTCAATGAAATAAGATTGAGACAAAGTCCCTTACCTCGTGTCTGACTTGACTCGATCATTCTTTAATCTTATGAATAATAAACTAAATATAATTTCTACTTCCTTAAGAACCTTTTTCAAGTTTATTATTCCTTTTATATCACTTATTACCATGTTATAAACATTATTTAATCATTGAAGTTAATAATGGTCATTTTGTTGATATTTGGTACTTGAGTAAAAAATGAGCACCTTATAATTACAAGTTATTCATGTGGTCAATAGTTTGTTATATCCAAAATAATATTCATGATTCAGATATCATATATGTAATATATATCCAGTATATACATGTATTTATAATAGTACATAACATTTCGAGATAAAAAATGAAATGCACCGTTCATGGAGATGGTAAGCCATATGTACGCATGAAAGCTACTTTCATTTATATTTATTATTTTAATGGAATTAAAACATAATTATACATAGGTATATTATAATTTTAGTATAATATCATATTATATAATTATCTCAATCCTTTATACATCCCACATTTGGCATTAACGAGTCATATCACTTTGAGGGGACGGTAGTCCGCACTTCCTCGAATGAAATTATCGTGTATACCCATAATGGAAACTATAATGGATTGATATAAATTGAAAATTCAGAAGCATAAAGAAAACATAAACATAATATATATCATATATAAATACAGTTCCATCATAATGGTCACAGTGACAGGCGGTAGGAGGTAATTTAACAATCATCGTTTCATGAGGTGTTAGTTTTCCATCCAGAGAATCAAAAAGTTCTTCACCCATTAGATGGAGGTGTATGTAAGTGTAGTTCGAATACATCTCATAAAAACATCTTGGTATATTTAAATTACTGGGTTTTCTATATAATAAAGGGATAAAAAGAGTTTAGGGGTTCGATAATTAAAATAAAAGAAAATAAGTTAAGAGAAACCATTACCTTTTAATTTGGGTAACTTCGTTTGGTTTGAAACAAAATGGTTCGTTGAAGTGCCTTCTTCCTAATGTAAGGATTCTAAGATGAGGATAGGGATGTAGTTATCTTAATTGGGTAGTTATTTTTTGATCCTATAGGATTTAGAGTTGTGAGGAATTGGTTAAAAGTGTCTCCTTTTATAAGGGAGAGGAGGGGCTCTTTAGGAAAGTGTGAAAATATTATTTTATTATATAAAGCTATTTGGTTTCTAAAGGTCAAAAAATCATTAGAGTCGAAGCTAATATGACTCATGGTCGAAATAAAATCATCTAATAGGAATTGGAATGGTTTTGGATATTATTTTAGTCATTATAATCTTATATATTTAATTTATTTATTAATGAGGTAAATACTGCAACATTGTTGTGTCATAAATAATTTAATTTATTCGACGTATAAAAATTATAAAAAATACTACCATGTAGGAAATCATGTTTTATTTATAAATAATATTTATAGTCTAAAATACGACTTATATAACACCATATAAAACTTAATTTACTTAATGATTTTTTATGTCATTTTTCCTTTAAATTAATTTATCTGAAGTGTCATTATCATTCATAAGTGGCTCCATGGGGTCCCAAAATCTACCCAAGGATTCCCATGGTTGGCCATTACTCATCCAATAAGGATACGACAAGTGTTAATGTAATTTTAATTATTATAATATTCTTTTTACCTTGAATTACCCTATTTACCTTTAATCGTGGTAAATAAAAGTCAACAGTTACTATTCACCAAAAATTATTTTCATCTGGTTGAACTAAATCTCACTTACTAATAACAAGAATGTATTAATTGATTTTCCAAATTCAATTCACAAATGTGGTAAAATTTCATTTAAATGAAAAAGTCAGTTTTATAACTACTACAAAGTGGTTTCACTATTCATCACAAATTTATATTTTTCGGAAAAAAATCCAAAAAATCACACAAAGTAAATTTTAATTTCCCCATTATAAAGAAGGATTTTATTTGGTCAAATAGAATTCATTAAAATGACCAAAACTTGATTTAAATAGGGTTCTCCATTAAAAGGTGGTAAATTGACCTTTTAATGTAAATTATGCTTAAAATTAGATTCATTCACATTTTAAGCCTCCAACTTTTATTGGATTAAAGTAAATAACTTTAACAAACATGTATAATCATATTGTAGTCAATTTTGTTCATTTATGCCAATATAACAATTAGAGTTAACTTCCATTTAAAATAATAATATTATATTATTAGTGTGCAATGTAAGATTTCAAAGAAACCTGTTGTTGCGTATCAGGTATGCTATTGAACAAAGAAACCCTTTTAAAGTAAAAACATTATTTAATTCAAAAATATTATTGAATATGAAATTCTCTTATTTATTATTTACCTAGGATGTTACATCCTTCCCCCCATTTTTAAATTGCGTCCTTACAATTTTTATTCACATATCAAAATAAGTGGGGGTATTTATCCCTCATAGAATTATCAGATTCCCAAGTTGCCTCTTCAACAGTATGGTTTTTCCAAAAAACCTTTACCTAATGAATTACCTTATTCCGCAACACTTTCTCTCTTCAGTCAAAAATCTGAACTGGTTGTTCATTATAAGAGATATTCTCTTTCAACTGAACTACCTCTAGACTCAAAAAATGAGATGTATCTAGCATATAATTTCTCAACATTGAAACATGAAAAACATTGTGTACCTGAGATAAACGTAGAGGTAATGCCCCTATGTATGAAACTGATCCAAATTTCTCCAGGATTTGATATGCTCAAATGAACCTCGGACTCAACTTTCCCATCATACCAAAACGCATCACAATTTTCCATGGAGAAACATTGAGAAAGACATGATCAGCTACCCCAAAATAAATATCCATCCTCCAGTTATCCTCATAAATTTTCTGTCTTCTCTGAGCTATTCTTATGTGCTTATGAATCAACTAAACGTTTTCTGCCATCTCTTTTACCAATTCTGGTCCCATCACCTTCCTTTCACTTACTTCAATCCCAAAAAGCTAGGGTTCGACAACGATTTCCATATAATACCTCAAATGGAGGCATTTGTATACTAGAATATAAAATTTTATTATAAGAAAATTCAACCAAAGAAATATGTTTGTCCCAACTTCCCTAGTAATCTAGTGAACATGCACGTAGCATATCCTCTAAGGTCTGAATTGTCCATTCTGACTATCCATCTAATTGAGGATGAAAAGCTGTACTAAAATTTAATTCAGTACCCAACAACTTCTAACGGCCTTTCCAAAAGTTAGAAGTAAAACTGGGATAATGGTTAGATACAAAGGAGAGGGGAAAACCATACGACCTAACTATCTCTTTAACAAACAACTTAGTAAGTTTATATAGAGGCAAAGTATCTCGAATAAGAAGGAAATGAGTAGATTTAGTCAATCGATCAGCTATTAACTAGATTTCATTATTACCTTGAGATTTCTTCATTAATCCCATAACAAAGTCCATGGATATACGTTCACATTTCCAATCTGGCACTAGTAAAGATTGAAGAATCCCTTTCGATAACTAACGCCTTTCATTAACCTATTGCCAAGTCAAAAATTTCACAGTAAAATCAGAAATATCTCTTTTCATTCCATCCCACCATTAATACTCCCAAAGATCTCTATATATCTTAGTACTACCATGATGAACTAAAAAAAGGAGAACTATGAGTTTCACATAAGAACTCATTCTTCAACTGTGAATCATAAGGAACACATAATATCTTCCCAAACCTCAAAACACAATCATTATCAATGTTAAAAGCAGGAAACATTCCCTTATAAACCAACTCTACCTTTTTCTGCAACTCACTGTCTTCATTCGGTGTTTACTTTATTCGAACTGATAGAGATGATTTCACTAACACTTGAAGAAAAACAGAAGAATTTCCTGCACCAACAAATTCTATGAAAAAGTTCATCAAATAAAAAACCAAAGGATATCATTCCAAATGTAGCATGGTTAATGAGACAATACTTTTTTGACACAAAGCATCAACCACTTTATGTTCTTTTCCCGGATGGTAATGGATTATGTAATCATAATCCTTGATTAATTTCAGCAATCTCTTCTATCTCATTTTCAATTCTTTCTATGTGAATATATATACTTTAAACTATTGTGGTCAATATATAATTCACATTTTACTCATAACAAATGATGCCTCCAATTTTTTTAAGGAAAAACAATAACAGCTGATTCCAAATCATGTGTAGGGTAATTTAACTCATGTGGTTTCAACTGACGTGAATGATAAGAAATTACATCATCATTCTGCATAAGGACACATCCAATTCATTTCAATGAAGCATCACTATAAATTACAAACTCACCATTTCTGGAAGGCAGTGCCAAAATTGGAGCATTCACTAATATTCTATTCAATTCCTGAAAACAATCATCACATTCTTTTGTCCAAATGAAATTGACACCATTTTGAGATAACTTAGTCATTGGACAAGATAACTGTAAAAAATTCTCCACACACCTCTGGTAAAATCCTGCCAAACTAAGAAAATCACAGATCTCGGTTATATTTGTGGGTCTTGGCCATTATTTAACAACTTTTGTTTTAGTAGGATCAACTGTTATGCCATTTTTTGAAACAATGTGACCAAGGAATGAAATCATTTGTAACCAAAACTTACACATGCTGAATTTACCAAACAATTTCTTTTCTTTTATTGTTTGAAATACAACCCTTAAATGAATTTCAATCTCCTCTTTACATTTAGAATAAACCAAAATATCATCAATGAACAAAACCAAAAACATATCCAAGAACTCACGGAAAATTCTATTCATAATATCCATGAATAAATCAGGTGCATTTGTTAACATAAAAGGAATAACTACAAATTCATACTGGCCATATCTAGTACGAAATGTGGTCTTCAGAATGTCTTCTTCCTTTACGTTCAACTGATGGTACCCCGATCTCAAGTCCATCTTCAACAAATTATGAGCTCCCTGGAGCTGTTCAAACAAATCATCGATATGAGGCAAAGGATATTTGTACTTAACAATGATGTTATTTAATGCTATATAATAAATTAAAAGTCTCATTGAACCATCTTTCTTTTTAAAAACAAGACAGGAGCACCCCATGGTGATGTTCTAGGTCAAATGAAACCATTATCTAATAACTATTACAATTGCTTCTTTAACTCTAAAAGTTTAATTTGAGCCATTCGATAAGGGGGTTTTGAAATTGTCTTAGCATCAGGAACTAAGTCAATAGTAAATTCAACTTCCTGATCAGGTATAATACCAGGAAATTCCTCAAAAAAACATCAAGGTACCCATTTACCACTGGAACATCATTAATCTGAATAGTTTCATTATTTTCAACAATATGAGAAAGGTAACAATCATTTCCATATTTTACTAGCTTCTCAGCTTCCTGATATGTTATCAAAATAAAGGGTTCATTCTTGTAAAGAAACTGTAAATATTTTTGAAATTAAATCTCTTTATCTCTGTAGTCAATCATAGAATAATAAACAGACAACCAATCCATGCCCAAAATAACGTCAAACTCTATTAGAGGAAAAACAATAAGGTTTGGAGGTAGATTCTTCCCACACACAATGACATGAAGGTTCTTATGTTTTCGTTTTGTCACATCATTTCCTCCAGGTGTCTTTACCATAAGTTTGATATTCATATTTTGAGATGGAATTCTGAATTTATTAGAAGACTTCTCAGAAATGAAAGAGTGTGTTGACCCTGAATCAAACAACACATTGGCATAATCTGAACAAACAAATAGTGTACCTGATACTACTTCGTTTGATGGACCAACATCTGTAGAAGTAGTTTCAAATGATTTCGCCACCCATTTGTTCTTGTAGTCTGGCAGTTTTCCCTCAGTTGATTTCTGTTCTAGACCCTCATTTTCATAATGACCCATTTCATCACACTTAAAACATATTAGCGATTACATTTTATTGCCTTCTTGATAATCTGTTTTACAATTACGAGAAATATAAGTGGACTTACCACACCAGAAGCCCTTTCTATACTTTCATAAACATTATCCAGGATTCTTTTTACCACACTTATCACAAGTTGGATATTTAATTTTCTTACTTCCAGGCTTATTTGATGAATTATTTCCCTTTTCCGGACAACTATACCTATTATTCTGTTGTTTTTCAATGAATACCAGATCATTGGAAAACTCTATTTCCACCTTCTCTGCACATTGAAATTTTTTTCACAACTTTTGAACCCATGATAGGCTAATGCTCTTCGATATCATGGCTTCAGTCCTGAGTAAAATTGATTTATCATACTGTCAAGATCTCTGATGACATTTGGAGCATACCTTGCGAGTCGAGTGAATTTTGCTTCATAAGCAGCCATTGTGTCATCCTCCTGCCTCAATTCTAGGAATTGTTTTTCCATCTTAAGACGAAACACCTCATAAAAATATTTTTCAGGAATCATACCTTTGAATTCATCCCTATCGAGAGAATAAATATCCTCACTATCCCTGATATTTTTCACCATCGACCACCACTGATCAGATTCACCTTCAAAATGGTAAACAATGAAAGTAACCATTTTATGTTCCGAACAACCCATGACATCAAAAATATTTTCCAGTTTTTAATCCATCCTTCTGCTAGCATCAGGTTAGGTGATCCTCTAAATGATGGGGGATGTTTCCCCATGAAATGCTCCAATTCTGACATGTTCCTCTGCTATTGATCTGGCTAATCTTGTGCATGGATAACACCATGATTTATAGCTTGAGTAAATTGTTCCATCACTGCAACAAACTATTCAGTTCCGATTCTGACCATATCAGGTTGCTGATTTGGAAGGTTGTCTTCCTCTTGATTTTGCCCCAGCATAGCTGCCATGTTTCCTATATGGAAAACCATTCTGAACACAGAAATATCTTAGGTGATGAAACATGGTATTCTATAAATGCTATATCATTTCAATATTACCATAAATTAATGTAGGGACATTAATTTAACAATACTCTAATTCCTTAAGTTATCTAAACTGACCTTTGATACCAACTATAAGGACCCAGCCTTAAAACATTAAATAATATTGAATTAAATGAATAATTCACTGTGAGGATCTTTTCAGGTTTAGAGTTTTAGAGAATTATTCCACAACTATTACATTTCATTTTAAATACTAAGTAGACTCTTCCACTCAGTTTCCATTTTTTTCACAAAACAAGAACTCTTGAAGAAAGGAGTCTTGTCTAGTTCCATGTTTAAGATAGCATGACTTTTCCTTGATCCCATCCATGACACTATTACATATTATGTCTTGTGAATAACATTTCAAAAACTTGGTATGAGCATAAAATGCTCAGTAAGGTATACACAAAGAAGGAAACATGTTACATTTTCAAAACAATAAGTAAACCATGAGTACTTTAATATAAGTAATAATTTTCGCATTTTTGAAGACGTAAATACTCTTCACTGAATAAAAGATCTATAATTTCACTTTTTTAACCAAAAGATTACCGTAAAACTCATACGAAGAATACATAACATATAACGGTAACATTGGACATAAACATACTTAAATGGAATAACCATACAGTCGACTTCCACACATATCACTAAATGGAATATCCATACGACCGACTTCCATACCCAATTCATTGGAGGTTATAACAAAAACACCCATCCTAATTTATCATGGAACCACCCATCATTTGGATTATCATGTAACCACCCGTCAAATGTTGAAGTACCATTATAAAATCATAACATATAAAATATTGAAAATATAAACATTTCACTAATAACATTTAATTTGAAAACACAAGAAATAATTTCAAGATATTGAAATAATAAATCAATTTCAAAAACCATTTTAGAAACTAAAACACCCAAAAACCGAATATGGGATTTACTTTTAATTTTAGAAAACATTAAGGCTTATAGAGGAAGCCAAATAAAGATTACGGTAGTGGAGAGGTCATTGTCGCCGCAAACGTTAAAAAAATTTCATTTTTCATTTAATAAAACACTTTGAAAGAAAATATTCCATTTGAATGAAAGTAAAAGTCAAAGAGTATTACTATACACCGTGTAAAAGAGGAAGGTATATATATACTATCGAAATATGCCTCAATGAAAGGAGATTGAGACGATGTCCCATATCTCGTGTCCGACTTGACTCGATCATTCTTTAATCTCATGAATAATAAGCTAAAGATAATTTCAACATGCTTAAGAAAATTTTTCATGTTTATTATTCCTTTTATATCACTTATTTCCATGCTATAAAAATTATGAAATCGTTCAAGTTAATAATGGTCGTTTTCTTGATATTTCGTACATGGGTAAAAAATGAGCACCTTATATTTACAAGTTATCCATGTGGTCAATAGTCTATTATATCTAGAATGATATTCATTATTTAGATATCATATATATCATATATATCCAGTATATACATGTATTTTTAATAGTACATAACATTTAGATGTAAGAAATGAAATGCACCGTTCATGGAGAGGGTAAGCCGTACGTACGCACGAATGCTACATTCATTTATAGTTCCTATTTTAATGGAATTAAATCATAATGATACATATGTATATTATAATTCCAGTATAATATCATATAATATAATTTTCTCCATCATTTATACATCCCACATATGGCATTAACAAGTCATATCACTTTGAGGGGGCGATAGTCCACACTTTCACAAATTAAATTATCACGTTTACCCATAATAGAAACCATAAAGGTATGATATAAATGGGAAATACAGAAGCATAAAGAAATAATAGACATAATAATATATCATATACAAATATAGTTCTATAATAATGTCCACCATGAGAGGCGGTATGAGGTAATTGAACAATAATTATTTTGTGAGGCGTTAGTTTTCCATCCACAGAAACATTATTTTATTCACCAATTAGATGGAGGTGTGTGTAAGTGTAGTTCGAATACGTCTCATAAAAATCTCTAGTATATTGAGGATATTGGTGTTGCTATAAAATAAAGTAATAAAGAGAGTTTAGGGGTTGGAGAAGTAAAATAATAGAAAATAATTTAAGAGAAACCATTACCTTTAATTTGGGTAACTTCCTTCGGTTTGAACCAAAATGGTTTGATGAAGTGCCTTCTACCTAAGGTAAGGATTCTTGGAGGTGGATAGGGATGTAGAGAGCTTAATTGGGTAGATTTTGGATGAGCCTAAATGTTTGAAATGTGTGAGTAATTGGTTAGAAGTGGTCTCCTTTTATAAGGCAGACAAGGTTCACTTTTGGAAAGTGTGAAAATATTATTTTATTATATAATGATATTCGGTTTCTAAAGGTCCAAAAATAATTAGAGTCAATGATAAGACGACTCATGGTTGAAATAAAAGCATCCAATAGGAATTGACCAGGTTTTGGAAATTTTTAATCCTTATAATCTTATTTATCTAAATCATTTATTAATGAGATAAATACTGCATCATTTTTATTAAAAAAAATAATTTACTTTATTTGATGTGTAAAAATTATAAAAAAATACTATCATGTAGAAATATTTGTATCTTTATAAATAATATTTATAGTCAAAAATATGACTTATATAACATCATATAAAAATTAATTTACGAAAATAGTTTTTTTTTGTCATTTTTGCCTTTACATTAAATTAATTAATATGAAATGTAATTATCATTCATAATTGGCTCCATAGGGTCCCAAAATCGTCCCAAGGATGCCCATGGTCAGACATTACTCATCAAATAAGGTTAGGAAAAGTTTTATGTTAATTGTAAATTATTATAATATTTTTTTTACGTTGAATTACTCTATTTACCTTTAACAACGGTAAATAAAAGTCAAAAGTTACTATTCACCAAAAATTATTTTCTTCTTACTAAACCACATTTCACTTATTAATAACAATCATGGATATTGGATTTTCTAAATTCAATTAACATAAGTGGAAAATTTCATTTAAATGAGAAAGATAGTTTTTTAACTACTATAATGTGGTTCCACTATTAATAAAAAATTGATGTTTTTCAGAAAAATTCCAAAAATTTACGCTTAAGCTATATTTGATATTCTGAATTAAAAAATGATTTTTATTTTTAAAATTAAAAATATAAAATTTGAATTAATTAATTTTATACTTAATTCCCGTTGTTAAAATAAATTGCATGTTTTTAGGAAACAATAACTATTAAAAGATTTACACTTGTTTATGTACAAATTCAAACTGAAATTTATTCAATGAACAACATTTTATTAAATGGTAAAAATATATTCTAATTACACTTTAAATCCAATTAAAAATATTGTCTATCCATATAAATAAATAATATTAAATCACAGTTTTAAATTAATATACAATATTTTTCACTATTCATTAGAAGATGAACTTTATCATAAAAATTTCAAAAATTTACACAAAGTAAATTTTGATGTCCCCATTTTAATGAAGGATTTTATTTTGTCAAATATAATGAATTAATGTGACTAAAATTCTATTTAAATAGGTTTCTCCATTAAAAGGTGGTAAATCATCCATTTAATGTAAATTATGTTTAAAATTAGATTCATTCACATTTTAAGCCTATAAATTTTATTGGATAAAAGTAAATACCTTTAAAAAACATGTATAATGATATTGTAGTTAGTTTTTTTCATTCCCACCAATTCAATGGCTAGGAGTTAACTTCAATTTAAAATAATAATATTATATTTTTAGTGTGCAACATATGATTTCAAAGAAACCCGTTGTTGCGCATCGGGTATGCTATCGAACATAAAAACCCTTTATATGTAAAATCAATATTTAATTCAAAAATATTAATAAATATGAAAATCTTATATTTATCATTTACCTGGGTTGTTACAATAAATATTGGAGTTACCCATCAATATCATGGTTTTAATAAGAAATGAACGATTCCAATAATAAACACAGTGTAAAAAAGACAATGATATTTATTTTATGATCAAAGTATGGAAGCGAACATGAAGGAAATTTTTTTAAGGGAATTGATAAATGTTTTAACTGTGGAATGGAAGGTCATAAAACAATTGAATTCCTAAGTGATGAGAAGAAGAATTTATTTCATTATTGACAATAGGAACTATATAATACACCACCCACACTCTAGTGTTTCAAATGAAAGATGTATGGGAATTATGATAACCAATTACCAAATACAGTGGTTAAGGCTGATGATTGATGTCAAAAATCTATAAAGTATAGAGACAATGGGAAATATACTATGTTAAATATTTATATTTTTTTGCACGATAATTAAGTAGTGAAGGGTACACTTATAATCCACTGTAGAACTATAAATGTCTTATATGATTATATTTCTACCCACTATTTTATATTTTGTGAATTTTCAATGGGTATCACAAAACTACATTAATTATTATATATTGAGTTAGAAGAAGAATCATTTAATGGTATGATGATCACAATCTCCTTTCCAATATAATTTTGTAGTAATGTGCTATATGAAAATCTCATTATTCTTCCTATAGTTGAATTTGATGTTATTTTGGGCATGGATTGACTTTATTTATATAAAGAACATATCAATTTTTAAGGAATATAATTCAAATTTTATATTTCGAACACACCTATGATCATATATCATTACAATGATTAATATAAAATTACATTATAAATTACATCCATTGTATGTTCCTTTATTTAAATTAAAAATGTATTTATCTCACATGGATGGGGAGAAAGAAGACCTCAAAGATACACCTTTTTTATGGTAATTGTTTTTCATTATTGAAGTGTTTCCTAGTCTTCTTCCGTATCATAAATTTTAGTTTTCTATTGAACTCATGAATATTTCTACATCTATTCAAAATAATATATATAGATTAACCTCGATTCAGTTGTAGGAATTAAAGAATGAACATTAGTAGAATATTGATAAGGGATTCATTCAGCTAAGTGCATCAACATGGGTTTGACCTATTTTTTATTTGAGAACAAATATGGATCAATGTGAATTATAATTAATTATCAGGAATTGAAGAATATCACAATCATGAATAAGTTTTCATTTCCATGTTTTGTTTATTTGTTAGATCAATTATACTCCAATGGCCCAAAGGCATTCATTTTTTATTGATTTTTGATAATCAACCTTTCAAGGGGTGAGGTGGAACCCTTACAAGGCCCATACACATAAGTATTACATAGCGCATAGGCCTTAGAGGAATGAATTTACCATAGGGTTCAAACAATACATACAACCCAGAATAAATACATAGAATTGCTCCTCCCCAGCATCTTCATCATGAAATCAACTCTCCAACTTCACATGAATATTCTGCAAGGGTTTCCTATGCATTTATAATCTTGTACCGCTGGCAGGTGCCATGCCCTCTCAATTTTTAAATCTATTTACCTTCTGCTATGGTGAAATCTTTTTACTCCTCCTCCTTCTCAAGTTTGTTCCTTGTAGGTTGTATGGTTTTCATCTTCACATAAGGTGGCCCGGATGACTTGAGGTGGCCCAAATTCTATACTGACCTGAAGTCCTGGGTATGATAGGTTCCATACCCTCTCAATTATAAGGGGTCAATATTTTTCCAAGATTGATCTTCAATATTGATACTATATGTTGAGGGTAAAAAGTGAGGTCATACCTAAGAAAACCAATCATATGATGTATATACATTAAAATTTTTTATTTATTCCATTATGACTTACTTATACCCCTACTATGTTCATTTATTTAATGAAAAGATTATTTAGAAATTACATTGACCAGTTTTTATAGTATTTATAGATGAAATTCTAATATATTCAATGAAAAAGTAAGAGAATTATTGTAACATCATGGATAAAAGGTAAAATCTCTTTCAATTTTTTAGGGTACATTATTTAAGTTCATAGGCCATAATATATGTTATGGGTGTTTTTTTAGAACTTTTACTTTGTCCTTCTAGTAGAGTACATTAACAAAATAAATCCATTTCTCAGAAAAATCCATAAACAATGGTTTATGGTGTCAAATTAATTACAACCATAAAACCAATTTTTAAATCATAAATATGTCAGTCAGGATATTTTAACCCAAGGTGACATATTTTCTAGCATATGTGAATTGTGTACAATATACTCCATGAATATATTATTTATTATGTAAGCCCCTTATTCCTAATCGGTTTTATGAGATGGAATCCTGAATACTAATTCATTATTTTCTTCCTCCCTGCCTCATGCCCTAGGTTCCTCTCATGCATGTTTGGGTGTTCCAACCCCTACATATAACTTTGTTTTATGTGTTTTATCTATAGCATGGTTGGTTTTATCCCTTAGGGTAAGTGAAATCATTCAACTACTTCATGGATCTAGTTTTGGAAACTGATTTGGGATAAACTTTTGAGATCTTTTGATATTATTATTATTCTTGTATAATCTCTTCTATATCCATTGTGAGATTAATCTTTTGGGGGCCAACCCATATGTTGTTTGTGGAGTACCATGGGAGTTCATTTAGGTATGTTCTATAATATCCTATATGCAAAAAATTCGACCTATAAAATTTGATTATGAGACATGGGAATTAATTCTAGAATGTCTTAATATTTTTCTCTTTTCCATTTGGGGTGTGTGGATCCCATTGTGTGTAGTGTATGACCCGAGTTTGAGGTATGTGGTTTTATCTGTAGCCTACATTGGATGTACCTTAATTACTTTTGGTTTTATAACAGGTTATATAAATAAATTGTAAATATTTTATTTGTGTTCATAAAATGGTTTTTTCGATAAAATATGGGTTTCACCATATTTTGGTAAAATGATGGGTTTTTTCAATCCATTGTGTAATGGCTTTCAAAATGGGGTTTGAAATAATGTTCTTTATCGAATGAAGGTTAGTTTTGAATTGTGTATGAAAGGTGAATCCCTTTGAAATATATTTAATAAATGAATCAAAGTGGAAGAATTAGTTACTTATGTGTAAAGTACATTGTTTCTCCTCATCTATTTTATTGCCATGGGGTTCACTAATGGGGCATTACTATACTTCCTAGGACTATTATTTAGGAACATTATTTTTTTTACAATGCTGGGGGGGGGGTTCACTCATGTGGTGTTCCTCTACTCCTTAGTACTATGTTCTAAGGAATTGAGTAAAAAATAGTCATTTATTATTCTACAAGTAGTCTTCTAGCTAATTTTTTTTAATAATTTTATAGTTTTCCATTATTCATTGGGTTTTTACCATTTTGGATTTGATATACAAGATTTGAGAAATTTGGAATAATTATATGAAACTAATTTACCTGGATGTTGTTAGATTAATGGAAAATGGAAATATTTTCCATTCTCTTACATAGAAATGATATACTAATTAGCATGCTATGTTTTTATTAAAATGATCATATTGAGATTATTTGTTTAGAGACATGATATGGAACACCCAGGTGGGATCATACAAAGCTTGTTTAGCTCACACCATTAAATCCCCTTCGATGATGTTTAGAAAATGTATTATTTTAAGATGTAGGAAAATAAAATAAATCATAGAGACATAGTGAGGTTTATGTCAGTTGGGTATGGTTATCTGGTGGTGAGATGATGAGAGATTTTGTACTTGTCCCTTTGAGTAGTGGTTATTTTTTCAGTTATCCTTCTGGTTTTTTATACTAGTACCTTTGGTTGGATTTGGGTTCTGAGATACATTAATATCGATGATTCTCTTCAGTTATAGAATATATTTAATTTAACTTTATTATGTTGTTTCTTTCTATTTTATATGTTGCTCACAGTTTTTTTAGGTTGTGTGAAATCATTCCCTTTAGATGTTTTTTGATTCCTAGGTTCAAGTCATCATCTCATGAGGATAGGAAACACCCTTTAGCTGTGTGGAAGAATAGGTTGGGTACTTGTGATAGAGGTTAAATCTAGTTGGATTGTATTAAAATGTTTTAAAATATTGTTTATGATTAGTTTTGGGATGTTATTAGATGAGAAATGAGATTTCGAGGACTTTGGAAGTATGTTTCAGTGAGTTTTTGGCTATCTATTTCCATGATGAGGCTCATGTTACTATGGGATATTTGTATGTGTGTATCCAATTTCGAGTTTGGATCTTAAATCTTGGTTTCATCTTATGGTTTTCTCACTTAGAATGTAATTATCTTATTTCATAACCACTTACTTATATTATAGTTTGTCTAAATATTCCAATGCGATGACTTCCATGAGTTTCACTAGAGGGCGCAGAAGATGATTCTCAAGGGAATCCACCTTTGGATCAAAATATTATAAAGGCTATCATATGGTCTGTTAGTGCAATAGATTTGAATGTACCATTATTTTAGGACTATTTTGCAGAGATGCATCTCGGATTTGGGGAAGTTAGGGAATAATATTGAGATTTCCTACATGAGAATCCTCTATATTTTAAGGTTATGAATAAACCCCAAGTGTAAGGGGACTTGCTAGAAAATATTGATCAGATATTTTAATTTTTGGAGACACCAAAATCTATCAAGGTAAGGTATGAAATATTAATTCTTGTGGGTCCCATTAAATGATGGTAGGATTATATTATACAAGAAGATACGTACTTGGGCTTGAATTCCATCGTTTTCAAGAGCTGATTAATTTATCTGGTCTACCTAGAATATATAGTGATGAAAAACTATCTTGTGTTCCCCTCTTTTTTTGGGCAGAGATTTTGGTGTCAGATTACACCAATCATTTTCCAGTGATAGTTTGTTTTCCACCAGAGGTGGTGAGGAATGATCAATAGTAATATTAGAAGTATATGTAGGGTTTGTGACCAGATATCAGATCATAGGTATTTAAGCTGAATCTATCCAACTATGAGAAGATAGTTTATAGGGATATAATGGCATAAATGAACATGGAAGACAATATTGGTTATTCCACCACTTCATTTTCCTTTAATGGAAGATTTAATGTAATATAGGGAAATAAGAGTTTTTGTCATGATCATCATAGGGTTAGTAGAGGTGGATCATAGTAGTGATATTCATTTACACCATCAGCAATATCCAAGAGCGTTTTTTATTTACTACTAGTTTAGAAAGGTTAGGCACACAATAAATTCTTGTCCCTCATTCACAAAGATGTGTAATTCTTATAGTAACCACAACCAATTACATTTTTTCTATTATCCCATGCATACACCTCATTATATTCTGGGATCTTCCCCACTTAATGAAACTACAACATAATTTTAAGATCTAATGTCTATTGGGATTTAGAAATAGGTCCAAGGATAGATGCACCATGCCACTGTGGATGTGTTTCTTGTTGAGGTTGATGCGAACCAAGTGATAGTGATAGGTTCCATTTTATTGTATCTTCTATAGAAAATAATATACTTAATATTGGTTCCTCATACTTGTTTAAATATAGAAATTTCTTGACATGTTGAAACTTTCAATAATGATTTTTTCCTTTTTTTTATAGTATAAACCACCTCTGGGAATGAAAAAATATAAAGGGATTCATTTTTCATCTTATTTGGTATAAATATATGATGTATAGTTAGTCTAGAATTTATTAGCTCTTAATCTAGTTGAATTCAAAATGATTATCGAGATGAATTGGACTATAAATAATAATACTGATATTTATTATGATCATCAACATTATCTATTATTTCTATGAATGGGACCTCTTAGGTGTTTCATGGAGATAAGAATATTATGTTTGTTTGTGCATGACCTCCCTTCCCAGATATCAAGAGTTTTTTTGTCATTATAGTCAAGCCCAATGATATTTCTTCTTTTTTGGATTTTCACTATTTTTTTAGGGATTCTATTGATATATTCTAAAGTGAACTCTCTGATCTTCGTATAGAGAGGGAGGTAGAGCTTATTGTCGATATAGTGTTGGTAGAGAACTTTTTGGGATACCATCATATACAATGACACCAGTTGAGTTGAAAGAGATTAATATCCAATTTGGTGATTTTATTGAGAAATATCTTATTCTTCGGATTTTGTTTCCATGGGTGGCCGTCTATTCTCTTTTATAAGAAGTATTGTAGTTCAATTAAATTTTGTGTGGACAATATAATGATTAAATGAGATACAGTTAAGTAAAATTACCATTTTCCTTTTGTGGGTAATCTATTTGATAAGTCCACGGGGGTGATGTTATTTTCAAAAATAAATCATTGGATATGTTATAATCAGGTCAGGTTTTTGGAGTTTGATATTACAAAGACTATTTTTTAGATTAGGTGTGAATATTATTAATATCATTTGACGTATTTTTTTCTGAATAATTCTCCTACGGTTTTTATGGATTTGATGGAATGAATATTCTAGTAATATCTCGACACATTTTTCACTGTGCTCATAGATAATATCTAAGATTATTCAAGATATAATAACGAGTATAAGAATAATATGAATCTAATTTCAGAAATCTTGTTGAGTCACTAAATTTATGGAAAGATTTTGAAATATATTTTTTAGATCTAGGAATTGAATTTAATTAGGGAACATGATTTCTGAGCATGAACTTTTAGTTGATCCTAATAATATTAAGGCTTTATTTTTTTTTGGAGTAACCATAAAATTACTTTGATATGAAGAGCCTCATAGGACCAGCTAAATAATATTGTAATTTCAATAAGTATTGTTGAAGCAGAATCACCTTGGACTAATCTTACCAAGAAAGTGATGAAGTTCACAGGGGATGAAAAATGATAGGATTACTTTAGTCAGTTGAAATGGAATCTCACAATAGCTATTATTTGTTTCTTTACTAAGCCTGGATAAGAGTATATGGAATACTGTGATGCTTATGGTACCGATATGGGTTGTGTAATTATATAGGATGATCATGTTTTGGACAATGGTTCTATTAATATTTTCATGCATGAGAAAAATTACCTCACCCATGATTTAGATTTTTTCATGGTTATACATGTACATTAGTGTTGTACGAACCATCATTTTGGGGAGCGTTTCTTGGTCTTTTATTATAATATGTGTCTACGATATATCATTCCTTAGAAGAAATTAAATATCAAATAGATAAAATGGTTTTAATATCTTTAGACATTCTATTTCAACATCACCTACACCATAGGGATGGGGAATGTTATTGAGACACCCTTAGTGGAAAGATCCACCACAAGACATCATGGAATTGAAGGAAGAGTGGAACTCGATGGGACTATTCACACAGTTTTATTTATATTCCCAAGATGTTGATTCAGTTATGGTTCTCACTAGTTTTCATCTATCATCAACTCTCATTGAGTCTATTATATTGGGAAAGCAATAGAATGGTTAATTTAGAAAAATCAGTGAATCCTTTTATAGATGGGAGACAATTTCTCATTATTATCTCCCTTATGATGGTATTTCATTTCATTGGGAATTAGTTTCTAATCCAAGAATATATTAAGAATTCAATATTTTATAAATATTTATGTTCTTAATTTTTCATTCGTCTACTCACTAAGAAGATATATTATGACATGATTCAACATTTCTAGTAGATGGGTATACAATGTGACATTGATAATTTTGTATCCCACTGTTACACCTACGAAATAATGAAGGTAGGTAACTTGAAGCCTTATAGTCTGCTTCATGCTATTATGGTTCTAATTTGGAGAGATGAGGTTTCCATGAATTTGTTTTGGATTACCATAAACTCCCCATGGGAGAAATTCTATCTAGGAGGTGGTTGAATGGTTGAATAGATATTCTAATTTTATTTAGATTATAGACACCACTAATGATGAATATATTTGTAAAATGTACAAATATAAGATCATGAGGTTACATGGGGTTCCTTCTTCCATTGTCTCTGATAGTGATCCCAAATTTACATCTAGATTTTTGAAAATTATTCGGGAGGCAATGGGGACTCAGTTTCTATTGAGTATATCCTACCATCCATATTTGTCAAATTATATAAAGTGTGCAATTTAGATTCTAGAGGATATTCTCTATGCCTACATCTTGGACATTACTGTATCATTGGATATCCATCTAGGACTGGTCATATTTTAATATATTAGTAATTATCATTTATTAATAATAATGGATCTATTTGAGGATTTTTAAGGCCACCCTTTCAATTCACCTCTTTGTTGGGAATAGGTGTGTGAGGACTCTCATCTGGGACTGATTATCATTTAAGATATGTTAGAGATTATTCAGGATATATGACAATTATTAGTCATAACTCGTATTTGGAAGAAATCATATGTGATGCATCAATATCATCATTTAGTTTATTCATTAGGTGAATAAGGATTCTTGAAAATATCTCCTTAGTTAGGTCACCATCGGTTTGGGAAATAAGGAAGATGGATCTAAGATATGTTGGACCATTTGATGTTAATGGGTGTCTTGGGTAGGTTTCTTATTAGTTGACATTATTATCTTAGTTAACAAGTATCCATAATTTTTTCACATATTTTAGCTCAAGAGACCCCATCCAGATCCTCCCATGTATTGAGTTGGAAAGAGGTGCATGAGCCTCAACCCAGTTGGTGAGGACTCCTTAACTACATAAATGTGACCCCAGATCAAATACAAACGTAGGCATATTTCTGAGGCATTTGTAGTAGTATTATAGCAGGAACTATTTGGAACTATAGTAGCTATTAATATTCCCCTCTTTGTGCCTTCATGTCATTGATGTGGTCCTCGAGCCCTTTAATATCTTTGCCCCCCCAGGCCTTCGGGTCAGTATGGCCTTCGGGATAATGAAGGCCTTCGGGCCACCTTAAGTGAAGATGAAAACTAGACAAACTACAAGGAAAAAGCTCCAGAAGGAGGATGGGAAAGGAGGTTTCACCATAGTAGAAGATAAATTAATTATAAGAATTAGAGGGTTTGACACATCCCATTGGGACGAGAATGTGCATGCACATGAAAGCCAAACCGAACAACCATGCGAAGTTGGAGAGCTAATTTCATGATGAAGATGCTGGGGAAAAGTAGTTTGATGTAGTTACTCTGGGTTGTATGTAATGTTTGACGCCTACGTGCAATGAATTCCTTTATGGCCTATGGGACATGTAATACTTATTCCTATTGTCCATGTAATGGTTCCACCTCACCCCATGAAAGGTAGATTATCAAAAATCAAAAAAAAAATGAAGGCCTTAGGGCTATTGGAGGTGTTGGGATGAGATTGAGTTTGAGACACATGATTCAATTATGAATAAACTAGTGGAGATCATTGATACTGAAGTGAAAGTATTGCATGTGTGGTCTATTACACTGTTCATTGTCTTATGAAAACAAGTATTATATTTTCTAGAGATGTGGGAGCATGAGTCATCAGTGATAGAGAAGTGGCTTCGCCTCTTTTTGGAGTATTCTTCTTCCACAATATTTCCTAAGGTATAAATTACTATAGAGGGGAGATTAGAAAATCATGGATAAAAGGTATTCCCTCTTTCAATGTTTGAGAGTTCATTATTTGATTTTAGAGGAAATGGGTTTTTTGGAGGATTCTATACCGAACCTAGGCTGGGTGATGCCTATAAGGAACATTTCATGAATAAATATATCATTGGGAACAATCCATGAAAATTAGTTGAAGGTGTAAAATAAATTACTTCTATAAATCACTTTTTATTTCATAAATATGTCTCTGAGGATAAATTTACCCATGGCGATGTATATATTGGCATATGATAATTTTGGGGAGTTTAAGGTGTGTATCTATTATTTATGATGTAAACCCCTATTTATTGAAGGTTTTTTGAATTACAATCATGAATCCCGTTTCATTTAGTTTCCTCCACCCTACCATATATCATTGGTTCCTTCCTGGAATGTATTTGTGTTCCAGCCCCTCTAAAACAATTTGTTTTTTACATTTGATCTCCAACAAGGATGGTTTTCTCCCTTCGGGTAAGTGTAACAATTATTCTTCTTTTTAAATCTGTTTATAAAAACAACATTAGGCTGCATTTCTGATATCTGTTTACCTTATGATTATTATTATTTAATACCATATAGACCTTTTGTGAGATAATATTCCAGGGTCCAACCCTTGTGTAAGTTGTGGTGAAGCATGCAAGTTACTATAGGTATATTATAACCTATCCTATAACACAACCATTTTTATCATATAATTAAATTGTGAGATGTGATAATCAATGTTAGGGAATCCTTATATTATTCTAGGTTCCTCTTAGTGTGTGTGGATCCCATTGTGGGTAGTGTGTAATCAATGATTGAGGTACTAGTTATGTCTATACACTATGATGGATGAACTATAAATTCACATGGGTTTATAAACTGTTTTATAATAAAATTGTCGTGATTTTTTTCATGTGTGTAAAAGGGTTTTATGATAAAATATTGGTTTCCCCATTTTTTGTAAAGGGAAGGGTGTCTTTAATATAGTGTGAAATGGATTTTGAAATCAGTTTTCAAGTCATGTTTTTTAATGAATAATAGGTTGTTTGGAATTATTTGTGAATGGTGAAGAAGATTAAAATTTATATGATAAATACAAAACATGGGAATCCTTGGATAATTAGGTGGAAGGTCTGATATTTGGTATCACACTGTTTATTTTATGGGGATTACTAATGTGTGGTTCCTTTTTTTCTTAGGTATGTGTTCAAGGGACTTGATTTTGATTTGGGGGGGGGGGGGGTAGTAGTGGGGTATTCCAATAATCCTTAGGCCCATGTTTTGATTAATTAATGGTTCACTAGTGATTTATTATGGTATGTGTAGTCTTTAATCCTATCATGTTGTGACCATTTTCAAATTTTCCATTGATATTTGGCTTTGTACTAATTTTTATTCGATATACATGCTTTAAGAAGTTTAAAATTATCCTTTGGAATTTTTTTCCTTGATTGATTTATAACTATTGAAAAAAATGAAATATTTACTATGATTTGATTTAAAATGTATTTAATATATTCCATTCCATTTTTTTGTTTAAATGGGAAAATTATGATTATTTCTAAAGTTCCAAGATAAGTAATACCTCAGGTGGATCCTACTTATCATATTTTGCTCACACCCTACACATCCCTTTGGAAGTGTGTAGACCTAGTAGTTTCTTTTAAAATATGAAATGAAATTCTTTTGCAATGAGGAAATTATTTTTATATCATCTCATTCGGTAACTGGTGGTGAGATGGTGAGAGATTTTTTCTGTGTCACATGGAGTTGTGGTAGTTTGCTTCAGTTGTCATTCTGGTTTTGTTAGATTGATACATTTGGGTTTCTTATTCTTTCAAGTTGTATCACTACCACTTTTTCTCTTGTGTTATGACATGTATTTCATTTAAATTTATTACGATGTTTCATTCTAAAGTATATATTCCCCATAATTTATTTAGGTTGGGAAAATTTGTTCCCATTGGTTGTTCATTGATTCTCATGTTCTAGTCGCCAGTCTTTGAGGATCAATAATGCACATCAGGTGTGTGGAAGATCAGGTTAGGTACCACTATTAGTGGGTAATATAGTTTTGTTCAATAAAATGATGATCACTTGAGGATTTCACCTAAGGCTATAATGAAGGATAAATATTTTGTAAAAATTACAAATTAGGAATTTTGGCTAAAGAAAAATTTATTTTTGAGTTATGTAATCTCAGGAGAGGGTTTATTTATGGATCCATAAAAGACAAAAGTTATTGAACATTGGAATAGTAAATGGACTATGAAAGGGATACATAGTTTTTTTTTTGGTTTTTCTGGATATTATGGTTGATTTTTTGAGAATTTATAATGAATTTATAATCCACTCACCATGTAAACTTAGAAGGAAGCCACATTTCATTGAGCACATGACTATAAAGAAAATTTCATTCAATTGAAGAGAATGCTAGTCCGCACACCTATGATGAAACTCCCTTAAAGTGTAGAAATATTTTCAATCTATAAATATTAATAAAATAAATTATTTTTTTGTTTCCTCATGCAGAATTATATGGTGATAGATTATTCCTTATAAAATGTAAATGTTCATGATAAAAATTTCCCCACTCTTGATTTAGAGTTAACTGTGTTAATTTTTTTACTAAAGATACGGAGGAATTTATTTACAGAGAAATGTGTAATATATATACTGATTAAAAAAGTCAAAAATATATATTAAAATATAAATATTTGAATTTTATCTAAAGAATATGGTTTGATTTGATTAATGATTATGAATTCTCATTAAATTACTACCCTAGGAAAGTGAACAATGTGGATGATTATTTGATTCAAAATGATCATACTATATTATCTATCAAGAGGATAACAAATGATTGAATATTTATAAATTTTCAGATGATGGATTTGGAAATATTAATGAAAGGGAAAAAATATTATCTTTTTCAAATGAATGTTTAACCATATATCTAGGTAACATTTAAAGAGGAATCAAAGGAAGATGTTAAACTACAAAAGAAATTGGGAAATGTTCCTAAGTTAAACCTTGATTTTGAATGAAGGATAATTTTTGTTTGAATGAGTTGTTTGATTAATTTAATAATTAATTATTATCTATTCCTCTTGTAAGCACAAAGATGTATAGGGACATGAAAGAGTATTCCTGATGGGACAACATGAAGATAGATATTACAAAGTATGTATCTATGTTTGGTATTTCATAAAGATAATAAGGAATGTATAAAGTCTAAGGGTATATTACAACCATTATCCATACCCGAATGGAAATGGGAAAACATCATAATGGATTCATTTTCAGACTCCCCAAAACATCAAAATTTCATACTATTATTTGGGTTATAGTGATCATCTTTAAAAATTCAACACAATTTATTTTTATCAGATGATATTTTTCTCTTGATCAATATTCCATGATAAAAATTATGTAAGTGGTATGGTTTCCTAGAGTAACACATTCAATTATATCTTATTGGGATCCAAGGTCTACCTTGATTTTCTAGAAAATTCTTTAGCAACATCCAAATTCAGAGTTCTGTTTCAATAATTCTTATCATCCTCAGACATATGGTCGTTTTAATATAACAGTTCAAATCATTAATGATATTCCATTTTCTTTTTCAATGAATTTAAATGGTGTTTGTGAGCAACACCTTCTTTTCATTGAATTTTTTTTATAATAAAATATTTCTCTTGAGAATTTAGAGAACTAAGTGCCAAAATCCAATGTACTATGATGATGTTGGAGAAGGAAAGATATTTTTACCTAAGATAATAGTTAAAATTACAGTGAAATTTAAAGGAATTTTGTGTCACATAAAAATATTTTATAGATGATATAAAAATTATTCTATTAATAAATAGTGAAATATAGAATTCATCATTGGTGAGAATATATTCCTATAAATTTATCCACTGGGAAATGTTAAGAGATTCCGAAATAATGGAAATATGGGCCCTAAATATATTATCTTCTTAAATATTTAGCATTGATTAGGGATGTTATCTTATGGATTGGTGATTCCACAAAAAATATCTAATGTACACAATGTTTTCCATGCATATCTCTAGTGGAGGTACGTACTTAATCATTCACATGTACATAACTATGAGGTAGAACCACTAGAATATGATATTTCATATGTTGAGAAACTTGTATAAAAATTATACCATTTTGATAAATTGAAATAGAAGAACACAACTCAACTTGTTAATGTTTTATTGAGTCAGTAGAAATTAAAGGATGCTACTTGGGAACTCGAGGACGTGAGGAAATAATGATATACAAATTTTTTATTGGTGTGACAAATTTTTGAGGGTTAAATTCATTTTTATGGGGATATTATGTAACACACAAACATTTTATGTTATATTACTCTTTAAATTAATTTTATTTTTTGATTTATTTCATTACACACAACTTCGAGTTTAAATAAATCATGACATAATTTCGAAGTATTATTTTTGATGTGTTAGTTATCACATATACCGTGGATCGGTGAGTACATAATTGGATGAAAAAATTATATATTTTCAAATATTTATAAAACAAATTAATCGTTTATTAAATAGTTATAAATGAAAATAAAATTGTTTAAAGGTAAATAAAGTGGTTTTTTTGAAATATATTTGTATGCAGAAAATGTGTCTTTATTTAGATAAATTACATTAATATATATCGATGAATTATTTTAATGAAAATAAAATAAAATATTTTCAATAAATTGTGTTAATATCCATGGAATGGTTTTGATTATGCATGAGATATGAATAAATTCAGATTTATATTCAAGTATGCATTTTCATAAAAAATGTTTCATTTCGTTTAAAACACTATTTATAAAACAAATTTATACCAATTATATGAATTTAATAATAAATATTAGTCCCATATTTTGAATTAGGATATAAAAATTTGCTTAGTAGGCCCCTTTTTTTGTCATTTTGAATTGTAACGTTGGAAAATTTTTGTCACATAGGTATGGGTAAAATGAGTAAAAATGGGTTAAAACTTTCAGATAAAGATTAATAATTTTTATAATACTTGAAATTACATTATTTGATGAGTGTAGTTCGAGTATTAATATCCAATTCTCCCAAATATTTCCAGTTGGTTGTATTTTTATTTTCTTACGACCTTTATATTATTTTAAGAAAAGGAAAAATACAATATTTCATTCTCATAAAATTAATAACTCTAATGTTTTATTACAAGGAAAAAAGAGGACATGTTTGTTTGTAGATGTTTATTTTAATGAATAACTAATTTTGTTAATCATTTATTTATATTTCAAATTTTTAGTTATTTATTTACTAACATAAATACTTACACTACACTGACACAATATTTATTAAATTAATAGAAAAATAAAATAAATGTTTTTAAAAATATTAAAATGTACAACATTTTTGTGGTTTGTTACATTATAACTTTTTAAATAAAAATAACATATCTGGGGGGTTTATAAAGTTTATATTTTAATAACACAACTTCCTTGATGACATTAAAGTCAAAGTAGATCAATTGTATCCATAGTCATATTTTGACAATATCTTCCTTATATTCAAATCAATGGTTAATTATAAGAATTATAGTTGATGAATTAATTAATTATATTTAATTATTTTCAAAAATTCTATGTTTGTCCTTTCTGTTCCTTACAAAATGAAAAACCTCATATCTTTTCATTACACATCCTTGATCCATATAGAAAAAACCCTAAATATATACCTTATAAAATATTTTATAATTTTGTTATTGTTTCATGTCTTCTTACAAGATCATTCCAAGGTTCCTTATTAAGGTATCTAATGGAGGCCCACCAATGAAGAGGTAATCGTCTTACCCAACCTGTTTTAAATTATTTCCCATTATACCTCCTATAAATATTTAGTATTCATCATAAAATTTTAAATTAATTATCATAAATATACTCAAATTTTATTATGATTATTTATCATCCATTACCCACCCTCTATTCTATTAATTTGTATGTGTAAGTATTTCTCATGTGTGCACGTGAAATTTCACTTGCATGTAGTGAGACATTTCATTTTACATCACCATATTTCATTGATGATTAATATGATTATTTTAATTATTATATATAATATTTATGATAAAATTTAGATACTTTGGTTATAAATCATGTCTACCCCAATACCATCCCTTCTGTTCGAAAATGATAACGTTGCTCATGCATGCTTGTGGACTACCACCTCCATGAAGCGATGTCATTTTTTTTTCATCTCTGATTTACAGGGGTTCTAATAAGGACAGTTTTAATGTATATATATGATATATATATAATAAAAATTATTATATAATTTTGAATTATTATATAACTTTATTTTATTCAGTTTCTAAGAAGATTGAAACATTGTTCATTCAAACGTATGACCTACTATCTCTATAAATGTTGTAATTCATTTTTCTATATCTACCTTGTTTACATGAATATAAATATATATTGTGAATATATATGATATTTATATCATGATTAATATATTATATATGATAAAACGATTATCAAAGTATGTGTACTGGAACTTCAAAACTGAAAACTGCATGAGAAAAAAAATAGTTAACACCTAAAAACATGGATCTTAAAAAATAATTATTAATAAATTAGTATTTATTTTTAAGTGAATATTATATGAAATTATAAGTATTTAAAATATTTTGGTATATAATTACGATAAATTTAAATATAATATATAAAATTTTAGAGAAAATTCTAAGTAATTCAAACTTTATGTAAGGGACTTATGTTACAATGTCATTATTTACTAAGATTGGTTATGATTATGTTTATTATGATGATATTTAATGGAATACCTCTAAATAATATCATTAATTTTTTCTCCTTTTGTTATTTCAAGATATTAAATTTTGTTCCTTTAATTTTTTTCTCTTTATTTACATAGGTGACAGAAAGAATATTTTTAAGGAAAGCAAACTTTATTTCTACATTTGGTCAAAAATAAATATTCATCCATGTGTCTGTTTTCTATAAATATTTTGAATAATGATTTTACTATTCTAATATAATTTTTCAATTCACATTTACAAAATTTTTATTTCTTAAAATTTGATTTAAATGGAAGATTCTTGTAGTTTTTTGAATAAGGTACTTTTACCAAACATTTGAAAATATTCTATGTTTTGATGAACATGACATGAATAGGATTTCAAACCATCATTACCAATAAATTATTTGATGAATAGTATAGACGATTATAAGTTTCTTTCCAAAAATAATTCCTTAATATTTGGAATTTTTTTCAAAATAATTTATTACAAAAATGAAAAGATTATTTTACTCAAAAAAATATTCAAAGTCGTCATTAAATAGTTTAATTGATAAAATTATTTGATGATACTTGTGATTTAAGTGGATATGATCCAAGGATATGATACTTATTTTTTCTTTGGATGGTTTAAAATTATCATGATGATTTTATTGTGAAAACCATTTATTTTCCATTTGTTATGATATGATGAAAAGAAATTTTTTTTATTGAACTCATATCTTTTCTATAGTTTATGATAAAAGATCAGTGATTTATGATATTTTGTATCACTTATGTATCTATTATAATTATGTTATTGGTGGGACACGAATTGTATTTCAATAAAAATAATTAGGTAAATATGGATATCTCTTGAGATAATAAGGACTGAAATGGGGAGTGGACCTACTTTAGTAAGGGTATCTCTCCACAATGATAGTATTAGGAGTGAACCTTTACTAAGGATATGATGGAATGTGGAGTGAAATAAATCCAATATTATAGTATTATATGTGATCCTTGAGAAATTAAATTATTTTATATGCTTATGTGAATGCCGAAAACTTATGTATTATTCCAATATTATGATCTCATGGTTCATGTTCTTTGATTCCATTTTGATTCATGATTTATTAACTAATAATATTGGTTAAATGAGCTTTGATTATGATCTTTGATATGAAGGTTATTGTTTTTTATTGTAAATATCATTTTAGGTTAATGTGATCATTGATATATCCCTTGTTTACCCTTATTGAACATTTAAGACCACCCTTATATTTTTTCCTCAGGTTATGAAGAATGGTTTTATGTATGATATGTCTGAGAAGGATAGTCATTATTAATAAGCAAGTGGGAGATGATGTAGATCTCTTATGAACTAGTTTTTTATGTATCCATATTTCCCAAGAAACTAAACCTATAAAATTATTGAATGGATCATAATGTTATGAAATGAATACATATCTATTCAGATGTAATATCTATATATGAAAATTATGAATAGATATATATTGGATTGTTTTGATACCATACATTTATAGAATTAGTTTTCAATCTATATTGAATTTGAGAATGACTTTTATGGCTAACTAGGGGGGAAGGTGTGTATGTATTGTCTTATAATGGTAATCAATTTATTGATTATATGTTCTATAAAAAGGAACATGATAAATAAATTACCATTAAAAATATTTGAGTTTATCATTTTGTGGAAGTGATTAATATATCTAGTATAAAGGATAGTTATAAAATATGTGAATATATAAAACATTGAAATTGTTAAACAAATTTGAGAGTTGGATTATACAATATTCCAAAGGATAAATTTTCTATAAAATATGTGATGATGAGAAGAGTGAATTTAAAATCGATAGAATTGGACTCATTAATGTTTATTTGATTAAGGAAGGGTACTAGTATGAACTATTTATATGGAAATCAAATATATTACAAGTAGTTTGTATCCCAGATCCTAAAATAGAAAGTGATAAAAATATATGTTATTAAACAAAACCAATACATAGTCATATGTTTATTCAACTAAGGATTACCTTTTTATGGGGATTTCATAACATTATCATGATGGTTTCAATTTGGATGAGGTCTTGCAGTTCTTATTTTTGCACACCCTTATGCTATGGATTTACACTTTGTTCCTTAGGGATACATCACATGCATGTTTATCTTATATGGTGATTTTAGCACTTGATATAGAAATTAATAGGTGAAAATTTGTTTTATTGTTGGTCTTATGACTAATGGATATATGTGATGTCATATTTAATTGTTTATCATAATATGTCATGTTTTTTTAACAGAAAATTAAAAAATGGTTTTATATAGAAAAAAAATTTATTTTGAAGTTTTTTAGAAATCTATTTTATTCAAAAACTAATTTAATCATGCGGATAGAAATTGTATATGTTCATTGGTGGAATCCTACCATGGTTTAGTGCCCACACGTTGCTTATTTCCTCTGGGAATTTGGATACTAGGTTTTACAGGATATAGGTAAATGGAAGAGAATCATGTAGAGGGCGACTCTCCTGGATCAAGATTCCTTATAGTGGGTTGGGATGGTTGGGACATATGGTCACATAGATATGGAACCATGGTTTGATTCGAGTTCCGTGTTGATGGTCTTTCATTTTTTTTCATCTAGACCATATTATCCAATTATTGGATGCTACATTTATGGTTTGGTTGTCTTGAAAAATGATTTATTTTGGATATCTATTATGATACTTTGTTTGTATCTATCTTTTCATATGTCTATTAAGGGTTAAATAAATCCCATTTTTCTTTATATGATACCTTGGTTCTTGTCCCCATACCTTGGTGATCGAGAATGTGCAGCAACCCTTGTAGGGGGACAATTCTAGTGAAATTATGTGTTATCCTGAGTTGGTCTGTTACAACCTCCCTTTAGAAATTTATTTTATGTTTATATTTTTATAAATATATATATGTTTGTAAGAAAAATGTTTTATTTATAATTAGGTATTATTATATTTATTATAACACGTAGTTAAATATATAAATATATAAATACATAAATATATAAAAATATAAAAATATTGATATTGATATATATATATATATAATATTTTGTAAAATTTCATTTATATTTCACTAATATATTAATAAATATGTATTTAAAATTAATATATAAAGTACTAAATGATTTTTTTATAAAAAAAATTAAAAACTAACATTAATTGATAATTTTCAATTTAGCATTGAGTAGTAGATATTTAATTATAATGGTATAGGCCACCAATCATTATAAATACATATTTTAATATATAATTATTTATTTAAAATGACAAGGATAATAATTTTTAATTTATATAAGATTTATATAATTAAAAATACATTTTTAGGTAAATATGTTTATTTTTTATACAATTAATGATATATAATTTAATATATACATACATATATATAAATAAATATTGAATTATAAATAACACTAAAATATAAAAACTGAAAAAAATTGAACTATATAATATCTAGATGAATGTAAGGACTTGTTATCAAATATTTCTTCCCACAAACATGCTAGAATACCTTCCTAAATAAAGCTAAAATTACAATGATTATAAAAAATTATGCTATATTAAAAGAAAATTCGTTTCTAGAGGCCTTCTAGGCCTTTTTTTGACTTCATTAATTTTTAATTAAGGGTTTCAAAATTTATATGTCATAGATATTTTCATAGTATTCAATTTAATATCTCATGGTTCCAATTTAAAAGTATAGGTCATATTTTATATCCATTAAAATTTCAAGCCATGTTTTCAACATTTCATTACGTATTAAGTAATTTATTAATTTTTTCTATAATTAAATTGTTAATAAATTTCTTTTAATCAATAATAATTATGAAACTATTAATACATATTTATTTTTAAAAATTATATAATAGAATTTATAATAAATATATTATATATTAAGTGTAAACACATATTTAGAAATATATAAATCATATATTATATTAATAAAATATATAAAGATAGTTAGTTCTAAGAAATAAATTGTAATAGGTCTATGAATTTATTGTTAATGTTTTCATATAAGTTTTTATAATATCTTATGTGAAAAAATGGAAGAAAATTTTTTAGTTAGTTATTTATAAAATTGTGCGAAAAATCATCAGTGATTCAATATTTCATATTAGTTATAAAATCACTGATGTGGAAAATATATATATGATTTTAGTTATAAAAAACCCTCCATGAAATCATGAAAGTTATAAAACTTTTTTTACTAGTGTCAGTATGATATAATGGTATAACATGACATTAAATAATTTATTGAAAAAAAAAACAATTTTAAATTTTTATTATTTCTTAATATCTCTCTAAGAAATATGTTACACATTTATTAATCTTTTGATATTATTTATCCAAACCATAAATATGAAAATAAACAATTTTTTGATATATTTAATAAAACATTGATGTATGGAATCATTTTCTCATGGTTTTTTCTCTCATCATAGGGGTCCTCCTAGGGTTTCTCAGAGAACTTATAGATTATCTTCTTATTGACACTTCTTGTTATTTGTTTTCTTCTCTTCTCTTAAATGTTTTAGCCTCTTATTCTTCTCTATGTTTTGTCGCACAACTCTACTTGGTGGTTTTCACATTGTTTATATATTAGAAGTATGTTGTATGTATTTATTTTCATTAATATTTCCCATACATATATGTTCCTTCACTACTATTTTCAATATATTTTTTCCTCTGGGATTCTCCTCATAGATTTCGACCACTTTAGTAGGTTCTCCCATAGACCACTATTTCTGTTTCTTGGCCACTTTAGGAGCCTTATATCTTTATGTATTGGCTGATTGTACATTTTTTACTACTATTCATTATATTTTGGATTTTGAGTTGATTAGTGGGGATAGTTTCTCTTTCCATTGTTTTTGAATTGAATCATATTTTTTTGATGTTCTTTATAGGGATTGACTTTGCAAGGATAACTCTACCAGATTTTATTTCCTTCAGTTAGATGTATTCTAGACTGAGTTTTTATAGTAGTGGTTGGATTTTGGATCATCAGGTAATGATTCATTTCTTGGAGTGTTTCTCTATAGATGATTGTGGATGAATATTCATATTTATAGAAGGATGCGAGGTATGTGTAAACCATTATGAAAGGTTTACTAGATTGAGGTTAGTACCCCTTCATTTGTAATTTTTTATTTGTTTATCTATTAGTTTTAATGAAATAACCATCATGGATTTGACACCAGCAACTGATATACAATTTATTCAATAAACCATTATGGTATTTGAGATATAGATCAAACACCCAAATCAAAAGTACAAACCATTATTATTATGTACTATTTTTATTCTCTAATATATCAAAATCTTATATTTTGAGTTCCAGATTAATTTGGGTTAATCACTAATATAATTTTCTAAAAATTAGTATTAGATTTAACAAGGATTCATATATATTTTATGACTATTTTTTATTTTATTTGATTATTAAAATCATGTTGAACCAAATTTTTATTTTTTATAAAATTATGTCATTTTTCATTTAGTACCCATTTTGGTGAAAAAATTTTCATGGCATAAGATTTTTATATCATGTAATTAATTTTTTATTATTAATGGGACCCGTAATACTATCATGATATATTGTTTAATATTTTTTTCTATATCAAATTAACCCATTAGTAATAGATTTTTTATCAAAAAAAATTTAAACATCATAATATTATAATTTTATTTTGAACTATGACCATTATTATTATTATGTTTTTTCTTTATAATTTATGTTATGATCAAATTCACATTAGTGATTTATTTTAAAAGGAGTAAAATTAATAAATCAAAATATTGGAATTTGTTTATTTATTCATGGGATCTTTGTTAAAATATCATACATTATTATATTATAATTTTATGATTTTGGACCCTTATAGAGGTTCATAATAAATAAATTTTTTCAATAAAAATACTATTTATGAATTTTGAATAATTTATATTTGAGAATATAAACATTTATAAATATTAAATGATTCTTTTTTTAATTATATGTGACAACATAATTGCACTTTTTAGTCCAAATATCAATTGATATTATTTTTTGTGGAAGTAAATAATATGTTGAAATCAATTTTGATGTAAGGATCAATTTCTAGATTGGTTCATATGATTTAAAAGTTGTGAGAGTGATATTAAAATTATTTTTTGGTATGTTGATGATATAATTTTGGACAAAAAATGGTGTTAATATTTTAAATAATTCAAAAATTATATTTAATTACAACTATGATATAAATGAACTTTTTAGATTTAGTGTCATATGATAAATTATTTGTACCTCAATTATATGTATATGAGATTAATTGAATAATCATAAAACTAATTATTACATATTGTTCATTATTATGAATGAATCTAATGTAATAATTTCATAGATTATATGTCACATTGATAAGGTCATAGAAGTTCCTTCCTATGATGAGAAATGTGAAATGTTATGATGATATTTTTAGATGTAATTTTGTAGTCAGATAACATAAAATGATGAGACACATAGTATATAGACTTTCATCTGTGAGTATGCATAAGTGAATGAGGCTTATTCTCATGAAATTATCACTTGGAAATCTCTAATATCGAATATTATGAGAACATACCTGCCAGTAGGAATTATTCATGTTTTAGTGTTATCAGGTATTCTTATATGGGAGAGTGTGTAATGGTTCTTATACTTTATGATCATCATTAATTTATTTTCGGAATTTCATAGTTATATTTTCCAATGAAAACTATGATTCCATATGTTCATGTTGTGGTAAGTCATGTTGGGTGTTTCACGACTAACATCTCAATAAGGGATTAGTTGAAGAAGGATTTATCTATTCCATATTAATGGCTGTTGATATTTATTCCCTTATATTGGAATAAAAATGTCTCATTAAATTCCATGTACATAGTGAGATGACGCGTTAACTCAGATAGTCATAGAATAACAAATCAAATATATAGTTTGGTTACATAGATCTGAAACATGCTTGAATGGATATTGTAACAAGGGGATTATATTACATAGTGAATGTTCAGATGTGGTTTTCATCATTGTGACATTAATTTTGTTCTCTTGGGTTCCTTGACCCAATTCTAGAAAGTAATACTGGAAATAATGGAAATAAAAATAATTACATTGAGTAAGAATCTTATAGGGTTAAAAACTATTTGTTTTCAATAATCAAGATTAAAATTTATTTGAATTTTATTAATTGAATAAATTTTATTCCCAAGATCAAATGATAATTTTATTTCTATTTTATTGATCAAAACTGATTATTGATGAATTAGGTAATTAAATTAAATATTTATTTTGGAGTTCAATAAATTCTAGAGGAGGTAAAATTGACCAATACCAAATCCGTGGACTAATATTAATTAAGAAGCAGATTAAATAATTTTTTTATTACAAAATATTGAATGAAACAGAAAATAATAATAATATTATTATGTGTAATGGGTTTTAATATGAATTTTTATACTATTTAAGGAACAGTAATCAATTAAATATTTATTTTACCCTAAACCCTAACCCTATAAATAAACTGTTTTTTATATTGTGTATTGAATTTGAAAATTAAATCTCGTAAATCGTTGTGCATAATAAAACTCTCTCTCAACTATTCCTCTCCTTCTTCCATTGAAGAATGAGAAATTCACGATTGATCCCTTCAAGATCAAAGGATTATTGATCAATATGAATAACACAAGACAATGGACATTCCACATTAGCACCCGGAGATCAATTGGTGTTTTTCATATTTCAAAGGAGCACCAATGGATCGCTGATAGATGCAATCTATCATTGGATACTCCCAGTGCAATGAAGGTAGTCTGAAAGGAATTTTTTAGATGATCAACATCTATATCAAAAAATTAATTCTTGATTAAGAATTCATTTCATCCAACATTAAAAAAATTAATTATAAATTTGATGTGAAATTTCCCCACTTAGTATTTCTGGAAACTGAATATTAAAATTAATACAAATATAAATCCCACCAACAAAAAAAAAATTTGTGGCCAAAACCCTTAATTTGAAATAGAGTTTTCTGGTTTAAATTTATAACTATTTATTTTCTTATTGATCTATATGCAATCGGGGTTCAATTTTCATTTATTATTATATTTTATTAACCCATTTTAAATTATCTTGTTATTGAAAAATTTATCATTTTTATTTAGTGTTTCATTTTATTTAAGTTATAATACCAAAAAAATAACTACCCTAGATCTAATAAAAAACATCTAATATTTTCTTCAGTTGGATAAGGTCACAAAAAGTGGAACCAGAGTACATGCCTTGTACCCCAGTATGCTACAACTACCCATAACATGGGATACCAAAAATTACACATAGTTATTACATGGGGTGTATGGAAAATGTTGAAAATATGACTAGAAACATGGTATAGATGATTACACAACATGTATATCAAGTGCACTTGTTGGGGTTGTATTTCTACATAGAACAAACCGAGTCTTTTTGGGAATTTCATGGGCACAACACATTCAGAAAACATGGTGTGTAGAGGGACTATACATTCCACACAATCTATAGAGATACATTCTGAATATCCAAGAGTGTATCTCTGGCATGTAGAAATAAGAACACATTGTGTGTATCTCATTTTTACACTCCATTTAGTTCAACCATGGTACACGCCAAATCCCCATGTGTGTACTCTATATGGATAGAAACTGAGCATATAGAGTGCTGCTAGATATTTCATGGTATGAAGTATACCAATAAATTCATAGAATTAAATTACATTAAATTTCATATTCAATCATTTAAACTATTACTTTCAGTGTCTTAGGGATAACTTTCTACACTTTGATTACATGTGTATTTTATTTATTTAATATTAATTGATTTTATGTTTACATATTTAAATTTTTTTGGAATGACCCTAATATAATAATTTCTTAGATTATATGACACAATGATATTGTCATAGAAGTCCTCCTTAATGATGTGAACCTTGATTTAATATTATAATATTCTTAAATAATTTTCGAGTGTTGGACAATGTACTATGATGGGACACATAGTATATAGAATATCATATTCAAGTACTAATAGGAATATGGATTTTCTACTCATGATGTTCATTCTTGTTGTAATGTTGGATACATTTGGTGTGTCATGAGTGAAATTTAAATAATTGATATGTCAAGGAAGGATTTGTGATTTCCATCATTATGGATGCTGATATCTAGGACTTTTTATTGGAATAGAACTATCTTATTAAACACCATAACCATTGTTTAACGATGTGTCTATTTTAGATAGTCAAAGAATGAGGTATTGAGAAAATATGTTCATGATACAAATGTTCAACCTTTTGGATGAGATAGCTCTATAAAGGGATTATTTTACACAGTCATCCTTTGTATGTGGTTTTCATATTTGTGAAATTAATATCTTTCCCTTGTGCTCCTTGAATCATTTCTATTAATTAATCGTGTACATTATGCAATCTCACTTAATTCCAATGGGAATGAATTATAGCAGGTTACACACTATGCTTTTCCAATGATCTCAATTAAATTTTCTTTTATTTTAACTAATTGAATAAATATTATTCTTAAGACTAAGGGATAATTTTATTCATGTTTTATTGATAATAAATATTTATTTATGAATGAAATATTTAAATAAAATATTTATTTGGGTATTATATAAATAATAAGGGATTTTGTGTAGAAAAATACCATGTCTGGTGAAAATTTTTAATTAAAAAGCCAGTTAAATAATATTTGATACTAAGGAAGTTTTCGTACACACCAAAAAATATTATTATTATTATTGTTATTATTATTATTGGGAAATGGTGTTCAATAAAGGTTATAAAATTACTTAATGGTCAGTATGAAATTAAATAACTATTTTAACGTAAACCCTATATCTATAATTTTAGGGTTACATATATTGTTTATAGTATGAAATTGAGAATAGAGAATTTTTATGCACATCGAATTCTCACTCAACTCCTTCCCTCTCCTTCTCAAGAATGAGAAACACAATAGATAATCCTTCAAGAATTAAATATGAGTGATCAAATACCAACACTGAAAGTCAATCAACTCTTCACACTAGACCATGGAGGTTGATTAACATTTATTGGAGATTAATGGATGATGTGTGGATCCCCTCTATAGGGACTCTATACTTTTAAACTCATAGTGAAACAAAGTAAATTTGAAAGGTTCTTTTAAAAGATAAAATTAATCAATAAAGAAAGGATCCTAATACAGGGTAATATTTTCTTATGATATTAAATAAATTTATTACCAATTTTACATGAATGATCCCCACTCATGGTTCTGGGATACTTGGATATGAAAGGAAATTTTAATATACCTCCCACTACGATACACTTCTTCTTTGTCCGAAACCATCAAGTGGTATCAAAGGGGTCACCTTTAAATTTATAATTATTATTTGATTGTTTAGCCATATTTAATTTTTTTTGAATAGTAATAGCATAGTATTCATCCTTTAAACCAATTTATACTAACATGTTATAGAAATATTAATCACATTCATTCAATATTTCTTTTTCTTAATGGTCTAAGAATAGATTAAGAATGATATGAGATTCCATCAGGAACATCAAATTTTTGGCCAGTAAGACTGGATTACATGGCATGTAATTGGAAGTACACATCATGTACCTCGATACACTCCACATGGCCATGACATCAAATAAAAAAATGATAAAAAAAGTTACACATGGTATACGAATTGTGTTGACTCGATAACTTTTCACACAATAGTTTCATTACACAACGTGAAACAATGTACATGCCATGTAGTGTACATGGGTTATCGGTGTAAATCGGGCAACCATTGTGGTCATTATACATGCTAAAACCACATGAGACTGAAAAATATAGTATTTATGATATAAATGACATGCATATGGTCTACAGAGTGTGTAGTTCATGAGTTCCCACATCTAAGAAACATGATGAGATATCAAGACACATGACATTAGAGATAATTGGTATGTAGCTAGAGTGCACTCATTTTATAGTGTCTCACCCAAGAACACACTGATTACTTCAATATTTTTCATTGGAACATAAAATTAAGATCACGTGGGATGTAGATTTCATGTACACAGCATGTAATCCACTAAGGTACATGCCTATGACCCAGGAAAGTATCACGGAACACAAAAAGTGGATACACAGTGTGTAGCTTGCATGTATACACCATGTAGACTGACCAAGTAAAAACACCAAAGCACTGACATGTGACCCAATTACATGAAAAATGGTACACAACTTGTAGATGGATAGTACACATTGTGTAGTCTCCCATGTACTTGTAGAATTAAATTACATTTAATTAAGATATTTTAGTAATAAAACCTTATTTCATTGATTGATGTATTTTGTGTTTAAAAAGTTAATAAGGGTTTTAAATAATTTTAAACAGACAATAAATTTATTATAATTACTCTAAAACTATTGGTTCTATTTTTAATTTATCATTAATTCCTTAATAATGGTTATCATTAATTGGATTCAAATGGTCATTAAGATTAAAGGTAAATAATTAATTTATGATATTTTGGTTATCTTAATAATATAAAATATATAAATAAATGAATTTTATAATTTTACATTGAGTATTTGTTTCATGAATGACCATTTATGAGCTAGACTATGACCAATATATCTATTGGTATTTATTTAATTTAATTTATTACATGGATTTTCAATTATTTATCATTATATTAATTTTTCTAGCTTGTCAGTCATCTCTCCATCCATTATTATATAGGACCTACATGTCCATGGATATTTATGTAATACCCCTTCAAAAAAATCATCAATTCCCCTCACATGTGTGTGAGTTGTTAATATTTTTAACTAATTGACTTTCCCAAGGAGTGTGGAGGGGGATCAAGATAGAACCAAAATTATAACAACCCAGCTGTTACACCGATGGATGAGTAGAATGTTGTAACTAATGTCAAAACTAAGAATTAGAGTTATTTACCCTATGTCGATGGTTGATTTATTATATACTCGTTAAATGAACTACTATATAATTCTCATGAATGTGTCATTTAATTAATTAGTGAAATATCTATATGAAATTATTTATTTTATGGATGGAAGTCAACAATCACACAAATAATTGAGTTAATGTAAAAAAGAAATAATTAAAATAAATTAATTATGTGTAAATATTTTATCAATCACTGTTAATTAATCACATAACATGGAAATAATATTAATGATACACGTAAATGATAAAACAAAAAAAAAATAAAATTAACTAAAATATCTCAACAAAATTTGATGTCAGACTAAACCGTCCATTATTTGATTGTGAATGAAACCATAGCACTATGTATAGTACATAGAAAAATTCTAGACACTTACTTTTACCAGGGAGTTCTCATGAGGATTTTTGGTTGACTACAGAAAACATTTTTTGAGTTTAATGACCAAATTTTATGCAATAAATTTTTTTAGATAAGTGTTGTGGAAATATAGGTAAGGATTTTAGGATATGGGAATCCACTTAATGGATCATAGAGTTGTATGCCTACAGTTGAGAAAACCACATAACTAATTACATTTTAATGGTCTTTAGGGAAAAATTATATATCATTAAAAAATTAATGGGGATCTTTTCCACAATAATGTCATAGAAACTAGAAATTACATATTTAATGGTGAGGTCTATTGGAATATGGTAAAATATTTGCATAATTTATAAAATCATTTAATTTATTATTTATCATATAATTTGTAATCAAGAAAATTACATAATAATCTATTTTAATTTTATAATAAAATGGAAATATCATCATCAAAACTATCCCCACAATTAATATTGGAGAAATTAAACCTCCTAACTACCAGTAACATCTAAGAGTGGTCTACGAAACTTAAAGTTGTTCTATGACATGAAAAGAAATCATACATTCTAGAATCCTAATTGACGGAAACACATATGAAAAATTGAGTGGTGAAGAGTTACTAGAATATAAAAATTTGAAATACTTAGTCAATATTCATTGTTTGATGATTTTCTCACTGTCTAGTGAACTGATGAAGTATAAAAAAGATATGGATACATATTTCATTATTGATAATTTAAATGGTCTAGTCTAAGAGTGATATTGAGAAGAACTATTTTAGATTTCCATGACGTCCTTTTAGAGTAATATTTGAGAGGGTGCTCTAGCTGGGCCTCACATAGCAAATCTAATTTAATATATTGATCTCCTATAGGTTATATGGCTTAAACTCCATAAACAACTAGTCTTAAATCTTAATCTAGAATCTCTCCCTAAGATATTCTCTCGCATTGTTTTAATTTTTTACATGATAAACTTTGATAAGTTTCTACCAGATATTCTATACCCCTACACTAAGTAGGTAAGGATATGAAGCATAAAAATACATCATTCCTTATGGTGAAAAAATAGTAAGGGAAACCAAATATCTTTAAGTCCAAATATTCTTTAATACCTAATAATAATATGATGATAAATGTGAAAGTAAATGAATAGGATGTTGTTTGTTTCACATGTGACAAGAAGAGCCACAAAAATAAAAACTACACCCATCCAATGAAGCAATGGGAAGCTTCAGGTGTTTTTGTTATTGATTGCAATTTATATATTTTTGAAAATTTTCAATTATATTTAGCTGTTGGTGCTCATATATTTATTCAAATATTGTAACCAAGATGATTTAGAGATATTTACCCAATGGAATTTGATCTTTGAGTAGAAAACAAAGATAAAATTTCCGTTATAGATTCCAGGTTTTACCACTTCATGTTGATGGAAAGAATGATATTGGTTTTATTGGGTTGTTATTATGTAAATTAATTTACCAAACAATTACTTCTATAACCAAAAATGATACAAATTGATTTATTCTCATGCCACTATGGTGAGTAGTGATGGAATCCTAACACTGAGGTTCTGAGTTCTAGTCCTTGCTAGGCAACACACACTATATGCCATTATCTCCTATCATGAGCCCCTCTACCCCATGTGGAACTGGCCTGAATTTTTGGGTTCCATTACACCTAGGATTGATGATGGGGAAGTACATAAAGGCTCTCGGTGGTGGGATATGTCCTAACTATACCTTGTAACCCATTGGGCCTAAAAACCTACTGTACATATCCAACAATCATATTCCCATGTGGTAAAGGAACTTTCTTGGAATCCAAAATAACTGGGATCAAATTCGAGTAGGGAAGAATGTTTGGGTATTGTAGTATGTCACTATAGTAGCAGTGGAACTGTAGTAGTAGTGAGACTATAACAGTGAAGGAACTGTAGCAGGTATTGTAGCGATGACGGTACAGTAGCAGATACTGTAACAGTATGGAACTGTAGTAGTATTATTCACTGAAGGGCCCTTTGGGCCAAAAAATGGTCTTTCAGGCCTTGTATTCTGACCACTTCATCTTGGGCTATGTAATGGGTCTCCCTCTACCTAGTTTGAAGGAGTTCTTTACTTCAAATAAAAAATTAGGCTTTGACATCAATCTTTAAAAAAACAAGGTGATTTATTCTCATATTTTCTGTGTATATAATGATTGTTTTATAATGATAGCATATATTATAGTAAAGCACATTTAAATATATATCTTTATGTGTTGGGCTTCATGAACCAAATATTTTTAATAAATTATGATGTTAAATCACATGAATCATAACACAACCAACTTTAGAATCATTAGTTGGTTAGTGTAAATGAAAAACACTTGAAAAAATTACATTAAGATAGATATTAAAATTAATCTGAACTAAACCCAAATGGTGTATGTTGTGAATGTTTTCAAGGAAAAATGGCCAAATTCCTATTTAGGGGAAAATGTAAAATGGATAAAGAGATACTTGAATTTGTTTATACCGATGTGTGTGGACTATATCCAATTGAAGCAATGGGTGGGCACCCATACTTCATAAAATTTACTACTGATTTAAGAAGATATAAATATGTATACTTAATGAGGTATAAGTCAGATTCATTAGATAAATTCATGGAATGTAATATTGATGTTGAGAATCGACATTGTAATAAGATTAATAATGTTTTCTCAGACCATGTTAAAGAATATATTATTTAAGTCTTAATTGATTATTTAGGGGAGTTCAAGATACTATATCAACACACTTCTTCATATAAGACTCAGTGGATTTGTGTAACTAAAAGGGGAAAACACACATTTTTGGACATAGTGAGATCAATGAGGAGTCATGTGAGTCTTCAATTATCCTATTAGAGATACAGATTACAAATAGATGCATAAAAAATAAACAATGTTCTAAATAAAGAGATATACCGTATGAAATAATAATCATGGAATGGAAAGGATCTTGTGTTGTTTTACTTACGTATGTGGGGTTATGAACATTTATTATGGACTCTTTAGGAAAAAATCATTCACTCCATGGCACAAAGTGTATCTTAATAGGATATTCCAAAAAAAAATTAATATTACCTATAAAATCCTTTATAAAAACGAATTTTTTGAAAGATGTCCCATATTTCATGAGGATGATCATATATCTAAAAGAGGTAGTGGGAGTGTGATAGACATTAATGATGTCTGGGATCAAGATACACAAGATTTGGAATAAGAACAAATTCCACATATCCCCATGGGATAAGATGTTTTTATAAAGACACAAGTACTATATAAGAGGATTAGAGAGGTAAGAGAAACATAATAGTATGGTTTTCTAGCCACATAGGTTAGTGAATCATTATTAGTTGATAATAATGATCATATAACCTATATGTAAGTAGTTAGCGGGGAAGATGTTTCTGGATAAAATTTATCAATAAATGTTGAAACAGATTCTACGTACCAAAACCAACTATGAATTTGGGTATATCCTCCAGTGGATGTAAATACCACTGGTTGTAAATGTGCATTCAAGAAGAAATATTACATGTAGATATAAGTAAGTACGTATAAGGAATGACTAGTTTCAAAATGAATTAAACAACATCAAGGCATTGAATATGAAAGAACATTTTCACCAGTTTCAATGAATAAATCCATCATAATTATACTTTCCATTAAATCTTTCCATGTCTGTGAGATTTAAAAAATGGTTTTCAGAACAACACTCCTTAACATTAACCTTTATGAAGTTTCTCTATGACACAACCTAAAGGGTTTGTGACTCCAAAGGATTCCTATAAGATATGAAAATTGAAAAAAACTGGATTAAATAAATCATATAGGTCTAGGAATATTCATTTCAATGAATCCATATAAAAATATATCTTCATAACGAATGATTGTGAACCTTATGTTTACAAACAATTTAGTTAGAGCGTGACCATTTTCTTAATAATACATGTTGATGACATATTAATCATTATAGATGAAATGAGAATTTACAGTCTATTAAGGCATGGTCAAAAAAATTCTTCTATATGTAAAAATGGGGCATGGTAGCATATATTATAGGGATCAATAACCATAGTGATAGATCTAAGATGTTTCATTGGCTATGTCGAAGTACATACATTGAAAAGATACAAAGAGATTTAGTATGGAGAAATCCAAGAGGGGATTTTTTCTTTCATCACATGGAATGCATATTTTCCAGCAAAAGTGTCCTCTAACACATGAGGTAATAAATAAAATTGGAAAGACTACATATGTATTTGTGATTGGTGAATCATATATGTTACGACATGTACTAGTCTAGATTTTTCATATCCATTAAGTGTGGTAGGAAGATATCAAACAAATTCAGGTGGCTATCATTGGATGTCATTCAAGACTACCCATAAGTAACTAATGTTTACTATGAATATTTTTTTTGTTTTATGGGTGTGATAAGGATGTATTAATAATATTATATGAAAATTCTTGTTTCCAAACTGATCAAGATGACATGATGTTACAAACAGGATACATTTTCACATTTATGTGAGGTTTTGTGAGCTGTAAGATCTCAGTATTGGTTGTGGTCACAAATTTTACAGCATATTCTGAATATATTATGGATTTTGAGGTAGATAAAGAATTAATATGGATTAATAGATTCCAAAAAGATGTTTACATGGTTCCAAGTAGTAAAGATCTTATAATAATGTATTATGATAATACTTTAGTGGTGGATCACGCAAAATATCCAAGGTCACATCAATCGATGAAGCACATACTTTAGAACTACCATTCCATGAGTGATTTTTCTCGAATAGGTGATGTTGATGTGAGTTGTATTTTTACAAAATATAATGTCGAAGACAACTTTAATAAATCCTTGAATCAATAGAAACATTATTATCATGTGAGGACCAGTGAACAAAACGTCATAGCCAGTTGGCTCTAGTGAATGTTGGAGTTTATTGGATTTTTTGTCCGAGAAAAAAACTATTTTTTACTTTCATTAAAAGTATATACGATGTATTTAATACTAATAAAACTTATTATTATATATTGTTAATTTTTATTCATGAATTTAATATAATAACATTATATTTTCTATTTCGCATTGATAAGGACTTAGTAGTTCACTACAATGATCAGAATCTTGATGTGCTAGGATGATATTATTAAATAATGTTCTATGGTTCGATAACCTAATATGATAGGAAACATATCAAATAGTCTATCAGGTGTGAGTACTCAAGAGAAGATGATTATTCTTATCATAATGTTCTCACTTGGCAATCTTCAATATGGGAGATTAAGAGAAGAAACAGAATAGTAGGAATTATACAAGTTTTTGTGTCATTAGATATTATAATATACAATAATCTGTAGTGGTCCTTAGATTTTAAAATAGTTATTAAGGTCTGTTATGACTTGAGTAATTATATATATTTCTTAAAAAATTATGATAATAGTTCATGGATAAGTTGGATATATTTGATGCATCACATGTGACATGTCATTAATGGATAAGTCAATGAAGTATTTATACCCTCCATATTTTGGAAGTTGATAACAAGACCCATTGATTAGAATAAAAATGTTTAATTAAATACCATGGTCATGGGGTAATGATTTGTTTATTTCATATATTAAAATAAATTAATATCAAGAAAATAGGTTGGTGACACTTCTGTTTGATGATATATTAAAACAAAGGTATTATATTATACAACAAGCGTTATTATGTGGTTGTTGTCCTTGGAACATTATGTTCTTTCTCTTGAGTCCCTTAACCTTATTCTAGATTGTAATTAGGGAACTTAACAATGACCTCCTAACACTAATGTGAAATAATCCTAGAGGGTAACACACTAAGTGTTTATGATGATATCAATTAAATTCTATTTGAATATATTAAATAGAATAAATAAAATTATCAATACCGAGGGATAGTTTTATTAAAAATTTATCGATAAAAAATATTTATTTGGATATTCAATAAATGTTATAGATTTTTGAATGCAATAAGACCATGTTTATTGTAAAATATTAGTTAACAAGTATTTTAAATAATATTTTTTACAGAGTAAGTAAACAAGAACTAAATAACAATAATATTATTATTTTTATATTTATTGAGTATGGGGTTCATTAAAGATTGTAACATTTTTAATATCTAATATTCAAATAAATTTGTATTTTAACGTAAAACTTATCTCTATAAATTGAAAGTTATGTATATTTTATATGGCCAACAATTGATAATATAGAATTGTTATATATAACTAATTCTATCACGACTCCTTCACTCTATCTATAAAGAAAGAAACAAATTTGAGATTCCTTCAAGACCAAAGGATGATTGATCAATCACAAACACCAAAAGAAAATAAATTCATCATTCTAGTACATAGTGATCGATTGGAATTCCATGTAGATCAACTGAGAACATGTGGATCATTTCTAGAGGGATTCTATCCTTGGACATTCACAATGTGTTAAATGCAATCTAAAAGCTTATTTGGGAATAATCAACTTCATTAATGAAGAATGGACTCTATAAAAAGATAATAATTTGTATATTTGTCAAATAAGATGATTATAAATCGGACATGAAATATCCCCCTCATGGTTTCAAGAAACTAAAATATTAAAAGAAGTTTTAATATTTCACCCCCTAGCACATGCTTTATATACACCTGTAACTAAAAATAACCTTATATTATTGCTTGGAAACCATTTTGTTTTAAAATTTTATAATGGTTTCAAGGAATTTTAAAATGATCAATTAATTTATTATAATAAAATATATAACTATTTACTTTTACATTTATTTTACATGAATTCCTTTAATGACGGGTTTCCCCAAAATAAATTTAGATGATCATTGAGATGAAAAGATATTAATTAATTAAATAAATAATTAATACAATTTTTTTCATCTTAATAATATAGAATATATAAATAAATTAATTTTATCCATTTTATTTTTTCAAATACATTTCATATATGATCGTTCATGAGCAAGACCATAGATTGTGCATGTGTTGTATTTATTTAATTTAATTTATTGAATGAGTTTTCAGTTATTTAATATTAAATTAAATTTGAGGTCATGTAGGTCATACCTCTCTCTATTATTATTTAGAACCTTAGTATCCATGTTTTTGTACAAAACCCCATTTAGCCAATCCTTTTCTTTCCCCCACCACCATTTGATTTGTAAATACTTGTAATTAAAATAGTTTCTTAAGGGGAATTGAGGAAGTTAAAGACAATACCATAATGATGCCAACCCTAGTGTTACATAGGTTTATAAGTGGAATGTTGTATGTTATTACAAGACTATAAATGAGATTTATTTTTCTTTGGGTCCTATGTTTGTTAAATGGAAACTCATTAAATAATCAATTAGAAAAATCTCATTAACATTTTATTTAATCAATTATTTATTTTTTTCTATGACTTATTTAATTTTATGGGTGCAAGAACATGATAACATAAATTATTGAATTAACTAAGTGTCTATCTGATCCTCTTTGGGATACTTAATTTTATCATGGAGTTATTATGATGGTTATCGGTTGACATAACCATCTTACAACAAGATAATTGTCCCTTTATAGACATTATGTAACATGGAGGCAAGTGTTGATGAAATACAAATGAGGATTCTAGGATAGGGTAGTCCACTCAACAGACTATGGATTTACAAGCCCACAGATTTCAAGGACCTGCCTACCTAAATACATTAAATTTTTTTGACCAACCTTCATTAGGGTTATGCGAAGGGGAATATGGATCATTTCCACTAGAATTTCCTTGAAACTAAAAATTCAGAGTTTACTAGTGAGGGATATTGAGACATTATATAATAGTAGGTGATTTAATAAAAAATAAAATAAATTATTATTTATCATAAAGTTTTAATAACAAATAGTATTCATAATATAATCTATTAATTATAGAATAAAATTAAAATTTCTTCAACCACAAAATCCCTTCAATCTATTTTTAAGAAAGACAATATCCTCATTAGAAGTAGAATTCAAGAATTATTTAGATGCCTTCAGGGTATGCTATTCCATGAATGAGAAAAAATTATAGACAAAGAAATTTATTCATGATCTCTCAAAAAATTAACAATATAAGCATTATATAAAAATTATAACTAAATTAACTAAAACAAATTATATAATATTATGTGAAGGTTAACTAAATAAGTAGAAATAATTCACCTTTACATGATGTGTGTATGAATTTGGAAACCATATATTATAACTATTCATTTTTAAACAAATATATTTCCTCTTTTGAATATGAGGATTGGTGAAAAGCCGAGTAGTTGTTGAAAAATATAAATAATAAATTTAATAAATATTTCCAATGAAAATGTAATTATCATGAGAAATACTACTCCGAGGATGCTATATTATTGATAGAATATGATATCTTTCACAAAATTTGAGACAAAATAACCATAATATTTTCCATTACTTATTTTTGAGAACTATAGAAAACTTGAAAAAATGTAATTTTTTTGAGAATGAAATATTGTTTTGTGTTTCATAATAAATATCCAGTTGTGGAAGTAGATATGATTCTTTTTTTCATAGAACATCCTTGTGAGATGAATTTTTAGATATTTAATCACTTCCCAATCAGAACATAATATTCCTTAAAACATAATATAAAATGTATAAGTTGTGGTTAATTTATAAAAATTTTCATGTAGTGTATTAAAAATTGATAAAAAAATATCATGTGTGGTTAGTTTATTTGGTATCCATGCATTGATTCTATAAAATAAACCATTAGAGCATCCAAATTGATCCCAATGAGTAACTAATGATACTTAGATAACAAAAAAGGAAAAAATAATGAAAGGTATGAATATATATTTGATATGATTAAATTTTAGAGTTTCAAACTTTCATCGTTTGTATTAAAATGAGTTTGTTGTCTATAACTTTTCATTCAAAACATTACAGACAATTTGTTAACTAGTAATTCATATTCCTTTCATTCTAATAATTTTTTTTGTATAATTGATGTGAGGAATAATGAGTTGTTTTTTTTTGTTGACATGGTATTACCTTCAAATATTATTGATATATATTCCTATAAAAAATATGAATATTATTTAACCTTAATTTTCCTAATAGATTATCCATTGGAAAACAGAAATTAAAAATACACACATTATGTATACATTTACAACTAAGACACCACGAAATTAATGTTTAAGGATTTCATTTACATTATCAACACCATGATTGTCTGCAATGGCCTCTCTATAAATTTACTCTTAAAAAATAAATTATGGTCATATCCCCATTTTTTTATAGTTTCCAAATGAACATATAAAGTTATAAAGTTCAAAAGTTGAACATGATTGTTAAATGTTCTTTCTGAATATATTTTTGATTGGATTTTTGAGCTTTTAGGTGCTTTTGAGTTGACCTTCCTTGTTACCCATTCTCTTACACCATATTTAATAATAATCATCAGTTTAAGAAATTTTTCATTAGTTGTTAATAATTTTTCATATAAAATAAATTTTAATGGAATAACACGTTAAAGATATATATTTTTACAAGATCAAATTGCCATGATAAAACTGTTCCAACAATAAGCTTGACTATATGAACATATAAATCATCAAGTGGAATATGCAGCTTGGTGCTCGACTTATGAGATGCATGAATTATCACTCTCACATGAATTATTTAATATTTTTTGGTATATATAATATAATTTTTGATATTGTAAACTTACCCCTCACAACATGGATATGGGTGGGTGTTGATAGATATGAATCAAACTCATTTTCACCCTATATAATATCATCATAGGAAAGGTATTGGGGTTTTCTAGATTCACATTTCACTAAATCAGTTATAAAAAAATTGATAACCTATTGTATGGGATCTCTATAGGGGAATGTACCCCTCAATGATGGTGGGTTTGGGTGGGTGAATCTGCATGTATTGGTTTTTTGAGTTTTTTATTCTTTTTCTTTGCTTTTCATGAAATTTTTTAACAACCTAGGCTACCAAATTAAGTTTTTCTTCTAGATAAGTGATTCGTGTATTCATATCATACATTTTATTATATGTATCCCCATGTTAATTTATTTTCTGAAAATATGTTTGGGGTAATACCCTATAACCCATAAAATCGATGTGGCTATACTATTCGGGCTTCTTCAAGGCCATTGTTAGTGGTTGTTAATTTTGTATAACTGATGATGATTCTTATGTCTATGTAAAATGAAAAATATAGGAAAATGAGAAATCATTTCCATGAAATACCGAATTAAATAAAAATATATTATTATTATCATACTTACACTAGGTTCCTGGGTTTTTTTGTGTTTTTTCAACTATTATTATCTCTTATTTTTTTACACGATCCTCCTTCCATAACACATGATGTGAGATGGAAGTGTTTTTGGATTTTCATTCCTAAAAATATATATAAGAAAAGGAACAACATTGTTATATTCTTTCTTTTCACAACAAAATTTTTAATTAAGATTTAAAATAAATTCCATTTTATTCAATTTAATAACTCTCCATCCTTTATTTATGGCAGGCATATGTTGGTCTAGACGAGAGTTTATAACATTCATCACTCGACTATTATTTCAAAAATTAAAAACTACATATCAATTTTACTAGTACATGAATTTTCAATAAACATATTTGTAATTATAATGTATGAGAAAATATGTCTCCTCAAGAAAACAAATAAACACATTCCACATTTTTTTGTTCATCAAATGTGCATACATCTATGGTGGGTATGATTTTATTTTCCCTTAACCATATCTATGATGATACTTTGAATGAATTATATGAAATCCCTTATGGTCTTTGAAATAAGAATTAATACAAATTTCATTCAAAAACTATCTACTATAAATGCACTCTGCAAGGGATAATGAAGTTTAAATCAACATTTCAAAATTATTATTTTACTCAAATAAAAAAATAATGTCATAATGTTACCTTAATATCATATATAATTAGTTCCCTAGGTATGGGCACAATATTATAGCATGAATATACATAAACCTAAATGTTCATTAGAGTGGTGAGCCTGATGTATCTACTAAACAATGCCTTATTAGGGTTAACAGGATGAGCATGTGCATTCCATCCAACCAAGAATATGATAATTTCTTTGACTTAATTATTTTTTAACACCACCATTCTAAAACACTCAAAATATTAGTGGGCATATATTGTTCATCATTTACTATTTCCACAGCTTCAACATCATCAATATGTTGTTCATCTAAATTCGTTTCATCAGAATGTGTAGAATCTTGTAGTACCAATGGATTGGGAGAATCATCATGTTTAGAATATTATTGATCATCCTGATTGGGAGCATTGAAATGTACAAAATTCATTATCTGAAAAACGGGTTGAATATTTAATTTGTGTTACTTAAATTCAATGGGGAACATATAAGAATATGTGGTAACATAATGTATATTAAAAAAATATAACATGATTATTAAACTCTTTTTTTAAGGTTTAAGGAATTTGAACACTTTATCGAGTATCCTAGTCCCTTGATTGCGGTATCCTCTAACATATGAGACCCTGTCTACATTTGGAATGACATAAATTGAATGAAAAATTCCAATAAAATAGTAATATTTTGTTGAATTGACATATGAACCAACATTGGTTTTGGTCAGTAATTGAATAATTGGCCACTTTTGGTATTAATGGTCTGGAACATAAAATAATTTTACTTCATGAGATACCATTACAGATGGGTTTGCTTTGTGCCTTCCTAATTGAAATCCTCTTTTTGAATCCCAATCCATCTATTTTAACTACACTCTTATTATCAACCCACATTAATAAAAAATTCAAGAATTGGAATGTTATATAATCTAAGTCCCATATTTTTTTGGTGATTCAATAGTATGATATATTCGTATAAATTATATTTATATTCTAGGTACCAAATACAAGCATCTCTTCAACCACATGTGTAAAAATACTATTTTTCATGGTACATTGTTCATCATGTTCATTTGTACAGAACATGTTACCATTATTTAAATAACCATTAATTAAATAACCATTATGATATAATACAACCACACATAGTCCTATCTATATATATAGAAGTCATTATGAAATTGATTTATGATTTTAAGGTGACTTCTTAAAAAATATGGCCTTGAAACCATCCAATAAAATTTTGATTATGTGTATTTGATATCCATATTTCAACCCACGATGGATTCAAATGAATAAAATTTGATTTTTGGGTTTCAATATATGGAGAAACCTCTAAAGTGATATAAAAAACATAAAGGAGAGAATGATCTCACTCTATAATATTAAAAATGAAAATATTTAGCCTTAAAATTTGTTTACGCACAAGCCATTCAGTGAGACACGATTTTGGTAGACTAACGTTTTCCACATCTGATAGGTATTCTGTACATAATTTAATTACTTCAACAACAAAATATCTCTCTATAATACAACATTATGTTCATATTTTATTTTTTAAATACAATTTTAAAATATTCATATTCCATTCAAGGGGGAACATCAATATATAATTTACTATATAATTAAGTAAAATCTCTTTGACTAAATGAATCATTTTGTGAACCATCATATCAAAGAATGATGTTGATAAGAACATATATAATTCACTAAATATGGTTGAAATTTTCTATTACATAGTAGAAATTTTTTCTAGGTCTATAAAATTACTACATATAACACTCAGAATGAAAGAAAACCTTATTAATTTATAATATAACTTTTTATGAAAAAACGAGTCATATGGATACATGAATTAAAAATTGCATTAAAATATTGAAGTCATGTGATTCTAGACACTTTAAATTTAATTAAATCATTGAGAATATATTATATATATTTGACCAGTACCCCTATAGAACCTTTATAGAATTATAGAAGATTCATAACTAATATATCTTTTTCTTCTAAAGAGTATATGCAGTTGGTGGAAGATAATTTTGTCTTTCACCCTTCATTTGAACCAACTCTTCCTATTTTACTATGTTAATAATATCTATACTAGGAATAATTACATTAATTTTTTTGGGTTCATTTAGTGACATTCCAATGAAAATATAACATATATTTTTTCATATTAATATCATTAAGAATGTTTATGATGTAAAATAAATTCTACTGTGGAGATTGAAAAAATAAACCCATTTTCCAACCAGTTTTGTTTAGGTTTTTGAAGAAGGTTTACTAAAAGAAGTGTCCATATCATTAAATTTCTTAGATAGTTGATCCCATGTTTGTGGAGTTGGTGTTATACATTCTTCTAAAATCCTATTTAATGACATTTTCCATGGTAACTATTTATGTGGCAAGGGTAGAAATTTACGTTTTCCTAGAAACAAATCTATGATGAATGTTTCAGCCTAATTAAATTTGTACCTTTTTTTGAAAATGGGACAACCTTTAGTTTACTTAAATATATATATCCGGAAAAATTTACATAAGAATAAATTTTATTTATATTCATGTAAAGAATGAATCTAAATCTGAGATATTAATTTATGTAAGAATCATACCACATAACACCTAAATTCCATGATAATTTTAAATCATTGATCATTTGAACCAAATGAAAATCAATATCATTACCTGATAATAGTGGTATATATATAACCAAAAATACAATAACGTATTTTAATTTCAAACATAACTATGTTAGAAAGAAATAATTTAGAAACCTAACCTACCATGTACTATAAGTTCCAATTTGAAAACCAAAAGTATGAACTCCCTCTATAGATAGTGAATGAAGAAGTTTTCATGACTTGTTTCCAAATTCTGGATATGCATGATCAATTTTATTCAACTGGGTAGTGTCTATTGGGTGAAGAAGTTTCCCATATTTGTTTCTTATATTTGTATACCACATCAATTGTCTTTTAGTCTCTTCACTTTTATATAGGATCATAAACCTTAAAATTATTTTAAAGTGATGTAAAACTTTCTTAGGATACAATTCATCTTTCTTGTATCAAGAAAAACCACACTTTGGGAAATTTTAAGTTGTTTTTGGTCATTGAAAAGTAGTATATAGTCATGTGTACTAACATTTATTCTTTTATTGATTATACCCATTGAATGTATCATTAATTTAAAATAATATGAATAGTTAGGAAGGTCATTATCTTATAGGGGAATATCATTCAAGATAGAAAGTACTTCAGTAAAGCTAACATCACTATATCTGTTTCTAGATTTTACATTATATATCTTTATTGTAGCTGAAAAAATTATATATTTAGAACAATCAACATACAATATTATCTTTTCAAAACTCATTAACTTATGAAACAATTTTTGATAATCATGATGTTAATCTTAAGATGTCATTGGCATTTCCTCAATATTACAATCATCATTGTTCACTTCTATAGTCATATACTAGATATAAGATTCACAATGATTAACACGTGTAATCAAATACGTTGATTTGTAAAATGAGGTGTCATCCCAGTCACTAAATATAATCATTTTCCACCACATTTTTTCCAATATTATTGAATTTGATTGTTCCTTGATAGATCATGTGTTATTCCTACTTTTCTAGACTATTTTTCTTGAATAAAAACAGTGTAAAAAAGAAGTTGATTAGGTTCATATGCATGATCTATTTAAAACTAGATGAAAAAATTCACCCCATACACTTACTCATTGTTTATATGATTGTAATCACCCCATTTTTTTATTCATATACATTCCATTTGATTTAGTAATATCAATATTAACAAAATGAATAAATAAAAAATCTATATGAGCATAGAACCCATATAAGGTCATTATTAAGGAATAATTTGAGGCACATGAAGCCATTTTTATAAGATAATAAGAGATGAATAATGTATTTTGATATATTTTTTTAGTAGTGGAAATCATTGAGGGAAAAAATGTGTGATATCATTAAATTTACAAATAATCTTATAAAATTTCCATCTAATACAAAACAAAAAGAACAAAAAATGTTTATAAAACATTCCAAGGTGGGAGAAAAAAATGAGGGAAGAGTTTATGTTTATTAATTTTTTATTTGGTACATGGAAGGATAAGTGTTGTTTCCATGATATGATTCATTGGATCTGAATTTAATCGTTTTTTAGATGGTGAAAACATTGATAGGGCCAATAAAATGGTCTTGAGAACCCAATGTTTCAAGAAACTCTGTAATTTAAATAAAATTAACTAAAAGTATCAAACTATGGTTATCAATGTATTGAAAAAACTAATGAGCATTAAAATTGGTGTTTCCTGAATGATTTAATTTTTAAAAATTCACAGGGATGAGATCAAGCCTTAGAGAATAAAAATAAAATTTTTATAGGGGATTGAAGTTGAAATGAAAGTGGATGGAATACCCAATGGATTTAGTAGTGTGAAGAAACTATTACAACTGAAATTATAAAGAACATGGGAACTATGAATGGTTAATTAAACTACATAATAATGTTCCAGAAAATTCTATTAGGTGTTCCTACTTTTTGTTTCATTATTACAAGAATGAATTTCTAACTGAACATGAGGTTAAATGTTTTTATTATAAAATTCATATCATATATATTAACTATAATGGAAATATAAAAAGTATTGGGGTTACACTATATGGTTATGAAAGTAAATAGGTAGAAGTTTGTGATTTTATTATATGGTTGAAGAAAGTATAATTGAAAGTAAAAGTAGATTACCATCTGTGCACTGAAATAACCCTACATACTAATTATTTGAAATAAACACCTTAAATAATTAGAGGGAAAATAGTTTTCCCTTCAAAAAAGGTTATTTTATCCACATCCCCATTCATCTAGGAGATCCATGTAATCAATGTGATAAAATATAAAAACAATACGTTACGTAAGATTAATTTAATGATATCTCATATGATTAAATTGATTAGAAAGATCAAGTAAAAGTAGAGAGTGATTGAAATCAATAAGAAGGAGGAGTTATTGTAAATTCATTTGTTCACTTTTTACGTGGAAGGATAGGTGGTGTTTCATTGATATTATTATTTGGAGTCGAAATTGATATCATATCATAAGATGGAAATGTTGATATGTCATAGTCAAATGGTCTTGAGAATCCGTCACTGGAAGAAAATTTTGATTTTAATTATAGTTTGAAGAATAAAAGTGTGGGTACATCTCATTGGGATGAACTGGTATTGTGAATGTAAAAAAATGATATAAATGATGACATAAATAAATCTAATGGTGATTGGAGTGAATGAAATTTGGACCAAAAGTAGGAACGTGATGAAAAGACATAACCAAAGTTGAAAAAGTAATATTAAATGAAACAAATACACTTTTTAAAATAAATTGGGTTCATGATAACTATAGTAGTTCAAAAAAATAAAATATCAACATGGGTAATATAAGAAATTTGAAAAAAATGTCATTATTTCATTTTTCCCTTCCAAATGATGCTAATTTTGGGTTGGTTTAAAATCATCAATTATGGATAACCTGATTTCACTAGAATTGTCCCTGATGTATTCTTCTCCATCAAACATAACCTCTCCAAAGATGGGAAATGAGTTTGAATCACTCCATTTTGTTTCCTTTCTCCACAAATCACCACTGCCAAACGAACTACTATGGAAACATAAAATAATTTCTCTTGAATTTTGGATTGCACCAGGATGTTATCATTTGTGTTGCAAAAGAACTATAATCATATATCAATTTTGAAGGTGATGGATATAGGGAATGTTTAAAGATCAATTAAAGAGGATATTGAATAACAAAAATGGTAATTTTATTATATATAGAGTAACATAATATCATTTAAATAGGAGTAAAATGAATTAAATACCTTAGGTTCTAAGAGGATTAATTCATATGAGAAGTTCAAGGGGGAGCAGTGATAAAGGTCGACTTCTACGAGAGCTAGAACGGTGCGAAGAAGAATGTTATGTAACAGCTATATTTATAAGATCAGGGAGAATATTATCAGCTCTTTTTAGTGATGATAAAACATAACCTTAGAAACACTTTAACTACAATGCTGATGAAATTTTTTTTTGTGATAAATAAATAACAAAATATTAAAAAATATATATTAAACATGAATAAATTATAAAAAAGTGGAAAAATATTTTACATTATTTATTAACAAATAATCTTAAATGAATTATCTTTTTAAAATTAGTGAAATTGGATATTTAATATTGATGATACTAGAAAAATATTTAAAAAGGAATATGTTTTTTAATTATAAAAATTATTAGAAAATTAAAAATGTGTATATATATATATATATATATTAAAATGAATATGAATACATATTGAAAATTTTAAAATATAGTAATGAAATATAAATAAACAAAAATTAAGACACGATTAACTTCAAATAAATATAAAAAATAATAATTATTAAAAATGAATAAATAATATTAACTGAAATAATTTTGAAAATAGATAAATAAAATTGGTTATATAACAAAACTATTTAAAAGAAATAATTCATAATATTAACTACAAAGATTGTAATCATATACAAAAAATGAATAAAATAATATAAACACATTTAAATGGACTATTTATATATATTTCAAACCTTTTACAAATTTTACAACTTAGTAAATAAAATTGAATTAATATTAATCATATAAATTAAATTCTTGATAAGAGTATTAAAAAATAGAAAATAGCTATGTATAATTCTTATGATTAACTGAATTTGTTGCAAACACATACAAAAAATGAAAAAAATACTACTAAATGAATTAAATCAATTAATTATGTAAATTTCAAACATTTTAAAAATATTACAACTTATTAAATTTAATTGAATAAATATTATTTATATAAACTATAAAAATATTAATAAAATTAAAACACAATAAATAAGTATATATAAATAAATATAAAAAGTCTATAAATCCAAAAAATATTAAAAATTAATCAACATTAAAAAAGAATAAATAATATTAAATGAATTAATTTCAAAAAAGTATAAATAAAATTGAACAAATTGAAACCATATTTTAAAAAGTGAATTGGTAACATTTATTACATTATTCAAAATCACAAAATAATGAATAAATTGATATTATAAATTAAATAACTAAAAAACTTATTAAAAATAAATACTATATTGACTAACAATCATTAAAATGAAAAACATTTATAAAATTCAATTATATTAATTTTAAACAATATAAAATTATTAGAACTTAATAAAGAAATTAAATAATATTAATCATATAAATTAAAAAAATACTTAAAATATTAAAACTTATTAAATAAATATTTATTAATTTTAAAAAATGAATAAATTCAAAAAATTCATAAATTAATATGTAAAATAAATGAAAAAATAGCATTAAATTAAATAATTGTAAAAAATATTAAATAAAATTAATAAAATTAATGAAATATAAAATATTTAAATTTAAAAATTATTAAAATAAATCATTTTTGTAGATTAATTATATAAATTTTAAACAAATTTTAAATGATAAAATTTCTTTAATAAAAATGCATAAATTTTTTTGATATAAATTACAAAAATTTTGAAAATATTTTATACTACATAGATAAATATATAAATAACATTTAGAAAATGATTTAAGTATAAAAATAATAAAAAATAATAAAAAATAAAAATAAAAAATAATAATAAAATAAAGAATACTAAAAATGAATAAATGAAATTTAATAGAGAAAAACATTAAAATAAATGAGTTCATAATATTAACTATATGAATTATAAGCACAAACAAAAACGAATCAAATATTCAAAAATTTCATTTAAAAAACTTATTTATATAAATTTTAAATATTTTAAAACAATTAAATCTTAATAAATAAAATAGAAAAAATACTTATCATAACAATAAAAATCATATTATAAATAATAATTAGTAAATATATATTAAAAATTATTAAAAACATAATAAGTTCCAAAAACATTATATAAAAAATATATTAAATATGAAATAATATTAAAAGTACGAATAGTACATTCTATAAATTCACATATACACATGTATTATACATACACAAACACATGAAAAAATGTACAACCCATATATAGGCATAGATATAAATATATAAATTCACATATCATATATTAATAATACGTAATCATTTGTATTTATATAATTGTTTAAATAATTTAAATATATATTAATATGTAGTATTTATATTATTTATACATATTTTCTAATTAATATTTAAAAATAAACGTTAAATTTTGAATATAAATATGATAATTTTATATATATTGATAATATAATCTGAATAAAATTTAAACAATTGTTTTATCAGCACTAGGAATAGCACTGATAATGTAAAACCTATATCAATGCTAAAAAGTACATTGACATAGGGTAAATCATTGTCAATTATTTTTAATAATAATAAAAGTAACTTTTATGAGTGATTTTACCTAACACTGATAATCGTTATACTTTTATCAATTCATTTTGTTTAGTGTTGATGAAATCCTGTTGAATATATCAGATGATTTGTGGTAGTAGCTCTTTAATTTTTCCTATAGAAAATCTATAAGTTTATCTAAATCATTCTATTTTAATCCTCATTCAATAGAAAACTTATTCATGGGTTAAAAAACCATCTCCTTGTGACACATATCCATCTTATCTGAGTTATATGAGATGATCATTTCACACACTTATATAGTGATTTAAAAATCATGAAATGTAAAAATAATTCGATATCATTCTTATATAAGAGAAATATTTGGATTGAAATGAACATTGTACCTTTGAGATATTTTTTTAAGTAGAGAAAAATATTATATTACTTTACCAATACCTTCATAAAACAAACTACCTCATCAAATATATTGAAAGATGAATCCATTGATTTTATAGGATTAATTTTCGTATCTTCAAATAAATTCCTCTATATTTGAAATTTGGAATCTTTATCATTGGAATCACACTCATTGATATTTTAAACATACCCAAAATTTCCATTGAAGCATTACCATTCATTAATTTGATTAAAATTTCTTTTGATAAAGCACTTCCAAATGAAATTTTGGCCTTTCGATAAACCTTAAGATTCTTTTAATCTTCTATTTTAAACATTCCTTCAGTCAAATCAGATATTGTTACTCTACCTGTCACTACTAATAAAACCTCCAAACAATGATATATTATGTATTTTATCATCTTGATTCAGCAATGTTGATAGTTCCATGTTTGGAATATTGGTATCCAATTTTTATTAAATTCATAAAATTTTAATTGAGAAGATATTTATTGTAACACCTTGGATAAAATCACTCAACAATATCATAGTCAGAGTACCACATGGCCTCAAATGTGCCTCCATTTAGAAAATATGTCATCGACTAGTGTTGAGAGTCTATGAACGATAGTGGTGAGACAATGTTCCTGACATCATTACCATCAATAACATGTAAATAATAAAATATCAACTGAAAAGAAAAATTATAATATGTAATATAGAATTATAAAAAAACAAACTCATAAGAAAATAAAAATACACCACACTATAATAAATGAATATATAGATCATATAATCATTCATACCAATTGATCAACCATGAGTATGATCACAAATAGAAAATAAACAAAAAAGATAAAGTACTAGTAAGATACACTAAATTCTTAAGCCATAACTTTATACCATATCCCATCCTAATTGATTTTCTTCAACCTGATTCACTCTACAATCTATGATCAAAATAGATTATCATATAAGGTATGTATTCATACTAGAGTTCTTGCGTAGGGTGTGAAAAATATATATTAGCAAAGTGACACCAATTGAACCTAATATACACCATCATATAGATATTTATTCCTTATTAAAATAAATAAGATAAAAAAATTTACACAACAATTCATGTTGGTTCATCGTGTTCTGACCTGGAAACCAAGGCACCCGTCCCTGCCTGGCTCAGATAATACTGGAAGAATAATTCACCCCCTGTTACAACCCAAATAAATATCTTATGATTTTGTACAATGTTTCATGCAATGTCTTTCCTATGACCCTCTCACACAATTTAGGGTTTGTAATGTACCATGCTTGGTCAACTAGATATGTTACCCAATTTGTCTCTCCATAGGCCTCAAGTGTTCCTTCATGTATTCTAAAGGCTATCGACAAGTGGAGAGGGTATAAAAATGCTAAGAGTATACTATACTCTCTTTGAAAAGTATAATAATAGTTTAAAATAACCAAACTCATACACTGGGATCATCATCAAAGGAGGCATAATAAGTAAACTAAAATAAACCACACTATAAAAAATGTAATACAATATAGAAACTCATGAAGGATGGTACATGCCTTGTAGGGAATCCAAATTGAAAATTTAATAACCTAATGGATATTGTTTAAGAGTAATGTTGGTTCAAGCAACAGAGATCATGATATCTAGCTCGCTAAAATTATCTCTTTTAATATTGTCTAGGAGAATGGTCTACTATTGTTATTCTTATTTTTTTCATTTTTTTATAAATCTAATAATTATTAATGAAAATAAAATAGAATAAAAATTTAATTAAATAATAATGAGTAATGTTTATCAGAAAAATGTTTTTGGGTTGGTGAAATCATAATAAAACTTTTACATAACCATGAATAATATTTTTTCATGTTATTATACATTTATTATTCCTAATAATTGCTCATTTTAAAAGTATAATAATTTTTAAACCCTTATTTTGTTTCTCTTAATTTATTAAAAATCCCATTATCTATAGACATAAATAAATTAGGAGATGCTTTCTAGTAATGAACCAATTGTAAAAATGACATACATTTTTCTCAAAAATCATTATTACACATATGCACTGCATTTGATCAAAATAACTATCTTTCTCAGTATCAATAAATGGAAAAATAATTAAAATGGGATGTTTTAATTTTAAAAACTATATTAGTGAAAATATAATCAATGAAAATAAATATTAATTTAAAATTTAATTCAACTTGCTAATAATTATAAAATAAAATATAAACAAGGAATGTGTAATAATTAAATTAATCATTCATCATATTTGCATAAAATAATTTCCCCAATATCATGATAAATAAATTTAAATTATAATAAATTGACAAAACATTAAAATAGTTCCTTCATTATCTAGAAAAATGATCATTTCAGTCTAAACTCTCACTATTCAGTGTAATAACCACTTGTTAGTCTCCTAATGAAAAGTCAAACCCTTGAAACCTTCGTATGTGATGACATCTCACCCGAACCACCACTATGCACCCGGAATGTACGAAGTATACGGATACGTGAGTTTCAAGAGAGGATTGTTTCCTGGTGGAGTCCTTATTGTGGGAAGGATATGGTATTAAGTAGGTGATACAAGGTTGTGTTAAATGAAGAGTATGAGAGGGGAAACACTACTCCTATGTTTTTTATTATAAGAGACACATTTGATATGTGGTTCAATATCATACGTAGAAGAGAGAGAGATATATATGGTTTAATCTAGCAGAGAAGGGTGGTGCATTGCTGGTGGTGCATCAAACCAGGGGTGTGCCAGCTTGTGGTGTGCTACAATGTATACAGATAGGTGGAAAAATGGTTTTAAGGGAGAGTTTTGGATGCTCTAGAGTAGAGTGTGAGAGAAGAGAGGGTGTGGAATACCTTAGGGTTGTTGGAGAACATGATGGTGGTGGTTTGTCCTCTAGTACGCTGTAACATGAGGGAGAAGGAGGAGCATTGTGACTATGTAAGAGATTGGATGTGATTGTGTGTGGTGATCCAGTGGAGTAGGTTTGTCTACATTTAAATAGGAAATTAAATAAACAAAAAAGAAAACCAATTAATAAGAGTAAAAAACATTATAAAATTTTTAAACAAGTGATTAACATTATAACAGTGATAAAAAATTATATTATGTAAATAATTAATCTACTAAAAAAAATTAAACTATAAAAATATATATAGGTTCATAAAATTTTATATGCTAATAAAAAATAGTAGGAGTAAGATTAAATTTTAATCAATACACGTAATAATAATTTTTTTAAAATATTAATTTTATTTGAAACTCATTTACACCCACTCTTAGTTTATCCACTTAATTTGATCATGTTTTTTAAAATATCATTTTTATTTGTGTTCACCCATGAATACATTATTATATAGGAGACATTGTGAGGTTATTCAAAAAAATACCTCCAATCATTAATGCTCAAAATTATTTTTAGTGAAAAAGAAAAATGAAAATTCATCTTGGGAGTATGTATTTTTAAATTTATGGAGCTATAGAAGATCAATATCAAAAACAATAAAATTTTACAAAATAATGGGATTCTCCAACTAAATATTGATATGATTCAAATTATGAATCCACAAATAATTAATATTTTGATGTATGAAAGGATTAATTAAATGGGTTATTTTTTTGTGATACTACATATCAAATTTGGTGTAAACATTCCCAATCTCATGGAGGCACATCTACTGTTATGTGAATGAGACTAATTATATGTACTATTAAGTATAATAAGTTAAAAATGAATCCAGATGACATAATCTATAAAATGCATATAATGTTAAATTAGGTCACAAATAATATTATTACACATGAAAAAATGATTGAAAATAATTCTCATGTATTGAGGATCTATAGATGTATACCATATCATTAGAATGGTACGATTGTCTCTATTTGGGAATCATTTAACATCAGAAAACTAATAGTTTATGATATAATTAAAAATTAATGGTGTATAAAGTAGAATTGAAGTTAAATAATAAATATAATAATACAAATAGGAAATTTGTTTCCTTTAAGGAATAAATGTAAAAACATAATTATGTTTTCAAACCTGATAGTAAAAGATGAAGTGCAGAGGATAGAAATCGTAATGAGGGATGGATCATAAATATATATTATTTATGATTCTTTAAAAAAATAAGAAATTCTTTTATAAATAAAACTATTGATAAATGTGTGATAAAATAGGAAATTGAATGAAATATTATAAAATGGATGACTAAGATATATATACTATTAAAGAGAGGGAAATGGACATATAAAAGATAATTTTCTTTAACTAATGTATAAGAAAATTTATTAAGATAAACATAAAATAAAAATGAAAGTAATTAAGGCAACTTTGATTTTATCTAAATATATATCTAGTGTGTGGGACTCAAAATGAAAAGATAAAAACAGAAAATAAAATTCTCGTTTAATAGAATATATATCTGATGTATGAAATACTTCTTTTTCTCATATAAGAGATATCTTTAAAATATTTTATGAAGAATTAGTGGAATATTATAATATGATATAAGATACCATGAATAAGAAAAAATATAAATATAAAAATATTTGATATATTATTTTTTTGTGATATTGATAAATAAGATATTTGTATAAAAGATGAAAAGAATTCCAATATGTTAAGGAAAATTTATAATGTGGAACTGGTTAATGAACAGATTAAAAAGGATTTTGAATAGTTTTTTGATAGAATAAAATAAATTTATATTATTCTAGGTGAAAAGCAAATTCAAAAATATAAATCATGAATCAGGTTTGGGTCTGAACAGCCTAGTATGTTGTAAAAGAATTATTTCACCATTATTAAAAAAATAATACTTTGGTTTCGTTGGAAACAGATAGCTATGAAAATAATTCATAAAAATTTAGACCTAAAAAGGAATTTTCTACCTAAATATATTATTTATAGTGCTAATAATCTAGTGAAAAAAATGTGTATTCCAAATAATTTATTTTCTAACTTTTCTCAACCTAAGAAAATCTACTTTCCCATGCCATTTCATGGTTTATTATACTTAAGAAAAATGTTTGAATAGATCTTGTGAGATTTTTTCTTATATATAAATTTGATGTTCCAAAAATTTTGTTCAATACTTTTCAAGCATCAAAAATTATATAAAATTTTATTTTGGGAACATCTAATTTGTTTAAAATGAAAAAGGAAAAATTATTGGACTTGGAAAAATTAGAAACTCTGAATATATCATTATTTATACAGTTTTATTCACTGATGGTTTGAAATGTAACCTCCTGAGTATTATTATGTTCAATTTTAATAATTTTAATGTTATTTTTGAGAAAACAACCTATGAGATTTATAATTGTAGGAAGGATTTAGTATTTATTGATTCAAGAAACTATAATTTTTATTATTTTAATTTAAAATACATATTTTCTAAATATTTTTTAAATTATAATCAAAGATAATATTGGTTGTGGAATATGATACTAAATAACTACAATATATAATCACATAGAAAGCTAAATAAAAAGGATTTATTATAGTTCCAACCTAAACAAGATTTACCTAATGATACAGCGTTAAATCCTTGTCAAAATGGGAAGAAACAGAAAAAAATTAAAATGGAATAAGGTTGTGTCCACCTATAAACTACTAAAATTAGTTTATATGGATTTATTTGTAGCATAAAAAATTTAATTTTGGTAGGATTAAACTATTATTATAGTATTGTTGATGATTATTCAATATATACTTTTATTTTTTCCTTACTCATAAATGTGAATCTCTTTGTTGTTTAGAAAAATATGAAAAATCAGTAGAAAAGATTATCGGAATCCTCATTACAAAATAGAGGATAGATCATGGATAATATTATGAAAATAATTATTTTGAATCTCTCTACTCACAATATAGTTATAATCACAATTTATTTGCACCTATAACACCACAATAAAATGGGGTTATTGAAACGAGAAATAAGATTCTTAAAGGAATTTTCCAAACCATGCATAGTGAACATGACTTGTATATCTATACATGGGTTGAATATATTGACACTAATTGATATATAATTGTTAGATTCATTAACATTTCAATCTCAATGAAATTTATATATGAATTATATAATGGTAGAAAACTCAAAATAAATTACATTACATTTTTTAGATGTAATATATACATTATAAATACAATGGAAAATTTGGAAAACATTTCAACAAAAAGCTAGAAAACAATTTTTATTCGTTATTCAATCAATATTAAATATATAGAGTCCTTAAAAATAAATATAATGTTATGGGAGTAATTATTAATTTAATTTTTCATGAGATAAATCTACATGAATTCAAACATTATAGAGAAAATATTGAGGATGTATATCAAATTTTATTATCAATAGTACCTATAATGTTTCAATTTACAATATTAATTTAACAAAAATATATCATATATAAAACCATAAAATCGATATAAACCATGAAGAATACATGAAAGAAACAAGTACTTTCGTCCATATAACTATTAGAACTCCCAAAAACCACCCCTTTGTTGTTTTTCTAGGATACCTAGTAAAATTTACTAAAATCCGAGGCTCTCTTATAAAATAGGTTGAGAATATAGTCTTATTTCATCAAATTTAAACAATTAAAATCAGTGAAGCAATCAATAATAATCCATGGGTAATGGTTATTCAAGAATAATTGAATCAATATAAAAGAAATAAATTCTATGAATTTTTAGATAGACCTAAGGACTGCAAATTTTTTTGGCATAATCTAGATTTATAGATATATGGTTGTTGAATTAAGAAATTTTTTTACAAAAAAAGGTAGATTTTTTGAAAAAGGATATAGTTTTGAAGAAGAGATATACTATGATGTAACATTTTAACCTATAGCTTGAATTGAGGCAATCGGAATACAATATTCATATATAGAACATCTAAATTTTAATCTATATTAAATGAATTTCAAGAGTGAATTTATAAATGGATATATTGAAGAGGATTTTTTAAGCCCCCCTAGATATCATAATTATATCATTAAAAATATTTTAAGAAAATGATTTAATGAACTTTATGGTTTTAAACAGGTTCTTAGATCATTGTATGCTAGGCTCAAATTTTTTTTATTTCAAATGGTTTTAAAAAACTGGTTTCTAACTGTACTCTATTTATTAAATTAATTTCAAATAACGTTTTGTTAGTTTAAAATATTTGTTGATGATATTATTTTTGGTTCTTTAAAAAATTATTTATGTTCAAAAATTTTAAAACTAATGAAATATGAATTTTAATAAAGTGTAATGGGTGAAATGAAATTCTGTATTTGTTTTCAAATATTTCAATAAAAATAATGTCTAATTTTATACAAATGTAAGTACCATAAATATATTTTTAATTTTTTTTTGGGTTGGAATTTTTAAAAGGATGTGATAATCAAATGAGTAACCCCTATAAACTATTTCATTAGGAATCATGGAAACAAATTGACAAAAATAATTAAAGTGCGATGATAGATAGTTTATATTAAATAATATCTAGCTAACCGAAGATTTTGTTAAGCATGGTTATGAATGAATGGTTTCAATAAAATCATAGGAAAACCCATTTAAATGATGTCAAATTAATTTTCAAATACCTAAAAAAGTAAAAATAATTTAGGATTGTTCTATCCTATAGGTCATGATTTTTATTTAATATTTTATTCAGATGTTAGTTTTTATTATTTTGTGTAATATTGAAATAACCTCTAGGACTTGTCAATTTTCTATCATGTTCCCAATATCATGGTGTAGAAAAATAACAATAATTTTTTATTATCCAATATATAATGTGACTATATAGTTGTAGGTGGTTTTTGTTCACATATTTAATTAATTAAACACACCAGACTATGGGTATAAGGTTAGGAATGGCCCTATAAACCATGAAATTAAAGGCTATATAAACATATCTATGAATATTGATTCTCGTTCTAGGATAAACAATGATATATGAAATTACATTCTGATATATAATTTTTTAAAAGCCGATATAAATATTGAATTTATCTATACTGAACATTAGTTTGTTGATATTACAAAGCATTTAAATATTGAGAGAATAATTCATATGATATTTGAAATTGGAATAATAAATTCCACTTATGAATTCTATTTCACTAGTTATTTTATTTTGGTAAAGTATAGTTACATGTTTGATTTCTATAATTAGTTGACACTATTGAATTGATATTGTTTCATAATACTATTAGGTTCTACATCTCAATTTCTACCATTCTTTGTTCCACCATTAATTTTTATTAATTATTTTTCAATTTTAATTTTATTTAAAAAAATTTCAATTTAAAATTTTGATGGATTACCTAATGGAAAAATTTATCTATTTAGCATTTGAATTAACTCCTTTTTTGTGCATTCCTCATTAAACCCATTAAAATATTGTCATTTCTCTCTTTGACCATTCAAATTTGACTATCAACCATAGATCAATATATATGTGCTTCAATGTTTGTATTAAATCATGCTACTAGTTCATTAGACGCATCACATCCTTGAAATAGATTAAGAGGTTAGTTGATTATACATATTGATCTGTTAAACGCTCTTCTATCATCAAGAGTTGTAGTCTTTAAGAAATAGACAGATTTTTATTTTGATGGAATGAATTAAGTCACCCATTTGGAAGTTCATTCAAGAGAATGTATGAAATGAATGGATCGTATTGAATAACAATAAATTATATCCTATATTAGTTTTTGATTTATACATTTTGGAAAGTTCATATTTTAGAAAATAAGGGATTCCCTAAAAATGTTGATATATGGTAAGGATAAAGAGTTTTTTTTAATTCCATTGTCTAAGTGGTTAAGAGTTATTCATAAAGAATTTTATGAGGACTACCAAGATTTATATGTCATCGACCATGAAAATATTTTCATCAATAGTTCCCTTATCTAACTTAATGGGGAACCTACTATGGAAAATTCCATGCTAGTTGAGATGGATAGATATTGTTGGATTCTTTTCAAGATTAAACAACATATGCTATATCCTAGAAAGGGGGACTTCAATATTTTCAGGCGACAATATATATTAAATTTTTCTTTTGAGAAGATAATATAAAATAAATATTTATTGATATATAATGGTATATATATATATATATATATAATCCTATAACATAAAATTATTTAATAATTTATCTTATGTTAATTTATGATTTTTAAAAGGAAAAAACTTCTTTCGGAAGCAGAATAAATGGTAAAAGAGTGTTGTGGCCTTTCTTATTCAAATAAACTTTTAAAAGAATAAAAATTTAATTATAATACATGGATGAATAATTGGTTAGTGGATAATGAAAGGTTTTGTAGGATTTTTATCCCTATATATAACCCTTTTAGTCCAAGAGATTTGGTTAATCCTGGAATGGATCTAGATGAAATAGTAGTTTATTCTTTAGATGAATAAGGGAATAAGTCCACTAATTATTTTGATATATATATTGTGGCTAATGAAGAAAAAGAATTAGTTCCTCTTTTAGTTAAGGTGAGGAGTGAACCTTATACAGTCATGATTATATATGTTCTTCTAGACCCTTAGATGATAATATTTCCTTACGTTCTAATAAATGATTGTTGGATGATTAAAATAAATATTCGAATAAAAAAATAAAAAAATTAAATATTTTAAGAAATCATATTTAAATAGTCATTATAATGTGATTTTTATCATATGAATCATTATATTTTGTTAAATTAGAAAATTATAATAAATAAATTGATCCATTCTTAACTATTTTTGAGGTTCCTAAGTTCATAACTGGAGAGTGGGAAAGTGCCTACTAAAATATTTTAGTCAGTCAAGTGGTTAGAATAACAATATAAATATATGATATAGTTATAGACTTTATGGATTCAACTTCTATAAGTAATAAGTACCCATGTTTATCTATTCTTGGAATGACATATTATTACTCAGATATAGATGATCATGATGGATGTTGTCCACCAGAGAAAGGTGGACATTCCATTTAAGTTACATACTGAGATCCTATGGGATATTTAGTGAAAATAATATAAAAAGAAGAGATTATATAGGTTATTCATTATAATATTCCTATAATAGGCGATTTAATAGTGGGTACACCTCTAGTTAAAAATAAAGACACTTTTCATGAGGATGTTTTTCCAAAATATTAGAGTTTTTCATCTCCTCATACTCCTCTTTAGAAACGTTTTCGGAAAAAAAATATGATTTTTATTCCATGAAGGATGATTTGTTATATGGTCATGTTATTATTATCATATATTGTACTTTATATGATAATAATATCATTTATGATTATTTATCCTTGATAGTATCCTTGGGTCTGGATTACATAAAAATAAGTAATTCCTACAAACATTAAAATAGTAAATTGAGAACAGAATGATTGATGAGAATATTGGGGTTATAAACTCTACCTTATATTATGTGAGAGTATATCTTAATCATAGAGATCTAATTGTTCTTTGAATTATGGATTCCCTTTCTATATCTTGATCATTTTTTCTAAATATAATCCCACTTATATTCCTATAGTCGATGCTGGGTTGATTATAATTGTTGGTAATGAAGAGTTACAAAATGTCTTGGTATACTCTTCTACCATTGAAATGGATGATCTTAGAATGATATTTTTCTACAGAGAGAATATTTTTATGATGATTATAGAATTTATAAATTAATCTAGAAGTTATAGTGATTCTATTACAAAATCCATTGAGTATTACTTATCAAAGATATTTACCAATAATAAACTTAATTCTCATTTCATGTTTTCATATAAGAACCCTTAGTTTCATCCTATTAACAAGGAATTCAAGGAGAACATAATTATTTTAATGGAGTTAGGACCCCTTTTGAAGGATTTTATGGAGTAAAATAATAGTTTCTATTAGATCATAGAGTATAGTGGAATAATTATTAACCTATCTTTTGAGCATATGAGTCCATTTATGTACAGCTCCTAGAAAGAATGTGCACCATAAAACATAAGAGTAGATCAGGTAACATCAATCTCCAATATAGCCCATGGCTCCATGCCAAAACTAATAAATATGCTTTCATTCCTGAGATGAAAAAACAAAAGGACCATGATTGTCTCACGTTTGCACATTCCAATTAGGCGGAACCCACACATGGAAAAGCCCTTATGCTTGGACCTTTGGATTTCCATAAGGCTGACTATCCCACTCATAGAGAAGTTGGAGTTCATCCTGACCCCCTGAATGAAAATACTCAAACATCCACATGGTCGGCGATGATGCAAAAAGGACCACCATGGAAATGCGCAAAGCCAATGCCGATGCACATCGAACCACCAGATCTAAAACCTGACCCACAATCGTCCGCAATATGAAATAAAACAATGGAGTCCCATGTAATGATGAGAACTCTAATGATAGGCCCAATCACCCATCAAACGTGGAAAAGGGTGCAACGAGGAGAAAGTGATGGTCACACGGAAGACCCTAACCCTCGGTTCAGGAAAAGAAAAAATGAAACATGCCAATCAGGGAGGAACCCCAACAAAATATGGAAAAAGAGAAGTGGTGAAACATGTCTGGACGAACCAAAGGTGGCGGCGAGTGAGACCGATCCCTCTGTAGAGAAATGATTGTGTTATGATGGAACATTCTTGGGCTTGAAAACCCATGAAAGGTTCATATGATTCAGCACAATTAGGCTCAAAGTCACCCCGATATGGTTTTAATGTTTGAAAACATACTGAAAAACAAGGACACCAATGGTATTTCTCTGAAGTTCAGCTTCCAAGGCTACATTCCGGTGCCCTGAAAAGGCCATTCTGGGGGCCCCTGTCTCCTTTGGAAGGACAATATTGAGGAAACATTTTTCTCCTTCTCCATGCACCATGTGGCAATGACTTTTCAAACTGACTTGTACCCACCATGGAATTTTGTGGGATTCTATGGCTCGCCATCCTATAATGATAAGGTGAAGTCATGGGATATTCTATGAAAGTTGTGACCTGAATTATCGAGCCCTATTCTCTTCGGAGGTGATTTCAATAAGATTATGTTCCTTTAGGAAAATAGTGGTGGAATCATCCAACACTCATCATTGATGTCAATATTCAAGGACATAGTCACTAGGGTGAACCTGGTCAATCTGGGTTATATAGGTAATCCTTTTACATGGTTCAGTAGCAATATTGAAGACACCCGCATCATTGAGTGTCTTGATAGATTCCTGGGTTCTACTGATTAGATTAATCTGTTCGACATGTTTCATATAGGCCACATGGACCTTAACTGTTCGGACCACTGCCCAATTGTCATTGATTGTACGCAAGGTGAACGAAATAGAGAACTTAGCAGACACTTCAGATCTGAGATCTTCTAGTCAAATGGACAACAATTCGAAGAGGTGGTCCGATCAAGTTGGAAGTGTTCTCCCGATGATGTTGGCCACAATCTCCAACAGGTTGCTTTCTGTCTGAGATCTTGGAGCAACAAGAAATTCCACAACCCTGATAGGAATTGTGATGTCCTTGAAAAGATGTTTCCCAACTTACTCAGGAAACCCCCACCCAATGGAAACATCTCCAGGATTGGTTCCACTCAAATAGAGTTGGACGGGGCCTTGCGTGTTAAGGAAAGCATCTAGGCTATGAGGGAATTTGACATCCACATTAAAAGGGTGGCGCTAATACAAGGTATTTCCACCTAAAAGTGTCTGCTAGGTGTCAGAAAATTTCTATCATGAGTTTATCATGACCAGATGGTAGCAATGTTTCTGACACCAGTGGTATTCATGAAGCTTTGTTATGGTATTTACAGAACCTCTTCTCTACAGGAACTCCTATCATGTCTCCTAAAGTGGAAGAATGCATCAGATCTATGATCACCGACGAGATCAATTGGCAGCTATCAAATTATGTGATGAATGAAGAGATACACCTGGCTTTGAAACATATATACCCCACCCAGGCCCCGATACAGGATGGTTTTCACGCCCAATTTTTTAAACAATACTGGAACATCAACGGTCCCGACATCTGTAAAACGATAAAAAATATCTTGGTGGGGAATAAAAGCATTTCCACCATCAATAAAATTGTCCTCGTCCTCATTTCCAAAATCAAGAATCCTCTGGCGATCCCTAATTTTAGGCCAATCAGCCTCTATAATGTCTGTTATAAGATCTTCTCAAAAATCCTCATCACTCGGATGTGCCCTTGGATTCCGGATATTATCTCCAAAAACTAGAGTGCCTTCGTGGCCAAGAGACTGATTACTGATAAAGAAATTGTGGCCCATGAAGTGTTCCACTCTATGAAAACACGCTCCCCCATGAAAATAGGAACCATGGCCTGGAAACTGGATATGAAAAAAGCGTTTGATAAAGTGGAATGGAAGTTCCTAAGATATGTGATGTTGAGAATGGGATTTTGCACTAAATGTACTGAAATTGTAATGCACTACATCTTGATCATCTCCTTCAGAATAACGGCCCATGGGGAGCTCACTAGAGGATTCACCCAGACCCGAGGCCTGCGCCAGGGAGATCCCCTCTCCCCTTTTCTCTTCATCTTGGTGGATGATGTTTTTTCTATCCTTATTTCCAGGGATGGATCCTCTAAGTCTATTCATGGGGAAAAGGTCTGCCATGAAATACCAGAAGTGTTACATCACTTCTTCACTGAGGACTGCCTCCTTTTATCTAGAGAAACTATAAATGAATGTCGAGTGATTAGCCATGAGATCCGGCAATATGAGTGGGCATCTGTACAGTCTATTATCACTTCAAATCGGAAATCTCCTTCAGTGCAGGGGTTCCTTTTTCCAAAAGAGTTGAACATTGTGCATCTACAGGAATTCATATGGTGGATAAACAAAAAAATTATCTCGGGCTTCCCACGGTTATTGGCCGGTCCAAAAAAATCATTGCATCTCTGGTGGACAGGATTGAGAAACAAATTCAAGGATGGACCCCAAAAGAATGTCCAAAGATGGAAAAGGACCCTCATTAATTCTATCATTCATTCTATCCCCAGCAACATTATGTCACTATTTAATCTCCCTATTTCCATTGTCAATCTAACCCATTCACTTACTGCCACCTTCTGGTGGGAGAAAAATGATGGAAGGAATAGACCCTACTAGTTGTCATGGGAGAAACTCTGCAAACCCAAGTCAGAGGGAGGGATGGGATTCCAAAATCTCATTCTATTCAATAATGAACTATTGTCCAAGAACGGACGGCACCTTATTAATCGTCTATCATCTCTCTATTCACAGGTACTCTAAGCCAAGTACTTTCCCAACATAGAATTCCATGTTTCTTCTCCTGGCCCCCGCCCTAGCTCCCTCTGGAGAAGCATTTGGGGGGCCCAAAATCTCTTGGTAAAAGGGTTGGGCTAGAGGATTGGGAATGGCACATTTTTCAACATCTAGACCGATACCTGGCTTGTCGACAAGGATGGTATGCATGCCACAGCCCCCGCCCAAACATGGCTTGAAGATGCCACTATAAACTGCCTCTTTCCAGACCAGGGCCTAGGGTGGTGTGTGGAAGAGATACAGGATTGGTTTAATGAAAGAGACCAAAGAATTATCCTGAGCATCCCATGGGTCTCAGATGCAGACCCTGACCATCTTTTCTGGACCAATGATTCTTCAGGCGATTACACTGTGAGATCTAGGTATAGACTAGCTCTTCGAATCCACTCTTTTTATCATGATTAGGGACCATGGAAAGCACTTTCGAAGCTCAAAGTTCCCCACAAAATTCTCCAATTTTGGTGGCATGTGTGCTCGAGCACCCTCCCTACCATAAGACTTCTCGTCTACCGAAATATGGCATGTAATGAGTCCTTCCCTTTCGGCCCCAATATTCCAGAAACCCATTGGAATGACTTTATTCACTAACTAGAAGCTAAAAAAATTTGGAATAAATGGGGCTCGACATCACCTACTTCACTGTACATTTCCTCTGACCTCCCCTATCTTCTGATACGTTGGTGTTCCTCTCTTTCATGGTCTAATACAGGTTCTCTTTGCACCCTAGCCTGGATCACTTGGGTTCAGCATAACGATGCGGGTTTTCACCACGTTCATAATTCTTCTGAATTCTGGATTGAACGGGCCATTTCCTGGATTGAGGGCTGGAATGACCACAAAGGACACTTTATGCCAGTTGTAACCCTCTCATTTCCCCTAGATGGAACCCCCCCAATAGAATGGAGTATTAAGCTTAACGTGTACGCATCTCTCCCCAAGTATGGGATTTTTTTTCTCAGTCTCCTGGCCTGAAATCATCTGGGGAAAATCATTACAGTAAAATATGAACCACATCATGCCTTCTGGGAACCTGTAGTGGCTGAGGCCTCTCCCATCCTTACAGGTATGATGCTCATTATGGAACGTGGATGGGTTGATATTGTCATTGAGTCTGACTGCCTTATCGTGATCGATGATATTAACCTACAATAAGGCTGAACTCTAGTCTTTAGGGTTCATCATCAGGAGAATTCACTTGCTTTGCTAAGTATTCTCTTGTTTCACCTTCTCCATTACCAAAAGTGAAGTAAACAATGAGACCCATCAGCTAGAAGCCTCAGTCCCCTTTGATGAAAACCTTCTCTGGCTGGACAATTTACCTTCATAGATCTGCTTATGTATGGCTGCTGATCTTCGTCATTAATGTCATATTTCCTACTTTTCAATACAAAATGTACAACTCCTAGAATGAAATCATTTCACCTCTATATTTTCCAACGATAATCACTTTTTCTACCAATATCTCAGCACCTCTTTAGACTCCATCTATTGTTTTCAGTCCATTGGTAATTACTCCTATTGAGGCTGTGAGACAGATGATGCTAGTGTAATCTATTACTCTCTTAAGGCCTCCAAAAACTACTTCTTCTCCTACTCTTACGCATGATTTTATTGAAAAATGAGAGGTCCCAATTGATCCAACCTCCCTTCATGACGATAATTCATAATACTCTATATAATATCTAACAATTCCTTTTTATTTTGTTTTGACATTTGATGATGAAATTTGATTACATTGGATTTAGTGAAAACTCATTTATATTTATTAATTTTTATTTTATCTCCAAAATTATATCATTTATCTGCCTTTTGGATAATCTTGAAGGGGAATATTGTTGGCTCTGTCTGACAATTCCTTATTTTAATGCTGAAAAATTATGATTATCTTTACCCTTACATAAGTCTTACATTTTTATCTTCACCCTTACATAAGTTTGGAAATACCCTTATGTCAGCCTTATAGTCATCAATGCACCCTTATACATGTTATATGTTCCATTTTATTTGTTTTTCATTACCCTTATGAAAGACTTGTATTTTTTGTTCTATAATTACACAAACTCAATGCACCCATAAGAATTTTTTTATATAATCTTATGTACGTTATATAATTTTCACTTTAGTCTTAAATAATTATATTTTAACCATACACAAGAATTTTAATACCATGATGAAACATATATAACTTTTTATTTACCTTAACCTATTTTTTTTACCCTTATGTATCATATATAAGTTTTATTTTACCCTTACACAACTTTTAGCTAACCCTTATACAACATATGAAAAAAAATTCATTGATAATTTTCTCTATACCTATTTTTCTACCTTTAATTCAAATTAAGCTACCACAAGTTCACTTATTCAAACATTAGTTATGGAATGCTACCTCTAGTTGTCATCTTTTACCTCTAGTGAAATTATATTACTATCCGAACAAAGCTTATTCCTCTACTTCATATGTTTAACCATTATTTTATTTGATGATACTACTAGAATGTATTCTATAGCATCAAAAGACTCTACTACCTTGAGAAGGATTTTGCATCCACCATTTCACTTTTTCTACCTCAATATAATGTATGATACTATTAGTACATACATGATACTTTTAGGACATTTTTTATACTAATTGAAAAGATAAGCTACCATTATCAGATATTTTCTTCTTCGAGTAGAGATTTTCTCCCACTAGAAGGTTTTAATTCCATTAGTTGAAGAATACTACCACTAGTTTAGTTTTTCTACCATCATTTGTCTATTTTGAGAACTATTTGAAATCCAATAACCATATCATACATGAATTAATGATAAATTATTTTTTTAGGAACTAATTTATATTATATAATGAAAGTCAGAGATATGTGGATTTTAGAATACTTATTTTTACAAAGGCCACATGCACATTAAAAAAAATTCACAATTTCTAAAGTTTATTCTTAGGATAAGTAATTATAAGATTATTTTATTATACTAGAGTAGATAAAAGTATTTTAGGAAAATATATAAAATCAGAGGAACCACACATTCTCAAGTTATTACCCACTACCTTATACAAATCATTGACTAGATAACCTTCGATGATTACTCTAATAATAGAGGATTTTATAGTGATGCAAAAAAACTATAATTATCACATAAAAATAGAAACCTTATGAACCACATTTAAATAAACATTAATAAATTATTTATAGACAATAAAAAAGAATAATAAGATCCTTAATGATTTTCTCCTTCTTTTTTAGAGAATGAATAACTGCATGAACACTTCTAAAATATTTTCTTATTCTTTGTTTTATATTTACATGGTGATGGATTTTCTTAACTCTATAAAATTAATTTTCGAATATCCCTCATTATATTGTAGAGTACTAGATATTCTATATTAATATTTTTTCACCTATTATCTCATGAATAACTGTTCAAGAGGTCGTGTGTATCCTAGACCGAGTTACATCCATTTCTATTTAAAAATCCAATCTAGGTTGTGGATTTTGTTAATTGTATAATAAAAAACTTTTTAGTATGTGACTCTCAAGTAAATTTGATTAGGTATCGACATGATACTAAACCATACATTTTCATTTGTCGGTTTTTTTCTTTGTTTTTTATGATATTATAAGAACAAACTTATAAAGACACTTCTATTTATATAATGATACATTTTAATACCTATTATGTTTTATGAACAAGGCATAAATTTTATCTTAAAGATGACACTTTTTCCGATAGCGTACTCGACATGCAACAATGGGTTTTTATGAAATATTACTTTGCAGGCAACATTAAGTTATACCAAAAAATAATAATATAATAAAAATATTTTTAATGGTAGTTAACACATAGAAATTTTATTTCTAGGAATGATTAGTATCCACTTAATTTTAAAAATATGGTCTACAAGTGTTTAAATGATGATTTATTGGTTACCAAATTTATTAGAAATGGAAATAGATACCAATTCAATATAATGGACGCGTTTTTTTGAGTTCCAATTTAAAAAATAATAATTGTGTTTTCATATCACCCTTTGTGGATTTTTATTTAATGAAAAATATATGATACATATTAAGAGTAATGTTTTAAATTTATCTTATATGATTTCTAGATATGATATAAGAATGAATTCATTTTTTTCAGATAAAAAAGTATTATTCAAAAAATTTAGTTTTACCACCTTTTGATGGAGAACCATTTTTAATTCTAGTTTTGAAATCTTTATATGATTTATTTCAAAAAATAAACTTCTTATTTATAATAGGATCATCTAAATTTACTTCGAATGAAATTTTGGTATTTTTCTGCAAAAGATCATTTTTAATAAATAGTGAAAAATGCTACATTTTAATTAAAAATTGCCTTTTAAAATAATTTATTTATATAGGTAGATTTTAATTTTAATTGGTTTCAAAGTTTAATTGGATTATATTTTTATCATTTAATCCAATTTTTATCTTTTCAAGTAATTTCACTTTGATATTGGACATAAATGCAGGTCAATCTTTTGGTAGTTTTTATTTCTTAAATACAAGTTTTTTTTACAACAAGAATAAATTTTAAAATAATTTTTTAAAATTAAATGTTTTGAATTTGAAAAAAAAATATTCCATATTTGGAATCAGGTGGTCCAGATTGTATAAATATGTAAATTTTATTTTTAGACATTATTAATATTAACTTCAGTAAATATTTTATTTACCTTGGTTAAAGGGAATATCGAGTAAATAAGTGTAAAAAATTATATTGTAATAATATTAAATTACACTAAAACATGTCCTAACCCAATTTTATGAGATATTTACGACCATGGGATTCCTTGTTTAAATTTTAGGATCCCATGGGGCCCCTTGTGTGAGGAAATGATATTTAATTACTTTTAAATTAATGTTAAGAAAAATATAACCTAAACTCGTATCTTTTACTAAATTTTTTTGACATGAGGTTTTATAAGTGATATCTTAGACTATAAATAGTAATTAGAAATATAAAAATATTTCCAATATCATGATATTTTATTTATAATTTTTAGACATCAAATAAATAAATATATTTAGGACACAATGTTGATGTAGTGATTACCTTATTGATGAATGATTTAAATAAGTGGGATTATAAATATTAAAATAATTTTTTTAAACTTTTTGTGCAATAAACGAATTTTAGGGATAATTTTGACTTATTATATTTTAATTAATTTTGGTTTTGTGAAATAATCAAGTTGTTATGGAATTTTTTAATTTTCATGATATGTATAGTATATAAATTGACATAAATGCGTTTAAAAAAAATACTATTTTATTAAATGATATAATAGTTCAAAAAATCTAAGATTCAAAAAAATGACATATATAAGGTTGAAAATTCCATTAATTAACTACTTTAGGTTCTACTATAAATTTACAGTAACTATATTAACCATATAGTATGAATATACAAGAAGACAAGGTAAGAGTTAAATTAGTTAAATAAGGGTTAAAGCTAAAAGATAAGGTAAAATCTGAATCCAAAACTTGTTTAAATCCTATTGGTTGAGAATAATTATAACCATACTCACCTTATACTCTAATTAAATTATTTTTGGGCCTTTTAAAATCTAAATTAAGTTTATAATAAAATAATCTTTCAAGACATTCCCAAAATGCCTCTCCTTCCTCATATAAAAGGATACCACCTCTAACCCCTTACTCACACCTCTCAAGCCCCTTGTATCATCCAAACTCTGTCCAAATAAGCTCCCAACATCGCTATATTCTTTTTAGAAGCATTACCTTGGGAAAAAGTCAATTCATGAAAGCCTTTTGGATCAAATCAAAGGGACCTGTCCGTTTTAAGAAGTAGCGTCTTCTATAAATTTCATTTCCAATATTCTATTTCTTCACTCCATATTCTATTATTATTATTTGATTACATAAAAAACAGTATAATAAATATTCTAGGATGTTTTTATGAAATTTATTTTAACTACACATACACACACCTCAATCTAATGTATTTAGAACACACTATTTCTGTGGATGATGAACTTCTACCTCACGAAACGATGATTGTTCAATTATCTACCACCACCTCTCATGGTGGCCATTATGATGTAACTATATTTATATGATATATATTATGTTTATATTTTATTTATTCTTCTATAATTTTTATTTACAACATACCTTTTTTCTTTTCAGGATGTGTAAACACGATAATTGCATTTGAGGAGGAGCAGAGTACTGCCCCCTCAAAGTGGTATGACCCATTCGTGCTATATATGGAAACTATAAAGGATGAAATTAATGAATATATGTAACATATATAGAAAACTATATTATACTGGAATTATAAAAGACATATTTATAATTATGTTTGTATTCCTTTAAATATGAAATAGAAATCAAAGAAGCAATCATTAATACGTACGACTTACTGTCTCCAGGGACGATGCATTTAATTTATTGTCTCCAAATATTATGGACAATTATAATTAATTATATACTAGATATATATTATATATATGATATCTAAATCATGAATATAATTATATAGATAATAAAATTTTGACCACATAGACAATTTGTAATTATAGCAAGTTCATTTTTGACTCATGTACCGAACATCAACAAGAAGACTGATATGAACGTGAATAATTATATAATTGTTATAGCAAGGTAATAAGTGATATAAAATTAATAATAATATTTAAAAAGTTTATTAATCAAGTATAAATTAACATTATTATATTATTCAGGGAGATAAATAACCAACAAGACATGTTAGACACAAGGTTAGGGACATCGTCTCAATCTCCTTTCATTGGGGCTTTTTTCGATAATATACCCCTCCTTATTTTACACCGTTGATAATAAACCCCTTTTACTTTTACTTTCATTCAAATAAAATCTTTTTTCTATGAAGAGTTTTACTAAACGACATAAGTGATTTTTGTAACGGATACGACAATAACGACCTTTCTGCCACTGCGAGCATTATTTGATATAAGGCTTCCTTAAAAATAATTAATGTATTTAAAAGGAAAATAAATTCCATATACACCTTCTTAAATATTTTGGTATTGAAAATGTTTTTTGAAATGGATTGATTATTTCAATACGTTTTATTGATTTCTTATGTTTTCAAATGAAATGTTATTAGTTAAATGTTGATATTTACAATTTTTTATATGATATGATCATATAATGGTACATATACATTTGATGGGCGGTTATGTGTTAAAACAAATGATGAGTGATTTCGTGATAAACCAAGGATGAGTGGTTACATTATAACCTCCAGTGCATTCGGTATGGAAGTCGTCCAAATGGATTTTCCATTTAGTCATTTGTGTGGAAGTCGACCACATGGTTATTCCATTTCAATATGTTTACGTCCCATGTTACATTTATATTCTATATTTTACTTTCTGTGTACTTTATGGAAATTTTTATGTCACAAAAAGGGTAACCAATGAGCTTTTATTCATTTAAGTGTTTTGGATAATTCTTAAAGGTGAATGGTATTACTTTATGAAAAATTATTCAAGTTTTACTAGTTGGTTTGAAAAACTAAAAATTTCCTTTTTTATTTATCCCTTACGGAGATTTTTATGCTCATCCCATGTTTTCAAATGTTTTTTACATGACATAAAGTTGAATACGGTTATGGAATGGATCAAGGAAAAGTCATGCTGTCTAAACCATGGAACTAGACATGTTTTTTCTTCTAAGAGTTTTTGTTTTATAAAAAATGGATAGTGAGTATACGTGTCTACTTTTAATATTCAAGTTTTTATGTATATGTTATGACCTAATTCTATAAGGCTCTAAACATGAAAAGATCCTCATTGTGAATTATTAACATAATTCAAGATTATGTAATGTTTAAGCCTAGGGCCTTACAATTGGTATCTGAGGGAGGTATAGATAACTTTATAGGTTAGGTTTTTATTTAATTATAAGTGACATAACCATAATGGTTAGCTTTTTAAAAAGATTAATAGTTATTTTAGATAAATTTAATGTGTTTAAGGAGACACGAATACATATATTTTAGTGTTTATCATCCTCATAAGATTGTATATTATGATTTTACTAATATACTCACACTGACAATTTGGGATTTAGATTATGGATAAATCTAGAAAGCCACAATGTAATATAGGATGTGAAGGAAGATGTGGTAGTTTTATGAATGAGCGACTAAATGAAATAGTAGCTACAATGAGAAATATTGTGGTTATTCTCAACTAACTATCTGGAGTCACGATTGACCACTTGAACCATGGTGATTATTCTAAAGAATATTATATGTAATAAATGAATCCCTATAGACATTTAGTTAATAATCATAGAGGTCAGTATATTCAAAATCCTATGAGTCAAGGATGTGGAATGAAACACCTAAGAAAATTCATCAAAGTTATGGGAAGATGTTATTGATGTGTAATGATGGTCATAATGAAATAACATATCATGGAAAAAGAAAGCATTCATTTGACTCTAGGAAAGGGAAATAAGTTCATTCTGAGGGATCAATTGAATGGTTTAAATGTGGTGTGCATGGTCATTATGAAAATTGATGTCTTAAGATGATGGTTCGGGAATGGGATGAGCATGAACGTACAAATATTTGTCTACCAATTCCTAATGGAATTCCAATTAATGATGAGGAAACTCACAATGACCAATCAAAGGTATGGAATATTTCGTAGCTGATGTTTTGACATTATCAAACCCTAGGATATGATTCATGATTTGGTTTATTATAAGGATGTATTATAGAATAAGATGGAGATGAATGGTTAATGGATCATGAATAACATTTAACGAGTAATAATTCTATATATAAGGGACTCAAGAGTTATGTTAGATTTTAGGATGATGAAATGCTTAAAATTATTAAGTCTCTTTTGATGATGGGATTACTTTGGATGAATATTTCTAGAATGTGTAACCCTGAAGTTTGATATGTGAAAATTTTAACCAATAAAGAATTATCTTTTCTTTTGTGGACATAATGGATAACCATAGGGGTATATATGATCTTTTTTTTGAGGTGATAAATGTTTATTAAATTTTGGGATGAAAAATGAAAGGAATTAGATAACCTTTTAGGATAAAATAGCTTATGGTTATTTTTGAGGAAATTACCTTATTCATTTAGAATGATTTAAGAATGATATGGTTTTAGAAAAAGGAAAACCCACAGGATGGGTGATAACCGTCATTTCCGGCTATGCCATGGGAATAGAACCCTACAACTAAAGGGAAACAATGGCACATCACTTACAACTAACCTACGTGAATTGCCTGGTGGTATGACTTATTCTTTTTAGTTAAATGATTTTATGGATCAAGAATAAGTTTATTTTTGGGAACATATATAAGGACCCGGCCTTATAACATTACCTAATCTTGAATTAAATGAATAATTCACATTGAGGATCTTTTCAGGTTTAGAGTTTTAGAAATTTAGGCCATAACTATTACATTTAAAAAAAATACAAATTAGAAACTTCTACCTAGTATCCATTTTTTTTACAAAACATGAACTCTTGAATAAAAAGGTCATGTCTAGTTCCATGTTTAAGACATCATGAATTTCCCTTGATCCCATCCTTGACCCTATTCACATTATGTCCTTTTAAATACATTTAAAAAACATGGGATGAGTATAAAAAGCTTAGTAAGGGAAACACAAAGAAGTAAAACTGTTAGTTTTTCAAAACAACAAGTAAACCATGAATACTTTAACATACGTAATATTTTTCACCTCTATGAAGTAGTAAATACTCTTCACTGAATAAAATCTCATTACATACCCTTTTGTAACCAAAAGATTAAAATAAAACCCATATAAAGAAAACATAACATATAAAGATAACTTGGGAAATAAACATACATAAATGGAATAACCATACAATCTACTTCCACACATATCCCAAAATGGAATAGCCATACGGCCTACTTCCATACCCAATGCATTGGAGGTTATAATGTAACCACCCGTCCTGGTATTCACGGCACCACCAATCATATGGTTTATCATGTATCCACCTGTAAAATGTCTAACTACCATCATAAAACATAAAATATTTCAAATATAAACATTTCACCAATAACATTTCATTTGAAATCATAAGAAGTAATTTAGAGATATTGAAATAATCCATCCATTTTCAAAAAACAATTAAAATGGGATTTTTGAATCAAGGTGTCTCATACCTATTTAAATAATTTAATGGAATTTTAATTTTAAAACCTTAATTACCATATACATAAATAATCAAAACCAATTTTAAAATATGGACATTAAATATAAAGACTTAGAATAATAAATCTTTAAAACATTTAAAAATGATATTTTTGTTAAAGTGTTTTAAAAAAAGAGACACTCTTGCATAGAAATAATTGAGGTAATGAAAACTTTATAATATCATGAGCATAAAGGGATTCATGATATAATATTCCAAAGGAGAGTATATACACCATATAAGGGTGTATTGGTACATAACAACAAATAAGTCTCAATGGAATGTAAATTGAGACAAAATCACTTATAAAGAAGGTATCCTTAGATTAAGGATAAATCAATTGCATAATTATGTGTGAAAAATATAGATACACTAAATATGATTGGTTATTCATTGTAAAACAATCAGAGTTCATTAACACATATTCATAGGATGGAATATTCGAGAAGTACATGTTTAACCCAAAGAATCGAAATTGTGTTAAGAAGTTCCCTTTCAAAAATTCGACAACCTAACAGCATCACTTTAAAATTCTGAAAATTGTGTTGATGAGATAAAAAAGTCAATCCCATCACTTGGATATATATTTTACATAAATAAGTACATAAAAGAACATATCCCAATGTAATAATATGTAAATTAAATGTCATAACAAAAAGAATTCTTTTATAAAGAGGAGGGTGAATGGTTCCCTTATTGATTTGGTAATTTACAAAACATAGGCCACATGAAGGAAGGATCATAAAATGAAGATGTAATTACCGATAACGTAATGTGTATTACACAGTGAATACATTCATGGGAATTACATACAACACATGAAATAAATAAGTGGCGAACAATGGAAATCTCATGGATTTGAAAGTAAGATAAGAAATCCCTTACGAAAATTTGCCAGCCTAACATCGCCACTTAAAATTTAATAAAATGAATTAATTAGAGTAAGAGGGTGTCTCTAATTATGTGAAAATACAAATTAAGGTATGGTTAATATAAAATAACATCCTCCAACATAAGAACATGGAGCATATAAGAAATGACAAAAAAAGAGTACTTGAAAAGAAAGACAGAGGTCAGATCCCATACCTCGTTGTCCGACTTGACCCGTTCGTTCTTTAATCTCCTGAATAATAAACTAATCTTAATTTATACTTGATTAATATTCTTTTTCAAGTTTATTATTCCTTTTATATCACTTATTACCCTATTATAAACATTATGTAATCATTTAAGAAATGAAATGCAGCATTCATGGAGATGGTAAGTCGTACGTATGCATGAACGCTACATTCATTTCTATTTATTATTTTAGTGGAATTAAAATTTAATATTACAAAGTTATATTGTAATTACAGTATAATATCATATATAATATCATTAAATCTACCCTTTATTCATCCCGCGTAAGGCATTAATGAGTCAAATCACTTTGAGGGGGCAGTAGTCCGCACTTCCTCAAATGAGATTATCCCATTTACGAACAATGGAAACCATAAAGGCATGTTATAAATAGAAAATATAGAAGAATAAAGAAAACATAAACATAATATTTATCATATATAATTATAGTTCAATAATAATGGCCACCCTGAGAGGCTGTAGGAGATAATCGAACAATCATCGTTTCGTGAGGCGTTAGTTTGCCATCAACAGAAACATTGTGTTCTTCCCCCATTAGATAGAGGTGTGTGTATGTGTAGTTCCAATAATTCTCATAAAAACATCCTAGTATATTGAGGATACTTTTTTTGTTACAAAATAAAGGAATAAAAAGAGTTTAGGGGTTGGATAAGTAAATTAAAAGAAAACAAATTAAGAGAAATTGTTACCTTTAATTTGGGTAACTCCCTTTGGTTTGAACAAAAGGTCTTCTTCATGTGAATTTTGACTAATTAAAGGCTTCTAAATGAGGATAGGGATGTAGGGAGCTTAATTTGGATGATTTTGGATGATTCAAATGGCTTGATAGGTTTCTGGAATTCCATAACAGTGGTATCCTTTTATAAGGGAGAGGAGGGCTCTTTAGGAAAGTGTGAAAACATTATTATATTATAAACTTATCTTCGGTTTCAAGTGGACCAAAAAACACATTAATGTTTAAGATAAGATGACTAATATTCGAAATAAAATCATACAATAGGAATCAGATAGGTTTTGGATAGTATTTTAATCATTATAATTTTATTTATTTAAATCATTTATTAATGAGGTAAATACTGCATCATTATTGTGTCATAAATAATTTAATTTATTTGATTTCAAAAAAATATAAAAAAATACAATGATGTAGGAAATCCTTTTAGATTTTGAATGAATATTTATATCCAAAATGATAATTTATATAACCCCTTTTAAAAATTAATTTACTAAAAGATATTTTCTTTTGTCATTTTTGCCTTTACTTTAAGTTAATTAATCTAAATTGTCATTTTCATTACCAAGATGCTCAATGGGGTCCCCAAATCGACCCATATATACCCATGGTATTTAATGACTCAACCAATAATGTTTTGAAATGTGTTAAGATAATTCTGAATTATAATAATATTCTTTTTACCTTTAATTACATTATTTACCTTTAATCGAGGAAAATAAAAGTCAAAAGTTACTATTTACCAAAAATTATTTTCATCTTATTAAACATAATTTTACTTCTTGATAAAAAACATGTATGTTTGATTTTCGAAATTAAATTCATAGAAGTGGTAAAATATCATTTAAATGAAAAGGTTAGTTTTTTTAAATACCACTAAGTGGTTTCATTATTCATCAAAAATAGAAGTTTTTCAGAAAAATACCAATAATTCAGCCTAAGCTATATTTGATATTCAGAATTCAAAAATTATGTGTACTTTTCCGAAATTCAAAACAATTAAGTGGCATTAATTAATTTAAAATTTATTCCAATTGTTATAATAAATAACGTGTTTTTATGAAACAATATCTATCAAAATATTGACACTTGTTTATGTCTAATTTCAAAGTGAAATTAATTTCAACGAACAACATTGGATTAAATGGTAAAAAATATTTTAATTTCATTTTAAACCGAATTAAAAATATAATCTAACAATTTAAATAAATTTTATTAAATGTCACTTTTGAATTAAAATATAATATTATTCACTATTCATTAAAAATGAACTTTATCGGAAAAAGTCCAAAATTTTTCACAAAGTAAATTTTGATGTCCAAATTATAAATAAGGATTTTATTTGGTCATATAGAATGTATTTAAGTGACCAAAATAAGATTTAAAAAGGTTTCTCCACTAAAAGTCAGTAAATTGACCTTTTAGTGTAATTTATTCTTATAATTAGATTCTATTACATTTTAAGCCTCTAAATTTTATTAGATAAATGTAATTACATTTAACACACATGTATAATCATATTGTAGTTAGTTTTGTTCATTCTTCTAATACAACAGCTAGGATTTAACTACCATTTAATATAATATTATTATATAACTAGTGTGCAACGAAAGATTTCAATGAAATCTGTTGTTGCGTATCAGGTACGCTGTCGAACATAAAAACCCATTTAAAATAAAATTAATATTTAATTAACAAATATTAATAAATATGAAAAGTTCATATTATTTATTTACCTGGATGTTACAACCTTTCCCCCTTTTGAAAATTTCTTCATCGTAATTTTGAAATTGGGGCTAAGAAACATTACTGAACGTCCCAAATCGGAAAAAGAGTCAGTAAAACTATCACTTCAAAAGAATGAAAGAGAAGTACAATTGTCACCCGAGTTAACCCATACTAAGATTCCATGAAAACAAGGATATGGTGAATAAATCAAAGGTTCATGTTCTGAGGGATAGTGATAGAAAACATCATTAGGAGAAAAGTTAACCATAAGAAAATCACAAACTTTTGATTTTTGTAAATGGTCTTTGATTAACCAGTAGGAAGCGTAAACCAACAACGTTTTTGTTTTATATTCTTTTTCATAATTTTGAGGAATTCATCTTCTATATAGTATAAATACATAAGGAAATATACTTACCTTCAAGTAGAGTTTCATCTTTTAATAAGTTTCTTCCAAAACTAATCATTCTTCTAAATGATGAACATTCAAAAAGACATGTTCCCATAAAACTGAAAAGAATCCTATTCTAGAGAATCACATAACCCACAAAATGTGAACTATCTATTTCCCTTGTATTTATACATCAACTAAAACCAAAATTGTAAGTACAAGATTAGATAATTATCAAAAGGATAATCTTTTATAAAAATAAATACTACTCTTAATCTACAATATTCCTAAAAAAACCAAATTCTCAAGAAATACCATTAAATAAATAGTTATCCTTAAAATTCATCAAATTAATACAAAATAAGATTGAAACCTAAATCTCTAAAGCATTTAATCACATATTCTTACCTGGTAAATCATACCATTTATCTCCAAGTAACATCAGTTACTTATAAAGTCTCAGACTGAAAAGAAGTTAACCTAATAAAATATCCTCTATGATAGGTTAATCAATTCCACAGATAACCCAAAATCAACTTATTCTTGATTCATAGGATCATCTAACAAAAAAGAATAAGTCATACTAATCAGGGACTTCACGTAGTCCAGTGGTAGGTGATAAATACTAGTCGCACTTGGTTGTGGGATCGATTCCCACTTCTTCATTCGATGCGACGGGTTGTCACATGGTTTGCATGTTGTCCCTTTTCTAAAACTACATAATTTTATAACATTCCAAAAAAGAGATAAATTCATCAAAAATAACCATAACATATTTTAACCACAAAGGTTATCTAATAACATTCGTTTTTCATCCCAAAAAGTATTAACCTATAATTGCCTCAAATTCAAGGATTATATAAACCCAAATTGTTCATTATAACAATATCCACAAAAGAGAAGATAATTATTACTTGTATAAAATTTTCATATATCAAACATCAGGGTTACACATATTATAAAAATTCTTCTAATGTAATCCAATCATTAGAAGATCCTTAATACTATTAAGCATTTCACCATCCAAAATTCTACAATAAATATTGAATCCCTAATATGTTGGCTTCTTACTAATTCAACATTCTTCATGATCCATTAGCCATTCCTTTCAAACTTATTCTAAAATACTTCTTTCCTACAAACAAAATCATGAATCATATTGTATGATTTCAATAATAGGAAAACATATGTTAAGAAATAATCGACACCTTTCATTGGTCATTGTCAGTTTCTTCATCCTCAATCGTAATGGATTTAGGTATTGGTAGACAAATATTTGTATGATCCTGGTGATCCCATTCTCGAAACTTCTTCTTAGGAAAATTGTTTTCATAATTACCATGCACACCACATTTAAAACATTCAATTGATCCCTTGTAAAGGACTTCTTTACCTTTATTAGAGTCAATAAGATGCTTCCCTTTTCTATGTAAGTTTCTTGCTTTATGACCTTAATTTCCACATATATATCATCTTTAGGTCCCTTTTAATCATTTTCCTAGGTGTTTCTTTCCTCATCTTTGACACATAGGTTTCTAAACATACATACCTTTATGATTATTACCTGAAATTCTGTAGGTATTTGTTTCTCGCATATATGACGCCTTATAAAAATCACCAAGGTAAAGGTTGTTAATCATGACTCTAGATAGTTGGTTGAGAATAACCATAAGAGTTCTCATTTCATCTCCCATTTCATTCAATTGCTCATTCAGAAAATCGTCATTGTTTTCTTCACATCCATTGTTACTTTGATGCCTAGTAGATTATAGCATCCCGCCTTTTTATCACATTAACTTTCATTACATTTTACAAAACCAAGGATCTTTAAGGTTTAGTGTCTTGGAAACCAGGAACTTAAAACATGAAACAACAAAAAAGCATTCTTCTTAAACACTTGAAAGTATTCTCCTTATGTTCATCCTAGGTTCATTACTGCATCTCATAACCTGGGGACATACATCAAAGGATAGGGTGAGCAGAAGGCCCAGTAAGGGAAACAAGAGAAACATTTTACATGTGATCTTGAGATACTTCAATAAGGACATTAGAAGAACTTTAAGGCATGTGAAAGAAATAATGAGATACATCATAATAAAAATAACATTTTTCATAACTTGAAGATGTGGCTACAACATTTAATATTGACAATCGTTTCGTTTCACCAAGGTCCATCCTCAAGGTGTCGTTTAAAATTACCAAGGTTATTCACCATGGAGTCTTTAAAAAAATGGCCTTCTCTAGAGATTAAGTCTTTACCCAATTCATTAGAGCGCTATCTGGGCGCACCCTTAAACTGTAATCTCTTATGGTTACATCATTATCCAATGCAATGGGGCGCTATCAGGGCGCACCATTAAATTTTCCTTTATTATAATGTGAGCCACATATATCATAATAAAAAATTTCATAAATAACCCATATAGAATAAAACAAATGGGTTTCATTTCATAATCATAATGTTTTAAAAACTTCTTTAAAGACATGATCTTTATGTCACTTTAAACCTAAGGAAAGGGAAAAAGGGTTTCATGTATGTAAATACCAGAATTTAAAATAGAACATTTTTGTATATATGTGAATACCCCTATAGAAATAATATATTTGAGTATTCACTTTATAACATAAAATAATTTTGGGAAAAGAGAGGGAGGCACTTTGAGACAAAAATTCTGCAGCATAACGACTATGTTTCAGGGTTTTAGAAAACATTGAGAAGAGAGGGGACATGGGTCAAACATTCATAAATGACCCATAAAACAGTAGATGGCCAAAATATAAGGGATTTAATAACATGGTAACGAAATTAGAAAATATACCATATGAAATGAAGAAAATGAAAGGAAGAAAAAATAAGATTTCTCTTGTGAGAATTCGGCATCCCAACGGCGTCACTTAAACTTCAACAAAATTGAATTGACAAGGTCAAATAGGGTCTCTAATCATATGAACATAAGAGTACAGTATGATAGATATAGAGATCATACCCCAAAATAATATAAAGGAACTTGAAAGAATTGACATGAAAGTAGAACTTCAAAACGAGAAGGCTGAAGAACCTCTTAAAAATTTGGCAGCCTAACGGCGCCACTTAAAACTTCAAAATACTGAATTGAAGAGATCAAATGGGGTCTCTCATCGTATGGTCATAAAAGATCAGTATGATAGATAGAGAGATCATACCCCAACATAACAAAAAGGAACTTGAAAGAATTGACATGAATGTAGAACTTCAAAACGTGAATGGTGGGGAACCACTTAAAAATTCGGCAGCCTAACGGCGCCACTTAAAACGTCAAAATAATGAATTGAAGAGATCAAATGGGGTATCTCATCATATGGCCATAAAATATCAGTATGATAAATTTAGAGATCATACCCTAACATAATAAAAAGGAACATGAAATACTTTACATGAAAATAGATCTTGAAAAATGAGAAGGGAGAAAGAATCCATTACAAAAATTTCGGCAGCCTAACGGCGCCACTTAAAACTTCATAAAACGAAATAATGAGAGTAAGAGGGGATCACTCATTATAAGAAAATGAAAATGGCAGTAAGAGGAGTATAAAAGAACATCCTCCAACATAATAACATGGATCATAAAAGGAATGACATAAAAGAGATTACTTGAAAAGAAAGAGAGAGGTCGGATCCCTTACCTTAAAATGTAACTCTTAAACCTCAAAGGTTGGGACCATGAGGGGTTGGGGGAACCTTGGGAGGACTCCTTGGGAGGTAATTAGACCAGAACTTCGTTGGGGAAGAGTGGGGAGTCGAATGGATGAGAGGAGTGCTTGGTATTTATAGGGAAAGTGAGGGGACAATGCATTAATGGCCAAGGGACACCTCACATGTGCTTTTCTCAAACCCATGTGCCCTCCCTTGGCATTTACCATGGAGTTAGGCCACATGGGGCCCCCAAAACAATAATTCATCACCCTTGGCCGGCCAACCCTTAAAATATCTCATGAAATCATCATGACACAGTTATGATGTCATTAAACATACCGAAACCCTAAAATTGTATTTTTTCTATTCACTGAAAATTCAACTTTCTCGGAAAGATCCCAAAATTTCACCTTAATCAAATTTCAATGTTCTGATTTCAAAAATGAACTCCATTTTATAAAAATAATTTTCTAAATATTTTTAATTTATTTTTTAAATAAATACACTATTCATCGAAAATTCATTTTTTTAGAAAAAACCCCAAAAATTACCATAACATAATATCGGTGCTCTGAGTTCAAAAATGAAATACATTTTATAAAAATAAATTTCTAAATATTTTTAATTTATTTTTTTAATTAAAAATACACTATTCACCCGAACAGATTAATACTTGAATAATAATTTATGAAACCGTTATTTAACCATTTTATTGAATCACATTACTTAATCAAGGTGCCTAGATTATTTTAAAACTTTATTTAAGTGAAATTACTAATCCATTTGATCACATTACTAATCCTAATCATAAAAACACTATTCATAATTTATTATTCATCAAAAATCAAGTTGATCTTATTAGACTTCAAATTTTGTACTGAACATAATTGTAGAAGACCATTTTTGGAAAATCATTACACATTTTTAATTATTTAAGGTTTAAATAAACATTTTTAAAATATCCTTTTTCTAAAATTCATCAAAAATATGCATACTATATTTATCCGGTCATTTGAAAATTCATAAACATCATCATAAGATGAAATCCCAATTTTTATTTAAAACAAAGGATTACACAAGTTAGTTATGGTCTTCTTACATAGCCCTTTATCACACCAGAATATGACCTAACTGTAAGGTGTGCTAAGTTGAGAGAGTCTGAGGGAGGCTCGGCCAACATTGCCCGAGTAGTAATTTCTATCAGTTTGACCTTCTCGCGAAGGCGATTCCATTCTAGCTTCACATGATGAAGTTAGGCTTGGGTTTGGTCCAGAGCAAATCCCAATGGTGCTACCTCCTTCTCAAGTTCTGTTATATGGGCTTCGATCGGTTCAAGACTACTAGGTGAGGCCATCGAATCCTCTTTCTATAATAATGAACCAAGATTTCTTGTATTTAGAGACAATAATCAAAACATTTTGTTCACAGCAGTCATATTGACCGATGGTCATATAACAGTCAGAACCGAATGGTCTCATTTTAATTATAATCATGTTTGTAAAATAAAACATTTTTGTTGAGTATAAAAATAAAATTAAATAACACATGAAATTAGGAAACAAGATTTATTCAAAATTTCGGGCTGTTACATAGATCCATCCATTGACTAAAACCAAAAAGGTAAATGTGAGTATATCAGTAAAATCATTATATAATATCTTATGGGGAGGGTAAACACTAAGATACATTTATTCATGTAATCTTACACTCATTCTCTTTATCATAAAAAAACTATGACTCATTCTGAAATCCTAACCATTATGGTAATGTCACTTATACTTAAAGATTTCTCTAACCTCTAATGTTATCTAAAACGACCTTTGATACCAACTATAAGGACCCGATCTTATAACATTACCAAATCTTGAATTAAATTAATAATTCACATTGAGGATCTTTTTAGGTTTAGAGTTTTAGAGAGTTAGGCCATAACTATTAAATTTCAAAAAAATACAAAGTAGACAGTTCTACCCAGTATCCGTTTTTTTTACAAAACATGAACTCTTGAAAAAAATTCATGTCTAATTCCATGTTTGAGACATAATGAATTTTCCTTGATCCCATTGTTGACACTATTCCACATAATGTCCTGTGAATTTTTTTTAAAAACATGGGATGAGCATAAAAAGCTCAGTAAGTGATACACAATGAAGTACAACAATTAGTTTTTCAAAACAATAAGAAAACCGTGAATACTTTAACACAAGTAATATTTTTCACCTTTATGAAGTAGTAAATACTCTTCACTGAATAAAAGATCCTTAAATACCCTTTTGTAACCAAATGATTACAATAAAACCCATATAAAGAACACATAACAAATATAGGTAACTTGGGACATAAACATACATAAATGGAATAACCATACGGTCGACTTCCACACATATCACTAAATGGAATATCCATACGGCTGACTTCCATACCCAATGTATTGGAGGTTATAACATAACCACCCGTCCTATTATTCACAGAACCACCCATCATATGGTATATCACGTAACCACCCGTCAAATTTCCATGTACCATCATAACACATAAAATATATCAAATATAAACATTTCACCAACAACATTTCATTTGCAATCAGAAGACGTAATTTCAAGATATTGAAATAATCAATCCATTTTCAAAATCCATTTAAAAAAAGGATTTTTGAATCAAAGTGTCCCATACGACTTGGACGATTTTAATGGAATTATAATTTTAAAAAATTAATGTCCTTATAAATAAATACTCAAAACCATTTTTAAAAGATGGACAATAAAGACAAAGATTTAGAATAATAAATCTTTAAAACATTTAAAAATGATTTTTTTGTTAAAGTGTTATTAAAAAATAGAGAGACTCTTCAATACAAATAATTGAGGTAATCAAAATATTATAATATCATGAGAATAAAGAGATTCATGTTATAATATACAAAAGGAAAGTATATACACCATATAAGAGTGAATTGGTGCATAACAACAATTAAGTCCCAATGGAAAGTAAATTGAGATGAAATCACTTATAATTACGATATCCTTACATTAAGGATATATCATTTTCATAATTATATGTGAAAAATATAAATACACTAAATATGATTGGTTATTTAAATTGGGTTAAGAAGTTCCTTTGCAAAAATTTGACAACCTAACGACGTCACATTAAAATTCAAAAACTGAGTTGATGAGAAAAAAATATAATATTATCAGTTGGATATAAATTTTACATCAATAAGGATATATAAGAGCATATCCCAAATGAATAAGATTTAAATTAAAAGAAATAACAAAAACTAGTCTTTTATAAAGAGGAGGGTGAATGGTTCCCTTACCGATTTTGTAATTTAGAAAACATACTCCACATGAAAGAAGGATCGTAAAATGAAGATGTAATTACCCATAAATTATAGTGTATTACACAAGGAATAAGTTCATGGGTAGTACATACCCCACATTCAATAAATAAGAGGCGAACAATGGAAACCTCAAGGATTTGAAAGTGAGATAAGTAATCCCTTACGAAAATTTGGGAGCCTAACATCGCCACTTAAAAATTTGTAAAATGAATTGATGAGAGTAAGAGGAGGTCAATCATCATGTGAAAATAAAAATTACAGTATGGTTAATATAAAATAACATCCTCCAACAAAAGAACATTGAGCATAGAATAAATGACATAAAATAGAGTACTTGAAAAGAAAGAGAGAGCTTGGATCCCATACCTTGTTGTCCGACTTAACTCGTGCATTCTTTAATCTATTGAATAATTAAATAATCTTAATTTATACTTGATTAAGAACCTTTTTCAAGTTTATTAATCCTTTTATATCAATTATTACCATGTTATAAACATTATCTAATCATTTAAGTTAATAACTATCGTTTCGTCGACATTTGGCACTTGAGTCAAAAATGAAAACCTTATATATACAAGTTTTCCATGTGGTCAATAGTTAATTATATCCAGAATGGTGTTCATAATTTAGATTTCATATATATCATATATATCCATTATATACATGTTTTTATAATAGTACATAACATTTGGAGGTAATAAATGAAATGCACCGTTAATGGAGACGGTAAGCCATACATACACGTGAACGCTACTTTCATTTCTATTGCTTATTTTAATGGAATTAAAATATAATGATACATATGAATATTATAATTCCAGTATAATATCATATATAATATCATTAACTTTATCCTTTATACATCCCACATAAGGCATTAACGAGTCACGTCACTTTGAGGGGGCGGTAGTCCGCACTTTCTCAAATGAGATTATCATTCTTACCCACTATGGAAACCATAAAGGCGTGATAGAAATTGAAAATACAAAAGCATAAAGAAAACATAAACATAATATATATCATATATAAATACTGTTCCATCATAATGGCCACCCTGAGAGGTGGTAGGAGATAATCGAACAATCATCATTTCATGAGGCATTAGTTTTCCATCCACAGAAACATTATGTTCTTCACCCATTAGATAGGGGTGTGTGTATGTGTAGTTCCAATACTTCTCATAACAACATCCTAGTATATTTATCATACTGGTGTTGTTACAAAATAATGGAATAAAAAGATTTTAGGTTTGGAGATGTAAAATAAAAGAAAAAAAATTATGAGAAACTGTTACCTTTAATTTGGGTAACTCCCTTTGGATTGAACCAAAGGACTTTTTGAAGTGCCTTCTACCTAAGTAAAGGCTTCTAAAAGGAGTAGAGGGATGTAGGGAGCTTAATTGGGAAGATTTTGGACGAGCCAAATGGCTTGATAGGTGTGTGGAATTCCATATAAGTGGTCTCTTTTTATAAGGGAGAGGATGGGATCTTTAGGAAAGTGTGAAAACATTATTTTTTATAAACTTATCTTCGGTTTCAAGAGGTCCAAAACACATTAATGTCGAATAAAAGATGAATCATATTCTAAATATAATCATAAAATATGAATTGGACAGGTTTTGGATAATATTTTAATCATTATAATTTTATTTATTTAAATCATTTATTAATGAGGTAAATACTGCATCATAATTGTGTCATCAATAATTTATTTTATTTGATGTTTAAAAAAATATAAAAAAATACCATGATGTAGTAAATATTTTTAGATTACCAATAAAAATTTATATTCAAAAAGATAATTTATATAAACCCTTCTAAAAATTAATTTACTAAAAGATATTTGCTTTTGACATTTTTTCCTTTAATTTTAGTTAATTAAACTAAATTGTCATTTTCACTACCAGGTGGCTTAATGGGGTCCCAAAATTGACCCAAAGATTCCAATGGTCGTTAATGACTCAACTAATATGGTTTGGACAAATTTTAAGATAATTATGAATTATTATAATATTCTTTTTTCCTTGAATTACCTTATTTACCTTTAACCGCGGTAAATAAAAGTCACAAGTTACTATTCATCAAATATTATTTTCATCTTATTGAACCACATTTTACTTCGTGATAACAACCATGTAAGTCAGATTTGTGATATAGAATTCACAGAAGCGGTAAAATATCATTTAAATGAAAACATCAGTTTTTTTAACAACCACTAAGTGGTTTCACTATTCATTAAAAATTGAAGTTTTTCAGGAAAATACCAAAAATTCAGCCTAAGATATATTTGATGTTCTGAATTAAAAAATGTGGTCTATTTTTCCAAATTCAAAAACTTTAAGTGGCATTAATTAATTTAATATTTATTCCTGTTGTTAATACAAATATTGTGTTTTTAGGAAACAATATCTATCAAAAATTGACACTTGTTTATATCCAATTTCAATGTGAAATTTATTCCAATGACCAAAATTGGATTAAATGGTAAAAATATATTCTAATTTAAATTTAAACTCAATTAATAAAGATAATCTAACCATATAAATAAATTAGATTAAAAAGAACTTTTGAATTATAATACAATATTTTTCACTATTCATTAAAAATGAACTTTATCAGAAAAATTCCAAAAATTTACACAAATTAAATTTTGATGTCCCCCATATAAATAAGGATTTTATTTGGCCATATAAAATGTATTAATGTTAACAAACCTGGATTTAAAAATGGTTCTCCATTAAAAGGTGGTAAATTCATCTTTTAATGTAAATTTTGCTTATAATTTATTCGTTTACATTTTAAGCCTCTAACTTTTATTAGATAAATGTAATTACATTTAAAAAAATGTATAATCATATTGTAGTTATTTTATTTCATTCATTCCAATACAACAGCTAGGAGTTAACTACCATTTAAATTGATAATATTATATTACTAGTGTGAAACGTAAGATTTCAAAGAAATCTGTTGTTGCATATCGGGTAGGCTATCAAACATAGAAACCCATTTAAAGTAAAATTAATATTTAATTCAAAAATATTAATAAATATGAAAATGTCATATTCTTTATTTTCCTGGGATGTTACAACTTATGTTTTTTCCAATGGAAATACTTAGTATAGTAATATGATATTATTATTAAGTGATAATGGTTATTTTAGATGACATTTTATCTTTTCAGAAACAATATTCCTAAGGGTAATAGAATACTATAGGATTTAATTTGAGGAGTAATGGTTGAATTTTATTTTGGGAAAATCTATTTTTTTATTTTGGGATTATAGAGATTACAGGTATTTATTGAAATGATTAACCTATCTTTGAGAATGTGTGATTAGGTTAATTACTTTTAAGTAAGATACTTTAAGAGTATTCAATGTTATTTGGAGATAAATGTTAAGATTTATCATAGAAGACTATGCGATCAAAATATTCTATGTTTGGGGTTTCAATATTAGTTTGGATTATATTGAATAATATTAAAGACAATTGTGTATTGTTTGGAATTTGTTGATCTTTGGGATATTTTTTGTAGAATTTTGGAGATATAGAGTAATATATCATTTTATAATGGATTATCCTTTTTGGGGATTATCTAATCTTGTAATAACCATTTTGTTTTTGGTTAATATTTCAAGACAAGAAGAATTGATAGTTAATATTTTATGGATTATATTATTTTTTAGAAGTTGATTATAGTGCTTTGGGTGTGACCAACCCATCTTAAATACTCATCATTTTGGAGAAAAGATGAATTTGTGGTAGAAATTTATTAAAGGATGAAACTCTACTAACTAGTATGTATTTTTACTTCTGATCTTAGATTAGGTAGAAATAAAAAAATTCAACTTTTTAAAAAGTATCTTCAAGAAAAAATGTTATACGCTTTCATTTATCAATAGAATTTTACACAACCAAAAATTTATGGTATTGTGGTAGTTAAATTTCTATGATCTTGTGTTATATCACTCTATATTAGTCTATGAGAGTTAGTTTTTCTTACATATCAATGTTTTTCCTACATAGAACCCTAATAGGGGTTATCTTAGTTGACCTTGGTACCTCACTTTTTTTTAATATGATAGTTTTATTGACTCTTTTCCACATGTGGGACATTCAATGAAGTTTAAAAGCCTAATTTTAAAATTGTGAGGATGAAATTACCATATGGGTGGAAGGATGTAACAACCAAAGAATTTATAGAATAATAAATTTTCATATCTATTAATATTTATGAATAAGATATTAATTTTTTGTTAAAGATGACTCTTTTTTCGATAGCGTACTCGACACACAACAATTTGTTTATATGAAATCTTACGTTGCACACAACATTATGTTATACTAAAAAATAATATAATAATAATAATATTATAAATGGTAGTAAACGCAAAGCTGTTGTATTTCCAGAAATTAATAGTACCAACAGAATTATGAAAATACGGTTTACAAATATTTAAATTATGATTCATTGGTTAAAAAATTATTAGAAATGAAAATAAAAACTAGTTGAATATAATGGATGTGTTTTTATTAAAACCTATTTAAAATTGAATAATCATTTTCCGATATCAATCTTTATGGAATTTTATTTAATGAAAAATATATTATATATATTCAATGTAATTTTGTAAATTCATATTATATGTTTTCAAGTTATGATATATGAATAAATTCATTTTTTAGATAAAAGTTGTATTTTACTAAAAATGTAGTTTTAACACCTTTGGATGGAGAACCCTTTTTAAATATAGTTTTGGGATCCTTTATATTCTTTATTTGAATAAATAATCTTATTATTTAGAAGAGTAACATAATGATTTACTTCGCATGAAATTTTTGTATTTTTCTACAAAAGTATATTTTTTTAATGAATAGTGAAAATACTGTATTTTAATTAAAAAATACATTTTAATGTAATTTATTTATATAGATAGATTATAATTTTAATTGTTTTTTAAGTGTAATTGTATTATGTTTTTATCATTTAATCCTCTTTTGGTTATTTAAAGTAATTTCACATTGAAATTGGATGTAAACACCTCGCTATAGGAAAACGAAATATTTGCGATGGGATCCCGTCGCAAAAGGCCTTTTGGGACCGAGATCTGTCGCAAATCACCCGTTGTAGAAAACAGATTCGGAAATAGGTGTTTTTGCGGCGGTCCCATCACAAAAATAAAATTTGCGACGGTTTTTCCCCCCATCGCAAATTTGATATAGTTTATATATAAAAATGATATTTGCGACGGGCGTCGCATATATATTAGTTGCGACGGGTTTCTGACTCGTTGCAAATGGGAAATTTAAAAAATATTTGCGATGTACGTATTTACGATGGACTATCGTAGAAATAGTTTTTACGATGGGTATTCTTCTCGTCTCAAATGGGACAGTAAAAAAAATTTACGATGAGACACCCAGTCGCAAATACTCACGTCGCAAATACGAAAAAAAGAAAAAAAAGAAAATAATTAATATAAATCATATAATGTTATATAAAATTAATAATAATATTAACAATATAAAAAATTCTATTATTATAATATAAATAAAAAAAATATAAAATATAATTATGAAATATTAATATAAAATAATAATAATATGAATATAAATAATATAATATTATATAATAATACTAATATTAATAATACAAAAAATTAATATAATATTATTATTATTAAAATATGCATATAAGATTAATATTAATATTAATAATATAAAGAAATTATATTATTATAATATTAATAATAAAAAATATATATAAAATAATTATAAAATATTAATATCAAATAATAATAATAATAATATGAATATAAATAATATAATATTATATAATAATAATACTAATATTAATAATATAAAAAATTAATACAATATTATTATTATTAAAATAAACATACATATTTATGAAAAAATAATATTAGTATTATTAATATTAATAAAATTATAAAATTATAAACTTCTCAATATTAAAAATTAATATATAATATTAAAATTAATATTACTAAAATAAACAGACATTAAAAATAATACTAATAAGTAATAAAATATTAAAAAAAATAAAAAAAATTAAATAATGAAATATTGGTACCAATATGAAAGAGGAATTGTAAATAGTTAATATGGAAATATAATATGAACACCAATGTTTATTACATGTAAAAAAATCTCTAGGGGTGGATAATCTGGAGGACCTGGGGGAGGTGGTGGAGGAAAATCCATCCCTAAACTATGAGTCAGACTACACATGTACTCCATCTGCTACTGATGTTGCTCCTCATATCGACGCCTATCCTCATCCTACGACTGACGCATCTGCTCCCGTCGTCGATGAATCTCCTCATCATACTGCTGACGTATCTACTCCTGCCCCTGACGCAAATCCTCTCAAAGGTGGCTCTGAGCACGCAGCTGCTCCTGATACTATGAGGAAGAAGATGATGTCTCTCCACGAGCTCCTCTCGAGCCGGACGTTGACATCGCAGCAGTACCATAATAAGCTGCAGGAGTCAAATGAGAGCCGATACCAACTATTTGGCCCTTTTCTAAGCCATACTAGGTCGCCTGCATCCATGTTGTCTCATCAAAATGGTGGGCACTAGTCTGATCACCCGTCTCGTCTTGACTCTCAGCCTGTGTCTGAGAGGTCGTGGCCTCATACGACTCCTTATGATTCAATTAGAAATTAAAATAATGAAAAGATTATATGCATTTAATTTGAAAACTGAAAATAAAATAATTCTGACCACAATCTGACGCTGGCGATCACCTCTAATATCTCCAGTAGCCGGATCAGTGTACATCCTATGATGAATGTCGTACGCCGTAATATCGGGCTACTCGGCTTCCAATATGAATATAAAATAAACTATTTATATTTAAAGTTGTATAAAATATAGAAAAAAAGTACTTACTAGACGCTCTCTATGCGCACTGAATGTACAACTACCGGCTCGATGCGCCAACTCTTGTCTCCCCTGATTCTATCGACCCAATGTAGATCTCCTCTGAAACCCACCACCCAACTGGTGTGTATATCATCCATCCCAAACGTGAGATGAAATGTACTATGGTTAGTGGGCTCTATATGACTCATCAAATTCTGTCACTCCGACTTTCCTCACAGCCACCTTTCTGAAATTATGCAAAAACTGACGGAAACGGTCATGCATAGACACCACCCATGGTGCGTGGATAGTGGCACACATGCTCATGTTAATGGGATACCATAAACCCTAATATAAAAATATTAATGAATTAAATTTCAAAATAAATAATATTTAATTTTGTACCAGCCAATGATTGAACATGGAGGCCTGTACATCATTGGGAATCTGATCCCAAGTGAGCCAGGGCAGAGAAAAATAATTGCGCAAGATATTGCCCCCCTTTCCAATAGCTATATGTGAAAAACTGTGGAAAAAAGAAAAAATAATTAAACAATTAGAATATAAATAAATTATAATGAATGATAACTAAAATATACAGGTTACCATACCACCGTGTGTGCGCATCGAATCCAAGAGGTGGACGTCGCTCAGGGATAGAATCTGGAATCATCAGTCTGGCAAGACCACACCCCCTCTGAGTGCTCCCTATAGGGCCAATATCCTGAGGGTCATATGAATCAAGAACCTCATCATCTATAGGTACCTCAGCCTCCATCAACTGAAGATACATTTTTGAGTCCATCTGAAACATGAAATGATTTGTATTAGAAAACAGTTGAAAATAACTATTATGTATAGATATATATTTTTTATGATTCTAACCAGCATTTTACTATGTCTATGTTCATCTTAATCATCATCTTCAAAGTTTTTAATGTCAATGTCATCATCTTCCTCGTCAACATCATCAATTTCCATATTAGTTTCACATTCATCATCTCTTGTAATTTCAAATTCAGTTGTAACATCATTGACAACATTGTCACCATCGACCCTTAATTGTGGGGTGTCATCCTCGATATTCATGTCTCTTTGTGAAAAATATGTGTTTTGAGGAGTGTCCTAAAAAATTTTATTTCCTTGCACTTCAGTGGAACCACATTCAGATTGAGTAAACTGATTTTCTTGAGATTTAACATTTATTATACTCCACCAATCATCCAACTCTTTTGCAGTAGCATAGTATATTTCATAATAAATTTCATTTCCCTGATGAGCCAATAAAAACGGTTCATTTACTACAAGAATAATTTTATGTTTAATATCAACAATTCCATGAGTCGAATGAATATTCCAGCCTCTCTTAGTATCCAGCCATCGACATTTAATCATTGTTACATAATTCTGTCCCAAATAACACAGTTCAATAATTTCTTCAAGCATGCAGTAAAAGTAAACTTCAATATCTCTATGATGTGATCCCTTAAAAAAAACACCGCTATTTATTATTTTCATTGATTCCCCATATGCACGTGTATGAAAGTGATAACCATTCACCACATATGCATTATAAGATTTAACCATTTTGGATGGTGGGATACTAAATATACACAATCAACTATCAATCTTAACAGCATGTAATGATACCTGAAAATTTGTAAAACATTTATCACTACTAGAAGTAATAAATTGATTTAATATGTAAAACCAAAAAATAATGTATGTTACCAGTTTTTTAAACCATTAGGTAAAATGTTTATTTTGACATTCTTCTAAGTCAACTGCTATAATTTGTATAAATTGTTTCTTGAAATTATCATCAAATAACCAACAAATACAATACAATTAATTAACTATAACAGAATCTATAGAATAAGGGATAGGAGCACTCACTGTAAAATTGGTGACATTTTTCACAATTGAGTAGAACATATGTATGATCTCTATGATGTTCATCTTCTGAAATACATCTATCATGAACTCCACCAAAGACATGTTCGGGCTAATTGACAACTAATAATTGATTGTTCATATCATCATCAACATTCACCTCATTCTGGCCCATGCGGTAAAATTTATAGGGATATTCAGATTCAAAATAATAAGATTATAAAAAATCAATTTCATCTTGCAAATAAGCTTCACCAATTGAGCCTTCAACTGATGCTTTGTTATGTACTTTTTTCTTCAATTTCTGCATGCATATCTCAAATGGGTACATCCATCAAAACTGAACCGGACCTCCACATTTTGCTTCATGTGGAAAATGTAATATCAAAAGTTCCATTGAGTCAAAGAAAGCTGGAAGAATGATTTTTTCCAGTTTGAATATAATTACAACAACATCTTCTTCCATCTTTCTTAGTGTATCATAGTCTTTTGTCACCGCACACATGTCTCCGAAAAAATATGATATATCTATTATAGAATCCAAAATCATAGAATACAACAAAACTCTTAATCTAATAGGCATAAGCCTTTCCATTTTAAAATGACAGTCATAACTTTTTAATCTGGTAATATGACCATTTTTAACACATCTACCAAAGTTGGAAGCATAGCCATTTGGAAGTCTCAAATCTTCAATACACTAACAAAATAATAAGTGACTCTCTTTGGTCAGTGTATAAGATACTTTTGGCTTTATTAATCCATGTGATCTGACATTTTCAAACAATTCAAGTTCTGGTCGCCAGCAAATTTAGGCAAGACCCAATCGTGCCTATATATTATCTTTGGTTTTACTCGGTGTATCCAAAACTGTATGAAATAAATTATCAAAACAGTTCTTCTAAATATGCCTGAAATCCCACATGTGTCAGACCAAAAACTCAGACCAATATGGCAGATTCCAAAACATTCTCTGTTTTGTCCCATTGTGTTCTTTCCCAAAGCCATGAATTTTCTGTTGGATTATTGTAGGTACAAAAGTAATGGATGGTAATGAAAATACAACTGATTGTAACTCTATACCTGAGATCGTTTTTAGGGGGTCATATCTTTCAATTTTGACTTTTCTGAAATGAGATTTATTCCTCCGAAATGGAGGATCGATTGGAAGAAATCGGTGATGACAGTTAAAATAGAAAGGTTTTTTTCCATTCACAAGCATAAATTGTTTGTTGACTCCAATATAGTAAGGACATGATTTTGGACCATGTGTACTCCAGCCAGATAACATACCATATCCTGGAATGTCACTAACTGTCCACATCAAAGAAGCTTTCATTACAAAATTCTGTTTCGCAGCAACATCAAATATACCAACACCATGACTCCGCAATAAATTTAACTCATCAATCAATGGTTTCAAATAAACATCGATATTCTTTTTCAGATGTCCTGGGATTAATAATGTCAAAAAGATATAAGGCTCTTTCATCAAAATCCATGGAGGTAAATTGTACAAAGTTATAAAGACAGGACAATATAAAAATACTGACTACCAAAAGATCCAAATGGACAAAAACCATCAGTATAAAGACCCAATCGCACGTTCCGGGATTCTAAAGAAAAAGACGGATGCACATGATTAAAATGTTTTCATGAACCACCATCAGATGGATGAATCAAGATTTTACCATTTTAAATATTATTTTTGTTCCATGACATCATTGTCGCTATGTTCTGAAACATAAATAAATGCTGCAACACTGGTGTAAGTGGGAAATATATCAACTGTTTAACATGAATCAATACAGACTTCCCTGATTGAGCTTCTTTGTACCTCGATTTTCCACATGAGGGAAAACTATCCAATGACTCATTTTCACTAGAATATATGATGAAATCATTTGAACATGCTTGGATCTTCTGATAACTAAGGCCAGATTATGAACTAGTCTCTTACTCTCATAATAATTAGCAGGCAGCACATTTACTTGAGGTAACAGTGCTCTAACCAAAGAAAATATCTGATCAAAACATTTATTTGACATTCTATTATCTGATTTAATATCCATAAATTTTGTAACTTCTTCTAATTTTATTATCTTGCAACCAGGATATAATGTGTCCTCAGCAGACCTGAACAACTCAGCAAATTCCGAAGGTGCCAACTCGGGAGGTAAATCAACATCATCCTCGATTTCAGTTTGTTGAATGGATGACCCTGCAAAATCATGTACTAAATTATGAAACTATGATGGATCCGGAATCAAATTATTTGTATCTTCTCTAGAACTACGTTCACTGTGTTGATACCAACAAATATAATCTGATTGAAAACTATAACGCAAGAGATGTTTCCCAATGATATCAAATGTCTCAAACGTTCTCAGAGAACATTTTTTATAGGGACAACTAATTGTCCCTTCTGAATCAAATTCTGGGTTTGATGATGCAAATGATAAGAAAGATTCAACACCATCAACATATACAGGATTTAAAATAGAACCGTTTGGATTTATGCGCTGATTTATTCAAGTGCGATCATCTAACAATGATTAATGTTGATTTCCTTATTCCATATTCATATATATGTTTCTAAAAAATATAAAACCATTAATGTTTTAAATAATTTGATATAAGAAAAACAATATCCTAATAAGAGAAGATACATAATTACAGTTATTTCTTAGTAATTACCAATAATTATAGTCGACACAGTTAGTTTGTAATCATCCCCACTAATTATTATTAATTTAGCAATACTTAGAAATACATGGAAAAATGAAATATGCTTGAATAATGAAATAAAATTTTGTAATCATCGTTGTGGAGAATATATTACTAATTATTCTTATTTGTTTCTAGTGGATTGGTGGCAGGGAAAAGAGCCTCTTTTTTCCGAAAGCTCATCTCTTTTTAACATTCTCCTGACTGAAATCAGTATGAAAAACTTCTTCTGAGATACATTAAAGCACATTTTTCATATGGATTTCAGTGGGAGAATGTAGCAAAGTTATGAGACGTTGAACAAAAGGTAGCTGCCAATCTGCTGGAAATTGTGCCAATTTATAACCATGTACTCGAATTTATTTGATTTCTAATTAATTATTACTAATTATAACTAATTATTACAAATCTCAATATTTCCAACTACTTTTTCTCTATTCATAACATGTTCAAATCTTAAAGGGTCGTCAATATTCAGGTCATGCCCAATAAAAAGTTTATGTCAGCCATATCCAATGTAAAATCTACAATTATCCTTACATGGTTGATCACAAAGCATGTTGTGTTGCAATAGGACGACATAAGTAATTTCATTCTCATCTATAAGAATCATTTCACATTACCCTTTACATAGATCATTCTTCCTTGAAAAATTAAGTGAACATCAGTATCATTCCCTTAATTTTTCAAGAAAGAATAGTCTATGTATAAAATCATGTGATATGATTATTATAGATGAGAAAGGCAAGACTTGGGTTGTCCTATTGCAATGCTATTTGCGAGGTGATCAACCAAGCAAGAACAATTATAGAGTTTACATTGTACACAGTTGACATAAACGTTTTATTGGGCATGACCAGAAAATTGACGACCCTTTGAAATTTGAACATGTTATGAATAGAGAAAAACTTGTTGAAAATATTGATAATTGTAATATTTTATAATTTTTTTATAATTTTAATAATATTAATATTTTTTATAAATATTAAACATATAATAATAAAATAATTATATTATTAGTATTATTTAACTATTAATATTACAGTAATATAATATTTTATATTATGTTACTATTTATGTTACTAATTATATTACTAATTATGTTTCTAATTAGTAATGTGAAGATATGCATATTGGTTGGGTGGTTAATCAATCATTGAATAGAAAAATAAATGTGATTGACCGCTCATCTACCTCAATTTTATTTTCATTTGTGTGTTGAGGTTGACGAGAAACTTCTCCCTCCACATGTAGTATTTTCTTTTACTGTCAAAATTATAAACCTCCTCATCTCTATGCTGGCGAGGAGGATTATAATTTTGACAGTAAAAGAAAATAGTACATGTAGAGGTAGAAGTTTCCTGTCAAGCCTCAACACAAAAATGAAAAGAAAATTGAGGTACATGAGTGGTCAATCACACTTGGTAATTTTACTAATTGGTTTTAGTTATTTCCTAATTAGGTTTAATTATTTCCTAATTTTTTTAATTGTTTCATAATTGTATTTAATTATTTCCTAATTGTTTTTAATTTTTTCCTAATCGTTTTTAATCGTTTCCTAATTGTTTTTAATTGTTTTCTAATTGTTTTTAATTGTTTCCTAATTTTTTTTAATTGTTTCCTAATTGATTTTAATTATTTCCTAATTATTTCATTTTTAATTGTTTCCTAATTATTTTATTTATAAATTTTTCCTAATTATTTTATTTTTAATTGTTTTCTAATAATTTTATTTTCAATAATTCCTAATTATTTTATTTTTAATTGTTTCCTAATTATTTTATTTTTAATTGTTTCCTAATTATATTATTTTTTAATTGTTTCCTAAATATTTTATTTATAATTGTTTCCTAATTATTTTATTTTTAATTGTTTCCAAATTATTTTACTTTTAATTTTTTTTAATTATTTTTTTTAATTATTTCATAATTATTTTATTTTTAATTTTTTCCTAATTTATTTATTTTTAATTTTTTCTTAATTATTTTATTTTTAATTATTTCCTAATTATTTTTTTTGTAATTGTTTCTTAATTATTTTATTTTACATTTTTTCCTAATTATTTTATTTTTAATCATTTCCATATTATTTTATTTTTAATTGTTTCCTATTTATATTTAATTGTTTCCTAATTATTTTTAATTGTTTTCTATTTATTTTTAATTGTTTCCTATTTTTTTTTAATTGTTTCCTAATTATTTTTAATTGTTTTCTAATTATTTTTAATTGTTTCTTATTTATTTTTAATTATTTCTTAATTAATTTAATTATTATAATTGTTTCAAATGAATGGAATCTCATTATTCCTAATTATTGGATAATTATTTCAATTAAACCTAATTATTTCTTAATTATCTGATAACTATATAATTATTTCTAATTAAATATAACGATTTCTAATTATTTATAATTAAATATATTTATTTCTATTCATTACCAAAACTTCATCCAGGAGTGTCGAACCAAGAGTGCAGCAAGACCCGTTGTTGTGTACCAGGTTACATCAAGTCAAGCTCAAAACACCTTGTTATAGTTTTCACTTCTAGGTACATCTTTTCCAAAGCCGCCTCTACATGTTTGTATCCAGACAAAGATTATTTGGTACAGCCACTTAATCTAATTATACTATATAGCAACTAAGTATTTTATTAAAAAAATTTAAATTATCAATTAAATATAAAATAAACAATTAAAAATAATTTAAGAAATAAAAAAATATAAATACAATCGATATTTTGAAGCAATTTGCGCCTCCTAACTCCTTCTCTCCTCTTCTCGTAAGAAAAAGTTAAAATGAACAAAATTTTCTACTTAGAACTGGAAGTTAACCAGAGAGAGGAAGAGAGATCTGAATGATTTGAAAAAAACGGGTGGGGGTATATATTGGTTAGATTATTTATGACGGTCTAATTTGGGATGGTATCCCATCGCAAATACCTCACCAGAATTTATTACGGGTGGTAGTTAAAAGGGGTTTTGCAATGGGCCCGCCGTAAATAGCTTCCTGCCGACATATAATTACCAACGGGCGGATATCCCCTTCGCAAATTCCTATATACTGCCGCTGGTATTGGAGATGGGCCCCGTCGCAAATACCTTCGCCCATATTCATTACGGGCGGCGGTTAAAAGGGTTTTTGCGATGGGCCCATCACAAATAACTGCCTGCCGACACACCATTAGCGACGCGCAGATATTCCTGTCGCAAAATCCTATTTACCACCTCCGGTATTGGCGACGGGACCCGTCTCAAATAACACCATCTGAATATTTTTTGTGACGGGACAATTAGCCATCGCAAAATCCTATTTACCGCTGCTGGTATTGGCGACGGGACCCGTCTCAAATAACACCATCTGAATATTTTTTTGTGACGGGACAATTACCCATCGCAAATAGTATTTACCACCGTCGGGTATTTGCGACGGGTAGAAGGTGACCGTCGAAAATAGGCTTCCCGCATTTTGGCACGCAAACTACGCCATATCTATTGCGACGTGTCCTGTATTTCCATCACAAATAACTGACCATTTGGGATGGGAATATATTCTCGTCGCAAATATGATTTTCGTCGAAGTTTTTGCGACATGAATAAAGTCCATCGCAAATACCTCGTTGCAATAATAGGTTTTTCCCGCAGTGTATGTAAGCCTTTTGGTAGTTTTTACTTATGAAAAACATACTTTTTGGTTTTGAAAACGAGAATTAATTTTAAATTAATTTTTGTAAGTTCTATGTTTTGAATTAGGAAAAATGGATTCCATATTTGGAATCCGGAGGTCCAAATTTTTTGAATAGATAACTTTTATTTTTAGATATTATGAATAGTTACTTTAGTAATTATTTTATTTACCATGGTTAAGGGGTAAATATGATAAATAAGGGTAAAAGATAATATGATAATATTATTTAATTACCATAACCCATATCCTAACCCAATTGAATGAGATATGTCTGAAAATGGGCATCCTTGGCTCAATTATAGGACCCAATGGAGCCACTTGTGTGTGAAAATGGCATTTTATTACTTTTAATTTAATGTCAAGGAAAATATAACCTAAACATCTATCTTTCAGTAAACAAATTTTAATATAGGGTTATATATGTGATTTATTTGACTATAAAGAGTCATTATAAATATAAAAATATTTCTTATATCATTGTATTTTATTTATAAATCTTGAACCTCAAGTAAATAAATATATTTATCACGTAATGATGTTGTTGGGATTACCTTATTAATGAATGATTTAAATAAATGAGTTTATAAGTATTAATTTTTTAACCTTTTTATGCCATACACGAATTTTAGGGATATTTATAACTCTTTATCATTGAATTAATGATGTTTTTTGATGAATTGTGTTACTATGGATTTTTTTAAAAGTCATGATATGAATAATATATAAATTGACATTAATGAGTTTTAAAAACAAATACTACTTTATTAAATGATAAAATTGTCCTACAACTCCAATATTTAGAAACATTACATAGATAAGGATTAACATGACATTAATGAACTACTTTAGGTTCTATTGGCATTTTATTGTAACTTGTTATTCATATAGTATGAATATACCAAAAGACATGGTAAGAGTTAAATTAGTTAACTAAAGGATAGAGTTAAATGATAAGGTTAAATTTGAAACCCAAAATTTTCAAAAACCTACCAGTTGAAATTATTTCAAAAAATAATCACCTTATAGTTTAATTAAATGAGTTGGAGGCCTTTTTAAATAAAATTCTAGTTTATAATAAAATAATATTTCAAGACATTCCTAAAGTGACCCTCTTTCCTCTTATAAAAGGCCACCACCACTAACCCATTAATCACACCTAACAAGGCCCATGGATCATCCAAACTCTACCCAAATAATCTCCCAATGTCCCTTTCTTCCAACAATAAGCCTTACATCGGGAACAATCCAATTCAAGAGATACTTTTTCCTCAAATCAAAGGGACTTACCTATTTTAAGAGGTATCATCTTCTCTAATGTTACTTTCTAATTTTATACTTCACTCCATATTATATTATTATTCATTGATTTCATAAAGACATCAGTATCCTTAATATACTAGGATTTTGTTATGATAATTAGTCTAACTACACATACACACACCTCAATCTAATGGATTTAGAACATACTTTTTCTATAGACGACGAACTACTGCCACACCAAGGGATGAATGTTAAATTATCTGGTACCAACTATCATGGTAGCCATTATGATGAAACTGTATATATATGATATATTTTATGTTTATATTTTATTTATTCTTCACTAATTTTTATTTACAACATACCTTTTTTCTTTTCAGGATGTGCAAACATGATAATTTCATTTGAGGACGCATGGATTACCTCCCCTTAAAAGTGATATGACTCACTCGTGCTATACATTGAACATATAAAGGATGGAATTAATGAATTATTAAACGTATATAATAAATATTTTTATACCAGAATAATATATACCTATGTATCATTTAGTTTTCATTCCATTAAGTATGAAATAAAAATGAATGTAGCGTTCATGCGCACCAACGACTTACCATCTAAATGAACGAAACCTTTAATTTCTTATCTACAAATGTTATGGACTATTTTAAATACATATATAAATTATATATATGATATATAATTTATGAATAACATTCTATTGATATTGTAATTTTCTCCACATGGACAATTTGTAATTATAACAAGTTCATTTATGACTCCTGTACCGAACATCGAAAAAATGACCGATATAAACATGAATAATTATATGATTCTTATAGAAAGGTAATTACTTATATAAAATGAATAATAAAATTTAAAAATGTTCTGAAGAAATTACAAATTAACTTATGATTATTATTTCGGGAGATAAATAACTAACTCGTTAATTCAGACACAAAGTAAGGAACTTTATCTCAATCTCTTTTCATTTGGGCATGTTTTGATAATATAAACCTCCTAATTTTACACACTGTATAATAAACCCCCTTGACCTTTACTTTGATTCAAAGGGAATTTTTTTCTATGAAGCATTTTAAAAACGACAAAAGTAATGTTTTTAACGTATGTGGCGACAATGAACTTTCGTCCTCCACAAGAATTATTAGATATATGGCTTCCTTACCAAGACATAATGTTTTAAAAGGAAAATAAATACCATATACCCCTATGTACATATTTTTGTTATAAAAATGGTTTTGAAATGGATTGATTATTTCAACATCTTGAAATAATTTCTTGTGACTGAAAATGAAATGTTATTAGTTAAATGTGTATATTTGTAATATTTTATGTGTTATGATAATATAATGGTACTGGGACATTTGACGGGTGGTTATTTGATAACCCAAATGATGGGTGGTTATATGATAAACCAAAGATGGGTGGTTACATTATAACCTCCAATGCATTGTGTATGTAATTTAGACATATGGCTATTTTATTTAGTGATATATGTGGAATTTGACTGTATTTTTTTTCCATTTTAGTATGTTTATAACCTATGATACCTTTATATTACATATGTTGTTTTATATGGGATTTAGGATAATTTTTTAGTTAGAAAATAGTAAAAATGATCTTATATTCATTGAATTGTTCTTTCTAATTCTTAAAGGTGAAAGGTATTACACTATGATAATTTATTCATGTATTACAAGTTATTTAAGAAACTAAAATTATCCCTTCTATTTGTATCCCTTATTAAGAATTTTATTCTCATACCAAGTTTTGAAATATTTTTCATAGGACATAATGCTTAATAGGGTCAATAATGGGATCATGGAAAATTTATTCTATCTAAAACATAGAACTAGACATGTTTCTTTTTTTAAGAGTTTTTATGGAAAAAATGGATAGTGAGTAAAAGTGTCTACTTATAATATTCAAGTTGTTATGTATAATCTATGACTTAATTATATAAATATATTAACCTAGAAAAGATATTCAATGTGAATTATTAACTTAATTAATTATTATGAAATGATTATGGTTGGGCCCTTACAAAACTTTATTTAGTTTGTCAGACTCTTAAATAAAAACAATGCTTTGTTAGTTAGAATTTATTACTATTTTATATATTATTCTTAATGCGATTAATTTTATTAAAAAAGATAATGTTATTTTAAAATTGTTTTAACTAAGTTGTGATTTAGACTTACAGAAATATTTTAGAATCCTTAAATTATATATATCTTCTATTTTAGTTAACATTGTTGTTTTTATAAATAGGGGATTTTTTTAAACTTATTGAAACTTGATTCACCTCCCTTTTAGGGGTCCGTTTCGAATAACATTTATATTTACATCCAAATTTAGTGAAAATAATGAAATGTTAATCAATTATTAGTAAAGAATTTAAATTTTCAGTTTAAAAAATTAATGCAACTAAAATACTATATATACATGCTTATTAAAAAAATGTATACTATAACAAAATTCATTACCAATATTAGATTTATCTACCCATGTCCTTCCCTCTCCACTCATTCATCCATCTCTCTACTGTCATACTTCATTTCGTTTTTTATGTGTTCATATAATAAATTAATTTTCTTCAAACAAAACAAAATAAAAAACTAATTAATATCATTTTTCACAACTAAAAACTATCTTTTACTTAGAACCATGCTTTATGAGTGCTAAAAAAATACTAAATGGGGGAATTCTGTCATCTCTTACAAAAATAATTGATAAATAGAACATTTATCAACATTTTAATTTCTGGTGATAAAGGTTGATTTGTTCAATGGTTTAATTAGCATTGGTAAAATTCAACTTTTAATAGTGATAATAATATAATATGTATATATATATATGATTTTTATATAAATTATTATATATTTGTAAATATAATATATAAATTCAATTAATTTACCTATAATTTTTTTTTATTTTTGGGTTTATTTTATTAATCTTGGACACTCCTCCAATGACTATGGTGATAAGTAATTTCAAAAGCTGGCTCGTCAAATGGCATGTGTTGAAAAGGGAATGAAAAAGCTTGATCTAGATGTGAGTAATGTTTCTTCATATGCTAGCCCTACTGGGGTTCAAGAAAATCATAGAGGGAAAAATATTATTTTTGAGAAAACTAATGAGGAGAAGACAATAATTTTGAACAATGACCAAAATGGACAAACTGTGAGTCTTACATATATGGATAATAATCATCAATATTATTTTCAATGTTGTTCATAGAATATTAGGTTTCAAAACTAATTTCAGTACTCAATTTGGGGATCATGACGATTTTAATAAATAACAAAAATCACTGTAGGAAGGTGAGGATAAAATTATCAACTCTAATTCCAATGAGTTATAACATAATTAATGTGATCAAGCTTGTCAGGTTAATGAGATGTATTTGAATTCAAGATCTTGGAAATGACAAATAACCAATGATTGACTTAGATTGTAAAATCACACTAAACACTATGAAAAATTCATAATTTAGTGATTACTCAAACACAAAAAAGATCAATTGTCACTTGATCCTCTTATGTCCTTATGAAGTAAAATATAGATTCAACTCCAAAAACTATTGAATTATATCCTTATTTAACTCATGGAGATGGTGATTTCTAGAAGTGTATCATTTTTATTAATATATTTAACCCTCTATGAAAGATTCATATAGGGTCACAATAGTTATAGGGGGGAAATTTTAACCTGGTTGGAGGAATACGATATAGTTTTTTTAAAAAAATAAAATGATCGTGATTTCACATTGGAAACATATCATTAAATATGAAAGTTAATCATTTCGAAAATGGAAGAATAATTTTAATTAAACACTAGATTCATGTACAAAGTCATTTAAGGGCAATAAATATACTTTTCATTTTAATTTTTGTCAACTAAAGGTGGACAATTTCATTTACAGACCATTATATGGATGATTGAAGCAACATATTTTGTGTGGTATCTTAGTGGTTAACAAACCTTGTAATTCTAAATGAAACCCAAGATCAAATCTTGTTGGAAAAAGATTTCTAGGTTACTATAGTAGTACTATATATGGTAATCTAGTCATACTAGAGCATCCAGATCTATTCAAATATTCGGGTCTTCAGGCCATCCGTTTGGGGATATGATCGATAGGCACTTTAGGACACATGAGGCGTTTGGGCCACATGGACTTTAGGCCAACTAAATACCATTGAACAGCCTAGGAATACCTCATAGAGCATGTCTGAGAAGTTGATTTAGAGCAAGTAGCATCCACTAGAGTAGAGTTAACTCAATTGGAAGAATATGAGGGTATGCTAATCACCATCGTTATAAGGAACCATATATATATGTATGGGGAAATTTTATCCAATCAGTAATTTGTGGTGGGAGAAAGGTGTAACATATCAGATCAGGGTTCCCCCCAAAGGTTCCCCGAACACAATTGGTAACATAACCTCAATAGTATTTCCCCAGATGCTAGAGGATGTCAACTATGAGAAAGGGCCAAGTTGTGATAATGAGGAAACTATGCCCTCATTAGCAGAGTATTCTCAGCAGAGAACAAATAGTAACAATAGAAGAATCAGTAATACCATAAAATAGGAGTAATCTATGGTATACTGATAGAAATAAACCAAGTGGAGCATATATATATATATATGATGCATGTAACATGTTTCTAGGAAAATATCCAAACAATTCACAATGATGGAAATATAGTACAGAAACGAAAGTACATAAAATCATGTAAACTCCAACAGCATCACAAGCCACAGCTTATTCACATGCTCTCCATCTTCTACATCAATGAAGTTTCTAATGATGAAGGGTGATTTCCCCTATCTATACCTACAATAATATAATATTCCTCGGTCCAACACTTGACCCAAACTGGGTGTGAGACGAATCCCAATAGGAAACCACCAAAATATCAGTTCCTAACTGTCAGTGAATATATATAGTAGGTAATATGCAAGAATGAATAAATAAACTTGGAATTACTCAAAAGTAAACAATCCTATAGATTTCAACTACATTAATTTACATTTATTATTCAATCTGTTAAATCATGTAAACCTTGGTTCCTAGTCTAAGCTCTATATCCCTAGTGCAAGTAACAAGATAGATGTCTCAAAAGGCCATCTAATCAAACAAGTAAGACCGAGTCCCGTATTATTCATTGGATTGTAAAACATGTCAAAATAATTCAATTATTCATAAAACGACCCTCTGTTCAGTGCTCACGGTCTAACCCCTTTGGTTTCACATAGTATATATCAATTAAAAATTACCACCAGGGTAGCTCTCACGATAATACCCCTGGGACAACATAACATCAATAAATTATAAATTACCACCTTGGTAGCTCTCTCAGTCAATACCCCATTTGGAAGCCCTCACAGTTCAATCCCCCTTTGTCAACATACACAATGCATATCGCCAGCATTACATAAAAATAATAACTCTATCCTGACAAACCAAGAATTAAAAACAAGGGATGTCTAACAAGCATCCTAGACCAAACGACCACAAAAAATCGAACAATGGAAACACACCCATGGGGTATACCCTAAAAAAGCTATCCCACCTTACGCATAAGTAACTACCATGTATCAATTAAATAAACATTTGAAAATGAAAAAAATGGTAAAATTAAAAATCATGAATTATCCCAAACATGTATATGCAAAAATTTTATCATATATAATAAAAACATGAATGATAAAAAACACAAACCACCTACCTTGATATTGTACGATCAATATATTGGACATCACCCTTGAATTGGCCTAAATTGACATAGATCTACAAAATAGTAAAAAATGACCAACCTTGAATAACTAAAAAGAGAGGAGGAATCAGGAATAAATGCTCTAGAGTATTTGAGAACCCACCAGTGAGATTCCAATGCACCCAATGGTGTCTCGATTAGATCACATATGGAAAATCGAGAGGGGTTTGAAGTTCATAGGTCATTCAGTCACTCTTCAATACTATCCACAGGGGTAAGAAGATGTTTACAAACATAATATGTGACCCCGCTCTGATATATAAAATAAAAAAAGAAAACTAAACAACATGTTCATTTAATATACATTCAGTGTAGTGGCCTTAACTGACCCTCCACATAAGCGGTATTCTAGGTCACCACATGACCTTGTACACGGCTGTCACATGGCTAGTGTGAAAATCTATATGGAAAGATAAGTACATGGAAAGTGCACATAAGTACATGAAATGTACTTAGAAAATCTCATTTTCTTCTTTTTCATTAAAAAAACCTATGAACCAGATCCATACGTAAAAAATATCCATATTCTTACAAAAATACCCCCATTAAAGAAAATCATCAAAGAATTTCTCTTTTATGGTTGGTGAAGTAGAATCTATGAATAACTCTGGCCATTGTGATCGCACATTGGCCTCCCTCTACCAGGTCCTATCCTAAACATTCCAATGCCTCCATAACACTCATACTAAAGGAATATATTTGCCACCATGAACCTTTATGCTGGTGTTCCACAATCCAAATAGGGTGATCCTTGAAGGATTAATCCACCTCCAACTCAACATCATCTAGATGAAAAACATGAGAGGGGTCCAAAAAGTAATGTTGTAGATGAGAAACATGAATGATGTCATACATAGACTGATACCTCTGAAGTAACTGCAGCCGATAGGCAACCAGCCCAACTCTCTCTAAAACCTCAAATGGACTGAAGTATCTCAGTGAAAGTTTCCATTGTATCCTAATCCTCCGATGTCCAAACCTCAATGTGACACATATGAAAACCTGATCTCCATCCTCAAGCTTCAGAGGTCTTCTCTATCGATCAACATAAGATTTCTAGTGAGACTATTTTGTAGCTATCCTCTTCTGAATCAACTCCCTCAGCTCAGTAGTCTCCTAGACTAGGTGAGTTCCTAGCATAGATTCCTCTCATCCCCTCTATCCAACAAAGGGGTTATTAGAATGGACTACGGTACAAATCCTCATAAGGTTCCATATTAATCATTTACCAAAAACTATTATTGTAAGAAACCTCCACCAAGAGTATGTTTCTCTCCCAAGAGCCCCTGAAATCCAGGATGCTAGTTCAAATAATTTCCTCAAAAACCTAAATCGTTCCCTCAGACTAGAAATATATCTAGGGATTCTAAGCTATATATAGAAGTACCTGTGTAAACAAAGCCCTCTGTAGTCCTTTCATTCATGAGATGTAAACATGGAATCCCTGTCTGAAATGATAGACTACTGAACCCCCTGAAAAGTTACTATCTATTGGATGTACAACCTTCCAAGTTCATCAAGACTGAAGGTTTTCTTGATCAATAGGAAATGTGAAACCATTGGGGGTATGTCGATAACATCCAAAAATGCATCATTACCTCGAGTTGACCTTGGTAACGTTGTCACAAAATCTATCACTACATCATTCCTCTCCCACTAAGGAATGTTTAACTACTTAAATAGCACTAACACTCTTTAATGCTTTGTATTCACCTGATGAAAAGTGGGAATATCATGACAAAACTAGCTATATCTCTCTTCATACCTATCCCCCAATACTACTGATGTAGATATCGATACATATCCATGAGACCAGGATGAACTTCTCATATGGAGGCATGAAAATTAGGCAACAACTCCCTGCATATGTCTTCTAACACCCAATCCCAACCTTGAAAATGTACAACCTCATTGTCACCTATAGTCCACCCAAGAGTAGGGTCCTCACCTAACACACTATCCTGTATGGAAATTCCTTCATAATCTGATATCTTCCTCAATCAAACTCAATAAAACTAATTATAGGTTACAACTATTGAAGAAAGAATCATTTTCCCCTGTTTGTCATGCACCTCCAAATGCATCTCAGAGAACAGAGCCATAAGTTTCCACTCATTGTTGGCATCCTAAATTTCCCATATTTGAGTCCTCCTACTAAATTCATAAGCCACTTTATTTACTTTTCTTGGTGTGTATGCAAGCTTGATGCTAAAAGAATACAGTTAGTCTACCCACCTTCACCATCTCAAGTTCAGATCATGCTGAGTAAAGATATACATGATGATTTTTTGGTCAGTGTAAACTGTAAAATGTTCAATCAAAAGATTATTTCTCCAACAACACAATGAATGAAAACCTTCTTCTAACTTGAGATCATTCATATTGTATTTCCTCTAATGTGGGCTCAACTGAAAAGACTCATACGCAATGAATTCTTACCCTACATAAGATTTTCTCTTCGTCTGTTAGCTGATGCATCGTAATATATAATGTAACTCTTTCTTGGATATAGAAAATTCAGTATTAGTGCTAAAGTCAACCTCACCTTCAGCTCCTGAAATTCTGAATTATAGGAATCTATCCACTAGTACTTTTCACCCTTCTAGTCAGGCCTGTTAGTGGTGATTCTATGTAAGAAAAGTACTACATAAATCATATATAGTAATCATCCAACCCTAGAAAACTCCATACATATATGAAGTTCTTTTTATTCTTCTAGGAATGTATTGCTCTCACTTTATCTGGGCCCACAAATAATCCTATCTCAAAGATAACATGACCCATGAAATGAATCTAGATCATCCAAAAGTGGAACTTTGACAAGTTATCATATAACTTATTCTCACTCAGTGTACTCAATACAATCTAAAGATCAATGGCATGGTCATTTTGAGTGTGAAAGTACACTAATATATCGTCCACAAAGACTACCTCAAAAGAATCAAAGTATGGATGGAACAATCTATTCATCAGTGCCACAAGAACTCTTGGTGCATTCGTGAGACCAAGTAGCACAAAAAAATACCTGTATATACCTTACCTACTCCAAAAGGCTAAAAGAGGTAAATATGATGGTCTAAAATGAAACTGATGCTAACTGAATCTTAAGTCAATCTTCGAGAATTCCCAGGCTCCACAAAGTGGGTCAAATAGATCATCAATCCTCAATAAGGGATATTGGTTCTTGACTATCAACTGGTTCACCTTCTGATAATCCAAACAACGTCTTAGGGTATCATTCGACTTTAAAAAAAATAGTGGAGACCAATGGAGAAGTACTGGTACAGATGAAACCCTTTTCCTGCAACTCCTCACGCTACATCTTTAGCTCCAGTAACTCTAGTGTAGCGATCCTATGTAGAGAAATAGACGCCTATGCGGCTCTTGGAACAATCTCAATAGAGAAATATACCAATCTCTCAAGAGGTAAACCTAAACAGTCGACTGGAAAGAAATCTATAAAATGATCCACTAATGGAGGAAAACCCATCTATGAAGTTCCCATGTCATCTAGATATAAACTGGAAATATGGGCTATCACTCTTTACAACCCATGATGCTCGGGTCCAACTCTACTCGCATGGACATTCCATTCTCCCTTGTGTAGTATAGATATCCCCTCTAGTGACATGAAGCTCACTCTGTAGCGATAGAAATCAACAAAGGACTAAAAGGAGACCAACCAAGACATTCATAGAATGATATCGAAGCCTATCATATCTATGACATAGAGGTCCCACAAGAAGTGTTACCCCCCAACCTCAAGATTTAACTCCTGGAACCGGCATACACTAGCCATCCTAATCCCCAATACAGTGTATAGAATCATAACATAATTACAAGTAAAGATACAAAGACCAAGGCCCTATACAATGGAAACATATATAAAACTATGGGAATCCACTATATCAAAAAGAGTATAAGCTAATGTTGAGGAAACTAGGATTGTACCGCTATCTATAGAGGGTCTAGGATCCTGATCCTAATGGGCCTACTCTATTTTAATTGTCTGAACTGCACCATCTCCCTATTACCCTGTCCGGATACCCAGAGCCGATCCACCCTACTGTCATTGAAAAACTGATCATCTAGAGTCCACGACCATGACCACATCCTCAGCCAAAACAACCTCATGAACTTATGTTCCCTAACTGATTAGAAAATGGTGGTCCTTCTCTTGAATGTAGAGTCATAATAGATCCCCTACCACTCACTGCTGGTGAGAACATGCTACAAAGACGCTGAATGTGTCCCATCCTACCACTAGATCAGCACTGGATTGGGTCCTTAGGGAAACAAGGTGTCTAATTCCCACTCTTCCTGCACTGGTATCATACCACTTGGAAACCTGAAGAAACATCACTTCTACAATAACAATAACTACGAGAATGCTCCCTACGACACTTCTTGATTTCAGTCGAAGGAGTACCAGCCCTGGATGCTGAACCACCCGGGATCACAACTCTAAACTACCTCAGTTTACAATCAGTAATCAGTTCATGATTTACAACAACAGTCACCGAAGTTAACCTGAAAACATTCACCTACAATCATATGTCTTACCTAAGACCATCCTTTAAGCACTAAGCCTGTGATAACTCGTTATCTCCAAAAATAGGTGTGATGTGCTTAAGATTATAAAGCGGGAAGAATAAACCATCACTAAAAGAGATCCATACTCAAGATGTCTGAACTCCTAGGCTCAGTCGGCCCTCAACATCTATGGGTACAAGTAATCATAGAAGGTCCTTTGAAACTATTCACAAGCCATATCCCAATGATGTCTCTCCTATGAGATAATATCCCACCATCTCTTTGATGATTCACATAGCATGTAATTCACGAGCTTCTCCCAAGTCACAGGATGAGTTTTCAAATTCTCGAAGATAGAAATAATGGAATCCAACCATGACTCTATAGCCTGAGGTCCTCTATCCCATGAAAAAGTGGAAGGACGCTACTTTTGGAACACCCGCATCAACTCTACCATTTTTAGGGTTTGATGTGGTGCTCCCTAAATAGTATTCATCATTATTAAAAAGTCATCACATAACTGTGCATCGACACCTATTTCTAGTATAACAACTGGTTCCAAGATGGATACAATGGAAGGATTTTATGGTAACCCCCTATCTACCATTTACGAGGTCTAATCATCACCCTCTAACTATTGTACAACAGGGGGATGTCTCGGTGTCTTGACTCTCTAAAGGTCAAGCGCAAACCTCAGTTTACGATTATCAAGAATTGCAACCTAGAAGTGTAAAAATGGAACACGAGAAGTAAAACAATCATGTTTTACAGGATATGCTTACATAGCGTGTAGAAACACTACAAGACGTGTTACATTATGATTTAACATGGGAGTCTACCTCTACCAACATGGTCGTGTAACACCCAATACACACAACATGTTCCAATAGTGAAATGACATATACATGAATATTCCATCCTGACCGAGTACATATACATAGCTAGAAATAAACAATCCTGCTAGTCTACCCCTACACGGTGTGTCTACCCTAGTCATGAGGTGTACCAAAAATGTCCCATCCACCCATGTTGTTAGTCACACAAACGGATACATGGTCGATTACCACATGATGTGTACCCCCTGTACATGACATGTTCTACGAATGTTTACCACGACTCAAGTATCTAATCAAAGAGTCAATCACATGGACATGAATTACATGGCATGTACATAGTGTACACAATGTGTACTTAATAAAATCCATTTCATCCAGGAAAAAAGAACACATGGTGTGTGTTCATAACACAACATGTCGTGTTGTCTGGGATTCTTGACAGTAAGCCTATAACTGTTTTTCAAAACCCTAAAAAATGTAATATTTATCCATGGAATTACATGTTATGATCCATGAGTTCCCATACTCCCCGCAAATCAATGATTGGAATCCTTTTTCATATCATATCTTAACATAATTCAATTAAATTTCAAACACGATCCATCAAATTCTGATCCAAGAGGGCCTATAACACCTCATAGACCAAATCATGGGATTCATCCAAATGAAACCTTTATTATACCAATAACCTATCTAAATAGTAGGTATTTATATTACAACATCTATCACAACGGAATATATGTCTATCACAACATCTGTCACAACAATATGCTATCAGTAATGCACAGTAGATGGAATGACAAGAATGTATGACATGTGATCTATAGTAAGTGCCTATATGATGCATGCGATGACATACCATCATCTCATCAGGTTGCAACAAAAATAAAACCACAATTATATCAATCATTATAGCACAAAACAAGTGAATCACCCAACAGTGAAATCAGATCAACTGTAATAATTGAATAACTAGAAAAATTGAAATATTCTTGGTAACCTAGATTTTCTCTATACACGAGATTTCTACTCTCGGGCACAACTAACTACCAACCTCCATAACCTTCCTATACAAGTCTATTGTGTTCAGATAGTAAGGCAAAGAAGAAAAGAACCTCCTCTGATGCAACTTTTTAACATCCCAGATCTGGGTACCGCCCAATGGTTCCCCTAACCCAGTTGGTCACATAACCTAAAGCGAAATTCCCCAAATTCAAGAGGTTGCATAATTGAAGCAAGGAACAAGGTGTGATAATAGGGATACTATGCCTTCATTGGGAGAGTATACTCAGGGAAAAACAAATAGTAACAAAATCAAAAGTAGTAATACCAAACAACATAAGTAAACATGTAAATACAGATAATATTAAACAACTGGAGAATATATGTATATATATGATGCATGACACATATGTCTAGGAAAATAGACAAACAAGTCAAAATGATAGAAATACAATACAACTACCAAAGTGGAGAAATGAAAGTAAACTCCAACAGCATCACAAGCCTCAACTTGGTCCCATGATCTCGAGCTCCGACAACAATCATGTTCCTAATAAGGAAGGGTGATTTTCCCTATCTATACCTACAATCATATAATATTCATGGGGCCAACTCATGTACCTAATATGGTGTGAGATAAATCCCAGTAGGCAACCTCAAAAAGATCTGTGCCTAACTATCCGTGAATATATATAGTAGGTTATATGCAAGAATGAAGAAATAAAATACTATGTACTCATAATTAAACAATCCTACAAGTTTCAATTACATTAATTTACATTTATCATTCAATCCATTAAATAATGTAAACCTTGGGATAATGCCTAATCCTTATATGAACCTTGGGGAGATGAAGACGGATACAGACATAAGACATGACCCCGATCCGTTATTTCAAATAAAAAAACAATAGGGGGTGTTCATTAAATATACACGCTATGTAGAGGCCTTTCCCAACCCCCAACTTAAGCAGTCTACTTGGTCACCACACGACCATCTACTTGTCCATTATACGGCCAGCACCCAGCTATACATGAAAATATAGGTACACTCTGTGGACTCAGAAGTACACAACATGTACATAGAAAATCCATTTTTCATATTTTTCCTAAAAAACCCAAAAACAAGATGCATACCTGAAAATAACATATAGGTTATTACACATGGAACTTTCAATAATGAAAATGATGGGTGGGGGGAGTTCATGAGTAGTTCGGTTGGGGCTTCGGGTCATGTTATGAGCATTGTACCTTTTGGACTTCAGGGTATGTACTAGGCCTTATGTCATTTCGCCTAAGTGCCATGTAAGTCATTCTCATTAAATTAGTTTTAAAGGGAATTATCACAAAATGAATAAACATTCAAGCCCTTCAGGCAATTTTGGATGACTTAAGAAACCCCATATGGAAGTATTTTACAATTGAAATTGATTCAGTATTGTTTGGTTAGTATTTTTTCTCAATGTATATTGTATATTGATAAGTATTATTCCTTGAGTTTCCTTTTGGATGATATAATTGACTTGAGATAATTTCTACTTTCATCCAAAATTGTATTGTTTAATGCATGGATTTGATGATATTTCTATTGATTACCTTTGACCTAGCTTATTTGTTTTATTCATAAAGACGACACTTCTCATTTGGATTTTTTAAGATGTTGTTTTTAATAGTCACAGTGAATATTGGCTGGTAGAATGTTGTTTTGAACTGAGTGGATGCACTTATTTTTTTAGTTCTATGGAATCAATGTTTCAACTATCTTTATGTAATTATGTAGGCTAGGATATAGATGAATATAGTCTTTAACTATAATTCTTCCTGTCATCAATTTTGTGCACAATAGTATTTTTAATTTTATAAGGATGAAGAAGCTGGCTCCGTTGGAATGGAATTCCATTCATGGGAATTCCTTCATTTAATCATATTTCTCAATGAATGTGGGTTTAAAAAACACATCTCGAAATGAGAATCATCTATTCGAGGTCTATAGTTCCCAACTTCGTACATGTTGGTTCCATTCTATTTTACTTGTCATCTTTTTTAGTGGAATTTTAGAGAAGATATTTGGGATGATCCCATGAAGCCTAATTAATTGATTTATTTTGAAGATTTCAATTTATAGAAGATGAATTGAAGTGTCAATGTCGATCAAACTATAAAAATGGAAGATTGAGCTCATGATTTTGGTGTTCACATTCCATTGTATTCTACATATAGATAGGAAAGTATTTTTTGTATCAATTTTTTTTGTTTTTGTAATCTCATTACACCTCATGGGTTATCTATGAAACATTCATTATTTAATAAATTTTTGGGGTTACGAGCTGGGTAACCAAGCAATATCTTATTCCCTTTAAAAAAAATGTATTATTTTCATGTCTTGTTATCTATGTGTATGTTGATGTACATTCATTTCTCTATATATGTATATGAATATATCATTATATAACAATAGAATTCATCTTTTCAATTTGATATATCTCTTTATAATATATGTATATATATACATGTACATTCAAAAATTCACATGAAAATTAATTTAGTTTATCAAAATGTTATGAATTCAATTATATATATATATATACATATATGTACATAAATTTATTTTATAATTCGTTAAAATTTTTTATATTTATTTTTATTTTTTATTTTTCAATATTTTAAATTTTTAGTATTTTTATTTTTATATAATTAATATATTTAATTTTTATTTTAATACTTTATATATTAAAATTTTTTTACAATTATTATTTATTAATTTTTTGATACTATTTTTTTGAATGAATTGTATTAAAGTGTAATATTTATTATTAAATCATTTTTTTTTCATTTATATAATATGTATTATTTATTAATTTATACATATTTTTTTCTAATTAATTTATTTTTATTTGAATTGTTAAATTTTATATATTCTTAACTTTTATTCATTTAATATTATCCATTTTTTTAATATTTCAACAATTAAAATATTATCAGTAATATATTTATTATATATATTATTTTTAATATTTATTCATTTATTTATTTTTTTCTAATTTTTTATTTCATGAAATTATATATTCATTTATATTTATTAGTATTTAATAATTTTATGATGTTTTTACTTTAAATAATTTGTATTTATTTATTTTTATTTTAGAATATTTTTATTTTAATCTTTATAATATTATTATTTATTCATTAATGACAAGTAAATGGTTATACACATCTTACTTTTAAATTTAATTTTTAATATAAATTTTATTTTAATTCTTATTCATTTTTTATTTACCTAATTTATATAATTAAAATTATTATTTTTTTAAAAAATATTGTTACAATTTATTAATTTTTAATACTTATTAATTTATTAACATCTAAGAGTTTATAATAACATTTCAATTTTATAATTTTATTAATTTATACATTTTTAATATATATTTTTTAATATTTCTGTTATTTATTCATCATTAATTTCCATTTTCAGTTTTTATTTATTAATTTTTAATATTTTTAATATTTTTAATTTATGTATTTTATGGTCATTTATTTTTATTTAAATATTTTTATTTAGATATTTATATAGTTATTATCAATTCAAATTGAATTACTAATTTCATTTAAAGAATTTTTTAAATTAAATTTGTACTATTTATTCATTAAGATTTTATTATTTATTCACATATATTATTTTTGAAATATATATAATTTTTATAATTTATTCATTTTTAATACTTTTGTGGCCAACCTAATTAATAATATTTGTACATTTATTATAATATCAATACATTTATCATAATATAATAAATTTATCATAATATTATCACATTTATTAATACATTTAATGTAACATCCCAATTTTTTTAAATAGTACATTCATTTTATTTATTTAATTATTTTGTTTGTAATTTAATAGAAATATTTAAATTTTTTTATGAAACTAATGTATATTTTAGTAATGAGAAAAAGTATTAACTTAATTATACAATATTATTTTGTATTTTAAGAAATAATATTTTTATATCTTAAATAAAAATAAACTAATATATTTCTTAATTACTGTTTTTTAAAATAATCCAAATTCATCAATTGAAGTTACGCTTTAATATCAAATGTTGATAATTGGAAATTTTTTTAATTTTTCCCGAATGTTAAAATTATATATAAAATCAGCATGAGATATTATTAATTTATATTAAATTGTTTTTAATAAATAATTTATTTTCATTAGTTAATTTCTTTAGTTGATAGGTTTTTATATAATTAAATCTAATAAATTAATAAATTAATATTTTTATATAACACTTACTTTAAAAAATAAATATTAGAAATTTTAATAAAAGAATGATTTGTAATTACCAATATTTGAATTGGATAAATAAATTTAATATATGGTAATAATAATAATAATAATAATAATAATAATACATAAGTGTAATGACCATTTTTTCAGAAAATTATTATTAATTTTATGATAATATATTTTATAAATATTTAAAATTATTTATTATTTTTTATAAATTTTCTATATTATTAATATATATATATATATAATAATTAATAAAATAATATATATATATATATATAATACATTACATATGTTATTTTTTAAAAAATGATATGTTTTGTAGTCAAAAAATGTTAATTAAAAAAATGCAGACATAGAAAAAAATTTAAAGCAAATGATTGAAAAAACAAAGAAAATGTCATATAATAATACTCATTACATGAAAAAAAGGTAAGATAAAGAGAAATGTTGGGTAAAAAAAGAAGAAGAGGATGTGAAAGAATATAAATGAATAAGAAATAAAAATATTTAAAAAATTAATACTTTATACAATTAAATGGAAGCGTGACTCAGACAAAAAATTGAGGGAGAATTGATGTGAAAAATGGAGCTCCTCTTTCTCACGCTTAGAAGTAGGAAACAAAATATAATTGTATAAAAATACAAAAAATAATACAATTAATTATAAAAAATAATATAAATCAAACCCATGTTCACCTAGAGCATCCATTTTAAGCTTCAAGAGTGATATATATGCAACTCTAGAAACACTTGAATTATTTCTATCTCTTGGTTAATCTTTTTTTTTTGTGTTATTCAAAACATTCCATAGTTATGCACACTGGCATGAGTGCTGCACAACCTCAGTAAGAGTGTACTGTCTTCTACTCCATTTCTTCCTTACTTCTAATGTGTCTAAACATCGGTAGTCAGTCTGAATTTAACGTAATGGTTATATTTTGATTTAATATATATATTTCTGTGTCTGTGTGTGTTTGTAAGTTGTAATGAACCAATGATTTTTCAACTAAAATTACCTTCTTATAATTATTTCATATAATATATTCACATGAAATCTCAACATAATTCCCTACTATGTACTATGTGACCTTTAAACCTAAAATTTTCATTTCTATCATTTGAATTTCGAAAATCTAACATACACGACTCTGATTAGTCAGATGTTTGGAGTCTGATAGAAAATAATTTTTTTTATTAAATAGAAACTAAAATTATGAATATTTATTTTACCCTAACGAATAGTAATATGAAACTTATAAATATTAAATCTTTCATGTGAATAAATAACCATACCAATTAAAGTATAGATTAAATTTATCCATCTTATAAGTGACAAATGATATAATAATATTATAGTATTGGAATTTTTGTGTGTCATGTGTATTTAATGAAAATTTTATAATTGATGATTTAATTTCAATCTAAATTTATTTTTATAAAATGTATTCATAAATTATTATTTTGATAAATTACGATTATATGATAATTTTAAGAGACCTAGATTGATTTTTCAAAGTGTCAGAAAAATAGATTTAATTTATAAGTTTTCCATTTTCAAGTAAATTTATATTTTAATTAAAAATAAAATTTCACATATTTAGAAAATTATTTTCATAAAATAGACTTCATTTTTGAATTCTACACATCAGAAAATGCTGAGGGTGAATTTTTGTGATTTTTTTCAAATACATGAATTTTTTGGGAATAGTAAAATATGACAGTTTACCTGAAAATCTAAATAAATGATTTATTGATACATGAATGATGTTATTATAAGGTAATCACAATGGGTATGAAATAAAATGCACATATTACTATTTTTGGTCACAATAATCATATCTATTTCTTTTCTGGAGTAAAATAATAAAACAATGAATAAAATATTGAGAAAACACTCTTCTCCGCAACTATAAATAACACCCTTTTACCAATTTTCTTCACTCTTATCAAATAACATGCCTCGTCAAAATTCTGATAAAATACCTTCCTAATACACTCTACCACATCTATAAGTACTTTGTCTCTTCAAAATACCAAATCCTCTCTTCTACAGTGGTTCTAAATGAAGTTATATTCAAGAGGTAAACTCATCTTTTCATTTGTTTTATTTTCATTAAAGTACCTTTCATTATTTTTTTCCTCACTCACATTAATCCAAATGTTATGATAATACCAGTAAATTACATTTACCGTAATATTTTATGATATTTTAATATTTCATCATAATCTTTTATTTCTACTCATTTTATAATATAAATGAAAACACCATCCGAGTTGTGTTAATTTATCACATTCTAGGACAACAAGTTTTCAATTTCTTTTATCCTCTTCAATTATAGTACTGAAACAATTTTGATGGTTTAACTAGACAATAAAATATGAATTACGTCTAATTTAAGGGTCTCTAATATTTTGTACAAATGATATTAATTTATAAAGAAAAATGGGATCGATGTGATAAAAACCCACCATTTAACCAAAACGGTTATCATTGATGTTTTATATAATGATTCCTCTTAACTATAATTAATGAGATTAATTTCATGACCATGTAATATTGTAGATGTTCACTAATAATATAAAACATAAATTCAGGACCACCATTAGCATCTTAAATGTTTATACTTGCATGTATATAAGTATACCAATCATGAAAACCAAGGAAATCAATGAATACAGATAATGAAATTAAACCACTTAGCCCATGAAAAAGATCATGAATAGAACTTATAAGATTATAATAAACAAATAAAATTAATAAGTGGTTTTGTAAATAGTAATTAATGAATTTAATTTTATTATTCATTTCATTAAGATCATGTGAAGGACACCATCACACTTATGGTAATGGATTCTACCTGAACCTCCATTATTCATTCTGGTTGCTCTATATTTATTTTTACCCAAATTAATTTATCTATTATTTATTATGTACATATTATAATTTTATCTTACATACTCAGAAATCATGTATCAAGGTTAATTCATCATTCTCTTTCAGGGATATACATGTTTTTTAGTGGTTCCGATCTAAATACTTCCAAATAAGAAAACCCATTTTCAGTGAACTTCCCAAATTCATTCCTAATTTCAAGTGCACTGAATAATATATTTTAGTCCACCATTGTTATTTTAAACCACAATGTTTATTATGAAAACCTTCTTTGTTAACTTCTGGTTGTATTTAAAATATTATGCAATTTTCTATTTTAAGTGATCTTTGATATTTTCCTTAAACCTCACTAAAATGTTTTAATTCTAAAGTTTCTTAAATTTTATTTTTACATGATATCACATAAAATTGACAAAAATTATCATGATATATTCCTACCGTACCTTATTAGTTTCCATGCATGATCTAGTTAATTTTATTTATGGACACTACTATTATACACCAATTTGTTATGCTTTAGGACATGAATATGATACCCAATTCATTCCACGAGTAACCCTTATGTTTATGTATGATTGATTATTTATGATTCTAAATGTGGAATTAATATTCATAAAAATATTATGATGGGTGTTACCAGATTTTTCTTCAATGTATTGGGTAAATTGTAGTCTCATGAGACATTATGTGAATGGTCTTGCTGGTTAGCCATAATTCAAGCTACCATGTGAAATAGTCTTGTGGTTAACATTGACTTGTGATCCTCTCTATGAAATGAGACTTGAATCATGCTAATGTCTATTTTATATTTATTACACAGTACAATAAATCCATTTTTATATAATCCCATGTTTAAATGTTATGATTCCATATATTCCGTGCCTTTTTTATCATTATGTCATTCCTTCTAACCCATGTGCTGATTCTTTATTCTTATTTTTATTCACTTGCTGGGCTTTTTTGTTCATCCCTTTCTTCATGTTATCCCCTGGTTATCTTATGAAGATGTATGAGTATAATATAATTTACTAACTTTTTAAGAATATTAAATAAATAAATGTTTTATTTTGTCTCATGTGTTTAGTTTTACGTAGCTAGTCATACAAGACACTAGAATTCATGATACATGGCTGGTAATATTTCATTTAATAATTCTTAAAATAATGTAAGGATATGTGTAAAATGATAGGGTAACTATATTTAGTATCAAAGGATGATCTAGTTATTTTTGGAGATTAGGAATAGAGATCTTTAGTAATAACCTTAGGGATAAGACTAAGTATATGAAAACATCCCTAAATTTTCGTAAGTATAGAGTAAGTGGTTAATCAAGAAAATACATTCCTTTTGTGATAAAATAATGTCAATGTGTCTGTATAATAGATATATATAGGGGTAAAACCTAAAAAAACCACATTGAGCTAAACTTCAATATGAAATGGTGCACGATAACGGGCCTTTATGCACTCCTAGTTTGACACTCCCAGAAGATATGGTTTGCTAAATTCACAAGCACAATACTAATCATTATTAAGGGAACAAAAAAATTATCACATAAGAATATATGATAAGAAATAGATCAAGGCTAGCCTATATTTAAACATAAGGAATCAACCATTAGGATATACATTTCCTTTAAAAGTTTATGCGCTTATGATTATAGAGATTCCTTTTTAAGTATTATTAGATAAGTATTCAAGACCAATAATTTTATATTCTTTATCTTAGTTAATGGTTGGAAATAGGGGAACAATTTCCAATAATAAATATGATAGGTAGTGTGATGATATCCCAAATGATATGCCTAATTTAATGAGAACGGGTTCTCAAAAAATTATTTAAGTACTTGCTCTAATGGCTCAAGTTTTGAATAATAACATGAATCATGGGGAACAACCTCACAGTCTAAAGAAATAGAAAGTCTAAATTAAATAATTCATACCTAAAAGGCCTCCCATGTTTAGTGGATATTTGTATCCCTTCCTCACAGAGCAGTGGATTAACTCCATAAAAAATATATTCACTCTCCTTTAGTGCTTAAAAGAATAGAAATTCGTACTCGAAGTCTATCATTATGATGGGGAAGTTGATCAATGGTAGATAATAATCAATAATATGAAGTCCCATGAGGAAATTGATTCTATGTATTGGGAAGAATTCAAGAATTTTTTTTCAATAAATATTTATCCCAAACCCACCACCTCAGGGTGGAAATTGAGTTCCTCTGACTCAAGAAGAAGGAAGATGAGTCTATCAAGGAATATGAAGAAAACATCATAAGGCTATCTAGATAAGCCTACAGATTTTTCATGAGCACTGAGATAATGGTGGATCACTTATTTATAGGTTTAAAGTTAGGTCTATGAATAGTGATGGCAATTTGTAACATCGAAAGTTATTAAGAGATTGTCCATTGTGCCCTCATGGTTGAAATAGATAATGGAGACTCTTAATGGTGTTATGGTACCGATTAAAAAAAGTGAACAGATAGAGTCTAATATGTGTGGTTCGGGAAATAAATCCCATCCTGAAAAGAGGATGGATCACCCCCATCTCAAAATTGTGGGAAGAAGCATAATGGAAACTGTATAAAGGGATCCAAGAATTTCTTTAAATGTGGAAGAATTTGACACCATACTAAGAACGACCAGATGGATATGAAGAATCCCTCTAATATGGAAGAATAAAAGAAGGTTCAGATCAACACCATACCTATATTATAGTGTTACAACTATAAGAAGCATGGGAATTATGCGAACAATTGACCTAAGCCAAGGGTTGTTCAAGTAAATCAAGAAAAACCTCCATATAAACATGGAAGGGCTTATTATATCACTACTGCTGAGGTGGATTTGGAAAACAATGTGGGGACATGTATTCTAGTTATTCAATCAAGAATAGAGAACATACTATTTGATTATGGTTTTACACATTCTTTTATATCTTTCATGTTTAGTAGATCTATCCAAACACCACCTCAATATTTGGAAGATGAGTTATCTATGAGAATAGTGAATGTGGATATTATTATGTCCAAGGTTTATAATTTCTCCCTGGTAATCAATTATGGAATAAAACTCAATGAAAATATTATCATACTTCCATTGGCAGAGTTCGATGTTATCATGGGAATTGGTTAGCTGTCTTTATACAAAGACAACATCAACTATCATGAAATGGAGATCACTCTTCACATATTGAAGAATCCTCCAATTCATTACGTGTGTATGGAGGAATCTGAATCTCCTTTAGAATCACTTTCTCAAGTCTAGATATTAATGACTTATGAGCAAGCATGTATAACACAAATGATTAAGACAATGGAGATGATACATCTTGAAGATTTTCTTAATGTGATGGATTACACTATATATTCCTTGTGGAATTTCCTTATATTCCTCTTGATCAAGAGGTTGAGTTCTCAATTGAACTTATTCTTGGATCACAGCCTCTATCAAAGAAATATTATATAATGGACACCATAGATATAGAAGAGTTGAAGAAGTAGTTATTGGAGAATCGGGAGAAGGCATGTATATGCCCAAGTGCTTCTCCAGGGGTGCGCCAATCCACTTCATCATGAAGAAGGATTAATCAATGTGCCTTTTCATTGATTATCACAAGATCAATAAAATCATGATAAATAACAAGTATCCCCTACCACGGATATATGACTTGTTCGATCAGCTTCATGGGGCTGTTATTTATCTATGGGGGGCCTTCAGTCAAGAATTCAGCAATTATATGCGTGGAAGGAAGATATTCACAAGACATCCCTTTTAACAATGAATGGACACTATGAGTTCTAAGTGATTCCATTAAGACATAATAATTATGAAAAAATATTCTTGGATTTAATGAATAGAGTCCATAGAGATTACCTTGAATTTTTTTTGGCTGTCTTTATCGATGATATTTTGATATACACCAAGAGTAACGGGGAACTTGATGAGCATTTGAATACTATGTTGTTGAATTTGTGAAGGGATGAACTTTATGTGAGGTACAATAAATGTGAGTTCTGTATGGAATACGTATCATTCATGGGGAATGTTATCACTAGTGAAGGTATATCTTTGGATCCTTCAAAGACAAAGGCAATTGAAGAGTGGCCCAGACCAACATCTATAACATTGATATATATCTTTCCCAGTCTAGTCGGTAATATTGATTATTTTTGGAGAATGTTTCAAAACATCCAAACCCAATGGGAATGATTAAATGGAAGGGGGTGATTTTTTTCTGGACTAAAGAATGTTAGGAAGGGTTTAAGGAGCTCAAAAGAGGCTTATCACTACACCCGTACTCACCCTCCTGATAATTGGATAACTCTTTATGGTGTAAAATGATGCTTCAAATAATGGAATAGGCTATGTGTGATGAAAAATGATAAAGTGATATCCTAATTCTAAAGTTAGAAGAAAATCCATGAGGAAAACTACCACACACATGATCTAGAGTTGGCGACTGTGATCAATACATTGAAAATTTGGAGGCATTACCTCTATGGGGGATGTGAGAGATATATTCTGATCACAAGAGTTTCAAATATATATTTACATAGAAGGATATTAATATGATCTAGTGAATATTGTTAGATAAAATCAAGGATAATGAATACTCAATCCAATACCATCATAGTAAGGAAAATAAGGTGGCATGGATATAAGGATCCTGCAACTTTATCAATGATTATAGTTGATAAGGATATAATAAAATTATATTTGTAGAGGATGGGAATGTGAATAATTATTTGAGGAACATCATAAATACTTCCTCAAATGGTTTCTCATCCATCCCTCATGGAGAAAATAAAGGATTCTCAAAGAAAAGATGTGGAAATTCTGAAAAGGATGGAAGCTATTTGAAATGGTAAAACCTCTGAGTTCAAGATTGGTGAGGATGGAGTTGAATGATTTGGGTCATGACTATGTTTATCTTATGATCAAGGGATAAAGAAAGATATTTTGAATGATGAAAATATCTCAAACATATTTATTCACCCAAAGTGAAAAAAGATGTGTTGAGATATATGAGAGACCATTTGGTGGGACAATATTAAGGAGGAGATTGTTAAATATACATCAATGTCACTAGTATGTCAACTATTGAAGGCCGACAAATAAAAGTCTAAGGGAATGATTAAACCACTACCAATACCAATATAGAAGTGGGAGAACATCACCATGGACATCTATGGGGAACAATTCTATATGGGTCATTATGGATCTCCATACAAAGATAACTCACGTTATAAAAATTCAAGAGGACCTATCATTGTATCAACTTGGAAAAATATATATTAAAGAGGTGTTAAGGCTTTATAGAGAACTGATATCTATTTTATTATACTGAGATCTGATATTCACCATGTAGTTTTGGAAAAGTTTCCAACAAGCTCTAAGAACTGAACTGAACTTCAGTACGAACTTTTATCCTCAAATTGATGGCCAATCTGAGAAAACTATTCAAAAACTGGAAGACATGTTGAGAGAATGTTCTATGTACTTCAAAGGAGGCTGGGACCAACATCTTCCACTGGTCGAATTATCTTACAAAATCAGTTTCCACTACATCATCTGAATGGCACCATATGAAGCCCTTTTTTGGAAAGAGGTACAGAACACTATAATATTGGGATAAAGTTAGTGAGCATAAGAAGCAAGGACCTAAAATGGTTAATGAAATTGTTGGGAAGGTGAAAACCATCCAGAATCACATCAAGGAATCCCAATGTTGATATAATATTTGTGTAGAAAATTGTTGATCAGACCTTGAGTTTAATGTTGGAGACATGGTATTCCACTATATATCTCTATGGAAGAAGTTCAAGAGATTTGGGAGGAATAGAAAGCTATATCCCTTTGAGAATCTTGATCATGTTGGATCTATGTCCCATCAACTAGAACTTCCACCTACCATGTCTAAAGTTCATGATGTCTTCCATGAATCCCTATTAAGGTATTACAAACAAGATCATTCACATGTAATGTCTTTAAAGGTGGTTTAGTTGGAGAATGATCTTTCTTATTAGGAGTAGCTAGTGATGATCTTGGATCGTAGAGATAATTTTATTCGTAAAAATACTACCCACCTCATTAATGTAATATGGTGAAACCATAAGTATGAAGAGGAAACAAGGGAACTGGAGGAGGAAATGAAGGAAATGTACCCACACCAATTTATGGTTTAGAATGTAAATAAAAACTTCAAGGGCCAAATTTCATAATTTAAGAATAATGTAACAACTCAATGTTTAATCAATCAATATTAGCTTATTATAATTATTTCAAATTGCTTAATCACCTCAAATAAAAACATATTGAACTAATAAGTAATATGGGACCTTTAAGAATAATATTCTCACATTTTTTATTTGAATTTCGAAAATATGACTTACACTGTTGCGATTAGTACGATGTTTGGAGTCCAATAAGTTAAACTTAATTCTCGATGAATAGTAACTGTCCTTTATGAATAGTAATTCTACACTTATGAATAGTAATACTAAATTTATGGATAGTAAATCATCTATGTGGAATAGGAACCTTACCAATGAATGTATAAAAAAATTATCCATCTTATATGTGATAATATGATATAATTATATCGTAGTGTTGGTATTTTAGTGAGTCATATATATTTAATTAAAATTTTATGATTAATTTAATAATTTAAAAGAAAATTTATTTTCATAAAATTTATTAATAAATAAGTATATTGATCACTTATTATTTGATGATATTATTTATATACCTTAATTAATTTATTAAAGTGTTAGAAAAGTAGTTTTAATTTTAAAATTTGAATTTTTGAAGTAAACTATGATATTAATTAAAAATTAAATTTCACATATATAGAAAATCAATTTTATAAAATGGACTTCATTTTTTAATTCTACACATAGAAAAATGTCTGGGGTAATTTTTTGGGATTTTCATGAAATACATGATTTTTGGGTGAATAGTAAAATATGATAATTTAGCGAATAATCTAAATACATGATTTATTAAGTCTTGGATGATGACTTTCTGAGGTAAGCAACTTGGATTCGAACTAACATGCACATATTGTTGTCTTTGGCCACAATAATCATTACTATTGTTTGTCTTGTTAAAAATAATAAAATATTGAATAAAATATTGAGAGAACACTCCTCTCCTCCACTATATATTCCACCCATTTTTACCTTTTTTCATCACTTCACTCCAGCCATGTGCCTCATCCAAATTCTCATAAAATACCTCATAGTGCCCCTATAACATGTCTATAATCCCCTGGTCTCTTAAAAAGACCAAATACTCTCCCTTAAAGAGGTTCTCAAGGATGTTATATTCAAGATGAAAACTCTTCTTTTCATTTCATTTTTTTTTCTTTCAAGTTCCTTTCTTCTTTTTTTCTTTCCTCGCCAAAATTCAACCAAATGTAATGATAACTATATTAACTTAAATTTAATATAATATTTATTAATATAATGTAATAATTCATCATCATCTCTCCTTTCCCCTCATTTTATTCTTGAAATGAAAACACCATCTGAGATGTGTTAATTTATCACATTCAAGGAAAATATACTTTCAATTTCTATAATTGTCTTCAATTCAGGTCGTGAAACCATTTTTATGGTTGAACCAGACTATAATATATGTATTATTTTTAATTTACATCTTTGGATTCTTTTTTACAATTGATATTAATTTATAATTAAAAACGTGTTCATTGTGATAAAAGACATCCATTTAACCGAAACAGTTATTGTTAAAGTATTATATAATAATTCATCTTCACTGAAAAAATACAAATGAATTTTATGACAATTTAATCATTTTTATTTTAACTAATAACACAGAACATAAATTCTAGACATCCATTATCATCATTCATGTTTATCCTTACATGTATATAAGTAAACCAATCATGAAAATGATGGAAACAAAAACTCTTAAACAATGAAATTGATCTTCATAAACCATCAAAAAGACCGTGAATGATCTTAATGTGGTTATAATAAATAATATATATGAATAATAGGATATGGAAATATTAATTAATTAATATAATCTTGTTATTCTGGTCATTATGATCAAGTGAAAGAGACCATCATACTTAATGTAAAGTATTCGACCCAAACCTCCATTATTCATTCCAGTTTATCTCTATCATTGTACCAAAATGATGTTATCTATTCAATTTATATAAATCCTATAAATTTAGATTAAATGGTCTATAATATTTTATTGTGTTCCATTAATCATTCAATTTAAATGATATACATGTTTTTAAGTGGTTCCCTCCTAAATACTTATTGATAAGGAATCCCGTTTTATGGGAACTACCTAAATTCTTAAAAACTTTCAAGCGCACTCTATAATCTATTTTAAGCCACAATTTTTTTATAAAACTAATATTTTTATTATGAAAAACTTCTTGGTTAACATATTGTTTTATATAAAATATTATTCCCTTTTTTTAAATGATCTTTGATATTGTCCTTGAACCGCACTAAAATGTTTTAATTCTTAAGTTTCTTGAATGCTCTTTTAGAAAGGTATCACATAAAATTGGCAACAATTATCATGATATATTCCTATTATACTTTAATAATGTCCTTGAATTATCTAACTACTTTCCTTCAAGGAAAATTTTATGATATTCTCATTTTTCATGCTTTATGACCCGAATTATATACCCAATTCTTTCCATGGGTAACCCTTATGTCTATGTACAATTGATTGTGTATGAATATATATGTGTAAATAATATTCAAAAACATTTTATGATGGGTGTTCCCAGATAGCACTCTAATGCATTTTTTAAAGTTTAGTCTCATGAGATGCTATGTGTAATTGTATTGGTGGTTAGCCTTGACTCATGATACCATGTGCAACGGTGTTATGGGTTAACCTTGACTTGGGCTCCTCTATTTGAAAGGAGCCTTGAATCATGCTAAATTCATGTGTTATGTTTCTAAAACATTAATATGAATACATTTTTATATTATCTCACAGTGAAATTATTTGATTCCATATATTCCTTTCCATTTTATATCATTATGTAATGCCTTATAACCCATGTGCTAAAACATTATTCTTATGTTTATTCCCTAATTGGGATTTTAGCATATCCATTTGTTGAAGTTATCCCAAGGTTATCCTATGAAGATATATGAGTAAAATGGAAGTTAATACCTCTTTAAGAAAATTAAATAAAGAAATGTTTTATTTAGTCCCATGTTTTTAGTTTTATGTACATAGTATTCAAAGTCATTAGACTTCACGATCCTTCACTTATAATATTATGTTTTGTTATTCTTTAAATCCTGAAATGATATGTGTAAAATTCTAGTGTATTTATATATATATATTTCAAATAAAATTTTCTTTATATTTCATTAATTTTATATTGACTGTATCCCTAATTTATTTTCAAACTATGATTTAATTTTTAACCCTATTATTAAATATCATTCTATAGTAATTTTCCATGAAATATATATATATATATATTCTTGATAAATAGTGGTTTAAAAAATTAATCATTAATTTTAAATGAGTTATATTACTATTAATCTTATTAAATTGTTTTTTATATATAAGATGAGAAGAGTCATTATTTTATGTATAATTAAATTTTTTATGAGTTAAATATAAATAAAAGTTATTATTTATGTGAAAAATGTGTCTTTATCTCCTTGAATGTTACTAAAAATTTAGATATTTCTAGTATCTATGTTATCATTGAAATATCATGCATTTTTATTCAAGTATTAATTTATTCTATTATGCAATTATATTTATGACATTTAAAATAGAGAATTTTTTATATACATAAATTTACCCTAAATATGATTTTAGAATTTATAAAATATTATTATGTGGTGTCAATAGGTATATAATATTATTTTAATTTAAATAAAATAATTTATGTGTGTATTGTTTTCAATGGTTTTTGGAATATTATTGATAATGGAATGACTATTAAAATGATTTCTTAAAATGATCACTAGAGAACAAAATGTTATGTTATAGTATGGTGGTGAAACCAACACCTTAAAGGGGTATTTTTTCATATGATATATGGTTAAGTGGCCCTATGGGTTTTTATGTCCTCCGAAGTATCATAATTAATCATTCCAAAATTATTATTTTTAAATGGAAAAATTCAAAGAACCACTTCAAAATGTTATTATTTTAAATTTATGGTTCTCAAAATTGAATAAAAATTATTATATTTCAATATTTTGGAAACCCATTTATAGGTTTTTATTTACATAAAATAAATATTTTAAAATTATTTCCAATTATTTTTCAAACCCCTTATTGGGAAACCTACATTCTCACCCTATGTTTAATTTTTTTCATGTTTTGTGTAATTTCATTATGATGTGTATTTCTTCGAGGAGGCTTCAAAAGAAGAGGATTTATGCTATTTTTTTAGTTTTGGTAAATATTAGTGAATATATATAATTATCTAAATTCTAGAATGAAAAAGTTCATGGAATATATTAGATGTTGTGCATTTTTTAGTTTCATTTATAAAAAATATACATCATTTGTATGTGTTGATCCTGGAGTCATGGGTTTGGGGCTTCAAAATTGGTATTAGAGTTAAGGTCTAGAAAATATTAAAGATTAGATGTTTTTGATAGAGTATAGAAGTTTTATAGTCCTATTTTTTTAATTCAGAAGATCAAAATTCAGAATATTCTAGAGTCCGATGAGCAAATTGTGTGGGTGAAATTATTTTTAGGGGATAAGAATGTAATATCACAAGAAATTTAAATTGTAGATTTATTTTAATTAATAATTTTTTTTTATTTTAAAATAAATATTTTAATAAATTTTTTTATGGAAATACTATTATATATCTCTTTTATAAATAAGAATAAAATATATTTAGTACAACCAACATACAATTTCACCTTTTCATAACTCTTTAACATCTCATAAAATTTTGGTAAATCACAAAGTTCAACTTCAAATTCCCTTTTCATTTCCTTAATATGATTTCCATTACCATTCACACCTGTAATCATATCTAAGAAACAAAATCAATCATTTTCTCACTTTTAATCATTTTTTATTATCAATTTTTTTATCCTAGTCACTAGAAACATTTATGGGTTTTCACATATTTATTCCTACAATTATAACATTGACTTATTACACGATTGGTCATGTTTTCTTACAACTTCTCTAGTCTAATTAGTCTTGATTAATGACACTGTAAACATGGATAATGGTTTGGAAAGTGGGCATTTGCATAATATTTTTCAAAGATGATGATAATTTTCACCCCATCCTCATATTTTTTTAAATGATTAAAACCCAACAATATTTTAATTATATCCATAATATTTGATTCAATGATATTAACTTTTTAAAAAATAGTTTAATACGTGGATGTATGTTAATAGAAACCGAAAAAGATAGTCATATTGTATCATTTATGCTACATGGAGCCATTTTTGAATGATAATATGACCCAAATGATGGGTATTGATATTGTTTTATAGTGGTGGAAGTAATTGATGGATTGAAATGTGTGATATATATATATATATTACAAAGAATATAATTAAAATTTCATCTATTAAAAAAATTGAGACTAAGGATGGTTTTTGAAACTTTTCTAGGTGAGTAAATTAAGATTGAGGTGTTTATATTTAATCATTTTTTACTTGGAACATGGTGAGCAAGGTGGTGTTTCAATGACATGATTCATAGAAGTTTTATTTTATCTTTTTCTATTTATAAATATTTATTTACAAATATAGTTTTATGAATATATTGATGAATAATTATTTCATAATATTTTTCAAGTTTGACACACTATAATCATCTTCAGATATGGTTCTAGTTTTAAATATATTAACCAATGCTACCTTGAAAAATAATAAATTAATAATATTAAATTTAATATATATATAATTATAATTATATAATTAAATATATATTTAAATTATATATATATATGTATTTATAAATTAAAATATATAATTATATATTTATAATTGTATATGGATTGGGGTAATTAGAAATCTGTGGTTATCGGTGAGCACCAAAAAAATTAGCAATCTCCACTTTAGGGGCCCGTGCTAGTTGATTTGGAACTATCCATACTCATTTCCAAAAAAAACACTCCACAATTATATTTTAAAAAACACCAAGGTGGAAAATTTTCCCCACAAACTATTTTGACCTAAAAAAGAAAAAAATCATTTGGAACGGTTACTCATTTTCAACCTATATCATAACATTGATCCTGAACAAAGTCATTTCATGACCTAAGACCATAACGCCTAATTTTTAATTTTTTTAACATATGTTAATTTTTTTTCTAGAAAACTAATATAAATAAAATACTAGTCCCACCACTCAATAATATCTCTCACATATGTATCACAACACTTACACCCTTAATGTATTTGATGATAGTGATGGTTGAGAAGAGGAACTACATAATGGATCCTCATCAACAACCACCCTCCACCACTTCTAATTCCAGCTACAAAACCTGATATTCAGAATAAATGTAATTTATATTTCATTCTCTTATATTGTATCTATATGAGATACTATTCAATTTATTCTAATGTGGGTTTTCTACATTACCTCTTACATAGGTATAAATAAGATACTTACAATTAGATCACATAGTAGTGGGAATGGAACCATTTGATGATTTTTTACAATGGAAGGATCTGAATGTGTGACATGAAAAAGCTTTTGGTACGAATGAAAAAAGTCATGTAATATAAATATGATGTTTATTGATGTTTGGTATAGTTAAATTTGGATATAGAACACATTATATTCATTGGGATTTTAAACCATTTAGGGATGGGGAATAATAAGGGTTGTGAGTTCAGAGATGAGTTAGATGTGACAGAGATGTCAAGCTACCTAACCCCATTTTCAATTGTAGTGCACCAATATCACCTCCCCTGGATTTCCATTTTTCATACTACACATTTTACATGGGTAGAAATAGTTTATTTCATAGCTATTTGTGTTTTCAATGGTGTGTGAGGATATCACTTTTGATTTCCACTTGTTGGTGGAGATTACTACTATTTGTTTTCCACTTGAAACCACCCAAAATGGCTATATAAAGAGTCCTTGGGGAGATTTATGAAATCATTCAACCTGATGGAGTGCATTTTATTGGGAGAGATATCCTTGCATGATCCATGTGTTAAAAAAAGGGATTTGTGGAATATGGATTTTGAAACTTTTTTATTTCTGAATAAAAGGTTGGTTTTATCTTCCATTTATATATCTTTACGATATGAAAATTAATATAGTGGTATAATAGGAGGTTATGGTGAAATAGTGGTTAGAAATGGATATATTTCCTTGAATGGAAAATTCATGTTACCTAAAATAATTATTTGAAGTAATATAATGAAATATCATGTCAAGGTGATTCCAATGGTGAAAAAGACATAAACAATTGATCCAAAATGAGCTCCCTAGGGTCTGTCAATGTTCTTTCAACGTTCGGGTTCTTTAGTACCCTATTTCCAAATAATACAGTATAGTTATAATGCTCGAAACATTTCTGGAGGGATTCTAGTAGCTACTCCGGTGCGCCACATTAGTGAAACTTCATCATCATGTCAATGGTAAATCTCAACCGTTCACACTGATATAGTCATTTCATGATCAATATGTGTTTGATTTTGAGGATCATAAATTTAATTACACCATTCTCAACCATTCTAGGAACTACAAGGAGGTCCATTTTTCCAAATCATGCACCAATTTTTTTAAGAATTGAAATTCAATGGAGGGACCATCTATTGTAGGGATGATCTATTTGAATTATTCAAAAAAATCCAATTATAATTCGCAAATAGAATATCTCTTTAATGTGAATGATCATTTTGAACCCAATGAGAATAAATGATTCAACTTTAGTGACACAATTAAAGATGAGTGGAAGAAGCTAATCAAGAATGTGATTGATTAAATCCACCAATGGTTTTATCACAGTGTCTACCACCACATTTCTCAAGAGACCAGTGTGTACAAAAAATGGATGATGTATGAGAATATATATCAATAAAAGACCACTCATAACATAATACTCTTTTAAATATGATTATGATAGTTTTATTAATAATACAAATTGTATAGCCCAATACACTAGTGATTTCCAAATCCTATTAAATCAATTAGTGGATTTAGGTAAAACTCTAACTAATAAAATATAGGTGAACAACCTACTATAAAAACATCCCATTAGCCAGGATATTATTATGGTCTTACTCAAAAACTCAATGCCTTGAGGAAAAAATAACATGGAAAAAGTAAACGGTGAACTATTCAATGAGGAGGTCTGAAGGAAGGATGGCAGTTACAACTAGATGTAAGATCTCATCCATGAGAAGAGAGGGAGAAAACAAGGATGGTGTCAATGTTAAAATGTACTGGCCCCAGTAAGGGAATAGGAAGGTTCATATATGATAGTTGGATAACCTAAAAATGTTAACATTTAGTCATTGAGGAAAAAATGAATAAAACCCATAGATTGTTTCTAAAAGTAAACGGTCAATGTGGAAAACAATAAAGAATAAATAAAGAATCTCTTGTGAGATAGATTTGAGAAGTGGTAATTTGATTCAAAGATGAAGATAAGACATTCATTTAAACATAAATACAAAACAATAAATGGGTGGGTGATAATATAACATCGTACCAAGTCACCCTAAATTTTGAGTATTTCGTGACATATCAAACTTGCGACATTGGGGTAGTCAAGATGAAGAATACCAATTTAGTGGGGTTTTCTTCTTATTATTGATACCCATGACATGAAGAATGTTTGATAAAAAATCACCCTGAATGATTTTCTACATTTTCCTAGACATATAATCACCATGTTATCAGGAATAACCTTGATCAAAAATGATATGACAACATCATCAACAATGGATCATAAAAGACGAAAAAATGTTCCATTTTCCTTATCTAAAGAATCATATGCAGTACATTGTATGAAAATAATGTGATGATATTTACAAAAAACCTCAAAAAACTTGTAAGAGAGACATCTAACAAAATGTGGCATAGGAGACTCGACCACATGAGTGAAAGATGGTTATATACCCAAATGTAGAAGAAGTACATCAGTGTTGAAATGGATTAAGGACTTGATCCTTAAAAATAATTATTATCTATGAAGAAACATAAAATATCATTCAATAATACTTCATCAAGGATATTGGAGTCTTCGGAAATATTTCACACTGATGAATGCCAACCCATAGTGGTTGATTAACTAGGTTGTAAGAAATATTTTCTAACCATTATTTACAACACATCTCAATGGGTGAGTATGTTATTCTTGTAGATTAAAGACAAAGTATTGTAAAAATTAAATATATTAAATTCCATGGTGTAGATTAAAAATATGAGGATATGGATGATTATTTATTTAGACACTGGATGGGAGTACACATCCAGAAAATTTGATTCCTAATATAGGGGATATGGAATCTGAGAAGAGGGGATCATTCCATGCACCCCACAACACAGAAAATTTGAAAAATTATGTACATGGACATCATAGAGAAGGTCATAAAAATGATAATTTTTTCTAATAAACATAATCTATTTTGGTTAGAATCTCTCCGTGTTTTATTCTACCTCGTCAATAGATCAAAATTAGTCCTACTGAAATTAGTGATTCCACAAAATAGATACTATCATAAACATCCCTCTTACTCTCATTTATGGGTATATAAATGTTTTTCATTTGAAAATTTATCCTAGGATCTTAGGGTAATTATATATGGGATATTTACTCCACGATCCATCAAAGAAAATATAGATGATGAGTGGAGATACATGCTTCAGGACGGGAATGAAAAGTTTGGTATCTGAAGTAGAGATGTTGTGTTCCACACAAAAAAGAATAATGTCGAGATTCAAAATCCTAGAATGTATAAATGAGAAATTGTTGAGGAAAAAATTCATGATCTAATATCTGTACCAAAACCACCATTCATTGAATAATAGGAGGTTAAAGAAGACTCATTAGTTGTAAAACATGAGGTAGAGGAGGAGGATATTGAGATGGGGAGAATCAATCCTCTCTATAAGAAGTTAAAAACCCATCATAGGATCTAGGTGATGTTGTGATTGTAGAACCAAACATTCCACATTTTCCAAGATATTTACATGGAATGATTCCATCAAAAAAAACATTCATGGTCAGAGTACCTGTTTTTGATTAATGAGGTGGTCTATAATGATATAATTAAGCGGTTTCTCATATTAAGAACCCAAGTGGCTGCAGTTAATAGTGGATAAGATAGAGTCTATGATAAATATCTTGATATATGATTGTCTAGAACTGCTTAAAGGTTGAATGGAACTATCAAACAAATGGGTGTCCAGGATGAAGATGGTTGGATGAAAAAAATAGTTCAAGAAAATATATTATATAATAGTTAAGGGATTCCTACAGAAGAATGGATTTGACATTGAAGATAACTTTTCACCGATAGTGAATATGGAATCAATATAATCCTTTTTCATATTGGAGGATAAAATAGTCAGGGAACACGAACTGATGGAAGTAATGATCATGTTTCATTATAGTGAGCTTCGTGATGAGATATATATGAATAAACATGATGTTTTTGAGATTTATAGGCAAGAGAACCTCAAATTAAAATTTATGACATTCTTGTATAGACTAAAAAAATCTCTGAGATAGTTTTTCTAGATGTTTGGATCATTCATGGTGAGTCATGGATACAAACGAACACTGGAGGGACATTGTGTTTAATTCTAGAGGTTTACAGATTTTAACATAGTAAAAATTATACATTATGTTGATTATGTGTTTATTTTTGGGAAATAACTAATGGGGATTATCTTGTTGAAGACAGAGTTATTCTTGTATTTTGATGTAAAGTATTTGGGTGCTTATGAAAAGATTTTGGGGATGTATATCCTTTATGATAGAAAGAGGATGTTATTATGGATATCTTAGTAATAGTATGTTAAATGTGTTCTGAAATATTTCATTATGTAAAAATTCAAACAAATGATATTTATTCTTCCTATATATTTCACGTTGTTCAATATTTCATGTTCTTCATCCAAAAAATAAATCATGGTGATGGAGATGAATCAATACTACTCAAAAGTTTGAAGCTTGGTGTACCCTATAGTGAGTACAAGGCTATACATTTCCCTTATAATGGAGATTATGAGATGATTTCATTACATTCTTAGGAAGAATCCCTAGGATGCATTCAAATGGATTCTAAGGTATCATATATGAAGAGGTATCATAAAGGGACTTCAAAGTTGTATTTGTGATATAGGGGATATGCATCTGTCTTGGAGGGATATAGACATGAAAACATTGCTGAGGAATATTATAGTAGTAACCCTACATTAGGATACATATTTATATTTAGCAGAGGATTTGTATCAAATATATCATTCTTCAAGAAGTCTGTTCCTTTATCGATGAAAAATGCAGAGTACATTGCTACATTGTAAGCTCGAAAAGAGATGTTATGGGTAAAGAATATTCATCCAGTGCTTGGATTCATGCAAAAGGAGTACATGGTTCATTTAAATATTCAAATTGATTTGGACATGAAAATAAAATTCATGTACCATACCCAAATGAAGAGAATCAAAAATATATATCATTAAATATGAGATGTGAGGGATAGGTTGCAAATATGACTTGTGAAGATCCACATGAAGGATAACTTGGTGGATATTATGACATAGGGGATTTATCTGGAGAAGATATACCTTTCGAGATGTTGTAGTGGATTGTATCTAGAGGGGGATAGTTGATGTAGTTGTCCAGCTGCCCACCACCAATTTAAATGCTGGTGCACCAACTCCCCTCCCTTGTATCTCTGTTTTGGCTTCTACACAGTCTATATGTTCAACAACTATTCTTTTGGAATCCATGGTAGTTTTTAATGGTATAGTTGGATATCATTTATGAAGTCCAATATATGATGGGTAATTGATTGATTTTTTTAAAACTTCACACCTCCCACAAAATCCTATATAAGGAGGCATTGGGTATCTTTCGAAAATAATCTGAGTTGAGAGACTTAATTGTAACCTGTGAGATATTCATGAGAGATTCATGTGTAAGGAAAATGGATGTGTGGGAGGGTTCTTTTGTAACCATTATTTTTTATGAAATATCGGGATATTTTCCTCTTATATATATATATCATTGTGTTTAGGGATCCAGTAAGGAGTATAATTTTGTATACTACAATCAATATAATAAATCTATCTTTAATATTCATGGAAGCCATATCTCAATCCTTTATTTTAACATTATGTGATGAAATATTTCTTATGACCATCCATTTTATGTATATTTACTCTAGTTCTTCCTCTATTATCTCAATTCTTCATCTTTTATATTTCATGTTTGCATTTAATATATTGAATCTCTTTAATTGATCTTTGAATTTTATCTTTAGCACCACCAAATATTCATTTACTCAATCACCTTTTTACTTTATTATCTCCTTTTATAATGAAATTATCTCATATTTATTATCACTAATCTTATTTAATTATTCCCTTGTTACATAATATTCTATTTTAAGTTTTTCACTATAATTATAAATCTTCTTTAGGAGAGAATTTATGTCCGGTATCTAAACCAACCATTACATCAATATAATATTTTCTAGTTTCATTTCAAATTAGTATTCACCACCTTATGAATTCTAAAAGATCAATAGATAGTAATAGTTTTTTGTTATCCCGTTATAAAGTCTAAATCATGATTAACTATATACTTCCTTTAAACTGTCTCTATTACAAACCCATCCCCTTTATCAATGCTTGATAACCACCTTATCGATGCTAAAATATCGAGGACATTCTATTAACTAATAAAAGGGTGTACTTTTTATCAGTTCTAGAAGTAATGATAATGGGGGTCCTTTATCAAAGATATTTTTGTATTACTAATGTGATCCTTTAATACCACTAGAAATAGAAGTGATAAAATCCATACTTTTGCAGTGTGATACTAAAATTATATCACAACATATTAGAAATGATATTATTTAACTGAATTAATGTTTAAAATAAATATATAATTAAAAAACTATATTATTGAAATTTTACACATTGTTTTTTGAAATTAATTTTGAAAATAAAAATTTTCAGAGAATTTCAAAAACATCAGTGCCCTTTTTCCTTTGGACCCCAACCCCCTCTGAAAAGATCTTGATCATTCCATCAATTTCCAAAAAAGCAACCCATGTCATGAAAAAGAATTCAAATATATTGGAAAATAATTCTTGGTTTATTAATACAATATAAGAGTAAATTTAAAGTAAATATGAAATAATATAACAATAAAATGTCATTTTTATACTCAAACTACACACATTGAGTCATACCATTCACACCGTGCATCAAATAGATGTCCGATTGATTCCTAAATATCAAAAATTTCTTATGTATCATTTTTTTTTGTTGTATATAAACAATCCAAATATGTTTTTGTATTATTGAGTATGCCACATTCTTTTTTTAATAAAATGTCAATTTAAAGTGAAAACATAAACATTTAGACATACCAATAACATTGTGTATCGGTTTGAAATGCAGATAATTTCTAAATATCAAAAATGATATATGATTTATTAATAATAAATTATCATGACAATCCAACTATTTTTTCTCAGTTTTCAGTGAGTTATAAATTTTTTGAACTAAAATTTCAATTTTAAGTTCATAACATATACCTCGAGTTATACTGAGAACATCATTTATCATGCTGATGAACAACTAATTCCAACACATCCTAAATGGAATATGAATCATTCTCCAAAATTATAAAACAATACGAATGTTTTTTCTCTATTTTTAGCATGTGATTTTTTTGAACTAAAATGTCAATTTTGAATAAAAACACACACATTGATTCAAAACGATCACACCATGTGTCAAGAATTATTTTTGGTTGATTCCTACATATCAAAAATATCATTGGGATTGTTTTATTAATGTATCAACACCATCAGAAGGTGTTATCTCAGTTTTGATTATGTCACGTCTCTTCTATACAAAAATGTCAGTTTAAATTGAAAACAAGAACATTGAGTCATACTGGTCGCATCATATTTCAGGTTGACATGGGACTAATTCCTATACATCACAATTGACTTATAAATCATTTTTACATATTATTAATATAACATGAGTGTGTTTTATCAATTTTCATATTGTAACACATATTTTTAACTAAAATATCAATATCTAACTCATAACATACACTTTGAGTTATAATTGCCACACAACTGATCATATTGAGGATTGAATGATTTCTATATGTCAAAAATGAATTATGGATTATTTTCCTAAATCATGAAAACAATACACAACAACATTATCACATTTGAGTTTTTGAATTGTGTTTTGAAGTAAAATATCAATTTTAAATAACACAATCTTTGAGTCATACCAGTACGACTTTGCATCAGACTGATGTTCTATTGATTCCTAAAAGTTAAAAAATGACCTGATAACTATTTTCATATATTAAAAAGGTAACATGAGAATTTTTTCAAGGTTTTCAGGGAGGGGCACATGTTTTTAACTTAAATGAAATTTTTTTAATGAAAACACGTTCTCTGAGTCATACCACTCACATTGAGTATTTGATTGTGGTGGAAGGTTTCCTAGATATCAAAAATTACTTATGGATTATTTTTATAAATTATAAAAATAATTGGAAATTTTTCACTTATTTCGAGACTGTGACATGTCTTTAGAACTAATGTGAAGATTTTAAACTAAAACACACACATAGAGTCATATTGGGAAAACAATTTATGGGATCGAGGTGTGGTTGTTTTCTAGACTTAAAAATTTATGAGTAAATTATTTTTCAAAAGATTAAAAACAATATTAATGTTTTTTATTATCTTTGAGTATGTAGTGTGTATTTTGAACAAAAATGGATATTTGAAAATGAAAAAATAAACTTTGAGTCATAATGGGCATACCATTTATCGGATTCAGGTGTGGTTGATTGTAACACAACATACAATGTCCTTTTATTTTAAAATATGTTAAATATTTGGGGTTATGTAACAATATTAATGTTGTATAATGTAGAATGATGAATACATTGTAGGATTAAAATAAAAGTGCATCATCAGGAATAAAACATTATTATAGAGTCCATAATACCAGTATATGATTACATCATCATTGTTAAAGACTACTTATATATTTTTTTATCATATCATTTTGTTATATTAATATTATACACAATGGCCGAGGAAAAAAATTATAGATGATGTCCTTTATTCAGGATCGTCATGAAAAATATCAAAATAATTATCAGATAAAATTTTTAAGAAAATTAATTAAAAAATTATATAAAATGATGAGGAAATTAATTAAATAAGTAGTTGTAAGTCACCTATTCAGGATAGGAGTAATCATTTTTCACAATTTATTAATTCCATTCATCTCTAAAAAAGTATATTTCTTATTATGAAAATGGGGATTGTCAGAAGTCCTTGTAGTATAACGTAAATATAAAAAAGAAAAATATTAATAAATATTTTAAATTAAATTGTAATTATCATCATAAATACATATTTTAGGATTCTTTATTTTTGAGGGAATATAATATATTTCAAATAAATTTAAACATTATAACCACATGAATTTCCATTATTTTGTTTTGAGAATTTCATAAAAATTGAATGAATGAATTAATTTGTTTTGAAATTTGTTTTGATAATGGAATATTATTATATATACCCTAATACATATCTAGTTTTATAATTCAATAGGCTTATTGTACTCATGGACCATCATCATGTCATGATTATGTAAATATTTAAACATTATCCTGTCCAAAACATTTTTCCATAAAACATAATATAAAATGTATAATAGGATGTTTACATTTAAAATGTTTCATTTAGTGTATTAAAAATTGAAAAAAATACAATGTGAGATTAGTTTGTTAGGTATCCATGAATCTAATCTAGAAAATAAATCATTAAGTATCCAAATTGATAACAATATGAAAATAATGTTTCTAAGCTAAAAGGAATATGTAATGAAAGTTATAAAAATATATATTTTTTATTTAATTATAGATTTTTACCTATAAATAATGTGTATTAAGTATAATGTACTATTTCTCTGATTTCATTAAAACATTGTTGCTAATTTTTTCACTATTACATTATATTCCATTGGTTCCAAAATGGATTTTTTTGTATAAGTGATGTGAGTTCCAATGGTTCCCAATTATTGTCCACATGTATTCCCTTCAAATTATATTGACATATTTCCCTATTTTTTGAATATTATGAAAATTTAATTAATATAGTAGATAAACCATTAGAAAATAAAATTATAAAAACAAACCTCATGTATACATTTTGAATTGAGACTCCTAGCCATTCATGCTTGTGGATTTCATTTAAATTATGAATACTAATATTTTATTTAGTGTCCTTTATATATATTCATTATTTATCATCAATGATGGATGTATCACAACCTTTTAACATTGTATAAACATGATCTTGTAAATTTAGTAAATTCGTAAGTTAAATGATCATGTTAAAGGTACTTTTTTAACGATATTTTTTATTGGTTGGTTAATCCTTTATATCCATTTTGTTTGGCCTTATACTACACCCCATACAATTTCATTATATATAATAACATTCGTTGGTTATGAATTTATTCTTTAATAATTTATTGTTTTTTATAAAAATAAATTAGAAAATAATATCTCCATGATGACATGTATTTTTTCAAGGTCATATGGACACACTATGAATGTTGTAATAAAACCTTCAGCCATATGAACACATAGATAATTAGGATGACTAGGTATCTCGATAATAAACTCATGAGGTATGTGAATTCCCACTCTCACATGACCAATTAGATGCTATTTTTTAAAGAATATGTTGTTCCATATGTTACATTGTACCCCTTGAGACAAGTAGATGGTTGGGTGAAAATATATTTTAATCAAACTATTTTTCACCCTATATTATCTTATTAGAAGAAATGTTTCTGTGTCTAAAAGTGTCACATTTCATATAAAATATTATGAATTAATTGATTAGCTCTTGTAAGGAATCCCTTTTAGGGGAATTATTCACATAAATGTTGGTGGGAGTGGTGGATCTTCATGTAGTGTCTTTTTTATTGTTTGTTCTATTTTTTTCCATCCCATGAGATTTTCAAAAACCTCATATAACCAATTAATTTTTTATTATAGAGAAGTTAGTCATGTATGAATCAATTATATTTTCTTAAGTTTATCCAACTGTTAATTTATTTCTCAAAATATATCTCGGCTAACACCCCAAAACTTTCACCTCTGATGTGGTCATACTGTTCTAGTTGCTTCAAAGACAATGATAGTAGTCGTTCATTGGGTATATATGATGATTAATATTGTGTCTAGGCTAGATAAAAAATATATTAATATATGTAATCATTATTATATAATATAAATTTAAAGAAAAATATATTGTTATTGTCATACTTACACTTTTCCCCATACATTTTCTATGTTTTCATCTATTAGTGTCCCATATTTATTAACACCAGCATCCTTCCATATCACATTATGTGATATTAAATTTGATTAAATGTTGATTTATCAATCATTATAAAAAAATGGAAACTAATTTTTTTCATGTTATGTTATAGTATTATTTTAGATTTAAAATATATACCATTTTTTCATTTAAATAATACCTCGTCCTTTCATTATAGTAGGTGTACATTGGTTGCAATGCTCGTTTTTTTTCATCCATTATATATTCTTTTATAAATTAACAATTCATAATAAATTTGGAAAAATACGCATATTTTCAAGGAATTTATAACCATTCATAATATACTAGGAAAGATGTCTCTATATGATGATAAATAAAGGCATTCCATGTTTCTGGGTTTTTCCTATCTGAAAACATCTTTGTTGGGTGTTTGTTTTTTTTACCATAAGAATATTTGAGATAAAAATTTTATGAGTTTTATAAAATACTCAATAGTTCATTCAAGTGATTATTAATACAAATATAATTCAAGAGTCTTCTACTAAAAATTCACTCTCATTGGGTTAATAAAGAGTAATTCATTGTTTCATTTTGTATTAAAAATAAATAAAGTATGTAATTGTGTTTCCCAAATATCTTCCCAAATTAGTTACTCATGATTATTAAGACATTGTTTCCTAAATATATGTAAATCAGTAGGTCAATTGGACTGGTAAGCTCGATGTGACTATTGAACATGGCCTTTTGGAGTTAATAGACTCGACACTTTCATTCCATCCATCCTCAAAATTGATGCCTTTATTTCTGGACGTAGTGATTTTTCATAACACTATCATGAAACAATGATACATTTTTTTTCTAGGACATAGATTATTCACTATAATCCATTTCCTCAACTTCAACATTTTCAATATGTTGTTCCTCTGGATTGGTAGCATTGGATTGTGAAGAATCATGTTATACCACTGCATTGGGAGAATAATCAGGATGAAAAACCTATTGTCCTACATGATTGGGATAATTGGCATGTGAATAATTCACTATCTGAAAATGTGGACGAAAATTTTATTTATATTGCATAAATAAATTTGTGAAAATATAATAATATGAGGTTAAAAAATTTATATTAAAAAAATGTAACATGATTATTGAACTCTCTTTTTTATGGTTAAAGTAATTTGAACCCATTATCAAGTATCCAAATAACCTCATTATGGCCACCTATGACATATGATACCTCATCTACATTCAGAATACCTGGAAATGATTGAAACATCCCAATAAAATGGATATCATCAACTAAATTAAAAAATGAACCTTCAGTGGTTTTGGTCGATAATATAAAAATTGTTTATTTATCTATTTATAATACTTAGAACATTATAAACAAGTACATCTTATGATTCCATTATAAAGGGTTCACCTTTGTACCCTTCAATTTTGAAATACACATTAACAAATCCTAATTCATCTATTTTAACTTCACTAATGCTATCAACCAATTTTTAGTGAAAAATGAATGCATGGAATTTTACATAATATAAATCACATATTTATTTGATGATTCCAAAGAATGACATGCTCATAAAAATTGGATATTTTACCTTGGTACTGAATATATGCATCACATCAACCCCAAGTGTAAATACACTATTTTTCATGTCACATCATTTATCATGTTCATTTATATAGATTGTATAAAAATAAGTTACATAACCATTATAAGATAATACATGCCCACTTAGTTATATATCTATGTAAAGAACGACGTCTTCTCCGACGAAGAACGAGGATGACGCTCGAGCCCGGGATCAGCGGCGTGTGACGGGCGCAACGTACGACGCCATCTTCTAAATCTCTTCCCATGAAACCATTTAGCGAACATCGAAATCAAGGTAGGGGAATTTTTTATTAATTTTAAATATGAGATTACTGCTTCGTTCTTCATCGTATAAAATTATGGTTTGGAAAAACAAATGTTATCAATTGATGAGGAGGGTTCGGACAACAAGAACACGACCCAAACCTACCCTTTGTCATTTCCATTTGATGATGTCGGAGACGAAGCCGAAATGGTATGGTGCCATTGCACTGAGCTTGAGAATAATCACGGCTAGGAGGACCGCAGTGGACAGAAGAGGAACCGTGGCCGGTAGATCCACAAAGGATGAAGAGGTGAGGCACCGTCATGCCGCTCTATGGAGCTTAAGGCCGCAACCAGGCCGGGCTGCGGCGGTGGAGGACTGACGTCATTGTGCTGGCCACATGGAGGAAGATGTGGCCCACAACCGCAGGCCACTCGGCTGGAAAAACATGCCATCTACGGTTGGCCAGGCTGGAGGATAGTGGCGCCGTGTACAGATCTAGGGCACTATGAATGAAATACAAGTGAATTATACTACATAATAATTATCTGAAACTCTCTATTGTGTATAGTCAATTTTTGTATCATTATTACAACAATGTTTTGTAAACTAGAAAAGAGGTTAGAGGTTTCTATTATAAAATTACTATCATATATGTTCATGGTGCTGCAAATATAAAAATTATTTGGTTTCTTATCCCCGGTTATGGAAGAAAATGGATAGAATCATTTGATTTTAATCAATGGGAGAAGGAATGACACCTATAACTTGAAGTTTATTACCACCTACGAACAACAATAACACAACCTATATATATTTTGTATTCAACACCTTATATGATAAATGGGATGTGTCTTTATAGTGAGTATATGGTTATTTCCTCTACATAATCATCCATCTGGAAGCTCCATGAAATTAGTGTGAGAAATTGAAAAAATAAGATCTCATGTATGATTAATTTAAAGAGCTGAGGTGGAACCCTTACAAGGCCTGTAGGAGTATGTATGTCCAGTAGGCCTTAGAAGAATAAAAAATGAAGGCCTTCGGGCTGTTGGAGTCATATGATTTGAAAGGGAAAAAGATATATATAAATTAAAATGTGATTAAAATAAAATTTCGGAATGAGTTTATGATTATTCATTTCTTCACTTGATACATAGTGGTCCTAATTGTGTTTTAGGGATAAGATGTATAGGATCCAATGTTGATATTTTTTTAGAAGATGAAAACATTGACATGGCCCAATCACATTGTCTTGAGAACCCAATGATTGAAGAAACCCATTATTTTATTTGGGGTTTGATATGTAAAATTGTGGGATAGTCTCAATGGGATATGTAAATAATGAAAACTAGAAACAAAGATAAAAACAAAGACTTAAATAAATCCAATGTTGATCATAATAAATTCATACTGTGAAAAAAGAAAGAAATCAATGAAAGGAAAAAACAACACAATGATAATTTTAGTTCAATGACTGAAATACATTTTTTAAATAAAATGGGTGTAGGATAAGGTTAGAGGATGAATAAAATAAAATATTAACATGGGTAATATATAAAATTTTAAAAAAAATCATCGTTTTATTTGTTTCATTCTAAATCATCCGGATTTTGGGGTTATTTGAAATATTTAATCCTCAAGAAACTGATTTCTCCATGTTTATCCGTAACTGATTTATCTCCATCTAACATAACCTCCCCCAATATGGGAAATGAATTTGAATCACCCCATTTCTTTTTGTTTCTCCCCAAATAGTCACTGCCAAATGAGATGTTTAGTTAGTGGAAAACAATGTCTAATGGGTTTTCAATCACCCCACGTGTTCTCATTCATGCTGAAACCCATCTATGAATACATATCCACTTTAATGGAGATGGATGTAGGAAATTAATAATGATAAATTAAAGGTGAGATTTAATAGTGAAAAGGTGATGAACATGATGATTAAGTGATTTCATATCATTTAATGTGAATTAGAAATAAAAACTTACCTTAGGTTGCAACGGTATTTATTGATATGATATTTTCAAGGGGGAGCAATGTTGTTTGGATGTTTTCTGTGAGATCCTGAACAAATCAAAGAATAATGTTTTGTTATTGTAGAATTAATATGTTTTTGGAGGGTTTTATCATGCTCGTTTTTCGTAATGATAAAACCAATCATTTCTAGTGTTATAATTATAACAACAATAATGATTCTTTAGGTAATAATTAAAAAAGAAAAACATTAAAAAAATATATTAAATATTAATGAAATAAAAAAAATTAAAAAAATTTAACATCATTAATTAATTCTTATTCTTAAATTAAGGAATGTAAAAAATGAAGGAAATTGAAAAATAAAAAATAAAGAGACTTAAAAAATATTTAAAATGATTAAGTTTTATTAATTATATAAATTGTTTAAAAAATTAAAATGGATACATATTCAAATGAAGATAAATAAATATTGAATATTTTAATCCTTAATAAATAAATATGTATAAATAAATATTAAGAAATGATTAAATTATAAAAAATATGAAAATCAATAAATATTAAAAATGAAAAAATTAATGTTAATTGATAGAAAAACAATTTAACACATTGAATTCATAATATTAATTACAAGAATCGTAAATTTTTTGAAAAAATGGAGAAAATAATAAAAAGTCTTTTGAATTGATTAAATATATATATTTTAAAATTTTAAAAATATTACAACTTTATAAATAAAATTTGATGAATATGAATCATATAAATTAAAAATATTCTGAAATTATTAGAATATGGTGAATAATTATTTATAGTTCAAGAGATTAATTACATTACTAGAAAACACATAAAAAAAAGAAAAAACTAAAAAATTCTTATAAATACATTTATTATATAAATTTCAACATTTTAAAAAAATTTACTTCATAATAAATATAATTGAATATTTATTAATAATGTAAATTAAAAAAATATTATGAATATTTAAAAATAGTAAATAATTATGGACAAATATATAATAAAAAATTAATAAATCCCAGAAATATTAAAAATTAATCAATATACCAACATGTTTACAATTATTATTAAAATTTCAAACAAATATTCAACATATATACTTTTATAATAGACAAATACATACTTGTAGATGGAAGGGAAACACTAGAATTTCAATAAAAATTCCAAATTCTTAATCAAATTTCAAATTCCAATCAAATAATTAATAAGAAATTAGTCCTTAATAATTAATATCACATATGAATAAAAACAATATAAAATAAATAATTAATATCTTTATTTAATACAAAACAAATTATATTTGTAATATTAATATGTGACAATTACCCATAAATTAAAAACTTTGGAGGGATTTTAATATTTAAAATTCAATTGAAAACGTGAAAATATAGACTCTATAATAGAGAAGACCAAAAATGTGTTTCTAGTCTTTTAAAATTTTGAAAAATTCACATAATGTTAAAAACCAAGAAAAAACACATGAATTGACATGAAATCATTGGGGAATGATTGTTTATTTTTTAGACATATGATCTCACACCATGTCAATTTGATGTAGGTTCTTAAAATAATTGGAAAAGTAGTTCACAAAGATATTATAGTCTTTAAATTGATTTATAAGGTCTAAATCATGAAAAAACTCATACTAGTATGAAAAATTTGGACCCTTTCCACTGATTAATTTGGGAAATGTATGAACAGATCAGAGAAAGATCCAAGATGTGGTTTTCCTTAGATGATCATTAATATTGTCTTAGTGAATTAAATATCCCAAACATGAATTTAAATTAAAAAATATTTAAAATTTTCATGAATTTACATCAAATAATCTGAAAATGATCATTGAATTATTTTTAACATTCGTGAATAGATGGAACATAAATATGGATTGTGGTGTGAATGAAATGACTTAAAACATAGTTAATGATATTAAATCCATTAAAAATATATAGAAATGGTTCTAAAAATTGAAAATAATGACATATTAGAATATAATCTTAAGGTAAGGATAGATGATTAATTTTTCAAGTGCATGAATATATTATACATCAATCAGAGTTATATTTTTCTTGGGAAGACCAAAGACACATTTTTGGAGATTTAAAAATAAAAAATTTGAATATAGAAATAAAAACTAGAAAATAACACTGAATTGATTGAAAATTAAAGGATAATAAAAAAAATTATGTGAAAAACTATATGTAAAATTTAATCATTGTGCTAAAAATTAATTAAAAAATAGTCCTTAGAGATTTTAAATTCTAAAAAAACACAAGTCAGAGGATCCAAACAAATTAAAAAATAACCTATTTCCATGAAATATTAATAAAATGACAAGTAATTAAATTCTTAAATATAAAAATACAAATAAAAAATATGTATGTTTTAGTTTTAAAAAAATATAGGAAATGTAATTTTAGTGTTTCAACACTATTAAACAAGTTTCCAACATTAAAAACCTTCTGAATGACTAATAATTATTGTCAAAACATTGAAAAATGATCATTCAATAATTTGTGACACATATACATAAATGAAAAATCAGTTTCACATGTAGTGTACTCAGAATGACTGATGTTTTATAATTATATTAGACTATTTGAAAACATACACCCATGAATCCTAAAGATTCAAATAAATTTGAATGGGAAGGAAATATATGTTAAATGGAATCCAATTAATTTTCAATATTTATTAATAGATGTTAAACTATCCATGTTTGGGAATGGATTGGATGACTAAAATCACTATTATGGGGATTTAAAACTCTAAAATGTATACTTAACAGTCAAAAACATTAAAAAAATGAATTAATATAAAACCATAGAATAAAAATAATTAAATTATTTATGACATGAATGAATATATGACACCCCTACCAAACATGTGATTTTGTCAGAATGACTGAAAATTTGTTTTAATACATATTAAGGTCATTAAAAACATGAATCCCATGGTTTAAACCTTAAAATTCCTCATGTTACCTTGAAATATTAATAAAAAAATTAATAAATAACTTTTGTTATATAAAAATAAACACCACGTCATTCTGTGTTATCATTTTTTTGGGATTACCGAAAACCTTGATTTGGTGTTTTAAAACTCTAAAACTATAATTTACATTTCAAAACCTAATAAATGAGTATGAATTGTGTGGAAACCATAACAATTTTCTCTAAATTATTTTTGATATATATATAAAAAAATAAATCCAATTCAACTTATGATATACTTCAAATGATTTAAATTTTTTCTTCTAATTATACTAAAAACATTATAAGTGTGCATCAAAGGGTGAAAACCTAGAAAATGACATTGGATTTCTATAAAAGTATTGATAAATAACAAATGAGTTACTTTAAGGTTATTAGAATATAAACCACATGAATCTATGTTTTTAATTTCATAAGAATACGAAATCATGGTTCTGGTTTTTTAAAATAATAAAATAAGAATTTAAGGATCAAAACATTGAAAAAGTCCCTAAATTTATGTGAAATCAACAGATAACGACCAATTTATTATTTTTGATATGTAAAAAGTTATAAAACATCAATACGATGTGCACTGTGTTCTGAATGACTAGAATATATATTTTTATAGCTATTAATGTTTAAAAAACATGTGATAGAGGGTCTAAACCACATATATGCACTCAGATTTCTATAGCGACCTGAGCCTTTTACATAAAACATTTCATGATTTTAAGCATAATTAATCATAAGAGAACAATCCAAGGAACGTTAAGTCTAGTGTCTTAAAAGACTAGGTACAAATGAAATAAAACATGGATTTTTTTTATTTAATCTCCATAAAGAACTTCTAACATCCTTTGAGCTCTTACATCTTTATAGGGTACCCGAGGCAACACATGAACAAAGGTATAAGCTAAAAAGCCCAGTAAAAGAATGAACATAAGGATACATCTCAAGTAAATGAGTTAGGAGGAATGGCATAATGATATCCAAAGCATGAAACTTATAAAATCATTTAATATAAGCATGTGATCATATAAACATGGAATCATATAAATTTGGCAGAATCATAAATCATATCTTCAGTATGGTTTATGGCTAACCGCTAATCCTGTTTCCCATTTCAATATGGGTCAAGGCTAACCGCTAATCCCATTTCACATAGCATCTCATGAGACTTATCCTTGCCCAATGAATTGGAGCGCTATATGCGATCACCCATATCAATATATTCATGAATATTCATGCCACATAAATAATCATTCCACATAAATAATCACACATAATCAACCATACATAAACATAAGGGTACCCATGGAAAGAATTGGGTACCAGAATCATTACATAAAACATAACCAATGGGTGTATCATGAAAGTGTCCATTATATGAAATGATTATAACATATATGGACACTAATAGGGTAAAATAAGTATATAACATGGTATGTGGTGACAAAATATTAAAAATTTATTTTAGAAACATTAGCATTAAAACATTTTTCTGTGGTTTTAAGGAAAACACTCTAGAGATTTTCAAATAGAAAACATGACAATCTTTTATATAAAACCAGAATATAAACAAGAGGGTTTTCATAATAAAAATAATTATTTTTTAAATATAATGGTTTTTTAAAAAATAGGATTGAGTGAACTTGAAATTTGGGTAAAAATTTGGGAAGTCCCCTTAAAACGGGTTTTCTTATCTGAAGGTTCTAAGGAGAGAATCATTCAAAATCATGTATATCGCCGAAAGAATGTGATGAAAGGGTCGTGATATAAGAATATTTTACAACTAAGAATAAGTAATAAGACTAAAATAAATAGATAAGATAACACCATTTTGAAATAAATATAAGGCAACCCAAATGAATGATGAAAGTTCAGGTAGAATTCGTTACGATTTTATCGCCATGGTGTCGTGTGTGACCAAGAGGGATTGATGAGAGAGATAAGGGGTTTATCATCACTTATAAGACAATATGGCAGTGTGGGGATGGTGTATAAACATACCCCATTAATTGTTATTACAAAAAAAGGCATATCATAGTGAAAAATATTGATTAAGAGTGAAAATGAAGAGGATCCCATACATTTAATCTGTTTGTGTTCTCCACTTGTTATTGATGACCTCTTGTGACTTCCTCTTTTGGGAACCTCTTAAGGGGAGAGGTTTTGGTATTTTTAGCAGTATGAAAGCTTATAGACGTGGGGGAGGACATTGTGGAGTTATTTGGGAAGAATTTAGAGAAGTCTTGGATCTTGAGAGCAGTGGATAGAAGAGGGAGTGAAGGGGGTTTTTACAGTAGAGGAGAGGAGGGATTTCTTGATATTATAATCCTTAATTTATTATTTCATCATAAGACAAAAAATTGTAAGTATTTCATGACCAAAAATAGTAAATGGGTCATGTGAATTTGATCCAAGTGGGATTACATCATCATAACATCATCGATGACTCAATTAATCCATTATTTAGCATTTATAGTCAATTATCGGATTCCACTATTCATAAAAAATTCAAGTATTTCAGAAAAATCCCAAAAATTTACCCCAACCATTTATCGACGTCTGGAATCCAAAAATGAAGTCCATTTTATCAAAAATAAATTTCTAAATATGATTATTTTAATATTTAATTAAAATAATAATTTATTATCATAACCGATTTTAAAACATTCATTAACTCATTCTAAACTATAGGTATATCGTACTTCAAATATTAATATTATTTTTATACCACCATAGGTGATGTTACTATTAATTAGTGTATATCACTATTCATAAAGGTGTGTTACTATCCATTAGGGTAGGTAACTATTCTAAAAAAATTATTTATGTTTTATTAGACTCCAAAAAACAGCTTGAACACAACTGTGTATGTTAGATTTTCAAAATTCCAAACACAAAAGAGACAAAATTATGTTTAAATGTCACATATCACTTAGTAGTTTATTATGTTGTGTCTTCATGTGATTTTATGACATAAATATAAGATGGGAATTTCCATTGAAAAACTTTGGTTCATTACATTCTTCCCCCCTTATTAAATTTCGGCCTCAAAATTTCATTTTACATCCTAGGACAAAAATAGATGTGGTTACTTTTCCTTTATTGATTCCTCCATTTTCCATGTTCCATACTCAAACTTATGGTTCCTCCACTACACTTTGAAAAGATGGGTTGTCTTGTTGCGTAGAACCTTATCATTCCGATCCAGAATCTTTACTGGCTGCTCCACATAGGAGAGATCATATTCCAGCTGCACCACGTCTATGATTAGTACATGTGAGGGATCAAGTATGTACGTCCTCAAGAGTGATATGTGGAAAAAATCATGAACTAAAGCCATATTTAGTGTAAGTGAAAGTCGATAGGCCATGGATCATATGCGTTCAAGGATCTCAAAGGGGCCAATATACCTTAGACTTAGCATCCCTTTCTTCCCGAATCACATGACTCTCTTCCATTGAGATATTAGAAGAATGAATTTATCTCCAACATCAAACTCCAAGTCCCTTAGAAGGTTTTCAACATAGATCTTTTTCCCAATTTGAGAAGCTTTGGTGTGTTTCTGGATGACATTAACCTTCTCTGTCATCTCTTGAACAAGATCAGGCCCAAGTAGTTTTCTTTCTCCAACTTCATCCCAACAGGTTGGAGTTCTACATCCCTTTCCATATAGAGCATTATATGGAGCCATCTTAATACTTGAGTGGAAGCTATTGTTGTATGATAACTCATCCAATGATATATGGTGATCCCATCCACGTTTGAATTCTAGAGAGTAGGATCTAAGCATATATTCAAGTGTCTAAATAGTTCTTTCAGATTGGACATCAGTTTGAGGATGATAGGCCATGTTGAAATTTAATAATAGTACTCAAAGAATGTTGAAGGCTCCTCCAGAATTTAGATGCTATCCATGGATCACGGTCAGAGACAATTCAGAGTGGAACACCATGTAGTCTCACCACTTCCTTCACAAATAACATTGCAAGTTGTTCAAGCGAGATATCTTCCCAAATAGCGATGAAATGGAATGTCTTGGTGAGTCGGTCTACCACAACCCATATCGCATTATTTCCCTTCGATGTCTTCAGGAGACCCGTGACAAAGTCTATAGTAACATTTTCCCATTTCCACACTAGTATAGGAAATGGATGCATCATACCTTTGGACTTTTGTTGCTCAGATTTAACATGCTGACATACCAAGAACCTTGATATATATTTTCCAATCTCCTTCTTCATGTTATCCCCCCAGAAGTGTTCTCGGAGATCACGATTCATTTTGGTACACCTAGGATTGATAGATAAGGTCAAGCTATGTGCATCAATCAATATCATCTTCTTTATCTTTGGATCATATGGTACACATAATCGTGTCCCAAATCTTACAAGTCCTTCCACATCAATTTTCAAATCGGAGGATTTCCCATTTTTAACAGCTTCCACCCTTTTTGGAATTTCCACATCCTTTATTTAAGAAACCTTTATTTTCTCCATGAGGGATAGTTGAGAAATCCTTTGAGAAAGGATTGATGATGTTCCTCCCTTAATTATTCCCTTGTCCATCCTTTTCAAATCCAAGATGATCAGATCCGTTTCAATTCTCATTGATAAAGATGCCAGAGCCACCTCTACCTGCTCGTATCCAGGCAGGGATGTATTTTCTTGATAAACCACTTACTCTATACTCACCAAAATTTAGGACTGTTTTCTTATAATTAGCCTCATCCTTAAGGTTCTCACAAAGGTGCTCTATTCCTAATCTCCAAAAATAACTAGACCATCCTCTGATACCAACTATAGTGGCCCGAGCATTTTACATAAAACATTTCATGATTTTAATCATAATTAATCATCAGAGTGCAAGCCAAGGATCATTATGTTTAGTGTCTTGGATGACTAGGTACATATAACATAAAACATGGGACAAAAAATTCTTTATTTAATCTAAATAAAGAGCTTCTAACTTCCTTTGAGATCTTACATCTGCATAGGGTACCCTGGGGAACACATGACCAAAGGGATGAGCTAAAAATCCCAGTAAAGGAATGAACAGAAGGATACATCTCAAGCACATGAGTTAGCAGGCATGACATAATGATATCCAAAGCATGAAACATATAAAATCATTTAATATTTGCGCAAGATCATATAAATATGGAATCATATAAATGTGGCAGAATCAATAATCATATCTTTAGTACGGGTCTATGCTAACCTCCATCTCATTTCCCATTTCAGTACAGGTCAAGGCAAACCACCAATCCCGTTTCACATATCATCTCATGAGACTAATCCTTACCCAATGCAACAGAGCTCTATCTGGGCACACCCATATCAACATATTCATTAATATTATTGCCACATAAATAATATTTCCACCTAAATAATCATACACAATCAACCATACATAAACATAAGGGTACCCAAGGAATGAATTGGGTACCACAATTAGCACATAAAACATATCCAACAGGAGTATCACGAATGTGTCCATGAAATGAAAGGATTAGAACATAAATGTAAATTCATATGATAATATAGGCATATAACATGGTATGTGGTGACAACATATTAAAAATTTATTTTATAAACATTATCATGAAAACATTTTTGTGTGGTTTTAAGGAAAACACTCTAGAGCTTTTCAAATAGAAAAGAGGACATTATTTTATATAAAACCAGAATAGAACCAATAATGTTTTCATAATAAAAATACTGTTTTTATAAATACAATGGTGTTTTAAATCCAAGGATAGAGTGCACTTGAAATTTGGGTAAATGTTTTTGAAATCCCCTTAAAACAGGTTTGCTTATCGGAATGTTCTAAGGAGGGAATATTTCAAAATCATGTATATCCATGAAAGAATGTCATGAAAGGGTCTTGAAATAATAATCATGTACAACTAGATATAAGTCTTAATACTCACATAAATAGATAAGATAACACCATTTTGGATGAAATATATTGAAAACCGAATGAACAAAGAAGGTTCGGGTAGATTTCGTTACGATTTTATCTGCATGGTGTTGGGTGTGACCAAGAGGGATTGATGAGAGAGATAAGGGGATTATCATCACTTATAAAACATTAGGGACGTATGGGTAAGGTGTATAAACATACCCCATCACTTGTTATTACACAAAAAAGGTATATCATAGAGAAGAAATCTTGATTAAGAGTGAAAATGGAGAGTATCCCTAACCTTTAATTTCTTGGTGTTCTCCACTTGTTATTAATGACGTATTGATAGTTCCCCATTTGAGAACCTCTTAAGGGGATATGTTTTGTAATTTTTAGGAGGCTGAGAGCTTTTGGACCGGGGGAGGACCTTGGGGAGAGATTTGGGCAGAATTTAGAGAAGGATTGGACCTTGAGAGGAGTGGAGTGAAGAGGGAGTGAAGGGGGTTTTTATAGTGGATGAGAGATGAGATTTCATGATATTATAATCCTTAATTTATTATTTCATCACAAGAAAAAGAATAGTAAGTATTTCATGACCAAGAATAGTAAATGGGTCATTTAAATTCGAACCAAGTGGTCTTACATCATTAGAACATCATCGATGACTCAATTAATCCCTTATTTAGCATTTATTGTAAATTATCAGATTGTACTATTCATAAAAAATTCAAGTATTTTAGAAAAATCCCAAAAAATTACCCGAACTATTTTTCAACATGAAGAATCCAAAAATTAATTCCAATTTTCAAAAATAATTTTCTACATATTATTATTTTAATATTTAATTAAAATAATAATTTATTATCAAAACCAGTTTTAAAACATTCATTAACTCATTCTAAACTATAGGAATATCATAATTCCAACATGAATATTATTTTTATACCACCATAGGTGAGGTTACAATTCATTAGGGTATATCAAAATTCAGAAGGGTATGTTACTATTAAATAGGGCAAGTTACTATTAAACAAAAAAAATATTTTTGTTTTATTAGACTCTAAAATACATCTTGAACAGAACCGTGTATGTTAGAGTTTCAAAATTCCAAACACAGAAGTAACAAACATATGTTTAAAGGTCACTTATCAATTATTAGTTCATTATGTTCTGTTTTCATGTGATTTTATGACATAAATATAAGAAGATAATTTCCCTTTAAAAACTTTGGCTCATTACAATTTCCACCAAATATTATTAATGAGTGATGAATAATTTTTTAAATGAAATAATAGTTGTCACATAAATTAGGGTTTTGGTTTTTTTGGATGATATAAAAGGTAATATTAGTGAATTTAAACCCTAAAACATTCATATAATGGTCACAATATAGAAAAGACCATGAATTAACCTCAAATCCTTAGAAAATTATTTTTGAATTATTTTTAACGTGTAAGCATAGATGAAATTTTAATCCTATATGTGGTGTTTTTTGAATGATTGAAAAATTATTTTTAAAAATATTATAAATTTCCGAAATATGTGTTAAAGGATACAAACTAAGAAAGCGACACGATATTGGAATTAAATCTTCGAATAATGACTATGGAATACAAATTCAAATGTATGAACATACATCAAATCAATCATATTTTTGGATTTATCAGCATGGATAAAAATCCATTTATGGTGTTTTGATACTCTAAAATGATCACATAACAATCAAAACATTGAATATGGCCATAAATTAATTTGAAATCATAATACAAATATTTTTTAATTATTTATGGCATTTATAAATTAATTCAACATGAAAAGTCTCAGGTATTGAGAAATGGTATATTGGGTTGGATCTTGGATTGACCATGAAAATTTAGACATTATTAAGGTCTTATGGTGTACCTATTTTCCTAATAATGAGTCCTAGATGTCGGTCTAAACATGAGGGTATATGTGTTGAGAAATTATGTTATGTGTTTTATTTAGAAGAGTTTTAATGGATACAATTGAGTTTTGTGCATGATTTCTTTAATTTTATTTGTTTAAGTATTTTTTGGTTGAATATGTACATGTTTTGATGTTCAAAATAAAGCTTGAATCTGTTGGTTTTAAAATATATGGTAGGACTGGTTTAAGTCACATTCTATCACAAATTGGGCTTTTTAAATGTAATGTATTATAAAAATTTTAACTGTTAAACTAGTCAACAATTTTGAATTCATTTTTTATTGAGTGTTAGAACGAACAAAAGAATGTAATTCATAGGTTTACTATTTTTTCTATATGATTATGGTAATCTGGTCTTACCAAGGTATGAATGATAATACGTCTAGAATTTGATCTTCCAGAAGTACATCCATTAGAATAAAATCAATTATAATTTGAGTTTGGTGGAAGGGGATGTAAAATATATAAATCATAGTAATTCCTTGTGATATTTAAAAGTAATACATAATATAAAAAGTACCTTATCTATTGAAATATGGATAAGTATTTCACATAATGGTATCTGAGATGATATACAAGAGTCATTTTGTTTTTTCCTAAGACTGTAAGAGTAAATCAATGATTAAGGGAATATATAAGTGTATGTTAACCAAATTTATATGTTTATCTTGGAAATAAGTTCAATTCATCCTATTTGAGAATTAGGAAATGTGTTGGGATGCCTTATGAAACATAATGGTGACTGGGATAATGCATGAGTAGAATTTCCCTATTATTCATATGGTTCCATGACATAATAAATTTAGATAGTGGATAATATGTGAAGGTCATCTAATACCTTCAAAACATTTGTAACATTATTTCTTGAATATGACCACAACTGTTCTAAAAGATGATTTCTGTATGGATGAACAAATACAGTTATAAAAAAGATAGCTTCTATAAAACAATTGGAACTATACTTTTTCATAATAGATAATGGTTTCAAAAAAAAAGAAAAAAATATTGAAAATTTTAAAGGGGTGATATGTATGGGAAATTATGGAGTTTCATAAGGGTCTTCTAGGTCCATATATAAATCAACCCTTAATTTTCAAAGGTGACTTTTCGTTTTTAAAAAAAAAAATTGTTGTCAGTATTAATATATTTATTATGTATTAAAAAATGGTTTTATGCCATTTCAACCAAAAAAATATTATTATGACATAGATTTATCATCTTAATTATTCCTCCTTATTTTAAAATAAATATATATCAATTCACACTAGATTGTTGAACATTATTAATAAGATAGTATCCATGGCATAGAATCTCAATATAACTATGTATTTTTTTCATATTTCTCAATATTAACATGAATCATTTTAAAAATCTTTAATCATATGGATTTTTTTTGACTTCAGTCAATCAACTATAATGATTTGAATTAGATTATGGGATTTCATATATAGAGTCATGTTAAGTCTATGTAGGAGGTTTATAGTTATTTCATGTCTTATGCATGTGACATACATTCTGTGATAAACATGTGAGGGTAGGGTTTTATATTTCTGATCAGAAATAGAACCACATTTAGTCTTTAGAGATTGTAAGTTAAATCAAGTTGTAGACTCACTTAGAAGATGATGATTTCCAACTAGACTAGTTTAATAATGTGATAATAGGGTCTGATAGGTATGACGTTTCATTTTATAGATTTATTATTCTAGGAAGGAAATTTTGGATATGGTTACCTAGTCTAATTTAGATGTTGTGACCACAATCACAATGGAGATAATGTTTTATTATGGTGTGGTCTTAGGAACGGTGATAGCCTCTCACCATGGTTCTGAGTTCATTTGTGGGTAACATGCAGACATGGCTTGACCCTGAAGGAGGTTTTAAACAAATGTTTTGACTGGTATACATTACAATTTGCTTTTATGAATGGTCATGTTATTAACAATTGGTATTGATTATAGACACACCAAATTTTCCACGTAAGATTATGGAGATCAATGAATGAGTGTGGTATCCTCATCATAAATGTGAGGAATGGTTAGGCTTCTAAGATAGAGTTTTTAAATTATTTAGATGTGTTGTGTGTTGTGGATGTGTTGTAGGTCCATTGAGGTAGACTCATAATGGTTGTATGTTATTGAATGGAATTTGATTCCATGTGATACGAAATTAGTGGTAAGGATGAGGGTATTTTTTGTATGCTGAAATTTGAATGTATCATTCTACTCTGGAACTAGCCATGATAGGTACATGATAAATTGGGACTTATTAAGCTCGAGTGGAGTAGGCTGTGTAACAAGTGGATTTCCATTTATGGTGATTTTCATAAATTCATATATGTGTGAATACCTGCTAGAGACCCTATTATTGGAGTCCTAATTAGTTCATCCTAAAACCCTACAAGTTAACTCCAATAAGCGAGTAGAATTTATATTTCAATGAATAGGTAAAGGTAAGGATATTTCGTGAAGAGATTAGTGGATATGAATTCACTGATGGTGTGTGGACGAGATAGTTTTGTTTTTCCGATGGGCTGAGTGGTTCCTTAGTGCCGAGTTAGTGGTCTAAATTTTTAATGACCCAGACATTTTAAATGATATTTCTTTCTTGAGAAAATATTTCTTCAATTATTTTATACACAAAAAACCCATATGTATTTAATAATGTAGTGTGTATAAATGAAAAATGTGACCATCATGGTTTTACTATATATCATTTGGTAAATTATGACCGTTGGTCAAAATGAAAATTGGAAACTATAGTACTATAATGAATTTTAATTTCATAATTAGTGTTTATATTTATAAATGAAAATGTATAATTAATGAATTAATGTGAATTGATGGACTCCACCAGAAGAGTTTTTTCATATGGAGACCATTTTTCAAAACATCAGATGGAGGGAGAGTCACTGGGGTTTTCCCTTAACCAATACCAAGTCGAGATTTAACAAGTGAATTTTGAATGAAATTACCTACCAAATAAGTTCCAGTTAGTGGGAATTAACACACTATCAATATTATCCAAGCTGCACCCGAAATCTATCACCATCATACACTTTAATCTTAGGTCACATGTGGGTATTATAATGCGTTTTCTGTCCAGACCATAGTTACTTAATGTATAATAACATTGTAAAAATAAATTTTTTTCCTAGTAGTTTCATTTTAAGAATATCTTTTCTTAATAAAATATATTTTTAATTAAAAATATTTTCATAAATTAAATTTATCAGAAACAAAATATTCTTTTTAGAAATGGTCATATTATTTTATTATGTCCACAGAAAATTTTAATTGTTAGAAATTGGACTATGCATTAAAATCCTCTTATATTTTAATAAATAAATAATTTTATATTTAAAAGTTAAAAATACAATATTAAGTGAAATATTCTATTAAAATAAAAATATTTTTCGAAATCTGCATGTAGAAATTTGGATAAGGTTAATTTATGATAATTTTCTAAAATAATTTATTTTCCTATGAATAGTAAAAATATAGAATCATGTTTAAGGTATGTTTAATGAATTCATAAATAGTTTATAATGAAATAATAATTAATTAACCAAACTCCACTAAATAAAATATTTTATTTTATTAATATTAATTATTTGAATGTAAATTAATCTATTTATAAACCTAAAAGTTGCATTCTAATGTATAAAATGGAGACATTTACTTGAAAAATATTTTTTTGTAGAAACATTACTTATCAATGCCAAAATAATTAATAAAAATTATACTTGCTTATTGGGTAAAATAACTTCTAATGTGACCCAAATTTCAAAATCCATGGGGAATCCATGGTAGATGCAATGGTTTTTTATTTTCCACAATCAAGATTTCCAAGGGCTATATTTGGAAATTATTACATAAATACTCCATTTTTTCTATAAATAAGCACTGATTTCTCCATTTACATTCACTAAAAATCCATCCTATCCAAATTTATGGTCATTTTATTTCCCATGGATCCCCCACATAGTGTTATAAAATTATCAATGTTCCATTTTTCTAGATTTTAGAGTAACCCTTCAAGGTAAGGGAATTTTCCTTTTTTCTCTTCAATTCAATTACCTCTTTTTGTATGTAAAATATTATTATTATGATTAATCACCTGTATTACCATTTTTTTCATACAAATTATACTAAAATTTGATTTATTAATGGGAGACCCTTTTAAACTCCCATTTCATCTTTTTTCTAAACCTATATTTTATACTCACCATGTTGTTGAATTCCCTCCTCAAATTTATCACTCTATATAAGAAATTCTCTTTTATTTTATTTTTGTGAATATCCAATCCTCTTTATTTTCTTAGGGTATTCAACTATATAAATGAAATTATTAATTTTATTTGGGTATTGACATATATGAAATTTTCATTCCGTTTCTGTGGGATAAAAAATACATTTTGATCGTGTCTTTGTGCACTTTTGAGAAAAAAAACACTTGATTAGAATGTTTTTATTCATTCTCCATTGTTTGTTAATGGAATTTCTTATTATGATCTACATGGATCAGATTAATTATTAAATATTATGTTTATTCTAGTATATTTCTTGAATTCATTGGGTAATGAATTTAATCAATAGGGATGGCACGTTTTATGATACCTTGGTGAATAACCTTGGTAATTTTCATTTATGATACCATGGTGACAACCCTTGGTGAAATAATTATTAATATATCATTTTCATTTTTTTCCACATTTCCATTTTATGATTCGTATTCTTATATTTCATATATTATTCATGATCCATTCCTCATTAAACAATGACATTCCTCATGATCATACTGATATTCTTTATGATCATAGGTAAATTGTTTCCCTTACATGGCCTCATGATCACCCCTTTCTTTTGATGTATTTCCTGAATATATGATATGCAATAAAAGCAATTATGATCAAATAGTATGGATTAGAAGAATTTTTTAATTTTTAATTTATTTTGTATATTATTCATATGAAGCTAATCCTTAAAAGATCCAATGTATTTACCATGTAATGAAATGTTGTGTAATAAAAAGGTGGGAATCAATACTAATTGTTAAATTATGCATGTAAAAATGTGATCTATACATGATAAATCCTAATTATTTTTATATAATTGACTAATAAATATATATGTTTATATGGATTATTGTATATATATTCTGACTTTTTCATTTTCTATTATTTCGTTCTTCATTAATTATTGATGTAGAATAATTATTTATTTTTTACATAGGTTATATTCTCCATAATATCATACAATAGACCATCAGCGTATCTATATATCCTTTAATAAACAAGGATATGTGTCTAATGTCTAGTAGATCTATGATCTAATTACTATTGAGTGATCCAAGTCAGAATATTTCAAAGTGTTCTCAGAGTATGGTAATTATAAAGTTGTATTTATTTGATTCTTGTTTATTTTTTGGGTTATGGTAGATAGAGGTTTTGGGTTGTTTTATAACATGCTTCTTGAAATTAATAATTGGATGAATAAAATTTTGTATGCCTATCCATCATTAGTATGTACTAAAATAAAATTAACTTTAAGAATTGAGGTTACTGTGTTGGATTTAGTGGTTACATATGGGTAATTTTATTTATACCCATAGAAATTTTATTTTAAAGATTTAAATTTTAGAGTCTTATCCCTAAGAGGAAAAATTTGGTATTCGTTAATAATTATGGGAATGTAGGGATTACATGACATGTACATTCTAGCTTGTGATTGTTGTTATGGTTCTATAATATAAATGAGTTTGGATGATTATAGAGTCAGGAAAACAATAGATAGTCTTTTAATAACAATATTCATGGTGGAAAACTACTCAATTTTATTAGGTGGGTGATTTTTAGTCGAATAAGTATATTCTATGTGTGGTACCTAAGTCTGACATGGGTAGGTTGGAAAATGAGGATTGATGATGCGTATCATGGGTGTAGTTCAGAAGTGTAAGGGATAGTGGGTCATGTTGTCTGTTACTACTTTTCATATTTGAAATATCTAACATATTATAAATATAGTGAGCATGGGTTTAGTGCTGAGGTTCCCCAGTTCCTCTAAGACATTGGATAGATTAGGAGAACAAGGAGATCATAGTGAGTGTTATATTACTAATTTAATAGTGAGATCAGGTAGGTGAGCTATTTATGGAATATTTCAGATGAGATTTTTATTCAATGAATCCTCATTTTTTCATGGTAAACGGTGAAACCTATGAAATGGATTATTTTACTAGGTTTGGATGGTTGATTTTATTGTCAAATTGAGGCACCACCATGGTGGATAGGAATGTTAGAAAACTATGTGATTAAAGTAATTTGGAAAATCATCTGGGAAGCATAAGTGTTGATAGTTAAAAATTCGGTGGTGACTTGTGTAGATTTTGTGGAGGTGAAATTGGTGCTGATAGTAGAGAATATGTTGTTGGATGGGAGTATACCTAGCCAAAAAGTGGTGACAGTCAAGATAGGTAGTTGAGATCTGGGTAACTGGATGTGGGGTCATGAGGACAACCATAATTGTAGTTACAGAAAAGTTTCAATGTTTCCATCAACGGATTTGTTTTAAGGGACATATTTTAGTGTGGTATGATAGGGAATGTTTGAAACCAATGGGATGAACCATCAGAGCAATGATAAGCATGTGTCAAGAAGGAACATCTAGAGTAATTTTATTAGGAGATCTCATAGCCAAATTTGGGTAATGGTTTAGGTGAGGACCAAGAATATGAGGTATGTCCAATAGAATTACTTGGATTTAGAAACTGGGATACAACTACATATTCAAGTTTAAGTGGTTGATGGGTCACCCAATAATAGGGTTTGTAGATGGTATTAGGTGTGACTTTTTAGAGATTTAACATATTTGGAAGTGGGGCTTCTAGTCTGGTTGATGTGATTAAGCTTATATACTCATATTAGGCAGGGGAACCATCAATAATCACAGGTAAATCATGATAATGGCGATTTTTGTTTTATTATATCATATATTATTTGTTAATGTTCTTTTATTATAAATTGAATGATTATATTCTAGTTTATGTTTCAGAATTAATTATTTTACATTATTGAAGTGAGTATTGGCATTATGTGGGTTAATGATAATTAGTAAATGGGGGCTATGTGTGCATTTTTTGGGAGGCTTTTTCAAGATGAGTATCGGTAGGTAATTTGTATGGTTTGGAGTGCCATAGAAAGGACTAGTCAGTATAAATTGGGAACTTGAAGTTACTAATAAAGACATGAATTTATTTTAGAATCATCATTGTATTTCAAGAGTGAAGTGGAGGGGTTTCTTGGGTCTCAAAAATAACTAGTTAGTTTGTGACTCGAGATAGATTAGTGAAGTGATATCAAATTGGGGAGAGGATATAATGATCTGGGTATTTAAGAAAGGTATTTCTATTCAAATCATAGATTTACCATTATAATCTAGAACCTATCAAGGTGTAATGTTTGTTAGTATAGTTAAGGAAATGAGTCAAAGGATATGGAAAAATCTCATGCCTTTAGTTATTGACAAATTATATTAATTTCTGCATTTAAAGAATTTCTTAATGTTTAGAAGTGATTTTTTTTGGTATTTTTGAAAATTTTTATTCTATCAATTTTCTAGATTAATCTTGAATCCCTCTTAATATATATAATAAATTTATAAATCATGTGTTATTAGGTATAGATTTTGATTGGGGTAACTCGTAGGTTACGGAAAATTTATGGGGTTGTAGATGTTACTTACTTTTGAATTTATAATTTTTGAACATCTCAACCATGTGAATATAATTGATTGGTTGAGTGTTGGAAGTAATAAATGAATTAGATCCATATAATAAAAATATTACGTTTGGGGGATTATTTAAGAGTGGTTCCACTATTATCAACAATTTCGTAAGTCGATATGTAGATCTACTATAAATAGTCATATTTAAAGTATATCTATCAGAATTGGAGTTTTTTAGGAGGGGATGTAAATTTTTAAGATTTTTAAAGAAAAATTTACATTTAAAATAAATCCTTATATGTAAATTTCATCATGTTCAAAATAATTATAAATTATCATAAATAATTGAAACCTAGATGATATAGAAGATTCATTCTATATTTTCCCAAACTACCTAAAAGTAAATATATGTATAAGGTAATATGTATGAGTAAGATTCCTAGATACATAAGTGTAACTATTGAATATATATGATTCCTACAAATTGTAATATTACAAATTTTTTGGAAAGATCTTTGAAATGTAAGGATAACTAGGATGTTTTGTATGTTTCATTTCCTTATGATTGATAATGGTCCCTAAATTTGTAAATTTAGATGTCGAATTATACATAAGGCTAATTTAAGATGTTGAAATTTTTTTCCTATGGTAGTATTATAAGGGAAGTAATGTAGTTCACAAAGATGATCTTTGTAAATAAGAAATAAGTCGTATATTTGAATGATGGTTTCTGGAAGGATAAATTAGAACTACTATTTTTCATTTACACTTATGGGTTCTAGAATTAGTGAAATTTTATTAAAATTCTAAAGGGGAGATATGCACTAGTTGGAATGGGGTTATATATAAGGGTATTTAGGGTCTATACATATGTCTCCCAAGGTTTTTAAAAAGTTATTTTGATGAGTTTTTTCTACAATTTTAAAAAGAGAAATTAATTTATTTATTATGTATAAAATTTCACAGAGATATATTTTATTCAAAAACAATGTTTTTCCCTGGTTTTCACCTCTTAGTCACTTATCTTTTCTTCTCGGTAGATATATAACTTTATTGTCAGGTAATTAAAGGATCTAAATAATAGAGTAACCAAAAATGTTAAAAGTGGCCTATAATTGTTTAATTTTTAGGTATATTTGAATTTCTTAATCTCTTTCTAGAAATATCTAATCCTGGGGATTTCTCCATATTTTAGTGAATCAATTTTTTTTGAGTTAAATTAGATTTTTGTATTTTATTGGTGGATTCACACTAAATCAAGGATGGAATTTCCTATCTATTATCTTCTTTATATTTGTTACATGTGTTGTGTGGTGAATGGTAAAGGGAAGGGTTGTATATTTTTGAAAAAACATAACCATGTGTAATTTTCCTTATTTGTAAGAGACATCATAGGGTTGTCTCATATAAAAGAGTGACGTGTTTGAACTTTTATAGTTCCCTTATTTGGTTCTTTTTTATGTGTATGATGAAACATGTTTTTTATTTAGTATTATTGGGAAGTCGTATAGGGTGTGGTTAACTGGTGTGATTTATAAAGTGTGACCACTTTCATAGTGGTGATAGGGGTTAGATGGGGTGTATCCTCATGGATACTGATTTATTATCATCACGGGGATGGTACTTTTGGGGTTGTATGCACATAGGATATGATCATTGAGGTGATTTGTACCCCTCATTGAATGTTTTATAATTTTTAGTTTGGAAATTTGAGGGGTAATGTTGTTGACCAATGATACAGAGGAGGAATATGACATAATTGACCATGGATGGTAATAGAGATCACTCGATGTGAGAGAGATATTTTTTATACATGTAATGATTATTCATGATTCTAAACCATATATTATTAATGTTTTTTGATGCCACGATGCCTATGATGTAAGATGTGGATGTTTCATCGAGGAATCATGGTTAACTGTGAATGGTTGTAATTCAGGAGATGAAGTATAATCCTAAGAGATACAAAATTTATAGAAATGTTAAGGGAACATAAATTATTATAGATTGTGGATGTATCATTCAACATTGGCACTAGATGAAGTTGGTATAGTCCCACTCAAGTCTCATTGGGAATGAGTACAACATATTGGGTGGTGTGTTTTTTAATATATATTATGTATTGTGTAAAATGGTATATATATTAATATATGGATATTTCCAATGGAATCTAGTTTTGTTGCCCTAATGTGGTCATAATGACATTGTTCATGGGTCCTCTGGCATGTGTGATGAATTTATGTTTCTTCTAAATTGTAAAGTTATGTCTTCATCTCGAGGATCACAAAGTAGATGGATGAATATATGGTTTAGAGGCTTGATCACATATTTTTTTAGGTGTGTTGGATGGTTTCTTGTTGTTGAGAGGGTGGTTTATTTTTTTTACTTCATACATGTACAAATGATATCTACCTATGAGTTATCCTATTTTATTTTGGATAACTAAATATGAATTTTAGAACTTAATATTGTTTATTATATATATATATTTTCTAATTTTTTATCTATGACTTAATGTTACTTCCATAGTTTTTTATTGATATTATTTATTATCTTTAGAGGGTATAGTTTTTCCACTATCACATCCAAGATACCCAATACTATAAGGTCTATTCTCTATCGGAAATATGAATTGGTTTTTATAGTGTGATCTGGTTCATGAAATTAAAAATAGGAATCCAATTATAGTGATTGGAAATTGGTATTTATGTTAGTCATGTTTGTTCTTTAGATTAAGGTAAATGGAAGTATATGTATGTTTCAGAAATTGATTATAGATAAGGAACATTACTGTTGTGTTCATGGAAAACAGAAGTATATACTAAAATCCTTCACACTGGGTTAATAGGGATTGATTTTTTTATGTTGTTACAGTTGAGTTATCTATTGTGGGACCATGGATATTTGTTGTTTCTATGGTTAATTGTGGAATGCTATCCTCAATGGGAAGGATTTGTTTCCCCTGAATCATTATTGAAATATAGGTCTCCCAAGACATGTATGTTCCTACATGTGATTATCATTGTGTTACTATGATTTAAAGGTATTTGGTTGTTTAATGTGTTGGGAATAACATATATAGTGTTTTACCATAAATATTCTTAGTGAAATTCTAATTATCCACCCATACTATGTGATTCTTCGTGTGAATATGTATGGGGATCTTGTGAGTATATGGTGTGTGTTGTACCTAATCCTAACATCTATACGTGGGTGCTCGAGGACATATGATGCATGTAATGGGTGTGGAAATGAAATTTTTGGAATTGTGTGGAATTTTTCCTATTAATTTTTATATTTGTGATATCTAGATTATTATAATTGTATTGAGCATGGTATTATTATAGAGGTGCTTAAATTCTTCCCAGGAATTGGCTAAATGAAAAGCTCAAATAGTTCCTAGATTGATTTATATCGAGCATTGAATGTGGAGCTTTGGGAGCTATGTCATCGATGTATCAGAAGACAAGGGGGATTTAATAATAAAATCCTTCAATATTATTGGTAGAGGTAGAACTTAGGGTAGTAAAGTACTATATTGAGTGAGTGAATATTATTTATTAATAGATAAAGAAACCACAATGGTGGGGGAATCAATTTCTAGGTATATACTCCAAGGGACAATGAATTATTTGTGGGACATATAGTTATAGGTGGGTAGGAATGAGGGTTTAACATAGATATATTTTTAGATAGTCAACCAGTCATTGATAAAAGAGAATAGCCTCGTAGAAGAGTGTGTATCAATTCCGACTATGGTTCTAAGAGAGATAGGGATTAATGCTCTAGGTAATAGAAATAAGGGACATGAGGATACCCAATAGGAAATTTAGAGAAGTTGTTTGATGATTCCACCATGTAGTGGGTCATAAGTGATGTGTTTTATATATTGGATGAAATTCTATTTTCAATCCTTCTGTGATTGACCATCAATGAATTGTTAGGCATGTGTTTAGATGGAAAATTTGGAGTGATTTTTCTGAGTGAACATGTTGTATAGAAAGGGTCATGGATTGGGAAAATCTGAGGAATTTGATATTGGAATGAGCAAATTATTTAGAGATTGTATCTGAGATATGACAATACATCATAGACTAGGTTGTTGGATGGATACCTAATAGGGGGAATGCATGATAGTGTGTGTGACTTTATAAGGAGGATAGGTATTTGGAAATCATACATTAGTCCAGCTACCTGAAACGGAAATTAAATACTCAGATCATGCATAGAAATCAATGATAGTCAGTGGTACATCATGGGAAATGGTTTTTTTGGTATAATTTAGTCTAGTTAATGATGTGAGTGTGTGATAAATTGAATGGATAAATGTTTCTTAATGTATGGGAATTAGTTATAGTGTGGGTTATAAGTAGGAATTATTGTGATGTAGGTTGATCATAATTGATGGCTACTGTCTTTGTTTGAATATTCAATGAATGTAGTATTCGATATGGTAGATAGGTATTATAAAATCATCATATGGGGTAGGTTGATTGAGATAATACTTGGTAGGGTTATCATATAGTATTATGATCAATGAAAGGTATCAATTTGTTTTAATTTGGTATCCAGAGTTACCAAGAATTAAGAAGATTCAATGGATGTTTTCTTATAGATTTAGGATGTGTGGGTTTGAGATGCTCTGGTTTATGGATGAATTGTTCATTATGTCCAGAGACATCTCAAGGATTATCTATCATATTCCAAGAGGTTTTAAAGTCTTCAGTATTCGTTAATGGGTATTTAGATCAAATATTAGATAAACAACATTAATTTATACCCATTCCATGTGATGAAAGTGTTAGTATAAGTCAGGGAATAAGTCATAGCATTTAGCCTCGGGTTGGGGTTTATTTGTTGATAAATTCTAAAATATTTGGTATTTTTAAGAGGTTAAATTTTTTAAGTGAGCAATTTAAGTGAATTTATAGAAATTATAGGTACAATATTTCTTGAGATGAATCCAATTCTTTTTCTAATTACTGCAGAATTTTAGAAAACATGGGTTTTTATTCATAGTGTAAAGCATTGGTATTTCATAGGCTATAATTGAACCATGGGAATTAGATATTATGTAGTTCATAACATATAATTTAGGAAATGGTCAATAATGATAAATTCATTTTTTAATAATTATCTAGAACATCCACAAGGTAGTATTCTAAAGGAGAAATTTCTAGTTTCGGGATGATAATGATGGTTGAGTGGCAGAACTAATATTTAGAATCTAAGAATAAGTTCTACCTAATGTATATCCCTTAGAATCTAATCTAAAGTAATTTTTGGTTTATAGGAGGGGATGTGAAATTTTATATTATTAAGATATCCTATGATATTTAAAAATAAGAATTACTATGTAAATGCCTTTGTGTTTTGAAAAATGGACCAGTCTCATACATTATGGTAACCTATATGAAATGTGGGGGCCATTATAGAGTTTTCATGATTATTCTAGTGTAAACATGTGACTAAGGAAATAATTAATAGAAATTTTTCATGATAAATTAATGTAACCCTATAATAAGTAAGAGTCCACCACATCGAATAATTAATAAAGTGGTGGGGGACCTGTGAAATGTACGTTAAAATATGATGATTTATCTAACAACCCGTCTTCTCAAAAAAGGTAAAAATACTTAGTTTATTGATTTTAATACATTACATAGACATAATATATAAGTTTAATCAAGTAAATGAGGTATTGAGAGCATCCTGGGCTCCGTCGGAGTGTGGATTTCTGAATGGGTGAAAACAGACTTGCCTACATATTTTGGTTGCAATCGTGCGACCCATTTCACATGGAAATGCACCTTGTTGCAGTAATTGGAGAGAGAAAGTCTTCATGGTTTGTTCATGGTTAGTCGAATTGTGTTTCTAACCATGTGGGGTGAAACTTTTCGACAGAAAATCTTGAACAATTTGTGCATGGTTTGACTAACCATGCTCCTAAGTAGTGAACTTGGATATTTTGGGGTGAAATGTAATGTTTTCCCTCCACCAAAGGTATATGATTATTTCCTTGTTCTTTTTCTCCACCAATGTATAAATCACCCCTCTTTTTCTCTATAGTTCTCAAGAACATCTAATCTTGGAATTGAAGTAATTTCTCCGTCTGGTTTCCAATCTTCGATCAATTAGAAGCATTGGATCCATCTCGGTATGCACCCCAAGTCTCTTAACTTGTTTCAATGTTAATATTTCAATCTATTTCACTATTTAGATGGTGTATCACCTGACCTATTTTTATGGAATTGTACCATTACTCAAATCACTTCCATTCTACTACAAATATGTGGCCTATATTAAGTGAGGAGTCAACTACGACCCATTGGTAGGTGGTCACCTTGTTTTCCTTTAACATTTTGGATGTTTTTTAATAAGGAAATGGTTTCATTTATCAACATTTTCCAAACATCTATTTTATATTGGTTCATTTATGTATTACTGACCATTTCACTTAGATACATGTCTATTAATCATTTTTTGGTGTGTTAAATCTTGTACATATTTTATATGGTCACCCCATGGGTGTGCAACTTGGAAATGACCATTTTGTTCAATTAGTTCAAAAAGGTAGAAACTCCTACTGCACTATTTTGTTGAATATTAAATTCGTTTTCCCTTAACTAAATAACGGTTTAATGATATAAAAAACATATTATTGGTGTTTGGTCCTATTTTAGTTGTAATTTACATTGTAGGAAACTGACTTGTTTCCCATGATACCTTCCCTTGACACTTAATCGTTATTAATGAAAATTTTAATCATTTGCTAAATTTAAAGGCTTAAATTGAATGAAAAAGATAATTCATATTGAATTTATTTTATTAAAATGAATTTTATGGATCAATTGGTTGAAAAAGGTAGTATGGTTAAACCATGCATTTTTTAGTCCTCACAAATGATTATTCAAATTCTAATTCTTGAAATGGTTTTGATTTTTACTAATGAGATAAATGAGAGGTAATGAATCATAAATTATTTTAACAATGTTATTATAAATCTTTTATGTATATGGTCTATTTGAAAGAAATGGATGGGATGTAATCCCTTATGTCTATTATAATTGTGATGTTCCTTCGTATATTTTTTGTACGAATGTAAGGGGTGTTGGGAAAGGATGGAAATCACACTCCCTTATGTTAGGTGTTGAGCTTGGTATATTGTTCTAGTGATACTATATTGGAATTTGGATTTATGTGCCACATTACATGGTTATAGTGATTCCATGGTGGATCACTCTCTATCATGACTCATGTTTCATGACGTTGTAGGGAATGCACTATTTTACATGAGATTTTCAGCACGTTAGACTAGTCATGGATACTTGAGTCATGCCTTGGCCTATCCAACACTAGTATTCCATGTTTATGGCCATTAGGAATCCACAGACACTTGATTTATATAGGTGTATGAAATATAGAACTAACTTATATGTACATATATCTTACCAACTATATATATATATTGATATTATCAGACACTCATTTCGATCGTGGGTGGTAGATGCTATACTCACTAGGTGTATTACTACAACCTCAGTGAGATGGATATTTATTTCAGAATAATATTACTATTATTGTTATACCCATACACTATATAGTTATCAGCACTACTTAGATAAATAGTAGAAACTATTGGTGGTGGCCTTCTAATATCTTTCTCTCACACCCTACATGGGCTTCCTTTGGTTCCTAAGAGGACTATATTTCTACAAGTATTGAAAAGGGAAAGGGATCTACAACATGTTGTGGATTTTCATTGCATTTAGATGGATCTTCGGAGCGGAGGATATGTATTATACTCGAGATTCATCTATATTTTTTCTTTTTATTTTTTTCTTTTTGTACTATTGGATAGAATACTTGTATCTTCATATTTCATTTATATTATAGCATTCCATGCATCCATGTATCTGACACTAACTTAGTGGTTTTATATTATTATCAATTTAAAAATTATCTATTTCTTATATTGCTTACTTATTCAGTTATCTTTTTATTCTTACATAGTTTATTCATTCTGTCATTTTAAAAATGATACTTTTGTTGATTGTATCTATTGGTATCCATTGTGCCACTCTAATATGAGGGTACAGTCTCCCCAGTTTACCAAATTTACATCAATTCTTATAGTTTTCTTCCTCTGAAATATGGGGAGGCATTCTTGATACCATGTAACCCACCTGCTCAGGGAACATGTTATGTGGATTCTAGGTCGGGATGTTACAAAGTGGTATCAGAGTAGTTCCTTTATTTATTTACTATTATGAGAAAATATATTGGATATTTTGGAATGATTGGGGCTTGGTCATAATACATGCATTTGAATTGGGAACCCATGTTCAAGGTAAATTCTATGTTTCTTGAATTATAATTATTGTTATAGTTTTTTCATTTACAGTTCTTATGACATCACTCCTAGGTGAATCACTTGAGTTATGATGTTATCGCTATTTATTTTGTTGAAATGTGATTTATAAACTGTCTCCGAATTAAATTATTGTGATTCATTACATGAATTACTTTTGGAATAATATGATTTTTAGTCCATGAATTTTTTCCATGTCATGTTTATTTTTTGAATGCATTTTCCCATTGCATATTATTAGTGACTTGATATTATTGAATTGTGCTGACACTTATAGAAGGGATATAAAATCCTAATTGATAATTATAGTGCATGTATTATCCTAACATTGTCATCCTGATTAGGTTAAATTAGTAACATTATGAAGTAAATTATGTCCCATTGAGCTATAGTCTATCGGTTTGATGAGATGGAACGTGTTATAGAGTGGGTCAAGTGGATTCCATGGTTTTATTCATAAGGAGTATTGTCCCTCGTGGATCAAAAAATGGTATACCCTATAATTCATCGATTATGAGGTCTTTAAATGTTTACATGATAACAAATTCAAAATGATTATGACTTAATAATTTTAAAATTACACCAAATATATGTCATACATAGACACATGAACCCGACACCAACCTTAGTAGTGAGTTGTGGTTGTCTCTTGTGTTCTTATGGTATGCTCTATAATCTACAATAGTCTTTTGAAGTAGGAATGGATATTTGGTTGTTTATATTGAAATTATTTATGACGGTCCAATTTTCTATCTATAATATTAACAATTACTTAATTATCTACTGAGGTGTTTGTTTGGAATTATAGTGTCATGCCTCCAAGAATTCCTCTGGTTGCACACCATGATGGTTGTGAAGACCATGTTCCTAAGGTGGTGGGCCATAAGCCTCCAGTGATTCTTCCTATAATGCAACCTATGTCTCCTCCTCCAATTCAAATAGGGAAATATATGCCTCATTCTTTGAGGGTTTTGTGTATATGCTTCAGTCTATGAATAGTGTAGTTTGACAAACCCAGGAATGGTAGAGTTTAATAAGGAGGTTCAGTAGAAGCACCCTCCCTCGTTTTTGGTGGATAGAGGACCTCATGTTTTGATTCCTTTTTCATGAGGCTATCTTGTCTATATGGATGAATATAGGGATTCCTATAGTGTGGGATGTTTTTCTTGAGGCTTGTATACTTCGTGATTCATCTAATAGGTGGTGGGATATGATCACCTATTCATATCGACATCATGATATGATTTGGTCTGATTTTTCACACCGTCTTCTATGACTACTTATTTATTTAGACTCTGAGGGATGTCCATGTTAGTGATTTCAAGGACCTGTAGCATGGGAACATGTTAGTTATGAAATACTCTCTTAGTTTAATAGAGTTGTAAAGGTTACATCATACTATAGTTTTTAATGATTTTATGACCACTATGTGATTTGAGGATGGGCTGGTTTGCGCCACTCAATCCTAGGTCAATGTCATTAGGTTGAATACCTTTTCATAAATAGTCGACGATTCCCTTATTACATTGAATTTTTTTTGGGATGATGAGGGTTCAACTCAAGTTTGTTTAAAACCTAGGGATTCTGGTGGTTATTATTCTAGGAAAAAGAGGAATTTTGAGACTAATCGTAGAGGTAGAATCCATCAGGCTCCTTGTGCAGAGAGTTTACTTATCTTCCAGCAGTTCTTGAATCATGGAAATGTCAAGACTCAATGTCCACAGGATCCAGTGGAGAGAGAGTGATGTGACAGGATGGGCTATAAAAATCATTTCTATAGGACATTCCCTCCAGTACCTTGTGAGTGGGGGTAAACACCTACTCCATGGGTAAGTGTAGGGTCAATATGATCACATTATGCAGGAAGCTAGAATACCACTAGTAGATCAGAAAAAGGTGGCAGTTGTGGTGGAGGCAGTCAGGATTATGACCTTTAGTGCCATCAGAGTGGGAATGCTTACGGTAGACTGGTATTGAATCATGCCATGGGATAGGAAATTTACATGTTGTCCAACCAATGTCCCATGAGAAAAGCATCAGGCATTCTACAGTTCAAGGTACTATTGTAGCTAGCTCTACCCTAGTGTGTAAATTATTTGACACATGATCATCATTCTATTTTATATCTGATACTATAATGGGAAGTATGATACTTAATATATAACACATTACTAACATTATGATACTAGATAGACCTTTATGTATTTGTTTATAGGGTGTATTCCATTGTAATTATTTTCCCATTGTGATAGTTAGATACCTTTTCGTGTGGAATATTTGAGTCTTCCACATGAAGAGATTTAATTTAATCATCTGGTTACACTGGTTAGTTCCCTATCGAGGCCATATTGACTATTTTCATTGAATGGTTTTGTTTAAATCACTAGAGGGTGTTAGGAACTTACATAATGGTTAATGGGATGTTAGTGTAATATGAGTAAGACCCAAATAGTAGAGGCCGAGTTGTGTGATAGTGCAGATCGCTAGTCTTTTCCTAAAAGACCGGGGGTTGAAAACCATTGTCATTCCTCCTATAATAGATGATTTTAGTGTCATCTATCATAATAAACACTCTAGTATAACCTCAATTTGAGAGGTAGAGTAAACTATTATGGTAGGTCTAGGAGTAGACTACTGACCATTCATCTATGTAGATTGGAGCCTAAGGAAATTCTGTAACTCAAAAAGCAATTGGATTATCTGGATGATAAAATACTTATACACACCATCACTTCTATATGGGGTTCACCATTTATTTTAGAAAATATGGTATACAATAAACTTAGGCTTTGTGTAGATTAACATTGATTGAACTAGATCACAGTACATAATTGGTATCCACTATGTATAATAGGTCACCTCTTTGATCAGCTCTGAGGATGTACTGTGTTTTCAAATATTGATTTGGGTTCAGGTTATCATCATGTTAAGGTTATCGTCAGGTTCATGTATGAACTTCATATATACCTCTCAACACATTCATGATTATGTATGATCTCTATGAGTACCTGGTTATATTGTTTAGGCTCACAAACACACCAACTGTATTCACAGATCATATGAATTAGGTATTGCACATGTATGTCAATTCATTTGTGGAAGTTTTTATTTATGATATATTGTATTATTCACCCTAGAGACACAACCATGAAACCCATCTTAAGATTTTAATGAATACGATGTGTGAGTATCATCTCAATGATAATCTCAATAAATTCCACTTCTAAATTGAAAAAATCCACTTACTGGGTCACATGTTCTCAATCTTCAAACATTCATTAGACCTATAGAATGTGAAATTTTAGTTTCTTTGGAGTGTCCCAAGTTCTTATTTAACATTAAATGTAACACCCCAACCCCAAATCCCAGGGCCATTGCATTCATTTATTAAATTATAATGATTATAAAGTATCAAATATAGAAGTATCAATCTGTTTAGAAGTCTTGGAAAGCCAAATGATATACATGAACCCCATATTACATTGGGAATAGAAATTAGGAACATGATACATACTAATATGAAATAAACTAAATCATTGAACGATTATTCATAGATTTCTTCTTCATAACCTAGGGAATGAAACAGAATAAGGTTAGGCTCAAATGATTAGTAAGGGTGACTAAAGAAGAATAACTAATAAATCAATGAGAGTAAATTATCATGGAAAAGGTAAATAAATGACGAAACATTCCACTCAATTAAATTAACAGGGAAATATTATTATGGAAAGATAAGAAAATAAAGCACAATCCATTTAAACCATCATTATATTATTAAATGTATCCATAGATATGTCAATGAAAAATCTCATTGATGACTAATATTTTTAATATCAATGAAGGATATCAATAATTATTGATATTTATAACACACCACTGAGGAAACAATCCAAAGAACTAATACATTAAAGGATTCATGCCAAGAATATAATGCATTCAAGGATTCATTCCAAGAATCTTATCGTCTCATGGATTAATTACATGAATCTAATATTCTCATGGAATAATTCCAAGAATATAATACTTGTTGGGCTTCATGCTAGGAATCTAATACTTACGAGGCTTCTTTCCAAGCATCTAACATTTTCAATGTGAACACCTTATCTAAAAATTGTATATGGTTTAAGGAATGATAATATCCATTGTATGGTAATATAGATATTCAAGTTAAATTTAAATTAATAAAGAATAAATTATATTTACTGTTTCAGGATAATGGTAATGATCACAAAAGGAAGTTATACATTAAATATAATCGTTAAGAATATTCTATGAGAGAATAAATTTTAAACATTCTAAAGTGTCCCAAACCACATTGAAACATTTAAATCATAATCCCCATGAAGTAATAATATTATATATATCTTATAATATCATGAATGTAAATATATTAATTATAAAACATGTCAAAATGAAGTATATACCCCAAATAAATGTTAATTTGTGCATAATTTCAAATAAGTCTATGGGGAATGTAAATTGTGATAAAATCCCATTACCTAAACAATATTTTTCAATGTGGTATGTATACTCCTATATATTGGTTTAAAATATCTAACCATTTTATAATTGAAACATTATAATTCTTATAATTTCATATATTAACTTCTTACATTATTTTATTACCCGTTTGTTAATAGTCCTTCATTATTTTGACCATTTCAGGTGTTAATTTCCTAGTTTACTTAGGTATGTTTTGATTTGTTACTTGTTTTATCTATTAAAATGATCATGATTTAATACTCAAAATAATATAAAACATGACTTAATTATGTTATATATTATGTAAATATTTATTTATAATATTCCATTAAGTTTGAAGATAACCAATGAAATGCACCGTTCATAGAGATAGTAGTTTGTACGTACACATGAATGCCACATCCGTTTCTCTATCATATTAAATGAATAAAAAATAAATGAAAAATATGTATATTATATTAAATTATAATATCTATTATATATTTTTTACATGTTTTTATTAAAATAATCCTTAATATGTTCCTTGTATAGCATTAACAAATCACATCGCTTCGAAGGGGTGGTAGTCCACACTTCCAAAATAGATGTAATTATATTAAAAAAAGGTGAATTATTAAAGGATTGTGTTATAAATTATTTTATAAATAATAAAGACTTAATAAATATAATATATATCATATATAGTCATATTTTACAACATAATGGCCACCATGATAGGTGGTAAAGGAAAAATCAATAATCATCATTTCATGAGGCGGTAGTTCACCATACACAAAATGGTTTCTTTATTACCAAGTAGATAGATGTGTGTGAAAGTGTATATCCAAGCCTTATAATAAAAAAGTCCTAGTATAAATATGATTCTAATTTTCATTATAAAATAATGAAATAACAAGATTTTATATATTGAGGAAAAGAAATAAAACTAAAAACCTTATGGATGATTGTTACCTCGTAATTGGGAAACACCTTTTGGGTTGTACCAAAGGGCTTTCATGAATATCTTTTTTACTAAGGATGGGATTCTTGGATTAGTGTAGGGATGTTGGGAAACTATTTTTTTATATCTTGGTTGAGTCAATGTAACTTGATTGGTGTGAGTAAGGGATAAAGTGGTTTCTTTTTTATAGTTGAGGGGAGTGGCACTCTTCTAAATACCAAATGGTATTCATTAATGGGAGGTCTACCTTACCTAAAGTCCATAAAAATGTAAAAATAATGGGGTAAAGGGGAATATAGGAGTATTAAAACCTCCCCACACCAAAATATGTGAATTTTAATAATTTGGTTCATTAACTTCTAAGATTCCGAAAGTTTACCATTTTATTTTTTATTAAAGAATCAAGTCTTCCAACCTAAGTAATTTATCCATTAAGAATAAAATAAAGTGATTTTTATTAGAAACTATAGAGCCATTAAATTAATAATATTATTTCTAAAAAATTAAAATTCTATGTTTTTTGGATATTTATTTTAAAACAAGAGAAAGTGATGCCCTAAAACACTACTTAAACCTGTGTTGTGTTAACAATGGTTTACAATATATTAGTCAACATATTAATTATGAAAGTTCAATATGTCCATTAATATACCATATATAATATTTATTATCATTTAAAGTTCACTTTGTAGTATATATTATTTGTATTTATTTTAAATCATTGAATATCATATCATTTATATTAAATCACTAATATTGTCCATTTTGACATTATTTATTTAATTTTAATTTTAAAATATAAAAAAATATTGGAATAAAAATATATTACATTTAAAGCTAATAAACATTATATAATAACAATTAAAATAACTATGGATAGTAATTCATTTAATATAATTTACATGTAATATTTATATTACCATTAATTTTTTTTAATTATTAACTAAATAATAACTATGTTGGAATTTCTTATGCATTTATTGTAATTAAACCATTTATAAAAATTACTAATAAATTATTATGACCCAAATAACCCATTTATCTTTCAAAATGATAAATATAACCTAAAATATGTTGTTTTTTAAATATCACAATGATTTATAAATTTTAAAGGTAAGGAATGTTCCCTTTTTGTCCTTTTCCTTAATCTTTTATTTTGGGAAATTCCATTTAATAATATCCCAATAACCCATAAAATTAAAACCATACCGGATATGGTCAATTTATTATAATAAAATGTATTTTGTAAAAAAAAATTAGTAAATTTTTGTCCTTAAGATTTTGGTTTAGTCACTTATTAATCTTAATCTTTCATTAATCACTGTAATTAATCTAATTCACTTTCACTAGTATTTTTGGTGAAAATATATGGTGATCTTATTAGAACAAAAATATATTACTAATTAAAATAATTTATTTTTGTTTCTAAAAATTGATATCGTAGATGTGTGAAAGTTAATATTTTTGCTATTCTACCACTCGTGGCGAGAATGGTGCTTTTTAATGAAAAAACCTTTGAACGTTCAATAATCATTTCTGTCTAATTTATAAATAAAAAATTATTCCAATTAACAAAATTTAGTTAAAATATTAACTATTGATCTATTGTGACTATAAAAAAAATTTAAAATATATTTTATCATTAAAAATTATTTAAATGAAATTAATGTATTTTACAAGATTGATTTTTTTTCAGTATTCATTAAAAAGTTACATCTCATAAATATTTAAAAAATTAACCCTATGATAATTTTAACATTCCAAACTCAAAAATAATGTTTATTGTGGTAGATAGAATTTATAAAATTTACAATAATTAGTTTTGAAATTGGTGGATCATAAAATGGTGGTAATACCCAGTCTGGTGTGTAACACAAGCTAACTCAGTTTGGTGTGTAGGATAATCTTAACATGGTGTTTCATATAAGGAGAGAAATAATAATATTTATTCAAAATCACAATATTTTTATGTTTTGGGGTGTTACATTCTCCCCACTCAACTAAATTGAATCCTCACAATTTAATCTTGATCAGAGTTACTGAGGAATGGATATTTTAAAATATAATTGTTGAAAAACCCATATCATGAATAGGATTAATAGAACGACTTCTTAATGAGAGATAAAGGCATGTACAAAGGTTATGTACCTAGGATCCCATATAGGATAACACAGGTGGGAAATAGAAACATGGGTATAGAGGAATAATGTAATAGTAAAATTCTTTTGGAGAGTGATAGAGAATATTGTTATGAGAAAGTTAACAATCAAAACCCCTAGATCTGTGATGATCTAAGGGTCTTTTTGATTTATCAAAAACAAAGTTACTAATACAATAATTCTGGTTTCACAATCTTTTTACAAATTTTGAGGAATAATTTTCTTCTCTAATAATATAAGGAAATATACTTACATGGATGTTTTTATAAGAGAATTCTTATCCTTTGGTCATGCCATAAACAATTTCTACTTATTCTCACAGAAGAAGATTCATCGTATAGTGATGTAGTATATCAATCTCTAAAACCAGATATAAAGTTCAACATAAACCATTTCACAAAAGCTTAAACATTCCGTAATATTATGATTAAAAAATTTAAAAATATGGTCCCTAAATTTTAATAAATGATCTTATCATTAGACTTTAATCAACATGAAGCAGGTATAAATTTTTACATTCCATACATGTGAATGAATTCATCCTATCTTCTCTGGAAATGTTCTTATAACTTGAATCCCCATAATAACTTTTTGGAAACATTCTTTGTTCTTTATTCCTTATGAAAGAAACATGTTATTCAAAATATTCCATAAATCAGAATGTATTGAATACTCTATAAATGATATCAAAGACCATTTATAAAAAAGTCATTAATCAGTTCCAAAGTAGTCACCACTTTTCCAAATCAATAATGTCTTCATAATTATCTCAACATTAAGAAAATATTTATGGTTTTCATTCCCTAAATCGTATGTTGTATTAATTTTTTACCTTTCATCTAAATATCTTTTGATTGTACGATTAAGTATATGATCTAAAATACTCAATGAAAAAATACTACAGTACAATCCTTATATATTTCATAATTATTATAACAAATACATCATTGAAAAAATATTTAAATGACATAGTTATTTAATCCATGTAAATAGACACACTGATTTTTCCACTTCATCCTTAATCCATCAACATGGCCAACTCATCCCAATACTTAAAAACCACTTTCTTTCACATTTTTAATAGCCTTATTATCAGCATCATTATAACCCCCACTCATACCATCTTTCTAAATATATTAATGAGATTTACATATGGAACATCAATTTATATAATGACCATTAATTTATAACTTAATGAATTTAACTATTGATTACATCTTAGGGAGGCCAATATTTCGATCCGTTTAGTCAAAAAAAATCATCATTTTTCCATTGTATTTACTTGATTTATGTCATTCATTTCGACAGTTAAATCATCATTGTGACCATCTGAAACATTCACTTAAGCTACTCTTTTCACATTTTTGACATAGTGGATACTAAATACACATTCCTCCATGGTCAACATTACCCAAAATCTCTGCGAACTCTTCTCTTCTCTTCAATGGTGAGTTCAATAGTTGGTTAAGGTAAACATTGTTAATCTTGTTACATGAAAGATGTTTAGGAATCATAAAAACATCCATCACTCTAGAGATCATTCCATTTAACTTCTCATGAGTAAATTATCCACTAAATTCCATGTTATCCCATTTTCCTTATAGTTCCCACCATTGACTAAAACCAGAAATCATAGGGTGAGAAATACTTATCAAAATATAAAACCACATAGTTATGGAAAATTTCTTATAGGATGCTTAAATCATGGATCCTACTTATTTAATCTATGACATTGTAGGTTTATCCAAGGTTATTCATAGTCATAATCTACTTAAATAATTCGCAATGGTTTTTAATTAAAATGATAATTATACCAATATTATCTATAAGAGTGTCAAACTATATGAGTGGTAACAACACTTGTCATGTACTAGATTAACTAGATTTAGTATTGTGACACCATGTAAGAGTTGTTACCCCTTGTAACATCTCTTCCAGAACAACATCCACATGTATTATCAAGACAGAGATGTATTGTCACACCCTGACCCCAGAAGCCCAATGTCAGTGCATTATTTTAATACATTGGCATGATTAGAATTAATCAAATACTAAAGGACTATTCAGTTTAGTAGTTTTCTAAAATATATTACATTCATGAATCCTACATTAAAATTCAAAACATGATATGTAATCTAGATAATTATTTCAGAACACCATTAGTATACTAGTTTAACCATACATATATATCATAAAACACTTCTTGGAATCTTTGAAAAATAAACCATAAGAAAGCGAGGAGCTCAGATGATCAATAAAGGTAAACTATCTAGGGAAAGGTATCACAAATAAGCATAAACATTTAAGTCATGGTATTCAAATAAAACACAATCCTTTTAAAAAAATATTCAGAATGATCGGGTGAGAATAAATCTAAAAATTGCATTAAATCATTTACATGGATATTCTACTAGTCGAATAATCAAATGTAATATCAGTAACTAATCTCAAAATGAGGAAATACATAAATTCAAATATCATAATCATACCTTCATGGAATCATACAAAGACTATAAATAATCATACCTTCAAGGCCTTGTGCCAAGACACTAGATTGTCTCATGAGACCTTTCCGATGTATCAAGTGGATATAGAGGGCCATGCTCATCACTTAATATGTCCAATTCATTCCCATATGAAAGGGTGAAACATAAAATAAACATTTCTATTAAAACTATGATATGGAATTTTAATACCTACATCATAAACCATGAATGGTATCAAAATAGCACATCCATAATCATGAATATAATAAAACCATTAATACAATATGTAAGATTGTATCTTAATAAATAATCCTCAATTAAGTATAAAATCCAACAATGGATTTTGACATAGATGAAAATAATCTAATAAAATAATTAAAAATCATTGATAGAAATATTCCTTTTTATTTTGAAACCATTTCAAAAATTCACAATTATAAAAGAAAACAAATAGTTTTAAAATAAATATGTAATATTTTTAGGAATGATTCAAAATATTAAGGTTTCATAATGGTGGAAAATTTCCTCTTGAGTCATATATGGTAAAAAACCATTCTTTTGTTAATTTTTTAAAATAGTCATAATGTTCCTCATTAGGTAAGTGATGTAATGATTCCATTAAATCATTTTAAAAAAAAATTAAAATATGGGTAAAAGTGTCTTTAAACAATTGCTGATAGTATTTTTAAATACATCTTAATAAACATGATTAAGGATGATAATGTTATCGTAGCAGAAACATACATATAAACAACCCCAAATAGTAATAAGAATGTGAAATTAACCCTTACATAAAATAATAAAAAGATAACTTTTTGACATAATTTTAATGAACAAAAAGTAGACATAAAATTTCTATTATAATACTTTTATATCTATATAAATATCTTTGTAAAATAATAACTAGCTTATTGAAATGGGGAATGGATTAATTCTTTAATCATTCAAGGCATCTGATACCACTTAGAACATTTAAATAATAAGCTAAATATCTTCAAATGAATAATTAAATAACTTGATGATAAATGTATTCATGATATCAAATATAATAGGGGTAGTACATACATGACACTCAAGAAATAGGTGGTGAACATTTCTTATATCTAAGGAAAATTAAAAGTGAGACAAAATTTACTTAAAAAGATCGTATCATTCGAGTGACGATAAATCAATGACATAATTATGCGTGAAAAATATAAAACCACCCATTATAAGTGGATATTCATTATACAAAAAATATGGTGTCATTGACACATATTTTTGGAATAACACAACCAATGACGTAGATATTTAACTTAATGAATGGAATTGAGTTAATATTTCGCTTACCTTACGTTCAATTCAATCTGTACATGTCCGAAAAACCTATATAGTGGATATAAACATATTATTAATAGGTAACATAATCAAAATAATTTTTATTATATCATATATAACTCATTTATGACATTATATCACCCATTTATTAATAACATCTTTGTTAATGTAACGTTTCAGGTTATAATCGCTTTCTTTGTTGTACATGATTGACTTGTTTTTCATGATATTACAGTTTTGATGAGGTTTTAATTACTTAAATAATCTAAAAAATGCTTTATATATCATATATATTCATCATATAAATATATATTATATATATAAAAGTGAAATTGAACACACCGTTCATGCATATGGTAGGTAATACGTACAAGGAATGCTATTTCTATTTTCTTATTGTATTGAATGTAAGAATGTAAATGAAATAGAGAAACATATATATATATATATATAATTATAGTAGAAATATTATTTCATATATTTTATATCTATTTAGTATATAATTATTTATAATAATATTGAAATGGTAGTAAAGGAGAGTGACTCTCATTGCGTCATAGAGATTGTAAGTCATACGTACACACGAGGGACGGTGTCATTCCTTTAATGGTAAAATGGTATGGAATTTTATTGAATATAAATTTTACATAAGAATTATCATGTTATATTAATTATTTTTATCAATTATAGTCATCATTTTACCTATCCAAATATAGTAGTGTTGAACAAAAAATTACACCACGACGTGGAGACGATATGTTGTATGCACGCACGCATGGTAATATTATTATTCATAGGATGGATAAATAGAATAATATGGTTGTTACATAATTAAAATAACGTCTCATAATTTATATTATAATTTATTTAAAACATTATCAAATAAAAAAATTTAGAAGGGGATGTAGAAGAATAAGAGAAATTGAATGGATTTGGTAAAACAATTACCTCTTCTTTGAGTGTCTCCTTTTGAGTTTCACAAGTGAACACATTAGGTTGGATTTATGCCCATTGTATAGAATCTATGATGAATTAAGGGATGTTTTTTGGAGAAATGGGAAGGTATTTTCCTAACTAAAATGCTTTATATGTATGGATAAAATGGAAGTAGAGGTTCCCTTTTTTAATAGAGTGGAGGGGTACTTTTGAAAACTCCAAAACTATTAAATTAAAATAAATTTATTATTGGGATTAAAATACCTAAATAGTGAGTTATTCTCTATATAAGACTATTATGTGTCTAAATATACACAAAATATGATTTGTATACATGATTAGGACATAGCAATAACCTTATCTTTTGGGTTTAACCCTTAATTAAATATTTTAACATTTAACATGTTTACTTGTCTTTTTATACTATAAGATTAATATGTTTACTATAAAATTGAAAAAGAACCCTAATTGGATCATTAATGACATATAACACACTTTCTTAGTTATTTGTATGAAACAGATATTTTTATGAATTTTCTATCATGTAATTATTTATTATTTATTTTAAAGTATTCTTTATGTCAATTTTGATACTATTCAATATTTAAATTTTTAAAATATCAAAACATAATTATAAAATCAATACATTAAATAAAATATTTCAATAACATGTCTATTTTGTCTATAAAATTTGTGGATATCATTAATTAAGTAAAGATATTATTATTTTAATATTTTCATTATCATTATTTTTCATTTCTATTAATAAAATAATTTTTGTTTTACTATTGTTCCATCATTAATGGTAATTATATAATCTATAAAAATTATAAATAAATTAATTAGATGTATATAATTATTTTATCTTTCTAAATAATATTTATATTTAACGATATAACTCATATTACCTAATATTAAAAATGATATAGTTATTAAAATATGAATATGACCTTTTTAACTCTTCATTAAATAAAATATAATAAATGTCCCAATCTAATACAAGTGGATTAAAAATGATCATATTTTAGATCAAGGGATTATTATGGTCGAAATATACTTATACAATAAATGTAGGACATGTTTCAGGGTATTTTTAAACTGTTATAATATTATTTATACCATTAATTACCTTATTTACCTTTGATCGTGGTAAATGAAATCTAAAAGATACTATTAACCATAAATTATTTTGATTCAATTTGACAATAGTTTTAATATGTTTTATATCTATTTAAGTCTATTGTTCAAAATTAAATTCACTGAATTCGTAAAATTACATTTAATGATAATCCATAGATGTGGTTAGAAAGTGGGTAAAAGTGATGTTCAAAATTATAAAAAAAATATAGCTAAGTATATTATGAAATGATTTATATGACCTATATTTTACTAAAATATTTATTATTTATCTACTATGAATTTAAATAAATTTAAATTAAATTAGTTATTTAAATTAAAAAGTCGATTTTTTAACAATAATGTAGTATTTTTCACTATTCCTCAAAAATATAAAGTTGTTAGAAAAATACCAAAAATCACACACAGATAATTTTGATATTTTGAAATAAAAAATGATGTATATGTAATGAAATAATATTTCTAATATTTCTTAAAATTAATATTATTATTGGTCACAAAATAATAGAAAAACTAGTTCTGTTATTGAAAAAACATTTCTAAAGAAAAAACTATTTTACAAAAACATTTTAATTTCATTATAAATATGTTTTATTTATTTGAAAAAATTATTTCTAACATTAAAAGAGTATTTACTGAAATTCCTATTACTATATATAATTGATATGTTATAAATATATCATTTAAATATTTTAAATACTAAAGTGTTGTTTCATAGAAAGTCAATATTACATGTAACATTAGCCGATTTAGTGTTGTATGAAATATAATTTATTGGATTTATTTTAAAAGATATCGTACGGTGAAATCTTAGGGTGTTACATTCTCCCCACCTTCAATAAATTGTGTTCTTTCATTTTGATATCATGATTTAAAATTACGTGGTGGAATTTTCAAAATATCTGTATTGAAATCCCACAATGGAAGGTGTATTAGTGAGACCTCTATTTTAAAATAGAGAATGGTATGCAAGAAGGTCACTAGAGATAATAGATGATAGGGTTCCATATATGAAAAATTGATGTGGAAGATAAATATGTACATCGAGTTCTGATGAAGAGTGATAGGGAACATGGTTAGGAAAAATATAACAATCACAAAGCAAGAGGTTGGTGCTGATATAAGGGACCATTTGATTCAACAGAATATAAAGTACTAAAAAATCATTTTTTATTTTATGATATTTTTCCTAGTTTTGATGAATTAATTAAATTCTTGGACTAAGAACGTAATGAAGCATACATACTTACATAATGAATGATTTTTACTCAATTAATAAATTCTAACAATAAACTCATCAATTTCCTTATACAATGAGTGTTCAAGATGTATTTTTGACACTTGAATCCCTATGTTAAATTTTTAGAGAATCAAATAATATGAAAATAAAATAACAATATATTTATCCTATTGTGAAATAAAAAATAAAACCAAAAAGCTTGGACAAGATAACATAATTCCAAAAAATAATCTCCAAAATTCTACTGTAAAACTCTAATGTTCAACATTGTTCATTTATAAAAAAATAGCCTTCCTAAAAAAATTATAGTCTAATATTGAAATCCAATATTCAGTTGTATTTGATCATATAGTCTTCCAATTAATCACTTTTAGTGTCTCATACCAAATTTAATTGTCAAAATCTCATAATATATATGGTTTTCTAACCATCTCATAAATAACCTATATAACCATTTTCCTCAATTAAATCATATTTTACTAAAAAAATATAATTCATCCATTATTGATTAAAGTATTTTATTTACCTTATACATATTGAAATCTAAAAAGAGAGAATTTATACTCAAATAACATTAATTGCTTAATCCAAAATTCATTTTGTAATCCCAAAGTTATATATTTGATAAAATAGATGCCTCTTAAATAAAAATAACCATTATCCATATAAAAAAATTCCATTTTTACTATGATTTCACATACGATAGTGGTAGGAATTCCACCATTTTCACCCTTCTGTTGTGGGTTCAAGACCCATGGCCATTCCATACGTGATGGGGTTTTCACCCTTCTTGTGGGTTGTCCTTTTTCTAAGACTATAATTCTTATAACATTCCCAAAATAAGATAAAATATTTAAAAAAACCCTAACATATTATTGTATCAAATTTTATCTCATTCCTTACATTTGGCATCCCAAAATATTTTATTCAATAATTAACTCAAAATCAAGGATCATATAAACAAAAAATATATTTTATACCTTCATAATTATCTCAACACAAGAAAAGATAATTCTCCTCGAATAACATTTTTACATTAAAAAATTCATGGTTACTAATACAAAAAATGTCATCCAAAGTAATACCACCATCCAAAATAGTATCTATACATTTTGACATTTCATTATACATTTATTTCCACATTGGACCTCATTTATCCTAGATGTTATACTTTAGAAAAGTGCATAGACCCATGCAATTCCCATGTCTCCTACATTTATGAAAAATGACTACAAATGTATTCTTATGATCCATTTTATTTTCTTCCATTGGACACCTCATTTTCCTCAGTAATTATTTTCTTTATATCCTTTTATCCCGAACATAAAGAATTTCATTGTTTTTTTGAGACACATTCAAGGTTGTCTCTTTCAATATTTCATACATGATGGAAATGGAACATTATTTTCCCCAAGGTATCTGCTGCTGGAGTTCATTACATGCTTCAACTTTCTCATATCTGGTGAATTCGGGAATTGGCTAAAGTATATTTTCTTAATAATATTTTTTGAAAAATAATTTTTATTGAATATAATATATTACACAACTAGAAACATTCCATTTGGTTTCTCATCACCAACACTATGTCTACATTGTCCATCATGTTTAATGTTTGACATAATATATTTGGGATGCAACCATTGAATAAAACCAAAGAACATAGTGTGAGTAAAAATAGTCATAAAATAATTTCATGAATATCATGACACATTATTTTCATTCTAAAACACAGTATCTGGAACCAAGGTAATTCAATTTCATCTTATATTAAAATCATTTATATTAGATTGTAAAGAAAATTCTAATTATCCTAATAATGTCCCCCAAGAGTATCAAACTAGGTGAACAATAAGGCACATTGTCATGTACTAGGTTACCCTGAGTCAGGTCTAGAACAACTCCTAACATTATTACTCATTGGTACATTTGTACCAAAAATAAGTCCACTTGTACTATCCAAATATGGATGTATTTTCAAGGAATTCCCACATAATCTATACATTACCAAACACTTTAGGATATTTTTATATACTTATCCTGAAAGTATATCTTAGTGTAACGTCCCCTAATATACGTTTTCTAAATGTAGTTTCTAAGGATTCTACTAAAATTCCTCAAATACCAACTAATTACCCAACACCAGAAACCCGGATCCGGTGCATTATTTTAATATATTTACATCATTATAACAAATAAAAACCCCAAGGACCAATCCATTTAGCAGTATTGGAAAATATATTACATACACAAAACATTATTTACAAATAAAAACATAATATGAATCACAGTAAATTATATGATAATTCCATTAGTCTCCTAGATTAACCTAGCATATAAATCATAAAACTCTTATGGGAATCCTGGGAAAATAAAACACAAGAAAGGGGTGAGCTCATATACTAAGTAAGGGTAATCAATATAGCAGAAGCTATCATAAATGAAAGGATACTTTTATGGAATGGTATAAAACTGAAAAAGAATCATTTTAAACAAATATTGAGCTTAATATAGAGAGAATAAATCAAATAATTTCATTTAATCATACACATGGATATTCTAATAGTCATTTAATCAGATGTAATATCAATTACTAATCTCATAATGGGGAAATTCATAATGTCGGATTTCATAACCATACAGTCAAGTCCTCGTGCAAAGTTCATGAATAACCATATCATCAAGGGCTCAAACCAAGAACCTATTTTCTCTCAAGATATATACCAATGCATCAAGGGGCTATAGTGGGATCACCCATCACTTACTAAGTCCAATTCATTACTCATATGAAAAGGGTGAATCAAAACGTAATCATTCATATTAAAACTATCATACGAAATACAAATACGTTATCCATAAACCATTAATGGTATCAAAATAGAATATCCATAATCAAAAATATCATAAAACCTTCAATATATTATGATATACATTATCATAATCAATCAACATCAATTAAGAATAAAATTCATTAAAGGATGTTGACATAGATAAAATAATCTAATAAAATCATTAAAACTCTTTTGGAGAGATATCCTTTTTTATTTTGAAATTATTTAAAATCAACACAATTATGAAGGAAAAATTTTATTTTTAAAATAACCAAATAAGATTTTAAGGGATTATTCAAAATTTCAAGGCTTCATTATGGAGTAAAATATCTTCTCGAGCCATATAAGATAATAAAATTATTTTTGTAATTTTGTGAAAATTTCATAAAGTACCTCACATTTAAAATGATGGAAATATTTGTTACAAAAAAATTTATAAAAATTAAAACATGGGTAAAATTATCTTAAAAAAATTGTTGATAATATTTTGGAATACATTTTATGAATCATGTACGTAGATGATAAAGATATTTCAGTAGATACAGACATATAAACAACCTCATGTAATAATGATATTGTGATATTAACCCTTACATAAAAACATAAAAATAAATATTTTTAAAATTATTTTAATAAACATATACATAGAAATAAAATATCTTTTATAATATTTTTATATCTATATAAATAGTTATTTAAAATAATATCAAGAATATTGAAATCATGAATGGATTAATTCTTAAAAAATTCAAGGTGTCCCATACCACATTGAAAATTTAAATAATAAGACCAATATCGTAAAATTAATGTTTAAATATCACGAAGACAAATTTATTCATCATATAACATATAGTAGGGTTAGTAAATACACCACACACATGAAATATGTGGTGAACATATCTTATATATCACAATTATTTAAAGTGAGACAAAATTACCCTACAAAGATTGCATCATTAGAGTGGGGATAAATCAATGAAATTATTATGTCTGAAAAATATAAATCAAACCAATATAAGTGATTATTAGGTATAAATAATTATGGTATAATTCTCACATATTCATGGATGAAAATAACCAATGACATGGATGTTTAACTCAAAGAATGGAATTGAGTTATAATTTATCTTACCGTAGGTCAGATTCTTTCTTTACATGTCCAAAAATTTCGTAGAGTGGTTTTAAAAATATTATTTTGTCCTAAAATAATCATAATATTTTATTGATATCATATGTTATTATTTATGACATTATATTACCCGTTTATTAATAATTTCCATGTGAATGTAATGTTTCGGGTAATAATCGATTCATCTATCATACATGTTTTACTTGTTATTCAGTATTATTATTACATAGATAATGATTTAATTACATAAATAATGTAAAAAAATATTTATATATTCTATTTATTTACTTTATAAATATACATTACGGATAGCTAAAAAATGGAACACACCGTTCATGGACACGGTAGGCCGTACATAGTATGAAAATTGATTCTGTATTTTTATCACATTGAATAGAAAAATGTAAATGATATATATATATATATACAATTTTATTAGAATTAGTATTTCATATATTTCATATTTATTCATTATATTCATTTTTATATTCATTTTGAAATGGTTGTAGTGGAAAGTGAATCGCATCACATGGTGGAGATGGTAAGTCATACGTATGTATGAGTGACAATATTATTCCATTAATGGTCAAACTATATGGAATTAAATGATATATAAATTATAAATACTAATTATCATGTAATATTCATTAGTTTTAGCCATTATTAACATCATTATACCCATACAATTGAGTAGTTCTGAATAACAAATTACACCACTGTGTGGAGAGAGTAAGTTATATATTCGTACACATGACGATATTGTTATTCATAGGATGGATAAATGGTGTAATATGGGTTTTCACAAATTATAATAAAATATAATCTTGAATATTAAATTTTATTTATTACATTGGCATGGAAACAATATAGGACGAGGAGGTATAAGAATATAAGAAATTAAATGTATTGGTAAAACAATTACCTCTTCTTTCAGCATCTCCTTTGGATTTATAGAAAAGGACTTCTTAAGAAGGATTTAGTACAAAATATGGTCTGTAGGATGAATTAAGGAGAAATTGGAATGGGTTTTCTAAACACATGTTCTTTATATATCTAAATAGAATAGAAAGAGAGGTGCCCTTTTATAATAATGGGGAGGGGAACTTTTGGAAACTCCAAAACCATTAAATTATTGTAAATTGATATTCAGTTTTCAAATAGGTATAAAAGTGAGTTATTTTTAGGATAATATGAGGATTTATATAAATACTCACAACTATTGTTTTTATATAGGTTTAGGTCAAAAAATTACCGTTATATTTTGGGTTTAACCCATATTTAAACATGTTAACATTTACATTGCCATCATGTCTTTTTATATTATAGGGTCAATATATTTACTATAAAACTAAAAAATAATTCCAATTGGATAATTAATGACATATTTAAAACTATCATAGTTTTTGGCCAATCATGATATTTTTAACAATTTAATAACATTTAATAAAATATTATTTACTTTAATGTATCATTTATGTAAATTTTGATTGTATTAAATATTTTTATTTCTAAAAATATCAAAACATCAAGACAACCTTGAACCAATACTTAAAATATTTCACCAAAATTTATATATATTCTATAATAATCATGTGTGTCATTAATTATGTCAAAATATATTTATTTTAATATTTTTAATATCATTATTTGTTATTTCTATTAATAAAATAATTTTTTTCACTATAGTGTCATAATTAATGGTAATTACATAATCTATATAAATTAAAAATAAATTACTATGATCTAGATAATTATTTTATATTTATAAATAATATTTATAGCCTAGATTGTCACTTATATAACCAAACATTAAAAATTATATAGTTATTTAAATGTCAACATGATGTTTTTAACTCTTCTTTAAATAAAATATTATAAATGGTCTAATCATTCAAAAGTGTCCTAATAATGATACTATTTTTCAATAAAAGATTATTTTCTAAAAAATATACTTATCCAATGAAATTATGACAATATTCAGGGTAATTTTATATTATTATAATATTATTTTTACCTTTAATTACACTATTTTACTTTTATTGTGGAAAATAATATCCAAAAGTAACTATTCCCCAAAAATTACATGGATACTATTATAACACATCCTTTATAATTAATAAAACCATTTATTTCCATTTTTCAAAATTCAGTTCATAGAAGCAAAATTATTATGTTTAATGCTAATCTGCAGATGTTGTTAGAAGGCAGGTAAAAGAGTCATTCAAAAGATTAAGGATACTTGTATAAGTAATTATATTAAAAAATTATTCCAATGAGCTAAAATGGACACATATATTTATTATGTATCTATTTTGACTTTAAAATAAATATATGGAAAATAATTATTTAACTGATAAAGTTTGGTTATTAAAAATAGTGTATTGTTCTCTATTCATCAAAAATAGAAAGTTATCAGAAAAATACCAAAAAATCACCCTAAGAGAATTTTTATATTCCCAATTAGGAAATTATTTCTATTTTAAAAAATTTAATTTCTAATAATTCCGAAAATTAATTTTATTATTGTTCAAAAAAGGACATAAAAAGTTATTCATTAAAGAAAATAATATTTCGAAACATGTAACTATTTTACCGAAACTTAATCATTTCATTAAAATATGTTTTATTTTTGTGAAGATATTATATATATAATTTAAAAACAATTTATTAATATTCATATTACTATTTTTAATGTATATTCTATAAATATAACATTTAAATAATTATAATACAAAAATTTTATTTCATAGGGGTAACACAAGCCATGTCCTTGTTGCGTGAAATATAAGAAATTGAATTTCTATAAAAAGATAGCACACTATTAAATCTTGGGGGGTTATGTGTATTTCATGGAATACGTAAATAATAACCACCTTACAAATATTCTAGGATGTTCTTGTATACTTGTTCTCAATGTATATCTTTGGGTTATTCTCCCTAATCTGTGTTTTTTAATATAGTATCTATGGTTGGTTCTATCCTTTATTTGATACCAACTAAAACCCCCCGAACCCAGAATCCTAGATCCAATCCTTTAATTTATAACATTGGAATGATTAAAAAGAATCATATCCAGAAGGACTGATCAGTTTTATAGACTCAGAAATTTAGATTACATACATGACACATATAATACATTTGAAAAAACAAATCACAAACATGAAACATAATGAAATGAAATAAAATTGATCCTAAAATTATTAATCAAAGATTTATTCTTTATAACCTATGGAAAGAAACATAATACTGGTGAGCTCTAATGATTATTAAGGTTATGTAAAATGGAATCAATAACGAATCAATGTTATTAAATTAAAATGGAATAGTAAATGAATGATGACACATTCCATAAAAATTAATAGACAAGGCAATATCCATTTGGAAATGTAATAAACAAAAACACATTCCATTTAATAAATTAATTTAATGTTAAATGTATATATATATATGCTTACAAAAATTCTCATGGATGAATAACAAATGAAATATTTTTGAAGGAAATGATTAAAAATGTATATCTATAACATACCACTAAGGATTCATGCCAATGATCTAGTACATTCAAGTCATCTTTCAAAAAATCTAATACATTCAAGGATTCATATGAAGAATATAATAATTTCAAGGATTTTTCAAATAAAGATATTATTTTAAAGGCTTATAACCAAGAATATAATTCATTCAAATCTATATTACTAGATCCTAATACTATCTAGGCTTCATTATATGAATATAATAATGTCAAATTTAACACTAAATGATAATTGATAAATGGTTTAGGAAATAATAACTTCCAGTACATGATATTTTGGTTATGTAAGTAAATTTTTAATGAAAAATTTTTATAATAATGATATTTTCTCATGATAAAGTTAAATATTACAAAAGGAAGTAAGATTGAAAGGATAGTCATTAAAATCATTCTTCAGGAAAATAATATTTAAACATATGAATGTGTTCGATACCACAATGCAAATTTGAATCACAATCCCCCTGAAAAAATATGTTAAATTAAACTTATAATATCTTGAGAGTAGGTTTATTTGTGATATAACATGTCAAAATTAAATATGCACATCAAATAAAGTGAATTGGTATAGCATAACAAATAAGTATTAATGATATATAAATTGTGACACAATTCACTTACCTTAACCATCCTTTTGATGTGTGGTGTTTATCGTATTTTTAGTGGTTTAAAATATGTTACCAAATTATAAAATAACTAAAATAATTCTTATAATATAATATATTCACTTGTTATAATATTTTATTAACAATTTGTTTACACTCTTTCATTATTTAGCTATTTCAATTTTTAATTGCCATGTTTCTGAAGTATGTTTTGACTTATTACATGTTATTCCTATTACTTATATCATGTATTAATCATATCCATAATGTAAATCATGACTTAATTAACTCATATATTTAGTATATATGTATTTATAATAGTTTTAAATTCTTGTGATAAGAAATGAAATGCATCATTCATGGAAACGGTAGGTCGTACTTACACATGATTGCTACATTCAGTTCATTGTCATATTGAAATAATGAAAAATAAATTATACCTGTTTATATAAAAATTCCAGTATCATATCATTATTATAAATTTTATATATTTTTATTAAAATTGTCCTTAAAACCTTCCATGTATAGTGTGATTGAATAACATCACTTTGTGTGGGCGGTACTTCCTCAAAAGATGTTTTCATATTTACGTAAAATGGGAATTATTAATGTTACGTGTTATTAATGGATAAAATAAGCATAAATTTATAATAAATATCATATATATTATATATAAATATAGTTTACATCATAATTTTCACCATGATAGATAGTATAGGAAAAAACAGTCCTCATTTCATGAGGAAATATTTCACCGTACACCGAAACAGTATGTTAATTACCAATTAGATGAAAGTGTGTGTAAGTGTGGGCTGAAATCAATCATTACAACATAAAAGTATATTAAGGATACTATTTATGTTATAAAATCATGAATTAATAATATTTCATGAACTGAGGAATATAAATAGAACTAAAAATCTGACGGAAGTTTGTTAACTCTTAATCAGCTAACTCCTCTTGGATTGCACCAAAGGGATTCCAAGGATTTATTTATGAACAAGGGAAGGAATCTAGCACTAGGTTAAGGAATTTTATTAACTAGTCCGGATGTTCTTGTTCAAACCAATGTGTCTTGATGGGTGTGAAAATTGGGTAGGCTGCTTGTTTATTTATAATGGAGAGGGAGTGGCACTTTTGTAAATAACAAAAGGTTTTCATTAATTGGAGGTATACCTTACATAATGTAACTAAAAAAAGGAAAAATAATGTATTAAATGGGAATAGTTCTCTATGAAAACCACCAATATATGAAAAATAATTTCTTTTTATTAATTTTGTTCCTTAACTATTAAAATTCCCATATTTTATCATTTCTGTTTTTATTAAAGCATCTAGTTTTCCAAACTATGTAATTTGACCATTAACACATTAATAAAGTGAAATTTAATTTGAAATATATCTCCAATTAATAATTAACATTATTTCTAAAAAATAAAAAACCAATTTGTTTCAGAAACTAATTTCAAAACAAGTACATGTGATGCGCTAAAACACTACTTAAACTGTGACGGTGTTAACAATGTTTTTCTACAAAATATGGGTCAACATGTTAATTATAAAATATCAAATGGTTCATTAATTTAAAATATTTAATGTTTATTAAAATATAATATCCACCTGTAAGAATATAATTTTTTATTAATTTTATACCATTTATTTTAATTTCATTTATTGGAAAGTTTTATTAATGTCAATTTTGACTTTATTTATTTAATTTTAATTTTAATATATCAAAACAATACTGGAAATAAAATATATTAATTTTGAATATATGTAACATGATATCATAATATTAAAAAAATATTTAAAAATATTAATTCAATCAATATACTTTACTTTTTATATTTTTAGCATTATTTATTTAGTTAATTATTAACTAAATAATCATTATGCTGGCACATATAAAGAATTTTAAGTTACCAAAATATATCTAAAAATTATTTATAAGTTATAATAATAATAATAATCGCCCATTTATATTAGACATTGATATGTATAACATAAATTATTATTTATTTTACATATCTCAATGTTTTATAAATTTTAAATGTAATTAATGTTATGTTTATGTCTTGTTTCCTTACTTAAAATTTTATATAGGGTTCTTCAATTTAATTATATACCAATAATATATAAAATTAAATCAAAGTGGGAATATTTTCCAAGTATTAGCACTTGATTTCATTGGGACTAGTTTAATGGTCAATTTGGTCCTTAATATTAAGGTTTAGTCCCTTATTAATCTTAATCTTAACTTAATAACAATAATTAATTTTATTCAATTTTACTAATTTTTTTTGTCAATTTTCTTATCTTATTATAACAAAAAATTTGTATTGATTACAAATGTATATGACAATTTTTCAAAATTTAAATAACATAATTGAGAAAATTTTGATTAATGCCAATACCACACATATGGTGAGAAAACAGGTTTTTAAAGAAGAAACATTCAAAAGTTCAATATGTTTTTCATCTAATTTAAATATAATAATTATTATAATGACCTAAATTAGGCTAATATATGAATAATAGATCTATGGAGACATTAAAACCAATTTAAAACAAATTTTATCATTAATAATTATTTAAATGAAAATTATTTTTTACGAGAATGCAATATTTTTCACCATTCAACTAAAAAATGAAAATTAAGAGAAAAAGAAAAAAATTAATCTAATCTAAATTTAAAATTCAAATTTCAAAAATAATTTTTATTTTTTAGAAATAAAATTTAAAAATTTTCCAAATATTAGTTTTAAAATTTGGTGTTCCATTAAAAGGAATTAAAACCTAGTCTTTTGTGTAACGCAAGCGAACTTAGTGTGGTGTGTGTCGTACACTGAGGAGAGAAAAAATTATATTAATCATTAAATGATGATATTTTAACTTTTTTGGGGTTCTCAATTCATTTTGTGGGACTATTCAGATGTTACAAATGCTTCATTGGGATTTATCACACCTTCCAGCTGCGCTTATGGGATTGAAAAAAGGGGTGAAATTCCTATGGTTTGAAGCCTATGAAGTATGCAATGAAGAGATGGATTTTTATTTGAAATCAGTGCTATGATATATTTCAATGGATCCAAGAATGAGCTATACTATATATTGTGATGCTTTAGGTGTCAGGCTTTATGTTTCTCCGATGATGTATGAGCATGTCATCCCATAGTAGTCTTGTTAGTTGAGGCCTCAGGATCGAAATTTCTCAACGCATGAGATAAATCCTTCTACTATTGTTCATGAATTATATTTTTGGGAAAACTATCTATTGTGTGATATTAGTGTGATAATCAATAAAAAATTATCAGATTCATATTCACATAGTGGAATAATTATATCAGGCAGCACTGGGGGGTTGAGTACCAATAGTTGTTTGATTTCAACCTTACCAACAGACCTAGAAAGGGGAATTCAGTAGCTAATGCTCTGAGCTGAATGACTCAAAAAATAGGAAGTTCAACAATCTAGTGATGAATGGAATCTTATAGCCTTATTCTGAAATATTCATGTTGAGGTTCAAGAGGACCACATTTATTCTATCCTATTTGACATATCAATGAATTCTACTCCTCTATAATAGTTGTTTAAGAGATATCAATATGATCCTGAAAGACTTTTCATAAGGGAATGTGTTTTAGATGTTGACACATATTTAATTTGGTCCATATATGGGGATGATACATTATTATTCCATGGGTGTGTATGGGTACTAGCAGACATCAGATATGATCCAATGAAAGAATTACATGCCTCAAGATGGACAATTAACCCCAATGTCACCAATACATTTCAAGATCTATGATGATAATTTTGGTGGCCTAGTATAAAATTTTATATGGAAGAATTCATCACTAGATTTTCAACCTATCAGTTGGTTAAGGTGAAACATATGTGTCTAGCATGGATTTTAAAGCTGTTGTCTATTCCGAACTGGAAATGGGTTGATGTTTCAATTGAAATTGTTACTATTTTACCAAGGTTACATTAAGGTAACAACATAGTGTGGGTAGGGAATGATCATTTCATGAAGACCACACACTTATTACCTATGTGATAAAACTTTTTTGTCGGTTTCCAAGGATGGATTTATGTTAGAGAGGATATACATCTTCATAGATCATCCCATTCAATCATCACAACCATACACTGTTGTTTCGTGTTACTATTTTGGTAGGGTTTGCAGAAGGCCTTGGGTAGAGAGTTTTTATTAAATTATCCTATCACCATCATGATAATTGAAGGATGAGTGTATTGTTCATGTTTTAGAGGACATGAACCATGCATGTGTCCTTGACATTGGGGGCTCCTAGGAGAAACACATTATCCTCATCGTGTTTTCTTATAATAACAGCTTTCAAGATACAATTGAGATGGCTCCCTTTGAAGATTTATAGGGTTGTCCATTACACTCACCAATGTTCTCACTAGAGAAAGGGGATGTTGTTGTACTTGGACCGTGTCTCATGCCGGAGACTACATAGATGGTCTAACAAATCAGGATGCACATGTGTATAAATCAGTCCAGATAGTAGTAAAGTCCAACATGAAACAACAAACTCTAGAGTCTGAGGCTGAAGACTAGGTTTTCTAGAAGGTCTCGCCCTGGTTAGGGAATAGATGTATTATGAAGTAGGTTCAGCTCTCACCAAGGCTCTTTATACACATTGAGGTTTTGAAACAGATCAGACCAGTGGATTAGTTGTTAGATCTTCCGTAGAGATACTTATCTATTGTTGAACACCTTCATGTATCTCAGATTCCCTAATACTATCCAATCCCATCACATGTATTTCATCATGATGAGGTCTAATTGGATATGGAATCTTATTTCAAGGACTATCTAGTGCATATTGGGGATCTGATCCTGAATACACTCATATATTGGTCAGTTCCTTTGCTATGGGTTCTTTGAAAGCACGAACAATTATAGGATGATACATGGGAGTAGGTGGCTGATATAGGATATCGGTGGCTACAACTATTCCATGATGATACCACTTTACAACCATAAGGATAACTCATGTATCATTTTCTTTATGGAGGGGAGGTTGTAACAACCCATATTTTAAATGAAGGTACATATCATTATTTTTTGAATTTTAATACCTTAAAAGGGCCAAATATTGATGATTAACCTTGTCAATGATGTTTGGTGAGTGTCTGATGCTTTCTTTGAGCCCAGTGTTCTGAAAGGTAAGAAATGAGTGGGACTAATATTTTGTATCCAACCATGTTAAAAGGGCACAAGGCCATACATATGGTTGTAATCATGGTACAAATACAATTTTAAATGTCTCTGATTTTTTATTAAAACTATACACCCAACCATGTGTGTTACCCCTTCTCTATGGAAAACAATGAATGATTTTTTTAATGCTAGAGTAACCATGCTCCAAAACCATGCAATATGATATTTTGGAGTGAAATGTAAATTTTAATCCACATACGTTATAAACATATTTCCTTTTTCTTCTACTCCATCAATCAAACTAGAACCTCTCATCTTTTTATTTTGAGATCAATAACACCTAATCTTGGAAAAATAGCAGTTCCTCCGATAGGTGTCCATTATTTAATCTGGTGGAATCATTGGATATGTCTCATTATGATCTACTAGTATCTTGACTCCTATCATTGTCAATAATTCCATCCATTGTGATATTTAGGTGTATTCACATATGCCACATTTTTAGGGAATTGGTAAATTTCTCAGAATTCTTCTAATTGAATTTGAATTTGAAGTTAATATTGAACGAGGAGTCATCTATGGCCCTAAGGTAGGTGGTCACATCGTATTCCCTATGAGTTTTGGATGTTTCTTAATTATGTTATCATATATTATGCCAACCTCTACATAGGATAAACTTTTTTATTGATTCCTTTATGCATAATTAAACATTATAACAATTTACATATTTATATATCTTTTTTTAATATGTTAGATATTGTAAATACTTCATCTGGTCACCACATGAGTTTGAAACATAGAATATTCCATTTTTGGAAAATTGTTCAATGTTCCTAGAATACTTAAGGAGCTAACAGTGTATCTTTTAAATGTGGGTTCCATAAATTATATAAGGTTTTAATGAATCCAAAAAAATCTATTATATTTCTGGACCTGTTGTAGTTAGAACATAACAATTATGTAATTTACTTATTTCCCAGGACAGCTTCACTTGATACTTTAGCCTTAGTAATGGGATTTATCCTGATTTATTAAATTGAAATGATTGAATTTAATGAAATGGATAATGCGTGATGGGTTACATTTCATAAAATGAATTGAATGGATTAAATGGTTGGCATATGAAGGGTGTTCAAACAACGCCTTTTGTTTATTCCTTAACATTGATTTTTAAAATTATAATTCTTGAAACGTATTTGAATTTGACTAAAGAGTTATATGAGAGGTAATGCCTCATATATTTTTTTGATAAATATTATTATTCATATTCTATGTATATGGGATATATGAAAGAAATGAATGGGGGTAAGACCCCATGCTAGTTTTTTTTAAAATTTTCTTTTATGGTGGCTATGTTTGATGGTAAGGGGTGTTAAACTATGAGGGAAATCACACTCCCTTTCATCAGGTGTTAATCATGGTGTCTTGCACCACTGATACTATATGGGATATTTGTATTATGCACTATGTTCCATTATTATAGTTTTTTCATGGAGGCTTACTTTCTAGCACATGTATTGTTGCGTGACATATCTCACTCTATTGGGATATAGGGCATGTACCATATTTTTTCTATTTTATGATCATTAGTCTAGTCATGGATGTTTGAGTTATGCCACGGTCATGCTAGCACTAGTATTCAATGTATATGGCCATTAGGCATCTACACGCACTTGGTTCATATAGGTGGATGCAATATTGAAATAATATATATAATTAGAAATTATATATATATATAGTGACATTATCAGACACTCCTCCCTGCCATGAGACAAAGATGGTAGAATCAACATGTCTCCTATTGGATCCGGAGGGAGATGGTTATTTATTTCGGCATTATATTAATATTTTGCATATACCATCACATTATTTAGTTATGAGCACTAATTAGACTGATAAGACTCTCATTATGTTGGTATTGATAAGGGAAGGGTCCCATCTATATGTAAGTGATATGTATTTCTTTTTGATGGTGCTTACGAGCAGGGGATCTGGAATAGACATGAGATGATTCAGTATCTATTTTGCCATTTTAATCATTTTGTACTATTAGATAGCATGCTTATATCTAATTATTCCATTTTTACTATAGAACACCTTATCTCCATGTATTAGACACCACCTCAGAGTCTTTATTATTATTATTTGTTGATCAGGTATGTATTTCTTCTATTATTTACTTAATTAGTTATTTATTTATGATTCCATAGTTTAATGGTTCTGTATATTTATATATTATTATATTGTTGATTAAATCTGATTTTATTTTTTATGAAACTCTAACACAAGAGTATAGTCTCCCAACTATACCACTATAATACATTTACTACTAGTTGACAGCCTCTAGCATATGAGGTGGTACATTTCAGTCCATGTGACCCACCAGCTCAGGGAACGACTAAAGTGGTTCCCGGGTTAGGACATTACAATGTGTAAGGTCAATTTCCATGTGATACATAATAGTCCTTATATGGTGGGAAATAAATTAAGGTTATATTATATATTACTCAACTATTGTAATATTAGTTTTAGAAGATGAAAATATTTTTTCCAAAAGATGTTATCCATATAGAATAATGAAGATGAATATCAAAAGGATGTTTTCTTGAAGGATAAATAGAAACTAATCTTTTTCTAGAAGTGTAATAGTGCTAAACATAGTAAAAATTGAGGAAATTGTAAAGTCTTGATGTATACGAGTCACCAGGAAGATATTCTTTAGGATCTATATGTAAGGGTATCTTGTTTATAAAAAGTGAGTTTGATAAAAAATTAAAATTTTCAAAAATTAATATCAATTGATTTATTATGGATATGGGGTCCGACTTTTCTATAATATATTTTGTGGGCCCTAGTTTGATTGAGTGGCCCCTTAAAACACTTTATGTTTATATAATTAAAATGTTTATTTGTTTTATATCTTTAAAATATATCATTACTTTGAATTTTGTATTTATTAAATTATTCTTAATCATTATCATATATTAATTTTTATTTACTTAAAATATCAATAGTTTTCATATTTTTGTTATTAATAATATATTCTATTTGTTACTTAAAGTGTTCGTTGGATAAATAATCTATTTGGTACCTTATAATATCATTTATAAATGTTTTTTAATGTTCAAATATATCCATTTTACTATACAACATGTTGTCATTTTATCATCCATGAAGCATGTTAGTGTCCACGAACCCATTTTTGAGTTTTTGTTTTCTTCATTATTTTGACCATATCATGAGCTGTAGAACATCATATTGAAGGTTTTTTGTAAATAGAGGAATATTATCTAAATTTCATTAGAATAAAGAAACATTTTAATCAATAACTATCATGTTTGACATTATGTTGAAATTAATTGTATATTTTTTGGATAAATAATATAGTTTTTCAGAATGATATTGCTACTATTTTTTAATCATTATTTGAGTTATTAAGGTCAAATTAAGGTGGTTCATGATTATTTATAAATATAGGGAAATTTTTTATATAAAAATAAACTGGAACCAAATAAAATTATTCTATATATTTTATATGGTTTACATATGAAATTAGTTATGTTAATATATTTATAAAATTTATAAATTCTAATACATGAATTGCCTATATAAATTTCTTATGTAGATTTGGTTGCACGAATCACCATAGTTGATTCCCTTGTGTGTATTGCCTATGATGAATTTCCTATTTGAATGACTTACATTCATTTAGGTAAATGAATATCATACATAAATTTTTCTATGTGAATTTTGAAAATACCCTATGTGGATTTTCATACAATGTTAAGTGAAATTTTATAGGTTATTCTAAAATTTGGAAATTCCCTCCCATTTAACAATTGTTTCATGTGGGTAAATTCTTCATGTATATTTCAAATATTTAAATTGTTATAATATATTTTAAAATTAATTTTAACTATATAGAACCAATGGGAAATGTTTTAATTGGTGTAATAATGTTTTTGTAAAGATTAAATGGTGTTTTATTTTCACACATTTAACTTATAAGTTGAAATCCAAAAAATTAATTTTTATTTTTTAATTTTTATTTTTTAAGGAATTTTTTTTGGATTAATATTTTTTATATTGAAATCATAAAAAATGGTGTTAAAATATATAATGAAGGGTTATTATGTTTACAATTTATCACCTATTTACTTCTTGTTTTAGAAGGATTTTTTTGAATTTCTTAATTCAAATTAACCATTTTTATTTTCATAGATTCCTTCAGAGACCTATTATTGTAGAAGTATTATACACAATTTGTTATAATGATTTAAATTTTGATAGAATTGATATTTATTATTGAGAATATGGGAAATGGGTTGAATGATACTTGTGGTACAATAATGTTTCTCTTTTACTTATCTGAATAGTTATATAGTCTAATCATTTTTTTAATATCTAAATATCTTTTCTCTCTCATTTTTGTTAAGTTTAATTTATTTAAAATGGCTTTAATCCTCAGAACAATGCGGTGGGGATTTAACATAGTACCCATTAAATATTTCTTTGATATGAGTTATCATATTTCCCAGTGATATAGTGCTAAGAGCGTTGTCTTGTTGATACTAAGAAGTGTTTTATATTCAAAATGTATGTATCACTTATCACTACATATTGATGATCTATTAATGGATGAAAAAATATAAGTGTTATTTAACTATCTTAAAAAGATAATCTTGATGATATAACACTCATGAACTAGAATATGCCTTTCATTCTTATTATATCTATTTTTTTCAGGTTGCGTGAAACTCTAAAAAATCCTTCTATATCCTACATGACGTCACATTATCTATATGGTTTTACATATAGAGGAAGTTTTAATTATTGTGTTTGGAATTCTGAATTTTGTTGTTAGTACCATTCGGGTTGGGACTCTCAGATCTGTCCTCGAGATGATAATTGGTTCATGACTCCCAAATTTTTTTTGGCATATTTCGTTTATGCATAAACTAGAAAACATAGGTTATAATTGTGTTATTATTCTACTAAAAAATCATATTAGTGCAAAATTTATCTCTCATTGAGTTGATATTTATAATAGGATACTAGGTTAACTTTTGACCAACCTACTATACCAAGCATCTTTGTATTCGTTCTTTTATTTTTTGATTCTAATTAACTGAAATCATTAACATTGCTAATTACTTTATATAATTAATATGTATTTTTAATGTTTTTTAATTTTGTATATTCACCCTCCATCTAGACAATATTATATCACCTATATGACCAATAGTGTTTACCTCTTGTTTGTTGCTTTATACAACATAATATATTTTTATAAATTCATGCCATATCACCTAATTGTTTTAAAAAGGGAGCATCCAAGAGTAAGGATAACAATGTGGACATTTTTAATGGATTCATAGGATTAGCTTAATGAGGACGATGATGAATTTTACCTAGTATGGTTTTATTGTGTGCTTCTATGGGATAAAGTGTTTGATGACACATGTTTTGGATTTACTATTCTTGGGATTATATGTTCATTGTGGTTTACTAGGGTGGTGTAGAAGGTGTGGACAATGTCGTAGTAGTTAAGGTGGTTCCCCAAAGTGTGGACTTAGGGATGGTGATATCCACTCACCATGGGGTTTATGCGATTGTGGTTGTGTTAAAAGTGGTGAGGACCCATGTGTGGGTTATGAAAACTTTGGGGTGGGGGGTACAGTGGGTAGTGGGATTATATTAGGGATTATGTTGTTTAACATTTATACAAAGGAGGGATACATTGTTATTGTCCACGAGAGGTGATAGAGGTCATCATATGAGTCTAGGATTCCCATCACACACGTGGGATTTGTTAGGGATACTAGGTTATGGTTTATTAAAGGTTTTAGAATCCATGGGACTTGAGATGTTACTTTTAGATGTGTCATTTTTTAATTATGGTTGACTTATAATGGTTGTAAGTTATGAGACGATATTTCTTTCCTATTGGTATGAATTTTTTGGTAAGGATTATCATACTTTTTGAATAATATTATGTGGATGTATCATTTATCAATGTCATAGGATGAGTAGGAAAATCCATAGTCAGTGATAGTACATAACGAGGAGAATAAGCCGTGTGGAAATTTTATTGGTGTTTATTAATCTTGGCATAATGTAGTATACATATGTATACTATCATGGGACACCATTGATGGTGGCATAATAATTTTTTACTCACACTATGAATGGTCCCTCCAAGACATATTGATATTTTATGATTCATGAAATTGGTAAAATTAAGGCTTCTTCATTAAGAACTTAGTAGATTGTATAAAAATATGGTCTATAGACTATATGGTACGATTTTTCAGAAGGGTCAGGTGGTTCCTCAAATCTAGGTTGGTGGTCTATTATTGTAACTTATTGTATATACATTTGTGATCATAAGATGGGAAATATTTTTTAATTTTTGATTATGGACATGGAATTGTAGATGTTTATATGAATTAATATATATATATATATATTATTTCTTGTTGTTTCCTATTATATATGTTTACCTACAATATTGATTTTTAAAAATTATTTATTATCTCTAGATGGTATAGTCTCCCCACTATCACCCAATAGAACATCTATTCTAGTTGGAAACCATTGGAATGGGGAGAGGAGCACTTAAGGTGTATTGGAACAAAAATTTAGGTACTATTAAGTGAAATAGATAATTTTTTCACAAATTAATACCCTTCTGAGTTGATTACATTATGGGATTTAGGAGAGTATTTTATGTATTTAAATATATAAAAATTATTAAAAAATGGATATTGGTATGGGTGAAATCCACCGTTCCAAGATATTTTATGTATGGTTTTAAATAAAAGTTATAAGGGAAACTGTGATTTTATTTTTGTTTTACATGGTTTCATTTGATTTATTTGATTTTTACCCATGTATAATCTATGTTACTATTTTTTATAGACTCTTGGTCATTAAAAGCAATAGGTGATCCTCTGGAATTATTATAGGTGCATAGGGCTCACATGACCTGTGTTCAAATGACACTGATTATCATTGTGGTTTTATAATGGAAATGGTTTTGAGTATTTATTACTTTTGAAACAACCGATATGGTTTTTTATATATATATTCTTGGTAACATTTTACATACCAGTCACATGTGTTCAATTCTTGGTGTGAATATGTTTGTGGGTCCTATATGTGTATGGTTTATGTAGTAGTACCCTATACATGTGTTTTTGGGTTTTGTGGCTGATATATGTATGAAATGGTTGTTGTAGTGAACTATAAGATCCAGTGGGTAACACTAGTTGTTATAAATCTCCCTATTAGTGATATCCATATTTCAATATATATATATATATATATATATATTAATCACCTTATTACTGTAGAGGTCCCTCAATTCTTATAGGGATGTGTCTATATGAGTAGATCAGGAGGAGTCTTATGAGATTTATATGGATAATTGACTAGGTATCAATGGGAGCTGATCCATCCATGAAATATTAGATATGAGGGCATCAATAAAAACATGAGTTTCAGTCAAAACAACATTCTTTACTCCGAGGAGTGGATTGACCCCAAGTATTTAAGTATTTTGTTGAGCATGTATAGATGATTTCCGATAAAATCACATCACATCTCTATTAGAGGATAAGGATGGATACCAATATGATTAGAGGGTTAGAGAAATGCTGCTATGATGTATTGGTTCATGTAGTCATAGATAGGTGGATGAATTAGATTAATTTCTAGTCATTAACTATTTTCTAGACGTGAAGTGAAACACTGTAGATGGGAGTATTCTAGGACATACAATATTTTTTGGGATGGTAGGTAGTTGAGCTATACATTGATAAAAGTAGGAAAATAAGGATTCCCAATAAGGTAGTTAGACTAGGTCTAATGATTCCACCACTAAGTGGGTCACTAGTGATGAGTTTTCATTATTGGAATAAATGAAATGTTTGATCCTATTGTGATTGAACGCCAATGGAGTGTCATGTATGTGGATAAATGTGTTGTCTTGAATGGATTTGTTAGAAAATCCATGTCTAGGAAGTTTTGTTGATCTTATCAGTCACAAGCATATAAGGCAGCTCCAGGAGCGATATTGGGAGCTGGTAAATGAGATTTGACATCAGAGGAGGGATGAAGATGTAGACCAAAAACCCACATTTATTGGAAGGTTAAAAACAAGAAAATAACCTTATTCATCCCTAAAATATGAGGACAACGACAAAATTTTTTTTTTAAAAAATATATAAATATATATCACATCAGAAAAAAATAGTTTACCCAGGATAATGGGAAACACATTTTTGGATTTTCAAAAATTTAAAAACACATATATTGATCAAAAAATATAAATCATCTATGAATTTATTTGAAATCAAGTGAAAATGATCATTGAATTATTTTGGACATGTATTAATAGATGACACATAAATCCAACATGTGAAGTCCTCAAAATGACATAAAAATGTATTTGATGATATTAAACTCATTAAACTAGACGGTCTGATTAAAGGAAAAAAATTTCTAATTTCATGAATTATTAGGAAAACAGAATGTGATTTATTTTTGAAATGTAATAATAGACACCACAATAAAATGGGTTGTTTTTTTATCGTGATGACTAAAAATTTAGTATAATTGTTATAAAATGGTATATTATTAATGTAAATATCAAACTTTATAAAATAACCATTAATTGATGTAAAAACATATGATTATGAACTTTGAATTATTTGTGACATATATTAAATAGAAGACACATCAATCATACTTGTTCGTTGTTAGAATGTCTGAAAACGGTTTTCGATGACATTAATGTCTTAAAAATATGTATATGGGGGGACACAGACTAATCAAATGATCTCTTATTGATTTTAAATCATAAGAGAAGATAGAAAATTAATTTATGAAATATAGGATTAGATTTTACATCAATATAAATTGCTGATTAATCGGCATGGTCAATAAGGTTGTTTTGGTGTTTCAAAAATATTCTTTCGATCAACACATCATAGAAAAAACAATTAAATAATGTGAAATTGTATGGTAAAGACAAATAAATTATTTGTGACATCTACATACATAAGAAATATTAATTTTATATGTTTTGTGATTGGAAGAACTAAAAAACTATTTTGGATAAACAAAATGATTAAAAATATGTAATATGTTTTAAAAAGAAAGAATTACATTTTTTATTGTTACTTTTAATATAAAAAATCTCTTTATTTAGAATTATTATTTAATCACATTTTTTACTTCACTAACGTTATTTTGAATTTATTTGAATTTTAGTTACGAGTTTAGGGGTGTGATGTTCAAAAAATTCATTTAATATGATATTTGTTAGATTATTAAATAATTTTCATATGATTTCAGAATTATGACGGGTGTTTGATTTCACATTTTTCAAAAAATTGTGGAGGGGGATTGATTTTAATTATTTTTGTTGATAATGTTTTGTGATTTTATTATATAGCATATAGTAATTTATCTATTTATATTTCTCATTTTTAGTAATGTTTTTTTATTTAAGTAGAAGATAATCTAATAAAAAAATGATGTCTACTCTATTGATGATGATGGTGAAGAAATACATCACAATCACAATATAAAAAAATAAAAGAAAAATAGCATTGTTATATGGCTAGAAAAATTCCATAAAAACTCTATTAAAAGGTCACTATATTTATAGAATACAAATGGCTTTACTAAATGATAAAATTTAATTTCTATTAATGAGATCTAATGGAGGGAATAGAAATGGTTATGGAAAATGAAGTATCTTTTTGTTTAATAAATTGACCTCATTAATAATGATTTATGTAATCCACACAATAAATGATAATTTACAACACCCACTAGATGGAATATTTCTTGGTAATCTAATATAATCATTCACTTAAAAACAACCCAATGAGAAAAACAAGTGATTCCAAATTAATATGATTCTATTATATAATTCTTCATTGAAAACCTAATTAGAAACCCATGTGGGAAAAAATTTAATGGCAAGGATTACAACGTTCCCAACTCCCCCTAATAAAATCGTGATATTGTTTTTAGTCTTTGCATTAATATTTTATAAATCTAATTATAAGACGTCGTAATAGAATTTGAATTTGTGGAAAAATATTCAATATTATCACATGAGTTTTTTTATTGAAATAAATATTTCCATTCTTTTTGAAGGTCATGTGTTAAAAATAATTTGGGTGACATATTCTTTTTTATATCACCATTAAAATACCCACCTTTAAATAGAGCTATGCATGAAATATTGTCTTCATATAATATGGTGGTAATATTATTATTCATATCTAATAAAAAGTTACTTCTTATACCAATCTTTTCAAAATATATTCTTAAATTGCATCATAAATAGAAATCAACTCTAAATTGTTGGATGGAGTTGTAGTAATGGGTTTTTGGAACACTAAGAAATATCAGTTCCACCATATATTAACAAATATAAATTTTGAGATCTCATTTTGTGTGGATGAGAAAATTATCTAGCATCAGCATAACTATCCAAAATTGGTTCTAATTATTTGGAATAATGTAACACCCAATCATTTGAACTTTTTAGGTATATTAATACATTTTTGAGACTATTCCAATGTTGATGAGTAGGAGAAAAACTATATCATTCCAATAAATTTATAAAAAATATATATCTAGTCTTTTCTTCTGGGAGATGTACAAAATTTCTCTAGTTGAACTCAGACATTTTACATTAGGAATAATTGGTTCTTCATTATCCTCTCATGGTTTAAAAATATAAATTTCATGATCAAGAGATCATACACCCATTTTTGAACATTATGGATGTGATCCATTAATATTAGCTATCTATTGGACATTATTTTTTCATCACAATTGATTAGAAAAAAATCCATCCCTATGATTCTAAACATGTAATCCATGGCAGAAATATTTCTTTTCAAAATCATTTAATTTCGAATTCGTTGTTCAAATATTTATCTGTTTTGGAATGTTCATCATTAGTGTCAATTATATTTAAGTCATCACTTTATACTTTAATGATAAAAAATTCAGATCTAATATTATTAATGAAAATACTTGTAGTAACAATATCATTATTATAACCTTCGTTAATAAAATATTTACTCTGATGGTTCTACTACATAAACCCTACCTTTATTAATTTGTATAATGATTTATTAAACTTCACTGAATTAACATCTTGAGATCCATGATAATTTTCCAGTTATTTGAATCATTCTAGGATTTTCGTGTAAATATCATTATCAATATCACTATAAAGATTTGTTTTCATAATTTCCAGTAGGAATAATCCATGTTTTTCACAAATAATAAACATTATGAGATACCGAAAGGTTATTTCATCCACTATAGGAGATTATGTATTATTATAATCAATTTAGGGGTTTTCGAAGATGCATTGAAAATATATTCAATCATTATATCTCATGAATACATTTTTTTCTTTTATTTGTCTCATAAATAACCATTTGTTTTCAATAGGCTTAATCCATTCAGGGGATTTCATGATCAACACAAAAAATCACTTTTAGCAGGTGGGTTTAAATCATATTGGATTGCAATTTTACAATGATCCTAATATATCCTTTCATGAAATTCATTAAGAGTTTTAGGTTCTTGATAATCATTTATAATTTCAAGGGATTCATAATATGAAAATGTGTTATCAACAATAGTCTCCACTTAGTTCCAATATCTTCCAGTGTTGTGGAAATTTATTGAAATCTCCTCTTGATGAGGTTCATGTAATTATGGTACATTTACATTCTCTTTATGTTCATTAAAATATTCAACAATCATAGATTGTTTCACCATTATTTTAATGTGATTCGTATCTTTTGAACCTGGTGGTCTATCATGATTTTTGTTTGAATTGGATGCATTCAATGTAATTCTATCAGAATTTCCTTCTCAGGCATCTATCCTAACTGGTGCATCCATAGTATATATATATTATTTTCTAATCCATTTTGAATCATTGAATACCTCGATAAACTGGTTTTATAAATTTTGAAAATTAATAATAATTGTAATATAAAGATCACTCATGTTTGTATAGACATTCATATTTGACAATGAAGTCTCGATCCATGACATTTCTGTTAATGTCGATTGATTTTCCCCATTGAGTGTTAGAAATAATTTTTCATCAAAATGACCATCATTTAATATTACCTTAAATACATATCTTATACTAATCTCATGATAATTAATGATCATGGGAGATTCAAAACTATCATATATACCCAATATCCACTAGGTTCACAAGGGTGTTACATGAACATATATATCATAACCAAATATCCTTAATTGTGAAATATTTGGTTCACGACCACAGGGTAATTGTAATGGGGAATAATTATAACAGTTTTATGGCCATATTTGAAGCAATATTGTTGCATTAAAATTTCTGTGTCCATATACCAAATAAGGTATTTCAGTTTTCATGAGTAATAGCCTAGAGATAAGTTATAATTTCATTATTAATGATTTTAATAGACCATTTTTGGTAATAACATGAGCTAGATGAAGTTAAAAACATATTCCCAACGAAATGAAATAATTATTACATGGATATGATGAATATTAATCCAAATTATCCATCGTAATATGCTTGAATGAATAATAAAGGAATTTCCCCTTATTATAATTATTTGTGCATGTTATTTTGCAAATTCATGGTTGTGAGTTGACAATAAACATGCATTAGACCATATAGTTGATGAAACGATCATGATAATAGAATATCTGAATTGTATACATGGTGAGTGAATTGGTCCATATAAATCTCTATGAATTCGGTATAGGAACCTCTGGGATTCAGTACCACTACTTTACGGTGATGGCCTTTTGATTAATTTATCTTAAGAACAAGTAGAACATGAGAAGTCAAGGGGTGTAAGACCTATTTTATCAACTAATGGATGAAAATGAATACATTTAATTATTTTAAACATCATTATTGATCCAAGATGACACAAACAGTCATTCCACACAATAAATGTTTCATGGTTGGTTAACATTCAGTTGCCTTGATTTATTCAATTATACAAATATTGATAAATCACAATCCATATCAATGTATTAATAGATTCTCTTGAATCAATCTGTGACCATTAATAATTATTATTATATATAAGTACTCAACTCCTCCTTCATCCATAGTCTCAATGTGAAATCCATTATTTTGAATATCATTTAAAATTAGAAAATTGAATCGAGATTTTCTGAAAACAAATAACAATTTATCGAAATCTGTGTACCACCTGGTAGAAAAATTCTTGATCATCCGGAGTCTTTTATTAATTTCACACTAATTTTTAATATACACACATGAGAACTCAAAATTTTAATTGTGGAAAAAAATTGACATGTTTAATAATTGTGTGTGTCCGTGCACACCTGAAAAAGAAAATATCATTGTTATGTGAAATTTTCCCAAAAAATCAATTTATATAATGCATTTTCAATGATGGAAATAAAAATAAAAATAATTTATAAAAAAATAAACAAATGAAACATCGGATATTTAAAAAATATTACTATAATCAAAAACAATTTTCATTTCAAACATGAGCATAAAAAATCAAAAAATAAATGTTTAGTTCCATCAAGAATATTGAAACCTAATTAGTATGTTCATCACCTTCATGATGTAATTTTTTTAAATATCATATTTTGTTTTATCATCAACATATTTCAAGGCATGGTTATGAAAAAATTTCATAACATTCATTTTCATTCGATTTATTTATTGTTTATAAATGTCTAAAAAATGATTTGGTGTACGATTGGTACACATCCAATGACCATTAATACCACATCAAAAAAAATTACTCTAATTTATATTTTATTTCTTCATTTTTGGTTCTTCCTTATTGCACCAATTCTGTTGGTTCCCTTTCATCTTCTCATTTGGTGTGTAACCACCATGATAAAATGAAATTTCCCGGCCTCGATCATGTCGATTCATCCCATGAAATAGATTAAATGAAATAAAAATTTCTTTAGGGAATTGATCCACACCTCTAGGCCAGGATTCATGATTATTCATGTGGAGTTCATTTTTTTTGTTCAACAACAATAAGGGATGAATGTAATTTAGATTATTTTGTAAAACCTTTCTTATAATATTGTATTTGTGTAATAACATTCATGTTACAGAAAGTTGAATTTCTTTCTTCTTACTTATTGATATCTATTATAGTATGTCCATATAATTTTAGTTTTGATGTCATTTTGAACATAGAAAAGTTTTATTCGAATACCAATTTGTAATCCTATAATCACAACTGACTCTACTTAAACCATTCCCTTCGATGTATTACAAGTGAATAATGATCATTCATATCGTTGAGATACATCCATTACACTAAATTATCCATCACCATGAGTTACTCATTATTTAAATCCACAAGGAGGTCATGTAGGAGTAATATTATGACTTGGTAATAGTGTTGAGAAAAACAATGATTGAAAAAAATAATTTATTTTCCAAGGCTGTTTGCATCAAGGTTCATCTCCGCATCCAAAATCAATGAAAAGTAATTATTCCTAGAAAATCCAAGAAATAGAAAAACATGATTCCCAATATTCCCCATGAAAATATAATCATACTAGTTTGTATAACCTTTTTAATTATCAAAAAATTCATGTGGATATAATCTTATGAAACTCCTCTATTGAAGGTGAATAAAAAATATCAGATAATGGCGTTGATTGTTTTGGATGACTATGGTGAAGAAAAACATTACAATCACAATGGACCAAAAGAAAAGGAAAATAAAACAAGAATATGTCTATTAAAATACCATAATAATTATATGTCAACTAAATTAAAGATTAAAAATTCCTTGATCCAGTTATCAGAATCACTTCCTTGGAATTAGATCCAATAGTGGGAATAGAAATGGATTTAGACAAAAGAAGGGTATTAAATGGTAATTAATAAAAATAAATATAACGATTTATGAAATCCAAACAATAAATTATAATTTATAACATCAATTAATTAGTTGAATAATATTTTGATGTTGTTTCAAAAAATGGGAGAGTTGTAGTGGGTGTGTGGAAAATGAACAAAAACTATTCTTCCTGAGTGTTTCTTCATTTATTTTCCTCTCATTAAAATAATGATGTTTTACAATTATGTGTGGGTTACTATTATACAGTTTATATATTCTACACAACCCTATATTCACCCTTCCCCTTTAAAATCCCTTCACTTTCATGGCCCTCTCTCACATCTCTTGCACATAAATCATTGGGTTCGCCCTCACAAAATTTAATTATTTGGTTGAATGATAGGTGTAACTTAATTTGTGTTCTATATAGTTTTATTTAATGAATACTCTCCCCCCAAATTGATGTAAATATTTACCAGAATATCACTAAATCAAGTGTATTAAAAACCAGTAAAATCCATAAACTTCCAATTAACATGAAAAAAAATCCTAAGATTGAAAATTTACACAATTATTACATAATTTTTCAAATTCAATGGTCAATAAAAAAAATTAATAATATTTCCATCCAACAAAAAATAAAAATAACCACAAATACACCACAGAATTAAAATAAAAAAAATACAATTACCAATTATAACTTCTAATAACTAGTACTTGGTTGATTATTATAAAAATATTCTTCATTTCATAATAATACTATCATTACATTGAACTACAATAGAAACTAACTACATCAACACTAAAAATAGGGTTTTTAGGAGAAAACACTACTAAAAAATGGGTTTTCTTAGAGGGAATAATTATATGACATCCAAATGGTAGTCACTGGGGTTTTCAACACCACCACCAATATTTTCCCCCTCACTCATCCAACCACTCTTTAAGCCTACTCAGTTCTCCCACCTCCCCACTTCTGTTTGCTTTCAAGCGCCCTCATTGAAAAGTGATGCTCCCCCAGACATAATCACCCCCAGGTCCCCTCCACTAGTTTCCATCAATTACCCCTCTCACACCTTCTCAAAGTTCCACTCTGTGCCGCCTCCCCCATCTTCTAAGACCCCATCACTCACTGTCATCTCATAGTCATCAATCCCACATCCTTCCACATTTCTTTACCTACCATCGACCACCCTGGTCGAGCCCCCATCATCGAGCCCCTTTCTCCCATCATTCTAAATCCCCTATCCCTACCATCTCCAAAATGGATCCCCCTAATAGGCCACCCACCATCATTCATATACACTTAATGTTTTTGATACCACTAGTATATCATTATTTTAAATTACTATAAGAATCATCTCTACCAATTATTATATCCACTTATATAAATAATCATTATTATGTTGTTCTCAAGTTATAGTAAATACATTATGATCATATTCTTCTATGAGTGTTTGATATCAATATCAATTGAAAAGGATTTATTCAAGGGGTTATAATTCATGTACGTTCACGTGAAATATGATTCAGTCTCTCTCATTGTTTCAGTATTTTATTAACATATTATTAATACAACATATGTTTTATAATATTACCTCTAATAATCACCAATAACAATGATAGTATTTGGAAATTATAATTTACCAATAAATGAATATTTTAATTCGCATGATCAATTTTTTACGTCAATGGTTGGTTCAGTCAACATAAATTTTTTAGGATAAATTGTTTATGTCTACATCATTGTTTTAGTTCATTCAATACATCTTATTAATACAAAATCTGGTTTATAACTTTCTGACTATTAATATGAAATAACAATTTCATGATTTGTGAATAATAATATTCTAATAATAATCAGTAAATTATCAAATAGAGTCTCCACCTATACAACAATAAATAATATTTTTATTATATATTTCAATTACGGATAATATTATATTCAACATCTGCTAACATATTATTTATCATTTCTTATTTAATTCTATAACTAAAACATGTTATTTATAAACTGTTATTAATTTTAATTATTATAATATTTTGTTCATATGTGTATTAATTTATTATTTATGTGTCTCGTACTCTGTTATGTAGGTCAAATTCATTTGGTTTTCATCAAAATGTTTTTATTTTAGCATTGATATATTTAATTAAAAAACATGTAATCTATGTTCAGCCTGTGGATTAAATAATTTAGGATTTTGAATCAATAATTTTCATCTGATCATAATTTGAAATTTAAAAATTACTATATAATTTTTATAGACCAGTATTCTAATTGAATGAATTTATGTTATTTTTTTTTGAGAAGAATAAAGAAGGATAAAATTAATCATGAAGTGTCCTGAGGCCACCAGATGATGGGCCGCATTGTTTCCTTTTCTTTTGATAAATGTGAAGGTGCAGCAAGAGAATCCTCAGCACCGCAAGCAGATTCTTCGGATGATAAAGCAAAAGGATTGGAGTCTGTCGTCATTGTGGTTAATGGAATTGATAACAGAGAGGCAGTATGACTCCACAATAATATCTGCCCATCCATTTTCCACAAAGAGAATCATGCCTGCTAGGATGGCAGCGGCCTCAGCAACTGCAGGGTCCCGGGAGGCCTGATGGGATTCATCTTTTTCTGCAACAATCTGCCCCAGATGATTACGCGCTAGGATTCTGAGAGCAACAGGGCCATCCTTGGGGAGAGAAGCATCCATGTTAAGCTTAAGACCCCCTTTTGGTGGGGGTCCAATGAGGGGGCAGGAGGGGGAGTATCTGACCCAACGTGTCCTATGTGGTCCTTCCAGCCCTCAATCCATGAAGTTTTTCGTTCAATCCAGAACTCGGGATGGTGATGAACGTGGTGGAAACCTGAGTCATTAAGCCGAACCCAAATGATCCAGGATAGGGTACAACAGGAGCTGGCATTGTTCAGTGATAGATAGGAACACCATCACATCAGAAGATCTGGGAGATCAGAGATAAAATTCATTGAAACATTCGAAGCCAGGCCCCATTTTTTCCAAATTTCCTTGGCTCCCGGGAATTGATTGAGAGCGTTCAAGGGAGTTTCAGGAATATTCGGGCACAAAGGAAAGGATTCACCATTTCCCATGTGACGGCAAACAAGGAGGCTCATGGTAGGGAGGGTTCCTATGCACACCTGCCACCAAAATTGGCATATTTTAGGGGGGACGTTGAGTTTCCAAAGCGCATTCCATGGTCTATCGTCACAGTCGAGAGAGTGAATGCCATGAGCCAGTCTATACCCGTATCTCACCGCGTAGTCGCCTGAGACATCATTGGTCCAAAACAGATGGTCAGGGCCTGCATCAGGGACATTGTGGATGCTTAGAATAATTTTTTGGCCTCATTCATTAAACCAGTCCTGGATCTTTTCCAGACACCACCCCGGGCCATGATCCGAAAAGAGGCAGTTGACAGTGCCATCTTCAAAACCAGGTTGGGCGGGGGATGTGGCCCGCATGCTATCCTTGTTTAAAATCCATGGATCAGTCCATATGTTTATAGATGTGCCATTTCCAATCCTCTAGGCCACCCCTTTTCTCAAGTAGATTTTGGGCCCCCCAAATACTTTTCCAGAGGAAGCTGGGACGGGGGCCCAAAAAGGAGCCAAGGAAGTCTGTGTGGAAAAAGTACTTGGCACGGAGTACCCGCGCACACAAGGATGATGGATGGTTCAAAAGGTGCCATCCTTTCTTGGCTAGCAGTGTGTTGTTGAACAGAAGAAGTTTCCAGAATCCCATCCCTCCCTCCGACTAGGGTTTGCAGAGTTTCTCCCAGGCCACCCATTGGGGTCTATTTCTTCCATAGTTTTTCGCCCACCTTAAGTTGGTAGTATGAGAATGGATCAGGTTGACGATGGCCGCCAGGAGATTAAACATAGACTTCAAGTAGCTGGGGATAGACTGAGTGACCGCTTTAATGAGGGTTAATTTTCCCGCTTTGGATATGCTTTTTGGGGTCCATCCTTGAATTTTTTTCTCAATTTTGTCCACCAGGGCTGCAAAGATTTCTTTTTTGGACGGACCAATCACCATAGAGAGTTAGAGATACTTTTGGTGCCTATCGACCATATGGATTCCTTCATATGCACAAATCTCAACTCTCTTGGCAGGAGGGACTCCTTCACTGAAGGAGATTTCCGATATGTCGTGGTTGATAGACTACCCGGACACCCACTCATAATTATGAATCGCATGGTGGATCACCAGAAACTCATTAATAATGGATCTGTAGAAAATGTGGCATTCGTCGGCGATGAAAAGAGGCGACACTTGTGGGATCTTATGACAGACCTTTTCTCAATGAATAGATGAAGAGGATGCAGCCCTGGAAATAAGTTTAGAAAAGACGTCAGCCACCAAGATGAAGAGAAAAGTGGAGAGTGGATCTCTCTGGCGCATGCCTCGGTTTGGGGAGAATCCTCTGGTGAGATCCCCATTGACGTTGATTCTGAAATAGATGGTTGAGATGCAATGCATGATGATATCTATCCATTTAGTGCATATGCCCATTCTCAGCATCACAGCTATTAGGAATTTCCATTCCACTTTATCATTGGCTTTGTTCATATCCAGTTTCCAGGCCATGGTTCCTTTTTTCGCATTGGAACGCATTTTCATAGAGTGGAACACTTCATGGGAAATAATTTCATATTCAGTAATCAACCGCTTGACCACGAAGGCGCTCTGGTTTTCAGAGATAATATCGAGAAGCCACTGACGTAGCTGACTGACAAGGATTTCTGAGAATATCTTATAAGAGACATTATAGAGGCTGATGGGACTAAAATCTGGGATCGCCTAAGGTTTCATGATTTTGGGGACGAGGACGAGGACAGTTTCGTTTATGGCGGAAATGCTTGTATTCCCCACCCAGATATTTTTTTTATCATTTTACAGATGCCAGGGCTGACAATGTTCTAGTATTATTTAATTAATAGGGCATGAAAATCATCCGGTCCCGGGACCTTAGTGGTGTAGATTTGTTTCAAAGCCATGTGAGTCTCATCATTCGTCACATCTTTTGTAATTTGTCGAATAATCTCATCGGTGATCACGGGTCTGAGGCATTCTTCCACTTCCGCTAACACGAAAGAGTTCCTGTGGAGAAGAGGTTCTAGAAATAGTCTACCAAAGTGTTGTGTATAGTGCAGGTGTCACAAACTCAGCTTCCATCAGGTCGTGATAAGATCAAAATAGTGTTTTCCGATGCCTAGTAGAGAATTTCAGATAGAAATACCTTGTATTGGAATCACCCTCTTTAATGTGTATGTCACGAACCCGCATAGCCGAGAAGCTTTCCATAACACGAAGGGCACCGTCCAGCTCTCATTGAGTAGCTCCAATCCTGGACATGTTTCCATTGGATGGTGGTTTTCCTGGGTAAGTTGTGAAACTTCTTTTCAAGGGCATCACAATGCCTATCAGGTTTGTGGAATTTCTTATAACTCCAAAATCTCAGACCGGATGCAACCTGTTGGAGATTGAAGCCAACATCTTCGTGGTAGCTCTTCCAGCTTGATCGGATCACCTCTTCGCATTCCTGGTCTTTTGACCTGAATCTCTCAAATTTGAAGGGTCTACTGGGTTGTCACTTACATTTTCCTTGCAAACAATAAATGAGAATTGGGCAGTGATCTGAATAGTTAAGGGCCAAGTGACCAGCATGAAACATATTGAACAGATTAGTCCAATCATTAGAACCCAAGAATCTATTAAGATGCTCATCTATACGGGTGCCCTTAATATTGTTGTGGAACCACGTAAAAGGATTACCTGTGTATCCAAGATCAACCAAGTTTTCCATAGTGATCGCGTCCTTGAAATTAGACATCGAGGCTGAATGTCGAGTATTTCCACATCTGTTTTCCTTATGGAACATGATCTCATTGAAATCTCCTCCAAAAAGAATTGGGATAGGTAAATCATGTCGTAACTTCCCAGAAGGTCCCATGATTTGGCTTTATCAGCATGGGATGGCAAGCCATATAATCCCACAAATGTCCAGGGTGGGTGCAAGGTAGTTTGAATAGTTGTAGCCACATGGTGCGAGGAGAAAGACAAAATTTTAACATCAATATTTTCCTTCAAAAGGAGTCAGAGGGCCCCAGAATGGCCTTGTCTAAGCACCGGTAAGTAGCCTTGGAAGCCACACTTCAGAGCAATACCAATGATGTCCTTGTTATCTATTATGGTTTCAGACAGGAAAACCAAATCAGGATGACTTTGAGGGAAATTGCGTTGAAGCATGTGAACCGTGTGTGGGTATCCAAGCCCACGACAGTTCCATCATAACACAATCATTGCTCTAGGCGGGGCTGGGTCTCTCTAGCTGCAGCCTTTGGTTCCTCTAGACTTGTTTTGCCACTTTCTGGTTTCCATATCTTGGTTGGATTCCGCCCCGATTGGCATGTTTCAGTTTTTCTTTTCCTAATCCCGGGGTAAGGGTCTTCCGCGTGATCATTACTTGCTCCATGTTTCACCCTTTTCCACGTGCGATGGGTGATTGGGCCCATCATTGGAGTTCCCGTCATTCCATGGGCTTCAATTGGAGAAGTGTTAGTTACATACGGTTGTGGGCCCAGATCCAGATCTGGTTGTTCGAAATTCATTGGCTTTGGCGTTGAGCTTTTCCTTGGGGGTTCTTTTTTCTCCATTGCCGACCATATGGATGATTGATATTTTTCCTTCAGGGTGTAACGATGAACGGTAGCTTCTCTCTGAGTGGGATAGTCAGCATTTGAAAAATCCGGAGGTCACATCATAATTACATGTCTGTGTGTGGGTTCCACCTAACGGGTATGTGCCAACATGAGACGGTAACAGTCCTTTTGTTTTTCCATCTCAGGGATGAAAGCTGATTTATTCACTTTTGCACGGAGCCAAGGGCCCTTTTGGAGGGTGATTTCACATGATCCACTCTTAGGTTTTGTGGAGAACATTCTTTCCAGATGACCTAGTAGACCAAAAAAATAGCAGAAGAGTTGGAGTATCTCAAATTTGAATTATATCCAGGTGTTGGAGTCTTCGATTTTCAAGAACATTCCCCTCATTAGGGGCTATGATACCTCAAACACCGCCTTGAACCAATCCTCAGGGCACCATTGTATTGGGTCAGAGCAATCCCATTCCAGGAAGTGGCTTAAAACATCCCCAATTTCCCTTATTACGCGTTCAGTTATTGCATGGAAGTAGATTCCTCGAATTCATATCCAGAAGGGGGAGCGGGTTAAATTCACCCGCTGGATATCATCTCCCCCTTTGAATTCTTCCATGCTGAGGAGCTGATTATCAAAGGACCATGGTCTGCCACACAATATTTTCTCCTTGTCTCTCTCGCTAAAGAACACGAGATGATGCAATTAGTTCCTGCCTCCCTAATAGCCACTCCTGCATCATGTTTCTAGATGTTCTGAAGACTTTTTTTCAGATCCCCCAGATTAACTGAAATGTTTTCAATGAACTTTCCCACCACGAGCAGAGACATGTGTTTTTTCAAGAGTGGGTCTTCATTTTTCCTTGTCTCGATCACCACATTATCTTTTTCTATTAGAGATAGCCTCTTCCATTGGTCAACAAATTCAGCATCCATATCAAAAATCAAAGGTTGATAGCACAATCCGGCAAAGGGTCGGAACCTTTGCAAATCCCAACCCACCCTCAGAACAAACAAGACCTGGTCCAACAAACAGGTCTTCGGACCGAAAACCACTTCTCGGCCCCTAAAGCAATCCACCCACCTGACCTAGGCTCCCTAGCCTTTTTGGTCCACACTGACTCAAGAACTCACATCGCGTGCCACCCCCAGTCTTCGTGGGGCAAAAAAACATGGTGGCCTTCACGTCACACAAAGACTCAGGCTCTTCGCGGGGCGACACTCCACACAAGGCCTTCGTGACTTCAGTGCCACAGTCCATCGCGAGCACACACATGCCTCGGATCTATGCGGTAAGAACATCGCGAGACGACCACTTTTGCGGTCATGCAGCTCCTCCAACCCTCGCTGCAGATGATTTGCGAGTTAGTCGCTTCGCGAAATCACCTCGCGACCTAGAAAGTCGTGCACACATAGCGCCACATGCCTTCACGGACAGAGCTTCGTGGAGAAAACCTCTTCACGTTAGGTGCTTTGCGGAACCACCTCTACGCGAATCAAACCTCTCCACGGATGGTGCGTCGTGGCACTGCCTCTTCTTATGCAGTCAAGAAAATAGAATCCTCATGGAGTGGTTGGCGCGAGTCAAAACCCCCGAATCGTACGAACTTTGTGCCTGTGTGAATGCTTGAACGCTAAAAGCTAGAAGCTGAGAAGATCCCCACCCCAATCCTTCCCCGTCTTCGCAAAGCAGGATCGAAAGACAAAGAAAACCCCGAACAGATAGAAAACGGGGCCAAGGTTTTGGAACCGAGATGAAAGTGGATCTTGAAGTGTTTTCGATCTGGAAACTATCTCCCCTCACAGTTCTGACACCCACAACTGATGACGGTGCCGGGAGGGGTTGAACGGTCCCGGGGAAGGCCGGACCAGCACCAAAAGGTGAAAAGTGAGAAGGGAAAGTCGGCCGACTCCCCCGATGACACAAAGGGGTTCCGGGAGAAGGTGGAGACTCCCATGAGTCAAACGGAAGCAAAAGTTTTTCCCGCAGAGAAAGAGAAGCAGCACAGAAGAAGGGGACGCATTTGGAGAAGAAGAGAGAAGAGAACTCTACACCCATGGATGATCCAGGCGCGCCGAATCGACACCAACGACCAAAGCTACAAGGAGGGAAGGGGACGTCAGCCCTAGGAGAAACCCTAGGAGGAGAACTCTCAGCCGCGACAGTGAGAGAGTTCGTATTCATGTTCTTCTTATAACTCCAACTAAGCTAATGAAATATTTCTTTAGTAAACCTATTATTAAATAGACTAGTGATACATAATTTGACATTATGTTATAAATGATTAATAAGAATACATCTAGAAACATCAGTGTATTAACTTGTTGATCCAAGAATCTAGATGTGACTGCACAATCATCATTTCAAATAAATTATGTGCATTAAATAATATCAATAAATATTGGTTAGTTCCCTTATATGAGTAAATGATGTAAAATATGTTGGGAACATTAAAATTATATGTAATTCAATAAACTATCCACTATTTGTAGAAACTATTTTTTTACAAGGTCTTTATATTTAGCAATAAATTGGATATATTTTTTTAGAGTTCATAGAGGATCATAATCACTGGAACTACTTCATTCCGTACTAATTTAATTAATATAAAAAATTAATTGATTATTATAATGGATGAGCGAATAGTTAAAATTGATATCATTAACTTTTTGTTATTCTAAAACATGTACCTAATCCACTACTTCATTTTGATGACTGTGTTCTTTATGGATTCATGTTTATTCACACCATATTTGTTCCCTCACATGCTGAGATACAAATTTCATAAGTAAAAAAACATTCATTTTGGACGAAAATTTCCATGTAAGACCAAATGGGATGAAACACATTAAAAAAATTAAGGTATGGTGACATCCATACACAATTCACTTGTTTTTCTATATTTTTAATTTTCATTTCATAATATGTATTATAAAAATTGTTTTCTGGTTATATTTTTATCAAATGTATTATATTTTCTTTTAGAGTAGTGGTATGTTTCTAGGAGATTATTTCTGATAAACTATATTTTTTCTATCCATGATGAGTATATCATACTTAATAATTTATAATTTTATTTATCTAATTTATATGTAAAGAATGTAAATAATATAGGGTTTTTATCCAACATTTAATTTTGAATTTTTAGAAGTCTAAAAAAAGAAATAATATATTTGTAGCATTAAGCATTTATAGTATAGGTTTTTTGGAGTTCATCCTTAGTATGTATATTGTAGAACCATGAATTTGTGTCATATTTATTATTATTTTATTATATATTCACTAGGAGTTCATATAACGACCCATAATTTACATACATGGTTATTACTTCATAATTAAAGCATACTTATTACATCATATAACAAAACCATGATAGGACCGTATATGAATAATGTCATTAGAAACTGGGAAGCATAAACAACTGGTTCATAATTCTTCTACACTGTCTTCTGTTTATATCTTCATATATAGAGTCCCTTTTGGCATATCCTACTTAATACCTTTCTTCCTGACCAGGGGATAAGAAAACATAAAAAGGGTGAGTTCAAATGCTCATTATGGGTAAACAAAATAAATATCAATCATATCATATTCATAAGAACATAACATTTTGAAAATATTAACCTGTAAAAGAGATCATAATATCCTAACATGGTAGAAATCATAATAGTGAAAATGTAATCCCAATAATCATAACATAAAACATGAAACTTTGTGTCATACACACATAATAATAGAGAATCATTTCAGATTAGTCAAGGATCATTTCCATGACCATCCTAGAAGACAAATTCCATTATTGAACCGAGTTCACTCCTTGTTCTAGTCCTATATCACTGAATCAGATTAACTTGTCGTTCCAACCATGTCTATCTTATGAGATATAAATCTTTACCCAATGAATTGGAGGGAGATATAGGTCCCACCCATCTCATAATGAAACCATTCTTATGTGTGCCACAAAATCATAAATAATGACATAACCAATGTAATAAAAATGGGATTCTTAAACATCATGACATCATAACATAATCCATATAAGATAAAAGGGCATCATAAAATTAATTCCATCCTAACATAATCAAATAAATGTAAAAATAGGTATAGAAACAGAACCCTATATTATCTTAGATGGAAAATAATTTTGATAAAACACTTGAACTCCATTCTTGAGGAAAATATCATTTCTACTTCAAAAACATATTACCTTTATAAAAATGTCATACAATTTTAAACTAATAAAAGTGGATTAAAAATAAGATTTAAAACCTATAAAGGAAGCTCAATGGAAATAATGTTCTATGAAATCATAAAAATCCATTCATGTCATATAAGTTAAAAAAATATTCTTCTCATACTTTAGCCGAGAAAGTCAAAAAGTACATCGTACTAAAAATGAAAAAATATTCCTTTCATATATTTTATTCACTAAAGGGTAAAATTGGATTTTAAAAATTGTGGGAGGATAGAAATAATATTAAATATTGAGGATACATGGATGTTGATGATTAATATTCCACAATAAATTCTAAAGTATAAACAATCTAGGATGAAAATGAGATTGCATGATTTTCCCTTACCTTAGGTCTGATTTGCTTCGTACGTATCTAAATCTCATGTATAATGATTTAAATAATGTCATTGACATAATACAGAATCATATTTATTGTTATGATATCATATATGGTCATATTCTTATTTTCTTATTAGTAAAATTTCATTGCTACTTGTTATTTGGGTGTTCATCGCTTTATGTTCTTATTCATGTTTTGTTAAATAAATGTGTATTCTTCTTTTTAGGTTATAGATACCTCATTTCCATAATAGTATTAGTGTAATATATATCATATTTATTCATTAAATTCATTTATATAATCATTATTCAATTATGATCATGTAGAATGATTCGCATCACATTGTGGAGACGGTAGGCCATACCTACGCACGAGTGATGATATCGTTCCCATGAACGTGGAATTTTATTGAAGTGTATGTATACTATTTCAGAATAAATATCAATTTACAATAATCATATATAGTTAACTTTACACCATTATACACATCCATGTAAGGTGGTGGTGGGAAACAGATTAAACCATGGTGTTGAGACGATATTCCGTACGTACGCACGTGCGGTGATTTCGTTTTCCGTAGGATGGATAGAAGGTGAAATAAGTTTGTTTCAAATATATAATAAAATATAAGTATATGAGTGATAATGATGTTATTACATCATAATGAAACAACTAAATAAGAGGAAGTAGAAGAAGAAATAAATTTGAATGAATCGGAAACGTATATTACCTCTTCTTAGACACGCCTCTTCAAAACCTCATCTTAGGGCACTAATGTTGGTGTTTTAATAAGATCAGGACCTATAAAAAATTACAAGGGAGATGAGAAATGTAATGGGTAGGGGTTGTCCGAACGTGAAGGCTCAACGTTGTGTAAAGGGGAGAGGGGGGAGGTTCCCTTTTATAAGGTAGAAGAGGGGAACAATTGGAAAGTGTGAAAATATTATTTTATTATAAACATATATTCGATTTCAAAAGGACCAAAAATCATTAAATACGAAGATAAGATGACTCATGGTCTAAATAAAATCATTCAATATGAATTGGACATGTTTTGGATGATATTTTAATCATTATAATCTTATTTATTTAAATCATTTATTAATGAGGTAAGTACTGCATCATTATTGTGTCATAAAGAATTTAATTTTTTATGTCTAAAAATTATAAAACAAATACCACCATGTATGAAATTTTTTTAGATTTCCAATGAATATTTATAGTTGAAAAGATAATTTATATAAATCCTTATAAAAATTAATTACTAATAGAATTTGGTTAAGGCCAATTTTGTCTTTACATAAAATTAATTAATCCAAATTTCCATTATCACTACCATGTGGCTCAATGGGGCCCCAAAATTGACCCAAGGATGCTCATGGTCGTCCACTACTCATCATATAAAGTTAGAAAAAGTGTTAAGGTAATTTTCAATTATTATAAAATTATTTTAATCATGATTTACCCGATTTACCTTCAACCGTAGTAAATAAAAGTCAAAAGCTACTATTCCCCCAAAAATTATTTTCATCTTATTGAACCATATTTTATTTCATGATAAAAACAATGTATGTCTGGTTTTTGAAATTCAATTCATAGAAGTGGTAAATTTTCATTTAAATGAAAGAGTCATTTTTTTAACTACCACTATGTGGTTTCACTATTCATCAAAAATTGATGTTTTTTAGAAAAATACAAAAAATGCAGCCTAAGATATATTTTATATTCTGAATTTAAAAATGATGTCTATTTTTTCAAATTCAAAACGTAGAAGTGGAATTAATTAATTTTAAAATTAATTCCTGTTATCAAAACCAATAGCATGTTTTTAAGAAACAATAAGTATCAAAAGATCGACACTTGCTTACGTCCAATTTCAAAGAGTAATTAATTCCAATAATCAAGATTGGATTAAATGGTAAAAATATATTCTAATTACACTTTAAAACCAATTAAAAATATAATCTAACCATATAAATTATTTTGATGAAAAAAAGTTGTTTTTAATTAAAATATAGCATGTTTTTACTATTCATTAAAATATGAAAGTTATCACAATAATATGAAAATTTTATCGAAATTAAATTTTTATATCCTGATTCCAAGGAAGAATTTTATTTTTTCAAATTGAACTTATATAAATGTCAAAACCAAGATTTAATGTGGGTGCACCATCAAAAGTCGGAAAAACTGCATTTTTTTAAAAATACTTATTTTACCCGAATGGTTTATTTTGTTCTCATACCATGTTCTAGAAAAAATGTAAGATGAATAATAATGTTATAAAATTTAAAACATAGTTAATACTATTCGTAAAGGCTAGTCTATAGTAATATTATAACAATATGTCGTTGTTTTGTGAAACCCGGTATTATGTACTACACAGGCTATCGAGGAAAGTCATGATTGCGTGTAATGCAAGACAAGATGTTGTTGTGTGAAGTGAAAGATTCCTTTGATGTTGCATATAAAATAAGGCATAAAAAATATACTTCTCATAAAATATCAGGGTGTTACATTCTACCCCCTTTATAATGAATTTCACCCATGAAATTCGTCACTTCGTAACAAACAGATGAGGATACCTCTCTCTCATCATATCCTCAAGATTCCATGTAGCTTCTTCTAATTGGTGGTTCGCACCTAAAAATTTCACCAAGCGAGTGGTCTTGTTCTGTAGAACATTTTCACTACGATCTAGAATCTCTATCAGCTGTTCTTCATAAGAATGATCTTGCTCCAGCGGTACAACTTCTAAGAATAGTATATGTGAAGGATAAATTATGTACTTTCTCCGGAGAGATACATGGAACACATCGTGAACTTGAGTGAGATTCAGTGGAAGCGCCAATCGGTAAGCTACCTTTCCCACACGATCATGTATTTCGAAAGGAGCGATATACCAAGGACTCATCATTCACTTATTTTCAAATCTCATTACTCTCTTCCAAGGAGATATTCGTATGAACACTATATCACCAACGTAAAATAGTAAGTCTTTTCATTGGTTGTCGACATAACTTTTTTGTCGAATCTGAGCTGCTCTTATGTGTTGTTGAATAGATCTAACCTTTTCTTCCATCTAATCAACAATATCAGGTCCTAATAGCTTTCTTTCCCCAACTTCATAATAACAAGTTAGAGTTCTGCATTTCTTTCCATATATAGCTTCATAAGGAGCTATCTGAATACTGGAGTGAATGATATTATTATACGAAAATTCCACTAAAGGTAGGTTTTGATCCCAACCACCTTTGAAATACATAGAGAAAGCTCTTTACATATCTTCTAGAGTTTGAATTGTTCTCTCAGACTGACCGTCTCTCTGAGGAAGATAAGTAGTGCTGAAACTCAACTCTGTATCTAATGTATGCTGAATACTTCGCCAGAACTTCGATTTTTAAATTCCCGTAAAATTCAAGGGAAATTTTTTCTTAATTTTCTTGGGAATTTTACAAGAACGCGGTTTCTGACGGCAACTGATTCTGAGGCCCGGTGTGCCTGGAATAAATTTCCGAAGTTTGGCTCGCGTACGTTCAGTGAAAGAACGAGCGGGATTTTCTAACTTTTGAACCGGTTCCCGGAATCAAATTCCGAGGGCACCGATGAACTCGCAGCGCCGATATTCGCTTATGGAGACCTTTTTCGAGGTTGCGTTTATTGCGGGTTGAGAGTTAGTTTTTGGGAATTTCGAATAAGTTAAATAAAAATTGTGGAATACAAATTTTTATTTTAACTTGTTGGTTAACTTCTCCGAAAGGGAGTTAGAGGTGGGACCCACATCCACTTAACCTCCCTTGGGAGTATTAAGTGTGGTGGGGCCCACACGAAACATAACTCTTCGCCTTCTCTTTTTAAAATCCCAATAACCCCTCTTTAATTAACTTGACAACTTGGGTTATTAAATGGGTTGAGTTGTTTAATTTCAAACCATTGAATTTTCAAAATGGTTTGGTTGTGTAAATAAAATATGACCTTAGATTATTTTATTTGGGTTAGAATTCTCTATACAGTCTTGAGAGAATTTGTAGCCTTCATCTTCTTCATCTTCAAGCTTTGATGAAGAACGCGAAGAACCTTCGAACATCGACGAAGAACGCCACGTTCTCGGGAATCGTCTTCTGCGACGCCATACCCGCGACACTGACGACGTCTTCTTCCGCGTCATCTCTTCCGCGACGATTTCCCGCGACGAAATCGTCGTCAATGAACTTCGAATCCTCGCTTCACGACATCGACGTCCTTCTTCCGTGACGCCGACCACCGCGACGCGTCTTCCGCAGGTCGTTGACGATCATCGTTCTTGAAACCGAGGTAGGGGTTGTTGGTGATTATTTATTTATTCTCGTTCTTGGTTCTAGCATGACAAACTTGAGGATAAATGTTTATGTGTTATCGTCTAACGAGAGGAGGGCCGGACCGCACAAACACGGCTGAAACCCCCTCCTTTGATCTTGAATATTTCTTGCGGATGAAACGAAATGGTGTGGTGCCGTCGCACCATACGGGAATCGCAAGGATATTATTGCGCGACGCCGTCGCGCCGCGCCGCAGAACGATTATCAAGAACGTGATGCCGTTGCGCAACGTCGAAGGAAACCGAAGGCGTCGCGGCCGGAGCGGGGCCACGGCGGAGGGGCATGGTGCCGTCGCACCACGCCGGACGGTGAAGGCCGCAGCCGGTTCCAGGCCGCGGCAGAACGAGAAGACCGGCGGCCAGCCGGGCCGCCGGTGACGGAAGCCGGAAAGGGGACCGGCCTCTCCGGTCCCGTTGAGGAAGAACCGGCCGGCCAGGTCGGGCCGGCTGGAAGGGAGGCAAAACCGGGGGAAATTATTTCCCCTGACTAGCCAAAATGGCCCCCCCATTAAGAGGGGGGCCGGTTTCACAAAGGGGGGAAGGCGCCCCCCCCCTGTTTTTCTCAAAGACAAGACCCCACGTGAGGGGGGCCGTTTGATCCGAGGCGCGGCATCCAGCCACGCCGCCAGCAGGGAAAGGCGGGGGCTTTGCCCCCCGCGCGTGGCACCGGAGCGGCGCCCTGGCCGCGCCGCCGCGCCGGACCGCGCAGCCACGCCAGACCGCGCTTCCGTGCCGAGCCACGCCGTTGGCCGGGCCGAGTCGGGTCGACCCGGTTCGGGCTGACACATGGGGGGGGGGGGGGGGGTCGGGCCGGGTCGACCCGGACCCGGACCCCCCGTTTTCGAATTGACTTCTGTCTTTTGCTCATATCATGAGCTACGAACCTACGATTGACGAACCGTCAGCGAAGATGCAATCCTTGGATCGAGATGGCCAATTTGGTATATCGCACTCAAAGTGTCAGAATACTTTGAGTTTGGCCAGGTTGGTTCGTACACGAAACCAATCGGGCCCTCGGAGAAGAAACGCTCATATCTTGAGCTACAGACGTCCGATTGACGTGCCATCAGCTTTGTTGTGTTCCTATATGTGAGATGGATCTTTTAGCATGCTCCGCCCGATGTTTGGATGCAGGGGGAGTACGGTCGGGTTGGTTTTGCCTTAAAAACCAACCGGGCCCCTGGGACGAAAAAACCAATAACTCTCAGACCGGACGTCCGATTGACACGCCGTCTGCGGCGTTGAGTTCCTGTTGACGATACGGAACATTTGGATACATCAACTCTGGACTTTGTGACAATTGATGTATCAGCCTCTCGGCTCGTGGAGTGGACCCTCCCGAACGAGCTTGCTGTATGCGGGAACCCTAGAGCTGGCTGCGACTGCTACTTCGATGACGACGACGGTGCAGAAATCCTCAGTGGACTGCGACGATGAAGACAGCTGGTCTTGTATCCTATGTGGGTCCTAGCTGTGCTGGTCTTGTATCCTATGTGGGTCCCAGCTTGGATGATTCAATACTGGTCTTGTATCCTATGTGGGTCCCAGTATAGATGAATCAATGAAGACAGCTGGTCTTATATCCTATGTGGGTCCTAGCTGTGCTGGTCTTATATCCTATGTGGGTCCCAGCTTGGATGATTCAATACTGGTCTTGTATCCTATGTGGGTCCCAGTATAGACGAATCAATGAAGACAACTGGCCTTTTATCCTATGTGGGTCCCAACTTAGATGATTCAGTATCTATACCTGATCATCCCTTTCACCTTTTCGACGAAGTATACCTGTGTGAGCTGAATCCTGTTGCTTTTCTGTGTGGATTGTGTTGTGCTATCCCGTGTGGGTTTTGTTTTACTTTCCTGTGTGGAATACGTATACTTTCCTGTGTGGACTGAGTTGTACTTGGGCTCGGAGGTTGGAGCGTATTGGAATTGATGACTTAGGTATATGTATGGGCATATACCTAAGCAGTGTCGGTTGTAACTTTGTGTTTGTATCTCACCATTGTGGTTTATCCTTTGTGAATTTTGGGAGACCTTCAGGGGTCTCGGGGTCCCTACTGAGTAGCTTATACTCACCCCTGCACGGGCTGTGCCCGCACTACGTTGTGTTGGTTGCAGACGAAGGACAACATTGATCATGGTTAAGGCTTGCAGAACAGGACGGTACCTGAAGGTGGACCACTGGGCGGGACGTGTTCGGAGCGGACGGCGGGACCCGTGGAGCAGTGGAGCTATCTGTACCCTCCCTTCAGGTGGGATTTCCAATGGACAGCTCGGTGTAGCGGCTTTTACTTTACAGTTGTTTTTTTCCCTTCCGAGTGGTACTTTACTTTCAGTTTGGGTTTGTATACTGGCCCATTTACTTTTTCGCACTTTCAGTTGTACTCTGTTTTTACTTAGTGTTTACTTTCTGCTTGCTTACTCTGTGGTGCTTGTTTACTTTACAAAGGCAATGCCATCCCTTTTTACCGGGATTTACGCCTTCGTGCTAGTCGTCAGCCCCTGGCCTATGGAAGGCGGGCTTGGGGTAGTCACGGCACGGGCCCAGAGGACGGGTCGTGACAAATTGGTATCAGAGGAGTTCGGTTCTACCGCGAACTCTGATCCTTTCTATTTGAAGCAATAATGTTTAGCATATTATGTGTGGTTATCAGTCCAGGGAGTCCAGTGTTGGTGCGGCGGCCGACGTATCCGTACACCAGGACCCTGACAACTGATTTCCGACTTAATGCACGAAAACATTGATTGCGTGTGTGATTCAAAGTTTTCTTTGTGATTACTTTATATCAGCTCACCAGTTATACTGTTCTGACCATGGCGCACCTGATTCCTTTTCAGGATGGCCCCGCGAAGGCAGCCAGCTAGGGTTCCGAGAGTCGAGCGTGATGATAGCCCACCGAGCGACGAGGCCTCGGTGCAGGGCCCTTCATCAGTAGTGGCACCGGAGGTAGCTCTACTCGTCGAGCCACCGATGCTTCCAGCACCAGCCACTGACGATGCACGTCGCCTCAGCGCAATGCATGAGTTTCAGCGCCAGCGACCACCCAGGTTTCGTGGGGAGACGGACCCCCAGGCAGCCGAGGACTGGCTGGAGGCAGTGGTATGAGTTTTTAGGCTAGTGAGGACACCTGCAGATCTCATGGTGATCCTCGCTGCGAGCCTACTGCACGCAGCAGCGGGCTGATGGTGGAGCTTGATGCTCTAGGTGCATGATGAGGCATCTCTTCTATGGAAGGACTTTGAGAGCCTCTTCTGCTCGGAGTTCGTCCCAGCCACCCTTCGTGCGGTGCGTATCCAGGAGCTTCTTCAGCTGCGGCAGGGCAGCATGATGGTCGCTCAGTACTCGGTGAGATTTATTGATCTCTCGCGCTACTCGACCGACATGGTACGAGACCCATTCTTCTCGGCCCGGACCTTCGAGCAGGGTTTGAGACACGACATCAGGGCATCGCTAATCTCCCTCCGCATACTGACTCAGACTGGAGTTCTGGAGCGGGCCCTTTTAATCGAGAGATTCCTTGCTGAGTCTACACCAGCGCTGAGACCCACCGCAGGGCGGCACGTGGTAGAGTCTTCTGCGGCAGGCAGTCGACGGATGACTCAGGGGTCGAGGCAGACTAGAACTTCAGGCAGACGACCTCAGGACACTGGCTCAGCATTGCGGGGCACACAATGCGGAGCCAGTCTTTCGAGAGGCAGTTAGTGCTACTCGTGCGGCGGGCAGGGCCACATGGCTCATGACTGCCCGAACCGCCATGCAAAGGAGCAGTAGACGGTTGAGGAACCACCTAGGCAGAGGCAGAGGTTCGACCGTGGCGGTCCGCATGGAGAAGACAGACGAGGCAGAGGAGCTGGCTGAGCAGCAGGTGGTGGGCGACGCTTTGAGGATCTACCACCACCACCTCCAGGAGGTCCACCCCGACCTCAGGGGAGAGCACAGCTTCAGGCAGTTGAAGCTTACGATCATGGAGCTCCGGAAGCAGGTGGACTAGTGCAGGACTAGATCCAGGAATAGAGGCATTTGCCCATAATGCCTATAGCTTCGTACTTTGTGTTGCCTTGTGTCCTTGTACTTTGAGTTGAAGTATTAAATGTCACTTGCTTTGGTGACTTTTTCTTTCTTGTCTTTTTTTTGTTTTTACTAAGAGGTGCTGATTAAAAACTGTTGACATGACCCTCACTTGCGAGATTCTTACTGGAGGAGACCCAATGACCACACACTGATGCCGACAGTGTGACTCAACCCTTGGAGGCTAGAGTAACGGTTGGATCTCTTGGTAGCAGCGTCGAGGCCTTACGACGTATTCCATGCCATGAATTAACTAATCATGACGGGATTGACTGTATTAGGCAAGGAACGTGGTTCATCCAGGGGATGAGACCGGATTTCACTTTGCGGCAAAGGAGAAATCTCTGCAGCTTTTTCGTACGTTAAGGAGGAAGGGGAAACCCTTCGTGTGGTCCGACAGATGTCAGCAGAGCTTCCAGGAGATGAGACAGAGATTGACCAGCGCACCTATCTTGAGGTTGCCTGAGGAGGGAGTAGGGTACGTAGTCTACTGCGATGCATCAGGGACCGGACTCGGATGTTTTCTGATGCAAGAACGGGCAGTGATCGCCTATGGATCACGTCAGTTGAGACCGCATGAGCAGAACTACGCTACCCATGACCTAGAGTTGGCAGAAGTGGTCTTCGCTCTGAAGACATGGCGACACTATCTGATGGGAGAGCGCTTTACAGTCTTTTCTGATCATCAGAGTCTTAGGTATATCTTCTCGTAGAAGGACCTGAACCTGAGACAGCGGTGATGGCTCGAGTTCCTCCAGGACTATGACTTTGATATAGTCTATACTATTGGGAAGGGGAATGTAGTAGCCGATGCCCTCAGCATGAGGACGGGCATTCAGCTACTAGAGGAGGCGACGAAGCAGCTAGCCTCTCTACAGATATCCTTCGTAGATAGAGATGGAGCAGCCTTCCTCCAGTCTCTCACAGTCACCCCTCCACTACTGCAGCGGGTCAGAGAGGCACAGCGTGACGACGCTGACTGTGAGACACGGCGTGCACAGATATCCTCGGGACAGGCACCTGATGGTTTCTCCCTTGGAGCAGAGCACGACATCCTTTTCAGAGGACGTACCATGGTACCAGTCGCTTTGCGAGAGGAGGTACTGAGAGAGTTTCACACTTCTCCTTTGGCGGTACATCAAGGAGTGGAGAAGATGTACTAGGATCTCAGACGACAGCACTGGTGGCCGGGCATGAAGAAGGATGTAGCATAGTTTGTTTCTCGATGCCTCACCTGCCAGTTGGTGAAGGCAGAGCATCAGGTACCAGCAGGCTTGGTACAACCCTTGGAGGTCCCGGAGTGGAAGTGGGACGAGATATCTATGGACTTCGTGACTGGACTTCCACGCACTTCCAGAGGTCACGACTGCATCTGGGTGATTTTTGACCGACTCACCAAGTCAGCACACTTCTAACCCATCAGAGAGCAGGGCTCAGTGGAGATATTGGGACGTCTCTACGTTCAGGAGATTGTGCGGCTCCATAGTGTGCCATCATCTATCGTCTCTGATCGAGATGCTTGCTTTACTTCCCGGCTTTGGAAGGGGTTACAGGAGGCGTTCGGGATGCAGCTACGTCAGAGCACAACCTTTCACCCTCAGACGGATGGTCAGATGGAGAGGACCATTCAGACTCTCGAGGACATGCTCCGCGCATGTGTCCTCGACTTTGGTCGTAGCTGGGAGGATCACCTACCCTTGGAGGAGTTTGCGTACAACAAAAGCTACCACTCCACCATCGGGATGGCACCGCACGAGGCGTTGTATGGCCGACCTTGTAGATCTCCTTTGTGCTGGACAGACCCTGGGGAGTCAGCACTTGTGGGACCGGAGATGGTCCATGCCATGACAGAGAAGGTCCAGGTCATCCAGGAGTGGATGAGGACAGGTCAGAGTCAGCAGAAGTCATATGCTGACAGGAGGCGGAGGCCACTAGAGTTCGAGGATGACGACCACATCTTCTTGTGGGTCTCACCTCGACGTGGTATTCGGAGATTTGTCCGAGGCGGAAAGTTATCTCCGCACTTCATCGGACCCTTCCAGGTCCTCAGTAGGATTGGCAAGGTGGCTTATCGCCTGGCTCTACCACCTAAGTTGCACCGGGTGCACGACGTCTTCCACGTATCTGAGCTGAGGAGATATGTGAATGACCCGACGCACATCATTGACAATGGGGAGCTTGACGTTGACGATGGGGTGACTTTTACGGAGGTCCTGGTGGAGATAGAGGATCGACAGGAGCGGGTCCTATGTGGGCGATCGATTCCTCTTGTGCGCATCCGATGGCAGCACGAGAACCTCCAGGAGAGCACATGGGAGTGGGAGGCTCAGATTCGTGCTTAGTACCCTCATTTTTTCCCTAGTTTTGATGTATCTTTACGGGGACATAAATCCCTGAGGCAGGAGTAATGTAAAGACCCGTAAAATTCAAGGGAAATTTTTTCTTAATTTTATTTGGAATTTTACAAGAACGCGGTTTCTAACGGCACCTGATTCTGTGGCCCGGTGTGCCCGGAATAAATTTCCGAAGTTTGGCTCGGGTACGTTCAGTGAACGAGCGAGCGGGATTTTCTAAATTTTGAACCGGTACCCGGAATCAAATTCAAAGGGCACTGATGAACTCGAATCGCCGATATTCGCTTAACGAGACCTTTTCCGAGGTTGCGTTTATTGCGGGTTGAGAGTTAGTTTTGGGAATTTAGAATAAGTTAAATAAAAATTGTGGAATACAAATTTTTATTTTAACTTTTTGGTTAACTTCCCCCAAAGGGGGTTAGAGGTGGGACCCACATCCACTTAACCTCCCTTGGGAGGATTAAGTGTGGTGGGGCCCACACGAAACATAACACTTCACCTTCTATTTTTAAACTCCCAATGACCCCTCTTTAATTAACTTGAAAACTTGGATTATTAAATGGGTTGAGTTGTTTAATTTCAAACCTTTGAATTTTCAAAATGGTTTGGTTGTGTAAATAAAATAAGACCGTAGCTTATTTTATTTGGGTTAGAATTCTCTAGACAATCTGGAGAGAATTTGGAGCCTTCACCTTCTTCTTCTTCAAACTTTGACAAAGAACGTGAAGAACCATCGAACATCGACGAAGAACGCCACGTTCTCGGGAATCGTCTTCCGCGACACCATACCCGCGACACCGACGAAGTCTTCTTTTGCGTCATCTCTTCCGCGACGATTTCCGGCGATGAAATCATCGTCAAAGAACATAGAATCCTCGCTTCACGACATCGACGTCCTTCTTCCGTGACGCCGACCACCGCGACGCGTCTTCTGCGGGTTGTTGACGATCATCGTTCTTGAAAAAGAGGTAGGGGTTGTTGTTGGTTATTTATTTATTCTCGTTCTTGGTTCTAGCATGAAAAACATGAGGATAAATGTTTATTTGTTATCGTCTAAAGAGAGGAGGGCCGGACCACACAAACACGGCCGAAACCCCCTCCTTTGATCTTGAATATTTCTTGCGGATGAAACGAAATGGCGTGGTGCCATCGCACAACGCGGGAATCGCAAGGCTATTATTGCACGACGCCATTGCGCCGCGCCGCGAAAGGATTATCAAGAACGCGATGCCGTCGCGCCGCGTCGAAGGAAACCGAAGGCGCCGCGACCGGAGCGGGGCCGCGGCGGAGGGGCACGGTGCCGTCGCACCGCGCCGGACGGCGAAGGCCGCGGCCGGTTCTAGGCCACAGAAGAACGAGAAGACCGGAGGCCAGTCGGGCCGCTGGTGTCGGAAGCCGGAAAGGGGACCGGCGTCGCCGGTCCCGTTGAGGAAGAACCGGCCGACCATGTCTGGCCGGCCGGAAGGGAGGCAAAACCTGGGGAAATTAATTCCCCTGGCCAGCCAAAATGGCCCCCCATTAAGAGGGGGCCGGTTTCACAAAGGGGGGCAGGCGGCCCCCCCGTTTCTCTCAAAGACACGCCCCCACGTGAGGGGGGCCGTTTGATCAGAGGCGCGGCATCCAGCCGCGCCGCCAGCAGGGAAAGGCAGGGGCTTTGCCCCCCGTGCGTGGCACTCGAGCGGCGCCCCGGTTGCACCACCGCGCCGGACCGTGCCACCGCGCCGTACCGCACCGCCGTTCCGGGCTGCGTCGGACCGCGCCGCCCGCCGGGCCGGGTCGGACCCGGTTCCGGTCGACCCATGGGGGGGTCAGGACGGGTTGACCCGGACCCGGACCCCCCGTTTTCGAATCGACTTCGGTCTTTTGCGATAACTTGAGATACAGACCTCCAATTGATGAACCATCAGCGGCAATGAGATCCTTGGATTGAGTCGGTCGATTCGGTATGTCTCACTCAATGTTTCTGATTACTTTGAGTTCGGCCGGGTTGGTTCGTACACGAAACCCACCGGGCCCTCGAAGCAGAAACGCTCATATCTTGAGCTACGGACGTCCGATTGACGTGTCGTCAGCTCTGTTGTGTTCCTCTTTGTGAGACGGGTCTTTTGGCATGCTCCGCCCGAGGTTTGGACTCAGGTGGAGTACAGTCGGGTTGGTTTTTCCTTCAAAACCAACTGGTCCCCTGGGACGAAAAAGCCAATAACTCTCAGACCGGGCGTCCGATTGACGCGCCGTCTGCGGCGTTGAGTTCCTATTGACGATATAGAAATTTTGGATACATCAACTCTGGACTTTGTGACAGTTGATGTATCAGCCTCTCGGCTCGTGGAGTGGACCCTCCCGAACGAGCTTGCTGTGTGCGGGAACCCTAGAGCTGGCTGCGACTGCTACTTCGACGACAAAGACTGTGCAGAAATCCTCAGTGGACTGCGACGATGAAGACAACTAGTCTTGTATCCTATGTGGGTCCTAGCTGTGCTGGTCTTGTATCCTATGTGGGTCCCAGCTTGGATGATTCAATACTGGTCTTGTATACTATGTGGGTCCCAGTATAGATGAATCAATGAAGACAGCTGGTCTTGTATCCTATGTGGGTCCTAGCTGTGCTTGTCTTGTATCCTGTGTGGGTCCCAGCTTAGATGATTCAATACTGGTCTTGTATCCTATGTGGGTCCGAGCTTAGATGATTCAGTATCTATACCTGATCATCCCTTTCACCTTTTCGACGAAGTATACCTGTGTGAGGTGAATCCTGTTGCTTTCCTGTGTGGATTGTGTTGTGCTATCCTTTGTGGGTTTCGTTTTGCTTTCCTGTGTGGAATACGTATACATTCCTGTGTAGACTGAGTTGTACTTGGGCTCGGAGGTTGGAGCGTATTGGAATTGATGACTTAGGTATATGTATGGGCATATACCTAAGCAGTGTCAGTTGTTACTTCGTGTTTATATCTCACCTTTGTGGTTTATCCTTTGTGAATTTTGGGAGACCTTCAGTGGTCTCGGGGTCCCTACTGAGTAGCTTATACTCACCCCTGCACGGGCTATGCCCGCACTACGTTGTGTTGGTTGCAGACGACAGACATCGTTGATCGTGGTTAAGGCTTGCAGAGCAGGACGGTACCAGTAGGTGGACCACTGGGCGGGACGTGTTCGGAGCGGACGACATGACCCGTGGAGCAGTGGAGCTATCTGTACCCACCCTTCAGGTGGGATTTCCAGTGGACATCTCGGTGTAGCGGCTTTTACTTTACAGTTGTTGTTTTCCCTTTCGAGTTGTACTTTACTTTCAGTTTGGGTTTGTATACTGGCCCATTTACTTTTCCGCACTTTCAGTTGTACTCTGTTTTTACTTAGTGTTTACTTTCTGCTTGCTTACTCTGTGGTGCTTGTTTTCTTACAAAGGCAATGCCTTCCCTTTTTACCGGGATTTACGCCTTGGTTCTAGTCTCCAGACCCTGGCCTATGGAAAGTGGGCTTGGGGTTGTCATGGCACGGGCCCCGAGGACGGGTCGTGACAGATGTAAACCTCGAATCCCGATCAGATATAATGGAATGTGGAACTCAATGCAATCTTACCACTTCCTTCAAATATATCTTGGAAAGCTGATCCAGGGAGAAATCTTCTCTAATAAAAATGAAGTGTGCTGACTTCGTATGACGATCATCTATAAACTAGAGATGATTATTTCCTTTGGATGATTTAGGAAGTCCAGTGACAAATAACATAGTGATGTTTTCCCATTTCCATTCTGTTATGGGTAATGGTTGTAACATCCCCTTAGAATTCTGTCTCTCAGCTTTAAGTTGTTGACAAACTAATCATCGAGAGACAGATTTTGCAACATCTCTTTTCATTCCATTCCACTAGAAGTACTCTTTCAGATCCCTATACATCTTCGTGCTTCCAGGTTGAATAGATAATGAAGATATATGAGCTTCATCCAATATTTCCTTCTTTAATTCTGGGATTGGATGAACACAATCCCGATTCCTGAACCTTATTATCCCATAATAATCAAGGTTGTATTCAGGAACATTTCCCAACATCTATTATACCTCTACATCTTCTTTTTGTGCCTCTTTAATCTTCACGTGTATTGATGGTTGAACATTCATTTAAGAAAGATAAGATTTTTCCATTTCCATTATAATTCTATGATCCATCCTTGGTAAATCAATAAATATTGGATCTTTTGTGATCATCATCATGGATAAGCTTGCATGGTCTTATCAACTTAATGCACCTGCCACCTTGTTTGCTATCCCAGGGTGGTAATTAATTGAGCAGTCATAATCCTTAATCATCTCCAACCATCTTCTTTGGTGCATAATTAGCTCCTTTTGTGTGAAAATATACTTTAAACTTTTATGATCAGTATAAATGTCGCACATTTCACCATAAATATAATGCTTCCAAATCTTTAATGCAAAGATTACTGCATCTAACTACAAATCATGAGTTGGGTAATTTTTCTCAAGGATTTTCATCTGTCGTGAGTCATACACTATCTCCATATCATTTTTCATGAGAACACACCCCAATCCCTTCTTGGATGCAGCGCTGTAGATCACAAACCTTTCTCCACTACAAGGTAGTGTGAGCACAGGTGCACTGGATAACCTTCTTTTCAACTCCTTGAAATTATCTTCACGCTCCTCCATCCACATGAACTTAACACTTTTTCTAGTCAACCTGGTCAGTGAATTAGATAATGGTGAAAAATCGTTCACAAAACGTCTATAATATCCAACCAAACTAAGAAATCTTCGGATCTCAGTTACTGTTGTTGGCCTCGAACATCATTCAATAACCTCTGTTTTTTTCTAGATCCACATATATCCCCTCTTTTGAGATTATGTGACCCAAAAATGATTGTTTTTGAAGCCAAAATTCACAGTTGGTAATTTTTTCATAAATATTCTCCTTTCTTAGGGTATTTAATACAATTATCATGTGATCTTCATGTTATTCTTTTCTCTTTGATGAGACCAGAATATCATCTATAAAGACTACCACAAACTGATCAAGATGGCCTCTAAAGACTCTATTCATTAGATCCATGAAGATAGCAGGGGCATTAGTAAGACCAAATGGCATCAATATAAATTCATAGAGTCCATATCTTGTACGAAAAGTCGTCATTGTTATATCCTCTTTTCGGACCCTTAATTTATGAGACCCGGAATGAATATCAATCATAGAAAAGTATTGAGATCTGTGTAGTTAGTCAAATAAGTCACCAATGCGTGGTAAGTGATATTTTTTCTTGATAGTGATCTTGTTATGTTCTCGATAATCAATTCAGAGTATCATTAATCCATCTTTCTTCTTAACAAAAAGAACAGTTTCTCCACAAGGTGATGCACTAGGGCGTATGATTCCCTTATCAAGATTCTCTTGGAGTTTCTTCTTCAGTTCCTACAACTCAATTGGGTCCATTCTATTAGGTGTCTATGAAATGGGCATAGCACTCGGTATGAGTTATATTGAAAACTCAACTTCACGATTTGGTGGACGACCAGGCAATTCCATCCCTTTGATACCAACTATAACGACCCATAATTAACATACGTGGTTATTACCCAGAATTGAAGCGTAATTATTACATCATATAACAAAACCAGGATAGGACCGTATAGGTATAGCGTCTTTATAAACTGGGAAACATAAACAACTTGTTCCTAAATCATCTACATTGTCTACTGTTTATTTCCTCATATCTAGAGTCCCTTTTTGAATATCCTACATAATACCCTTATTCCTGACCTGGGGAAAATAAAACATAAAAAATGGTGAACTTAAATTCTTAGTAAGGGTAAACAAAAGAAATATCAATCATATCATATTCATTAGAACATAACATTTTTAAAATCTTAAATTGAAAAAGAGATCATAATATCGTAACATGTTATAAATCATAATAGTGAAATGTAATCCCAATAATCATAACATAAAACATGAATATTTTTTCCATACACACATAATCATAGAAAATCATTTCATATTAGTCAAGGCTAATTTCCAAGACCATCATAGCGGACAAAGTCCATTACTGAACCGAGTTCACTCCTCGTTCCAGTCCTGTATCACTGAACCGAATTAACTTACAGTTCCATCCATGTCTATCTCATTAGATATAAATCTTTACCCACTGCATTGGAGGGGGATATAGGTACCACCCATCTCATAATGAAACCATTCTTATGTGTGCCACAAAATCATAAATCATAGCATAACCCGTGCAATAAAAATGGGATTCTTAAACATCATGCCATCATAACATAATCCATATAAGATAAAAGAACATCATAAAATTAATTCCATTATAACATAATCAAATAAATGTCAAAATAGGGATAGAAACATAACCTTATATTATCTTAACTAGAAAATAATTTTGATAAAACACTTGAACTCCATTCATGAGGAAAATATCCTTTCTACTTCAAAAACATTTTACCTTTCTTAACATGTCATACTATTTTAAACAAAAAGAAGTCACTTAAAAATAAACTTGAAAACATGTAAAGTAAGATTCATGGAAATAATTTTCTATGAAATCCGAAAAATCCTTTCATGCCGTGTAAGTTAAAAAAATAATTCTTCTCATACTTTGGCTGGAAAAGTCAAAAAGTACCTCATACTAAAAACAAAAAAAGATTCCATTCATTTCTTTTACTCACAAAAGGGTAAAATTGGATTTAAAAAATTGTGGAACGATAGAAATAATATTACATATTTAGTTAACATGGATGTGGATGATAAATATTCCCCAATAAATTCTGATGTATAAACAATCTCGGATAAAAATGAGATTATGTGATTTTCCCTTACCTTAGGTCCGATTTGCATTGTACATATCTGAACCTACTGTATAATGATTTAAATAATTTCATTGACTTATTACAGAATCATATTCATTGTTATGATATCATATAAGTTTATATTATTGTCTTCTTATTAGTATTATTTCATTGCTACTTGTTATTCGGGTGTTCATTTCTTTATGTTCTTATGCATGTTTTGTCGTGTAAATTCTTATTAGTCATTTTAGGTTATAGATACCTCATATCCAGAAAGGTATTAGTGTAATATATATCCTATTTATTCATTCAATTCATTTATATAATCAGTATTCAATGAAGATCATGTAGAAAAAGTCGCATCACATTGTAGAGACGGTAGGCCGTACGTACGCACGAGCGATGATATCATTCCCATGATCATGGAATTGTATTTAAGTGTATGTATACTATTTAAGAATAAATATCAATTTACAATAATTATATATAGTTATTATTTACACCATTATACCCATCCAAGTAAGGTGGTGGTGGAAAATAGATTACACCACGGCGTGGAGACGATATTCCATACGTACGCACGCGTGGTAATTTCGTTTTCCGTTGGATGGATAGAAGGTGAAATTGGGTTGTTTCATATTTATAATAACATATCAGTATATGTGTGATAGTTATGTTATTACTTCATAATGTAACAACTATAGAAGAGGAAGTAGAAGAAGAAATAAATTTGAAAGAATCGGTAATGGATATTACCTCTTCTTTGACACGCCTCTTTGAAACCTCCTCTTAGGGCACTAATCATGGTCTTTTAAGAAGACCAGGACCTATAGAATATTATTAGGGGAGTTGATAAGAGTAATTAGCAGGGTTTTTCCGAGCTTGAAGGATTAATGTTGTGTAAGAAGGAGTGGGAGGAGGTGCCCTTTTATAAGGGAGGAGAGGGCACCTTTGGAAGGTGTGAAAATATTATTTTATTATAACCTTATCTTTGGATTCAAAAGGTCCAAAAATAATTAAAGATGAATATAAGATGACTCATGGTCGAACTAAAATAATCCAATCAGAATTGGACATGTTTTGGAAATATTGTAATCATTATAATCTTATTTATTTAAATCATTTATTAATGAGGTAAATACTAAATGATTATTGTGTCATAAATAATTTAATTTATTTGATGTCTAAAAATAATAAAAAAAATAACACCGTGTATTAAGTCTTTTTAGATTTATAATGAATATTTATAGTCAAAAAGATCATTTATATAACTCCTTATAAAAATTAATTACTAAAAGATTTTTGTTAGTGTCAATTTTTTCTTTACATTAAATTAATTAATCCAAATTGTCATTATCATTACCAAGTGGATCAATTGGGTCCCAAAATCGACCCAAGGATTCCCATAGTCTTCCACTACTCATCCATTATGGTTAGAAAATGTGTTAATGTAATTTGGAATTATTATAATGTCCTTTTAACTTTGAATTACCCTATTTACCTTTAACCTCAGTAAATAAAAGACAAAAGTTACTACTCATCAAAAATTATTTTCATCTTATTGAACCGCATTTTACATCTTGATAACAACCATGTGTGTCGGATTTTTGAAATTCTAATCACAGAAGTGTTAAAATATCATTTAAATGAAAGCGATAGTTTTTTAACTACCACTAAGTGGTTTCACTATTCATAAAAAATTGAAGTTTTTCAGAAAAATACCAAAAATTCAAAAAATGCTATATTTGATATTCCGAATTCAAAAATGATGTCTATTTTTTCAAATTAGGAACATAAAATTGGCATTAATTAATTTTAAAATTAATTCCCGTTATCAAAACAAATAGCATGTTTTTAAGAAACAATAACTATCAAATGATCGACACTTGTTTATGTCCAATTTCAAAGTGAAATTAATTACAATAACCAACAGTGGCTTAAATGGTAAAAATATATTCTAATTAAACTTTAAAACCAATTAAAAAGATAATATAAACATATAAATTATTTCGATGAAAAAAGTTGTTTTTAATTAATATATAGCGTGTTTTAACTATTCATTAAAATATGAAAGTTATCAGAATAATATGAAATATTTATCCAAATTTAATTTTTATATACTAATTCCAAGGAAGAATTTTATTTTGTCAAATTTACTTATAAACATGGAAAAAACAAGATTTAAGGTTGGTGCTCCATCAAAAGGCATCAAGACTGCATTTTAAAAAAAAATACTTTTTTACCCGAAAAATTCATTTTGTTCTCATACCATGTTCTAAAAAATATGTAAGATGAATAATAATGTTATAAAATTTTAAATTTAGTCAATAATATTTATGATGGATATTCCATAATAATATTATAACAAAATATCATTGTTTCAGGAAACCCAGTATTGCCTACTACACACGATAGCGAGGAAGGTCACAATTGCGTGCAATGCAAGACAAGCTAGTGTTGTGTGCAGAGAAAGATTCCCTTGATGTTGTGTATTACATAATACATATAAAATATACTTCTCATAAAATATCAGGGTGTTACAGTTCAATTTTATGATTAAGTGGAATTATATATTTAATTAACAGGATTTACAATTTATTAAAAATTAAATAGTAAATCTTTATTATTGTGAATTTTTATTAGGGAGTGAGAGAGAGGTAGGGTGATTCATAGATCAGTGGGTGAAAGAATTTTAGGAGTTAAATAATAAAATGTATATAAAAAATAGTTTTTAAGGGAAAATCTTTAAGAGTTCAATGATCTTGAATGTAGAATAAAAAGTATGATAAGAAAATGATTAGGGGTTTAATAATTTTACATTTCATACCAGAAAATATAGATCATTTTTGCACTGTAATTTCTAATTTTAGTTTTCCTATAGATTCAATTCATAAAACTATTAAAACTATTGTTTTTACTAAATTTGTTTCTAATTTTGAAGAATTTCTATTTTCTGGTTGTACATGGGAACCCATAATGATGAGCTATTTTGAATGTTTTTTATAATTTAATCCTTTGAAGTGTTGAAATAACAAATACAATTGATAATTAATTTATCAATGGAAATATATAATTATTTTCTACTACATGTATTTTGGAAATTATAAGGAATTTGTATGCCATGAAAGGAGAATAGATTTTCCCACTACTCTATTAATGAATAATTATATTTTGATATTTATGTTATGAATTTTCCATATTTATTATAATAATTATATTAATTTATAACTTATTAAAAGCATCAAATATGAATTTTAAATTTTAATATTCAAACTTCGGATTACTATAAAAATGTAGTTGTATTACACTTAATTTTTAAACCAAATACTACATACAAAAATGTGTCTATTTAATCTATTTTATTTTTGAAACATATATTATATATAACTACATGAACTATTTTTCAGAAACATATTATTAAACTATGTTTAACCATATGACCCATAAATGTTTTTCGGAAATTTATTTAAACAACCATTATATACCTTTCATTTTATGAATATAAATTCACACATACATTTGTTTTATTCCCCAATGTTTTTCTTTAATTTATGGAAGTGTTCTAAAAATTGTTTTTTATTTATATCTCTATAAAACTCCAAGTAAATTATACTTTAGACTATAAAATAAAAACAAATATCATTTAATACCTCTATATTTATTCTTTATATTTTTCTTCAATAAAAAACACTCACCCAAACATAAGTTTTTTATAAAAATAGTACACAAATGGATGCTCGAGTAACAAATTTGAAGAAAAGGGCATAGTGTAAAAAAAATTCATAAAAATAATATCTTTATTTAAATTTTAACACCTTCATTAAATTTTTTATAATTCCTTTTAATTCCTTTTATTCTTTTTAGTTTTATACGTTTTTAGGGTGTTATGATTTTTTTTGGAAAATGAAAACAATGCACCTCCAAATTCAAATAGAAATGGTCAATTATTGGTTTGATTGTTTTGACAATTAATCTAGCACATTGATATTGAAATTTAATTATCCTTTTAGATAGAAAATAAAATAATAAAAATAAAAAATTTCATTTATTATTATACCATCCATGAAACTTGATTTAGCATAATATAACTATAAACAATTATAATTTTTTCTTATAGAGTAATTTTTTTTACCTTAACCCATGGAATCAAATTCAAAACAATTGTACACTAATATCCCATTAAAAACTATGATTCTAATTTTATCCACATCATGGTATGTTTTTTTAATCCAACACTATTAATTAATTTATTTTTTCATCACTTTCATTTCATTGTTTCATTTCCTTCTAATGTCTTATGTTCATTTCATTTATAATTATATTTAGTACATACAACAAATATTGTTTTAAAATAAAACCATAGATCTCCAATTTCTAATGAAATTTTTCTATTATAGGTCAACTTCATTTTTAAATTTTGGAATTGATCTACAATCTAGGATTTTTTATAAATGATAGGAAAACAAATCACAACGGTTTATCATGGTAAAACTTTATAACAAAAATGAAATGAAAATTTTTGAATCTTCACGTAGTTTTTAGGTTTTAAATTTAGTATATTCTAATTCATGGGTTCCACATTGTATGGATTTATTGGTTTAGGTTATGGCCTCATCTTCAGTCTATTTTAATTCATGGGTTCAATATTTTATTACTTCTCCTGGATTTTGATTCTACACATGTGTTTAATTTCATTTAGAATCAGAAGATTGTGCATCAATTCTAATGTTTATATTATATTGGTTTTTTATGATTTTTTGATTTGGATATTATGTTTCTCTTATGAGAAAAAAATTTGTATTTAGGATTGCAAGATTAAATTACTTTGAGGTAGAACTAACCCTTAATTTTGATAAGTTGACATTGTTATTAAAAATTTCACAAACACTAATTATACTCTAGGTGAATAAAATAGAATTATCAGGACATTTTTAACCCCCATAATGTTACTAGTTAGTGTATAATTTATTATATTATCATTAATTAATTTTTTTTTGAAGTGAGTAATTATATTATTTTTTGAAATGTTATATTTGTTTCATTAATAACATGCATGGTTATATTAATCATGTAAATAGATCGTGTATCCTATTTTTAATGTCAAATAGATTATAAATGGTTATAAACATATATAGGGTAATCATGAAACTTGATAATGAATTATACCAATATTTTTCACTTTTTTTAACATCTATTATTTTTAGTTAAGTATCCTGTTTCTTTTTATACTTTTTTTGAAAGACTTCTTAGGAACCGTAAGGGAAGATTCATCCCCTCTCTTCAACTTCCTCCATCATTGGAGATAAAATTTCATAAAAATAATGGTGAGAACCTCTAGAAATGGATCATCAATAAGGCCCAAAATAGTACAATCATATAGAAACATTTCAAACCCCAATATTTTCATTCAACAAAGTGAAAAAATAATATATATATTTTCTAGAATATCTCACATTAATTTGAATTCATCTTCTTATAGGTTTTACTCTCTCCAGGAATGTTGGAATTATGTGATTATAACAATAAGACTGTTTAAAATTCAGAAATTGTAGATAATTGACCATTGGAGTATGGAAATGATTAATATAAACTTGAAAAAAATTTATTAAAGCCATATTCATTATTATATTTAAGAAATTGTGCCACATACAATGCGTACGTCCAACAAAAAGGGTGATTATAATTATGCCATTATAGTTGTCATTGATATTTATATTCACTCATATGGTGGGTTGGGGATCCAAAAACCATAATAATCCAAACCCTTTTTCTCTATATGACCAGATATTGGGTTATTTGTAAATCCTTTTAGAGAGATCAAATATTAATGAAATATTTTTCCATTTTATATATATTTGATTAATAAAAGTTTAGTGATGATGAGAACTATACAGAGAATCCCAAAAAACACAATATTTTTCCATGATGACTTCATGAATCAACTAGCCTTCATGGGAATATGTCTTTATAGTGTAAAACCAGGATTCTAGAAAAGATTAAAATATGTTAAAAATATTAGATATTCATATTATATTTTTGATTAGCAGAAAAGATGCATTCTCCCCAAACATTTAATGAATAATGTGACTTTTATTTCCACTATTGAATGGAATTATCAAATCAATTTTAGGATTTTCAGATTACTCTCAGCGAGATTAAATTATTAATGGGAAAACTCAAAAAACAAATCAAGATACATGTGGAAACACACCTTTAGTAGAGTAATATACCCCTAACAGTATTTCATTGAAGGGTTTTCCACCTATAATCTTGCATGTGTCTCCCACTTTAGCTTTGATGTCATCCATCCATATTTTTGTATACTATTTGTCTCAATTTTGAACTCGTAACACATAAAATGGTTGATTTTTACTTCATTTTTATGAATTTTAGTCCATTAAAATGAAATATTCTATATAATAAAGAAAATGATTTATTGATATGTCTTAATAATTTTCATCATTATATAATTATTTTAAATTATTAATATTTTATGAAGTGATTAGATATTTATTTTTAATTACAATAGGAGTGTATATTGACTAATTGAATATATATCTCCATTGATAGTGTATATCTACATGATAGTGAAGGATTCACTTTGGTTATATATGTCAACTTTTATAAAATTATCTCATTTTGGTGCTTGAACTCTAGTTATCATGTTATATAAAATTATATTTTAAGAGACATTAGAAATTGATTTTGATAATGAATAATTAGATTCATAATATAAAAAACACTAATGTGTATGAGTAGATGACATATCAATCGAATGAGAGGTCTTCATACAGTAACTGAATATTTAGTTTTTAAAGGTTTAAAAACTATTAGAAAGGTTCTCCTATAGTCAAAAACTACCAAAAAGGATCTAAATGACATAAAATCAGGTGAACAAAAGATCATAGAGTTAATTTTTAAATGGTTTATTAGAAGAAATGTCAATTCAAGTTGTTGTTTTCCTTGGAAGACCAAAAATACACTTTTAGTGTCATAAAACACCAAAATGAATGTACAACGGTTAAATTCAAATAAAAAAACCAAATAATAACTTAATATCATATTACACCCATATTTTTTTTGTAAAAGGATATGGTATGTTAATCGGATGTACAGTCTACCTGAAACAACCAAATATGCATTTTTAAAAGTTTGGTGACCTTTAAATACACATGGTGGTCAAAACCAACCAAATCACCTTTGAATGTTATATAATCAAAAAATATAAAACTATTGTATGAATTTTTAAATGTTCAAGTATAGAGTGCATTAATCAAATGTTTCATTTTCCTAAGATGATGGAAAGTAATCTATTTCTATCCAAAAACACCAAAAAATGAGGTAAATAGTCAGATATGTGGTAAATAACCTAAGAATGACTTCAAATTGTAGAAAATACCTATTATTAATATTCACGAATTTTAAATGTAGATGGAACATCAATAATATGTGTGGTCTTCCTAAAAAATTGGATATACAATTTTAATGGTTTGACATCCTTTAAAAATTTGTGTTTGGTTCTCCAAACCAAGAAAACGGAATCCAACGTCTATGAAATAAGACAAAAAATTGATAGAGTAAAATGTGAATTGTGTGAGTTTACAGAACATCAATCCGAGATGGAATTTTCCAAAGAGGACATAATACACGCATTTAGGCTCATAAAATACCAAAACAGGCATTTAACAGTCAAATCCATAGAAAACAACCCCTTAATGACTTAAAATCAAATATAAACCATCCTATTTTGATTTTTGATATGTATGAGGTTATATCACATCGAAAATATATTTTATCTAAATAAAACGGTCAACTATAGCATTTTTAATGGTTTGACACCATTTAATAACATGCTGGAAAACATAACCAACTAAAAGTCCTCTGAATGATGTTAAATCATACAAAAACAGCCATAGAGTGAATTGTGAAATGATATGTCACACTATATGTCAATTAGAGTTTTTCCATTGATAAGGGAAAACACTCTACTAATGACATAAAACACAAAAACATGTATTTAACAGTCATATATATTATAAATTACCACAAAATGTCTTGTGATCATAGGAAACCCATAATATTATTATTCATGTTGTGTATGAGAATAATTTATGCCAATAGAATGAGTGATCTTCCTAGAACTAATGAATATGCAGTTTTTAATATTTCAATGAAAATTTAAAAGGGTTTCCTGGGGGTCAAAAACAGCCTAACGGTTTTTGAATACCATGAAATCACATGAAAAGAAACATATGGTAAATTTGGAAATGGTTTTGGTAGAAGAAATGTAATTCTACGCTAGGGGTTTCCTAAGATTCTCATAAACACACTTTTAGTGTCATAATGCACCAAAACGTGTGTTCAACAGTAATATCAATAATAAATCACCTCAGACTGACTTGAAATCATTGGAAGACTATATAATTTTTATTTGTGATGTTTATATGGGATGATAATTTCTAAATGAAAAAACAGTCTTTCCAAAATGAGTTAATATATGGATTTTAATGTTTTTAATCCATCTAAAAACATGTTGGGGGTTAAAACCAACTAAAAAATATATGAAGACTATTAATAAAGAATTCAAAAACAATATTCTGAAGTTGGAATTGGTTTAGGAGATAGTATGCCAATCAGAGGTGTTGTTTTTCTGAGATGATGGGAAACCCTCGTTTAATGTCATAAAAAAAATGTGTGTTTAACTATCAATCAAACATAAAAAAAACTCATAATGATTTGAAATCATAGGAAATATATCTAATTACTATTCATGATATGTATAATTAGATAGTATGTAAATTGGATGAGTGGTATACCTGAAACAACTGAATATTCATCATTTAAAGGTCCACTTACCATTATAAGGGTGTGTTCTGGTGTCAAAACCGAAAAATAAACATTTAAATTCAATGAAATTAGATGAAAAATATTTAGATATAATTTTGAAATGGTCTATTAGAAGAATTATTAATCCAAGATATTTTTTTAAGGATGACTAAAAATAATATTTTTGTGTCATAAAACACCAAAATATGTGTTTAGCATTCAGAACCACAACAAACAACCTCAAAATTACTAGAAGTTATTTGAAAATAATATTATTCTTTTATTTGTATGAGGATACGACACATCAATCATTTTTGTGGTCTTCTCGGAATGACCGAAAATTCGATTTTAATGTTTTGATGCACTTCACAAACATAGAGGGTGTTAATTACAATCGAAGAAACTATCATTTCTGTGAAATCATACCAAAACAATGAGAGAGAGAATTTTTAAAAGGCTGACAAAATTATATGTCAATAGAAGGTAACATTTTCACGGGATGATGGAAAACACACTTTTAGAGTCATAAAATACCAAATTCTATGTTTAACAGTCAAATATATAGAAAATGAACTTCGAATGACTTGAAATCAGAGGAAAATATCATTATTATTATTCAATGTGGGTATGAAAAAATGGGACATCAATTGGACACATGGTCTATTTGAAACATAAAAAAATTTGGTTTTAAATTTTAAGAAAACGGATGGAAATTATTAATACATTTTCAAAATAAAATAACATTTATATGTTATGCTATGTTTTATTTAAAAAATATTTTTTCATTTTGATTATTAATTATGAAATTTTTTTTGGTACTAATTATTTTATTTAATTTATTCATGTAGTTTTATTCGATCATGGGTGTATATCATTGAATATTATAGGGACAAGGGATTTATGGGCCCATGATTTAACAAAATTTTTAATTATATATTTTATATTATAAGATATGATGGTTTTTTTATTTATATATGTATTCATAAAACAATAATAATAAACAAATCTAGTAGATTCCATATGACGACCACTATATGCTAGACCAAGCAGACCTATAGCGACTCCCATATGGAGGTTGTGGAAGACCTTATTGAGATATACTCTACCTGCCTCTCCTCGATGGTCACTAGAGGTGGTGGCTATAATGACAGCCAAATAGAGGATGTTAATGGAAGTCCCAATTTATACTATAGCGACCACTAAATGATGGTTTCTATTTTTGATCTCGAGATGGTCTATGGAGACTGCCAAAAGGATATTTTCTATAAGTGACCCACACTAGGTCTATAGCATCCGCCAAATGGAGAATGCAATTGGAAATAATGATGGATATAAATCATGCTCTATTTTGCATATGTCTAGTGGCCTCTATTGGCCTTTATATAGGGCTTGTGATGGTTTCTATAGTCCTTTTTTCTACTACTATACAATGATATGTTGAGTTACCTCCAATGTTCTTGGCATTTTCAGCACCGATAAATTGGTCCTTCATAAGCACTTCAATTAGCCCAGATTAGGGCTATGAAATCTTATACAAAACATGCAGACTTGTAGAAGCCCTATATATGACCAAGATTAGAAATATATTTTCAAATTTGAATACAAATATTACATAAAACAAGATTAAAATACAAATATTAAATTTCCATATCATTTCCATTCAAATTTTATATACCAAATATTTACATTGATTCTATTTTTAAAATTAATAAAAAATATTACTACCTAATAAACAAAATCAAAACCCTTATAGAAATCTTTTCCCAATAATAAACCTCGACGTAAAATATTTTTCCAATCATAAAACAAATTTTTATTTAATAAATAGTACAAAAATAAACAAATTAAAATTTTAATGTTATATAATATAGTTATGATAAATTATATTTTCTATTACAAACTATATTAATGATAATATATTTTATAAAATAAATTATATTGTTTAATATTATATTATTAATTTTACAATAACAATTAATTATTAATTATACTATTAATTTTGAATCATATTATTAAGTATTAATCATATTCTCAGTTAATAATATATTTAAATTGTGTTGTCAAAAAAGATAATATTAATGATATTATGTGTTATTAATAATCATAATTAATTAAATATTTTTTATAAAATATATCATTAATACACAATAAAAAATTTTATTTTGAAAATATTCACTATGATTAATAATGGACATATTGTGTGTCAGATTGATGTGTTTGAATTTCATATAAATCACTAATAAATTATAGATATTTTCTTAATGTTTGAAACCAGTCTTAGCTTGTTTCCTCAGATTTGGAAATATGAAATTTGTAAAAAACTAAAATTATACTTTTATATTATAAAAACAATTGGATTAATACCCCCACATTGTATTTTGTATTGACATGCATTATATTCCTACACAACACAAATTAAATATGGATTATTTAACAATATTTTGAAAAAACGCATAGCCTGGTTACTCGAGTTTGATAGAGTGATGAGAATTTTAAAATAAAATTTTATTTTCATATAGATAACAAACACTTTGAGTTATACTAACCACATTATGTGTTAGATTGACATGGATTCAATTCATTAATGTCATAAATTAGTTATGGCTCTTTTCCCTCAAGATTGAAAATAATCTGAGTTTTTTACTCAGGTTTGGCTTCGTGATATGTGTTTCAAACTAAAATGACACTTTTATTTTGAAAAAACTAATTTTGATTCATACCAACCCCTTTTCTTCAAATGGATTTGTGGTTGATTCCTATATGTCCCAAAATAATTAATCATTTTTTTCTTAATGTTTTAAAATAATACGATCCTTGTTAATTAGTTTTGGCTATGTGATGCATGTTTAAATAAAAAATGGATCATTTATATTGAAAACACACACATTTAGTCATGTTGGCCACATCATGTGTTGTATTGACTTGAGTTTAATATCTATACATCATGAATGAAATATGGATCATTTTCCTAAACATTAAAATAGTTGATGCTCATGTGCTCGGTTTCAGCTATTCATTATGGGTGGTGTACTTTGTACATTGAGATGTTTAGGGGTGATGGTTTTAACCATAAATATAGAGGTAGAATATGTCATAGTTGAACATGTAAGTTTATGTAGATCACAAGGTAAGAGTGGGAATTTTTTTTGAAATGTAATGTTGGTTCCGATTGACAAACTAGAGATTATTGAATGGTCTAGATTCCATAGGGTCTACGATGTGAGTTATGGATGTATCATTAGGTCATCCTATTTTATTATGAATTGGTTTAGGTCATGCATATTATTTTAATGCCATGATATATGAAAATTATGGGAAGGTATGGCTAACTTCCACTATGATAGTCTATGGATGTACAGATCCACAATAGCATTGGTCAGGGTCAGGAAATACTCCCTTGAGGTTGGTTGGACATGAGTGAAGAATAATGCGTGGTGTATTAAATGATGTTTATTATGTTTGGTATATATTGTATATATATGGTTACTAAATAGGGAAATTATTGTTGGTGGACTATTAAGTTCATACTCATAAGCTAAATAGGTCCTCCATGATTTTTCAAGAGTTTATATTTTATAGAATATGTAATGGTAAGAATTTATAATCAGGAGTCCAGAAGATATTGATAAATAGAGGGTAGAGACATATTGTTATATTTTTTCATATGGGTGGGATGATATCATGATTTTGGATTGGATATTTATTTTAGTTACTTCATGCATGTTCATATGAGATCTTCCAATGGGAAATCCAATTTACTTTTGGATAACCAACATGGAATTACAGATGTTAATATGGGTTATTATAGGTATATTCTATATTTTTCTATTATTTAATTTATCATACATATTTGACGTATTGAAATTATTTAATATCTTTATAGGGTATAGGATCTACACTATCATAGTATAGACCCTCTCTTCTATTTGGAGGTGTGCCTATGTACTAGTGGCACTCTGATTTGGTTTTTATGGGGTGATCTGGGTTTGGACATTAAAATGCGGTATCATAGAAATATGATTACAAACCTTTATTTAATCGAGTCTTTTTTTTAGTTGAATTATTGAAAATTGAGGTTTAGGCAAGACTAAAAAATTTATTTTAGAAAAAGGAACATTCATGTCATGTTTATTAAAAACACATGTATGGACTGAAATCCATGTGAATATGGAAATAAGGATTTTCTCATGTATATTTAGTTGAGTTATATAACTTAGGCTCATGGATAATGAATTTTACTAAGGTATAGTTTGGACTCTTAAACTCAAAATGAATTATGTTATTCTCATTCCCCATTATAGGAACATAGTGCTCACTTGAAATGTGTGTTCATTCATTCTATGTTCAATATGGTTCTATAATTGAAATGGATTTTTCAATTAAATGTGTTAGGAAAAATCTATATAATGTTTTTACATAAAAAATCTTAGTTGAATTATAATTAGCCACCATGGTTGTGCGATTCTAGTTGTGAATAAGTATGCATAACTCTCATTCATATGGTGTGTGTAATAACATTACTAGGCATATATATGTGGGTGGTTGAGGAAAGATGATACATGACTTGGGTGTGGTTGGGACATGTATGTGCCAGTGGGACATGTTTCCAATTAAAAATTTCACATTTATGATATCTAATTGATGGTGGTATTAGTGAAAATGTTCTCTAATTCCACTAGGGAAGTGTCTATCTATGTTGATCAAGGTGAACCAAGTATGCATTATTAAAATCATTGACTCGAGAGATTAGGGAGTTGTTTCATCCATGGGATATGTGATAAGATATTTTCAATCATAGAAACCTCCTTTGATCGAGGGAGAGGGTATACATAAGCTAGTGAAGTACTATAATTAGTTATAATAATGGTTTTTGAACATATATAGACACTACTAGGGAATATGGTAAAACATTCTATGTATATTCTCAAAGGGATAATGAAAGACTATTGAGGTGTAGAGGTGTAGTTTGGTAGGCATGAGGTGAAAATTTTGATATAATATTATGTTTTTAACCATCCATTGATAAGAGATCAAAACCAGACATGCGTGAGAATATCAATATGGACAGTGGTGTAAATAAAGTTTGGTAATGGAGCTCTATGTAGATAGAAGTGAGGACATGAGGAGACCCAACCAAGAATATTGAGAAGAGGTTTAATGATTCCACAATGTGTTGGGTTATCCATAATGTTTTTTAAATGTGTTAATAAATTCCATGTTCAAGCCCAATGTGATCGACCACTGAAGGAGTGTTGGACATGTGTCCATATTGGACAACTCGGGTGATTTTTTTGAGTTACATCACTTTTACTTGAGGGTCAATGATTAGGTCAATCCATGTTATTTGAATAAGGACTATGATTAGTACTAATATTTAGTATCTAGTATTTGAAAATATGTTTGGGACTATGTTGTGGAAGGGAGACCTAGTAGTTGGGGAAATGTCGGACAATGGGTGTGAATTCATATTAAGGATATGTATCATTAAATTAGGCTATGGGTCAACTACATGCAATAGATATGTCATACTCTAAGAATTCATAAGAAGTATCATTAGTTGGGGGTAAATTATGAGCCTGATTTTGTTTTGTTTATATATCGTATACTGGTTCGTGATGTGTGTTTGTAATAAATGTAATGTCTTGTTATTGGTTGAGGTATGGGCCTCAGGTATGATACATGATATAAGAGAGCATGAATAAGATATAGGGTGATTAAATTTATGGCCATGGGATATTTGAGGACAATAAGTGTTTGTAGGATTTTAGATGGTAGACATGTAAGACACTATCATTTTATTGAAGGTTCCAGGTGTAGCCGAAACACCATTAGTGGGTTTTATAATTAAAATACATTTAACATATAGTTCTTGAGAAACTAATTAGGGGATCATTCATGATAAATTTATAATTAATTTATTTAAATCTAAAGAAATTATTCCCTCATATTAGTATCCTTTCTTTGATGAATATTTTTATCTTCTAAAATCCCTTTCAAAAATTATTACGTAATCATAATAATAATCATAATCATAAATTATAAGCGGCATTAAATACCTTATCATATAAGAATATTCAATGATAACCAAGCATACGAAATTCCTACTGGGGGTTCGTCATCATATTATACTTCATTGGTGTTTATTATGTGTGAATTTCAAGACAAGAAGTATCATCCACTTATTAGTACTCATATCTAAAATTAACATTCTCTAATTACCATCAAACACTATTATTCAATTATAGAACTATTTTTCTAAGAATTCCATCATATAATTTTAGGTTTATCATCATAGTATGAACCGTTATGATGTTTTCAATGCGAAAAATACTCTAAGACATTATTACATTAAATTCATGAAAATCTAAATAATATATAATAATATATTTTATCAATATTAAAATATTTTAATGTACATGTAATGAAAATACAAAAAATCGGTCCAAGATCATCAACTCTAATAAACTCCTTCATAGACTTGATCCTTTCAAAAATGTCATACAATCCTTTATATCTCACACGATAATCATGATTCTATTGAGTTAAGTCTTTAGAAAATGGGTCTGAAAAATTATATTCTATGCAAAATCTATACACTGTGACTTCAAAAATTGGAGAAAAATCCCACAAGAGAAGACATTTTGTAATAATGTGCTTCATATATAGATGTGACCATGGATCCTTTTTGAGAGCCACTATTATAATACTATAATATTATATTGTGATTGGATATTTACTTCAAGTTACCACATCATGATCTTGGATGAAATTGTGATTCTATACTACTTCTTCATCTACCCCTCATTCTGTAATAAACTAAATCTATACTGTTGAATCTGTGAACATTTCTTGCTTAAAGATCTTCTAGATTATGTAACCACTCTTGAAATAGAATATTACCACATTTGGTACTTCATATAATATTTATTTATTTGTAAAATAGAATCATCATATCCTCATATGAGAAGTTCATTATCTACTCCATAGACTTGGAGCATATCCTTGGTGTGCCTTCGATACATAAAGATATTCTTGACTGCCATCCAATGATGATCACCGGGGACAACTTGATATATACCTTCAAAACATAGGGCCTAAGAGACATCTATAATAGTATATAACATAAAATACATGACTTAATAAAACTACAACATGTATGGGATATATTCTATTTGTTTTAAATCCTCATGTATCTAAGGACACATTTTCCTTGAAATATAAATTCCATGTCACAATGGAAACAACCCCCCTTGGATTTTTCCATACCAGATATCTTTTGTATCTTGTCAATATATGCATCTTGACTTATTTAGAGTATTATTTTGGATATAATATGATGAATCTTGATCCCCAATATATTTGAAATCTGAACTAAGTCTTTCATTGGGAAGTATTTATTCAAACACACATTTGAATATTATCAGACTAATAATTAATTTCCAACAAGTAATATTTGAGCGATATATAATATTTATAATGAGAACACTATCCCACTAATCCATTTATATAAATAAGGTTCACATTTTTTATTTATTAAAAATAATTAATTTATAGACTCATCGAATCAAATGTCTCTTGTGAATGATTTATACATTAATCCATAAATGTATTTTTGAATTTTTTTTATCTTTTCGGAAAACATTGGGACAGAATCAGTTCAATTTGTGTCATATAGAAATATTACTAAAGGTTTCCATTACATATGGATATTTTGAAATCCATTTAATATATCTTATAATCATGGAAGGATGAATTGGAAAGAATAATTCTAAATGATTTTAGAATATCAATGAGTAAAATGGTTTTCTCTTTGTCAATTGCTTAATTCTATTTGAAACCTTTTTCATCCCATCATGTCTTATAGGTATGGACATATCCCTATATGTCCATTTTATTATTGAATACCCATTTGAAACCAATGATAATTAAATTTATTAGCATATCTACATAAAATCCATACATGGTTTTGATACATAAAATCTAATTCAGAAACCATGGATTATTTCCACTCAGAAACATCTAAGTCACTTATTTATTCCTTCTAGGTTAGAGTATCATTATTACCATATAATAAAGAGTCACCATATTTGGTAAATATGAAACCACATCGTTATGGTTCTCTATCCTCTTTTCTTCTCTGATTAAGTACTTGGGTATTTGGATGTTATTCTTTTGTGAGGCTTTGTGAAATTCATTCATGTGACAATTCTTGTATATCTGGAGCCATTACTTCATTGATGTCTATATCACTCATAATATATATTTGAGAAATATGATCTTTCTCAAGGAATGTGGGACTCTTATCAACCAGAACATTATTGTCTAAACGATTGTATAGGTAGTATACATTTGTTTCCATGGGATATCTAATAAAGATACACATTGTGCCTAGAGTTGAAATACTGTTACCGAAACTGGCCTTAAAACAGTATTCACAACCATACTCATATAAGTAAAACAGTATGGTTTTAATTACACTCCATTATTTGTATGGGATAATATCAACCACATTAGTTGGTACATGGTTTTAAAAGTATTATGTTGTTTTTAATTTCTATCCCCAAAATGATAATGGGATGCTCAGATGATTCATCATTGATATCACCATATCCAATAATTTAATGATATACCTTTCACATAGAATATTACATTGAGGTGTATTAAGAGGGATGAGTTGAGATAGGATCCCAATCTCCTATAAATAATCAATTAAGACTTGATTAAAAAATTATCCACCACGTCCTAGGCAGTTATTTTGTAATTTTTTAGTATGTAGATTCTCAAATTCATTATTTTATTCCTTGAATTTGAAAAAGGAATTCTAATTTATTCTCACTAATTTGACATACTCATATACACTGAAATAATCTGTAAAATTTATGAAGAATAATTACCCACCCATTGATTCAATTGAAAATGGTGTATCCATATTAATATGATCTAATTCTAGAATCTATTTTTCCATTTCATTATTCCGAATAATTAGGGATATGGTAATTTTAATTTAAAAAAATTCATGACATACACCAAGTGGTTTCTTTTCAGAAGAATATAAATATCCATATTGTGGAAATTTGGTCAATTGTATATCATTTAAATGATCCAACTAGTGGGTTCATAGTAATGTATGGAATTAATGATGTGAAGTATAATCATTTTCTATTTCTATTACATAGTTTTTATAGTCAAACACATAAAGACAATTATTTAAAATTGAATTTCATTAAAAAAATATCCCTATAAAATATGAAAAATTTATTCATAATTTTTTAAAAATTCCATCTGTATCAAGTATTTAAATAGAAATAATTTTCTTGCAAACTGATGATATATTATAACAAGCTTTTAAAACCAATATAATTCCATTTGTAAATGTGAGGTTATAGTAGTTGATAACTACAATATATTGTTTTTAACTATTTAATACTCATTAATAAACTTCCCCTCATTCAATCATTATAAATATACTTGGTTCCAATATTTTAATAAATATATAAGAACTACATATTGTATCTACCCATTTGAATAAATAGATATATTTTACTTAACAAAAAACAAACATGAAGCTTATCCTTGATTATTAAGATGAGTATAGTATTTCTTCTAATAAACATTCTTAATAAATGAAAATCATATATAATCCTACTCTCTTATATTCCCCTTGATCATTCACTTCATGAAAGGCAGTGAAGAAGCTCTAGGTACAGATATTTTCCCTTTATCATTCAAATTTTTTACCATATGGGTGGAAGTATTTTCATGCTATGTCTCCTTATATACATTGAAAATAAGAGTAAATATATTTATAGATACTTCTATATGTTTTCATAACAAAATTAAAAACAATACTAGGTAATATTTGATAGAGTAATGTAAGATTGAGATTGGTACATAGTTCTTCAAGGATTTCAAACACTACGAATTATAGGTACTCATTGTATCCAATGATCTTGACTATATGATCCCTATCTTGTGCATCATCTATTATCGTTCCCTGAAAATATCCATAGGGAACTATAGCCATTCATATATTTCTCTATCTTATTATAGACCAATTTTATGTCTGAGCATTCTATAAGAATCAATGTTTTCTTGAGACTTCATGAGATCACTAGACATAGATGAAAACACCTTCCATTGAATTTTGATTGGGTCATTCATGAATTTTTGATAAACATGTTACTCTTCATCACTCACCTCCTGGACTAGTGGATCATACATTAATGATTATAGAATATAAAATTTCTATCCATGATTTAGGAAAATCTAATGGTGTTTGAACCACTACTATATTTGACTAACAGTACGGATATTTTCTTTCTCCAATATAGATCATTGGGCTAGTGTTTATAATTAATATTAAATTTTCTAAATTTATAAAATAACATATTATTAGTACTTTTTGTGATTATAAATTATGTATGAAATAATAATAATAAAAGTTTTATTAAATCCGTCACTATTTTAACAAGTTAAATGGTACCTCATCATTTATAATAGAATATTTCATTAAAATAAGATATTCTAGTGGAACATGTCAATATTTAACTTCATGATTATCCAGAAATTGGCAAGTAATAACTTAAGAATGTATTTAGGTAGGCTGTCTTGCTAACTGCTATCTTTTAGGTCCTTGATCCATCGAGTGGATTCCCCAATCCTAAAATTATAACATTTATTTCCTCAATACATCCCTCCAAAATTTTATTGAATATAATTTTCCAAATAAATTCAATACATGATTGGTTAGGTGGTTTCGAAAATCCCAAGATAAATCCCCGATAAATGAAAATTTCAAAGCATTTTCCATGAAAATGCTTTGTTCTATGGTTACATCCTCAATCAAGGAATGAAAAGCATATTTTAACATAATATTATATTTAAGTATTTTAATTTATTATGGATTAATTTTATCTTCTTATTCCTTTAAAAGAATTGTTAATATTAAATAGATATTTCATAATTAATTGACCATATTAGATTAAAAATTTAAACATAATCCATTTTGTTAAATATATTCGTAAAAAATTATTCAATTTATTTTTTTAATTTCATTATTTCATCCTTAAATTAAATAATGTATAAATAGAATTAAATAAATTATGGAAACGATCATGAGTTTATCTAATGATTGATTTGTTGAGAAGATAATAAATCATACTATGACATAGGGAAAATACACCATATTTGGGTCTCTAAATGAGTTATAACATTCCACTTATTGAAAAATTTATTACTTGGTTATATATAATTATGGTTCTATCTTGAACCACCACCACACACCTCGGGACAATCCATTAACTAAAATTATTTATAATAAATATGTAGGTGAGGAAAACTAATGGATCAATTAATGAAGATTAAATTAATAAAAATAGATGTAATGACCTTAAATTTTCTCAATGGACATCCCCTTATTATAATAATTCCATATAGTATAATCACATAAAATCTCAATAATAACACAAAAAAACTTTATAAATGAAAAATTAATGAAATAAGAGGTATTTATAAAAGTTAAGGAACATATACCAATGAAATAGTAAAATTAAGTTTGGATTAGTATTGTGACCTTTATTAATACTAAACTAACGAGTAAAATAGTAACCACACCAATGAAATTATATATTAATCTTATCAATCTTATAAATTAAAATATAATATAATTATATCATAGTACATCGAAATAAATGATTTAGAATTTATCAATTAATTGTTCTTTTACAATTATTTAATTTATATAATGTATTAAATGGAAATTTATTTCCATAAAATGCATTATTAAATAATTATTTTTCAGTATTACTATTATAGGATAATTTTATGAGACCTTAATTAATTTTTCAATGTGTTAGAAAATTAGTATTTATTTTTAAATTTGTATTTTCCATGTAAATTATGATTTTAATTAAAAATTCAATTTCTCATATTTAGAAAAATATTTCAACAAAATGGATTGCATTTTTTTATTCTACATGTTGGATAATTTATGGATCGAATTTTTTGTATTTTTCAAAAATAGTTTAAAATTTTTCTCAATAGTGAAATTTAGTAATATATAGTTTATATTCATTTTAAGTTCCATAAATTATTAATTGATTCGTCAATAATTTAACCAACATAACCTCAAAAATATCTATATTATTTTAATATTTTTGGTATTAATTATGAAATTATTCATATTCTTGAGCCAAAATGATAATGTAATGTATACAATAATGAAAAACCACCCCTCTCGTCCCTTATAAATACCTCCCCTCACAACCTCTTCTCCCCAAACCTCTTGTGATTTGAGACATGTCCAAATTATGACCTATCCTCTTTCCAAGTCTCTCACTGATGTCCTTGAATATTGTTTCCCATAAAAAACCAAAACACATCCCCCTATAGAGGTTTCCCTAAAGCATGATTCAAGAGGTAAAATCCTATTTATTTTATTTTAATTTCATTTCATGATCTTTTATTTTATTATTATATCCTCGCCTCACGAAATAAAAATTTAATAATAAATAAAATACAATAATTATAATATAATTTTATTATTCTAATATAATAAATCATCATAATTTCTATTCACCTCCTTGTATACTAATTGGGAAAACATCATCCGTGATGTGTAAATTTATGGCATTCATGTGCGGAAAATATTTTAATTTTCATTAAATCCTTCAAGATATCTTATAAAACCATTATTATTTTTTAAAAATATTATACTATATGTAATAAATCATATTTAATGTTTTAGAATCATTTTATATACATTTTGTTAATTAATAAAACAAAACTATTTTGTGATGGTCTAAAAACCACCTAAATAATAAACTCAGTTATCACAAACATCTTATCAAATGATTAATTCTTAACCAAAATTACCAAATGAGTTATATAAAATTTTTATCTAATGGATTTTAATTAATAACATATTAATTTAATTATGGAAACCATTCTTATATTACATTATTTTTTAAATATGTATTCATGTAACCCGATCATGAAAACCAAGGAAACCGACATTCCAAAATGATGAAATTGAATATCATAACCCATCAAAAGGACCATAAAATATAATAAATAAAATAAATATATAAAATAGTATTTAAAAATAATTTATTTAATTAAATATTTTTTTCGATGACATTAAAATCATGTGTATAACAGTTTCGGACAAAATGTAAGGGGTTATACTCGAACCTCTATGTTTCCATCAGGTTACTCATTATCTCTGATTACCCCAAACATAATTATTAATTATTACTATTTAATTATTATAAATTATGATAGTATGTTACAAAATAATTTCTTAATATTATATCATCCAGATTTTATGGGTAAATATATGTTTTAAAAAGGTTCCCATTGAAAATCTTCCAGATAATCACACTCGGGTAAAGGGAGCATCTCGATTTTTAACGATTTTCAAGGGTAATAAAAAATATGTTTTAAGACACCATTATATTTCTAAAAGAACTCATTTTATCGTAAAAACAACTCTATTTTTAGTAAAACCAATATTCCCTTTTCATCTTTTATTTCTCTTTAATTTTTTCCTTAAACTGCACAAAAATGTTTCATTTCTAATGTCTCTTAAAGACTTATTTTTGGGTTTTTAATTCAATTAGACATAAATTTTAATGATCTTTGACAGTTTCACTTTATATGTTTCCATGTATGATTTAAATCATTTATTTCTTGGACAACATAATGATATTCCGTTGTGTTATGCCTTTTGACATGATTATCACCCAAAATTCATTCCATAGGCAACCCGTATGCTTATGTTTGATTCCTTAGGTATGATTATTCATGGGGAACAAATATTCATGGACATGTTATGATTGGTGCACCAAGAAATTACTCCAATTCATTAAGTAATGTTTAGTCTCAGGATATGTCTCGTTGGGATAGGGTGTGAACCTGATTCTTTTACAGTACGTTGTCCACCATGTGATATTGTCTTGGTAGTTAGAGTTGACTCATGTTTATGTCATGTTATATGTCATTTTCCCATTCTTATGATACCTTGATTATATGTTACCATTTTATACTTGTTATTATTGATTATTTTTATTCATGTTACTCAACTTTTACGTCATCATGTTATGTTTTCTAAACCATGTTATATGTTTCTTCTTATGATTTTTTCCTTAGTGTTTTTTTAGATCATCCATTTCATTCAGGTATTCCCTAGGTTGTCATATGAAAATCTAAGAGCCCAATGAATGTGAGGATATCATTATGGAGACTATATAAGTGAAGTTTTTAGTTTTGTTTCACATTTTCAAATTATGTACCTAATCTTCCAAATTCACTAGGATTCATGATCATTGATTGTATATGATGGTTAATTATGTGGAAATCATGTAATGATATGTGTAAAAGGAAAGGGTCACTATAGTTGTTATCAAAGGAGGAGTTTAGTTATTTTGTGGATAAGTACTCGAAAACTATAGTAAATTCATTATGGATAAGAATTAGTATGATAAAACATCCCTAAATTTTGGTTCGTATTGAGTAATTGGTTTTTCATAAAAATGCATCCCTATATAGATACTACAATTGGATGTGGTTCTGGCATATATATAACTAGGTGTAACAACTATGCCGAGCTATTTTGAACCATACATGGGGTAACCTATTACATGACAATAAATCATAATGAAAACCTAATTTGACACTCCCAAGGGATATTATTTTCTAAATTCATAGGCTCAATACCCAAAATTGTTATGGGAATAAAAAATTCCCATATGAATATATATTAGCTAATAGATATTGGAAAACCTATATTGAAACCTATGGAATTACATGTTTAGATATACTTATTATTTTAAATTTTACACTATCATTTTTAATGATACTTATTATTATTATTATTATATAAGTATTGATGTTAATAATTACAGTTTCTTTTTCTGAGTTAATGGATGGAAATAGAAGAACCCATGCCAACATTCAATGTGATAGGGAATGGGATGATTTCCCAAATAATATGACTAATATGATGTGAATAGGTGCTAAAAAAATCCTGAAAGTACTTTCTCAATTGTCACATGTTATGAATAATAACATGAATCACGTGGAACACCCTCCGTCTCATATGAGGGAGGAAGCTGTGGTGAAATCCTTTATATGGAAACACTATCCCATGTTTAGTGGATCTCTCGATCCCCTCTATATATTACGATGGATTAATACGATTGTGAAGATATTTTCTTTCCTTCAATGATAGGAATAAGAGAATGTAAATCTAGTTATATTTCTATTTTATGGGGAAACTGATTAGTTTTGGACACTGATCAAGAACACAATTTCCAAGGAGGATATTAATTCCATGGAATGGGAAGATTTCAATTAAATAATTTTCAATAAATATTTTCCACAAACCCTCCATCTTAATATGGAAAGGGAGATCATCATAATAAAGAAGAAGGAAGATGAGTCTATCCGGGAACTTGAAGAAAACTTTTCAAGGAATTCAAGATATGCCTTTGGCATTTTCATGAACCACGAATGCTTAGTGAGACGCTAAATTAGTGGAATAATGTTGATTATATTTAAAGCGTTGGAAATTCGAGAATTTGACAGCTATGAAAAGTTTTTTATGTTCATCCCTTAAGGATGAAATGGTGATCGAGGATTCTTATTGGTCTTATGGGATTAAAAAAACAGAAAATGGATTTCAATATGGGTGATAAATTCTATGATGTAAAAAAGACCCTATATCCCCCTTGTCAAAAGTGTGGGTATATGCATCCTGTAAACTACGTAAAAGGAAACAATTGATGCTTCAAATGAATAATTTAATGGAATGTCGATAATAACTACTGATGAGATATATATAATCCCACTATTGTAGAAGAATAATGGATAGTTTAGATTAATAATCATCCTATAGTGCATTGTTTTAATTTCAAATAACATGGTAATTATTTGACCAATTTCCCTAAGCTCATGGTTTTTGGGGGGAATCAACAACAAAAACCTACAAGGAGGCAAGAAAGGTCTTATGTTATCACTATTAATAATGTGGATCCTGAAAATTATGTGGTGATAGGTATTATTTTTAGTCATTGTAGAATAGAGGATGTACTATATTATTCTGGTTCTATGCATTCTTTCATATCTTTCAAGTTTATCAGAATTATTCAAACACCACCTCAAAATATGGAACATCAGTTACTAATGGGAGTATAAAATGGGGAAATTATTGCATACAGTGTATTTAACTCCTCCCTAGTTAATGTTTGTGAACTAAACCTCCCAGGAAATCTCATCTTACTTCCTTTAGTGGAATACGATGGCATATTGGGATTTGATTGACTATTATTATACAAAGACAACATTATCTATTGGAAAAGAGATATTACTCTTTACATCCCAATGAATCCTTTAGTTTCATACAAGCATAAGGTGGAGGATAAATCACCTTTAGAATCATAATCTCATGTGTGGATATATTTTCAATATGAGAAATCATTTCATAATCAAATGAATGAGACAAGGTGAGAATGTCCCTTACAGACAACCCCATTTTAAGGGATTACAGAAATGTATTCCTTGAAGAATTTCACGTTCTACCTCCTCGCTGAGAGGTTAATTTTTCAATTGAAATTATTCATAGACCTCTACCTATATCCTAAAAACCATAGTGTATGGACACAGTTGAGCTAGAATAACTAAAGAAGCTGTTACAGACGATTCTGGAAAAGGTTATTTTGATTTAAGAGACATATGTTTTATTGAATATATAACTTTGGAATTTGAAAATAATTTTGGGATTAAGTAATTAATGATATTCCGAAATAAATTGGCTATTTGGGAATCAAATTTTAATAAGATAAACAATATATTTAAATTAATATTGTTTGAATTATATTATGGAGTCAAATATGATTTTACTGTTGAAAAATGGTGATTCAGGTTATTTATGAAATGATTAGAAAACCATAGAGAATTTGTTATTTAGATAACTAAATTTGGTATGAGATTTTAAAAGTGATTTATTGGGGGACTATATGATCAAATAAAACTTAATATTGGATTTCAATCATATTCTAGAATATTTCTGACGAAGGATTGTCATTTTTTGAATTATTTATGTTGAAATTTAGAGTTTTACTATAGAATTTAAGAGATTTTTTTTGGGAATTATATTATCATGTACTGAAATTTTTGGTTTTATTTAATGTTTCGTAATAGGATAAGTAGGTTGTTAATGTATTTTTAGATTAAGTGATTCTATAAAAATTTGATATATTGCTTTAAGTGTGAAAAAAATAATCTTAACACTCATCGTTTGGAGAAAAAGACCGATTTTTTGTGTTAAATCAATTAATGGAGGAAAAGACACTCATTATGTAATTGTGTTTTATTATGTTCTTAGTGTATTCATTTAATTAATTTTTCAACTCTAGGGAAAATTTCAAAAAAAAAATCTATGCACCTTCTTTTCTGATTAATCCAATGGTCCCTTAGATCATCACCAACTTCTAGCTTTGTGATTGTTAACTTCTTCCTGACTTTGTTCTTTATCACTATCCATTAGAACATAATGGTTTGATTTATCTTCCACTTTCATGTTTTCCTATATGTAACCATAGAATGTGTTATCTCTTGTGACCTTCATACTTCTCTTTATCTATTTTAAAATACAGGTCTCATTAATCCTTTTTCCAATATGGGATTTTAGTAGATATATTTTGAAAACTCCAACCCATTTTTTTCAATCTGGTGTTCAAATTTTAAAGGCATAATCTGTTTAAGGATGGTAGAATGTTACACCGTATTCTTTCATAGAATGCTATTTTTTTAATGAAATTCAATAGATTATGTTTCATGTGACACTGACATAGCTTGCATTACCCACAAAATTGAGTTTATATGAAACAACACATTATTATTATAATTATTTAAATGATATATTAGGAACATATCCATTAAATACAGTAATATAAATAGAAATAAAGAATTTTCAAAATTTATTCATAATTTATGACATAAATATAACATATTTACAATGAAAATTATATGTTTTAGTAAAATAGTTATATGCTTAGAAATAATATTTTCCTAAAGGAACTACATTTTATATCCTTTTGTGAAAAATGATAAAATTAATTTTAGGAACTATTATAAAATTAATGTGGAAAATAGAAATTAGCTTTTGAATTCAGAATATCCAAATTAGCTTAGGGTGAATTTTTGGTGTTTTTCAAACAAATTTTTATTTTTGATGAACAGTAAAAAATACTATATTATTGTTAAAAAATGATTTTTTCATTAAAATAATTATTTTATATAAAATTAATTTTAATGTCACAATTTATAAATTATAAATATATTTTTTAAATTTAGTTTATTGTAATAATTTTAATTATATAATTTGATATAAACATTTTATAAAACATTTGAACATCTCTTTTACCCACCATTTTACTCCATCTAAAAATTAGAATTTATCATAATTTTACCTCTTCTATGAATTTAGTTTTGAATATTTGACATATGTGGTCATAATAAGTATAAAAAATGTTGTCTAATAGGATCAAAATAATTTCTGGGGAATAGTAACTTTTGGATTTGGTTTACCACAGTTAAATTTAAATATAGTAATTAAGGATAAATATAATATTATCATAATATAAACATACTCTAAAACTTGTATCAATTTCATTAGATAATTTTATTTCAACCAAAATAAATATTTTGTTGAAAATATGTTCCTTTTTTATCCACTTGTGAATGATTATGACATTTTTTAAAATAGTAGTTGAAAATGTAATATTCAAATATTTATAACTAAATCATTTTTCTAGGTTATATAAGAGATATGGTCATCAATAAATATTATATATAATGATAAAATAATTATATACATTATAGTAATTTAATTGTAATTTTTAGATTTTAAAAATCTACCATTAATAATGACATAATAGTGAAACCCAAATTATTATATTAATAGAAATACCTAATAATGATATAAAAAATATTGAAATAAATATAATTTTACTTAATTAATGACATAAATGAAATTTATGGATAATATAGATATGTTAGTGACGTATTGGAAGTCTGTTTTAGTAGTTATCATGAACGTTTGATATTATTTAAAAGAAAAAAATGAATAGTATCAAAATTGACATAAAAGATGATTTTAAATAAATAAACTTTTATAAAATGAAATAAAATTCATAAAAATATCAGGATCATCCAAAAAATTGTATATAGTTAACTTTTTCATTAATGATCTAATTGGGTTTTTTTGACATTTTATTGTAACTATATTGACCATATAGTATAAAAAGGCAACTAGACACATTAAAAGTTATACTGTTTAACTATGGGTTAAACAAAAAAGATAATGTATCTTGTTTTCTCTAAACTTGTCTAAAAATCATTGTTTGTGACAATTTAAACACATACACATTTTATCCTTTGAATAACTCACTTTGGATCTATTGGAAATCCAATAATCAATTTATGATAATTTAACAGTGTTGGAGTTTCCAAAAGTGCTCCTCCACTCTATTATAAATGGGATTCTCTCCTATTTTATTCACACATCTCATGCAATTAAGTTCAGTAAAAACCAATCATTTTATCCTCCAAAATTACATCACTTCATCTTAGAATCCATCAAATGGGCATAATGTCATTTTACATAGTCCTTTTGTGAAAATAAAACGGAGACACTCAAAGAAAAGATAATTATTTTACCAATTCCATTCAATTTATATTCTTCTTATAATTATTATTCTTATGTTTTTCCATAAAAAATGAATAAATCTAGTATAATAAACATGATGAGATGTTATTATAATTATGTAACAACCATATTTCCCTATTTTTCCATCTTACGAATAATAATATTACCATGCGTGCGAAAGTACGGCTTACTATCTTCACACCATGGTGTAATTTTTTATTCAACACTACTCCATTTGGATGGGTATAATGATGATAATAAGGATACCAATAATTACCATAACATGATAGTGACTTTGTATAATTTATATACCATCCAATTAAATATCATTTGACCTTTAATGTAATGATATCGTCCCTTGAGTGAATGTTTGACATATTGTCTCCACAACGTGATAAAATTCACTCTACATTACAACCATTTTAGAATGATTATAAAAATATATATTTTGAATAATTATAGAATAATTTAAATATTAATTCAATTTCAAATATATATATATATATTTAAATTACATTCTTCCATTAAATATGACAAGAAAATTTCAAGAGCGGTTATGTTACGTACAACCGACCATCTCCATGAATGGTGATTCCATTTAATTTATATATATATAATATATATTTATAAACTAGATATATATGATATATAAACCGTGTTTTACATTATTCAATTATTTAAATAATTATATTTTTTATAAGATAAAGAATAAAATGTCAACACATGTTTGATAAAGAACACGATTATTTCTCGAAACGTTACATTAACATGAAAATTAATAATAAATGAATAATACAATGACATAAATTAGTCATACATGGTATCATAAAAAATATAATGATTCTGTTACGAGTTAAAATTATGATTAAAACCACTATACATGAGTTTCGAAAACATACAATAAGAATCAGACCTACAGTAAGGGAAATCATAACCGAATTCCATTCATGGAGTTAAGCATCTATGTCACTGGTTATATTCTTCAATGATTATTTCTGAATGACACCATATTGTTTTACACTAAATTTCCACTTCTACTGGCAGTATTTATATTTTTCAACAATAATTTGGTCCTTGATTTTTTCTTCACTCTAATGATATGATCTTTATAATGGAATTTTTTATCACTTAAAATTTTTTGTGAGATATAAGCAATGTTCACCGCATATTTCTTTTCTGTTGTATATGTACTTCCACAATTATATTTTTATCCTGAAAAAATTTATCTTCATAGTATTTAAATAATCATTTGAAGATATTGGGCATATTAATTAATTGTTCAATGTGGTATGGGATGCTAAGAATGTTTAAAAAATTAATCCTTCATCTATTTAAATATTGTTGATATTATTTTACAAAACTATTTATATATATATAATGATAATGAAAGAAATTTTATTAATATTTTAATTTTCATTCCAATTATTTAAAAAATAAATATTTTTATGGTTTTATATAACTATTAGTTTCACAATATCATTATTATCCGAGGTTGTTTATATGTACATATCTACTTGGACATCTTTATCATCAATGTCCAGGTTTCCTAAAATGTATTTCAAAATATTATCAACAATTATTTAAATACATTTTTTTCAATGATTATTTTTTTTATTTTTTAGAGGAATCTTTATGTCATTTTCCAATCTACCTTTTTTATGACCTTTTCAAAAAATTAATAAAATAAATTTTTTTAACATATATTGATCAAGTGAATATTTTCCTCTATTATGATGCCTTATCATATTGATGATTACCTAACAATCATACAAGGTTATTTTGGAAATAAATGTTTTCTTTTATAATTTCAAAATTTTTAAATTACTTCAAAATAAAAAGACATATTTCTCTCAAATAGTTTTAATGGTTTTATTATATTATTTTCATATATATTGAAATACTTTGTTGGATTTTATACTTAATTGAGGTTGATTTATTATGACACAATCTCTGATATTATATTGAAGGTTTTTCATATTTTTGACCATTAATGTTCTATTTTAATACCATTATTGGTTTATGGTTAACGTATTAACATTTTGTATGCTAGTTTTAATATGAATGCTTATGTTATGTTTTACCCATTTCATATGAGGAATGAATAGGACTTAGTATGTGACTTGTAGGGCCCGCTACAGCTCCTCGATGTATCAGTAGGTATCATGAAAAAAAAATAATGTCTTGGAATAAGGAATTGATGGTATAGTCATTAATGGATATGGAAGGAGGCTTTGAGTATATGGTTAAGATGTTTAGAATTTTCATTTCCTCATTATGATATTAGTAATTGATATTACATGTGATTATTCGACTTTTAAAATATCAATGAAAATGATTAAATGGAATTATTTTATTTCTTCTCACCATATTATGCTAAATATTTGTTTAAAGTACTGGTGTTTTAGTTTTATTCCTTGTCTTAAAAGTTTACTCTTATTTATGATAGCTTCCATTATATGTTTTACCCCTACTAAGCATCTGTGCTCACCCTTTTATTATGTTTTATTTTCCATGGATTCCAAGAAGTGTTTTGTGATTTATATGTAGGTTAAGATGTCATACTAAGGGAGTTATCATAGATTTAACTATGTTTCATATAATTAATGTATTGTAATGAAAGAATCATGTATGTGATCTAATTTATATGACATATGAAAAGATTGTCACATTAGAATTTGATTCATTGTAATCATGCAAATGTATAAAAGTAATTTACCAAATTTGGGATTCTGGGGTTGGGGAATTATAGTAGGTGTTAAAGGTAGTTTATTATACACAATAAAAACTATATTAATAAAACATAGATTAAGGAAGATTATCCTAAGATAGACTTTAGGTATTTTAATAGAATAACATCCTAAAATTTTGAGTAATGCAGATATTATGTGGGAATTTATTGAAAATAAATCCATGTCTAGATACATCAATTGGACATGGTTCTGGAATAGATTCATATGGTACAAATAACGCTAACAATATGTTGCATGCCTAACATGGGATAACTTGGTACATGAAAAAGGGCATTAATGTGCACCTGGTTGGACACTCCTTGAGGATATATATTGGAAAATTCACATTTTCATTACAAACCAACATGAAGGATTTTAAAATGATATGACAATGAATAACATTAGTTAATCCTAATCTATCATTATATTATTTATGTTGTTTTACGATTATTGTTACTCACACTATGCTTTCTGGTTATTTTTAATGGCTGTATCCCAATGGAATTATATAAACAATGAACATGATGGACAAGGTAGACTAGGTGGTGGTTAAGAGAAACTAAATGTAATGTTTCTAGGTGAGAATGATATTGTGTTCATTATTAATCTGTTTTCTAAAAATATTATTAAAAACATATCTATTAACAAACTGTCGAATATAGAAATGAAGAAAAATTTGGGGCATTCTATGTGATCCATCCGTGGAGAGCATGTAAAAAATAAGGTCTAATTTCCATCATGAAATGTATGTCTAAAGATACACCCAAGAAATTGTCTCAATAGAACAAAAAATTCTTTATGTATTGTAATGAAAGACATAATGCAAATATTTTTTCGGGAAAATTGAAGAGTTCAATGTATGGAAATAATACTGCAACTAAGAATCTATTTGGAGTCACTTTTTGAATATGTAGGGGACCATGGAATTAACCAAGTCAATACCCTATTCTATAGGATAAAATATAGGCCAAGGATGTATAAATATGGAAATAAATGGATAATGAAATGTTTAAAAGTATTAATTTTCTTTTTGACGATGGGATTACATTGGAAGAACATTTTTTATGATAAACCATGATATTTTTTATGTGAAAACTTTATTCTAGAAATAATTATCTTTTCTTGTGTTGATATATTTTTGAATGTATAAATAACCTTTTGGTTTTTAATGATCCTTGATTTTGTGGTAATTTTGCTATATTATATTTTTGGATGAAAAATCAATGAAATGTGATAAAAATTGTGATTAAAACATGTTTTGTGTATTTTTTTATATTTTTTTGCTCATTTTGAGAATGTATGTGAATAATATTGTTTTTGAAAAAAGATAACCCGCATGAAGGGTGAAAAACCCATCCTGTTTGGGTAGGCTAGGGGTCTTGAACCCATAACCGAAGGTCAACATGGGTGTATCATCAACCACTTGCGTACATGAAGTCCTAGTTAGAATTTCATTTTTCTTATAGATAAAGGTTATTTCTATTTAAGAGACATTTTTATTATCAAATATATAATGATGGTATTGGAAAATGATTTTTTATATTACGTAATTAATGTTATCATGGAAGAAATTTGTTATTTTTTGAATCTCATATGAATAATTAAATATAATATTTTAATGAATAATAGTTGAATGATATTTGGAGTTAAATACCATATTATTGTGTATAAATGGTGATTCCGATTATTGATGAATGGGTTATAAAACCATAGATATTATGATATTTAGAAAGTTGAATTTGGAATGAGACTATAAAAGTGATTTATTGGAAGACTATATGATCAAATACATCTAAATATTTTATTTCCATCTTAGTGTATAAATTTTTTTAGGAAGGTTAGTTATTTTTGGAATGATCATTGTTGATCATTGGAGTTCTAGTGTCTAATTTATGATATTTTTTTAATTATCTTAACTTGTACTAGCATTTTTGGTTTACATAATGTTTCACAAAAACATAAATAGATTGTTAATTTTTTATGGATTATGTGATTTTTTAATAATAGAATATAGTGCTTCAAGAGTGAAAATTTCATCTAACACACTCATAGATTAGAGAAAAAGTTGAGTTTTTGGTGTAAATTGATTAAAGGTGGAAACTACACTATTTATGTAAGTAAGTATGTTTCATTATATTCCTAGTTTATGAAGATAAATAATTCGTCACCACTAGTGCTAATATCATAATAAACTTAAAAAATCCATATTACATTATTTTCTAATGAATCAAATGTTCCCTTAAATCATCATTGACTTCTGCCTTTGTGATTGTTTACTTTTTATTGATCATGTTCTATATCACTCTCTATCATAACATGAATGTTATATTTATCTTCCACATCTATATTTTCCAATATGGAACCCTAGAATGTGTTATCTCAAGAGACCTCTTTACTTCCCTCCACAATTTTAAAATAGATGTCCTATTATTATTTTTCCCGATGTGGGTTTTCAATAATTGTATTTTGAAAAGTCCAACCCATAATGTTCAATCCCTAGTTCAAATTGAGAAAATATAAACTATCGAAGGAGGGGTAATGTAAAACCCTGATATTTCACAAAATTCTATAATTTTAATTAAATTCAATAACTTTTATTTCATTCAACACTAACTTGGCTTGCGTTAGATGCAACATTGAGTTTCTGTGGGACAACACATTAGTACAATAATTATTTAAATTATATATTTAAAACATATCAATTAAATATAGTAATATAAATTGTAATAAACAATTTGTAAATGTTATTCATTTTTTTCACACAAATAAATCATATTTACAATGAAATTTATATGTTTTGGTAAAATAGTTATTTATTCAGAAATACTAATTTTGTAAAGAAACTGCTTAATATGTCCATTTGTGAGGAATAATAAAATTAATATTAGTCACTATTATAAATTTAATTTGGTAAAATAGACATCATTTTTTAATTAGGAATATAAAAATTAGCCGAGGGAGAATTTTGTGTATTTTTCTGAAAACATTCAATTTTTGATGAGTAGTGAAAATACAACATTATTGTTAAAAAACTGACTTCTTCATTTAAATAATTATTTCACATTTAATATATTTTAAAGTAAAAATACAAACATAATAAATATATTAGCCCAATTAAGGTCATAATAATTTTTTTTCATAATAGAAATAGAAATGATAGTTTTATTAAACCTTTGAACAAATCTTTTACACGCCTTCTAGACACTTCTATGGATAAGCATTAAACAAAATTTTTCCACTTCTATGAATTGAATTTCTAGAAAAGGGAATACATGTTTGTATTCTATTCAATAAATGTTGTCTAATATGATCTATATAAATTTTGGTGAATAGTAATTTTTCAAATTTGTTAACCACAATTACAGATAAATAGTGTAATTATTGGTAAAAATAATATTATAAAATTATAAAATTACCTAGAGAGTTGTCCTAATGTTATTCTATATATGTATTTCGACCAAAATCAACCTTTTTTCAAAAATATGATCCTTTTTTTGGAACTTGTGTTATATTAGGAAATTTATAATATTTTATTTAAAGAAGAGTTAAAAATGTCATATTCAATATTTAATAACTTTATCATTAGTAATATTAGGTTATATAAGTGATATGGTCTACTATAAATATTTTTCAGAAATAAAAATAATAATGATCTACATCATAGTGATTTATTTATAATTTATAGAGATTAAATAATTACCACTAATGATGAAATAAAAATGAAACATAAATTATTTAATTAACAGAAATCCCAAATAATGATATTAAAAATATTAAAATAAATAATAATTGACTTAATCAATGACATAAAATAATTTTTTAGATAACATAAAATTTTTATTGATATATTTTAAGTATTTTTTCAATGAAATAATTAGGGTTTTATTGTTTTATAATTGTAAATATTGAATTGTATCAAAATTGTCATAAATGATAGAAAAAAATAATATTTTTTTTAAAAAAATTAAAATTCATAAAAATATCTACACCATCCAAATAACTTTTATATTTTTAGATAAGTCATTAATTATCCAATTTGGGTACATTTGGTAGTTTATAGTGAATAAATTACCTTATAGTATAAAAGGACATGTAAACTAGGTAAAAGTTAAACTGTTTAAATAAATGTTAATCCCAAAATGTAAGGTTTCCTTTTTGACCTAAAATTTTATTAAAAATATTGGTTGAATGTAATTATACCCATATTAATTTTAGCTTATAAATTTCTCACTTTGGGGATATTTTAAAACTGAAAATTAATTTATAATTATATAATATTTTTGGAGTATGGAAAAGTTCCCTCCCCTATTTTATAAAAGGGATCATATAATTCTCTTTTATTGACACATATAAATCCCTTTATTTAATCCATAACCTTCCCATTTCTAATGAAATGTTTCTTCACTTCATCCTAGAGGCCTTAATTTTTGAATAAATCCATCCTAATTATTACATTTGTGTAAATAAAAATGAGACGCTCAATGAAGATGTGATTATTTTACCAATTCCATTAATTTTCTTTTCATCTTCAACTCCCTATCCCTATTTAGTTTCCTTACCAATGAAATAACAACCATATAATCTACATTAAGTGATGTTATTATAATTATTTAACTATAATATTCGTTTATTTATAAATCCTACGAATAAAAATATCAACATGTGTATGTACTTCTGGCTTACCATTTCCACGATATGTTGTAATTTGTTATTCAACACTACTATATTTGGATGGATATGATGATGTGTATAATGGGTAAAAATAAATTATATAACAAGATAATTATTATTTATAATTTATATTCTAGCCATTTCCATTTCATTTGACCACTAATGGAATGATATCATAGCTCCTGCATACGTACGAGTTACCATCTCCACGACACGATGAGATTCATCCTCCATTACAACCATTTCACAATGATTATAAAAATGTATATACATAATAAATATGATATATAGGACATAATAATTCTACTGGATTAATATATATATATATATATATTTGTGTGTGTGTACTATATTTACTTTCTTTCATTCAATACAATATGAAAATGAAAAAAAACATTCATGGTATGTATGACCTACCGTCTCCACAAACATTGTGTTCCTTATCATTTTTCTATCTATTATATATATATATAGGAAATATATATGATATATAAATCATGTTTCAAATTATGGTTGAATTTAAATCATGATCTAAGTAATAAGATCAAGAATAAAAAGTTGAAACACATACAATAAAGAAAGTGATTGTTACCTGAAACGTTACATTAACTTGGAAATTATTAAAAAAGGGGTAATATAAAGTCATAAATGAATCATATGTGATATCAGAATAATTATTCTATTTCTATTTCAAGTTAGTAATATGTTTAAAACAACAATACTGGACTATTAAACATGTATAGAAAGAATCATTGCTACAGTAAGGGAAATCATAACTCAGTTTCATTCATTGAGTTAAACATCAATGTCATTGGTTATGTTCTTCCATGAATATGGGTGAATGAAACTAGTTTGTTTTATACTTAATATCCACAAATATTAGTTTATTTTATATTTTTCAGACATAATTATTTCATTGATTTATCATCACTCTAATGATATGATTTTTTGTAAGGGTATATCATCCCACATTTAATTTTCCTCAGATATAAACAATGTTCACCTCCTATTTCATAGGTCTGGTGTATGTAATTCCCCTATTATATTGGATATCATGAATAAATTTATTTTTATTTTATTTAATTATTCATTTAATGTTATTTGGATTACTATTTAAATGTTAATTGTGGTATGTGATGCTTTGAATTTTCAAATAATTGATCTTTTCTCCATTTAAACATTATTGGTACTATTTTACAAAACAATATATATAGATAAAAAATGATTATAAAGGAAAATTTATGTCTATTATTAATTTCATTCAAATGATTTCAAAAAGAAATATTTTTATGATTTTATGTAAGGATTAATTTCCCAATCTCATTATTATGTGAGGTTGTTTATATATACATATCTACAGGCACATCTTTATCATCCATGTACGTCATTCATAAAATTTGTTTCAAAATATTATGAACAATTTTCTTAATACAATTTTACCAATGTTTGAGTTCATAAAAAATATTATGAAAGGAAATTTTCCATCATTTTTTCAAATAATTTACTTTATGAACTTTTCAAAATATTATGGAATAAATGTTTTTTTAGCTTATACTGCTCAAGAAGCTATTTCTGCCATTATGTCACCTTACCATTTTAAATCTTCCCTTACAATATTACAAGATTATATTAAAAAAGAAATGTTTTCTTCTTTAAATGTCTATATTTTAAATGATTTCAAAATAATAATGGATATTTCTCTCAAAGAGTCTTAATGATTTTATTAGATTAGTTTCATCTTTGCCAACATCCTTTTTCTGATTTAATGCCTAATTGTTGTTGTTTTATTATGATACAATCATCCATATGGTATTGAAGGATTTATTATATTCTTGAATATAGTTGTGATATTTTTATACCATTCATGATTTATGGTTAAATTATTAACATTTCATATGCTAGTTTCAACACTAATGTTTAGGTTATGTTTCACCATTTTAATATGAGCAATGCATTGGACTATGATTGTGATGGGTCCTGCAATAGACCCTCGATGAATTATACGGTCTCATGAGATAAACTACTGTATTTGAATGTGAACTTTAGGGTATAGTTATTTATGGCCTTGGGATGATTCCTTGATGGTATGGTTATGATGTTTGACCTTATGAATTTCCTCATTGTGAGATTAGTTATTGATATTACATGTGATTATTGGACTACAAGAACATCCAAGTAAATGTTGAAATGAAATTATTTTATTTATTCTCACAATATTTTGCTAAATATTTATCTAAAATGCTTCTGTTTCAATTTTATGCATTACATTAAATTTTTTTATTATTTTTGATATCTTCTGCAAAATAATTTACCCTCTATAAGCATCTATGCTCACCCCTTTCTTATGTTTTATTTTCCTTGGATGCCAATAAGTGTTGCATGATTTATATGTAGGGTTAAGTTAGGATAGTAATGGAATTATCCAATAATTAGGTATGTTTTATAGTATGTTTTGAAATGTAAGGAAAGGTTCATGTATGTGACATATTTTCTATGGCTATTAAAATAATCAGTCTGTCAGGATTTGATACCTTGTAATAATGCCAATGTATTAAAATAATGCACTAGCTCCTGGATCCTAGAGTTTGGGTGTTACAGAGCTCATAAAACAAATTTTATGGTTACAATTTATTGTAATATATATATATATATATATTATCATATGGAATCTTTTGAACCATTTTATAGGCATGTTATTAATTAATAAAATTGGACAATCTTGTGATGGTCAAAAACTACCTAAATAATCTAATTTAATATTACTAACGTATTCTATAATGATTCTTAATCACCTAAAATTTTAAAATAATGTATATAAACATTTAAACTTATTGAATTTCATTAATAACATACAACTTCAATTCTAGAAAACCAATCCCTTTTTACATGATTTTCTATAATTGTATATATATAAACTAATCTTGAAAACCAAGGAAACCATTCCTCCCAAAAGATGAAATACATAATGATAACCCATCAAAAGGTTCAGAAACTATATTAATAAAATTATACAAAATAAAATACATAAATAAACTATAATTAATTAATTAATTAATGTATTTAATTTTATTACCTAGTATATTAAGATCAAGTGCAGAACACATTAGGACATAAGGTAACAAATTTTACATGAACCTCCATTTTTTCCTTCAGGTTACTCTTTATCTCACTTTAAGCCAATTTAATTATTCATTATTTCCATGTAAATGTTATAAATTATGTTCACATGTTCCTGAATCATTTATTGAGATCAGATCATTCTTATTTGATGGGGAAATACATGTTTTAAAAAATTTCTCTACTCAATTCTTCCTGACAAACATGCCCAGTTAAAGGGAACATCTTGATTTCTTACACATTTTTTAGTTCACTCCACATTATGTTTTAAGGAATCATTATTTTTCAAAAATAAATAATTTTATCATTAAAAAATATTATGGTTTTATAAAAAAAATATTCCATTTTTATGCATTAAACACTCTTAAATATTTTCCTTAAACTGTACTAAAATGTTCCATTTCTAATATATTCTAAACTCTAATTTGTATTTTTTCACTTAGTTTTTCATAAATTATCATAATAGAATCCTATATTCCTATTTTAATTACAATTTATTATTTAAATCCTTTCCTTCGCGGTCACTATTATGATGTTCTCTTATTTTATACCTTTTGACATTATTGTGATACCCAATTCTATCCATGGGAAACCATTATGTTTATGTTAGATTAATTTTATATTATTATTAAGGGGGAAAAATATTCCTAAACATGCTATTATGGGTGTTTTTAGATATATATAAAATGCATTGGGTAATGTTTAGTATCATGAGAATTCATGTTGGGACATGGAGCGAACCTAATTCCTTTGTGGGACTTTGTCTACCATGTGATAGTCTTGGATGTTAGCCTTGACTCATGTTTATGTCATTTTATATACCTATTCCACATTATGATGATGTCCTGTTCATATCTTCCCATTTCATACATGTTATTATTCTTTGTTTTTATACACGTTTCATGTATTTCATGCGATCTTGTTATGTCTTCTAACCCATGTGCAATGATTCTTTCTATTCTTATGACCTTACTGGTATTTATATCTCATTTCTTTTGTTCATGTATTCCCCATGTTATCCTATACAGTTGTAATATCCTAATGAAGGTTATGATCTCATTATTGAGAGTAAATTAAACAATTTTTGAGTTTGGTTTCTTGTTTTCAAATTATGTATCTAACCTTCCGATGACTCTTGAATTTTTATTCCTTGGTTGTATTTGAGGAATAATTATGCTCCAAATCATGTAATTATATTTGTAAAATGATTTTTTAGCTATATGGGACCTTTATATACTAAATAATAATGGAGGAATGGTTGAAACAAATTCCATAAAAATTAATTTAATATTAAATAATTACATACACCTCTAACAAATTAAATAAAAACAACAAACATAGACACATGTCCTTGTCAATCTCATGAACGAACATTCATGCAATGTATTTGAAATATTATATATGTTAATATTAATTTATATTGTTTGTTTATTAATATGAAAACATCATTACATTAATTGAATAATCAATTAGTAATTAATTCCCTTTCATCCAAATAACCATCTGAATTCTATTAGAGATACACATCAATAAAGGAATTCATGTGAAATTCACACTCGAACAAATAATTACAGATTTTTATAATAAATTGATTGAATATTTAATTATTCTTTAAAACATACTAAATTTTCAAACACAATCCAATCTTTATTATGATGCTTTAATGAAATAATTTAAAATTTAATACAATTTAATTTTGTCCTTTATTGGAAGACTAAACAATGTATACATACAAATTATTTCATGTGAATCTTGATTTTAATATACCTGAGATACATGCGTATGGATTCAACATATAAATTAGTTACGAATAAATACATGTACTACTATATACATATCTTATGTTTCCCTTTACATGTGCTCATGAAACCCACCAAAGGATTTATAGTGTTTTTCAAATGTGGAAGTACACATGTGTAGAATCCAGATACACGTTGTTAATATCGCATTGCATGTGTATTGTTGTCTAATCAGATAGATCAAAATGTAATTTGGGTGTTGGAATTATTGAGTTACACAGTGTGTAAATAGGATACCTATTTTGTATTTCATTAATGAAACAAACTGGTTGTCTCACATGGTTTTGACTGTGTATAATGACCACATGGGTTGCACGAATTTCACTTATAATGCATGTATACTACATGAAATGTGACCCTAAATGCATGCCATGTAAACTATCATGTCATGTGCTATGTTGGAACAATAGACAAACAGTGTGAAATAAATTCAGCACATGTAATTGTTTCTTGGGTTGACTGGTGTCTTGTGACATGGCTAGGTGTAATGGACTTGGGTAAATGAAATGTACTCGATATATAGACCATGTAATCATATTAAATTTTGTTAGATTCATTTACACTTTTTGATGACATATCCAGTAAATCTATATTTGTTCTTGGGCTTAATAAATATCATATATTAAATGACAAAATTAAAATTCAAAAAACATGTAAATTCTATTAGCATTAATGAATGACTAATATGAAATAAAAAATTCAACCCAGATTTCACATATTAACCAGTAGTAAAATAAATAATTATAATTTTGTAACATTACTTCTTCAATACAATATGTAGGTTCTAAATATGGAAGGTCACCTTTTATGGGAGTTATATTAAAATTTATTATTAGATATTTTTTCTCAAAACCTTAGGAGATGATCATTCATGTAAAATTTATAATTCATTTATTTATATTGGATTAAGTTGTTACCTTATATTAGGATCCTTTATTCTATGAAATTTTTTATCTTCCAAAAACAATTTCTGATTACATTCATTTCACTAGGAGGATTCCTTTGTGGAAGTTCTGTCATGGTGATCTACACATTTTCATTTGATCTATGAGAAATGAAAATTGATTTCTAGGTTCAAGCTTGGGGAATAAAATATATTTGTTTGTTCACATTGATCACAATATGATCCATCATGATTGATGGATTTATTCTCATTATTGGGAGGAATATAGGATTAATTCGAGAGGGAGAGAGAGAGGGAGGAAATAAGAGAGACAAAAAGACATGTCTGTTGTGTAAAATGATTCTCTATACTCTATTTTTGATTGACCCATCACAATAGACATTATCTTATATTTATATAGATTGGATTTAGATTAAAATATAGATTTATTGCATATAGGAACTTTCATATTATTATAATATTTATTAAACTCAAATTCACATTGTAATTAAAATAGAATTGTTATTTTGTTGCATGAGCTAACTTGAATAATTATAGTCCAAATGAATTTAATAAATATCAATGTAAATACTTAGTATATGACCATATAGAATTATTTCTCATTGATGTTAAAGGGGATTCTCCAAAATATGAGATTACTATCTAGAAATAGGTTATAGAACCCAATAGAATGAACTGGATGTATCAATTAAAACAACAACCTATGAATTCTCACTATGTAATATAATCTCATTTTCTCAATAACTCATCAATAAGGTGGAAAATATGTTCCATTAACCTATATGATCAATACATCTTTCTATGAATATCAGAAATTAAATTTTTATTAAACCACTTCCATGAAATTTAATTGTGTGGTTCCATTACAATCAGAGGGATATGATATTATATTTTCTAAATATAGAAAGGATAAATCATTCCTCAATTTGTTCATTAATAACTTTTCACTAATGGAACACCCAACATATTCAACTTCTCCATGAAATTTTACCTTCATGGTTCATAAAATACTTCTAAGTCCAAGAGTCATAACATGTATTAATAAACTTTTTAATTTATGTAGACCATTACACACATTCATAGACAGGAATATCCAATGATAACAAAATATACATAATTTATACTAATAGTTTTGTTATAATAACCTTACATCTTATAGATTAACATGTGAAAACGTCCTGATAAGAAGTCTCATCCACTTATGAGTACTCACACTTAATTTTCTCATTATATGTGTCATATCATAGAATGTTATCTCGGAATATTTTTTTTTGGAATATCACCATAGCATTTCAACTTTCTCATCATAAAAAAGAACTTATATGGCCTTATTAGTGCAATATATAATCTATGAACTTATTATATTAAATTCATTTATAATAACGTACAATAATTAATGGTATTTTTTATTAATATTGCATTCATTAAAAATATATTTATTCAATGTATAGAATGTTTATATTAGGACCCTAAGAGTAACACATACTGGGTATGTTGATCAACATAAGAATATGTTGGAGATTTCTATTGGGGGGAGTGCCATATTTTAACTAATATGAAATAAGCCTTTATCAATTCTAAAAATGATCTTTATTATCACTAGACAAGCGCTGAATACTGGAGTGAGATTAAAATACTAGGTTTTGTTAGAACTAAAAACATTTTAGAGAAAGGGGAACTTTTTTAGTTTTTTTAGAATTTTGTATAATTAAGAACATTTATTAAAATTTTTATTTAACTACAATAAAGGGTTATATATTAATGAATCATAATATCCCACTACAACATAAGTGTAGTGTGATATAATGTCACACTATATCACCAAAAAAACCACCTAAAATCGAAAACAAAAGCAAGAACTAATATATAATTTAATGGGAATAAAATTTATAACACAAATACAAGACAAAAAAACTATGATATAGAAATTTGAAACATTATTTTTTTACAATTACATAGGTAAATATTATTACATAAATACTGAAACATCAATATTCCGTTGCTTTTTGATCCCGAAACAACTCATTTTATTTCCGAAAAAACAACCCATGATCAAGTAGAAGAATGCACTAGTTTAAGACAAAAATTCTTATATTTGTAATAATATAAAGAAATAAATTGACATAATTTGTTAATTTTACACTAAAATTTGAGTTATATAGGTAACACTGTGTATCATATTTAGTTGTAGTTGATTCTTACAAATCACACCATCTCTTGCTCATATTTATGCATTATCTCTATTAAAATTTACTAAATAAATATAATATACAAATTATATGAAAAGAAATTAATTAATATCACCCATTTTCAATATTTTGAAATGTGATTCAAATTTTACTCTAAAATAGAACTTATATACTGAAAATACAAACTTGGAGTTATATTATTCATAATATGAGTTGGATTCTTATGTGTCTAATAAATACATGTTCTAAATGAATTTTCTATTGTTTTCCTAAAGTATCAAAAGAATAAAAATGTTCTTGATTAGTTTTGAGATCGTCACAAAACATTTTTATGAAAATGAAATTTTAAACTGGAAACATGACCTTTGATCCATACTAATAACATCACAAGTCAGTTTTATTTGAGTATGATTCCCACATGTAAGAAATTTATTTTGAATAATTTTACTAAATTATCAATAAAATATGAGTTATTTGGATCGGTTTTCACTGCGTTAAAATTTTTGAACTAAAATGTCAATGTTAAACTAATAAAATACACTTTCAGTCATATCAGGCACATCATGTATCATATAGAGGTGAGTTTTATTCCTATTGGTAAAAATAGACATATAGAACAATCTAATAAACTTTTGAAAACAATCCTAAATGCATTTTCTGAGTTTTCAGTGTGTCATTTATCACTTTTAATAATGTTAATGACAATTTTAAATAAAAATATATACATGGAGTTATTCCAAAGTCATCATGCATTAGATTGAGGTGATGTTGATTCCTAAATGTCCAAATTGAGTTTTGGATCATTTTTATAATATATTAAAACAATATTAATTCATTCTCTAGGTTTCATGTGTGTCACGTGTCTTTTTTACCAATGTTTCATTTTAATGTGGAAACACACACATTGAGTCATACCAGTCATATTGTGTGTTGTTTTGAAGGGTGAATGATTTATATACATCACAAATTACTTTTTAATTGTTTAAAAAAATTATCAACATAATATGATCATGTTTTATCAATTTTCAGTTAGTGATAATTGATGAACTAAAATGTAAATTTTTAACTGATAAAAGACACGTTGAGCCATACCTGGGATGTCATGTAATAGATTGAGGTGATGATGATTACTATATGTAAAAATTGTGTTATGGATTTTTAATAAATGTATCAAAATAACTGGAATGTGTTTGTAAGGTTTTGAGGATGTTAGCTGTCTATTTTACTAAAACTACTTTATGTTTTAAATAAGAAGTCACAAATGGAGTCCTACCAGACACACTGTCCAATAAATTTATGTTTGGATAATTATTACATGTCTAAAATTACATTTGGACCATTTTACTAAACTTTCAGAACAATATAATATTTTCAAGTATTTGATTACTTAACTAGTTTTTTTCACTATAATATTACTTTAAAATGGGAACACACACTTTGAGTTGTACAAGTCAGGTCATGTATCAGTTTTACATGAGGCCAATTCATATACATCACAAATAGATTATGAATCATTTTCTTAAATTATAGATGTATTCTGATCATTTTTATTGGTTTTATGTAAGTGAAACTTTATGAAAAAAAATGTCGACTTTGAACTATTATAAGATACTTTGAGCCATATGTGGAACATCATGTATTTGATTAATCTTTGGATGACTTGACTCATAAAAAATGATATATGGATAATTTTACTAATGTATCATTCCAATTATAATGTGTTTTATTTGTTTTGAGTATGTTAATCTTCTTTTTTACTAAAATTTATATCAATTTTAAATAAAATGGCACACTTGGATCCACACTGGTCCCACCATACATCAGATTGAGGTGAGAATGATTCTTATAAATCCAAATTGACTTATGTGTTTTTTTGTAATGTATCACAACAGTCTAAATTCATTTTTTATGTTTTGAGTATTCCATGTGTCATTTTTAATAAAATAATGTTTTAAAATAGAAACAGACACATTTAGTCATAGCAGTCAGATCATGTGTTTGTTTGACATGAGACCAATTCCTATATGTCAAAAATAAACTATCAATACTTTTCCTAAATTTTTAATATAATCTAAGTGAATTTTTTTGTCTTTATTTAGTGACATATTATGAACTAAAATGTCAATTTTATACTAATAACGGACACTTGGAGTCATAATGTGAACATCAAGTATTAGATTATAGTGATCCTGACTCCTACACATCAAATATGATATATGAATCATTTTCTTAATGAATAGAAACAATCTGAATGTTTTTTCTCAATTTTGAGTATGTATTTTTTTTTCTAAAAATAATTTCTATATGATAAAAATACATACATGGAGTAATACCGGTAAAATAGTTAATCTGATTGATATGCGGATAATTCTTGAACATCATAAATTACATATAGTTCATTTTTATAAAGAATCATAAAAATATGAATAATTTTTCTCATTATTTAGTATGTCACAATTATTTTTTACTAAAATGTCATCTTAAACTAGAAACATAAACTTTGAGTCACACCACTCACATCATATATCATTTTGATGTGAGACCTATTCCTTCAAATCAAAAATTTCTTATAAATAATTTTACCGAATTATCAAGACAATATGGTCTTATTTTAATTTTATAGTGTGTGATACTTGATAAATTTAAATGTCAATTTTAAACTAATAATAGATACTATGAATTATAACGGACACATTGTGTATTAAATTTAGGGGAGAATGATTACTACACATCAAAAAGGACTTTTGGATTGTTTTTCTAAAGTATCAAAACAATATGAATATGATTTCTGGGTTTTGAGTATGTCTGTTTTATTTTTCACTAATTTCAATTTCAATTTTAAATAAAACTAATAACTCAGACTCATTTCAGTCACACTGTGTGTCAGATTTAGCTACTATTTATTCTTACATGTCCTAATGTCTCAAAAAAATCCCAAATTCCAATATTAAAAATATTTTCATTCAATATATTTCCCAAAATCGCAACACTACATTTTTGTCTACTTTCTTATCTAAAAATGTTTTTTTCTAGGAAAATCGAATCAATGTACTATGTTTTAGTTCAAAATATAATGATAATGGAATGTGTGGAATCATTATTATAATGAAAAATGTAATCTCAATTTTTTATTTTTAAAGAAAATTAAAATTAAAATATGACTTTCTAACGGATTTGTGAAAAAAAATAAATATGTACTACATAAAATTGATAAGAAAATTAACATAAAAATAGTAGATAAATTGATAAAAAACGAATTAAATATTTTCTAGGATTTACCATTTTCATTATTGTTCTATATCTACTTGACTCATATCCTAATTTTTGTTATCTTAGTTGAAGTCTTGAAGTCCAATCTCTCATGAGCATAAGAATCATTGAACAAACCAGCCCATCTAGAACAAAATAATCTACTTGTATAATAAAACAATTATTATATGAGTAAAAGTAAAATGAAATAATTAAAAAATATTATTAAAATAAACATTAATTATATAGACAATTATTTTAGTATGAAAACATAAGGATTTCCTTTGTTATTGGGAAGAGGAAACGTCGATTCTTGTCCTACAAAGGCCATGGAGAGAACATGATGGAAAGTGATAAATCTAAACACTACATGTATGAAAAGGTTTTGTGGGATATGACTTATATAGAAGCTTTTGTTTTTTAATGTAATGGAATATATACAAAAATATTATAAAATAAATAATCTTTTAAAATATAGCTTCCCAAAATATCAATGATAAAACAATATAAGTATTAGATAAAAATGGAAATGAAAATTACTTACAAATATTATATTAAATGATTAAAAAATCAACTAAATAAGTAGTGGGAAGTAACATTTTTATAATGGTTGTATAAATTATTGACCTGTTTACTTGTATTCATTATCTCAGTTTTAGGCTCAATGTCCAATATCTCTTGAGCCTAAGCATATTTTAACAAACCAACCCAACATGAAAAATACAATCCACCATTATAAGAAAAAAAATTAATTTTTCATTAATAAGAAAATTAAAAATTAAAATGAAAAATTATATTAATTCTATGTAAAATTATTTCAATATGAAAATATCAAGATTACATCTATTTTTGAGATGATCTAGTTTCATTTCTCTTCCTGTAAAGGTATTAGAGGGAAAATGAAAGAAATTAATAATTTCTAAAACTATAGGGGTGAAAATTTATTGAGTGATATAATGTATATGGAAGTTTTCATTCAGAAAGCCATTAAATATAGAAATAAATTTTCTAAAATAAATGAACTCTATTAGGATTAATGAAAAATGAATTGACATTTCATTATATAATTTTTCTATAATATAGAGAATGCTTATCGTAATATTTCATTTACATTTTCCCAAATGGTTTCCTTCATTATATATTATTTATCCAAGGTATTGTTAACACCATCATGTGTAAAAGTCATTGACTACTTAATTAATCCGAAATTTAATTTAGATTATGTTAATGATGTAGAGAATAAATTATATTATGATGAAAAACAAAGTACATTCGAAAACTATTTTACGATCATGTTGAACTATCTTTTATATTGTACTTTTCTTCGAGATTTCATTCCACTATTTTGAATCAAAATACCATATTTATGGTCTCTTGTAGCATACAATACATTTTATATATCAGGACTGACAAGAACTGATTTAGGATTCCCAATGAAAGGTCCATCCTTGATTGAATTTTCATCTCACATGACATTTTATTTATTCATAGCAGGATAATCGACCAATTATAGTTTTCTAGATATGTGAAATAAAATACATATTGTCCTTATGATACCATTATGAATAATTTATCTTTTTTCCTCTTATACCTGGAAATTCTCCTTCACGGTTCCCATTTCATCAACTTTCACTACACTCATACTATCAACCCATTGGCAATAGAAAATTAGCACTTGAAATGTTGTTTAACAACTGTCATATATTGGTTCAATAATGAAAAAATATGAAGTATTCTCATAAATTGGATTTATATCATTGAATCCAAATAAGTTAATTGCTTCTTATAAAGTTGTAACACCACTATTTTTCATCTCACTATAGTCATTATATTTTTTTGTATAAAACATATAACCATTGATTACAAAACTAATATATGATTTAAGATTTTATTTTGGTCTCCTAGCTATCCATTGATGTATTTCAAAAATTGATTTTAGTTTTATAGATAACTCCTCTGAAATTGGATTTGATAACAATCATATAAACTATTGATTATATGTATTTGATATCAATATTTAATCCATTTATGGATTCAAACCTATGATAATTACCTTTTGGGATTTAATGTATGGATAAAAATATTAAATGTAATTTAAAATGTAATTGTGTGATTGCTCCATCTCTATAAAGGTAATTTTAATAGCATCACATCCCAAAATATCCATTCCCATAAATAATATTCTATTACGAGCCATTTGGAGACAAATTATATTAACATCATATTTGTAATCAGTAAATAATTCAACATTTTCTTAGAAAAATTATTGTTCTATAATACATACATTTTTATGACATTGATTCATGACATACCCTTTCAAAACCATTATATACTATTCAATGGGATAATCCATCTATAATGTATAGGAAACATAGTTAAACTTCTATAACTAAGTGAATCATTAGGGGCACCATTATATCAATGAATTATGATGGGATATCTAATTCACATAAAATTACTACAACCTCCTTATTTGTGATTGGAAACATTATTGGGTCTATAAATTTACTAGTTATGTCTTTGAAAAATAGGTAGTGTCTCGTTAATTTATTTTTTACATATTGAGATAGAATGTAATGGAATGAATCTATGATCCAATACCGTATCAAAACATGACATTGTTCTTATTTTAGTCCCTATAACTTCTAATTAGTCATTGGAATTACATTATATATATTTGGATGAATATTCCTATAAAACATATAAACTATTGTTGAGAAGGAAATATTGAAAACATTTCTACCTGGATAGAGTGTAAGCTATGGAAGGAAGAAAATTCATTATTTTAGACTTCACCGATGAAAAATATTCCCTTATCCCAACGTCAATCAGGTCCAGCCAAGCTTTAATTTAATTTTTATTTTTAGGAGAATTTAGTAACAGTCCAATAACATTATGAAATAAATTTTTCTATAAATTCATGAAATTAAGAAACAATCTGACATACAAATAATTATAATATGGAAATTCAATGAAAATTTATCCTTACACCCAACATTATTTTGTACGTTTTTTGAAAAGTTTATTACTAAAAATATAATCAATATATATAAATTTATTGACCACTTAGTCCACTATTAGTAGAGATGTTGTTCCACATTATTTGATATTCCCATTAAATTTTTACATATTAGATTTATATTTATGCCATAATGGTAAAAATTTACTATTTTGTAAATACACATCCTTCATGTAATGTTTCATCTGAACTGAGTGTGTGTATTCTCCACAAATGGGACCCCCAGCCTTCCATCAATGTTGTATCTTGATAAATTAATATAAGTATGATAGTCTTTTAACATCCCATAAAGCATGTCCCTCAAATGTTAATTATTCACTTATATGAGAATGATACATTGTAACACCATTATCCCACCTCAATTTAGGATCATAGACCAATTGATCCAAATATGTATCAATATCATTACCATGTTTATTTTTTGTAGATATAAGCAGAGACAACATAATTTATTTTTACTTGATGCATAACCATGGAGGAATGTTATATTTTATTATCATGATAGGCCTTGTACTATGAGTAATATTTTATACTCTAAAAGGATTCATTCCATCTCTAGTTAGAGTTAGATGAATATTTCTTGACTCATTTCCAAATTAAAGATACTCGTAATCAATTTTCTTCTACTGAGAAATATTTGATGGATGATGTAGCTTCCCATATTTAATTCATGTAACTACATAATATGTCAATTGTATCATAGTTTCCTAAAAATTCTATATTATTCTAAAACAGGGAATTATGGGAAAGTACTAAAAAAATTCATAGGATGTGATTCTTTTTCCTTGTATCAATCTATGCCAAATATGGGGCATTTTATGAGAGATTCTTGGTCCTTGATAAACACTATGAAATAATTGGGGAAAGAATGTATTTTTTAGATATCATTCTCATTGAATGTAGAATTTATTAATTGTCATATTTTTTACATGAAATTTCATTTTCTTCTCGCACCATATCATTTAGAAGACCGAGTAGTTTTGTAAAGTTTAGTCACTCCATCTGCTTCCAGCATTCAAATTATATAACTTCAATACATCGAAGAATGATGTGTATTTATTATAACTAATATACAACAGTTTCTTTGTAAAAATATTTAACTTATAAAAAAACATATCAAATCATGAAGAAAGTCAACTATTTATATTTTCCATTTTTTTAATGCAACCTCCTCGTCATTTACAATGATATTCATATCTAATGGTCCATAACAACTATATCATCCCAATTTGTGTTCACTTTTAGTTTTTTCCCTTGTTTATTCCAAAATTTAAAGCTATGACGTATTTTTTGATAAATAAAGTGTTCTTCCAACACGTCCAGACTAATTTCACCTGATTAAAAATAATATTAACACAAAAAAAGGATTTAAGAATGGTACTATTCATGCTGTATTGTAGACCAATTGAAAAATTTAACACCATAATCATCATTTTCTATAAAGAAATTAGTGTGAATTCATTTTCAATTCATATCCATCCAATTGGGTTCATAAAATTTTCATTTTTTATAATCAATTAATAAATAAACATGACATATCCATTATATAAGGTGAATGTTATAGATAATTATTACAATTGAAACTCTACATTTGATTATTTCAATGAATTTTGGAATACATTAAAGAAAATGAGTAAATTAATTTAATAAAACAATTACTCCACTATGGTAGGTGTTATCATCTAAATTCATCCAATGATGCCCGTCATTGATAGATATCATCCTTATCATATGATATCCCAAATACATTTTATTTCATTTTTTTATTAAAACTAATACTCCATATCCTGTGGGAATTCACATTTGTTTCTCGAAATACTCTTTGAAGCATTCATCCATGGGATGACAAAAAATTAGAATAGTACAGGAACATAAAATAGATATGCAATGAGTCTCAATAAAAAAATTGGAATAATAACTATTTGGGTGTTGAAGTTGTTGAGGATGAATATTATACTCTATTATGCTCACTAAATGTTTTCATTCCTCCCAATTTTCATAATTGAACCATTGGTGCATGTTATTAACTCATGGACTATTGAATGTGAAATTTTTGGGGCCAACATGTTATTTTCTATGATTTAAGTAGTCTAGGCAGGGAGATGTTATGATATATGAATCCTATGGATATCTATGAATTCTTTATTTATTGGATAAATCTCATATTTAATAATTGAAATCCTCTAACTAATTGAATTCTTACCTCTATTATAATGCGGCATCAAGTATTTCATAAATCAACTAAACAAATTATAAAATAATATATGAAATTAAGGAGTAATAATAAACCCATATGTGATAAAAATGATTAATAAACTGTCATTCCCTAATCTAGAACATATAACTATGTATCGATAAAATATTTAAATAAATAGTGTCATTTTATATAAATGGGTGGTAATCAAATAATAGTAGGGTTGGAACCATTACATGTAGATCTAAAATTATGAATACTAAAAAAATTATAATAGTTTCTCCAACTTATGTAGAATTTGATATCCTCCATTATATTTTTGGGAGCAACTAATGTAACAATCTATGGAATTATGAAATTTAATATTAATGGTACATCAAATATATGAAACTATCTAAAAATTAAAAATTTCAATTTCAATAAAATATCGAAGAGCAATGTAAAATGTTACTTACGAAATGAATATACTTAATAATGATAATGGTTTTAAACATCAAAAAATTATCAGTTGAAAAATTGAATCAATAATTATGCCTAGACCGATTAAAAATAAGAATTATTTTCAAGAAGATGATGAGTATACTTTATAAGAATATATCATTTTCACAGACATTATGGGTTCTGTGGTGATTTTTGGAAATAGAATAAAAGTTTACATATATTGAGATAAAAAAGAGTAATTATGAATGATATGGTGGATTTATGTTAAAGGGGAGATGACCTACTCTTATAAAAATATTTTCAAAGTGAGATGAATCTTCATAAGTAAAATTGAATGATGAATTTTAACCATTGAATGTCATTCATTTATCATGTGAAAAATTAAATGGTTTCATAGTGAATTGTCATGATTTTCTAAAAAATTATATGACTGTGAATAAAGAATTAGAAATGTATTATATGAAAAAGAAAGGAATTTAAGTGGTATTTATTATTCATGGGAATAAAGGAAAATGTTAAGAATGATTTGTTTTTATATGGATTAAAGTAGAACGTACATAGTATTTATTATATATGTGAAGAATTAAATGAATTGATTATTAAGAAGTTTTAATGAGTGGGTTATCAATTAAAATATTGATATATTTTTATAATTTTATATAAAACTATATGATCCATGTTGAAATTTGGGGGTGGTAAAAATTTATGGTAATTTTTTTTGAAAGGAGAAATTGATTTGTGGTAGAGAACAATTGTTCATAATAGCTAATTATTCATTTAAATACTATATTAAAAATGGTGGGTTGGGAAGTTTTTATGATGAAAAGATAAAATTGATATATATATATATATATATATAACTATTTAAAATGAGGATATTGTTAATAATTAAAATAATAATTTTTTTTATTTAAATGAGACAACCATTGGTGTTTATTCCCAATGATATATATGGAACCTCAAAGTATAAAAAATTCAGTTTGATAAGTACTTCATTTCACCTTTTTATAATTATTCCCATATCATAAATGTTACGTTCATGTCAAACACACATGAAGAGACAAAAAATATATACTGCTCTAAATGGGATTTTAATTTTTAGAAAAATTTCAATATTGAGTCTCATTATTTGGTGAAGAAGTTTCTTTTCGATTATATGGTTGAGTATATGAAACACCTGGCATGTGGTTGTAAAAAATATTATTAATGTCCATCATTAATACAACATAATTGATTTCCAAGGTCATTCCCTTAACAATTTTATTTTTGATCACTTACTCTTCCTACCAAATTATTTAATTTATGGTATTTTATATATTTTGGTAAAATAAAAAATATTTGCGATTTAAATAATATATGAAATAGATATAAAAAATAATGAAAATATAATATTATGAATATAGTAATATCGAAAGCAATGATAAATCATTGTGGGAATTCTAATAAACGTGTTTAATTTTTTTCTTTATGTGTTTCCCCGACATAATTATCACTCTATTGAAATTATTAATATGATTGACCCAACCCCCATTGAATGTTTATTCCAGGTATGAAACTACTAAATTACTATCACATGTGCATTATGACTAGTAAATTTGATGCCCAATGTTAGGAGGAATCCCTCTATTGAGTAGAATAACCCTTGGCTTCCACATCCTCCAAGCTGAATTAATGAAGAGAACCCCATTGTACATGTTTAGTGGTCAATAAGTCATTCCCTATTTTGTCACCAATATGTATTGTATAGAAGAAAAATTTGGAAGGGGAAGCATTTATCAAACTGTAGTGCGGGAAAGAAAATATTTGTAATTAATAAATGAAATAATGATGAAAAAATATGTATTTCCAAATAAGTAATCAATGATTCTAGGGGGGAGAAAATAATACCTCTTGGATTGAAGATTTGAATCCTCTAAGAGAAAGTAGAGATATCTCTGATCCAAGAAATTGTTCGACCCTTGGATTATTTCAAACATTGAATCATTCAAACTTGGGATTCGCACCTAAAAATTATTAGAGTATTTATTCAAGCATTGATTCTAACATGGATTCAATGAGGAGAAGTGATAGCAAGTGGCTTCAATGAAATAATATGAATATCGTGACTATGTTCTCGATTAGTTAGTGTTCTTAAAATAGATCAACAATTTTTTATGAGTGCTTCAAAAAAAGTACAAATAAATATTCCATTTATTAGTACTAAATTAATAACCACTAATAAAAGAAATATTTATCTTTGCTTTTTGAGCACTAATAATGATTCCTATTATCAGTGCTTATTACATGTCCTCTCATAAAGGTATTATAATTATATTTATAAATAATATTTTTGTAAATATATTTATATAATTATATATCTATTTAATAAATATATATATAAATTTAAATATATTAAAAATATTCTTTATATAAATATATTTATTTTAATTTAATAATTACTTAAATAAATAACTATTTATTTATAATTATATAAATACTTATTAAAAGAAATTACGCATTTTTAATTATATATATTTATATAATTATATATATATTTATTTCATTAATAAATATATAAAAATATTAATATATTAAATATATTTATTATTTAAATAAATTTTTTATATTTTTATAATATTGTAAATATATATAATTATATTTTTTTTAATTATTTACATAATTTAAGATAATTATATTCATTTATTTATAAATATAATTATTTAATTGTATAAATATAGTAAATATACGTTTTTAAATTTATTTATATACAAAAATTTATTGAAAAATATATTTGTAACATTATTAATGAATATTTAACCTTAAGTGCATATATTGTAAAAATGAGTGAAATTGAAAAATGAGTAAACATTAACAATATTGGAAAAGTGGATAAGTTTTATTAATTAAAAATAAATTATTATTAAAATGATTATATATATTGAAATAAATATGGATGCATATTTAAAATATTAAAACATAGTAATTAAATAAATATAATTTAATTACATAAATTGATTAAATTCCCAAAAAATGAAAAATAAAAAATAAAATATATTAGAAATGAATCAATACCAAACTATAATAGAATTAAATAAAAATAAATTATATTGACCGATTGATTAAATTATATATTAATTGTATCATGTTATGATGAAATTATAATAGGAATAGTAAAATTTGAATAAATAACATAAATATTTTGTTTGGGTGTTTCTAGATAAGATTTATTTAATTAAAGAAATATTTGTGTGTGCGCGTTATATATAAAATTTATATAATTACTTGTACATTTGTGATATAAATATTACACATGTTTGATATATGTGAATTTAAAAATAAAATGACATTCAATTATGTCCACTACACGATGAATTTAGTCTGTATTTGATGTTCATATTAATTTTTAATTATAAACTATTCTTCAAAAAGTATATGACTATTTAATATAAAGAAAACATATTTTTTATTATATATGTCATATTTATATACATTCATATATATATATAATATATATTATTTATCACTATTAACAATGTTTTATTAATTAATAAATTGTTAATATTTTTCATAATTTAATTTTTTTTATTCGATTAATTTTCATTTTACATATATCTATATATTTAATATATAATATTTATTAGAATTTATAATATATATACTATATAATCAACTTAATCATTTTTATCATAAATTATTTATTAAAAAATTTTATAATATTTTTTTAAAAAACTCATTTTTATTTTATATTTATTAAATTATATCATTTTATTTGGGACCTTTATCAGTGTAAAAAAATTGAGCACCGCTAAGGGGAACATTTTATTTGTGCCTTTTTCTAGTACTAAAAAAGGATATTGTAGTTAATGGCCTAGTTTCTAGTAGTGATGGGTCTATATATGAGGGACTACATATGAGGGTCTCCCTATTTTCAGAAAGTGTGTTGGGTTATTATTTTTACAAAATTTTATAAAAATCAATACCAATTGAATTATTATATATAAAAATGTTGTTTGGGTCTGTTTAGTCTAGGATATTATTATTGTGCCATCGTTTTCACCCCTCTTTTTTCCATTGTGATCTATACTGAAATTTTCCATGATTTGTGATGGATCCTCAAATGTTCCTTGGAAGGGATTATCCAAGGATAAGACCAACGGTCTGTATATAACTATTTTTTCTGATTAATCAAACTAACTCAAACTCCTTAGCTTCCTGTTATGTGGTTAATCTATGTCAACTGTAACATATGGATTGATCTGACACTCAATATGAAATCATAGAGTAACAGATGATGAAATTTTACATTGGGAGGTGAAAAATGTAGTGGGGACATGTTAAGGGTTTAATAGTTTCTAAAATCATAGCTACACAGAACTAGGAGTCTATCCATCCAGAAATCACTATAGAGGTTCCATCACAACTGAAATCATCATGTTGAAGTTGCCTCTATTTATCTTAAAAAACTAGTTTGGGATTATCAGACAAGGGATCTTTCGTTGATTCATTTTTCCAATTTTTATTATAGAATGTATTGGACAGTGAATGTGACATAATATTCTTTATATTGTGGTGATGTTTAATTAGTAAATTTTAATCAGTTTTCAATATTATAAATGCACCATCAAAAACCTAAATTCACACATACAAGTAAATTGAATAAATGGAACAACCATGAATCCCAAAAACAAAAAGTATTTTATTTTCAATAAAAGGCTAATAAAGTCTTTATGAGCTTTAAATAGTAATGGGCACCATGAATTGTCTATCATGTTAAATAAAACCAAAAAATAAATCCCCCATCTCGAAACATAAATTATAAATATGAGGAGAATGATTGAGTAAGAGAATGACAACAACAATAGAAAACCTTGATGAAACCCATAGAATGTGAAACAATTTATTTAGTAAAAATATAATCACATAGTCAATAAAAATATAAAAGTAATATGAGTGAACCCATGTTGTTTCATAGAAATATTAAAGCCACTATAAATAAATATATAGATGAATTGATTAATGATTGGCATTGGAATTTTCCAAAAAATAAAACATAGATCTAGGTAAAATATTATAAAATCATCTATGATTATTACATGAATTATCTGAAAATAGTCATAAAAAATATAACTACAAATTTAGTATCAGTTTCCACTCCATTTTATTTACAATCATTATAAATTTTTGAAAGAAATACCCTTTCTTAAAAATTAACATGTTTTCATACTGTTTTATATTTAAAATTTTAAATTTGGAATGAATATATAATATACATGGGTCATGGAATAATCTAGAGAATGGATTGAAACATTTATAAAATAAAGGGAAAATTGGGTATTTAATTATAAAACCATTCAAATGTTAATTTAGTGTTCCTTAATTGGGTGTTTATGCATATATTATCTTAAATATCAAAAATAAAAATCCAATACATACATGTAAAATAAATATCCATCTAATTGGCTTGGAAAAAATATAATATTATAGAAAAGTAAAATTGTTGCCAAATTTTCCATATTCGTTGGTCAATGAATATATTCAAAAAATTCCCATCCACCATGAAATAAAATTAATCAAAAGAAACATCAAAACTAAAATGAAAAATACAATGGTCAACAATAATTACATTAAAAATAATATTGGATAATTTTAGTATAAATTGACATCAAAACCTAATAGATGGGTCATTCTCTTAATGATTAAAAAATTCATAAAATAATTAGTTCATTTAAAAAATTATATTATACAAACTCTGAGTATATAATCCAATATTAAAATTTCAAACAATTATAGTATATATAGGTAAATTACTAAATTGGAGAGATAACTGACTAAATGAAAGTGAAATGTGTGAATAATGTAATTAGAAACAATCAAATGTAATTTTCTAATGTGTTGTGTTTTATATAATTGATAAAAACATATTATACAATTTAAATCATAAAAAATTGACATAAAAAATAAATTCATCATACTAATTTACAATGATAATTCTTTATTTTTCATTGATGTTCTCAACTCAAGAATATTTTTTCAATAATGAATGATTATTATAAAAACATAAGAGGTTATTTTTAATTAACAAATTCATAACATAACATATGATACTACATTGATCTACATAATATAATAAATGATTCACATACTATTATGAATTATATAATAACTATTATAGAGTTATTAATACCATAAATATTTATGATTCTTTATAAAATCTATTTCAAAATATTGAAAAAAAATTTAGGTAGAAGAATAGTATAGATTAGGAAGCTATGACTATTTAAAAATTTGCAATTCAACTACAAATTTTAGATCACATAACTTCTCTTTTAGATCAGTATAAAACTTACATAATAGGATGTGGAAGAGTATATTATAGCTAAAACCATGAGTGTAAGGATGCATCATTGGAGGATAGAGATATGGAAAAGTTCAAAGAAACATGAATGATATATTGATCACTATGTGTGACCAACTAAGAAAATAATGAGAGACTATTTTTTGTTCATTAAGTAATTAAAATAAAATTCTAATGAAAACATAAATGAGATTCAATTAAAAAAATTGAATATATGAAATAAATTTACCTAAAATAGGGTCAATTGGATGATAAACTAGAAATATAGTCAATTGTTTAATGATCCGAAAATAAATATAAAAAATAGATGTTAGTAATTAATCTAAAATATTTACTATATATAAACACAGTAATCAGAGGAATTTAATTGTCCTCATGATCTATATAGTACATTAAATAAATATAAATATATATTCAATTAATTAATTAATTGATATATTATGAAAATAATTTTTAACTAAATAAAAAACCTATAATTTGGCTGGACATTTTCTAAAAACCACTTATTCACTATACTAATTATAGCATTGAAACTCAGAGAATATATTTTGGTTCACGTATTTCAGTGTTATTAGTTATTTAACAATATTAATTTCACAATGATATAAATTGTTTTTCGGTTTTATATTCATTGAAAAAAATAAAAAATAATTAATGAGAAAAACTAAAAACACCTTCTAATGATATAGTTCATAATAACAGGTGATCTAAAAAATTTAAGATGATATATGTATATAAAATTGAATCCTTCCCAATAATGTTTGAATTTTAGTTATTTGAATGTAAAAAAATTTATATGGTATATATACCGAAATTTAATAATTGGACATAATAAATATAAAAACTTATACAAATATATTTGAAGAAAAACATTGATAATGATTTAAAAACATGAGTGACCAAAAAATTTCTTTTTCAACCATATTAATTACCTTTGTCATATCACTTATTTAGGACTTTCTTGGGAACTTATATGATTCTATAAAATTTTTGGTAGTATGTTATAGTATTATATTTATGATATTCTGAAGTTTTAACACATAATGAATGAGGGAAAAATAAATAAACATGAAAAAATGGAATATAAAAATAAAATATATCCCTAAATTTCATTAATTTTTCATAAAATAACATGAAATTTTATATGAGTTTTAAAATATGGAGTCAGTTATGTCAAAAAAATTATAAGAATTTTTTGAAAATATCAAATGTACGTTCTATGTGTTTTAATACAAGGTGAAAGACTACACACAAAGTGAAAAAATAATTAGATAGAAGTAATGATTTCAATATAGATTTTAAATATTCATTTTCTTATTATTGGAAATATAAGACCACATTAATTTAATTTTAAAGTATTACAATTGTAATTAAACCAAGTCGAAAATAGTTTATAAATTTGGATTGAATTTTCTTTAACAAAGTCTTGTATTAATTTAATCACACATATATACACATATGATCCATTAATAATTAATTTTAACCATTTTTTTATCTTCATTTTTTTATGTTGACATCAAAATATAGTACAAATAATTAATGATTAAATAATATTAAGTAAATAATAATTGTTTTAAATCATTAAAATAATATAAAATAAAGTCACCTATAAATATATATGTTAATAAAAAATTTATAATTTAAATAAAAATGCCTTATCTTTCATAGAATTAGCATCCCTTGTCATACCCTACATACATAGTCATTTATCTCTCTATTTTCATCCTTTATATCCCCCTTTTCTGTGCTCAAACAGTAAATTCATATTCATAAATGAAATAAAATAAAAAAAACAACGGAATCACATTTATTTTGACTCTACCGTTAGACAAGTGCAAAATAAAATACATACTAATTAAATATAAATGTAATTTTTTGATGAAATAATGTTTAAATAGGATTTATTTATTTTCCACCAGAGAAGTGTACAACAATGCAAATGGATTTAAAAAATAGTATGAAATTATTTATTTTTTGGATATAATACACCTTTTCAGACACCAAATTCTTGAGTTGGTGAAATTACTAACTTCTTAAAAATTATCCCATAGTACACTAAACTATATATCTAAAATTGATGAATGATATAGATAAAAATAAATGATAAAACCTCATTTTTTAACACAAAAAATATCTTCTTGGGATTTGGAATATCTAAATAGAAGATATGATAAAATAATTATTTGGAAATGAGAGGCATCCACACCATTTGGGCAACATCAATAAAAGACTAAATTTAAATACAATATAAAAAAACATGAATACAAATTTATTAGATGATATAATAAGCACACACTATAAAAAATTAAATTCATTTTAAGTATTAAATTACTCATATAACATGTTGATGTGATCCAATGCTTACAAACAATTACTCCTTATAATTATACTTTCCAATTTCAAAGTATATCAAAATTGATCGGATGAATTCATCAAAAATACTAAATTATAGAAAAAAATAAATGTTAAACCATTTATGAAAATTCACATGTATTAAAATTAACTTTGAACATGAAATAAATTGATTAAAATATATAGATAATTAAAATAAATCATCAATAACACAACATAATAATGGAACTATATTTTAATCACATTACATTAAGTAAAGAATTATGATAATATCATATTCCAATAATAAATTAATAAAAATGGAAATAAATTTAAATTAATATTCAATTAGATATAATTAAATTTATTAATTATGGATCATTGGTGAGTAATATCATCAATTGAAAATGGTAATGAGTTTTTTTAATAATGATCAATTTGAAATTGAAAAGGGACATTTTTATTATTTATGAATTAGGGTTCAAAGTTAAATAATATAATATGATAACATCTTGATGATGCATACCAATGGAATATATAGTGGTATGCATGTTGAAAAAATAAGGAAAAGGGGGAATATATACAATCGTAGTGTAATGCCCCGACCCTAGTTACCCAGAGTCGGTGCATTATTACATAACATTGGCATGATCACAAGAAAGATCAAATCATGAAAGACCGATTGGTTTAGTAGTCTTGGAAACACTAGATATATTCATAAGTCTTACATTACATCATAAAATGAAAACTACTACAACAACACATTGTCTCCATAATTCACACTCATATCCCCACATAATATCCCTGCAGGTCATTCATAATTTACTTCTTCACTTCCTGGGAAAAATAAAACATTGAAAAGGGGTGAGCTCAAATGCCCAGTAAGGATAACAATATAGCGGAAACTATCATAAATAAGAATAAACATTTAAGGCAATGTATAACTAAAACAACATCCTTTCAAACTTGAACTTTCAACATTGTATGGCATAAATAAAATGAAATAATTCCATTTACTCATTCACATGGATATTCTACTAATCGAATAATCACATGCAAAATCACTAACCACTATCAATTTTTGGAATGCATAATGCCAGACTATCATAACCACATAGCCAAGGCCTCGTGCCAAGACTACAAATAAGATTTTTTCAAGGCCTTGTTCCAAGACACTAGTTTGTCTCATGAGACCTACCGATGCATCGAGGAGCTATAGCGGGCTCCACCCGTCACATATTAAGTCCAATGCATTCCCATATGAAAAGGTTTAAACATAACACTAGCATACGAAATGTCAATACTTTCACCATAAACTATGAATGGTATAAAAATAGCACATCCACAGTCAAACATATCACAAAACCTTCAATACAATATAGAAGTTTTGTATCATAATAAATCAACTTCAAATAATCTTAAAATCCATCAAAGGATGTTGACATAGATGAAATCAAAATTCTTTTTAAAGAAATATCTCCTTTTATTTTGAAATCATTTAAGATCCATATAAAATTAAACGTTTTCTTTGAAAATATTCTTATAAGCTTGTAAGGGAAGCATTGAAGATTTTATAACGGCGGAAAATAGCCGCACCCGCCGTATAAGTTAAAAAAAACATTCTTACCATAATTCTGTCGAAAAGGTTAAAAAGGACCTTGTTTTGTAAACGACGGAAAGATTCCTCTTATAAAAAGTCAAACAAGGGTATAAATGACTTTAACCCATATTCTTGTAAATAATAAAAATGTTTTGAAATACATTTTTAAGAAACATGGGTGTGGATGATAAAGAGATCCCAGTAGATTATTACGTATAAACAATCTCGGATAATGAAGAGATTGTGAAATAACCCTTACCTTGTACTTTTTCTTTTTTGGGGTAGGTTAACCTCCTGTATAATGGTGAAATAATTGTTATTAAATTATACAAGAATCATATGATATCATATATGATCTTTTAATATCGATTTGATAATAATATCTTAGTATTATCGTTGTTTCAGGTGTTAACTTACTTGTTTTGTTTTGTCTGTTTTGTTACGTAAGACATGTTTGTAAAGGATAGGTTTTATATTATTCATATCCAGAATCATATCAAGTCCTCAAACATCATTTTTAAATCATCAAATGATAATTATACTTGAATGGATACGATGGAGAATGAATCTAATCGCGTTCGTGGAGACGGTAGTCCGTACGTATGCACGAGCGACAATATCATTCTTTTGATATTAAAATAATATATAAATGGATGGTATATCATATATACAGAATCATTAACATGTTATATTTATTATTTACATGAGTTACACATCATTATTATACCCATCCAAAATATATTATATTGAATAACAATTACACCACGACGTGGAGACGGTAAGCCGTACGTACACACGTATGGTGACATGTTATTCAAAGGGTGGATTGAATGCTGAATATGGTTGTAAAATATTTATAATAACATCACATTATATGTGAGATACTGGAGTTATTATTTTAGAATGGTAAGAACAAATAAAGAAGAAGTGGAAGAAGAAATGAACTTAGAAAAGGGTGGTGAAATCATTACCTCTTCTTCAGGTTCTTCTTTTTGATTTGATCAAAAGGGCTCCTTAGGATGGCGTTCGGATCAAACTAAGGCCCCTAGGTTGTAGTGAGGGAAGTTGGGAGAGTATTTGGGCAGATTTTGGCCGAACCAAAAGGCTTTGAAGGTGTGAAGAAATGAGAAGGAGGAGTGCCCTTTTATAAGAGGGGTGAGGGGCACCTTTGGAAAAGCTAGAAATATTAATTTATAATAAATTCATATTCGGTTTATAATGGATCCAAAGTTTATTATTAAAAGGTTAAGGTGGGGATGGGTCGAAAACAACTCAACCAATAGAATTTAGAAATGTTTGGGTACTTATTTTAACCTTATCTTTAAGTATTAACTCTAAGTTAATTAGTTTCACTTTTACAATGTCTCTTTGTATTTTTATATAATATGGTTAATAAACATACTACATACATCCAAGCGACCCCCAAGTGGTACATTAATGACTAACCTATCATGATATAAGTCTCTTGGCCGAACCTTAGATTTTTAGAAATTTAATATCAATTAATAATATAATATTTGTTTTAAGAACTCTTTTATGTCAATTTTGACACTATTCAATAGTTGATTTTTTGTGAAACTCATAACAGATTGATTACTTCGAACAAAGTCAATTAAATCAATACTAATATATCATATTATCCTATAAAATTAGTTTAATTCATTAAAAGTTTCATATTATATTTATTTAGGTATTTATAATATCAATTATTTTAATTTTTCACTATTATAGTAATTACTACATCATCATTGTGTCATAAATAAAATAAATTATTTAATGTCTAAAAATTATAAATAAGACATCATTATGTATGAAATATTTTTATGTTTCTAATGAATATTTATAATCTAAAATCTAACATATATAACCCTATGTAACAATTGTTTTGCTAAGAAGATATATGCTTGTGTCATTTTTGTATTCATTTTAACTTAATTATAATAAAGTGTCATTATCACTTACAAGTGGATCCATGGGGTCCCAAAATCGACCCAAAGATGTCCATGGTCGACCATGTATCAACCAATAGGGTTAATACACGTTTTAGGGTAATTTATTATTATTATAATATTATTTTTTAACCCTTATTTACCGGATTTACCCTTAACCATGGTAAATAAAATATTTACCGCAGTAATTATTCAAAATGTCTAAAAATAAAAGTTACCTATTTACACAATTTGAACATCATGATTCCAAATATGGAATCCATTTTCCTAAAATCAAAACACAGAAGTGGCAGAAATTAATTTAAAATTAATTCCCGCTGTCACAACAAAAAGCGTGTTTTTAAGAGATAATAAATATCAAAAGATTGACACTTGTTTATGTTCGGTTTAATTGTAAAATTATGTCCAATGACCAACATTATATTAAATGGTAAAAATATATTCTAAATATAATTTAAAACTACTAAAATTCATAATTTATCACTATTAATTATTTTTATTAAAAAAGTTGTTTTTAATTAAAATTTAGTAATTTTCACTATTCATCAAAATATGAAAGTTATCCGAAAAGTACCAAAATTTCACCTTAGGCTAAATTAGATATTCCGAATCCAAAAATGAAGTCCATTTTGGAATATAAAATGTATATAATTTTAAAAAGTAGTTATTACTATTCATAACGGCTAGTTTGATCGGTTGTGGTGTGTGTTAAAACTCGAAGTTGCGTACAACACACGCTACTGTTTTATTCAAAGGAAAGCGTACCGTGTAAGCTTGGGATGTTTCATTTTAAATTTTTTGATGTCCCCATTAAGTCAAAAAGTTTAAAATATTGTATTTAAAAAGGTTTCACTATTAAAAGTTGATAAAAGTGCAATACTGAAAATGAATTTGTTCTTGCATTATATCTAAGAAACTCATAATATGGATTCTAAAATTATAAGGATTATATAAAGTTTAAAATTTAGTTAATACTATTCATAACATCTTTTGAATGGCTTGTTTGGTAAGTCATGGTGTAATTGAACTCAGTGTTGCGTGTAGTGCAAGTTATTGAATTATTTTAAAGAAATAACACACTATGAATTCTTTGGGTGTTACATTCTCCCCTCCTTCAATAAATTGCATCCTCGCAATTTGAAATTGTTCTTCGAAAATAAAAGGTTGAAAATAGAAAATATATTTGTGGGAAAACCCACATTGGAAATTGGGTTACTGAAATTTAGTCTTAATATGAGGAAAAGATAAATGAAAGGGTCACCGCCAAATTATGATCTCGATTAGGAGAACATTTGTGGCAATTAGAGACATATAATTGGAGGAAAAACATAAATATTTATAGGTAGTGATTGAGGTAATCAATAACAAACAAGTATAAAATTGAGGTCCTTAAACTCATCAATCTATGATGATTTGAAATACCATCGGTTCAACAACACATAGGGTATTGGGATAACACATTTTTGACGTTTCAAAATATCTTAGTTGAAATCCCACATCGAAAAATGAATTAATGAGGCCTCTATTTAAAACAAAGAGTGGAAAGTATGAAGATTACTGAAAATAACACATACTAGGGTTCCATGTAGGAAAATATGGATATGGAAGAGAAATCTAACCATCAATTATCTGATGGAGAATGGTAGAGAACATGGCTATGAAAAGGCCAAAAATCCCAAAGCCATAAATTAGTGATGATTTAAGGTACCATCTAGGACAACATTTTTGTTCTAAGTTCCTTTTATTAATGTTGAGAAATTTATTTATGATATTGGCTAAGATCATAAGGAGATATACATACTTTATAATTAGAGTTTTATCCATTAATAAATTTCTACCACAAACTCATCTTTCACTCTAAAAGATAATAGAATGTAATTTTTTTTCCTATTTATACTATTCGTACAAGGTTCCAAAATAAATGAATTTATAATTCATCTACCAGATCTTTTAAAAAAACTACATTATTTATTCCAGGGCATCTCATTGGCCAGTGGTAGGTGATACACCCTTGTCGCCCTTCGGTTGCGGGTTCAAGTCTCACAGCCTTGCCGGACGCGACGGGTTGCCGCCCGACCTCCGGTTTGTCCTTTTATGGCAATCCAAAATAATCCAAACTAGAACTATCCAAAATACTTCTGTCCAAACTCACAGTCCAACATTTTAAGGAAGGTAAACATAATGTAGATCCTTTTTACCCCGTAATAGCATATGAATACCTTCATCATGTGTTCTCTTAATACACTGAAACATCCTGAATTACCATATTCTTTATTGATTACATTCATTCTCCCTTATTTCATATAGAATTCTGGATATACTTCATCAATCCAAAAATGTTCTAAACCCCATCAATGATGGAATATACAAATCATTAATCAGTTCCGATGTAGTCAAGAATATCCAATATAATTTATCCAAAGAAATAATGTATTATTCCAAAATCACTACCTCGGTATCAGAACTATATTATGGTTTATCATTCTCTCAACCATATATTTTCCAAAAATTTATCCTGCTATTGAGTCACTTTTCTTTGTTCCACACATTCTCAAGTCCTTAATGAAATAATAATGCAGTACAATCCTTATATACTCCATAATTATTATAACAAGTACATTGTTGATACAACACTCAATTGACATAATCAACATAAGAACTCTAATCATTCCTCTTTATCTGTGGTAGTATCATAACTTGATTATTATCCAATAACATCATTTTCGGAATAGTCTGATGACTGGGACATAGGTTCGCGTAGTGTTCAAACTCCTTGCAAATGAAGCATTGTACATTTGAAACCATTTTCTTACCCTTGAAGTCACGTACTTTGTGCCCTTTTCCTCCACACTTATAACAAACTCCCATTCCTTTTAGGCAAGTTCCAGGGTGTTTCTTTCCACAGTTACCACATATGGGAAAATGCTTCTTTTCCCTCTTCCCTTTATCCATCTTTCTCTCTTCCATCCTTTTCTTCTCTTACTTCCCTTCAAAGCCATAGGACACAGTAAACTCTTTACTTATCTTATAAACACATGATATTATTTCTTCATATGATGATAATACATGGGAGACTATTTCTCTAATAAATTCTAGCTTAAGACCATGAAAGATATGATCCTTCCTTCTCTTTGGATCATGTGCATTTCTAGAGTTCTCATTCCTTCTACTGGGCGCCGTTTCTAAACAATGGAATACACTAGATCAGTTTATGAATCAAAATACATAATCCCATACTTATAAAACACTTAACATAAATTGAACTATTTATGGATATAATCCATAATCATAAAAATGTTTTCGTTGAGGAAGTATATACTCATAAACCCTTCATAATGATTTGTAAAGAAAATGAGAGTAATCCTAAACATATCCCCCGGGAGTTTCGTAACCAAGAGTGCAGCAAGGCCCGTTGTCGTGCACCAGTTCCCGTTCGAGTCTAGCTCAAAGAGGTGTTTTCGGGTTTTACCCCTAGGTACATCTGTGCCAGAGCCTCCTCTACCTGCTCGTATCCAGACAGATATATATTGCTCCGAAAACTCACAAAATCTCTAAAATACCAAAATTCTAGGAATTTCTTCTATACTAATCCTCAAATTTCATCTTAGGTCTACGTGCTCTAATCAGAGTTTATCTAAATCTAGTTTCCAAGGTTTGTACTAAACTTCCTCTAATACCAACTGTAACGCCCCGACCCTAGTTACCCAGAGTCGGTGCATTATTATGATCACTAGAAAGATCAAATCTCGAAAGACCGATTGGTTTAGTAGTCTTGGAAACACTAGATATATTCATAAGTCTTACATTACATCATAAAATGAAAAACTACTACAACAACATATAGTCTCCATAATTCACACTCATATCCCAACATAATATCCCTGCAGGTCATTCATAATTTAATTCTTCACTTCCTGGGAAAAATAAAACATAGAAAAGGGGTGAGCTCAAATGCCCAGTAAGGATAACAATATAGCGGAAACTTTCATAAATAAGAATAAACATTTAAGGCAATGTATAACTAAAACAACAACCTTTCAAACTAGAACTTTCAACATTGTATGGCATAAATAAAATGAAATAATTCCATTTACTCATTCACATGGATATTCTACTAATCGAATAATCACATGAAAAATCACTAACCACTTTCATAATGTAGGAATGCATAATGCCAGACTATCATAACCACATAGCCAAGGCCTCGTGCCAAGACTACAAATAAGATTTTATCACGGCCTTGTGCCAAGAAACTATTTTGTCTCATGAGACCTACCGATGCATCGAGGAGCTATAGCGGGCTCCACCCATCACATATTAAGTCCAATGCATTCCCATATGAAAAGGTTTAAACATAACACTAGCATACGAAATGTCAATACTTTCACCATAAACTATGAATGGTATAAAAATAGCACATCCACAGTCAAACATATCACAAAACCTTCAATACAATATAGATGTTTTGTATCATAATAAATCAACTTCAAATAATCTTAAAATCCATCAAAGGATGTTGACATAGATGAAATTAAAATTCTTTTTAAAGAAATATCTCCTTTTATTTTGAAATCATTTAAGATCCATATAAAATAAAACATTTTTCTTTGAAAATATTCTTATAATCTTGTAAGGGAAGCTTTGAAGATTTTATAACGGTGGAAAATAGCCGCACCCGCCGTATAAGTTAAAAACAACATTCTTACCATAATTCTGTCGAAAAGGTTAAAAAGGACCTTGTTTTGTAAACGACGGAAAGATTCCTCTTATAAAAAGTCAACCAAGGGTATAAATGACTTTAACCCATATTCTTGTAAATAATAAAAAAATTTGAAATACATTTTTAAGAAACATGGATGTGGATGATAAAGAGATCCCAGTAGATTATTACGTATAAACAACCTCGGATAATGAAGAGATTGTGAAATAACCCTTACCTTGTACTTTTCCTTTTTTGGGGTAGGTTAACCTCCTGTATAATGGTGAAATAATTGTTATTAAATTATACAATAATCATATGATATCATATATGATCTTTTAATATTGATTTGATAATAATATCTTAGTATTATCGTTGTTTCAGATGTTAACTTACTTGTTTTGTTTTGTATGTTTTGTTACGTAAGACATGTTTGTAAAGGATAGATTTTATATTATTCATATCCAGAATGATATCAAGTCCTTAAACAGCATTTTTAAATCATCAAATGATAATTATACTTGAATGGATACGATGAAGAATGAATCTCATCGCGTTCGTGGAGATGGTAGTCCGTACGTACGCACGAGCGACAATATCATTCTTTTGATATTAAAATAATATATAAATGGATGGTATATCATATATACAGAATCATTAACATGTTATATTTATTATTTACATGAGTTACACATCATTATTATACCCATCCAAATAATATTATATTGAATAACAATTACACAACGACGTGGAGACGGTAAGTCGTACGTACGCACATATGGTGACATGTTATTCAAAGGGTGGATAGAATACTGAATATGGTTGTACCGTATTTATAATAACATCACAGTATATGTGAGATACTGGAGTTATTATTTTAGAATGGTAAGAACAAAGAAAGAAGAAGTGGAAGAAGAAATGAACATAGAAAAGGGTGGTGAAATCATTACCTCTTCTTCGGGTTCTTCCTTTTGATTTGATCAAAAGTGCTCCTTAGGTTGGCTTTCTGATCAAACTAATGCCCCTAGGTTGTAGTGAGGGAAGTTGGGAGAGTATTTGGGCAGAGTATGGCCGAACCAAAAGGCTTTGAAGGTGTCAAGAAATGAGAAGGAGGAGTGCCCTTTTATAAGAGGGGTGAGGGGCACCTTTGGAAAAGCTAGAAATATTAATTTATAATAAATTCATGTTCGGTTTATAATGGATCCAAAGTTGATTATTAAAAGGTTAAGGTGGGGATGGGTCGAAAACAACTCAACCAATAGAATTTAGAAAAGTTTGGGTACTTATTTTAACCTTATCTTTAAGTATTAACTATAAGTTAATTAGTTTCACTTTTACAATGTCTCTTTGTATTTTTATATAATATGGTTAATAAACATACTACATACATCCAAGAGACCCCAAGTGGTCCATTAATGATGAAACTATCATGATATAAGTATCTTGGCCAAACCTTAGATTTTTAGGAAATTAATATCAATTAATAATATAATATTTGTTTTAAGAACTCTTTTATGTCAATTTTGACACTATTCAGTAGTTGATTTTTTGTGAAACTCATAACAGATTGATTACTTCGAAAAAAGTCAATTAAATCAATCATAATATATCATATTATCCTATAAAATTAGTTTAATTCATTAAAAGTTTCATATTATATTTATTTGGGTATTTATAATATCAATTATTTTAATTTTTCACTATTATAGTAATTACTGCATCATCATTGTGTCATAAATAAAATAAATTATTTAAAGTCTAAAAATTATAAATAAAACATCATTATATAGGAAATATTTTTATATTTCTAATTAATATTTATAATCTAAAATCCAACATATATAACCCTATGTAACAATTGTTTTTCTAAAAAGATATATGCTTGTGTCATTTTTGTATTCATTTTAACTTAATTAAAATAAAGTGTCATTACCACTTACAAGTGGATCCATGGGGTCCCAAAATCGACCCAAAGATGCCCATGGTCGACCATGTATCAAACAATAGGGTTAAGACACGTTTTAGGGTAATTTAGTATTATTATAATATTATTTTTTAACCCTTATTTACCGGATTTACCCTTAACCATGGTAAATAAAATATTTACCGCAGTAATTATTCAAAATGTCTAAAAATAAAAGTTACCTATTTACACAATTTGAACATCCTGATTCCAAATATGGAATCCATTTTCCTAAATTCAAAACACATAAGTGTCAGAAATTAATTTAAAATTAATTCCCGCTGTCACAACAAAAAGCGTGTTTTTAAGATATAATAACTATCAAAAGATTGACACTTGTTTATGTTCGGTTTAATTTTAAAATTATGTCCAATGACCAACATTATATTAAATGGTAAAAATATATTCTAAATATACTTTAAAACTACTAAAATTCATAATTTATCACTATTAATTATTTTGATTAAAAAAGTTGTTTTTAATTAAAATTTAGTAATTTTCACTATTCATCAAAATATGAAAGTTATCCGAAAAGTACAAAAATTTCACCTTAGGCTAAATTAGATATTCCGAATCCAAAAATGATGTCCATTTTGAAATATAAAATATATATAATTCTAAAAAGCAGGTATTAATATTCATAACGGCTAGTTTGATCGGTTGCGGTGTGTGTTAAAACTCGAAGTTGCGTACAACACACGGTACTGTTTTATTCAAAGGAAAGCGTACCGTGTAAGATTGGGATGTTTCATTTTAAATTTTTTGATGTCCCCATTTAGTCAAAAAGTTTAAAATATTGTATTTAAAAAGGTTTCACTATTAATAGTTGATAAATGTGCAATACTGAAAATGAATTTGTTCTTGCATTATATCTAAGAAACTCATAATATGGATTCTAAAATTATAAGGATTATATAAAGTTTAAAATTTAGTTAATACTATTCATAACCTCTTTTGAATGGCTTGTTTGGTAAGTCATGGTGTAATTGAACTCAGTGTTGCGTGTAGTGCATGTTATTGAATTATTTTAAAGAAATAACACAATGTGAATTCTTGGGGTGTTACACGTAGTCTGAGATGATGTTATAGATAGAAATATTCCACCAACAATGGATTTGATATTGGTTAAGGGAGAGGGTTTCAATTTACAATCAATACCATTTCTATTATAATCTTGTATGTGGACCTTTTTTTATAAGAATTGATGGTCGAACTATTTGGAGTATTTCTGGGTGGGGTTTTGTTGGATTTTTTGGCCTTCAATGGCTAGTTATTATGCCTAGTAGCTATGGTTTTAAGTTTCATTTATCATTACCCACCAACTCAATTAAGGTAAGGATTATAAAAATTTATTAAAAACATTATAAGGCTTGATTGATTTCATGAAATTATGGTGGTATTATAAAAAAATTTCCAAAAACCATAAACTAAGATTCATAAATAATTAAATTCACCACTTCAATTTAGAAATAATGATTTTAAAGGCCATTGAATAAATAAAATTTAGGAGAAATAAAAAAAATATTCATTGTAGAAGGAAATATATCTTTGAATTTTAATCCATTTGAATGATTGATGGATTTCTTAAGTGATTAGGGTAATAAATATAGTCAATTTATAAATTATAAAAATGATAAAATATTAAATTATAAAAATAGCGAAAAAGTTATCATGTAAAAAATTATCTTTAAAAAATTGGAAAAAATTATGCAGTTAAAATTGTCTTATAACTAATTGGAATATTCCCAATTTTCATTTTACATCAGAGAGTATTATTATAATTTTAGTCGATTGTGGCACACTATTTGGAAAATGTATCTAAACTAAACCTGTGGGTATATAATATCTTATGATATGATGATATCATATTTATGATATTACTAAATATATTATTGTATAATATGAATGATTTGTAGTACTAAGTATAAAATGGTCTGATAATTGTTTGCACTTTCTTGACGTAATCATCCATCTAAACATCAAATAGTTAATGATTGATTATCGTTTACATGTCAAATATCCTTAAAATGAATGTGATAGTTATTAGACTTTGGTTACATGATATATAATTAAATGAATTACTCATATTATTATGAAATATATGTGTTAATACATTTCATGAGTTAACTGATTTGTGAGAATCACTATAGAATAAATAATTGTGGTCATGCCTTGGATAGGATGTGTGAAATTCTCCCAAAATCCATTTGATGAAAATATTCTCTCCCAAAGCAATATTTATTCCACCTTATAAAAATTTGAGATACTATAATATCATAGAGGTTAAAATATCCCACCCAAATTTATTTATTTATTAAGTGAAACCCATGGTTACAACTTAAAGTGAATAAAATTTCATTTTTTCGTGGATATCATCATTGAACATAAAAATAATACATAAATGGTTGATTTTTGATGAGGTATTGTACACATTTTCATTTTTAGTATCATGTGATTTCTACTTCAAAATCATTGTGATCTTGGTATAATGTTTTATTTATCATTTTCTTCACTTTTATTAATGATCAATATTTTATTAGAAACATTTAAATGGTATCATATCCTTAAAATGAGTTTTAATTCATGAAATCATTTGAGAATATAGTGTTGCATTGTATATATTATATTGGTTGGAATTGATAAATATTATGTTCTTATCACAAGAGATAATAAAACTATTAGTCAAAAAATATGACAAATAATACTTAAAAATATTATGTGTAAATCCTTATTTATTGAATTCTATGAGTCAATATATATTATTAAATACATTTGATTACAGAAAAAACAATTATTTTACTTATAGTTCTGAATTGAACTATAATATATATATATTATTTATTAATTATAGTGAATGTTATTTTAGATTTTTTTTATTTTATAATTTTTTTAAAAATAATTAATTATTAAATGTTTATAATTGTTTTATTAAATTTGTATGAATAATTTAATAATAAATATTAAATAATATAAGTGATAATCTTAAAATAAATTTTAAAATAATATGGATTTACTTATAATTTGAATTTTTTTTCAATAGATATTATAGGTGTAATTTTTAAATGTTTTATAAATCACAGAAATGAGGAAAAATATAAACTGTTTTATTAAATTATTTTTGAATTTATTTAATATTTATTTTGAAATCTTCAAATAAAAAGGGCCTATTTCATAAATCATCTAACCCGTATTAATATTTTTTAGATTATTTGATCAATTGTTTGAATAATTGTAATATATTATATTTAGATTATGTAAAATATTAAAAAATAGAAATTGAACTATAAAAAGTTTATATTTAATTAATTACATGATATATTAAATTACAATTCCATATAATGAATAATATGTAGGGTTTCATATTATTGATACAAAATACAAGTTAATATTTATGTAAATATAGATTTATATAAGGAATTATAATATTTTTAAAATTGAAAATTTTTGAATTATTAATAAATGTATATATCATGTTTTGAAAAAAATTAATTTTTTATCTCTATTTAAATATTACAACTTAAAAATAATTTAATTGATTAATTATTCTTAAATATTATGTGGGGATCTATATAAAGAACAAATGAGTATATTATAATCTTAACCGAGATGGTACAGTGATGAATGAAGATAAGGAAACATTATTTGGGTGATATTTTAGAGATTATAAAAGGTAGGTCATTGGTTGATTCTTTACATTTTTCTGTTTATCAGGACAACTCCAATAACTCTATTTTTCCATTAATTAAGGGGTGATAGGTTGCATCATTAATTTTTGTTTTGTATATATTATCTGAATCTGATATGTGGTTTCATTTCGATTTTTTTATAGTTAATTATTTAGATTTCTCAATGAATGTTTCTATTTTTTCTTTTTGAAGGATTGAGTAAATGTGAGGTGTTTTCTTATTTACTCTATTAGTGAGTGTTTCAATGAAACCCCAAAAAATTATATCTATGTATAAAAAAAATTGAGATTTATGAGTTAATTTACTAGATAAATTTAATCTTAGAAATTTTTCATTCCATGCTTGGTATAATGAAATAAGATTTAATTTTTAACAACATTGACCTCAGTCTATAATTAATTTTGTTAGATAAAATTTATTCTTAGAATATATTTTCAACAAATTTTTATTAGAGATATAATGAATTATATTCTTTCTTGAGTAACATATCCCAAGGTAGAGGGACTTTGGGATGGACTTATCAATGACCCTCAGGCTTAATCCTTGCTATAGAAATATGGAGGTTTGTTATCTATGGCTTGAATTTTACTCATGTAATGATTATTAGTCTTATTTAACTCTAAACCATTATATTAAATGTTCATATATCTTAAGAATGTGATGTAATTGGGTATTTATGGATATTTTTTGCTTTTGTTTTTGGGTGTCTAACAAAAATCTTGGATTATTTAAGAATTTAAATATTAATATAGTGGGAAAACATAAATCATTTAGATGGAATAAGAATTCAAAAAAGAAATTGTAAGAATCATGCAAACCTAAAGTAATAAAAATGAGATAATAAATGTTGAATGTCATGAAATAGTTAATTAATATTCATATGATGTATATTAAATTGATGAGACTTCTAATGGTGAACCCCTAATACAATATGTGTGAGATTCCTTTCAAATATAAAACTATAAAACATGTATTATTTAACACATGTGACTATAACTATTAGGTCTACTGAATTAAATTATATAAGGAAAGAATGTATGTTGGTGACCAAAACCATTATGTGTCTCTCTTAAGGAATTTTTATTTGGTTAAACATAATTGGGATGACATAATCATTAGGATATTTGGGAAATATTTTTGACTTTATATCTATATTATTGATTTTAAAAAAGATTTATCCACTCAAAAATAAATGTTTCATATACTATATTTCTGAAAATTGTTCCCAATAAGATATAGTGAATGTTTATTTATGTGATACATAGTATAATTCTAAAATATTATCTTTGGATTACAATTGGATATGAAGTATGTGGTCACCAATTCTTATGGGAGTATATTTAAAAAAATAGGTATTAATTGAATTTTAATACATGATACTCATCTGAATAAAGTATGTGTTCTATATAAATAACATTATCACCATTATTATAAAACATAGCTTTGAGATCAATTCTATAAGAAGGAAGAAATTGTGTAAGAAACATCCTATATTAGTAAATGAAAAAAAATTATTATGGAAGTGGGATTTCTATGTATTAAAACTACACCTTCCCATATAACCAGCTTTTTATGTTTTTCAACATGTGAATTTTGATGCCTTTTAGAAGCATATAATGATTCATTTATGGATTCAACGGCATTAGATATCAAATAATCTATGTAAATTTTAAATATTTATCATATATTAAATACAATTAGATAAATCAATGACATGATGGGACAATAGGTTTTCTAATAAATTATTCTAAGGAATTCAATCTATTTTCATTTATGGAAATGATTCAAAAATACGAACAAATTTAAGAGTAGTCTACAAGATTTTATCATGTGAAGAGAATATAAGAGCTAGGAATGTGATATATAGGTTTTGATGTTATATTAACAATATATTTGTGTTAAAGATCATACTAAAAGGAGAAGAGTTAGTTGGATATTCCAACAATTAGTCATCAATTAGCCAACCAAGTTGATGGAAACCTAAATTTAAAATTAAGAAGGAAGGAGTACTGATTCCATAAGATGGAATTTTTGTGAGATTTTTTTTATGGATTATACAACTCCATTTGATTTCCATGTTATGTATCAATGTTATCAATGTAATGTATTTATTTTTAAAGGAATATAGTACCAGCTATTTATTTTTCTTATTTTGAAAATATACTAGTGTTCCAAATCATTTGAAGAAATTTTAGATCTTGTAGATTCATTAAATTGTTGCTGTAAATAGTCTCCATATTAGAGAGATGTATGTCAATGAATAAATTATTATTAAATGGATTGAATTAAAATATGTTTATATTTATCATAAATATATTATATTTTAGGATAGTTTATTATTAAAAAATATTTTTTATGAACTATATTAGACAATAAATTCAAGAAACATGGTTTATTACTCATAGATTTATGTAACATGATTACAAAATGAGAAATGGATTAAAAAAATTATACATTATAAATGTTTACCCATATATTTTGTTAAATATGAGTGAATATGTTCTCACCCCGTTAATGTAATACTTTTGACGAATAGTATTTTTTCATATAATAATTTCCCAAAAACATAAAATACCATATATGACACGTAACTGATGGATTATATTTTAAATACTCATTATAAAATTAAAATAGTTTTTTATCTAAAACAAGGATTATGGGTTTCTTATCATGATATCTAGAAAATGATATTGTTTCTAAGAGGAAAGTATGAGTATGTTTCGAATTGAAAAGTTGAAAGATAAAAAATGAATGATTATCTGAGTCAATTTTCTTTTTGAATTGAGCTTGATTTATAAAAAAGGTATATGATATGATTTTTCAAAAATACACAAGTTATATGAATGAGCATAAAGAATTAATTTACACATTATATATTAGAAATGTTAGGATGTATTTATAAGGAAATAATGTAAAGAATATCATTATTTATATGTATATTTCTAGGAAAACTTTATTTTAAAGAGTTCCAATATTGATAACGATTTAATAAGAAAATTTCAATGTTGAAAAAAGAATTATTAAGCATCAATACAAAGGAAATTATAGAGTTATATAGTTTGGATATTTTCAAGAAGATTAACCATAGGAATAAAATTCTTATGTCTCACTATTATTGAATCTAGATTATATAATAGATGGTACCCACTAAAGTGTTTAGTGAGTCATTTTTATTTGATATTCTCATAGTGATGTGGTAGGATTTATATATATATGTAATATTTTTTTTTAAACCATCGAAGGTTCATAATTCATATGGATGATCTGGTAGTCTATCATATATGATATATTGGGTAGGATATTATGTGTGGTTTATATAAATATTGATAAATATTTAATAAATATAAAATTTGTTATGAAAACAAAACAAAGAACTCTAAATTATCATTTTTACAAATTTGTTTCATATATGTATATATATCTAAATAGTTCATGTAATTTTATTATATTCTAACTCTCAAATTATAACATTAAGTAACCATAATTGATGTTTTTGGTGGAATAATAAATGTTATGATTAAATTATATTGTTCATAAGGGGATATTATAGTATGGAGATACATACTAAGCTCATGAGGCACAAAAATGATTTTTGAATTGAATTACCAAGAAATAATGTAACATGAAGAATCATATAATACACCTTTAATATACTATAGATTCATTTACATTATATTGTGTCCCAACACAAGAGGTTGGTGAGATTCCTAGCATGATAACCTGTACACTTTGATAAATTTATTATAATATATTTTAGTATAAGGTTATTAGGTGGTGTTTGGGTATATTTTTGATCATGTAATCAGTTAAATTTCATCCAATTCAGTATTTTTTATCTTTTATTATTAGTATGACATCTCATACCTTGATTAAGATAGAATGAAAAAATTTATGGCCATATATAAATGGTACATAAAATGTTGATATCTATTTGGATGAGTGGAATTTTATGTGCTCATAGACTAGATTAATTAAATGGGATGTATTCATTGACAACATAATTCTATAATTCTGTTGTCTAGAACATTTATTGAGTGTAAATAAGATTGACATAATCCACGACCCTTGGACACAAATTTTCTTGGAAATATTATATTTATTGAAATTCACACTCTATAATGATGTGTTTAGTGGATAATAGTATAGAGATATATGCGTTTTATTGAGATAATTCTAGATCACATTATTTCTTGATTAGAATTAATGATTTTCTAGAGGGAACTATTTTATTAAATATTTTGATTTTTTGGATCATATTATTTTTAATTATACAAAGTCTCATTATAACACGCATTGTGGTTGATGATTGGAGATTGATTTTAACATAGTGAGTTTCTCTAGAAGTGTTTTAGAGATTTATCTAAAATTTGTTTTGGATGGAAAATATCAATAGTATTTTTTATGATATAATATATAGTTAAGTTAATGATAGCTTTCTAAAAATATTCTAGACGATATCCAATAGTGTTTTGGATGTGGTTTCACAAGTTATTGTATACAATATGATATGCAGTGAAGTGTAATGAATGAATTTTAGGATTTGGTTCAAGTTGGATATTTGAAATAATTTTTCCTAAAACCCTTTTTTATTGTATGATTATTATTGTCATATTGTACAATCCAGTATTTGTAAATGTCTTAAAACTAAACCTATGGTCATATCACAACTTATAATTTGGGGATATCATGGTCAATATTTTTATTCATGTTATAAAGTATTATATGTTTAATTCAAAGAAAAATATTTAAACTGTTTGATAATATTATAATTATCATGACTTATCTATCCAAATGTTAAATATATAACATTCAGTTATCCCTTACATATTAGTAAAAAAATTCAGCATCATTTCATATGATGAACTACCAGATTTTATAAATTAATAATCAATTATTGATCCACCACTAAAAAATTAATTTTACAATAGTGGGGATTGAGGATAATCCCAAAAATAAGCAGTGTCCCCCTCAAGAGTTATAAAAATTCAATGTTATTTCAATTATGTTATCAATGTTTCGGATAAAAAAATTAACCTAAACATACGAGGGATATTTTTTTACAAGAAACATCATTTGTGATCAATTTCATATGAAATATTTGACTGTTATTACCACTCTTACTCATGGGTTAACCAATTTGATTAGTTGCAAGGATATTCTATCATCTCCAAATGAAATATATATATATATATATATATAAATTAATAATATCTTTAATAGATTTATCCAAATTCCATATTGAACTAAAACGAGCGGAGAGATATTTTTTATTAAGAAAATTTAATAATAACAAAACCTTTAGTTAATAAAAACTATTATTATAAATTAAAAATTCCAAAAAAAATTGTATAAAGATCACTTCATGTTTTTAGAATGAATTTATCAATAAAAGTATTTTTTATTTAGATATATAGAATTTTATTAGAAAATATAAATTTGTAAAAAATTTAATTTGAATTTTAAAAAATTAAAATCATTTTTCAATTCCACATATTAAAGGATAGGAGCAACTCCATTCTAGATATTAGTCTTCAACTTCCCTCTACCAAAGCTTTTTCTGTGGATAATTATCTTTCCAAGAGCATGTTACTGGAACAAACGTAAGCATAATTTATACTAATTATTTTATTAATTACATTCCTTTATATTCGAGTGATGGGGTCAATATGCATAAATTTTAACACTAGGATGGATCTAGGACCCTTAATGCAATCATAGAGAAACACCTGACGGTATTTAACAATTGGAGGGTCTGCATGTGCGATGCTACAAAGATTTAGGATCAAATGATATTTACTGTGTTATATGAATATGAGTTTCATTAGTGTTAGGTAGAGTTGAATTTGGTGATGTAAATAATTATTCACATTGAGATCTATACAATTTCTCACAAATTAAATAGTACTGGTTGCATCCAATGATATGATAAGGAAGAGAACAAAAGGTATATTAGTCATTGGGAAGAAGTTAGGGGTTTTAAATTCTCTTAAATAATATATTCATAGACATATGAGTTAGTGATCTAGGAACATTGTATTTTTATTTAATTTTAAAAGTTATATTAGTAAATTCATTTGATTATTTAAGTGACATGATATTCATTATAATTTTATGATTTAAATCATGTAATTATAATCAGTTATCAATATTATAAATTCGTCCTAACAATTTTAAATTCAAACTAATCAATAAGTTAATGAAATGGACTGACCATGTAACTATAAAAGGAAAAAAGTAATAATGATCTTCAAAAAAACATCAACGCCTTATATTTTAATTCATGTAAAATGATCCCAAATAATCATAGTCATAGGAAAGATGAATCCCCAAAAACAAAATAAATGCAAAAATTATAGAAATAATTCAAGCTAAGGAACAATAGAAATAAAAATAGAAATCCAAGTCATCAATAATAAAATGTTTCCAAAAAAATATTAATAATATAAGGATACAATTTAGAATAATATGAATGTAATATTTGAGAATCTATGTTATTTAATGGAAATATCAAATCACATGTACATAAATTGGAAGATGAATTGGGTCAAGGTTGGAAATGGAATATGAAAAAATATTTAAAAATGAACCCATATTCAATTTTTCCAAGGTATCTAACCTAATAATAAATAACATTGGATATCCAAAAAAATGATCAAGATAAAAAAACCACACAATTATTATGAGTTATAAATACATTTAACATAAAAACCCCTATATTTTTTTTGAGACTTATACCTACTAAAAAATTATCATGTTCCCCAATATTTGAGATTAAGAAATTTATCATTTGTAATGAATCTATCATGTATATGGGATGGGGGTTTAATTTTAAAAACATGTCAAAACTATTAATAAATGTAAATAAAATCATATAAAAAAAACTAAAACATTAAAATATTAATTCTAAGATCCATAGTTGAGGGTTCTTTTATATACTAACCTAAATATTAATAAAGAAAATTTTAATACCTCTATGAAGAATCAGTAATCGTCTAATTGGAAAGGGAAAAATAGTAGGTTAAAAAAAGTGTGTAACTGCTGCATCATTTTCCAAATTCAATTGAAAATAATATAATTTAAAAGATACCCATCCACCATAAAATCAAAACAATCACAAACAAACAATGATATTAAAATACTAAACCTCAAGGACATCTATAAGACCTTATAACTAAATATTATGATATTATTATACAATTATACTTCAAAACCTAACACTAGGGACATTACCTTTTGGGATCCAAAATACAATAATCACTAAATTCATTAATATAATTATATTTTACATACATATATTATATATTTCAATTTCAAAACATCATAGTATTAAAGTATATGGTTTGAAGTACCTAAATTTAGGAGATAACTACCTAAATGAATTGAAAATGTGTCAATGTTATAATTGGGGACATTCTAATTTATTATTTTATTCTCCTATAATTTTAATAAACCTAATCAATCCTTGTTTTTGAAATTTGGAAATAATATTCTTCATCAAAATGTTTTAGTAAATTAATTGGTTTTGTATTTTCCTGGGATTTGGAAATAATTTATATCAACCTAATTTTTCTATCATCATTTTAATTATTTTTGTATTAGTCTAACAATTAAAATTTTTAAATATTCATTAATAATTTTTATTTTTAAACTTATGTAAGTATTATATATTTATATTTAACCATATATAATATTCTATGTACCCTTATTCCAAGCATTGAATCATTGAATTAACATTATTCATGATTCATATGCCTTTACACAAGCCTTTTAGTCTAGGTTCTACCATTACACAATCTCAATGTATAATTATATTTGGTTTTATCTAACCCTTATGTCACACCCAATTTTTCATATTTTGAATTATGGTCTACTTTTTTGGAATCCATTTCTTTTTCATAGGTCCCGGTTCTAATGGGGGTTCAGTTTTTTAGTGTTTCAATTTTATAATATTTCAATGTTGGTTTTCCTTGGTTTTAATTAGTGTAAATTGGCCAGATGGAGTGTTTTAGACACCCACAGTTTCACCTTCTTGTGTTTACGCATTCTAGAATCATCTGTTGTAGTTCCCTAGCGTGTGGGGTTTCATTTGAGTGTTTTTAGCCAATTTTATAGGCCAGACGATTGGAGCATGGTATTTCCAAACTGTCCAGCCTAACCATGCAATGTTACATATTCATTCTAGTATCCCCTGCACGGTCTGCATAGGGTATTGAAAACAGTGAAGAAAAACCTTGTAGCCAAATACGGGCTTAATAAAATATATTCTAAAAATCATATTTAAGTGATTCATCTGCTCATTTAAGTCCCTAGGTGTTGGCTATCAACCATAGGGATCCCCCCTTCCTTCTAACTTATTTTGGGCCACATTTTATCCAATTTATCACAAAATATAAGTTTTTATTATTCATTTATTCATTAAATAATTCTTCTTCCTCTTCCCTCTTCTTTCTTATCCCAATGTTTCCTAGTTTTCTCTTATACCTTGGTCATGGTTGAACTAGGGTTCTATTTTCCACTAGGTTCTGATGAGGTTTATGTTCTTTTAGGTTTCTCATTTCACATTCTCTTTTTATTTAAGATTCATATTTATCATTGTATTTACACACTATAAACATTATAATTATGGTTTAATATTTCTTTAATGACATTGTTTGATGTGAAAATTGTTTTTTATGCCAATTTTGTGAAATATAGTGGTGTTTTGTAATAAAAGTGAACCCGAAGTGTTTGTTTAAATATTACATTATCGTTCCCACATAGTTTGAGATGTTTAGAACCAATTTTATGGAATTTTTAAAATGTTTTATAAGATTAAATAAATTTATGTTATTAAATTGGTGTTTTATTCCTTATCAAGTTCATAAAATAAATTGTTTTGATTAAAAGAGCATGTCAGGGGTTCCGTAGATTTATCTATAGGATTTTATGTGTTATGTGTGATTTAAAATGATTTTTTATTTTTAAATTAATGGGAATGATGTTTTTTTTTATTCTTTTTCCTTTTTATGGATTTTCGTTGCTTCTTTCATTTTAAAAACAATTGGGTTTTTGGGTTATAAAATATTTTGGCCCGAGCTTTCAGAAAATGGATTGATGTGGATCCTTTTAAAAACTGTTTTGTTTTGAATATGTAACCTATGTGTTTTATGAAATTTATGGAAGTGTTTTTATATATTAAATTGTGTACATACTACTCTTAATAAAATATCAATGCATAACTTTGTCAAAAAATAGTATTGAGAAATTATTAAAGTCCCATTTGGAAACATAGTGAAAAATAATGAAATTTTTTATTATGAAATACTACTGTGGTTGTTTATCTTTCCATTATTGTATGTATATAACAGATTGGTTGTCTTTAATTGGAATTACTTTTTATCCATATAAGAGTTCCTTGAGTTGTACTCTTTATGTTATTTTTGATTAATGGCATGAGACAGATCCTTAGTGTGACTCAGGATGATTTCTATTGTGAATTTTTATTATATTTATGTTGTGATTGGATGCTCAACAAGAATCACTTGTCCACCCCTTTTTTATACCTGAGACATGAGAATCTGGAATATTGGTATAATATTCTAAGAATGAGTGTTTCACTAGTAGGTCATGGTACTAACAAATATCCCATAGTAGGTGGATATATTGGGTTTATTATTATGGGAAATTCCCTTGAACTTCCCTAATGGAGAGAGGCCAAGAATATTGAGCATTTTGATTTCATTATGTGTGAAATGTAAATAGGGATGAGGTCTTAGTTACTGGTGTGTCAAGATTATTCTTGATCTCCTTGGACCACCCATGTCTATTGGATTTCATTTGATTGAAATGATGAATATGATGCTTGTATGTATATTTACATTCCTCTATTCTGTTATTACTGTTATGACTATTTATGTATTGTTTTCCATGGAATGCGATGTTCTAATTTAAATAATGATTCTGAAAATGGTTTTCTAATTAAATTTTGGTATCCTCCCTCTATAAATCTAAAAAATGTGAAAATTATTTTTCACTTGAAAATTATAATAGCACACTAGTGATATGAATCATGTTTTGGAAATGAATTAGGGAAATGGATCATACATTGTTTCGAGAAAAATATTGAAAACCATAATTTTATGTATTGTAGTTCATCTTCGAATTTTTTTCTTATATTTTAGTGGATGTTAATTAACAATAGATTATTCATAAAGCCTACTAAGTTTTAATACTAATGCCTATAGTAATTTTTTTATCCCTTGTGCTAGTTTCAGCTTGAGTTCAATCACCTTGAGTGACTCTAGATCCATTTTTTGGAGAGTGACCAAAATGGTCAGATGGAGTTAGTCGGTTTTCTGGTTTGGTTGGTTGATTTTTCTGGTTCATCTATATTTTCAGTTTTTTGTAAGAATGATGTCGAATTTAATTTTATATAAATTTTTTGGGATTTCTATTTCATTCTGCTATTTGGTTGTGATTTATAATTAGTATAAATCATTCACTTGTATACTCTGATAATGACTGACCCTAGTTTTCAGCCCGTGGGGATCAGGAATACCCTTTCATCCTTTCCGCAGATCAATTTGGGTGCCCAGTAGGGGGTCGACCCAGGCAGGTTTGTGAAAAAAAAGTTATCAGAGGGAGGTCAGCTCTTATCAGAACATTCCTTTTAGATCACCCTAGACAATTTGGGTTGGTCGAGGTAGAAGGTATAGAATTTTTGGGACTTTAGGGGTAGGTTCCGTAAGAGCTTCGAGAACTCTTTCTCATTCTAATCCTCTAGTTTCTTTGTAATGTTTGGTTTTCTTAGATTCATGACCTTTAGGTGTTGTTCAGTGATTGGGATATGAGAAGGGGAGTTGGAATAATGGTCTCCATGAGCACTGAAGGCCTAGAATGCTATGTAGAGCCAAGGCATGGTCTTAAGAAGTCTCTCCATGATGGTGGTGTGTTTTACATATGGCCTCCAACCATATGGTCAAGTAATCCACCAATAGTAGAAACATTTTGTGGGTCTCTTGGACATTTTTTGGATTCTTAAAATTATTTTTGATATCCCTGTTTGAGAATTGTGAAAATGGGTTTTAAAATAATGATTTTATCTTGAAAAGTGGTAAATTGGTTTTCAAAATTTAATATGAGAATGGTTTTTGAAATGCGGGTTTTTGTGAAACAAATAATGGGGATAAATTAAAAATGATTTAACAAGATTGGATTTTCCGTAATCAAAACATGTGATTTTTTATAATAAAATGTTTCAAAAGTATTGAATATTTTAAGATGATTATAAAAAATTGTTTTCAATGGGGTGTGTTGGGATATTGTCAACTATTTGAATCGGTTTTAGAAATTGGTTTTTAGCGGTTGATATTTTTATGTAAAGGGTTTTAGCTTCTGTGGTTGTTAGATAATGAAAAGAGACCTTGATGAATTTTTAAAAATGGGAAAGGGCTATTTGGAATAGAATTTTTGTTTTGGAAGTTTTATTAAATTAATGAAAATGGGTTTTTTATCAGATGGTTCTTCTTGAAGTGTGGGGTTTTTTTTGAAATCAAAAAATGATTTTTGACGTGGTAGTTAGTGATCCTTTGGTATGTACATGACTGTTGGAATGATATTGTTTTGTTTTATACTTTGGTGTTTTCATAGGTTGTCACATGGATGGTTTTATAGATATATAGATCGATGGATAGTATGGAATCATGGTTGGGTTCCCAGGGTGGCATGTAAATGTTCATGTGAGTGAGTCTTGATGAAGCCCCATTAGTGAATGTGGACAAACCCCAAGTTAGTTTGTTTTTCAAGAGTGTTTTTATCTGAAACATTAAAACATTTTTTATAAAATTATTAATAGGTGTCTTGTTTTTCATTTTTCTTAGAAGTTCTATTTGTTATGTATGCTTTTTATGCTCTAGAATCCGTACTCTAGTTGTGTATCTAGATGGGATCTTGTTAGTGGCTTGGATTAGGAGAAAAGTTCACTGGGATTTCGAATGTCTGTTGAATGTTTGATGTGGCTTCTGATAGTTTTCCATTAGCATGTTTTTTAGTTGATCAACATAAGAATTCATTTCAAATATAAAATCAACATCTTCGGATGATCCCTCAACTTGTTGTGGGAATAGAGAACTGTTTGGGTTTGATTTAAAGTTCTTTCCTATTATAGTTATTCTCTCGGTTGTGGTGGTTGTTCTCTATGATATTGATGTACTTTTCATGTTCATTATTCATTTTTCTCCCCATTTGTAGTGATAGAAAATGGTGAGGTGTATCATCTATGACTCTATTTGGGTAAAGGTGTATTTCTTGAACTACTTTGTTTCCTAGGGTGTTGCGATCCATAACTCTTGACTGCAAGGCAGTAGATGATTCAACCCACAGAGCACCAACCATAGGTCTTAGATTGGAGTAAGCATGTAGTTTGGAAACCTGATTTTGTTGGACGTTTGGTTAAGTTTGTGCCTCCACCATTATTGTGAGTCAGTTTTAGTATTTCTATTATAGGCCCTCTATCAATGAAATATTTCCTCTTGTTTCAAAGTGTGGTTTGGACTTATTCCACAAGCAGTGTCTGTGAGTGTGCTTTCAAAGATCTTGTTTTTCCATCAGTGTACCTGTGTGGACCAAACATGTGAATCTGCTGTGGTCTTGGATTTTAACTATTCAGAGGTGAAGAGTGATCGGTGGTCATCATCTATGGTTCCATCTATCCAGTCATTGGTCCCCTTCCCTCCCATCCCCATGTGATGGGTGTTTCTAGTCTATGTTAAAAGTTTTATCATAGTTTTTGTTCACTTCATTTGGGTTCGTGTAGTTCAAATTCTCTAGATGAGTTATTTGTAATTTTTGTCATTCTTGTTTTGGTAAGGTTTTGGTGGGAGATTTTTGATTGGCTTGTATGGGAATGTCCTGTTTATAGATCATATTGAATTTTTATTTAGTCATTGTTAGTTGGTTCTTAGTGGTGTGGTGAGTCACTATGGGTATCATGGAGTTTTCCCTTAAGATTTCATTTGGTGGTAGTTTATTTCTAATGGAAGGGAGTCCATTCAGACCTCCCCTCAGCTGGTGATCTATTTCAGGTATAGTTTTGGAGTTTTTTCAAGATAATTATATTTCTTTTGATGTTGTTTATTTCTTAGTTTCCTCTTTCGTTTCGGTGAACATTGGGTTTTTTGGTGAAGGCCCAATGGTATTTTTTAGATTGGTTGTGGATATGGGGGCTTGATACTTCAATTAATTCATGTAAATATGGCTTTACGTGTTACTTTGTTTCAAGAAAGATGCATATGTTCCATTTTTTCGAGTGAAATTTTATTGGTTGAGTAGTTTGGATCATGTTGATGTGGAAGCCTTAGTCGTTGATCAATTATCTAGAATGTATTATGGCTTTCCGAGGATATAAAGCATTAATTCTAGGGAGAAATGTCACACATGATTTTTCATATTTTGGTTCATGGTCAGGTTCATTGAGAATACCAAACTTTTCCTCAAGTCCCAGGATTGATAGCGGTTGAGTTTTGATGTGTTTACATTGTATAATATTTCAATCTTGGTTATCCTTGGTTTGTGTTGGGAGAAATTGACATGTTGGAGAGTTTTGGACACCCACAGTGTCACCTTTTTTTTAATCCGTCATGAATAATTGGGCGGGGTTCCATGTTGTCTAGGGTGTCATGGGATGTTTTTTAGAATTTTTTTTATGAAGAACAATTTGCGAATGGTTTTCCAAAATTTTGCAACATAACCATGTGAAGTAGCAGATTCCTTCTAGTAACCCTCGCACGGTTTGCGTACTGTTTTCCAAATCATGCCGCAAATCTGTATAGCCACATATGGGCATAATAAAATTTATTATAAAAATAATATTTAAGTGATTACAACTCTCATTTGAAGCCCTAGGTGTTGGATATATGCTAAAGGCCCCCCCATCCTATCTCCTTTTGGGCCTCTTTTGGCCAATTTGTAACCGATGGTTAGTGATTCTTCCTAATATCTTAATCAAATAATTCTTCTTCCTCTTCCCTCTTCCATATTCATTCATATTTTCATTACATTCTATTCTCCCCATTTCATTCCAGACCTTGGGTGGTATTTTCCCCAGTTTTTATGGGGGTTTTGTTCTTTTAGGACTGCTCTTCATAGATCTTGGGTTTTGGAACCCATGGCAGGTATTTTTGAGTGTGCATTTCCATTCCTCCATGTATTTTATGTAGGACTCCCATTTTACAATTCCATTATATTTATGATACATCTTTTTCATGTTATGTTCAACCTCTACAAATTTTTATTATAGTTTTATATTCCTTTAATGACATTATTTTGTGTGCAAAGTGGTGTATGTGCCTTTTTTTTAAATGTTGTGTTGTTTGGTTATAAAAGTTCACACCAAGTGATTGTTTAAATGTTCCATTATCTTTAAATACTAGTTTTTGATGTTTCAACCCTATTTTATGGAATCATGAACATATTTTAGTATCTCAAACAAATTTATATAATGTAATCAGTGTTTTAGTTTTAGTCTAGTGCTTAAAATAAATTGTTTTGTTTAAAAGTGAATGCTATGTGTTCGGTAAATTACCTGGTTGGATTTTATGTTTTATGTGTTATTTAAAATGATTTTTTAATTTATAAATGCATGGGAAGCTTGAAAAAAGGTATTTTTTGGGTCTTCTATGGATTTTATTTGTGTCTTTGGTTCTGAAAACAAATGGGTTTTTGGGTGGTAACATGTTTTGGCCCGAGAAGCTAGAAAATGGCTAATTTCGCATCCTTATTAAAATTGTTGTGTTTTGAATATGTAACCTGAGTGTTTTATGTGATTTATTAAATAGTTTATCTATGTTAAATGGTGTGCCTACACCTTTCTATTAGAAGTGAAATGTTTTCCTTTTTCAATTGATAGTTTTGAGAAATGCTTAAAGGTTCATTTGGAAACATAGTGAAAAATGGTGAAATTATTTATTATAAAAACCTCATGTGGATGTTTCTCTTGACAATAAAGTATGTATATATATGATGGGATAACCTTATCAAGGAATCCTTTGGATAAATAATGAGAGTTCCTCAGGTTGGACTCTTCATGTTTCTTTATTAACAACATGAGATCGGTCCTTGGAGTGACTCGGGATGACGCATGTTGTGAATTATCAATATATATATGATGTGATTGGATGACCAGATGAAATCAGTTCCCTCACCCACTTTTTATACATGAGATAGGGTGACCTATAATATTGAGAGAATATTATATGAATGGGTGTATCCTTGGTATTTCATGGTACTGACTAGTGGCCAATAGTAGGTGGATATATTGGGTTTATTGCTATGAGATTTTCCATCGACCTCCCCTTAGAAAGGGATCCTTAGTGTGTTGAGCATCTTGATTTTATCAAGTTAGAAATTTCAATGGGGATGAGGTCTTAGTTCAAGGTGTATTCTAGATTATTCTAGATCTCTTAGGTTCACCCATGTATATTGGCATTAAATTTCTTACAGTGATGAATATAAGGCTAGTATATATATTTACATTGCCCTTTTTGTGTTATTAGTATTGCGCCTTCTTGTGTATTTGTTTCCTAGGAAATTTATGGTCTTATTTTAGAATATTTTATGAAAATGGTTTTCATATTAAAGTGATTTATCCTCCTTTTAAAAATCTGAAGAATTTAAGCATCAATTTCCCCTTCAAAATGCTAACGGCAGACTAGTGAAATGAATCTAGTTTTGGAAATGAATAATGGAAATGGCTCACACTTTGTTTTGAGAAAAATATAGAAACCCTTACATTTTTATATTGTAGTGAAAAAATATAATTTTTTTCTCTTATTTTAAGGGATGTGAATTGAGAATAGATTATCGGGCTAGCCAACAGATTATTAATAATCATACAAATAGTTCTATTTGTTTTTAACCCTTGTGAAGGATTTAGCTGGAGTTTAATCACCTTGAGGGACTTGGGATCATTTTATTAGAGAGTGACCAGTAGGGTCAAATAAACATAGTGGGTTTTCTGGTTCAATTGGTTGAGTTTTATGGTCAATTTTTTTTTATTTTCTTGTACGAATATTGTAAATTTTAATATTATATAAATTTTTATTTGGTTGTCCATTTCATTCCACTATTTCATCGTTTTTTATATTTGACTAAAATAGTTAACCTGTATAATGTAATGATTTTTGTCTTTAGTCACCATCCCATGGGGATTGGGAACACCTTTCATCCCAGCCACAGATTGGTGTGGGTGCCCAGTTCAGATTCAACCTAGGCCGGTTCATTAAACATTACGTATGTATTATAATTTTTTCATTACCATGATGTAATTCGAATTTACCCTGACACATTTCTTTTATTACCTATACGTAGTGCATAAAAATTCTACTTTACATTTATATATGTGTCTAATTACCATTATATAACATATAAATGTTCTTTTTTCCCCAAAAAATAGTTATCTAATCGTTATGAAACATATTAAAAGGTAATCATTGAAGAATTATCCATGTACATGATGCAATTTGTAGTTCAAATAATGATACTTCTAGTTCACCTTTGTTACACTATATTATATAATGTTAATACTAGTTGACATATGCTACTTCCAATGCAACAATGCTACCACCATACTAATGTTTCTACCACCAGTTTGGATGTGTTATCATCCACTCAAATGCTGCTTCTGCCAAAATTGATATTCTTACATTAGAAAAACTTTCTACTCAAAAAGGATCTTGATACCGCCAACTCAGTTTTTCTACCATCAAATAAAGAATGATACTTTTAGTAGAAAAATGATATTTAGAGTCCCCTTCAGCAAAAATTTGAAATTATGATAAACTTATATATGTGATGAACTATGGATAGTAGGGATCTTCTACTGTCAGAAGGATCTACTACTGTCATTTGAAGCATGAAACTGCTAGTTCAATTTTTTTATAGTCAGTCTATTCATGATACAGCCAATTGAAATCCTTCTACCACATAAATATGGAATTATAATCAAATTATTTAGTTCAAAAACATGATTATATTATTTAATTACTTATATAAATATGTAAATTTTAAAATTATTATTATTAGAGAAAACACATAAAAATAATGAGAATGTTTGGAATTCCAAATATGGTGGTCAATATGAGTAATTTTATCATTAAATTATTATCCTATAATAAATAATTGGATTTTTTGAAAATATATAATATTATAGGATCCCCTCATTCACATTTTTTTCACAAGTAATTTATACTACCTATTGAATAGTTTTTATTCTGTGCTTACTAAAAATATATGATTTCCTAGTGCTACAAATGAATCTCTATTTTTTACAGAAAAAAATGAATCCCTGTAAACAATATTTGATGAAAAAAATTGGATAGATTTAATTTTAATCCAAAAGAACAAAAATAAAATTCCAAATCAAATCCTAATTAATTATATAAATAATAACCACACACACTTCTGTAGTATTTCATTCTAATTCCGTGTTCTAGAATAGATTTGGGATATGAATACTTTAAATTATACAATTAATAGCCCAAGATTTTATACCATATCAGATAGTACAAGAAGCTATCTATTTTTATTTTTACACCTATTATACCATGAATAACCATGAATGATTTTGTGTGTAGTCTAAAATACCTTGTGTGAAGTTTTATTTCAAAAAATAATCATTGTTTTACATCAGTTTTATTGTTTAATAAACTACATGGTAGAAATAAGATGTCTAGTGGATATGATTAGGTCATGATGTGATACTGAACCCCTTTTTTATACTTTTTTGTTTTTCTATTCTATTTATAATTTTTTAATAGTTTTTTTCAAAACAATTTAGAGAAAAATTCAATATTTGTTATATTTCATTAATTTTCATATATTTTGGTTTATGTGATTATATTGAATTCAAAAGGTAAAGTCATATATAAATTGAATTAACTAGTATATAATCTATCTTTTGATAAATATTTCAAAAACTCTAAATTATATATTTCTACTATTTTAGTTATGAAGGTGTTTTTATAAATATTATAAGTTTATTTAAATTTTTAAAAATAGAAAATTTATTGGAAACTCAATTCACCCCCACTTTGGAGTTATCCACTAGGAACAAAATATTGTATAAGAGAATGTGTTTGATTTTTCTTTTCATCTCGTTTACAATGATCGTGTTCTTAGAAATCTATTTTTTATTTTTTATTCCCAAATTTATTATTATGAAGGCTAAGTCAAAAGGTTATACTAAAAAAACCTCATTGTTTTAATGGTAAAATTTATGGTTAGTGGAAAATAAAATAGAAACTTCATCTTGATAGTATTTATTTTGATATTTTTGGATCTATTGAAGTTCAATACGTAAAACCAAAAAAAATATAGAATTAAATGTGATACTATAACTAATGTTGATTATGATTCAAATTTAAAATCCCATAAGGATGTATTTTTTGATTTAGGATAGGGTAAATTTAATAATATATCATCATATGGTACTATTTATGAAATTTTGGATACCCTTTCTATGTATCATGATGGAACAAATAGGGTTAATGCTCTTATTTTAATCGCATATACTATTATATATGATAAAATCAAAATGAATCCTAATGAAGTTATCTATCACATGTATCACAATTTCAATGATATCATAAATACAATAATTAAACATGGATAAAATTTGAGAAAAAAAGATGAAGACTAATGATGAATAAATGTCTACAATATAATTAGTGTTGTACTATAATATATTTTTCCAAATAATGTGACATAAATAAACTACCAATTAACGATATCATTAGAGATATGATGATTTATGAAGAAGAATTGAAGTTAAATTATTAAGACGATAAATCAAATAGAAAACATAAATCCCTTTAAGATTCCAAATCAAAATCTAAGGATATTGTCAAACCGGATAGTACAAGTGGAAGTGATGATGCTATAGATAGAAATGAGATATGGATCATCAATATGGAATATTTAAGTAGTTTTCACAATATAATAAATTGTTTTATAAATCAAAAATCTAAGGAATTTATGATAAAAGATGATATTTTAGTAAATATTAGAAAAGGATGACTCCTCTATTGTGATTTTGGGATATTAATGTAAGACAATGGGACATATAAAATCTTATTTTATGAAACTAAAGGATAATAAAATTTATATATATAAATATAAAAGGAAAAAAAGTCATGAATTACATTTTTAGTGTGTCTAATGATATCTCTAGAGTCTCAAATTCAATAATAAAACATGCATATTATAAATAAAATCAATGCTTTATGGATTCTAATTATGAGGTACCATGTACATATTTTAATATTATATTAGATGAGTCTAAAATCTAAAATGAATAATTAATGTAATATTAATCTATCTTATAAGATAACATGATTGAGAAAAAAGATAAATATAAAAATTTAAAATATTATAATATTTTATGTGACATAGATAATTATTATTTCAGTTTGTAAATGGAAAATATTTCTTGTATGATAATGAAAAATAATAAACTAAAACTGGTAGATAAATGTCTTATAATGTATTTGGAACAATTTGTTGACAGTAAAAAAATATTAATAATATGTTATCTGAATTTTAAAATACATTATCTAATCTATAATCAGCAATGGATCTAAATAGAATGGTAAGCTATACAAAAATAATTTCATTCATTTTTCAAAAAACAAGACATCAGGTTCATTGGAAACTACTAGTTATGAAAATAATTCATTAAAATTTAGTCCTAAAAAATACTTTCTATCTAAATTTGTTTTATGAATTTCTTGTAATCCTATGAAACAGTGGTGGATTCCCAAGACATTATTTTCTAACATTTCTATATCAAGAAAATCTAGGTTCCAAATTCATTTGTTTCTTGATTTTATTTAGGAAAATGATTAAAATGATTCAAAAAAACAAAATATTTATTATCTGGTCTATCAGAGTTCTAGAAATATGATTGGATACTATTAAATCTTCCATAATATTATACTGTTGGATTATGTACATTTCAATTTGATGAAATTGTAAAACAACATACTTTTGGCCCTAAAAAAATTAGTAACCCTGAATTTTTCTTTATTAATATAGTTTTATTCATTGATGGTCTAAAATAATACATGATTAGTATTTGAAAGTTCATTATAATGATTTTAATGTTAAATTTTAAAATAATTATTATTAGATTTATTATTCCGCGCATTCTTTAGTATTTACTATATTGAGAAACTATAATGTTTCTGTTGTCAATTAAATTTTTTATTTTCTCCAGATTTTTTATGTGATTTTCATATAGAATCAATGTTTTGGAATAGAATACTATCCTAAAATAATTTATACTCACATATAAAGATAAAAAAGAATTATTTATTTAGGGATATAAGTAAGCTATAATTCCCTATAACCAAATTCTACAATCTTTATGAAAAGGAAAAGAAACATAAAATTTCTTTCAATCCAAAAAAGTGGTCTCTACCACTCAACAACTAGAATTGGTTCATATGTATTAATTAATATACATAAAGATTATATTTGGGTATAGAAACTCTATTCTTATGTTATTGATGATGATTATTCATTATATACATGTATGTTTTGGCTTTCCCAAAAATGTGAATCTCCATATTGTTTTAAAAAATAAAACAAATTAGCTGAGAAACTTCATGGAACCACTGTTAGAATCATGATAAGTGATTATGAAAGAAAGTTCAAGAAACAAGACATTGAACCTCTTTAATCATAATATGGCTATATTCATAATTTCTCAAAACCATAAACACCTCAACTAAATAGGGTTGTTGAATGTTGAAATAGTACCCTTTAAGAATTTAATATAACTATAGTCAGTGAACATAACATATCAATCTATTTTTTGACCAAATTTGATAACCCTACTTATCATGTAATTAGTTCATTTCTTATCAAATAAATCTTTAAAAAGACCCTATATGAATTTTGTAATTCTAGAAACCCCAAAGTAAATTTTTTTGATTCTTTAGATGGAAATTATAAATTCTAAATAAAACGATAAATTTGGAAAATAAAAGTTTAAAAAAATGTATGAATTGTTTTTTTTGATATTAAATCTATTGTAAATCATATAGAGTATTTAAAAAGAAATATAATTCCATGGAATAAATTGTTCAAGTCACAATTTACAAGAATGATCTAAATGAACTAAAACTAGCTATAGATAATCTTGATGGTGTATATAAAATATTATTATCAATAATACCCCTAAATTTTATACCCATTAAATTATTTTAGCTAAAAAATATCCTAGAATAAACTGTCAAATCCTTCCAGAACTAGAAATATACTTGGAATAACCATGTACCTCATTACCATGAACACATATATCTCTCAAAACCCACCCTTTGGATGATTGTATCGAAGATCTAGATAAAGTTACTCAAATCCAAGCCTCACACAGAATCCAATTCGACCAAAAATACTTCATTTCATTACTTGAACCAAATAATATCAATAATCAAACCAATGATGAACAATGGGTAATATTTACACAAGATGAATTAAATCAAAATAAAATAAATAAATTCAACGAATTAGCAGATACTACTAATGTAAAACAAATTTTTGGAACCAAGTGTCTTTATAGAAATAACATGTATGAATATAGAACATTTATTAGAAATAAATCAAGATTGAATGCATAAGAATACAAAAACTAAGAAGTGATAGATAATAAAGGAAACATTTTCACTATTAGATAGAATTTAAGCCATTAAAAAACTAGAAAAATATACAACAAATCTAAATTTAATACTATATAAAATGTATATCAAGATTGAATTTCAAAATTAATATAGTATTAAGGATGTTTTTTAAGATGAACCACTTGTATTTCAATATCCTCCCTTTTAAAATCAATTTAATAAATTAACTACATTCCTTTATGGATAAAAAAATGTTTCAGGATATTGGTATTATAGGTTTAGAAATTTTATTATTTCAATGGGTTATTAAAATATTCATTCTAACCATACTCAATTTATTAAAAACTTCCAAGGACTTATTAGTACTTGAAATATATTTTGATGATATTATTTCATGTTCGTCAATAAATTTTTACGTATAAAATTTTCAAAATAAATAAAAAATAAATTTGAAATTAATATAATCGGTGAGTTAAATTTTTTCTGGTTTTCAAATATTTCAACATATATAAGGAATTATTTTATACCGAATTCTGTATTTAATGACTATAATTTTTCTTGTATTATTTTTTCATATTAAATGGAATATTTTTTAGACAATTCATCATGAAGACATCAGAATTTGAGGCCTAGTATGCCTAGAATAAATTTTTGAATTATGTTAACTATATTAAATAGAATATATGTGATATTTTATTTAAAAGTGAAATTTCTTCTAAATGGGTTCTTGAATTAGAAATTCTGGGGTACTGTTGTTTTCAGAATGATAGTTTTACCCTGAGCCTGACTTAACATTAGTCAGCAGGGGTCATTTGTTGAAAAGCCATCAGGAGTACCAAAATTGGTAATATTATTCAATAATATTATTTTGTTTCTTTTTTTTGATGTAGTGATCTTTCTATCTTAATAACTATTATTATAGAATCCAAGGGTTATCCACATAACCATTGAATTATTGGAGGACCATTGGGGAGTGATATGGGAAACCCTCTTTGGTGAACAACGTTGAAGAATCATGTAACATTGATTAAAGAACCTCAGATTTAATGGTTCATGTTGATGATTACTACAATTGATCATTCTTCATTAGTGATCAAAATGAATCAAGGTAGGGCATGTGTTTTAATTCATACATTTCCCATTCTTCATTTCTGTGATGAACGCGGACCAATAAATGAACAGATTGGCCTTTGGATCAATCATTATGTTGGATGGGATTATTTTATGGTTTTATTAGGATATTTCTTCATGGGTGTTGAATATTCATTTGTTATTTTAATGGAAATAAATAAAGATCGACCCAAACATAAATCTAGGTTCATTACTCTTCTTCGGATTTTTTTCTTTTCTCCCAAGATTCATCATTCTCCTTTATATTCTTTTTCCCCATAGTGTTTTATTTTTGAATGATGATTCGTATCGAATCTAATTCATGGACCAACAATCTGAAATAATTTATTAGGTATTAATTTAACACAAAAGTGGTGTTATGGTTGTTTTGATAGTGAATTGAATGAGGGTTGGTGTCGATTTCATGTTCTTCGGTGCGTAATGATGAACAGTGACAAGATCATGACCCATAGATCTTGGAAAATATCGCAAAACTGGGTATGTAAACCAGATCTAATTGCTATGTGGGGCCACTTACAACAGTTGGGGTTTTTGGGAGAACATTAAATATCACACGACATGTGATCTTATGACCAATCATTAGGGATTTCTTGGGTAACATTCTGTGTATATTTGGAAGTACACAAACATGGGGTGGATTACATGGGTTACTTGCACAGTGTGTGCTCCACTGCATGACATGCCCTTGAACTGGTACAGGGGTAAAGCCTTATACTAGTACACAGGCATATGTACACGGGTTTCATCCATGTAATGATACATTGGTATACTACATAGGTAGTCTACAAACCGCGTAATACCATACATGCATGATTGAATGTCATGGGTTATTTCATAAGGGAAGAACCCAAGGTCAAGGGGTAGACATGTAACCCTTCTACACATTGTGTACTCATTTATAATATGCGTAGATATCTTATACTCCATATCATGAAATGATTCATTAAGGGTTTCTTCTCTTTTTCCTTTATCTTAATGTAGGCATGAATCATTTTTTAATCCTAGGATTCAGATCCCTTCACCAGGAATTTCTAGATAGAGTCATTGGAATACCTCTGAGAGGCTTGGAGTGAGATATTGTATTCATATTCATTACCTTTGTGGAGTAATTTGTATCAATGTGACCAACACTACCCGGGGGTCAACCCTCAACATGGAAAGGTTATTCCAAATTGAGTTTATTGGTATCACCCTGTGGCTGTGGAAGTGATCTTCAACTGTGTATTGTATTCTCTTCAGATCTATCAGTGTATTCTTTCTCAATGATGTGACATGATGAGAAGAACCACTTGGGTGGACATCCTCTATGCTATCTGGCACCGGATTAAATTCTCATAGATGGGTTCTTCCTTTAATCATTGAGTTGGAATCCTGGGCCTTTATGATATGGTTGTATCCTACCATTAGACTATGTGTATTGGAATAAGTATATCTAGATATTCATGTTTTATGTGTAGTATAAATATACCTGTGTAGAGATGATTGTATTTACATTAATATATACTTATGGTTTTGTGTGTCCTATTGATTATTGTTATACTCAATCCTACACGGGCTTTAGCCACATGCGTCGTGTCTCTTAAAGATGATTGATCTTTCAATGGAGTCATAAATAGGCTAGGATTGGATGGTTTTTAGTTAGAGTGAACATACCTATGTCTGTTCTTGCTTCTTTCAAATAGAAGGCCAAGTTACATTACATTTAGGTTGGACCTATGTTATAGAATTTATTGTTGTGGTTATTTTATTTTTCCTTATATACTTTCTATACTTTCTAATTTACTCTGGTTGTGGGATATATATGAATGAATGCATGGTTTATCTTTTGTTTTTACATTTCAATTTTTTTCTTGGAGATGTGTGTGTACATGTTTTTGGTATATTCCTCCCATGTTCTTGCTATGCATACTCGGTGCTAGTTTCCAGCCCCTAGCTTATTGGAGGTAGGCTAGGAGTGTTGAGTTGTGTGACCACTTGGACAAGATGTGATAGTGTGGTGTAATAGGTGGTTTGTTCTACATTAGTAATGATATTCTATAATATAGGTTTGGGAAAATAGTGTTAAGTTTATATAGTTTAGCTTTCATGCCAAGTAATTAAGTGTAGGTGTTTTCTCACGTATCCATGAACCACTACTACGATCATCTATTTTTCAACTCGATGCATGAGAACAATGGTTTCATTGAAAACAATTGTAAATGAAAAATATAAGAATGGGTTGTGGCTTCCATGTCCTTCTTAGGTCATATCACCATATAGACCCATTAACAATGGTACATCATATTTATTTCAGGATGCCTCTGTGACATATACATGCTAGGATTCATCATAAAGATAACAAGGATGTACCTCTCAGTGACCAGGCTTTGATATATGGTCTTGTGTTTGAGATATTAACTCATGATGGTGCACCATTCATACCACCGATAGTGAATCACGTGGTACCCACAATACCCTCAGATGAGGTGTGTAGGCGTGGCACACATAATGAGTTTCAAATATAGATACCCCTTAGCTTCTAAAGCAAACTCAACGCACAAGAGGTTGAGGACTTTATTGAGGTAGTAAACTGAATTTTCTTTACAATCAGGTCTCCAAAAAATCAGATGGTGGTCCTGGTTTCCAATGTTCTTCATGGGTTAGTAGGGCGATGGTGGGGTTTAGTTTCCCTGTCATATGATGAGGTGACTCTTTCATAGAACATTTTTTATCATATCTTCCAATAGGATTTCCCACAATCTTCACTGATGGATTTGAATATCTAGGAGATTATTTAGCTCCAATAAGGAATCACGATTGTAGATGTGTATTCTTAGAGGTTTACCAACCTTTCTAGTTAATTGATGGATATGGTTTGAGAACAATTATTCAGGTATTGGACTATTGAGTGAGGTCTACATAGAGAAATATGAGCCAATGTTATTTCTCTATTTATTCCTACCTATTTTGGGGTTCTGGAGTGATAATTTTTGGTCGATAGTTTCTTGGATGAGAACATTCTACTAGTGGTTGTTAGCAGTGGGAATGTAGGGTCAGAGATCTCAACTATAGAAAATCAACATATTTTTTAGAACATGGACATCAGAGATGGTTCAAGATGTTGTCTCAAGAAAACGAATCTACAGATCAGATCTCAAATGTTTTGTATAGTTATCCTAGAGGGATTTGTCTCTATTGATGTGAAAACATGGGACATCTTTCTTGATATTGTTTGACCAACTTTAAAAAATACAGAGAAACCATATAAGGGAAACCGTGGTGATTACAGTGGCGTGTGTAGGAATGTATATATGTATGAGGGAATGATAGTTGATCTAGGAGAGCAGTTGGAGGGGTAGCGGTTTTGACCTATTACCACCAACACCCCTAGGTGGTCCTCACCAGTCACGTGGAGCTGCAGGATATGGGAGGGGGAAATTGCAGGAAGTTTAAGCTTATAAACAAGGGGCTCCATGAATGATTCAATGTATAAATTTTGTCTTTCCAACCTTAGTTGTAGTATTTATAGATAAAACTTTTATCCATTCCTTTCACACCGAATGTATTTTTCAATTCATATAGATTATGGTTTATCCATTTACATGACCCTTATTATTGGATACTCCTAAAATAGAAGACTCAATGATCATGCACTTCTACCGGCAGTGTGACTTGACTCTTGGAGGTGAGTGTTTTTGTTGTGATATATTGGATGAATTTTAAATTCCTTACATCATAATTATTGGTATGGATTGTTTATCTACAGTTCACCTTCAGATTGACTATTTTAGGAGAAGGGTGTAGTGTGTCTGTAGTGATGGAACTGGGTTCTCCTTTTTTGGTGAAAAGGAAACCCAGGCAGTGCAGGATAAACTCATATATTTTAGGGGTCATACAGTTAATATTTAGTTGGATATCCCATCCATTGGTGTAGTGGATTCTATGAGTTTCCAATTTCATATAGTGTTGGAAGAGTACAAGGTCGTCTTCTTCGATGATTTTCTTGGTTTATTTTCGTACTGAGAGATATAATTCTACACTGATCTACTCCCGAGGAAAGAACTGATATTAGCTCCAGTATATCAGATGGATCCTATAGAGTTTTTTGAGTTGAGGTTGTAGTTGGAGGATTTTCTGATGACTGGATTTGTGTGACCTACTGTTTCACTCTAGAAACCCCTATTTTTTTTCAAAAAGGTAGTCAGGAGCTTGAGGTTGTGTGTGGGCTATCAATGTTTGAATCAGGTGACCATGATGAACACGTATCTAATACTAAGGATTGATTATATGATTGATCATTTGATAGGGGAATGCTGGTTTTTAAATATTGATCTCAGATTAGAATATCCCCATCTATGAGTACCGGAAGAGAATATACGAAAGATAACATTCCGATGTTGCTATAGTCACAATGAGTAATTTATGAAGACCATTGGTTTTTGGAACACCCCAATAGTGTTTATGGGACTCATGAATTGGAACATCTATCCTTTACTCAACCTTTTCATGGTTGTATTCATGGATTATATTCTTTTTTACTTAGTGTTCGAGGAGGAGCACATGGGACAGTTAAAGATAGTTATAGACATACTCTGAGAGCAACAACTATGTACAGGGTTCTCATAGTGACAGTTCTAGATTCATATGATCCACATTATGGGATTTGTTATCACTGAAAACGGAGTGGTAGTGGAGCCAACCAATATCATGATAGTGTTCGCATTGGAGCCGCCTAAGAATGTGAAGGTCATGAAGAGCTTCCTTGGGTTTCTAGGCTACTACCAGATATTCATACCAGACTTCCCCAAAATATCAGCCCACATGAAATATTTGGCTCGAAAGTGGAAACCATAATTATGGACAGAGAAGTGATAGTATTCCTTTCACATGTTGATGTAGAGGATGAAGAGAACTCCAAACATGAGATCTCTAAAGTAAGGTGTCGAGTACATAGAGTACTATAATTCCTCAATAACTATTCTTGTTTGTGTAGTGATGAAGAGAAAAGTGTTGAATTCCCCTGCATCATGCATGTTGAGACCACATTAGTATAACAACAAAATCCATGATCTTTAGTTAGGAGTGGTAGTCTTATCATGGAAGATGTGGCCACACTACCTGATGGGAGACTGGTTTGTTATGTCTTCTATAATCGAGTCCTCAATTATAATATTCAATTCATAAATATATTAACCTGAGTTAGAGTTGATGGCTACAGTTCCTCCATGAAAATGACATTGAAATATTTTATAATCATGGGGAGGGGAACATGGTAGTAGATTCTCTCATCTGGTGATCACGTTCATAGTTCATGAATGAGGTATAAGAGTAGTTGGCCACATTGTAGTTATTCCTTATGTGTGGAGAGAGAGGAGCATACCTCCAGTTGATGGTTTTCACCCCTACACTCTTACAACAAGTCATGGTTTCACAACATGGGGACACTGGTAGTGATAACCTACATGCCCAAATATCCACATGGTATGGTTATAATGGATATTCTAAATATAGGGAGCATGAATATGTTTTCAGATTATTCACTCTGTAACTAGTGACATTACAGGAGAATATTCTAATAGTGTTTCATACATCTCCTTTTTCGGTACATCAATGTGAAAAAATATATACCATGACCTTCAACATCTATTTTGGTTTCTAGGGATGAAGAGAGGATTTGAAGATCTTTTCTCTTGATTCCTTTCCTTTCAATAAGTTAAGGCTGAACATCATGTTTCCATAGGTTTGGCTAAAACCATTGTGCGGATAGAATGGAAGTGGGATGGTATAGATTTGGACTTCATGACCTGATTACGATGTACATCCAAGGGACATGATTATATCTCTATGATTATATATTATCTGACAAACTCATCCCACTTCCAAGCTATACAACAAAAATTTTATGTAAAGCGATTGAGATTCCCCTATGTATAGGATATAGTCTAACTCTATGGAGTCCCATAGATGATTGTTTGTGATCGTGATTCTCACATTACATCATGATTGTGGAAGAGATTAGACGACATGTTTGGGGCCCAATTAGACTTGAGCACAATGTTTTCCACACAAACTGATGGCCAGATAGAGTGAACCATTCAGGTTCTGGGGGATATGCTATGAGCTTGAATGATATAATTTTATCGTAGTTGGGAGGATCACCTACCACTAGTGGAGTTTAAGTACAAAAATATATACCATTTCAACATCTATATGGAACCATTTAAAGCTTTGTACAGTCGACACTATAGGTGTCCCCTTTGTTTGAATGACCTAGGAGATTCAGCATTCTTGGCCTCGAAGTTAGTGTAATACAATATAGAGACGGTTCAGATCATCTATGAATAGGTGAATACTACCCAAATCCATCACAAGTGTTTTGATGACAGGAGATAGAGGGCTTTGGAGTCCTTTAAAGAAGAATATATGTTCCTATATTTTTCACCCCGAAATAGATTATGGATATTTGGCTAGGGAGGCAGGCTATCTATGAGGTTTATTATCCATTTCCAGATACGTCCTATAGTTGGAGAGGTGTCATATTTCATAGCTCCACCACCATAGTTACAATAGGTACATGAAATCTTCCACATGTCTCTATTGTGGATTTACGTGCATGACCCATCATACTTTATCATCTCGGGAGAGATGGACATCATAGATGGAGAGACTTTTTTATATTTCCCAGTGGTGAACAAGGATTGGTATGTGAGGATTCTTTATAGGTCATAAATTCATTTAGTGTGTGTCTTGGGGAATCATGATAATCTCAAGGAGGTCAATTAGGAGTGGGATTCTCATATTAGTGCTCAATACCCACATATTTTTTACTATCCCTTGTTTTGGATTTTCAGGGATGTATAGCCTCAACGGTGGGGGGGAGAAGGTAATGACTCTAATTTTTCATGGTTTATTATTGTTTATTATATGGATTATTTTCATGACCAGGAACGATTATGGCCTGAAATTACAAGGCCCGGTGTTCCAAAAATAAAATTTTGAATTATATTAAATAACACAAGAGAGTGGTTTTCCTGAAAGAGGAAAATCATATAAATGGGTGGCTTGATCAAAAATACAAGGACACCGTCAAGTTTAAAATGGTGGTATTGACATAAGAACAAATTAATATTAATTAATTTAGGTTTTCTATATAAAATTCAATAAAGGAATGGAAATTAATATAATAATTTATTAAAATTAATGTATTTGATTTGTTTAGTGCAACAACCATTTAAAATTTAAATTTACTATTATGAAATAATACTTTATTTAGCCGCATAACCATGGAATTCATGGAGGAACAATAAAGAGAGATATGGTAAATCATTTCAGGAGGAAAATGGTGAATGATAATGGATTAACGATCGATGAACCGAGGATTCAATGGATCCAGTTGATAGTTATGTTTAAGGATCATTCTTCATCAGCAATCGAACCGAATCGAGGTTTCTTGTATGTTTTAAATCATATACTTTTTTATTCTTGATTACTATCAAGAACTTAGACAAAATGATGGATATATTATTCCATTATTCAATATTTATGCAGGATGGGTTAATTAATGGGGTTTAATAAGAGCTTTCTTCATGGGTGTTGATTATTCATATTTAATTCTAAAATAATTGAACCTATATCGACACGAACATCGATCGATATTCCTTCCTCTTATTTTTATTTTTACTTCACTCCTTCGATTAACTATTATTTGTGATGCCATTTGTTTTCCATGTGGTTCTACATTTCCTTTAATTATAGATCATTACATATCTGATTCTTGGCTCAAAAAAATGTAATCATAGATCTTGTATTAGTAAAACTCAATAGGGGTCCCACATTGGTTGTTTTCGTGGATAAAATGATAGTTGGTTCCAATTTCATTTTATTAATCATGTGGAGAAGAATGTTGATGATCTTGTTTTCTGGTTGAATCAAGGACCTAGAAGTGGTAGATCAGTGATGGCTTGGATCGGCGAACCACCCTTGGATTTTCCTAGCAGTACATAGCCGGTTTGCTGGCCCGAGCGACAGATTAGATGACCAGAGAAAAAATGGGGTATTCTTGAAAATCCTTTGGAACATGTTGTGTAAACCAAATAGACACAACATGTGGGGTCCCTTATAGTGTCTAGGATTTATAGGAGAAAGTAAAGGATAACACAGCATGTGAACCTATCATAAGGATAGTGGCCTATCATAGGTAAGTCAGTATTTATCATGGGATTTACATGGACCCGAGGTGGAGTACATAAGTTTCCTACACTTTGTGTACTTCCCCACACAACATGACCTAGAATAGTTACACAACCGAAGTCTTGTACTAGTATAAGTGCATTTTTATATGTGATAGAGCTATGTATGGATACACTGGTAGAATATAATGGGAGTCTACGTTACTTGTAGTTATACATGGGAATGGTTTAATGACAAATTCTATTTTAGACGGGTAGAACCTGGGGTCAAGGGGAAAAATGTGTAACCCTTTTACATACTTTTAAATATTTTATACATGGAATATATCACTTTTCCTCTATAACATGGACATATAAGGTTAAGGTTTCATTCCCCTTATCTATTCTCTACAGGTTGGTATTAATCACTACCTACTACTAGGATTACAACACCTTTTGTAGGTAATCCTAGATAGTTTGATTGGAATCGCATTGAGAGTGGCTGATTGAGACCCTCTATTCATCTTGGTTCCCTAGGTGGATTTAATTATATCAACGTGGACAATACTACCCAAACATCAATCCTATATTTACTATGTTTAATCCAGATTAATTTTTTTTGATATCACCCCATGGACTTGGTAGTGATCCTCACATGTATATCACATTCTGTTCATATTTATAAACTTATTATTTCTCATAACATGGCCTAACGATCAGTACCTCTCAGATGGATGACATCAGTTTCATTGGACATAGGAGTGTGTTCTCTTGAATTACTACTTTTTAGAATCATTGATATATAATCCTTGGGTGTTATACTATGGTTTTGTCTTACCCCTAGAATGTGGTTCTTTGATATAGTATATCTATATATTTTTGGTATATGTGTTGTATACTTATACTTGTGTAGATATGACTCTATTTTTTAATATTCTTTTGGTTTTGTGGTGTCTTACTGAGTATTGTTATACTCACCCATGCATGGGATTTTCCGACATGTGTCATGTCTTGCGCAGATGGTCAACCTTTTTACAGAGTCCTAGGTATACTATAACCAGAGGGTTCCTAGTGAGACCGAACATATAGAGGTATGTTCCAAAGACTTTTAATTAGTGGTCCCATTACATATACATTTGGGTTAGACTTTTTCTATAGACTTCATTGTGGTGATCTTTTATTTTGGCGTGTTTATATTTTTTTACTTCATATTGTACTCTGGTTGTGGGATATAAATTCATTAATACATTTTTTCTTCAGATGTTTTTTACATTTCATCATTTTTTCATGGGAGATGTATTTTTATGTACAGGTTTTTGGGAAATTCCACCCATGTTAGTGAAATTCCTACTCAGTTCTACACACTAGCCCTTGGCCTATATGAGGTGGGCAGGGGGAGTCACAGTATATTCCCCATTCAGAATGTTTTTTAAAAAGTACACTATATATATTTTAAAATATTTTGGTTTTGAATGTAAAAAAGGAAAAGATACTCTAATGAGGACAACTTGTAAACCAGAACAAGGAGAATCTATGAAGCTAGACGATAAAAATACTTATATAGGTATGATGGGGAGTTCATATTACCTTAAATCTATCTAGAATAAAAAATTATATTTATTGTGTGTATTTATACTAGTTAAAAATCAAATCCTATGGAATTACATTTAAATTTTGTGAAAATAATTTTCAAATTCCCCAGAATTATAACTACTTTTGGATATTTTTGTCCTAATTGAAATAATTTTATTTATTTAGTTATTAAGATTCAAATTTTTATGGTTTTAATTAAGATAGAAAAAATATCATCTAGAACATGTCACTTTCTGGGGAGTCCCAAGTATCATGGGTTTATAAAAATAAGAGTTTAATTGTATTATACACAATTTTAGTTGGGTACATTATTGAAGGAAGTTTGTTTACATTTTTTTATAAAACACACATCATTGGACAGTGGGTATAATTTTACGAATGTACCTATAAACAATGAAAACACAAGTGACATTAAAATTTCTAATAATACCATGTCCAATTCCAGGAAAAACATTGATACACAACATCACTTTTTGACAGATAATTTTCAAAAAGTTGATATACCTATTTAATTTTTTAGTACTGAAAATCATCTAGTTGAACAATTTATAAAGCCCTTGAATGTTTAGATAATAAGAAATATCATACATTAAGATTGAATGATACGTTCAACTTATTTATTTTATTTTTTTAATTTCTTTTTATCTTATAGGGTAATGTCACATGTTCGGTTACTATTGCCATTTTTTTACATTGGATTACTATCATTGAATAATATTATTGGTTTCTACTACTTAGTTTCAGTCATTATAAGTTCCACCATTAAGATGTTTCATTATTTAAATAATAAAATTTTAAATAAAAAATTTATTTATTTAAAATTGTAATTGAATCATTAAATGACAATGTTCATTATTTAGAGTCACAATTAAATCCTTTCTCATGTATTCCTCTTTAGACACCTTAAAAACTCTTCCTTGATCTCATTAACTCATGACCTTTGACCGTCAACCTGAAGTCATCACATCTCTAAATCAATGGTAATATTAGAACATGCTAATAGTTTATCAGATGAGTTGGAACATAGTAATAAATTATGAGGTGACTTGATTCAACCAACTATGCTAATAAACCATCTTATCTCATCATGATTTACTTTTTATTAGAAAGAGGTATATGTTTTTTCATTTGAATAAATTATTTCACTCATTTTTAAGATCGTTAAATTGAAATGGTGGGATGAATGGTTCTTAGAATATAAGAAACAATTATATATTTATATTCATTAGTTATTTAGACCTATATTTATTGTTTTTGTTTGTGGATAAAATTAATTTCAACAGAACATTGATAGATGGTAAAGTTCCAATGTTTTCTCTAATAAAATAGACTATGTGTTGAAGAGTTCCTCATGAAGTATTTTATGAGGACAATCATGGTTAATATCCAATCAACCAACATAAAATTCCCTAAAATGTTTCCTTCTCAAATAAAAATGGGAAAGATACTATGATAAGGCTGATGATATTAAATATGGATGGATAATGTCAACATTTTTTCATGTTTATCCACTATATGTTATTTTTGAGAAAGGGGGGTCTGTATATTGAGGAATCAAGATTTTGTTTTCTTATGATAAGATAAGACCAACTAAATCTACGTAGATATCTAATATTTCATATGATAGATCTATGAAGACCTACCAATCAGATTAATTTCCCTATTTATACTAATATAATTTCTACCTTTTTGAAGAAAAGGTACATATTACAATTGGATATGAAAATATGACCGAGTTTGGTGTTTTTTAAAAGCCAACACAGTTGTAAAATAATTAATGTTAATTGGAATCCATGGATAATGATGTGGGTATTGGATATTGATAGGTTGTATTGTATTCTTATCCCTATATTGAACCCTTACAGACCAAAAGAATTGGTTGATTCTGGAATGTATCCATATGAAATAGTAGTTTATTCATCTAATGAATATGGGGAAGTGGCTAGTGATAATTTTTAAAAATATGTTTCGGATGAAGAATAAAAAGAATTGGTTTCTCATTTCATTGAAGTAGAATGTGACCCTAATACAATTGTGACGACCCATACATAGATTCCTCTTAACGTTGCCCCGATTCCAGTGAGCCACATGGCCTCAATCACATCTTTTCAAATTCCAGAGGCATCCTACTAGCAGCGAGGGCCTAGGGTGATTCCATGGTAAGACTATGCATTAATTAGAAGAGTATAGCCATGTAGAAGAGATATAAATGAATGGAAAATAGTGGATGCAATATAAATAAATATAAGAAGGAAACAGATGCAATAAATAAACAAAAATAACAATAACTGTATCAACTGGAACAATGATGACGTAATGTCATGTCACTAGAAATATGGAATTTAAGAAAACAAGAATAACTTGTTCCATACGGTAAAAAAAACAAAGTCTTCTCCAAGAATCCTGAGCTCCTACCCAGTCATATGTTATCAAGCTCTATCCTATCATCATGAAATCCAGTATTGGAATCTGCAAGCTTCACTTTTTTAATTCTTGAAACCATATAATCTACTACAGGTATGAAACAAATACCAAAGAGGTTTTGAGATAAATCATAGTGGACCTCCACCAACAGTGTCTATAACATCCAGCACATGAAATGGAATATATCAGTGTGTAGGCGTATATGTAATGTAATGAAAGCTGTACAAAATAACTAAATATCTGTGTACCTGCTTCAACCCTAAACTGGTGTCTGAACATGTAACCAATTCATTAATTAATCAATTACCATTTCATATTAATAGGTCATGTGAGGAATATCCAACATAGACAACACCTCATGATAGTATATGTTGTAAAGGTCCCAAGAAGTAACAAGGAAACCAGTCAATGGAATCCAGTGATGGGGTTCTAGGGTAAAATCCAAGGTAGCGTACACTCTCATAATGCTAACACAGTAGTATCTGAGTCTAGATAAGGGGTAATAGGGTACTCTATGTAGTTTAATTCAAGGCATTACACAATGAGGATCCTACCATTTCCAATGTGATCGATAAAGGTAAAATGGGGCTAAACAAATACATGGGTCCAAAGGGCTTTCACCATGGAACCTGCTAGTAAAAGCTAGATGCAAGGAGGGTATCTAAGGTATCCTGTAATAAATAATGTATCCAACAGTTGTATACAGAGCATCCAAGTAATATATAAGAACCAAATACTAGGTGGGTATCAACCTATTCCAACAGTATCCTTGAATTGGAATGGGGTTCCAGGTACCCATGGTATTCTCCTCTCAGAATCCAAGGAGAGAATGAGTTATTCCATTCCTATTTTATATTGAAAACATGTTATATTTCATTTGGTTCAAGTATTTCCCTCCATTAATGTAGATAGGTCAAGAAGAGTTGAAATAATTTATTTATTGGTCCAGGCCTTGTCGTCCATTTGTGTGGACATGCCATGTAGATTAGAAACCATTCAATTAAGACTTAGTTAGCCATTAAGGCGTATTCAATTACTTTGGTTCACTCTGACACCTTCCATCAACATGGAAAGGGGTGATATGGATATTTAACCTTCATTCAATATATTTTTGATAACGATATGTTATATACTTACTATAATTTCCATTTCATATTCCATATTTCACATTTAATAAACATGTGTAATCACTAACCTTATACCTATCTAGTGGGGAGCATACATGGTACATTCCATTATGGAACATTCATTTACAACAATTCATTTATTATAAGAAGACTGGAATTTAGAAAGGTCAAGTAAAGGCACACATAAATGGTGGGTTGGAACGTGTCAAGACAGTAAAAACCCAATTATGGCATAACCGTAAATAGTAGGAAATTTGAGTTGTGGGTGAAACCACAATCATCTAATCACATATTTTCAAAGTGGTTAACCATATAATTCTAACGAGTGTAATCATGACACGTTAATGTATGAAACGATTCCCAAAGAAAGTGGTGGGTGCCACACGAACATTCCAAAAATAATGAACTTTAGGAATGACTTATAGGCCACCCACTATAGGGTTGTATGACTGCCCTCCTCTAGTATTGGCCCTTGATTTTCCTCGAATCGGAGAAGATCTATGAAAAGGTGAAACACTCTATCATGGAGATATCTTGGTCGAGAGTGAATGAGAATAAGAATGGCTAAATGGGACACAAGTACATACCGTTTCACCTCCAACATGATAAAAGGAAGCTCTATTGGAAGTTGGATAAAGAATATCTCTTAATTTCATGATTTGATCTTCAAAAACCCCAAAATTGAGAGAGAAATAGTTCAATCCTTCATAATCTCGGATTAGGGAGGAAGGGGAAGGATTAATAGATCATTTATGGAATTTTAGACATTTTACACATGTTTCTAGCTAGCACAAATTGTGTCTACTTAGTTTGTCAAACCATGCACAGACCATGAGAGATGGTTCTCCCCAAACCTAGGAAAAAGAAGCTTTTGTGGCTTAGCTGCACTGTCGTCTGCTAGCCATGTGAGGGACCACTATCCATAAAAACACAATCCACACTATTAGGAAAACGATTCTCTAACCATGCACACCATATGAAACTTAGCCTATTTTCCCTATAAGAGGTGTTACGAGATCCAAACAGGCCCCAGACACCCTCAGAACCTTTGCTGACATGTTAGAATATGTATTAGGTCCAATGTAAAGATTTAGTTTGAATATTAAAGGATCAATACATGAGTGAAAAACCAGGTTCCAATAGTATTCTCCCTTAAAACAACTTTCCCTCTGAGTTCCCCTTCCAAGGGTAAGAACACACTATCTGAGAACAACTCTGGCTATTGAGCATGTACATCGACTTCCCTCTCCCAATATCATCCTGTACTCGGCCATGCTGTAAAAGCACCCATTTGAGAAGGACATACTTTCCTTGGAGATCCTTTTTTTCTTTGATTATTGATGCATACTCGATATTATTCAAATGGTAGCATCAACATCTAACTCTACTTCCTTGGGGTCAAAGATATGAGATGGGTCATCATGATATTAGTTGAGCTGTGAGAAATGAAAGACATCGTGCATGAAACGGTACTGCAAAGGTTTTATTAACCGATATTCTACCGGCCTGACTATCTCTAGAATTTTGAATGACCCAAAGAAATGAGGTGATAGCATACCATTCTTCTATAACTGTCTATTCTCAAGACTGGGTGATTCTTAAAGAATAAAATGATCCCCAAACTCAAAATCAAGAGGTTGTTGATGGCGATCAACATAATATTTATGTCTAGACTGAGTAGTAGACATATTCTTCCTCATCTGTTGGACCATTTCTGAAGTCTTTTGAATGAGACGAGGACCTAGTAGGGCTGCCTCACCTGCCTCTAGCCAGTATAATGTTGAATGGAATGGCCTAACATATATGTCCTCAATATGAGCCATCTGAATCATGGCATAGAAATTGTAATTATTGGAGAACACAAAAAGAGTTATATGCTTCTCCCATGAAATTCTGAAATCAAGGATGCATGATCAGAGAATATACTCCAAAACATGTTTTTTCAGTTTTGATTGTCCATATGTATAAGTTGGACTAAATGTACCTAGAAGTACATGGGTTCCTATCGCTTTCTACAAACCATGCGAAAACCGTGATGTGAAATGAGCATCCCTATCTAGAATGATAGTTTATGGAACCACATGTAGTCGTCTGATATCACAGACATACAATCTTCCCTATTAATAAACTGAGAGGATATCTCTAATAAGAATCAAGGGGTATGATTTCATTATTCTATCAATGACTAAACAGATGGCATCGACACCATTCGACGATCTAGGTAAGCAAGCTACGAAATCCATAACAAAATCTTATCATTTTCATTCTGAGACTGGATGTGGCTATAACAAGCCACCAGGTCTCTGGTGCTCTACCTTAACAAGATGAAAAATGGAACACCTAATGATGAAGCCTGCAATCTGATATTTCATCCCAGGCCACTAATACTGGCATCACACATCTCGGTACATCTTCAAGATTCCTGGATGAACTGCCCACTGTAAAGCATGGGAATCTTCTATCAACTGCTCTATCAAATCTATATGAACACATATACGTCCACGTAGACACAACATGTCATCTCTGTCCACCGAAAAATCTGGAGGAGGGTTATCTCCTGATATAATCTCACAGATAACCAAACCATCAGGATCTGAAATCTTCCTACTATTAACCATCACAAGGTGAGAAGAGGTAACTATTAAGGCTGAGAGGCAAGACTGCTCATTACTATCGTGAAACTCTATATTGAGTTCTAAAAAGTGGGCCATTAACTTCCATTCATCACTGGTTTCCTGTACAAACTACATTTGAGTTTTCTAACTCAGTGCATCTACAACCACATTGAATTTTTTTGGCGTATATTTAAGCTCAAAATAAAAGGATGGTAGATATTCGACCCATCTTCACTGTTGGAGGTTCAAGTCACACTAAGAATATATATACCTGATGCTTTTGTGATCTATATACACAAAAATCACTCACACATGAGATAATGTCTCTAGCAATGTAAGACAAGAACAACTGATGGTAGCTCATGGTCATGCATCGATTAATTTCTCTCATGGAGCCTCAACTACTAAGATCGGTATGTAATGAATTTTCCTTCTTACATCAAGACTGATCCTAGGCCAATTCCTAATGCATTACAGAATACAATATAATCTTTACACGGTTCTGGAAGAAACAGAATAAGTTCCGAGGGAAGCCTCCCTTTAAACTCCAGATGGGCTTTCTCATATTCTTTTAACCAAAAGAACAAAACACCCCTATTTGTAATCCTAGTAAGAGGTGAAGGAAGACGAGAAAAGTATTGTATGAAATTCTTGTAAAATCTAGCAATCCCAAAGAAACTCTTGATATCAAACACGTTCGTAGGATCCTCCCAGGAGACTACAACACTTACCTTTTGAGGGTATATAGATACTGTTAATTCTGAAATAATATGGCCCAAGAAGTGTACCTTGTCGATCTAGAAGTCACTTTTAGAAAGTTTGTAATAATGTTCATTCTCTCTCAGGGTACTCAGAATGATCGTAAGATGTTTGGAATCGTCATTATTAGTGCATGAAAACACCAAGATGTCATCAAAAAAGACCACAAAAAAGAGTTCAATGTGGGATGGAAAATCCTATTCATCAATTCCATGAAAACAATAGGCGCATTCGTAAGACCAAACGACATAACAGGATACTCATAATGACAAAACCTACTATGGAAAATTGTACAAGGTATGTCTGATGGTTTGACTTGAACCTAATGATAATATGATCTCATGTCAATGTTAGGGAACACATTTTCTCCTTGGAGCTGTCCAAAGAGATCATCTATTCAAGGAAGTGCATATCAGTTCTTGACAGTAAGTTGGTTCAACCATCTGTAATCCATGCATAGACGTAAGGTTCAATCTGTCTTCTAAGCGAAAAGAATGGGTGAACCCCAAGATGATGTTCTAGGCCATATAAAGAATTTGGTCTCTAATTCTTATATATTCCACTTGATCTCCTAAAGCTCAGTAGGTTCCCTCCTGTTCGGAGTAATGGACACTAGAGATGCTCCTATAAAAAGTACAATTGTAAAATTTATTTCTCTCTTCAGAGGTAATCTAGAATAGTAATTAGAAATTATTTCCCTGAAACATTCAACTACTGGTGGGAAATTAGTTTGAAGAAAACCCTAATCCTCCATGAAATTATTTTCAATCTGGGTGGTCACTCCATATGGCCCATGTTGCTTCTCTCCCACTCTCCCATCCTGGACATCCCACTATCCTTTGAAAAGATAACTCCTATATTTTGGGTATGTAAAATAAACCCTTCATTGATAACAGTCTAAAAAGGCATTATAGTGGACCAACCAGTCCATCCCGAGAATGAAATCCAAGCCCCTCATCTTGAGAAAAAATAGATTCCGCATGAAACGGTATCTTCCAACCTTAAGGGGACAGTTCCTACACTAGCGTATGCCCTCTATCTATATTCCCAATGGTGTATCGAGGTTCATTACAACATAGTGATGTTGTATCTCTAGTTCAAAACATTCCATGATAGATTCAGAAATGAATAAGTTTGAATAAATTTTATCAAATAAAGAATAAAAAATAGAAGATGCTACTAGAATAGTACCTCGTACTGTAGATTGTCATGCAGCTTGATCCTCCAGTATCCGCTATAAGGCATGAAACTAACATGATCCATGACCCTATGCAATAGATGGACTACCACGATCATGGCTAATCTACTGGAACTTTTGATGATTAGGGATCATACTACCATGGCTGTGAACTACTCCTCAGCAAGATCATTTGGTACAACTCCAACTCCATACCTAACATGGCGCAAAAGAACTCACTCTTGAAGGTGGAGCTGAAGCTAATCCTTTTCAACTCAAAGATGGTGGAAATGTCCAAAAAAAGTGTCTAAGATAACCCAAACAACCACAAGCCTAGTACTCTATATGGTGTCTCTAACATTGGGGCTTAATATTCCCTAGTTAACCACACTGATGACGCACTATAGAGATATAAAACTAGATAATTTGGCATCCAATACCCTGATGATCAGCCTCAAGGAAACGTTTCCTGCCATCGGATGAACTATTGTCCTCACGTGGCACTGATCCTTAAAACACAACACTCGCTCTTTCCCTCAGGTTATGCTTAGTGATAAGGGCTAGATCAACTATTGAAGAGAAGGTACGAAGGTGAAAGACATTCACCAGATTACAGATGGTGTACTAGAGCCCATCCTAAAAAATTCTAGCACGCAAAAGCTCATTAGTGGATAGAAGTGGTGAAAATCATTGTAAATCAGTGAAACATGATTAATATTTCATAGCTAACATAGAATACTACTTTAGATGCATAAAATCTCTTGATCAATCAAATCTCAATGACTGAGGAAAGATGTGATCATAGAAAGCAGTCTAAAAGTCAACCGATAACATGCCCTAAAGACATCCGGACTAGGCAACGACATCCCACCAATGATTATCCCAATGTCAAAGAATGTATGTAGAAATATTTACTCTCCACTCTGGAGGATTTTCCAGATGGTCAAAAATAGACAACATTGCCTCTAGCCAAGACTCAATAGTTGGAGATCTGCCATCCCCTAAAAAAGTAAGTGGATGTTGCTATTGGAACTCTTGGGTCTGATTAGCCATTGTGGGTGAAACCCATGGTGCACCTTTCATGGACTGCATCAAACATAGGAAACTATCACGCAATTTGGAATTAGTGCTTGGATTAGGTACGACAGGCAGTCCCTCACGTGGCACTACCGGAAGAAAGACTGGTAGATCAGGGCCCACCATGTCTGGAGCATGGTCATCACCACCCTCATTGTGAATGACATGAGGACAATGCAGTGGAATTTTTTTACAAATTCCAAGAATAAACCAAAGAAAATCATATAATCCATGATATAGAATCACTATCAGAAGCTGTATGTATGAAAAAACACTACCCAAGGAAAACTACTCAAACTACCTACTTAGACATCCATGAATCAGTATGTTCTCAAGTTTATGTTTCATGGAATTTGGAATTTAATTCATAGGATCAACCATTTACCTTTCATAAACATGACATGGTGGTATATGTATGTGTAACCAATTCATTTTTGATTTATGATTCACTTTATAATGGAAATTCATTTTTTGATGAATCAGTTCCCAAACACCGATCACAAAAAACGACACACATTTTGTTATAGAATAATTGAATGACTTGGAAAATAACTCATCCCTACCCATGAGGGCCCATGCACCGCATTAATGAAGACATAAAGTCATGAAATTGATTCCAAATTAATACAAGTACAAGCAACTATCACAACATCACTCAACAATCCCAGGCATATCAAGCATTGCAAAGCAATGAAATGCACATATATGGCAACGCAATTTGCATAACATGTGACTTCTAGGTTCCTATAATGATTCATGTAGTAATAATACTTTCCCTCATATCATCAGGCTAAGGATTAAATAAAGTCCCATAGAGTAATAATCAAAAACACCACATAACATGTGAGTCAGCTAACAGTGAAATAATAAAAACTGTAATAGACCAAATAGAACAACAATTTCATTATGGGTAACTAGGATTTTACCCTAAAAAATGGTTCGGAATGCCCAAACACAGCTTATGAACATGTCCCAGGAATTCCAATTCTCCAATCTATTGTCTCCGAATAGTAAGGCAATAAAAGAAACCACCTTTGATACCACATTGTATTGACCCGAACTCAGATGCCACATAATAGTGTTGTGAGCCTGGTGGGCCACATGGCCACAAGTGGATATTTTGAAATGCATGAGGAAAAAAATATCAGTGAGGGCCTAGGGTGTGTTAATGGGAAGACTACTCTTTCATTAACAGAGTATAGAATAGACGGATAGAAATAAATTAATATAAGATAACCGATAATATTTAAATAAATATCACAAGAAAACTGATGTAATATATAAACAATAATAATAATAATTGTATCAAATGGAATAGTGATGATGTATTGTCATGTCACTGGAAAGATGGAATACATTAAAACAAGAATAACATGCTCCACAAGTTAAAAGGAAACAAATTCTACTCCATGCATACTGAGATCCTACTCGATTATCTGCAATCAAGATCCATCCTATCATCACACAATCAAGTTTTGGAAGATGCTTGATTTCGTTTTTTAATACATGAAACTATGTAATCTACACCAGGTACCAAATGGATCCTAGAGAGGGTGTGAGATAAATAAAAGAGGGCCACCACCAATGGTGTCTATAACATTTGGCATGTGAAATTGAATATAGCAGTGTGCATGCATATTTGTAACGTAAAGAAAGAAGTAAAAAATTACTAAATAAACAAGTACCTCCTTCCTCCCTCATCTAGTTTTTGAACATGTAACATGTTAATTAATTAATAAATTAACATTTTATTTTAATTGATCACGTGAGGCCTAGACAACACTGGAAGCACCTCATGAAAGTATAAGTAGTGAAGCTCATGAGACATAATAAGGAAACCAGACAATGCTATCCAGTGAGGGAGTTACAGGGTACAAACAAAGATAATGTAAACTCACAGAAATCTAACTCAATAGTATCTGAGTCTAGATAAGGTGTAAGAGTGTAATCCAAGGATCATAATCCAAGAGATTCTACAATAGGGAACCTATCGTGTCCTAGGTGATAGACTAAGGTAAAATGAGGCTGAGAAAAGACATTGGGCCAATTGGATTTCACTATGGAACCTAATAGTCAATACTGGATCAAAGGAGGGTATTCGAGGTATCCTGTAATAATGTAAGGGACCTAATAATAGTATATCAGTTATCCAAGTAATAGGCATCAACCGAAGTCAAGATGGGTATCAACCTATGCAATATTTTTCCTTGATTCGGAATGGGGTTCTCAAGACCCAAGGTATTCCCTTCTTAAAATCCTCCGTGACCTCGAGTCAGTCCATTCCTATTTGATATTAAAATCATGTTATAATTAAATTAGTTCAATTCATTCATTCCATTAGTGTGGATAGATCATGTAGAGTTGAAAACATTTTTTTGTTGGTCTTAGCCTTGTCTTCCATTAGTGTGCATTTTCCAGGTAGCATTGCAGCCATTTAATCAAGACTTAGCTAGCCACTAAGGCTTATTCATTTATTGAGGTTAACTCTACTACCTTCCACTAACATGGAAATGGGTGTTAGGAACATGTAACCTATATTCAATCACTTTTGATAAGGCCACGTTATATACTTATTATACTTTCCTTTTCACATTTCATATTTTACATTTAATAAACATTTGTAAGCACATAACTTATACAGGTCATGCGGTGATCATACATGGTACTTTCCATTAAGAAATTTCCTTTAAAAACAATCCATTTATTATAAATAGACACTAATATAGAATGTTCAAGTAAATTCTCACCTGAATAGTGGCACAAAATGTGTCAAAACACTAAAAACCCTATTACGGAATAACCATCAACATGAGGTTGTTTGGGTTTTGGGTGAAACCACTAATAAATAATAACATATTCGGAAAGAGGATAACGATACGATTGTAAAAAGTATAATCATGGAATGATAATTTTAGAAATGGTTCCCAAAAAAACAGGTGGTCCCCACACAGACATTCCAAAAACAACAAACATTAGGGATGGGTTATAGGCCACCCACCTTACTATTGTATGACTCCCCTCTTCGGGTATCAGCCATTAGTTTTCCTCGTATCAGAGCAGATCTATGAAAATGTGAAAAATGCTCATATGGAGATATTTTGGATAATATTGAAGGAGGAGAAGAATGACAAATAGGGACTTGATTACAAACTGTTTCACATCCAACGTGACTTCCAGAAGCTCGATCGGAATCCAGACAAAGAAGATCTCTTGATTCCAAGAATTGGTATTCAAAAACCTCAAAATTTAGAGAGAACTAGGTCAATCCAACATAAACAGGAATTTGGGAGGAAGGGGGTCGATTAATTGATCATTAATGGAATTTTAGACATTTTACACATGTTTTTAGCCTACACAAAATTTTTCTGCATGGCTTGTCAAACCGTGGGAGATGGTTCTTCCCAAACCTGGAAAAGAGGGGTGTTTGTATGGTTTGGCTGCATAGTTGTGAACAAGCCATGTGAGGTGCAATAATCTGTAAAAACACAACATGCACGGTTAGGAAAACCTTGCACACACCATTCGACATGGCCTATTTTCCCAAGAAGAGGTTCCCCAAGCTCTAAACAAGCCCCCAATACCCTTAGAACCATTTCTATCTAATTAGACGTCCTTATTATGTCCAATATAGATATTTAGACTAAAATTTAAAGGATGCATACCTTATTGATAACCAGATTTCTTACAATAGTAATGAGCCCACTTTTTTTTGTTATTTAACCCTTCATTATCTTCTTTAATTACCTTAAAATTAATGTTTTTTGGATGAATAAAATGAGGATTTATATACTAATGTTTCAAATTTTTTTAATTTTTAAAATTGAATTCAAGGGGTCCTAATGATTTCATTGTTTTCCCAGATGGCTCCGTATATAATGTTGATAGGGAAAATGAGGATGAAGTTAAAATGGACTCATTACTACTTCTGAGCCCTCTAATACTATATGTAGAGTGTAGGATCATAACATCTAACAATTTCTAGCGATTAAATTGGTGGTAAGCCTAACTAGGATAGGTGAGATAGTTATAAATGATGTGGATTCACCATATATGGGGGTTAATTCCATTGGTTTATCATTTCATGGAATTATCTATTCCAACAAATATGACAATGAAAAAGATGGAAGTAACCCCCTTGAGCAAGTTGGACATTCCATTTATGTTACTCAGAGATATCTGAACAGATATTTATCATAAATAATATACCAGGATAAGAAACTTGAGCATCTTCATTCTAAATTCCAACAAGAGATTTGGGACCAATATTTTTACTTAATTTTTTCAATAAATTCACAATTTCATGATAAATTTTAAGCAATATGTGAATTTTGTTTACGTCCTCCTCAAAAAACTCCTTTTAACTTTTATACGACCATAGCATATTTTGATGCCTTTAAAGAAGATCTATTTTTTACCTCAGTAGTATGACCATTTCATCTACTTTCTAGGGTAAGAGTCTCAAGAAATATGATATATCCTTGATAGTATCCTTGGTTGTGGACCAACTGCAGGTGAATTTATTCCTGAAAATTATAAAATTGGAAGTGGATGATAGAAAGATGGAAGTGTAGATTATTGTTGTCAACTCTAACTTAATAGACATTAGAGAATTCCTCACATAGAGTAATCTATAATTTCAAAGAATGATAGAATCCCTTTCTATATATGGAGCCTTGTTTTAGAGATCCTCCCTCTTTTTTACCCACGGTGTTGGGATGATTAGAACTATTTTTAAAGATGTGTCGTATAAAGTTTTGGTAGAATCTCGAAACTATGACTAGGATGAGCTTATAAGAATAATTACACATAGTGAAAATATTTAAAAGTTGATTATAGAAATATGAAATTAATTGATATGTTATAGGGCCAATATATCAAAAATTATTGAGTATTAATTATTTATTCTTTTCCCAATAATTGCTGTTATTATCATTTCATGTTTTTTGGCTGTGAAAATTCAATTTCTTCTAGTTACAATGGATTTAATGTAGTATTTTATTCAATTAATGGAGTTAGAAACCATTTGAATAATTTTATAGAAGAAAATAATACTTAATAATTGATATTAGAATAAGATGGAAGAATAATCACATAGCTATTTGAGTTTATTGAGGGCTTGTTATACACCTCCAAGACTGTAATATTTACAACTCCAACCAATCCAATTAAATTTTTTTCGCTACCCATATCACAGAACCACTCCATACTCCATCTGTTATTGTTATTCATTTTGGACTTATACCTATTGAGGATTGAGATATCTAAATCATGTTGCATATGGAATTGTCTTTAGGCCACCTACAGCTTCTTTATCTCCTACTCTTACATATTTTGTTACTGTCAAAAGGAAATGAACTAGTGGGTCCTACCTCCCTTTATATTGAATAATCATCAAACTCTGAATAGGATTTGATAGGACCTATTTTTTTCATTATATTCGATGATATACTTAGATAAATTTGACTTTAATGAATACTCATCACTCTTTATTTATTTCAATTTTATCACCTACATTTGTTCTTTTATCTAATTTTTTGACAATCCCAAAGGAGGTTAAAAATGTGTGTTTGTATAAATAATGTTGATAAGTATGCAATTTTTGTAGAACATTTTTTTAGTGGATGATTATGAAATATTTAGGGAAATTTATTTGTATGCGTGAGTATAAAATTTTTATATTTATTTTAAGCATGATACATTTATTAACTCTATTTATTTCAAATTTCATTTTCCATCATGATTTCTAATCATAAAAAAGTGAATATTATTGGCTCAATCCAATAATTTCTTATTTTATTGTCTACAAATTATTTTTATCTGTACACTTATATATGTCTTAAATTTTTTTACATTGCCCTTACATATGTTTGGAAGTAACCTAATGTCATTGGCATAATCATTTATTTACCCTTAATCAAGTTACATATACCTTTACACAATTTTTTTTCACCCCTATGTAAGATTCGTAGTATTGGTTCTATCCATAAATAAGCTCTATACACCCTTACATGATTTGATATCTTCCCTTATAGAATTATTATAATTTTTTCTTTACCCTTACATATTTCTAGTTTACCCTTACACATGACATTGGTTACCTTTACAAAGTGAAGAAAAATTATTCTTTACATTTACATATGTTTCTTATTACACATAAATTACATAAATAGGTTTTATTACCCTTACATAACTATTGGATAACCCATATATAACATATGAAAAACAAATTCACTCAAACTTTTCTCTATGACAATGATTCAACCATTAGGTCAAATTATGCTATAGATAGTTCACCTTTTCAACAATTAGATGTAGAATTATACTTCTAGTTAACATATTCTACCAAAAAAGAAAATATTATACCTTCATAATAATGTTTCTACTAGTTATTTAGATGATATACCATTAGTTTAAATGAACCTACTACCAGAATGGATTTTCTACAATAAGTAGACTCTGCTATCGCAATCAGGATCCATAAAACATCAGTTGAATTTTTCTACCATAATATAATTTATGTTAGTATTATTATAAATTTTCTAATCACATACCATTTCTACTACCGTTTGTATTGATGATAAACTACATTTAAATAACTCCTACTTCTAGTAGATATTTTCTAAAGCTATAAGAATCTACTGCCCATAGTTGAAGCATGAAACCATTAGTATAGTATTTCTACTATTAGATTGGTATTTTTATAATGTGTTGATATCCAAATACCATTTATGTATGGAATTAAATTTAATATTTTTTTCAACAAAATTGATTTTATTCTATTAAACACATGTTAAGGATACATGGATTTAAGAGTGATTATACTAAATATGGCCACAATAACTTTATATAAAATGTCATACATTATGATGTTACTTCTAAACATGAGGAATTATACAATTATATTAATATTATAAAATTGATAATTATATTTGATGAAAAAATATAAAATAATAGGAATCCCTAATGCACAAGTGATGCACAAATAATTTTTAATACTATCTTACTAGTTATGATTCAATACATACTGTAAAAATATATTATTATCTAGTGTTGAAAACAAAACTCTACTTATTAGATAAAAATAAAGACCTTATGAATGAATTTCTAGTAACATAAAAGGCATATTAATATATAATCTCAAAGAAGAATAAGAACATTCCTAACTTTCTTTTTATTGATCAATGAAATACTAACTGCACAAACACCTCTACAATATTTCATTCTTATTTTTGTTTTAGATTACCCTCATGTTGTTCTTTCTAAACTCTAAACCTAAAACATCACAAGCTCCACCATTGAGTTATAGAGTACTAGATTCTGTCATTTATTATTTTTAAACCAATTATCCCATGAATAGTTGTACAATAGGTTCTGTGTATCCTAGAATGGCTTGTGTTCAGTTGTATGAAAAATCCTAATTTAGGTTTTCAGATCGATTTAGTTGTTTAATAAAATGCATAGAATCAGGTGAATATCCAATAGAGAAGATTATGACTTCCTTTAAGACTAAACCAATTTTTTCATTTCACTATCTATTTCTTTGTATTCTATTGAACTTTTAGAAACAAATTTGATTTAGTTTTTTAAAATATATAATAAATAAAATACTCTATTAGTTATCGTAGATTAGAGTGTCATATAATGTGTTTAATGTTATTAGAATTATAACAAAATTGTATGTTATTTTGATTATTTTTATAACTAGGATATGATCGTGCATTCGATAAATATTTTAAAACATTAAATTAAATATTTCTACCATTTTAGTAAACTGGTTCATTTTTATAAATTCGGTATTTTTTTTTATTTTTTATTACAAATAAATTTTATTGAAAACCTGATTCACCATCCTATTGAGTTTTCCATTTGTACTATAATTTATATTAACGTCAAAATAGACTTAAATAATATATAGTTAAACTATTGGAAGTAAAGAATATTTATTTTCAATTTAATAAATATATACAACTAAAATCAAATATGTACTGGTTCCTCAAAATATTTTATACTATAAAAATAAATTTATTAATTATCATAGCATTATAAACCCATATCATCTCCTCTATAATCATTCATCCACCTCCTTGAATTCATACATCTTTTCGTCCATTTTTGTATAAAAATAATAAATTCATATTGTAAAAATGACTTGAAATAAAAAACATGAATATATTTTATCTGTACTATATATTTTCTGTTATTCAGCATTATCAATTATTAGTGCTAAACAAATTGTCAAAGGAGATCCTTTTTGTCAGCAATAAGAAAAAGCACAAGAAATTATGTCTTTTATTAGGAATGATAAAGGTTCTATTTATTTGTGATTTAATTTTCACTGATAACATAGTCCCTTTTTATAGTAAAAATAATGTAACATATACATATATTTATATATAATTTATGTAAAAATATTTATATGAGTAAATATAATATTTAAATATGATTAATAGAACTATATTAAAATAAAAATATATTATCAGTCTTATTTTTATAATTTTATATACGACAAACTACAAAATTTAAATTAGTAATTAAATTTTTTAATAATATATTTAAAAACATTTACTAAAAAATGTTTGTATAAATATAATATATTAATATTTTATTTAAATAATTATATAAATATATACCTGAATATATACATTTATTTAAATATGGATCATAACTAAATTTGTATATTCATATTCATATAAAATAATTTAAAATAAATACATATATTTGTATACATATGTATGCATGTGTATTTATATGGAAGCATGTGTATGTATGTGTTTGTATGGCTGTGTATGTTTGTATATTAATTTTATATATGTGTATATATATTTGATATATGTGTATAAAAGTGTTGTGTGTGCCTATATGTATGTATATAGACGTATTTGTCTGCTAATTGAATGTTTATGTGTATATGTATCTATGTGTGTTTGAGCATGTATGTGTATGCATGTGTATGTACACAGGTGTTTGAGAATGTATGTACATGAATGTGTATATATGCGTGTGTGGATGTATGTGTATTGATGTTTGTGTGAACATATGTGTATGTTATATGTAGTATGTGTTTTTTATGTTGAATTTGTGTTATTATATATTATTTTTCTATATGCTTATGTATGTGTGTGTATGCATATGTACATTAAAGTCTTTTTATGTGTATATCTGTATGTACATTTATGTATGTTTATATTCATGTATATGCATGTACATGTATGTATGTGTTTTATTGTTTATGTATGATTATTGGTATGTGTATGTATATGAATATTTATTTTTGTATGTGTATATATGTAATGTGTTTATATGTGTATATGTATATGAATATATCATTATATAACAAGAAAAGTGGGCTCTCATCTTTGTCTAAGAGCTCTCTGTGGGTTTTAGTGATTCACCTCCTCAGACCCTATGGTAGTATCACCTCTTCATCAAGGACATCATGTTTTTCTACATCATCTTAGAGATTTCATCTTGGAATTCATCAAATGTTATACTCATTGAATTTGTAGATAAGATAATGACTCCTCCAAAACTGATGCAAGATTTTAGATTGGAATGGTCAATGACGGACCAGAGTTAGTTCCCCCTAGATTTGAATCTTGGGGTCAATCATCTAGGCAACGTCAGGCATGGTGATTTTTTCAGCATCATAATGGAATCACAAATCTATTCAGGGGAATTTCAAGGATGAAGGATATATTTCCATTGGTTACTGGGTTTCTGGCATGTATGGTTACAGAGGGATGTTGTGTGTGTGTTTGCAGAAGATGACGGACATTCCCAACATTGTCTTTGGAATGGTGAGGAAATCATCGATAGATCTGGTGGAATTTTTTCGGGATGGATCACAGTGGAGGTGACATCGAAGAAGGGGTTCCCCGATGTGGAAGTCATTGTGATGGAGTGGGATTGGCACAACGACTTTCAAACTCAAACAATAGCTATGTGAGGCATTAGTGAAAAGGCTTGATGGCTCTCATAGGTAGACTTCTTAGCAGATATCATCTAGTTTTTCATTGTAGAGGACTACAGTTTCCAGTGGTGGCTAGGCCTACGATGCATAAGTTGGGCCATGAGCAGGTGATGGACCTTTGGTACTTGGGTGTACAACCCAATGTTCTCTTAGCCACTGAATTTTAAAGCTATATGCCTTTGGGCATTCAAGGTTGTACTTAGATGTCCCTTGACCCAGTTCAAAATTGGTTTCCTTTTTTGTGTTCATTAATAAAGGGACTTGCCCAACCATTTTCATATAATATGAAAAGACAATTTTTTTAAATTTAACATATCTATTTACAATATAATTATACATAAACGTGTACATATACACAATCAATTGAATTGTCATTTTGTTTTTCAAATGTAATCATTTTAGTGCAATATAAAAATATATATATACAAATACATTAATTTATTTTTTATTTTCTTAATATATTAATATTTATATATGAATATCATATTTTTTAGTATTTTATATTTTTAATATGTTTGAATTTTATATAATTAATATTTTTCATTTTTATTTAAATACAATTTTTGGATGTTAATATTTATACAACTATTATTTATTTATTTTTTGTTAGTAATTATTTTTGATTATTTTTTATTCAAATGTACTTTTTTATTTTAATATTTTTTCATTTTAAATATTCTATTCACTGATAGATTTTTATTATTTATGAAAATTTAAAATTATTTTTTAATTAATATAATTTTAATTTAATTTTTAAATTTTATTCAGTTTTAACATTTATTCATTAAATATTATTTATTCATTTTGAATATTTTTCCAATTTAAATATTTTCAAAATTTTATTTATTTTTTAATTACCCATTTTATATATTTATTCTTTTTTAAATTTTTTAATTTTTTCATACTTTTATATATATTTTTAAATATTAATTTTTAATAATCATAATATTCTTGTAATTTACATAATCAATATTTATTTATTTTTTATTTAGTATATTTTTATATAAATCATTATACAATTATTATCATTAATAATGAGTACTTTATTATAAATCAGGTTCTTTTAAATGTAATTTATAATATATTTTTTTCTTAAATTTATTCATTTTATTATTTTTGTAATTTTTATAATTAAAATTATTAATTCATTTTATATGAAATTTTTTGAATTTATTTATTTTTAATTTTTATTCATTTATGGTAATCTATTTATTTTTAATAATTATTACCTTCTAATTTTTAATTAATTTATTCATTTTTAATATTTGTTAGTTTCATATTTTATGTAATTTATGCATAATTAATATCCATTTTTTCATTTTTATTTATTAAAATTTAATATATTAGAAGAATTTTTAATTTACATATTGAATTTTCATTTATTTTTATTTTAATATTTTTTTTAGATCTTTATAAAATTATTATATATTTATTTTTATATAGTGATTTATTTAAAATAATTTATATTTAGATTAATGTTTTTTGTATTATTCATTTTTATATTAATATTTAATCATTTACATTATTTTAAATATATAAATTTTATAAAGTTTAATCATTTTAAATATTTTTGTAAATAATTAATTATTATTATTTTTTTATTTATCATAATATTAATACATTTATTATAATATAATAAATTTATCATAAAATTTTCACATTTTTCATTACATTTAACATTTATAATATTTTTTTTATTTTTTTAATATACATATTTTTAATATATATTCCTTTTTATTATAATGTGACTTTTAAAAAAATTATATAATTACTAATTTATTAATATTTATAAATTTAAATATATATTTTTAACTCGTATTTATGAGCACTATATTATTCCCCAATAACAGTTACATTTGTCTATGCTTTTCTATTAGTTCTAATAAAGATAAGATTTAGGAATTCATTTTTAGTACAGATAAATTTTTTACTCTATCAATGCTAAAAAAAGCACTGAAAATCATACCTTTAGTGATGAGTAAGTGTGCACAGGATGTAACCGAACACTGAAACCCAGATGACCAAAAATAAACTTTTTAATAAAACAAACAAGTTGGAAATAAATTGAATATATGAGACACGAATCAAAAAAAGAATATTGAGAACACAATGATTTCTATGCATCAGTCCCCTTAGGACCTAAGTTCACCATAAGAACACCATACACACATGTGTTTTATTTATACTCTAGAATAAAAAATGGTATTGGAATAAATTACATAAGAAAGAAAAGAAATAGTAGTGTGTAAGAATTGAAAACATCTATAAAAATGAATAATCATACTGCAATACATACATACTCAGAGTGGGTAGAACAGAGGTAATCATGAACTCTTTACGCTGGAACATGGGTGCACGAGACACTTGGATCTGAGGACTAGATCTTCTTTTGTGAGTTTGGATTAGTCCCTAATATTGCACACTTTTTACACTTTGAAAGGGAAGTCCTCCCCACTACAAGCCAACAACGTGGGGATGTTGAGGAAGATGATAGGCCTGGATTGGAACTGTCACGCAGGTAGTATTGAGTTTTAAAGATCGTGGATTTCACTATATGAAAATCAAGATCCAAACCAGGTGGAATCCAATAGTGGTGAAATTATGGATATTCGAGTGGTGTAGGGGTCATCGATCCCCTAACACTCATAGTGCCTCGTAACGAAACTTCCTATCAAAAGGATCCACTAGTCCTTGCCGAAAGAAACATCAAGGAGCCTGATCAATTAACCTAGATTGATGGATAACATCAGTATTGGGGTGTTATATATTTTAAATGTTGAGGAGAATAACTGTAATGGATTTCAATAGTGTCATAGTATTGCCACATGGGCCTTGGGAATAACCAGTAGTAGGATGGCCAAACACCAGGGCCCATGTAAATGCCTATGTATTAAAAGGTACAACCATAAAAATTTTCATTTTTGAAATAAAATAAATCTAAATAATTTTCATGTAAGAATTTAATATTATATAATTACAATAATACTAACATGGAACAATCAATTTGAGAAAAATATTAATACAATTAATCAAAACGATCAGCTATTTTCAATTAAAATTAGAAATGTTCTTGCACCTATTGTTATATAATTTGAACTGAATTCATCATATCAATATAATATTTGAAATTCTTTTGTATGATGTCTTTATTCAAACTATCATCCAGGTTCTTTAAGTGTGTATATTTATTGAAAACATGGATAGAGATTCTACCATATCAATAATGAAATTTAAATTAATGTCTATGTGTTTAGATTTACCATAAAATACTAAATTATTGGATAAATTTAATATGGACTACCTATAACTATTGTCATTAATATTAGTTTTATAAATTCATAAGTCTATAATAAAATCCTTTTAGCCATAATTCCACATTAATTGCCTTAATCCATGTTATATAGAGAAATATTATAGTTGAAAGGGAAACCACAAACTGCATGTCACACCTCCATTAAATGGATCATTCATAATGAAGGAAAACATAACTAGTAAAGGATTTCATAAATCAATATTACCAATATAGTCATTATTTACATATTTGATTTAAGTATCATCACCTGCTGTAGGTTCTTGTGTCAATGTCAATTTACTGTGATGTCTTAGAGGTAAAATAATAAGTCTGTGTGATTATAACATGTATCACTTGAGAATCTAAAATATATGATAAATTTTTATAAATAAATTATTTTATTTGGTTTTTCCATAGTTATTTCAACACCTATAATTTTATTAGTCAGTCCTAGGTCTTTCATTTCAAACATTCCTTTTAATTGAGATTTTACAGTGTTACAGGCACTCATGTTTTTAAAAATAATATTTATTTCATCAACATACTTCAATGAAAAAACATGATGACTTTAGTTTATTTTTAATAAACATAAGATTTATATTGGATCTTATAAAATTGGTTATCAAACATAAAAGAATCAAAATCATTGTACCATTTCCATGAGGATTTTTTATACTCTATAAGAATTTATTAAAAAAAATAATTTTAAATATTTTAAATATGTAGAATATCCACCTGGGGGATTCATTTTAAAATTATAATTGAATTATACATGTAAAAAATAAGTCTTAACATCATGTAATTAAATATGTATGTCATTATATGTTCAAAAACATTGAATAGGATAATAGATAAATTTTAATAATATGTGGAAATTTTCAGAATAGTCAATTATTTCACTATAAGGGAATACCATAATGAATAGTCTTGATTTTTATTTAATTCAATTCGAAATATTTTGGTCTCATTTATTTTTATAAATACACTTAAATCCAATTAATTTAACATTGGGTGGTTTATTTATAATAGACTAGGTGTGAATTTTTAAGGAATTCATTACGTCATCCAGGGAAAAGACCCAATGTTTAGTGTATTGTTCATTAAGGGGTTGTATATATGGATGGGATTCAGCATCAACACGATAATGGGAAACATGAAATGAATAATAACACATATCATATTGTCTAAACTGGGATGGATATTTAGGTACTCTCCTAAGTCTATCTTAGGTCATTCTACAGTCTCTATCATTGGAAATACGTTATATTTCATATTATGAACTTGAACTAGAATTAGAATTAGCCTAGATTTTGGGATGAGGATTAGGTGGAGTGGTCTAGAGAACAACCTCATAATGGTCTGGTGGATTGGTTTCTTCATCTTATTTTTTGGATCAATCACTTCTTTCATGTGTAACATACATGGATTTACGAGAAGATGACTCATCACACTCAATATCACTACTTCTAATACATTTTTGGTATTTGGTTTTATCAACCAGTTGTTTATAACAATTTAATCCCTGATGATGCCTATAATGATTCATTTATGGGATCTACATTCAATATTATAATTCTTAACATGGGTATAATTAGTGTATAAGAAGAATCCCAGGTATCTATAAGAAGTAGACCTACCATTATAGAATTCTTATGGGGTTTTAAATATATTAGAAAAATAATGGAACCAATATATAAGGTATATAGACATGTTGGGTTCCTCTTCCCAAAAATATTTACAGAGCCCTAGCCTTGAAATCATGCTTGAGAGTCTTTCTTAAATATTTCTTTTAATAGTTTACACCATACCATTTTTGGGGGGGTTACCTTAATTTTTCTGGTGACAGTTAATACCCTTATATTCACAGAATTGAATAAAATCATCAGATAGTTAAACTTAACCATTTTCTATTCTCATGGTTTTAATTTTTCTCCCAACCTAATTATCAACTAAAATTTTCCTAGTTCTAAATTACTAGAAAACATCAGATCTATTTTTCAGAATAAAAATCAAGAGTTTTTTTATAATTCATCTCTAAATGTGGAAAAAATAACCACCAACACTATAGGAGGTATTCCTAGATTGTTTTTTACTGATATTGTTTTGGTGGTGGTTAACTAAACATTTTTTAAAAAAATTTAAATATTTTGCGGTGATTTTTTATTAACCACCACAAAATATTATGTTTTTATGAACAAAATATTTTTCCCCATTCCCCCCTTCTCCCCTAACCCATCTCCTGAGAGCTCCCCTCGCCCTAGACCTTAAAACATATATCCAATGTGATTCCACCCTTACTGGCACTCGGTTATCCCCTGAGCACTCTGATCTTGTTCCCCTTGATCCCAGGATAGTGATGCTGTCACAGCCCCCCCGGCCAATCTCCCCCACCCATTCCCTTCCCTATGTATTTTTCCTCACATTATCCCTCTCTAATTAATTGACATTTTTCTATCCCACTTTATTGGTGAGGTCATATATGTTTGATTTCACTCTTCCTTTTCATTTAGATTTTTAGTCTTCAACTTTTTGCTCTCGATTTTGATTACTCAATGCCTATAATTTCCCATTCTACAAATGATTTGATTATATTCTCAACTACTGAACATTAATTTAGCATCCAAATTTGATTTTTTTTTCAGAAATTTAAATATAATATAAATAATTGATTTTGAATCGTGAATTGAGTAGGATGAATTAAATATGAAACACTAACATCCTACTATAACATTACATGGTTTTGTGACTAAAAGATAATTTTTTCATGTGTAATGACAGTCAATGTATTTTCGAATCTTGTAGGGTTGAAATTGAAATAAAATTGTTAATTTTGGTTAGATATGTCAAAAATGGATCGAAATTTAATTTTTTCAATAATAATGATTTTTTAATGTGAAAATATGAATTTTATTTCATTAATAATTTATAAAAATGTAAAATTATTTGTGTGTATAGTGATAGAATTTATATATTGTGATTGAATAATTAAATATTAGGGGTGTTTAACAGTGTGGGCTAGAATATTAACATGACGTGTAATGTGGGGATTGAGAATACTGGTTTGCTATAATAATATATTTTGTAAACATGAAATGATTGATTGAATTTAGTTTTACATGTTTAATAATAATTTAAAATTTAATTTTGATGTTATATATATTATATAAAATGAAATGTATTAATTTTTAATAGGAAACATGTTAAAATAATTCCAAAATTAAATATTTTTGTCAAAATATAAATTTTTTTAATTATCAAGAGTGATTTAATATGAAATATATGCATTAAAATTAGAAAAAAATATCATTTTATAGGTCAAATGATTTTTCAACATGAAATGAATGAAATGAGATTGTATTGGTCATGTTAAGTGTTGATTGAAATAGTGTTGTTTTGATATGACATAGATTTATCATTAATTTAAATGTAATGAATGATAAAGGTTATACATTTTTGGAATAAAATTGAAATTTAATTTTAATGGTAAAATATTTAATTAATATAAAATGAAATGGGTGAAATTGGACAATGAAAATAATATAAAATTAAAAAATTAAAGCTATGTGTGATATATAATTTAACTTTAGAGATATTTATTTATTTAATGCATGGATATTAAAATTGTATTTAATGAATTATAGATTTAATTTGTAATATTTTTCATTTAAATTGTGAATTTGTGATCATATTTTTTTGGATATGATTCGTAATTACTTATCATTTATTTTCTGAATCTCTCCAGTCTTAGGTATAATATTAATTAATGATATTTTTTTAAAATTATGTTAAAATGAAATATGTTCACTAGGATGAATGTTTTGTCAAATTTTATTTAATTGGGAATTGCGCCCATTTTCAAAAAATTATTGAAGGAAATAAATTTTTTTGTTCTAAATGTTTAAAAGTATAAATTAATTTAGTTATTTGAATTTATTGGATGTGTGGGTATTATGTGTTAGTTAATTCATTTCCACATTTTTTGTGAATTTTTTATAGTGTTCATGCTTAATCATCAAGAGAAATATAAATGGATATAAAAAGAAATAAATAATCATTTTCAATTACATTATTAAATTATTTATTTTATAGGACTATAAAATTAGAAAATAGATATGACCAATAATTTCATATTTCATAAAATGATAATTTTTAATTCTAGTTTGATGTCATGAAGAAAAATACTTTTTGAAAAATTCTATTAAAATATAATTACACATTAATTTTAACCTAATAACATAATTTTTCTAGGATATAGTATTCAATATTCAAATAATGATGTAAAATATTTTCAATATAAGAAAATTTTATATATCATTATTTGATAATTTTTTTCCTTTATTTGTTTATAAACATTATTCCACAAAATCAATCTTCTCATGAATTTATATTCATTATTTGTTTGAAATTTTGAAGAAGGATGAATTATATTAAAAATTCAGTGAATGACATGTCATTGTATGGTTTAATTCTAAATGTATTTTATGTCCAATTTTTATAAAATTATGAGTAATTATTATATTTTTTAATGAAAAAATTATGAAAAAATTATTTATAAAATTGACATTTTAGTAATTTTGTTATGTTGAAAATTTTACTTATATATTTTGAATGATGATTTAGATTTTTAATATTTTTCTCAATATGAAAATGAATTGAAGAAATTGAAATTAATTTATGTTTTATTATTGTGTGGAAAAGTATATTAATTTAGTTGATATTTGTTTTGTTTTTAACTTTTAATAAAAACAAATTTATAATTTGATACTTGTTTGGTAAATGATATCATCTAAGATATAATTTACATGCCAATTTCAAAATTTTGGAAAACTACAAACTAGCCAACACCCCTTTATATTCCCATTGATTATATATTCTTTCAAAGAATTTTAATTTTAATTAATGCTTTAATCTATATAATTCCAACTAATGAATCATTACCAAATTTTGAAATTATCTCATTTCTTAATTAGTAAAACTTATGTGTTTTAATATTTCTTAATAACATGTCGGCGCAGTGTGATGTATATAAATAAAAGAATAATCACATTACTAAGGAACGCACCTTAGTATGATAAGGGTTTGGAAGAGTTATTAAAATTTTCAATTTCAAATCGATCTCTAGATGGAAAAATAATATGCTCTTCCCATAATTGTAAATTAAGTAGATGGTTAAAGAGATATGATTTTTATGAACACTTGATATAGATTCAATTTCATGACCAATATTTTTTTAGTATATGGAATGAAGAATCAAACATTAAAATATGTTTGAGCACTAATATCAATTTACAGAATGAATACCCAACATTATTTATAATGAGAAATGAAATGAGGAACCTTATAAATGGTGCATTCAGCACTGTAAGACTACAAATCAACACCGAAAACTATCAGAACAACCAGCTGAGGATGATACACATAGAAACATTATAAGTAATTCTTTCACACCATAGGAAAATAAAATCATGATTTTAAAATAACATTGGATACTCTAGTCGATTTTGTGGAGTCAAATATAAGAGTGAAATTCACTGACCATACAAATACATTTCATGTTTTAGTTAATGATGGAAATCAAGAGTTATATAGTGGCTTTTTGACATATTCAACATATTATTTTCTTCTAAATATGCACCATATCAAATTCCTATATGGAATTACAAATAATTCAGTGTCCATGATATTCAAATTTTTGCAAGATACATTTCTCATTGAAAATATTCCTTAGTCTTTTGTTCCTATGAAAAAAGTTTTTAACAATCTGGTCATGAATTATTTAAAAATACATTTTTGTCACAATGATTGTATTCTTAATTAGGGAGAGGATTAAAGAAGAAATGATTGAAAAAAAAAATTTCTCGTTGATGGAATTCAATGGGTGATGTTAGAAGTCTGAATAAACATACTACTATGAAGAAGAAGAAAAGTAATGCACCTATAATGTTTTTGTGCTACTTTCTTTTAAAGCCTCAATTGAAATGATTATTCAATTCATTGAAAATAACTAAGAACATGAAGTTTGATTCTATAGATAAAAATAATGATAATTTAACATTGAAACCAAGAGATTTATAATCATGTAATAAATTTAATTTATTACACCCAAATATATAATTTGAACCTACTAATGTGTGATTGGGATTGGAAACCGATTGATTAACCACAATTGGGTCTTCGAATGCCAGTTATAAATTGTTGCCATTCTTTTTGTGCCTTACAATATTCTTCTATGGATGTGTATTCAACTAAATGGATTTTTCATTTTCATAATTATTAAAAGAAAAAATGCATGGAAATGATATGGATTTATATGTGCATCCTCTAATTGAAGAAATAAAGGATTATATTATTGTCGTAAAATGATACTACTATTGTACTCAACATTTTAACATTATTCAAACAACTATGTGAAAAAACACTACACCATTTGACCTTGACAACCTTCAAGAGAGATTTGTATTCACACATTGTGCAATATAGATGATCTTTCCTACATTGTTTTTTACATTCATGGTGCATTTTACTATGTATTTAGTTAAGGAAGTTAAATTAGGAGGCCCTATTCTTTATCAATTGATGAATCCAATTGAGAGGATATTTATTTATATATTTCTTCATATAAGGTAAAAAAGTTTTCATTTAATTAGATACACAATTACGTTTTATTTATTTTAATTCACATATATCATGGGAAGTTAAAATCATACAAGAGAAATAATGCTCAACCAGAATAATAAATCTCTAAAGGCTTTTTGGTAGTGGAGGGTCTTTCCTTTTGTTTACGATACTTGGATGATATTGAAACCATATTCAAACATGTTGTTCATGATGATGACAAATCGACACAATCTCATCTACATGGGTAATCAAAAATATATCCTACTATTGGATGATAAGTTTGGAGAAGATCAAATGTTACACTGATAGAAATGGAATTTTTACAGACTCATATATATGTGTTTCTAAATAGTTAAATTGCATATCCATTTATTCGTGAGATTAGGATACAAACAAAGAGGCAAATGAGAGGCTGAACATGAAATGAGAAAGATATAATAAAAGCTATTAATAATGTTCTTATGGAATTATTTTCACATCATGTATGTTCAAAACTATTTAAATCAATAATAATATTTTGTTAACACATATATTTTTAAATTTTAATACTATATTTTATTTTTTTAGATCATGAATACTGATACTTGAGCTGGATTTTCAGCAGATTTTATGTTTTTGGATCAAGGTCCTCTAAAATGTGCTATATAGTTTGACACTTACAATGTGAATGGATTTAAATTTTATATAGTCAATCAAGAAGTGGATTTGAAAATAAATAATAGAAGTATATTTATGGTCTTAGAATTTTTATACTATTTAAATTTGACGATTATTATCAAATTTAACTACCATAGTAATTTTTTAGTTGTTTTATTAAAATGTAAGTGGGTAGATATTATGAGTGATCTTAAAAGAGATTCCATGCAGATTACTTTTGTAAAGTTCTATCATCGGTAGATATTGGTGATCATGAATTACATGACCAGTATATCTTATCATAATAATAGGAAATGGTATATTATGTGGAATATGTCATGGATGAATTGTATAGTTTAGTTTTTCATATAAAACAATGATACATGTACAATATGTGTGATGAAATAGAAGATTTTTCCAGTAAAATTGAATCCCATAAACAGTAAGAAGGGAAACTATTTTTCCATCATGATTTTGAAAATATTAGTCTTTCAAAGGTGGGTGTAGTAGATGATGTAATGATGTATCAAAGAAATTACATAATTGAAAGACAAAATGATTTTATGTGTATTTATCTATTCATTTATCAAAAACTTCTATTATTTGTGCAACCATTCCTTATCATAACAATGTAATGTTTTTTTGTCCCTATTGTGCATCATTTATGTTTTCTATTTTTTTCTGTATGAATTATTTGAAATATATGTTTTAATTTTAATTTTATTTGATTAAATGAAAGGAATTCCAAAAATTAAGCATTTTACTATTCGCAATGAACTCTCAGTTGAAGTTCCCCCAACTATACTAATATGTTACGAACCATAGGTCTCCCTCCCACCAGTATCTGAGACACCCTCTGCATACCTCCCAACATAGTCTCTAACACCCACCATTCTATCATCTTTTAGAAAACCCTTTTTTAGTGTCCCATAAGTAGATCATCCAACACCTCTCCATTCCACAGGCACAATCGATGGGGAGAAGATCTTACCTCCTATTAATTCATGGGGATATTAGATGGTGATAGTTATATGTACAAATTTTCATATGAATGCCATTATTAAACATTTTTATACATCTAATTTTTTAATAAAATATGGAAACAATGCTAATATGGAGATAAATAGGAAAAGTTCATATATCTGGAATCTAAATGAACTAAATATAGTTTCCCATTTAACTGATTTGGGGTCCCTATGGATGATTCCACAAGATTATTTTGGCAAGATTATAGGAGAATTGGTGGCGGGGCTAGTTACCCTTCTTATTATGTAAGCTGATTAGAGGCATATGCCTCATTCTAGGAAATTGATGTATTTCATTCATATATAAAGGAAACTTTAATAAATTATAGTGTAATTGAAAAACATTATATTATAATATAATAATATTTTAAAAAAAATTCTCTTTCTATATATGTTTTTCCATTATACATTTATTGATCCTATTTCACAAAAGTGGACATTGTAAATTTTGGGTAAGAAATGGAAGGATAATAAATGGATATTGTGGAAAAAATCAACAATACTCCTCTAAGAACCAAATTACTACATCATAAAGTACCGAAAGAGGTACTAAGAGAGAGATGGATGGTTTTTTGTGATAGCCATCATTATGAGAAACACAAAGTATTTAAATATATAATATTATATTAATATCATCTTATATTAATATCATTTTATATTTATTCAAGAATACAAAAAGGATATAACATTTCTTACATTACAATTAAATTACATGAAATATATTTCAAGATGTTTCAAGGAATAATGGATCAATTAATGCTATGAAAACCATCCATCACACTTCAAGGTCAATGATTTTTTTAAGAAACTGATTAAAAATGATAATATTTTCATTTGATTAAATATTTAAAGAAAATATTATCTGTTTCATATGAAAATTTTTCTTATTTATCTTTTTTTCATATAGTCACTTAATTTTGGTCATGAAATCTCTTGAAACAAAATTTGGTTAGATGGTTATTCAAAATATGATTGGAGTTGTGTTAAAGAATCTCCCAAATAAGTTGGGGTATGAATTAATTTTTTATTGTAATAACTTATTTTCTGTTTTCACTATGATAAATGCAATTTCCTCAAATATGACACATATTTGATTTATGGGTAAAAATTAAAGAAATTTGGGATATCAATCCCATACAGTTCTTCTTAGTCTCCCAAGATGACCATGTTAGTCATCTTCTTGGGAAGGAGAATCCATGTCGAGTGTGTAGGATTTGTTTGGGACAATTATCATCTACGGTCTTTAGAATGCTATTAGGGATTGAAGTTGAACATACCCTTAGTTAAAGTCATTCCCTAACACAAGTTTCTCTGATTGATTTTGTTTCTATGAAATGATAAATTCTGGAATAGAAATATCATATATCCCCTTTGCAGAAAGCGTTGATTGATTGACATTATAAAAGTACATGATCCATTATTAGTGATATTTCATTGATAGCCAGCTATGACCAGGTAAATCGAACAACATCGATATCATTTAGTTTACAATATTTTAATAGTTGTATGTCTTAATTTAAATATACATCACTATATAATTTTCAATATAATTTTCAATATAATTTTCATACTATTGATGATAAGTGGAAGTTGGGAATAATATTGAGAGGGTGTTGAGAAAATTTTATCATGTTGTGATTAGTGTTCCTTTTGGATTTAGAGATGATGTAAAACTAACATATGACAAAACAAAACGTAGTTGGTGATTCAGAAACCATTATGTGGTTTCTGCTAGGGATATATGTATTTCCCTTACATTTCAGAATAGTCTAGTTTAGAGTGGTTATGTAATTTCAAGAATATTAATGGAATTGGAAATGATTGAATCTTATGATATAGTTATTCGTGAGTTATGAAATTAATGTTTATATTTTTATTAATGGTTCTAAATTTCATTGGGTTATGGTTTATGTGTGTCGTTTAAACTATGAAAATTTTCTTTTTTTCTTCTAGGGATATGTGCTATTATGGTGATGAAGATTTTGTTAATGAATTTTATATAAAAAGTAGCATATATCAGAAGTTAAAACTACTTATAAATATTCCATATTACTGTTTAGTGGCGGTTTAAACCATAAATATATAATTTCATTTTTTTACTAGTAGATAAAACAGTTCTCATATAAATTCAATATTATTTACTGGTGGTTTTTTCATTTGGGAGGTGGTTTTCCCAACAAATCGTATTTTAGATATGGAAGTGGATTAAAATGTTGATAAATTCTTCCAATATTTGGGCCCGAAAAGTGCTAAAAACTAATTAAACAACTTATAAATATAAATTCTATGATGGTTACCAAGAATCACCACTAATTAGATGAATCCACCACAAGTTGGATGCTGACACCATCTTTAGAGGATGATTTTTGAAACTATATCCAAATTAAATAAAACCCACCAAAAACCGACGAAGTTTTTAGTGTATTAAAGACGATTCTATTCATCTTTCCAATGAATAAATCATTATAGAACATGTAAGGATTCCTGGTGTGATGTAACATAAGAACAATTTCTTGTTGAGTTCTTCCAGACCATTGGATCTCACATTCCCCAACATATTTTTCCACACCTATAACATCCCATGATTCTTATACATGGATATTAAATATTTTTATATGAATATTACATACATTACAAAAACACATTCTCTAGGACCATAATAGTTTTGTTATTTTGTAAACATGGAATTAATTCTTTTAATTTGGTGAAATATCATCAATATCACCTATAATGATCTTAATCATTCATACTCGTACATAAAACCATTCATTATAACTTGGGTAATATAAATCATATGAAATTTGGATCTTAGATTCTCATTATATGTAAAAAGGGATATATATATATATATTCCTAACATAAATATAATGGAATGATAACATAAGAATAACATTTGAATATTATACCATGCATCTCAAATATTATATACATGATTCATGGAATAAAAATTAGTAGTTCACATGAAATGAATCATATGTAAGTCAAAATCATAATTCATGAATACATGACAAGGAAATAATACATTGAATTTTGGAAGATACATAAGCATGTAATATCATTCCCTATAACTCCAGGAACATTTCAAAAACATATCAAGGAACTTCATGGGGTTGCACCTACTAGGCGAGACCCACCACGTTCCCTATTTGTAGTGATTTACATAAAATGTATTGTATTTCGCCTTCATCCCTTAGTGGATCAAGCTCAAAAAAATTTTCCCATCATTATATCATGAGATATAAAATTTACCCCAGGAATTCGATGGATATATAGGTCCCACATGAATCTTATTAAAACCATACATATCTGATACATATTAACATAAAGCATTCATCATATTAGAACCCAAGGAATGAAATGGATTGCATAAAATTAATTCAATTATAACACAAGACATAGAAAAGAAATGGGTTTCATAAATATCATTCCATCAAAAACAAAAAAAATTCCATTGGAATGGTAGTGTTAGTATCCTAGAAAATATCCACATTAAATCATAAGTATCATCAATGAATTTTTTTGTGGATGGAAAATAATTTTGAGAGATCACTCAAAAATAATTCCTACAGAATATATCCTTTATTATTTTGAAAAGCATTCTTATCTTAAAATTTTATGCAATTTCATAAGAAACAATTTCCTTGAAAATAGCCATACAAGATTATAATGGATTCTTCAATTCATTAAGATCCTATGAATCCTGAAAAATCTATTCATGAAGTATAATTTAAAAAATCATTTCTCCGATACTATTTCATGAAAAGTCCCAAAGGACCCTGTTAGGAAAAAACAAATTTCTTTCAAAATGATTAATAAAAATTCCCAATTGGGTAAAAATGAAATTAATATTTTTTGTATAATATTAAAAATGTTTTGGAAAATGTTTTTACAAAAAATGGATGTGGACAAAAATATTTCTACTAAAATATTAACATATAAACAATCCCAAATAATAATGATGTTGTAATATTAAACCATGCCACATTATAATTTTTTGATTCATAGGACTTATGAAATGAAGTAAATTATATAGATATTTAAACTCAAAAATATTTTTAATAATACTCATTGAAACATTCACATGTATTATATACCCCAAAAAAGAGAAACAAGTACTGTATAAGTTTTGTGTCCCACATAAATAAAAAAGACACAAAAATATCTTACCTTATGTCTGGAATTACTTCATACACATTAAAACATCTTGTGTAATAAATATATGTTTATTATATATCTACCAAAAAACCATATTCATATAAATATAATTCTATATATGATTTAGTTATGACTATATATTACATTTTTATTAACAAATCCATCTTGATGTTATAGCTTTTTTTGCATACATGTTTTGACTTTTTATTCTTCGTCCACATACATAGATCATGATTTCATCATTTGAAGAATGATAAACATGATAATATATATATATATATATATGTTATAATTATTCATGAATATTCATTAAATATAGAGTTATAAAATAAAATATAGTGTTCATGGAGATGGTAGGTCATACATACGCATGGAAACTATTTTCATCCTCCTTTCATATTAAAATATAGAAAATTGTATGATATATTATAATTGAAAAATATTTTTTTTCATATATATATATATAATTTATCCTTTTTACCATCCATTAGAAATATATGTTGTGATGTAATCGCATCACATCGTGGATATGGTAAGCCATATGTACACACAAGCAATCTTATCATTTTCCAAAATATTACTTTCTAAAAATGTAGAGATGATATTTTCATTAAAAAAGTATAATTATATCATTTATATCATTTGTAAAAATTAAAACCTTACTATTTCTATTTCATAAAACATGGTGAAGGAAAATGAATTTTATCGCCGTGAGGAGACAGTAAGTCGTACGTACGCACGAGCGATACTTTCACTTCTTGTTTGATGGGAAATGAGTTTTATGAATGGGTTTTAATAATAATAATTTTTTATAAATATATTTAGGAATTCCAATTTTTTATTATAATATATATATATTATAGGTTTAGTGGAGTTATAGATGATTTGACGAAGAAAGTGATCAGTTCGAGCGATTAACTCTACATTGAAACGACTCCTTTAGATGTCCTTTAAAGGCCTCTACAGTTGGTATTTTGGGTAGACCAGAATCTATATAACATGTCTAGAGAAGTGGATGAGATAATTTGGATGATTTTAGATGAGATTTAAGGTTAAATGTCCTGAAATTATATGTGGAAAGAGGTTTGTTTTTATAATGAATGGGAGGGGCACTTTTGGAATTTCTCAAAAGATTAATTTGTAATAAATTAAACCTCAATATAAATAACTATAAATTGTATGTTATTCTAAGATAATGTGAGATGGTGTTATAATACCATGAAAAAATATAATTTAGATAATTTTTTTTTACATTTTTCCTTATCATTTTAACTAACCCTTAGTTACTATATTTTCATTTTAACTATGATACCTACTATTTTAATATGAAAGGTTCATGTTTTTAATAATGAGGTGTAAATTGAACCATAATTGGTAAATTTATTATATTTTTGACAATAATTTAATCGATTTTTATTTATTTATGATATTTTTGTTTTTTATGTAATTTTATAATATATTATTTTCACAAAATATCACTGGTGGAAATTTGGACATTATTTATTACATTGACATTAATAAAATCAATAAAATGAGATAAATTATAAAAAATTCATTTAATACACCCAAAATATGTCATATTAACCTATTAAATTCATTTATAACCATAATTAAGTAAATTTATATTTATTTTAATAATTATTATATTATTTAATTGATTGTTTCATTTACTGATTTGTTATTTCATCATCAATGTATAATTAATAGTGATAATAATATTTCACTAAAAAATAAAAATAAAATTCAATCATGTATAAAAAACAATTATATTTTATAATAATATACATAGTCTAAAATATCTTCTATTAGGACCATATTAAAAATATTATACTTAATAAAAGTAAGAGTGTGACATTTTGTTAGTCTCTTCGATTTTAATAATATCCAAGTCATTTTTCATGGAACATTTTCCATTAAATTATTAAATTTAAATCTTTATGTATTAAGGGTCTAATTAAATACATCCAATAACAGTTTTCAAAGACTTAGTGTAAACTCCTAATATTTATAATAATGTAAGTTACTTTTAATTACCATATTTACCCATAACTATGGCCATAAAAATTTACGAAAGTTACAATTTAGATTTTCCAAAATTAAAAGGGCTTATTTAATAAATTTGGACCATAAAATTAATTATTTTGAAGTATTATTTCAAAATTTAAATCAAATAATATTCAGTAATTAATTTGAAATTATTCTCACAGAGAGGATGAATCAATGAATTTTTAAAGTAAAAATGTTCAGAAGTTTTAAAAGATTATTTTCATATCTAAATTCATTATAAAATTTATGAAAATTACCTAAAATGTATTAAATAATTTAAAATTTATTTAATTAAACATTTAAATGAATAAAAATTATAATAAATTATTTAGACAAAAAATTTATTTTTAATTGAAATTCAGTATTTTATAATAATCATCAAAACATGAAACTCATCAGAAAACATCCAAAAATTCAACAAAAGTAAATTTTGATATACCTATTTCGAATAATAAGGAAATTATTTCAGATATAATTTATAAAAGTGTGAAAATTTATATTTAAAATAAGTGCACCATCAAAGTCATGAAAACTACTTTTTTGAGAAAATACATAATTTAGGAAAAAAGATATATTCATTCTTATAACATTTCTAGAAAATAAATATGAGGAATTTTAAAAATGAGATTTAATATATATATATATATAATCTAATAATATTAATTGGTTTATTATTATAAAACACATTTTTGTATAATTAAATAGTTTTGTATAAAATCATATCATTTATTTTAAAAATGATTTTTTATTTTTAATGTATTGGACAATAAAGAATTAATTTTACAAACATGGATAAATAAAATTTCCATAATATAGTTAATCATATTCTTACCCTCTATTCTAACAGCTACGTTATAATTGTATTATTTAAATAATTACAATAATAAAATTATGTTTCGTAAAAACATAATGTTATTTGTAACTAAAGTTAATTTAGTGTTGCATGTTACAGAAGACATAAAAGAGATAAATTTTTTTGAAAAAGTATATATCTCAAAAAATTCTCTAGATGTTACATTATACCCCCCATTAAATTAAATTTCACCTTTGATATTTATTGTGGTCATCAATTTTTAATAGGTGAATGTTAATTTCATAGAAAGCGACATCGTAAATATAATACAAAAACAACATTGTAAAAAAGATTATTAGGAACTTTATGCTTACTCAAAGTAAACCATAACAGGGTTTCCACATATGATTAAATATGTGAAAACTGAAAAAATGTAAATAGAATATAAAACTACCCATCAAGTTTAGTTGGAGAGTGATAGATAACATGTTCTATATAAATTTAGTGACCACAAACCCATATAACAGATAGGTTTAGAGAGGATAATTTATAACATCAAAATTAATATAATAGGATAAAATATTATTTTAAAAAACCTGCCTCGAATATATACATACATGACATAATATTCATGTGTACAATTTGATTTTGTACTTGTTCCTTGACCAATTTTCACTTCAAATCATACTCTAATTAAAGATGATGTTGAAATTTCAATTCATGAATAACTAATAAAGAACATGAGCCTTAGCCCAGTTGGTGAGATATCCTTAAGTGCATCCACGAGATCCAGGTTCAAAACTTAGTTGAGGCATATTTATGAGTACTATAGTAGGCATTGTAGAAGTACTGCACTCTGTGCGGGTATTGTAGCAGGCAGCACACAGTAGTAGGCACTATAGAAGGTATTTTTTGGTGTTGTATCAGCTGGAACTATTCACATTTGGTCATTGGTTTGGGCTTGGAGTCCTTAAGGATTTCGGGCCACCCAGGGATTTGGGTCAGTAGGGCTTTTCGACCACCATTAAGGCCTTCGGGCCACCTCAAGGACTTCGGGCCACATGTAGTTTCCCCAGACAGACTCTACAAAAATGGAGCAGCCTCAGAAGAGGATTTAATGAAGGTGCACTCAGTAGAGCAGAGCCAAATAGATTTTTCAAAATGAGAGGGTATGACTATGCCATCGGGACTTCCCTGTTCTTGCACGGGATGCCTAGCCTGACATACATGTGAAGGTGGAGAGCTATTATCATGATGCAGATGCTAGGGAGGGAAGTTCCTTGTAGATAGTATGGTTCAATTCCCTATGACCTTTGGGTCATGTAATTTTTTAAGAATAAAGGCCATTTAATCTGTGAGCCTATGGGCCTTGTAAGAGTTCCCCCTCATCCGTTCAAATGGGGGTTATTAAAAATCAATAACAATGAAGTCCTTCAGGCCATTCGAGCTAAATAACTAATAGATAATAATATCCATAATTCTAATATATGTTATTCCATCTATCTCTATTTATCAGCAGAAATAAAAGATAGTATAGCATATCTAATCATCATATGTCTTCATACAATTACATAAAAAATTAATCATAAAATTTCATCCAATGTTCAATATAATTTTTTTATAAATTGTCACTGTTATGAAATTTAAAAAATATTATGATCAAAAACATTCCAAAGAACCTTAATAAATATCTATAATTGATATTTCATTAATCCCTCAAAAAAATTGATGACACTCTTAATTATCACACATCGATCTTGTGGATAGAGTTTTCCCATATAATATTAAAACATGGTAATTTACATCAACCCATAGTGAAGAAATGAATGCTTCCAAAAATTAACTCATTGCTCGTACCATAAATCCAAAATACCTATACTATCAATCCATTATATCATAAACCACATTTTCATCATTCTACTAATAAGTTCCCTTGTAATCATTACTATTCCATTTATTTATCATAATAAAAAATCCATTTATTTCATTTTCCAACATCATGCACATGTTAAGGGTTATCCTTCCCTTAATCATGTGTTTTCAAAAAATATCACGTTACCACCATTATAACATTTCCAGGATACCATTACCAATCAAAATATTCTACCAAATCCATTAGAAAAAACTAAATGGGCTAATACTCATACGTTTCATTAATTTATAAATATTCTACATCATTATCCTTGAATTCCAATATATAAAAACTCAATCATCTCACATCATTCATAAACCATTAAAAATTATTCAACATTTTAATCACTAATACTTCTTCAATATCATATGCCACTTTCAATATATTCATAGTCATAAATATATTCTTCACTAATAAAACCATTTCGACTCTCTTCATTAGATTTCACCATAGGGAATAAATTTTCATAATGCCCATACATTCCACATTTTAAAATTTAAATTATTGATGATTCCTTTGGAACACCATTATTCTTGTCAATTGGTTTAATTTAACCTGTCACTTTTCCATTTCAATTATTTAATTTTTAACTCTATTTCCACACCCAAATAATCTTCTAGATCCATTGAAGCATTCTATTTTATGCATCTTCCCATATTATTTTCATGAGAAAAGTAGAAATTTCATTCCTATGTTCTCACCATGAAACTATGTCTATATATTATTATATGGTTTATGAATCTCACCAATGTTGAAATTAATGATCATATTCTAAGATTTTTTATTATGAATAATAGAAGAATCCATCACTCCAATCATCATTCCATTTGACATCACATCGTCAAATTTTTTGACGCAATCAATGTTAATCCAGTTTATTTTAAAACAATCCATAAATGAAAACCAACATAATAGTGTGAGAAACTATAATTATACATAAAGAACATAATCATGGAGAATTAATTCAATATATAACATCTTTGGTTTAATTATAGGTTATCCATAATTCTTACCAATATTATATGATTGTATCCTATACATAGACATATAATTTGGGAACTTACTAAGGTTCTCTCATCTTAGTTTCTAATGGTTGACTAAGAAAGTCCTTTGATACCAACTATATCTTCCCATACATTTCATACGTGGATATTACATATTTTTCGATAAATATTCATTACATTGCACAAACATATTCCATATTATTGTAATATATTGATGATTTTGGAAACTCAAGACACACTCTTCTAATATGCTAAATGAAATTAAATATCTCCCATAAATATATTACCCTTTTGTACTCCTACTTAAACCCATTACTTATAACCTGGAGAAACATAACGTAAGAATGGGTGAGATCATATAATTAGTAAGGGTAAACATTGGAGATATGTGGATAGAAAATAAACATAAGGGTGTGACAACATAATAATAAAATTATAATATTATACCCTACATATCAAATTGGATATAAATGAGTCATGGTGTAAGGATTGGAAGGTTATAAGGAATGAATTATAAGGTATTAAAAATCATAAACAATGAATTAATACTACAGAAATAAGATAGAGAATTGTGAAAAACACATAAACATGTAATATCATTCCCTATAACTTTAGTAGTATTTACAATAATTTTTCGAGAACGTCCTTGTGGTTTCACCCACTAGGAATGAAACACCACAATCCCCAATTGTAGTCTTTTCTTTATAGGGGGTTAGGTTTCCCATCCATCCCATATTCAATCAATCCGTTTGACTTTTTTTATCATGACCCATCCCCGGGGGCCCATGCCGTGACTGCCCCAAGCCTACCTTCCATAGGCGAGGGACTGGTGACTAGCACCGAAAGTGCATTCACTAAAACTGGGAAGGAATTATCTTCATAACCTATAAACACACAAAACCATACACACAATAAGATACGAACTCAATAAAAATTTATAGTAAAAGAGAGAGTACAGTAAGGAAAAAGGGGCCAAAATACATGCTCAACTGTAAAGTACAAGAAACCGATAGTATAAATAAACTTGAATAGTTCCCGTGATCACCCACCACGGATCCAACCTGAAGGGTAGGTATAGCTCTTGAACGGTTGTCTATTTGGTACACCTCATCTAAGGTCCACCTCTGAGCTACCTCTAGTCCTAGTACTCTCGTCCTCAGTTAGCACTATCCTTCATCTACATTGAACACAATAAGGTGAGGGCATTGCCAGTGTAGGGGTGAGTATAATGATACTCAGCAGGGACCCCAATACCCTCAATGTATCACAAATCCACAAATGATAAACCACAAAGCATGAAAACAAATGATAACCCTACTTATGTATATTCACATACATATACATAAGTTATCATGTATACCCATCTCAATCATGAGGAACACAAAGAGTCCATCTTAATAACCAAAGCTCAAATGTTCCACAAATGAATTAATACCATGAAGGTAATTACCATACTGGTACCCCACACAGAATAATACCACCAAGCTATTACCATGATGGAAATTACCACAAGGTACAGACTCATCTCACACCATGCATTTCATAGTTATAGTAGTAGAGATGATTAGATGTAACTACTGATTCATCTTACATTTTTAAGAGACAGAACCACAAATGATCGTTGTACATCATCATTACGTCATCTGATGCACATATGATCTCTAGTTGTTGACCCACACAGGATCGCTCGGTGCTGACCCACACAGAATCACTCGATGCTGACCCACATAGGATCGATTAGTGCTGACCCACAAATGATCACTTTGTGCTGACCTAGATAGGATTGCTCGGTGCTGACCCACAAAGGATCGCTCGGTGCTGACCCACATAGGATTTTTAGGTGCTGACCGACACAGGATTGCTTGGAGTTGACCCACACAAGATTTTTATTCATTCTTCACTTCACTTACATCTAATGAGTTCTTGCACTAAGCTTTTTCATCTCCAAGAGGGTCCGCTCTTGAAGCCATTGGTCGATACTGCAACTTAAATGAAGTCCCATGAAGAAGTATCCCAATGGAATGTCATGTAATATGGGTCTGAACTAAATCGATGGTTCTCAATCAGACGCCCGATCCGTATGTTATTAGCCTTCTGATCCCATGATCCTGGTTGGACTCATGCTCGATCCATCCCAACCATATCCCAACTTTATCCTAATCTCAAGTGAGGTATACCAAACGAACCATCTCATTCCAAGGTTTACAGTGGCGTTGATGGTTTTCCAAACGGACACCCAGTGCCAAAGTAATGGTCGATAGGGAGAAAATCTTGTAGTCGGTTCAGGTTTGTTCTGACCCGGTCAGAACGACCTAGTTCAATTTGGGTCGACCTAGCCCACATGTTCTAGCCCAACCCGCGTTGGGCGGCGCAGGCACAACGAAGCGGCTCTAGGCCACGAGGTTAGTGTAGAGGTCGTGAGGTCGGTGCTGTGGCCATGAGGGCAGTGAGGCAGTGGGACGGTGAGTCTGCATGGGCAGCGAGGGCCACAGGGCGGTGAGGGCATGGGGATAGTGGAGGTCCACTGGGTGGCGAGGCCATGGGAGGTGCGAGGCCACGGAGTGGTGGGGGCCACGGGCAGCGGTGGTCAGAGATGGGGTGAGGCCACAAGGTGGTGGAGGCCATGGGTAGTGGAGGGCACAGGGGGGGCAGAGGCCGCGGGTGGCGTGAGGCCCCCGTGTGGCGAAGGTTGTAGGCGGTGCAGTGGCTGTGGGGCGGCGCGGTGGCCATGGGGTGGCACTGTTGCACCATCGTTATTATGGCCGGTGGCGGTTTCGTCCACCGTTCGCATGCATCACCGGGTTTGGTTGTTGTCCTCCTCCATCGCGATGAATAACACAATTAAATACAAGATTTGTGGAGAGTTAAAGACATGTTTGTTTGGCTCGAACACTATGTGCTAGAGTGGTAGCAAGACGTTATAATGTTTTCCTGATTTCATGATGAATTATCAAGAATGGGTAAGGGGATAAAATTCAAACAACCAAACTACATTGATGGTTCGTTTATGTTGGCGCAAAAAAGAATTCGAAGATATCGAAGTTAGTTGAGCTCGCCACACACCTTTGATCCCATGTTCGTTCATCTGTTCATTATAGTTGAAGATGTTCCTCGTTGTAGATAGCATTTTTTGTTGGAGGATGTGTTCCTCCATTATTCTCCAAAGCATCTCATTTTGCCAACCGTTTCCCCAATCCCCACCCAAAATGAAATATCCAACATTTTAGAATATGTTATATATTTAATTTGTTAACATAATTTAATGTTGGATTAATAGATTAATTGCTGAGTTAGAATAATTAATCAAAGGTGGTGTCACAATTAATGTTGGGGAAGTTCAAGAGGCATCCCCACATTTACGAGAGAGTTTAAGAGTTTCTCTCATTATGAAGGTTTGGGTGGCCGCACCATTAAGAACTCAACATTTGGGGGTTTTAGGCTAGGTTGGTCTCCATCACCATAACCCATGTGGGAGGTTTTAGATAAGTTGGTCCCCACCACCATAACCCACGTGGGAGGTTTCTAAAATAAAAAATATAGACTTTTTTATATTATTTAATTCTTTCATGAAAAGCACAAAAACTAATTTTGACCCTTGACCAACTGTCGTCGAGGTGAATGTCTCCATAAGAAAATACCAGCACTGTGAGTTCAACGGTGCCCTCTATTTCATTTCCGAGCACCGTTTTAAAAGTTACAAAAAACCACTCACACGTTTACTGAATGTACCTGAAAAAATGTTCCAAAATTCATTTCGTGTACATCGGGCCTCAGAATCACGCACCATCAATTATCGTGGACTCGTAAAATTACCATTTAATTAAAACTGAATTAACATGGAATTTCCATATCTTTCCATTCTCCCCACATTAGGGATTTTTGTTCACGTAATCCACAACACAAAATAAGGAAACAAGTGGGGGTACTGAGCACGAATCTAAGCCTCTTGTTCCCATGTGCTCTCTGGGAGGTTCCCATTCTGCCAGTGAATGTGCACCAGAGGTATCGACCACCAACAAAGGACCCAGTCCTGTCGATCCACGATCTCTTCTGGAACCTCTGTAATAGTATCCCCACCATCGATGTCCAGCTCCCCATTGTTGATGATGTGAGAAGGGTCATGCACATATCTCCTCAGCTGGGATACGTGGAAGACGTTGTGCACCCGGTAGAACTGTGGTGGAAGAGCTAAGCGGTAAGCCCCCTCACCAACTCTACTGAGGACCTAGAAATTTATGATGAACCTCAGAGATAACTTGTTGAATCAGCCAAATATCCATAAACCTTGTCGGGGTGAGACCCATAGAAAGACATGGTGGACATCCTCAAACTCCAAAGGTCTCCATATCTTATCAGCATAATACTTCTTCCTCTTCTGTGTAGTCTTCATCCACTCCTGGATGACCTACACCTTCTATGTGGTAGCCCGTACCATAATTTGTTCCATGAGTACTGACTCTCCTGGGTCAGTCCAACACAAAGGTGATATGAAAGGTTTCTCATACAATGCCTCAAAAGGTTTCATCCCAATAGTGGAGTGAAAACTGTTGTTTTATACAAACTCCACCAAAGGAATGTGATCCTCCCAACTGTGACCAAAGTCGAGGATGAAAGAACACAACATGTCCTCGAGGGTCTTAATGGTCCACTCAGTCTGGAAATCCGTCTATGGATGGAAAGTGGTGCTCAAACAAAGCTGCGTCCCGAAATCCTCCTACAATCCCTTCCATAGCTAGGATGTAAACCATGCATCATGACGGGAGACAATCGTCGAGGGTACTCCATTTATCCTCACAATATCTTGCACATAGAAGCTTCCCAAGCTCTCTACTGAACCTAGCTCACTAATTTGTAGGAAGTGGGGTGACATGGTGAGTCATTCAATGATCAACCAAATCGAGTTATGGCCCCTGGATGTATGTGGAATTACTGTCACAAAGTCCATGGATATCCCATCCCACATCCACTGTATGACCTCTAATGGCTAAACTAGGTCTGCTGGTACCTGATGCTCCACCATCACTTTCTGAAAAGTGAGGCACTGAGAGACAAGCTCTTCAACTTCTTTCTTCATTCTCACCCACTAGTGTTGTCGCTGGTGATCCTAGTACATATCTTCCACTCATGGATGTACTACTAAAGGGGATGTGTGCAACTCCCTCAAAACATCCTCCTGAAGTGACCCTAGTACCATGGTACATCCTTTGGAGAGGATTATGTGCTCCCCACCCTCAGAAAATCAAGCAGGTCCATGTCCTATGGATATCTGAGCTTGTCAAGTCTCGCAGTCAGTGCCCCCCATTGTGCCTCCCCGACTCGCTGATGAAGTGGGGGAGTGGTTGTAAGATAATTAAATGAACCTTCTCCATCACATTCCACAAAGGATATCTTCAAAGAGGCCAACTCCTCCATAGCCTCCCTTAGAAGTTTTATACCTGCTCTCCGACTGAGTGAATTTGCTACAACGTTCCCCTTACCAAGAGTATAGGTTATCTCAAAGTCATTGTTTTGGAGGAACTCAATCCAACATCACTATCTCAGGTTCATGTCCTTCTGAGAAAAGATATACCTGAGACTCTTGTGATCAGAGTACACTATAAAACTCTCTCCCATCAAGTAATGTCGCCACATATTCAAGGCTGATACCACTACTACTAACTCCAGGTCATTGGTAGCATAGTTCTTCTCATGTTGTCTCAGATTTCAATAACCATATGTGATCATTGTTCGCTCCTACATCAGGTCAAATCCATGTTTGGTCCCTAATGCGTTGAAGTAGATTACGTACCCTACACCCTCCTTTAGAAGCCTCAAGATGGGGGAACCATTCAGACTCTGCCTCGGCTCCTGAAAACCCCACTGGAATCTCTCCAACCACATGAAGGGTTTCCCCTTCTTTTTCAGTGCTGATAAAGGTGCTGCAACTCTATAGAAATATGGCACAAATCTCTAGTAGTATCCAGTCAAATCCTGAAAACTCTATATCTCTGTCATACTTTTGGGTGGCACCTATGCAAGTACCACCTCAATCTTTACAGGATCCAAATCAACTCTAGCCTATGAGATACCATGTCCCATAAAGATAACCTCTCAGATACAAAAATGGCACTTCGAGAGCTTACCATAAAGCCGGTGATCTCGGAATGTGTCTAGTACTACCTACGAATGATATGCTTGCCCCTCCACAGTAGCTGAGTAGATCAGAATATCGTGATGAAGACTACTACAAAGTGATCAAGGTATGGCTGAAATATGTGGTTCATGTGTCCCATGAACACTTCTAGATCATTGGTTACACCGAATGGCATAACCAATAATAGATAATGGTCATACAAACATTTGAAAGTCGTCTTCTGCACATCCTCGTCTAGTTCTCTGAGCTGTTGATAACTTGATCAGAGGTCTATCTTTGAGAACCACCGTTCATGCTTCAGCAGATCAAAAGAGGTCATCAATATAGGGAATTGGGTACTTTTTGTTCACAATCACTTGATTTTGGCACCTATAATGAAGACAAAGTCCCAAGCTCCCATCTTCCTTCGTGGAGAACAAAATCAGGGAAGCCCAAAGAGTAACACTGGGTCAAATGAACCATTTCCCCTATAAGTCCTCCAGTTTTACCCGTAGCTCACAAAGCACCACAGGAGCCATAAGATACTCTGGTGTAGATATCGGTTCCATACCGGGGTATAAGTCAATGTAAAAGTACACCTCTCTGTGAGGAGGTAGGCCCAGAACATCCTCAGGGAAGACATCCGCGTACTGGTCCACCACTATAGGATAACTCAAACACTCCACATCAACTACTTTGAGGGTAAGGCTAGCCAACTGATGAGCGATCAGATGCACTCTGCTCTAGGTAAGTCCATCATGTGCTGCGAAGGTTCCCTTATCACCGGTAAAGGTAAACATGGCCCCATCCGAGCAGACACACTGTAATTTGTGCCTAATACAGTCAATCTGAGAATGGATTATAGGTAACTTGTCTATATAGATGATGACGTTGTATGGCCTCGATGTCGCTACAATGAGATCCCAACTGAACCTCTCACCACCTATAGTAAGATCACACTACCGGTAGCAGTGTGTAATCATTGAATCCACTCTCGTAGGATCCTCTAGCTGTAAGGATCGAGCAAATGGCTCCGTTGAAATCTCCATTCTGCAAATGAGGGTGGAAGAAATTAAAGAATGACTAGAACCTGTGTAAATAAGTACGGCATCTAAGGTGAATTAGACACCGATCATACCTTGTATCATCCCCAGAGTGCCATGATCATAGGCCTCAGCTGCCTGAAGCTGAACTTTCCCCTATCCTCCTACTCCCTATGGTCGATGTGGACCACTTGTTGGTGGTGGTGATAACATATCGAATCGTCGCCCACCGCTAGCTATACGGCTAGCTCCTCTACCACGTCTGCCTGCTCCCTGCAGAATTCCTCTGTCAATCCTCCGTCACTCCCTGGGTGGTCCTTCGAACATTTTCTAATCATCTATACGGTGGGGCATATAGTTATGATACATTTGACACTACCTTCCACAAGCGTAACGCGGCCCACTCCTGGAATGACTGGCTCTGCCTCGAGTGCCCCGCACAACCGACCCAGAATCCTACGGTCATCCACCTATAGGTCTGTTCCATTTGGAAATTTGTGACATTTATCTCTTTCCAACTACAAAAGACTCCACTATATGATGTCTGATGGTGGGTCTAGTTGCTAGTGACCGCTCAGCAAGGAAACTCTCCACTAAGAGGTCTCTCTCTAACACCCCCTCCGGTGTCAGGATGCTAAGAGAAATCATCGAATCCCAGATCTCTCGTCTAAGTCCCTGCTCGAAGGTTCGGGCCCTGAAGTATGGGTCCCACACCATATCAGTGGAGATGCGTGAGAGGTCAGTAAAACTTGTTGAGTACTGAGCCACAGTCATGCTTCCCTGTTGGAGATGAAGATGCTCCGGTATGCGCACTCCGCAAAGAGTCGTTTGAAAAACTCTAACCGAAGTAGGCTCTCAATGTCAGTGAAAAGAAGCGTCACCTCATTGTGAATCTAGAGAATCATGCTCCATCATAAGCCTATTACTTCCTATTGAAGACTGGCGGCATGGATCACCATTAGATCGCCTGGTGTCCCTACCAGTCAGAGGACTCTCACCACGGCCTCCATCCAATCCTCAACTGCCGGTGGGTCCGTCTCTCCACTGAACCGGGGTGGCCTCTAGCGCCGGAACATGTGAAAAACAGTCAAGTATCATGCACCCACTTCTACTGAGGCTGGTGGTATTAGTGGACCAACGAGTAATGGTATCGTTGGTTCCTCCGTTGGTGACTCTACTGGACGGGGACCCTGCACCGAGGCCTCATCCCTAAATGGGCTATCAGTGCGTACTATAGCTGAAACCCTAGCTGGCTATCTGCATGAAGGAATCCTAAAAATAAACCGGTGTGCCACTGTCAATAAGTTTTACCTTGTGAGGTGACTCAATGATATCACAAAAAAACTCTTTAAAACTCACACTCAATCAATGTTTTTGTGCACTGAGTCTGACATCAGTAGTTTGGGTCCTAGTGTGTGGATATGTCGGCCACCACACCAACACTGGATTCCCAAAACCGATAACCACAGTCACTACACTTAACACTATTACCAATAAAAAATATCTGAGTCCTATGTTCTATGGTTGAACCGACTCATCCATTACCAACTTTTCACAACCCTTCCCACGAGGCCTATTCCGTGACTAACCCAAGCCAGCCTTCCATAGGCTAGGGGATGGCGACTAGCACAAAATTTTTATTCTCTAAAACGGGGAAGGTATTGCCTTTATAACCTATAAACACACGCAACCAAGCACACAACATGATACGAACTCAAGAAAACTGTGTAGTAAAAGAGAGAGTATAGTAAGAAAAGTGGGACTAGAATACAAGCTCAACTGGAATGTACAAGAAGAAAAAAGTACAAGTAAACTAGAACAGATCCTATGATCACCTTCCAAGGATCCTACCTGAAGGGTTGGTACATCTCTTGAACGGTGTTCTCTGATGTATGCCTCGTCTATGGTCCACCTTTGAGCTACCTCCAGTCCGGGTACCCCCATCCTTAGTCAGCGATGTCCATCGTATGCACTAAACACAACGAGGTGTGGGTATAGCCCTTCTAGGGGTGAGTACAACGATACTCAGTAGGGACCTCAAGACCCAGAAGTTCTCAAAAATACACAAAGGATAAACCATAAAGCATGTAAACAAACTGATAACCCTACTAAGGTATATGCCCATACATATACCTAAGTTACCACGTATACCCATCTCAATCATGAGGAAAACACAGAGTCCAACTCAAAGCCCAAAGATCAACTATTCCACAAAAGAAGGAATACCACGAAGGTAAGTACCACACAGGTACGCCAAATAGAATAATACCACCAAGGTATTACCATGAATGAAAGCACCACAAGGTACATACTCAGCTCACACTTGGTATTTATTAGGTACAGTAGTAGAGATGATTAGATGTGACTACTAAATCATCATACTCTATAAAGAGGCAGACCTGATAAGGATTGTAGTACATCGTCAGTAAGTCGTCAGACCCATATAGGATCTCTAGGTGCTGACCCACACTTGATCACTCAGTGCTGACCGACACAAGATCGCTCGGTGCTGACCCACAGAGGATCGATCGGTGCTGACCCATAGAGGTTCGCTAGGTGTTGACCCACGCAGGATCGCTCGGTGCTAACCCACATATGATTACTATGTGCTAACCCACATAGGATTTCCCAGTGATTACCCACATAGGATCACTATTCATTTTTAATGTCACAGCCAGGTACTGGGTTCCCGCACTAAGCTTGATCATCTCTGGGAGGGTCCACTCCTCAAGACACTAGTCGATACTCCAACTGCCACGAAGTCCCATGAAGAAGTAACCCAAAGGACCGCCACATAATAAGGGTCTCAACACAATAGTCGGTGCGTCAATCAGACACCCAGTCTTTATGTTATTAGATTTTAGGTCCTGAGGGCCCGGTTGGATTCATGCTCCCTCCAACCCAACCATATCCCAACATTATCCAAATATCAAGTGGGGTTTACCAAAGGGACTGTCTCGCTCAAAGGTTTATAGCACCATTGATCGTTTGATAAATGGATGCCTAGTGCCAACGTTATGACCTATAGAGTGAAAATATCATAGCTCGTCCAGGTCCGGTCTGACCAGGTTAGACTAACTTGGCTCGACCCGGCATGGGTTTACAAGACCCCGTTTGGGTGACCCGACCCGCCGGGTCTGGCCCGACCTGTGTTGGGCAGCGCGGGGGCCCCAGAGTGGCGTGAGGCCATGAGGGTGGTGCATAGTCCAAAAGGGTAGCATGGAGGCCGCGAGGGCGGCTGAGACCGTGGTCAGCGGAGACCAGGGGTGGTGGTAAGCCCTGGGGCGGCAGAGGCTACGGGCAGTGCGAGGCCGTGGGGTGACAGAGGCCCCGGGTAGCACGGTTGCCACGGGGCAACGCTATTGCGTCGTCGCCATCATTGCAGTCGGTGGTGGTGCCTGTCACAGTTCTCAAGCCCCACCGAGGTTGGTTGAAGTCCTCCTCCAACACGAAGAACACAACAATTAAGCACAAGATTGGCGGAGAGGTCGGGCCATGTTTGTTTGGCCCGCACTCTCCACATTAGAGTAGTAGCCATAAACTATAATCTCTTTCTGATTTTATGATGAATAATCACGAACGGGTAAGGGGATTATATTTAAACAACCACCCCACCTCGAAGGTTTGTTGATGTTGGAGCGAGAATGAATTTGATGATATCAATGTTCATCGTTCCCACCACATACAATTGATCCTGGGCTCGTTCATCAGTTTATCATAGTTGAAGATATTCCTCATTGGAGAGAGCGTTCATCGTTGGAGGATGAGTTTCACCACAATTCTCCAATGCTTCTACCTTTGAAAACTGTTTCCCCAATCCCCACCAAAAATGAAATAGCCTCGAAAATATAATATGTTATCTTATTAAATTGTTGGAATAATTTAAAATTTTCATAATTAATTAATTAATGAGTTGGTATAATTAATCAAAGCGGGTGGCACAATTAATGAGAAGGAAGTTCAAGAGGCTTCCCCACAATTAAGAGTGAGATTAAGAGTTTCTCCCATGATGAGGGTTCAGATTGACCCGCCATTAGGAATTCAAAATTATGGGGTATTAGGATTGGGTGGTCCCCCCAACTATAACCCATGTGGAAGGTTTTAGTTCAGGAGGTCCCAACCACTATAACCCTTGTAGGAGGTTTCGAAATTAAAAATTTTATACATATGTATTTTATTTATTTCTTTATGGAAAAGCAAAAAAACAAACATTCACCCTAGACCAACTGCAGTCGAGGTGAAAGTCTCGTTAAGAGAATACTGGTGCTGCGAGTTCAACAATGCCCTTGGATTTCAATTCCGAGCACCAGTTTAAGTGTTTCAAAAACCCACTCACATGTTTATTTAATGTTCCTAAAAAATGTTCAGAAATATATTCTGGTCACACCGGGCCTCAGAATCACGCACCATCAATTTTTGCCGACACGTAAAATTCCCATTTCATTAAAAAAAATTACATGGAAGTTTTGGGTCCTTGATTTGTTCACTTAATCATATCAAGATAAATAAATCATTATCCAATGCATTGGGAGGAGATATATTTCAACCCAACAAATAATTAAAACCAAACATATCTGCTCAAAAAGAACATAAATCATTCATCATCTTAGAACCCATAGAATGAAATAGGATTCATAAACATTATTCTATTATATCATAACACATGGTATAAATGGGTTTTAAAAATATCAATCTATCTTAACTATAAACAAACCATATGAATTATTGGGATAATTATCCTGAAAAATATCCCCATTAAAGAACAAGTGACATCAAATAATGTTATAATATATGGGAAATAATTTATAGATATTAATTGAAAATAATTCTTAAGGAAAATATTCTTTCTAATTTAAAAACATATTCTTTTCATCAAATTCCATGAAATTTTAAAATATTTTTTTTATTTGAGACTAACCATGAAAGCATATATGGTAATATTAAAGGCATTAATATGTTATGAAAAAAACCCTTTAATTTTTTATATGTTAAAAAACATTTCTTTAGAAATTTTGTCAGAAATTTATAAAGTACGTTATTTGGAAAATAAATAAACATTTCATTTGAACTATTTAGTATAAATTGACACATGGGTAGAAATTAATTTAAAAAATGATATAAGAATAGAAAAAATATTTTGGAATTTTTTTGGGAATCATGGGAATGGAAAATAAATATTCTCTAGAATATATTTAAATTTAAACAATCACAAATAATAATTGGATTGTGAAATTATCTATTACCACTTTATAATAAGCCTAATAGTATGACTCATGAAATGAAAAAATTATATAGTTATGTAAATAGAATAATATATAGAATAAGACTCATAAAAAATTCATGTGAATTATATGCACTATAAAAAGGAAAAATGATGTTTATAAGACATGTGTCCCATAAAAATAAAAGTGAGACAATAATACCTTGTTATAAACCTTTACATCCTTCGTATACATTAAACCATCTAGTATAATAAACATAAGTTTATCATACATATATCATAGAATAATTTCCATAAATATATATAAAATCATATATAATTTACCTATGACTTAATGTTACTCGTTTATTAACAAATCCATGTTAAATGTATAACATTGGTTTTCATACATGTTTTGTCTTGTTATTCTTTGTCCAACTGCATATATCATGATTTTTTATTCTCCATTATGAAAAACATGATAATATATATATATATTCATATTTATTCATAAAATTTAGATGTATTAAATAAAATATTTCATTGATGGTGACGGTAGGTCATACATACGCATGACCGTTGTTTTCATTTTCTTGACTTATTAAAATATTGAAAAGTATAAGTTATTTATAATTCAATAATATTTTTTATTTTATTTATATATAATATATATTATAAAAATTTATCCTTAATAACATTTATGCTAAATATAGATGATGAGAAAATTACAATGCATTGTGGAGATGGTAATCTATACGTACGCATGAGCAACAATATCAATTTCAAAATGATTAGATTGTAAAAATGTACACCTGATACTATCACTAAAGAAGTATATTTATATAATATATATCATATATAAATATTAAACTCATCACAATTATTTTTAATAAATGGTTTTTATGTAAAATGAATTTTATTGTGACGTGGAGACGGTATGTTGTACGTAAAAACAAGTGCTAATTTGGCTTCTTAATCAATGGTAGAGGGGTTGTATAACATTGTGTTAATAATAATAAAAATTTAATAATATTTATTATGATTAATTTATTATTCTATTATATATATCAGATATTTAGGGGAGGTATATAATAGTATAAAAATATATTGATCAGTTACAGTGATTACATCTTATTTGAAATGGCAACTTTAGATGTCCTTTAAATGACTCTAGAGTTCGTCTTATGGGAAGAAAATAAAGTCTATAATGTGTATATAGAGGTATAGAATATAATTTTTCATCTTTTTGTTATGATAGAAGACTGAATTTGGTGAAATATTTTGATTGTGGAGGTGTCATTTTATAATGAAGTTGAGGGGAACTTTTGGAATTTCCCAAAAGATTAATTTATAATAAGATAAATTTCAATCAAACTCCCTCAAATTGAAAATTATTTTATTATTATGTGGGATATGCTGGTAATACCATAAAAATATATTTTTTACATGTTTTGGTATAATTATAAACTTTATCATTTAGATTAACAATTAGTAACCCAATTTTAATTTTAATAAAAGTAAAAAAGTTTTTAATATTAAAAGTTTTAGAATTTTACTAATGAGGTGTCAATTGAACCATAAATTTTTAATATGTTATAATTTAGATGATATTTGTCAACATAATCCTTATTTATTATATTTATTATTTTTCAAAAAATTTATAAAATATTATTTTCATAAAATATCATTAGTGTTAATTATGATATTATTCATTACATTAACATTTAGAAAACCATTAGAGTAAGATAGCTTCGATCAAATTAATATAATACACCCATAAAAAGTCATATTAACGTAAAAAAATATATTATAACCTTAAATAAATCAAATTATATTTATATTAATATTTAAAATTTCATTTATTTGATTGTTTTAGTAATTGAAATATTTCTCCTTCATTAAGGTATAATTTATTATGATAATTATTTCTTCACTAAAAATTAGAAATAAAATTACATGATGTAGAGAAAGATTTTATATTTCATTATAAAATAATTATCCAAAAATATCTTCTAATTAATAATATCCTTGTAATTTTCTTGGAAATGTGTCCAATTAATTATTAAATTTTTATAATTATGTGTTTAGGATAGAATTAAATTAATTTTATACATTTTGGAATGTGTTAGGGTAATTTATTAATATTTATAATATTATTTTAACCATTAATAACGCGATTTACCGTCAACCATGGTAATAAAAATTTACCAAAGTAATAGTTAATATTGTCGAAAAAAAGGGAACTATCTTATAAATTTTAACATTAAAATTAAAAATATGGAATATATTTTTCAAAATTCAACACATAGAATACATAGAAATTATTTTGAAATGTACCCCGTAGAGGGGATAAAACAAAGAGTTATTAAAGTAAAAATGTTTGTTTTTATATCCAAAATCAAAGATAAATTAATTAAAATGATCTAAATTGTATTAAATGTTTTAAAAATGATATAATTAAAATTTTAAACCAATCCAAAATAAATTATATTATTTATATAAAAAACTACTTTCAATTTAAATTCATTGATTTCACTATTCATCAAAACATGAAACAAATAAAAAAATACAAACATTTCAACCAATGAAAATTTTGATATCCATATTTCAAATATCATGAATATTTTTATCAAATAGAATTTAAAAATTGTCCAAAACAAGATTTAAAACATGTTTACCATCGAAAAAAGGAAAAACTTTCTTTTTAGATACATATGTCTTTCACTCATATAGTTGGATTTGTTTTTATATCATATATAAAAAACACATAGGAATAATGTAAAACATTAGATTGAATATTATATATATATATATATATATCTGTAGTATACATCAAAAATATCAATTTTTTTATTAGTTTAAAACATTATTGTTCACATTTAGATGATTATTCAGAAAAACATTTTATTTATCATAAAAATTATTTTATTTTTATTGATAATTAATTTGGTAGTAAAGCGTAAATTATAAATACTTTTATAAAATTTATTTTCATAATTTTGTTAATATTGTTCATACAATACATTCTAATGGATAGTTTATAATTTCCTTTTTCAAATTCGAACAATTATAAAATGTTTTTTCGAAAAAACTCTATGTTTCATTTATGGTAGACTAAGTCGGTGTAGCATGTAATGCAAGACATTGTAGAAATAAAATTATTTAAAAAATATATATCTCTTTATAATATTGGTGAGTTAGAATATAAAATTATTAACATTATTAGTTGTATAAACAATGACTAATTATTTTCAATGGGTAATTCCATTCAAAACATACAACTGATTAATGAGTGAACCAATAATTATAGTTCTAGAGACTTTGGAGACATTTAGAAAAACTGTTTCAAAAATAATAGTGAACCCATTTTAGTCTAATACCCTAAAAAAATTGAGTTTCTACAGAGGTTCTAAACCCACCTAACATAAAAAAATGTGACGATGTAAGGGACATCTAGTTCTTCTAAAAAACCATTTCCCATAACCTCACACCACATATTAATACATAAGAGAACCTCTCCTTCTACTGAATCTTCTAATTATAGGAATGACACTGTAAATGGAAACATCTGAAATGATTAGCCTGAGTCAAGGACCAATCATAATTGAGATAAGGGATGGATACATTTAACACTTCAACTATGACAAAACTATTGTCTAATAAAAGGTACTGGTAAGTGGGATGTTTAGATCAATGTTGTTATATATTCATCCCATACTCGGGCATAATGTTCCCAAGTATTCTACAATAGAAACAAACAACTTTCACTTCCCTATAATTAGACCTAGGGTTGGGTTTCATATTTTACTTTCATTTATCGTTATTAAACATTTTATTTTTACCTGTAGACTATGGCCTACCCCTTGAACAAAAGCTCTTTTCCTCACCATTTATTCTAGGTTTATAATTTAAATCGATGAGGAGAAGCCAATACTTGACCTCTTCAAGGGTTAATGAGTCATGAAAATACAAAATGGTTTCTATAATGGTGTTTTAGGAGTATCTAAAGAAATTAAAAGGTTATTTTCTTGATATTCATCATCAATAGTTATATTAATGTTGGATTAATGTAAAAAAACATTATTACATTCATCTACATGGGCAGGTATTAAACTATTATGTTTCATGTTAAATGTGAAAATTATGTTTTTATTATAAAATTTTCCAACTAAATATGTTTTTATGTTCAAATTTTCTAGTTTATTCCATATAAAAATAGTATTATATTCATAAAAAAACCCTAATAACATTATAGCCAAAAGAAAGATGTAGTGAACTATGAGCATTAACTAAAACATCAGGGGAAAAACATTATATTTAGTGATATTTCATCCAGTATCGTTCATACTAAAATGGGTTTCATTATCCCACATAGGGAATCAATTAAACATTGATTAACTATAAGGACAATCATCTTAATTCTCTATAGATTAGTGTTATTTTCCCCATCAAATTTCATTATTTTGAACCATGTTGTTGACATGTTTAATCAAATGAGTATATATGGAGTTCTTTTAAAAAAAATTAAGTGTACACCCCCTACAACCATCCATTCTCTAGGATAAATGATTCTTTTAAAAATATATCCATAATACAGAGGAATTATATGATGGGAAGTGACTATATTTAAAATTATTATACAAAAATAGGTGATTTAAAATGTGAAACAAATGAAGAAATTGAAACAAAAATAATTATTGAAAAAAGAGAAAGTTTTTATTGTAAAAAAGAACCAAAATAGTATAATACCACACTATGAGGTGTAAGAGTGCACTAAATGTAATAGATCACTCATACCCAATGTGCTAAAATTGTATTTTTTTTAATTTAATGAACAAGTCATAATATATTGAATATACAATACAATAATTAAATAAAGTATCTAGAGAAGAAAATGATTTATTTTCATTGGTCCCTCTAGGACCTACATTCAAGATAATAACACCCCCCCCCACACACACACACATTATATTAATGCTCAATAATATAAATTGTATAAGATGGAGTTAAGAAATAATGTAAAAGAAAAAACTCTTCAAGAATTTAAAACCTAAAGAAAATGAAAAAACAAACAATACTACTTCCAGAACTAGAGTAAAAAGCACTTCAGCATTCCTGAACTCTTGATATTTGAATATGGGTGCATGAGGGAGCTTGATCGAAGAACTCATTCTTACTATATATTTTTTGAGTAGACATTAAGAGGCCATACTTATTCCACTGAGGAAGGGAATTCATATCCACTATAAAATGACCATGAGGTGAACTTGAAGAAGCATTGAGGATTGGACTAGAACTCAGACAATGTGTGTGGAGGGTGTTTGTGAGATTTGTTTTCACTTGAGTAAAACCCAAATCCAAACCAGGATGAATTTAATGGTAGATGAATATATACATATTGAGGGATGAAATGACCATTAATCCCCTAACACCAATAGTCCCTCAAAATTTCACACCTAATCAGAATGAGACATGGGTCTATGTTGAATAAAACATCAAGAAAATCAATTGATTAACAAGGAATGATTGATAAAATCAATTCTAGGGGAAGTACTGCTGATCAACAACCAAGGAAAAGACAGCAACATATTTCCATTATGGCCTAATAATACCACTTGTGCCATAGTAATAACCTCAAAAAGTCCTTGAAATGGCCATGGGCCAAGTCATATGCCTAACTGGTGAAACACACATCCCAAAAAGAATTAAATTTTAATGGTAAAATATATTTATATAATTTTCATACATGAAGATAATATAATATAAGTGTTTGTATAATAACGTGGACAATTCAATATTAAAACAAAATTGAATACCATAACTCACACATTTATTAGCACTTTTAAGTTTAACAATAAGGAATATACATTTTAACAGAACATATTAACGGATTTGATAATACACATTCCTAAATTTTAATATATCCCTAACCGAAATCACCCATTCCACTTTAATTTATGATCTCTTAAAAGATAAAACCTCTTGTTTTCTCCGTCAAACATTTCATACAAATTGACCCTTAAATCAATAGTAGGTTTATTTGTTTCTTTTTTTAATTTATCCTTTATTATTTTAATGATTTTATTGTTTATAAATATTATATTTGGGATTATGTGATACCCTAATTATTAGGTAAATGAACCTTGTTTTTTGGAGTCTCTATAATGTTGGGGTTGGGTATTTGGTGGTTTAGGATTTTTCCCCATGTTTTTCAGGTGTTTAGGGAGGGGGAAAATTATTGTACGGTTAGTAGAAACTATAAATTACCGCAAAAATAGTGTAACATATTTTGGGGGTCACTATGAAGGAAAAATGACTGGTGAATGGATTAGATAATCTGTATTGTTGTGTTAGGAAGAATGAGAAAAGGAAAATAGAGTGAAACACACAGTTCTCACTCAATGTTTCTAAATGTGTGTTCAAACCGTGTGGGACATGGTATTTACGTAGAATCACCACTTGGTTTGAACCATGTTTTTGAAAATTTCTGGCACAAAAAACGAGGCTACTTTGTGTATCCAGTACCACGTTCATGGTTGGTGAACAATTTGACAAACTGCACAACCTAACCCTTAAAAATGTAGCTCACACCCCAATATTTATGGTTCTATTATAAATTAATTCTATAAAGCCTCATTTGTTCCCTTTTATTCCTAGATCATGTAATATTAGCCCTCCCAAGGATTGAGAGATGGTTCCTTTGTTCTCAAAAGTTAATTTTAGGTGAATAAATGTGCATTGGAGATCCTTAATCTTCAGTATGTTATGGTTCTTCCCCATTCCTCTTATATCTACTCTTATCTTCTCTCCAAGAACCATTGATCAAGTTTTTTAGGGATTGATATATGTTCTATGATAAAAATAATGATGTTATATTATTTAATAGAATTAATGAACATTGTTTTTAACCTATATCAAGAAGATCTAACTCGATTCTTCGATTTTCCCATCCACTGAGAGGTAGGTTGTTGTCTTTTATATCCATATTTCTAGTACATGAAGTCTTAGGTTTGATTAAATATTTTTCTTAAATTTTTTTTAAATACACTATATGATTCTTGAAGGAAAACCTTTTTTCTTATAACTTTTTAAATTTTGGGAAATTGTATGGAATATCAAAAAAAATTCTTTTTATTATTTTAAAATGATGGTTCAAAATAATGGTATTTCATTAATGTACACATTTTTTTGAAGAAAATATTCAAAAAAATTATTTCGATTTATTAGAAATGGAAAATTTCATGGCATTTATCATACATGTTTGGTGTCATTTATTTTATGGATATGAGCCTTAGGTTGGGTCGTGTTCCGTTGAGTTACAAGGATGTTAGTCACCTTGTGATGACTTGGTGTATCAATAAGAAACCACTCATGAGTATGTGACTATTATATGGTAGGAATTTGTGTGTTAGTGTGTTCTCATAAGCACAATAATGGGTATTCCAAAATATGATAAATGGTTTATTAATTTATTTATTATTTTCAAGAAAACATATTTTGGTTTGGGTATAAAATTTTTTAAATTTTTTATTTAAAATGATTTATATAAATGTTATAACTAATTAATTTCTTAGTGGAATTAGTTTTTAAGTATTTAGGGACATTATACTATGCTTATAATCACTGAATTATTGGGAATAAGTGGGAATTAAAAAATTTCCTCTATTGTGATATAAAAAAGTAAAGGTATCATATATCACTTGTGAGGCACCCTGATACTTTAGGTTATATTGGTAGTGTTTAAACATGGAGTGGGTTCGAGTTTTACATTCGATGATACCATAGGAATGAATTTGGGTCATTTAATATTTATTTCCAAATCAGTTTTTATCTTTGGATTCATTGTGACAATGATATTATTGCCAACTTTGGGTTGTACCGTGGGTTTTTTATTATTCATTCATCATATAGGAGGATTTGATGTATATTGTTCAGTGTTGGTAGTTTGTTTTATTTTTTAAATGGAAAATCATCCCCCAACATCTCCATAATACCTATGAATATATTACTAGCCATTGGTGTCCTCATAATGTTATATAAGGTATGTAACACATCTATAAATTCTCATTAAAATGAGGCGGGGTGGTATATTAAATCTTGTTTTCATGACTTCTGGTTCTTTTCATTGGTTATTCTCTTCTCATCGAAGTTTTTTTCCTTACGATTTACATGTTATAAAAAACATAATATCTCATTTGATTCAATATTCTACTATCAGTCTTACTCAATATAATTATACTGAAATTTTACCTTAGAATATTAATTTTATATAATTTTTTATATGGTCTTATTTTCTTATTAATTTTATTTTTTTGTGATATATAAATTTTCAAAAATGTTCATTAACATTTTCTATTTGTAATTGGTTTTATTTGATTCCAAAAAATTTCATATGGAATAATTATTATTTTTTAGTTTTTATTTAATATTGATATATAATTTTATTTTAAAAATAAAATATAAACAATGTTTTCTATAAAAGTTTATAAATTTCGGGAGAAAATAATGAAAAATAATAATTTTACTAATCATTAAATTTAATATTTCAGAAAAAATAAGATAAAATATATTTCAATTTCAATAAATATAAACAACCAAATAGTTTTTAATATATTTTTAAATGATTATTATATTTTCAATGAGAGATGAATGAAAATTTTTAAATTCTATTTTTTTGCAATATTAAAGACTTTGTAAACATGAATTTTTAAAATTTTAATTTCAAGGATGTTTGTTTTATGAATTCTATTACTCGATAAAATTATTATTTTGGTTTATATAAATCCTTTTAATGATTCTAATTATTAAAAATGGGTTTATATTGGGTAAAATGTTATTTTTTCCCATTTTACCAACTATCATAATTATTTTAAAAATCTCATGACATATTAAAATTGTTACTATAATTATTACCATTTATATAATTTTAATAGGATATAATTTAAAAATTGACAAATGTATTTACCATAATCAATGTGATCACATTATTTTAAACACTATATAAACATTGAGAAAAATTATTAATTTAGTTAAAGTGAAATTTTTTTATAAACACTATTATAGTTATTAATCTTTTTTTATCCATAGGTTTCTTGTGAACATTAATAATGATAGGGAATGAATTATATCCCATTATGAATCTATTTTGAAAGATAGAATGATTTACTAGAGGTAGATTCTTATAATAAAAATAAATAATATAATAGTTTACATTCATATAATTATTCATATTATTATGTTTTAAGATGTTTTTTATGGAATAAAAATTTATATGAAATATGATAACTATATGTTAGTATGTATATATAGAGAATATCATTTTACGTTTCATTTCTCATTACTTCTGGGTATTTAATTATTTTTATTAAATATAAATATTAATTAATCAAATAAGATAGATATGAATTCATATTGGATTATTGATAACAATATAAAAAATCATTACGATGGGGTTAAATATATCACTGTGTTTTCAAAATATGTCATTATAGGGGTCCATAATAAGGGATTTAAAGGAGGACAACTAAAGAAGTGGTACTTTTCTTACCCTAAATTCATCAATTTAGTTGTTTTTAAATATTTTGAATTTTTTGTATTCATAGTAAAACAATAAATATGTTATATTCAATATAATGAAATTTTATTATGATTATATAACCACAACTAACTACCATATATTCAATTCAATGGGAAGTGGAAGTATCACTCATTCGTACATGTGGACTACCACTTCAATGTAAAGATACCATAGATTTTCAATCTCAATATTTCATCGATGGTTACATTGATGGGTTTAATATTTATATATGATATTTATGATAAAATTATTGATTTTGAAAAATAATATCATAACAACTTTCTAGCCTCCCATATATTGGAATATGGCAACGTTGCTCATGCCTATGTGTAGATTACCCACACTACAAAATGATGTGATTTTCTCCCATTTTATCTTTACATGGATAGTAATAAGAATATTTTCTATTGAATATATGTGGTATAATAATGATTCTATAAACAATAATTATTATTCATCGTTCTTTTGTCCCATCCTTGATAAATAGAAGCAATGTGCATGCATATGTATGGCCTACCATCTCTATGAATGGTGAAATTAATTTTTTAATATATATATATATATATTACATGGATGATTATGAATATATATATTATGATTATATATTATATTAAAATCATGGTTAACTTTTTTGAAGAGGTAGACATGATTAATACAAAAGGACCAAAACTGCAGAACTAAAACATCCATGAAAAATGAAACAGTTAATAATTGGAAATAATGAAATTAATAAATAATTATTAATAAATAGGTGTTAAAATGTAATTAGTGGTTGATATATGAGTTTATATTTATGTAAATTATTCTATTATAAACACGATATAAATTTGAATTTAATATATAAGAGGGTAGAATTATTTAAAAAAATTAAACATGAGATGAAAGATTTATGAACTATCTCATTGTTTAACTGGATTGTTTATGATTATGTTTCTGATAATGAAACTGTTGTGTTTTTTCAAACATTTCTTGATTGTAACGATCTCATTAATTCTTAAAATATTTATTTTTATTTATTTTTTATTCAATTTTTTAGGAATTTTTTATCTTGTTTTCATTTTTTATTATTTTGGTAATTTCAAATATTATTTATTTGATTTATAATAATAATTTTTATGAATTTATTTTTTTATTATTGATTTCATCATTTATTTTTACTAATCAGCATATTTATTTTGGGAAATATTTTATAAAACATTAATTTTTTCAATATTATTTTTACCCTTAAATTTACCTTATAGAAAATCGTTATCTTTAGGTTAGAATTGAATGTTCTTTTTTACCCATACATAACATTAATTTTTCCCTATGAATGTATTATAATTACACATCAACATTTATGAAATTTCATCTTAATCTTATTAATATTATGTACTCATGTGTTTACCCTTACACATTAACATTCTTATCCTTATGTAAGTAGTTTACAGAATTTCTTACCCTTATGCAACTCCTTGTTACACAAACACGACTTCTGGATTACCCTTATATATGCAATTTAATTTCATGTTTACCCTTACTTAACAACCTATTTACTCATATACATGTTCTTTACCATTAGAAAATCTATATTAATTAATGAATTCCTTAAAAAAGTTATTATATACCCTTATATATGTTATATAAATTCACGATTACCTTTATAGAGATTTCGGTTTCCCTTATATGAGTTATAAAAAATATGTTTTCCTGTTATGTAGATATATGAAGATACCCTTACATTTTTTATGTATTCTATTACATTGCACATATTACCTTTAAACATTCTATTAATTTTTTTACTTTACCCTTACAAATCCTATTTAATTTATTTTCTACCTTTATAGATGTATGTAATTTAACCTTTATGTTGAATATGGTTTTCCAGTTTCTATTATTCCATGATATTTTTAGTATTTTGATTTTCAATATGAATATGAGATTTATTTTAATAGTGTTAATCCTTTTACATATTTATATTATTGTTATGGATCATACGAGAAGTATTGTAAAAAAATTGTAAACACCATTCTTTATAGATTATTGTTTTATTATTTTTTCATGCATAATTTCACAACATGAAACTCAAATATTCCAATTTCATTATTTTTAGATCATTTTTTTAAATATTTATAAAATCATGTTTATGATAACTGAAATTATTCAAACATTTTATATTTTTTTTTGTATATAATTTTTAGTGTTTAATATTATCACATGTATAGTAATGGAATGTTTTTTGGAATTAAATTCTTGAATATTATGTAATATATTTTACAAGGTTTGCATATTTTCCATGACCTAATTAGGGAATATTTTCAATTATGTATATTTAACATAATATTTTTTTAAAATTCATATAATAATTACTTCTCATCTTTTTTAATATATCTAAATAATATTAATGTTAAATTAAATTTTAGTTCCTAATTATTGCCTTGGTCTTCATGAGTTATTATTATTTAAAATGGTTTTTTGAATTTAAAGAAATAATGTGGTTCAAGATTCATATAATCTAGGAATAAATGTATGAATAATTTAAAAAATTTGTGGAATTAAAGGATAAAAATAGAGGCATATTAAGGCCTTGAAAAACAAAAAACATATCTAAAACAGTTTTCTCATTCATTTTACCAACGTTCCCAATTTCTCTTCTATCCCTATAGAGAATCCACATTTAAAACCATATCATTCCTTAAAATGGTGTGTGGTAAAATTATAGTATCTTTCTCACTCTCTATATAATCACATTCTCCCCTTATATTAATCATATTCCTTGGGATAATTTTTACTAATCTAAAAATATCATATTACCTATATTTTTATATTCTTCAGTTCTTATAACAACAAAAATAATGGACTAAAGATTACTTGTATTTATTCACTTTTAAAAGAAAAGGATCTCTTTATTTGAGGTTTATTAGTTCATAATTAAAGATCCAATTTATTTTTATTTAGTTTGTTTTTATAACTAAAAAATATACAGATATTTTTTTAATCTTTTATTTCGTTAAATGCAAGGGGCTAATAAATTAAATCCTCAAGAAATTGAAGTGGTGAATGTAAGGGTACATTTTAAATATATTTTCAAATATCCATACAGAATAATTTGTCTCATTTATGTTCTCTAAATTAATTTAATTATTCGTTTCAATCATTATTTTAATAATATATTTAATCCATCAAACACTCTTAATCGAGGTAATCTCAAATCAATCATTATTCATTTATTCCGCCTTCATTTTTATTATTTCTCATTCAATAATTTGATTATTTTATTTTGTTAAAAAGTTTTAAATTTATTTTAATGATGTGTTTCAACATGTATTTTTTCATTATATTTTTGAAAGGGAAACTCACCCCAATTTATATTTTATCTATAGTATTCAAGAAATATTTTGTATTAAAGGGGTTTTAGTTTATTTATTTTCATAGTTTTCAAATCTGTTCAATGTTTTTCTTCTAAAAATCATCAAATATTTTTTTCCATATAATCATATCCTTTTAAAATGGGTTTTTAGATTACCCATGGTGGTACTAAAAGATAATCACTAGGTAATGGTCCATTATTTATTATTCTAACTACTCTAATTGAAAATAAATAATTTCTACTTTTTTAGATCTATGGGTTAGTTTGTTTATAAAATATTTATTCTTGTCCTTTTACTTTCATATGATAAATAAGACAAATGGACCCATAATTATATATCCAATATTGAAAATTATTGTAAAGTAACGAATACATTATATTTTAGTATCATGTAATTGATTTTAATAGAGTTTACTCGTGTATAACTGCACATGAAATTTTAAAATTATTAGAAGTTACATGTGAAGTTACTAATAAATTTATGGATTATAGGAATGACATGTATATGAATGATTTTGAGAGTTTTTATATTCACCCTAATGTATATATATCTACTATTTTTATTGATTTAAAAATAATTATAATGTACAAATTGTTCCTCATGATAGTATTTCTATAGAAATGTTTCTCAATAAAATCCTTTCAGTTTTTCGAAGAACTTGGGATCCAAATTTCACCACAATGTATGTGTCTATAGATCTCAAAAAAATTACTATCGAGGAACTCATATGTTCTATCATGAAATATGAGATATGAAAGAGGAGATAAGAGAAAAAATATAATAAGGAGTGACGGAAAATTAAATAAAAAATTGCATTAAATTCTAAAAATTGTAACTCATCTGGGATTGACTGTGGAATTTGAAAATTTCAATGATGACAGAAAAATAAAACAAAATGAAGGATCTCCTATAAAATTTAAAAAGAAAAATCAAGAATTAAAGGCAACTTGTTTTGGTTTAAAAAATTGGCCACATAAAACATGATTGTACCTCAATCAAGAAAAATTCATATGATCAGAATCCAGATAATAATTATTTAATAATATGAACTTATAATTCAAGTGAGGACTCAATTTAAACATAAAAATTAATATATGAAATTGCCACATGGGAAATTATACATGTTGAGGATGAAATTTAGGTTAGTTGTAAAATTTATACCCCACCCTTTTATTCTTCTTATAGAGCTTCTACCACTTCTACATCTTACTTAATTATTGAAGATATTCTCAATGATAGAAATGATATTTATAATAGATTTTATGATCACACATAAAAATAAAACAATAATTAAAAGATACACAAATATTTAATTTCTAAAATATATCAAATCTAAAAATAAAAGGATTATTTTCTTTTATAGTAAAAATATCATCCAAAAATTGAAATTTTGAAATTTAAATTTAAAATTCATAAATATTCTCATTCCCATTTTATCTAAAGGGAATAATATTTAAATATGAATTTGGGTTCTCAAAACCCTATTAAAATTATTATGTCTTTGGTTTTTTGAAAAGAATCTAGTTTTTCATAGAATTGGGAAGTGTCTAAATTTTTAAAGGGAATTTTGAAAAATAAATAAATTAATTATTATAAGAAAAATGGTCATCTAGAATGAGAATGAAACTACAAAAAAATTCTTGATATGATAGTCCAAATTGATTTATTTGGTTTTTCACTTTTCAAATAAAAATATAATACCAAAAAATTTTGTGTTCTTATATCTTTATTATCCAATTTTATTAGTCCTAATATTGTATCTCCATCTCAATGTTTGCGAGAAAACATAAGTTTTCCCATGATATGGTACCAAAATATATAGTTTCCAAACTTTTTTTTACCAATACCAAAAACATGATTAGATAAATGGTATATGTATTGTGGGTACTCAAGAAATATATGTGTTTATCCTTACAAATTCAATCATCTATAATATTTTTGGGGATGAAATGTCACCATTGGAGAAATTTCATAGTTAAAAACTTCCAATATTGGTGTGATTGGGTTCTTTAACTATATTATTCTTAATGTAGTCTTATTTAAAAAAGGATATAAAAATAAAATCATAATTATGTTTTGAGTTATGTGACATTAGTTTTAAAATTACTTTTAAATATATTTTTTGTAATATTTTTATTTATAATGTAATGATTTTATTTACTATATTCCCAATTAAAAATAATTGCATTATTAATTTAATATCGATAGAAAGTCAAAATTTTAGGTGTTTAAGTGCACAACATAGTGGTAATTGGATTCAATATTGGTTCCATGCCTACATAAATATTCATTCTATAGTAAATCTAAACCGTAACTAAAATATATTATATTTACAGAAACTTTCTATTAAAAATTGAAGTGCAATGTGTTGCATTTGTTGTCAATGAGGCATGAAGTTGTCTTGGAATGAATGGAAGTCAGTGAATGTCAAGATGTGAATGCCAAAGGTAGTGATGGTGTTGGTGGTGAAGGAGAATGGCCATGGTACACAGATGCATGTCACTTAGGAGATTCACTAAGTGACATAGGAGATGATGGTTGAAACATTCTCTAAGGAAATCTGACGATTGCTGAGCTGCTCTTTAAGTTCCAAGAACTTGTATCAACTGGATACAATGTCACAACATGATTAGAAGACCATGCATTGTAGTGACAATGCATGAGGAGTTGAAGAAGCAACATGATCCATTCACTACTTCTAAGTGGATGAAGTGGTTTAATGAAGTCCATGTACTAACCCTTAGTGCATGTGAATTTGAAGTTGATCCAATTAATCTCTGATTAGATCAATGAAGCACATTGAAGAATTTAAGTGATTTAGAAGCTCAGTTGAAGATGAAGACCCTTCTTGAATTCCATTACAAAGTGATGAATAAATGTTGAAGAAGAATGGAGGAATTCTAATGAAGAAGAAATAATTGATCAAGTAGCTCGGTTGATGAAGATCCTTGAGAATTCTCTCCTAAGTTGAAAATGAGATGGTGAAGAAGAATTATAAATTGAGGAGTTGTTTTTAAAAAAGATTAATGTTTGAATTCTCAAGAAGAAGATGAAGGAAAAGAATGCCTTGAAGGGCAAGTGGCACTTGGCATATTTTACATGGAGGACTTTGATTTTTACAAAGTCTTCTTCTATACTTTGCCAAAAAATATGCCAACCTCAAGGGCCAACCTTAAGGGTTCAACCCAAGGCACATGTGGGACCAGGTCACCACGCCCAAGGGGATCCCATGGGGCCAGCCCAAGAGAGGCCGGGGGCCGTGTGTAAGCCCCCGAGGGCACGCGGTGGTGAAACCCGCGCACCCGGAGAGCATAGTGGGCGCCAGAAGCGCGCCCGTAGGAGCAAGAGTGGGCGCAGAGCGCGCCCGCAGTGAGAACTCGGTGCGGGGCGGCACCGAGAGGGGAGGAGATTCAATTGTCGAGTTGTGGAAGCGGCTGGGTAATAAGCCGCGGCAACATGCCGCGCCGTTTCGATGTGGGAACGAGTTTTTTCGCTGGGATTGAATCTGAGCCGCACATCTCATCGCGCGTCTAATCTCCACCGCACGAACCATCTGCGCGACGATGATTTAATCACAGCCGTCTGAGGTCATTAAAACATGGATCCAACGGCACTGGGCATTGTCTTCAACCCCGCGATGAGCCACTGCCACCCGCGAGCTTCCTTCAAACCAGAGACCTCCCCGAGGATAGAAATGGAGTGTCCGGCCACCTCCGACGAAGATGAAGACTCCATTCGGTTCATCTGGCCCTACTGAACCTATCCATGCATAAATATGGGTTTGCATGTAACAAATGAAGAATTTCGTGTTCGGCCAAAGCAACTCGAAGGTGCGAGGCCATGTTGGTTTATGCTTTGCATGTATCGACTTAAAGGAGGCCATGAAAACGTTCGAAAATGCATGCATGAGAAGAAGGCCGAAAAATAAGGGAAGCCGCGTTGAAACAGAGGAAAGAAGGTTCAAGATTTGAAAAAATCTTGAAGATCCGAATATTTCGGGAGTTTGGATTTGAATCCCGCAGAAGAGGTGAAGCATCCCTCTGCCTATATAAAGAGAGGCCGAGACCTCTGAGCCGCTTGCTGATGTGCTGATCCTTTGAATATTTGAAGTCCCGCGAAGCCTTTGCCTCGCGAAGTAGAAGCCCCGCGCAAGCTATTTGCGCGTCTGTTGTTCTCGGTGCCACCCGAGGCCCGAAGGAGTTCCTTTCGCGCACCCCTTGCGCGAAAGAGGTGAAGAGTCCCCTGCGCGCTAATCCCTTGCGCGGCAGGAAGTACCCAGGGCCGCAACACCTTGTGTGCCCAGCGGTTGGCAGTGGCACTTGCGCACCCGAGCCTCCTTGCACTCAAGTGCTTGAGGACTTGCGCGATAGTGTGAAAGAAGAGGAGGGTTGCACCCCTTGCGCGCCTCCTTGAGTTCGGGTGAAGGGTATCTACATCCTACGGCCAGTAGGTGTGCAAAGCAAGAAGAGCCGAGGCTTTGCCTCTTGTGTGTGCAAAGTAAAATTTTTAAGCCGAGTCCAAGTGTGTGAAAAAAGAACAAGAGGAGGCCGTAGCCATTGGTGGTTTTGCAAAGAAGTGAAAGGCCGTAGCCTTGTGTGTGCACCAAGTGAAGACCACACCTTTTGTGTGTGCAAAACAAGAAGAGGACCTACGGGTTAAGTGTGTGCAAGAAAAATATTAAAGGCCAAATACACACTCATTGTGTGTGTACAAATTAAAGAACAAAGTTGTGTGTGCAAAACAACAAAGTGAAGTGGCCGAACCTATGTGTGTGCTCTAAGTGGAGTGGACACACTTAGAGGAAGAAGAAGACTCACACAAAGTATAACACACATTTAAGTGTGTAAACACATTGACCAAAGTGTGAAGTTCAAGTGAGGAGGTGTGTGCTATAGTTGACTACACCCTTTGTGGGTCTACTGCACCAAGAGGAAGAAAAGGAGAGTGCATGCACGCATGCATGCACGTGCACACGTGAACAAAGCTAAATCAGGTTGTGTGCATTTGAGGAGTCCAAGACCAGAAGATCTTGACGATATTGTGATGCCATGCACTCAGTGCATGATGTTGAGTTGAACTAAGACTGAGCCAGACTGAAGTTAAAGAGATTGGTTGTCTGAGTTTTCAGTAGATTGAGAAGATCCTGATCATCACAAGTGATCAGAGGTACAGAGCAAGGCCAGCAGTCTTTATCCCAGACTGCTAAAGATACTTGAAGACCTTAATGTGAAGAAGAGCTACTCGTGCGACTCGAGGAGCCAAGAGAAGACCATGTGGGACTCAGGGAGAAGAAGTCTTCAGTGGGATTCTGGAGCAGGCCAGTGGGACTCTGGTAACACTGTGGGACGCAGTATAAAGACCCTCCTGTGGGACTCAGGAGAGATACAGTGGGACTCTGTATCGACCATTGTAATACTAACAGATTATAATGGGAGAATCCATGCTGGGAAAGCATGGCAAGGATGTAGGCCTTTGGTGCCGAACCTTGTAAATCCTTGTGTCCTGTGCCTTTTCATTACTGCATTATCCGGGAAAGGTTGAGAGATACAAGAAGAGTGGATCGAGGCTTTAACCAGCCATAGAGGTTTAATTGATTAAGAATCAATTAGTAAAAAGTTTTAAAGGATCACTGATTCACCCCCTCCCCCTCTCAGTGATTCACACTGATCTGGGCACTACAATTGGTATCAGAGGGAGGTTCCCTCTAAAAGGTCCAAGAGAGTCTATATGGAGTGCAGATTTGAGGAAATGAAAGAACAGCCTCAAATGGAGATATCTGCCAAGACTCTGAAAAACAGAATGAAGAAACAGGCAAAGAAGATGAGGAAGAAGGTTGCTGCAATCAGAGAAACTCCTTCTATGGAAAGAAATGTGAAAGTCACATCAGATGACAATTCCTTTTATCATTCTTCTGATGAAGCCTGCTCTAGCTGTGATGAAGATGGAAGGAACAATGATCTTCTAAATGCAATCAAATATCTTCAGAAGAGAGTCCCCAAGGAAGTGGCAATGTGTATAGCTACAGGCCTCCTTGATCTTCAAGAAGAAAAATTACAGCTAGAAGATGAAGCCAATTCTCTAGAAGTCCAATTGGCAAAAAGGGTTGGCATAACCAACACTCTCAGAAAGCTGGTAAATGCTAAAGATGAAACAGTTTCTCTTTGCAATGAAAGATATGAAAACACTGCTGAAGAATTGCAGAGAAGCCTTTCTGAGAAAGAATTCTTTAAAGTAATGGTCAAAGAAGTTTTCCATGCACTGGAAAAGAGGCACAAAGTGTCAATGGTTGTCAGAGATGCTCAACTAGAAGACAAAGTCAAAAGGGTGAAGGAGCTGGACAATTCATTGCAAAAATTGAAGAAGGTGCATGAAGACCAGATGAAACAACTGGTGGAGAATTGGGAAGGAAAGCTAAGAACTGTTGAGGATGAGAAGAACTCCCTCAATATGAAATGCTTAGAACTGGAGGTGATATTGAAAAATCACAATCACCTAAAGCTGAATCCTCCCAGTCAGCTGAAAGAAGACATGTTGCTACTCAAGTATGCATTGAGCAGGATGATTCTAAGAGAAAGACATCCTCTAGTGAAAGTGCAACAACTTCTAAAAAGAAGGTACCATCCATACCATCTTGTACTAATGCTTCTAATTGTGTTTCCACAAAAAGTGCAGGATGGAAGAATAATTCCAAACAAATATGGATGAAGACAGTAAAGAATCAGAGCTCTCCTAAAACAGCACAACAGGTCAAGAAAAGTACCCAACAATCAGAAGGAATCAAAAATTCAATATTTGTGGGACAATGCTGGTGTTGTAACAGGTATGGGCACTGTGCAAAGGATTGTTGGTACAATCCACTAAATGTCAAACCACAAAGGAATCCCATGCCAAGGGGGAGCAAGCCAGAAGACAAGAAGCAGCATCCACAGGTCCAGAGACATCTGTTTACTGCAAATAGATTTGGATTACTTGACAACATCTGGGATGATTGCAAAAGTGGTCAAAAAGATACATGTCAGTCTCCAACTGTATCCAGAGCTAAAAAGAAGAAAAGATCACAGAACCTGGCTCAAAAAGATTCCTTGGGAAGCAAGAAGAAAATTGAAAATGCTCCCAAGAAGAAGTTGAATAATGAAAAGAAGTCCTTGGAATTCAAATCCAAGAAGGGTGATGCATCAACAAGAGCCACCAAGAAAACATGCTTCTTCTGTGGAAAGAAAGGACACATCATGGACCTTTGTAAAGAAGCCATGAAACTAAATAGAAGCAGACTGAACTCCAAAAGACAATCAATCCAGAAGAAGAAGGGATTGATTGAAAATAAGTTTCCTAAGAGAGGTAGCTTAGCAGCATCCAAAGAACCATGTGGAACTTCCAAAACTGAGGCCACTCTTCCAAATGATTTACTAGTCATATGGCCACATCAGTTGCAACTTGCCAGAGAACTACAAAGAGCTGAAGATGAAGCTCTGGCAATTGCTAAAGCAAAAGAGAAGAAGAAAGTTTCACATGAAGTTGTTTTGAGAACCACACCAGCACAATCATCAATGAAGATCAAATGTGCAAGTGTGAAGACTGGTGAAAATGGGGCATCTCGGTTGAGAGAATCTTCTCAACCTTGTTGTTCACATTGATGAACCAAGGAGGTTCCTTCTTATTCCCTTATACATTGGTATTTACATGTGCTAACATTGCAGGGAATTGAAGATGATGATCATTTCTCAGTTGGAGAATGGTTTGGAAGGAATGGAGTGCACCCCTTGAGGGGGAGCCAATCTGAAGAAGATGGCATTCTTAGATTTATACCATCTTGAGAAAAGTGAAGGTATTCCAATCATACTTTCATCCCTTGTTTCTTAATTGAGTTTATCTTCTCAATTAAGGGGGAGTATGGATTGAAGACAAATGGATGAAAGGGGGAGCTTTATCTTTGCACTGAACTTTCTAATGTGTGTGGTGAAGTATGTGCAGGATTTAGCAATTCATTGATATATCTGAAAAATTTCAAACCCCTAATGCATGATCTCACATGTACAGTGAATGTTGGACAACATTGAGTACCTTGGTTACATCACTCTTGTTTTCTACACCGGGTTAGCCCAAGTAGACTTAGAGTTGATTTACTAAAGGTTCTTTGCTAAAAAGAACATGTGACATCATCCCTCTCTCAGTGTTTTTCAAGAAAATACTTTTCAAAGGGAGGAAGAGATTTTTGAAAGTGAACCACACCACACCTTTGCATTTGATTGCCAATAAGGGGGAGAAAAGATTGGGCACACATATTGACCCATTCATATGTGCTGAAGGAGTGTATTGACAACAAATACAAAGGGGGAGATTGAAGTGCAATGTGTTGCATTTGTTGTCAATGAGGCATGAAGTTGTCTTGGAATGAATGGAAGTCAGGGAATGTCAAGATGTGAATGCCAAAGGTAGTGATGGTGTTGGTGGTGAAGGAGAATGGCCATGGTACACAGATGCATGTCACTTAGGAGATTCACTAAGTGACATAGGAGATGATGGTTGAAACATTCTCTAAGGAAATCTGACGATTGCTGAGCTGCTCTTTAAGTTCCAAGAACTTGTATCAACTGGATACAATGTCACAACATGATTAGAAGACCATGCATTGTAGTGACAATTCATGAGGAGTTGAAGAAGCAACATGATCCATTCACTACTTCTAAGTGGATGAAGTGGTTTAATGAAGTCCATGTACTAACCCTTAGTGCATGTGAATTTGAAGTTGATCCAATTAATCTCTGATTAGATCAATGAAGCACATTGAAGAATTTAAGTGATTTAGAAGCTCAGTTGAAGATGAAGACCCTTCTTGAATTCCATTACAAAGTGATGAATAAATGTTGAAGAAGAATGGAGGAATTCTAATGAAGAAGAAATAATTGATCAAGTAGCTCGGTTGATGAAGATCCTTGAGAATTCTCTCCTAAGTTGAAAATGAGATGGTGAAGAAGAATTATAAATTGAGGAGTTGTTTTTAAAGAAGATTAATGTTTGAATTCTCAAGAAGAAGATGAAGGAAAAGAATGCCTTGAAGGGCAAGTGGCACTTGGCATATTTTACATGGAGGACTTTGATTTTTACAAAGTCTTCTTCTATACTTTGCCAAAAAATATGCCAACCTCAAGGGCCAGCCTTAAGGGTTCAACCCAAGGCACACGTGGGACCAGGTCACCACGCCCAAGGGGATCCCATGGGGCCAGCCCAAGAGAGGCCGCGGGCCGTGTGTAAGCCCCCGAGGGCACGCGGTGGTGAAACCCGCGCACCCGGAGAGCATAGTGGGCGCCAGAAGCGCGCCCGCAGGAGCAAGAGTGGGCGCAGAGCGCGCCCGCAGGGAGAACTCGGTGCGGGGCGGCACCGAGAGGGGAGGAGATTCAATTGCCGAGTTGTGGCAGCGGCTGGGTAATAAGCCGCGGCAACATGCCGCGCCGTTTCGATGTGGGAACGAGTTTTTTCGCTGGGATTGAATCTGAGCCGCACATCTCATCGCGCGTCTAATCTCCACCGCACGAACCATCTGCGCGACGATGATTTAATCACAGCCGTCCGAGGTCATTAAAACATGGATCCAACGGCACTGGGCATTGTCTTCAACCCCGCGATGAGCCACTGCCACCCGCGAGCTTCCTTCAAACCAGAGACCTCCCCGAGGATAGAAATGGAGTGTCCGTCCACCTCCGACGAAGATGAAGACTCCATTCGGTTCATCTGGCCCTACTGAACCTATCCATGCATAAATATGGGTTTGCATGTAACAAATGAAGAATTTCGTGTTCGGCCGAAGCAACCCGAAGGTGCGAGGCCATGTTGGTTTATGCTTTGCATGTATCGACTTAAAGGAGGCCATGCAAACGTTCGAAAATGCATGCATGAGAAAAAGGCTGAAAAATAAGGGAAGCCGCGTTGAAACAGAGGAAACAAGGTTCAAGATTTGAAAAAATCTTGAAGATCCGAATATTTCGGGAGTTTGGATTTGAATCCCGTGGAAGAGGTGAAGCATCCCTCTGCCTATATAAAGAGAGGCCGAGACCTCTGAGCCGCTTGCTGATGTGCTGATCCTTTGAATATTTGAAGTCCCGCGAAGCCTCTGCCTCGCGAAGTAGAAGCCCCGCGCAAGCTATTTGCGCGGCTGTTGTTCTCGGTGCCACCCGAGGCCCGAAGGAGTTCCTTTCGCGCACCCCTTGCGCGAAAGAGGTGAAGAGTCCCCTGCGCGCTAATCCCTTGCGCGGCAGGAAGTACCCAGGGCCGCAACACCTTGTGTGCCCAGCGGTTGGCAGTGGCACTTGCGCACCCGAGCCTCCTTGCACTCAAGTGCTTGAGGACTTGCGCGATAGTGGGAAAGAAGAGGAGGGTTGCACCCCTTGCGCGCCTCCTTGAGTTCGGGTGAAGGGTATCTACATACTACGGCCAGTAGGTGTGCAAAGCAAGAAGAGCCGAGGCTTTGCCTCTTGTGTGTGCAAAGTAAAATTTGTAAGCCGAGGCCAAGTGTGTGCAAAAAGAACAAGATGAGGCCGTAGCCATTGGTGGTTTTGCAAAGAAGTGAAAGGCCGTAGCCTTGTGTGTGCACCAAGTGAAGACCACACCTTTTGTGTGTGCAAAACAAGAAGAGGACCTACGAGTTAAGTGTGTACAAGAAAAATAGTAAAGGCCAAATACACACTCATTGTGTGTGTACAAATTAAAGAACAAAGTTGTGTGTGCAAAACAACAAAGTGAAGTGGCCGAACCTATGTGTGTGCTCTAAGTGGAGTGGACACACTTAGAAGAAGAAGAAGACTCACACAAAGTATAACACACATTTAAGTGTGTAAACACATTGAACAAAGTGTGAAGTTCAAGTGAGGAGGTGTGTGCTATAGTTGACTACACCCTTTGTGGGTCTACTGCACCAAGAGGAAGAAAAGGAGAGTGCATGCATGCATGCATGCACGTGCACACGTGAACAAAGCTAAATCAGGTTGTGTGCATTTGAGGAGTCCAAGACCAGATGATCTTGAAGATATTGTGATGCCATGCACTCAGTGCATGAAGTTGAGTTGAACTGAGACTGAGCCAGACTGAAGTTAAAGAGATTGGTTGTCTGAGTTTTCAGTAGATTGAGAAGATCCTGATCATCACAAGTGATCAGAGGTACAGAGCAAGGCCAGCAGTCTTTATCCCAGACTGCTGAAGATACTTGAAGACCTTAAAGTGAAGAAGAGCTACTCGTGCGACTCGAGGAGCCAAGAGAAGACCCTGTGGGACTCAGGGAGAAGAAGTCTTCAGTGGGATTCTGGAGCAGGCCAGGGCGACTCTGGTAACACTGTGGGACGCAGTATAAAGACCCTCCTGTGGGACTCAGGAGAGATACAGTGGGACTCTGTATCGACCATTGTAATACTAACAGATTATAATGGGAGAATCCATGCTGGGAAAGCATGGCAAGGATGTAGGCCTTTGGTGCCGAACCTTGTAAATCCTTGTGTCCTGTGCCTTTTCATTACTGCATTATCCGGGAAAGGTTGAGAGATACAAGAAGAGTGGATCGAGGCTTTAACCAGCCATAGAGGTTTAATTGATTAAGAATCAATTAGTAAAAAGTTTTAAAGGATCATTGATTCACCCCCTCCCCCTCTCAGTGATTCACACTGATCTGGGCACTACAAAAATAAATTTGTTTGTAATACTTCCCAACATATAAAGAAATATATTTCTTCCTTAAAACATAAAAACCTTATTTAAAAGTCTAAATCCCCATTATTAGTCCAACTTAATCTTTTCACACTAACGTAGGTTGCTAATATTAGAGGTAAACATTACGCCAATTTAATAATGGAGTAATTTATTAAACATACAAGGGGTTTCCTTAAATCTTTTAAGAATGAGATTTTTGATGGATTTGTCAATATTTTAAGAAAACTAAATAATAAAAATCCCTAAAATATAATTTTCCTTTGATTTGAGAATAGTGGATATTTTGTTGACAATGACTTTGATGAATTTTTGGATTTTCAATGCTATCAACATTCCTTTTCCTCCCATAGAACAACTTAAAAAACAGGGTTATAAAAAAAAGAAATAGAACCCTCAATAAAATATGTAGAACTCCCTATAATTTATTTTTCTTCCTTGAAATATTTTGGCTGATGGGATCAATACTGTGTACTTTATTATTAACTATATCATTATAAGACTCATCTTTGGGAAAACCCCTTTTGATCATTGACAGTAAATTTTCCCAAATGTTATATATTTAAATTGTTTAGTTGTAAATACATTTTCCTTAATACCAAGAATAACTTTGGATTTTTTACCCAACATTTGGTTGGTAATATTTTTTGGGTAGTCAAACTCAATTAAAGCCTTCCGAGAGTTCAATAGGAAGACCAAGACCCTAGAAGAGTCAATTCAAATAAAATTTGATGAGAATATTCCTAAATCATGTCCACAAATAGACGAGGATGTTGAACAACCTTGTTTGACCCTCCTTCAAATATAGTCATCTAAAATAAGTGAAGGTGGTCCAGAAACTCCATCCTCTCCATTACCCAAATATTGGACTCAACCCAAAGGCCATTTTCATGGGAATGTTATTAGAGAAATAAATTCAAAACTGAAACTAGAATTTCTTCATAATATAAGGCTGAACAAAAAAATTTCATTCTCACCATGAACCAATTGAAGTACTAGGTCAACTCAGTCAAACATGATCTTCATAAGAATAATGTTTTTCATTCAAATTTAATTTAGATTTTTTTTTAAATTTTTTTTTTAAATATTATTTTAAATATTATTTTTTAATTTATTTTTACAATTTTCTGACATTTAATTTTTAGAATTATTTTTAAATAACATTAAAATTTTATATTAAATTTTTTGTATTTACTTATATATTTTCATTTTAATTTATATTTTAATTTTTTTTGTTTAATTATGAATAGAATTTTACAAAAAAATATAAGTCCATTTTCTGTTTTTGTTTATTATAATTTTTATTATCCACTTTATCTTTATTGATTTATTAATTTTGGGGGTGCTAATATTTTTAATAAAGAAATGATCCACGAAGATTAATTTTCTTTTACAAAATCTTTTTCCAAATTTTATATTTTGTTTTCTTCTTTAGGAAATTTTATTTAGTTATTCTAAATATATATATATTTTTACATATTCATTTTAACTATTAAAATATATCTTTATTTTTTTTATTTTTTTAAATCATTCTTCTAAAATATTACACGTTTTTAAAAAATATCAAAACATTGATTTTCAATTCTCTTGAAAGAACATTAATGATGATAAATATATATTTAATTTTTATGTCCCTATTATATTACATCATGTATAACTTCTATTTGATAACATTATTGGTGGTGATGTTTTGACATATAATCCCAAAGAAAGATGAGTTTTCTTTGTGGGAGATTTTTTTATTCTTTACTCTTGATTAATTTAATTTTCAATTCAAATGTTTTTTGTCATATAAAATGTGTTGATTGTTGTGTTAATTTCTATACATAGATTTTAATGATCCCAAGTTTTTATAAAATCTATATATATATATTATTTATTATTATTATGTTCAATTATCTATTATTATTTTATTTATTTAATAATTTTAATTTATTATTTATTAGTTTATTTTAATGAATAATTTTTTTTATAATAATATTTTTATTGAAATTTATTTCTTATTATTTATTCCATAACTTATTTTTATTGTTGTAAAAAATTATATATAGGTACATTATATGAAACATTAATTTTATAAGTATTATTTTCACCCTACCGAACCATTTATAAGAATATATTTACCGTTATGGAAGAATTTAATGTTTTTTACACTTACATAGATTTACTTTTACCCTTAAAAATTTATAAGAATTATAATTCCACATTTACAAAATTTTATGATACCCTTCCTCATGTAATGTACTAATGTGTCTACCCTTGAACAAATTCTAGCTTATTCTTACGGAAGAATTTTAATTTTTTGTTTACCCATACGTAAATTCATGTTGTCTTTATGTGACTTATTATCTAGACTTATATATGTATTTTAGTTTCATGTTTACCCTTATATAACACCTTATTTATCCATAAGAAGGATTAGTTTACCATTATGTAGACTGTATAAGTTCATGCTTTCCTTTACAGAGCTGTGTTTTACCGATATGCGGGCTATATAAATTCATACATAGAATTTCAATGATATGATTTACCCTTAAATAGGTTTTTTAAAATACGTGTTACCTTTATGAAACTGTTCTATTTTACACTTACTTATGTATTTATATGAATAAATAGTGCATTAAAATTATGAATACCCATATTAAGAACATGTTACATTGATTCATGATATAATTTTTCAATTTTTCCCATGTACAACCTATGTGATTTTTTTTACCAATACATGTTCATCTAATTTAGCCATTTTATAGAATCTAGTTTCCCAATTTTTTCTATATTATGATATTCTTGATATTTTTTATTTAATGAATGAATATAGAATTTTTTTAATTGTTTTAAATGATTCTATAAATTCATATAAATGTTAATATTCCTATGTGAAGTATTTTTTCACTATTTTAAATTAGAATATAGGATGATTAATTTTTTTCTTCTCTTGCAAATATTTATACTATATAAAACACAATTGTTTCTATTTTTTGGTTTAATTTTTTGGTTTTTTTATTTCAAAAGTCATGTTTAAGCTAAGATAAGTTGTTAAATCCTTTTTTATTGTAATTTCATTAGAGTTTGATATTATCACCTTTATAAATATATAATGTTTTTTGAAATTAATCATTAGAATAATATGGAATATATCTGGATGTATTTTTGGGTATTCATTGAACTATTAATATAGAAGTTTTCAAATAAGTGTTTTTAAATTAATTTGAATTTTTAAATTATTTTTTAATTACAATTACAATTTTTTTATTTTCCCTTTGATAATTTTAAATAATATTATGATTATTTTTAATTTTTACTGGATAAAGATTACATTAGTCTAATTGAGATATTATTATTTCAATGGGTTGAGGAATTCATATAAATAATGATGGTTAAGGTTAATATAATGTGTAAATAAATTAATAAATGACACAAATGGGTCTACAAAATTTCTGACAGAATTTAAGTTTATAAATAGAGTCCTTTTGAGTTTGGAAAACAATAATATATCTATATGATATTTATCATTCATTCTACTATTGTTCCCAATTTCAATTCACACACTTCAAATATTCCTAATTTTAAATCCTCTTCTCACTTAAATGATTGTGTTCCAAAATTTTAAAATTGTTGTCACTCCCTCTATATTCTCATTGTTTCTCTGTGTTTTTCATAGTCCTTGGAATAATTGAGACTAAGTTGAAAAGAAAATATTCAATATATTTCTTCTATTTTTGGTGATAACTATCGTTATAGTAAGGGACTAAGGATTAAATTAATTTTTTCCTTTTAAAAGTAAATATAAAATTATTTTTAGGTTTCTTACTTTATCATTAGATAGCTAGTGTCTATATATATAGTTTCTTTATATAAACTAAAATGAAAGTTTTTATTTAGAAATCTTGTTAACCATTAAAAATAAGGTACTATTATATTAAATCCTTAAGTGTCTAAGGTGGTATAAATAGGAGTACCATTTGATACTTATATCAATATTCGTAACCAAACATTGTGACATACTTGGTTTATTCAATTTGATATATTTATAACTTTCAATAATACATTTTATTATTTGTTTAATCCTTCAAACATTCTTGGTCAGTTTATTCTCAAATAACTAATTTTTATTCAAATTTTATTTTTGTTATTGTTCTTTTGATAACCTGATTCATTTATTTTATTAAAACATCATAATTTCCTTAATATAAATTTTAATCTTTGATTGTTTTCCTTTGAATTTTATAATTGGAAATTAACCCCCTCAATTTTCATTCTATCAATTGTCTCTAACATAGTGAAATTTTATGATATAACTCTCAATAATATCCTGAATTTTATTATACTTTGGTTATTTAAATATATTATATGTTCTTCTTTTATTTTCTATTCATTATGTATTCAAGAGACTCAAATGAATACTTTTGAGGAAAATCGAAATTGTTTTTATCTTTTGTAAAAATTCCTCTGTTTTCCATGTCAGTTTTTTCTAAAAATGTTTTCCATAATGTTTTTACTATCATTCTATGATTGATTGAATTCATTTTTCATAAAAATTTAATTTTTATAAATTTATTAAAATATAATATTATTATCATTTTCCAAAAAAGGTTTTTTTACATAAAATGTTAAAAAAAATTATTATTTTTTATAAATACGGAATTATTATAATTTCCCATCACTATGACCACTCAAGACATTGAAACGTACATTACATGTATCCACGGTAAATTCAAAGAAAATTTTTTCCTTAATATTTGGGAATTTTTTTATTTTAAATTGGTGATTTGAAAATGAAAAGCGTATTTTACTAATGAAATATTTCCTATGATATTATATAATAATTTTAATTCTTGATAAAATACATTGATTTTAGTTTTTATTTAATGGATATATCTCTAATTATATGATCCCTACTATTTCCTTGTATGGTTTGTTATTATGATGATCAGATTCTTATGAACCCCATTTCATTTCATGTGTTATTATATGATGAAATGATGGAATGTTTAAGAAACCTACTTCTTTTCAACAAGTTATTAAATATGATGAATGAATAATTATCTTATAGAAACCATATGAAAATATTATGATTATGTGTCATGTGGGCCAATATTTATATTACCCTCCAATACATTGGGTGAGGATAAATATCTCATTATATAATACATAATGGAATGGGGGTGAACCTCGTTCTGTAAAGGACTCTGTACAATGTGTTTTTCTTGAGAGTGAACATTGACTAGGGATATAATGGAATCAGAATTTAACCTTATCAACTATGATTGACTTGGTACTGACCCTTGACTAGGAAAATTATTTTCAATGATTTTTTTTGTATCCCAAAATTATGTGGTATGTGAAGGCTATTCTCTCATGGATTAGGTTCTTTGATTCTGTTATGATTAATTTCTTATCAAATACGTTGTTTTATTCCTTAACTTAATATTATGATATATGGCATATAGGTTGTGGATTTCAAATTTTAATCTCATATCCTAATACCATTATTTACATTTAGTTCTTAAGTGATCTATTATATCTCATTTTTTTACAATTAATTAAAATCTAAGATCACTTTTTCATATATTTCCTTTACCAAGTTCATAAACAATGGTTTTTATGAATGATATTTCTATAAAATGTGATAGTTATGAAAAACAACGTGGGTGATGATGTAGATATATTTCGAACCAATTTTTTTATATATCCCTATTTCTGAAAAAAAAAAAAATCTATTTTATTCTAGTATGGATCTTGATATTATGTAATAAATATTCATATAATATTTTGTAATATCAATGTATGAAAGGTATAGGCCACTACAGTTTCTATAAAAGATAGGATTAGTTAACTCTGGAATCTAAGATTACAAGACATTACTAATAATCATAGGAAAAATTTATGTATATGAGAAAATCCACAAATTTTGGTAAGGTATTGATTTTGCAGGTTTCCACTATGATTATTGAAACTCAAACCAATATTTTTTGTTCATAACAATGGATCACACATGACAAAACTATGTTTTTGGGGAATGTGATTGAAAATTAAATGATTCTCATATAATGATTCAAAATGATATGATATCTTTAGTGATGAAATATTATTTCAATTATTATTATTAATTACAAATATATGAATAATGTTGATCTTCTAAATTGGTAAATGTAGGAATAATTTTTCATTGTGCTATTCATGAGGAAACACCCACATTCTATTAGTGGGTAAAGTGATTCAGTAGTTGTTGATCATTGGATTATTACCACTAAAAAAATATTTTCCATTATCTAGTGTTTTGAATATGAAAAAGGTATTCTATTTAGTTACTATTCCAAAGGATAAGATGATTATTTTTGGAATATTTTCATGAAAGTATGAAAAGAATATTAAATTGATCATATTGAGTGGAATGAGTATAGGATCTAATTTTTCAATATGTAATTAACTCATATTATTCATATGATAATTTAGAATTAATTACCTAAGGAAAAGTAGAATGTTAACTAATATTTTGGTAATTAATGTGAAAATTTGTAAAAGACATGTATGGTATACATCAAGTAATGTCGCACAACTTGAATATAAGGTATATTTATTCTTCAATGTCATAAATCTAAGTATCTAAAGAGAGATACCCATATGAATCATTAGAACATATGAGTACATTAATTAATTATATATCATTGTGTAGATTTATATTAGATTTACCCATCAATCTCAAGGTTATAATATGAAAATAACGATTCTAATAATAAAAATATTGCAATGAAGAAGATGAGAATTATTTAATGATAATATTGTCTAAAGAAAAGGGGGGATTATATTAGTAAAATTGGTATATCCTTTAAGTTTGGAAATGAAGGTTATCAAATAATAAAATACTGATGTTATTGGAATAATAATTTATCTAATGTTGGATGGAAGGCACCATAAATTTATTGACCACAATATACTGTTTCAAATGCTAGGAGTAAGAGAATTATGAAAACTAATTACGAAATTAAACGTTAAATTTGTTTTTATTATTACTAAAAACCACTTTAGACTTATGAAAAACTAAAATATCATGTGGTAAATATTTTTTATGTGGGGAATGATAACGAAGTCATGAAAGGTACACTTAATATCCACTCTAGAACTGCTAATTTTTTATTTGATTATTTATCTACCCACTATTTTTTATTTGAATAATTTTCCAATGGTATTTAATTACTACATCAATGATTATATATTTATTTTACAGTAAAGAATAATAATTTTATACTACACACAACTAAATTTTATATATCTCATATATCAGAAGTCAATGGTTATGTGCTTCCTGAAAATATCATTATCCTTACTCTTGTTGAATTTGATGTTATTTTGGTCAAGGATTAACATTATTTATATATCTACAACATCAATTGTCAATAAAGCGATGTAAATTTTGACACTCTAAACCAATAAATGACCACTTATATGTGTGATGATGAATATTAACATATAATAGAAATTTAATCCATTTTATGGTTCTTGATTTATATTCAAATAGGGTTTCTTTTCTCATATAGTTGCGGAGAAACTCAAAATCTAATATATTCCAATTGTATGAAAATTTTCTAATGTCTTTCCGGGCGAGTTTTTTATTATTCATATAGATAATAAAGTTGATTTTTAAATAGAACTCATAAATGGTTAGAAAATATTTCAAATTCTCTATATATAGTGGACTCGAATTTGTAGTGGTAATTAAATAACAAACACTAGTAAACTCATGATAGGGGATTCATTCGGCTAATTTCATCAACATGGGATTCCCCTTTTTTAAATAATTGTGGATCAATGTGAATCTGCTTTAATTATTGGTAACTAAACAAGATCACAATAATGAATTACTATCATTTTCTATGTATTGCTGATTTTTTTGACCAATTACATGGAGGTAATTATTTTTCAAATATTTCTTTTAGATCTAGATACTTTCAGTTGAGTGTCGAATGTGAAGATATACCCAAGACATCCTTTCGTTTGATGTATAAATATTACATATTTTCAGTGATTTCATTTGGACTTACTACTACCCATACTACCATTTATGATTATATAAATATGGTCATTATAGATTATCATGACGAGTTATTCATTGTGTATTTAGTTAATATTATCATATATTCAAGTAGAAATTAAGATCATGATTGTAACTTCATGGATAAAATTTATTCTATCTTTATATGTTTGAGGGTACATTTATCGGGTTCGGAGGGCATGAGAGATGTTTTTGTGATTCTATAGAACTTGAGCTTAGTGCTTCCTATAGGGAACATTTACAATATAAATGTGTCTCCACACACAAGCCGTAAAAATTGATTTATGATGTAAAATAAATTATAGCTATAAACCTACTTTTAAATCATAAATATATCACTTCATATAAATTCACTCAATGTGACATATTTTTATATGTATGGGAATTATGGAGAGTTTATTCTATTAATCACTTATTTATGATGTAAACACCTCAATCCTTGTCGAATTTATGTATTTCATTCTTGAATTCCAATTCATTTAGTTTCATTCACAATAACTCAAACCCTGGGTTCCTTCTAGGTATGTTTTTTCGTTTCATCCCCTCCATATCACTTTTTAGGTATTTTATGTCTATTTTAGTTAATTGTTTCCCTTAGATATAGTGAAACATTTATGCTACATTGTTTTTCTAGTTTTGGTAATGCTATGGGGATATAATTATGAGAACTATTAATCGTAGGATGACACTTTTGCAACCCATTCTAGATCAACTATAAGATCATCTTTTGAGGGACAACCCACATGTAGTAGGTGTTCCTTGGAGTATTTTTTGAACTATCCTCTCTATAACACATTTTTCTTATGTATTTTGATTATGAGATGCATGAATCAATTCTAGGACCTCATCCTAATTTTTAATGTTCTTCATTGTGTGTTGATCTCATTATGGGTAGTTTCCTACCTAATTTTGTAGAATATGGTTCCATATATAATATATATTAGATAAACTCTAACAACCCTTTGTTTTATTTAATGTTTTTTTCATAAATTAGAATCAGTGATTTTGTGTGGATAAAAAGTGGTTTCTGATAAAAAATGGTCGTTCCCATTTTTTATTAAAATAATTTTTTGAAATCATTGTGATGTGGATTACAAAATAGGGATTTAATGAATTTTTTGAATTTAATAAAGTGGATTTAGTGATTTTTTATAATAGGTTAATCCCTTTGAAACTTATATGATAAATAAAGCAGATGGGAAGCCCTGGGTAATTATGTTGAATTTAAATTATTGTGTCTCATTTTTTTAGATGCGGGCGCTCACTCATGTGGAGTGCCTCTATTTCTTAGGCTTGTTATCTCGGGACTTGATTTTTAAAATTTTGGTGGGTTTACTCTTGAGGTGATCCTTTACTCCTTCTTCATGTGTTCAAAGGAATTTTGTGTACACAAGTAATTTATTATGGTACAAGTATTTTTATAACCAATTTTTTCTAAAACATGAAATATTTAACAATATGCCTTGGATTTATACTATTTTTTCTTTGATATAAAATCTTCGTGAAATGTTTATTTGTTCATTAAAACTTTGTTACCTATATTTTGATTGAAATGTGAAAAAAGGTAAATATTTAACATGATTTGATATAAAAATACTGTACAAATTATCAATCCATGATTTCATTAAAATTATTGTATTAAGATTATTTGTAAAGAGACATGACATGGAATACCTGGGTAGGATTCTAATCAGCTTATTTATCTCACACAATGCACACCCCATTAGTGGCATGTGAACATTGTTCTATATTTTGATTTAGGAAGAGACAATGAACAATAATGAAACATTATGGTTTTTGTTATCTTTGTTTGCATAGATAATGGTGAGATAGTTAGTGATTTATAATATGTCACATAATTTAGAGATTTTTTGTTTTAGTTAACCTTCTAGTTTTTTAGATTTGTGCCTTTGGTTTTATTTGGGTTTATAGTTGCATCATAATCAGTGTTCCTCTATGGTTATGGAATATTTTTCGTCTAAATTTCTTCCATAGTTCATTTCAATTCTATATAAGACACATAGTTTCTTTCATGCTAAAAAAAATCCTTCCCTATTGTTTTTATTTGATTCTCATGTTCTAGTCATCATCTATGTAGATTAATAATTCACTTCATGTATATGGAAGATTATGTTAGGAACCCGAGTTAGAGGGTAATATTGGTTGGTTTTTTACAAAAAATAATGAGATATAGTTTTCTCTCAGTCGTGGTAAGTTGGTAGCCGATAAATAGGATTTTTGGTACTTTATAGGTAGGTTACGATGATTTCATTTCATTATCTTACAATAATGAGCCTCAAGATTCCATGGTATGTTGGGAAGCATGTCACATATTTTTCATTTTTATCCTAAATCTCAATTTCTACTTATGGTTTTATTATTTAAACTGATATTATTCTCTTAAATGATCATTTACAAATATATTCGTGTGTGTAAATATGCATCTGAGGCATATTACATGGGTTTCATATGAGGGTGAAACGGATTCTCTTAAAGGGAATACCCTTTTGGATTATAATATTATAAAGGCTATCATGTTGGATTTTCATGTTGTAGATCATAATTTACTTTTATTTTAAGACCAAGTAGTTGATGATAATCCAAGAGCTGGGGATTGAGATTATCTATCTTAAGTGTTCCTATATGAGAATCTCATATGCTATACCAGTATGAATGAACCCTAAGTGGTATAGGACTAGACATAAAATATTTATTGGATCATTGAATTATTTTACCCACCTTGGTATTTAATGTTTAATTGTGGAGTGTAAAATCATCCATGTCCTAAAAAAGTGGTGGAATTCTATGGTATTGTAAGATTAGAACATGGTATAGGATTATAAGGGTTTCAACACCCTATTCTTTCATCAGATTCTTCTGGAGGATATAATAATGGAAGAATATCTAGTGTTCTCATCTTTGATGTAGTGAGAGCATTTGGTGCAAGATAATGACAAAAAATTTTATTAAGAAGGTTCGTTTGTTTCCTGGGTGGTGGGGAATGATCTTCTAAATGAATGGAAGTATCTATGGGTTTTCTGACCAGATATCAGATCGTAGGTATTTATATTGGCACTGTCCACCTATATAGAGATTTTTGAATGAACTGTGATAGAAGAGATAAACATGGATGAAAATTCTGTATATTCCTCAACTTCAGTTGATCATAGTGGTAGATTCAGTGGTTTATATTTAAATAAGTGGAAGTTCCATGTTCATCAAAGGTTTATTAGAGGTGGTTCCTATTAGTTATCCTCCTCTAATCCATTAAGAGTATCAAATAGTTTTCCATTGACATTCTACTAGTTTGGAAAGGTTGGGAACATCTGTCATTCTTGTCCCACTCACATAATGATGTGCACTTCTTGTGGTCTCCAGAACCATTTGAAATGGTTTTTTAAATAAATTTATAAAAAATGTTAGGGTTTTGGACATTCATCTCTAAAGGACATTCTACATAGTTATACGATTTAAATAATATAGGGATCTAACCATAATCCTTATGAGTGAATCAACTTCATGCAGTGAATGAGTTTCTAGTCAAGGTATATGCGGATAACATGAAAGAAATATGTTCCTTTTTTATTTAATCTTTTATATTGACTACATTATATGAAAATGAAACCTTTCATTAGTTCACATTTACCCATTGTGTTGAAATTTTGAAACATTCAAAGGATCTTGTGTCCTTTGTTATGGAGTTGGAATCACCTCATGAAAATAAAAAAAATTGATGGTTTTTCGATGTCCATCTTATTCAATATCAATATTTTCTTGGAAGTAGTGTGGTATTTCATAGTTCTCAATATGTATCATTTCAATTCCCTTTTGGTATAGATCAACTTTTCACTGATCATGATGAGATATATTTTTATTTTAATCATGTTCATTATTTGTTGTCCCTTCATTGTGGGAAGCCTCCATTCTCATTTATAAAAATTCTGATGGTTCGAATCTATTTTTCATAGACTCACAAATGTATAATGGGGTGATAGTTACAAAAAGTACCATTTATCTTGTGTGGATGAATTTTTTGATCAGTTAAAATGGTGATGTTATTTTCAAAAATATATCATCGGTCGTGTTATAAATTGTTGAATGTTTAGAAGTTATATATTAATAACAATGTTCTAAGAGGAGGTATTCAAATTAATAATATATTGTGATTTATTTTTGTCTCAATAACACCCCTATACGTTTTATGTATTTTGTAAACTATGTATTCCATGAATATCTTGACACATTTGTAATTTTATTCATGGATTATATGTTGGATTATTTAATATTTGATCATGAGTATGAAAACTATCTGAATCAAATTTTTAAAAAATTGAAGATCCACTAACTATATTGAATGATTCTGAAATTTAATATATGGATCCAAGTAGTGATGTTATTTGGGAAATTTATTTCTGAGCAGGGACATTCAGTTGATCTTGAGAAGCTAAAGGACATCTTATTAATGGAGGAACTGTAGAATGACATTGAGATATAGAGGCTCCTTGGCCTAATAATATATTATGGGAAATTCATAAAACATTTCACGAAGTGTGAATCAACTTTGAATTCTCTTACCTTTAAAGTAGTGAAGTTCACATGGGATAAAAAATATAGGATTCATTCTATGAGATGAAATTTCATTTGACATCAACCACTATTTTGTTCTTTCAAAATCCCAATAAGGGGTACATGGTATACTGTGATGGTTATGGTGAATGTATTGGTTGTGTTCTTTTAGAGGATGATCTTGTTTTGGTCAATGGTTCTCTTCATCCTTTCCTAGAAGAGATAAATTTCCACACTATTGATTTATATTTTTCATAGTTACACATGAAATTATGTTTTTGAATAACATTATTTTTTGGTATAGGTTCACTTTATTTTTTTATAATATTATCAATTCTATATATATTCTCATAATTAATTACCTCTTAAATACATATAATGGGTTAAATGTCTTCAAACATTCATCTTCGACATTTCTGGATCCTTAGAAAAGGGGAATGTCATTGAAAACACCGTTAGTAGGAAATATCCATTGTTTTCTATCATGGAATTCAAGGAAGAGTGGAAAATTGATGGGACTCTTCACTTAGTTTTTTTAGACTCAAAACAAGATGATCCAAGTATCATTCTGACCAAGTATTTGATATCTTCTTCTATCTTAGAGAATGTTTTGTAGGATCATTTGTGGGATTATGAGTTCAAAGTAATCATGGAAACCTTTTATTGTGTGGATACCATTTCTAGTTGGTCTCTCCCTTATGATGGTATTCACTAATTGGAAATCCATTTTTTATCCTTGTATATATGATTAATTTAGTTTTTCATGACTATAAATTTTTTTTCAAGGTTCATTTATCTTGGAACTACAATGATTTATTATGAGATGAGATATCATTTCTGGTGAATGACTATAAAGCCTGGAATTATTTCATTTGTGTCTTATTATTACACGTTCTAAACGATGAAGGTATGGAATGAGAATCCTTTTGGTAAACATCATACTATTATAGTTCCAATATGTAAATGAGATGTGTTTTTATAAACGTTTTTATTGAATTAACATAAAACATTTTGAGGGGATAATTCTATCTAGATGGTGGGTGAATAGTTACTAAATATTGTCATTTTGTTCTAGTCAAAGAAACCACCAAAGTTGAATATCTAGTAAAGATGTATATACAAGAGACCATGAGGTTACATGGGGTTTATTCTACCAGTTTCTTAGATAGGGATAGCAATTTTAATTCTTGATATTTGAAGAATCTCCTGGAGGTGAAGGGTCATCAGTTTTAGATTAGTACAACATAGAATTCATAGTTGGATTCTTTTATAGAGTGGGATATTTTTATTCTATATCATATTCTTTCCACCTACGTCTTGCGCTTTGGTGTTCCATGTAATATAAATATTGGACTGGTCCAGTTTTATTATAATAACAATTATCAATTTTAAATCGGAATGGATCCCTTTGAGGATTTTCAGTATCTCTCATGAATTCGCCTCTTTGTTGGGCATAGGGGGAATGTGATTATTTTGGGACTATAACTCATTTAAGAGATGTAAATTATTATTCATGAAATACTTCATCACACTACTACAATATAGATTCAATATAAATCACATGATAATCTTCAATTTCATCCATTATAGTTTTCATTATGTAATAGTGTCTTCTTTCGAATATTTTATTACTCATGTCAAAATCAGTTTGGGAAATAGGGAAATATATAAGCAAGATATGATAGACCGTTTTAGGTAAATTAGTGTCCGGGGGAAGATTAATATCGGTCGTAATTTTTCAATTAGATGAAAAGTATCCATAATTCTTTCAACATATCTCATATTAGGAAGTACCAACACGATCCTTCCAATTTCCTGGGTCGGGAAGAGATTGATTTAGGTAAACATGATTCCATTATGGAGAAACTACTGGAGGTCATTGATACCCATGTGACATTATTGTACGTTTATTCTAATTCATTTGTCAAATTATTATTGAAACATGGATCAGATTCTCCCAAGACATGAGATAATGAATTATCAATGAGGGAGCAGTGGCCTCACTTATTTCTGGAGCATTTTTATTCTACATTAATTCCATGGGATGGAAATTCCAATAGTGGGGATATTTTAACATCATGGATTAAAGGTATTCTCTTTTTCAATGTTTTATGGTTCGTTCTTTAAGATAATATGACACTGGATATATGTATGGAGTTTATGTAGAACATGTTTTTGATGCTTCCTATATGGTATATTTATGGAATAAATCTATGATTGGGAATTATCCATTTAAAACGTTCCATGGCTAATTAAATTAGTAAAACACTTTTTTTCGTAAATTTGTCTCTTGGGATTAATTAACCCAAGGAAAAATATTTTTTAGCATACATTAGTTATGGGGATTTTGAGATGTTAATCCATTATTTAGGAAATAAACCCCCCAATACCAATAGGTTTTATACACTAAAATAATGAACTTGAATTCATTTAGTTTCCTTATACCTACTCGGTACCATAGGTTCCTTACAAGCATGTTTCATTTTTCTAGCACTTAAGAATCCCTTTTATTGATACATTTGATCTATATCATAGTTGGTAGTCACCTTATGATTATGTAATACCTTTAAAATTCTTCATTGATGTTGTTATGACAATGATATTGTGATATGTTTATGAGATTATTTTTATCATAAGATAATTAGTATTTAATACTTTATAGAACCACTGTGAAATTTTTTCTAGGGGCCATAACATGTGTTATTTGTGGTTTGGTTTGTGATTTATTTAATGTATATTATGACATATCATCCTTACAAAACATTTTTCATATTTAATTCTATTATGTTATATTGGAAACAATTATAGGGCTTTCCTCTGTTGTTATTCATTACACTTAGTGTGTGTATCCCATTGTGGGTTGTGTAAAACCTCAGTTTTATGTTTTTGGTTCTACCTCTAGACATTGTTGGATGACATTTAATTTCTCTTGATTTTATAACATGTTTTATAAATAAATTATCATGATTTCTTGGTTTTTCAAATAGGGTTTTTTGATAAAAATTATTTTCCCCATATTTTTTTTCAACGAAAGGGGTTTTTCAAATCATTGTGAAATGTATTTTGAAATGGGGTTTGAAATCAAGTTTTGGATTTATTAAAGGGGGTTTTGGAATTATTTTTGAAATTTTTATCCCATTGAAATCAATTTGATAAATGTATCACATGGGAATCCTTATGTAAATTGGTGGTGAGATGGAAGGATATTTCCCACATTTTATTTGGAGAAGTGTTAGTTTGATTCAATTGTATTTCTGGATTTTTCAGACCTATGCCTTTCATTTTTTATCTTTTGAGTTGTATTTCTTGTTGTTTATCTTGGAATATGACATGTATTTTAGTTATCTTTATTAAATTATTTCATTCTATTGTAAATATTTTATAAATTTTTTTTAGGTTTGGAAAAATTGTTCCCTTTGCTGTTCTTTGATGTTTGGGTGCTAATCGTGGGATTTTGGGGATTAAGAATTCCCTTCGAGTATGTGGGGGATTAGGTTGGGTACCATTATAAGTCAATATCCGTGGAATGTTCATTATAATGAAGATCACATGATTTTTTTTTCTAATACCTTAAATTAGGACATGTTCTATTAGAAATTTACTAAGGGCGAATTTTGGCTACAAAAAAGTTCCATTTTTGTGTTAAATAATCTCATGTGAGGGTTTCTCTATTGATCCAATAAAGAAAGAAGAAATTGAATGTTGGCCTTAACGAATCACTATGAATGAGATACAATGGTTTTTTTGGATGGATATTATCGATTATTTTAGGATAATTTTTCAAGAATTTATAATCTAATTACCATGTTGACATAGACGGGTACCTTATTTCATTGGATAGCTAAATGTGAAGAAACTTTTAAGGAAACAGAGAGAAGGTTGGTTATTGAACCTATGCATACACTTCCCTATAGAGTAAAAGGGTTTTAAATTTATAGTGAAGTATAAATTAAAGAATTGGTATGCATCATTATGAAAAATGATATGGTGATATATTATGAGACCCAAAAAATAATATTTCGTGAAAAAAATACCCAACTTAGGATTAAGAGTTAGCTACAATTATTTTGGAATTAAATACATTGAGGAATTATCATTAGAGATAAATTTCTAATATATATACTAATCATAATAGTTTATAGTATTTATTAACTCATTCATATTTGAATAAACACTATAAAAAATTATTTATGTTAAAAGAGGATTCTGACTACTCAACACATTACCACCCCGTGAATGAAAATAACGTTGATGATGCTTTGAGTCTAAAGGATCATATTATATTTTTTGTGGTGTGGATAAAAAAAGATCTAGTGTTTCTCTACTTTCAAAGTATGGATCAAGAAATATTGAAGGAATGGAAAAGTATTATCTTTTGTAAATCAATGTTTAGCTGTCTATCTGGGTAATGATTAACGAGGCACAAAATGAAGATGTATAACTAAAAAAGATAGAGAGAAATTTTACTTTGTTCAAACAATATTATGAAGGAATGATAAGTTTTAATAACCATTTATATATCCCATATATTCCATATTTGATGAAGGATTTTTTTGGATAAATAACATAGTTCATCATTCTATATTCATCTGGGATGTACAAATTTGTATTGGGATATGAAAGAATATTTATGGTGAGACAACATGAAGTTAGATATTGTAGAGTATGTATCTTAATTATTGGTATGTCATCCGGTTAAAGATGATAGATATTATTCTAATGGGATGCTAGAGCCATTACCCATTCCAAAATAGAAATGGTAAAGCACAACCCTCGATTTCCTTATCAGACTCCCCAAAACATCAATGGTTTATAATTCAATTGTGGGTATAGTTGATAACAGTATGAAGTAAAAACACATAATTTTCCTTATAGAATATTTTTATCTAGATTATATTTCCATGATATACATTAAGAATGTGTTAAGGTTCAATTTAGTACCAGTTTTGTTTATATCTGATCAGGATCCCCGGTTTACCTTGATGTTCTCACAAAGTATACAACATCCTTTGGATTCATATTTTTTTCATTACTAATTATCATCCTCAAATATATGATCAGTATAAGAGAAACTTTTAAACCTTAAATAATATTCTATGATATTTTTATATGTATTCCAGAGGTGTTTGGGATCAACACATTCCACTATTTGAGTTTTCTAATAACAATAACATTGATGAAATCATTTAGATGGTTCCTTACGAAACCCAATTTTGAAATAAACAAAGAACACCAACATGCTTAGATAAATTTATAGAAATAAATTTATTGGTACTTTAGTTAGTTAAATAAATTATATAGAAATATAGATCCATTTAGTGGTATATTAATGCAATTAAATGATGAAAAATTGTTATATTGGTAATCGTCATTGAAATATATAATTCAATGACGGTGATAAGGAATTCCGTCAAATTTCCCCCTTGGAAATTTTTTTTCAGATTTAAAAAAAGGAAAGGTGATCCCTATGTTTATTGGACCATATGATATAATTAATCAATTACAGATGGTAGCTTATCCCTTGGTACTTTTTTTGAACCTCTCTTATGACTACAATGTGTTCCATGCATCTCTCCTAAGGAAGTACATTCCAGATACTTCACATGTGTTGATCGTAGACATTATACCACCAAACTAAGATTTTTATAACAAAAAATACTACTATAAATTCTGGTTCATTGATAAAAAGATCAATTGAAGAAGATTACTCATGTAGTTAGAGTCCTCTGGAGGAATTTGAAATTTAAATATTCAACTTGGGAAGTTGAGGAAGTGAGTTATGAAAAATATCATCAAATTTTTTTAAAAGAGTGAGATATTTTTGAGGGGGAAATTAATTTTAAGGGGGATATAAAGTAACACTCGAATATTTTATGATATTTTACACATTAAATAATTTTTTATTTGATATCTTTTTTTATTTGAAACCCAGAGTTTTAATAAACCACAATATACAATTAAAGTATTATTTTTATAACCACATTTATCAAATCATCATTGGATTGGTGGGTATGAATAAGGGAGACTAAATGATGAAAAAATATATAATTTTTAAATATTTGTAATATAAATTCATTAGATTTTATATTTTTAGAAATGAAAATAAATGTTTTTGGTTGGAAAATATAGTTGTTTTAATGAAAATAGTTTTTATTAAGACAATGTATATTTATTTAAACAAATTAGATTAATCTCTGTCGATTAATTATTTAATGGAATGAAATGATAATATATTCAATAAACTATTTTCATTTTTATCTAATGGTTTTTAATAGGTATATAATATTAATAAATTTAGTTTTATTTTCAAATATTCATTTCCCTAAAAATGTTTTTGTTGTGTTTTTGCACGTACTATTAAATAATTTTTTAACCACTTATATGAATTGAATTTTAAAAAAAGGATCATATATTTGGAATCATGAGATTAATATATAGTAAATAGTACCAATTTATTTTTAGTCATTCTAAATATAAACCATGGTAAACTTATGTCCCCTCGGTAAGGGTAAAACAAGTAAAATGAGGTTAAAGCATTGGGATAAGGATTTAAAATTACTATAATAATTTAATTTACACTATTACATTACTGGAGTTCTAATATTGTCATAAAATCCTGGAAAATCTTTCCACTTGGTTCCATTTTTATATTATTATGACCTTTATATTATTTTTAGAAATGAATAACTACAAAATGTCACCCTCGTGACTTAAATTAGTCTAAATTTTTATTCAAAGAATAAAAAGAGGATATATCTGGATCCCAATTTTTATTTTAAATATTAATTATTTTATAAGATTTTATTTTAATTCTAAAATTTATTTATTGAAAAATTACATCAAATTATTATACAATGCCGACAAAATATTTATTCAATTAAAAATAAAATAAAATAAATGATCCTAAAAATGATAAAAGAAATATAATTTTGGTGAAATATTACATTATTAATAATTTTTATAGAATAAATTACATATTAGGGTGGTTTATAATTTTTATATTTGAAATCCATAACTACCTTGATGTATTTAATGTCATAGTAAATGAATACTGTCAAAATGATATTTATTTAATTTTAAGAAAAATAATATTCTATTAAATTATTTTTAATTCATAAAAATATTGAAATAGGATAATTATGATTAAAAATTGTCTAATAATTCTTCCCTTTTACATTTATGAACCAATTTTAACCTTATAAATATAATTATAACCCTTTACGATTAAAAATATTCTTACCATATGGAATGATAAAATTGGTTAATAGAAGGATTTAAACCAATAGATAAGGTTTAAAATGAATCAAAAACATTTAAAAAAATAATTTTATTATGATATTATCACCATTTCATATTTTAATTCAAATTTCTGGATATTTTATAGATTTATTGTCACCATCCAACCCGAGTCGACCCTAAACCGGTCACCTGAGCTGATCCACGACAAGGCCCGAGAGGCTTTCCCAATCCTCCCAGGCAGGCGAAAAGTTCCCGGGCATCAACAAAGTATAATGGGAATGATTTCCGACAATAAATATAAATAAAGAATCAGAAATAAAAATAATGTAATGCAAACAAACAACATGAAAGAAAATGAATGACCAACCACACATAACAACCTGACCACGACAAAAAATCCTCATGACCCCAAGAGTCGATCACCAAACAACAATTAACTCTCACCCAAAGTGAGCAAGATTTAGTCAAACATGCTACAAAAACTAAAAACAGGTAAACACTATTGGCGTGAGTATATAAACTCAGTAGGCATGCCCAATAAACTATACACAAAACAATACCTTTAAATAAAGAATATACTAATTCCAGGGTTGAACTAAATTATATAAAATATTGGTTTTCCACACCCACACTTTCATTTCAAAAACAAGTAATGGTCCATAGCCCTTTTTAATTTAAAAACAAATTTAATGTTTGAAATACACATGAAAATTTCATTTTACAACATTTTAAAGAACCATTTAGAAATATAAATTTTAGTTGTAAATAAAATGAAAAACCACACACAATAAACAACCCACAACACACACAAAGGGAAATAGGAAAAAATGGCACACAGGGGCCAATAGCTGAACTAGACCTCTCAATCATCTGCCACAATCAAATATGCACTAAGAGAAACATGGGTCGAACCTCAGAGCTCGTGAACAATCCAGAATGTACCATACATGTGACTCATCCTGAAGGCATGCCTACTTTCGATGACGTCATAACTATCTAATGCCCAGTTTTTCCCTACCTGGCCTAACCGAGGGGCCCAATATCCTTGTAGAGTATAATCTGTAATAAGGTCCACAAGCTAGTGCGTAATCTAAACTAGTGCATCAATTGTTTTCAAAAGATTCACTTACAATTTCTGGTTCCCATGTAAACACATATAATAAAAAGTAAAGGGTTGAGTCAACAATGTAAATCATGTATCAAAAACATCAAACAATAATCATGCATCCGAACATACACCAAATATTGCCGCAGAGTCACCCCAAAGAGATTTTTCCAAAAAAATTTATTCCGTTAATGTGACAAATGATCCTTCACCAATTTTAACGAAAATCCACATTTCTCAAGAGAACCAAAAAACTTGTTCACTCTTCAAAATAAATCATTTATCAATAAACCAGAACTACATTTGAAATTCTGTGAATTATTTTTAAAGGACAAATGGGCATTCTTTCACAATTGGGTGTTTGTTCATTAAGAAAATATTTCAAGTGTCCTGTATAAAATAAATGGATCTTTTCAAACCAAATAATAATTTGAAAAATAATTATCTTATATTATTTCACATTTATTAAAATTAATAAAATATCGAGCAATTAATAAATTTTTAATTTAATGGTGACTGTAGTGGGGGACCTACATCAACTCACAGCTGAAACATGACAACGCGACATGCCTCACAAAGGCGCACAAGCGCACATATACCGATGATCGCAGTAACGCAGGGTTACCCTAATAATGCACTGCAATAAAAGCACAACACCAAGGAACACAAACATGGACTTAAAACAAGCCAAAAAAATAACTAGTGAAAAAGAACCACCTCGACATGTTTTCAAAACACAACACACGCCATAAACACTATCTACAAACCACTATAAAAAGCACAAGGTGTTTACAAAAACCACAATGTGTTTAAAATAACCACACAACGCCAAAAAAACTCATTAATTTTTTAAAGGGCCAATAGACCATTTCAAGTAAAAACTTATATTTCACAACCTAACAAAAGTGCAAGACACGGTGAGATAAACTTTTAAAAACACGTGCGCCTAAACACATTTTCAAAACCGGTCTCGCAGCACTAAACCTTTTATAATCATAATTGTCACCACTTCCACAATCCAATAAATATTTTAAGAAATTTATAACATCATTTCATGAACACAATAAGGGTTTAAACACCAAATTAAATAAATTTGTTTTATAAAAATACCAATTTAGAACCAATGCACATTAAAATTCAATATATACCTTTTCCACACCATTTTCGAAAAATCATAGAACAAAAAGATTCAATTAAATATGAAATTTAATTTTTGCATACCGTGGTTATCCCCAAAACTACCTAATTAATCCCAAAACTGTTATTAAAAAAATGAATAAATAATTATCATTCAATGAGTCTGAAAAAAAAACAAGCAATCGATATAATAATAAATTTAATGGAGAGATGCAAGAGGATGCCACCTCACAAGAGAAACCAGGATGAATGCACGATGCTTGACTCTTTTATCAAAAACAACCCCAAAACACACTGTAGCGTTCAACGCCCAACACAACAATTGATAGAAGCCTTAAAACACCCATCAAACACCACTTAAAAGGTGTGAAACCAAACAGTGGGTATTAGTCTATTCCTTGGATGTCGGCAATGAACCAAAATGGAGTCTATCCGCTTCCCCATCGGTGTTGGTTGTTGGAACATGAAAGAGAAAGACCTGAGGAGGTCTTTTCATACCCTATTCAAGAATGAACACAACAATTGCATAGTATCCCATCCTTAGGGTTCCAGTTGAATCCAAACCTGGTATCGAAAGAGAAACAAAAAATCAAAGAGATTAAGGAGGAAATTAGAGATGGTATTACCAATAATAATTGGACCTAAATTGAAAATAATTCATGGGGAATCTGAGAGGAATTTCCTACGGAAGGGTTGCACACTAAAAAGGGGTGCTAAAGGGAAGGTCCTACCAATGGAAAAGTGAGTTGGGGGGAGGTCGTCGCGTACATGTTAGAGCAGTGGAGGATGTCAGAGATGTTGGTCGGAGAAAGGGAAGAGGGTAGCTACGCCACGTCGGAACATGGGAACAAGGTCATGATGAGGGGGGTCTGAGCCGCCTAAGCAGGGTGGGGTCTCCGCTGGGAGGTGCAGCAAGGAAGGGAGCGCGGTTGGGAAGGGATGGGATGGTACGCCACAAGCCGAGCGGGACATGGGTGCATCGCAGGTAGATAAAGAGGGATTAATGGAGGTTATCTCACACAAATAAGAGGGAGGGAGGGGCTTCCACACATAGAGAACCCTATGGGAGTGCGGCCAGGTCTCGATCGGGAAGATGGTGAGGGCTGCAGCAGCAGCGCCTCACATAGGAGAAGAAAAGGGGGGAGGGGAGGGGGGTTGTGCCTCCCCTCTTAGGGTCTAGGTTCCGTTATTTTAAATATTAAAAATAAAAATAGTAATATTGTTAATAATAATAATAATCAAAATTTTAACATTAATAATAACCTAATTATAATAATAAAAAAGTAAGCAGAATAAAAATAATACTCTTGTTCATTTTATTTCCACTTTTTTTAAAAAAAATTAATATTAATAATAATATGACATTAAAAATTTTCATAATAAAAATTTACTCATAAAAAAATTAAAAACACTTTTAGAAACCTATTAAATATATATAAATATATATTAATTTCAATAATGACACTAGATTTAATATTATTATTATTATTATCAACACAATAATAATAATATTATTATTATATCACAAACATTTATCCCTCTTTTTATATATATATATAATATTTATTTTAAACATTAGGCAACTACATAAGTACGTGGACAAACCACACGACTACCACTGATAGTGTGGTGCATGCGCACCAGTTTAAAACCCAACAAAACAATTAACATTGAAGATGTTAGACCCATGCTCACCCCACACCTTGGAGAGACTGACCAAAACCATTAAATAATAAAATAATTTAATTTAGTGATTCGGGATGTCACAATTCTCCCTGCCACAGACACATTCTGCCCCCATTAAGTCACCAAGCCATAGATGACACAGCTAATGTCCATGCCCAGACCAAACTAGAAGAAACTGAGAGGCTCAAGGTGACCATTACCAACACACATCACACCCGACCAACTCAAGAACAATCACTGTTTGAGGTTGAGGGGAGAACACCGGAGGGTTCTTCCCACCACAAGAGTCTCATAACACAGAAACCTTGAAACCCCAACACACCACCCTAGGGGGGGCCAATGTGGGAACTCCCAAACTCATTCATTCCCTATGTGGACAGAACAACACACTTGATAACTTGATGTATGTGTTTCTACGAAACAAACTTGTGACTTAATGATGAGAAATTAAATCAACACCTCCAATCAATTTCACAAAATGAATCATCCCCCTAACAAACATAGATTAGACCAGCTCAAAATCAGAACATGTCAATTTATTCAAGGACCTATAACCCTTCAAAGAAAATGAACGATTTGGAAACCAGGATAAGAGAAGATAAGGCTACTTGGATTGTGGTGGAATGAGCTCATCACACCACCACAACAAGGATGATATTATTACAACGATGAGAATAGAACAAGGAAATTTTGGATATTTACATCCCAAAGTTGAAGACATTATCCATACTAAGGTTACACACACCCCCGACAACTCTTGATTGTGCGTGAGCTTCACCCCAAGACCTGTGGATGGGGCCCGGATGGTTGAAGCATCTTCTGCCCCACATTCAATCATTCTCATCCTTAGATCCTTAAATATTTCCTCTCGAAAAATTCTTCTTTCATAACTCTTCCTGGTGTCCTAAACCTTCGCATGTTCGCAAGACTTTGGAGAGATGCGATAAGGCGGCATAGAATTCTTGAACCAGCAAGACTACCAACGTACGATAGAATGGTCCAACAAACTGGGAGTCCGTAAGGCGAAGATCATTGCCAGATAGGGAACCTTAACAAGATACGACCCCCACCAACTACCCCTAGGACTCTAATTACAATGAGAAATTCCACTTATAATAGTCCAGAAATGAGCCCTAAAATACATTAGGATGGTACGAACCATAACTTCCCTAGGAGTTCCCAACAATCCGAAGACACGCTATCTTTCTGAACTATACAACTGCCTCTAACAGACATCAATTACCTCAATAAGAAGGAAACACATAAAAAGAATATTGAACTGTGCATACCTCATTAAAAAAATTTGGCTGCTTTTTGGGTTCCATACTTATAAAAAAATGAAAAATGCCATAAAAACCGTCTATTAAGTCAAAATATAATCACAGATACAATAAAATCCAAAGGAAATAGAACCATAGGCCAAACATATAAAACACGAACAAAAATAACTTTTCCAAAACCATTATTTCATTAAAATTTTGAAAACTCATCTGTGGCACCTTATTAACCGACACATGTGAGTTCATTCAATCTCGCTCACATTATCTGTGAACAAGTTCCCCCCATGCACTCTCTGTACATAACCATGCTCATGTGACCCTCCATAAATATTGTCAAGGTTCAGAAATCACTTTCCCTAATCAAACCCAAATACATACCAAAATTTTCCAAATCAAAACACTTCTCATTAAATACTTATTTACTACTTTCAAAACAATTTGGAAGAAACACCCCTTTTTCATTTTGAAATCATAGTCATTTTTAACACACACTCACATCAACTATGTTTAAAATGAAACACACCCAACTATAAACCATTAGAATGAAAAACGGGTGTCTTTGCCTCGCCCAGCTACATGGTGGTGAGCCATGCCCCATGTAAGGATTAACACTAAGAAGACCTTAAACCGGGCACTTGGACTCCACATGGGTCACCACCCCATGTGAGGCCACAATGTGAACCAATTATCCCCCATTGTCATCCCTCATTCCAAAATTACAAAAGAAAAAGACTCTAATCCTAGACTACCCCTAGTAACTCATGTCTCATCGCAAGCTATGGTGATCATGCACCGAACCGTAACCAACCTCCTAAGCCCCAACAGTCATAATCTCCTTCTACCGGACACCCCATATAACTGGATCCTCCTCTGATACCATTTTGTCACGAACCTACCTGGGTTGACCCTGATCAGGTCCCCCGAGCAAATCCGCGACAAGGCCTGAGAGGCATTCCCAATCCTCCCAGGCTGGCGACAAGCGCCAGGGCATCAACAGAGTTAAAAAAGGAATGATTTTTCCCAATTAAAATAAATAAAGAACCTTAATGAAAAACAGAACAACCCAAAGTAAACAAACTACACGAATGAAAAAGAACAAGCAACAACACATACCAACTTGACTGCGACCAGAACTCCTCATGACCCCGAGAGTCGCTCACCAAACCACAACCAACTCTCCCCCACAGCGAGCAAGCTCGAGTCTAACAAGAAACAAAAACTAAAATAAGGAAAACACTATTGGTGTGAGTATAAAAACTTATTAGTCGTGCCCCAAAAAACTATCCACAAAACACTAACATTAAATAATGAATTTACTAATTCCAGGATTGAACTACATTATATAAAATATGGGATTTCCGCACACACACTTTCATTTCAAAAACAAGTAATGGTCGATTGCCCTTTTTAATATATATAAAAATTTAATTTTTGAATTAAAGACATGAATTTCACTTTAAAATGTATTTTCAAACCATTAAGATATCAGAATTATTGTTGTTAATAAAAATGAAAAACACACACAACATACAACACAGAACACACAATAAGGTAAATGGGTAACAAATGGCACACAGGGGCCAGCAACTGAACTAGACCTCTCAATCATCTTCCTTATACAAATAAGCACTAAAAGAAACATGGGTTGAACCTATTAGCACGTGAACAAGCCAGAACTTACCATACATGTGACTCATCCTGAAGGCATGTCAACTATCAATGATTTCATAACACCCTTACACCCGGTGTTGCCCGACATGGCCTAACCGAGGCGCCCATTCCCCTAGCAGACTATAATCCGTACCAATAGCCACCTGCCGGTGCGTATTCTAAATGATTTCAACAATCATTCTCTAAAATTCAATTACTATGCCAGGTTCCCATTTCAACATGTGTAATAAAAAGGAAAGGGAACAAAGACAATCAAGTAACACAAACATTACTCACAAATCAGGCAGCCAATGTACAACAAATATCACCCCTGAGTCACCCAAAAGAGAGTTTTCCAAAATAATTTATTTTATTAAAGTGCCAAATGGGCCTTCACCAATTTTAATGATAAAAACTCCCTTCTCAAGAGAACCAAATAACATGTTCATGCTTCAAAATAAATAATTTATCAATAAACTCAAGCTACATTTGAAATTACATGAATTATGTTTAACGGAAAAATGATCATTCTTTCACAACTCGATGTCTGTTCATCAAAGAAATATTTCAAGTGTTGTGTATAAAATAGACGGCTCTTTTTACACCAAATATTCATTTGAAAATTATATATCTTATATTATTTCACATATATTAAAATTAATAAAATATCGATCAATTAATAAATTTGGAATTTAAAGGAATATGTAGTGGGACACCTACCTCATCTCGCAACTCAAACATGACAATGTGACATGCCTTGCACATGCACACAACTGCATGCAAGCCGATGATTGTGGTATCGTGGGGTTACCCTGCTAAAACACTGTAAAAAATGCACAAAAAAGGTACATAAACACAGACTTAAAACAATCCAAACAAAAAACTAGCGCAAAAGAACCATCTCGACATGTTTTCAAAACACAACTCACACAATCAAAACTATTTACTAACCCCTCTAAAACCACAAGTTGTTTAAAAAACTACAAGGTTTATACAAAAACCACACAATGAAAAAACAAATTATTAATAATTTTAACGATACAATAAACCATTTCAAGTAAATAATTAGAGTCCACAACCTGACAAAAGAACACGACATGATGAAATCAGCATTTAAAAACATGTGCGGTTCAACACATTTTCAAAACCGGGATTGCATCACCCAACCTTTTAAAAACATAATATGCACCACTCAAACAATACAATAAATATATTAAGCAATTTCTAAAATCTTTTCAAGAACACGGAAAGTGTTTACACACCAAATACACTCAATGTTTGTATAAAAATACCAATTTAGAACCAACGCACATTAAACATCAACATAGACCTTTTCCACAACATTTACAAAAAATCCAAGAACAATAAGATTCAATTAAATAAGAAAATTAATATTTTAATACCAAGGTTATCCCCAAAACTTCCTAATTTTCCCGAAACCAATTATTCAAAAAAACGAATAATGAATTATCATTCAAAGAGTGTGAAAAAATGAAAGCAATCGATATAAGATTGAATTTAAAGGAAATATGCCAAAGGATACCACCTCAATGGAGAAACCATGAAGAATGATAGTTTCTTGACACTTTAATTGAAAACAACCCAAAAATGCATCGTAGGGTTCAACGCACTACACCACAATCGACAGAAGCCTTAAAACACCCATCGAAAACCACTTAAAAGGTGTGAAACCAAACAACGCGTATAAGTCTTTACCTAAGATGTCGGCAACGAACCGAAATAGATTCAATCCACTTCACCATCGGTGGTGGATGTTGGAACATGTAAGAGAAAGACCTAAGGAGTTCTTCACATACCCTATTCAAGAATGAACAAAACAATCACATAGTATCCCAGCCATAGGGTTCAGGTTGAATCCAAACATGGTATCAAAAGAGAAACAAAAAATAAAAGTTATAAAGGGGGACATCAGAGATGCTATTACCCCAATGAATTGGACCTCAATTGGAAATCATTCGTTGGAGATCTTGGAGGAATCAGATGCGGAAGGGTCTCACGCTAAAAGGGTTGTTAAATGGAAGGTCTGACCAAAGGAAAAGGGTGTTGGAGGGAGGTCGTCGTGTATTAGTCAGAGTAGCGGAGGATGTCGGAGTTGCTGGTTAGTGCAAGGGTATAGGTTAGATGTGCCGCCTCAGAACGCGGGGACAAGGTAGTGATAAGGGGGGTCAGTGCCACCTGAGATGGGTGGGTCACCTTCGGGAGGTGCGACTAGGAAGGGTGCATGGTTGGGATGGGCTGGGTCGGTGCGCCGTGAGCCGAGAGGGATAGTGGTGTGTCGTGGTTATGGAAAGAGGGGGCATGGGAGGCCGCCACACACAAATAGGAGAGAGGCAGGGGCCTCTGCACTTAATGAACTGCATGGGGGTGTGACCTAGTCTCAATTTGGAAGAAGGGGAGGGTGGCAGTAATAGCGCCTCACATAGTAGAAAAAACAGGGGGGGGCTGCACCTCCCCCATTAGGGTATAGATTCTATTTTTAATAATAAAAATAAAAATATTAATTGTGTTAATAATAATTTTAATCAAAATATTAATATTAATAATAACATAATTATAATAATAATAAAGGTAAGAAAAATAAAAATAATAATCTTGTTCATTTTATTTCCTCTTTTTTTTGAAAATAATAACTTTAATAATAATACAACATTAATAGTTTTCTTAATAATAATTTACTCATAAAAATTTTATAACACTTTTAGAAACCAATTAATAATTTATATATATATATATATATTATTGTCAATAATAACACTACGAATAATAATAATAATAATAATATCTACACAATAATAATAATATTATTATTATTATTGTGCAAACATTTAACCTGATATATATATATATAATATTTATTTTAAACATTAGGTAACTACATTAGTACATGGACCGACCACATAGCTACCGCTGACTGTGGGGTTCCTGCACACCCGTCTAAAACCCAAAAAACATTAAATGTTGAACTTGTTAGACCCTCACACGCCCCGCACTATGGTGAGACTAACCAAAACCAATAGATAATAAAATAAATTAATTTAAATATTTTAGTTGTGACATTTACACTTGATAAATACATTAATTGTATTTAAATAATTTATGAAATTCTATGTGTTTCATTTCCCTCCCTTGTAAAAGGACCCCACTTATATCAATTATTTACACCTCTAGAATCCATATATCACAAATAAAACATGAAATTTTTTCATTATAAACTCCCTAATACATTAATTATTGTTGTTATTCTTCTTAAAAAACTGTTCAAGGGTCCTCAATATGGTTTCTAAATGAGGAATATCGGCAAAGACATAATCATCTTACCTTTATTATTTCAAATTATTTATTTTTATAACTCCAACAAATATTTATCTTTTCCTCATAAAATAATAATTTAATTATCCACAATATACTTTAATTTTAATATGATTTTTTAACCACCATTACCTATTCAATATTCAATAAATTCAGATGTGAATGGATTACTCTTGCGTACATGTAGACTACTTCCTCCATGTAGTGATACAATTAATTTTCCATCACCATATTTCATGGAGGTTATTATGATTTTTTTGTGTTTATATATGATATAACTGATATAATTATTATTATATAGTTAAAATATTATATCTACCTTCTTACATTTCCATTCATTGGAAAATGATAACGTCACTAATGTGTATGTGTGGACTACCACCTCCATGAAGTGATGTAATTTTTTTAGAATTTCTGATTTAAATTGATGGTAATGAGGACTGTTTTGATGAATATTTATGATATAAATAATATAATAATGATAATATATGTTAAAATTATTATATTACTCTCCCTGATTCCATTCTTGGACAAATGGAAACAATGTTTGTGCGTACACACGACATACCATCTCTTTGAATTGCATAATTATTTTTTCTATATCTTCCTTTTATTGATGACTATATATATTTATATTATGTATATATGTTATATTTAAATAATTATTAATATTATGTAGATGATTAAACCATGATCAATGTACAAGGACCAGAACTGCACCACCAAAACATCCATGAAAAACCCAGAAATTTACATCTAAAAGTGAAAATCATAATTTTAAATTATTAATAAATTTGTGTTGAAATGTTATAAGTTGATAATATATCAAATTATATGCATTTAAATTATTTTATTAACATAATTATAATAAATTTAAATTTCTAATAAAAAGGGTAGAGAACATTTTAATTAATTTGATCTTAAGGTAATCGATTTATGTTACAATCTCATTATTTATCATCAATTTTTATGATTATGCTTACAAAGATGAAATTTCATGGTATACCTCTAAATAACCCCCTTATTTTTCTTATTGTATGGTTACTTAAGTATATTACTTTATTTATTTCATTCTCCACTCTTTAATCCTCAAGAGAGTAAAAAAGTAATTTTAATGAAAACTATCATTATATCACTCTTCAGTTGAAAATATGTTTTCTTCAAGCTCCATGAACTCTAAAAATGTTTTCAATCACTATTTTACTATTATAATATGATTTTTTGTGTGATAATTACTCATTTTATACTTTTCTAAGTTGGTTTAAATTAAATCTTCTTCTTTTTTGAATGAGTTCATTTAAACAAAATTTTAAAAAGAATTGTTGTTTTTATGTACATGCAATGAACATAATTTAACACCATTTAGACCTATAAATGATTTGAAAAACAATTTAAATGTTTAAAATGTTCATTTAAAAGAAAAAAAATCTCCCTAATATTTTTTAATTTTTTAGATTTTAAATTTTGGATTTCAAAATTAAAATGGTATTTTTTTCAAGGAATATTCAATGTAATATTTCGAAGGATTTTTTTTAGGATAATAACCATTGATGTTACATATGATTTAATGGGATATGATTCTAAGATAGTATAATTATTTTTTTCTTTTTAAGGTTTATGATTATGATAGTGAAATGTTTATAAAATACATTTGTTTTCCATGGGTTGTGTTTTGATGAAATGTTGAAATGTTTATGATAATTTTTTATTTTATATAAGTTATGATATATGATTAATGGTTTATTATATTTTAGAACACATATCAGTATATTGTAATTATGTGATTGGTGGGCCTGAAAATATGCAACTCTCCAATGGTTTGGGTAATGATGGATATATAATGAGATAATAAGGACTAGAATTGGGAGTGAACCCATTTTATTAAGGGACTCTATCTACAACGGTTATCTTAGGAGTAAACCTTTACTAAGGATATGATGAAATTAATATTAATCTCAATCCAATATGATTGTATTGGTAGTGAGTCATGTGTATAGAAATGATTTTATATTCTTATGTATAATACATAAACATAAATCTTATGACATTATCAGTAGATTTTAATTATGTGATTGGTGGACCTGAAAATATGCAACTCTCCAATGGTTTGGGTAATGATGGATATATCATGAGATAATAAGGACTATAATTGGGAGTGTACCCATTTTATTAAGGGACTCTATCTGCAATGGTAATCTTAGGAGTAAACCATTACTAAGGATATGATGAAATTAAAATTAATCCCAATACAATATGATTGTCTTGGTAGTGAGTCATGTGTATAGAAATGATTTTATATTATTATGTATAATACATAAACATAAATATTATGACATTATTATGCTCAGATGGTTCATGTTCATTGATTCCATTATGGTTCATGAGTTTTGAATGGAAAATATTTATTCCATAACCTATGATAATGATATTTTATGTGAAGGTTATGGTTTTTGTATGTTAATATCATGTTATGTTTAAGTGTTCATCGATATATTCCTTATTCAATCTCTCTATGGATCTAATATAACTCTTTCTTATGGTTTCATTACCCATCTTATGAAGAACATTTTTAAGTATGATATGCCTGTGAAGGGTTATAGTTTTTATGAAATTGTTAGAAGTTTATTTAGATCTCTTATGAATAGTGGTTTAAGTATACTTTTTCTAAATAAACAAAACCTATATGATTATGGAATGGAACATAGTGTTATGTAATGAATATTTATATATTAATATGAAATATCTATATATGAAAAGTCTGGAACTCTATATATTGGATGTTTTTTAGACCATGCATTTAAGGAAATAGTCTAACATCCAAATTCAAATTAAGATTAACTTTAATAGCGAGTTTGGTGTCCATGTTTGTATGTATTATCTAATAATGGTCCTATAATTAATTGTTATATGTATTGTAAAATGGTTCATGATGAATACATTACCATGAAAAATAGTATAGTTTCTCTTATGGAGGTATTGATTCATGTATATAGTACCAAGGATATAAATCCAATTTATGTGACTATTTAATTCTTTGAAACCATCAAAAAAATATGAGAGTTGGATTATACAACATTCCAAGTAGTAATTTTCCAATACAAGGGGGTCGTTAACAATATTTTAGTTAAACAGATGAATTGGGATTTAGGAAAGTGGATTTCATTAAAAAATGGTTCAATAATAAACCATTTATAGTTTAATCATAGAAAACAGAAGAATTTTATGTCTGATATCCTACAAATAGAAAGTGGAAAAAGGTTTTGTTATCTTCCAAAACCAATGCAATGTGAGATGTAAATTCAAATGAGGATTACCCATTCATCATGTGGTCATAGTAATTTCATAGTGGTTATAATGTAGATAGAATCTTATGTTGGAACCATGGTCATTCTATGCATGAATTGGAGTATGGTATGGTTTGTGTCTGTTGTCAATCCTCAGAGAAAGATCAGGATGTGTGCCAGTAAATTGATCATACAAAACAAGCAGATAATAGTATTGAAGGTGGAATCATTTTCTAGTGTTTTTCAAATTTCTGGACCTCAAAATTGACAAATAATGAAAAGTGTTTTTGGAGAAAGGAATTTTGCACCGAAGACACTGAGTATTGGAAACTTGTGCACCATATGTTTTTCAAGATCAGATCATCAAATTATAGCAAAGGAAGAAGGGGCGCCTAAGTTTGGGGTTGGTTGTTCAAGTGACTAGAGCGGCAGAGACTTGTGTGCCGAAACATGCACATCAAGGGAGGACTTGCATGCCATCACACAGGGTATCCAAATTCTTATAAAGAGAGTACCATCCCTCCTCATTCGGTACAATGTTTTGGTTTAGAGAAAATCAGAGCTCCCGCTGCACTGGTGATGTGGTCGCGCAAGTGGTTGTGGTTCGGGCACGTAGAGGTTGTGCGACAATTGTTTGATGCACGTCCAAGGACATTTGGGAGAGAAAGGAGGAGAGTCGTGTAGGTTTGGAGTTGGTTAAGGAGGTGTCGCGTAGGTGGTTTGGTGACACTTAAACTCCATAATTTGAAGAAGTGTGACATTTGATAGTTGCGCACCAAAATCGGTTTGGGGGTAAAAGGGTGTGAGTCGTGCAAGTTTGGTGTTGAAGAAGTGAGAGTCTCAAAAGTGTTTGGGGTGGACTTGCGTGTCGTCTTGGGACTTGCACGCTGGCTTTGAAACTTGCGTGTTGGCTTGGAGAAGCGCGCCAGGTTTTGTTGAAGTATGCTAGTCTTTTTGGGGTTGTGCAAAAGATGGGATTTTTTCCGATACCATTGGTGCAAAGTGAGATTTGTCTTTAGGTGGAAGTTGGAATTCAACAGAGAGTTAACACAAAATATAGGATGCATTCATTAGCGATGATGAAGAGAACTTCACGTCTATAAATTGAGTGGGACTTCACCAGGGGCAGTGAGCCTGGGGGAGTCAACAGGAGTGACATGAGGGACGTAGAAGGCTATCCCTGAAAAATTGTAAAGGAAGTGAGCTTGGGATAGAATGAATGATCCAAAATCTTTTTAATCAACAACTAGTGATAAATAGTGGAATTTGGTACAACCGAAAACTTGTCGGTGTATTCTCCTTGGGTGTAGCCCTTAGTGGTGAACCATGTAAAAAGTGGTCTGTCATCTCTCTACATGTGAATATTTTCATTCTGATCATATTCATCATAGAGGTTTAACAAGTTCCTACCAACATGGGAACAAGATCAATCACATTAAAATAAAAAGTTTTCACCCTGATTCACCCCTCCCCTCTTAGGGTGTCACGGGGTCCTACAAGTGGTATCAGAGGGAGGTTGCTGGTGTTGAATCTGTCCTTTTTCGTCATGGAGAATGCATTCAATGTCAGGGGAGTCCCTCTCTTCAATGGAAGTAATATCCAGATCTGAAATAATAGAATGAGATCTCATCTAAAATCCCTTGGAATGGAAGTCCTTTTTTCCACTATCCAAGGTTTTCATGTTACTGATCCAATAGGGCTGGCATGATGAATGCCAATCGGAAAATTCTTGATGTTGATGCAAAAGAACATAATACTCTCACCCATCCCTTTCTAATCAGATCTATCTAAAAGTGATGAGTTGCACCTTTGAAAAATACATGTGGGATAAACTCGATAATATTTATGTAGGAGCTATCAAAGTGAAGGAGGAAAAATAACAATTCCGACACAATCAGTTTGATGATCTGAAGATGCATACAGACGAGAATGCAGACTCATTCTTCAATCAAATTAATGAAGTGGTTAGAGCAATTTGGGTTCTATGAAAATAATTACAAGACATTGATATTGTAAATAAAATATTAAGAATAATTCCACCCCTATACAATGGAATGGTGTCAGCCATTGAGGAAAGAGATCATTCCAAACTTTCTATGGATGATCTACTAAGCATCCTGGTACCATATGAAATGAGAGTCAAACTGGAAGATGCTACGACTCATGTGAACAAGGAAATAGAATTCAAGGCCATGGATATGCTAAAAATGTAAAAATATATTAGTGGTGTAGATGATGAAGAAAAATAAATTCTTTCTCACATTGCAATGATGTTCCAGAAGGGAAAAGGGAAATTCAACGGGAAGTTACCTCTGGCATGTTTTTGTTGTGGAAAAGTTGGGCACATTGCCTCTTAGTGTTTAATAATGATCAATGATGAAGATAGTGAGGATGAAAACATCGAGAAGCCCTGTAGAAGGTTTTTCAAAAAAAAGAGATTTCAAATCTCGAAAGAAAATACAGAGGAAGAGTTTTGTTTATGTAGAGGAAGATGAAGATACTAAATTTTGTGAAGAAGAAGAACCAGAATTTAAAATAGGAAACCATGCTTCCATGATGGATTCCATTGAAAATTCCGAACCCCCGATCAATAAAGGTAAAGATAATTAGATTACTCCAAATGGTGATTCAAAGACTCAAATTAAGGAATATTTTTCCACGATTGTGAATAAATATAAGAGATGAAATAAGTGGAAGGAAATGGTGGAAGAATCATCAGAATATGCTTATGAACTTGAATCAGAAATTGAACGACTAGAAGAACTAGTGACATTTCAGTCTTCAATCCTTGAAAGCACAAATGATGTTGTAGAAATAAAGCTCCAAATTGAAGAACAAGCAAAGGTCATAAATGACCGTTCTTCCAAACTGTAAGAGAATTCCATGACTATTGGGGGAATTGAGGAAGAAGTTGTTAATATTAGGATTAAAATTGAATGTCAATCAACCACAAATGAGGGAAAGAAGAAAATTCAGTTTAGAATATTATCATATGCAGAATTACTAGCAAGAGCCAATGTGTGGTTTAGATGGGGTTGGAAAAATCTTGAGTGATCAAAGACCCGCTTTCATAGGAAAGAGTGGAATTGGATATGAAGCTGAGACATCGTCTGTAAGAATTAAAGAGAGACAAAAGAAAGACAAGATGAAAGTTTCACATGTTGAAACATTACCTGAAGAGGTGAAAAAGAATCCCTGAATCCAAACTAAAAGAAGAACTGAAAATTACCCTCAAAATTTCAGAAATGACAAGAAGTTAAACTATTCTCCCATGGATGAAGGCACGAGGAGAAATTCAAGGGAGAAGAATTTTCCACCCATGAAGTGTCAATTCTGTGGTGATCTGGGCCATACCATGTCATACTGTGAAGAGGCATGGAGCTACATGAATGTGGAATATCTGGGATGACAACAAAGGAGACTGACTTCATATCCTCAATCTTATAGAAGAAATAGTTTCTATTGATATTGTTTTTATTTTTCTAACATTGTCCATAAGGATATGTATTGTAGGAAGATATTCGATAGGAGAGATTCATACAACTCTCAAAGATGTGTCAATATTCACCCGCCCGATGGTGTTGACCTCACAAATAGGTTTTCTCCTCTAGAATATGATTATGGGTATGAAGAATCTGATTATGTGGAAGAAATAATTATAAGGACATCAATATCTTATACTCAATCCAATATATCTTGGAATGAAAAGAAGAATATTGAGAAATCTAATCTTGCAAATGTTTCCCTTAATGATATAATAATCAATAACACCTAGATTCCGGATAGCAGTTTCTTGTCCCATATGATAGGTAATGTAGTCCTGTTAACAGACATCAAAATAAAGGATGATGGTATAGTATGATTCGGTAATGATGTAGCTCTGAAAATCAAAGGCAGTGGAAGGTTTGAATTAGCTACTGGAGAACTAAAGAAGAATGATGTCCTTTATGTTGATGGCCTATGTCATAATCAACTCAGCATGAGTCAAAATTGTCAGTCGGGACTTATAGTTAGTTTTAATCAGAAAGGCTGCACTATCAAGGGAAAGACATGGAATTCACTTATGAAGGGATGTAGAACAGAAAGCAACTTGTATCAGGTTGATAGTAAAGAAAATGTTCTTTACATGACGGTTAAATAGGCAAATAGTTTGTGGCATCGGAGACTGGGAGTCATCAATCAAAAAGACATGGAGAAAATATAAAAATTGAGGATTTTCATGGACATTCCCATCCTAATTAATGAGAATGAAAAGTCTTGTGATGCTTGCATTTGTGGGAAGATGGTCTGTAGTTCCTGTCGGCCAAAGAATAAAAGGGCATCTCATCTTCTTGATGTAATTCATGCAGATGTATACGGGTCGAAAAATATCACCAGAACTCATGGAGAAAGTTACTTTGTCATTTTCATTGATGATTATAGTATAATGTCATGTGTAATGGTCATTCACAAGAACCAACAAGTACTTGACTCCATGAAAACATATCGGCGAATCACTGAGAATGATACTGGACAAACAATCAATGTGTATCGATCTGACAATGGAGCGGAATACACGTCCATTGAATTTGAAAATTACCTGGAGAAGCATGGGATAAAACATGAGGTAGCTGCTGTGAGAACTCCACAACAAAAAGGTGTTGTTGAACGTAGGAATCGTCAGGTGAACAACATGGCACGAACTATGCTGATTGAGAGTTGTATTCCACGACATTACTGGAAATAGGCTGTTCAAGTGGAAGTGTATATACGAAATTGAACAGGACATTATATGGGTGAGACGAAGACACCATATGAATTGTGGCATGGAAGGAAGCCCTCCTTGTAATACATTCGTGTTTTTTGAAGTAAATGCTACATCAGAAACAAAGAAGGAAATCAAGGGAAGTATGGTGACAATGAAAATGAAGGAATTTTCCTTGGTTACTCAATGAAAAGCAAATCCTACATGTTTTTTAACAAGTGATTAGGAAGGATTGTGGAAAGTAGTGATGTTAAGATAATTTAAGAGAAAACAAAAAATGCTTCAAGGACGTCATATGATGATGTGATAGAAATTTAAGAAGAATGTGAATGTGGAGAAAATACAAATTCTGAAATAGAAGAATTTGTACAAAACACTCAGGAGTCACATCATGATGTTGACTCAAAAGAAGAATCTGAAGAAGATATTATGGTTGAAGAGAATACAATGGAACCGCACTAGAGAAATCGTAGAGATGAGATTGATCCATCTAATATAATTAAGGATAGGAGTGCACCCAATCAAACCAAGAGGATGAGGAATAACACACAATTTGCAATTCTTTCAGTTGTGGTGCCATCCTCATTTGAAGAAACTGCAAAGGTTGAATCATGGGTGAAAGCTATGAATGAATAGTTAGATCTGATTGACAAGAATTAGACATGGGATCTTGTCCAGAGACCTGAAGTTCACAATGTGGTTGGTACAAAATGGATCTTCAAGAAGAAGTTTTATGGCCATGGAGGTGTTATTAGAAACAAGGCACAACAGGTATGTAAAGGATACTCCCAGATTGAAGGCGTTGATGTTGAAAAACCCTTTTATCAAGTGGCTAGACTGGAGTCAATCAGGATTTTCATTACCATGGCACTCCAAAGAGGATATAAATTATGTTAAATGGATGTCAAGCCAACATTATTGAATGGTTTACTCACAGAAGAAGTCTATATTGAAAAACCAGTGGTTTTTGATCTTGGTACTGATGAAACAAAGGTCTAAAAACTTTATAATGCACTATATGGTTTGATGCAGGCAGCAGGAGCATTGTATTCCTGGCTGGACTCGTATCTCATGAAGCTGGAATTCAAAAGAGGGGGACTAGACCACAATATATATGTGAATAATTCTCAAAAAGATCAGTTCATAGTTCTAGTCTACGTTGATGATATCATATTTGATGGAAATATGCAGAAATTAGTGGATGAATTTTATAATCACATGAAATCAAAATTCGAAATGTCTATGATTGGGGAGATCACATATTTCGTGGGGCTGCAGGTGATTCAAAGGCAGGATTACAGTTTCATTTCTCATGAAAATTATTCTAGAGAGCTGCTGAAGAAGTTTAATATGCAAGACTCCAAACCAATATCAAATCTGACTATAGATGGAACCAAACATGGAAAGAATGAGGATTGGGCATCTGTAGACCCCACTATGTACAAGAGGATAATTGGGAGCCTACTGTACCTGACAGCAACATTTCCAGATATTGTCTTTGCAACCTATTTAGCGGCCCGCTCTCAGTGTAATCCAAAGGAGGACCATATGACCTCAGTAAAAAAGAATCATGAGTTATATTCAAAGTACTCACAATTATGGCTTATACTTTTCTGCCGGAAGATAATGTGAATTATTAACATTTTCTGATGCTGAATGGGCTAGCGATGTTGTGGACATAAATTCCACCAGTGGTAGAGCATTCTATATTGGTAATAAATGTGTTGGCTGGTTGAACAAGAAATAAGAAAGTACTTCTCTTAGTACTGTTGAAGCTGAATATTTATCAACCACAAAGTCATGCACTCAACTGCTATGGTTGAAGAAATAATTAATAGATATTGGTGATGAGGTGAAGCATCCAATGGAGATTTAATATGGTAACAAGAGTGAAATTGATCATTTGATGAATATGGTTCCACATTCTCATACAAAACATTTTGAAATTAAGTATCACTTTATCAAAGAGAAAGTTGAACAAGGTGTGATTAGAATGGATCATGTGGGTACTGATGAGCAAGTGGAAGATATCCTGACCAAGCCACTGTAAGTGGCTGTGTTTGAGAAGCATCGGTTGAACCTCAATGTTCAGCCACATCCCAGTGAATAAGGAGGTTATTCATTACCCCTATCCCTAGTAATGTTAATCGTTTTTAATCTATTTATGGATGTGATGCAAGTTTGTGGGGGAGATACTATCTAGGGGGAGTGTGGTTTGAGATGAAAAATGATGAATTACCAGTCTTGTGATTTATTGTCAATGGGGGAGAAATGAATAAATTCAGGAATGAAATTCTTTTGTGACATGTTGAGAATACAGTGTCGATTATAGTATGGGAAGGAATACATTGGACAGGTAATGCTTCTATGACACTGTATGAGAATCTCTTGGGAATCATTGAGAATTCCAAGACACATGACCAAATTCAAGCTTCCTCTCTTTTTTTCTACACCGATCATTTCTCACGTAGACTTAGAGTGTTGGATGAGTTGATTCTTTCATTTATGGTTTTCCTATGGATGGTGCTCTATTAATTTTTTTTACTAATTTCCAACAAAACCAAAGGGGGAGATTGATTGTACCATGGTCATTTTAGCAATTAATTTGAGTATGGTATGTTTTGTATTTGTTGTCAATTCTTAGAGGATATTCGAGATGTGTGCCAGAAAAGTGATCATACAAAACAAGCAGATAACAGTATTGATGGTGGCATTGTTTTCCAGTGTTTTCCAAATTTCTGGACCTCAAAATTGACAAGTGAAGAAAAGTGTTTTTGGAAAAAGGGACTTTCACACAGAAGAAATGGAGGATTGGAAACTTGCATGCCATATGTTTTTCAATATTAGATCAGAAAATTATGTAAAAGGAAGAAGGGGTGCCCAAGTTTGGCGTTGGTCGCACAAGTGACTAGCGCGACATAGACTTGTGCGCAGAAACTTGCCCGTTGAGGGAGGACATTCATGCCATCGTGCAGGGTATCCAAATACCTATAAATAGTGGACCAACCCACCTCATTAGATATGATGTTCAGGCTTAGAGAAAATCATATCTCTCACCGCGCATGTGTAGTGGTCGCGTAAGTGGTTGTGGGTCGCACAAGTAGAGGTTGTGCGATAGTTGTTTGTTGTGCTTCCAAGGTCGTTTGGGTGAGAAAAGAGGGGATTCGTGAATGTTTGGAGTTTTTGAAGGAGGTGTCTCATAGGTGGTTTGGTGACACATGCATGCCAGAATTTGATGAAGCGTGAAAGTTGATAGTTGCGCACCAAAATCGGTTTGGGGGTAGAAGGTTGTGAGTCGCGCAAGTGTTTGAGGTGGACATGAGCGCCAGCTTTGGACTTGTGCGCCTGCTTTGAAACTTTCACGCCGGCTTGGAGAATCATTCCAGGTCTTGTTGAAGTATGCTAGTCTTTCTGTGGTAGTGTGAAAGCTGATATTTTTCCCGATACCATTGGTGCAAAGTGATATTTGCCTTTGGGTGGAAGTTGTACTTCAACAGATCATCTATGTACAATAGTGGATGCATTCATTAGTGATTATGAAGATACATTCAAATCTATAAACTGAGTGGGACTTCACCAAGGGCAGTGAGCCAGGGGGAGTCAACGGGAGTGACCCGAGGGACGTAGTAGGCTATCCCTGAACAATTGTGAAGGCAGTGTGCCAGGGACATAGTGACTATTCCCAAATCATTGTAATCCACCACAAGTGAAGAATACTAGAATTTGGTATGACTGACAACCTATCGACATATGCTCCTTGGACATATCCCTTAGTGGTGAACCAAGTAAAAAGTGTTGTGTCATATCACTGCATGTGACTGTTTACTTTCTGATCATATTCATCATACAAGTTTAACAAGTTCTTACCAAAATGGGAACAAGATCCATCACATTAAAATAAAAATTTGTCACCCTGATTCACCCCTCCCCTCTCAGGGTGTCCCGGGGTCCTACATATTATGGGTCTTAGTTTTTTGGACCCTCACTCTAGGTATTTCCCTTTGGTTCTTTTTATATACCTTCCATTCATGTTTATTTGATATTTTTATTTTACCACATGATAGAGATACTGATACATTAAATTTTGGTTTTTTATCTAGATGAACCTCATGGATATATGTAATTTTTTATTTCATTGATTATCATAATATATCATGCTTTTAAAAATAAAAACAACGACTAGTTTTGAATAGAAAAATTATTATTGTGGAGTGTTTTATAAATGTATTTTATACAAGAACCAATGGATTCATGTGGATAATCATTTCACTTATTTTAATATATAAGTATATAAATATATAAATATATAAACATATTGATATTAATAAATATGTATATAAATTTATAATATTTGGAGAAATACGATTTAAATATAATTTATATATTCCTAAATATATAGTAATAATTAATTTATATTATATTTAGTGAATTATTTTGATATTATTGAAAATCAATATTAATTAATAATTTTCTATTTATTATTCCCTAATAGACATTTAATTATATTGGTATAGGATACCTGTCATTATAAATATATATTTTAATATTTATAAAATTTATTTTAAATAACATGGTAATAAATTTTTTTATATGGTTTATATATTAAAAAATTTATTTTATATTTAGATATGATTAAATATTTTATAAATAATTAAATATTTATAAGTAAATATATACAAATATATATTTGTATATTTTGAATATTATATTACACTAAAATTTGATAAATGATAAATTTTCAATAATATAATATTAAGATATGATAAAAACATGGAATTGAATCATTCTCCATCATAAAATGCAATAGGTCCTTCTTAAAAAAGATAAAATCTATTCAAACGTTCAAAAATTAGTGTATAGTAAATAAAAATTCTATTTCAATGTCCTTCTAAGCCTTTTTTCTCTTTGGAAAGAAGTAATTACGATTTTCCCAATAATTATGTCATACAGAGTTTATGATATTTGATTTGACATCTTATAGAGTCCAAGTAGAAACACTGATAAAAAATTATGTATGTTTGACCAACCATAGGTATAAGTATTCCCTTATGAATAATTTCCATTAAGATCCCCAAAACATTTGTATTGTCTATAACAACAGTTTCAAACCGTTGGTATATCCTTTTTTTGTAGAGGTCACTTTGTGATAGAATAAATATATATTCTATTAATCGAAAGTATATAGTTAGTTGGTTCAATAAAACTAACTTCAATATAAATACGAAGTTATTATTAAGGTCTTCATGTGAGTTACTATAATATAAAATGTGAAAAACAAATTACAGATCATTTTTTAGTTAGTTGTTCGTCAACTAATATAAATATTACCAATGATTTAGTGATTCAAATTAGTAATGAAGTCACCGATGTTGAAAAAATATATATAATGTTAGTTATTAAAAACACTACATGTAATAATAACTGTTAAAAATATTTTTTTACTAATGTTAGAGAAATATAATTTCATAACCATGATATAAAATTATATTTTGACAAAAAAACATGCTTTTAGCATAATATTATTTCATAATCTCACACTACGCATTAAATCACACATTCATTTATGTTATAATAATTTTTATTTCTACCATAAACAAATAAATAATTATTTTGATATATTTAATCAAAAATTCAGTGACGGATCAATTTTCTAATGGATCTTACTCCAGTCTTGGTGGTCATCCAATGGTTTCTCAAAGCATTTATGGATTTTCTTCTCCCTTCACCATCTTGGTAATTGTGTTATTATCTTCTCTTATGTGTTTTTCATATTATTATTCATTGTGATTGTCTACTGAAACTCATTTGTGGTTTTCTCATTTTTATTATGTTATATGATGGTTTTATTTATTTCTTTTCATTGTTATTACCTTGAATTCTATGTTCCTACTATATTATTTTCCATACATTGTTTTATTATAGGGTTATCCTGGTTTTTGAACACATGGTTTGGTTATTCCTTTGACATCTGTTTCTATTTTTAGGTCACCTCATGCCCCTTATATCCCTGTGTGAGGGATTATTTTAGAGATGGTTATACTCTTTAATATTTTTTGGATTTGGGTGTTTTTCAGGGGTTGATGTTTTGGTAATAACTCTACCAAATTTCATTTCCCTTAGTTGGATTTATTCTCCAAGGAGTTTTTTTCCAATACTGGTTGGATTTAGGCTCATAAAGAGAGGACTATTTACTCCGAGTGTGGACCTTTAGATGTTAATGGTGAATGATTCAGATTGCTAATATTGTGTAGATGGATTCACCTGGTGGTGTTGATTTGATAAAATTAAATTAATTTAATTGTTCAATAAAATTAATCAATTTAAAACAAAAAATTAATTTATGTTTTTTCTTATATATATTCATGAAATAATGTATTTATGGTTATTATGCCCCACATTCATGGATATATAATATATTATTTTTTGAGTTATGTGACGTGTGATCGATATGATCCTTTAATATAGTCAATAAAATATCTTTATTCTCATATATTATTGTATATTTATGTCATTTCATCATTCAATGAATGAAATGGTTTTATGTATGTGTGAAAAATTCTATGTGGATTTACTAGAAATATAATAGTACACCTTCATTTCTATGTTTTTATTTATTAATCTATTATTTTTAATGAAAGAACCATCACCGATTTGACATTGGTGGAAGATATACAATGTATTTAGAAAACCCATTAAGGTATTTGAGATATAGATCCAACACAAAAATGATAAGTAAATACCATTAGTATTGTTTACTATTTTTATTCTCTAATATATAATAAACATTTATTTTGAATGCTTGATTAATTTGGGTTATTCCTGAATATTTTTTTTATCAATAATTATTAGATCCAACAAGAAATAATTTATAAATTCGGATTATTTTTCATTTTATTTAATTATTAAAATTTTGTTAAACATGTATTAAAATAATTTAATTTTTAATTTAGTACCCTATTGGTGATAAATATCTGTGACCTATGATTTTTACATAATTTTATTAATTTTATAATATTATTGAAACCTTAATATTTTTATGATGTATTGTTCTATATTTTATATCTATATCAAAATACCCTATCAGTATTAGATATTATCTCATATAAAATTCATATAGTATAACATTATAATATTATTTTGAATTTTGACCATCATTATTATTATGGATTTTATTCTTTATGATTTTTGTTATGATCAGATTCCCATCAGTGTAAGATTTATTATAAAATAAAATTAATACATAATAATATTATAATTTATTTACTTTTTCATGTGATTTATATTATAATATCATACATAATAAATTTAAAATGGTGAAAAATGATATTTGGTTTGTTGATGACATTCTTTTGGAAAACCATGGTGTTATTCTTTTGAATAAGGAAAAAATGATATTTAATTACTATTTTGATATAAAATATATTTTCCAAGTTGGATTCAAAGGACAAATTTTTTGTACATTGATTATATGTGTGGTTGATGTACTTAATATTAATAAAAATTTTTTTTACATATTTTTCATTATTATCTAGGATACTAATGTAATAAATTCATATAGTATACATCACATTGGTAAGGTCATAATAGTTCACCGCTATAATGGGAACCTTAATGTTATATAAATATATTATTAAATATATATTTTTGGTTGGATAATTTACAATGTTTGGAAACATAGTATATTTAATTTCAATTAAAAGTACATATAATGGGATGAGTCTTATTCTAATGATGTTCACACTCGGTAAAATCCAAGATTGAATAGTATAAAAATAAACCCACCAGTAAAAATTCTATAAGTTTTCATTTCATCAGATATTCCTATCTATGAGCATGTGTAATGGTCTCTAGACTTTATGATTATATTTAATTCATGTAATAACTAAAACATATATTTTGTTTGATGATAAATGTGATTCCATATGTTCATGTCGAGGTAGGTATCATTGGGTGTGTCACAATAGACTTCTCATTAATGGATAAGTTGAGGAAGGATTTTTCCATTCCATATTTATAGTATTTGATATAACTTCCCCTTTATTAGAATTAAAAAATACCATTAAAATCAATGTTTATGGTTATATTATGGGTTAACTTCAGATAGTAAATGAAAATCATATGGAGCATATAAGTTGGTGAAATAAATGTGAAAATTTCTTGAAGAGATATTGAAAATATATATTATATTATATTGTAAGAGTTTTTATGTGATTTTAATCATTGGGAAATTATGTTCATTCTCTTGGGTTTCATTACTCATTTCTAGATAGTAAACATGGAATATATTCAATCCCGCATAATGCCAATCATAAATAATTCTAGAGGGTCACACATTATTTATTTCTAATAATCTCAATTAAATTCGATTGAATTTAATTAATTGATTAAATACTACTCAATGGAATGAGTGACTATTTTATTCATGTTTTTCAATAAATAATGTTTATTGATAATTAAAAAAAATTAAATAATTATTTGGGAGTTTAATAAATGCTATGGGAGTTTGAATACACAAAGGCTGCCTTCGATGAAAAGTATTAATTTAGAAATTATTTAAATAATATGTTTTCTTGCATTAGTGAATGCATGCCACAAAATAACATTGTTATTATTATTACTACTACTACTACAACCACCACTACTATTATGTGGAATGTGGTTTATTAATGATTAGTATATTACTTAATGCCTAACATGCAATAAAATAACTATTTTTAAATAAACCATAGATCTATTTGTAGACTATTATTTCTATTGTGTATGTCATCCAAAAATAGAAACACAAGAATTTCTATACACAATGAATCTCTCTTCGGGATCATCCTCACTCTATTCCTCTAAACATTAAGAAATGTAATATAAATTCATTCGAGGCCAATTGATGAGAGATCATCATGAATAACATAATATAATGGACTCACCACACTAGCCTGAGGAGATCAATTAGAATTTTTTTGAAGATAAAAGGAGTACATGTGGATCACTACTAGAGGAATTCTATCCATGGATCCTCTATAAACAATGAAGATAATATGAAAGGATTTTTTAGATGATTGATATCTTCTTTGAAGAAGGAATTATAATATAGCTTATTCATTTCTTCTGATAATAAATAAATTAATTATAAATTTTTCATAAAAGATACCCACTTTGAGTTTCTGGTAAGTGAATATTAAAATAAAATATAATATATTTCCCACCACTGCATGAATTCATTCTGCCAAGGACCATCATATGATATCATATCAATCACGTTTAAATTTATTTTATTGAGATTTATAAGAAATCATGGTTGAATTTTCATTTCATATTGTTTGTTCATTAATGCATTAAGAATTAACCAATTATTTACATACAAACCATGTTCATTTAGTGCTTAATTTTCTGAAATGTATTAGAATATATGATGAATAACCACAGATTCCATCAAGAACTTCCAATTTTTTGGCCAGTAAGATAGTGTTACACAACATGAAGCTGGAGTACACATCATGTACCCTTCATCACTACACCAAGATATGTTTTGGGACATACGACATGCCACATAGTTACTACACATGGTGTATTCCACACGGTGACCATCCAAGTAGGAACATGATAAATCATATTACATGGTGTGTATAAGACATACACACTATGTAGTATTCATGGTGTAGTGGGGAAATTCACACAATATGTGTCGTCATTATACATAGAAGAACAGTGTTAGATTAACATCCTTATAATTGAAAACATACATATCATGTATCTGAAGTAAACAACATGTATTTAATAAATTATCACATCTGAGATACGTTTTGATTCCTCAATCATGTTATCTGGAGACACGAAATTAGATATACAAAACATGTAGCTAGAGTGAACTTATCATGTAGTCCCTCTCCCAAGAATACTCTGAGGCTTTATATGAGTTACACATGCCTGAATCATTTTGAAAATAAATAGTGTAGATAGAATGTACATTTCATGTAATCCAATAAGATTCCCAACGAAGATCCAGACATATTTCGTAGGCACAATTCAAGATGAACACACAACCTATAGCATATTAGTTCATTCCATGTGGTCTGGTCACAGTACATGCTGAGGCCCCATGTGTGTACCCTAGATACACAACATCCTAGGTTCATGGGATATAGATAGATATTACCTGTAGTTTAGTCTCCCAATAAATGAACATAATTAAATTACATTAAATTAAATATTGATGCATTCAAACTATTGTATTTGGTGTCCTATGACCAATTGTTTGTACATTGATTACTTGTATATTCGATATATAAAATATTAATAGAACTTATTATTACATATTTTTCTTTTTTCTACATAACTCTAATATAATAATGTCCTAGAGTATAATATATATTGATAAGATCATAGAAGTCCCCCACTATAGCGTGAATCTCATTGTTCTATTACGATATTCTTATGTAATGTACAAGAGTTAGATATTGTACTATGTTGGGAAACATAGTACATATAATGTTATGTGTGAGTACTTCTAAAGATGATTCTTCTTCTCATGATATTTACACATTGTAATCTACAAGCTAAGAGATTATGATATTAGACAGGCCAATAATATTTTCGTATGTTTTGGTATCATCCAATATTCATAACTGTGAGAGTGTGTAGTGGTCCTTAGACTTAATAATATTATTAATGCACATTACGTATCATGTACATAGATGTATTTTGTAAATGAAGGAAATATCAGATCATGGGGAAGTTGGATACATGCGGTGTTTTTCAACTGACATATCATTAATAGATATGTCAAGGAATGCTTTTTTCCATCAATATTTATGGAAGACGATGTCTTTGACATTTTATTAGAATATCACTGTTGTGTTAAACACCATGTTCATAGTGTAAGGACATTTTTATTTTTGATACTCAAAGAATGATGTATTTAGAAATAGTTTCATGGCGCATATGTGTGTCCTTCATGATGAGATATTGTGAAAATGGGATTATATTTCATAGTAAAAATTCTTATATGGTTGTCATCATTGAGAAATTAATTTCATTATCATTGGAACCCAAACCTGTAGCTATAAAAAAATCTTGAAATATAAGATGTCCTACCCAATAAAAATGATAAATAATCATAGATATTCACACACTATGTGTTTCCGATGATCTTTATTAAATTCTATTTGAGGTGAATAAATTAAATAATTATTACTCTCAAGACATAGGGATAATTTTTATCTTTTTTCTTCAATCAAAAATATTTATTGAAAATTGAAATAAATAAATTAAATATTTATTTGGGTATTTAATAAATTATATAGGAATTTGAATGGTCTAATACCATATTTGACTAAAAATATTTATTAACAAGTTGGTTAAATGATAATTATTATTTCGCAAGCTGCCACTCACTAACAAATAATACTATTATTATTATTTTTGGGCATGGGGTTCAATAAGGGTTATAATATTATATAATTTCCATCATGAAATTAAATATTTATTTTGTAATAAACCCTAGAATAATGAATATATGTTTATATATATTGTGTATATTGTGAAAATGAAAATAGAAAATTATTATGCACAATTATTTCTCTCTTGACTACTTTTATCAATCACTGATGAACAATAAACTCAACATAGATTTCTGCATCAAAAAGGATGATAATAAATGATGAAATATGCAAGGAAATCGATTCACCTCATATGAACCTATATATCGATTGCAGTTCCATAGAGATAAAAGATGAGTATGTGGATCACAACTAGATGGATTCAATCCTTGGATTCTCATAGAGAAAGAGAGGAAATCTGAAAGGTTATTTTTTCACGATCAACATCATCAATGAAAACAGTTCCTTATCCAAGGTAATCATTTCATTTGATATTGAATAAAAATGATTATAAATTTTATGTAAAAGTTCTTCACGCATCATTCTACGAATCTTAAATTGTAAATTATATTTTAATATATCAACCACCACCATATGCTTCATCAATTACTAGAACTAGCGAGCAGTATCATAGAAGTCATGTTTAAAATTATAATTATTGCTTTTATATTTGATACATAAGAAATCATGGATGAATAACCATTTAATATAATCCTTATTTAATCTAATTTTTACTAAAAATTTATTGATATTTTATTCAGGTTTTTTTGGTGTTTCATTTTATTAAAAGAATAATGTTAGATGAAGAACCACCAGAGATTAATTCAAGAACTACCAATTTTTGACTGGTGAGACATTGATACATCACATATACTTGGAATTACAAGTCATGTACCATAGTATGATGCACTTTTCCATGCCACAGGATACACATTATACCACACATTTATTATACGCAGTGTACTCCACACATTTTCCAACCAACCTTGCAAAAAATAGAATATTACATTGCATGATTCGGTGTAGATGTCGTGTAGTCTATATAGGTTATCGGAGTAAATCATGTAATATGTCTGGTCATTATACATGAGCAGACCATATAAGACTAAAATGTTATATTATTTATGATATAAACAATGCGAATATAGTGTAAGTGACATTTAGTTCTTCCTTTCCTTCATTATATATACACACAATGATATTTGGATGCACGAAATTAGAGATACAGGATGTGTAGCTTGATTTCACATGTCGGGTAGTCTCTCAACAGAGAATACGTCAATTATTTAAGCTTGTTGCATGAGAATGTATAATTCAGATTACATGGTGTGTAGTTGTCCTATAAATGATGTATAATCGATCGAGATAAATGTCAATTAACCATAAGAGTATGTTAGAACATGGAAATCAGATACATTGTGTGCAGTTGGCATGTATAAGCCATGTAGTTTGATTAACTCAACACACTATTTCCCCATGTATAGGAACTGGATAAACAACAACATAGATACATGATGTGTAGTTGGAAAGTACATATCGGGTAGTCTCCTAATTACATGAATAATTAATTATATTAAATTAAAACAAATCATTAAAACCATATTGCTTTGATTGTAATTTTTTTGTCTGCAAATTTAAAATGGGTTTTATAGAATTTCAAATTCTCTATAAACATTTTATACGAAATATAAAACTATTTGTTCTTCCATATATTTTCCATTAATTCCTTAATGATTGTTATCTATAAAAATTTTTTTATGATCATTAATATGAACTGGATTTTATTAATTAATTAATCAATTAACTAATGAAAATGTTCTTATCTTAATAATAAATAATGATTAATAAAATTAATGTTAGACATTCACTATCTGTATATATTACATGTATAACTTTTTATAGTCTAAACCAAGACCAGTGTCGTAAACCAACATAGGTCGACCCTAAATAGGTCACTCAAGATGACCCATGATAAGTATTGAGAGCCTTTTCCAATCCTCCCAGGATATAAAATATTTTGATCACCAAAGATAATAATTGGAAGTGTTTATACCATAAACAAAATACCAACTAAATAGACAAATCAAAACTAGCTGTGTAATTATAAAGGAAAAAATCTATTACACAAATAAATGTAGAAACTAGATATTACTCAACATTACCTCCGTAGTTAATTTTATACAAAAATACAACATTACTCCATGTAGACCAAGGATGAGTTAGAAGCAACATTATAAGCTAAAAACAAATATAGTTATATAGTCATTAGTATTTAAACACAGTAGGGGTGCCTGAATGAACTATTCCTTATTTCTTATATTTAAAAGTAAAACCATGTAATGATAGTTTTAAAATATGACATATATAAAAATAAGGGTTTCTACTCTTTTAGGAATACCATGTAATAAGATTCCATTTGAATATTACCAGTTTTCATCTCATTTTAAAATAGTTCTCAAAAGAATGAGATATTTCCCAATAAATCATTTATTATAGGGAGTAATTTAATAAAATAAGAGTCAAATTAAGAAAAAAAACAATAGGTATATAAAACAGAGGAATTTATCATGTTCTATTTATTATTTTAAACAAGAAATAGAAACTAAGAAATGACAATTTGGTATAGTTTCACAGAAAATAGGAGTAAAATATAGAATTCACTCTGGGAAATCACTACAAAACTTGATCAATTGGGTCCTAGGATCCTCATACCTCACTGATCTAACAACATAATCCATTCATGGTAATGAACGTCAAGATTGGTTGATGCCAATGATCTAGTGGTTTCCAAATCATTATTAATATGTTTAGTTAATATTGTAGAATAATTCTGTTGGGGGGCTAGGAATGTTCCCTCATGAATCTAAGTACTAATACTTAGTAACCCTCCTAGGTTCCAAGGGTTACAACATGCTCTAATTTATTTAACAAGAACCTAAGCACTTTCTTGTCTTTATTCAACACAATTTAGCAAACTATTTCTAACCATTTTGAGAGGGAATAGTAAATTTACAAAATCAAATCACACCCAAACATTCATGTAAATGACCATTTACTCACAAAAAACTATATAAAATATACTTTTGTGCATCTGATATATTAAAGAGTTTGAAAAAATTAGAACATATTTAAATAAATAAAATACAAGTCAAATCTTAGCGGAAACACCAAAAACATGGAAAAGTTAAATATGAAGCGTCAAAACCATTTTTCATAAAATATAAATACTACATAATATTAACAACATATTATAAAACACTCTTGAAAATAATGAATTCAAATTAGAGGCTCAAACATGGGGAACCTACATCAAAACATGATACTTTTGATATATGAAATTTAAATCCACCCCAAAATGGTGAATATAAGCAAAAGACCCTCTTATTACACTAAAAAACATATAAACCATTACAAATGTTTATATATACATTTATCTATAATATAGATATTTCCCTCACAATAAAAGAATATGTACCCGGATGGTGTGTGTGTGTGTGTGTCTACACCACATCCATGTATATGTTTGTAAGTCTCATTCATGAACGGTGAATGAAAACACACCATAAAAATGCAAGAATATAAAAAAATTGAAATTCGCAAATTAAAATTGAGTAAATGAATAAAAATGGAAGAAACTAAACCAGAAATTGATGGTGAACCCACTTCCATCGATGCACGAGACCCAATCTCATATCTACTGGGTCTTAGGAATCCCTCCAAATAGAATGAGACCCTTGCTACAAATAAAACCATAAATATTTTACCATGAAAAAACCCTAGGGTTTGGAAGATAGTATTCCACAATGAGAAAAAAGATAAGGATAAATAATAAAAAGAAAGACCTGGATAAATACCCACTTTCCATGCTCTCACATGGGATCGAGGAAGGAAACTGACCACTTAAGGGAGGGAGAGGCTATGATGGTGCATGAGAGAGCCCCTCTGAGGAAGCTGGGCCATGCATGATTGGGGAAAATAGACGGAGATTGGTCACATGGTTTAGGGGGTAGAGGGTGTGAAAATATAATAATAATAATAATAACAAAAACAATAATAGTAATAATAATAATAGTAATAATGAAAATAATAATATTTTTAAAACCGCAGGAAACAGAGTGCAGTTTTCCATACTGTGCACAAATAGTTGTCCTCTACTACAGTCCCTAGACATCCATGATTGGGTTTTTTTTATTGCTCTAGAATCGTTTCACTAGTCTTGTGGTAAACATTTCTAAAAAATTTACAAACTCATGCATGATCTTCACATAGTTTCTAGAAACCATGTTCTCACTATTCACACATGCAGAGAATCCAAAAACTAAAATTTAAAACCTATACCAATCTAAAACTCAAAATCATGTTTTACATAATTAAATGATTAAAATAGTTAACATGTTTGTGTAAATTGTGAATATTATTCCAACCATTCCACTTTCTTCCCCTAAAATTCCCTAAAGATTCAATTGACCGAGATACGAAGAAAAGGTAACCTAACGCTTAAAACCAAACCACCTACACACAAATATTGATGACAGAATACTCACCCTTCTTAAAAAAATATGAATCCAGAAAGAAAAAATTAAGTCATCCACAATGAAATTGTAAAGACCTGTATATTTCAAGTATATTTTTTTCTTAATTTATTTGGGATTTTATGAGTACGCAGTTTCTGACGGCACCTGATTTCAAGGCCCGGTGTGCCCGAAATCAATTTCCAAAGTTTATCTTGGGTGAATTCAGTGAACGAATGAGCGGGTATTCCTAAATTTTGAACTTGTGCATAGAATCGAAATCTGAGGGCACTGATGAAACTTCAACGCCGTTAATCGCTTAAGAATTCCTTTTTTGGAGTTGCGTTTCTCAGGAAGAGTTCTTTAAAAAAAATTGCGGTGTAAGTGTTAGGTAAATAAGGTTGTGTCACTAATTTATTTTTCTCTATGTGGAATAACTTCCATGTGAGGGAATATCCTAACACCGCTTGTTAGGATATTAGTGAGGTGGGGCCCACACGATCCCCACCCCTTCATTTTACTCTAACCCCCCCCCCCCCATTTAATTTATAATTAATCCTCTCTCACTTATTTATGGCAGGCCAACTCTCAAATTAAATTAGTTGATTTATGTTATTCAATTTATTTAATTATCAGTTTGAATTTTGAATTTTCGGAATTCATGGCATGGGTTAATAAAATAAGGATGAACCTTATTTTATTTGGGGTTGTCTTTTTTGTGAGAGGATTGGGGGAAGAAAGCTCTAGTCTTGAAAAACTTCATCTTTCTCGTTGAAGAACGCGAAGAATACCGGAGCACCAAGGAGAGACAACGTACCGATATTTCCCTTCTCCGCAGCCGGAGTGTGACGCCTTTCTCGAAGAACAACGATGCGACCTCTTTCGATCTTCTTTCGGCGTCAAAGAAAGGGAAACACCTTTTCTCCCTCAGTCGTTCTCTATCATCATATACAGAGATTCTCTTTGCAACGTCGTTTTCTTTGTCGCAGGCTTCTGCGAATCTCTTTGAGGTAGGGGTTGTATTTACGTTCGGAAATAATTTGACATTCATCGTTAATTTTTGGCCGCCTTTTATCAACATAACAGGTGGAGGTCGGACTGCGCGAACATGGCCGACCCTCCTCCCCTTTGTTGTTGAATTTTTCATCATGGTTTGGAACGGAGGCGGCGCGGTGCAAGGGCACCGCGCGGGGACAAGATAACCGCGGCCAGAGCGGGCCGCAGCGTAGGAGCACGGCGCCATCGCGCCACCCCAGAGTGTCAAAGGGGCTGCGGCTGGGCCGGGCCACAACGGAGGGGAACGGAGCCGTCGCGCCCCGCCGGACGGGCAAGAGCCGCGTCCCTTGGCCGCAGCGGTTCAGCAGGGAGGCCGTCGGACTCAGCCGGCCGCCAGTGGACTGGGAGGCGGGACCGGCTGGTCCCGCGACAGAAACACCGGCCACCCTTAAGGGCAGGATGTTACCCAAAGATACCAGGGGTTTGAACCCCCATCCAGTACAGGAAGGGCGGACCCCCGTGGGTCTGCCGTTTCAAAAGCAAGGGGGCAGCCACCCCCCCCCCCTTCCGTATCCACTCAGCGGCGAGACGTCCGCACGGGACCAGACTGGCCGCACCGGTCCGGACCGCACGCGCCGGGACAGACCATGCACACCGGACCAGACCGCCCGTGCCAGGACGGGCCACGCCCAAACGGGCCGACCCAGGGGGTATTGGGCTGGGTCAGACCGGGCCCGAACCCCCTATTTTCAAACAGATCTGTTCAAATGCCCATAATGTGGGATACAGACCACCGATCGACGCACCATCATTTGCGTACCGATCCTTGGATCGAGATGGTAGTTTTGGTATATTACATTCAAGGTTTTGTAGAACATTGGATATGTCCAGGTTGGTTCGAACAGAAAACCAACATGGCCCTCAGAGCGGAAAGGCTTATAACATGAGCTCTGGATGTCCGATTGATGTGTCGTCGACTTTGTTGAATTCCTTTTAGTGAGACAGTTCTTTTGGATTACTCCGCTCGAGGCTTGGACGCAGTTGGAGTATGGTTGGGTTGGTTTTAGATTAAAAACCAATCAGGCCCCTGGGACAAAAAAGCCAATAACTCTCAGATCGGGCGTCCGATTGATGTGTTGTCTATCACGTTGAGTTCCTATTGATGGGACAGAACTATGGGATACATCAACTTAAGACCTTATGTCAGTTGATGTATCTACCCCCTTGTCTCGTGGAGCAGACCCACCCGTAATCGAGCATGTTGTGTGCGGGAACCCTAGAGTTGGCTGCGACTACGATGACGATGACGACTGTACTGGGATCCTCTGTGGGTTCGGCAGCAACTACGACCATACTGGTATCCTCCATGGTTTCAACGGTGTTGAATATTATTCTTGTATCATATGTGGGTCTGGTAGTACTTGACTATTGTTCTTATATCCTATGTGGGTCCTGCTGTATTTGACTCTATACTTGTATCCTACGTGGCTCCTGGAGAGTAGCTGGTCTTGTATCCTTTGTGGGTCCGACATCTTAGCTGGTCTTGTATCCTATGTGGGTCCGACAGCTTAGATGAATCAGTGGATACATCTGATCATCTATATCATCTTACGAAGAAGTATACCTGTGTGAGCTGAGTCTTGACGTGCAATCATTATCATCGATAAGATTGTTGTGCTATCCTGTGTGGATTGGGTTGTGAATTCCTATGTGGAATGGGTTACATTTTTCCTGTGTGGAATGGGCTGTATCTTGAGCTCGTCTGCTGGAGCCGAGCTGGATGTGGTGACTTAGGTATATGTATGGGAATATACATAATTAGTCTTGGTTGTTACTTCATGATTGTATCTTTACTTTGTGGTTTATCCTTTGTGGATTCTGGAAGACCTTCGGGGGTCTCGGGGTCCCTACTGAGTAGCGTATACTCACCCTTGCACGGGCTATGCCCGCACTTCATTGTATTGGATGCAGATGATGGACAGTGCTGATCGAGGAGGGAGCTCATGGAGATGGACGGTAGCTGGAGGTGGATCACTGGACAGGACTTACTCGGAGCGGACGGCTGGAGCCGAGGAGCAGAAGGGAATATCTATACCCACCCTTCAAGTGGGATTACCAGAGGATGGCTCAGAGTTTCTTCTTTACTTTTCTGCTGCTGTACTTTCTTTTCAGTTGTACTTTACTTCTGTTGGGTTTGTATTCTTGCCCATTTACTTTCCAGCACTTACTATTCTACTCTGTTTACTTAGTGTTTACTTCTGCTTGCATACTATGTGATGATTGTTTTCTTACATAAACGCAATGCCTTCCCTTTTATTAGGATCTACACCTTTGGTGGAAGTCGCCTACCACTGGCCTATGGAAGGCTGTCTTTAGGTAGTCCCGACAAGGGTCCCGAGGACAGGTCGTGACAGAAATGGGCCTACAACAAAATAGATAATTATTAAGGCCCAATAAACTCAAATCATTCCAAAAATCATTCATCTAAAGAGGCTCAATTATCCAAACACACACTCAAGATATGAACCTTCATAAACCCCAGAATAGAATTAATGGAAGGATGTCATCATGGTCTATTCAGGATATCCTTGATAATCCATCACAAAACCCACTATCAAGGCCAAAAAACTATAACAATCGGAGTCAAGCGGGGCGGTATCAATGAAACTCACTTGTGAAAAAAATTCCAAATTACCAAAGAGAAAACAAAAGAACTATCTTAATAGGTTCCCCATGATATTTTCCCTAAGTGGAAGCTCCACCATTTTATTTTTGTGGAAAAATATTTTATTTTCCAATGCTAAAGATACTCAAAAATACATACAAAACATATAACACAAGAGTGGCCTCTAAACAACCCTTTCCACTCACACCAACCTTATTAAAATACATCAATTATACCTATAATAAATATCAATACCCTTTTAAAACTAAATATAATGGTATAACAACCAAAATAATGAGTCCATAATGAAAAAGACTACAATTAAACACAAGAAGAAACCAATATTAATAATTTTCACAAGTCAGAATAATCTCAAAAGAGAATCAACTCAAAAAATAAAACCATTCAAAGAGTAATCCAATAAAAAAATGTATTATAAAAAAGACAAACATTTTCAAAAAACACAACTATTTATTCTTTGATGATGGAAACAACAATATTGGTCTACTACCCCCACACCTGAAATTTCCTTTACTCAGTTAAAATATTCATTCAGAGAGCTATGGATAGATCCCTCATGTCTCGAAGCATCTTTGGTCCCACACTCATGATTTGACAACCTCTTATTGAGGATTCATATTATGGAAACCATAAATTTAGAACATTTCATGTTATCCCAACCAAACACAAAATGAAAATAATTTAGAGTGTTAATGAATGATTTTAAATGGGTGACACTGGAAGAAGACATGTGCATGATTTAAGGAATGAAATGTAAGTAATTTTAATGGATTCTTGTCCAGAAAAAGTTCCACAAGTTCTCCATCCTCGCCGGATGGGTAACCTCTATGATAACCCAATGAGACCATAAAATCAACTAGCATGTACTTTTCTGTTAGATATTAACAGATGAAATAAGGTGATACTTCATCTACGAAAGGATACCCCTTTGTAAATGAGGAGCTCCCAACTAATCTATCAACACATTCCTCAGAAAATGGAAACCATCTCATCAGTGTGGTTAGTATACACCATTAGTGTTAGTTGACCATGTCGAGCATCCAAGAGCTCTAGAAATTTCTTCTCTTCCACTTAATCAATAATAGACCACTGGATGAAAATATTTTTGAGGATATCGTTAGAAATACTCAATAAAAATGAAGATGGAATGATCACCATCCAATAGTTCATTCTGAGTCTTTCAAATAATCCCATGACAACTCACACTCTAATGGCATCTAGAGTTCGCAGAAAACTAAAGCCATGCTCAACTCCCTTAAGACCATCTAAAACCACTAACGAACTATGATAACTATAGGAAACTGGAAAAAATTGAGAAGATCTCAGCTCCACCACTTTTCTAGGAGCCTAGGTTCGGCCAACGACTGGAAAATGCTCTATATTATCCTTCTAGGTAATTTTAAGTAGTATAATCTAAACAACGTAAATAAAAAACCAAAATAAAATCAAACTAGAACTCAGCCAATTTACATTTCAAACCAAACACCAATCTCATAATATAACACATCATAATACTAAATCAAAAATGAAATAATATCAAAAATGGAAAAAACTCAATACATCCAAAAACAATACATGAATCATCTTAAAAAAAACATATTTTTAAAATTCACCCATTTTCAAAAACTATATTCCGCCTTTCAAAATTAAAATCATTTTCCACTTCCAAGACCACAAAAAACACTAAATCCAATTTTTGTTCCATTTTTTCATCCTAATTCCTCATGGATGGTATCAATTCTTACAACCAAATTTATAAAATCAATGCACAACTTCCACTCCACCATTTAATCGAAAAATAAAATTAGAAAAGCATAATTTCCCCCTTTAAAATTCCAATTTCCACTCTAAAAACCATTTTAAAAGATTATTTCTATTATAAATCCACTCAGAATAACCAAAATCATACCAACGTATCACTCACACCCCCAAAACCAAAATAGGGAACTAGTGGTCATGCATAAACTAACCAAAAAGATTAACTGATTAAGAACATAAGATTCACTTACCACTTGGATCATATTAAACCATGCACTTGGGTTCAACAAGGTTCAATAGTATAAGTAAGATGACTATGTTTCCCCATATTTCTTCCACTATCATCCCCCAACATAAAAAGTACTTGAATCTAAAATAAAGCCAACAACATAAACCCAAATCCAAAAATAAATACTCAAAACCCAACTACCTCTTGTGAAACAGGACTCGTCATTAGTGTTGTTGATCAGCGACCAACCCAATACCTACTTCCTAAGCCAAAAATATCATATTTTGAATCTACCTGGCATCCAAAATAACAAAGGGATCCACTAATACCATTTATTATAATCCAACATAGGTCGACCATGAACCAGTCACCTGAGTCGGTCTATAATAATTCCTCAGAGGTATTATGTGTCCTGTCAGTCTAGAAACTAGTTTTGGTCAACAATATAAGTTGAATTTAAATTCTACCCCTAAAAAGTAGATAAATAAATTAAAATAACTACTAATGGTAGTGGAAATGAAATGGGAAACTAAATAGATTAAGGTGAGAACAAAAAATACGATTTTGTGACCTCATGGTTCACTATTATCCACAGAATAGATATCACTCAATGAAGACCGAGATCAATAGGGACCCAAAACCATAATCTAAAAACCATTATTTAGATATAGGTGTGATAATTAAATCTCAATAGGGATTCCTAAATTAACTATTCATTATGCCTTACCCATAAAAGGAAATCCATACCTTTCTAGTTTTAAAATAGAGAATATATAAATAATAGAATTTTATACTCTTTTATGAAAATAAATCCAAAAGATTCTATTTTTAGAAAAATTCTTTTCATCACATTTCAAATTATTTTTCCAAATAATGATATAATTTCTGATAAATAATTTACAAGACGGAGAAAACTAATAAAATAAGATTCACATATAGAAAAAAATCAACAGTTGTCCTAAAATGAAGGAAATTAGCACTCTCTTTTTATTGTTTTAAACATGAAAAGGAATATAAGAATTGATAATTTAAAATATTTACACCAGAAAAAAGAATAAATTATATAAGGAAACATGGGTAATCACATGGGAGCTTGTTAAAATGGATCACATATTCATCATACCACAGTGGTCGAACCATATATTCCATTACCCTGAATGAGATGATAGATTGTTGAAAGAAAATGTTCTTGAGGTTCCCAAAGGATTATAATTATATTTAGACAGTGTTATAGAGTAATCCTAATGGGGATCCTAAGTCTGTTCCTTGCCGAATCAATCGACATAAATGTCCTTGGAAATCTAAATAGGTGGAATTTGTTCCCAAGTTCATTAATTTATATCAAAATCAATATAACCCCCTTTTTGACTCGTGACAATACATTTCGGAAAACAATTTCCATCCATTTTGAGATGGGTTAGTAAATTTCAAAAACATTTCACAGAAAAACATTGTCCTGACCCGTCACCTAAGGCATGTGCCACGACTACCCCAAGCTCTCATTCTATAGGCCAAGGGTTAGCGACTATCACAGAAAAGGTGTATCCCTAAAATGGGAAGGCATTTCATTTAAACCTGTATAGACACACAGACTAGAACACAACAAGATGAAACCTTGAAGTGAACCTGCTGTAGTAAAAGTGTGTACAGAATGAAAGGGGTCAGAGTACAAGCCCAAATGAAAAGATACAACTACAACTGAAAATAAAAAAAATCTCCTGAGGTCATCCACCGGGATCCTACTAGAAGGGGAAACAGCTCATCTCTATAGCTCTCCATATCAATAGTCACTTTTCCCACCATTAGTTCCTAGCTCCTCGAGTCTCATTCAAGGCTGCTCATCATCTGCACAAGGCACAATAGGGTGAGGGCGGAACCTGTGCAGGGTGAGTATAATAATACCCAGTACGGACCCAGAGACCCCCGATGGTCTCTCAGAATACCCAAAAACAAAACCATAAGAATGATCACAATAAGAAAGAACAAAGAAAAAATACTTATCTCAAACCAGGTATAATTGAGTACAACAGTAAAGATGATTATCCTTAAGGCTAGATCATCTTACTTTGTCAAGAGACACTTCTGCTGACCCACATAATAGATAGCAACTAAAACCCTCAAGAACCACACCATATCGATATGTATTATCCCTCAAAAGACTAAAATAGGATCAACATGTGTTGATTCACACAGAATCACTGGGTGCTAATTCACAATAAATCAGTGGGTGCTGATTCACACAGAATCGTTGGGTGTTGATTCTCACAGAATCTCCAGGTGCTGATTCACACAGAATTGTTGGCTAATGATTCACAAAGAATCACTAGGTGATGATTCATAGAGAATCGCTCTTAATTCATCATCTCCTTTCCATGCACAGGATTCCTGCTCATAGAATGCTTATCTCTGGGAGAAATTTCTCCTCAATCCATCGGTCGTAATTAAACTAGAACGAAGTCCCACGATGAAGTTACCCGATGAACCGCCATGTCATAAGGTTTTTAACACAATAGATGAAGCGTCAACCGAACACCCATTCTATATGTTATTGTCATTTTAGTACTGAGGTCCTAATTGGATTCAGAGTTGATTCGTACAGGTCATACATCCACATTCCCCAAAACATTGAAGGAGTATCTCAAAAGGATCGTCTTTTCCAAGGATCCCAGCATTGTAGAAAATTTAGAAAATGGAAATATAGTTCTAATGGTACAATCATTTAAGCATTATTGGTCCCGAATGGGTTCGGGTCCATTCAAACACGGTGGGACTGACCCCGACCGACCCATTCTCGGCTGACCAAACTCGGTTCGAGTCGACCCGAAATGATCAGAGTTTGACCCATCCTGGGGAGAACAAGCATGGGTCAGCCTGGTTGTGTTCGGCCATAGCGGGCTCGGCCCGCTGGGCCGCGGACCGGCCCACCGGCTAGGCATGACCCACTTTGTGATGCGGCCCGGTGTGCCGGCACAGTATGCAAGTTGGATGGCTTCCAGCTCCATAAACGGCTCAAGAAGATTTGTTCAGCACATCAATTAGCAGTGCCACGTGGCGCTGCCACCTAGTATGCGGGACCCATTGGCCGTTGGTCCCCCACCTAATACAGCTATGATGTCAAGGATCCTTCTCTGTGGCATGTGACTGTGTGCCACCTCACCTACATGGCCTACCATTTGCTGGTTGCCTCTTTGGGTCCACTACAGCGCCAAGCGGTGCTACCCTCTTCCATGGCTGGGGAGCGCCTGCTGCCGCTGACACCGGTCGTCGGTGCCACCGCACTGATGAATCTTCCACGGGCCACCAGGTGAGTTCTGGTGGTCTGTTTTTTCTTCCTGATGTGCCTACATTCCTCCCAGGATCCCTTTTCCATTGTGCGCCTCTCAGTTTCAAGGATCCATCAAGTTGGAACAACCCACCTCTAATGAACGTAATGAAAATCATGTGGCTGAGGGTTTGGGAATTGTTCTTTTGGCCCGTTCCCTTTATATAAGCATCATAACAAGTGGGTGTGATTTATACATAACACTAATATAATGAAAACCGCCATTCGAATCCCACCACAACGAGCACCCGAAAAATCAAGAATGAGGGGAAGAATATAGGGAATATCTTGAATTAAATAACAACCCAACCTCATAATTCTTTGGAGACATCGCGATGGTGGAAGAAGATTCAGCATTTGTTGAGGCTGCCTGCATTCATCCATCCCAGTTCGCCACTGATTGAGATTCTGTCTATGTCGGTGGAAGGTGACACATAAATTTTCCAAAGGTTCATTACATGAATAATTCATGCCAAAAACTCAACCCCAATCCCCATTTAAAAAGATCGGAAAGGGTGAGTATCTCACCGAGAAATTTATGCGGCTCATTAATTGACGTAATTATTGTTCCACATTAATTGACATAATTAATGTGCCACATTAATTACATGAGGTGTGTTTATGCAACCAAAGAGTAACTACGAATTTAATATCCAATATTAAATTTCTGACTACCTTCGTGGTTCCGACCACCGTTTCTCAACAGGTGGTAAGTAAAAAAAGAAATAAAATAAAAATATCAATGTTATTTAATTATTTCTCTAAAAGCCATAAAAACAATGTATTTCAACCAACCCACTACGGTCGATGTGAATATTCCCTTAAGATAATCCCGACATAGTGGCTTCATTGGTCTCCTCATATTTAAATTCTGAGCACCAGCTTAAAAGTTTTCAAACCCTGCCACACATTTACTGAATGCTCCTAAAAAATTTCAATATTATATTCCAAGAACCCTCAGCCTCAGAATCACGTGTTGTCAATTTTTTTAGGATTTTATTAATCCTGAATAATTTAAAAAAAATTAATGAAATTTATAGGACTTTACATTCTCCCCAGCTAATGGATTTTCATCCTCGAATGCTACAACAAAACTAGGGGAACAAATGGGTGTACTGAGCATGTATCTAAGCCTCCCACTGGCATGTTCTCTCCTATAAAATCCCATGTTGGAAATGAACTATCACAAGAGGAATCAACTATCCATGAAGGAGATGCCCTTTTCAATCCTATATCTTAATCAAAAACTCTGCAAACATTTCCCCATTTTCAACATCTTGCTCGCCCTAGTCGATAATGTGCGATAGATCATGCACGTACCTCAACAGTTGTGACACATGGAGAACATTATGAACCCGGTGCATCTGTGGGGGAAGAGCTAGACGGTGAACCACCTTGCCTACTCTGATGAGGATCTAGAAGGTTCTAATGAACATCGTAGATAGATTTTCTCCAAAGGAAAACCTCTGTAATCCTCATCGAGATGCGACCTATATAAGACTTGGAATCCCTCCATAGACTCCAAGGGTCTCCATCTTCTATCATCATAAGACTTCTATCAAATCTGTGCAGTCTTCATCCACTCTTGGATGATCTGCACCTTCCTTGTGGCAGCCTATACCAACTATTGTCCCATGAGTGCTAACTACCCTGGGTAAGTCCAGCAAATGGGTGATCAGCAAGGTCACCCATACAGGGCCTTAAACAAAACAATGTCAATGGTGGAGTTACAACTATTGTTGTATGAGAACTCCTCCAGGGGCAGGAGGTCCTACCAACTGTGTCCAAAATCAAGGACACAATCATGAAGCATGTCCTCATCTGTCAGTATGGTCCTCTCTATCTAACTATCTTTCTAAAGATGGTTGGCGGGGCTCAAGAATAGTTATGTCATGAATGCCTCTTTCAATGACATCCAATAGAGGGATGTAAAATCAACATCGCGATCTGAGCCGATCATCCTTGGAACCCCATGATGTCATACAATCTCATGTACGTTGTGACATCCCAATCTCTCTACATATCCCTTCCAATAGGATGGGTAGGAAGTGGGACGACTTGGTGAGTCGGTCAATGATCACCTAGATGGAATCTTGGCCCCTGGACATACGTGGTAGCCCCGTCATGAAGTCCATAGATATAATATATCCCTTCCACTCCTATACCTCATGTGGATGAGCTAAGCCTATTTGTACCTGATGGTCAGCATTCACTTACTAATAATTGAGGCATCGAGTTACAAATGCTACCACTACATTCTTTATCCATGGCCACCAATACTAATGCTGGAGGTCCTGGTACATCATCAAATCTCTAGAATGTACCACAAAAGGGGGTGTATGGAACTCCATCAATACCTCCTCTAGTAGTGTTAATTGTACCATGGTGCGTCCCTTGAATAAGAAGATGTTCTACCCACCTTTAGAAAATCCTTCAAGAGCCTGTTCTAATGATATCATAGCACGTCAGGCCTCATAGTCAACATCCCCATGTAGTGCCTCCCTGACTCAGTGAAGAACTGGGGGAGTGATAGTCATGGACTGAAGGCAAGATGCTCCATCTATATCCAAGAAGGATATCAGCAATGTGGCTAGTTGTTCTATCACCTCACTCAACAGTTGTAGACCAGGCATCCTGCTAAGTGCATCTACAACTACGTTCCCCTTCCTTGGAGTATAGACTATCTCAAAGTCATAGTGCTAGATGGTCTCTTGTCATCTTCTTTGTCTATGATTTAGTTAATTCTAAGAGAATATATACATGAGTATCTTCTAATCAGAGTAGAATATAAATTTTTTACCAATCAAGTAGTGCCACCACATATTTAGCATAAAGACCAATGCTAAAAACTCTAGTTCATGGGTAGAATAGTTCTTCTCATGATTTCTCAAATAATGTGAGGCATAAGTGATCACCACTCACTTCAACATCAAGACACAACCTAGTTCGGCCCCTGATGTGTCACAATACACTACATACCTAACACCATATTCTTGTAGCCTTAAGACGGGGGAAATCATCAGTCTCTACCTCCGTTCCTGGAATCTTTTCTGGCACATTTCCATCCACAATAATAGTTTCCCCTTCTTCATCATGCTGACAAGGGTGCCACTACCTTTGAGAAATCATGTATTATCTTCCAGTAGTACCCAGTCAATCCTAGGAAACTCCACACCTCAGTAACACTTCTAGGTGGCTCCCAAGAAAGAATTGCCTCTATCTTAGCTAAATCCACTACAACTCCAACCTCTAATACAACATGATCTAGGAAGTGGACTTCCCGTAACCAAAACTGGAACTTTTAGAGCTTTCCATAAATTTGGTGCTCTCAGAGTGTATCTAGAACAATCTGTAGGTGTGTGGCATGCTCCTCCTCTAAAACTATGTATATCAAGATGTCGTCAATAAAGACCACCATGAAGAGATGAAGGTATGGCTGGAAGATCCTTTTCATGAGCCCCATGAACATTGCAGGAGCATCGGTCACACCGAAAGGCATCACCAAGGTCTCCTCATGTCCATACCGACATCTGAAGGCTGTCTTTTGTACATCCTCATCCCATACTCTGAGCTGATGATATCGTGATCTGAGTTCTATCTTCTAAAACCATTGAGCTCCCTTCAGCTGGTCGAAGAGATCATCGATTCTATGAATTGAATACTTGTTCTTCACAGTCACCTAGTTCAGGCACAGATAGTCTACGCAAAACCTCATACTCCCATCGGCCTTTTATGTGAACATGATCAGGGATGCCCATTGAGAATCAATGGGCCTTATGAACCCCTTTTTCTACAAGTCCCTCCAAGTGTACCATCATCCCACGAAGCTCCACATGAGCCATCAGATATGCTGGTGTAGATATGGGTGACGTTCTGAGGTATAGGTCTATGTGAAAGTCCACCTCTTTTTGAATATGCATTCCTAGAACATCATTAGGGAATACATTAGCATACTAGTCCACCAATACAGAATCCCTTTGTCTCCTCACATCAACTTCTCTGAGGGTGAGGTCAGCCAACGGTTGAGTAATAGGCTACACCCTCTTTTGAGATAGTCTATCCTATGCTGCAAAGGTTTCGTCCTCACTAGTGAAGGTAAACCTGATCCCATACTCGCGGAAACACCACACATTGCCCCTAAAATAGTGGATCTGAGCATGGACTGTGGATAGCCTGTCCATACCCAAGGTGACACCATAAGGCCTCGACACTGTTACTAGAAGATCTCAGCTGAATCTTTCACCTCCTAGAATGATCTCACACTGCCTACACCAGTGTGTAATCATCAAATCATCTTCTATAAGAGCCTATAATCGTAAATATTGAGCCAACGACTCCACCGAAATCACTGAGATCCAAATGAGTGTCATAGAAATGAACAAATGACTAGAACTTGTGTTTATACATACTATGACTAGGGTGTAATAGACACATATTATACCTCTAATCATCTCCAGAGTGCTCTGGTCAAAGTCCTCTGCTGCTTGTAGCGGTGCTCGCCCTGTCCACATTATCCCTATAGTCTGGGTGGACAACCTGGTGGTGGTGGCGGTAGAACCTCAAACCATCATCCTCCACCTGCTCCTCAGCCACGTCTACCACCCAACGTACCTCATCGCTCTATCCTCGATCGCTGCCTCAGGGGTTCCTCGACCATCTGTTGATAGTCAGTACGTTGGGCTAGGTAGTTGTGTTCCATGTGGCCCTGATGAAGAAAAATATTTTTTCCTACTGACCCCTTATACCTCACGAGATCCGCACCTCTGGCCCTACATCCTCAGGTCACCATATGGAAGCTCTAGTCTGCTTGAACCTCCGCTTCATCTTCTTACTGCCTTCTATAGATGACTCAGCTACCTGCCGTCTATTGGTGGCTTCCACCACTGGTGCCTACTCAACTAAGATGCTCTCCACCAATAATTCTCACTCAAGCACTACAACCTACGTCGGGATATTGAGTGATATAAACTATGACATAATCTTTTTCCTAAGACCATAATACAAGGTATGGGCCCTGGATAATGGGTCTCACACCATGTCAGATGAGTACCGCAAGAGGTAAATGAATCTCACCGAGTGTTGCACCACTGACAAGCTACCTTGTTGTATGTGCAGTAGCTCCAAGATACACACAAACTATAGTCTCTCTGGGATGAACTCTTCCCGGAAGAGGCTCTCCAAGTCCATCCAGGAGAGGGTCACCTCTTCATGTAACTGGGGCATCAAGTTCCACTATCTTCATGTAGAGGCCAAGAAGAGACTAGAATCTTGGATCACCATCAACTCCTCCGGTGTCCCAACTAGGCAGATATCTCTAGCCAAATCCTCTAGCCAGTCCTTAGTATCTGGGGGATCTGTCTCCCCGGGAAACCATAAAGGCCTCTTCCATTGGATCTCATGAAAAGTGCTAATTTAGTAGGCACCGTCTGCTTGTGGGGATTATGGAAATTGCTGCCTTTTGAGTGGTGTTGCTGCTGGTACACCACTCGAAGTTGCCAACACTGTAAGATGGCCCTACTCCAAAGTCTCATCACTCAGTGGGTCGTCTTCATGTACTCTATTGAGAATCAAGGATTGATGTCTATGTGGAATTATCCTAAAAATAAACAGGTGTTCCACGGTCAATATGTCATACCATGTGATCTGACTCAAAATAGATCAAAGTTAAAAATTTCCAAAACAAACATAATCAGTTTTTTTGTGCATCGAGTTAGAAATCATAATTTGGGGTCCTGCTGTATAGATATGTTGTCCTTCACACCAACATTGGACTCCCCAAACTGAAAAACACCCTCAAAACAATTTACTCTATTTCTCTATTTGAAATATTAGAGTCTTAGTTCTTCGGTAGAATCGACTCCTCTGATACCACATTGTCACGACCCATCCTCTGGGGCTCATGTCGTGACTACCCTAAGCCTGAATTCCATAGGCCAGGGGTTTTCGACTAGCACTAGAAAGTAATATCCATAAAATTGAAGGAATTTCATTTAAACCTATACAAACACATAGACTAGAACATAGAAACATGAAACCATGAATTGAACTTTCTGAAGTAAAAGTGTGTACAAAAATCGAGGGGCTGAAATCAATCACAAATGAAAAGATATAACAACAAATGAAAAAAAACAACTTATGAGGTCTTCCATTGGTAATCCTATATGAAGGGTACGTACAGCTCATCTCCACATCTCTCCATGTCAATTATCACCGCTGTCCTCCATCAGGTCCTAGCTCCCTAAGTCTCAGCCAAGTATGTCCTTCGCCTACACAAGTCACAACAAGGTGCAAGCGAAGCTCGTGTAAGGGTGAGTATAAAAGTACCCATTAGGCACCCCAAGACCCTTGAAGGAATCTCAAAATTCCAAAAAGTAAATCCACAAGCATGATCGAAATCACAAAGCTCAAAAAAATACACATCTCTATCCTGGTATAATTGAGTACAATAGTACATATGATTATCCATAAGACTAGATCATCATACTATATCAAGAGATATTGTGGCTAACCCAAACATGATCGATAGTTACTAACCCCTAAAAGAACCACACATGATTAATAGGTACTATCCCCCATAAAACCCACACAAGATCTATAAGTGTTGATTCACACAGAATTCTTGGGTGATGATTCACACAGAATCGTTGGGTGTGGATTGACATAGAATCACTAGGTGCTAATATACATAGAATTTTTGGGAGATGATTATCACAGTATCACTGGTTTTTGATTCACACTGAATCGCTGGGTGCTGATTCACACAGAATCTCTCTTCATTCTTCACGTCTCATCCAGACACATGATTCCCGCTTATAGTATGATTGTCTCTAGGAGAAACCACTCCTCAAGCCATCAGTAATGTTTCAACTGGAATGACGTATCAGGAAGAAGTAACCCGATGAACCACCACATCATAAGGGTTTAAATGAAATAGACGGTGCTACAATCGGACTCCCGGTCTTTATGTTACTGGCATTTTTGTGCGGAGGGCCCAGTTGGATTCTGAGTTGATCCAACCCAGCCATACTCCAAATTTCATCAAAACACCCTTGGAGTATCTCAAAAGGACCTTCCACCTCCATGGATCCTAGTTTCATTAATTTTTCATCAAATGGATGTCTGGTTCATAATGTATATACATTTAAGCGTAATTGGGCTTAAATGGGTCTCGGTCCGTTCCGACTCGGTCGGACTGACCCAGCCCGACCCGATCTAATTCGTGTCGACCCGACCTGGTCGGAGTCCGACCCAGCCTGATCTGACCTGGCCTGGGTTGTCCTAATTGTTGTGGGATGAGGTGGGCTTAGCCCATTGGGCTGCGAACTGGCCCGACCCGCTAGCTTGGCGCGAACCACCGGGGCGACGCGACATGGTGCGCTAGGGAAGATCGCCAGCCGGGTGGCCACCAACTCCCCGAATGGCTCAAGAATAGTCCTTCGGATCTTCAATTAACGGTCCCATGTGGCGCTGCCATGTGGTCCGAGGGACCCACAGAGCACAGGTCCCCCTCCTTCTGCAACGTCGATGTCACAGACCCTACTATGCTACACGTGATGGCGCACCACCTTGCCAACGCGGTCAACCGATTATCGGCCACCCCTTCAAGTTTGTTGTGGCACCAAGAAGTGTTTCCCTCTTCTGCAGCCTTCGGGTGTCAGCCGCTGCATCTGCCACCAGCACAGGTCACGTGTTCCGCATCATCGAATCTTATGCGGGCCAACGGTTGAGCTCTGATGGCCCGTTCATATTTTGAACACGCCTACGGTCCTCCCGGGATACCATCATCTTTGCACGCCTCTCGGTTTGAAGAATCATTCATGTTTGAATAACCCTCCTCCAATGAACTCAATGAAAGTCATGCAGCTGAGGGTCCATAACTTTTTAGTTTGGCCCGCACCCTCCACATTAGCATTATAACAAGTAGGAGTAATTTATAAATCATATTAAAATAATGATAAACCCCATTCAAGCCCCCCCCCCCCCGTAACAACCACCTGAAAGAATTGAGGGAATTTCTTGAATTAAATAACAACCCCTACCTCAATATTCTTTGGTGATGTTGTGATGGTTGAAGAAGATTCCACGTTTGATGAATCCACCAGTGTTCGTCAATCCCAGTTCATTGTCGCCCATGCTTAGGTCTCCATTAGTGGAAGGTGTTGCGTCACTTTGACCGAGGTTCCTCTCTTGAGGAAGCCATTCAAAAAACACTACCCCAATACCCATTTAAAAAAGGAGGACAAAGCTGAGTAATGTATTGAGGAATATAAGAGGCTCATTAATTGACATAATTAATGTTCCAAATAAATTACATGAGGAGTGGTTATGCAACAAATGTGTAACTGGGCATTTAATATCCCATATTAAATTTATAACTACCTTCGTGGTCTCCACCACCGCCACTCAACATGTGGTAGGAAAAAAGTAAAAATATAACAATCTCTAGGTTATTTTATTATTTCTTTAAAATCCAAAAAAACTAACTTTTTCAACTGACCTATTGTGGTCAATGTGAATCCTCTCTTAATCGAGTCGCATCGCAGTGGATTCAATGGTGTACTTAGATTTCAATTTTGAGCACTGTCATAAATGTTAGAAAACAGCGCTCAAAATTTTACTAAATGTACCTAAAAAGTTCAAAACTCTATTTTGGGCACATCAAGCCTTGTAATCACATGCCATCAATTTTCACAGACTCAAATTAATTACAAATATTTTTTAAAAAATTACATGGAATTTCATGTTCATTACAAACATTATTAAAACCCTCAATTTACACAGACAACATAAAATAAAAATCAATTTGGCCATTTAACATATTGAACAATTTGAAGCAAAATTGAGAACATATTTAAATAAATATTATTCAGGTCAAAACTTAGAGGAAATAGAAAAAACATTTGAATTTACAATAATGTCATAAAAACCATTTTTTATAGAATATATATAATATTTAATTTGATAAACAATCATTTAAAACCCTCGATCATTTAGGGAATTAAAATTAAAGGCTCTGGGAAAGGGAAATTTCCATTGAACATTATGGTTTTGATGGAGACAATACAAATCCACCCCAAAAAGGTATATGGGAGAAAATGTCCATATTATTAAAATTAAAAAAATACATACCTATACATATATATACCCGTATTTTTAGTGTAGATATTCCCCTCGCCAAGAGATAATATGTACAAAGAGGGTACATGTATTCCTTGACAATGTCTATGTATCTAGTTTTCTATCATGAATGGGGATCCAAAATGTACTAAAAAACGAGAATCCAAAATATTATATAATCTATAATTAAAATTATGGAAAGGGATAATAAAGGAACAAACCATGCTAGGAACTGATTGATAAACCATTGCCTTGGATCCATGAGTCCTAACCTCATCCCAACTAGGTTGAGGAACCTCAAAAAATAAAAGGAGACCCTATACAAAATTAATACCACAAAAATTAGGCCATAAAGAAGCCCTAGGGTTTGGATGACCTTGTGTTATAATGTGTAAAAAGAGAAACAAAAATTAGAAGGTGATAGAGAGGGATAAAGACTCACCTTACATGACTGTACAATGAATTGGGGAAGCAATCTGACCACCAGATGGAGGGAGAGGTGGAACTGTTGTATAAGGGATCCCCTCATGTGTGTTTGGGTCATAAAATATTGAGTAAAATGTAGGGGTGGGTCGTGTGGGTAATGGGGAGTGGGAGTGAATGATAATAATGATACTATTCTAAAAATAATACTTGTAAAAATAATTTTTTTCAAAAACCTATAGAACTATGTATGGTTTGGTTGATTGGTTGTCCATAACACGAACCAATAGTGTGCCTCTTATAGATTCCATAAACATGCCACGTGGAATGAATTCATGGTTATGGAAAATGTGTTACATCTGTGTGAATGGGTCTACAAAAAATTGCAGACAGTGTCTTGCGATCTATGCATGGTTTCTACTAACATGGCATTCAACATGCACCATTCTAAAATCCAATGTATGTTTTGTCATTTATTTAACATAATTTACTACATGGGTTTGAAATTATTTATTATTAAATTAATTTTGATGGATATTAATTCATCCCACCCTCGATTATTATCTAGGACATTTGTGTCCAAGGATATTTATGTAGTCCCCCATTAACTAATCCATTAGTTCCCCTCATCTGCATGTGAGTTATAAGTATTTGAAATTAATGGATTTTATTAAGGTGTGTTGTGGTGTTTCAAAAGGGAAAAATATTTTTTCCAACCAAGGTGTAACATAGGTGGATATGTGGAAGGATATAACTCCTTTCATGACCAAAAAAATAGTTATTTCCCCCTAGTAAAAGGATTATTTCATGTTTTCTCATTATATTAAACATTAATAAATTCTCATGAATTGGTCATTTAATTAATTAATAATTTCAATCTATGTAATTATTTATTTTATGGACAAAAAACCACAATCATGTAAATAAATGAATTAATGTGAGAAGATAAAAATTAATAAATTAACTACGCATAAATGTATTGTCCCCCACATTTATTTCATTTCATAATATCCACCTAATATTAATTATACATTTCAAGGATAAAAAAATAAAATGCATGCCTAATTAATTAAAAACACTCAACCTAATAATAAGTTAGACTATGTATTTCATTATTTGATAAATAATGAATCCATAGAACTATGTGTGGTGCATGGCCAAATTCTAGGAACTTGCTTTTAATGGGGTGTTCTCATTAGGATTTTGGGATAACATAACCAAAAATGTAATGAGTTTAACAAAACAAGTATATTCAATAAAAAATAGGTAAACATTGTTCAGAACATCCAAGTATAGATTTCAGGATAGTGGAATCCACTTGATGGATCAAGTAGCTCCATTCCCATCATTAGAAAGACCACCTGGCTAATTACTTTCATATGTTTATAATGTCCAATGTATGAATATTTAGAAAAATAATGTGTATACTTTCAAAAAGAATTTCATAGCAACTATACATTCTGATTTTAATGGTGAGGGATATTAAAAATTGGTAAAATTATGGGAGAGTTAATAAGAAAATAATTTATTAATTTTAAAATATTTTTCTTCCCTAAAGGGTCCAAAAAAATTATATTTTAATTTTATAAAAAAATGGAAAGCTAATCACCCACACTATCCCTAAGGTCAATATTGGTGAATGAAATCCTCAATATGAGAAATGAATTCTGGGAGTGGTTTCGATTCCTTTAAGTTGGTCTATGCCATGAATTAAAATATTATGTTCTAGAATCCTAAATTCTTGATCCATCTGCCTAAGAGGTGTGGGATAAAGAATTTATTGTCTACAAAAAAATAGATTGTTGCAGTTTGTGTTCAATGATTCATGATTTCATCTATATCTATCTAACTCAAAAATTATTAGTAAAACGTTGATTTGTTTTTCATACATTAGGATCACTATGGTCATTAATATGAAAGAGATCATTATAAATGATTTTATATTTATATAGTGTTATTTTTAGAAATATGGTATAGGATTCCACAACTGATTCTAACTTAGTCACGCTCATTGGCTACATTTAGTGCTTGCAGGTTCAAGGGTTTAAAATACCCAAAAAACAGGGCACTCATCTCATTATGGAATCACTCCCTAAGATCTTATCCAGCATTATTGTATCATTCAATATGAACAACGTTGAGATGTATCTAGCTGATAGGCATACTCTCCATATCCATGTAGATAAAGACACAAAGCATGAAAATGCTTCCATCCTTATGTTGAACATGTTAAAAGGGGAAAATGTGGAGCTTTAAGTCAAAATATTCTTCTCACTATTCCAAGATGAATGATATCAAGGGTTATGAAATGGAACAAATTTTTTTCTATTTCCCAAATGGAATGATGTTCCACTGGAATAAAAACATCACCCATTGAGATAAGTAAGTTGAGGCATCAGGTGCATTTTTTATTAATTTAAATTTATATATTTATATAAAATTTTTATTGGATACATCTTTGTTGTTCACATATGTATTCAAACATTGTAACCATGTTGATTTAAAAATATTGACCATGGGGAGGTAGATATATGAGTAGTCAAAAAAGGAAAAAAAATCCATTTTAACGATTTGGTATTAACACCTCACATCAATGATTAGAATGACATTGGTTTTATAGTTTTTTTATTATGTACCTCCTGTTAAAAAACATTATTTCTATATCCAGAATTGATACTACTAGATTTATTTTTAGATTTTGGAAAAAATATTTCTTAATTTATAAAGAGAGAAGTTTTATGGTAAGGTATATTTTAATAATTGTATTTATCTATTGGATTACATGAACCAAGTAATGATAATGAATAAAGAAGTCAATTCAAATGAATCATACCACACCCATAATTGGAAACATTATATTGTTTATGTACACAAATAACACTAGACTAAATTATATCAAGTTAGATATCTATATTCTTATTAAATGAAACCACTTAGTGATTATCAAACATGATTACAAGGAAAGTGAACAAATCCCCATTTAGTTGAAATTGTCAAAGGGCTAAAGAGATTCATGAATTATTTCATATCGTTGTGTGTGGATCATTTCCCATTGAATAATTGGGTGTTTAATCCAAATTCATCACATTTATTGATGATTTTCATAGATAAGAATATTTATTCATAATGAGGTATATGTTAGATAACTTTGATATATAAAAAAGATACAATAATGAATTTCATAACATAATTGGTAAGAATGTTAATTATCTCTTTTTAGAAAATGGAGGAGGATATCATAATCAATAATTAATTGATTATTTATAGGAGATCAAGATATTATATCAATACACTTCTCCATATATGCCTCACTGGAATGGTATAAGAGATAGGGGAAACTGAACCTTATTGGACATGGTGTGATCAATGATATGTACTGAGATTCTTCCATTACACTTTTGGGGATACACATTAAAAACCAAAACATATATACTAAACTGAGTGAAAATATAAGAGAAATATGGTATATGATACAAACTATGGAGTGGAAGGAATCTTGTGTTCTCATACTTACATGTGTTGGGTTGTAAATAATTTTTTAAGGCATTATCAGGTAAAAATCATTCACCTCAAAGAAAAATGTATATCTTTATATGATTATCAAGGAAACAAAGGGATACAACCCATATAATATATTATATTAAATGTTATTGGTTGACATATGTCCCATATTTCATGATAATTGTCTTATCTATAAAAGATATTGTGGGAGAATGATATACCTCAATGAAGTCCATGCTCAATATACACATTAGTTGGAACATGAACAAATTCAGAAATTCCCCATGAAATAAAATGGTTTTCCGATGACATAAGTATTGTATATGAGTACTAGAGAGGTTAGAGAACCATAATAGTATTGTCTTATTGTCACCGAGGATAGTTAATCATTATTAGATGATAAAAATGATGTTATTTTATATATGGAATTAGTAAGATGAATATATGTTTCTAAGTGGAATAAGGCCAGGAATTCTTGGGATAAGTCTATGTAAATATATTATTAATATAGTAATGATATTCTAGTATGTAAATATCCAAGAGGGTAGGCTTCCAGCATCTGATGGAATTCTTCATTCCAAGAAAATTCATCCTCAGACACATGATGAAATAAATAGAATTGAAATTATTGTTGATGAGTTACTGATTAGGTCAGTCATGTATGATATTCTATGAACCCAGCCAGATTCTCCTTCACATTAAGTGTAGTAAGAATATATCATGCTAAGCTAGGTGATCACCATTTGATGGCAAACAATAGTATCCTTAAGTATCTAATGCATACTATGTATATTTTTCTTGTTTATGGATGAGATAAGGAACTATTCATCAAAGGATATATAGATTCTAGTTTAAAAACTGATCAACATGACATGAATTAACAAATGGGATACAAATTCACTTTGAATAGAGGTATTATTAGCTTGTAGAGCACAAATCAGAATGTTGTAAAAAATTATATTGAAAATTATGAGTATAAAAGGAATATAAGGAAGCTAAAGAAGAAATATGAATGTGCAATGTCCTCAACGATATTGGAAGGGTACCTACATGTAAAGATCTTATTACATGCTATTGTGATAATACTACAATGGTGGCTCTCATAAAATAGAAAATGTCACATTATCGAATGAAGAACATACTTCAGAAGTATCATCTTTTAAAGGATTTTTCTCAGAGAGGTGATGTTTTAGTGAGAATTATTTCCATATAAAACATCAAGGTGGACATCTGGACTACATCATTGACTCAATAGAAACACTATTATCATGGACGGACTAGATGACTAAAATTCATAGGATATTGACTCTAGTCTATGTGGGTGGTTGTTGGAGTAGGGGTCATTGGACCAACTATTTGTACTTTTATTACATATTTATTCAATATATTTTATGTTAATAAAAATTATTATTACATATTTCTCATTATTTTTCATGACTCTGGTATTATCATTTCTTAAAGTATATGCCATATTGGTAAGGTCATATAGGTTACCTGCTATGATGTGAACCTGATAATTCTATGAATAAATTCTTGAATAATGTTTTATGGATGGATGATCTACTAATATATGACCAATAGTAAATAGACTATTAGGTGTGAGTAATCATAAGAAGATGTGGCTTCCTCTCATACTGTTTTTACATCAAATTCTCAATTATTGAAAATTATGGGAACATACCCACCTGTATGAATTCTATATGTTTTGGTGTCATCGGATAATCCTATCATTGAGTGTGTGTAATGATCCATAGTCTTTATAATGATTATTATTTCATGTCATAACTCACATAAATTGTTTTACTTAATAAAATATGATGATAAATGTTCATTGAGAAGTCAAATATATTTTGTTTTATATGAGTGATGTGTAATTAGTAGATAAGTAAATGAAGGATTCGTCCCAACTATATTTATGGAGGAAGATATTCCATCCCTTTTATTATAATAGAACTATTTCATTAAACACCATTTCCATAGTGTACTATTGTGTTTATATTAGATAGTAAGAGATTTACATATCTAAAAAAATTGGGGAATAATATTTTCAACTGGATTGATGAGATATTATGATAAAGGTATTATATTAAATATTGATTATGTGTATTTGGAGGTCATCATTACAACATTATGTTTTTTCTCATGGGTTACTTGACCCATTTCTATATAATAATCTTCGGAATTATGAAATCGGGTTTAATACTGATGATAATGAATCCTATAGGGCCCCACACTAAGTGTCTCTGATGATATCGATTAAATTTATTTTGAATTTAGTTAATTGAATAATTATTATTCTAAATACTAAGGGATAATTTTATTCATGTTTTATTGATATCAAATAATTTTTTATGAATGAATGTTTCAAATTAAATATTCATCCAGGTTTTCAACAAATTCAAGAGAAGTTTGAATAGACCAAGGCTGGGTCTAATGCAAAATAGCAATTAACAAGCCGATTATTTATTATTTGGTATTGTGAAAGTTGAAAATCACCAAAAAATAATAGTTATAAAAATATTAATGTTACTGTTTTTGGATAATGTGGTTAATTAAAGGTTATAATATTATTTAATAGAAAGAATAAAATTAAATAATTATTCCAACCTAATCCCGAGCCTAATAAATATATTGTTATGTTTATTGTGTATGGTGTGCAATTGATTATATATTATTGTTTCACATAATTAATTTTTTCTTGACTACTTTGATCTCCCTCTCCAAAGAAAGAAACATAATATAGATTCCCTCAAGACTGAATGATGAGTGATCAAACAAAAAAAATTAATGGTAATGGATTCAGAATGTTAGAACCCAAATGTGGATTATTGTTGTTTGGAAATAAATGAAGAAAATGTGAATCATCGATATAGGTATTTTATCATTGGATCCTCATTGAACAACGAATGAAATCCGAAATGGTCTTTTAAATGACCAACATCATCAATGAAGAAGTGTTCCTAAGACATGGTAATCATTTTTTTCAATTTTAAATAAATTTATTATAAATATAATAATAATGATCATATCTCATGTTTTTTGGGATGATTTAATATTCAATTAAATTGTAATATTTATCCTCACATTGCATGCTTCTGTTATGACTGAAACAAAAAATAATAATTATTTAATCAATTTTCCCCAGTTGTGCTTGACAATTTAATAATGTTTTAAAGTAATTTTAATATTATAAATTAATTTGTTATAAAAGAATATGAAAATATGGGTTTTTTATTTATTATTCATCAATTACATTAATGATGGGTACCTCTAAAATGAATTCTAAAGGTCATTAAGATGAAAGGTAAATAAATGGTATGTTAATTAATGAATATGTGTTTATCCTAATTATAATGAACAAATAAATAAATGTTATCCACTTAATTTTGTGTATACATCACATATATGATAGTTCATGAGCTAGACCTAGAATAGTGTAGGAGTTTCAAATTAATTAATTTAATTTATTTCATCTATTGGGAATTAATTATTACTAAATTAAATTTTATAGCCTATGATTCATCCCTCCCACCGTTATTATGCAGGATCGGCATGTCTAAGGTAATTTATATAATCACCTCTAAAACAATCCTTCGGTTCCCATAAAAAGCGTGTGAGTTATAAATACTTTTAATTAATGGAGTTTCCCAAGGAGTGTGGAGGTGGTACAAGACGATACCATAATAATGTCAACCCAAGTGTTACACAAGTTGACAAACTAAATATTGTAGCTCATTCCAGGATCAGAAACACGATTCATTTTCGCTAGGATATAGGTTGATTAAATTTTTTATCATTAAATATAAAATTATACAATACTCACAAGCAGGCCATATAATTAACTATTTACTTCTATCTATGTATTATTAAATTTTATTGATAAAAGTACACAATATCATAAATAAATGAACTAACTAAGTGTTTAACCAACCCTCTTTCATACACTTACTTTTAATGTGGAGTTCACATGAATTTTATAGGTTGACATAATCATCATACGTCATAGGAAGTTTCCCATACTAGACCTGATATAACTTGGATGAAAGTGTTAAAGAAATCCAAACTAGGATATCAAATAAGGGGAGTCCACTAAATGCATAAAAAAATTTCAATCATGTAGTTAGAAATGATATGGCTACCAAAATACCATCAAGTAGCTTGATGAAGCCTCCTCGGGGTTATGAAAAGGGGCATATGGATCATTTCCAATAGATTTCTATGGAAATTAATCATTATAATTTCAATGGTGGGGCTATTGAGACTTGATAAAATTGTACAAGATTTAATAAAATATAAATTAATTTATTATTTATCATAAAATTTATAATCAATAATTGAGACTTATAATAAAATATTAATTTCCTCATCTACTCTATCTCTTCGATCTATATTGGAGGAATACAATCTTCTCATAGGAAGTAACTTTGAAAAATGGTTCAGTTGACTTCAATTTATGTTGTTACACAAACAGAAAAAAAACTAGATGAATTTATTTCATCATGTTCTTTTTAAAAATAAACAAAATAAGTATCAGATAATAATTATTAGGAAGTTGACTATTAAAAATAGATAAAAAAATTACAAAAAATTACAAAATAAGTAGTAGGAAGTCACATCCTCATGATGTGTGTATACGTTATGAAACCATGTATTCTGCCAATTTATTTATAGAAAAATCAATTTCATCTTTTGAATAAAGGCATTTTAAAAAGACATGGTAGTACTTGACAAAGTTAAATAAGAAATGTTTAATAAATATTTTAAATAAAATTTCAATTATCATCGAAAATTGCACATCGGGGATGCCATATTGTTGATGGAATATGATATCATTCACAAATTTTGAAACATAATTACCGAAATTTCATCCATTAGATTGTTTTGAGTACTTTAGAAAAATCAAAAAAAATAATTACTCTATATTTATCAATTTATTGATAATGAAATATTATTATATATACCCTAATACATATCAAGTTATAGAAGTAAATAGTTTTCTTTTTCTCATGGAATATCTTAATTCCTTGATTTTAACAATATTTAAAAACTACTCTTTCATACCATCATTTAAATTAATAAATAATATAAAATGTAACAATTGATTTTTAAATGAAGAAAAATCCATGCAGTTTATAACTAATGAATAAAAATTATCACATGTGTTAAGTTTATTATGTATTGATTCAATGAATCCAAAAAATAAATATTTATTGTTTCAAAATAGATCGTAATGAGAGAAAAATTATTATTAAAAAAGAAAAAATAATAAGTAATAACTAGATTGAAAATGTATTTGAAATTATTAAATTGTAGAATTTTACCCCAACATCATTTATATTAAGGAGATTCTGTCATCTGTAAGTTTTCATTCGAACATTTTCCCCAGTTTTTTAACTATTATTTAAAAATGTTTTGGTTCTAATGGGGATTATTGTGTATAAGTGATGTGTGGAATAATGATTCCAAATATTGTTCAATGACTTTTCCCGTCAAATAGTATTTCCAAATATTACTACAAGTAAGTATAAATATTTTATAAATATAAATCACATTATAGATCATCCATTGGGAAGAGTAATTATTAAAAAACACCTCATGTATTAATTTATAACTCAGTCTCCTAGTAATTATTTCTCGAGGAATTTTAGAAGTTGAAAAATCCTGAAAATGGTACTTTATGAAGACCTTTTTGATTTGTTGTTTAATACATTAGATCCTTGGGATTCAAATTTTCATTTCACTACATCACATTCTCTATCAATAATGAAATTCATTAGTTTAGGCTTTCTTCATTAATTGGATAAGGTTTTCCATAAAATATAAATTGGAAAGGAATTAGTCATTGTCGACATGTATTTTTTCAAGATCAGACGGGCATGATACGAAATATCCAATAACAAGATCGATCATTTGAATATATATATCATTAAGTGGAATAGGCTTCTTTGTGATTGGACTATGAGATACGTGAATCCAAACTCTCACATGACTTTTTGGGTGTTTTTTAGGTTGAATATATATGTTTATATTTTACAGTGTACCAATCACAATAATGATATGGGTGGGTGCTAATAGATATGAATCACAACCATTTCCACCATATTAAATCTCATTATCAGAATGGTATTTTTGTCAGCGTGTTTCAAATATCACAGTATCAGTTATGAAAAAATTGATTACCAATTATAAGGAATCACATTGAGGACAATGGGTCACATCATGTCTTGTGGGGGGTATTCATATAGTTGTTTTTTGCATGATTTTTCTTCTATTTGATTATTTCCTATTCCATTTTTTATAACATAGAATACCAATTATTTTTTTCTTATAGAGAAGTTAATCATATTTTTATCTATTCCATTTTATAATCTTCACCCCAATTAATTTATTTTCTCATAATATGATCATGGTAACACCCCAAAACATGATCCTAATACTTGCACATACTTTATGGCTACCTGAAAACAACTAATAGTATCAATTCCTTAGGTATAGCTATTGATGATTCTTGTGTCTATGTTTGATAAAAAATATAGTAATATAAGTAATCATTGATGTGTAGATACAATTTAAATCCAAGGAAATTTTTATTTCCATACATACACATTCTTCTATTACATTTTGTTCTTTAATCTATTAGAATCCCTTATTTATTTACATGAGACTCCTTCCATAGAGAATTATATGATATGGAAGTGGATTAGGACTTTGATTCACAAATATGTATATAGAAAAAGTAAAATAATTATTTCTTAGTTTCATATAAAATTAACATGTTACAATATATTTAAAATAAAAACCATTTTTTCATGTAAATGATACCTCATCCTTCCTTTAAAATTGGCATACATTGGTTTTGATGTATTTTGATAAATTAAATACCTCAATTATTGTTTCATAAGTTAAATATTCTAAATCAAAGTGATTAATACACATGTTTTGAATAAATTTATTACTAGTAATTGCGTACCAGAAAATATATTTTCTCATGAAAACTAATAATCACATTCTGTGTTTGTTGGTTTGTCAGGTTTCAATACAATAGTGGTGGGTGTGGGTTTATTTTCACTAAAACATCATTGAGTTGATACATTTTATGAATTTTATTAAATCATCTCTGGGAATTTCCAATGAGAATAAATATATATTTTATGTCATATTCATTAAAAATAAATTAATTCTATAAGGGGTGTGGAAGATTACATCAATATTTCATTATTTTATTTAGTAATATAATGAATGTATGTCACAATATTTCCCCAACATATTCCCAAATTAGTTCCTTAAGCATGGGAACAACATTAATTCATGAATATCCATAAATTGGAATGTGAATTTGAGTAGTGATCCTAATATAACTACTAAACGTGGCGTTGTTGGGGTTAATAGGATTTACCTGTTCATTATATCAATCCTAAAATTCAATTCCTTTGTTTCAATACTTCTTAATTTTTTATCACTGTCATGCTATAATTCTAATATTTTTTCTTGGAAATTGGTTTTTCACAATATACCATTTCCTCATCTTCAACATCATCAATATGATGTTCCACTATATTTTTAGCATTGACCTGTATAAATCATGTTGTTCTTATGCATTTGGATAATCATCTATTTGTGAAAATTGTTATTCCTTTGTATTATAATCAATGACATATATATATGTAATTATCTACAAATATTTTTGTTCATTTAACTTAGATTACGTTAATACAATAGTGAACATATAATAATATAAGGTATCATTATTTATATTACAAAAACATTATAACATGAGTATTGAACTCTCATTTTTTATGTTTAAATCAATTTAACCCCTCTATAGAGTATCCAAACACACTTATTGTGGTTTCCTATGAGATATGAGACCTCATCTGTATTTGTATATCCATGAAATTATATAAACATACCAATGAAATGTCCATCTTTAGTTGAATTAACATATAACCCATCATTAGTTTAGTAAGATAATAGAATAATTGAACACCTAATGTTTTCATGATCTAGAACATAAAATACCTTTACATTATATAAATCTTCTATAAATGGGTCACCTTTGTACCTTCCTTTTTTAAATCCTCTTTCAAAAATCCTAATTGATCAATTTTTACTACGTCATTGTCAACAACCCATGTGTATGGAAAAAACAACACATGGAATGTTATATAATATAACTCCCATATTTTTTTATGATTCCAATGTATGAAATATTCTCATTAATATGATTTATTTCCTTCATTAAAAAAACATTAATCACATTCTCCAAAAGTGTAAACCCACTATTTTAATGGTACTACGTTTAGCATGTTCATTTTCATACAACATATAATCAATAATTACATAACCATTATAAGATACTACATGCACACGTAGTCCTCTATCTAGATATCAAATTCGTTCAGAAATTGAATCTTGATTATTCAATGGATCCATACAAATTTGTTCTTTAAACAATCCTACAAACTATTGATTATTTGTATTTGATATACAAATTTAAACCATTGAAGTATTCAAATTCCAGATAATTACTTTTTGGGTTTCAATATATGGTGAAACCTATGAAATGATATAAAAAATGTAAAGGGAAGTATTCTCCCGCACTATAATAGTATTTTTGAAAACATATATTCCATAAATTCAGTCACATACATGGTTCTTGGTGAGATGATATTTAGATGCAATTATTCATTCTAGACTAGATAGGTAGTCGGTATAGAATTCAATTACTTACAAAACAATATATCTTTCAACAAAACAACTTTATGGCTAACTTAATATTCTAAAATCCCTTTCAAAATCATGATATACCATCCAATGGGGTACATTTATCTATAATGTATAAAACCAAATATTTAAATCTATATAACTATGTGAAACATTATCTAAATCATATTATCAACGAAAAAATATTATAATAACACATAAATTTCACAGAATATAATAGTAATTTAATTTTTGATAGAATGAAATTTCGCTAGAACTAAATTTTTTTGCATATTCCTTTGAAAAAGAAAGATATATTGGTTAATTTATGACTAAAATTATTGGGGGAAGTGGAACATAAATCAATAGGAATTCGATCACACATCCATACATGAAATCAATGTTATTTTAGACCTTTAACTTTAAATCAACCATTGACATGATATTATTTAAATATTAATAATACCCCTATGGCACCTTTACACCATTCAAGGTGATTCAAAACTAAAATCTCTTTTAACTATAAAGAGTGTATGTAGGTAGATGAAAAAAATTATTTCATTCTCCCATCATAAGAATCAACTCTTCTTGTACCCCCTTTTCAATCATGTCCATCATATCATAAATAAAATCCTTTCTTTTACTGGTGCATTTAGTAACATTATAAAGTTACTATAACATATATTTTTTCAACATGTATTACATCAAGAAAATTTCTAATGTACAAATTATTCCACTATGGAATTAAAAAAACTGATCACTTTTTCCAATTGATTTTTGTGATTTTTTGAAATAAGGTTTAATAAAAGAAGTTTCTATATATTTTACTTTCATAACAAGTTGATCACCTCCTAGTGGAGACTGGGTTGTACCTTCTATTGAAATACCATTGAATGGTGTTTTCTAGGATCAATATTTATGTGTCAAGGGAAGAATTATATGATGTCCTGGAAACACAATCTTTGATTAATTTATCATCCTAATTAACTCTATACCTTGTTCAAAGATGGGACAACCTTGAGATCCCTTAAAGATATATCCTTAAAAAATTATATAACATGGAATGAAATTTATTTTCCCGTTCAACATGACACTCATTATAAGGCCCCAGCCTTAAACCTTACTTAATCTTGAGTTATTACAAGATTACACATTGAGGATCTTTTCAGGTTTAGAGTTTTAGAGAATTAGATCATGAAACTTGCATTACATTCCATATTTAAACAAAGTGGTTACATAAAAGATAGTATTCATTCTTCCCATCAACGGAAACATATTTAAAATATAACATGGATTCTTTCTTGACACATCCTTGACACTATCATCACATCATGTACCTTTCCCTTGACCTGTGAAAAACATTTCAAAAACTTGGGATGAGCATAAAAAGATCAGTAAGGGTTATAAAAATATGGAAAGGAAACATGAGTTCATATATACATAAGAATGAAATCATACATTACCCATAAAACTTAGGCACTTTAACATACCTCATCAAATCATGAATAAATCATAGAAATCATAAGACATAAAGGTAACTTGAGGCATTCATAACATTCTTATGTAGGGAGTAACCCTCTTGGTTACGTTTGGAATACCCATCACAGTATATTCCCTAAATCTCTTCGGAGAAACCTTAACGTTTCACTCCTTCGCGTTACCCAATGCATTGGAGAGCTATAACGGGCTCACCCGCCCTTAGTTTATCACGGAACCACCCGTTTTCATAACAATTCCCAAGAACCATAACATAAATGTGTCACATAAAACATGCATAAAGGAAACATTACCTTTCCACATTTCAATCACAATATAACATTTTAGTATATTGAAATATTGAATCCATTCAAAAAGAAACCATTTCCAAAACCATTTAAAACACTTAATAAAGAGATTTTTGAATCAAAGTGTCCCATACCACCTTGAAGCTTAAAATTTTAAACCATTAATATCCATATAAATAATTCCTTAATACCATTTTTAAAACATGGATATTAATAAGAACAAATAATTAAAACATTTAAAACGATATTTTGGTTAAAGGGGTTTTACCAAAATTAGAGACACTTGAATACAATAGTTGAGGAATAACATTTAGTCAAAACTTTATAATATCATGAGAATAAATGGATTTATGATATATTACTCCAATGGACTGTATATACACCATATAAGAGTGAATTGGTTCATAACAACAATGAACCCTCAATAGAAATGTCAAATGTGATGAAATCCCTTATAAAGAAGGCATCCTTAAATTAAGGACAAATCAATCTCAAAAATATGTGTGAAAAATATAAATACACCCAATATAAGTGGATATTAAGTGTAAAACAATAAAATGTCATTCACACATATTCAATGGACGACATATTCAATGACTACATGTTGAACCCAAAGAAATCGAAATTGGGTTAAAAAGTTCCCTTGACAGCCTAACGACATCACATCAAAAAGAGTTGATGAGAGATAAAAAGAGTATATCATCACTTGGACATAAAATTTACATCAATAAGGATATATGAGAACATATCCCAACATAACGATATGTAAATTAAAAGGCCCAACAAGAGAAGTCTTTTAAAAAAGAGGAGGGTGAAAGGTTCCCTTACCGACTTGGGTATCTTTCAAAACATACACCCCATGAAAGAAGGACAAAATATCATTGATGTAAATACTCATAAACGAAAGTATATTACACAAAGAGTAGAATAATGGGCAGTATATACACCACTCATGGGAATTTGTGGCAAATGTAGCATAAATCTCACGGGAATAAAAGTGAGATGAAAAACCCCTTACGAAAACTCGGCAGCCTAACGGCGCCACATAAAACTTCCGAATATGGATTGATGAGATCAAATAGGGTATCTCATCACATTAAAATAAAATTTAAATCAAGAGGAATATAAGATAACATCCCCCAACATTACAAAGAGGAGCTTAAAATAAGTGACATAAAGGGGAGTACTTTAAAAGAAAGAGAGAGGTTAGATCTCTTACGAAAATTCGGCAGCCTAACGGCACCACTCAAAACATCCAAAATGGATTGATGAGAGAGAATAGGTTCTCTTATCACATGAACATAAAAATTACAGTAAGTGTAATATAAAAGATCATCCCAATAACAAGAAAGAAGAGCTTTAAAAGGAATGACATAAAAGTGTGTACTTAAAAAGAAAGAGAGGAGTAGGATCCCTTACCTCAGGTCCGACTTGACTCGATCTTTCTTTAATCTCCTGAATAATAAACTTGAGTTAATTTATAATTCCTTAAGAAACTTTTTCAAGTTCATGATTACTTTTATACAACTTATTACCATGTCATAAACATTATGTAATCATTTAAGTTAATAATATATGTTTTGCTGATATTTGGTTCTTAAGTCGAAAGTGGACTTCTTACAATTACATGTTGTTCGTGTGGCCAAATGTTTATTATATCCAGAATTGTATTCATTATGTAGATATCATATATTTCATATATATCCAGTACATGCATGCATTTATAACATTACATAATCATTTAGAGGTAAGAAATGAAATGCACCGTTCATGGAGACGGTAAGCCGTACGTACGCATGAACACTACATTCATTTCTCTTTCGTATTTTATAGAATGGAATAATAATGATATAAAGGTATATTATAATTCCAGTATAATATCATATATAATATCATATTTCCATCCTTTATACATCCCACATATGGTATTTAACGAATCAAATCACTTTGAGGGGGCGGTAGTCCGCACTTCCTTAAATGAAGATATCGCGTATACCCATAATGGAAGCCATAAAGGTAAGACAAAAAGGAAAAATACAGAAGCATAAATAAAACATAAACATATTATATATCATATATAAAAATAGTGACATCATAATGGCCACCTTTAAAGGTGTTAAATGAGTATTGAACAATCATCGTTTCGGGAGGCAGAATTTCACCATCCACCGAAACCGTATGTTCTTTAACCATTTGATGTAGTTGTGTGAGAGTGTAGCTCGAATAAATCTTATAAAAACATCCTAGTATATTGAAGATATTGGTGTTGTTACAAATGAAGTAAATAAAAAGAGTTTAGGGGGTTGGAGAAGCAAAATAAAATAAATGAACATGAGTGAATGAATTACCTTTAAAAGTGTAACTCGTTTTGATTTGAGCCTAAAGGCTTCCTTTGAAAGGATTCTGCCCAAAGGGAATCCTCTAGGATGAGGATAGGGATGTGGAGAGATTAAATGGTCCGGGGTTGGCCGATCCAAAGGCTTGAGGAGTGTGTGAAATGAGGTAGAGGTGGGGGCCTTTTATAAGAGGAGAGGAGGGGCACTTTTGGAAAGTAAAGAAATATTACTTTATTTGAAAATGTGTTTCGGTTTCAAAAGGTCCCACATTGATATAATTCGTGGATAAGGTGATAAGGCTTCGAAATAAACTCTTCAAATAATTTTTGTACATGTTTAGTTCATAGATTTTACATTATCTTTCCATTTTATTTAAATCGTCAAATAATGATGTCATCGCTGCATCATTATTATGTCATAAATAATTTAATTTATTTAATGTCTAAAAATTATAAAAAAATAATATGATGTATGAAATATTTTTATATTTCCAATTAATATTTATAATCAAAAAGATGACTTGTATAACCCCACTTAAAAATTGTTTTAGTAAAACATATCATGTTTGTGTCAATTTTACTTTTACATTAAATAAAATGTTATTTATGTCATTTCCCAACCAAAGTGGATCCATGGGGTCCCCATGTTGACCCATGGCTTTTTGTGGTCGGCCACGATACAACCAATGAGGGTAAGACATGTTTCAAGCTTAACTCATTTTATTAAAGCATTATTTTTAGCTTAAACCACACTAATTACCACTAATCGCGATTAAAAACATAATAAGTTACTATTCACCAAAAAATTATTATAATCTCATTGAACCACATTTTGCTTCTTAATAACAACCATGTATGTCGGATTTTTGAAAATCAAAACACAATGATGGCAAAATTTCATTTAAAAGGAAAATCAGTTTTATAAGTACCACTTAGTGGTTTCACTATTCATGAAAAATTGAAGTTTTTCAGAAAAATCCAAAAAATTCACCCTAAGATATATTTGATACTCTGAATTCAAAAATGAAGTACTTTTTACAAAATTCAAAAAATATAAGTCACATTAATTAATTTAATAATTAATTCCCGCTGTCATGACAAATAGCGTGTTTTATGACACAATAAGTATCAAAAGATTGACACTAGTTTAAGTCTGATTTCAAAGTGAAATTGATTCCAACGACCACTATTGGATTTAATGGTAAAAATATTTTATAATTTCACTTTAAAACCAATTCAAAATATAATCTAATCATATAAATAAATTAGATTAAAAAGTGGTTTTGAATTAAAATACAACATTTTACACTATTCATTAAAAAAATGAACTTTATCGGAAAGATACCAAAAATTTACACAAAGTAAATTTTGATGTCCCGATTCTTAATAAGAGTTTTATTTGGTCCAAAAGAATGTTTAAGAGTGAACAAAACTATATTTAATGACGTTTCTCCCTCAAAAGGTGATAAGTGAACCTTTAGTGAAAACTCGGGCATATATGCCTAAAATTGAATTCTTTCCGTATTTTAAGCCTTTATCTTTTATTGTATAAATGTAAAAATATTTAAGAACATATATAATCATATTTTTGTTATTTCTATCCATTCCCGCCATTACAATGGCTACATGTTAACTACCATTTAGAATAATATTATTTTATTATTAGAGTGCAACGTAAGATTCCCAAGAAACTCGTTGTTGCGTGTTGGGTACGCCATCGAGCATAGAGTCCCCTTTAAAGTCATATTTATATTTTATTCAAAAATATGGATAAATATGAAAATGTCATATTCCTTATTTACCTGGGGTGTTACATCCTTCCCCCCTTTTGGGAATTGCGTCCTCGCAATTTTAAAATTGCGCTTGGAAACATCCTTGAACGTCCCACATCGGAGAAGATTCGGTAAAACAATCACTTTAAAATAATGAAAGATAAGTACAAAGGTCACCCGAGTTAACCCATACTAGGATTACAAGTATGAAAATATTGACATGGAGGAAAAAACAAAGGGTCATGTTCTGATGGAGAGTGATAGAAAACATGTTTAGGAGAAAGTTAACCACGAGAAAATCACAAACTTGTGATGGGTTAAACGGTATTCGATTCCCCAGTAGGAAAAGTTAATAGACAACATTTTTGTTTTAAGTTACTTTATATTGAGGAATTTATTCATAAGGAAACATAATCACTTATCATGTTGACTTTCAACTTTTACTATATTTCTCAGTCAAACTCATATTTCTTCCAAAAGACGAGTATTTAGGGAGACTTGTTCGCATTAAGAGTACTATAATCAACTTCTAGAGAATCACCTAATCCCCAAAAGAGAACTATATACATCCCATATTTTTAGGCTTTAACCAAAACCAAAACCAAAAAGGTTAGTACAAGATCAGATAATCCAGAAAAGGATAACCCCTTATAAAAATAAAATCTATTCTTAATCACCAAAATTTGTCCAACAAAACCCAAAATTCAACGAGGACCATCCGATAAACAATTTGTCCATAAAATTATTCAAAGTAAACCATTATAAGATTGAAGCCCAAATATTTTTAGGATTTAGTCACATAGTCTTCCAAGTTAAATCGTAACATTTATCTCCAAACAACATCAGTTGCTCCTAAAGTCTCACATTGAAAATTAATTATCCTAATCACATATCCTCCAAAATCAACTTACTCTTAATTCATAAAATCATATAACTAGAAAGAATCAGTCAAACTAACCAGGGGCTTCACGTAGTCCAGTGGTAGGCGATAAATACCAGTCGCACATTGGTTGTGGGTTCGATTCCCGCAGCATTGTCCGACGCGATGGGTTGTCACACGGTCTGCGTGTTGTCCTTTTTCCAAAACTATATAATTCTTAAAACATTGACCAAAATGAGATAGAATCTACAAAGATGATCATAACATATTTTAACCTCAAGTTTATCTCATTCCTTTCATTTTCCATCATATCATAGAGTAACCCATAATTACCTAAAAATTAAGTATCATATAAACCCTAATGGTTACCTTAATAATTATTACCTGAATTTCCACATTGAGATGGCCATCTCGTACATGATGCATTAGAGAACTCACCAAGGTTGAAGTGTGTGATCATGACTCCTTGACAGTTGGTTTAGAACAACCATGATATTCCTCATTGAATCCCCCATTTTATCTAGTATCTTAATCAGAGAACCACCACGGTTTCCTACAAACCTGTTGTCTCTCAGGTGCCTGCTAGATCCAGCCATTTACTAAAACCAAAAAGGACAGTGTGAGTATATCAAAAAAACCATCATGTACTAATGAGTAAGATAAACAATAAGATATACTTACTCATTCACTTTATCTAAAACTAAGACTCTTTCTGAAATCCTAACCATTATGGTAATTGTCAATTATGCTTAAAGAATACCCTAACCTCTAAAGTTATCTAAACCGACCGTTGATACCAACTATAAGGCCCCAGCCTTAAACCTTACTTAATCTTGAGTTATTACAAGATTACACATTGAGGAACTTTTCAGGTTTAGAGTTTTAGATAATTTGATCATGAAACTTTCATTACATTCCATATTTAAACAAAGTGGTCACATAAAAGACAGTATTCATTCTTCCCATCAACGGAAACATATTTAAAATATAACACAGATTCTTTCTTGACACATCCTTGACACTATCATCACATCATGTACCTTTCCCTTGACCTGTGAAAAATATTTCAAAAACTTGGGATGAGCATAAAAAGCTCAGTAAGGGTTATAAAAATATTGAAAGGAAACATGAGTTCATATATACATAAGAATGAAATCATACTTTACCCATAAAACTTAGGCACTTTAACATAACTCATCAAATCATGAATAAATCATAGAAATCATAAGACATAAAGGTAACTTGAGGCATTCATAACATTCTTATGTAGGGAGTAACCCTCTTGGTTACGTTTGGAATACCCATCACAGTATATTCCCTAAATCTCTTCGGAGAAACCTTACCGTTTCACTCCTTCGCGTTACCCAATGCATTGGAGAGCTATAACGGGCTCACCCCCCCATAGTTTATCACGGAACCACCCGTTTTCATAACAATTCCCATGAACCATAACATAAATGTGTCACATAAAACATGCATAAAGGAAACATAACATTTCCACATTTCAATCACAATATAACATTTTAGTATATTGAAATATTGAATCCATTCAAAAAGAAACCATTTCCAAAACCATTTAAAACACTTAATAAATAGATTTTTGAATCAAAGTGTCCCATACCACCTTGAAGCTTAAAATTTTAAACCATTAATATCCATATAAATAAATCCTTAAAACCATTTTGAAAACATGTATATTAATAAGAACAAATAATTAAATCATTTAAAACGATATTTTGGTTAAAGGGGTTTTACCAAAATTAGAGACACTTGAATACAATAGTTGAGGAATAACATTAATCAAAACATTATAATATCATGAGAATAAATGGATTCATGATATAATACTCCAAAGGACAGTATATACACCATATAAGAGTGAATTGGTGCATAACAAAAATGAACCCTCAATAGAAATGTCAAATGTGATGAAATCCCTTATAAAGAAGGTATCCTTAAATTAAGGACAAATCAATCTCAAAAATATGTGTGACAAATATAAATACACCCAATATAAGTGGATATTAAGTGTAAAACAATAAAAGGTCATTCACACATATTCAATGGACGACATATTCAATGACTACATGTTGAACCCAATGAAATCGAAATTGGGTTAAAAAGTTCCCTTGACAGCCTAACGACATCACATAAAAAAGAGTTGATGAGAGATAAAAAGAGTATATCATCACTTGGACATAAAATTTACATCAATAAGGATATATGAGAACATATCCCAACATAACGATATGTAAATTAAAATACCGAACAAAAGAAGTCTTTAAAAAAAGAGGAGGGTGAAAGGTTCCCATACCGACTTGGGTATCTTTCAAAACATACACCCCATGAAAGAAGGACAAAAGATCATTGATGTAAATACTCATAAACGAAATTATATTACACAAAGAGTAGAATAATGGGCAGTACATACACCACTCAATGGAATTTGTGGCAAATGTAGCATAAATCTCATGGGAATAAAAGTGAGATGAAAAATCCCTTATGAAAACTCGGCAGCCTAACGGCGCCACATAAAACATCTGAATATGGACTGATGAGATCATATAGGGTATATCATCACATTAAAAAAATGTACAGCAAGAGGAATATAAGATAACATCCCCCAAAATTACAAAGAGGAGCTTAAAAGAAGTGACATAAAGGAGAGAACTTTAAAAGAAAGAGAGAGGTTAGATCTCTTATGAAAATTCGGCAGCCTAACGGTGCCACTCAAAACTTCCAAAATGGATTGATGAGAGAGAATAGGTTCTCTCATCACATGAACATAAAAATTACAGTAAGTGTAATATAAAAGATCATCCCAATAACAAGAAAGAAGAGCTTTAAAAGGAATGACATAAAAGTGTGTACTTAAAAAGAAAGAGAGGAGTAGGATCCCTTACCTCGGGACCGACTTGACTCGATCGTTCTTTAATCTCCTGAATAATAAACTTGAGTTAATTTATAATTCCTTAAGAACCTTTTTCGAGTTCATTATTATTTTTATACCACTTATTACCATGTCATAAACATTATGTAATAATTTAAGTTAATAATATTTATTTTGCCGATATTTGGTTCTTAAGTCGAAAGTGGACTTCTTACAATTACATGTTGTTCATGTGGCCAAATGTTTATTATATCCAGAATTGTATTCATTATGTAGATATCATATATGTCATATATATCCAGTACATTCATGCATTTATAACATTACATAATCATTTAGAGGTAAGAAATGAAATGCACCGTTCATGGAGACGGTAAGCCGTACGTACGCATGAACGCTACTTTCATTTCTATTTCGTATTTTATAGAATGGAATAATAATGATATAAAGGTATATTATAATTCCAGTATAATATCATATATAATATCATATTTCCATCCTTTATACATCCCACATATGGTATTTAACGAATCAAATCACTTTGAGGGGGCGGTAGTCCGCACTTCCTTAAATGAAGATATCGCGTATACCCATAATGGAAGCCATAAAGGTAAGAAAAAAATGAAAAATACAGAAGCATAAATAAAACATAAACATATTATATATCATATATAAAAATAGTGACATAATAATGGCCACCTTTAAAGGTGTTAAATGAGTATTGAACAATCATCGTTTCGGGAGGCAGAATTTCACCATCCACGGAAACCGTATGTTATTTAACCATTTGATGTAGTTGTGTGAGAGTGTAGCTCGAATAAATCTTATAACAACATCCTAGTATATTGAAGATACTGGTGTTGTTACAAAAGAAGTAAATAAAAAGAGTTTAGGGTGTTGGAGAAGCAGAATAAAACAAATGAACATGAGTGAATGAATTACCTTTAAAAGTGTAACTTCTTTTGATTTGAGCCTAAAGGCTTTCTTTGAAAGGATTATTCCCAAAGGGAATCCTATAGGATGAGGATAGGGATGTGGAGAGATTAAATGGGCAGGGGTTGGCCGAGCCAAAGGATTGAGGAGTGTGTGAAATGAGGTAGAGGTGGGGGCCTTTTATAAGAGGAGAGGAGGGGCACTTTTGGAATGTAAATAATTATTACTTTATTTGAAAATATGTTTCGGTTTAAAAAGGTCCCACAATGATATAATTAGTGGATAAGGTGATAAGGCTTCGAAATCCACTCATCCAATAAGCTTTGTACATGTGTAGTTCATAGATTTTACATTATCTTTCCATTTTATTTAAATCGTCAAATAATGATGTCATCACTGCATCATTATTATGTCATAAATAATTTAATTTATTTAATGTCTAAAAATTATAAAAAAAATACTATGATGTAGGAAATATTTTTATCTTTCCAATGAATATTTATAATCAAAAATATGACCTGTATAACCCCACTTAAGAATTGTTTTAGTAAAACATATCATGTTTGTGTCATTTTTACTTTTACATTAAATAAAATGTTATTTATGTCATTTCCCAACCAAAGTGGATCCATGGGGTCCCCAAGTTGACCCATGGCTTTTCTTGGTCGTCCATGATACAACCAATGAGGGTAAGACATGTGTCAAGCTTATCTCATTTTATTAAAGCATTATTTTTACCTTAAACCACACTAATTACCACTAATCGCGATTAAAAACTTAATAAGTTACTATTCACCAAAAAATTATTTTAATCTCATTGAACCACATTTTACTTCTTAATGAAAACCATGTATGTCGGATTTTTGAAAATCAAAACACAATGATGGCAAAATTTAATTTAAACGGAAAATCAGTTTTATAAGTACCACTTAGTGGTTTCACTATTCATCAAAAATTGAAGTTTTTCAGAAAAATCACAGAAATTCACCATAAGCTATATTTGATATTCTGAACTCAAAAATGAAGTCCGTTTTACAAAATTCAAAACATATAATTCACATTAATTAATTTAATAATTAATTCCCGCTGTCATGACAAATAGCGTGTTTTATGAAACAATAAGTATCAAAAGATTGACACTAGTTTAAGTCTGATTTCAAAGTGAAATTGATTCCAACGACCACTATTGGATTTAATGGTAAAAATATATTATAATTTCACTTTAAAACCAATTCAAAATATAATCTAATCATATAAATAAATTAGATTAAAAAGTGGTTTTGAATTAAAATACAACATTTTACACTATTCTTTAAAAAAATGAACTTTATCGGAAAGATACCAAAAATTTACACAAAGTAAATTTTGATGTCCCGATTCTTAATAAGAGTTTTATTTGGTCTAAAAGAATGTTTAAGAGTGAACAAAACTATATTTAATGACGGTTCTCCATCAAAAGGTGATAAGTGAACCTTTAGTGAAAACTAGGGCATATACGCCTAAAATTGAATTCTTTCCGTATTTTAAGCCTTTATCTTTTATTGTATAAATGTAAAAATATTTAAGAACATATATAATCATATTTTAGTTATTTCTATCCATTCCCGCCATTACAACGGCTACATGTTAACTAACATTTAGAATAATATTATTTTATTATTAGAGTGCAACGTAAGATTCCCAAGAAACTCGTTGTTGTGTGTTGGGTACGCCATCGAGCATAGCGTCCCCTTTAAAGTCATATTAATATTTTATTCACAAATATGGATAAATATGAAAATGCCATATTCCTTATTTACCTGGGGTGTTACACTCATAATAAAATATCCATTTCTATATGAGTCATAAAATGTAAAACCTAAATCAAATAATAATATCAAATCTTTGATCAATGGATACAAATAAACATCAATATTATTACTCGGTTGTTTTGGATATGAAATACCTCGTGATACCATAATTAAATTTCATTTCATGCTTAACCATGATGGAAATTCATAATTTACTAACATAATCGGCCATGTAATATGAGTTCTTCTTTGAAAACCAAAAGTATTCATTCCATCTATAGATAGAACAAGATGAAGTTTTCTCAAATCATTTTCAAATTCAAGATACTTGTGATTAATTTTATTCCACTAAGGAGTCATTTGGTTGACGATCTTTCCCATATTCTTTTCATGTATCTTTATACAACATCAATTTCCTTATACTGTATTCACATTCATATATGTTCTTATACCTTTGGATGATTTGAAAGTTTTTTACAACATTAAAAGGACATGATTCATATTTCTTATATTGAGACACACCAATTTTCCTGTATTTTTATATGATTTTTGGTCCTCAAAAACGTGTATAAATTCAATTAGAGAGGAATGTATTAATTCATAGATGAAACTCATTGAATGTATCATTTTTTGAGATTCATCTCTATAATGAGGGTCATTATCTCCCAGGAGTACATCATTAAGAGAGAAAGTAAATTAGTAAATCTAGTGACATTCCATCTTCTACTGTATTGTATAATATATACCATCATTATAGTTGAAAATACTATATATTTAGTAAAAATTACATCTTTCCACAACACATTATGTTCCCAAAAAAAATTTGGAATTCAAAAAATTTATCTTAAACTATCTTTATCATATCCTCAATATTATCTTAATCATTGTTCAAACTTGTTATCATATCCAAAGTACTAAATTAATTATTTTTCACTTTTATAAAAATATAATATGATCCCTAAAATGATGTTCTATTTCATTCACATGAAACATTTAGTTTTTCCATATGTTTAGTCTATCATTTATAACATCAATTTATTCTACAATAAATCAAGTATTCTTCCAACTCATCTAGACTAATTAGTCTTGAGTAATTACAATGTACACACATACAATCGATGAGATATAATAACCATGAAATTTTATTACACACCTAAACATGATTTATTACATGAAAACTTCACTTCATACAACATAGAATATCGATAGGCATAGTGTCTATGGGTATTAGGAACATTACCTAACTATATAAAACATAAAACACAACATCTTTATTGAAAAAATCCTTTACATGACCACAATATTCCTCATACTTAGCATTTCATGTGATAACTTGAGGACACAAATGTGAAAAGGGTGAGATATAAATCTAATTAAAGGAGTAAACAAGAAATAATATGAATAATAAAATATGTGTTAGGAAATAGACATATCAATGGATTATAAATGAAACATTAACATAAAAGGCTGATATTGAATGATTATAATAATTTGGAAATGTGGTAACAACATTTAACATGATATTAGCATGATCCAATGCCCATTTCACAAGGTGCATGAGTAAACACTATTTTCATGTTAATTAGAATGATTAAACCCTCATTGCACTTGGCATATAATGATACTAATCATTACACAATGCATTAGATCACTATCAGGGTGCACCTTTCTTAATCATTTAATTTCATGCATAAGTGTGCCACATGGAGCATATAACCTAGATTCATTAATCATAATAATTTACTCCACGATAATGGAATGTGGAATTAATACATGAAACTACATAATCAATAAGTAAATGTGCATAATGGTGAATACACTTGATAGAGAAATGGGAAAGGTATTAACTACACAATAACGTTGGATAGGAAAATCGTAGTGCAATTTCCACAGCATAACGACGTGACATAAGAATTAATAAAAATGGTTGACGATAGAGAAAGAGATGTCTCATAATATGTAAATGAAATGGACAATAAGGGGTCCATATAGATACATGTCCCAATATATATAATGTAATTTTGATTCATAATAAAAAATAATTTCTTGAATGTAAATGAGAAGAGAGAAACCCCTTACAGAATTTCAGCATAGTAACTACTGTACTTGGGTGGAATTAATGAGAGAAAAAGATGTATATCATCATTAAAACATAATTAGGGAAGTATGGGGGGTGTGAAATCATACCCCAACCTTTGAAATTGAAACAAAAGGGTATAACGACGTACTGAAATTTGGACAAAAACAAGAAAGGAAGAAATATCTTACGTGGAAGTGTGACCTAGAGGCTTGGGAGGGGCTTGAGAGAGGATTATTGAGATCTTGGGATTCCTTGGGAGGATTATTGAGAGAGGAGGGCATAGGCTGGATGAACTCAAGAGGGTTTAAGTGAAAAGAAAGTGGGGGAATGGGTGGGTTTATATAGGAAAGACGAAATAATTCTTTATTATTTAGGTTTTGGCCACCACACATTAATAAAATCAAAACCACAAACCAAACAATAGTTTTTCCCATGGTTTTTTACAAACCAGAGTGGAAAAAATTATTTCATGAGGAAAATGGTCTAACTTCTTAAAATAGTATTCTTGTTAATGTGGAGGTGAGTCCCTCTCTCAAATAAATCATTTTAAAAAGATAAAATGTTTTATAAGTATTGGTGGGTCGACAAGAACATTGTAAAATAAATAAATCAAATATAAAATAACATTATTCTAATGTTTAAACATATATTATCCGAAAATATCATTTATAGTATTTTATTACATCACTATTGTGTCATTATTATTTCATAAAACACATTATATAATTAAACAATGTATAATTTGTTTTATCAAAAAAATCGATTGTCTCAGAAAATTATGAAAAATGAAAAATTCGATAATTTTTATGTCCTAATTCCAAAAATAATATTAATTCTATCAAAATAATTTTCTAAATATTTGAATTTATACTTTTCAAATAAAAACTGATATTTATCTACAATTCATGGGTTTTGAAAAAACAACATTTAACCCTTAATTAAAATAACAATTGTATTCATAAAAATTTTATGATCATTTATATTTAATAAAAATAAATTTTGTAATAATTTTTTCTTAAAATATTATTCAATTAAAAAATTCATTAATTCATCAAAATATATTTCTTAACTGATTATTGTAAATTATTTAAAATTGCTTTAAGTATTAACAATTATAAAATGAATTTGTATAATCTATACAAAAATAATGTACATAATCAGAATGCTAAGGCCTTTTTACATAACCCCTTATAACACCCACATATGACCTAAGGGTATGGTGTGCCATTGTGACAGACTCTTGGGGTGGCTCGAATAACGTCACTCAGTTATTACTCTCTATTTACTTTCAAATATCTCGTACGTGTTTTCATTCGAGCATAACTTGTTAATTCTCATCTTGGGCTTGGTCCAGAGCGAATCCCAAAGATTCGACCTCCTTTCTAAGCAGTAAAAAATTGGCTTCATATGGAGTAATTCTACAAGATGAGGCCATCGTATCTTTTTTCTGAGTAAATTGGTTTTGTTGAAGCCCTATATTTATACTAACTTTGTGATCATTGTTCAACAGCTATATTAGAAACTGTCACAATTTTTAACAATATTATAAAATAAAAAAAAATTAGACCTAAGAAGTGCTTATTTTATAAAACCATCTTATATAATAAGGAATTTAATTTCAACAGGATGAATTTTCATTGATAAAATTTTGAGTCATTACATGCGAGAAGGATCAGATACATGATCTTATAAATACTTGAAGAAATATTTCACCCCATTATCATATTATATGGTCATACAATTGGAATCTTTCTATTTTTGTCTCATATCCAGAATATATGATTCATTAATATTAATATTTAAAAAAATACATAAATTCAAAAAAAGTATGATATTATAACCCATAAAAGGCCATTCTTAAAGAATCATTGGATATACATGAAGCCATTATTGTAAGATAATATGTGTTGGGTGATGTATATTATGATGATTTTATATTAGTGGATATTATTGAAGGAATCAAATTTGTTATATTTATATATAAATGTATATATAATTTAGTAAAATTTTCATCTATTTCAAAACAAATATAACAGTGATAATATCAGTAAGATTTCATGTTGGGAGTAAAATAAGAGGTGATGTTGATGTTAATTAATTTTTTCACTTGGTATATGGTGGTCCAGGTGGCACTTCTGTGAAAATATGCCTATGACCCAAACCTAATATTTTTTTTTAAAATGATGAAAACATTGATAGGTCCTAATCACATGGTCTTGACAACCAAAATTTTGAAGAAACTCTTGAATTTAAAACTACTCTACATTATTTATTAAACTATGGTTCTCAATATACTAGAAAAACAGAATTATAATATAATTGGATTTTTATAATTTCTTAAAATTTAGACAATTCACATGGATGCAATTAAGCCTCAAAGAACTACATTGAAAATTCATACTGGGGTTGGAATTTTAATTAAAAGTGGAAGCAATACTTATTAGAGTCAAGAGGGGGAATGAACATTTATGAGTGAGAATTTACCTAATATGGGAAATATAAATTATAAACAAGTGAATTAATCGAATTATTAAAGATCCGAATCATTCTATTATGTATTTCAATCTTTTGTAGCATTCCTATAAGAATGGTTTTTTAAATGAACTTGAGGTTATCTGTTTCAATTGAAAAACACGTATTATATATAAAAGAAATAATTAAAATAAAATAGGATTTGTGTTCTTCTAAGAAGTTATCGCCGAAAATGGGATAAATTTTTAGATTTTAATTTATAGGAGAAATAATGATACCTAGAATATGGAGTTCCATATCATTTTTGAACTAAAAAAAATGCCTAATTATCATTAGAAATATCCACCTAACAAGAGTTGTGGGATGAGTTTTTTTAGTGCATAGATGGTCCTCTCATACACATCCTAATTCATCTAAGAGTTCCATGAAATCAGAGTGAGAAATTTGAAAAATAATATATCAAATATGATTAGTTTTATGATATCTCCTTTGATAAAATAGACAGACAGTATCCCGAAAAATTTTCAACTGGTTGAAATAAAACATAGGGAGGAGTTGATGATTATTCATTTCATCTTCTGGTTTGTGGCAGGATATGAGGTTCTTTAGTGATAGGATTCTTAGGAGAAAAATTTGATCTTCTATGAGATGATAAAAATGTTGATAGGGAGAAATAGCATGGTCTTGAGAACGCACCATTTGAATAAACTCTTTACTTTTTTATGATTTGATGATTAAAAGTGTGGGTCTGTCTAAATGGGATGAACTAATAAATTCAAATATAAAAAAGATAAAAATGATTATTGACTTAAAAAAATCCTATGGTGGTCAGAATGAATGTATATTGAGCCAAAAGAACAAAGATGATTAAATGAAAGACCTACAGATAAACCATTTTTACAAATGACCCAAATATATTTCTTAAATAAATTTCGTGCAGGATTAGGGTACAGGTTCAATAAAAAAATAATGAACATGGGTACAATAGAAAATTAAAAAAAACATTTTTTCATTTGTTTTCTTCCAAATGAGTTTGAATCGCTCCATTTAGTTTCCTTTCTACCAAAATCGCAGCATCAAAATGAGTTTTAAATGTAGTTGAAAATAATTTATCATGGAGTATGGATCCTACCTTGATGCTCTCATTCAAGATGTGACCCAACTACGAAAATATATCCATTTAAAAGGTGATGGATGCAGGGATTGTTCAATGATTGATTAAAGAAGAGTTTGAATGGCCCAAAAGTGATGAGAATATTGATTGAGAATTGTAAGATCATTTAAATGGTAGTAGATTTAGTCACATAGGATAGGTTCTAAGGAGATTGATTCATCCGGTAGGATTGAGTGGGATCTGCAGAAGAGGTCAACTTTTGTGAAAGCATGAATGACGCGAAGAAGAAGGTTTAGCTAGAGTGGAATTTATAAGAACAATGAGGGTTTTATAAGTACTTTTAACCCTAATGAAACCCATCTTTATCCTCACTATAACTATTTCACTGATAAATATTGTTTCTGAAATAATGAAAATAAAAAAATATTAAAAAATTATATAATAAATATATATAAATTATAAAAAAGTGAAAAATAGTTTATATTTTCAATTAATATATAATCTTAAATGCTTCGATGTAAAAATGAGTGAAATTGAATAATGAAAATTGAATATCATTCAATAATTTTTAAAAATTGTAATTTTCAATTAACTATGAAAATTATTAAAAAATAAAAAATTGAAAAAATATTAAAATGAAGATGAATATATATTAAAAATATTAAAACACTATAAATAAATATGTATAAATAAATTTTAAAAAACTATTAATTTTCAAAAAATATAAAAACTAATAAATATTAAATATGATAAAGAATACTAACTAAAGTAATATTAAAAATGAATAAATAAAATTAAATTGATAAAAAACTATTTAATACAATTAATTTAAGAGATTTATAATAAGATTGGAAAAGGTATACAAAAAATGATGAAAATAATAAAAAAGGCATTTAAATAGATTAATTACATACATTTAATATATTTTAAAATATTAATAATTATTAAATAAAAACTAATTAATATTAATCGTATAAATTATAAAAAATATAAGGTTACTAGAAACAATGTAATTATGTATAGTTAATAATATTAACTGTATTGGTTGTACACATATAAAAAAAAATTCTAGAAAATGAATTTATTAAAATTAATTATATAAATTTCAAAAAAATTAAAAATATTTCAACTTAATATAATATAATTTAAAGCATAATAATCATATAAATTAAAAACATATTATGAATATTTAAACATAATAAATATTTATTTATAAATAACTTTTAGAAATGAATAAATCATATTAATATTAAATAATAATCATTGTTAAAAATTAATAAATAATATAAAATGAATTAATTTTTAAATAGAATAAATAAAACTGAAAAAATAATAAAAATATTTAAAAAATATAATTTCGGACATTGTATACATTAGTTAGAGACACACAAAAGATGAATTAATATTTATTATTAATTACATGTATGAAAATGTAATTAAAAATAAATATTATATTGAATATAAAAATATTAAAATAACAAAAAAAATTTATAAAAGAATTATATAAATTTAAAACATCTCAAAAATATTAAAACATGATGAAAAATAATAAATATTAATCATTTAAATTAAAAAAATAATGAAAATACTGAAAATTGTTAAATAAATTTAAAAATTAATAAGTATTAAAAATAAAAAAAAATTATATTAAATTTCATTAAAATTGATTAAAATAAATAAATTAACTTATATAGATAATAACTATTTAAATTATAGAAATTTTTAAAAAACAGTTATATAGTTTAATTATATAAATTTCAATCATTTTTTAAATGTAAAAACATAATTAACAAAAATCTATAAATATTACTCATATAAATTATAAATATATTTTAAAGATTACATAGTAAATATGTAGATGTATAATAAAACTTCACATTATTATTAAATTACAAAAGATATAAAAATCTATAAAAATTAAAAATAAATAAGTAATATAAAATGAATGAATATTAAAATATAATTAATAAAATTTAATAGAAAAATCTATTTAAAAATGAATTCATATGATTATGTACATGGATTGTAAGCACATAAAAAACTAAGACAATTTTAAAAATGGAAATTAAATTACTTAATTTTATAAATTTAAGAAATTTTAAAAATATTAAACCTTATTAAAAAAATTGAAAAATACTAATCATAAAAATGAAAAAAACATTGTAAATAATACTTAGTCAATAAATATGTATAAATTATAAATATATAATAAATTAAATAAAAAAGTTAAATAAAAGTATACACATTAATCATGATGTAATTATAAAAATATGGGTTGTAAATTCCGTACATACACATATACATGTGTCATATACATACACAAACTCATGCATATATTTAAATCCCACATACAGACAAAGAAATAAATATATAAATTCAAATATCACATATTAATAAAATATATTCAATTATATTTATATAATTGTTTAAAATAGTAAAACACATATTATTATATATTATTTTTTTTAATTATATACATTTCATTATTAATATATATAATTATACCTTAATATTAAAAAGTAAATATTATTATTATATATATTGATAATAATTTTTTTAAAAGGATAACAATATTTTATTAAAGTTAGTAAAGACACAAATAATGTGGAACCTTTATCAGCACTAAAAACTATGTTGATAAAGTGTATACTATTATCGATGTTTTTTACACTAATAATTTTATCATTTATCAGTTCTTTTACTAAGAACTAATAAATAATCCACTATTGTATGTGCACTCTATTTAGACCTGATAAAATCTAGTGTTGTATATTAGACAATTTATGGTACTATATCAACATGTTTCCTGAGATTAAATCCATATGTTTATCTGAAATAACCTATTTTGATCCAACATAAATAGAAAAATTCATTAGGGATGAAAAAATGCATCCCCTTGGGATCCATCTAAATCATATCTAAGTCATATGTGGTTGTCATTATATTCTCTTCTAGAGTCATTTGAATATTATTCAATGTAAAAATCTTTGAATATCATTATTCTATAAGAGAAATATTTGGACTTGAATGAACATTGTACCTTCTCAAGATTCTATTCAACAATTTAAAATATTATATTACTTTACCAAAACATTCATCAAAGCAACTTACTCATCCAGTATACTGAAAAATGAATCCATTGATTTTAAATATTTCATTTTCATATCTTAAACAATATTTCTCTATATTAGAATGTATAAATCTTCAATAATGGAATTTCACTCATAGATATTTTTAAGATACTCTAAATTTCCATTTATTCATTAAAACTCATTAATTTCATGCTTATTTCAATAGATGAAGCACTTCCAGATGGATTTATTTCTTTTCCATTAACCTCTAGAACCTTTTTATATATTATTTTAAATGACACTTATCTTAAATAAAACATTGTTACTCTAAGTGTAACTACCAAAAAAACCTTCAATCAAAGATATATAAGGCAATTTATCATCCTGATCTACCATAGTTGATAGTTTTATACAAGGAATATTTTCATTACATTATTTACTAAATCCATTTAAATTTAAATTGATATGATCTCTATTTTAACTCATCTACTAAAATAATTAATCTATATTACATTGAGAGTATCCCCAGTACCCAAACATGCCACCTTTTATGACATAGGTCATCGACTCTTTGTGTGATTTTATGATCGATAGTTGTGAGACTATACTCTAGACATCAATACCATCAATAACAAGGTAATAACCAAATATCAACTTAAAAAATTATATTAGGTTGTATGAAATTATAGTAAACAAAAAAAAATTAGAAAAAAACATACACCACAATCTAATAAGTGAATATGAGGATTATACATTCATACATATCAACTGATCACCCACTAGGATGATCACAAATAGAAAATAAAAATTTCAGAATAAATTAAAAGGGACAACTAGTATATCTTCTATCCACACATATATTCCATATCTAATCCTAATTGAGTATCTTCAACATGATCTACTAAACAACCTATGGTCAATATACAATAATACATATGGTTTCCTTGTGCAGTATAACCCTCATATAGGGTGTGAGAAAAATATTTTTGTAGGGTCACACCATGTGTATCACATATAAACCTTATTATACATGTTTAGTCATAGTAAAAATAAATAAGGGAAACAATTGAAAACATGAATGCATATTGGGCCATCATGTGCTATCCTTGACACCAGAACACCTGACCCATCCCATCTCATACAATATCAATAGAATATGTCACACCATGACACAAAACAAACCAATATCTAATGATATAGGGTAGGTTTTGGTGTCATCTCATGCCTACTACCATCTCACCTTAGGTAGGGTCTCTATAGAACTAGATCGGGTCAACCAGACACATTACCCTATCAAGCCCACCACACGTCCTCAAGCATGCGTCCTAACATGATCGAGGATACCAACATGTATAGAGGGTCTAAAAGATATGTGAGAATATTACACCCTCTGTTTAGAGTGTAATAACATTGAAAAATAATCACAATTATAAACAAGGACCATCATCGATGAAGTCATAACAAATTAACTAAAATTAATAATACTATATCCAATTAAATAAACCATAATGACTCAATGAAAGAATAACATGAAATAGTATGTCTCCCACAAGGGAAACCAAAAATTAAAAAAACTAGACTAAAACAGGATATAATACCAACACTTTGTGATCCCACATACTCTGTCTCCATGATGATTGATGTACACCAGACCAATCCAAGGATTCCACATGAGTGCCTCTTATAAATCTAGCAACACCATTCCTTGACCCAGACCACTACACAACCTATTCTCTATCCTTAAATAATAAATCATGTATTCAGACACTTGTAGTTCATGTAAAGGGGTTGAGAAAAAAAATATTCGTAGGCCACCCCCAATTGTAAACCTAATAACTAATGTCATGACATCTGCATCCACTCTTGATATGCTGGTCCTAGATGAAAAATAATAGTAGCTAACATAAAAGGTAAAACTGAATAAGTTGGAAAATACAATAAGTCATCTAACTAGTAGGTTGTAGCTTGACACCCATAGAAAATCTTCCCCCACTCTGGCCCATGTTAGAAGATTTATTGTATCTGGATCACCCAACCACACCACAACTGGTGCATCCTCTAGATCTACACAAGAGATCCAATGATCATAAATTTAATAAGAATAAATTTAGACCACAATTCATAACCATAGGAATGAAAACAAGTAGTGCACATACAAAGGGTATTAGGACTCCAATGATATGAACTGAACTGTGTATATGAACTTCATTGATGGCCACTAAAGGACCATTCCATCCCAAAGGTTCTATAGATTGAATTGGGCACCACCTATGGACATTAAATAATTTTCCCATGTGTTCCTTCAAGGAAACAATCAATATTTCATATGGGTTCCATAAAAATAGAGAGTGCAAAGCATCCATAGACTAATGAGTGTAAACAATCCATGATATACAAAACCCACTCCATAATTTCCATAGAACCTCATGAGCCCAAAACCATACAATATAGGGATAACACTCAACTAGATGGGGGTTGAACTCATCCATATTTTACATTTTCGCCCTAATCCCCTCTAGAAATAGACAACCAATGGAAGATAGAACCAGATCAAACTCATTTCCAAAGCTTGATCCAAAACATCCCAAGGGTTTCATCCTCAAACCATAGTCTTGAAAAATAACATTCCAAAAAGAAATGGAAAAAGGTTGAGTGAACATGGGAGGATCAAACATCAAGCCCACCAGAAAAAATGATGAACCACAATCATTGATCAATGGTCCTAAGATACCACATGATGATCGGGTGAGACCTAAACTATAAAAAGGCACCTACTTTTCTCATAGTAAATCAGTTATCTATATATCTTAATTTTGTGAAGGTAATCCCCCCATCAAATATGTTACAATCCAATTGAAATGTAAGAAAAAATAAAAAATAAAAAAATAAAAAATAAAAGAAAAAGAAAAAGATATGGGGGCCTGGACCGAGGCCCGAAACATGATGGAATGTTATGTCCTACCTATAAAACACCCTTTTGGAATTAATAGTTCAGAGGGTATCTCAAATTTAATACATATTTAAAATATAAAACTAACTGAACATGTGTAAATAAATTAACATTTACATAATTAAATATAAAATATACCTCTGAAATTTTAAAAGCCCATATTTTAACCAAACGCTTTTCCAATGGTAACTACCCTATCTCGGGACCAAAACAGTTGTCAGAAGAATTATCCATGATTATATCATAGTAGAGGATACCATTTTTCTTTAAACACACTCATGAACAAAAAGGCACAAATTTAAATTGATACTTTCAACATGTGATGATTTAGGTTATCACAAACTCCCCATAAAAAAATTCTTATCACAAACAATAATCCTTCGAGAAAAACAAAAAAAACACATGATCTACCAAAAGAATTGAGAAACTGATGTTATCTCAATTATCTTGTGATCAATATTAAATAATCCACAACACTATCCCAATATGATATATATTATATGGAAATTTATCTGATTCTCCCCAATTTTGGAGTATCCTTATCATTTCCCCAATTCCCAACATCAAATAATAAGGACCGAACTGATCGCAATAGATTGATGTGGCCAACCAAAGAACACATGATCACCAAAAAACCACAAAAAATGCACTCAACATACTACTTAAATGAGCCTCATGACCCTCAAAATCTTATCGTGGACTCCCAACCACATGGATTTCCTTACATCAATCATTGAAAGCATAATAGAACTCACACCCAACTGATAGTTCCGTAACAAAACACGGATAACATACCTAATACCACAGACCACCTTCTACATAGGCATTATTCCAAATCTATAAGTGACCAACCACACTCTCCACATGCTACATGGGGCACACACAAAATTCATAGAGAAAGGGTCCAAACCAACATTCCCTCTTATGCCAACCAAGAGACAGGCCGAAATCTCAGTACTCCACTTCATAAAAATTAGGAGTCGTCATGCCTTCAAACATCCTAGTGATAACATACCTCAAATGCCCGACCAAGGAAGAATCTCCACGCCCACCCAAGTCATTGATCATAGAAGTCACATGGTCCCTACTACAAGACCCGATATACAACACATGTTAGTGATAAATCCCTCCAAAGGAACTCAAACTTGGGACTATAGGGGAACCACATTCTCTTGTAAAATTGATCCTAATCCAATGTTCCTACATGAATTATTTCCTTCATCAAACCACCAACATTGCACTTATATCCCAATTATGACTTACATTGGTCTTCATGCATCCCTCACTGAAGGGACTACATCTCCAACACAAGTAAAAGTCTCAACAAATTTTCTATATAACCTATCATTTGATGAAAGTATAAATTAAGAAATCCCAAAAAAGAAGATTTCATGTGAATCCTACATTCCTATAGGGAGGCATGTTTACTAGCCTATTTCCCATGGGGAAAGTGGTAAACACTAGAATAAACCATAAATCCACAAACTCACATGGATCACACTTTGTGAAATCATGGAATCATGAAAAATATACAAAGAACAATGACCCCATGGACAAGAAACATATAATTCGTTATGAAAATGGTGTTCACAACACACTAGTCTGATATACATCATATGGCATGACACATTCCTATACCACCTATTTGAAATATTCTATAATCATAAAACAGACCTACCTTTGATACCATTTTGAAACAAACCAGCCCAGTTTGACCGAAAAAATCACCAGATCAATCCTTCCACAAGGCCCCATGCATTCCTCCTCATATAAGAGAGGCTACCAAATATAAGAAGGAATCTAAAAAAATTATTTGAGGAGACTATACCCTCTGGTCAGAGTGTAATAAATGATGACAATAACAAAACACATACAGAGGGATCATCATCATAGTAGGAATAATACCAAAACTAAAATAAAGCCCAATATATCTAATTGAATGTAGGATATATAACCAAAGCATGAAAACATACTATGACCAGTAACCCACTTGGATAACCATAGAAAAAAAATGAACTACCTGAAATAAATATTATATATTGTCAACTATCAATATTGATCCAACCCACATATCATGTCACCATGTTTATTGAGTTACACTAACCCAATCCTGATACTCCACACTCGCATCTTAGCTTAATAAATAAAATCTAGTTATTATCTCCATCCATTGTGCAACCTATAATCAAACCTAAAATAAGACATCATGTCTACATAGACACTATGGTCAACATAAATTGGTTCTAAATAAAAATTATTAGGCCACTCTTAATGGTGAACATATAAATATGATGTTAGAAACATTCCTCTACACGTGATATGCCCAATCTAGTTAAAAATAACAGTAGCTATAATAAAACAAAATACAAAAAAAGTTTACAAAAAATGAGAAAGAATAAAACCATTGTGTTATAGCCTAAAACTTATGGTAAATCTACCTCTTCTATGGCCCCTTCCGATAGATTTATTACACATGTCTTCCCATCAACACCAAAACAAGTGCATCTACCATATCTAAAAATGATCTCTTTGACTTCTAGGAAAAACAAGAATGTATTTGGTCTCAAGGAATAACAATTGTAATGTACAAAAATAGTGTACAACCACTGAGAAATATGACCCCAACAAAATAATATGACCTAGAGGCAAGAATGTCTAGGATGACCCCTAGACAACATGTCAGTCTCAATAGTCTTTTATATTAAATATTGCACTAGATATGGACCCAAATAATATTTCCCATGGGTACCTGCATAGACCCAAACAAGATTCCAAATAGGTAACATAAAAACTAGGAGTGAAAAGTATCCAAGAACATGGGAATGAAAAGAATCCATGGTACATAGAACACAAAAATTGAGTGCCAAGACCCCTCACTAGTTAGATGACACCTTAGTTTGGGCCAACATTTAAAGGGGAATCAAAAATCACAATCCCACCAATAGGGGTATTAAAAACGGTACACATGACCTCAAAATAATTAAGAGACCCTACATAAGGTCTCCTCAGCACAAAAAAAAATGCCACATTGGAATCCTCAAAACACAACTATGGAAGCCAATGATAACATGATCAGAAAGATTATTACATAGTAATACCTATGAGTCCCTTATAAAAATCTCAGTAGTATAATATAACCCATCTAGAACTTGCCTCAAATGGTGTCATCCATCCCGAAGGTTCTAATAGATTAATTTCCCAAGCATTTCTGTTGAACATATATATCATTAACCAAGTGAAACCGGCTCTTATACATAGGGACAAAGAAAAATATCATCAGAGATACTGCTTAACATATCTTGTCACAATATATATTAAGAACCTCAAAACCTGGTTGAAATCTACATGAAATAACCATTAAATAACATCATGCCTTTACATGGGCCTTATAGCTCACAACCCATGTCCTAGAGTAATACAAAATTAAACCTCAAGGAAAACCTCTTACCGAACTCTCAAGGTCCAATAAACATTATATAATCTCAATAAATACCAAAAGGAAACCACCACGAAGATCTACATGTACAAATAATCGAAATGGACTACTCACAGGTCAAATGATGACTCTGAGAAAAAAACCCAAACCCCCACAAGATGGTAGAATTACATAGGTTTTACTTATGATTACATGGCATGTACTTTCAATGATGCACCAGGACATGAAATTCTACATCAATAGAGAAGACATGGGGGTATTCTAATTTATGGATAATCAATGTGGGCATACCTTGGATACACTCGTGAAATACTGCATGACTATGTACCCCTCACATGGGGTGTCTTCCCTTGTACATGGCCACATGGCCAGGTACAATGTGTACCCAAACTACATGGTGTGTACTACTTAGAACTACACTAACCCTTATTACTGGCCACAGGGCTAGGAAAGTATTTAGGTATATGGACATTTAATAATAAATGATGTGTAATTAATCTACATGGAATTTACCTAAAAATAAATTCATCTTCTCTGAAGAGGATGAACCCACAATGTGTCTTCATAATACCACACTCAGTGTGAAATTGTTTTCCCAGATAGAAAACACCTAAAATGAGATGATACACCTATTTTCGTTTAGAAACATCCAAATAGAACTTTTAGGGGTCCCAAAAATCATTATATATTATTGAAACTATAAATATATATTCTATACAGCAAAACATTAATTAAGCCTACCACTGAGTGGAATGTTCGGATGCATTGACATGATATGTGATCTGAAGTTAACGCGTGATGATCTGGTGTGATCTAAGCTTTGTAGTGGAGCCTCATTTTCTTCCTATCTTATAGTTATCCCCATCATTCTCTCTCATCTGCATAATGGGAGGACCCCAAAGAGTATGTGATAGGAAAATGGAAAAAGGAAGAAGAAAGGAAAAATAAATATATAAAATGGAAAAGAAAAGAAAAAGAATAATGGGTTTTGTGTTCCGGCCTTAATACCCGACACATGGTTATTCCATTCCTAGGAAAAAACACCAATTCTGGACTCAACTTAAGAGACATAATATCAATTTAAGGATCAATTAACAATATATGACCAAAATAATAAACTATAATAAAATAATATTTTGTAACATAAATATTAAATATTTCATGAAAAATAAAATGGGTTAGATTGGAAACAAACATATGTCCTAGGGTAAACACCATATTCTGGGACCAACGAAGTCGTCCGAAATATTATCTGAGGACATCTGACATTATAAATTACCATTTTACCTAGAACACAATTGCGAACAAATAAGCTCAAATTTCCACTGATTTTCACAAATCATGATGATAATGGTCATCACAAGGTTCCATATTCCCATCCTGAACCAATACCCAATCACTCAAGTTAGTCCAAACAAGCAATATATCACCCATGGGGAGGTTAAACATAAAATCCCATTCCACATAAAATAAACATCTTCCCTCACACTCATTGTGCCTTATAATCCTATATGGACAAAACGCTATCTCTTATGGAGATCCATTTCAATTACATGCCACACTTGTGGTGGCCTTAAATCTATATCCTGGACCAACACCCTATCAATTGGTACAATCACAGATAGTACCCACTCAATCAAGGGGAGGTCAAGATTCACCATCCTATATATATATACCCTCTCAAATATGGTTTCCTATTCATGTACTGTTTCACTCAAGGAGATATCGATCATCCACATTCAACCTATATTCAAATACATTAATCATAAAATAAGATAACAAAAATTTCATTCATCATTTAAAATATAAATAATCCTCATAAAATTTCCAACGACTACCCACATAAATTTAAGATAATGTTTATGTTCTAGTTTGGTGAATATAACTGAATTTAGTGGAATTTATATTTTAATAAATTTAATTATTAAAAAATTATTTTTAAGGGTTCATTATATCATTTACCCTTTTCTCACATCCTTGATACAATCAACATGACAGTTTTATATGTTAATTTCCCCTTATTTTTCTTGTGTTCAATATCCCCCTCACCTAAATCCATTAATTTTTTATATTAGAACTAGATTTTTATCATTTTAATTTTTTAATTTTTTATTTTTTTTCATTTGTGAAATTCCAAATATCTTATGATGCAATATGGGATCCAAATTTCCCATTTTAAAATAGCTTTACATGAATTATTTGAATGCTATTTTTGTTGGCTCTCTGATGTGTTATTTTTTAAAATATATATTTTAATTATTATATAGTTCAATATTTATGTTCCATTATTTTTTAATTCATATCCCACTTAATTATTTTCATCGACATTCATTCTTTGTTCCAAATCACCAAAATAATTGAAAGAAGTTGAAATATTTTATCAATAATCATTAAAATTTTAAAACATCAAAAACTATGAAATATTGAAAAATATAATGAAATTTATCTCTATGTATGACATCATTTAAGGATAAAATTTAATAAAAAAAAACAAAAAATTATGAAAAAATAGTAATGAGAAAAAAAATTAAATTCCTAAATAGATTAGTAATACACCCCAACACGTAAACTACTAATACCTAGTTCTTCATTCAAAAAAATTTTCATGGGATTTTCATATAGAACTAAAATGGTAATGAGTAGTAAAAGTATAAAAAATAAATAAAAAATAAATTATTTTTAGGTAAATGTTGAGTTAATATCCTAATTTATCCTCACTAGAATCCTAAAAGAAAAATAAAATAAAACAGGATAAGTTTTTATGCAAAATAAGTGAAAAAAATATGAAGGGAAATGAAAGAAGTTGTAATAATATTTTTCCATCGTGTGGGCCCTATTTCTGGAATATACATTGAAAGGTGGTTCTAACAATCATATAATTTTTCAGGGGGGTGGAGTTTCATTGACATATACCACCTCATGACCATTCTTCCATCTTGCATCATACTTGAATCCTTATCAAGGTCCGCAAAGATAATGTTTAGGTAATATATTCCCCTTTTGATAAGGTATTCATATCAAGGTGGGAGTAGGATAAAATGTGGGTCAACATAATTTGAATTTTTGATACTTATAAAGCCTTTATTTCTTTATGTTGGTTAAATTATTCTACAACTTTTATCTCCATATAATCTTCAATGGTGGTTTCCTCAAGTTACTCTATTATCTTCAAGGACATGTTCAACTAAGTTAATCCTAAATACTGAGCACAAATGGGGTTATTTTATATGTTTAAGTAGTGGTAAATCAAATGGAATTAAATATAGGTAACAATATACTAACATGAGGGATTCACTAGGATTTGTATTTATTTAAATAATTTACCAAGTCTTGTTTGATCAAGAAAGGGAAGTGTATTAATCATGATTTCTTCCATACTTGTAATATTTTATTTTTTATTCTACCATGGAATATTCCAAAAAATTATTATTTTAAATTTTAAAAATAATTAGGTTGTATTTTTAAATAGACCTAGAAATAGTAAAAATAGTTGAATTAAAGGTTTTATCACCCCTTATGTGGTTTATCTAGTAAAAAGATTTTCTCAACGAGAACCTCCGGTTTCATCTCAAAAATATGATGGGATAAGGTTTAAAATTTAGTTCTCCCATCTCCGAGATTTCCCCTTCATAAGTTATTGGGGAGTGATTTTTAGGTTCCTTGAATAAATATTTATAAAACAATAGGAAATATTCTGGATTCTCAGTGTGACCCATGGTCAAGGCTTATAGATATAATGGTTTACAATACATCATGAGATCCTTTAAGACCTACATAAAATTTCTATCTACCAATTTTAAACATGACACTGAATATCTAGTTAACATGGCTATCCTTTTATGTTGGTCAGAAAGATTGAAATGTAGAATTTCATTTACATTTTTAATTTAATTTTGAAAACCATTCGATATTTAATGTTTGATAATGAAATGGACACTGAAATATTTCTTAGCTACCTATAAATGGTTCTTTATTTTGACAAACTTATCCTAGGTATACATAATCTATTCTCTTATTCCTATAGTTGGACAGTTACTGACCAGAGTTGTATTACTAGAGAATAAATTTTGGTCAACACTAACAACTCCTCAATATCATTATTACTCTATTTATGATTTATATATACTAGAAAATAGTTTATGTATTATGGTTTTATTAATAAAAAAAATTGAAATAAAGTTGTTGTGAAAAATGAAGATAGAATGAATGGTCAAGCGGATAATTCTGTGTCATAGGTTGGGCTACTACGGTACCTTTATTATTCATTATTTTTTCACATAAATTGTATTTTATAGTCCATAACGACATAAAATTACTAAAATACTTTAAATTGAGTGTATGTTTTGGCATGTATAATATTGATTTTTGAAAAAGAAACCATACTACTTCCAATGATCAAGAATAATGGGCACACCTCAACTGAGAGCATGAAGCCTCCAAGATATAGCTTCACCATGTATTGTTCCGTACCATGAACACAATCAACTATATGACAAGATGGTAATTCCTAGGATAATGTATTTAATTTTTTTATAATATAGAAAAAAATGAGTTCTAAATCCATTCAAAAAAGTAAGGTATGACCATTTCACGAAACCAAAACAGTCATGTCTCTCTCACCACAAATAGATAATAAATATAAATAATTCAAAAGTGATAGTTCAAGAAAAATTAAAAAACCTCCTCCAATGTCAAGCCTCAGGTTATTCATTCACCATTTTCAGTGTTATAGGCCATTATGGAGAGAGATAGTGAGAGAGAAACATAAGAGGGAAAGAAATTTTTTTTATCAAAATTATGAAATTTGTGAATACGAAATGAAGGAGAAAACGGTATAGAGAAAAAATGATCTAAACGTGAATAAAAACTCTAATAAACTCCCTAAATTCTTATATTATCCTTCATAGGTGAATAAAATTGTATATATAGTGTAGTAGAGGCTGAGGTCAAAGATTACAATTAAGAAAATTAAAAAAATAAAGTCAATGAATATACCAATTTTTGTTCGACATGGATATCCCTACAAAATAATAAATTAAATGATTATCTAGGTAAAAAAATATCACTTTTATTCATCTAACGGCTGTCATAATTTAAAAAAAATCTATGAAATACTGAAGGTGTTTTTACCAAATCCATTAAGTAAGGTCAATATTGATGAATCTGTATATTTTTTACTTTAGGGACCATTATATTAGTGAAATGATATTATGTATCTTGATATATTCATTAAAAATAAGTATCCAAACATATTTTCAATTTTTATTAACATTTTAAATAAAAAACATGCCTATAAAAATTTGGAAGGGGAAAATAGAATTCCCATTGAATTTTAAAATGTATATTAAAATTTTAAATTCATATCAAATCATCACCAACAAATCTATATTTTATAATTAATTTGACGTTAGAATAAAATCACTATAAAATCAATTACAATTATATTTTTTCAATTCAATCCAAATTATTATTATTATTCCCAATCTGTGATAATTATCGATAAAAAAAATTTAGAGGGATTTTAAAATTTTAAAATTCGAGTGAAAAATATGAATATAAGGAATCTATCAATAAGATAATGAATCACATATTTTTAAATTTTAAAATATATAACATATTAATTTTATTTCAAAATACCCTAAAAATATATTTATTTACATAAAATCATAGGAGAATGATCACTGAATTATTTTTAAAATGTATGACCCATGAAATTTACAATTCGATAAAGGTTCTCAAAAAATTATAAAATCTATTTTTAGAGATATAAATGTATTTGAAAATCATATATTAGAGGGTATCAACCGTGAAAAAAACTCACATTTTTTTTGAAAAGTTAGTACACTAACCACTTATTAGTTTGTGAAATTTAGTAATATATTCCACAGCAATCTAGGTTGTCAGATACTCTAGATGATAAAATATATTTTATAGTGAAAACTCTTAAACATTAATGTAAAGTTCAAAAAAATTTAAAATCCCATGAATTGACATGGAATCATAAGAAAATGATCATTGAATTATTTTTGACAAGTGAGAGTAGGAATCACATCAATCTAGCATGTGGTGTCCATGGAATGTCTAGAAACTCAGTTATAAATTACATTAATATCATTAAAAATATATGTTAGCAGGTCCAAAAAATTAAAATTAACTATTATTACCATAGAATCTTAGTATAATGATATCTGATTAATTTTTCAATTCTAGGAAAATATGTTACATCAATATGAAGTTTTTTAGCTTGAAAAGACTGAAAATAATGATTTGGTTATTTAAAACTCGCAAACATGCATATAACAATCAAAACCTATCAAATAACCCTAAATTGATATAAAATAAAAGTATATTAATATTTATTGACCTGAAAAAATAAATTGCACATCACTATGTTATGGACAAAATGAATGAAAAAATAGTTTTTGAAGATACTAATTTCTTATGAAACATTAATTAGAGGGACCAAACCAATAAAACAATATTATCTTTCCATGAAATCTTAAGAAAATAATGGATAAATATTTTTTTAAATATTATAATAAACATCATAGAAATATACTTTTTAGTATTCTCACCATTAATGAAAAAATAATTTCAGTTTTTTAAAGCACTAAAATGTCCATTTAGTATTCAAACCCTTGTTAATGTATTTTAATTAAAGTGTAAATAATGAAAAATAATCATTGATATTTTTTTGACATGTATAAATTTTTGAAACATGAATTTAACTTGTTTTGTACCAAAAATTACTAATTTTTTTTAAATATATTATAGTTTTTAAAAAAATGCTTTAAAGGGTCAAAAAATTCAAATAAATAGGGATTTTTTGGAAATATATGTAATATGTATTCCTATTATGTTGTTGAAGTTAACTAACAAATAACTCAAAAATCTATTTTTTTGATTGCATGGAATTAAATAAACCACTATTTTGGTGATTTAAAACCCTAAAATATATATTTAATGGTTAATACCTATAAATTAGAAATTAATTGATAAAAACATATTGAACAACAATCATTTAATTATTTATGAAATGTATGAATATATAGAAAAACTATCCAACATATTGTATTCTGAAAATGAGTAAATCTTAAAAAAAGATATTATGGTCATTCAAAACATGAATAATAAGTTTTAAAACTTGAAAAGGGCCTCTGTCTATCATTAAATATTCAAAAAATGGACACTAAATAACTTTTTAAATTTCGGAAGAAACACCTCACCAATAAGTTATGGTTTTCTTGGGATGAATTAAAATATAGTTCTAGTGTTTTAAAACTATAAAACAACTAATTGAGTTTTGAAACATATAAAATAAGAATTATTTTAGGGGAAATATAAAAAATTAACATTGAATTATTTTTGATATATAAGAAAAAATTTAACATAAATGGGATATGTGATCTACTTCAGATGATTAAAAACATTTAGAATATACTAAAAACATTAAAAATGTGCATCAAAGGGTTAAAAACAAATAAATGACCCCATATTTCTATGAAATCTCTAGTAAATGGAAATTGATAATTTTTAATAATTTTAGTATATTCACCTCATAAATATGAGTTAGGAATTTTTTAGGAAGATTAGAAAAACTATTCTAGTGATGTAAATTAATAAAAAATGTATTTAATGTTAAAAATATAGAAAAAGGCCATGAATGGATATGAAATAATAAGAAAATGACCACTGAATTATTTAATATTTTAAAAAATAAATATGCTTTATTATGATGTGTGATGTTCTTGGAATGATTAGAAAAGTAGTTTTTAGAAATAGTAATGGGTTTAAAAACATGCATTAAAGGGTCTCAACCACAAAAATGCATTAATATTTCCCTAAAATATTAGGAATGAGTGATTATTAATATTTTAAATGAAATAATATATCTACCATAAATTAGGGTTTTGGTTTTCATAGGATGCCAAAAAAACCCCATTTTTAGTGATTTAAAACCCTAAAACAGTCCTATAATAGTCAAAATATGGAAATAGGCCATTAATTAAAATAAAACAATAAAAAAATTATTGTGGAATTTTTTTACCATTTAATCATAGAATACATGTTTATTCGATGTGTGATGTATTTGGAATGACAAAAATGTAGTTATAAAAAATATTACAATTTTTATGAACATGTGTTATAGGATCAGATCAATGAAAATTGACTCATCTTTGCATGAAATCCTTCATGATGATGATAGATTTACTTTTAAATTTTTTGAACACATATAATATCAATATGTGTTTCAGATTTCTGATCATGATGGAAATTTAAATAATGTTGTTTTAAGACAATAAATTGAGCATGAAATGATAAGAACTTTCAAGATGACAATAAATTTACATGAAATCATACAACAAGTATTTTTGAATTAATTATGACATGAATAAATATATGACACATGAAAATTCTCAGGTATTTAGAAACGGTAATTTGGGTTGGATACAGGCTTGTCAATTTGAAATTGTACCCTTTTAAGGTGTTAGGGTGTAGTTATATACTGAATAATGAAAAATAGAAGTTTTTCTCAATTAAATTGTTTACATATTGATAATTTCTGATATGTTAAGTATTTAGAAAACTTTTTATGGTTAGAAATGATTTTTGGGAATAATTGTTTTCTTGAAAATTATAGTTTTTGGAATTTTTTCAATTAATATGAACACCTTTTGATGTTAAAAATAATTCTTAAAAATATTGATTTTTAAAAATACGGTAAAAATGGGGTAAGTCGTAGTATATGAATAATTGGGGTTTATTGATGTTTTTAATTCTAAAAGTTATAATTATTGAACCTTTCTACCTTGTTAGAATCATTTTTCAATTGTGTGTTAAATTTACCACAAGAATGGAATTCATGGGGCTCTTTTCAGTTGTCAAGATATTGATCGTAATGTGGTGTATCCAAGTTCTGAATTTTTAGAAATCTAGTAGTAGATATGGTAGAAGTATTTCCACTAGAATAAAAATCAATATACTTTTAGTTTGGTGGAAGGGGATATAAAATCTATAAATTATTGGAATACCCGATGATATGTAAAAGTAATGCATAATTTTAAATAACCGAACCTTTTGAAATATGCCTATGTATTTCACTTAAAGGTAATCTAGAAGATATGAATGATTCATTAGAGTGTTTTCCTAAGTAGATAAGAGTAAATCACTGACTGAGGAAATGTAAATGTGATTGAGATAATGCATAAGGGTCTTTTCCCTGTGACAAATATGGTAACCTACCATAGAAAATATATAGTTCATGACATTTAAAGGTCATTTGAGATCCTCTAAAACATGATTAAGGGTATTTCCAAACTACGATAATAGTCACTATGGATGGTGATTTTAATAAGGGTGAGGAATGTGGTATATATAATGTATGTTTTCTAGAAAAAAATTGGAACTACACATTTCATTAATAAGAAAGTGTTTCAAACAATCAAAAAAATATTGTGAATTTTCCTAGGAAGATATTTAACTAAAATAAGGGGTGATTCCTAAGGGTATCCAATTTTCATTCATAAACCTCCTAATGATTAACAAATGAATGCTTGATGTGTTTTTGCAAAAAAAATAAATTTAATATTAATATATTTATTATGTATAAAAAAGTGGTTTAGGGCCATTTCAACCAGAACAAAATGGATATACCCTAGTTTTATCCTCTCATTTATTCCTCCCTATTTCTGAATTAATCACCACAAATTCTTAATAGAAGATAGAACAGACTGAATTATATATTAGAAAAGGTTAGGAATATCAACTTATATATGTATTATTTTCATATTTCTCAATATTACATTGAATATTTCTAAAAATCTATAATCCTGTAGATTTTTATTTGTATTTTTGTAAATATTTAATTTGGATTTTAATTATACTATGTTATTTTATAAGTGGAGTCATGTCAAGTTTATACGGTTGGATCCTATTTGATTCATGTGTAATAATTATGACATATGTTGTGTGACTAATAGGTGGTGGTAGATTTTGATATTTGTGACTATGAATGAAAACACTTTCAGTTTTTGTTGTTTGTAAAGGAAAAATACATATAGCTTCAAGTAGATGATAAAGTGTTAGAACTGGACCAGTTTCATTCTATGAATCCATGGTTTGATAGGTTGGGATGAATATTTATTAATCTTAGGATGTAATATTATATTAGTTTATTTAGTGTAATGCAGATGGTGTGAATGTTATCGCAATGGCAATAGAGGTTTTTTATGGTGTGGTCATAGTATTGGTTATAGCCTCTCACTATGGGTTTGAGTTCATTGGGGTCATTTACACACATGACATTTCCAAAAAGGGTGTTTCTACCACATCTTGTTAGTTTTATAATTCTACATCAGATTATATTAAGAGTGATGATGTTAACCATTCATACAGAATAGGTGAACCCCATATTTTACTATATAAGGTGGTGGAGATCACCAAATGAGAGTAAGATTATCAACATAAATGTGATGTCTTTTCAGGATTCTATGTCAATGGTTTTTAAAGATTTTATATGTGATCTTACCTAAGTGGTGTGTTATGGGCATGTCATTGGGACATTGTGGTTGAGTCATAATGGTTGTATGTTATGGGATGGAATGTGATTCCAAGTGATACTAAATTAGTGATAAGGTTGATGGTATTTTTTTTATGATTAACTATGGATGTATTATTCCACTATAGCACTACTAAAGATAGGTTCAAGCTATGTTTTGTCTTATTTAGCATGAGTAGAACTGGTTACATGACATCAGTATTTCCATTTATTTTTATTTTCATACAATGGGATGCATATGAATATTAGCTAGGGACACCATTGGTGGTGGACCACTATGTTCAAACGAAAACCCAAAATGGTTCATCCTGTACACATGCATCCATTATATTTCATGGAATATGTAATGTTGAGTATTCATTGTCATGAGATTAGTTGGTATAGATACATTGATAATTCATGGAAGGGATGATATGGTTTTTAATATGGGCTATGTGGTTCCTTCGTTTTGGGTTGGTGATTTATTTTAGTCACCTCATCCATGTACGTAATTTATCCACTCATGAGAAATCCTATTTACATTTAGATAATTTAATAGGATTTATATATGTTTATATGGTTTTAATTTTTATATTCTTGTTTTTTTTATTTTAAATTATTTTATTCTTCTTCTATTATTGAAGTTGTGTAATAATATATTATCTTGAGATGGTATATTATCCATAGTATCATACCATAAACCATCATTGTTTTCCTGGATGGTTGAACATTAAAAATGTTGTTTCTAGGGACTTCTAGATCCCAGGTATGAATACTATATATTTAGCTAGGTTGTAATGTTACAATGTGGTTTTAGAGAAAGGGGATTCTAAAGTGGAATTAATTGGATTCTTGTATTTTATTTAGGTTTTGGTAGATGGAGGATCTCGTTGAATTCATAACATGCTTTTTTAAATGAAACAATCAATAATCATGTTACTATATTAAAATCCTAAACATGTATTGATGAAAATGAGTGTTACTAGAAGAATTGGGATTGTTGTTCAAAATTAAGTGGTTATAGTTGTGTTATTTTATTTATACACATATATATTTCTTGTTACATATTTCTATTTTTTGGAAATTAACCCTAAAAGAAATATTTTGTAATCATGCATCAATATGATAACAAAGGGATTACATGACATGTGTCTTCCTACTTGTGATTCTAATTGCAGTTATTAAATAAGATGGGGATTGGAATATTATAATATGAAGAACAGATTATATAGTCTTTTCTCATATATCATTCTGGTGGAATAATCCTCAATTTGATTAGGTGTATAAATATTTGGGTGAATATTTATTTGGATCCAACATGTATATGGTGTGTGTGGTACCTAACCTTGGATTAGGTAGGTAGGAACATATAGAAATGTGATGTGTATCATGGCTGCGGTTAGGAATTGTAAGGGTCGGTGGGTTGTGTTGTTGATTAACATTTTTAATATTTCCAATATCTAAACAATTATATATATATTGATCATGGGATTAGTGCATAGGATCCCCAGTTCTTCTTAAGTATTGGATAGATGTGAATCATAGGGAAAGGATTTTAGGACCTGTATATTTAATTGACCTCTAGGTTCATGGAACTGATTCATACAAGGAATATTTGAACAAATATTAATAGCCATAGATATAATTTGATCATGAAAAATGGTTGGACCCTAGTAAATGGATTAATATATTGATTCAGTATGGATAATTCATTATTAGATATTGACACCCACAAGGTGTAGGGTAATGTTGGAAACATATATGCTTAATGTAATATTGAAAAACTGGTGAGATATATAGGTATATACAGGTAAACAATTGGGGTTAACATGTATATATTTTGAAGCGGATAAATTTTGTTTTCATAGAAGTTAATGACTTATTAGATGGGTTTATACCTAGACAAATAGTGTTTTCAGCCTTTATATTTATCATTTTGTCACTGTTATAATAGGTACACCTTAAAACATTTCATTGTTTTACTTTTTGTTAAGCGGGTAAGGATTGAGTTTGAATTGGTATGAATCCTATAACGGTGAAGTCAAAGGTTTGTTGGAATCTCATATTTACCCTGAATGGTCTTTAAACTTATAGGGAATTACACATCCTGTAATAGTTGTACATGACATGTAATAATTATTCATGCAATTCATGAACTTTTTCATGCCATGATTGTTACATGTTGTGAGTGTTCAGTACACACCATGATGGAATTAATTATCTGTTATTATCTTAGAGATTTAGTGTTTAATGAAAATGGTATTTGTTTCGATGGTTACAAAACAGATGTATTACATGTCATTTATTAGTATTACATGTCTTCTAAGACGCTATTATTAATGGGGTGTTATAGATTATACGTGAATTCTACATTATAAAAAAATTAAATCATTCATAGTGTGTAACTGGTATACACAGAGTGTAATGCCTTAACAACAGCCTATAAAACTAGAAGTGCGCTTTGAATTCTCTCATCCACATCTATATTTTCCTCTACCTAAACCCAAATCCTTACCTATATGATTTAGCATCCTTCAAACCATATTGGATCCATTATTTAGCATTCGATCGCCACTGGTTTTTCACTTGATAGGTGGGTAATTTTTCTCCCTCATTCTCTGTGTTTCTATCTTTATAATCTTTGGGGTTCTCAATGGATCATATTTGAATGAATGGATATGATATCTATGGTGTTGGATCTTGCTTCAACATTTATTTCTGAGATCTTCTTCACCTTTTTTCTCATTAACAAGTTTCGTTCCATTTGTTGAGTTTAGGAACGATGTAGGGCGTTCTATCTCGATTAGATAAACTGATTCTTCCTAAATTTCATGACTTATTTCAACTATTGATTTAAATTCAATTTCCCAAATTTTATATCAATTAAATTGTTAAAAACCCTATTCTAGTGAATCATGAGATTTAAAATTGTTTTTTAATTTAAATTTGTAACACCCCCAATTTCATGGAATTGGGGTGTGTTTATTAAATTTTATTGATTTAAATTTATATATTTAAATTGTGGATTTGGTGGAAATGATTTCAATTATATTTTTGAATATAATTGTCTAAAATAAATTTTTATGTGGATAGAATTTATTTTGGATTGATTTAAAACATGTGAAAATTGATTAAAATGGTTTGTTAAAACACTATTGATTTTATCTTGTGAAAATGGCATGTTTTTTTAACACCAATTCGTTTATAAATGGAAAAATTTCAATTTTTACATGGGAGAGTGAGATATAATTTTATTTGAAGTATTATTGAATCAAATTACCCAAAATTTAAGATAACATGCAAACATTATATAGTTGGTGAGTTGTATGGATATACTCTACGCTATTAAAACATTCTAAAACATACATGTAGTAGGTCACATCACAGATTGGAGGGTGATGAATAACCTTCGGCCTATGTTAGGAGGACATCAGTATACCCATTTTCCTGGGATCACATAGAGATTTCAGAATCCTATCGATACTTAATACTATCCTACATACTTGGAAGACGACCAAGTTGTATTCTTTTTTATGTATATATGAGATATAACTCTCTGCCAATGATTTAATATTTCATTACAAGACTTTTCAAGATTTACATAGTCTTTTTATGTAACTATTTTATTTAATCCATTTTTTTAGAAATATTCCATATCTTTTTTAGTAAATCCATTTCTTTAAAAGTATTTTCCATCATTTTAAAACTATATAGAATGTCTTGTTTAAAGATGATCTTGAATTTCCAAACCTCTTTATTTTAAAAATTGAATAGTTTTCTTGGGATAATCTATATTTTTTATATGTTATGCAATATTTGGCGGTATCCAACTATGCTTCATCCCACACACTAAATTTTCCTTCGAGTCTTCGTTGAATGTTTTCTTATAAGATCCGGATAAAGGAAGGGACCTCTTGGAGGTGGATAAAGTTGTTGAGCTTGGGACTTGGTGAGTCATGTTCATAGGGTCTGTTGTGATATAATACTTTTTTGGTACATGCTTTCTAGTACATTTGAGCTTTTAATGACTTGTTATATTTTGTAACATTACTCCCAGTGGAGTATCTTTTATATACTTATTGTCTTTTTTGTCTTATATCCACTATGTCTTGTGGAAAAATATTTCACACTTCCATGTTATATGATGTCTGGTGCTATTTGATGACCCATGGGGATCAAGAATTCTCTTTGGGCTACGTCAGGGTCAGCTCAACTATCATGTTACCAGGGTACCCCGGATGGTTTGTGATAAAGTGGTATCAAAGGAGGTTGTTGAGCTTTCGTCTTGAAGTATTTATGACTTTTTCTAATATTGTAAGGACATAGGGGTAATTATTATTGAATTTCTGGCCAGCTCCCACTATAATGAACCCTATGTATCTAGGGGTTGTTAGGGATGTACATATTAAGGTTTAGTTCTAGTACTTCGAAAATTCTAATTTGGATAGATTTGAATCAAAATCTGGTGGTTCTATCAGTTGGGATTAATTTACCTTATTACTCTATTTAAGAACTACCTGATGTCATAAACATTATCTATAGATGATGTATAGCATAATGCCTCTGAGAAGATGTGCAAATCATATCTAGGAGGAATCTTATACTGATCCACAACAAATGAATCCTCCAATGGACCCAAATCGTGTGGATGTGATTTTGCGCACTATCCATGCTCTAGGATAGGCATAACCTCTTGTCCATATTTAGGATCCAGCTGTGGATACTCTTCAGGATGTTCTCAGAAATAATTATAAAGAGTTCCTTCACTTAAAGCCACAATTTTTCAAGGTCTCTATCAATAATCAATATGTTTAAGAATGGTTGGGTAGGGTAGAACATCTATTTGAGTTCTTGGAGACATTGGTCGAGATCAAGGTGAAATGTTCCACCTTCTTGCTTGAGGTACCCAATAAGAGATGGTGGGACATGATGGTAACAACAATGAAACATAAGGGATTTGAGTGTAAGAATTTCATGTTTATTTTCAGAAATCATTTCTATCCAGTTTCATTGGTGTTGTCTAAGACTGTGGAGTTGTTAGAGATTGGGAATACTGAGAAAATCATGACAAAATATTCAAATCTCTTTATTGATGTAGTGATGTTTTATCATAAGAGAGTATCTAATTAAATTATGATGGCTTGATGCTTAGATTTAGGACATCGATCATATATCCATTATTTATTTCTCTTACTGTGGCTTCCCACTAATGCTGACGTGCTAGAAAGGGAAACAATTCTTGAGATAGACCTGGATGTTAAGTCCAGATTATCCGGAGTTTCTTTCCCCCCCAATGTTAGTGTTACCTCCTTCAAATGAAAACATAATTGTGATTATTATCACTATATTTATCTATGTAATAGTCATTCTAGACCACCTATAGTATTAGGAGGAATTTTATTGACTTGTTATCAGTGTTGCAAGACATAACATTCTAAGAGGGTGTGCACCACAGCACCTAAGAACTATTGATACTGCCGACAATCAAGGAACTTATTGATATTCATCCATCATTTCTCTACTCCACATAGAGTATTGTTATCATCAATATCCTCCTAAAACTAGGGAGAAACTAGATGAATCACGTCCAAAAGGGTTCCTTCCATTGGAATCAAGAATGAATCTTCTTCATGTATTGGATGAGTCTCTAGAGGAAGCCATCATGGGTCCAGTGACCATGAGAGGCACCATTACTATAGAATCGTCATTAGTGACTTCCCTATTTGATACTGGTGCATCTCATTTGTTTATTTAAACCCATATTGTTAATCATCTTAATCATTTTATGAAGAAACAATCTTCTACATTGGATATTACTACACCCCTTGTTATGAAGAGAGAGAATGGTCTTTGTAGTCCCACATATGTCTTCTCTTTTTCATTTTTCACGATTTCATGAAAACTGAAAAAAGTTCATCATTTTAAGAAGTTAATTTTTATATTTTAAGGGGTTATTATTCCTTATAAGCACATTTGGGGGGGGGGTGGGTTAACCATAACGGTCACTAATGGGACAACCACATTATATTACCAGTGGTTTTCATTATGCACCAGAAAACAAGTTTGAGACTAGCAGTGGCTAGATTAGAAGGTGTTTTAACCCACTATAATTTTACCATAAGATGTCATATATGAGAGGGTTTTAACCCCCGCTATACTCGAACTCATGTTATAGGATGTTCTAAACCTCCTCTAATTGAGTCTTAATATTTCTGTTATAGGCGGTTTTTGGAACAACCATTATTTGTGGCCCATATTAGAGGGGTTTAGAACCCCCTCTAATTTATAAAAAGTATTATAGGATGTTTTAAAAACCACCTCAAATAAGTAATAAAATTTTAACATTGTGTATAATTAATTTTTATATTCCCTTCGGTCGCCCTCCCAAACCCCTCCCGGTTCAATTCCCAAACTCTCCTCCAATTCCCCTCGCCTCCTATTCAACAATGTTGGGTCCAATTCCCATCACCACCAATCTCCAATTCAATGTAGTCAATGTTCAGCCACTCACCTCCCCTTATCGTTGTAGCCTTCAATTCCTTGTAGTGTTTGCCACCACCCCTTATTGTTGAAGAAGCACATGTTCACCTCCAATTCCCTATAGCCTCCTCCCACTATAAAATTTTTGGTCGGTGGGATTTTATCATAGGACCATCATATTAATGATCCACCACCTCAACCACTAAAGAAACTGTAATATGATAATTTAAGTTCCCATTAACACACACACATATATATATATATATATATTTGAAATATTATTTAAATAAATTATATTTGAATAAATATTAAAATACATATAAATATATAACATACATATATATATATATCAATATATACATTTTTTTTCATGTATGTATGTATTTATATTATAATACATTAATATTATATTTAATTTATAAATTTATATATTTTATATATTTTATATGTGTATTTACATACATTTGAGTAAATTTATTTTATAATTCTATCAATGTTATGTATATACAATAATATTTATGTATATATAAATATAATTATGTAAATTATTTATATATTTAAATACATATTTATATTTTACGTACTTGCTTATTTATAATATATACACATACATTTATTTATTTATAAGTATTGATTTTATATATTTAGATAATGTCTTTAGAAATATATTTATTTAAGTTATTTCAAAACATATATTTATTTTTATGTGATAATATATTTATTTGTATAAATTGTATAATAATATATATTAGTAAAATATAACTTATATTATATGAAATAAATATATATGAAATATAATTTATAAATATATTTTTGTTATTTATAATAAATATTATCTGAAATACAATTTATTCAAATATTTTATATGAAATAAAATTTATTCAAATAATTATATAATGTTATATGAAAAACAATTTTATATTATATATAATATATATTTATATTACATATATTTCATATTATATAAAAATCAATATACAAAAATTTATATAATTTATTTCAATAAATATATTTCATGTTATGCACATTAAAATATATTTATTTCAATAAATATAAATGTATATTATTATACATTAATATATATGTATTATAATAAATATATTTGTATAATATTGTGTACATTAATATATATTTACTTTCATAAATTTTATACCATATAATATTTATAATATGTAATATAATATCATAAAATTATTATTTTAAAATATATTTTATTTTTAACAATACAAATTATAAAAACTAACAACTTGGGTTTTAATCGGATATATTTTTTAAATAAATTATATTTATGTATATATTTATATAATTTGTTTATGATTTTTTATTATGTCTAATTAATATTATATGAAATACAATTTTTACAATTAAATATATATAAATGTACATAAAATTATAAAATTATATTTATGTATACATATAAATACTATTAAATACATTTTCATAATTGGAAATATAGAATATAATTAAATTATATATATATTTACTAAATTAATTTATTATTTATATGGTTTACTTATATATATAATATAAATTTATATATAAATGAATATTTATAATTAAATATTGATAATATATTATATATATAATGTAATTTAATATATAATAAATATAATAAATGTATATATATATATATATATTAATATTTAATTTTAATTTTTCCTATATTATATTTATTTGTATACATAATATAATATAAATGTATTTATACATAAATATATAATAAAAATGTAGTTAACATAATATATGTGAAATTTTAATCACAATATAAATGTATAGTATTTGTAAAACCATATATAAGTTTTATATATTTGAGGAAATATATTTATAATTAAATTTATATTATGTATACTAATAAAAAATATTTATACATATAACATGTATAAATATTTATTTAATGTATTAATATAATTTATTTATATATAGGTTTATAATGAATTTAAATACATTTATATAATGTGTTAATTTAATACACACACATGCACACATATATGTTGTAAAATTTGAATTTATATGAAATTTATTTTTAAAAAACAAATTAAAATTTAGAGGGGGTTAAAACCCCTCTAATCAAATGTATTAGCAACAATTTATAAACCACCAATACTGTCATAAATTATAGGGGTTTACAACCCCATATAATTTAATAAATTATAAGGGGTTACAAACCCCCTAAATCTAAAGGATTAATGTCAATTCATGTCCCCCTCAAATTTATGAGATTAAAGGGGGTTTTAGACCCCTACTATTTCCTTAAAAAATGAATTTTATGGTTATATATATATAGTCTCTAATATCCAAATGAATCATATATAAATACAGTGCCTCTAAAATAAAACCAAACATATAGGGCCACTAATTAGTAAATTACCGTTGGTTTTGACAAAAATCTATATAAAATCGAACAAAATATTAGAAAACAAAAAGCAAATAAATTTAAAGGGGGTTGTGCATAACACCATCTAAAAATCCACCGCTAAACTATTGTTTTGTTTGGAGTGGGATTTTTTTGTATCTTAACATGAAATCTATTGATGTTATATTTAGGATGGATTGGCTCGTTTCTAATAAAGTCCAAACTGATTGTTATCATCGATTGTTCTACCATACAACACCCAGTGGTGCATCCCATATCATTCAATAATATTGGGACCTTAGGTCGAGTAGAGCCAGAACATTTTATCCAGAGTTGTGGAAAATGGTATGAGTGTTTTCATTTGATCTGGAGTGGGAATTGTAGACCAATAATCTCTCTCTCATCATTGTCGAGTTTCACGATGCGTTTCCTTCATATTTATATGGTCTTCCACATGTATGGGAAGTTGAGTTCTCTATTTACTAAATTCCTAGTACTCAACCAGTTTCAATTCACTCCTACCACTTGGCACAAGTGGAATTGAAAGAACTAAAGTCATAGTAGAAAGATCTTCTCGAGAAAGGCTTTATATGGATAAGTGTGTCACCTTGAACAGCGATGGTTCTCTTTTCTAAGAAGGAAAATGGGTCTCTTCGCCTATGTGCTGATAATCGAAAACTAATTCAAGTCAGGATAAATAACAAATATATATTTCCATGGAGTCATGGTCTATTTGATAAGTAGAAATGTGAAAAGTGGTTTTCAAATATTGATCTTCAGTCTGGTTACCATAATCAGAGGATAAAAGAATATAAGATTCAAAAAACTACCTTTCATAAAAGGTACATGAATTATGAGTACCTTGTTATACCCATTGTTCTGACAAATTCTCCAATAGTATTCCTCGCTTTGATAACAAATATCTTCTATGAGTATCTGGATACATTTTTAGTGGTCTTTGTGGATAAAATCCTTGTTTAATCTAAATCTGAGCAAGAACATGTACATCCTCCAAGAACATTTCTGATCCTATTAAGAAGTCATTAACTCTGCGCCATGCTCTCAAATTGCGATTTTGGGATTCAGGATGTGAAATTCTTGAGTCATGTGGTGTCTAAATATGGTATATCAATTTGTCATGAGAATTTGAAGGCTGTTATGACTTGGGAGAAACAATGAAATGTCTTTGAGATCCAATACATATTGGGATTAAGCATAATATTACCACAGGTTCATGAAGGAATTCTCAAAGTTGGCATCTCTAATGACTGCTCTAACATGGAAGGGGTGATGTTTTCATAGGATGACAATTTTTAGAATTTTATTTTTTTCTAAAACAAATTTGGAATAATGAACTAGTTTTGACTCTTCCAGAAGCTGGGTAGGCCTATATGGTATTTTGCAAACCATCAGGTTCGAGCTTGGGTTGTCTTCTTTTTCCTAATGAACATGTAGTTTCTTATGGACCTCTTTAGCTTAGGTCACATGAGAATAATTACCCATCCCATGACCACTAACATGAAACAATAATTTACCCTCTAAATATAAGGTGTCATTACATTTATGGAGAATGGTTTACTATGTTTTCAAACCACAAATGTATAAGTTATATCTTCACTCAAAAATATTTGAATATTCATCTGAGGCGTTGGGTGGAGTATCTATAGTCATTCAACATTGAAATTTCATATAGCCCAAGGAAATGGATTTTCATTGTAGATTCAGCAGAAAACATCCAACATTGTTAGTGAAAGAATCCCTAGAGGAGTCGTATTTTTTTTTCTCATTTTGCACAGTTTCGTATCAGAATTTAGGTGAAAGTGGATGAATTTTCTTTATACATCATTCATTTATTGTTCTTTCTTCTCTAGATGTCTCTTCATGATCATTATCTTGATGATGAATTATATATCATTAGATATCTTCTTTATTGTGGCGATATAGTTTCCCTATGTTCATTTTCCAAAGAGGGTTTTATATGCTATTAGAGTCACCTAATAGTGCCTTTAGCGGAATGTTAGGTTATGATGGGGGATTTTCATAATTCCTAGTGGTAAGTGCACCGAATAACCAATAAAATGTTTTATGATATGCCGTGGTAGTTCTAGTGCCCATGGATGAGGCGATACATTTCTATGTTTTCCTCTCATTGTTATACGTGACAGTAGGTTAAGGTCGATCACCTGAAGTCTTCGAGTTTACTTCAACCACTTCTAGTCCTTAATTGGAAGTGGGAGGAGTCTCTATGGACCTTTTTCTTGGGTTACCTCATACCTAGAGAAAGAAGACTACGATATGGGTTTTGATCGACAAGCTGACCAAGTCGGAAAACTTTATACCAATTCAGGATACATCTTAAGTTCAGGAGTTGGGAATTCTCTATGTGACAGATATTATTCATTTTCACAGAGTTAAATTTTCTCTATTATTATATAGATATTCTTGGTTTACCTATCACTTATTTAGAGGCATATCAGAGGTACTATGATCTCAGGTACCCATGAGAACGACCTACTATCTGTAGTCAAATGGCTATATAGAGAGATCTATATATATTCCTGATGATATGATTCATGTTTAGTTCATTTACTTCAATGGTTATTGGGATGATCACTTCAGAATGGCTGAGTTCTATTATAACAATATTTATCTGTCCATGATCAAAATGGAACCATTTGAGTCCTTGTATGTCCGGCCTTGTAATATTTTTTGTACTGGTCGTAGGTTGGGGAAAGTCCCATGGTTAGATCAATGTTGGTACATGAGAGGATAGTTAATATTCAGCTAATTCATAGGATAATATTGACATTATAGAGACAATATAATCCTTATATGGATTGAAACTGTTGACCTATGGAGTTTCTAGAAGGTGATAAGGTCTTATTGAAGGTTTCACACTGGTTGGGTCATCGACGGTTTGGGAGGCATGTAAAGCCTTCTTCTCATTTTTTGGGACCTTTTCATGTTATTTATCAGATGGGGAAAGTTTCATACATTATATAACTACCACTATAGTTGATATTGATATATAATATATTCCATGTATCATAGTTGATAATGTAACTTTCGGATCCATCTCATATTTTAAGATGGAGTGATATTGAGATCGAACCTAATTTGTCTCTGAGGGAGCATCCAATTAGTGTAGTTGATTCTGAGACCAAGGTACTTCATTGGAGGATTATACCTTTGGTTCAAGTGCTATGGATGCGTGGTTTTTCTAATCAAGAGACATGGGAATGTGACACACTAATGAGAGAGTTGTGGCCTAATATTTTTAGCGTGGACTATTCTTAAAAACATTTTGGGGATAAAACAGTTTCATTGTGGGGAGGTTTTAACATTTTGTTACAACTCTAAAAAGAACACCTTAAACCTTATCATGGATTTTCTTTTCATTGACTGGGAAAGTGTTGAGTATGAATTGGGAGGAACCCTATAGTGGTGAACATAGAGGTTTGTTTTCCTCTCACCTATAACCAAGATTTTCTGCAGAATACTAACGAATTACAGGTCATGTAATAGTATTTCATTACATGTAATTATTTTGAATGTAATTCTTAAACAGTTTCATGCCACAATGGGTACACATCGTGAGTTTTCAGAGCATGCCATGATGGAATAAAAGATCGTCTTTTAACCTGGAGCGTCTATTTTTAATGAAATATTGTATGTGTTTCGACTCTTAAAAAAAATAATAAACACAAATTGAGTATTGGTATTAAATGTGTAGTAATACAATATTTATTAAGGGTATTTATAGATTCTATGTGTCTTCACCATTATGAAAATAAAATATTTCACAATGTGTAACTGGTTTACACATCGTGTAACTCCCAGACAACAGCCTATAAAAGTATCAGTGTGCTTGGAATTTCTCTCATCCTCTTTTCTAGTTTTCTCTACCTCATCCTAATGCCTTCCCAAGATGATTTAGAATCCTTACAATATTAGTGAATCCATTGCTTTGGCATTCAATCATCATTTCTTCAATTCTTGCTATCTTGGTAAATGTTATTCCTCGTTATTTATGTTTCTCTCTTTATCCTCTATTGGGTTTTCAATGGGTCGTCTTGGAATTGGTGGAGATATGGCCTATGGTGTTGGATCTTGCATCTAGGTATAGTTTCAAGAGATTCATTAACTATTTTCTTATTGACAAGTGTCGTTCAAAGTGTTGAATTTTAGGAAGTGGTAGGTGGTTCAATTCCTATTAGCCAAATTGTTTATTCCTAAATTGCAAGATTTATTTTCATTATTGATTTAAATTCAATAGAAAAAATTTTATTTCAATTAATTGTTAAAAAACCAATTCTAGTGAATTGGGATATTTGAAAAGGTTTGGGTATTGAAATTTGGAAAACCCCCAATTCCATTGAATTGGGTTTTGTTTTTGGATGTTGGATTATTAAAATTATTGAATTTAAATTTTGGAATTAATAGAAATTATTTCAATTAAAAATTTAAATTTAATTGTGGAAAATGATTTTTTAAAAGGAAGTAATTGGTTTTGAATGGATTTAAAACCTCTAAAAATGGATTTAAATGATTTGATAAAACCTAGTAGTTTTATCTTGTGAAAATGGAATATTTTTTGTTAAAACCTATGGTAAAATTAGCATTTTGAAATAGAATAATCGGATTTAATTGTATTTTAAGTAGTCTTAAAATAAATTTTCCATTCTATTAGAGAATTTGCAAGCCTTGGGTAGTTGGATAGTTATTCTGATAAACTATACGTTGTTACAACTTTCTAAAACATACATGTGGTGGGTCACATCCCAGATTTGAGTTTGACAAGTCACCTTGTTCCAATATCAGGGGGACATGAGTATATTCATTTTTATGAGATCAATTATGGAGTGTATAATCCTATATATGGTTAACACTATCATACTTAATTGGAAGAAGACCATGTTCCTCCATTTATTATTTATATATGACATATAAATGTATTCCAATGTCCGAAAACAACTTTAAATTCCTTGGTCAGATTTATACAAACTATTTATGTAACAGTTTTATTTATTCCGTAGTTTTAGAAACATTCCATCTCTTGTAATTTAAATCATGGTATTTCAAAGTATTTTCCATCATTTTGAAATTGTATAGAATGTTTTGTTTAAATATTGTCTTCAATTTTGAAACCTATTTATTTGGAAAATAGTAAACTTTTCATTGGATAATATATATTTAGAATCTATTATGGATGTTTGGTGGTATCCTACTAGGCTTGGGCTCACACACTACTTTTTCCATCAGTTGTTTGTATAATTTTTTATTCCAGGTTCATGCAAGGGGAAGGGATCTCTTGCATGGGGATCTTGATGTTGATCTTAGGACTTTTTGGGTCGTTTCCTTTGGGACCTTGGGGATGTTTTCCTCATTTTTTGGTACTTGGGTTGTAGTCCATCATGGATTTTTATTCCGTGTTATATTATGGAACTTTACTCCCATTAGAGTTTCTTTTAATTGCATATTGACTTGCTTGTCTTCCAACTTCTATTTATTGTAACAAAACAGTTCCCACTAGAATATTCTAAGATTCTAGGTGATATTTTCCAACCGATGTGGATTGGGATACCTGCGTACCCGAGCTATTTCTTGACATGATAGGTAGTGGATCTCTAGGTAACTTGAAAAAAGACATTATGAGACCCTAAAAGATAGTTATAGAAAAGGATTGGGGATTCCCAACTAGATTTAGTTTTTAGGGATATTTTTTAAATGTTATAAGATAGGTAATATATGAACCAAATAAGATCAATAATCAATGGAGTGATATGCATGTTTTCAAAAGGAACATCAGTAGAAATATTATTGGGAGAAAACATAGGTAGTTGGGGATCATGGTTCTTGTTATAGCGAGGAATCTGATATGGGACCAAGAGAATTTATAGGATATGGTAACAAGGATATGACTATACATTCAAGATGGGGTGGTTCTCAGGATAACCAATACTGAGGGATGTGGTTGGAAGTCGGTCTGACTTTGTACAAATGAAAAATATTGGGTTGTCATTCTTTAGGTAAGCTAGTAGTGATCGAGATGATGTACTTAGAACATGCATGCGAATTATTTCTAGTAATTAGTACACTATTAGTGTAGTGGTTTTAGTTTTTAATATCATATATTTTCTCACAATGTTCTTGGGTGACTGATCAAAAGATTATATTCTAGAAGACGTATATCCATCCTGTATGATATGAGAGGGGAGTGATTATTGGTATTATGTGTGGTAATGACAATTTTCAAGTGGGGGCTATGTGTGTGTTGTATTAGGTATCTTGTTCAAGATGATTCAAAGTCATTAATTCAAATGGTATATAATTTTAGAAGATTATATTTATATCTACAATAAGTATACCCATTTCAATTATATCCATCAATATTTGAGTTTGGTAGGATGGGATATGAAATTTGTAATGTATTTGAAGCATCTTTGATATAAAGAAGAAAGACTTAATCTGTAATGTTTTTGGTGTTTAGAATAAGGGTTTTGTCTCATACAAAAAGGTAACCTAGATGATATAAAAGATTCATTATAGAATTTTCCAAAGTACATTAGAGTAAATCTATATATTAGGAAATATGTTAGTGTTTGTTTCCAAAATATGTAAGAGTAACTGTTGAATGTCATGAAACGCCCCAATGGGTCATGTTCCATGACAAGCCCAAGACCTCCTCCAATAGTCCAGGGGTGTGTTACTAGTGCCGAGTAGTCATCTATAAAAAATGAGAGGCCTTTGACTATGTACATATACATGCTCAAATGACTAGGAATGAAACCACCAACATCAATTCATTAAAAAACTACTACTAACCACAAGGTACAACAAAAAGTAAGGTACAAATGAAAAAACATGCATGTATACTAGCCAACAAAAAAGGGAAAATGAACACAAGAATGTACTCAAGTCACTGAAAGATCATCCATAGAAACCCCTACTTGACGGGGTGGTGCAAGCCATCTTTTAGAAGTTGTATGAGCTCACCTTGTCCTCCTGGTCATTCTACGCACCACCTAGTACGGGCCCACCTATGCCTCTGCCAAAACATCAGTCATCAACACAAGACATGAAACGTGTGGGAAATGATTTTTTAGGGTTGAGAAAAATAGTACTTAGTAGTACTCCCTAGAACCGCAACAGAAAGGCCCCAAAAATAGTACACAAGAAGTATTGTTAGCTCACACAAGTATATGTCCATTACACTAAAAGAAATACTATCGAATGAAGTCCAAAAAACATATAATATCAAAGAGATATGTATTACTGATGAGACACTTAATCCCAAATAGAAAATAATCCCTGATGAGAAACTCAGTCCTGATTAGACACCTAGTCGTAGTATGTCACGTAGACTCCAAGTCACGATTCCACCAAGTTAGATAGTCATCGAGTCTCTACTGGCCATAGGATTTCGTTCATAGCACACTTATTATGAGAGAACGTACTCCTCAAACCTATCATCATAATTCAACTTCCATAAAAACACACGTAGAGTATCTTAATAGGACCAATTCTTTTTTGAGGGTCCCAATGCCACAAATAGCTCATCAAATGGACTAACGATTTGATAGTTATGGAAAATTAAGTAAAAAGGGGAAGATTAGGTCTGGGTCCAGTTTGACTTGGTTAGACCATACTAACCTGACCCATTAGGTCAACCCATCCCACTATCATCCCAGCCTATTATACGACCGACCCACTATTGGCCTAGCTCGTCTTGTTTGAATGGGCCAGTTTGTCCGCTTGAGACGTGGAGGGCACCACGTCCATGCCTGTTATACATGACCATCTATCAATCCTTCCACTCCTCCTGCACGTGGTCCATGGGACCGCATACCAACTCACTGATGTGCCACTAGTAGCAACCCCCCTTTTTCAAGTTACAACCATTGCCCTACTACACTATTTTTTTGGGACAAAAGCACCTTTTTGATCCTCAGGTTGCAACCTCCGCTAATTTGGCCTTCAATCAATCTCACCACCACTCTTGGGGTCTATCAACATTGGAACCTCCTCACAAAATGCAATGTAAACATGGAGGATATTTGAATAATAACACAAGAATGGGTATAGAATAATTCACTAAGAATGACCAAATAACGAACATTGGCCTTGTTCATTCATACTTATTTTATCCAATTAGAAAAAGGGGAATAAAAAAAAGTAATCACATAAAACATTATTCATTTAAAACCACATAGATGAATAACCATCCCACATGAATGATCAACCCATATATCAACATGTTTGTGGGTTTGATCCTTATTGGTCATTTAAATGAAATATCATGAATGAAAATCCTAAATAAAAAAAACCCTAACTAGATTTTGGATCGTTTGATGAAGAACACCCGTCAGAGGTGGTGATCCATCCCCAAGTAATATCGATTCTTCATATATTCATTTGGCAATTCCATTTCTTTTCCAGAGACATCAGGGAGTTTTTTTGGGATTATAAATCTCATATTGTATTCCAGGTCAACATTTTAGAAGAAAGAAACATTTTTTAGTGTCACCATTATGCCTTATTATAGTTTCACCACACTGTTTTATTTGTGAAAGGAAATAGCTACATTATAGTGGCGTCGTAGTGTCTCTGAATCTCTACGAAACATTGAATGAAATGAAATAAACTATTTTATTTGTTTAATTTAATTTATTTTAAAATTTTCAAAAAATACCTTTTACCATTAACCTGTGTCGGTTGATTTTTGGTCATACCTAAGGTAAAGTCGATGTTCTGGACCCAAATGTTCCCTCATATTTTTAATCTGGGATCTTTTTTAAAAGATATTAATGTTAAAATTTAGCTTCCTAAGAACTTTTAATTAAAAACTGAACATTATTTAATGATTTATTCTGAAAACACAAGTGCATGGAATTTCATTCAATCACAGCACCTGGTCACATAATGTTTTCATTTAATTTATTAAAATAATTTAGTGAACAATCTAAGCCATTACATTCTCCCTACCTTAGGGCTTTACATTTTCAAAATCCAAAAAAGCTACTCGACAGAAAGGTGAGTGCACTGAGAATGAATCTAATCCTCCCACTCCAATGTTCTCTCCTAGATAATCCCATGTTGTCACTAAATTCACACAAGAGGAAACATCCACCCATGGAAGATCCACTCCTCTCAATACTCTATCTCCATCGAGAACTCCACAAATGCCGCCCCATCATCAATATCTAGTTCACCATAGTCGATGATGTGCAATGGATCATGAATGCACATCCTCATCTTTGAAAAAAGAAAGACATAATGCAACCAATGATTCTATGGGGGTAGATCTAGGAGGTACTCTACCTCACTAACTCCACTCAAAATCTGAAAAGAGCTGAGGAATCTTGAAGATAACTTACCACCCATCCAAAAATCTACAATCCCCACTAAGGTGATACCTAAAGGATCAGTTTTTCTCCAAACATGAACTCTAAGGGCCATTTTATTATATTCGTAAAAAAATTACTACTTTTTGTAATCCTCATCCACTCTTGGACGATCTTCACCTTCTCAATGGTAGCCCATACCAACTTGGGCCCATGAGTGCTGACTCCCCTAGGTTTTTTGAACATAATGGGGACCTACATGGTCACCCATAAAGGGACTCGAATGGTGCAATACTAATGGTGGCGTGTTATCTTTTTTTTGTACACAAACACCACCAGAGATAGGTGATCCTCCCAAATGAAACCAATGTCCAGGATGCAAGCACATAGGATGTCCTCTAAAACCGAGATAGTCATCTCTGTCTAACCATCCATTTGGGGGTGAAAATGGTGTTCTCAAGAACAACTGAGTTTCAAAATCCCCATACAATCCCCTCCACAGTTGGAATGTTATGTGAGAATCATGGTCTGAAACAATCATCGAAAGCACCATGTGATGCCAAAATATCTCCTAGTTATAGAGGCATCCCATGCGCTATACCAATCCATGCACCCAAATGGGTAGGAATTGGGGTTAATTTTTGAGTCATTCAAAGGCCACCTATATGTATTCATGTACACTATACATCAGTGTTAAACCAATCACAACATCCATCGATATTCCATCGCACTTCCACTCTGGAACCTCAAGTGGCTGAGTCGGGCCAACTAAGACCTAATGTTTTTCCATTAATTGCTGACAAGTGTGGCACTAAGAAACAAACTCTGGAAATGACTTCTTCATCCCCACAAACCATAACTAATGTTAGATATCCAGGTGCATCTTTACCACACCCAAAGGCACCACCTAAGGGGAAGTGTGAAACATCATTCGAAACTCCACTTGCAATGCCACTGGTATAATGGAGTGCCTTATAGAAAGGACAATGTTCGTCCCACTAATCAGATATCCATCATAGGAATTACATACGGATAACTGAGAAGGTCTTGTATCATAGTTGACATCACAAAATTGTGGCTCCATAATTCATTGTACGAGTGGAGAAGTGACAACCATCAAAATAAGGTAAGCTGCTCCATCACCATCCACTAAGGATATCTGCAATGTGGCTAACTACTCTGACACCTCACTCAGAAACTATAATCTAGATCACCTGATGAGTGAATCTTCCACCATATTACCCTTCCGATAAGTATATATAATCACTAATTCATAATCCTAGAGGAACTATTTCCACCACAAATGTCTCATGTTCAGCTCCTTTCGGTAGAGGATATACTTGAGAATTTTGTGGTTGGAGTAGATAGTAAACCGTTCTCCAACCAATTTGTGTTACCACATATTTAATGGGAAGAACATTGCTGCTAGCTCAATATCATTGGATGGATAGTTCCTCTCATGCTTTATCAACTATTGAAAACTGCGGGAAATCATCTCTTTCCCCTATATGAGGACAAAACCTAGTCTGGTCCCTTATGCATCATAGAACACTACAAACACAATGACTTCCTCTAGTAGTCTCAATATGGGGGAACTTGTAAGACCCTACCTTAACTCACAAAAACCATTATGCAGCTTCTCCATCCACACGAAGGGTTAACCCTTCCACGTCAAAGCCGCTAGGGATGCTGCTATCCTTGAAAAGCCATAAAAACCACCGATTGTACCCAGCCAAACTGAAGAAACTCCGCACCCTGGTAACACTCTTAGGTGGCTCCCAAGCATGCACCATCAATATCTTCATCGAATCCACTACAACTCTGGATTCCAAAATTAAGTGTCCCAGAAAGCGGTCTTCCTAAATCCAAAACTGTCAATTTGAGAACATCACATAATGTTGGTGCTCTCATAGTGTGTCCAAGACCATTCTTAGGTGTATCTTCTACTTCTCCTCTGACACTGAGTACTCCAAAATTTCATTAATGAAGACCAAAATGAAACGATCAAGGTAAGTCTAGAAGATCCTATTCACAAGTCCCATTAATACTGTTAGCACATTGGTAAGGCCAAATGTAATCACCAAGAACTCATAGTGGTTATACCAACATCTAAAGGACGTCTTCGGTACATCCTCATCCCGTACAAAAAACTGGTGATAGTCAGACCTAAGGTCTATCATCAAGAAAAACCTCTCTCCCTTAATCTGATCAAAGAGGTTGTCACTTCTCAGCTATGGTATTTTATTCTTCACGGTCACTAGAATCTGGAATCTATAGTCAACAAAAATCCTCAATCATCAGTCTACCTTCTTGGAAAACAACACTGAGGCCTCTCATGGTGAAATACTGAGAAACATGATGTCCTTACCCTACAGGGTCTCTAGTTGTACCCTCAACTCAAAAAGTTCTTAGGGAGCCACACGATATGCCGGTGTGGATATCAGTCTCCTATCGGTGTTCATATCAATGCAGAATCCAACACACATACAAGGAGGTAATTCTAGAACATCTATAGGGAATACATCCTCATACTCTTCCATCCCTATAATAAATTGAGGACTCCTCTCATCTACCACACTGAGGGTATAAATATCCAACTGGTGAGTAATCGGCTACACCCTCCTCTGAGAAAGTCCATCTTGTGCTGCATGCACATCCTTTTTTCCAATAATAGAAAACCTAGTACCATCCCCACGGTCACACCACACTCTATACCTAAATCATTCAATCTATAAATAGACTATAGATAACAAGTCCATAACCAAAACTACATCTTAAGGCCTAAACGTTGGTAATAGAAGATTCAATCCAAAGCTCTCACCTCCTACAATATGTTCACACTTCTAGAAATAGTGCAGGATCATTGAATCCACTCTTGTAGAAGTTTCTAAACATAAGGATCAAGCCAACGACTACACCATAATATATAGGATCCAAAAACATTTTGTGGTAAGAAAAGAGTGAGGGAACCTATGTATATAAGAAATATATTAAGGTAGTAAAATATAGATATTGTAGTATTAATAATTTCTGGAGTATCTAGATCATAATCATATATCACCTGAAGTTGGGCCCACCCATGTCCACCAGATCATAGAGCCTGTGGTTTAAAACTTGGGGGTGGTGGTAGTAGTGATTCGAACCTCCTCCCACTGCATGATACTTGGAATACTACCCTAGCACATAAATTACTCGGTGGACCGCCCTTCATGATCCTTTTTCTCTTCCTCGATAGTCCCTCAACCATCTTCTGAAAGTCCTTGTGGTGTGTTGGGAAATCACTAGCTATGTATCCCCAACCATGGAATGTGTAGCACAACCTTCCCTTCAACTGACACACTTTGCCCTCAGAGCCTCACACCACTGACCTAGTGTCCTAGGGTCATCCTATGGAGTGCTTGACCAACTTGGGTTTCTGATTCTACTACAGTCTACCCACTACCAAAGATTGGGGTACCTGGTACCTACTTGTAGATCCTACTACTTGTTCCTTATCCACAATAAATCACTCTATGAGAAGAGCTTTCTCTAGGACCCCATCATAATTTGGAATTCTAAGGGGATATCATTGACGCCCTAATATTCGGGAATATCCCCATACCAATGGTCCGAGCACTAAATAACGGGTCTCGAACCATATATGTAGAGTATCAAGATAAGTCAGTTTGTCACACCGAGTACTCTAATACCATCTAGTAACCCTGAAAATGTTGAAATATCTATTGTATACGCACTGATAGTAATGTATTTAGGGTGTACTCTTCCATGAAGATTCTCTCAAAGTCCTCCCAAGAGAGGGTTGCCTCCTCTTGTGTCTGGATCACTAACTCCACCATCACCCCATGGAACCCTGAAGAAGGATTATGGATAGGTCTTACATCTGGTAGGGCAGTTCCATCATAAGGGGGAAGACATGTGTGACTACCTCCATCCCACCCTCGGCTTACTTGGGGTCAATCTAACCCCTGAACCTGGGAGGTCAATGCCTTTAGAACTCATCTAATGCACTAATCCAGCATGCAACCTCTACTAACTACGCTGGTTGTAACTACTAATCAACGGGTGACGATATCACTGGTACATCACACTATAGGGATATCTCTAGTACTGGTCCTTGTAATGATGTCTCATCACTAGGCATACCATCCTCATTGTCACTCAATGGAATCCTAGCTGCCAGTCTGTGTGGAGGCATCCTGAAATATATAAAGATGAACCGTGGTAAATGGAGTGTAACTGGTGAGCTGACTCAATAAGGACTTGAGGACACACTAAAAATTTTTATATTATGTGTGTACCATTTATTTCATAGCTACCAGTGCTTTCATGTACCGACTCAGAAATAATTTTTTCAGACTCCTGATGTATGGATACATCAGTCATTGCATCAACTCTGGAGTCCCTATCCTAAAATCTGAACTCAAAACACATAACAAAGTTCCACAAACATATCTCATAGACTCCCACACCTAATGTGATAACCAACACTCCCATATGATAGTACTCTATCATGACCCATCCTAGTGGGGCCCTAATGTGACTTCCCCATGCTCACTTCCAATGGTCCAGGGGTTGGCGACTAGTGTTAAGTAAGAATATCACCCAAATGTGAGGAGTTTCCCTAAGTCCATGTACACAAACACACACGACTATGAATGATAACACTGACCACCATGCATGAAAACACTTAAAGAAGCCATATGTTATAGTAGGATGAAAAGTAACAATGCTAAATCGAGCCAGTATACAAGCCCACTGAAAAGGTAAATTGAACACAACTATGTACTCATGATGCTGGATGATCATCAGAAAAAACCCTAAATGTAGGGTAGGTGCAGGTCAGTTGTCAGATGTCTTTGGAGCTAGCCTTGTCTACCTGATCACTCTATACAAAACATGGTCCTTGTTAACATTAGTCTCCATAAAAACATCAGTCTTCTTCACAAGACACAACACACACAAGAAAAGCCTATACAGAGTTGAGTACAACATTACTCAGCAGGGCACCCTAGAACCACAACGGAAAGAACACAAAATAAAGGTGCACATGATGTATTATCATCCCATGCACGTATGATTCTGTATCACTAAAAAGAAATATTATCATACATAGTCCACAAAAAAACTAGTATTGGTGAGGCATGTAGTCCTAATGAGACACTTAGTTCCGAAGAGATACTCATCCCGATGAGACACTAAGTCCTGTTGAAAATTCTTGTCTTGGAAGGTCACATATACTCCAAGTCACAAAGCAACCAAGTTGTATAGTCACTGAGTCTCTAACTTCCATAGGATTATATCCCTAGTGTACTTATTCTGGGATAAACTACTCTTCAAGGCCATGGTTGTAGGTCATCCTCAAAAAAACTCACTCATACTATCTCAAAAAGACAGGCTCGTCGCGAGGGTACTAATTCCAGAAATGAATCATCAAATGGACTTTCAGTTTGGATAATATAGCTATTTATGTAAAAAGGGCCTGGTAGGGGTCAGGTCTAGTCAGACCTGATCAGAACGACCCGACCCATCGGGTCTACCCAACCCACACTAAGAGGTCAGTATATCCAACCAAGATGTGTTGGGCGCAGCATCCCCACATCATCAATGTCTCCATCCATCGATCTGGATGCTCCTCATGCATACAATCTGTGGGACAATATGGCAGTTGGTCGATGTGACACTTGACCACGTAGAAAGTACGCACCGCCTTGGTCTTGGATCCCATTATTTCAGGTGGCTTCACCTCCGTAGGATCCTCCAACACCAGCCATAAAGCTGGAAGTCGACTTCTACTAGGGCGTCGTGCCCCCGCAAGCCACCACTAGCAGCTCCCCTTCTGTGGGCCACCACAGTCGCTCGATTGCTGCACTTTTCAAGATTGAAGCACTATTTCAATCCAAAGATCGAAACCTACATTGCATTTTCCTTTGATCCTTCCTCCCACAAATCCATGGGTCCAACCGTGTTTATAACCTCCCAGATAAACATGTCATGAGCACAGTGATTCACCGATGAGGAACGTAAGAATGGGAATATAATAATTTAACAAGAATTCCTAATGAATGACATTCAGCAATATTTGATTAACTTTCATTCATCCAATTAGAAAAAGGGGAAAAATAAGAATTATCATATATTATTCTACCATTAAAACCCAACAACAGAACACCCATCGAGTAAGAATGATCGACCAGCAGATCAACTTGTTCGTGGGTTGATCCAGATTTCTTGTTTTAAGGAAAAAATAAGAAATAAAATCACCTAGAAATAAAACCCTTATCTGGATTTAGGTTTAGATGGTGAAGAATGTACATCGTCATCAGCAATCCATCCTCAAGCGATCTTGATCTATCATCTCATCATTCTACAAAACCTTTTATTTTCCAGAAACTTCAAGGATTTTTTATAGGCTTTTCAGTCACATCCTATATTCCCTATCAAGATGTTAAAAGATGGAAACACTTTTTGGAATCACCATTTCTCTTTGTTGTAGTTTCACCTTGAAGTTACATTTATAAAGGGTAAAAACTACTTTTTCGTGGCCTCGTAGTGTCGCTACATCACTTTGTAACATTAAAATAAAATAAATGTTTTTTTATATTTTTATTTCATTTTCATTCAGAACGTCCAAAAATTAACTTGTATCGTCAAACTTCATTGGTCGATGTTAGGCCCTACCTATGGTAAATTCATTGTTTCGGATGAAATAGTGCCCTTATATTTTCAATCTAGGTACCCGTTTAAAAGATATTAAGGTTAAAATTTAGCTTCCTGAGTCCATTTAATTTAAAACTGAACATTATTCAACAATTTATTTTGGGCACACCATTCCATGGAAGTTCATGTCGTCTAAATTCTTGGTCTAAAAATTTTCACAATTAAATTATAAATATAATTTAGAGAAAAATCTGAGTCATTACCTTGAATATAAAATAATTGAAATATATTTTAAATAAGTAATGTATTGGGAGGATCTGTTAAATGTAATGATAACTAGGATGGTGTGTAGTTTTGATTTCCCAATAATATGAAAGGCTCCATGAACTAGTTAATTATAATGGGGGTAGATACATACTAGTTATTTGAGATGATGTAGATGTTTTGTTAGGTTAGTTCAATATGATTAATATTTTTTTCTATACATTGATCATTAAAAGGAAGAATGTATTTTAATATCAAAATGATGGTTTCCAGAAGGAGAAATCAAAAATAGTTTTTTCCCACCACAAAAGGTTTTCGAGAAATAGTTAAAATTGATGAAAATGGTAAATGGAATATATATAAAGGTAATAATAGGAGTGATATTTAAGGGTATTTAGGGTTTATCTGTAAGGATCCCATTGTTTTCCCAAATTTTTTTATGATTTAAAAAAATAAAAATTTAAAATTAATATATTCATTTACTATTTTTTAATCCATTTTGATCAAACACAACTTTTTTACCAAGTTTCCTTCCTTTATTTATTTCTATTTACTTATTTTAGAGATATTTATTTGTTTTTTTCATTAATGGTATAAATAAATGAGTATCTAGGGGTATAAAAATGGTACATAAGTGTGTATTTTTTTATATTTCTTGGTATTTCCTCATCACTTTCTAGAAAAATATAATCTGGTGTTTTTTCTCATGTTTTGGTGAATCATGTTTTTTATTTAAATTAGACTCTAGTATTTGACGAGTCGAGTTCCACTAACTATAGGTAGGTGGTTCCTAGATATTTTTCTATTTTATATACATGACATGTGTTGTGTGATAAATGTCGATGGTAATGGTTTTATATTTCTGATAAAAAATGGAACCATGTTTAGTTTTCAATATTTGTAGAGGATATCAGGGGGTAGTATTGTGAAGAATTTTATGTGTCTGAAATTTTATAGTTTCATTTTGATTTTCATGGTTTTGATGGGTATGATTCCCCGTGTTATGGATTTTCTATTCTTGGGATATGATTTTGTGTGTGGTTAACCTGTGGTATACGGATGGAGTGACCATTTTCATAGTGGTGATATGGTTCAATAAGGTGTGGGCTTAGAGATCGTGAATGTTTCTCACCATGGGGTTGAGAAAGATGGGGTCATGTGCCCATAGGATATGTCCAATTAAGGGTTTTTGAAAATTCATTGTGGGTGGTATACACTATAGATTGAGTAGTTTATGGATGATGGTGTCGACTATAAATATAGAGGTGGGACATGACACAGATAATCATGGAAGCTAGTGGAGGTCAGTGAATGAGAGTAAGATATTGTAAGAACTTGTATGGTGTGTTCGTCATATTAAACTGTAAGGGTTTTAGATGCACATATTCTAATATGTGTGTTGTGGATGTTTCATTGGGGTTATCATGGTTGAATTGGAATGGTTGTAATTCATGTGATCGTGTGTAATGGAATGTGTTGTGAAATTTATAGGAAGGTTTTGTGAACTAATTTGATGATATACAGTGATGTTATCATTCCACATTGGCATTGGATGTGGTTGGTAAAGGCTCACTCATGCTTGGTTTTTCATGAATGAATCATATATTTTAGTGTGTTGATTTTTTTATTATGTTTATATACAATCGTATATATATATATGTGTGTGTGTGTGTGTGTGTGTGCATATTACCTAGGGAATATATTGGTGGGGGACTAGTGCTTTTATAAATAGACAATACATGGGTCTTCCAAGATGTGTCCTAATATTATTATTCATTTAATATTTAAAGGTATTTCTTCATCATCTTGATCCAGGAGGAGATATTTTAACAGAGGTTTTATAGAATTAATGGAATAAATTTTTATATGGATTAGATGGTTTTATGTTGTCATGATGGAGGTTTCATTTTATTAATTCATGATTTTGAATATGATATCTACTGATTAGTGATACTATTTACATTTGGATAACTGACATGTAATTTCAGATGTTAATATTGATTATTATATGTATATTTTATATTTTGTATTCTGTAATTTAATGTTTCTCTTAATGCTTTTGTATTAAAATTATTTATTATCATTTTAGGGTATTGTATGATCAGTATAAAACCATATACTATTGCTACTATGAGTTCTATGATCTATTGTAACTCTGATTTGGTTGTTTTAGAGTGATCTAGGAAAGGAAAACGCAATTTTGAATCAATGTGTGGGGATTACAAATTGGTATTTATGATTTCTTGTTTTTTATTTTCATTGTGTTAAATAGAGATTTTGGGAATTTTATATAATTTTTTATGGAAATAAGTCATTCAGGTTTTTTTGTAACACAAGTATGGAATCAAATCGATGCTAGTGGGGAAATAAGGATTTTTAATGTGCTTGCAATTGATTTTTTAAAATTTTTCCCCCATGGATATTAGTTATAATTGAGGTCTATTTTGGAATTTTATCCTAAAAATTCAAGTGTTGGTTTTCATGTGTCATTATAGTAACATTGGGATCACATGAAATTTTTGTTCCTACTTTTGATTAACATTGTGGTTTTACAATTGAAATAGGTTAGGGTACTTAAAGTGTTAGGAATAACCTATATGGTTTTTTATGGTAGTGCCCCTTAGTGAAATTATAATCATCCACCAAAGGTGTGTTATTTTTTCTATGAATAAGTTTCTAGATCAAGTATTAATATGGTGTGTGTGTTATGTGAACCAAACATTTGTAGGTGGGTCATTGAGTATAGATGATACATGAAATGGGCGTGGTAGGGATGTGCGAGGGATTCTGTGGAATGTTTCCAATTTTTGCACTCTCTATTTCTTATATCAATACTAATATATTTTTATTGAGAATGGAATTATTTTATTTGTGCTTCAATTCATCTTTTTTATTGGTTATATTATAATCTCAGGGATATCCTAATTAGAGTTATATAGAGCATTTATTGTGTATGTTAGGGTGCAGAGTCATTCATGGAATGTTTGAGAAGGATTTTTCAATCACAGAATACTACATTGTTATTGTCATATAGAGGAATTGAGGTAGTATAATTCTATAATGAGTCAATAAAAATTACATTATATCAGACAGAGACATCACTAGGTTGATGGTAGATATTCCTATATATATACTCAAAGGGGAAGTAAAAAATTTGGGGGAGTATATGATGTGGTTGGTCTACATGAAGGGATGCATTAGATATATTTTTAGGAATTGATCCAAGAAATTATTGTTATGTAGAATCAAATAGATGATAGCATATTGATATATACTATGGTTTCATTCTAGATATGCAGTAGAGCTCCAGGTAACATGAAGAGGGAATATGAGGAGACCCAATAGTGAATTTATAGTAGATGTTTTATGATTCCTCCATGGAGTGGGTCATTAGTGATGTGTTTTCTTTGTGGGTAGACTTTTCATGTTCATCCCTAGTTTAATCACCCACGGATAGGGTGGTGGGCATGTGGCCAGATGGGAAATCTGGACTGATTTTTATTAGTGAAATTGTAGTCTTCTGAGGGTAATGGATTTGATAAATTCAATGTATATGTTTTATTACTAGGATTAATACATTGAGTTTGTAGTCGAGATATGACAATAAATCTAAGAGTGGGCAATGGAAAAAGACCCAATAGTGGTAGAAATGGATGATGAAGGGTGTGACATCAATGGAGGATCGGTATTCATAAATCAGGCATTGTGTCAGCTGTATGCAATCAAGACGACATAATCAACGCATGAAGAGGAATCATCAACATTCATAGGGGAATCTTCAGCCTGTTTATTTTTTTTTTGTTTTTTATAGTGTATTTTAGAGAATTATGGGAGTGTGTGTTAAATTAAATGGCCATATTTTGTTTGTGGTATGGGAATTAGTTATGATGTAGGATATATGTAAGCATTATTATGATATAGAGTGGTGATAAGTGAAGACCATTGGCTATGTGTGGTTATTTGATGCATGAAGGATTTGAGATGGTATACTAGTAAAAGAATATCATTTTATTGGGTGGGTCAATTGAGATAATACTTTTTATGAGAATATTATAGTGTAGAGTTCCATAAAAGCGGTCAACCTTTTAATTAGACCATTGTGCCTTAGAATGAGACAAAAGTGTTTGATGTATTCTTAGAGTTTTATTAGTGGATTGTATGGGATGATCAGGTCATTGTATTAAATGGTTAGTATAGAATGAGATAGATCAAGGATTATATATCATATAGTGAGGATTTTTTAAAGCCTCTAGTATTCTTGAATAGTGGTTTAGATCAGATCCTAGATTGAGAGTGTGAATTTAGACCAGGTCTAGGTGCCGAAGGTGTTGGTATAATTTAAGGAATCATTATCGAGAGATGTCTTGGGATTGGGGGTTTATTTTTTAAGAAATAATACAATTTATGTTATTTATAAGAGGTATGATGGTTTTAAAAATGTTTCTGAAGTGATTTTTTGATAATTATTGTTATGGAAATTTTGGGGATGAATCTCTATATTTTTTAGTTGAAGCATAATTCAATAAAATTTGGGCTTTTACTCATAGTTTATGACTTCGGTATTTCATAATACTTATCTAATATAGTGGTTTTAGATGACAATTAGTTCATAATTTATGATATCATAAATTATTAATCATGTGAAAATAATTTATGTTTAGTGATGGAACTGTTAAAATACAGAATTCTGAATAAGATATTTCTAATGTTTGGATGATGATGTTGGTTGAGTAGCACAACCAAGGACTGGATGGTTGGAAGTTGATATTCCTAAAGTAGATGCATTATAATTTGATCCATTGGATGTTTATTTTGGTAGTAGGGTTTGTGAAATATTAAAATGTTAACAACTCCGGTGATATGTAAAAGTAATAATTCCTACATATGGGTCTTGGTAATTTGAATATTAGAAAATACTTAAAAAATTATTTCAACCTAGATGATATGTGAGATCCATTCTCAATTTTCCCTAAGTATTCTAGAGTAAACACATGACTATCGTAATAATTAAGAGTAATTTCTCATGATATATCAGATTTACCCTAGAATATGTAAAATTCATGTGCATTGAAAAATTAAAAATGTGTTGGGAGGCCCTATGAAATGTAAGGGTAACTGGGTTGATGTGTACTGTTCATTTCCATGTGATACATAAGGGTCCGTAAATAAATTAATTTATATGGTGGATGATTACAAAAGGTCAAATGAGATCTTACAGAAAATTTTTAAGAATAGTTTTAGAAGATGAGAAGAATCTTTCCAAAAGATTATCTCCATAAAGAAGAAGGAAGAGTGATATCTAAAGGATTGTTTATGGAAGGATAAATAGAATGTAGTCTTTTATCTGAAACATAATAGTTCTAAAAATTGAAAAAATTGATAAAAATGGTAAAGGGATTAGGTGTATTGGTTATAAAGGGGTGATAGGTATGGGTCTTTATGGTCTATAAGTAGGGTTCCAATTATTTGAAAAAATTGACATTGATTATTTTTTCCAGAATTTTCTAAAATGAATCTCAATTGATTTATCAAGTAAAAAAAGGTGGGTTGGGTCCACCATGGTGATAAAAAACAATAATACAAAACTAGTTTTATCCAGTGCATGGAATTTATTTGTTCTTTTTTTAACACTCCTAAAGGGGGTCTTTAACAGTGCTAAAAAGCGTTTTTAAAGGAGGGCCTTTACGAGAGCTTCTAAGAAATAAATGGTAAAGGACCCCATTTTATCATCACTATAAAAAATCATAGATAATGTGGGTCCCTTTAGTAGTTCTAGTCATGATGTTTTAATAAAGGGGGGTCATTATGAATGGTTTTTTGATATTCTGATAAAGACCTCTCACTATTAGTGCTTTTTTATTGGTGCTAAAAAAATTAACACTTCAATAAAAATCAATCAAAATTGTATATGAATATATAAATATATTTATATGGAAACAAATAAAATATATATTTTTTAAATAAGTTTTAGATAAAGGAAAATATTCATGTAAACATAATATTTTAGGTATTTATTGAAAATGGAATATTAAATAATGAAAATAATATGTTTAATTAAAATATTCCTAATTATTTATTAATAATAGTTATTTTTATAAAAATAAGAAGTTAAAAGATCAAAAAATTAATAAATGATCTAAAATAAGTTAAAAATGTTTCTCCAAATTCAAACAGCCATAACATTGGAACTAAGTGTTCGTTTATGCTCTACTATATATCAAATTGAAGCATGTAATGACATCTACGTCTCAATTATCAGGGGAACCCCCTATCACATTTCTTTATTCCAAAAAGACATAAAATTCCACAAAAATGGATTTTTTAGTCAGGTTACTCTAGTCTTGAAACATTTAATGAAATTTTATCCCCGTTTAAGGGGGTCGTTTTGTCCATTTTCTGTGGTGAATGAATTTATTCTTAGGGTGACATTCATATTGATAGTTTGGTTTTTAAATTTTTAGATTGTTCAAAATTAAATTTAGTTATAATTATATATATTTATATATATATATTATTATATGTACTTATAATAAATCACTTTTAAAAATATAAGTACAAATATATTTATGTAAAAAATTATTTATAAATATATTAGTTATATATGAATTATTCACTTTATTTGAATTAAAAAATTCACTATCTTATTTACCTTCTAAAGATGAAATAATATATATATATCTAATTTTTATATATATATTTGAGTGTGTATTAGTGAACACACATATATATATAATATATAAATGAATTTTAATATGGAATATATTTAAATAAATATAATATTATATATATATCAAAATTTTCAAAATGTATACAAATAAATATAAAAGTCATTAAATATATGATAAAACACACGTGGCATAGTGGTAAAGAGAAACCAGTCACATATGGGAGGTAGTGGGATCATATCTAGGCAGAAAAAGGTATTTTGGATAGCCTTCTAGCTCTTAGAAAGGTAATGGGGTGCATGATGGACGATGTTTAGTGGAAATCATTGGGAAAGGGGGCAATAAAATCTATGAAAGGGGGTCTGCCGGTTCGTGAAAAAGTAAATTTTTTATTGAATATTTTTACTAACATTTCGTAGACCTATTAACGGTTGACCTTTAAAGTCACTAAAAGAAGTTCTATTAAATGATCCCTTTATTAATTTTAAAACATTTCTCTTAAAGGGTCCCATTACGAGTGCCAAAAAATTCACTGATAAAGAGTTCCTTTATCAGTGCATATTATAACATTGTTGAAGGGTAATTTAACTTCCTTTTTAACACTGTTAAATGTCTCCATATAGAATTTCTCAAAATATCATTAGTTTTTAAGTCATATTAAAACCCTTTTAATAGCACTATTACAAGCCTGATATGCAATAGTGACAATTTTAATGACCCAAATTTTCTAGTTACTCTTGAATAAGATTATGCTTTTTTATTTACAAAGATTAAAATTTTTTATTTCATTTAAATGTCTTTATGCATTTAATTATGTATTTAATAATGTATTATTAATCTTGATCATATAAAAATATTTATTAACTTATAATATAAATAGATTTACTATTTGGATTGTTCTTAACATGTTATACAATTATCATGAAGTGTTCCTAGGATAAATTAATCATTTGGGATAACAAAATATCATATATAAATTATTTTTTATTTCCACACATAGTCATTTTACTATAAACCATGTATCCATTTTTTTTTCATGTATCCACTTTTTGAACCATATATCCATTTTTCTAGTTTGTTTCTATATTATTTTGACCATATCTTGAGCTAAAGTACTCCAAATTGATTGGATTTTTAAAAAGATTACAATATTATCTATATTTAATTTTAATAATTAATCTTCTCAATTTATATCAAACTTATATGAAATTATGTATGAATTATGTATATGTTTTTCATTCAGAATTCTGTAGTTTTCCAAAACAATTTTGCTACATTTTTTATTCATAACTTGAGTTATAAATGTCAGATAAAGGTGATTCTTGATTATCTGGGAAAAAAATAAAATTTTATAAATAAAATAAACTTGGAAGAAAATATAATTCTTCCATTTAATATATATATTTTAGTTCTAAATATATTTAATTCAATCTATTTACTTATTTTATAAAATTTTGATACAAGAATCACCTATGTTACTCCCTTACGTACATTTATTTTTATGAATCACCTATATCAATTGACTTAATTGAATATCATATATTGGATTCCACTTCTAAATCACATACATTGATTTATATACATGAATCTTATATGTAATTTTCTTATATGAATAGTGAAAATCCTCTATGTAGATATGCCTATATAAGATAGTGATATTAAACACGTTATTCAAAAATTAAGAAATTTTATCATCATTGTGCACTATGTCATACTTCAATCTTATAAATGTTTATTTTTTTTAAAGGTTTGAGGCGCACATGCCCCTATTATTAAAAAAAAGTCATACAAGAGAAGACAAAGGAGCAAACACAACAATGCAAGTGCATAAAAATAAAATCAGTGCACTCGCGAGCGAGTGTTCATACTGTGATGAGATGTATGAGCACCCCCGCCACGCGGTTTCCTCCCTCTCCGCCCATCCTTTGCCTGAATCCAGGGACCTCCACCATCATCCGGGAACTCAGAAGGTACATCAATGTTCACATGCTTAACTCCATCCCAATCTTCCGTTGATTTCCTATCTTCATCACTACTAACAGATGCAAGCAAGTCAAACGAATTACATGTACTCACCTTTTTCATAACTTTAAGTATTTGCGATATAGGGACGCCACAACTTGGTGGAGGATATGGAGATCCTGCCACTTGGTCATTTTTTATATTAAGTATTATAATGATTCTAAAGAATTTATAAATTAACATTAATTATTAATATCTAATGGGAAATGTTTTTCATTTTTTTGAACATTTTTATATGAAGTTCATAGTGTGTTTTAATTTCCCATATGAATCAGAAAGTTTAAATCATTTTTTTTATTGTAATTAAATTTATCTTACATTGATTAAATTATTTCAAAATTAATATTAATTTATATTAAACTCATTAAAACATTATTTAATATTTTTCAAATGGTTTTAATTTGTATCTAATTCATCAGTTGTTTACTACTTGTTTTAATGAAATTATTTTTGAATTTCATATTTGATGTTCAACCATTCTATTTTCAGGGGATCATTCATAACCTATTTTATAGAATTATTTTTTAAAAAATATTTTAATGATAATAAATTGGTTTTAACTACTCTTAATTAATGTGAATATTGTATGTTAGTTGACCAATATTTTTCATAGAATAATTTCTCTTTTTAATCTCTTTTAAAATCCAATATTTTTTCTATTTTATTTTAAAATATCTAACCTCTCTTGGGTGTGTTATGTTTTTTTTAAATCGTAATAAATACATGTTGTTGTGTGGTGGTTAACAAACATACTACACATGTTATTCTTCATTGATGATAGATTTTATATTTTCAAGTGATATAGTGTAAGGAGTGTTGTAGTGGTGATATTATAATGTGATGTACAATATATATGTACAAAACATTTCTCACATCATAATGATGATCTCTCAAGAGCTAAACCAAAACATATATGAATTAATTTAATATCATGATAATACCATGTATCTAATCAAACACCCATGAACCAGTACCAGTATTTTATTCATATTACTTCTATTTTGTTCATTTTTCTTGAATATTTTACATTTGTCACCATCTCCCATGGGAATTCACTTTCTCATTATTCTTTTACATGAAAAAATAATTTTCTATCTATAGGTTTTGACTATCAGATTCTAAATTCAAGAGTGTTTAGGTTTCAACTCTTGGTATATAAAGTCAGGGTTCTAATTATGTAATACCTCCCCATAAAAACTTTTGTTTTCTTGAGGATATACATAAACTAGATATATTATTTGTTAATTAGGTTATTATCACCCTTTAAAAATAATATTTGTGCACAATGTATCTCTTACAATGTAGATAAGTATAATAATAATCCAGGTACACCTTGGACAAATCTATTATAAATGAATCCTTCTTTATTTCTTTAATTTTCAAATTCTAATTACTTTTTTGATTAAATATGATAATTAATGCAGATAATTAATTTATCTCTTCTATTTTTTATCTTTTCTATTCACCCCTACCCCTTTAGAATAGTTGTCCTCACCTATCTAATAAAAAAATTTACCTCTTTTTTATGCCCATGTTCTTCTATAGATATTTTTATAGATTATTGTCAGATCATTAAATGGTATTGAGAAGGAAGTATCCAGGGGTAAGTCTATAAATCCCTATATGATTGTTATTTAGACTTTTCACCCTTTACATATGTTTTTCTAGAAATACCAACCCCATTATATTTATTTCTTAATTTTTTGAATCTACCATTTGGAGTCAAATCAGACTTTGGCCTTTGATGAGTGGATCTCTACTAACTCCATAAAGGTGATTTCTATATATTCATTTTATTATAAATGTGGCATGATTCATGTTATCAATAGTAGATGGTAGGGTTGTATATATGTGGTCAAAATAGAAAAAATATATTTTTTATTAATTTTAAATAATTAATATGAGTTGTCTCATGTGGAGTATGGTGATTTGTCCAAGTATGGTTTCATTAAGACATTCTATTGTCTGAAGTGTGTGATTTAACATATTGTGGATTTAGAATTTTTGGGATGATATGTTTATTAAGGTTATCTTGGGTGGTGAAGATGGTCTGCCAAATTCTATAGTGGTGAAGAAGGTTCACTGAAGTGTGGACATAGGGATAGTGATAGCCACTCACCATAGTGTTGAGGCCATTAGAGTTGTGTGACAATAAAAAAGGTGCCAATGTTGGGGGTGACTACTTTATGGGGACAATATACTCTATTGTTAAATGGTCTTTAGGGATGATGGTTTTAGCCATCAATACTGAAGATGGATTCACCATAAATGTCCCTATAATATGATAGTGGTCACTAAATGATTCCATGAATCATGTTGGGAATGTGAGGTTTGTTCAAGATACTACATAGGAGGTTTTAAAAGGGTTTATATTGCATGGGACTTGATATGTATTTTTTTGATGCGTCCTTGTGGAATTTTTGTTGACTTGGAATGGTTATAAGTTATGATATTGAATCATATTATAATTGATATGAAATTAGTGGTAATGATGAGGGAAATTCTATTATGATATACCTTGTATGTATCATTCGACGTTATCATAGGATGAGGTATGTAGTATTACACTTGGGGTTGGTTCAGCATGAGTGGAGTCTGTTGTGTGTCTTGTTGATTATTTTTTATTATGATTCGAATACACTAGTATGAATATGGATAATATATAGGGACACTATAGTTGTTAACTTACTATGTTCATACTCACACATAGAATGGGTCATCTGAGTCATATAAAAACATTATATTTCAGAAAAATGTAATGTTAATGAATTTTCATCTTGAACCTTGTGGATTGGATGCATAAATTGCCCATGGATTGGATGGTATGGTTTTGTAGATGGGTCAGGTTGTTCCGTGAATACAAGTGTGACATTTATTTTGGTTACTTTATGAATTTACACATGTGATAAAACTATGTAAAGTATTTTTTACTTTTTTATTAATGAATGGGAATTGTATTTGTTTATAAATCTTATTTACATTTATTATATCTTTTTGTTCTCTGTTATGTAATAATTCATCCACTATTTCTATTTTTTATTTATTTATTATCTACATAGGGTATTGGACTCCCCACAATCACCCCATTAACCCATGATACAGGTCCATAATCATTGGAGTATATACAGAAGATCATATGTTCTATTAGCACTCTAATATAGTTATTATTGAGTGAATCAAATCAAGTAATTAAAGAGTATTATTAGAGAAAGCATATTAAAATTTGGTATTTTGGTGAGTCTTGATTGTATTTTGTTATCTGAACATTATTTCATAAATATAACTTTAAAAGGATGAAATGATCAATTATAAGAATGTATAAGTGTGAATTTATATCCATGATACTAGGGTAATTGGGAGGGTATTTTTGGTTTATGTGGTTCATGTTGATTTATTTTATTTTTTCGTATAGATATTTTATGTTACTAATTTATATTATAGACTCTGCATCCAATGAGATGGGTGGTGGTACTCATGCTTTATTATTGGAACATAGGTTTCACATGAAGTGTGTGTTATTGATTATGATATTAATTTTAGTTTTACAATTCTAATGGGTTTGAGTGTTTAATGCGTCTACAACAAACCATTGAGTGTTTTTTTATATAGGTTCTTGGTAGAATTCTACTTATCCATAAAGGCTGTCTGATTCTTAATGTGAATATGTTTTTGGAACCAAAATATCTATGGTTTCTGTGGAACCTAGCATTGATGTGGGTATGTGATGATATGGGGCCTAATAAAGTATGAAATTAGTATTTTAGTGAATTTTAAGGTCATGTGTGTCACACATGTTGATAAAACATTTCCAACTTGTGATATATCAACTAGTATATCTATATGGATCATTGGTTTACTCTAGAGGTTCCCCAATTCCTCTAGGTAATTGGCCATAGGGTCATCAAAATATGAGTCTAGTTATTGTTATATAGATAATTGTCGATGTTTATTTGGGAGTGGTTCCATCCATGGAATATCTTACATGATGGATTCCATCAAAAAAAGAGTTTCAGTGAATTTTTTTTTTATTCCAAGGATTCTATGGACCCCAATTATTGAAGTACTAAATTGAGCCAGTATAAATGATTTTTAATAAAATCATGGAACTAAAAGTGTTGAGGGTAATTTTTGATACCTATATACATAGAGTGTTAGAGAAACCCTTTAATGATGTACATGTGTAGGTAGTTTGAGATAGGTGGATAACATGGATTGATTTCAATGAGTAAACTCGATGTTGATATAGATGTGTAAAATTGTCAATGCAAGTATAAAAATATATATAATTATGTTAGAAAAACTACATGTTGATCACTTAGTAGCTAGAAGAAGGAAAATGAAGGGTCACATTAGGGATGTATGAATAATTCTAATGATTCCACCATCAGGTGTGTGGTCAATGACATGTTTTTTGTGTGGGAATACATGGAATTTTCAGCATAGTGTGATTGAACAATGAAGGAGTGTCAGGCTTGTAAAAAATGGGATATCTAAAACGGTACTTTTAGGTGACATCATAATCAGCTGAGTGTCATGGATCAGGTAAGACCTAGGTTTCTAAGGCAGGATATGTAGTAGTACCCGGAGCTAGAAAATGAGATATTAAAGCACATGTGGGATGAAGTAGTGGACTGAATACCCATATGTGTTAAAGGGTCCTATTATAGAAAATGACCATAGATTGTCATAAAGTGTTAGGATGATGACATATGATTTATATTTAAAAATTTGGAAGAGAAGTCACATTTACCTCCAATACATTTTACAACGGATGATAGGAAACATAATTTTTGTGTTTTAAAACAAAAAAAAATAGATTTAATGATCAAAACATATAAAAAATAGATTTTTGTATGTGAAGTCATGTGAAACTTACCATTGAATTATTTGTTACATGTATAAACAAATAATTCATCAATATGAAATGAAAGGTTCTCATAATGAAATAAAAAATAGTCTTTGAATATATTGAACTCTATAAAACATACACTAGAGGGTCAAAATGACAAAGCGACATTCTATTTGAGTGAATTCTCGGGAAATAGTCATTGATTTGATTTTAACATGTCGGAATAGATAATTTTGGATAAATATACCTATAATTATGATTAGAATTGGATGAATATACATATATTATAAAACATACAATAAAAAGTACATTTTAGTATTAAAATATAGTTTACAAGAATTAAACAACACAAACCATATTCCTCTTTATATAATAATACCAGACATGATCCACAATTGAGTGGAAAAAGTAAAAAAATCTTAACCAAAATCAATATGATTAAACTAGAGGGTAAAGGATTAGAATCACTATGGATACAATTAAATATTGTCCATTTATCATAATATAAATATTATATATAAAATAATAAAAATAGAAATATGAATATTATTTTACACATTATATAATTTGTGTAATGGAATAAAATCATTTATGAAACATGTAACACAATAGATAAAAAATATAAGAATTTATTATAATATATTGAAATAATATTTCAATTTTAACCTTTAGAGAAATGTAGTCCATCACTAGAATAAAGATACACCATTTTTTATACATACTAGAAATATTGTATTCCAATAAAAGGGAATCTCTCAATACAATTATTGGAATAGCTCTGTCTTTCTATCACCAAAATTCCTCGATACAATGATCATATTATGTATCTAACTATATCAAGTAGCCATCGATCTGATATATCTGATCCCATATCATCATAGCCCTAGAATCCCTTGATCGTTATGATGATCAGACAGTGATTATAAATGAAAAGTTCAAAAGGAGACAACCAGATAAGTTTCCTTAGATCTACAATAACTCTAAATAATTAAAAATACTATGAAGAATATGTTCAGGATAAAATATATTTAAATTTATCATTAAATGAGAAAATAAAAACTAAATCAATCAGAAGTAAACTCTTTTAATTAATAGGTATTTATAGGCATGATCCAAATGGCCATATTGATCACCCAACCTTCATATTTGTCCTAGTTTTTCATAATGACTTGGACACCAGGCACTTGAATGCTCATAAATATATGGTGTAACTGAATTTCTAATATCATATAGATATACACCATTATAGTGTAAAAGTTATTCCTTTCTTTAGAAATATGTTTTATAAATAGGATTATAAAATTATTTTATTATAAGGGACTTCCTTACGGATGCCATTAGAATATCCTTTTATGAATACCAGTTTGGTGCTTGTGAATGCCGCTATTACTTTTATCATTTAATAATTTTTCATTATGATACCCAAGACATAATGTCTAACACTAGATCTAATAAGGGTGAGTTGGATATTTATCGGATGCACACTCATTATGATAATCATAATTAAGAATTTAATGTTTATATCTATAATAATTTATAACTTATTATAATTATGGTAAACCCGATTTTTTGTATAAAAACATTCTAAAATACTTTAGAAATAAAAATTTATTAAAAAATGATTTTAAGAATGTGTTTTTATTTTCAAAACAGAAGGAATGGAATAGTAATAAGTAAAACTTACGACAAAAAAATCTCCCCCTTTTTTGGAAACCAATAACAAAAATACATAAATGAACAATAGATTTAAAAAACATAAAACATATTTTGATAAATTACTTCATATATAGATTTGTTCTTTGAAACCCTAAATCCTAGTTAATTAATAACTCTATTGAATATAATGGATATTTTTTTTAATACAATAAACTCCCCTTTTGGATAATATCTCCCCCTAAGGATCATATTCCCCTTCATAAATAAATATCTCTAGTTATGTAACAACGTCTCCCATGTAATTATTTCTCCCTTTTTAACATATTCACATCATTTAATAAAATATACTATTTTAATACCTCAAACCCTTATAAAAAAATTCAATACCATTGTCATTTTATAATTGTAATAAGGAATTAAAAAGTTAAAAGTAAAAATTATGACTCAACAGATACCATAACAATATGAATTTTGGGTTTCATGGGATGAATTAAAATGTTGTTTTTTTTGTATTAAAACACTAAAATGTGCTTGAAAATGTGAAACCACATTAAAAACATTAAATTGATGAAATATTATTTGAAAATGATAATCAAATTATCTATTACTTATATAATAGATGAAACACCAATATGACATTTTTTTAGGTAAAATGAATCAAAATGGATTTTAAAGATATTAAAATATCCAAAACATTATTTTGGAGGATCCAAACTAATAAAAATTTTAAATTTGTTTAAGATAACAATAAAATTATAATTAACTGATTTATGAAATGATGGAATATATTTCATTCCAATCCTAGTTGTTGATTTTAATGAGGTCCAATAATTTTATCATAAAATTTTTAGAATGTTCATATAATGATCACAATATAAAAAAATATGAATTAATGTGAAATTATAGTTTAAATTACTTTTTAATTATTTTTGACATCTACATATAAAAAAAAATTCAATTTAATATGTGGTATGATTGGAATAACTGAAAAAAAAACTATTTGCGAGAAAAAATGATTCATATAAAGTAATATGTTTTGAAAAAATGATCAGTAATGGTATTTTATTATATTTTATTTAATTTAAATAATCTAGTATGTTTTAAGGATTATTTTTTAATTATTTTTTTACTATACTAACTTTTATTTCAAATTCATTTTAAATTGAGATATGATTTTATTGTTTTGATGTTCCAAAAAATATTTTACTAGATTTTTTTGATAAATTTTTTTTATTTAAGAATTATGATAGGTTTAATTTTTTTAAAAAAACATGTTTAAGAGTGATATGAATTGATTTCTTATTGGTAATGTATATTAATTTTATTAGTATACCAAAAATTATTTTTTAGTTTATATTTCTCAGTTAATTAATTGATTAATATGATGATATTGTCTCTCTAACTATAGAGGTATTGTGGGTGGGATTAGAATCCTCTCTATTTTTTCCCAAAAATGGTGGGTTAATTTATTGTATATGATTGTGATATGTATGTCCAGAAAATGTGATATAATATTGAATTAATCTTTGGAATTGGGTTTTTAAATAAAGTATTATATATTTTGGAGGAATAATTAGAGAGGGAAAAATATATAATGATATAAAAAATATTTCTTGCATGACTGTTCCTTATAATTTCTATCATTCAAGAATGACAAGCGCAATAGAGATATGGATGTTGAGAGGGAAAATGGGGGAGACTGTCATGACCCTTCCCCCGAGTCCCGCATCGTGACTACCCCAAGCCCACCTTCCATAGGCCAGGGGCTGGCGACTAGCACCAAATGTGTAATTCCATAAAAACTAGGAATTGATTTCCTTTATAAAATGTAACACACACAACCAGAGTACAAGGGGAATAAAAAACTAAGTAAAAGATGTAAAACAAGTTTATAGAATGTAAAGGGGATAGAATACAAGCCCAACTGCAAAGTACAAATACAACTGAAAAAAAGTACAACTAAAAGGGACAAATAACTGAAAGGTAGAATCATCTTTTGAATTGTCCTCTTGGGTTCCTACATGAAGGGTAGGTCTAGATGGCCTCCTCAACACTCCACATCCATCAAACTCCACCATGTACCGACACGTCGTAAGGTCTTCCTCCGGGTACAATCCAGTCCTGGCGCTCTCGGCCTCCATCAGCACTGTCTGTCGTATGCATTCAACACAACGTGGTGCGGGCATAGCTCATATAGGGGTGAGTATAACGATAATTAGTAAGGACCTCGGGACCCTCCATATCTCACAAAAAAAACAAGTATAACCAAAAATTATGATTTCAACGGATAAACATTACATAGGTATATGCCCATACATATACCTAAGATATCAAATAACCCATCTCAATTATGAAGAAAACACAAAGGTCATTGACTCAGCTCAAAACAAGATTTCATTCACTATATCAAAACCACAACTACCGGAGAACTCCTCCTCTATCGAGCACAGTAGTCCGGTCATGACTCTGAGGTGCTACTCATTAACCTTAGACTGCTGAGGTACTCCTCCTGTCGAGTACCGCGGGTCTGCCGCCTCACACAGTGGCCCTCCCCGCCATGGGTATGCCACTTCACAAAGTAGCGCCCCCCCTGATAGCCTACAGAGGTACTCCTCCTGTCGAGTACTATGGGTATGCCGCCTCAAATAGTAGTGCTCCTCCACCATGGGTCTTCCACCTCACACAGTAGTGCTCCCCACTGGGCTAGTCAAGTCACTTTGAAACGAATCGGAGAAGCAGTCATCAGGTCTCATCCATCTATTAGGTCTCCGTACTCCATATGCTCGCCTCCGAAAGGATCCGCTCCATGAGAAACTGGTCGATACTCCAAGTGTCATGAAGTCCCACGAAGAAGTATCTCAATAGTCCGCCACGTCATAGGGGTCTCAATGCAAGAGACAGCGCGTCAATCGGATGTCCTATTTCTGAGTTATTTGCCTTTTTGTCCTAGGGGCCCGGTAGGTTTTGTGTACGTACCAACCCGACTGTATCTCAATTGTACCCTGAACTCCCATGGGGTATACTCAAAGGGACAAATTCTCAACGAACTTACCAACGCCACCGACGGTTCATCAAACGGACGTCCGGTCTGAGAGTTATTGGCTTTTCCTTTCCAGGGGCCCGGTTGGTTTTTAAGCTAAAACCAACCCGACCATATTCCAACTGCATCCAAACCTCAAGTGGAGTACGCCAAAAGATCCGTCTTATCAAAAGAAATCCAACGTAGTTGATGGCACGTCAATCAGATGTCTGGTTGTTAAGTTATAAGTGTTTCTGCTCCGAGGGCCCGGTTGGTTTCGAGTTCGAACCAACCCGGCCAAACCCAAACATCGCCAAAACCTAGAGTGTAAAATATCAAAACGATTGTCTCGATCCGAGGAATCCAACGTAGCTGACGATGTGTTGATCGGAGGTCCTTAGCTCATGTTATTGGTGATTAACCGAAGATGGTCTGAAGAGGGGGGTATGGGCCCGGTCTGACCCGGCCCAACCCACCCTGGGTCGGACCGAACGGTGTCCTGGTCCAGCCCAATAGGGAGTGGCGCAGACCAGCAGGCGATGCCCATCACGACGGTTGTGGCCCGCCCCGCACAAAGGGAGCCTGGCCCGCGCGGCAGGCGGCCCGTCCCGGTGGTCAGTCGCGGCTCGGCCAGGTTGGCCGAGCGGGGGGGGGGGGGGGGGGGGGGGGGGGGGGGGGCTCCCCCTGTTCTTCGTAAAGATGGTGTCAGGAGGGCGACGCCCAACCTTCACGGAACCCACGCGATGCGGTTTTTTCTCTACCGCGGTCGTGGTCGAGGCCACGGTAGCCTTCCGTCGGCGGCGCGCTAGGGCGCCGCTAACCCCCGGTGGCCGGCCGGTGCTTACCGCCGCCTCCGGTGTCGCTGCCACCACAATCTTCCGCAGGCCACCGGAGTCATTCTAGTGGTCCGTTTTAGCTACTGTCTATGCCTACGGCCTCCACGGGTCCCGCTCTTCACTGTGACGACCTCAAGTCAACGTTTCCCTTCCATTCATCCATCACCAAACAAACCTCACATAAAGAATAATAAGGTGAAGGGTCCGGACTTGTTCATTAGCCTGTCCCTTCGCGTTAGAGGCTCAAACCATAATTCATCATAAAAACGCCGAAGTAAAAAGGTACAATACACATATATAAAATTACAAAAAACCCACTACCTCATAATTAATTTCGCACATCGACGAGCCGTGGAAGACGAATGTCACAGTAGTCGGGCGTCACGAAAGACCGATGTCGTCCCATTAACATTGGAGGAAGAGTCATTGCCGTGACACAGAAAGAGAATACAAAGATGACGTAGATTCCATGATGGTGGGGTGCATCCGAAGGGAAGCATCGTTGGAGAAGTCTTTCGCATTCTTCGTCAGAGTTGTTCTTCGTTGAAGAACAATGTTCCTCATTGGCAAGGAACTCCTTTCTTCTAATTCTCCAGAGCCTCCTCCATCAAATATTTGATAACTCCAATATAATAAATACAACCGAACTTAATAATTCCATGCACTTCAAGTTAATTCGAAATGAAATAATTAATTAATGGTGGTCAATTAATTAAAAAGATGAAGTTGGCACACTTAATGGAGGGAGTTGGAGTGTTATGAGAGGGGGTTAAAGGGAGTTAAAGAGGGGAGTTGAAGGGTTAATGGCCCGTGAGGGACCCACCACCATTATACTCCCATGGGAGGCTATGTGGGGTGTGGGTCCCACCTATAACACCTCCTTGGAAGAATTAACCACCAAATAACAAAAAAATTATGTACACATAATTTTAATTATTATTTTTAAACAATATACAGAAATTAACTTCTCCTCCCGAGAAAACGCAACTGCAGAATTGGGCCCCTTATGAGAATATCGGTGCTAGGAGAACATTGGTGCCCTCAAGTTTCAATTCCGAGCATCGGTTTAAAAGATAGAAAAACTCGTATGTCCATTTACTGAACATACCTGAACAAAACATGAGGAATTGATTCCAGACACACTGGGCCTCAGAATCAGGTACCGTCAGAAACTGTGTACTCGTAAAATTCTAAAGAATTTATGAAAAAAAATTCCCTGAAATTTATGGGCCATTACATTACGCCCACCTCAGGGATTTACATCCCTAAAGATATAACACACACTAGGGAAGAAATAGGTACTATGGACACATATGAGCCTCCCGCTCCCAAGAGCTCTCCTGGAGGTTCCCATTATACAAACGAACACGCACAAGAGAAATCGACCATCCACATAGGACCCACTTCGGTCGATGCTCAATATCCACTTTAACCTCATTTAATGTCACCCTATCATAGTTTTATAGCTCCCCATGGTCAATGTTGTGGGACAGATCATGCATGCATCTCCTCAGCTAAGATATGTGGAAGACGTGGTGCACCCAGTGCAACTGAGGTGGAAGGGCTAGAAGGTGATCCACCTCACTTACTCTACTGAAAAAGTGGAGGAGTGACTATAAGAAACTGTTGATAGGTTGTACCATCTCTATCCACAAAGGATATATGTAAGGAAGCTAGCTGCTATGACACCTCTCCTAACAGCTGAATACCAGTCCTTCTGATGAGCGCATCTGCAACAACGTTCACCTTCCCAGGACTATAGACTATCTCGAAGTCATAATCCTGGAGGAACTCAAGCCATCACTGCTGTCTCAGGTTCAGATTATTCAGAAAAAAGATACACCTGAGACTATTGATATTGGAGTCAACCATAAACTGTTCACTCAATGAAAAATGGGTGAGACCAGCCAATTGTAAGAACTTGACTTCACCCTTCTTTGCCTATGTTCTACAAGAGCTGCTAAGATTTGTCCTTTATTGAAAAGGGAAATCCAATCTCATCCCCTGGATGAACCACATCCTTTTCCAAATACAGTCAATCTTAACATGAATGATACTAATTCATGTCATGGACGATGTCATAAGGCCTCGATACTACAACCAAGAGATCCAACTGTTACTCTCGCCTCCATGGGTTGAGTCACACTATCGACATCAGTGTGTGGTTACTGAGTCTCCTCTAGTATAAATCTCAAATGTGAGGGTTAAGTCAACAGTTTAAACTGGAACCTCTTAGTATTAACCACACAAAAAGGAAGGAAATCAAACATCACAAGGAAAATTTTCTTTTATTACCACATCTCAAGGTACAAAGACACAATGAAACCAGAAACAATGACATTTGAAAATCTAGAAGCATTATGAAAAGTGCCTATATTCCTAGAACTAGTCCCGCTCCTGTCCACCTTCTTCTAGAGCTCCATAGTCATTTGCTTCAGCTACCTGTAGTTGTTCTCTCCTGTATCCACCCATTTCCTGTGGTCGGGGTAGACCTCCTGGTGGTGATGGTGGAAACACCTCGAAGTGTCATCCACCACTAGATGCACGAGCAGCTCCTCTGCCACTGTCGCCTTCTCCTTGCGGTCCATCCTTATCGAACCTCTGCCTCTACCTAGGAGGTCCTTCATCTATATGATGATCATCCAAGTGGCGGTTTGGACAATCACAACCATGTGACCCTGTCCACCACTTGAGTAACACTGCATGGTTGGTCTGGCTCTGTCTCCACCCTGGGTGCCCCACACTACCAACCCTCAGTCGTGCGGTCGACCACCTATAGGTCTTTTCCTCTTGGACCACTGCGTCATCTGTCTACTACCAGCTGTAGAAGACTCCACAGCATGTCGGCTAGAGGTGGTTCATACAACTGGAGAATGCTCAGTAAGGAAACTCTCCACTAAGGGGGCTCTCTCCAGTACCACTCTCTGCGTCAGGATGCTGTGAGAGATAACTGAAGCTCTGATCTCTCACCTGAGTCCCTGGTCAAAGGTTCGGGCCCTAAAGAACGGGTCTAGTACAATATCAGTGAATTAGTGTGAGAGGTTAGTGAACATCGATGAGTACTCCTCCACCATCATGCTAACCTGCTGTAGATATAGAAGATCATGTATCTGCATCGCTCAAATGGAAGCTGGTACAAACTCCACCCGGAATAGGCTCTCAATGTCTGACCATAGAAGTGTTGCCTCATCATGCATATAGAGCATCGGGGTCCAACATTTGTCTGCTGCTTCCTGAAGGAGGCTAGACGCAAGGATCACAATGAATTTCCTGGTGTCCCTACAAGCCTGAAAACATTCACCATATCCTCCAGCCATTACTCGGCCGCTTGTGGGTCCGTCTCTCCTCGTAACCAGGGTGACCTCTGGCACTGGAACTCGTGCAGCATGCTCAAGCGGTGTGCATCACCTGCTGCGGGGGCTGGTGGCATCGATGGCCCAACAGGTGGTAGTAATACTATTACCTTTTCTGGTGCCTCAACTAGAATAGGTCCCTTTATTGAGGCCTCGTCGCTACGCGGGCTGTCAGTACGTACACCTCTCAGGGACTTAGCTTGACTTCCGCGGGGAGGCATCCTGAAAGAAACAGATGCAACACGGTCAATGATTATACATGTTCAACTGACATAGTTTGAGTAGACATAAAGAAAACATTTGAAAACACACAAAAAATCAGTGTTTTCATGCACTGATTCGGAAATCAGAAGTTAGGGTCCTGGTGTTTGGATACGTCAGCTGCCCGCACCAACACTGGACACCCTAAACTGAAAACCACTATTAGTACACTTAAAACAATAGTTTCACAAAAAGACAAAAAAAACGAGTCCTAGTTCTACGGTAGAACCGACGTCCTCTCATACCAATTTGTCATCACTCGTCCCCTGGGGCCAGTATCGTGACTACCCCAATCCCGCCTTCCATAATCCACGGGGTGGAGACTTTCACCAAAGGAATAATTCTATAAAAATTTGGAAGACATTGAATTTATAAAGCATGACACACACAAACAGAGTACAAGCGGAGGAAAACACTAAGTAAAAGATGTAAAACAAGTGTACTGAATGTAATGGTCCAGAATACAAGACCAACTGTAAAGTACAAATACATCTGAAAACAAGTACAACTAAAATGGTCAAACAACTGAAAGGTGGAAGCAGCTCCTGGATCATCCTTCGTGTTCCTACCTGAAGGGTAGGTATAGATGGCCTCCTCAGCACTCCACGTCCTTGAAATGCCACAGTGTACCAATACATCATAATGTCCTCCTCCATGTACCGTCCAGTCCTGGTGCTCTCGGCCTCCGTCAGCGCTGTTCATCGCTTGCATTCAACACAACAAGGTGCGGGCATAGCCCGTACAGGGGTGACTATAACGATACTCTGTAAGGACCCCGATACCCTCTAGTTCTCGCAAAAACCAACAAGGATAACCCCAAAGTATGATTTCAATGGATAACCATTACATAGGTATATTGCCATACATATACCTAAGAAATCAAGTAACCCATATCAATCATGAGGAAAACACAAATGTCATTGACTCAGCTAAAACCAGTATTTTATTCATTATGTCGAAACCACTACTACTAGAGAACTCCTCCTCTATCGAGCACATTAGTCCTATCATGACTCTAAGGTGCTACTCACTAACCATAGACTGCTGATGTACTCCTCCTGTCGAAAACTATGGATCTGCCACGTCTCACAATAGCACTCCCTGCCATGATTCAGCCGCCTCACACAATAGCGCTCCCCATGATAGCCTATAGAGGTACTCCTCATATTGAGTTCTTCTAGTCTACCACCTCACATAGTAGCGCTCCTCCACCATGGGTCTACCACCTCACACAGTATTTCTCCCCACAGAGCTAGTCAAGTCACTCTGAAACGAATCGTAAAAGTAGTCATCTGGTCCCAGCTAGCTACTAGGTCTCTATACTTCGTATGCTCGTCTCCAGAAGGATCCTCTCCATGAGCTAATGGTCGATACTCCACATGTCACGATGTCCCATGAAGATGTATCTCAATGTTCTACCACATAATAGCGGTATCAATGCAATAGACGACGCGTCAATCATATGCCTGATCTGTGAGTTATTAGCCTTTTTGTCTTGGGGGATAGGTTGGTTTTGTGTACGAACCAACCCGACCGTATCTCAAATGTACCCTGAACAACCATGGGGTATACTCAAAGGGACTGAATCTCAACGAACTTACCAATGTAGCTGACAGTTCGTCAAATGGATGTCGGGTCTGAGAGTTATTGGCTTTTCGGTTTTAGGGGCTGGGATGGTTTTTAAGATAAAAACAACCCGACCATACTAAAAATACGTAAAAACCTCAAGTGGAGTACTCCAAAAGAACCTTCTCATCAAACGGAATCCAACGTAGTTGATGTCACGTCAATCGGATGTCTGGTCCTTAAGTTATAAGCATTTCTGCTCCGAGGGCCCAGTTAGTTTCAGGTTCAAACCAAACCAGCCATACCCAAACTTCCCCAAAGCCTTGAGTGTAATATTCCAAAACTAATGTCTAAATCCGAGGTATCCTACGCAACTTACGGTGTGTCGATCGGAGTTCTATAGCTCAGGTTATGGGCGATTAACTGAAAATGGTCCGAAGAGGGGGTTTGGGCCCGGTCCAACCCGGCCCAACCCACCCTGGGTCGGCCCAAAACGGGTCGACCCGACCCGAGTATGGGTCCATCCCGGTAGGGCGCGTCCCGAACCAGTGGGTGATGCCCGTCATGACGGTTGTGGCCCGGACCACGCAAGGGCGGCACGACCCATGCAATAGGCAGCCCGGCCCGCGCACATGCGGCTCGGCCCGCACGCAGGAGGCCCGACCTGTGAGCACGTTGTCCGGCCCATGGGCCAACCGTGGCTCGGCTAGGCTGGCCGAGTGGGGGGTGGAGGGGGGGCACCCTCCCTCGGTTCTTCGTAACAGTGCCACCAGGCTGGCGCCACCCATCTTACCTGGAACCTGTGCGGCGTTGGTTTCGCTCAAACGCCACCGCGGTTGGTTCCATGGCAGTCTTTCGCCGGTGGCACACTGGGGCGTTGCTTCCCCTAGGCTTCTGGCTGGTTCCGGCCACCGCCTCTGGTCACCAACGTCGCCATGATCTTCCACGGCCCACTAGAGTTATTCCAGTGGTCCCTTATAGCTCCTGTATGCGCCTACGGCCTCCTCGGGTCCCGCTCTACACTGTGACGGCATCAAATCAACATTGCCCTTTCGTTCATCCATCACCCAACAAACTGCGCATCAAGAATGATAAGAAGGAGGGTCCGAGATTGTTCTTTATCTCGTGCACTCCGCATTAGAGTCTCAAACCATAATTCATCATAAAAATGCCCATGTACTAAGGTACAATACACATATATAAAGTTATACAAAAACCCCTACCTCGTAATTGACGTCGTACATCGATGAGCCACGGATGACGAGCGTCGTGGTAGTCTGGCGTCACGGTAGACTGGTGTCATCCCGTCAATGGTGGGGGAAGAGTCATTGTCGTGATGTGGAAAGATAATCTGAAGACGACATAGATTCCTTGATGTCAGGGTGTAACCGAAGGGAAGCATCATTGGAGAATTCATTCACGTTCTTCGTCGGAGTTGTTCTTCGTTGAAGAAAGGTTTTCTTCGTTGGAGAGGAACACCTTTCTTTTAATTCACCAGTGCCTCCTCCATCAAATATTTTCTAACAAAAATATAATAAAAGCCACCCAACTTAATAATGACAAGAACTTCAAATTAATTCAAATTTAACCAATTTTTTAGGCATGATCTATTAATTAAAAAGATGAAGTTTTCACACCTAATAGAGGGAGGTGGAGAGTTACGAGAGGGGGTTAAAGGGATTTATAGAGCGAAGTTGAAGGGTTAGGGGCTCATGTTGGTCCCACAACCATTATCCTCCCATTAGAGGCTATGTGGGCTGTGGGTCCCACCTCCAACTCCTCTTTGGTGGAATTAAACACCATCAAATAAAAAAATTATGTACACATATTTTTTATTTTTTTAAGAATCTTCAAAAATTTACTTCTCCTCTCGAGCAAACGCAACTGCGGAAAGGATCCCCTTAGGAAAATATCGGTGCTACGAGTTCATCGGTGCCCTCAGATTTCAATTCCGAGCACTAGTTTAAAAGATAGAAAAACCCGCACATATGTTTACTAAAATTACATGAACAAAACTTCAGAAATTGATTCTGGGAAAACCGGGCCTCGGAATTAGGTGCTGTCCGAAACTGCGAACTCATAAAATTCCAAAGAATTTAAGAAAAAAAATTTCCTTAAAATCTCATGGTATTTACATTACCCCCAACTCAGGGTTTTACATCCTTGTAAAGCTACAACACACACTGGGGAAAACAAAAGAGGTACTGAGCACTCATCTGAGCCTCCTTCTCCCATGAGCTCTCCTGGAGGTTCCCATGCTGCCAACGAATGCGCACCAGAAACATCGACCATCCACGATGGACCTGCTCTTGTTGATGCCCAATCTCCATGGGATCCCCCATGAAAGTAACCCATTCATTGATGTCTAGCTCCATGTGGTCTATGTTTTGGGATAGATCGTGCACGCATCTCCTCAGCTGAGATATGTGGAAGACGTCGTGCACCCAGTGCAATTGAGGTGGAAGGGCCAGACAGTAAGCCACCTCACATACTCTGTTGAAAAAGTGGAGTGACTTTACGAGACTATAGATAGGTTTCACCATCTATATCCACAAAGGATATATGTAAGGAACCCAGCTGCTCTTTCACCTCTCCTAACAGCTGAATACCAGTCCTCCTACTAAGCGCATCTGTAACAACATTCCCCTTTCCAGGACAATAGACTATCTCGAAGTTATAATCCCAGAGGAACTGAAGCCATCGCCACAGTCTCTGGTTTAGATTCTTCTAAACGAATATGCACCTGAGACTATTGATATTGGAGTGAACCATAAATTGTTCGCTCAACGAAAAATGGGTGAGACTAGCCAATTGTAAGAACTTGACTTCACCCATCTTCTCATATGTTCTACAAGAGATGGTAAGATTTATCTTTTGCCGAAAATGGAAATCTGGTCTCGTCCCCTAGATGAACAACATCCTTTTCCTAATACAGTAAATCATAACATGAATGATACTAATTCATCTTATGGATGATGTTGTAAGGCCTCGGTGCTACTAACAAGAGATCCAACCATTACTCTCATCTCCAAGGGTTGAGTCACACTATCGGCATTAGTATGTGGTTAATGGGTCTCCTCCAGTAGAAATCTCAAAAGTAAGGGTCATGTCAACAGTTTAAACTGAAACCTCTTAGTATTAACTATACAAAAAGGAAGGAAAGAAAAAATCACAAATAAAAGTGTCTTTTATTACCGCAGCTCAAGGTACAAAGACACAATGAAACCACAAAAAATGATGTCTGCAAAGACAGAAGAATCATGAACAAAGGCCTATGTTCCTGGAACTAGTCCCGCTCCTGTCCACCATCTTCCGGAGCTCCATAGTCATATGCTTTAGCTTCCTGAAGCTGTACTCTCCCCCGTCCACACGTTCTCTATGGTCGGGGTGGATCTACAGGTGGTCGTGGTGGCAACCCCTTGATGTGTCATCCACCACCAGCTGCACGACCAGCTCCTCTGCCACGGTTGCCTTCTCCTTGCGGTCCATCATGATAGAACCTCTGCCTCTACTTGGGATGACATTAATCTATCTTCTGATCATCTGAGTGGTGGGTCGGACAATCACGAGCCATATGACCGTGTTCGCCACATGAGTAGCACTACCTGGCAGGTTTGGATCTTTCCCCACCCTAGGTGCCCCACACTACTAACCATGAGTCGTTCGGTCAACCACCTATATGTCTGGACCTCTTGGGCCTCTGCATCATTTGCCTAAATCCAGCTACAATGGACTTTGCATCATGTCATCTAGTGGTGGGTCCTGCTACTGGAGACTGCTAAGAAAGGAAACTCTCAACTAAGAGGTCTCTCTACAACATCCCTGTCTACGTCAGGATACTGTGAGAGATAACTAAAGCTCTAATCTCTCACCTGAGTCCCTTCTCAAAGGTACGGGCCCTAAAGGACGGATCTCGTACCATATCAGTGGAGTAGCATGAGAGGTCAGTGAACTTCGCGGAGTACTGCACCACCATTATGATACCCTACTGTAGATGTAGAAGCTCCTGTATCTGCACTGCTCGAAGGCTGGCTGGAACAAACTCCTCCCAGATCATGCTCTCAAAGTCTTCCCAAAGAAGTGTCACCTCGTCATGCATCTAGAGCCTCATGCTCCAACATCTGCATGCTACTCCTAGAAGGAGGCTGGCAGAAAGGATCTCCATGAAGTCTGCTACTGTCCCTACAAGCCTAAATACTCTCACCATAGGCTCCAGCCAGTCCCCAGCCACATGTGGGTCCATCTCTCCCAGGATCCTGGGTGGCCTCTAGCACATGAACTCATGAAGAGTGCTCAAGCGGCGTCCATCGCCTGCTGCTGGGGCTCGTGGAATCGGTGGCCCAATAGGTGGTAGTACCGCTGGTGGCTCCACTGGAACCTCAACTGGAAGAGGGCCATGTACAGAGGCCTCGTCGTTCGATGGGTTGTCAGTACGTACAACTCTCGGGGCTCTAGATGGTCGTCCACGGGGAGGCATCCTGAAAGAAATAGATGCAACACGGTCAAAGATTATACCTGGTGAGCTGACCTGGTTTGAGCATACTTAAAGAAAACTTTTTAAAACACACACACAATCAGTGTTTTCGTGCACTGAGATGGAAATCAATATTCAGGGTCCTGGTGTATTGATACGTCGGCCACTCGCACCATCACTGGACAACCTGAACTGAAAAACGCACTTAGTACCCTTAACACTATTGCTTCATAGAATGAAAATATCAGATTCCTAGTTCTATGGTAGAACCAATGTCCTCTGATACCAATTCGTCATGACCTGTCCCCCGGGGCCTGCATCGTGACTACCCCAAGCCCACCTTCCATAGTCCAGGGGCTCACGACTAGAACTAAAGGCATAATTCCCTAAAAAATTGGAAAGTATTTCCTTTATAAAATGTAACACACACAACCAGAGTACAAGTGGAAGAAAACACTAAGTAAAAGGTGTATAACAAGTGTACTGAAAGTAAAGGGGCGAGAATACAAGACCAACTGTAATGTACAAATACAATAGAAAACAAGTACAACTAATAGGGATAAACAACTGAAAGGTGGAAGTAGCTCCTGGATCATCCTCCAAGGTTCCTACCTAAAGGGTAGGTAGAAATGGCCTCCTCAGCACTCCATGTCCGTCAAACTCCACTGTGTACCGACACGTCGAAAGTTCCTCCTCCTGGTATCGTCCAGTCCTAGTGATCTCGGCCCCAATCAGCACTGTCCGTCACCTGCATTCAACACAACGAGGAGCAGGCATAGAACGTGCAAGGGTGCGTATAACAATACTTAGTAAGGACCCCGAGACCCTTTAGGTCACAAAAAAACAAACATGGATAACCACAAAGTATGAATTCAATGGATATCCATTACATAGTTATATGCCCATATACATACCTAAGTTATCAAGTAACCCATCCCAATCACGAGGAAAACAAAACGGTCATTGACTCAACTCAAACCCTGATTTTCATCTTGATGTCGAAGCCGCGACTTCTGGAGAACTCCTCCTCTGTTGAGCACAATTGTCCTATCGTGACTCCGAGGTGCTACTCACTAACCTTATACTACTGAGGTACTCCTCTTGTCAAGTACCATGGGTATGCCTCCTCACACAGTAGCGCTCCCCCCCTTGGGTCATCTTCCTCACAAAATAGTGCTCCCCCTAATTACCTGCAGAGGTACTCCTCCTGTCGAGTACCACAGATCTTCCACCTCACATAGTAGCGCTCCTCCGCCATGGTTCTGCCACCTCATACAGTAGTACTCCCCACTGGGCTAGTCAATTCACTCAGAAACAAATCGGACAAGAAGTCATGAGGTCTCAGCCAGCTACTAGGTCTCTGTACTCCGTATGCTCATCTCTGGGATAATCTTGTCCAAGAGGTTCTTTTCAATTCTCAAAGTTTCACTAAGTCCCATGAAGAATTATCTCAATGTCCTGCCTCATCATAGGTGTCTCAATGCAACAGACGACGCTTCAATCGGACGCCCGGTCTGTGAGTTATTAGCCATTTTGTCACGGGGGCCTGGTTGGTTTTGTGTACTAACCAACACGATCATATTTCAAATATACCCCGAAATCCCATGGGGTATACTCGAAGGGACCGATTCTCAATGAACTTTCCAACGTCGCTGACGGTTCATCAAACGAACGTCCGGTCTGAGAGTTATTGGCTTTTCTGTTCTAATGGCCTGGTTGGTTTTTAATCTAACACCAACCTAACTATACTCCAACTACATCAAAACCTCATGTGGAGTATTCCAAAAGAACCATCTCATCAAAAGGAATCCAACGTTTTTGATGGCACTTCAATCAGATATTCGTTCCTTAAGTTATAAGAGTTTCCGCTCGGAGGGCAGTGTTGGTTTCGAGTTCTAAACCAACCCGTACATACACAAACTTCACCAAAACATTGAGTGTAATATAACGAAACGATCACCTCGGTCGAAGGAATCCTACACAATTGACGGTGCGCCGATCGGAGGTCTATAGCTCATGTTATGGGCAATTAACCGAGAATGGTCCAAAGAGGGGGGTCTGGGCCCGGTCAGACCTAGCCCAACCCACCCAGGGTTGGCCCGAAACGGGGTGACCCAACCTGGGTCCGGATCTGGCCCAGTAGGTCGTGGCCCAGCCCGGCATGCACGAGGGTGTCCCGGCCCGCGCACAGGTGTTCCGGCTCGTGCACAAGCGATCCGGACCGATGGCCAGTGGCGGCTCGGCTGCGGCAGGCCGAGTGGGGGGAGGGGGGGTAGCCTCCCCAGGTTCATCGTAATGGTGTCGGTAGGTTGGTGCCGCCCAGCCTTCTTGGAACCTGCATGATGTGGGTTACACTCCACCGCCACCGCGACCGGTGCCGGGGAGGCCTTTTGTCGGTGGCGCGCTAAGGTGCCGCTGCCCCCAGGGGACCTACTGGTGCCGGCTGCCGCCTCTTATTGTCGGCACCGCCACACTGGTGACCCGCGCCACCGTGATCTTCCGTAGCCACCGGAGTCATTCTGGTGGTCCATTTTAGCTCTTGTATGTTCCTACAGTCTCCTCGTGTCCCACTCTTCACTACAATAGCCTCAAATCAACGTTCCCCTTCCATTCATCTGTCACCCAACAAACCGTGCATCAACAACGATAAGGCGGAGGGTCCAGACTTGTTCATTATCCCGTGCCCTCAGTGTTAGTGTCTCAAACAATAATTCATCATAAAAACGCCCAAGTACGATGTTAAAATACATATATCTAAAATTATACAAAAATCCTACCTCGTAATTGACTTCGCACATCGACGAGCCGTAGAAGATGACCATCGTGGTAGTCAGGCGTCGCGGAATTCCGGTGTCATCCCATCAACGTTGGAGGTAGAGTCATTGTCATGATGTGGAATGAGAATCTGAAGATGATGCTGATTCCTTGACGTCGGGGTGCGTCCCAAGGGATGCGTCGTTGGAAAAGTATTTCATGTTCTTTTTCAGAGTTGTTCTTTGTTTAAGAACGATGTTCTTCATTGGAGAGGAACACCTTTCTTCTAATTCTCCAGAGCCTCCTCCATCGAATACTTTCCAACTCAAATATAATAAAAGCCATCCAACTTAATAATGCCAAGCACTTCAAATTAATTCGAAATGAACCAATTAATTAAAGATAATCAATTAATTAAAAAGATAATGTTGGCACACTTAATAGAGGGAGGTTCAGAGTAAGGAGAAGAGGTTAAAGTGAGTTAAAGAGTGGAGTTGAAGGGTTATGGGATCGTGTGGGACCTGCCACCATTATCCTCCAATGGGAGGTTATGTGGGGTGTGGGACCCACCTCTAACTCCTCTTCGGAGGAATTAACCCCCATCAAATAAAAAAAAATTGTACACAGATTTGTTATAATTTTTTTCAAGAATCTCCAAAAATTAACTTCTCCTCCCGAGATAATGAAATTGTGGAAAAGGTCCCCTTAGGTGAATACTGGCGCTACGAGTTCATTGGTGCCCTCAGATTTCAATTCCGAGCACCAGTTTAAATGATAGAAAAACCTGCTCATACGTTTACTGAACATACCATAACAAAACATCCGAAATTGATTCTGGGCACACTAGGCCTCGGAATCAGGTGCAGTAAAAAACCACATACTTGTAAAATTCCAAATAATTTAAGAAAATAAAATTCCTTCAAATTTCAGGGTATTTAAATTACCCTCACACCTAGTATTTACATCCGTGTAAAGGTACAACACACTAGTGAAAAAATAGGTACTGAGCATGCATCTGAGCCTCCCTCTCCAATGAGCTCTCTAGGAGGTTCCCATGGTGCTAGCAAATGCGCAACAGAAAAATATACCGTCCCCACCGGACCCGCTCCTGTCGATGCTCAATCTCCACTAGAACCTCTGTGAAAGTCTCCCCGTCATCGATGTTCAGCTCCCGATGGTCAATGTTGTGGGATGGATCATGCACGCATCTCCTCATCTAAGATACATGGAAGATGTCATGCACCTAGTGCAACTGAGGTGGAAGGGCCAGCTGGTAAGCTACCTCACCTACTATGCTGAAAAAGTGGAGTGACTATAAGAGACTGTTGGTAGGCTACACCATCTCTTTACATAGTGGATATATGTAAGGAATCCAACTACTCTGTCACCTCTCTTAACAGCTGAATACCAATCCTCCTACTGAGAGCATCTGCAACAACGTTCCCCTTCCCAGGGGTATAGACTATCTTGATGTCATATTCCCAAAGGAACTCAAGACATCGTCACTGTCTCAGGTTTAGATTCATCTGATAGAATACACACCTGAGACTATTGAGATTGTAGTGAACCGTAAACCGTTCGCTCAATGAACAATGCGTTAGGCAATCCAATTGTAAGAACTCGACTTCGCCCTTCTTCGCCTATGTTCCAAAATAGCTGATAAGATTTCTCCATTGCCGAAAAGGGATATCCGGTCTCATACCCTGGATGAACCATGTCTTTTTCCTAATAATGTCAATCCGAACATGAATTATTCTAATTCATGCCATGGATGACGTTGTAAGGCCTCGACGCTACTACCATGAGATCCGACCATTACTCTCTCCTCCAAGGGTTGACTCACACTGTCGGAATTTGTGTGTGGTTACTGTGTCTCCTCTAGTAGAAATATCAAAATTGAGGGTCAGGTCAACATTTTAAACTAGAACCTCTTAGTATTAACCAAACAAAAAGGAAGGAAAGCAAACATCACAAGGAAAAGTGACTTTTATTACCGCAGATCAAGGTACAAAGACACAAAGAAACCACAAACAATGACATTAACAAAGGTAGAAGCATCATGAACAAAGGCCTCTATGTCTGGAACTAGTCCCGCTATTGTACACCTGCATCCAGAGCTCCATAGAATTATGCTTAAGTGGCCTGAAGCTGTGCTCTCCCCTATCCACCCATTCCCTGCAGTCGGGGTGGAACTCCTGGTGGTGGTGGTTGCAACACCTTGAAGCATTGTCCACCAACAGCTGCACGACCAGCTGCTCCTCCATGGTGGCCTAATCCTTGTGTTATATCACAATCGATCATATGCCTCTACCTGGGAGGTCCTTCATTTATCTGTTGATCATCCAAGCGGTGGGTTGGACAAACATGAGCCATGTCACCCTATCTGTCGCATGAGTAACACTGCCTGGCAGGTCTGGCATTGTCTCCACCCTGGGTTCCCCGCACTACCGAACCGGAGTCTTGTGGTCGAACACCTGTAGGTCTGGTACTCTTTCACTTCTACATCATCTATCTACTAAAAGCTGTAGAAGACTCCGCATCATGTCGACTAGTTGTGGGTCCCGCTACTGGAGACTACTCAGTTAGGAAACTCTCCACTAAGAGGGATCTCTCCAACACCCCTGTCTGTGTTGGGATGCTGTGAGAGATAACTGAAGCTCTGATCTCTCCCCTGATTCCCTGATCAATGTTTCAGGCCCTGAAGAATGAGTCTCGTACCATATCAGTGGAGTAGAATGAGATGTCAGTGAGCATTGCTGAGTACTGCGCCACAGTCATGCTACCCTGTTGTAGATGCAGTAGCTCTTGTATCCACATTGCTCGAAGGGTGGCTTGTACAAACTCCTCCCAAAACATGCTCTCAATGTCTTCCCATAGAAGTGTCACCTCTTCAGGAATCTGGAGCATCAGGCTCCAACATCTACCTAGTGCTGCCTGAAGGAGGCTAGCAGCAAGGATCTCCATGAAGTCTGCTAGTGTCCCCACAGGCCTGAAAACTCTCACCAGAGCCTCCAGCCATTCCTCATCCACCTGTGGGTCCATCTCTCCCCAGAACCTGGGTGGCCTCTGGCACTGGAACTCGTGCAGCGTGCTCAAGAAGTGTGCATTCCCTACTGCTGGGGCTAGTGGTATCGATGGCCCAATGGGTGGTATTACCACTAGTTCCTCCGATGGTGCTTCAACTGGAATAGGGACCTGTACTGAGGCCTCGCCGCTCGATGGGCTATAGTACGTACAAATCTTGGGGCCCTAGATGGTCATCTGCGGGGAGGCATCCTAAAAGAAATAGATGCGACATGGTCAAAGATTATACTTGGTTAGCTGACCTGGTTTGAGCTGACTTAAAGAAAACTTTTTAAATCACACCATAAATCTGTTTTTTCGTTCACTAAGTCGGAAATCCAACGTTAGGGTCCTGGTGTATGGATACGTCGGCTGCCCGCACCAACACTAGACTCCCTGAACTGAACACCACACTTAGTACCCTTAAAACTATTGCTTCACAGAATTAAAATATTAGAGTCCTAGTTATACGATAGAACCAACGTCCTCTGATACCAATTTTTCACGACCCGTGCCATGGGGCCCGCATCGTGACTACCCCAAGCCCACCTTCCTTAGGCCAGGGGCTGGCGACTAGCACCAAAGGCGTAATTCCCTAAAAACTGGGAAGGTATTGCCTTTATAAAACATAACACACACAATCAGAGTACAAGTGGAAGGAAACACAAAGTAAAAGCTATAAAAGAAGTGTTCTGAGAGTAAAGGGGCCATAATAAAAGCCCAACTATAAAGTACAAATAAAACTCACCACAAGTACAACTAATAGGGACAAACAACTGAAGGGTGGAAGCAGCTCCTAGATCATCTTACAGGGTTCCTACCTAAAGGGTAGGTACATTTGGCCTCCTCAACACACCACGTCCATCAAACTCCTGCGTGTACCGACATGTTTTAAGGTCCTCCTCCGGATACAGCCCAGTATTGGTGCTCTCGGCTTCCGTCAGCGCTGTCCGTCGTCTGCATTCAACACAACGAGGTGCTGGCATAGCCCGTGCAGGGGTGAGTATAATGATACTCAGTAAGGACCCCGAGACCCACTAGGTCACACAAAAAACAACATGGATAACCAAAAATTATTATTTCAACGGATAACCATTACTTAGGTATATGCCCATACATATACCTATGTTATGAAGTAACACATCTCAATCATGAGGAAAACACAAATGTCATTGACTCAGCACAAAGCAGATTTTTATTCATGATGTCGAAACCCCGACTGCAGGAGAACACCTCCTATATCGAGTATAGTAGTCCTTTCATGACTCCGTGATGCTACTCACTAACCATAGACTACTGAGGTACTCCTCCTATCGAGTACCGCGGGTCTACTGCCTCACACAGTAATGCTCCCCTCAATGGGTCTGTCACCTCACACAGTAGCGCTCCCCCTGATAGCCTACAGCGTTTCCTCTCCTGTCGAGTATCGCGGGTCTGCCGCCTCACACAGTAGCGCTCCTCCACCTTGGGACTACCACCTCACACAGTAGTGCTCCCCACTGGGCTATTCAAGTCACTCTGAAACGAATCGGACAAGAATTTATCAGGTCTCAACCAGCTACTAGGTCTCCGTACTCTGTATGCTCGTCTCCGGGATGATCCGCTACACTAGCTACTGGTCGATACTCCATGTGTCATGAAGTAGCATGATGATGTATCTAAAAGGTCCGCAACATCATAGGGGTCTCAACGCAACAAACAACGCGTCAATTAGACGCATAGTCTGTGAGTTATGAGAATTTTTGTCGGGGGGGGGGGGGGGGTTGGTTTTGTGTACGAACCAACCCGACTGTATCTCAACTGTGCCCCAAAATTCCATGGGTATACTCAAAGGGACCGATTCCCAACAAACTTACCAACGCTTCCGACGGTACGTCTAACGGGCGTCTAGTCTGAGAGTTATTGGCTTTTTCGGTCTTGGGACCCAGTTGGTTTTTAAGCTAAAACCAACCCGACTGTACTCCATCTGTGTCCAAACCTCAAGTTCAGTATTCCAAAATAAATGTGTCATCAAAAGAAATCCAACGTAGTTTACGGCACATCAATTGGACTTCCGGTCCTTATGTTATAATCGTTTCCGCTCCGATGGACCGGTTGGTTTCGAGTTCGAACCAACCCGGCCATACGCAAACTTCGCCCAAAAATTGAGTGCAATATACAGAAATGACCGACTTGATCCGAGGAATCATGTGCAACTAACGGTGTGTCAATCAAAGGTGTGTAGCTCAGGTTATGGGTGATTAACCAAAAATGGTCCGAAGAGGGGGGGTCTGGGCCCGGTCCGACCCAGGTCCGGGTCCAGCAAGGTAGGGGGCGGGCTGACCCGGTGGGGGAAGCCCATCCCAGCCCGCGTGATGGCGGCTCGGCCCGCGCGGCAAGTGGCCCGTCCCGCGCGCAAGCGGCCCGACCTGTGCGCAAGCTGTTCAGCCTGGTGGCTGAGCATGGGGGGGGGGGAGGGAGGACTCCCCTTGTTTTTCGTAACGGTGGTGCCAGCCTGGTGCCGCCCAGCTTTCCTGGAACCCACGCGGTGCAGGTTCTGCATCACCGCCGCAGCGGCCGGGGCCGCAACGGTCTTTCGCCGGCGGCGCTCTATGGGAGCACTGCCCCCAGGCAGCCGACCGGTGTCGGCCGCCGTGGCTGTGACCTGTGCCGCCACGATCTTCCTTAGGCCACCGGAGTCATTACGGCTATCCGTTTTAGCTCTTGTCTACATCTACGGCTTCCTCAGGTCCCGCTCTTCACTGTGACGGCCTCAAATAAATTTTTCCCTTCAGTTCATCCATCACCCAACAAACTGCACATCACGAACGATAAGGCGGAGGGTCCAGACATGTTTTTTAGCCCGTTCCCTCCATGTTAGATCCTCAAACCATAATTCATCATAAAAACTCCCATGTATGAAGGTAAAATACACATATATAAAATTATACAAAAACCCTACCTCGTAATTGATGTCACACATCAATGATCCACAGAAAATGAGCGTCACGGTAGTCAGGCATCATAGAAGACCGGTGTCATCCCATCAACGTTGGAGGAAGAGTCATTTTCGTGACTCTGAAAGAGAATCCGAAGACGACGTAGATTCCTTGATGTCGGGGTGTGTCCAAAGGGAAGCGTCATTGGAGATGTATTTCGCGTTCTTCATTGGAGTTTTTCTTCGTTGAATAATGGTGTTCTTCGTTGGAGAGTAAGACCTTTCTTCTAATTATCCAGAGTCTCCTCAATCGAATATTTTCCAATGCAAATATAATAAATTCCACAAAACTTAATAATAACAAGAACATCAAATTAATTATAAATGAACAAATTAATTAAGGATGCTCAATTAATTAAAAGGCTGAAGTTGGCACATTTAATGGAGGGAAGTGGAGAGTTAAGAGAGGGGGTTAATGGGAGTTAAAGAGGGGAGTTGAAGGGTTAGGGGCTTGTCTGGGCCGCACCACCATTATCCTCCCATGGGAGGTCATGTGGGGTGTGGGCCCCACCTCCAACTCCTCTTTGGAGGAATTAACCATCATCATTTAAAAAATTATTTACACATAAATTTTTTTATTATTTTTAATGAATCTCCTAAAATTAACTTCTCCTCCCGAGAAAATGAAACTGTGGAAAAGGTCCCCTTAGGTGAATACCGGAGCTACGAGATCATCGGTGCCCTCAGATTTCAATTTTGAGAAACGATTTAAAAGATAGAAAAACTCTCACGTACATTTACTGAACTTACCCAAACGAAACTTTAGAAATTGATTCCCAACACACCGGGCCTCCGAATTAGGTTCCATCAGAAACTGAGAACTCGTAAAATTACAAAGAATTTGAGAAAATAATTTTCATTGAAATTTACATGTCTTTACAGAGACAATAGGGTCTATGGGAATTGGAGGTCTCTTAATAATGTGGAGGATTAGCGGGGGTTGTATCATAGGCCAATGAGGTTCAAAACATAACTATGCTTTAAGGATTCTACAAATTTTTAGTCTAATGATGATATTGAGAATCGAAATTAAGAAGAAGATGAGTTTTTTGGATTATTTTTTATGTCCATTCATTATATATTTTTTCTAATATGATGAATAGTTTTATAGTTGTGATTCGTGTTTCGTCATTGAATTTCATATACCTTTATTGGGTAAATTTATGAAGGACAGTGTTCTGTGTTTTTGTAAGAGGGAGCCTAAAGTATGAAGACTTTTTATGATCTGGATATTTCACAAAAAACATATCATGGTTATTCCAGTATGGTTTGTTTTAGTGTGTGTAGAAAATATGAAAATAAAAATAAAAAGAAAAAAACAAGAATTATAACATTTATTCATAATTTTATTAATGAAGGGGATAATAGAATTACATTCATGTTGAATTTTTAAAATGACTGTATGTAGTGATAAGGATAGGTTTTCATGCTTCTATATCATTAATTATGGAGTCCTTTGGGGAATATTATTGTAATTTATTTGTATATTCTCACATTAATCCACAGAATTCTCCATATTCTTGTCATTTTATGAGGTCCTAGAGAAAGAGGAATGATTTTCAGGCTTTATAGGTGAATGTTAATTCATCCTCGTTAATTAGGCCGGTTGATTCTTAATATTAATAAGTGATTATTTTTTGTGGTCAATATGTTTTAGGATATACCCAAGCTGATAAAATTAATTTTCTTTGATCCAAATGTTAGAGGGAATTGATTGTAAGAGGGCAGAAAACAAATGAAAACTCATTTTTCGGGAGTGTTTATTATTTTATTTTCCTTTTATTAAATTATTGTGGTATTATCATTGTGTGTGGTTTCTGTGTAATATATTTTTAAATATGGTGAATCCTAGTTTTCTACCTTCCCCTTAAAATACCCTACCCCATTCTATCGCACTGCCATCATTCTCACACATAAATCATAGGGTTTTTACAATCATAGTGTTTAATTACAGGGCTAGAGGAGAGGTTAAATTTATTCTATATCTTTAACATTACCCTTGTAATATTTATTTATTGGGATGAATTAGAGGAGTAACTCAATTTTCTTATTGTATGATTTTTTTTCTAATACATCCCCTTCCCCCTGAATTGATATAAATATATATGTAAATTTCACCAACGAAAACGTAAGACATATAATTAAAATCAATAACCTTTTAATTAACCTCAATCAAAAATAGAATATTAAAAAATCATAAAACCATTGCATCATTTTTCAAAATTCATTGGTCAATAAACTAATTTAATAAACATTCATACACCACAAAATAAAAATAATAAAATATATACCTCAACATTAAAAAAATTCAAAGGCCGACTATAATAACTTATTACTAATGAATGGGTCGTTATTTTATAAATATACTTCAAAACATAATATTATGTCCATTCCATTAGACTACTATTGAGACCACCCATATCAATGCTAAAAATGGGAACTTTCAGCTCCAAAAAATGTATACAAATTGAGCGCTCTAAAAAGTGCTCAGCCTTTATCATCATTTTTTAGTGATAAAAAAGGCCACAATAGCTGCAACAAAACATGATTCCCTATAGCATCCATATAACTGATCCAGAATTAAGAAATGTAATCAATATGGAATAAAATTATTACATTAAACTATATTCAAATACAAATATTACATTGCACTCTAATTTTTATTAAAAATTTCATTCAAAATATTTTCATTGATATGATTTTTAAAATTAATAAAATAATTGAAATCTAATATACATAATTAAAATTATTATATTAGTAAATATACAATAATCATCCTCTATAAAAACATTATCATGTAGTTAAACAAATTATTATTTTAAGGACATTAAATAAAAATCAAGAATTTAATATTTTAATGTTATATATTACACCTATGATAAATTAGATTGTCTATTATTGACCATATTAGTGATATTATCTGTTATAATATTATTTATATTTTTAATTATTATATTTTAATGTTTATATGAATTATTAATTAAACTTTTAACTAATAATAATATTATGAACTATGAATTATAATGTCAATTAATTATCTATATAAATTATAATGTTAAAAAATAATATATTAATGATATTATCAATTATTAATTATCTTCAATATGTAAATACATGTTGATAATTAGATAACAAAACCAAAATTATATTTTAATGTTGAAAATATACACTTTTATACATATCGGGCACATGGTGTGTCGAGTTAACATGCGGTCAATTTATACATGTCATCAATAAAATATAGCTTATTTTCCAAATTTTTAGAACAATATGGCCTCATTTCCTTATTTTTGATAATTTAAAATCAGTTATAAACTAAAATTGAACTTTTATATTCAAAAAAATTCATGGAGTCATATAACCCACACCATCAATTAGATTGAAGTGTATTTGATTCCCACATGTCATAAATGAGTTATGGTTTTCTTCATAAAGTTAGAAAATAATTGGATCAGGTTTACTTGTTGTGGATAATACAACAATATTTTTAAACTAAAATAACATTTTGATATTGGAGACATGAAAATTGATTCTTACTAACCCCTTCATGTGTCGGATTGATTTTCGGTTGATTCATATATCTGAAATATAAGTTATAGATTATTTTACTAGATTATGAAAACCATACTTTTTTTATTAATTTTATATATTTTAGAAGTGTTTTAAACTAAAATGACACATTTATGTTGAAGTACTTCACTATGAGTCATACTGACCAAGCCATATGTGGAATTGTTTTGTGGATGAATAATATATGTCCAAATTAAATTATGGATTATTTTCCTAATGTTTGAAAACAATTTTATCTCATTTACTAACTTTTTGCCTATGTGACATACATTTAAATCTAAAATTACACTTCTATATTTAAATCACACACTTAGTGTCATACTAGACACATTTTTCTTAAATTCACATGTAATCAATACATACATATCAAAAATGAATTCTGGATAGATTTCTAAATGGTCTAAACTAATAAAAGATCATGTGCATAGTTTTGGACACTTATTTTTGGTGGTATACTTATTTGTTTGATCAATTAAGGGGTGATGATGCTGGTCATAGATACAGAGGTGGGATATCTCACAGATGAACATGGAAGATTATGGAGATCACTGAATGATAGTAAGGGATTGTTAAGAAATTTAATGAATTTTTAGGATGATAAATTGTACATTATAAGACCATTTGGATGTCTTAGGTCTTATTATGTGAGTTGTGGATGTGTTAAGGGGGCATCATGGTTGACATGGAATGGATTTAAATCATGCTCTTTCATGTGATTCTAAGTGATAAAAAATTGATAGGATACTCAAGGTAAAATCTATTTGGATGGAATGATGATGTATAATTCCACTCTAGCACTAGACATGTTCTGTAGAGACTCACTCAATGTTATTTCGAAATGAGTGAGGTAGATTGGGTGATATGTTGTTTTATATTTTTAGTATTTTGAATACACCAGTGTATATATGGATACAATCTAGGGAAACTATTTGTGGTGGAAAAATGATTTCATTGTCACATACTACATGACTCCATTGGGATGTGTGATGAATTTATATTTCATGGAATATATAATAGTATGTATTTAAAATTAGGATACTAGAGGTAATGGATTAATATTTGGTTATGTGAATTGATGGTATGTTTTTTGAGATGGTTTGGCTAGTTTATTTGTGTCGGGTTGGAGTTTTATCTTTGATACTTCATTCTTATACATACGAGATCTACAAATGGGTGATGCTCTTTAATTTTGGATAACTAACATGGAATTTAGTTCTTCATATGCATTTTCATATGTATATTTTTTATTTTTTATCTATTAAATAATGTTTCTCACATAGTTGATGTATTAAAATTATTTATTATCTTTATAGGGTAAATCATCCACACTATCACACCATAGACCCTAGCTACTCTGAGAGGGGGTCTTTATGTACTAGTGGAACTCTTATTTTGATATTATAGAGTAATCTAGGTTAGGAAATTACTAATTTGTATCCAAGAGAGGTAATTTCAAACTGTTATTTATGTGGGTCTTGTTTATTATTTGGAAAATGGAAAATGGAGGTTTAAGGAAGTTGAATTAATTTATTAATTAAAAAAACATTCATGTTGTGTTCATAGATGACCCATTTATGCACTAAAATCCACATGACTAGGTAAATAATTATTCTTTACACAATTACAATTGAGTTATATAATTTTATCCAATGGATATTTGAATAAATTGAGGTTTAGATTAGACGATCAACATCAAATGGAATGATGTGGTTCTCTTTCATGTTTATAGGAACATAGGGTTTACATGACATGTATGTGATTTCATATGATTTTTATTGTGGTTCCAAAATAAAAAGTACTATAGATGATTCAACTTTCATGAAAAAACTATATGGTGTTTTACCATATAACTTTTCAGTGGAATTATAATGATCCACCATTTCTGTATGATTCTTAGTGTGAAAAAGTCCTGGATATTCTACGTATATGGGGTGTTTTTTACCTATACAAGACATATATAAGTTGAGAATTGAGGCCATATATTTTTTGATGTTCATGTAGTAGGGATATGTATGGTCCTGTGGGTCAATTTTCCTTTTAAAAATACCCTATTTGTGTTATCTAATTGGGAATGGGATTATTGAGAAGGTGCATCTATTACACTAGGGATGTTTCTATCCATGTATCCAAAGGTGAGCCTAGACAGAGATAAACTGATCATTGAATGAAGATATTAGGGAGTTAATTCATCCATGGAATATATGATAAGGGATTTTCAATAATCATATCCTCCCTTTTTTCATAAGATAGAGAGGATCTGATACAGTGAATTACTATATTGAGTTAGTAAAACTTATTTTTGATTAGATGGGGACACTACCAGTGTTGGGGGTAAATAATTCTATGTATATTCTCAAAGTGACATTGAAGGACTGGTGGAGAGTATATTTTTATTCTTTTAGGCATGAAGGGATGACATAGATAGATATTTAGGTAGAGAACGATGCATTGATAGTAGAGAAATCCCTGATATATGGCAGTATATTGACTAGGATAATGGATTCAAGTGATATTTTTAATGTAGCTATAGGTAACTTGAAGTGAGGACATGAGGATTCAAATCACGGATGTTTGAGATGATGATCAATGATAGAGCCTTGGAGTGGGTTATTAGTTATGTGTTTTATATGTGGGAAGAAATTCCATGTTCGAGAACACTATGATCAGCCAACAAAGGTGTTTTGGGAAAGTGTCTAGATTGGATATCTGCAGTCATATTTTTGAGTGACCTAGTTGCCAGTTGAGGGTAACAGATTGGGTCAATCAATGTCATATGAGGTTGGACTAAAAGAAGTACTAAGTTCAAGTATCAATGATTCAATAATTCATGTAGGAATAAGTGGGGTAAATTAGTACTAGTAATGGGTGGAATGGATGATAGTGGGTGTGAATTCACAAGGAAAATAGGTATTGGGAAATTAGGCTTCTAGTAATATTTATTCAATAGAGAAGACATACTCTAAGAATGTTAAGGGATCATAAATTTTCAAAGGAACATCCTAAGAATGGTGTTTTCTATAATATTCTGGGTCATGATGTTTGTGTTTAGAAACTGCAATGGCTAGATGATAGTTGTGGTATAGGCATCATGTATGCTATCGGATATAAGTGAAGATAAATAATATATAGGGTGATTATAATTAATGACTACTAGCTATGTGTGGATAGTCAAATCATTCAGAATTTGAGATGCTAGAAAAGTATGACACCATAATTCTATTGAAGGTTCCGAACATAGAAGAAACTCCTTTTGTATATTTTATACTAAAAAATCATTTAACATAGAGTTTCCCAAAACCCTGAGAGAGTATATTTCAATGTAAAATTATAATTAATTTATTTGGAGCCAAATAAATTATTTCATATTATAAGGTTCCATTTTTAAATGATTTTTTTATCTTCCAAAACCCTTTTTGGATTATATTCATTACATTATTAGTTTTCCAGTGTGGAATCCCTCGAGTACTGATCCACATGTTACCATCTGTTATCTAAGAATCAATAATGGATATTTGGGTTCTATCATAGTGAATCAACTATCTTGAATTTTTCATCTTGATTGAATTATGTTATTTCATTCTTGATGGAGTTCTTCTCATTATTGAGAGAGGAGAAAATGAATTAGACAAAGGGAGAGAGAGATAATTTTGTTTTTCATAATGATTCTTTATTCTCAATTTTCAAATATCCATTCAAATTAAAAATAACCATATACATATAGAGTTGGGGTTTATATTATTATATTATTTAATCATATACCTTCCCATAGATAATATTAAATTATTTAATAAACCACATTCCACATAATAATAATAATAATACTAATATTATTTAATGGAATTGTGATAACTTTCACAATAAAAAATATTATTTAGATGGATTATAAATTAATATATACCACTAGACACAGTTTGGGTCTATTAAAACTACTTTAAATTTATTTAATACATTAAAAAATATTTTATTTAATAATTCATTCATTAGTAAAATTGGAATAATATTATTCCTTGGTCATGAGAATAATATATATTATAATAATTATGTTCTACTTAAATTTAATTAAGATCAAGTGAGAAAAATAATGAGTGACCCTCTATGAATTTTTCTCATGAAATTAGGTGGGTTTGTCTAATTTCCAAGATTATTATCTAGAAACTATTAAAAACCCATGAGAAAGAATGTAATTTCACACCATGAACAACCACATACAAATGCTCCTTGAGTAATGTCATCCATTTGTCTCAATATCTCATCATGTATATTGCACATATATGTAATCAAATTATATACTTGATATGTATTTCTTTTATATCTATAATAAAAATGTCATTATACAAAAACGATGAAATTTAATGCATCACTTCAATTCCAATCAGAGGGTTAAGATATAAGTTTCCAAAAAATATGTAAGGGAAATCCTTCCTCAATTTATCCAATAATATCATGTCACTCGTGAAGTACACAATGTATCCATCTATTCTAGGAATTTTTATCATCATGGTTTACAAAAATATAGCTATGTCTGTGAGTGGTAACACAAATTAATAATAATATTATAGTATAATGATCATTACAAAAAATCAAAGATATGGATATTTGATTATACCAAAACATGAAAATTTCTTATTAGGAGTTCTTTTCTCATAATATACCATAATAGAGAATACTAAGTATGAAATTCATGAGTGGAGGTCACATCAGCTTACAATTACCTACACTTGATAGTCATGTTATTTGTGTCCCATCATTGAATTTTATCTGATTATAGATCATTTTTTAATAATATCAACATTGTAAGTGAAGGTTCCTATCAAATCGGGGAACTATTATTATCATAACAATGTGACAAATACACTAACACATTATTACATGAATTTCTTGAGGAAAAATAAAAATTATTTAATACTATATTTTTTTAATATTTAAATCATTGAATATACATATTATAAATTTACAAATAGATGGTCCTAGGGTACAAACTCAAACAAACTCCCATATGGACTAGAGAAAATGTCATATTTTCTTTAGTCCTCTAGGACTCAGATGATAATCAAAATTATAATAAGTTAATGCTTTAGTCATGTGATGAACCATATGTTATTTTATGTTACTTATATTCTCTATAACCTCACCTATTTGAGAAAAATTCCACTGATGTTTATATTTCTGAACTGTATACATTTTATATAGAGGTGATATGGGATCTTTTGTGAGAGACACCACTATATTGTTATAACAATCGAGTGTGATAGGATATTTACATAAAGATACCATGTCAATCTATTGGATGAAGCTTCCCATCTATATTACATCATTTTCTACATCAAAATCTATAATACACACAGAATCATCTATAAAATATGTGATCACATCCTTCTTCAATGTCTCAAACACAGAACACCTCTATTCTATGTGAATTTGTATCTAGTTTTATATTTTATATCATCTTGATCAATTTGAAAAATAAAAAATTCATATCCTTTGTTGTCAATTATCTTATCTCCTTGATAGACTAGGAATATATCTTTAGTTTTCCTCTGATACATATGAATAGTCTCATCTATTATTCTATATTTTTTACCTGGGTGTATTGATATATACATAACATACTTAAGAAGTAAGTGACATATATCCTAGTATACATAATAGTAGGCATGACTATCCAAATAAAATCATTTGAATATATTCCATTATATTTCATTCCTCATGTTTATGAGGATATATTTTTTGAGAAATTTTAATTCCATGGGACATTAGACAGAATACCCTCTTGTATTGTTCAATACTGAATCTATTTGGTATCATGTCAATATATGTACCTTGACTTAGGTCGATTATTCAATTAGGTCTATCAAAATGGATCTGGATCCCATAAATATATGTTCCCTACCTTATTCCTTCATAGAGAATAAATTATTAAGCCACCCCATAATAGACTTTCATATATGTATTTTATTTCCAACTAGTAATATATCACCGACATATTCTTTTAAGAAAAAAAATAAACTCACACAAATCCATTTATTGATATAAGACTCAAAATGTTTCATTATAAACCCAAATTAATTTATTGAGTCATAAAATAAAATGGTCCATACACTAGAATCATAATTTAATATATAAATGTATGTTTTTCATTTTGAATTTTTTGTTGGAATCCGTTGGACTATAATACCCTAAAGTTATGTCTTATATATATCTTCCTAAAGGTTACCATTATGTTAGCCTATTTTGAAATCCATTTTCAAAATATCATAATCATGGATGTTCACAAAGTCTTTTTGAATTATGATAGATTTTATCATCGCAAATGGTTAAATGGTTTCATCATAGTAAAATCTTTGATTTTGATTAAAACATTTTCAAACCCTTTATTCCGTATAGATATTTCCTTATCCTTTAGTGTATATTTTATTATTTAATACCGATTCTAAACCAATGATATTTATCTTTATAGGAGGATCTATTGAAAGCCCACTCTTATTTTGATACATGGTATATATTTAAAAATTCAAGGTTTTCTTCCCATTGGAATCATATGTTCCACTTACTTGTTTTTTATTGGTTAAAGGGTCATCATTATCCACTATTAATGTGTTACCATCATTGGTTACTAGAAAAACAATAGCATCCTTGATATCTATCATCGCATATACTCTTATGTAGTACTTGTGACTCTAGAACATCCTATTACAAGGGGATATGTGGTATTGTTCAGGTTCCAAATCTTTTTTATTATGAGCATAGACTTAATAAATATCTATCTAACCCTATTTTTCTTTTAGAGATATGATCATTCTTAAGGATTATGGGACACATGTCAAGCACTACCTTGTTTTATGAAGAATCCTATAGTCATCAGCCCTTTGCTTCCTTGGGATATCCAATAATAATTCAGATTTCTCATTGAGGTGAATTTTTATTACCTTAAAATGAATTAAACAATGCTTCAAGACCCTTCATATATATTTACAAGAACATAGGTTTATTTTCACTCCATAATTTGTATGGGATTCAATGTACCACATTAGTTTTTAGTGGTGGTTTCATACTATTTTTTCTAATGAATATTCCAAAAAGGATAACGGAAGACTCACATGACTCGTCACTGATCGCATCATGTCCAAAAAGGTGTGGTTCCACATTTCACTAACACTATTCCATTGAGTTGTATTAGGAGTTCTTTTTGTTGAGATATGATCTCAAACTCCCATAAATAATTAATGAAGTCCAGATTAATACATTCTATATGATTTTATAGGATTATTTTTTTAATATTCACACTAAGCTAGTTCTAAAATTCATTTTTGTATTCTTTGAATTTGTAAATGTAATTTGGACAACCCACCAATTGATTCAATAGGAATTTTTTGACAAACATTAGTATGAACTAACTCAACAAGATCTTTATCCCTTTAATATTTCCCAATAAATGAGGGTTTGGCCATTATACTCTGAAAACATGCATGACATACCCCTAGTGGTTATAGTCTATAATAATATAAATAGACATATTGGTGGAATTTCATGAAACATTTTTCATTTCAATAACCAAGACAGTGATTCCATAGTAGGTTGTGGTATGAATCTTGTGAATTAGTTTCATTATTAATTAAAATTACATAGTTTTTTGTTTTCAAACACATAAATACTATTATTTAAATGGTCATTTACATAAAAATACATCCTTATAAAATCATAAATATTAATTCCCAAATTTAAATAAAAATAAATTTGTATCATGTATGGATATAGATACAATGTTTTTTGTAAAGGACATAATCTAATAAAAACCTTTGAAAACCAAGATCATTATTTTTGGAAATGTGAGGAGATAATATCCAATAACTACAACATCACATTTTACTCTATTTTATTCTCATAAATCTAACACCCTAAGGTTAATCTTTCTAAATCTAATTTGTTCTTTTATTTAATATGTATGTGAGAACCACAAAGAGTATCTAATAACCAATTTATAGAAACTATTAATTTACACTCGAAAAAATGCACATCAATCTTCCCCATTAATTATATTTTGAGTGAAATAGTACTTCTAGTTACCCTTATTTTCATATGAGAAACAAACACCATCATTCTCCATTTCATCCCCTTGATTTTTCTCTTTTTGAAAGGTTATGATGACGATTTGGGCTTAGATCTCTTAACTAACTCCTTCCATTTGATAACCATGAGGACGGAGTAGTTTTCAGGATATGTCTATTTATCTCCTTGGAGAAGAAGGGTGGTAATATTTGGTAGATACTTATCAATTTTTTCATATTAAATTTTTTTAAAAAATAAAATAAAATCTCTAATGGATTGATGTAAGAATGAGACCGGGTAGTTGTTCATTAAGAAGTTTAACCTCCAAAACATATAATTGTTAAATGTATCCAATGAGATTAACATTTTGGGGCCCAAATACTACACTATCACCATGATTACACTGAAAATATCTTTAGTGATCTCAAACCATTTTAGTATTACTCTCTCATAGTATAGACCATAGGCAATCTGATGAATTCTATAAGAGTCCGTGTTTTCCTGAGACATCATTATTTCACTATAAATATTTGATGTAATTAGGAATTGACTTTAGATTTCATAATTAATATAATTTTCATAAAAAATAACCCTTCCTCAACTGACTCTTGGGAAGGTGGATCGGGCATTGAGGATTCAATCATGTATGTTTTCCATTCTTGATAATAGAAATACTAAAGGCATATGAACTACTCCAAAAACATACTGACAGTAAGGATATGTTCTTTGACCAATATAGATAATAGGGATAGTGACGGTAAAGGACATTTTATTTTTTATATTTGGAAAAGATCATATTATTATAATTTTTATTGATTACAATTTATTTGAGAAATAATATTAATAATTTTTTGATTATGTATCCCACTATTTCTTCATGTCTTAATGTCCCTTACCATTGACCTCAGACTGTATCATCACAAAATATATTATATTGGATGGGATCAGTATTATAATTAGTTATGATCTTGACTATGTCCATCGAAACCATAATACATTACATAGGTAGGTGACCATTCTATCTATGAGCTTCCTGCTCAATGATAAATTGAGTGGATTCCCAAATCTGGAAATACTGTCATGGACTTCATCAACAGTTGCATCCAAATATGTATTGAATTTACTATGGAAATAAAATTCAATGCAATTTTATTTGAGTTAACCAAAAACACAAATTATATCTCTTAGATAAAAGAAACTGTCCATACATTTTCCATGTAATCAAATAGTTTTATGGTTTAATTATTAATCATTTAAGGGAATACTAACTTATACATAAAATTTTGTTAAAGTTTTTATTTTTATAATGAAAAATAATATATTTTTTATCCTTTACAATACTAGTTAATATTTTTTGTATTTTACATAATTAATAGACCATGATGGAAAAAATTTTACTCATTATATATTTATTTAAATTTTATCATTTCCAGGACTTATTTTATTTATGTGAGTGTGGTATTTCATACATAAATTAAATAGTGAATAGATAGAAATAAATAAATATATTACCTCATCGAAAGCTTGTCTACTATTTATTTATTGAGGAGAAAATAAATCCACCTATTACCTAGGAAAAATATATCCATTTATCATCATAGATATAGTCACCACATTCCACTTATCCCCATCTGTATCACATTGGTTGGCATCCTTATGGTTCCATCTTGAACTTCCTCCACATGCCTTCTTATACTCCATTAATTACAAGTATTATAATATAAATATTCTTGAGGGGAACTACAGAACTAGGTATTAAGGATTATATAATTAACAGTAGACATGAAGCTCATACATAATAATGGAGGGAGGGATGATACAAAGATTATGAAATTTAATTAAATATGAAATAGTAGAAAATCCTTGAAATATATTAAATTAAATTACCAAAAAAATACACAGATCTTGTTCACTCTCTTGAATATACGTAACTTCAACATATACATAAAATTAAATAGGATAAAATTCATTTATATTGGTTTTTTATTAATAAACTATGCTTGAATTAATTAATTAATTAATTATTAATTCCCTTTTATCTTGGTGACCATTTGAATTCTCTCAGCCAAACCCATCATTACAACTATTCTTGGAAAATAAATATAATAAAAACTAGTTTTCATATTATAATCATAAATTAATTGAGCATTAAATAATTATTTAAAACATATTAAAATTTCAGAAACAATACTTTTAATAAAATATTGTTTTAATGTTGCAAATAAAAATTTAATATAATTTAATTCAATCATATATTGGGTGAATATATGTAATGTACATAAAAATTTCACATTTTATACCTTCATTTTTGTATACCTGGGGTACATACACGGGGGTTTAGATTGAAAAAAGGTCATACAATATGACATTTGCAACAAATTTCATATCATGTGTTCCACTTGTCTTGAAACCATGAAACCTACCATAAGAGATTGCATGTTTTTCAAATGTGATAATGTAGAACCTATACATTCAAGCTACATTATGTGTATATAATATTCCATGTCACTTATTGTCTTGTTTAATGGCTTGGTGTGTACATTAGATGTAGTAATTATTCGATTATACATCGTGTATGATGGATACAAGTCATGTGCTCCATTCATGCAATATAATGTCAATATCACAAGGTATTGATAATGTATAATGACCAAACTACTTGATCTAGTTTTTCTGTTAATGCATGTAGACTACACGACATGTTACCTAGCTAAAATCCATGTAATCTGACATTCCTTGTGCCATGTTGACCTGGCCTATATGCAGTGTCCAATATAATCACCATGTGTAATTACTTCTTGGTGTGTCGTTTATCATATGAAATGGATAGATGTAGTACCCTTGTGTAACCGATGTCTACTCTCTCTGCACTAGGTGTAATCCTATCCTATTGTTCCAGATTCATTGAAACTTTCCGATAACATCTCTAGTAATTCTTCATATGTTCATGGATATAAGAAATTTTGAATACTGATTGATGAAATTAATATTTCAAAAAAATGTCAATTCCAATAAAATTTAATAATGAATAATATGAAATGATAAATTAAACCATGATTTCACATATTAATAAAAAATTATATAAATAATTTTAAATTTAAAATTTAGCCACTCTGATATCACCTGATGGTTCCATGAATAACGGAAGCGTATTTGGTGGAAATTATATTAATATTTTATTTAACATAAGGTTTATTTAATCTCTGAGAGAGGATCCTTCATGTTAAATTTATAATTAATTAATTTACCATATATGAAATGATTACATAATCTTATGATCATTTATTATATGATATTATCGATCTTTTGAAAACCCATTCTGCTAATATTAAATTCAATGTAAGGATTAAAGTGTGGAATCCCTCAGGTGGTGATCCAAACACACTCATCTAATCTTCGAGCATTGGAAATTATTTTATGGATTCTAGCACGATAAATCAAATTTCATACATTTTTTTCTTGATCACACTATGATTATTTAGGCTTAACAGAGTACATATAATTATTGAGATGAAGAGAAGAGGAATTTGAGAGACAGGGTAGAGAGAGATAAGTTCATTGTGCCCAAAAATTCATTAATCATAATTTTTGTTTACCCTAAACAATATACATTACCATCTATTTATACTATTAGTTATTACATAAAAATACATTATAATTTTGTATCAGGGATTAAAAAATATTTTATTATTTATTAAACACCATGGAACATAATAATAATAATAATATTATTATTTTATAGCATACACTAACTTTAGGAATAACAAATATTATTTTACTATCTTGAAAATAAATATTTATCACCTGACGCAATCTCATTCCACTCAATTTTTTTGAAATTAATTGAATACAGAAATAAATATTTAATTAAACAATTAGTTAATCAATAAATAATTTTTATCAATGAAACATGAATAATATTATGCCTCGATCTTGAGAAAAATATATATTCTAATAATTAGATTCAAACATAATCATATCGAGATCAATAGACAAAATCTGTGTGTTACCCATTATAAATCATTCTTTATGTTATTAAGAAAGCCTCCCAATCTTCTAAGAGTTCTATCTTGAAATGGGTGGAGTATCCCATGAAAAAGTACTTATTGTCATAATTCCTACATCTGTATAAGAACATTCACTATGAAATAGAATCCCTTTGTATCAATATCTCATCTTGCATATTGCGCATATGTGTTATCAACCTATATGATTGATACATAATTATTTTACTATCTAAAATAAAAATTTCATTAGACCATTGTCATGAAATATAATGTGACAGGTCCATTCCAATCAAAGTGTTGATATATAAACATCCATAAATATAGATGGTAAAAATCATTCCATTATGTATCCATTAATAACGTGTCAGTCATGATGCACCCAACATAAACTTCTTTTACATGATATGTTATTATCATGGATTATAAAATACATCTATACGTGTGAGTTATAACTTTCATTAATAATAATCATAAATTATACGGACCATTAAACACATCCATCAAACATAATATTTGAAGTTACAAAAAATGCATAATTTCTATTGGTGGGTCTATTCTCATAATATCACTTATGTGAGATTACCATGTCCTAACATCAAAATAATATGTCTCATATGATTACGTGAACTCACACTTGATAGTCATGTTCTATGTGTCCTATCAAAAAATGTTATGATACCATTTAGAACACTATTTTAAAATATATATTATTAATATTCAATTTATCAAAAATACATGTAATAAAAGTACAAATAGTTGGTCATTGGAAACCAACTCTAATAGGCACTAGGTAAGTTGATTAAAATAATTCTTGTTAGGAGAATCCTAAATTGGGGTGTTCCATGAAAGAGATCAATTCATTCTAATTGGATAAGCATGATTATCAATAATGGGATCAATGTGATTGAAATTTTATTAGTATTTTATGAGTGGAGTGTGTGCGATGCTCATGTCTAGGTATGTGTTGCTTCGTATGCCCAGATATCACATGATGATAAGATATCAAATGGTGTGGAGGTTGATACATCTTGGTTCTTCATGATTAGTGAATCAGATCAGATCGTATACTGATAGTTTGAGTTTAGACCATATCTTAGTGCTAACAGTGTTGGTATAAGTCAAGGAATGAGTCATGGGAGTTATCCTAGGATAAGGGTTTAGGTGTTGAGAAATAATTCTGAGTGTGGTATTTATAGGAGTTATTAATCATAGAAGTGGTTTTTGAACATAATTTATTGAAAAATGTATTTATATCAATTTTGGGATGAATCTTCACACTTTTTTAAGCTGCATCAAAACATATGAAAATTTGGGTTTTTACTCCTAGGGTATAAATTGTGAAATTCATAGACTATTACTGATCCAAGGGTTTTATATGTTAAATATTTCAGAACATATAATTTATCAACTAGTCAACCATTTGAATATTATTTTTTAGTTGAGTGTTGGAATTACCGGGGGACTGGATTCTGAAGGGTGAATTTCTGATGTCTGAATGATTAAGACTATAGAGTGGCACAACTAAGGTCTAAATATCTAGATGTAGATCAATATGAAGTAGATCCATCCAAATCTGATACATTGTAAGTTGAGTTTGGTAGGATGGGATGTGAACAAGTAAAGTGTAAAAGTCTCATATGATATGTAAAAGTAATCATTACTACATAAAGGTCTCAGTGTTTTAAAAAATTCCCAAGTATCATACAAAATGGAAAAAAATATGATATTTGATATACACTATGGAGTTTTCTGAATAATGTATGATTAAACATATGAATAAGGATATATTTATGTGTATGTACCACTAATATATAAAAGTAACCCCAGAATATGTAAGATTCATCCTCTTTGTAAAATTAGTAATGTGTTAGGAGGACTAGTGAAATGTAAGGGTAACTTTGATTATGTGTAAGGATTATTTCCATGGGATAATTAAGGGTACCTATGGGGGTTGACTGTCATGACATTTCCCCCAGGGCCCATGTCGTGACTACCCCAAGGATGAAATCCATAGGCCAAGGGATGGTGACTAGCAATGAATGGCATATCCCCTAAAAACCGGAAAGGCATTGCCTTTTTATCCAGTAAAAAAATGCAACCAAGAAACCAACCAGATATGAATACATGTAAATTGTATAGAAAACAGAGTGTTGGTACCCTCATCCTCGATCAGTGTTGACTGTCATCTGCATCAAACACAACAAGGTGCAATCATAGCCCGGGCAGGGGTGAGTATAACGATACTCAGTAGGGACCATGAGACCCTCAAGGTCTCAAAAAATACACAATGGATAAACCACAAAGAATGAAATCTACTGACAATCCTACATAGGTATATGCCCATACATATACCTAAGTTATCAAGTATACCCATATCAATAATAAGGAAACACATGGTCCAACCCAAAAACCCAAATCTCAACTACTCCACAAAGGTAGAAATACCACAAAGTTAAATAACACATAAGTATGCCACACAGAAGAATACCACCAAGGCATTACCATGAAGGAACATACCACACAAGTTAGAACTCAGCTCACACAAGGTATATCATAGGTACAGTAGTAATGATGATTAGTTGTAACAACTGAATCATTTTACATTGATAAGAGGTAGACCAATGAAGGATCCTAAATCATCATCAGACACATAATGGATCGTAGTACATCGTTAGACCAACACATGATCCTAGTACCTCATCAGACCCACACAGGATCCTAGCACGTCGTTAGACCAACATAGGATCCTAGTACATCGTAAGTACGTCGTTAGACCCACACAATATCCTAGTACATTGTCATTACATTTTCAGACCTAAACAGGATCCCATTATATCATCAGTACGTCCTATTAACCACACAGGATCCTAGTAAATCATTAGAACATTGTAAAACCCACATTGGATCCAAGTACATCGTTTGTATGTCATTAGACCCACACATGGTCCTAGTACATAGTTATTAAGTTATCAGACCCACACACAATCCTAGTACATCGTCAGACCCACACAGGATCTTAGTACATCGTCAGTACATCCTCAAACCCACAGAGAATCCTAGTACATCGTCAGTACGTTGTCAGACGCACACAAGATCCAAGTACATCATCACAGCCAGCTAAAGGATTCCCTAACTAAGATTTCCTGTCTCTGAAAGGGTCCACTCTTCAAGCCATTGGTCGATACTCCAATAGCCCAAAGACCCACAAAAAATATCACAATGTACCATCGCGTAATAGGGGTCTCAACGCAAAATACGGTGCATCAAATAGATTCATGGTCTATAAGTTATTAGCCTTTTGTCCCGAGGGCCTGGTTGGATTCATGCTGGATCCAACCCAACCATTACACAACTTTATCCAAATCTCCAGTGGGGTATACCTAAGGGACCGGCTGGCTATAATTTTTCTAGTTCCATATATAGTTCGTCAAACGGACACTCCGTGCCAATGTTATGGCCCAAAGAGTTGAAATGGGTTGAAGCTGGTCCGGATCTGGTCCGACCCGGCCCTACACAGCCGGGGCCGACCCGACCCGGTTCGGGTCGCCCCGACCTGGTGGGTCCGGACCAACCCACGCAGGGCAGCCCATTATAGCAGCCCGGCCTGCGTTTGGTGGCCCAGTTTGCCAGCCCAGCCCGGCATCGGGGCGGTCGCGGTGGGACGCGGGGGCCGTGATGCAGGGCAACTGTGGAGCGATGCAAGGGTCGCAGTGTAGGGTGGACATGGTGTGATGCTAGGGTTGTGGGGGGCATGAGGGTTGTGGTGCAGCGCGCGGGGTGCGGGGTGGCACGAGGGCTGCGGTGCGGTGCTAGATCCGCGGGTCGGGCGCGGGGGCCACGGGGCGGCATGAAGGTCACGGGGCGGCGTGGGGGCTTCGGGAGGATACGAGGGAGGTGGTGCAGCGCTGGGGCCCTAGGCCGGTACGGGTTCCGCGGGGCGGCGCGGGGGTCCCAGTGTGGCATAGAAGGCATGGGGCGGCGTGGGGCCATAGGGCAGCATGGGGGTCGCGGTGCAGCAGTCTGTGGAGGCCGGCCGGATGGCCGGCCGTTCCCTCTGCATGGTGTAGTCGCACGCCGCGCTGTTTCTAGCGTATGGATGTCCTCCCTTCACCATCGGGGCATGATCCACGATTCTCTTCCATCGGGCGGTGCGGCTACGCCGACGCCTTCGTTGCAGCTGACAATGGTGCCGACCGCCATTCCTGTGCCGCATCGGTGTTAGTTTCCATTCTCCTCCATTGTGAATAACACTACAAAATTAAAAGAATATTTGAAGAGTGGTTGGGCCATGATTGTTTTCCCTGCACCCTCCGCATTATACTGGTAGAAAGTGGCTCAAATGTCTCATGAATCACAAAGAAATGTCATGAACTAATATGGGGGAAAAATTAAAACAACCACCCTACCTCGAAGGTTCGTTGATGCTGGCATGAGAAATAATTTGAAGGTGTCGACTTTCGTCACGCCTGCCACAATCCTCTGATCTCGAGATCATTCATCAGATAATCGTTCATCGATGGATGTTGTTATTTGTTGGATAGAAGTTCTCCATGCTCAACCCTTCTCCTTAACCAACCAAATCCTCCCAAATTAAAGAGGTGCCAATATAATTTAAATTGGGTAGATTAATTACATTGGCGTGCTGGAATAATTAATTAGCTCAATTAATTGACTCAATTAAATGAAAAGTGTTGGAATAATTAATGTTTTATGGATTCCATGGGTTAACATTTCATTAATGAGGGTGTTCAATGGATTTGTATGATTAAGAGGGTTCAGGTGGTCCCCACCACTAGAAATTCAAAATTGGGGTTTTAGGATGGGTGGTCCCCACCTCCATAACATACATGAGGGAGGTTTTAGTTCAGTTGGCACCCACCTTTATAACATCCACATGGGTGGTTTCAACAAATAAAAATGTTCAACATTTTTATTTTATTTTATTCTATCAAGAAAAATAGAAAAACTAACTTTCACCCTTAACCAACTATTGTCGAGGTGAAAGTCTCCTAAAGAGAATACCAGCGCTGTGAGTTTAACAGTGACCTCATATTTCAATTTCGAGCACCGGTTCAAAATTTACAAATACCCAGTCACACATTTACTAAACATACCTGAACGAATGTTCAGAAATTCATTCTGGGCACACCCGGCCTCGGAATCACATGTCGTAAATTTTCACGGACTCATAAAATTCCAATATAATTAAAAAAATTACATCAAATTTATGGGTCTTTAAATTATCTCCACCTTAGGGATTTTTATCCCCAAAATCCACAACACAAAACTAGGAAAACATGTTTGGGTATCGAGAATAAATATGAGCCTCCCGCTCCCATGTGCTCTCCTGGAGGTTCTCGTTCTGCCAGTGAACACGCACTAGAGGAATCAACCACCCATGAAGGACACACTCCTGTCAATCATCAATGTCTACTAGAACCTCCATAACCATCTCCCCATTGTTGACATCTAGCTCTCCGTGGACAATTACATGGGTAGGGTCGTGCACATATCTCCTCATCTAGGATACGTGAAATACATCGTGCACCCGATGCAACTGAGGGGGAAGATCAAGGCAGTAAGCCACCTCACCAACTATGCTGAGGACCTAGAAGTGTCTGATAAACCTCAGAGATAACTTTTCACCTTGACTAAATATTCGTAAACCTTGTCAAGATGACTCCCGTAGAAATACATGGTCTCCATCTTCAAACTCCATAGGTCTCCATATCCTATAAGCATAAGAATTTTTCCTACTCTGTGCAGTCTTCATCCGCTATTGGATGATATTCACCTTCTCCTAGGTAGCCCATATGATCTATAGTCCCATGATTGTTGATTCCCCTAGGTCAATCCAGCACAACGGAGATCTACAAGGTCGTCCGTACAACGCTTCAAAAGGTTCCATCCCAATAGTGGCATGATACCTATTATTTTATGAAGACTCCACCAAAAGAAAGTGATCCTCCCTGCTGCGACTGAAGTCAAAGACGCAAGCACACAACATTTCCTCGAGGGTCTAAATGGTCCGCTCAGTCTGTCCATCCATCGGAGGATGGAAGGCAGTTCTCAAATGAAGCTATGTCCCGAAATCTTCCTACAACCCCTTCTATTGTTGGGACGTAAAAATTGCCTCACGTTCAGAGAAAATCGACGTAGGTACTCCACGTAGCCACACAATCTCCTACACTTAGTAGCATCCCAAGATCTATATTGAACACTACTATCTGATTGGTAGGAAGTGGGCAGACTTGGTGAGTCGGTCGACGATCATCCAGATTGAATCATGACCTCTGGATGTACGGGGAATTCCTATCCCGAAGTCCATGGATATCCCATCCCACATCCACTCTGGGACCTCTAAAGGTTGAACCATGTCTGGTGGTACATGATGCTCCACCTTCACTTTCTGACATGTGGGGAACCGAGAGACAAACTCTGCTACTACTTTATTCATTCCCGGTCACTAGTGCAGTCATCGGAGATCTTGGTTCATCTTCACCACTCCTGGATGTGCCACTAGTGGGGATGTGTGGAACTCCCTCAACACTTCCTTCCAAAGAGAAACTGGTACCATAGTATGTCTTCTGAAAAGGACAACGTGCTCCCAAACATTAGAAAACACATTAGGTACTTATCATGTGGATATCTAGGCACATCATGCCTTGCAGTCAGTGTCTCCATGTTGCGCCTCCATGACTCACTGAAGAAATGGGGGAGTTACTGTAAGATACTGAAGAAGCGATGTTCCATCTCGATCCACAAAGGATATCTGCAAATCAGCCATCTTCTCCTTTTCCTCTCCTACCAACTGTTTACAATATCTCATGTAGAGGGAATAAACAACAATATTCCCCTTCCTCGGAGTATTGACTATCTTGAAGTCATAGTCCTAGAGGAACTCAAGCCAATGTCACTGTCTTAGGTTTACGTCCTTCTGATAGATGATATACCTGAGACACTTGTGATCAGAGTACACTGTAAAACGCGCACCAATCAAGTACTTTCGCCACATATTCAAGGTGAAGACCACTGCTGCTAACTCCAGGTCATGGGTTGTGTAGTTCTTCTCATGTTTTCTCATCTGTCGGGAACCATATGCGATCACAACTCATTCCTACATGATGACACATGTGATTCCAATCCTTGATGGATCACAGTAGAATACATACCCTACGCCCTCCTCTTGTAGCCTCAAGATGGGGGCACTAGTCAGCCTCTGTATCTACACCTGGAAACTCTACTGGAATCTCTTTAAAAAATGAAGGGTTTACCTTCTTTGTCAATGCTAATAATGGTGCTCCAACTATGGAGAAATCTGGCACAAACCTCCGGTTGTATCCAGCCAATCCCAGGAAACTTTGTACCTCTGTCACACTTCTTGGTGGATCCCAAGAAAGTACTGCCTCAATCTTCACTGGATCCACTAAGACTCCAGCATCTGAGATGACATGTCCTAGAATGTGAACTTATCGGATGCAGAACTGGCACATTGAGAGTTTACCATATAGCTGGTGCTCTTAGAGTTTGTCCAGTACTACTTGAAAATGATAGGCATGATCTTCCTCGGTAGCTAAGTAGATCAGAATGTAATCAATGAAGACCACCACAATGCGATCAAGGTATGTCTTAAAGATCATCTTCATGAGTCCCATGAACACTTCTATAGCATTGGTTACATCAAATGGAATAACCAAGAACTCGTAATGGATATTCTAATATCTGAAATCCTTCTTCTGCACATCCTTGTCTCTCACTCTGAGCTGGTGATATCCCGATATGAGGTCTATATTTGAGAACCACCTTCCTCCCTTTAGTTGACCAAAAAGGTTTTCAATCCTCACGAGTGGGTACTTGTTCTTCACGATCACCTTTTTCATGTACCGATAGTCGACAAAATGTCTCAAGCTCCTATCCACCTTCTTGGAAAACAAAATTGGGGAAGCCCATGGAGAAACACTGGGTTGAATGAATCCCTTCCCCTATAAGACCTCCAGCTGTACCCGAATCACATGAAGCTCCACAGGAGCTATTAGATACACTGGTGTAGATTTTAGTGTCATACCGGTGTATATGTCAATGTAAAAGTCCACCAATCTGTGTGGAGGTTGACCCAGAACATCATCAGGGAAGACATCCGCATAATGGTCCACCAGAACAGGATATCTCAGACTCTCCACATCAACCGCTCTGAGGGAAAGGCTAGCCAACTGAGGTGTAATCGTCTGTATCCTCCTCCGGGTTTGTTCATCCTATGTTTCAAGAGCTCCCTTCTTGCTGGTGAAGGTAAACCTGGTCCTATCTGTGCAGACACACCTTACTTTGTGCCTAATACAGTCAATTTGAACATGGATTGTAGATAACCAGTCCATACCCAAGACATCATCCTAAGGCCTTAATTCCACTTCTAGGAGATCCCATCCAATGTTATCACCTCATAGAATAATCTAAAACTTCCAGCACTTATGCGTAATCATCTAATCCTCTCTCATAGGAGTCTCTAGCTGTAAGGATTGAGCCAACAAATTTTTCAGAATCTTCGAGATCCGAATAAGGGAAGTGGTAATAAAAGAATGACATGAATTTTTGTATATATGTAATGTAGATAAGGTGTATTACACACATATTGTAGCTCATATCATCGTCGAAGCACCATGGTCATAGGCCTCAGCTGCCTGGAGCTAAACTCACCCCTGTCCTCCTGCTGCCTGTAGTCGGGTTGGACCACCTAGTGGTGGTGGTGGTAACATCTTGAATCGTCACCCAAAGATATCTACACTACCAGCTCCTCTACCACGTCCTCCTGCTCCCTGCAGACCACCTAAGTTGATCCTATGTCTTTGTCTAGTTGGTCCTTCGACTGTCTGCTGATCATCTGTACAGCGGGTCGGACAGTCACGAGCCATGTGACCCTGCCCACCCCATATGAAACAGTACATGTTCCTCGCATGACTGGCTCTGTCTCCAGTGCCCCACAAAACCAATCCTGAGTCATGTGGTCATCCACATATAGGTCTGGTACACTTGTACCTATGTGATATCTATCTGATTCCAACTGCATAAGACTATGATAGGTGATGTCCGGTGGTGGGTCTTGCTGCTGGTGACTGCTCAGCTAGAAAACTCTCCACTAAGAGGGATCACTCTAACACCCCCGCCTGAGTCCCGGCTCAAATTTCCAAGTCCTGAAGATTGGTTCCCACACCATACCAATGGAGTAACATGAGATATTGGTGATCCTCGCTCTTTAATAAGCCACTGTCTTTTTTCCCTGATGCAGATGAAGTATCTCATGTATGTGCCCTGCACGAAGAGTCATTGTTAAAAACAATGCCCGAAACGGGCTCTTGAAGTCTTCACAGTGAATCGTCACCTCTTCGTGAACCTGGAGTATCAAGCTCCACCATCTGCCTGCTGCAACCTATAGAGGACTGGTGGCAAGGATCACCATGAGATCAGCTGGTGTCCCTACTAGTCAAAAGACTCTCACCACTTCCTCGAGCCAATCCTCAACCACCTGTGGGTCAGTCTCTCCCCTAAACCTGGGTGTCCTCGGGCACTGGAACTCATGAAATGGTCTCAAGCTTCATGCACCCTCTATTATTGTGGCTTGTGGCATCAGTGTCCCAACAGGTAATGGTACCACTGGTGCCTCTGCTAGTGCCTCTACTAGAAGAGGGCCCTCCACCAAGGCCTCGTCACTCGGTAGGCTATCAGATCATACTATATCTGGAACCCTAGTTGGCTATCTGCATGGAGGAATCCTGAAAATAAATAGGTGCGCCTAGGTCAATAGGTTATAACTAGTGAGTGAACTCAAATAAAACACAATGAACACTCTTGAAAACATACACACAATCAATGTTTTCATAAACTGAGTTGGAAATTAGATGCCAGGGTCCTGGTGTATGGATACGTTGGCTACCACACCAACACTGGATTCCCTAAACTGATAACCACACTTACTATGCTTAACATTATTTCCGTTAAAAACAATAAAATCAGAGTCCAATGTTCAATGGTTGAACCGACTCCTCTGATACAAATTTGTCACGACCCGTCCCCCATGACATGTGCCGTTACTACCCCAATCCCACCTTCCATAGGCCATGGGCTAGCGACTAGCCCCGGAAGGCGTATCCCCTAAAAACCAGGAAGGAATTGCCTTTATATTTAGTAAACACACACAAACAAGAACACAACAAGATACAAACATAAGTAAATTGTATAGAAAAAGGAGTGCTAAATGTAAGAGGGGCTGAAATACAAGCCCAATAGTAAAGGTACAAGTACAACTGAAATACAATACTACTGAAGAAAGAAAAACAAAGCTACTAGGTTGTCCACCGGGGTTCCTTCCTGGAGGGTAGGTACTGATTTCCTTCATAGTACTCCAGGCCTTCCAATCTCTTCTGTGTATCGACACACCGTATGGTCCACCTCCAAGCACCGTCCAGGCCTGGTACCCTCAGCCTCGATCAGAGATGTCCGTCATCTGCACCACACTAAATAAGGTGCAGGCATAGCCCTTGCAAGGGTTAGTATAATGATACTCATTAGGGGCCCCGAGACCTTCAACGTCCAACAAAATTCACAAAGGATAATCCAAAATCATGAAACAAACATACAACCAAACTTAAGTATATGTCCATACATATACCTATGTTATCAAGTATATCCATTTCAATCAGGAGGATACAAAGGGTCCAACCCAAAATCCCAAAGCTCAACTTTTCCACAAAAGAAGGAATACCACAAAGGCAAGTACCACAAAGGTAGGCCTCACAGATAAATTACACAAAGGTATTACCATGAAGGAACATACCACATAGGTACGAACTCAGCTCACACTAGGTATATTGTAGGTACAGTTGTAAAAAATATTAGTTGTAACTACTGAATCATCTTACTCTATAACAGGCATAACCACGAAGGATCCTAAATCATCATCAGACCCACAGAGGATCATAGTACATCGTCAGACCCACACAAGATCCTAGTAACTCATCAGAACCACACATGATCCTAGTACATCATCAGACCCACACAAGATCCTATTACATTGTTAATACATCATCAGACCCACACAAGATCCTAGTACATTGTCATTATGTCGTCAGATCCACATTGGATCCTATTACATTATCTGTATGTCGTCAGACCCACACATGATTATAGTACTTAGTTAGTACGTCTTCAGACACACACATGATCCTTGTACATCATCTGTACATCGTCGGACCCACACACAATCCTATTACATCATCATTATGTCGTCATACCCACACATGATCCTAGTACATTGTAAGTATGTCGTCAGTCCCACACCTGATCCTAGTACATCGTCAGTGTGTCGTGCCATGTTTGTTTGGCCCGCACCCTAAACTTTAGAGCGGTAGAAAGTGGATCAAATGATTTATGAATCACAATTAAACTTCATGAATTTGTAAGGGGAAAAAATTCAAACAACCACCCTACCTTGAAGGTTCGTTGATGTTGGCGTGAGAAATAATTCGAAGATGTCGACATTTTTCGCACCTGCCAAATGCCTTTGATCCTGGGCTCTTTCATAAGTTTGTCAAATAATTTTTCTTCGATGGAGGTTGTTCTTAATTGGATAGAACTTCTCCAAGCTCTCATCTTCTCCTTCACAAACCAAATCATCCCAATGGAAATAGGTGCCAATATAATTTAAATTGGGTTGATTAATTATGTGGGCTTGTTGGAATAATTAATTTGATCAATTAATTGACTCAATTAAATGAAAAGAGTTGGCATGAATAATGTTGGAGGGAGTCCATGGGTTATATCTACATTAATGAGGGTGTTCAAGACATTTCTCCCATTAAGAGGGTTCGGGTGGTCCCCACAACTAGAAATTCAAAATTGCAGTTCTATGCTCGGTGGTTCGCACCTCCATAACATAAATGTGGAAGGTTTTAGTTCAGGTGGTCCCCACCTTTATAACATCCACATGGGGAGTTTCGAAAACTAAAATTGTTAAGCAGTTTTTTTATTTTATTATTTCAGGAAAATCACAAAAAAATAACTTTCACCCTCGACCAACTACCGTTGAGGTGAAAGTATCCTTATGAAAATACCAGTGATGTTTGTATATTAGTGTGATTCGATTTCAATTACAAGAACCGGTTCAAATGTTACAAAAACCCACTCGAACATTTTTGGAACGTACCCAAACAAAAGTTCATAAATTCATTCTAGCACACAGGGTCTTGGAATCCCACGCTGTAAATTTTCGCGGACTCGTAAAATTCTCATTTAAATAAAAAAAATTAAATGGAAATTATGATTCTTTTAAGTGATACTTAAATGTAACATGAGATATATGTGTTTGATGTAGTTCATTCCAGATCACATTGTTTCTTGAATAGAATTAATGATTTTCTAAAGGCCTCTCATTTTTCAAATTTGTGGATTTCTTTATTGATATATATTTTTAATGATAACAATTATCATAGGGTCATGAATTTTGGTTAGGTGAATGGGGATTGATTTTTAATTATTGATTTTCTCTAGAATTGGTTTATAGTTTTATCTAAAAAGAGTTTTTATTTGTTCTAACACAAACTATGTCATATGATAAAGTACACTATGAATTTAATGATATATTTATAAATGGGTTTTGGATTTGGATTCACAAGTTATTTTATATGATATGATATGTAGTGAAATGGATGGAATAAGTTTTAGGATTTATTTAAATTTTTAGATTTATAGGAATATATTTTAAAGCCCATTTATAACATAGAGTATGATTGGAATAATCATAGAGTACAATACATTATTTTGAAAAAAGTTTTAAAAGGAAACCTATGGGAATATCGCAGATTACGATATGATGATATCATAATCAATCAATTTAATCATATACTATTTTATGATATTGTTGATTCATAAAACAAAAAATTAAATCATTTGTTAATTTTAGATTTTTCATGACTGAGCTATCCAAATGTTAAAGGGATAATGTCAAATTCTCCCTTAAAAAAGAATGGCACAAATTTTTTGCACCACTACCTCTGATGGAATCCTATAGATTAGAAACATATAATATTTTTTTGATCCTTTGAAAACAAATTATGCATAGAAAAATGTTGTTTTAGGTTTTTCACACAAATATGATGTCTGGACATTAAGAGTTATAAATATACATTTTTAACAAAATTTTGTTTTATCATTTTTCAGATAAATCAATTTAACCAAATCTTACTATGGTCAATTATTTAACTAAAACTAGGGTTCATGGTCAATTTCAAAGGAAAAATTTTATGTTTATTAAGTCTATTACTCATGGGTTATCGAATTCTTTTAGTTGAAAGGTGTTTATAATGTCTCCAATGATAATTCTCTGAGATATTGGAATATATATATATTATAAATTAATAAACTTTTCAATTGATTTCTCTACATGTGATTCTTAAATAAAAAGAGATGTTATATATTTATTATTATAGAAATTTATGAATAAAAAACCTATAGTTGATAAAAAATATTGTAATAAATTAAATATTCATACCATATTAGATTAACAACTCTTAATGTTTTTAAAAGGAATTTTTCAAGAAAAACAGTTTTTTCTACATATATATTGAATTTTAATTTAAAATAAAAATTTATATATTTTTTAATTTAATTTTTCTAAAAGTAGCATCAATTTTTAATTCCAAATCATGAATTAGTGGTGGAACTCTATTCTGAATCTTAGTCTCATTCGTCCCTCCACTGTAGCCACTGATGCTGCTATTGATGGCCACTATAAGAGTCGATCACTAGAACAACCATAATAACACTTTATACAATTTAATATATTGCATTCAGTCATTTATGTTTGGGTAGTTGGGTTATTATGCCTCAAATTTTACACCAAGATAGATTTGAGGCACTTCATGCAATCATAGAGAAACACTTGATGGTATTTTACCATAAGAGGGTATGTGTGTACGACGTAAAAGAATCATTTTCCGTGACATCAATAATACAGGTGGTGGAAATGGATAAAATATAGAAGAAAATATAGGTTGTAGCATCGATTGGGGAGAAGTTGAGGGTTTTTCAGTAGTTACTTTATAAAATAATACATCGGGCATAAGTTTCCACTATTAATCATAAAAAGTAGTTAGTGATCATGGAACAAGGGTTTTATTGTTCGACTCATTTTTCTAGGTTATATTATAAAATTCATTTTATTATGTATGTGACACAATATTTTTTATAATTTGATGGTTTTTAATCAATATATTTTAATCATTAATCCATATTTTAAATGTATCATAACAATGATAAATTCACACATACTAATAAATTAATGAAATAGAACAAGAAATGAACATTGTTGTTCAAAAAAGTCTTAAGAAACAATAAATAAAAATGACCACCCTTTATTTTATATCATATAAAATAAAACGAAATCATATTATTAATAGGAAGGATTAATCACCCATCATGAGATATAGAAGATAAATTATAGAGTAATATCATGAAAAGGAACAACAACAACAACAAAAATAGAAATCCCAAAAAACATTAATAAAATATTTTACAATTTTTTTAATAATGAGATAAGGATACACTTTAGAAAATAAAGAGTTTAATATCTAAGAAGATATACTGTTTATAAAAATATAAAATCCCATTTTAATAAATTAATTTATTAACAACATCATGATTGGTAAAGGAATATGACCAAATATTAAAATATGAAATTGTGAAAAATATTGAAAAGGAGGCTACTATAGAAACAAATAATACGTGCTATCTAAAAATATTCTTGACAAGAATAATGAAAAAATTAGTTTTTTTCACTAAATATAATTGATAAAGATAAAAAATTGTTGTGATTGTTATACTTTCTAAAAAATTATTAGGTTGTCCAAATATTGATATTATAAAATTTCAAATTAATAATGAATATTTCAGTAACATTTCATGGGGTTATAATTTTTAAAAATTATAATAACATTTAGAAATGTTTGGAAAATTGGATCTTTGAATTTAAACACTTTAAAATATTGATTCTCGGTGCCTCTGTTTAGTATACATGTACATATTAACCAAAATATCACAAATGAAATTTTAATTCATATAAGTAAAATGAATAACCTTCTAACTATCATAGAACGAAAATTGAAGATTAAAAGAAGATTATAATTGATACATAATTTTCCAAATTCTTTGGGAAATAAACAAATTTCATCAATAATCCTCCTCCATAAAATCAAAATAATAACTAGAAGACATCGGCATTAAAAGACAAAAAAATCAACTATAATAACTTATGAGTAAATATTTTCTAATTATTATATGAATATAAATTAAAAAATAATACTAGTTCTATTCCCTTGAGGTATAGGGAAAATATTAGACACAAAATTATTTAAAATTGTTATAGTATAGATACTTAGAGTATAACATCTGATGTGGAAACATAAAACTCTTGTAGTATAGAAGGAGAAGTGCATAAATTGTGATGGAACTTTCTTAATGAATATAAAATGTGTGAATATGGTATCCAGGTACATTCAAATTTTTTATTTTATTATCTTGAAATTTTAATTAACTAAATCAAATACAGTTTTGAAATTTTTGAAGAATCTTATTCTTTAAATTGTATCAACAAATTTCATTGTCATATATTTTCATAGGATCTGAAAATAATTTATGTCAACCAACTTTTTCAATCTTCACTGTCTTGATTGCGGATTTAGTATACCAATTCTTTGTTTTAATATTAAAAAATAATGCTTATATTTACCCTTATTTGTGTATTATATGTTTATATTTACACTTATGTATGTTTTTAATTACTCTTATTTAATCTCTATAATCATTGGAATACCCTTATAATGGTTTCATATACCTTTAAATAATCTTTTTAATATTTCTTCTACCCTTACACCGGCACTATGTACCATTACACATGTTTTTACTACCCCTTAAGTAAGTATTATGATCTTTTCTTTACCCTTATGTGATTATAATTTACCCATAAACATTACTTTTATTACCTTAACACAGTACATATAAATTCTAATTCACCTTTATATATGTGTCTACTTACCGTTATGTAACATATATACACATTTCGAACCATACAAACTAGTTAGATAAACCTTATGTAACATATCAATATGCATTCATTGAAAATTTTATCTAATTCAATCAAACTAATATTAGTTCAAAATATTTTACTATTAGTTCACCTTTGTAACCCTAATTTATTGAACTATACCACTAGTTGGAATCTACTACCCCCTGTGAAACTATGTTACCACAAAACCATGTTGCTACCACTAGTTCATATATTCTACAAACAATTTAAATTTTTTTACCCCTGAATATATTTAATGTCTTTATAAGACTTTTCTACTTATATAATGATATTTCTACTACCAGATCTCTTTTTCTAATTCGAGAGAAAGCGTGATACTATTAATAAAAACATGCCACTTTCAGGCTATTTACGCTACTGTTAGTAAATATGAGATACTTCTAGTAGAAATAAAATTTATAAAGCTGAGACCTTATACTATTAGAAGGATATTATACAACATGTTAATGATTGATGTGTTTAGTTCACATTTTCTATATTCTATTGGGTCTTACTATATCTAGTTGAAATCCTGCTATCATTGCTATCTAGAATTAAATTTAGACTATTTATTCTAAAAACAACTTTATGTTGTCTAATTCAAATCATAAAAAAATTGATTTAATAATGATTATTCTTCAATCATCCACATGTTCATTAAATATAATTCAGACTTTCTAGAGTTTCTACTCATTATGATGATTTATATCACTATATTATTATCCTACATAAAATAATTTTATTTTTCTAAAAAGTCATAAAACTATTGGATCGCCTCATGAAAAAAAATTTCCCAATGAACTTATTCTACTAACTCTATTACACCCGATGATTTTATGATATGAATGTTTTTAAAAAATATATCTTTGATATCTTATATTGTACAAAACATAAATCCTATGAAAAATCCAAAAAATCCATTATTTTAACAAAACAATTTTAACCTAGCCATTGAAATTGTAATAAATAATGAGATTAACTAAATTATGAAAATATTGTTTACATATTCTTATAAAATTAATTCATTGGTTATTAATTAATTACAAATTAGAATATAAACCAATTGAACATAAAGTATGTTTCTTTTAAATACTATTTTTATGACCACATTTTAAATTTATATTAATAAATTAAATTAACAACAATTAGTGAAAAATAATAATGAAGTTTTTATCCTATAAATTCAATAACTTTTTTTATATTCATCCAATATTTTTTATAGGATTAATATAATAATAAATTCTATTTTAATCTTAAAAAATATATTTTTCATAGAGGCGTTTTGGCTGCATTTTGATGGTACCCATGATTTAAATTCTATTTTTTATATTCTATAACATTTACATGAAAAATAAAACTAATTTTTTTATCGATATATCCAAATTATATTAGGGAGATTTTTTGGTATTTTTTTGATAAATTTTATATTCCAATTAAAAATGGAAAATATGATATTATAATTGAAAATAGACATCTCATATTTAAACTTTATATTGTTAAATTAAATATTAAATTTATTTTCATCGATAATTAGTTAAATGTTACATCAATAAATACATCTTAGGTAATTTCAATCAATCTCATATTGAAATTGGATATAAAAACAATTCATATTGAAAACAACTTATTTGTTATCTCTGTGGGATTAATATTAAATCTAATACTTGAAATTCAATGAATTGGATTTGGAAATTTTGATTAAATATTTTTATAAATAAATTCCAAATTATCTATTAATATAAATTTATTTTTAGTTACAAATAATGTACTGTGGTAGAAATAATATTTATCGATGTATAAGTTAAATAGTGACAAGGGTTAAATTTAAAATTAAAAAATATTTACAGACATAACAATTACCAAATTTAATGGTTTGTTAAGGTATTTCTAGACCCTAAACATCCTATATAAATTAAATGACTATATAATTAATTGAAATTAATTCCACCTCAATGTTGTTGGATTTAAATATAAAACAATGATTATTTTAATCACTTAAACCTACATCTCCTTAATCATAAATACCACCCCTCACAACCCCATTTCATCTCACAATAATTGAAGATCATAAAATCTATGCCCAAATATTCCTCCTCAATCTCTAATATTACTGACGATTTCATTATCAATAAAAGAACAAATCCAAGGTCTCAATGTTTCTCTCAAGGAGGTGATAGTCAAGAGGTAAGTTTCTCAAAACACCTCTCTTAATTTCTTTTCTTTATATTATTACTCCCCACCTCCTCCATCTATACTAAAATAATAATTCAAAAATGATAAAAATATTGTATTTTTATATTTTTTATTGAATATCTTATATTCATCCCTTATATCAAATCCTCTAATTCAATGAAATGAAACTTGTATCCAAATTATGTTGGTAAATCACCTCTGTGAATAATGATTTTTGTTATTTTACAATTATCTCCTTCATGGCTAGTCATAAAACTATTATTATGGTTAATTAAGATTTTAATTTGTATATTATGACTTAATTGATATACTATACCTAATAAATATTCATAATATTAAATAAAACAAAACTAGTGCATGATGGTTGGAAAACCCACCAAATTAAACGAAACATTTATCATTATCATTTTATCAAATGAATCATCCACATGTATGAAAGAAAAATTATAAATGAAAAATATAAACTTTTTAATGTTTTTTAAAAACATTTCGTTGCTCTTAAGTATTTAAATTTCCTAACTATAGGAAAAAAAATAATTATAGACAAATGAACATATCATGGAAATCGTGAAATGAACTCACCCAAAATAATGAAAATCATGAAATATTATTAATTACTTGCTTGTAAAATATTATATAGTTGGTTGAAGTGTGAAAAACAAAAGGGAAGTGTGATGTAAGGGTTGCTCATCTTCCTTTTTCTTATTTGAGATATATATGCCTTATTCAGCAAAAAAAAATTCATGTGGCATATAAATACTAGACATTAATATATCCTATAATGAATATCATTTTATATTTTTTTATTAAATGTTTAATTTTATAATTATTACTTTTATGGGTCTTTCGATTTGAATAATAAAAAAGTGGTTGGTGAACTCTTTAACCAATTTCTATTCTTAGGGTTAATATTCTACTTACCTAAGTATATCATAAATAGTTCATTTCTAAGATGAATTTTGATTGTATTATGTTGTATTTATAATTTTTAGAGTATATTTATAGTGTATACACATAATCAACAAATTAATTATCACTTCAATAATGCAATATTTATAAGATCTTTTCTCTTAAAAATTATCTTTTTAATGTTTCCCTTACAATTCACTTCTTCTTCCATGATGATGTTTCACTAAAATTATTCTATAAAATGATTTTACAATTCCAAAATGATTTATAAATTCCTTTTACTCATTTTCAGTATTTTTTTTAAAAAAAATTATAAAGGACTCTTTTGTCATTATTTTAAAAAAGTAACAATAATGATTTTCCAACAAAAATATTGAAGGAATGTTTTTTTTAAATTTATACGGCATAAAGATGATTTTCTACCATTATTATGAGTTAATGACTTCATGATTAATTTACAATATTACAAGGTTATTTTCAACAAAAATGTTTTTTTTCTATTTGCATGACATTAAAAAAATATTTTGAAAACAATAAGGATATTTCAAATCTGAATTTTTTAATGTGATCATTAAATATTATTTTCCTTATATTGTAACATTAGTTGATGTTATATAATATTTTTAGGGATATTATTCAAGGCCATTATTCATATTAAATTTTTTGTTTTATGTTTTTTATGGATTGATATTTATGAATCCAATTTCTTTTCAATGGGTTATTTATGTTGAAATATTTTGAATCCAATTTATTTTTATCGATTCTGATACGATGAAGAAATTATATTGATTTGGAACCATATGTCTGGTTTTCAATATGTGATTGGTGGGAGAAATATCTGTCTCTAATTAATGTGTAATGATATTATATCTCATGAGATAGAATTTCTTGGAACACATATTGAACATGGTTTAGATAGGACTGGAATGGGTTGTGAAACTGGTATAGTAAAAGAATTTGTCCATCATGATAATATTTAGAGGTAACCTTGGATACTACAATTGTTTGGGGAGTGACCCCATTCTACTATTATAGTCTTGTAAAAGGACCATAAATACTAAATAAATTATTTTCTATGCTTATGTGTTTTCTATAATTCCATGTTTTATGCCCAAATTTATTCTTTTATGATTCAGGTCTTCTGAGTTTTTATTATTTATTTTATGAAATGCTTTTTTATCATGGATATGCATGGTCTAATTTTCAAATGTTATATTTATATTCTTATACCCTTATGTTCATGTTATTATTCATATCTCGTTTTTTTACCTAACTAATCATTTGATCTCACCCTTTTCATTTTTTTCCTTTTCTATGACATAATGAAATGTATTTGTTGTGATATGTCAAAAAGGGTTCTAGTTGCAAAGGAAGAAGTATGAGATGATTTAGAATTTTTATAAACCAATTGTTTTTGTTTCCATGTTTACATAGACACAAAACACAAATGATTTAGGAGTGGTTTTGATGTAATATTAATATTCATATTTTTAGATAAAATATCTATATATGAAAAAAGTGGTTTGTTATAGTTAGTATCATAGAAAAGGTTTATATATCCTTCGAAAACTATTATAAGAAATCCTTAGTAATAAACTTAAGTATATTTCAATTTACAATCCTAGAATTTTGTTAATGGTCATTAATAACCAAACATAATCCTAAAAAAGTCATAGATCGACATTTTTAAAGTATTTTCCCCTTAATTATGTGATAATTACAATATAATTACTTCCACTCACTCTATTGTTTTTCATTTTATACAGTGGCTGAACCCACGAGTGTTTATGTTAATAGTTATTTTGATAGATATTGAAATGTTCTACCTCAAGAGAAATAAGAGGAAATGGTAGTTGGAAGAGAAACCATATCGTTATTCCTAATCAAAAATCTCATAACATGATCTACAATATCAACCTTACTGATTTTTTTGTCCATCAAATAAAATAATGATGGTGTTTCATGGTGACCACAGAGGAAAGAAAGTTAAATTTTCCTCATGTAAATCATGTGGGATGAGGCATCAAAGGGAAAGTTTCCATGAAACCAAATGATTCTTTTGGTATAGAAAATAAGGACACGAAGTATGTAATTACAAAATAAAATTTCTAGATAAAGTAACATACAAAGATAATGGTATTACTAAGGAATAAATTATAGCTAAATGTTTAACATGTTGAATGTTTGAGGAAAATTAAAATCAACGCACTGGGGGGAAAGCTCCTGAGGAGAATCGAAAAGTTTGTATGAGTAATGTTTATTTGACTGACGATGAAGAAAAAATGAATGAAATATTGTATAGAATAAGTGTTAAGGAATAAAATAATGAATCATGGATATAGTTTTATAATGGAAATAGAATGATTGTGTATTTATGTAGTGGAATTCAATAATTATATTTTTGATTTACATTAATTGTATGTTGGAATAATTAATCATCTAAATATTGTTCCACTTTTGTTTTCCCTTACTTGTTTGAAAGTATAAGTTTAATGGTACCAGTAATAATGAAAAAGAGATTTTGGTGGTAAGGTGGTATTTTTGGTGAACACATAATTAAAGGAAATATAAACCTTAATATTTGCATGATGAGGTGAAAATAATGAGATAAATATATTTTTATTCTGTGATAAAATAAATGGGTTTCTATTGATGACCTTGGAACTGATATGTAATATGATGACAGGGTGGTTTTTAGATTGATTATATAGAATTTCATGATTTATGGTATGAGGATGGAGTTGATTTATGAAACCATGCTTGTTTTCAATAATGTTTTATTTTTGTTTAGGATATTACAATGTTTCAATAGAATACAAGATAATGATTTTCATATCTTTTTTCTGTGACAATTAAGATCCACATAAAGTTGTTTAGGGTATTAATGAAATGTTTATTTTTGAAATTCAGTAACATAATTTAATAACTTTTGGATTTTAATCTTTTGAACGTTTCATAAGTGTAAATATTTATTAAATTTTTGTGTTGAACATTGGATGGGGATTTAGATATTAATTTATTATATTTACATATGAATATTTATATATAATTAATAATAAATTCTAACCTTTTTTATGATGATAAATAGATAAATGATGGTAGAATCATGTTCACATTACGAATATTATGATCCGATTATTCTGCAGGCATTTCAAAATCAACTTCATTTCATAGAGTGATAGATTAAGTGGAAATTGATTAAGAAACAACCAAAGTTTGAGATTGTACATATGATATTAAATCAAGTACGTATATATTCTCAAATGACTTTTAAATAAAATTGTATCATATTATAATTAGTTATTATGATATTAATGTCCTTTTTGGACAAATTTGGTCGATCGATTTTTGGTCATTAACCTTATAATTACTATGTTCACTATCATTGTCCATTAGAAAATTATAGTTTGAAATAATATCATGTCCTTGTTTTCACATTACACTAATGTTCTCCTAATAAGAATCCTAGTTATGCCGTGATCATCACCTTTTACTTTTTCTCTTTTTAGGAGGAAGTTTTTCATATCCATTTTCTGATCTAGGATTCCCTAAATGGAAATTTTCATAAATCCATATTTGATTTTGGAAGTGAAATTTAAAATTTCAAGGATGTAATTTCTTGAAATTCATGATCTATCAGGATGGTATGTTATCAATTGGTCATTCTATCAAATATCTCACACGTTAATGATATATTCCATGTATATATCATGAGGAGGTGCATTCTTTATCCTTTATATATAATAATCTCATAGGTCACACCAATGGAGATAAATATTACATATGAAGAACAACAAGTAGAGATTATATATCATAGAGATAAAATTCTATGAGACAAGGCCACTCTCCTGGTTAATGTTTTTTGGTGAAACCACTAATTTATTGAAGCTATATGGGTACCGGAGGATTTGATGAGCCAATGGTATCCTTAGTCTATTTATATCATAGTGATGAAATTTGAGGGAGAAATTCATTTTAAGAGGGTTATAATTTGAAACCCAAATATATTAAGATATGTTTTTTTAAAATAAATATAATTTATTCGATAGATTACTTTCTAAAAAACACTAGATAAAACAAGCTCCAAAATTATTATCATTTAAAAAACATTATAACACGGCCATTTGAATGGAAAGAATGAATGAGACTAACTAAATTGTAAAAATGTAGTTTACACATTTTTATGAAGTAAATCCATTTGTTACCGAATCGTTATAAATTAAAATAAAAACCAATTGAACAAAAAGGATGTGTTTTTATAAACAAACAATTTTTTATGAAAAAAATAGAAAAATAATTTAAGAATGTAAATTAGTAACTATTGTGGAAATATATTAATTAAATTTCATTTTTATAAATTCAAAAAAAAGTTTTTATATTCATTCAATATGTTTGATATTCTTAATAAAAAATAAATCCAATTTCAAGAAGAAAAGCTATATTTTTTGTAAATGGAAATTTTTCCACGTTTTAATAGCATAGATATTTTTAAACTATTTTTTTTACACTTTTATCATAAAAAAATTAAACTTAAATTTTAAAATCTAGATATATAAATTATCTTATGTTTAATTAGTGGTATTTTTCTAATAAGTTTCATTTTATTATGAAAAGTGAAAAATACATCATTTCAATTGAAAACTGAGTTTCATATAAATAATTGATGTTGTTAAATAATATTTTAAACTATTTTAAATTTGTATTAGTTAAATAATACACCAATAAATCTATTTTAGGTAATTGGAATCAATTTTATTTTTCAATTTGATATGGAATCATTTAAAACATTTGTACTTTTCACTTTAAAACCCACTTTTTGTTGTCCGTAGGAATAATTTAATCTAATTATTCCAATTATGTGAATTGAAATTTGTAAAATGGATTCCTTATTTGTAATCATGAATTCATATTTAGGAATTAAGTTCAATTTCATTTTATGGTATAAAAAATTATCATGGTAAAAAAATTATTTACTGTAGTATAAGTAAAATAGTGATAATGGTTAATGTTAAAAGGTAAAAGCTTATCATACCCAAAAATTAATAAAATTAATGGGTTTTTAGGTATTTATTGAACCTAACCATCTTCCAAAACATTAATTAACAATATATTCCTTTTAAATTAATTCCAAATCAATGTGGTTGGCTTTAAATATAAAAGAATCATTATTTCATTCACTTAAACCTACCTCTCCTTAAGAATAAATACAACCCCTCCCCACACCACATGGAATAAAAATTCATGATTCTCATAAAATATATGAAAAAACCTGCCTTCTTAACAATCCCAAATTCCAATTTCTTATTATCCCACAAAAATAACAAATCCAAGGTCCTCAAGGGCCTCTCAAGGAGCTGATATTCAAGATGTAATTTTTTCAAAACACCTTTATTAATTTACCTTATTCTTTTAAATTCTCGTTACATCCATCATATATAATAAAATAATAAATCTAGAATAATATATATACTATAATTTTATGTTATAATGGAAATTCCTTATATTTGTACCTTTTTTTACCACTTCTTATTGAAAGATACTAAAGTATTTTCCTAATTATATTAGTTCACCGCCTAAGTGAATAATGTTTTAGTTTGTTTTCCGTTACTACCTTGGTAACTCAACAATCCCAGAAGCCCAATGTTAGTGCATTATTTTATTAAATTGGCATGATTATAGGTAATCATGTCCTAAAAGACCGACCAGTTTAGCAGTCTTGGAAAATAGATTACATTCATGTGGGTTACATTACAAATTAGAAAATAAAACACAACATAAATGATCCTTTGAGAACACCATTAATCCACTAGCTTAACCTTCTTATCAATCATAATAAACTTCTTTTAATCCTTTGAAAATAAAAAATAAGAAAGGCATGAGCTCAGATTCTCAGTAAGGATAAAAATATAGCAGAAACATTCATAAATAAGTATAAACATTTAAGGCAATGTATATGACTAAAACCAAATCCTTTTAAAAATAAACTTCAGCATAATATGGAAAAGTTAAATCAAATAATTCCATTTACTTATTCACATGGATATTCTACTAGTAGACTAATTACATGTAATATCAATATCCAATTTCATAATCATGGAATGCATAATTCCATACTTCATAACCACATAGTCAAGGCCTTTTTCCAAGACTACAAAAAATATTTTTCGAAGAACATGTTCCCAGAAACTAGCTTGTCTCATTAGACGTACTGATACATCGAGGAGCTATAGATGGCTCCACCCATCCCTTACTATGTCCAATGCATTCCTAATATGAATATGTTTAAACATAACATTTACAAGAGTATTAAAACTAGCATACTAAATGTAAAAACTTTATCCATGTACCATGAATTGTATAAAAGTAACACATCCCCAGTCAAACATATCACAAAACCATCAATTAAATATGGAATATTAGTATCATAATAAATCAACATCGATTAATAATAATATCCCTTAAAGGATGTTGACATAGTTGAAAATGATCAAACAAAGTATTTGAGAGAAATATACATTTTTCATGAAATAATTTAAATGTAATATAATTTATAATGGAATAAATTTAAATACATATTTGAATCAAATTTTCCCACACAACTTTGAAAATTTTAAAATGAATTATCATTTTAAAAACATTCCTATCCATAGAAATAAATACTTAAATATATTTTTAAAACATGGACATTAATGAGAATGATTTAGAAGACTAAATATTTCATCCATTTAAAATTATGTTATAGTTTAAGAGTCCCTTCCATAAAACCATAAAATATTCCTTTTAAAAATGATTTTAGGAATCACGGATGTGGATGATAAAGAGGTCCCAGTAGATACTCACGTAAAACAACCTCGGATAATGAAGAGATTGTAGAATTAACCCTTACCTTGAAATTTTCCTTGGTCGAGTTTATGTTAACCTCCTATATAATAGTTAAATCATTGTTATTAAATTATACATGAATCATATACATAAATATTATATCATATATGATCTTCCAATATTGATTTGTGAATAATATTTTAGTAGTATCATCGTATTGGGTGTTAACATATATGTTTTCATTTATATAATCGGTTATTTAATCCATGTTAGTTATGGATAGAATGTATTTGATTCATATCCATAAGTAAATTAATATCCTAAAAATTATTTTTAATCATAAAATGAAAATTATTCTTGAATGATTACGATGGGAAATGAATCTCATTGCATTCATTGAGACGGTAATCTGTACGTATGCACGAGCGAAAATATAATTATATTGATAGTGAAATCTTATGTAATTGGATGGTATATAATATAAACAGAATCATTAACATGTTATAAATAATATTTAAAACATTTATAATCATTATTATACTCATCCAAACAATTATGTGTTTTAATAACAAACTACACCACAATGTGGAGACGGTAAGTCGTACGTACCCACGTATGGTGACTTTGTCATTTATAGGATCGACAGAATAATGAATATGGTTGTACCATATTTATAATAACATCAAATTATTTTGGAGGTACTGGAGTTATTATTTTGGCATGAAAACTACAATGAATGAGGGTGCAGAAGAAGAAAAGAACTTGAAAGAAGGTGGTGAAATTATTACCTATTCTTCGGGTGTTTCCTTTTGAGTAGATAAAAAAGGGATCCATAGGTTGGATTTCTGATCAAAGTAAAGACTCTAGGATTATGTGAGGAAATTTGGAAGGATATTTTTTAAGGGTTTGGATGAGACAAATGGATTTGGAGGTGTGATTTTATGAGAAGGTGAAGTGCACTTTTATATGATGGGTGAGTTTCACATTAGGAAAAGATTGAAATATTAATTTATTATGCAGTCATATGTGGTTAATAATGGTTCTAAATGAATTTATTTCTAGACTTAGGTGGTTTTGGGTCAAAATAATCTCATCCAATTGGTTTTAGACATGTTTAGTTTACCATTTTAACCTTATATTTTAGATTTAACTCTTAGTTAAATAGTTTAACGTTTACCGTGTATTCATGTATTCTTACACTATATGGTTACTAAACTTACTCTAAACTTCCAAGAGAACCTCAAGTGGTTCATTAAAGACATATATAATATTATTTAATCCCTTTTGACTAGATTTTTATTTTTATTAATATAATATCAACCAATAATATAGTATTTGTTTTAAAAATTAATTTAAGACAATTTTGACACTATTTGGTATTTTGTTTTCGTGAAAGTCATAAAAACCTTATCACTTTGAAACAAATTATCTAATCAACCTAAAAATTTCATAATAACCTATAAAATTAGTGGAATTCATCACAAGTCTCAATAAACATTTTTTTTGAATATTTATAATATCAATTATTTTAATATTTCATTAATAAGGTAAAAATTGCATCATAATTGTGTCATAAATAAATTAAATTATTTAATGTCAAAAAATTATAAATAAAATAAAATCATATAATAAATATATTTAAATTTTTAATGTGTATTTATTGTATAAGTTATATTGTGTGTAACCCTATATTAAAAATGGTTTAGTTATTAAATGTTTAATTTAACACCTTTAACTCTTCTTTATATAAAATAATAATAAATGTCCTAAAAAATCCAAGTGGAACAAAGATGATAATATTTCATTTATAAGGTTGTTTTTGGTCTAATTACTCTTATCCAATAGAATTTGGACTTCTGTTATGGTAATTATAATATTATTTTTACCCTTAATTACCCTATTTACTTTTAAACGTGGTAAATAAAAGACAAAAGTTACTATTCAGAAAAAAAACATTTTCATCTTATTGACCCAAATTTTATTTACTAATTTCAACCATTTCTTTCTCACTATTTAAATTCAACTCATAGATGTGGTAAAATTATGTTTTATGCTAAATTGAAAATACACCTAGAAGGTGGGTAAAACGTTAAAAACTTCAACAAAATTTTGTAAATCTAATTTTATTATAAAATGAATCCAATGAATTACATTAAAATTATATGGGCATTATATTTTTATTTTAACATAAAATAAATTTAAATAAAATAAATAATTATTTAAATAAAAATTCAGTTTTAAATAATAACACATTGTTGTTCACTATTCATAAAAAATTGAATGTTTTTAGAAATACTCCAAAACTTCACCCTATAGTAATTTTGATATTCTGAACTCAAAAATAAAGTCTATTTTACCAAATTAAAAACATTTTAGTTTTATATAATAATTTAAAATTAATTCATGTTGTCAAAACCAAATGGTGGGTTTTTAAAAAGTAAAAACTATCAAAAGATTGACATGTGTTTCTGTCAAATTTAAAGGTGAAATTACTTAAAATGACCAAAATGGTAGTAAATGATAAAAATATAATCAAATTATATTTACAAACCATTAAAATGTATAATTTAACATTATAAATTATTTTAATTTAAAAATTTGTTTTCAATTAAAATTTAGTATTTTTCACTATTCACCCAGATATGAAAGTTATCAGCAAAAACACCAAATATTTATTGAAACTAAATTTTTAGGTCTAGATTCTAAAGAAAAAGTTTATTTTGACATATTAAATATATAATAGTTCCATGTATTGGATTTAAAAAGGGTTCACCATTAAATGGTGGTAAAATTATATTTTCTGAAAAATACTCCATTTATCTTAAAAAAATGAATTTATTCTTTTATTATTTCTAAGAAACAAATAATATGGATGTTATAATTTATATGAAATATATACAATTCATAGTGCATATAATAATTTTCATAAGCACTTTGGAACATCTTGTTTGGTAAGTCATGGTATGCTCGAACTCCGTGGTGTGTGTAGCGCATGATATTGAAATACTTTTAAGAAATAACGTACTATGAAATCAAAGCGTGTTACATTATCCCCTAATACAATAAATTGTGTCCTATATATTTGAAATTGTTCTTCAAAAATAAAAGGTTAAAAAGAGAAAAACACCTTTGTGGAAAACACACATCAAAAATTGGTTTAACAAAATTTAGTCTTAATAAGAGGGAAAGGGAAATGAAAAAGTCACCACCAAATTATGATCTCTATTAGGATAACATTAGTGGAAATTAGAGACACATAATTGGAGAAAAAATTTAAATATTTATAGGGATTTATTGAGGTTTTCAATCATAAACAAGTTTAAAATTGGGGGCCTCAAATCCATCCATAAATGATTATTTAAAATATCATTGGTTCAACAAAACATAATGTATTAGGATAAAAAAATTAGGTTTAAAGATCCCTTCCCTAAATTTTAAGAATTAATTTTTTCAAAGAATAAGAGTAAAAAAATATACCTGACATGTAGATTTTTATCCTTCAACTAATTTATAAAAAAAACTCATCATTCACTCCAAAAGATAATAGAATTAAAAAATATTATATTTATCATAATCTTATAGAATTATGAGAATAATGAATTTATAATTCATTTGTCAGACTATTAAAAAAACAACATTATACAAACCAAGATATCATGTTTTCCAGTGGTCGGTGACCTACCCATGTCACCATTCGGTTGTAGGTTCAAGTATCATGGCCTTGTCAGATGCTACAAGTTGTCACCCGACCTCCGGGTTGTCCTTTTTATGAAAATATAAAAATAATATCAAGAAATGATTTATCCACAACAATAGAATCCAATGTCAATCTTTATTGATTCCAACCTTTAGACATATCCAAAATACATCAGTCCAAACTCACAGTTCAAAATTCATAAGGAAGGTAGACATAATGAAGAACCATTTTTCCACGTAATAACATGTGAATACCTTCATCATGTATTCTTTTAAAACACTGTAACAGCCTAAATCACCAAAAAAATTTATTGATTACATCATGATTCTTTATTACTTATAGAATACTCGATATACTCCTTCTATCCAAAAATGTTGTAAACTCCAACAATGATGTAATATACAAATGAAAAATCAGTTTCAAGGTATCCATGAATATCCAATATAATTTATCCAAATCAATAAAATATTATTACAAAATCACTACCTCAGTATTCGAACCATATTGTGGTTTATCTTTCTCTCAACTATATAATTTCCAAAAAAAATTAACCTGCTATTGAGTCGATTTTCTTGGTTTCAAACAATCTCATGTCCTTAATGAAATAGTACTGCAGTATAATCGTTATATACATTATAATATTTATAACATGTACATCATTAATAGAACACTCAAATGAAACAAAACTTTAACAACATAATAACTCTAATCATTCATCTTAATCTTCGGTAGTATCACAACTTGATTATTATCCAATAGCATAATTTGCGGTATACTATGATGATTTGGAAATTGATTAATGTTGTGTACCAACTCCTTGTAGATGAAGCATTGTACATTTGAAACCATTCTCTTACCATTACAATCATGTACTTGGTATCCTTTTTCTTAACACTTATAACAAACTCGGATTCCCTTCAAACATTTGACAAGGTGATTCTTTCTATAGTTATCACATATGGGAAAATCATTCTTTCCCCTCTTCCCTTAATCCATTTTTCTCTCTTCTATCCTTTTCTTCTCTTTCATACCTTCAAAGGAATAGTACATAGAGAATTCTTAATTTATCTTATTAACACATGATATTATTTCTTCATTTGATGAGAATACATGGGAGACTATTTCCATTTTAAATGTTTTCTTAATTCAATGATAGATATGATCCTTCGTAGTATTTCAATCTTGCATATTGCTGGAATTATCATTCCTTCTTCTAGGCTCCCTTTCTAAATATTGGAATACTCTAGGTTAGTTTATTAATCGCAATGAATAATTCCAAACTTTTAAAATACCATATGTAAATTGAAAAAATTATGCATATAATCTATAATCATAAAAAATTTTCTTTGAGGAAGTATTTACTACAAAATCCTTCATAATAGATTGTAATGAAAATGTGAATTATAATTAGAATATTCCTCAGGAGTGTCATAACCAAGAGTGAAACAAGGCCCATTGTCATGTACTAGGATACGCTGGGTCAAGCCCCAAACTACTTTTCAGTGTTTTCACTCCTAGGTAAATCTGTGCCAGAGCCGCTTCTACCTGCTCGTATCTAGATATGGTTGTTTTTCTTGTAAAATAAACAAAATATCTACATTACTAAAATTTTAGTAAGTTCTTATATACTAATTCTCAAATTCTATCTTAGGGTAATGTTATATAATTAGATTTTATCTAAATATATTTCCAAGGATGCTATTAAACATTATACGATACCAACTATAACACCCCAACCCCAGAAGCCTAGAGTTAGTGAATTATTTTAATTCATTGGCATGATTACAAGGAATCAAGTCCTGAAAGATGGATCAGTTTATCTGTCTTGGAAAATAGATTACATATATGAATGTTACATTATGCATTAGAAAACAAAACACAACATAAATGATCCTTTGAGAATTCCATTAATCCCCAATCTGAACCCTGCTTATCAATTATAATACACTTATTGGAATCCTGGGATACTAAAACATAAGAAATGGGTGAGCTTAGTAGCTCAGTAAGGATAAAAATATAGCAGAACCTTTCATAAAAAAGCATTAATTTAAGGCAATGTATAATGCTAAAAAATAGAGTTTTAAACATAAACATCAGCATAATATGGAAAAGATAAATCAAACAATTTTATTTACTTATTCAAATGGATATTCTACTTGTTGAATAATTACTTGTAATATCAATATCCAATTTCATAATGATGGAATGCATAATGCCAAACTTCATAACACCATAGTCAAGGCCTTATGCCAAGACTACAAAAAAGATTTTTTCAAGGCCTTGTGCTAAGACAGTAGTTGTCTCATGAGACCAACCGATGTATCGAGGTGCTAGAGTGGGCTCCACCCAACACTTAATATGTTCAATGCATTCCTCATATGAATAGGTCTAAACATAACATTTACATTTATATTAATAGTATCATACGAAATGTAAATACTTTATTCATAAACCATGATTGGTATAAAAATTACACATCCACAGTCAATCATATCACAAAACCTTCAATACATTATGGATGATTTGTATCATAATAAATTGACCTTAATTAAGAAAAATATCCCTTAAAATATGTTGACATAGTTGAAAATGATCAGCAAAAATCTTTGAGAGAAATATCCCTCTTTTATGAAATAATTTAAAAGTCACATAATTTATAATGGAATACATTTAAAGAAATTTTGGAATCAAAGTGTCTAATACCACTTAGAATCTTTTGAAAATTATGACATTTTAAAAACATTCATGTCTATATAAATAAATCTTTAAAATCCATTTTGAAAACCTGGACACTAATGAAAATGATTTAGGAGAATAAATATTTAAACCATTTAAAATGTTGATCTAGTTAAAGATTCCCTTCCATAAAACCATAAAATATTCCTTTGGAAATATTTTTATGAAACACAGATGTGGATGATATAGAGGTCCCAATATATACTCATATAAAAACAACCTTGGATAATGAAGAGATTGTAGAATTAACCCTTACCTTTTACTTTTCCTTGGTCGAGGATACATTATCCTCCTATATTAGAGTTAAATAAATGGTATTAAATTATGTAGGAATCATATACATAAATATTATATCATATATGATCCTTCAATATAGCTTTGTTAACAATATTTTAGTTGTATCATCATTTTGGGTGTAGACTGATATGTTTTCCTTTATATGCTTGGTTACATATTCCATGTTAATTATGGATAGGTGGTATTTGATTCATATCCAAAATTATATTATGTTCATATAGAATATTTTTACTCATAAAATAATAATAATTATTGAATTATTACAATGAAAAAATGAATCTCATTGCGTTCGTGGAGGCGGTAATCCGTACGTACGCACAAGCGACAATATCTTTATATTGATGTTGTAATAGTATTTAATTGGGTGATATATTAGATATAAATAATCATTAACATGTTATACTTATTATTTACATTAGTTATACTCATTATTATACCCATCCAAATAATAACGTGTTTTAATAACAAACTTCACCACGACGTGGAGACTATAAGTCGTACACACGCACGTATGGTGACTTTTTCATTTATAGGATCAATAGATAATGAATATGGTTGTACCATATTTATAATAACATCACAGTATGTAGGAGGTACTGGAGTTATTATTTGGGTATTTAAAAAACAAAGAAATAGGATGTAGAAGAAGAAAAGAACTTGAAAGAGGATGGTGAAATTACCGCCTATTCTTCGAGTGTTTCCATTTGAGTTGATCAAAAGGGATCATTATGTTGGATTTCTGATCAATGTAACGACTCTAAGATGATTTTAGGGATGTTGGGAGGATATTTTAACTGGGTTTTTCCAAGAAAAATTACTTTGGAGGTGTGATTTTGAGATAAGGGGAAGTTCCCCTTTATAAAATGGGTGAGGGTCACTTTAGGAAAAGATTAAAATATAAATTTATTATACAATCATATTAGGTTTATAATGGTTCCAAATGAATTTATTTAGAGCCATTGGTTTTTTTGGGTCGAAATACTCTAATCCAATATGTTTTATACAAGTTTAGGTTTCCATTTTAACCTTATCTTTTAAATATAACTCTTAGTTAAATTGATTAACTTTTACCATGTCTTCTTTTATTCATACACTATATGGTTAATAAGCATACTATAAACTACCAACAGAACATAAAGTGGTTCATTAATGACATATATAATATTATTGAAGCCCTTTGTTTGAACCTTATATTTTTAGGAATATTATATCAACCAATATATGGTATTTGTTTTAGAAATTAATTTAATTCAATTTTGACAATATATAGTATTTTGTTTTTGTGAAAGTCATAAAAATCTTATAACTTCAAAATAAATAATCTAATAAACCCTAAAATGTAATATTAACCTATAAAATTAGTTTAATTTATCACAATTCTCAATTTACATTTATTTGATATTTATAATATCAAATATTTCAATATTTTATTAATAAAGTAATTACTGCATCATCATTGTGTCAAATATAATTTAATATATTTAATTTTTAAAAATTATAAATAAAATAACATTATTTATGAAATCTTTTTACCTTTTTAATGAATATTTATAGTCTATTTTATATTGTGTGTAACCCTATATTAAAAATTTTTTAGTTATTAAACATTGAATTTAACACTTTTAACTATTGTTTCAATAAAATAATAATAAATGTCCTAATCTAATACAAGTGGATCAAAGAGTATAATATTTTATTACTAAGGTTTTTTTTGGTCGAATTAAATTTATACAATAGAATTAGACATGTGTTATGGTAATTATAATATCATTTTTACCCTTAATTACCCTATTTACTTTTAACAGTGGAAAATAAAAGTCAAAAGTTACTATTAAACAAAAATTATTTTCATCTTATTGAACAAAATTTTACTTACTAATGTCAACTTTGTTTTTCATATTTCTGAAAATCAACACATAGAAGCGGTAAAATTATGTTTTATGCAAATTTTCAAATGCTCCAAGAAGGTGGGTAAAAAATGATAAAAAGTTCAATAAAATTTAAAATATCTACTTTTATAATAAAATGACTCCAATGAATTACATTGACCATATATAGTTATTATATTTTTATTTTGACTTTAAATAAATTTAAATAAAATAAATAATTATTTAAATAAAAAGTCGGTTTTAAATAATAACGTAGTTTTTTTCATTATTCATCTAAAATTGAATGTTTTTAGAAAAATACCTAAAATTAACCCTAAGATTATTTTAATATTCTTAATTAAAAAATGAATTTTATTTTACCAAATTCAAAACATAAAAGTGGAATTTATTAATTTAAAATTAATTCTCGTTGCCAAAACCAAAAATCGTGTTTTTAAAAAGTTAAAACTATCAAAAGATTAACATGTGTTTATGTCAAATTTAAATGTGAAATTACATATAATGACTTAAATTGTATTAAATTATATAAATATAATTCAATTATACTTATAAAACATTCAAATTTATTATTGAACACTATAAATTACTTTTATTAAAAATGTATTTTTCAATTAAAAATTTATTATTTCTCACTATTCACTCAAATATGAAAGTAATCAGCAAAACCCATAAATTTCATCAAAACTAAATTTTTATGTCCTGATTCTAAAGAATAATTTTATTTTGTCAAATTTAATTCATAAAAGTGCAAAATATTGGATTTAAAATGGGTTCTACATTAAAAGGCTGTAAAATTACATTTTCTGAAAAATATTACCTTTATCTGAAAAAATTAATTTGTTCTTATATTATGTCTATGAACTACATAATATGGATGTTAATATTTATATGGAATATATAAAATTCAAAATTCAGATAATACTTTTCATAACCACTTTTGAACAGCTTGTTTGGTATTTTGTCGTGAGCTCGAACTCGGTGTTGTGTATAGCGCAAGTTATTGAATTACATTAAAGAAATAACGTACTATGAAATATTGGTGGGTTAAAACCATGATGGGTGGTCATAAAACAATTTTTTTAGTTAATTAATATTTTAATACATATATTATAACTTATTTAATGTTCAAAAACTAATATATAGTCATAATTTTAAATAAAAAAACTAGTTCATGATGGTTCGAAAAGCCGCCAAATTATAAAAAACATTTATCATTAACATTATATAAAATGATTCAAATATGTGTCTGAAATAAAAATTAAAAAAGGACCCATTTAAAAATATATATTTTCATTATGACCATTATAATAAAATTATGGAGTTTTATTTCTTTTCGATAGGAAAATCCATAATTATACACAAATAAACTGATCAAGAAAATTGGGAAATGAACTCACCCGAAATGTTGAAAATTTAAAGTATTATTAAGGAATGGGTTGTAAAATGTTATGAAAAAAAATTATAAGGTATTAAAAACAATAATATGATTTTTATAGAAATAATATCATTCTCTAAACCATTATATAGGTGGTTTAAGTGTTTAAAAATTAAGGGAAGAATGTGATAAGGGTTTGTGGTTTCACTTTTTCTTATGTGAGATATATGCCTTATTCACCCATTATTTTTTATTTATGTTTTATATATAATGTACTTTGATATGTCCTTCCATCAATCTCATTATGTTTCTAGTATTAAATGTTTAATTTTATAATTATTTCATTTATGGGGCAAAAAAAATTTCTATTTAAAAATTGGTAAGGAAATTCATAAACCAATTTTCATTCTTTGGGTTAGACATATACCAAACAAGTTCAGTCCTAAAAAATATTATAACCATTTATTAATAAGAAATAAATAGTACAAAGGTAGAGAATATGTGGTAGAGAACTTTCCCACATCCAAAAAAATCAAAATTACAATTCATATTAAGATAATCTATTCCTATAATCATACTCATCACCTATTTCTCATTCAGATAGAGAGGTACCATGATTGAGAATTTTAAAAATATCAGCAACAATCTGATGTGAAACATTAAAAGAGGACCTGGTAGACACGGTCCTTGGTAATTTGGAGTACTCGTTCCTCAGCCTTCTTTTTGGGGGAGTAGAGGCGAATCCCTCACTATCAACTATATTTTTCTTCCCATGTTTGAATATGAATTTGAAAGAGACATTTCCAAAGATCAGGGGTTTTATAAAGGTTGATGTCATTCAATTTTTCATCATCAATAACATTCCACCAAATCTCAGGATTTTTCAAATAGCTATGATGTTTCTAAATTTCCTCGTAGAAATTAATATTTTGTGTGTCAGTTCCATGCTCTATATATCTTGATTCTTGTACAAGCATATCTGACCATCTTGGCTATATAATGCCATGCCCCATAAATGTTGGTTGTAAATTAGTGCCCTCTAAGGCCAAGCATGGATGATTTTCCCACGTGGCTTTATGGTCATAGCTTGCCTCTTTTTTCATAGCTCAATTACAAAAATCCAATTTGGCCACCCTCTCTTGATGTGTGGAAACATTATCCTGGACCAGACCAATATATTCTCTAGAACTAGCACTCTCGGCCTATTCATTTCATCATGAAGGGACATCATTATCCTCCTTATTAATTTCAGAAACCTCTATTTGATTAGAATTACCATTATGTATATCCAATTTAACATCCACCATTGCACTATCCTATGCATTCCCTACAACATTAGTTTCACATGGATGGATTACCAGATCCAGGATCAACCTATTAACAAATTCAGTTATCTTATGATTAATAGATAACATCTCTACCTAATTCTATATCAATACTTCACCCAAATTTTCAATACAAGTACCCATTCTAGTTATTCAAATATAATTTAAACAACTGTCACGACCCATCCCCTGGGGCCTGTGTAATGGCTACACCAAGCCTGCCTTCTATTGGTCAGGGGCTGGAGACTAGCATCGAAGACATATTCCCTGAAACTGGGAAGGCATTTCCTTTATAACATGTAATACACACAACCATGCACACATCCAGATACGAACTCAAGAAAAACTGAATTGTAAATAGATAGAGTACAGTAAGTAAAATGGGCTAGAATACAATCCCAACTGGAAAGTACAGGAAACTAAAAGTACAAGTAAACTGGAATAGCTCCTGCGATCACCCACCAGGGATCCTACCTGAAAGGTTGGTACAACTCTCGAATGGTCATCTATGTAGTATGCCTCTTCTAAGGTCCACCTCCGAGCTACCTCCAGTCTTGGTACTCTTTTCCTCTGTCAAAGTTGCCCGTCTTCTACACTACACAAAATGAGATGCGGGCATAACCCATGAAGGGGTGAGTATAATGATACTTAGTTGGGACCTCGAGACTCTCGAGGTCTCACAAATTCTATGAAGGATAAACCACAAAGCTTGAATATCATCTGACAACCCAACTTAGGTATATTCCCATACATATTCCTAAGTCATCAAGTAATCCCATATCAATCATGAGGAATCACATAGTCCAACTCAAAGCCCAAAGATCCAATATTCTAGAATGGAAGGAATACCATGAGGTTTGTACCACATAGGTATTCCACACAGAAGAATACTACTAAGGTATTACCATAATAGAAAGTTCCACTAAGGTACGAACTCAGCTCACCCCAGGTACAACTAATGTAACGTAGTAGAGATGATTAGATGTAACTACTGAATCATATTAATCTGTTAAGAAGAAGACCCACAAAGAATCACTCGGTGCTGACCCACATATCATCACTCGGTTATAACCCACAGAGGATCACTAGGTGCTGACCCAGACAGGATCTCTCGGTACTGACCCACACAGGATCGCTCGGTGCTGACCCACGTAGGATCTCTAGGTGCCGACCCACACAGGATCGCTCAGGGCTGACCCACACAGGATCCCTAGCTGTTGACCCACATAGGATGGATTGGTGCTAACCCACACATGATCGCTATGTGTTGACCGAAAAAGGGTTGCTCGGTGCTTACCCACATAGTAACATTTGGTGTTGACCTGCAGAGGATCGCTAGGAGCTGACCCACACAGGATCTCTCGGTGCTGACCCACACGGGATCGCTGGGTACTGACCCACACAGGATCGCTCTGTGTTGACCCACAAAGGATCACTAGGTGCGGAACCACACAAGATCACTCTTCATTCTTTACGTCACAGCATGCTACAGGGTTCCCGCACAAATCTCGCTCACCTTTGGGAGGGTCCGCTCCTCAATCCACTGGTCGATTCTCTAACTGCCAAAAAGTCCCACAATGAAGTATCCCAAAGGACTTCCTCGTGACAGGGGTCTGAAAGCAACATACGGTGCATCAATTGGGTGCCCAATTTGTATGTTATTAGCCTTTTAGTCCCGAGGGCCCGATTAGATTCATGCTAGATCCAACCCAATTGTTTTCCAAAATTATCCAAATCTCTAGTGGGGTATACTGAAGGGACCGTTTAGTTCCTAGGTTTCTGGTGCCATAGATGTTTGTCAAATGGTCACCCGGTGCCAATGATATGGCTGAAAGTGCGTAAATGGGTCGTAGTGGGTCCGGGTCCGGTCCGACCTGACCTCGGCCGAACTTGTATGGGTCGACCTGGCCCGACATGCTGGGTCCGGCCCTACCTATGCGGGGTGGCCGGGCTTGGCAGCCAGGCCCGGTGGCGCGGAGGCCGCGGGGCTGCGAGGGCGGCGGACCGATTGGGCGGCGGGGAGAGGCCAAGGATGGAAGAGACGTGGGGTGGCGCGCTGGGGCTACGGGAGGGCACAATAGGGCCACAAGCGGTGCGGACGTGGGGAGGCGCCGAGAGCCACTGGCGGCGGGGTGGCGTGGGGGAGGCGGTTGGCACGGCCGCGAGGCGTTGTGGGCAGTTAGTCCGTGGGGCTACATGGGGCGCTGCGAGAGTTGTGGGGAGCCGCGAGGGGCAAGGCCTCAGGGTGGCACGGGGTGCTGCGGGCAGTGGGGTGCCGAGGGGAGGTGAATCTCCATAGGGCGGTGCGGTGTCATGCATCCACCGGTGGAATGATTGACCGGCCTTCCTTCGTTCATCAAATTCCTCGCAAATCTCGAGTTCCACCAGTTCCAACCACAGGCACTGGTCGCTGTCACCATCATGAAGAACACAACAATAAATAAGAACAGCGGTGTGGTGGGGCCATGTTTGGTTGGCCCACACCCTCCACATTATAGTGGTAGAAAGTAGCTCAACAAGATCATGAATCAAGAATAATAAATATTTATAATTTCATATGAATAGTGGATAAACTCGTTTAGGTTGATCCGCATTCGTTGTGATTTCCAGGAATGAGTAATTTCATGTATGAAATAACAACCCCTACCTTTTTCATTTTATTCGTTGAAGATTGTCTATGGGGAAGGATATGATGTCATTGGTAATAGAATAATGTCGGCGACATCGTCACTTCCTCAATCATTAGTTCTTTGACGTTGAATATGTTCCTCGACAATGATTGTCCCAAGGAAGAAGTCAGAGTTAAAGTCGGCATTCTTCATTTGTGTTCTTTATTAGAGAGATTTCTCCAAAGTCTCCTTCCTCCCAATTCTATCAAAATGAAGAGGTAGCCCAAAATAATAGAATATGTTATCTATTAAGTTGTTGTCATAATTTAAAATTGGTCTAAATAATTAATTGATGGGTTGGCTTAATTAATTAAAGGGGAGAGTTGACATATTTAAGTGGGGAAGCTCAAGAGGTTTCTCCCCATTAAGAGGGGACTTGAAGGGGTTTTATGTCTCGGGTGGTACCCACCACCATAACCCACATGGGAGGTTTGGATCAAGTTTTCCCCACCACCCTAACCTAGGTTGAGAGGTTTTTATTTAGGTTATCCCCACCTATCAACATCCGCATGGGAGTTCCAATGAAAAATAAAATAAAATGATACAGAATTTTATTCTATTTTATTCTTTCATGAAAAACCCAAAAATTAACAATCCCCCTCGACCAACAACCATCTAGGTGAGAGTCTTCTTAAGTTAATACCAACGATGCGAGTTCATTGGTGCCCCTCGATTTCAATTCTAAGAACCAGTTCAAATGTTACAAAACCCGCTCTCACGTTTACTAGACGTACCTGAAAAGAAATTCAGAAATTCATTATGGGCACACTGGGCCTCAGAGTCACGTGCCGTTAATTTTCATGGACTTATCAAATTCCCACAAATTAAAATAATTACATGGAAATTCTGAGTCTTTACATTCTCCACACCTCAAGGCTTAAAGTCCCCATAAGACTTAATTCAAAACTAGGAAAACATGTGGGGTACTGAGAATGAATCTGAGCCTCCCGCTCCCATGTGCTCTCATAAAAGTTCTCGGGCTACCAATGAACACGCACCAGAGGTATTGACCACCCACGAAGGACCCGCTTCTATCGATCCTCAAACTCTATTGGAACCTCCATAATGGTTGACCCATGTTCGACGTCCATCTCCCCATGGTCAATGATGTCAGATGGGTCATGCACATATCACATTATCTGGGATACGTGAAAGACGTCGTGCACCCGGTGCATCTGAGGTGGAAGAGCTAAGCGGTAAGCCCCCTCACCAACATTGCTAAGGACCTGGAAAGGTCCGATGATCCTTGTAGATTACATTCTGCCTCGACCAAATCTCCAGAAACCTTGTCAGGGTGAGACCCGTAAAAAGATGTGGTCTCCATACTCGAACTCCATAGGTCTTCATCTTCTATCAGCATATGACATTTCCCTACTATGTGCATTCTTCATCCACTCCTGGATGATCTGAACCTTTTCTGTGTTAGCCCAAACCATCTTTGGTCCCACGAGTGCTAACTCCTTTGAGTTAGTCCTACAAAAAGGTGATCTGAAAGGTCTCCCATACAAGGCCTCAAAATGTGTGATCTCAATGTTGGAGTGATAGCTGTTGTTGTATAAAAACTCCACCAAAGGCAAGTGATCCTCCCAGCTACATCCAAAGTCGATAATAGAATAACGAAGCTTATCCTTGAGGGTATGAATGGTCCACTCAGTCTGGCCATCCGTTTGGGGATGGAACGCAGTGCTAAAATGAAGCTGTGTCCCAAAAGCCTCCCAGAACCCCTTCCATAGCCGAGAAGTAAAATGAGTATCACGATCAGAGACAATTGTCATGGGTACATCATGTAGACACACAATCTCATACATATATGGGCCTCCCTATCTCTCTATTGAACCTTGCTCTCTGATCGGAAGGAAGTGGGCCGACATGGTGAGATGGTCAACGATCACCTAAATCGTGTCATGAATCATGGATGTACAAGGAAGTCTTTTCACAAAGTCCATGGATATCCCGTCCCACTTCCACTCTAGGACCGCTAAAGGCTGAACCAAGCCTGCAGGTACCTGATGCACTGCCTTCACTTGCAGACAAGTGAGGCACCAAGAGGCAAACTCTGCAACTAATTTCTTCTTTCACGGCCACCGGTGCTGTCATCAGTGGTCCTAGTACATCTTCGCCACTTTTTGATATACAGATAGAGGGGATGTGTTGAAATCCCTCATCACTTCCTCTTAAAGCGACATTGGTACCATGGTACATCCTCTGAAGAGGATAATGCACTCCCCACCTTCAAAAAATCCACCATGCACATATCCTATGGATATCTGAGCATGTCATCTCTCGCATTCAGTGTCCCCTTGCTACACCACCCTGAATTGCTGAAAAAGTGAGTGAGTGACTGTAAGAGATTGAAGAAAAACTACTTCATCTCGATCTGCAAAGGATATCTGTAAAGCGGCCAGCTGCTTTGTCACCTCACCTAGAATTTGTATACTAGATCTATAGCTGAGTGAATCCTCTATAAAGTTCCCCTTCCCAAGAGTATATACTATCTCAAAGTCATAATGCTGGAGGAACTTGAGTCAACGTCACTATCTCGGGTTCAATTCCTTCTGAGAGAAGATATAGCTGAGACTCATGTGATCCAAGTAGACTGAAAAATGTTCACCCATCAGATAGCCTCACCACATATTCAAGGAGAAGACCATTAATGCTAACTACAGTTCATGGGTAGAATAGTTATTCTCATGTTTTCTTAGCCGACACAAACCATATGTGATCACCGCTCGCTCGTGCATTAGGACACATCCATGTCTAGTCATTGAAGCGTTTCAGTAGAGTATGCACCCAGCACCCTCCTCTGGTAGCCTCATGATGGATGCAATAGTAAACCTCTACCTTAGCTCCTGAAATATCTAATTGAATCTCTTCAACCCCACAAAGGGTTTCCACTTCTTATTCAACACTGATAGAGGTTCTGCAACTCTAGAGAAATATGGAACAAACCTCTGGTAGTATCCAACCAAACCAAGGAACCTTTGTATCTCTTTCATGCTCTTGGGTGGCTCCCAAGCAAGTACCACCTCAATATTCACTGGATCCACTAAAACTCTAGACTCTGAGATGATGTGTCCCAGAAATTGAACCTCTTGGATCCAAAATTGGCACTTCGAGAACTTACAATAATGCTGGTGCTCTTGGAGTGTGTCCAGCACTTCCTGAAAATGATAGGCACGCTTCTCCTCAGTAGCCGAGTAGATCATAATGTCATCGATGAAGACTAATACAATGTGATCCATGTATGGATGAATGATCCTATTCATGATTCCCATGAACACTGCTGGAGTTTTGGTTACACTGAATGGAATAACCAAGAACTCGAAGTTGCCATATCGACTTCTGAAAGTCGTATTCTACACATCCTTGTTTCACACTCTGAGCTGATGAAAGCCTGATATGAGGTCTATTTTCGAGAACCATTGTTCTCCCCTCAGCTGATCAACAAGGTTGTACATCCTCGGAAGTGGGTACCTGTTCTTTAGGGTCACTTGGTTCAGGAGCTGATAGTTGACACAAAGTCTCAAGCTCCATCCTGAATTCTAGGAAAACAATGTTGGGGCTACCTAAGGAGATACACTGGGTTGAATGAATCCCTTCACCTACAAGTCCTCTAGCTGTACTCACATCTCACAAAGATCTGTGGGATCCATCCGATACGCAGGTGTAGATATCAGTGTCGTCACGTGGTATAAGTCAATGTAAAAGTGCACCTATCTGTGAGGAGGTAGACCTAGAACATAATCAGGGAAGACATATGTGTACTGGTCCAACACTATAGGATAACTCGGACTCTTCACATCAACCACTCCGAGGGTATGGATAGAAAAATTGATGGGTAATAGCTACACTCTCCTCGAGGTAAGTCCATCATGTGCTGCAAAGGCTCCCTTCTCATCAGTGAAGGTAATCCCGGTCCCATCCGTGAAGACACACCATACATCGTGCCTAATACATTCAATATGGGCATAGAATGTAGATAAAAAATGCATACCCAATATCATGTTGTAAGTTCTCGATGCCACTACTTGCATATCCTAGACGAAGCTCTCGCCTACTAGAGTAAGCTAACAGTACCGGCAGCAGTGCGTAATCATCGAATCCTCCCTCATAGGAGTATCTAGCCGTAATGATCGAGCCAACGGCTCCATCGGAATCTCGGAGCTTCGAATAAAGGTAGAGGAAAAAAATATAATGATTGGAACCTATGTATATATGTACTACAGCTAAGGTGGATTAAACATTGATCATACCTTGTATCATCTATAGAACATTGTGATCGTAGGCCTCAGCTGCCTGGAGTAGAGCTCACCCCTCTCCTCCTACTCCATGTGGTCGGAGTGGACCACATAGTGGTGGTGGCGGTAACATCTTGAATCGGCACCCAATGCCAGCAACACAACCAGCTCCGGTTCCATGTCCTCCAACTCCCTTCGGACCTCCTCGGTCAAATCTCTCTCTCTACCAAGGCATTCCTTCAACAATCTACTGATCATTAATATGGCGTGTCGGACTGTCATGAGCCATGTGACCCTGCCCACCACATTCATAACACTGCCAACTCCTGGCATGACTGGCTATGTCTTTCATTCCCCGCACATCCTATGTCGAGATGCTGAGTGAGATAATCTAATACCTAATCTCCCACCTGAGTCCCTACTCGATGGTATGGGCCCTGAAGAATGGGTCTGCACCATATCTGTGGAGTAGCATGAGAGGTTAGTGAACCTCACTGAGTATAGAGCCACAACCATGCTTCCCTGTTGTGGATGAAAAATATCATGTATGTGCACTAAGAAAAGAGTGGTTCGGATAAACTTTTCCTGAAACAAGCTCTCAAAGTCTTCCCAGAGAAGCATCACCTCGTTGTGAACATGGAGCTTAATGATCCACCATCCATCTGCTACTGCCTGTAGAAGGCTGGAGACAAGGATCTCCATGAGATAAGCTGGTGTCCCTATCAGTCGAAATACTCTCACAATGGCCACCAACAAATCCCCAGCCACCTGTGGGTCTTTCCCACCCCTGAACTAGGGTGGCCTCTGGCGCTGGAACTCATGCAACATGCTCAAGTGGCGTGCACCCTCTACTGTTGGGTTTGGTGGCATCAGTGGCGCAACTGGTAATGGTACCGCTCGTACCTCCACTGGTTCCTCTATTAGGAAGAGGGCCCTCCACAGAGGCCTCATCACTCAGTGGGTTATCAGTGCATTCAAATCACAGAACCCTAGATGGATATCTGCGCCGAGAAATCCTGAAAATAAATAGGTGCACTATAGTAAATATGTTATACCTGGAGAGCAGACTCAAAGAGATCACAAAGAAAACTCTTCAAAACAAACACGTAGTCAGGGTTTTCATGCAATGAGTCAGATATCAAAAGTCATGGTCCTGGTGTTAGGATATGTCGGTCACTACACTGACACTGGATTCCCTAAACTGATAACCACACTCACTACACTTAACACTATTTCTGTAAAAATATAAGGATCAAAGTCCTATGTTTTATGGTATAACTGACTCTTCTAATATCAGTTTGTCACGATAGGTCCCCTAGGGCCCATGTTGTGACTAACCCAAGCCCACCTTCCATAGGCCAGGGGATGGAGACTAGCATTGAAGTTGTATTCTCTAAAAATGGGAAGGCATTGCCTTTATAACCTATAACACACACAACCAATCACACAGCTTGATACGAACTCAAGTAAAATAGAATAGTATGCATAGTGAGTATAGTAATTAAAAGGGTCTAGAATACATTCCCATCTGAAGAGTACAATAAACTGAAAGTACAGGTAAACTAGAACAGATCTTGTGATCACCCACCAAGGATCCTACCTGAAGGCTAGGAACATCTCTCCAATGGTCATCTCTATGGTATGCCTCATCTTAGGTCCACCTCCGAGCTACCTCCAATCTTGGTACTCTCGTCCTCTATCCACATTTTCCGTCGCCTACACTAAATAGAACGTGGTGCGGGCATTTTCCATGCAGGGATTGAGTATAATGATACTAAGTAGGGACCCTGAGACCCTAAAGGTCTCACAAATTTCTCAAAGGATAAACCAAAAAGCATGAATATAAATTGAAAATCCAACTTAGGTATATTCCCATACATATACCTTAGTCACCAAGTAAACCCATATCAATCATGATGAATCATAGAGTCCAAATCAATGCCCAAATCTCAACAGTTTAAAAAGTAATGAATACCATGAGGTAAGTACCACACAGGTATGCCACACAGAAAAAGATCACCAAGGTGTTACCATAAAGGAAAGTACCACTCAAGTATGAACACAGCTCACACCAGGTATAACTAAAGTAAAATAGTATAGATGATTAGATGTAACTACTGAACTATCTTACACTGTTAAGAGGAAGACCCACACATGATCACTTGGTGCTGACCCACACAGGATCGCTCGGTGCTGACCCACACAGGATCGCTAGGGGATTACCCACATGGGATCACTATTCATTCTTCACGTTAGAGCTATCTGAAGGTTTACTGTGCTAAGCTTGTTCATATCCAGGAGGGACCGCTCTTCATGCCACAGGTTGACACTCCAACTACCATGAATTTACACTAATAAGATTCCAAAAATATATCCACATCATTGGGGTCTCATTGCAATAGGTGGTGCGTCAATCAGACGCCCAGTCTGTAAGTTAGTAGCCTTTTAGTCCAAAGGGCACGGTTTGACACGTGCTCAATCCAACCTGACCATATACCAACATTTTCAAAATCTCTAGAGGGGTACACTAAAGGGACCATCTCATTTCATGTTTTCTAATTCCATAGACAGTTCGTCAAAAGGACATCTGGTGCCAAAGATATGGCTGAATGTGAATAAATGGGTCGTAGTGGGTCTGGGTCCGGTCTGACCCAGCATGGGCCAACCCAGTTTGGGTCAACCTGGCCTGACCCGCTGGGTCCCGTATAAGGCCCCAGCCTTAAACCTTACTTAATCTTGAGCTATTACATGATTACAGATTGAGGTTCTTTTCAGGTTTAGAGTTTTATAGAATTAGATCATGAAACTTGCATTATATTCCACATTTAAACAAAGTGGTTAGATAAACGATAGTATTCATTCTTCCCATCAACGGAAACATATTTAAAATATAACACGGATTCTTTCTTGACACATCCTTGACACTTTCATCACATCATGTACCTTTCCCTTGACCTGTGAAAAACATTTCAAAAACTTGGGATGAGCATAAAAAGATCAGTAAGGGTTATAAAAATATGGAAAGGAAACATGAGTTCATATATACATGAGAATGAAATCATACTTTACCCATAAAACATAGGCACTTTAACATTCCTCATCAAACCATGAATAAATCATAGAAATCATAAGACATAAAGGTAACTTGAGGCATTCATAACATTCTTACGTAGGGAGTAACCCTCTTGGTTACGTTTGGAATACCCATCACAATATATTCCCTAAATCTCTTCGGAGATACCTTAATGTTTCACTCCTTCGCGTTACCCAATGCATTGGAGAGCTATATCGGGCTCACCCGCCCATAGTTTATCACGGAACCACCCGTTCTTCATAACAACGACCAAGAACCATAACATAATCGTATCACATAAACATTAATAAAGGAAACATAACATTTCCACATTTCAATCACAATATAACATTTTAGGATATTGAAATAATGAATCCATTCAAAAAGAATCCATTTCCAAAACCATTTAAAACATTTAATAAAGAGATTTTTGAATCAAAGTTTCCCATACCACCTTGAATCTTTTAACATTATAAACCATTAATATCCATATAAATAAATCCTTAAAACCATTTTGAAAACATGGATATTAATAAGAACAAATAATTAAAACATTTAAAACGATATTTTGGTTAAAGGGGTTTTACCAAAATTAGAGACACTTGAATACAATAATCGAGGAATAACATTTTGTCAGAACTTTATAATATCATGAGAATAAAAGGATTCATGATATAATACTCCAAAGGACAGTATATACACCATATAAGAGTGAATTGGTGCATAACAACAATGAACCCTCAATAGAAATGTCAAATGTGATGAAATCCCTTATAAAGAAGGTATCCTTAAATTAAGGACAAATAAATCTCAAAAATATATGTGACAAATATATATACACCCAATATAAGTGGATATTAAGTGTAAACCAATAAAAGTTCATTCACACATATTCAATGGATGACATATTCAATGACTACAAGTTGAACCCAAAGAAATCGAAATTGGGTTAAAAAGTTCCCTTGACAGCCTAAAGGCATCACATCAAAATGAGTTGATGAGAGATAAAAAGTGTATCTCATCACTTGGACATAAAATTTACATCAATAAGGATGTATTAGAACATATCCCAACATAAAAATATGTAAATTAAAAGACCCAATAAAAGAAGTCTTTTAAAAAAGAGGAGGGTGAAAGTTTCCCTTACCGACTTGGGTATCTTTCAAAACATACACCCCATGAAAGAAAGACAATAGGTAATTGATGTAAATACTCATAAACAAAATTATATTACACAAAGAGTAGAATAATGGGAATTACATACACCAATCAATCGAATTTGTGGCGAATGTAGCATAAATCCCACGGGAATAAAAGTTAGATGAAAAATCCCTTACGAAAACTCGGCAGCCTAACGGTGCCACATAAAACTTCAGAATATGGATTGATGATATCAAATAGAGTATCCCATCATATTAAAATAGAATTTACAGCAAGTGGAATATAAAAGAAAATCCCCCAACATTGCAAGGAGGAGTTTAAAAGAAGTGACATAAAGGAGAGTACTTAAAAAGAAAGAGAGAGGTTAGATCTCTTACGAAAGTTCGGCAGCCTAACGGCGCCACTCAAAACATCCCAAATGGATTGATGAGAGAGAATAGGGTCTCTCATCACATGAACATAAAAATTATATTAAATGTAATATAAAATAACATCCCAATCATAAGAAAGATGAGCTTAAAATAGATGACATAAAAGAGTGTACTTAAAAAGAAAGAGAGTTGTAGGATCCCTTACCTCGGGTCTGACTTGACTCGATCGTTCTTTAATCTCCTGAATAATAAACTTGAGTTAATTTATAATTACTTAAGAACCTTTTTCATGTTCATTATTACTTTTATACCACTTATTAACATGTCATAAACATTATGTAATCATTTATGTTAATAATATTTGTTTTGTCGATATTTGGTTCTTAAGTCGAAAGTGGACTTCTTACAATTACATGTTGTTCGTGTGGCCAAATTTTTATTATATCCAGAATTGTACTCATTATGTAGATATCATATATGTCATATATATCCAGTACATGCATGCATTTATAATATTACATAATCATTTAGAGGTAAGAAATGAAATGCACCGTTCATGGAGACGGTAAGTCGTACGTACGCATGAACGCTACTTTCATTTCTATTTCGTATTTTATAGAATGGAATAATAATGATATAAAGGTATATTATAATTCCAGTATAATATAATATATAATTTCATATTTCCATCCTTTATACATCCCACATATTGTATTTAACGAATCAAATCACTTTGAGGGGGCGGTAGTCCGCACTTCCTTAAATGAAGATATCGCGTATACCCATAATGGAAGCCATAAAGGTAAGACAAAAATGAAAAATACAGAAGCATAAATAAAACATAAACATATTATATATCATATATAAAAATAGTGACATCATAATGGCCACCTTTGAAGGTGTTAAATGAGTATTGAACAATCATCGTTTCGGGAGGCAGAATTTCACCATCCACGGAAACCGTATGTTCTTTAACCATTTGATATAGTTGTGTGAGATTGTAGCTCGAATAAATCTTATAAAAACATCCTTGTATATTTAAGATACTGGTGTTGTTACAAAAGAAGTAAATAAAAAGAGTTTAGGGGGTTGGAGAAGCAAGATAAAACAAATGAACATGAGAGAATGAATTACCTTTAAAAGTGTAACTCCTTTTTATTTGAGCCTAAAGGCTTCCTTTGAAAGGATTCTGCCCAAAGGGAATCCTCTAGGATGAGGAGAGGGATGTGGAGAGAGTAAATGGACAGGGGTTGGCCGAGCCAAAGGCTTGAGGAGTTTGTTAAATCAGGTAGAGGTGGGGGCCTTTTATAAGAAGAGAGGAGGGGTACTTTTGGAAAGTAAAGAAATATTACTTTATTTGAAAATGTGTTTCGGTTTCAAAAGGTCCCACATTGATATAATTAGTGGATAAGGTGATAAGTCTTCTAAATACACTCATCCAATAAGTCTTTTACATGTGTAGTTCATAGATTTTACATTATCTTTTCATTTTATTTAAATCGTCAAATAATGATGTCATCGCTGCATCATTATTATGTCATAAATAATTTAATTTATTTAATGTCTAAAAATTATAAAAAAAATACTATGATGTAGGAAATCTTTGTAGATTTCCAATGAATATTTATAATCAAAAATATGACTTGTAAAGACCCACTTAAAAATTGTTTTAGTAAAACATATCATGTTTGTGTGAATTTTACTTTTACATTAAATAAAATGTTATTTATGTCATTTCCCAACCAAAGTGGATCCATGGGGTCCCCAAGTTGACCCATGGCTTGTCTTGGTCGGCCATGATACAACCAATAGGTGTAGGACAAGTGTCATGGTGTTTTCACATTCTTATAATATCATTTTTACCTTAAACTACACTAATTACCTCTAATCGCGATTAAAAACTTAATAAGTTACTATTCACCAAAAAATTATTTTAATCTCATTGAACCACATTTTACTTCTTAATGACAACCATGTATGTCAGATTTTTGAAAATCAAAACACAATGGTGGCAAAATTTCATTTAAACGGATAATCAGTTTTTATAAGTACCACTTAGTGGTTTCACTATTCATCAAAAATTGAATTTTTTCAGAAAAATCCCAAAAATACACCCTAAGCTATATTTGATATTCTAAATTCAAAAATGAAGTCCTTTTTAAAAAATTCAAAACATATAAGTCACATTAATTAATTTAATAATTAATTCCCGCTGTCATGACAAATTGCGTGTTTTATGAAACAATAAGTTTCAAAAGATTGACACTAGTTTAAGTCTGATTTCAAAGTGAAATTGATTCCAATGACCACTATTGGATTTAATGGTAAAAATATTTTCTAATTTAACTTTAAAACCAATTCAAAATATAATCTAATAATATAAATAAATTAGATTAAAAAGTGGTTTTGAATTAAAATACAACATTTTACACTATTCATTAAAAAAAATGAACTTTATCGGAAAGATACCAAAAATTTACACAAAGTAAATTTTGATGTCCAGATTCTTAATAAGAGTTTTATTTGGTCCAAAAGAATGTTTAAGAGTGAACAAAACTATATTTAATGACGGTTCTCCATCAAAAGGTGATAAGTGAACCTTTAGTGAAAACTAGGGCATATACGCCTAAAATTGAATTCTTTCCGTATTTTAAGCCTTTATCTTTTATTGTATAAATGTAAAAATATTTAAGAACATATATAATAATATTTTAGTTATTTCTATCCATTCCTTCCATTACAATGGCTACATTTTAACTACCATTTAGAATAATATTATTTTATTTTTAGAGTGCAACGTAAGATTCCCAAGAAACTCGTTGTTGCGTGTTGGGTACGCCATCATAGCGTCCCCTTTAAAGTCATATTAATATTTTATTCACAAATATAGATAAATATGAAATATCATATTCTTTATTTACCTGGGGTGTTACATCCTTCCCCCATTTGGGAATTGCGTCCTCGCAATTTTAAAATTGCGCTTGGAAACATCCTTGAAAGTCCAACATCGGAACAAATGTCGGTAAAACAAACACTTTAAAATAAAGAAAGATAAGTACAAAGGTCACCCGAGTTAACCCATACTAGGATTCCATGTATGAAAATATGGACATGGAGGAAAAAACAAAGGGTCATGTTCTGATGGAGAGTGATAGAAAACATGTTTAGGAGAAAGTTAACCACGAGAAAATCACAAAATTGTGATGGGTTAAACAGTCTTCGATTCCCCTGTAGGAAAATTTAAGAGACAACATTTTTGTTTTATGTTACTTTTTATTGAGGAATTTATTCATAAGGAATCATAATCACTTATCATATTGACTTTCAACCTTTATTAGATTCCTTACACAAACTCATATTTTCTCCAAAAGACTAGTATTTAGGAAGACTTGTTAACATTAAGAGTACTATAATCAACTTCTAGAGAATCACCTAATCCACAAAATAGAACTATATACTTACCATGTCTTTAGAATTTAACCAAATACAAAACCAAAAAGGCTAGTACAAGATCAGATAATCCAGAAAAGGATAACCCTTTATAAAAAGAAAATCTATTCTTAATCTCCAAAATTTGTCCAACAAAACCCAAAGTTCAACGAGGACCATTCTATAATCAATTTGTCCATAAAATTCTTCAAAGTAAACCAATATAAGATTGAAACCAAAATATTTTAAGGATTTAGCCACATTGTCTTCCAAGTTAAATCGTCACATTTTTCTCCAAACAACATCAGTTGCTCCTAAAGTCTCGTATTGAAAAGTAATTAACCTAATCACATATCCTCCATGATAGGTTAATCATTTTCATAAATAACCCAAAATCAACTTACTATTAATTCATAAAAACATATAACCAAAAAGAATCAGTCAAACTATCCAGGGACTTCACGTAGTCCAGTGGTAGGCGATAAATACCAGTCGCACTTTGGTTGTGGGTTCGATTCCCACAGCTTTGTCTGACGCGACAGGATGTCACACGGTCTGCGTGTTGTCCTTTTTCCAAAACTATATAATTCTTAAAACATTCCCCAAAATGTGATAAAATCTTCATGAATAATCATAACATATTTTAACCTCAAGTTTATCTCATTCCTTTCATTTTCCATCATATCATAGAGTAACCCATAATTACCTAAAAATTAATTATCATATAAACCCTAATGGTTACCTTAATAATTATTACCTGAATTTCCACATTGAGTTGGACATCTCGTACAAGATGCATTAGAGAACTCAACAAGGTTCAAGTGGTTGATCATGACTCCTTGATAGTTGGTTTAGAACAACCACGAGTTTCCTCATTGAATCCCCCATTTTATCTAGTATCTTAATCATAGAACCACAACAGTTTCCTTCAAACCCATTGTCACTTTAGTGCCTGCTATATCCAGCCATTAACAAAAACCAAAAAGGTCAGTGTGAGTATATCAACATAACCATTATGTACTAATGAGGAAGATAAACACTATGATATTCTTACTCATTCACTTTATCTAAAACTAGGACTCTTTCTGAAATCCTAACCATTATGGTAATGTCACTTGTGCTTAGAGAATACCCTAACCTCTAAAGTTATCTAAACCGACCTTTGATACCAACTATAAGGCCCCAGCCTTAAAACTTACTTAATCTTGAGCTATTAAAAGATTACACATTGAGGATCTTTTCAGGTTTAGAGTTTTAGAGAATTAGATCATGAAACTTGCATTATATTCCACATTTAAACAAAGTGGTTACATAAAAGATAGTATTCATTCTTCCCATCAATGGAAACATATTTAAAATATAACACAGATTCTTTAATGACACATCCTTGACACTATCATCACATCATGTACCTTTCCCTTGACCTGTGAAAAACATTTTTAAAAAACTTGGGATGAGCATAAAAAGCTCAGTAAAGATTATAAAAATATGAAAAGGAAACATGAGTTCATATATACATGATAATAAAATCATACTTTACCCATAAAACATAGGCACTTTAACATACCTCATCAATCCATGAATAAATCATAGAAATCATAAGACATAAAGGTAACTTGAGGCATTCATAACATTCTTACGTAGGGAGTAACCCTCTTGGTTATGTTTGGAATACTCATCACAGTATATTCCCTAAATCTCTTCGGAGAAACCTTAAAGTTTCACTCCTTCACGTTACCCAATGCATTGGAGAGCTATATCGGGCTCACCCGCCCTTAGTTTATCACGGAACCACCCGTTCTTAATAACAATGCCCAAGAACCATAACATAATTGTATCACATAAACATGAATAAAGGAAACATAACATTTCCACATTTCAATCACAATATAACATTTTAGGATATTGAAATAATGAATCCATTCAAAAAGAAACCATTTCCAAAACCATTTAAAACATTTAATAAAGAGATTTTTGAATCAAAGTGTCCCATACCACCTTGAAGATTTTAACATTTTAAACCATTAATATCCGTATAAATAAATCCTTAAAACCATTTTGAAAACATGGATATTAATAAGAACAAATAATTAAAAAAATTAAAACGATATTTTGGTTAAAGGGGTTTTACCAAAATTAGAGACACTTGAATACAATAATCGAGGAATAACATTTTTTTAGAACTTTATAATATCATGAGAATAAAAGGATTCATGATATAATACTCCAATGGACAGTATATACACCATATAAGAGTGAATTGGTGTATAACAACAATGAACCCTCAATAGAAATGTCAAATGTGATGAAATCCCTTATAAAGAAGGTATCCTTAAATTAAGGACAAATAAATCTAAAAAATATGTGTGACAAATATATATACACCCTATATAAGTGGATATTAAGTGTAAAACAATAAAAGTTCATTCACACATATTCAATGGATGACATATTCAATGACTACATGTTGAACCCAAAGAAATCGAAATTGGGTTAAAAAGTTCCCTTGACAGCTTAACGGCATCACATCAAAATGAGTTGATGAGAGATAAAAAGTGTATCTCATCACTTGGACATAAAATTTACATCAATAAGGATGTATGAGAACATATCCCAACATAAAAATATGTAAATTAAAAGACCCAATAAAAGAAGTCTTTTAAAAAAGAGGAGGGTGAAAGTTTCCCTTACCGACTTGGGTATCTTTCAAAACATACACCCCATGAAAGAAAGACAATAGGTCATTGATGTAAATACTCATAAACGAAAGTATATTACACAAAGAGTAGAATAATGGGAAGTACATACACCACTCAATCGAATTTGGGGCGAATGTAGCATAAATCTCACGGGAATAAAAGTGAGATGAAAAATCCCTTACGAAAACTCGGCAGCCTAACGGCGCCACATAAAACATCCGAATATGGATTGATGAGATCAAATAGAGTATCCCATAATATTACAATAGAATTTACAGCAAGTGGAATATAAAAGAAAATCCCCCAACATTGCAAGGAGGAGTTTAAAAGAAGTGACATAAAGGAGAGTACTTAAAAAGAAAGAGAGAGGTTAGATCTCTTACGAAAGTTCGGCAGCATAACGGCGCCACTCAAAACTTCAAAAATGGATTGATGAGAGAGAATAGGGACTCTCATCACATGAACATAAAAATTACAGTAAATGTAATATAAAATAACATCCCAATCATAAGAAAGATGAGCTTAAAATAGATGACAAAAAAGAGTGTACTTAAAAAGAAAGAGAGTTGTAGGATCCCTTACCTCGGGTCCGACTTGACTCGATCATTCTTTAATCTCCTGAATTATAAACTTGAGTTAATTTATAATTCCTTAAGAACCTTTTTCAAGTTCATTATTACTTTTATACCACTTATTACCATGTCATAAACATTATGTAATCATTTAAGTTAATAATATTTGTTTTGCCGATATTTGGTTCTTAAGTCGAAAGTGGACTTCTTACAATTACATGTTGTTCGTGTGGCAAAATGTTTATTATATCCAGAATTGTATTCATTATTTAGATATCATATATGTCATATATATCCAGTACATTCATGCATTTATAACATTACATAATCATTTAGAGTTAAGAAATGAAATGCACCGTTCATGGAGACGGAAAGTCGTACGTACTCATGAACGCTACTTTCATTTCTATTTCGTATTTTATAGAATGGAATAATAATTATATAAAGGTATATTATAATTCCAGTATAATATCACATATAATATCATATTTCCATCCTTTATACATCCCACATATGGTATTTAACGAATCAAATCACTTTGAGGGGGCGGTAGTCCGCACTTCCTTAAATGAAGATATCGCGTATACCCATAATGGAAGCCATAAAGGTAAGACAAAAATGAAAAATACAGAAGAATAAATAAAACATAAACATATTATATATCATATATAAAAATAGTGACATCATAATGGCCACCTTTGAAGGTGTTAAATGAGTATTGAACAATCATCGTTTCGGGAGGCAGAATTTCACCATCCACAGAAACTGTATGTTCTTTAACCATTTGATGTATTTGTGTGAGAGTGTAGCTCGATTAAATCTTATAACAACATCATAGTATATTTAAGATACTGGTGTTGTTACAAAATGAGTAAATAAAAATAGTTTAGGGGGTTGGAGAAGCAAGATAAAACAAATGAACATGAGAGAATGAATTACCCTTAAAAGTGTAACTCCTTTTGATTTGAGCCTAAAGGATTCCTTTGAAAGGATTCTGCCCAAAGGGAATCCTCTAGGATGAGGAGAGGGATGTGGAGAGAGTAAATGGGCAGGGGTTGGCCGAGCAAAAGGCTTGAGGAGTGTGTTAAATGAGGTAGAGGTGGGGGACTTTTATAAGAGGAGAGGAGGGGTACTTTTGGAAAGTAAAGAAATATCACTTTATTTGAAAATGTGTTTCGGTTTAAAAAGGTCCCACATTGATATAATTCGTGGATAAGGTGATAAGGCTTCGAAATACACTCATCCAATAAGTCTTGTACATGTGTAGTTCATAGATTTTACATTATCTTTCCATTTTATTTAAATCGTCAAATAATGATGTCATCGCTGCATCATTATTATGTAATAAATAATTTAATTTATTTAATGTCTAAAAATTATAAACAAAATACTATGATGTAGGAAATAGTTTTAGCTTTCCAATGAATATTTATAATCAAAAATATGACTTTTATATCCCCACTTAAAAATTGTGTTAGTAAAACATATCATGTTTGTGTCAATTTTACTTTTACATTAAATAAAATGTTATTTATGTCATTTCCCAACCAAAGTGGATCCATGGGGTCCCCAAGTTGAACCATGGCTTGTCTTGGTCGGCCATGATACAACCAATAGGTGTAGTACAAGTGTCATGGTGTTTTCACATTCTTATAATATCATTTTTACCTTAGACTACACTAATTACCTCTAATCGCGATTAAAAACTTAATAAGTTACTATTCACCAAAAAATTATTTTAATCTCATTGAACCACATTTTACTTATTAATGACAACCATGTATGTCGGATTTTTGAAAATCAAAACAAAATGATGGCAAAATTTCATTTAAACGGAAAATCAGTTTTTATAAGTACCACTTAGTGGTTTCACTATTCATCAAAAATTGAAGTTTTTCAGAAAAATCCCAAAAATTCACCCTAAGCTATATTTGATATTATGAATTAAAAAATGAAGTCCTTTTTACAAAATTAAAAACATATAAGTCACATTAATTAATTTAATAATTAATTCCCGCTGTCATGACAAATAGCGTGTTTTATGAAACAATAAGTATCAAAAGATTGAAACTAGTTTAAGTCTGATTTCAAAGTGAAATTGATTCCAACGACCACTATTGGATTTAATGGTAAAAATATTTTCTAATTTCTCTTTAAAACCAATTCAAAATATAATCTAATCATATAAATAAATTAGATTAAAAAGTGGTTTTGAATTAAAATACAACATTTTACACTTCATTAAAAAAAATGAACTTTATCGGAAAGATACCAAAAATTTACACAAAGTAAATTTTGATGTCCCAATTCTTAATAAGAGTTTTATTTGGTCCAAAAGAATGTTTAAGAGTGAACAAAACTATATTTAATGACGGTTCTCCATCAAAAGGTGATAAGTGAACCTTTAGTGAAAACTAGGGCATATACGCCTAAAATTTAATTCATTCCGTATTTTAAGCCTTTATCTTTTATTGTATAAATGTAAAAATATTTAATAACATATATAACCATATTTTAGTTATTTCTATCCATTCCCGCCATTACAACAGCTACATTTTAACTACCATTTAGAATAATATTATTTTATTATTAGAGTGCAACGTAAGATTCCCAAGAAACTCGTTGTTGCGTGTTGGGTACGCCATCATAGTGTCCCCTTTAAAGTCATATTAATATTTTATTCACAAATATAGATAAATATGAAATGTCATATTCTTTATTTACCTGGGGTGTTACATCCCGCCTAGCCCCCGCTGGGTGGCACGGCCCACTGGGCAGTCTGGCCCGCGCTGTCAGGACATGCCTGGCGGCGCGGAGGCCACGAAGCCACGAGGGCAGCAAAGCCACAGCGCGGCGCAGCGCGGCCGGATATGGTAGAGCCGAAGGGTGGTGCAGCGTGACCATGGGAGACATGGTGGGGTAATGGGGTGACCGAGCTATGGGAGGGCGTGGAGGGGCCGCGAGCGTTGAGGCCGTGAGGCGGCGCAGGGTTTCACGGGAGGTGAGGCCACGGGGCGGTGTGGGGTGCTGCGGGCGGCGGGGCGCTGTGGGGCAACAGAGGTCGCAGGGCGGCGCGACACTATGCCTGCATCGGAAATGGGCTTGACAGGCCACCCTTCATTTGTCGCCTTCATCTCAAATATAGAGTTCCACCGGTGCTGACTGCTGACACCAGTAATCATCACCATCATGAAGAACACAACAATAAAGAATAACAACGGAGGGTTCAAGCCAACTTTGTTTTCCCCTTACCCTCTGCGTTAGTATGATTTTAAGCTGCTTTACAAGATCATGAATCAAGAATCGTCAAACTTTACAATTTCATATGAATCATGGATCAACACGTTTAGGTTGATCCAAATAGTCCATGCTTTCAAAGATTGAGCAATTTCATGAATTCAACAACAACCCCTACCTCATTCGTTTGATTTGTTGAAGATTGTATGTTGGGAATGAGATGATGTAATTGGTTTTTCTTCAATAATTGGTTCTTTGATGTCGAAGACATTCCTCATCAACAAATTTCCCAAGGAAGAAGTCAGAGTCGAAGTCAAAATTCTTCATTTGTGTTCTTCATTGGAGAGCTTTCTCCAAAGGCTCCTTCCTCAAAATTCCAAAAAAATGAAAAGGTATCCCAAAATAATAGATTATGTTATCTATTAAGTTGTTAGCAAAATTTCAAATTGGTCTAATTAATTAATGTATGTTTTGGTTTTATTAATTAAATGGGAGAGTTGGAATAATTTAGTGGGGATTCTCACGAGATTTCTCCCCATTAAAGGGGGAGTTCAAGGGGGTTTAAGTCACAGGTGGTCCCCACCACCAAAACCCACATGGGAGGTTAGGCTCAGGTGGTCCCCAACACCATAATTTATGTTTATAGGTTTTATTTTAGGTGTTCCCCATCTCTAAACATCCACATTGGAGTTCCCAAGAAAAATAAAATAAAATTTTACCCAATTTTATTTAATTTTATTCTATCATGAAAAACCCAAAAATTAAATTTCACCCTCGACCACCTATCGTCGAGTTTAAAGTCATCTTATGTGAATAGTGGCACTGTGACTTCAAAGGTTCCCTTGGATTTCAATTCTGAGCACTAGTTCAAAAGTTAAAAAAACCCACTGACACGTTAAATGAACGTACCCGAAAAAAGTTCAGAAATTCATTCTGGGCACACCGGGCCTCAGAATCCCGCACCGTCAATTTTTGCAGACTTGTAAAATTTCCATATATTAAATAAATTACATGGAAATTCCATGTCATTACAACAACCCTCAATTGACTCACTACAATACACATCCTTACCACAACAAATATAGGGACAACCTAGGGACCCAAACGCCTAAACATCCAAACCAGCACCCGATTACATTCACTCCATGCGCATTAAAATCACCAAGCTATTCCCCAATAACAAACATATTGGAAAAAAATCATAACATGATTCAAACACCACAATCTAATTCCATCCAAACTCCTCACCCACAACAATGTAGAAGGACTGAACAAGATCCTCAAAAAAATGAACTTTGACACAAACCCTCGGTGAAATCGGATGGACCAGCACCCTAGTCCTACAATCCAAGTAGTGTTAATGACGTACTACATTTCCTATAGTACAAATGATCATAGAGTTTTGAACGGGGGATGGTAGTTATAGAAATCATACTTAGATCACCATTTTCGGTGAATCTCACTTCATATGGATCTTAAATGACCATTTGAAGAGGAGAAAGTGTGAGCCATCATAGTAGTGAGGCACGTTCGACCATAAAAAGATCATACCATATTTAGATAAAAAAATAATCATAATGTGATTGAAATCATGAAATCCTATAGTTTCTTTATCTTACAGACCCCATGATTGAAAATTATAATGATCGATGTATTCAACTGATGGTTGTCGACATTTGACGCAAGAAATCAATGTCAGATGCAGTAGGGAAGATGCATAAGTGAATTCTAAATCTATGATCGAAAATTGCAGGGATGAATCAAAGAATTAAAGGACATTTTGGATAATTCAAATCTAATGGAAAGATATTATAAAGTTAGGAATATATAAGTGGATGAACAAAGTTTTTCGATCCCCAACACGAGGCAGTAGGGCACTATCCCTTATTGAGTGAGATGAATTCTAATTATATTATTTTTTACATAAAATTTTTCCTGTTGATTTAAATTTAATAAATATAATAAATTAATTAATAATCACATTAATGATACGATATATTTAAATAATTTTCCCCTAAAAATAAATTTTTAATATTTCCCTTAAAAATAATCTTTTTATTCCATGCCGATGGTTTTCTAAAATTGTTCGAGAAAAATGTTATTAGTATTCTATTATTATTGTTTAAAATAATTTTTATAATTTTTTTCTTTTAAAATAATGTTTTTTAATTATAATTTTCTATTTCTTTCTAAATGAGGTCCTTTATAAATTTTTCAACAAAAATACGGAAGAAATGTTTTTTAACTTATACAACATGATCATATTTTCCCCAATAATGATGCCTTAATGCCTAGAATATTCGTTCTGTATATTATAATGTTATTTTCAAAGAAAGATTTTTTATTTAAAATTACGTGAAATTCAAAAAAAATAAAAAATAAAGGATATTTTTAACAATAATTATTTCAAGTGATTTCTCACAATCATTTTCCATCTACGATAACATTATTGGATGTTAGTAATGATTTTACTAGGATATTATTTAAGAAAAATAACATTATTCCATTTATGGTTATTCTTTTATGATGGATTGAGATTTTTGAAACCCATTTCTTTTATATGGGTTATGCTCTGATTAAATGTTTAATAAACATATTTTTTCATGAGTTCTGATATGATGAATGATTTATGATCCTATGGAACATGTATTTATAGAGTTCCTTATGTGATGGTTGGGATCAATATTTTCCTTTAATAAATTGAGTAATGAAATTATATCTCCTGAGATATACATGAATAGAATTTTTATTGAACTCAGGTTCAAATTGGACAGGAACATGAAGTAAAACATATTCAGTAAATGACTTTGTCCACCATGATGGTCCTGAGATTGCACCTCGACTACTAAGATGGTTTGGGGAGTGAACTCATTCCACAATGTTAGTTTTAGAAAATATCCTTCACTACTAATGAATTTTTTTATTATTATTATGAGATTTTGACAATTCCACATTTTATTCCAAATTTATTCTCTTATGATTCAGTTCTTATGAATGTGAATAATTTATTCTATGACTCAAGATTATGATCATTAATATGGAGAGTATAATTTTAAAATGTTATGTTCATATTATCATATCCTTAAGTTTATGTTATGATTCATATCTCCATTTTTTATCATTACTGATAATATAAGCTCACTCATTTTATATGTTTCTTTTCCCCAGGATATGAAGAAATTTATTATGTTTTATATTTCATAAAGTGTTCTAGAAGAAAAGGAATAAACTAGAGATGATATTGATGTTTTAGCAACCTATTGTTTTTGTTTCCATGTTTTCCTAAACACTAATAACGAAATATTTTAGAGTGGTTTTTTAAATATGAATGATAATATATCTAAATGTAATATCTATTTTTGAAAAGAGTTATTCGTTATAAATTTATTGTTTGTTCTTTAATGTTTGTTGAAAAAAATAAATGTTTTTCAAATGCTATAAAAGTCACTATACTTTTTTTAAATAGAATACTTGTAAAATATTCAAATAAACATCATGGATTGATTTAAATTTAATATAAAAATATATCATTGTTGATGATCTCCTACTTGATTAGATATAGAATAAGTAAACAAAATTATATAATAATTCTTTATTGTTATATATTTTAGATTAATCTATTCTTAATTTTTATGTACATTTAATATCAAATGATCCAACACTATATTGGAGATCACTATAATCTATCTCTTTTTTTTAAATGTTACCCATGAATATTTTTGAATGCTTTTGTGGGTAGTCTCGAATTCCTTGTGTGGATTTGTGTATAAAAACCCAATCTAGGCTGTGGATATCGTTTATTATTTTGTAAACTACTTGGTAGAAGGTGGCTATAAAGAGTAACTGATTAGGTATCATCATGGAGTTTAACTTCTTATTTTTATTCCATTGTGTGTTACTATTTACATTTATAGATTTTTAGGAACCAAATTATTTATTTTTTTCAAACGCTTTTACAAAAAAAAATACTATGTTAGTAATATTTTGTTAGTGTTTTATATATTAGGATTATTGTGAATAGATTTATTTCGAAATTTAAAGTGGTCTTGAAATTGTTTTAACAAGCCTATGGACAAGCCATTGAGAAATATTTCAAAAACATGAAATAAAATATTTATACTATTCTAGTTAACTAGGATAATATTATAAATAATAATATTTGGTTAAAATTGTTTTTAAATATAAATTTTACTGGAAATAAAATTTATAGACACTCTTTAGTTATCTATGAGAACTAAATTTGGAATCAGATTAATTGTTTTTCATTCTCTTTTATTGTCATTTATTTTGATCAATGATTCAAAAATATCTCTTTTATTTTTGTTTAATCAATAAGTTCCTATTCTAGAGGCTATGTCAGAAGGTAATGATATAAATATAACTCCTTAAATTAATTGAAAAATTATGGTTAGTGAAAAATAAAAATGAAAATTTATCTCGAGATTATGTGTCTTGAAATTTGGGGGTCTATTGAAGACCAATACATAAGACAAAAAAATTCTAGAAAATGATGGGATACTCTAACTAAAGTTGTACATTATTCAATCTGAAAGACATGAATGGGTTATTTTTTTCTTTAGGAGTGGTTGAGTTTACTAGGATTTCTTTTTATAACAGTGCTTGTCAAATTTGGAATACTATTTTTGTGCCCCATGAAGGAACATCTGATGTTAAAAAAATGAGATTAATTAGATATTCTATTTTTTGACACTTTAAAAAACAATCTTGATGCATATATCTATAAAAAGTATCTATGGAGAAATGATTTCATAAATACTATGATCACACTTATACCAAATATGGAAAACAAATACTATGTAATAAGGATATTTGAATGTTTATCATTTCAATAGAGTGGTACTGTCGTTTCTATTTTGGAATAATGTATCATCAATAAACTACGACTAAATGAGTTGATTATAAATATGATGATTTATGAATAATAACTGAGGGTAAATAATTAATATGTTAAAAAAAATAATAAATCCCTTTTTCCATTAATGTATAATAGTCAAATGATAAGTATGTTTTTAGTCCTGAAAATCCATGTGGAGGTGAGGATGATATAGAAATTAATGAAGATGGATCATAAATTTTCGATATTTATGATGTTTTAACCAAAGAAAAAAATTCTTTTATAAATCAATTTATTGAGAAATTTATGACAAAAGAAAAACTTAGTGGAGCTGTTGGGAAATGGATGGGTGCAAAAATAAGATTATATGCTATTAATGAAGTAGAATGGGACATATAAAATCTAAATTTATGAAACTGAAGTATAATAAATGGAATGAATATAATGAGAAAATATAAAATAAATAAATTATGTTCGAATTGAGTTCATCTAAATAATTATCTAGTGAACCATATTCAATATGAAAATATACAAATGAAAATTTAGATCTAAATTTTATGGCCACTACTTCTAATGTATGATCTATTTCTTAAACTCATATATTAAATAGATTCTAAATATCAAATGAATAAATAGAGGAATATTATACTAGGTTGGTAGGTTCCATGAATTATCTAAAATAAAAAAAAATTAAAAAGGTTAATATTTTATGTGTTGTAGAAAAATGTGACATTAGAATATAAAAAGTAATGGAATTACAATCTATTAAAGGAAAATAAAAATATGAAATTTGTAATTGAATATCTTAAAAAGGGTTTAGAATAGTTTTCTGACTAAAAATAAAAAAGATATGGATAATTTTCTTCCTGGAACTTTTGATGAGACAGATCAACATGAACTCAAACATTCTATATAATTTATTGAGGATTTATATCAAATTTTATTACAAAAAATTCATCTAAATCATCTAAAAATTATTCTGATTTACGTAAAAACTAAAAGAAGAGACTTCCATATCCTTCCTGACCAAGATAAGACTAGGAAAAACCAAGTTCTTTAGTCCACAGAACCATTAAAATTCTCAAAACCATCACATGGATGATGTTTTAGGTGACCTAGATAGTGTAACTCAAAACTGTGTCTCACTAGGAATCCAGGTTGAGCATCAATAATTATGATTTTATTTTTAACCAATCAAAATCAATTAAGCAATCAATTATTATCATTGGGTAATAATTATGCATTAATAATTGAATCAATATAAATGAAATAAATTCTATGAATTAGTTGATAGACCTAAAGGCTACGTAATTATTGTCACAAAGTGGGAGCATGGAAACAAGGATAATGGATCTAGAATTATAGCTAAAAACAAACCTAGATTTATTTAATAAGGACATTTTCAATAAGAAGGGATATACAATGAGTAAACATTTTCACCAGTAACTAGAATTGAAGCCATAAAATATTTCATTTATATAAAAAAACTAGAAATTTAAAACAATATCAAATTGATGTCAATAGGAAATTTATAAATGGTTATATTATTGAGTATGTTTTTATTAAACAACACATTGGATTAAGAAATTCCATCTTTCAAAATCATGTTATTAAAATAACTAAAGAAATTTATGATTTTAAACAAATTCCTATAGCTTGTTATGATATTATCAATAATTATCATTTTTCTAAAGGTTTTATAAAAATGTGTTTCTGAAACTACTCTATTTATAGAAATAATTTCAAATTATATTTTGGTAGGTAAAATATAAGTTGATTATATTATTTTTGGTTCTTTAAGAAATTATTATTGCACAAAATTTTAAAACATAATGAAAAAGGAACTTGAAATGAATTTAATGGGTGTGTTGTAATTATTTATTTCCCTTAAAATCTTTCAACATAAATAATTATTTATTTTATACCAATTTATGTATAAAAAAATTAATTTTAATGTAGTTTTGTTTTGTAAGGTTAAATAAATGTTATACTCAAATGTGTACCAACTGTAAACTAGATCTTGAAGAATCTGGGAAACTATTTGATCAAAATACATACTGAGGTATAATGACGAGTTTTTATTACTTAGAAGCTAGTTGATCGTACATTATAATTAGTGGTTCTGTGTATGGGTTTTTCCAAAAATTCTAAATAATTACATTTTAATGTTTTTCAAGTAATTTTAATATACCTCAAAAGTACAAATTATTAAGGTTAGTTCTACCAAAGTAAGAAAATATTTTGATTTTATAAGTTATTCATATGATAATTTTGATGGTTGTAAGTAAGATAAGAAACCACCTATGAAACACATTTCTTTTTGCGAAATTCCACAATATAATGGTTTAGTGAATAGTAGAATTATGTTTCATTACCCACTTTTGAATCCGAATACATAGTTATAGGTAGTTTTTGTGCACAAATTTTATTACTGAAATATGCATCAATATAGGATGGGAACATGTTTAGGAATGTAACAATAAGTAATGTTAGCACATGTTTTATAAACATATCTAAGAATCTAGTTTCTCATTCTCGGAAAAACATTTACATAAGACATAACATTTTCAGAGATCATTTAAAAAAAAATTATCTAACTCTAGAATTTATTCGTTCTAAACATACTATTTTTGACATATTTATGAAGAAATTAAATTTCGAGAGAATCCTCCATATTCTAAATGAACTGGGAATGATAAATTCAATTTATGAATTTTATTTCCCTAATAATTATTTTACAGTAGAAAAAATTCAGATCTTCGGTTGCTACTATTTGTTATTACCATTGGTTTTTTATCATTACATAATACAATTAGGTTATACTACCCAGTTTCTATCATTCTGAATAACACCATTAATATTTTAAATTATTTATCTATTTTCATTTTAATTAAAATAATTATCTATTTAAAATATTAATTTATTCAATAAATGATAAAATTCTATATAAAGAGTATAAATTAAATAATTTCTCATACATTCCTATGTAAACCCCATAAAACCTCTTAATTTCTCTCTTGGGCATATGAGCATTGTTCTTCAACCATGAATCATCACATGCTTTCTTCAATTATAAGAGCGAAGCATGCAACTTGTTCATTAGATGAGTTTCTACATCGAAATAAATTAATAGATGAGTCAATTCCCCCTATAGTGACGTTAAACCATCTTCACACATATGTTGTAGTTACTGAGAATGATAGAGATGTTGTTTCGTCTGAACAATGTAAGTCACTCCTTTGGATGGATATTCAAGTACAAGGATGGGATGAATGGTTATAATTTAACAATCGGCAATTATTTCCTAGATTCATTTTTCATTTCTATTTATATTTTGAGTTCCTAATTGAGGGAAAACATGATTTTATAAGTGAATTGATATATTGTAAAGAGAAAGTGTTTTATTCAATTTAATGGGATATGTTCTTAGGTGTTCATCATAATGGAGTTATTGGGATTATAAATATTCAAATCACATTGAAAATATAGATTTCTTTTCATCAATGTTTACCTTATCATACTTAATGGGGAAGTTACTATGAGAAGGCCCATGAAAATAGAGCTCAATATAGAATGAATTTTTTTATATTTATCCAATATATTATATGTCATGAATAAGGGAAAATCAGTATATTGATATATTGTGATATATATATTTTTTCTTCTAAGAATCGAAGACAAAATAAATCTGTGTATATAGCTAATAGTGCATATGAAAATGAAATAAAATTCTACCATTCAGACTAATTTTCTTGTTTATCTTATGTCAATATCTATATTATTAGAAGATAAAATGGCCTCTTCCTGATATAGAGTAAAAGATAACTATATGTGGTTGTTTTTCTAAAACCAATCCACTTGTAAAATAATGAAAGTTAATTATAATTCATGCATGAAGAAGTTGGTAGTGGATAAAAAAAGGTTGTATGATAAGTATAACCCTATCAAGAACCCTTACAGACTAAGAGATTTAGTTTATCCTGTAATGGATCAAGATGAAATTGAAGTATATTATTATAATGGAGAAGGGATTGAGGATAGAAATAATCTAGAGAAAAATTATTTGGACGAAAAAGAAGATGAATAATATGTTTTTATTTTAGTTGATGTGGGTAGTGACCCTAATACAGTCAGGAGTCTTCTTATTTCTTATAGACTCATGGATTCTCTGATTTTTTTACCTTAAAATGAATTTTTTTGATCATCAATATTAGGATTTATATACAGAATTTTAAATTTATTCCTTAGATTAAATAATCATATTCAAAGAGTCCTAATAATTTAATTTTGTTATCAGATGACTCCTTATATGATATTTATGGGAAAATTATGATTAGAAAAAAAAACCCTTCTTGACAATTTTTGAGTCTTCAATGATAGTATGTATATAGTGAGATAGTAACTCCCAACATTTCATTGTGAGACAACTAGTTTTATAACCAATTGAGATAAAAATATAGTTTCTGGTGATGTGAAGGCACCTTATATAGGGAAACATGTCATGGTTTAGTTGTTCTAGGAATGACCTTTTCAAACTCAGGGGTTGATAATAATGATAGTGGTAGTCCTTATTAGCATGATATAGCTAACATCTATGTTAGTCAAAGAGATCATATAAGTTATTTCATGGAAATAATCTACTAGGTAGAGCATATTGAGAATCATTCCTTATAACATTCCAATAAGAGATATGATATCTGTGGATTCACCTCTAGTACCTAATAATGGAAAATATTCATGATTATGTTTTTCCAAGATAATAGTATTCATCACATCCTCTTCATAGTCCTCCTTAGACCAGCTACCAGAGTAGAGCATACTTGGATGACTTAAAGGAAGATCTTTTATATGATCTTGGTAGAATGCTCATATCTTATACATTATAGGGTAAGAGTGTCAACTAATATGATATATCCTAGATAGTATACTTCATAGAGGATAACCTCCAATTGAATTTGTTCCCGAGAATTGGAAAAAATGAAGTGGATAATTGATGTTTGTGTGAGTAGATTGGTGTTATATACTCTACCAAGGAGGACATGAGAGAATACATCACTCAGATTGATATATCAGTGCTTAGAAATATGGGTTCACTTTCTAATGTTGGATCGTTTTATTATAGCGATCCTCCATATTATGTGCCTACTCTTGATGATGGGTTGAATAAAATGGTTCTTAAAGTAGAGTTACAATATTTATTTTAGAATAATATTCTACGTAAAATCATGATATGATTAAATGAAAAAATTCTTATTGTGAGAAAATTTATAAGTTTATTATATAATTTATCAATGAATATAGATGTTAAAGGGAAACTAGAAAAATCTATTGAGTATTACATTTCTATAATTTTTAACAAGAATGACCATAACCTTCATTTCCAATTTTTCTGAGAACCATATGTTTCATCCTGTTAACATTGACATAAAGGAGAATTTAAATCAATTAATGGAGTTAACACAGATTTGAAAGGAGTTTTTAAGGAAAATATGGGTTTTTCGTGGATATTAGAGTGTGATGGAATAATCATCACCATTTTTTTGATATGATGAATCCCTTTCTCTACACCTCCAGGACTGCAATCATTTCACCTCCAGCCATTCCTATGATAACTTCTATCTCTACACATATCTCTTCACCTCATCAAACTCCATCCATTATTATCAAGCTTTTTTAACTTACTCATGTTGATGTTGTGATACATGTGGGGCCATTGGCATATGAAATTATCTTCTGGCCTCCACACCCTTCTTCTTCAATTATACTTGAACATGATGTTGTTGGAAAAGGACTAGAACCCATTTATCCAACCTCCCTTCATGATATGTACTTTTCAGACTCTAAATCGGACATTATAGATCCTTTTTCTTTTTTTTTTCATTTAATGATATACTTAACATTGAAATTAATAAAAACTAATTACTGTATATTCATTTCTATTTTCTTTATTTATTTTTCTTATTAATATGCATTTTTGTAATCCCATGATTGGAGAAAAATATGTTTTTGAATCAATAATGTGGATAATTTTGAACTTCTTATGCAACATTGCATTTGTGGATGAGAATTACGTTTTTATAGAACTCTTTTTTATGGATTTTTATGAACATTAGATATTTCTTTTAGGCTTGTGATATTCTGGAAATAAATTGATTTTGAATTTTATTTTCCACCATGATATATGATCCTCAAAAGGGGTGGATTCTAGGATCCTTCCAACAATTCCTTATATTAATAATCTACAATCATGTTTTTCATCAACCTCACATTGGTCACTCATTTTTATCATTACACTTAGATATATTTGGAAGTACGCTTATATCATCCTTATAATCATTTCTTGACCCTTATAGAAGTTCTATGTACCCTTGCACAAGTTTTTTGGTACCCTTATCTATACATGGTAATATATGTTCTACCCTTAAAAATGCTCTATGTTCCCTTAAAAAGTTTTTATCTATCCTTAGTCCAGTATTATAATTTGTGTTTTACCATTAAATAATTCATTCAAGCCCTTATAAATGACATCTCTTACCTTTAATAAGCATATATAAAATTTTATTTACCTTTACATGGGTGTTTTTACCCTTTTGTAGCATATATAAGATTTCTTTTACCCTTAATAAACACTTCTCTATCCCTTATAAAGCACATGAAAAATATTCATTCTGAAATTATTTTATACCAATAATGATACAATTAGTTCAAATTATGTTACCTCTAGTTCTCCTTTTAATCCATTAGTTATAGAATGCTACCAATAGTTGATATATTCTACTGCCAGTGGAATTATTCTAGCTTTAGAACAATGTTTGTACCACTAGTTCAGATGTGCTACTATTAGTTTACATGTTTATAATGCCAGAATGAATTTTGTTACCATCATAGTACTCTTATACTGCTAGGAAGATCTTTTAAATTCCACTTCACATTTTCTGTCACCAGATAAAGTATGCAACTATTAGTAAAAAAATTAAACTACCATTTCATTTATATTACCAATTGTAAGTATGAGCTTCCTATAATAAAGATATTCTACAACCAGTAGAGATATAATAACACTATAAGTATCCCTACCATTAGTTGAAGCATGTTACCTCTAGTTCATTTTTTTACCATCAGTTGGGTCTTCATAAAACTAGTTTAAATCCAACAACCATATATTTGGGGAAATAAATTTAATTTTTTTTCCAATAACTAGATTATTGTATTTACTGAAAATCATATATAAGTTGATTTAAAAATTATTATTCATAAAATTACCACATGTTCATTAAATAAAAATTATTAATTTATAATGTTTTGTATTAGTGCAATGAATTATCTCATTATTGTATTAACCTACAATGGTTAATTAGATTGGGTGAAAGGCTATAAAATAAATGGAACCCCTCATGTGCATGTGATTCCGCAATACATTCCACTATGGACTAACTCGATACACATCAATGATTTCTGTTAATATATATGATTCTGCAGTGATGAAAACAAAACTATTCTTCACACAATAAAACCTAAACCTTATAAAGAATGTTATACGAAACAACAAGGATATATTTAATGATAATAAAAAATAAGAATAATAACATTCTTCACTATCGACATCCTGATAAGAGAAGGAATAACAACCAAAACACTTCTACAATCTTCTGATATTATTATTTTTAGATTTCCTTCGAGTTATGCTTTCTCTACTCTAAACACTCAATATCACAAGTTCTAACATTGTATTGTATTGTAATGGATTCTCTATCTTATTATTTTTTCACTTATTATCCCATGAATAATTGTGGAAGAGGTTGTGTGTATCCTAGTCTGACTTGTGTGTTGTACTATATAAAAAATTGCTCCATGTTGTGATTAACATTAATTATTTAATAAATATATTGGAAGTAGTTGACTATAAAGTAGATAAGGTTAGGTAAAGGCATGAGACTAAAACTATTTTTTCATTTCGTTCTGTGTTTCTTTTTTTATATGATTTTTTAATACGAATCATGTTTTAGTTTTTCAATATCTTTAATAAAAATAATATTGTATTAGTGAGATTTGATTATTGTTTTATATACTATGTTTAATGTGACTAGATTTATCACAAAAGAAATAATTATTTTGAAATTTATTTAACAGGTATTTTATTGAACCTTCCAAAAATATTATAAAAACATTTAGTTATATAAATAAAATTTAATTTAACTAGTTTTTTTTTATATATTTTGGGATTGGTTTTAAATTTTATTTTGCATATAATGTTTATTGGAAACTCTATTCACCTCCCTCTTAATTTTTCCATTAAGAATGACATTAATTTTGACATAAAAAATAGAGAAAATAAATAATAGTCAAACAATTGGAAGAAAAAATATTTATTTTAAATTTAAAAAATAAACATATCTATAATCATATATATATTCATGTTTAGAAAAACCTTGTATAATATAAAAACAAATTCATTTCCTATCATAGATTTATCTAAACATGTCATCCCCTATCTACTCATTCATCCATCTCCTTGATTTCATACAACTTTTTTTTCTTTTAAGTGTTCAAATAATAAATTCATATTCCTAAAATGAAATAAAATAAAAAACTAAGGAATATACATTATCACTACTACAGATTATATTTTATTTTGAACTATCATTTATCAATATCAATCCTTGGTTTTTATTTTCTTCCATTATTTTGGGTTATCTATTTTTAATTTCGTTTATATTTTTAGTTTTGGAGGTTTTGGGTGGTTTTGGTCTTATTCATGTAGATTGTAGAAGTTAGGGTGAGAAAATGGCCTAGTTGGGAGTTTGTGACACCGCTTGTGTCACTTCTTTATGGGGTATTGTTGTGTGATGGTTTATCACACTGATTTAGATGAGTTTCAGGGGGAAAGGTTGATATTTGGGGACTTTTTCTCAGTTTCACGGTTAAGGTGCATGGTTTTTAACCATGAATCCTATGTGTGGACATGTCACATAGTTAAGGATCCTAATAAAACTATCCATGCATCCTAAGTGTTTATACCATGAAACTCTTGACAGTGGAGAATTCCATGGTTTGTTTAACCATTCATACTAACCATGTGGGCATCCAGTGTGTTAAGAAGAGGGTGCACTATTGGCTCAAGGTTTTAGATACTCTTTGACCAAACCATGTATAATGTTTATCGCATTAAAAATGTGAATTTACTCGTCTTACATATTTATGATTTAACCCCAAATCAACCAATTCTTCCCCCATTCGATATGTACAACCCTAGGAAGATTCTCCCACATTCCTCACGCCTCCCACCACCTTCCATGGTGATTATATGGTTATTTAATCATGTTTTTGTAATAAATATTCAAGGTATCCTTCTATTTTATTCTTTATCTTCCTTATTCTTCCATTTTTGTGGTGGTTCTTGTTATACCTTGATATATTTAGTCTGAGGTTCATGTTTTCCATTTTAATTATGGGTTTTGTGTTGTTATGCTTCCTCTTGGATATTCATGCTTTTTTGGACCTTTTTTAGGAAATTATTTGTAGGCATTGTTGAAGTGATATGACTTTGAGAAATATTTCCAATTTCACCGGTCCTTTAAATTTAAAATTCATTGATTTATCTTTTTTTTTGAATGTTACTTATATCTTAATTACTGACGTGTGTATTTCCAAGTAATTTTTTGATATGAAATTATGTGATTTTCTCCTTTTTTAAAATTATAGTACGTTGTTTTTTTAAATGTTGCACACCAAGTTTATGATAAAATTAATGGTCAGAATTTGCATGATATTTTTTGTTTTTGATGCGTGGTTTGGATTTGTAAATGGATTTTTGACATCTAAATGGGTGATTAGTATTTCTAAAATGTTTTTGAAATGGATTTGGACTTGAAAGTGGTGTGTTTTTGGATATTTTAAAATGGTTTGACAATGTGAAGGAAATATATGGTTTTCTTTTCGAAAATGGCCATTTCTTAAGGGGTGTTTGAGGCCCATTTAAAACTTTTTTTTAATTGGTGGCCCTGAAAACACACTTTGTATACATCTATTTCCTTGGTTATGTGGAATTTTATGGGAGATCCATGCTAAAAGTCATCATTATGATTAAATGGTTAAAATGGAAGATATTGTTCATTTTGGAGACTTCAGGGGGGTTGAATAGTTGTTTGTTTTTATTGTGTATGATGTATGAACCTGTGACTTGGTACTTTTTGGGAATTTTTGGCTCACTCCCACTTTAGAATTTCCATGGGAATCTAGAATATCTAGTGTATTTTTTTTGAATGTTTCATTCACTAGCTTAGGATTTTTCTATACCCAGTGGCCCATAACATTGACCTTTCTTCTCTTTGAGATAGTGCCCCTCAGTCAGACTAAGTATGATGTGATTGAGTGTGTGATTAAGTTGATGTCATCAAGTGAGTCATTCCTTTGGGATAATTCATATGTAAGTACAGTCTATATTATTCTCTTAAGAATTTTGGTCCTCCCATATTCTTCTACACATATTTTTATATAGAGGGTCATGGAGATGAATTGCTTCTAGGTTACATGTGCATACTGTTTTTTCATTTCCCTTGTTATGTGATTATTGTGTCTTCTCTATTGCATGGTTTAGTTTTGTGAAAAGTGATGTGATGGTTTTAAAAGGTTTATGAAAAAGTGATGATAAAAAATTTTATACTCAATTTATCTCTTTTTAAATGAAAACATCATCAGGCTTCACAAAAATGCTAGTGTCTTGTTCCTCGAAAAGAATCAGAAATTGAATGAGAAAAGATAAATGGAATGTTTTTTTAAAGTGGTAACATGTAAAAAATATTGTGTATATTTTAATTCCAACATGAAAAGTATGATTCTTTTATTTCAAAGGATGTTTATTTGCAATATTTTTATCAGGAACATCTGCTGTGTTTTAATACTCACACCTATAGTCATCTTTTTTTCCTTATGATGAAGGTTTAATGTTGTTTATGATCGTTGTGTACAATGGATAGTTTTGGTATCATAGGGTTACCCTTAGGGTCATAGGGAGACATTTAGGTTGTCAAGATTAGTTTAGGGTTTTTGCTATTTGTTTTATTTTCAGTTTTTTTTATAAATTTTGTTTAGTTTCTCAGTTGTATTTATTTTTGGAATGATCGGTTTTTTTTCAATGTTCAGTTTAATTTATTTGGAATAATATTTCCCTTGATTTCTCTTTTGATTCCCCATCAATAGTTTCTAACATGGGAGGTTCGGTAACAGCTCTCAGGCCATGTCGTTGATTAACTCATATGATGTTTTGGGGTTGACTCAGGTTGGTTCTTGAAAAAATGGTCTCAAGGGTTCGGTTGTTTACAGAACATAGTTTTAGAGAACATATTGTTATTTGTATTGTCAATAAAGGTGGATTGGGAAAGTTGGTACTTTTCTTTTAGGTATGATAAAGTGTTAGGCCGACATTTTATGTGCCAAGCCTTGGGTTTGAATGTTAACTCAGTATTGTCTTGGTTTGATTCATTTGTGTGGGATTCGTTTGTTTAGGAAATGAAACAAGAGTCAGTCTAGTTTTCTCAATGTGATCATACGTTTTGGAATTGCATATAGGTCTTGGGATATGGTCTTAAAATATTCTATTTGATAGTGGAATTTTTGTAATATGGCCACCAACCATATATAAAATTCACCCATCAACACTAGTTTCCCCTTGTGAGTGTTTTTCGGTACATCATGATTATTTTTCTAAACCCATGTTCAGATATTTTGATAAATTGAATTTAAGTGAAAGGATATGGATTTTTAGAAGATCGAATTTTTTTTTCATATTTATTTTGAAGAAATAGTTAGAAAAATAAATTTTTATAAAAGTATATTTGGTTGAAACAATGATCAGTTTAATGATTTTGGATTTATATAATCACTTGTTGGGGTTTAATAGAATTGTTTGTTTGAGAAACAGAAATTTATTTTAATGAAGGATTTGTAAATATGATTTAAATAAGAAATAAATTTTGATCAAACTAGTTTCCATAAAATGATTTATAATGGAATGATATTTTTGAAATTGATATAAATATTTTTAAATGGATTAATTGGATTTTTGGGTGGAATTAATTTAATATTTACAATGTATTGTGAGATTTTAAGTTGTAATAAGATCGAGAACATGAATCATGAGTTGAATGTTTTATTTCTATGATAGAAAAAAAAATTTAAATTTTTTTTATTCTTCTGAGTTCTCACATGCTTGGATGTTTGTTTGTGATAAAGGATTTAAGGAATGAGTTTATGGGTTCTGGGTTTGGAATTAGAATATGCATGTGTGAGGATCCATGAGAAATAATCCATGTGTGTGTAACCCATCATCTTTGTTTTACAATTTCAAAATCATAGTTAATAGAAATAAACTATGATTCATTGAGAATCAATGGTTGGGTGGTGTGTTTTCTTTTTATTTCTTAATGTTGTTTAAGTGATGTTTAGAGTTTGAGTTCATATTAGTGAATTGGTTTTTAATGAGTTCTTGGTTTTCTTATTTATCAGTATATTCCCCACTAAAAATTCGATGGATATTGATGGTGAAGAAACATGTGTTCCACAGTTAGAATACCCTCCAGTTAATCAACCCATATAATTTATTCTATATTTTAAGAATATAATTTCTCTTCACTTTTATGGTCAAGTGGATCCTTTTAAAGTGGAATACTGGGTGTAGAAAATCAAAAGGATATTCCATTTCCATGATTTTCCCAAGTCTCTAATGGTAATTACTCCTACCATTCTGTTTTCATTTCTAGGTTAAAGGTGGAGAAAGTTGATGTCTCAAACCAATCCTTAGGGTGTTCATACCATGGAGTTCTTCAAGGATTCGTTCATTCTATAGTTTTTCTCTAAGGTAGTGAAGATTAAGAAGGATATGGAGATGTTTTTTCTAAAGAAACGTGATCGATCAATTATGGAGTTTATTTATCCTTTCATGGATATATTTCCTTATCTTTTAGATTGGTCTGATGATGATTCCTTAAATGATTGACATTTTGATAATAGGCTTCAACCAATTATATTGTTGAAGTGGCCAATGTTTGGTCTAGCATATTTTTCTATCATAACAAGTAAATAAGATTAGGTTGAAGTTGTGTTAGTACGAGTTCTTGAGGCATCCAACCTTCCTCTAGTCATTTGAAGTGGTGAAGGAAATTTCAGTAAGGATATGGGGAATCAGCCTGAAGCTATTGGTGTTAGTCATGGGATTAAAAAGCCTCTAGATATTTTTTTGCTTCTTCTAAGCACATGATCATGGTGTTTCATCTGTATGAAACAAAGAATAAAAAGAAGCAATTATGACCATGTTCTCTAAACAACTTTTGTTCCAGTGGATGACTAAGTCATATAAAATAATTCTGTTATAGAGTTTCCATGATTTAATGTGGATATAGATCCATTAATTAAAAATACACCCCAACCCATTGGTAGAAGTATGGTACTATTGTGTTCTTAATATTAGAATCCATTTCTATATAATGCTTTTTTATTGTTGTGTTTTATTTCAAATGTAAAATTGAATGTTTGATATCTCATGAGATAATCTATTTTAATGGATGTGTGATTTTATTTTGGAAATTATTAACTTTTTTACCATTAGTGGATGTGTGTCTAGTTGTGTGTCTTGTTTCTAATAACATATGTTTGGGGCGAAAGAGGACAATGTGGGTGTATCTCTTTGTTTGGTGAAAAGGCCTTATTGAATAAAAGTGAGTCCCATGGTGGGTCATTCTCTTTTGGTTCTAGCTGGTCTGTTTTATGGATTCTCATGACACCAAAAAGATTAATTATTGTATATTATTACCTCATAGATTTGAGGAAGCACATGCTTCAAAACATCAGGGCTGCAGCCGTAGGTCCCCGAGAAAGTTCTTCAAGTAGATAAATATCACAAAAGGAAAGGGGAACCTTGTATCTTGTCTTGTATCCACTATTGGGTGTAGGTTGTTTAAATGTACATTTTGTATTTTTCCTTGTCGTTCATTGTATTTCATTATTTCAAAATTTTGGTGGTTTTATTCTTGTGAAATTATTGTGGCTGTTCATTTTCAAATGTGAATCTGTGATTGGTTGTCCTTGTGTGGTTAACCTTTTTCATCCGGGTTATTTTTTCGATTATTCTTATTTGGAGATGGTTGTATTATATACTGATGATGAATAATTAATTTTTTTCACATAGTTTGTATTTTATTCCATCGTGTCCCTAATTTAGTGGGGGGAATGTGTGGGGAGTTCACATGTTGGTCTGTTGTGGGTTTCCTGTATCAGTTGGTGCTAGTTTTTTTCTAATAGTGGGGAGCCCATTTTGGCCCCCCATGTTGATAATAAGATTTATTTTATGATTTAGATTTATAATGGGTATTTTCCTTTGGTATTTTTGTTTATGAGTCATTCCTTTGAGTGAATGTTGGTATTTTGGAGTATTCCCAACCTTCTTGTTTTATGAAATGTTGTACAAGTTATAGTTCAAGTTTTCCATCATTTTTTCAAGAAGGGATTTTTGGGTGTTGATTTTTTTTTGGATATAGGATTTTTTTTCCAAGTTACAGTGAAGGGGTTTTTGGGATTGGGGAAGTATACCAGGTGAGTCTGTTAAACATTATGTTTGATCGATCAACTTGAGATGCTTCATATTTCAGGGGATATAATGCATAATGGTGTGTAGAATTACCAAACCTCAGTTTTTTATTTTGTTCGTTTTCAATGGTTTATATTTTTTAATTGGTTTGCCTTTTGAGTTTTAGACGTTTTTGGGTTATTTTGTTCCGTGTTCATGGATATTGCGAATGGTTTGGGGGAGAAAATGGCATTTTGGGGTGTTTAAGACACCCCTAATGTTAGTTCTTTATGGGGTATGTTTGTGTGATGGTCTATCCCCTTGGCAAGATGAGTTTGGGTGTGAAATAGGTGATTTTTAGGGACTTCCTCCATATCCCATGGTTATGTTTCGTGGTTAGTTTAACCATGCATCCAAAGTGTGTATTGGTTAAATGGTCTAGGAAAATAGTTAAACTGACCACACAGCCTAAGTTTTAAGCTCATGAAGCTCTTGACGTAGGGAATTGAAATGTTTTTGAATGGTTTTTTGAACCATGATATATAATTGTGTGGGTGTACATTGTATCTATTAGAGGGCACATGGTTAGTCCACAGTATGGGTGACCATGCGGCTAAACCATGAATATTGAATAGGTCACTAAAATTGTGATTTTACACTTCATCCCCCTTTGGAATTTAACACCAAATCACCATATTCTTCTTCCATTTAGTTTTTATGACCCTAGGAGTGTACTCCCTCATCCCTCATACCTCCCACCTCCATTGAGGGTGATTCTACATCAATTTATTCATATTTTGGGGATACGTCTTCAAGGACATATTCTAAATTATACTTCCACATATTTATTATTCCATTTTTATGGTGTTTCCACTTCCCCATTGATCTTGTGAGTCCATGATTCATGTCCAGCTTGTGTAAAATTAGTGTCTTTTTGGTTTAGTGTTTCACTTAAATGTTATTTCTTCTCCAAACCACAGTGATGTTCTTTTATGTGTGTGTTGTTAAAGCCTCATATGATTGAAGTATGATTCCCTTGAAACATATCCTTAAAATTGAAGAATCATTTATTTATTTTTTTTCCAACCTTCCTTATATGTTAATTTGTGATGTATTATTTTTAGAATAGTTTTTTGATGTGAAATGATGAGGGTTCCTTCTTATATTAATGTATATTAAATTTTTTTGGTAAATTTTGAACACTAATTGTTTGATAAATTTACCAATAATATTTTTTCTATGATATGTGGCCTTTAAATCCTGGTTTAGCATTGTAAATGATTTTGTGAAATAATAAATTTTGGTTTAGATTTATCAAATGGATTTTTAAATGGTTTTGGAGTTAAAAGTGTTGTTTTATTGGTTCTTTAAAAATGGTTTGACAATGTAATGGAACTGGGTTTGTTTCCTTTCAAAAATAGGTGATTCCTCGAAGGGTGTTTGAGGCCCGTTTGGATAATTTGTTAAATTAGTGGTTTTAGGGACTCTCCTTTGGAAATTACCTTAACTTGGTAATTTTCAATGTTGTAGGAGGTAAAAACTGAGAGACTACCTTATGATTAAAATTTTTAAAGGAACCAAATCATTACTTAGGTTGACTCTGGTGTGACTTGTTATGTGTATTGCTAGTTTATGATGTTTTTTCATGTGATTGGATATATATTTGGCATTTTTGGGATCACCCCCATATTAGTATCTACATGGGATCATACTGTAACAAGTTCATTTTAAATGAATGGTTTCTACTCTATCATAGGATTTATCTCTGGCTAGTTAGCCTTAGCATGGACTTTTATTCTCTTTGGGACAGTGAACCTCAGTCCGACCAAGTAGGGTGTGATCAAGTGCGGGGATTAGTTAATGTCTCCGAGTGAGGTATGCCTACAGGATGAGTTATATGTATGTTTTTTTTTAGATTCTTCTTCTGAGATTCTAGGTCCTCCCATGTCATTCGACAGTTAGTTACCTGTGGTGGATTATCTGAGATGCATTATTGGTTGGTTGCATGTGCATGCTATTTTTCTATTTCCATTTCAACATGATTATGGTTACTGCTCTATTGCATGGTTTACTTTATGGAAAAGTTATGTGATAATTTTAAAAGTTTTATGAAAATAGTTTTGAATTTTTTTTATACTCACATTCCCTCTATTTAAATGAAAACATCATCAAGCCCCTCGAAAATGATAGTGTCTTCTTTCCTGGAAAAGAATATGGAACTGAATGAGAAAAGGGAAATGGATCGTGTTTTTTTAAGTTGAAATGTGTGGATAACCTAGTTGTATACTTTATTTGAAACATCATATTGATGTTTATATTAATTCAATGGACATGAATTGGGAAATTTTTTGTACAGGAACACCTACTAAGTTTTAATACTCACTCTTATAGTGCTCTCTTGTTTTAGCTTCTAGTGAATGTTTTAGCACTGTTTATATCTCCATGGTCAATCAATGGTTATGGTATTAGAGAGTGACCCTTAGGGTGACATGGGAGATGTTTTGGGGATCTAGTTCAGTTTGGGTTTTGTGGATCAGTTTTTTTGTATTTTCAATTTTTTTACAAATGATGTTCACTTTGGTAGTTATATTTATTTTGGGTTTACATATTTAATTTCTATTGTTTTAATTTTTTTATTGGGTGAAATAATACCCTTTTATTTTTAATGACCTGGAACTAGTTTTGAGTCTGAGAGGACCAGTAACACCACTCGGTCCTTGTTGTGGACCAAATTGAGTGACCGTTTTGAGGTCTACACTGGTTGGTTCCAAAAAAATAAGTGATAAAAACACTGTTAAAGGGGGGTATTTTATTAGCAAAAAAAATCACATTTTCTAAATAGAAACATTATAATCATTTTAATTAGCACAACTAAAGGTTACATTTATCATCAATTAAATTAGCACTGATAAACTACTCCCTTTGAAAAATGATAATAATTTAATATATATATATATATATATATATATAATTTATATTACAATAAGTACATATGTGTACATATAATGTATAAATTTTATTAATACAACTATATTTAAATAAAAAATATACTATCAATATTATTTTCAAAGTTTAATATATTAAAATTTCAAATTTATGTTATTCATTAAAAAACTATAATAATACATTTATAAACATTATTTAAAAATTTTATATATATTTATAATTAATATTTTATTGAAACATATCATAAATATATTCATGAATATATTTATCATTCAAAATATCTCATAGTTTAATTAATATTTTTAAATTCATATTAAATAATTTAAAATAACAAAATATATTTTTATGTATGTGGATTCATGTGTTTGTATATGTTTTTTTGTGCATGTATGCATGTGTGTGTATGTATGTGTATGTATGTTTCTATATTTGTTTTTATGTGAATGTATGCTTATATATGTGTTTGTATAAATTCATTGCATGTGTATATAATTATTGTGTGTGTGTGTTTGTATATAGATGTATGTGTTGTGTATATGTATGTTCATGTGTATATGTACGTATATGTGTGTGTATGTTCATGTATGTGTATGTATTTATGTGTATAGGTATGTATGTATGTGTATGTGTATGTTTATGTTTATAGAGTTTGTCTGTGATTATGTAGTATGTCTATGTTTATGTATTATTAATATTTCTTCTTATATATGTGTATGTATGTGTATGCAATTTTATGTGAATATTTTTGTGTTCATAGATGTAAGTGTATGTGTATGTACATGTATGTATGTGTTTGTATGTTTATGTGTCTGTGTATGTGTATGTGTATTTATGTGTATGAATATCCATATCTATGTCTATCCATATATATGTCTGCATGTGTATGTATGTAATATGTATTTTTAAGTGTATGTATTTGAATATATCATTATATAATAATAAAATTCATTTGTTTTATCAATTTGACATATCTCATACTAGTATGTGTGTTTGTGTACATATATAAGTACATATAATAACATGAAAATTTATTTATTTTTTCAAATGAAATTAATGAAATTTTATATAGAAATATATATATATATACACATTTATTTTTTCTATTTTTTCTACTATTATATTTATCTATACTTTTTTAGTTATTAACATTTTATACTTTTAATATGTTTTTGATTTTTATAATTAATCAAATTCAATTTTATTTTATTAATTTTTTGTATTTAAATATTTATACAGTTTCTATTTATTCAATTTTAAAGATTTATTATTTGTGTATATGTTATATTGAAATGTAATTTTTATTATTTATCATCTATTATTTTATTTAAATGTACGTTTTAATTTATTCATATTTTAGAAATATATAAAATTTTAAATATTAATACTTAACACTTTTAATATGAATATATTTATAAAAATATTTTATAATTATTTTTATTTTAGTATTTTTTAATCTTTTTACAATTACTATTAATTCATTAATAATCAATACATTATTATAAATCGCTGGAATTTAAATTTAAATTTTAATATACTTCTAATTTTCATATTTTTTCATTTTATTATTTATTTAATTTATTTAAATAAACATATTAATTCAACTTTTAAAATATTTTTGAAAATATTTATTTTTAATATTTATTCATTTATAATTATCTACCCATTTTTAATAATTAGTCACCTTTAATGTTTTATTAATTTATTCATTTTTTATATATCATAGTTTAATATTTTTTGTAACTTCTTCATTATTAATATCCATTTATTCCTTATTATTTATTAATATTGAATATTTTTAATATTTTTTCAATTTACATAATTCATATTCATTCATTATTATTTTAATATTTTGTATTTATATCTTTATTTAGTTATAATCTTTTAAATAATGGGAAAATTCCATATCACAAAAAATAAATCTATGTTCACAAAACAAAATCATGTTTACACCGACTGAGCTTAAGCCAATATATTCTGGAATCTAAAATAGCTACGAAAGCACCAATTCCATCCAAATAGTTAAAAAAGCATAATGGGACTTCATGTACTCCTTCAACATTTGAAGGAGCACATGCTCCTCAGCAAAATCCAATAACACCACACTAGAGTAACAAACCACATTCCTAGCCTTGCCTTCAGAAGCAATTTTGTAGACCACAATCCATTTGTAATGCCCCGAACACGGTTACCTAGAGTCGGTGAATTATTACAGAACATCTTCATGATCACAAGAAAGATCAAATCTCGAAATACCGATTAGTTTAGTAGCTTTAGAATAATTAGATACATTCATAAAGTTTACATTACATCATAAAGTGAAAACTACAACAACATCTTGTCTCCACAATCATATCCCCTTATAAAATCTCTGCTGGTCATTCATAAAATACTTCTTCACATCCTGGAAAAATAAAACATTGAAAGGGGTGAGCTCAAATTCCCAGTAAGGATAACAATATAGCATAGACTTTTAAAAATAAGAATAAACATTTAAGGCAATGTATTACAAAAACAAAAGCCTTTTAAACTTGAGCATCAGCATAATATAGAAAAGATAAAATGAAGTAATACCATTTACTTATTCACATGGATATTCTACTAGTCGAATAGTCACATGAAACATCAATAACCACTTTTCATAATGAATGGATGCATAATGCCAGACTATAATAACCACGTAGCCAAGGCCTCGTGCCAAGACTACAAATAATATTTTTTCAAGGCCTCATTCGAAGACACTAGTTTGTCTCATGAGACCTACCAATGGATCGAGGATCTATAGCGAGCTCCACCCTTCACTTATTATGTCCAATGCATTCCTCATATGAACATGTTTAAACATAACATAAACATTCGTATTAAAATGAGCATACGAAATGTCAATACTTTCTCCATAAACCATGAACGGTATAAAAATAACACATCCAAATTCAAACATATCACAAAACCGTCAATACAATATGGAAGTTTTGTGTCCTAATAAATCAACTTCAAATAAACTTAAAATCCATCAAAGGATGTTGACATAGATGAAATTAAAACTATATGAGAGAAATATCTCTTTTTTGAAATCATTTAAAAGTCACATAATTATAAAGGAAAAAATTTAATTTAAAAATATTTTTATAAGATTATAAGGGAATCTTAGATGATTTTATAATGGTGGAAAATAGCCGCACCCGCCGTATAAGTTAAAAAAGACATTCTTTCCTTAATTTTGTCGAAAAGGCTAAAAAGGACTTTGTTTGGAAAACAACATAAAGAGTCCTTTATAAAATTATTAAAAAAAATAAAAAAATCGTATAAATGACTTTAACCCATATTTTGTAAAATTGAAAGAATGTTTTGAAATAAATTTTTACGAAATATGGATGTGGATGATAAAGAGGTCCCAATAGATAATTATGTATACACAACCTCGGATGAAGAAGAGATTGTGAAGTAAACCCTTACCATGTAATTTTTCATGGTTGGGGGTAGGTTATCCTCATGTATAATGGTGAAATAAATGTTATTAAATTATACAATAATCATATACATTAATATGATATCACATATGATCTTTTAAAATTTATTTGTTAAAAATATCTTGGTATTATCGTCGTTTCGGGTGCTAACTTGCTCATTTTCTTTTATATGTTTTGTTACATAAGATATTTTTATTTTGGATAGGTTGTATTTTATTCAAAACCAGAATGATATCAAGTCCCTAAAAATTATTTATAATCAAAAAATTATAATTATACTTGAATTGATATGAAGGAGAATGAATATCATCGCGTTCGTGGAGACAGTAGTCCGTACGTACGCACGAGCGACAACATCATTCTTTTGATATTAAAATAATATATAGTTGGATGGTATATAATATATACAGAATCATTATCATGTTATATTTATTATTTACCTCAATTACATATCATTATAATACCCATCCAAATAATAATGTTTTTGAATAACAATTACACCACGACGTAGAGACGGTAAGCCGTATGTACGCATGTATGGTGACATGTCATTCAAAGGATGGATAAAATACTAAATATGGTTGTACCATATTTATAATAACATAATAGTATATAGAATATACTGGAGTTATTATTTTAGAATGGAAATAACAAAGAAATAAGAAGTTGATGAAGAAAGGAACTTGAAAAGGAGTGGTGAAAACATTACCTCCTCTTCGGGTTTTCCTTTTGATTTGATCAAAAGGTCTCATTAGGTTGGCTTTATGTTCAATCTAAGGATCTAAGATGAAGTGAGGGATGTCTATAGAATATTTGGGCAGGGTTTGGCCGATCATAAAGGCATTGAAGTGTGAAAAATTGGTTAGAAGTGGTTTCCTTTTATAAGGGGGAGGAGGGGCTCTTTAGGAAAAACTTAAAGTAATAATTTATAATAAATTCATATTCAGATTATAATGGCTCCAAAGTAGATTATTAAAAGTATAATGTGGGCATCAGTCAAAATAATTTCATCAAAAATATTTTAGACAGGTTTGGGTCATTATATTAAGGATATCTTTTAGTTTTAACTCGTAGTTAATTAGATTGATATTTACCATGTCACTTTATATTTTTATATTATATAGTTAATAAACTTACAATATAAATCCAAGAGACACCCAAGTGGTACATTAATGATAAAACTATCATAATATAAGTCTGTTTTCTGATCCTTAGATTTTTAGAAATATAATATCAAATAATAATATAATATTTGTTTTAAAAACTCATTTATGTCAAATTTGACACTATTCAATAATTGATTTTTGTTAAAGACTTAAGAGAATTATTAAATCTAATAAAAGTAATTTAATCAATAATAACATGTAATATTAACCAATAAAATTCATTGATGTCATCAAAACATTAAAATAATATTTATTTTAACATTTATAATACCTATTATTTGATTCTTTTATTAATAAGGAAAATACTGCATCAGTATTGTGTCATAAAAAAAATTAATTATTAAATGTCTAAAAATTATAAATAAAATATAATTATTAAGTAAATCATATTATCATTCTAATGAATATTTATAGTTTAATATCCAACATATATAACCCTATTTAAATTTTGTTTTTCTAAAATATATATGCTGATGTCATTTTTGTATTTATTTCAACTTAATTAATACAAAGTGTCACTATCACATATAAGTGGCTTCATGGGGTCCCAAAATCGACCCAATGATGGCCATGGTCATACATGTATCAACAAATATGGTTATGACACGTTTTAGGGTAATTTATTATTATTATAATATTATTTTGTTACCCTCATTTACCGGATTTACCCTTTAACCATGGTAAATAAAATATTTACCGAAGTAATTATTCAAAATGTCTAAAAATAAAAGTTACCTATTTAAACAATTTTTACATCCTTATTCCAAATATGGAATCCATTTTCCAAATTCGAAACATATAAGTGGCAGAAATTAATTTAAAATTAATTCCCCTTTGTAAAACAAAAACCGTGTTTTAAAGAGATAATAACTATCAAAAGATTGACACTAGTTTATGTCTGGTTTAATTGTGAAATTATGTCCATTAACCAACATTGTATTAAATGGTAAAAATATATTCTAAATATTCTTTAAAACCACTCAAATTCATAATTTATCACTGTTAATTATTTTGATTAAAAAATTTGTTTTAAATTAAAATTTATTACTTTTCACTATTCATAAAAATATAAAAGCTATTCGAAAAGTACATAAATTTAACCGTAGAGTAATTTTGATATTCCAAATCCAAAAATAAAGTCCATCTTGAGAGATAAAATTTATAAAATATCAAAAAGTTTGTAATACTATTCATAACGGCTACTTTGATTGGTCGCGGTGTGTTAGAGTCTCGAAGTTGCAAACAACACACCCTACTGTATTATTAAAAGTGAATCGTACCGTGGAAACTTGGGGTGTTACATTCTCCCCTCCTTAAAATAATTTTTTCCTCGATATTTCTGGAATAATACCACATGAAAAGACTCGGGTGGTTTTTTATCATAAGATCCTCAGGTTCCCACGTTGCCTCTTTCATCTTATGGTTTCTCCATAGAACTTTTACCCGGTGAGTCGTCTAGTTTCTCCGCACTTGTTCTATTACATCAAGAATCCTGACGGGCTCTTCGTAATAAGACAGATCGGGTTCCAGTTCTAATTCCTTGTAGGTGAGTACATGCGTTGGGTCATGCAAGTATTTTCTCAATAATGATACTTGAAACACATCGTGAAATTTGGAGAGACTTGGAGGCATTGCCAAACGGTAAGCTATAGCCCCAATTCGTTCTAGAATTTCGAAAGGTCCTATGTACCTGGTACTCAATTTACATTTCTTTCCAAAACTTATAACTCCCTTCCAGGGAGATACCTTCAAGAAAACATGATATCCTACCTGAAATTCCTAATCCTTCCTTCGGTTGTCAGCATAGCTCTTCTACCTACTTTGAACTGCTTTGATGTGGATTTAGATTACCTTCACCTACTTCGTCATTTACTCCACCAGTTCTGGGCCTACAAGTTTTCTTTCACCGACATCATCCCAACAGGTTGGTGTGAGACATCAATTTCCGTATAATGTTTCATATGGTGCCATCTGATTACGCGAATGGAAGCTATTGTTATAGGAAAATTCTACCAAAGGTAAATATTGATCCCACATTCCCTAAAAATCAAGTGAGAAAGATCTGAACATGTCTTCTAAGGTTTTAATAGTCCGTTCTGATTGTCTATTTGTTTTAGGGTGGTAGGCAGTGCTCAAACGTAGTTAAGTATCCAATGCCTTTTGAAGACTCTTCCAAAATCATGGTGTAAAATGGGGATCACGATCAGAAACAATCAATAGGGGTACTCCATGAAGTCTCAGAACTTCATTAATATATAGCCTTGCTAGAAGTTCAAGTGGTAGATCTTCTCTTATAGCAAGAAAATGTGCTGATTTGGTAAGACGATCAACAATGACCCATATTGCATCGTTCCTTCTAGGAGTCTTTGTTAGTCCCACGACAATGTCCATTGTGATATTATCCCATTTCCACTCAGGTATGGGAAGAGGTTGCATGACTCCTCTAGGATATTGCCTTCCAGCTTTCACTTGTTGACAAATCATACATCTTGAAAAAAAATCAATAATATCCCTCTTCATGTTATCCCACCACAAATTTTCCTTTAAATATCTATACATTTTGGTACTCCCATGGTGTATATAGAAATTGGAGCTATTAGCATCATCCAACAACTCTCTTTTTAGATCAGGTATATCGGGAACACAATGTCTCTTCTGAAATTTCAAAATTCCATCTTCATACAAAAAGTCACTCAATCTCCCACCATTCACATCATTAATCATCTTTTTAAACTCTTCATCATCATCCTTTGAACTCTTTATCCTTTCTAGAAAATATGGTTTGGAAACCATTTGAAGAAGTGTTGATGTCTCACCTTCCATGATGATTCCCATATCCATCATTACTAGATCCATGAAAATAGGATCCCTTTCAACTCGCATTTTGTTCAAAAATCCCTGATCCTTTCTTCTCAAAGCATATTCCACCTTATTTTCTTTCCCCGAATGGTAGTGTATCGTGCAATCATAATCCTTGAGTAGTTCAATCCATCTCCTTTACCTCATGCGGAGTTCTTTCTATGAGTAAATACACTTCAAACTTTTATGATCAGTATAAATCTCACATTTTTTACCATAGAGTCAGTGTCTCCAAATCATCAAAGTAAAGATTACATCTGCTAACTCAAGATCATGAGTAGGATAGTTTTTCTAATGAATTTTTAGCTATCGTGATGCAGAGGCAATAACCCTATCATTCTGCATAAGGACACAACTAAGTCCTTTCTTCGATGCATCACTATAAATAACGAACTCATCATTACCTAAAGGTAGAGTCAATATAGGACCATTGACTAATATTATCTTTAGTTCTTCAAAACATTCTTCACACTATTTTTTCCGTACAAATTTAACCCCTTTACGTTTGAGCTTCATTAATGGGTTATCCAATCGGGCAATGTTTTGGATGAAACGCTGATAATAACCTTCTAAACCAATAAAATTTCATACCTCAGTTATAATCATTGCTACTAGACATTCATGGATTGCCTTGGTATTAGAAGTATCATAGGAAATTCCATCCTTAGAGACAATATACCCAAGAAAAGAAATCTCATGAAGCCAGAATTCACACTTGCTAAATTTCCCGTATAATTCATTTCTTCTAAGAGTCTTCAGGATAAGGCGCAACTAATTTTCATGATCTTCGTAGCTTTCAGTATACCTAGATATCATCAATAAATACAACTAAAAAATAATCAAGATATTCCTTGAAAACTCTATTCATGATATCCATGAACACATAGGGTGCATTAGTCAGCCCAAAACGCATTACTATAAACTCTTAATGCTCGTACCTAGTTCGAAATGTTGTATTCAGAATGTCTTCCTTCCTCACCCACAACTGATGGTATTCAAATCGAAGGTCAATCTTGTGAAAGTATTGAGCTCCATGTAGTTTTTCAAATAAATCATTAATGAGAGGTAGGGGATACTTGTTCTTTATTGTTATAGCATTGATTTCCCTATAGTCGATACATATCTTCATAGATCCATCTTTCTTATTAACAAAAAGGACAGGGGCTCCCCATGGAGAAACACTATGGTGAATAAATCCCTTATTACTCAATTCCTCTAGTTGTTTCTTTAGTTCAACTAATTCAACAGTGGCCATTCTATAATGGGTCTTTAATATAGTCCTTGATATGGGAATTAAATCAATGGAAAACTCAACATATGGTTCTGGAGGATATCCAAGTAAATCTTTTGGAAACACATCTACATATTCCTTCATAATTGGAACATACTCAATATGAACATTCATTTCCTTGTGAATAGTCATTTCATTCTCTTCCTCCATAATAATAGAATTTAGTTAAGCTACTGGGGGTGGATCTAGATAAGAATCAGGTGGTGAAGATTCTGGTCTAAATATAAGGTGTTCTTTATCATAATCATCAAAAATTGTAACCTCCTTCTTCTTATAATAAATCTTCACATCATGGTCTGAAATCCAATCCATACCGATGATTATATCAAATTCAGTCATGGGTATGGCGATGAGATCAGAAAATAAAGAGCATTTATATGCCCTAATTGGAATGGATCCACAGAACTTTATAGCAATGATACTTCCTTTAGGGGTTTTTACTGACAACTCCCTCGTTAAATAAAATTTGAAATATCGAATTTTCTTGGAAAACTGGGAAGATATGAAAAAATGTGATGATCTAGAATCAAATAATTCATTTTCTAAACTTGAGGAAACCATTAAATTTCCTGCTACCATGTCTTACGAGGCTTCTACCTCAGCAGTAGTAATAGCATAAGCATGGCATTGATCCCTTGGCCTTTTCTAAGGTAAGTTACATGGATTCTTAGGAAATTAATTTGCATAATATCCTATCTCCTTGTAGTTGTAGCATTGAACATCGGTAGCTTATTTCTTCCCATTGCAATCACAAGCATGGAGGCCTTTTTCACCACACTTGTAATAGACTCACATTCCTTTCAAGCAAGTACCAGGGTGTTTCTTACCACATTTACTAAAGGATGGATATCCAAAATTTCCCTTATTCCCCTTATTTATGTTCCCAGACTGATTAGAATATCTCTTCTTATCCTACTTTTCTTTAAAGTCATAAGACTTAGAGAATTATTTTTCAATTTTTATAGCACATGAGACAATATCTTCGTACAATGAGAAGGTTTTTGAATCTAATTCTTGAAGGAGAAAAGGTTTTAACCCATAGAAGGAACAATTTATCTTACTTATTGGGTTAGATATATAATCTACAACATACCTTGGTAACCTTGTAAAGTTAGCCTCATACTTTACGACATTCTCATCCTTCTTCTACCTCAGTCTTAGAAATTGCTTTTCCATATCTGCTCGATGGTCATGAGGAAAGTATTTTTATAAGAAAAGCTCCTTGAATTCCTTCCATTCCATATTTGATACTTCATCATCTTCTTTTGTGTTTTGAATCAATGACCACCATTGATCAGCATCTTCGGTGAGGCGATAAACTGCCATGACAACTTTTTCCCTTTCACTACTACCCAAAGCCTGAAATATTTTATCTAAGGAACATATCCATTGCTCAGCTACTAATGGATTTGTACTCCCATTTAATGTTGGTGGTTTCTGCCTAATGAAGCTATCTAACATTGATCCTCCACGCTGCAGATCAGGGTGCTCCAAATGGGTAAGGTTATTATTCATAACCTGAGTGAATTGTCCCAGTATGATGACTAACTGATCAACAACAGTTGCATCACCAGCTCCACTATAATAACATTTAGTAGGAGGGAAATACCTACATGGAGTGTGTGCATTGATACGGTTTCCATTTCTTCCATAAGGACCCATTTCTAAAAAATGGCATAAACGAGATTAGTTTATGAATCAAAATAAATAATTCCATACTTGTAAAACACTTAAGATAAATTGAACTATTTATGGATATAATCCATAATCATAAAAAAAATGTTTTCTTTAAGAAAGTATATACTCAAAACCCTTCATAATGGATTGTAAAGAAAATGATAATTATCCTAAGTATATCCCCAGGGGAGTGTTGTAACCAAGAGTGCAACAAAGACCGTTGTCGTGCACCAGTTCCTATTCAAGTCTAGCTCAAATCGGTGTTTTCTGGTTTTACCCCTAGGTACATCTGTGCCAGAGCTGCCTCTACCTGCTCGTATCCAAATAGGGATGTATTGCTCTGAAAACTCACAAAATCTCTACAATACCAAAATTCTAGGATGTTATTCTATACTAATCCCCACTGTCCATCTTAGGTCTATGTTCTCTAATCAGAGTTTATCTAAATATAGCTTCATGGATTGTACTAAACTTATTATGATACCAACTATAACGCCCCGACCCCAGTTACCCAGAGTCGGTGCATTATTACATAACATTGGCATGATCACAAGAAATATTAAATCTCGAAAGACCTATTATTTTAGTATCCTTGAAATAACTAGATACATTCATCAAGTGTACATTACATCATAAAGTAAATACTACAACAACATCTTGTCCCCTTGCTCATATACCCTTATACAATCCCTGCAGGTTATTCATAAAATACTTCTTCACATACTGGGAAAAATAAATCATTTAAAGGGGTGATCTCAAATACCCAGTAAGGATAATAGTATAGTAGACACTTTCATAAATAAACATAAACATTTAAGCCAATGTATAACTAAAACAAAAGCTTTTTAACCTTGAACTTCTGCATAATATGGCCAAGATAAAATGAAATAATTCCATTTACTTATTCACATGGATATTCTACTAGTCAAATAATAACATGCAATATCAATAAACAGTTTTTATAATGAAGGAATGCATAATGCCAGACTATCATAACCACGTAGCCAAGTCCTTGGGCCAAGACTAAAAATAATATTTTGTCAAGGACTCATGCAAAGACATTAGTTTGTCTCATGAGACCTACCGATACATGAAGGAGTTATAGCAGGATCCACCCGTCACTAATTAATTACAATTCACTCCTCATATGAATAGGTTTAAACATAACATAATCATTCGTATTAAAACTAGCATATGAAATGTCAATACTTTCTCCATAAACCATAAATGGTATAAAACTAAAACATCCAAATTCAAACATATCACAAAACCTTCAATACAATAAAGATTTTTTGTATCATAATAAAACAACTTCAAATAAATTTAAAAACCATCAAACGATGTTGACATAGTTGAAATTAAAACTATATTAGTGAAATATCTCATTTTTTAAATAATTTAAAAGTAACATAATTATGAAAGTAAACATTTACTTTAAAAATATTTTTATAACTTGTAAGGGAAGTTTTGATGATTTTATAATGGCGGGAAATAGCCGCACCCGTTGTACAAGTTAAAAAAAATACATTCTTACCTTAATTTTGTCGAAAAGGATAAAATGGACCTTGTTTGGAAAACGACAGAAATATTCCTCTTATAAAAAGTCAAAAAAGGGTGTAAATGACATTAACCCATATAATTTAAAATAGTAATAATTTTTTGAAATAAATTTTTAAGAAACATGGATGTGGATGATAAAGAGGTCCTAGTAAATAATTACGTATAAACAACCTCGGATAATGAAGATATTGCGAAATAAACCCTTACCTTGTACTTTTCCATGGATGAGGGTAGGTAAAACTATTGAATAATGGTCTAATAATTGTTATTAAATTATACAAGTATCATATACATTAATATGATATCATATATTATCTTTTAACATGGATTAGTTAATAATATTTTAGTATTATCGTCGTTTCAGGTGCTAACTTACTCATTTTCTTTTATATGTTTTGTTATATAGGATGTGTTTTTTATGGATAGGATGTATCTTATCCATATCCAAAATGATAACAAGTCCTTAAAATCATTTTTAATCATCAAATGATAAATAGAATTGAATGGATTCGATGGAGAATGAATCTTATCACATTCGTGGAGACGGTAGTCCATACGTACGCACAAGCGACAGTATCATTCTGTTGATATTAAATTAATATATAATTTTATGGTATATCATATATACAGAATAATTATCATTTTATATTTATTATTTACATCAATTACATATCATTGTCATACCCATCCAAATAATAATGTTTTTGAATAACAATTACACCACGACGTGGAGACGGAAAGCCGTACGTACGCACGTATGGTGACATGTCATTCAAAGGATGGATTGAATACTGAATATAGTTGTACCATATTTATAATAACATTAAAATATATAGAAGATACTGGAGTTATTATTTTATAATGGAAATAACAAAGAAAGAATAAGTTGAAGAAGAATGGAACATGAAAAAGGGTGGTGAAAACATTACCTCTTCTTCGGGTTCTTTCTTTGGATTTGATCATGGATCCTTAGGTTGGCTTTTTGATCCAAATATGGCCTCTAGGATGAATTGAGGGAAGTTTATAGAATATTTGGGTAGGTTTTGGCCGTATAAAAAGGCTTTTAAGGTGTGTAGAATTGGTTAGAAGTGGTGTTCTTCAATAAGGGGGGGAGGAGATCTTTAAGAAAAACATAAAGTATTAATTTATAGTAAATTCATATTCGGTTTCTAATGGATCCAAAGTGCATTATTCAAAGTATATTTTAATTATGGGTCTAATTTCTTTGAAAAAATATATTTTAGACATGTTTGGGTCATTATATTAACCTTATCGTTTAGTTTTAACACATGGTAAATTAGATTGACATTTACCATGTCACTTTGTATTTTTATATTATATTGTTTAAAAACATACAATATACATCCAAAAGACCCCAAAGTGGTCCAGTAATGATAAAAATATAATGATAAAAGTTTTTTGGACGACCCTTATATATTTAGAAACATAATATCAATTAATAATATAATATTTGTTTTAAAAACTCATTTATGTCAATTTTGACGCTATTCAATAATTAATTTTTTTTAAAGACTTAACAACTTTATTAATTCAAAAAAAATTCGTATAAGTAATAATAACATGGGATATTAACCAATAATATTCATGGATGTCATCAAAACATTAAAAACATATTTATTTTAACATTTCTAATACCAATTATTTGATTCTTTCATTAATAAGGAAAATACTGCATCATTATTGTGTTATAAATGAATTTAATTATTATATGTCTAAAAATTATAAATAAAATACCATTATATAGGAAATATTTTTATCTTTCTAATGAATATTTAGAGGATAAAATCCAACATATATAACCATTATGTAAAAATTGTTTTTCTAAAAGATATATGCTTATGTCATTTCTGTATTTATTTTAACTTAATTAATATAAGGCGTCATTATCACTTACAAGTGGCTCCATGGGGTCCTGAAATTGACCCAAAGATGCCCATTGTCGGATATGTATCAACCAATAGGGTTTGGACACGTTGTTGGGTAATTTATTTTTATTATAATATTCATTTTTTACCCTAATTTACCGGATTTACCCTTTAACCATGGTAAATAAAATATTTACCGAAGTAATTATTCAAAATGTGTAAAAATAAAAATTAACTATTTACACAATTTGGAAATCCTGATTCTAAATATGAAATCCAATTTTCAAAATTCAAAACAATGAAGTGGCAGAAATTAATTTAAAATTATTTCCTGTTGTTAAAACAAAAAGTGTGTTTTTAAAAGATAAAAAACTATCAAAAGATTGTCACTTGTTTATGTCCGGTTTAATTGTGAAATTATTTACAATGACAAACCTTGTATTAAATGGTAAAAATATATTCTAAATAAAATTTAAAACCACTCAAATTCAAAATTTATAACTGTTAATTATTTCGATTAAAAAAATTGTTTTTAAATAAAATTTTGTAATTTTCACTATTCATTAAAAATATAAAAGTTATCCAAAAAGTACCAAAATTTCACCGTAGGCTAATTTTGATATTCCGAATCCAAAAATGATGTCCATTTTGAGAAATAAAATTTATAAAATTTCAAAAAATTGTTATTACTATTCATAACGGATACTTTGATTGGTCGTGCTGTGTTAGAATCTCGAAGTTGCATACAACACATGCTACTATATTATTCAAAGTGAATCGTACTGTAGAATATTGGGGTGTTACACCATTAACCAGGAGTTTTATAAGTAGGAACAGTCATCAAATGCTTCTTATGCTTGGTGGAAATTGCCATTACATGTTTTACATAGTCTGACTGGTCACACTAATCAGCCAATACACCCAGCACAACATCATGCATCTTTAGTTCCTTTTCTACATGGTTATTGCCATTACTGATCCCACCATGAGCCAAAAATTTCTTTATAATTAGCTACAGGTGTTTCACTAAATCTATTCCAGCGACCAGATCTTGAACCAATTTCTCACAAGAACCACAAACTTCCACAGCTCACATGTTCTGAAAATAATGTTCAAATAAGAATTATATTGCTTTCTAGACAATCCTCCATGCCACATCCTAAAAATACCATAGAGATCACAATTATTTTCTATTTATTTTTAATTAGTAATTTATTTTTATTAGTTTTATTTAAATTATTTTTTATTATTTATAAATTTTCCTATTTACATTTATTCATATTTGTATATATATTAATGATAAAATTTATTCATTTTTTATATGTCTTTAACTTACATAATTATTATAATATATTAATTTTTCATAATATGAGTATAGTTATCATAATACAATACATATATCATAATATTATCACATTTACTAATACATGTTATATATATAATATTGTTTATTTTTAAAATTTTTTAATTTACGTATTTTGATTTTTAATTAGTTTTTATAATTTACATTTTAATATTCATTTTTATATAATTTGTAATTAATTGTAAAATTTATATTTGATTTTTATATCTATTTTCCCCTAGTATTTATAAGTTCAATATTATTCCCTAATGAAAGACACACATATTAGTGTTTGCCAGCTATTTCTATCAAATGATTGATTTATTAGATCATTTTTAGGATCAATAAACATATAGATTTTTTAGAACTAAAAAAGATCCGATAAATCACGAATTTTATTATGGTTTCCATTAAAATGTTTAGAAATGTAAAATTTATTTGTACTTTTTACTAGAATTGATAAAACTTATTCCTCAATTTTAAATGACCCCATAACAGGATCAGTTATGCCCACATCATTCATGGCCTCACTAAAGTCATCTCCTCTTTTCACCATCTTTGAATATTTTGAAAAAATATACCCTTAAATCTAAGGTATTTTATTCATTACTCATTTTTAATTAATCCTTCAACACATTCTATTTTTTGGGTTCTTCTCATTTTGATGATGTTTTGGTACTTCTGTGACACCCATGGTTTCAGGAACATAACCCATGTTTTTTCTGTTTTGACTCTATATATTATTTGTGTTTTGTTTAGGGTGGTTTGGGATGTTTCTATATTTTTTTGAGGTGTATATTGAGCAGCACACATTGTAGAAAACTATGCAACACACCCAAAAAAACGTGTAACATGTTTTGTGGGTCATTGGGAAGGTGCATGGTTGGCACACTATTCTCCAAAACCATGTGAATGCCTGGGGAAACAATGGAACAGAAATAGATGGAAACACACTATTGGAACAAGGTTTTTCTAACTATGTGATCCAACTATAAGTGGTGTGGGATTGAGATAGTACTACCCCATGGTTAGAACATATGTTTCCAAACTGTGCGGCTAGTTGGATTCTCTAGTAGCACATGCACTATTGGTGCATACTTTTATAAACCATGTGACAAACCACGGGCTCCCCAATATTTTTTTTTAAATCTGAATTGTGACTCATAAGACTCATTAGTTCTCTAATCCCCTATGATCATGAACTGATCCCCCTCCCTAGTCTAAAGAGATGAATCCCTCTATCCTGGAAACAACTTTTATGAAAATAAAAATGTCTCGGAGATCCGAAATCGTATTAAAGTCATTGTTATTTTATGTTCTTCTTAGATATACATTTTATTTCTCCCGTAAACCCATAGATCTTGTATGTTGTGGTTAGATATATGTTCTATTTTAGAAATATTGGTGAGATATGGTTGAATCTATTAAAGGTAATGTGTTGTGATCCCAGATCTAGAAGACCTAAGTGATGTTCTTCATTTTCAGCATCAATTGAGAGGTTGGTGGATTCCCTATCATCTCTACCATTCAATAAATTGAAATCATAGTTTTGATTAAATATTTTTCTTGAAATTATTGGGAATCATTGTCTTATTATTGAAGGAGATCCATATTTAGTGATGTGTTTGAAAGTATTGGGGAATTACATGGATTTCAGAAAGTCTTATTTGATTATAATTTCAAAATTATTTTTTAAAATTATTTTTTAAATTAATAAATACATGTTGTTTAATGATATATTTTCATGAAATAACTGTTTTTATGTGAAAAAAATAATTTCATGGGATTTAGAATACATGGTTGGCATGAGTTCATTTTTTATGTTACCCTTGGAAATGGGCATGTGCTATTTGGGAACCAGATCATTGGTCACCTTTTGATGCCTTATGGGACTACATGAAACCATTCATGTGTATGGAATAATTCCTTGGAATGCATGCGTACATTTGTGTGATTATGTGGAAGAATGAAAATAGGTATTCTAAATTATGAGAAATTTTTTAAAGACATTATTTATGGTTTTCCCTGGAAAAGATTTTTGGTTTTCATATAAATAGATTAAACTGCTTCCTTTAAAATGATTCAAATAAATGGTCTTTATGGATCTTGTCCTATTGTCGTGAGTTGGTAGGTCTTTGAGGAAATACATGTATTTTTATACTCATCCACTACTAGGTCACTTTGGTTTATTTATATATATCATTTGTATGGATATCTATAAGGGAAATGTATTATACATCTCTAGGAATGCACCTTGATACCTTCGGTTCGGTAGGTGCAGTTAGAACCTATAGCTCGTTCATATTTTACTTATGAGAATATCACATGGATGTATTTGGGTCTTTTCATGTTTCATCCTTTTTAATTTTTTATGTTTGGTTTCATTTATACTTTATTTTATATCCTACATTGGTTTTTAAATTATGTTGTGTTTTTTATTCATGCATCATATATGAGGATACAAGGATAAATATTCAGTGTTGATATGTTGTTCTAAATTTAATGGTAAAACATCCCCCCAACAGGTTCTTAATACATTGTAATTTATTACATTCTATTGGTGTATTGTGAATGTCGCCTAAGGCCTATAACACCTTGGTAACTTCTAAAGCTAATGATACAGGGCAAGATGTTATAGCTTGTTTTCATGATTATTGGTTCTTATAATTGGTTCTTCTCTTCTGGCTGATGTTTAGTACCCCATGGTTTTCATAAATCATAAAAAATAAAATCTTATTCAATTTTATAATCCACTATTATTCTTCATCTAAATATTTACTCTAATTTCAACAAAATCTTTTGATATTTTATTTTATATATTTACATTATACTGTTTTATTTCCATAATAATTTAAGAATTATTTTCGTTATATGTATTATAAAAACCAATCATTAACAATTTCCATTTATAATAGATATTTTTTTCATTTAAAAATATTTTTTTTGAAATTTTAATTGTTTTGCAAAAATTTATTTGAATTGGATCCATTATTTTATTTTATCAAAGAGAAGTACTACCAATTTTTTAAATATGAATTTCAAAATTTAATGGGTAAATTATAAAAAGTAATTATTCTAATGATCTTTCAATTCAAAATTTATAAAAAATTCATATTAAAATACATTTACAATTATAATTAATATAACTCTCCAAATATTGTTAAACATTATTTTAAAATTTTACATTATTTTCAAATTGATATGAATAAAAAAATTAAATTATCCTTTTTCTATGAATTAAAATTTTTAGAATACTATTGTTTCTATTTTTAATAACAATTTTTTTTATTTTATGAATTCCATTACTCATTAAAAATAACCTGTTTGAATCAATATATCCTCTTCGTGATTATGAAATTTAAAAATTTGGGTTATTTTGGTAAAAACATTCATTTTTACCTGTCCACCCTTTATAATAATTATTTTAAAAATCTCATGTCATATTAATTTTTTTAAAATTATTTCCAAATTTATAATTTGAATATTATATCGTTTATAAATTTACAATGGTAATAACCATAATCGATATGATTACATTATTTTGAACACTTTAGAAAAATATATAAAATGTATTAGTTTCTTTTATAGTGAAATATTATTATACAAACAAAAATACTAAAATTTTATTCTAATTATAGAACCACTATTACCCACCCTCTATTCCATCAAGTGGGAAGTGAAAGTGTCACTCGTGTGTATGTGTGGACTACCACATCCACACCATGATACAATTCAATTTTCATGTCTACATTTCACAGATGGTTACTATAATGGATCCAATATTTATATATGATTTTTATGATATGAGTTTTCTATTGAAGTTATAAAAAATATATCCACCTTCTTAATTCTCCATCCTTTGGAAAATTATAACATCTCTCGTGCGTACATGTGGACTACTACCACCCTGAAGTGATGTTATTTTTTTCAATTCTACTTTACATGGATTGTAAAAATAACAGTTTTAATGATTTTATATGATATAACAATGATTCTATTAATGTGAATTATTTTTTTCATCCAACAAAAAATATAAAAATGTTAGTTCATACATACGACCTGTCATCTCCATGAATGGTGTAATTAATTTTTCTATCTCAATCATTTATATACGAATATATATATATATATTATTAATATATACAATATTATAACATGGCTAAAATTATTTAAATGAGGGAACCATGATCAATGTACAAGGACCAAAACTACAGAACTAGGATTTCCCTGAAAAAAAAAATAGTTAACATTAGGAAAGGATGATCTTAATACTGAATTTATAATAATCAGGTGTCAAAATGTTATAAATGGATCATATATGATATGATATTTATTTTCATGAATTTTTTATACAACTAAAATTAATTTCAAATTATTATACTAGATGTTAGATAAATTTTAATGAAAGTCAAACTCATGCTAAGAGATTTATGTTTCACTCTCAATTTATTTATTTATTTTATATTATTTATTATTTTATTATTTTATTTTTACATAAAAATTGATTTTTTTTATTTTTCATTAATATAATAATTAAAAATATTATTTTTTTGATTTATAATAGTTATTTTGTTTAATTTATTTATTTATAAAATATTTCATAACTTTTTTTTCTAATTATACATTATTATTTGTGGTTATTTTTTATAAAACATTAATTTTTTTATGAATTATTTTTACCCATACGCAACCTTTAAAACAAATATTTACCTTTTCCTGAGAATTTAATTATTCTTTCCTTTACGTAGATTTACTTTTACCATTATAAATGTAGTATAATTTTTATCATATCTTTATGAAAGTTCAACTTAACCTTATTTATGTGATTTATTCATATGTTTACACTCACACATTTTATAGCATACCCTTACGTACATAGTTTACTTATTTTTTTACCATTATAAAACTCGTAATTACCCATATGTTTCTTCTAAATCACTGATATATAATTCTTTGAATTTTGGATTTACCCTTATGAATCTCCCTATTTACTCTTATGCATGTTTAGTTTACAATTACCTAGATTGTAAAAAGGAATGGTTCCCTTAACCCAGTTGTGATTTACCCTTTTGTAAATCGTAAAAATTCATTATTACCTTTACAAAAAAATTCTTTAACTTTACATGATCTATTTAAAATTTGTGTGACCTTAATATAGTTATTAAGTTACCCTTATATTGGTTTGTATACCCTTACACACCACATATTTCTTTAACAAATGCAATTTTTATTTCATTTTACCCATACACAATCTTTTAAACATATTTTATACCTTTAAGTATGCATGTAATTTAACCCTAACATAAAATATGGGTTTATTTTTTTCCTTTTTTAATGATTTTATTGATACTTTTATAATTTTTTTATTCATATAAAAATTATTAGATAGTTTTAATAATTTTATAAATATATATTAATCATATAGATTGTATCAGAACTATTTATATAGTTTTTTAACAAAGTTATATGATGATTAATTTGGTTCCTCATTCAAGTATATTTTTATAGTATGAAACTAAAATATTTTAATTTTATTTGCTTGTTTTAATTATTTCTAAAATCGCTTTTAAGAAAAAAGAAGTTATTCAAACTAATTTTATGGTTTTTAATATAACTCATTAATTATTTTATATTATCACATGTATAAAAATAGAATGTTATTTAAAATTAATATTTTGAATATTATTTAATATCTCTTCGGATATTTCTATATTTTATTTTACCTATTGTTGTCAAATGCTTTCAAATATGTTTTTTTCAATTTATTCAAATTGTACATTTGATTTTAAATTCAAAAAATAATATGTTCCTTAACAGTTCTATAATTAGAAAATAGTATTAATTTTAATTTTATTTTTTGTTTCCTTGTTATTACCTTGGTCTTATTGATTTATTATTAATTAAAGGGTTTGTGTAATTCATTATAAATTGTTAGTCAAGATTCATAGAATCTAGAATTCAATGATTTACTGTTCCAAAACATTTTAGAAAATTTTGGATGAAATCAATAGCTATAAATATTGAACAACTGAGGCTTTAGAAAATAACAACCCATATTAAACAACTTTATTATTCACTGTACAAATGTTCTTAGTTTCTCTTCAGTCTCTTCAAAGCTTCCTCTTTCAAAATAATATTCTTCCTTAAAAGTGTTTGTGTAAAAATTATAGTATCTTTCTCACTATATATATTCTCATTCCCTATTTATGTTTTCTATATCACATGGTGGAATGGAGACTAAGCTATAAATACCCCTTCCTCACATTTCTTCTATTTCATGGTTCTTTCTTCCATTAATGTAAGGGACAAATATTTACTTGTCCTTTTCATTTAAAAAGAAAAGGGACTATCCATTTTAGGATTATAGATTCTCCATTAGAGAGAAAGTTTCTTTGTAACTACATTCATGTTATGACTTAATAATAAAGGGATAGTATTCATATCTTGACTTAAATTAATGAAAAGGGACTAATATATTAAAACATCATGATATTGAAGTTGTTTATTTAAGGGTACCTTTTAGAAAAATTTATGATCTTATTTACCAGATATCATGTACCATTTACTTTATATGATTTAATTTATTTATTAATATTAATAGCTATTTTCATAATTTGGTTTATCCAACCAACACGCTTCATCGACTTATTCTCAAATAAAACTTTTCTAATTTCTTCCACATTTAATTTTACTATTGTTCTATCAATACTTTGATCATTTTATTCTATTAAAATATTTTAAATTTATTCAAACAAAATTAAAAATGTATTTTTTTCCATTTAATTTTTTAAAGGGAAAATCACCCCCAAAATTCTATAATATCTTCTATATTAGACATATATTTGTTATTAACGGGTTTTTGATTTATAAAATTGAATTTGTTTAAAAAATATAGTATTATTTTTTTATTTTCAAAGTCTATATATTTTTTTCAAATAAAGATATCCTTTTAAAATATATTTTCAAGCACCCATGGCTGTCCCAATTGAAAAATCACTAAGTTATGCTCAATTTTTTAATGGTAGAAATTATTCTCATAAGAAATCTAGAATTTAAAATTTTCTTAGATCATTATGTTATCATATTTATAAAATTTTTATGCATCACTATTCTCTTTCATCTGATAAAGAATAAAAATTTACCCCTGGTGATATATCAACTTTGAACTTAAAGGTAATGTAACGATTGAATTAAATTTTGGTTTACATATAATTGAGTTTAATTGATTTTCTTCATGTATTACTACACATGAAATCATGAAATTATTATTAGTTACACATGTGGGTACAAATAAAGTTATAGATGGTATAAGTGACATGTTTATGAAATATTTTGAGAGTTTCCCTATACATCCTAATGAATATATGACTTATTTGTTTAATATATTTACATGTATTTTTATTGGATAAAAGATGTTGGTTATAGTCTTTCTACAGATTCATTATTCTGGAAAATAATTTAGGTTTCACTAAGAATTTGTGCTTAAAAATTCCCCATAATGTAAGAGGTATGTGATGTAAACACCATGATTGTCAAAGAACTCATAAGTTCTCTCATGAAATATAAAATAACCATGATGAGACATGTAAAAAATATAAATAATAAGGAAAGTAAAATAAAACAAAAATCACATTAAAATAAAACAATGGTAAATCATTTGAAAGTGACTCCAGTATTGAATCTTCACCAAGATAATGGATAGGAAGAAGATAAATAATAGATCCACTCGATATTTTTAAAAAAAAAATTAATAAAATCATGGTAACTAGTATTAGTTTATAAAAATAATTCCACATAAAAAATATTTTCACAATTACTAATAAAAAGTCAAAATACAAGTTTTGGGTAAGAAATATTTAATAATATCAAATTAGACTGCTATTGGGGACTCAATTTCAACATATTAATCAAGAAATTAAAGTCCAATGTGTCCCATGACCCATGCCAATGATAGAATTGAAGTTAATTCTAAAAAATTTCTATCTCTCTATAATTCTTTTTTTTTATCTTCTAACTATTCTACATTTATTTAACTTATTAATATATTATCAATTATAAAAAATAAATTCATAATTTTTCATGTGAACTTATTTCAAAATATAAATAACTTAAAACTAAACACAAAAATTCAGTTTCTAATAATGATCACCCTTTAAAATAAAACAATGATATTATTCTAAAATTAAAACATCATTCAGTGATTGGAATTTGGAAATTTCAAATTAATGTTCTTAATTATAATATTCTCATTTTTTCCAAGGGGAAGAAAATTTAAATAACTCTTTAGGTTCTCAAAAACCTATTAAACTAGTTATGATTTTGGTTTTTGAAAACAATCTATTTTTTCCAATTTTTCTAAATGGTCTATTTTTATATAGGGAAAATTTCAAAATAATTGTAATTATTAAATGAAAATTCATCAAATAGTTTCTCAATAAAATTTTAAAAATCATGGACAAGGTACATGAATGTTAATTTATCATTCTTATCAATTTTAAAAATTAAAATTTCAAACAAATTAGGTTTTGGTTACTAAATCATTATTATCAAATCTTAGTGGACCCAGTATTTTTTCACCAACTCAATGTGTAAAATCTAAGTTAAGTGTATCAAATATATGGGTACCAAAATCTATAGTTTCTTAAATTTTTTTAGAAAAAGTGAAAAACATAAGAATCAAAAAGGTATATTCATAGTGGGGATTAAGGAATATGTGGGGTGATTTTTCTGAATTTAATAATCTCAATGATTTTTTTGGAGGACATGTAACCTTTTGAGGCACATCAAAATTAAAAAATACACGCATTTTTATGATTAGTTTCTCAAAATATTCTCTTATTAATGAATAATTATGTATCAAATTATTGAAAGATAATATACTATGTATTTGTATGGTATGGGATTGAGGTTTAAAAATCACTTTTAATAATATTTTTTGTTGATTTTTATTTTAATAGATTCATTTTATTTACCACATTCCCCAATAAGAATGTTTACATTATTGATTTAGAATCTGTAGTATGTTAAAATGTTACTTGTTTTAGGGATCAAAATAATTATTCATGGATTTGGAATATGTTCTTTGTCCATTTAAATATTCTTTTTTTTTATTGCAATCAATTATAACTAACAAATATGAGATTTACTAAAAAATTCTTTTAAATAAAACTTAGTTTGTAAACATTCCCAACATGGAATAAAATATATGTATTACTTCAGAACTAAAATCCACTTTTCCACTTCTAAATCCCTATAATTATCCACCTTGGTCATTTTTGACTAACTCATTTTTCTATTATCAGAGTTAAAATTTACAATTTTTTATTATTTCTCTTTTATAATATCTACATGGGTTTCCATCATGGCTCATAACAATTATCCTTGCAACAACTTCATCAACATTTCATGATATATAAAAATTGAGAAAGTGTATAAATTCTTTTCCCTTCGATGTGAACATAGTGGATAATTAGTTAAAAAATTGATGTTTTTTGTTCTTATAAATTTTATCATAACCCATTTTCCTCTCATTGAGTACCTAAAAAAAGTTGGTTATCAAATGAAAAATAGGACCCTATAAGAAATATTTTGTACATTCCTTAATTAGTTTTTGCTTTGTCGATATTTCAACGAAAAGGTGGAAATACAACATATTTTATAATTAATAGTTTCCTCATAATAACAAAATTAAGAAAAAAATATTCTGAACTTTGGAATGAAAATATTACAAATGATTAATTCTTTAGAGTCTTCACTTGTCCATTATATATCCATAAAACCAAGAATAATTTCAGAAATGTTGACCCTGAATCTAATGATGGAATATTTATTGGGTCCTCAAACTCATGAAAATCTTTCTGAGTCTTCAATAATAGGACCAAGATCATGGAAGAGTCCATTCAAAGAAAATTTAGTTAGAATATTTCTAAATCACATCCCTAATGTGATAACGATGTTGACCAACCATGTTCAACCCTTCCACGACCTCAATATTGTAAAATAAGTGAAGTTGATCTAGAAACCAAAACTTCTACTTTACCATAATCTTGGACTCATTTAAAATCCCATTCTCTTGAGAATATTATCATAGAATTCCAATCTTTAACTCATACATGAAGGTCATTATAAAATATGGTTGATCATGAAGCTTTTTTCTCTCACATTGAACCTCTAAAAGTGCTTGATCAACACAATCAAACACGATCATCATAGGAATGGGGTTTTAAATTGAAATTTATTTTTTAATTATTTTCTAAAATATAAATTTAAATTACTTTTAAAATTTTATTTATAAATTTATTTTTTAAATTAATTTTTAAATTCTTTTTAAATATCATTTTTAATTTGATTCAAAATCTATTTTTAACTTTCTTTTTAAATTTTATTTCAGCATTTCATTTTAATTTACTTAAAATTTATTTAATTATGAAAATGGTTTAAAAAACTATAATATTTTTAATTATTTTCTTATATAGTATAAATTGAATGATCCCTTTAACATTTATGAAATATTAGTTGAGGGGGAGCTAATACTATTAATACTCAAATGATCCTAGAGGAGTATTTTACTTTTACAAATTATTTTTCCAAATGTAAAATTTTGTTTTTTACACAAAGTCATTTATTTTTTAATATATATATATATATGTCAATTATTTATTTTAGCTATTAAACTCTATTTTAAATATTGTTAAAACTCATCCCTATAAAATATTATTGGTTTTCAAAATATTTTAAAAAATATAATTTTCCTCTCTTATGAAAGAAAATTAATCAATATAAAAAAGGACTTAATTTTTTCTTATTGTTATTTAACTCAATGTATAACATGTTTTTAATAATCACAAAGTAGGGAATTTTTACAATCCCATTACAAAGAAAGAGAAGTTATTTTTGTGTGAGAAGTTTTATTTTATACTCTTGATTAATTTAATTTTGTATTCAAGTGTTTGCAATAATATAAAATGGGGAAATTATTTTTCTTTCCACAACTATTTGTTTTTAATGATCACAACAATTAATTAAATTATTAATTTTAATTATTTATAATTTTGATTTTATTTATTAATTATTATTATTTTAATTATTGATTTATTATTATTTTTATTTAATTATTAATGAAAAAAATATTGGTTTTTTATAATAATTATTGTGGACATTAATTTCTTATTAATAATTTTATTATTTATTTTAATATTTCTACATAATTATTATGGTTATATTTTAGGAAACATGAATTTTTTGAGTTTTATTTTTACACTTTTGTATCATTTATAAAAATATCTTCACCTTTACGTGTGATGTTATCATTTTTTACACTTATATAGCTATCCATTTACACATAAACATCCATAAGAATTTTTTTCTACCCTTATGCAAGTTCATCTTAACCTTATAGAAGAAATGTACTCATGTGTTAACCCTTACATGAGTTCTAGCTTATTCATACTTAAGTAGTTTAATTATTTGTTTTCCTATTCATAACTCCCTATTACAGTTATGTGAATTCTAAAATACCCATATATAAGTAGTTTAATTTCATGTTTACCCTTATAAAACACTCTATTTATCCATAGGCATGTTCATTTTATCCTTATATAGACTTTATAAATTCAAACATACATTTACACAATTATGGTTTACCCTTATGTAGGATGTAGAAATTCATTCTAACCTTTATGTAGCTATGATTTACCATTGTGTGATCAACTTAAAATATGTGTTGTGTTTATTCAATTATTATACGTTACCCACACCTAGTTATCTATATCCTAAAAATAGTGGATTAAAATCTAGGACACCTTTATGTAGCACATGTTACATTTATGCATTCTATTGTTTCTTCATTTTACCCTTATAAAGCATGTGAAATTTATTTTTTTCTTTTACATGTACATGAAATTTAACCCTTACCTAGAATCAAAATTTTCAATTTCCTATATATTTTTTTAATATGCTTGGTTTTTTTATTTTTTCATGCATATAACGCCTTTTTAAATAGTTTTAATGATTTTATAAATTTACATTAATGTTTTAAATCGTATGAAAATTATTATTTCTATTTTACTAATTATAATTATATTTATATTAATTTTGTTCTTATTTCACATATATTTTTATATTATGAAACTCATATATTTAAATTTTATTATTCTGGTTGCATTTGTTTACTTTTATTATTTCTAAAATCATGTTTACGAAAATAGAAGTTACTCAAATTTGTTTTAATATTTTTAATGATTTTTTTATGTTTTATATTATAAAAAGAATAAAAATTAAATGTTATTTGAAATTCAAATTTATAATTCTATAGAATAACTTTTGTGAGAAAAAAGTTTTACCTATTATTATGGATGTTTTAAAAAAGTGTTCTTACATTAATTTCAATTGTTAAATTATTTTTTAACTCAACTGATAATATATTTATTATAAATTTGATAATTATAAAACAATATTATTATTATTATTTTGAATTTAAATTTCCAAACTATTACCTTGGTATTGTTGGAATATTATTCTTTAAATGGGTCATGGAATTCATAGAAATAATGGTGGTTAATGTTCATGGAAGGTGGAATTCAATGAATTAAAGATACAAATGACTTTAGAACAATTCTAAATGAATTTTTGGCTGTAAATATAGACCATTATATTACTTTTCATACAATAAGACATCTACAATAGATTTTACATTCATCCTACTATCGTTATCAATGTAATACATGATCTTCAAAGCATTCCCTTCTTAAATAATCTACTTCCTTCAATGAATTTTTGAAAAATTTGTAATATTGTTCTCAAACACTCTATATTTTCATTATTCCCTCATTTGTTCATATTCCATGGGAGAATTGAGACTATTTTAGAAAGATAATATTTAATTATTTCTACTATTTTTTGGTGCTTACCACAATTTATTTAAGGGACTTAGGTTTACTTGTATTTCATTCTTTCAAAATACAAGATAATATTCATTTATTTATTCCATTAATAAAATTATTAACCCATATTTAATACATTGAATCATTTATTTTATTAAAATATTTGTAATATATTGAAACAGAGTTTTTAAAATCACATTATTTTCCATCAAAAATTTTAAAGGGAAATTCAACCCCTATTCCCAATTTTATCCTGTCTCCAAGCTACATACATTTCATGATCTACCTCTCAAGAATATCAAGACTTTTATAATCCTATTTTTATTTAAGTAGATTTCATACGTTCCTTTTGTTCCCCTCTCATTAAGTAATCAAGATAATAAAATAGCACTATTAAGTAAAAAAGAATTTATTTCTCTCTTTGATCAAAAATCCTTTTTCTTCAATGTCTATGATTTATAAATATGTTTTCAATAATTTTTTCACTATTATACTATGATTAATAATGTAATTTTTACTAATATTACATTTTTTAGAAATTCATATAAATGGGATCTTTCTAACTTATTGTAATGAACGTTCTTTTCTAGTAAATATGAAAGAATATTAGTTTTTATGTACATAACATGAAAAAATTTCCCACCATCAAGATTATTCTATTCATTTAAACTACTATTATAAGATTCTGATGTATATTGAAAGTAAACTTTTTCCTTAACATTTTGTAATTTTTAAAATTTTAAATAAGTGATTTCAAAATTAAAAGGGTATCTTCCTAAAGAAATATTTCAGGTGATCTCTTAATGTAATTTTTTTATAATAAAATCTATTAATGTTAGTTATTCTTTATTGGGGACAATATCCAAGGATTTCATACATAATATTTATTCGGTTGGTTTGTGATTATGATGATTAGATATTTATAAAACACATTTAATTTCATTGGGTTATGCTATTATAAAATGATAAAAATTTTCTGAATCCCATTTATTTTACATAGGTTATGGAATATGATAAATGATTTATGATATTATAGCACCCCTATGAATTTTTTTTCATTATGTGATGAGTGGCCCCAAAATTATATAACCCTCAAATAAATTGTAAAAATATTTATATCTCATGAGATAATAAGTATCGGAATGGGGAGTAAATTCATTTCAATTAGTGATTCTTTCCACTATGACAGTCTTGGGAATGAACCATGACTACAGATATAATGTAATGATCAGTAAACTCAATATACTTTAATAATATTCTCAAAAACCCTTGGTTAATGAAATTATTTTCATTTCTTATATGTCTACCAAAAAATACATCTCATTCCAATGTTATTGTCTCATAGATAATATTATTGGATCCTCTATGATTTAGGACTTATTTACTTCCAAGTTGAATACCATGACTCAATATTAAGATCATTTATATACATATTATTCATTTCAAATGTTTAATTTTTATTATCATACCATTATTATCGTTTTATGTTTAAGTGGTCATCGATATATCTCTTGTTTACCATTACTAAGAATATGAGCACAAATTGTCTTATATTTCACTAACCCAGTTTAAAAAGAATGGTTTTAATTATGATATTTCTTATAGGGGTGGGATTTATGAAGAACGTAGAGGAGGACGATGTAGATATCTTATAAACTAGTTATTTATGAATCTAGTTTTCTAGAGACACTAATACTAAATAATCATATCTTGGATCATCATATTATATATTCAATATTAATTTATTAATATATAATACTAATGTATAAAAATCATAGTTCAATGTAGTTGTTATCAGGTTTATCTACCTATAGAAATTACGATGATAAAATTTTACTATAAACTCTCGGGATAATTATAATTATAATATAACATATATAAGTATTGGTAATATAGAGATTATGTGGTTTCCCAATATGAATATTGTTACTCAGACTCTAATTTTTTTATTCTAGTTAATGGTCGGAACCTAAGAAACCATGATAATGCTGATTGAGATGGAAAATGAAGTTATTTTATTCCTAAGAAACCTAATTTTATGAGATATTGAATGAGAACTATTAGTTATATTCGTATGAACCATTCTCATGATATAAATCATATTCAGTTTCCAAATGAGAAAATGAGGGAACAATGTTCAATTGAGCCCTACATGAGGTTGCATCAACATTTTTTTTGGGTGGGTTTACTAATCCACTAGTTTCTAATCATTCGACTAGAACCACTAAAAATATATTTTCCATTATCTAGTGTTCGGAACCAGAAAATGTTATTTTAGTTATTTATCATTTAGAAGGATTATCATATCAATGGTAGAATCTTATCAAAAATGTATGGAAGGAGGAAAAAATTTAATACATTGGGTGCCATGATTTTAGGATATAATTTTTCAATAAGTAATTTCATATTTTTCTTCATATTAAAATAGAGAATTAATTCCTCGATATATAATGTAGAAGGAAAATTAATCTGTTAGTACATAAGAGGAAAATTTAATAAGACGTATAAGTGATGCCTTATGTATTATCATCCAACTAAAAATTAAGGTTGATCAAATATTTAATGGATTAAAAATAAGAATCTAAGTGAATTATGAATAAGATAATTCAATTGATATAAAAAATTAATCAATGTGATTTGAGGTTGGTGATACAGATTGTAGTTACCTAGACATATAAAGATTTTAATATGAAAATAATGATGGAATACAAAGGAAATTCTAATATCCAAAATAATGGAGAGAAGAATATGGGATTTATTTTATGATAAAAGTGTGGATGAAAACATGTAAGTAATTTTAACAAGGGAACTGTTAAATTTTCTAATTGTGCAAATAATGTTCATCAAGTAATCAGATTCCCTAGTGATGGGACGAAGAATTTATCTAATGATGGGGAAAATGCACCATAGAATACACTACCCACACTAAAATGTTTAAAATACAATGAGTATGGAAATTATGAAAACCAATTACCAAATAGAAAGGTTAATGATGATGATTCACTTTAGCAACCTATTAATCATTGATACAAAGATAAATTTTAGGTGATAAATATTACCAATGTGGGGTATGGTAAGGAAGTGGTGAAAGGTGTAGTTTACATCAACTCTAGAACTGCTAATGTGTTATTTAATTATGTATCTACCAACAATTTTACCTTTTAAAATTTTTGAAAGGTACCACATCACTACATTATTGATTATATATTGATTTAGTAGTAAAAACTCTTAATTTTATTATTTACACATCTTAATTTTATTGCACCTCTTCAATTGATGATTTTAGTAATGTGATTCAAAAAGAATTCATTATTATTCCCTTTGCTGAATTAGATGAAATCATATTCTTTGATTATATTTCTTTACAAAAATACAATATCTATTGTTGGATAAGGTAATTCAAATTTAACATTCTAAAACAACTTATTATTATCAATTAGTGAGATGATAATTAAAAACATATAGTAGAAATTATTTCCATTTTATGGGTAATTGACTAATAATAATAAATGTTTTTTATCTTATATTGTTGGGAAAAACTCAAAATCAATTATATTCCAATTTTATGCGAATTTTTTGATGTATTTTTGGAAGAGTTTTCTAGTTTTCCTCTAAATCAAAAAGATAACATTCAACTGAACTCATTCATGTTTCTTCACCTATTTCAAAGACTCTATATATAATGGTCTCAATTTAGTAGTAGGAATAAAATAATAAACACTTGTAGAATATTGATAAGGGATTCATTCATCTTGGTGAATCAACAAGGGGTGCAACTAATTTTTTATGAAGAAGAAAGAATAATTGTGACCCAGAATTAATTATCAGGAATAGATCATGACCAAAATCAAGAATATGTATCCTTAAACATGTATTCAATATTTTTTAGATCAATTACAAGAAGGACAATATTTTTCCTAGATTGATCTTCGATCTGGATATGATCAGTTGATGGTCAAAAGTAAAGACATACATAGAAAAAAATTCTTATGGGGTATGTACATTATGAATTTTAAATGATTTTATTTAGAAATACTATTACCCATTAAATCTTCATTGATTTAATGAATATTATTTATATATTACGTTGATCAGTTTGACATTGTCTTTATAGTTGATATTAGAATATATTAAAATTGAAATTTAGATAATAAATTTTCCATCCTAGATAAATTGTTTCCTATCTATCAATGATTGTGGCATTATTCTATGGGTTCAGAATTCATAGGATATGTTATGGGAGTTTTTTCATATTCTGAGTTGTTTTTTTCTTATAGGGAACATTTATAGCATAAATATGTCATTGAGAAAAATCAAAAAAAGTCATTTTGAGGTGTGAAAAAATCAAAGTTATAAAACCCTATTTTACATCATAAATATTACTCAAGATAAATTATCCCAAGAACCATATTATTCAGCGTACATGAATTATAGGGAGTTTACACCCTAAATTTTTTATTTAAAATGTAAACCCCTCATTCCTAGAATGTTTTATATACTATAGGAATGAATCCAAAATCCTTCTGTTTCATCATATTGGCCCCATACACTAGGTCCCTTTAAGGTGAGTTTGTGTGTTCCATTCCCTATAGATTGTTTTTTATTGAATATTATCTCCATCATGGTTAGTTGTATCCCTTTATGTAAGTGGAACCACGAAAATTATTCATTTATCTAGTATCATTACTATTTTTGGGATAATTTTATGAGATAATTTGATCTTATAAAGCTTCTTGGGTAATACCTTCTAGATCCATTGTTTTATCTTCTTCTGAAGGCCATCCCTTATGTTGGTTGTGGTTTAGAATATTAGTTTCTTGAGGTATGTTTTGAAATATCCACTTTTTCTAACATTCATCTTATGTAATTCAATTTTATGTTGTGGGAATCGATGATAGGGCCCACACCTTTTTTTTAGGTTTCTCCTAGTATATTTGGATCTTGTTTCATGTAGTTTATGATTCAAGTTTGAGGTTTGTGGTTTTATCTCTAGCCTATGCTGGTTGAACCATAATTTCTATTGGTATTATAACTTTTTTTAAAATAAATTGGCATGATTTTTTTTCAAAAAAATGTGTTTGAGTTAAAATACCTGGTTTTACTTGTTTTTCAAAAAGATTGGTTGATTTCAAATCATTTGGAAATTGATTGTGAAATGGGGTTTCAAGGAATTTTTTAGACTAGATAAAGGTGTATTTGGAATTTTTTATAAATGGGAATAAACATTAAAATTTATTTAAAAAGTAAAACATAAGGGAAACCTGTGGTACTTAAGTAGAATGTATAGTACTGTACCTTTTCCATTTTATAGTAAGTGGGTTTACAAATGGGTTTTTCCTTTAATTCTATGTCCTAGATCTAGGGACATTATTTTTTACATTGTTATGGGTTTCACTCATGGGGTGTTCCTCTACTATATAGGCATATGTTCTAAGGACTTCAGTGTGCACTAGTCATTGATTGTGGTACAAGTAATCATTTAGCAATGCCAATTGTAATAATTGGTTTGCTTACCATTATTCTTTATCTTTGGTATATATTCTTTTAAAAGTGTGGATTTATGATTTGAAACGATTTTACATGTATTTTGTTAGAACTATAGAAAAAATAAAATAATTACAATGATTTGATATAAAATATTTTTACTACATAGCATTCCATGGTTTCGTTAAAATGAGAATATTGGGATTATTTGTATAGAGAATAGATATAGAATTTCCCGGTGGGATCCTACTGAGCCTGTTTAGCTCACACCATACACACCCCTTTGGAAATGTATAAACACGATATTGTCTTTTGATATAAGAATTTATAAGGTACTATTGTAATGTATTGAGGTATATGTCAGCTGGGTACGAGTAGCTAGTGGTGAGATGTTGGGAGAATTCCCACATTTAACATGGATTAGTGGTTGTTGGTTTGGTTATCCTTTTAGTTTTTGAACTTTTACCTATGGTTTTATTTGTCTTTTGAGATTAATCACCTTTATTTTTTCTCTTTTATTGTGGAATATGTTTCGTTTAACATTCCTGCATTGTTTCTTTATATTGGACATATTCAACATAGTTTATTCCAGGTCCGATGAAATCATTACCTCAATTTTTTATTTGATCCTCTACTGTTCTTCATAATCCTAGGGGGATCAGGAACACCATTCTGTTATGAGGAAGATTGGGTTAGGCACCAGTTTTAGTTGGTAATTTGGGTTCATTCATTACCAAATTTTACATGTTCTTGTTCATGCATAGTCTTGGGATATTGTTATATGTGAGATATTATTTTGGGGAGTTGAGAGGATGGTTTTAGTGTGTTCATGGACAGATCATACTGTGATGACTCTCATGTAACCATGGTATGGTGGGGTATCTATCTCCTATTTTGGGTTTTGATCTTAAATCTTAGTATCTTCTTATGGTTTTTTGGTTCAGAACTAGGCTATTCTATTGTATGATCATTTCATTTTTTCTTTTGCGTATCGATTTGCCTTTAAGGAATCTTCCAATGGTTTTATAAGATGTTTTAGAAGATGAATCTTAATGGAATCCTCATTTGGAACAGATTCATATAAATTGTATCATATGGGTTTTTTCATGCAGTAGATCGGAATGTACCATGAGGTTTTTAAGTGGTTGAGGTACATCAAAGAGATGGAGAAGATACAGAACAATCATGTGAGTTCCTATGTAATAATACCCCACATATTAAGTGTATGAATTAACCCTAATAGGTAGAGTAATAGTTATAAAATATTGATAAAATCATTGACTTCACGGAGACATGTGAGGATATCAAGTTAAATTGCATGACTTTCAATCTTAAGGGTCCCAAAAAGTGATAGTGGGATTCTATTGTATAGGGATATATGCATGTGGGATTTAATTAGAAGTGTCTCAAGACCCTATTCATTGTGTACTTATCAAAGTGTATCTAATGATGGAAAATTATCTATAGTTCCTCTCTTTTTAGTTGGGAGAGCACTTGGTGTCTGAGTAAACCAATCAATTTCTGGATGTAGTTCATTTTTATAGGTAAGTGTTGAGGAATGATCAGCTGAAAAATCATAAGTATCAATAGTTTTTGTGATTATATATTATATCATAGTTATTTAAGTTCTATCTATCCACCAATAAAGATATAGTTGACCAGGCTATGATGGAAGTGATTAAAATTTCCAAAAATATCATTTATCCTTCCCATTCCCTTCTATTTAGTGGATGATTTAGTGGTTCATAGTGAATGAATAGAAAGTGGGATAATCATCATAGGGTTAGTGGTGGTGGTACTCAGAAGCAAGCCTCCTCTATACAATCAGTATTGTCCATAAGTGTTCCCTTAACTTAATACAACTATCAAAAGGTTGGAAAACACCAACACTCTTTTATATTATAAATAAAGATGTGCAATTATTTTTTCCACCATGACCACTTACATTGGATATATCATACCATGTATACTCCTCACAAAGTTTTGTGATATTTAATTCCAAAGTCCACAATAGAACATTCAATAGAGTTAATGTCAATTGGGCTCTAACCAATGTACTTACACATGAAGAACCATAACATAGTGGTATATTTTTTGGAAGGATTTATGTTAGTCGAGGGATAATGAGAGGTTACGTTTTTCTTGCATCTTCTATATAAACTATCTTATTTGATATTGGTTCATTACATTAGTTTATATTTACCCATTTTATTGATGTGTTGAGATATTCCTTAGATCGTATTTCCTCTTATATATATTTGGAAACACCTATTTTAATGGTAAAATAGTAGGGGTATAATGACTCTCTTGTCCTACGTAAATAGATGGTGCAGGGTTAGTATGAGAATTCTTGGTTATCAATTTTAATATGTCTAAATTCATCATTCAGATGGATTGGATTGTCTATCATGATGCTGAGATTGGGTTTTATCATCAAAATATGTCTTTTTTTCACTATTAATGGTAACTATTTGGTGTTTTAGGAAAAGAATGACACATGTTCTGGTTATGAATGATCTCCCCTCCCAGATCATAGGAGCATGTTTTTAATCATTACAGTCAAGATCAATGATATTTGTTATTATGTTGAAATTCACATGGTTTTTAGGTATTTCTATGATGTCTTCCCAAACCACATCTCGAGTATTATTCTATTGAGAGAGGCTGATTTTATGGTTCATTTAGAGTCATGCATGCATCCAGTTTCAAAACATTCAGATCATATAGCACCAGATTATCAAAAATAGATTAATATCTAGTGTGATGATATGATGGAAAAATGTTTTGTTATCATTAGTGTGTCGTATTTTGTATCCCTCATTCCCTTTGTTAATAAGGATGATGGTTTACTTTTATTGTTCATATACTACTAAAATATAAACTGAGTGATAGTTAATAAAAATTATCCTTTTTATTTTGTGGAAGAATTGATTGATATGTTAAAGGGGTGATTTGATTTTCAGAAATTTATCTTTGATTGGGTTATCATAAGCTCAAGATTCAGAAGTATGATACTTTAAACACTATTTTCAATAGATTTTATAGTAATTATGAATATCTTGTTATGTACTTTTGATTGGTTATTCTCCTACAGTTTTAATGGATTTTATGGAATGGATATTCCATTAGCATCTCAACCCATTTTTCATTAGGTTCATAGATGATATCCTGGATTATTCAGTATCTAAGTGTAATTATGAGAACAATTTGAATCTAATTTTTTAAATCTTGATGATCCACTAACATTATGGAAGTATTTTTAAATATAATTTCTATATTAAAGAAGTAAAGTACTTGTAAAACATGATTTTTAGTGTGTACGTTCAGTTGATCCTGTAAAGGTGAAGGATTTCCTATCATGGGAGGAACTACAAAATTGCAATGAGATATAGATACTCCTTGGACTAGCTAGATATTATTGTTTATTCATCATGGATTTAGAGAATCTAGAATAACCATTGACTACTCTTACCAAGAAAGTGGGGATGTTCAAAAGGAATGAAAATTATAGGATTCAATTAATTGTTTGAAATAAAATCATAAATCAACCTCTATTTTATTATTACCTAAGTTCATTAAGGGGTATGTCGAATAATATGATAATTATATTTCAAGTATGGGTTGTTTGATTAAGTATGATGATCATGTTTTAACCAATAGTTATCTTTAGCATCGCCTAAATAAGAAAAATTTTCCGAATCAAGATTTAAATTTTTTCATGGTTATACCTGAACATATGTGTTGGCGGAACTATCTTTTTGCGGAGAGGTTCACATTATTCTATGATCATAAGTGTGTGAGATATATCTCTTTATATAAGGATGTGAATATCAGATAGATATGATGGGTGAAATATCAACAAATGTTCCACTTCGACATCATTACTACCTCAGGGATTGGGAATGCCATCTTAGAGACGCTTAGTTGGAAACCTCCACCACTGGAGATCCTTGAATTCAATAGTGGAACCTGATGGGAGTCCTCACTCATTTTAATTTGGACACATATGAAGTTTATTTGGGTATGTTTCTAAGTATTCTGTATCTATCATCATCTTTCCATGAGTCTGTTATATAAGGTCATCAATAAGATGACGAGTTCAAAGGAAACGGGGAAACATATTATAGTAGGGACTCAGTTTCTATTTGGTATCTCCATTTTAACAATATTATCCACTTTTAGAATATTATTTTCAATATATTATCTTTATTTAATTTATTATTTCATATCTATCAATTTTCATTATGGGTCATTCATCTCAGTACTATGATGTTTTATCATGACATGGGATGACATTTCTGGTGGATGAGTATGAAGCCTGACATCACCGATTTTGTTTCCCACTATTATTCCTTCCAAATGATGAAGGTAGGGAACCTGATGCCTTCTAGAATTCTCCACCCTATTATATTTTGACTTTAGAAATTTGAAGAGGCTTCAATGGACCTTTTTTGTTACATTACTATATACCCCATGAGGAAATAATTCTCTCCAGTTAGTGATTAATTGGTTGAACAAATATTTTCATTTTATTCTGATCGTAGACACCACCAATGTATAATGTCTTAGTAATATGTATTTATATGGGATCATGAGGTTACATGGGGTTCCATATTCTATTTCCTTAGATAAGGATCTTAATTTTACTTCAAGATGTTGGAAGAGTCTTTATTTTATATGGAGTCTCAATTGTAGTTGAGTACAACCTAACATCCATAGACAAATGGTTAGATGTATTATGTCATTCAGATTCTGGAGGATATACTCTATAACATCATATTGTTATTTGTTGTTTTATGGGATATCCATCAAAGACTATTCTATTTTTAATATAACAATAATTATCATTTTTCAATCAAAATAGAGCCCTTTGTGGCTTTGTGTGTTCACTTGCTAAATTCATCTCTTTGTTGAGAAGAGGTTAGAGAGGCCTCTCTTATTGGAATTAGTCTATATTAGGACATGTCATAAATGAAATAGGATATAATTCAATTTATGGTTCTAATATATATTTGGTTAAAATAGTATATGAATCATCAATGTCATCCTATAATTTTTTCCATAGGTGGATGAGTTTTCAAGAAACTCTATCCTCAGTTGAGAAACCATAATTTTAATAAATAAAATAAAGATAAATCTGAGATATGTTGTTTAGTTTGAGGTCACTGAGTGTCTTAGGATGGTGTTCTATTGGTTGACATTTTTGGATTAGTTGGAAAGTATCCATAATTTTTTCAACATATCTCATCTTGGAAAATACTATATTGATCCTTCCCATGGCCAGAGTTATGAATACAATGAGTTAGATACATATCACTACTAGAAATTTACGCTATATCCAGAGTTCTAAACCGTGGCTATAGGCCCAAAAACTGTGGCTATAGTTCATAGCCACGGTTTCATAAATTGTGGCTGGTATTGGCATGGCTATATGGAAAATCCTATACCCATGGTTCCAAACGTGTCTATAAACTTATAGCCACGGTTAAAACTGTGGGTTTATACCTCTTTCCACAGCTCCAAATATGGCTATAGGGTTGTACCCATAGTTTCAAATTGTGGATATAGGTTCTTCCCTATAGCTACACCAATACTAACCACAGTTCATAAAATTGTCGCTATAGGCCTATAGCCAGGGTTCAAACCGTGGCTATAGGGCTTTAGCCACAGTTAAATACCATGGATAAAGCCCTTTTCATTGCATTAAAAAAACATGCATGGTTCACTATGCTGACTGTTTAGAGGACACTACCAGCACCCCCACCCCCTACTTCTGCAACCCTGCCCTTTCCCCTGGACACCCCCCATAAAGCACCCTCCCTTTCCCTGGATAGGCCAACCCATAACTCCCCCTACATCCCCATCCTCCCAGGACAGCCCCCTCCCCCCACCTCCTTGACAGCCCCACCCCACCACTATTCCTACAACCCCCTCCCCCGGCAGCCCCCTCCCTTTCCCAGGACAACCCCCTTCCCCCTCCCCTACATCCCCTACCTCCCCCTAGACACCCCTCCCCCTATATTCCCCCTACATCCCCCCACTCTCCCTGAAGCCCCCTCCCCCTTTCTCTAAACAACCCCCCCCCAGAGACCCCCACACACCACTCCCCCTACACCCCCTCCCTCCCTTTCCCTAGTCACCCCCACTCCACTATAGCCCCCGCCCTCCCCCTATACACACCCATCCACCCACCACCACTCCCCCCTGAACTCCCCCTTTCCCTGGACAAGACCACCCCCACTCCCCCAATAGCCCCTTCCCCATTCTGGATAACCTCCCATTCCTAGAGAGACCCCCACCTTACACAAAACATCCTGGACAAACCCCCCCACGGACATGCCCCCACCCTACAACCCCAACAAACCCTACACACTATTCAACTGAATTGAAAAAACCAAAAACATGCTAACATATGTCTATTATACAAAAAAATCCCGTCAAATGAACTACACCAATAAAAAACATGCTTATATGACATGAACGAAATCAAACATTATCATTACAAATTGAGTAGTGTGGAACCAAATCAAATGGTATTGAAAAATATGAAATAAAACCAAACAGAAAATAATGAAACCGAAATCACTCAAAACAAAAAAAACTGACTTCAATAATGCTTAATTGAGAAAGAAAAAAATGAAACTAATGACACATACCTTATTGAATATAAAATTAATTTAATTGAACTGAATAGTCCCAAATCAAAAAAATGGACCTTTTAAAATTGACATAAACAAAAAACAATTAACCCAATAAAGAATAACTTATCAGACATAACCTATCCCAAAATGAACCAATGATTCAAGCTTTTTGATGAACTTTTATAAGGCCTCATGCCCACAGGATGAGAGGATATCTCAGACATGTGGTTCTTCACTGTCCTCAATGAGATCTAAAACACGCTGAAAAATTATTTGGAACCCAATAATCACAAAAACCCGAATTAAAATTGATCCAAATAATAAAAATGGCCGAAACATTAATTAATCTGATTTTGAACTAAGTGTCATCTATGGTGGTGTGCAGAATCAACCTAATCATAAGTAACCATCAATAAGTAAGTAATAGGGAAAAACTAAGATATAACAACTTCTTATATATATCTGATTAGTGTATAAACTGTACATGATAAATGATATATATCTCCATTAACAAAAATTAACTATGAATATTCAGATTGATATGTAAATCCCAATATTGAATAACATGACCATTAATAAAGGATTTTTGTTCAAATTAATTCTAATTTCATTCAATACATACACAAAAAAAGTGTTGGAGTAATATTATTCTATATTAGTTGAGTATTCCATAATGGAATAGGTTTCACCACTATCGATGGGAAACATGAAAGATATGAGGGGTTAGTGATGCTGCTTGACACCCCTAGGGTTGTGTTGTATTTTTTGACAAAATGTGTTGAGTTTTCCCAAGATGATTTGTTGAAAAGATGGGGAGATTGGTGGGAAACCCTAAATTGAGTTTGAGTTAGACAAAAATTTTGTTTCTGAGGAGTTTTTAGTTATGAGAAAATAGATTTGATGGATATATATATATATATATATATATATATATTAGATTTGTTGACAATGAGATGTGGTAGATTAAGGGTGGTGATAGAGCCTGCCCATGTCAGGGAGTTCATATATTTATAACTATAAATGTTGGTGTTTCCTATTCAAGCATGTAAGATTACACAATATAAGGATTGTTCATGTACGAAATGATTGAACACATTGAAATTTCACAACACACATTCAGAATGGTTTCTTTCTCCTAAAGGATACTTCAGATCCTATCAATTGGTAGATATTTCCTCTATGTTTTTCACTCCCTCTAAAATAGGGTATATATGAAATCTATGGGGATGAAAAACTTGGAAGACATCTTGGTGTCTCATTTCATGGGGATATAAGTGCTATTTTAATGGTTCATGCCCAGAATCACCAATATTTTCCTCTAGATTTCAGAAATGAGTGGATTCCATGGTGAAATACCATTTATTGTCCTTATTACCTCATTTTCTGAATCTTTATCTTCCTACAGCCCCCTATCACCCTGGACAGACTCCCCCCCCACTCCTTTTGGATAGACCCCCTCCCCCTTTTCATCCCCCCAATAGGACATACCCCCCACCCTGCACCCCCTTGGACAACACCCCTTGACATGTGTCCAGGCTCATGCATTTTCGTTCCCTTAATATTTACTAGACACAAAAAAACTCTACCAACTAGCATTTAAATTCCCAAAAACATGAACCCACTAATCATGAAAGAACCATATCCAACCAATAAACCAACAACTTAGTCATTATATTCTACAACTATTAATACAGATAACAGACCTAAAAACTAATAGATTAATCATTATTGAAACAAATATTACTAATATAATAATTCAATAAAACAATGAAACATCCATTAAAGAACCCTCATCTTGATGCACAACTATATAAATTTTTTTCCACAATACTGCATTCCATTGTACGAAAATGTGGAGGGAATGGTATATAATAACTTTGACTATAACCATAAAATGCTAACCAAATTCCCTTGAAATGTAATGAGGTGTTGGTGAACACCCATTTCTCAATTGGGAGACTACTAGTCTCCATTTTAATTTCTTATATATATGTCTCTAAATATATTTGTGTGTAAGGGGACCCATACCAGTTTCATTGCATCACATGGTTAGACATTGACACTTCAAGAAATAATAATCCCATGCTATTCGGTTAGAAGATCCAAGTTCTGAGAATTCACTTCCAGATAGACCCCCACTCCTTCCTGGATATACCCCCCTCCCCCATTGAAGACCCCCCATCCTGGACATACCCCCCCCCCCCCACACACACAACACCCCCTCGACAAACCCCTTCCCTGGGCACCCCCAGGACTACCCCCCTCCCACTTAATTGGTCATGCCTAGAATCATCAATATTTTCCATTTCATTTCATAAATGAGAGGATTCCTTATTGAAATCCCACTCCTTCCAGATAGACCCTCCTCCCCAACTCTTTCCGGGACTGACCCCCTTACTGAACATACCCCCACCCTGAATCCCCCAGAACATACCACCTCCCTGGACCCCCTTTCTATAATCCTTCCACCCTGGACAGACCCCCCCCCCCCACTTCTTCCTAGACAGAACCCCACCCCTCATTTTATGTATCTTTATCCCCCTATAGCCCCCTACCCCCCTGCAAAGTCCCCCATCCAATCCCCCCAGGATAGCTCCCCCACCCTGCACAACCCCTCTCCCCTTCATTGGACACACCCCTCCCCCTGGACAACCCCCCTCTCAGTTTGCACAGATTTACTCCAAAGTCTAAATCCATTATCTGGACTCCATCTAGTGCTACATCTGAATCAATAATTAAGAATTCATCATTGAAATAGATATTCATTAGTCTATTGAACATTGGTATTATGGAGTCTTCAAGAAAATCCAAGGGCCATTCTTATGCAATACCATGACCCTTCCCATAAGAGAGGTTATTTAAAATGAAAACAGGTTGATAAACCCCACAATAATAGTATCATTATTGTTACCTCATAGAACTCAAATAATTCTTCCTAGACTTCATCTAGTCCTATGCGGAACGCGTTGACTAAAAATTATCTTCAATTCACACATGATTTCCAAGATACTACTAAGTATTGTATATTCCTAGATTACACAGAACAAAACATACTACATTAAATGATTGACAAGAGTTCTAACTTTTAGTAACCTATGTGTGGGACATAAATTTGGAAGTAGATATTTATTATCCCCTCATGCATTCTACTACTTTAAGCCATATTATTTTCTAATAAATGACATACTTTATTCAATCGCACAATGGTACCTAGATCTATCATTGATGTAATCTTACACCACAAAGACATATCCTCACACACACTCCTTTGGGTACCTAGCGCTATCATATTCACATTGAAAATGTCAGTTTCCAACTATATGGGTGACCCTAAACTAAATTCCCTAGTGACCTACTATCACCACCTCCTTGGAGATCGTCTACATAAATAGAAACATTCGCAATGATCATCTCACCACCTCACTCTATCATTTCAATGGACCCCACATGTAACCACAACATGAATTATCATTCACAAATTCATTCCAATCAAGTCATGATTACAATAATCTTTACTATAAAATAGTTATACCCCCATGAATCATGGACCTCCAGGTCTAGACACACATTCCATTACATTTCTCCCAATTCTTACAGCCTTGAAAACAATGTCAACTGTCTCATAATCCTGTATCTAATATTATTCATTTTTTCTATCATATTGATCATCCACAACATCATCATAAAAAGATTTTTATTGCTTCTAATTATATTTAATAATTATATATTCAATCACTTCATGTGACAACATAAATGGGCTTACAACTTCCATAGATTGCTTTGTTTTACCAGAAGACCTAGTTGCCTCGGGAATTGATAAATTTGAATAAAACATACAATGCATTATTATTTTCCATTTAATGATTGGATAATTCCATGAGTCACAAATTTGTTTCTTCCAACTCCTTAAGCCAAAACCAAATGGAACTATCACATGATTATCCTACTCATAGTCTATTGAAAAATTGGAATCTACTTATTTATCACTCAGATTTGGTTCTTCGTAAATATTTGAACCAACCTGCTTCATTTTCCACCTTAGAATGATTATCATCCACCCTTAAGATTTTTATCACCCTTGAAATTTTCATTAAAATCAATGAAATGGTTGTGAATATGGATTGAGTTAGGGGGGATCACATCTTAGAAGAGAACTACATTTCCTAATCACTGGTATCTAGACCATAAAATGTATTCGAAATCAGTTCTACAACATTTTTTTCCAAAAAAACTTTAATATAACTATAAAAACCAACATAGAATGTTGAAATATGAGCCAAATCTAATGGAATCGGACTACAATAATTCAAATTTCCTAAAGTAGTGATCAGAACAACACCATCTTCTAGATCCATCCCTTTGCATCCATTTATAGAAATCGCATATTGGGAATAGGTGGATATATTAGTGGAAGAGCTCAACATTGCCTCTCCTATGAATTTCATATCTCACTTGTATATTTTCAAGGATTTCCTAAAACTAACTACTGTATATGTGAACCATATTTCTAGTTGTAGTGACCTCATACCCTTCGAGTGAGAATCATTTATTTTGCTCCCTTTGATTTATGAGTTACCTATTGAGAGGCCTATATGACATTAAACTTTCCCCCCTTGCTTGCAGTTGGATAAATCATGACCCATGTGTCTACATGATGAATAGAAGTTATCCCAAGATTCCTAGCAAACCTGCTGCTTCCAACAAAGCTCCCCGTCAATATAAATGTTCATAATATCCATCAGTACCTTTGATACATTGAGCTCAACACATATTTTAGGAGAAACAAGGTGGAAGAAAGTTATGGTGTGACTATTAGTACATAATTAGTGGACAAAATATTACAAAACAATTCATGAATCAGCAAATTCTGAAATTGGGGATATAGGATAGGGACCAAAATCCAAATCACCATAGAGTAAAGAACCTATATTAGGTCGAACATGAAAAACCAAAATCAAATTGAGAAGTTTAAGCTAGTGAAATCACGTGGAGCATTCAATCATGCCGAGATAAGGGAATATTCAGTAGAAAAATGAATAACAAATTCCCACATATCCATAATCCCTATAATCACTGATTCATGAAAAAAACATAAATAAAAAGTAAACCTATCAAAGGTTTCCATCAAGGGGATACTCTTGCCTAAGTGAGCCAGTAATGTGAGATTCAATAGTGAAGAAGCATTTAAAAATTCTATGGGGAAAATACAGCCTTAATATTTTCATCATCTCATGACATAATTTTAGGGATAATTTCAATTTTAGGAAGATGGGAAAAAGGAAAGGGTTGATTAAGGGGGATAATGGTTAGAAATATAATTCCAGAGTAGTTAGGATGAATCCACCCCCCACCATAAGAGAGGAGGACCATAGGGGAATCCATGTAACCTACAACATTATCAAAGGAAGCCACATGATCGAAATAGGTCTATCCTTAGAAGTAGACACACATAAGAGTTCAGTCCAAATAATTTCATCAAAATCTCTTATTAGTGCCTACTCCCCAATACTCCTAATATCTCAACCTATCCAAGTCTAATCACACATCCACCAATAAACTAGCATCTTCTTGAACCCTGAGTGTATACTTGAACTCTATAAATCTAGGATCTGGCCATTTTGGATTATAATCATCTAACTCATCAAGATTCATACCCAAAAACAGTTAGTCCATGTATCCTACCAATACTTACATTTTAAATACAATCCTTAATACAAAAATCCCTAAAGTTCATTCATAATGGAATACTATGAAATCCACATGCCTATACGACATACTCCATAGTACCTATAGAGCACCAAAATCATAATTTAAAACATCTACCCATGATTTTTTATCTAATGGAACAAAGAATCCTAGGCTAACACATCAATTAGGTTACTATCATATACCATATCTCATCTCAAGCATAGTACCTAAATAACCAATATCGTGAGTCATATCTCAAGGGATTTAGGCCCTCCCACCTATCTCAATAACCACATCTCACATAAGTGAAAGCTCATATTGAAACATTTATTTTTCCCATTTGAAGTATCTCAATGAAACTAATGTGATAACACCAACTCTAAATTTCTCAAATATATACATATCAAGAATTACATGAAACTCACCATCCTACTAGGGAACTGATCCTAATCTAATGATATACTATTATCCCCAGTCCTCACCTCATCCCAATTTTTTATTATCATCCAAGATATATCAATCAATCATGAAACTATAGTCTTCTTCCCAACCAGAACCTATGATAGTGAATTATTCTTAGGTTCCCAAACATTATGGACACCCACGAAGTGTTTGAGTATAAGAAAGTAGAGAACAACCAATGGTGTATTATGAATAACAAAAAAATATAGTGTATGGGTAGATTATATGCTCATTTGAATAAATAAACAAACTATGGAACCATAAATAAATACCCATCATTCATCCTTGGGCTATAACGTGAAACTCAGTATTAGATATACCTTCTTTGGTTAGCGTTAGTGTTTCTTTAGCATATGAAATGATCATTCCCACTAGTACAGAGCCCAATAGAAATGTATTATGAGTTGAAAGCATCAATTCATTGGAGGTAATTCTAGTAAATCTAATTGTATCAAGAACATTCCTAATAACAAGGAGGGTGTTCTAAGAAATCTTGTAGTATTGGGCATATAACTGATTCCTATGGGGATAGTCCTAGGAAATCCAGTAGTATCATCAATTGAATTGATTCCTTGGGGGATGACACTAGTTAATCATATTGAGCCAAAGATGAAATACCAATATCATGGAAATTTTATATAAACCAAAATATTGAATATAATGGGGTTTCCCAAGGCACTCATATTGTATCAGGATCAACAGGTAGAGCCTAAGAGCACATCTTAGGCATTGTATTTCGACCATATAGTTGAATCCAAGGTAACCTCTTAGGTATTCCACTTAAATCCATGAGGGCAGTGTGTCCCTCCCATAATATCTCATATAACACATTATATACAAGTTTTCAATCTTCTAAAACTCATCTAAAAACAAGGATTTCCCTCTTAAGCGCATGACCTATAATCATCGCTAATGCCATATCTGGCTCACACACAATTGATTTTGGTTCTAAAGTGACACCTACAATCATCCATAATCCTTATTTCATGAACCTTCACAAGGGTCAAAATCACTAAGGCACCCTCATGGGTTCCCTATGTTACATTATAGCACGAACACCCTGTGATGATTCCTTTATCAAATTCACATCTATCATGTCAACAACCACCACTATGAATCACATACCTTGAAATAAACATCTCATGACCTCACTATACTCATTAGAAAATCCTCACTTGCATAGGTATAAAGAGATGGAATCCTTCGCATATCACTTTTCATGTCACATTATGTCGGTCCTCTCAAAAAAATTAAAATCAATTTTGCGAAATTATACCCACCAATGTATCTAAACCTTAATAAGGGAAGAACACCTTCCCACACTCATCTCTACAAGAATGAAGGTTTTAAGGCATATTAATGATCTTTCATGGCCTACTATGTATAATAAATATATATCGTCACATCCATCCACATGATGGTCACCAAGGAACCTACACTAAGGTAAACTATGCTTATATAATTCACTTTATTTTATATACACTCTATAGGGGGTTCAAGTTTCTCAAGGAATACAATTATACTTAAACTCTTATACATCTATAATCGATATATATAGCCAATACACAACAGTCAATCACAGACCTTGTCACTTTACACATTTAATTCAAATGAATTCCATTCTAATTAAACTAATTAATTAATTTTTAAAGGTTAATCTCTTGAGGTAGTGAAACTACACACATCACATTTCACATAAATCCTGTATAAACCAAAGGGTTATGCCCAAGAAACCACTGACCTTAATTGAAGTTATTTCCTTTAAAAAGATTGATCACATTCTAAGCTTGTATAAGATCTAGCATCAACTGAGGATCCTAACCTAGCCCCAAAATTACTAAAAATCAATTATAAAATTTTACAATTAATTATCTTATCCAATTAAATAAATTATACTAATCTTAATTAATTTAATAATTTAAAGAAAAAAGACATAAATACTTAAACAATCACTAGGCTACCTCAATGCATTGAAACCATGAACAAAAACACATTGAGGATCCATGGAATAGACCCGATACTGTAATGGGAAAATCCAAAAAAATGGTATCTATTTAATATGTGATTTCATTAAATTTAGCTGAAAATAATAAATAAAATCAACAGGTGACCTACCATTGATGAAAAAACATGAAATAACATACATAATTTATCTTAAGACATCCTCTATCTACACTAGGAAAAATCCCCATCATGTGGGACAATACCCACCATCCTTTGATGGAAATTTCAAATAAACCACAACAGAAATATTCTAAAATTATATACTATGGATGGAAACCAAAACAAACGTAAAGGAATAGAATAACTCACTGAAAATCATCGTTGAATAATACCAAAAATCGATCCCCTATCATAGTGGATCAAAGGAGGGACAATGTGGGGTAGAACCATCAAGAACTGGCCTTCTCCTAATATCCAAAACCCTTTAAACCCAAATAACCCTGATTTCAAATAAATGGGACTACCTCCATGTAAAAAAGAATATTTGGTTCCATTCATGGAATGAATAGTGTGTTCTTGTAATGATCTCCATTTCACATGAGAAGTTTTCATGAAGGAGTAACCCCAAAAATCTTCAAAGAAAGTGTAGGGGTTGGCTCATGTGAATCCCACTCATGGAAGGTCTCTGTTCGGACGATTCAGTGATTGGAGGAGGAACACGTGATGAATGGGGTGGAGGAGGAGACAAATGCATGATGAAGGGGATGGGAGGGATTGTGTAAGGGAGGGATCGTGTGAGGGTGCGGTGAACCGAATGGTGAATCTGACAAGGATCAGCCGAGGGAGAATTGACTTGTTGGCAATGAGGGAGAAATGTTTTGCAGGTGGGAGATGAGTCCCGAAGAGGGAGAGAAGTGTGTGGGAGATGAGACACGATATATTTAAACTAATTTAGGAACTATTTCCAAGAGAATCAGTTTAGCCATTGGTTTATCTATTGTAATTCCATGGGTTTCAATTAAGATTGGCTATATTTTAATCTATAGCCACAGTCCAATTAAATTGTGGCTATAGGTCCCAAGTTATAGATCATTTTTCTAGTAATGTATGTTTCCATTATGGAGAAACTAGTGGAGATAATTGATTACCTAGTTGAATTCTTACATGGTAATTATATACATTAGTTAGTGTTTTGAAAACATAGCTTAGATTCTCATGAGACATGGGAGCATGAATCATTAGTTAGGATGTTTTGGCCACTACTCATTTAGGATAATGTTTTTTCCACATGACTTTCCTAGGATGGAAAGTCCTAGAGTTTGTATATTGTAACATCCTATATAAAATTTATATTATCTTGAAATGTTTTTGGGTTCATTCTTGGGGTTCAGATTAAATTGGTGATGTTGGGGGAGTTTTCTAATCCATGGCTAGGTGCCTCCTGCATGGAACATTTATTTTATAAATCTATCAGTGAAAAAAATCTATAAAAATATGATGAAGTTGTAAAATAAATCGAATCTTGAAAAAAAATTACATCACAAATATGTTAACATTGAGAAAAAACACAAGTATTTTTATTTTTTTCGAATATAGGGATTGTGGGGAGTGAAATATGCGATTCTATTATTTATGGTATAATCCCCTCATTCTTAGAATGTTTTATGTTATATATGCATGAATAAAAATTTATTTATTTTCCTCTACCCTGAATCATACCCTAGTTTCCTCCCTATAATATTTAGATTAATAACCCCAGTGTATCTCATTGTTTGGAACATTAGATCTCTAGTATTTTTGGTTGTCTCCCTTTGGGTAAGTGAATCATTTCATCTTCATGTTTACATTAATTATTGAAGATTAATTGGGTTCAATTTTTGAGATCTATTGGTCTTTTGATGATTATTATTTAATAACTTATATATATATTATGAGATCGACTTCTCGGGATCACCTGTTCTGTTAGTTTTGGTGCAGCGTATTAGTACCTTGAGGCATTTTCCGACCTATCCTCCCAACTGACCATTTTTCATATGTAATTATATTATGATATGTTAGAATAAATGAAAGGGATACATTCTATTATTCGGTATTCCTCCTAGTGTGTGTGGATCCAATTGTGGTTATTGTAAGAGATGAGTTTGAAGTAGGTGGTTCTGTCTCTATCCTATGCCGGATGAGTCATAATATCACTTGGGTTTAAAACCTATTTTATATATGAATTTTTTTGTCTTTTTTTTGTGTGAAAAATTGTTTTCTGATAAAAGAGGATGTTTCCCATATATTAGTAAAATAAAGGGTGCTTTCAAAACATTTTGATATAGATTTCAAAATGGGTTTTAAAATATGATTTGGGAATGAATAATGTTTTGTTTGTCATAATTTTTGAAAGGTGAAGCCCTTTGAAATTGATTTTATAAATGTAGAAAATGGAAATCCATGGGTAATTAGATGGATATTGTGGTATTAGTAATCACCAAAATTAATTTCAGGGGATTCATTCATGGTGTGTTCCCCTAATTCTTAGACCACTATTTTAAGGAGTTGATTTTCACCTTGTTGGGGGGTTCACTTATGGTGTGTCCCTATACTCCTTAGGCCCATGTTATATGGACATGATCATGAACGATTCATTGATTGTGGTAGGACTAGCATTCTATCCTAGCCTATTTTGATCCTTTCCCTATTTACAATTTTTCTTTGTAATTGAACTATTTTGTCTTTGATATACATTCTTAGAGAAATATGGATTTATGCTTTGAATTTTTCAACATGGTTTATTTTAGAACTATTTAAAAAAGGTAAATGTAAAACATTACTGGATATAAAACCTCTTTACTACTTACCATGCATGTTTTTTTATAATATTAGCTTATTTGGATTATTTTTGAAGATTCTTGATAAGGAATACATAGGTGGGATCAAACTGAGCCTCTTTTGCTCACACCCTAAAAACCCCATATACAGTGTATAGACCAGGTATTTTATATTGATATAGGAAATGGAATGCAATCATAGTGAGTCAATGATGTTTTTTTTCAACTGGGTATGGGTAACTGGTGGTGATATTGTGGGTGATATCCCACATGTCACTTGAAGTAGTGGTAGTTTGTTTCATTTTTCCTTCTTGTATTTTTATACATGTACCTTTGGTTTTCTTCATCATTCAAGTTGTATCACTACCATTTTTTCTATTAGGTTATGAAATGTATATAATTTTAATTTATTTTGATTTTTATTATTATTTGATATATTCCACATTTTTTTGTTTGGAAAATGTTCCCTTTATTTTTTCTTTTATACTTGAATTCTAGTAAAATTCCTTTGGGGATTAGGAACACCCATCAGGTTCATGGAGGATTATGACGGGTACCACTATTAGTGGGATACCTAAGAAAGTTTATTACCACGAATACCACTTGAGAATTGTAGTTAATACCATAAATAAGAATATTGTTTATGAAAATAATTACCAACTTTGACTCTTGGCTATAAAAACTTCCATTTTTAGTTATATAATCCCATGCGAGGGTGTATCTATGGATCCATCGAAGTCATAAGTTATTGAACGTTATCCTGGAAAAAAACATGACTATGTTACATAGTTTTTTTGGTTTGTATAGATATTATTAGTTATTTTTGTACAAATTATAATGTCTTTATAATCAACTCACCATGTTGATAGGGATAAAGGTTTCTTTTAACGGATGAATATGAAAAAAATAAGGAACTGAAGAGATGTTTAGTCAATTATCCAATGCATACACTTCCCTATAGTGTAAAATGGTTTAAAATCTATATTAGTGCATAAAATAAGGTATTTGTATGAATCCTCAAGCATAATGATATGGTGATAAATTATGAGTCATGAAAAATATTGGTTCATGAGAAAAATTACCCAACACAAGATATAGAGCTAGCTTTAGAAAATTTTACATAATTATATAAAGGCATTATATTATATAGAATGGTTTGATATTTGTGTTAATCATAAAAGTTGAAAGTTTATATATACTTATAAATATTTGAATATGTGTTAGAGAATATGGTTTTAGTTGTTTGAGGATTATGACTACTCAATATATTACCACCTTGGGTAATCAAACCAGGCGGCTGATGTTTTATGTCAAATGGATAATGATATATTATTTGTGATGAGGATAAAAACGATCCAATATTTCTATATTTTCAAATTCTGGATCTAGTAATCTTGAAGGAAGGGAAAAATATTATCTTTCTCAAATGAATGTTTGACCATTGATCTTGATAAAAATTAAAGAGGTGAAAAAGGGATATGTATAAATTTAAAATAAAGGGAGAAATGTTACTATGTTAAATAATTATTGTGATATAATTATAAGGGTTATAAAAAATGTATATGTAACTTATCTACCACATTTGAATAATTTTTTATTAGATAAATTTCATAGTACATTATTCTCTATTCATCTTGGAATTATAATGTTTTATAGGGATTTGAAATTATATTTCCAGTGGGACAACATAAAGACCAATATTATAGAGTATGTATCTCAATACTTGGTATGTAAATAAATTAAGGCTGAAAGATATTAGACAAAGGGGTTTTACAACCCTTACCCATATCATAATTGAAATGGTAAAATATCACCATTAATTTTTTTTATAATTATATCCAAAACATTATACATTTATAATGTTGTTTGAATTACTGTCGATCACTTTCTGAATTCAACACACTTCCTTTCAAATATAGAATATTTTTCTCTTCATTATATTTGAAATATATATACTAATTTATTGGTAAGGTTTCATGGAGTAACACAATATATTGTATCAAATTGGGATCCATGTTTTACCACGACGTTTTAAAAATTTCTACTACAACTTCTAGATTTAGAGTTATCTTTCACTATAATTTAGCATCCTTAGAAAGATGGTAAGTTTAATAGAATGACTAAAAAAATTTAAGATATTATAAGATCATGTTATACTTATTTCAACATTGGATGGGATCAACACCTTCCATTAGTTAAGTATTTGTATAACAATAGATTTCATTAAAGAATTCAGATGACCACTTATGAATCCCTCTTTGGAAATAATTTCATAATTTCAATGGTTTGGGATGAAGATGGAGAAATAAATCTATTAGTATATAAGATATATAATGAAATAAAATATATTTTTAGATAAATTAAGTGAAAAATAAATGTGGTATAAAATCTATTGAAATTTTATGATAAAAATCATCGGTGAATTAAAGAAGTTAATGTTGGTGGAAGGAATTAATATGAATTTATTTGTGTAAGAAGGTCATTAGATTCAGAAATAAGGTCAAGAATATCCCTATTTATAATCACCCCTTCAAGATTCTTGATCAAGTAGGGATGATAGAATGTCTCTTGGTTCTTCTATAACACCACTATCATGTTCACAATGTGTTCCATGCATATCTCTAGAGGAATTATATTTCAGATCTTTCACTTGTACTGAATATAGTTGTTGTACCATGGGGAAATTATATTTTATATAGGAAAAAATGATATAAATATCATATTATAGATATAGTGATATATGGAACAAGAATAATCACATGTTTATTGTACTATTTAGGAATTCAAGAATTGAAGAAGCTACTTTGAAATCCGGGATGTGAATAATTAGAGATATCTCAATTTATTTTTATCAGATTGATTTAATTTTTTTGGATAAATTAATTTTAAAGGGGATATAATGAAACACACTAATATTTTATGATATATTAATTTTTAAATAAATTTAATTTCATAGATGGATTTCATTACATTCCACATTAAGTTTAAATAAACCAAGATATACTATTGATGTATTATTTTTTAAAATGAAAGTTATCACCATGCCAATGTATTGGTAGGTATTAATATGGATTTCTAAATTATGAAAAAAAAATTATTTTTATAAAGTAAATTCATTGGAAATCTAATGTAAGTAAATGAAAATAAAATCGTTTAGAGGTATATAATTTTTTTTTCTGAAAATAATTTTTATGCATATAATATGTATTTGTTTATATAAATGATATTATTAAATAATTATGAATTATTATAATGAAATTAAAATATAATTTATTTAATATAATTTATTTAATATAATTTTTTAATATTCATATAAATGATTTTACTTGGAATGGAATATGAATAGAATCATTTTTATGTTCCAATATGCATTGTTTTAAAAATAGTTTTGGTGTGTTTTGTACACCTTTTGTAAAGTTAATTTATATATCATATAGGAATTTAATATTAAAAAAAGGATCCAACATATGTAATCAGAAGGGTCTAATTTGTTAAATATTACCCGTTAATTTTTTTAATTATGAATAGTAATATTAGTAAATTTTTATGTCCTTGGTAAGGATAAAATGGAAAAAACATAGTTAAAGCATTGTGATAATGATTCAAAATTTCTATAAAACACATCCTTACACTATTGGATGAGTGGATTTATACTTTTTTAATCCAATTCTCTAACATATTACCACTTTCTAAAATGTTTCTTTTTGAATGAATTTTAACTTATTTTAAAAAAAGGGTAAATACAAAATGTAACTCTTGTGAATTTAATATATGCTAAATTATCCTAGAAGGATAAAAATATTGTAATTTTTATTTTAAATGTATATTTTAATTATGAAATAATTTTTTATTATGATAATTTTTTTTATTTTTTAGTGATTGAATAATTACCTCAAATTCGTATGTAACACCAACACAATATATATTTAATTAATAGAATAATAAAACAAATTATATTAAAATTATTAAAAGCAATACAATTTTTGTAAAATTGTACATTATAAAAAATAATTAAATACAAATAAAAAATTAGGTATGATTAAAATGTGTATATTTGAATTCCATAACAACATTGATGTCTCTATAGTCAATGTAAATGAATACTATGAGAAATTATATTAAGGACATTTTATGAAAAATAATATTTTTTTAAATTATTTTAAAAACAATAAAATATTGAAAGAGGATAAGTATGATAAAAAATGGTTTAAAATTTCATCTCGAGGACATTTATAATACAATTTATTTCTTATAAATAAAATTATATCACTTAAATATTAAAAACATTATCACTGAGGTTAAAGTTAAAATATGATTATGAAAGGAGTTAAAAGGAAATATAATGTTTAAAATGAATCCAAAACCTATAGAAAATTCATTGGATTAGGATATTTATACCATATCCTATTTCTATTAAATTTTATGTCTATTTTGAAGTAATTTATAGGATAAATACATTAATTATATTGAAATTTTTAAGAAATTCAAATGGTGTCCTTTCCTAAACTTCTAAAGGGACACCCCTTATATCATTAATTTACAACACCTTCATCATTATAACAGAAAAACCCTTAAGTGTTCTCTTATAAAAACCACTATGCATTAATTTTATTTTATATTATTCATAAATGAGAATTCCTAGGGTCCATAATATGGCATCTAATAGAGGCCTACCGATGAAGAGGTAATAGTCATACCCGTCCTCTTTCAAAATATTTTTTTCTTCCTCCTTTAAATATTTTTCATTAATATTAAAATAATAGATATTATATCCAAAATATACTCACATTTTATTATTATTATTATATAACCACCATTACTATCTCAATATTCCATCGAATGGAAACTGAGCTTATTCCACCAGTGCGATTGTGGACTACGACCTCTATATTGTTATACAACTCATTTTCCATCACTATATTTCAAGGATAGTTAATAATTTTGATATTTGTTATATTATATTTATTATTAAATTAATATTATATATTTATAATATCTTATCTATATTACTTCCTTCCCATTCAATGGAAAATGGTAATGTCACTCGTGTGTACGTGTGCACTGCCACCTCCACACAATGATTTGATTCGTTTTTCATATATACATTACATGGGTGGTAGTAAAATTAGCTTTAATTAATATATGGGATATATATAATGTAATTAATATTTTTTAAATTTTAATTATTATTTACCTTTCTTTTATTCCATTCGTATAAAAATGGAAAAAACATTCATGCGTATGTATGGGTATTGGTTTCTTCTACTTTTTTGATGTGTTTTCATGTGCAATGGTGGTGGTTTTATGAGGGATTCGTATGAATTTAATCTTATTTTTCATTGGCCTCAATCGCTCTATTTTCTATTGAGTTTATAATTTCTTCGTGAGTTCATGTTTTCCTTGTTGCATTTGGTGCGGTGCAGCTTTTGGTAGGTGTCTCTAGGTGGGTGGCCTCGAACGAGGGATGGGTGTGTTGAAATTCATCATCCAGCCATTGGTCATGATCTTTATGGACTAATGGGTGCATTTCCATGACTTTTGCTCAGTTTTTTTTTGATTGATCATGCGTCACCTCAGGTGACATTGCATGAATCCTTTTCATGGTTTGTCTGGGAGGGCGGATCTTTCGAGAGAAGGGTGTGCTGGTGCCTCTCATCTGGCTCCCCTCCACACTCCTGTGTTGATTGGAGAGTAGCTCTAACACATTGTACTATCATCATGGTGAAACTTCTCGGCAGAGGGGGTGATGAAACCTTTGGACAGATCTCACAGTTGCACTGTCTGGTGAGGGGGCAATGATGATTTTACATGAGTTTATTGTATGTTTTCTTTCTTTGAACTTAGATCCTCATTTTGACCATTGACTTTTTAGTTTCCTTAGGAATTTTTCACTTCTCTGTAATAGTTTCCCTCTTACCTAGCCAAAAAGAGGTTATTTTGGTTTTTAATTCAACAAAGAGGGATTGACCTTCAACCTTTTATAGAAATTGTTTTCATGTACATAATATGGCCAGAGTTTACTACTGTCATGAAAAATCACTGATTTGAAGCTTTCTTTAAAATTTTCCAAGTTTATTTTCATATAATAAAATCTTCCATAATATTTTTTTTTTGTTTTTAGACAGTAAATAAGTGATTTAAAAATGTATCATGTAGTTTTCATAATAAATAATCAAAGTATATTTTAAAATAATTTTTTTTATGATAAAATAATTTGGTGTTACTTATGATTTAAGAGGATATGATCCAAGAATACCATAATTATTTTTTATTTGGATGGTTTATTATTATGATGATGATATGATTATGAATCAAGTTTATTATCCATGGGTTATGCTATTTTGACATGTTGAAGTGTTTATGAAACTCATTTATTTTCCATAGGTCATGATATATGATGAATGATTTTTGATCCAATGTAACGAATATGAATAGATTATAATTATGTGATGGGTTGTCCTGAATTTAGATATCCCTCTATTGCATCTTGAAAAAAATGGATATCCCTTACGATAATAAATACATTAATGATGAGGGATCCTAGTTAGATAAGGGACTCCATCCACTATGATTTTATTAGAATTGAACTATTACTAAGGATATAATATAATGTTGAGTGAACCCAATCCAATATGATATATTTAGATTTGATCCACAAGTAAGGAAGTTATTTTTTATGCATCTATGTATGCCACAAACTTATTTCTTATAACAATATTATTCTCTCACTATCCTTGTTCATTGATTCTATTATGATTCATCTCTTATGAACATCCATGATTTATTCCATGTCCTATGATTATGATATTTTATATAATGTTTTTGGTTTTGATTATCAATACCATGTAATTCATAAGTGACCAATGATATATCCCTAGTTTACCCTTACCAAAAATCAAATATGACCCATTTTTATATTTCCTTTCCCCATTTTTTGATGAATGGTTTTAAGTATGTTATTTCTATGAAGGATTTTAGTAATTAAGAACATTGAGTGAAATGATTTAGATCTGTTATGAACTATTTTTCTATGTATCCGTGTTTCCAAAGAAAGTAAACATATATGATTTTGGAAGGGACTATAATGTTATGTAATGAATATTTATCCATAAATATTTGAAATATCTAAATGTGATGTATCAGTATATATATATAGGATGGTTTTAAGACCCTAATTTTAAGGATTAGTTGAAAATAAAATTTCGATTTCATAATGAAATTAATAGAAATATAGGGGAATATGTTTTTTGTATTATCTTATGATGGTCATGCAATTAATGGTTATATGATCTAAAAAATGATATGTTTAATACCTTACCGTTAAAAATTGGGTAGTTTCTCCTTATAGGATTAAATTAATGTATCTAGTACAATGATAGAAATATGATTTATGTGATCATTTCATACTTTCACATCATAAAAAAATGACAGTTGGATTATACAACATTTCAAATTCTAATTTTTTAATTCAAGTTGCTTGATAATATTAATGGAATTAAAATCTATTAATTGGGATTATAGAATGTGAATTTTTGTAAATATGGGTACAAGGTTGAACCAATTATAATGGAATAGAAATTAAAAGTATACCATGTCACAGATTTTTCAAGTAGAAAGTTCTCAATTGTTTTATTATTGACCAACACTAATAAAATATTGGATTCAATTTTCAAATTAGTCTTACCATTACATTGGGATGATAATATTATTTCATAGTGGTTCCAATGTTTAAGGGGTATTATGGTACTTATTTTTGTACACCCTTATGTTTTGAATTTCCCTTTGGTGTTTTTTGGATATATTACAATTATTTTTATTTGATAATGTTATTTTCCCATATGATATAGATATTGATACATGATAATTTTGTTTATTAATTCTCTTATGCTTCATGGATATATGTGATTTTTTAATTCATTGAGTATCTAAATATTTCAATATTTTTAAAAGAAAACAAAAGGATGGTATTATATTGGAAAAAATTCTAATGGATTGTTTTCGAAATATATTTTATTCAAAAACTAATAAATTCATGTGGATAGACACTATAAATATTCTATGGTGGTATCCCAATAAGATTTATTTCTAAATATGTACTTTTTTCCATTGGATGTTTGTATACGATGTTTTATAGGATACATCTATAGGGAAGAATATTGTAGACGGTAAACCTCCTTGATCATGTTTTGATGAAGTGGGTTTGGATGTTGGTGAAATATGGTCACATTGTGATGGAACTATGGGTGGATTTGGGTTCTATCTTGAGATAATTTCTAGGATAAAGTGGATTTTTGTGTGGTTTATGTAATTATTAGATTACCATCTAAAAATAATGAAACAATGCCACCTAATTAAGCATGAAGTACTCATAATCCAAGTGCAATCCATCTTATAGATTTTGGTTCCTTTTACTATGTTAGGATCCCAGAGATAAAATGAACAAAGCTTGAGGAAAAAGGAGTGATGTGTGTCATTATGGGACACAAAGAATAAGAAAAGAGATATAACATGAATTATCCCTTCGCCAAGAAGATTATATTAAATGGAGACATTATATTTTTTGAAAATGATGCATGGAACTGGAATCTAGTTGATTATTCAAGAGAATTCACTCTATAAGATGATTAAATCATTGAATAAGTAACACTGGAGGAATGTTGAATTTTAGAACTAATTAGGCAGTCACCACTTACTCATATATCTAAATACCATGAATGTGGAAATTATCAAATACATCCCCAATATTTTGAAGTATTCTATATATATATAAGATTACATAAACAATGAAGGAGTATGTAATTTTTTATTATATCTATATGACATATGATACAATTAGCATCGAAAATTCTACATCTAATAATAAATGGATGAAAATGACTGATGAGGAAATCCATCCCATCATTTCCAGCAATGGCTAAATGAAAATAGAAGCAATTGAATATAGTAATTTTTAACCCATTATTCAGACACTTAGATACAGAAAATTTATACAATAAATAAAAGCTCAGGTGTATTTATTGAATAATAAACATGTATTTCTCTCGATAAAACCAAGAATATACTACTATATGGGTGGCTTGATGACTTCAAAATGGGCCCCATGGCAGTTTTGGCTTTGGAGGATTGGATGAAATCTACCACAAAATATTATTTTATACATTTACTTGTTTTTGGTTTTCTTTATTTGTTTTCTTGTATGTTAATATTCCTCTAAATTAGGTGTGTTTATTTGTTATATTCATCATTCCAAAATGATTAAATAAAAAAAATATTTCTACTATATGTTTATTTCGATCACCACATGTGGTCTATATCTACATTTGATTCGAAAAAAATCCTCCTTCGGTCTTCAGTTGGACATATTCACCATTGAGTTTTTTTAGGTAGTGGGTTAATTTTGAATCATTATGAGACGACTCCCTCTCAGTTTGTTTTTCTTCAAATTCTAAAGGTGATAGATTTAGATCAATATCAAAATATAAATGGCTACACATGGTGGTGTTGTGTTTGAGATCAGTCTAATAAGTGGAATAATAGTATTGTATTGATGATACTTCATCAGTTAGCTATGTGGGTGTATGTTTGGGATTTAATCCTAATTTCTTTTAGGTTTACTTTTTTGGGTTTTCATGATTCTAGAAGTTGTATTCTTTTCTGTTGTTTTTTACGATTTTGGATTTTTTAGAGGGTAGTGAATCGTCTTGTGGGTATGTATGGTTTCAATATTTCACCATTTTTGTGTTTTAAATGAAAATTCAAAAATAAAGGATTTATGTGAGATGTAAGAAACATAAATTATTTCTTTATTTTGGTTCAATATGTTAATTATATATCTTTTTTAAGAATATATACATAAAAAAACATAAAACACACTCTAGAATTCAATTTTTTTTGTATGACGTTAGAAAGAAAATATAATTTTAATATAATAAGCATGCTTTCATAGTTTTGAAAGATCTCACTGGGGTTTGAAGTGGAAGCTTGGGTTATTGGTTTCTTAGAGTTTTCGGTTCAAATCGCAATGGTTGATTACAAGGTTTTAAATTTTCCCCAAAAATATTTAACATACTTGCTGCAAAGGGGTGCATGATATAGAAGTAGATTTACCAGGACATTCAGACTGAGATATAGGGAATCATAGGATGGGGGATACTGAAATGGGGTTTGTGGGTGGGTTAAAATCAAATGACTAGTTTAATATCCCCATGAACCTATTTCACCTTTATAGTGATTGACTATAGGGATGGAGGAGATGAGGTTCTACATTATGGATCATTTTCATCAACCTGCCTCCACAACCACTGATTCCAACTGCCATAGTCGATCACCAAAACAAACATAACGAAATTTTATGCATATTATGTTATAAAATATACCATTAATGGTATTTTGATGTTGTTTTTCTATGTTAATAATGATATAGGTATAGATTAGAGACTCAGCATGAAATTAAAAATCAGCGGGTAAATACAATAAAAATAATGTTATATGAATATGACTTCTGTTGGATTTTGTTAGGTTCGAATTTCATAGTAGAACAAGTTCTATTCATTGAGAATTTAAACAATTCATAAGCGTGTTTTAATACATGTAATCAAAAGGGAGACAATAGAGAAGAGAACAAAAGGTATTGTATCTAGTGGGGACATTCCAAGGGTTTCATAACCTCTTAAATCTAAGCGGAACGTAGATTAATATCAGGAACAACATATATTCTGTTGTTAGGGTGGTATATCTATACACATAAAAAATGAATCGTGGAACATTCTTCTAATGCTTGAAAATAATAGTCGCTCATCTCCTCAGTTTTGATGACATGACATGAATTTTTATCTAAAATGACATTTTTACAGTAAAAACTGGAACGTGAATTTTTTTATCATCATAATATATTATATTGACATGAATTCAATTAATATATGTTAATAATGAATTATGGATTATTTTAATAAATTTTGAAAATAATTCTTGTTCATTTTCTCAGTTTTAGATACATGGAAATCATTTTAGACTGAAATGATACTTTTATATTCAAAACAAAACTATGCGTCTTTCCAACCACCTCATGTGTCAGACTGATGAGCAAATAATTATTTTATATCATAAATGAATTATGGATAATTTTAATAATGTTTGAAATCATTATGAATATTTTTCTTGATTATCTCTTTGTGACACATGTTTTAAAATAAAATTACCTTTTTATATTGAAAGAATTCTCTCTGAGTCATACCGACAACATTATGTGTCTAAATGATGTCCATTACATTATTAAACTTCATAAAAGAATTATAAATTATTTTCCTCAATCTTGAAAACAATTAGAGATCATGCTCTTGGTTATGGACATGTGACACACCTTTTAAACTAAAATAACATTTTTATATTAAAAATAAGTTGTTCGAGTCATTCCAACTACATGATGTCTCATATTTGAATTTGGTCAATCCCTGCGACTGAAAAATATATTATATATCATTACCATAATATTTGAGAAAAATATGGTCTTTTTTTTTGTTTTTAGGCATGTTTTAAACTAAAACAACAAACACTTTTAATATTTTTGATGACATGTTGTATTAAAATTATATACAGTCATTTTACACATCAAAAATAAATTATGGATCGCCTTAAAATGGTTTTAAAACAATATAAGCCCATATTCATGGATTTAGATATGTGATTCTCATATTAAACGAAAATGAAACTTTTATATAGACAATATGCAATTTAAGTAATACCAGCCACATTGTGTGTCAGATTAACATGTAGTCTACATGACACAAGAATTATGGATAATGTTTCATATTTATTAATACAATAATAGCAAAAAAAATTATTATTTGTGTCATGTGTTTTAAACTAAAATAACTCATTTAATGTGAAGACCTACACATTAGATTATACCATCCACATTGTGTTTTGGAAGGATGTGTGGTCAATTCCCACATGCCAAAATGTAATTATAGATAATTTATAATTTTTTGTATAATAAATGCTTGTTTTCTTTGTTTTGACTATGGGAAATATTTTTTAATCTACAATTAAACATTTATTAGGAAAATATGCACATTGAGTCACACAAACCACATCATGTGTCGGAATGATGGACGATCAATTCCTACAAATCAATAATGAATTAAGGACCATTATACTAAAATTTTAAAATAATATGATCTCATTTATGTGGTTTTTAAAATATGATTTAAATTTTAAACTAAAATTAATTTTTTATACTGGAATAAAATCCAAGAGCCCTTCCCGACACATCATGAGTTATATTTTTGTTTGGACGATTACTATACTTAAAAATGTATTTTTTATTATTGTCATAATATTTCTAGAAAATAAAATCTTGTTTACTCATTTTTGGATATGTGGAATGAGTTTTAGAATAAAATGATACATTTAATGTGAAAATAATTTTAAGGAATATTGGAAACATCATTTGTTGGATTTATGTTTAGTAATTTTTTATATGCCAAACATGATGTTTTAACCACTATTCTAATATTTGAAAATAATCTGAGATCGTTTTCTTGGTTTCAATAATGTGATGCTTGTTTTAGACTAAAATGAATCATTTATAAAGAAAACAAACACTTTATTTAATACATACTATATCATGTTTTGAATTTATATATGGCTAATTTTTATATCTCCAAAATTAAATATAGATCACTTCCCAAAACATTGAAGAAAATATGATCTTTTTTTTTAGTTTTCACTACAAGAGAAAAAATTTCAAATAAAATGAAACATTTACATTGAAAACATTTAAATTAAATCATACTAGACACATAGTAAAACCGATTGATGTGTGGTTAATTAATACACATCCCAAATGAAAAAATAATCATTTTCATTAATTTTGAAAATAATTTGAGGTCGTTTTCATAGTTTTGAACATATGAATTTTGTTTTAAACAAAAATTACCTAATATGGATCTACAAGAATCTCATAATTTTTAATATTAAAACCGAATTCAACTCCATTAAATGTTAAATCCTCATTTATTAATTTATAATTGGATTTGTATATGTTTAAGGCTTGTCTATTAGTATTTATAGTATCTTTCATCGAAATGTATTTGATTGAATGAAATGTGAAATTATAGAAATTAATCTTCATTGTTCATTATAGAGGTGGAAGTTATTTTTGCAAGGACCACAAATTTTTTAAAAACACATAAAAATACATCAAGACACAAAATAAAAATTATGATTCTAGTATCCTGAAAGTACCTTCCTCTATAGTGGGTTATAGGTCTCTATATTATTGGGTATAAGGATCTTAAACCAATTTCCCTCATTCTATTATCTCATTTTTACCCTTAAATCCAAATATATCATGATCATGTGTTTGTTTATACATGTTACTAGGTATTTTGGAATCCATATAGTGTAACACTCTCTGATACTTTTCCTTGAAAAATGGCTCAAATATTTCATGCATTGTAGGTTCATCAAAAAGAGTTTTTAAGTTTATAGAAACTCACCATAACCCCTAATTGAATGAAAATGGTCAACAATTTAAAATAAATTCATGATAAATTAGGTAATGGTCAAAAACCATTTAGAAGAGTATAAAAATTATAGTAACAACAACAATATTAATGTACTCACATATGTTTTATGTTTAGTAAATTTACCTGAAAGGCTGAATTGATGTTTGACTACATCTTTAGATTTTGGTGGGGTTTAATGTATCTGAAATGATTTCCCATAAACTTGTAGCATGTTATCAATATGATTTTTATACTTCTCCCAGATACTTCCCCCTTAATAAAAAAACAACCATATTGTTTTCATTGGGAGAATGTACTATAGGTGGGGGAGTATCATCAAATCTATATATTATGTCAAGGTGTGATAAATATATATAATGGGTTTGAAATTCCATTATAATGATGGGATAATTAAATCCAAAAAAATTGATGGAATTTGAAAATTTAATGTTAGAAAACTAATATAACGAGCACATTTATATTACTACAAAAATTTAATTTTATAAATAAAAACATCTAAACATTACAATACTAATGTTTCACATCAAAAATGTATCACTACACTCATAGAATCTAATATATTAAAAAGAACAATTGGTAATAATGTAAATTTCATTTTTTCAAGCATTCTAACACCATTTACTCCACACATTCATCTCTAAAAAAGTTTTCTTCTTCTGTTTTTGTTTGTAGACTATTTGTATTCATGGTAGTAATGAAAAAATATTGAAAACAAATGATTAAAAAATATTTTAAATTAAATTAAAATTACATTAAAAAATTACCTATTTGGGGATTCTATTTTGTTCTTGGTATTGAATATCCGTCAAAAAATTTCAGACATAAAATTTGTAATCATTATCATCATTTCTATTTGGATTTAAAAAAAATGTTTACCAAAATAAGTAAATTATTTTGAAATATGTGTTAATAGTTAAATGTTATTATGTACACCTTAATATGTTTTCATTTGAATAAATCCATTTAATTATTATGTTCGGTCATGGACTACATACCATGATCTAGCCGATATTGATAGATCACCGTATCATAATATAATTCTTGTTAAAATGAAAACTAAAAATAATAATTTGATATTTTACTATAAAATATTGATTTAAATGCATTTAAAATATACTTTGGACATTATGTGTGGTCAATTTTTTGAAATCCACATTTTGTATAAAAAATAATCATTCAGGTTATCCAAATTAATTATTATTAGCATCAATTACTTCTTAAATATAAAAACATTTATGTCTCAAAAAAATTCAATGTAATTTGTTTATAAATTGTATGGATTATTTTGAAACAAGGTGCGGAGACGACACATAATTCTGAGGCCCAGAGTTCCTCAAATAATTGTGGGATCTTTTTTTAAAGCACACATGTGCGTTTTAGGTAACAATTAATTAGGTGCTGAAATTAAATATCTGAGGACACTATTGCATCTGGAATGATGAATTTTTGTTTGGAAGGACATGACCTTGACTGAAATGGGTCAAGGGTAAAAGTTAATTTTTTTGGAATATTAAGGAAAAAATTATCTTTATAATGTTTATTTTATTCAAAATGTCTTATAGCAGCACAACAAATGCGTCAACTGTTTCATTTCATAAATGAAACAGAGTAATGTGGTTGTGACTCATCATAACAAAAATTTTGAAACATGATTCCTCCATTCAATTAATTGACAAGGATATGAGATAAGGAGTGGATCCTGAAGATTTCTCAATAGCTTTAAATTAACATTGATGGTGAACGACGAACAATAATGAACAAAAAATCTCCAACTATAATGAATCCCTTGCCTCTTTGAAGGATTAATCCAACAAATATGGAGTCCATATTGAGGATTGAAGAACGATTGTAGTGCATCATTCTTTTTTTACTATAGAAAAATCCAATCCTCACGGTAGGAGTATCTTTATAAGTTATTTCTTTTTTTACTTATTCTTTGATTTGAACAATGAAGGTCGATAAACCCATGAACACATTGACCCACAGATCGATCACATAGGGGGGATGGTTTTGATTGTGGGAATTTGAATATGGGTCGTCAATGTTTTGATGTGATCTATGATTAGAGTTATTAATCTCCCCCTGATTTCAATTTGAACATAGATGTATTGGGGCTAACACAAATATGGCTCAGATCCATCCATTTTGGGTATTCTGGTGTTATTACCATTTCCCATGGCACAACGATGCTGGATGTCGGCTCGATGGCTGGTGGTGATGGAAATCCATAGACCAGATAGGAATATAGAATTGGATCTGCCAATGGCAGGTGGCCACAAGAGATGTGTGGCAGCAGGAGAACGACTGCCAACATGGGAGCCAACAGTGGTGAAAGGTCACGGATGAGTAGGACATGTAGACAACTGAAGTTCATGGTCATGTGGGACACTAAAGTGGTGAGGGACACTAGATCGAAGGCTGATGGTGGTGGGACCCACAGAAACCTCCACATGCGGCGAGCAGGGGTCGTTTGTAGGAGGTCGGTGGCGGGCTACCGCGGAAGATGTAGGAGGTTGGGAACATCAATCAGCTAAGAACTCCAGTTTATAAGGACTAAAGTGGAGGACCTATGGAATCATCCATGGGTGGGGAACGTGGCGACCATTCGTGTTAATCCGTTGGGGACCCAACATCCGATGTGTCACGTGTGGAGCAATTGGGCAGCTCTAGCATGTCTGGCTGGGTAGGCATTCCAGTCCGAGCTGATGTAACAGGTCGGGACCAACTGGTTTGGGGCCAATGGTTGGGGTAAACCAGGTGGGTCGGGTCACAAAATCTGGGCTAGGTTGGGTTGGCTTGATCGGGTAGGACCGAATCCGAACCCACCTGGCACTTTTTCCCTAAAATGTCCATGCCTCTCAAATCGTTTGTCTGATTGGGGTGCCATTTACAGGGTTTGGACCCTCATACTAATGCAATCATTTTGAGAAACATTAAGTGGAATTTTAGGGAAGTTAACATATGACCTTTGGCTTGAGGATTAAGTTCACCTAGAACATGTACACTATGAGAGAGAATCCAATGGCTGACTCTGATGAGAAGACTATGAATATGAGTCTAAGTGAATCAGAATTCCTAAGTGACTCAGTTGGTCTATGCGACTTAGTGCATCTAAGTGACTCACATGGTCTATGTGACTCAGCAAGTTGAAATGACTCAGTTGGTCTAAGTGACTCAACAGTACTATGTTTTCTGTGATTTCATTCATATCCTTTCTTTTCCCAATTTATGTTTATACATGTGTGATCTTACAATAATTCATGTGTATCTTACAATTTGGTCTTTTCATTGTGGTTTTGGGGTGTACTAATAAGTATTGTTTTACTCACCCCTGAACAAGCTTTGCCTGCACCTATCATGTCTTATCCAGACCACATGCGCTTTAAAAAAGACCTATGTGGTCTCGGGCTAGGTGGTTTCTAGTGAGATTAGAAAGATGATCCATACTCTTATGGATTCATAGATCTACCCTTCACCTAACCTTCAGGTTGGGTTTTCTATAGATGGGATTCTAGTGACCTGTGTACTCTCTTATTCACAAATTTTCTTTTGTTGGGCTGGTATTCTAGTCCCATTTAAATTCTATTTTCCACTCTTACTCTCACTGGTTGTCTTAGTGGAATGCATGGATTATGTAGTATTTATGTTTCAACATTTGTGGGCTTAAATAAGAGTTTGGGTGTATATGTTTGAATAAAATGCCTCCCATTTGTGATATTGGCCTACTCGGTGCTAGTCGTGATCCCCTGGCCTATTGTAGGTGGACTTGGGGTAGTCACAATATAGGGGCCACATGGATGGGTGGTGACAAAAACCATATAAGTAATAAAAATAGAAAAATATTTTATATGATTTGATTATAAAGTTTTTCCTGGGAATTTTAAGCATCAAGAGGAGTCATTTATCTATTATTTCCTTCTCAAACTCCTCACCTAGTTCATCTTTTTTCTTTTTAATTTCATCTAATTCCAAGTATATTTCTTTGTATAAATCATATAGGTATTAATGATTCTAAATATTTTTTGATAATATTTTTGAAATATATAGTAGTAATATATACACATATATAGAAAAATGTATATTTATTATCTATAATGAATATAGAATATCATTTTTTGTACAAAAAAATTATGAAAATATACCTCATGTAGGTATTCACAACAAAGACTCCCATCCATTCAAACTTGATATCATCATATAAACTCTCGAGTCTAACCATGACTGTAATGATCACTCCAAATATTTTTACATCATATTAATTGTTGGAAAATTCTTCATATATGAATGTTATATCCATATAATCTTTTAATGTTAATATATGAAATAGTATAACTAGTGGGGTCAAGGTTATCTATGAATGTTTTGATATCTAAATCGATCCATTGGATTGCATTGATCTGAACATTAGTTTCCCCTTTATTTTGTTTGTCTATAATTAAAAACACCATTTTAATCCTTTTTTCAATAACTCTTAAAGGGTTTTGATTTAATTTATTTATGGACTAACCACATATGTGTTTATAATATCAAATGGCCATGTTATGATAGTTACAATGGAATTATTCACTGTGGTTACATTTATATCATCATGAAAAATATGCATATTAGAAATAAACTAAAAAACTACTTTAATACCCACCCCCGTGATACCTTTATTAGTTTTTAGTATGCATTATATCTCCTATTATATTGTACACTATATCCCTTGAAACAATTCGATGCATGGGTGTTTATAAATATAAATCACATACATTTTAACCCAATAGAATCTTAGTGATATAATGTTATCAAAAGTATTTAGATTCATCTTTAAGAGAAAGGGTTAGGAAAAAAATGATTACCTTATGAAAGGTTTGTGGTTGTGGGGAATTTCTAGCCACAAATTTATTGGGTTCATGAAATTCTTCAAGTACATATTATTTTTAAAAAATTGGTTCACTTTGATAATTTCAAAAATATTGGTCTTCCAAACTTGGCTTGAGAATATTGTCATTTAAAGAATCTATTTGTAAATGTTTTCCTTTCATTATCTCATATATATCTTCTTTTGGATTTTTCTACTAAATATATTTTTGGGGTGACACTAAAAAACATTCACATCTAACATGGCCATTTTTCCTGACCACTAAAAATCTACTAAAATTAGTTTTTCTTCAAGTACTTTTGATGTCAATTTTTATGTATCTACCAAATAAAAACACACAAATAGTAATATATATTTTTTTATTACAATATTATAAAGAATAAAAAATTACTAGGATGTCATAATTATACATGATTTCAAATGTTATTGTATACTTTCATCTCCCAGTCATCCCTCTTTATTTATACAAGAATCTTCCATATCACATTATGTAAAAAGAAAGTTGTTTGGATTCAAATTATTCAATATTAATAAAAAAGTAACATCGGTTATTTTTTATTGAGTTTCAGTTCTATAAACAACTTTTTTTTTATTTTGGATACATGTATATTCAAGGATTTGAATTTTAATAAAATAAATTGTTACATATTCTTTATTGTTCTATTTGACTTTAATGTAATAATTTATTAGATTATCTATCACACTGATATATTCATATCAGTTCCCCACATTGATGAGAACATCGAAATTCTATGAAAATATTGTAAACATAGTTCTACGTTCCAATAACATTCTTGGATGGGACACATGGAATCTGACTGTCAAGTATGAGTACACATAAATGGATGATAATTCTCCCAAGAAGTTTTCCCTTAGTAAAATAATTTTAATTTACATACCAAAATCTAGATTCAATAGTTAATGGTAATTAGGGCATGTTGGGTGCCTAATTAATGAAATGTAATTAATGGATAAGGTAAGTATGTATTTATCCATTTCATTTTTATGGAATTGTATATCTTATCACTTTGATTGGAATAGAACCATCATATGAAATTAAATTTCAAATGTGTATCAATGAATTTTTTTAGAGTTTTAATGAATAATTTATCTTGATTATAGTTTGATGACATGGATGTGAGAACTACATGATGAGATATTGTTCCAAAGGAATTGTGTTACAGAATGTGTATTTGTATTTGGTTTTTGATGTTGTGATTTTAAGTTCTTTCTATTGGTTGACCTGACCCATTGCTAATGTGAAAAGTTATATATTATGCAAGTCCTCATATTTCCTATGAGAATTAATCCTGGAGGGTCACACACTATGTGTTTTCGTTGACATGAAATAAATACTATTTTATTTTTAATTAATGGAATAAATATTATTCTCATCACTAAGGATATATATTATTCATATTTTAATGATATTAAATATTTATTATTTAATGATATATTTTTTAAAATATTTATTCACGTATTCAATAAAAACCAAGGAGTTCAAATGGATGAAGGTAGTTTCTAGTGATTAATATTAATTTACAATATGGTAAAATAATTTTTATTATTTTGAAAGGTAGTGTGCATGCCATAAAATAATAATATTAATGTTATTTTGTCATGGGGTTTGTAAAAAATTATCATTTTATTTAAGTGATATTATGAAATTTGTTAGTTTTTTTATTCTATGACCTAACTATATACACATATGGTTTTGTCAATTATGTATATTTAATTGAATATTTATAATAGAGAATCATTTTACACAATGGACTTCACTCTCCCTCCCTCTATCTCTCTCAAATTATTCCTCTCAATTTCTTAAGAATGAGAAAAACTTATTCAAGATTAAAGGATCTTGATAGAACAAGAAAAATAATACAATATGGTTGATTCTCTATTCTAGCACTCAGGAATAAATAGGTTTCATTTATAGATCAAGGGATCACATGTGGATCTCTTCTACTTAGATTTAATAAATGGATACTCCATGTTTAATGAAGGTAATCTAAATTGGATTTTTTTAAGAATAACAACATAATCTATAAATAAATATCATCAAACAAGTTATTCATTTCATTCGATCATAATCAAAATACTATAATATTTAATGTAAAATATCAACTCTTTATGTTTTGGTAAACTATATTTTTAAAAAAATCAATATAACATAAATATAAGGAGCTTATTTTGCTTTAGAAACCTTCATGTTATATCAAAGTGGTTATGTTTGATGGTTATAATTATTTATTTTATTTTTGATTTATATGTTTAATAGTTCTTATATATTTTTTCAAGTATTATTAATTCTTTAATATGATTTTATTTAGCATTTTTTCTATAATATTATCATCATTTTGTGTTTCATTTTCTTACGGGACTTATAATATATGAATAATTATTAAGGAAGTTGTTAGGAAGTGTTGATGATTATAGCCAGATTTCATGGGATTTGTATAACCCCCAGTTTTAGGTACATGACACTTTATTTGTAAATTTTAATTATATATAATTTTTGGGTTATGTTTCAGGAGGTTCTAGTGGGGTTTGGAATGTTTTTAGGCTTTCATTGAGGTTCATGGTTTGAGCATAGTTGGTAGAAAGTGTGAAACACATCTTGGAAAAAATGAAAGTTAATTCAGTGGTCACTAGGTAGATGCACTATTGACACATGGTTTTGAAAAATAATTCGGATTCCCAAGGGAATCCTTTTCATCCTAATGTCATTTAGGAAATTGGATAAAACACTATTGATGAATAGTTTTTCTAACAATTTGATCCAACTGTGTTAGTTGATCATTCAGATAGTTTCTCACGCATGGTTCGCACATAGTATTCTTAACAGTGTGACCTAAGCATTCATCACGAAAAATTATATTCAATATTTTTTGATGTAAATCGGTTTAGCCCCTTAATCACTTGTTTTTCCCTAATTCAGCCATAACTTGAATAAATCATCCTCCAAATATTATATGAACAATACTTTCAATCTAGGAATAATTATAATGTAATTCAAAGTGTGTTGAGGGATAAAATTCATCAGTATGTGTTCATTATTCATCATTATTATTAGATCTATTATTATTCCCTTTATTGGAATCATAGATATTATCTGTTGGGGATAGATCTATGTTGTGTTATATGAATCATGCTAATTCTATATATACTATAATATTATTTTTTGTTTTAATTGGATTATATTATTAGAATACATGAATTATACAGTGGTCTATTTGTTTATTGTATTGTGGATTACTTGTCTTATTTTGAAAGAGGAAATAATCCCCCAAATTGTTATTTGGCCCATGGAATTTATATTCAACCTTTGGTGTCTTGGGGATTTCAAATAAGTCTAGTAACACCCACTTACTCTTATGATGCCAATGCATGAGGGGTGGGATATTATAGGATTAGACATAGTGTATATGGAGTAAACCCCATGAATCCAAGTGCACTACAATTGGTAGTGTCATTGGATAAAAGATATGTCGAGCAGTAACTACCCATGGTAAATTTTCTCACATTATGTGAAAACCATGCTATCCTAAACAAGATATATTGGATTCCATGGCATGCATTTGGCATAAACATCATGTAGTCTACCTGGTGTAGTGGTGAAATTCACTCAAACTATTTTGTTGAATATAAATTCAAAAACACCTGAGACTAACATCCTATAGAATTAATGGAGTAAAAGAAAAGTACCCAACATACACAACATGTAGTTAATTAATATTCATATATGAAATAAAATTTTCCCAATAAATAAAATACATCATATATATATTATATGATATTTTATTTCAATTATAATATTTTGAATGAAACCAATTGAACTAATTTTTTGACTAACCCTTATGGGGACACTTAATTTTATAAGGGGGGTTATTATGAAGGCTTTTAGTTGAATTAACAATTTTTCATCAAGATTAATACCCCTTTCTATAAAATTTATGAATTATAGGAATTCTTTTAGGTATTACATGTTAATATTTATGTATTGGGGAATCCATTCAATGGATAAAGGAGATGCAAGACTGCAATTGGAAAAGATATGCCTACCTAAATACCATTTAATAGCATGGACATCCCATGATAGTGTTATTTTGAGGGAAATATGGATCCATTACAATTGAATCTCCAAGATACTATACATTTATAGTGTAATGGTGAGGGATATTGAGACTTTATAAAATAGAGGTGGATTTAATAAAAATTAATTTTTATTATTTTCCCCTTAATTTTAATGAATAATTTTAAAAGTAATCTAAATTTTTATATTGTTGAATAAATTGAATGTTCATAATTTTCACTATCCCAATGATCTATATTGGATAAATACAATCTCTTCACTATAATTATCTTCCAGGAGTAGTTAATATGAATTTGGGTTTTACAGTTCCATGAATGAAAATATTACATGTTAGAAGAATCTATTAATTATCTTCATATCAAGGAGGTGAGTGCTGAGGTTTTCATAGTCTATGATATAAATATGAAAAACTCAATCGATGTTCATTTTTTGAGGTTATCATATATGTATAGTAAAATTGTGAAGACTCATAAAAACATGGATGCTTATTGCATGATTGATAATCTCTATGGTATATACAAAGGAAGAGCTAGACAGGAGTGGTTTGAGATATCCATGGAACGTACTTAAAGAAATCTTGGAGAGGGTACATGATATGGGCCTCAAGCAGTCAAGATCATGGGATATATTTATAACCTATAGGTTCTTGTGTTTGAATTCCCTGATGAACTATACATTGATATAATTCTTACATCTCTCCCCCATAGCATATCAATATTTGTTGTAAATTTTAATATGAACATCATTTAGAAGTCTCTTATAGATCTACCCTATCTAATACTCTATGTAGATAAGGAAAAAATTAATAAAATACATTCTTACATATAGTGAAAAATAGAAATGAAAAGAGAATATCTCTAAGATTGACGATTATGTACACCCTTCCAAAAAATAAATATTCAATGGACAAGAGAGGGAGTATGGAGATGACAGTTTCTCACGTGGAAATAAGGTCCACTAGATGAAAAAATTCACCCATATTAAGAAGAAAGGGGACGCTTTAGGTTTGTGTTCTATTGAGTGATATTTATCCATTTCTATGAATCGGTTATTAGATATACCCAATGTTGCTCACATATATATTAAAATAAATAAAAAAATAGATTCAAAAATATTGGTTGAGTGGAGATAGATCTATGAGAAGCCAATAAATCTAGGATTTCTATTGTGGCTATCAGTGACTACCACTATAAATTTCTGACAATAATGATATTTGTTTTTAAGAGTTTTTTTATTCATTACAAAAAAATATTATTTCTATATTCAAACTTGATAAAGATGGGATTTTTTTTAAAATTTTGGAAAACCCATTTAGTTCTTTTATAAGTATAGAATTTTATATCGTAACTTACATTTAAATAAAGGTACTTATGTGTTGGACAACACAAACCATGTAATGTAAATCAATCATTGCATACCCAACATATTAATAGATGGATAGATCATGTAAATTAAAAATAATCGACTAAATTACACCATGATGAATATTTATACTCTTTTGAACAAAACCCACTTGGTGTATGCCATGAATGTTTACAAGGTAAAATGACTAAATCCCCTTTTAGTGGGAAACATTAATGGGTAATAGAGATTATTGAATTAGTTCACACCAATATGTATTGAACATTTTCTATTGATGTAAGCCATTGGAATACATAATTAATAACATTTATTAATGATTTTAGTAGATATGGGTATGTTTAAATATTGTGTAATATGTCTATTTCCATTGATAAATTAATGGAATAAAATAATAAAGTTGATTACCATCTTGGTGTGATGACTAAAAAAATCTTTTCTGACCTTGGTGTAGAATGTATTATTCATGAATTCATTGATTATTTATTGGCGTTTTGGAACCAATATCAACTCGCCCATGGTGTTAATCCTCAATGGAACTATGCAAGTGAAAAGAGGAACCACACCTTCTTATAAAAAGTGAGATCAATGATGAGTCATTCTAGTATTTCATTATCATTTTAGGAATACACATTACAAAAAGTATCAAACAAAATAATATATGTACCAAATTATTTGATATATGGTATTCCATATGATTATAGAATTGAGGAAAAACCATGTTGATGAATTTACATGTGTCGGGTAGGGAAGTGTTTGTTAAGGCCTTTTTAGGTAACATAATTTCCCCCCTAATGCACAAAGTGTAGCATTATTATATATCCCAAGAAAATAATGGGTTATTTCAAATAAGATACCTCAAAAAATTAATTATGTCAAGACATAGTATATTCCATGAGATTGAGAACAACTCTAAAAGGAATAGTGGATGCAAGATTGGATTCGATGAAGTTCATACTACAAGTACACAATATTTAGTATAGGTACAAGTTTCACTAATCCCAATGGAAGATATTATTTCAAATACACAAATATATTCTTGGAGTATATAAGAAGTTATATTACAAGAATAGAATTATTTTCCTTTAACCACTGATGTTGACTCATTATTAGAACACAATAATGATCTTTTAACCTATCAGGACGTAATAAGTGGAAGAAATATTGTCAAGTGGGAAGAATCCATCAATTATAAAATTTATTCTATATATCAAAATGAAGTCTACATTTTTATAGATCTTCTAATGGATGTGATTAATGTTGGTTGTAAATGGGTATTAGATAATAAGCATGACATAGATGGAAAAGTTACTACCTATAAGGCATGATATCATACAAAAGGGTTTAGAATGAACCATGGAAGTGACTATGTTTAATACATTCCAAAAGTTCTAATGATGAAATCCTATAGAATTATATTTTTTATTGGAACCTTCGATGACTATGATATTTTGAAAATGGATCTCAAAATAGCCTTACTTAACATGAACCTTCATGAAGATGTATATATAACATAAGATGAAGGGGTTATGATAGAAAAGGATTACAAAATTTTCAAATTAATGTTTTTATGGATTGAATGTCTCATTCGGATAATAGAACATTCATTTTGATGAGACCTTAATTGATTTTTTTTCATAAAGAAATAATTGAGACTTTTTTATATAAGAGTTTTAGTGGGAAGTGAAGTTGTGTTCATAGTAGTATATATCAATTTCATATTACTTATTGGAAATGAAATACTAGTATTAAAAGAATTTAAATTCTAGTTAAAAAATACTACTCCATGAAGGAAATAGGTGTAGTAGTATACATTCTTGAGATCAATATCCATTGTGATAGATCAAGGAGAATGGTCATATAACAACCCCATTATTTTTATTACATTAATACATGATTTATTTACATAAAATTACAGTCAATACAACCCAAAATGTTGAGAATTATTATTTAATTGTGAATTAGGTACATTAGATATCAACTTGAAACATGAAATACAACACCATTATTGAAATCTTATTTTTCATGGACACAAAAATTCCTTAATACCTAACATTGCATAGGATGACCTGAGTATGTACATAAGAAACGGGTGAGATATATATCCTATTAAGGGAATAAACATTGAATAAAATGAGTAATTAAATACATGTTAGACAGAAGGACTATAAATGGGGCATAAAATAGTCATGAACATAAATGCATGTTACAACACGATAATTGTATCATGAAAATGTGGAAATAGCTTAAAACATTGCATCATAGGTCAATGGTAAAATACCCAAGACATCATAGTGGACAAAGTACCCTAAAGGAATCAGGTAAACTGATATCCCCACATGACGTGTCATCATACTAACATTTACCTTATTAATTAGAGTTCTATATAATTTTTGGTGCACTTATCACTTTCACATCGTTCTCATTCTTAAGTGTTCCACATAGATCATAAAACATTTATTTATTCCTCATAATAATTCATTATATGGTCATGGAGTGTAGAATAAATACATTTATATCCTCAATAAAAAAATTATACATGGATAATGTCGAATACCGTTGATATAGTAATGGGTATGGTATTCACTACACGATAATTTTTTATTGGAAAATCATAGTGCAATTTTGGCAGCATAATGGTGTTGCATAAAAATTCATAAAAAGGGTTTATGATAGTGTAAGGGGTCACTAATCATATATAAATGAAATGGAAAGTAAAAGGGACATAGAAATACATGTTCCAACATAATTATTATTGAGATAGAACGTGTAACATGAAAAAAAATGAACAATGGTATGGAATGACATAACTCTTACAATATTTTGGCATGGTAATAGGTGAATATGGGGTGTGATAAAATATACCTCGTCATTTGTAAATGAAATTAAAATTTTGTAACAATATAAGGAAATTTGGAAAAAAATGAGATTAGAAGGAAACCATAACATGAGTGTCTTACTTCAAAATCATGAATAACGGCTTTTTGAGAGCTTGGAGTACCTTGGGAGGATTATATAGAGGGTTGAAAAGAGTAGGGACCTGATCCAAAGTTTTTTAGTGAAGAGTAGTGGGATATTGGGTGTGTTTGAATAGGAAGTGAGAGGGGAATTCTTTAATAATTCACAAACATAGGTTTTGGAATCTATATTATTAAATATTCAAAACCACAAACCTTCACATTGCTTTTGACAATGGGGTTTTTCAAAGAGGAGTGGAATGAATTATTATATATGTTAATGGGCTGAAGAAATTAAAATATAATCCTTTCTTATGTGGAGGTGAGTCGCATTATTAAATAAATGATCTTAAAATTACAAAATATTTTATACATTTAAGAGGATTCTAAAAGGCTTTATAAAATAATTCAAATAGACATAAAATTAAATTATTTAAAGTTAAAAACATATATTTGGCCGAATATTCCTTTTATAGTATTTTATTACATCAGTATTGGGTCATAATGATGTCATAAAACAAAGTATATATTTATACGGTATTTAAATTTTACCCAAAATTTAAATTATCTCAGAAAATTAAGAAAAATTCTCCATTGGATAATTTCAACATCTTGATTCTAAAAATAATATTCATTTTATCTAAATAATTTTCTATATATAACAATTTTCACTTTTAAAATTAAAACTGACATTTAATGAAAATGGACTGGTTTGGAAAAAAATAGTTTTCAAAACATAAGAAAACTTTTATTTTCGTCATGGTAATTATATGGTCATTTACATTTAATAAAAGTAAAATAATAATAATATTTTTTGAAAATATTATTTATTAATTCATCAAAATACATTTCTTAATTCAATATTAATGTTCACCATCAATTCAATTTGTGCATTAAAAACAATAATAAAATGAAATTATATTCGTTATTCAATAAAAAAATAATGAACATAATCAAAATTATAGGGTCATTATACATATACCTTTATTACCCCATGATATAACTTAAGAGTATGCTGTGTTTGGTGGGGCTTTCATGGGGTTATTCAGTGAACATGGATTGGGCCATGATCTCTATGATCTTGAACTTCTCTCATAAATAGTTTCTCTCATTCTTATGTTGTTGGATCAGGAATTGGGAATGGTCTAAGGAAAATCCCCAATATGTTATCTCCCTTGGAAGATCCCAAAAATGGGCTTTATAGAGATTGATTCTTCTGGTTATGGCTATCACCTCCTTTGACTGTGTTGAATGGATTTTTATAAACCCTATATTTATACTTTTCATGTGATCATGATGCAACATCTATATTATCAATGGTAATAATACATAATAGTCATTTAAATCCATATTTATATAATAAAACAAATGGGGTTCATGTGTTTTCTATATCCATTTTAATAAATAATACATTTACTTAAATAAAAAGGGAATAGGTCGTTACATTCTTCCCCCTTAAGAAATATTTCCCTGAAACATTAATTTCCAACATTAAAAGATACAAGGGTAACTCCATTTCATATCCTCCTCTATTTATCATGTTGCGTCTTAAAAACTTGTGGTTTCTCTACAGAACATTGACCTGGTGAATTATTTTATTCTGTAGATCTTTCTCTCTATGATCTAAGAACTTCACTGACTTCTCCTCATAAGATAGGTTGTTCTTCAATGGTACCACCTCTAGATTGAGTACATGAGAGGGGTCTAGTATGTACTTTCTCAAGAGGGCTACAGAGAAAAAATCATGTACTTGAGATAGGTTAAGTGGGAGTGCTAGTCTGTAATCCACCACTTCGATGTGATCAAGGATCTCAAATGGTCCGGTGTATCTTGGAATAATATTTCCCTTCATCCAAAATAAAATCACTTTCTTCCATGGTGATATCAAATGGAATACCATGTATCTGCCATCAAACTCCAAGTCTTGTCAATGATTGTCAGTATAGAATTTATGTCGACTCTGAACTGCCTTGATTTGCTGCTAAATGATATTATACTTCTCTTTTATTTCCTTGACCATTTCAGGACCATTCAGTTTTCATTCCCTAACATCATCCATGCATGCAGGTGTTCTACTGCTCTTCCCATAAAGGGCTATATAGGGAGACATTTGGATCCTTGGGTGGAAACTATTATTGTAATATAACTCAACCAGAGGAAGATGATGATCCATACTACATTGATATCCATTGAAAATTCTCTAATCATGTCCTCAAGTGTCAATATAGTCCACTCATATTGGCCATCAGTTCATGTTTGATATGTCATTCTAGAGTTTAAATCAATATTCAAATCATGATATAGATTATTGTAAAGACCTGGAAATTACATATATTTTTATTTTTATTATATGGAATTATTACGAGACTGAAAAAAAATTAGGCATGTGATTTCGAGTCCTGTAGATCCTGAAACACAATTTTGAAAATTTTTTATAGAACATTCAGTAGATGTACTGGTGAGAATTTCTATCTTTTGAACCAGTGCTCAGATTGAAATTCTGAGGGTACAATTGGATTCGCAGAACCATGATTTTCATAGTTGAATCTTAACACAGACCATCAAGGGTTGGATGAAAAAAATAATTTTTGGAATGTTGGAAAATATTAATAAAATAACTATAAGTTATTTTATTATTTTTCATCCACCGTTGAGTGGATTTTGGCGGAACTGGTGTGTAAATATGGTCAATAAATGAGGTTAATTTAATGATTCTATACTCTCTTTCTTTAACAGCAATGATCATGGGATTAATGGATCATTAATTTTGATTCATCAATGAACCAAATTAATTAATGCAATGTGAGGGGTTTCATTTTTTTGATCAAATTTTTGGGAAAAGGGATTTGATAACCACATGAGAAATATTAAATGAAGCTCTGGAGATGAATTACTCCAATGAAGAATGGAGTTTTATGACACCCATTAAGGAATCAATATAGAGGTTGACAAGAGATGATGAACATTGAACAAAAATGCATGCAAATATTAATCTTCTTCTGCACGAGTTTCTAATAAAATCAATGTACTAGAATTAATCCTTCTTAATTGATTAAGTTTTCATCATATCGTGTTATTGACAAATTATGACGAACATAGATCAAACAACTAATGGGTAGATCTATAGTACGTTAAAATTTATGGTAGTAAATTTTGGGGAATTTATTTGGGTTTAATTATTATCTTGTATTGAATGATTCCTTTACATGTTATGACACTAAGGCAGAGGGCATGGGTCAAACCAAACCAGGCCCAGACCCTCTGTTGAAGTTTTTCTTGGTTTTTTCTTCATGGAGGATCAATGAATGTATCAGAAATGTGATTTCGAGGGCCACATTGTGAACGAGACATCTCAGGAGGCCTGTAGGCATAGACGAGATGATGAACGGGCCACCAGAGTGTGTCTATTGGCCTGGAGAACATTCGGTCGGGCCACTGTGGTAGTGATTCCATGCAGCGGTCCCAACTGCAACTCGTTCTGATGGAGGTATGCCATGGAGGAGGCGGGACGACACCGGATGGAGTGGTAGGTGGACCCACGCCCACAGGTCCCACATGTGACCGGTCTAGGGGAACTGGTTAGATAAACCTAGCTCGATACTGGCACTCTTTATGGGGGACCCAAACATTCCACGTAAATTATCGGGAGCATGGACCTCGCCAAACTGGTGGGCCGCACCCAACCGAGTGTCATGGCCTAGCAGACCGGGTGGGTTTGACCCGACCAGGTGGGGTCGGCCGAGACCGGGTTGGGTCGGGACCGTGAGACATGGTTCGACAAGACCCAGATATAATTTGACCCAGTTTCTCTTAAAGAACCATAACTTCAAAACTAGAAATATATTTGATGAACTGTATGTGGTGTTGGAACCCTTATAATTAGTTGGCCCTTTTGATATACTCTACTTGGGTTTTGGAGAAAGTTGGATTATGGTCGGTTTGGATTGAACAAGAATCCAACCAGGCCCTCAGGACTAAAATTCCTATAACTTATAGAACTGTCATCTTATTGACTGACCATATGTTGTATTTAAACACTTATCACAAAGTTATTCTTCGATTTACATTTTCATGGGACTTCGTGGTAGTTGAGGTATGACTGATGGCATGAGGAGAAGAATCTATGGAACTCAAGTGAACTAAGTGCATGAATCCCGTGGATGTCTATCAAGTGAAGAGAGACCCTGTGGGGATTGGCATCAGAGTGACCCTATGTGGATCAACAATAGCGCGACCCAACAAGGACCATCCGTAGAGAGGCCCTTTGGGGATCATCGAATTATGACCCTATGTGGATCGATGACTTACGATCTTGTATGGATCGGTGACATATGACCCTTTGGTGATCGATAATAGAATGAATTCTTTGTGGTTCAGCAGTGGAACATTTCAATGGAATAAGATGATTTAGCTCTACAACTAATCATCATTATTCTGGTTCATTAATTTATATACCTTGTGTGAGCTATCTTTTACTTTGGGATTTGTTATTGAGATCATGCTTTATGGTTTTTTCTTTGTGGAATTCTGGGAGACCTTTAGGCATCTCGGCATACCTACATGGTATTGTTATAATTACCCCTTCATGGGCTTCTCCCATACCTTATTGTGTCTTGTACAGATAGCAGAAAACATTGACTGATATTTGGGAGCCAGGACTAGATGGTGTATGGAGGTGACTGTCTAATGTGGAGAACCGCAGTGATGAGTTGTACCTACACTTCATGTTGGATTTTTGGTAGATAGCCTCAAGATCGTTTTTTCCTTTTTGTTGTACTTTATTTTAGTTGGGTTTCTATACTGGCTCATTCTGCATCAGTTCAAATACTTACTTTCAGCAGTTTTACTATGTGGTTTTGACTTATTGTGTACCTGGTCTATGTTTTTTCAGGATTAAAGAAAATTCCTTCCCATTTTTGGGATATGAGTTTCTGGTGCTAGTCGCTAACCCCTATCCCATGTAAGGTGGTCTTGGGGTAGTCATGGCACAAGCCCTAGTGGACAGGCCATGAATAAGTGGTATCAGAGGATTCACTTCTACCAAAGAACTATGACTCGTATATTATCAATGGGAAGATAGTGTTATGGGTTTTGAGTAAGATTTGTAGTTTAGGGAGTCTAGTGTTGGTGCGGCAGCTGACATGTCCATACACCAGGACCCTAGACTATGACTTCCAAAGTGGTATACAAAAAAACTGATTGCATGTGTTTTTGAAATTCATTTCTTTTGATCTCTTTTGATTCACCACACAAGGTATAACTTATTGATCATGGCATATATGTTTCCTTTCTGGATGCCTCCACGTAGATATCCAACCATGATTCTAGAGATAATTTGTGATGACGGCCCCCCAAGCGATGAGGCTTTGGTGTAGGGCCCTCTTACGGAGATGGTACATTCAGGTGGTGTACCAGCAACACCACTACCCAAAGGATAGAAGTTGCCACCATCCCCACCAATAGATAGTTCATGCTGACTTACCACACTACATGAGTTATAGATGCATTGGTCTCTCTGTTTTCCAGGCGATATGGATCCGCAGGTGGGTGAGGATTGGCTAGAGACTGTAGCTAGAGTTTTCTGCCTAGTTGGGACACCAGCAGACCAGATTGTGATCCTAGATGCTAGTCTCTTCCGGGGCATAGTAGGGAGATGGTGGAGCATGACGCTCCAGTTTCATGATTAGGAGACCCTCACTTGGTTGGATTTGTGGGCCTCTTCCAAGAGGAGTACTCTTCAACGACTCTATGCTATTCGCATATTCAGGAGATCCTGCACCTATAGAAGGGAAACTTGAAAGTAGCCAAATACTCAGTGAGATTCATTAATCTCTCTCACTACTCCACAGACAACATACAAGACCCATTATTCTTGGTCTGAACCTTTCATAAGGGTCTCCAATGGGAGATTGTATCATCAATTATATTTCTCAACAAACCGACGTAGGTTGGAGTGCTAGAGAGAGCACCTATGGTGGAGTGATTCATAGCTGAGCACGAACCGACCGTGAGAGTCACCACCAGATGACACGATGCTAAGAAATCTACAATAGGCAGTATGTAGATGAAACAGAGGCCCAGGCGGGCCAGACCTTCTGGTGGACAACCCTAGGATGTAGGGTCGAAGGTGCAGAGCTCACAGGATATAGGAGTTTAGTAGAGGAGAATGATGTGCTACTTGTCTGGTGGCCAGGGTCACATGGCTTGTGACTACCCTACTTAATTCACTAATGATCAGAAAATGAACAAGGTACTGCTGAGGAAGAGACATAGATTTGAGTAGGTAGGTTCGTAGGGAAGATAATGTGGCAGAGGAGTTGGTCATGAAGCAGGCGGTTGACGGTGATTTATGTTTCTACCACCACCACCACCACTGGGTGGTCCACCCCAACCTCAGTGAGAAGGGGGAAAAGGATGAGCTCAACATCTGATTACTGAGGCCTATGATCATGATTCTCTAGAGATGATTCATGTGATGATCTTTGTCTACTCCATTATAATTGTAATTATTATAGACAGTGGTTCCGGTTACTCTTTTATTTCCATGACTCTCTTTTGGAGCTCAGTGATTTTGGTGGATCCATTGTCTCAATACATACAAATAAAGACTCCTAGGGGAGGGGATTCGACGATTATGCACTGGTTCTGGTAGTGTGATATTACTCTAGGAGGAAATGGATTCAGTTGGGATATCCTAGTAGCATCATCGAGGCTTTACGATGTCATCTTGGGTACGGACTGGTTATATATGTTCCATGCTCAGATTTACTATTTTAGGTACAAAGTAAAGTGTGTCTGCAAGTATGGGACCAGGTTTTCCTTCACCGGTGAGAAGGGAACCTTTGCTGCTCAAGATCGACTTTCTCAGAGGAGGGTGCATCCGATCACTCATTAGTTGGCTAGCCTTACCCTCAGAGTAGTTGATGAGAGGAGTCTGAGATATCCTATAGAGTGGATGTTTATGCTAATGTCTTTCGTAAGGATTTTTTGGGACTACCTCCTCACAGATAGGTAGACTTCTACATCGAAATGTACCCCAAGATGGAACCAATATCTACACCAGCATATCTGATGGCTCCCACAGAGCATCATGAGTTGAGGGTACAACTAGTGGACTTATAGGGGAAGGGGTTTATAAGGCCTATTTTTTCTCCATGGGAAGCCCCAAATTTTGTTTTCCAAGAAGTTAGATGGGAGATTGAGGTTTTGTGTGTACTATCGGCACCTGAACTAGGATAACAAGAAGGAAAAGTATCATCTACTAAGGATTGATGAACTATTCGATCATCTGAAGGGATCTTAGTGGTTTTTGAAGATAGACCTCAGATCAGGATATCATCAACTCAGGGTATGAGATGAGGATATATCTAAGACAACATTAAAACACCATTATGGACACTATTAGTATTTGGTGATGCCTTTCTGTGTGACTATTCCCCCAACATTGTTCATTGGACTCACGAACAAGATCATCTAACCTTTCCTTGATCACTTCATGGTGATCTTCATTGTAGACATCTTTGTGTACTCAGCATCGAAGGAGGATCATGCCACTCATCTGTAGATAGTTCAGGATACACCCCAAAAGCACCAAATTTATGTTAAACTCATGATTTTCTAGTTCTATATATGGTAGGTCCACTTTCTAGGACACATTCCCGCGGAGGCTGTAGTTGCAGTGGATTCAGTGAAGATAGAGGTTATTCTTGCTTGGGATCCTCCCAAGATTATGACTGAGGAGTAGAGCTTCTTGGGGATCGCTAGGTACTACCATAGATTCTTACCTGACTTTTCTATAGTAGAAGCACACTTTTCAGCTTTGAAAATGAAGGGAAATCTCTTCATATAGAGAGAGAGGTTCTAGAAGACTTTCCAGGAGGTGAGGCGGAGACTAACGTCCGCCCCCATCTTGAGGCTACCAGAAGAGGGTATTGGGTATGTAGTCTACTAAAATGAATCAAGAACAACAATAGGATGTGTCCTAATGCAGTAGCGAGCAATGAGATCCTATGGATAATGATAGTTAAGACAACATTAGAAAAACTACGCTACACATGACCTGGAGTTAGTAGTAGTGGTCATTTCCTTGAAGATGTGGAGACACTACTTGATGGATGAAAGTTTTACTGTCTTCTATGATCACATGAGCTTCAGGTATATCATATCACTGAAGGACCTAAACCTGTGATAGTGGTGATGGATGTAGTTCCTCTAAGAATATAACTTTGAGATAGTCTAGACTCCTAGGAAGGGAAATGTGGTTTCAGATGCACTCAGTAGGAGTTTTGGATTACCATTGGTGAGTGAGGTGATCGAGAAGCTAGCCACATTGTAGTTATCCTTCGTGGATTGTGATAGAGAAGCATTCCTCTAGTATTTGTCATCCAGTTCCCCACTCCATCAGTGAGTTAGGGAGGCATAGATTGGGGACATTTACTACGAGACCTGACATGCTCAAATATCCAAAGGACATGATCCTAAAGGATTTTATAAAGGAGGGTATCACGTAATCCTTTTCAGAGGATGAACCATGGTACCCGTGAGGCTATGATAGGAGTTTTTTAGGGAGTTCCACAAAACCTATTTCATAATACATCCTACTGTGGTGAAGATGTACCAGGACCTCCATATTCAGTACTGGTGACCAGGGGTAAAGAAAGTAGTGGCGGAGTTCATTTCATGATGTCTCACTTGTTAGAAAGTGATGGATGAGCATCATGTTCCAGCATGCTTAACACTACCACTTTAGGATCCATGATGAAAATGGGAGGATATCTCCATGGTCTTTGTGATAGGATTACCACTAATTTCCAGGGGCCATGATTCTATCTAGGTGATCGCGGACCGACTCACCATGTCGGCCCACTTCCTAACCATCTGAGAGCAGGGATCACTAGAGTTATTGGGATGCATCTTCATACATGAGATAGTACGACTTCATATGGTTCCATCAACGATATTCTTAGATCATGATGCTTGTTTTACATACCATTTGTGGAAAGGATTATAGGAGGTGTTTTAGACTCCATTATGTTTGAGAACTGCCTCTCATCCTCAGACATACGGACAGATGGAGTGGACCATACATACGCATGAGGACAAGCTTCATGATTGAATACTTAATATTGGTGGTATTTGGGATGATCACATGTCCTTGGTGGAGGTTTCATACAATAAGAGCTATCACTCCACCATCAGAATGGAACTATTTGTGGCCTTGTATGGGTGACCATAAAGATCACCTCTTTGCTAGATAGACTTAGGGGAGTCAGTACTTATGGGTACAGAGATGATATGAGCTACCACTGAGAAGGTTCTGATAATCCACAAGAGGATAAATACTCCAATGAGCCAGAATAAGTCTTATATTGGTAGAAGAAAGAGACCCTTGGAGTTTTATGAGGGAGACCATATCTTACTACGGGTCTCACCTTCACAATGATTGAAGTGATTTGGCTTGGGCGACAAGCTATCTCTAAGTTTCATTGGAACTTTCCAGATTCTTAGTAGAGTTTACGAGGTGGTGTACCACATAGCTCTTCCCCAGTAGATGCCCCAAGTTAAAGAATTTTTCTACGTGTCACTATCTAGGAGATACATGCATGATCCATCACAGGTCATAGACTATGGATAGATAGAAATTAATGATGAGGGAACTTTTACAGAGTTCTCGGTAAAGATAAAGGATCGATAGTAGTGATTCCTTCATTGACGGTCGATCCCTCAAGTGTGAGTTTGGTGGAAGCATGGGAACCTCTAGGACATAACATGGGAGTGGGATGTTCATATTCATGCTTAGTACCCCAATTTGTTTTCTAATCTTTTATTGTGGCTTTTCGGTACATAAAGGCCTAAGGTGTGGAGAATGTAAAGACCCAAAAATTATATAAATTTTTTTATTTATATGGAATTATTATGAGACTCTAAAAATTGTGGACATGTGAATCTGAGGCCCAGAGATCTCAGAACAAAATACTTATCATTTTCAAGGTATATTTAGTAAACATTCGGGTGGGAATTTATTTCTAATGAATCGGTGTATATATTGAAATTATTAAGGAACCATTGGTTTCTCAATGACAAGATTTACTTAGGCGAAACATAACTTAGACCGATGAGGGTGGGACAAAAAATATAATTTTTGGAGTTTTAGAAAAAATAATAAAATAACTATCAGTTATTTTATTATTTTATTCCAATGTAGAGCGGGTGTTGGAAGAACCGTAGTGTAACAACAATAAATAAATGAGGTTTATTTAATTACATGATCCTATCATTGTGTAACCAAAAGGCTCATGGGAATAATGGATCATTAATTATCATTCACTAATGAACCACATTAATGAACACAATGAGAGGAGTTTGTTTTTTGTTAATAAAACCATTGGAAAATGAGCTTTTAAATCCACATGAGAAATATTTGACAATGCATTGGAAATGAAATCCTCCAATGAAGTAAGGAGTTTTGACAATGCCCATTGAGGAATCGATCCAGAGGCCAACAAGCGATGAAGACCATCGAACGACAATGCACACGAACATTCTTTTTCTCCGCAAGATTTTACAACAAAATCACGGTAGGGGAATTATTATTTTCTAAGTGTTTAAAGATTCATCAAACCTCATTTTGGACCAATTATGATGAACATGAATCAACCGAATAACAGGTAGATCCATGGTTCATGATAACTTGTGGGAGTTTATTTCTGGGAATTGATTTGATTTAGTCATTATCTTGTATTTATTGATTACTTTCCATGTTATAATGCTAATGAGGAGGGTGTTGGCCAAACTGAGCAAGGACCATACCCTTTTCTGAAAATTTCTTGATGCATTCTTCGAGTAAGATCAACAAACGTATAGACAATGTGATTTTTAGGGCCATGCAATGAAGGAGGAGTCCTGAGAGCCCCGTATGTGCAGATAGGATGAAGAAAAGACCATCAGGGTGCATCTTCTAGTCCGAAGAACATTCTGATGGGCTACCAGCTGCATGGGGGTCAGATAGAGGTGCACCATAGAGGAGGAGTGGTAGCTCTGGACACGACGGTAGGTGGACCCATGCTCATGGGTCCCACCTTTGACTGGTCCACACAAATCGGTTAAATAAAGCAGTTCTAGGTAGGCACCACTATTGGAGGATCCAAACAAACGATGTCTGTTCAGGGGAGCGTGGACCCCTCCCACCATGTGGGCTATGTTCGGCAAATAGGTCAGACCATACCGAGCCCCACCAGTTCAACCTAGGCCCTGCCAGTTCGTGTCGGGCCCAACCTGTTTGAGCCAGGCCCAGTAGGCCGGGTCAGCCAGGGATGGTTTGGATTGACCCAGAATGGGTCAGGTCAGCCGAGACCATGTTGGGTAAAGTCTGTCCGAACGGGATGGAATGGACTCGAACCCTATTTGACCCAGTTTCTCTTAAAGGGCCATAACTTCTAAACATGACGTATGTTTGACGAATTGTCTATGGTGTTGGAACCCTTAGAATGAGTTTTTCTATTTGGGATACTCCATATGGGTTTCAGATAATGTTGGAGTATGGATGGGTTGGATCAAACATGTATCCCATCGGTCCCTTAGTACTAAATTTCCTATAACTTACAGGCCAAGCATCTAATTCACGTTCCATCTATTTCGTTCAAACCCTAACGACATGGAAGTTGTTTGGTTTATTTCTTAGTGGGACTTTGTTCCAGTTGACGTATGATCGATGTCTTGATGAGAAGAATCTATGGAATTTATGTGCACCAAGTGCTAGAATCCTGTGGAAGACTGTCAAGTGAAGTGAAACCCTTTGTGGATAGGTATCTGAGCGACCTTTAATAGACCATCACTAGCTTAACCCGATTAATTATAGCCTTAGAGTGGCCCATTGTAGATCAGTGAATTACAACCCTATGTGGATCAACAACTTACGACCCTGTGTGGATCGACGACTTATGACCCTGTGTGGATCGACGACTTACGACCCTGTGTGGATCAACGACTTACAACACTGTGTGGATCTATGACTTATGACCTTGTTTGGATCGGTGACTTACAACCCTATGTGGATCAGATATAGAACAAATTCTTCATGGATTAGTAGTGGAACTACTCCATGGAATAATATGATTTAGATTTATGACTAATCATCCATATTTTTTATTATTAAGTTATATACCTGGTGTGGGAATTCTTTTACTTTGTGCATTATAATTGAGTTCATGATTTGTGGATTTTTCGTTATGGAATTCTGGTAGACCTTCAGGGGGCTTGGGGTCCTTACTCGATAATGTTATAGACACCCGTACATGGGATTCACCCCCACCATGTTATGTGTTGTGCAGACAACCAACAGATTTGATCGTGATTTGGGACTAAGTAATAGACAGTGTATGGAGGTGTCTAGTTGACGTGGAGAGCCATAACGATGAGCTGTACATACCATTAATGTAGGATCCTTGGTGGACAGCCTAAAGCTCCTTTTCCCTTTTTGTTGTACTTTCATTTAGATAGGTTTGTATATATGATCATTCTGCTTTAGTTCACACATTTAGTTTTAGGTGTTACACTACATGGTTTTGTCTTGTTGTGTACCTGTTCTATGTGTTGGGAGGTTTAAAGGAAATGCCTTCCCATTTTAGGTATATTCCTTTCTAGTTCTAGTCTCCAAACCCTAGCCTATGGAAGGCATGATTGGGGTTGTCACAACACGAGCCCCAGGGAACGGGTCATGACAATTGTTCCAAATCTCAGAGGTGAATCTTGGAAGTTGATTGGATACAATCGATAGTGGTAAACCAAGAAGCCTCACAACTTATATTATGTATATATGTGCATGTTCATCCAATGATAATTCATCTTGAATTATAATGAAGTGTGCAGTCTTTATAAGATTATCCAAAAAACCCCAGATATCATTGTTTCCTCAAGGTGTCTTTGCAATCCCAGTGATAGATTTCATGGTGATGTTTTCATATTTCCATATAGGTATGGTTAGTGGTTTCATCATCCACTTAGATTTTTTTATTTACACCTCTAATTACTATCATATGCAACATATTGAAGTATATTATTTGATCTCCTTATTCATATTATCCCACTAATAGTGTTCTCGGAGATCTAGATACATCTTTGTGCTTCCAAGGGTGGATAATGAAGTTTTAGCTATGTTGTAACATCCAACAACAACTTCTTTAATTTGGGAATTGATGGTACACATAGTCTTCACCCAAATCATAAAACTCCTTCATTCATTAACATTAAACTCCATGTATTTACCTTTTCTAGTATTATGTACTTTGTTTGGAATTATCATATCTTCTCTTTGAGCATAATTTAACTTCTCTAGAAAATTCGGTTAAGCAATCATTTATGAAAGGATTGATGATGTCCCTTCCTTTATAATTCCCATGTCCATCCCCTTCACATCTATGAAGATAGGATCCATATAAATTATAATAAATGAAATAGTTTATGGATTCTTTCTACATAGAGAGTCTTCCACTTATTCACTTTTCCCCAGATGGTAGTGAATTGAGCAATCATAGTCTTTAATCTGCTCTAACCATCTTTCTTGGCACATATTAAACTCTTTCTTTCTGAATATTTTCTTTAGGATTTTTTGATCTATATATATTTCATAGTTCCCCCAAAAGAATTAATGCCAACAAGTTTTCAATGTGAATTTCAATAAAACCAACTCCTTTTCTTGTGTTGGGTAGGTCTTATCAATGAACATTCAACTACCTTGATGAATAGGAAATTACTACATCATTCTTTATCAACATAGATCCCCAACCCTTCTCTGAAGAATTATTGAAAACCATGAAAATCTCTTCCCTTGTGTGTAGTGTGAGCACGTGTGCAGGGATAACCCTCTTTTTCAACGACGTGAAGCTATCTTCACATTCATATTTCTATGAAAACACGACTCCCTTCCAAATTATCTTGGTTATGGGGTTTGGAAATCATGGGAAATTTCTCACAGATCAACGATAATACCCAGATAATCCAAGGAAACTACCGATATCTTTCATATATGTTTTCCTCATACATCCTTCAATTGCCACAATATTTTGAAGGTTCCATATATATCCCATTTCATGGGATGATATTCCTCATGAATAATAATTCCTTGAACCAAAACTCGCATTTTATGTACATGGCATAATAATATTCGTTACACAAGGTTTTTAGCAAAATACGGAAATACTCCTCATTATCCTTCTTACTCTTGGAGTATATTATAATATCATCAAAAAAGACTACCAAAAAATTTTCAAGGTAATATATAAAGACTCTATTCATCATGTACATGATGATTTTGGGAGCATTAGTTAGTCCAAAAGGTATTACTTTGATTTCATAGTGCCCGTACCTTGTACGAAAAGTAGTTTTGGGGATATATTCCTTCTCCACCATTACTTAGTAATATCTCAACCACAAATCCACCTTGGATAAGTATTCTTATCCATGTAGCTAATCGAACAAGTCATCAATTCATGCAAAAGGATACTTTTTATTTTCCATGATTTTGTTGAGCTTGCGATAATCCATGAAAAGGTGAACTGAACCATCCTTCTTCCTGAGGAAGAGGGAAGGTGCTCTCCATGGTGAAGCACTTGACCATATAAATCATTTATACATATTCTCTTCTATTTTTTTCTTTAACTCATCATGTTCAACAAAAACAATTCTATATGGATTATTGGATATTGTCAATGCCCTAGGTATAAGATCAATTGAGAATTCAACATATCTTCTATGAGGAAGTCTAGGAAATTCCACAAGAAACAAATTAGTGAATTCCCTCACAATAGGCATGCCTTTGAAGATGGATCCTTCCTTAGAGTAAATTATATTGTCAATATATGCATGCTCATATGGAAGTAACGTCCATTATTGGGTTGATGGTACTAATGAAGGCTGATCCTCCTCCTTGAACTTATATAGAATCAGGAGTAGATTTTCTATATCGAGAGTGATTTCCCTATCATAGAAATTTATTTAGGCTCTATATAGGGAAATCCAGTCCATGAGATGAATTGAATGAAATTCCCCCATGGTATGTATGATGAGATTTTTCGAGACGTTCAATCCACAAATTTTGATATTGGAGGAGTTATATATATTGGATGCTAAAATATCACCATTTTACATTTTCACACACATATTTTCATCCATGATTTGATACAGTGTTTGGATTGTACTTCTAAACTTTAGAGATATAAAATACTGTGTTTTTTCAGTATCAAAAATTAAGTTCACTATTCTTGTATGAATAACTAGTCTACCTATCCCCAATTTGTTTTCGGCATTCAATTCAGTGGTAATGATGGAAAAAGATTTTCCTTTCTGCCATGGAGGTTGTTGGTTTCCTCCAAAAACCCTTATCGTAGTGCATCGGTTTGATTAATGCCCTGGTTACTTTCATTTTTAGTAGTGAACAAAACACTAGGGGTTAACCTGGGAATTCCTTTCCTCCATCATAGTATCAGGTTTCTCGTGCTGGAAATCACTGGCTAGGTTCCCTTCCTTCCCGCAACTAAATTATTTCCTCGGCCCCTTCAAGAATTTTCTAGGGTGATTTTTTTCTCACCATTACCAAGTGGGGGGGTTAAAATTTCACAGCACCATTATATATCTCTATCAGACCACTAGAATTTGACTCCAACAACCTCTTCATATCCTCGGGATACCCCTAAGACTTTCCAATCAATATTTCAACTAAGAGGTCACATTATGTAATTTCCTCATAGCTATCAAATCCACATATCACTAGGGATTTCTATTGGATAGGGTTTATCCCACCAAATATGTTCTCAACCTTGCATTCTGGGGTATTGAAAAATCTAGAGGCATATCAAGTCATCCTTTAGATGTTTTTTTCATATTTTATAAAGGATTCATCATTTTTTTCTTGTGTTAATATATGTCGCATTACATGTTAAGTTATAGGGTTCTAGATAAATATTTATCTTAAAACATTTTCCAAAAATCATTCCATCCCATCGACACGTTCTCTTCCTCAGGCTTATTATTTTTATCAATGTCCCCCATTGATCAACTTCACCCACCATATGATAATCATCCATAATAACCTTCTCATGTTCAGAGAATTTAACGATGGAGAGGATATTCTAAATGGAGTTGATCCATTGTTTGGTGATTGAGGGATCATATGATCCATTGAATGTAGGAGGCACTTGTCTCTTGAAACTCTTGATTGCGACTTTTTATTTCTTAGGGGGGTTGGATGTTCCTATTGATCTTGGTTTCTATTAGATAAATAATTTATCTAAGAGAGTATCATGACAATGTTTTTTATTCCCAATCATATTGGATTGGTCATCTCATTATGGAATTCATTACATTGTTCTTCACATCAATTGTATGCTCGATTCCTCATATTACCCTCCATTGTATACAATGAAAGGAAAATTTTGGTCTATATTTTTAGTAAATAAATTCATAGAAAAAAATCTAAAGGAAAAATATGGATAAATTAAAAATTACATTTATTTTTGGAACATTAGAATTTCTGGGATTAAGTCTATGTTATCCATGATCTATTTCCTAATATTTTTTATAATGGGATTTCTCCATTAATAAGGGTTCATACTAAACTTATGAATTTACTAAATCATATCCCATGAGAGTGTCAAGCTAGGAGTGTAGGGAGGCCCATATTGGTGCACCCGGTCCCATTCGAGTCCACCTCAAAGACGTGTTTTCGTGTTTTAACCCTAGATATATATGTTCTAGATCCACATCTACATGTTCGTAACTATATAGGGATATATTTTATTTATAAAACACTTACTATATGATCACCATGATATAGGGTTATTTTTATTATACTTAGTCTTATTCCCATGGATTTCACTAGAGTTTTCAAATCTCAATCCCAAAAATAACTAAACATTCCTCTAATACCAACTATTACAACACTATTATTTGTATTACATTCATACATGATTAAATTAATTAAAATTAAACATAATACAACCTAAAATATCAAGAATAATAGTGAATTTCGGAATTATGTAAATTACATATCCACATGAAACATGAAATACAACATTTTAATTGAAAAATTCCATTACATGATAATAACATTCCTTCATACTTTACATTGCATGAGATAACATGAGTATGTACATAAGAAAGGGTTGAAAAATAAATCCCAATAATTAAATAAATATGGAATAACATGGGTAATTCAATACATGTTAGATAATATGAATATCAAAAGAGATTAAGTGAAACATGAACATAATGTCATCATACTATAAGATATTCATAACGTGGAAATGAGGCCATAACATAAAACATTGCATCATAGGTCAAGGCTAAACATACAACACATAATAGTTCACAAAAGTTTCATAAAAGAATCAGGTAAATACCAATCCCAAAATAAAATATATTTATACTAAACATTAACCAATACGTTGGAGTGCTTAATAATTTCGGGCGCAACCGTCACATTCACTACATTCTCATGCTTAACTGCCCCCATATATCATAAAACAAGGATTAATTCTCCACCATACTTCAATCCATGATTATGGAGTGTGGAATACATACATTGTTTCCTCAATAAAAAGTTATATGTGCATAATGGTGAATAACCTTGATATAACAATTGGTATTATATTCACTACATGATGATTTTGGTATGGATAATCGTAGTGCAATTTCGGCAGCATAACAGTGTGGCATGAAAATTCACAAATATGGTTGATGAGAGAGTAAGTGGTCCCACATAATATATACATGAAATTTAATGTAATATGTTCATAGAAATAAAATTTATAATATAATGATTCTTGATATACAAGGCGTAACAAAATAATGAAACATGAAGAAAAAGGATGAATGGAATAACTCTTACGAAATTTTGGCTTGGTAACGGGTGTACATGGGTGGGATTAATGAGATAGAAAGTGGAATATCATCATTAAAACATAATATGGTTAGTTTGGGGAGGTGAAAAACATACACCATAATTTTTAAATGAATATAAAATGGTGTAACAATATAAGGAAACTTGGATAAAAATGAGAATATAAAGGAAATCCTTACTTGAGTGTGTGACTTCAAAAGCCTGAATAGTGGCTTCTTGAGATCATGGGGGCCTCGGGTGTATTATTTATATGGGAGGACCGATTAGGGACGTGAAACATGATTTATAGTGAATTTAATTGGGATATTGGTTGGTTTTACAAAGTAAGAGGAGAATTCTTTAAAATTTCACAAACATAGGTTTTGGAATCTATATAATTTAATAATAAAATCCACAAACCATTCCATGGTTTATACCCATGATTTTTTTCAAATATGAGTGGATGATATTATTTTATAAGTCTGTGGGTTGATGATATTAATATATTATCCTTTCTTATGTAGATATGAGTCGAATTATTTAAGAAATGAACTTAAAATCACAAAATATATTATACATTTTGGAGGATTCAATAAGGACTAATAAGATAAATAAAATAAATTTGAAATTGCATTATTTTATAGTAAAACGTATATTTATCCAAATATAACTTTTATGGTATTTTATTATATCACTATTTGGTAATTATGATCTCATAAAACACATTATATAATTATACAGTACTTAATTTTTAACCATAAAATCGACTGTCTTAGAAAATTATGAAAAATTCACCATTGAATAGTTTCAACATAATAATTCCAAAAATATTATTCAATTTATCTAAATAATTTTATAAATATTTTAATTTTCACTTTTATCATAAAAATTGACATTTATTGAAAATTGACGGGGTTTGACAAAAATAGTTTTCAAACCACAATAAAAATTTCTTTTGGCCTCATAAAAATTACATAAATTTATATATTTAATAAAAGTAATATAATAATAATATTTTTTTAAAATATTATTGTTTAATTAATCAATATATATTTGTTAATTCAATATGAATCTTAACGTAAAATACTATTTCTGTTTTGGAAACAACAATAAAATGCAAGTATATTCATTATTCTATACAAAAATAATTTACATATTCATAATGATATGGCCTTGATAAATATCCCTCAATTACACCTGAATACTCCCTAAGAGTAAGGTGTGTGATGTTGAGGTTTCATGGGGTCGTTCGGTGAACATGGTTTGGGTCATGATCTCGATGAGTTTGAACTTCTCCCATAAACAGTTTCCCTCATGCTTAATTTTTTAGATCATAGCATTGGACTAGTCTTGGGAAAAGAAAAGAAGTCTTATCTCCCTTAGAATCACCAATAAATGGCCATCATAGGGAAAGATACTACTTTTTGAGGCTATCACCTCCTTTGACTATGTTGAAAGGATTTGTAAAAACCCTATATTTATACTAGTCATGTGATCATTGTTCAACAACTATAGTATCAATGGTAATGATATTTAATATTCATTTAAATAAAATTGTATATGATAAAAAATGAAGTGCATGTTTTTCTATATCCACTTTACAATATATGACAATTAATTAAATCAAATGGGAAATTTAACTTATAATAGTTTGGGTTGATATAGGTCGGCCTAAGTCAAGCTATATATATTATAAAAATAAAGTTGTTTCATATAGAACAATCAAAGAGGGGATTGTTTGAAATGTCATTTGAAGATAATATTTCCATGAAAATTTTTCCTTAGAGACATGAGGGGGAAATTAATTGAAATGATTCCATACACACTGGTGATTGGATCAGTTGGGTATAGTGTGCTATATATTACAATATAATTCTCTTATTCCTTAAGTGTGGTATGAAAATATTAATTTTACCCGTGTGACCTCTATTAGATGGTATTGAAGACCATCCTTAAGTATCTAATGAAAACAATATAACTTTTCATAGTCTCTGGATTATATATGGAACTAGTCATATGGGGATACACATATGTTAATTTTTTAAAATATCAAGATGATCTGGAATCACAAATAGGATACATCATTAATTATAATGGAGGTTTTTTGAGTTATAAAGATCAAACTAGGATGTGGTCAAATATTCAATAGCAGTGTACATGTATATTTTGGACTCTATTGTTTCTAATTATGATGTATAGATAGCATAATTCATCCTTGATCATAATGTAGTAACTAGAAATAAAGATCCTATAATACTCTATTTTGATAATAATATAGTGGTGGATCTTTCAAAAGAGCCATGGTAACATTAGTTGATAAATCACATACATCAAAATTATAATCTCTTGATAAATTCTTCAAATACATGTGATGTTGTTGTGTGAGTAATTTCCATGGAAGACCACATTACTAAATCCTTAACAAAGTAGGAACATGATAATCATGTGAGGTTTAGATGATTAAAATCCAAAAACAGTAGGCTCTAGTCCAAGTGGGAGTTTTTTGTGTTGGATTTCTTGAACCATCTTTTTGTACATTCATTACATGTATATTATATGATTTGAATATTAATTAAATATCTTTTTACAAATTTTCCATCATTAGTCCAGACATCTATGTAATAATTTCCTAGGGTATCTATCGTACTGATAAGGTCATAGAAGTTCCCTACACTGAAGAGAACCATCAAAAGTTATCAAAAAATTCTTAATCTAGTTATACTTTTAGATAATGATTATTATGAGATTCATAGAGTTTGATATTATGAATGAGTACTAATAAGCTGAAGAGGCTTCTTCTTTTGAAGTTTATACTTTCTAATATCCCATATGGGATACTATTAGAGAAAACCAGTTAGTAGAAATTCCACATATTTTTGCTCCATTAGATATTCCTATCTATGATCATGCTTAAATATACTTAGACTTTATGATTTTCATTAATTTAATTCATGAATCATACACTTATATTTACTGACCAAAACCATGATTCCATATGTTGGATGGAAGTAGGGTTTTCTGGGTGTGTAATGAATAACCTTTTTTTAATGGATAGGTCTATGAATGATTTTACACTTCTATATTTATGGAATTTGATATATTGATCTTTTTATTAGAATAAAAATATTTCAATAAATTTTATTGCCATGGTGTATGTTTATTTTATATAGTCAAACTAAGATGTATCATGCTTATAGTTTTTTGACACAGATATAAAACCAATTTGAACATGTATTTTCAAAAAGGAATTATATTAAATAGTGATAATTCGTATGTGGATGTTGATGTTAATACATAACATTATTTCTCTTGGGGGTCTTGAAAAATTTCAAGATAGTAATATTGGAATTTAGGGAATCCTTCCTATGTCAAATAAGAAATAATCCTAGAGGATTAAACATTATGTGATTTAGTTTATATTGATTAAATTCTATTTGAATTTAATTAATGGAATAAATATTTCTCTCAACCTTGAGGAGTAATTTTATAAATGTTTTTTTATAAAAAAATACTTAATTATGAATGATATATTTTATAATTTTTTTTTCTTTATTCAATAAATATCAAAGAGTTTGAGCAGGCCAGGTTTGGGCCTAGTGATAAATATTAATTTACATGGCAATAAAATCATATTAATTATTATAAAAGTTATTACACATGAAATAAAATAATATTATTAATTTGGAATTATTTTTGTAAAATATTATTAAATTATTTAAGGGATGGTGTGAAATTAAATAATATTTTATCCTATTACCTAGATCTAAAAATTGATCGTTAAGTGTATTGTGATGACCCAGAATCTCTTGGTCCTTCACATTGCCAAAATCGAGGTTCTAAAGAAGTGGTGTCTTGGTGAGACCGATCAGTGTCACCCTGCCTTGTCAAGTTGTTTCCAGTAGCGCTCCTTTGCGCAAATAGGGTTTTAAACCCTATTCTGACTCGTTTAAGCGTGTTTTTAAGACCCATAACGCCCATAAGAGTTTTAATTAAATACTTCATCAATTCATGAGTCGGCATAAACCACCCGACCCCCTTTTTGTGATGATTGGATCCGCGTGGTCAACCCACGACCCCCGCGCCTTACGCAGTTTCGCGTTTTCACCTCAACCGTCCTCGGCTCTTATAAACTAAGGGTTAGTCGTGGTTTCTCCTTTCCTCGATCTTGGATTTTCACAAACAGCTTCTGGTGCATCGGGCCCGCCGCATCGTTAACCGTAATGTTCCACACCCCCATCCTAAACATCGATCATCTATCAACAGGTAGGGAATTTATCCTTCACCTCTCTTTTTGTGTATCATGCGGGGTGGGTGTGCTTTTTTTTTCTGTAGAATTGGGTAAACCAGACCTAAATAAGATAATGAATGAATTCTATAAAGAAAGAGGGGGGTGGTGATTGTTGATGATGTCTTATTTATTTTGATGTTGTCTCTTCTATGACCATCTTGTTGAGTTGTGTTGGCTTATGCCTCTTAAAAATCGAGGCCATTGGTTGTCGTTGTTTGTGCACTAATGAACCCTACTGATGTTTTAAATGGCTTGTTTGTGGTTGTAAACTCCTGCTGTTAAAAGTCAATTGGTTAATCACGTGTATCGGGCTGAATAAATTGGAAGCACCAGGATCAACCCTTCTATGATAACTCCCAGTTAAAACACACAGATTTTGAAATCATGGAGTGTGTTAAGTCATTTAAATCTGAAAATCCCTGACTTGTGTTGGTGGTGGTAGTTGGTTGTTTTCCTTTCGGGCTGATTGTTGGAAATGTGGGAGGGGATAGGATTCCCTGTTCTTTTTTTACTCTCGGTGGTTGTGTGAATTTGGGGAAGGGATCTCCTATTTGTATGGATTCAGTGGTTGTGAGTTTTAAATCCGGGTGGTTACTTGTTTATATCACAAATTGGTGTGGAATCCTCAGTTGTTGAGAACCAGGTGTGGGCGTCTTGGCTGATGCTCGACTGTTTACATTCCTGGACTTATGCCTATGCCTACTAGTTGCCCAGTAGTGCTTAAACGTAAACATTATCACTGAACGTGAATTAATAAAGGGGACATATGGGTTGTTAGCATGAGCCGTGACATGGACTTGACTGTTGTTGTGATCTGTAGGCTGTCTGAAGAAAAACCTAGCTTGGGTGAGTGCTTGTTACCTATATATATATACTTGTAGCTTTTTGTTTCATATTCGCACCCCACCCAAGTTGAGCACTTAGTTCCGAACACGCCCATTTCATGGGGGGGGTGTTTTTCCCAACACTATTCTTAGTGGCTGGTTATTAGCTCCTTTTCTGGTCCCTTTCTCGGATAGCCCAAGTATCTTCGGGCAGGCTGTAATGGCCTAAAGTCCATTATTATCCCATGAACCTTCGGGCTGGGTAGTGTGGTGGTTGGCCAGGTGTGTGCGGCAGGTGGTTTCCCAAGTGTCTTCAGGATGAGGCCCATGTGTCTTCGGGCATGGCAGTGGATCCTTTAGCCCAGGTGTCTTCGGGCATGGTGGTGGTTGTTCTGGCCTAGGTGTTTGCAGGCATGGTTACATGTGACAGTTGTGGCCCAGGTGTGTGCAGGTGGGATTCAGCAGTGGGACTGCGTGCGGTTGAGGCCCAGGTGTGTGCGGGTGGGATTTCGGCAGTGGGACTGCCTGTGGCTATGGCCCAGGTGTGTGCGGGTGGGTGTGTCAGTGGGACTGCGGTGAGAATGGCGGGATTGTTCCGATGCGTAGAATGTCTCAATAACTTGTGGGAAAGTGGCGCGGGGTACCCAAACATCGATGTGCTCTTATTACATATATTACTTGACTTGCGTTATTTGGGGAGTGTGCCTTGGTGAGGCCTGGGGTGCATAGTTTACCTTGATAGGAGTTTGGTTTACTCTTTTTTTCACGGGACTTTAGTACGTTCCCCCACTTGTGCATGAGAGTCTTTGGTTTTCCCTACTGAGTGTACTTGTATGCTCACCCTACGTATATAAAACTGCTTTCAGGTTTCCATGAGGACTTCGTGGATCACGCAGGTTCTTACTAGCTCGGACCTTTGGAGAAGTTGCAGTTGTTGTTTTTTTTCCTCTATGGTACTTACCTTGTAGTCACCTTTTGAACTTTGTGGCTTTTGCTTTTGGAACATGCATGTGGGAATGGTTTAGTTTTGGTTTTACTTTTCTTTCTACCTTGGTGTTGTTGGGTTTTCTTCTCCTTATCTCTCTATCCTATAAAATAAAAAGGGTAATGCCTTCCATTTGTGAGAAATTTCTATACCCTTGGGGATAGTCGCCACTCCAGGACCTATTGGAGGTGGGTTTCGGGGGTCATTATCTCTCCTTCAAATTAAAGAAGGAAGGTCCTGGAAATCTGCTGACCCTTCCCTCCTTTTGGTGAAGGCGGGTCGTGACAGAATGGTATTAGAGGCGGAGGTTGGTTGAGAGATAGGATGGAGTCTAGAGTTAGGAACAGTGAGGATTGCTTGGGATGGTAAGGAAACAGTGTTGGGTGACCTTGGAGCTTGAATTAGGCTAGGGAAGACCGGCTAGGACACAGGATTTTAGGTCCCCCGTGATCCGATGCAAGCACTCTGGACCTATCGAACGACCAAGTGGGGCCACATTGATTGCAGGGTAGAGACCCTATGAATGGTACATGCATCATAACGACTTGTGTTCTTTTGTTTCTGGTATGTCTTGGGAATTAAGAATAAGTTAAATTTTAAGAAGTTTTAAGAACGACATTCTACACTACATGGGCTTAGGAATTCCTTATTTACCTTGCAGCTATGGCACCTAGAAGGAGACCACGTGTGGTACAGGCGATAGAGGCCCCGGAGACTACCTTGGCCGATCAGCAGAGAGCTGATCGAGAGGAAGAGGACGACCAGTGGAAGAAGACTCTTCGAGCCTTCCAGCGACAGGCCCTCGAGATGTATGAGGGCAGCACCTCCAATATGAATACGGAAGGCTAGCTAGAGGAGCTTGTTATAGCCTTCGGCCAGATTCGGGACCCGACTGAGTACTGGGTTCCTCTGGCCGTTAGCCGGATGTGGGGAGCAGCATGTCAGTGGTGGAGCGGATTCATACTCTAGGGGGAGTGTCACGAGAGGGGATCCAGCTGGGACCATCGAAGGGGAAGGCTGTCAGCACCAGGCCTCCAGCGTCAGGACCCTCTAAGTTCCGACCCACTGGGTGCAGGCCGCAGCAGTTTCAGTTTCGATCCCCCGACCCTCGCCCTTTTCCTATGGGCCCGGGACCGCGGTGCTTCATCTATGGGATCCATGGGCATCTCCGGAGTCAGTGCCCCGACCAGGTGCAGTACATCAGTGGCATTCATCCCCAGCACCCGCCCCAGCAGTAGCTTCTAGCCAGACCTTTCTAGCAGTAGTAGCAGGGGCATCGAGTTCCTGCTCCTCCGAGGGCAGACGTTGGAGGAGGAGGCCGACCTCAGGGTGCTCCATAGGTACCTCGACCAGGGCGTGGTTGGGGAGGTGGCCGATAGCTGAGGGGCAGGGGAGCTGGGTGTGGACAGTTGCACGCTGCAGAGGCAGCAGTTCCAGCAGGGCCAGAGGTTGTTCGAGGTACGATCAGTCTGTTTAGAACTCTTTCTTATGCTTTGTTCGATACCGGAGCTTCACACTCCTTTTTTGCACCCAATCTAGCATGTGCCTTGGGTCTAGATTCCGAGAGACTTCCAGTGCCCCTAGTGTTGAGCACACCAGTCGGAGGTCAGACTGACTTGTTGTTCATTTTTCAGGGATGTAGACTGATGATAGGGCCACACCAGTCGGTTAGGGATCTTCTTCTGCTACAGATTCATCCATACGATGTCATCCCAGACATCGACTGGCTATTTTCTTTGTGTGCCATCATCTACTTTTTTCGAAGAAGGGTGGTGTTCTCAGACTTGGACAACCGGCGTGTTACCTTCACCGGCGAGCGGAGCAGTCCGAAGGGAAACAGGAGAGAGGAACCTCTCCTCTCCTTGTTGACCGAGATGATAGTGGAATCGGTAGATGCTGAAATGGTGGAAGTGCCAGAGATCGTCCGTGAGTTTATGTACATCTTTCCTGAGGAGGTGACGACTATACCCCCTCGACATGATATCGAGTTTGGGATAGACATGCAGCCCGGTGCTCTTCCTATCTCGATGGCTCCTTATCGGATGGCACCATCAGAGCTACGAGAGTTGCAGATATAGATTAACGATCTGATGAAGAGGGGTTATGTTCATCTGAGTGCGTCACCGTGGGGTGCTCCAGTCTTGTTTTCAAAGAAGGCAGATAGTGGTATTAGGTTGTGCATTGACTACAGGAGGCTGAATTAGGTGACGATCAAGAATCGCTACCCTCTCCCAAGGATAGATGATCTTTTTGACCAGCTGAAAGGGGCATGATGGTTCTCGAAGATCGACATGCGGTCTGGGTACCCCCAGCTGAGGGTGAAAGAGAGCGACATTCTGAAGACAGCGTTCAGGTGCAGGTATGGACACTTCGAATTCGTAGTCATGCCCTTCGGTGTTACGAACGCCCCGGCTATGTTCATGGGGCTTATGAACTCCATCTTCCGGGAGTACCTGGATCGGTTCATGGTTGTGTTCATCGATGACATCCTGGTCTACTCTAGATCAGAGGAGGACCATGCAGAGCACCTGAGGACAGTTTTGGAGGTCCTCCGACAGCACCAGCTCTATGGGAAGTTGTCAAAATGAATGTTCTGGACACTAGAAGTGCACTTCCTCGGGCACGTAGTGTCTGAGCAGGGGGTAGCGGTCGACCCATCAAAAGTTGAGACAGTTTTTTCTTGGTAGCACCCAAGAATGTCGCAGAAGTCCGAAGTTTCCTCGGGCTGGCGGGTTACTACCGGAGATTCGTGCCCAACTTCTCCTAGGTAGCAGCCCCTTTGACGGCTCTGACCAAGAAGGACCAAGCCTTCGTATGGAGTGAGTAGTGCCAGTCAGCCTTCAGCTGTCTGAAAGAGAAGTTGGTCAGTGCCCCAGTGACGAGATTACCAGAAGAAGGGGTGGCCTATTAGGTATTTTTTGATTCTTGGGGACAAGGTCTGGGATGCGTGTTGATGCAGCGACAAGGGGTGATCTGTTATGGGTCCAGGGAGCTTTGTTCCCATGAGTGTAATTACCCCACCCACGACCAAGATCTTCCAGTGGTCATTTTTTTCACTAAAGTTATGGCGGCACTACCTCATCAGGGAACGCTTTGCGGTCTTCATGGCTCACAAAAGCTTGAGGTATATCTTCTCCCAGCGGGACATAAACTTGCGATAGCGGAGATGGGTGGAGTTCCTCCAGGATTATGACTTCGAGATCTCTTATACTGAGGGAAAGGGAAATGTGGTGGATGATGCCTTAAGCAGGAGGACGTGGAAGGATGCGGTCCGAGAATCGGCAGACGCCTGGAAGGCAATGGGAGAGTTGGCTGCCTTACACCTGGATGAGAAGATGGATAGCGGCAGAGGCTGCCTATATCAGATGACAGTGCAGTCATCCCTATTTCAGCAAGTGGAGGAGTCTCAGTGGGGAGACCTAGAGTGTGAAGTGATGTGTGACCAAGTTGACCAGGGCAATGCTCCAGAAGGATGGACAAAGGACGGTCAGAACCGGATGCCTTTGCAGAAAAGGTTATTTGTCCCGGAAGCGATGCGCGGCAAGGTTCTCAGTGAGTTCCACAACTCACCCCTGGTGGTACACCCAAGAGTTTCCAAGATGTACTAGGGTTTGAAGAGGCAGTTTTGGTGGCTCGGAGTTAAGCGAGCGGTGGCAGAGTTTGTGGCCAAGTGCCTAGTGTGTCAGCAGGTGAAGACTGAACACCAAGTTCCAGGTGGCCTACTACAGCCCCTAGATGTCCCCGAGTGGAAGTGGGATGACATCTCAGTGGATTTCGTCACAGGACAACCCAAGGCCCAAGGAGGGTACGGCGCCATCTGGGTGGTAGTGGACAGGTTGACGAAATCGGCTCACCTTCTGGCAATCATGGAGTCGAGTGCTGTGGATGCTTCGGCACGAATGCACATGGATGAGGTGGTGAGGTTGCATGGAGTTTTGAGGTCTATAGTATCAGATTGGGATGCACGGTTTACCTTGCGAGTCTGGAGAGGATTGCAGCAGACTTTTGGCACCCAATTACGCCTTAGCACTGCTTTCCATCCCTAGACAGATGGACAGACAGAGCGCACAATCCAGACCTTGGAGGATATGCTGCGAGCATGTGTTCTGGACTCAGGAGGGTCATGGGTGCAATACTTACCTCTGGTAGAGTTTTCCTACAATAATAGATACCACTCTACCATTGGCATGGCCCCGTTTCAAGATTTGTATGGGAGGACATGTCGTTCGCCTGTGTGTTGGACCGAAGTATGAGAGGCAGGCATCCTTGGTCCGGAGGTGGTGCAGAACACGACAAAGAAGGTTCAGCTCATACGGGAAAGGATGAAGGTAGCCCAGGCCCGACAGAAGTCGTATGCTGATACCAGGAGGAGGCCCTTGGAGTTTGAGGTTGGGGACCACATGTTCTTAAAGGTATCCTCTCGGCGTGGGCAGAGGAGGTTTAACAATGGGAGTAAGCTTTCTCCCAGATTCATCGGACCCTTCCATGTGTTGCGGCGGGTCGGCGAAGTGGCTTACCAGCTAGCATTGCCACCGCCGCTACTAAGGATACATGATGTTTTTCATGTGTCCCAGCTCCATCGTTAACTGCATGAAGATTCACACGTCCTTGATTGGGGTGAGCTGGACATCGAGGACGACGTGACCTTTGTGGAGAGACCAGTGGTGATCGAGGATCACAAGGAAAAGGTGCTTCGCGGACGAACCATTCCCTTGGTTCGCGTGTTGTGGAGACATGGTGGGCTTGAGGAGAGTACATGGGAGAGGGAAGCACAGATGCGTACCCAGTACCAAGAGTTGTTTTAAGTTTTGTTCCTCATTGTACCTGTTGTGATAGAACATTTTGTCTTTTGGCTATGAAATGTACTGGTTTTCTTCCTCTACTTGTGTGTGAAAAGCCCTGGCTATGGGGAAAGAGAGAACCCGACCCCTAATCAAGACACATTTAGGTGGATGCAATTAAACCTGTGCGGGTGAGTCAGTGCTGCCCAAAGCGGATAATATCTTGACATGGAGGAGGAGACTCCCCAACCCACATGCCCAGGCGGTTTGGCATGGTATATTGCTTGGTTCGTGACAAGAAGTTGTTCCTAGATAACTATGAGGTTCACTCTTGAGAGTTATCTTTTGGGGTGGTTGTTCGGACCCACCCTTTCCTTCTAGGTTGTTTAAATTCATGGGGACAAGAATAGTTTTTGAGGTATCTGATGTGATGAACCAGAATCTTTTGGTCCTTCCCTTTGCCAAAATCCGGGTTCTAAAGGAGTGGCGTCTCGGTGAGACTGATCGGCGAGACCGATCGGAGAGACCGATCGGTGAGACCGATCGGGGAGACCGACCGGTGAGACCGATCAAAGAGACCGATCGGCGAGACCGATCGGTGAGACCTATCGGTGAGACCGATCGGCGTGACCGATCGGTGAGACCGATCGGCGCGACCGCTCGGTGAGACCGACCGGCATCACCCGGACTTGTCACGTTGTTACCAGTAGAGCTCCTTTGCGCAAATAAGGTTTTAAACCCCATTCTGACTCGTTTAAGCGTGTTTTTAAGACCTGTAATGCCCATAAGAGTTTTAATTAAATACTTTATCAATTCATGAGTTGGCTTAAACCACCAGACCTCCTTTTTGTGATGAGTGGATCCGCATGGTCAACCCACGACCCCCGCGCCTTACGCGGTTTCGCATTTTCACCTCAAATTTCCTCGGCTCTTATAAACTAAGGGTTAGCTGTGGTTTCTCCTTTCCTCGATCATGGCTTTTCACAAATAGCTTCTGGTGCATCGGGCCCGCCACATCGTTATCCGTAAAGTTTCGTTCCCCCGGCATAAACGTCGATCATCTAACAAAAGGTGGGGAATTTATCCTTCGCCTCTCTTTTTGTGTATCATGCGGGGTGGGTGTGCTTTTGTTTCTGTAGAATTGGGTAAACCAGACCTAAATGAGATAATGAATGAATTCTATAAAGAAAGAGGGGGGGAGCTGTAATTGTTGATGCTGTCTTATTTATTTTGATGTTGTTTCTTCTATGAACATCTTTTTGAGTTGTGCTGGCTTATACCTCCTGAAAATCAAGGCCGTTGGTGGTCGTTGTTTGTGTACTAATGAACCCTTCTGATGTTTTAAATGGCTTGTTTGTGGTTGTAAACTCCTATTGTTAAAAGTGAATTGGTTAATCACGTGTATCGGGCTGAATAAATTGGAAGCACCAGGATCAACCCTTCTGTGATAACTCCCAGTTAAAACACACTAATTTTGAAATCATGGAGTGTGTTAAGTCGTTCAAATCTGAAAATCCCTGACTTGTGTTGGTGGCGGTAGTTGGTTATTTTCCTTTTGGGCCGATTACTGGAAATGTGGGAGGGGATGGGATTCCTTGTTCTTTTTTACTCTCGGTGGTTGTATGAATTTGGGGATGGGATCTCATGTTGGTATGGATTCATTGGTTGTGAGTTTTAAATCTGGGTGGTTACTTGTTTATATCACAAATTGGGGTGGAATCCTCTGTTGTTGAGAACCATGTGTGGGCGTCTTGGCTGATGCTCAAATGTTTACTTTCCTGGACTTATGCCTATACCTACTAGTTTCCTGGTAGTGCTTAAACATAAAAATTATCACTGAACGTGAAATAAGAAAGGGGACACAGTGGTTGTTAGCATGAGTCGTGACTCGGACTTGAGTGTTGTTGTGATCTGTAGGCTGTCTAAAGAAAAACCTAGCTTGGGTGAGTGCTTCTTACCTATATATATATACTTTTAACTTTGTGTTTATTATTTGCGCCCCACCCAAGTTGAGAAATTAGTTCTGAACACCCCCATTTCATGGGGGAGGGTTTTTTTCCAACACTGTTCTTAGTGGCTGGTTATTATCTCCTTTTCTGACCCCTTTCCCGAATAGCCCAAGTATCTTTGGGTAGGCTGTAATGGCCTGAAGTCCATTATTAGCCCAAGAACCTTCGGGAAGGGTTGTGTGGTGGTTGGCCAGGTGTGTGCGGTAGGCGGTTTCCCAAGTGTCTTCAGGATGAGGACCAGGTGTCTTCAGGCATGGTGGTGGTTGTTCTGGCCTAGGTGTTTGCAGGCATGGTTACATGTGACAGTTGTGGCCCACGTGTGTGCGGGTGGGATTCAGCAGTGGGACTACGTGCGGTTGAGGCCCAGGTGTGTGCGGGTGGGATTTCAGTAGTGGGACTGCATGTGGTTGTGGCCCAGGTGTGTGCGGGCGGGTGTGGCAGTGGGACTACGGTGAGAATGACGGGATTGGTCCGATGTGTATGATGTCTCAATAACCAGTGGGAATGTGGCATGGGGTACCCAAACATCGATGTGCTCTTATTACATATATTACTTGACTTGTGTTATTTGGGGAGTGTGCCTTGGTGAGGCCTGGGGTGGATAGTTTACCTTGATAGGTGTTTGGTTTACTCCTTTTTTTTTCACGAGACTTTAGTACGTTCCCCCACTTGTGCACGAGAGTCTTTGGTTTTCCCTACTGAGTGTACTTGTATGATCACCCTATGTATATAAAACTGCTTTCAGGTTTCCAGGAGGACTTCAGCGATCATGCATGACCTTACTAGCTCAGACCTTTGGAGCAGTTGCAGTTGTTGTTTTTCTTTCCCTCTTTGGTACTTACCTTGTAGTCACCTTTTGTACTTTGTGGCTTTTAATTTTGGAACATCAATGTGGGAATGGTTTACTTTTGGCTTTACTTTTCTTTTTACCTTGGTGTTGTTGGGTTTTCTTCTCCTTATCTCTCGAACCTATAAAATAAAAAGGGTAATGCCTTCCATTTGTGAGAAATTTCTATACCCATGGTGCTAGTCGCCACTCCGGGACCTATTGGAGGCTGGTTTCGGGGGTCATTATCTCTCCTTAAACTTAAAGAAGGAAGGGCCTGTCAATCTCCTGACCCTTCCCTTCTTTTGGTGAAGGTGGGTCATGACATGTATTGTTTAGGGATAATAGAAAATTAATAATACAGAATCATTGTTCATGAAATAATTCTCTATCTCCCTATCTCTCACACGCATATTCTTCAACTCATCCATTTGAAGAATGAGAATAACTCCCTCAATCCTAATGGATATTGTGTGATCAAGATAATAAATTAATGGTTATGGATTCATTTTGGTGTCACCATGGAGTCAATTAGTTTCATTTGAAGATCAATGGAGTATATTGGATCACCACAAGGGGTATTCAAAAATACGATCCTACAATCGTAATGAAGGTAATACAAATAGGTTATTTTATAAAATCCACATCATCTAAAAATAATAAAATAGACCAGTTATTCATTTGACCCAATCAAAAAATGAATTTATTATAAATTTAACACAAAGATCCTCTCTATTTATTTTAATAAACTCTATGCCAAAATACATTATAATATAACACCCACCTAAGGTGCTTCTACTATTCCTAAAACCTTCAATATCATATCACATTAAAAATTTATTTTATATTTAAAATATCTTTCATTTTCTTTTCATGTTAATTATACCCCATCCATGGTTTATGGAAGGGGTGTGTTGGTTTCAATACATGTTGTTTATTTTCTAGGAAACTTTACTATTTCATAAATTATTATTTTTAAATCAAAGTTGATATATCAACTCAATTATTCAAAATAAAATATTTTTGACCATAATGCACTTGAAATTATTCCTCGTCATAGCAACAAATGAAATCATTCCATGATTCCTAGTTTATAATGTGTGTGTATATAGCTGATGGGTGGGGGTTTACTTTCCCCTTAGCATCTCTAAGATGATGTTTTGTTAAAAATTATTGGAACACACAATGAAATCTTATAGTTACAATTGTGACAAATTTTTTATGTAAATAATCTAAAAAAATAAACTTTGTAATGGATAAGGATATATAAGTCAACAATTCATTATATAATTTTTTAAAAAAATAGATAAATTATATCATAAAATTACCCTAATATCTTAATATTTGGCTATAATCAATGGATGGATGACATAGTTCTATATATCTATATCAATTAGAAGATGAATCCTCCTTATGAATCTAATGGAACTATTAAACATTGACTTGTTGGGGTCAATAGGTTGGATAAATTAATTCTAATCATCCTAAAAAATTATAACTTTTCTTCTGACATTGCAAACATTATATAATATAGTGATTCTATGATGCCTTTATTTTTTTATTCACATACAATACATCCCTAAATATTTCTATAATTTCATCATTGATCTTGTTTTTTTCTTAGGATTGGTAATATCAGCTTGTGGATAAGTCATTATTTTCATGAGTAGTCATATATAATATTTAGATTACATTAATTTAGTAGAGAAAATGTAATATTATATAGAAATGAATATCATATTAAAGAGACTTTAACAATCTCATTGAACAATAATATTTTTATTTAAAGGATGATGTGATTTGTATCCTCTAACAAGAATCAATATCCCCTAATAGTGGTCTCATATAATGTACAAGACACTGCCTATATTGAGACTATTTTGTATTTATTATGATATACCAATGAAAGTTCCACCTTTAATTGAATGTTTATCTGACCTTACAATCTTTTTTTGTCTCCAATAAAATAATTTACTAATTATTATATTTTAGTTATAGGAAACAAAATACTTCATTGTCTTGGGAATCCATTATTAAGAGTATTTCATTATAACCTTCCACACTCAAATTTACTGTAAAAAATGTCAATTTATCAACTTTATCTACAATTATATTTTCAAACTATTTCACTCAAAAATCAAAACCTAAAATGTCGTATAATCTTACTCATATACTTGTTCGATAATGAAAAAATATGACAGATTCACATAAATTGGATTTCTATACATGGTACTAGATATGTTCATCACTTCCTCTATAAGTATTACTCAACTATTTCTCAATGTACTATGTTCGTTTTGTTCCCTTGTATAGGATAAATAACCTTTAATTATAAATTCATTTTAAAATATAACATTTCCATTTATTCCCCCATCCTTCAATATAATTTGTTCTACAATTAAATTTAGATTTTTATCTAACTTCTTGTAAATTTGATCTCAAAACCATCCTATAAACTATTTATTATGGCTATTTGATATCGCTTCCCCATCCCTTGTTGAATTCAAATGTCTAAAAATTAATTTTTGGGCTTCCAAATATGTATAAACCCTTTCACTATTATGTAAAATTTAATGGTGATCTTTCTCCAAATATACAGTAATAATTTTAACAATATCTCATTTGAAAATCCATTTTCTCATAATGTGTCCATTGTGTACAAACATTGGGAGAACAATGATATCAATATCTGATTAGTAATCGATACATAATTCATTAAGATTCAGTAACGATATATCTCAATGAAATAAAAAATTCAAGATGAATTTGATTCTTGATGTACCCTGTTAGAATCATCACGTACCATTCAATATGGTACATGAATATATATTGTACAAGACCACATGGTTGAATAAATCTGTCCAATTAAACCATTAGGTGGTCCATTATATCAAATAATTTTGATAGGAATAACATATCCAATTCATATATTATGGATAAAATTTCCTTATTCACGATTTAATCATTTTTAGGTCTATAACTTTAATTCTTATGAATTTTAAAAATAAACATACTATAGTTTATGTATGTCAAAAATATTTGTAAGTAATTGAAGTAAAAGCTACAAGAAATCAATATTGGCTAAAAAACTATTAGTCGTGCAATTTTAAACCCTGTAACATAAAATTCCTCATTAAAAAACATTCTTGACATTGGATGAATATCCCTCTAGAACTTTTACACCTATAAAAAAGTTGAAAAGTTGAAAATTTTATTTTCAATATATAGTATAAGTTACCTAAGGAAAAAGGACATCATTCACGCTTCACTAGTGAAAACTCTACAAGTATCCCAATTTTAATTTTATATAACCTATTCATAATATCATATTTTATTTATTTGGTATATTTTGAAATTTTCTAAAAACATTATCATATATATTTTATTCAAGTTTAATTAAATTAAGAAAATTTATGACATAAAACAAATTCTGAGATTATAATTTAAGGAATGTTGATCTCTTTTTAAACTTGATTTTGTAAGTTATATAAAAAATATTTACTAATGTTAATTTTAATATCTTTTATTTCTTGAATACTTGATTATCCATTGGTGGAGATGGTGTTGTACCTTGTTCTATATTTCCAACAAATGATGACATCCAATATCAGAATTTAGGTCATTAGTGTAAATTTTTTGGATTTCCTAAAAACACAGACTTTATGGAATGTTTCAACCGTACCGAATGTGTACCTTCTTTAAGATTGTGATAGCCCAATGATTTTAATTCTATTGGATGAGATAATTTCCTAAGAAGGAATGTAATTTATCATGCCATATGACATAGATATGATTGCAAATTCTTCACTTCTATGAACATAAAACAATGTACCGTTGGTATCCCACAACAATTTTATATCGTCAATAAATGGATCCATTCTACATTAATCTCATTACCGATTTTTTTAGTCCAAATATAAGTAGAGACAACAGAATGAATTTATGCATCATGCATAACTGTGATGGAAAGTTATAATTTACCAATATAACAACATATATACTATCAGTAATAATTTTTAAACAAAAAGGATTTATTGCATCGATAGATAATGCAATACCGATGTTTCTCATCTCTTTTCCAAATACCAAATATTCATAATCAATTTTATTTCATCTAGGAGAGTATTCTAGGTGACATAGTTTCCCATATTCAATTAATGTATTCAAATTCCATGTAAATTTTATACGGGCTTCCTAAAATAAATATATCAGTGTAACCCTTGGAATAATCAGAATGTTATATAAAATTATTAAAATAATTGATTATTATTTCTAGTATTGATTCACACAAACACTTTGTAAAATTTATGAGTGATTCACATTTATTTTGAAAAAACATATTATCATTTGGTCTAGCATGTATTATTTCAAAAGACAATAACCACTGAATAGAAAATATTTATAGTGTAATTTTTCTAAATGAAGCTCATTTTATTAGGTTAATATATTATTCAAGAGACCAAGTTGTTATGTAAAAAGTGTGTTTCTTCATCAACTACAAGATTTATAATTATATAACACCAATACAAATAAAAAAAATTATATTTAGTTCAAATATTATACAATAACCTATTTTTAATGTTTTTTATCATCTTAAATAGCTTTAGACAACCACAAAGATTATATTACTGTTTAATTTTAATTTATTCCATACAATATCCATCATCATTTATAGTAGTATTCATATAAAATGATCTATAAATGTAGGTATCATCATTTTTAGTATGTATTTGAATCTTTTACTCATGTTTAGTCAATAATTTATTTCATTGATCTAATCCATGAAATGTAAAATATTATGGAACAATTATTCTATAATAATAACAACTTAAACATGGAAAAAGGATTTGGGGAGGGTCAAATGCATGTTTTATTGAAAACTTAATGAACACATTAAGTATATCCACATAATAATGATTTTATATGATTATAATATATCTCTTTTCAATTCATTTATATCTTATAAGGTTACATAATATTCATTTTGTGCCCAAAATAAATAAAATTTCATAATGTATACATATAATGTATATATACATTGAAATGTAATCGAATTATCTGATGTTGAGTGTATGAATTCTATATTATGGGAATTTTTAAATAAATTGAACATGTTTAAGGTAACTATTCTCAATCCAATTATTACTTTCCAAAAAATATAAATTCCTCACTTTTCAACATTTTATCACTCATTAATTTTTTTCATTCTTCATAACCAATTATTTCAAAGAATTTTTTCAAATAAAAATACCCATTTTGAATTAAATAATAATTCTATTTTCAATAATTCCAATTATATTAATTTTATATCAATTAATATTTTAAGGTACACATAACTCAATTAGAAACCACCTTGGGAGACAACATATATAAGTATATTCCATTCTTATGTCAACAATATTTTTAGTATCAAGAACCTTTGAAAATCGTATTAATAGTACGAAGAAATTACGTTATAATAAAATCTATATATATGTGTGTGTTTATATTCTATAAGTAACATGTTCATAATATTTTCATTTCAAACTCAAACACCATGTGATTAAATTAAAATTAATGGAATGTGTAATAAAAAAATAGAAAATCAATTGGAGGGTCGATCAATTGATATCGATGCACACAAAATTATTAGAATACATCTAATATATATTGATATTTTTGTGATCTTCATAAAACTTCACTTAGAATGAACTAGACTAGTCTGAAAATACACTACCATACCAAACACAAATCCACATATATTCCAAATATATATATGTGTGTGCATGTGTGAGTGAGTGAGTGTGTGTGTGTTTGTATATATATATATATCTCTCTATGTGTGTGTGTAAATATATATACACATTTATATATATATATCAACTTTTTTATTTCATTTGTGTATGTGTGTGACCATAATTTTTTTTAAATGCATATATTATCAAAATATTCATTCAAAGTACAAATAATGCATATTATTTGATTTCATTAGGGGAAATTTTTCTTGTCAATTTTAAAAATGAAAAACATATCATAATTGAATCATCAATTTTTCATACTTATTTACCTGGGAAACTAAAAAAAATATATGAAATTTTACCAATAGTATGTTAAAATACACCTCAAAACATGAAAATTTTGAAACACCAAAACACTGAGTATCGGTATACTATTGAAATTTAAAATAGTGGTAGTATGGAACATTGAAAATCTTATATGGTGCCCATTCTCTAATAGGAATGAGGTTTATATATAACATAGTCAAAGAAGAACTAAATTTTTTGAAATTAAACAAGATCATCTTAAAATAGTAGAATGAATTACATATATTCAGTTTTGAAAGGGTATATTCATATGATAATTTCAAGGGGGAGTGGAGAAAAAGGTGGAGATCTTTGAGTCCTCAAATGGTGTGAGTGATCGGGGATCTCTGTCATAGATTTATTTAAAATACAAGAAGTTTCTTATTAGTGTATTCCAAAAAATAATAATAAATATTATTTTAGAAGACTATTTTATTTTATAATTTTCCATAATTTATTATAACATTATGAGATGATATCTTTATTTTGATTTTTTATCATTCCATGTTTTTTTATAACTCCTATTTTCCATATTCAATACATGAATAAAAAAATGCATAAAATTTTTTCATTGTTTTATTCTGTTATTCACGAAGGACAATTAACCTTATATTTTTAACACTCTCATAGTGTTGATGAAATTAACAAAATAAAATAAAATATATCTAGGTTTATTAATATTAATAACATTATTCTCATGGAATTTTTTGAAATTTACACAAACCTTTTGAATTCTTAATAGTGAGATGTAATATCAAACCATTATTCCCATTATAGGTCAATTTTGACATATGTATCAATCATTAAACGTCATACATTATTCAATAGACTAAAGTTTCAATTTTTAATAATTCATAATTAGAAGTAATAAAAAATACTTGTAAATATCTAAATATCAATTTTTCTATTTGTTTCCTTAAGTTATACCTATTAAATAAAAATTCCCCAACTTCAATATTTATAAATATCATTTAATACATTGGGAATATCTTATTACTCTTCAAATTCCACCTTCAGAACCACCACATATCCATTTACTATACCATATTTTTCAATTATTTTAAACCTTTTATAAATACATTGCCTCTTCTTAATTATCTAGAATCACATTTGTGTATTCTCATTTTATATCATTTTCTTATTTAAAATTATCACTATTTTTGTCAATGTTCTCTTTAGGGAATTTAAGCTATTCCTCTAAACCTTCCAATAAAAAAATATTATATATATTTTTAGTTTTATATTTTTTTATTGTTCTGATAAGGGAATTGTACCAAATAGTCCTTCTTTACATCTCTACAACATTCCATTTCATCCACATTTATATTTATCCTAATCATTATACTCTTCCATGGATGGTATAATTCTTTAAAGGAACCTTTTTGAAATATAAAATATTTTCTTCTATATATTTTATTTCAGTGAAATATTCATTACCTTATTGATTCTAAAAAATCTAGTGTCACATATTGTTTCCAGATTTATCAACTTACAAAATATAAATAATGATTAACTGTAAATATTATTTTTTACAATCATTATGTTCCTCTAGAGTAAATCTATATTTTTATTTAAATCCTACTATTTTTATCCATATTTAATATAAAAATTCAACGTGTATTCAAAAATATTTTCTTTGGGATCCTTCTCCATTTTATTCGAGTCATTTCTGGGGATTATTTAGTATACTACTAGAGTGATTGATTATCTTGCACAGTAACAGTATTTTGATATTATTCTCTAATAGAATAAATATTAGGATTGAAAGGAACATTTGACATTATATACATTATTTTTTATAAAAAAATAATATTATAATAATTTAATAATACATTCATAAAACCCACCATATAATCAAATATTCTTCCAAATAAATTTATTTATTTAGTGTATTTCATTTTTATGACTTCAGTCCACTTTCTCTATGTTAAAATTTTGTCACCTTTAATGTTGTAATCACCATAATAGATATTAGAAAATACTATAAATTTTCATTGAAGCATTAACAATCATATACATCATTCATATTTATTTATATAACCAAATACATAATGAATTCCTTTACTTTTCAGTAATCTAAATATCATTTTTATGATTTTTTTCAAATGTTCCATCAGTTGAATGAAACACTCTTACTATATGTGTCAAATCAAAAAAAAACTCCCAAAAAATATCTTAGGTAGTTTTTTATCACCATCCTTCAATTTTAAAAGTTTGATACTAGGAATATTGCTTTTACATTTTTTATTATATCCTCTAAAATTTTAATTAATGATATCTATATTGTAACACCCCATCAATAATCACTCTAATATATTGCATTCGGATCAACACCCATCATCTAGCATCTAACCCTATATCCCATTGGTCATTAACTAGTGGTTAGGGTCTATGATCTATAATGGGGATATTATAATCTCAAGATCAATACCATTGATAAAAAGTAAATAAAAAAACATAAACTAACATAAAATAAAGGTATGTAGTATCAAATAGAAATAAAATAAAATCATAATAAAATAACCATACACCACACTATAATATATGAAATTTCATATCATAAAATCATTCATTGTGACTTATCACCCACTAGAATTATCACAAATAGAAGATAAAAAATAAAAAATAATTTCTAGGGAGGGGATACTACATCTACGAACTTCACCTATATTCTATCTCTAATGTTAATCATGTTACATCAAGATGATAAATTTTGAAAAAAATGCTCAACATGTACCATGAAATAAGGTTTTCATGTGCACTAGCTTTCTATTGTATCATGTGAAAAATATATCATAGTCGGATCACTCTAAGTAGAACTTAAATTTACCACAATATATGTGTTTATTCATATGAGAAAAAAATAATAGAAACAATTGCACCAAAACATTCTTATTGGGTCATCAAGTGATAACATTAACACTAAGACACCCAAACCCACATGGATCAAACAATATTGGTAGAAGAGGTATCCCTATTAAACAACCCCATCAAATACCTAATAAACTAGGGTAGGGTTTCATTCCATGTCTTACTAACTACTCACTTACCGAGGGTAGGGTCCCACAGTCCCATCTAAGACCAATAACCTCCCACTCAGGGTGGTTCTTTCTAGTACTATCTCACTCAAGGTGAGTTAAATCATCAAACACCATTCCACATTGCATAAATGGATCACCTCAATAGAGACCCAAAGCATGACGTACATGGACATTACATTAGTTTTGCGGAATACTTAGTACATAACAAAAACAGACACACAAGGACCATAATAGTTTATTGTCTTTGGATACTCGGAATATAATCTTCTAATCACGGTGAAAGATCTTCAACATCTCCCATAATGATCTTCCACTTTTTTTCTTATCTGAAACCTTTCTTTATATCCTGGGGAAAAGAAAACATAAAAGGGGTGAGCTCAAATTCCCAGTAAGGGTAATCATAGAGAACATAAAACAATCCATAAACATTTCAATGAAAAAACATGAACAAAAAATATAAACATCAAAATCTTGATCAAAGACATGAATCTTGCAAGTATGTAAGGCATATATCATTATGGAACATCAATCATGATAAATTAGCATTGGAATAAAACATGAAATTGTGGAAACCATTATGAACTTGTTATGATTTCCATAGTTTCCAAGGCATTGCTGGCAAGACCATCTTAGTGGAAAAAGTCCCTTTCTGAATCGAGTTCTCTCCTCGTTTCAGTCCTGTAACACTGAACCAGATTAACATAATGTTACAGCCATGTCTATATCATGAGATATAAATATTTACCCAATGAATTGGAGGGAGATATAGGTCCCACACATCTCATATTGAAATCATTCTTACTTGTGCCACAAAATAAACATACATCATTCATAAAAACACAATAAATAAAATGGGTTTCCTAAACATCATTCCATCATCACATAATCCTTATAAAGGAAATGGATATCATTTCATTACAAGAAAAGCGAAACCATGTAAATCATAGAGACATTATACATGAAATATAAACATATGAAATAATGCCATCTTAGATGAAAAATGGTTTTGATAAAACACTTGAAATGAACTCTTGAAGAAAATATCCATTCTTCTTCAAAATCATTTTCTTTTCACAAAATGTCATGCAATTTTAAAATAAAATGATTTTGTTGAAAATAGTAATGAAATATTTTGTTGGAAGCTTTTTGAAAATAAGGCTTTATAAAACCGTAAAAATCCGTTCGTGCCGTATAAGTTAAAAAATACACTCTTCTCGTACTTTTGCCGGAAAAGTCAAAAAGTACCTCGTATGGTGAAAAAAATGAGATTCCTTTAATAACATGTTGTAAAATTAAAAAATGGGTAAAAAGGACTTTAAACATATATGAAACCATTTTTAGGAAACATGGACATGGATGAGAACAACAACCCCAGTAAATACTTATGAATAAACAATCTCGGATAAGAAAGAGATTGGAAAAGTTAACCCTTACCGTAGGTATGATATGCTTCGTACGTTTACGAACCTCCTGTATAATGTTTTAAATAATTTCATTAAATTATTTCAGAATCATATTTATTGTTATGATATCATATATGGTTCACTTATGACATTATATTACCCGTTCTTTTGTAAGTTCAATGTTAAAGCATCGTTTTGGGTTAAATCGTTTTATTTATCGTACGTGTTTGGACTTTTTGTTCTTGATATTATTACTTATATCCTGATTTACATAATAATAGAATGTAAAACATGATTTATATATAATATATATTCAGTATATACATATATATATGATAGATTGATTAAATGGAATGAAATACACCGTTCCTGGAGACGGTAGGCCGTACGTACGCATGAACGCTGTTTTCATTTCCTTATTGAATTGAATGAAATTAAGTAGATGACATATATATATATATATACACATAAATAATGTATCATTATTATGTCATATATTTCATAATTACTTATTATATATACTTTATAATCATTCATGAATGGTTAACATGAAGAATGAATCTCATCGCGTCGTGGAGACGGTAGTCCGTACGTACGCACGAGCGATGATATCGTTCCCATGACCGTAGAATTGTATTGGAGTGTATGTATACTATTTCAGAATCAATATAAATTTAAAATAATCATATATAGTCATTATATACCCCATTATACCCATCCAAGTAAGGTGGCGGTGGAAAATATATTACACCACGGCGTGGAGACGGTATTCCGTACGTACGCACGCGCTGTGATTTCATTTTCCGTAGGATGGATAGATGGTGAAATATGGTTGTTTCATACATATAATAACATATCAGTATATTATTTATACCGATGTTATTACTTCATAATGAATCAACTAAAGAAGAATAAGTGGAAGAAGAAATAAAGTTGAAAGAATCGGTAACGGACATTTCCTCTTCTTTGAAGTGCCTTTTTGAGAGCTCCACTTAGGGCACTAAAATTGTTATTTAAAGAATAGAAGGACCTCTAGGATGTTTCTAGGGAAGTGTAGAAGAGAATTTGGCAGGGGTTTTCCGAGCATTAAGGCTCAAAGTGGTTTTAGGAAGAGAGGGAGGAGGTGCCCTTTTATAAGGGAGGAGAGGGGCACCTTTGGAAAGACTAAAAATATTATGTTATTATAATGTCATATTCGGTTTATAATAGATCCAAATTGATTTATTTCTAAGATAAGGTGGGTATGGGTCTAAATCCTCTCATCCAATAGAATTTAGACAAGTTTTGGTATCTATTTTAACATTATCATTTATATTTATCTTTATGTTAAATAATTTTAATTTACAGTGTCTTCTTGTTTTCTTACACTTTAAGGTTAATAAAAATACTATAACAAGCTAAACGAACCCCATGTTGTTTATTATTAATATATACAACCTTTTATAAGTAATTTGGCTGAAGCATATATTTTTAGGAATAAAATAACCACTAATAATATAATATTTGTTTTAAAAACTATTTTATATCATTTTTGACACTATTAGGTAATTGATTTTTGTGAAAATTATAACAGAATGATTATTTCTAAAAAAGTTAATTAAATCAATAATAACATGTCATATTAACATATAAAATTATTGTAATTCATATAAAGACCCAAATTACATTTATTTGGGTATTTATAACATCAATTATGTCAATATTTCATTAATAATATAATTACTGCATCATGATTGTGTCATAAATAAATTAAATTATATACTGTCTAAAAGCTAAAAATAAAATATCATTATGTAGGAAATATTTTTATATTTCTAATGAATATTTTTATCCTAATTTATCTTATTTATTACTCTATAAAAAATGAACTAGTTATTAAACATTGATTTTAACTATTTTAACCCTTCTTTAAATAAATTCATAATAAATGTCCTAATCTAATCGAAGTGGGTCTAAATGGTCATATTTTATTCCTAAGGTTGTTTTTTGTCTAATTATACTTATCCAATAGAATTAGTAAATGTGTTAAGGTAATAATAAAATCAATTTTACCCTTAATTACACTATTTACTTTTAACCGCGGTAAAAAAAAGTAAAAAGTTACTATTAACCAAAAAATTATTTTCATCTCATTGAACCACATTTTACTTACTAACATCAATTGTGTCTCTTGAATTTTTTAAATTCCATTCACAAAAGCAGTAAAATTACGTTTTATGTAAATTTGAAAATTCTCTTAGTAGGTGGGTAAAAGACGGTCAAAAGTTCAATAAAATTTTTTATATATCTAAAATTATTATAAAATGACTCCAATGAATTACATTGAACTTATATAGGTATTATGTATCAATTTTGATCGAAAATAAATTTAAATGAAATAAATAATTATTTAAACAAAAAATCGGTTTTTAAATAGTAACCCATTTTTTTCACTATTCACAAAAACATTGAATGTTTTCAGAAAAATACCAAAATTTCACCCTAGGCTAATTTCGATATTCCGAATCCAAAAATGAAGCCTATATTCAAAAATAAAATTTATAAAATTTTAAAAAGTGGGTATTACTATTCATAACTGCTAGTTTCAACAATATTTTAATAGCATATCATTGATTAGCGAAACTCGGTATTGCGTACAACACAAGCTATCGTGGAAGGTCGTGATTACGTGTAATGCAAGCCATGTCTGTGATGCGTGTAGTGCATGATCCTTTTGGTGTAGCGTACAACACAAGACATCAAAAAGAACATTTTTCATAAAATATCGGGGTGTTACATTCTACCCCCCTTAAAATGAATTTCTCCCTCGAAATTCGTCGGGGTTATAAATGGTTCACTACTTGAATGTTTCTTTAATTGATACCCAAATTGTAAAAAGGAATACTAAAACTTAATTTTAAAAACTATAGTATGAAACGTAATGATTACCCAAAGTAACATGACACTGGGTTTCTATATAGGAGAACATAGGTTAAAATATGGATATGGAAGAAAAATATAACCATCAAGTTCTGGTGGAGAGTGGTATAGAACAGGGCTATGAAAAATCCAACAATCACAAAGCCATAGATTTGCGATGATATAAGGTACCGTTTGATTCATCGGATATAAGAGTACTAGGAAAACATTTTCGGTTTTCAAGATCATTTCCCTAAATTTGAAGAAATTGGAATTAGAAGAAATACTTTCTTGATTTTGGTACAGTCTCACTATTGGTCTTTCCATGGACAATTTCCACTTAATCTCTTAAATAAATGAAGTTGAATTTGTCATTCATGAAGTGTTAGCAAATCATGTTATAGAATGATGGGTCATTCCATCGGTCTCAAAAAAAGGTTAGAAAAAGTTACCACAAATACATAAGTCCATATATAGTGAGATTAATCATATATGGTTCCTAAAATAGACTTATACGTCTTATAAAATACTACTTAATATAATAAAACTGGTTTCTACTAAATAGGGACTTCCTGTAGGCCAGTGGTAGGAAATAAAGGCATGTCGCACATTGGTTGTGGGTTCGATTCCTGCAGCCTTGTCTGATGTGACGGGTTATCGCTCGTTCTGCAGGTTGTCCCTTTTTTCTAAAAATTCAATACTAACTTCTGTCTAACATAATCCATTCCAATCTTTAGGGTTATCCATAATATTGTAGTAAATTATCATATTATAGTGAAAATGATTACCAGATATTTCATATAACAAGAATGTTAATACCATCGTTGATCCCCATATATCATAAGATATGTCTTGTTGGTCACATTCCAAACATTTGAAGGCCTTAATCATGTATTCTCTTGAAAAATGAATACCCATTGAATCTTAGTGAAAACATGAGTTCTTTCAAATGTTAACTCTTTCCACATACCAAAACCCCAAAATTCTATATACTCAAACCATCTTATAACTATTTCCTTATATCAGTCATGAGCTCATGAATACTGTCAAACATTTCATTTTCTCCTCATCCCTTCATTATGCACATATCATCTTCTTTAAAAAAATTTCTCAATCACTTTCCATGGTTACCGGTACCATAAAATTATTGAAAACCACAATAGACCAATACAAAAATATTCCAATATTCCACGATACTATATACAATATTATTTTGGAATCCCATTACATAAACACTTAATCATTCAACCGCATCATTGTCATATTCAACATCGCCAATAGTTATTGCATGTGACTTCCCTTTTTCCTTTTCCTTACGTGGTTTCTCATGTCGATCATCATTAACCCTTTGATTAGGGAATTGATTAGCATAATGCCCTTTTTCATTGCACTTGAAGCATTGAAGTGTTGGTGGTGCGTTATCTGCAGTCTTTTCTTTATTCACACCATTAGCAACCCTTTTTCATTTACTTCGACAGTTAGCAGCACGATTACCTTATTTTCCACACTTAAAACATTTTCTAGTCCCTTTAAGACAATCTCCACCATGCTTCTTTCCACAATTTGAGAATAAGGAAACATTCATCTTCTTTTCACCATTATTCTGAGTTTTCTCCTTGAACTCCATCTTTTGTTTTTTGTCAAAACCATGAGATGGATATGTATCACCAACTTCCATTTCTACCTTGATTTCACAAAAAACAATTTCTTCATAGATACTGAAGTCTCTTATATATAATTCCCTTCAAAGATTTGGTTTTAAGACACTGAAGAATCGATCAACTTTACTTTCAGGTTGGATGATAAAGCCAGATGCATACCTTGCAAGCCTTGTAAAATTCGCATCGTATATACCAACAGATTCCTCATCCTTTTTCTTTAGTTCAAGAAACTCATTCTCCAACATTGTTCAAAGAATATGAGGGAAGTACTTATTGGAATATAAAATATTTAACTCGTCCCATTCCATGGACTCAATTTCATCTCTTGGCCTCGTATTCTTGATAAGATTCCACCATTGATCAGCTTCAACTTCCAAATGATATACTTCTAGGATGATTTTATCATATTCAGAACATTGAAGAACTGAAAATATCTTTTCAATGGTACTGATCCATTGTTCAGAAACAAGTGGATCGAAAGACCCACTGAACGAAGGTGGATGCTGCCTCATGAAGGACTCAATAGAATATTGTTCCCTTCTCTGCTCATTTGGATGTCCAGAATGATTCATAGCCTATGTAAGTATAAAAATAAAATTGTGCACTCCATCTCCAATGAAATTGGATTGGTCCGGAGGACAATCATTGTATTGTCCATTACATTGATCAACACGGTTCATTCGGGTTCCAGCCATCATCTAAAACCCAAAAAGAATAGTATGAGAGGCAAAAATCATTCTAGGGAAAAAACCTAATAAAGGGGGAGTACCTTCAATATCTAACATCTTAGGTTCAATTTTAATATCGTTACCATAATTCTATGACTATAACCTATACTTATACTTAACCATAGGGACATCCCTATACATACGTTAGAAATATCCCTAGGGATCTCACTAAAGTTATCGCATCCTACTTTCCAAAGGTTGACTAAACCTTTCCTCTGATACCAACTGTAGAGACCCAAAGCTTGACGTACATGGACATTACATTACATTTGAGGAATAATTACTACATAACAAAAACAGACAAACAAGGACCGTAATAGTTTTGTGTCTTTGAAAACTCGAAATATAATCTTCTAATCATGGTGAAAGATCTTCAACATCTCCCATAAAGATCTTCCCATTTTTTTCTTACCGAAAAACATTCTTTATATCCTGGGAAAAATAAAACATAAATGGGGTGATCTCAAATTCCTAGTAAGGGTGAACATAGAGAATATAAAACAATCCATAAACATTTGAATGCAAAAACATGAACATAAAATCTAAACGTCAAAATCTTGAGCAAAGACATGAATCTTGGAAGTACGTAAGGAATATATCATAAGGGAACATCAATCATGGTAAAATAGCATGGGAATAAAACATGTAATTTTGGAAACCATTAAGAACATGTTATGATTTCCATAGTAGCGAAGTCATTGCTTCCAAGACAATCTCAGTGGACAAAGTCCCTTTCTGAATCGAGTTCACTCCTCATTTTAGTCCTGTAACACTAAACCGGATTAACTTACCATTCCAGACATGTCTATCTCATGAGATATAAATCATTACACAATGAATTGGAGGGAGATATAGGTCCCACCAATCTCATATTGAAATCATTCTTACTTGTGCCACAAAATAAACATACATCATTTATAAAAACCCAAAAAAAATGGGTTTCAAAAATATCATCCCATCATCACATAATCCATATAAAAGAAATGGATATCATTTCATAATAAGAAAATTGAAACCATGTAAATCATAGAGACATTATACTTGAAACATACACATATGAAATAATTTCATCTTAAATGAAAAATGGTTTTGATAAAACACTTGAAATGAATTCTTTATGAAAATATCCTTTCTTCTTCAAAATCATTTTCATTTCACAAGATGTCATGCAATTTTAAAAGAAAAGGATTTTTTTTAAAATATTCATGAAATATTTTGGAGGACGCTATATGAAAATAAGGCTTTATAAAACCGTAAAAATCCGTTTGTGCCTTATAAGTTAAAAAAACATTCTTCTCGTACTTTTGCCGGAAAAGTCAAAAAGTACCTCATATGGTAAAAAAATAAGATTCCTTTAATAACATGTGGTAAAATTCAAAAATGGGTGAAAAATACTTTAAACATACATGGAACCATTTTTAGGAAACATGTACATGTATGAGAACAACAACCCTAGTAAATACTTACGAATAAACAATCTCCAATAAGAGCGACATTGGAAAAGTTATCCATTACCTTAGGTCCGATATGCTTCGTACGTTTCCAAACCTCCTGTATAATGATTTAAATAATTTCATTGACTTGTTATAGAATCATATTCATTGTTATGATATCATATATGGTTCACTTATGACTTTATATTTCCCGTTCTTTTGTATGTTCCATGTTGAAGCTGCGTTTTGGGTGAAATCGTTTTATTTATCGTACGTGTTTGGACTTGTTGTTCTTGATATTATTACTTATATCCAGATTTACTTAATTCCATAATGTAAAACATGATTTTTATATAATATATATTCAGTATATACCTATATATATGATGGATCTATTAAATGGAATGAAATACACCGTTCATGGAGACGGTAGGCCGTATGTACGTATGAACGTTGTTTTCGTTTCCTTAGTGAATTGAATGAAATTAAGTAGATGAAAAATATATATATACACATAAATCCAGTATCATTATTATTTCATATATTTCATAATTACTTATTATATATACTTTATAATCATTCATGAATGGTTAACATGGAGAATGAATCTCATCGCGTCGTGGAGACGGTAGTCTGTACGTACGCACGAGCGATGATATCGTTTCCTTGATCATGGAATTGTATTGGAGTGTATGTATACTATTTCAGAATAAATATAAATATAAAATAATCATATATAGTCATTATATACCCCATTATACCCATCCAAGTAAGGTGGTGGTGGAAAATAGATTACACCACGGCGTGGAGACGATATTTCGTATGTACGCATGCGCGGTGATTTCATTTTCCTTAGGATGGATAGATGGTGAAATAGGGTTGTTTCATACTTATAATAACATATCAGTATATTAGTGATACTGATGTTATTACTTCATAATGAAACAACTACAGAAGAAGAAGTGGAAGAAGAAATAAAGTTGAATGAATCGGTAACAGACATTACCTCTTCTTTGAAGCACCTTTTTGAGAGCTCCTCTTAGGGCACTAAAATTGGTCATTAAAGAATCCAAGGACCTCTAGGATGTTTCTATGGAAGTGGAGAAGAGAATTTGGCAGGGTTTGGCCGATATTGAAGGCTCAATGTGGTTTGAGGAAGAGAGGGAGGAGGTGCCCTTTTATAAGGGAGGAGAGGGTCACCTTTGGAAAAACTAAAAATATTATTTTATTATAATGTCATATTCGGTTTTTAATAGCTCCAAATTGATTTAAATCGAAGATAAGGTGGGTATGTGTCTAAATACTCTCATCCAATAGAATTTAGACAAGTTTAGGTATCTATTTTAACCTTATCATTTAGATTTAACTTTATATTAAATAATTTTACTTTTACCGTGTCGTCTTGTTTCCTTACACTATAAGGTTAATAAACATACTATAACAAGCCAAACGAACCCCAATTTGTTTATTATTAATATATAAAACCTTATATAAGTCATTTGGCCGATGTTTATATTTTTAGGAATAATATAACAATTAATAATATAATATTTGTTTTAAAAACTATTTTATGTCAATTTTGACACTATTTGGTAGTTGATTTTTCTGAAAATCATAACAGAATGATTAGTTCTAAAAAAGTTATTTAAATCAATAAAAACATGTCATATTAACATATAAAATTATTGGAATTCATAAAAACTCTCATATTACATTTATTTGGGTATTTATAACATCAATTATGTCAATATTTCATTAATAATATAATTACTGCATCATCATTGTGTCATAAATAAAATAAATTATTTAATTTATAAAAATTAAAAATAAAATAACATTATGTAAGAAATCTGTTTATGTTTCTAATAAATATTTTTAGTCGAATTTATCTTATGTATAACTCTATAAAAAATTATTTAGTTATTAAACTTTGATTTTAACTATTTTAACCCTTCTTTAAATAAATAAATAATAAATGTCCTAATCTAATCCAAGTGGGCCTAAATGGTCATATTTTATTTTTGAGCTAGTTTTTTGTCGAATTACACTTATCCAATAGAATTAAGACATGTGTTATCATAATAATAATATCATTTTTACCCATAATTACCCTATTTACTTTTAACCGTGGTAAAAAAAAGTAAAAAGTTACTATTCACCAAAAATTATTTTCATCTCATTGAACAACATTTTACTTACTAACATCAACCGTGTCTCTCGGATTTTTTAAATTCAATTCACAAAAGCGGTAAAATTATGTTTTATGTAAATTTGCAAATTCTCCTAGGAGGTGTGTAAAAGACGGTCGAAAGTTCAATAAAATTTTTTATATATCTAAAGTTATTATAAAATGACTCCAATGAATTACATTGAACATATATAGGTATTATGTATCAATTTTGACCTAAAATAAATTTAAATAAAATAAATAATTATTTAAATAAAAATTCGGTTTTTAAATAGTAACCTAGTGTTTTCACTATTCATCAAAAATTGAAAGTTTTCATAAAAATACCAAAATTTCACCCTAGGATAATTTCGAAATTCAAAATCCAAAAATAAAGTCCATTTTCAAAAATAAAATTTATAAAATTTAGAAAAGTGGGTATTACTATTCATAACTTCTAGTTTTAACAATATTTTAATAGCATATTGTTGTTTAGCGAAACTCGGTATTGCGTACAACACATGCTATCGTGGAAGGTTGTGATTGCGTGAAATGCAAGCCAAGTCAGGTATGTGTGTAGTGCAAGTTCCTTTTGGTGTAGCGTACAACAGAAGACATAAAAAATAATATTTTTCATAAAATCTCGGGGTGTTACAGCCTCACACAAAGGTTGCGTCTCATAATCACATATGAGACTAAACCCTCTCATGTAGGGAGAACCATGCCAGCACCCTCTCACTCTTGGTAGGGCCAAACAACAATATCATGGGCCAATAACCTCTTACTCAAGATATTTCAAATCAGTAACCTCTCACTCAAGTCAATGCCATTAATATATATCATAAACCAGTACCCTCTCTAATAGGGTGGTATATTCAAGTTCCGTATAGCTAAAGGATAGTCTAATCATCCATATTATACCATGTTGCAAATTGTAAAACCATAAAATATGATAATGAAAAAATAGATCATCATTGAAAATGTCATTCCCCCTCATAAAAGATACAATAATCCCCATAACACAATTTATTCCAATGTTAATTTTAAAGGTTGTTTAATAATTTTGAAGTTAGTGGAATTAATATTTCGACAATTTGCAGGATCATAAAATCCTCTTTCCCAAGTTCCCCATACCAAATATTATTTTCTTACATCCTTAATATAACCCAAATTACATTTTAATTAGTAATTTCCCCTTCTTTATTGGGATTTCAATATCCCTGTCACCTAAAGCCATTCTTTTGTGATAATTTGGCATAATATTGTTTTCCTTATCTCTTTTAATTTTTTTAGGGTGTTATTTTCAGTTTTTTTAGTGCTTAATATCTCTGAACATCACGTGGGATCCCAATTTCCCCTTTTAATATAGTATTAGAGGACTTATATAATTTAATTTTTGGTTTTTTCAAAAAGGTTTTATTTTTTACAATTTATATGTTAATCAATATAGAGTTCATAATTCATGTTTCAACATTTCATAATTCGAATTCTACTTAATTCTTTTCGTTCACAATCCTTTTATGTTCTCAATAAAAAAATCAATGAATTCGGGGAAAGAATTTCTCAATTAGTATACAAATCCAACAACTACAATATCAATGAAATATTCAAATATTTATATAAAGGCTTCACTACGTTATAAATCAGTTGAGTCTCATATATATAACCTAAAGACACACATAAAATTAAATGAAATAATAATTAAAAATAAATCATATTCCTAAATAGATTAGTACCACTATCATTTACGTAATGTATTACTACCTCATTTTCAATTTAGAAGTTATTTCCTTTGCTTTTTATTTATAATTAAATTGGTATAATAGAAATCACATATAAAAGTGAAATATTACCTCACTTATTAATAGAAAATTAATGATTGAATTCATAAAATTATTCTTAATAAAACCCTTCAAGTAAAATAAAAGAAATCATGAAATGTTTTTTGAGTAAAATAAATGAATATAAATAAAAAGGGAAAGCAAATAAGTGGGAATAATAATTTTGTAACTCTGAAGGGGGACCTAGCTTTTGATTGTCCCTATAATGTTAGTTCTACAATCATATAATGTTTGATGGTGGGATAGTTTCATTGAGATAAACCACCATGTGTCTTATCCTCCATATTACATCGGTTTTTCTTAATTTTTTTTTGGTTCCCATGGATAGAGTGAATAAAATACATCACCTTGTATATAATATATGGATATAAATGTTGGGGTTGGAATAAAATGTGTTCACTTTTTTTTGGATACAACATATAAATCCTCTTAGACTTTATACTATGAAAACATTTTCAGAATTTAAATTCATATATACTATTAAATGGTTTCTACCTTATGTTCATATCTTATGTATAGGGAAAAATTTTACCCAATTATTCTTAAATATTCAAAAAATTGATGTCATTTTTTAGTTTCAGAAGTTATAAATCAAATTGAAATAAATCTAAAGAAAGGTATACTCCCTTGATCTTCCTGGTCATGATCACTTATTCTTTATTTAATTCCACCAGAATAGTTCCTTTTGGATAGGGTATTTTACCAACCATTCTTTATTCAAATCATATAATACAATCTTTTTCTTTTTCTACCATGAAATACACTAAAATTGTTTATTCTTCATTTTGAATATAATGGGGGTGATTTTTCAAATGAATTTGGAAAATAGTAAAAATAAGTGAATTCAAGGTTAAAACATCTCCCTTAATTTGTTTATCTAGTAACATGTGTTTATCTATGATCCCCTTGGGAATGATCTCAAAAATGGTAGGGAGATAAGGTTTTTCAAGTAGGTCTTTAACCTCTTGGATATCCCCTTTATAGGATGGTGGGGTTAGGTTTTTTGTGCCTCAGATATATGTTTGAAAACTATGGGAAGTATTTTAGGATATCAGTGAGATTATTTTCCTAGGATTATAGAATGTATGGTTCAAGATAATGCTTGATAAACTATGATTGATATCTAAATGACTATATATCTTTCTTAACCTCAACTCCACATATATGGTTAACACAAATTGAAATAGCATTGAAATTTGATGGGGGAAGAGTCAATATCAAAATCCCTTTTGAAATTTGAAATTTTATTTTGAAAACTATAAAATATTTATAACTAGAAAAATAAATAGTTAAAGAATAATTGATTATCTCCCTAGAACTGGGGACAATTGTTTATGCGCCTATCATTGGTGAAAAAAATATATTAATTTTTTTTCTAGTGCATCCTATTGGATGACTAGGTTTGTCTCACTTAAGAAGATTTTTTGGCACACACTCACTACCCATAAATCATTTTATTACATTTTTTGGATTCTCATATTCATGAAAATAGTACAAATATTGTGGGGGTTTTTATAGATTTAAAAAATAGTAAATAAATATGAAATTTCGTTTGAAGATATAGTGAATTGTTAGAAAGATATTTCTTGTTCATAGGTTGGGAAACTTGGGTACATTAATTATTCATTATTTACATTCTAAATTGTATATTAAAGTATACACCACCATACAAGGATTAATATCCTCTACATCGAGTGTAATATTTATCATTCTTAGGATACCACTTTGATACACCAAACCCTATCTCCTCCTATGGACATCAACTGAGAGAACACACCTTCAAGACATGGATCAATCATGTGTTGTTACATCCCATAAACACACTCAACTCCACCGTATGAAGATAATTATTAATAGAATGAAGGAAGTGTTTTTTTGTATAAAATATAAATGAGTTTGAAATTAATTCAATGAATTGGGGGATTACCACCAAACCAAACCCAAACACCCCAGTTACCTCAGATCAAATGAAGAATAAACAAAATGAATTTAGAAAGTCATGATTCGTGAACAATGATAAAATTTACCCCTATTGAATCCTGGGTTCCATATACTTCCATTTTTAATATGATATGTCATGGTGTGGGGAGTGATAAAAAACAAAATAGTGAAATAAAATAATATAAATAAAATTATGTAATTTGTGAAAAAATTGAACGAGAAATAAAATATAGAGGAATTATTATCTAAAAATAAAGTATAGCTCCAAAAAAATCCCCAAAATTTAACCTCATCCTCCAAAGGTGTAAATGCTTATTTATAGATCAGAGTGGATTCTTGGGAAAAATATTACAATTAAGAAAATTTAAAAATTTTAGTCAAACAATATATTTATTTTTCTATCTTGTGGTTATCACTAAACAAATAAATTAACTTTTTTCCCATTTTCAATAAATCATTATCATTGAGTAATATAATTGGTGCCACAATTTCATTCCAATTTGAGAAACGATGAACTTTTTATGGCTTGATCATTGAAGTAGGATCCTAGTTTATTAATACAAACTGTATTTGACTTCAGTGAAAATTATCTCAAATTAATATTATGATAAAACATTATATATTAAAAGAAAATATACATCCCAACCTATTTAAAATATTTTAATCACATTTCAAATAAAATTTCAAAATATTAATTTCTTGGATAAAAATAATAATGTAATTTTTATGGGAAAAATTTGAATTTCCATTTAGTTTCCAAATTCTTTCTAAAATTACAAATTCCAATCAAATCATCACTAAAAATATAGATTTACCAATTGATATAGAATATGAATAAAAACACATTAAATTAACTAATTAATATATTTTTCAAATTAAATCCAATTTATTTTTTTAATCAGAATATGTTATAATTACCCATTAATTTACAATTTTGGATAGATTTGAAACATTAAAATTCATGTGAAAAAATATGATTATATTGAATCCTTCATCACGATGAAAAAAGTATATATTTTGTGTTTCATAACTCTAAAATGTGAATTTAATTTTAAAGTAATAGAAAACATACATGAATTGACCTAAAATCATAGAAGAATACTCACAGAATTTTTAATGTATGACTTGGCACCATGTCAAATAAATGTAGATGCTAAAAATGATTGGAAAATATATGTTTTTAAGATATTTATGTCTTTATGAAAAAATGATAACGGGTCTAATAATTGATGAAACATCATGTTGGTACAAAGTTTTATGACACTAACCACTTAATTGGTTTTTGAAATGTATGAATAGATTCCAGGACAACCCAATTTGTGGTTTGTAACACCATAAAACACACACTTTCAGGTCTGGTGCTAAAATCATAAACTTTACATTTTTGGATCTGATACCGATAAATGTTAACAAATTTTATCCACGAAAAACATAAAATCAAAAAAGTAAATACTTTATTACTTATATAACCATTTTACTTTTTGTTTTAGAGTTTTAAAGAAATAGTATAAAATCTTACATAAAAAATATCTAGGACTTCATGTGACCATCATTCCCACTATTCCAAGAATTTCATATTATATATTATGTCTTCAAAAAACTCCAACAAAATATATTACAAAAGATACCATTATAATCACAAATAATTTTATATAATTTTTCATAACTTTGGAAGAAGGGAACATAAGAAAAGGGAGATCGCAGATACTCGGTAAGGGAAAACAAGGGAGAAATCAATTATCACATAATGATAAAATTATCATAAGATTTTAATAAAATTATCTTTAAATTATAAATATACACACTGAATATCATAGATAAAATTTTAGATTCATGGCTTAAATCATGTAAATTCCTATGAATTAAATCAAAAAATAATTGAAGAACATGGTATATTATATTATAACACTATCATAGGACATGGAATTATTTAATAAATATAATAATAAGAAATTTTTTCATTATTATTCATGTCTCAAAAAAATTATATCATAGTGCAAAGGATTTACTCCCTAAATAGTAATAGTAGTTAATGTTCAATTATAAGACTATCATTGTAAAAAATGTCCCTTATTAAATATGGTTCACTTCCCCTTCCATTCCAGTTTATGTCCATAGATATCATTATCTATATAATGCATTGGGAGAGGAATTGGACCCACCCATAATATAATTAAAATCATACATAAGTTTTCTATAAGTAAATAAATCATTCATTACATCAAAATCCTTGAAAATAAATTGTTTTCATTAACCTTACATCATAGTATAACTCGTCAAAAATAAATGGAATTCATAAACATATGTCCATCATTAACATAAACCAACAAGATAAATACTAACTATCATAACCTTTGATTACATTCATAAGAGAGTATATGAAACATCAAAGGATGTTTCTTCTGATGAATGGAAATATAATAAAAATATCATTAAAAAAATTCCCTGAGAAAATACCAATTCCATTTCTAAATTCAGTTATTAAATAAAATATTTATATTTAAAAAAGTTTATTTAAAAAAAAATGAAATAAAAAATTAACATAATAATTGAAGATAAATTTATTTATGAATCTTATAAAATCCTCTCATGACATATAAGTTAAAAAATCATTCCATATATATTTTGGTCCATGAAAATTCACAAGGTACCTCATTTGGAAAATGAAAAAATGATTCCTTTCGAAGCATTTTATAAAAAAATTAAAAATGGGTAAAAAATTTTTTTATAAATTTATATTATAATACTAAAAACCATTTTGAAAATATTTTTAGAATTCATTTAAATATAAAATATATATTCCCTAACAGACACTTAATCATAACCAATACAAAATGATGATGAGATTATGAAATATACCCATACTAGTATGGTAACTATTGAATTATAATCCTCATGAAATAAATTAATTTAGATGGATTTGTATACCCATAATTTTCATTTTAAAAATCATAAAATAAATTACTGTGTAATATATACACCACACAAAATAAATAAAATGATTATATGGCATGGGTCCTACAGAAATAAAAGTAATATAAAAATCCATTACCATGAGCCTGACTCATCATGTACACTATTTATCATCCTAAATATTAAAATTATATTAAATATTTACATTATTTGGAACATTGTTCATGATTATTATTCATTATATCTCACTTATTATCATTTCATATGAATTACTTATTCATTTCTGTTCATGTTGGATGTTTTAGTGGCATCTGATACAAAAGTCCAAAATGAATTTCGTAGCTGGATGGTGATCGAAGAGGTCATTATTAGATAATCACTAGAATAATAATCATGGAAAATGTATCATTTTTAAAATAAAATTATACTTTTAATTCCAACCATAAAATATGGTTATTAAAAATAAAGTACATTATTATCCTAGAGATGATAGGTCTTATATATGCATGAGTAATGTTTCAATTTTTCAATGATCATCCTAGAAAGGATGTGATATTTTTATTTTTTTATAAAATAAAGATAATAATAACATATATGTTGCGTCACTTTTTTATATGTACTTATATATATCATTCATGTGATGTGAAGATGAAAAATGAATTCCATTACTTCATTTATGTGGTATCCCACATGTACACACGAATAATATAATCATTTTTCCATGCATGGAAAGGTTAGAAGTTATAAAATATAATATATTTTAGTAATGATAATTATTTAATGAATATAATATATATAAATATTAATTCCATTATTATAACCAGTCTGGAGATATTGTGAGGGAATACGAATTGCATGAGTTCGTGATGCGGTAGTTCGTCACACACACGAACAATGAATTAATTTCCCATTTTATTGATGTTGTAGATGGATATAGTTAATTCCATTAAAAATGACATTTAATTATATTGATAATATTTTTTTAATTATTCTAAGATGGATGAATAATATTTCATGGAGTTGAAAGACGATATAAAATTGAAACCCTTCATTAAAAATTATACCTCTTCTTAGGACATCATCATTTTCTTATAACTTTAGGACCACTATGGTTGGTGTTTTTCATAAACTAAGAACTATATGATGAGTTTATAGATTAAAGGAATGTATTTGTATAGGTATTGCCTATAAAATGGGGTTAAATGTGAGAATTACTAATAAGAAGAGGTTCCATTTTATAAGAGAATGGGTAACTCTTAGAATTTCTTCAAATACTAATTTAATTAAAAGTATTATTTAATTACAAATCACTCCAAAAATATTTATTTTGATTATTTATTGAGTATGATTGAAAACACTATCATAGAATATTTTTTTTACATGTTTGGGTAAAAAATTTAACCTTATCATTGGGGTTTAAGCCCTCATTAACCCTTTTTAAACGTACCATGACAACACAAATTTTTATTATTTGAGGGTAAATAATTAATATAAATAAAAATAAGAATAATAAATGAACCATGTTTGATATTATAATCTATATCCTAGAAAAATTGTAATATAATATTTTTTTAATTTTATATCATTTAATATAATAATATTATTATAATATATCAATAATGTTAATTTTGTACTTATTATTTACATTGACTTCAATAATATGAAGATAAAACATTAAAAATCATACAAAATATAGTACTATATACCAAAACATGTCTTGGTATTCTATAAAATTATTTTATCACATTAATAATCTCAAATTACATTACTTTTAATATTTATAAAATAAATTAATAAATTTCATCAATAATTAAATAATTATTATATCAAAATTGTCCAACAATTTAAGGTAATTATTTCCTCAATAAAAATTAATCAATGATTAACATGATGAATATAAATATTTTATATTTAAAAATATTATTTACAGTCCAACATATCCTCTAGATAACACTATAATATAAATAATATAGTTATTAATAACACGTGTGTGACAATATTTTCTTTTCATCAAATAAAATACTATAATAGCCATAATCTCACAAAAATTACCTAAATATTTAATATAACCAATTATTGTAACAATAATGATGAAATGGAATCATCCAATAATATTTTTTCAGGTAATTCATTCCTTTTATAATCATTATAATTTCATTTTAATCATTAATTACCTGATTTACATGTTACAATGGTAACAATGATTACAATGGTTACTATTCACATTAACCAAAAATAAAAGGTACATAATTAATATATATGTACCAACAGATTCAAAATAAATAAGATATATTTTCTAAAATTAAAAACATTAAATTGGAATATTTTAATTTAATATTAAACGACAGAAATTTTATAGAGAATGATTTTTTTTGAAAAATTCCCTTTTAAATTTAAAATGTTTTTTTTTTCTAAATTCAAGTAAAAATCGATTTTAAAACCACTATAGATTTATTTAATATAAAAATTAACAAATTAAATTAAAATAATAATCCAAAATATTATTTTACTTTGTAAATATATTAAAATAAAAATAGTTTTTTGGATATAAAATACTATTTTTCAATATACATTTAAAAATCAGTCTTCCCAGAAAATTCATAAAATTAATATTAATATAATTTTTAAAATTCAAATTCAAAAAATTAAATTCCTTTTTTCAAATTAATTTTTTTGAAAATCTATAAATTTATTATTATGTTCAATCATAAATATGAAGAATTGTCATTTTTGAAGAAAAAATATGTTTTTTAAGAATAAAATGACATTACTAAAAATTGTATGAATATTTTATAAAACTTTTTCTATAAATTAATATTGATTTGTATTTTTATATTTATTTAATAAATTAGTTTATATTATTTGTTCCTACCAATTTCACTCTTGGTTATATGAGACACATTTAAATAATCATATTTCATTATTTGTTTAATCTCGGTGTTGCGTATATTGTATGGTGTCAAATATATTATTTCCCTTTAAAATATATGGATATTTAATTATCCCCCTATTTAATAAATTAAATTATTAAAATTTTATATCATTATGTGTAAACATGTTTTGACCTTTTCGGAAATACAGTAGTTGGAATCCTATATCATAAAAAGGTTCGGTAAACCATACTCATAGAAAGAGAGAAATGGTAGTGTGAAAGTCATCTAGAATAAAACATTAAATGTTTTAAAATTTAATAACGTCAGTTGGAAGTGAAGATATGAACATGTAATAAAAGTAATTTCAAGATATTATTGATCATAAGAAATTTAATGATCTTGAGAATATTAAAAATCACAAAACTGTAAACCACATATGTGGGAAACACCATCAATTCATCATATTCAAGGTTATATGACACGTTTCATCAAAATATAATTTTCCTAGAGTTGTGGAATTACTTTAAAATAAATAATAGGAATGTAATTAAATATACTTACATGACAGTTACAATTATATCATTTAATTAATTTCCACCAAAATATCATATTTTTCTTTAGACTATGAGTATTTATGATTAATTTCTCAAGCCTAATATAGTTTAATAAACATCTAATGGATCAGATTAATCCAAAAAATTATTTGTGATATTCACCCTATCTTGAAATATTAACCCCAAACTAAAAGGTTAGCATGTTATTAGATGATTCCTAAGATGAATAAACCTTTATATAGTAAAAAATACATTAATCCCCAAAATTAAATATTAATACCCAACATTCAAATGAAATCACTAAATATAATATTTTACTTAAAATCACTCTAAAATATTATAAAATAATATTGAAAACCAAAAATCAGATTTATTTGATCACATCAACTTCCAACATAGGTTTATCATTTTTCTCTAAGTAACATATATCACCCTTAATATCGCTTTCCAAAAATGTAATTTCTCTAGAAACATAATCTACAAGATCGACTGATCATTTTTACAAATAACTCCAATCACCATTAAATACACATTCAAATAATTTATGGTTCCAAAATATAATTAAGCCTTTATTCCTCAAATAAAATTTAATAATATTCAGGTTACCTAAATCATATTTGATTCCCCAAAAAGTGAATGTATTTCAAAATAACATTAATCACTTAACACCAAACATATTTATAATACCACGGTTATCTATATGATAAAAATTATGTTCCTAGAAATTTGATAAAAATATTCAAAAATAACCTTAATATAATCAACATTATAGAAATGTTTGACAATTAATAGTTATCTCATACCTTTCATTTTTCATCCAAAAAATGTAATGACCCACTCTTAACTCAAAATAAAAGGTCACATAAACCCTAATATTTATTAATAACTTTTAAACTTATGTCTAAAAATAGTAAATGAATTCATTCTAAAATAATACTTCATGTTTGACATAAGTGTTACATATACCTATTCCAAAATATCATTACTCTCCTTATAATTCCATAATTGAAAACATAAAAATGGGTGTCTAAAACTTTTAATATATTGTAAACCTCAAAATTATATACCCATTATGGTATCCATAACTTTTAACATAACTTATCATGAAAAAAAATCATAATATCCAATGTTTTTTAGGATATTCTCTAATACCAACTATAACAAAAAAAGCAAAAAATTCTAGATATAGTGCTAAAAAGATAAACATTAATTTTTTTCATTGATAGAGATAAATATGACCTTTTTTCCATAAAACATTCAAACCTCAAAAGGAGATATTTTATCACTTACTTACCCATAGATATTTTAGGTTCAGTGTTTTAGATATTTAGGAACAACTCTTACACAACCACTAACCCTAACTACAAGTGAATACAATTCCCACTATTTACATCTTTTAATTTTCCTTATTAATTCTTCAATGTCCCCTAGAAAATTTCTTTAAACATGAAATACTAGTGAACAAATAGGTTTTGACATCAATTTTTCCAATTTTAATGTCATTTTAAATGAACTTTACAAAGGAGATGTTATTAATGATGTTTTCAATCTATGTTTTATTAAAAATAAATTTTATAATAATTTTTTGAAGTTTTATTTATGTTATTTATCCTTAGATACCAATATATAATGTTTCAAAAAATGAGATTTGATGTTGGTTTCTAGTAGGAACTGACACTAAAATTCCTTTATTTTTATGTTTAGACGTCAGTTTTTGTTTAAAACCAATGATGAATTTTTTTGATCTATTGAATCAATTTATAATATAAATGAATGATGAAATTGATCTTCATGGTGAGTTTGTATAAGAAGCAGATGTTGAATATCAACACAATTTTTTTATTATTTTAGTATGGGTTTTGAATGAAAATAGATGTCAAAATATAATAAAAGAGAAAATTAATAATATCACACACCCAAAAATATCTGGATTCATGTAATAGAAAAATATAAATATTGAAATCAAATTGCATGTATCTAAAAATTAAAATCTATAAAAATACTAATTTAACAACTTAATAAAAAACATTATCTACATAATTTTTTTTTTAAAAACAATTAAAACACATAACAAATAATTTATTACATAATAATTGATGGTTGTTGTTGAATTATTCTTTTTATATCATTAGGTTCAAAGACCTATTAGGTAAAATTATTAGTTTTTGAACACTTTTTATTAGGAAATTATAATATTAATCATAAACATTAAAATATACATACATGATAATTTAAATTATAATCATACTTATATAATAGTTCGTAAAAAAAAGATCGAATATGGGTAGTTTTAGCATTCATATACAACATTACATCATTGAATTTATATAATTACATTGAATTTAATAAGATTAAAAATAAATTACTATTACATAAAATATAAAATAATTAATATAACCAACCTTATCAAATTCATTTATTTCCACAGTTCTGATTATTTCTTACTTGAATCGTAAAACATAATAACCCCATTCCACATATCCATGTTGACAAAGAAAATATGGTTATAAAACATTAACATGATAATAAAAACCAATATATATATATATATATCAAAAAATCGAAATATTTTCTATGAAAAAAATATTTACCTTTACTTCAACATATTGGATTAGATTTGGGTTCTTTATTTACAGGTGATCTTTGTTAAACTTCTTACATGACATTAATTTTCATATCTATATATATATATATATCAATTGAAACAAATTAATTAAAAAAATACGAAAATATAATAAAATTATAGAAAAATATTAAAATAATTTTTTCTAAAAATATTTTGATTTTTTTATGAACATCACCTAATAACAATAAAAACCAATATAATGTTCATTCACTAGGCCAGAATAATACTAACATCCAATGCCATATACAAAAAAAAATATCACAATTAGTGGAAATATAATGATTATTAGTTCATAATTATCATTGTTTTCTAACACATCATGCATTAGAAAAAAAACCAACACCAACTCTCAGTCTTTGATAGTCTCTCACATATATATGAAACCATATTAGAATTATTGAAATTTCTCATAGACATTGAAATGAATTATGGATATATAAAACCATAAACATCAGTGGACTGATTTTGAAGAAGAATATTTTTTAGATACCTAATTAAATATGTAATCTAGTAAGTCCCTTAAAACCATATTTAAATATAGAATTAAAAAAATGAAATATAAATTTATTTACATGGAAAACAATTGCAACACAGGAACACTAATAAAGTCAAAATTAATCAAATCCATGATATCATTTCTGAATATTTTCAATGGATAATCTCTTGCAAATGTATCATTTTTCATTTTAATATCATATAAATTACAGATGGAAGAAGAAGATTTTGATAATCCTTTTATAGCATAAAAAATATCAAATGTATCTAAAGTAGTTCGTTCAAGAACCTTTTGTTTCTATTATTCCAATTATTTTGATTTTAGATACTCCTTTAAAAATTATATTTCAAAATTCATTATAATTAATTTTCATTCAAATGCTATTAATATTTTAAAATAATGAATACATTGTATGAAAGATAATGAAGAAGGCCAGTTATCCAAAAAAAATTACTCATAAAATCCCTAACTTTGGTAACCTTGTCTATAGGCAATGGTAGTAGGGCATTATGATCAATAATATCATATATAGATACTATAAGATGGACCATCTTTATACGATGATGATGTATAAAATACCAAATAATATAAACAACGATGAGGAATAAAATATGTACATGATGATCACTAACATTCAATTCACAGTATAAGGTTGGGTCTGAGCAAGTAGGTGGAGGATCTAAGTAGGTAGGTCAGGTAGGATAATCTAGCATAGTTGGCTATACAAGCTATGAAACTATCCTAGAAGGTTGGGAAGGCTAGGAAGGATGAACATATTGTTACTATCTCATCAATTACTCTAACACAGCCTACACAGCTGATTTAGTTAGAACACACATGGACTATTTACTATCATTTCAGATCATGTTATAAGGAATTGATTTATTGTTCCCTTTATTTCTATCTTTGAGAACCCAAAAATGAACAAATACTAACACCCAACACCTATCCACATATGTGGATAGGGTGCACTAGATTTCCTAAAGTAGTGGCTGGGATTTCTTTCCTACCCTCATGTATAATATTTCCCTATTTCAACTACTCCTAATGTTCATCTGGAAATTAAAAATGAAAACAGTATATTAGGGTTGATAATTTGTAAAATAAAAAAATTCATGAAAAATAAAAATTATTTACTTCCAATTCTTTTAGCTACTTCCATACCTTTCTCTATAAAATACTTTTAATTTTTTTTCTCTGCCTTATAAAATTTTCACGTGAGGTGGGGGAGATAGGGGACCTAACTAGACCTCATCTAAACCACTAGTATACTGGCCTATTAATTCTTCAATCTTTTCATAAAAAAATCGTTTGATAAATGATACCCTCAACATGATAAATAATGAGGGTATAAATTCGGAAAATGGTCCTCTAGATGATATTTCATTAATGCATATTATATAAAAATAAAGTAAAAATTAATTAAGAAGTTATCCAAAAAAATTTACAATATAAAATATTTATCATACCAGAAATTTTTCATCATGTCGGCTGGAAACAAATTTCTTCCATATATCTACGTCTAAAAAATAATACTTGAGGATTGGGATTTCAATTTGTTTCTTTCAAAAAACATAATTTTTTATCAATTTTATTTTGATAACTCTATAATGAACAACATCAAAAAAAATAAATCTTTTCTTAATATCTATTGTTTATTTAAAAATGAATTTCATCTGTATTTGATTAAAATAAACATTAGTCATTTAAAATATATAATATTTTAAAAATTAGATTAAATAAATAAATGGATATATTTTACCATTACAACTACCTAAAGAAAGTCTATTATAATCTTGTTGAAGGACATCTAATCATGATCAATATGTTTATCTTGTAACAGTTTTTCTTGGTGATACAACAAATAATTTCTGTCACAATTCGGTTAGTTTCATTGTTATAATCATCAAAACTAATATGTAATATCTCATCTCCATGAACAAGTGATAGTTTTGTCAAATATATAATTCCATGTTTACCAGCTTGAGAAATGAATTTCTAAATACTAAAAGTAGAATACCCCCCCCCTAAAGACTCTTAGTAATCCTCTAATTTTTCTTTTAATAAAGAGTTTTCATTAAATAAATAATTATATTATTTAATATTTAATAATATTAAAAAATCATATACCTCAGTATATGTTCCTTTGTCTATGTTTATGTATCCGTCATTAAAGTAGGAAAATTTAATGAAATTCTACATACCTACACATTGTTATACAAGTGGATAATTAGAAAACAATATAAAAAAATATGTAAGTAAAAAAAGTGTCACACATGTATATGTTATAAAAATAATAATGAAGTTGTGATTCTTAACCAAAAAATATGAAATCTAAAATATAAAATATAAATATTAGTTATCAAATGATAGAAATAGTGATAAATTTAAATATCAAAGTTAAGAAAAAAGTGTTTTCATATGAGTAAATTTAACAAAAAATAATAATGTATAATAAGTTTTTCAATGAAAAATGATTTACTATAACCGTGGAATATAAAATTTTACATAAAAATAATATAAAAAATCAAATATATATAATTAAACACTTAATAGTTTTTAAAAATATATTTTTTACATCTGTAAATTTCAAAATATAAATATATTGTAATTATATTCTAGATTAATTCAGAGAGTAGCTTAGTGTTTTCCCATATCTCTTTAGCATTATCATTTCATACTGTAATAACTATGCCTTCATTATAGTCATTATTTTCCAAATAATAGATAATAGAATAATAAGCCTCATATAAATCAATTATATCATCATCATCTTCATCACGTAAATTCATTAGTTTACCATGTAAAATGATGGAACCCTAATCATTCAACAGATAAATGAAATTATATATTTTCATTGCATGTGTTTCCAGGATAATTGGTTTCTCATTTTGACTTTATATTTTCAAATAAATTAGTTTAAACCCATATTCATCATGTTTCACCCCACTATTTCTGAAAACCCCATTACACTTAGACAAAGTGACTCAAAATTTAGTATTACCAATTTCCCTTATGTCTTCATGAACTCCAAAATATTTCATTTATGTTGAAATTGGTTTTTTTTCATTTCCACTCAAATAATATAGTGCTTTATCGATGACCATTCCACTAATATTTTGAATTGTACTTTTTTCATCCACCTTTTTGTGTAAAATTCGAACCCATTAATATCAAAACTGGTCCATGTGATCTAATTAATAGATGGGCCCCTGCCAACCATTTCAATGTTTATGATGTAGATATATCTATGATGAATTTCTCTTTATTCCTTGAAAAAAATTCTTTTATTCTCATTCATCGACCACATTTCATTTCATTTCAAGAAACATACCTTTAATTCAGAAATATGGGATTATATATATGATTGAACCTCATATTTGTTTTTTTAAATGCATAAATATTCCTGCATCACATCATCATGTGGGATAATCAATATCTTTAAACATATAATACCTCTAACTTCATTATCAATTTTTTTATTTTGATATATTGGGAGAACAATATGATCCACTTTATACAAACAATCAGTAAAAAACTCTATAACCAATTCTAATATATATTTTTGAATAATAGAAGCCTATGGTCGATAAGTATTTTTAACATATCCCTTAAAAAATTCATATATATTTCAAAATGATACATCCCTCATAAATAAATAGTCCCACAAATTCATGTCTCACACACCTAACGAATCACCAAATGAATCATCATATCAACAAATGTAGGTTGTAAATATATTTCTAGTTATCAACGTAACAGAGAATATTCATTCTCCAAAACATCTTACAAATTTGGATTTGAAAATTTTCTACAAATTGATTTCATAAAATGTACATATTTTTATGATAGTCTTTTTAAAATCTATTGGTGATATACCACACTTTGTGAGTAATAGAAGAGTTGAATCAATACATGATAGTCCTGATATTTGATGTGTATTAATTTAAAATCATTTATTGTCAAGAAATTATAAAATTTTTAAGATTACCCACTTGTTACTTTATCACCTTGAATATTCTGAAAAAAATCATTTTCTCAATCTTTATAAATTATTGACAAGATAGAGGTAAATATGTTCAATTTCCATTCCTAGTTAGACTAACACAAAAATTATTCCCATTGATATTGAGTCCAATTTTTCATGAAATCCATCTTTTTTACATTCTTTTAGGTCTACTAAATTACCAATCAGACATTCACATATGTTTTCTCAACATGCATCAAATCAATGTTTGGTTTTGTCACTAAATGTATGAAATAAATTAGTTCAAAAAGATGGATTTTTTCTTCTAGATATTTTATTGAAAACCAGAACTTATTTTCTTTCTAAATTTCAAATCATCTATTTTCACCTTATCGTAATATTCTTATGATGACTATAGTTTTGGGGGGTTATTTTGTTTTTATAAAACTTTTAATTATTTTTTAATCAATGAAAAGATGATAAAATTTCAAAAATCATCGATGGCCCATGAACATTTTCTTTCTTCCACTCTTCATTTTATAATATGATTTCTCTTCTTCAGATATTGGACATTGTTTATGTCCCTTAACACTGTATCCAAATAAGTTTCCATATCCCGAAAAGTCATTTATAGTAAACATTTTCATAGCACACAAATTAAAATACACTTTCTTGTATTCATCTAAATCATTATCACTTGCCTCTCATAGAATCTTCAAATCATCAATAAATGGTGAAAGATGCACATCAATATCATTTCCCAGATATTTTTGTCCAGAAATCTTCATGCTCATCATACTAAATTTTTACTCTTACATATCTATGGACACAATCTGTAGCCTTCCAAAAAATAGTCCATGAACAATGTTGTCTACTTAGGTTCGGATATGGATTCATTCAATCAGTACATAATCCCATTACGATATCTGTAACATCACTTGGACAATTAAGAATTTAAATTATCATTTCTCTTACACTATGGTGAATCAGTAGTGTGATGTAATTTACCATCACAGATGAACTCATTTGAATTCCAACTTACCCTTTTTCATTAATTTAGTTTTAAAATAGATGTTTCAAAGGGAGAATTATTAGATGGTAAGGAATTTATTTATCATGAGATTTGATTATGGTACCTTAGAATGAATACAAGTTGAATTATTGGAATTTTATGAAATAATTATTGGATGGAATTATAAGAATGTTCCAAATTTATTTAGAATCATTCTAGATGGAAGTACATAAGAGTGAATCTTAGTTGGATTTTCATCCATCATATACCATGATGTACCACATGTATGAAATTTTGATAAATATTACTATTCTTTCCTATAAAACACACAATTATTGGGGAGATCTTGTATCTTTTTATACACAAATCACATTATGAATAACATCTTCTTTACCTCATAATTATAATCTGGATGCTCATTCCCTTCTAGAAGTATCTCTTTTAAATGCTTTAGCATGTTTGAGAACCTTTTATAACTCCACCCATTTTTTTCTCTCAAGTTAACTAATCTCAAATATACTAATAACACAGTATATTTGTTGAAATCAAATTATAACGGTTTCTCAGAATAAATATACAATAATTCAAAAGATCTTTTTTATGGTTTCATTTCCTGAATCAAGATTTAATTCTTTAATACGATCCTCTGCACCATTATAAATATTTTCATCAATATTTGCTGTTGAATTTTTAGTTCTTCCACGATGAAATTTCCAACATGTATAATTAAGGCTAAAACCATAGAAAATGAGATGATCCCCTGTATCTCTAGAATTTAACTTTCTTATATTCAAACACTCCACACAAGGATAGAAAAATAAAATCATTGTTTAGATGTTTTTTAAAAAAAATTAGAATAAATAATACTGTAATGGCTCGGACCTCTCCGGCCCATTCCTTTGTCAAAAAAAAGTCACGAAGTGTTCTGGAGGGTAAAATGAACTTTTCCCACACTTTTCAGAATTTTGAAACTACACTTCGTGTAGTGTGAGTACACGCCGTGTACCCCCTCGCCGAGTATACCCTGTGTTGAAGGACGTTTCCTTGCAGTGTGAAATAAATGAGTACACGTCGTGTATCCAATACTAAATGTCGTGTAGTCCCTCCCCGCGTATGTGTTACCTTCAAACCGCATGTTGACCAGTCAATGGTCGTGTGCCGTGTCGAGGTCGTGTACTTTCCATGTGAAATAAATGAGTACACGCCGTGTATCCAATACTATACGCCGTGTAGTCCCTCCCCGCATACATGTTACCTTCAAACAGTGTGTTGACCAGTCAACGGCCGCGTTCCGCATTGAAGGTCGTGTTGGAAGCCGTGTGGTGACCGTGTGAAATGGCCAAGTACATGTCGTGTACGATAAAGTACATGCCGTGTACTTTTGTTTTTCTCACCAATAAAAGGAGGGGTCCCCTCCTGCTTTTAAACTCACTCCTCTCCTCCCCATTCCCTTGAACAGAGCTCTCCCAAGAGACTCGAAGGCTCCATTCATACATAACTTCTTCGTCTGAGCTCCGATTTACGATCCGTCAGTGGCCACAGGATCGGAACGACGAGGCGGAACTTCTGAGCTTGGATTTGTTTCCCTCCTTTCGGCTTTTTCTTCCCAGCTTCCACAGGAGGAGGTTTTACTGGGTTTTTCCAGAAGCGACGGACGCCGACAGACGTCTTCTAAAGTTGATCATTAGGAGCGTTGTTATCAGAACCTGTTGAGGTAAGGATCTTACCTTCGTCTCTATAAATTGTGCATCATGCGGGGTGGGTATCCTATTCATTTCATGAGAAACGGTTGAACCATTAAATGAAGATAATAACTAGTTAAAGAACGGGGATGGGGAAGTTGTTATTTTTATCATTATATCCTGTGATATTATGTTATTAATTGAATAGGCTTATTCCCACTGAAAATCATGGTCATTGGGGGCCTTTTCTTATACAATTAAATGTTTCCCTATCTTTCTAGACCTTTTTTGTGGATGGAAACTTTATGTAATGTGGATATTGGTTAATCACGTAAAGTTGTCTCATTAAATGAAAATTTGGAACCCTTGTGTGATCACCCTAGTTGAACAAAATGGAATAATGAACATGTGGGTGTTGGATTGGATACATGGCATGTGATGGGGGTGTTTTGTGGGTTTTCATGGATCGGGTGAGCAAAGGGGCTACAGTTGTCTTGGTTTTGGTATGGTGTGAATCCTATGTTTTTGATGGGCAGTGGGGCTGCGATAAATGGTATCAAGGGGTAATGACATACGATGTGGTTGTGGTTATGGTGGTTGGATGCGAGGATGCAAGAATGGGATTGAATGTTAACAAACTAAGGGTTGTGATTATTGAATAAAATGTGGAAGAGTTAATGAATGGTGGGGCTTGTAATGAAACTGAAATAATAATCAATGGGGTTGGTTGGCCAATAAGAAGGGGCTTTTTGTGTTGCTTGTGTTTAACTAAATTGATTTGTTGATGGCAGGGATATTTTTAATGAACGATTGATGTGGTTGGTTGTGAATAGTTTCCCAGTATTTAAGGAACTAATAAACTGATTATGTTGAAACATGAAAACCTAAATGGGGTTGGGGTTGTTTGTTGTATGCATGCTTCGTAGTAGTAGTGCTACGGAATGTCCTCAGTTCACTGGATAGAAACCATAGGATTGGCTGAGTTTTTGGTATATTTATATATATCTGTATCTTTATGTTTTATCGCACCCACCCATGATGATCACTTAGTGCCGAACACTCCCATTTCATGGGAGAGGGTGTTTTCCCCGTAGTTACTAGCTCCTTCATGGTCCTTCTTCCCTTGGATGTGATGGATTGAGGCGATCCTACACCCAATACTCTTAGGGTAGGTTTCAATTGGGGTGGTTTTATCCCAAGACTCTTCGGACATGTTTTACTATTTCCCAAGAACCTTCGGGATGAGGTATTGGTGTGTGCAGGCGGATACATGGTTGTGAGGGCTAGGTGTGTGCGGGCAGAATATATGGTTGTGAGGCTAAGGTGTGTGCGGGCGGGATACGTGGTTGTGAGGCCCAGGTGTGTGTGGGCGGAATACGTGGTTGTGAGGCCCAGGTGTGTGCGGGTGAGATGTGTGGTTGTGAGGCCCATGTGTGTGTGGGCGGGATGTGTGGTTCATGAGGACTAGGTGTGTGCGGGTGGGAAGAGTGTGGCAGCGTCAGGACGTTCGCTATTAGGAAGAGCAGCTAACTAGTAGGAAATGGTGCGGGGTACCCAATACTCATGTTCTTATATACTAATACCTATTGTGATTGTGTTTTTTTGTGAGTGTGGCTGGTGAGGTTGGGTGGATAGAATTCCTTGCTAGGTTTCATGTGTTGTTTTCACGGGACATTAGGATGTCTCCCCACTTTTTCACGAGAGCATTAGAATTCCCTAATAAGTATACATGTATGCTCACCCTAAGTTTACTTTCGGTTATCCAGGAGGAATATCAGTGTCGTGCTGGACCCTACTAGTCGGGATAGTTGGAGTTGTTGTAGTGGTTGTACTCTTGTTTCTTTTGGTATTATAATTTTTGAGCTTTCTTGTACTTGTACCTTGTATCAGAACTATTTAAACATGCATGTGGGATTGGTTTGTGTTTATTTGCTGGTCTTTCCTTTCTTTCTTTTGGTGGTTGACTCATCCTATTTCCCGTTCTTAAATGATAAAAAGGGTAATGCCTCCCATATTTGTAAAAACTCATACCCTTGGTGCTACTCTCCATCCCGGGGCCTACTGGAGGCGGGACTTGAGGGGTCATTATCTCACTTTCACCATTTCTAGCTCAAGAGGGGCATCTTTGATAGAAGGGGGTCATGACAGAATGGTATCAGAGGTAATGGTTGAGAGATAGGATAGATTCTGGAGTTAGGCATAGTAAGGATTTCATGGGATGGTAGGGCAACAATGTTGTTTAATCTTGGTGCATGACATAGGCCGGGGAAGACTGGCTAGGACACGGGATTTTAGGGCCCCCCATGATCCGATGCAATGACTCTGAGACAACCGAATGACCAAGTGAGACTACATTGATTGAAGGGTAGAGACCCTAGGTAAGGTACAAGCATCATCATGATTTTGTTTTACTAGATTTTGGCATTCTGGGAAATAAATTGAATAAAATGATAACATGAAACCATGAGATATTCCTTGCTACTTGGGATTAGGAGATCCTTGTTTACCATAAAGTTATGGCACCTGGACGTCATCCCCGGTTTACTCAGAGGGCCGAGGCCCAGCAGATTCAGGTGGTCGATCAGTTGAGGATTGACCGAGAGGATGAACATAGCCAGTGGTAGAAGATTTTCCATTCTTTCCGGTGGAAATCCCTCAAGAAGTACGAGGGTAGTACTTCAGATACGGAGATGTAGGGGGGGCATGAGGAGCTAGGGATCACTTTTACCTTGATCCATGCTCCGAGGGAGTACTGGGTTCCCCTAGCAATCAGTCAGCTGAGAGGTCAGGCGCGACAGTGGTGGACACTCTACCTCGGAGAGAGGACAGAGGTAGAGGTTCCGTGGGCTGACTTTGAGAAGGAATTCCTAGAGGAATTCCTTTCTTCCATGATCAAGGTGGAGAAGCGACATGAGTTTCTCTCCCTCCGTCAGGGAAGTATGTCAGTATGAGAGTTGGGGATCAAGTTCAAAGATCTCCTACGCATTGCCCCAGATTTCTTTCTGGATGAGGAGTCTCGGGCGAGACTTTTAGATGAGGTACTTCGTCCTTCGCTCCAGTATGTTGTCACCCCCTTCACCCTTCCGATGTACTTTGCAGTACAGAAGAAGAATGAAGTTGTAGAGAGGATGCACTCGCTGGGAGGTGCACCATGAGAGGGGATCCATCTGGGCTCTTCAAAGGGGAAGGCAGTCAGCAGCAGGTCTCCTACGATGGGACCTTCCACGTTCAGGCTGGTAGGGAGAAGGCCCCAACAGTTCCAGTTCAGATCTTACGGTCCTCTTCCCTTTTTCATGAGCCCATGACCGAAGTGTTTTTCTTATGAAGGTTTCAGAAACATTCAGAGTCAGTGCCCAACCCGAGCTCAGTACAGTGGCGGTGGGAAGGTTCAACGCCCACCTCAGCAGCACCAGTTTCTTACGACGCCCTTCCAGCAGCAGCAGGACCGTGCTCCTCTGAGGGAAGACTTTGCGGGAGGAGGCTGACCACAGGGTGCTCCTCAGGGACCTTGACCTGGGATTGGTCGGGGAGGTGGACGACATCAGAGAGGTAGAGGAGCTGGGCGTGGACAGTTGCACGCAGCGGAGTTGGCAGCTCCAGTTGGACCAGAGGTGGTGCGAGGTACGATTTGTTTGTTCAGCACTCTTGTTTTTGCTTTGTTCGATTCTGGAGCATCACACTCTTTTGTTTCACCTGATCTAGCCCAAGCTTTGGGTCTAGACATAGATAGACATTGCATACCCCTTGTGTTGATTACACCAGTTGGAGGCCAGACCAGCGTATATTGTGTTTTCTGGGGATGTGGGATGACGTTGGGACCGCTTCAATCTAGTGGGGATCTTTATTTTCTATAGATGCACTTATATGATGTCAACCTAGGCATCGACAGGTTGTTTTCTGTTAGTTCCATTATCGACTGTTTCTGAAGAAGAGTTGTGTTCTCCAACGTGGATGGGTAGTGTGTATCTTTTATTAGAGAGAGGAGATATTAGGTGGGAAGCTGGCGTGTGGAGCCTCTCCTTTCCTTGTTAGGCGGGTTATCAGTGGTTTCAGCTGATGTAGAGATGATTGATGTCCCAAAGGTTGTTAGGGAATTCCATGATGTTTTTCCATAGGAGGATATGACTCTACCCCCCCAACGCGACGTTGAGTTCGGGATAGACATACAGCCTGGTGCCCGACCGATTTCGATGGCCCCTTATCCGATGGAACCTTCGGAGTTGTGGTAGTTGCGAATTCAGAGTGAAGATCTGACGGAGAAGGGTTTTGTTTGACCTAGCCTGTCGCCATGGGGTGCTCCCGTTCTGTTCCTGAAGAAGGAAGATGGCGGTATCAGGTTATGAATAGACTACCGAAGGTTGAATCAGGTAATGTTCTAGAACTGTTACCCCCTTCCAAGGATACATGATCTCTTCGACCAGTTGAGGGGAGCAAGTTGGTTTTCTAAGATTGATATATGATCTGGATGTCATCAACTGAGGGTGAAGGACAATGACACATCGACGGCGGATTTCTGGTGTAGGTATGGGAACTTCGAGTTTGTAGTGATGTCATTTGGAGTTACGAATGCACCAGTTGTGTTCATAGGACTTATGTACATTGCCTTCCGAGAGTTTCTGGACCGGTTCATCGTTGTGTTTATCGATGACATCCTGATTAACTCAAGATCATAGGAGGAACAAGTTGATCATCTCAAGGCATTCGTAGAAGTCCTTTGACACCACCAGCTTTACAGGAAATTGTCGAAGTGTATGTTCTTGACACAAGAAGTACACTTCCTTGTGCACATAGTGTCTCAACATGGAGTGAAAGTGGACCCGTCGAAGGTGGAGGCACATGTTTCTTGGGCAGAACCCAAGAGCTTGGTAGAAGTTCGTAGTTTCCTGGGGTTAGCAGGCTACTATCGGAGGTTCATTTCGGACTTCTCTCAAGTTGATTCTCTATTGTCATCTTTGACTAGGAAGAACCCAGTCTTCCTATTGAGCGAGTAGTGCCAGAAATCTTTCGACTACCTGAAGGAAAAGTTGGTCAGTGCTCCAGTACTCAGGTTTCCATAGGAATGGTTGTTGTATGAGGTGTTTTGTGATGCTTCTGGCCTTGGTTTGGGGTGCGTACTGATGCAGAAGAAGGGTGTGATCTGTTATGGGTCTAGGAAGTTACGCCCTCAGGAGCATAACTATTCCACCCATGACCTGGAGCTTGCAGCAGTAGTGTTCTCACTAAAGTTGTGGCGACATTACCTCTTTGGGGAGCACTGTGTTGTCTTCTCATATCACAATAGATTACATTATATCTTCTCCCAACATGACCTGAACCTGTGGTGGTGGAGATGGGCCGATTTTCTCCACCACTATGACTTCGAGATCTCCTACACTGAAGGTAAGGGAAACATTGTAGATGATTCTATGAGCAGAAAGTCACATAAGGAAGTTGTTTGGGAATCCGTTGATGCTTGGAAAGCGATGGGAGAGTTGGCTGCCTTGCACTTGGACGCAAGGGTAGAAGGTGTTAGTGGTTGTTTGTTTCAGATGACTATGCAGTCCTCCTTGTTGCAGCAGGTGGAAGAGTCTCAGTGGTGGGACTCCGAGGCGGAAGTAATGCGGGATCATGTCAATCAAGGAAATGCTCCAGTAGGATGGTCAGAGGACAGCCGACATTAGATACTTCTCCATGGAAGGTTGTTTGTTCCGTAGGCGATGTGTGAGGGAGTTCTCCATGAGTTCCATATCTCAGCCTTAGCGGTACATCCGGGAGTTTCAAAAATGTACCTAGGCCTAAGAGAATTGTTTTGGTGGCCTGGGGTGAAACAGGTTGTGGCAGAGTTTGTGGCTAACTGCCTAGTGTGTCCGAAAGTAAAGGTTGAACACCTTGTTCCCAGTGGTTTGTTTCATCCCGTAGATGTCCCCGAGTGGAAGTGGGATGACATCTCAATGGACTTCATCACAGGACTACCCAGAGCTCAGGGTGGTTATGATGCTATCTGGGTTTTGGTGGATCTACTAACGAAATCAGCTCACTTCATTGCAATCAAGGAGTCAGGCCCGGTGAGTACCTTAGCATAGAGGTACATAGATGAGGTGATGCGTTTTCATGGAGTTTCGAAGACTATCATCTCAGACCAGGATACTCGGTTGACCTCACGAGTCTGGAGGGGATTACAACATGCTTTTGGCACCTAGCTACACCTTAGTACTTCTTTCCACCCCCAGACCGACGGGCAGAAAGAGGGGACTATCTAGACGTTGGAGGGAATCCTACGAGCATGCATTCTGGATTTCGGAGGGTCATGGGTACGACACTTGACTTTAGTAGAGTTTGTATACAACAACAGCTTACACTCTACTATTGTCATGGCATCGTTTGAGACTTTGTATGGAAGACCATTTCGTTCACCCATTTGTTGGGCAGAGGTTGGTGAAACAGGTGCTCTTGGGCCAGAGGTAGTGCAGAGCACCACAGAGAAAGTCTAGCTTGTACGTGAGAGGTTGAAAGCGGCTCAGGACCGATAGAATTCTTATCATGATCGTCGGAGGAGGCCCTTAGAGTTTGAGGTGGGAGATCATGTGTTCATGAAGGTTTCCCCGGGGGCTGCGATGGTTTGGGAAAGGGGTAAAGCTCTCCCCTAGGTTCATTGGACCTTTTGAGGTGCTGAGGTGAGTTGGCGATGTGGCATATCAGCTAGACCTGCCACCTCAGTTGGAGATGGTTCACGACATCTTCCATGTCCCCCAGCTAAGTTGATACTTACACAACGACTCTCATGTTATCGACTGGGGAGAGTTAGATATGGGAGACGAAGAGACCTTCAATGAACGACCAGTCAGAATGGAATATCATAAAGATAAGGTTCTCTGTGGACGAACCGTTCCCTTGGTTCGTGTGTTGTGGAGGCATGGCGGCCTCGAGGAGAGAACTTGGGAGCAGGAGACCCAGATGCACGCTCAGTACATGGAGTTTTTTTGAATTGTGTTTTCTTTGTTCATCTGAGATTTTTTTTATGTTATACTCTTGATATATGGAATGCTTTGCTTGTCGGTTGTGAGACCTTTTTGTTTCCTTGTTCTCTAGAAGTATGTAACATGTCCGGGTGTGTGGGGAAGGGAAAAAAACATGATCCTTAATCGAGACACATTAATGCAGATGCGATTGAACCCGTGCAGGTGATTCAGTGTCGTCTAAAGTGGATAATATCTTGACATAGGAAAAATAATTTTCCCCAATCCATGTGTTCGGGCAGTGTGTGGGTTGTGCGGTGTTGGGGGCAGTGCGAGTTGAAAAATACTAATGTATGGAAGTGGTAAGACTCGATTCATAATTGAGACGCATTAATGAGGATGTGATTGAACCCGTGCAGGCATGTCAATGCCGTCTAAAGCGGGTAATATCTCGACATAGGAGTAGGAATTCCTAACACATATAATTAGGGTTTATGGTTGGGTTCCTATTATAACAAGAGACCTAATAGGTATCTTTTGGGGTTCATCTGGGATGGTTTTGAATTCTAGGGGATGTGAATGTTTTAAGAGGTACCTGATGTAATGTCCCGGACCTCTCCGGCACATTCCATTGTCAAAAAGAAAGTCATGAAGTGTTCTGGAGGGTAAAATGGACTTTTTCCACACTTTTCGTAATTTTGAAACTACAGGTAGTGTAGTGTGAGTACACGCCGTGTACCCCCTCGCCGGATATACCCCATGTTGAAGGTCGTGTCCTTGCTATGTGAAATAAATGAGTACACGCTGTGTATCCAATATTACCAGCCGTGTAGTCCCTCCCCGCGTACGCGTTACCTTCAAACCGCATGTTGACCAGTCAATGGTCATGTGCCGTGTCGAGGCTGTGTCCTTGCCATGTGAAATAAATGAGTACACACCGTGTTTCAAATACTACACGCCTTGTAGTCCCACCCCGTGTACGTGTTACCTTCAAACTGTGTGTTGACTATTAAAGGGCCGCGTTCTGCGTTGAAGGCTGTGTTGGAAGCCGCGTGGTGACCATGTGAAATGGCCGAGTACACATCGTGTACCATAAAGTACAAGCAATATATTTTTGTTTTTCTAACCTATAAAAGGAGGGGTCCCCTCCTCCTTTTCAACTCACTCATCTCCTCCCCATTCCTTCGAGCAGAGCTCTCCCAAGAGACTCGAAGGCTCCTCTTATCCATAACATCTTCGCCCGAGCTCCGATTTACGATCCATCAGTGGCCACGGGATCGTAACGACGAGGCGGAACTTCTGAGCTTGGATTTGTTGCCTTCCTTTCGGCCTTTCCTTCCCAGATTTCACATGAGGATTTTTTTCTGGGTTTTTCCAGAACCGACGGACGCCGACGGACGACTTCTAAAGTTGATCTGAGGGAGCATTGTTATTAAAACCTATTGTGGTAGGGATCTAACCTTCTTCTATCCAAATTGTGCATCATGTGGGGTGGGTATCCTCTTGTTTTCATGAGAAATGGTTGAACCATTAAACAAAGATAATAACTGGATAAAGAACAAGGATGGGGAAGTTGTTATGTTTATCTTTATATCCTGTGATATTATGTTATGAATTGAATAGCCTTATGCCTACTGAAAATCACAGTCATTGGGGACCATTTCTTGTGAAATTAAATGTTTCCCTATCATTCTAGACCGTTTTTGTGGATGAAAAATTTATGGAATGTGGAAATTGGTTAATCATGTAAAGTTGGCTGATTAAATTAAAATCTGGAACCCTTGTGTGATCACCCTAGTTGAACAAAATTGAATAATGAACATGTGGGTGTTGGCTTGGATATGTGGAATGTTATGGGGGTGTTTTTGTGGGTTGTCGTGGATCAGGTGAGTAGCGGGGATGCGGTTGGATTGGTTGTGGGTTTGTGTGAATGCAATGTTAGTTATGGGAAGTGGGGCTGCGATAAATGGTATCAAGGGGTGACGATGTACGGTGTGGTTGTGGTTATGGTGGTTGGTAGCGGGGCTGCAGGGATGGTCTTGAATGTGAACGAACTATGGGTTATGAATAATGAATAAAATGTGGAAGAGTTAATGAATGGTGGGGCTTGGTAATGAAACAGAAATAATAATCAATGGGGTTGGTTGGTCAATAATAAGGGACTCGTTGTGTTGATTGTGTTTTCCTAACTTGATTTGTGGATGTAAGGGATATGTTTAATGAATGATTGATGTGGTTGGTTGTGGATAGTTTCCCAGTACTTAAGGAACTAATAAACTGATTCTGTTGAAACATGAAAACCAAAATGGGGTTGGGGTTATTTTTTGTATGCATGCTTCGTAGTAGTAGTGCCGAGGCACGTGCTCAGTTATCTGGTTAGAAGCCATATGGTGGGAACAGTGTTTGGTCTATATATATATATATATATATATCAAAATATTTGTGTTTTATCACAACCCACCCATGTTGAGCACTAACTGTCGAACACTCTCATATCATGGGAGAGGGTGTTTTCCCATTAGTTACTAGATCCTTCCTGCTCCTTCTTCCCTAGGCTGCGATGGATTGAGGCAACCTTACACCCAAGACTCTTCGGGTAGGTTTTGATTGGGGTGGTTTTAGCCCAAGACATTTTGGGAAGGTTTTACTATTTCCCAAGAACCTTCAAGATGAGGCCCAGGTGTGTGTGGGGGGGATACATGGTTGTGAGGCCCAGGTGTGTGCGGGCGACAGACATGGTTGTGTGGCCCAGGTGTGTGCAGGCAGGATACGTGGTTTTGAGGCCCAGGTGTGTGCGGGCGGAATATGTGGTTGTGAGGCCCAGGTGTGTGCAGGCGGGATGTGTGGTTGTGAGGCCCAGGTGTGTGCGGGCGGGATGTGTGGTTCTTGAGGCCCAGGTGTGTCCGGGCAGGAAGAGTGTGGCAACATCAGGACATTCGTCGTTAGGAAGAGTATCTAACTACTGGGAAATGGTGTGGGATACCCAATACTATTGTTCTTATATACTACTACCTATTGTGATTGTGCTTTCTTGTGAGTGTGGCTGGTGAGGTTGGGTGGATAGAATTCCTTGCTAGGTTTCTTCTGTGGTTCTCACGGGACATTAGGATGTCTCCCCACTTGTGCACGAGAGCCTTAGGTTTCCCTATAGAGTATACTTGTATGCTAACCCTATGTTTACTTTCAGGTTTCCAGGAGGGCTACCAGGACCCTGCGGAACCCAACTAGTCGGGACAGTTTGAGTTGTTGCAGTTGTTGTACTCGTGTTTCTTTTGGTATTGTACTTTTGAGATTTCTTGTACTTGTACCTTGTTTCAAAACTATTTAAAAATTCTTGTGGGATTGGTTTGGGTTTATTTACTTGTCATTCCTTTCTTTTCAATTGGTGTTTGACTCATCCTATTCCCTGATCTTTAATAATAAAAAGGGTAATGCCTCCCATATTTGTGAAAACTCATACCCTTGGTGGTAGTCGCCACCCTGGGGCCGATTGGAGGCGGAAATCGGGGGTCATTATCTCCCTTTCACCATTTCTAGCTTAGGAGGGGCATCTTTTATGGAAGGGGGTCGTGAAAAATACACTCCTTTTTAATATTCACAAGTGTTTATTTGTAAATTTATCGAATTAAAATAAATTGAATACAGAATATCACAATATAAAAGGATAACATGTTAATAAAAATAAATAAATATATATATATATATATATATATTTTAAACATAAAATCATATAATAAAAATCAATAGTGATCATGTGGGAAATTTTAATGATTATTACGAATAAAATCAAAAATAAATTACTCTAGGTATTTACATTATTTATATTAATAAAAATACACTATGTTTAATTATCCTAGTAAAAGAAGAGGGATACCTTTTTCATGTTTAGATATGTTTTCTAAATTACTTTTTCATACCACTACATCCATTTTTGCAAGATCATTTAATATAAACATAAATATCCTATTTAGTTATCCTAGAATAAATAAAATTAAACATAAATTCAAATTTCTATCATAAAAATCATAGGTAAATTGTAAAATGAAAAAATAATGATCAACTGAATTATTTACAATAATAATAATAAAATATAAAAAATCCTTAATTTGAAGTCCAAAATATAAATAACATCGGTTAAAAGAAAGGTATACATTTCATGAGAATAATCTCATAAATTAGCATTTGTATGATGAAACATATATTTTTTGGAAATAATTATTCTTTTTATTCCTTATCATCGAATATTTTTTTCTAAGACATAATTAATCATTTCAATCTCTATGTTATAGTAAAGTACCATTGTTATTTTATTATGACTATTTTATTATTTATAAAATGAAAATGTGTATAACTTAACTTTTCATGGGAGGGAAATCAATTAAGCATTCAAATTCACCATATGATAATATGAAATCATTTAGAAAAAATGACTCTTCTTATATATTAAACCCAAATTTGTATTAAAATAATTTATTATAATAATCTTTTTAAATAAATTACGATATAGTAATAGGATTTTTACCAATATCAATATGATTCTAAAATATGCATATAAAATCTAAAAATTGATTTAAAATCCATAAATTTTGTGATTACTTATTATTTACCCATGTAAATTAGAAATAAATAAATAACATTTAAAAATTTATATATATATAGATAAATATTAAATATTAAAATATATAAGTAAAACAATAAAATTTTTATTTTAATCCTCACAAAAAATTATACATATTGAAAAAATCATATTATATATACGTATCTTAATAAATAAAACAGAATTATACTTAAATTATCTTCAAAATAATATATATAATATAACTTCAAAAATAATAACAATAACATAAACACTTATAAATAATCTATAAATCCTTAAAAATATAATATAATTTTAAAATAATAATAATACAAATTATACATAAACATAACATAAAAAATACTATGTAAAAATGTTCTTCAATTCTAAACTATTATACAAATCAGTACCAAAATAATAGGCAAACATTAAAACAAATATAACTTACACATAATTTTCAAAACAAAAAAATACAAATTATTATATGACCAATTATACAAATAAATATACATAATTAATTTTCAATCAGTTACACAAACAATAATATAAAATATTTTACAAATAATTACCATAAGATGTAGTTGAACAAAAAATTATATAATAACGTATGAACTATTATCATAAACAATAGTTACACTGAATTTATTTTTAAAAAAGGCTTGAAAACTTCGTAGTTGAATATTGAAAAATGTATCTTGAATTACGATAAACACAATAGACATTTATATTAATAGAGAAAACCCTACAAGATTCAAGATAAACACACCATGAAATGAATTAAATTAAAAAACCAAAATAGACCCTAAATCATAGTTTTGGATCGGCCGTAATAGGTCATTGATCAATAAATATTCGCAAAGGATAGATTATTCAAGACAAAAATGCTAAAAAGTGGATAAAATTTATTTCAATAGGTAATCAATAGTTGATGGGGGTGGTCGAGCATTATTTAAACCATTTGGAGTTGTCTTCATTCGAGGGGGATGGTTTCAAACAAAAGAAAATTAGGTCTTTTGGAATCTGAAAAAAAATTAAAGACATATGGAGTCATTTTATAATAAAACTAAGAGGGTACAGACAAAAAATTATTTTTCATGTTGGTTTTAGAGGAATCCAATGCCAATGATTTATTTATAATTTTGCTTCAGTTTTATTGAAAACCCACCCCAATGATTCATTGTAATCATTTTTAGTGTCAGTTTTCAAGATAACCGATACTATATATCCAATTTATTTACTTTTAATGTTTATTTTTTGTGAGCTAGTATCAATATACTAACTTTTAAGCCCATATTTATACGATTGAAACATTTCTAGTCACAAAACATTTTTCATCATTCTTCATAACCTCGGTAAAACGAAACATAATAAAAGGGTTATCTTAGATTCTCATTAAGGGTAGAAAATAGAGATATCAATGATCATTGAATCATAACACGAGCGTAAGAAAGTAAGATCATGTTCATAACATTTTAAATCTATACCCTACATATCATAGATCAGAATCTCATTTGATGGAAAAATCATTGATTTTCATAATATATTAATCATAAAATAATCAAATATCATGATCCACGAGTGTATAACACTAGCTTATGTCATGGAATTGGGGAATACACCTAATAATAGTAAAGAAAATCTCTAGAAGTCAAGGCTATTTTCCAAGGAAATCATAGTCGGATGGTATCAGACTAAATACCATTATAGTAATCAATGTTCTCTATAGATACTATTATAGTGAGAATATTTCCTTAAAGAACTGGGTTTATCTTCGATTCCATTCCTATTTTTCTTAATAGATATCAATCATTACCCACTACACTGGGGAGCGGTATAGGCCCCATCCATCACATAATGAAAATCATATATATTTTTTCCACACGATCATAAATAATTCTTCATATTATAACTTATATTTTTTTCACTGATGAATTGAAATATCATTCAAAGATCATTAAAAACATTCCTATGAAAAATACCCTTTTATTTTAAAAAAAAATAATTAAAAAAATTGTGTGTATAAATGATTTTTTTAAAAAGAACATATTGATCATTTAAACAATGTTTAATATTATTTTTCTCAATAAGGAAAATTATTTCATATTTTATAAGTTAAAAAAAATACATTCCTTTGATATTTATTTCTGAAAAGACACAAATAACCTCATCTAGAAAATAACAAAAATATTCCTTTCAAAAAAATTTGTAAAAAAATAAATCATGGGTAAAAACTATTTCACACAATTTTTGGATAACAATAAAAAAATTGAAAACCTAAATTAGAAAAAATGCATGTAGAATAGAAATTCTCCTCAGTGGAGACTTGAATATAAAAAATACTGAGTAATAAAGAGATATTGAAATAAACTCATACAACATAGGTAACATTTGAATCATAATCCCCATGAACTAAATAAATTTTATTGATATTTATATCCCATAATCTTCAATATAATAGTCATAAATTACATTCATGGGTAGTATATACACTATAAGGAAGAAAAAAGTTGGGTATAAGGCATGTGTCAAATAAAAATAAAACATAGATAAATTCTATTACCTTGAGTTCATCCCATTATGAATGTTCATTATCTTCTAGGATAATAATATTTGGTTATTCAATTAATTTCATAAGATCATTCTTATTTTTTTAATTATTTAATCTCACTCAATACAATGTCATAACAATTACTTAATCATTTATGTTTACATTGGATGTTTTTTTAAATTTTCTAAATAAGTCCAAATAATCATTAGTAGGTTAACTATGGTTAAAGAGGTAATTATTTAATCATATCTAGGATAATAATTATGAAATTATTATTATTTTTTATTTATCAATTATTATTTTAAATCCAACCATAAAATATGGTTATGAAAAATGAACAATGTTATAATCATAGAGACAGAAGGTTTTACCTAGGAATGGGAAATTTTTCGATTTTTCAATAATCATTTTGGAAATAAGGTAATTATTATATCATCTTTATAAATTTATCAAGATATCATATAAATACTATTAATTATTTAAATATAGTTATATATATCATCCATGTGATATATGGATGAAAAAAGAATCACATCACTTTGTGATGGTGTTCGTCTACACGTACGCATGAACACTGTTATCTGTGTTTAGTGCATGGAATAGTATGAAGTAATATTATTTATAATCATTTTTCTAAGAATAATTCATATAAATATTTTAGATACATTTTTTATTGTTTAATCAATATTTTATTGATAATACACTAGCTGTTGGATAGTTTTTTTCAAATAATATGAATTTAAGAATCAAAGGAGAACATGGTGAAAAATATGAAAAATGGTCATTACAAATTAAGAATCAAAAGTATGTGGTGGGTACTTCTATGGAAGACACATTAAAACCCCAAATAAAAAACCCAAATCCCAAATATAGTTCATGAACCATGTACCCAAAATTTATCCTATTTACAGTTTATTAAAGGATCAAATTCTAACTCTCATGAGATTAGCAATGTGAATTCAACACACAACATCCATTGTTTGAAAACCATGTTGTCATCCAATATTCTTTCCATGAAATTAATAAGATCAAAAATATTCATAGGTTAATGTAAATAAAAAAGTTTACTACATAAACAAACATTACACACCATGAAATCCATAATCTAGAATCCACATAAAGAATGTTCATAATGTAGATAATATATATGATTTGAACTGATTGAGCTTTATAAATATGTTCTACCATTCAAATGAAAAAGGATATTCCTCTTTCCAAATTTCATTTCTTATAACTTCCCTATTTTAATGTTTTTTAATTCCCAACCATCAGTTTTGATTCATTTTATTTTTTATTCATTTTGTAATTTTCGTTTTTGATTATAAGGCTCATTTATGTTTGTTTGTGGTCATGACGTCCATCTTTAATTGAAATTGTCCTGAAATGTCATCTGACACTATTTTTTTATTTTTTAAAAAATTTCAATATAGGATTTAATTGATATATCATGATTACAATTGTGGATTGATTTTCTTTGAATATTTATTTATTATGTCAAACATGTTTCCATTTTTCCCTATATTAATTTTATACCATTGTGGGCGCTAATCTGTCTATGGTTAGGGGCTGATAGTAGGACTTCCTAGAATATAATGAATATTTGAATCAAAAAAAATTAACTGTATGATATGTAGTTAGGATAAATATAATTGTCAATATAATTTATTTTTCAACTTCCCTAACAACCAAAGGAAAATCTAAAATGATTCTTATCCTAATTGAAGTTGTTCATTAATAGACCAATACCCTATGATTCATTCTAAAAAAAATTCAAGACTCTTTTACATACGTTTTCAACTATCTCCATGCTGAGGAGACTTTTCCATCTTAGGTAGATCAACTTTTTTATAGGATTAATTGTCGTAATCTCCACTGCTTTAAATCATATTAAATAGGTCTATCTGAATTTACATTTAGGATTAATAATTTAATAATACCCTAAGTATAACCCTGAACCCTTCTTTGATTCTATTTAATTTTAGAATACATATTTTCAGGAAAACCATAAACAAAACAGTGAATTTGAGGAATCTTATCCCCAATGTTTCTTATATCTATGTTGCTTTTCTATAATTTATCTTTATTAGTTCAAATTTGGACTTCCATTACTCTACTATCATTTATCCAAGAGTATTTTAGGAAATATGAATTTAAACTTGTGAACAACCTTGTGTAATCTAATATTTCATGGGGACTGACTAATTTTTTTGTTGTTGTTAGGGATAGATGTGGTTATGCACAGGGACCTACGATGCACACCATGGATTACCTCACCCCTCCATCTTCTTTTTATTTAACCATTTCTTTTTTTTCAATTTTCACTCATGGACTAGACCTTCTACATTTCTTGTAGAATAGTTCATGATCCAAGGTCCCCTAACTAATTCTAGGATCATAGACACACATGAACTATTTCCTTTCAATCCTAAGATTGATATATATATAGTTCCTCGTAGATGTTCTATCATGGATTAATGTAATGATCTTTCACCACCATACCCCCAGAACCTAAAATATATTTTTTGTGAACAACAGGGTGATCGACCAGTGCTGTAATAGTGCAATATAATGGATTATGGCTTGTCATCCATTAGTTGTTCCACTCCCTTCTTTGTGGGCCCTCCTATTCAAGTTCATTATTTTGTGATAAAACCTATACACATTCATATGATCCAAAATAAGGGGAAATTTAGTGGACTTCAAAGGGAATACCCCCATGAAAACGTTTCAAATATCCTAGAGGTTTGTGAAACTTTTAACAACTAGGGTGTTTCACCAAATAGAATAAGACTCCATGTTCTCTCATTCTCCTTAAATATCTGATCCAGGTATTGGATTCAAAGTTAAGCTCCTATGTTAATAACAATCAGAGATGGAATAGCAAAGAAATTTCTTGATAAATATTTTCTTTATGATCCAAACCTGGAAAATAATGAATGAAATAAATAATTACAATTAGGTGGATGCATAATCATCTTGGGAACCATGGTACAAATTCATGGATAATACCCATGATTGCACACATCGAGAACTATATGTGTGGATAAAATTACATACTTTTTATTAGGGATTGCAGCCTGATGGCCTTATTATTGTGGACATTTATGCTAATGGTGGGGTCTTTCTAAAGACACAAGATGTTGATAGAGAACAATTAGATGATATTTTGAATAATTATATTCTATGGAAAAGTGAAATATGAGCTACCTAAGGTGAAACCCATAAGGTTTAGTTGTGTATCCTCCTAAAAGCACAAGTATTTGTCACTATGAAGAAGATTGAATCATTTTTTCAGCCTTCTCCACCGTAACCCCCTTCTTCACCTATAATGGAAATGAAATATTGTGAAATTTTCATTGGCCCAAACCCATACCTGGACTGAAGGGAATGAATATAGGAACCTCATAGAAAAAAATGTAATTACATTAACTAAAACGAACAAAATATGCATTACCATGAGCCTCAGTAATATCAACTGGAATAGTACTAGCAATGTCAAGGTGAAAAGACACAATATCCAAAACAAAGTTAATATCAGTAAAAGAGTGTAAAATTTCCACCATCGAATCTGGGACCACATGGGTACCCACCTAAAGTTCCTACTACTCAAACACATAAACAATTTCCACATCCTTTTTCTTGGACTCAATAGCATTCACCAACTCAGAAACAACAATATTAACAAGCTCCACGAAGTCCACCACAAAATTCATAGCCTCATTAGTCTAATATATAAAGCATGGAAACCACCATAATGAAGAATGTATAATAGATGATTAAAAACCAATAGATTATAATATAATTGTTAAATGATTCTCTACAAAACCATGAGCACCAAGTGGTTTAAATCTCAAAGACCCTCCTAAATCAATTACATGGTATTATAACCATAAATACAAAAACTCATCTGAAGTAGGAAGATAATTATATGGTTCATAAAATTTAAATAATTATGGATTTTTTAAGACATGAATATATGAGGAAATGTATAAAAATATCTGGAAAAACATTCTTCAATCGTTAGTAAATATGAAGATGTTAGCACCAATAATGTTGGTCATGAGAAAATTGGGAATTTGAGTAAAATTAACAACTCCAGTTAAATAGAACATTAAAATAAAATAGTTTTATTTGGAAACTCTACCATACAAGCCCTTTATTCCCATTTTATATATGATGATATTTTTCAAAAGATAAGAGGAACTTAACTAAAATTAGAAATTTTTAAACAATTTCACAAAAACATTCCCTTTGTTGAAGAAAATGATCAAATTCCAATGTAGGCCTTATTTCTGAAATAATTTCTCTTAATTAATATAAATATTTATGGGCTAAGATTCATCTCCTTAAATTAATAATGCTCCATTTATTTTAGCATAGGTTTCCTCCCAAGATTCGTGAGCCTGGAAGTTTCTCTATTCCCTACACTATAGGGAAATGAAATTTTAGAAGAGACTTCTATAATATTACTTCAAGTATCAATATCATTCCATTGAGTGTATCCCAATGACTAGTGATAAAATTGTTAAAACCAATGAGAGTATCAATTCAACTAGATGACTGATTGGTCAAGTACCAACGAGTAATTATCAATTATTTCTTAGTCAATGTTGGAAAGTTCATTTTCACTATGGATTTCCTTATCAAGGGTATAAATGAAGTGGGTGATGTTCAAATAATTCATGGGAGACCAATTAATTCAAAAAGAAAGGAATTAATAGTTTTTAATAAAGGCTGAATAATATTCAGATTTGGTGATGCCCAGGCAATGTTTGAAATGGCAGAGGTCTCTAAGAAATGAAATTACTCATTTGACTATTATGACATATTTATCGCTGATGAAATATGTAATTTTATAACCATTTTATATAATATAGATATCTAGTAAAAAGATTAATTTTAATATAGTGACAACAAAGATGTAAAATACACTAAAACAATGACAAGGAATATCTTCCCACCGGTCATACCCTCTGTCATCAGACTGTCAATGTGGGAATTGAAACCACTATTAAGCAACCTAAAGTCATTATTCTTAGAGACTAAAACTAAATTTCATGTCATTTTACCAATGAACTAAATCATTTTATCTAATAAGAACTCTTTGAATCCCATAAAACATAGTATTGGATAGAATTAAATGGATTATCCCCACAATATTCAACCACAAGATCTTATTGGAAGAATTTTCTAAGACCAAACATCAACCTCAGAGGAGACTCAACCCTCCAATGAAAAATGTAGTTGAAAAGGATTTTATTAATATTTTAGAAACTAGAATAAAATTTTTAATCATTGATAGTGAGTGTGTGAGTACTCTATATGTTACCCCAAAAAAGGCATCTTATAATTTGTTAAAAAATGAAGAGGGGTTAATATAAAATAGAATCATTATTATTTGGTGAGTAAAGATTTATTATAGAATCCTCAATAGGGAAACCTGAAAGGATCATTTCCCTTTAGCTTCCATCGATCAAATATAGTAAAGAAAACCTAGTAATGAATTCTATTATTTTGTGGATGGATATTATCTTTAAAATAAATTCACGTGAGACCCCTAAAATTACTCCAAAACAAATTTTTGGTGTTATTTATGAACCATCACTCATTGTAAAATTTCATTATGAATGTAAAAATTACTAATATATTATTAATGATGCGTGAAAAATATATTTCATGATATGGTGGAGAAATTCATGGAGATATTTATGGATGATTTCTCAAATTATAGAGGATCCTTCAAAGTCTGTATCAGTAATTAGGATCTATTCCTAAAATGCTATGAAGATCAGTGTCTTGTATTGAATTGGGAAAAATTTTAACATTATAGTTTAATGAGGCATATACCATGGATACAAAACATAAAATCATGGCATTGAAGTTGATCCAGTGAAAATTAAATTCCTTGAATACTTACCTAATCCCGAAACTATAAAGGCATACCTTGTTTTCTCTACCATGTGGGATTATATCATCGCTCTATATAATTAATTGAAAAAAAATCCTACCCATGAACACACAAATTATTTAAGGATACACATTTTTATTTCATTATTGAATTGTCATCAGAAATTCAACACTATAAATAACAGCGCGGTGGTATCTTTGGGCATCATTTAACTATATTAAGAAAAGAACATAGAGCTGATGTGTGACACCATTGATTTCTTTATAAGCGTTATTTTCATTTAGTAGGTCATATATAAATGTTTCCCAATTATTATTCCTTTCATACACTGAATGAATCTTAGGTCATCTGCATGACCAATGAAAATTAACTACTGGTTGTTGTCTATGTGTTCGAATTTTTTTTATCATAGCTCTTTTTTTCAAATGTAGTTGTCTCTAATCATCATACAACACTCAAATACCCAATGAGTAAAAGTATTTAACAATTGAGTATGATACGTTAGATATTACTATTATTTAAATTTGACATAACAATAAAGGATGCAACAGGGACCAAAAAAATCATTTCTAATCACTAATCCAAACTCCCACTGTTGAAAATTAAGGATGATGATAATCATGCTATTGAGGTTGTATTTCTAGATGAAATAGTGTTTACTATACATATAAAAATACCAAATATAGTTTTCTAATATTTCAATCTTTCTTTCCATAGAAAAACATTATCACCATATCACCGACCAAAAAAATAAAAGATTCTTGGTTGAGGCCTCACACTACTAATGGGATGAGATTATAATATATAAGTATTTTTCTAATGGATTAATGTGAGGTTTAATCTAATAAGATAAAGTGAAAAATGAAAATTAAATTTGTAACACATTGCCATCTGGAGGACAGTATGGGATTGAACACATTATGTTTGACATCCTAAAAGAAGTCTTTTATGGCTCACACTCCATCAATATGCATGGTGTTTTTTCATAGCTATTATTGGTTCTGGTAATTAAAGACTGTGGTAAAAAAATGTAATGCCCTATGATCCCATTTTAGAAGAAATAATCTACAATGTATGAGGAATATATTTAATTGGTCCATTAAATTTTCTCGTGGGAAATTTTACATCATTATTGGTGTGTATTATTTTAGAATGTTAGTGGTAGATAACCCCACATTCTATAACATTTCTATAGTGGTCATGAAATTATTGAGGAAAAACACATCCTCATGATTTTTATTTCCTTGATTTCTCATTAGGGATCAGGGGACTAACTTTGAAAATAGATATTTGGAATGATTTCTTGGAATGTATAGAATATTTTATAACATTGGAACTCCCTACCACCCATAGAAAATTTGCATAGATGAATATTCTAAGAGGTATATTAAATAAATTATAGAAAAGGGATTTTATATAGGTAGAAAGTACGGGAGTCTCAAATTGGATTACGAAATTTGGTTATATCACATAGAATATAAAACACCCATCATCACTACTCTATTCCATCTTGTTTATGGGATGCCATATCATAATTCAGTTGAATTAGAACATCTCTCTTTTTAAAAAGTTAAAGAACAAATTTTGGACTCTCCAACGGATTGGGAATTAAAAATAATAAAAATTGATGGGATGAAAGAAATTTGGAGGTATGATTATGAAAATTATGGTATTTATAAAGAAAAAGAGAAGATATTTCTTGTATAATGCAGTTAATGATGAATCATTACACCATGGTTTAAAGTTATACATATGAATTCTTGATTGAAAATATTCCCTGGGAAGATGAAATCATAATGGAAAAGTCCCATTATTGATATAAAAGTGTTTCCGTGTGGGGAACTATAAATTAAAAAAGCTAAGGACAAACCTTAATGGTCAATATATTGTGATTAAAATTTATCAACAGCCATTTCTTGAATACGGTGCACTTTATTTTAATTCTGTCTATTTCTATTTTCCATCCATATAACTGAAAACTTCATATTTTTATCTTTATAGGATGAAACAAATATTTTTTTCTTATTTTTTTATTCATAAGACCATTATATTATTTTTTATATAATTTTTATATAACGATTTTATCATACATCGTTGTTGATCATTCAGGAATTTATTTGATCTATTTCATCCTTATAATAACTATGTAAACCTACAATATTTATGCTTACCATTTAGTTAACCGATATGGAATAATTATTTATCAAGTGCTGGTATTTGTTTTCCAATAATTTTTTTAGTTTGAAAATTTTCCAATAATTATCTAAAAAGTTTCCTTATGGAATTTAATTCCCTACATTGAGCTCTCAATCCCTTATTTTCAATTCATAATATCCATTTCATTTATTTATATATTATAATTTCTATATCCACCATAATGCTTCCTAAAATAGTTCAGACATAATCTCATTTTAATTATGGTGGAGTCATTACTAGGATCTAAGTTGATTATTATCAGTTTTCTGTTGTCCATGGGACATTTTTTAATGAAATTTTGATTTAATACATGAAATATCATTATACAAATTTAAATAAAAGAAAAGTATAGGTTGTATAATGTTGAGATCCATTTTTATTAATGATTATATATGTATCATGATTTTAGAGTTGATTAATTTAATTTTAATTCAATATTAAAACAATTTATTTTTACTGCATTATTAATAGATGTTATGGCCCATGTCATTGTAAGTTATTTTATACACACCCATTATAACTAGGATTATATACCTTAATTTTCATATTTTTTTTAAGAGCGTATTTATTTATAGATACATAGGAAATATACTCATTTCATAAAATGCATCAAGATCATACTAAGGATGCAATAAAAAATACACTATTACAACTTTTAAGTTTATCTTTTTTTATCAATATTTTCTTAAAACCCATATGTAAATATGTATTTCATTATCCCATTATGGAAATGAATAAACATATTAATGTGAAGGAATTTAAAGAATATTAACCTTTCCAAACCTACTCAAGGTATTATGCATGCTTTTATTTTGAATAAGTATGGGGGTTTTTGCATCTTAGCTGTAGACATGATATTTATACTGAGGTGATGTGTGGTGGAACTTTCAGTAGATTTCAATGGTATTTTTCATGATCACTATTGGAAATTTCTACACTTACCATTTTCTATTTAAATTAAGGTAGTGTTTTAAGAATTTTAAAAAACACCATTACCAAATAGATGAATCTCTATATAGATTATATGTGGTTTGGGGATGGATGTGAGATCTAGCCTAGGAAATATTTTTGAAAGATAAATAAAATGAAAAATAATGGAACATGTAATATTATTTGTGCTATATTGATATATTCTTGGAATCACTTTTAGAAGATTTAAGAATGAATATATTCTTTTTAGGAGTTACTTTATTTCACTATACACAATTATCATTCATAATACTATAGATATTACCCTCCCTTTTTAGATTTTTTTACTATATTTTTACCTACCCTCAGCCTCAAGATCATATAAACATTTTTTATTTTTTCCTCAAGATTATTTTTTATTTTAATTTATGAGTTTGGTATGTTAGAACCAATGTATCCCTTCGGTAAAGAACCTGTATTTAGGGTATGATCATAACTATAATTTTATTTCACATTGACTGATGCGAGAAAATGAATTGTGATGTAATCTCCAAAATGGGTGTATATTTTAAGGAAAAATTTGGAAATATAAATTAAATGAATAAATAAACATAATGAAGAATTTATCTAAGACATGACTGATTCTATCTACAAGGTTTATTCTAGAGGACTATGTTTTCTTCTTATATATCATTTTATCTGACTAGTTGTGATGCATGTTTCCTACATAATTTTTTTTATTAGGAATCCCTATTGAGATGAATATTTCTTGTGGAAAAAAATTATTCAAGTGAGGGGGGATTTAATAATTATAATTCATATAAATCTTTTGGATACATTTCATTATAATCTAATAATTACTTATTTGATAATTAATTGGTGTTTTGTTTGTTTATAAAAAGATATAAAATTCAGGAATCAAAGGAGTACATGATGAAAATATAAAAAATGATCATTACATAATTTGATTCAAAAGTACATGACATGTTCTCGTCAAGTATTCCACATGCTAGCCAAAATACAATTCTTGAATCCAAAATACAGGGTGTGAACCACGTAAATTATGTGTATCCTTATAATGCATCATGAGAGAATTGAAGTCCAATTATATTGAGATGTATGGAATGAACTCAACACATGAAATGCAATGTTCAAAAACCCAGTTTCTACCACAAATTCACGCCATGAAATCCATAAGATCAAAAAAAATCTAGATTAATGTAGATCATAAGTACACAATGTGGAATACCACTACATGCTCTAAAATCCTTGATGGGTTACCCACTTAAATCATGTCCACGATTTGAATAATATGCACATTGTGAAATGATTGGGCTCTGTAAATATTCAGATAATTTGATTCATAAAAGGACCCCCTCCTACTAAATATTCATTATTCATTATTATACATTTTTTTTCTATTTTCATTCTGGACTATATATATGGATTTATTTTATTTTATTTTAATTCCATAATAGCTACATTCAATTTCAAGAATCTATTTCTATTCATTGTTGTTCTAACATCCCATTTTCAAAACCAATTATTGTTCAATATCTTCCACCATTGTGTTCTTTATTTCTTTTATCATGTTTTTTATTTTAATGTTTTTTTTGACTAAAAATATGGGTTTTCATTGAATATTTTTGTGTCAAGAATGGTGTGATTTGTTTCCCAACTTTCATTAAACATTGTCATGTGTGTCTATCCGTCAAGGGTTATGGGTTGAGAGTAGGGGAGGCATGAACAAAATGAATATCTGAATCAAAACTCAGTAACACTATGACTACTAATTTGGTTAAAAACTATTCTCAATATTGTTTCTTCTACAACTACTGAGACCATCATATGTGTATTTAAAAGGATTCTTGACTTAATTTAAGTTTATCAGGATAAGGCCAAAAGCTCATGACTTTCTCTCACTGTAATATAATCATAATATACTAAGGATGCCAACTATATCTAGACCAAAGAATGGTTTCCCACTTAGGTAGATCTAATTTGTTAAACCAATATCAATTTGGCTCTTTTTCACCACTTTTCAGCCTACCCCAATGGTCTATCCCAAACTAGATAAAGGATTACTCTTTTTCTCATACCCAGAAATTAACCCTAAACCCTTACATTAATTATATTTTACACCAATCTACATAGTTACTATAAAACCACATACCAAAGAGTAAATGTGTGGAATCATATCCCAAACAGTGTATAAAATTGGATTTCTTTTCTTCAATCTATCTATGTGGTTCAACCCCAAACTAGCTCTATGATATACCCTTATCACGAAGAGCAGTATGAGAAGTATAAATTATATCTAATATACCATGTCACATAATAAAATATGTCTTGCAAGATAGTCTAATTCCATAATGATAATTATGTCATCAATATCATAAATAACTATTAATTCCATAATCATAACCAGTCTTGAAAAACGATTATGGAAATAAGATTTCATTGGTTCATGAGGCGGTAGTACGCCGTAGACACTAATGATGAATTAATTTCTAATTTGATGGATATTGGAGATGGATAAGGGTTATTACATTAAAATAACAACATATCAGTATATGGAGGATAAGGGTGATATTATTTTATCTTGGTTGAAGAATATTATAAGGAGGTGAAAATGGAAAAAAACAAAATCACTCAGTTAAAAATGACACTTTTTCTTTGTACTACCTCATTTTCTTCTCTACCTAATATCATTAAGGATAATGTTGTACCTAAAAAATACCTCTTGAATGAGGGGATTTGTTATAGCAACATATTTTGGAATGAATTTTCTTAACATAATGGTTTTCTAAGTTTAATATAATTAGAATAAGGGGAACCCTTTATAAATATGGGGTGGGGAACTCACGGTATTTCTTAAAATACTAAATTATTGTAAAATAATTTGTAATAAAAAATGTATGAAAACTTATTTATTTAGAATATAAGATAAGGATGGGTAAAATTTATAACACAAAATAATTTTATAACATGATTAGGTCACATTTATACCATTTTCATTTGGTTTTAAACCCTCATTAATCCATTTTATACATTCCGTGTTAATTAGTATTTTTTACCCTTTGAGGGTCAATATATTAACTATAAATGAAAACAATTCCCATAAATGGACAATGGTTGATATTATAAACCATATACTTATAACCAGTCAGAATATATGATTTTTTTGACATTTATTTCATTTTAAAAAATATTATTTATTATAAAATATCGCCAATCTAAATTTTTGGAACTATTCATTACTACGACTTTAAAAATATCATGATAACAATTATAATTTAAAAAATATATATACTCCAAACATGTCATTTTAATATATATAATTCACATAATTAATTATTTTTCTCAAATTATATTACATTTAATATTTTTAATATCATTTATTTAATTTATCCATTAATTAAATAATAGTTACACTAGCGTTGTGTAAGCGTTTAAATTAATTATATATTCACTAATAATTAAAAATAAATTGAAATGATTAAAGTAAATTTTCTATACTTCAAAATAAAATTCACAGTCAAACATATCTTCATTATGGACCCATATTAAAAATATTATAGGTATTAATAACAAGAGTGTGATATGTTTGAATTTTCATGAAATAAATTACTATTAAGCTCATATTCTCATCCAAATAGAAAAAAGCTATATAAATGAAAATTACAAGACAATGAAAAAAAAATAAAATCATCCAATAAAATTAAGGAATTTCTTAGGTTCATTTTATAATATTTTTCATTTTTTTTAATCTTTAATTACTCTATTTACCCGTTATAGTGGTAACAAAAATTACTAAGATTACTATTCATATTAACCATGAATAAAAATGATCTATTTACTAAATATGGAACCCCTAATTCAAAATATAGAATCCATTTTAAAAAAATAAAAAAAACATAATTGGTAGTATTTAATTTAAAATTAAGAAGAAAAATGTGTTGAAGAACAATTTTTCAAATAAATGACATTTTCAAAATGGAAAATGGTTTTCTGAAAAATTGGAATATAAATTTCATTTTAAAAAATAATTAAACAATTTTAAATCAAAATTAACAAAAATTAATTAATTATAATCCAAAATATTATTTTAATTTTTAATTAATTAAAATTAAATATATAGTTTTCCATAAAAATGATTTTTCACTATTCACTGAAAATTCAATCTATTCAGAAAATTCATAAAAAAAATTGTCTTCCGATAAATTTTTCAGGATTAATTGAAAAATTGTATTAATCCTGTAAAATATATATTCTAGAACTTCGTGAAATAAAATTGAATTTTGAATCATATAAAAGAAGAATACATATTTTTTAAGAAAACATATCTTTTTTGAAGACAATAATGACTCCACAAAAAATTATGTGATTATTTTCTCAGAGTATTTCAAAGAATATATATTGAGTAAGAAATTTAAATTAATTTCATATTTCATTTAATTTTATTCATACACTCCAATTTATTTCCTTAGTAATAATGTTTACATTTAAATAATAACATTTTTTGTCCATTTATGCTCATTGTTGTATATCTTTAATACTATCAAACATAGTATTTCTTTTTAAAATCTAGGGATATTGCATACTTTTGATCAAGATGATCTCAAATATTACTGTAGATATTTAAAACTCTCAGCAATGAATATAAAGTTCAAAACATATAAAAATTCCATCAATTTACCTAAAAGAATAAGATAATGATCATTTAATTATTTTTGGCATCTATAAAAAGATGAAACATTAATTCATCGTGGGGTGTGCATGGAATCTCTAGAAAACTAGTTTTTAAAGAAATTAAAATATTTTAAAACTTGTATGTTTTCGATAAAAATGTGATTTTTTTTGTCACTTGTGGTTTGATTGTCGTGAGTTTTAGGGGTCACATGGTCATTCACAGCGAGTTCAATATTTTTGAATGGCCTGGAGTGGGTTTTGTTTGTGGAGAAAAAAAATATTATGGTTACATTATTTTAGATTTTTCATGAACCTAAATTCCAAAGGAATGTGTCATTTTAGAAATGGATCTAATAATACTTAAGGACTCAAATTGGTTTGGAGGATGAGATTTTCGGCTCATCACACCCATTTTGTAGAATTATTTCCTACTCTAGGACTCTATTAAATATCTATAACTTGTTCTCAAATCATTAATTAAATTCAATATATTTCATGGGTAAATATTGTGTTGAAAATAAATTATTAGCATGTATTGGCACTAAAATTATAAATATATTTCAGTGGAACATCATTGACAGGGATATTTGTTTGTATTCAAGGTTCTCCATTGATAGTAACCTGTTTTTAAAATATTAGAGATTATTATGTCATTTGTTAATATCATTCTATTTTTTAGCCTCATTATGGGGAACATAGAAATTTTTGATAATCTAGTAAAATGTTAATTGTTTTTATTTTATGATCAGGCCCATGATATGGGTTCCTACATAACCTTGTGAATGTAATTAGAACACATATAGATTGGTGTTGCTTAACCGGACACATCATATATTTTAGGGTCATGTTATAAGGATAAAATTGTGAATTTTAATGACTTGTAGTGATGAAATCTAGGTAGAAGGTACCTAGTGAAATTTGTAGGTTCCGGGGGGAGTGGAAGCACAGATGGACGATGCAAAACTTTAATTTTTCCATATTCAATGAAAAATATGGGATCTATGTGATGATGAATGTTGTGATCCATGGAATTGTATCAATGAAATTGGAAAAGGGAATATAATCCTAGAACCAAGATAGAGGATCAACATATTTGGTTTATAATTATTTTAATTAAATAACAAGTACCTCCAAGGTGATTCTTTCCTCATTTATGCATTCAACAATAGATTGGTAGTTTTAAAATCATTTCACTGTAGAGATCAAGGGTAGATCTCCTCTATCAGTGATTCAAAAGTGTTCTACATATCTCCAGACATCACTGAAGGGGTCTCCAGGTGCTATCATGAATGATCATTGCACTTGCGATTACCACCTTCGATTTCTTTGAGAAACGTTTCCAACACATTCTCCTTGATCAGGTAGAGGAGGATCTCTATTGTACATGAGAGTGTTCTTGGAGAGGGATGATTCTATAGGCTTGATTTCTTTTTCTCTAATTTTGTTTACACAACCAAATTAGCATCCCATGACTAATTATAGAATAATATAACCCATAAATTATTTCACTAGTGTAATTATAAATAATTTTCACAACTGCCATTAATTATTTCATCAATTATAGTGAAACCCCAATGTCAAATAAAAATATCAACATTATTATTTCTTGAAATGTTCTTAACCGGAGATTTATAATTAAATATTATTTAACCACATAATATTAAATATTATTATTTCTCACTGCACTATTAAACATGGTCTACCAATCCTCCTTAATATTTTTTAATTATTGCACTCACAATATATTCTCTCGAATAACTAGTGTGATCAAGAATACAAGAAAATTTATTAAAACATGACTAGGAATAATATATATTCAACTTTTTAAATAATAAATTAATTAACTAATATACTATATACACTTACAATATGACCCTCTAGGCCTCATTGTTAGTGGTATTAGGGTAACATACCTAATGTACAAGGTTAGCATCTAGCAACACTCCAAGTCCCACATAGAGAATGATGTTATTGAGGCAACAACATGTCACCACATACGATATTTTACCATGTAATATAATCCTTTTATCACAATTTCTCTAACTGATTAGGTTTCATACCAGTGCCATCACCCTATACGCTTGATATCTCATTCTTTGAATTTTCAAAAAAAGAACTTTCATATTGATCACAACGGCCGTGGATTTATTTTGGATATATTATTTCCATAAAAAGTCCTGAGATATTACCTTCCTTTAAATAATAAAATGGATAAACCCATTCTCACATTATTCATGAATGAAATATTACATGTGACACACCCAAAATATCTTACCTCGACAAGAACATATGTAGTCAGAGTTTATGTTAATACATCTAAGTGCAAAAATCGTAATAATCATTAATAAAAATCTTAATGTCTAAGGACCAATTCATGAATCTGCAGTTTGGAAAATCCAATGACATGTTGAAATGTGGATCTCCTACTATCAGGTCTCGTTCTCACAATATCCTATTGGATATCAACAAGGGAAATCACCATGAGAATTTTCATCATAGTCCTATGAGTCTCCACCCCTAATAGCCTATATCATTTGTATCCCCCAAATGATATCATCCAGATATAGAACATATATTCAAGAAGAGTTTCACAAAACTTCCAAGTTCGCATAATAGCATGGATTTTCTATGATATTTTAGTGTGGTAGTTACTGTTAGTACATTATCACATACAACATTACACAAATTAATAATCATGATGTGATATAAAAATTATTAATTTCCAAAACCTAGAATATAAGTTATCATATAGTAAAAAAAGAAGTTGGTTCTAGGGAACCAACTCCAATAGAATCCCACATTCACTAGAGCCAACTGCTAATGGCCTTAAGTCGACAAGCTCTTATATGATACTCTTGTTTTGTTTGGAATGGCCTTTAGTCGAGGGGTCATCCATGTTCACTTCCATGAATATTTTTCTCATCGCAACTACACTTCTTTGATAAAAATCCCTTAATATGTGACACTTTTGGATTATATTCTTTATCCGTTGATGTATGTTTGGATCATTATCAAGAGCAACAAGTACAGTATTATCACAATACAATGTGATAGGTTCTTTCATAATAGGTACCACATCAAGCTCATGGACAATGTTCCAAATCTAGAAGGATTACGTGGTTGCATCCGAAGACACCATGTACTCGGACTCCACAGTAGAATCAGGTAAATTTGAATCATTGAACCCTTCTAGATCATAGCTCCTCAGTTTAGACAGAAAAAATTTCCTTATTATGACTTCAGAGAATTCTGACCTATCTAGAAACCTTCATCAGCATAACCTCTGATGAAAAGAAGCTCGTCTCCTCCATACACCAAGAACATATCCTTAGTTCTTCTTAGATACATAAGGATATTCATTACCACATGTAAATTATTTTATCTTGGATCTGCTTAATATCATCCTACCATGCTCAATGCATAGCCAACAACAATTATAATACATAACAATGAATACGTGATTGATCTTATCGCTGAATAATATGGTACATTACTCATTCTATCTTTCTCATACTGTGTTTGGGGACACATTTTATTAGAAATATGTAAACCATGTGACATAATAATCAATACCCTCATAGACCAGTCTATAGTATATAGTCAATATATATACTTTGGAATATTCCAAATAGCCTCTTCAATCTATGATGATTGATATTGATCTCTAGAATAATGGGTGCTTCACCTATGTCCTTCAAGGGAAATCACTACTTCAACTTGTCTTTAAGAGATTGTAGGTATATTATTTCATTTATATCAAGTAATATGTCATAAACATATATTACACGGATAAAGACTGCATTACCACTAAACATTTTATAAATACACGGCTCACATTAATTTTTAATGAAAGAAAATTCTTTTATGTATTCATGAAACTAAATGTTCTAGGAACCAGATGCTTGCTTAAATACATAAATGAATCTCTGAAACTTGGAAATATTTTTTGCATCCCCTAGTGTCACAAACACTTCTGGTTGTGTCATATAGACATCTTTTTGAAGGATCTCATTAAGGAATAAAACATTCATATCCATCGTCCAAATATAATTTTCATGGTATGATACTGTGGAAAAATATGATTGTAATTGATTTAATCATGGAAACCGGTGGAAATCAATGATTTTTGAAAATTCCTCAACATTTTTTTAAAAATATTAGCCACACACCTTGTTTTATTGGTATTTACTTTAACCTCCACGTCCAGTTTTCTCTTCAATACCCATTTACACCCAATAGGATTTACATCAACTGGTACATCAACTAGTACCCAAACTTTGGTCTAACACATTGAATAAGTCTCTTAATTCCTATCTTCTAACAATCTTTCTTCTTCATATCTCTCTAATGTCTCCTTATAGGATATTAGACCATCATTTTCCCTCAATAATGAGTCACCATATATGGTGACTATAAAACCATATATCCCTTGATCTCCTACATAGTACTTGTGTTTTAGGAAATATTTATTCCATGGGGACCTGTGGAACATTTTATTATACCAACTTCTATATATCTTGAGCGTCAACATCAACTAAGTCACTATTTCTCCCACTATCCATTTTGAAGATGTGCTCGCTCTCACGAAATATGAAATGACTTGAAACATTTACTTTCTTGTCTAAGGGGTTTATAGGTAATATATCTTTGTTTCTTTTGGATACCCTATAAAGATACACTTCAGGCCTTGAGGTGATAGTTTGTTTCCCGAGATATCCTTAATGAATGCCTCACATCCCCATACACATGTATTGGATAAAATAGTTTTCTTTCCACTCCACAGCTCAATAGGAATTCCATTTCCACTTTAGATGGTACTTGGGTAAATATTATTTCCACAATTTTTAATATATATCCCCAAAAGGATAATAGGATATCTACGTGACTCATCATTGACCATACCTTGTCCAAAAAGGAATAGTTCTAAATTTCACTAACACTATTCCATTATGGTGTATAAGTTGGAGTGAGTTGAGATATAATCCCAAACTACCATAGAATTCTGATGAATTCATTGTTATGATATTCCCCACCATTATGCAACCAAATATTTTTTATATTCGCATTATGATGCTTCTCTTCTAAATTTTTGAATTCCATGAATTTCATGAAGGACTATAACTTATTCCTCATCCAGTAAATATTGTCATATATACTCAGGTCTCCAGTAAATGTAATGAAGTGAAAATTATACCCCTCTTTCCACTACTGAAAATGGTCTAAAAACATCATTGGGTACAAATACTAGAATCACTATGTCCCTTTCCCCATATCCAAAAAATGGTGGTTTGGTCATTTTACATTATATAATATAATGTCATTTATCAAGTGGTTTTATCTTGAAATATTATGAGTAACCATCTTGACAGATATTTTTCAAATTCTTCTCATTTACATGAAAACGTTGGTGAGCCACAATGGGGTATTATATGTGTCTTGTGGAGATAATTCGTATTATCATTTTCCAATACTTGGTTTTAATAATTTAATACATTAATACTCTTATTTAAATTTTACATACCATAACATATTTTTTCCTTATAAAAGAAACAACTATTATTATGTAAAATGGAAATAAACCCATATATTTATAAACATGATATATAAATTTTGTTCCTGAAAATTTTGGTACATAATAACAGACACATTAAACCAAAATCATCCTAGTTGGAAACAGAAAGTTGTAGACCACAATAGAAAGATAATCCATCCTCTCACCATCGGCAGCTCAAAGATCCACCTCTCTTCTATCAATTTTAAAAAATATACATGGTTCCTAAATTTGGATACGGATGTGGGTACTAAAAGACGTATCTAATACCCAATCAATAGAAATGGAAATATTTCAGTTGATAATGAATGTACCATTGGCTTTCCCTTTCCTCTGGGTGCAATTCTCTTTCTATTGGCCAGACATGACACATGAAAAAAATAATTCCACATATTCCTTGCTCTATCATTGGATATTCTTATTCATGGTTAGAAGGTTATCAGAAGATTTAAACTATTTATAAGTCTTAATCCCTTTTTCCTTCATCATCATATTCCCCATATGGACTGTGAGTTTGTCAACCTCCACGTCCTTATCCACATGGAGAACCAACTTCAGAAGATCCAATAGACTCTTCTCATTATTTCTTATATTATAATTCTTAATAAAACTAGAGAAGGTATTGGGTAGTGATGATTATAAGGGATCTTTAAGCAAATCATCCATGAATTATTCCCAATGATGTCCATACAATAAATGTAGGTGATAAGACTTAATATATGAGTCCCAGTTTGCGCAGAATCTCCATGATTAGACGTGAACAAAGAGTACAAATCTTCTTTTTTCCTTATCTTAATATAGATCCTAAAAGCGACACATCTTTATATAAGAATTAATTTCCTCATGTTGCTTCATGATAACATTAGACATGGATGATAACATGAAGCATTAAACATCAGAAGCATCATTCAGATTTTTCTCGTACAGAGAGAGCTCTTCATCACTCACCTCATTTCTAGGTGCAACTGGTAAAAGTTCTTCCAGGACATACCGTTTCCATTCATGGGGAAGGATAATCCCCATGCACCTTTGCAACTCATGGAAATCATAACCTGTAAAAGTTCTTCCTCCTCAAGTATGGATACTCGTGATATATTTGACGTCATTTATTATGTTGTTTCTATAAATAATATCAGAAGAGAATTACAACTTTATTTGATAAAATTTAGAAAAATAAATGAAAATATATTTAATAGTCTCACACTAATTTATTAAACCCAAATATCCCTCCCCATTGGAATAAAAATATCAAGTTTCTTTGATATTCTAGTAGCAAATATATATATTCCCTTATCATTACCCCAACATTAGTATTTTAGGAAACTTGAATGGTTTTGGGGAGGTATTCCAAATTCCAACTGCATTGACTCGTAGTTCCATGATTCGTTGAGTAGAGACCCCAATCTTGAAGTCATTAATTTAAATTTACTCATTCGTTGCCTCTTAGTTACACCCTGTCCTTCATTGGTAGACAAATAATGATGTAAACCAAGTTATTTAAATTCAAAACTTCAATTTAGAATTCTCTAGTAATTGAAATCCCGCCAACATTGGACGGTCAATCACTTTGAAATATAGTTCAATTCTAACCGTTGTAATGGAAGGCTATTCCAACTTAATATTTTTTTTGGAGATTTTATCATTTATGTGTAAATTTCCAATTAGTATCTTTTCACATTCTTGTTAATATTAAGTGTGATTACTTTTGTTATTAAACTTATCTTTATATAATATATTTTTATAAGCCAGTTTATTTTAGTTCTATCTTGCATGATTGTTAATTAATTAATTGTGTAATTATGAAAAAATCCATAACATAATAAACATGAAACTAATATAATTAAAATAAAGGGTATGATCTTGAGTTGGTTTTAATTGTTATTTTATCTAGAGGTTGATAAATAACCACTATCCTTGTGGAGAAACACCATGAACCATTTGACATTCATATTTAAAACATTCCACATGTCCACCATTGTATCCCCTTTGGATTTGTTTCACCTCAGCTCTTAACATGAACCACCTCCACCATCTTGGTAAATCCTTCCATTACATTTTCTATTACTCACACACATGTGTGGGGTAAAGGGGGTTTACATAAAATAAAAAATGGGAAAGGAAGACCTACATATTAATGGGGAGTGATGGAATATAAGACCACATTTTAATTTAATAATAAATTAAAAGGATACTAATCGCATAAAAAGGTCTCATGTAGCTCATGATCATCCATATAGATGCAATGAGTTACACATTTAACAAAACTAGAATTCAATTCATTAATAATTCTTTTTTAATATAAATCTCCCTCAAATTGATTAATTATTATCTTTAATTAATAAATCATTTTTTTCTTAAACCTTTTCTAAATTTCCACGATATTCTCATCCTTTAAAATTTTATAAAACTTAATTAATTCATATAAAATTAATTGTGTACATAACATGTACCTTAGAGGTAACCCAGTGAATACCCATCCAAAACCTACCAACATGTATTATACATGTATACACTTTTTTATTTTTGACATATAGCATGAACATAGAATAATAACTTTAACAAAACACATACATGATGCGTTGATCTTGAATATTATGAAGATGTTAATAAAACACACACATAGACACAGATATATATACATATATATATATATTAACGCTTATCACATGGCATGTCCCAGCTTTACACCCACACGCAAGTATATATCTCAAGGGTTACATAATATAATAAATTTTAAATCTTATTAATATGTAGATGTACATGACTTGTTGATATGGTCTACAGAGCATGTACATTTTTCACCGTGTTTCTGAAGTACATGCATCGAGACTTAGCATGTGAGGCATACATCAGAAATCATGGATTATATGTCATGTCTAGTGGTCCACATGCCGTGTTGACTCCATTTTACATGGTCACCAGTCAAGTAGGCCATGTATGGAATACACTGCGCTACCCTTACCCAAAATATCTACACACCATGTCCAGTGGGCCACATAGTGTGTTGTTTGGCTGACTTTGTGCTAGTATAACCTTATCAACATATGGGGTAAGAATTAACATCACCATGTTTCATTAATAGAAATTGATTGAGTAATTTATAAATTAATCCTAATAAATTGAAGAGAACTACATAGTGTGTAATTAAGATTATAGGGACTATACTAATATGTAACCTGGATATAATCCTTGGAACCTATGGATGAGATCCATGACATAATTTTATTCATAAAATTAATTATTTTGATTAGATCTATAAGAAACGATAGAGGAAGAAACATATATCGAGATTCATATTAAAATGGGACAATTAAACATGATTTGAAAAACTAAATTTATAAATGTGAAATTCACCAAGGATTATTAAATAATTATAAAAAATAATATATCTGATCTATTTACACTTGTAGGTTCTAGGTGCAATGTAAGTGTGGATGGATGGTGCCCGACATCAATATTTTCCATATTCAATGAAAAATTTAGGATCTATACGACGATGAATGCCATGATCCATGGAATTAAATAAAATATATTGGAAAAAAGAATAGAAACCTGGAACTAAGAGATAGGATCAACATATTTTTTATTAATTAAGTTAAATAATAATTACCTGCATTGTGAATCTTATTTCATTGATGTGTTAGTCCATAGATCTGTATGTGTACTATCATTGTATTATTGATATCAAGGGTATATCTCCTATAGCGGTGATACAAATGTATTCCACATATCTCTAGACATCGCTAAAGGAGTCTCATGGTGCTATCAGGTAATATCCTTGAGCTTTTGATGTCCACCATTGATCGCCTTGAGAACCACTTCCAAAGCATTCTCCTTGATTTAGTGGGTGAGGATCTCTCTCGTTCATGAGAGCGTTGTTGGAGAGGGATGAACTCTATAGTCTTGAGAGCTTTTTTTGCAATTTTTTATGCACAACCCAATAAACATCTCTTTTCTAATGGGAGAATAATATAACTAGGAATTTATCTCAGTATAGTTAAAATAAAAAAATTTCCCAAGTGACATTAATTAGTTCATTAATCCAAGAAATGCCCCCATGTAATATAATAACTACTAAATTTCTATTTCTTTACATATTCTTAACTTGTGAATTATAATTAACTATTATTTAATAAAATAATATTCAATACTATTATTTCTCAATGGCCAATTAACCTTGATTCGCCAATCCTCCTAAATATTTATTAATTATTCATCTCACAATATATTCTCTCGAGTAACTAGTGACAGAATAAATGTGATCATGAATACATGATTAATTATTAAACAATGACAGAGAATAATATATAATAAACTTGTTAAATAATAAATTATTTAACTGAGATACTGGATACACTTTATGTGTGGCCCTCTGGGCCTCTTTCATAGTGTAATTAGGTGAATTCATCTAATATCCAAGGTTATCTTCTAGAAACACTCTAAGGAACCCATATAGAAGTAATATATTGTCTCAATGACTTGTAAACTTATAGGAATTATTACCATGTTATATAATCCATTTATAAAAATACCTATAATCTAGAAGGTTTTATGCCAGTGCCATCAACCTATATGCTCGATATCTCTTTATTTTACATTTTGAAAATAGAACTTTCTTATTGATCACCATGGCCATTGTTTTGATTAGGATATATAATTTCCATCAAAGGGACAAAAATATTATCTTCCATTAATAAATATAAGGGGTAAATCCTTTCACACATTATTCATCAATGAAATATTACTCATGACGCACCCAACATAATCTACCTCAAAGCGAACATCTATCGTCGTGGATTTCATCAACACATCTAAGTGTGTGAATCCGAATTTTAATTAATAATAATATTAATGAATAAGGACCAATAAATTTTTCCACATATAGGAACATCCAATGACTCAAATAAATTCATATTTCCTACTGCTTGGTCTCATTATTTTAACATCCTATTAGATATCACCTAGACGTACACCATGAGAAGGTACTTTCAAGTCCAATGAGTCTCCACCTCTGATAGTCTATATAATTTGTGTCCCTCAAATGATATCATTAGGATATAAAACATACACTAAAAAATATTGTCATAGCAATTTTGAGTTATCAACATAGTGCGGATCTACTTTGACCTTTTGGTGAGATAGTTACTCTTAGTACATTATCACAAAAAATGTTACAAAGAAGAACAATCCTGATATGATATTGAATTTATTAATATTAAATTCCATGAATATAATTAATCATAACGTACAAAAGAAGTGAGTTCTCAAGAACCAAATCCAACAAAATTATGGTGTAGGGATTTGGCCAAAGAGTCCCAAGTTACTTTGAAGGGTTGTAGGATCCCATGTTCGATATAACCCTACAGGGAATTTGGACCCAATAAAATTATGGTTGGATTGGGGTGCTTGGATTTGAACCAAATAGTGTATTCCTACATTTACCATTTTGGAGGGAATCAAATAACACGTAGCTTAGTTTGGTTGGAGATTACACCTATGGAGGATTCCCCTTATCTCATAAGAGATATGTCCATTTGAGATAGAAACAAGGATTTGGGGACCCATACATATGGAGGCGCTTGAATGTTTTTTCACACATTGGATGTGGCCCATTCATATGGATTCATCGAGTTGAGGACCCATTCATGCGGAGGATATATGATGAAATTCCAGAGGAAGATTCAAAAATTAATTCTCTTTAGAGACATGCATTTTATCGTGTGGATGTCATGGTCATTACAATCCTATCTTTAATGACCCAAAAATTTACATCATATATTTATGGATATATTTCCTATAGATATACATTTTATTAGTTTTATAATATAGTCACCTAGAATGACATTTTATTTCCTGATAAAATCATACATAATACATAAATTTTTGGTAGAGCGACTTAAAACAACAACAGTATATACAAATTAAAGAATGTATTCCTTAATAAAAAGTATGTTTAATTGAGACGAAATTTGATAAATTGACATTTCAAAGCAAAATTTTACTTTTTAAAAAAGATATAAATTTTTAAAATAAACAAATATATTTTGGAAACAAATTATTTTAATGAAATAGTGTGACAAAAACACACTTATATAAAAATAAAGGATAAATTATATTTTTTTCATGTGTCGGAAATTTTACACCCTTTAACAAAATTTCAAAATTTTGTCAATAACCAATAAATTAACATTAATTATAGTTTTGATAATTCATTAATGATTTATAGTGCATTCTTTCATCACTTCTGATGAGAAATATTTTTCTCATGTTTCAGAAATTATTAAAATCATCAGGCAAGATTTCTATGACTTGTGTGACTCTACCCACATAGGCATGGTGAAACACCTAATTACGTACCATTATGATTACCCATAGAGTGATTATATGCCTCTGTATGGTCATGGAATTCAATGAGATGTGATAATGTTGAAGCTTCAGAATTTTGTATTGAATTCCTAGTTTCTTAATTACATCAAATTTACAATATCCAATGTTTCATCAAGTGTAATTTTTATTAACAAAGTAATATATCCTACTACATGTGTCCTGAAAAATATTCTTTGTGCCTTAGAACTAAGTCATCACACACATGAATCAAAAACTTACTTCTACCCATCAATCATTCATTCATCCAAGATGAATAAATCCGAGTGCTACAATGAAAAATTTTAATTTTCTTATAGAGGGGCAGGGGGTGTCAAACCCAAGTGGATGTGGGTGTACTGGGTTTTCCAAACCTTCATAAAATTTAATACTAAGCTAAAATATTTAAATATTTTTTAGGATATTTTGGTGGTGTAAATTTATATTTACAAGAATACTAACATCATCTCTGAACTATTGAGCCAATAGAGCCCTAATAAAAATACATTTCATCAGATGCTTAGAGGGGTCAGCTTTATCCTATGGGATGTCTATAATATATCTATAATTTCCATCCTCATGGAGATGTATGATGAGTTTATCCCATTTAAGGGTACCTTAGATGATTCCAAATGGATTCTTGTTTTGGTGTATGATCTATTGAACATTTCCTTGATGATTCAAAATGCAGACCCTCTCCCAAAGGGATGCATTCATCATAAACCATGGATGAAGGCCTTTATTAATCCAAAAGGATTTGGAATCACTTGTTTGTTCACAATAGTGTTCCCCTTATTATAGAATCATATAATTCCTCAGAAATTCTAGATAATGGATCCAGTATAGTATTACTGATTGGGTTATAAGATCATGTTTAAAATCACTTAAAGTAATAAAATCAATGAATTATCTTGTAATGTGGTTGAGTATCTACTTTCTACCATTCTATGAATCATCTGGTTTGACTAATGATTGTATATTGGCCACAATGCTAGTAACTGACATGCTGGGTTGATCTACAAATAAGGGGATATTTAGTCGATCTTATGAGGTGTGGGATGACTACATCAATGTTAGTGAATTATATCTATATCTTCCCACTTTATTTCCCTCCCTTATCAATAATATTTAATTTTGATTTGATTTATATGATATTTTGTAGGAGAATAAAGAGGACCATGTGTGGAACCGAGGTCACCAGAATATGGGCTGACGGGAACCCCAATCAGAGGCGGGGGTGAGGCACTGGAGTCCTCCAACCTGTCCTTGGGTCATAGAATAATATAGGGGGAGGATGTTCTTCTAACCAAAAACCTCCCAAATATATAATTGAGAGGAAAACATAGGCATGTTACCATTTCAAGTTATGAAGATAAGAAGGTCCATGAATTTTTTAACGTATATACCCTATGGTGAGTTTTGATGCTTTCATTTAATCCAATGAATTTCATGACGTAGCTGTTTGACCCTGATTTCCTTTTATAGGGTCATCTTCACTCTCATCCTTTAACAGGTCTATCAATGACCCTTTGAGGATAAAGGAGTACACACCATACTAGGTACTAAAATGTGATGTTGAATCCATTTCAATGATATAAAAATGGTCTAGAGATGAGGTCACCTCCCCTCTTATGACATTAGAGAGGGAGTACTGTCCTGGTAATGTCAGATTCACACCACAAGGATTCATGTACCCTTCATTAACATTCTTCCTCATAATATTTAATATTCATCTCATACATATTAGGACCATATAGAAACAACCACTAGCCTTATTTACATTCCAAAATGGGTTGAAAATCATGGAAGGTTCAATAGAGGAGTCAGTGATGACCCTGAATCTATAGGGTAAAAACAATTAATTAATGTGAGAGGCTAGTGGAAAATAATCATTGCTGGGGACAATTTGGATCCTAATCCATGAACCTCAAAATCCTCTACTAGTGAGTATGATATGATTAATGACAGATTATATAATTTACTAATGTAACATATTGAAATTTTTAAAAACATTAATATTCCCACCTCTCTGGAGGTGTTTTGAAACGTTGATTGGGAATTGGATGGAAATTAGTTTTCTCTTTCTTTCATTTTTAGACATAGTAGGCCTCCTTTAATCCGAGGTATTACACCAAAAATTAACTTGTGTAATGTTTTTTACAAAATAAATTTCCAAGGAGATTCAAAACTAAGGAATATATTTCCATCCTACACACATTGTGGAGGTAAAAATAGATATATTCCTCAAATTGAGAGATAATTGAGATCCCTCTATCTTAGTTTCTCAGAGAACTCAAGAGGGTTCTCCTTTTTAGGATATACATTCTCAAAAAATTAATAATGGGGGTGTTACTGAGGCATTAATCTTTGTTGTTGAACCACTAATGGGTGATTTTTGTTAACTACTTTAAATATCTCTATACACATTTTATCAATTACCCCTGAATGCAAATTATTGGTCATGTATATCATCCAGCACCATCAACATCATTGGTTGAGCCTAATAAAGGAGTTTACATGATAAATCAGGCAATGGAAGAATGTGAAGCTAAAACTACCTCGAAGGGAGTTGAGTAGGGTTACTCATTGAGTGCATTAATACCATAGTACATCCCTCCCTTTGAAAGTGGTTCTGATTTAGAAATAGAGACACAATAATCCCTTTTCTCCATATGTTATATGTTCTGGTGAGATATCTACAAGACAATTTCAGAGATTCCTCTCAAATATCCTCTATTCTGACTACACTAAATTCAAACCATGTTTCCAATTTTTTGTTATGGATATTTTTATAGTCCAACTCCACGAATCATTAAAGAGGGCCTTCGTACTAGGCATTAATTCAGTTTCAATGGAAAAAAGAGATACTTCATCACACTGTGGAGGTTATGGATATGCAATTGGATTGGATTCATTAGACTATAGATAATGATTGATCCAAAATCAAGTAGATCATATCTTATATCTAGGAACACCTATATAATATATAATAGAGGTTCCAACATGTAGATGTTCCCTCACATTTCATAACTACAATGAAAATTATTTTTACTTGATCATATGTTTCTATGTTTTTATCCTTATAGTAATCATAATACCACCCTAAAAATGAAACATTTTATTGAATTCTATTATGTTAATAAACACCAATTATAATTATACCAATGAGTGAACTCTAATTTTTTCCTATTTCTTATTTGAGGAAGAATTAGTGAGTGAGACTTGGGTTTTTCATAGGCCTCCATTTATAGATTTTCAACCGGTGAATATTTATGCCACATTATTTTCATTTCTCAATTTTTGTCTATACCATTTTAGGTGGATGGTTACTGAGATGAGACTCAAATTTTACCCAAGGTCCAGTTTTGTGGGTTTTTATCCTAGAGAGTATTTTGTCTCTTTTCATGGAATGTTTAATGTTTTTCAAGCCTGATAAATGAAACCCGAATTTTACGCTGAATATCTTTCACTATAATTCATGAGATGATAACCCATGAATTTCTTGCTAGTTGAGAATTTTCATACATTCATCAAATGTAAAAAATGGGAAATTTGAGTCATGATTTTTTATATTTTAGAATATATAAAATTATATGATAAAAATACAAAAGGAATGACCATAGTGTGGGCTAAAAAATATTTTTCTAGAACAATGTTGTTGGGGCTTACAGAGATAGAAGATTTATCTCTTTAGGATGATTATTCATCTGGTTGGCAGACCCATTTTCGTGGAGTATTATGAAAATCCTAAAGTGGAATATCAATACATAGCCAAAAAAAGGTGTTATTTGGAATACTGATTTATATTATCAATAGATAGGGTGTTTACAAAGATATGTATTTCTCAATACTATAAAGGTAGGTTTTTGAGGGGAATTTTTCTATGAATTAAGAAAGAATATATATTGGCACTAGACATGAATGGGGAACCTATTATTTACAAATTTGGTTTTTGTGCAAAGGAGGGGGAATTCTATTAGATGACCAAAATCCAAATGAAATGATCCTTCGTGATAACGGTTGAAGAATCATGCACATGGACAATGCACATTAATGTCTTGTGGAATGGATTTTGAAGGCATTAATTTAAGGTTACCTAGATTTTAATAGAATATTATTACCTTTCCATTCTATGCTGATCTGACTAAGAATGTTTCACCATTTTTAACCTTGAAGTGTAAAAGTTATAAGATGTTATATAGGGGTTTTTGAATCCAATAAGTTATACGAAACTAGTCTATAATGAATAACAAAATATTATGTTTGAAAAGTGGGTTTCTTCATAATGTTTTATGGGGATTATGGATATATAAGAGGACACTCTTGAAGAGGAATGGTCCTCTAGTTTACAGGCCCTTTTGAGGAGAAGTTATGAAAATACATATTTTTGTGTATCAATGCATTGTCAAACTATGGCATCCTCTAGATGGAAGGACCCTTTTGGTGGGTGATTTAGGAAAATCCAACTAGGGTGTATCTGTGACTATCATAAAAAGTATTCCTCATGAATATGAAATTATATTTCCAATGGATGGGTAAAGCTTATGGATAATTTTATTTACACAGATATTGTATTTGGTTTCAAGAAAGAATGTTCCTGAATTTTATAGGAGCAATTAATATCAAAATTACCCAAGAATGGGAAGAAATGATTTCCTAAAAAGGACTGACCCATACTATGGAATGAGTATTTCTTTGAGTGTGTCTAGGACCAAGAAATAGGATCTCAGTATCTCATTTTATCTCATCAAAGTAAGTATCAAGACACATGTAGTACTAAAAGGATTCCCCACACTGATTTTATTCTTGTGTAGAGATGGGTATTTTTTTGAATACATGATCAAGAAATGAGTGAGAAACTATATTGGACCCTCTAATTTTGATGTGACTCGAATATTGGGGAGTGGGTCATATTGGTATTGTGTATGGACCAATATTAAGGACATAAGAATCACTACGTTTCTCATCAAAAAGAGAATCAATCTACCTTTAGTTCTTCAATTTAAGGGATGAGTAACAGGGACATTAACCATGCAATTTGGTACCATACTATAAGGAAAAATGATTTCATGTAGTGCTAGGTCATATAAATATGACCATAATAACCCCAATGTGAATTGATATTCCTTAATAATGTAAGGAATCTATTACAAAAATACTAATCCCACATGATCTAGGCTCTCTGGGAGAAACAAGGACTGGAAAAGGATTCATTCATCACATAGAGGTTACAAAAATAATGGAAACTGTAATTTTATATTTTGGTGGATAGACTATGATGTAAGATCTATGAATCTCTATATTTCTCAACAGAATGAGAATAAAGATCATATATAGTTCATGGGTTTTAATGCTGAGGAATAGTTATGTTAACCATTCAGTTTAGTGTCATATGGAAAGGAAGAATGTGACTTGTAGTTTTTGTCCATATTAATAGGAAAACATGTCTTGGAAATGATGAGTGATAAAATTATTTCCATTCTAAGGATGTCCTGACATAATTGGGATGTGAAGAGGGAAACTATAAACCATGATCTTGGGGGTTCGTGAATTAAGAGAAGTGATATGGGGAAAACACAAGGAATGACTATTGTCCTTTTTTGAAGAGAGGTTTCCAGCATGATGTTTTCAATGATTATAGAGATATAAGAGGTATCTTCTAAGGATGCATGTGCCTCTACATGAGAGGCCCTTTTTGGGGAGACTAATGTATATCCAAACAGATGTGTATCAATGCATAGTCAAAATAGAGGTTTCCTCCCAATATGAAATTATATTGTTTATGGAAGAGGAATATTTATAGAGATCCTCAATTACTCAAGTTATGGACTATAATGTGTGGAAGGATTAATTCTTAGTACAAAAGAAACATTTTGACCGACATTTTCTATGGAGTGTGAAGTCTCTTATATGGATATTTGTTTACATACAGAACAGTGAGAATTTTCTTCACTCCATGGTTAGTATTATGATATAAGTTCTAGGAGTCACTACATAACCCACTGAGAAAATAATGAAGACACATGTAGTTGTATAATAGAGGTATGGTGGGAGACTTTCACCAAGGGTTGTGAACCACTCAAGCATGGACTGACATGCAATCAATTTTTATGTCATGAAATATGGACCTGAACCATGTAGCTTTAGTTCATGTAGAATGGACATTAGGCTGTGTAATTTAAAGTCCTAAAATATAAAATATGTCGCCTTGTAGTTTAAGTTCATATTACTAGGACCATATGGTGTTCCTTTTATGTTTGGGGATATATGAAAAATGATGCTACACATTTTTACATCATGAAACACAGAAAATGTGTCCTAAAATTTATCATCATGCATCATGGATTAGAGTGTTATTATTACATGAAGTATTTCCTGAGGAATATTGCATAGGTAGGAACCGTAATGTCCCTCAAGGAAATGATGATACTCAAGAAGAAACCTCTAAAGCTCGAGATAATTTGGGAGGGACCATATTTCATACACAAGGATTGATATTGTAGGATAATGATGATGAAATGATATTCAACCAAATTGTTTGTACAAACTTTAGAAAATATGAATTAATAGGGGAAAACTAACTTTTCTGGATAGATAAGCATGACTCCGAACCCAAAATTGTTGAGCTTGGGGACTTCAATTGTCATCCCTTTTGGGACTCCATATACACTATCAAAATATATTTCCCATGTCTTGGAGATATCATAAATAAAGAAATATCTCTTCATAAAGATATTCATTATTTTATAATTTTGTTTCTGTATATATACTTTTTACAAGAAATTCAACCAAATGAAATCCTTTTATAGATTTATATCATACAAACTGAATGTTGAACTATTGCAAGATCATTTCCCACCATTCCAATCATTCAATAAACATAATAAGGTTAGGGATATATATGAGTGGTTTATCACAGGACACAAAATGTTCTTCATCGTGCTGCACATATTACCTCATTGTCTTAACCATAAAGATTAAAACTAGGCATCTCTTATTGATATTTGAATAATACGTATTCGTGTCATTCCTAGTTATACTAACATAATAATGTTTATGTTCATTCCCAAGGTAGTAATTTTGTGTGAGTAAAACACCCAGTGATTACTCCAATGATGTTACACAAAAAATTAGAGGCTCCCCCCTCAAAAGGTGGAATTTACAATGGTGGGATTAAGAAATTTTTATTGATATTGTAATAGGATTCATGATAGTTGTCATTACACTAATATGTGATCCTTTTTTCCATCATCCTAATGAAGGAAAAACATTTTTTGTGATGTTTTAAATAAATTTACAAATATTGTTAAGGTGTACCTATAAAACCCTCAAAAATTGGAAGTTCCATGTAGGTGGCATGTTGAGGATGTCCTTTTTCTTTTCTAGGTCAACTTTTATGCCATTACAACATATGATAAAGATGATAAATTTCCTAACCTAACAACGGAAGCACATTTCATGGGGTTCATCTTCAATCTATATTTTCATAGTTTATTGATGAATATATCAAGATCATCTAGGTGGTCATAATTCTGTCGAGAATTAAACATAAGATAATTTTCATATAATTTGAAAAACATCCCCACGAAAGTATTGAAGGTGTTATGCATGGCACATTGATATGTATTTCCAGTATTATTCAAGTCAAAGGGAGTTACATGATAGCATAATAATCTTAGGGGACCGAGAAGGAATTGGATTCCTTATCTTCTAGTGAAATTTTGATTAGATTATACACTAAATATAAATCTATTAAGGGGAGGTGTTGATATCTGACTGTATGATCGATCAATAGCTATGTGATCAGGACTAGAAAATCATCTTATGACAATGCAAGTTGAGATATATGATATCGATGGGGAATCTATTTTTATAACTACGACTCATTATAATGTCAATGGTGGATATCCATTTGTGATACTGGAATTCTTGCATGAAATTTTCCTTAATAATATTTTCAACAGTAGCCATAATTTTTACAGCATAAGTCTGGTGTGTCCTTATTGATATATTTTTGTATCCCTAGTGGTTTTTTAGAAATCCCAGGTGGATACTGGACAACACATTATCTATGAATGGAATTAATGTGAAATTACAAGAAAACATGTTCTGATGTTTCTTACGAAATGTGGTAAATATCTCTTTCTCTCTATAATATATGGTTGTACTAATCATTATGGGTTGTGGATCCTCCTTTGAACCCAAATTTTTTTGTTTGAGTTCATCAATGGTGGTAGAAACACATTACTAGAATATTGGAGGCAATCCATGAGGTCCTCAACCTCTTCGTCATTATTATCACCTTCCTCATTTTCCTTACTCTTAGGTGGAGTATGTGATGTGAGAAGCTTTTCAATGTTAAGAGTGGATACATCACATTGACATCCAGAAGATGAAAAAAATGCCTCAGACCCAATTAATGGTGTTTGGTCTCTTTAATGTTCTAGAGGGGAGACAAGGAGAAGAGAATTATTTTCATCATTTATTGGTGAGAGGAAAACCTCCTCTAACATAGTTTATGATGTAGTAATATATCAAAACATAGGGTATGGAATGAGGCCATTTTTACCCAATCATTTGTAGAGTCAATAAGGTTTCCTTATGAATTTTCATTTTCTAAATGTTTTGAAAATCAAAAAAACTTTATCATAAGGAAAAATATATTTTTCCCAAATGATTATTTCCATAAAAGAAATTTTCTATCTGTAACGAAATTTTTTTCCTTGCCTATGTTTTTATTTCTCATTTTATAATCTCTTTAAATCAAACATTTTTTACTATGGAAAAATTCAGTTTAATAAATAAAACCTTAGAATCATATAGAATAGATATAGATTATTCTGTTTTCTGGTTCTAAATTCTCTAAATTTCATACATCAAATTCTCCGAAATTCAGACTCCTAATTCTATGAAATTCAGACTTCGAATTCGTGGAAATTCAGACTCCGAATTCTTTTAAATTCAGACTCTGAATTCTCTGAAATTCAATCTCTGAATTATTTGAAATTCAAACTCTGAATTCTATGAAATTCTTACTCTGTATTCCTCATAATTCAGACTCTTAATTCTTTAAAATTCAGACTCTCGATTCCTCAGAATTCCAACTCGAAATTCATTTGAATTCAGACTCTAAAATATTTAGATTTCATTTTCCAAATTCATTATTAAATAGAATCCAAATATTCATGTCTTATAGACTCCGAATATTTATTTAGATAGGCATCCAATTATATTTTTCCTTAGACTCCAAAAAACATATTTGGTTAAGCTAATTCATTTTCTTTACACTTGTTATGAAACGATGTCATACAATTTGTTTCTAACTAACCGTTGTTTGAGTGACATGTGTATAGGTCCATCCAAGATTCAAGGAAATATATAACGGTTAGATAATGGAGCCCAAATTTGGAGAAGTTCCTATAAATAGGATCTGATTTGAATGATCTCAACACCTGATCCATTGAACTAGAGATTACATATTATTGAAGTGATTTCTAGAGGGAGAGACTCTCATGCACTGTGCAGTTCCGAACATCTTGTTCAGATAGCTTCAAGTGAATCCAATTTTTGTTGTGTACAATCGAGAGATTTAGGGGATAGGAAGAGAATGGTAAAGACTACTTTAATGTTCGAGGGCTTGCGGGGATAGCTAGATAGATTTTGATATTCTTATCACGGGCTTACCCAGGTGTGGGTACGACAGACATTCCTAAATTTATAAATCAAGGGACTTTTATTCAATGTTGTTGGGTACCCTATTATTTGGGTTAAAATATTTCATACTTCTTAATTTTTTTGTTTAATGTGTATTTCCGATGTATTTTGATAAAGGAAGAAAGTATAACCTTTTTATACATTCTTGTATTTTTTTTATACATTGATAATTAAGATTCTATATGCTTAAGGTTGAATGGTTTCCTTTAAGCATTTTTTATGTTTCATTTTCAAAATCGTATTTCTGGAACATAGCATGTTTAATTTGTATAAAAAAATAACATTTTTCTTTAATGTTAAAAATTAATGTTTTTAGACCGACAAATCACCCCCCTTGTAATTGAGCATCAACATTCATATTTTGATACTACCATTTGTATTAGAGGGGGTCTGTGAAATAATTATATTCACATATAAGTATTATTTCTCAATTTTTTCTTGTTTAAAATCTTATTTCATAATTTTTCATGCTTAAGTTTATCTTAGAGATTTTTATCCTTGTTTACAAACATTTCCTATTAACTAGTTTTTGTGAAAATATATTTTCTTATAGTTTGTCAGGAATGAATATTGGTTCTACTGAAAAAATAAATCCAACTATAACACCTATTTTTTATAGTAATGATTATGAATATTGGGAAGATCTTATGAATACATTTTTCATTAATATTGTAGTGGACAACTTTTTCATGTTTATTGGGGATTACAAAATTCCTAACAAGGATGTCAAAACCATCACAAACCAAGAAAATTCATAATTTCAACTGGATTAAAATGTATGGAATACATTGTTGTGTTCGGTGACTAGGAATATTTATAGTTAAATTTCTTCATGTGAAGCAGTAAACTATATCTGGAAGAAATTTGAAGATACACATTTTGGTACATCCAAAGTTATAGAAACTAGAAGAGCTATGCATACAGCTAAATATCATGGATTTATATTTCCTTATGGAGAACTGATTTACAAAGTGAAACAAAGATTAATGTACATTATAAATAGTTTATAATCAATGGGATAGAAAGGACTTGATGATGAAGCTCTTGTGGACAAGATTATTGATATTATGCCTAATGAGTAGGAATCTAAAAGAACTGTTGTTGATGAGAATAGGAAAGTATCTCAAATCACTCTAGATGTGATTTTTGGAACTCTTCTTCAATATGAGACAAGAATGAATAGAGATGATGATATGAATAAGAAGAAGAATGGAAATGTAAGTCTAGCCTTTGTAACTACTAAATCCAAGATTCTTGAAATCGTTAAAAGATCCAAGTCGAATAAAGTTACTATTTTATCTGAATCTAGTGAAAGTGAACATACTGATAATGTGATAGCTTATATTGATCAAGGGATGAACAAGATAGTTGGAAAGAACTAATTTTAGTATATATATAATAAGAAATAAATAAGAGACAATAAAGATTCAGAAGTCACTTGCTACGAATGAAAAAGAGTAGGGCATATAAGACCAGATTGTCCTGTGATTAAGAAAACAGATAGAAATAAAAAAAATTGATAAAGAAATAGAATGAAATAATACAAGGCTAAATATAATAATTTTTTGAAAGAAAATGAAACCCGGAGTTCTAGTGGTGGTTACTCTTCAGATGAATCCTCAGAATATGAATCTTCTTGTCAGATGAATCATGGTTTACTAGCCAAACTATCCATTGAAAATCATTGTCTAATGGCCATGGTACACAACGTTGAATCTTTCACCAATTTATCTTAGAATGAAAATATACTGATGATAAATATGATAAATCTTTAAATAATGAATATTCGTTATCAGAAGATAATACACTACCTTTTTATGTAGAATTGTCTAGGTTTTCTAAACATCTTTATAATGAAAATTATTAACTAAAGAAAATGCTCGATAAGAAAAATTATACATTATCTATTTTAGCCAAAGAAGTATAAAATCATTCTAAAGATCATGATAAGAAAAAAAAATTAATAGTACTTCCAAAAATCATGAGGATGTTAATTATGAAAAGAATAAAATTTATATGGATATTGAAAATGTAATTTATATGAGAAATATTATAGAGGATAAATCTAGAGATAAAACTAATGTTTTTTAGGATAAAAATATTTTTATTATACTGAAGTTTGAAATCTTTTTCTTAAATAAATTTCTGTCAAGTTTTACCCTAGGTAAAGACATTTTTGATAAGATATATTCCTAAATTTTACCTTTGAGAAATAGTTCTGGTTATGGTTATACTAATTATAAACTTATTTTTAGTAATAACTATTTTGTTCATCAATGTCCTCCATTTTTTTACTAAATGTCAGTGTAGTGTAAATTTTGGGAAAATTTCCCTTTAAAAAGGCCAATCCTTAGGTTTTCATAAAGCTTAATTTTTTATAAAAATGTGGATTCCTAATATTCTACTTTCTGAAATTTCTGAAACAAAAAATGTTTGGATTTCAAAAGTCTGACTACATTATATTCAGGAAAACAAAATAAATTAATAACAAAAATACATTGTATATGGATATTAGATGTTCTTGGAATATGACTGGTACCAAAAAATTCATTGAAAATATTATCATGTTGAATAGGGGAAAAGAAACAATCAGAGATAATGCTCAAGGAGAAATTTTTGGTATATGTGATATTGTTCTTTTGGAAAAAAATTAATTTCAAATGTTTTATCTATTAAGGGACTTAAGAACAACCAAATTATCATAATCTCATTATGTGATTAAGATTACCTTGTGAATATTAGGGATGACAAGTGATAAGTACATAATTCCAATGAAGATTTTATTATTTCTGCCTATATGCAAGAGAATGTATACACACTAAACATAGAATACCATAAGAGCCAAGATCTACCTTGTTGTATTGTAATGGAATATCAATATAGTTTATGGAATAGAATGTTTGGACACTGAAACCTTAGGTACCTTTGTAAACTCTCAAATAAAAGAATAGTTAAGGATCTACCAAAGCATAGATTTGATTCTTCGAAAGTTTGTGATCCTTTTCAATTTGGAATACAACATAAATAATGTTTTAAATCAATCAATGAAGTCTCAATTTTAATGCTTTACATTTAGTGCATCTGGATATTATCGGTCTAACACAAACTGGAAGTATTAGAGGAAAATATTATGTATTTCTCTTAGTTGAGGATTACACTAGATTTACATGGGTCTATTTTATAACAAAGTAGTATAAATATTTTTCTACTTTCATAATATTTAGATCCCAAATTAAAAATGTGAAAAACTGTCCATTGTTAACTATTCATAGTGATCATGGAGGACAATTTCAAAATTCATTTTTTGAAAATTTATGTAGTAAAAAAGGCATTACTCATAACTTCTAAGCTCCAATAACTCATCAACATAATGGTGTTGTTTAAAGAGAAAATCGAATTATTCAAGAGTTAACTAGAACCCTGTTGAGTGAATATTATATTGCTAAACTCTTTTGGGATGAATTTGTATGAACTTCTTGTTATACTATAAATCATGTTTTGATTAGACCTTTTCTTAACAAAATTACTTAATAATTTTGGAATTGTAGAAAACCTAGACTTTCGTACTTCAAGGTATTTGGTTGCAAAGTATTCATTCCAAATACTGAAGATAATATACATAAATTCACACCCAAATCTAAAGAAAGAATTTTCTTATGCTACTTCACAACTTATAAGGATTATAGAGTTTTTAATAAAAATACTTGTACTATTGAAGAAACAATACATGTTAAATATGATGAAACAGATCCTTTTATTTTTTTAAGCCACAGCCTACATCCTCATATGTGTTTTCAAAAACTGATTATCAACCATTTATAAAAGTTTTTTTTGATAATTAAAATGTTCTAGAGAATATTTATGAAGCCTTTACTCTTGAATATTTCCTACCATATGTGGATGAACAGGTTTTACAAAACCCAAATCAGTTGTTTCTGAATAATCATCATAGTGATATTATCATTGGTGATGTAAATCAACCTGTAAGGACTAGAAGTTCCTTAATAAATGAAGTAGAACATCTAGAATTTTTTTTACACTTATAAAAAAAATAATTGATGAAGCTTTAGGTGATGGCGATTGGATAAAATCTAGGATAGAAGAACTAAATGAATTCTAAAGGAACAATGTCTCAACTATAGTTAAAATAACTAAGGAAACTTCTGTTATTGAGGTAAAATGGGTCTTCATAAATAAGTTTGATGAAAATGGAATCAATTTATGAAATAAATCATGATTAGTAGCTAAAGGCTATAATCAACAAGAAGGAATACACTATGAAGAAACCTATTCTCTAGTATCCAGACATGAATCTTTTCACATTTTACATGCCTTTACAACATTCTTTAATTTCAAACTTTTTCAAATGGATGTAAATGTGATTTCCTTAATAGATATGATTAAGAGGAAGTTTATATTGAATATTCTCCTAGTTTGGAAGACTCAAAACATCTTAAACATGTGTTCAAACTTACCAAAGATTTATATGGACTAAAACAAGCCCCTAAAACCTAGTATGATAAAATTACAGGATTTTTATTAAAAATCAATTGTGTTAAGGGAATCGTTGACCCAGCCCTTTTTATAAAGATAGATAAAGAAAATGTTTTTATTGTTAAAATTTATGTTGCTGACAATATATTTGGTTCATCTCTCAAATCCATAACTGATTTGTTTGCGAATTTAATTAAATATGAGTTTGAATTGAGTATGATAGGTGAACTAACATTTTTCCTAGGGTTTCAAATTTCTAAAAAACCTGATAGAACTTATATATCTCCACATAAGTATATTAAATTTATTCTTAAAAATTACGTATCTAACAACACTAATAGTATAAGTACTTCCATTAGTACCTCAAATTCATTTGCTCTTGATGAAGCGGGGAAACCAGAAGATCCAACATCATTTAGAGGTATGATAGTAAGATTCCTATATTATATAGGTAGTCATCCAGAATTAATGTTTTTAGTGTTTTTATGGGAAATAAATCAATCCAATTCAATGAAATATCATTTAAATGTAGTGGAAATAAAATTTTCCCAATTTAAAGGGAACTATGGATTTATGACTATTGTATACTTTTGGAAATTATTCTATTTAAAAATGTTTTTCAGATGCTAATATCGGTGGATGTATAATGGATAGGAAAAGTATATCAAGAACTTTTAATTTCATAGTAGATTCATTAGTATATTGGACAGGAAAAAACCAACACTCAGTAGCACTTTACATAGAGGAAGCTGAATATATAGTAGTTGGATGTTGTTATGCTCATGTGTTGTGGATGCAACACAAACTCACAGACTATAGCATGAGTTTTATGAAAACATAGATATTGTGTGATATCACTAGTGCCATTTTCCTGCACCAAAATTCTTCACATCACTCTCGTGAAAAACACGTAGATATTTGGCTTCACTTTCTTAGGGATCACACACAAGAAGGAGATATCATTCTTTGTTTTATCAGAACACAATATCAACTTGCTGATAATTTTACAAAACCATTACCCACTGATATATTTGAATACATTAAACAAAATATAGGAATGATAACCACAAATTAATATTCTATATTAACTTTATGTTTAATCATATCTCCTTATATTAAGTAACTCCTTTTCATATGGGGGTACATTTTACTGGTAATAAAAATTTAGTGTAATCAAATTTTATGTTAATCAAAATTTTTCGAAATCAAATTTTTTATTAATAAAATTTTCTTTGTTATCAAATTTTTCATAATATTTCATTTTTGAAATAAAATTTTCCCTAATCAATGTTTTTCATAATCAAATTCCCTTTCCAAATTTAGGAATCCAAAATTTTTCTTTAAGAAATATTTCCGGAATATAAATTTCTTAAAAAAGAATTTCCTTCATTACTAACAATTTTCCTAACAATCCGAAAAGGTATGTTTCCTTACATCAGATTTTTTATTCTTTTTGTTTTTGGAATTTTTTTTATTGATTTAAGAAAAAATTTCATATTCACTTTCCATAAATCTGATTCTCTAGCTTAAAACCTCAAATGATAGGAACATACCAAAATCCTTCTTCAACTTTCATCTCAACCATCTGATCATATCAAGAAACCTTCAACTATTGGATCATTTTGGGAAAATAAATTTTCACCTCAATGCCTACATAAAGGACCCCCCTAATAGTTGTCTCACATAATTTTTCATGCTCTTTCATGTCGACGCTCTACCTCTCTACTTAAGGGTCGTTCTGAATTTCTTATTTGCACAAGTCCGAATGTCCTTGGAAGAATACCCATGGGATAAAATTTCATCAGATAAGGAAATTTATTAATGGAAGATCTATAGAGAGATGTTAATATATCTAATGTTCTTCTCTATGTATGATTCTCTTATTTTAAATAATTTCAGTTTTAGTGGCTAGGAGAGCCTTTGTGTACCCAATGAAAAGGCACAAGATCTAGTGTATCCAGAATTATTGTTAGAATTTTATAAACTTCTAAGACTTTTCAACAAATGTGTGAGAGACATGATTTCTTTTAAGAGTTACGAGAAAACTTATTCCTTTTCCTTCAGCTTGGCTGCAAGCATTATAATAATTCTATATGAGGGGGAAGCTGAATTCGACACCCACAATCTATCAGATATATCATGAAGTGTTGATAAGGAGAAGGCTTTAGAGTGCCTTGGTTTATTAGAAGTTAAGACAATTAAAATAAACCATCTCTCTATGAACCTCAAGATCTTCGAGTTATGGGTTCCAGGATTTCTCATTCTGGGAAAAGGTGATAAGGATACCATGAAGAAGAGTGATATTTATGTTTTCTATTTTCTAGTGAATCTCATAAAGATTAATCTGGTGAAGTATGCCTTGATTACAATTTTGAATATCATGAATGAGACTCTAAAATATTAGATCATTATGTATCCAATTATTATTTCTATGATTATAGTCCTTTGAAGGGAAAGAGATCTCAGAATATAGTTCAAAGAAAGTCTTAGTAAGCATGATGAAATTTTGAAAACTCATGCAGAAATTCTTAAGGCTCAGGAAGAAAAGATCAAAGCATTAGAGAAGAAAAATGAAGATCAGGATCAGCTACTCAACAGTTTTTAAAAGTATCATAAGAAACATAAAAATATGAACACCATTTTCATGAATTTTATGCAAAAGAATAAAAGAAGGATGATTTTTTCCTTAATTCTGATATTTTGTTATATTACCTACATTGAACAAATTCATCCCATCATAATTAAAATCTTGGTTGTTATTCATGTGTTTTTTGGTATAGTACTAATATTTCAGGCACCATTTTTTTCTATTCTCTCTATTCCTTTTTCAAAATCACAAAGGGAGAGAAAGTAATGATAAAAAATAGTTCTAATTAATGAAGATAATTCCCTATATATGGAGGAGTCTATCGAAGGGGGAGTTTTATCGAAGAAGATTTCGTTATGTATAAAAATCCAAAATCTCTTTATGGAAGTTAAGAATATAATCCTTAGGTATTTAAAAACCTAAGAGGGGTTAGTTTTATTCATCATGATTCATAAGTAAATGGAGATAAGGTTTTATTTTATGTTCATAATGAAAAATTCTAAGTCCATATATTTTTTTGTAATGATATTTGTGCTTTCTAAAAGGGGGGATATTGTTGAGTCAATAAGGTTTCCTTGTGAATATTCCATTTCTCTAGGTTTTTAAAATCATAAAACACTTTATCTTAAGTCAAATTATATTTTTCCTTAAATATTATTTTCATAAGGAGAATTTTCCTTCTCTAATGAAATTTTTGTCCTTACCGTTGTTTTTAATTCTCATTTTATAGTCTCTCTAAATATAACTCATTTTATTACTATGGGAAATTTTGGTTTCATATCTAAAACCATGGAATCTTATAATTCCTTGGATATAGAGTATTCTGTTTTTTGGTACTAAATTCTCTGAAATTTAGAATTTGAATTCTCTAAATTTCAGACTCTGAATTCTCTGATATTCAGACACTGAATTCTCTAAAATTCATACATTGAATTCTCTGAAATTCAGAATCTGAATTCTCTAAAATTCAGAATCCTAATTATCTAAAATTAAAACTCTAGATACTACAAAAGTTAGACTCCAGATTCTCTAAAATTTAGACTCTGAATTCTCTGAAATTCTGAATCTGAATTCTCTGAAATTAAGACTCTGAATTCCTCCAAATTCATACTCTAAATTAATCTAAAATCATACTCTAAATTCCTCCAAATTCAATCTTCGAACCCCCCAAAATTCTGAATCCAAAATCCTCAAAATTTATATTCAAAATTCATAGGAATTCAGACTCCAATATATTTAGATTTCAGATTCAAAATTCTTTGTAAAACAGAATCCAGATATCAATGTCTTATAGACTCCAAATCTTTATTTGGTTAGACTCTAAATTCTATTTTTCCATAGACTCTAAAAAATGGATGTGGTTAATCTTATTCATTTTCCTTACACTTGTTATGAAATGATTTCATCCAATCTGTTTCTAAATAACCATTTTTTGAGTGACATGACTATAGGTTCCACAAAGATTCAAGGAACAAATGATTGTTGGAGGAGGGAGTCGATCATTGGGGAAGTTCCTATAAATAAGAGCTCATTTGAACGAGCTCAACAACTGGTCCATATACCAAGAGATTACATGTTTTTTATGTGATTTATAGATAGAGGGACTCTAATTATTTGTGGGATTCTAAATATCATAATTAGATAGCTTTGTGCGACTTCGATTGTTGTTGTGTACAATCGAGGGCTTCAAGGGATAGGAGGTGAGAGGTACGGACTACTTTAAAGTTTTAGGGCATAGGGGGATAGAAATATACATTCTGATATTCCAATCGAGGGATTACCATGATGTGGTTAAGATAGACTATCTTGAAAGTATAAATCTCGGGGCCTTTATACATGGTTGTTGGATACCCTACTCTTTGGGTTAAAAGATTCCATACTTGGTGCTTGTTTTGTTTCAATTTTATTTCCATTGAATTTTGATAATAGAAGAAAGTATAACCTTATTATAAATTTTTGTACTTTTTTATACTCTAATAATTATGATTCTATAAACTTTATGTTTGAATATTTTCCTTGTAAACTTTCATTAAGTTTCATTTTCTGAATCATATCTCCAAAACATAGCATTTTTAATTAGTAGAACTAAAATTGTTCTTGGGTATTTATATTGTTTAACTTTGTTAAACATATTTTTTCATAAGGTTAATAAAATATTTTTTAAACTTATAATTCACCCCTCATCTTGTAATTTATCATCTACATTCAAAATTATATCCTATAGAATTTACCACTATCTATAGAATTATTGACCTTTTTAGTGCTATTGGGTTCTATTAAAACTAATAACCTGAAGTATTCTAAATACATTCAAGAATTTGAGCACATTCCTTTGATCTGATTTATATGAAGATCATATTCATAACTGTTCCTTTGAATAGATTAGTCAGGGTCATTTCAACTCCACTCGGGATTGTGACTCAAGCAAGGCCATCATCTGTGGGCTATTTTCCTTCCCTGTGGTAGAATCTCACTTCAATGTGTTGAGATTAGCTAAATTCAAAAGTGAATTTATCATCATGAAATGGCCCAATATGAACATTAGTGAAATAATTGAGGCATTAGGGATATGATTAAGGGACTTCCACATGATGCTGAAACTAAGGCCTTCCTAGAAGAACATTGAATGTCACACCGTTCTGAAAAAATAGAAATTGTGATTTGGATAAGCGAACCCCAATCTGGTCCCCAAGATTTATTCTATTGAGTGGTTTTTGTTTATTTTATAACCATATATCATTATATCAAAAGGGGATACGTGGTAATCATTTTAACCCACTCATATTAGTGTTAATACTAGAATAAGGTTGTTAGTTGAGATATTTTCAATGAAATCCTGTCAAATTATATCATCGTTAATTCTACCATACATATATAAAGGCATGATGTGTCCCCGTAAAAGAATACTTTATCTTCTTTTGTGATAAAAGATTATAGTGTGTTATTTTTTAGGACATATCTATTAATGGTATGTTTTAGCGGAAGAAACATCCTCTTCAAACACCTAAGGGCTCAAAAATTCCATCAGAAGAACATCCAAGATAAATAACATAGCCAGCACTAGGGCTAATTTCATTATAAATTAATACTTATGGGATAATGTTTTATGCTTACTAGAATTATTATTCTCTCTCATTGGTGATTTATGATGTGAAGCATTTGATTTATGTTTATTGGTCCTTATAATTGGACTTAAATGAACCTATATCCTTGATGAGTTAGGTCAACTAGTCCTGCCTATGCATTGATGTTTATTTTATGAAATCACCCCCTCTAATTGATCTACATTGATTATTAGTCCTGGGTAAGCCTTGGTGTATATGGGGGAGCATTCATGCTTCTTCTAGGACAAATAGTTGGATCTCACATGAGTTTTAGAATCATAGAGAGATTGTGACGGGACATAGCCGAGATATTTATTTCATCCATGACTGTGTCTTCCTCAATATCATTGGTTTATACTCTTCCTCTATCACCCCTATAGGATGTAGGAAACTAAATTTTGTATCCATATTCCTCAAAATATAAGGGATCCATTAAAGGAATGAAATTACTATTATATATGATTAATTAGTCATCTGATAATGACTCTACCTGGAGGGTCAACTCTTATAGTACCATTTGGTGGGGTGGTGACTATTCTTCCTGGAATAAAGTAATGAATTCCAATAAATTAAAATAATATTTTGGATTTGGTATGATTTATCATCATTTTTTTATTATCCTCTATTCATGTCACTTCTTATAAGATTTTCCTTCACATGGATGTGGTGTTCATGGATTCGTTTATGCCATAGTAGAAGTAGTTAAGGGAACATTTTGTTGTATTAACTATTCTATGAGAATATAATGACTATGTTTGATTGTATTTCAATTCGTATAATCATTGAAATTTTGTGAATTATTTCTGCTAACTCCCATCTACACACACATTCCTCTGTATTGGTGGCATAAACACTTGATACCTTTGCAGGTGGTTCTCCCAACTTCACTTTCCCAGAGTCCACTATATTATTAATTATTTTTTTAAAGACAAATAATTTTTGTATAGTGTTTCCAACAATCAAGTGGAATGGGATATAATTTGGGATATACTTATATCCAACATGATGGGGACTCTAGGTCTTTAGAAACATGAGAATTTTGTTCTCCAAAGCTGCGAGGAAGAATATTGCGACATGGTCATCTAGAAATGAATAAACATTCCTTATTAGTTCCAAAAACAGGTTTCAACTCTTATCCCATGAGTCATCCTAATGAGGTGGTAATTGTAGCTACATCTAGAGAGGGGAGGTTCACATGATATGGTGTAGTTTTTGGATATGGGGATGGTGAAGGGGGTGGTTTTAGTATGATTGTGGTAGCCTCTAATTTTCATATTACCTTCCCTTGAGCTGATGTAATTACCCAAGGCTTGGCCTTGGTTCACAAGATGTAATCTTCCAATCATTAAAAAATTGGGGTGAGATTGAAAAACCCTATGGTATATGTCACATGGATGATCAGTCTTTTTAACTCATTAAGAATATTATGTATATCAATGGACAAAAATTCATATTAGGTAAGATGTAGATTTAGAAATTAGGATAACCCCATCCATTGATAAATGAAATATATGACCCGCTTAGTGCCACATTTTTTTTATTTTAGAGGTCAAGGACCATTTTCTAATAATAATTTTGGTTGAATTGATAGATAAACTATTGATTTATATATTCCCATCACCTGATTGACTGAGATAGAAAACTTGTATAACACACAAAGGTGGCCACATGCAGTGTATTCATGAAGCACCTGGTTTTTACTACTTCTTGTATTTTCGGATTCCATATCATGGGATCATAGTGGGAAAAGAAATGTTTCAAATAGTTATCATTATCCCTTGAGAAATTATTAATTGGAAATGTGGGGTTCCTAAAATTTAGTGGCGGAGCGGTCGAATCAACACACATGGTGTAAGGATTCCTTTCCAACTGTACTAGTTCATTCCATTCTTCCATAAAATCTATTTAATATTTTAGTGAATCAATATTATTGATAATACCATGAGGGATTTATGACTAAATAATATCTTCAATAGGCGCTTCAACTAGTTTTTTTAGTTGTGGTGGCACTTTTGGTACCCACGGGGGGTAGCCTGTAGGGGCATATTCAAGAGGATGGGTCTGACCCTGCCCAGATTATCATCAAAATGGTAGAAACACATGATATATTAACTTCATGGGTCAAAAATCATTTGTTTTTGGATTCCCTTGTTGACTGGATGTTCATGATCCATTTCAATTACATGTAAAATCCTTCTTTATTGAGGTTTTTTGATAGGTAGTGATGGGTGAGGCTTTGCGTAACAAATATACTTGGTAAGGATAATTCTGTAGAGAAGTTGTACATTGAGACTTCTAAAATCATTAATATATTCCTCCAAATGAAAAAACATTTCCTCATGTTATAGTAGTTATACCTCTTTATGTGGGTGATATTAATAACTTTACCAACACCCTTTTATTTGGTGGATTCTCATTAAGGAGGTTATAATAGAGTAGTTTAGGGAATCACAAAATTTATAGAATTTGTCTACTTTTGGGAATCCAAACCTTCTTATATTATTTTAGTGTGGATTGTATTATAAATAAAAACCTCCTCCTATTATTCCCCTGTATTTATCATTGGTTTTATATCATCTAGAGGGGTGGTGTTAATGATGTTCACTAAGGTATAATGCATTTCATGCATTTTATCTTATACTTGGAAAGTTTACTTTTGTTTTTTTCCACCATAAGACTTCACCCTCTCCTTCAATGGTCCTCCCAAAATCGTTTGAGACATAGTAATACAGAGGAAATTGTTAGAAAAAATTTCATGCACATTCCAAGTGAGGGTACTGGGTCACGGTATAGGATGTGTTGGGGAGATTCATTTTTTAGTTTTCCCCAAAATTGAAAGAACGATGAATTATATTAAAGAGAGTGTTGAGGTAAAAAATCCCCCATCCCATGGAGTTTTGCTGGTTTATGATCCCATTCCACAACATTTCAAGCTTGATTTTTAAAACTCAATGGTTTTTCTAATGAAAACTAGCACTATGTGTTGGGGTTTCTCATAAATTTTCATGGATATATTCTGGATATTAATGATAATTTTTTGATCATGGGTTTTTTGTGTTGTATGGTTTTAACCTAAGACTCCGACTTAAAACTTGATTGAATCTTTATGATTTCCCTCCCATATATGGGATGCATTTTCAATATTTTCATACAATAGGTGAAGAAGTATTTCTATGGATTACTCACTTTTAGACCAACATCATCAAGAGTCTATTAGGGTTAATTTTTTGTAATAATTTCATATATTGTGAATTGGGTCGTTTTTTGTAATCTAGATTGAGGTTGTGACATTGCATGATGTCACCTTCTGTCGACTTTGAATATTGGGGAGCATGGTGAAATGAAGCACTTTGGGTTTTCCCCAATCAATGATATAGTCACTAGATGGAGCATTAGTGATTAACATATGAATATTTTTCAACACATCGAGATATTCACATTCATGGTGTTTTGTTGATTTCCAAATTTTTGATTTCGTGCTGCTAGGATATCCTCTAAGTCAATTTAATGGTGTATTCGTTCTATTAATTTGATGTGCGTTGGATATTCTTCATACGTTAATACTTTTTTCATGTTAAAAAAACATCCATATTTTTAGGTGTATGTTGTGCATAAAATAATTTGGAGATGAATTTGGAATGCCATATTGGGGAGTGTCTAAATGCCAAAACATGACTGCTATATTTTCATTGGCCAACTGTATCCTCATGAGAAACACATATTCGTTGTCTTTCACTAGAGGATCCTCCACCTATTCTGATCATAATAGATGTCTTCCTGCTACATTATTGTAAATAGTTGGACTAGTGCGTATTTTTTCATTTATATTAGAAGGAAGTAAATCCAATGGAAGTTTGGATAAAACTATTTAATTTTGTTTTCTTCAAGTTTGGAAATGATTTCACTTTTCAATGAAGAGACATCAGGCATGACTATCATGATTTTTCCAACTCCCTGACATTAAGAGGCCATTCTCATAGTAAATTTAGAATGGGTTGGACTTTATTTACATAGTGAAGTGTCAATGTAGGGAGGAACTTCACATAGAATTCCATAATGGGGTGGACTACCATCACAGCTTGACTTATGACTACAATAAGAATTTCTAAAACATATAACCTAGGGAGGACCTTCATGGTAGATGATAGAAAGGAGGGTATCTCATTTCTATTTGATCTTCTTCCCATGTGGAGGGATAAAGTGACACTCATCCCGAGATGGGATCATGATATCTATATGATTATTGACATGAATTGATCCTTTATGGTAAGTTTTCCAGGGAGAACCTCCCAAACTACTTCTATTATACCCATAATTTGTTAACAAAAGAGTGGGATCCAGATCCACCATAGATAAACATATAAGGGGGTTCGAGAAATCATAATGTAAGAAAAGTGGGGTTGTGGACTGGCCCTTCATTTTACAATCTCCTTTGGTGAGGTATTTTTTTTAATAAATATCGAGGTAAAGTAGGGATTCTTTTCTGGGGTAGTAGCCTTCATATATGGAATAATGATTTATGATCACCCATGTAATTTCTAGAATTCTGTAACAGGTTTTTATAATTTTTGTAGTGGATTTTGGCTGCCCTTGAATAGCCACCAGAGTAGACCGATGACCTAAAGATTGTGTAGGGTTATGAAATCAAATTGTTTTTTATTGTTTATCATGGGAAAATTTTGCACATGACCCTCCAGAATAGGAGCATAGATACATGTATGCTCTAGAGTAACCCCCATTTTGTGTCTGTGATTCACCCCAATTGTAGGGATAGATTCTTTAATCCACCAATCAACCACTTCCACTCTTGTTATTATATCCAAGAATTTATGTAGGATGTGGGTAGGAACATGTGTCTCCCCTTTAAAAATTTTTAGGATTTATTGGGTAACATTGGTGGATGGAACAGTTATATATGCCCATTATGTAGCTAGATCTGGGGTGTGGACCAACTCTTATCCTCCATTTTCTAATGGTATAAACCAATAATACTCAGGTGCGTGTGTAGAAATATAGGACTACCCCTTACTTAATATTAAGACATGCTAGTTGATTTCTCTTAACATTGCCTAACATGGATGGAAATCATTATAGATATAGGAAGGTGTGTGAACCTATTCATAGTTTTCAACCATATTTGGTTGGAAATATTTTTTGATTTTGAAAGGTGTTTTTGCCTTCTCATGGTTTTCCATCATATTTGGTTGGCATGATTCAATTAAAGTAGACAAAATATGTTGGCGTTCTTAGTGGATATAGGCTGAAGTTTGTTCCTTCTCACAGTTTACCCTAATTTTTGACTAGAAAAATTCTTCATAGGGAATATATGCATGACAATATTCACTATCAGCTGGTTTATCCACAAAGAGGGTTTTCATTCATGCTCATGTTTGGGTGATCAATGATGGACACTCAATGGCAATACCACAATCATGTTGAGGGTTTGTTTCCATACAATTTTAGTAGTGTCAATTTCTATAAGGACCCCTTTAGAGGAAACCAGGTGCTATTTGGATGAGGTTGTTTATAGTATCTTGATATGCCCCCATAATATATGTGAGGGGGTTGTTTCTGTAACTTATGGATAGGCTCCATAAATGGTTGCAGACATCAATTAGTGTCATCTACTTATGGTCCACCCATCGTCATTGAGTGGAAGGTTGGTTTTTTTGTATTAGATATAGGGATTTTTGAGTGGATTCCAGGGTTGGGATGGTACCATTTAGGGGTTACTCCCAAACTACTACATTTGAGACTATACATTTAAGACATTGGTCTTGAAAAAGTGTCATATGCTTAGTCAAGGACCCATCGTGTGCAGCCATTGAAGCATACGTCTGATGAAATTGGTATAACACATGTTGGATAAAATGGAGTTCTGGTCAAAAGTTCTTGTATACATCTTACAAAACAAAATAAATAAAACTAAATCAAATCATCATACCAATAAATAAACAATTGAAAATTTGATTATTTTGAATCCCTATTTTTTCTTATTTCATATTGTGATAAATATTCCTATCAAGTGGGAAACACAATAAAAGGTTTAATGATTCCCCATAGAGTTGGTATATAGTGAAATGTATTTTGTGTAGGATGACGGGAACTGTATTACACCAATTTGATCAACCATGAAAGGAGTGAAAAACATGTTTCTATATGGAATATAAAGAGAAATTCTGTTGATATGACTTTAAGTTAATTGGGGGTCATGGTTCAGGTTAGACCTAGGAATCTTAGGTAGGACTAGGAGAATCACATGGAGATAGTAACGAGGATATATTCTGACATTCAAGATGATGTGGTGGATTGGATACCATGTAGTGTAGTCAGTGGATGACAGTAGGTGTGACTTTTTTGAGATGAAAAATATTAATGCGTAGGGATTCAGGCCAACTTGATGTGATTGAGCTATGTTCTTAGAGCAGGTCGGGGAACCTTCAACAGTCATAGGTACACCATGAACATGGTGGTTTTTGTTTTTTTATAAAATATATTGGTTCACAAAGATTATGCAGGATAAATGGATTGACTAGATTCCAGTTGATATATGGGAATTAGGTATGATATGGTATGGAAGGGAGCATTAGTTTTATGTGGGGTAAAGGAAATTGGAAACTAAGGGTTATGTGTGCGTTTTACTGGATAGATTTGTTAAGATGAGACTAAAAGGTAATTTATATAGAGGGGAGTGAAATATAATGTATATTTCAGTATAAATTAGGTAATAAAAGTGATTTAAAAATATATGAATGTGTTTTCACATCATAGTAGTGTTTTATGAGTGATGTTTGTGAGATGATCAAGTCTCGATAATAATCGGTTAGTTTGTGGACTAAGATTTCTCGGTGATGAGATAACATATAGTTGGTAGGATGTAATGTTCTTGGGTATTTAGTAATGGTTTTTATAGTTATATCATGGATTTAGCATTAAAATTCTGACTCTTTAATCGTGTCATGGGTGTTAGTATAGTCTAGGGAATGAGTCTTGGGATATGGAATAACCTTGAGTTTTCAGTTACTACTAATTTCTATTATGTATAGTATTTAGAGGATATTAGATGTTTAAATGTGATTTCTGGATATGATTTTCTTAAAATTGATGGTCTTGGTGTTGTTTAGATGAATATAGACTCTTATTCCTATTTCTGTAGAATTCTGGGGAAAAATAATATAAATTATAGGGTAAAAATGGGGTATTTTATAGTTTATGAATGATTTAGGGTTTTATAGATGTCAAGTATTTTGTAATTTATAATTTCTAAACTTCTCAACCATGTGAAAATAGTTTTATAGTTTATTATTGGAATAATAGGGATAAGGGGATCCATAGGGTTAATATCTAATATTTGGATGATTATAGAAGAGTGGTTCCGCCATGGTTAATAATTATTAAATTCCAACATTAGATCTACTAAAAGTATATAAATATGAAGAATATCCATTTGAATTGGAGTTTGGTTGAGGGTATGTGAAATTTTTAAAGTTCATGAAGCACTTATGATATGTAAAATTAACCCTTAATACAATAATTTCATGGAATTTTTCATAATGTTTATGTATCATATGTAATGATATCCTAGAAAATTCTGATCATTCATTATATAGATTCTCTTAGTATGTTAGAGTAACATTGTGGATAAAGAAATATATAAAAAGTAAGTTTCCTTGATACGTAACAGTAACCATGGAATATATAAGATTGTTACTCTCTGTAAAATTGGAAAATTGATGGGAGGATCTATGAATTGCAAGGTTAACTAAGATAAGGTGTAAGTTTCATTTCCCTATAGAAAATAAGGGTCCCAAACATAGTGAATGAAGAAACAAGATGATATATAAAGGTCATTTTAGATCTTAAAGATGTTTTCTAAGGGTAGTTCTACAAGATGAGTAGCATTGTTCCAAAATATTTTCTCCAATAGGAATAAGGATTTGGTATATTAAAATTATAGTTTATGGAAGGATAAATCAGATTTATTTGTTTCCATAATATGTAATGGTTCTAGATTTAGTTAAAATTGATGATAATGCTAACGGGGGATATGTTATAGTTACTGGGATGATGTGTCATGTTAATTTCTAGGAGATATGTAAGTTTCCACAACATATTGATTTTAGATAGTTAATTATACTAAAAGGTGATATAAGATATTCCAGTACATGTGGACAAGTATTTTTAGAAGATAATAAAATTGTTTTTTAGAATATGATATCCAAATAGTACATGGATAAGTGATTTCAAAAGGATAGATTATGGATGAATAAATAGAAACTTGTCTTTTTCTAGATATGGAAGAGTTCCAAACATGGAAAAAATGATGTAAAAGGTAAATGGTTAATGGATATGGTTCAAAAGGAAGAAAATGTAATGGTCATTAGGGTCTATAATAAATATTCCCAATTTACAAAAATAATGAGTTCAATTATATATTATGTAATTTTATAAAATGATTATCAATTGACTTATTAAGTATAAAATGTTGTTTCTGTCCATTTTGGGTATAATACAAGGGTTTTGCCTAGTTATCACATCTCATTTGATCCTCTATTCTTCTAAATATATTTTCATAGATTCACAATGGGTCTTTGAATGGTATTAAAAAAAGTGCATCTAATTGTAATTCTAGTAGTCTGTATATGACTATTTTTCAAATATCTCACCCTTACATTGTAATTTTGTAAAAATCCCTAGTCTCATACATTTTTTAAAATTTTTTATGAATCCGATGATTAGAATTGAATCAAAATATGGACCTAGATTAGTTAGTCCATACTAGATCTTGGTAGGTGGATCCATTATATTTATCTTTTTATATATGGGTCATGCATCATGTGATAAATAGGTTAGTGTAGGGTTTTATATTTGTGGTCTGAATAGAACCACATAAGTATAAATTATTTTCAAGGGATTCATGTGACTATTATCATGTAGAAGATGATGATTTTGACCTATTATGGTTCTATTGAATGGTTCTAGGGTTTAAAGGATATGATTCCACATATTATGGATTAAAAATTATATGGCCATCATGTTCAATATGGTTATATAGGGTGATTCATATGGTGTGACCATTGCCATTATGATGAAATAGGTTCATCAAAGTGTGTTTTTAAGGATAGTGATAACCACCAACCATGGGGTTGATTCTATTGTGGTTGTGTTCACAATTAAAATGACCCATATGAGGGGTTTTTATAGTTTTTGGGGTGATAAATTCATTAGTTTTTGAAGTATAGGGGTGGTGGTGTTGGCCATTGACATGGAGGAGGGATACACTATAGTTTTACACATTTGATAATGATGATCACCAGATTATTCCAAGATACTCCATGTATGTGTTTGGTTTGATTAATATACTAATTCAAATGTTGTTAAAGGGTTAATATTCCATGGGACCTAAGATGAGAGTTGTAGCTATTTCACTGGGGAATTCTGGTTGACATGGAATTGTTCAATGTTATGAGAAGGCATTTGATTTCATCTAATATTAAATCAGTGGGATGGATGGGGGAACATTCGGTATGATAGACCATGTATATATCATATAATTTTGGCATAGGATTAGGATGGTAAGGGAAAACATAGGGGTGGTTTTACCTGTGTACAGTACATTGTGTTGCATATTGTTTTTTTATTAATATTTGCATACACTAGTATAAATATGGATAATATATGGGGACACCAAGGTTGTTGGACAATTAAGTTCATACTCCCACGATGAATGGTCCCTCTAACAAATATAAAAATATTATTTCATGAAATAGGTAATGATAAGGATTCTTCTTCCGGATTCTAGATATGGATGTAGAAATAGTGAATATACTGGATGGTATGGTTTTTTAAATTATTTACGTAGTTAATCAGTTCTAGGATGGTTTCTTAATTTGGTTTCTTAATGCATTCACAAATGTGATACTACTATAAGAAATATTATTTCATTTTGGATAATTGGTTTGGTATTGTAGATGTTTAAATACATTATTATATGTATATTATTCATTTTTCTGTCTATTATCTAATGTTTCTTCCAATTTTTATTTGTTCTGGTTATTTATTTTCTTGAAATGGTATTGTAAAATGACTATGACCCCATTAGCCCACCTTATTCGTTAGAAACCGTTAGAATATAGATATACATTCCCATAGTCTAGTGGAACTCTAATATAGTTTCAATTGATTTTACTAGGTCAATTGATTACAAAGTAGTATGAGGGTGAGGTGATTAAAAAGTGTGATTTATGTATGTCTTGTTAGTATTTATTTATTTTATCATTCTTTCAAAAAGTGAACCTGTAATTAATGACAGGTTCTGTTCGAACCCAGTACAATTATGGATTGAAATCCATGTTACCAAGGTAACTGTTATTGTTTTTTATTTAATGTGTTTATATATGAGTTGTTTTATTTAGTCCCAAGTATATTTGATGTTACCAATTTTTGATATAGAATATTGGTCTTTAGATGAAAGTGGTAGTACTCATGAATTATTATTGGCTTATATGGACCACATAACATGTGTTTCCATGCTTGTGATTTTCTTTGTTGATCTATAATGTAAATGGGTTTTAGTGTTTAAAGTGTGAGTAACAAACAGTATGGTGTTTTCCCATGTTTCATCATGGTGGAATTCTACTCAACCATCATAGGTGTGTGATTCTTAGTGTTAATAAGTTTTTTGTTCCTAAATGTGTTTGGGGTATTTGGTACCAAACCCTGTCCTTGGTATGTGGGGTAATGAGGTCGAATGATGTATGAAATGGGTGTTGTAGTGATGTTTAATGGACAGTTGTTCGCCCTGGTTGTTGTAACTATCCATATTTTCAATATCTGAAAAATGATATCTATATTGAGCACTTGTTTAGTGTAGATATACCTCAATTTCTCCAAGGAATTTTCCATATGAGAAGCTCAGGGAGACTCTAATTATAGTTATGTAGATCTTTGACTACGGATCATTGGCGGTTGATCCATACATGGAATATTTGACATGAAAGTTTCAATAAAAATGTCACCATTTTTTCAGAGATAAGGTATACCAAAGTATGTAATGTATTGTGTTTGAGTCATACATATAATATCTAAAAAGGATTTTAATTCAAAAAATCCTTCTTTATTCTATTGAGTGGGTGGATCCCAAGTAGCGAAGTACGAAATTAAGCTAGTACAAATGATTTTTTATCAAATTAGGAATCTAATAGTTAGGAGGGTATTGAGTGATTAATATATTCTAAGAAGGTTATTGAAAATTTAGTTTGATATACAAGTTCATGTAGGTGATGAAAAGTGGATGACTTGGAATGATATCTAGGTTTGAACTGAGAATTGATAGTGAAGTGGAACATGTTTTATGAGAGTAGACCATCACTGGATGTCATTTTTGGAAATATTAGTAGTGAATATATAGGTTGCCAAAAGATGGAAAATGAAGATTCCAAACAGGGTATTTTGAGTAGAGGTTTGATGATGGCCCCATTGTGGGTTTTCGGTGGTATGTTTTTAGTGTGTTAAGGGATTCAATGTTCAATTATAGAAGGATTGAACACTGAAGAAGTCTCAAGAATGTGTAAAATTGGTATGTCTAGAAGGATTTTTTTAGGTTAACTCATTGTTAGATGAGGTTTAGGGATTGGGTAAGAATGAGACATTCAATGTAGGTCTGAGAGTGGTACTGGGAGCTAGTAAATGAGATATGACAACACATGTGGGATGAGGTGGTGGACATGATACCTATGTGTGGGCTCTGTGGTCAATAATGGGTTTCGTTCTGTTAGGAGGACCAATACCAGGATATTTTATATTAGGTAAACTACATGTGATTGAGCATTTTTAATTTTAGAATTCATGGAAACTATCAACGGTCATCTGTACATTGTGGGCTTGGTAGTTTTTTTTCTGTTGTGTATATAGTTAATGGTGTGCATGTGAAATATATGGAATATCAAGATGATTGTTGAGGCATGGGGATCAATTTTGATTTAGGATTGAAGTGATAATTGATATGATACATAGTGATGATAATTGATGACGGGGGGATCTATGTGGATAGCCAATGCGTGCTAGATTTGGGTTGGTAGATGGGAATGATAACATTATCATTGATTTTGGTCGAGAAGTGATTCAGTGTGTGATTCTTATAGTGGAGTGTTCCATGGAAGGTGCTGGTCAGTTTCAATTATGTGACTAGAGTGATTAAGAATGAGGCTTATGTGTGTTAATTTATCTTGGAATTTTGGAAATGGTGTTTGTGGGATTCTTATGTCTCTGTAAGAATTTGTTAGTGTGTTCCCTGAGATATATTGAAGACGATATATTATTTGGTGGGAAGGATATATAGTCCTCATTATTTGGGAATGGTAATTTTGAGTTTGGTCATGGTTTAGAAATTAGAATTTAGACCTCATTGAGGTGTTGAGGGTGTTAGTCTAATCTTTTGAAAGATTCTCAGGAGTTTTCATGGGCTCATGGGTTTCGTTGTTGATAAATTATTCAAAATGTGGTACATGGAAGAGGTATAAAGTTTGGAAGTTAGTTTTGGTTATCAATTACATAAAAAAATTTCTGTATTTATTTTGGATGAATCTATATACTTTTTGATGTTACTAAAAATTTATTAAAAAAAATTGGGTTTTTTAGTCATTGGATAGAACTGAAGAAAGTTGTAGGCTAAAGATGATATTAAGGTTTCAAATGTTATGTGGTCTAAAAGAAATAATTTCTAATCGAGTATACCAAGTTAAATTCATTTTCTAGTTGAGTTTTCGAACAACTAGAAGAATATAATTTAGAAAGTCAATTTTTAATTTCATGATGATTATGTAATATTGTCATAGTCGAGGTCTAAAATGCTGAATTTCTGATTGTGGATAACTAATGATGATAAAAAAATTCTTTCATCATTTTAAACCTTCAAAACGTTCGTGTAATTGTTTAATCCATGTAAGCATCCATGAATTTATGTTAAATCATAGAAAATAGTCTTTTTATTATTTTTAACATGTATGAGTAGACGGTATGTCCTGAAAACCTAAAGTGTGCTTAGAATTCACGAGAAAACATTTTTTAATTATATAAAAGTATTTGAAAACATCCACCAAAGGGTCCAAACAAATGAAACTACCTATTATTATTGTTAATAATTGGGACAATGACTATAGATTAATTTTTAATATCTATTTTCACACACCACATCAATTTGTGCCAAGGTATTCTCAAGATGATGAAAAAAATAGTTCTTGAGATTTTATACTCTAAAACATGTTTGTACAAGTAAAAACCTAGAACATGGCCCTTAATTGATGTAAAATTGTATAAAAATAGTCATTGATCTATTTTTTCTAGAAAATATCAGTCAGAGGTAGGCCTCTGACCATTTATTAAGATAAAATAAAAGCTCCACAAGAAAGTACAACAATCCAGAATAAAACACTATAAATCATAAAAATCATACTCAAACCCACATCCATGATAGATTTCTTCCTCTAGAGTAGAAGATTCACACTCTGAGCTTTCATAGTGCTTCAAAATCATGGAATACTTATTTCTATGATTCAATTGATACAAAGATAGAAACTGCGTAGAGAATTTCTGCAGAGATATGTGGTACTATTGAGCTCTGATGTGGAAAGAGAGAGCTGAGACACATCCCAGAAAATATTGGGGTCTTTCGTAGAGCACAATATCCTTGGGAAGAGAGAAAGGTATTTAGGATTTGAAAACGACAAGAAGGAGTTACCCTTCTCATGTGAATGATATCGCGAGACTCCCCCCTCTAATCGAGAGGGGGAGTAGAACCTTACGACATTAGGTTTTGTCCATCATTGAGAGAGAGATAGAGAGACCAGAGTGCGGATGGATTCGCCATCATACCATTTAAAAACATGGAAAAAGGGTGTATCGTGAACTATTTTTAACATATATGAATAGATTCTAAATCAATCATACAAGTAGTGTTCTTGTAATCTCTAATTTTTTTAAATGTGTTAATGTCTTAAAAAAAGTGGTAGTGCGTCTAAACCAAGAAAATGACCTGAGATTGGCATAAAATATTAGCACAGTGACTAATGCTTAATTTGAAAATATAGGAATATAGTTTTTCTAAATCCAGAATGGGTTTTACTCCAGATTATCAAAAACATGGTTTCAGTGTTTTGAAATATTCAAACACACATGTAGTTGTACAAACATAGAAAAAATACAATAATTTCATATGGAATCATGTGAAAAGGATAAATGTTTTCTAAGATAAGAATGTTATTAAAAAAATGAACCAGAACATCAAAATGAAAAAAAACTCAGATTGGTGTGAATTATTAAGAAAATTTTCCTGGATTAATATTTGAAATATACTAATATAAACTACATCAATATGAGTTGATTTTTGATTGGATGATTGGAAATGTATTTTTATTGACATGAAACACTAAAACATGCCTACAAATGTTAACAATTATAAAACACAAATGAATTGATTTAAAATAATTTTATCAAAATCATTGAATTTTTTATGACATATATGAATAGGGGAAACATCAATCTGACTTGTTGATTTGAAAAATGATAGAAAAACGGTATTTAAATATATTAAAGTCTTCAAAAATGTGTGTGGGGGTCCAAACAAAGAAAATGTCCCCAAGTTGACATGAAATCTTATGACAATGACTACTGATTGATTTATGAAATATTGGATTAAAAATAATTTCAATTGATGTTTTTCACTTTCGAGGATGATCAATAACATAGTTTTAGTGCTTTAAAAACACTCTTGTAACAATCTAAACTTATAAAAAACTATGAATTAAGTTAAAATTATAGGGAATTCACTACTAAATTATTTGTTACATCTACATATATAGAACATGTTAATTAGACATCTAGTCAGATCATTATAATCGAAAATTCATTTATAGAGTTAAAAAACGATTAAAAGTAAGTGATATATTAAAAAATGACTACTGACTATTTTGTTGTTGTTTCACATTAAAAAATATTGTTGGTTTCAATTATTATTAATTTTTTTCAAACATTTATTTAAAATTCATTTGACATTTTGTTATGATTTGATGGGTGTGAATTTTATAAAAAGATTTAACAGAATTACTTGTTATATTATTAAATAAATTATATTTGGATGAATCCATATGTTGAATTTATGAATTATGACTCAATTTTATTTTTATTTTTTAAAATACTTTGTGTAGAGGGGTATTGATTGCAATATTTTTTCAAATTATAATGATTAACGAATTTATGAGATGATCCGTACTTAATTTACCAGAAACTTCTCAAAAACAAAACCATATTAGAAAAATATAAAAAAAAATTATAATGAAAATATTACATAAAACCATACTGTAATACAAATATTACATTGCAATATTAGTACAATTAAAAAATTTCATAAAAAATATTTACTTTAATGTGATATTTAAAAAAAATAATATAAAATTACAACCCAATATATAAAAAGAAAAATCTTATACCAAGCATTCTCCAATGATCATCATTCATACAAAATATCACCTCTATAAAAAACTAACTTCTATCTTTGTAAAAATACATAAAAATTAATAAAAATAAAAATTAAATGTTATATATTACATATATGATAAATTATATTATTACATAATTAAATATTAAATATATTATTAGTTATACTATTAATTATAATATTAATGACTATATTGTTAATTTTATATTAATTTATGATTAAGAATTATACAATTAATTAATAATTATATTATGAATAATTATTTAAAAATTTAATTAACAATCTATATAAATAATATTAGAAAATACTGAATACATTATACACAATATTAGTTATTAATACTTTTAATTACATAAATAGTTGTTAATAATTATATCATTAAACTAAAATGTCATTTTTAAATTGAAATCAAACACTTTGAGTCATATCAAGAACATCTTGTGTTGTATTGAGACAAGGTCAATTCCTACATGTTACAAATGAATTATGGATTGTTTTACTAATTTTGGAAGATAATATGATATATTTTACTTGGGTTTTATATTGTGAAATGCGTTTTGAACTAAAATGACCCTTTTAAATTGAAATCATGTACTTGGATCCATATCAGCTACATCATATGTCAAATTTATATGGTGTTAATTCATACACTTCATAAAATAATTTTTGATCATTTTCCCAATGTTATAAAATAATGGGAGCTCGTTTACTCATTTTTGACAAAGTGATGTGAATTTTAAACTAAAATGACACTATTATATGGAAAACATGCACTTGGAATCATTCCAAACATATCATGTGTTTGATTTACATGATATCAATCATTGATAATAGTAAATTAATTATAGTTCTTTTTATCGATGCTTGGAATCAATATTATCTTGTTTTCCCAATTTTGACTATATGACATGCGTTTTAAATTAAAATGAAACTTTTATATTGAATAATTCCACTTTGGGTCATACTGACCACATCGTATTTGAAATTTATGTTTGGTTGATTTGTACACATTAAAAAATAATTATGGATCATTTTAATATACTTTTAAGTTAATCTGAGATCATTTGATTGGCTTTGGATATGGGATGTGTTTTTAAAACTAAAACAAAACATTTATATTAATGACATTAATATTGATTGATAATGATCATATCATGTGTCAGATATGTGTGTGGTAAATTTTTTATACATCACAGGGGAATTATGGATCACTTTCTTAATGTTTGAAAATAATTCGAGCTCATTTTCAATGTTTTGTCTATATGATAAGAATTTAAAAAAAATAAATTTTTTATACTAAAAACACACTCTTTGACTCAAAGAATCCACATTGTGCATAAAATTTATAGGAGTTAAATTTTTATATATTACAAATAAATTAGGAATCATTTTTCTAATGTTTTAAATCAATCAGATGTTTTTTTTATTCTTGGAAATATGGCATGCATTTTAAACATAAATAACATTAATGATGAATCATACTATCCATATCATGTTACATATTAACATGTAATTGATTTCAATATATCTCAAATGAATTATGTATTTTTTTCCTTAATGTTTGAGAATATTCTAATCATATTTTCTCGATCTTGACTAGGTGACACATTATAAATTAAAATGAAATGTTTATATTAGAAACACACACATTGAGTCACACTCACCACATCATGTGTGGGATTGATTTGTGGTTGACTCTTACACATTAAAAATGAATTATGTATCAACAACCAAATTTTTTAAAAAAAATTCAGCTCATTTTATCTATTTTGACAATGTGTCACACATTTGAAACTAAAATGACAATTTTATATTCAAAACCCACTCTTAGGGTCAAACCAGCCACATCGTGTGTTGGATTGATGTGTCGTTAATTGATAAGGGAAAAAAATAATTATGAATCATTTTAAAAATGATTACAGATAATAAAGGTACATTAACTCAATTTTGGAAACGTGACATTCATTTTACACAAAAATGACACATGAAAACATGTAGTATGACTCATATTAGCCACATCGTGTGTCAGATTTTCATGAAGTCGATTACTAAACATAAAATTTTTAAATGGATCACTTTTATAAGGATAGAAAACAATACAAGCTTGTTTTATTCATTTTGTCTTGGTGATGTGTATTTTAAACTCAAATGGACCTTTTATATTGAAAATACACACTTTACGTCATAATGGCCACATAGTGTGTCAGATTGACATGAATTAAATTCTTATACATCAAACATGAATTTTGGATACCTTTCCTAATGTATCAATACAATTAAATATTGTTTTATTGATTATGGATTGGTGATGCTTGTTTTAAACTCAAATGGCACTTTTGATGTAAGACACACACTTCGAGTCATACAGACCATATCGTGTGTTGAATTGACATGAAATTAATTGATATAATCCACATAATTAATTATAAATAATTTTAATATATAATAATGACAATATGAACTCATTTTCAAATATTTTCATATATGATTTGTTTTATAAACGAAGATGACAGTTTATTTGAAAACATGCACTTTGATTCATACCAAACACATCATCTGTCAGATTGATGTTCCGTCATTTCCTATAATTTAAAAATAAATTATATATTTCTGTTAAAATTTTTTAAATCAATCTGTGCTGATTTACTTTCTTTTGATAATGCGATGAAAATTTAAAACAAAAATTACACTCTAATATTGAGAACATGAACTTGGAGTCATTCTGGCCGCATCATGGGTCAAATTAATGTGATTTTGATTCCAACATATTAAAAATGAATTACGGGTTAAGTGCATAAGTTTAAAATAAATTAGATCTTTTTTACTCATTTTTGGAAATGTGATGTGTGTTTTAGAGTAAAATGACACAATTAATATGAAAACATGCACTTTGAGTCATACCAGCCACATCGCGTGTCCAATTGAAAAAAATTAAATTTCTACATTGTAACAGCCCAAGATTTTATGAAAAATATTCTTTTTAATTGAACTAATGTCTTGTGTTGTACGCAACAAAAAAAGGAGCTTGCACAACACGCATCCTTGACTTGCCTTGCATTACACGCAATCGCAACCTTCCTCGATAGCATGTGTAGTACGTAATACTGAGTTTCACAAAACAACGATATGCTATTAAAATATTATTAAAACTAGCGGTTATGAATAGTAATAACCACTTTTTAAATTTTAGAAATTTTAGCTCTCAAAATGGACTTCATTTTTGGATTCGGAGTATCGAATTTAGCCTAAGGTGAAATTTTGGTACTTTTCGGATAACATTCATATTCTGATGAATAGTGAAAATTACTAAATTATAATTAAAAACAACTTTTTTAATCAAAATAATTAATAGTGATAAATCATTAATTTGAGTGGTTTTAAATTATATTTAGAATATATTTTTAAAATTTAATAAAATGTTGGTCATTGGATGTAATTTCACATTTAAACCAGACATAATCAAGTGTCAATCTTTTGATAGATATTGTTTCTTAAAAACCCGCTATTTGTTTTAACAGCGGGATTTAATTATAAAATTAATTAAAGAAATTTCGATGTTATGAATTTGGTAAAATAGACTTCATTTTTGAATTCGGAATATGAAATATAGCTTAGGATGAAATTTTGGCATTTTTCTGAAAACTTTCAATTTTTGATGAATAGTGAAACCACTAAGTGGTAGGTTAAAAACTGAATTTTGCATAAAACTTAATTTTACCGCTTCTGTGAATGGAATTTCGAAAATCCAACAGACACGGTTAATATCAAGGACTAAAATGTGGTTCAATGAGATGAAAATAATTTTTGGTGAATAGTAACTTTTTACTTTTTTTACCACGGTTAATAGTAAATAGGGTAACTAAGGGTAAATATGATATTACTATTACCCTAACACATGTCCTAATTCTATTGGATAAGTGTAATTCGACCAAAAACAACCTTATGAATATAATATGACCATTTAGGTCCACTTGGATTAGATAATGACATTTAATATTATTTTATTTAATGAATAGTTAAAATAGTTAAAATCAATGTTCAATAACTAAAACATTTTTAATATGGGGTTATAAATAAGAGAAATTCGACTATAAATATTCATTAGAAATATAAAAAGATTTCCTACATAATGATATTTTATTTATAATTTTTAGACTTTAAATAAATTAATTTAATTATGACACAACGATGATGCAGTAATTACCCTTTTAAGAAAATATTAACATAATTGATGTTATAAATGCACAAATGAATGTAATTTGAGACTTTGTATGAATTCCACTAATTTTCTAGGTTATTATGATATATTAGTGTTTATTTAATTAACTTGGTTCGAACATATAATTCTGTTATGACTTTCACAAAAATCATATATCAAATAGTGTCAAAATTGACACAAAATAGTTTTTAAAACAAATATTATATTAGTAATTGTTATTTTATTCTTAAAAATCTAAGGTTCGGCCAGATGACTTAGATAAGGATATATATATTAATAATAAACAAATTGGGGTTCGTTTGGCATGTTATAGTAAGTGTATTAACCATATAGTGAAAGAAAACAAAAAGACACGGTAAAAGTTAAATTATTTAACTTAGAGTTAAATCTAATTGATAAGGTTAAAATAATACCCTAAACTTGTCTAAATCCTATTGGATGATAGGATTTCGACCCAGCCCCACTTTAGCATCGAAATAAGACCCTTTGGAACCATTATAAACCGATTTTGACTTTAATATAAAATAATATTTTGAGATATTCCTAAGGTGCCCCTCTCCTCCCTTATAAAAGGGGACCTCCTCCCCCTCCTCCTCAAACCAATTTGAGCACTCAAGCTCGGCCAAACCCTGCCAAAATCCCTTCTCCACTTCCCTAGAATAATCCTAGAGGTCCTGGTCTTCTTCAAAGACCAATCTTAGTTCCCTAAGTGGAGGATTCAAAGAGGCGTTTCAAAGAAGAGGTAATATCCATTACCGATCTTTTCAATTTCTTTCTTCTTCAACTTCTTCTTCTTTAGTTGTTTCATGATAAAGTAATAACATAAGTATTTCTTATATACTGATATGTTATTATAAATATGAAACAACTCTAATTCACCTTCTATCCATCCTACGGAAAAATGAAATCACCGCGCGTGCGTACGTACGGAATACCGTCTCCACGCCGTGGTGTAATCTATTTTCCGCCACCACCTTAATTTGATAGGTATGATGGTTTAATGAGTAAATATATATGATTATTATAAATTGATATTGATACTGAAATAGTATACATACACTTCAACACAATTCCACGACCATGGGAACGATATCATCGCTCGTGCGTACGTACGGACTACCGTCTCCACGACGCGATGAGATTCATTCTCAATGATTAACCATTCATGAATGATTATAAAGTATATATAATAAGTTCTAATGAAATATATCTCATAATAATGATACTGGAATTATTTATATTTATATGTATGTAATATACTTAATTCCATTCAATTCAATAAGGAAACGAAAACAGCGTTCATGCGTACGTACGGACTACCGTCTCCATGAACGGTGTATTTCCTTCCATTTACTGATTCATTATATATATGTATATTCTGAATATATATATAAATCATGTTTTATATTCTGTAATTATTTAATCATGATCTAAGTAATCATATGAATAATTACAAGTCAAACACGGACGACAAATGAAACAATTTTACCCAAAACGCTCTTTAACATAAAATTTACAAAAGAACGGGTAATATAAAAGTCATAAGTGAACCATATATGATATCGTAACAATGAATATGATTCTGTAATAAGTCAATGACATTATTTAAATCATTATACAGGAGGTTCAGACTCTTACGAAGCAAATCGGACCTAAGGTAAGGGAAATATCACAATCTCATTTTTATCTGATATTGTTTATACTTTGGTATTTACTGGGTTGTATTTTATCATCCGCATCCATGTTTCCTCAATATGTAATATTATTTCAATCCACCTACAATTGTTTAAATCCATTTTTACCCTTTGGTGAGTTTATAGTAAAAGATATGAAAGGAATCTTTTGTCGTTTTTCGTACGAGGTACTTTTTGACTTTTCCGACAAAAGTACGAAGAATGTTTTTTTTAACTTATACGGCATGAAGGATTCTTAAAACATTATTTCCAAGAAGCTTCCTTTACAATTATTCAAGTTTATTTTTAATCAACTTCTTTTAGTTTAAAATTGTATGACATGTTAAGAAAGGAAAAGTGTTTTTGAAGTAGAAAGGATATTTTCCGCAAGAATGGAGTTCAAGTATTTTATCAAAATTATTTTCCATCTAAGATAATAAAAGGGTTTTGTTTTTATCCCTATTATTACATTGATTTGATTATGCTTTGAGGGAATTATTTTTATGAAGTCATTTACCTTATATGATTTGTTTTATGATGTAATGATGTTTCAAGAATCACATTTTTGTTATATGTGTTATGCAATGATGTATGATTTATGATTTTGTGGCACACATAAGAAAGGATTCATTATAAGATGGGTGGGACCTATATCTCCCTCCAATGCATTGGGTAAAGATTTTATATCTCATGAGATAGACATGGCTTGAATGGTAGGTTATACCGGTTCAATGAAACAGGACTGAAACGAGGGTTACTCGATTCAGAAAGGGACTTTTTCCACTAAGATAGTCTTGGAAATGAGTCTTGACTAACAAGAAATGATTCTCTATGATTATGTGTGAATGCCAAAAAGTTTCATGTTTTAAGATATGATTATTGTGATTACATTTCGCTGCCATGATTTATCCCATGTTATGAAATTATGATCTCTTTTTCAGGTTAAGATTTCCAAAAGTTATGTGCTTGTGTATATGATGTGATTGATATTTCTTTTGTTTACCCTTACTGAGCATTTGAGCTCACCATTTTATGTTTTCTTTTCCCCAGGATATAAAAAAGGGTTTTAGGTAAAAAAAAGGGAAGATCTTTATGAGAGATATTGAAGATCTTTCACCACGATTAGAAGATTATGTTCCGAGTTTCCAAAGACACTAAACTATTACGATCCTTGTGTGTGTGTTTTTGTTATGTACCAAGTATTCCGCAAAAGTAATGTAATGTCCATGTACGTCAAGCTTCGGGTCTCTACAGTTGGTATCAGAGGAAAGGTTTAGTCAACCTTTGGAAACTAAGATGCCAGAACTTTAGTGAGATCCATAGAGATATTTATAAGGTATGTCTAGGGATGTCCCTAAGGATAAGTATACATATAGGATACAGTCCTAGAACTACGGTAACGATCATAGAATTTAACCTAAGATGTTAGATATTGAGGATACTCCACCTTTATTATGTTGTTTTCCCTAGCATGATTTTTGTCTCTCACACTATTCTTTTTGGGTTTTAGACGATGGCTGGAACCCGAAGGAACCGTGTTGATCAATGCAATGGACAATGCAATGATTGTCCTCCTGAACAAACAAATGTTATGGGAGATGGAGTGCAAAATCAAATTGCTATACTTACACAAGCTATGAATCATTCTGGACTTCCAAATGAGTAGAGAAGGGAACAATATTCTATTGAGTCCTCCATGAGGCAACGTCCACCTTCTTTCAGTGGGTCTTCTGATCCACTTGTTGCTGAACAATGGATCAGTACCACTGAAAAGATATTTTCAGTTCATCAATATTCTAAACATGATAAAGTCATCTTAGCAATATATCGTTTGGAAGGTGAAGCTGATCAATGGTGGAATCTTATCAAGAATACAAGGGAAAGAGATGAAATTGAGTCCATGGAATGGGACGAGTTCAAGAACTTATTTTTCAATAAGTACTTCCCTCGTATTCTTCGAACAAAGATGGAGAAGGAGTTTCTTGAACTAAAGCAAAAGGATGATGAATCTGTTGGTATATACGAAGCGAATTTTACAAGACTTGCAAGGTATGCATCTGGCATTATCATCCAACCTGAAAGTAAAGTTCATCGATTTTTCAGTGGCTTAAAACCAAGTCTTCGAAGGTCATTATCTATAAGAGACTTCAGTAGCTATGAAGAAATTGTGCGTTGTGCTATCAAGGTAGAAATGGAAGTTGGTGTTACATATCCATCTCATGGTTTTGACAAGAAACGAAAGATGGAGTTAAAGGAGAAATCTCAGAATAATGGTGAAAAGAAGATGAATGTTTCCTTATGCACAAAGTGTGGAAAGAAGCATGGTGGAGATTGTCTTAAAGGGACTAGAAAATGTTTTAAGTGTGGAAAAGAAGGTCATCGAGCAGCTGAGTGTCGAAGTAATGGAAAAAGGGTTTCTAATGATGTGAATAAAGCAAACACTGCAGAGAACGCACCACCAACACTTCAATGCTTCAAGTGCAAGGAAATGGGGCATTATGCTAATAAATTCCCTAATCCAAGGGTTAGTGATGATCAACATGAGCAACCACTGAAGGCAAAGGACAAAGGGAAGTCACATGCGATCACTATTGGAAATGTTGAATATGACAACGATGTGGTGGAATGATTAAGTGTTTATGTAATGGGATTCCAAAATAATGTTGTATCATTGAGTATTGCAATATTTATTGATGTGGTATTCAAAGTGATTGAGATATTTTTTGGAAATAAGATGATATGCGCATAATGAAGGGAAAACGAGAAAATGAAATGATTAATAGTATTCATGAGCTCATGATTGATATAAGGACTAAGTGATATCATGGTTTGAGTATATAGAATTTTGAGGATTTTGGTATGTGGAAAGTGTTAACTTTAAATTGCATTCATGTTTTCACTAAGGTATTCAAGAGAATACATGATTAAGGACTTTGAATGTTTGGAATGTGACCAACAAAACATATCTTATGATATATGGGGATCAACGATGGTATTAAATCTCTGGTAATCGTTTTCACTATGTTATGAGAGTGGACTGCAGTATTATGGATAAGCCTAAAGATTGAAATGGATTATGTTGGACATAAGTGAGTATTGTTTAAGGATAGAAGTTTTTTTTCGATATTATTGATGGGATGTTATAGTAATGTAGTTTTAGAAAAAGGACAACCTGCAGGACGGGCGACAACCCATCGCTTCAGACAAGGCTGTGGGAATCGAACCCACAACCAAAGTGCGACTGGCCTTTATCGCCTACCACTAGCCTACATGAATTCCCTGTTTAGTAGAAACTAGATTTATTATATTAAGCAGTATGATATATGAAGTATAATTCCATTTTAGGAACCATATGTGATTAATCTCACTATAGATCGACTTATGTATATAATTTTTTCTAACCTTTTGTTTGAGACAGATGGAATGACCCGTCATTCTATCACATGATCTGCTAACACTTCACGAAGAACAAATTCAACTTCATTTATTTAAGAGATGAAGTGGAAATTGTTCAAGGCATGGACAACAGTGAGAATGTACCAAAATAAAGAAAGTATTTATTCTAATTCAAATTTTCAACTTTAGGTAAATGATCTTGAAAACCAAAAATGTTGTCCTAGTGATCTTATACCTGATGAATCATAAGGAACCTTAGATCGTCACAAATTTATGGATTTGTGATTGTTGACTTTTCCATAGCCATGTTCTCTACCACTCTCAATCAGAACATGATGGTTTGATTTTTCTTCCATATCCATATTTTCACCTATGTGGAAAACCAGTGATTAGTTTATTTGTGTAACCATTAAGTTTCATACTTTTGTTTTAAAATATTGGTTTTGGTATTCCTTTTTACGATGTCGGTTTCTATTAAAGAAACTTTTGAATAGTAAACCATTTATAACCCCGACGAATTTCGAGGGAGAAATTCATTTTAAGGGGGGTAGAATGTAACAGCCCAAGATTTTATGAAAAATATTCTTTTTAATTTCAATAATGTCTTGTGTTGTACGCAACACAAAAAGGAGCTTGCACAACACGCATCCTTGACTTGCCTTGCATTACACGCAATCGCAACCTTCCTCGATAGCGTGTGTAGTACGTAATACTGAGTTTCACGAAACAACGATATGCTATTAAAATATTATTAAAACTTGCCGTTATGAATAGTAATAACCACTTTTTAAATTTTAGAAATTTTAGCTCTCAAAATGGACTTCATTTTTGGATTCGGAGTATCGAATTTAGCCTAAGGTGAAATTTTGGTACTTTTCGGATAACATTCATATTCTGATGAATAGTGAAAATTACTAAATTATAATTAAAAACAACTTTTTTAATCAAAATAATTAATAGTGATAAATCATTAATTTGAGTGGTTTTAATGTATATTTAGAATATATTTTTTCAATTTAATAAAATGTTGGTCATTGGATGTAATTTCACATTTAATCCAGACATAATCAAGTGTCAATCTTTTGATAGATATTGTTTCTTAAAAACCCGCTATTTGTTTTAACAGCGGGATTTAATTATAAAATTAATTAAAGAAATTTCTATGTTATTAATTTGGTAAAATAGACTTCATTTTTGAATTCGGAATATGAAATATAGCTTAGGATGAATTTTTGGCATTTTTCTGAAAACATTCAATTTTTGATTAATAGTGAAACCACTAAGTGGTAGGTTAAAAACTGAATTTTGCATAAAACTTAATTTTACCGCTTCTGTGAATGGAATTTCGAAAATCCGACAGACACGGTTAATATCAAGGACTAAAATGTGGTTCAATGAGATGAAAATAATTTTTGGTGAATAGTAACTTTTTACTTTTTTTACCACGGTTAATAGTAAATAGGGTAACTAAGGGTAAATATGATATTACTATTACCCTAACACATGTCCTAATTCTATTGGATAAGTGTAATTCGACCAAAAACAACCTTATGAATATAATATGACCATTTAGGTCCACTTGGATTAGATTATGACATTTAATATTATTTTATTTAATGAATAGTTAAAATAGTTAAAATCAAAGTTCAATAACTAAAACATTTTTAATATGGGGTTATACATAATAGAAATTCGACTATAAATATTCATTAGAAATATAAAAAGATTAGCTACATAATTATATTTTATTTATAATTTTTAGACTTTAAATAAATTAATTTATTTATAACACAAAGATGATGCAGTAATTACCAATTTAAGGAAATATTAACATAATTGATGTTATAAATGCTCAAATGAATGTAATTTGAGACTTTTTATGAATTCCACTAATTTTATAGGTTATTATGATATATTAGTGTTGATTTAATCAACTTGGTTCGAACATATAATTCTTTTATGACTTTCACAAAAATCATATATCAAATAGTGTCAAAATTGACACAAAATAGTTTTTAAATAAAATATTATATTATTAATTGTTATTTTATTCTTAAAAATCTAAGGCTCGGCAAAATGACTTAGCTAAGGATATATATATTAATAATAAACAATTTGGGGTTCGTTTGACATGTTATAGTAAGTTTATTAACCATATAGTGAAAGAAAACAAAAAGACATGGTAAAAGTTAAATTATTTAACTTAGAGATAAATCTAATTGATAAGGTTAAAATAATACCCTAAACTTGTCTAAATCCTATTGGATGATAGGCTTTCGACCCATCCCCACTTTATCTTTGAAATAAGACCCTTTGGAACCATTATAAACCGATTTTCACTTTAATATAAAATAATATTTTGAGATATTCCTAAGGTGCCCCTCTCCTCCCTTATAAAAGGGTACCTCCTCCCCCTCCTCCTCAAACCAATTTGAGCACTCAAGCTCGGCCAAACCCTGCCAAAATCCCTTCTCCACTTCCCTAGAATAATCCTAGAGGTCCTGGTCTTCTTCAAAGACCAATCTTAGTTCCCTAAGTGGAGGATTCAAAGAGGCGTTTCAAAGAAGAGGTAATATCCATTACCGATCTTTTCAATTTCTTTCTTCTTCAACTTCTTCTTATTTAGTTGTTTCATGATAAAGTAATAACATCAGTATTTATTATATACTGATATATTATTATAAATATGAAACAACTCTAATTCACCTTCTATCCATCCTACGGAAAAATGAAATCACCGCGCGTGCGTACGTACGGAATACCATCTCCACGTCGTGGTGTAATCTATTTTCCGCCACCACCTTAATTGGATGGGTATAATGGTTTAATGAGTAACTATATATGATTATTATAAAGTGATATTGATACTGAAATAGTATACATACACTTCAACACAATTCCACGACCATGGGAACGATATCATCGCTCGTGCGTACGTACGGACTACTGTCTCCACGTCGCGATGAGATTCATTTTCAATGATTAACCATTCATGAATGATTATAAAGTATATATAATAAGTTCTAATGAAATATATGACATAATAATGATACTGGAATTATTTATATTTATATGTATGTCATATACTTAATTCCATTCAATTCAATAAGGAAACGAAAATAGCGTTCATGCATACGTACGGACTACCGTCTCCATGAACGGTGTATTTCCTTCCATTTACTGATTCATTATATATATGTATATTCTGAATATATATATATAAATCTTGTTTTATATTCTGTAATTAAGTAATCATGATCTAAGTAATCATATGAATAATTACAAGTCAAACACGGACGACAAATGAAACAATTTTACCCAAAACGCTCTTTAACATAAAATTTACAAAAGAACGGGTAATATAAAAGTCATAAGTGAACCATATATGATATCGTAACAATAAATATGATTCTGTAATAAGTAAATGACATTATTTAAATCATTATACAAGAGGTTCAGACTCTTACGAAGCAAATCGGACCTAAGGTAAGGCAAATATCACAATCTCATTTTTATCCGAGATTGTTTATACTTTGGTATTTACTGGGTTGTATTTTATCATCCACATCCATGTTTCCTCAATATGTAATATTATTTCAATCCACCTACAATTGTTTAAATCCATTTTTACCCTTTGGTGAGTTTATAGTAAAAGATATGAAAGGAATCTTTTGTCGTTTTTCGTACGAGGTACTTTTTGACTTTTCCGACAAAAGTACGAAGAATGTTTTTTTTAACTTATACGGCATGAATGGATTCTTAAAACATTATTTCCAATAAGATTCCATTACAAGTATTCAAGTTTATTTTTAATCAAATTCTTTTAGTTTAAAATTGTATGACATGTTAAGAAAGGAAAAGTGTTTTTGAAGTAGAAAGGATATTTTCCTCAAGAATGGAGTTCAAGTATTTTATCAAAATTATTTTCCATCTAAGATAATAAAAGGGTTTTGTTTTTATCCCTATTATTACATTGATTTGATTATGTTTTGAGGGAATTATTTTTATGAAGTCATTTACCTTATATGATTTGTTTTATGATGTAATAATGTTTCAAGAATCACATTTTTGTTATATGTGTTATGCAATGATGTATGATTTATGATTTTGTGGCACACATAAGAAAGGATTCATTATAAGATGGGTGGGACCTATATCTCCCTCCAATGCATTGGGTAAAGATTTTATATCTCATGAGATAGACATGGCTGGAATGGTAGGTTATACCGGTTCAGTGAAACAGGACTGAAACGACGGTTACTCGATACAGAAAGGGACTTTGTCTACTAAGATAGTCTTGGCAATGAGTCTTGACTAACAAGAAATGATTCTCTATGATTATGTGTGAATGCCACAAAGTTTCATGTTTTAAGATATGATTATTGTGATTACATTTCGCTGCCATGATTTATCCCATGTTATGAAATTATGATCTCTTATGCAGGTTAAGATTTCCAAAAGTTATGTGCTTGTGTATATGATGTGATTGATATTTCTTTTGTTTACCCTTACTGAGCATTTGAGCTCACCCTTTTATGTTTTCTTTTCCCCAGGATATAAAAAAGGGTTTTAGGTAAAAAAAGGGAAGATCTTTATGGGAGATATTGAAGATCTTTCACCACGATTAGAAGATTATGTTCAGAGTATCCAAAGACATTAAACTATTACGATCCTTGTCTGTGTGTTTTTGTTATGTACCAAGTATTCCGCAAAAGTAATGTAATGTCCATGTACGTCAAGCTTTGGGTCTCTACATACATGTCCCACATGAATTATAGATAATTGTCCTAAATATTTATAACAAAATGAGTTCTTTTTCTTATTTTTGTTAATTTGATAAACATTGTAAATTAAAATTACACTTTTAAAATTTATATCATGCAATTTGAGTCATATCAACCACATGATGTATTCAATTAATTTTCCGACAATGAATAATCATCAAAAAAGAATTATGGAAAATTTTATTGTCGTTTTTATTCAATCGGATCTTTTTCTCATAATTTTGAAAATGGGACGTTCATTTTAAACTAAAATGGTACTTTTATAATATGAAATCAAACTTGTACTCATACCTAACACATCAAATGTTAGATTAATTCCCATCAAATTAATACATCCAAAAATGAATTATTTATCATTGAACAAAATTTTCAAGATAATTCTAGCTCTTTTACACTATTTTGGCTATTTATATAGCATTTTACACTAAAATGACACTTGAATACATTATCTTAGGGGCATATCAGTTATATAATATGTCAGATTAATGTGTGGATGATTTCTATATATCATAAATAAATTATTGTTTTTTAATAATCATTCGACAAAATTTACCCCATTTTATGGACTTTTTCTATGTAAAACCCCTTTTAAACTAAAATGATACTAATATTGAAAACACATGCTATAATTCATAGAAGCCACATCATGTTTCATATTGATGTGAAATAGATTCCAACATTTCACACATGAGTAATTGATCATTTTATTAATGTATCAAGATAATGTGAGCTTGTTATCTTGATTTTGTCTTTATAACATGTGTTTTAATCTAAAAGGACACCTTCAATAGGAAAACATGCACTGTGAGTCATATCGGCCACATCCAATGTCAGATTGGCTTTAGTCACTTCCTACAAGGAAAAAATTTATTATAGATATTTTTTATAAATTATAAATAAAATATGAAAAAAATTTCTCTACTTTTATAAGTGTTGAGTTTTTCAAAAAAAATTAATTTTTTAATATTAAAACATTAACTTTTATTCATACTACCTATATTGTGTGTTGGTGTGACAAAAGGTAGATTCCTACATATCATAAATTAATTTTGGATCATTTTCCTAAAGTATTAAAATAATTGGGGGTTTTACTTGGTTTTCAAAATGTGATATGAGTTTTATACTAAAACTAAACATTGATATTGAGAAAACTCACTTATAGTCATTCAAGTGAAATCATGTGTCGTATTTACATGATGTAAATTCCTATATGTCAAAACGAATTATAGATTTTTTTTCCAAACATTTCAATACAAGTTTATCTTGTTTACTTAATAAAGGATATGTTGAATCTATTTTAATGTAAAATGATAATTATAATGTAAAAGACACGCACATTGAGTCATAACAGACACATCATATGTTGGATTTATGAATAGTAATTTCCTAAACATCATATAGGAATTATAGATTATTTTCCTAGTATTTGAAAAAATATATTATCTGATTTTATCAGTTATGATAATGTAGTGAATGTTTTTAACTAAAACAACACATTTAACTTTAAAATAAACACTATGTGTCGTAAATACTAAATCACCAATTGAATTTATCTGAGGTCAATTCCTACAAATCATAATGAAATTATGGATCATTTTCTAATAATTTGAATAAAGTAAGAGGAAATTATTATTATATTTGATACTATGAAAACCATTTTAAACTAAAACAACACTTTTATAATTAAAATATTCACATTGATTAGTAGTTACCACATCATATGTCATATTGATGTGTGGTTGACTCATATAAATAAGAAATGAATTATTTATCATTATATTAAAATTTTAAGACAGTCCAATATTGTATACATGGTATTGAAAATTTGACATATATTTTAATTTATATTACCTTATAGAGATCAATTAATCTCTAAACATTTTCATCTATGAACTTTGATTCAACTTCCTCGATAGTTAATTCATCATCTCTACTTAATCCTTAGATATGGATATGGGTGAGTCTACTCTATTAGTATATATAATATATTTAAATGTTATGTATTTGGTTGAATCAAACATGAGATTAAAGGAATTTATATAGATTCTTTATTTTGAGGTGGCTATTATTATAACAGGGAATAGGTTATTTTTGAAAACTCCTAAAAATACATAAAGACACAAAAATAAAAATGATGTGGCTATGATAATATAAGTTACATAACTATAAGATGTTACTATGTTTTTAGATTTATGATTATACAGATCATTACCCATTTCCCTCATTACATTATCTCAACTGTATATTTAAAGAAAATCTCTCATAAGCATGAGAAGCATCGAACATATTATTAGCTCTTGTAGAATCCGTAGATTGTATCACTCCATGATACTACTCCCTGAGAAAAAAATTTCAATTATTTATTTCTTTACACATTCATCAACATTGTGATATATAGTTTCTACAAACTCATCCTAAACCCAAATGCAAGTAAATTTGATAGTGTTGGAAATAAATGTGTGTTCAATTAGGAAACAATTATATACCCTTTAAAAAAATTTAAAAATTATAATAAGAATATTAATATTGATGTAATCACATGATATGATGTTTTTGTATATGTATCTTAAATGTTTTACTAAATATGGAGTGCATCTGTAAATTTAGGTGTAATTTGGTGCATTTGAACTTCTCTCCCAAAATTATTTGTCTTGTTATAAATAAGATTATGTTGATTCTCCCAGATGCAACACCCTCTACCAAAAAATTCATAAAATTGTCATTAGGAAAAGGAAAAATGGGAGGTGGAGGATCATCAACCATATAAACTCTCCCAAGAGGGACCAAAATATATTACGTTGATTAATTCTCATTAGAATGACTGGTGGAAAAAATCTAAAAAAATTGGATTGAAATTTAAAATGTATGATTAGAATGACTATATAACTAGCATATTTCAAATAATACATGAATTTTTTTAGGTGAATTAATATCTAAGAATTATGATACAAATGCTTCACAACGAAATTGTATATCTACCTTAATTGATTGTACAATATCGCAAACATAATTTGTAATCACCTCCAATTGATTTCACCAAATATTCTAACACCTTGTATTATGCCCACTCATCTCTAAAAAAAATTAGTTCTTCTTTTTGTAATAAATCGTACCTTATTTTAGGAATGTTTTTCTTTTCTAGTAGTTTTTGAGAAAAAAAATGTTTTTCGGGAGGTTCTTTAGGGATGTAAAGTTGGCGTATGGTCTGAAAAAACTGTGCGGCCTTCCCGAGAAACCATGCACCCTTGATAGTAAGCTCCGTATAGGCGGCACAATGTTTGTCGGACCATGCGAGCAAGTTGCGCAATATCCCTAGGTGAGACAGTGGGCTCCGCACGGGTGGGGCACGGTTTTCCCAAACCGTGGGGGAAAGTTGTGTGGTGTCCCTGGGTGAGATAGTGGAAACCACACGATTAGCGCATAGTTTTTCAAACTATGATGGGTAACCGTGCTGCCACATAAAGATAGGGTTTTAAAGTCTCGGGCTACTCGTGATTTTCCATTCCTCCACCATTATTCCTAGTACTTTTGGCTCGTGTGGGAGTTACAATTTTCAGAGGTTTGGGGAGATCCTGGGCTCTTTTTAGTGGCAAATCGAAGGGGTTTCTTTGCGTATCAAAGAAATTTATCCTCAGGTAAGTCCCTCTTTTGGTTCTTTGAGGTTTTAGTTAGGGTTGTCCCTCTTCCTCTCGTAGTTTCCTAGATCTACATGGGTTTCATGTAGATCTAGGGTTGTGTTACCTTTTTGTGTGAAAGGTTGAGCTTTTTGATTCTAGTGAAGGGTTTTTGAGGTGGTTTAGAGGAGGCAATCACCTGGATTGGAGTGAGTTTGGGAAAAGGGTCGATTTATCCAAACCCTAAGAGGTAAGTGGTTTGCGGCTTCCGATTTAAGTTCTTTTAATTGTATGTGAAAAATCACCAATACCCATGAATGGGGTATTGTGTGTTTACCGTTTTTAACATGGCTAATTTCCTAATTTTCTGGTGTGTGCGAGTAGAGGTTATTTATATGTGAATAGGATTGATTATTGTGCTTTGGAGGTGTTACCCAGGATTGTTTTGTTTATGACTGTTTGGTTCTGCATAGCCTAATAGGAAGCTTTGTTTGTTTCCCAAGCCTAGTGTTATTGGATGGAGTGATCTTGTCATCTGACATGCTGATATATTGTAGACTACTAGCCCTATAGTTCTATAGATTTACTTGGACATATTGCACTGCTAGGCTCATGGACCGACATAGGGCCATGAGAATCTGGTGTGGTAGAGTATAAGGGGAATTGACCGGGTGAGCTTCTTCAAAGAATCTTTGAGCACATAGGCTATAAAGGGGATTTACCGAGTGATCATCCTCAGAGATCCTACAACCACTTGGGGCTATAAGGTGAATTGACTGAGTGTGGTTTTTTGGAGAGTCCTTGATTTCTTTAGAATATAAGGGGATTGACTGCGTGATCGTCCTTAGAGAGTCTTTGTTTGAAATGATCGACCTGGAATATAAGAGGAATCGACCGGGTGAGATTCCTCAGAGTGTCCTAGACCATGGGGATATAAGAGGAATTGACGTGTGAGCTTCCTCGGAGAGTCTTGCTTTAATTAGGCTATACAGCGAATGACTGAGTGAGCTTCCTCAGAGTGTCTTGCTTTACCTTATATGATAAAGTGATTGACTGTGAGAGCTTCCTCAGAGTGTCTTATTATATTCATATACAGAACCAGAGGGGTTAGACTGAGTGTTCTATCCAGAGATGTTCTTGTACTTTTTAGGCAGGGCCATTGGGGATGGATGTGAGTACTTCCAAGAGGGTTACCTATTGTGACTATCTACCTTGTTTAGTTATTGTTTGATATCTGAAACTGTGGAATTTTGATGTTGTTGGGTGTTATTACTGCTTCCTCTATTGTATGTATTTTTTTTACTTTTTTTGTCTACTCTTACAATGATGGAATAGTTTCTCCATTATCACACCCAAGGCCCTCGCTACTAGTCGGCAGCCTCTGGTGTTCGGGGAAATGTGCTTCAGAACATGTGACTAACCGGGTTCGGGGTGCCTCTGGGTGGCTTCCAAAACTGGGATGTTACAAAGTGGTATCAGAGGATTTCTTTTCTCTTGATTTACTATTTGGATCCTTAAACGAGGGATAGGACGGAATCGGTACTTGGTAATAAGTTGTGCTTGGGAGTAGCTAACCTGTGTATAGGGAAAATCCAACCTACCTCATTTATTGCAATTTCTTCGGGTTTTACATGTTTACGGTGGATCTAATTTTCACCGATGTGTGAATCACATGTTTTGTATTATTACTGTTGACATTATTGAGGTTCTATTTCTATTGTAAACCAATGATATGAGGGTATGCCATCTCATTCATCATATAGGCACTTTCTAGAAATCACATGTCATGCATTTTTTCCATGCCATGTAGGATGAAATAGTGATTGCATGTTGTTGTGATAGATGATGTGTAAAATATGCATTCTTCTTTGATCGTTTCTTTGATATAATTAACTATTATTTGATAGGGCATTGCTTTGTGTAATGTTCAGCATCAATGGATACCAATCTTTAGTTCATGAGTTGTTATGGGCCCTCATGGACCAGAATTTGGTGGATCATTTCACTGTTTTCCTTGTAATAACATGAATAAGATTCTAGAATTTTATTTTTGGGGAGTATGGGCCCTTGTGGATTGGAATTTGGCACTTTTAGTGTTTGTCTCAGTGTTTTCGAGGTTCCGGAGTTTTTTTTGAGGCTTACTATCGGGAAAAACCTAGAATACACGCCTTGTAGTGTTAAGTAAATGCCATGTGTTCTTCTGTTCGAGAAAAAACTTTTTTTCTTATGTACACACCATGTACTTTATGAACACGTCGTGTAGTCTCTAATTGTGTCGTAGGCCATCTGGGCAAAGACATGGGATGGGGAAAGTCTGGTGGGAACAAACCATGTACCATTTGAACATGCCATGCAGTGCAGACCCAGTGTCTGCCCATGTGACCATCAACACAGATTGATAAGACCATAATATATACACATCGTGTACCTATTAAACATGTCATATAGTCTAACCCAGGTACCCGGCCATGTCATGAACAACACGGGTCAGTGTTTTCCCTTCACGAACATGTCGTTTCTGTTCGGAACACGCCGCGTAGTGTGAGCTGGGTGTCAGGCCTTGTCACTAACAACATGAGCTAGGTGTTGTGCTCCTAGTGTGGAATAAGTGGGCATACGAGGCCACCATGATCGAGAGACCCAGTGGAGTGCTGATCTTGCGGCAAGATGAGTCACCAACAGAGCTTCTGTCAGATCTTTACTCCAGCAACTGGTGAAAAGGGTTCTTCTATGACTCCGTGTTCAGGATAAACACCACTAGTTTCTCACCAGTCTGGGAAATGGGGTTCATTCAGCCGTTTGGACCGAGATGGAGGTCATGGTCGTGGTATCCAGTTTCCCTGTGGTCATCAAAATTAGGGTGGATCAGCTCACAGTGGTCAGGCGGGGTCATAGGGTCATGGTACAGGCCGGACTTTGTAGTAGAGGAGAGCTAGTAGGAGTAGGATCTTGGACCTTCTACCGTTCGATGTATGATCTTAGTAGTCTCAATTCTATCTTATGCTATTTCTTATACAGTGCATTCCCATAGATTTATATATGTTGATGTCGTGGAGAGCCTTGGGCTCTACATCCTTTCTTCTACCTATATCTTGACACTAGACACTCTGTTGGGGATTAGAGCGGCTAGGGTATGTTAGTTCAAGGAGTACCCTCTAGAGGTAGGTGTGTGTAAATTTTTTATGGTACCTCTTTGTCCTAGATATGACAGGCTATGATGTCATTCTTTGAATGGACTGCCTAGTTCCCTTCCAGGAAGTCCTTGACTGTTATCACCACATGGTGAGTTTCATATCCCCATAGGGTGGATCATTTCTCCATAAGGGTGAGTGGGATGTCCTGACGAGTAGAGTGGGTCCAGAGCATCATGTGTAGGAGGCAGTTACAGCCCAGATTGATAGCCTTTATCTAGAGGACCAGAGGATATCAAAATTAGATCTTCCTACAGTGGTGGATTTTTTCAGATATTTCTTTATAGAGGACTTTTCAGGTTTGCCTCCTGAGTGCGAGGTATAATTTTCTATTGAGCTTGTTCTATGAGCGGAACTAGTGTCCATTCCACATTATAGGATGGCTGAACCTGAGTTTCAAGATCTCAATAAGTTGCTAGAGGATTTGTAGGAAAATGGTTTCATCCGACCCAGTACTTCTCCATGGTGTTTTCTTGTCCTGTTTGCGAAGAAGACAATTGACACCCTCAGGTATTGTGTGGACTTTCAGAAGTTTAACCAGTTAATATTCAATAACTGATATCCCTTACCTAGGATTGATGATCTCTTTGATCACCTTCGAGGAGTCCAGGTGTTCGCGAATATTGAATTTATGTCCGGTTACCATCAGCTGTGAGTTAGACCATCAGATATACCTCTTACAACCTTCTGAAGCAGGTATGGTATGTACGAGTACATGGTTATATAGTTCAGACTAATGAACGCGCCTTTAGTTTTCATGAAACAGATGAACCGAGTGTTCCATCCATACTTGGACTCTATCATGGTGATCTTCATGGATGATATCTTGGTGTACTCTCACACTAGACACAACCATGCTACCCATAATGAGATCATTTTGAGTACACTAAGGGAGCATTATATATACTCTAGTATATCAAAGTTACACTTTTGGATGGATCTGATTCACTTCATGGGTCATGTTATCTCTTAGGAAGGAGTATCAGAATACCTAGAGAATGTGAGGGTTGTAGTTTCTTGGGAGCAGCTAAAGAATGTCTTTGAGGTGCGGAGTTTTCTAGGGATGGATGGATACTACAGGAATTTCATATTGGACTTTTCATGATTAGCAGCAACACTGATAGGTCTTACTAAGAAGGGGGAGAAGTTCTTATGGTCATAATTCCTGTGAGTCAGCCATTCTGGAGCTGAAAAAGAGGTTGACTTCAGCACCGATAATAGTCTTTCCAGAGCCAGGGAAGAGCTATACTGTTTACTGTGATGCAACAGGTTTTGGTCTAGGATCTATTCAAATGTAAGGAGATTGATTCATTGCATACGGGTATTGATAGTTGAGGATACATGAGAGAAATTACCCGACGCACGATCTGGAGTAGGACGCTGTTGTCCATGCCCTATGCTGATGGATACATTATCTTCTGGGAGAGAATATTGTGGTTTTCACCGAATAAAAAATTATCATGTAAATATTCACTCAGTGTGATCTGAATTTGAGTCATCGCATGTTGGTTGAGTGCCTACAGTCCTTTGACTTTGAGCTAGCCTATACACATGGCAAAGGAAACACACTGGCTGATGAGTTGAGCAGGAGGACTCAAATACATGTAGTTCAGGAGGCCAGTAGTGAGTGGTAGCTTATGGATATGTTCTCTGAGATACATTTGGAGGTGCATGATAGTCATCGGAATAAGTTTCTTTCTTCTGTAGTTGTTACCTCTACTCTTCTGGATCGAGTTTGGATGAGGAAACTATTAGATTCTGAATGCCTTGTCATAAGGGAAAGCGGGTCAGGAGAGGACCCTATTCCTGGATGGACCATAATAAGGGATGAGATCTTTCATTTCCTGGGATGTGTATGGGTGCCAGAAGATGTACGTGAGGAGCTGATGTGGGATTTTAATTCCTCAGTTTGGGAAGTTCATCCTAGAATCAACAAGATGTATCGTGATCTACACCGTCAGTGTTGGTGGCCATATATGAATAGGGTCAATGCTAGTTTCGTCACAAGGTGTTCCACTTGTCAACAAGTGAAGTCGAAGCATCAGCGACCAATAGGGAATTTTCAATAGTTACTAATTCCCAAGTGGATGTGGAATGACGTTGTGATGGACTTCATAACCAGTTTTCCAAGGTCACCTTGAGGGAATGATGTTTCTTGGGTTTTCATTGACAAACTCACGAAGGTTTCTCAATTCTTTTCAATCAACGAGACCATCAGTGTTGATGAAATGGGACAGTTGTACATCAGATATATTGGGCGCTTATATGGAGTTCCACACTATATTGTTTTAGATAGGGATGCACATTTTTCTTCTTAGGTCTGGCAGGGGCTTCAAAAGGTGTTGGGTACCCAGGTAATTTTGAGTACAACATACCATCCCCAGAAGGATGGCCATCTCGAGCGTACAATTTTGGTTCTTGAGGAATTTCTCTGATCATGCATTCTGGGTTTTGGAGGATCTTTGGAGAAGCACATAACTCTTGTGGATTTTACCAATAACAATAGTTTTTAAGAGACTATTCATATGACACCATATGAGGCTTTTTACAGTAGGCCATGCCGGTGGCACTTATATTGGATGGAGGCATGGGAGGTGGCTTTATTGGGACCTCTTCTTGTTCAGGAGACCATCGAGCTGATAGAGTTGATTCGGAAGAGGATGGCTACTACACTGTTTCGATAGAAGTCTTATGATAATCAGCGGAGACGACCTATAGAGTTTGAGGCCAGGGATCAGGTTTTCCTGCGTTTCACACTGAGGTTGGGACACAAGAGGATTAAGCGACAGGGTATGCTTTTTCTTAGGTATGTCGGGCCATTTGAGGTGTTGGAGAGAGTTGGTCTGATGGAAAAACATTTGCAGTTACCTCATAGGTATAGGGATATGCATGATGTCTTCCATGTTTCACAGCATCAACATTACTTTTCAGATATATCTAATGTCTTTCAGCCTGAGGAGGTTGAGCTTGAAGTGGATGTGTCATTCGAGAAGCATCCTATTCATATTGTTGATCACAGTACAATGGTTATCAGTGGCAGGTCTATTACTCAAGTATTATTGCTATGGGAACACATGCAAGTACAATAAAAGACTAGGGAGAGGGATGGAGATGTACGTGCGCAATGGCTAGATTTGTTCAGGTGTTCTTCTTCTACACCACATGAGAAAAATATAGGGATGAATTTTTTTAACATGGGAAGTTTGTAAGAACCCGGACCATATTTTCAGGTATTGTTTCCTTTTATGCTTGTTTTTTAGAAAAAGTTGTTTTTTTGGAGGTTGTGCGGGGGTGTACGGTTGGCTCACGGTCTGAACAAACCGTGCAGCCAGCCCCAGAAACCGTGCACCCATGACAGTAGGCTCTACATGGGCAGCGCACGGTTTGTCAGACAGTGCGGGCAAGCCGTGCGAATTCCCAGGGTGAGACAGAGGGCTCCGTACATGCGGCACACGGTTTTCCCAAACCGTGTGGGTAAAGTCGTGTCATGTTCCCGGGTAAGACAGTGGCAACCGCATGTTTTGACGCATAGTTTTCCAAACCGTGCGTGGTAACCATGCGGCCACTTAATTTTTGGGTATTTATGTCCTGGGCCACACGGTATTTCCCATTCCTCCACCATTCCCCCCCTTACTCAATTCTCTTGTGGGATTTGCAATTTTCAGAGGTTAGAGGAGCTCCTTGGCTTGTTTTGGAGGGAAATTGAAGGGGTTTCTTGGCGGATCAAAGGGGGTTGTCCTCAGATAAGTCCCACTTCTGGTTATTTGAGGTTTTGGTTAGGGTTATTCCTCCTCCCCTTTTAGTTTCCTTGATCTACTAGGGTTTCATATAGATCTAGGGTTGTGTTGCCTTTGTGTGTTAATGTTTGATCGTGTTGATGTTAGGAAATGGTATTTGAAGTTGTTTCGAGGAGCCGTTTACCTGGATTTGAGTGCATTTTGGAAAATGGTCGATTTCGCCAAACCCTAAGACGTAGGTGGTTCGTGCCTTCCGATTTATGGTCTTTTAATTATATGTGCAAAATCTCCAGTACCCATGAATGGGGTATTGGGTGTTTAATATTTTTATCTCGGTTAATTTCATGCTTTTCTGGTGTGTGTGAGTAGCGGTTATTTGTATGTGAATCAGGTTAACTACTATTCATTGGAGGTGTTTCCCATGCATGTTATGTTTATGACCGTTTGGTTATACTTTTCCTGTTAGTCTTCTTTGTTTGTTTTCCATGACTAGTATAGTATGAGGGAGTTATCTTGTTATCTAACATGCTGATATTATGTAGACTTATAGCCAAGTAATTCTGTAGGTTTTCTTGGCCATAGTGCACTGCTATGCTCATGGACATACACATGGCCATGTGAATCTAGTGTAGTATACTATAAGGGGAGTTGACCAGGTGATGTTCCTCAGAGAGTCCTTGAGCACTTAGGCTATAAAGGGGATTGACCGAGTGGGAATCCTCAAGGATCCTAGAACCACTTGGCACTATAAGGGGAATTGATCGAGTGTGCTTCCTCAGAGAGTCCTCGATTGCTTTAGATTATAAGGGGATTGACTGCATGTGCTTCTTTAGAGAGTCTTTGTTTGAATTGAATTTCCTAGGATATTAGGGAAATTAACTGAGTGAGCTTCCTTAGGGTGTCCTAGACCTTAGGTCTCTAAGAGTAATTGACATGTGAGCTTCCTTATAGAGTCCTTGACTACCCTATACTATATAGGAAATGGACTATGTGAGCTTCCTGAGAGATTCATTCTTTACATAGACTGTACAGGGAATGACTGTGGGAGCATCCTCTGAGAGTATTGCTTTACCTTAGACTATAAGGGGATTGACTGTGAGCACTTCCTTAGAGTTTCTTATTATATTCATCTATAGAACCAGAGGGCTTAGACCGAGTGTTCTTCCTAGAGGGTTGCTGGTACTTTTTAGGCAGGACCAGAGGGGATGGCTGTAAGTACATCCCAGAGGGTTACCTATTGTGAGTATCTTCTTTTTTAGTTGTTGCTTGATATCTGAAACTGTGGATTGTTGTTGTTTTTTGGTGTTATGACTACATCCTCTATTGTATGTATTTATTTACTTTCGCTATGTACTCTGCCAATGAGGGCATAATTTCCCCACGATCACACCCAAGGCCCTTGCTGCTAGTCGGTAGCATCTGGCATTCATGGAAATACGTTTGAGGCCATGTGACCAATCGAGTATGGGGTGCCTCTGGGTGGCTTCCAGAACTGGGATTGTCACTTTTTTTGGTGTTATTATTACTTCCTTTTTTACTAGTTTCTTCACTTTTACCTACCATATATTCAATGACTATTAGGCACAAATCTTGTGGTGGTTTCCTACTGAGATTCGTCTCACAACCTATTTGGTCAATGATATTGGGCCCAAACAGATTATATTTTTGTAGGTATAGATAATGGTGAGCGCCCTTCGACTTCAGGTTCATGATATGTTGTGGATCTGGGGAGCATGGGACCAAGATTAGTCTGGGGATGCTGAGGAGTTTTTTTATCTCTTTCTTTTGTACTTTGGTTTAGTACTGGATGTATTCAACATTATGACTTGTTTGGTTGTTTTCCTAGACATATTTACCATTCATCATTATATATATATATATTTTCTCCATTTGTTTATTATTTCAGTCTTCTGGATGTTACTGTTGTTGGATATTTATTGCTTCCGCTATTGTATGTTGTGTTTTCTTCCACTGTGTACTCTGCAAAGGAGGGCATAGTTTCCCCATTATCACACCCAAGGCCCTCACAGCTAGTCCGTAGCCTCTAGCATTCGGGGAAATGCACTTGAGGCCATGTGACTAACTGGGTACAGGGCGCCTCATGGTGGATTTCGGAACCAGGATGTTACACTTTTGAGTATTTAGATTGTTTTCCTTCCTTATAGTACATATAAAATATATAAAGTTTGAATTAAATCATAAATTTATTTTCAATGAATCAAATTATATTCATTTTGAATCAATCTATCTTTAAGGTGGAAATGAACACAATTAACCACATTATTTATAGAAAATATAAGACAACTATGTTTCATTATTAAGTAGAATATAATTATAGCATCAAAAAAGATTGGAAATCAAATTAATAATAATAATATATAATGTTAATAATTCCAACCTTAATAGAATGTATATAAATAAATGTATCTTGTTTTGTTAGGTGACATGTTAATAATTTTGTCTTTTCCTAATCTCAAACTATATGAAGATATCCAAATTAATTGAAATTGTTATAGACATACGAAAGAAAAACAGATCGAGAGCTATCCAATATATTTCAATGCTCACTCAATTAATAGAACACATCTGAATTACTTTGATCCTTATAGACCCTATATAAACCTATAATTATAATGATCTAGCCTGAACTAAAATAAATAACCATTAAAAAACCCTAGCCCCAAATATACAATATATGTACATATAAATATATATGTGTGTTTATCCTAATATAAAAAGATATATATATTTGTGTGCATGTGTGTATAGATATATTTATTTTTGTATGCATATAAAATAATTATTCACATTTAAAAACTTTTATATTTCTTATTTTCATGTGTTTTCCAATATATATTTTATACATATATATAGTATAAAAAATTAAATCAATATACAATGATAGTACAAATATTTGATTTCATTAGAGAATTTTTTTCATGTAAATATTTAACAAAAAATAGTAATATTCATAATTTCATTGTCAATTTTTTTATAAATTCATCAAAAACTGAAAAAAAATTCTACTATTAATATGTTATGATCCACTAGAAACATGAAAAATTAAAAAACACCCTCCCATTGAGTATCCAAACCCTTTGGAAATCAAAAACATTGACTATATAGTACATGAAAAAAGCCACTATGATACCCATAGGCCAAGGGGAATGTGGGTTATAAGGTATAAAGATATAGAGGAACTAAAAATGGTGAAATAATGACTAAAATATATTAGATGCAATTTCATACATTCCGTTTTGAATGGTTCCATTCATCCAAGAAGGATGAGGGGGAGGGAAAAAATGTTATGTTCCATGAGAGATTGAATGACATATGTGAGTGGGATTCTCTGTTAGTGTTCTTTTTAAAATATGGGAATATTTTTATTATTGATTTCCAAAAATCACTAAGTAAGATGTTTTTTTGATGCTAAAATAATAAAATCTGATAAAACCTATCCAAATTAGTGTTAACATATAGAATTGATAAAGACATATCTTTTTTGTTGAAAACTTTTATCATTGATAATGATTCTTGTTTATCAATGCTAATTGTAAGCGTTGATAACGGTAGGTTTTATCAGCACTATTTATTCAAGAGATGATAAAACCAATCATTATTATCACTTTTTGGATAATGCTGATGAATACTATATAAAATTAATTACAAAACTATTCTATGAATATTTATTGAAATTAATAAATTATAGAAAAAAGAATAAATATATTAAAATCATTAATGAAAATATAATATTAAATGAATGGATGTTATAAATGAGTGAAATTTAATAACTAAAAATGAATAGACATCAAAATTATTTGAAAAAATGAATAAGTTTTATTAATCATATAAATTATTAAAGACACTAAAAATTAATATATATTTAAATAAAGATTTGGACATATTAAATATGTATATTATAACCATATTGAAAAAAAAAATTTCTAATAAATAAATAGTTAAAAATAAATATTAAAATGAATAAATTACAAAAATATCAAACAAATAAATTTTATACGTGAATAAATTGTATAGAAAAGTAAAAATAACAATTAACATTATTAGAGAATAAATAATACTAAATAATATTAAATGAATGAATGTTAAATAAACAAGTAAAATTTAAAAATTATAGAATCAATAGAATGAAAATAACATTAAAAATTAAATAAGTGTCATTAATTATATAAATTATTAAAAAACTAAAAATTAATATATGTTAAAATGAAAATGAATTGTCCTCAATTGAATAAATTACATATATTAAAACATAATGTTTTAATGAATAAAATTGTATAAATAAATAAATAAAAGGATAAAATGGAAAAAATATTAAAAAAAGGATATTGAAAACGAATAAATTTAGAATATATTTAAAAATTATTATTTCTAATTAATAAAAAAATTAAATAATTAATCTGATGATATATTTAAAATTTTCAAATAGTATATATAGAATTAAAATTTAAATTATGAAAAAAATTTACCGATTAAAAACATGATATATATTAATTATATTATGTTCATAAATTAAATTTAGAAATAAAAATAATTACATAAAATAATGAATTATTATATATGTGTGACTGTTTTTATAAAGAATTCATTAATTACATATTTGTGTGTGGGAAATTTATGTAATATGTGTTTGACATATTTTAAATTGAAAAAAAATCATTTTATTAAACATTCATTACTCGATATTAATTATTAAAAAATAAATATTCATATTAATTTTTAAATATTGACATTTTTCGCAAAATATATGACTTATTAAATGCTCATTAATATTGTGTATTATATAAATCATATTTAAGGAAATATTATACGTATTGATATATATATATATTTCAATATGATTGTATTTATATATATATAATATCAAATATATTAATGAATGATAATGTAAAGAAACATTAATAATTAATAAATAACAAAAATATTAAATGAAAAAAAATTTGATAAATAAATTATAAAAAAAGAAAAAAACACAGAACAATATTAATGAATGAATAATACTAAATGAATCAATGTCAAAAATGAGTAAAATTTAATTAAAATATTATTAAATTGAAAATTTATATATTTAAAAAATGAATACGAGTTATTATTTAAATAATTTTTTTAGAACATAAAAATAATAATATGTTAAAAGGTATATTAAAATATATATTAATTATGTAAATTAAAAGTATATTAAAAACATGAAATGTTAATCAATAAATATAATTAAATTTTAAAATGGATAGAATTTAAAAACTATTATATAATTAAAAATTAAAAACGAACATATTTAAAAAATATTAAAAAAAGTATTAATGAAATAAATAATAATAATGATTAATAAATTTAATATATATATTTATATATAAGTAATAAATAGTATATATTAATTATAAATATAAAACATGAAAAAATTAAAAATTAAAAAACATAATATATTAAATATTGAATAACTATAAATAAAAATATAAATGATAATATTATCATTTTATTATTTGGGTATGTTCATCTCTATAAAATGTAATTAATTTTGTATATGCACGTGTGAAATTATTGTGTGATATATTATGTGTAACATAGGTAATTAATTTTTTTAATTTAATAATTAACTTTTTTATATGATATATATGTCAAATGGAATCAAATGACATTAATAAAGTAAAATTTTATTAAATTTTTGTCAATTTTAATTATTCAATATGTTTAAATAACACCAATTTTTAATTAAATTATAAACCATTTTCAGAAAATATATGAAATCTTAATATAAATATATTTATATATAAAATGTGATTTATAAAAACATATTTAGTTATATATAAATCATATTTAAGAAAATATATATATATATATATTTCCATATTAAATATGATTTTTAATAATATATAATGTTTTCTAATTATTATATAATCCATTTTTCAGTAAATATCTTATATATTAATTGAAAATATATACTTAAACTTATATAAATCACATTTTTTAAAATTTAATATATTTATATAAATATAAACATATTGATATTTTGATAAACAAATTTACTGATATAGTTTTTTATGAAATATACATTTTTTCACCACTTTTTTTAGCATTGGTAAAGTGATGGCCTTTATTAGGGATTTTTTTGCACTAATAGAGGTATCCTTTATCTGTTCTTTTTAGCATTGATAAAGGCCCCCCTTTATCGTCACTTTTAACTAGCATTGATAATGTGTGAATTTCGTAAATAGGGACTTTAAATTTATATTTTCTTTGTCTTGTAATTTTAATGAACGAAATCAGCAATAGATTTGGAAGTTTATGAATATGAATCTTCATTGATGTTTAGAAACAAATTACTTGGTCATGTATCTTCATGTTGACATGAAGAAAATTCACACTAATGAAAATCTGGCAGATTTCCTGACATAGGCGATTAATTCTGAAAAGTTCAGATGGTGAAGATCTTCAAGTGGCCTTGTAGATACATGAGCAGCAGATTGGGTAGATAGAAAGGATGTGTGGAGATGTGATTGACACTTAATAAAATATCTAAGTGGGAGATATGTTGGAGCCGCAGAGAGAGATTAATGATTGTCACCGCTTTCATTACATTTAATGAATTTGTCACCCTACAATTATTTCCCCAATTATTTTGGTAAGAGTCATTTAATAGAGGGAAGACCAAAGGGTGTGAAGGAAGGCTATAAAAAGGGATCTCCTCATGGACTTTTCATCATCGGATTCAGAAGCAACACATCTTCATCCCAGAGTGCAGTATTTTGTGAGGCGTTTTTCCATATTTTACAAGAGATATTTTCTTGAGTGTTTTCTCCTTGTAATTGAGTGAGAATCTATACCCACATTTTACCATAGGGAAATCCTTCTATTTGCCCGTTGTTTTTTTCCCATTTCATTTGGGGGTTTTTGAACGTTACATCTGGTTTTCACTTTAATTCTACACTTTTCCACTTTATTTTTAATCTCACAATTATCGTTGTACGAAAGGACCCATCATTTACGATCCTAACAAGTGGTATCAGAGGATTGAACGTTGTATATACAAAGCCCGTTGGTTGGTTTTCCCAACGCGCTTCCACTATGCCCAAAACCTACAAGTGGTATCAGAGCGGGTCATATCGTTGATTATAATTATTTAGTTTTTTGTTGTTAATTTACACATTTAATAATTTAGTTATTTCAATTCAAGTTTAATTGTTCTGGAAATCTGAATATCGAGATCTATTCATCCTCCCTCGTTTCTCGTTCACATCACAGAAACGATTTTTTCTTTTAATTTTGATTAAAATAAAATAGAGGAACTCATCCGGAGGAGCCAAACGTTTCTAGGAGTATAACACAAGAATACACGGCGTGTAATCGGATGTACACGCCGGGTAGTCTAGGATCAATGCATTGAATGATCTGCCAAATCAGGCCATGTATTGGATTCTTTCTAAGAATTTAAGACACAGTGTGTTGAACAGAAATAGGTGGCACAAGGTTTCCGGAATACACGCTGTGTGGTCCAATGAACACAGCGTGTAGTCTCTTCGGGTTAGGGTTGGGTCGTGTACTCTGTACACGGCCTGCCCGGATGGAAACCATGTAATGCAGAAACTACACGGCGTGTGTCCCGCTATACACGTCGTGTACTCCGAAAATTTCCGAAGTAAGTTAACACGCCCTTTCCCCAGGCATGTACTTCTGATGGACGGTGAAGAAAGGCACAGGTCTTGTAGTCGGAACTACATATTGTTTACTCACCCAAATTACGCAGATTTATTAAAATTTATTTTTATATTATACAAACCCTTGAGACGTGTATCATGGTGCAGTCTTAAAGCTGAGGCACAACACATGATAGGTTTTTAATATATATGTGTTTAATTTAACATCTACATAATAAATGGGATTTCACCGGGTTGCCTCCAAGGTACAAGTTATGTACAACGATAATTTTCAATGAATTTATTTGTTTAAAATTATGATGGATGAGAATCTCAAGGAAATTCAGAAAATGGATTTAAGATAAATGGATTGATTAATTAAAGATAATTAATTGATTCGATCATGATTTATCTTAAACAATAAGGATTAAATAATTGAATTATATTTTTATTTATGTGTAAATATAGTTGCTTGTATGGATGATCATGAGCTAGAATGAGATCTTGGTATGTGAATGGTTTCTTTAAATTTATTTATTTAAATTAAATTTTGTTGGCCTGCGAGCCATCTCCTCATTGATATGTATGGCATGTTCTCCAAAAGATTATTTTATGTAAAAACCCCTTTTACCCCTCACCTACGTGTGAGATAAATGTATATGAAATGGATGGAGCTCCCAAGCTAGTGGAGGCGGCTGAAGTCCGGAGTGAAGGTGAATCCAATCCATGGAGATACAAAGGTGGACATATGGAAAGCTGTAAACATGAACCCGAAAGGTTCAAGATGTTTCTATCCTAGGTCTTGGGATAGTTTATCAACCGCTAGATAATCTAACCAATAGAAAATCTCATGATCATACCATTTATTTTATTTCTATCAGTTGCATGGTTTGTTTATCGTGGGTGTGTTGTCACGATCACACAATTAATGAATTAAATGAGCATGCAAGATGGAACTAAAATAAAACCGGCTTATACGTAAATATTATCATAGAAATGGTTAATCAGTTAAGTATATCCCACTGAATATTAAAAATCATGTAATCAAAGATAATAAAATGGAAATTTACGTATAAGGATAAACTCCCTTAAAATAAATATTTAGTTGGAATAGCCTTCCATAATCTTGGTTAGAATCTAACCATAGTTCAAAGTGCTTGACTAACCCTAGTTGGGGTGCTTTCAATTATCAGGGAATTCTAATTCAAGGTTTTGGGACGACTTGTCTTGGTTCGCATTCAGGGTTGACTGCCACAGTAGGACTTGGTGTGACCAAGAGGCAAATGTTGAGGAAATCCAAAAAGGATTTCAGGATTGGGGAGTCCACTCAGCGTATCAAGGAGTTGCGAGTTAATGTAGTTGGCATTTGGAATGCCTACCTAAAACCCTTCAAGTTTCTTGACTATCCCTATTTGGGGTAATTCAAAGAGCAATATGGATCCTTGGTACTAGAATATTCATGCAACAGAATATTCCGAAGTCAATTGTGAGGGATATTGGATTTCGAAAAAATAGTTGGAGACTAATAAGTATTAATTTATTTATTTCTCTCAATTTTTGTAATAAATTACTAAACCTTTTCTCTTCTTAATTTGTAGAAACGGAAAGAAAATTAATTCAAACATATCATTGCACACCATACTCGAAAAAGAAAACCTTCTCACCGGCACCAATTTCCAAGAGTGGCGGAGGCGTTTACGCGTCGTCCTTCACCACGAAAGGAAATTATATGTTCTAGAAGAGCCTATTCCAGTTGCGCCTGGGAAAGAGGCTAGTGATGAGGAATTATCCCTCTAAATGAAACACATGGATGATGCCACAGCTGTCTAGGGTTTCATGCTATCGTCCATGTCTAAGGATCTCTTGAAGCAACACGAAAACATGGATGCATATAGCATGATGTCTCACCTTAAAGATCTCTACCAAGAGAAGGCAAGATAGGAGAGGTATGAGATCTCCAATGCTTTTTTACCACGAATCTTGGAGATTCTGCACTAGCTGGGCCTCATGTAGTCAAGCTTATTGGCTACATTGAATACCTGGACATCTTAGTGATTAAATTCTCGGATGAGTTGCGTACATATCTCATCCTATTATCACTGCCCAAGACCTTCTCTAGCTTCATTGTCGACTATAACATGAGCGGAAATGAGAAGATTCTATCAGAGCTTCTGACCTTGATTCACCAGGTAGATAAGGACATGGGGTGTGACAAACTCGCAGTCCTTATGGTGAACAAGAAAAGGAAGGACAAGGAAAAGGGTCCAAAGACTTATAAACGATCTAAAGACCCCGAGCAACATCCCTCCAAAAGGGGGAAGATCTGGAGGTAGGCAAGGAATGGGAGGCAGTGTGTTTTTCATGTGGCAAGCAGGGTCACTAGAAGAGGAACTACACCCAGAAGCATGGGGACGCTAAAGGTGCATTTGTTATCGAGTGCAATCTTTATATTTCTATACATTGGGTATTAGATACAGATTGTGGGGCTCACATCTGTATTCAAATGAAGGAACCAAGTAGATTTAGAAAGATCGCCAGAGGAGAGGTGGATCTTCGAGCTGCCAATGGCGCAAGGCTAGCTGTGTTGGCTATAGGCGACGACCACCTCTCATTGCTGACTAGCATGATTTTGGTTTTACATAACTGTTATTATGTTCCTAGTGTTACCAAGAACATAATTTTTGTATCTTGTTTGGATATGGATGGATTTTTTTTCAAATTTGGAAATAAGGGTTGTCTCTTTAATAAGAACAATGTATGTTATGGTATGAAACATTTAAATAATGGTTTGGATATATTGAATTACGAAAACCAAGTGTTGGCAATCGATAGTGAAACAAACTCTGATGACTAATACATCACCCAGTTATGGCATCACCATCTTGGTCATGTGAACGAGAAGCGTTTGACAAAGCTATGCCAAGATTGCTATTTAGACACTACTGAGTTAAAACCACTTAATAGATGGCACACTTGTTTACAAGGAAAAATGACCAAGCCTCCTTTTGGTGGACAAGGTGAAAGGGCCACATAGCTTCTAGGATTGGTACACATAGATTTGTGTGGACCATTTCCAGTAGAAGCTAGAGGTGGATATTCTTACTTCATTACTTTTACTGATTATTTGAGTAGATATGGCTATGTATAATTGATGAGGTATAAGTCAAAAGCCTTAGAGAAAATAAAGGAATTCAAGAATGAAGTAGATAATCAGCTTGGTAAGAAGATAAAGAAGCTTCGATTGGAACGAAGTGGAGAATATCTGAACCAAGAGTTCATCGATCTTCTACGGGAGTCTAGGATTCTATCTCAGCTCACTCCTCCTTATACACCACAGTGGAATGGTTTTAGGGAAAGGATAAACCGCACCATGTTGGACATGGTGAGGACGATGATGAGTCATGTGTATCTTCCATTATCCTTTTGGGGATATGCATTACAAACTGCAGAATACACATTAAACCGAGTACCAACTAAGGCGTCAAATGTAATACCATCCGAGTTATGGTATGGAAGGAAACCCACTTTGTCGCACACTCGTGTATGGGGATGTGAAGTGTTTGTTAGGCCTTCTCGGGCAACAAACTGGCACCCCGGGGCACGAAGTGTATCTTTATAGGATATCCCAAGGAAAAGAAAGGATATTACCTATATAACCCTCAAGGAAATAAAGTGATTGTCTCCAGACAAGCAGTCTTTCATGAGAGGGAGCACATCCTCAAGAAGTATAGTGGGAGCAAGATTGACTTCGACAAAGTTGATGCTCAAGAAGCACAAGAGTTGGTACAGGAACAAGTTCCACAGGTCCTGTAACGACCCAATCTTTTTGAGTATTATATTAACTTAATCTTAATGATTTAATAAGACGTTAATGGTTAATGCAGAAAGAGGAGTCAATGGCTTCATCCAGTAGACTCAACCCTTATGAAGCCCACTTATCAGAGCTTGGGAAGGAGGTAGCGTCTGTGGGCTTCGCTTTGGACCAAGCCCAAGCCGAGCTCCAGCGTGTCAAGCTTGAACGAAAACGCTTGCAGGAGAAGTTCAAGTTAGTGGAGATTGCTACTAGGGCAATGTTATCTGAGACTCCCTCAGATTCTCTCACCATAGCACACCTTACACTTAGGTCTTATGCCAGTGTTATAAGGGGCTATGTGATGAGACCCTAGTTTCCTTGTGTAATCCTTTCGGGTGAATAAATTGAGATTTGTTACTTTAGTGATGTTTGTGAAATTTCAAATGTCTAGATAATTTTAGAATGTATTTTATTGATGAATTTTGAAAAAGGGATATTTTGAAATATATATGTAAAACCTAAATAACTAATGATGTGTAATGATTTTCAAAAAATGGTCTTCTACAAAAGTGTTAAGTAAGGAATTTGGAGTCTAATAAGATCAACTTAATTTTTGATGAATAGTAAATTATGAATAGTGATTTTACGCTTAGGATTAGTAATATGAACAAATGGGTTAGTAATTTCACTCAAAGAAAGTTTTAATATAATTTAGACACCTAGATTAAGTAATGTGATTCAATAAAATGGTTAAATAACGGTTTCATAAATTATTATTCAAGTATTAGTTTTTTCGGATGAATAGTGTTTTTTAATTAAAAATTTAATTAAAAATAATTAGAAAATTATTTTTATAAAAATGACTTTATTTTTGAACTCAGAGCATCGATATTATGCTAAGGTAATTTTTGGGGATTTTTCTGAAAAAAATGAATTTTCGATGAATAGTGTTTTTATTTAAAAATTAAATTAAAAATATTTAGAAAATTATTTTTATAAAATGGATTTCATTTTTGAAATCAGAGCATTGATATTTGGTTAAGGTGAAATTTTGGGATTATTCTGAGAAAGTTGAATTTTCGGTGAATAGTGAAAGTATAGTTTTTAAGTTACGGGTGTTTAATGACATCATTAAATGATGTATTAAGTATATATTCAGTATGGTCGAATTATGAATAGTATGATAAGGTGTGAGGTGTCCCAAGTGGCCAATACCATGGGCAAATACCATGGGCAAGCCCATGGTTTTGCCAAAACCACTAGTGAGGTGTCCCTTGGCCAATTATGCTTTGTCCCCTCACTTTCCCTATAAATACCCACCCTTTCCTCCCTTAGTTTTCACTCCCAACTCTCCCCCAACGAAGTTCTGGTCTTCTTACCTTCCAAAGAGTCCTCCCAAGGTTCCCCCAAGCCCTCAAGGTCCAATCCTTTGAGTTTCAAGAGTCACATTTTAAGGTACGGGATCCGACCCCTCTCTTTCTTTTCATGTAATCTCTTTTATGTCATTCCTATTATGCTCCATGTTTTTATGTGAGAGAATGTTCTTTTATATTTCTCTTACTGCCCTTTCATGTTTATATGATGAGAGATCCCCTCTTACTCTCATCATTTCGTTTTATGAAAGTTTAAGTGACGCCGTTAGGCTGCCGAATTTTTAAGGGATTCTTTCACCCTTCTCATTTTTTTCAAGTTCGATTTTCATGTCAAGTCTTTCAAGTCCTTTTTTTATGTTGGGGTATGATCTCTATATCTATCATACTGATCTATTATGATCATATGATGAGAGACCCTATTTGATCTTGAAAATTCATTTTTATTGAAGTTTAAGTGATGCTGTTAGGCTGCCGAATTTTCATAAGAGAAAACTAATTTTTGTCTTCCTGCCATGCTTTTCTTTTCAAATGGTATGTCCTCCAAATTTCATTTCCATGTCCATATTCTTTCACCCTACTGTTTTATGGATCATTTATGAGTGGGTGACCCATGTACCCTCCCATTTCAATGTTTTCTAAAACCCCGAAACTTAGCCATTATGCTGCAGAATTTTCCCCTCAAAATGCCTCTCTCTTTTCTCAAAAAGTATTTTATGTTATAAAGTGAATACTCAAAGCTCTTATTTCTACAAGGGTATTCACATATATATAAAATTGTTCCATTTTAAATTCTGGGATTTACATACATGAGACCCGCATTCCCTTTACGTGGGTTTAAAGTGACGTAAAGATCATGTCTTTAAAGCAGTTTTTAAAACATTATGATTATGAAATGAAACCCATTTATTTTATGCTATGTGGGTTATTTATGAAATGTTTGATGATGATATATGTGGCTCACATGATAATAAAGGCAAATTTAAGGGTGCGCCCTGATAGCGCTCCAATGCATTGGGTAATGATGTAACCACTAGAGATTACAATTTTCATGATACCTTGGTGAATAACCTTGGTAATTTTCAAATGACACCTTGGGGATGGACCTTGGTGATATGTTCATGATTGTCTATGTTGAATGATGTAGCCACATCTTCAAGTTATGAAAAATGTTATTTTTATTATGAAATGCCTCATGAATTCTTTCTCATGCCTTAAAGTTCTTTTCATGTCCTTATTGAAGTATCTCAAGTTCACATGTAAAATGTTCCTCTAGTTTCCCTTACTGGGCCTTCTGCTCACCCTTTCTTTTGATGTATGTCCCCAGGTTATGAGATGCATAATGAACATAGGATGAACTAAAGGAGAAGCCTTTCAAGTGTTTAAGAAGAATGTTTTTATGTTTTTTTAGGTATTATGATCCTTGTTTCCAAGACACTAAACCTTAATGATCCTCAGTTTTGTGTAATGTAATGAAAGTTTATGTTATAAAATGGCGGGATGCTATAGTTGGTATCAAAGGATGGTTTAGTTATTTGTGGAAATTAGGATATAAAAACTTTAGGAAGAACCCTATAGAAAAGTTTAAATATAGGAAAACTTCCTGGTATTTTGGTAAGTATTGAGTAAGTGGTCTATCAAACAAATACATCCCTGTCTGGATACGAGCAGGTAGAGGCGGCTCTGGCACAGATGTACATAGAGGTAAAACCCAAAAACACCGCTTTGAGCTAGACTTGAACGGGAACTGGTGCACGATAACGGGCCTTGCTGCACTCTTGGTTACGACACTCCCGGGGGATATGTTTGGTTAATCACGAGATTTTTATGAATCATTATGAAGGAATTATAGAAAAGTGTAATTGTATAAGCATGAAGTCTTAGTTAAAAGATACATAAATGAAATAAGTTTCTCACTAAGGTTTTATTCTTTTAGAAAATGGCGGGCAATAGGAGAAACCGTGCCGATGGTGACCGCAATGCACCATGTGCTGATGGCCCTCCGATGGAAGCCGGAATGGAAACATTCATGCGAATGATGAACCAACTGACTCAAGTTATGAGTAATAACATGAATCAAGCTGAGAGGCCGACCTCACCACGAAGGGAACAACTTTTTGTTGAGTCCTTCATGCGTCAACGACCGCCAACATTCATTGGATCTACTGACCCATTGGTTGCAGAACAATGGATAAGCTCAATTGAAAAGATCTTTTCTGTACTTCATTGTTCGGAACAAGAAAAAGTCACCCTTGCTGTTTACCGCCTAGAGGGAGAAGCTGATCAGTGGTGGTCACTGATCAAAAACACGAAGCCACGAGGAGAGATGGAAGCTATGGAGTGGGAAGAATTTCGGGGGATTTTCTTTAACAAGTATTTCCCTCGTTCCATGAGAACGAAAATGGAGAAAGATTTTCTCGAGCTGAAGCAGAAGGAGAACGAATCTGTCGGAAGCTATGAGATGAACTTCACAAGGCTTTCCCGTTATACCTCAAGCTTTGTCATGGACCCTAATGGGAAGGTTGATAGATTCTTTAGAGGACTACGACCACATCTGCGGAAGAATCTAGCCAACAGGGACTACGATAGCTATGAAGAAATAGTTCGAAGTGCCATGAAAGTTGAACTAGAGTTTGGGGAGACACAGTGGTCTCACAAATCTAATGAGAAGAAGAGAACTCTTGAACCGAGCCTGGGAAGAAGTTTTGATCAGGAAAGAGGTGGAAAGCATATGCAACATCCCACATGCAATAAATGTGGGAAGAAGCATTCAGGGAACTGCTTGATCGGAAGTGGAAAGTGCTATAGGTGTGAAAGAGAAGGCCATATTTCTCGGAATTGTCGTGGTGATGTGAAGCCTCAACTTCCCAACACTAACGACAGAGGAAAAATGGTTATGGCCCTACCCGAAGTCACATGCTTCAAGTGTGGACAGCTTGGGCACTTTGCTAATCAATGTCCAAATCCGAGGGCGGTGGAGGGGAATCACCATCAACCTCAGCAGAGGCCAAGGGAGCAAGGTCGTTCTTTCGCTACCACAACAACTGAAGTTGAAGTTCCAAATGATGTGGTAGCAGGTACTCTTGTTGTCCTCTCAAAACTAGCAAGTGCTTTATTTGATTCTGGTTCTACGCATTCCTTTATTTCTTCCAAGTTTGCAAAGAATATAGAATCAATCCCCGAATTGCTTGAGGTAGAGTTGTCAGTCATGACTTCATGTGGGATTATCCATGCATCAACAGTGTTTAGAGACTCTAGTGTTTACTTTGGTGAGCACAATCTTTTCGCAAATCTAGTAGTCATTCCCATGATGGAATTTGACATTATACTAGGGATGGACTGGCTCTCAAAGTATAATGCTAAGATCAAATGCAGAAGTAAGGAAATCTCAGTAGTCTTGAATGAACGACCTACAGTTATCTTCCGAGGAGAGATATCCCGAACTGATCCCTATCTAGAAGCACCTCCTATAGCTTTCTTTATGGAGTTAATCGTTGATGAGGAAGAAAGGAAAGGGAGCATACAAATTGAAGATGTTCCGATTGTTCAGGAATACATGGATGTATTTCCTGAGGAGTTACCTTGACCTCCCCCAGAAAGAGAGGTAGAGTTATCCATTGAACTCGTACCTGGGTCTCAACCGATATCAAAGACTCCGTATAGAATGGCAAATGTGGAGCTAGAAGAGTTAAAGAAACAACTCCAATACTTGTTGGATAAGGGGTTTATCCGACCGAGTGTGTCTCCTTGGGGAGCACCAGTTCTCTTTGTGAAGAAGAAGGATGGATCAATGCGGCTATGCATTGATTATAGAGAACTGAACAGGATCACAGTGAAGAACAGATACCCTCTACCAAGAATTGATGATTTATTTGACCAACTTCGTGGGGCTCAATTCTTCTCTATGATTGACCTTCGATCTGGTTATCATCAACTGAGGGTGAAGAAGGAAGATATTCCAAAGACTGCCTTCCGATCAAGATATGGGCATTATGAGTTTACTGTTATGCCCTTCGGCTTGACTAATGCTCCTGTTATTTTCATGGATTTGATGAATAGAGTCTTTAAGGACTACCTTGATAACTTTGTGGTAGTTTTTATTGATGATATTTTGATATATTCAAAAAGTCGTGAGGAGCATGAAGATCATCTGAGGGTTGTTTTGAAAACTCTACGGAAGGAGAGGCTCTATGGGAAGTTCCCTGATTTCAATATTGATCGAGAAGGTGTATTGAAATTTCGTACAAGACTATGTGTTCCATCTATTCCGGAGATAAAGAAAGAACTGATGGATGAAGCTCATAGCTCTAATTTCTCTATACATCCGGGAAGCACTAAGATGTATAGAGACCTTCGTGATCATTATTGGTGGGATAACATGAAGAGGGAGATTGCCGATTACACTACAAGGTGCCTGGTGTGTCAGCAAGTAAAGGCAGAAAGACAACTTCCTAAGGGGGTATTACAACCGCTACCCATACCAGTATGGAAGTGGGATAATATCACCATGGAATTTGTAACTGGTCTCCCAAAAACATCCAAAGGAAACAATGCGATATGGGTTATTGTGGACCGTCTCACCAAGACAGCCCATTTTATCTCTATTCGGGAAGATTTCTCTCTGGATCAGCTTGCCAAGATATACGTGAAGGAAGTGGTAAGGCTGCATAGGGTACCACTATCCATCGTATCTGATCGTGACCCAAGATTCACATCAAAATTCTGGAGAAGTCTTCAGCATGCTCTGAATACTGAATTGAATTTTAGTACGGCCTATCATCCTCAAACTGATGGCCAATCTGAAAGGACTATTCAGACACTCGAGGACATGTTGAGATTATGCTCAATGGAATTTAAAGGTGGATGGGATCAACACCTCCCATTAGTGGAGTTCTCCTATAACAACAGCTTCCATGCGAGTATTCAGATGGCACCCTATGAAGCTCTGTATGGAAAGCGGTGTAGAACTCCTACTTGTTGGGATGAAACTGGTGAGAGGAAGCTTCTTGGGCCTGATCTCGTGCAAGAGATGACAGAACAGGTTCATGCCATCCAAAAACACATAAAGGCTGCTCAGAGTCGGCAGAAGAGCTATGCTGACAATCATCGAAGGGACTTGGAGTCTGGTGTTGGTGACAAAGTCTTCCTTCGAATTTCTCCATGGAAGAGAGTCATGCGGTTTGGGAAGAAAGGGAAGCTCATCCCTAGGTACATCGGCCCCTATGAAATCCTTGATCGCATAGGAGCAGTGGCCTATCGTCTAGCACTTCCACTGAACCTAGCTCAAGTTCATGATGTCTTCCATGTATCTCTCTTGAGGAAGTACATACCCGACCCTTCGCATGTACTGAACCCAGAGGTGGTACAACTTGAACATGACCTCTCTTATGAGGAGCAGCCAGTGGAGATCTTGGACCGTAGAGACAAGTTTCTACGAAACAAGACTACCCACCTTGTGAAAGTGTTGTGGAGGAATCATAAGTACGATGAAGAGACTTGGGAGCCTGAGGAAACGATGAAGCAAAAGTACCCACACCTTTTCGACTAGGCCTCAAGTATAAATTTTGGGGACGAAATTTCTTAAGGGGGGAAGAATGTAACGACCCAATCTTTTTGAGTATTATATTAAATTAATCTTAATGATTTAATAAGACGTTAATGGTTAATGCAGAAAGAGGAGTCAATGGCTTCATCCAGTAGACTCAACCCTTATGAAGCCCACTTATCAGAGCTTGGGAAGGAGGTAGCGTCTGTGGGCTTCGCTTTGGACCAAGCCCAAGCCGAGCTCCAGCGTGTCAAGCTTGAATGAAAACGCTTGCAGGAGAAGTTCAAGTTAGTGGAGATTGCTACTAGGGCAATGTTATCTGAGACTCCCTCAGATTCTCTCACCATAGCACACCTTACACTTAGGTCTTATGCCAGTGTTATAAGGGGATATGTGATGAGACCCTAGTTTCCTTGTGTAATCCTTTCTCGTGAATAAATTGAGATTTCTTACTTTAGTGATGTTTGTGAAATTTCAAATGTCTAGATAATTTTAGAATGTATTTTATTGATGAATTTTGAAAAAGGGATATTTTGAAATATATATGTAAACCCTAAATAACTAATGATGTGTAACGATTTTCAAAAAATGGTCTTCTACAAAAGTGTTCAGTAAGGAATTTGGAGTCTAATAAGATCAACATAATTTTTGATGAATAGTAAATTATGAATAGTGATTTTACGCTTAGGATTAGTAATATGAACAAATGGATTAGTAATTTCACTCAAAGAAAGTTTTAATATAATTTAGACACCTAGATTAAGTAATGTGATTCAATAAAATGGTTAAATAACGGTTTCATAAATTATTATTCAAGTATTAGTTTTTTCGGATGAATAGTGTTTTTTAATTAAAAATTTAATTAAAAATAATTAGAAAATTATTTTTATAAAAATGACTTTATTTTTGAACTCAGAGCATCGATATTATGCTAAGGTAATTTTTGGGGATTTTTCTGAAAAAAATGAATTTTCGAAGAATAGTGTTTTTATTTAAAAATTAAATTAAAAATATTTAGAAAATTATTTTTATAAAATGGATTTCATTTTTGAAATCAGAGCATTGATATTTGGTTAAGGTGAAATTTTGGGATTATTCTGAGAAAGTTGAATTTTCGGTGAATAGTGAAAGTATAGTTTTTAAGTTACGGGTGTTTAATGACATCATTAAATGATGTATTAAGTATATATTCAATATGGTCGAATTATGAATAGTAAGATAAGGTGTGAGGTGTCCCAAGTGGCCAATACCATGGGCAAATACCATGGGAAAGCCCATGGTTTTGCCAAAACCACTAGTGAGGTGTCCCTTGGCCATTAATGCTTTGTCCCCTCACTTTCCCTATAAATACCCACCCTTTCCTCCCTTAGTTTTCACTCCCAACTCTCCCCCAACGAAGTTCTGGTCTTCTTACCTTCCAAAGAGTCCTCCCAAGGTTCCCCCAAGCCCTCAAGGTCCAATCCTTTGAGTTTCAAGAGTCACATTTTAGGGTAAGGGATCCGACCCCTCTCTTTCTTTTCATGTAATCTCTTTTATGTCATTCCTATTATGCTCCATGTTTTTATGTGAGAGAATGTTCTTTTATATTTCTCTTACTGCCCTTTCATGTTTATATGATGAGAGATCCCCTCTTACTCTCATCATTTCGTTTTATGAAAGTTTAAGTGACGCCGTTAGGCTGCCGAATTTTTAAGGGATTCTTTCACCCTTCTCATTTTTTTCAAGTTCGATTTTCATGTCAAGTCTTTCAAGTCCTTTTTTTATGTTGGGGTATGATCTCTATGTCTATCATACTGATCTCTTATGATCATATTATGAGAGACCCTATTTGATCTTGCAAATTCATTTTTATTGAAGTTTAAGTGACGCTGTTAGGCTGCCGAATTTTCATAAGAGAAATCTAATTTTTGTCTTCCTGCCATGCTTTTCTTTTCAAATGGTATGTCCTCCAAATTTCATTTCCAGGTCCATATTCTTTCACCCTACTGTTTTATAGATCATTTATGAGTGGGTGACCCATGTCCCCTCCCATTTCAATGTTTTCTAAAACCCCGAAACATAGCCGTTATGCTGCAGAATTTTCCCCTCAAAATGCCTCTCTCTTTTCTCAAAAATTATTTTATGTTATAAAGTGAATACTCAAAGCACTTATTTCTACAAGGGTATTCACATATATATCAAATTGTTCCATTTTAAATTCTGGGATTTACATACATGAGACCCGCATTCCCTTTCCGTGGGTTTAAAGTGACGTAAAGATCATGTCTTTAAAGCAGTTTTTAAAACATTATGATTATGAAATGAAACCCATTTATTTTATGCTATGTGGGTTATTTATGAAATGTTTGATGATGATATATATGGCTCACATGATAATAAAGGCAAATTTAAGGGTGCGCCCTGATAGCGCTCCAATGCATTGGGTAATGATGTAACCACTAGAGATTACAATTTTCATGATACCTTGGTGAATAACCTTGGTAATTTTCAAATGACACCTTGGGGATGGACCTTGGTGATATGTTCATGATTGTCTATGTTAAATGATGTAGCCACATCTTCAAGTTATGAAAAATGTTATTTTTATTATGAAATGCCTCATGATTTCTTTCTCATGCCTTAAAGTTCTTTTCATGTCCTTATTGAAGTATCTCAAGTTCACATGTAAAATGTTCCTCTTGTTTCCCTTATTGGGCCTTCTGCTCACCCTTTCATTTGATGTAAGTCCCCAGGTTATGAGATGCATAATGAACATAGGATGAACTAAAGGAGAAGCCTTTCAAGTGTTTAAGAAGAATGTTTTTATGTTTTTTTTATGTATTATGATCCTTGTTTCCAAGACACTAAACCTTAACGATCCTCAGTTTTGTGTAATGTAATGAAAGTTTATGTTATAAAATGGCGGGATGCTATAGGTCCCCGTGGAAGAGGATCCAGAAACACAATTACTACATAGGAGCTCAAGAGAGGAAAGGGAACCAGAGATATTTGGTTTCCTAGTCACCAAGGATGGTGAATCATTATTGTTGGACAATGATGAACCTCTCTCCTACAAGGAATCAATAGAAAGCTAAAAAGCTGCAAGATGGATAGAAGATATGAATTATGAGATGGATTCCTTGTATTAGAACAATGTTTGGGTTCTAGTCGATGATCCAGTTGATGTAAAGCATGTTGGATGCAAATGGGTATTCATAAGAAAGCTAGACATGGAAGGTCACGTTTGCACTTATAAAGCAGGGCTACTGGCTAAAGGATTCTGACAGCATCAAGGAATTGACTATGATGAAACCTTCTCGCCAGTTTCCATGTTTATATCCTTAAGAATCATACTTGCCATAACATCTTACCATGACTAATAGATTTGGCAGATGGATGTCAAAACATCATTCCATAACGGGATCCTTCAGGAAGATGTCTATATGACACAACCAGATGGTTTTTTGACACCAGGTAAAGCCAAACGTGTTTTCAAGTTGCAGAAATCCATTTATGGATTGAATCAAGCATCCAGGTCATGGAAAATTCGATTTGATGACTCCATAAAGGAATTTGGTTTCATTAAGAACGAATGTGAGCCATGTGTTTATAAGCGGTTTAATGTGAATGTGGTCATCATCTTAGTGGTATATGTTGATGGCATATTGCATATTAGAAATGAAGTATCAGGCTTACAGTCAGTTAAGGACTGGTTGAACAAGTGTTTCTCCATGAAGGACTTAGGATAAGCAGCCTACATTCTAGGGATCAAGATCATTTCTGACAGATCCTAGAGGCTGCTTGGACTATGTCAGCGTACATACATTGACCAGATACTAAAGAGATTTATTATGGAAAAATCCAAGAGGGGATTGGTTCCAGTGTCACATGGCTTACATCTTTCTAAGAAATTGTGTCCCCAGACACAACAGGAGAATGATAGGATGAGCAAGATCCCATACGCTTCGGCTATAGGATCCATCATGTATGCCATGTTATGTACTTGGCTTGATGTTGCCTATGCACTGAGCATGGTAGGCAGATATCAAGAAGATCCTGGAGAACAACATTGGACTGTTGTTAAGACTATCCTTAAGTATCTGAGAAGAACTAAGGATATGTTCCTGGTGTATGGAGGAGACGAGGAGCTCGTCATCAGAGGGTATGCTGATGCTGGTTTTCAAACAGATCAGAATGATCTGAAGTCACAATCTGGATATGTTTTCTGTCTCAATGGAGGAGTTGTGAGCTGGAAGAGTTCAAAGGAGCCAGTTTTCGCCGATTCTACAGCGATTTTTGAGTATATAGCAGGTTCTAATGCAGCCAAAGAAGCCATCTGGATTCGAAACATTGTCCAGGTGCTTGATTTGGTGCCTAGTAGTAAAGATACCAATACATTTTATTGTGATAATACTACAGTGGTGGCTCTTGCCAAAGAACCAAGGTCACATCAACGGATAATGCACATACTTTGGAAGTTTCACCTCTTGAGGGATTTCTATCAAAGGGGTGATGTTTCAGTGAGTAGAGTGTCCACGGAAGACAACGTGGTGGACCCCATGACTAAAGGCCTATCTCAGCAGAAGCATGAATATCATGTGAGAGCTAGCAGGTTAAAGGTTGTTAGAAGTTGGATCTAGTCCAAGTGGGAGTCTGTTGGAGTTGGTGGCCTAGAACCAACTACTTTGTACTTTATTCATTAATAAATTCATTATCACATCTTGATTGTTCTTCTGCATGAAAAATTCATGTGATAATATCCGAAGTATAGCGGTTGCATTAATGGGTCATAGTAGATCCCTACTATGATGAGAACGTGGAAGTTCCATAACACTATTCTTGAATATATGTTCTATGGGCAGATGATATTATTTGAGGGCCACAAATAATACAGGTCATTAGGGGTGAGGACTCATAAAACATTGAGGCACCTTCTCATGGTGTGCGCCCTTGGTAATATCTAGGAGTATATTATGAGAACGAGACCTGCTAGTAGGAAATCCACATTTCATAGTGTTATTGGATGTTCCTATCTGCGGACGTGTGTATTGGTCCTTATAATTTATGATTATTATTAATGGGTATTACAACTCGGGTACCTAGATGTATTGACGAAAACTGTGACGACACTCTGTTCGTGGTGAGGTAGGATATGTTGGGTGTGTCACGAGTAATACCACATTAATAAATAATGCGAGAAAGGATTCTTCCCTTCCATTCCATAACGGAAGTAGATATCTCAGGCCCTTTGAAGGAATTGATATAGTCTAAATAAATCCATGGCCATGGTAAGGTATGAGCAAGTTCAATTCCGGGAAGTCAAAAAAAGAATAATCAATCACATGGGTTGATGGCACTAGCTTGCAACCCTCTTGATTGTAGATATCGAGACAAATGTATTATATTACATGGTAAGCATTCGTAGGAGGTGACACGTCATTGCGGCGTTAACTTCTTTATCTATGGGTGCCTTGGCATGTTGCTAGACTCTTTCTTTGGACTTTATGCAGGCTCAACCTAATGCCACTGAGAAAAAGGCCTAGAGGGTCACACACTAAGTGTGTCCACGTATCTCAGTTAAATATTAATTCAAAAAGTTAAATAAAAATTATTCCCGACTGTGGTTTAATAATTATTTAAGGATGTCTGATCAAATTTATTTTGACACTTGTTACTCGAGAGAATATATTAGGGCCAAAATAATATATTTATTAGTGAGTAATGCAGTTACATTTATTTAAGAAATAAATAGTCATTACTCGTGGTCTAATAAATGTGGTGGAGAAAAATGGAAAATAAAAGTACATGTCGTGTATATTAAATATACACGTTGTGTAGTTTTATGGAAAACAAGTACCCGCCGTGTATTAATTATTACACACCGTGAAGTTTTTCCAGTTGGGATTTTCATGATTTAATATTGTTTTAATAAATGATATTTAATATAATCAGCGTGGGATCATGTCAAGGAATTAATAATTCGACATGGGGGTTTTCAATAAGAGTTAATGAAATAAATAAAACTCATAACCGGTTTATTTATTTTCATAACTCTATTAACCTCAAACCCGATTATAAATATCCTTGCATCCCCAACATTTTGAAGGGACATTGTTGTGCACAACAAATTTGCACATACTCTCATGCCAAGAGAGAATTCCCTTTACACCAAGAATTCCCTCAGGTTACGAGAGCAAGATCCTCCACCGGATCAATTCGCTCGAAGGCGGACATCGTAAGCGAAGGTTCTTCCGCGCTAGCACCCGTAGATCCCTTCGGCGACGTCCCGAGATACGTGACACACATGTGGATCACCGCTAGAGGAATCCTACACTTGGATTCTACGACGCAACGACGGATCACCGAATCGTGACTGGACAGATCAACGAACAAAGAATTCCAATGAGGTAATTATTATGCATTAATTAAATTAATTATAACCAACATAAGACCATCCCCCTAAAGGGTTACAGGACTCTTCTTTTCTTTTGTTCTTCATTCTATTCCAAAGATTCAGTGTTTTATATCGTGACAGAACTCGGATTGAACGTTGTTTAATGTTAAAATTAATGTTGGGCAAACCCACCAATGTGCTTCCACTACTGAGATAGGCTTTTAGTATAAGGCCCCAGCCTTAAACCTTATTTAATCTTGAGTTATTACAAGATTACACATTGAGGATCTTTTCAGGTTTAGAGTTTTAGAGAATTAGATGATGAAACTTGCATTACATTCCACATTTAAACAAAGTGGTTACATAAAAGACAATATTCATTCTTCCCATCAATGAAAACATATTTAAAATAAAACATGGATTCTTTCTTGACACATCCTTGACACTATAATCACATCATGTACCCTTCTCTTGACCTGTGAAAAACATTTCAAAAACTTGGGATGAGCAAAAAAAGATCAGTAAGGGATATAAAAATATGGAAAGGAAACATGAGTACATGTATACATAATAATGAAATCATACTTTACCCATAAAACATGAGCACTTTAACATACCTGATAAAATAATGAATAAATCATAGATGTCATAATACATAAAGGTAACTTGAGGCATTCATAACATTCTTACGTAGGGAGTAACCCTCTTGGTTACGTTTGGAATACCCATCACAGTATATTCCATAAATCGCTTCGGAGAAACCTTAATGTTTCACTCCTTCGCGTTACCCAATGCATTGGAGAGCTATATCGCGCTCACCCTCCCTTAGTTTATCATGGAACCACCCGTCTTCATAATAATGCCCAAGAACCTCAACAGATTCGTATCACATAAAACATGCATAAAGGAAACATAACATTCCCACCTTTCAATCACAATATATCAATACAACACATTGATATAAAAACATTATGAAAACCATTTTTGATACCAAAATAAAAGAAATGTAAAACATGGTATTTATTTTTCTTTTAAAAAGAAGGTATAGCTTGTAGAGGAAGCCGAAACTCAAATAACGATCACGACGGCGGAGAATTCATTGTCGCCGCATACGTACGACAAAAACATTCCCTTTTATCGTTTAGTAAATGCTTCATATAAAAAAGATTACTTTTGAATAATCGTAAAAGTCAAAGGGGTTTATACACCGTATAAAAGAAGGTTGTGTATAAAACAAAATATGCCTCAATGAAAGGAGATTGAGATGAAGTCCCATACAAAGACGATATCCTTGGTTTAAGGATAAATCAATTACATAATTATGTGTAAAAAACGAATACACCAAATATAAGTGGATATTAAGTGTAAAATAATCAAAGGTCATTCACACATATTCAAAGGATGTCATATTCAATAAATACATGTTGAACCCAAAGAAATCGAAATTGGGTTAAGAAGTTCCCTTGACAGCCTAACAGCGTCACATCAAAATGAGTTGATGAGAGATGAAAAGTGTATCTCATCACCTGGACATAAAATTTACATCAATAAGGATATATGAGAACATATCCCAACATAACAATATGTAAATTAAAAGACCCAACAAAATATGTTTTTTAAAAAAGAGGAGGGTGAAAGGTTCCCTTACCGACTTGGGTATCTTTCAAAACATACACCCCATGAAAGAAGGACAATAAATCATTGATGTAAATAATCAGAAACGAAATTATATTACACAAAGAGTCGAATAATGGGCAGTACATACACCACTAAAAGTAAATTGTGGAAAATGTAGCATAAATCTCACGGGAATAAAAGTGAGATGAAAAATCTCTTACGAAAACACGGCAGCCTAACGACGCCACATAAAACATAAAAAAATGGATTGATGAGATAAAATAGGGTATCTCATCATATTAACTTAAAGTTTATAGAATGATGAATATAAAATAACTTCCCCCCACATAACAAAGAGGATCTTAAAAGAAGTGACATAAAGGAGAGTACTTAAAGAGAAAGAGAGAGGTTAGATCTCCTACGAAAATTCGGCAGCCTAACGGCGCCACTCAAAACTTCCAAAATAGATTGATGAGAGAGAATAGGGTCTCTAATCACATGAAAATAAAAATTACAGTATGTGTAATATAAAATAACATCCCAATAACAATAAATATGAGCTTTAGAGGGAATAACATAAAAGAGTGTACTTAAAAAGAAAGAGAGGAGTAAGATCCCTTACCTCAAGTCCAAATTGACTCGATGGTTATTTAACGTCCTAAATAATAAACTTGAGTTAATATATACTTTCTTAAGAACCTTTTTCAAGTTCATTATTCCTGTTATACCATGTTATAAACATCATGTAATCATTTAAGTTAATAATGTTCATTTTGTCCGTATTTGGTTCTTAAGTCAAAAATAGACTTCTTACACTTACATGTTGTTAATTTGGTCCAAGGTTCATTATATACCGAATGATATTAATGATTTGGATAACATATATATCATATATATTCATAATATACATGTATTTATAATATTACATCACATTTAGAGGTAAGAAATGAAATGCAACGTTCATGGAGACGGTAAGCCGTACGTACGCATGAACGCTACTTCCATTTCTATTTCGTATTTTCTGGAATGGAATCATAATGATATAAAAGTATATTATAATTCCAGTATAATAAAATATATAATATCATTAACTTTATCCTTTACACATCCCACATATGGTATTAACAAATCAAATCACTTTCAGGGGGCGGTAGTCCGCACTTCCTAAAATGAAGATATCGTGTTTACCCATAATGGAAACAATAATGGTATGCCATAAATGAAAAATACAGAAGCTTAAGGAAAGAATAAACATATTATATATCATATATAAAAATAGTGACATCATAATGGCCACCATTGAAGGTGTTAAAGGGGTATTGAACAATCATCGTTTCGGGAGGCAGAATTTCGCCATCCATGGAAACCGTATGTTCTTTAACCATTTTATGTAGTTGTGTGAGAGTGTAGCTCGAATAAATCTTATAAAAACATCCTAGTATATTTAAGATACTGTTTTTGTTACAAAATAAGAAAATAAGAAGAGTTTAGGGGGTTGGATAAGCAAAATAAAACAAATGAACATGAGAGAATGAATTGCCTTTAAAAGTGTAACTCCTTCTGATTTGAGCCTAAAGGATTCCTTTGAAAGGATTCTTCCCAAAGGGAATCCTCTAGGATTAGGAGAGGTATGTGGAGAGAGTAAATGGGCAGGGGATGGCCGAGCCAAAGGCTTGAGGAGTGTGTTAAATGAGGTAGAGGTGGGGGCCTTTTATAAGAGGAGAGGAGGGGCACTTTTGGAAATCATGAAACTATTACTTTATTTTCAAAAGTGTTTCGAATTTATAAAGTCCCACATTGATATATTTCGAATATAAGATTATAAGGCTTAGAAATATTTCCATCCAATAGTTTTTGGACAAGTGTAGGTCTTAGATTTTATATTATCATTTCATTTTATTTAAACTGTTCATTAACGAGGTCATCGTTGCATCATCATGATGTCATAATTAAATTAATTTATTTAATGTATAAAAATTATAAAAAAAATATCCTGATGTAGGAAAGCTTTTTAAAATTCCAAAGAGTATTTATAGACAAAATTATGATTAGTATAAACCCTTCTAAAAATTGTTTTAGTAAAACAATTTATGTTAGTGTCATTTTCACCTTTATTTTAAAAAAAGGCATTAAAGTCATTATCTCACCCAAGAGGCTCCATAGGGTCCCCTAAATCGACCCATGGGTTTTCTTGGTCGTCCATGACTCATGAAATAGGGGTAGGACAAGTGTCATGGTGTTTTCTCATTTTTATAATATAATTTTTATCTTAAATTACACTAATTACCTCTAATCACGATTAATGAAAAAAAGATACTATTCACCAAAAAATTATTTTCATCTCATTGAACCACATTTTACGTATTAATGACAACCATGTATGTCGGATTTTTGAAATTCAAAATAAAAAGATGGAAAAATTTCATTTAAACAGAAAAATCAGTTTTTATAAGTACAACTTAGTGGTTTCACTATTCATCAAAAATTGAAGTTTTTCAGAAAAATCCCAAAAATTCACCCTAATCTATATTTGATATTCCGAATTCAAAAATGATGTTTATATTACCTAATTAAAAGAAAATAAGTGGAATTAATTAATTTAATAATTAACTCCCGCTGTCAAAACAAATAGCGTTTTTTATGAAATAATAAGTATCAAAAGATAGACACTAGTTTAAGTCTGATTTCAAAGTGAAATTAATTCCAACGACCACTATTGGATTTAATGGTAAAAATATATTCTAATTTCACTTTAAAACCAATCCAAAATATAATCTAATGATATAAATAAATTATATTAAAAAGTGGTTATGAATTAAAATACAACATTTTACACTATTCATTAAAAAATTAACTTTATCGGAAAGATACCAAAAATTTACACAAATTAAATTTTGATGTCCCAATTAATAAGAAGAGTTTTATTTGGTCCAAAAGGATGTATAATAGTGAACAAAACTATATTTAATGACGGTTCTCCGTCAAAAGGCGATAAGTGAACCTTTAGTGAAAACTAGGGCATATACGCCTAAAATTGAATTCTTTCGGTATTTTAAGCCTTTATCTTTTATTGGATAAATGTAAAAACATTTAAAAGCATATATAATCATATTTTAGTTATTTCTATCCATTCACGCCAATACAATGGCTACATGTTAACTACCATTTAAAATAATATTATTTTATTATTAGAGTGCAACGTAAGATTCCCAAGAAACTCGTTGTTGCGTGTTGGGTATGCCATCGAGCATAGCGTCCCCCTTAAAGACATATTAATATTTTATTCACAAATATGGATAAATATGAAAATGTCATATTCTTTATTTACCTGGGGTGTTACATGTAGTCATGCGGTCTGCACCTTCTCTTCCGTGGACACTCTGCTCACTGCAACTTCACCCATTTGATAGAAATCCCTAAAGAGGTGATACTTCCAGAGTATGTGCTTTGTCCATTGATGTGACCTTGGTTCCTTTTCAAGAGCCACCACTGCAGTATTATCACAATACAATGTAATGAGATCTTTACTGCTAGGCACCACATCAAGCTCCTGGACAAAGTTCTGAATCCAGAAGGCTTCCTTGGCTGCATCATAAGCCGCTATATACTTAGAATCCGCTGTAGAATCGGTGACAACTGGCTTCTTTGAACTCTTCCAGCTCACAGATCCTCTATTGAGATAGAAAACATAAACATAATGTGACTTTAGATCATTCTAATCTGTTTGAAAGCCAGCATCAGCATACCCTCTGATGACAAGCTCCTCGTCTCCTCCATACAACAAGAACATATCCGTAGTTCATCTCAGATACTTAAGGATAGTCTTAACAACAGTCCAATGATGTTCTCCTGGATCTGCTTGATATCTGCCTACCTTGCTCAATGCATAGGCAACATCAAGCCTGGTACATAACATGGCATACATGGCATACATGAATATGGAAAAACGCCTCACAAAATACTAAAATCCGGGATGAAGATGTGTTCCTTCTGAATCCGAAGATGAAAATTCCAGGAGAATATCCCTTTTTATAGCCGTCCTTCAAACGCTTTTGTCTTCCCTCAATTAAATGACTCTTACCAAATTAAATGGGGAAATAATTATAGGGTGTCAAATTAATTAAATGTAATGAATGCGGTGACCATCATTAATATCTCTCCGTGTCTTCCAACATATCTCCCACATGGAGATTTGATTAAGTGTCAATCACATCGCCACACATCCTTTCTATCTACCCAATCTTCTGCTCATGTATCTACAAGGCCACTTGATGATCTGCACCATCTGAACTTTTTAGAATTAATCACCATTGGCAGGAAATCTGCCAAATTTTCTTTAGTGTGAATTTTCATCATGTCCACACTTCCTTCCTCCACCACATCTTGAACAAAATGGTATTGTACGCCAATGTGCATTGTCGTGGAATGAAAATATGGATTCCTTGAAATGTGGAAGGCACTCTGACTATCACAAAATAATGGAATATGATAATTTTTGTGACCGAGCTCCTCCAATAACCTTCTCATCCAAATCGCCTCTTTGCAAGCTTGTGTAGCTGCCTTATACTCTGCTTCTGTCGTGGATAAAGCCACAACTGACTGTAGCTTTGAGATCCAGCTCAAAAATCCTCCTGCAAGAGTAAACACATGACCCATAGTGGATTTCCTCCGGTCAGAATCCCCTACAAAATCTGAGTCAACATATCCAGTGATAGTACAATTTTATCCTCAAAAACATAATGCAACATCTGAGGTTTCCTTGAAGTATCTCAGGATCCTCTTCACCATGCTCCAATGATCTCTTCATAGATTCTCCATGTACCGACTAACTTCTCCCACTGCATGTGCAATGTGTGGTCTAGTATAAACCATAGCGAACATTAAACTCCACACTGCGGATGCATACGGTACTCGAGACATTTCCATCCTCTCTGCTTCACTTCTAGGACTCATTGTAGAGGATAACTAGGAATTAATGGGAAGAGGGGTAGAAATTGGCTTACAGTATTGCATATTGAAGCATTTCAAGACTTTCCTCAAATAATTCTTCTCTGGTAGCCAAATATTTCCATTATTCCTGTCTCGGTAAATTTGTATCCCAAGAATATTTTCTATGGGTCCCAAGTCCTTCATATCAAACTCCCTAGCCAACTATGCCTTCGTCTCCTGGATTTGAACATTGTTGGGGCCTGCAACCAACATGTCATCGACATACAACAACACAATGATAAAATCATTACCATTTAAACCCTTGAAATATGCAAAAGGATCTGAATTAAGTCTCTTGTATCCAAGGCATAGGATATAGGAATCAAATCTCTTGTACCAACACCTCAGTGCCTATTTGAGACCGTACCGAGATTTGTTCAACCTGCAAACCAAGTTCCCTTTACCTTTTTCGGTAAAACCTTATGGTTGGAGAATATATATTTCTTAACCAATATAACCATGGAGAAAAGTTGTTTTCACATCTAGCTACTCTAGATGTAGAGTGTATGCAGCACACATAGCCAGAACTACCCGAATAGTCGTTAGTCTTACAACAGGAGACAATATTTCATTGAAATCAATACCTTCTTTCTGAGCATATCCTTTTACCACCAGTATTGCACGATATCTTTCCACCTGGTCTGTTTCATCCCTCTTGATATTGTAGACCCATTTATTCCTAATGGCCTTCCTTCTATGAGGTAATGGAACAAGATCCCAAGTCGTGTTCTTGTGTAGGGCTTCGAATTCCTCCTGCATCACCACCATCCATGAGGATACATCTGGACTCTGGGTCACCTCCAAAAAAAAAGATGGCTCTCTACCCTCTTTCAATAAGAAATATGCAATATTGCTCTCAGTGACATAGTTGGAGTGCCATACTGGTGCTCTTTTATCCCGAGTTGACAATCGTGGTGCAGACTCAAACGGTACTTGATCATCATGCTCTGGTAATGCCTAATACGAAACTGGTTCTTCCTTTGTTTCTTCCTTCACCTTGACTATTTTAGTTTCTGTATTCTTCATCTCCATGTCCTGATCAGTTTTCATTGGAACCTTGTCTTCTATAAAAATGAAATCTCTTCTGATGATAAATTTTTGGGCAATGGGATCCCATAAACGACACCCCTTCACACCATCAGCATATCCCAAGAAGATACATTCTCTGGATTTCGAGTCCAACTTCGATCTTTTCGGGTCATTAAGCAGTGCATATACATGACTTCCAAAAGTATGAAAATTAAAATAATCAGTGGGTTTACCAGTCTAAATTTCCATCGGTGTCTTGAGATCAATTGACACCGAAGGGGATCGATTGATCACAAAGCAGGCGGTATTTACTGCTTCTGCCCAGAATGTCTTGTTGACTCCTGCAGTCTTCAGCATCGCCCTTGTTCTGTCCAACATGGTTCTATTCATCCGCTCTGCCACGACATTCTGCTGAGGAGTGTACGCCACCGTGAACTGTCTATTGATGCCTTCTTGTTGACAGAAGGAATCAAACTCCTCACTTGTATATTCTCCACCATTGTCAGTCCTCAAACACTTGATCTTCTTTTCCGATTCAAGCTACTTTCGCGCTTTGATATTTTGAAGACTTCAAAAACATCTGATTTTCTTTTTGATTGGAAACACCCAACATCTCTTGGAATAGTCATCAATGAAAGATACAAAGTACCTTTCTCCTCCTAGGGATATAACGGGTGCTTTCCAAACATCGGAATGGATCAACTCCAAGATCTCTTGACTTCTTGTGGTTGACATCCCAAACATTAACCTGTGTTGCTTGCTCAAAAAACAATGCTCACAAAATGGTAAGGATACCTTTGTCAGCCCAGGCAGCAACTTCTAATCCTCAAGAATCTTCAGGCCTCGTTCTGACATATCGCTAAGCTTCTGATGCCATAACATCGTCAACGCTTCCGTCGAGGTAGTTGATGCAACAACTATCTCCGCCTCTTTGTACGTTTCACCCATAAGCACGTACTGGTTCTTTGTGATCTTCTCTGCCTTCATTACCACAAGCGCGCCCTTTACAATTCTCATCACTCCATTCTCGGTGCGAGTCTTGCATCTGATGTCATCAAATTGTCCCAAAGACAATATGTTCTTCTTCAGGCCCTTCACATGACGTACTCTTTGGACGGTCCAAATAATACCATCATGCATCTTATGTTTGATGGTACCGACTCCAATGATCATTAGAGTGTGATCATTACCCATGTACACAAGACCTTTCGGGATGGTTTCATATTGGTCAAACCATTCCTGTCATCTTGTCATGTGCCATGTTGCTCCTGAGTCGATAATCCATGAATTATCGAGGTGTTGTCTTCCTTTAATAGTCATCGCCGCATCGCTGACTAGTACATCGCCATTTCCCGATGTACTCGCCACATTTCCTTGAGAGTTCTTCTCACCACTCTTCTTATTCCAGATGTCTTTGTTCACATGCCCTCTCTTACTGCAATTGTAGCATTTGACGATTTTCTTCTTGCTCCTTGATGTAGACCTACCATTATTCTGGCTCTTACCAGAACCATGCTCCATCATTCTTCCTCTTTCCATCGATAGAGCTTCCACTTGGTGTGAAGTCATTTTTGGTCTTCCTTGTTCTTGCGCTGACTTTCTTCTTCGAGAACTGCTGCTGCAACATCATTGAAGGACAACATATCCGTCAGGATATTATTGGTGAGGTTGATGACGAGTTGGTCATATGAATCTGGAAAACTCTGGAGTAGGATCTCCGCACGTTCAGTATCCACAATTTTATATCCCAAAGTCGTATGTTGAGAAAAAAGGGTATTGAGGGTGTTGATGTGGTCAGTCACCGATGATGACTCCGCCATTCGAAGAGTGCATAATCTTCTCTTTAAGAAAATTTTGTTGTGGAGTGATTTTTCCTCGTACAGTTTTGTTAGAGTATCTCAAATTTCATTCACCGTCTTTTTCACTGCAATGCTTGACAGGACCCCATCTGCTAAATCCAAATGAAGGTTGGAAATAGAATTCCCATCCATGTAACTCCATTTCTCTTCCGTCACACCTGTCGGTTTCTCTCTAATCGCTTGTAGGAAATTATCCTTCCACAGCACTACTTGCATCTTCATTTTCCACAATGAAAAATTATTTCCATTGAGTTTTTCAATCTCGTATTTCGCCACCATTTGGACACGTCGTTGGTCCAGAATTTTCTTGGGCCACGAACCTTCCTTTGATACCACTTGTTAGGATCGTAAATGATGGGTCCTTTGATACCACTTGTCAGGATCTTAAATGACAGGTCCTTTGATACAACGATAATTCCCAAATTAAAAATAAAGTGAAAAAGTGCAGAATTAAAGTGAACACCATATATAACATGGAAAACCCCCGAAATGAAAGGGGTAAAAAACCATGGGCAAATAGAAGGATTTCACTATGGTAAAATGTGGGTTCAAATTCTCTCTCAATTACTAGGATAAAACACTCATGAAATTCTATCTTGTAAAATATGGAAAAGCGCCTCACAAAATACTGCACCCCGGGATGAAGATGTGTTGCTTCTGAATCCGATGATGAAAATTCAAGGAGGAGATCCCTTTTTATAGCCTTCCTTCACACCCTTTGGTCTTCCCTCAATTAAAGGACTCTTACCAAATTAATTGGGGATATAATTGTAGGGTGTCAAATTCATTAAATGTAATGAATGCGGTGACCATCATTAATCTCTCTCCACGTCTTCCAACAATACACTAATAATTTATGTCAAAGAAACTTTTCATGCCTTAATTTTCTCTATGTTGACATGAAAATATATTAATAAGAATGAATAGTTATACAATTGTAAATAAAGGATATTTGTTTTCAATTAACAAAATAAATGAAACTAGAATAATATATAAACATGTTTACCAAAATATTGTATATGGTAAATTAAAATGAATTACCCATCTTAACATTATATACCCATGTTATCCATTCTAAAATTAGTAATCTATATCCCCTCATTCATCTTTTTTGTGTTTCTTTTGTGTGTCCAAATAATAAATTCACATTACAAAAAATGAAATAAAATAGAAAACTACTGAATATCTTTTATCACTACAACATATTCTCATGTATTCAATGTTGTCCATTTTAGTGCTAATAAACATTGTTAAATGGGATCATTTTATTAGCACTAAAAATCATAGATTAATATATTTTTTATTAGTGCTAAAAAATAACTAATAAAGGGTTTCCCTTTATCATCAATTTACTTAATATTGATAAAATCCTCTCTTTTAACAATGCTAATAATTTAATTTATATATATATACATAAAAATGTGTTTTATATGTCAAAAAGTATATCTGTGTAAATATAATATAAAAATGTGATTTATATAAATGTATTACAATAAAAAAATATCAAACTAATTTTCATGATTTAATATATATAAAAATTTCAGATTTATATTAATACATAAAAATGTTTCATTGTATATTTATATGCATTGATTACAATTTTTTTTTATAAATATAGTATATTAATATTTTATGTAAACAATTATATAAATATATTATTGAAATATATTTATTTTATTATAGTTCAATGTTGATTATATATTTTATATTTATATTTAATAATTTAAAATGTACACATATATTTGTATGTTTGTGTATGCAAGTGTATGTTTGTGGATTCATGGCTATGTTTATATATGTGGGTGTGTGTGTATTTATATATGTGTATGTATATGTATATACATGTATTTATATTTCAGTATTATGATTAGTTAATTGTTTTCTGTGCATATGTGTATTTTTATGTGAATGTATACAGATGTATTTTTCCTGTATATGTATGTTTATGTGTACATGTATGTACAAGTGTTTGTGTGTGTGTAAATGTATGTGTATAAGTGTTTATATATGTATGTGTATGATTATGTATGTTTGTGTATGTCTTCGTGCTTGTATGTGTACTTATATATATGTATGTGTGAATTTATGTGTATGAAACATATAGTATGTGTATGTTTATGTAGTATCTATATCTCTATATAAGCCCCATAGGGTGTAGTTCAGTGGTTCCATCCATGCAGTACATGTGCTGGTGAGTTGAGGTGGTCATGGTTTCGAGCCTCCGCGTCATCAGATTTTCTTTCCTTTGTTCCCATTCCTCAGACCTACCATGTATGTGTATATTTATATAGTATGTGTGTGTATGTGTATGTATTTATATGTATGTGTATGTATGTGTATGTAATTGTATGTTTGTGTATGTGTATATGTGTGTCTACATGTATGTATGTGTTTGTCTATGTGCATGTATGTATACTTGTATGTATATGTATATGTGTATGTATGTTAGGTGTAAGTCTATGTATAGGTATATGTATATATCCTTTTATAACAAGAAAAGTTATTTTTTTAAAACTTGACAAATCTCATTATTATATATGTTTATGTATATAAATATATTTTCACACAATCACATGAAAAGTCATTTTGTTTTTCAAATGTAATTAATACAATTTTATAACAAAATATATTTTTATATATATATATTTTTTTTTCAATTTTTGATATTTATTTATAAATTTTAATTTTTTACTATTTAATATTTTTAATATGTTTGTAATTTATGTAAATAATATTTATTCATTTTTATTTTAATTCTATTTGTATTTAAATCGTTGTGCAGTTATTATTTATTCATTTGTATTTAGTAATTTTTTATGAATATCTTCTATTTAAATGTACTTTATAATATTTATTTAATATTTATTCATTTTTTTATTTTTTTATGGATATAATTAAAATTATTCAATAATTTTTCAAATTTTTTAAATAATTAGATTCAATTTTAATAGTTATGGATTATACCTTTCTATCATTTATTCATTTACTATTAATAATTCATTTTAAATATATCTCAATTTTTAATATTTTCTATAATTCAATCCTTTTTTCAATTTATTTATAATTAATAATTCTTCATTTAATATTTTTACATTGATTGTGTTTTTTTGTAGTTATTTACAGAATGATAAATATTAATTTTCAAAACTTTTAATATGTATACAATTTATATTTATATTTTTTATTAATTTTTATTTTAATATATTTGTATTTAAATCTTGATATATGTATTATTTATTTATTAATAAGTATTAATTTATTACAAATCTCTTCTTTTAAAATTTAAATTTAAATTTAAATTTTTTATTTTAATATATATTCAGTTTAATATTTGATTATTTTATATAATCAAAATTAATAAATCTTTTATTAAACATTTTTTACAATTTTTTAATTTTTACTTATTAAATTTTAATTCATTTTTTATATTTATTCATTTAAAATTATATGTTCATTTTTAATACCTATTAGATTTTAATACTTTTGTAATTTATTCATTTTTAATATTTATTTTTCTAAATATTTATGTAATTTACGGATTATTAATATCCATTTATTTGTTTTTTATTTATTAATATCCAATATTTTAAATATTTTTTTTAATTTTCATTTTTATTATTTATTATTTTTTATTTTAATATTTTTTTAAATCTCTATATAGTTTTTATTTGTTTATTTTTAATTACAAATTTATTTTAAATATTTTTACGTAAAAAAAATTTGTAACATCTATTTCATTTTTATTTTAATATTTGTTCACTTATTATTTTTACATTATATATAATATATATCATTTATTCATTTTTAATATTTTTCTAACATACCTATTTAATATTATTTATTCATTTATCAAAATATTAGTATATTTATTATATCGGAGAGATAAATCCAGAAGTAATGCTCATGGCCTTTTATTAAAATAATGAAAAACAAGGGAGGTGGATGTGGTCAAACAAAGAGACTTTCCCTCATCTAGAAAACCATTTTAGAAACCATAATAAGAAGAATCATTCACATAGTCATAATCATATTTATCGGCAGTTTCCCACTCTAACTATGAGTTACAGTGGTTGAGAATCCTAAGGATCCCTAACTCGGACCATTTCTGCTCAGGGGAGAGCTTGACATCAAAGCCTTAGAAGATGATCTGGTAGGAACTTTCCATGGATGGTTTGAATAATCCATCGGTGAACTTCTTTCTTGAGGGTCACACTTTCCTCCAATGATAAAAACCTTAAAATATACACCACCATATGAAGGCCGCAAATGGGTGGTGTCAAATAAGACCATCCACCGCTCTTTCTCACTTCCTTTATTAGTAACATTACCCCAATTTCCAATTCATGATGAGAAGAATTCATTCTGAATTTCCTTATGATAATTCATATCTTGTTAGATATATGATTCCATGGACCCATCATCATGTGTAGTATGTCCTATGAAATCCATTATTAGTAGCTACACCATATAACATTTCCATTCAGGCTATGAAGGAGCATTATCTAGTGTGACACATTGAACAAGAGACTCATTTGTAGACTTCATTACGCCACATCTTGCTGAGTATTAGCCCCAGCATGCAACCCTTGCTATTCCATTCCATTAAAAAAAGAGGGACCAGCTCGATCATAAGTAGAGAAAAACTCAGAGTCACAAACTTGTGTTTGACAAAGTATGCTTGTAAGAAACTAGATCTTCTTTTTAGGTACGTTTTTCTTTCCAGGTTGTTTTTGAGGAAAGTGGATTTTGAGGAAATTTCAGGAGTACACGTCATGTACATTAAGTACACATTGGGTACTCGGTTTTCGTTTTTGTCTGTGTGTGGGCCGTGTAATAGCCGAGCACATTGCCGTGTGTGGTGACCTAGAGACCACCTGAAGTGGAGGCTGGAAAATTCAAGTACACACTGTGTAATTTTAAAGAACTCGTCGTGTACTTACTTTTTTTCATTTAACGGACCGCGGTCACATTTAATGGACATAAATCGCTTCTTATTTATCTATCTCGTCCAAGAGAATTCGTACGGCAACAGATCTCCTATAAGCCCCTGATGCGTCGTCCATTCTCTGAATAGACCGTTGTTGATTGCGTTGGAATCACCACGATGAGTTCTTCCTTCTTCTATAACTTCATCTCCTGAATTCTTCTTTCTCAAAAGTTAACCTCAGTTGAATGTTTTAAAAGTTTTTGTAGATCTAGGGCATTCTAGGGTGATTCAAGGCTGAAGGTTCATGTATATTTATCTACCGATGCAGAGGTAGGTGGTTTGTGCCATTCCATAGATAGTCTTCGAATTTTATGTGCCAAAGTTCCTAATACCCAAGAACGGGGTATTGCGTGTTTATGGTTTTAGCCCTATTATTATTTAATATGCCTTTTTTCTTTAGATAGAGGTTAATTTTTTTTGAATGGGGTTAACTTTCCCATGCTATGGATTTTTTCCCATGTTTTTTTGTTTTTGACCGTTTGGCCTAGCATTTCCAGTTAGTGTGCGGCTTTTCTTCCCATGCCGAATATTATTAGGATGGAGTGATTATTATCTGACATGCTATGATATGTTGTAAATTGTTTATCCATGTAGTTCTTGAGGTTTATTTTGGCCGCCACATATCGTCTGTGCACGACTGACTTACACAGGGCCGTGATAACCTGTTGTAGTAGATAATAGGGAGAATGAAAGTTGAGGGCTTCTCCAGAGTGTTTCTATTAGGGATATGTTGTGATACTATAGGGGGGGGGGGTGGATGTAAGTTCTCCCTCAGAGTTTCTATTGTTCCTTGATGTGGGCCACAAGGGGAATTGAACATTGAGTGCTTCCTCATAGTAAATATTATTTAACAATACGAGACTAAATGGGGAATTGATGGTGCGTTCTTCTGCATAGAGTCTGTGCTAATGCTGAACTATATGTTTTAGACTGTGTGTACTTCCCAGAGGGTTGCTTGTGTTTGTCTGGTTGAACTAGAGGGGTTTGGCTATGAGTACTTCCCAGAGGGATACCTGTTTTTTTAGTTACTTACTTGATATATGAAAATGAATGAAATTGAATTTGCAGTATTGTTACTATGTGTACTTCCTTGCTTATTGCATCATTTTTATTATTACCATTCATATATATTCACAGACTATTAGGCACATATCACTATGTAGTTTACTACTAGTATTAGTCTCACACCCTAATTGGGTCATGATTTTGAGCCCAAAGAGGTTATATTATTGTAGGTATAGAAAAGGAAGGCATCCTTCTCCTTCTGGTACTTTATTACTATGGAGGTGGGGAGCATGGGACCAAGTTGAGCCTTGCGATGTTGTAGAGCTGTTTATCTGTTTTCTTTTTCACTTTGGTTTAGTATTGTATTCAATTATTTTGAATTGTTTGGATAATTTCCTAGACATTTGTATCATGCATCATATATATATATATATATATGGTTGTGCTCTATTTGTTTATTGCTTCAATCTTCCACTATTTACTAATTTCATGCTTTTACTACTTATGCTATTGTATATATATTTTACTTCAACTATGTTACTCTACCAATGAGGGTATAGTTTCCACACTATCCCACCTAAGGCCCTCACTACTAGTCGGAAGCCTCTGGAATTTGGGGAAATGCACTTGAGGCCATGTGATCAACCGGGTACGGGGAACCTCTGGGCGGCTCCCAGAATCAGGACGTTACAAATTGGTATCAGAGTGGGAACCTAGCCTTATGTGTGGTGCACTACTTGGGTTGAGATGTAGGGACCACAAAAAGGATTTTGTGCCAATAAGGGGGGGTGATTGTAACACCCAAGACTAATAAATAGTTAAGTGGATAATTTATTTAACTCATGTCAACAAGGTGCATCTTTCTTTTTGGAAGCCTGCCTAATTAGAACTCCACAGTTAAGCATGTTTGGCCTCGAGTAGTGATCAGGATGAGTGACCTTCTGGAAAGTTTTCCAGGGTGTTTGTGAGTGAGGAAAAAACACACTCGAAATGACATGTGTTGTCCTATGGGGAAAATCATTAGTCAGATGACCCGTTCAGGCATTTGGGAGGGCCCCTTGGTGGGACCACATGTATATAGGGGAAATTGGTGGGTGGAGCCCAATTGAAAAATTTGGTGTCATAGGGGTTATTTTCTTCTTGACTTACTTTTTGGTTTCTATAGCCAAGGACAAGAAGTAAATAGGTACATGGTAATAAGTTGTTCCTGGAAGTAGCTAACCCGTGTACAGGGAAAATCCAATTTACCTCGTTATTGCAATTTTTCAAGTTTTTCAATTTTACAGTTCATTTGATTTCTCCATTGGGAGATTCACATGTATTGTTTTGTTATCATTGATGTTATTGAGGTTCTATTTCTGTATCAACCCGATGAGATGAGGGCATGCCATCTCATGCATCATATAGGCATTTTTTAGAAATCACATGTCATGCATTCCTGCCATGTCATTTATGGTGCATTAGTGATTGCATGTTGTGATAGATTTTGTTCTATATAAATATGTAGTTATGATAGATGCCTTGAAAGAATACCTGCTTTTTTATAGGGAATTGATTTGTGTGAGGTTTTTTTGAATGAACGTCAAACTTTCGTTCTTGAGGTGTTATGGTCCATTATTGATAGGAATTTGGAGGATCATTACAATGGTATCATTTAGTATGACCTCTATAAGATTCCATGTTTTGATTCGCGGGGAGTATGGGCCCTCACATATCATAATTTGGAACTTTAATGTTCGTTTCAGTGTTTCTATGGGTTCCAATGTTGTTTCTGAGGCTTACTATCTGGAAAAACCCCCGAATAAATGACATGTAATGATGAATACATTCCATGTGTCCTTCTATTCATGAAGGAACTATTTCTCTTAAATAAATGTTGTGTACTTTATATAAACGTTGTGAATTATATAACCATGTCATTGGCTCTGTGGGCAGAGACATGGGGTTGGGAAATCCTTGGTGGGACACACCGTGTACCAGATGTACACGTCGTGTTGCATAAACCATGTGTCCACCCATGGGTAAAATGACATAGATGGATAAAAACATAATTTATACACATCGTGTCAAGCATGAACAAGACATGTAGTGTAACCCATGTATCCTGTTTTGAATCGAAAAACATTGCATACTGGAAACCTTTTTGTACAAGTCATGTCTGGCACTTACACGTTGTGTGGTCCGGTTATAGGAAAAATGTGTGGCTTAGTCGTTTAAAAGTACTCGGGCAGGGGAAGAGGATTCAAACACATGTCGTGTGTTAGGAAAACAAGCCATGTGTATGGGGTTTTACATGACCAGATATGACAGAAGTACACGCCCATATGAAGGATTAAAGGAACACGCCATGTTGGAGTTATACACACCATGTAGCCTTTTTTTGAAAAACATGATTGATTTCTTTCTCATTCTTATTTATTACAATTCTATGTTTCAGTTCCTTTTAATCTTGATCTATGGTGTGCACTTGACCTTATAGAGTCATGACACTGAGATGTCTTCCATTTTTTCTCCAGTTACAGGGCAGTGATCAAACACCAGATATGGATGATTAGAGACTAACAGTAGATCCTCAAGTTGTGCCAGTCTTGGCACCCGCCATCATTCTAGACACAGGTGCAGATACATAGTTCTAAGAGGGCTTGATAAGTTTTATATAGACCTTATGAGGAGTATTGCATCCTAACCCTTATATGGAAGAGTTTACGCAGGTTTTTCAGAAGCATCATCCTTCCAACTTCACAGGGGAAGGAGTACCTCAGGCTGTAGAGTCATCATTAGAACCCACAATTTTTATCTTCGTGCATCTGGAGACACCTCCATATAGGAGGGTGAAGCTCACTACATATATTATTTGGGATTTTTCCAAGAAATGGTTGGATGTGATCTCATAAGTGAGATGCCAACTGGTTGTGGAGTGGGATGAGTTCTAGCATTCCTTCTATGACTACTTCTACCCATATACATTGAGGGACGATTGACCCTCATAATTCATGAGTTTGGAGTAGGGTACTCTTTCAGTTATGGAGTATTCTTCTCGCTTCACCAAGCTACATTGTCCACACCAGTTCCTGGAGGTGATGAGTTATTCTTGGTAAGTATGTTTGAGGATGGTCTCAGGCATGACATCAGATCTCAAGTGAACATCTTCAGGTTGACTTCCATTACTTCTATAGTCAACCAAGCACAAATCACGTAGCTCAATCTAAGAGATTCTGGATTTGTGGGCCTGGGTGGCTCGACATCCAGAGATGGTATCCCTCCTATAAATATCAGGAAGCAACACAAGGAGTCTATGCGCATAGATCCAAGGAGACAAGACACTTCTTCTAGTAGCCAGGTGGTGTTCTACCAGTGCGGTAAGAGCAGACATATGAGACCACATTGCCCAAGATACCCAATGGATTGATGATAATGCGGTAAGATAGGCTATCTTTAGAATTTTTTCCAGTTTTTCTCACTGGAAGCTGGTGACATGGGTTCTTCTATGACTCCTCGTTCAGGAGCAGCACCACCAGTTTTCCATCAGTCATGGTACTGGAGTTCTTCGGGCCATTCAGGCCGAGGGGGAGGTCATGGTCATGGTAGTCTGTCGCCAGGCTTTTAGCGACAATAGGGTGGATTAGCTCAGGGTGGTCAGGAAATGTCACAAGGCCATAGTGCTAGTCAAACATTTTCAGTGGAGCATACCCATATGAAATAGGATCCAGAATCATGTATATTTCGTGGTAAGATCCGAGATTCATTACTTTTAGCTTCTTCTCATTTCAACATAAGGAATTCCAATAGCTTTTTATTTTCTGTTTTTGTGGAGAGCCTTGGGATCTGTATCATTTATATAGAGATATATTGGCACTTTCCACACCATTGGGGACAATAATTTCTAGTTTATGTTAGTGAAAGGAGTTCCCCCTAGAGGTTAGTGGGTGTCACTTCCAATGGGAGCTTTATGTTCTAGAGATGACATGCTATGATTTAATTCTTGGTATAGACTGGTTCGTTCCCTTCCCTGATATTATTGATTTCTATTTTTGTAGGGTGAGTTTCACATCACTGGAGGGTGGATCATTTCTTCATAAAGGTGAATGGGACGTACAAGCGAGCAGAGCGGGGCCAGAGTATCATGGGTTGGGAGGAGTTACATCCCATATTTCTAGTATATATTTAGATGACCAGGGGACTTCATAGATGGACTTTCCTCCAATGGTGGATCATTTCAGGGATGTCTTTCTAGAGGACTTTTCAGGTTCTCCTCTGGAACAAGAGGTGGAATTATCTATTGAGATTGTGCCTGGAGATTCACTGGTGTCTATTCATCCTTATTTCATGGCAATAATAGAATTTTAAGAGCTCAAGAAATGGTTGGAGGAGTTGCAGGAAAAGGGTTTCACTTGACCCGGTACTTCTCCTTGAGGTTCACCTATCATGTTTGCGATGATGGTGGATGATACCCTCATATTTTGGGTGGATTATAGAATGTTGAACCAGTTGATGATCAAGAACTGATATCCCTTACTGAGGATTGATGATCTCTATGATTAGCTTTGTTGAGACCAAGTGTTATTGAAGATTGACTTGAGATCTGTTTATCATCAGTTTCACGTTAAACCATGAGATATTCTTATTATATCCATTCGGAGAAGGTATGGTTTATACGAGTATGTGGTGAAGATGTTCGGTCTCACAAACATGCATGCATTTTTCATGGCAAAAATGAACTGAGTGTTTTATGCATACTTGGATTCTTGTGTGGTTGTCTTCGTGGATGATATATTAGTGTACTATCACCCTCGACCAAACCATGCCACACTTCTTGAAATCATTTTGGTTAAACTGATGGTGAATCAGTTATATTCGAAGATCTCAAAATTCCACTTTTGGATGGACCAAATTCACTGCATGAGTCATGTTATCTTAGAGATTAGAGTATCAGTAGACCCAGTGAAAGTGAGATTAGTAGTTTCCTAGGAGTGGCCAATAAATTGGTTTGAAGAATGGGGTTTTCTAGGTCTAGTGGGTTACTACAATAATTTTTTACAGGGCTTTTCATGCTTATCAGCGCCACTGAAGGCCCTGAATAAGAAGCGTGTAAAGTACATGTGGTCAGATTCTTGTGAGTCATACTTTTAGAAGTAGAAAAGGAGGTTGACTTCAGAACCGATACTAGTATTTCTAGAGTCGGGGAAGAGATATACTATTTACTGTGATGCATCATGTATCGTGCTGGGAGTAGTGCTTATTCAGGGAGAAGGGGTTGTTGTATATGGGTCTCAGTAGTTGAGGACACATGAGAGGAACTACCGAACACACGATCTCAAGTTCGCTGTAGATGTTCATTCTTTATGTTGTGATATACATTTTCTTATTGGAGATAATTTTGTGGTTTTCACTGAAAACAAGACTCTCAAGAATACCTTCACTTAGTGAAATCTAAATTTGAGACAGCAAAGGTGGGTTCAGTACCATCAATCATTTTACTATGATATTGGCTACATGCCTCGAAAAGTCAACGTTATGGCTGATGCGTTGAACCTGAGGACTCAGATACATGTAGTTCAAGAGGCCACAAGTGAGTGGAAACTTATGGATTTATTCTATAAGATGTATTTGGAGGCGCAAGATAGTCAGGGGAAGTCATTTATTTCATCTATGGTTATTACCTCTACTCTACATGATCGAGTATGAACGAGGAAGCTATCAGATTTTAAATCCCCAGTCCTATGGGAGAGTGCTTCCTGAGGGGACCCTATTCCTCGATGGACAGTTGGTGAGTAGGAGATCCTACATTTTCATGGAAGAATGTGGGTGCCTGAAGAAATACATGAGAAGCTAATGTGAGACTTTCATTCTACATTTTAGGCAACTCATCCGGGTGTCACCAAGATGTATCGAGATCTGCACCGTCAGTATTGGTGGCCAGGTATGAAGGGAGTTGTTGACGTATTTTTCATGAGGTGTTCCACGTATCATTAGGTGAACGTGCTGAATTAGCGACCAATAATGCTTTTACAGTAGTTACCAATTCTTGAGTTATAGTGGAATGATGCCCCAATGGATTTATTGACTGCTTTGCTGAGGTCGCCTCGAGGGAATGATTTAGTTTGGGTTGTCATTGACAGAATCTTGAAGGTTTCCCACTTCTTACCATTCAAGAATACCTTTAGTGTTGATGAGATGGGAAGGTTGTACATCCGAGATATTGTGAATTTACATGGAGTTCCACACTCTATTGTTTTAGATAGGGATTCATGTTTTACTTCTTGGGTCTGGTAGGGACTTCAGAGGGCTTTGAGTGCATAGGTACTTCTGAGTACATCATACCAATCACAGATATATGGCCAATCCGAGCTTATGATTTAGGTGCTTGGGGACATGCTTGAAGCATGCATCTTGTATTTTGTAGGTTTGAGGGAGAAGCACTTACCTCTTGTGGAGTTTTCCTAAAATAACAGTTTTTAGGAAACTATTCAGATGGAACCTTATTAGGCTTTGTACGATAGGCCATGTCGATCACCTTTATGTGGATGGAGGTAGGAGAGGTAGCTATGATGGGACCATGACTTTTCCAGGAAACTGCAGAGTAGATATAGTTGATTCAGAAGAGGATGGCTACTGCACAGTCATGATAGAATTCTTATGCTGATCAACGGAGACGACCACTTGAGATCAAGGTTGGGAGATCTGGTTTTTTGCATGTCACACCAAGGTTGGGACATAGGAGGATTAGGATGCAGGGTAAGCTTCCACTGAGGTATGTCGAACCATTTGTTTTATTGGAGATAGTCGGGCTAGTTTCCTATTAGTTTCAGTTACCTCAGAGGTATTGGGCTATTCATGTTGTCTTCCATGTTTCTCAGCTTTGACGTGACTTCTCAGATGCATCTTATGTTTTCCATCCTGAGGAGGTTGATCTCGAGGTGGAAACACCCTTCGAGAAGCAGCCTATCTGAATTATTGATCGAAGTGCAAGGGTTCTCTATAGTAATTCAATTACTCTGGTATGAGTGCTATGATAGCATGGGCAAGTACATGACATGACTTGGGAGAGGGAGGCTGATGTACGATCATAGTGGCCGGAGTAGTTTGAGATTTCTTCTTCTACGCACCCTTGCTTGGGAAATTTGGGGATGAATTTCCATTAAGGTAGAAATGTGTAAGAACCCAAATCTTCTTTTCTAGGACGTTTTTCTATTCTGGTTGTTTTTGAGAAAAGAGGAGTTTCAAGAAATTTCAAGAGTACATGTTGTGTACATTAAGTACACGTGGTGTACTTAGTTACCATTGGTGACCATGTACTTTCCATGACATGGCTAAGCACATGGCCATGTGTGCTGTAACAGCCCGAGATTTTATGAAAAATATTATTTTTAATTTTATTAATGTCTTGTGTTGTACGCTACACCAAAAGGATCATGCACAACACGCATCTTTGGATTGCCTTGCATTACACGCAATCGCAACCTTCCTCGATAGCGTGTGTAGTACGCAATACTGAGTTTCACTAAACAACGATATGCTATTAAAATATTATTATAACTAGCCGTTATGAATAGTAATAACCACCTTTTAAAATTTTAGAAATTTTATCTCTCAAAATGGACTTCATTTTTGGATTCGTAGTATCAAATTTAGCCTAAGGTGAAACTTTGGTACTTTTCGGATAACTTTCATATTTTGATGAATAGTGAAAATTACTAAATTTTAGTTAAAAACAACTTTTTCAATCGAAATAATTAATAGTGATAAATTATTAATTTGAGTGGTTTTAAAGTATATTTAGAATATATTTTTACAATTTAATACAATTTTGGTCATTGGATGTAATTTCACATTTAAACCAGACATAAACAAATGTCAATCTTTTGATAGATATTGTTTCTTAAAAACACGCTATTTGTTTTAACAGCGAGATTTAATTATAAAATTAATTCATGCAACTTCTATGTTATGAATTTGGTAAAATAGACTTCATTTTTGAATTCAGAATATGAAATATAGCTTAGGATGAAATTTTGGCATTGTTCTGAAAAACATCAATTTTTGATGAATAGTGAAACTACTAAGTGGTAGTTAAAAAACTGATTTTTTCATAAAACTTAATTTTACCACTTCTGTGAATGGAATTTCAAAAATCCGAAAGACACGGTTGATGTCATTAAGTAAAATGTGGTTCAATGAGATGAAAATAATTTTTGGTGAATAGTAACTTTTTACTTTTATTTACCACGGTTAAAAGTAAATAGGGTAATTAAGGGTAAAAATGATATTAATATTACCCTAACACATGTCATAATCCTATTGGACAAGTGTATCTCGACCAAAAACAACCTTAAGTGTAAGATATTATCATTTAGGCCCACTTGGATTAGATTAGGACATTTATTATTATTTAATTTAAAGAAGAGTTAAAAGAGTTAAAATCTAAGTATATTTACTAAAACATTTTTAATATAGTGTTGTACATAAGATAAATTAGATTTTAAATATTCATTAGAAAGATAAACATATTTCCTACATGATGGTATTTTATTTGTAATTTTTAGACATCAAATAATTTAATTTATTTATGACACAAAGATGATGCAGTAATTATCTTATTAATGAAATATTGACATAATTGATGTTATAAACACCAAAATAAATGTAATTTGAGACTTTTTATGAATTAAACTAATTTTATAGGTTACTATGATATATTAGTGTTGATTTAATCAACTTGTTTCGAACATATAATTCTGTTATGACTTTCACAAAAATCATAAATCAAATAGTGTCAAAATTGACACAAAATAGTTTTTAAATCAAATATTATATTATTAATTGTTATTTTATTCCTAAAAATCTAAGGTTCGTCCAAATGACTTAGATAAGGATATATATATTAATAATAAATAATTTGGGGTTCGTTTGGCATGTTATAGTAATTGTATTAACCATATAGTGTAATAAAACAAAAGACACGGTAAAAGGTAAATTATTTAACTTAGAGTTAAATCTAATTGATAAGGTTAAAATAATACCCTAAACTTGTCTAAATCCTATTGGATGATAGGATTTCGACCCATCCCCACTTTATCTTCGAAATAAGACCCTTTGGAACCATTATAAACCGATTTTGACTTTAATATAAAATAATATTTTGAGATATTCCTAAGGTGCCCCTCTTCTCCCGTATAAAAGGGCACCTCCTCCCCCTCCTCCTCACACCAATTTGAGCACTCAAGCTCGTCCAACCCCTGCCAAAATCCCTTCTCCACTTCCCTAGTATCATCATAGAGGTCCTGGTCTTCTTAAAAGACCATCCTTAGTTCTTTAAGTTGAGGCTAAGAAAAGGCGTGTCAAAAAGAGGTAATATCCATTACCGATCTTTTTCAATTTCTTTCTTCTTCAAATTCTTCTTCTTTAGTTGTTTCATGATAAAGTAATAACATCAGTATTTATTATATAATGATATGTTATTATAAATATGAAACAACTCTAATTAACCTTCTATCCATCCTACGGAAAAAGGAAATCACCGCGCGTGCGTACGTACGGAATACCGTCTCCACGCCGTGGTGTAATCTATTTTCCGCCACCACATTAATTGGATAGGTATAAAGGTGTAATGAGTAACTATATATGATTATTATACAGTTATTTTGATACTGAAATAGTATACATACACTTCAACACAATTCCACGACCATGTGAACGATATCATCGCTCGTGCGTACGTACGGACTACCGTCTCCACGACGCGATGAGATTCATTCTCAATGATTAACCATTCATGAATGATTATAAAGTATATATAATAAGTAATAATTAAATATATGACCTAATAATGATACTGGGATTATTTATATTTATATGTATGTCATCTACTATTTTCCATTCAATTCAATAAGGAAACGAAAACAGCGTTCATGCGTACGTACGGACTACCGTCTCCATGAACGGTGTATTTCTTTCCATTTACTGAATTATTTTATATATGTGTATTATGAATATATATATATATATATAAATCATGTTTTACATTCTGAAATTAAGTAATCATGATCTAAGTAATCATATGAATAATTACAATTTAAAAACACGAACGACAAATGAGACGATTTTACCCAAAACGCTACTTTAACATGAATTTACAAAAGAACGGGTAATATAAAGTCATAAGTGGACCATATATGATATAATAACAATGAATATGATTCTGGAATATGTCAATAACATGATTTAAATGATATACAGGAGGTTCGGACACTCACAAAGAAAGTCGGACCTAAGGTAAGGGAAATATCACAATCTCATTTTTATCCGAGATTGTTTATTCGTAAGTATTTACTGGGGTGTATTTTATCATCCACATCCATGTTTCATCAATATGTTATATTATTTCCATCCACCTATGATTGTTTAAATCCTTTTTTACCCTTCGGTGAGTTTTTAGTAATATGTATGAAAGGAATCTTTTGTCGTTTTTCGTACGAGGTACATTTTGACTTTTCCAACAAAAGTGCGAAGAATGTTTTTTTAACTTATACGGCATGAATGGATTTCTAAAAAATTATTTCCAAGAAGCTTCCTTTACAAGTATTCAAGTTTATTTTTAATCAACTTCTTTTATTTTAGAATTGTATGACATGTTAAGAAAGGAAAAGTGTTTTTGAAGAAGAAATGATATTTTCCTCAAGAATGGAGTTCAAGTGTTTTATCAAAATTATTTTCCATCTAAGATAATAAAGGGTTCTGTTTTTTATCCCTATTATTACATTGATTTAATTATGTTTTCATGATTTGATTTATGATGTCATGATGTTTCAAGAATCCCATTTTTGTTACATGTGTTATGCGATGATGTATGATTTATGATTATGTGGCACACATAAGAAAGGATTCATTATAAGATGGGTGGGACCTATATCTCCCTCCAATGCATTGGGTAAAGATTTTATATCTCATGAGATAGACATGGCTGGAATGGTAGGTTATACCGGTTCAGTGAAACAGGACTGAAACGAGGGTGACTCGATTCAGAAAGGGACTTTGTCCACTAAGATAGTCTTGGCAATGAGTCATGACTAACAAGAAATGATTCTCTATGATTATGTGTGTATTCCACAAAGTATCATGTTTTAAGTTATGCTTATTGGGATTTCATTTCACTGCTATGATTTATCCCATGTTATGAAATTATGCTCTCTTTTGTAGGTTAAGATTTCCAAAAGTTATGTTCTTATGAATATGATGTTATTGAATTTCTTTTGTTTACCCTTACTGAGCATTTGAGCTCACCCTTTTATGTTTTCTTTTCCCCAGGATATAAAGAATGGTTTTAGGTAAAAAAAAGAAGGGAAGATCTTTATGGGAGATATTGAGGATCTTTCACCACGATTAGAAGATTACATTCCGAGTTTTCAAAGACACTAAACTATTACGGTCCTTGTGTGTGTGTTTTTGTTATGTACTAAGTATTCAGCAAAAGTAATGTAATGTCCATGTACGATAATCTTCGGGTCTCTATAGTTGGTATCAGAGGAAAGGTTTAGTCAACCTTTGGAAACTAGGACGCGAAAACATTAGTGAGATCCCTAGAGATATTTCTAAGGTATGTCTAGGGATGTCCCTAAGGTTAAGTATACATATTGGTTATAGTACTATAATTACGCTAACGATCATATAATTTAACCTAAGATGTTAGATATTAAGGGTACTCCCCCTTTACTATGTTGTTTTCCTTAGCATTATTTTTCCTCTCACACTATTCTTTTTGGGTTTTAGAAAATAGCTGGAAACAAGATGATTCACGATAATGGAGGATATGATGGACAATGGAATGATATTATTTATGAGCAACCAAATGAAATGGGATTTGGATGTCCAAACATCATTATTATGCCGAATCAGCAATCTCATAATATGATCAATAAAGTAAAATTTGGTAAGTTTCCTAACTCGGCTAATAAGAGAAATATGGAGTTTCATGATGATCATAGAGGAAAGAAAGTTCAATTTCCCCTATGTAAATCATGTGGGAAGAGGCATCAAGGATAATGTTTCATGGGAACTGGAAGATGCTTTGGGTGTGGAAAAGAAGGACACAAAGCAAGTAAGTGCAAAGGAAAAGGTTCAGTTAACACCATGGATGAGGATAATAGTATTGCTACGACATCAAAAATGGTTAAGTGTTTTAAATGTGGAATGTATGGGAATTATGCAAACCAATGCCCAAAGGGAAAGACTCATGAAGAGAATCAGTATGGTCGTATGGGTAGTATTTATGTGGATGATGATGAAGAGACTACAAATGATATGTGAGATGAATTAATTGTTGAAGCTCGGTTAATGGTTTAAGAATGTAGTGAAATGATTACATGTTTATCATGTGTAATGTTGTATACGAAATATCATGGTACTATGGAATAAAGAGACATCTAAGGATTGTTACATTGTTGTCTTTCCTTGAGTTTTAAAAGTGTTTTATTAATGTTACCAGTATCCATGAAAGGTTATTCAGATATTTTTGGAATGTAGATGATATGCGCATAATGAAGGGATAAGGAGAAAATTAAATGTTTAACAGTATTCATGAGCTCATGATTGATATAAGGACTAAGTGATATCATGGTTTGAGTATATAGAGTTTTTGGATTTTGGTATGTGGAAAGTGTTAACTTTTAACAGTATTCATGATTTCACTAAGGTTCAATGGGTATTCATTCTTCAAGAGAATACATGATTAAGGCCTTTGAATGTTTGGAATGTGACCAACAAGACATATCTTATAATATATGGGGATCAACGAAAGTATTAAATCTCTGGTAATCGTTTTCACTATATTATGAGAGTGGACTGCAGTATTATGGATAAGCCTAAAGATTACAATGGATTATGTTGGACATAAGTTAGTATTGTTTAAGGATAGAAGTTTTTTTTCGATATTATTTATGGGATGTTATAGTAATATAGTTTTAGAAAAAGGACAACCTGCAGGACGGGTGACAGCCCATCGCGTCGGACAAGGCTGTGGGAATCGAACCCACAACCGAAGTGCGACTGGCCTTTATTGCCTACCACTGGCCTACAGGAAGTCCCTGTTTAGTAGAAACTAGTTTTATTATATTAAGCAGTATGATATATAAAGTATAAGTCCATTTTAGGAACAATATATGATTAATCTCACTATAGATTGACTTATGTATATAAATTTTGCTAACCATTTGAGACAGATGGAATGACCCGTCATTCTATCACATGATCTGCTAACACTTCACGAATAACAAATTCAACTTCATTTATTTAAGAGATGAAGTGGAAATTGTTAAAGGCACGAACCACAGTGAGGTTGTACCAACATAAAGTAAGTATTTATTCTAATTCAAATTCTTTAACATTTGGGAAACGATCTTGAAAACCAAAAATGTTGTCCTAGTGATCATATATCTGATGAATCAGATGGTACCTTAGATCATCACAAATTTATGGCTTTGTGATTACTGGATTTTCCATAGCCATGTTCTCTACCACTCTCCATCAGAACATGATGGTTAGATTTTTCTTCCATATCCATATTTTCACCTATGTGGAAACCCAGTGATTAGTTTATTTGGGTAACCGTTAGGTTTCATACTTTTGTTTTTAAATATTGGTTTTGGTATTCCTTTTTACGATGTGGGTTTCTATTAAATAAACTTTCGAATAGTAAACCATTTATAACCCCGACGAATTTCGAGGGCGAAATTCATTTTAAGGGGGGTAGAATGTAACAGCCCAAGATTTTATGAAAAATATTCTTTTTAATTTTATTAATGTCTTGTGTTGTACGCTACACCAAAAGGAGCTTGCACAACATGCATCTTTGACTTTCCTTGCATTACACGCAATCACAACCTTCCTTGATAGCGTGTGTAGTACGCAATACTGAGTTTCACTAAACAACGATGTGCTATTAAAATATTATTATAACTAGCCGTTATGAATAGTAATAACATCCTTTTAAAATTTTAGAAATTTTAGCTCTCAAAATGGACTTCATTTTTGGATTCGTAGTATCAAATTTTGCCTAAGGTGAAATTTTGGTACTTTTCGGATAACTTTCATATTTTGATGAATAGTGAAAATTACTAAATTTTAGTTAAAAACAACTTTTTCAACGAAATAATTAATAGTGATAAATTATTAATTTGTGTGGTTTTAAAGTATATTTAGAATATATTTTTACAATTTAATACAATGTTGGTCATTGGATGTAATTTCACATTTAAACCAGACATAAACAAGTGTCAATCTTTTGATAGATATTGTTTCTTAAAAACACGCTATTTGTTTTAACAGCGGGATTTAATTATAAAATTAATTAATGCAACTTCTATGTTATGAATTTGGTAAAATAGACTTCATTTTTGAATTCGGAATATGAAATATAGCTTAGGATGAAATTTTGGCATTGTTCTTAAAAACATCAATTTTTGATGAATAGTGAAACTACTAAGTGGTAGTTAAAAAACTGAATTTTTCATAAAACATAATTTTACCGCTTCTGTGAATGGAATTTCAAAAATCCGAGAGACACGGTTGATGTCATTAAGTAAAATGTGGTTCAATGAGATGAAAATAATTTTTGGTGAATAGTAACTTTTTACTTTTATTTATCACGGTTAAAAGTAAATAGGGTAATTAAGGGTAAAAATGATATTAATATTACCCTAACACATGTCCTAATCCTATTGGACAAGTGTATCTCGACCAAAAACAACCTTAAGTGTAAAATATTATCATTTAGGCCCACTTGGATTAGATTAGGACATTTATTATTATTTAATTCAAAGAAGAGTTAAAAGAGTTAAAATCAAAGTATATTTACTAAAACATTTTTAATATAGGGTTGTACATAAGATAAATTCGATTTTAAATATTCATTAGAAATATACAAAGATTTACTACATGATGGTATTTTATTTGTAATTTTTAGACATCAAATAATTTAATTTATTTATGACACAAAGATGATGCAGTAATTATCTTATTAATGAAATATTGACATAATTGATGTTATAAACACCAAAATAAATGTAATTTGAGACTTTTTATGAATTCCACTAATTTTATAGGTTACTATGATATATTATTGTTGATTTAATCAACTTTTTTCGAACATATAATTGTGTTATGACTTTCACAAAAATCATAAATCAAATAGTGTCAAAATTGACACAAAATAGTTTTTAAATCAAATATTATATTATTAATTGTTATTTTATTCCTAAAAATCTAAGGTTCGGCCAAATGACTTAGATAAGGATATATATATTAATAATAAATAATTTGGGGTTCGTTTGTCATGTTATAGTAAGTGTATTAACCATATAGTGTAAGAAAACAAAAAGACACGGTAAAAGTTAAATTATTTAACTTAGAGTTAAATCTAATTGATAAGGTTAAAATAATACCCTAAACTTGTCTAAATCCTATTGGATGATAGGATTTCGACCCATCTCCACTTTGGCTTCAAAATAAGACCCTTTGGAACCATTATAAACCGATTTTGACTTTAATATAAAATAATATTTTGAGATATTCCTAAGGTGCCCCTCTTCTCCCTTATAAAAGGGCACCTCCTCCCCCTCCTCGTCACACCAATTTGAGCACTCAAGCTCGGCCAACCCCTTCCAAAATCCCTTATCCACTTCCCTAGTATCATCATAGAGGTCCTGGTCTTCTTCAAAGACCATCCTTAGTTCTTTAATTGGAGGCTAAGAAAATGCGCGTCAAAAAGTGGTAATATCCATTACCGTTCTTTTTCAATTTATTTCTTCTTAAACTTCATCTTCTTTAGTTGTTTCATGATAAAGTAATAACATAAGTATTTCCTATATACTGATATGTTATTATAAATATGAAAAAACTCTAATTAACCTTCTATCCATCCTACGGAAAAAGGAAATCACCGCGCGTGCGTACGTACGGAATACCGTCTCCACGCCGTGGTGTAATCTATTTTCCGCCACCACATTAATTGGATGGGTATAAAGGTGTAATGAGTAACTATATATGATTATTATAAAGTGATATTGATACTGAAATAGTTTACATACACTTCAACACAATTCCACGACCATGGGAACGATATCATCGCTCGTGCGTACGTACGGACTACCGTCTCCACGACGCGATGAGATTCATTCTCAATGATTAACCATTCATGAAAGATTAAAAAGTATATATAATAAGTTATAATGCAATATATGACCTAATAATGATACTGGAATTATTTATATTTATATGTATGTCATCTACATAATTCCATTCAATTCAATAAGGAAACGAAAACAGCGTTCATGCGTACGTACGGACTACCGTCTCCATGAACGGTGTATTTATTTCCATTTACTGAATTATTTTATATATGTGTATTATGAATATATATATATATAAATCATGTTTTATATTCTGGAATTAAGTAATCATGATCTAAGTAATCATATGAATAATTACAAGTTAAAAACACGAACGACAAATGAGACGATTTAACTCAAAACGCTACTTTAACATGAATTTACAAAAGAACGGGTAATATAAAGTCATAAGTGGACCATATATGATATAATAACAATGAATATGATTCTGTAATAAGTCAATAAATTATTTAAATCATATACAGGAGGTTCGGACACTCACAAAGAAAGTCGGACCTAAGGTAAGGGAAATATCACAATCTCATTTTTATCCGAGATTGTTTATTCGTAAGTATTTACTGGGGTGTATTTTATCATCCACATCCATGTTTCATCAATATGTTATATTATTTCCATCCACCTACAATTGTTTAAATCCATTTTTACCCTTCGGTGAGTTTTTAGTAATATGTATGAAAGGAATCTTTTGTCGTTTTTCGTACGAGGTACTTTTTGACTTTTCCGACAAAAGTGCGAAGAATGTTTTTTTAACTTATACGGCATGAATGGATATCTAAAAAATTATTTCCAAGAATCTTCCTTTACAAGTATTCAAGTTTATTTTTAATCAACTTCTTTTATTTTAAAATTGTATGACATGTTAAGAAAGGAAAAGTGTTTTTGAAGAAGAAAGGATATTTTCCTCATGAATGGAGTTCATGTGTTTAATCAAAATTATTTTCCATCTAAGATAATAAAGGGTTCTGTTTTTTATCCCTATTATTACATTGATTTGATTATGTTGTCATGATTTGTTTTATGATGTCATGATGTTTCAAGAATCCCATTTTTGTTACATGTGTTATGCGATGATGTATGATTTATGATTATGTGGCACACATAAGAAAGGATTCATTATAAGATGGGTGGGACCTATATCACCCTCCAATGCATTGGGTAAAGATTTTATATCTCATGAGATAGACATGGCTGGAATGGTAGGTTATACCGGTTCAGTGAAACAGGACTGAAACGAGGGTGACTTGATTCAGAAAGGGACTTTGTCCACTAAGATAGTCTTGGCAATGAGTAATGACTAACAAGAAATGATTCTCTATGATTATGTCTGTATGCCACAAAGTTTCATGTTTTATGTTATGCTTATTGGGATTTCATTTCACTGCTATGATTTATCCCATGTTATGAAATTATGCTCTCTTTTGCAGGTTAAGATTTCCAAAAGTTATGTTCTTATGAATATGATGTGATTGATTTTCTTTTGTTTACCCTTACTGAGCATCTGAGCTCACCCTTTTATGTTTTCTTTTCCCCAGGATATAAAGAATGGTTTTAGGTATAAAAAAAATAAGGGAAGATCTTTTTGGAAGATATTGAGGATCTTTCACCACGATTAGAAGATTACGTTCCGAGTTTCCAAAGACAGTAAACTATTACGGTCCTTGTGTGTGTGTTTTTGTTATGTACTAAGCATTCCGCAAAAGTAATGTAATGTCCATGTACGATAAGCTTCGGGTCTCTACATGTGCTGACCTGGAGACCACCTAAATTGGAGCCCGGTAAAGGAAAGTACATGCCATGTACTTTTAAAAAACACACTATGTACTTTTTTTCATTAAACGGACATGGGGTGCATCTGACGGACATAACACCATTCTTCTTCATCCATCTCGTCTAGGAGCACCCATACGGCCACAAATCTCCTCCGAGCCTCCGACGCACTGTCCATTCTCCAAATCAAACTCCTTCTATTGTGTTGCAATCACCACAATGATTTCTTCGTTCTTCTAGAACATCATCTCCTCATTTCATCTCTCTCACAATTTATCCTCAGTTGAACATTTTATGCATTTTTGTAGATCTACGGAGTTCTAGGATAATTCAAGGCCCGAGGTTCATGTATATCGATCTCATGACCCTGAGGTAGGTGGATTGTTCCTTTGAGGAGATAGTATTTGAATTTTATGAGGAAAAGTGCCCAATAACCTAGAACGGGGTATTGCGTGTTTATGGTTTTATCCCTATTATTACCTGATATGCCTTGTTTGTTTGGATAGAGGTTAATTGTTGTGAAAGGGTTTAACATTGACATGCTTTGGTTGTTTTGCCCATGTTTTCTTGTTTTTCACCGTTTGGTCTATCTTTTCATTTAAGGTTACTGCTTTGCTTCCCATGACTAGTATTGTTAGGATGGTGTGATTATTATCTGGCATTCAAGGATATTCTATAGATTGTTTATCCACGTAGTTCTTGAGGTATAATTTGGCTGAAAAAAAATCGTTTTTTCATGTCTGGCTTACATGGGGTCATGAGAACCTGGTGTATTAGACCATAGGGATAATGGTTGTTTAGGGCTTCTTCAGAGTGTTTGTTTCCCTATTACATTGTGATACCATAGGGGGGACGGACGTATGTGCTCCCTCGGAGTGTATATAGTTCATTGATATGGGTCGTAGGGGGAATTGGGAATTTAGTGCTTCCTTAGAGTTCTTATTAGTTAATGATATCATACTGAAGGGGGAATTGATGGTGAGTGCTTCCTTTGAGAGTTTGTGCTAAAGCTGAACCAGAGGGGTTAGACTGTGTGTAATTATAAAAGTGATTCTTGTGTTTATTTGGTTGAACCAGATGGGTTAGGCTATGAGTAATTCCCATAGGGTAACCTGCATTTGTTTAGCTACATGTTTGATATATGAAAATGAATGCAATTTAATTTGTAGGATTGTTACTATGTGTACTTCTTTTCTTACTACTTCATTTTGTTTATTGCATGCCATATATATTCACTGACTGTTAGGCATAGATATTTGAGTGGTTTCCTACTAGGATTAGTCTCACACACTTTTTGGGTCATGATTTTGGGCCCAAAAAGATTATATTGTTGTTGGTATATGTAAGGGAAAGCTCCCATCATCAGGAACATGACTGTTGTGGAGCTGGGGAGCATGATACCAAGCTATGTCTTGAGATGTTGTGGATAAGATTATCAATTTTCTTTTACACTTTGGTTTGGTATTGTATTCCAGAATTGTGACATATTTGGATGCTTTCCAAGAAATTATATCATGCATTATATTTATATATGTGTGTGTGTGTGTGTGTGTGTGTGTGTGCTCTAGTTGTTTATTGCTTCAGTAATCTGCTCTTTACTTATTCCATTCACTACTACAAATAGAGGATATTACAATGGAATTTTTCCAATGGTTTTTAAAAACCATTGAATTAGGGATATTGAGAGGTCCTTACCCAATGGTTTCACTAAACCATTGGAATAGAGATTGTTAGATGAGTTTTACCCAATAGTTTTATCAACCTGTTGGGATATGTGTGTTTTAGTGGACTTTTACACAACGATTTTTTCAATCAATTGGAATATGTGAGTTTTATAAAGGCTTTCCAAATAGATTTTTAAACCTTTGGTAAATATTTCCTTTACAAATGGTTTTTTTAAACCATTTGGAATTTTTTCCCCTAAATTCTCAACATACCCAATCCCTCGTTCATGTGATTGTAGGATTAAAGTCGAGACCTAAAGCTGAGCTCTCAAGCTCGGAAATTTATTCTTCCTGATCCATCTTCCATTAGATTTTTTTGTTTTACACTTAAAATATATAAGTGTTACCTTAGGTTTAATGTTTTTCAGCTATTTTTTTTCTTTTCGGTTTTGATTTGGCCAAAACTTGAGGTCTGTGTGGTATGGTATACCTAAAAATTACAATTTGATCTGTTTTTTGTTTTAGTTATACTGTTCCACTATCCAGATTGTGTGAATCAACATTCTTTGAAGTATTTATAGCCAGTACTTTATAGAGTTATTGAACCATATGAAGGGATGGGGGCAGGTTAGTGTAGTTGTGTAGGTGGTTTTCCATTTTTAGAGGATTGATATGGTATTTTCTGTGGACTTTAGTTTACTTTATCTTAACTATGTATAATTTTATTTTTGTATCTATTTTGTTTACAATGAGCCTATAATACTTATTTATCATATTCATAAGGTTAATAAGGTTGTTTACATGTAAACCATTATACTATAACACTCTTATGGATATATTATAATGAATAATCCATGTATATTTTTGTTTGATATATTGTTAATAATATAAATGATTTCTATAAAGAATTATAATATATGAAGTATTTAACATTTAAGGGGGTTGTGCAGGTGGAGGTGAGGTGGGGGGATGTGCAGGTGGGGGTGTGTAGGTCCGGGGGGGGGGGGTGGCTGTACAGGTGGGACTTGGGGCGGGTTTTGCTGATGGGGGAGGGGGGATGGAAGAATGCAAGTGTTGGGGGTGTAGTTGGTGCGGGAGGGGGTGTGTAGGTGGAAGAATGTGCAGTGGATGAAAGGGGGATGTGCAGTTGGTGGTGTGTAGTTGGGGGGGGGGGTCTGTTGGGCATGAGGTGGGGGGGGGGAGCTTGTAAAGGTGGGGGTGGGGGTGGGCTGTCCAGGTGGGGATGGGGGAGGGGGGCTATGCAAGGAGGGGTGTGGGTGGTGGTGGGGGGGGGGGGCTATACAAGTGGGTGGGGGGAGTGTTCAGGTTGGGGGTGGGAGTCTATTGGGGGTGATGAGGGAGGGGGTTGTGCAAGTGGGGTGGGGGGGGGGGGGGTTGTGCAGTGGGTTGATGGGAGGTGTTGTGTAGGTGGGGGTGTGTAGTGTGTAGGTGGGGAGGGGGAGTGAAAGGGGAGGGGGATGTGCAGGGGGAGTCTGCTGGGGGTGATGTGGGGAGGGGGGGCTGTGTAGGTGGGAAGTCATCACTTCCATATTTCGCCAATAAGCAGAGGGAATTCAGGACTTCTACAGATTTCGATTGGTCTGAGGCCTCTTTGGTTTTGGTTCTTGTTTAGTCATATTGATGAGTAAGGCATCAAATGATCTACAAGTGACATAAACTATATAGGATGAATTTCTTCTCCCACAACACATTTTTTTTTTGAAATAATTTTTCCTTGGAAGGTGGAGGGAGCCTTTTAGAATTCTTTCAATCAGAGACCAGGGGAAAAAATCTCCATATATATCCACCTAGACCAGGGACCTACTACCATATACACGTCCCATATTCATAAACCTATCTCTCCATGTATTAAATGAATAGTGATTATATCTAGACTTCACCTTCTAATGAATTCATAAATTTAATTCTTCTAATGATGAAAAAATATCAAGGAATGCATACAACTTCATATAGGAAAACACCCATAATCATCATGACATGATGATGAAAATCCTTACAAACTCATTTTCATAAATCATATCATTCATAATAACTACCTATAGATATTCACTATCATGTATTCCTTCCATCAGAATCTAATGCCCCAACATTTTCCCAATTGAAAACGTGATCACTTCATGCAATCAAATCACCAATCCTACCAAATAGGAATTTCAATAAAAAATACTAGTCTAATCCTTAACACCCATAGGTTTTTTATAACATGAATAACAACCCAATTAAATCTCATAGCACTCATTCCCAACCCCGTGGATAGCCAGCCTCCCTCGTGGATAGCTCGTAATCCCTGGACAACCCCCCACCACTATGGACAGCCCACCCACACCCCCTATACCCCCACCCCCAGACACCCCCATCCTCCCCAGACACCCCACCACCTGGACAACCCTTCCACCCCCGTGGATAGCCCCCCAACCCCTGGATAGCCCCCACCCCCAAGACCCCCAACCCTGTGGACACTCCCCTGCCCTTATAGATAACCCCCACCCCCTGGACACCCCCTACCCCCTTGGACATCCCCCACCCTTTTGAACATCCCACCCACCCCCTGCACAGTCCCACCACCCTGGTGGACAGTCCGACCACCCCCTGGACACCCTGTACCCCACTGGAAAACCCCGCCACCCCTGTGGATTGCCCACCAACCCCCTAGACACCCCCTACACCCTGGACTGCCCCCAACCCCTTGGACAGTCCACCCTCCCCCTGGATACCGCCCACCACCCCCTGGACACCCACATCCCCCCTGACACACCACCCCCTGGACACCCCATACCCCCTGGACTACCCCCACCCCTGTGGGGAGCCCACCCAGCCCCCTAAACATACCTTACCCACCTGGACAACCTCGCCACCAATGTAGTCAGCCCTCCCATCCCTGTAGACAGCCCACCCACCCCCCAAGACACATGTGACCCCTGTGGACAGCCCCCACCCCCGGGATAGCCCCCACCCCTCGAACACCCCCACCCCCCGGGACAACCCCCACCCCTCGAACACCCCCACCCCCTAGACACCCCCACCCCCTATGGTAGTGTATGTTATCAAACAAATAATCTACTAAAATATTAAATTTTTTGGATCTAAAATTTACACATGTCCCAAATAATTATCCTCCACAAGAGTACATGATCTTGTACACTCATGTATAGTTCTTCAAAGATATTTTGTTTTAAATATAGTATTTGGTTGTTTTTTATATTATGATTCTCATATATAGTAGTGTGTCAGTTATGGTTTCATATAAAGTGAAAAATTCTCCTTTACATAAATATATTTTCGATGAAACATTGGTCTTATTAAATTTCTTTGGACGAAATGACTTATAATAATTTTGTTAAAGAATGGATAGAAGTTGGATTTATGAATCTAATATGATCTCAAGATATTTTCAAAAACTTTTGCCGAGATTTTTAGATTTATCATTTCACATTGCATCAAATTGTTGTCACATGCACTGCCCCTGTTACAATTGTGTTGGACGACCTTGGTTGAGCCGTGTTGAAGTCAGCTACCAGAAAAGCAAATATGGTTTTCAAGAAAACGACTGTGTGTGGTATCACAATAGGGAGAAAATGAAATCTCAAATTGATGATTATCCAAATGAGAGGATTGGATTTAAGAATTTGTGGTATAACTTGTTTACGATTATATGTCATCATGAAAAATATAGGATTCTAACCCATGAAGATTTTGATATGAGAATACAAGATGTGTCTAATAAAAATGATGATGTTGTTAGGGTGAAAAAATTGAATGATGCTACCACTACTCCAGTATATTGACAAGGCGGTAAAATGAAAAAGATGGAATTTTTAATCTGATTGTTTTATGGGAAAACTATGTATGAGATTTCAAATACTTCCATCGATTACATTCTTAATTTCTTTAATGACTTACTTCAAGATGATGTAGATATTTCTTCAAACCAATATATGGCATGGAAGTTAGTTGAGGAACATGGATTTTCAGAAACAAAATTTATTCTTGACTGAAAGATTTCAGTTTATTCTCAGAGGAAAATGCGGAATGAAATGATAGTATAAAATGTTCCACAACCTTCTAGAAGCCAATAGTTGATGGAACACCATCCCGTGTGCCACATAATGTAATGTGGAAATTTGCATTGATCCCCAGACTCCAGAATATTTTTATGTCTGATTAAATATCAATAAAATGTCAATGCAATGATCCTAAGAGAAATTAGACTAATGATGAGTTGGTTCACCATGAAGATAGATTTTCATGGTAGATATTTGATGCTCGTTATCCTTATCTCTTAGTTGACATGTGTAATATGAGGTTGGGTCTTTCGTTTAATAGTTTTAATCTGTTTGGGTAGATTCTTATGTCGCAAAACACATGGATGGTTTTTATACTCATTTATAATAATCCCCCAGGGTTTTGTATGATTTTTTTTTCACATTCATTAGTATAATCGTATCTTTACTTTCTAATCCCAACAATGATATAGAAGTATACATGAAACCTTTAATAAGAGTTGAAACTTCTTTGGGTTGTGGGTGTGTGCACATAAGATGCATGTTCAAAACACATATTTTAGATGTGTGATGTGCTTATATGGATGATCAATGATTTTACTAGTTACGCAATGATGTATGGATGGAGCATTAAGGGATAATTATCACTCCCATTTTGTATGAAGAATACACAATCCATATGACTGAAACATCATTGTAGTTTCATTTTTATAAGACCTCAATGATTCATTCCAATGGACCATCCATATAGAAATAATCATAAATGATTTGAAAATAATATGGATATTGATGATCCACCTCAGCTTATGTTTGGAACTGATGTGCTTAATGAATTGAATGATTTTAGTTTTTCATTCCGGAAGGGTCAAATGAAATCTGGAAAGAGAAAGAATGTTTTCACTGAAACATATTTCAATTTAATGAAGAGAAGTATCTTCATTGATTTTCCTTATTGGTCAACCAATGTGTTACATCACTTCATAGACGTAATTCAAGTTGAAAAAAATATATGTTAATTTTTTCTTTCAATTATTCTAAATGTTAATGGAAAGTCAATAGATGATTTACGTTCTCAGCGTGACTTGGTGGATTGGGGAATTAGACCAGAATTTCTTATTGTGTATATTAGTGAAAATAAATGGCAAGTTACTTGTGCTTCTTATGTGATGAAACCTACAAAAAAACAATTTCTATAAGTACTAGAGACTATTAAATTTCCTGATGCCTATTCAAAAAAACATGTCTAAATGGATCAATATAAGAGAGTTGAATCTAAAATCTTTGAAGACTCATGATTATCACATCCTTATACATGATTTAATTCCATTTGAAATTTTTCATCTTTTTTCCAATAATCGAAGGGAGGATGTGATTCAGTTGTGCCATTTTTTAATGATCTTTGTGCTAATATGTTGTCCAAATCTGTCTTGTAGAAAGTTTTGGCAGATGCCCCGCTAGTTTTGTTTGAGTTAGAGAAAATATTCCCTCCATCATTTTTCACATGCACGTTGCATCTGATTGTCCATATTCCAACTAAAATACATTTCAGAGGACATATTTTTTTCATTGGATGTATCAAACTAAAAGAAATATGTACACATTAAATTCTTATGTAGTTCTTAAGAATCATCCCTAAGGTTCTATCGTGAACGGTTACTTGGCTTAAGAATGTACGGATTTATGCTCTATGTATTTTTCTGATCTTACTACAAGAATGAACATACCAATGAGAAACGAAAAATAGTAGTATGAGAAAATTGAACCTATTTTTCCACCGCTTCCTCAAATAGGGGGAATTCCTAGATCATATTCATTGACGACATCAAGCCTTGAAGAGTGGGGAATGGCATATCACATAGTTTTGTTCAACTATGAATTGTTCAATGACTACATCATGTAAGTAAATTGAATATTTATATCTTATATATATATATCTGTTAATCTATTCCAATTTTTATCAACAGGGATCATAGAGAAATGATAAATAGAAATCATCGTTCTTTATCTTTGAGAAGGAGGGAGACATTTTATATCAACGTGTTTTCTACTTGGCAAAAATTGAAGGTAATAATATTTCTATTTAAAATAATTAAAAAAATAATTAATTAAGTTTAATACTAATTTATATTTAAGGTATTGAGTTTTCCTGCAAACTCCGTCTCTGAGGAAATAAGAGCTTTGGATTTTGGTCCTAATATCATGGTTTGTGACTGTAAATCAGTCATTATCAATGGATATAGATTTATTATCTCTAAAAGAGCAATGAAACTGAGAAAACAACATGATGGTGTTATGGTTACATCCACAACAGACTATTATTCTAGTTCATCAGATAGTAGACCACGATTTGAAAATGTAGGTTATTATGGAGTTGTTGAAAAAAAAATATTGGATTATTATTCTCATGGATGAGTCAAGATGATGAAATTCCAGTGGTTTGATTCGATAATGAGGCATGTCCCATTTATTGATGATTGTGGATTTTGAGTAATTAATGTGACTCACACTCTTGAAACCAATAAACCATATGTATTAGAATTAGTGGCGAACCATGTTTCTTATGTAAAAGATCATCTTCGACATGAATTTGGTTTCATTATTGAAGTAATTCCATGAAATATTTTTGATGATGTTCAGTTTGGAACTTACACCATCTCTACTACCACTAGAAATGATCCATTTATTACTTTTGATTACTCCAATAGCTCAATTTTTAGAGTTGACTATGAACCTGTTGTTGTGGTGGGAAATATATAAAATCATACATTCATGTTCTCAATTATTTTGGTTTTCCTTGACTTGGGTTGTTATGGTTTGTACAATTCAAATTGATTTCATATTTATTACAAATGTGTTGTATTCAACTTGAACATTATGTAAATTTTTAATTTTTATTGGTTGAAATTTTATTTGAATTGAATTTTCTAATTTTGAATTGAACTGTATTCAAACCTACAAAACCAAAATTTCTAACTTAGTGAACATTACAATACTTCAACTATGATTTGTATAAAATTTGTATAACCCTTATACCTCTATTTAACATTTTAATAGGTGATGAACATAATGGTTTTTAATCTTCTGTAAAACATGTATTGAAACCTGCATCATCTACCTGGGTTGAAAAAAATTAACTTTTTCCGTAATTTTGACAACTGCTTTACACCTTTTGAATTTTATAGAATCAATGTTACAGGTTTTTAATAGATTGGTTTGACAGAATAAATAACCATCCCACTAAAAATTAAATTTATTTATCACATCTTGTATGATTTGTTGATTTCATTATATATCTATTCAAGCTTACCTAAAACAATGGCTAGTAAAATTATCCATGAATCCCCCTATTCCCTCCCATTTATTTTGTGTTTTAGTTACAAATTATTTATCCCTTTCTATTTACTTGCATATTTGTTTTCAAATGTAGTAAATAAAACCAATGGAATAGAGGCGACAATAAACTGATTATGGACAACAATTGTCGCCTGACTGATCTAGGAATTCCACAACCAGTGCCTACAATGAGTATTTTATTTCAAATATATATTTAAATAAAATATAATTTCATGTGATTAATTGTTTTAGAATTTTTTGCATGATCCATCTATTAGGTGATAGTTATTTGATGAGCATCCTAGCAGTGGTCCTAGTACTCAGGGTGTTCATACAAGGGGGGTACTACCAGAGCTAGATGATCTGGTCGATGTACACGATTAGACCCTGCCCCTCCCACTAATATACCATCCATCCCACATTCTGATCTAGTTATCTCATTAGGGATACATGGGATATTTAGGCACCCATGTTTTCACCACCCTTTACATCGGAGCCTCCTCACCCATTGGTACTATATCCGATGATGATTTCCACTCCCCATCTAGCATTAGGCCAGCCATCTTTGTCATCTTCTTTTACTTTTTCTTCCTTCCCTCCATGATTTTATATTCCATCTTCTTCGACTCCTGTTCCACCAGAGTCTGTCCCTACAGAGTATACATTGGGAACCACTCCATCTGTACAGGGGGATCCTTCAGTTTCTATAGATCCGGCGGGCCAATTGATCAGACTACCGTAGGTATACTTATACAACCCTAACAAATTTTTACACCATTATTTATTTTCATCATAACATGTATTGATAAAATATTTGTTTTTATTTCATAACATATGCATATACTAATAGAGGCGGGGGTGGGGTTGTACACACATTCATGCGGTGTCGAACCGCCGCACACAGTTGATGGTGGACTACAATGAAGATAGTCAAATTATTGAAAAATTAGGGCATCAATGTCAGAGTTTTTTGGCGACGCTAGTCAAATACTCTGATATCATTCATGTTATCCCGCTCTCACGGAGAAAGCTACCAAATTAAGTAAAGGATAAACCTTGGGAAGAAATATGGGTAAATAAATCTGTTGTATTTAATGAAATATATTATTTTTTGTATTTATATGAATTAATATTTTTTTGTTATCTAGGGTTTAATTTTCTCGATGGTGAGGGTGCACGGCCAACACGTATAAAGGTTTTGGGCGAGCTTTGGAGAGATTATAAGCATGAGTTGTACATTGGCTGGCATTCTAGAGTGCGAATAGAGTTATAAGAAGTACCTATAATGGATTATTGTCTATTTGAACAGTATCAACATGTGAATACTCATTGGATGAATATCCAATTTAAGTTATTAATTACATTAGAGGTATTTAAATGAATATTTTCTTCTTTTTCATTAATACTAACTATTTAAATTTATTTTGGATTCATCTGGAAGAAATAAAAAAACATTGATGCTGAAAAATAAATCCACACATTGGGACGTACTATGAATCCATATCAGGAGAGGCAGTAGGTATGATAGTTAAAAAAATTTCTTTACAAATTGCACATTCTATTGCTTCCTACATAATTTATTCGATTTCTAATGTTGTTATATAATTTTAGTTATGCATTTAATTATTTTTATATTATTTTTAATTATAATTTCGTATATCAATATCATTTTAGAGGCATAAAATGAGTAAAGAAGGATGTGTGCCTCGAGAAAAAAAATTCTCGAGTAGAAGGAAGAAATATGGAAATGCGGTTAATGAACAAAATCAGAAGCAGATTATAAGTTTTACATTATTGATTTAAAATTTTAATCTCTATTTTGTAATTTAATAAACTATTTATTTTTGAAACATGCTGCTTTAGAGTCCCATGATGCCCTAGAACATAACATATTTGGGCCAAACGATCACTTACTTCAGGTGTTGGGAGATAAGAACCCTAATAGAGTACGCAACTGAATTGGGAAGAGTATAGTTATAAAGAGGTATTGTCCCTCCTCATGTATGAGTTATAGTGCCACCATGTTCTAGTAGGTTAAGCCACAGGAAGAACATTCTCAAAAAAGGGCCACAGTGATGGAAGAATAGTCTGCTAGGGAAAACAATTTATTTATGAATCTAATGAAAGTTTTACATCCAAAACTTCCACCATAGGCCAGCATAGTTTGTGAGGAATATATGTCATTAATGAGTTCTATATATGGTGCACGAGGTGGCAGTTCTAGTGGTGGTCGAGATGACAGAGAGGAGGAGGTTGATTCATAGTAGGAGGAGGCTAAAGAGGAGGCTAAGGAAGAGGATTAGGGCGAGGCGGAGGGCGAGGCAGTGGAGGAGGTCAATGAGGAGGCCGAGAATGAGTATGAGGGCGAGGAGAAGGGTGTTTAGTAGGGAGGGGATGATGATGGGGATGATTATAAGGATGAGTTCAAGGCTAATGAAGATAGTTATGTTAGTGATGGTGATGAGGGAAAAATTGATGCATTACATTTTTGACAGATATAACTGACCTTTTATTTTTATTGATTTGTTTTTCCTCAATATATGTGTGAATAGGCAGGTCACATTATTTTTATTTTTTAATCTATAAATAATAAAACCTGAATTGAAAATTTCTATGACTGATTCATCCCTTCCCTAGACAGTCCCCACCCCCATGGATAGCCCACCCACCCCCCTAGATACCTCGTACCCCATGGCCAGACCCTCCCCCTGTGGACAGCCCCCACCCCCGTGGACAGCCCGCCCACCGCTGTGGATAGGCCACCCTCCCCCTTTAGAACATGTGCCCCCCTGGATAGCCCCACCAACCCCCCTTAACACCCCCATTCCCCCTGGACAGCCCCTCCCACACCCCTGGGTAGCACGACCCACCCCCAAGATAGCCCTCCCACCCCCGGGACAACCCCCCCCCCCCCACTTGTGCATAACCCACCATCCCCCCTTGGACACCCGCTACCCCTGGTGACACCTCGACCCACCACAATAGACTCGCCACCCCTGTGGACATCCCGCTCACCCCCTGGACTGCCTTTCCCCCCGTGGACAGCCCCACATCTCCATGGAGTGCCCCCCTGGACACCCCCTACCCCCATGGACAGCCCATTCACCCCTATGGACTGCCTACCCACCCCCTGGACACCCCATACACCCAAGACAGTGCCACACACCCCCATATACACCCTCGTACTCTTCCTGGATAGGCCCCCACCCTCATGGACAGCACACCCACCCCCGTGGAGATCTTGCCCACCACTTTGGACACCACAGACCCCCTTGATAGCCCCACCGCCCCTACGGATATCCCGCCCACCCACATGGACACCCTGTACCCCCTCGATAGCCCTTACCACCCCCTAGACACCTCGTGCCTCATGGATAGCCCCCAATCCACCCCCGTGGACAGCCCCCCACCCACGTGGACTGCCCGCCCACCACCTTGGACCTCCCATATCTCTTTGGATAGCCCCTCCACCCTCATGGACAGCGTAGCCACCCCCATTGACATCCCATTCCCCCTGAACACTCCCACCCTCGTGGATAGCCCGTCCACCCTCCTAAACACCCCCACCCCCCTCGACAGCCCTGCCACCCTCGTGGACAGCCCGCCAACTCCCCTAGACATCCCCAGCCCATGGAAACCCCTCACCCACCCCGTGCATAGCCACCCCCCCAGACACCCCATACCCCCCAGGATAGCCCCACCACCCCCGTGGACAGCCTGCCCACCCTCTGGACACCCTATACACCCCATGGACAACCCGACCCACCCCCTAGACACCTTGTGCCCCCTGGACGACCTCACACCCCTGCATATAGCCTTCCCACCATCGTGGACTACCCGCAAACCCCCATTGGACATCTCGCACCCCCCTGGATTGCTCTGCCACCACCATTGATAGTCCACCCACCCCCTGGACACCCAGTTCCCCCTGGGCATCCCCCACCCACCCCCGTGGATAGCCCCCCACCCATGTGGATAGCCCGCCCACCCCCATGGACACCACGTACCCCCTAGACATCCATACCACCCTCAAAGATATCCCCCACCCACCTGGACATCCTCTACCCCCCTAGATAGCACCCCCACCCCCGTGGACAGCCTGCCCACCCCCCGTGGGCAACCCGCCTACACCCGTGGACACCCCTACGCCCCTCGACAGTCCAACCACCCCTATGGACAGCCTGCCCACCCCCGTGGACAGCCCGCCCACCCCCCTTGGGCAACCCGCCTACACCCGTGGACACCCCTATGCCCCTCGACAGACCCACCACCCCTATGGACAGCCTGCCCACCCCATGTACACCACTTCCCCCATGGCTAACCCCCACCACTTGGAAACCCTTCCCAACCCTCCTGGACACCCTAACCCCCCTGGACATACCCGCCACCCCCGTGGATAGCCCCATACCCCCCTAGATAGCCCCACCCAACCTCTGGACACCCAGTACACCCAGGATAGACCCCACCCCCGTGGACAGCCCACCCACCCCCTTAGACACACCGTACCCCCTGGACAGCCCTGCCACCCCCCTAGATAGCCCCCCAACCCCCCGGGACTGCCCCTACCCCTGTGGATTATAGTGTTTCTAAAAACTGGAAAATCACATTCATCGTAGCTACCCACATTATTTCCTCATGGGATCCTTGATCACCAATAAAAAATAATAGATGCTATTTTAGATACTCACATGCCCAATCAATGAACTCAATAGAACATGGATATTCCACTTCCACAAGAGATTGAGTATAGACCAAGAATTGGAAGACAATAGCTAGACCATAAGAATTACTACCTGAGATATCCCCGTTTGGACTATTTGATTCATTTATAGTGGTAACATTCTAACGAATTATAAAAAACCAGACCTTCATTAAAATAATCCGATGTTATAAAATAAGGGACACAAAATTAAATATCCCACGAAGATACATCATAAATAATTCTTCATAAAACCATTTCAAAATCACATAATAGGGACTTCTTGCAATTTAAAACTCCCCAATAGTTTATAAAAATCCCTTTTTAGGTTCCATTTGAAATATTATATAGTATTTTTGTCCCACAATAATAAAGTAATACATTTCTTAATAATCAAATCCCACATCCTACCATACACACCAAATGCTTTCATTTTTTCCAAAATAAACACAAGCTATTAAAATAAACAATATTTCAAAACCATTTTGAAAATTAAAATGATCGTAAAATCCATGAAATTCATTCCATTAAAACCATTACAGACCTCAGCCCACCTAGAAACCTCCCTACAACCTAGACACCCCACCCATAAACACCCCCACCCTTATGGACATCACACCACCCACTGGAAAACCCCCCACCACCCCTGGACACCACCCCACCACACTTGGACAACTCCCAACCCCCAGAACCACCCCCACCCCTGGACACCCCCAACCCCTTGGAAAACCCCCAACCCCTCGACAGCCCCCAACCCCCTCGATGCCCCCACCCCTCCTAGACACAACCCCACCACCTGGACACCCCACCCCCTGGACACCCCCACCCCCATGGACAGCCACCCCCACCCCCTGGACAACATCCCACCCCCTTGGACAACCCCCAACCCCTAGAAACCCCCACCCCTGGACACCCCCACTCCTTGGTCATCACACCCCCTCCCCCAATGTCCCACCCCGGACAATCCCATAGACACCCCCAACCCCCTAGATGTGCCCACCCCTCTTAGACACCACCCCACCACTTGGGAACCCCCACCCCCTGGACACCCCCATCCTATGGACAACACCCCACCTCCTGGACCCCCTAACTCCCCTTGGATAGCACCCCAACCCCTAGACAGTCCCCACCCCCATGGAGACCACCCCACCTCTAGACACCCCCACCCCTTGGACAGCCCCACCAATGGACAAACCCAATCCCTAGAAAGTCCCCCAACCCCTGGACACCACCCCACCCCTGAACACCCCATGGATAGTCCCCCTCCCCCCAACCACCCTTGACACCACCTAGACACCACCACCCCCTAGACACCCCTACCCCCATGGACAACCCCCAACCCCCTAGAGAGTCCCTACCCCATAGACATCTCCATCTCCCTCGACGCCCACCCCCTGGACACACCCGACCCCCTTGGACAACCCCCGCCCCCCCTGGACTACCCCCACCCCACCCCTAGACACCCATACCTTTTTGGACAGCCCCCAATGCCCTGGAGAACCCCTCCACCCCCTAGACACCCCCACCCATTGGATACCACCCACCCCCAAGACACTCCTACCCCCTGGATAGCCCCCCTACACCCTGAACAGCCCCCCACCCCTGGATAGCCCCCAGACAACCCAAAAGGAGAGCCCCTCCTCCCCATTGGGAGAAAATATTACAATCATATGAACCATATATTTCTCAGTGTGGTACATTTTTTCTTTTATACCAGGCATTATTTCATTCATGTTCATTTTCATCAAATGGAAGCAATTTTGGAAGAAAAATGATGTGAACAAACTGGAAGGAGGGGTGGATTAGAGTGATGGATTTAGTGCCTCGACTACCCAATTTCAAAGGTTGAATCACGTTTTTTATCAATACTAATATATAACTTCCATTAATTGATATTCTCCACCTAGGCCCTAAAAGTACTATCAATTCTGGGTTATAGTTTACAAGCTTACCAAATTACCAAGACTCAAAATTTTATATTGGTTGGAAGACTAATGCGAAAACATTCATCTATTACTCGGATTTAGTATTTTGTAATGTGGAAGGCAATGGTTTTTGAAAGTAACTACTTAGACTATGAGGACTACTTTGAATGGTTTGTCTTCTTATGAATATAGAATATAATTTTCACAGTGTTTTCAATGTTGGATTATTGTGTATGAAATATTTAATTCTCTGTGCAGGTGTATTGTCATGTGTCTCCAGGTGTATTTTACTTGGTATTGGTGTACTGGTGTCTGGTGTATGCAATATTGGAGGCTTCTACGTATTGGATTTTGTGTGCATGTGATATTGGATTTTATGGCTTCCTGTAGGTGTATTGGGTTTTTCATATATGGTTGTTGGGTTCGACATGCTGCTGTGAAATCTTGGTGAAGAATATACCAACAATTTATAACCATTGGTATACTACTGAAAGAAATTTTAACACTATACCAATGGTTTATAACTATTGGTCTATGGGTGAAAGGTATACCAACGGTTACAAAACCGTTGGTATATTAATATAATTCTACATTTTATCAATGGTTTTATGCAACCGTTGGGAAATAAACTATACCAATGGTTAAAAAACCATTTTAAAAACACTAAATTCTTTGTAAATAACCAGTTTTCAATCGTTGGTATAGATATTTTTCAACGGTTATACATAATATTTGGGAAGCTGTGATTTTTGGAAGCACATACCAACGGTTATTTAGAAACCGTGGGAATATATCTATCCCTACGCTGGACTTACCAACGGTTTTCCAAACCATTGGTATATAATATACCAATGGGTTTCCCTTGGTTTTAAACTGTTGTTGTAGTTTAACTTTCTAGTAGGGATTCTTTTACTACTTCTTCTATTGTATATTTGTTTTACTTCCATTGTGTTACTCTGCCAAAGAGGGCATAGTTTCCTCAATATCACACCTAAGGCCCATGCTGCTTGTTAAGAGACTCCAGTGTTTGGGTTGATGTGCTTGAGGCCATGTGACCAACCGGATAAAGGCCGCCTCTGGGAGGCTCCCAGAATCTGGACATTACAATGCTAGATTTAACTTCCATTCCAGTCACACCCATAACATTTTTTCTTTCAATAACAAAGTGATCATCCCCAATAATAACACCTCTTAAATTCATTAATTATAATTAAATAATTGTATCATAATATCATCACATTTATTAATATATTTAATGTATATAATATTGTTTATATAATTTTAATAATTTAGAAAAAAAATTATTTTTTTATTTTTTATTATAAAGAAATTTTTATTTTTCATTTTTATATAATTAGTATTTTATTATAATTATTAAAATTAATATTTAATATTTATTTTCTATTAGTATATTTCAGTCCTATATTAATAACTACTAAATGAAACATTTATCAAAATTGTTCAATTAGCGCTTATAAAGATATGATTCCTTATTGCATTTCTAGAAATGATTAATCTATGGATTTATCAGTACTTTCTATTTTAGCAGTCAAAAATATATATTTTATCCAAAATTCTTTTAGTAGTGTTGATAAAACCCCATCCCCCTATTTGAAAATATCCCTAACAGAGACCTCCGTTTCTCGCACCGTTTATTCTCTAATGGAAGATGAAGCCTCTTATAGCATCCCTCGTATCTTTTAGACTAATCGACCGTTAAAATATATGGTATATAGAACCGGCCTTAAAAATTACATAATCTAGTATATTCAATTAGAATTCACTTCTTTACATTCCTAAATATATTTTTGGTTAAATATTTTTAGAAAGTTTGGACATAATTCAAACAAATCATCCCACAAGAAATTTTTTTTGGTTAAAATAAAAAATTATTGATTTGTTCCATAATAAAAATGTTTTTAATAAAAAATAAGAACTATATTAATTAAAATTAATCATAACACTCATCTTGGCTTGTTATATTCTCTTACCCATTCTTAAACTAGGTTAAAACCATATTAAAACATGGTATAATCACAAAAATTTCAATAAGGGATATAAAAATAAGGGGATAAACGATTAGTACATCAACACTTAAGAACATATAAAATCATTTTCACAAAGACATACTTCTCACTCAATATGTATCATAAAGTTAATTTGAGAAAACATGAGATTTACATAGTTTTTATAAAACATAAGTAACACCTTAAAGGTAACCTGGGGAATTAATTACTCAATACTATAACCATCATGGCTACCATATGATTTGTAGCCCTCATCCCTACCTTACAATGTAACCCTCATGGTTACCTTACAATGTAACCCTAATGGTTGCCTTATGGTGTAACCATCGCAGTTCCACTTAGCATTACCATACAGTAGACTTCCAACATAAACATACCTAATGCATTAGAGGGAGATATAGTTACCAACTTTCATAATAAATAATTCCCAAGAACCAGAACATAATCCTAGAACAAAATTACATACATAATATAAATCAATCCTTTTTAATAGAAAATAAATTAATAGAAAATTTTTAACGAAAATTCCATTACAAATATCCTATATTTGAAGTGAGATTTGATAAAAAAGATTTGAATATGTGTATGAACTGTATATAAACATAATATAAAATATCATAATTGATATTCATTTCAAAAATACTCCATGTACAATATAATTAAATAAGTATAATTTTAACACCATGAATGTAAATTGGGTTAATAATTCCCTTACCTTGGGTTCATCTTACTTCAAATGTGTTTATAACACCTTTATATTGATTTAAATAGTGTTATAAAATTATTATTAAACCATATTTATATTTACAATTACTTATATGATATTCTCATATCATATTTACACCAATATATTAATAATATTTTCTTATTTTCATTAATTCTATTATATTTATTTCATGGTTTCCATGGTTGGTTTTGTTATGGATTTTCTTTTCAGAAAAGAGAAATTATCCAAAAATGAAATTTCATGTTATTAATGAACATACATAATATTAAATGGTCTTATATAACCTTTTGATTATATGTAATGAGGATTAATCATTATATAAAACATTACTGAGGAACGTTAGTTTATTTGGGGAAATTTTGATCACTAAAAGAAAACATTTATTTAATTAATTGATATTATTTATAAATAGTGGTTCCAAAACATAATATAACAAATAATACGTATAATAAAATATTATTCATCCGTATTAATGGTTTTATGACCAGCCTTGACGGCATTAATGGAAGTTAAAAACACCTCATCCACAATGTTGGTAAATAGACACATCACAGACGGTTTTTTTTCAGAATAAAAATTATAGAAGAAGATGTATGATGATGTATATTTACATAAACATGATGAAATTATATTATATATAAAATTCTATATATTTCATGCCTCTTGGATAAGGGGAGTTTATAAGAGTATATGAAATGAAAAATAATTTAAGAAAAAACAAAATAAAATGAAAGAGGATTTTAACCGCTTGAATTCTATTCTATGAGAACATCGTTATGGCCCTTAGTTTTGGTGTTTTGGTGAGAAAAATAGGTCTTAGACATGGGGGAAGAGGTTCGGGAAGGTATTTTGGAAGAAATTAATAAATCTATAATTCATTGACATGTGGGTGGAAGAGGTGGTGATGGGAGGTATTTATAGTGGAGGAGAGGGGTATTTTTTATTATTTTATTCATTACTTTATTGATATGGCTCAAGACTATGAATAATTTGAGCATTTTCATAAAATATAATAATATAATGAATTATATTTTGTGATTTTGGGCTTACATCAGCCTTACATCATCTATGAACCAATATATATTTTATTTAGCTTATTTCATAAATTATTGTATTTCACTATTGACACAAAATTCATGTATTTCAAAAAAATCACAAAAAATAATCCTTAATTTTCATAGAAATCTATAATTCAAAAGTGAACTCAATGTTTTAAAAATAATTTTTTAATTATGAGAAATTTAATTTTTAGTTTAAATCAAATTTTTTTAAGTACTACTTTTAAACCTATATCTAATTTTATAACACATTAATATTTTAATTAATGTGTCAAAAATTTATCATACAATCATAAGCTAACAATTAATTAAAATATTTAATGAAAAAATATTTTATATTAAATCATTATGTTAATTATAAAATTATAAATAAATATTTATAACACATAAAAAACCAAAACATAATTATTAATTTAATAAAATGTTTAATTTTCCATGAAATAAATATATCATAATTTCACTTATAGGATGGATAAATTTTATTTATACTTTATTTGTTGATGTTATTATTCTATTGGCTAAATTACTATTCCTAATGGTCATGTTACTATTTATAAGGTCCAGATACCATTACAATGGTTTGAAGACTATAAATTCTATAAATTTCACTTATTCATTATACATTTATAATTAATTTTTCTATTTAACTCCAAAATGAAAGAAAATTACTATATAAGAACTTAGGTTGTCATATTCTCCACACCTTCTAGAAATTATGACCTTGCAATTTTTATTTAATTATTAAACAAATTATGGTACCTTTCCTTTCTAGCATTTTCAAATTCCCATGATGATTCTTCAACCATGTGGTTTCTCCACAAAATCGTAACCTGGTGAATTACCTTATTTTGAAATACATGATCTATATGATAATCAATCTGAATAGGTTTATCTTTGTAAGAAAGGTTCCCTTATAGATGAACTACTTCTAGGATCAGAACATGTGTTATATATGGCACATACATCTTAAAAATAGACACATTAAAATCATTGTGTACCTAAGGAAAATTTGGAGGTAAAGATACCAGATCGGAGAATGGTCCAACTTTATCTTGGATATCATTAAGTCTAATAAACTATGGAAATTGCTTTCCATTCTTACCAAAATGTGTAACACTTTTCCACGGTGAGATTATAATAAAAACAAGATCACCAACTACAAAATTAATGTCTTTACTCTTATTATCTACTTTACATTTCAGCCTACTCAGAGTTTTCTTCATGTGTTTCTATATCGTATTCATTTTCAAAGACACATACTCTAATAATTATGGTCCCATCCACATTCATTCTTGAAATTCATCCCAAAATTCCATAGTTTTACACCACATCCCATATAATTCCTCAAAAAGTTCCATCTGTATACTACAATGAAAATTGATATTATAAGAAAAAAAACTAAAGAAAAATGATGATGACAACTTCCATGGTAATACATTGAACTAGCTTGAAGCATATCCTCCATTGTCTGAATTGTTAAATCTGATTTTCCATCAGATTTAGGATGAAATGATACACTGATATTTAATTCAATGCATGTCAAATTATGAAGGCCTTTCCAAAATATACAAGTGAACCTGGGATGATGGTCAGATATAATGAATATAGGAACTCTATGTAACTAGACAATGTCTTTGAGGTACAGTTGTGAAAGTGGATCCTAATGCCTAGTATCTCTAAGAGGAATGAAATGTGCAGATTTAGTCAGCCAGTCAACAATAACCCAAATCAGATTTTTACCTTGTGAATTATTCGGTAGTCCCACCATGATTTCCATGGATATATTTTACCATTTCCACTAGGGCATTGGAAAAGGTTGAATCATCCCATACGGTAATTGTCTATTTGCTTTAACCTGTTGACATGTCAAACATTTCATGGTAAAATATGAAATATCTTATATTATTCCATCAAACCAATAATACTCATGATGGTCTCTACACATATTTGTGTTGTTAGGATAAAATAAAAATGGAGAACTCTAAGATTTACATAATAACTCTTTCTTCAACTATGAATCACAAGGCACACATAAACTCCTCCTAAATCTAGAAAAAATATAATTATCAACATTAAATCCAGAAAACATACCCCTTTTCAACAATTTTACATTTTTTTGTAACTTGTCATCTTCCTTAGGTGATTACTTAATTCTATCCGAGATAGATGTCTACAATGAAACATGAAACAAAACAGAGGAATTTTTTAAACCAATAAGTTCCAAGAAAATATTCATCAAATCATTAATTAAGGGTTCTTGTTCCAAACATAACATAGTTACTGATGTATGGTTTTTTTTGACACAAATCATATGATAATTTGTTTTATCTTCTAAGATGGTAATTGATCATGTAATCATAATACTTTATTAATCGAATCCAACTTCTCTGCCTCATGCATATTTTATTTTTAGTGAATAAATACTCCAAACTTTTTTGTTTAGTATATATTTAACATTTGGATAAGTATAAGTGATTCCTCTAAATTTTCAAAGTGAAACCCATAGATGCTAATTCCAAATCATGTATGGGATAATTTAATTCATGATGTTTTTCTTTTCTTCATGTGTAAGAAATTAAAAAATCATAGTGTATTAGAACAAAACCATGTCCATTAAATGATTCATCACTATTGATGGGTGTTGGATGGAGCTTCCAGCCACCTCCCGGCCAGGCAGAACAAATCCGCTCTAGCGGGCCGGACCCACAACACAATAGACCAAACCCTAGCCGGGGCGAGTCATATTGGTTGGCCCCAGGAAAGGTCAGGTCGGGTTGGTGTGATAGAGTCAGACCAAACCCAGACCCCACCAGGACCTTTTTGAAAAAATGTTAATAATTTTCAAACTGGGCATCCAATTGATGAGCCATTTGTGGAATTAGAACCCTCACGATGAGGTGGATCTTTTATCATACTCTATGGATGATTTCATAGAAGTTTAAATTAAATTAATGTATTAGATAGTGGTTCTCTCTAGAGTAAGTGTGCTACATGTGGAAACATTGTGGTTAGCTGAGACCTAAAGATTGCTGATGAGCAACACTGTGTGTATCATATTGTATATCCCAATGGGAAGAGGCTTTTGTGGGACCCGGAAGGCCCATGTTGGGGAGCAGCTTCTGTGTGACCTGGAAGACCCAAAACACTCGATAGGAGGATTACCTTAGTATGGCCATAGATTATTGGGAACTAGCTTTTGTGTGACCCGACATGCCCACAGTGGGGAGCGGCTTCTGTGCAGCCCAGGATACCAATGATCCTCATCAGGGATGAGTACCAAAAAATTCCAATGTTTAGTGGGAAGTGGCTTCAGTGTGACCCTATAGGCCCACTGTACTCAATGAGGAGGATTTCTTAAAATATTGAGGTGTTCGACGATGTGACTAATGATTCTACTTTCCTACTATAGAACATACCTGGTGTGATGTTTCTGGATTCATGATCATTCTTGGTGATCATGATTTGTGTTTTGTTTGTGGATTTATTTTTGTTCAATTCATTGTGTTTTGGTGTCCCTGATAAGTATATTTTTACTCCCCCCCCCTACACGAGCTTTTCACGCACTTGTTGTGTCTGGTGTAGAGGGGTCAATGCCTTGATGGAGGACTTGGTGGCTCCAGATTTTTTGTTCCCAGTGAGACCAGGTGAGTGGGGTGTACTTCTATGACTTCTAGTAGGTACTGTGTACCAAACCATCAAGTGGGGTTTTCAGTGGATGGCTAACCAGAGTTTCTTTTGTACATTCTATTTTTCCTGTTAGTCTTTTGTTGGGTTATTATTCAGGCCAATTTGACTTCTAGTTGTTCTTGTACTCAGTAGTTATTTATATTTTCCTACTTTTTTTACTTTTCCAGCATTGGTATGTGCTTATGTATGTGCATGCATATAGGTACTCATGAAAATGCCTCCAATTTGAAAGTTTATTGCTTCAACGCTAGTCTCTAACCCATGGTGTTTGAGAGATAGGCTTGGGGTATGTCACGACATGTGCCTTGGGAGGCAGTTCATTAAAAAGTGGAATCATAGGTGGTAGGTTCTACCTCAAATACTGAGATACTATTTTTTTGGTTTTCAAAAACAACAATAAATGTTTTGAGTTCAACTTTCCAATTCAGGGAGTCTAGTGTTGGTGCGGCAGCTGATATATCTGTACACCAGGACCCTGAATTCTTCTTTTCAGCACTATACATGAAAACACTGGTTGCATAAGTGTCTCCTTGTATTTGTTTCTTGGATACATGTCAGTATACAATGCATAATATTCTAACTATGGTAAATATTTATCTATTTCCAGATTCCTTCACATAGATAGCTAACTAGGATTCTGATACATGATTGTGTGGACAAACCATGTAAAGATGAGGTGTCGGTTCAGGGACCATTCCTAGAGATGGACCTATAATATTGTTCACAATTGTTTCCACCACCCATTAATCTGCAGTTACATCTGGATTTATTGGAAGAAGATGCGTGTAGGCTCTGCACCTTTCAAAGGTTCCAAAGACAGAGACCTCCTAGGTTCATGGGATAGGTAGGTCCTCAATTCATTGAGGACTGATTGGAGGAAGTGACATGGGTCATCCACTTAGTGAGGACACTACATGACCAAATGGAGATCTTGGTTGTGATCCTTATGAAGGGCTATGTAGGGAGATGGTGGAGCTTGACCATCCAGACACATGATGAGGTGACCCTCACCTGGACGGACTTCAAATGGATTTTCCAGGAGTAGTTTTTCCCCCGTGACTTTTCACTCTGTGTGCATACTGGAGATACTTCACCTATAAAAGGGTAGCCTGTTAGTGGATGAGTACTCTGCGAGGTTTACAGACCTCACTCTCTAATACTCATACATGGTGTGTGACCCTTTCTTCAAGGCTCATACCTTTGAGTAGGGACTCATATGGGAAATTAGGGAATCTATGGTGTCTCTTCGCATCCCTACTTAGGCTGGGGTACTAGTGTGATCTGTTCATGTATAGAGCTTCCTAGCGGAGTAGGTGAAGATAGCTAGAGACACTAGTAGACCTCATGTGGCAGAGTCTCCAGTGGTGAGTAGCAGGAAGCAGACATAGGGGCCCAAGCAGGACATGTCTTTTAGGGGGCAACCCCATGTAATAGGGTATGATGTACATGGAAGGGGAGATAGATTAGTTACAGTAAGTGGACAACTGTTCTAGGTGTTACCACCACCACCCCTAGGTGGTCCACCATGGGCTAAGGGAGCCGGAAGACATGGGTGAGGATAGATTTAGGTGATGGAGGCCTATGACCATGGCACTCCACAGATGATTAGAGGTATGATCTATGTCTTCTCCAACTTGGTATCAGTTCTTATAGACAGAGGTTTATTTTCTTTCCACAAACCTTATTTGAGGCTTAGTGATTACAGTACAACCATTGGATTGATCCATTTGTTTATAGACTCCTACAATAGGGTATTCGAAGAATACACAGTAGTTCTGGTAGTGTGATCTTACTCTTGGAGGTCATATCTTCAGCTGGGATTTCCTAGAAGCGGTGTCGAGGCATTAAGATGTCATCTTGGGTATGGAATGGCTATCCAAAGTTCATTCTTAGATCGACTATTTTTGGTGCAAAGTGTGGTGTGTCTGTGAGGATGGGACCAGGTTTTCCTTCACTAATGAGAAGAGAACCTTTGCCTCATTTGATGGTCTTTCTCAGTGGAGGGTGCAGCTGATCACTCACTAGTTGGCTAGCCTCAAACTTTGCGTGGTGTGTGAGTGGAGTCTGCGATTTCCTATAGTGGTGTAAAAGTATGAGGAAGTATTTCCTAAGGATGATCTAGGACTACCTACTCATTGGGAGGTAGACATGTATATCGATTAGTACCTGGGGATGGAATCGATATTCACACCTGTATATCAGATGGATCCCATAGTGCTTCATGAATTGAGGGTACAAATAGAGGACTTACAAAATAAAGGCTTCATGGGACAAAACTGTTCACCATGGGATGCCCCAGTTTTGTTTTCCAAGAAGTAAGATGTGTTTTTAGGCTATGCGTGGACTTCTGGCACCTGAACTAGATGACCATGAAGAACAAGTATATTATGCTAAGGATTGATGACATATTTGATCAACTGATGGGAGTGAGGTGTTTCATAAAGGTAGAACTCATATTAGGTTATCATCAAATTTGTGTATGAGATGAGGATGTACCGAAGATAGCCTTCAGATGTTGGTATGGTCATTACGAGTTCTTGGTGATGCCCTTTGTTGTGACCAATTCCCCATTAGTGTTCCTATGACTCATTACTAGGATCTTCCAGCATTACGTCGATTGTTTCTCAGTAGTCTTCATTGATGAAATCTTGGCGTACTCGAAATCAGAGGAGGAGCACACTAGACACCTGAAAATTTTATTGGATACACTCTGAGAGAACCCACATTATGATAAGCTCTCGAAGTCCCATTTTTGGATTCCGGACGTCTAATTTCTCTGACATGTCATCCTGATGGTTGGAGTTGCAGTGGATCTGACGAAGATAGTGCTAGTGCTTTCTTGGGATCAATCTAAGAGCGTGACTGAGGTTCACAGTTTCTTGGGATTTGCTGGATACTATAGGAAGTTCATGCCTTACTTTTCTAGAGTATAAGCACCTTTATTAGCCTTGACATGGAATGGATATACCTTCCTGTGGATGGAGAAGTGACAAAAAAGTTTCCAAGAGATGAGTTAGAGACTAATGAGTGCCCCCATCTTGAAACGACCAAAATAGAGAATTGTGTCTCTATTTTTCTACAAAACATCAAGGACCGTACTGGGTTGTGTCCTGATGTAGGATCAAGAAGTGATCACCTACAGCTCATGGTAGTTGAGGTAGCATGAGTAGAACTATGAAAACCATTAACTAGAGTTAGAAGCAGTGGTCATTTCCTTAATTATGTGGTGACACTACTTTATGGGTGAATAGATTACTGTCTACTCTGACCACAAGATTCTCAGGTATATCTTCTCACTGATGGACCTGAACATGGGACAACAACGATGGTTATAGTTCCTCTTGGGCTAGGACTTAGATATAGTCTATACTCCTAGAAAGGGGAATTTCGTAGAAATTTAACTCAGCAGTAGGTCTGGTTTATAGCTGTAGAGCGAGGTGATAGAGAAGCTAGTTGTGGTGCAGATATCCTTCATGGATGATGATGGATCTTCTTTCCTTCATTAAATGAATTTCACTCCCCAAGTCTTAAATCATGTTAGGGAGGCACATATTATTGATGTTTACTACGAGGCCGGACATGCTAAGATAACTTCAGGGTATGATCTTGATTGATTTTTGATATGTGGGGAGCTTATCATCCTTCTAAGAGGATGCTCTATAGTACTAGTGACGTTGCGGGAGTATGTGTTGAGGGAGTTCCTTATATCCCCTTTTGTGGTACACCCTGGTGTGGAGAAGAAGTACTAGGACCTCTAATGTTAGTACTGGTGGTTAGGGATGAAGAAATCTGTGGAAGATTTCATTTCACAATGCATCACTTATTAGCCAGTGAAAGATTTGCATCAGGTCCCAACAGCCATGACACAACCACTCGATGTACCAGAGTGTAAATGGAATGGTATTTCCAAGGAATTCATGTGAGCGTTAACACACACATTTAGTGGACACGATTCTATCTGGGTGATCATCGATTGACTCACCTTGTCATCTCACTTCCTACCCATCTAGTAGCAGGGATTGGTAGAGGGATTTGGGTGCCTCAACATCTAGGGGATAGTGTGGCTTCACAGGGTTCCGTCGATGATCATCTCAGACCATAATGAACGCTTTATGTCTCAATTGTGGAAGTGATTTCAGGAGGTGTTTGGGACTCAGCTAAACTGGAGCACAAATTTTCATCCTCAAACATATGGTGAGACAGAGTGGAACATAAATTCATTGGAATACATTATTCATGCTTGCATCCTTGATTTTGGTCGCAGGTTGGAGAACCACCTACAATTAGTGGAGTTTTCATACAATAATATCTATCACTCCAGAATTGGCATGGAACCATTTGAGGCCTTGTACGAGTGGCCATGTAGATCACCTCTATGATAGATAGACCCAGGCGAGTCCGTACTCATGGGTCCAAAGCTGGTACGGGCTACAATAGAGAAGGTGTATATCATCTAGGAGCAAATTAAGACATCATAGATAATGAAGAAATTATATGCTTAAATGAGATGGAGACCCTTGGAGTTTTAGGAGGGAGACTGAATTTTTTCTTGGGTTTGACACTGACATGGATAGCAGATATTTTTTCAGGGCATAAATTTATATCTAAGGTTCATCAAACCCTTTTAGATTCTTAGTAGATTTGGAAAGGTGATGTACCACATAGCTCTTCCCCCAAATATGCATCGAGTGCTCGATGTTTTTCACATGTCGTAGCTGAGGATGTACATGCATGATCCATCAATGTCATAGACTAGGGAAAGATAGAAATTGACAAAGGGGTGACATTTGTGGAGTTCCCATTAGATATAGAGGATCGAAATGAGTGGGTATTTTGTAGATGGTCGATTCCCCTTGTGCACATTCAGTGGATACACGTAAATATCTAGGAGACCACTTGGGAGTTGGAGGATAATATTAATGCTAAGTACCTCCATTTATTTGATTAGCCTTTTTTGGCTTTTGGGGATGTAAATCCCTAAGGTGGGGAGAATGTAATGTCCCATAATTTCCGTATAATTTTTTTTTAAAATTAAATGGAATTATATTGAAACCACAGGATTTGTTGGCACTAGATTTTGAGGCCCAATGACCCTAGAATGGATTTTTGAACTTTTTATGTTTAATTAGGTAAATATGTGAGCAGGTTTCTCAAAATTTTGAAACTGTGGTTGGATCGAAAATCTGAGGGTAGAGTTGAACTCAGAATTCTAGGATTCTCCTAGAAAGGACATAACTTTTACTGGAAAGTGCCGGAAGTAAATTTTAGTTTTTGGACATTTGAAAATAATAATAAAATAAGATAAAAATATATTTTATTTCTTTTCACACCACTGATCATCGGACGATGGTGTTGCGGTGTGGTGACAAAGCACATTAAGGTAAGATTCTTAATAAATTGTTTTTTGCAAGCATAACTGCTACAATGTTTCATAAATGAAACTGCCAAATGACAAAACGTCGTAGTGTAACAGAAACACTATGATATGTTTCCTTTTTATGGAATAAGGCATTGGATAATTGAGGGTTAAATGGATAACAATTCTATGACGAACCAATAGCGAGTTCTATCTCCAACTAATAATGATGAACGCTAGTGAAATTGAAACAAAATCCATTTAACTTTAAGAACATAGTCAATAATCAATGAATTTATTTGACTTCTTGATCATTCATGTTCTGACCAATTCAACATTAATCTACTTCAAATTAGGGTTTTTTGGTTTATATTTTCTCCGTTCTTCATTCAAAATGAATAACACAGATCAACCCATGAATAGGTTGATCTACAGATCATCCATTATTAAAGTAGGGGGATTGTTTCTTGGGATTTTATATATGGGGTTATTTATATGATTGATATAACTGTAATACTAAATCCTCCCCTTACTTTAAAATTAAAATTTGGAGGGTGCAAGCCAACACTAACATGGGATGATCCCCTCTCCTTGTGTGTTATTTGTGGACAAGCATTGGAAAGGGGTGGCAAGGAGAATTTGGGACCTTCACAGAGTAGGAGACACCCCACTATGGACGGAGGCACAATCATTTCAATGAATGGACCACCAGTGAAGACGCAGTGGTCAGTGGAAGAGCCTGCCAGCCACGGGCTAAAGGGGGCTCACCGAGAAGTGCTGACGACTACTGATAGAGATACGGCCCCTCAGTCGCATCACAGTCAGGAAGTGGTCGCCTGACTATGGAAAAGGAAATGGCCCTACATTGAACGTTGGGTGAGCATGGGTGTCAGAAGTTTCTTCCAGCAATATCCTATCTAGGGGGAAAAACTAGTCCACCTTTGAAAAATTGGGCAGTGCATGGGTCAGACCCACTCCAGCGGGCTAGACCTGCAGCCCAATGGACCGGACATAGGCTGGTATGAGTTCGGGTTGGATCGGTGGACCTAAGTCATGTTGGTAGACCTCAAGCATGGTCAGGTCGGGTTAGTCTGACCGAGTGAGACCGGACCCAGACCCAACTGACCCATTTTTGAAAAAACATAAATATATTTCAAACTAGGTGTCCAATTGAAGAGCTTTTAGTGGAGTTTTAACCCTCGTGACAAGGAAAAACTTTTTAAAAATCCAATATATGATTTAATAGAATATTCAAATTGAAAAATTAATTGGGGTGTGGTTCTCTTGAGGTCAAACGTTATACGTGGGGAAACTGTGCAATTGGATGAGACATAAAGACTACTGAAGAGTGATTCTGTGTGGATCAAATACTATGGCCCTATGGGAAGTGGCTTTTTTGTGACCTAGAAGAACCATAGTGGGGAGAGACTTATGTGCGACTTAGTAGACCCATAGATCTCAACATGATTATCACCTCATTTGGGCCATATATTAGTGGGAGCAACATTTGTGTGACCCAGCATGCCCATGGTGGGGAGCAGCTTCTGTGTGACCCAGCATACCCACGGTACTCATCATTGATGTGTACTCCAACAGTCCAAGGTTCATTGGGAAAAGGTATATTTGTGACCTGGTATGGTCACTATACTCATCGAGGAGGACATATCTAGCTTCTGAGGTGTTTGATGATGTGACTAACAGTTTTACTTTCAAACTCTTGAACATACCTAGTGTGAGATATCTTTCTTCATGATCATGCTTGGTGATCATGCTTTGTGGTTTGTTTTTTGATTTCATTGTGTTATTTCCTTTATGTTTGTGGGTCCCTACAATATATATTATTACTCTCCCCTACATGGGCTTCGCCCACATGTGGTGTTTCTAGTGTAGATGATCGATGCCTTGATAGAGGGTCTGGTGGCTTAGGATTTGGTGGTTCCCAGTGAAATTGGAAAGGCAGGTTGTAATTCTACGGCTTACAGCTGCTACTCTATACAGACCCATCAGGTGGGGTTTTCTATGGTTTTCTATATAGATAAACTTTTTTACTTCCAATTTTAATGTTTGTCTTTTGTTGGGTTGTATTCTAGCCCATTTTACTCCCATTTGTAATTGTACTTAGTAGTTATTACAGTGGCATGCTTGTTTTACTTTTCCAGCTTTGGGATGTGGTTGTGTATGTGTGTGTGAAAAGTTAATTAGAAAAATGCCTCCCATTTGCAGGTTGACACATTTGGAGCTAGTCGTCAGCCCCTGGACATCAGGAGGTAGGATTGGGGAATGTCATGGCATAGGCCCCGGGGGATGGGTGATGACATATTAATCGAGGGGGATTTATCATATATTTCCTAGATATAGGTATGTGGTGAGGATCATGGATTATAATAAGGATTCCTTGTACATTTATTTTCTTTTGTATTGTTTTTATTTGGGGTTAGCATAATGGGTGTCCTATTGTATTCCATTTGATATAACATTATTGTCTTATTTATTCTATATAATCTTATTGTTTATTATGGTATACATTATAGTTTTCTATGTTTTTTATCACTCTAATATAAGGGTTTAGTATTTCAATGGTATTACTATAGAACTATAATACTAATCGACAATATTTGACAAATTTTTCAAGATATCTACTGTATGAAAAAAAATATAATTATAATTTTATAAAGATAGTACACCAAACAATTTATAATATAATATTCATATATCAAAACCTAAAATTTAAAATTTGATTCAATATATTTTAGAATATATTTTGAAATGAATAAAAATTTGTTATACCTGTTTTAATTATGAATTGATTTATCTAATGTATTTTATATGTTATTTAATTATGTTTTTCGCAAATTATAATAAAAAATATCATTTTTCTGTATATATTTTCGATGATTTTTTTCTTCTTCATTACTCTTATAATAAATTGAAACTATATTTGAAATAATTCAAGATAAAATTTTGAGAATGGATATTCAAATTTTTTATTAATTCAATGTTTTACTTTTGTGTGTTTGTAGATGTTGAAGAATATGAGATTCTTTTGGATTAATGTGATTCTAAAAAGATGGACGGATCTCAACCACAAAAAAATGGATATTGTTATGTTTTCAATAATAACCAAAATGAGGATGGATGCATTTATACAGTGGAGTGTACAGTAAAGGATCTAGATAAATGACTAACTAGTGTGAGCGGTTCAATTTTTATTTCATCTTTTATAATTATGATATTATTTGACACTAGTGTAACTCATTTATTTTTTATCTAATCTTATAAATGTGTTGGCATAGCGTTAAATTCTTTTGAACTTCATTTTAACTCTTTCCACTCCTTCAAGAAATAAGTCAGCGTACGGTTATAGATGTTTCAGGTATTGGGTGATGGTTACCGACTATGAAACTATGTGGGAAGTTATAGTTCTTGATATGGACATATTAGATGTTATAATTGGAATAGATTGGATGATCATCTATAAATCACAGATCTATTTTTACCATCTTCATGATTAGTTTCTTTCTTCTAGTGGAGTCACTCATTTCTTCCAAGGTGATTGGGATCCATGATTTGGAAGAGCTTATATTTTTTGCATAATCATAATATGGTCCAATAATAGTTTCTATATATTTTTCTTGATACTATTGATTTACTTATTAGTTTCCCTATTCATATGGTGATGTTTGAGTTTCCCATTGCTTTTCTATATTACTTATTTAGGTTTCCACCTCAAAGGGATATTGAGTTTTTTATATTATTTATTATAGGGAGGATAATCATTTCATTAACTTCATACTTCATAGCACCAACAAAATTAAAATAAATAATTTTTAAACAAGATGATCATGTGGCTATGGGATATTTACATCCTATCATTTCACCTTTGGAATTGCTATTTCTATTTACAAAGAAGGTTTATAGGAATCTCTGACTTTGTATTGATTATCAAATACACAATCAGGTGACAATTAAGAAAATATTTCCATTTCCCATGATTGATGGATTTTTAATTCAACTTAATGGATCCATGTTATTTTAAAAGATTTGAGTTAGTTGAGGGACTGAGTGGAATATATTAATAATATGGAGATCAAGATTGGGTATGGGAATTTAGAGTATCTTCTCACTTAAATTTTATTTACTAATTCTACTATATTATTTATATCTTTGATTAATCAAATAATCCAATGTTTTTTTATTATTTCATGGTTATTTATTTGGATGATATTCATTATTATTCTTGTTAAAAATAGGTTCATGATGTTAATTATAATATCTTACTTGGAATATTGAAAGAGAAAAATCTATATCGGAATCTATATATATGCTAGTTCTAGATTCAACAGGTGAAATTTATAGCCCATGTAATTTTCAAGAAAGTTGTGTCGTGGATCCTTAGATGATTTGGGTAATGATGTCTTAGGATTATCTGATAAATGTATTGGATGTCTGAAGTATCTTAGTATTAGATGAATATTACAAGTGATTTGTTTAGGACTTCTCAAATCATGCATTTCCAATGAAAATATTATCCCATAAGGGTGTGTTTTTTATTTTCAGCAATTATAGCCAAATATATATTGAGGAGTTAAAAGTGATATTGAATTATTCACCAATCCTGTTCTTTCTTATGTTAGTTTTGGGATATGATGTCTACTTTGATGTCTTGGGAAATGGTTTGGTTTGTGATCTGATGTAGGGAATATGGGTGGTAGCCTTTGAATTTATGCCCCCATGAAATAAACATCCTTATCCATGATCTCGACTTCGCAATAGTGATTTGTGTTCATAATAGATTTCACCAATACAACTTTGCGGAGTAGTTTATAATGTATTCATACCACAAGAGATAGAGGTTAATCTTCACTCATAGGGATATGAACTAGAGATATAGACATTGGATAGATACCTTCAAAACATTTATTGTGATATTGCATAGACCCATAGAAAATAATTTTTTTGTGTACAAACTTTTTGAAAAAATATTGACTCATGCTGAAAAGGAATCAATAGAAGGGTGGTTACATATGGACTTGTTTGCTGAGATGTGTTTGGATAATTGGATATATGGGTAACTTGTATTCATATCTTTTTTTAGTCTAGATCATCTATGGATGGTAATATTTTACTTTGATTGGTTAAGTATGTGCAGTTTAAAGTCCTTATTATGATTCTTCATGGTGGGGAGACCACAGGTCAGTGGTCTTGATTTCCTAATATGGTTGTAACATTTAAAGGAGGGACGGTTGTTCTAATATGCTTGATAAATTGATAGATAATGGGAACTGATCTAATTAGTTCATACACCCTGGAACTATCAAGATATATCCTGACATGAGAAGTCGCTATTTGTGTCTGAGAATGAGATGATTGATTGTGGATTTTGTGTCTAGGTGCCTTACATGTTATTGAATTAAGTAAAAACATCATTGGCTAACTATTTTTCTACAACCCTAAACCATTCTAGTATGGAAAAGAGATATGATATCCATGGAATTTTTTGATTAGGCGACATCATTCTCATATAGTTAAGGATGTAATATGGATTATTGTTGATCTACTCCTAAAATAAATTCATTTACAACCAATAAAAGAGTCTATGAAGTCATATGATCTGGGAACCTTGTATATAAGGGATATTTTTAATCTCTATGGTGTTTCATATATTATTATTATAGATAGATTAACACTCTTCACATCACGATTTTGTAGTGGATTATAGGCTGTGATTGGTTCTCAGTTGAAGTTAACAACAACATATCATCTCCATAGGGAAGGTCATACTGAGTAAGACATTGATAATCGTAAAACACGCTTCGATAATGCATGCATTAATTTGTTGTATCATTGGGAGAACAACAACCATTCATGGAGTTTTCCTATAATAATAACTACCATGCTTCAATAAAAAAATGGTTTCATTTTAGGCATTGTATGGGTGGACATGTAGATCACCTATTTATTGGATAAAGGTCATATAATGGTCCTTGTTTGGATCAATCATCATTTAATTGATGATAAATACTATGAAAATGGACATGATAATGTATTCAATAGCTTAGAGTATCCACAAATCAAATGTTGATCAACTTCATTCTCCATTTTAATTTGTGGTAGGTGATTATGTCTTCCAAATTGATTCACCTCATAAGAGACATATATATTTGGGGAGGTCGGTTAAGGTATAACCTTATTATAAAGGCCCATTTGAGGTTGTGGAGTGACTCAGGATGGTGGTGTATCAATTATACTTGTGTCCTCATTTGACTTATATCCATGATTTATTTTAAGTTTCCCAACTAAATAAGTATCTGTTGTATCTATCCATTATTATAAATTTGGAGGATATTTAAGTTTAATCATACACCTTAGTGTTGGAAAATCATGTTTAGATAGTTTACCAATGGGATATGTTTATGTATGGAATGATGATCCCATTAGTTCGAATGAGATGGTAGTGTGGTTTGGATATCCATGATATATGGGAGTGTGAGGACTTGATGATACAACAATAACCCTATCCTATTTTGGTTTCATTAAACTGATCCTTTTTTATGGAAAATGTTTCAATGTGTTAAGAATTTCGATACCCTCCTAGTAATATGTATGTTTAATTTTGATCTTGTTTTATATATTGTGAGGTTCTAGATTCTCTTAGGAGTCAGGGATTGAAAATTTAATGTTTCAGAGGAAAACAATCTAGGCACACCGTTTAGTGTCAAGGTTAGTAGTATCTATGTGGTAACCATTAGATATGTCTCAGTAAGTTCCATTAGCTATTTTTTCTATTTGATCATGGAATATCTAATCGTGGGAGTCACCATGAAAATCATGTGAGATGATGGGTTTGGTTTAGAGGCTATAAAATGGATTTATGATGTTTTTTCTAACCTTTCAATTATTCCTAGGAATCCATGTGGTATAGTTTTCAAAGGATAGTGGAAACCAAACGGTTAATGCACCGTTTATCTAACCATGTGGATTAATCATGGAACCTTATCAAAACATTTTCAAATGGTCAATTAACATTATTATCATGATTTTATTTAACAATAATATCATAATAATCCCTCATTATCTTAAACCATCCCATCTATGAAACTCTATAAGACTATCCACTTGATTCCTCAGTAGTCCCTAATCAGTTTGGGTAGATTGATTTGATGTATGTCTATTTTTCCTCTCATATTCTCCTATTTTTTCTAGATATTATCTTGAAATATCTTCCAATTGTCTTTTTTGAAACCCACTGATATTTTTATTACTACATATATAGGGTATAATGTAGAATTAATTGGTTTCTCTTTGATGCAGGCCTGTGAGGACATGATCTATTCACTTTTTATGAAAGGTTTTAGAAACAATTTTTTATTTCATCTAACTTACGGAATGTGTCTCTATCCTATGGTATATCTCTGGTAAGATATTGTGTTCTTATGATTCCCATTGGTTTTTATTTATGAAATTGTTTATTTTATATCCATGTGAGTTGTGTTTTATCTTTGATATCTATTCAAATGTTTTATAAAAAATGGTTTTAATTTAAAACTATTTTGATTCACATGATGTGATTAGTGAATTACCTCAACGAAGAATCTAATTTGAAGCATGGAAATGGAATTACTTTCATTGGGATATTTTTCTGAAATTTTTAATTGGATAAATACAAATGTAATGATGATATAGATATCACATTTGGAGATAGTGGGGTATGAGGAGAAACTAAATGTATGTAACCTTACTGGAGAAATCAATCACTAGAATTAGTTTTTGTGATTCCATTATTGATAGTGGGTACCCATACTGGTGGAACCAAGGTTCTTGGAATTTAAAATTCACTTATACTAGTTGGTTTTCATTTATGATGTTTAGTTGTGCACTCCCTTTCATCGTGTACTTCCCTTTGGTGCCCTATTGATACAATACATGCATGTTTATTTGATATAATTATTTTACCACTTAAAATAGACATTTATTAATAAAATTATTGTTTATTAATCCAATTATGCCTCATGAATATATGTGATATAATATTTCATTAATTATTAAAACATTGAATGTTTTTGAAAATAATAAAAGGGATAGTTTTATATATATAAGTGGTTTCTTTGATTATTTTTGAAATTTGTTTTTTATAAAAACTAATAGATTCGTATGTATATGAATCGTATAGATTATTTATTTTTATCCTAATATGATTTAATTCTCACACAATACATTTTTCCTTTGTGTGTTTCTAGACTTTGTTTTATAGAATACAAGTAAAAGGTCGAGCGCCATGTGGATGGTGACTCTCCTATATCTTATTTCCCTTCAATGGGTTGGGATGGTGGTGACATATAGACACATAAAGATGAACGCATATATTAATTCAGGTTCATTGTTGATGTTCATTTAGTTCATTCATATATAGATTTTTATCTAGGTCTCCGATGTTACCTCATGGTTTCGTTATTTTGAAATATGATGTACTTTGAATACATGTTGTTAGAACCTCTTTGTTTCAATCTTATCAAATGTTGTTGAGGGTAAAATTATTGTCATGTTTCTTTATATGATACCTTGGTTCTTGTTTCCGGTCCATGATGATAGAGAATGCACTTCAGCCCTTGGGTGAGCCAATTTGGGTGACATTTTTGGATGACCTATGTTGGTTTGTTACAACCACTCTACTGCAACATATTCAATATATATATATATATATATATATATATATATATTTGTGTGTGTGTGTGTGTGTATAAAAATAACTTTCATTTTGAATTATGTATTATTATTTTTATTTCATATATTTAATATATAAATATTTAAATATATTGAGATTGAGATTGATATATATATATATATATTATATTATATTAAATATGATTTATATATTTCTAAATATGTTTTTATAATTAGTATAAATGATATTTAGTGAAAAAATTGTTTATAAAATTTTTAAAAATTAATATTAATTAATAATTTGATAATTATTATTGAGTAATGGACATTTAATTATGCATGTATAGGCCACATATGATTATAAATATGTATTTTAACATATATATATATATAATAATTTATATAAAGTCGATACTAATTTTTTTGTTCGGTTTATATATTTAAAAATATGTTTTTTTGTTAATATCATTAAATATTTATTCATGTAATCAAATATTTATATGTAAATATATATATATATATATATCATCATTCTTATAATTTAAAAAAAGGAACGATCATAGAGTTGGTTGAGTAAGGGGTGACTCTCATGGGAATGAAACCTACATGTAGACCAGAAATGAAGATCCTTTAAAGAGTTTTAGGGAAGATCTAGATTGGGTTCAGACTAAAATTTTTGGACACAATGATTTATTCCATGTTTGTGTGCCTAAAATACAATCTTCATGCAACTATGAGATTCCCTTGTAATATTCTAGATTAAAGAAAAACATTGTGAAAATTTTCAAATTGGCAGTCACCCTTTCTTTCTCTTATTTTGGAACACCATCTATAAGATGACCTCTAAAGAAAGGACTTGTTGCGCATGTGTCTTCCAATCAGATATAGGATGAATAAGGGATCAATATCTTCAAATTTTATATAATTTAATGGATATTTAATACAAATGGAGAGAAAATGTGGATATTTAATAATCGTGTCCAGATAATTGATTTGATCTAGGGCATTGATGGCTGAAAGATAATAGCCATGGGAAAATGATACTTCTATATGGGCATCCCCTTTAATGAGATCAAGCGATGTGTGTGGATGTTTGGCTCTGTTCCTCTGAGAAATGGAATCATAGGAATTCAAGAATGGGATATCAATTTTAATTCCCTTAATATAATGAATACCCACACATAGGTATGGATTCACATATATAGGATCAATATGTTATATTGGCTTTCTCGAATCTTGTGGGATACTTTATCTTCAGTGGTAATTCCAATCAGAGTAGTTATAAAAATGGATAATATATGATTTGGACACTTTGATAGTGCTTTAGTGGAGGTTTATATGGCCTCCAACTTGTTGGAATAGGTGGTTCTCACTACAAGAGATGATAGTATTAAATTTTAGATCCTTTATGAAAGTAAACTAAAATATTGTATGGAATGTAATTATTTTGGTCCCCATTATTCAGAAATAAAATGATCCAAGGTTTGTAACCTATGTAATGTAAAATTATGTGATGATACCTCTTGTATAAGGCCTATTGATAATGGTATGTGGAATACACTCTCTCCTAGATTCCTCATGGAATTTGGAGAGACTTCCCTTGTGAAGGATCCTGAGAATGGGGAAATGGTTTATGGTTATCCCCATGTTCCATAGGTTAATGGGGGTGATAATCTCCCTAGTGAGGGGATAATGTATTGAAACATGAAGTGGATTCTGTTTTTGGTCTTGTGGAGGTGGAAAAAATATTCCAATGCATTCAACATTTTGCAGTTTGACACCCCTAGTGACTGTTGACATGAATTATTTCTGCATTTTAGTAAAGGATGACTATGATTCCCATACATTGATGGTTTTAGCATTTGTTGGTAGAGAAGATGATCTATGGAATCAAGTGTATTGTGGTGGATTTGACCCATCCATTGATGTACTATTTCCACTTGAAATGGTCCCCCCCCCAAGGGGAATGCTATGATATATAAGCAAGACCAATCTTCTTGGAATTATTTGAATCTAGGTTTGGATCAGCATTCATAGAATATCTTATAAGAGAATATTTATAGACACTCTTCCCTTATGGAACATCATTAGTGTGACTCTCACACTATCCCAAGGATTGACAACCCTATGAAAGGTCCATGTTGGACGATCAGTGATGGAAAGGGAAGATGTGAAAATGGTTATGTATACTAGAGTTTAGGAGATGGATGTGAAAGATGATGGAATGAATCATGAGTAGCCATAGTAGCTTCCATCTACCTCGATGATCTCTCTGAATAGACCTGAAAGATAACGAGGACGGTTCTATATCCACTTTGAGGGACACATCATAGGTCAATGTTACATTTGAAGATACAAAAGCTTCACTCTATGAGCATATCCAAATAATTGTTGACTCTCAAAATTAGAAATTAGCCATTCTGATTGATATAGAGGATACTTTATCTCAAGTTCATATTGGAAAATCCTCCAAAATAATGAACCCTATAGAAAAATATATGGGAATTAGGCAGTTGTCCAATAATTTCACAGCTCTTAGTAGAAAATAATGGGACTATGATAGTGAGTTGACTCCCCTATTTTTGGAAACCTCAGACCCCATTGAGAATAATGATGAATGCATAGATGGAAAGCCCATTAAAATTAAATCCAAAGGCAAGGTAGAAAATAATATTTTCTTTATAAAGAAAAGAGGGACTCATATTCGAGGAAAATCATCCATCAATAAATGAAGATACTCTTCTCGAATTTTCAGAGGCTCAAAAGCTATCCCATGTTCATATCCTAGAGAAATTTAATTTCGAAAAAAAAATCCTTGAGGATTTATGTGGCAGAACCAGAAATGAATTTTTCAAATATTAATTCCTTTAAGTGGTATTAACTTGTGGAATATCCTATCTCACATAATGTTAGTGATAATGGTACTTTAAATTTATGGGTTCCCAAGCATGATAGTGTCTATCTTCAACCATTCACTAATTACCAACAAAGTGTATGTTTAAAACTTTTATTAAAGGATTATATGTTTCGTTATAATTTTTCTATGATTTCAACTTTGATCTAAAATGAATAAATATTTGGTAGGACTTGATAGGTATTTCTGAAAATAGGCCAGATAGTTGGATTATTCATAGTGATTTTAACACTGTCCTTCGACCTGATGAAAAAATTGGTGCTCATTTTAATAGGATGGAAGCCTTTTAATTATCTTCTCATATTGATAGATGAAATTTGGTTGGGGTTCCCATTGTGGGAGGTGACAAAAATGGAGCAGGTATACCCTCAACAGGAAGTAAGATAGTAAATTATATAGATACCTAGTTCATATTGACGAGGGAATAGATACTTTGAATGACACTAGGCCAATCTTTCCAAAGTGTTAGACTAGACAATACCCAATTTTGGTGGACATTTTCACTAGGAAACTAAGGTCTTATCCTCTGCCTTTTATGTTCCAAAACTCATGGCTTATTGTGTTGGATGTATAGAGGTCATTTCAAATGCCATGAAAACTGAATCTACTAACATACCACTCCCTATTATTTCCAATAAACATAAGTATACAAAAAAATGGTCAGGGAATGTTGTAATTATTCCTTCTCAAACATGGAAGAATATATTAGGTCTATTGAGAAACACCTACTTCAATTCCAAAATGAAAATCAGTATCACGATTCTCCTTCCAGAGTAGAGATTAAAGTTTCTCTTTGAACATTATAACCTTCTTTACCTATAGGAAATGCCAGATAGGAATCAATACAATGTCATATAGTTGCAATATGGAGATATAAACTCCATGATATTTATGTTATTACATAGGGAGAAAAAAATCCCAATTAGAGTTACTTCCCTTTAAATAAATAGATATATTATTAGTCAAATATTGAGATATCTGAATTTGTGGTTAGTGAAATTGAAAAAATATACTTAGATTAAGTGGAGAACATCACACATAAAAGGAATGATAACATTTCTACCATAGTTGATACTCAAAACAATTATGCTAGTGGAGGCTCCACCTGAGAAAAAAATCAAGGTTGAACACTTTTCCTTGAACATAAATAGTGTATAAACACACAATGGGTTTACTAATAAATTCCTCGTGTTCAATTGGGATATGGTGCATCATGAATTCATCAGTGCTATCATTAAATTATGCTATCATTATTATATTCCATAAGGTGTTAACAATAGATTTATTACATTGATACCAAAAAAAGAAAGTGCTCAGGGCATAATGAACAATGGGCTAATTCCCATGGGGAATACTATTCTAAAGATTACAAGTAAAATAATTGCATCTAGATTGGGGATTATTGTTAGGATCCTTATAACCCCTAATAAATTTGGTTTTGTGTTTAGAAGGAGTATCAAGAACATTCTTTTCATGACCTCTATATGTGTTCAACGCCATGAGGAAGAAGGTGAAAGATGGAAACATGGCCCCCAATTTGGACGTCTCGAGGGCCTTTGAGACAATTAAATAGTATTTTTTTCTATTATAAGGACACATGGTATCTCTAGATCCTTAATTAATCTTTTAATCACCATTTTTAATAGTTCTAGAAAATCTATTATAATTAATGGTTCTACTATAGGTTATTTCAAATTCTCTAGATGTGTCAGGAAAGTGAATCCCCTCTCTATATTTCTCTTAACTTTGACTGAATATTACTTGAGTGATTATCATAATGATATGGATTGGGCTTGTTTATATAGAAAATGGAGGATGGAATGAATATATTTACCCCTTCACAATTTCTTTATGTTGATGAAATACTAATGTATAGACCAGATGACAAAGGCACAATATCTTGTGTTGAAAATAGTTTTTCTCATTATGAAGATGTTTATGGACATCTAATAAGATGGAATAAGTCTTTTATGGTGTTTGGTAATGGAATGAACATCTCCAAGAAAAATATAATGTCCAGAATTATTGGAGATAAAAAAGGGTCCCTCCCTTTCATCTATATTACGATGCCCCTATTTGGGAGAAAGGTGAAAAGATGTTAAATTGAAATCATATGATTTAGAATTATTTCACATATAGACACTTGGAAAGGGAATACCAAGTCTCCAGAAGGGATAATTTGTATTTTCAACTCATTTATCACATCAATGTTTTTTTATGATTTTTTTATTTATAGATGGCCTAGAACCCTTATTAAGAAGGATCAAGCTTTGATCAGAATGTTTTTTTTGCACTGGATCCAATCATGAGAAGAAAGTCATCAATTTGTCTTAAAGTGAATGAATTAAACTCATTGACATGGGGGATGGAGAATCAAAGACCTGAAAATTTTAAATGATGTTGTCCTTAATAAATTCACCTAAAATTTACTATCTTCTTTTGGAATCTATCTATAATTAATTTCTAAAAGAAACATATCAAAACTATAGAATTGTTATTTCTTGTATATTTCTTACTCCATTTGGCCAACCATTAATCAATCATATCATGCTATCACGTACTACTCAAAATGGAAGGTCTGTAGGTAGTCTAGTGTGAATGTATGGTCTACACCTTATCATGTAAGGCCTATCAATGAGGTTATGCCTATGCCTCCTCTCATTGAAAACTTCTCCATTACTAATGCACATTCCATGAAAGTACTTTGGGGGTTCCCCCAACTTATATCAGAAAGGATTTTTAAGGATACTTATACATTGAAACTGAAACAATAGTTTGGACTCCCAGATCTAATGGTAACATAACCTTCAAGTATTTCTATATGGATATTTATGATGGGAACTCTACATCTACTATGTGTCTAAAAATGTTCAGAACATCTTATAATTATACCATGCACTACATCCGGATATGGGGTATCCTGAAAGGGATGATTATCATACACATCCTGATCAATATATACAGATTCCTTCTATAATTTTATGGATGCTTAAATCTATATGATGATGAATATCATAATCACATATTAATTTTATGTAGCTTTCATGTAAGTTTGGATATCACTGGAATGTTTTTCTGGTATTATAATGGACATGGATAGGCTTGATGGCCTGATGAAATATATCCTCGTATCTGAATAAAGTAACCATATGAGAGCAATGTTGGTCACAGTAGTGGCTGCAGTAATTACATTCATCAGCAAGGAAAGAAATTTTGTTGCCTTTTATATTTAATGGACATCATTGCAAGATGAAATGAATATTGTTTACCAGGAAGTCATGGGTGCCTAAAAATAAAAATAGGTTTATTGAAAAATGATCTTTTTTGATCTTATTATTTTCAAAACATTGGTTGTCACTGGAAGGGTAAGACTCAATTCATCCATAATTATATTGGATTCATTCCACCAATCCCACTATGAGAGAAAGTGAATGTGGATGGGGTAGCTTCTGGACCACCATGACACTTAGGATGTAGTTGTCCATTATATGCCCATCAAGTATTTTTTATGGGATTCTTATAACACTACACTTGGAATGTATCAACCCTTAATGTGTAACTATGGGCTATGATCAAAGTATTCAAGTATTCTACTAAAAATGGCATGAACCATATTTGGGTTGAATTTGATTCCACCACTATGACCCTTCCCTTAAACACATGTTCTAGTAATTGGCCATGGATAATGCTTCTATTATTGATCGAATTCCTTCAAATGATCAAGCACCATCATATAGAAATCACTCATTCTTATTGGGAGGCCAACCGGGTTTTTTATGCTCTATACAAGAATGAAATTATGTTGGCTTCCTTGAGATTGTCTTTCCTTGTTTCAGAGTTACGTTATCATCTTTTTGACTTAGATGTTCTTGGTTTCATTACACTATTCTTTTTAAAACCCCTTGTGCTTCCACCTTTTCTATTTTCTTATAAATTTTTAAGGAATGGGCTTTATCGACTCCTAAAAATGTGTGATTATATATATATGTATGTATATAATTATAAATAAAAGTAAAATATGAAAAACAATAAAATTTTAACACCAAAATATCTACATGAATGTAGGAACCCGAAATAAATTCATTATCCATAAAAAACTTAATAATACACAATCAATCAAAATTTATATCCCATTAAATGTTAAAAAGATTTAGGGTATCCAAAAAAAATTTGGTTTTTGGGGCCTTCTAATCTATTTATGCATATAAAAATAGGGAACGGGGTTTACCTAATTAATATAGTGTATATATTTTCACAGACATTTGATTTTATTTCACATAGATCCTAAATGGACACTCATATGAAAAGATATGGTCATTTAAAGTTCATGTTAAATATGAAACTTTTAATGAGGTATTAAGTAACTTATTTATATTTTATATTACCAAAATTTTAGTCAATGTCTATTAATCAAAACTAATTAATAAATTATTAAGTAATGTTAATTATTAATAATTTTATAAAACATTCTTCACTGAATATTTAATATATTAAGTTTAAATATGTATTTAACAATATATATAATTTAAAAATAATATTTAATAAAATATATTGCATATAAATCTATAACAATATACTTAAATATTAAAATATATGTACCAATAAAAATGATAATACACAATTAAAAATTAAAAAATATTTTTATATATACATATGTATATTTATATAAATATAATCATAAAAGATGTTTTTTGGGAGTGGGAAACACTTTGAAATATAACAAGGAGGATCTTGGATACATTGTGGTGGAATTTTTTATATGATTCATTTTTACCAATATTTTGAACAAACCATTGGTATATATCTTTCTGGATAGAAAATCTCCTAGAAATTTACCATGCAATTGGTATAGTCTATACCAATGGTTTAGGGGCCTATAACAACAATTTCAAACTATTGTTATAGCCTATTATTCTAGTAATGATCACTATGTGATAAGAATAAAATTATATTAATTAAAATTATAAACAAATGTTGTTCAATGACATCAACTCCTATATGATAAAAATTTATTATTAATGTTTCCTTGTACGTTATTCTATTATCTGAGGTAAAAATGGTGGGTCATTTTATAACATATTTTTCATCCAATGTAAAATATATTATCGATTCAATATTTTAGATTTGTTATTAAATGGTTGATGTTGAAAACATTTCTATGATGTCAGTTATTATGATTCCTACATGAAATCATAAATGATAAAAAAAATATTTTTACTATTATTTTTATAATATAATTTCATTATCATGAAAGAACATGATACATAGACAAAAACAATCTTTTAACATACAACCATTTCATGATCTCACTCTAATCATTAAATCACACCATCATTGTTCTATTATATTTTTTATTCAAAACATAATAATAGAAATAATATGTTGTTGGATATCTTTAATTAAATTTTGATTTATAGATCCACTTATTCATGGGTCATGATCTCATATTTGGGACTTTCTAGGGTTTCTCCAAGCATTTGTGGGTTTTATTCTTCTTTCCTCTTCTCTATCAAATTGTTATACTCTTATATTAAGTTATGTCACCATTCTTCCTCTATGTGTTTTGGAATTATTTCTTATTTGTACTACACTTTAATATATTTTGGATTTATTTTTGACACACAGAGATAGTTTCTCTTCACCTAGTTGTAGAATAGTTATTTATATTTAGTTCTTCCTGGTAAAATATTTAGTTCTCTAACATGGTGGTAATGGTTGTACATGGTGGTGTTGTGTTCAATATCCATCACATTAATGGAAGAATAGTGTTATGCTCCATTGATCATGTTCTTTTGATATGAACCACATATCTAATATATGGTGGCTATATCCTTAGATGCCATCATGATCTAAAAAAAGAATTATAAGTTGATTAATGAATAGGAGATAGATCTATAGAATTTATATCCTACCTTAAATAGGTTTAGATATAAAATTGGTGGATTATCTTGTTGAAAATGTTGAATAACGTATAATCCCATGTTATGTTTCCCTTCTTCAATCTAGAATCTATAATCCCATTAGTGATTAATTGGAATTGGTTCTAAGGATTTATGTTGTGTAGTCATGATTAAGTGATGACCCATTGAAATTTACATCACTGTACCTAATGTAGGAAACCCATACCACTTTTGGCCTTTGTAGACAATTTATTGTCAAGATCGACATGTTTTTTAATGTATCTATACCTGTGAGAACCACTGTTTGATATTTTTTGCATGTGATTTTCATTAGGTGTGTCTGTGTGTGACCACTGAGACCAATTAATTTGTTTTATGTTTTTTCCCTTCGTTTTTATGACTTCTGTGTGTGAATTATTGTCTTATGGAGGTTTTTATCTAGTATCAAGGAGATAGGCCCATCATCATGTCATGGTTTTCCCTTATAGGGGGGGATACGGTAGTATGATGTGAAATGATGATGATGATAGTTCTTTAAGATTGGGAAAATGTATGATGGCCTTGTGGACTTTCACAAGACAAATTAAATGGTACAACAACCAAGTTTCATGACCCTATATCGATTATGGGATTAAATGTGTTGGATAATAAACTCATATTTCCTTAGACAACACCAACCTTATACTATTTGAATGAAGGCATAATGATTTTATGTTTTGATTCTTGATGTGTATGGCACTTTAAGGATTGAGGGGAACCTACTATGATCAATTTATGGACTTTTTATTTATTTATATATTTCCCTCATTTTATTGGTTTGTATTTTTATACCTATAAATTGTTGTGTGGTATGAGTTGTAATATGAACTCTGAGTTACCCAAATAAAAACTAGTTTGCTTCAACTGTGTTTTTTTATTATGATTACCACTAGTGATCTACGTACATGCATGTGTGTTTGATGTTTCTTTTTCTACCGTTATTGGTATCAGATATTGACGGTGTTTTTCATGGTTGTATAAGAATACTATGATATTTATTGTCAAATTTTTATATCAATTATAGGAAGATTAATTATAATAGTTTCTAGTCATTAAGATCTGAAATATTTTTCCTGGGATTTTCAATATGTTTTTATTCCTACTTGTATTTCCCTTTCAATTTATCATTTGTTAAAAGAAATTGAATTTTAAAAATATTCATTTCACTTTTCATTCACACAAATTTCATTTTCCATATTATCCACCCTATCTACATTAAAAAAAAGAAGTCCCTTGTTCTTTGTCCCTAACTTCTCCCCCTTTACAAATTTTCCAAAGATTACATATAAAAATTATTTCCTCCTTAGATCACCATGAACTCATATTTTCCTTCTCCTATACAAAAAAATAACGCAATTTTCAATTCATCAAGCCTTCATGTCTAGAACATATAACAGATTAAAACCGGTCCTAAATTTTGAAATAAAAAGTTATCAATTCTTAAAAGAATAATTCCCATCTTCACTATATGAATAAATGAATTTCCTGAATATCAAATTCTATTTCCATGATGATTTCATCAACATCTCTCTGGTCATCAATGATAATGATGGAGGCCCCCACCTTCATCTTTCTCCTCTTTGCCTCTTCCCCCAATGCTGAATCAATAATCAGAACCTAAAGCCACAGAAGAGTAGGAGTTATTATAAAATTAAATTTCCTTCCCAAAATTCATGATTTGGGTCAGCATTCTATCTAGAGGACCATCCATAATTTCAATATTCCTAAAAAAACACAACCTCATGTTGATTCCTGTGGAAATGAATTGTGTCACCTCCCTCTAGTGCGTCCAAGTCCCAATGAGGTCTGGAAAATGGGGAAATTTAGAAGCACCCGTGGAAGAGGATTTTATAAATAATTACCCGATCTTAGAAGAGGTATAAATGGGGGAATAATCCCTAATTGAAATAATAATTTCCAGTTTGTATCCTCCTTCTATTACTTTGTTCTAATGATTAACACCAATGATCTTTTTATTTTCTTTTACCTTCAATGTTGAATTTACTACTACCATTTACTATTAATATGTCATTACACCCATTATTCAACCACCTAGATATGATACAAAATCATGAGTTGCAAGGAAATTTTTTTAGGGGGTTTTGGATAGTAAAATCATATTTCTATGGAGGACACCATCTGTCTACTATCGTAATGGAGGCCTGATGACATCAAGAATGACTACTTGATATGTATGGAGAAAAATTATTGGTAAGAACCTACCAAAATCAATTTTTTGTCTTTTTATTTATCTCAATTTTTTATTTTTTTGATTGGTGTGTATTTTTATCCCTCTAAATTGCAGTGTGGTATAAATTGTAATATCAATTTTCAGTTGAAAAAATAAAAACTAGTTTTTCTCAACTCTGTTTGGGTTGTTGTGATTACCACCAATAATCTACGCTCATGCGGTTTTGCTTTCAACTACATTATCCTAATTCAAAATGAACCTATGGAATGATTTGAGATGGAATATAGCATATAATGGTATTTTTTCCTAGCATGTGGCAGATCCAAGGGTGTGATGGCCATATGGCTGGACCTGGGGCTTGATTAAGTATGGTCCTTGATATAAAATTGTGTTTTCCTTCAGTTCTGATATAACATGTGATGATGTATGGGACATTCCTTATATAATATATTGGAATATGGTAATGCTAGAGGACATCGAGGTCTAGTAAGAGCACAATAACTTGGCATATGATTGGTTTCTTGTTTGTGAATTTACTATCCACCGTGAAGTATACATTTATATACATGTGAATGTATGTTAATGATATATTAGTGGTTTCCTACTGGGTTTGTACTGACAACACTCATGATAATCATGATGCATGTTTAGATGTAAGGGTCTGGGATCCAGCTATGGAAAAGGTCCCTACGTTAATTAGTGGAACATGTAGAACATGGTGGACAGAGGCAATTTCTAGACAGACTCCAAACTATTGATGTAGCGATTAAGATTATTTTATTTTGGTGTTGTAAATTGGTTGACATACCATATTCGGGGTCTTTTTTATTTATATTATATGAAATATATTCCATCTATTATAGCGCAATGATATGCTTTTTTTTTCACGATGTTGTTTTTGGATGTTCATTTATGTTTGCTGTGATTTTGATGTATGCCTATTTTTATTAAGGGTATAACATCCACATTGTACAGTCATGACCCTCTGCACTAGTTGGCATCCTCTTGTGTAAAGATAGTCACCCATGTGGCTATATATCACTCTAGTCCACACTACTATAGATTTTCTATTCAACAGTGTGCAAAATAGGATTTAACAATGATAAAATAGTGTAGTTGTCCTCATCAATATTAAATGCTACCCCAATTATCAGTGCTAAAAAAGTGCTGATAAAGGTACCTTTTATCAATGCCTAAAAAGTGATGATAAAAGTGGTATTTTATCAGCACTAAAAAAAGCACTGATAAAAGGGGGAATTTATCACTTCTTTTTTTATCCCTGCTAAAAGTCAAAAAATATTGTTTGAAATATATTTTTTTATTCTGCTCATAGGACAGACACCCCCTCCTGTTATCAACAGTTGAAACACCCACCCCCAAAAAGTGATAGCCCCTCCTTTTATCAGCGTTCTTTGCTCCCCACATTTAACAGCTCTATGACCTCCAACATTACTCACTCACAGTCACACCACTAATGAGTTTCGAACCTAAGACCGACCCATTATAGATCCCCCCTTTATCACTTCTCTATATTGTTTTTTTCTTTATTTTATTGTGTGTGTGTATATATATACTTATTTATATATTTTTTTTACATTTTTTATCCATATATTTATATATATAATTCATAGATATATATATATAATTATTTTTAAATAAATATATATAATGTGTTTTTTTGCTTATAAATACACACACACACACACACAGACTCACTCACACACACATATATATAAATTTATATGTGGGTGTGTGTGTGTTTCTATAAATATAATTATAAATACTTATATTTATTTACATATATTTTATGTCAATATATATACATATATTTTAATATATATATATATTGTCAAAACACACACAAACAAATATATTTATATATATATATGATAAATATACCTTAATTGTTTAGGTATATAAATATTCAAAAAAATTTATTTAAAATAATGTGGTTATTATTTTTATTATTTTAGATATGGTTTATATGTAGAGAATGATATTTTATATGTATATATGTTTTCATTTTGGGGATACTCCCAAGACATCATCACTATAATAATTCATGGATCAACCAAGTAGCCTTTATGATAAATCACATGGCCAATAAATTTCACAACTTGAATCCAAAATTGATATTTGGATATCTTCCCATACAGATGATTCTCTTTTATGATTCCAAAGAATATGTTTAAATGTTCAGTATGATCATATTCCATATTGGATTAATAGTGATATCATCTACAAAAATGACCATGAGGGAATCCAAAAACCAATGAAGATTATATTAATTAAATACATAAATATAGTAGGAGATTTTGTACTGAAAAATAGTATCACTAGACACTCATAATACCCATACATACTCATGAACACTATCTTGGGAATATCTTCCTCTTGGAACCTGAGCCTATAGTACCCTTCTCTCAAATAAATTTTTTAAAATCACTAGGATCCCTTGAGCTGGTAGGAAAGGAAGTAAATACTGGTAAAGGGATATATGTTTTTAAATACCACATGATTTTGTTTCTATTAATAAATATAATGTCAGATACTACCATCAAAATTCCTTGTAAAGAGAAATAGTAATAATCAATATGAAATAATAGTAAAAATAGATCCTTTATCCATAAGATCCTCAATATGAACCTTTAATTTTATTCATTACAACAAATATGTCCAATAATAGTGTTCAAAAAATGCTTTTAACATCAGTAAAAAAGAACCGTTACCATCAACATGGTTAAAGGGGGTCCACATTAACAATGCTAGTATATTGTTCATAAGTTCCCCCAATTTAATAGTATTATTTCTAGAATTGATAAATTCCCAGCCTACTTTAGTGTATTGTTTTTATAACAACACACCTAGGAAAACATGTAACATATGTATGAAAATATATAATTTAACTGAAATAAATTTGACATCAGGAATAGAAAAACACAATACTATGAAAATTTCAATCAATATTTTGTATAATTAAATTTAAAATTATCCACTAACATTTAAAAAAATTATTGTTTCATCCTTTAGTGCCTGCAATCCCCTCTCAAAAAAGTTTTCCCATGTTATCAGTTTCCAAACAAATCACCTCATCAAAAGAAAAAGAATCCACCTATATATATAAACAAATTTTATGTTAGTTAAACAATAAATAAAAAAATTAAACTTTAAAATTAATGAATACATTATTAAAATGTCAATTTTTAATAAAAGGAAACGCATAGAGTTTTATCGGTCGCACTATGTGTCGTATTGAAGTGTTTTTTATTCCTATACATTAAAAATTAGTTATGGATAATTGTTATAAATTATCAAACCCATCCAAATTAATTTTATGGGTTTTGAGTATGTAACTTGTTCTTTTTACTAAAATTAATGACAATTTAAAATAATGACAGACTTGGAGTCATACTAGTCACATCATGCATCAGATAGAGGATTGGTTGATTCTCACATGTCAAAAATTGAACACATATTGTTTTACTAATGTATTAAAAAAATATGAATGTGTTTTATTAGTTTTTAGTATGTCACTTTTTTTTTACAAAAATGTTATTTCAAACAATAAACAGACTTTTTGTTTTATATTAGTCACATCATGTGTCGGATTAATGTGATTCTACTTCTTAGGCTGCTAAAACAAATTATTAAATTATTTTCTAAATTATCTAGATAATTAGAGTGAATTTTATTGGTTTTTATTTAGTAACACATAATTTGACCTAAAATTTAAATTTAAAACTAATAACGGACAATTGGAGTCATTCTAGTCAAACTCTGCATCATATTGAGGTGTGGATGATTCCTACACATCACAAATTATTCATAGATATTTTTTCTAAAGTATCAAAACAATATGAACATGTTTTCTTATTTTTTAGTATGTCACGTGTTCTTTTTAAAAAAATTAATTTGAATTTTGAGTAAAGAGGCACACATGGAGTTATATCAGTCACACTGTGCATTATATTAAGGTGAATTTGATTCCTACACATCAAAAATTACATATGGATCATTTTCCAAAATTATCAAAATAATTCAAATATGTTTTCATAGTGTTCAGTTTGTCACTTATTCATCTTACTAAAATTAAAGTTAATTTTAAATAAAAATAGACACTATGAGTTATACCAATCACATCGTGCATCATATCTTGCTTAAATTTATTCATCGCCATCAAAAATGGATTACGAATCATTTTCCCAAAGTATCAAATTAATATGAATACATCTGTTCAGTTTTTATTATGGAACTGGTTCTTTTTACTAAAATTATTGTCAATTTTAAATAAAAATACACAGTTAGAGTTATTTCAGTCAAACCATTCATAAGATTGAGGTGATGTCGATTCATGCATATTATAAATTATATATATATATATATATATATCATTTTCCTAATGTATTAAAACAATCCAAATATTTTTTCTCATTTTTTAGAATATCACTTCTGTTTTTTAATGAAATTAATGTGGATTTTAAAAAAAAATAAATACCCTTCGAAATATACCATCCACACCATGGGTTAGATTAAGGTCTAGCTGATTCCAAAAGGTAAAAATGACTTATGGAATATTTTACTTAAGTATAAAAACAATATTAATGTGTTTTATCAGTTATGAGTATGTCACATGTGTTTTTTATAAAAATTTCTTCTGAAACATGAAGAACACACCTTGAGTCATATTGATCATATTGTCAGATTGACATGAGATTTATTAGTACATGTCAAAAATGAATTATGAATAATTTTCCTAAATTATCAAGACAATCTGATTGTGTTTTCTCAGTTTTAGTGAGTGACACTTTTTGAATTAAAATGTGTATTTTAAACCGATGATAGAAACTTTTATTCATATTAGGATAATCATGAATCATATTTAGGTGAATATAATTACAACCCATCAAAAATGAATTATTGATAGTTTTCCAAAAGTATCAAACTAATCTAATAGTTTTTTTTTCAGTTTTGAGTATGTCAGTTTTCTTTTTTACAAAAAAAAATATCAAATTTGAATATAATGATGCACTTGATGTCATAAAAGTCACAATGTGAATCATATTGAGTTGTGGATGATTCCTACCCATCCCAATTAAATTATGTATAATTTTCATAAAGTACCAAAACAATCACAAGGTGTTTTCTTTGAGTACGTCACTTTTCTATTTTACTAAAATCACATTTTAAACTGGAAATGCACAGTTTGCGTCATACCTATCATAACATCTGTCTATTTTATGTGATAATTATTCTTACACATCCTAAATCACTTAAATCATTTTCCAAAATTATCAATACAATCTGATAATGTTTTCTTAGTTTTCATTGGGTGAAAGTTTTTAATCTAAAATTTCAATTTTAAAAAAATAACAGTCACTCTGAGTCATACAGGGCACATCATGTATGTAATTGATGTGAATTATTTCTTAGTAATCAAAAATTAATTGTGGATCAGTTTTATAATGTATCAATTTAATATAAAATCATTTTCTTAGTTTTGATTTTGTCAGTTTTCTTTTTTATAAAATCAAAATCAACATTTAATAAAAATATGCACTTGGAGTCATACCAGTGACATCGTGCATCAGATTAAGGTGAAGATTACTCTTACATGTCCCAAATGACTTATTGATCATTTCCCTAAAGTTTCAAAACAATTTAAATGTGTTTTATTGTTTTTTAGTATGTTACTAGTATTTTTTTTACTAAAATGTCATTTTATATTGGAAACACGCACAATGATTTATAATGGTCACATCATGTATTGGTTTTATGTGTGACTAATTGTAACATTCTATAATTGACTTATGAATCATTTTCCCATATCATCATGATAATAAAATAATGTTATCTTCATTTTTAGGGAGTGGAACTTTTTAAACTAAATTATCAATTTTAAATTAATGACAGAAACTTTGAGTCATATCAGGAACATATTTTATTAGATTGAGGGGCAGCAGATTCCTACACGTCCCACATTACTTATAGATCAATTTACTAAAGTATAAAAACAATACGAATGAATTTTATTGGTTTTGGTTAGTTCAATTGTCCTTCTTACTAAAATTAATGTCAACTTTAAATAAAAATAGGCACTTTGAGTCATATTGTTCACATTGAGTGTCAAATTGAGGTGAGGCTGATTCCTACATGTCCCAAGTGAAATAAGGGTCATTTTCCTAAATTATAACAATAATCTGAATGGTTTTTCTCAGTTTTGAGTATACCACTTGTCTTTTTTTTTTTACTAAAATACCATTTTAAACTAGAAACATACACTTTGAGTCATACCAATCACATCATGTATCAGTTTTATGTGAAAATGATTCCTACACCTCAAAAATGACTTATGAATCATTTTCCTAAATTATCAATACAATGAAGACGAATATTCATTATTTCAAATGATTGAAACTTTTTCTAATTAACATATCAATTCTAAATTGATTAAGGACACTTTGAGTCATACTAGGCACACCGTGTATTATAATTTGGTGTCGATAATATATTCACATCACAAATAAACTATGGATAGTTTCCTAAATAAAAAAAATATGAATGTTTTTATGGGTTTTGGGAATGTTATATTTCTTTTTTACTAAAATAAATGTCATTATAATGTTAAAATAAGAACTTGGAGTCATACTGATCACACAATGTGTCAGATTGAGGAGTGGTTGATTCATACATTTCCCAAAGTCTCAAAACAATCTCAACTGCCAACACAACCATCCTCAAAATTATATTTCTTTTTTTAATTGTCAATATTTCATATTGATTTGATTTTTTGAGCTGAAAAACTTTTTTTTGAAAAGAAATTTGACTCAATATGCAGTGTTTCTATTCGATAAATAAATTCAATGGAAATAATGATAAAATAGGTAGAAAGAAACATGTTAACTCTTTTTTGTCTTGTTTCAGAGAGTTGAAAGGAAAATATGAATTCCCAAATTATTTTTGAAAATATATAAATAAGTTTTTGATAAAAATGATAAGGACATTAATATCAAAATAGTACATAAAGTGATGAAAAAATTAATTAAATAAGTAATTGGAACTCACCTTTTTTGGATGGTTGTAATGATTCTTAACCAATTTCATTTTTTATCATTATGTCAATTACAGTCTCAAACAAGAATGATCTACTTCGAACAAACCACCCCAACTCGAAAAAAGAATCCACCTATATAATAAAACAATTTTTCTCCAAATAATAGTATAAATAATTAAATTAAACATACATATGAATCAACACATTAATTATATATACAATGATTTTTATATGAAAACATCAATATTACCTCTGTTAATGTTTTTGTGCAAAAAGGCATGAAATATGGACAAAAATATTCTAAAATAAATTAACTCTTAAAAAATAATAATAATTAAATCAAAATTTCGTTATATATCTTTTTGGTAAAAAAGATAAATTATATCATAACACTACGTTTACATCTTCAAAAAGGGTTATCATCATTATAGTATGTTCTTCCATGGGATTGGAAACATCATCATCTATAGAATACATCTTCTGAATGAGTATCCAAAAAATTAATTTATATTATCTTAAATAAGCAAATAACATTTAATATTTGAAGGAAAACATAGTATATTAAAAAATGTTTTCCTTCTCATTGAAATCTCAGTTAGGATCTCAAAGACCAATCTCCCATGAGAAATACTAGGTTTGAACAAACCACCCCAACTAAAACAAAGGAATCCACATGTATAAGGAAACAATTCTTATTTCAGGAATACAAAAAATAAATAAATTAATCCTAAATATAAAACAATTCATTAGTTATATGGAATTCACATCTTCGTTCTATTTTTGTAGATTCTGTTTTGATGTATGCTACCGATTCATTTATATTAAAATATATATCATCTTGTGAATTTTATTGTTATTTATATCCATAGTAATACTGAAAAAAATATAAATACACAAATTATTAACGAATATTTTAAATTAAATGTTAATTATCTTTGAAAATACCTCTTCATGGATGCGATTTATTTATGGAATATGATCACTCTCCTAAATTTAAAAATATAATAACCAAAATAATTTCTATGTTTTTTATTTCAGACACTCTAGATGAATTGATAAAAATAATTAATTTATTTTAATATGTGATTGGATGGTGATATATTATTATATATACCCTAATAATTGTACACGTGTATAACTTTTCAAGATCTTTGTGTGCATAGAATGTCCTCATTCCATTGATTTCACGATATCTAAACAGTGTCATATCATAACATAATTCCCATTAATAAATAATATGAAACATATAACTTGATTTTTATTTCTAAAATGTTGTATTTTGTGTATTACAAATAAGAAAAATTCCATCATGTGTGGTTTGTTGGTTGGGTATCCTTGTAGGGAATCTAGTAAATAATTATTTTGAGTGTACGAATAGATTGAAATGAGCATGAAATATTACCTAAACTCAAAAAAATGTAATGAAATGAAATAAAATATATTTTATATGATTAAATTTTAGATTGTTAACCCTGCTTATTTGTTATTAATAAGAGTTTATCATCCAGAAGTTTTCTTTCAAATGATTTGGCTAGTTTTATTACTGATACATTCTTTTTTTAATCTATTTCTTTTTTCTATAGAAGTGATATGAGGACTAATGAGTTAAAATTTATGTTCATGGGATTATCCCTTCAATTGGTATTGATATATATGCCTGTTTAAAATATATAATATATTTAATCATAATTAATATATTATTTCATCTTTTGGAGAAATAAATTAAGAAAACATACATTAGGTATACATTTATAACTATTCTTTCTAGCCATTCATAGTTGAGTATTTCATTTACATTCTCTACAGAAATTTAGTCTATAACATCATCCTTATACATTTGTTATTAAAAATCATCAATGTGATTACTACCATTTGGTAACATTGTATCTAAATGAACCTTTAATGTTAGTAAATGTGAATATTGAATGTGTTGGGTAATGGTGTTTTAGGAAGATATTTTTGATTGGTAGGTTCATCCAATAGATGGCATTGAGTCCAAATTTCATTTCACCCCTCCCCTTTGTCCATCTATAATAACATTCATTAGTTTAAACCTTTCTTGATTAGTTGTTAATGGTTTAACATTAAAAATAGATTGCAAATGAATACATCTTTGTCGAAATGTTTTGTTATAAGATTTGATGGCCATGCTACAAGTGTTTCAACACCTTGGTCAACTGTATAAATATTTGCATCATCTAGTGGAACATGTAGCTCGACACTCAACCTATGATCTATGATAATCCCCACCCTCACATGACCTATTAGAATTGGTCTATTTTTTAGACTTTTATCTTGGATAATGAACATAGTATACCACAAAACCAGATGATAGTTTGGTGTTAATCAATATAAATCAAACTCATTTTCAACATATGTAATATCTATACATTAATAATATTTGTTTTTTTCTAATTCAAATTTCATGAAAACAATTATTAGAATCTTGATTGCCTCAACTAAGACATATCTTTGAGGGGAATGGATCACCTCATGCTTGTGGGGGTTGGGAGGGATCTTCATGCAATGATTATTCTTCAGTAATTTATTATCTTTGCTTCTCACACACAATACATGTTGCTAGAAACCCAGTCTTCAACTGAAATTTTTCTTCAAGGGAATATTATCTTCACTTCATATCTTTTATTTCTTTTTATTTAACCTCATGTTGTTTTTTCTTCTCAAAACATGTTCTGGTTCTCATCCCAAAATATACACATCTAACACGGCTATACTATTCTAGACACATTAATTCCACTGATAGTTGGAGTGCATCTGGTACAGGTGTTGATGATTCATATGCTTAATTCAAGATAGAAAATATTGAAAAATCATTAGTAATTTTTATTAATAGATATTTAAATTAAAACGAATTTTTTTTATTCAATACATATACACTTTCCCACACTTTTTTTGTTTTTTTCTATTAGTATCCCATCTTAATTTACACATACTCCTTTTATAGAACATATATTGGGATGGTAGTGGATTTGGATTTGGATTTATCAATCTGTATATAAACAAAGGAACATAGTTTTTTCCCTATCACGTAAAATTATTATGATAGATTTAAAATAGGTACCAATTTTTTTCAAGTGAAGTGTACCCCATCCTTACTTTATAGTAGCGGTAAATTGGTTTTACTTCCCATTCCATATTTTCGTCTCATGGTTGTTGTTTTTTTCTAAAAATCTCAATCAAATTGATGAATTTATGTATTTCCAAAAAAAATTACCATCTACAATGAACCCGAAAATAAATCCATGCACAATTGCCAGTAAACACATACCATAGTTCTTATGTTATTAGGTGTTCACACACAAGTGGTGAGTGGTAATTTTTTTTCCCTTCAGCATCATTAATAGGAAATCTTTTTAGAATTTTGTGAAAGCCTCTCAAAATTTTTATAGAAATATTTATTAAAAATTTCTTATGGGATTCATCTACTATAAAATGCACTCCTTAATGGATTTTGATGAATAGGTAAATTTTTTATTTTTTATTAATTAATAAAATAAACAAAGGATATCATAGTGTTATAGTAATCTCTTCCAAAATGAGTGCAATAAGCATGCACACAACATGGTTCCATGAATATACATCAATCTGCATGTACTGCCTAGTGTTGAGCCTAATGTAGCTGTATAAAATGGCCTTGCTAGGGTTAACATTCTGGCCCCATACATTCCATCCGACCAAAAAATTGATTCCTTTTCTTTCTACCTTAATCACTATGGATAATAACGTCATACTACAATATTTTTTTTGAATCATTATTTTTTCCACAGCTACCATTTCATCTAATTAATCATCAGCATCTTAATTTAAATTTTTTGCTAACCCTTTAGTTGTTTTGGTCAATAATAGAAGAATTAACCAATGTTGGTTTCTATGATCTGTTACAAAAAATACATGTACTCTATTTGATTCCATTGTAAATGGTTGATCCGTGTAACCTTCCTAACTGAAATCCTCTTTCAGGATTCCCAATTTATCTATTTTAACCACACTAATGTTTTCAACCCACTTTCATTGAAAAATCTACACTCGAAATGTTGTTTAATCCAAAAAATATTTTTTTGATGATTCCAAAATATAACATATTCCCATAAATTAGATTTCTATCCTTAGTACTAGAAACATTCATCACATGAACCACAACTGTAACTCCACTATTTTTCATAGTACTCTCTTAATCATGATCATTTTTATAGAATGTATAACCATTAACTACATAACCATTTTAAGATAATACATACACACTTGGTCCTCTAGGTATCCATAAAATTCATCTTGAAGGAGAATCCCTATTTTCATTTGACTCTTTAAATAGTTTTCCTTGAAAATATTCTATAAACTGGTGGTCATGTGTATTTAATATCCATATTTCATCCCTCAATGGATTATAATCCCTAAAAATTTATTTGTGGGTTTCAATATATGGGGAATCCTATAAACTATTATGAAAAATGTAAATGTGGTGTTTCTCTGAATCATTAATATTGATTGTGACAATAACCAATCTAGAAATTTCGTCATCCACAATACACCTAGTGTGATGTGATTTTGATAAAACAATGCTTTCCATACTAGGGAAGTATTCATTAAAAAATCAATAGAATCAGAAATAATATATCGCTGCATAATAAAACCCTTTATCTGAATTCGGTTTTTGAAATATGCTTTCAAAATATTCATAAATCATTCAATGGTGTATATATATCTATAATATACAGGACCACATAGTTGAATCATGAACACGAAGTGAACCATCAAGTAAACCACTATATCAAAAAATTCTAGAAAGAAGAATATTTCTAATTCACATAACATGATGGAAATTTAATTTTCCTTTGTTGTAAATTTATTTAGGTCTATATCTTTTCTACATATACATTTGAAAAATAAATAGTACTTGGTTAATGTATCATATACATTCTTGGGAAAAATTCAATGTAACGCTATAAGAATTATATCTTGCATCAAAACATGATAGTAATGTGATTTTAGAACATTTAACTTTAAATCAGTCATTTACACTATATTATTGATATTTTATGAACAACCCTATGGAACTTTTAAATAATTGAAGAAGTTATGAAATAGATACATCTCATTTGTGGAATTATTGTAAGAAGAAAGATGAAGAAATGTTATTTTTTCACCCTTCACTTAGCCAACTCTTCGCGTATTCTCATGTCAACCACGTCCAACCTAACCTTAATTCTATCCTTCATTTTTATGGGTGCATATAATAACGTTACAATTACACTATCACAAACATTTTTTTTTCAACATTCTTAACATCAATAAAATGTTAGACATACAAAAAATTCTAAAAAGTTAATTCAAAATAAAAGCTTAATCACTTTTTCGAACTGGTTTTCATAAGTTCTTTAGAAAATGGTTCACTAAAATCAGTGTCCATATCATTTACTTCCTCAATTATATGATCACTTATTAGTTTGTTTGTTATTGTATGTTCTTCTAAACACCCATATAATGATTCCATCTAAGATCAGTACTAATTTCATCTGACAAGAAACCTATGATGTCTAAGAAACGTTGTCTTTGATGAATGTCTTAACATAATTGACTATGTTCCTTGTTCGCAAATGGGACACCATTGAGTTCCATTAATATTATATCCTAAAAAATTTATGTGGCAATAAATTTCATTTATCATCTCGTAAAACATGTATCTCAACATGAAATCTTCATTTATATAATCTCATAAAACGTAACACCAGAATCCCATAACAATTTCCAACCTTCGATCAATAGATCCAAATAAAAATCAATATCATTACCCAGTTTTTTTGGTCCGGAAATAAGCATAGATAACATAATCTATTTTCATTTCATGTATAAAAATGGTGGAATGTTATAATTTACCCACATAATTGTCCATGTAATGTTAATGCTACTTTTACAAACAAAAGGATTCAATCCGTCTGTAGATTACAGAAGATGTAGGTTTGTCAATTCATTTCCATATTCAGGATACTCGTGATCTTTTTTCTTATATTGAGGAGAGTTTGTTGGGTGAAAACGTCTCCCAAATTTATTTATTGTATCTTCATGCCACGTCAATTGTCGTGTACTCTCATCACTTTCATATAGGCTCCTAAACCTTGGAATGATTGGAATGTATCATTCAACATTCATAGGAACAAATTCATATATCTTTTATCAAGAATCAACACACTTTGGTTATTAATTATGTGATTTTTCCCCTTGATAAATTGTATATAGTCATTTAGACACGGACATATTCTTTCAGATATTATACCCATCAAACTTATCATTTTTAGTGTCGTATGTTCGTCTATGAGGCATATTATTTTCTGAGAGAATATTATTCAAGGGTGAAAGTAGTTCAGTAAAAATGGCATCACTTCATCTATGGGAATCTTTAAAATTAAAAAACATCAGTACATATGAAAAGGCTATGTATTTAGTGATTTTAGAATACAATGGAATATTTTCACAACTCTTTAAATTCTCAAACAATTTTAGACAATCAAAATTTTCATCATAAACATTCATTTTCATTTCCTAAATATAGTATTCATCATCATTCACACCAATAATCACATCCTCGATATGGTCATCTCCATTTTCCACTCTCGTAATCAAATAAAATGTTCCATAAAACATAGTGTTATCCTAGTCACTATCTACATTTACTTTTCCACATGTGTGTTACAATATTTATAACTTATATAAATTCATTGATAGATCAGGTGTTCTTCCAACTCCTATGGACTAATTAGTCTTGAATTTCAATAGTGTATACAAAGAAAAAGTATTTTAGAAGGGTTATATGCATGATATTTTTGAAACAAGATGAACTCTTTCACCCCATCTTTATACTCTTTTTTCATACAATTTAAATTCATCAATTCTTTATTAATATCCATCCTATTTGATACAATAATATTAATAATCTGAAAAATAAATACAAAAAAGATGTTCAATTGAAGATGGATATCATGAATTACTTGAAAGAAAATGGAAATATCAAAAAATGGTTTATCATCCTACATGATCCAAAACAAAAACTTATTAGATGAAATTTAAAAATATAATAGTTAAGATTTCACTTTTTAAAACTAATTTTCACTTAATATTTATAAGGATCAATACTCATTTTGTATGACTATAAATTATGTACAAAATCACATTTACATTATAAAACCCAATAAAAATCTAATATTGAGTGTAATAATGGAAATTGTTTAAAAAATAATACCTATATTGATTGAAAATATTTTTTCAGAATGGAAAATATGGATATTGAATATAATAATTTTTCCAAAAATAAAAAAATAAATTAATAAAATTTTCAAAATATTTTATACACTAACATTGAATTTATGAAAGTATAAAAGTATTCAACTATTTCTAAATTGAAAATTTTTACAAGTATAAAAGTATAAATTATAAATGTACATATATTTATATAAGTATAAAAATTATGTATTTATATAGAAGTATAATATTATATATAATTTATAAAATAATATATATTCTAATTAAATATACTACATTTATAAATGTATATATATTTATAATGATATATAAAAGTAAATATATGTTATAAATGTATAGATAATTAAAAAAAGTATAGAGTTTTACAAAATTACAAAATTATAAAATTATAATTTAAAAAAGTAAAATTTTTGAAAGTATAAAATTATAAAATTATTCAATTTTAGTCAATTGATGAACCATTCGATCTTGATTTTATGGATAACAGAAAAAGCCTAGTTGTACATTGTGAGTCTCATGAGATCCACCCTTGGCTTTAATGAAATACACTTTTCAAACCATTTATAAAATAATATAGAAACCCCACTCATTGTACATGGGTAAATGATCAAATTAATGGAAACATATCATCAATGAAATTGAAATAAGAAATAAAATAAATCCAGCAATGGCCCCACACATATTAATCAAGTAGGTGAACTATAGAAGTTCAATAAATCCCCATATGCCAAACCTCCAACCATTGAAATGATGTCATGAGATCTACCCTTGGATTTAATGTGAGAAGATCCTTGAATTTCTCAAACTGGGACTAATTGTAGGCTTATGTTTCATTAAAACAAAAGTCACCAGACTAGTTTTCACTAATCCTAGATTCAGTGGCACACCCCACTTGCCCTATACATAACATGGGGCACTAGAAGTGCGTGATGATCTAGTGTAGCATAAATAAATACTTCCCACATAGTTACTCTGGTAAACATGGCCAAAGTAATAGTAATGGTGAGAAATAATTAATAATTGAAACAATCATTATTAAGCATAAATATAACTCACCCATGCCTCTAACACTCTCATAATAAATAACCCCTTTCTATTCATCAACTATTCACCACATACATCAAACACAAGCTGTAAAAACAATCATTAGGGGAAATAAGATGGCCTCACACACCCACATGTTTGAAATACCATTTAAAAGATCCAAAAGGGCCTTTTAGAAATCCAACGAGAGATCAATTCTCAACATTATAAATTGAAATCATTTATAATTAATTTTCAAAAACATTACAGTTCAACCACCCTTGAAAAAAAATTATAATTTAGTCTACCTTCATAGAATCACTTGGTTGATTAAACTATTTCCATAATTTTCTTATCTAACAAACAAAATGGGGTCAAAAAAACTAAACCTTTCATTTTATTTTAAATAAATATTGAAATATTTAATCAATTTTTGAAATTTCTACTATTTCTTTAATTGAAAATTAAAAATATTATGCATATTTAGTATACAATTTAATGATAAAAATTCCTTATATAATCATACAATTTATTTATAAAGATAATTCGTCCAATTTCACAAACACATTGAGTGAGTGTATTAGTAAAAAATATTTTTAACCAGTTCAACAGTCGAGGAGTCCTTAGAATTGAAATGAATATCACATGAAAATCGATTTACCATTCCAATAAAAAATAAGAAAATTTAATTCTATTATTTCTTATAAAAAACATGGAGATAAACTTGAAAAAATCATGGCTATCATATTCAATAAACAAACATGGGGTACCCCATAACAAATCAAGGGTGAATGGTGTGAAAATTCAAATATTGGATGAATGAAGAAAAAAAAATTAATAAAATTCCATTAACAGAAATAAATCACATCAAAAGGGTCATCCATTACCCATAGGTTCAGCAACGAATGGGCGTGGTGATGGGGAAAAATAAGGGGTCAATCTGGTGTAAAAAACATGCATTGATATTGGAACAGGTAATGTCCTAGATTGAATAAGTGATTAAAGAGATGAAGTCATAATCTGATACATTAGAGTGGAGATGATTCATTGATGAAGAGTGGTGGGGGTATGGTTGGGAGAAATGGTGGAAGGGGGCAATGAAGACGGTAGGGAGAGACAATGATGACAATGAGTGATGGTGAAGTTAATAGAAGGGATTGATGGTGGGGCGGCAGAACTAAGGTTTTGTGAAAGCTTGAAGGCACGAAGAGATGCGAAAATTTTCAGTGTTCTTTAATAAAAACTTGAAAGGCTTTTATCATATCTTTTCCAAAAAGCACTGATAATGGTCAGTTTTATCAATCCTAAAATACAAAGTGCTACTAACATTGACCATTACTAGTGTTTTTTAATACTGATAACAATACACCATTATCATCCCTAAAAAGCACAGATAAAATGTGTCTTCGACAGCACTAAAACAATAGTGCTGATAAAGAATGGTTTTATACGTGCTTTTTTACTGTTGATAATGGGGAATCATTATAAGCACTAAAAAAGCACAGATAAAGATATATATATATATATTATTTAAATATATTTTTTATAATTATATAAATATTTTTACATTATTATATATATATATATATAATTATACATATGATAAATATATTTTTAATCATAATATATTTATTATTATTCTATAAATATTTTTATATATTTATAAATATATTTATATATTTATATGATTATATATATTCATTCAGAAATAAATATATATTTATTTTTTAATATATAAATATATATATTTAAAAAAAATTATATATATTTTTTAATTAAATATATTAATTATAATTTTATAATTAATTAATTATTTATTTATTTATAATATTAATTATCAATGATCATATTTATATGATAATATCACATGGCTCACACTATTTTGGTATATTTATATAATTACATATACTTATATAAATATATAAATACATATAATTACAAATATAATCACTATATTTGATATTTAAATATTTTTATTATAACTTTACAATAATTTAAATATTTATTTTTTTAATTATAATTATAAGTAAATATATTTAAAAAGTATATATATATAATTATAAATGTATTTATTTATTAATATATAGTTATAAATATAATAAATATAAATATATAATTATATATATGTATTAGTATATCAATATATTTATTATAATTTTATAATTACTACAACAAATAAATATTTATTTATTTTAATTATAAAATTATAAAAAATATATTTATTATATTTATAATTTTATAATTACATATAATAAATATATTTATTATAATTTTATGATTATTATAATAGATATAAATATTTATTTATAATTATAATTAAAAATAAATTTATTTATAGATATTTGTATATAATTATAAATATATTTACATATATTTATATATTAATATATATATAATTATAATAAATGTATTTATTATAATTTTATAATTACTTAAATATAAATATAGCTATAATTGGAATTATAAATTAATATATTAAAAAATATTTTTTTTTAATTTTAGTTATAACAAATATAATTAATTTTTAATTTTTGTAATTTTATAAATATTCATGCGAAGATAATAAGTTTATGTGTATTAGATGAGTGAATCATACCAAGAAATTACAAATCATAAAAAAAAATTGGACATCACATATATGGAAACAAGAATAATAAGAGTTTCAATCCATTAATGATCATTAATGATTAATGAATACATAACATATGCATGTGCAATCATAATATTTACAATTTTAACATTTGGATCATTGAAACACGTAATCATGTACACAAATACACTTATGATCATACGACATCAATTATACCCATGCACATCAACATATTAACATAAATTACACCAATCATGTCCAAGAATATCATCATTATCACACGAGGTATATTTATATATATTATTGAAAAAATTCGATGAAGACATATATTTATGTATTTATAATTATAATTATAAATAAATATATTTAAAAATTATTTATATATATTTATAAATATAATAAATATAATTATTATTTTAAAAAATTATTCAAAATTTATAATTATTTATTAGTTGTTTATAATATAATTAGTACTTTTATAAAACATATAAATATTTATATATTTTAATTATTAATAAATATATATTACTATACCGTATTTATATTAAATATAAATACATGTTTTTTAATTAATGTCTATAAATAAACATTATTTTTGAATACAACTATAATACCATTATATATTAATAATATTTTTATTAAAAACTTTTTTGAGTTTTCAGAATAGGGCTGATAAATCTATAATTTATTAGGTATAAAAATCACTAGTAAAGGATACACATTTATCAATGCTTTTTTGGTGCTGATAAATGTGGATTTTATCATCAATTTTACCTACTACTGACAAAGGTGAGGCTTTCATTAATGCTTTCTGGTTAGCAGTGATAAAAGCAGACGCTTCCCTTGCCCAAATCAATGGTAGTGTTTCAATTCAATGGGTGACATATCGTATGAAGGAAATGAAATGGGTGTCTCCCTTAAATAAAGTCAATAGAAAAATCAACATTCCTTTGAGGAAAAAACATAAAGAAATTATCTTGAAAAACTTTTAGATATTCACTCCCCACCAAAGGAAGAGGGCCCCTAAGATGCAAATCAACAAATTTAAGAAATATCACTAAAAATTACCACAAAGTCATCTCAACACAAGGAACAATAGAACTTTCTCTCTTATATCTAGGATCACAGTCACCTTAGAAGATATTAGTTAATCCATCAAATGAATGAAACTAGACAGGGTGTTGTTAAAAATCGATCTAGCCTCAATAGATAATAATTTAATCCATGCTAATGAAGAGGTTGATGATGTAAATAATAAGAAATAGAAAATATCATTTGGTTTCATGGACACAACCATCATCTGACACCAAATACATCTAAAACCCTACTCCAAATTTGTTCCTAAAGGAGTAGAAAAGTTAAAAATGAAGGTCGTACTATTTGATTATAATCCCAATGCATTTATATGTGTGGACGATATAATTTAATGAGTTTTAATAGTATAAAATAATTCAATAACCATAAAAGATGCAATAAAAATCCTACCTATGAAGATATATGGTTCATCCTCTAACTCTTTTAGTACGCACTCCAATGTATTGATGTATCCAACCTCATTATACCCTTTCATCACAACATTATAATCACTATTGTCAAGAGGTTGAGATCCCAACCCTTTTCTTAAATCACATTAACCCAAAATCAACTCATTTTATTTAATTGATATAAACACACATTAGTACATCATAGAACTACACAATAGTTAAAATATCCATTCTCAAAACTGAATTGTGAATCATTTCAAAAATAGATTCAAGTGATTATACGAACAATGAAGAAGAAATGCATCATCAAAAATGTATTCCAAAATTATTTTTTCTCATTATAGATTAGTAAACTCATAATTGAATAGAAAAAAAATATTTAAATAAATTAGCACAAAAATTCAAATATATATTAGATATGGTTAACCATTTAAAATATCTCTAGAAACCTATTGAATCAAATTTTAAATCTTACATTTTAATCTAGGAATATTAGTTTTATAATTTTTAAGTGTAGTATTTTTAGAATATTCAAATATTGTATTTTTTAGACTATAGAAACCTCAAAAAATATCACTGTGATAATTCTCACCTAGATGGAAGGATGTTTAAGGTGGATTGAGGTTTACACAGTAATAGATGATGTTTAAATATATCATTCTTTCTGTGTATGGATCATATTTATATAGGATTCATTTATGTTTATACGCATTATATTTGATCATTGCAAACATAATATTCAAGCTTACACACATAGAAATGATTCTTACGGTGAGATTTCAGGCATACATTGACTTAAAAATGATGCTTATGTAATCAGTGAGATGATCTTTACACACTACTTAGATGTTGTTAATTCATAAGGCAAATTTCATTCATATATAATAGAATAAAAAAATTCAGACACAAAATTACCTCAACACTCCTTAACAAAAAATCCAATTCACCTAAAAAACCATTAATTTAAAGCCTCATCAACACCTCAACAACATCAAATGATACTAAGGATCATCTACAAACAAATAAAAATAGTGAAAATTACTAAGGGAACATTTGATACGATAAGTAACAGTATGAACACTCTTTAAAAGAATTATGGCTTTCGTATATTAGAATTTCTGTTATCTATGAAACAACTAATACCAACTTTAACATCTAGTAATTATAATTTAATGGTCTAAACATAACACTAGTTATGTGTTTTATCAATGGGGAGGTAAAAAATGTAAATTTCAAGTGGAATAGAATGATGTGATTTGTTGATTTAATTGTTTTATCCTAAACCATATATTTATTTTAATATTTATACATTCTTCCTTTTTTATTAATCCTTGAGAACTTCCTCAATTTCAAACAAAACATTTTTCAAGTACTTCTTTTTAAAAAACTATTTTACATTTCAAATATTGTCTTATGTGACCTTCTTATGAAGTATAATATGAGAATCATGCTTTTTAATATCTTAACAAGTGAAGCGTATGCGCTCTCAAAATTTTATTTAATTAAGAAAAAATCAATTTTGAAGATAAAATTACATTAAATTAATTGGTTTCAAATCAACACCATTTAACATAAATAATTTAGGTATGGTTTTGCTAAAATGAATATTATACTTTAATAACAAAAAAATATTCATAAATTGTGCTAGTTACTACCTTTGTATAGGACATAGAGCCCTGTTTTAAAAGGGTATGAATGTCTGTGATTTACTCCCACTACACATATAAATTTCTAAATATCATATTTATTTATTTATTTAGATTGAAAATATTGAAACTTAAGGCGATGCTACCTCATGGATTTTGTTTGATAGGAATTATCTTCCTAACTCCTTAAATCATGACAATTTGTAAGGGAATATTACCATGCCGCCCTCTCCTGGGAATGTGCTACAACTTTTTCAACATTTTCTATCCATTTCTTCTTAGTACTCCATGTTCCATTAGGCGGAGGTTTAGGATATAGCAGCTTCAGGCCATTGATTGCTGTCATCATTGCCTCCCTCACCTCCTAACCATGGTATTCCTTGGTCTTCCGTTCTATACCAACTCCCTAGCTCATTTAAGGATTCCCATTGCCAATCTCTGAATGTCTCCTCATCTACCTACTTCCCAGCAGTCCCCATGGAATCTCCCACATTGTTATGGGATGAGTATTGATATGGGATAGAGTTCCTTGCTTCGATGTTCAATGTTGTTGTTGACTGCCACAGATGGAATCTCGTGGAATGGATTGGTCCTACCAAAACGCTACTCCCTATATTTCATAGATTTTATGATTCATGGTATCTATCATCTCTAGGTAGAGTCTCAGTATTACATAACCGAACAGATCCTTCTATATGATCTTGGCCTCACATGTGATTTTTATTATAGCGTAGGTAAAATCTCCTAGAGTTTTGGGTCGATGGCTCTTCAACCTAACTCGATGTTCAATGGAATCCATGTGAGTAAAGGAGTCTTCTCGTGCAGCGATATGGCTGCACCTCCCTAGTATACCACTTCGATTGCAATATTTTAACCTTATAAAAGCTATTGGAGACACTCTTGGTGGTCACTTATGCTTGGATGATAGAACCAGTAGTTGCGAGGAAACTTTTTTAGCACAGATTTGTGTAGAGCTGAATCGTGTGCTCCCTCTTCCAGATCATGGTAGGCATGATGTATTGGGTAATGGACTGCCATTATCCCCCCAGCCCAGCAAGCTCTCTCTTTAGGAGTAGGTTTGTGTTCAGTCCTTGGGGCTCTCCATCCAAGCTAATATGTCTTCTTCTTGAACAGAAACAGTTCCTTATTCCTAAATAACATCAATTACTCCTCCCAGAATTGACCTGGTGCCTTATAATGAGCCATCCCAGGGACCATATGTCGAAAAGATTTATCCTTCGGTCAGTGCATTTATCTGGCTGCTTCGTGCAAAGGATATCATTGAAATACTATGGAATTTATCACTCCATTTTAGAGCTCCAGGGATTTTTTGAAGGTGGTTATGGGCAGTGTAAACGGAAGAAAATCTCGCACACACATCTCTCGACACTTATCTCCATCAAAATCCTCTAATATCACTGATGGAGGATCGATGGTAGTGGAAGCACTAATGAGGATCGCTAGATGTGACCGCAGTAAGTCAAATATAGTAGTAACAACATGATATTTATTTCTTCTCTCTTCTAATTAAATACAACACACCCGAACCTCCCTGTTTATATGGATACATCCATACATCCAACAAATGATCAAAATAGAGATAAACAAAAAGTCAACAAATTGTTAAAGTAGGTGTTGTTCAAGCATTCGATGCCGAACATGTTGAAGAAACCATCTTTGAATTCGTTCGGCCTCCATCACAACAGTGGATGGTAGGAACCGAGGAAAAACATGTTGAATATCCAACATTTTTCTCAACTAACTTTTCTACCATTTGAGGAAAATGGGGTGCTATCAAAGGCTTAGGAATCCAATATTATTGGTTCTTCTTCTTTGGAGGTGTGTAGGGTCACTTCACAAAGTATGGATGCTAAGACACAAATGCATAGAGGTGGCCACCCTACTCCATCCCAAAATAACATGGGATTATCCCTGTGCAATTTCTATAGCAACCCGAGAGGTCCAGATTCTCACTTCAAGGCTGATTTCCCTACCCCGTTGAATATTCCTTAGGTCAATGGTGTTTAAACCAAATCTCAAAAAATGATAAAAATTGGGGAATTATTTTTCCCATCTGATACAGGCTAATCTATCTGGGTCCAAATCCAGACAACTTCATTTTTAATGTTATCTATACTCATTTTTGAATGCCAAGTGATTAGGTGCATGGGTGAAAACAATATTTTTTTGTTACAGATGTCCAGAATTCTAGGATCTCTATTGTTATGAACCTATTAAAAACTCTTTTTAAAGTTGTAATTTTTCTTGTCGAATCATCATGCATGCATACATACATGTCAACCATTCAAATTAATATATATGGAACTTTTGGAAAAGAAATATATTCGTAGATTTGATCCATGCAGATGAGAATTTCATTACTACCAATGTGACAATAGGTCTAGAAAATTTTTTCATTTACTTTATCAATGGCAGTCGTGATGCTCAAAGAGGAGAGATTTTTTGGCATCGTCTTCAAAAATTTGACCCAGGTGACTCCCCATAGATAGTTGGAGGAGATTCTAATGTCTTTTTTGGCCCAAAAGTGAAAAAAGAAAGAGGTCTTGTCCATAGGAAGTCTATAATGGACTTTGTTCAATTCATGGAAAGTAATGGTCTCATTGATATGGGTTTTAATGGTGACCAGTTCACATGGTGTAATAATCCAATACAAGGACCCACACATGGTGTCACCTTGATAGATGCTTGGAAAATATCCATGATATTTCTACTTATCTTAGTGTAAAGGTTTCACATCTCTTATGAGTCATTTCAGATCACTCTCTCTTACTCATCTCATTGTCTCTCAACTAGGTGAACAACAATTAGTTCATTTTCTGGCACCAATAGGCTTGGTTACCTTGATCTCATCGGGTGGTTAGTGATTCTTGGTCTCAAACCGCACAGGGAAATGCATTGATCAATCATCATAATAAGTTGAGATTCCTTAAACACTATCTTTAGGAGTGGTTGTAACAGCACCCCCTTCATGCATGCCATTGATATTATCAAAAATGAAATTGATCTCCTGGAATCTAGTACGGATGAGGATTGTAATGAATTTGTATTTTATAAGATATATAGTAAGAAGGATGTTTTGGATGAAATGATCCTACAGAAAGAACGCGAAACTCTAGAACATTCAAGAATAATATGACTCCGAGAAGGTGATTAGAACACAACATATTTTCATGCATTCATAATGGAGATAAGGCGCAACAATAAAACCAATATCCTACTCGAGGATGGCTCTTACATTAAAGACTGTGACATCATGGGTGGTATAGATCACTCTCATTTTTAGATGCTTCTTGTTGGACCCAATCCTAGTATTCCTGAAGGTTATGCTGGAGGAGATGATGAGTTTATGAAGGTGATCCCAAAATTAGTTTCCAAGGTGTAAAACTTATCTATAGAAGCTATCCCTGAGGGGAAAGATGTTTTTGAGGCTATAATGGGATTAAATCTGGAAATTTCCATGGTCCCAAGTAGTTTTCAAGGGTCCTATAGAGACTGATTGGCATTGGTGAGGAAGAATCTGATTATGGCTATATAGTACTTTTTCATATAGGAAGTATACCTCAGGTTTCTTGTGCGACTCATCTAGTGCCCATTCTTAAAATTATTGTCCCCTACTCGATTCACTACTATAGGATGATGAGCATGTGTAACATTCCTAATAATTTATTTGGTGGTATCATCAATATATTATTATCAAACCACCTCCCGCATTGTATTTCTGAGGAGAAACGTGATTTTGTGAAAGGCATCACTATTCAGGGGCCATTGCTCTTTCCCGATAGGTATTTGGTGGACTAAACCACAAGACTCAGGGTTTAAACATGGAAATTAAAATTGATATGGATAAATATTATGATATTCATGAAAGTAGATTTATTAACAATGTTTTAGTAGGTATGGGTTTCCCTACTTGGGCTCCTGATTTAGTTTTCAGGTGCATTAGTTCTTCTTGGTTGGTTGTTTCTCTTATTGGAAGGAGTTATGGTTTCTTTAAGGAAACCAATGGGTAAAGATAGGGTGACCCCTTATATATGAGTATCATTCCATTCCCAAGATGTTCTTAGTAGTCTTATTAATAGGATCATTTTAAGGGTGATATTATCCACTACCAAAAAAACTAAGTCCTCATTGAATTTATAATCTCATGTTTGTAAATGAAAAAATTATATTCCTTGTTCCTAGAAAAATAGCAGTTTATAGAATTAACATGCATCTTGAGAAGTATTTTCAATAGAGTGGATAGATCATTTATTGAGTAATTAGTAGCCTCTACTTCATTAAAAATTATCATATAGGGGGGGTTCATTTTGTATGTAACATAGTTGGCATATACAGAGGTAACTTCCCTATAGATTATCATGGTGCCCCTCTGCCTTTAGGTAGACTATGCATTAGACACTTTGATAATTTGGTGATTAGTATCATGACACAATTAATGAATTAGAAAAATATATTTTTATCCATTTGATGCGGGATCACTTTAGTCAATAGTGTTTTATCAGCTTTTGAAATTCATGAACATTCAATGGTTAACGTCCGAAAAATATCCATATACAATATTGATAATGTCTTGTCATGATTTATTTGGGCTTCTCTTTCAGAAGGTAAAAAGAATTTGTCTTCATGGGATAGAATGGAAAAGAAAAAAAACGAAGGGGTATTAGTGTAAAAATTATTTTGGAAACCATTTTTTGTTTGCCTGAAAAATTAGCATTTGAAATGGTGGAGGAATGTACCTTTTGGGGCAGGGTCATGGAAACCAGATGCAGAGGAAGTGCCGAGGAGTTAGGGGATTTTACTCCCCTCTGTGGGATTTTATTTACCCTCACATTTCATCTATGCAGCATATTTCCTAATGGATTATGTGGAAAGGTGACATTCTTTTCTAAAAGCATAATTTGGATGGGTCACTGCTTGTCTTCCCTGGCTACCTGACTCCTACTATCATGTTCAGGGAGGCCAGAGGTTATCCATCTTTCACTGAGGTAGTTTGTGCACGAGAACCAACATATATGCTTTGATATTATTGAGTTGAACACAGAGACAGAAAAATGAATATTCACTTCCTCAATAATAGGAGTCTTCATTTGAAGGATTTTCTTAGGGAAATGTTTTGTCGGTACTAGGCTAATGGATGGACTGAGACTCTAGTGTAAAATCATTCCCTTAAAATAAAACTTCTTATCTAAGAGAATAAGGAATCATATCATACCTACTAATGATAACATTAAACACATTGGTATTTCCATTTCATCATGACACACATTATGTAGGTACCCCTAGGAGGAAACTGTGAGGCATATTTTCTTGGCATGTACTTGTGTGAATGTGATATAAACCTTCCTTGGAGATTTCACTGCAATTTCCTCCCATTATAACCACAACTCTTCATTCTTGGAACTATGGTTTCATGATGTGGGGGATAAATTCCCTGTGAAAATAGCGTGGGATTTTGTGTTAATTTTCAGGTGGTGTTGTATATGGAATGCAAGAAACTACATCCACAATTAGGGGTGGCAGAAACTAGAAATGCTTTCATATCCAGAACTCAGAACCTACTACTCGACGTTATGAAACTCTTCAAAAATTGTCATGATGCCTCGAGGATGATCTTTCTCCATGTTAGTATCCAAATGGATTATCCTATGACTGGAAAAATACTGGGACAATGGGTTCGGTTGGTCCCTCAAGTCGCTGGTATGAAACGTAACACTGAAAACTCATTTATTCTTGGTGACATATGTATAGGGGGTATTGTTCACAACTATATAGTAGTAATATGATTGGATTTTATATCTTAGTTTGGAGGAGGTCACTCTATTCAGGATGAAGCTATGGCCATGTTGATGGGGTTGTTCCTTTTCCAAGAGAGAAACATTTCAATAAAAGAGGTGGAAACAGACTCCAACATCCTTCAAAACTCCATTAAAGGAATATGGAATACTCCACGGTCTATCACCTACATTATCAAATGTTGTAAAGGTCTTTAAGGCCAAAATACAGAGGTCATACACACATGGTTCTATGGAAACATGGTTTCAGACTATATTTCATCCATAGATATCTCGATCCTTGGTATTTCCTACTTCTCTAACTCAAATTTTCTGAGGCCTGAGGAGGATATTCTGGTTATATTTTATTTCCTTGGGCATCACTATTACAGGCCTCCCTAGCTCTATTTTCATTTTTTCCTTCTTTCTATTTATTTTCTTTGGTTTGTTTGCATGTATGCAATTTTGAAACTTTATTTGGAATAATAAAATAATGTTGATGAAATCTTTGGTAACCCCAAATCTAGATTTCCTCTTCATTAACCAATCTGTTGTGCAGTAGGACCTCGGACCCACCTCTCCATATGCCTGAGGCTTTCAACTAGGAACATGGGTCTGTGGTGCTTCCATGAAGAGACTATACTCACATATTAGAGTGAGAAATAACATCATAAATAACTAGAAAGGCTTATAAAATAAACAATCAGAGTATATTGGATAAATAAAAAAATAACATTATATCAAATGAAAAGAAAAATATAGTTCAAAATTGGTCACTCATTGGGATAAACCAATATAAAAAATAAACTACAATAAAATAATAGGATATAGAGACCTTATAACCATCCTAAATACTCACTAAATCTCTATTTATGGACTCTATATGATCTATACAACTTGATCAAGAAACATTGAGCCTCTGTGCTATCAGATCCAATGAATAGTGTTGTCTATTCAAGTACCTAAGTGCCATGGATAGTTGATCATCGTATGATTACAATTTAGCAGGGAATAACAAATGGGGTACCTGATATAACTACTCTGTATAATGAATGAAAATGTGAAATTCATGGTAGAAATAAGTAAAAAAGATAAACATAATAATATAAGTTATCATTGATCATTGAGTATTAACGAGACAACTAGGACTGACAATACCTACTCTGGACCATTCTAGTGTGTTTTTTTAGCATAACACCAATATCAAAAACCCAGGGGCATACATGCTTCATACTATGAAACATATCATCCAAAACCATAAGGGCATACCAAAAGCCTGACATGAAACATATAACAGGTCAACTAGAACATAGTGAAAAATTATTCCTATCGGGAAATCCATATGGGTTTTATAAACACTTAGGGGAATACTCTCTCTATTAGAAAATACATACAAATCAGCCAAAAAATCTGGGTAGAATTTACCTATTCAAGAAACATATTCAATTCATATGAAAACATAGGGGAATAACATATCTTATCGAGAAACCATGTATAATCCATGAATAATCAAGGGATTCATGACACCATTTCATGAAATATGACATCATCTAAAAACATGGTTTCATTCCTAAACCCTTCCATGAAATATATAAAAATGTTTTTTGGAAGGGATGTTCTACAAAAATTTATTAACAAGTGGATGACATGTATTGTTTTTCCTTATCAAATGATATAAAATTTATTTTTTACATGATTCTTGAAATGAAACATAAAAACTAGTAATTGTAAAAAAAACATTGATAAATTGAAAACATACTAAATATTTTTAAGGGAAATTCATAGGTATATTTTATGGTGTGGCTGTAATTTTATAGAAAAATTACATCAAATACTGGAATATTGAGAAGCTTGTAATGATTATAATTTTTTAGTGTCTTGGGTTTTTTGTTGTTGAGGATTATAATTTTGAACTTTTATTTTAGAGAAATTAAAGACTTAGTGTCTTATCTTTTAGAGGTTGAATTATAGGTTTCAGAAGTTTAATTTCTAATTTACTTATGGTGTTTTATAATTATATTTTTTGTCATATAATTTTGGAATTTTTATGGATTTGTACTTTTATGGATTCAATTCCTTGAGTTGTAATGATCTATTAATGTTTTATGTTAAGTTGAACCTATTAAATGTAATGGATTGGATGCATATAAATGATTTATAGGTTTCAGAAGTTGAATTTCTAAGTTACACATCCACATTCTTTCTTTGGTTGAGAGAGTCTAAAGTGACTTTTTATATTGTTTTGTAATAGATTTGGAATTGTTCCATCATGAAAAAATATTGATGAGGGTTTTCATAATTTTTTACTATAATCTAGGTCTTCCTAATTCCTTTTTGTTGGTAATTTATTTTTATTAGTGGTCCACGTTATTTTTTCAAGGTTAAACCTAGATTTTAGTAAATTTTCTCTAAGTTTTTATTTAGTGAAGTTTTGTTTACATGGGATTTTGATTTTTAATATTTGTGGATTAGGGTTTGATGGATTTTATGGAATGAATTATAGATCTTGAATTATGAGAAATATTTCAGCAAGGGTAAATTCAATATAGGTTTTCCCAGCATATATAAAGCCACTTATGACTTTCTATGGAATCATTACCCTCTAATTTTATTAAAATACTAAATTTAATTCTAATAATTTTTTATTGATGTAAATTATATGATTTCATGATATTTCATGTTCAAATATTCAAATTATTTTTATATTAAAACACTCAATCATAGATGTAATTAATTGTTAAACAATTTATTCAAGTATCAAATTACATTTTGAGATATTTATAATGAATTCGTCATCCATAACATGTGATCCATTTACTTTTTGATATATGTGGACTTTGTTTTTATTCTCTAATAAATTAGGCTATTTTATTTGTAATGTCCTGATCCGGGTTCCATGCACCTGTGCACCGAGCCATTTCACCACATGACCTCAAGAATGCCTCCCCATAAACCATAGTCTACTGACTAGCAATGAGGGTATATTAAGTAGATCATGGGGAGAATATACCCTATTTTAACAGAGTGAACACCAGTGGAAATAAATAAACTATAGAGGAAGAATAAATAACCATAATCAACATGAGGAACACAGAATACTCAATGTAAAAAATACAATATCTAAATAAAAAAGAAAACATGTCATGATATTATACGTTTCAAGTGTCTAAAAATGAAAACCCAAAAGAAAGACCCTGAAAAATCCTAAGTGATTCACAAAACACATCGATTTACCTCAAACAAGATACATCCTAACTCAAAATTATAATACAGTCCATATACCTTTAACCTATCCTACATCAATAAATTCTATTTGGGTAATGATCATGTAGCCCAAGTATGACACGAGTACAACTAAGTAGACCATCACCAATGGTGTCTAAAACAACATCCATTAAAAATAGTGTATGTATTTTTATTGAAAAATAATTACAATTGATAATTAAACAGTTATCACATTACCAATTAATATTTACTTAACCATATAAACCTTAGGTTTCCATAGACAACCTTACATCAAACCTATTTCGGCCTGTGTTGGAATATATACTATCCCTGAGGGCTATCATATGTCGAAATTTCCATGTTACCATTCTTATTTTCTCAAATGAATGACCATATTACCATATTTTATTCACACAATTGAATGTTTATGTTACCATTATTTTTTTCTCAAATGAATGGCCTTGTTACCATTCATTAATTCACACAATTTAATCACTATGTTACCACTGATAATTTCACTAAGATGAATGACCGTGTTACAATTAATTAACTCACAAAATTAGTTCAACAATTAATTATCTAAATCTTACCCATTACAAATTGAACAAATTTTAATCTTCTCAATCTCATTACTATTTTAAAAATTATTTTTCACACATTTGTCTTTAATTAATTCCCCAATTAATGAAGGACATCACTCTCTGTAATTAATGAATAATCAATTATCTCAATAAATAATTAATATTCTCAAAATTAATACAAAAACTAATTACCAATCTCACAACATAAATATCACATAATTAATTTCACAATTAACTATCTCAAATCTACAATTCAATATTCTTATAATCAATCCAAAAATTAATTATCAATCTCACAACATCAATATCACATAATTAATTTCAAAATTAATTATTTCACTCAATAATTTACTATTTTTTTAATTAATTGAAAAATTAATTATCAATTTATCAAAATCAATATCACATAATCAATTCAACAATTTATTATCCCCAAATCCCACAATCAACAACTAAATCTTAATTAATTCTATTTGGAAAATCTAATTTCTAAAAAAATCTAGAAATTATTCAATATGTATACTCACCATTAAAATCAAGACTGTGAGATATGAATTTTATACCTCCTACATCAAAAGTCAATGATTAGTCACCCAATAGAAATACGTGAATTTGGGCAGCATAACGAAATAGATTTAGATCTATATCTCAAAATCCAAAACCAAGAATCAAAAATCTAGATATCATTAATTATATATCTAGTTCTATAATTCACGATCTAGATTCAAAAAATCTATATATATAAATAGAAAATCAGATAATAACTTCCATCAAAATAATGATGGAAGAAGTGAGGTTGAATGAGACAATCAATGAGATTGAATCCACTTACCCAGAGAAGAGAATATATTCAATACAGGCATTGAATCATAGGGAATAGATGTTTTATGGACTTGGAATCCTTCCAAAAATATTTGAAATCATCAAAAATCATCTTTTTCTATGTTCAGGTTGAATAGGGAAGTTTGTGGGGGTTCAAGTGGATTTAAAACCAGTTTTTGGGCCTATAAAATTACCATACACCATTTCCTGGGCAGGGTTGCATGACTTTCCCTAGCTGTGTGCCAACTGAGAACCTATTATTTTTGGTGTGCACAGTTAGTCTCTTCAGGGTGCAAGGATTGACAAACTGTGCACCAGCCATGTTGACCCCCACTGTACCGGTCAATATGGTTTCCTAGCATGTGTGTAAGGTTTACTTTAACCGTATGCCAAACATGCACAGCCTCTTTTCTTAAATTTTTCTAAATTTCCACCCAAACACACACTCAGGTAAAAATCCATAAAAAGATAATTAAATAAAAACAAAATGTACATGAATTCAAGCTTGAGTCAACTCGATAAGAGTTCGGGATCTTAAAATATCCCCACCTTAAAACATCGAATCCTTGAGATGCACTCTTATGTTTCCATACGATTTTGAGCCAAAAATATTAGGCCAATGAGACATTATATATGATTCCCTTTCCCATGTTTCCTCTTTCAGATTCCAATGTTGTCATAATACTTGTACTATCAACACGATATTTCTCTACCACTCCTTCTCTCTTTAATCCAGAACACTTATCATAGGCTGCCCAAAGGACGCATTTATCTCAACCTCGTCATATTCAACATCGATCACTTGATAAGGGTCATGGTGATACTTATGAAGTTTTCATACATAGAAAAAATCATTCATAGAACTGTATTTCAATATGAGATTTAATTAGTAAACCACCGGTTTGATTCTCTCTACAACCATAAATAGCCCAACAAACCTAGGTGCTGACATTCCTTGCCTCTGTATCCTATGGTGACCAAGCCGATGTGACACCTGAAGGAATAAAATATCACCCTTTGTAAACTCTAGGGGTCTTCATCATCTATTAGAATATGTATTCTACCCACTCTAAGTATTATCCATACGTTTTGAAATCAACTGAACTTTCCCTGATATCTCCAGCACGAGACTTGATCCTAACAACTTTGACTCACCTACATCCATCTATCATAACAGTGATTTTTATGACCTACCATAAAGAGCCTCATATGGTTCTATGTGTATAGTTTCCTGATAACTTCTACTATAAGAAAAGCATACTAAAGTTATGTTCTTCTCCCAAGACCCTCCAATGTCATGAACACACGCCCGCAGCATATCCTCAAGCACTTATATAGTACACTATGACTTCTCATCTATTTGTGGTTGAAAATATGTACTCAATAAAACCTGTGTACCAAGTGCCCTTTTCGAGCCCTGTCAAAATAATGAATTAAAACACAAGTCATTATCTGAAACTATAGTCTTTGTCCCCCGGTGTAGATAGACTATCTCCCCAAAATATTGATCTCCTAGCTCTTCTACTGAGAATGTTTCCCATATAAGTACGAAATTTACAATATTCATCATTCGATCCGACATAAACCAAATAGATTCATTATTCAAAAGCATTATTTGATTAAAAATCAAAAAATCCATCATCACATCATCCCACTTCCATTCCGGAATGGGCAACAGCTACATAATTCCTTCATGTCATTATTGCTCTGCCCTCACCTAATGATAGGTGTAGCATCATGTCACAGACCTTGATATGTCAAAATTTATGCTTTTCCACCAAAACTATCACCATATGTCATGATAAATTTTGGTCACACTATGATATAAAACCCAATAAGAGGCATGAAATATCTTCTTGATCTCCTTTGTCAGGCTTGTAGGAACAACCTAATTTCTGGTGTAGATGATCTCATCTTCATCTATGCTCAAATATGAAGGTGAATCCACACCTTCATTGCTTTCCATCAAGATAAAACATTATGGATCCTCATAAATACTATATATAATCTATAAAAATTGTCTATACTACCCTAAAATTTATGTGAGGGTCATCGACTATTGAGTCTCTTGAACCACAATGTGCATCTTATCCAGAAAATTCATCATATTCGACTCATCACTAGACTCCTGAACCATCTATGTTTGAGTATTCTTACTCAAAGAATTATAAAAACATTATCATTACCAATAATATATGCTAGATCAAAATCGAAAGACTTCATATACTCAACCCATATATACTACTGATGATTCAAATCTCAATTTGAGAAGATGGACCTTATGCTCTTGTGATCAGTAAACACCATAAAATTATCACCCAATAGATTGTGTCACCAACACTTAAAATTATAAAAAAAATTCTAGCTCATTTTCATTCAAAATATTTTTCTTTTTACGTTTCCTCCACTTCTAACACCCAAACCCCACAACTCGATCTCCCTACATCCACATATCTTTGAGTTTGATCCGAGAAGTGTCACAATGCCCCATGTACCTCGAACCTGGATGAGGTATGATCAAAATTGGTGTGGATGTAAAATTATTCTTCAAATCCTAGAAGGACTTATCATAAGATTATGACCATTATAACTTTATAACATTTTTTTGGGCCAAAAATTGGTGCTTCTAAATAGTAAAAGTTTTAGATGAATCTCTGATAATATCCAACTAACCCGTAAAATTTTTAAAAATAGAAAATGATCTTGGGATGCTCTAAATATTCCAATACCTAAACCTTATATGGGTCTATTAACACACATTCATATGAGATTATGTATCCCAAGAAGTGTGCATGAAAAATCCAAAACTAACACTAATATATCTTGGCATATAGTTAATGATCTATTAGGGTACTATGGAAGATGTGAAGGTGGTGGGCATGATCGTAATGAGTCTTGGAGTACACCAAGATGAAATCCACAAAGACAAACAAAAATTGAACCAGGTATGGATGAAAGATTATAATCATCAAGGCCATAAAGAGTGTGGGTGAATTTGTCAACCCAAAAGGAATTAAGACAGACTAATATTGGCCATAACTACATCTGAAAGAAGTCCTTAATATATCAGAAGGTTGAACTCTCAATTTATGATACCCTAATCTCAATTAGATCTTTAAGAACACACAAGATCCTCTAAAATGATTAAACATATTTTCAATACATATAAGAGGATAATGGTTCTTTACAGTCATCTTGATCAACTTTCAATAACTAAAACTCAAGGGCACACTTCTTGTATGCCTTCATTGCAAACAAAACTAGAGAACCCCACAACGATGTACATGGATGCATAAACCCTTTATCCTAAAACTCCTCCACCTATGTTTTGAGCTCTTAAAACTCTGTCATTTCTATTTTATATAGTGGATTGTATTTTGGATCAACTCTCGACAATATACCAATAGTGATCCCCACATCCCTCTTTGGTGGGAACCCAGAAAAGTCTTCTAGAAACACATCCACAAACTGTTCCAATACTAGTGGAAACATGTCATACATTACAAATCCATAATATAGAAAAAGAATAGAAACATGGGCTATGAACTCCCTCACTTTCTGAGTAATTGGACTTGCTCAGTCTACATTGATATCTCACTCCCCTAAATGAATGTAATTCTAACCCTTAGGATACAAAAACAAGACCCTCCTATGGTAACAGTCAATACAGACTCATTATGTAACCAGCCAGTCTATAACCATAATTAGGTCCAAGCCTGATATATCATGAATATAGAGATCCCAAATAAAACGATACTCCATGATCTTAAGAGAACATCCCTTGAACAAATAGATGTCTCTAGACCACACTTCCAATTGTGTATCTATAGTCATTGTCCCACTTAGAGACTCCTCTACTAGGCTCATACAATTAAAGGGTGTTGTAGTTATAAAGGAATGAGAGGCCCTAGTATCAAATAAGAAACTAGCTAATGTAGAAGCTACAAGAATAGTACCACTCATTGTCGATGGTATAGCCTTGCTATCCCTGAGTGTTGGATGTACCACATGCAACTATCCTTACCCTATTACGTGTGATTTCGTCTTACACCCATGAGTTTCACCACTCTAATAATATGATATGTCTTACATAGAAGCATTATATCCACTTACTCTACCACTTCATCTAGTAGAACTCCAAATTTCAGTCTGGTAAGGGGTATAAGATCCCATTCCCACATTCTAACATTGTCTAGATGCTCAATCACTAACCCTCTATTTTTGTGACCTGTATAACATCTATAGATATCCCATCATGCCACAAGACTAGAACACTCCTGATGGACATTGATAGTCTCTATGATAATGGATCGGGCTACCAAATTGCTGACATATCTCTCCATCACGGTCTTGTGCAATCGACCCTCCCATTTGTGTACTCTTATTTACACTTCTCTGGATAATGTTCTTATAACGACACTTCCTTATCTCATAATTTGCGCCTATTTATTGTCCATTAGCATTTATATGTCCCAAACAAAAACCTCCTCCATGTTACCCTCAACTATGAGAGCCTACTCCACTAACTCATCCAACTTCTTTAATTAAAATAGATTATCTTGGGATATAATATTACCCTTAGTTAATCCTAGAAATTCCTCACTATAGTTACCTCATATTAATCCAATTCTAGACAAAATTGCCAAAAATCCATAATGCATCATGAATTTTCCATCAGAGAAATCCTCACATAATTCAACTAAATGAACACTTATTACCTCTCTTGTCTTAGCATCTCTCGGTAGAAGTTCCCTAATAAATTATCTAGAAAATACTTCCATAGAATACTACCATCCTTCCCTTCCATGCATGAATGTCCAACAAGTACTTCGATGAACCTCATAGAATATTAGTGGATAACTTGAACCTATTCTCAGTACGAGTCTCTAAATGGTCAGGTATCATCTCAATTGACTCAACCCATAACACTTCTACCTTGGGTCCACCCTCTCTCATAAAATTCATAGGGTGTTGTAACCAAAAGTCCCTCTTCAGGTCAGGAATGGTCTTCAAAACCCTCCATATATCGCTTTACAACCTTCGAATGAGGTGAGAGAATTTATCTTGTAACTTCTCCTAATATCTTCACTAGGAATGATCAGTGACTTAGGTTCCACCACAGGAGGGTCATTCATAGCCATTCCCCTCAGTCATCCTCTTAATAAGAATCATCTTGGTGGCATATTCTATACAATTCAAAAAACACAACTTTAGACTCATGACACAACTTTATCACATTTAGATAAGAATAAAATCATAACATGTCATAAAAAGTCTTTTCCCCATGTTTCGCCAAATGGTTAAAACCGAGGTGCTATCACCATCCTTAACCATCCTGAACCAAGGTCTTGGTTAAAAAGGGTAAACACATTATCACATCACGTTTCTCAATTAAACACATATTTATTCTCATGTTTCAATATTTTAATATTCTCAATTTAATATTAAAAACTATCTTCAATTCCATATCACAAGCATGGAATAATTTCCTATGTTCAACAACTTACCAAAACCCATTTTAATGTGCGTGTCTACAATGATGCATGTCACAAAATAATCCTGAGGGCCTTGAATGATGCATGTATACTCAAATATCATGACATAATAGATCATAAGTCAATTCTAAACAATTTTTAGAAACAATAGTCCCACCACACAACAATTGTGCCACCCAAGGTGAAATAATATCCAACAGTAACAAAAAACATCGATAACAATTATCCAAACATGAGTACTTAGGTCCCCCCCCACATGGATTTGAATCTCCCATGAATGATCCCTTTACTAATCCCATCGAATTTTTATTCTCTTTTATTACTTTAACAAATAGTAATACAAAATAAAAAAGAAAAAAACTAGACATCTAGTACCACTATGTAAAGTCTTGACCCAAGTGCCACACACTGGTACCTCGAGCCGGTTCGCCACATGTTCTAAGGTGTGCCTCCCCATATGTGAGAGGCTTCTGAATAGAAGTCAGGGTCTATTAAGTCTTCCAAGTGGAGAATATACCCTCATTTATGAGTGTGAAAACTAGAAGAAATAAATAAACAACTGTGGAATCATAAATAACCATAATCAACATGAGCAACTCACAATACTCAATATAAGAAATATAAAATCCAACTAAACTATAAATCATGTAATTATATTATACATGTCAAGTGTCTAAAAATGGAAACCCAAAATAAAGATACATATAACTCCCAATTGGGTCCCAAACCAAACTTGCATCCCTCAACCATGCTCTATCCCGAATCTATGATCTAACATGGGCCCCTTTCCCTTAACATGTCCCGCATCAATAAAGACTATTCTAGTACCAATAAGTTAGCCTGAGTAAGGTGTTAGTACAAATCAGTAGGACAAAACCAATGGTGTCTAAAACAATATCCAATCACAATAATGTATGTTGTTGTATAAATAAATAATAAAAATTCATTATTAAAGAATTGTCACATTACGAATTAATCTTTACTTAACCACATAAACCTCAGGTTCCAGTAGACACCCTGTAACGACCCAAAGTTTCATTAATGGAAAATCCCTCTTGATCCAGTTAAATGTTTCTTTATTAAAAATGTTTTTTTTAATAAGATGTCAACTTCTTTAGTTTTATGTTAAGATTTGTGACCGTTACTTTTATAGCCGTTGAACAGTGGTCATCTGAGTAGTATAAATATAAGGCTTTAACGAAACCATTTCTACTCAGACAAAGGAAGCGATGGCCTCATCCAGTAGAATTGCCCCTTACGAAGCCCATTTGTCAGAGCTCGGAAAGGAGGTGGCGTCTTTGGGCTTTGCCCTTGACCAAGCCCAAGCTGAGCTTCATCAAGTCAAGCTCGAACGTGATCGTCTACGGGAAAAATGGAAGTTGATAGAGATCACCACTCGAGCGATGTTATCCGAGCAACCCCAAGAGTCTGTCACCATCGCACACCTTACCCTTAGGTCTTATGCGGCTATTTTAAGGGGTTATGTAACAAATAAGTAGCACCATGTTCATGTACATTATTTTTGTATATAATAATGAATATAATTTCTAGTCATTTTTGATGCATTGTAATTAGTTTTTAAAGTACAAATGATGTTTTAGTTATTATTTAATTAAGAATTATATTTTATTAAATTAAAGGATTTTTGAATTAAATAATATTTTAATAAAATATTATTATTAATATTAAATTAATTTTTATTAAATATAAATGATCTTATAATTTTATGAATGCAATTAAAATTTTTATTAAGGTTTGAAAGCCATTTCTGTCAAAACCCGTGATTTTTTTATAAATGTCGGTTTTTATTTTAAAAGTGAAAATTTACATATTTAGAAAATTATTTAGATAAAATAAATATTATTTTTGGAATCAGGACGTCGAAATTATCCAACGGTGAATTTTTCATAATTTTCTGAGACAGTCCAATTTATGGGTAAAAATTAAATACCTTTTAAATATATAATGTGATTTATGACATCATAATGACCCAATGGTGATGTAATAAAATACCATAATCCTTAGGTTCGGCCAATATATGTTTTATCATTAAAATAATGAGGTTTTGGGTTTGTTTGACTCACTTTTCAAAGCATTAATGGAGCCCTCAAGACTTATTCAACACTTTGCCTTTTTAAATTAATTTCCATGGGAGTGTGACTCACCTCCACATAAGCAACCCTAATTTTTTAATAATTTCGGACCTTGGCCTTATAAAATATTATTTTCCTCTCTCCTTTTCCAGAAACCATGGGCAAATACCATGGGATGGTTTCTGGTTTGGATTATTTTAATATAAGGGGTCCCAAACCTAAATAATAAAGAATTCTCTCACCTTTCCTATATAAACCCACCCAAGCTCCCACTTCCTCCTCACTCAAAGCCCTTGAAGTTCGTCCAACCTCTGCCCTACTCTCTCTATAATCCTCTCAAGGTGCCCCAAGCTCCCAAGAAGCCTCTCACAAGCCTCTCTCTAGCCTTTGGAAGCACACTTCCAAGTAAGGGTTTTTTCTTCCTTTCTCATTTTTTTGTCAATTTTCTTTAAGTTGTATTGCCCTTTTAATTTAATTTATGAATGTTGGGGTATGGTTTCGCACCTCCCCCATACTTCCCTCTTATTGTTTGAATGATGGGAGAACCCTTTCTCTCTCATTAAATGCCTCCCATGTACACCCGTTACTATGCCGAAATTCCGAAAGGAACTTCTCTCTCTTCTTTTATATTCAAGCAATACTTTTGTATCATGAATCTAAATTCCATTTCTGTTGTTGGGACATGTATATATATGATCTCCTTACTGTCCATTTCATGTAAATATGATGAGGAACCCCTTTCTCTCTCATCAACCTTTTTTATGAATTCTTATGTCACGCCGTTACGCTGCCGAAATCGCACCAATTTTCTAAGCCAATGTCTTTGTGTAGTGAATACCATGCCCATTTCTCCATCAAGGGTATTCACCTTTATGCACATATACGTATTGATTGTAAAGTTTCATGTATGAATTCCACATTCCTTTATCGTGGAAGAAATGATTATGTTTTATGAATCCATGTTTTATGATCCATGTGGCACACTTATGCAAGAAATGAAATGTTTAAGAAGGGTGCGCCCTGATAGCGCTCCAATGCATTGGGTAAAGTATAGTATCATGATACGTCATGTGCAATGAGTGTTGACTCATGCTAATTCAAGTGCAACGAGGGTTTACTCGTGCTTCAAGTGCAATGAGGGTTTACTCATGCTCCATGTGCAATGAGCCTTGGCTCATGCTAATTCAATGTTAAGTGTTGTTGCCACATTTCCATGTTATGATTATCATGCTTTATCATGCCTTTATGTTCATGTCTCTCTTATGCTCTATTGATATGACTATTGCCTAACATTTATTGTACTCCTCATGTTATTCATTATGTACTCCCTTACTGGGCTTTATAGCTCACCCTTTTCTTATGCATGTCCTCAGGTTATCCCATGCAATGCTAAGTACGAAGGAATGTAGTGGTCATGTAAAGGAAGTTTTCAATAAGGATGTTGTATTTCGAGTTTAAAGTTTTTATGTAATGATCCTAAGCCCCAAAGACACTAAACATCTCGATCTCCTTTGTTGTATCAAGTGAAGTTTTATGTAATAAAGCATGTTTAAGTTGTGATAAAAAGCAGGGTTGTCATAGTTGGTATCAGAGGATAGGTTTAGTTATTTTTGGGATTAGGAAACCCTAGTAAAGCCTTAGATACAAGACTAAGCATAATAAAAACATCCCTAAGTTTTGGTAAATACTAAGTAAGTGTTTTATCAAACAAATACATCCCTGTCTGGATACGAGCAGGTAGAGGCGGCTCTGGCACAGATGTATCCTAGGGGTAAAACCCGAAAACACCGCTTTGAGCTAGACTCGAACGGGAACTGGTGCACGACAACGGGCCTTGCTGCACTCTTGGTTACGACACTCCCGGGGGATATGTTTTGATAAATTCACAATCTTAGTATGAACCCTTATTAAGGGAAAAATGCCCCTAAGAATATATGTTAGAAGGAAGATCCTGAAAAGCCTGGATTGAATCCTATAGACTCATGAGTTAAAGAGATCAAAGTTTATTTATAAGTAATCAACTTTTGTCTTTGGATTACCCTTTTTGTGTAACCCCTAACTTTCTTTTATTCCAGCCAATGGCCGGTAATAGGAGAACTCGGGCTAACAACCGTTGTGAAGATCAGTGTGATGATTGTACTTATGAGATGCCCAATCCAATGGGAGCGGGAATCGCGAACTTTGTCACGCTTCTCTCTCAGCTAACTCAAGTTTTGAATAGAAACACTGGTCAAGAGGAACGTTCAACCCCCCCTAAGAAAGAACAAGTCGCTATTGAAAGCTTCATGAGACAAATGCCTCCTACTTTTAGTGGATCATCCGATCCCACGATTGCTGAACAATGGATCAACTCCATTGAAAAGATATTCTCCATCCTCCAATGCTCTGAAAAAGAGAAGGTTCTCCTGGCGGCTTATCGTATGGAGGGTGAAGCTGATCAATGGTGGACGTTGATCAAAAATACGAAGCCTGAGGAGGAGATCGAGGCTTTGGAATGGAAGGTATTCCGAAAGATGTTTTTTGATAAATATTTTCCACGCACCCTCCGTCTTAAGATGGAAAGGGACTTCCTTTCCCTCAAGCAGAAAGATGAAGAATCTGTGGGAGCATACGAGGAAAACTTCACAAGGCTTGCACGATACGCTTCCGGCTTTGTCGTTACCCCCGAATGCAAAGTTGACCGCTTCTTTGGTGGGCTGAAGCCTAGCTTGCGGAAAGCATTAGCGATCCGTGACTTTGACAGCTATGAGGAGATTGTCCGATGTGCCCTTAAGGTTGAAATGGAGATCGGAGAATCACAGGGGTATCATGGGGACAAGAAGCGGAAGGTGGACTTCAATGTTGGTGGTCCGATGGATAAATCCAACGGCGCTAAGAAATTCCAGCACCCCACTTGCCAAAAGTGTGGAAAGAAGCACCCTGGGAATTGCCTTAGGGGGACAAGAAAATGCTTCAAGTGTGGAAGAGAAGGGCACCTAGCTATTAACTGTCAGCAAGAAGGACCCGCGGCTGCGACGGAGGGGAGGAACGCTCCGTTCGAACCTCAACGCATTGTTCAATGCTTCAAATGCAAAGAACCGGGTCATTTTGCGAATCAGTGCCCTAATCCAAGGGTTATCGGAGGCAATCAACAACCTCCAAGACAGCAAGGAAGAGCTTTTGCCATCACTTCTGCCGAAGTGAACCCCGACAACGAAGTGGTGACAGGTACGCTAGTTATTCATTCAAGAATAGCGAACGTACTTTTTGATTCAGGTTCTACGCATTCTTTTATATCTCAAAAGTTTAGTAGAATAATCCCTGCACCACCACAAATCATGGAAGTAAAGATGTCGGTGAGTACGGCAAATGGGGCAATCATTGCATCCCATGAGTATAAGTCCTCCCCTGTTATAATCTGTGGATTGAATTTCCCGGCGAACCTCGTCATACTCCCTTTGGTGGAATTTGATGCAATTCTTGGCATGGATTGGCTTTCCTTATATAGAGCCAACATAAATTGTCGGGAGAGGGAAATCACACTCCATATGGAGAATCGACCCCCGATTCTTTACAAGTGTCAGGAGGAAGATGAATCTCCTTTAACTCCATCATCTCAAGCATGGATATTACTGCCTTATGAGCACGCATATCTGGCCCAGATGATTGAGTCCAAGGAAGAAACCACCCTTGAAGAAATGCCTATTGTGAGGGAATTCGCTGAAGTATTTCCCGAGGAACTCCCTGGTCTTCCTCCAAGAAGAGATGTTGAGTTCTCAATTGAACTTATACCTGGGGCGCTACCAATATCCAAGACTCCATATAGAATGGCTGTGGTTGAGCTTGAAGAACTGAAGAAACAACTACAGGAGAATCTGGATAAAGGGTTTATACGCCCAAGTGCATCACCATGGGGTGCACCAGTCCTCTTCGTCAAGAAGAAGGATGGGTCAATGCGGCTTTGCATCGATTATTGTGAACTTAACAAAATCACGATAAAGAACAAGTATCCTCTCCCAAGAATCGATGACTTGTTTGATCAGCTGCGTGGAGCTCAATACTTCTCCAAGGTCGACTTGCGGTCGGGATATTATCAAGTAAGGGTGAAGAAGGAAGATATCCCCAAGACTGCTTTTCGTACAAGGTACGGGCACTATGAATTCATAGTAATGCCTTTTGGACTCACCAATGCTCCAGCAATATTCATGGACTTGATGAATAGAGTCTTTAGAGATTACCTAGATAAATTTGTGGTAGTCTTTATAGATGATATTCTAATATACTCCAAAACCAAGGAGGACCATGAGGAGCATTTAAGAACTGTACTGGAGACTTTGCGCAAGGAGAAGCTCTATGCCAAGTACAGCAAGTGTGAGTTCTGGTTGAAGGAGGTCTCATTCTTGGGCCATATCATCACAAGCAATGGGATATCTGTGGACCCCTCCAAAACAGATGCAATTGAGGGATGGCCGAGGCCAACATCGGTAACTGATATCCGTAGCTTCTTGGGGTTAGCTGGATATTATCGACGATTTGTGAGAAACTTCTCACGATTGTCCAACCCTCTTACCAAGCAAACTAGAAAGGGAGTAAAGTTTTCTTGGAGTGATGAATGTGAAGAAAGCTTCAAGGAGTTGAAAAGGAGGCTTATCACTGCACCTGTGCTCACTTTACCCACAAGTGGGGAGCTTTTTGTGGTATTCAGTGATGCTTCGAAGAAGGGCTTAGGATGTGTGCTGATGCAGAATGATAAAGTGATATCCTATGCCTCAAGACAGTTGAAAATCCATGAGCGAAACTATCCAACGCATGATCTGGAGTTGGCGGCGGTGATCTTTGCCATGAAAATCTGGCGGCATTATCTCTATGGAGAGAAATGTGAGATATATACGGACCACAAGAGTCTTAAATATATATTCACACAGAAAGAGATTAATATGCGCCAGAGAAGATGGATAGAGCTCATAAAGGATTATGACTGTTCAATACATTACCACCCTGGGAAGGCGAACAAGGTGGCGGATGCCCTAAGTAGAAAGGATCCAGCAATTCTATCAATGATGAGAATTGAGAAGGATCCAATCTTCTTAGACTTGATGAAGATGGACGTGGGAATCATAAAGAAGGGAACATCATCAATCCTTTCACAAATGATTGCCCAACCATCTCTTTTGGAAAGGTTAAAGGATGCTCAAAAGGATGATGCGAGAATCCAAGAAAAAGTGGAAGCTATCAAAAAGGGAAAATCCTCAGAGTTTAATGTTAATGAAGAAGGAATTGTGCGGTTTGGGAAAAGACTATGTGTCCCATCAAGTTCGGAGCTGAAGAAGGAACTTTTGGATGATGCACATAGTTCAAATTTCTCTATTCACCCAGGGAGCACAAAGATGTATCGATGTCTCCGAGAAAACTTTTGGTGGGATAATATGAAGAAGGAGATCGCCGAATATACATCAAAGTGCCTGGTGTGTCAGCAAGTGAAGGCAGAGAGGCAGAAGTCTAAGGGGATGATGCAACCATTGCCCATACCAGAATGGAAATGGGAGAACATCACCATGGACTTCGTCACTGGACTTCCAAGGACATCCAAAAGCAACAATGCAATCTGGGTTATTGTGGATCGTCTTACAAAGACTGCACACTTCATTGCTATTCGAGAGGATTTCTCTTTGGATCAACTGGCACGAATATATATCAGGGAAGTGGTACGGTTGCATGGAGTACCACTATCTATTGTGTCGGACCGAGATCCAAGATTTACCTCTAAGTTTTGGAAGAGTCTTCAACATGCTCTGAATACTGAACTGAACTTCAGTACGGCCTATCATCCTCAAACTGATGGCCAATCCGAGCGGACTATCCAAACACTTGAGGATATGTTGAGAGCGTGCTCAATGGACTTTAAAGGAGGATGGGATCAACATCTTCCTCTAGTTGAGTTCTCTTATAATAATAGTTTCCACTCGAGCATCCAAATGGCATCATATGAAGCCCTATATGGGAAAAGGTGCAGAACACCGGCATGTTGGGATGAGGTCGGTGAACGTAAGCTGCTTGGACCAGAAATGGTCGAAGAAATGGTGGAGAAGGTGAAAACCATTCAGCAACATATCAAGGCAGCCCAAAGTCGACAGAAGAGTTATGCAGATAATCGTCGACGAGACCTTGAGTTTAAAGTCGGAGACATGGTGTTTTTACGCATATCTCCGTGGAAGAAGGTCATGAGGTTTGGAAAGAAAGGGAAGTTAAGTCCAAGGTACATAGGCCCATTCGAGATTCTTGATCGTGTTGGGGCTGTGGCCTATCGACTAGCACTTCCACCTACTATGGCCAAGGTGCATGATGTCTTCCATGTATCCCTCTTAAGGAAGTACATACCAGACCCTTCACATGTACTCTCTTCTGAGGTGGTACAATTAGAAGACGATCTTTCTTATGAGGAGCAACCAGTGAAGATCTTAGATCGTAGAGAAAAAGTTCTACGAAATAAGACAATGCCCCTCGTCAAGGTGTTGTGGAGAAACCACAAGTTTGAAGAAGCAACTTGGGAGTCGGAGGATATGATGAAGCTAAGTTACCCACATTTGTTTTAGTGTGGGAAAAGGAAAATTTCGAGGGCGAAATTTCTTAAGGGGGGAATGTTGTAACGACCCAAAGTTTCATTAATGGAAAATCCCTCTTGATCCAGTTAAATGTTTCTTTATTAAAAATGTTTTTTTTAATAAGATGTCAACTTCTTTAGTTTTATGTTAAGATTTGTGACCGTTACTTTTATAGCCGTTGAACAGTGGTCATCTGAGTAGTATAAATATAAGGCTTTAACGAAACCATTTCTACTCAGACAAAGGAAGCGATGGCCTCATCCAGTAGAATTGCCCCTTACGAAGCCCATTTTTCAGAGCTCGGAAAGGAGGTGGCGTCTTTGGGCTTTGCCCTTGACCAAGCCCAAGCTGAGCTTCATCAAGTCAAGCTCGAACGTGATCGTCTACGGGAAAAATGGAAGTTGATAGAGATCACCACTCGAGCGATGTTATCCGAGCAACCCCAAGAGTCTGTCACCATCGCACACCTTACCCTTAGGTCTTATGCGGCTATTTTAAGGGGTTATGTAACAAATAAGTAGCACCATGTTCATGTACATTATTTTTGTATATAATAATGAATATAATTTCTAGTCATTTTTGATGCATTGTAATTAGTTTTTAAAGTACAAATGATGTTTTTAGTTATTATTTAATTAAGAATTATATTTTATTAAATTAAAGGATTTTTGAATTAAATAATATTTTAATAAAATATTATTATTAATATTAAATTAATTTTTATTAAATATAAATGATCTTATAATTTTATGAATGCAATTAAAATTTTTATTAAGGTTTGAAAGCCATTTCTGTCAAAACCCGTGAATTTTTTATAAATGTCGGTTTTTATTTTAAAAGTGAAAATTCACATATTTAGAAAATTATTTAGATAAAATAAATATTATTTTTGGAATCAGGACGTCGAAATTATCCAACGGTGAATTTTTCATAATTTTCTGAGACAGTCCAATTTTTGTGTAAAAATTAAATACCTTTTAAATATATAATGTGATTTATGACATCATAATGACCCAATGGTGATGTAATAAAATACCATAATCCTTAGGTTCGGCCAATATATGTTTTATCATTAAAATAATGAGGTTTTGGGTTTGTTTGACTCACTTTTCAAAGCATTAATGGAGCCCTCAAGACTTATTCAACACTTTGCTTTTTTAAATTAATTTCCATGGGAGTGTGACTCACCTCCACATAAGCAACCCTAATTTTTTAATAAGTTCGGACCTTGGCCTTATAAAATATTATTTTCCTCTCTCCTTTTCCAGAAACCATGGGCAAATACCATGGGATGGTTTGTGGTTTGGATTATTTTAATATAAGGGGTCCCAAACCTAAATAATAAAGAATTCTCTCACCTTTCCTATATAAACCCACCCAAGCTCCCACTTCCTCCTCACTCAAAGCCCTTGAAGTTCGTCCAACCTCTGCCCTACTCTCTCTATAATCCTCTCAAGGTGCCCCAAGCTCCCAAGAAGCCTCTCACAAGCCTCTCTCTAGCCTTTGGAAGCACACTTCCAAGTAAGGGTTTTTTCTTCCTTTCTCATTTTTTGTCAATTTTCTTTAAGTTGTATTTCCCTTTTAATTTAATTTATGAATGTTGGGGTATGGTTTCGCACCTCCCCCATACTGCCCTCTTATTGTTTGAATGATGGGATAACCCTTTCTCTCTCATTAAATGCCTCCCATGTACACCCGTTACTATGCCGAAATTCCGAAAGGAACTTCTCTCTCTTCTTTTATATTCAAGCAATACTTTTGTATCATGAATCTAAATTCCATTTCTGTTGTTGGGACATGTATATATATGATCTCCTTACTGTCCATTTCATGTAAATATTATGAGGAACCCCTTTCTCTCTCATCAACCTTTTTTATGAATTCTTATGTCACGCCGTTACGCTGCCGAAATCGCACCAATTTTCTAAGCCAATGTCTTTGTGTAGTGAATACCATGCCCATTTCTCCATCAAGGGTATTCACCTTTATGCACATATACGTATTGATTGTAAAGTTTCATGTATGAATTCCACATTCCTTTATCGTGGAAGAAATGATTATGTTTTATGAATCCATTTTTTATGATCCATGTGGCACACTTATGCAAGAAATGAAATGTTTAAGAAGGGTGCGCCCTGATAGCGCTCCAATGCATTGGGTAAAGTATAGTATCATGATACGTCATGTGCAATGAGTGTTGACTCATGCTAATTCAAGTGCAACGAGGGTTTACTCGTGCTTCAAGTGCAATGAGGGTTTACTCATGCTCCATGTGCAATGAGCCTTGGCTCATGCTAATTCAATGTTAAGTGTTGTTGCCACATTTCCATGTTATGATTATCATGCTTTATCATGCCTTTATGTTCATGTCTCTCTTATGCTCTATTGATATGACTATTGCCTAACATGTATTGTACTCCTCATGTTATTCATTATGTACTCCCTTACTGGGCTTTATAGCTCACCCTTTTCTTATGCATGTCCTCAGGTTATCCCATGCAATGCTAAGTACGAAGGAATGTAGTGGTCATGTAAAGGAAGTTTTCAATAAGGATGTTGTATTTCGAGTTTAAAGTTTTTATGTAATGATCCTAAGCCCCAAAGACACTAAACCTCTCGATCTCCTTTGTTGTATCAAGTGAAGTTTTATGTAATAAAGCATGTTTAAGTTGTGATAAAAAGCAGGGTTGTCATACACCCATACCACAATACCAACATCAACCCATGATAGAAAATAAACTATACATGAGGAATATAACATGTCTGAATGTACATGTTTCCATTCTTATTTTCTCAAATTAATTACCATGTTACCATTCATTTATTCACAAAATTTAATAAACATGTTACCATTCATTATTTTCCCAAATGAATGATCATGATTCCATTATATATTTCCCACAAATAAACGACCATGTTACCATTTATTAACTCTCTCAAAGTAAGAACTCTGTTTTTTAATATAAAAATCTTTGGAATATTCTTGATGTTATTCCAGAGAAGTGCCTTCAGACGGCGTGCGATTCTGAGCCCCGGTGTGGCCAGAATTAATTTTTCAGTGTGTTCACACTGGGAACGCAAAATAAATGGGATAAATCCTAAACGGAGTATCAGATCAGAGATCTGAGTGCACAGATGGGTCTGGATTGGGGTTTTTAACCTAGAAACGACATAAAACATGTCAGTGCGGGACGTTTGGACCCCTCGCTCGCTATCAGAACTTGAAACAGATAAATTAAATAATTAATTTATTCATTTAATGTGTTAATTCAAGTATCTCTTAAACGGTGGCTTGGATTGTGAAATTGAGGGCACCGTTGAGTCCAGAATGTACTGTTTACCCTAGGAGGGGTGTAAATTTCGCTCGTGCGGGCCATCAGGGAAAAATGGCCTTAGGGGCGTTTTCATAATTTTGCGGCCTCAGGCATTGAGTTAAATAACTTTTGAACGAGGACTCAGATTAAAATTCTGAGACCTCTGTTGTGCTTGGGAGGTGGTGTTTACCCTAGGTGCAACCTAATTTTTCATTTCATTTTGGGTTTCAGATGCAGATTTAGTTTGGGATGAGTTTTAATTAATTAAGAGATTAATTAAGTTTCCCTTATTTAACCTATCTCTCCTCCATTACTTCTTCCTCCTGGTGGAAGGAGCTCCCAACCAAGGAGCTCTCAACCAAAAGCTCCTCCTCCCTCTTTCAAGCTTTGGTGGTTGCATATCCAGCCAAGGAAAACCCTTGCGACGCTTCGGGCGAAGACCATCAAGGTAGGCGGTTGTTGTTCTTGTTTTTAAATCCATAGCCTTCTTTGAATCCCAACTATAGTGTCAAATTGTTGTTATTTCTTCGAGAAAATCCCATGAATGCATAGTATATTTATTTCTTTTTCTGACGCTTGTTATGGATTTCAATTTCGAGTTTCGGGAATCCCGCAAATGTCCGGTGATGTTTGCAGGTATTTGGTTTTTTTCGGCAGGTGTCGATGGCGGAGCACGAAAGTCGCAGCTAGTGGGCTTCAGCGGAGGTCCGGGCGAGCGGCGAACAATGGCGGCCTCAAGCTTGTGGGACAGCGCATGCTCTCTTCAATGGAGCAGGCGGACTGGCGAGCAGCTTCAGCAACCGGCGACTGCAGGTGAGGTCGTGTGCGACGGCGAGGGGGCTTCAACGCAAGCGAGCAGCTAGGGCGGCCTGGCGACGGCGAGGCTGAGGCTGACCGGGGCTCCTCCGGGCAAGCCGGGGGCGACGACCTCTGCCGGTGAGGGTCACAGCGGCGACCACTAGTCACATGGGAGGAGAAGGACCCGTGAAACGTGGGTCCTGTTATTGATGAGGGGGAGACCGAAAATGGGGGAAAAAGGAAAAGAAATAAAAAGTAAAATAAAAATTGTTAATTAGTTTATAATAATAATAATTATATTATTATTATTATTATTATTGAAATGATTTATTTATCATAAATCATTCGCAGGGTTCCCGATTTGGGCACCTTCTATGGCGACACCTCTCTTAAATTGAGATGGAGATTTTGAGACGGTCTCAGGAATTTTTAATTCATGAGACAAGGGGCTCGGGGCGCGACACGATGTTAAGTGGTTTGGCGTTTTCCCCGGGGGGTTCTTGTTTTGGATGGCGCTGACACATATGACGTCCGTTTTGAGTGCCATATGTGGTGTTGCGACCCTGGTGCTGAAGAGGTGTATTCCATTGTGGTTTTGGGCATTGAAGCCAGAGTTGAGGCGTGGGCCCCATGGCCTGTATTTCGAGCTGCGTGCAGCGCTTTACAACATTTTCATCGAACATCCGTTCAGGGCATGCGAGTAGTTAATTCTGAGTGTTTTTCTGAGGGCGTTGCAATGGAACAATCTGCCCGCTTTAATTCTGCACGATGGTGTAGGCCCCACGAGGGCCGTTTGGGCGTTGATGGTGATTTTTCCAGCTTTATCATCGGGTGTCCGTTTCGGACAAATGAATAGTCTAACTTGTGTAATTTTTCAAGAGGATCACAATGGTGCGGTCCGTTCGTTGTGCTTCGAGACTAGGATGTGGGTCCCGCGTAGCACTACTCGTGTGCGGTGCACCAGAGTGCATCTTTTTTTCCGGATATCCATTCCACTCAAGTGAGCAGTCATTTTGATGTGTTTTCCCGAGGGGATCGCAATGGTGAGATGCGCCAGACTGTTTTCGGGGCCGAGGATCAGGATCACAGGACGCAGTTCGGGCGTAATGCTGTGTTGGCGACTTTTCTATCGGATATCCGTTGGAGGCGAGTAAGTAGTTGATCTCGCATGATTTTCTATGAGAATTACAACCGTGTAATATGTTCAGGCGAGTGGATCCTCTTATGCAATATTATTAAATGTGTAAATATGAAAGGTGTACCGGTGGAGGGTCTTCTTGCGGGGTTTGCAGAGATCCCTTGGCGTGTGATCGCATTAACTCTTAGGAGAGTGAAGTGAATGCTTGAACTGATTTACTTGGTCGTGCATGGTATGATGAGGTGGCAAGTTGGAGTTGTTACATTAATCTTTCGCGTTGACGTTGGGTGTCATGTGAACGATGGAATTTGGGCTGGAACGTGGTATACTCTATATGTATATGAGAAAGATTGCCAGGTACATGTAGATTTTTTGGACCTGAGAACGTTTGTGTGCTTGGTTGGGGTTGACTTGGGGCCACACCTAGTGTGGGCCTCATGTGCGTGTCATGTTCTAATTTTCATACCTTTGACCTCTCACGATGTAGAGGGTCCCTTTGTTCTCGTTTTTTGACCAGCAGGGTTGAGTTTTCCACTGGTTCGGTTCATGTTTGTTGACCAGCATGGTTGAGTTTTCCCTTGGATCTGTTCTCGTTTGGCCAATAGAGATGGTTTGGTTCCTCTGTTTCTTCAACTATGAGGGGTTTCAGTATCGTGCCCATTTCACCAAACCACGACACCATTTATGACTACGTGTGCTCATACAACATGGGTGTTTTCCAACTTTCTGGGATGAGTTGTCTCATTCCGCTTTGACAGTGACTCAGCGGATTGGAGCATGATCGCCCTGAGAGGCCGGGGAGTTTCTCTGATCCCTTTCTGTTCCCTGGTAGAGTTCTTGTGGTTTCGGGGTGAACAACACATTACGCGGGCACCGATCCTCTACCCAAGAGGTTGTTTCCAGTAGGGCTTTCCAGTGGGGTACCATCCATTAGGGATGGCTAGAGCAGTACCATCCAGTAGGGATGGCCAGTGGGTTACCATCCAGCAGGACTGGCCAGTGGGGTACCATCTAGTAGAGATGGCCAGAGCAATACCATCCAGTAGGGATGGCTAGTGGGTTACCATCCAATAGGGATGACCAGTACAGCGATGTTCACCGAGCAGTACCATCCAGTTGGGATGGCCAGAGTGGTTCTGGGTTTACCTCTAGTGGGGCTAGAAAGTGGTCCTGGATGCCGGGTTTACCTCCAGCTGGGCTGGGAAGTGGTCGCTGATGCCATGTTTACCTCCAGCTGGGCTGGGAAGTGGTCCCCGATGATGGTTCCAAGCCTCCCTTCATTAGAGTACACTTTTACGGGACTCGGCATCGGGACCCGTCGAAGACTTTAGCTGGGTCTCCCTCCAGTGGATTACCCTATTATAGGACTGGGTAGTGTGGAACCCGTCGACTCTTGTCGGGTCACCCTCCAGTGGGAACGCATCGACTTCCAGGGATCACCCTCCAGCGGGGCTGGACAGGGGGTTGCATGTCGACATTGAGGATACCTCTCGACTGCGGGGCAGTGACGAGGTGTGGTTTTACATTCCCCCAGAACTCTCATGTACGAGGGACGCATTCCACACCAAGACACGTCCTTGATACACGACCTAAAACCGTGCAGGGTGAGTCAGCGCCACCCAAAGCGGATAGTGTCAAGGTGCAGCGATTTGATCCCCTTGACTTGCAGTTTTGGGCAGACGTGCAGGATGATGGGCATCGATGGTGTTTACTTCTAGGACTGTTGGCCACTCACTTTCTTGGGATGAGCTACCGGATGGAGATCCCCTTACGACCTTGTTCAGGCTTCTTGTCGATCATATGTATATATATATACCTTGTTTTAGTAAACATTTCATGGATTTAGTTACTCTCCTTCCAGGAGAGGCGAAGACGTGCGGGGTATGCCACGTGCTTTCCATGTCTAGATTCTCGTGGTTGGATGAGTCTAATCTCTTTCTATAGGTAGAGAAAACTCTATGGGAAGTTCATCTTCTCACCAGTTACAACTCTTTGTGTCTGGACGAGTCTACCTCCTTTTTCACGTTGGGTTGAGCTGGACTCTCTACTGTTACTCTTACTGCACTCTAAATTGTACTCTTCTACTTTCCCTATTTGATCTACTGGTCACCCTTCAGTACCTCCTTTGTTGCTCCCTCGAGCCTTTGGGGTATCCTACTGAGTATTTTTATACTCACCCCTGCTTGGGCTTTGACCGTACTTGGTTTACCCTTGCAGAAGACGGACAGGTTGGGCGTGACTTCAGTGGAGCATAGGAGTTCGAGAGCTTAGACCGCGTGTAGTGGTTGGAGTCGGGGTTCCAGGTGGGGGACCCTTCCAGGTGGTTTTCTTTTTTTTACCTGTTGTCAGGTTGTGGCACTTTTCTAGTTGGGTGCATGTTTTTGCCCATTTCTTTTTAGTTTACCTCAGCACATGCTTGTACTATTTAGAGGACGATTCACTTTTTTTGATTATTTATAGCAGTTGGTACTATACTTTTCTTTTTACTCTGCACTTTTTCATTGAGTGTGCTATGTGTTTCTGTACAGGTACTCAGGCAAAGGCCTCCCATAGTTGTTTAGCCTTCGGTGCTTATAGCCAGCCCCTGGCCTATGGAGGTAGGCTTGGGGTTGTTACGGCTTGAGCCCGGGTAGGGTCTGGTCATGAATAAGTGGTATCAGAGGTGATTCATTCCATGGGATGTTGTTTGGACGTCCCTAAAAAGGAATTGGTTGGGATTTAGGGAAATAGTGTTAACGTGTCTTGAGAGAGGCTCTCAGGCCCGGGAGTCCAGTGATGGTGTGTCAGCCAACGTTTCAATTCACCAGGACCCTGATAAGCCTCTTGTCGACTCGGCATGCTGAGGCACTCGTTGTAGGGAAAATTGGTTTGTGTATCACATAGGACTGAGTCTTTGATTGTCTTTATTGAGTCATCTCCCCATCGTTGTTGTTGTTGTGATATACAAATATGCTCATCTGACCGCGACACTCCTTGATAATATTTAGGATGTCTCCGCGAAGACTGCCTGCCAAGATACCAGCTTTGGTTCATGACGATGACCCTGTGAGCTACAAGGCCTTAGTCCAGGACCCATCATGCGAGCTCCTTTTTCCGGGTGGGATGATAGCTGCACCCCCACCTGTTGAGTAGTATACATCATTATTAGAGTAGGTTGAGCTTGAGCGCAGGTCGAGCACACACCGTAAGTTCCAGCGATAGAGACCGCTGAGGTTCAGTGGTGAGCCAAACCCTCAGGAAGCCGAGGTTTGGATAGAGATAGTGGTTCTCCTTTTCATGCTTATACAGGCACCGAAAGGTCTTCTGGTGGCTTTGGCTGCCATCCTTTTCTGTGTAGCAGCTTGGCGTTGGTGGAGTCTGGTGAATCATTTTCTTGACGATTCTTCGCTTTCGTGGGGCGACTTCAGTTGTTATTTTGTGAGGATTTTTTCCCTTCATGCTTTCACTCCATTCGAATTCAGGAGCTCCTTCAGTTTTAGTAGGGGGGGGGATGATGGTGGCCGAGTACGTGGCTAGTTTCCAGATTGTGAATGCTTTTACCCGGACATGGTCCAGGACGGCAACATCCGAGCATGAATGTTTGAGCTGGGTCTCCGCCGAGAGATTCATGCTGTCATAGTACCCTTGGGAATTTCCACATATGTTGGGGTGATAGATCAGGAGCTGTTGATAGAGATATTCCTGTCATGTTTTAGAGTTGGTGGTGGCAGTAGGCACGTTGGAGCCGAGACGTCTTCCATAGCCATTGAGCGTCGGCATGCAGAACCTCGACACAAGTGGCTTACTGACAACTGGAATCAGGGGCGTGTTTGTACACAACAGTGGAACCGAAGGGCACCAGTGCATCCCAAAGAGAGTCGGGGCTATTATTGTGATGGGAGAGGTCACCTGGCATGGGACTGCCCGACCAGGCATGCAGAGAGCTTCAGGCAGGCAGCACGTGCACCACCGTGGTAGAGGTAATGTCATGATTGGAGTAGCGCCAAAGAGGTGGTGCTATCAGATGAGCGGGAGGAGCTGGTAGTGGGCGACATCTTTACGAGGTCTTCCCATCACCACTAGGCGGTCCACGTTAGGCTTCGGGAGTTGACAGTTGGGACCACAGATAGCTGCGAGAATTGGATATCTTTGATCCTAAAGAGCATGAGGTGATAACAGGTACACTTTACGACTCTTCTACTTTTTATAGTATAGTTATTAGACTCAGTGTGTGAAAAGATTTTCTCCCAGGTCCTTGCTTGAGTTGTTACCAGGGAGATGTGGGGTGTCGGTGTAACCCTGTGTTAGCATTTTAGAAGGCGTAGAACCTTTTTCTTTAGTTGATGGTGTCAACTCGTTCGCTCTTCTAGCGTGTAAGAGAGTCTTGTTCATGGGAAATCGACTGTGAAATCTTTCATGACTAGATATCCTTGGGTGTTTCACCATATAGATATTCTAAATGAGGGAATCACTGGTCTTTGACCCGGGTCCAAACAGTGATTCCTGTCACGGCGTGCGATGTAGGGGTTTGTCCGAGGAGGTTAGCTACACCCGAGAGACTTCGGTCTATTTGAGACCGTGCAAAGGGATGGCGAGGTTCTCTACCGCATTGCCCTAACCCCAAAGGCTGGTTTGGGTTCATAGCATCTCCCGTGTGACTCACCCAAGAAAAAGTGTGCCTGCCCCTATGCACATCATCAGTGAGGGAGGACCTGGGGTGAACAGATCAAATCATTTAGTCTGTGCACGGTGACGTAGAACTGTGCAAAAGTTCTTTTGAGTATGGGAGTGCCAGGTGCGGGCTTAGTACCCTGTGTTGTTCACTGGTTTTGATTTTCGGGGATGAAAATCAGGAAGGAGGGAATGATGCAAGAACCCTGTTTTTGACTATAAATGAATTTGGAATATTATTGATGTTATTCTAGAGCAGCGCCTTCAGACGGGGTGCGATTTCGAGCCCCGATGTAGCCGAAATAAAGATTTTAGTGCGTTCACACTAGGACGCCAAATAAACGGGATAACTCATAAACGGAGTTTCGGATCAGTGATCTGGGTGCACGAATGGGTACTGATTGGAGTTTTTACCCTAGTAACGACATAAAAAATGTCGGCGTGGGACGTTTGGAACCCTCGATCTCTATTGGAATGTGAAACGGATAAATTAAATAATTAATTTCTTCCTTTAACGTCTTAACATAAGTATCTCTTAGACGGTGGCTCGGATTTGGAAACTGAGGGTACCGTTGAGTCCGGAACATTCCATTTACCCTAGGAGGGGTGTAACATTCATGAGGGCGGACCGTCAGTGAAAAATGGCCCAGGGGCATTTTCGTAATTTGGCGGCCTCGGGCATTAAGTTCAATAACTTTTGAACGGTGCCTTGGATTAAAATTATGAGACCGCCGTTGTGCTCAGGAGGTGGTGTTTACCCTTGGTGCGGCCTAATTTTTCATTGTGTTTGGGGTTTGGGATGCAGATTTAATTTGTGATGAGTTTTAATTAATTAAGGGACTAATTAATTTTCCCTTATTTAACCCATCTCTCCTCCCTTGTTTCTTCCTCCTGGCGGAAGGAGCTCCCAACCAAGGATCTGTCAACCTCATGCTCCTACTCCCTCTTTCATGCTTTGGCGGTTGCGAATCCGACCAAGGAAAACCCTTGCGAATCATCGGGCGAAGCCCATCGAGGTAGGCGGTTGTTGTTTTCGTTTTTAATTCAGGAGCCTCCTTTGAATCCCAACTATAGTGTTGAATTGTTGATATTTCCTCGAGAAAATCCCATGTATGCATAGTATATTTCATTCTCTTTCTGATGCTTGTTAAATATTTCTATTTCGAGTTCTGGGGATCTTGCAAATGTCAGGCAAAGTTCGCGGCTATTTGGGTTTTTCCGGCGGGTGTGGACGATGGAGCACGGTAGTCGCAGCTAGTGGGATTCAGCAAAGGTTCGGGCTAGCGGCGCATGACGGCGACCTTAGGCTGGTGGGGTGGTGCGTGCTCTATTTAGCAGATCAGGTAGCCTCGCGAGTGGCATCAGTAGCCGGCGGCCGCCGGTGAGGTCGAGCGCGACGGCGAGGGGGCTTTAGAGCAGGCGAGCGACTAGGGCGGCCTGACAACGATGAGGCTGATGCTGAGTGGGGCTCCTCCGGGTGAGCTGGGGGCGACGACCTCCGCCGGTGAGGGTCGCAGCAGTGACCACTGGTCGCGTGGGAAGAGAAGGACCCACGAAACGTGGGTCCTATTCTTGATGAGGGGGAGACTGAAAAAGGGTAAAAATGAAAAGATATAAAAAATAAAATAATAATTATTAATTAGTTTATAATAATAATAATAATATTATTATTATTATTACTGAAATGATTTACTTATCATAAATCATTCACAGGGAACCCGATTTGGGAACCGTCTGCAGTGACGCATCTCTTAAATTGAGACGGAGATTTTGAGATGCTCTGGGGAATTTTTAATTCTCGAGATAACGGGCTTGGGGCGAGACACGATGTTAAGTGGTTTGGCGTTTTTCCTGGGGGTTCTTATTTTGTACGGTGCATACACATCTGACGTCCGTTTTGAGCGCCGTCAGCGGCGTTTCAACCCTGGTGCCGAGGCAGAGTTTTCTAGTGTGGTTTCGAACATTGAAGCAATAGTTGAGGCATGGGTCCCATGAACCATCTTTCTAACTGTGTGTAGCTCTTTACAACTTTTTCATCGGACATCCGTTCAGGGCGTCCGAGTAGTCAATTCTGAGTGATTTTCTGAGGGCGTTGCAATGGAACAATCCGGCCGCTTTAATTCTACACAATGGTGTGGGCCCCACGAGGCCTTTTTGTGCATTGACGGTGATTTTTCCAGCATTATCACCGGGTATCCGTTTCGGACAAATGAATATTCAAACTTGTGTACTTTTTCGAGAGGATCGCAACTGTGCGGTTCGTTCATTGTGCTCCGGGACTGGGATGCGGGTCTCACGTAACACCACTCGTGTGTGGTGCGTCGAAGGGAATCTTTTTTTCTTGATATCCATTCCACTCATGTGAGAAGTCCTTTTGATGTGTTTTCCCGTGGGGATCGCAATGGTGCGATGCACCCGACAGTTTTCGGGGCCGAGGCTCGGGATCACGGGACGCCGTTCTGGCGTAAAACTGTGTTGGAGACTTTTCTGTTGGATATCCATTGGAGGTGAGTAAGTAGTAGATATCGCATGTTTTTCCGTGAGGAATACAACGGTGTAATATGTTCAGGTGAGTGGAGCCTTTTACGAAATCTTATTAAATGTGTAATTATGAAAGGTGTACCGGTGGAGGTTCTTCCTGTGGTGTTTGCAGAGAACCCTTGAAATTTGATCGCATTCACTCTTGGGAGAGTGAAGTGAATGCTGTAAGAGATGTTCCTAGCCGTGCCTGGGCCAATGAGGTGGCAAGTTTGAGTTGTTATGTTATGCCATCACGTTGACGTTGGGTGTCGTGTGAACGATAGCCTTCGGGATGGAACGTAGTATACTCTAGGATTATACGGGAACGCTTGAAAGGTACTTGTGGATGTTTTTACCTGAGAACGTTTGTGCGCTTGGTTGGGGTTGGCTTTGGGCCACATGTCGTGTGGGACCCATGTGTGTGTCATGTTCTGCTTCGCGTACCTTTGACCTCTCACGACGTAGAGGGTCCCTTTTTGTTATCATTTTTTTGACCAGCAGGGTTGAGTTTTCCCCTAGTTCGGTTCTCATTTGTTGACCAGCGGTGTTGAGTTTTCCCCTGGTTCTATTCTCGTTTGGCTGACAAATATGGTTTGGATCCACTATTTCTTCATCTGTGAGGGTTTTCAGTACCGTTCCCTTTTCACCGGACCATGACACCATTTACGACTACATGTGCTCATACAGAGTGGGTGTTTTCCCACTTTCTAGGATGAGTTGTCTCAGTCCACTTCGACAGTGACTCAGTGGATTGGAGCGTGATCTCCCTGAGATGACGGGGAATTTCTCCCGTCCCATTGTGTTCCCTGGTAGTGTTCTTGTGGTTTCGGTGTGACCAACACATTACGCGGACACCGATCCTCTACCAAGGAGGGTGTTTCCAGCTGGGCTAGCCAGTGGGGTACCATCCAGTAGGGATGGCCAGAGCAGTACCATCTAGTAGGGCTGGCCAGTGGGTTACCATCCAGCAGGGCTGGACATTGGGGTACCATCTATATGGGATGGCCAGAGTCGTACCATCCAGTAGGGATGGCCAGTGGGTTACCGTCTAGCAGGGATGGCCAGTATAATGGTGTTCACCGAGCAGTACCATCCATCCGGGATGGCCAGAGTTGTTCTGGGTTTACCATCAGTAGGGCTAGGAAGTGGTCCCTGAAGCCGGCTTTACCTCCAGCTAGGCTGGAAAGTGGCCCCTAATGCTGGGTATACCTCCAGCTGGGCTGGGAAGTGGTCCCCGATGACGGTTCCGAGCCTCCCTCCAGTGGAGTACCCTTTTACGGGACTGCGCATTGGGACATGTCGATGACATTATCCGGGTCGCCCTCCAATGGATTACCCTTTTTCAGGACTGGGAAGTGTGCCTTCCATCAACTCTTGTCGGGTCTCCCTCTAGTGGGAACCCGTCGACTTCCAGGGATCACCCTCTAGCAGGGCTGGGCAGGGGGTCGCCTGTCAACTTTGAGGAGACCTCTCGACTGCAGGGAAGTGACGAGGTGTGGTTTGACGTTCCCCCAGAACTATCAAGTTCGAGGGGAGCATTACCCAATGAGAAGCGTCCTTGAGATGCTACCTAAAACCATGCGGGTGAGTCAGCACCGCCCAAAGCGGATAGTGTCAATGTTCAGTGATTTGAGCCCCTTGACATGCAGTTTGGGGCAGACGTGCAGAATGCTGGGCATCGATGGTGTTTACTTCTGGGACTGTTGGCTACTCACTTTCTTGGGCTGAGCTACGGGATGGAGACCCCCTTACGCCCTTGTTCAGGCTTCTTATTGAGCATATGTATATGTATATACCTTGTTATAGGACCCATTTCTTGGGTTTGGTTACTCTCCTTCTAGGAGAGGTGAAGACGCGCGGGGTATTCCACGTGCTTTTTGTGTCTATCTTCTCATGGTTGGATGAGTCTACACTCCTATTATAGGTAGAAAAGACTCAATGGGAAGTTCATCTTCTCACCATTTCCAGCTCCTTGTGTTTGGACGAGTCTACCTCCTTTCTCTTGTTGGTTTGAGATGAACTCTCTACTGTTACTCTTATTACACTCTCGGTTGTACTCCTCTACATTCCCTGTTCGATCTACTGCTCACCCTTTGGTACCTCCTTTGTTGCCCCCTCAAGCCTTCGGGGTATCCTACTAAGTATTTTTATACTCACCCCTGCATGGGCTTTGCCCGCACTTAGTGTGCCCTTGCAGACGACAAACATGTTGGTCGTGACTTCAGTGGAGGTTAGGAGTTTGGGAGCTTGGACCGCATGTGGTGGTCGGAGTTGGGGTTCTAGGTGGGGGACCCTTCCAGCTATGTTTCTTTTGTTTACCTGTTGCTTGGTTGTGGCACTTTTCTGGTTGGGCACATGTTTTTTCCCTTTTCTTTTCAGTTTACCTCAGCACTTGCTTGTACTGTATTGAGGCCGATGCACTTTTGTGGTTTATTTATAGCAGTTGGTACTTTACTTTTCTTTTTTACTCTGCACTTTTGCATTGAGTGTGTTGTGTTTGTGTGTAAAGATACTCAGGAAAAGGCCTCCCCATGTTGTTTAGCCTTCAGCGCTTGCCACCAGCCATTGGCCTATGGAGGTGGGCTTAGGGTAGTTACGGCTCGAGCCTTGGTTGGGTCGGGTCGTGACACCTAATTAATTCAATAATTAATTATCCACATCAAACCCATTAAAAATTCAATAATCTTTTAATCATCTTAATCTCATTACTAATTCAAAAATTAGTCATCACATAATTCTTTTTAATTAATTCCCCAATTAATTAAGCACGTCAATCCCTTTAATCAATTCCTTAATTAATTATCTCAATCCTAAAATCGATATTCTCGTTATTAATCCGAAAATTAATTATCAATATCACAACATGAATATCACATAATTAATTTCAATATTAACTATATGAAATATGTGATTCAATATTCTCAAAATTAATCCAAAAATTAACTATCAATCTCACAACATCAATATCGCATAATAAATTCCACAATTAATTATTTTAACTCTATAATTAAACATTCTTATAAATAATCAAATAAATTATTTTCAATTTCAAAAAATAAATATCACCTAATTAATTCCACAATTAATTATCCCTAAATCACACAATTCCCTAATTCCCTCTTTAATTAATTGACCCTATTAATTATTTTTTTAGAAATAATAATTTGCAAACAAATATAGAAATAATATAATTATCATACTCGTTATAAAAATCATGACTATGGGATATGAATTTTAGACCACCTACATCAACCGACAATGATCACGTTCCTAATAGAAATCATCAAAATTTGGCTACACAACAACATAGATATCAATATGTATCTAAAACCCCTAATCCAAGATTAAAAAATCAGGATATTTTTAATTACAAATGTTTTTCTATAAGCCAAGATCAAGATTAACAAAATCTAGATATAGATTTAACTAATAAGAGAATAACTTCTTCCAAAATAATAAAATATGGGAAGATGAACGTGATATAATCCACTTATCAGGAGAAGAGATGATCTTCTATCTAGGATTTTAATCATGAAAAATAAATGTTATATGACCTTGTAATCCCTTTGAGAAGTTGTAAAATCATCCAAAATCATGTTGGTCTGGGTTTTGGTTGAATAGGTAATGTTTCGGGGGTTCGGGTGGAATTAAAACTAATTTTTAGGCCATTAGAAATACCATACATGGTTTCCTCAGCAGGGGTGCATTTATTTTCCAAACTATGCACCATCCTTGTGAACCCTCAATCATCAAGGATATGTTTTTTCCTAGGATAGAGTCATGGTTTTCTATAACCATGCTCCAACCATACAAAACATGATTTTCTCCAATTTTTATAAATTTTCCCCCAAACATACCCCAATGTAAAACCTCATTGAAAGGTTCTTAAATAAAATCAAAATGTACCTCAACAGAAGCTTGATCCAACTACAAATAATTAATCATCTTACATTATTCATTTTGGATGTCTAAGGTTGATTTCATACAATCTCTTTATAAAGTTGAAAAAAATCTAAAAGTGGTAAATGGTTCATATCATATTGGTAGTAACTTAATTATGAATAGTTGTATGAACTCTTAAAAATAAATAGAATTAGTGTCATAGTTAAACAATATTCCTGCTTAAAGTTCCTTACAGGTTGTAATAACCTTTGAAATCTATTAATTGGAACTTGTAAATAATCACTTACATATATGGAGGTAAGTGTAAATGATTTTATTTAGATTGTTATAATAAAATTTGAAAAAGATATTCACATTTCATACAACATCATGTTTAAATATGAACCTTTGTAAAACCACAATGAACATAGAAATAAAATACTTTATGGAGTAACAAAATAAAATGGGTAGTTTGACCACATTTTAAATTAGATAAACTCTTCGAGGAAACCATTAATTCACACTTTAACCTATATTATTTACAATTTAATGATCTAAAATAACTATAGTTAAGTGTTTCATTGATGGAGATGTGAAAAATGATCCAAATTCAAGTGGAAATAAATGATGTGATGCCACAAAATAATTCTATTCTACTAAAACTAGATATTTATTGGGAAATACTATATATAAATCATTATTTTTAAAGTGTTGAACACTGCATAACTTTCATTATTTGTTATAAAAATATGTTGTATAAAAACATTTATATTTTAAATATGTATCTTACTTATAATTCTCCAAAAAGTATGGGATTGGAATTAAGGTTTTGGATATCGTTATTACTCAAATTTAGGCATTCTGAAAAGTTGATTCCAAAAACGATTTTTTAATAGAGAATATTTCTTTATATCATATGTTTTAAACACATCCCTCTTTAAGGTGAATATTTTAGGTATGTGTTTGATCAAACTATCATTATACTTATAACACCAATTATTAATCCTAATGTATATTTTTCACTTCCCATGTGTGTGATATAGAGCCTATTTAGCTAGGTTTTAAAGGGCCTGATTTATTCGTAATTCAATTTCATAAATGTCAATATCCTTTTTCTTAATTTTGGATAGAAAAGATTTATCATTAAGATATTTCCACCTCATGGATTATATGTGACATGAATAATCACTATTATTTATAATTTAGTGAATCTTTAATTGGGAGTCCATTTATCATATCCCTTTTTGAAAGATGGACATTGGGGTTCTAGTTGGACTTTGCACTTATTTATATATATCTGTTTTTTATATTTCCAGAAAATTTTATTTCATAGCTCTTAATTTTTATTAATAAAAATGTTAAACATGAGAATATTGACTGAGATAGTTGTGATTATATATAAAACATATTTACAAATTATTATATTTCATGACATATTATTTGATTGTGTACATGTGTATTATTGTGATATTGTATACTATTATTAAACAAACTATATATAGGTACTAATTAAAAAACAATTGGAAGGCACATAAAGGATTATAAATTCATGCCTACACAGGACCTATTCAATTCTTATTAGGATAGGTTGTATCCTATTCCATGAATCTTTATATCCATTACCATATTCCTTGGGATAGAATTCCTTGTTTCCTTGGTAGAATCTACCTTGATTATATAGTTATAGTAGATAGAAAGGATCATGATTTCATTATACACAAATACTTATATGTATGGGTTCATATTAGTACATGTGAATACCACTATATATACTAGCTTGGACTCCATGGATTTCATGTAAGGGAATAATGATAACCCTAATGGGTATGTTTTCAAACCCAACAACTCATCTCCATGAAATTAGTTCAAGTATAGACCCTCCTAGTATATATTTTATTTTATTATGTTATATTAATTACCTATATATAGTCTATGTGTTGTTCATTACATGCTTTGGTGATCATTTTTGGTAAAACTATCTTACTATATTTAAGTAAACAGTTTTATTGATTCATGGAAATACATGGGGATATTTCATATATGGTGGAATCATGGGAGGTTACCTAATGAGTGTGTCATTATCACACAATGTATTGCCAATATAGTCTAAATGTACCTCTATGGTTTGTGTTATAGGTATCATAGGTACATTTCGACTTCCCATTTGTTGTTATTATGGGTATGGTCAGTTTAGGTTATATTTCACTAGTGTTGAAGTTAGATATCAGGGATCCTAAAATCAATTTTCCTCTTATGTGGCTTATGTATACTTTGATTAAATATATTAGTTTTTTTGGTTCTGGTTATGTTAATGTTTCTTTATTCACTTTTTGGAACTATGTAATTGTGGAGGGTTCCCATTTTGACTATATTCCCAATGTTTACACACCTCTTGATAGATTTTACATTTTTTAGTATATATATCCATTTAAAAAAAATTATAAATTTCTACCCAAATCAGACACCTAGAACTATGGTACTATTAGCCTTCCCTTTGGGATCATGGAGTGCTTCGAATGTCATAAAAAATGGGTTTGGTTCCATAAGGTTAACTGGTTTGAAATTTCCAAATATAGACCCAAACTTCTCATATATAAATATTAAATCTCATTAGATTAATATTAATTATATAACATACTGATCCATTATATAATTTTTTAGGTCAAGTTCCTAGGAAAGTTGGAGACAAAAACAATTAGTCCATAAGTGAGAGTCGTCATCCCCACTAATTTATTCATTTCTATAACCCTTCTTAGATATATCATACATAATACATATCTTTATATGTTGGGGAATGAAAAAATTGGGAAGGGTAAGCTCGAAGTCTCATTGAGGTTAAACAAGGGAGATATCAACATAACATGAGTAAATGGGTATGATAATATGAGGAAAACATTAGAAAACCCATCCCCTGCATATCATAGATAAAAAACATGAGTCATGGAATAAATCAGGGAAGTTAAAAAGACATGAATCATAATGAAATATTAGAACATGACCCATGAGATCATATCATTGGGATAAGATATAGATTTGTGGAATACACATAAACATAGAAAATATTTTGTCAAGGAAAACCACCAAGGCATTCATAACATGTAAGACATGGGCTGGCCACCCATATACTTTATTCAATCTTGGGATAACCTCCAATGTTCCCTCCTTTAGGCTTTTAATAATCTCTCATGCACCCTCTTTTAGGCTTGGGATAACCTCCCATGTATAATCTAATCTCATATAAAATTAATCATTAGCCAATGAAATGGATTAAGATATAGGCCCCCATCACATGAACCATAATAAGATCATAAAACATTTATAATATCACAAACCGTGAAAATAAACAGGTTTCATAAATATAAAATCATAGAATAAACCGTGGAAAAGAAATTAGATTCAAAAACATTTCATCATTTCATTATAAAAAACCATGGAAAAAAGGTTTCATAAACATATTATCTTGATAGACATCAATCGTATAGAAAAATAATAAATATGTAATCAATGGATCAGTCCCCCAATAAATATTATGTAATATCATTGTATGTTATCTTAGATGGAAAATGATTTTGAAGGACCACTTTGAATATTTCTTGATGAAAATAGCCTTTCCACATTGAAAATCATTTATTTAAAAATAAACATTCATAAAATTTTTTTAAAATTATTTTATTTTAAAAAAAATCTTTGAAACCTAAAAATGAATCATTAATTCATTGATAAGACATGATAGTATAGTATTAAATTCATTTCATACACATTTAAAATATAAATTCTATTCAAAATTTCAGTAAAACACAAATGAAACTTTTTTATAAAATGAAATACATATTCCTTTTCAAAAAACTAAAAAGTCAAAAGAGTTTAATTGTTAAATTAAAAAATTATATAGTTATATTAAAAAATTAGTTATTTTTTTCTTTGAAAATATGGATATGGAAGAAAAATGGGTTTTGACTGAAGAGAGAAATAAAGTCAATTTTTTAAAAAAAATATTCTTTTGGAGTATTGAGTACATAAAAAGTGTAAAATGAATGGAACAATTGCATTATAAATAAAAAATTGGATAGTAAATGTTACGATGTTCTAGATAAATAGATCATAATATTTCATCCGTCGATGCATAGTCATATACAACCCGGACAAACAATGAGATTATAATATCAAACTCTTACCACGTTGGTAAAATTGGAATAATAAGAACCATGAAAAGTAAAAAAATGATGGATTTGTATAAACTATAATTATCATGAAAGTAATAATAATAACACTTTCATGGGAATTATATACATATCCCAAAAGAAACATTTTGTGAATATGGTTTATGTCTCGAAATAAAAGAGAGACTAGAAATTCTTTACCCTAATTCCCAAATTCCTGTATAAATAATAAAATATTCCATATATTCAATATAGGTTTATTATAAATATATTAAAAAACTGTAATTATATATATCAATCCATATATGATTTTATTATGAACTTTTATTACTAATTTATTAAAAATTATTTGTTAAAATCACATTATAGGTAATAGCTACATTGGTTTTCATGTATATTTTTTTATTTCTTGTAACCTTACATTAATCATGGTTCCAATATCTTTATAATTTTTAACATGATATTAATATCATATATAATTAATATATATGTATTGATAATAATCCATAAATTTTGGAGATAGAATATGAAGTACACCGTTCATGGAGACGTAGATCGTACGTACGTAATAATGTTGTTTCCATTTTCTCAATGAATGAAATTAATGGAAGGTAAAAATATATGTTAGATTTATAGAATAATTTTAATTTAATATATATCAATAATATTCATTAAATTTATCATTATTAAATTTCATGTAAAACATTAGTGAAGAATGAGTCACTTGCTTCGCGTGGTGGTAGTCCTCGGTACACATGACTGATGTTATTGTACCCCCTATTGAATGGAATATAGGAATTTATATGTGACATAATAATTAAATAATTATAATTATGTTAAAAATATCATATATATTCATTTAATATATTCTTATCACTATCTAAGTAAAACAAATGTGAAAACACATCACATTAGTTCATGAGGCAATAGTCTGTCATATACACTAGTGGCATTATTATTTACCAATGGGTTAGGAGGTCAAATGGTAACTGTTATTTGAAATTATAGAGATAAATTTATTTCATTATTATAATATAAATAATCTAAATCCATAATTATATTAATTCATGATAACTGGTGATGAAAAAAAATTAAATCAGTTCAGGAGGCAGTAACTCACCATATACACAATTAATAGTTTCATTTCACATTTTAGGTAATATGATATAATTATAGGTAATTTAACTTACATAATAAAATATAAGTACATGGAATAATTAATTTCATTATACAATAATGGATTAATAATATTTTAATGTTGTTTAAATGAAATAAAATAGAAAATTTTGTTTAATAATAACACCTCTTATACAGAAAACCTTCATAGGTTAGCACCGACATCATTCGTTGGATGGATTTATAATAAAAATAGTAATTTAGGAAATGGTGATGGAATTAATAAAGGGATTCAGGTAGGTATTGTACATACCATATGGGATTGGAGGTATAGAGAGTCTGAGATAGGGGTGACCTTTTATAATTGTGGGAGGGGACACAATTGTAATTTTTAAAAATAACATGTTGTTTCCAGGTTTTTTACTTACCAAAAGGATAAAAATGGGTCATTATCAAACCTTATATATTATGAGGTATAAATATTTCCATAAAATATGAATTATATTAGTTTTCAGTCAATTTTAACTCTTATATTTTCAGTGTCACCTGGATAAACCCGTTTTTACCTTAACGAGAGTAATTAATTTTTACTATTTTACTATTAATTTGGGTAAAAAATTTAGTTTAGATAATTATATAATTTTAATTATTCTAATTAAAAAAACATATAAATTTTTTCAAATATAATTCATAGAAGTTCTAGAATTTAATATTAAAATTAAACCAACAAACATGATAAAAAACAATTTCAAAACAGAAATGCTTCAAAATATTAAAAAGTTTTTGTAGCAGAATTCAAGATTAAATTGATTAAAATAACCTAAATTGGGTTATTTATATTATAAATGATATAAATTTAAATTTAAAATAATTCTAAAAAATGTATCTTTATAAATTTATTTAAATGAAAAGTCATTTTTCAATAAAGACAATATTTTTCACTATTCATCAAAATATTTATATTTTCATAAAAATAAAAAAATTTAAACCTAAAAATTATTGGACATGTTGACTCCAATATAAAATTAAAGTTTTTCAAATAAATTTTCTAAATTTTTCAAAAATTGATTTTATTATTTTTTCACAAAAATAATTACAAATCATTTTTGAGAAAAAATTATCTTTCGAAGTATTTAAATAATTTACTAAAAATTATGAACTTTATTATCGGTTAGATTTATTTATTTTAAAAAATTATAGTTAATTTTTAAAATATAGTTATTTCTATTCATTCTTCCATTTTCAATGACTATGTAATAACATTCATGCTTAAATAATCATATAAATAGCTTTATGTTGTCCAATAAAACATGATTTTTCATGTGACACAATCTATCGAATAAAATACATTATATGAAAGGAAATGTTTCATAATATTATTCTTTGTAAAAACTCACACACATATATTCAAACTATAAAATATCATAATATATTTCCCATATTGATGTTTTGTGATTTCATTATGAGTCTCTGATCTATCCCAATGTCATAGCTGATGTAGAACAAACCCATCACAAAACCATGAAAGTGCATGTTTTAATATAAGATTTTAAAAGTTGGGTTATATGTGTTTTGTTGATCAGTTTTTGTTGTCAGAATCAGCATTATTGGAGGGAGGGTGAAGATGAAGATCCAGAATGAAATTCCTCCACTCCTCCATCCATATCATCAAACACTAGAAGGGTGAAAGAGGTGTGTAATGGGATTGAATTTTTAAAGGGGAAAGTGGTATAGAGGGATGAATTGTATCCTATAATTTATTTATACACCCTCAATTCCTCCCAATTTGGTGGGGTCATATAAAAAATAATTAAAAACCGATTCAAACATTTCGATTTTCTTTTTTTACTTCATGAAGAACAGTGCGAAAGACCCATTAAAATGCATATTATTATACATTGGTAAATCTTTTATGTATGTTTATATGATTGAATAATTGTTCAATGCATTTAATATTCTTTTAAATAAAATATTTTTTTGTAGCGATCACCATCCCCCACCCACCCCTTACACCCACACTCACAAACCCACACATTATCACCATTCAAATACCCTTTTGTTAGTATTTTTCAACTAATGAGCTACATGTTCACCTGTGTGAGTTTCTTAATTCAATCTAGTGATCTCACTTATATAATTCAAACCCTTTTATTGATGGATATTATTTATACATTCCTTAGATGGTGGTTGGTACACCAACCATAGACACCATGAAGGAATTTCATATTGGGTGATACATATTTAACAAGGGCATCAACTATTCTTTTGGAATCCATGAGAGTTTTAAATGGTGTATGTGGATGCCATATTTTATGCCTATGCTTTGTTGGGGATTGCTGTGTGAGTTGTGTCATCCTTGACACCTCCCACCATGGATATATAAAGAGGCCTTTGGGATCTCCCTACCATCATCAGATCCAAGCTATATATATTCATTTTATTTGAGAGCTAGGATAGCTCTATTTGAGAGAGAGATACATGTATAAAGAGTATGTTTTTTAACCTTAATTCAAGTTAAAATAAATACCATTTTTCTTCCATTTTATTCTTTCATTCAACTCTCTTCGTGACCATTGAATCATAAAAAGTGGTATCAGATCCATTTGAGGATAAATGACAGTGAGCATTGGAGTTTCTTATAGTGAGTAAAAATGAATGTTTTCTGGAATCATGGTTTGAAGGATGATTCTGAATTCTCTTGTCACGTCAATTCCAATGACACTAATAGTGTCCAAAATGGATTCACGAAGAAATTCCTATGCATGGTCAGCGTTCGGTAAAAAATTTGGTGCTACAGTACCCCTTTTCCAAAGAAGCAGATACTATTCCAGTATTAGTGACATGTTTGGTGAGATTTTGGAAGCTGCTTTGGTGTGCCACATCTGTGCCACTTCATCGACACATGATAATAAAATCTCATCCATTGACGCTGATTTTGCTATATCTTGATCAATCAATGTCCAATTTTTATGATCCAGGAGTCGATGCCACTATTTTCTATTTCTATAGACATAATGATGATCTCTATTTTTCCAAATTTTGCACTATTGTTTTGAAAATATTAATTAAATGGAAGGACCATACACAAGAGGGTTGATCATGATGGCTTCTTCGAAGTACTCCATTTGGAAATCTTGAATGGAATATATCCTTAATGATAAGGAAATTTTTTAACACATTGAGAATGAAGGATTCAACCCTTATTCAACCAAGGAAGCAGAGTGGATGAAGCTAAACATGAAGATGATTGGTCAAATCCTCCAATGGAATAATCAATGCATTTATCAAAATGTTTCATAAGAGACTGATTCTTATAACATTTCGATGATGTTGGATGATACGTACAAGTAAAAGACAACTCGAAATACGATCCACTTATTGAAGCAGATGATAAATCTTTGACTATAGAGTTGAAGCTCTATAGATGAGAACACCAGTGAGTTTCAAAGCCAAGGGAACCAATTGGTGGATGCAGGTAAGACTCTGAATGATGAAGATCCAGCAAACCTCGTACTATGTACACTTATCAATAGCTGGTATATGATTGTCATCACATTTAGAAACTAAATTCTAGAAAGTACACATACCATAGAAATGGTTAAGGATTCATTGTTCAATGAGGAATCCTAATGCAATAACACGATTTACTACTGAACACAAGAACTTGTACTAGAGGAGTAAGGGAGACAACAAGGATGAGGTCAAGGGGTAGGATGTAGAGTCCAAAATAAAAGTATAGGAAGGTCTAGAAATGGAAGGATACCATCATACAAATTATACCATCATAGAATAGAAGTAATCATAAAAAATAATTATCGAAAGTTGTTATCAAAAAATGGTCAAAGCAGCAATCAACAAAGAAAAAATGAAAATGTGCATGTGAGAGTCACGAGAGAAGTTTTTCTCTACTCCAAAGATGAAGAAGAGTCATGTATTCATACATCATACCTTGACATGAAATGGGTGGTGGATAATCCATCATTGTACCATGTCACACTGCATCATGAGTATTTCTTGACTCATCAAGATGGTGAATTCGGTGTAGTCAAGATGGGAAATACCAGTTCAGAAAAGATTTTTGGTATGGGTTATATCCATTTCAAGATGAACATTGGATACACAATCACATGGTAGGATGTTAAACATGTTTCATGCCTTAAACTAAACCTATTATCATGTATATCATTTGACCAAAAATGCTAGGACAACATCTCCAAAAATAGAACATGGAAGATGAAAAAGGGATACATCGTCATCACTTGAGGAAAAATATGTGGTAAATTGTACAAAAATAATGTGAATATAGATGTATAAAAACTCAACATTATGGAAAAAGACACTTCTTCCAATATGATACATAAGAGACTCAGATATATGAGTAGAAGAGGGTTATCTTCCCTAACAGTGAAGAAGTACATCAGTATTAACAAGGACTCATCACTTGATCCTTGAAATTATTACTTGTACTTGAAGTAGCATAGACTCTAACTCAATAGTAATTCATCTAGGATATCATATTTTCTAGATTTGGCACACTATGATGTATGGAGACCCATGGAGGTGGATTCAATATAGGTAACAAATAATTTCTATCCATTATTGGTGATGCATCTCAAAGGGCATGGGTGTTATTCTTATGAATGAAAGACCAAGTACTAGACTAATTCAAGATGTTCCATGCCATGGTGGAGAATGAAACCGGAAGGGAGTTGATGTTTCTTCATTCAGACAATAGAGGATAGTACACATACAAGGAATTTGAATTCTATTATAGGATTCCAGGCAACTAACATGATTGGAAGGTCCCATACACCCCACAACACAATGGATTTTCATAAAGGATGAACAAAACCATCATATATATTTTTAGAAGAATGATGAGTTTGTATAAGATACCATAAACATTCTGGGGATAAGATATTCAGGCTGTATGCTACCTCATCAATATAACACCATTTGTCCCATTGTATTTAGTGATTCTATAGAAGACATGTTCTGGTAAACATCCCTTTTAATCTTATTTAGAAGTATTAGAATGTTCTTTAGTTTCACATGTATCCAAGGATATAATGTAGAAGATATAAAGGAGATCAACACCATTCATATTTATCATATATGGAGATGAGGAGTTTTGACACATGATTTGGGAACTGTATGAGAAGTAGGTGATTAGAAGCAGAGTTGTCGTGTTCCCTGAGAATTAGATGATTTAGTACATTAAAAATCCATGAATGTCTCGATGGTAAAGTGTTGAGATATAAATTCATGATTCCACACCAGTACTAGAGCTGCTTTTCGTTGAAGAGGAGGAGGTGCAAGAAGACTCATCATCATCGAACCAGGAGGTAGTGTATGAGGATATTCAGCATGGGAGACTCAATCATCTCCACAAAAAGTTTCAGAACCATCATGGGAACTAGGTGATGTTATGGCCCCTAAACCTATAATTTCACAAGTTTTATGATCTTTAGGATGAATTATTATGTCAATATAATATTTTTAGTTAGAGTATCTTTTAATGAATGATGAGGGTGAGCCAAAAGGGTATCCAGAAGCATATTTAAATTCGATTTCATTGGATATGCAAAGTGATGGATCATTAAATGCTGAGAGTTGTGAATATCCACAAAAAGGGGAATGAGATGAATATATTGAAAAGGAGGTTGCTTGGGAGAATCTATACCATTACAAAAACGTTAGTAGATTACATCTGGAGGGGGATAATTGATGAAGATTATTTCTAGGTACCTTGGATTGTGGATGTTTCACCAACCATAGTCACCATGGAGGACTTCAATCTTGGGTGTTGCATATTTCACATGTGTAGAAACAATTCTTTTGGAATCCATGAGAGTAGTAAATGGTTTAGGTGGATACTATATTTGAATTCCATGTTTGCTGGGGTTGGTGTGGGAGTTGTTTCAACCTTGACACCACCCACCATGGCTATATAAGGAGGCCTTGGGGAGCATCCTACCATAATCAGATCCAAGCTAGAGATATTTAGTGTATTTTAGAACTGGGAGAGATCCATGAGAGGGAGAGAGAGAGATCTATAGAGTGGAAGTTTTTTAACCTATATTCATGACGAAATAAATCCAATTTTTCTTCCTTTTTATTCTTTTATTCATCTCACTTCATGATTAGTGAATCACAACATTTACCTCTACCTATATCTTTTTTTATTATATATTTTATGATACTTCAATTTATTTATATTTATTTACATACATATTTCTATTCAAATATTTATATGTATTTTTATAATTATATTTAAATACATTTATAAAATATATGTTTGTGTGTAAGATATATATATACACACACTTATATTTATTTAATTGTATTATAGATTAATATTCATGTATACATATTAAAAATGTAAATGAAAATATATATCTATTTATTAATTAAATAGATATGTATATATAAACATTATATATACATTTTTTATAAGTTTATATATATTCAAATGTTTTTATAATTTTAAAAAATGGTTAGGTATTGTTTTAATTAAAATGGATAACAATTACTTAAATATGATTTATATAATTAATTTTAAATAAATTTATAAAATTTTATATACATTGTATAAATAGATATAAATTTAACACATTCCTTATATATTAATATATATATATATATATATATATATTTACATATAGATATATACGTATTAAATATAATTTAATATTCAAATATAATTTTTTATAATGTATTTGTAATTACTTTTTATAATTATTTTATATATTATATTTAGTGATAATGATATATTTATTAAAATACATTTATATATAATTTATATACACACATATATATTATTGCATTTTTATAAGGAAAAATGGATATTTTTTTCTTTTAAATAAAATTAATAATAAATATGTATTTCCAAATGGTTTATATATTAAAAATATATTTTTTTATGATTTTTTTAAATATTTATTTTTATAGTCCATTTATTATATATAAATTTAAAGAATATGTTTCTATTTAATTATAAATAAAAATACAATATGAAAAATGAAAAAAATTCAAAACCATAATATCTATTTAAATGTAATATTTGGGAAGAAATTCAGTATGCATAGAAAAAAGGAAAGAACATCATATTTAAGAAAAGGTGAAATCCCATAAAATATTATAAAGTTATGGTATCACAACTAAAATTTTTGTTATAGGGGCATTTCAGACCTTTTCTAATGTTGAAAAAATAGTAACCATGGTTCCCTAAGGTCATCATGACGCAGATCTATTCTCTTATCTTTAATATTATAAGTGGTTGAGCCCAAATGAATATAAAGATCAAAATATATGGTTGTTTGAATTTCAAGTTATCTTTATCTTAGAATGTTCATTAAATTATTTTATTTTAAATCCATTTAATTATAATTAAATGATTATTACACAATAATAATTACCAAATTATTGATTAATATTATTTTTCAATTATTTTATAATATATTTCACTAAATAACATATATATCATCTTTAAATGCATATTTAGTCTTATATAAATCATATTTAATATATTTATATCATTAGAAATATCAATATATATTAATATTTGTTTTTGAATGATATATAATTTTTTGTGAAATAAATATTTTATCATCATTAAAAAATAACACTGATAAAGGGTTCTTTTATAAGCATTAAAATAAAATTGTTGATAATTGTGGTTTCTATCATCATTTTTTAGCAATGATAAAGGGGGGCCTTTATCAGCTATTTCTAGAACTGATAAAGGGTGATTTTATAAGTGATTGAAAAGAACCCTAATAACTGGTTCTTTTATCAGTGCTAAAACAATAATGATGATAAAGTGTTATTTTATCATTTCTTTAATCTGCGCACTAATAAAATCACCCTTTATCATGATATTTTTTAGTGATGATAAAAACAACCCCTTTATGAATGCTTTTAGATTTTACTAATAATGGATAACAGTAAATTTCACATGATCTATAGTAATGATTATAAAAAACTTATCCAATATAGTTAAATTGGTAGAAATTTTTATAATTTATAAGAAATAAACTTCAACTTGACCCTTTATTCAATGAAGGATTTTTCTTAAGTGCAGCGCCCTATCTAGAATAATTCGGCCTAGTTCTACCAAAGATTCATCTTTAGATATCTCCATTACTTATCAGTGAAAAGAAAAAAATTTGATAAAGTGTGAACTTTATTAGTATGAAAAAATCACTGAAAAAAGCCCTTTTTATGAGCGCTAAAAATGCGGATAAAAGTACCCATTTATCAACGGTTTTGTTAATACTAATAAAATTATATATTTTATCAGTGCTAAACAACATTTTTTTCACTGATAAAAGACATATTTCATTAATAAAATTATATTTCATTAATAATAATACATTATTATATAAATATAAATATTTTGATATAAATATAATTTCTTTTTTTAAAATATGTTTTTGATATTGTTAAATGTGTATTTACACTTAATATATAAGAAATTTATTGAAAATGAAACATAAAATTATTACAAAATAATATTAAATAATAATTAAGTAATTATTATTGAGTAATTTTAATTTAATAATAGTTGGATGATGTAAAAATTAAATTAATTAATGAACAGTCGAGGATAAGTTGAAACCACCACGTGTAGTTTAATTGACTATAGCTTTTGATATTAGTGTCTCTTTGGGCTCTACCATATATCAAATTTAAGACAGTGATAATATCTATACACTAGTAACCAAGGGGAACCATGGGTCACATTATTTGAGGCCAATAAAGTCCCAAGACTCTTCTAAAACTATGATTTTAGTTAGGTATCCAAATATTTTAACCTTTGATGAAATTTTAACCCTGTTTAGGGGAGTCATTTTTCCCATTTTCATTAGGGACTAAATTTATTCCTAGACCATACATTCATATTGATATTATGGTTTTGAAATTTTAAAATTTTCACAAAGTATTTCCATTTATAATTTAATACATACACATGTATATAAATTTTTATATATTCACACATAATACAGCCTTGAGGATGGGGGTTCAAACCCCATTGGGTGTAGGGTACTGTAGCAGCAGTGTATTTGTACTATTGAAAATTTACAACAATCGAAGAACTATAGCATCGGTAGCACTGTTCCAGTGGTGGGAACAGGTGGTATAACTATAGTGGCGGCAACATTGTAGAAAATACTATAATAGCCTAGGTACTATAACATTATTATTCACTAGAGGGCCTTTGGGTTAAAAATATTGGCCTTCAGGTTCATGTAATGAGATTTTATTACCATGTGCATATGGTAAATGTAATGGGATTCATTCCCAATGTTATTCATGCCTAATGGGCCTTTGGGCCATGTACTGAATAAATAAGGCTTGATGGGTATCCCATTGGGGTGCCTATGGCCTACATTTCCGACCTATGTGTGAGATGTGTGTGTGTTTAAATGTAATTGTACCCTCAAGAACATAATATATATATATATATATATATATATATATATATCATTCAATATATAATAAATCTCAAAATAATAATAATATCTATTTTATTTAAAAGAAAATTGTATAAATTTTTATATACCTAAAAAATTAATTTATATATAAGGATTATATATATATATTTGTGTGTGTATTGAAAAAAATATATATTTATCTATATATTATAATATATGAATATAAATATTAATATATAATATATAATATATATAAATAAATATAAATATTTATAATTCTATTTATATACCCACACATATATATAAAGAAATATGTGTCCGTGTATTTATAAACAAAAAAAAATATTTTATATTTTTATTTAGAAATAATTATATATATGGATAGAAAATAAAAATATATGTATATATAAATAAATAAATCATAATATAATGAAAAATTATAATATAGATGAGTGGTAAAGGTTCAGATCCATGAAAGGTAAGTCTCAGGTTAGATGTTTGGAAGGGGCACACACAGGTGTGTGAAAAGCAAGAGTTCCTAGCACTATTAAAGGCATGGAGATTCAAGCATGGAAAAAGGGAGGGGATATCACCGTTAAAAGGGAGGTCTTAAATAATTGATAAAAGTAGGTGGGTGTGTTCGACCTATGAGTAGAACAACAACAAAAAATTCGTTTTATGAAATATTTTTTTGACTTTTATCAGTGCTAAAAAACACTAATAAATTCCCCTTTTATCAGTGATTTTTTTAGTGATGATAAAAACCCCATTTATAATTTCTTTTTCAATTGTTTATTTAAAAAACCTTTATTAATTATTCTTTATCTCTAATAAAGGAGACCCTCCTTAAAAGTGTTAGGGTAAAAAGCAATTTTTAGTGTTTTTAAATCCCTTTGGTGCCCTATTAAAGGTATGCTCTTTAGTAGTGTGGTCTGGAGTTCAATATAGCCTCATGCATGACTCTCCTTACACAAGGGGGTTCTAATTAGAAGAGAGGTCCGTAAAGGTATAATGGGTATGATATACCCTCAATAATAATATACATATACTAAAATCACCAGAAGCTTAAATGAACATCCTATAAGAACACAATGAAAACAAAAAGAATATCACCACACTATAATAAATTGAATATAGGTCATATAAAATGGAAAGAAAGACTCTCAATCACCTAGAAGGATGTTCAGAATCGGGATTATTTCTCGAGTTCTTCAGTTGGTGACTTCGGTACAGTCCATATCGGGAATAACAGTTCAGTGTAGATTTTTTTCATGGGTGATATGTTGGTCAAGATGAATGTTGGATATATAGTCACCCAGAAGGATGTTCAGAATGTTCCAAGACTTTAGATTAACCTATTATCATGCATGGCCTTTAATTGATAGGGATACGACATCATCTTCCACAATGGATCATGGAAGAGGATAAAATGAGCCTTAATCATCACCCAAGGACACATACATGGTACATTATACAAAAATCATGTGAAGATATGTGCATAAAGACTCGAAATTGTGTGAGGAGATACCTCTCTCAATATGTGTCATAAGAGACTTAGCCACTTGAGTGAATGAGGGTTATCCACCATGACAAATAATAAATACATTACTGTTAACAAGGATGCGTCACTTGATCCTTGTAAATATTGCTTGTATGGGAAGAAATATGGAGTCTCATTCTCTACTACTTCATTAAAAAAATCATAGTTCCTAGATCTGGTGCATTATTATGTATGTAGACCCATAGAGGTTGATTTACTGTGAGGTAACAAGTATTTCCTATCCATTATTGATGATGCATCTTGAAGGGTGAGGTTTATTTTATTAAATATTAAGGACCATGTACTAGACTACTTCATGATTTTACACACCATGTTAGAGAAGGAAACATGAATTAAATTTAAGTGCCTTGTTCAAAAAATGGAGCAGAGTACACATCTAATAGATTTTATTCCTAATCCATGAGTCAAGGCATCCAACATGTGAGTATGGTACCACACAACCCAAACCACAACAAATTTGTATAAGGGATGAACATAACAGTTATGGAGAATTTCATAAGCCCGATGAGTTTTACTGAGCTACCTATGGCATTCTGGGAAGAAGTTGATTGGGTAGCATGCTACATCATTAACAAATCACTATTTGTCCCTATGAATTTTGAGATTCCACATATAATATGGTTTGGTAAACATCTCTCTTTCTATAATTCTTAAGTATTTGGATGTTTATTATTTTCACATGTATCCAAGGAGTTTTGGAAAAATATAGATGGGGCATTTACTCCTTGCATCCTAATCAGATATAGAAATGAAGAGTTTAAATAAATGCATTAGGACCCAGAGGAGAAAATGGTGATCATAAAAAATGATGTTGTATTCCATGAAAAATATATGATTGTGGGCATTTAGAATCCTAAAATTCCTCAAATAGAATGTGTAGATGTATGAATTCATGATCCAACACTTTTACTAGCACTACCTACCAATGGAGAGGAAGAGGGTAAAAAAGTTTCATTGTTAGAAGACTAGGAGGTAGTGGAAGAAGTTTTTGAGTAGTGGGAGACTCATTACAATCTAAATGAATTTTCAGAACCATCACATGATCTAAGTGATGTTGTGCCTTCTAAACCTAAATGATCATTGGATCGATGATCTTGATGAGGAATGATTCCATCATCAAAATATTCAAAGTTAGAGTAACTATTGTTGAATAATGAGGGGGATCTATAATGATACTATGAAGAGGTGTATCATCCTAAAAACTCATGGGGATTCATCCAATGGAGGATGAGATGGATTATTTGATGAATAATTAGACATGCGATTAGGTGGAACTACCCAATGGTAAGAAGGAACTAACAAAAAATGGGTGTTTAGGATGAAGAAGGATGGCATCAAAAATGAGGTCAAGCACAATGTTTGGTTAACTATCAAGAGATTACTTTAGAATAAAGGAGTTAATTTTTTTGAGATCATTTCACCAATGGTTCTGATGGATTCAAGCCCAGTCATTTTTGGATTAATGGCTATGTTGGACTTGGAAATTAGATATATGGGTGTAAAGAAAAAATTTATTCACGATGACCTCTGAGAGAAGATATATATGAAGCATCCTAGAGTTTTTGATATTTCTATATAAGAAAACCTTATCTAAAATTAAATAATAGCTTGTATTGATCAAAAAAATATCTCAGACTGTGGTACATGAAGTTTGACTCATTTATGGGGATTCATGGATACAAGAAGACAAATGTGGGCTAATGTTTTTATATCTAGAGATTTTAGGATGGTGACTTTGTTTTACTTTTACTTTATGTTGATTTAATAGTGATAATTGTGAATGACATAATGAGGATTCTCTAGTTAAAGAAGGATATATCTATGTCTTTTTATAAGAAGGACTTGGGATCATCTTGACATATTTTATGGATGCAGTTCATTAGTGAGAGAAAGAGGAGATTTTTTTATGGCTATCTCAGTAGAAGTATGTGGAATGTGTTCTAAAATATTTCAACATGGAAAAATACAAACCAATGATAATTCGTCCACTTGAGGTTCACCCAGAGTTCATCCATGGATAAAATTGAGGTGATGGAGATTATATAAAACTCCATAGTTGTTGGGAGCTTGATGTATAAAATGGTGAGTAAAAGACCTGAGATATTCTAGACAGTGTCGATCACGAGCTGATTTCTCTCCAATTATTAGAAGAAGAATTGGGAGGCTATCAAATAGATTATGAGGTATCATAAAGGTACTTTAATGATACTTTTGTGCTATTGGGGATCTATACCTCTCTTGGATGGTTATAGAAATGTAGATATGGCTGAAAAACCTAATAGTAAGAATTATACATCTAGAATCATCTATACATTTACAGGAGGATATGTATCATTCAAGTCACGGTTGATGTAGTATGTTTCATTATCTATGAAGGAAGAAAAGTACATTATTACTTCAGAAACTAGAAAGGATATATTATGGATAAATATTTTTTCTCTGGGATTTGATTTAGTGGGGTGTACTGGTTACATTTTGATAGTCCAAGTGATGTTTTATTGAGAAATAACTCTATATACCATTTTACGATGAATCACATCGACATTCTCTATCATTGGATATGTGAAGTGATTGATTAATAAATACTAAAACTTGTGAAGATACAAACAATGTAGAACCTATATGATATGTTAAAAAAGACGATTTCTCAATAGAATTTGTACATTTGTAGATGGTATGTTGGATTATAACCATAGGGGAAGAATTGATGGAAGTGTCTAGCTTCCCACCACCATCTTTTAGAAGGTGGATGGTTCACTAACTATACCCACCATGGTTAGTGGATACCATTTTGGAAGTCCAATTTTTAGTGGTGGGGTTGGTGGGAGTTGTATCAAACTTGGAACCTCCAACCATGCCTATTTATGGAGGCCTTTTGGAGCTTCCGGAGATAATTAGTTCTCATCCAAGAGAGCTCTTATCATTTGGATAACCTTGAGAGTTCCATGTGATAAATAAAGGGAGGTGTGGGATGGTTATTTTTTAACCTGTGTTCATTATTAAATAATAGTTTGGATACTTATTAAATTTATCTCTCATTGTAATCTGTTAATCCCAAAAATAAATGAATCCTTAGAGAACACCTCTAAAAATAAATACAAGATATGATTATGATACTAAGGGAAGTGAAACGACCAATTTCAGTCAACTCAATATCCAACATATACTAATGAAGAGTATAAAGAAAAAATAATTCCAAACATAACAAATAATTATAAAACTTAGATGAATTAATGATGAGTAAAAGATAGAAAAAGGGTATGACATTAGATATCTATTAGCTGAAGTCAACTCCAGCATCCATGCTCATATCATCACTATTTAAATGAAACCTCCATAACCATTGACACATTGGAGAGATAAACCCAAACCAGTAAACCAAATTTCTCATGGACCATATATATGAGACAAAACTAATTTAGGTTTGACGACCCAAAAACATGACCACAACATGTTTTTGGTGAAGGGGACTGAGGTGACCAAGAGATAGAAACATCGCTCAAGGTTAAGATCAACATAGACACATACACTAGGGAATAAATAAATCATTTAGACAACATCTAGGATGAGAATCCTAGAGGAAAAAAATGTATGAAAAATATAATATAATGCATATTGGATTATGTACAACAGAAATGAAAATGCATTCATATGTAACCAATATATAAGATAAGAATAAATAAATTACCAAGTATGTAGGCATTATACCAAACATAAAAAATAAGAAGAGGTGAAAAACATAACATAAGAGGATAACACAACGAACAAGAAGGGTAATGATGAATAAAATCAAAAAATTATCTGAGAAACTATAAGAGCCACCCTGATCAACCATTGGTTCATAAATAAGTTATAAAATCCACAATTTTTACATTGGTTGATAAAAAAGTTAAAAAATGATCCATCCTTTTTTCACATCAGTTATTATAATAACATACAAGAAAATTTTAATAATAAATTCATAACCTTGTTGGGGTCAATGTCCTAGAACCATATAAGTTTATAATTTTTATTAATGTAATTTCATTTTTATCACATAGTGATCACTACCAAATAAATAACTTACAACACTAGTTTAAAATGGTCATTATATCCCCAAACCATTGGTACATCCTATACCAATATTTTAGTAAATCAATGGGTGATTTTACATCAGAAAAGATATATAATAATGGTTTGTTCAAAATGTTGGTAAATGTATCTAATAAAAAAATGATACATAGTGTTTTGATCCTAGAACCTCCTAATTATATTCCAAATAATTTTCCACTCCATAGAAACATCTCTTAGAATTATATTTATGTAAATGTACATATGTATGTATAAATATTATTTTTAATTATGAGTTATTTATTATTATTAATATTAATACAAATATTTTAATATATAAATATATTTATATTCATGTATATATATTATATTTTGTTATATATGATTTATAAATGCTTTATATATTTTTAAATATGTATTTACATTGACTATATAAAATATTTAGTGAATTTTTTTTTCTAAAAATATTATCAATTACATTACTTAAGAATTTATATATTTGTATAGATGAATAGATATTTAATAATAGTATGGGGATCAAAAAATTACTAAGTGACTTAATCTTTCACTAAACGTTAAAAATATGGATTGAACTTCAAACGACCCCATCTTTTGATCCGGGTGTCCATTTGGGCTCCATGAGATATCAAATGGATGAATGTGAAAATATCTACACTATAATAATAAGGGAAACTGCAATCACTATTTTCAAAGGTAAAAAAGGTTTAGAAGGCATCCAAAATCGAGTGGTTTATTTAAAATAACCCTATTTTATAACATTCAATAGAATTTAATCCATTTTTAAGAGGGTTTTCTTATGTTTTTTTAGGGATAATGAATTTATTCCATGATCCTAAACTCATATATATGTTATGGTTTTCAAATTTTATTATTTTTCATATTGTAGTGTTATTTATAATCAAACATGTATATATATATATATCCATATAAATAATTAACTATGTGAATAAATATTTAATCATATTTACAAAAATAATATTTTTTTAAATATATAAACCATATTAAAAAAATTATTATCCACATTATTTAAAGTAAAATTTATATACATTAAAATATATATTTGTAATGATAGTTGGCCTATAACAACATCATTAAATGGCTATTACTTAGTTTTAATTAATAATTAATTAATAAATATTATTTTTTAATAATTTTATAAACCATTTTTTACTAAATATATTTTATAATAATTGTAAAATCCTATTTATAAATATATAAATCATATTTAAGAAAATATAATATATATATATATGTCAATATCAATATATTAATATATTTATATATAAAAATATATGAAATAATAAATATAATAATACTTAATTTATAATTAAAAACATTTCTTATACATACATAAATATATATATATATATATATAAATATTAACATTAAATATTTTTCGACACAGTGGTTGTAACAAACCAACTCAGGTCAACCTGGAATGTCACCCGAATTGAATCACCCAAGGGTCGATGTGTTTTCTCGATCATCCTGGGTTGCAGACAATCACTAGGTTATCATACAAAGAAACATGAAAATAATTTAACCCTCAACAACATAATACATGATTGAATCAAATAGAGAATCCCAACATATATCCAAAATAAATCATAAGTCAAAATAACCCAACCATAATAGTAACATCCTATTCCTGGAAAATAAGGCCTATATGAATTAACTAAAATCCCATCAACATGGAACCACAATTAACCAATAGGTTCATCTCTATGTGGATATATATCACCCCCACCCAAACCCACCAAAAGGCAACCCGATATAGGAGAGTCTCCCTCTACACGATACTCTTACCTTTACCTAAACTCTTTAAAACCATGTATATAATCACTCAAAGGAAAATTTAGTGTGTGAGAACTAAATCATTGTTTGATAATACTAAATAATATATACAATTTATATCCATATGAATATGTTATCTATTATATACAACTAATTTCAAAAACACTCTAAAAGAAATCATTTTTACATATAAAACTGTCCTTTGGATTTCTTTTTAGAACCATTCCATATTCAAATAATCAAATAAATATGAAATCACATATATCAATGAGGCATAATTAGGTAAATGAACCATATTATTATCAATCAATTTCAATATCCCATGGTAAAATAAGTATATCAAATAAACATCCATGAAATGTATCCATAAATCTCTAAAGGGAAACACACGATCCAAGTGTGAACACTACTAGGACCCACAATGGAACACTAGATGGTATAAGTGAATTTTAATTTTTTTGGAATCTTAGTTCCACCAGTATAGATACTCACTAGCAATAAAGTAATCACATTAACTAAATCTAGTGATAGATTTCTATACTAAGGTTATTTTATTTTTATTTTTTCCCTTACCCCATGGTCTCCCGATTTGCTATATATATCATCATTATATTTTAATTAAACCAATCATAGATTTCATAAATGATTTTCAGATGAAAAAAATCCAATTCCATGCATGAAAAAACATTTTCAAATCAAATTATTTTTTAGGGAATTCATCGATCACATCATGTGCATAAAAATTGTTTTTTTTATCACAAACCATTATATAAAACATTTCTATAGATATAATAGATTGAATTCATCTATCAAGGATTCCAAATAACCAATTTCATAATTCAAAACCAAATAGAATCATAAGAATAAAATATATCCAAAATTATATACCATAGGATAGTGACACGTACCTTAAGATAGATGAAAAAAACATTGTCCTCTAAACCCTCTGATTGGAAATGAATAGATTGGGTCGTTATAGTCCTATATCCAAATGAAATACCATAATTCCCCATAAAACCCTCTACATTTGGGAATCAAATACCAAAAGGGTTTCAACATGACATGGGGAAGAGAGTTAAGGAGAATATATAGAGATAATACGAGAAACTGAGAGGAAAACTAGACATACCTCAAATAGATCCACCCAAATCAATTGAGGACAACCATGGAATCAAGACGAGAGCCCTATATAGTGTCATGGATTGGGTGGTTTGAGAAAATAATGGATTATTAGAAGATTATAGTTAGAAATTCGAAGGAATCAAGTTAATTTCTCAATTTTAAGATGGTGGATTGGTTACCATCGTTAGTCCACATGGTGTGTTAAACAATTCAATGACCTTGTGGTATCTACATTCAATTGTAAACTAAGTAACATGGTTTTTTGGGAACAACTACAAGGTTAAAAAACCATCTTCAATCCATGTGATAGCCTATAGAACAAACTCATTTGGTCAAATGGACCTCTTGGTGGTCTCCCATGGTTAGAAATACTATGACCAAAAAAATTGAATATCTTTACGAGAACTCATAGATCCATATCACATTGTTACTAAAAAGATATTACTAACCATGACACTGAACTGTTTTTTTACTTATTTTCCTCTAAAACTCTAAATTTCCAACCGACGAACCCTAAAAGGCTTTAAAACCACAATTATATAATTTAAGATGAAAATTAAACAAACTTATTACTAGAAGGGTATCATGATTATCAACACCATGAAACTTTTTGTACCCATTAAGGCTTAGTTTCATGAACCAAAAATTGGATAAGGCTATTTTTGTATTTTAAGACCCCATACTCCAATGCATCATTGATTCTCTACCACACAACTATCTCACACAAAACAATGGGACTTTCCTTCCATATAGTACCATATAATTGTTTTCTATTTGGAAATGATTTATAAACATAAAAGTTTATGATTCAAGATCAACATCCTACAACTCGATCACATGGGATCAATTTAGCTGATACTTCTTTAATTCGGAATCATAAAAAAATCATGGATAGAAGTAAAATGATCATGTAAGTAAAATCGATACAAAAAAATCATGATTCACTACACAACCTAAAATGGTCATATATAATAATATGATAATGTATCATACCCCCACCCCCCCACACAAATTTATATTTCTCAATAAAGGTGAAATGATATGGAAAACCCAATCACCTACCTCAAATTCCAAAGGACAATGATGTTGATCAACATATTATTTCTGGTGACTCAGAGCTATCTAAAACATTATCCTAGTCAATTTAATTATATTAATTATCCATTGAATTATGATAAATTCAACCAATGATCATTCTCCAACCTCTACCTAATAAATAAATAGGTGATCTACATGGCCTCCAATACAATTCCCCATATAGAACAATTTTCATTGAATCTTGATAACTACTATTACATAAAAAATATACTAAAGGAAAATATTTTCCAATGATCCACTTAATACAATAATTCATTATTGAAGAATGAATTAATTATTCTATATGGGTCGCTCAATCTTTCCATCCATCTAGGGAAGAAAGATGGTGTGTAACTTTAATCGAGAACCCATCATCGCCTGTAATCCACTCGAATACTGAGATGTGAAGAGTGGGTATCTATCAATAAGAATAGAATATAGAACACCATGGAGTATGAAAATATCCCATAAATACATGGTTCTAAGATTCTCTACCTTAATAATATTCCTCAAATGTAAGAAATAGGCTGGTTTCGTGAGTTTATCAATAATCACCCATATTACATCCTTACCACCAGGAGCCCATTGTAGCCCAATCAAAAAGTTCATGGATATATTATACCATTTTATTACTATAATCGGTAATAGTTTTATAAAACTAGTAGTCCCATAAAATTTTTACTTAATTCACTAACATTTATGGAACCCAGACACAAAATTCACATTCAATCATTTATTTCCCAAACAAAAATAGTGAAATTTCCATTCATGATACATCTTGGTTACTCCAGGATGTATGGAAAAATTAAATCAGTTCCCATTTTTTAATATATTATATTTCAGGTCAATTAAAATAACTATCCTACCTTGAACGTTCATAACACCATTAATATATTGAGACCAGTCACATGTGGTCTCTCCACTATAAAGAATCATACTAAGGCCTCAAAACTCCACATCCTTATCATGTCCAACAGGAATCTAAAAATCAATAGATGATCTATCCTTAGAACCAGATTGGAATACCTATTCTTTATATCCCCTTTATCCAAACACATCATAGTAAAAAAGACCATAAGAAACCACTTTTATATTGATTCCTTCATTTTATGAGTCAATAAATTTTTATCTGAATGCTTATATGACCACATTTTCTTTTCTGGGACTGTATGAAATATCAAAATAAAAATTTTAAAGGTACTCTTTCCAATGTCTCTATCTAAATTTCATATCCCTCTGAGTGAATATATACATTAGACTCTTATTTTATGGATACATTATAAAATACTCACTAAATAGGTAGTGGTGAAATTTATTAAGAACGTGCATCACTTTCACCAAGTCAATATCATGAATAAGGTGTTTATTTTCATGAGGGAATAAATAAAAAGGCTACCACATATCCTCCCAACATCAAAACACAACCCAAACCCATTCCAAAGGCATAAATGTATACCAAATATCCCGAAACATAAATAATAAGGAACAAATACTGTAGATGAATCCAATATTACTTTTTACTCCTCAAAATATGTTTTTCACTAATCAATAAAAATAAAAATTACACCCTTATGGGATAAAACCTTCATTAGAGATGAAATATTAGAGAACTAATATAAAATCACGTATATTATTCATCTAATCCTAAGAAACACTAGACTTAAAAAACATTAAAGGAATTATAAAAATATATAATCACTCAAATATTCTCCGGATCCACTGAGACACCCTTCTTAAAAATTACATGGACCATAATTTTCACCTCTTGAATATGGAAATGTCATTTAGATAGCATATCATTTAGATGATTCTCTTTAAATATTCCAAGTAAGATACTTAAATGAACATAACGATCCTATATTAAAAAAGAATAATCATGGATGTCATCCACACACAAAAACAATGAAATTATAAACAACCCTTTGATGATTCAATTAATTAAATCTATCAATAGCATAGATCTTTTATAATGAAAAATTACATGAAATGATACCCATAATGACCATACCTACTCATTAACCCTATATTAGAAATAAATTCATATCAATACCTCAACTAAAAAATCATTTTTTAATAATCACCAGGCTCCATTAGGTTGATTGAAAAACCTATCAATCCAGGGAAAGGGGTATTTGTTATCTATTATCACTAAATTGAGTTTTCAATAATCAACCAAAACATAAATTACCCCATGAACCATATTTTAAAGATAATTGATAATTACTGACATGAAATTCAAAAATAGGATGCTCCCTTATCCTGAATATCTTGATAAAACATTAATTTTTTCAATTCAGTGGGTGCTATTCAGTATGAAGTTAAGGAAATGATCATCTTCCCTAAAAGAAATTCTATAAAAAACTCATCATTCATTTTAGGTGGAAACCAAAATTAATAATCGGGACAAACTTTGGGATACTAACTCATCACCATATAAATAGGTCTAATAATAATTATATCAATTATGTCAAGAAACATATCTAGAAACTAGTATTAGATAATCTTATCACATTGAACAATAGGTCCATCTCTCCCAAATCATGGATCCCACTCATCCTAGAAGAAATGAATGACTCCCCAAGAAGAAAGAAACTGGACATAATGATGATAGAAATTGATATGGGATTTATATTTTATCACATAATCCATGATATTTATTCGATCCATTATGTCAATATTAATAACAAGAAAATATCATATTTTTTCACAGTCATCAACCGTCTCCCAACACCAAAGGTAAATAAAACCATACTATAACTTGTTTCCTAAAGGAGGGAAAAAGTAAAATTAAGGGAATAAAATTTGATTATTGGCCCAGAAAATTGAAAAGTTATTTTATATAAATTAATGGGTTTAAATAATATTAAATATTTATATAACCATAGAAAATGTAATAAAAACTATACCTCTCACACTAGTTTTTCCTCTATCTAGATCCTTTTTTGAACACTAGTATATAAATGCATCATGCCTCATTCTACCCGTTATTTAAAACCTAATAATCACCCTTGTAAATAGGTTGAGATCACACCGATTTTTTTTTAATAACATCAATCCATTAGAAACTCATATTATTCAATAGCTACAAATGGACCGTAGCAAAAAATACAATTACTAAACATTTAGAAAATCCATTCACAAAATCTCATCTTAAATTATTTCGAAACTAGATTCAATTGATTATATGAATTATGAATATGCAAAGAATAATAAAAAAATATATACCAATATTATTTCTGTTTATTCTACTTTATGAAATAAACATTGAATAACAAAGAAATTACATTAGATAAACTAGCTCAAAATTAATGTATATATAAGAAATAATCATTCATTTCAAAATCTCTCATGAAATAGATGAAACCAAATTTTATATTTTATGTTTTAATCGATGAATAATATCCTAATAATTGATATTTTTAGTTTCTTCATAATATTAAAATTATAGAATATTTTATTTTTCATAATCTAGACACCTAAAAAAATGTCAGAGGTTATTTAACTAGTTGCACATGTCTTGGGTGATATCATTAAAATAATATCCCCAAATATTATATTAATAAATAAGATCATAAATAACCAATAATGATGACATAATAATTAATCAAATTACATAGAATAAATAAAAAATAATATTTATTAAATGGAATACCACTAGTCACATGTAGCGCTATCCCCATATATAAAGACACTGAAAGAAATTAAAAGTATAAAGAATACTTACTACCATCCACGATTATCAACACATCCCTATCCCCATAATCTATATTAGATACTCCCAACAAAAAAAATTATGGGCCTCAACCCCACCGAAACTGAAGTATGTTATTATGTGTTTGAGTATCTATGTTCCATGGACACTCAATCAATGTGGGAGTAAAACATATTAAGAAACCACTGATGGGATATGTGACATAAATACTATAGGCAATTCATGTTTGTGTGATATTTTTGGAATAAATAAATTAACCTAGAAATATTATTATATAAACTATTATCAATCCTCAAGTACTAACATGAATCCCAAGACTAAAAATACCAACTCTAACCTGTTATATAGTTTTTAAGAATAATACCATTATCAAAATACATGGGGCAGAAAATATCCCTATCATAAATGACATAATCCGAAAACACTATGGAATATCGAAAATATGGAAGTAAATAAGAAACATTTCATATAGAACTCATTTAAAAAATATTTCTATCAGGAAACCCATAAAGGATTTCATGAAAACTCATGGGAATACTCTCTCTACTATGAAACACATACAGATCTACCAAAGGATCCAGGTAGACTCTCTGAACTAAGAAATAATTTTATGTCATCTACAAACTCAAGGGAATACCCAAACCTTTTAGGAAAACAAGTATTTTCTTCTATAAACAGATGGGATCACCTTATAATGACCCACAATTTTCATATATATAAATATTATCAAAATAGATGAATATTAATTACAGAACATATTAAAACAATGATAGAATCGTATCAGTTTAGTGTATATGGAAATTTCGAAACATAGAAATATGGTTCTTAAAATTATATATCATCTCTCAAATTTTATTCATGTATAGAACACTTCTTATACATATAATACTTTAAACATTTCTTCATTACCAGGGGAAAGGAAACATAAGACATGGGTGTGCTCAAATGATTAGTAAGGGAAATATAGGGATATATCAATCAAAACATAAACATAAGTATATAAGAACATGATCTTAATATTTTAATATTATACCCTATATATCAAATATCATAATCTTGAGATATAGTATAAATAATATAATTTCATATCAGCATTTTGAATATTAAATAATATAATTTCCCCCGTAGCCAAGTCTCTTTTCTTGAGATATTATAGTTTAATGGGTTTATAAAAACTACGGATTAATATACATGGATATTACATCATTTTAGATGAATATTTGTCACATTAAAAAAATACATGCATAAGGATAATAATTGTTTAGTGTATTTGGAAACATGAATAAATAATCTTCTAACTTGGTGAAAAATCATCAAAATATTGGTTAATTTTTTTACCTTCAGTAATCCTACTTAAAACCATTCTTTATAACCTCGGAAATGGAAAAATAAGAAGGGGGAGATCCATGATGCACAGTAAGGGTGAACATGGAAGATATGTAAGCATAACATGAAAATAAGTGTATGAGAACATGATTATAAATTTAGAATAACATACTACACATATCAATGATTATAATCAATAGTCATGAAATAAAACTAAAATTTTATAAGACATCATTCATAAGAGAACCAATAGAATAAGCCATGAAGTAATAAAATAGGAATGAGACATGGAATTATGGAAGTCGCATAAACATGTAATATCATTCCCTTTAAGTCAACGATTATTTCCAAAGAATTATCAGGGAACATCATAGGGACTACACATATTAGGCAGGACAAATAACCATCCATAGTCATAGTCCTTTCCTTTTAAAGTGGTTTTCAAGTAAAACATTTTTCAATATCCTTTATGCTTCAAAGCTATTTCAAATTATTTTCAAAACATCCTTTATATGCATTCAAAAAGTAATTTTCTATGAAAATTATTTCAATTATTTCAATCTTTGTTCATATTTTTTCAAATACATTTTCCAAGAAATGGGTTTCCAAAATGAATTTTAGCCTTATTTTTATGTTCTAAAAGTGCTATCAAAGAAAAACGTTTTTGAAATGTTTCGAGGAATTATTTATGAGTTTTCAAGTTAATTTCAATGAAAATGGTTTTTAAAATACATTCATGATACCTTTATATGTTTTCAAATATATTATCAAAGACAATGGATTTCAAAATGAATTATGTTTTACAAAATTACTTTCATATAAAAAATGATTTTTTTATAAAGAAAAATTTTAAATGAAATTTTAAAGATGTTTTATAAAAAAAGAATTTTTAAAATTATTTTATGAAAAGGATTTTCAGTGAAAATAAATTTTCCTTAAAAATGATCCATGTGATCTTTCAAAACCCTTCTCCATATAATATGACATAATTTTTTATAATTTATTCTTTATAGGGGATACGATCTAAGAATATCATTCATATTATTTCTGGAATGGTTTATGTTTTGATGAAATGATGTTTATGGCATCCATTTGTCTTCCATGGGTTATATGATTTTAAACCCACTTCTTCTCATAAGTTATGCATTTATAAAATTATTATGATACCTATATATTTTTTGGTAATGATATGATGAAATGATTATGATACCCATTTCATTTCATGGGTTATGATTTGTTTTCTATGAAACACATATCTTTTTAATGGTCATGATATAATGAATGTTTTATTATCCTCTGGCATATGTATATTTATATATTATTATGTTATGGGTGAGACCTATATCTCCTTCCAATTCATTGGGTAAAAATTTATATCATATGAGATAATGATGGGAATCAAGTTGATGGGCTTGATCTACAATGGAAATATGGGGAAAACTGACACACTATGGGAAGATATTAAAACCTAATCTATAGGGGGATGATGGGGAAGCCCAATCCATTATATGGGAAGGAAAATGACTTGAGATGGTGGTTTGTCCTGCCTAGCATGTATACTCCCCATAAATTACCCTGGTATGTTTTTGGCATTGATCCTTGACATAGAGTGAATGATATTACATGTTTATGTGACTGGCAGAATTATATGTTACATTCCAATGTTATGATTTCCTAGCTTATTCTCTTGATTACCATATAATTTATGTCTTAAGAACCTCAAATATTTATTCTATGAATCTTTACTATGATCTTTAATATGCATGGTGTGTTCATCTAATGTTACGATCATGTTATTATACCCTTATGTTCATGTTAAACATATATATCTCCCTTGTTCACCCTTACTGAGAATCTAAGCTCACTCATTTATTATGTTTACATTAAATGGGTTATAAAGAAAGGTTTTAAGTGGGATTATTAAAGGGAAATATATTTAATGTATATGATGATGATATTTAACATTGTTAGAATATTATGTTTCCATGTTTCAAAAGACACAAAACTAATTCAGTCCCAGGGCATGTATTTTTGTAATGTGCTGAATATTTATAAACAATGATGTAATATTCTTGTATGTTAATATTGGGATGTTTAGTAGGTATCAAATGGAAGGTTTAACCAACAATTAGAAACTAGTATGAGAAAACTTTATTGAGACACCTAGGGATATTTTTATGGATGTTTTTAGGGATTTCTCTAAAAATAAGCTTAAGATGTCTTAGATATAAAATAGGTATCATAATTTAGATATACTATAAGTTATCTATCATGATTATGTGGTTTTACACTATGATAAGTGTTTATCACACTATTTTTTCTGGTTTTAGTTAATGGTGGGAACCAGAAAGTACAGGGTAAGCATTGAATGTGAAAGAAAATTTACTAATGAGATGTCAAATGGAATGGTCACTATAGTGAAGGATGTTCTGATATTGCCTAGTCTATTTTCATGGAAATGATTAACAACGTTTAACTTAACTAGATGTCAGTCTCACCAAAGAATATATGATATTACTTCACTGAGAGTTCGGGTAATGGATACTATGGAATAAAGAAGATTCAGTTTCCCTTGTGTCAAGAATGTGGAAAGAACAACACAAGTGAATTTCTTAAAGGAACAAGAAGATGTTTTGAATATGGAAAAGGACCCAAACCAAGTGAATTCAAATAAAAAAATGAAGGATTTAGAATAAAACAATGGATATGAATATTGGCCTCCCTAATATATCATTTAATGTTAAATTCTTTAAGTGTTGAATGAATGGTCATTATAAAAATTGATGTCCCATGTGGAAATATCACAAAGATAATTAGTAATTTGGTATGAGTAATGGTTACATTACTAATGATGAGGATACTATAGGTGAAATTTGAAAGGAAAGAGGTATTAATTAATATGATGAGGCAGTCATGTTAATGTCTTAAGGATGAAGTAAAAAAATTGATGTTCTTATGTATTTGGATTCAAGAATTATGAATTGAGAAATATATAAGGTTTTTTTAGATTTTTTTTTTCACTAAGGATTTATAAGAATATGTTTAATGGTTCTGATAAACAAGAAAGGTTATTTAATTATAAGGTGATATTAATGGAAAACATAAGATTAAGGGAAATATAACCCTTAATATGTTCTTAATGTTAATAAAGTGATGTTTGGATAAATATATGTTGGATATGAATAAGTAAATTAGACAGTACTCATTACCTTGGAACTGATTAAGTATTTCATGATAATGTGGTATATGTTATCATGGATAAAGTTTTAATCAATTTTTCATTTAATGAATATATCTAATAAACATTGTAATAATTAAACATTCTTTTTTTCAATAAGTATTTACGGTAATTTAGGTTATTAACATGTTTCAAGAGAATACATGATGAAGGCATTCACAGGTTTTATATGCACCGACCAATATCTACTTTATGATATATAGGGGATCAATGCTAATATTTTTTGAGAAAATTATTAACCACATTAATAACTGTTGGGAATTTCATATTTTTGAAGGGTAATAAGGTTTACCATTTTTGTAATTGTTTATGTTAAACCTACAATGCATTTTATAGAATATATTATTATCTCACCGTATGAGTATTTAGGCATATTGGATAAATTTTCTATCTATTTTTTGTTATAAATATATATCGAATGACCCATAATTCTATTTATGGACCTCATGATCACTCAATTCTTCATAAATGAAAAATTCACCTTCATTTATTTGAATGAGGTATGATGTGGAAATTTATCAATGTGTAATAAAGGGAAAGATTATGTAAAATAAAGTAAGTATATCTTCCGATGAAAATTATTCAACATTAGAAAAATGGTGTTGAAATAAACTATTATCAAATTTTTAAAAATTTTGATGATATCAATGACCTCTTTCATGCTTCTTTAATTAATAGTTTTGTGATTGTTAACTTTCTCTAGGTCACCCTCTTTCTTGTGATCAGTGATCTTTATAAATCTCTGTAATTATTTACACTTTTCTTCCACGTTCATGTTTTCACTTCCCACTGATTTTCTCTTATATGGAAACCTAGTTATGAGTTAATTTGTGTAACCATTGTGTTTCCAAATTTCCTTTTTTAAAGGAAGTCATTATATTTATTTTTATAATGTGGATTTATATGAGGGGAACTTTTAGGTATTAGACTTGTATCATCTCGTTACCATTTTATCATGTGCACCCTAAACCTAGTCATGGTGTTCCCCTCATTTGAGAATGGGAGGGTACCTATAATGGTGAAGTCATGGATTTGTTGGAATTTCATCCTTAACCAGTGTTTTCTATAGGCATAAGGATGATTAAATTCCATGTAACTAGGTTACACACCATGTAACGATTGCTGGGTAAAAGTCATGAAAGGGGATTCACACTGTGAAAGTTTACATGTTGTGAAGAGTGGTTTTATTTCATGAATTCTTTAAATAGAGAATTTTTATTCAGAGGCGATGGATTTTTTGGAATACTTGTACACTATGGATTTCACAACATGTAACTATATTACACATCATGAAATGTACTGTGTACAGTTTTTAAAATTGGTGAGCAGTTGTTTTGGCTTTGATTTTTTTCTCCAAGCCCATTGATCTCAAACTAGAGCTCTTGTCGGCGATTTTGCGAGACTCTACTTCATCTAGATTGATTTTATCAATGTCAGATCTTCATTAATGTTGTGGTGCATATATCTGGGTAAGTAATATTACATCATCTTCATTGTACTTGATCACTGTGGCCCCTTAGGTATACATTACCGGATTTGGAGGCCTAAGTTGGTGATTCTTCATGTCTTCTTCAAGACCCTTTCCCAGATCTCATTCCAAAGGCCATTACTTTGTTATTTTTGGTGTGTCAGACATACGTTCTTATGGTATGTCATTTTTTCCATTTACATCCCTTTTTTAAATATGATCAATATTGAGGTGTGGGTTTGATTGTAGTGTCTCTCATAGTGTTGTTGGGTTTTTTTGTTGGTGGATCCCATTGTGGTCATGTGTGAGCCAATATTTTAATTAAGTGGTTCATGTCTCTAGCCTATGATAATTAAAATGAATTTATCTTGCATTATAATTTGATTTATCAAATTGACATGACTTTTTGTGTGTGTTGGAAAAGGGTTTATAATGAGAAGTGGTTTTCCATAGTTATTTATAAATGAAAAGGATATGGGTACTTTTGAAGCATCGAAATTGATTTGTGAAAATGAGAACATGGGTTACATTGGGTACTTAGGTGGAAGGTTTATCATGATCCCATCATCCCTACGTTATGATTATTATGAGGTTTTGTATTGGGGATTTCTTCTATTTCATTGTACCGTTGTTCTAGGGTACGTATATTGACATTGTTGGGGGGGTTTACTCATGGGATATTACTCTAATTCCTAGGCCTATGTTCCAAGAACTGGATTGTGCACCTGATTTATTTTGGTACGGGTAGTCTTCCAATATAAGCTATAGTGTCACTTGGTACTGATGCCTATGCTACTACTTCTATTTTGTACTGCATGGATTTTTGATTTTTCCTTGATATAAATTTTGTGCCTACTTTTATTTAGAAATGTGAAAAAGGGAAATTTTACAATGATTTATATAAACAAAATTACTATTAATAATTCCTTGATTTTATTTAAAATAAGATTATAGGAATTGTAATACTGAGAGTTGATATGGAAAACCTAGGCGGGATCCTACTACACATGTTAATTCACACCCTGTGCACCTCGACGGTGGTGCGTAGAACATTAAATGTCTTCCAATATATAGAATGTAAAGGCACTACAGTGAGGTGATGAGTTTTGTGTTAGATGGTTTTGGGTAGTTGGTGGTGAGATGGTAGGAGTTTATACACACCATTACATGGAGTATTTTTTTGGTTTCGGTCCATTTAGTTGGAACTGTTTTCATTATTTTGAATACTTTTTTAGTATTTCATTTCTGCTATATTTTGACTATTATGGCTTTGATATTTTTATTTCGGTGTCTTTTCTTTTATTCTGTGTATACATATATGCCATGTGTTTGACTAGTTTGGGAGAAATCATTCCCCCTTTTGTGTTTTTCGATGCCCGAGAGCCAGTCTACAACCCGTGGGGATTGAGAACGCCCTTTAGGTATATAATAGAATGGGTCAGGTGCAAGGTTTGAGGGCTACCTGAGATAGTTTATTACAATTATTTATCAAATGAGGTCCTTCCTCAATAGTCCTTGTCTTGGGATGTCTTTTATAATGGACATAGGATTATCTAGACTTGATAGGTATATTGTGATATTTGTCTGGCCCGATCTTGTCATAACAAGACTCAAGTTGCCATGAAATTTTGGGATGTGTGTCTCTATTGTTGGGTTTATTTTAAATATAATTTTTTTCAAATGAAATTTCTTGTTGGAATTGATATTTTTTCATTTTTCTGATCATTCTCATGTTTTGGTGTCCAATAGAATGGCTCCGAGAAGTCTTCCACAAGTTCCTTAGGTGGGTGCAGTTGATAAACCTCAAGGAAATCCACTTATATTTTAGAATGTCATCAAGACAATTTTATTAGTAGTTCATTTTGTTGATCAGGATATACCATGACTCCAGAATGTTGTTGTTGATGTACAACAATGAGATGGAGGAGAGATATATCGATCGTGGAAATTATTGTGTGAGAATCAACGGGCCATTAAAGGAATGACTGAACCTCATGAGGTGAAGGACTGGATGGGCAAGATCGAATAGATCCTCATCTTTCTAGAAACACCAAAAAAATATCATGGTGATGTTTTCAAAGATCATGCTTGAGGGTTTCAATAAAATTTTACGGAACACTGGTGTCCTTGAAGACAAACACGTGGACTTGGTTGGAAGTGTTTCAAAACCATATTCTTCCAACAGTTTTGTATAGAGTATCTAATGATAGAAAAATCTATAAAGATATTATCTTTACAATAGGGGAAGAGTTTGGTGTTGTCTTACACCAACCATTTTTTAGATCTTTTCTATTTTACTTTGGATGTGGTGAGGAATGACCACATAAAGGCTCAAAATAATCTATAGGGGTTGTGACTGAATATTAGATCATAAGTGTACTTGTTGAAACGTTCTACCTCTATGGAGATAGTATAAAGACCTATGAAGGTAGAGATGGATATGTAAGGCAAGGATGGTTTTACAAACCCTTTTTTCCACATTGTGGAAACTTCTGTGGCATTAATGGGAAGAAATGGAAGTGTAAGGATCATCATATGAGTGGTGGAGGTGGGTCTTAGCAGTAGGCCTCCTCTACAATGTCCACTACAGCTAGAAATATGCCTTTGAATTGCTACCAGTATGGCATGGGCAGACCCACAAGACATTCTTGTCATATTCATGCAATTTTGTGAAATAGTTGTGGATGCATTGGTCACTTACATCTCTTCTATTAGATAAATATTACACATTGTTAGGGTCATGTTCTTTTAGCTTCAAAGGCTACTATAGTGTTATTAGGAGCTTCAAAGTATATTCGGATCTGGACACTTTCCTTAGGGGTGAAGAATTTTCATATAGTAGATGAGTGTCCAGTGGAAGTTTATGCAGGTCCAACAATAGTGATAGGTACAATCCATATTTTATCTTTCGTAAAAATTGATTTATTTGATACTGGTACCTCCCACTCTTTTATATTTTTACATTTTGTGATATTATTAATCATCTAATAGAAAATATTTATTTAGAAGGGAGATAAAGACACCTCTCGGTAAGAGGAAAGAGTAGTAATTTTAGTGTCCTTGTCCGTTAACGAATTTTGATATAGAGTGGGTTTGAGATTTTCTCCGTCTTGATATAGATCTATTTGACTTCATCAATGGTATGGATTTTTTTGTCACTCATAGAGTAGAGGTTGATTGTTATCATTGGAATATTTCTTTTCGTGCTACTGATGGGATCTCCCATGTGTTTCATGGGGAGTGGGACCTGAGGTGAGATCATGTAGGGCCTTCCCAACCAAAGATAAAGTTTTTTTTCTACTGTTATATTCGAGATTGATGATGTTTCTCCAGTTATTGATATTCCAAATGTTATTAAGGACTTTTCTATTTTTTATATATTACTTCTATGTTGTTCCTCTAGAGAGAGTGGTATTGTTTATAGTTGACTATGTGCCAAGTAATCATCCAATAAGGATACCTTCATATCATTTTACAACAAAATAGCTAAAATAGATCAAGGCTCAATTAAAGGACCTATTGGAAAATGGTTTCATTCACCCTATCATTTAAACAAGGAAATACCCTATTCTCTTTTCCATGAAATAATATGGTTCACTTCAGATGTGTGTGGACTACTAGAATTTGAAATAGGTAATGGTTAAGAACAAATATTTTTTCCCTCACATGGATGATTTTTTTGATCAGTTAAAGGGGGAAAAGTGGTTCTCAAAGATTGATCTTTGGTCGGGTTATCATGATATTTGAGTTTGGGAGTATGATATAATGAAGATAGCTTTCATGAGAAAGTGTGGTTATTATGAATACCATATGACGCCTTTTGACCTGACTAATGATCCTGCAATTTTTATAGATTTGAAGAATCAAATATTCAATCAATATACTGACACTTTTATGATAGTTTTCATGGATTATATTTTAGTTTATTCAAAATACGACCATGAGAATGATACCCCTCGGGGCCAAGTTCTGTAAATTTTGAGAAATAACTATTTTTATTGAAATATTTTTATGTATAGATTCTATATTCAAGAAGTGAAGTTTATAAGGAAAATGATTTCTAAACATGACTTATAAATTGATCCTGATAAGGTGAAGGTTGTTTGGTCTTGGATGGAACCACAAAATGTATTTGAGATACAAAGATTCCTTGGCCTTGATTTATACTATTGATAGTTTATAATGATTTCTCTATGATGTCATCACCTTTGACAACTCTTCCCTAGAAAATAGTGAAATTATCCTGGGATGAAAAGTTTCAGTCTTCTGTTTAAAGAACTGAAATGATTTCTGACATTAAATCCTATTATGATCTTACCTAATCCATGTAAGGGATATGTGGTGTTTTTAATTCTTTTGTTACTAGTTTGAGATGATTTTTAATGAAAGATGAAATTTTGGTAGCTTACATCTCTTCTCATCATTGAACATATGATGAGAATAACCCCAATCATGATTTAGAGCTTCTTACAGTTATACATGTGCTTAAATGTTGGAGACACTATCTTATTGGGGAAAAGATCATGGTGTTTTCTAATAATAAATGTCTAAGATATATATTTTCCCCAAAACTATTGAATATTAGATATATATAATGGGTATAATACCTTCATATATTTGAATTTAATATTTCTTACACCCCAATGAAGGGAAATGTCATTTCATAATCTCTTAGTAGGAAAGTACCATCATAGTCTATTTTTCAATCAGAGGAGAAGTGAAACCTTATAGGGATTTTTTCTCAGTTTTACATGGATGCCCAGGAGGATGTTTCTAGCATGGTTATGGCCAGTGTTCTGTTATCATCATCTCTCCAATAATCTATTATTTCGATCCAACAACAAGATGATGAGTTTTACAATACTTGATAAAGCATTTATGGTGGGGAGATAATTTCTGTTTGATCTCATTCTTCCGATGGTATGCTACACTTTGGAAAGTTGTTGTTATCCTAGCATCAATAAGATGTTTAGCCTTGTTTTATTGTCACATATCTTCATGGTCCATTCATCCAGGAACTACGAATATGTATTATGACATGAGGAGGATATTCTGGTGGCCAGGTATGAATTGTGACATCTTAGAGTTTCTGTCTCACTGCTACACATACCAACGGATAAAGGAATATAACTTGAAACATTTTGGTTTACACAAGACTCTTCCAATGTTGATTTGGAAATGGGACGAGGTATCCATTGATTTTGTTTTTGGATTTCCATGGACTCCCTAAGGGAGGAATTCTATCTTTGTGGTTGTTGATTGGTTGATTAATTATGCTCTTTTCATTCTAATAAAACACACCACTAATGTCTAAGATCTGGGTATGTCATATGTTCAAGAGACTATTAGGATACATGGGAGTCCTTCTATCGTTATTTTGTATTGTGATCCTAGGTTTACCTTGTGGTTCTGGAAGAGTCTCCAAGAGTCAATGGGAACTCCGGTAATGTTGAGCACAAAATTCCATCCAGATATTTATGGTTAGACAGAGTCTATGATTCAAATCCTGGATGATATGCTCTATGCCATCGTCTTGGATTGAGGAGGATAGTGGGATAGCAATTTGGGATTATTTGAGTTTGTTTATAACAACAGTTTTCATTTATCAATTCAAACGTCATCCTTTGAGGCATTGTATGGTCACCCATACAGATCACCACTTTTTTGTCCTAAGGTGGGTGATGTATCTTTAGTTAGACCAGGTTTGGAATAGGCTACAATGTTTTAGAATGTACATTGACATCTGATAACATCCATGAGTCGACCAAAATAGTTTTCAATTTGGAGACATTGACCTTTGGAGTTTTCCATAAGTGGCTGGGTTATCTCGAAAGTTTCTCCATGGTTGTCTAACCATCGACTTTAAAAGTAGGGAAAGTTGGCTCCAAGAAATATTGGATCACTTTTGGTTACTGAGAAGATTATATGATTATCTTGTAAGTAATCAATTCTAGTTCAGTTAATAGGTATTCATGAATTTTTCCACATACGTAAGGTCAAGAAATATCACCCTGACGATGCTCATGTTCTGAGTTGGGAAGAAATTGATTTGGAGATAGATATTTTATTCTGGAGAAACCAATTGTTATTGTTAACTCTCAAGTGAAATTCTTGCGTGGGAATACTATTTTTTTGGTTAGAGTTCTATGGAAATAAGGATCGGATTCTCATGAGACATGGGAATTCAAGTCATTGATGAGGGATCAGTGGCATCATCTATTTCTATAAATTACATATTCCACATGAATTATTGGGGATGAAAAGTCGTTATTTTGGGGAGTTTGTAACATCTTGTTACCATTTAATTAGGTAATCCCTTAACCTCGTCATGTTTTTCACCACCTTTTAGATTATAAGGATTCATATAATCATTAATTCAATGATTTTTTGGACTTTTATCCTTAACCATTATTTTCTACTGGTGAAAAGAGGATTACATGTCGTGTAACAGGGATACTCATTATGTAATGGTTTCCAGATACAATCCATTAAAGGGGACTCACGCTGTGAAGGTTTATACATCAAGAAGAGTGGATTCACATAGTGAATTATTTAAATGTATTATTTTTTATCAATATCAAGGGATTTTTCAGTGTACTTGTACACCATGGATTTCATAACATGTAACTATATTTTACATCTTGAACCATCCCACATATAGTTTTAATGATTATCGAGTGGCTATTTTGGATTTGGTTCTTTTCTCTAATCCCATGGATATTAACCTAGATCTCTTCAAAATGATTTTGGGGGAATCCACTCCATATATATTGATTTGTTCGACATTAGATATTAATTTTGGTTTTTGTGCATCTCTCTAGATAAGTAATCTTTTTTCTTCTTCATTTCTCTTGATCATGGTGGCCCCAAAGGGTTGCCTTATTAAATTTGATGAAATATGTTAGTGATTCTTCACGTTGTATTCCAGATCATCTGGGAGATCTCTTTCCATAATCCATTCCTTGGTTAGTTGTGGTGTCGTACACATAATTTCTTGAGGTATGTGATGTCTTCCCTTTCCACCAACCTCTTGTTTCTAAATTGGATCAATCTTGTGATGTGGATTGGATTCTAGGGTCTCTTTTGGTGTTTTTTGGGTTTTTTTGTTGGTATATCATGTTATGGGAATGTGTGACCGAATCTTTGAGGTGGGTGGTTCCATGTTTATCCTATGACAATTATCCTGAATTTCTATTTCTTTATAAATGGATCTATCAAATTGGAATGACTATTTCTGTGTGTTGAAAAAGTTTTTTTAAAGAGAAATGGCATTTCCCGGGTTTTTGATAAATAAAAATGATATGAGCACATTTTAACAATTGAAATTTATTTTTGAAAATGATCCCATGGGATACCTTGGGTACTTATGTGGAAGGTTTAGCATCAGGTCATCATCCATGTTTTTTGATTATCAGGAGGTTTTATCATGGTTCTTTATTATATATCCTAAGACCTTTGTTCGAGGGTCCAGGTGTTGAAATTTTTAGGGGTCCTAATCATGGGGTACTCCTATACTTACTAGGACAATGTTTTAGGAACCAGATTGTGCAATTGATTTATTATGGTATGAGTAGTCTTCTAGTCTGACCAATACGGTTCCTTGGTAGTGAAGCATGTGCTGCTGCTTCTATTTTTTACTTCATTTCATTCTAAGTTAGGCTTGATATGTATGTTGTGAATTTTTTTTGGAACTATGAAAAAGGGAAGAGTTTTCCATCTTTTCTATAAAAGTACATTACTGATTATCATTCCATGTTTCTATTTAAAATATGCATATAATATTTTTTATAAAAATACCTAATATGGAACACCTGGGTTGGATCCAACTAAGCCTATTAGATTACACCTTGCAGACTTCCTCGATGGTGTGTTGACCTTTGTATGTATTCCAATACCGGGAAAGGCAACGCACTACAGTGAGGCAGTGAGATTCATGTCCCTTGGTTTTGGGTATCTGGTGGTGAGGTGGTAGGTGTTCATCATTGCCATCGTATGGAGTAGATGTTTGGTTTTGGTCAATGTAGTTAGACCTGTTTTCAGAGTTTTGACTACTTTTTTAGTTGTACGTTTATATTGTCTTTTGACTATTATGGAATATATATTAGACATATTATATCTTTTTTATGTGAATACATATATTCCAATCATTTTATTAGTTTGGGTGAAATTGTTCCCTCTGTTTTTTTGTTCGATGCCTAGGTGCTTGTCGCCAGCCACTAGGGACCAGGAATTCCTATAGAGTATTTAACATAAATGATCTGGTGCTAGGTTTGAGGGATCCATATTATAGCCTATTATGATACCTTTTATAACCTAGATTAATTTTTAGAGATAAATTCATTTTAAGTGAGGTAGAATGTAACACCACTAGATTTTGTGAAAAAATTAGAATTAATTTATACATTTAATATTTTTTATTTCACAAAACACTTAATATAGCTTGTTTTGTATGAAAGCACCAAGTTATTATTTATTTCAACACTACAACATGTAATGATTTCATTATACACTACACTAAGATATTTTTGAACTACTCGCAACACTGATTTAGCTTATATTACATACAAAATTGTGTTTTACCACCTTTTAGTTGTGCGCTTATTTTAATACTAAATTTTAAAACATTTATAAATTTTATTTCTAAAAATAAATTTTTTTTTTGAATGTATAATTTCAAAATTATATTAGTATGATTTTTTTATATTTTCTTGAGATGTTTTTTTGATGAATAGTGAAAAATATTGCATTTAAAAAAAACTCCTTATTTGATTAAATAGTTAGTAATGTCAAATTATATTTTAAATTGGTTTTTAAAATCAAAATAGGTAAATAATAAATATATTAATATAATTTAGGTCATTAGAATCATTTTTATATTTAATTTTTATATAAAAACTTATTTAAATATTGAACATTTTCACATTAAAATCATGATTTCTCACCACATTAGTGGCATTGGGTTTTAATATAATTTTTCAACATTTGTGAATTAAATTTGGAAAAATGAACATACACAGTTGAAATGTGTATAATATTTTTACTTTAATTATATCAGCTTATTTTTTTACCAAAACTATTAATGGAAGTAATTAAAATTAATTAAAGTGATTAAGGTAAAATTAATCTTAACAAGGGGTTATACCATAAAATTAAGTGCCAAAATAACATGTAAAATTTTCCAAAATCCATTTTTTACCAATAGTTCAACCATATACCCTATTGGTTAAAATTTTATGATTTATTAGTGTAACATACCAAGATGTTATAGTATTTATCTTTTTAAATCTAATTTCTTCAACAGTTTAGGTTTTACACAACACCAAGCTTAAATGAACAATAATATACAATTAAATATGATTATTTTAAAACAACTATTATGACCTAGCCATTAAATTGGATGGAATAAATTGTATAAAAAATAAAAAATCTATACACTATATATTTAATCAAATGTTTTTACATTCGTCTAAATGAATTCATAGTCATAAGATGACAATGAATCCTATTTTACTTATTAAAAGGCAATATTTTTCTAATGGCACTTTTACCACCATTAAATAGATCACTTGTTTTAAAAATTAAATTTTGAAACTTTTATAAATTATATAGAACCAAATAAACATAATTTTTAAAATGGAAATGTCAAAATTATCTTAGGGTAAAATTTTGGTATTTTTTTTAAATATATATTTTTCACTAAATAGTGAAAAATCCAGATTTTAATAAAACATTCATTTTTAATATATCAATATACTATTTATGATTCAAAAATTATCCTCAAATATGATTTTATAAATAAAATTTGTTTATCTTATAAATGAATATATGGTACAATGATATCCTGAAAGAAGTAAATAAATGTTTTAAAAACAATAAATTAAGTGTGGATATTTATGTGAACCCTAAACATTTTTTTAAAATATTACTATTAAAATAATGATTTAAAACTATATTTATTTTCATAAAATTTATTCGTAAATTAATTTTTTTTCTTACGATTATATGATAATTTTATGAGACCTTAATTAAAATTTCAATGTATTATAAAATCGGTTGTAATTATAAAATCGTTATTTTTTAATAAATGATGATTTTAATAAAAAGTTAAATTTATCATATATATAAATATATTTTCATAAAATGGAGTTCACTTTTTAATTCTACCCATAGAAAAATATTTAGGTTGAATTTTTTGGATTCTCCTAAAATAGTTGAATTTGTATGAATAGTGAAATATGATAATTTACAATATTTAACAGTATAAGTAAATAAACAAAATATTGCGTCATGATTGAACCATGGATGATGTTACCATTATATAAAAATAAAATTCCCTAGAAACTATATTTATTCATAAAAATCAATAGTATATCTTGACTTCCGTCAAAATAATTAACTAATTAATTAAACAATTAAAAAACACTACTCTTATCCACTATAAATAACACTCTCACCACCCCTTATCCCCACACCTCCAAAGCATTGATTTTTTATTATATTATACAAATTTTGTTTTCCAAAACTCACCCCCACATTATAATAGTTATGGTCACACTAAAATACCATTTTCAAGTCCCTTAAGGAGATTCTGAAAGAGGCGACACTCAAGAGGTAAAACCTTCTCTCTTTCTCTTTCATTTTTTTATTTTCATATCCTTACTTCACCTCTCCTAGAAAAAGTGACATGATAACTATATTATATTTTATATACTAGAATATTATTATTATTATGTTATATAAACCATAAATTCTCTTCTCTTCCACTTTTTATTCTATAAATGAAAACATCACCTGTTGGGTGATGATTTAACCCATTATTGGATAACGAGTTTTTGTTTCTCATTTACACCTTAAATGATGGACATAAAACAATTTTTATGGATAAAAATGACTTTTATATATGTAATAAATCTTATATAATGTTCTGTAACTAGTATATATACATAATAATAATTCCTAATAAATATCTGCTTCGTGATGATCGAAAAAAATACCAAAATAATCTAAATGGTTATCATTAATGTTTTCTCTAATATATCATCCGAATTTGTGGAAAAAATGATAGATAAAACCATTTAATATTATATAAATACATTAATGATATATAATTTTAATTCTAGATAACTATTTCCTTTTTACATGATCTTTCATATATGTATACAAGTGAACCAATCATGAAAACCAAAAAATGAACACCCCCGAATGATGAAATTGAATATTATAACTAATAAAAAAGTACATAAATGGAAATAATAAAATAATAATAAATATAATGTATTTTTAAGATTATATTAATTAAAATATTAATGAATCTAATTTTATTATCATGTATAGTGAGTACAAGTGTAGAACACATTCTGACATAAGGTAAGGGATTTCTCATCTCATATTTATTTTCATGAGATATGCCTTCTACACCAGTATTTATTATTTGTGGTGTATTTATAATACCCTTTTATGTATCATTTAATTAATATCTTGATCTTAGTGGTATTCAATGTTTCATTTTATGATCATTAATTTTATGGTTCATATGATTCGATTGATTAAAAAGTGGTAAGGTATTTTTCCCAAACCTCCATCTTTTCCTTTATGTTATGCTTTCTCTATCATTACCAAATTTTAATTATTATTATTTATATAATTATTATAAATTATGTTCATATGTTTCAAAATCATTTATCCATATCATTTCATCTTTTATTGATGGTAAATACATGTTTTATAAGTTTCCATTTTTTATTCCTCCCAGTAAGAAAGCCCGATTAGAGGGAACTTCCCAATTTTATACCCATTTTCAAGTACACTCCATAATATGTCATAAGGTAGCCATATTGTTTCTCAATTCACTTTTTTTATCATGAGGAACTAATTTATATATTTTCTGGTTTTATGAAAAATATTATGCATTTTCATCTTTAAAGGTTCTTTTATAATTTCTCTTAAATTGCACTAAAGTGGCTCATTTCTAAAGACACTTTTTATATGTTTTCACTTCATTTAAGCTTAATTTATGACTTAAATATAATTTATTTTTCATTATATTTTATTATATTAGTTATAAATGATTACAATATGATTTTATACAAATGATTTTTCTAAATGAACTCTTGTTTCCATTGTATTAAAGGGTATTTGTATCAATAATTTCATAATGGTTTTATTAATGTATTTTCATCTAATTAATATCCCTTTTTTGGATTTTATTATTGATAGTGTTTAATCTCTTATGATAACATATAGCATAATTTATTATATGGTTTATGATTCGTTTACCTTTTAATGTGCTATTCAAGGTTTATGGTTGAATTATTCACTTTTTTTTTGCTAGTTTTTGAATATGAATGTTTATGTTATGTGTCCAAATTTTCATATGAGGAATAAATTTGACTTATTAAGTGATGGTTGAGTCCCTATATAGCCCCTTTATGCATTGGTAGGACTCATGTGATAAACTAGTTCAGTACTGGATGATGTATTACTTGTTTATAGTGTCTTGGTTGAATCCTTGATGGCAGGTTATAATGTCTGTCATTATGCATTACCAAATTATGATATAATTAATTTATAATCCATGTAATAATTCAACTAGTATAATATCCATGGTCATGTCTCTTTCTAAATATATAATTTATAGAATTATTAATCAGATTTTATCCCTTCCATATTATAATCAATATTATGTTTTAATGGAATTTGTTTTTAGTTACTCACCATGCCTTGTTGTTTATGTTTATTTTTGGGTGTTCCTGTTGTATTTATTACCCATATTAAGCATCTATGATCAACCATTTCTTATTTTTTCCCAAGGATGTGGATTTTTGTATTATGGATGACTTGTATGGATAATAATGGATATTATGGGGAAATCCCCAACCCCAGTTACCTAGAGTTGGTAAATTATTTTAATACATTGGCATGATTACAAGGAATCAAGTCCCGAATGACCGATCAGTTTCGCAGTCTTGGAAAATATATTGCATACATGAATGTTACATTACACTTTATAACATAAAAAACATCATAAATAATTTTTTATGGACACTATTATTCCCATTACTTAACCCTACATATCAATCACAATACACTTATTCTAATATTGGGAAAAATAAAACATTGAAACGGGTGAGCTCAGATTCTCAGAAAGGATAACAATACAATGAAAAATTTCATAAATAAACACAAAAATTTAGGTAATGTATAAATAAAAAATCCTTTTAAACATGAACATCAGAACAATATGGAAAAAATAAAATGATGTAATGCCATTTACTTATTCACATTGATATTCTACTAGTCGAATAATCACATGAAATATCACTAACCACTTTCATAATGATGGAATACATAATATCAGACTATTATAACCACATAGTCAAGGCCTTATGCCAAGACTACAAATATGATTTTGTCAAGGCCTTGTTCCAAGACCCTAGATTTTCCCATGAGACCAACCGATGCATCGAGGAGCTATAGCAGGCTCCACCCTTCACTTATTAAATCGAATTGATTTCTCATATGAACAGGTTTAAACATAACATAAACATTCGTATTAAACTAGCATACTAAATGTCAATACTTTCTACATAAACCCTGAATGGTATAAAAATAACACATCCATAGTCAAACATATCAAAAAACCTTCAATACAATATGTAAGTTTTGTATCGTAATAAATCAACTACAAATAAGCTTAAAATCCATCAAAGGATGTCGACATAGATGAAATCAAAACTATTTGAGAGAAATATCACTTTTTTTGAAATCATTTAAAAGTCACATAATTATAAAATAAAACATTCACTTTGAGAATATCCTTATAAGCTTGTAAGGGAAGATTCGATAATTTTATAACATCATAAAATAGCTGCACCCACCATATAAGTTAAAAAAGGACATTGTTACCTGAATTTTGTCAAAAAGGTTAAAAAGGAACTTGTTTAGAAAATGACAAAAATATTCCGATATAAAATTATTATAAAGAGTCAAACAAGGGTATAAATGACATTAACCCATAGTCAGTAAAATAGTAAGAATCATTTGAAACACATTTTTAAGAAACATGTATGTGGATGATAAAGGGGTCCCAACAGATAATTACGTATACACAACCTCAGATAATGAAGAGATTGTGAAAAATACCCTTACTTTGTAATTTTCCTTGGTTGAGGGTAGGTTAACCTCCTTTATAATGGTGAAATAATTTTTATTGAATTATAAAAGAATCATATACATTAATATGATATCATATATGATCTTTTAAAATTGCTTTGTTAATAATATCATTGTATTGTCGTCATTTCGGGTGTTAACTTACTCGTTTTCTTTTTTTTGGACTCCACATTCCTTAATCATGTTTTAATGATCAAAAATCATATTAATATTAATTAATCTCATTCTTAATTGACCATCGTGTTAATGCTCTCCAATATCAATAATTACTACACATCAGGTTTTAATAATAGGATGTATTATTGATGTTAATTACTCGCTTTATTATTTACAAATATTATGCATGATCAACATTCTCACTTATATTATCAAGTCTTTATATTTATGATTAATATTCTCTTACTATCTACTAGTTAAGCATAATTCATATTCTGCATATTACTGTCTAAGTCTAAATACAGATATTTTTCTATGTATAGAGACACCGTGATGTTTGACACAATAAGACAGACTGTGTACAAGACACAGTCACAGTCAGACAGACACCGTGAAGGACAAATTGTGACCCAGACACTGTGATGGACAAACCGTGACCCAGACACCATGAAGGACAAACCATGTCCCAAACACCATGAAGGACAAACCATGACCCAGACACCGTGAAGGATGCACAGTGACCCAGACACCGTGAAGGGGACATCGTGACCGAGAGACAGCGAAGGACACACCGTGACCGAGACACCGTGAGCTAGACATAGTGACATGGAGACACAGTGAATCACATACTATGGAGAATATACCATGAAGAAGACATCGTTTACATAAATCACTGTGACACCGTTTCATAAATTGTTTTCAATATTATTTAAATAATGGAAACCGTCATATTTGATGTTTTTAATGTAATTAATGTTATTTAATAATAGTTGTTGGCTTGTCAGGAAACTATATCTCGTACCTCTGAAAATGGAATCTTTCCTTCTTCAAGAACTGATGGAATATAAGGAATATTGATCTGTAGTACATATATACGTGTGTTTCTAAAATTAGAAAGTGTTTACAATTATTGTAAATCAGTTTGTTAGTTTCAAAAGTCAGTTTAATCTTGTGATTGAATTAACTAAGACCAAATCAATCTTTGAGAAGCTAAGTGAACATTTACAATCTGTATAAATTCAGTACAGTTTAACTTGTTTTATAAATTAGGGTATTTGAAATAGACAATATTTTAACAGAAATTTTAATTGTAACTCAATTCACCCCCCTCTTGAGTATCCACTCTGACCTACATTAGGTATCAATGGTTTGTTTTTGTTAATGTATTTTTGAAATACTCTGTTTTTCTACTGTGAGTATAGTTCCATCTTTATAGAACTTAAATTTATGTTATTTCTAAAATTTATCAATTTAAAAATATTCTCTAAAATCTAGTTATTGACAATAGACTAGAGGGTGTTGCTACTAATAGGTCACCTTTGTTTAATGGTACAAACTTTTCTCAGTGGAAACTTAAAATGAAAATTCATTTGGAAAGTATGGGTTTTGATATTTGGACGACTACATTGTCTCAATATAAAATTCAATAAATAGAAAGAACAAATTGGGATGAACCTACAAAGACTGCTTACAATAATAATTATAAATCTATGAATGCCATGTACTTTGCTTTAGGAGATGAAGAGTTTAATAATATTTCTGCTTGCATAACTGCTTGTGAAATATGGGATACATTGGGTGTTTCTCATGAGGGAACAACCAATGTCAAAGAAATGATATTAAATACTTATACTATTAAATATGATAACATTAAAATGAAAACTAATGAACCCATTTCTGATATGTATCTCAGGTTCAATGAGATAGTCCATACAATGAGTTCACTTGGAAAAGTTGTTCCAGCTAAGGAACAAATTATGAGAATACTGAGATGTCAACTAGACCGATGGAGAGGCACATCTGTTTCAATCAGAGAGTCATGTGACATTGGAGCTATACCTGTCAAAGAGATGATTGGTATGATTATGATGTATGAGGAAGAACTCAAGGTAAATAAAGAGGAAGATGATGAACTAAAAAGAAGATCAGTGGATTTTAAGACTACTGCTTCAAAGAGAAAGGACAAAGAAAAAGCTCAAATAAAAACTAACAGTTCAACAAGTGAATGTTCAGACTCTAATAGTGATGATGAAATGGATCAAATAGCCAGAAGGTTTAAGAAGTATTATAGGAAGAAGAAATTCTTCAGAAAATCACATTACAAGGGAAATTTTGATAATAAGGTAGATTGGAAGAAGGACTGGAAAAAAGCAGTTAAAAGTGATGAAGTTGTTTGTTACGAGTGAAAAAGAAAAGGAAACATTAAAGTAGACTTCCCAAATCTATAATTTAAGAAGAAATATGATTAAAAGGATAGTCAGTACCAGAAATCTATGAAGGCTACCTTGAGTGCTTCTGAAGACAGCACAAGTGAATCTAAAATGTCTGATTCTGAAAAGTAACGTTCCAACATGTGTTTCATGACAAACACATCTGAGGTAATCGTAGATACTCCTACATTAAATTCCTATTATTCGGGAACTGAATATGATTCGGACTATGAAAACATGACTAGTGAGGAATTATTTTAATACTGTAATATGTTGGAAGAGACAATAAGTGAACTTAAGGATAAATACAAATCATTGAAGAAACAACATGCTCTCACCACAAGTGTTAAAACTGAACTTACTATTGAAAAAGAGAAAAATTCTCAACTATTGAAGGAAAATAATGAACTGAAAATGTCAAATGAGAAAATTAGAAAATAGTTAGAGAAGTTAAAAAATGGAAAGGATACAGTAACTCAAATTCTAGAAAAGCAAGTGGCACCAAAATACACTACTGGAATAGGATACAAACCTGGACAGAGACAGCTTACTAAGAATATATTTATTCCTAAATCTGGACAGAATACTACGAGTTCATGTTCTGGAAATTCATTTGCTTCTACTGGTTACTCACACAGTTATAGATCAAATAGAGTTTATCTTTCAAAATCTTGTGACTAAAATTATATGAGACCCATAAGAAAAATTTGGGTACCAAATCATTGATTGCTAACCTGTCTGGACCCAAGAAGATCTGGGTACCAAGATCATATTCTATCTAAAACTGCTTTTTGGAAACTTTCTTGAAGAGTTCCCATAAGAAGAAATTGTATTTGGACAGTGGATTTTCAAGAAATATGTCTAGGGATTACTCATGCTTCAAGATATTAATAAATGTTGATAGAGGCTATGTCACCATTGGCGATAATTATAAAGGAAATATCATCGGCCTAGGCCAAATTGGTAACACTAATTCAGTTTTAATTTCTAATGTTTTATTTTTTGATGGACTGAAATATAATCTTTTAAGTATCTCTTAATTGTGTGATGATGGTTTTAATGTGAAATTTGGGAATGATTCTTGTAACATTTTTAATTCTAAATTTATTTTTGTATTCTCTGCTTTAAGGAATGAAAATGTTTATGTTGTTGATTTACATTCTTTATCTAAGAAAAATGTAACTTATTTAAATGCTTTTCATAAAGAGTCTTGGTTATGGAATAGAAGATTAGGACACTGCAATATACACACACTTCAGAAACTAACTATAAAAAACATAGTTAGAGACTTACCCAAACATGATTATCCAAATGAAAAAGTTTGTAATCCCTATCAAAATGGAAAGCAACATAAAATTTCTTTTAAATCAATGAAAGAAGTCTAAACTTCTCAACCTCTCAAGTTGGTTCAAATGGATTTGTTTGGACAATCTAGAGTTTCTAGCTTAAATGGGAAGAACCATGTCTATGTCTTAGTAGATGACTATTCTAGATATACGTGTGTATAGTTCTTAGCTCACAAAAGTTAAGCTTTCTCTTACTTTGTAAAATACTCTTAGTGTGTATAAAACCTTAGTGGACATCTGATTAAAACCCTAAGATGTGATCATGGTCGTCAGTTTGAAAATCATGAATTTGAATCTTATTGATCAAAAAATGGCTATAGACATAAATTTTCTGCTCCTAGGACACCCTAGAAGAATGGTGTAGTAAAAATAAGAAACCGAACCCTTCAAGAAATAGCATGAAATATGCATAATGAATATGACCTGCCAATTTACATTTGGGCTAAAGCTGTAAATACAGCTTGTTATATCATCAATAGAGTCTTGATTAGACCTATTATTAAGAAGACTCCTTATGAACTATGGAATAATAGAAAACCTAAAGTTAGTTACTTTAGAGTCTTTGGATGTAAAGTATTTATTCTTAATACTAATGATAATCTTGATAAGTTTTCTTCGATGGGTGATGAAGGAATCTTTTTAGTATATTCTATAACTAGCAAAGCCTATTGAGTTTTAAATAAGAGAACCAAGTGTGTGGAAGAATCTGTTCAAATAAAATTTGATGAAACTGATCCACATGAGTCTGAAACCACTCGTCAAAATCTTGAAGAAGATTTATATGTTCTAGACCTTAATGACAAATCTAAAGAACCTTCCAAAAAGACATCCAGTTCTGGACTTATTCCAAAATCATCTTCTAATGAGCCCGAACCTATAGATGAATCTTATATTTCTAGTCCTACCTTTGCTAGATCAACTAGAATTATAATGAATCATCCCTTACATGCTATTGTAGGAAATCTGGATAGGGTGACCAAGACTTGAGCTTCTCTTAGAAATCAGGTTGAACATCATGCGTTCTTGTCACAGCTTGAACCTAAAAACATTGATGATGCTATTAATGATGAATTTTTGGTGACTGCTATAAAAGAGGAACTCAATCAATTTGAAATAAATAATGTTTTGAATCTTGTTGAAAGACCTAAGAACACTTTCACCATAGGCACTAAATGGGTGTTTATAAATAATGTAGATGAATCTGGAAAAATAGTTAGAAACAAAGCTAGTCTAGTTTCACAAGGCTATAGTCAAGAATAAGGAATTGACTATGAGGAGACTTTTTCTCCATTAGCTAGATTAGAAGCTATTAGGATTTTACTTGCTTATGTTGCACATCTAAATTTCAAACTATATCAAATGGATGTTAGGAGTGATTTCATAAATGGATATATTGCTGAGGATGTTTTTGTTGAACAACCACCTGGATTTACAAACCCTCATTTTCCAAACCATATTTTTAAATTATCAAAAGCTTTATATGGTTTAAATCAAGCTCCCATAGTTTGGTATAATAGATTAAGTACTTTTCTAATTTCCAAAGGTTTTACAAAAGGTATAGCTGATCCTACTCTTTTTATAAAACAAATTTCTATTGATGTTTTAGTTGTAAAAATTTGGGTAGATGATATTATTTTTGGAACATCAAAAACTACATTATGTACTGATTTTTCTTAAATGATGAAAAATGTATTTGAAATGAGTTTAATGGGTGAACTCAAATTTCTCCTTGGATTTAAAATCATTCAAAATGATGATGGAATTATTTTAACTCTAAGTAAATATACTAGAGATCTTTTAAAACGTTTTGGATTGGATATCACAATAAAGTAGTGACACTCCCATGAGTACCATTTATAAGTTGGATCTTGATAAAGATGGTAAATTTTTTAATCAAACCACTTATAGAGTAATGATTGGAAGTCTACTCTACATGACTGCTAGTCGTCCTGATATTAGGTTTAGTGTGTGTATGGGTGCTTGTTTTCAAGAAAACCCTATAGAGACACATTTAAATGATGTAAAGTGAATTTTCAAATACCTCAAGCATACTCCCAATTTAGTACCGTTCTATCCCAAAGGACAATCATTTGAATTAGTTAGTTATTCTGATGCTGATTTTGCTGGATGTAAGTTAGATAGAAAAATCACCTCTAGAACATGTCAACTTTTAGGCAAGTCACTAGTATCATGGTGATGTAAGAAAAAAAATCCGGTTGCATTATCTATTGTAAAAGCTGAATACATAGCTGCTGGAAGTTGTTGTGCGCAAATTTTGTGGATGAAACAAACATTACAAGACTATGGATATCAATTCAGACATGTCCCAATGAATTGTGATAACACAAGTGCTATTAATATTTCTAAGAATCCTGTTTCTCTTTATAGGACAAAACAAATTGATGTAAGACATAACTTTTTGAAGAATCATTATCAAAAAGGTGATATCACTTTGGAATTCATTGGTACTAAATATCTACATGCTGATATATTCACTAAATAATTAAATTCTGAGAGATTAGACTACATCATACATGATATTGGAATGATTAATCATAAATAGATATCTCAATGATTTTAATGTTTAATACTTTACTGTATTTTAATTTACAGTTTCATGCTCACTGTTTTACTGTTACTGTTTCATGCTTACGGTCTCACCATTAAGAGCTTGTGCTCACGGTCTCTCAACTCACTGTCTCACAGTGACTGCACAGAATGGCCACTGTCTCACCGTGATGGTCACCAAAAATCTCATCATCCTGACTATTTTTCATCACACCGTAATGCCTACTCACGGTCTCACCATGAAGATTATTTATAATCTTATTTTAACCCGTATTATGGAAATTTTTATTTCATGGCTATTTGATTTCCCTTGTTTTTGTTTTTCTGATGATTGACATTCCCATATGATAAAACATAAAGCTTTCACTCAATATTTCACCTGAACTCTCTCCTGCTCTCTCTCTCAAACCCTCTTTACCTTGGAAACTTCTTCTTTTTTCTCGCATGAACCTTCAGTAGATGCCAAGGATGAAGCATCTGTCTTTATCTTCCCCTGAGAAGCACCGCTCTAAGAAACAGTAGAGGATACTGAGGATGGATCTTAAAGGACCACTATACCCAAACCTTCTAAACCGTACCGTAGTTCCTGAAAATGAAATTTTTGCTGAGTGACTGCTGTCTAGCTGATCATTGGTCCTGAAAATATTGATGGAACAAGGTTGGTTTGAGTGGTTCTCTAGACAAGGTAGACCGATTCACCTGAGATTGGAATCTCAATTCTACATATATGTGAAGTTTTCCTTTGATTTTGGAGAAATATTTATGGTGACAAGTTGGATAAATGGACAAAAGTGTCCATTCTCTTCGAGGTTGTGGGCTGCATGCCTAAGGATTCCACATGATGGAATTTGTGAAGACTACCAGAGAGAACCTCGTCATTCATCTGACATCTTCGATCTGGAAAATGATTTGGGAACCTTGACTGCTAAAGGAACCAAGCGAAGGTCTATAACTGCAGAGCTAGATGGAGAAACTGGAATTCTATTCAAATTTGTCCAGAATTTGATTAGTTCAAGAAAAGGGGATTTTGCTGTAATGAAGTATCAGGTTGTGTTCATGATTCACCTGTTGAAGAATGGCCATAAGATCAACCTATGAAAGTATGTTATTAACCATATCTACGAGCTAATTAAAGTCACATCCAAATCCACCTCCTTGTTTTACTCATGGATGATTTCATCCATGCTAGTTCCCACAGGAATGGTAGGACCGAATGATGAAAAGTTAGAAGACTTTGATTTATGATTATCCAAGCCTATAATCAGAAGGATTAAGATTAGTTAGAACCCCTAGATAAATCAATGGGTTGAAGATAATGATCAATTTTATAAGAATTTTAATCTTGTTGATTATCGAAGAAGGTGAAAGAACCTAGCTGATCCTGGTCTGGAACCAGATGAAGTGGCTGAATACTCAGATGCTAAAGAAGAAGAGGAAGTTGCAGCTGAAGTACCACCTGGAGAAGAAGCTGAAATACCTCCAATGGACACAGCTCCTGTTGAAAAGGAAAGGAAAATTGTCCCTCCTGTTGTTCCTGCTGAAATACCTCATGTTGAGAAAGTTATTGTTGAAAAGGAATGGACTGTGGATCCTTCAGTTGATCTTAGTGGGGAAGAAGCTACTACTTCTTGAGAAGTTGTAAATATGGATATCCAATCTGAGGATGTAATAGATTCTGTAGTAACAGAATCAGAGGAAAAATCCATGGAATATTCTGCTGGTGTAGAAGAACTCCCAGTTGAAACGAAAGCCAATCTAGAAGCACTTCCCGGGGAACAGTAAGTTTATGAGATAATTCCCTTTGCTGAAGAGAGGATGGAAATTTCTTTTCAGGTGGCAAGTCAAGAGTTTTCTGAAGAGATTAGAGATGATCCTTTGAATCTTGACCTTATTTCTGACCCAATAGTCTCTAAAATGGAAGCACAATTTGAGGGGGAGGAACCTCCAAACTGTGAGACTAGTCCATCTAAGTCTGTTGAATCTGAATCTGAACCTAGTGATGAGTCATACTCTATGTACACTCAATATGTTTTCCCAAGATTTTATGATGTGAATGAGTCACAACAAGTGACTCCAACTAGAATTTATCTCTCTTCTATGTTTCAACTAGTGTCTTTAGCTCTTTCATAACCAGAACCAGAGCCCCATCCTCAATCTGAATCAGAATCTGAGTCTGAAGATGACTCTGAACCGAAACCAGAGCCTACTCCACTACTGTTACCTGCACTCTTATATGAGGAACTCTCCATTGTATCTAAAGACGATCTGAAAGTATTTGGAGGGACTATTTTAGCTGGAGTTGATAAGATTTTATCAACTCAACCTCGTCCAGTAACTCTATTGAGTCAATTAGATGCATCAATTATCTTGGAAAATATTATATTGCATATTCAACCGAGGATGATCCGAGATATTCAAGAAGTTAGAGTATAAAATAATATGCTAAGTGATGATGTTGTAAACCAGAAAAATATGGTAGTAAACTTGCAGAATGAGCTATATTTAAGATCAGAGCTTGCTCCTGTTTCTTCCCCTGCATCTGTTGCTACTACTACTGAGCCAACTGATTCCACCCCTACTAGAGAGATTGTGTCTCAAGTGCATCCATATCTACTATCTTTTGATGAAAAGATTGAAAAAAGACACAAAAAATGATGGAATTCATGAGGGAGCTTGTAGAAAATCTGAATAATCTCACAGATGAGTACACTGGATGCATACAAAATGTTTTGAAACATCCCAATGTTCTAACCAAAGCTATCAAGGCTTCTCCTGCTTCTGGTCAACCATCTATTCCTCCTTTGGATGATTCTCTGTTGAGATCCATAATCAATGAAGAACTTCCGAATGCCTTCAGTGGCTTAGATCTATCTTCTTTGTCAGAAGTGGTTAAGAATAGTGATCGATCATTGGACTTGGTTAGGATTCATTCAAAGATTTCCAGTGATTCTCAACAAGATATCACCAAGAAGAATGATGTCTATATCAACTGTATTTTCTCTAAAAGTGATATGACATATCACTTTAGATATCTTGTAGAGAATTTGAGAATCCATCCGGTAACTCGCGATTTTGAAGCTCAAGTTCAAAAGCTTATAGAGTTCACCCGATTGTTGGAAAAATTTATGGAGAATAAGGACAATTTTGAAAAGGCTATGTGATAAGGTGGTGATATCATCACTGATTTCATAAATCCTTCAAAGATGTAAATTCATGTGCAGAGTACTACTATTGTTGCTCCAGCTGCTTCACCCCTTAGACCTAGTCTACTTACCCATGCCTCCTCTGCCATGACAGTAAGCCAAGCTCTTTTTCAGATCCATCCAGTCATTCTTGACCAACCACAACCTAGATCTTCTACTGCTCCTACTTTGGCTCCATCCATTTTTGAAGATCTACCCTTACCCTCCTTGTTTACCACATTTGTGCCTTCCTCTACATCGTCACCAGCTTTTGCTGCTGATAAAGGCAAGGAAAAGGCGGCTCCCTGAAGAGTCCAGGGACAGTTTTCTTTTTTGATGGGATGTCATTTGTTGTTTCCTGTTTGTATTTCTCTTGTATGAATTATTCTGAACCTTTTTTATGACAAATAAAGTGCTTCACTTCATTCTCTCTGCTTTCTGATAATCTTAAAAGGGGGATAAAAAAGTAAGAGTATTAGTATTCTAATTGTCGAGACTGTTATTTTCTTTAATGTTGCATTTCATTTATATTTTTACCTATACATGATTTGTGATCATCAAAAAGGGGGGTATTGCTGGACTCCAAATGCTTTAATAATGTTTTAATGATCAAAAATCCTATTACTGTTAATTAATCTCAATATTAATTGACCATCGTGTGAATTCTCTCCAATCTCAATAAAAACTAAACATCATGTTTTAATAATAGCAAATATTATTGATGTTAATTACTCGCTTTATTATTTACAAATCTTATGCATGATCATCAATCTCACATTATTATCAAGTCATTATATTTATGATTCATGTTCTCTTACTCTCTACTATTTAAGCTTAATTCATATTCTGCATATTACTGTCTAAGTCTAAATACAGATATTTTTCTAAGTATGGAGACACTGTGATGTTTGACACAATAAGACAGACTGTGTAAAAGACAAATTCACAGTCAGACAGACACTGTGAAGAACAAACTGTGACCCAAACACCATGAAGGACAAACCGTGACCCATTCACAGTGAAGGACAAACCGTGACCCAGACACAGTGAAGGAAAAACCGTGAACCAGACATCGTGAAGGACAAACCGTGATACAGACACCGTGAAGGACACACCGTGACCCAGACACCGTGAAGGACACACCGTGACTGAGACATTGTGAGCTAGACACCATGACATGGAGACACAGTGAATCAAATACCGTGGAGCATATACCGTGAAGAAGACACTGTTTACATAAATCACTATGACACCATTTCTTAACTTTTTTTCAATATTATATAAATAATGCTAACGGTCATATTCTATGTTTTTAATGCAATTAATGATATTTAATGATAATTTTTGGCATGTCAGGAAACTATATCTCGTACCTATGAAAAGGGAATTTTTCCTACTTCCAGAACTGGTGGAATATAAGGAAGATTGAGCTACAGTACAAATATACTTGTGTGAATATTCAACAAGAAGAACTTACATATACCTGAGTGCACTGTGCTGAACTTAAAGAACAATCCTAAGAAAGAAGGAGATTTCAAGACTTTCAATGAACTCTCATGAGTGAAATACAACACTACTGAAGAACACACGACGAATGAAGATATTATTATCACTGGCGAAACACAAGCTGAACCACGACACTCTGTTTTTCAACAGAAAAACCAGAGGACTCAGAAGCAGTTCTGCTGAATCCAACGAGTCTAGAGCTACATTGCTAATAACTAGAGCTTTCTAAACTCTTATTTGTTCTCTCTAAGTGATTTGTTTATTCACTTTCGAGCAGCGAGGTGTACTCTGTATATCTCACACACACACACTGTCTCCTGTACTAAACTATAGGATATCAAAATCCTCACTCCAAAACTCTTAACACTTGTTTACCCACATCAACTATGAAAGAGGTCCTTGTTTGGCCTGGTTTTTATTTTGTTTCCCATGAAGAATAGTGGTAGAGGTCCCTGGGTGGCATGTACCATTTTTTAAAAAATTGTTAACCCCGATCCAGGGTGTGGATAAAATTTATATAAATTTGAGAGGACTAAGTCTCGGCTTGAGACTGAACCTCTTGTTGAATCTGCGGTGCATCTTTAGATTAAGTTTAAAGTATACTACATATATCTTTTATATTCCGTTGCTGTTACTTTGAAATAAAAATCCTTTTTAATGTTACATTGATAGTTAAATTAGAAAGTGTTTACACTTATTGTAAATCAGTAGGTTAGTTTCAAAAGTAAGATTAATCTTGTGATTGAATTAACTGAGACCTAATCAATCTTTGAGAAGCTAAGTGAACATTTACAATCTATATAAAATCACTACAATTTAACTTGTTTTGTAAATTGGGGGATTTGAAATAGACAATATTTTAATATAAATTTTAATTGGAACTCAATTCACCCACCTCTAGAGTATCCACTATGGCCAACACTTTTATATGTTTTGTTACATAGGTTGTGTTTGTTATGGATAGGTTTTATCTAATTCATATACAACATGATATCAACTCCTTAAACATTATTTTTAATCATCAAATGATAATTATACTTGAATGGATATTATGGGGAATAAATCTCATCGCATTCATGGAGACGATAGTCTGTATGTATGCACGAGCGGAAATATCATTGTTTTGATAATAAAATAATATATAATTGGATGGTATATCATATATAAATAATAATTATAATGTTATATTTATTATTTACTTCCATTACACATCATTATCATACCCATCCAAATAATAATGTTTTGAATAACAATTACACCACGACGTGGAGACGGTAAGCCGTACGTACACGCGTATAGTGACATGTCATTAAAAGGATAGATAAAATACTGAATATGGTTGTAAAATATTTATAAAAACATCAGAGTAGATAGAATATACTGAATTTATTATTTTAGAATGTAAATAACAAAGAAAGAATAAGTGGAAGAAGAAATGAACTTGAAAGATGATGGTTAAAACATTACCTGTTCTTCGGGTTCTTCCTTTTGATTTGATCAAAAGGGCTTCTTATGTTGGATTTCTGACTAAAGGAATTCCACTAGTATGAATGGAGGATTTTTGAGACTGTATTTGAGTAGAGTTTGTCCGATACAAAGGGCTTTGAAGTTATGAATTTTAGAGAAGGGAGAGTGCCCTTTTATATGAGGGGTGAGGGGCACCTTTGGAAAAGCCGGAATATTATTTTATAATAAATTCATATTCAGTTTCTAATGTCTCCAAAGAGGATTATTTAAAGGTTAAGGTGGGTATAGGTATAAAACCACTAAAACAATAGGTTTTATATAGGTTTGGGTCACTATATTAACCTTATTATTTAGTTTTAACTCTTAGTTAATTAGTTTGACATTTACCATGTCTCTTTATATTTTTATATTTTATAGTTAATAATCATACTATATACATCCAAACGACCCCCTAGTGGTCCATTAATGATACACCTATCATTATATATGTCTTTTGGCTTAACCTTATATTTTTAGGAATATAGTAACAATTACTAATATAATAGTTTTTTTAAAAACACTTTTCTGTCAATTTTGACACTATTTGGTATTTAGTTTTCTCAAAATTCATAATAGCATTATTACCTCGAAAAAAATTCATCTAACCAACCATAATACGTCATATCAACCTAGAAAATTAGTGTAATTCATAAAAAAGGCTCAAATTACATTTATTTTGGTATTTATAATATCAATTATTTTAATATTTCATTAATTATGTAATTACTGCATCACCATTGTGTCATAACCAAATTAAATTATTTAATGCCTAAAAATTATAAATAAAATACGATTTTGTATGAAATATTTTAATATTTTTTATGAATATTTATAATCGAAATTATCTTTTTTATAACCCTATATTAAAAATGTTTCAATTACTAAACTTTGATTTTAACTCTTTTAACTCTTCTTTGAATTAAATAATAATAAATGTCCTAATATAATCCAAGTGGACCAAAGAGGTAAATATTTTATTCTTAAGGTTTATTTTGGTTGAATTATACTTAGAAAATAGAATTATGAAATGTGTTAGGTAATAATTATATCATTTTTACCCTTAATTACCCTATTTACTTTTAACCGTGGTAAATAAAAGTAAAAAGATACCAGTCACTAAAAAATATTTTTAAATTATTGAAAAACATTTTACTCTTTTATATTAACCATTTCTCTTGGATTTTATAGATTCCAGTCACAGAAGTTCTAAAATTATGTTTTATGTGAAATTTCAAATTCTCATAGGAGGTGGGTAAAAGATGGTGAAAAGATCAATAAAATTTTTATATATCTATAATTATTATAAAATGACTCCAATTAATTATATTGAACTTATATAGGTATTATGTTTCTATTTTTACCTAAAATAAATTTAAATAAAATAAATAATTATTTAAATAAAAATTTGGTTTTAAACTATAACTCAGGGTTTTTCACTATTCATAAAAAATTAATAGTTTTCAAAACAAATACCAAAAATTCACCCTAAGATAATTTTGATATTCATAATTCAATAATTAATTCAATTTTACAAAATTAAAATCATATAATTTTCATTTATTAATTTAAAATTAATTTCCACTGTCAAAACCAAAAGGCGTATTTTTAAGAAATAATAACTATCAAAAGTTTGACACTTGTTTATGTCAAATTTCAAAGTGAAATTAACTAAAATGACCATAATTGGATTAAATGGTAAAAATATAATCTATTTATACTTCCAAACCATTAAAATTTATAATTTAACAATATAAATTATTTTGATTAAAAATTTTTTTTCATTTAAAATATAATATTTTTCACTATTCACCCAAAAATGAAAGTTATCAGAAAAACACCAAAACATTACTGAAACTGAATTCTTATGTCCTGATTCTAAAGAAGAATTTTTTTTTTCAAATTGAATATATAAAAGTTTCAAATATTGGATTTAAAAAGGCTTCGCCATTAAAAGGCGGTAAAATCTATTTTTTTTGAAAAATACTTCTTTTATCTGCAAAAATGTATTTGTTATTAAATTATGTCTAAGAAACTATTAATAAGGATTCTAAAATTATTAGTATTATATAAAGTTCAAAATTCATTTAATACAATTCATAACCGATTTTGAGTGGCTAGTTTGGTAAGTCATGATGCGCTAGAACTCAATGTTGTGTGTAGTGCAAGTTATTGAATTACTTTTAAGAAATAACATACTATGAAATCTTGGGTTGTTACATTATTCCCTCCTTCAATAAATTGAATCCTCACAATTTGAAATTATTTTTTGAAAATAAAAGGTTGAAAATAGAAAATAACATTTGGAAAATCCCCATCAGAAATTAGGTTAATAAAATTTATTCTTAATAAGAGGGAAAGGGAAATGAAATGGTCACCAACAAATTATGTTCTCGATTAAGAGAAATTTGGTGGAAATTAGAGACATATAATTAGAGGAAAAACATAAATATTTATAGGGAGTGATTGAGGTCATCGATCATAATCAATTATATAATTGAGGGCCTCAAATCCATCAATATCCGATGATTTAAAATATCATCAGTTTAACAAAACATAAGGTATTAAGATAACACATTTTTAGTTTTAAGATCTCTTACCTAATGTTTAAGAATTAATTTCTTCCTAGAATAAGAGAAGGAAAAAAATATACTTGATAAGTAGATTTCCATCCTTTAACTAATTTCTACCACAAGCTCTTATTTCACTCTAAAATATAATATAAATTAAAAGAAATATTCTATTTATCCTATTCATATTGGGTTCCAAAAATATGAATTTATAATTCACATATTAGACCCTTTTAAAAAAATAAACAACATTATAAAATCCAGGTACATCATGTAGTCTAGTGGTAGGTAATAAATCCCAATCACACTATGGTTGTGGGTTCATGTCTTGCGGCCTTGACGGACACAACGGGTTGCCGCTCGACCTACGGGTTGTCCTTTTATGATAATAAAAAAATAATCTCAAACTAGAATTTTCAAAAATACTTCTGTCCAAACTCACAGTCCAAAATTTATAAGGATGGTGACCACAATGAAGATCCTTTTTTCCGCGTAATAACATGTGAACACCTTCATCATGTATTCATTTAAAACACTACAACATCCTGAATTACCATACAACTTTATTGATTACATTCATGATCCCTTATTTCTTATAGAATACTGGTTATACTCCTTCTATCGAGAAATTGTTTAAACTCCAACAATTATGGAATATACAAATCATTAATCAGTTTCAAGGTAGTCAATAATATCCAATATAATTTAGCCAAATCAATCATGTATTATTCGAAAATCACTACCTCGGTATCAAAACCATATTATGGTTTATCTTTCTCTCAACCATATATTTTCCAAAAAATTAACCTGCTATTCAGTTACTTTTATTGGTTCTACACAATCTCAAGTCCTTAATGAAACAGTACTGCAGTACAATCCTTAGATAATACATAATTATTATAACCAATACATTGTTGATACAACACTTAAATGACATAATTCTCTAATAAAAACATAATAAATCTAATAATTCCTCCTCATTTGTGGTAGTATCATAACGTGATTATTATCCAATAGCATCATTTGGGGAAAACTATGATGATTTGGACAATGGATTGCATAGTGTCCAAACTCATTGCAGATGAAGCATTGTACATTTGAAACCTTTTTCTTACCCTTGTATTCATGCACATGGTGTCCTTATTCTCCACGCTTATAACAAACTCTCATTCCCTTCAGGCAAGTTCAAGGGTGTTTCTTCCCACAATTATCACATATGGGAAAATTCTTCTTTTCCCTCTTCCCTTTATCCATCTTTCTCTCTTTTATCATTTTTTTCTCTTGCTTCCCTTCAAAGCCATAGGACTCATAGAATTCGTTACTTATCTTATTAACACATGATACTATTTCTTCATATGTTGAGAATACATGGGAGACTATTTCCCTTCGAAATGTTGTCTTAATACCATGAAATATATGATCCTTTTTACTCTTTGGATCATACGTATTGCTGGAGTTCGCATTCCTTCTACTAGGCGCCATTTCTATACAATAGCATATACTAGGTCAGTTTATGAATTGCAATGAATAATTCCAATCTTATAAAATACCTAAACTAAATTGAACGGTTTATGGATATAATCCAGAATCATAAATATGTTTTCATTGAGTAAGTATATACTCATAAACCATTCATAATGATTTGTAATTAAAATGTAAATTATCCTAAGTATATCCCCCAAGAGTTTCATAACCAAGAGTGCAGAAAGGCCCATTGTCATGCACCAGTTTCCGTTCGAGTCTAGCTCAAAGCTGTGTTTTTGGGTTTTACCCCTAGGTACATCTGTGCCAGAGCCGCCTCTACCTGCTCGTATCCAGACATGGATGTATTTTCTTAGAAAACTCACAAAATCTCTACAGTACAAAAATTCTATGAATTTCTTCAATATTAATCATCAAAGTATATCTTAGGTCTATGTTCTCTAATCAGAGTTTATCTAAATCTAGCATCCAAGGTTATTCCTAAACATCCTCTGATACCAAATGTAACTCCCCGACCCCAGTTACCCTGAGTCGGTGCATTCTTTTAATACATTTACATGATTACAAAGATTCAATTCCCAAAGGACCGATCGGTTTAGCAGTCTTGGAAAATAGATTACATACACGAATGTTATATTACACTTTATAACATACAAAACAACATAAATAATACTTTATGAACGCCATTATTCCCTTGACATAACCCTGCATATCAATCAAAATACACTTCTTGGAATCCTAGGAAAAATAAAACATAGAAATGGGTGAGATCAGATGCTCAGTAAGGATAACAATACATCGGAAACATTCATAAATAACAATAAACATTTAAGGTAATGTTTAACTAAAACAAAATCCTTTTAAACATGAACTTAAACATAATATGGAAAATATAAAATTAAGTAATTCCATTTACGTATTCACATGGATATTCTACTAGTCTAACAATCACATGCAATATCACTAACCACTTTCATAATGATGGAATACAGAATGTCAGACTATCAAAACCACATAGTCAACGCCTTGTGCCAAGACTACAAATATGATTTTTTCAAGGCCTTGTGCCAAGACACAAGTTTTCCTCATGAGACCTACCGATGCATCGAGGAGCTATAGTGGGCTCCCCCCATCACTTGTTAAGTCCAATGCATTCCTCATATGAACAAGTTTAAACATAACATAAACATTCGTATTGAAACTAGCATAGGAAATGTCAATACTTTCTACATAAACCATGAATGGTATAAAAATTACTTATCCATAGTCAAACATATCACAAAACCTTAAATACAATATGGATGTTTTGTATCTTAATAAATCAACTTCAAATAAGCTTAAAATCCCCCAAAGGATGTTGACATAGATGAAATCAAAACTAATTGAGAGAAATATCTCTTTTTTGAAATCATTTAAAAGTCACATAATTATAAAATAGAACATTTACTCATAAAATATCTTTATAAGAATGTAAGTGAATCTTCGAAAATTTTATAATGGCGCAAAAATAGCCGCACCTTCCGTATAAGTGAAAAAAGGCATTCTTACCTTAATTTTGTCGAAAAGGATAAAAAGGACCTTGTTTGGAAAACAACAGAATGATTACATTATAAACATCTTCTAAAAAGTCAAAAAATGGTATAAATTACTTTAACCAATGGTCTATAAAAATATTAATAATTATTTGAAATACATTTTTGTGAAACATGGATGTGGATGACAAAGGGGTCACAGTAGATAATTACATATAAACCACCTCAGATAATGAAGAGATTGTGAAATAAAACCTTAACATTTAATTTTCCTTGGTAGAGGGTAGTTTAACCTCTTATATAATGGTTAAATAATTGTTATTTAATTATACAAGAATCATATACATTAATATGATATCATATATGATCTTTTAACATTGCTTTGTTAATAATATCTTAGTATTGTCATCGTTTCGGGTGTTAACTTACTCATTTTCTTTTATAAGTTTTTTTAAATAAGCCATGATTGTTATGTATGTGTTGTATATTATTCAAATCCAGAATTATATCAACTCCTTAAAAATTATTTTTAATCATCAAATGAGAATTAGACTTGAATGGACACGATGGGGAATGAATCTCATTGCATTCGTGGAGACCGTAGTCCGTATGTACACACGAGCAACAATATCATTGTTTTGATAATAAAATAATATATAATTGGATGGTATAACATATATACAGAATCATTATAATGATATAATTATTATTTACTCCAATTACACATCATTATCCTACTGATTCAAATAATAATGTTTTCAATAACAATTACAACATGACGTGGAGACGGTAAGCCATACGTACGCACGTATGATGACATGTCATTCAAAGGATGGATAGAATTCTGAATATGGTTGTACCATATTTATAATAACATCACAGTATATAAAATATACTGGAGTTATTATTTCATAATGTAAATAAAAAAGAAGGATGAAGTGGAAGAAGAGAGGAACTTGAAAGAGGGTGGTGAAAACATTACAACTTCTTTGGGTTCTTCCTTTTGATTTGATCAAAAGGGCTCCATAAGTTGGATTTCTGAATAAATAAATGACACTAGGATTAAGGGATGACTGTTTAGAGTGTACTTGGTTAGAGTTTTGCCAAAAAATTGGCTTTGAAGGTATGAATTTGTGGGACGGGGGAGTGGCCTTTTTTAAGAGGGGTGAGGGGCACCTTTGGAAAAGCTAGAAATATTATTTCATAATAAATTCATAATCGGGTTATTATTGCTCCAAAGAGGATTATTTAATGTTTAAGGTGGGGATAGGTCGAAACCCACTCAACCAATTGGTTTTAGACTGGTTTGGGTCACTATATTAACCTTGTCTTTTAGTTTCAAATCTTAGTTAATTAGTTTGACATTTACCATGTCTCTTTATATTTTTATATTATATAGTTAATAAACATATTATATAGTTCCAAGAGACACCCAAGTGGTCCATTAATGACACAACTAAAATTATATATTTCTTTTGGACGATCCTTATAAATTTAGGAATAGAATATCAATTAATAATATAATATTTGTTTTTAAAACTCTTTTATGTCAATTTGGACACTATTTGGTATATTGTTTTTTTTCTAAATTAATGACAGCATTATTACATCGAAACAAATTCATCTAACCAACCCTAATAGGTCATATCAACTTATAAAATTAGTGGTATTCATAAAAAGTCTCAAATTACATTTATTTTGATAATTATAATATCAATTATTTTAATATTTCATTAATTAGGTAATTACTGCTTCACCATTGTGTCATAAATAAATTAAATTATTTAATGTCAAAAAATTAAAAATAAAATACCATTATTTAGGAAATATTTTTATCTTTCTAATGAATATTTATAATCGAATTTATCTTCTGTATAACCTTATGTTAAAAATGTTTTAGTTATTAAACATTGATTTTAACTCTTTTAACTCTCCTTTGAATTAAATAATAATAAATGTCATAATCTAATCCAAGTGGACCAAATAGTTTCATATTTTATTCCTAAGGTTGTTTTTGGTCTAATAATACATATACAATTGAATTAGGACATGTGTTAGGGTAATAATAATATCATTTTTACCCTTAATTACCCTATTTATGGGGTAAATTAAAGTAAAAAGTTACTATTCATCAAAAATTATTTTTATCTTATTGAACCAAATTTTACTCCTTTATAATAACCAGGTTTCTTGTATTTTATTAATTTCACACACTGATGCGATAAAATTATGTTTTATGTTAATTTGCAAATTCTCCTTGGAGGTGGGTAAAAGACGGTGAAAAGTTAAATAAAATTTTAATATATCTAAAATTATTATAAAATAAATCCAATGAATTACATTTAACTTATATAGGTATTATGTATCTATTTTTACCTAAAATAAATTTAAATAAAATAAATATTTGTTTAAATAAAAATTCAGTTTTAAACTATAACTTAGTGTTTTTAACTATTCATCAGAAATTTATAGTTTTCAAAAAAATTCCAAAAAATTAACCATAAGCTAATTTTCATATTCCAAAATCAATAATGAAGTCTATTTTACCAAATTAAAAAAAATAAAAGTTTCATTTATTACTTTAAAATTTATTCCCGCTGTCAAAACCAAAGGCCCATTTTTATGAAATAATAACTATCAAAAGATTGACACTTGTTTATGTCTAATTTGAAGGTGAAATTACTTACAATGACCATAATTGGATTAAATGGTAAAAATATAATCTATTTATACTTCCAAACCATTTAAATTTATAATTTAACGCGATAAATTATTTTGATTAAAAAAGTTGTTTTCAGTTACAATATAGTATTTTCACTATTCACCCAAATATGAAAGTTATCAGAAAAACACCTAAATTTTATTGAGACTAAATTCTTATGTCCCGATTCTAAAGAAGAATTCTATTTCAACAAATTGAATTTATAAAACGTTCAAATGTTGGATTTAAAAGGCTTCGCCATTAAAAGTCGGTAAAATTTCATTTTTTTTGAAAAATACTTCTTTTATATGAAAAAATGTATCTATTCTTACATTATGATTAAGAAACTCATAATATGGATTATAAAATTATAAGTATTATATAAAGTTCAAAATTCAGTTCATACTGTTCATAACCGCTTTTGAACGGCTATTTTGGTAAGTCATCGTGTGATAGAACTCGGTATTGCGTGTAGTGAAAAGTTGTTGAATTACATTGAAGAAATAACGTACTATGAAATATTAGGGTATTACATTATGGGTGTTTACACTGGAATTAATAATTTTCTTTTCTTTTTAAGATTTAATGTAAAACATAGGTTTGTATCTAGTTTTTACAAGGATACTAAAATATTCATTCCTTCAGGATGAGAATTACTTTTTAATAAAACTATTGTAATAATGTTAGGAACATAATCTAGGGTACTGGGGTCGGGGTCTTTACATTTGGTATTATAATACTTTTAATAGCATCCCTGGAAAATATATTTAGAAAATATAGATAAGGGAACATAATTCTATTATAGAATTTGAGGATACGCATAGAAGAACATCCTATAATTTTGGTATGTTATAAATTATGTGGTTCTTCTTAGAAATAAATCCATGTTTGGATAATACAAGTGGTAATGGTTCTAACATAGTTTTATGTAGGGGTAACAACTCAACAAGGTGCATCGATCATGACTCAATGTAGCCTAGTACACGACAATAGGCCTTACTGCACACCTAGTTTGACACTCCTAGGGGATATACTTAGGACAATTCTCATTTTCTATACAAACCATTGTGAATGTTTTAAAAGTAAACATGTTTCCAATGAAACCATGTTTATGATTATGAGATTATATATTCATAATTTTAAAAATTTATATACTATGATTTTCAGGTTCGAATTTATTAATTTTGATGGATAATAAAATTTGGAATATTTTATTATTTATAAATGTTTTCTAGTGGACGTAATGGAAACCATATTAATTAATGTATCCCATATAGGTATTTCCCTCCCATGAAAGATAATGATATTGGAAATGGATATATAATTGAATACAAAAATCTTATAACTATATTTGGACAACGAACTCAGGTTATGGGAAATAACAATGCTCGCATGGAGAAACCTCATACATAACACAATGCAAGAAAGTTACACTTTATTATTCATCAAAAAACATAATCACTCAATGGGAATAAAAACCCATTTGTTGCAGATCAATGGATAAGATCCTTAGAGAAGATATTTTTGACTTTGGGATGTAATGAAAGGGATGTAGTTATCATGAATGTTTATAATCTATTTGGAGATGTTGATCAATAGTTTTCATTGATTTAAAACACAGAGGATGAATAAATTTCAATTATGTAATGGAATAATTTTATAGAAATTTTCATGGAAATGTATTTTCCCCGAGAACAATGAGTGGATATGGTGAGAAAATTATTGATTTTGAGACAAAAAGTGGATTTAATCATTTCCAAGTATGAATCAATATTGAAAAGTTTATCAAGGGATGTTGTGGATTTTATATTTGATCTAATGATCAAGATTGATCAGTTATTTAATGGGTTAAATCCAATCATCGGAAGGGAACTGGTCTCCCAAACATTCTATTCATATTAATATATAGTCTATGGTGCTATCAACATAGAGAAAAAAATCTGTAAATATTATGAATTTATGGTAAATAAATAGAAGAAGATAATGGTAGAAAAAAATGAGGATAAAGGGTTAAAGGGAAATATTGATTTTCCTATATGTGAAAATTTTGGGAAGAAACACCATGGTACATGCCTAAAGTGAATGAGATTTTCTCACAAGTGTGGAGGGAATGGTCACCATGATCATGAATATAATGTGAAGATAGAATATATAAATTTGAAATGTCTCAACTATATGGAGATGGGTCACTACGCAATTGAATATTCCAAATGGCATGGAAATAAAGCTAAAAAAGGAAACAGATCAAGGTCAAGATTATGTTATTATTACAGTAGAAGTGTAATAATAAATATATTTGTGTTTTTGGATTTATCAAGTATGTTATAAAATTATGGTTATAATAATCAAGAGATATATAAGGACTGTATGATAGTACTTCTTCACTATGGATTTTGAAGCATTCATGTTTTAATTAAGGTTTTAAGGTGATCAAAGTATTCATATATTTGGTATATGGTATTAATAGATACATTATTTAGGGAATATTATGTTATGTTGATTTTAGAAATTTAGTTACCTTCCTCATAATTCTTTTGTCATTGAAGTTGCAAGGTCATGTTTTAGACGAGTCTCAAGATTAACTACTTATTGAATGGATCAAGTAAACACTTGGAATTACAGTTCCTTGATAACATATTATATCCTTATGGGTTTCAAAAACCAATTAATTATCAATGGAATAACTTAATAAAAATATAATTCATTAAAAGTTCTTTAGTAATGAAAAATTCATCTGGAACATTCATTACTAGTTGTACGAGAAGATGTCAAAATAGATCAAATTACAACCAAAGGATGAGATTTTTTTTATGAAATGAAAAATAATCAAGAATGTTTACTTTTTGATGTGTTTTTTAGATTTTAAAAGAATACATCAACTCTACGAAAAAGAATTTGGAAAAAAAATCCATTTGTTTACATTTGTTTCTAAGAAATCAATGGCCTTTTAACTGATCGCAAGATTTATAGTATTATGATAGTTAACTTTCTAAATGATCATGTTCTCTATCAATATCTATCATAACTTGATAGTTAGATTTATTTTCCATGTTCATGTTATCACTTTCCAATAATGATTTATTTCCTTTAATCCTAGTTTTTTTTAACCTTCAAATTTTACTTTCCCAATTATTATTTTGATATTTTATTAATCCTATTTCCGATGTGGTTTTCTTATAAAGAAAATTTGAAGTATAAACTTTTATTTTTCATAGTACAATTTCAAATAGTGACGACACAAATTTTTGATGGAAGTGGGAATGTAACACTCCAATATTTTATGGTATTTATCTTTTTAAATTTAATTTCACTGACAACAAAGGTTTCACACAACACCAATCTTAAATGAATAATGATATATAATTAAATATCATTATTTTAAAACGACTGCTATGACCTAGCTATTAAATTGGTGGGAATGAATAGTAGTAACAAAAATATGAAATTTATATTTCATATATTTAATGAAATGCCTTAATGTTCATAGATATGATTTTATATGAATAACATAAAAATGAATCCAATTTTTATCATTTCAAGGATATATTTTTATAAAGATAGTTTTACGTCCATTTAATAGAGCACTTATTTCAAAACAAAATACGTAAAATTTTATATATTTTAATGAAAAAAATTATCTCTATTTTTAAGAAAATATTTTTAAAATTAACTTATGGTAAATTGTTTTTCTTTTTCTAAAAATATTTATTCTCAAGTGAAAACTAGAAAATCCTAATTTTTATAAAACTGTCCTTTTTATTATATTAATAGTCACGTTATGATTTTAATAGTAACCTCGTATATTAAAGTACAAATAAAATTTTGGTATCTTATAAATGAAAATATGGTATATTGAAATCACGAAATATGTAAATGTATTTTTTAAAAATAATAAATTAATTGTTGAATTTTTTTTAAACATAACTGTTTATTTACAAATTTATAATTAAATAATGATTTAAAAGAATATTTATATACTTAAAATGGATTCATAAATTAATATCTTCTTTTATTATGATGATGTGATAATTTTATGAGACCTTAATTAATTTTTCAATGTATCATAAAATCGGTTTTAATTTTGAAATCGAATTTTTTTAATAAATTGTAATTTTAATTAAAAATAAAATATATAAATTTTAGAAAATTACTTTCATAAAATGGATTCAATTTTTAAATTCTACATTTAAAAAATTTAAGGCTTAATTCTTGGTATTTTTCCTAAATTGTTGAATGTTTTTTGAGAGGTGAAATACGATATTTTTTGGTATTTTACATTATAAGTAAATAGATAAAATATTGAGTCATTCATGAGTCATGGAAGATGTAAGTGAACATTATATCTAAATTACATTATCTATTTACATTATTTATTCATAATAATAAAAACTATTTCTTTTCTTGAGCCCAAATAATAAATTAATAAATTAAATAATTAAAAAACACCCCTCTACTCCACTATAAATATCACCATCCCCACCCCTTATCCTCACATTTCCAAATACATGAATCATGGATTTATTATTAAAATTTAATCTCCCAAAACTCTCCCCCATGTTATTTTATTTCTAGTATCACTAAAAGACCATTTCCGTGTCCCTTAAGGAGGTTCTCTAGGAGGTGTCACTCAAGAGGTAAAACCTCATCTTTCTTTCAATTTCATTTTTTTTATTATTTCATAACCTATACAATATAAAGTGAAATGATAACTACACTATATTTTAAATGATGTAATTTTATTATTTTAATGTTATATAAACAACAAAATCTATTCACTTTCCATTTTTATTCAAAAAATAAAAATAGCATCCTTGAGGTGCTCATTTACTGCCTTCATGGACAACAAGTTTTTGTTTTTAAATTATTCCTTCATAGATGGTAATAAAACCATTTTTAGGGTCTAAATAGACATTAATATATGTAATAAAATTTATATAATATGTTTTAACTAGAATATATACATAATATAAATTCATAATACAAAACTAGTTCATGAAGATCGAAAAAATGCTAAAATAATCTAAATTGTTATCATTAACGTTTTATCTAATGAATTATCCTTGTATATAGAAACAATGTTATATAAGACTATTTAATTCTCTTAAAGTTCATTAATGGAATATAATTTCAATTCTATACAATTATTTCCATTTAATATGATCTTTCATACATGTATACAAGTGAAAAAATCCGGAAGACCCAGAAACAGACACCCTCCAACAAAAAAAATGAATTTTATAACTAATCAAAAAGGATATAAATAAAATTAATAAAATTATAATTAAACAAATAAATTTTTTAATAGATTATGAATTAAATTAATAATTAATATAATTTCATTGTCTATGATATTAATAATAACTGTAAAACACTTTCAAATATAAGGTAAGAGTTTTTTCATCTCACTTTTTTCCCGTGAGATATGCTTATTCACAGCTGTTTCTTTTGAGTAATGTATGTATACAAAAATTTGATGAATCATATTAGAATCTATTTTTATTCATCTTATTAAATTTTTTATTTTATTTTTATTAATTTTATAGATCATATGAGTCAATTGATTACAAATTGGTATGGGATTCTTCCTGAACCACTATTTTTTATTTTCTGATATGATTTCTTTATCATTACACCAATGTAATAATTATTTCTTTTTATAAACATATCCTAAATTATTTTTATTTATTCCAAAATCATTTATCTATATCATTTAATCTTTATTTTATGTGTAAATACATGTTTTATAATTCCCCTTTCAATTCCTCATAGTAAGCATGCTCGATTAAATGGTACTTTCCAATTTCATACCCATTTTCAAGTACACATCATAATCTGTTATATGTAACCTATAATTTATTTATAAAATAAATATTCTTATTATGAAAAAATAATTTAGTTTTTTTAGGGTGTTATTAAAAAAATTAATTTTTTTTTCTTTAAATTATCTTTTACATTTTATCTTAAAACTAACTAAAGTGTCACATTCATAAAGATATATTTGCAAGATTTCACTTATTTTAGAAATAATTTATTCTTAAATATATATATTTTTTCATTCAATTTTATTTTATGTGACATAAATTATTATGATAAGATCTTATACAAAATATTTTTATAAAATAAATCTTCCTTCAAAAGTAAAAAATAGTACTTCTCTCAAGAATTTTATAATGGTTTTATTATAGTATTTTCATCTAATTAAATGCCTTTTGGTTGATTGTATGCTTGATAGAGTATGTTCCCTTATGATAACATATACAATATTCTATGAAAGGTTTTATAATCAGTTTGACTATGGATGTTCTATTCATGGTTTATATTTTCTATATTCAAATTTCATATTCTAGTTTTTCAATATGAATGTTTGTGATAGGTTTCCCCTTTTTCATATGATGAATTTAGTACACTTAGTAACTGATGGGTGGGGAAAGATATATATAATTGATTAATCTACAGGTCTTATCAAAAATATATATTTTGGGTATTAGCTAACGTCTTACACATTTATGGTTTCTTGGTTGATGACTTTCCTATATGTTACGATGTTCGGAATTATGCATTCCCCCCTTTATGATATTTGTAATTGATAATCCACATGATTATTCAACTAGTAGAATATAAAAAGTTATGTTTCATTATCATGTGGTTATTTATGATATTATTTATTCATCATTTATCCATACTATATAATGCTCAATATTATTATTTAATTCCATTTGTTTTTAGTTACTAATCATGCCTTTCTGTTTATGTTTACTTATGATAGTTCCCACTGCATTGTTTACCATTACAGAGGATCGGAGATCCCACCTTATTATGTATTATTTTTACCTAGGATAAGAAGATATGTATTATGAATGACATTAAGAGATAATCATGGAGTTTATGGGTGTTTCCAAAGTTGTTTCTATGTTGTTTTTCCTTTTAGGTTGTAATGTAAAATTGATGTCTGTACCTAGATTTTTCAAAGCTATTAAACTATTAGGTCCTTCAAGATACAACATAATTTTTTATTATAATAATTAAATAAATTAAGGAACCAAATCAAGTATAATGATTTTAGGTTCTTTAAAAATAAGATATTATTTCATGAAATTGATTTATATAATAAGTTAAGGAAAAAAGACAAAAAACTAACCTTCCTTACCATTAACATTTATAAAGCATTAGAGTATAGAAGAAACTACATTGATTTATTTATAAACATTATTTTTAAGGTTAAATGATCTTTTTTTTCAATGTAATTTATATTTTGTTTTTTGTGATTATATAAATACATAAAAAACATAACAAACTCTATCACATAGATTATAAAGTTAATAATTAAAAAAAATAAATGATTCTAAAAACATTAAATGTAAATTAAATTTAATTAAAAATTGTATTGCATCATTTTTGTATATGAATATAACATGTTACACATATGTGAACTTGATATATTTTAATTCCAATAATGTATTCATATTTATAAATTTACCCATGTAAGTCTTGTTAGAGGAAAAAACCTCTGACCTTTTATTAAAGGGAAGGAAAAGGTACAACAAGCAAGGACATGGATGGGGGAAGAAATATTTCCCACATATTACCGATAATCCCAACTAGAGAGATATAACTAAATATCATAAAATTAAAACCCCTCACAACATACATAACAGGGTGCTTCCCTCGATGTAGTAGATTCCATCTACGAATACGTTTCATACTACTTCAAAATATTGACATACTTATTCTTTAGGTTCAATTGTTCCAAAGAGAGATGATCCTTAAAAAATTTATTTTCAATATAGTGCTTTTTAGGATTAGGGAAAACCCAATTACATTCTAGGAAGAGGACCTGGTAGTCCTCTTCCTTGGCAGGTTAGAGTAGTCTTTTATCATCCTTTTCCTTGGTGAAACTATCACAACTATTTCACTTTCAGTCATCTTATTCTTTCCACCTTGAACAATATATATATAGGAAGGTCTAAAAATGATGATATAATTTTATTTATCACTATCAAAGACATTTTTACATTTTCCATAGATATACACAGATATATAATTTTGGCATCCATCATTCACTCTCAACAAATCACCCTCAAGAGTGGATAGTTTCTCTCCTCCTGGTAGTTGGGAGTGTCTATTAGTATTAATAGGGGATAAACATTGGGAGTACACTACAACATCTTGAACATCATGGGACTCCATCATAATTACATCCTCTACAATCTATGTATGTTGAGTTGTGGAGTCCAACTTCATTCTCACATCATCATGCACTTGAGGAGCCTCCTTCCAAAGAGGTATTCCATCATTATTTAGTCCGTCAAATTGATTACAATTAGGGACATTAATCAGCAACTGTTTCCAATTTTCCTATAAATATTTCTCCAATTTCCCTTTCATGTTTCCAAAATTATCAACAGGAACCATCGAGAGAGATGGGTCTACAACTCCACCTGAGAGTTGTGTATCCGTGATCATTGCACCATCTTCACAAATCATACTATTCTAAGGATTCTCATTAACATATTCCAACTGCGTAGGACTAGATACCACATAACCTTTCAATGATGGAACTTTCTCAAAACCTATATCAGACATCACCAGATCAAAAACATGACTCATCTACGGATCTAGTGGTATCCACTGCACCTCCTTTAAAACATTAGAATTTGCAGTGACCTCTGTGTGGTCAACTTGCTACACCTCCCACTCCACACAGGATTGAATTTTCTCCTCAACCACTACATATCCAATTGAATTCACCCCCACCTTCACTACCTACACAAAGGAGACTCCAATATCAGATCTTATTTGACCTCTAAACCCCATAGGAGCTCGCCTTACCGGAACATCCGTAGGACAATCCTTCAATATCGGTTGAGCCAAACCAGTATCATCACAACCACTGGTACCTCTCTTCTCCACCACCTATGAGATCCCATTAAAAACTAGGCTGCAACATACAGACTCCAGGTGACCAAATCGACTGCATGAAATAGATAATAGCATCCATGATTCAAAAATGACCTTTTTTCCACACAAAAAAATATTTCTTATCTCTGATCTAAAACAAATTCATAGGTGGCCTTGAAATATCAATGTCAACACAAATTCATGGACAGATGGGGAGAACCACTACGTCCATTCAATAATCAGAGTAAAGATACTAACCTACCATATTCTTGAGAGCACACAGAATTGATGTATTTTGAATGGAAAGTTGTAGACCAGGAAGATTTACCTATGTCTCTATTGTCGCGGAATCACACTGCATATGAAACTAGAGGCTCTATTGAAACATGTAAAAGAGAGATCCATTACAACTTCGTGTAGATCTAGACTAGCTGGTGATCAAGTCTTACATTGACCTAAACCAGATCATGATGTGCCTATGATCATGTAATCCAATAGTTTCACGCTTATATATGTCCAATGAATCGATGATGAAATTATCGAACTCATCAACCGAGGGGCGGTGAAGAATAAAAATGAGCCACCAGAGTGAGTTTTCAAAGATATGTGGAGTTATTGAGATCTTACAAGGAAAGATAGTTGTCAGGTGAATCCCAAAATAGTTCAAGTACTCTTTGAGAAATTATCATCTTTGGGAAGGATGGAATAAATTCATGATTTGATAACAGTGAGAAGGAGCTACCCTTATCATGAGGGTGAGATCATGACACTCCCCCTATGATTAAGAGGGGGATCAAGGCTATGGAACATTAGGGTTAAGTCATTGACATGAGAGAGAATCATTAGAGTCCCTCCTTCATATTTTTAAATTAAAATTTAATAAATAACGTCATAATTCTCATTAATGTACTTTAAAATAAATGATATTTTATTGAACGAATTAAAATTACTAAAAAATATGTTTTGAAAATTGATTTATAAATGTTAATAAATATCATATATTTCAGAATCATGGACCAATTTATATATTAAAATTAACATATTGTCCTTTAAATAGGAAAAAACATTGTTATCATGGTTCAGGGTAAAGGAGTGTTTTTACGCGTTACATGCACTTGTTTTCAAATTAATTTACGACACAGATGGGGATTAATTTTTTTTAATTATATATCATATTTAGAATTTATTGGGTCTATATTTTCTAATAATATCAATTTAAATTAGTGTTTATGGTTCAATTACTTACGTTATAAAACTAGATTCCTTAAGAAAAACAAAAATGATAAAATTGTGAAAAATAGAACTTAAGGAACAAAGTTATAAAAATACATTAATTTTTGAGTTTTGGATGTTTATATCAACCATAATACCCATTTAGTTCATTAATTTTCCATTTTTTTAATCACATTAGATAATTTATCCCTTCCAATAGTGTTTACCATTTGGTATTTACAAGAATGTCACTCCTCCTCTATTAAAATGAATTCAATATTCCCCTTCCTTACACCTATAAATCCACTTTTTATCATCCAATGATAGAAATAATATGCTCCAAAAATTCATAATATTAATATATAAGACTATATTTGGAATAAATCCAACCAATTAATACCCTTGGTGGAAACCAAAATGAGTTACTCAATGAATTGGAATCATCCTTCCACAAGCTCTTTGGTTTTATTTTCTTTCTCTATCACCTCAATTTTTAATAATCCATTATTATATAATAAAATAAGTATAATAAATATACAAAGATGTTTTTACTCTAATGGTTCTACCTACACTTACATACACATCCATCAAATGGATAATGAACTTACCATTCTTGTATGTGACGAACTACCGCCTCATGAAATGATGTTGTTTGATTTTCCATTACCACCTCTCATTGTTGGGAATTATGATTAACTATTAATTTTTATATGATATATATTATTTTTATGATTTATTTATTATATTTTAATTATTATATAAAAAATACCTTCATTAATTTCATTTTTTTAAATACGATAACATTTTTGGTGGATGTGTAGATTACAACCTCCTCAAAGTGATGTTATTCATTTACACTTTACATGAAATGTATTAAATATAAGTTTAGTAAAATTATATGATATATATTAAATAATACACATACTGGAATGATAATATATATATGTGTTTCATTTAACTTCTTTCTTTTAGTACTATAATTAAACAGAAACTATGTTCATGTGTACAAACGACCAACTATCTCAATGAACAATGTATTCTATTTCATATTTATATATTTAATAGATTAATATAAATAAATAAATATATATATATAATGAATATATATGATAGTTATATAATATTTTATGTTATTTAAATAACTAAATCATGATCTAATTTAGGAGATCATGAATAACAACTCAAAACATATACGAAAAATAATGGTGATATTACCATAAACATAATATTTACATGGAATTGTTAATAAAAGAGTAATATAAGGTCATACAAAATCATATATGTTATGAGGTATAAGTATATTATTAGTTTTTATATTTATAATAAACTTATCTCCATTATTAAGTAGGTTTTAACATGCACAAGGAAAGTTATGACTTATGATAAGGGTTTGCTCGTCTCACTTTTGTTTCTATGATACTTATGCCCTATTAACTAATCATTTATTTTTTCCAGTGTATATACTACACATGATTTTTTATAGGATTATTAGAATTAAATTTATTTTTATTTTCATATCCATTTTATGATCTTTCATTCATGATGATTAGGGTTCAAAATTTATTGAATCGATAAAGTAATTTTGTCTCAATTTTTCTTTTTTGAGATACATACCATGTTATACACCTATATTTTTATAAGAGTTGTATATCCTAACCATTGGATTGTTATTTCATTAAAATAATTCCTTTAATGAAATTTTAAGATTCACTTTATGTTATTGTTTCTTTGGGATTATGGTTAAAAATTACGAAAGTGGTAAGAGTTTATTGTTACAAGCTCATCGTTTATTGGGATTGTTTATGATTATGTTTCCATTGATGAAATATAATCATCTATATCTAAATAACTATCATGAATTTCTCTATCCTTTTATTATTCAAGTTATATGAAATTAATGGTACAATTTTCCCACTCTATGTTACTTAATATAATTGCGAAAATATTTTTAAGCATATCTTAATTTATTTCTCCATTTGTTCTGAAATATGTGTTATTTCAAAACCGTGTTTTCTAAAAATGTTTTATTGTTACCCTATGTGGTTTAAATAATGTTTTTACAAAAGTTTTAGCTTTTTAAAAATTGGTTTTAAAAGTAGTCTTCTTGTCATTTTATGATCGAGGCACTTTTCCATACTTTTTAAGGAGTAAAAAAAATGTTTGACATTTACAGATTTATATTCCATCATGACCATCATTTCTTTGAAGATTCCTTTGTAATATTACATTTTTAAATAAATGTTTTTCGTAATATTATGGATTTTTTTAATATTAAAGTATCTTTCATAGAAAAACTTTTCTGAAAAAATTTTATGCTTAAAAGATGATTTAAATAATTTTCAATGCTTCCATTATATGTATTCAAAAATTTATTTTCAATGAAAAGTATTTCAATAATTGCATGATTTTTTATATGTTTTCAATTTCAGTTTTAAATAAAATGGTTTAAAAAAATATTTCCAGACATCTTTTTATGGTTTCAAATTATTTTCAATGATAATTTTTATTAAATTTTTAAAGCATTATTTATTAGTTTTAAAGTTGTTTTCAATGAAAAAAATGTTCAATATATTTTAAGCTTCCTTTATAATTTTTTGAATTTATTTTAAAAGAAAAAGGTTTTCAAAAAAATTTAGGTTTTTAAAAGTGTTTTACATTGTAGAAATAATATTTTCTTAAAAAATGTTTTAAATGAAATTGTAAATATTTCATTAATTGAAAAGGATTTTTTAAATGGTTTTATAAAAAGCAATTTCAACAAAAGGATATTTTTCTTAAGAAATGTTCCATATGATCTTTAAAAATACTTATTCATCTAACATGACAGACATTGTTATAGTTTTTTCTTTATGGGGGATAAGATCCAAGAATACCATTCATTTTCTTTCTTGAATGGTTTATTTTTGGATTGAATAATGTTTATGACACCAATTTCTATTCCACGAGTTATATGCTATTTAAATTTGATTCTTTTCATGGGTTGTTCTTTAGTGAAATGAATATGAGATGTATATGCTTTCCATAGGTAAGGATATGTTGAAATGTTTATAATACCCATTTCATTTCATAGGTTATGAGATGATGTTTATGAGACCCATATCATTGTATGGGTCATGATATGATGCAGATTTTCCTATCTTGTGACACATGTATGTATGATTTTATTATGTGATAAGTGGGACATATATCCCCCACCAATTAATTGGGTAAATATTTATATCTCATGAGATAATTATGGGAATCCAGTGGATAGGATTTATCCAATATGGGAATGTGGGGAATCCCAATCTACGATGGGAAGATGGGTAAACAGGATCCATAATGGGAAGATAGGGAAACACTATGCCTTATAAAGAATGGACCATGAATTTGGCGGTGGTGTGTCCCAGCTAGTAGGTATAGTCCCCATGATTTTCCCTAATATGTTTTTGGAAATGATCCTTGACTTAAAGGTAATGATATTACATGTTAATGTGACAACCACAATTTGATGTCTTATTCATATGTATGATTTCATGGATTATACTCTTGATTCTGATATTATTGATGTATTATGAACTAGAAATATTTATGACGTGATTCTTGTTTATGATATTTGATATGAAGGTTATGTTCTTCTAATGTTATGATCATGTTCTCAATGCATTATGTTCATTTTATGCTTACATATATCCCTTGATTACCCTTACTGGGCATCTGAGCTTACCCCATTCTTATGTTTCCTTTTATGGGGTTATAAAAAGCTTTTTATATATAATTAATAAAGAGAAATATCTTTAATAAATATGTTGAACATTTTCCACCGTGTAATAAAATTATGTTTCCAATTTTCTAATGACACTAAACTATTATAGTCATTAGAAATATCATTTTTTAATGTGATGAATATTAATCTAAAACAAGGTAATAACCATACATGTTATGACCAAGTCATTATAAAACCATTCCACTATAATAACCTTGGAAAACATCATTTAATACTAAGGAAATTATTTTCAATGATTATGTGTATCCCCCAATTCCATAGATTATTCCATTGTTATTCTATTATTATTTATGCATCATGGACTTCTATGATGTATACCATGATTAAAGACCATGATATTTGATATGAAGGGTATAATTTTAAATTGTTATGTTCATGTTCTAATACACTTATTATTATGTTATGATTGATGTCTCCCTTTTTTACCATTACTGAGCATCTAAGCTCTCCCTTATCTTATGTTTCATTTCCACATGTTATGAAGAAATTTTCAAAGTAGGATATGTATTAGAAGGGTTCTAGACATTCATAAATTATGAGATATGATATATATTTTTATGAACCAATCATTTATGTTTCCATGTTTCCAAAAAAACTAAACCCATTAAATTATGTCATTGTTTTTATTTTTTATGTAATTCATATTCATCTATTTAGATGTAATATCTACGTACGCAAAGAGTTTTTCATTATGAAGAAATCATATATGTTAATATATGAAAATAATTGGTTTCCCAATAGGTTATGTTATTCCACGAAGATTCTTGATGGCTTTAATATATTTGTTTGTTGGGAGAGTTTGCCTCATGTTTTTTAGAAGATCTATATGTGTTTTCTGGTAGATAGATTATTCCCCTATGTTTTCAAAAAAATGTATTGGTTTCTCGATAATAATAGTTTTCCAATGCATTCCATATAATAGGATTAATGTTTTCTTCCAGAGTTTCCATATGCCACTATGTTTCTAGATAATACATTTTATAAAAGGGATCAGGTATTCTATTGGGTTTTTAAAAATGTTTTTATGCTCAAAAACACCATAGAATTTTCTAAACTTGATATTATCATTCTTAGGATTCATGTTAGTTCTTGAGGATCGATAATAGTTAATATAATTATGTTTTGTGGATAATTTATTTCTACATAGAGTATCACACATACATGCACTATATACAGTAGTTTTATCATATATCCCATTGGTGGTTACAAGCTAAAGTTTACTCATACATTGATCAAGTGTCCATAACACTTAGATACTCGAATAAACAATATATTCCAAGGTTTAGGTGGGGTAGAGGCCAAAACATTCTTGATTGAGTGGGGTAGCTTATATAGACTTTGGTGATAGGGATTTGGTGAAAATCATGGATTATAGTAAGGGTTCTTTATACTTTTATTTTCATTTCATTTATTTGTTTATGGGGTTAGCTCAATGGGTGACCATTTTTATTCAATTTAATATAAAATTATTAATTATTTATTATGTGTAATTTTATTATTTATTATGGATGACTTTATAGTTATTTATTATGTTATTTATAACTCTAATGTGAGGGTATAGTCTCCCCATAGTAACACTCCATACATGAGCTACTAGTAGATATCCTCTGTCGTATTTTTTGAGGTTTCAACAGTATGAAAATCCATATATTCTAGAATTATAATATTATAAATAAACTGACTCTAACAATTCTTAATCTAAAATTATTGTATTAAAACATATAATTTAAAATTTGGTTCTATCAATTTCAGGAGATATCCTGAAATTATTAATAATTTATTATATCTATTCCAATTTTGAATTTGTTTATCTAATATATTTTATATGTTATTAAATTTTGATTTTTCTGAAGTATATTCATTGAAAATCGTTTTCGTATATTTTTTTGATGATTATTTACTTCTTCATAATTTATATAATCAATTGAAACAAATTTTTAAATGATTTAAGACAATATTTTGATAATGGATATTCAATATATTGAGTAATTCTATGATATGTTTTTATAAGTGTGTAGGTATTGATGAATTTGAGTTTTTACTAGATTAATGTGATTGGAAAAAGGGGTGGGATCACAACCTATTGACAAGGGGTTTTATAATGTCTTGATGAAAGGGAAGAATGAGGATGGATTCATTAATACTACATAGTGTACACTAAATGATCTAGATAAATGAGAAACTAGTGTGAGAGGTACATTTTTTATTACATCTTCTATGGTTATGAAATTATTTGACACTAGTGAGACTCATTACTTTATATCATCAAATATTATCAATTTTTTGGGCTTTCAATCAAAGCTTATGCCCTTAATTTTGACTCTTTCCCCTACTTTGGGAAAAAAGTCAGAGTAAGGTTTTATATGTCTCAAGTATTAGGGGATGATTTATTAATGTGGAACAATATGATATTTTTCAGTTCTTGATACTGAAATAATATATATCATAATTATCATGGATTATATGATCAACTATAAATCCTTGATCGATTTCTTTCACTATGAGGTCTAGTTTCATTCTTACGATGGAGTCAAAAAATTCTATTACATGAGTGGGATCCAATATTTGGGAGATGCTGACTTTTTTTCTTACTGCTAAGATGATCAAATAATATTTTATAGATAATTTTCTTATTGTAATTGATCTACTTATTTATGTACCTATTCCTATAGTGACGAGTCAGTATCCTAATGTTTTATATATGATTTCTTTGTGTTTCCAACACAAAGGGATGTTGATTATTTTAAATAATTTCATCCGGGAAGAGGCTCATTTCATGAACATCATAACACATAGAACTCACAGAATTTAAACAAATAAAGGTTGACCGTGAGGATGTTATGGCTAAGGTATCATTTCATCGAAGTATTTTACCTTGTTAATTGTCAATTCTCTTTTCAAAAAATGTGGTTGGGAGTCCCCGAATTTTTGTGAATTATGGAAAACTCATTTATTTTGAAATAAAGAACAAATATCCCTTTTCTTGGATTGATGTATTCTTGATCGACATAATGGAGTGTAGTGATTTTTTTAAAATGGATTAAATTAGCTGAGGTATTGAGATGAATATATTTCCAATATGCGGTTCAATAATAGGTGTATAAATTATGAGTATCTATTCATTTCATTTGTATTTCATAATGATTATATTGTATTTATAGCTTTTATTAAACTAACCATCCATTGGGGTTTTGATTATTTCATGGTTTTTTTATGGATGATATCCATGATTATTCCTGTATAAAATAGGATCCGGATGTTAATTTTAATATATTCCTTGGACTCTTGGAAGATCATAGTCTATATGGGAAGCTATATAAATTTCAATTCTTGATTAAAGAGGTGAAATTTATGGGCTAGGTTATTTTTAAGAATGGTGTCTTAGTGGATCCTATTAATATTTGGGTAATGAAATTTTAGGAGTATCCCATAAATGTATTTAAAGTCTATAGTTTCTTGATAATAGATGAATATTCCAGGGTCTTTTTTTGGGATTTATTTAATATTTCATCTCCAATAAAAATGTTTTCCCATAAGGGTGTGATGTTTATTTTGAGTGATTAGTGCCAATGATATTTTGAGGATTTAAAATTGAGATTGAATTCATCTCCATTCTAGGTCCTTCTTATGTTGTTTTTGGGATTTGAAGTATACGTTGACGCCTCAAAAATGGGTTTGTGTTGTGTTATGATGCTGGGAAGATAGGTGGTAGCCTTTAGATGTATTCCATTATGAAATGAACTACCCAATCAATTATCTTTGACTTAGAGATAGTGATGCACGTTCTTAAGACATTTCACCAATTCCTCTTTGGGGAGTACTTTATTATGTTTCTATACCGCAAGTTTCTGATTAATGTATTCACACTGAGGGATATGAACTTGAGATAGAGATGCTGGATAGAGTACCTTTAAAACATTTATTTGGATATTTCATACACCCATAAAAAATATGGCCGTAAAAGCTTTGTGCAATAATTATAGGCTTTTCATTAAATAAATCAATAGAAGAGTGTTTCCTTATACTCTTGTTTGATAAGATATGTTTGGATTTAGGTAGAGCTGAAGAACATTTAGTCAAATCTTGTAAAAAATATAGATTATCCATAGATAGTTAAATGTAACATGAATAGGCATAGGATGTGGTGTTTTTAGGCCTTAGTATGATTCTTCAAGGTGGAGAGACCACAATTGAGTGGTCTCAGTCTACTAATGGGGTTATACACATTCAAAGAAGCATGTTTGTTCTAATAGACCTGAAAAAATTGACAGATAATGGGAACTGATCTAATTAGTCTATACATCCGGAAGTAACCAAGATATATCATGACTTGAGAAATCACTATTGCTGTCTGGGAATGATATTATCTATAAGGGATTTTGTGTCTTGGTTCCCTTCATGTAAGATAATTAAGTCAAATATTCTGGGGCATACTAGTTTTCTACAATCTATACCCATTGTAGAATGTAAATGGGATAATATAGACATGAAATATTTGATTGGGCGACCTTGGGATCCTAGTAGTAAACATTTATTATGTGTGATTATTGATCAAGTGATGGAATAAATGAACTTACTACCTATAAATGAGTTTACGAAGGTAAAGGATCTTTGAACCTTGTATATATGGGAGATTTTTAAACACCATGGTGTTTAATATTCTATTTATATAGATAGATAACCAATCTTCACATATAGGTTTTGGATGGGATTACAAGCTACAATATGGGTTCTCAGTTGATGTTAATCAAAATGTATCATCCCCAAATAAATGGACAGACTGAGTGAGCCATAGAGAATCCTGAAGAAAATATTTGAGCATAAATGAATAAATTTAGGGGCTCCGGAGAAAAAAATTAGTCATTATTAGATCTTTAATATAATAATAGTTATCAGGATTAAATAAAAATGCTTTTATTAGAGTCATTATATGGAAGGCCATGAAGATCAGGTATTTGGTGGGTATATGTTGGATAATGGTACATGGTTGGATCAACCATCATTAAAGAGATGAAGAATACTATGAAATTTTCCATGATAATGTTTTTTATAGCTTTGAGTCACTACAAAATCATATGCTAATCAAGATAATTATTCTTTGGAAGGTGATAAAGTCCTCCCTAGAATTTCAACTCAATTAATACATAGATATTTTGGGAGGTAGGGTATGTTATAACATTGTTATATAGTACCATTTGAGGATTTGGAGTGACTTTGGAAGGTTGTTTATTGATTAGAGATGCAGTGTCATGAGAGATCTCTCAATAACTTGTTTTATTTTCCCCAACTAAAGAAGAATCATCCAGATCCCACCCATGTGATCAAGATAGAGGATGTTGAAGTTGAATCACACACCTTAGTGTTTGAAAATATTTTTCATGTAGTATCCCAACATGATAATGTATTTCGTGTAATAAATATCACAGTGGTTTGAGTGAGATGTTAGTATGGTAGGGACATCCATGAGGCATGGGAGTGTTTGTCCATGATGATGCAATAATATCTCTATCTCCATTTAGGTTTGTGATCCTGAACATTTTTAAAGACAAAATTTTTCATGGTTTTGATAAATCTGATAACCTTTTAATAATAATTATGTTTAATTTGATATTATTTTATATATTTTTAGGTTAAAGGCTTCATTTATAAGTCATGGGTTGAAAATATAGAGTTTTAGAGGGAAAAATCATGGAACATGGTTTAATATGAGGGTTAGTAGTAAATGTCTAGCAACCATGTGATATGGATCTATGAGATTCAATGAGGATTTTCACTATTTGATCATGATATATCTAACTGTGGGAGTCACTAAGAAAACCATTGAATATGATGAGTTTGGTATATAGTCTATCACATGGATTTATGATGGTTTTCATAACCATTCGGTTAATCCTAAGAAACCATGTACATTATTTTTCAAGGGATATTGGGTACCACATGGTTAGTGCATCGTTTATCCAATAGTGTAGTAATTCCATGGAATCTGATCCAAACATCTAAAAATGTAAAATTAACATGATTACCTTGTTTTTTTAATTCTAATATCCCCATAATCCATCATTAATTCAAACCATCCCCTCCATTACACTATATAGTAATATCCCATGGATTCCTTGGTATCCCTCCATCGATTTCAGGGGATCTCTTTGAGGCATGTATAGTTTTCCTCTATGTTTCTAATATTTATTGTAGAACTTATCCTGAAATTCATTCCCCATGTCTCGTTGGAACCTTATTGGGATTTCATTCCAAAATTTAGAGGGTTTTATGGGAATTTAAGATGTTTATCTTGGATATAGTTATAAAACGTCTTGATCTATTCATTTCCTATCAAAGGTTTTAGAAGGTCATTTTTTCATCTATCTTAAGGAACTTGTCTCTATATATTATATTCCACGGCATATTGGTTATTTTTATTATTCCATTTTTTTGATTTATGAAATTGATTATTTGAAATCCTAGAGAGGTGAATTTTATAATTGATATCTATGGAAATGTTTTATGAAAATGGGTTTTGATTGAAAGGCATTTTGATGTACATGATGTGATCAATGAATTTCCTCAAAGACGAATTTGATATGAAAATAATTTTCCATACATGTAAATGGAATTTATTTTCATTGTTAAATGATTTATGAAATATGGGATTGGTTCAATTGAAATATAATGCTGAAATATTTAGCACATTGGGAGATAATAAGGTATGGGGAAAAACTAAACATAAAATAACCTTAGTAGAGAAATCTATCAATAGAGTTAGATCTTGTGATGCCATTATTTACAGTGGGTATCCATAGTAGTGGAAACAAGGTTCTTGGAAATTAAAATTTACTTATACCAGCCATTGTTCCTTTTGGGGTCTTAGTTGCGTACACCCCCACATTGTTCATTTCCCATTAGTGCTTTGGGGATACACTACATGCATGCTTAATGGATATGATTATTTTCCCAAATGATATACAAATTGATTCATAAAAATATGGTTTATCAACCTTCTTATTCCTCATGGATAGATATGATTTCATATTGCTTTGATTATTAGAAAATGGAATGTTTCTTAAAAGAAAACCAAAGGATTTTTTTATACATAGAAATGATTTCTTTTGTAGTGTTTTTTAAATCAGTTTTACACAAAAACTAATAGATTAATATGGATATAAATTTTATAAATTACTAAGTGTAATCCCATAGTGATTTAAGTCTCACACACTTCTTTTTCCTTTTGATCATTGTAGATATGGTTTTAAAGAATATAGGTAAAGGGAAGAGCATCAGGTGGATCGTGAATCTCCTAGATCAAGTTTCCTTTTGATGGTTAAGTATGGTAATAAAATATATCCACATGGAGATGATCCCATGGGTCAATTTTGTTTCCATGTTGATTGGATTTCTCTTCATTCATTTAGACCTTATTATCTAGGTGTTAGATGTTACCTTTATGGATTGGTTATTATGAAAGATGATATATTTTTGATATATTTTGAGATAATCCATTTGTTTCAATTTTTTCATAAGTTTTTTATGGTGAAATCCATCTCATTTTTCTTTGTATGATACCCTAGTTCTTTTTTCCAGCCTATGGTGATTGAGAATTCACATCAGCCCTTGGGTGAGAAAATTCATGAGACATTTTAGGTTGACCTGAATTGATATATTATAACCACTCTACTATAAGATCCTTAATTTGTATATCTACATAAATATATCTATATATAATTGAAAATATTTTTTAATTTTTAATTTTGTATTATTATTTTTATTGTTGCATATATTTTAATAAATAATAATATTAATATTGATATAAATATAAATATATATTATATTTGGTTAAATATGATTTATATATGATTTATATATAGCTAAATATATTTTTTGAATTAGTAGAAAATATATTTAGTGAAAAAGTAGTTTATAAAATTTATGAAAATGAATATTAATTAAAAATTCACTAATTATCATTTAGGAATAGACATTTAATTAGGTTGGTATAGGCCACCTATCATTATAAATATTTATTATAATATATATAAATTTTATTTTCAATAAAGTGGATAATAATTTTTTTCATATGGTTTATATATTTAAAAAGATTTTTTACTTGAATATGAATAATTATGTATTAATACAATTAAGGAATTATATATAAATTTATTCAAATATATATATATATTAATTTATTTATAAATAAAACTGAGATTTGAAAAACTATAAAATATGAATACCATAATACCTATATGACTGTTGGAACTCATAATAAACTCATTCTCCATCAAAAAAAAAACATAATAAGACCCTCTTAAATGAATTTTAAATCCAATTTAATGATAAAAAACTAGGGTACTGTAACCAAAAACTAGATTCTAGAGTCCTTCTAATCCTTTTTTACCTTTAAAATTTATGAATTGGGTTTCCCTATTTAATTTATTGTATATATTTTCACAAGTGTAAATTTTCTATCTCATGGAGCCCAAACGGGAACCCGGATCAAAATATATGTTCTTTTATAGTTAAATCCATATTTTTAACTTTTCATGGGGAATTAAGTAACTTAGTAATTTTTTCTATCACCAAACTATTATTAAACTTATCTTAATCAATAATAATTAAAAAATTACTTAGTAATATTAATTATTAATAATTTTATAAATATTTTTTCCGTAAATATTGTATATATTAAGTGAAATACATATTTAACAATATATAAATAATTTATAAATCATATTTTACCAAATATATTATATATACATAAATATGAATATAATTATATATTAAAATAGGAGTAGTAAACAAAATAATAATACAAAATAAATAATTCAAAATAAAAAATTATTTTTATACATAAATATATACATTTAAATAAATATAATCCAAAAAGAAGTTTCTTGGTACTGGAACATATTTGAAATATAATTCGGAGGATCTAGGATCAAAAAAATGTGATGGATTTTTTTATAGGGTTCCTTTACCAGTGTTTTGAAAAAAGCATTGGTATATATATTTCCCACTATAAAATCTACCAATGATTCCCAAAACCATTGGTATATGCTATACCAATGGTTTGGGGGCCTATAAAAACAATTTAAAACTATTTTGTAGCCTATTTTCTCTAGTAGAAATAATTATGTGATAAGAATATAAATTTATTAATTGAAATTAAAAACTTACCTTGTTTTAGAACACTCACTCCAATTGGGTTATGAATTTATTATTAAAGATTTCTTAGAACTTATTATAATAACTAATGTGACAAAAAGGTGGATCATTTTTTAACTTACTTATCAACCAATGCAAAAAACTATTAGAGATTAATTAATTCACCATTGTTATTAAATGACTTATGTTGGATATATATATATATATATATATAAATGATGTCAGTTATTAAATAAACTATATTAAATCATAAATGTAAAAAAAAAATTTTTACTAGTGTTAGTATAATATGATGTCATAACCGAAAAGGAACTTGACATCTAGAAAAAAAGACTTTTAATTTACTACTATTTCATAATTTCATTATAAATATTAAATCACACGTTCATTGATCTCATATATTTTTGTGTTAAACCATAAAAATAGAATCAAACAATTGTTTGATATGTTTAATAAAATATTAATTGATGGATCCACTTTTTCATGGGTCACACTCTCACAATAGGGAGACTTTTTTAAATTTTCTTAAAAAATTATAGGCTATAAAATTTTCTAAAATTAACATTGAAAGGAGGTATAGGCACTTATGCCTTATATATAAATTTAAATTTGGTAGGGACTCTGCTGCTTTTTCCTATCATCGATGTGGATCGATGATATGGTAATGATGGAAGGGGTGTTTCCACCTTTATCATAAACTAAAGTGAGAGGGGGATTCTAAAAAGCATCCTTTCTTGTTAATAATAGAAAAAGTTTAGGGGCGGGGGGGTCCCTTCCCTAAATTTCCCATAAAAGGGAACCCCCGTCATCACATAAAAATTGCTCCATATCTCAAAAATTCACTCCCTCTATCTCTATACATTTATGATGCTGGTTCTTCATTTGTGCATAGTGGTTTTAGTGGCATAAAAGGAGTTATAATTTTTTTGAAACATAATTTAGAGGTTTTTTTATAATTTATTTCAAATTTGTTTATTTATTTAATTTACTTTTTTAGTTAGTTATAAATAACATAATTAGTTAGTAGTTCTGTTTGTTAAATATAGTTTAGAAATAATAGTTGTTATTAGTAATGATTAAGTATAGATAAAATAATGTATAACTTGGGATTAAAGAATGATTACATAATTATTATATAATAATAATTAACTAATGAATATCATATGATTAATTAAATATTATGTCCAAATTAAGGACTATGTAATGTGTAACTAATTATTAGCTAATAAATAAATAACAATTAACTAATTACTAAAGACTAATTGTCTACTCATTAAAGAACGGTTAACCAATTATTAATGAATGATTATCTGATAATTAATGAATTATTGGGTAATGATTAATTAATTATTAAATAATGCCTATTTAATGGTAAAATATTGATTAACTAATGATTAATTAATGATTAAATACTGATTAAATAATGAATAAGTAATGATTAACTAATGATTAATGAATTTTTAATGAATGTTTAACTAATGATTAATGAATTATTATGTAATGATTAATTGATTATTAAAGAATGCCTAACTAATTATAAAAAATTATTAATTAATGAATAAATAATTATTAACTTATGATTAACTTATGATTAAAGAATGATTAATTAATGATAAAATAATGATTCATTAATGATTAGCTAATGATTAAATAGTGAATAACTAAATATTAACTAATGATTAAAGATTCTTTACCTAATGATTATGTAATTATTGAATATTGATTAATTAATTAATAAATAATTATTAACTAATGATTAACTGATGATTAAGTAATGATCAAAGATTAATTTGATTAATTAATTTTTAAATCTGATTAAATAATGATTAACTAATATTTAACGAATGGTTAAATAATGATCAATAAGTAATTAAATAATTATTTAAGAATTGTTAATTTGTGATTAAATAATATTAATTAGTGATAAACTAGTGATTACCTAGTCATTAACTAACGATTAAATATTGATTAACTAATGAATAAAGAACGATCAACTTATAATTAATGAATTATTAACATATTATTAAATAAGGATTCATTAATCATTAATTAATTAGAAGTTAGTGATTAACACTAGATTAATATAGAATAAACAACAAACGAATGATTACAAAATGGATGTTGAAGAGGCTTAACTGCCATGATGATTTGTTACTCCCCTGATTTATACGATTAAAACCTTATTGAATGCAAGGTTTTTTACTCTCGATGGATATGTTTTATATGAATCACATTCTATTTAAAACAATTTAACATAACTTTAGGAAATAAAAAAATTATACTTTAAAACATTAGTGTTATATTTTATGATATAAGAAAATGTTCTAAATTATTTGTATCATATAGATTTTGTGGTTATTTATGAAATCAAATCACTGTGTCGACACTGCATATAGATGTGGAACTGGGAAAGAAGTACCAAGGGGTAAAATCCAAAAATCTTATTGAGGTAGACTTCATCAGGAACTTGTGCATGACAACGGACCTTGTTACACACTTTGTTTGATACCCCCAGGGGATATGCTTTAGAAATTTCATATTTTCTTTATTAACAAATGAACATTCATTTAGGAAGATTAAAATTTGTACTACAATAAATTAGTGTCATATTTTAGGATAAAAAAATATGTTCTAAAATTTCAGTATAATAAAGATTTTATGGTCAAACCTCACGGTGAATAGTGATTACATTATCAGAATCTTGATCAAAAAATATTTTTCACACAGTGAATCAGTTTTAATTGCATATTATATTATGGGGATATTATTCAAACCAAACAAGGAGCTTCTTATAGTACCACTACCACAAAATGGGGAATGGGAAGCACGTTGTTTTATCAATGCTAAACAGAAAGCACATACAAGGGGGGCTTTATTAGCTTTTTCTAAAATCACTGATAAATCATCCCTTTTTTAGTGGAAAAAATGATGATAAAAGTTATTAATAACAATTTATAAAAACATATTATATTTATATTCAAAATAATTTTTATTTTTATGTATTAAATAAAAAAACATGTTTATAATTAATATAATTTTTTAATAATTCAGTTATATATATATAATGTCTTAAAAATAGTATAAGATTATAATTATATATATATATACATTTTTCCAATGAATTTGGTCAAATAATATATTAATCAGTCATTCATATATGTTATGTATCATCATGAATGTTTATTTATACATTACACTCTTCTTATTATTCATGTTGTCCATTGATAGATCATTTTTATTAGGTATATTTTACTATGTGTGTATGATTAATTCATGTTACCCATATATATTCTATATTATATACTCAATACTTATACAATTACAATAAATATATTTAAAGAAGAAATATATTTATTATATTTATAATTATTAAATTTTTAGTATATATAAATACCTTTTAAATATTTTTATTTTTATGTATAATTAAAACATTATATATTTAAATAATTATAAAATTACAAGAAATAAATATATTATATTTTTATACATAAAAATAAAATTATATTTATTTATTAATATATACAAATATTTATAATTATATTTATTTATTGTTATAATTATAACTATATATATATGTAAAAAAATTATAAAATAATAATAAATATATTTTTTATACTACTTATAGTGTTATAAATATATAATTAAATTTTTTTTCATAAATATATAAAACTTTATATAAAAAATAAAAATATTCATAATTATAATTCCTCAATAAATATAGAAATATTTAAATAGATAAAAAATTATAATAAATATATTAATTATATATATTTATATACAAATATCTATAAATAAATGCAAATAGTTATAAGTATAATTATAAATAAATGTAGATATATTTAAATAATTAAAAAAGTAATAAATATATTAATTATATATATTTATAAAATAATAAATATATTCGGTACAATTTTATAATTATTTATATATATATAATTACAATTATAAATAATTTATTTATTATATTTTTTAATTAAAAATAAATAAATAAATATTTATTAGTTATAAATATAAATAAATATTTATTTATTTAAATAATTATTAATTAATAAAATATATATTTATTATTTTCATATATAATTTTATATACAATTAAATAAATATATAAAAATATTGAGAAATAAATTCAAATATTTAAAGTTTTAGTTATAAATATATAAAGATATATTTAAATATTTATAAAATTGTAATAAATATATTATATATAAATATTATTAAAATTATAAAAATTAGAAATATTTTTTTTATTTTATAATTATTAAAATAAATAAATAAATATTCATTTATAATTATAATTATAAATATATATATATATATTCATATAAATAATTATAAAATTAGAAAAAATATATTTATGTACATCTATTATCTTATAAATATATATAATTAATATATTTATTATATATTTTTCTAATATTGTAAATTTAATATGTATATTTATTATAATTTTATAATTATTCAAATTATAATTTTATAAGTAATTAAATATATATATATATATCATGTATATAATTTTATAAATATATATATTAATAGAAATAAATTACTATCATTATATATTTATTAGTGCTTTTTTAGCACTGAAAAAGATAGGCATGTATCAGCACTAAAAAAAGCACGGATAAAGGATGCTTTTATCAGTGCCATATTTTTAGCACTGCTAAAGTCCTATCATTATCAGTGGAAAAAAAGGAATAATATAGGCACAATTTATTAGTGATATCTATTCTAGCACTGAAAAAACATACCTTTATCAGCAATTTTAAGCTAGTGATGATAAAAGATTCATTTAGTTTTATAAAGAAAAACTCTAACTTTCTCTTACTTCCCCGCACCCCTCAAACTCTTACGGATGTCGATCACTACCACTGCACCTCCTCATCCTCCTCCTCTCTGACCAGCTCTCCTCTAATACAAACCACACCTCCATTGTGCTCCCCTCCTCCACCATTAACCATAATGATGTGCACCTCTACTCCACTTTGTGTGAACCAGACCATTCGGTGCCTCTCATCCGACTTGCACCACACCTAAATCGCTTTCCACACCTCCACTACATTCCACACCTATGCTATGGGCCACACCTCCTTCGTGCACCTCTCCTCCACCTTGAACTTCACCTTTATCTGGCGCCTCTACTCTACTAGAGGACTCCTCTACTGCGTGCCTCTCATCCGCTGTGAATGACCCTCCACAGTGCACTGAACGACACCTCCATGGTGAGATTTCTCCTCTTTCTCTTTGTTTGATTGTGATTTTGTGAATTATATGGGCTAAACAACCCACATAAAATCATAGTTGTTGGGTATCCTTGTTTTTTCAGTAAATTAATTTCATTTTGGATGGTTTTTGAAAATAAATTGGTGGTCCTCTAGTGAAACATGATCGTATACCATGAATGTGTGTGTGTGTGTGTGAACATGGGTTTCCCAAAGTTCATTTATATTTTAATTATTAAAACCACTTTATAATTTACTCTAATTATTTTCGTAAATTCCTTATAGGCATTTTTTATATAGTTATATTTTAAATAGTTGTTCAATCCACCTAATGACCTTGAACCATTTTATATAAGTAAAAAATTAAGAATCCTACTTTATTTCCTAATTAAATGTCACTTTCTAAAAGGGATTTGATTGTTATTGAACTTTTCTGTTCTTTTGTTATCTTTTTTGAATCATATATATTAATTTTTTTTTAGTAATATGGAATGATACCTTATATTTTATTGGCACCTCGTTATGTATGTTCGATATATTTATATTGGAATTGAAATCCTTTTTTATTTAAATGAGGTTTTGATTATGTTTTGAATCATTTTTGGCCTCCAAAAATGGATTTTATGTGTTCAACATGGGGTAAATATTTAAGGATCATTTGGAAAATTATTAAAAATAATTTCATGTTTTGGTTATCAATGAATTCTAAAAGGCCTGGTTGGAACATTATAAAATATGTTTTTTATTTGGGAAAATTTTTGGTATATTGTATTTAGATTTTGATGGATATATAATGTGGGTTGGGTTTCTTTTGGAATTTGTTACACATGGGTAAAAAGGTTTTGTTTCAGTAAAGGGTGTTTACATGTCAGATAAATAGTTATTTTATGTCATTCAGATTTTTTTTTGATTAACTTCATGATTGATTTTGATCTCATCCATTGAATTTATCCTGAGAACCCCAATTACATAGGTAGAAATTAGATCATAGACTTTCTAGTCATTGATCTACTTCCCCTAGATAGGGATTGCATCCCCATAATTACAAGTAATCAATATGATCTTCTTAGATATGAATCAGAATGATACAAAAACTAGGAATTGATACATTCTCACCAAGAACCACTATTGCACCAAATCATTGACCAATCATACTCCTTGATCCCTCCCTCTACTACACATCCACATTTAATGCTTAAAATCATTGAGTCATATCCTTCTTCCCTATTCTATCTATTTTTTCTTTGAAACACCTTTTAAAACAAATTTTAATTCTTTCATCTAATGATTTCCCATTATTTTGAACACCTCGCTTCTAGCTAATTCAAAATCAATATAACTTTTGAACTCTCTAAGAATAATAAGTACATTTTCCCCCAAAGTCTAAATCCACCAATATTTAATATCAATCCAAACCCTAACCATTTAAATGGCCCCACATATTTTTTACTATCTCAATTCCACTAAATCTTAGAAAACAACATCAATAGAGGAAACCCAGTAGTCTTGAATCCAAGACACTCTATCGATTCTTGATAAAATAATCACCATATGTAATGTAACCAAGCTTTAATACCACATTCCTGTAATTGATAGTAGAATATGAAAAACAGATGATACCACTAGTTGGATTTGATACAAATCAACAATCCAAATGAAAAACCCCCAAAACAGAAATTAAACCCCAAAACATGTAGATACTATAAGATATTCTAGAAAAAACCTGAATTGAAACAAATCCCCAAAATTGATATACTATAACATATAAGTAAAGATATAGCTAAGTCACTGCATCAAATCTTTACCTTCTGGTCACAGAAACCTCATGGTTTTGAAAATACCTTCCTAGAGGAAAATGTGCAATACAGGATAAACACAAGACATAAAAGGAATAAGCACACCACCTAAAATTTATGTTGTTTGGATAAAAATCCTACTTCATAATGGAATAAATTGATATTTTTATTTAGGTATAATTTTAGTTATAAATAAATCTTATCTTCATTTATCCCTACCTATCCAAATCTACATGAGACACTTTCTCAACACCCTAGTAAAAAAATAATAATAACACATGTAATGAATCCTTCCACTCGCAAGCACTTTATAGTAAACCCATTTAGAGGAAAAAATGATAAAATTATGATGATTATCAAATAATATTTTATTCTTAGAATAATTTTATATCTAAATATATTAATTATTATTTCATTAAAACATTATCAAATTATATGAATGAATTATTAACTATTGATATTCAATGTTATGATGTGGCGTTGACATTTTGGTTGATGCATCCATCAATGGTATCAAACCTAGATTTTATGTATGAATTTTTCTTTAAAAGGTTCTAGAATATTTTTTGACATGATGTTTTCAACATTATGAATGAGTTTTGGATAGGAAATAATACTCTTGATACTAATAATGATACTCTCACCACTCTAATTCTTGATGTTACTGGTATGAGTTAAGTTGGGAATTCTAGAATGACTAGTCTTTGTAATATCATTTATAAAGCATTTTTTGAAGATTTTAGAAAATAAACTATAGAAAAGCATACCATATATTAGTTTAGTACCATAGTTCTTTTCATATTTTTACTTGAGACATGATTTACATAAAATGATTCTGATACCAATACAGTTTCTCCTAGTTATTAGTGGTAAAGGGAAATTCTTTGCATGAAAGGAATTTAAATTGATAAATTTTTGATTATGTAATGGATTCATGCTTATATATTTCATTAGGTGTATTTATAAATGAAGGGATCAATAGTAAAACATGTGAAAGACATATAAATTGTTCATGGGGTGTGTAACCAATTGATTTTTTGTGAGCTAAGGATCATTGGGATAATGCAATTTTTATAGTATACTAGAACACAACTGTTTCATGGTTGTGAGTGTGGTCACTGACTATGGAACATATCCATTGGGACTCTGGTATTGTGGTGAATGACAATAGATATAAATGGAAAATGGAATCTTGGATAAGGGATATCCAATAATAGGGAGAAAAATATCAAATTCTTAGGGAACATATGATTATTACCCCTACCATTGTATTAAAGTGATGAAATCATACAATACTGAATGATTTGGGATGAATATAGCTATTTTATTTGTATCTTTTATATTGTTTCTCTATTGGGATCTATATATCTATTTAAATTACTAAGTGGATCTTTTGAAATGATTCAACTATTTTGAAATATTTCTTAGATGGATGTCGCTCATTTTAAATATTTTAGATTATTGGGTCATGAAGTTATCCTGAATGCTTTAAAAAAATAATTTTGGTTTTGTGGAAGAGTGTTTGGAACTGATTTATTTATATTCAAAATGGTGTGTTATTATAAAGAGGAATTTATGTAAATGGTTGGATTTTTTAATGTGATTTCAAGTGTTATTTATTATATATTTTTCAAAGGACATTTGAACTGTAGTTTTTTCAAAATCATTTAAGTTTAGTTTTTGTGTAGAAATAGGAAAAATATTAAATTATTTCAATATTTTTGTATTTATTTTTTTAAAAACTAATATCACTGAATCAAATATGATGGATATGAATAAATAATGGATGGATTCCAGTAGTTTGACAAGAGAGTATGAACATAGAGTGAAAGTGTTCATAAATTTCTCAAAATATCATGCATATAACATTTCTCAAATCCTTTATCCATGTTTATGTTGTTGCTATGAGAGAAAATCTAGTGTAGAGGAGTTGAAAGAACTCTTGTTGTGTCAAGGAATAGATTGAATTTATAAATGTTTCAATAAACATAGGGAAAAATCCAATGTAGCTAGTGGGTAGGATAAAAGTGTGTTTTATGGATAATATGATATGGTTACAAGTGTTGACAATGATGAAGACCATATCAAGGACATGATTATAGATTTTAATGGTGATGAAGATCATATTGAGGAAATGACAAGAATAGTTGAATATGATCTTCGGGATTTCCCAAAATTGGTTGAAAAGTTAGTATTTTTAAGACTTTCCTTTTTATGGTGGTTTCACTAGATATAAATAATTTTCATCCATAGTGACTTTGTATAATTTGAAAGCAGGAAATAGATGTAGTGACACCGGTTTTACAAAATTACTTGTTCCTTTGAATGAAATTCTCCTAGAATATAATGAGCTCCTCAGGAAAACATACGATGCCAAATGAATGAAAAGTTCGATGGATATGATATCTAAATGAATACAAACCTTCTTGAATGACTGTATACTATTTCTCAATGACTAATAATCACTTAGATAATTCTAAAAGTGTTGTGCTTCTTGATAAAAGAAAGATAAATCTAGTCCTATGAAAGTTGTATGGAAATTTCTAATCATTCCAAGGTTTAGGTGGCTATATGAATGTACGGAGACTGTAGGGAAATTAACGTGACCCATAGACAGATGAAATTGTGATGGGAAACTATGTCACCTAGAAGACTATCCTCAGTGGAGGAGAATCTATCACGAGTATCCTGATTTTGGAAACGAGCCGAGAAACCTTCATCTAGCATTGTCTACAGATGTATTGAATCCTTTTGATTTTCAAAGCAGCAGTCATAGTACAAGGCTAGTTATGTAGGTTAATTATAAATTACAATAGTAGATTTGCATGAAATGAAAACATATCATGCTATCTATTCTTATATCAGAGCTGAAACAATTGAGTAATGATATAGATGTTTATTTGGATCCATTGATTGATGATTTGAAATTATTATGGGATTAAGGTGTTACGTTGTATGATGCTTATAGAAATAATGTTTTTAGGTTTGGAGCCATTTTTTATGGGATGATAAATGAATTTCCTATTTTTGTAAATTTTTCAGAATATATCATTAAAGTAAGTCATTGGTGTCCCATATGCGAACAAGGTACACAATCAACTAGGTTGAAACATTTATAAAAAATAGTGTTTCTAGGAAATCACATATTTTACCCCGAAAATATAATTTCTATTCTTGGATGACATCATTTGATTGAATTTTAGAGGAACTCACAACAGTATCTCCATCAATAGGTGATAAACTATTTGAGAATGTAAAATATATGGACACTACTTTTAGAAAACTATTTTCGAAAAACCATACGAAAACCAGTTGGAAGAAGAGGTTACTTTTTTGAATTACCTTAATAGAATTGTCTATATGTCATACACTTTCATGATGTTCTACATGTTGGAAAAATATTTATGTGACACTCTCATCGGTTTGTTGCAAAATGCACCCAACAAAACAGAGGATGGAATTAAGGTTAGGTTCTACATGGTTGACATGGAAATAAGTGAAGAGATAGCCCAAATGAATGTTGAAAAGAAAATCCTCTACCTAGGGTTTATACTCTATCCAGGATGGAGATATATTAGTGTTTCAACTTCTTGAATGATATAATGGTTCACGAGGGGTATTCATCGAATATCGATAATATCGTGTTAATGGCTGATTTAAAGTTAAAGGGTCTAAAATTAGATGACTTCCACATTTTGAAAAATGATCTAATTCCAATATATTTACATTTAATTTTGCAAAATAATGCTTATTATACATTAACAAATCTCGGTTTCTTTTTTAATTCTATATAAAGAAATGTTAGATACTCTACTAAATTGACTATCATGACCCTTCCTCGGGGCCCATGCCATGACTACACCAAACCCACCTTCTATAGGCCAGGGGGTGGAGACTATACACAAGGCATAAATCTCGATAAAAATGGAAGGCATTGTCTTTATAATACTAAACAACAAATACAGAGTACGAAACAGAATTACGCACTAAGTAATACTGAAGTATAAAAGTATGTTCTGAAAGGAAAGGGGGCTGGAAAAACAAGATCAACAGTTAGTACAGTACGACTGAAAAACTAGTAAAACATTATTAAAGTAAAGTAGCAACAGTTGAGTCATCCTATGGGTATCCCACCTAAAGGGTGGGTACAGATGGTATCCTCAGCACCTCAGTTCCGTCCGTCTACTCAGTGTACTTCTCGCCAATTGGTCCACCTCTACCTACCGTCCAGCTCCTCAAGTCTCCACCTCGATCAGTGTAGTCCGTCGTCTGCATCCAACACAACGTAGTGTGGGAAAATCCCATGCAGGGGTGAGTATACGATACTCATTAGGGACCCCAAGACCCCCTAAGGACTCCCAGAATCCACAAATGATAAACCACAGAAGATAGATACAATCATGAAGTATCAACTAACCCTATTTAGGTATATTCCCATACATATAACTATGTTATCATTCTCAGTTCGGCTCCAACCTCTTGAGATCAAGCACAACTCAGTCCACAAATGAAAGAAGTCAATCACATTGATGATAATGATTGAAATTCAATACTCAGCTCACACAGGTATAAAATACATGAGGAGGGGTGGAGATGATTAGATGTAGCATCTAAATAATCTCCTCTGTTGAACCCAGGTGGGATCCTAGTACAGAAGTTATTGCTGCAAAACCAATGGAGGATCCATGTAAAGTAATCATCGCTGTCGAACCCATGGAGGATCCAAGTATAGTAGTCATCATTGCCAAACCCACAGAATATCCAAGTACAGTAGTCATCATTGCCGACCCCATGGAGGATCCATGTACAGTAGTCATCGTCATCGAACCCACATAGGATCTCAGTACAGTAGTCGTCACAGTCGCAGCCAGCTCTAGGGTTCCTGCTCACAACATGCTTGATTCCAGAAGGTTCTGCTCCTTGAACCAAGGGGTCGATACATAAACTATCACGAAGTCCATATTTGATGTATCTAGAAGTTCTGGCTCGTTAAAAGGAACTCAATGTGACAGACGGTGCATCAATCGGACGCCAGGTTTGAGAGATATTGGCTTTTCCGTTCCTAGGGCCCGGTTGGAATTACACATGTTCCAAACCTGGCCTCTTTCCAAAGTTTCCCAAAACTCACTTAGGTTATCGCTAAAGGACTGCTATTTCGTGAGGGTCCCAGTGCCGCAGACAGCGAGTTGATCAAATACGCGGTCTTAAAGTTAATCTCGTTTAAGTGAATCGGGCCCTGCCCGTCAAGCCCAGTGGGCGGCCGGGTCGGCCTGAGCCAATTTGGTGGGTACGTCCCGGTTGGGGGTCGGCCTGGCCCGGGGGGGGGGTGGGGGGTGGGGGGGGGGGGTGGGGGGGGGGTGGTGCGGCCTGGCTGGGCGCCTCCCGGGCCGACTGGCACAGCCCGCGGTGGGACGCGGCTTAGCCTGCCTGCCGAGCTGGTGCGGGGGGCACGAACCCCCGACTTCTCGAACCGGTGGTCCCATGCGGCGCCACCCTCCTGTTCGGTCGACCGAAGCTCGTTGGACTTCCCAATGTGGGTGGCCTACACGGGTGGGCCTTTTTCCTCTCGTGCCGTACCTGCAAGTGCCTCGGCCTCTTCAAAGAGGTCAGCAGAGGAGTTGGCCGGTTCGCCGCTGAAGAGGCCCGTAGAGAGAGGGCCAGGGTCCTCCACAGCGCGAAACCTTAGAGGAGCCGCGATCCTCCAGCACGGCCGGCTTCGGTTGGCCGGTTCTTCATTGGATGAGTGGCCCGTGGATGCAGGTTGTAGTTCCTCTCTATGCGGCCGACATACGACCTCCGCTTCCTCTGGTCGCCGCCGCCTCATCCGTCACTACCTCCATTAAAATAGAATGAGGATCAACGGAGGGTCATCAGGCTGTGTTCGTTCGGCCCACGCCCTCCACTATAGGTGTTATCATATGTACAAAGATAAAACATGGTTTCAACAAATAATGAAGAATAATTTTATTCAATTAAAATTGAAGAAAACCCCTTACCTCGTGATTGATGTCGCACGTCGTCGAGCTGCAGAAGACGAGCATCGCGGTAGTCGGGCATCACGGAAGAACGGTGTCATTCCGTCAACATTTGAGGAAGAGTCGTTGTTGTAGGTGATGCAACCCGAGAGATGTTTGTTCTCCCTTGATGTTGAGGAAGAAGAAGGTAGGGGAAGTCACAGAGTGTTCTTCACCGAGAGAGTATGACATTCTTCGTAGAAGAAAGACGCTATCCTCTAATTCTCCAAAGGTTTCCCCCTCCAAAAGATTTTCCAACAGAAATATTATATTATGCCTCTCCATTTTAAAATAATTGCAAAGCAATTCAAATTGATTCAGATGAGAGATGCAAATTAATTAATGAATTTATTAATTGGGTGTGGTGTCATAATATATGGGTGGGAGGTGGAGAGGCTCCACCATAATGAGTGTAGGTCTTAAATAATTAAGGGAGAATGTGGAGAGTTATAAGAATTAATAAGGGGTTTCATAGGAGATTAAGGGGGTTTTGAGGGGTTAGGCTCTCGTGTGGGCCCCACATCACATTATTCTCTCATGGGAGGTGTTGTGTGTGTGGTCCCCACCGATAACTTCCCATTTTTATAAATAACCACCCAAAAAAATTAGTACAGCAACTTTATTTAATTTATTGTAAATCCCAAAAAATTTAACTTCTCCTCTCGAGCAAATGCAACTACAGTAAATGTCCCCTTAAGAGAAGACTGGTGCTGTGATTTCTTCGGTGCCCTCATATTTCAATTTCGATCACCGATTCAAAAGATAGAAAACCACGTATGTATGATTACTGAACACACACAAAAAAACATTAGAAAATGATTCCAGGCACACCAAGCTACAGAATCAGGTGCCTTCAAAAACCACATACTCATAAAATTCCAATGTATTTAAGAAAAAATTTTACTTGAAATTTATGAGTCTGTACATTACCCCCACCTCAGGGATTTACGTCCCTGTAAATCTAAAATACACACTAGGGGAACAAATGGTGGTACTGAGCATGACTCTGAGCCTCCCGCTCCCATGTGCTCTCCCGGAGGTTCCCGGGATGCCAGCGAATGAGCACTAGAGGAATCAACCATCGATGTAGGACCTTCTTTTTCAGATCCTCAATCTCCACCAGAACCTCCATGAATGTTGCCCCGTCATCGTTGTCTAGCTCCCCATGATCGATGATGTGTGATGGGTCATGTACGTATCCCCTCAGCTAAGATACGTGGAAGAAATCGTGCACCCGGTGCAACTGAGGTGGAAGGGCTAGGCAGTAATCCACCTAGCCTACTCTTCTAAGGACATGGAACAACTCGATGAATCATGGAGATAACTTGCCACCTTATCCAAATCTCCATAGACCTCATCGAGGTGAGACCCATAGGAAGAGGTGGTCGCCATCCTCGAACTCATGTGGTCTCCGTCTCCTATAAGTATATGACTTCTACCTGCTCTGTGCAGTCTTCATCCCCTCCTAGATGATCTGCACCTTCTCCATCATAGCTTGCACCATCTCTGGTCCTACAAGTGCTAGCTCCCCTAGGTCAGTCCAGTACAGAGGTGATCTGCAAGGTCGGCCTTACAGTGCCTCATATGGGGCCATCCTGATGGTGGATTGGTAACTTTTGTTGTACGAGAACTCCACCAGGGGTAGGTGATCCTCCCAGCTATGGCCAAAGTCAAGGACACATGCACGGAGCATGTCCACGAGTCTGAATGGTCCTCTCTTCCTGGCCGTCCATTTGAGGATGGAAGGCGTTGCTAAGATGTAACTATATCCCAAAAGCCTCTTGTAACCCCTTCCATATCTGTTAAGTGAATCAATCATCTCAATCGGATACAATAGTTGATGGTACACCATGAAGTCGTACGATCTCCCGAATGTAGCGGCATCCCAATTTCTCCACTGAGCCTTGCTCTCTGATTGGTTGGTAGTGGGTTGACATGGTGAGTCAGTCTACGATCACCCAGATAGAGTAGTGTCCCCTGGATGTACGTCAATGTCCCGTCATGAAATCCACGGATATCCTATCCCACTTCCACTCTGGGACCTCCAAGTGATGTACCAAGCCTTCTGGTACCAGGTGCTATGCCTTCACTTGCTGACAAGTGAGGCATCGTGAAACAAACTTTTCTACTACCTTCTTTATACCCGGCCACCAGTGCTATCATCTGATCTCCTGATACATCTTCGCCACTACTAGATGTACCGCTAAAGGTGGAGTGTGGAACTCCCTCATCAACTCCTCCTATAGTGTAACTAGTACCATGGTACGTCCTCCGAAGAGGATGATGTGATCACCACCTTCAGAAAATTCATCGGGTGCCTGTCCTGAGGATATCTGAGCACGTCGCATCTCACAGTCAACGTCCCCATGCTGTGCCTCTCTGACTCACTGAAGGAGTGGAGGAGTGACTGTGAGAGAATGTCGAAAGGCTGCTCCATCTCTATCCACAAAGGATATCTGAAACGTGGCTAGCTACTTCGTCACCTCTCCTAGCTGCTAAATACCAGATCTTCTACTGAGATAATCAGCTAAAAAGTTCCTCTTCCTAGGAGTGTAGACTCTCTCAAAGTTATAGTCCTGGGGAAACTCGATCCTTCACCACTCTCTCAGGTTCAGATCCTTCTGCCGGAAGATGTACCTGAGACTCTGGTGGCCAGAGTAGACTGTAAAGCACTCACCCATCAGATATTTCCACCACATCTTCAAGGTGAAGACCACTGCTGCGAACTCCAGGTAATGTGTAGTGTATTTCTGCTCGTTTTGTCTCAGCTAATGACAACCATAAGCGATCATTTCTCACTCCTACATTAGGAAACACCCGAGTCCAGTCCCTGATGTTTCAGAGTACACTACATACCCAGCGCCCTCCTCCAGTAGCCCCAATATGGGTGCACTGGTCAATCAATGCCTCAAATCTTGAAAGCTCTGTTGACATCTATCTTACCACACGAAGGGATTCCCCTTATTTGTCAAGGCTGAAAGCGGTGCTACAACCCTGGAGAAGTCTGACATAAATCTCTGATAGTACCCAGTCAGACCCAAGAAACTCCACAACTCCGTCACACTTCTGGGTGGCTCCCGAGAAATTACTTCCTCAATCATCACTGGATCCACTACAACTCCAGCCTCTGAGATGATGTGTCCCAATAAGTGGACCTCTCGAATCTAGAACTGGCTCTTCAAGAGCATACGATAATGTTGGGTGCTCTCTGAGTGTATCCAGTACTACCCGCAAGTGGTAGGCGTGCTCCTCCATGGTAGTCAAGTAAATCAGTATGTCATCGATGAAGACTATGAAAAATCGATCGAGTTAAGGGTGGAAGATCCTGTTCATGAGACTCATGAACACTACTGGAGCTTTGGTTACACTGAAGGGAATAACCAAAAACTTTTAGTGGCCATACCGACACCTGAAGGTCGTCTTCCGCACATCCTCATCTCGAACTTTGAGCTGGTGATAGCCTGACCTGTGGTCTATCATCGAGAACCATCGTTCTCCCTTGATCTAATCGAATAGGTCTTCAATCCTCAGATGTGGGTACTTGTTCCACACTGTAACCAGATTTAGGTGATGGTAGTTGACACACAGTCACAAGCTCCCATCCGCCTACCTGGCGAACAAAATCATAGAAGCCCAAAATGAATCACTGGGTCAGATAAATCCCATTCCTTCCAAGTACTCCAGTTGTACCCGTAGCTAATGAAGCTCGGTGGGAGCCATACGATATGATGGGGTAGATATCGTTGTCATCCTCGGGTACAGGTCTATGTAGAATTCTACCTCTCTACGAGGAGGTAGTCCTGGAAAGTCATCAGGAAAAACATCTGCATAGTTATCCATCACAACAGGAAAACTTGGACTCCGCACATCAACTACTCCGAGGATGAGACTAGCCAACTAATGTGTGACCGACTTACCTCTCCTCTGCGTAAGCACATCTTGCACTGCAAAGGCTCCCTTCTCTCCGGTGAAGGTGAACCTGGTCCCATCTGTGCGGAAACACCGCACATTGTGCCTAATATAGTTGATCTAAGCATGGACTGTAGATAACCAGTCCATACACAAGATGACATCGTAAGGCCTCGACGCCGCTACAAGAAGATCCCAGCCAAAGCTCTCACCTCCTAGAGTATGCTCACAATGCCGGAACCTATGCGTAATCATCAAGTCTGCTCTCGTAGGAGTCTCTAGCTGTAAGGATCGAGCCAAATGCTCCATCAGAATCTCCGTTCTCCGAAAATGGGCAACGACAATAAAATCATGACTCACACCTATGTCTATAAGTACTGCAGTAAGGGTGGGGTAGACACAAATAGTACCTCAAATCATCTCAGGTGCGTCGTGGTCATAGTCCTTTACTGCCTGGGGCTGAGCCCACCTATGTCCGCCAGCTTCCTGTGGTTGGGGTGGATCTTCTGGTGGTAATTGTGGTAGAGCCTCGAAACATCGTCCACCACCCGTTGCTCGGAAAACTCCTCTACCTCGTCCGCTTGCTCCTGACGGACCACCATGGTCGAACCGCTTCCTCTGCTTGGGAGGACCCTCTACTGTCTGCTTCTCATCTGCATGGCAGGTCGGGAAGTCTTGAGCCATGTGATCCTACCCGCCACATTCATATCACCTCCTTCACCTCATATTGATGGCTCTATTTCATGTGACCTCACATCTAAACCAGTATCCTAAGGTCACCCACCTGATGGCTTGGTCCACTTGGACCTCTACATCAACTGTCTACTGCCGGCTATAGAAGACTCTACTACATGTCGTTTTGTGGTGGGTCTCGCCACTGGCGGCTGCTAAGCATGAAAGCTCTCAACTAGAAGGGCTCGCTCCAGCACCACCGCCTACGTCGGGATGCTGAGGGGAATCGTCGAAGCCCTGATCTCGTGCCTCAGTCCCTTCTCGAAAGTCTGAGACCTGAAGAATAGGTCTAGCACCATATCCATGGAGTTGAGTGAGAGGATAATGAACCTCGCTAAGTACTGAGCTTATATCATGATTCCCTATTTTAGATGAAGTAAATCCTAAATCCACACCGCACAGAGGGTGGAACGAAAAAACTCCGAGAGGAAGAGACTCTCGATGTCTGTCCAGAGTAACGATGCCTCGTCATGCACCTGGAGCATCAGACTCCACCATCTACCTACTTCCGCATGTTGGAGACTCATGGAAACGATAACCGTAAGGTCGGTTGGTGTCCCTACCAATCTAAAAACTCTGACAATAGCCTCCAGCCAATCCTCAACTTCATGTGGGTCTGTCTCCCCAAGGAACATAAGCGGCCTCTGTCGCTGGAACTCTTGCAACACACTCAGTTTGCATGCACTCTCTACTGCTTGGGCTAGTGGTATCTGAGGCCCAGATGATAGTGGTACTGCTGGTGCCTCCACTGTGAAGGGGCCCTACACCGAGGCCTCATCGCTCGGTGGGCTACCATCGCATACGTAACTCGAAACCCTAGCTGGTTGCCTTCGTGGGGCCATCCCAAAAAGAAACGGGTGTGCCACAGTTAAAAAAATATACCTGGTGAGATGAAACAAAGTAATTACAATGAATTTGTTTTGAAACACATACGAAATCAGTGTTTCCATGTACTGAGTCAGAAATTAGAGGTCCAAGTCCTAGTGTATGGATACATCGTCCGCCACACTAACACCGGTTTCCTTGAACTGTTAACCACACCCAAAACACTAAACAATATTGTTATTAAGGATTTAGAGTCAATGTTCTGTGGTACAAACGAGTACGAGTCGTGAGAAATTGAAATCCGACGGCACCGATGAACTCGTAGAACCAGTATTATCTTAAGGTGACCTTTGCTGCTATTGCGTTTTCTCGAGAGGAGAAGTTGAATTTTTGGGGATTTATAATAAATTAAATTAAATTTTTGTACACAATTTTATTTATTATTGGTTGTTATTTACTATAAGGGAAGTTAGCGGTGGGGCCTACACCAACATCACCTCCCATGAAGGAATAATGTGAGGTGGGGCCCACATAAGATCCTAACCCCTCAACTCCCCCTTAAACTCCTATGAAACCCCTTATTAATTCTTATTACTCTCCACCTTCTCCCTTATTTATTTAACTCCTACCCTCATTATGGTGGAGCCTCTCCACCTCCCACCCATTCATTATGCCACCACACACAATTAATAACCTCATTATTTAATTGGCATCTATCATTTGAATCAATTTGAATTGCATGGAAATTCTATTAAAATAAATAGGCCTTATATAATATTTGTGTTGGCAAATATTTTGGTGGGGAAACCTTTGGAGAATTAGAGGGGAGATAATTTCTTCCACAAAGAACTTCATACTCTCTCGGCGAAGAATGTTACACGACTTCTCCTACCTTCTTCTTCCTCCGCATCAAGGGAGATGACACAGCTCACAGGAAGCGTCACCTATAACAACGACTCTTCGACCAACGTTTACGGGAAGACACCGTTCTTCTGAAACGACCGACTACAGTGACGCTCGTCTTCAGCTGCTGGACGACGTGCGGCGTCAATCACGAGGTAGGGAGTTTGATTCAATTTTAATTGAATAAAATTGTTCTTCATTATTCATTAAAACCATGTTTTATCTTCGAAAATATGATACCACCTAACACGGAGGGCGCGGGCTGAACATTCACGGCCCAACGACCCTCTGTTGATCTTCATTTTATTTTGATGGAGGTGGTGATGGAAGAGGTGGCGGTGACCGGAGGAAGCGGTAGCCGTATGCCGGCCGCGTGGAGAAGAACTGCGGCCCACATACATGGGCAACTCGGTCAAAGAAGACCCGGACAGCCGAAGTCGGTTGTGCTGGAGGACCGTATCGCCTCTAAGGTGCTGAGCTGTGGAGGACCATGGCTTGCACTCCACGGGCTGCTTCGGGGGTGAACTGGCCGACTCGTCTGCCGGCCGGGTTGAAGAGGAGGTGACACCCATAGGTGCCGTGCGGGATTACAGTGGCCCACCTGTGCGGGCTGCTCGCGCCAGGAAGACCGGCCGGCTTCGGCTAGCTAGATAAGAGGGTAGCGCCGCTCGGCGCCGTCGGTTCGGGAAGTCAGGGGGGCCACGCCCCCCCACCACACCGGCTCAGCCCGCTAGCTACACCGCGGCCAGTCGCAGGCCGCGCCAACCGGGTCGTGCCCAACCGGGCCGGCCCCGATTCACTTGAATGATAATAACTTTAAGACCGTGTGTCCGATCGACGCGTCATCTGTGGTACTTGGACACTCGTGATGTAGCGGTCCTTTTACGATACAATAAGTGAGTTTTGGAAAACATTGGAAAATTGCCAGTTTTGGAACAAGCGTAATTCCAACCGGGCCCCTGGATTAGAAAAGAAAACATCTCTCATATCGGGCGTCCGATTGACACGTCATCTGTCACGTTGGGTTAATTTTGACGAGACAGAACTTTGGAATACATCAAATCTAGAATTATTGATAGTTGATGTATCGACCCCCTTGGATCGAGGAGCAGACCCTCCCAGAATCGAGCGTGCTGTGTGTGGGAACCCTAGAGCTGGTTGCGTCTACGACGACTACCGTACTGGGATCCTCTGGGGGTTCGACGACGATAAATATTGTACTAGGATCCTCTGTGGGTTCGGGAGTGATGACTACTGTACTTGGATCCTCTGTGGGTTCGGCAGTGATGACTACTATACTTGGATCCTCCGTGGGTTCGGCAGCGATGATTACTATACTTGGATCCTCCGTGTGTTCGGCGTAAAAACTTATGTACTAGGATCCTACATGGGTTCGATAGAGGAGATGATTCAGAGGCTACATCAAATCATCTCCACCCCTCTTCGTGTAGTGTATACCTATGTGAGCTGATTTTTGACTTTCAATAATTATCATCGATGTGATTGACTTCATTACTGTGTGGACTAATTTGTGCATCGACTAAAGGGTTTGCACCCAAATTGAGATTGATAACTTAGGTATATGTATTGGCATATACCTAAGTAGGGTTGGTTGATACTTCGTGATTTTATCTCTCTTCTGTGGTTTATCCTTCATGGATTATGGGAGAAATTCGGGTGTCTCAGGGTCCCTAATGAGTATCATATACTCACCCCTGCATGGGCTTTGCCTGCACTACATTGTATTGGATACATATGACGGACATCACTGATTTAGGTGGAGACTTGAGGAGACGGACGGTACCCATAGGTGGTGTAACACCCCAAGATTTCATAGTATGTTATTTCTTCAAAATAATTCAATAACTTGCACTACACGCAACACCGAGTTCAAGCACACCATGACTTACCAAACAAGCCGTTCAAAAGATGTTATGAATAGTATTAACTAAATTTTAAACTTTATATAATCCTTATAATTTTAGAATCCATATTATGAGTTTCTTAGACATAATGTAAGAACAAATTCATTTTCAGTATTGCAGTTTTACCAACTTTTAATAGTGAACCCTTTTTAAATAAAATATTTTAAACTTTTTGACTAAATGGGGACATCAAAAAAATTTAAAATAAAGCATCCCAAACTTCCACGGTACGCTTTCCTTTGAATAAAACAGTAGCGTGTGTTGTACGCAACTTCGAGTTTTAACACACACCACAACCGATCAAACTAGCCGTTATGAATAGTAATACATAATTTTTGAAATTATATATATTTTATATTTCAAAATGGACTTCATTTTTGTATTCGTAATATCGAATTTAGCCTAAGGTGAAATTTTGGTACTTTTCGGATAACTTTCATATTTTGATGAATAGTGAAAATCACTAAATTTTAATTAAAGACAACTTTTTTAATCAAAATAATTAATAGTGATAAATTATGAATTTTAGTAGTTTTAAAGTATATTTAGAATATATTTTTACCATTTAATATAATTTTGGTCATTGGACATAATTTTACAATTAAACCGAACATAAACAAGTGTCAATCTTTTGATAGTTATTATCTCTTAAAAACACGCTTTTTGTTTTGACAACGGGAATTAATTTTAAATTAATTTCTGCCACTTCTGTGATTTGAATTTAGAAAAATGGATTCCATATTTGGAATCAGGATGTTCAAATTGTGTAAATAGGTAACTTTTATTTTTAGAAATTTTGAATAATTACTGCGGTAAATATTTTATTTACCATGGTTAAGGGTAAATCCGGTAAATAAGGGTTAAAAATAATATTATAATAATACTAAATTACCATAAAACGTGTCCTAGCATTATTGGTTGATACATGTTCGACCATAGGCATCTTTGGGTCGATTTTGGGACCCCATGGTGCCACTTGTAGGTGATAATGACACTTTATTTTAATTAAATTAAAATGAATACAAAAATGACACAAGCATATATCTTTTAGAAAAACAATTGTTACAAATGGATATATATGTTGGATTTTATATTATAAATATTAATTAGAAATATAAAAAGATTTACTACATAATTATATTTTATTTATAATTTTCAGACATTAAATAATTTATTTTATTTATGACACAATGATGATGCAGTAATTACTATAATAGTGAAAAATTAAAATAATTGATATTATAAATACCCATATAAATATAATATGAAACTTTTAATGAATTAAACTAATTTTCTACGATACTATGATATATTAGTATTGATTTAATTGACTTTGTTAGAAGTAATCAATCTGTTATGAGTTTCACAAAAATCAACTATTGAATAGTGTCAAAATTGACATAAAAGAGTTCTTAAAACAAATATTATATTATTAATTGATATTAAATTCCTAAAAATCTAAGGTTCGGCCAAGTGACTTATATCATGATAGTTTCATCATTAATGGACCACTTGGGGGTCGCTTGGATGTATATAGTAAGTTTATTAACCATATTATATAAAAATACAAAGAGACATTGTAAAAGTGAAACTAATTAACTTAGAGTTAATACTTAAAGATAAGGTTAATATAAGTACCCAAACCAGTCTAAATTCTATTGTTTGAGTGTTTTTCGACCTATCCCCACCTTATCCTTTGAATATTCAACTTTTGAGCCACTGGAAACCGAATATGAATTTATTATAAATTAATATTTCCATCTTTTCCAAAGCTGCCCCTCACCCCTCTTATAAAAGGGCACTCCTCCTTCTCATTTCTTCACACACTAAAAGCCTCTTGGTTCGGCCAAACTCTTCCCAAATACTCTCCCAACTTCCCTCACTACAACCTAGGGGCCTTAGTTTGATCATAAAGCCAACCTAAGGAGCCCTTTTGATCAAATCAAAAGGAAGAACCCGAAGAAGAGGTAATGATTTCACCACCCTTTTCTAAGATCATTTCTTCTTCCACATCTTCTTCCTTTGTTGTTACCATTCTAAAATAATAAATACAGTATCATATATATACAGTGATGTCATTATAAATATGGTACAACCATATTCAGTATTCTATCCACCCTTTGAATAACATGTCACCATATGTGCGTACGTACGACTTACCGTCTCCACGTCGTGGTGTAATTGTTATTCAATATAATATTATTTGGATGGGTATAATAATGATGTGTAACTCATGTAAATAATAAATATAACATGTTAATGATTCTGTATATATGATATACCATCCATTTATATATTATTTTAATATCAAAAGAATGATATTGTCGCTCGTGCGTACGTACGGACTACCGTCTCCACGAACGCGATGAGATTCATTCTCCATCGTATCCATTCAAGTATAATTATCATTTGATGATTTAAAAATGATGTTTAAAGACTTGATATCATTCTGGAAATGAATAATATAAAACCTATCCTTGACAAACATTTCTTACGTAACAAAACATATAAAAGAAAACAAGTAAGTTAACACCCGAAACAATGATAATACTAAGATATTATTATCAAATCAATATTAAAAGATCATATATGATATCATATTAATGTATGTGATTATTTTATAATTTAATAACAATTATTTCACCATTATACATGAAGTTAACCTACCCCAACCAAGGAAAAGTGCAAGGTAAGGGATTTTCTTATCTCACATTCAATTCCGTGAGATTTCCATTGTTCGCCACTAAATTATTGAAAGTGGTGTATTGTGTACTGTCATTTGATATATATTATCATGATTCTCATTATATTAATGTTATTCTGTAAATCATTTGGTGGTTATTAACTTTTTGCCATACGACTCAGTTGATTAACGTGGTAAGGGGTTTTCATCTCACTCCTTATTCCCGTGAGATTCATGCCATATTGCCACCATCACCTTTTGTGTGGTGTATGTACTGCCCATAATTATATTCTTTGTGTAATGCACATTAATTTATGTGTATTTACATATTCATTGTATGATACCTCTTTCATGGGTTGTTTGTTTCATAAGTTACCAAATTGGTAAGGGTTATTTCACAATCTCTTCATTATCCGAGGTTGTTTATACGTAATAATCTACTGGGATCTCATTATCATCCACATCCATGTTTCTTAATAATGTATTTCAAACATTTTTACTATTTACTAGAATATGGGTTAAAGTCATTTCTACCCTTGTTTGACTTTTTATAAGATGTTTGTAAAGGAATCTTTCCATCGTTTTCCAAACAAGGTGATTTTTAACCTTTTAGACAAAATTAAGATAAGAATGTTTTTTTACCTATACGGCGGGGGCAGTTATTTTCCGCCATTATACAATCTTCAAAGCATTCCTTACAAGCTTATAAGAATATTTTCAAAGACAATGTTTTATTTTATATGGATCTTAAATGATTTCAAAATAAAAGGAGATATTTCATTAAAAAGAATTTTGATTTCATCTATGTCAACATCCTTTGATTGATTTTAAGATTATTTGAAGTTGATTTATTAAGATATAAAACTTCTATATTGTATTGAAGGTTTTGTGATATGTTTGACTGTGGATGTGCTATTTTTATACCATTCATAGTTTATGGTGAATGTATTGACATTTCGTATTCTAGTTTTTATACGAATGTTTATGTTATGTTTAAACCTTTTCATATGGGAATGCCTTGGACTTAATACGTGACGGGTGGAGCCCGCTATAGCTCCTCGATTCATCGGTAGGTCTCATGAGACAAACTAGTGTCTTGGAACAAGGCCTTGACAAAATCTAATTTGTAGTCTTGCCATGAGGCCTTGGCTATGGGGTTATGATAGTCTGGCATTATGTATTCCATCATTATGAAAGTGGTTATTGATTTTTCATGTGATTATTCTATTAGTAGAATAACCATGTGAATAAGTAAATGACATTATTTAATTTTATTTATGCCATACTATGTTAAAAGTTCAAGTTTAAAAGGCTTTTGTTTTAGTTATACATCGCCTTAAATGTTTATTCTTATTTATGAAAGTTTGTGCTATATTGTTATCCTTACTGGGCATTTGAGCTCACCCCTTTTCTATGTTTTATTTTTCCCAGGAAGTGAAGAAGTAAATTATGAATGAACTGCAGGGATATTATGTGGGGATATGAGTGTGGATTATGGAGACATTATGTTGTTGTAGTAGTTTTTCATTTTATGATGTAATGTAAAACTTATGAATATATCTAGTGTTTCCAAGGCTACTAAACCAATCGGTCTTTCGTGATTTGATCTTTATTGTGATCATGCCAATGTTATGTAATAATGCACCGACTCTGGGTAACTAGAGTCGGGGAGTTACAGTTGGTATCAGAGGAAGTTTAGTACAAACCTTGGAAGCTAGATTTAGATAAACTCTGATTAGAGCACGCAGACCTAAGATGAATTTTGAGGATTAGTATAGAAGAACATTCTAGAATTTTGGTATTGTAGGGATTTTGTGAGTTTTCCGAGCAATAAATCCCTGTATGGATACGAGCAGGTAGAGGCAGCTCTGGCACAGATGTACCTAGGGGTAAAACCCGAAAACACCGCTTTGAGCTAGACTCGAATGGGAACTGGTGCACGACAACGGGCCTTGCTGCACTCTTGGTTACGGCACACCTAGGGGATATGCTTAGGATAACTCTCATTTTCTTTACAAATCATTATGAAGGGTTTATGAGTATATACTTACTCAAAGAAAACATTTTTATGATTATGGATTATATCCATAAATAGTTCAATTTTTGTTAAGTGTTTTATAAGTATGGGATTATGTATTTTGATTCATAAACTGATCTAGTGTATTCCATTGTTTAGAAATGGCGCCTAGTAGAAGGAATGAGAACTCCAGAAATGCACATGATCCAAAGAGAAGGAAGGATCATATCTTTCATGGTCTTAAGGTTGAATTTATAAGAGAAATAGTCTCCCATGTATTATCATCATATGAAGAAATAATATCATGTGTTGATAAGATAAGTAAAGAGTTTACTGAGTCCTATGGCTTTGAAGGGAAGCAAGAGAAGAAAATGATAGAAGAGAGAAAGATGGATAAAGGGAAGAGGGAAAAGAAGAATTTTCCCATATGTGGTAACTGTGGAAAGAAACACCCTGAAACTTGCCTAAAAGGAATGGGAGTTTGTTATAAGTGTGGAGGAAAAGGGCACAAAGTAAGTGACTGCAAGGGTAAGAAAATGGTTTTAAATGTACAATGCTTCATTTGCAAGGAGTTTGGACACTACGCGAACCTATGTCCCAGTCATCAGACTATGCCGCAAATGATGTTATTGGATAATAATCAAGTTATGATACTACCATAGATAAAGAGGAATGATTAGAGTTCTTATGTTGATTATGTCAATTGAGTGTTGTATCAACAATGTACTTGTTATAATAATTATGGAGTATATAAGGATTGTACTGCAATACTATTTCATTAAGGACTTGAGATTGTGTGGAACAATGAAAAGTGACTCAATAGCAGGATAAATTTTTGGAAAATATATGGTTGAGAGAATGATAAATCATAATATAGTTCTGATACTGAGGTAGTGATTTTGGATTAATATGTGATTGTTTTGGATAAATTATATTGGATATTCTTGACTACCTTGGAACTGATTAATGATTTGTATATTCCATCATTGTTGGGGTTTAAAACATTTTTGGATTAATGAAGTATATCCAGCATTCTATATGGAATAAGGGATCATGAATGTAATCAATAAGGAATATGGTAATACATGATGAAGGTATTCATATGCTATTACGGGGTAAAAATGATCTATATTATGTTTAACTTCCTTATAAATGTTGTACTGTGAGTTTGGACAGAAGTATTTTGGATAGTTCTAGTTTGGATTATTTTGGATTGCCATAAAAGGACAACCCGGAGGTCGGGCGACAACCCGTCGCGTCCGGCAAGGCTGCGAGACTTGAAACCGCAACCGAAGGGCGACAAGGGTGTATCACCTACCACTAGCCCACGAGATGTCCTGGAATAAATAATGTAGTTTTTATTAAAAGATCTTGTAGATGAATTATAAATTCGTTTATTGTGGAACCATATACAAATAGTGTAAATAGAATTTTTTTACATTCTATTATCTTTTAGAGTGAAAGATGAGTTTGTGGTAGAAATTTATTAATGGATAAAACTCTAATTATAAAGTAAGTATATCTCCTTATGATCTTATCCAATCTCATAAATAAATTTCTCAATATTAAGAAAAGCAACATAGAACAAATTTTTTTTCCTAGATGGTACCTTAAATCATCACTAATTTATGGCTTTGGGATTGTTTGCATTTTCATAGCCATGTTCTCTACCACTCTCCATCAGATAATTGATGGTTAGATTTTTCTTCCATATCCATATTTTCCTACATGGAACCCTAGTATGTGTTATTTTCGGTAATCTTCATACTTTTGACTCTTTATTTTAAATAGAGGCCTCATTAATTCATTTTTCGATGTGGGATTTCAACTAAGATATTTTGAAACGTCAAAAATGTGTTATCATAATACCCTATGTTTTGTTGAACCGATGGTATTCCAAATCATCATAGATTGATGAATTTAAGGACCTAAATTTTATACTTGTTTGTGATTGATGACCCCAATCACTACCTATAAATATTTACGTTTTTCCTCCAATTATATGTCTCTAATTGCCACCAATGTTCTCCTAATCGAGATCATAATTTGGTGGTGACCCTTTCATTTCTCTTTTCCTCATATTATGACTAAATTTTAGTAACCCAATTTCCGATGTGTGTTTTCCCACAAATATATTTTCTATTTTCAACCTTTTATTTTCTAAGAACAATTTCAAATTGCGAGGACACAATTTATTGAAGGAGGGGAGAATGTAACACCCCAAGATTTTATAGTATGTTATTTTTTCAAAATAATTCAATAACTTGCACTACACGCAACACCGAGTTCAAGAGCACCATGACTTACCAAACAAGCCGTTCAAAAGAGGTTATGAATAGTATTAACTAAATTTTAAACTTTATATAATCCTTATAATTTTAGAATCCATATTATGAGTTTCTTAGACATAATGTAAGAAGAAATTCATTTTCAGTATTGCAGTTTTACCAACTTTTAATAGTGAACCCTTTTTAAATAAAATATTTTAAACTTTTTGACTAAATGGGGACATCAACAAAATTTAAAATAAAACATCCCAAGCTTCCACGGTACGCTTTCCATTGAATAAAACAGTAGCATGTGTTGTACGCAACTTCGAGTTTTAACACACACCACAACCGATCAAACTAGCCGTTATGAATAGTAATACCTAATTTTTGAAATTATATATATTTTATATTTCAAAATGGACTTCATTTTTGGATTCGGAATATCAAATTTATCCTAAGGTGAAATTTTGGTACTTTTCGGATAACTTTCATATTTTGATGAATAGTGAAAATTACTAAATTTTAATTAAAAACAAATTTTTTAATCAAAATAATTAATAGTGATAAATTATGAATTTTAGTAGTTTTAAAGTATATTTAGAATATATTTTTACCATTTAATATAATGTTGGTCATTGGACATAATTTTACAATTAAACCGAACATAAACAAGTGTCAATCTTTTGATAGTTATTATCTCTTAAAAACACGCTTTTTGTTTTGACAGCGAGAATTAATTTTAAATTAATTTCTGCCACTTCTGTATTTTTAATTTAGAAAAATGGATTGCATATTTGGAATCAGGGTGTTAAAATTGTGTAAATAGGTAACTTTTATTTTTAGACATTTTGAATAATTACTGCGGTAAATATTTTATTTACCATGGTTAAGGGTAAATCCGGTAAATAAGGGTTAAAAAATAATATTATAATAATACTAAATTACCCTAAAACGTGTCCTAGACTTATTGGTTGATACATGTTTGACCATAGGTATCTTTGGGTCGATTTTGGGACCCCATGATGCCACTTGTAGGTGATAATGACACTTTATTTTAATTAAGTTAAAATGAATACAAAAAAGACAGAAGCATATATCTTTTAGAAAAACAATTGTTACATAGGGTTATATATGTTGGATTTTAGATTATAAATATTTATTAGAAAGATAAAAATATTTCCTACATAATGATATTTTATTTATAATTATTAGACATTAAATACTTTATTTTATTTGTGACACAATGATGATGAAGTAATTACTATAATAGTGAAAAATTAAAATAATTGATATTATAAATACCCAAATAAATATAATATGAAACTTTTAATGAATTAAACTAATTTTCTATGATAATAAGATATATTATCATTGATTTAATTGACTTTGTTCGAAGTAATCAATCTTCTATGAGTTTCACAAAAATCAACTATTGAATAGTGTCAAAATTGACATAAAAGAGTTCTTAAAAGAAATATTATATTATTAATTGATATTAAATTCCTAAAAATCTAAGGTTCGGCCAAGAGACTTATATCATGATAGGTTTATAATTAAGGGTCCACTTGGGGGTCTCTTGGATGTATATAGTAAGTTTATTAACCATATTATATAAAAATACAAAGAGACATTGTAAAAGTGAAACTAATTAACTTAGAGTTAATACTTAAAGATAAGGTTAATATAAGTACCCAAACCTGCCTAAATTCTATTGGTTGAGTGGTTTTAGACCTATCCCCACCTTAACCTTCGAATGGTCAACTTTGGAGCCACTGGAAACCGAATATGAATTTATTATAAATTAATATTTCTATCTTTTCCAAAGGTGCCCCTCACCCCTCTTATAAAAGGGCACTCCTCCTTCTCATTTCTTCACACCCTCAAAGCCTTTTGGTTCGGCCAAACTCTGCCCAAATACTCTCCCAAATTCTCTCAATACAACCTAGGGGCCTTAGTTTGATCATAAAGCCAACCTAAGAAGCCCTTTTGATCAAATCAAAAGGAAGAACCCGAAGAAGAGGTAATGATTTCACCACCCTTTTCTAAGTTCATTTCTTCTTCCACTTCTTCTTCCTTTGTTTTTACCATTATAAAATAATAAATCCAGTATCATATATATACTGTGATGTTATTATAAATATGGTACAACCATATTCATTATTCTATCCACCCTTTGAATAACATGTCACCATATGTGTGTACGTATGGCTTACCGTCTCCACGTCGTGGTGTAATTGTTATTCAATATAATATTATTTGGATGGGTATAATAATGATGTGTAACTCATGTAAATAATAAATATAACATGTTAATGATTCTTTATATATGATATACCATCCATTTATATATTATTTTAATATCAAAATAATGATATTGTCGCTCGTGCGTACGTACGGACTACCGTCTCCACGAACGCGATGAGATTCATTCTCCATCATATCCATTCAAGTATAATTATAATTTGATGATTTAAAAATGATGTTTAAGGACTTGATATCATTATGGATATGAATAATATAAAACCTATCCTTTACAAACATGTATTACATAACAAAACATATAAAAGAAAACAAGTAAGTTAACACCCGAAACAATGATAATACTAAGATATTATTATCAAATCAATATTAAAAGATCATATATGATATCATAGTAATGTATATGATTATTGTATAATTTAATAACAATTATTTCACCATTATACAGGAGGTTAACCTACCCCAACCAAGGAAAAGTACAAGGTAAGGGATTTTCTTATCTCACATTCAATTCCGTGAGATTTCCATTGTTCGCCACTAAATTATTGAAAGTGGTGTATTGTGTACTGACATTTGATATATATTATAATGATTCTCTTTATATTCATGTTATTCTGTAAATCATTTGGTGGTTATTAACTTTTTTCCATACGACTCAGTTGATTAACGTGGTAAGGGGTTTTCATCTCACTCCTTATTCCCGTGAGATTCATGCCATATTGCCACCATCAACTTTTGTGTGGTGTATGTACTGCCCATAATTATATTCTTTGTGTAATACACTTTAATTTATGTGTATTTACATATTCATTGTATGATACCTCTTTCATGGGTTGAATGTTTCATAAGTTACCAAATTGGTAAGGGTTATTTCACAATCTCTTCATTATCCGAGGTTGTTTATACGTAATAATCTACTAGGATCTCATTATCATCCACATCCATGTTTCTTAAAAATGTATTTCAAAACATTTTTACTATTTACTAGAATATGGGTTAAAGTCATTTATACCCTTCTTTGACTTTTTATAAGAGGTTTGTAAAGGAATCTTTCCATCGTTTTCCAAACAAGGTGCTTTTTAACCTTGTAGACAAAATTAAGGTAAGAATGTTTTTTTACCTATACGGCGGGTGCAGTTATTTTCCACCATTATAAAATCTTCAAAGCTATCCTTACAATCTTATAAAAATATTTTCAAAGAAAATGTTTTATTTTATATGGATCTTAAATGATTTCAAAATAAAAGGAGATATTTCTTTAAAAAGAATTTTGATTTCATCTATGTCAACATCCTTTGATTGATTTTAAGATTATTTGAAGTTGATTTATTAGGATACAAAACATCTATATTGTATTGAAGGTTTTGTGATATGTTTGACTGTGGATGTGCTATTTTTATACCATTCATATTTTATGGTGAAAGTATTGTCATTTCGTATGCTAGTTTTTATACGAATGTTTATGTTATGTTTAAACCTTTTCATATGGGAATGCATTGGACTTATTATGTGATGGGTGGAGCCCGCTATAGCTCCTCGATGCATCGGTAGGTCTCATGAGACAAACTAGTGTCTTGGCATAAGGCCTTGACAAAATCTTATTTGTAGTCTTGGCACGAGGCCTTGGCTATGTGGTTATGATAGTCTGGCATTATGCATTCCATCATTATGAAAGTGGTTATTGATTTTGCATGTGATTATTCGATTAGTAGAATAACCATGTGAATAAGTAAATGGCATTATTTCATTTTATTTTTGCCATACTATGTTAAAAGTTCAAGTTTAAAAGGCTTTTGTTTTATTTATACATTGCCTTAAATGTTTATTCTTATTTATGAAAGTTTCCGCTATATTGTTATCCTTGCTGGGAATTTGAGCTCACCCCTTTTCTATGTTTTATTTTTCCCAGGAAGTGAAGAAGTAAATTATGAATGACCAGCAGGGATATTATGTGGGGATATGAGTGTGTATTATGGAGACATTATGTTGTGGTAGTAGTTTTTCATTTTATGATATAATGTAAAACTTATGAATATATCTAGTGTTTCCAAGGATACTAAACCAATCGGTCTTTCGAGATTTGATCTTTCTTGTGATCATGCCAATGTTATGTAATAATTCACCGACTCTGGGTAATGAGAGTCGGGGCGTTACATGTGGACAACTTGGTGAGACGTACACAGAGCAGACGGGCGGAGCTGAGGTTCTGAGGAGACCATCTGTACGCACCCATCAAGTGGGATACCCGGAGGATGACTCAGTGGTTGCTTCATTACTTTACTACTATTGTACTAGTTTTTCAGTTGTACTGTACTTACTATTGGGCTTGTATTTCTGGCCCCCTTTTCTTTTAGCACTTACTATTGTACTTCATTATTACTTAGTGCTTACATCTGTTGCGTACTCTGTAGTGATTGTTTACTATTATAAAGGAAATGCCTTCACTTTTTATCACGATTTACACCTTGGTTTTAGTTTCCATCCCCTGGCCTATGGAAGGCAGTCTTGGGGTAGTCCTGGCATGGGCCCCGAGGATGGGTCATGACATTTCCATGTATGGAAATAAAAATTACCATCATATAATTTGAATTTCAATCCCCCCCCAATATTCTTTTATATAATGGTTGATGTGGTGGTTCACTTGGTGAGAGAGATTCTACATTGTGGTATTGTACTTTATAGATGGATGTGCCCCATTGAACAATATATGATGATTTTCAAAGGGTATGCTAAAAATCAAAGTCTTCTAGAGTGTTGTATTGCAGAGTGATATATTGTTGAGGAAACAATTTAATTATATATAGAATACATATCTGGTGTGGAAATAATTGGTCTAATGAAATCTCATCACACTGGTGGCTTATATGTGATGGAATTTCTGGAAGATATGTTGTCATAATCAATATTACTGATCGGGAGTAGGCCCACCTTTATGTTTTGCATAAAAGTTTTGAGGCAGACCCTTATGTCTAAATCCACAAAAAATTCTTATAAATTTAAATCCATCAGGGGATGAAAATATATATCAAATACATATAATCGAGAGATTATAGGATGGTTTCATGACTATATATTTAAGGATTTAGATAAAAATATAGACTCAACTTCAAAACGACTTTGATGGCTAGTCATAGAACCAAGTGTGTATATATTATATTATAATGATTATGTAATTAATAGTTATACATTCTATACTAATGAACATGATTAAGACAATACCGTGCAGAATAGTGGAGTTACACTTGTGACTGAAGCGATGCATGTTTCTAGTGCTAAATAAAGAAACGAAATTTATTCGAATATTTATTACTTTAGAATCATCAAACAATTATGGGATTTGGATTTTATGAACTTACAAGAGATGATTTTTCAGTTCATGTGGGTTGATAATTGGTGTGTTGTTAAAATAGATGTGTTTGGATTCCTGAATATTGATCTTAGTAAGGAGGGGTATAAAGAAGAACCAATTATAATTGCTTTACAGGTAGTACCAGTACATTATTTTATAGATCCCGTGAACCAAAAGCAATCAATTGTTCCGTTATAAACTAAAAACACAAAAGTGTAATATGAAAATTCAACGATGGATGGCCCTTTCATTGAGATGTCGCAATAATTTCCCAGTGGTACCACTGTAGAAAATGTTTTTTATGTCAGAGGATACCATAATGAAGGTATTTAGATAGTCAATAGAGGGGTCAAATCCCTTCATCATTTAAAAAAAATTCCGAAGTCATGTTATATGTTTTTTGTAATACACATCATGTTATCTTATGTTATTCACTATTTGATACTTCTTTATAAAATCTAAATTAAATTTTAAACCCCTTCTATAGATAATGAATTCTACATGTGATGATGCTCCCAATACTGAGGCACAACAGGTCTCTCAACTTGTTATTGCTCGATGTACTGAGGAACAATAGGTATCTCAACATTCTCTTGCTCACAATGCATCATACCAATAGGTTTATCAACCTATTGTTTCTACTGCTTCTAGTAAAGTGGTGAAACCACCATCTACACATGCCAATGCTGGTGGTCTAGAGGAACATATTGATGATTTTGAAACCAAGTAAATGGTAGGCAATGAAACACTGGTGGCCAGGAAAAAATAGATACATTTTAGTTTAACAATGTTAGAAAAAATACGTATGGAAAATGTGAATGTCATCAAATACGAGGTCGGATGGAATAAGCAGGGACAACAAGTTAACCCCAACAAGGTCATGTTCAGTAGTTACATTGGAATTATCACTCAACAACGTGTACTGATTGATGTGTTGTTATAGCACCATGTTGTCACCAGGCATAAGACACTCAAGTGGGGAGATATTATGGTAACATTATGATATCATATATTTAATTTACTAAAAAATAAAATAATGAAACATTGATTTACTCATAATCAGCCCTTATGGAGTTCATTTATGGTTGATAAATCAGACAAAGACTGTTTATTAAGGTTTTATGTATGGATTCATAGAATCTTTCACATAGTTTTAACGATAAATTATCTTAAATATTATGAAGGAAAAATAATCCTACACCCACCTCCGATTTATGCACACCTAATAACCCAAAGAACCTAGGATGCATTTACTAGCCATTGTGCAGAGCAGTATTTTCAAGTTCACTGTGTTTAGTATAATGTTCATTGAATATATGTCTATTCTTCACTTTGATTGATAGTTTTTTATATATGAAATAGAAAATCTGTGCTAAAAATAAGGAATGGGAAGAAAAACTTGTGTACCCCTACCATAAAGAATGAATGGGGTACGCTTCACTTGAAAAAATTGTTATGTATTTTAAATCTACCATAATACTTTTATGTGACACAAAAAACACCATAACTATGTTCCATTTTTTATATTCATATTGATGAATCCAAATCCAATGCCACTTCCATCCCACGCTATGTTCTATAGAAGGAGGCCAATGTAAATAAAGATGGGATACTAATAGTTGAAAACCCACAAAAAGTATGGGAAACATGTGTAATTATGAGTTAATAAATATATTTTTTGCTTTAAATCATTATTACATAACCCTAATTACTTATTTTACTATAATTTATTTTTGACATAGTGATTGGAATCAGCAACTTCAAAACTGGGTGCAGACATACTTTCTGTGGCCTTGAAGTAGCCAGAAAAGTATGGTCACATCAGAGGTTTGGGTTTTTGAGTGACACCCCGAACATTTTTTTGGGAAAAAAACAATAGGAGGATGAAAGTGAAGAAATAAAAATGGTGAGAGAAATAATATTTATCCATGAAGAACACATGAAATTGTAGAGAGAGTTCATGGAAAATTGGATGGTGGGGGGAGCGTGAGGAGAAGAAACAACTCAAGAAAAACCATCACATGAAGATCTCACCCCACCCCCACTAGGTTCCATAACTTAAACCAGTTTTTTGGCATCCTAGAATACTGAATTATCTTGCAGCCTGCATAGGTACCCCCCATAAAATTGATCAAAGAACCATTAATGCTGATTTGGGTATGTATGCTAGGATTTTAGTGGATGATAATCTTGAAACCAAGCCTCCTAAAACTATCACCTTTCATGCTAAAGATTACAAAACATTAATTGATCTTGAATATGAAAATATGCCCTCTTTCTGTGACTTTTGTAAGATTGTGGGTCATTCTTTCCAAATATGTAGATTCTTTCAAAGGGCCCCCAACCATCATAACCCTTATGATTGGTCTAAGGTTAGGAAAAACAAGAAGGATAGAGCCCCCCCCATTGATAAATCTGACTCCTCTAAAATCAAACCTGGGAAATGGATTCCTAAAACCCCAAAGGAACCTAGGGTAACCTGGGTTGATCAGGTGGAGAATCAGGAGCATGATTTACAGGATCAATCCATTAAGGATAATGTGGAAAATGTGGATAACATGCCTACTCACCCCCATTGACTGGGTTTCCATCTAGACTTGACACATCCCTAATTTTGGGTCACAATTCAATTCCTGAAGATCTTCCTCCTTTTCCCAGATCACAGACTCATTTGGGTGAGTCTTCTTTGACTAATTGTATGATTGGATCTTTTTCTAAGACCCAGCATGAACACCCTCCCCCTATGTCAGCCAGTAAACCTGCATGTTTATAGGAATCATGCTCTTCTGAAAAGGAAGCATGCATCAGGCACTCTCCACCTGGTTCTGTTCTCTCTGATTCACTGTACAAGAATGATTCTTATTCCCCTCTTATCTAGTCTCCTACTCCTAGTAATCTTCCTGCCCGGTCAGCAGATCTGTCCATCACTGTTTCCAGGCATTGTACTCCAAATGTTGTGGTTGATGTAAATCCATAAACCTCTGAACCATTTGAATCAAATCCAGATCATCAGGAGATCGTTGTCTTGGATGGATGTCCTCCTAATTTGGTGACCAATTCTGTTTCAGACCTGGATCCTTTGATTCCAGGCTCGGTTCTCAAGCCTGTTTGTGTGTTATCTACTCCTGAAATTAAGGCAGGATGTAATACATCCAATCCTGAGTCTCCTATGCCCATAAAGGATAAAATCTGCTCTCCCAGCAAAACCACTTCCCCTAGGAAAACTAGAGGTCAAAGTGCTGGTTCTAAAAAGAAAGGGGGGTCAAACCCAAAAGGTAAATAATTATGCATATTCTATATTGGAATTGTCAGGGGATTGCAATCCTTGGAACCCTTAATGTTTTGAAGCGTATTATTTTTACTCATCGTCCCATGCTGATTGCTATTGCTTAGCCTAAAGTCAATTTTGCCCCTAAGTTCACGCACCTAGGTAACCTTGGTTTCTCTTTCTTGGGTTCTTGTAACAATGGTTATATGGACTCTCTTTGGATTTTCTTCCACTCCTCTTTGCAAAATGTTAATATCTTTAGTCTCTCTGCAAAAGCTTTGACATGCAATTTTTACCTTGGTAGCTCTCACATCTTCATTACTTTTGTCTATGCCAGGAATAATTATCTTGATCGAAGATCTCTTTGGAAGGAGATTTATGAAATCAATATCATGATTCAAGATCCCTGGGTTTTGGTTGGGTACTTTAATGCTATTTTCTCCCCCTCTGAAAAAATTGGGCACTCTTTCTCCTCTATATCTTCCAGGGAATTTAAAGCTTCCATTGAAAATAATAATCTCATTGAGATTAATCTTACTGGTGCCCAATTCACTTGGTACAGACACCACTACAACCGAGTGGTGGTGAGTAAACTAGATAGAGCCTTCACTAATGAATCTTCTCATGATAATTATAACCAGATCTTGTGTGCCACCCTTACTAAACTTTCTTTTGATCATCATCTGATCTAAGTCAGCTTTCCTCAAAACTCTCGGAAACCATCCTTTCCTTTCAGATTTAATTTGTCCTGGTCTTCTCACTCGGATTTTGTCTCTCTTATAAATTCATCCTAGACTAATATGGGCAATCACATGGATCCTTTTGTTTGCACCACTAAGTTGAAAAATCTAAAGAAAATTCTTAAAAAATGGTGTTCTGATAAAACAGCTTTAATTGACAAACATATCCACGATTTAGAAAAGGATCTTTCCCTCTTTTAAGCTAACAACACTTCATTCATTTCTGACCCCCAGGATGAAATCACCATCTCTACTAAATTGATCCCTCTTCTAAAATTTAAGGATAATTTAAAAAAGAAAATCTTCAGAGCTAAATGGCTCAAGGATGGGGATAGAAACACCAAATTTTACAACTCTCTGTAACGGATTAGGAAAACATATAAGCCTCTCTCTTGCATAAGAGTTAAGGGTAAAATCATTGAGTCTGAGGAACAGATTGAAAATTATGTTGTTTCATACTTCACTGGCATTTTCAATGGTCCTAGCATTAACAAAGATATCCATCCAAACATTATTCCTTGTATGGTGACTTCTGAGGATAACTGTTTTCTTAACTGCATCCCTCTTGATTCTGAGATCAAGGATACTGTTTTTGGTCTAAACCGGGACAGTGCACTGGGCCCCGATGGTTTCAACAATGGTTTCTATCGAAAACATTGGGATGTACTTCAAAATTATGTCTACAACATAGTTAAATCTTTCTTTGAAAAAGTTGTTCTTCCACACGCTCTCAACTCTCAGTTCTTCATATTAATTCGTAAAGTTGATAATGCGGATGAAATTCACATCTTCTGTCCCATTTCCCTCTTAAATTCTCTTTTTAAAATTATCACCAAGATTTTTTCTAATAGGCTTTCTAATATTAGTAACAAAATTGTCTCCTGGAACCAGTTTGGTTTCATCAAGGGTAGATCTGTACAAGATTGTATTTTCCTCTCCTCTGAATCCACCAATTTATTGAACAGAAATACTAGAGGTGGGAACATTTCTCTTAAGCTTGACATCACTAAGGTTTTCGATATGATTGACTGGACCTTCATTTTTAAGGTCCTTTCCAGTTTTGGCTTCAATGACTCCTTTATTAATAAAATTAAAATCATATTCAACTCTGCAAACATCTATGTGCTTATTAATGGCTCACCTAGGGGTTATTTCAAATTCTCTAAAGGTGTTAGGCAAGGTGATCTGCTTTTTGAGATCATTTTTTCTATCGCTGAAGATTATCTTAGTAGACTGCTCTCCCTCAATGTCGAGGAAGGCAGACTCAAACCTATCATTGATTCCAGGAAACTTCATGCTCCCTCTCACCTTCTATATGCTGATGATATTATCCCTTTCCTTTAGGGAGATAAAATAAATGTCAATAACCATAAATCCATCATTTCTCACTATGAGGAGATTTCTGGTCAATGCATTAACTGGAAAAAATCGTTCATTTACTTTGGTAAAAACTTCCCCTATAATAGGAAATCTCATATCACCAATTTTATAGGGATAAAAGAAGGATACCTTCCTATTACTTATCTTGGTGTTCCCCTATTCTGGGGTCGGACCAAAGATTTTTATTTTCTTAACCTTGTTGATCAAACTCTAAATCAATTTTCTTCCTGGAAAGGTAAATCCCTTTCTATGGCTGGACGAATTTTCCTTGTGAAATCCACTATTGTCTCTAAGCTTGTCTATTCCATGATGGTCTACAAATGGCCTTTGGGGCTGATAAAAATACTTAATACAGCTATCAGGAATTTCATCTGGAGTGGAAGTACTCTGGAAAAGAAATTAGTTACAGTTTCTTGGGCCACTTGTTGTAAACCTATTGAAAATGGAGGAATCGGTATTAAGAATCTTAAAATTTTTTATGAGGCTCTTCAAGCCAAACTCACATGGTCCCTCATTTATAATAACTCTCTCTCCATGAGATTCCTCAAATGTCACTTCCTTGATAAGTTTAAGTCTGGCTCTTCTAATTATATGACTTATTCTATCTGGCCTTCGATCAAAGCTTCTTTTCACTCTATCATGGAAAATTCTAGATGGCTTGTTAGTAAAAACTCTTCTTTAAATTTCTGGTTGGATAACTGGAATGTCTACCCTCTCATTACTGATATGCCAAATTCCTTTTCTCATAATACTTCAAATTTCTCTATTAGAGAAATGATCAATTCCCCTGATTCTCAACTTCCAGATCCTATCAAGGGTATTATGGATAATTATTATTTCACCTCCAATGAGGATCTCCTTGTTTGGGAACCTACTCATAATGGCCTATTAGACTCTAAAAAGTTTTATCGCTATCAATTCCCTAATAAGGATGAAAATTTTAATTGGGTTTCTAACATCAATAATGCTTGGATTAAGCCTTCTCGCCCCACCCTTATGTGGCGTATTGCTAATAAACAATTTCCAACTGATATCTACCTACAATCCTACGGCTTTAGCCTTTGCTCTAAATGTAGATTATGCGACCAACATGGCGAGGACATCAATCATCTTTTTTATCTTGTGATACTGCTATGTCCCTTTGGCATTACATTTTTGACCTTTTTGATTGAAGATGGCTTTTAGATACTTTTATTCTCTCTCAACTAAAAAGAACGTTGGAATTACCAAGATCTCCTCAAATCAAGAATCTTTTTCTAACAGCTGTTGCAGAGCTTATGCATATTCTTTGGTACGGTAAAAATGATTCTGTTTTCAACAATAATTCATTTAATATTAATGCAGGTAAAATGCGGATTCTACTGGCTATGAGGGAAGCGGCTATGATACAAAAGGATTGTTGTGACAATTCTGTCATAGATTTTGAAACCCTTCACTGAATTGGCGTCAAAGGTATTTTCCCGAAACCTCGATACACTATTGAAGTTTTCTGGCAGATACCTGCTCCTGGTTGGAATAAATTAAATGTGGACGGAGCATCAAAGGGCAATCCTGGTCTTGCTGGATGTGGGGGAATCTATAGAGATCATCAAGAATGGATCCTTGGATGTTTCTTTGGAAGCTGTGGAACTGCTTCTGCGCTGGAGGCCGAGATTCTTGCTACCATTCATGTCGTCTCCTATGCAAAGTGCTTCAACTGGAAGAATATCGGGATCGAGAGCGATTTCACTTCCATTGTGCAAGCCATCTGGAAGGGTGATGTTCATCTGGCATGGCCTCTCACCCCAGATGGATGGATTGCCTCGCTACGCTCAATGACTTTAATTTTATTGCCACGCATACCTATCGGGAGGCCAATATGGTCGCAGATGGACTTTCCAACATGGGAGTCTCTCATGAGATCACTTGGATGAATGAACTACTGCCAGAGTTTAATCCTGCTTTTTATTAATGATTCTAGAAAATTGACCTCTTTCTGTTTGTTGTAACTCGTTTGTGACTTTCTCTTTTGAATAAATTACTTAGTTCTGGTCTTTTGACCAGAACCTACCTTAAAAAAATAATTATGACTAAATACATTTCATATTTTTCATAGGCGTATATATGAAAAACAATTGAACGTATTTCCCCATGAACCAATATTTTCACTCATTAGTCATTACATCTCCTGTATAGAGCAAACAAAAATAGAATCCATGAAAGAGGGTGAAATAGTGGTATGCCTTCTGAAATCATTTTACAAAAAAATTACGAATAACAAAATCTTCTTAATACTAATGATGCGGGGGTAAAACTATACAATTTAATCATATCAAATATATTTTTAATTTTTTTCATTACTAATTCATTTCAATGTTCTTAGGCAGGATTGGATGCTCATTTATGTCTATTTGGATACTCCAATGATTTATTTACTAGATTCAATGACCACACATGATGATGTTTTTCAATTTGTAATACACTACGTCCAATATTTTATAACTACACATATAGTTCTATAATTTATATTATCTTTTAATGGAGATTTTTTATGATAGGTAGAAGAATGAATATCGTCTACATCATGGAATATGGACATGGTAAAAGGACAAGAAACATCACAAGTACTACGAATGGATATAAATCAGGGTATATATTATAATATTTCGCTACCCAAACACATATAAAAAATTTACTTATTTTTCGCAATGTTTATTCAGTGTCTGAAACAATCAAATGATAAATACTATGGTTATTATGTTTGTAAATTTATGAAAGAGATCATATTCCATTTACAAACTAGCATCTTTGAAGAGGTATTTTAAAAAATAATTACTATTTCATTTAAAATATTTATTAATACTTTGTGTATTTATATTTATTCAAAACTACCATGATTTTTGAAAATAATCATATTCAAAAGACGATATAGATTCATATATAAATGAATGGGAATCATACTTAATGGATGAATGTACAAAAATATAATGAATATGTGACATGTATGACTTGAAGTGTCTATTTTTATTTAAAATTGAGTGTATTTTTGTTAAAAAATACAAGTTACATAATGAAAACTGAGAAAACATAATAGGATTGATTTTATATCTTAGTCAAATGATCCATAAGTCATTTGTGATGTGTAAGAATCAACCACACCTTAATATGATGCAAGATGTGAACATTATGACTTTATTTGCATATTGTTATATTAAATTAACAATAAATATAGGAAAAAACCAATTTGACATACTGAAAAATGAACAAATGCATTTGTATTGTTATGATACTTTAGGAAAATGATTCATCTGTCACCTGTGATGTGTAGGAATCAACAAAATCTCAATCCAAATAATGGTGTGACTGATATGACTAAAATATTCTGATATTCGTTTAAAATTTGAAATTTTAGTTCAAAATGTTTCACTCACTGAAAAAAAAACAGAAATCTACGATTTTATTCATAATTTATGAAAATGAATAATAAGTTCATTGTGATGTGTATGAAGCAATATATTGTCAAACTGACACGTGATGCGATCAGTTTAACTAAATATGCATGTTTCTAGTTTGAAGTGATATTTTCTTAAAAAAAACTAACATACAACAAACTGAGAAAACACATTCATATTTTTTTTATAATTAATGAAAATGATCTATAATTAATTTATAATGTGTAGGAATCAAAAACACCTCAATATGATGCACGATGTGACTAGTATGAATTAAATTATATCTTTTTATTTTAAATTTACATTAATTTTTGTTAAAAAACAAAACTGGCATACTGAAAATTGATAAAACGCATTTTGATTGTTTTGATAATTTACTTAAATGATCCATGAGTCGTTTGTGATGTATAGGAATTAATGCCACCTCAATAAAACACACGAGGTGATTTATATAAACCCAAATGTGTCTTTTTATTTAAAATTGATGTTAATTTAAGTGAAAAGACCAACTGACAACTAAAAATAGAATAAATTATTTTGGATTGTTTTTATACATTATGAAAACGATCCACGAGTCATTTTTGATGTGTAGGAATCAATTGTACTTCAGTCTAACACACGATGTGATCAGTATGACTAATATTTTATGTTATTAGTTTAAAATTTAAAATTTATGTCAAAAAAATTCCCACACTAAAAACAAAGAAAATGATTTTGGATTGTATTAATAATTTAGTACAATGATTAATAATTCCTTTCTAATGTTAATGAAGTAGTCTCCCATAAAATCGACAATTGATGTGACCAGTATGACTCAAAAAGCATGTTTCGGGTTTGAAATTATATTTTAGTAAAAAAACACAACTGATATACTGAAAACCTAGAAAACACTTTTGGATAATTTTTATTCCTTAGAAAAATGATCCATAAGTCATTTGTGATGTGTAGGAATAAAACACACCTCCATCTGATGAACAATGTGACTGGTATAAATCCAAATGTGTTTTTATTTAAAATTTACAAAAGTACAAGTGAGATACTAAAAACCTATAAAACACAATAAGATTATTTTGATACATTCAAAAAATGATCCACGAGTCAATTTTAATGTGTAGGAATCAACCTACCCTCAATTCGATGCATAGTATAATCATTTTGACTAAAAATTTATGTTATCAGTTTATAAATGATATTTTATCATAAATAGTTTCACTTGCTGAAAACCAAGAAAATACCCTCTGATTACATTCATGATTTAAGAGAGTGATTCTTAAGTCCCATGTACTGATTTTGAAGTAGTTTTACCTCAAACTGATGCATTATGCAAACATTATGAATCAAAATGGGTTCTTTTGGTTTGAAATGATATTTTCGTAAAAAATAATTATCATACTAAAAACCATGTAAAACCATTCGGATTATTTGATACTTTATAACAACGATCCTTGAGTTACTTATGACGTGTAGGAAGAAGCCACACCTTGATATGAAGAATTATGTGACTGGTATAAATCCAAATATTTCATTTAAATTTGATATTAATTTTAGTAAAAAACAATGGACATACTCAAAACTAAGGAAACCCATTCAGGATGTTTTGATATTTCAAAAAAAAATGATCCATAACTCATTTGTGACATGTAGGAATTAACCCCACCTCAATAAGATGAACGATGTGACCTATATAACTCTATGTGATTCCTTTTTATTAAAAATTAGCATTTTATTAATGTATTAATTCATATTTATGTTTAATTTATTTATTTTAAGTGCTATTAACATAATATTTTTTTCTTATATAGATGGGACATTTTTCTTGAGTTGGGATGATTTGTTTGGAAACTAATACCACGGTTGGACATTATTGAAAGGGGATAACGGATGTTAAAGGATGAAACATTAATGTTTTAAATGTTTTTTTGGATAATTATAAATTTAATTATATAAAAAATTGTTTGAAATGTATATAGAATTTTTTTACAATCCCTTGTGTGTCCTGCTTTGTTCTTGTCTGTCCTATGTAGGTGGTGTGTGTGTTTACTGTGCAGGTACTAGTGTTTGTGATGATATATAAAAAGCACATCATAGGTAGCTAGGACTTTATCACCTCTTTTTCGAGCACTGATAAAGGCCCAATTGTCAGCAGTATTTAGAGTGCTAATAATGGACCACTTTATCAGTACTATTTCGAGCATTGATAAAGTCTCCCTTTAACAACACTAATTAGAGAACTGATATAGTGGTCCTTTATTAGCGCTAAAAATAGAACTGATAAAGTGTGTCCTTTATCGATGATAAAATAGTAGTTACAAATGGTGGTCCTTTATCGAAACATTTTTTAGCGCGGATAAAGGAATCCCTTTATGAGTTTTATTTTAGAACATTAAAAGTGGACCCCTATCTTCATTGAGATTAACATCACTTTTCTAAAATTATTAAAAGTGTTTTCTATCTCTTTTAAAAGAACTATCTATAATAGTATACACAACCAAAAAAATGGATAGTGTATCTGATTGTGTAACTCGAAGTTATTTTCAAGAAAGAATTCAGGGTTGGTTAAATCTAGGACATAATCAAGAGATTAAGTCTATTAGCTATAGAAATTTGAAATTCCAGAAAACACTATGTAATATAAGTTTTACATTTTTTACTGATGAGAACTAGGTCAAAGAAATAAATATATTTTCCCACTAATCATATGATTCCATGATTGATATATATGTTGGGGACTCTACTATACAAAAATAGATTCAAATTGTAATAATATATAGAATTACATGAGTTGTTTAAGAAGTTCCATCCAAAGATGTTGTAGCTCTTACCTATGATGTTGAAGAGGGAATCCTAAATGATCTCCCAAATAAACATATAAATCTATCATCTAAAGAAGAATCTTATAAGGATGGAATAGACAGAGACAATGGTGCTGATGAGGAGGTATCAATTGAACAGGGGGAGTAAATTTCTAGAAATTCAGTAGTTGTACAGTAGCCTTGACCCATATTAAATCATCCAACATTATTCACATTTTTGTGAGAAGCAATTTAATTTTCCTAAATATGACAGCAATGTTCTTACACCAGCAACTAAGTTTACCTATTTGTAGTGGATAGGTTTAGTGATCTTTACCAAAAAATTATATGTTGGAAGGAATTTTACAATTAAATATGAATTAAAAACATACAAAAAATATTACATATTAAGAGGCACTATAAATATTTAGTTCTCCAATAAAGCTATAAAAATAAATCCTTCAGTTTTATAAATATGGGGATGATTGTAGATTATGATTGAGGTCTATTCTAGACATTTTCTTTTATGGTAAGAGAATTTCTAAGATTGATGTTTCTCATACTTGAATTCATCCAAACTTGACAAAAGAGCATACTTCGTTGGATGTTAAATTGGTATCATTTATTGTCTTCGAGATGATTAGCACCTTCCAAGTTGTTCTTGTATCTCTTGTACAAGAGAGGATACAAAATACTTTTGGTTATAATATTTCCCATAATAAGGCATGGATTGTGCAACAAAAGGTAATTTTGATGGTTTATAGTTGTTGGGTTAAATTATATCAGGTGTTGCCGAATTTTTTAGACATACTAAGACACAATGACTAAGTTGTAATCTGTCTTTATATGAATGAAAATGCGTCTCAAGATAAATTTATGGATCCAACTCGTTTTCAATTTCATTAGTTCTTCTAGGAATTACTCACATGTATTTCAACATTTCATTTCATAAAATAGTTCACAAAGATTTATGGGCTGTTTCTATATAAAAATTCACGGATGTATTATTGATTGCGGAACCCAAGATTGAAATGGTTCACCTCTTAACCTTGTAACCACCATTGTGGAGAATGAAACTACAAGTCATTGAGATGGTTTTTGGCATGTATCAATAACCATTTATCCAACATTTGGGGTGTCTTTTTTGATAACTGATCGTTATCGGGAAATCAATGTGGTAATTAATGTGGATCTTGATACATGGATACCCCCAAATTCACATACTAGGTTCTTCATTATGCACGTTTTTAGAAATGTGTAAAAAAACCTTCCATAATGAATACATGACGAAAGAATACATGAGGCTTGGTAGGTATTGTCTTTATAATTTTTTACTATTTCAGTATAAAGATAAATAAATTATTTGAAATATGATAACTTCTGCACAGAATATGAGCTGTAACATTGATGTTTTGAAGAATTTTTTGAAAAAATATTCAACTCTAATCAAGAATTTTATGATTAGATGATGCAGATTTAAAAGAAAAATAGATAATAACATATGATGGGGGGAAGAGGTATAGAAAAATGCCTGCAAACATTGTGGAGTACATCTATGGTATCTTAGAGGGGATTTTCAAGTTACATATAATTTCCCAAGTTCAGGATAAATTATATTATTGTGTGAAGTACTTCATTGATAGTAAAAACTAGACATAGATATGATTCAACTAAGGCTAATCTAAGAAACACAATTTTAACAAGAGAATGAAAAGAACATTGAAGAATATTTTTCATATCATGTGCACCTTTTACACTGAGAATAATATCGATATTATATTATTGGGTGTTCAGACCTGATCACAAATAACATAAGTAAAAACTGGTGGTATTACTAGATGTGAGAAAATGTTAATGTGGATACTTCTAGGCATTATAGTTTCCTTGAACACATGTCGTCGTATCATTAGTCTCTGTGAACATATCATGGGCTGGATATATTGATCCATTGTATCAGCTAGACGCCATTGATAATAGTTATGCTACACCATGAATGCCTATTTGGGAGTTTTGATATTTCACAATGCCCGAAGACCATTTGATATTGATACCTGACATCAACATGTTGCGATAATGAGGGAGACAAAATACCATCAGGATAATGAATGATTTGGAATGGCCTCAAGAATAAGGGAAATTTTTTAGAGGAATAATTTTTCATCAAGAAGGTCATAACAGAAAACAATGCCCTAAAATTGCAAGATTAGGTTCAGACTCTCAGCCACAATGATGTATTTTCTTCAATGTCGACTTTTTCATGTTATTAACTACATGGTGTTAATATAAAATCCTATATTTTTTAAATTTTTATGAAATTTATGAATACCTTTATAATAAAAAACAATTAGACTTTTATATTCACGTTCTTTCTTATCATAAAGTTCACAATAGTATGTTCGACCTTCCACCCTATGGAGATGATGTTCCGACCCAGGGAGCGGAGGTTCCTACTAAAGAACCTCCTCTAGTTGTTTCTCCAGTCATGGAGCCATGATGATGATGAAATAGACCACATCATACTTCACTTGAGGCCTCACATACTTCACATTCAAAGGTTTACCCTCTATAATTCCATCCTATGTTGGTTGGGGATGTGCATCGAGAGGCATGGGATCCATTCGTGTTTTCAAGATATCCACAATTTTCTCTGGATACAACTCATCCTAGTTTATATCATGGGTCATTTCCCATGCCTCCACCTTTCGTGCCAAAGACTTTATTGGTTGTATGGTTCCCCCAGATGATGAATAAAGGTCAATATAATCACATATTTAGAGAAGGATCAAGTGTACACGATGACATCCAAATAACACCTCCTTCTATTGTGACACATACCGGGAATCCGAAAGTCATGGTTATAGTGCTTGAGGATTTTCTCTCTCCTAGTATTCATATTCCACCCCAACATAATGGTTGAAGGTCTTGAGATGAGCATCCCATTCATACACGAGAATGTGGGACATTAACTAACCATAGAGAGTAACTATACTCATTCATGTATTTTTTTTGGATTTGAAACAATAATGCATTCTATCCTCTATATGACTTTCTGTCTTTTAAATAATTGAAATTAAAAGGAATGTAAAAAATACCAATATAAATGTAATGTTTTAAAACAAAAAAAATATTCTTCCACTAAAATTTCTATTCATTAATTTTTTCATGAAATATTTTTTATATTGAATTATTTTCTTATATGTTTAGTAAGTGTGTCAAATTTTATTTAGATTGTATTTCTACTTTATTATTTATTGAAATTGAAAGCCACAAACTTCAAAAAATATTATGTCTCGTGTATGTTCCATTTAGAGAATATAAATTATTAAATATAAATATAATATAAATTATTTTTTACAAAGTGATTAAACATATAAATCAAAATTTAAAATAAAAAATCATAAATATATTAACTAAAGCCTAATTTACACGTTAGAAAAATTATTTCTTCAAAAAATAACATTCTCACTTTCAACTATTAAGAGAGAGAATTATAGAAAAAATAAATTAAAAAAATATGTATCTAAAAATATACAAACAAATATATTTTAAAATATAGAGACATATATATTTAATTTTATTTTTCTGAAAGGCGGTGGGACCTCTGCCATCTTTCTGATGTAATTTTAAAAAACTATCTAACATAGGATTATTTAAAAAAAATCAAAGCACCTTTAAAAACTCCCCCAGGTCCCTACAATGGTTTCTCAAATCATTTTTGTATTTCTTTCTTCCATCACCTTCGGGTTAATTGCATTTTATTCTTATCTTAAGTTGTTTCAACTGTTCACTACCACAAAACTGGGTAAGGGAAGCGCGTCATTTTATCAGCGCTAAGAATAAAGTGCTGATAATGGGGAGGGGGGGGGGGGCTTTAACAATGCTAGCTAAAAGCGCTGATAATTCAACCCATTATCTGCAATAAAATAAGCCCTGATAAAAGTGTACCCTTTATTAGTTCTTTTTTAGCATTTCTAAAGGGTATATTTATTAGCGCTACTCTTAGCACTGATAAAAGTTTTTAATAATAATTTATATACAATTATTAAATATATATTAAAAAATAATGTTTATTTGAATATATTAATTTATCAATGCATGTTCATAATTAATATAATTTTTTAGTAATTCCAATATATATATATAATGTTTTAAAAAATGTATAATATTATAATTAAATATATATCTATTTCCAATTATTTTCGTTAATAAATATATTGATCATGTGTGCATATATGTTATGTATCATCATGAATGTTCATTTATACATTACACTCTTCTTATCATTCATGTTTTCCATTGATGCCTCGTTTTTTTATTATGTTTATTTTAGTAGGTGTATATGATTAATTCATTTTACACATATATATACTATATAATTTCTCAATACTTGTAAAATTACATTAAATATATTTAAAGATTAAATATATTTATTATATTTATAATTTTTAAGTTTTAATTATACAGAAATACTTTTCAAATATATTAATTTGTAATTATAATTATAACTATATATATATTTAAATAATTTTAAAATTACAATATATATATATATATATATTATAATTTAATATATATATATATATATATATTTACTTATAAATATATACAAATATTTATAAATATATTTATTTATAATTAAAATTATAACTATAAAAAAAATAAAAAAATAAATGTAAATAAATATAAAATATTAACAAATATATTTATTATACTACTTATAAAGTTATAAATATATAATGAAATAACTATACTTATAAAAATATAAAAATATTTTTAAATAAATAAAAGTATTTTTATTTATAATTACTAAATAAATATATATAAAATTAAATAATTACAAAATTATAATATATATATTAATTATATATATTTATATACAAATGTCTATAAATAAATACAAATACTTGTAAATATAATTCAAAATAAATGTAGATATATTTAAAATATTAAAAAATTATAATAAATATAATAAATATATATATTTATAAAATTATAAATATTTTTATTATAATTTTATAAATTTTTGTATATATTTATTTATAATTATAAATATAAATATTTTATTTATTATAATTTGTAATTAAAAATAAATATATATTTATTTAAATAATTATTAATTCAATAAAAAATAAATTTATTATTTTCATATAAAATTTTATATATAACTAAATAAATAAATATAAATATTTACAAATAAATAAAAATATTTCTATTTTTAGTTATAAATAAATAATTACATATTTAAATAATTATAATATTATAATAAAAATAATAAATAAAAATATTAATAAAATTTTAAATATTTTAAATATTAATTCATTATAATTTTATAATTTTTTTGAAAAATAAATATTTATTTATTTATAATTATAATTATATATTAATATATATTTATATAAATAATTATAAAATTAGAAGAAATATAGTTATATAAATCTATAATCATATAAATATATATAATTAATTGTTTTAGTATATATATTTCAAAGAATATTAATATAATAAGTATATTTCTTATAATTTTATATTTATTTAAATTATAATTTTTTAAATATAAATATATGTTTATCATGTATATAATTATATATAAATAATAGAAATAGATTGTTAACATTATATCTTTATCAACACTTTTTTAGCACAGATAAAGGCCTATCTTTATCAGTGCTAAAAACGTTGATAAAATCATGTTTTATCAGCGCTTTCTATTTTATCACTGATGAAACATACCTTTATCAGTGATTTTTAGCTAGTACTGATAAATGTTTTACCGGGTTTTATAAAAAACCACAACTTTCTCCTCCTTCCTCACACCCTCAAGTTCTCGCGGAAGCCAATCACTACAACTACGCCTCCTCCTCCTCCTCCTCCCACCGCCTCTCCAATGATGCGAAACACACCTTCGTCATGCACCTCTCTTCTGTCGTAAACCAGACCATCATGCACTTATCCTCCATCATGCGCCCCACCTCTACCATGCATGAACCATACCACAGTGTGCCTTTCCTATGCCACCCGCTACACCTCTACCAAGCACCAAACCTCCCCAGTGTGCCCCACCTCTGTTGTGAACCTCTCATCCACCGTACGCCTCTCCTCTGTCGGGCACCTCTCCTCCCCTGGAGGACTCCACCGCAACATTCATCTCTTGCGCCGCGAACAAACCTCCGCCATGCGTGGAACAACACCTCTGATGTGAGTTTTTTCCTCTTTCTCTTTGTTTGACGATGATGTTGTGAAATATACGGGCTAAACACCCTACTGAAAATCATGGCCATTGGTGGACTTTGTTTGTGCACTATATGAATTGCATGATGGTTGGTTTTTGAAAAGAAAATGGTGGTCCTCTAGTAAAACATGATCGTATACCTTGAAAGTGTGATTTTGTGAACATTGGTTTCCCAAAGTTCATTTATCCGTATATTGTTAGAACCACATTCTAATTCATTGTAAGTGTTTTTTTAAATTCTTTATAGGACCTTTTCATGCACTCTCTAATGGAAATAGGCTATTTTACGATGGGCCATTTGTGACAGGATCCCGTCGCAACACGCCATTTGTGACGGGGGTCCGTCGCAAATGGCCTGTTGCGGAAAACGGCGTCGCAACTAAATATATTTGTGACGGGACCGTCACTAATATTATTATTAGTGACGGGAATTATTCCCGCCTCTAATACTAGTCGATGTATTTAACAAAATCATTAAATAATTATTTGCGACAGATTTCTCATCCCATCGCAACTAAGTACAAAAAATAAACATTTGCGACGGTCCCGTTGCAAATGCTATTTGGGTCGGGTTACTCATACCGTCACAAATAAGTATAAAAAAAGTATTCAAAAATATATTAAGAAGTATTTGCGATGGGAACCTTTTGCGACGGGATGATGACCCGTCGCAAATAAGTATAAAAAATTATAAAATTATAAAATTAATATTATTATAATTCATATTAAAAAATATTATAATTAAAGTAAAATATTTGAAACATTTAAAATATATAAAAATAATAATTATTCTAAAATATGAATAATAGTATTAATCATATTAATATTATAATATTACATAATAATTACAATAATAATATAAAGAAATCATATTATTATAAATAATTAAAAAATTATAAAAAAAATTAATATTATAATAATAACAATATTATTATTATTCATATTAAAAATATTATAATTAAATTAAAATATTTGAAAATTTTAATATATATAAAAATATTAACTATTATAAAATATGAATAATATTATTAATCATATTAATATTATAATATAATAATATAATAATAATAATAATATAAAGAATTCATATTATTATAAATAATTAAAAAATTATAATTTAACTTTAAATATTTGTAACTTTTTATGTATTAAAAATATTGAATATAATATTATTAAAATAATTAGAAAATAAAAATATGAAAATTATCAAAATTTGCAAAAAAAATTAAACAAATAATTAAAATACTGAGTATAATAATATTATTAATAAAATAAATAATAAACTATTAAAAATATAGAAATTAAATAATGCAATATATAAGAGAGACAAAAACTCTGAATAGAAAAAATTGTATATTTTGAATTCACAAACTTTATAACATCAAAAAAAATCACTAATCTCAAGGAGGAGGGGGAGTGGGAGGATCTGTAGGAGTTGGTGGAGGAAAATTCATCCCTAATTCACGAGTAATTCTGCGCATGTACTCCATCTACTCATGCTGCTGCTACTTCCAAAGACTCATCTACTCCTTGTGCACCTGCTGCTGTCGTCGACGCTCCTCCTCATACTGCTGCTGATGCAGACACATCTTCCCCTGCTCCTTATGGAGAATCTCTATCAAATCAGTCTGAGATCGCAACTGATGCTCATTCTGTGAAGCAAAAGATGATGCACGAGCCCCTCTCGAGCTAGACACCGACATCGCAGCATTTCTATAATAATCGTCGGGAGTCATTCGACTGCCGATACCAACTACTCAGCCCTTCTCGAATCTATACTATGTCTCCTGCATCCAGGCCACCTCATCAAACTGATGGCCACTGGCCTGATCTGCTGTCTCGGCCTGACTCTCAGCCTGAGTCTGTGACGATGCGGCCTCATATGACTCCTGTAATTGAAATTTAAAATTAAAAAAATGAATATATTATATGCAGTTATTTTTTAAATTTAAAAACAAATAATACTGACCACAATCTGCCGCTAGCGATCACCTATAATCTCCCCAGTAGCTAGATCAGTATACATCTTCCGATATACGTCGTACTCTGTAATATCAGGCTTCTCGACAGCCTATAAGAATATAAAATAAATTGTTAATATTTAAAGTTATATAAAATATTTATAAAAAATGTGTGTACTAGATGCTGTCTATGAGTACTGAATATACAACTCCCAGCTCGATGAGTTGCCTCCTGTCTCCCTCGATTATGTCTCCCCATCGATGATCTCCTCTGAAAGTCACCACTCGACCAATGTGAACATAATCCATCCCATAAGTGGGATGAAATGTACTCTGGTCGGTGTGCTCTACACGAGTCATCAATTACTGACACTCCCGCTTTCTTCATGGAATCCCTTCTTAAGTTGTGCAAAAACTGACGAAAGCGATCACGCATGGCCACCTTCCATGCCTCGTGGATGGGATCACGCATGGTATCCTTGATCGGATACCATAAAACTTACAAATAATTCAAAATATCATGTTATAAATGAAATAACCTTCAAAATAAAATTTTTTTATTTACGTACGTACTAATCAATGGTCGAACATGGCCTACTGCACATCAATAGGAATCTTCTCCCATGTGGTCCATGGCTGAGAAAAATGGTTGCGCAAGACAGCGCTACCCTGTCTGACGGCTATATGCATAAAACTGTAAAAACAATAAAACAATTATTATGTAAATAGATTAATGAAATCACAGTAAAATGCATAGGCTATCATACCTCCGTGTGCATGCATCAAACCCAAGACGTGGACGTCACTCGGGGATGGGGTCATGAATCATCAGTTGGGCAAGACCGCGCCCCCTCCGCGTACCTCTTGAAGTGCCTGTATGTTGAGTGTCAGATGCCACCAAATCACCCTCATCAAAATCTAGATCAGCCTCCAACAACTGAGGAATTATGTCTGAATCCATCTGAAAAAGAAAATAAATATTGTTATAAAATAATTGGAAATTTTTATTATATATACATATATATTAGTTATGATTATATATAACTATTATTGAATTTTATAAATGTTCACCTTCATCATCATTATCATATCTGACGATGTCGTCTTCAGATTCCTCCTCAATATCATCAATATCCATTTGACTTCAAGTTTCTTCATCCCTTACAATTTCACATTCATTTGTGACATCATTAACATCATCGTCATCACCGACTCTTAATTGCAGGGTGCCATCATCGATAATCATGTCTCTTTGTAAAAAAGATTGATTTTGAGTACTCTATTGAAAAACATCAATTCCTTGTACTTCAGGGATAGCACATTCACTCTTCCTAAATTGATTGTCTCGAATTTTTATATTTATTATGCTCCACCAATCTGTTAAGTCTCTTAACGTAGCACAGTACATTGTGTAATAAACTTGATGTGCATGTTGAGCCAGTAATAATGGTTCATTTACTCCAAAAACACTTTTATATATAATATAAGAGATTCCATGAGTCGGATGAACACACACGCCTCTCTCAGTATCCAACCACCATCATTTGAACATCGTTATGTAATGTTGTCCTAGATAATAGAGTTCAATAATTTCATCAAGCATGCCATATAAGTCAACTTCATTTTCTCTATGATGAGATCCTCTCAAGAAAACTCCACTGTTCATTTTCTTTTTTGATTCCCCATATGCATGTGTATGAAATCGAAAACCGTTCACCACATATGCAATATAAGATTTGTCAATTTTTCATGGTGGGTTAATCAATATACACAACTGTTTATCAATTTTATCAGCATATGGAGACACCCGAAAAATTGTGAAATAATTATCAATATACTAAACTATAAATTGAATGAGATGTTAAAACATTAATAATTTATGTTACCAGTTTTTGAAACCATTGAGAAATTTTTTTTGTGTCGGTGTTCTTCGAGAGCAGCTGCTGTAATTTTTTGAATTTGTTTCTTGATATGATTATCATATAACCTATGAAAAAAATATATTTATTGTAATATAAATGATAGAATAAGTGATAGAAACACATATAGTACAAATGATTTCATCTCTTCATAGTTGATAAAAACATACGTATATGCTCTGTGATGTTCATCATCCGAAATCCATCGTTCATGAACTCCACCAAAACCAAGCTCTAGCTATATAAAAACAGATAATTTATTGTCTCTTTCATCCACATTCATCTCATTATTTCCCATGAAGTTGTGCTTTGAGGGATACTCAGATTCAAAATAGTGGGAGATGAAAAAAGATATTTCTTCTTGCAAATAAGCTTCAGCAATAGATCATTCAACAGATTCTTTGTTACGTACTTTCTTTTCCAATTTCTGTATGCATCTTTCGAATGGATACATCCATCGAAACTGTACCGGACCTCCACATTTTGCTTCATATGGAAAATGTAATATTAAATGTTCCATTGAGTCAAAGAAAGATGGAGGAAATATTTTTTCCAGTTTACATATAATTACAACAACATCTTCTTCAAGTTTGTATAGAACATCATAATCTGTTGTCGCCGCACAAATGCCCCGAAAAAATATGATATGTATGTTATGGAATCCCAAATCATGGAAATCAACAGACCTCTTAATCCAATGGGTAGAAGTCTTTCCATTAAAAGATGACAATCATGACTTTTTAATCCAGTAAATTGACCATTTGTTACACATTTACCCAAATTGGAAGCACATCCATCTGGAAGTCTCAAATCTGCAATCCACTGACAAAATAATAAGCGACTTTTTTTGGACAGTGTATAAACTGCTTTGGGTTTAATTAACCTTTATGTTCTAACATTCTCAAACAATTCGAGTTCTGGATGCCTGCAAATTTGGGAAAGATCTAATCGTGCATTTACATTGTATTTTCACTTTCCTAGAGTATCCAAAACTATATGAAACAAATTATCAAAACAGTTCTTCTAAATATGAATGACATCCAATATGTGGAGAACCATCAAATTAGAACAATATGGAAAATCCCAAAATATTCTACGTTTTATCCAATTGTGCTCTTTCCCAAAACTAGAAATTTTCTGTTGGTTTATTGTGGGTCCAATTTGAATGGGAAGTAATGAAAATACAACTTATTTAAACTCCGTACCTAATAGCATTTTTGGAGGTCCATCCCTTTCAATTGTTTCTTTTCTAAAATGTGAATTGTTTCTGCGAAAAGGATGATAAGCAAGAAGAAATATGCGACGACAGTCAAAATAGAAATGTTTTTTTCCATGGACGAGCATAAATGCTTTGTTCTCTCCCATAAAGTAAGGACATGATTTCGGACCATGTGTACTCCATACAGATAACATGCCATAAGCCAAGAAGTCACTAATTGTCCACATCAATGCTGGTCTTAGTATGAAACTCTGTTTCACAGCAACATCATATGTACTTACACCGGTACTCCACAATAAATTTAATTCATCAATTAATGGTTTCAAATAAACATCAATATTCTTCTTCGGATGTCCGTGGATTAGTAATGTCAAAAAGATATTGGGTTATTTCATCAACATCCATGAAGGTAAATTAAACGGAGTTAAAAAAATAGGTCAACATGAGTACTGACTACCATAAGATCCGAACGGACAGAAACCATCAGTGGAAAGACCCATTCGCACATTTCAGGCTTCTAAAGCAAATGACAGATGTACTCTATCAAAATGTTTTCATGAATCACCATCGACTGGATGATACATGATTTTACCAGTTGAAATATTCGTTTTGGGCCATGACATCATTGTTGAGGTATTCTTAGTCATGAATAAATGCTGATGTCTGGATGTAAGCGGAATATATCTCAACTGTTTTACAGGAATAAGCCAGACTTCCCATGTTGCGCTTCTTTATACCTCAGTTTCCCACATGTGGGACAACTATCCAACAACTCATTTTCCCCAGAATATAAAATGCAATCATTTGAACATGCATGAATCTTCTGACAACTAATTCCCAAATTCCGAACTAGCCTCTTACTCTCATTGTAATTTGTAGGCAAAACATTTCCTTTGGGTAGCAGTGTTTTAATCAAAGTAAATATCTGATCAAAACAAGTGTTTTTCATTCCATTATCTGATTTGATAGCCATAAATTTAGCAACTGCTTCTAAATTTCTTATCTTGCAACCAGGATATAATGCATCCTCATCAGACCACAACAACTTATAAAATTCAGACGGTGCAAACTCAGGAGTTGAATCAATATCATCCTGAGTTTCTATATGTTGAACAGATGGACCTGCAACATCATGTACTAAATTTTGAAACCGAGATGGATCCGGAATCAACTTAGTATCACCTTCGGTGGAACGACGTTCACCATGTTGATACCAAAAAACATAATCTGATTGAAAACCAAAATGCAAAAGATGTCCCCCAACTTTGTCAAACATGTCAAATATTCTTAGTGCTTATTTTTAACATGGAAATTTTATTGGGCCTTCTGAATCAAATTCTGAATTTGATGCCACAAATTCTAATAAATTCTCCACACCCTCAATATATACTGGATTTAATCCAGAACCGTTTGGATTTCTACATTGATTTATCCATAAGCGGTCATCTAATAATGACTGTTGTCGACTTCATTGTTCCATATTTTTCTATAAAATAAAAAATCATTACTGGTTTTGAATAATTTGATAGAAGAAAAACTATCTCTAAAATAAAAAACTATAATAATTACCACTACTTATGAGCGACACAATTTTCAATGAAATTATTACTAATTAGTAACATAATTTTTAAATCATGCCCAATAAATTAATAAAATTATCAATATTCACAACAGACTATTGTTAACATGTTCAAATCTTAAATGGTCATTAATTTTTAAATCAAGCTCAATAAGAAGTTTGTGTAAGTCATGTTCAATGTAAACTCTATAATTTTCCTTTCTTGGTTGACCACCTTGCATGTAACATTCCAATGAGACGATCCATGTCATGACTTTCTCAGTTATAAGAATTATATCACATGACCCTTTACATAGACCATTCTTCCTTAAAAATTTAATCCCTTAAAATTTTAATGAATAATGGTCTATGTAAAGGGTCATGTGATATAATTCTTCTAGCTGAGAAATTCATGACATTGATCCTCTCATTGGAACCGTACTTGTAAGGTGGTTAACCAAGCAAGGAGAATTATAGAGTTTACCTTGAACATGTCTTACACGAAATTCTTATTGAGCATGATCTGAAAATTGATGATCGTTTAACATTTGAACATGTTAATAATAGCATGTTGCGAATATTGATAATTTTAATAATTTATAATTTATTTATTATTTTAATAATATAAATATTATTTCTTCATAAATATTAATCATAAAAGTATTAACATTATTATATTATGTTACTAATTATATTATCAATTATGTTACTAATTAGTAATGAGAAGATATGCATAGAGACTGGTTAACCAAAACAAACGTGTTCATCTATCACATTCGCTAATTGTTCTAATTGTTCGCTAATTGTTATGTATATTCTCTAATTGTTCTGCTTATTCGCTAATTGTTTTGCTTATTTTATTATTAATATTAAAATAATATAATTTTTTATATTATGTTATAATTCTCTTTTTAGTGTTGAAACTTGACATTCTGTATCCACATGTAATATTTACATTCACTTTCACCTCTCTATTGGTGAGGAGGATGAAAATTTAGAAAATGAATGCAAATATTACATGTGGATACAGAATGTGAAATTATTTCTAATTATTTTATATATTATGTTACAATTCTCTTTTTAGTGTTGAAACATGACATTCTTTCTCTTCATGTAATATTTACATTCACTTTCACCACTCTATTGGTGAGGAGGTTTATAATTTTGAAAATGAATGTAAATATTACATGTGGAGACAGAATGTGAAATTTTTTCTACGTATCTGGTAATTTTTTCTATGTATCTGGTAATTTTTCTAATTACCTGGTAATTTTTCTTATTATCATTTAATTATTCTAATTATCTGGTAATTTTTCTAATTATCTAATAATTTTTCTAATTATCTGGTAATTATTCTAATTATATGGTAATTTTTCTAATTATCTGATAATTATTATAATTATCTGGTAATTATTCAAATTATCTGGTAATTATTCTAATTATATGGTAATTATTATAATTATCTAGTAATTTTTTTAATTATCTGGTAATTTTTCTAAATATCTGGTAATTACTAGCTCATTATTTAAATTATTTATTATTTATTTTAATTATTAGTTAATTTCTAATTAAATTATATTATTACCAAACAAATATCATCTTGGAGTGTCGAACCAAGAGTGCAGCAAGGCATGTTGTCGTGTACCAGGATACCATGAGTCAGGCCCGAGATTCCTTATCAGGACTTTCAAACCTAGGTACAGTTGTGCCAGAGCCGCCTCTATTTGTTCGTATTCAGACAATGATTATTTGATTGATAGAGAATCTAATTATACCAAATTATATTATTTATCTACTAATTATGCCTAATTATCACTAACAAAATAATTTTATTAATAATACTAAATATGAATAAAAAATTAAATTAAATTTATCTAAATTACCACTAAATAACAATAATTAAAATGAATATACAAAAATGAAAGGGATATAAAAATAAATATAAGAAAACTACCTTAAAATTTAGGCTGAACTTTTTGACCCCTTCGAATTCAACTCGAAAACAAAAATTAAAACTATTAAAATTGAAGACAACAAAGAGAAAGTAGAGAAGAATTGTATGTTCTGGAAAAAACAGTTGGGGGTATATATAGGTTAGATTATTTGCGACTGTCGCATTTGCGATGGGTGAACCGTCGCAATTACAAGTATTTGCGATGGGACCCATCGCAAATACCTTCGGCGCATTAATTACTGCCTGCGGTTAAAAGGATATTTGCGACGGGTCCCGTCACAAATACCCATGCGGCCAGAAGCTTTTGCGACAGGCAACGAGCCCGTCGCAAATACTATCTACCGCCGCCTTCTATTTGCGACGGTGAGGATACATAATGTCGCAAATACCGTCGGTGCATTAATTGCAGCCCGTGGTTAAAAGGGTTATTTGTGACGGGTCCCTTCGCAACTACTCACTCAGTAATAGGTTATTTACGACGGTGCTCGTCGCAAATAACCCAGCCGCTAGAACTTTTTTGTGACGGGTAGCGATACCGTCGTTAATATGATTTACCGCCACCTTCTATTTGCGACGGGGAAGATACGTACTGTCGCAAATATCCCTCCCGCGTTTTTGTGTGAAATCCGCGCCAAAACAAATGCGACAGGGCATCTCTTACCGTCGCAAAATACCTCATTATTTGCGACGGGAATAAATTCTCGTCGCAAATGTGTCTTCAGTCGGACCTTTTGCGACATGATATATTCCCGTGGCAAATGACCCGTCACAATAACACAGTTTTCCCATAGTGACTTATATTTTTAAAAAGTTCTTCAATCCACCTAATGACCTTGAAACATTTTATATAAGTAATAAATTAGTAATTCTACTTTAGTTACTAATTAAATGTATCTTTTTGAAGGGGAATTCATTCGTATTGAACTTTGCTGTTCTTTTTTATAATTTTATGAATCTTATATATTAATTTGATTTAGTAATATGTAATGATATCTTATATTCTTTTTGGACACCCCGTTATGTATTTTTGATATATTTATGTTGTAATTAAAATCATTTATTATTTAAATGAGTTGTTTATTATGTTTTGAAACGTGTTTGGTCTCATAAAAAGATTTAAGGTGTTCAAATTGTGTTAAATGTTTAGGGATAATTTGGAAAACTCTTAAAAAAATTTCATGTTTTGGTTATTGATGAATTCTCAAAGGACTGTTTGGAACATTATAAATTCGTTTTTTTATTTGGGAACATTTTAATTATATTATATTTGGATGGTTATATAAAGTGGGTTGATTTTTTTTGAAATATTTTATACATGGCTAAAACGGAGGTTTTTTCAATGAAGGTTGTTTGTATGTGAGATGAATAGTTTTTTATGTCATTCATATTTTATGTGATTGACTTAATGATTCATTTTGATCTCCTCCATTTCATTTATTGTGAGATCCCTAGTTACTTAGGTGGGAGATAGGAAATGTACTTGTTGTACATTGATCTGCTCTGCCTAGTTTGGGATTATATCCCACACTTACTAGGAATTAGTCCCTAGATATGGATCAAAACACTTCACATTCTATGTATTGAAACATTCTCATTGAGAACCAATGTTCTCCAAAACCTCGACCAATCATACTCCTTGATCCCTACCTCTACTACACATCCACATTTAATTATCAGCATCATTTAGAAATTTAATTATTCCCTCTTGGATCTAGATTCTTTTTGAAACACCATTTAAAAAATATTAATGCTTTCATCTAATGGTTTCTCATTCTACTGAACACCTCACTTCTGAGAAATTAAAAATCAATGTAACTTTTGAACTCCATAATAGTAAGAAGGCCATTTCACCTCAAATTGTGAATCCTCCACCATTTAATATCAATCCAAACCTTTCTCATTTCAATGGAACCACCACTTTGTTACTAGTTAAATTTCACTAAATCATATAAAACAACTTCTCTAGAGGAAATCCAGTAGTCATGAAACCAATACTTTATATCGAGTCATTATAAAATAATCCCCATTTGTTAGGTAACCAAGATTTAATAGAACATTTTGGTAACTAATATTAGAATAATAAAAAGATAAGATACCACTATTTGGATTTGCTACAATTCAACAATCCTAATGGAAAACCCCCAAAACATAAATTAAACCATTGTGACTTGCAGATTGCAGAAGAAATTACAGAATATACCTGAATTAAAACAAATTCCCAAACCTGATATACCATAACATATAAGTAATGATATAGATAAGTCACTATAACCAATATATACCTTTTAGTTAAACTAACCTCATGGTTTTGAAAATACATCCCCCAGAGTAAAATGAGAATAAAGGATATATGGATGAAATAAATGGAATAATCCTACTACATGAAATTTATGTTGGTTGGATGAAAATACTACTTCTATAGGGGAAACATTGATATTTTTATTAAGGGATAAATTGTGTTAAAAAGGAAACATATCTCTTTTTATCCATTCCCATCCAAACTACGTGTGACACTTTATGGGCACCCTAGTCGAATAAAAAAAATGTAATGAATAATTCCACCCGCAAGCACTGTATGGTGAATCCCCTGAAATGAAAAAAATGATAGAATTCTAGTGATTATCAAATCGTATTTTATTCATAGCAGAATTTTATATCTAAATATATAAATTATTATTTTATTTAAACATTAACAAATAATATGAATGAATTATTAACTACTGATATTTAGTGTTATGAAGTGGTCATGATGTTTAGGTTGATGTATCCATCAAAGGTACCAAATATAGATTTTACTTATTAAATTTTATTTAAAAGGTTATAGACATGATATTTTTAACCTCATGAATGAGTTTTATAAAGTTCATAATTCTATTTATACTTATAATTATACTCTCATTACATTGATTCTAGAGGTTATTGATATGATCCAATTTAAGAATTTTAGAATGACTAACCTTTGTAATTTCATTTATGATGTCTTTTCAAAGATTTTAGAAAATAGAATATTGAAAATCATACCATCTATTTTTTAGTACCATAGTAATTTTATTATTTTGAATTGATTCATGATGTAATTAATAGGATTTGTAAAGAAACATAGTTTCTTCTAGTGATGAGTAGCATAAGAAAATTATTTGTGTGAAACGAATGACACTTGAAATTTTTTTGATTATGTAATGGGATCATGCTTATAGATTTTAATAGGTGTATTTATAAAGGAAGTAACCAATAGTACTTCATGTGAACGACAGATACATTTTTCTTAGGCTGTACAATAAATTTATATGGTGTGATACAATGATCATTGGGATAATTTAGTGTTTGTAGTAAACTGGAACATAAGTGTTTCATGGTTGTGAGTGTTGTCACTAACTATGGAACATATCCATTAGGACTCAGGTGTTTTGTTGAAGGATAATTGATATAATTAGATAATGGAAACTTGGATAATGGATATCCAATGGTGGCGATCACGATATCATGTTCTTATAGAAATTATTATTATTTCACCAATCATTGGAATAATGTAATAGAATCATACAACACTGATTTAATGGTGATCAATTATGGTTATTTCTATGAATCTTTAATAAATTTTCATTTTTGGGATCTAGTTCATTATAAAAATTCCTAAGTGGTTATTTTAAAATGAATTAATTGTATAGAAATTTTTTTAGAGGGTTATTATTCATTTTAAATGATTAATATTTTTAGATCATGAAGTTATCTTCAATGCTTTTAAAAAAATTGAATTGTGGTTTTGTGAAAGAGTGTTTGAAACTATTTGATTTCTTTTAAAAAGTGTGAGTTATTTTAAAGGGTAATTTTTTTAAATAGTTGTTTTTAATGGGATTTCAAGTTTGATTTTTTAAATAGTTATCAAAGGATGTTTAAACTGTAGTTTTTTTATAATCTTTTAAGTTTATATTTTTATAGACTTAGGAAAAGCATAACATTATAACTATATTTTGTGTATTTATTTTGTTAAATACTAATATCACTGAATAAAATAGGATGTATATGAATATATAATGGATGAATTCCAATTGTATGACAAGATAGTATGAAGATGGAGTGAAAGAGTTCATTATGTTTGAAAAGGATAACGTATATGACCCTTCTCAAATCCTTTTTCCGTGTTTACTATATTGTAATTCAAGAAAAGTTATTCTAGAGGAGTTTAAAGAATACATGATCAGTCACAGAATAGATAAAAGTTATAAATGCTAGAATAAAATCATGGAAAAAGTCAATGTAGCTAGTTCTTTGGATAACACTACGTTTTATGGGTCATTTGATATGATTACAAGTGTGGACGATGAAAAAGATTGTATCAAGGACGTGATTATAGATGTGAATGATAATGATGATAGTATTTAGAAAATGACAAGTAATTTTGAAGATGAACTTCATGATTTCATGAAATTGGTTAACTAGTTAATGATTTGTGCAAATAAGCTTCTATATGTTGATTGCACTAAATATACAGCATTATCAGCCATAATGAAGAATTATAATTTGATAGTAGGCAATGGATGGGGTGACGCCGGTTTTATAGAACTACTTTCTAACTTGAAGGACATTATCACAAAATATAATGAGCTCTTGATATGAACATATGCTATCAAATGAATTCTAATTTCGATGGGTATGATTTCCGAACAAATACATGCCTACCTGAATGACTGTACACTATCTCGGAAGGACCAAAAATAACTTATAGAATTCTAAAGTGTGGTTCTTATCTATATATAAAAGATGAATTCAGTCTTATAACTATTGTATGGTACTTCCCAATCATTCCAAAGGTTAGGAACCTATATGTAAGTGAGTAGGGTGTAAGGAAATTGACATGGCATTTAGACAGGAGAAATAAAGATGGGAAACTATGTCACTCGACAGACTCTCATCAGTGGAATAGAATCAATCATGAGTATCCCAATTTTGGAAACATGATAAGAAACCTTCATCTTGCATTATATATAGATTGAGTAAATCCTTTTGGTTTTCAAAGAAGCACTAACAGTACATGACCAGTTATGTTGGTAAATTATAACATTCTCCCATGGTGATACATGAAATGAAAACACATCATGCAACCTATGCGTATATTAGGACCAAAACAACCAGGTAATGATATTGATGATTATTTGGGTCCATTGGCCGAGGATGGGAAATTATTGTGGAATTCAGTTGTTACATTGTAGGACACTTATATAAATGAAGATTTCACATAGTGAGTTGTGTTGTATAAGATGATAAATGAATTTCCTACTTATAGAAATTTATTAGGATATAGCATTAAAATAACTCATTGGTGTCCCGTTTGAGAATAAGATGCAAAATCAGGTATGTTGAAACGTTAATTGAAAAATGTGTTTCTAGGAAATAGCAGATTTATACCCTGGTGACATAAGTACTAATATGGGATGACAACATCCGATGGAAGTTTAGAAGATCATAAAACACTGTCTCCCATAAAAGGTGATCAAATATTTGAGAAATTAAAATATGTGGACACTACTTTTGGTAAACCATTTTTGAAAACATTACAAAAACCAATTGAAATAAGAGATCCATTTTTTTGAATTACCACACTGGATTTTTTTGTACGTCAAAGAGTTTTTTGATGTTATGAATGTTGAAAAATATATATGTGACAGTGTCATCGACACATTACTAAATTCACCTGAAAATACAATGAATAGAATTAGAGCTAGTTTGGACACAATTGACATGGGAATACATGAATATTTCGTACCAGTGAGGAGAGGAAAATGAACTTTTCTTCCTCAAGCTGCTTACAGTCTTTTGAGGAAGCAGAGATATTAGTTTTTCAACTTATTGAATGATGAAAAGGTTTCAAAGCTGTATTCATTGAATATCAAGAACATAATTTCAATGAATGATGTAAATTTAAATGTTTTGAAACCACATGAAATCCATGTTTTTATGTACGATATAATTCCTATAGCTTCACACTTAATTTTTCCCAAGAATGTCCATTATTCATTAGTGAAGCTATGTTTATTCTTCAAATCAATATGTAGTAAATATAAAGACTTGACGAAATTTCTAGGTATGTAAAGGGAAATTTTTGTCATATTATGTGAATTTGAATCCCCCCCCCAACATTCTTTGATATGATGGTTCACTTGATGTTTCACATGGTGAGAGAGATTTGACTATATTGTTTTGTACACTATAGATGGATATACCCCATTGAATGGTATATGATGATTTTGAAAGGGTATACCAAAAATCAATGTTGGACAGAGGGTCGTATTTTTGAGAGATATATTGTTGAGGAAACCATTGATTTCTGTACTAAATAACTTTTTGGTGTGGAAATCAATGGTATACCTTAATCTCATCACACTGGGTGGCTTAAGGGAGAAGGAATTTTTTGAAGAGTGGTTTTCAAATTCAATATTATGGATTGGGAGCATGCACTCCTTTTTGTTCTTCAGAATATTTTGGAGGCTGACCCATATGTCGAAACCCACAAAGAAATTATTAGGCATTTGAATTCATCAAGGGCTGAAAATGGATATCAAATACACATAATTGAAAGTTTATAGGATGGTTTCAAGACTATATATTTAAGGAGTCAGATGAATATACAGACTTAATTTCAGAATTACTTTGATGGCTAGTCAGAGGACTAGGTGTGTATGTATTATCTTATAATTATTATGTAATTAATGGTTATACATTATATACTAATGAACATGATGAAGATGGTAATATGTAGAATAGTGGAGTTACACTTTTGGATGAAGAGATGCATGTTTCTGGTGATAGGGATAGAAATCCCATTTATGAAAATATGTCATACTTTGGAATCATCAAAAAAATATGGGATATAGATTATAAGAACTTCCAATAACTGATTTTTAATGCTAGTGGGATGATAAAATGAGAGCTATTACAATAGATGATTTGTGATTCGTTAAAGTTGATTTTGGTAAGGAATGGTACAAAGTAGAACCATTTGTAATGGAATCATAGAAAGTATAATTATTTTATGTTACAGATCCTGCAAACCAAAAGTGATCAATTGTTCTGTTATCAACCAAAACCATTGAAGGGTTAAAAAAATTCAGTAGAGGATAACCCATTAATTGAGATGCCACATTATTTCACAGTGCTACCAATGTAGATGTCATTTTGTATGTCATTGGGGACCATAATGAATGGATTTGGATAGTCGGTAGAGGGTTCAAATCCCTTCATCCTTTAAAAAATGGGAGTTCAATAATTAGGTTATATTATTTTTTAAATATACATCGTCTTACCTTAAATTATTATCTATTATCTACAACTTTTATATAATATAATTTTAATGATGAAAAAATTATTCAGATAATGAATTTTTCACATGATGATACTCCCAATCTGGAGGCACAACAGGTCTCTCAACCTATTGTTGCTCGCTGTGTTGAGGAACAATGAGTCTCTCAACCTGTTGTTGCTTGTAGTGTAGAGGAACAACATGTTTCTCAACCTATTGTTGCTTCTGATCCATGTGTAGAGGTACAACCACAATCTACACATGCTGATGATTGTACTCTATTAGGACATATTTATGATGTTGAAACCGGGGAAATGGTATGCAACGAAACAGTAGTGGAGGAGAAAAAAAATTAGCATCCGACATTGACAGTTTTAGAAAATATCCATAAGGAAAAATTGAAAGGCATTATATAAGAGTTTATATGGAATAAGAGGGACCAACATGTTAACCCCAAAAAGTCCATGTTTAGTAGTCACATTGGAATCATCACTCGTCAAGGAATTAAAATTAATGTATAGTCATCACACCATGTTTTAACCAGGACTAAGACATAAATATGGGGAGATATTATGGAAAAATTATGATATCATTTCTTTAATTTACTAAAATTTAATACAATTAATCATTGAGTTACTCTTCAACATCCCTCATAGTGTGCATTTATAGTGTATGAACCACACAATGACTTTATATTAAGGCTTTATAGAAAGATTCATAAAGGCTTTCACACAATTTTAACGAGATGTTTTCTTAAAGATACTGAAGGGAATATAAACCCGCTAACACCTTTAATTTATTCACACCTGAGAACCTAAGGATCATGGGATGCATTTACTAGCCATCTTGGGGTGTAGTCTTTTCAGGTACATTGTGATTGGTAAAGTGTTTTTTGACGATAGGTTTATTCATCACTTTGATTGATATTTTTTTATTAATGAAACAACAAATGAGTGTTAAAAATAAGGAACAAGCATCAAAACCAGCGTACCCATACCATAAAGCAACAATGGGGCACACTACAGTTGAAAAAAAATCGTATGATTTTTAAATCTACTGTAATACTTTTATGTGACATAAAACAAAACCATAACTATGTTCCTGTATTTATATGATTATTGATGAATCCAAATCCAAAGTCACTTTCATCCCACACCATGTTCTATAGAAGAAGGTATGTGTAAATAAATATGGGATACTAATAGATGAAAACACACAAAAAGTATGGGAAACATGTGTAAGTTTGACAAAATAAATTTTTTTTTTCATTAAATTGATATTACACAACAATGATAACTTATTTTCCTATATTTTTTATCTGAAACAGTCATAGGAATTAGCAACATCCAAACTAGATGAAGACATAATTTTGGTGTCCTTGAAGCATCCAGAAAATTATGGATGCGTCAGAGGTGCGTGTTTTGGGGTGACACCCCAAACATTTTTTTAGAAATAAAAACAAGAGTAGGTTAAATGTGAAGAAATAAAAATTATCATAGAAAGAATGTCTATCCTTGAAGAACATATGAAATTTTAGAGATACTTTATGGAAAATTTGATGGTGGGGAGGAAACGAGAAGAAACAACTCAAGAAAAACCAGTGCGTGAAGATCCCTCCATGCCCCCACTAACCTTGAGGCGATCCATTCCCCTCAAAAACCAAATTTAGATGAGGTAATCAATGTTATAATATTTTGTTTCTTTAATTTTGTATCAGATATACACTAATACCATTCCTATAAAAATATTGTAAAATATGAAAATGACTATTTTTTATATCTATCAACACCCACCTATCACCTTGTAGTGAGGGCTACGCTGTACAATATGCAGAACTTCATGCTACACAACAGACCACCTCCAACAGGTCTTGTCAAAGTGTTGATTAATGTATCCCATTAGATTAGTGTCGGCCTATATATTCTAATTTATGATGAAGATATTCATAAGTTCGAACAAGTTGTTGGAACACTCATCGCATGACCATCACAACTTGTAAAAAGGCATGTCGACAAATAGGTATTCATTTATAACTTATTTTTCAAGATAAACCTTTAACAATTAATGAAAAAAGTTATGAAACAATGAATTTTATTATATATGGATATAAAGAAGGGGGTGAAAAGAAAGAATGGCTCAAAACCATCTCAAGTATTAAATTACCGATCAAAACGATTTACCGAACTCACCTTAAACCTGACGATTCTATATCTCCATTTATTATCATTGCAGAATCATGTGGATATAAAGTTGAAAGATGATGGTAATCATGAAATTATTTTTTATGGAAATATGTATATATGGGAAGATACATATTTCATTAGTGTTGACAAAATAAGTCAAATCTTAGAGTATGGTAGGCTATGAGGTTCAGTTGTAAATGTATACATGAGGTATGTTTTCATGATTTAATTTTCCAAAAGCTGAAATACTATGATAATTTTGACTAAATACATTTTATATTTTTTGTAGGTGTATATATGAAAAACAATGGAATGTATTTCCCCATGAACAAAAATTTGGACTCATTATCCCTCACGTCAACTCTATAGAAAAAACAAAAATAGGATCCATGAAAGAGGGTGAAATAGTGGAAGGCCTAATCAAATCATTTAATAGAAAAATTATGGATGAAAGACTCTAGTTAATACCAATGATCCAGGGGTAAAACTATAAAATTTAATTATATCAAATATATTTTAATTTCATTCATTACGTATACTTTTTTTCTTAGGCATCATTGGATGCTCATTTTGGTCAATTTGGATACTCCAATGATTTATTTCTAGGATTAAATGCATAGATATCAAACAAACCGACCACACATGATGGTGTTTTTCAATATGTAATACACTACACCAACATTTTTTAACTAAAAACTAAAGATATATAATTTATATTGTGTTTTAATTTGGATTATATTATGATAGATCGATGCATGAATATCCTCTAAATAATGGAATGGGGAAAGGTGAAAAAGACAAGAAAAATCACTAGTACTACAGCTAGATACAAATCAAGGAATATTTAAAAAGATTTCATTATCCAAACACATATAATAATTTACTTATTTTTTTCAATGTTTCTACAATTTCTGAAACAAAAAAATGACAAAGACTTTGGTTATTGTGTTTGTATATTTATGAATGAGATCATATTCTATGAACAAACTAGCATCCGAGAAGAGGTATTTTCAAATATAATTATTATTTCATTTAAAATATTTATTAATCATTTGTGTATTTATATTTTTTCAATACTACCATGATTTTATAAAAGAATACTATTAACAAGATGATATATATTCCTTTAGAAATGAATGGTAAGCATTCCTAATGGATGAATGTACACAAATAGAATGAATATGTGACAGGTATGACTCAAAGTGTCTATTTTTATTTAAAATTGACAACATTTATAATAAAAATAGGTGACATAATGAAAACTATGAAACCAAATTAGGATTGATTTTATACACTATAATGACGATCTGTAAGTTATTTATGACATGTAGGAATCATTACACATAAATCCATGGCATGGTGTGATGGTTATGACTTTAAGTGTGTATTTTTATATTAAATTAACAATAAATTTCGAAAAAACACAACTGACAAACTGAAAACCAAGAAAATGAATTTATATTATTTTGATACTTTAGGAAAAAAAATACATCAGTCATTTATTATGTGTAAGAATCACTAAGACCTTAATCCACCAAAAGGTGTGATCGATATGACCAAAAGTGTTCATTTTTAGTTTGAAATTGAGATTTTAGTTCAAAATGTGTCACTCACAAAAAACCAAGAAAACTCTCTCTCATTGTATTCATAATATAGGAAATGATTTATAAGTTAACTGTTACATGTATGATGTAGTTTCATGTCAAACCGACACATGATGCAACCGATATAAATAAAAATGCATGTTTCCAGTTTGAAATGATATATTAGTAAAAAACCCAACAAACATAGTAAATCTAATAAAACACATTCAGATTGTTTTTTTAATTTAGGAAAATGATCTATAATTCATGTGTGACATATAATAATCAACTATACCTCAATTAAATGCATGGTGTGACCGTTATGACTCAAAAAGTCTCTTTTTATATAAAACTGACATATATTTTCGTAAAAAACACATCTCGCATACTGAAAACTGCGAAAATGCATTCGGATTGATTTGATAATTTATAAAAGTAAACCATGAGTCATTTTTGACGTGTAATAATCAACCCAACCTCAATATAACGCACGATGTGACTGGTATAAATCCAAATGTTTCTTTTTATTTAAATTTGACATTAATTCAAGTAAAAAGAACCACTAACATGCTGAAAATAAAAAAAATTCATTTAGATTCTTTTGATACTTTATGAAAATTTTCCTTGAGTCATTTATGTCATTTAAGAATCAATCGCTCCTCAATTTGATGCGCGATGTGACCAATATGACTAAAAGTGTTTGTTAACAGTTTAAAATTTAAATTTTTTCTCTAAATGTGTCACTCACTAAAAGACCATAAAACACTTTATGATAGTATTCATGGTTTAGAAAAATTATTCTTAAGATCTTTATGATGTGTATAAATTATTATCACATCAATTCGACTCACTATGTGACTTTTATGACTGAAAAAACATGTTTCTTGTTTGAAATTTTATTTTTGTAAAAGAACACAACTGGCATACTAAAAACATATAAAACACATTTGTATTGTTTTAATACCTTATAATATCAATTCATGAGTCATTTGTAACGTTTAGGAATCAAACAAACCTCAATTTGACAAATTATATGACCAGTATAAATCCAAATGTGTTTTTATTTAAAATTAACATTAATTTAGGTAAAAAAGTACAAGTGACATACTGAAAACAAGAAAAATTCATTTGGATTGTTTTGATGGTTTTATAAAATTATCGACGAGTCATTTTGATGTGTAGGTAACAACCGCACCTCAATTTGATGCATGGTGTGACCAGTATAACTTAATGTGGCTGTTATCAGTTTAAAATTAATATTTAGCTCAAAACATTTCACTCAGTGAAAACAATGAGAACACATTCCGGTTGTCTTCATTATTTATGAGAGTGATTTGTATGTCTTTGTGATGTGTATATAGTAGTCTTACCTCAAACCAATGCATGATGTGACCATTATGACTCAAAATTTGTGTTTCAATTTATAAAAGATATTTTATTTAAAAAACACATCTTTCATACTAAAAACTTAGAAAACCCATTTGTATTGTTTTGATACCTTAGAACAATAATCCATGAGTCATTTACATCATGTAGGAATAAACCAAACCACAATACGATGAGCAATGTGATTGATATAAATCCAAATATTTCATTTAAATTTGATAATAATTTTTGTAAAAAATGACATACTCAAAACCATGAAAAATCATTCTTATTGTTTTGATATTTTAGGACAATGATCCATAACTCATTTGTTGCATGTATGAATCAACCCCACCTCAATACGATGCAAGGTGTGACCTGTATAACTCCAAAATGGTCATTTTTTATTAAAAATTGACATTTTATTAATCTATTCTTTCATATTAGTGTTTAATTTTTTTATTTATAGTATTACTAACATAATACCTTCTTTCATATATATATGGAACCATTTCCTTGAGTTGGGATGATTTGTTCGATAATTAATACCAACGGAAGACATTTTTCGAGAGGGAATCACGAATGTCAAAGGATGAAACATTAATGTTTTTTACTATTTTTGGGATAATTGTAAAGGCAATTATAAAAAACATTGCTTGAAATGTATATAGAATTGTTTTCCAAACCCTTGTGTGAGATTCTTTGTTCTTTTGTGCACTATGCAGGTGGTGGGTGCGTTTGTTGTGTAGGTGCTAGTGGGAGTGTTGTTATATAAATAGAATATCACATGGAGCTAGGCCTTTATCAACACTATTTTTAGTACTGATAAAGGCCCACTTAATTAGTGATATTTAAAGCATTGATAAAGTCCCCCTTTATCAGGACTAATTAAAGTGATGATAAAGTGGTCCTTTATCCGCACATTTTTAGAACTGTTAAAGGGGACCCCCCTTTATATTCACTAATATTAAGAACACTTTTCTATTGCTATTAAAATATTTTTACAGTGATTTTAAAAACACTATATGTAGTAGGGCTTCTTCTACTCAATGTTCAGTCTCATGCCACACCTACTTGGTTTTGGATGAACTCTGTGCTCTATGAATCATATGGTTCATTAGTTTGGTTTGATCTCTCTAATTTTTTGATGGTTATGAATGAGTCATTTGAAATGTTATTAGGTGTGGGTGGATACTGGAGTCAATTTCACCTAATAGAGATCTAATATTCTTTCCCCCTTTCCATCTTCTTCTCATCATTTTCAACAACTATGTTTGATGCTTCATTGTTAATTTTTAAATTCATTCTTATTTTTTCTATTCATTAGTATTTTTTTCATTAGAGTGAACTCATGGAGATAGTTTCTTTTCCCCTCGTAGAAAAATCATCCCTTATAATTATTTGGGGTGTTTTCTTGGGATTCTATTCATGATGAGAACCCTACCATATTTTTTTGTCTTCCATCAGATGTATTCTGTGGTGAGTATTCTTTTAAAGATGCTGGATTTCGGATCATCAGGTGATGATTCACTATTTGATTTTTTTTATCATCTTATGGTGATGGTGAAATATTCATATCACCAGCACATTGGTAATAGCTACACATGGTGGTGGTGTGTTCAAGACCCATCCTATCAATGGAAGATAATTATTCTGCCTGAATGATATTTTTCCCTTAATATGAATCACATGTCCATGATATGGTGGAAATATCTTTGGATTATGTCCTGATCTAAAAGATAATCATTGGTTAATTGATGGATAAGAGTAACATAATGAAAATTTATATCCTTCCAGGAATATATCTTGATATAGAATTTGTGGAGTATCTCGTTGGGTTAGTTGAACAAAATATAATACCACGTTATGTTTGTCTTCCTTATCTCTTCTCCCGAAGAAAAATCAATCAAATACACCTAAATACATTAAATAATAGGATTTTTAATCATGTCAAGACCAACATTGGTGTTCAATATGGAATTCCATTCATTAGTTCAAGTTTTCTGAAGCATTATAGCCCCATGTTGGTTCCTATAGATAAGAATAGTGGTGCCTCATTTACTGTGTTTAAATCTTGGTGAAGGACCAAAGAGTGGGGGAAATTTCAAATAAACCACTGTAGAGGATTATGTGAAAAAAAATATAATCCAAGAACATGAGTATAAGGTGGATGAATTCTAAATCAAATCAATAAAATCCAATTTTTTTCCTTCAACTTTTAATTTTTTTTTATTTTGATTAGCTCCAGTTAATCAGTTATCCCTTTCCACATGCACTATTGATTTTTTTGTTATCATTGACTATAGTGAAGTCATTACACACATTGGTCAACCACCAAAATATGATGATAATTAATTTATTATAAGTGAAATGGGATTAAGGGGGGATATATTGGTAATAAACTCAAATTTTCATGGACAACGCCAACCTTTTATTACGGATATTGAGAAAGGATGACTCCATGCATAAATGGTTGAAATTTATGGAACTGAAGGATTGGAAAGAACCTACCGCAATAAACTAATGGATTTTTAATTCACCTCTATTTTTTCCTCATTCTATTGGTGTGTAATTGTATGCCTATAAATAGTTTTTTGTTATGTGTTGTAATAAAAATTACGAGTTGATGAAATAAAAACTCGTTTGTTTCCACTACATTTGTGTTATTGTGATTACCACTAGTAATATATATCCATGTGGTTGTATTTTCCTCTACATTATCCAACATAAAAATGACATTGTGGCATGATTCGAGATAGACTATAGGGAACAACTGCCTTGTGGCTTGGACGAAGGAAGATCCAAGGGTGTGATGGATTTATGGTTGGACTTGGGGTTTGATTATGTTTTGGTGTTAACACAACACATGTGTTGGAAATGTGGTTTGACATAACATTTAATTATGTATGAGATATTATTTCTTGCACAGATCATAAGTAGGTACAGTTGGGGCTCGTGGTAGTCTGGTTAATGAACTATCACTCAAAATACGATTGGATTCTTCCTTGGGAATTTACAATCCGTCATGAAATACATATTTATATACATGCGATGTTTTATTAAGGATATGTCAGTGGTGTCCTATTGGGTTCATAATAACACCATGAATAATAATCTTAATTCAAATTTAGATTTTTGGGTCAAGGATCCATATGATGGAAAGGGCCCTTTGTTAGAGAGTGGAGTTGGTGGAGCTTGGTGGATAGAGGCAATGTTAGGATAAAATCTGAACTATTGATGTAGTCTTTTAGATTATTTTATTTTAGTGTTATAATTTTTTCAACATACCATATTTAGAGTCTTTTTATTTATATTATATAACCTATATTCAATTTATTATAGTGTGACGATATTATTTTTGTTTTCACTGGGTAGTTCTAGGATGTTCATTTATGATTCTTATGATTTTATTTTATATATATTGTTATTTATGGAATAGTATCAACATTTTAGTATTAGGTACCGCTATGAAAGTTGAAATCCTCATATATAAGAACTGTCATGAAAGAGGCTATATAGCACTCCAGACCCTAATAAAAAATATCATCCCATTAACATCATGCAAATAGGTCTTTAACAGCGTAAAAATAGTGATGTTGCCCACAATTCCATAAAAGGGGCGGTCCCCATTATAAGAACTAAAAAAGTTCCAATAAATGCACCTTTTATAAATTCTAAAAAACCAATTTATAAAAGGGATCTTTTATCATATCTAAAAATTGCATAGATAAAATAGTGAATTTTTTATTTATTTTTTTAACAGAGATAAAATTAAAATATTGTAAATTGTTCAAAAGACATTTATTCTATTCTGCTCAGAGGTTGGAAACCCCCCTCATTTTATCAGCAGTATAATCCCCCCTTGTTATAGAGATATTCCCTCCCTTTTTTAGATCTTTAAGCACCTCACCTATAACAACAGTAGGACCTCCTGCTTCACTTGCTCGCATATGCACCCCTACCTAGTTTTGAACATGAGACTCGCCCTTCATGGATCTACACCTTCACCATTCCCATATATTGTTTTGATCTTTATTTTATGATATATATATTTATTTATATATATTTTATTTCATTTTTTTCATTATATATATATATATATATTTTTATATATATTTTTTAAATATATATATAATATTTTTTTATGTGTGTGTTTATAAATACAGGCACACATATATATATATATATATTTATATATATATAAATATCTATGTGTCTACAAATCTAATTATAAATATTTATATTTATTTACATATATTATATTTTAAAATTTTTAAACATATATTATAATATATGGATAAATATAGATTTTTTTCAGTACACACACAAATATAATTATATATATATTCACATTATATATACATTAGTTTTATAGGTATATAAATATTCATACATTTTTATCTTAAGTAAAATGGATATTATAATTATTTAGATATGGTTTATATATATATAAATATATTTTTTCTGAAAATTTGTTTACATATTTATCTATAAAATTAAATTTTTATGTGTGAATTTATAATAATATGTATACATGTGTATATATGTATTTATAAATAAAGCTACATTGTGAAAATGAGAAAATATAAAAACCATAATATCAATATAAATGTATACCTCATGACAAAATTTACTCCCCACTAAAAAAGGCAAAAATACTCCCTTAAACAGGGATAAAATTACATCATATGTTAAAAAATTGGGATACCCCAACTAAAAACATAGTTTTGGAGGAGATTTGGACATCATTTAGCCTCAAATATTGTGACTAGGGGTTTTACCTACTCACTTGTGCATAGAGAACCTCATAGTATTCAATTTGATATGTGGTAGAGCCCAATACAGACACCTGGATCAATGTTTGTGGTCTTTTGTAGTTTATGTAATATTTTAAACTTATCTTAGACTATTCATTAATTCATTTAATTTTCTTCCAAATGTTATTAAATGTCTATTACTAAATAATAATTAGAAGATTATTAAATAATAACATTTTTTAATTATTATATAATTTGTTTTTACTAAATATCTTATATGTTAAGTGTAAATGCCTATTTAGTCTTATCCAGAAGATATTTAATATATATTTTATATTTATATATTAATATATTATTTTAATGAAATGTATTTTTTTTAATAAAATATACCTTTTATAATCTATAAAACCTATTGTTTTAGAATTGATAAAATGTATACTTTTTTAGTGATAAGAGACACTGTTAAATGAGCATTTTATCTACATTTATTTAGCACTCATAAAAATGTGATTTTATCAATGCTTTTTTGTGCTTATAAAAGTTCCCCCTTTATCATCATTTTTTCAAAACACTGAAAAATGGTGGTTTTGCATAATACTGAATCTATGGTATATCTAGGACAATTAATTTAGGTTTCGTGCATTGCACTATAAATAAACATCCTTCATCTAATAAAGGATCTTGTTGATGTTTATTTTTTATATATTATAAATGATTCTAAAACAATAACTCTACTAATTAAAATTTTTATAACCATTACTACATATCAAATGAAATTCGGTGTTATATATTATCAGTGCTAGCTAAAAGCTTTGTTAAAGGGGTTGATTTTATCATCACTAAAAAATATCATGATATTGGGTGATTTTATCAGTTCTAAGACAAAAGAAATTAAAAAATAACCCTTTATTAATGCTTTTTTAACAATAATAAAAGGATCCATTATAAGTTATTTTGTCTATTCCTAATAAAAGAAACCTTTGAGAATACTAAAAAATAACAAATAAATTCCCCTTTATCAATGCTACAAAAATGGAGATAAAAACCACTTTTATCAACAATTTTGTTTTAGTGATGATAAAATCACGGTTTATAAGTGTTTTTGTTAACATTGATAAAAGATATATTTCATGAAAAATATATTCTTTTTGAAAACATATATTAATATTTAAATATATCTATATTGATATAAATATATTCAATATTATTTTCATAACACTAAATATGAAATTAAACATGGTATATAAGATATTTAGTGCAAAAATGGATTATAAAATAGATAAAAAATATTATTAATTAATAATTTGTAAATTATTATTGTGTAATAATAATATAATTTGAATTAGAGGGCATAAAAATCAAATAAATTAATGAATGATCTAAGATAAATTGAAAACATGACTTGAAATTCCAATAGCCATATCTTTTTATCTGGGTGTTTGTTTAGGATCAACCACATATCAAATATAATATTTTAGAATATATCTAGGGCATGTTAACCCAGGGGTACCATGGTCACTAGTTTTTCAATGTCAAAAAATCTCGAAAGGCCTATAAGATTTATTTTTTAGTTTGGATGCCTGATTTTTTAATATTCTTTGCGATTTGACCTCTTTTTAATAGGTATTCTTCCCTTTTTTTAGCGGAGAAATACTTTTTTACCAAGGATTACATTTATAGAGATATTATGGTTTTGAAATTTTATAGTTATTCATATTGTAGTTTTATTTATAATTAAATATAAAAATATTTGTTTATATTTATATATAATAAATCAAATATAAAAACTAGTATTTAAACACATTTTCATAAGATTATATTTTTCAATATATAAACCGTATAGAAATAAATATTTATTATTCATTTTATTTAAAATAAAAAATATCTGCTTTTTCCATATATAAATGAATTAATATATATATATATGTAAATAAATTATATATAAATGTATTTTTATAAATATATCATTATCCTTAAATATATTATATAAAATTATTTATAATAAATATTAATAAATAAATTATTAAACTTTTTATCTAAATATACAATTATATTAAATATGTATAAATCTATATGTAAATATATAAATATATCAATATATATGTAATGTGTAAAACTTATATCTAATAATACAATATTATGTAAAAATGAAAAAATTTATTTAAAATTATTTATATAAATCATACAGAAATAAATATTATCAATTTTAATTAAAATGATATCTAAACATTTTTACTTTATATAAATATTTGAATATATATAAACTTGTAAAAATGTATATATAAGGATTATATATAAATATGTGTGTGTATTAATAAACAAATATATATTTTCATTTATATTATAATACATATAAATAAATATTAATATATAATATAATTAAATAAATAGAGGTGTATATATATGTATATCTGACACATAGAAACATATATTTTATAAATTTAATTAAAAATAATTATAAAAATACATATAAGTAGATGACTAAAAAGGATGTATGTAAATAGAGGTTGATATGGAGGAAAAGGAAAGGTCCATTCTCACGACTCTGAGCATTCGTGCTCGAAAAAAACACCCTAGAAGCATCAATATACACTCATATGTTTCGAGACACCAAATCCCATATTAGGACTCCAAGAAACCAAAGTATTGAGAATGGGATGTGATGCATGGCCTTCACTAGTTCTCTGGATTTTTGGGTGGTAACGTTTCCCTAATCAAGGATCATATTCCTCAAAGGATCATCCAAAAAGGCCCCATCGTGCATTTCTCGGCCTTAGATGGACCCATCTAAGATAAGACAAATTTTTGAAATAATTATTACATCACTCACATCTCTCTTTCTAAACGTATGATGCCCTAGAATGTTTCTGATTCAGTCCCTCAACTCACTGTGATTTGGGGGTTTTTTGATTTCAAATGTTTCTCAATTGGTCGAGGGTTTTTTCATCTGATTTTTCATTCTTCCAAACTAAAAGAAAATGTATGGGGTTTTGGTTCTCTCAATATCTAGCCAGATATTATGATGATTCACAACTGTTCTTTAAATTTTAATTTACCTGTATTTAAAAAAACATGGGCTCAGATATGGATTAAAATTCACATATTGAATTGGGTACTTTGGCACCCCGAGATAAATTATAATATTTCCTCTCCCATTGGAATTCCACTAATAATGGATTCTTCTACATAAATGGTTTTTTACGGCCACTTTTCATGGTTCTTAGTTGAAATATATTTTATCTCTCATTTTATTGAAAAAGTATTTCCCTCTCCTCGACAAGATAAAATCTTCTTGAATATTGAATATGAAACATATCCCACCTTTTTAAGAGACTTGTGGTATAATTAGGCATAAGAAGTATGTTTAAAAAAGAGATATAGTATGTACTTACTTTCAAATGAATGGACTTGACATAAAATAATGTCACAGGATTAAAAAGTACACACCTCCTTTGTGTTCTAATGATCAAAGTAAGGATGTTGTTATTACACCTCTCACCTTTTTAGAGCCATACCAATCTCAGGTATACCCCCCTTGTAAGAGAAGTCTAAAAACATTTCTAAATCCTTACACATAGAGGATGAAGGTGTTTAATCCGATGATTATAAATTTACTTCCATGCCCAAATTAACATTGGTTGATGCTCTTGATGAGGAGCGGTTTCCTATAGAAATGGTTTCATTTAAAGATGCATTGTATAAGGGACTAGTGGATGATAATTCTGATGTAATTTCATATGACAGTCATGAAGACATAGAGTCTTCAATTCAGAATGAGGTGGATTTTAACTTGTCTTAGGAAGGGAAGATGATTACCTCCATGAAAGGGTTGTCTAAAATTAAAGTGGTCACATCAAAGAAATCTAAAAATAAAGTGGATTCTTCTATGATGAAGACTTCTAAGTACACTGTTGATAGTGAAAAACTTGTGTTCTCTACTGAGGAATTAAATCTCAGTGGAAGGGATAAAAAAGCTTCCAAAATTCCCATCTCCCCTAGATATAAAACAACCATGGATATTCTTCTTGTTCTACACATGGAATCTTGAATGAAGAATAGTTTTGATGGATCAATTCAGGTTCATCATGAATCTATTTTTACCCATACATCTGGTTATACTGCTATTCACCTGGATGGGGTCTATAAGACTCTTGTGTAGCTATTCACGGGGGTGGTTTTAGAGTCCCTAAAAACAATAATTTCTTACTTAGAAAGGCCGAAAGGGTTGGTGAAGCGATTAACGATGGATATCCTTCTGCTTCCCATTTGGGAGATCCTACTACCCAATGATCTGGTAATAATGTTATTAATAAATCACATGGGGACATTTATGTACCCCTCCTTAAATCCACTAAGATATAGATGATCCTTGAAATGGGTTATCAATCACCTCATGGTAATATGTTTGAATATACAGTTGAAAATTTTCCTTTGGTTGTAAGTGCATGAAGCATCAAAGGTGCTGGAAAATGGGTTCCCCAATCAGCATTGCTCACAAGAAACCATATACAAATCGAAGCACAAAAAACACCTATGATATTCTTTCCTCTGAATGTAGTGAAGAATAAATAGTATGCAGTTATGGTGGAACTATTGTTAAAAAAAATTGGTTTTTAGTGATGAGGAACCATTAGATGATGGAGGTGTTTTGTGGATGCATGTCAAAACCTGGTGAAGAGGACCACATCATCGTGGTTGAGGAGGACCCGTTTCTCATCATAGAATAAATACTAAATTTAGTGAAAATTTATTTCAACTGTTATGTTTATAGAACATTTATGTATTTTCATCCATCCCCTTTCTTTACTTTTCATATAATAAAGGGGCCTTTGCACCTCAATCTGTTCCAAAAAATGTATGTAAATATATATAAATATATAGAAATATCATAAAATATAGAATAATAAAAGCTAGAGCTAGAGGTAAAAGGGTTCAAATTATAGAGGGGGAGGTCATGTGATTGAGTCTCGACACCCAAATAGGTGAACATGTACCCAATAAATAGAGAAAACCTGAAAATGCGGCATTCAAATAGTCATAATGGGTGGGTGTGTGAGTGTGAGAGCAAGGGGTGGGTGAGGGGAGTGATAGAACTCAAAAAATAATTTTTTAAATTATTCTTAATCCCATAGAATGTTAAATTTAATCATATAAAAATCACACAAGTTTTACCAGAATCCAATAATATGGATTTTAAAGGGTCCTTCTTACTGGGATTCTTGATGTCAAAAATAAAGTCCAAAAGGCCACAATCATTTTTTCATAATTGTTTTTGATATTATCTTTCAAAATTTGGAGAAATTGTTAGTGGGTGAAGTAATTGTTTAATATATTGAATCCCTCACTTCCACATTCACCTTTGAATCCATAAGCCCATCATGCACCACATTCAACCTTATAGTGTTCGATGAAAGGGATTGAGGAGTAGAGGAACTATATTCTGGATTTTCATCTTAAACCTCCCTCCAATACCATTGAATTACACTACATCAACTGATCTTAAAAACAAAAAAACCTCAATTTTTATCTTATATTACAACACACACCATTCATGGTATCGTGATGGGTTTTTTCTATGATAACTGTGACAAAGGGACAGATTGGAGGCTCGTAATGAATTGAAAAATCAATAAAATGGAAAAAACCAGATGATATTTTATAATAGTAGGATCTATGAGTTATTTCATATAGATTCATATTATAAAATGTCTCCTTTCAATTAATTTAATCATTTGATAACTTATGTTACATGCAACACCATGGTTTACTAAACCACAAAAAACTAATATCATTATTTTTTAAACACAACCATTATTACATAGTCATTGTACATGTCAATATCATAATGAATAAAAAAATTTAAAAAAGTAATTATAATGGTTTCATATAAATAAATCGTATTGATAAAAAGGTGTTTTATTTTTATTAAAGAAAATACATTCTTTGAATAATAAAATTTTTTCAAAAACTAATTGTATTTCTTTTTATTAACAAATAATAAAAAAAATGTTTGACAATTTTAAAAAATTTACTTGAAAAGATAAAAATCATTTTTATGATCAACATGTCAAAATGATCTCGGGGTGAATTTTTTTATTTTTATGAAAATATTAATATTTCAATAAATATTGAAAAATAATAGTTTTTATTGAATTTTTTTTTGGTTTATGGAAATTTTATCGTTTCATTAAGTTTTATAGTGGTTACAAATGTAAAATTAAGTCAATTATAATATAATTAATTCAATTTAAGTAATTTTAATCAATTTTATATTCAATTTTCATATAAAAACTTTTTCTTTTAATGGTTATCTCTTTGGAAAAATGTTTTTAGTCGCGTTTATAGGTTTAATTTTAAATTAAAATTTTCCATTTCTGTGAGTTGTATTTATAAAAATGGATTTCATATTTTTAATTTGAATAATTAATATTATATATTAAAATAAATTTAATTGTTGAACCTAATTAATATTAAAAATAATAAAATTTAATTATTTTCATTATGTAAAAAATGTGTTTATCAATGTTAAACAAAAAATATAAGTGTTAAAAATGACCAAAAACTTTTCTAATTCATATTTTATAGCCAAATTCATACCACATAATCTATAAGGTTCGATAATGACCAATTTTTTATCTTTTTGGTAAGTGAAAAACGTGGGTACACATTGTTCTTTTTGAAAATTACTAGTGTGACATCTCCCACACTTATAAAAGGTAACCCCTCTCCTCTACTCATCACACCACCAAAATCATTTTGTTTGACCAATACCTTTACCTAATCCAGTCCGAATTCCCATTTTTTATAATAAATCCATCCTATGAAGGATATTGTTGCTAACCTAAAGAGGTTGTTCGTAGAAGACTTATCATTCATAAACCAGTGATTTTATTATATTTCATCCTCCACCTTATTAAAATATTATTAAAATATTATTAAAATATTATATTAAAATAAAATAAGTAGCTTAAATATACATAGATATTATTATGGTATTTAAATTTTTTATATTAATCTCATATTCCTTAAAAGGTGTTAAATTTTCAATCGAGTGTATGACAGACTACCACCTCACGAACTGACATAATTCTTTTTACATCACCACTTATCATGAATTAATAAAACAATGGATTTAAATTATATATATATATATATATATATTATTTATAAATAAATTTATCTCTGTAATTATAAATAATTTATACCTTTTTGACATCATAACCTGTTGGAAAATAATAATGTCACTCTTGTGTATGACAAAATATCTTCTTATGAAGCAATTTGATGTGTTTTTGACTTTAATTTTACTTGGATGATAATAAGGATATTTTAAATAAATATATATTATATATATAAAAACATTATACTTATTTAATTTTTATATTTATTTTCCATTCCATGGGGAATACGATAACATCGCTCACATGTATGACATATTTCTTCCTCATGAAGCGATGTGACTCATTATTCACTAAAAATTTACATGGAATGTAATATGTATAAATTTAATGATTATAAGAAATATATATGACCTAAAAATTATTCTATAAATTTAAGATATTTTTTACCATTCTTTCATTTCATCCATCAAGAAAATGGAAACAATATTCATGCGTATGCATAGCCTATCGTCTCCATGAATGGTTTCATTTTATATCTATAAAGTTTATGGATTACTCTAAATTAATGTATAATAAATATATATGATATTTCTATCATGGTAAAATTTATATAGATGTTGGAGCCATGATTAAATTATGGGTACTATAAATACTAAATCAAAACCTATATGAAAATCAAAATAGTCATTACCTGAAATGTGATTGAAAACATGAATTATTAATAAAAGGGTATAAGGTCATCTATAAATTTATATTGGATTATATATAAAATTTCCGTTTCTAAATCTTTTTATAATAAACCTATATTTATTATAAATCTTATTATATTGTTTATAAAGAAATTCGAAACTTAAGGTAATGGATTTCTAGTATCACTTTTATTTTGGGGAGACATGTGCCATATTCACCACTTATTTTATGTTGTGGTGTATATAATTACGATGAATATATTTTAAATATTATTTTCATAATAATTATAGTATAAAAATATCCATTTATTTTTATCTCTTTCACAGTACTTACAATTCAAATGTTACCAAAGTGATATGGGTTTGATGTTAAAATCTCTGTTTTTATCAGGGTTGTACTTGATAATGATTTTAATAATGAAATATTATGATCTATTTTTAAATAACATCATGATATTTATTCTTCTATGTTTATTTATTTATAATTCATATATTCCCTTCATTTTACTCTGACTATGTACTCCAGATTCCAAAGGAATGTTTTTAATGAAAACAGTCTTTATTTCCCTCTTTGGTCAAACCCACTTTTTCTTCTATATCAATGTTTTCCAAAAATAAATCAAAAAAAGTTACCATTCCTTTGTGGTTTTTTAATGTCATATATACACTCTTTTTATGTTTAAATAAAAAATTAAAATGAATTTTCAAGTCATTTTACAAAAAATTCTCATTTGTCTTTTACTAAAAATGTGAAAGGAATATGGGTTGTAAACATCTTTGGAATGAATGGAATTTTCTACCATCAAGGTAGATAAATGATTTAAAGGTTCATTTATATGATTACAATGTTATATTAAAAAAATAATGTTGAATTTTTTTATGAATTTTTATTTTAAAAAATTATTTTCAAAGTGGAAAGGTTATTTTCCACATGAAATGTTCAAAGTGATACTTCAAAATCATTTTCCAGATAAGATTAAATCCTTTTAAATTACTTAATATTTATGGGGGTAATGATATAATAATACCTTATTTATTATTTCTCTAGATATTTTATGTCTATGATGACAAGATGTTTATGAAACCAGTTCCTTTTCCATTTATTTTATATGATGAAACGATGAAATGTTTATGAAACTAATTTGTTTTCCAGGGGTTATTCAGTAAATAAATGTTTATAAAAACCATTTAATTTAATGGGTTATGATATGATGAATGTTTTATGATCTTATGTAATAAAAAAATTATTTTTTATGTGATGTGTAGGGACCCATATCTCCCTCAATATCATTGGTTAATGATTAATGATATTTGGGATCAGAGTGTACAATAGAGGTTATCCCAATCCTAAAATATGGTGCATTAGAGGTTATTCCAAACTTGAAAGAGGTTATGTGGGAGGCTATCCCATGATATAAGCAGGTACATCGGTGTTCATCCCCTATCATATATGTTATGAACACCATTGTGGATAGCGATCACATAATATTTTCTATGCTTATGTGTATTCCATAAATATATATTTTATACTAATGTTATGATCACATGGCTCATGATATTTGATCCCATTATGATTGATGTCTTATTAACTTCCATTATTTACTTCATAACTCAATTTTATGATCAATTATATGCATGGTATGGTTTTAAAAATGTTTTTAAAATGTTCAAATACCCTTTTACTCATTTTATATTGATATATCTCTTATTTTACCATAATATGAATATATGATAATCCATTCCTATGTTTCCTTTCACCATGTTATGAATAAAGGTATTATGTATGATTTGTCTACGAAGGTTTCTAGTTATGATAAACTTAATGGGGATGACATTGCCCACTTACGCACCAATTTTATATTCCCCATGTTTCTAAGGGAACTAGACCTAAATGATTATGGAATGAACTGTTTAGGTATGTAATGAATATTCATCTATTAATATGTCATATTTATGAGTAAGAAGTTTTTGAATTTATATAGTGATTAGGACCAATTTAAACATATATAACCCACACAATATGGTTATGAACTTAAAAAGAACTCCATGATCCCTAAGGGATAGATACTAGTGACATAGGTCTAAGTGTGTGAATTGGGGAGAAAGTTACCCATTAATTTTTATAAAATTATTAATAGACTATGCAATGTAAAATCTATCATTATTTTTTAAAATATATGACACAGAGACAAAAAGGGAACCTTATATAAATAAGAAATTAAAAAATGTGAATAAAAAACATTACCTTAAGAACATGCACATAAAAAATAATTTTGGTAACCATTATAAAGATAAGACGAATCAAAGGAAAATTGATTTTGGGACCTCATATATTTAGCTCCAACACTGGTGAAATATTTTCCAAACCAACCATACATAGAATAAAAATAACATGGAAGAAAAAAAAGTAGCTAAGATACCTATCACACATATCATAGAGATAAATGTAAATAATAGGGGAAATAAATTGTGTGATCATAACAAAATCATTATGTAACTAACCATGATTCCATCATATATGAACTATCCTCAAATGTTTCCTTGAATCAATAAAATCATTTACATAAATATAGAAATATATTTTAACCAATAATGATCTCCAAAGAATATAATATAAAACACATAAACTATAGATAGGTAAATAACAAACCATAATTAAATAACCCTCTAGGACAAGAGGTTCTATACATGAACTAAATGTATGAAGCCGTGTAGTTGGTGTTAACGAAATACCAATTTGGGTAATCATTATTCCCATTCAATAAGTCAAGAGAGGCTATTCCAATATATATACCAGTTTAAAAATGTACTCATATTTACCCATACGTATAAGTAGATGTGTATAATGAAATCACAATCCTTAAAATCCTCCCTAATTATGTAATCATGGTCAATTCAACTAAGTAAATCTAGAATTCCATCCCTGGGAATATGAGAATGGATTTAAAGATTCAGAGAAAATATTACAACCCACCCTAATAATTATCTAATAGGTCCCATGAAGTCATGTATTTATATCATGTTTTGTTCCTTCCACTTGTTTTGGTTAAACAGTACATATATACAGATTTTATAATGACAATACAAAATATCCCAATAGTACAAATGTCCATAATCAAAGAATAATTCATGAAAAATAAGAATATGTAAATAATTTTTATAAAGCATTATAATTATCTCAGTAAATATGATCAAGTTTAAAATTTCTATTAATAAAATGTATGATCTATAATATAACAATTTTAGAAAATACAAAACAAATAATCATATACATAAACATGATTTAAGGACAACTAGATCCCAAGTTACCCTAATGCATAAAGGGATATGATAAATGGACACTAAATAAAATATTCCATAAATTGGGAACAATAGAGATAAGTCATGTTGCATATAATCTATGATATGGAACTGGATTAATGATCAATATTTTCTATCAAAAAAGGAACTAAAAATATATTAACATTCATAGAATAGAGTTGGGAATAAATCAATGTCCATTAAACCATACCTAAATTTGAACTATCTTCTACACATGGGTAGTGACAATTATACATTAGGATTAATATGTGGTGTTCCAAGTATAATTCTAGTTTTAGACAACACATACATGGTATATTCTCATTAATGAGAGATTAGTTGAAAACATATATTTTAAATAAATTTTATTCAAAAATAAAATATTCATTTTTTGGAATCAACTTTTTATATATCATAATTTTGAGTAATTAATATATCGAAAATTATAATTAAAATCACATACCTTTATAAGAAATAAAAATAACATAAAATTTTAAAATAGAAATTATTTTATATAATTGATTTATAGAAAAAATATCATCAATGTGAAGAAGTGTTCAATACTTTGTATGAAAGGATTAATATATAAGTTTCCCAAATTATTATCAAGTTTTCATTATCCCCAATTAAGTTAATGACTCACATCACTTACTTCCAATTTAATTTAACCCAGTTGCCACCTCACCAATGATGAAACACATCTCCCAAGTTATGATTCGATCATTATATTTTAACTCATATAGGTTACAGTGGGATGAAATGGTTACATAAAAGAGCTTTACTTATTTTAAAATTGATCACAATACACATTTTCATTTCTTACTCCATGAAGGAGTTGACACATAAGTTCATTATGGGTTTACAAAGTTTCTTGGTAAAAACATGAATTTGTAAAAAAAAATTCATATCTCTTTAAAGATTTTTCAAACACTCTAATGAAAATAAATTTCACTAAACAAAATATATACAGGTGATTTCTTCCATGTTAAAATTAATAATTCTTAAAGGCTACTACAACCTATAAGGAACCATAAATTAGGTTATTTTTCGACTATATAAATAATTTTATTAATTTTTAAGGTTTCCTTTAAATATTCATAACTAAGTGACTAATTATATCATATAACATTATTACCACTTTAATATATTTTAAAAATTTATAAAGAGAATGTATGATATCTACCATTGACATCAAACATAAAAACATTATTCATATATTAGATAACAAAATCAATGACAATATATTTCAAAAATTAATTTTTTCACATGTTAAGGATAAGAAATTATTTATAAGTCATTCAAGCCAGATTTTTTTTACTTGAACAAGTGGAATGAAAATTTGTTCTACGTATGAATGGGTGTTTTCATAGAAAATTTCATTAAAATTTTATTTATTGTATTTCATTAATGCATTTGAATTAATTCATTATAAAATTATTATATTTTCATTTATTGGTTTTAGAAAATTAGAGGTTTAAGATTCCAAAGAAAATTTTAAGAAGCTTCATATTGGATGGAACAACCTACCATGAATTTATCCTTGATAAAGCATTTCTTACACTCCAATATCTCTATGTAATTCCATAAAAATAATCAATCCATAATTGACAACGATTAAAAATAAGAAATCCATGGAAACTAAACTAATGTAAAGAAAACTTAAGAAAAAACCCATGAAAACCTAGGTAGAACATTAAAAAAATTATAAGAGACACAAATTATATAAAATAACAAATAGAAAATTAATTAAGAATCCCTAGATTATAGAAACAAATTAGGAAATCCCTAATAAATATCTTACATGATGGAACAAAACCTAGTCTTCGAGAAAACACTATAAAAGAGTCACTTCACACTCTCTCAACCAAATGGAGACGGGAGAGGTGTACTTAATTATCTTTCAACAAGTATTTGGGTAAAAATCATAAAAAGATATCATTTAAAATAATGGTTAAGAATGATAATTTTTATAAAAATATGGTAGAGGATATGAAGAGATTACCAAGCCTTGGGCGTGTAGAAGGCCACCCAATTCCATGATTAACTTGAATGGATTGAAGGATTCCAAGTGGATACCCATGAGAGAGACCAAGTGGAATTTAGATGAGTGAAAATTAGGCAATAATAGAGTGAGGTAAAAGGATTAATGGGGAATAAGGTAAAATAAATATTTATAAAAAAATTTAAACTACTTGTTACCCAGTGGAGCCCTAATGGATCCCCCTCCCTCCCTGAGTCTTTGACTGATTTATATGTATTTGCTTATTGATTGACTATTCCCCTGAGTGTTTACAAAACTTGTATAGGTTTCTGAAGAGAAAGGGTTTCCTAATAAGGTTCATATGACCTATTACATGTTTCCTACTTGGGTGTTGGTATGACTCTGAGTTTATTTATGTTATATTTCATAGTTGGGATCATGTACGCCCCTTGGATTTTGATAATGGTATTATGCTAAAAAACACCCAATAATTTTCTAGAATAGGTATTTCTAATCTCAGTTTTCATGTTAATACTCAAGGATCAAGGATAAATTATATAAATGTGTTTCTGTTTTTATTTATTTCTACAAAGAATATCAAATTTTCATGCATTGTATAAACTATTTATATCAGGTACCCCATTATTGGTTCTATACTATGATGTAATAACACCTTGATTATGTGTCCATGAAAGATTGGTACTGGAATAGACAACACTATTCATGAGTTCAGGTAGAACAATGGCCTATTGTTTCTTCATCAATTGAGAAAACATAGATAAAGTCTAGGTAAATAGAGATAGTGTGGATTTATTATAGTATTAAGGAATCTATATCATTTTATTTTATTTTATTTTATTTTTATATTGGGTTGTCTCGATGGGTGACTAGTTTTGAACTGTATTCAACATTTTATTTGATATACCATTATTGTTTTGTTTATCTTATATACTCGAATTTTTTATGTAATACTTTCTGGTAATTTTAGATGTTATTTATCACTCTAATATATGGTTATAGTCTCTCCATGATATTACCATTGACCCGTGAAACTAGTTTATAGCCTCTGTAATATGGTGAGGTGTGTTTGAGATCCTATAGAACCTCAGTCCAGTTAATGAAGTGTAAATCGGGCTTGGGTGTTACCAGGAAATTCATGAATTAAGAAATAGGGGAGATAATTCATGTCACACAAAATCCGAGAGGTAAATTCATCTCATGTTTAAATCATTATAATACAAACAAGGAAATATGTATGATTTCTATATATATATAAGTGTTATAGGAATAAATCATATTCTTTTATACCCTATCAAAACAAGTCTCTATGTCATACACTTAGGTAGTAACTAGCATACATTATGAATTTTGGTTGTTATCTAAGTATAATAATGATATTAGCTAACCCATACAAAAAGTATTTATGTTAAAGGGAATTGATTTGAATCCATTTTATTTAATGTAATTTTATCAAAAAAATTGGTTTTTTCATAATTTAAATAAAATATTGAGAAAAAATATTCTTTAGTTATTTAGATATAAAAAACATACATCTGTTCTCAAACTTCATAAGAATGTTATGTGATATAAAACTTAAAAGAGAAATATTTTTCTAAAAATAATTACCTTAAAAAGTTTTTTGTATAAAAATGAGGAAGTACTGCAGGATTTATAAAAAATAGAAGAAAGTATAAGTTTTCAAAAATAAATATTTGGATTAGGTTAACCCAAATTAAATTAAATAGTCTCATCATTCTATTCCACTTTACATTAACCATTTCATGACCTTCATGTTCATAAAACACAAAACTATATTTATGTATAGATCATTAAATAATAATTAACAAATGTTCTATTGGGGATGAGTTGTTTCATAGATAATAAGATTCTTGGATACAAAAGTGATAATTCAATTTAATGAGTTGTCACACTATGAATTATCTCATTTAATGTTCTCTTAGTGATTTTAATTGTTTGTATTTTTTAAACTATGATTGAGTATCATTATATTTTTTGAGGTGTTTATTTAAGAATTGACCTTTTTTATGTGCATTAACATTATTTTGGAGTGTTGAGGTAATTTTTTTAGTAAAATATTTAATTCTATGCTATATGAATGAAATTTACCTTATGCATTAAAAAATCTAATATGTGTGTAAGGATCATCTTAGTGGCTACATAATCATGATTTTGGATTCTATGTAAGAATGAACTATCAAAGTAAGAATCAATTTGGAGTGTGTATGCTTGATTATTAGGTGTGCAATGACCATCTAGAATGTGTATAAACATAATTCAGACCTTTGTAAAGATGATCCAAACACAATAAGCCTAATATATTTAAACACAATCTTATACTATATAAGCATCTATCCACACACATAAACACCATTCCATATATATATGGATTATCATTGTGATGTTTTTTGTGGTTTATTTATTCTATGAAATAAAATATTATATAATTTTAATATTCAAAATAAAATACACATAAAAATGAATATGATAATAATAATATATTAAAACATAACATTTAAAATTGTAATAAATATGTTTAGAGTGATATTTTTAAATGGATAAACATTTTATATATCCATTTTAATTTTTGATCTGGTTTATCTTAATATTTTTTTCAACTCAATTATGAGCTTACTAAAGTTAAGTTTCCAAAAATCATTCTGGTATATTTTTTTACGATGTGTTGATTCCTTATAGTTCATATAATCACATGAAACTATTTTTGAAATGGTTCAATATTTTGTTTTTAGAATGGATATTCTTACTATTTAGTAGTTCTACCATGTAGTGATGTGTGTTTATAGTTATTGAAAAAAAAATAGTTTTAGTAGGTTTAATTAATTCCGAAAAAAAGGTTGGGATCTTAAACTCTTGACAAGGGTGACTACCAAGTTGTGAAAAAAGGGGTATAATGAGGTTGGATGCATCAATATAGTTTTGTGTGCACTAAAGGAGTTAGAGGAAGCACCAAATATCATCAGAGGTACTGTTTTTATTGCTTATTCTATGGTTATGAAATTATCATATATTAGTAAAAATCATTCCATTATATCATCCAAACATATCTATGTGTTGGGATTAAAATAAAAGACCATGCCCTCAATTGTGACCTTTTACACTCATTTGGGAAAGTAGTTAGATAAAGGTTTTAGATGACTCTTGTGTTATATGATAATTTTTACCATGAAACCATATGATATTTTCTATTTCTTGATATTTATATCATTTATCTCATTATTTGTGTGGATTGGATGATTAGATATAAATACCAGATAAATTGTTATCATCATCTGGTCTGGTTTCTTTCTTTATATGGATTTACTCATGTCTTTGAGGGAGAGTGTGGTCTTACATATTAGAGAGTAGGTACTACTGTTCCTAGTTCTGAGATTCCTTAATGAAATTTTTTAGAGATGTTTCTCTATGTTTATTTTTCCAATTTTAGTGGCCATATTTTTTTTGGTGGTGAGTGAGTATCCTGATGTTTTTATAGACAATTTTTTTTGGTTTCTTCCTTAGAGGTAATTTGGTTTATCTATATACATTATTTAAGGTATGGGTATCATTTCTTTACCTTAATAGCATATATCACTGATTGAATGGAAATAATTAATGGTTCATCTTGAGTATCTTGTGGCTAAGGTATCTATGCATCCAAGTATTTCCCATTGGGTATTTCCACAGACTATTAAAAAGGAGGTTGTTGGTAGTCTGTGACATTATTTTGATTACTAGAATCATGATCAGGTTATATTTAAGAACAAATATCCCTTTCTCACGATTTATGACCTTTGTGATCTTCTCATGGGATCCTGGTGATTTTAAAAAATAGATTTGAGATCAGGATACCATGTATAGAGGATCTAAGAGGAAGATATTCCTATGATAGATTTCATGATTATGAATGGGTATTATTAGTATCTAACCATATTTTTTTCCTTACTCACGATCGTAATGTATTTATGCATTCATGTAATAGAATATTGAATTGGTTTTTTGGTTTATTTCATGGTCATTTTTGTGGATGATACCCTTGTTTATTACACTTCAGAACAAGATCATGCTGATCATTTTAATATCGTTTTTGGAATCTTGAAAGATCATAATTTTTAAGGGAATCTCTTAAAATATCACTTTTGAATTCATGTAGTACAATTTATGGGCCATGTTATTTATTTGAAGGGTGAATTAGTGGATCCTTGGATGATTCGAGTGATTGTGTCTTGGGTGTATCCCGAAAATGTATCTGAAATCTAGAGTTTCTTAAGATTATTGGGTATTGTTGGAACTTTTTCATGTCTTCTCCCAGATTAGATCAATTATGACAGATTTAATCTATAATGGTGTGAGGTTTTATTGGAGTGATAAATATCAGAGATCTTCTGAGGTGTTAAAAGGGACCTTGAATTCAACTCCATTCCCAATTATTCCTAATTTCTATTTGGGATATGAGGTCTACATTGATACCTCACATATGTGTTTGGGTTATCTCATGATAGTGGGAAGATATTTGGTAACCTATGTTACTTTTTAATTATCCCCTCATGAAAATAACTACTCCATTTATGATATGGACACGACAGTGGTGATGCAAACTCTTAAAACATATCACCACTACCTCTTTAAGGAGTGGTGTATAATGTATTTAGATCAGAAGAGTCTAAAGTATATTTTCACTAATAGGGATATGAATGTGAGACAGATTAACTTGATAGACTCCCTTCAAAAATTTTATTTTGTTATTAGATACACCCTTAGAAAAGTAATTGTGGATTCATATGATTTTTTTAGAAAATTACTAACTCATGCAGTGAAGGAATCGATGGAGGAGTGGTTATTGTTGGAAATGTTTTCTATGATGTACATGGATAACAGGAGATCTAACAAACCACAATTCTTTTCTTGTAATAAGGTTGTATCATCTATGAATTATTAGATTCCACATGTACATTCTGAGTATGTAGATTCTCAATACCTTAGTAGGATTCCATATGGTGGGGCGACCATACATGAGTTGTCTCTATATCCTGACAAGGATTTAAACATTTGAGTCTATATGGTTGTTCCAATTTTCCTAAGATAGGAATTAATGGATATGTGGAACTGGTCTAATTAATTAATTATTACATGAGATGTTAATCTTATTGGTAGGGAATTAGATGATCAATGATGTATTTTCTATCTTAGTTCCTTACATGTTGATGAATAAAGATGAAACATCATAGGCCTAATAGTTTTCTAAAACCCTTACCTATTCTTGTATGGAAATGGGAAATGATGTCCTTTTAATTTTTTATTGGGCTACCTTGGACTCCTAGTGGTAGGGATGTAATATGGGTGATTATTGATCAACTCAAAAAAATAGTGCAATCCTTACCTATCAAGGAGTCAAAAATGGTAGATAATCTTTGAAAATTTTATACACAAGAGATTATCAGAGTCTATAAAGTATTATTTACTATAGTTTTATGTTGATAACCTCTCTTCACAACCTAGTTTTTCATTTAATTTCAAGTAGTTATGTGTTCTCTATTAAATTTAATTACAATTCATCATCCCCTGATGGATTTCTAGAGTGACTGATATATCTAGATTCTTGAAATTGTGCTTTGGGCATGGATGTTGAATTTAGTGGATCTTGAAAAAAACATATTTCATTGGTGGATTTTTTCAATAAAAATAACTATCATGAAATGATAAAAATGGTTGTATTTAAGGCCATGTAGATCAACTATTTTTTTTGGAAAATTTTGGATAATGATATTTGGTTGCACTGAGCATTTTTTAGCAGATGACGAATATTTTTCAATTGATCAGGATAATGTTATATATAGATAATAGACAAAAAAATCATAGGTTGAAGAGTATCATTTTCCATTAGAATTTATGTTAGATGATTGGATTTTCCTCATATTTAATCCTGATTGAGAAATATACATTTTGGTGGTAGTGTAAGTTTTCATCTCATTATGTAGGCCCATTTGAGATTGTGTAGCAACTCAAGAAGATTTCTTATTAATTAGAATTACCTACTCATTTGAATCTTATCCATGATTTGTTCCATGTTTCCAAAATAAATATGTATTAGTAGGAGAATTCCCATTTGATTTAGTGGGAGGAAATTAATGTTGAATAGGATACCTCTGTGTTTGAAATGAATGTTCAGATAATGGATTGACATGATAAAGTGATCCATGTAAATATGATCCAATTGTTTTTGGTGAGATTAAAGGGTTGTAGGGAAAACCACAATACATTGAAGCATGAATAATTGATGATACAACAAAATCCAAATATATTATTTATGTTTGTGAACATGAGACTTTCTGGGGTTATATAATTTCATAGTGGGGAGAATTGTTATTCCCTATGGGTTATTAGTATAGTTAATATTGAGCATGTTTTATCTGTTCTGAGGTTATACAAGATTTGGGGTTCCGGAGTTGAAAATATATAATTTTAGGTGAAAATATTCCTATTTCATAGTTTCGGAACATGGTTAGTAGTAACCATATCCTTAACATTCAATATGGATTTTTGAGTTCTAGTGGATATTTTCACTATTTTAGAAGGGGTTTTTAAACTATGGTTATCTCCAAGAAAATCTTGTGAGAGGAATAGTTTAGTCCATATGTTATCATAAATCTTATGAATGTTCTATCTAAACTTGTGAATGTTCCTAAAAAACTATGTAACTTTGTTTTCAATGGATAATGGATACCACATGGTTGGAGAACTCTTTATCTAACAGTGCAGCTGAACCATGTGACCCAATCCAAACTTATTAAAATTGAAAATTAACCAAATTCCTTTGATTTTTTTAAATCTATTCTCCTCAAAATCTATCATTATCTTAAATAATCCCATTTATGAAACTATATAAGACCCTCCCATTGATTCCAATATGTTACTCAATTTATATTGGTTAATATAATTGAGGTATGTTTAGTTCTCCTATTATTTTATCTTCTTTTCAGTAGATATTCTCTTGAACTCTCATCTTCTTGTCCTATAAGACCCCTATTTGGATATGATTCTTAGATATAAAGGGTTATATGGGGAATTTATGGTGTTTCACTTTAATATTTTCCTAGGAGGATCCTATCTATTTATTTCCCATTTAAGGGTTTATAAGGTATCTTTGTTTTCATCAATCATAGAGTATGTGTCTCTATCCTATGGTTTATCCCTTGGATTTTTATTGCATTATTATGATTCCATTTGGTTTTTATTTTTGAAATCGGTGATTTCAAATACATTAAAGGTGAATTTTGATCTTTTATTTCAATGGAAATGTTTTATAATTTTTGGTTTTGTTTAAAACCCTCTTTGATTCATATGATTTGATCATTTAATTACATCAAGGAATACTTTTATTTGAAAGGGTTTTTCATGAATATAAATGGAATTTCTTTTGCTGTGAAAATATTTTATCAAATAAGTGATTGTTTTTCTTTAAATCTAATGGTGATATATATATATAACAATGGGAGATCATGGGGTATGTAGAAACAAAAAACATAAACTGACCTTATTGGATTAAGAAGTTACTAGAGTAGGTCCCATGATGTTGTGGTTTCTAGTGGTAGCATTACTAGGGAAATAAAGATTCATGTACTTAATGATTCACTAATGGTGTCTAGTGTCCCTTTCCCAGTCTTATTGTTATACACCCACATGTTTTACATTTCCCTTAGGTGATTTTTCGATACATTACTTGAATATTTATTTCATAAACTTATTTATCCACTTGATAAATATATTGATGAAATAAATGGTTTATTAACCTTATAATGCCTTATTAGAATATATGATATCATATTTCATTAACTATTTGTACATCAATGTTTTTGAAAAGAAATTTTTTTTCTTTTATATAGAAAAATGTTAAATTTTGGAGTGTTTTAGAAATATGTTTTATATTAGAAATAATCTATTTATATGGATAGAAATTATATAGATTCATTGTTTTCATCATACTATTCGTTTTTTCTCACACTCTACCTTTTCTTTAAGAGTGTGTTGAGTTGTTTTTATTAGATACAGGTAATTTGAAGGGAGTCAGGTTGATGGAGACTCTCCTGGATCATGTTTCTTCTAGTGAGTTGGGATGGTGGAGAGATATGTTCACATAGAGATAGACCCATGGATTGATTCAGGTTCCATGTTTATGGTATTTTAGTTTTTTCATATAGATCTTATTATCGAGTTTTTGGATATTACATTTATGGTTTGGTTGTTTTTTTATTTGATATATTTTTTATATCTGTTGGGATACTCTGTTTGTGTATATATTATCATATATTATTCCTAGGTTTTAGGAATAGATAATGTTCATTAGATGGTATGAACAACTTTGATCTTAGTCATAATTTATCTATAATAATTTTGGTACATGAATAAAACATCATGTCCAATTAAAACTGTATAATTTTTTACTAGACTAAAATGTTAAAACTAGATGATGAGTATATTCAAATTTAATTTATATGTAACTTATGAGAAGATATAGAATTACTTCAACTCGAAATTCACTCCTTGTTGATGATATGATAGACAATATCTCATTGTATCTTCATTTAACTATAAGATCCATGTGTATAATCCCTATAGTATTTATCTACACATGAACCAAAATCTGTGAACATCCTTGTAGAATCATCAGGTTGTAGCATGGATGATCCTAATCAGTTAAATTCTTCATGTTTAATCACAGCTGCATACTTCTCAAGGGGGAGGAATTGCAGATGGTCCCTCATTTTATTGAGAGAGGATGGGAGAAGACTACTCTATATCTCTTGATGTCTCTCTATGGATTGGGAGAGTCTCACTCTATTCATTGTTCAAGACAAGTTTTTTAAATTAATATAATTTGATAATTATTATTATAGGTTTAGGGTTGGAAAATTGAATATAAAAACCTTTCCATATTAATAATTATTAAGTGACCCAATGTCCATATATTATTAATATTATTATTACTATCTATTACATGAAATATAGCACACCTTTTAGAATATATTGATAAATATCATTTTTAGTATTTCTAATGAGACATTTAAACTCGGTCCACTTTCCCTCATTAATATTTACTAATCTTGAAATAATGACTATTTAATAAATAAATTTCACGAAATTATTTGATGATAAATATAAAAAATATTATGTCCACTAAAAATGACAAAATATTTATTATTATTTAACTCACTTATTCATTCAGATAAATTGTGATTAATTATAGCGATCAAAAAATTAAAAATAAATATAATTTATTCTACCTTATTAAATTAAATACATTAATTTAACTGGGAATTATGATACATTTATTTTCTGAATCTCTCGATATCTTTTTTAGTGGCATTAGGAATAATCTCTGAAAGTCTAAGGTTAGCATCCTGAAGCATTCCAATCAACCCAAAGAGAAATAAGTTAATTTCAAAATGATAACCAACTTATTATTAATTATTACTATTTAATAAAATTATTTTCTTGTGATATCTCAAATTATGTAGGTTGATAGCCCATACCATTAACCTATATACTCATTGTCTCTTTCTTTGACATTCTTGAAATGAATTAACCCACCAAACACCATGGCCATGGATTTATGTAAGGAGTTCCATTCCACTCAAAGGGTCTATGATATTAAAATCCACCAAAGGATATAATGGATAAATCCATTCTCTCGTTATTCATTAATTCTATATCACTCACAACAATTACAAATTATACTAACTCAGTATGGGAATATTTTATCATGATTTTTATTAGTATATCAACTCACAATATTCATGATATCCATTAATGATAATATTAATGTACGAGGATTAATACAAACAACTTTAGATAACAACATATCATGAAACTTAAAAATATGTATTTTTTATTAATGGGTTTATTCTCATAACAACCTATATTTGTTATTAACAAATATGAACATTGTGATAAGGTGTCTTAATGTGTTATGAGTCGCCTACCCTAGATATCTTGTATCCTCTATGTTCCGTTAGATAATATCATTTTTCCATAAGAACTATATTCTATATTACTATTCTGGAACCTATAGGTTCTCATCATATAGGGTAACTTCTAAGACCTGTCAGTGTGACATACAATTTAGTACATTATCAAATGAAAATATCATATAGATCAATAGTTATAATGTGACAAGAAAAAATAATTAATGAAATAGTATGTAATTAAATACTATGAAATTCATTTTTAAAACACTAACTCCAATAGACTCCCACTTGCAAAAGAGAAAACTGATAACAACTTTCATTCCATTCGCTCTCACATTATACTAACGCCTCTGTTGATATAAATCCTTGTTCAGGGGGTCTACCATGTTTTCCATAGTGAATATGCTACTCACCACAACTTCACCTCATTTATAAAAATCCATCCATATATAAAAATTCTAAATTATGTGATTTGTCATATTGTGTGACCTCAACTATTTGGAGAGGTCCAAAATTGTAGTACTAATAAAGTAAAATGTGATAGGGTCTTTACTTCTAGGAACCACAATAAGAACTTGGACAACATTATGAATCTTTACTATTTCCTTGGATGCATTGGAAGTTGCAATATACATAGACTTTTCTATAGAATAGATGAAAAATGGTGTTTATGAACTTTTCTGGATCACAGATCCGTCGTTGATACAAAATATATAGATTGACTATAACGTCATATCATTACAATCTATCTAAAGCCTAGAATTTTTATAACCCCTGGTGACTATCTCTTATTCTATTTTATAAACTAGGAACATATCAATAGTTTTTCCTAGATACTTAATGATGGCCTTCAAAATAGTCCAATGTTTTTTATCGAGATATTATTAATATCTTTCTACCATTATCAAAGAATATTAGTCATCAAGCCTCATACATAATAGGGCATACATGATGGATCCTATCATAGAATAATATGGAATCGTACACATTCTATCTCTTTCCTCTTATGTCAGGAAACATTATCTTAGAAAGATTCATACCATGTAGAACTAAAATTAATCCTCTCATTTATTGTCACATAATGAATCACTTCAGTATCTACTTAATGTATATACATTAGCATAGTCCAAGAAGCCTTTTGGATCAATCATGGATGATCATGATCCCAAGAATGTAGGCTAATTCACCCAATTCCTCCATGAAAAATATCATTCTCAAACATTCTATAACCTCTTTTAAAGATGGAATATCATTTACAATTATTAAAATGTAATCAATATACACTATTATAAAAATTACCATACTCTCATTATACAATTTGGAAAAAAAATGATCGCATTCACTCTTAATGAATCAAAATTCTTTAATATCTCCATCGAAGTGCAAATTTCATGACCTGGTTTCCTAATTTAATCCCTAAATGGATCTCTATAACATGAATACCTTTTTAGAATTACATGGGGTCATAAAACCTTCTTTTTTTCATGTATATATACTCTTGAATGTTATTATTAATGAATGTATTTTTGACATTAAATTTTAAAATATCCTAGTCATGGTAAGAAATTATGGAAAAAATATTCTGATTGATTAAACATGAAAATTATTTTATTTGTATTCAATAAATTAACATTTTATAAATCCTTTATCCAATATCAATTATTTATAAGTATGTAATTTAACTTTTATGCCCATTTTTATCTTGAATACCCATTTAAACACAACAAGATTTACATTAACTAGTTGATTGATTATAACCCAAACTTGGTTTTTGATACATTGAATCCATATTAGAATTATTATATTCTTGACATCTGGCATATTATGGGATCTTTATTACCTCCTTATAAGAGATGTAATTATTGCATTCAACCAATAATGAGTCACTATCCTCAGTGATTGCAAAACTATATCTCTATGGTTCTCTTACCTCTCAAGTTCACATACATAGTACTTGTGTTTTAGGAGTAACTTCTACCATATTTACCCATGAAATATTCTATGGTACCAAATCTTGTGAATCTTGAGAATCAACATCATCAAAGTCAATATTTCTCCCTCTATCTTCATTAATGTTGTGCTCCCTCTCAAGAAATATGGATTGTCTTGTGAAAGGTTCATTCTAATCTTAAGGGTTTTTTAGATAATATATTTTTGTTTCCTTGGGGTACCCTATAGAGATAAACTTCATGCTTCGGGGTGCTAGTTTATTGCTTCAACTAGACATAAAATATACATCACAACCCTATGCATGAACATGGTAAAATGGATTTCTATCCTCTCTATAACTCAAAGGTAATTTCTTTTTATACATTAGTTGGTTCTCGGTTTAGTATGTATGATGTAAAATCTAATGAATATACCCAAAAAGATAATAGACGGCTTTCGAAACTCATCATCAACCTTACGATGTCCAGTGAGGTATGTTTCCTCCTTTCATTAATTCTATTCCACTCTGGTGTATATGTTAGAGTGTGTTGATATAGAATACTCTACTACCATAAAAAAATTGATAAATTTTTTGTAAAGATATTTACCTCCCTGATCTGATCAATATTTCTTAATTTTATTACTAAGATGATTCTTAGATTAATTCATGAACTCTCTAGAACTAATCAAAAGTATTAAAACATACGCCTCCTCGTGTATATATAATGAAACCTAATCAAGTCATTATTAAAATAGATATAGTATGTGAATCCATATCTAGCCACTATTTGAAAGGTTCTACACGCATCAATGTGTACCAATCTAGAATATTTGTATCCCTTCCACCTCAGCCAATGAATTTTGGTTTTTTCAACTTAACTTGTAAAAAGTGTGAAATCATTCAATTTTTTAAATCTCAAAATATTATAATTAACCATTTTTATAGATATTTTTAAATTTTTTATCATTTACATAAAGAAGTAATCGATTCCATAACATGCTGTTTTATGAGCCCCACATATTTGATTCATTATAAATTTCCAATATTTGAGTTTTCAAATTTAATACATAAAGATTATTATTCAACTGTTCCATACCATAACATATTTTATCTCTATAAAAGTTGAAATCCTTATTTCAATAGATGAAAATAAATCTATCCATATATGAATAATAAATAGAAACAAATTACTTAGTAACACTAGGGACATAATAAATAATATTCAAAAATTAAATTAGTCTTGTCAAAAATGTGAGATGGTATTTTCTTATGGCTATATTAGTCAACCTCATTCGATTTGCTACTCTTAGATCCAGCAAATATCTAGTAACATTAAAAAATCTACTAAGTTTGTTTATGTTGATAAAAATATGAGAACCACAAGAATTATCTAATAACTAACCAATAGATATATAAATATTACTCTTAATAAGAAATGAATCTATTGATTCCCCTTACTTGTTTACCTGGGTGAAATTTCTCTCCCAGTGTCCCATATTTCCACATAAAAAACATACCACATCATGTTCCCTTCCTTGCCTCTAAATCTTCTTCTTATTGGAAGGATGGTTCTATAAATATTTAGACTTGGAATGAGTCTTCAGCCTGTTCTCTTAATTATTACTTTTATTATTAACCATTAGTGTAGAGGGTTTGTCACACCTCATATCTTTATCAATTTAGAGATTAAGAGTAAGATGTTATTAAAGTTTCTTGTAGTAATTTTTATATTATAAATCAAAATAATAAAAGAGAAGTTTTTGGGTAGTGAGGATATAATGAGATTTATACATGTCTCATTAGGGATCTCTAAACCCAAGATGTACAGTAACTTAATGTATCCAATCATCTTGTAAACATGTTCCTGAGCTGGTACTGACTCTCCAATCATTCACATGAATAGTTTATTGGATATCTCATACCTCTATGATCCCATATTCTCTAGATAGATATCCCAATGGTGATAAACAATGTTATAAGTATCCATATCCTTATATTTCTATTTAATATCATTGTACATAGTAGATAACATGAAACATTGGACATCCTTTGCATCCTCTAAATTCTTCAAATAGAGAGATACTTCATTCTCACTAGACACTTTGTTGATAAACTCATGAAGTGGGGTTTCTAGCATGTATAATTTTCATTCATGGAATAGTAAAATGCGCAAATGCATATACCATTTCTATACATTCACCCCAATGAGAATATTATTTTTATCTAGTATATATCATGGTCATATTGTCGGAGTTTTTCAAGTTTACATTTCTACAAATTAAGAGAATATAATTATCCCTTTTTGGATTAAAAAATACCAATATCTTTTTAATTTGAAATTCCCAAAGGTAGAAAGTATATTTTATTAAATAAAAGTAATGTTACAAACGTCTGAAATGATATTTCCTACAAAGGAAATGATTTAAAAAGGAAAATAGATCATCAAGAACATCATTGAACAAAGATAACTCGGTGGCCTTGAACCCCTTGTTTTCAAGTCCATCCGCGAAGTAGTTAGCTTCATGGAAGACATTAGTAATAATGTATTTCGTGGATGAAAGGGATTCCATTCAATTGATACACTTGGTATCTAGATTCTATGATAAGTGAATAGAACCATTTCTAATTGCCTATACCACCATGCTAGAGTTACATTATATCTATAAATTGGTCCATCCTCTATGACTATCCACTTACAACACATTGATATTGCAAAGATTCTCTATATCAAGTGAAGATTTCAAGACACATGTACTAATGATACAACCAATTATGTTTCCAGAATGATCTCTAAAATTAACATCAAACCCCAAGGGGCTAGGGTTTCTTATTGATGAACCATATGTGATGCATTTTATCCACCTAGAAAAAGAAAACATCCACATTACTTCAAAAGATATAAAGGGAGGAAAACTAATGACTTGAAATATCAAATATCTTAAGAATGGAGAAATTGTTTATAGAGTTGTCAGAACTCCTAGATTGAATATCATTTTAATATTTCATAGCCTCAATGATAAGAGAAAGTGAGTATAACATAAAAAGGTAAAATATTCATGAATCTGTTTATTTTAGCTATGCCAAACACATGTAGAGTTTTCATATAGAATACCATGAATAGATTGTGAAGCTTTTGAAAACCATTAAATTGTATAAAATTAGTTATATAATATTTAATGTTATATGTGGATAATAATATGACCTCAAATATAGATTCCCAAACTATCCACAATGTAGTTTATGTAACACAAATAAGAAATAAACGGTAAATTTATTCCCTATATTGGTTACATAGTGAACATGTTGAGAAAAAATTAATACCCATAAGCAATAAAAATCATTCGTAGGGAGCTTATAATGCATAACTCTCTAATCAAGGGTCATTCGAGATTTATGGATCCAAGGTAGGTTCAAGTGTTTCACCAAAGTACATAATTTACCATCAGTAATTTAACAATAAAATGATTAGGAAGATAAATTACCATCAGTAATTTAACAATAAAATGATTAGGAAGATAAATTACCATCAGTAATAGTCTCCTAAATAAGAAAACTATCACCATTAATCAAATCATAATTCAGAATAACATCTTTGATATCCATAGGGAGACAATAAATAGAGTTATCTATTTTCTCTATTATATATGCATTTGTGTCAAAAGGGATGCAATTTGATGGAATGTTGTTAAGGAGGGGAATACATGTTCAGTTGACTGACCTGAATTTGAGAGAAGACATTTTACTAGCCAACCAATGAGAGTTATTTATGATACTACAGAAGAAATCCTTAAAAGAATAACACATGGAATTTTCCATGTAATTTGATCTACCATTATTGAGTTGTTACAGTAATATGGTTTTTAAGAAAACAATATATTATAATTTTTCATTGATTAGATTCCACATAAAATTATCTTGCAATGATTGATTGGACTTTATATGATTCTTACTACCAGGTCCACCATAATCAATAGGTCTAATGCAATGTTTCCAAGGAATAGTGGCACATTTTCTTTGAATAATTCTACCAATCCATAAAAAATTACATATGGAGGATATCCGAATTTTTATAAGGGTAACCATCTATTTATAAACCATAAAAAGTAAATAAATTTTTGAGACAATGACAGAGTTCACAAGACTAATTCTACCAACTATAGAAAGAAATTTACCTTTCCAAGAAGAAAGTTTATTTCTGACCTAGATCACAATGTGAGAGAAATGTCCAATGTTAGGTTCCCCCAAAACACAAGTAGGCGTAGAATAAAAATTGAATTAAATCATATTTCCTTGATTCATTGACTGTACATCCCAAACCTTAAATACTATTTTAAAATTTTCTCAACACTTACCTCTCATTTATACTAAATTATACAGGGTTATTAAGCCCCTGAAGTAAAATAAGTTAAGGCCGCCCACAACATCAATCTAAAATTTCCATGATAATTGAAAGAACCCCAACTTTGGATGGTCACGATCCTTGAACTGTGAGGTCAACTCTATCATAAGTAGTGGAACGCTATACTGACTTAATATTTTGATTGATGGATTTTTATACTTATGTTTATACCCATTTTATCTTCCAACATGCCTTTCTAATATCAAGTGGATTTTAATTATGTGATTAAACAAGTTTTATAAAACAATTACACATAATATGGTAATATTTTATTCCATATTTAAATATTTTTAATTCATTTATTAGATGATCACATATAATCAATGTACATAAATAATTTACCATTCAACTAATAGGAATAAAATATAAGATGAATGATCGTGAGATTATCTTATGGTTAGTTTATCTGTTGGATGATAAACTAACCTTCGAACCTTGGGTAAAACATCTCAAACAATATCCTAGTTCATGTTTCAGTATACCATCTTTGGATCCTAAGAATATTTTCAATTGGTTTCATCATGGTTCCTAAACATAGACCATCTCCTATCACATGGGATCTCTAAAAATTCATATAATTTTGATAACAAAGGGTTGATGGGATCTAATGGATCAGATAAAGGGGGTTTACATTAAAGAAACCATAGTAACATAGGCCCTTATATAATAAGTATGATTGGATAACATGTAGAGAATAGATTTTAATATTAAAAAAAATTAATCAGAAGGAACCAATCACATAAAATGTCTTGTCTAATCTCCTGATCATCCACAAATCAAGAAACAAGAAAACATTATAAATATAGTTATTAATTACATTGATTAATTATTTAATTAAAAAAACACACCATGAGTTAATATATTTAATTAAATTTTTCTTAATTCCATATATGCATCCATAACTCACCATCCTCTATAATATTTCTAAAAAATAATTTATTATAGAATTAATGAAGTATAAATGTGCACTTGGAGGAAAAGTTTTGTTCTAATCCATAATTTTAACATTGAATTTGAATTCATATAAAATTCTAAATCACATAGAATATCATGAAATTTTTAAAATAAATGGTACAAAGAACACATGTGAATAGGTTTGATTATATATTTAATTTTTCTTTATAAAAAAACTAACCACAATTCTAGAAACATAATACATGTAATTCAATATTTTACATGATATGTACTATCTTTTTCCCAGGCTGGTAGCACACGCCAAGGGAATGGATGTGTTAATGTCTAAGGATGTGTTTATGGTAAATGACGCGTACTCGGTATACACATCATGTGTCCTCATAATTTCACAGCTCAATAGTAATCATGTCATGTATCTGATACACTACATGCTAGGAAACCGCATGTATTCAACCATGAGAATATGAATACTACACGGCATGTAATGTGGTTAATTAGTATATTATTTTTGATTTTATGTCCTGTTATTTCTTAATATACATGAAAATCCACTTTTTTCGACTCTTAGATCTGATTTTATTAGATCTATTTGAATTTGTCTTGAGATACGAACATGAAACCAAAGTAAAAAACATGTATGTAGGTAGTAAATATTATTTACATGGGTTTTTTCTAGGAAGATCTTTTGGTACCTTTATATGATGTTCTATGATGTTTATTAATTTTTTAAAAATAACCATTTATAGGTTTTGTTATAACAAATAAAGAAAATGAGGATACATTTATTTCAGATATTAAAATTAATTGATATAAATAAATGAAAATGGAAATGCATGAAACCAATCAATGAATGTTAAATAATTATAAATTTAACTGATGACCACTATGATACAACTTAAAGGTTTAGGGAATAGAAGAAGCACATAAGATGGTATGAACAACATGGATTTCAGTCTCAATTTATGTTTAATCATTTCCTCACATGATTAAAATGTCATTTGAAATGAATACCATATATTTCTTATCTAGATTAAAATGTTGAAAATAAAAGAGGTGGATCTGCACATGTAATTTATAACTAATTTATGAATCAGTTTAGAATTACCCCAACTTTTAATTCACTCTTTACTTAATATCTGGTTGACTATATGATGTAGTATCAATGTTTAACTATAGGATATTAGTGTATAATCCTTATAGAATTTATCCACACATTATCCAAAATCTATTAACATCACCATATAATAATTGGGTTCTATCATGGAAGATCCTAATCACATACATTGTTCATGGTTGATCACAAGTGAATTTTTCTTAAGGAGAAATAACACTTAATGTTCTATTATTTTCTAGAGAGAGAGAAAGAATATAATTGTAGATATATTAATCTACAGTTCACATATATAGTACTTGTATTTATGGAGTAGCTTCTAGCATATTGACCCTTGAAATATTATCTGGTACCAACTCTTGTGAATCTTGAGAATCAACATCATCAAAGTCAATCTTTCTCCCTCTATCCTCATTAATGTTGTTCTCCCTCTCAAGAAATATGGCTTGTCTTATGAAAGGTACTTTATTATCTTAAGGGTTTTATAGATAATATCTTCTCGATTCATTGGGGTACCCTATAGAGATAAACTTCGTGCTTCAGGGTGATAGTTTATTGCTACAACTAGACTTAAAAAATACCTCACAACCCCATGCATGAACATGGAAAAAATGGGTTTCTATCCACTCAATAACTCAGATGTAATTTCTTTTTATAAATTAGTTTGTACTTAGTTTAGTAACTATGATGTCATATCTAATAAACATACCCAAAAGGATAATAGAAGTCTTTCACGACTCATCATCGAACTTACCATGTCTATTAAGGTATGGTTCATCCTTTAAATAATTCTATTCCACTCTTGTGTATATATTAGAGTTTGTTGATATATAATACTCTACTACCATAAAAAATTGATAAATTTTTGGTAAAGATATTTACCACCCTGGTCTGATCCATATATCTTAAATTTTATACCATGATGATTCTCAGATTAATTCTTAAACTCTTTGAACATCCCAAAAGTATTCAAACTTACACCTCATCATGTAGATATAATCCTACTGAATCAAGTCTTTATTAAAATTAATCCAATATGTGAATTCACATCTATCCAATACTTGAAAGGTTCTACACACATCAATGTGTACGAAATATAGAATATTTGTATCCCTTTCTCAATTTCCACTAAATTGTGGTTTGTTCAACTTACCTTGTAAAAAGTGTGAAATCATTCTTTTATAAATTTAAAAATATTATAAGTATCCATTTTTATATACATTTTTAAAATGTTTATCATTACATAACCAAAACATTTATTCCATAACTTGGTGTTATATGGGTCCCACATATTTCATTCATTATAAATTTCCAATATTTGTGTTTTCCAATTTAATACATAAAGATCATTATTCAAATGTTCTATTCCATAAAATATGATATCTCAATAATTTTTGAAAACATTATTTCCAAATATGAAAATAAATCTATCCATATAAAAATAATAAATAGAAAAAAGTACATAGTAACACTAGGTACATAATAAATAATATTTAAAAATGAAATAAGTCATGATAAAAATATGAGATGGTATTTACTTATGGCTAGATCAGCCAACCTCACTCCATTGGCCACTCTTATATCTACAAATAAAATAGTAACATTCAAAAATCTATTAGGTCTATTTATGTGGATAAAAATATGATCACCACAAGAATAATCTAATACCTAACCTATAGATATAGAAATATTACACTCAATAAGGAATGAATCTAATGATTCACCTTACTTATTTACCTGGGTGAAATTTCTCTCCCAGTGTCCCATATTTCCAAATGAAAAACATACCACATCATGTCCCTTTACTTTCCACTACTTCTAATTCTTATTGGAAGGATGGTTCTCTAAATATTTAGACATGGAATGAGTCTTCAGTCTGTTCTCTTTATTCTAACTATTTTTATTCACCATTAGTATAGTGGGTTTGTCATGCCTCATATATTTATCAATTTAGAGATTAAGAGTAAGATGTTCTTAATGTGTCTTGTAGTTATTTATAATATTATAATTCAAAATAATAACACAGAATTTTTTTGGTAGTGAGGATAGAATGTGATTTATAAATGTCTCATCAGGGATCTCTAAACCCAAGATTTCCAGTAACTCAATGTACCCAATTATCTTGTCAACATGTTCCTGAGATGGTATTGACTCTCCAATCATTCACATTAATAGTTTATTGGATATCTCATATCTCTATGATCCCATCTTCTCTATATAGATATCACAAAGGTGATAAACAATGTTATATGTATCTAAATCCTTATATTTCTCTTGAATATCATTGGAAATAGTGGAAAACATGAAACATTGGACATCCATTGCATCATCCACATGATTCGAATAGAGAGATATTTAATTCTCCCTAGCCACTTGTGAGATGAACTCAATGAGTTGGTTTCTAACATGTACAATGTTCATTCATGGCATAGTAAAATGCGCAAGTGCATATACCATTTCTATACAATCACACTGGTGATAAGGTTATACTTATCTATTATAGATCATGGTCATATTGTTGGATTATTTTGAGTTTATATTTTTACAAAATCAGAGAATATAATTAGTACTTGTTTCGACTAAAAAAATACTAATATATTTTTAATTAGAACATTCCCAAAAAAAGAAAGTATATTTTATTAAATAAATGTAATGTTACAAAAGTCTAAAATGATATTTTCTACAAAAGTAATGAATTAAAAATGAAAATATATCATCAAGAACATCATTGAACAAAAATAACTCAGTGGCCTTGGTTCAATTGTTTTCAAGTCCATCTACGAAGTAGTTAGCTTTATGGAAGACATTAGTAATAATGTAATTTGTTGATGAAATGGCTTCTTCTCAATTGATCCACTTGGTATCCATATTCCATGATAAGTGAATGGATCCATTTCTAATATCCTATAACACCATGGAATAGTCACATTCGATCTATAAATTGATCCATCATCTATGATTATCCACTTCCACCACATTGGTAATGCAAATAATATCTATATCAGGAGAAGATGTTAAGCCACTTGTACCAAAGATAAAACCAATTATGTTTCCAAAATGATCTCTAAAAATAGAATCACACCCAGTGGGGTTAGGGTTTCCTATTGATGCACCATCTGTGATGCATTTTATCCACCTAGAAAAAGAAAACATCGACATGACATCAAATGATTCAAAAGGAGGAGAAATAATGACCTGAAATATCAAATGTCATCAGAATGGAGAAATCATTTATATAGTTCCCACAACTCCCAGATTGAATATCATTTTCATATTTCATATAATCAATGATAAGAAAAGTGAATTAGCATAAAAAGTGAAAATATTCATGAATATATTTATTTAACAATTCCAGATCACATGTAGAGTTTCTATATAGTATACCACGAATAGATTGTGAAGATTTTGAGAACGATTAAATTGTATAAAGTTAGTTATATGATATTTAATGATATCTGTGGATAATAATATGACCTTAAATAGAGATTATATAATTATCCACAATGTAGCTGATGTAACACAAATAAGAAATAAATGGTCAATGTATTCCCTGTATTGGTTACATTGTGAACATCTTGAGAAAATATTAATACCCATAAGCAATAAAAAATCATTAGTAGGGAGCTTGTGATGCATAACTCTCTAATCAAGGGTCATTCTAGATGGAAGGATCCAAGTCTAGTTCAAGTATTTCACCCAAGTACATAATTTACCATGAGTAATTTCACAATAAAAAGATTAGGAAGATAAATTACCATTAGTAATAGGCTCCCAAACAAGAATATTATCATCATTAATCAAATCACAATTCAGAATAAAATCTTTGATATCCATAGCGTGACTATAAATAGAGTTTTAAATTTTTATATTATATATGAATTTGTGTCAAACGGGATGCCATTGATGAGATTTTGTTAAGGAGAGGAATACATGTCCAGTTGACTGACACAAATTGGAGAGAAGACATTTTACTGGCCAACCAATGAGGCTTATTTAATATACTAGAGAAGGAATCATTAAAATCATATCATATGGAATATTCCATGTAATTTGATCTTCCATTCTTGAGTTGTTCCAGGAATATGGATGTCAAGAGAACAATATATTATAATTTTTTATTGATTATCTTCCTCATAAATTTATCCTGCAAATATTGATTGAACATTGTAAGATTCCTAATACCAGGTCCACCGTAGTCAATAGGTTGGAAGAAATGTTTCCTAAGAATAGTGGAATGTTTTCTTTGAAGAATTATACCACTCCATACAAAATTCCTTATGGTGGATATCATACTTTTTATAAGGGTAACCAGCCATTTATAAACCATAAAAGAGTAAATAAATTTTTCAGACAATGACAAAGTTCACAAGACTAACTCCACCAACCATAAAAAGATATTTACCTTTCCAAGAATCCAGTTTATTTCTAACCTGGATCACATTGTGAGAGAAATGAGCTGTGTGAGGTTTCCCCCAAAACATAGGTAGGCATAGCATAAAAATTGCATTAACTCATATTTCCTTGATTCATTGAGTGGACTCTACAAACCTTAAATCCTATTATAAAATTTTCTCAATGCTTTCCTCTCCTTTTCACTATAATCTACAGGGGTAGTCATCCCTTGGAGTAAACTAAGTTAAGTCCACCCAAAACATCAAGCTAAAATTTCCATGATAATTGAGTGCACCCCAACTTGGTTTGGTCAAGAACCTTGAACTATGAGGTAAACTCTAACATAAGTAGTGAGAGTCTATAACGACTTAATATTTGGATTGATGGATTTTTATCCTTATGTTTATATCCCATTTTATCTTTTCACATGCCTTTCTAATATCAAGTGGATTTTAACTAAGTGATTAACCAAGTTTGATAAATCAATTACATATAATGTGCTTATATTTTATTCAATATTTCAATCTTTTTAATTCATTTATTAGATGATCACATATCCTCAACACATATAAAATAATTTACCATTCAACGAATAAGAATAAAATATAAGTTGAATGATCATGAGATTATCTTATAGATATTATATCTATTGGATGATAAACTAACCATTAACCCTTGGATAAAACATCTCCAATAATATACTAGTTCATGTTTAAGTAGACCATCTTTGGATTCTATATATATTTTCAATTGGTTTAACCATGGTTCCATAACTTAGACCATCTCCTATCACCGTGAATATCCAACAATTCATATTATTTTGATCACATAGGGGTGAGGGGATCCAATGGATCAGATAAAGGGGGTTTACATTAAAGAAACCATAGGATCATAGGCCCATACATAATAAGTACTTTTGGATAACATGTATAGAATCAACTTTAATTTAAAAAAATAATTTAGAAGAAACCAATGACATAAACGACTTCTCTATTCTCTTGATCATCCACACATCGAGAAATAAGAAATCATTAGAAATATAGTTATTAATTATATTGATGAATTATTTAATTAAAAAAAGCCACCATGAGTTAATATAATTAATTAAATTTATCTTAATTCTTTATATACATCCATAACTCACCATCCTCTATAATTTTTAAAAAAATCAATTTATTATAGAAGTAATGAAGTATAAAACTGTACTTGGAGGAAATATTTTGTTCTTATCCATAATTTTAACATGGAATTAAAATTAATATATAATTCTAAATCACATGGAATGTCATGAAAATTTTAAAATAAATGGTACATAGAACACATGTGAATAGGTTTTATTATATATTTAATTTTTCTCTATGGAAAACTTGGCACAATTCTACCAACATACTACGTGGAATGCAATATTTTACATGATATGTACTATCCTCCTCCCAGGCCTGCAGCACGCGCCTAGGGACTGGATGTCTTTACTTCTAAGGATGTTTTTATGGTAAATGACATGTAATCGTTATACACATCCTATGTCCTCATAATTTCATAGCTCAGTAGTCATCATGTCATGTATCTGATACACTACATGCTAGGAAACCTCATGTATTCAACAATGAAAACCTGAGTACTAAACATCATGTAATGTGATTTATTAGTATATAGTTGTAGATATTGTGCCCTGTTTTTCCATAATATACATGTAAATACACTTTTGTCGACACATAGATCTGATTTTATTTGATCTATTTGAATTTATCTTGAGATACGAACATGAAAACCAAACTATACAACATGTATGTCGGTATTAAATATTGTGTGCATGGGTTTTCTCATGGAATTTCTTTTGTTACCATTATATGATGTTCTTTCAATGTTTATTCATTTTTTAAACATAACTATTTATAGGTTATATTAGCACAAATAAAGAAAATGAAGATACATTTTTTCATATATTAAAACAAATTGATATAATTAAAAGAAAATGGATATTCATGAAACCAATCAATGAATATTAAATAATTACAAATTTAACATATTTCTACTATGACACAACAAAAAGGTTTTTGGCATAGAAGAAGCACATATGATAGTATGAAAAACATGGATTTTAGTCTCAATTTATGTGTAATAATTTCCTCACATGTTTAAAATGTAATTCTAAATGAATACCATATATTTTTTTTATCTAGATTAAAATGTTGAAACTAAAAGAGGAGTATCTTCACATGTAATTTATGAATCATTTATGAATCGGTGTAGAATTACCTCAACTTTTAATTCATATTTTATTTATGATCGGGTTGACTATATCTTGTTGTATCAAGGTTTAACTATTGAATACCATTGTATAATCTCTCTAGAATTGATCCACACATGAACAAAAATCTATTAACATCACCATATAATAATTGGGTTCTATCATGAAAGATCCTGATCACTTGCTTTGTTCATGGTTGATCACAGGTGAATACATTTTACGGAGAAAGAACACTTGCTGTTCTGTTATTTTCTTGAGAGAGGGAAGGAATATAACTTTAGATATCTTAATATATCTCTTGGTATTGATATAGTCTTACTCTATCTATTGTGGACAAAAAAAAGTTTGGTTTTTGAATGTGATATAGTTATATATATATATATATTATGATGGTTTTATGATTGGAAAATTTCACACAAAATGGTTTCCATATTTCTAATTCTTGAGTGAACCAATTTCCCATAATAATAATATTATTATTCTTATTATTTGTTTGACATGTGAAAAACATTAATAAATATATAAATAAATATTATTTATATTATTTCCAAACAGACCACTAAACCTAGTATGCTTTCCCTCATCACTGTTTACCAATCCTCAAATAAATATTATTTAATTAATAAATTTTAATGAATTATTCTATGATAGATATAATAAATATTTTGTTCATAAAACATGAAAACAAATTTTTAATATAATTTCAATCATTTTTCCTTTTGAATAACCTATAATTAATTATGGAAATAAACCTATTATGAGTAAATATAATTTATGATATCATATTAAATTCAATGATTAAATTTGACTAAGATTATGGATACAATTATTTTGCTGCCTTATAGGCCTCTCTGTCGGCGATATTTTAAATAACCACCTAATGTTCAAGGTTAGTGTCCAGTAACATGCTAAGGCACCCTTAGAGAAAAAATTTAATGTCACAACAACATCCAACTTGCTATGAATTCTTACCATGTAATATACTCCTTTTATCATGATATCACAAATCATGTATGTTGCATACTGGTTTCATCAACTTATATGCTCAATGTCTATTTATTTAACTATATATAAATGAAGTCACCCACTAAACTCCATGGTCATTGATTTATACTAGTAGTTCAATTCCTATAAAAAGGAATGAGATATCTACTTCTGTCAAGTAACAAAAGGGATAAATTATTTCTCACAGTATCCATTAATTCAATGTCACTCCTTACATAACAATCATATACTCTAGGTGTCTAAACTGTTAGTGATTCTTAATTAATGAATTATTACCCAAAGTTAAACATTTTATAATCCCAGAAGATAAAAAGGTTTATTGTATTTGTGAAATTAGGTACATATAAAATTAACTTGAATCATGGAAACAACAAAATTATTTAAACCCCCTTATAATCCCTTAAAATTCCATTGCTCTTCTAAAATTACATAGGATAACCAGAAAACATATATAAGAAATGTTCAAGGTCTAAATCCCAATAATGGTATGATAAAATAATATCATATGTTAAGGTAGTGCATGTGATTCAAGAGGCATATAAAAGAAACATGATGGGGTTAGAATCATAAACATGAACATGGAAGCATGATATATGATGATAACATAAAGGTAACATGGTAATGTTGAAACAACATAAAATATTATATCTTAAATATAATTCAAGGATAACCATCAATAAATCATAACACAGTGTACTTTGGATAACCTCTCATGAACCATAAATGGTATATTGTGTGCCAAAAACATTATATATTTTATTGGAGGGATATATAATTTTGGGCCCACCCATCTAATTCATATCATGTACATGCATAAGTTCACCACATAGATAATAAAGTATAATTATATCTTTCATCAATTTTAGTACTCTAATTAAGGAGTGTGGGTTACATACATGGAATTTCCCAATCAATGAAGGATAGATAAATCTAGTTGAATATCCTTGAGTGAAAATGGGTATGGGTATTCACTACCCCCATGTTTGGCATAGAAAATCATAAGATAATTTCAACAACATAACATGTGTTCATAAAGATTTATGAAAGGGTTAAATGATAGTTAAGGTTGTATATGATCACTTGAAAATCTTAAGGAATGTACTATATATTTTCAGAAACATTTCCCAGTATTAAAAATGAAAATAAAAATGCATAACATAATTAAGGTGCTTGTATATAGAAGAGAAGAAGATGATCCATTACATTCATATTGTGCTTGTAAAGCAAGGGAGTACATTATAAATATCTTGTGGGAGATTTGGAAAAATATAGAGAGGGAAAGACATAGTAAATTCATGATCTAAGGGTTTTGAGTGATGTGTAATTATAATTTTCTTGTGTTTATATAGAATAGGAGTGGAGAATTATTAATAATATATAAACACATGTTTTTATCTTTTTTAATAAAATAATAAATAACAAAAAATTTCCTATGATTTTTACCATTATTTATTCCAAATAAAAGTGTTCATAAAAATTGTAGAAGGATAATAATTAGTATCATTAAAATAATACACTTAGTAATGTGGAAGTGAGTGATGTCTATAAGGAAATAATTTTAAAACCTCACAATATAATATTGGTTTTGGAGGATTCATTATGTGTTTATAAATTTAAGAAAATAACTTCAAAAATACATTATTTTAAAGGAAATCATAATTTTAGTCATATATACTCTTTATAGTATTTATTACATCAATTTTTTCCATTAACTATGTCATAATAGATACCATATATTTATACATTATGTAATTTTCCCCAAAAATTTGAATTTGTCAAAATATTATAAAAAATTCACTAATAGATAAACTTGACATGATGATTTAAAAAAATAATATTTATTATATAAATTTTTTTCTATATATTAAAATTTAATTTTAAATAAAAAATATGCATTTGCTAAAAAATACACATTTTTAAGATGATAATAGTTTTTAAAACCCTATAAAAATATATTTCAATAAATTAATTTATATTATAATTTATATTTAAATAAATATTATACAGTAAGAATATTTTATTATAATAATATTTATTTAAAATACTATTTCATTTATCAAAAATATTTTAATGATTGAAAATATATATTTCCAAAAAATATATTTTTTTCATCATATCAAACTATAATTTTTATCAATCTCATTATTTAATAAGTAATAAATAAATAATTATTATTATTATTTTATTAAAAATGGAAAACATAAATCCATACTATTAGGGTCATGATACATAATAGCTTATTACACTAGTGTATTCTATAAGGAAAAAATGGATGATGGTGAAACTTTCTTTGGGTGGTTCAGTGAATATAGTTTTGGCCATAATCTTGATAAGATTGAACATATCCCATAAACAGTTTTGTTCATGTTTCAGTTGTTGAATCATGGATTGGGACTAGATATATAAAAATTTCAGTGAGTTCATCTCCCTATGAGGCAGTGATAAATTGCCTCATATGGTACAATCTTACTTGTGAGGGTCATTACATCATCCATCTATGTCAGTTGAACTTTATCTTAACCCTTAATATATTCCACTCTTAACAGTCACTATACAATGACTATATTATCAATAGTTATGATCTTTATGACCATTTAAATCAGATATCTCTATTTTTTATACATATTTTAAGGGGTTAATATACATGTTTTACTTAGATTTGGAACGATTTGATAGAGTTGCATGCTTGATTTTATTGCTTTTTATGTTTTCATGGTAAGATTGTCATTATGGTAAATTCAAGAAAAATATGATACCAATAAAATAATGATTAATTCAGGATAGTGTATTAAATTTGGAACACATTTTGAATCAATACTAAAGAGGAAAAAAACATAAAAACCCAATATTTTGTTTTCATGGTGTAATATTCTTTGACACTGTAATGTCTATGAGACTAAGATGTTTTACAATGTAAACATCCAACTTTCACCCTATTTTAAATGGTATGAGAAGATTACAGAGGAGTTGAGACATAATCTTTAATATATAATCATTTATTTGTAGCTTAATTTTATAAAGGATTCAGAATTGAGGAGACATAGACACAATATTTACACCATAAATCATGGATTTACATAATAAAAACAAAGTCAACTGAAAATTAAAATATTTGATATTTTATTATTATCTGAAGAATTAATTATATTCTAAGAATATTGATTTAGGAATTATTTAGAGGATTGTTTAATGATGATACAACCATGATTAAGTCAATCATTTGACCATTTGTGGAGAGCTTCTTCTAGGGTTCCGACCATGGGAAATTCTATCCTAGTTAGGTTGTCTTTTTGTTTTTTGTTTTGAAATAAGTTGAAGGATTCATATTTTACTTCAATTTCTGTTTCTCAAATATCTTTCTTATACTCTTTACATTATGGGTGTTATTCTATTCATCATTGGTAATCACCCTATGATGGTTGTATAAATCTGTAACTGATATTGTAATCAGTTGAAATAGCCATGTACGAAATTTTTTAACATCTCTCTTCACTCACATTGTGATTTTATTCAATTTTTATTTTTAGTGAATCACAATTATCATATTTATTATTAAAGCATATACCAAGTGAATTTGGTATCAGATGAATCCCAATATGATAAAGTTATTTAATTCATGGCCATTGAATTTTATTATTCTTTTGCACTTATAATCTGATTTTAATGCATCCTAGTTATTTTAGTTCAGTATAACACCATGATTTGAGATTATAGGGTATACTGATAGATATTTACTAATTATTATATTGATAAAATCCATTTACTATGCATCCAATGAAAAATATTATTTTTCAAGTGTAGTCAATATCTTTTTTTAGAAAAAAAAAGCTATGTAAAATGATTTCCCTTACTTATGATTTTTTGTCTGAATTAATTTATTAAATTTTAATAAAATATTTATTTTAATTAACAATTATAAATTCTTATAACCCAAACTTGGTTCAAGAATTGTTGTCGTGTTCCATGGTCTATGTTGGATTGACCTCATATTACTGAAATGAAACTCCATTGTAGCTAGTGTGGTGTGGAAAATTATAATTTCTAATTTTTTTATTCTAGAGTAATTAATGATGTTTATGAATTAAATATTTTCTATATCATGGATGATATGGTATAAAAGTATTTTATGTTGTAAAAACATCTTCTAGGGTTCTAATTTTTTTCTTTTCTTCAGTCGATCATTAATAACTATTCCAACTTCAATCTTCTTCCCCAACTTTATCATTATTTTTATAGAATCATACCATAGTGTGAATTTTCTACAACTTCACATAATACTACGGGATCATTCATGTAGTTCTCGATTTCACTATAATGATAATACTTACATGAAAACTCAAAAATCCTTTAAATTAGGAATTTATCTTAATTAAATAATTCAAAACTGAATGAGAAAACCTATAATTACCCCTTAACGTATATATAAAAAATTAGAGATAAAAAATAGAAAGGGATATAACATATAATGGTCCAAAATAACCAAATTAGTGCATTTATATTGCATAAAATCTCAACATAATAAGGTACTTATTCATTTGAAATGGTGATTTCATTTTTAAATTGTCCATTCATTACATTCTTCCCTTATTGATTAATTTCACCCTCAAAATTTTATTTCATAAACATAAATAGATGAGGGTAATTTTTTTTCATCATTTATTTTGGATCCCATGTTACGTCCTCAGACATGTGGTTCCACCATAGTACTTTGACTTGGTGATTCATTATATTTCATATAATTGTTTCTCTAAAATATATGATCTTCATCAACTAATCCTCATATACAAGATCATTCTCCAATGAAACCACATTAAAATTTATAACATGTGACTATTAGGGAAAATGTTTCATTTTTTTAATGATGTTTCAATATGTGTTTTGTGAGTTGAAGATGAAGTGTGGATGCTTTGAAAATTTTAATGGGTTCATGGATTGGTAGTGGATTTCATTCTTGATCAATTCACATTGTACAATTTTGATTATTACTGCAGTTGTTCTTAATGTTCTAAGACACTTATTAAAGACACAATGTTATAATAATTGTGAAATAAAATGAATGTATATTTGAATAATTTTATAGAAATTATTAGAATTGGATTCCATATTTAGAATATATTCTACATATTTTAAATATGTGCCTTATATAAAAATTATTGAAAACCATGGACATCTATTGGTTCCCAACCATATAGTAGATAACCCATGCATGGGAAATTTAATCCAGAAGGTATGAGAGTTCTCTATGTATATGTCCCCAGAAGTGAAAGACTTAGAATGCATGTGGATGGGCCAGAGAGGCTGATTAAGTTGTTCCGAATGTGTGAAGGTGTATACAAGTAGTGATCCCCCAAATCCATAGAAAAATAGGAAATAAGAACATTTTATAATATATTGATATAAACAACCACTTGGATGTTCTATGTGGGGAACACTCATTTCTATATTTATCATCTTCAATATAATGTTATGTATGAGATTTAGTCATTTTATTTCATTATTTTATGTTGCTGGATCTCTAACAAGGAACATCTTTAACCTCATCCCTAATTATGGGGTTTTTATTTTCTACAGTTCATGTATGAACCATCTATGATGAATTTTAGGTATCCATAGGTTTCATATGATTGATATTGTGATTCAATGAGTCGATAGACCTCTGTTCATGCAATCATCATCTTGATTGGATTAAATAGATTAAGAAAGGGCTTATACCGAATAGATAAAAAATTTAAAAAGATTTTTTTGAAAACATGGAAGAATTGAGACCTTAAATCATGAGGAGAATCATGTTATCATCATCACTGAATGTAACACAAAGTCACAGAAGAAAGAATTCCATGTTTTTTAGGATAAGTATTTTGATGAATGTTGATATCTTTAGGTTCTTATAAAATTTATAACAAGGATTAAATATAAAATATTACATGTGGAATAATTCTTGGATTCAAAAGAAGACTGAGGCAGTGGAGAACATTTTTATATATATATGTCTGGCTGAGATAGTTAATGTTGTCGATCATTTGAGATATGTCTCTATTTTTTTATTAAAATAGATCCATTGTGAATCTGTTTTATTTTTAAAGAGAGAATCCCTCACACAATAATCTTATGTGAAGAAGTATTAGATAATTAGTAGGAGAATTATACATGTTTTTAAACTCTAAATTTTCTTCATGGATAAATTCATTCATGGAGAAATTTGGGATAACATGATATACATAACATGCCTATATTCGATGAACTATTTGAGAACTATGAGAGAGTATATAACTCAAAATATATTTTGTGGAGGATAAAAGAGATATTCCCTAATTTTGAGATAATTATTTTTTTGAAGAATCAATTTTGAGATACACCACCCATTAAAATAGTTTGTGAGAAGGTTCTGTTTGAGAAGGTCATGTTCTCACGTATGTGAAGTAGATTGTAAATATTTCATGCATGCCTATCATTATGATCACGCATGCATGATTTTTTAATCACTTGAAGAACTATGAGTCATTGAACATAAATAGATAGTGTGTGTATGAAAAGAAACAAATAAGAAAGTTAAACAAGTAGTTGAATACACACATTCACCTATGAAATCATAAATAATTAGGAATCAAATAAAAAGGCACGTAAAATATTAGGAATAATATTACTTATGTGTGATGGGGTTTTGAATTAGAAGACTGTGCATTGTATCACACATGCATGAGGATTGTGAGTTCAAGAAAATTGTGTTCTAAGGTTTTGAAAGTCAAACCTCCTAAAATAAAATCATTAAGATATTATGTTCACCTCTTACACACATTTAGTGAGGTCATGTATTCATCTAAGGAAGAAATAATATCTTCTTGAGTTGTGATGCACTAATGGAAATTATTATTTTTAGGTGATCAAAATAATTTTAGAAATACTAGAATGTGGTAAAAGTAATTGAATTGTACATGAGAATGTGTGATCCAACAGGATCCTAGTGGAATACCCGAAGAATCATCCAGAAGTGGATAAATCTAGGAATAAAGGTTGAAGTCACCCAATTGGATTTGAGAGCATAGAAAGTCATTCAGTTATAGTTGGAAGTCAGAAGCTCTTATTTAGAATTTGGAGTTGGAGTAAATGGTTGGGGGTATAGCCAACCAAGGCATAGGAGTAGGATTGTTGGGGGATATAAATATAATCAACTAGAGAATAAACTACTGGGGGGTATAACAATTTTATAACTAAACCATTATAATTGATAAGAATATTATAGTGTAGAATCCATATTGGGGGGTATAACTAACAAGTAAAGGAGAAGGTCCTCGAACTGAACCATGTAAATATTGGGTGTTTCCCTATATATTATTTCTACTACACATGAAATTAGATTGAGAGTTATCATAATGTGTATTGAAACATTAACAAGTTCTAGTGGTTTATTTAAAAAGATAATGAATTAATAAGACATGTGTATCACTGTTTCACCCCCTTAGTGGCACCCAATTTGATCTATGGATCTATAAGTGATATCAGAGCATAGGTTCCCTCTAAAGATCCAATCGAGTCTTTATTAAGGTAAACATTCTCCAAATTAGTGAATTATCTCATATATATATTTAATTGAAGAACCAAAAGAATATAAAGAAGATACAAGAAAGGAATCTAAATAAGAATCTTATACCAATTGAAGGTAATAAAAAAGGCCTATATTGCAATAATTATTATAATTGGGAATATTATATAGAATCTAGGTCAATATATGATGATGATGGATCAATTAGTGATTTTCTTGTATTATTTTAGAGACATCTAAATAGGATCCCCAAATAAGTGGTAAAATGTACTGTTAGAGGAATCAAGGATCTTTAAGATGAAAAATTATAGCTGGAATAACAGGATAATTACATAGAAGAGTCATTTCTTAAAAAGGTTGGCATTTACAAATATCTCATATAAATTTTTAAAGGAAATAGATAATTAATTTATATTTTAAATAAGAGATATGTTAAATCTATTGAATAATTTAAAGGATGTTTTTTAGAAAAATTAATTTGAGATTGTATTTGTAGAATCTTTCCATGCATTTCAAAAATTTCACAATGTTTCTATGGTTTTCAAATCTAATAAACTAGAATATAAATATAATAGGTTATAATACATTGAAAAATATTTTCAAGAATAAATAAAAATGATTGAATATTAATTGGAGAAGATAAATTAATATTTTTATGGTAATCTAATATTAGTTAAGGATGACAATAACTCCCTCAATATGAATTTTTTAGAGTTGGAGGTGAAATTGGAGAATCAATAATCACCATTAACTAAATCTTCCGACATTTATATAAAAATATATGACACAAAACAAGTGTTCCTTGAGTATCATGACTCTAATAAGATAATTAGAGAATTCTATAACCAAATGGAAACATTCTCTAGTTGTATACCATAACCCCAAAAACATTCTTGTGTACTAATGTTTCTTCAAGTGTTGTTACATGTTTTCAACTAAACTCTAAGAAAGTATGGATAGTGAAAATTATTGATAAATTTACCACATATAAAGGTTTATATGAAAAGAATCATGAAAATTTTTTCCCAAATAATTTTTCCAAAGAGTGGTTGTTCCACTCAAAAATATCATTGTTCAAAAAATATATAATCGAAACAGACTACAATATAAAAGAAGAGAAGAATAATCATGGTCCATTTTTGATGTTGTTTAGTTTTTGGACACAAGGAATTGGAATGTTAGAAAAACATTAAAATTCATGTTGATAATAAAAGGTCTATATTTATGGGGATAAAATATGAATAAATGGTAAGACTTTACCTAGAAAAGATAAATTCAAAGAAAATGAAAGGTGAAAATTTAACACTCAGATGTGAAAAAATAAAAAAAAAATTTAAACAAAAAGTTACCAAGAATAAAATTTTGATATACTATCCTACATCAAATTTAAAAATAAAAATTTTAAGAAGATCACTGTCCCCAATAAAAAATAATGATTAGTTTTAAGATGTATAACAACAACAAGAATATGAAAAGAATTCATATCAAGGTGAACGATATGAGTTTAGAGGTTATTGTTGGTGATAATAAATTCATTTGAATAAAATCATACTCTTTATAGTATAACATGTTATTTCTTTGAAATATGATCGAATCAAGCGGGGGCATGGTTAATATATAAGAATAAGTTCTCTGAGGTAGAATGTTGGACCATAAAATTATCCAACATAACATGACAAAACTCATATAAAGGCTCAAAATAATTTTGTGGTATATGTAATTAGAAGGTTCACACAGCTGAAATATTCATGAGAAGAAATCCAAGAGATATTCTATATACATAGAGATATAATATTTTTTAACATGAAAATTGTGTCAAGTCTTTTAAATATTATGAAAATACAAAAAATAATATAAAAAATGAATCCCTAGTTGTTGTTTTTCAAATCAAATAAAATTGGTTATGTAGTTTGAGGAAGATAAAAAACATTATAATTCTAATTGAAAGAAAGTGGTTACAAAATATGTAATGTTAAAAGTGATTCTGCACAAATTTGATGAAAATTTGACTAATGGTGGGAGGAAAAAATATCCCATGTTTAGAGGTAGTTCTCATCCTAAATATCACTCCAAAAAAACAAATAAGTTTCCACCTTATTCTGTTATCTGTGTGTTTGTATATATATATATATATATGATTTTATGTTTACATTTTGGGAATCGAAGGAGATGGATGCATCACTTATGTGATAATTGATTATCTAAATATATTAAATATTTACTATATAGATAATGTGAAGCCTCAGAATAAATTTATAAATTTTAAAGATATGGTATGTCAGTCACACTTTAGTCCCTCATTTTTAATTTTATTAATCATATTAATTAAAGGGGAGTTCTTGGTTGATGATAAAATGAGAAAAATAGAGTTCTATATCTGTTTCACCGAAACATTTTGTTGTTTGTCTTGTATTGTGTGCATGATTTATCATTTTATTGAAAAATATTATTACTGATATCCCCATAAAAGAGAATTATAAATTTCAAATCCTGATTTCACATACATGGTAGTTTTGGACAACATGGAAGACATGGTTTAATCTCTCTTATTTTATACATAAAGTTACCCATGTAGACATATATTTGATTAACTAAAGTCTAATTGATAAAAAAATCATGTGATATCATTCCTCTATTAGAATAGATCAATAAATTTTCCTATAAATGAAAATAATATGTTTTTAGATGAAAAATTAGATATGAATACCCCACCTACCATTTTTAATTGATTTCCAATCATGGGAAAATCTACGAGAACACATATTGACTTTTAAATATATAATGATATATTAAAAAATAAAAATGGGTAGATTTAGGTTCAGTGTTTCCTTTTTTGTAAATGATGCATCTATATGTTATTGGTGAGTTAAAGATGAATTTTTTATGCTTGGAAAATGGTTATGGGTTCATGGAATGGAATTTGACATCATTGTTGAAAATTTCTTGTTGAAACAATTATTGTTATTACAAAAATTGATCTTAATGTAATAATAAATGTGTATATAATGTATTTTTAATACAGGAAGAGATATTGAAAACAAATTACCAAGGGGGATATTGTTTTTCCTAGTGTTGAATTTGTTATCAATGATGTTTCGATCTATATTTAGTGAATTTAATATGAAGTGGTGAGGATTGGAAAATTATTTTGGGTTCATGGAATGACATTGGATGTCATGCTTGAACAATTATCCTTTCAAAATTGTAACTATTTCTGAAGCTAATCATAATTTTATATGGAATGTGTTAGGGATAAATTGTTCATAATAATAGAGATATAAGTGAAGTTATATTTTAATATTTTTTTGAGAAATTAATGGAATTATAATATATACCTAGAATATATTCTTTGTATTTTATGTAAGAGCCTTATAAACAAATTAGGGCCAACTTTGTCACCCCAAGGGTTCTCAACCACATGGTATCCATCCCTCTCATGGTCAGGCCATGGTGGAAAGTATAAGAGTGTAATGTGTATAAGCCTACAAAAGTTCAATATTAATCAAATATGTAGATGAGCCAGAATGGTTGGTTGGGATACAGACCATGTGTGAAGGTGTATATTGTTTTTGTTCACTCTAAATCCATGGTATAATAGTAAAGTGGCATGTGATGTAATATATTGAAGTCTATGACTACCTTGAATTTTCATGTGGAACATTCTCACCACTACACTGTTCATATACTTTAAAATGATAAAAAAATGAGGTCATCTAATTGTGTTTTTTATCTATCCTATCACCATTGAGGATTATATTCAATATCAGCACTTATTGACGTGTTTCTATTTTCCCTAGAAAATGGATGAACTAAAAATGATCATGTTGGGGTCTCATGATGAGTTCAATGAACAAGATTGCGATTCTATGTGTCGAAGGACCCCATGCATGATTTTTTTTCTTTTATGCATGAAAGAGTTCAAAAATTAGATTCAACTCAATTAAAATGAATTAAAATATGTTATTATTGAATATATTGATGCATTCAAGCCTTGAATTTTGAGGATAATAACATTATCATCATCATTTAATGTAACATGACCTCTCTTAATAAATAATACCATGTTTTGTTGCATAATTATTTTGAGGAATTTCAATATATTAGGATGTTTATAAAATCTATGAAATGGGTTAAATATTAAATATTTGATATGGAATAATTCTTGGATTACGAGGTTGTTAGTGGAAGTTTTACTCCACTATATAAAGAGTGGTATGGACAAGAGAGTTGGAGATATCGATCATTTGAGCATGCTCATAGTTTTTCAAAGAAAACAGATCAACTGTAATGATTTCTGTTTTGAAAAGAGGGAATCCCTCCAATGATACTCTAACATGATGAAAAAGAAGATGAGAATTATTTTTAGAATTAGACTTCTTTTTACATGATCAATTCACTTTTTTAAGAACTTATTCTAAGAATTAATTCACTAAATCACAATAACTGTAACCTCCCTAGATTGCATAAACTATTTGAGAACCTTGAGGCAGTGTATAATGAAAAATGGGTTTCATGAAGGATAAAAGAGATAATGTATGCTATTGAGATATTTATTTTGTAAAAAATTATATTTTTCAACACACAAATCATACATACAGTTAGTGTTAGGGTTTTATTTTACAAGGTAACATACTCACTTAAGCAAAGTTGATTGTGAAAAGTGAATGAATGAAAATGAGTACTCTCATGCATGCTTCATTTCCAAATCACCTGAAGAACCAGGAGGTAGGGAACCTAAACAAAGTGTTTATGTGTGCGTTCTAAAATAAAAAAAAATAAGAAAGTAAAAAAATGATGTACATTCACACATAAACATGTGAAAGAATAAAAAATTTGGAATCAAATCAAAAGAAACATAAAATATTAAGAATAATATTCCTAATGTGTTCTAGAATTTTGAATGATAATACTATTCATTTTATCACACATGCATGAGGATTTTTAATTCATGATGAAATTATATTTTAGGTTTTTCTACTTCCATATTTCATATGGTAATATTGAAGAAATTGTGATCAATTATTGAACATATTTGTGAGGATCGGTCTTCATCTGAAGAAGAAAGAATATATGTTTGAGAAGTGTTCCACTTAAGTAACTAATCAGATAAAGGTTATTAAAATTATTTGAGCAAGACAAGAAAGTTGTAAGGTACATTAATTTTACATGTGGATGTGTGATCCAACAAGATCATGGAGGAAGATCGAAAGAATCATCTTGTAGTGGATAAAGACATAAATAAAGGATCAAGTATTTGAGTTGGATTTGGGATTAGAGGAAGTATTTAAATTGGATTTGGAAGAAAAAGTCTCTCAATTGGAGTTGGGAGTAGGAGAAGATAGTTGGGGGTATAACTAACGAGGATAGAAGAGTTGGATTGGTAGGTGGTATAACCATAATTACTTAATGGATTGACTATAGGTGTATATCCAATTTCTATCTAAAACATTGTAATTGATAATAATATTATATTGTAGAATCCATGTTAGGGGGTATAACCAACATGGAATGGAGTAAATATTGGACTAAATCTTGTAAAATTGTTTGTTTCACTATATGTTATTACTACTTCACATGATTTGATATTGAGAGATATTAAAGAGTTGATCAAGAACCGTAAAAATTTCAAGAGGTTGAATTCAAGAATAAAATAATTCAAAAAATGAGTGTACCCATGATTCACCCTCCCACACCCACCATCTTTGTGGTCGCTAATCTAGTCTCGAGCTCTATAGTGATGGTTCCAGTATATAATTATTCAAGATGGATACATGAAACACATCATGTTATTGGTAGTGGTTAGGTGGGAGAGCTAGTCGATTGGACAAAACATCAATGTGATCAAGGATCTAAAATGGGTGGATGTATCATGGACTAATATTTCCATTTCTACCAAACCTCATGACCTTTTCCATAGAGATATATGAAGGAGCCCTTTATCTCTTACCTCAAAATCATGATCTCATAGATGATTGTTTGCATATATTTTCTATATTTTATTTGGATTTCATATGGAGTATAGTAGATTTAATTTTCTCTGACATCTCTTGGAAAATATTAGTTACCATCAGCTTTCTCTCTCCATCTTCATTCCAACATGTTTGTGACTAACACCTTTTCCTATTCAGAGCATAAAAATGATCCATTTAAATGATATAATTGAAACTATTATTATATGAAAACTCTACAAGCATTTTTTCTCCCATAATCCATATAAACCCATTTAAAATGATCTCATCATATCTTCTATAGTTTGAATGATTTTATTATATTATCCATCCATCTAAGGGTGATAATATGCACTAAAAATCAACTCTGTATCCAGTGCTTATTGAACTCTTTTTAAAAAGAAACACAAGTTAAACCTTGGGTATTAATTAGATACAATAAAGAGTGAAACTCCATTAAATATTATGACTTACATTATGTATATCTTATATATTTGGTCGAGATAGATATTATCCTTGATTGTGTTATATTTTCCATCCATCTATGGGTGATATGATGCATTGAAACTGAACTCCATATCAGGTTCTTATTAAAATCATATAAAAACATCAAGGTAAATCTTAGGTATCAATCATATACAATGTAGAGTATAAATCCATTCAATATTAACACTTTCCTTATGTATATCATAGAGATTTGGTCAAGATAAAAATTATCCTTGATAGTAATGAAATGCACTGACTTTTTAAGGAGATAAACAACCACCCAGATGGTGTTATTATGATTATATTTCTTATAGAGTCCTACAGTGAAATAATTTATTATGTCTTCCTATTTCTATAATATTATGTGTAATGGTTATAACACACCCATTGTCTTTGTTAATTCATCCTTTGGTTGTTGGAATACCAAGCATAGACATACAAAATTTTCAATCTCCCTCTCCAGGTTACCCCACCACATGTTTTTCTTCTAATCTATATACATCTTAGTGCTTCCTATGTGAATAGAGAGGGATGAGAAATGGATAGTATCCATATGTTACCTCTTCAGTTCTAGTTTTGATGAGACACATATCCAGGTTCCAAACTATATAACTCCATCATTAAAAAATTTGGACTCCAAAATATTTTCTACCTTTTTCTATAAAACCTTATCTTTTTTCTAAGCCTCATTAATCCTTTCAAGAATGTATGTTAGTGAAGATATCTGATCAATGTAAGATGAAGTTCCTTTTATTATTCCTATTTCCATAAATTACATTTCCAAAAATATTAGATTCCATGAAATCCTCATCATGGATAGGGTTTGAGATCTTTTTTACTCAAGGCATCCAAAAAATCCTTTTACACCACTTAATGGTAATGGATTTAACAATCATTATCCTATATAAATTTAAACCACCTTTATTTGATCATATTGAGCTCCTTTAATGTGAATATATACTTTAGGCTTTTATGATCTATATATATTTCATACATCACCCCATGGAGATAATGTCACCAAATATTCAATGTAGAGATCATTGAATCCAATTCTAGATCATGCGTTGGGTAGTTCTACTGAAGGATTTATAATTAGAGGGAGGAATAGGCTATCACTTTTCATATTTCATGTTTACACAACCCAACCTCTTTTTGGATTCATTTCTATAGATCACAAAGTCTTCCCTATTGGTGGGTAATGTGTATACAGGTGTAGTGATTAGCCTCTTCTTTAACTCTTTAAAGTGTTTTTTCATTTATAATTCTCTATAAGCATGACTCCCTTACATGTTAGATTAGTTAGTGGTCTTGAAAATTAGGAGGTGTTTCTCAAAAATTAATGACAATGCCTAACTAATATAAGGAAACTATGGATTTCCATCACATATGTTATAATGGTATATCATTAAATTGATTATTTTTTTAAAGGATCTATAAATATTTCATTGATGGTGATAAAACCCCCCGAATGTTACTTTAGCTATAAAAACATACATTTACTAAACATAACACAAAAATGTTCATTGCACAAGGTATTTATTACAATATTAAAATACTCCTTATACTCCATATTACCTTTGGAGTAAATAAAAATATCATCTATTAGTACTACAAATTTTTTTTCTAGGTGACCCTTAAAGACTCCATTCATCATGTACATGATGATATTGGTGCATTGATGAGTTAAAATGGGAATCAATATAAATACATAACACCAACACATAGTATGAAAAGTGGTCTTGGTGATTTCTGCACTCTACACCTTCACTATATAATATCCCCACCAAATATCCACATTAGAGATGTATTGGGTTCGACATAGCTGATCGAACAAGTCATAAAACCATAGAAGAGGATACTTTCTCTTCATCGTGATCTTTTTGAGTTCACAATAATCAATGTAGAGGTTAATTGACCCATCCTTCTTCTTTAATGAAAGGACTAGTAAACACCATGGTGAAGCACTTGGGTAAAAAACCCCTTTATCTAGATTCTCTTATAGTTTCTTCTTTGTTTCCTCAAGTTAAATAATGACCATTCTATATAAGGGCTTTAATATTTGAAAATATTTGGTAATAAGTTTTACTGGTATCTCAGCCTCTCATCTAGGAGGATGACCAAGAAATTTTTATGAGAAACACATCCATAAATTCCTTTATAATGGAAATTTCATCACAAATGATCTTTTCAAAATTCTTCATCTTTTGAGAACTATTCGATTTCTAAAAAGGTAATAATATCTATTCTCTAACTGAAGACACCAAAAGCGATATATCCTCCTCATTGAAAATGTATAGAATAGGAGGGTGATTTTTATTATGGAAAGTGATTTCATTCTCTCGACAATTTCTGTTGGATCAATACAAGGAAAGACAATCAATGCCCAAAATAGCATCAAATTTTTCTAAAGTGAGTATCATAAGGTTTTCTAGGAAATTCATCAAACAAATTTTGTTAGGGGATCTATTATTTACTTGGGATGAAATAATTTTCCCATTTTACACCTTTAGTGATCAATCAAATTATATTATTTGAGGTGGTATTTGAATAGTTATACAAAAATTATGGGATATGAATGAATTCATAGAACCAAAATATAATAATATGTTCTATATCCAGGATTGAATAACTATGATAACTATAACCTCTTTTTTATCAGGATCCAGTCAATAATTTTATGGAATAATCTCAAAATTTATTAGTTCCAAAGTATTTTACACATATTATTACAGGATTTTGAACATAAACATTCAGTAAACACTACACAAATATCATAAGGACTAGTTTAATTATAAAACTAGGTTACAAATACATAAAAATAAACTAAAATTCAAATCATTGTTTTATTATCCTTAATTATCTCCTAAATCCCTTTTAGCTCCTAAAACAACATGGGATAACAAGGGGAATTCATAAAAAATTGGTTAGCTAAAAATCTCAGTAAGGGAATAAACATGATAAGGAAGCATAACATGTGAGTCAAAATTATAACTTGATATAATAAAAGGGAAGGCTTGTGAGTAATAAAATATGAGAATAATATTAAGAACATGGTATCATAAGAATCATTGAATAATTGGAATTATGGGAGAAACACAAAACATGCCATAAGAACACGTTAAGGATAACTTCCAAGAAAACATCTCATGGTGGAAAAAGACATATAGTAGATTAGGTTTACTCCATAATCCCATCCATAAAATCTCATGAGACAAAATGATTACCCAATGAATTAGAGAACAATCTAGGTGCACCCGTCATAATGATTTTATAATTATGTTTACCAAAAAATTAATTCAATCATAAGGAATGATGATAATAATTTTCCATGGAATGAAATGTGTTGCATATCTTTCCTCATGTAAAAATCAAATGAGATTTAATAATGAAATATTTTAAGAAATGAAGATAAAGAATGTATCACCACATCACAGTCTGACTAATATTATATAATAGTTATCTTCATGAATAATAATCTTATTTTAATTATTTACTTTATTAAGAACATTTTTTATGTTTATTATTCCTTTTGTATTATTTTTTAATTTGTTATATATGATTACTTTTGTTCATATTATATTTTTTGATGATATTCCACTCATATGTCCAAAATGACTTTGGTAGGCTCACTATGGTTAACAAGATCATTAATAAATCATCTCTAGAATAATAATTATGACATTATTATCATTTTTATATATCAAATGTAATTTTAAAACAAATCATGAATGATGGTTATTAATACTAAACTATGTTACAATCATGGATACGGTAGGTCATACATATGTATGAGTAACATTTCCATTTTCCTTGATAATTATAAAAAGAAGGTAATTATTATTTTTACATTAACTAATAATTATTATATCATAAATGTAATAATTTTTATTTAAATTAATAAATATATAGTTTTCATATGATGTTGTTATGAGAAACAAATCACATTACATTATGGAGGTGGTAATCCACACATATGCCTGAACGACCTTATCATTTTTCAATTAGTGTAAAGGTATGAAATTAAATGTTATTTCATATTTCTAGAATGAAAAATATGTTATGAATATCATATGTATAAACAAAGATATAGTAAATCCATTATTAAAAATACCATTTAGTAGTGGTGATATATAACAAATTACATCATTTTGTAAGATGGTTGTCCACCCTAAACATGAACGATAATTTTGTTTCCCATTTTATGGGAGTGGATATCGATATAGGTTATGAATGTAACATCCCCAAATGATAAAGGGTTAAATGGATAAATGATATGACCCATGTCAATAAGGTGCACCTTCCTTTTCGGGAGCCTGTCTGATTAGAACCCCACAGTTAAACATGCTTGGCCTGGAGTAGTGATCATGATGGGAGACATTCTGGGAAGTTTCCCTGGGTGTGTGTGAGTGAGGACAAAGCACAATGGAAAGGACAGGTGTGGGCCTCTAGGGACAGTCATTTGTCAGATGACTCGTTCAGGCACGTGGGTGGACCCTATGGTGGGCCACACATGTCTACGGGGCAACAGGGGGTACCTGGTAGGCCAGGACTCGACGACCATGTCAATTAGGGGTGTATGTGCTATCATATGAACCTAGTTGTAACAAATTTGAATCAGAGGAGTCGGTTCTACTGCAGAACATGGCCTCTGATTTTTTTAAGGAAATAGTGTTATGTGTTTCGGGTATGGTTATCAGTTTAGGGAAATCGGTGTTGGTTGGCCATGACCCAACGACCATGTTAAGGTGGGGTGTCTGTGCTGTCATCGGGACCTCGTTGAAACAAATTGGAATCAGAGGAGTCTGTTCTACTGCAGAACTTGGCCACTAATTGTTTTAATAGAAATAGTGTTAAGTTTTTTCAGTATGGTTATCAGTTTAGGGAAACTGGTTTTGGTGCGGCGACTGACGTATCCATACACCCAGACCCTAACCTCTGGTATCCGACTTAGTGCACAAAAACACTGATTGTGTGTGTGTTTCCTTTGAAAAAGTTTTCTTCGTGATTAATTTCTTTCAGCTCACCATGTATACTGTTTTAACCATGGCACAACGGTTTTTTTTCAGGATGGCCCCACGAAGGCAACCAGCTAGGGTTCCAAGCTATGTACGAGATAGTAGCCCACCGAGAAATGAGGCCTCAGTGTAGGGCCCCATCATAGTGGTGGTACTAGTGGTACCACTACCCGCTGGGCCACTGATACCACCAATGCCAGCAGTAGAGAGTACACTCTACCTAAGTGTGTTGCACGAGTTCCAGCACCAGAGGCCGCCCAGGTTCTTGGGAGAGATGGAACCACAAGAAGCTGAAGATTGGATGGAGGCTATTGTGAAATATTTCAGATTGGTAGGGACACCAGCCGACCTCATCGTGATCCTTGCCACAAGTCTCTTGCATGTGGCAGCATGAAGATGGTGGAGCCGGATGCTCCATGTGCATGACGAGGAATCATTACTCTGGACGGACATCGAGATTCTCTTTAGCTCAGAGATTGTTCCATCCACCCTTCGAGCAGTGCGAAATCAAGAGTTACTTCATCTATAGTTGGACAGCATGATAGTAGCTCAGTACACAGTGAGGTTCACCTACCTCTTGTGCTACTCCATAGATATGGTGCGGGACCAATTTTTTAGGGCCTGGACCTTCGAGAAAGGATTCAGGTATGAGATCATGGATTTGATTATTCCCCTCAGCATCCCGACTCAGGCAGGGGTACTTGAGAGAGCCCTTCTTGTGGAGAGTTTTCTCACTGAGAAGGTACCAGCAGCGAGACCCAACACTGGGCGACACGTAGCGAAGTCTTCTGCAGCCAGAAGTAGTCTGATGTCACAAAGGTTTATGCGGACCAGGCTATCTGGTGGGAAACCCCAGGATACAGGTTCAGTTGTGTGGGACACATGAGACAGATCTAGTTACATGAGGTACATGCAGTGTTATGCATGCGGTGTGTAGGGTCACATTGCCCGAGACATCCCGACCTGCAATGCAGATGAGTCGCAGAAAGTAGAGGGACCTCCCAGCCAGAGGCAGAGGTTTGACTATGGTGTTCCACCGGGAGCAGGCAGACATGGAAGAGGAGTTGGTCGAGAAGTAGGTGGTGGTCGACGTTTTGAGGCTCTACCACCACCACCACCAGGAGGTCCACCCTGACCATAGAGAGCTGGAGGACAGAGGCAGGCTCAGCTCCATGATTTCAAGGCCTATGAACACGGAGCACCTGAGATGATTTGATGTACTATATATGTCTACTCCACCCTTGTTGCAATACTTTTAGACACAGGTGCGAGTCATTATTTTATTTCTATTGTCCTCATTCGGAGCTCGTAGATTCCAATAGAACTGTTGGCTCAATATTTATGGATAGAGACTCCTACGAGAGAAAACTCTAGGAATACGCACTGGTGTCGATGGTTTGAGCTTACTCTAGAAGAAGATAGCTTTGGATGGGATCTTATAGTAGTGGCGTCGTGGCCTTATGATGTCATCTTGGGTATGGACTAGTTATCCACAGTTCATGCACAGATTGATTGTATTAGGTGCAAAGTATGGTGTGTTCGCATGGATGGGACCAATTTCACCTTCACCAATGATAAGGGAGCCTTTCCAGTGCAGGATGGACTTACATTGAGGAGGGGGCAGTCGATCACAATCAGTTGGCTAGTATCATCCTCATAGCGGTTGATGTGCGGTGTCCGAGTATTCATGTTGTGGTGGATCAGTATGCAGATGTTTTCCCTGATGACATTCTTGGAATACCTCCTCGGAGAGAGGTAGACTTCTACATTGACATGTACCCTAGGATGACACCGATATCTAGTCCAGCATATCAGATGGCTCCCACTGAGCTTCGTGAGCTACGGGTATAGCTGGAGGACTTGTAGTGGAATGGATTTATCTGACCCAGTGTTTCACCATGGGCATCCCTGATTTTGTTTTCCAAGAATGTGTATGGGAGCTTGCGACTGTGTGTTGACTACCGTCACCTGAATCAGGTGACCGTGAAGAACAAGTACCCACTCTTGAGGATTTATGACCTCATTGATCAACTCAAGGGAGCACGATGGTTCTCGAAGATAGACCTTAGGCCAGGCTATCACCAGCTCAGATTTTGAGACGAGGATGTGCAGAAGACGACCTTCAGGTGTTCGTATTGACTCTATGAGTTCTTGGTTTTTCCCTTCGGTGTAACCAACACTCCAGCAGTGTTCATGAGTCTCATGAACAGTATCTCCCAGCCCTACCTTGATCTCTTTGTCCTATTCTTCATCGATGACATACTTGTTTACTTGACAACTGATGAGGAGAACACCTACCATTTGTGGGTAGTACTGGATACCCATAAAAAGCACCATCTTTATGGTAAGCTCTCGAAGTGCCAGTTTTTGATTCGAGAGATTCGCTTCTTGGGACACGTCATCTCGGGGGCTAGAGTTGTATTGGATCCAGCAAAGATTGAGGCAGTACTTTCTTGGGAGCCACCCAGGAGTGTGACGGAGGTACGGAGTTTCAGGGACTTGTTGGGTACTAGCGGAGATTTCTTCTGGATTTTTCCAGAGTTGCATCACCGCATTCAGCATTGACGAAGAAGGGGAAACCCTTCGTGTGGTCAGAGATATTCTAGAAGAGATTTCAGGAGATGAGGCATAGGTTGACAAGTGCGCCCATATTGAGGCTACCAAAGGAGGGCATTAGGTATGTAGTTTAATGCGACGCATCAGGTACCGGACTTGGGTGTGCCTTGATACAGAAGCATGCAATGATCACTTATGGTCCACGGCATTTGAGATATCATGAGCAAAACTATGCTACCCATGACCTGGAGTTATCAGTAGTGGATATTGAGGATAGATAGGTGCGGGTCCTATATGGACGGTCCATTCCACAGGTGCACGTTTGCTGGCAGCATGGGAACCTCCAAGAGAGAACATGGGAGTGGGAGGTTTAGATGCGTGTTCAGTACCCTCATTTTTTCTTTTGTGTGAGTTCTATCTTACGGGGAAGTAAAGCCCTGAGGTGGGGAGAATGTAAAGACCCGTAAATTCTGTGGATTTTTTGTTTTAAATACACTAGAATTTTACGAGTTCGTAGTTTCTAACGACACTTGATTCTGAGGACTGGTGTGCCCTGAATCAATTTCTAAAGTTTTGTTTGGTACGTTCAGTAAACATACGTGCGGGATTTTATATCATTATAAGTGGTGCTCAGAATCTAATTCGGAGGGACACTGTTGAACTCGCAGCACCGGTATTCATTTAAGGAGACCTTTACCACAGTTGTGTTGTATCGAGATTGGGTGTTATTTATTGGGGTTTCTAAAAAATAAATGTGTGACATATTTTTATTTGAAATGTGGTCAAAACCTCAAAAGGGAGGTTAGAGGTGGGACCCACCACACCCTTACCACCCTTGGGAGGATGTTTTAGGTTGCGGCCCACCTGAACCCTTTAACTCCTCTAAACCCCCCTTGAGATCCCCATTAATAGGGGAAACTCTTGGTCTTACACTTAATGGTGCCAACACAACTTAATTAATGACTTAATTAATTAATTTTAGAGATTTGAATTCTTTTGAATTCACTGTGTTAACATTAAAATAAGAGATGATAATATTTTATTTTGGGTTGGCATAATCCTTTGAGATCTTTGTAGAACTCTTTGAAGAACATCATCCTCTCGACGAAGAACACTCCTCATCTCTGAAGAAAGATTATACCGTCTTTGATCTTCATCCGAGCCACAAGAGAAGGAGCCACAGTAAGGAACGTCAACGATGCTTCATCCTTAGACGTTTCCTGACATCAACGAATCGGCATCTTCCCTCTTTCCGTGACTTTGACGAAGTACTTCAAATTGAGGTAGGGGAAATTTTATTATTTTTATGTGTGAGTTATACTCTCCTTTCCTCATCATGTGATCTTCTTTGGATTTCGAATATTAACAATGTAACGAGGAGGGCTCAGACCACACGAACACGGTCCGACCCTACCCCCTTGTTGTTGTTCTCATTGTGTTGACGATGGAGGCAGATCAAGGAAGGGGATGAAAATGTGAGGGCCACCATCATACCATGCACAGAAAAGCCATGGCCAAGCGGGCATCGGCGGAGCTGGAAGGGGGCGGTTCCATCGCACTGCGCTGGAGAAGGGTCGTGGTGAGGGCGTGCCGCGGCGGAGGGAGCACGGTGACATCACGTTGTGCCAGCGATGGGGAACCATGACCGGGAAAATCCGGGAAGACGGCGGTCGGCACAGCGCCATTGCACCATGCCGGTGAAGAGAAGCGGCTGGCCCAAGCAGCCAGCTGGGAGGTGCGGGACCCCATCAGGTCGCGCGTGGGCTGGACTAGCGCCACCGAGCACCGGTTAGATTCTATCTGAACGGCTAAGACGTTCGGGTGCCAGGGGGTGCACACTTTTTCCCCTGGCGCGGCCAGGCCGGGCCGCCATCGATCAGTACGCCCTTTGCCGGGCCGGCCCCGAGTCGGGTTGCGTTCGGCCGGGCCCCCCACGGCCTGACCACCCCTTGGCCGGGTCGCCCCTTGGTCAGGCCGCCCTCAGGCCGGGCCACCCTCGGGTTGGGCCTCTCATCAGGCTGGGCTATCCCCTCATCTTTGGACGCTTCCTCAGACTGGTTCGGACCCGAGGTATGGGTCAGACACCAGTTCAGACCGGGTCAGGCCAGGTCAGCCTGATTAGGTCGGACCAGACCCAGACCCGTTATGGTCGTTTACACCTTTTAGCTAGAATCTAGTCCTACGGGTGTCTGATTGATGTACCGCCTATGGTGATGGATTTATTGGACCGATAAGATACTTTTGGCTTACCCCTATTGAGGTTTGGATGCAATTGGGGTACGTTAGGGTTGGTTTGAGCCTAAAAACCAACAGAGCCCCTAGAATAGAAATGCCAATAACTTTGAGACCGGGCGTCCGATTGATGCATCGTCTATCACATTGGGTTCCTTATGATGAGATAGAACTACAAGATACATCAACTCAGGACTTCATGATAGTTGATGTATCGACACATGGCTTGAGTAGCGGACCCTCCCGAAATCAACCATTCTATGTGCGGGAAACCTAGGGCTGGCTGCGACTGTGATGACTTCTGTACTGCAATCCTCCATGGGTTCGACAGTGAAGACTTCTATACCGAAATACTACATGGTTTATAAATATATGACTAATATACTGGAATACTATATTGGTTCGATAGTCATTACTACTGTACTAGGATCCTCCATGGGTCTGAGAGTTCTGAATTTTGTTCCTAGATCCTATGTGGGTCCGACAGAATAGCTGGCCCTGTATCCTATGTGGGTCTGACAGCTTAGCTGGTCTTGTATCTTGTGTGGGTCCGACAGCTTTGATGAATTAGTGAACAATAGCTGGTCATGTATCCTGTGTGGGTCATACAGCTTAGCTAGTCCTGTATCCTGTGTGGGTCTGACAACATTGATGAATCTGTGACTAGATCTGATCATCTCTATCACTCTACAAAATATGTATACCTATGTGAGCTGAGTCATGTCCTTAAACCATTATAATTGTGGTGATTGACTTTACATCCTTTGTGGAATGGTTTGTGCTTGGGCTCGATAGTTGGAGCCTGACGGTGATTGATAACTTCGGTATATGTATGGGCATATACCTAAGTAGGGTTGCTTGATACTTTGTGATAGTATCATTCCTCTGTGGTTTATCCTTGTAGCATTTTTGTAAGACCTTGAGGGTCTTGGGATCCCTACTGAGTATCCTTATACTCACCCCTGCACAGGATTTTCCCGCACCTCGTTGTGTTGGATGCAGACGACAGATAGCGCTGACCGAGGAGGAGTGTAAGAGGACTGGATGGAACCCGGAGGTGGACCACCTGATGAGTCGGTACCTGGAGTAGACTGATGGGCGTGAAGCACTAAGGAGGATATATTTACCTACCCTTTAGGAAGGATCCATGGTGGACGATCTAGGAGCTGCCTATCACCTTCCAGCTGTTTTGTATTTTCCTTGTACTTTACAGTTGGGCTTGTATTTCTGGCCCCTTTACTTTTCAGCACTACTTTTGTATACAGTTTCACTTAGTGTTTTACTTCTTTTTGCATACTCTGTTGATATTGTTTACTATTATAAAGGAAATTCCTTCCCATTATAGGGATTTCCAACTTTGGTGCTAGTCTCCAGCCCCTGGACTATGGAAGAAGGGCTTGGGGTAGTCACGATATGGGCCCCGAGGGACGGTCGTGACAATGAAATTAGAATAATAACATCCTAGTTTATGGAATACCATAATTTAATTATCTCATATTTTTTTGAAAATATTTTAAGGGTGTAGAATATTTAATAAAATTGAAGCATTTGATTAAAAGTTATATCCCTTCTTTAGACAAACCACCTTTACATTTCAACTTAAGAACTCTATGATTGGTATTCTATCCAAAATATGACCTCTAGATTGTGAGAATACAAGTTTTTAATTTATTGTTTCAGTGCTTGGCGTCACTAAAAGTAAATTTAATTGTTAATAAAAGGTAACACGAGATTCCCTTTTATATGTGAGGGAAGGGGTACTCTTGTAATAACAAAAAATATAAAATTATTATCAACTAATTTTAAATGAAAAAGGTTCAAACCTGATATAATTTTAATATTTTATGAGGATAGTTATAAATAATATAATTAAATAAAAATTGGACAATTTTGGTTTAGTTTGTTACACTTTTTGATTTGTTTTAACTCGCATAAAATATTTTTGACAATTACCATAATAACAACGTTTTTACTATTTAGGGGTCAATATAGTTATTGTAAATGGAAAATTGGCTAAAAAATTGACCATAGATGATATTTCTGAACATATGAAAATAAATTGGTAGAATATTGTGTTTTTAGTAATTTTAAATCATTTAGTAAAATATTATTTATTATAAAATAACATTAAAGTTATATTTGGAAGTATTTATTAAATTTTACTTTTAAAAATAAAATTAAAATAATGAAATTAGAATATAATCCAACATACCGTATATAATATATTATTTTTAACTACAAAATGCATGGGACATAATAATTCATTCAAATTATATTACTTTTGACATGTCTAATGACATTTATTTTATTTTCTATTAACTGAATAATTATTATCTCAACATTACATAAATATTTATGTCAATCATTTCATCCCAAAAAATTTAAAAATAGTTTACTATGATAAAAAACCATTTATCATTACATATTTATTAATAATCATTCATAGGTTATTTTTATACATAACACAAAATATTATAGAAATTAAAAGAAAGAAAGTGATATTTTTTACGTTATGTTTTACGTAAAAATTATAATGGTCAAAATCAAAGGAATATGACACTAAATTGCCATATTTTTTAAATTTATGTGGACATGATAGAGAATCACTCATGAAATAGTATAAGGACTTGTTTTAGGGTCATTTTTTTCCTTATCCAATTATTTTAAAACATAATTATCAGACTTACCCTTAATGTGGTGATAATTTTACACTATGGTTACTAATCATAATGAATAGAAATAAAAGAGACCTATTTAACATATTAGGACTTCATAATTACAAATATTGAATCCATATTTCAGTATTCAATTTCCAGGAGTGGGATAATTATTTTAAAATTAAACACATAAAATGCAATGAAAGGCAGTTTTAAAAAGAATGGTTCTTAAGTATAAAAAAGGTTTTATACTAGATTCAAGTATAAAATGCGTCCCAAAGGCTATTATTGAATTATTAATAATATCATATATCTAAATTTACATTTAATCCATATTAAAATAAAATTTAATTTTATAAATTATTTAATAGAAAATAACGTCTTCATTGAAAATGAGTTATTTTCATTACTCATTGGAAAATTAATCTTTTTAACAAAATCCCAAAAAATCACTCCAAGATAATTTTAACATGAAAAATCAAAAAAATATTTTCCTTTTATGAAATAAATTTTTCTAAAATTTCTATAAATTACTTACAATATTTTATCACAAAATATGATAAAACCCATTTTTGAAGAAAATATACATTTTGAAAAATAAAACGACTTTATTAAAAAATAATTGAATATTTATTAATAATTTATAAATGAATTTATATTTAAAAGAATCTTAATATTTATTTAATAAATAATTTAATCATATTCACAATCACTGCTTTAACGTCTAGGTTATAAGGGTCATATTTCAATAATAATATTTCATAGTTATTTTAGGCTCAGTGTTGCATGTCGTATAAGATATGAAACTTTGTCCTCATTTTAATATATTTGGATGTTACATTATCCCCACCCCCTTTAATATGTTATACCTTGAAATTATGCATTACATACTATGGTGAAAATATGAGATGGTACTTTTGCTTCATGGATTCCTCTGGTTCCCATGTTTCCTCATTGTGTTTCTAGTTCCACCATAGTAAATTGATAATGTGAGCTTTCCGGTTCTATAGAAATAAATCTAAATGGTATAATATCATCACCAGCTGCTGCAAATAATATAGATCTTTTTATATATTTACCTACTCTGAATTCAATAAATTTGATGGATTGGGTATGCACTTCCTTACGAAGGGTACATGGAATACATCGTGCACTATATAATGTATGGGTGAAGTGATAACTTATAGGTCAAAAATCCAATTAATATTAGAATATAAAATGGAATGGTATACTTTGGACTAATCTTACCCTTCTTCCCAAATCAATTGCCTCTCTTTCATTGATATATGTTGAGAAACAGATTATATCTAGTTTCAAAATCCATTTCTTATTGTAAATTATAAATATTTCTCCTCTAAAGACAATGAGATTCCATTATGTGATACTGAATGGTATTAATCTTTTCAACAATTTCATCACGCATTTAAGGTTCCAATAGAATTCATTCAACAAATTCATCACAACACATCAATGTTTTATATCTCTTCCATCAATTTTCATCATATGGGGCCATTTCAGTGCTTATGTGAAATCAGTTATTGTATGTGAATTTTTCTATAGAAGATATTGATCCCCTACTTCTTGGAATTCCATCAAGCATGATCTCAATATTTCTTCTAATTTTTTGTTTGTCTTATCAAAATTTCCCCTAGATTGGGTGTGATAAGTCTTATGAAGTTCAAATCAGTATTTAGAGAATATTGGAGACTCTTCCAGAACAGAGGTAAATCTTTGATGTCGATCAAATTCAATTGATTAAGGTGTTCTATACAACCTCTCCACTTATTTGATGTACATCCTAACACACCATATAACGGGCCTTAGGTTACCATCGGATGTTAGGGATTTTGTTTGACTCCTCTATAAGGTGTAATGCATTGGATGTATACTATTCATGGTAATTGAGGTTTGGTGGAGTAGTTTAAATTATTGATTGAGTTGTCTTGATTTTATGGTAATTTACATGATTATTTTATTATGTTTATTTTATTCTTCATGGGTTGATGTATTTATGGTTAATTCCTTATATTTTTTTTACTTTTGTAGAATCATGCCTCCCGGACGACCTCCTATAAAATATGAAGAGGTTGAAGGGTGTTCTTAGTCATTATTTGATTTGATTTAAATAGGTCTTATAGTTCAGGATATCTGATTTTGAGATCAAGGATAAGGCTCTGGTCCTATATGAGCTATGAATGCTAAACTAGGTCCAAAAAAGGATTGGGCTCATGAGTTTTTTAAGAATAATCCTATTTCCTTTTGAGGAATAAGTAAACCTTAGGAATATAAGAATTTTGCAGAAATAATTGAGAGGATCTTTGAGTTCTACGAGTCTCCAAAGGCAATTATGGTAAAGTGTATTGTTTTTTGGTTAGAAGTCCCTAGGAACGGGGGGGGGTGGGAGTTAGTGGTTCAGGAACGGTGACATGAACATATATGATGGATGGAATTAATGTTTGTTTTCAATAAACAGTGCTATCCTAAGACTTTATCCCTAACCAATACCAGTGAATTCCTAATCCACCATCAAGGAGGGAATATAATGTTGGAGTATTCCAAATGGTTACGTAAACTATTCCCTTTTTCTCTGGATTTAGTTTCTAATGAAAATCTGAAAGATCAGTTGTTTGAAATGGGGTTACATCCAGACATTCGATCATTGGTACACTTGTTTAATTTCAAGATGTGTGTTGGGGTAGTTGACTAATCCATTATGGTGGATATCAACCATTATGGATTGTTATGATTGTATAATATGTTTCCAATGTTAATCCATTGTGGGATTGTATCATCTAAAAAGAATAACAAGCATGAGGATCAAAGAAATATGGGTGGTTTTAGTTTTATATATCCACATTGACTACCTTCCTTAACAGTTGAAGGTGGTTGATCTGCTGTATGCCTTTAGTGAGGAAGATCAAGACACACATAGTCCAAATGCACAACCCCATACAGAACATGGTATATTTTTAGATTCATGGTACATCTAAAAATGTTTTTAATTTTCTCCACCTTTTCAAGGTTGTGGAGGATCAACGACATCTTGGGGAAAAATATCATAGTCTGATGCTTCTAGAAATATTGGGTCATTTTCTTGTTAATGTTGTGTAAAGTGAAAAATATTACATTGGTTAGAGTCATCTTAAGGTATATCCACAATAGAAAAGTCAACCGTAGTCACAAAAGGAGATAAAGAACCCTAATATATAGATTATGCATCAGTTTAATCTATTGTAGGTCATGCCAGAGATAGAGGTACATTACTTGTTGAATCATCCATAACAATTGATTTATTTGAAACATGTTCATATTAATAATTTATATACACTTGCTTAATTCTATTTCTAGAACTCTTCACTGTGTTTATGAATTAATCTGTCGAACTGTTTATGCCTATTTGGAAATGAAAGGAGTGAGGATTTTGATTCCCATGTTGTGTTTCCTATTTGATAGAGGTTGACATGAAATGGGATTCCCTAATCCTCCATATATAACTCTTTGATAGGATCCTTGGGATGTATTAGATGATGATCTTCAAGTCCCAGAACAACTAATATCATTAGTGGGTGACTATCATATCCCCTGATGGGAGCACTCAAAATTTTTAGGGAGAATGGGATATTCAGTAAAGATGAGCTGGACCTCCATTTTTGAAGCTAAGTAGGATTACTTTGTAGGTATCATACCAATTACTACAGGATTATGAGGAAGGATTAAAGAGCATGTTACCTTTTGTGGGGAGTGTTTTCCCTGAGGTGTTCTAGGATGTTTTATCAGGTGTACCTCTTGAATGGAATGTAGTGTTTACCATTGCTATAGGTGTCCCAAAAATAACCACTAGAGTAGTCTTTTGGATATTCTTTAGAAACATCCATAGACATTTTATAAATATATAAATTATGGTGGCCTCCATATCCAACCTCTAATACTTGCACAAAAAAATTCAACCACCATAGGCGGTCTCTAACCTGTAAATTTTTTTAGAAAAATTATACATTATATATGCCATCTAGAATTAAAAAACCACAAAATAAAAAGTAAGTGTCTATACAACTCCAAACCATTAAAATACTCATTCTTAATTAACCTAAAAATAAAATAAAAAAAAACAATTAAACAAAGAAAATATACATCTAAAGTTAAGATTTTTTCATGCTATTGTAATCTAGGGTTTCCACACAAGTTAGGTTCGTTGTCGGTCTATGTGTGATGGAGTTTTACAAATCAAGGATACTCATCCATCATTAAAATTTTAGGCACCTTGATTATCTACCATAGTTTGGTTCACTATTGTTACTTGTGTTGGTTTTGACTTCGTGGTGACTTATTGTTTCATGGGGGAGATTGGGGATCAATTCAGTGGAGTGCTAAAGGCATTATTCTAGAGTGTTTGTAAAGTTCCTCTATATTGAAAAAGAAAATACTAAGCTACCTTCCCCATATGAAAATTTAATCCATATGTTTGGAATCCTCCTCCTGCCTAATTGATCAACAATAAGGTATTACCTAATATTTATTTTATTTAACTACCTCCCCTCCACCATGATTGATAGCGGGTGTGGAGAAATTTGATCCAAAAAATGGACAGTATGATTCATCTAGGAATAATGAAGTCTTCAAAGTACGTGATAAGTCTATCTCTCTAATAATTGTAAAAATCCTTATGATGTTATTATTTACTCATTCCATTCCACCCATTCCAATTCAATCTCATTCCTGATGATTTTATGAATCCAAATGAGGTTGTAAATTGTTTCTTCATATGGAAGAACAGAATGAAAAAAAATTAATTAAGGCCTTGAGAAATCCACATGTTACATTTTCGATAACTATTGATCTTGCCTTTGAATATTAATAGTATAATGAGGGAATTTATTTGGTTAAAAGGGCATTAGATTTTAGTTTTCGAAATGATGATGTATTATAACATTTAACATGATATACTAGGGAGTCTATCTGACAGGATGGCATAATTTGATGGGTTGAAATATTTGACCAGGTTTTCTGTGAAGATATTGTGAATATTTTCTACATTGGATGCGTATTAAAATATTCTCTATATGTTTCACATCTTATTTTGTGGAAAAAACCCTACATTCATTGTTGATATGGGGATGATCGAGGATTCTTCAAAGAATTATGATCACGGTTTTCTTAGTAGAATTCAACAACTCCTCGTGACATTATTAATGAATCTTCTTTTCTAATTTCTTAATTAATATTATATTTATATATAATGTAATTAATTTTCCAGCTCAGGTATACCATAATAGACCTTCAATTATGTCATTCTAGTTCTTTTTATTTTTAACTATCTTGAGTATTTTTTGTTCTGCATGCACATCTCTCCATATGATTATTTATGTTGTGTTGGCGGGATCCAGTCATCATCCTAGCTGAATGTTATTTCAAATAAGATAGTGATTTGTATTAGAGTTTGAAATTATATTCAGATTCTAGTTTATGGGATCATCATGGCTCAGGTACAACCAAATGTTCTGACCATCCATTGCTAGTTTCTCTTTCTTTACCTTGATTCTTGGTATCATTTTTTTGGATTTTAGTGGCTAGGTTTTGGTAAAATACATTATATTCGACTGTGGGACCCAAACACTACTTGGGGGGGTGATGTCTAGTAGCTTGTAAAATCTAAAATGTAAGAAACAACCTTGTCAACCCATCGAAATTTGGTTTTTGTGTCTTTAATTATTTGATAGAGGTGGATTTGGATCTTGGTTTGACACTATAATGTGTTTTTCCTACTATTAATTTGATCAAATTTCTAGATTAGTCACATTTTAGTGGACTTTATTTAAAAACATTAACTTTTTTAGGAAATTATTTTATCTAACACTAGTAAACATATTTTTATTTTAATTGTTGATCAAATTGATTGATGGTTTCTGTGGTTTCACATTGTGGGAGTTAATTTGATTGTTTCTAATTGGTATATTTGGGTGCCTTTTTGGGTCTCTATCTTCATCCTCATCTCCATTCCAATTATATATTTCCATGCCATGTTGTTCAATGGTTATTTTCGTTACACAAAATTCATTTATTTTTGTTAAATAAATTCTAATTCATGCTCATTGATATGTTGATTGTATTAAGAGAATAATTTTTTTTAATATCCTATGTTATAATATTATCATCTCCTAGATAACTGAGAGCATTTATTACAACTATCATTCTATTAATGAGAGAATTGATGAGAATTTTCATTTTAATCTCCTTTGATACATTAATTCTCTAATTAATGATATCATTGATGAGAACTATCATTTGATCTCTTTAAAGGATCTCTTTAAACTTTTTATGAATAATAAAGTATCTCCTAATACATAATCAATACTGGCATATTTATTAGTGGTGTCATGTATCTAGATCTAGGAAAAACCTTGATGTTGCCTTAGTAAATGGTTTTAAATTCAAAAGTGAATTATACTGTAAGTTTACAGTGATTCTCACCTGTAAGACATATTTGTTTATGATCAACTTTCAAATTTTATGATGGTCATTACTGTGAAAATTTCCAAATATATTTTTTGAATATCTTCCACTGAGTTTCATTATGAGGTTTATTAGTTGGTGATTTCTAAAATAATTTATTAAAACTATCATTTAAACACTTTAAAGGCTCTCTTTGAAATGATCATGAATGCTAAATTCATATATCCTAATAAAAAATTAAAATTTGTTTCACTTTTCAGTAGTTTCATATATCTAAATCCTAGCCAATGTTATGGGGCTACATCAGGAAGTGGTTCCATAATCAATTTGTTTGCTACTTCAGGTCTCTTTCATGGTATAGTACTCCTTGATTGCTTCTTGAAAAATGGTGCCACATAAAGCCTCATCAAAACAGGTTTACTCTATACCGTAAACCTCACTGTGTATAATAAAAGCAATAATATCCCAAGGAACATATAAGAATCATCATCAATTCGATTATAAATTAGATATTTCTAATGTTTAGTATGGTTTTTGGATATAGGTGAAGTCAAAAATGCATATTTATTCAATGAAATCTCAAGGAAAGAAATACCAAAAATAAATATTCTCATGATGAACCCTTGCCTATTGGAATTTCACTATAATTTTTAGAGCATCAATGAAATATTCAAGTGAGATTTTGTGAAAAATTGTTTAAAGGTAAGAATTATCCTAAAAAAATTTAAAGACATTTATGTTAGAGACTTTTCATTCCCATATTAGTAGAGTACTTTCACAACATTGAATTAAATATAATTCTTTTATTTTTGAAAAAAAAACACTGAGTACTTTTTATTTTCATGAATAGTTTTTAGGAAGTACTTTCAAATTTATCCTAATCATGATGTTCATGTCATAGTAGTGGATCCATATTTATAGGTTGTACTTCCGTTCTTTTTTATGTAATGGACATGGTAGGTTTGCATAGTTTTACCAGAGTTCAATCCTTGGAATTTGGGTTTCATGGATTGTGGGATGTTTATTTAGAGATTCCTAATAATTGTGGTGTATTTAGGACATGCATGGTCTTTTGTAGGTGTTCATGTTGTGGAAAATTGAATTGGATAACAAGAGTAGAATAATTAATGGATTTTTGAATGGGTGGAGTGTTCCATGTTTCTTTATTTTTTATTTTAAACTATATTGTTTTATTCTTCCATTTCCTTTTATTATTATTTTAATAGTATCAATATCACTCATATATTTTTATTCTCATTTCATCCAACCATTTGGGTAAACCACATAAATTACTTATTGTTATTTCATTATTTGATTTTTTCATATATTCTTTTTCATATTGTTCATAATCAACTTCATGTACAAAATATCAATGACAATGTTTTCTTTTTATCATTATTAAATGTTTTAATGAATTACACTAATTTTTTATAAATTACACTAAATAATAATTCGATCAAATAAGTTGGTTGAATGTTGAGTCTATTATTTTATTGAAAATTATTTATGATGATCAACTCACATGGATGAAGCATTTTCATTTTCTTATCAAATATATAATGGGAATTTATATTGAAAATGGAATTTATCTTGTATAAGTTTATTCTTCTAAGCTGAGAACAATTTACATTATTACTTTGAAAATTATACTACATGATTTTTCTACTGTGTGAGTAGCAATACATGATATAAGGGGGACGACTTCATTGTCACCCATGTGATTATCCATAACCTAATTAGAGAGTGCAAATATTATAACAAACCATCATTTAATAAATGGAAATTATATTCGTATAATTACGTCATATAATCTCATGAAATCACAAAATAATGAATTACTAAGCACTATGTGACCATTACAAATTATTTTTCAACTTCTCTATCTTGAATTTTGAAAATTTGACATACACGGTTGCATTCGGGGTGATTTTTGAGGTATGATAGAACAAACAAAATTTTTGATGAATAGAAACCTACACTTATGGATAGTTACTTGAACATAATGAATAATAAATCATCCAATGTAATATCAAAATCACTCTTAAATATATAAATACAATTTAGTCATCTTATAAGTGATAATATGACCATTGTAAAAGTATTGGTATTTTTTAACTCCTAAATAAATATTTATAATTGATTAATTAATTTAAATGAAAATTTATTTTCTCAAAAGGTGTACATAAATTGACAATTTTATGTCTTCTTCTTTTAAGATAATTTTATAAGACCATATGTAATTTTTGAAATCATTACAAAATCATTTATAGTTTTAAATTTAGTTAATTTCAAGTAAATTATGACTTTAATTAAAAATTAAATTAATCATATTTAGAAATTATTTTTAAAAAATTGATTTCATTTTTAGATTATAAACTTCAAAAAATGTATAGGGTGAATTTTTTGGGATTTTCTGAACAACATAACTTTTTGACGAAAAGTGAAATACGATAATTTTCAAAATAAGCTAAATACATTAATTATTAAGTTGTGGGGGTGTTATTATAATGTAAGTACAATTGTCTCAACCTCTCATGCACATATTAATATTTTTTTCCATGGATTAATCATTGTTTCTTATATTATACAAATATAATATACTAATGATTTAAATATTAAGAAAACTCTCCTCCCCTCCACTATAAAACCCACCCACACTCCCCTCTTCTATTAAATTTTCTCAAGCATTGTGACATGAATAAATTCTACTCAAGTCTCTCCCCAATAACCTATTCTATGTCCATCCACCCTTGGTCACCTCAAAATTCCAAATCCTCTTACTTTAAGAGGCTATCAAGAAAGATTAATTCAAGAGGTAAATTTCTCTTTTCAATTATTTTAATTTCTTTTCAAGTTCCATTGTTTTCTTTTCCATAATTATCTATACTCATCCTAATGTTATGAAAAAACTAGTAACTGATATGTATTTTATGTTTTTATGATAACAGAATATGTTATTATCATATCTCCTTTACCCTTGTTTTATACTAGTAGTAAAAACATCATCTGAGATGTGTTAATTTACCACATTCAAGGACATTGGATTTTCAATTTCTATTACTATATTCAATTATGATCATGATATAATTAATATGGTTTAACTATAATATAATATATGTATTATGTCTCATTAATGGTTCTAGAATCTTTTTTTAGACATTGTTTTGATTTATAAAACAAAATGTGTTCATTAGGATCTAAAACTGCAAATTAACCCAAAAGGTTGTCACTAATGTTTTAATTAATCATTCTTCTTCACCCCAAATAATCAAATGAAATTTTAGAAAAACAATCTTCTGGATTTTAATTAATTTAACTCAAATTCTATATAACCATCTTCATTTTACATTATTATCTTCTCATGTATATAAGTAAACTGATCATGAAACAAACGGACCCGAACTATGAAATTGAACATCATAACCAATCAAAAGGGTTTTGAATGAACTAAAAAGGTTATAATAAATCAGTTAAATATAAAATTGATTATTTAATTATTAATTAATTATCCTAAATTGATTATTCATATCATTAAGATCAAGCGAAGAACGCTATAAGACTTAATTTAAGGGATTCTACCCAAACATTAATTATTACACCAGGTTGTTCTTACTGCCTATTTACCCAAATTAAATCTTATATTCTATTTTTGTAAAAATTATAATTTATATATATATATATATCCAATTTCATGTATTAGTATTCATTAATCGTTCACTTTCAGGTATATACATGTATTTAAGTGACTCCCTCCTTAATACTTCTCGATAAGCAAACCCGTTTTGAGGAAAGCCCCAAAATTTTTATCCAATTTCAAGTACACTCTACCATCTAATTTTAGATACAAATGGTTTTATAAATTATGTATATATATTATCAATACCTTCCTGTTTCATGTCTGGTTTTATATAAAATATTATTCCCTTTTTTATTTTAAATTATTTTCAGTATTTTCCTTAAAACCACACTAAAATGTTTTAATGCGAAATTTTCTTAAATACTATTTTTATTTGTTATCACATTTATTTGACGTCACATACCATGATATATGACTATGTATGTCATAATTATTTTCATTCATGGATACTTTTATGATATTCCCATTAAATTATGCTTTATGACATGATTATGATTCCCATTTTTTTCCACGAGTTCCCTTGTGTTCATATATGATTGATTATGTATGATTCATTATGTGGGGAACATATTCATGAACAGGTTGAGATGGGTACACACAAATAATTCTACAAATCAATGTTAAAAGGTTGTCTCATGAGATTTTATGTGCAATGGTTTTGGCTGTTATCCTTGACTTCTGCTACCATGTGCAACGATCTTGGCGGTTAGCCTTGATTTGTGCTACCATGTACAAAAGTCTTGGTGGTTAACCTTGACTTGTTCTCTTCTATGTGTAATGATACATAAAATGAGCTAAATTAATGTTTTATGTTGCTACCCCATTACTATGATTTTGTGTTTATATGTATCCTATGTCTTATAGGTTATGGTTCCATATGTTCAATTAAATTATATGCCTTTTTATATCATTATGTAATTATTTATAACTAATGTGCTAAAGCATTATTTTTATGATTATTACCTTAATGGGATTTTAGATCATCCCTTTGTTTATCTTATCCCCAGTTTTTCCTATGAAAATGTATGAGCACAACGGAAGTTAGGGATTCCTAGGAAGACTAAATAATGAAATGTCTTATTTGGTTCCATGATTTCAGTTTTATGTAACTAGTCTTCCAAGAAACTATAATTCAAGATACTTGTATTTTAATATGATGATTTATTATTCAAAAAATCATGTATAGATATGTTTAAAAATATAGGCATGATATAGTTTGTATTAGAGGATGGTCTAGTTATTTTTGGAGATTATAAAGAAATCCCTTTAGTAAGAACCTTACGGATGAGACTAAGTATAAGAAAACATCCCTAGATATTGGTAAGTATAGATTAAGTGGTCTATTAACAAAATACATCCATGTGTAGATATAAACAGTTAGAGGTGGCTATGGAACATATATATAGAGGGGTAAAACATGAAAACACCACTTTGAGGAAGACTCGAACATGAACTGGTGCACGAAAATAGGCCTTGATGCACTATTATTTTGACACTCCTAAGGGGAATGCATTGGAAAATTTCAGAGATTAGTATGAACCATTATTAAATGAACAAAAAAATCCAATAAGATTATATTTTAGGAAATAGATAATAGATAACCTAGATTGAAACCTAGGGAATCACAAGTTAGGATATAATTTTCTATTAAGAGATTATTCTTTTATGTTTAATGCTTCCTTTTTAATGATTATTAGCTAATTATTCATGCCCCCTAATTGTAGTTTATTTTTCATAGTGAATGGTGGGAAATAGAATAACACATTCTAACCATAAATGTGATAGGGAATGTGAATACTTCCCTAATGATAGTCCAAATATAATGGTAATTGGGGCTCCAAAATTCAGGGAATTACGTTCTCATCTCTCTCATTTTATGAATATTAACATGAATCATATTGAACACCCATATAACCCTAGGAATACAATGTTTTGGTAGAATATTTCTATTGAAAAAGGCCTCCCATGTTTAGTGGATCTTCTCATCCCCTCCTTGATTAATAGTAGATTAACTCCATTTAAAAGATATTCTCTATCCTCCATTGCTCAGAAAAAAGGGAAAGTTGTACTAGAGGTCTATCATTTTGATGGGGAAGATGATCAATGGTGTACACTAATCATGAATATGAAGTCCAAGGAGGAAATAGATTCCATGGATATGGAGGAATTCAAGAAAATATTTTTCAATAAATATTCTCCTTGAACCCTCCATCTCATGATGGAAAGAGAGTTCCTTGGAATCATATTGAAGAAAGATGAGTCCATAGAGGCATATGAATCAAAATTCACAAGTCTTGTAAAATATGACTCTGAATTTGACATGAAAACCACAATAAATGTGGATAACTTCTTTATCATACTAAATCCAAGCCTGTGAAAAGTGTTAGTGATTCAAGACGTTGAAATTTATGAGGAAATTTTTTGTTGTGCCCTCAAGGTTGAAATGGAGATCAGAGTCTCTTAGTGATCTCATGGGTTTGGTGAAAAAGCATAAGATGGAGTCTAATATGGGTGGTTCAAAAAAATCCCATTATAGAAATCAAATTGAACATCCCACATGTCAATAATTTGGGAACAAGGCATCTTAGGAACAATCTAATGGGAACCCAAAATTGCTTTAAATGTGAAAGAATGGTTAATCTAGATAAAAAATGCCTAATGGATAAGAATAATCCCACTAATATTGAATAATAAAGAACTATTCATATAAACACTCAGTCATGGGTGTAGTGATACACCTTCAAGAAGCATAGGCATTATGGGAATAATTTCTCTAAGCCAAGGGTTTTCAGAGGAAATCAACAACAACTCCAAGGAAACAAAGAAGGGATTATGTTATCACTACTGTATAGATGGGTCCAGATAATGATGTGGTGATAGGTACCCTAGTTATTCATTTAAGAATATAAAAAATACTATTTCATTTTGGTTCTACACATTTGAGATAGTTTTGTATAACTATTAAAACAACACCTCAAAATTTGGAGGTTAAGTTTCTTTGAGAACAGAAAATGGAAAAATTATTTAATACAAGGTTTATAACTCTTCCATAGTAAATTTTTGTTTACTAAACCTCTTATAAAATTTCTTCATACATACTTTAGTGGATTTTGATGTTATCTTGGGCATAGATTGACTATATTTATACAAATCAAACATCAAATGTCAGGAATATGAGATCACTCTTCAAATCCTGAATCATCATCCAATTATTTACAAGTATAAGGAAGAAGAGGAATTTCATTTAGAATCATTGACTCAAGTTTAAATATTAATGCCTTATAAGAAAACATTTCCAACTCAAATCATTGAGATGTAGAAGATGATACTTCTCGAAGATATGCCCATGGTGATGGACTATACTAATGTATTCCCTGAAGATTTTTCTGGTTTTCAACCTCCCAGAGAGGTCGAGTTCTCAATTGAAAATATTCTTATATCTATATCTATATCAATGACACATTATAGAATAGCCACCATAGAGCTAGAAGACTGGAAGAAGCAGTTATTGGAGAATCCAGAGAAGGGTTTTATATACTTGAGCGATTCACCATGTGGTGTGCCAGTCCTCTTCGTCAAGAAGAAGGATGGATCAATGTGCTTCGACATTAACTACCATGAACTCAATAAAATCATGATAAAGACCAAAAATACTCTACCATGAATAGATTAATTGTTCAATTATCTTTGTTGGGGTAGTTTATTCATTAATGTGGACCTTCGGTTGGGATATCTCCAATTAAAGGTGAGGAAAGAAGATATTTCCATGACTTCCTTTCGGACAAGGTATGGACACTATGAATTTATACTAATTCTTTTGAGAATCACAAATGATCCACCAATTTTCATGGATTTAATGAATAAAGGATTTATAGATTACATTGAAAAATTTCTGTTAGTCTTTATCGATGATATTCTGATATACTCTAAGAGAAATGAAGAATATGAGGAGAATTTGAATATTTTTCTAAAGACTTATCGATGGAAGAATCTATATGAAATGTATAGTAAATGTCTGTTCTAGAAGAATAGAGTATTATTGGGGCATCTTATCCCTAGAAAAGTAATATATGTGGATCCTTGTAAGGAAGAGGTAATTGAGGAGTGACCCCGATCATCATTTGAATCATAGATCCATAGATTCCTTTGTTTAGCTGGGTATTATCAACGATACGTGGATAAACATTCAAGCTAGTCAACACCAATGATCAAGTGGACATGGAAGGGGGTGAAGTTTTTTTGGACTCAAGAATATGAAGAAATATTTAAGGAGCTCAAAAAGAGGCATATTACTGTTCTAGTACTCACACACCCAACAAGTAGAGAACTATATATGGTATACATTTATTATTTAATGAAGGTATTATGCTATGTGATGATGAAAAATGATAAAGTTATATTTTTCAACTCATGGAAACTGAAAATCCCTGAGCAAAACAATCCTACGCATGATCTGGAGTCTGTGGCTATGATCATTACATTGAAAATATTGCGGTATTATCTCTATGGGGAGATGTTTGAGATATATATTGATCACAAGAGTCTCAAATATATATTCACATAGAAAGATATTAATATACACCAATGAAGATGGTTATACCTCATTAAGGATTATGACAGCTCAATCCACTACCATCCCATTATGGAAAATAAGGCAGTGGATGCTCTATGTAGAAAGGATCCAGAATCATAATCAGTGATGAGAACTGCAAAGGCATCAATATTCCTATATTTTCAAAGGATGGACATGGAAATAATTCAGGCAAGATTACCATAAATTCTTTCTCAAGTGGATTCTAAACAATCTCTCTTGGGGAAAATAAAGGTTGCTCAAAGAAAAGATGTGGAAATTTAGAAAAGGGTGGAAACTATAAGAAATGTTAAATCCTTTGATTTAATGATTGATGAGGATAGAGTTCTATGATTTGGGTCTCAATGATTTATATCATCCGATCCAAAGATAATGAATGAGCTTTTGAATGATGTACATAGATCAACCTTCTCTATTCACCTAGGGAGTAAAAGGATGTATTGAGATATTTGATAGAACTTTTGGTCTAACAATATGAAGAAATTGATTGGTGATTATACATAAAAGTGCCTAGTATCTCAAGTGGATTCTATCTTTAGATAGAATCATGAGCATAACATGGTCATATGCTCCCCTGCTACTAAACAATGAATAATTCAAGAATCATACAATGGGAACTTGCCTTGGCTCCTACCTTCATACATGAAGTCTATCTGAGTACCCAATGGTGGCCTGAATATTGTGTGAGATAGCACTCAGTAGGCCACCACCAATAGATTCTATAGCTTATCCAGCTGTGTATAAAAAATGATGCAGTGTTTAATATATTACAGATATAATAGAAATTAATGAAAATTGTAAAATGAAGATAAAATCCTATCTAACAAAACATGGAACCCTGTGATCAATAACCAAGTAGTTGAAATACATAAATATGTGTGTGTGATACAGTTCAGTATAACAACTATAACCAAGTAACCATACCAGGGATTTCTGTAAAGCATATAAAAAATATCCACAACTTCCACATCGTGTAATAAAGTGTCAAAATCCACAATAGACTCTATCGTGTACTCCAATTTTAGACCATGATGGTCCAGATCCAAGGTATATAAGACCTAGTAATCCCCATCATTTTTATGTCGTATCTCAATAGAAATTTGATAAATACATGGGTGGAGTTCCAAGAGCATGCCCATAGAGTATGTCTAAAGTGAGTCACAACAAGAAAGATCCCTGGGGTAGAAAATACCTAGCATATTTTGGAATTTTGTCCAACTAATATAATACCAAGGAATCTAATAATATAATAACTATGGATCCATGGAATATAAATGTCCATGGAATCTAATGGAATCATAATTTGAAGGGTATAAATGTTCACATCATCCACTACCAAAATCAAAATAGGTCCATGGAGTAAAAATGTCCATAGAATCCAATGGATATAGGTTCTGAGATGTAACGTCGCGACCCTAGATACCTAGATTCAGTGCATTATTACATAACATTATCATGATCACAAGAGATCATGTCTTGAAAGTCCAATTAAATTAGTAGCCATGGAAGTACTAGATAAATACATAAGTTTTACATTACATGATCAAATAACAAAATATCACTGTGTCTCCTTTGAACAAACTCATAACCCATAGCCTATCCTTGCATGTCAATCATAATATACTTTTCAAATCCTTAGAAAAATAATACATAACAAAGAGGTGAGCTCAGAAGCTCAGAAACGAAAAAAATATAGTGGAAAATTTCATAAATAATCATAAACATAGAAGGTAATATATAAGACTAAAATAAAGTCGTTTAATATTAAAAGTCCACATAATATGGAAAAGAAAAATAAAATAATTCCATTTACTTATTCACGTGGATATTCTACTAGTCGAATAATCACATGTAATATCAATAGCTAATTTCATTATGATATAATTCATAATGTAGGATAGCATAACCATATAGTCAAGGCCTCGTGCCAAGACTACAAATATGATTTCTCAAGGCATTGTGCCAAGACACTAGCTTGTATCATGAGACCAACTGATGCATCGAGGATCTATAGCAGGCTCCACCCATCACATACTAAGTCCAAATCATTTCTCATATGAAAATATTGAAACATAACATAGACATTCGTATTAAAACTAGCATACAAAATGTTAATAATTTAACCATAAACCACGTATTTTATTAAAATAACACACACACAGTCAAACATATCACAAAGACATCAATAAAATATGGATGATTGTATCATAAAAAATCAACTTCAAACAAATTTAAAATCCATCAAAGGATGTTGACATAGAATAAATACAAACTATTTGAGAGAAATATCTCTTTCTATTTTAAAATCATTTAAAAGACACATAATTATAAAAAAAAATATTTTTAAAATACTCTTATAATCTTGTAAGGGAAGTTTTGAAGGTGTTATAATGGCTAAAAATATATGCACCCATCGTATAAGTTAAATAAATATTTTTACCTCAATTTTTTGAAAAGGATATAAAGTACCTTGTTTGGAAAGAAATGGAATTATTCCTTCAAAATCAATTTATAAAAAGTCAAAAAATGGTATAAATGACATTAAACCATAATCTAGGAAATAGTAAAAATGTTTTGAAATTCATTTAAAAAAAACATGGATGTTGATTATAAAGAAGTAACGGTATAAATTCATGTATAAACAATATCAGATAATAATGAGATTGTAAAATTAACCTTACCTTGTACTTATTATTGGTCGAGGGTACGTTAACCTCTTTTATAATAGTTAAATCATTGTTATTAAATTATATAGTAACCATATACATAATATTGATATTATATATGATCTTATAATATTGTTTTGTTAAAAAAACCTCCTTAGTATCATTGTTTCGGGTGTTAACTGATTCATTTTCCTTTATATGTTTTTCTAAGTAAGTCATTATTATTATCAAAAAGTTTTATTTTATTCATATCCATAAATATATTATGTTCGTAAACTTTATTTTTATTCTAAAAGTGAAAATTATTCTATAATGGTAATGATGGGAAATGAATCTCATCGCCTTTGTGGAGACGGTAATCTGTACGTACGCATGAGAGATAATAAATTTCTTTTGATATTTAAATCATATGTAATTTGATGGTATATCATATATAAAGCATAATTATAATGTTATATTTATTATGTACATGAATTATAATCATTATTATGCCCATCCAAATAATGAATTGTTGAGTAACAAACTATACCATGACATGGAGATGGTAAACCGTACGTACACATGTATGGTGACTTTTTCATTCATAGGATGGATAGAATAGTGAATATGGTAGTACCATATTTATAATAACATCATAGTATGTAGAAGGTACTTGATTTATTATTTTGGTATGAAAACAACAAAGAAAGAGGAAGTGGTAGAAGAAAATTACTCTAAAGATGTGATGAAATTGTTATGTCTTCTTCGGGTGCTTCCTTTTGATTTGATCAAAATGGATCCAAAGGTCATCTTTATGATCAAAGTAAGGCCTCTAGGTTGAATTTAGTGTATTTGTTAATATATTTGAGCAGGTTTGGCCAATAAAAATGTCTTTGGAGTTGATATTTTGAGATAAGGGGGAGTACCCTTTTATAAGAGTGGTGAGGGTCACTTTAGCAAAATCCTGAAATATTAATTTATTATAAAATACTATTTGGTTTATAATGGATCCAAAAGGATTTAATTAAAGTCTAAGGTTGGTATGGGTCTAAAACCTCTCAAGAAATAGGGTTTAGATAGGTTTTGGTCACCATATTATCGTTATCTGTTAGATTTAACTCTTAGTTAAATTGTTTTACTTTTACCATGTATTCTTGTATTATTAAAATAAATGGTTAATAAACATACTATAAAAATCCATTATAACCCCAAGTTGTTCATTATTGATATATCTAACATTATTTAACTTGTTTGTCCTAACACTATATTTTTATGAATATTATATCAATTTGTAATATAGTATTTGTTTTAAAAAATCATTTGTAACGTCCCCTCCTGGAAGCCACTAAACCGGTGCTCTGAGCTGGTTCTCCACAAGGCCTTAAGTGCGCCTCCTTGTATGCCAGAGGCTGCAGATTAGTAGTGAGGGCCAATGGTGCGATAGTGGGGAGACTATTCCCTCATACTAGTGTAGAAAAATATTGGAAATAACTAAGTGTCATACACAATGGAAAGTAAACAGAGAGAGGAAGCAATAAACAACTAAAATATAATAAGATGAAATTGTAAAATGTTGTAAAAGTCCAAAAAGCTATGCAATACAATACAACATAGGTCACCCTCTGGGCTGACCATATAGATACAAGTACAAAAGATGCTGAAAGTAAAAGTACAGGGCTCAACTACTAAATCTGAGCCGACTCACATACCTGATCTCCAAACACAGTTGAACAACATCAGCCCGATCAGTAGAACCACTCAAGCAGCTCTGCTCGATCATGCAACATTGGGCCTCAACCCTATCCACCATGCAACTCCTGATCAACTGGAAAATAAGACATAATTTCTACACATACACCGAGGTGCATGTGCAGGGGTGAGAAATAATCTCAGTAGGGAACCCTGACAAGAAACCTATAAGTGTGCTGCTAAGTGTATGAAACCAAAAAGTGCTCTGCCTATCTAGAACACAACAAAAGGAAGTAAACCAAACGTGCATCCACGGTCAAACCTAGGGTATGTAATCCATGTCAACTGGTAAAGTGCAATCATGGATGTCCATATCAATATACGTACACATGTATAGTCAGATACTTATACACATATACATAAATATGAATATTCATGATTAAGTGATTTAAATAACAAGAACAACATCAGTAGTCGATGATTGGGACTATAATCCCAATCTCCTAGACATCCTTTGCAAGGGCATTGAGATTTACATTGTGCCACTCAAACTGTGTATCAAATAAGTCGATCTATAGGTCTGTAATCCCATCGACATGTACCTTCTTCAGCCAACGCCAGAGTTATGCCTCTGAAAAAGCTAAGCAAAATCAATTAACCCTCTAGTTCAACGAATCCAACACAAGAAACCGTCTAGGTCGCACTGACAGTCTAACCCCTCTAGTTCAAAGTACAATAGAAGATATAAAAAACAATCTCTCAGGATGAACTCTCAGTCAATTCCCCTTATAGTAACATTTAATCAAAGACTCTTTGAGGAAGCTCACAAGGTCAATTCCCCTTATAGTCATATGTAATCAAAGACTCTCTCAAGAAGCTCACATGGTCAATTCCCTTTATAGTCATGTGTAATCGAAGACTCTCTAAGGAATCTCAAATGGTCAATTAACCTTATATTCTAAAGTGGTTAAAGACTCTTTGAGGAAGTTTAGACAGTCAATTCCCCTTATAGACTAAAGCAGTTATAGACTCTCTATGGAATCACACATGGTCAATTCCCCTTATTGTCTACTACACCAGGTTCTCACAACCAGGTGTAAGTCAAACGATCATAGCAACACAACATGGCCAAAGTAAATCGCAAGAAATACTTGGCTAAATAGTCTACAACATATCTAGCATGTTAGATAAAAACCACTCCATCCTAACAATACTATAAATAGAAAACAAATTATCCAAACAGGAAAAGCTATACCAAATGGTCAATATCAATCAACATTGGAAAACACATCCACAATTAAGTAAATTAGCCTATTCATATGAAAAAAACCTCTACTTAGGAACACCAAGAAAAGTAGGGTTCTCAACAAACAAGAATATGCCTCATGTCAGTCTCAACAGCCACCAACCAAGAAGAACCACTTGTAACCACTATAGAATCATCAAACCAAGTCAGATATAAACAAATGATTGAGGGTGGCCCGAACACCCAACACAAAACTACATCCAAAGCCCACAGGGATCACCAGTTTGGCATCAGTTCTAGGTGACACCCGATCACTATCTATATCAAAACTTGACATAACAACTTAGGGTCCGTCGAACAATGGGTACCCCCAGGGTCCATCAAGTTAAACACTAAGGAGGCATCATAATCAGGATCCTCCAGGTAAACACAAGTGAAGGCGTCCTACACGATGTCCTTAGCGAAGATTAAGGGAGAAATCATACGTGGAATCCTCAAATGAAGGACAAAAAAGTCATTCTATAACATGTTTCCTATCAAAGGAAGAACAAGATAGAGATCCTTCAAGGGACTCCCTAGGTCAACATACAAGTAAAGTAATCCCTCAGGGGATCCTTGGAATCGTCCGGTCTCACAGCCTCATAGGCCAAAAGTGAATATCTCAAAAGATGAAAAAAGATCAAAATCATATGCCACAAGAGATATCGAATAGCTTATCTCTTCTAAAAATTCTCAACTAGGATGGTCAGAACACCCAACATATCATCCATGCCATGTCTCACTCTCCTGTGACAAAAGAACTCGATAATTGGAGGAAGAACCTCTCCATTCATATATAAACCCACAATAAATCATTTACATGACCTCGAAAAGTCAAAAATAATTCCATCATTGCGATATATGTGAAAAACATCTCGGAATTGACTAGCCACAAGCCCAATTATGACTTCCAGGGCCCAAGATATCCCTAAAACTACTAAAATGAAGTAGGACATGGCCAAAACACATGGCCAGACCCATGGGGTCTACCTGTATAATAGTACACGGCATGTACTATTCACAAAAAGTAACATTGCATGTGTTTTCACCCGAACACATGCCCATGTTCCACTACATGATGTGTACCTTACTGTACTAAATGTGTACTCCATAAAAACCAATATTCCAATTTCTATTTCACACGGCCAGTCACACGACCACCCACTAAATGGCGTGTACTCAAAATACATGGAGTGTACTTAAAAAACATCATCGTCCATGAATGGAAGGAACACATGGCATGTACCACTATAACACACACCATGTATTCTGGGTTTTCCGACGGGAAAATCCCTCAAAATGCCCGAAACATCAGTTTTCGCCCCTGAAACAATTTACCCATCCTTAAGAGACCACAATAAAGAAATATAAAGCATTAAAGACTTAAAAACCCATGTTTAAAGAGTATTTATGTAAAAAAAATAAAATTCCCTACCTTTGGGTGGAAACCGGCGAATCTTCGGTTGATTTCTCGACTCACGGTTGCCACACGCCGACTCAGTGCGTCGAGAGCATCAAATCAGTACCCTTCTTGGATTCCATCTCTATCTATCATTTTTAAACTACAATTTCTCCCATAGTTCATGGCTAAAAAGTAGGCATAAGAGATGTGATCAAGGAGGAGGAAGAAATAAGAGATGGAAGAAAAGAAATGGAAAGGAAAAGAAGAAAAAAGCGGCTCAGGGTGGCCCTAGTGTCCGACATGAGTTTATGACCTCCCTAAGCTAAAATCCCCATTATAGACTCTACGGTGAAGAAGAAATCTCAATACAATGATACATTTAAATGTTATTGACAAATGAACAGGCGTGAATAATTTAATATTTAATTTAATTATATTAAATATGAAATATTCCACTAAAATTCAAACAACTCATATTTCCACCAAACTCCTATCCTAGGGTACAATCCCTATTCTGAGACAAAAAAAGTTGATAGAAAATTATCTGAGATCAGCTAGTAGGAGAAAATGAACATTTTACCCCTCACAAGCATCCAATAGAAAAAAATTCAGATTTCTACCCAAAACGATAATCTATAAAAACATGGGTTCTTACAAAATCCCCACCATTAACCTTCTCGTCACCAAGAAGCCCACTGAAAGGACCAGCAACCATGCTCCAAACCAGGGCATCTGCACAACAACGATATCTAGACCATCCAATGACCAGTCTTATAGTGTTAACAATCACCTTCTACACATAAGATATTCAACTACGACCCAACTAGTACTCCCCACCATATGAATACCCTTGTTATCATCTAAAGGGAAAACTCTATGCTCAAATTCTTTTGGAGAACACTGAAGTTTAACCTAAACAAGGAAAACAACCCTTAATGGTCTAATGGTGCACTCCCCACCATATGGCTTTCTGTACACCGCTCTGAGAGCACAAATAGAACAAGTTCCATCCTCAACATCGATGAACATTAATAAAGGAAAAGGAGCTCGATGTAGGGTTGTAGATCTCTCAGCATACTCTAGATAAATCAAGATAGTGCATGATCGTCTCTTATAGGAGTAGAATATGATTTCACCAAAGGCATGTTCAGCTCCCTCCGAGCCCCGATAACATCCTACCAAAATCTAGGATTCCAAAATGGGTCAACCGTTTCATGGTAATCTGACATTTCAAAATGTCACCTCTACATCATAAGGACATTTCAACACGACTTTCGGGATCCGATTCCACAAAAACTCTTGAATCACTTGTCCTCATCTCGCACCTAGACACCCACTAATGTAGATTCAAATGATACCACCCACAAAAAAACATCAGAAACACTAGTCTACTAGGCAAGGCACCTGAATAGTCCTTCCCATCAAATCCAGTCCCAAAAAACAAGCACTACCAAAAGGCATTGGAAAACATGGGGCAACCATTCTCAAGAAGGTTTCCCTAGAACAAAATAGATACAAACCTAGAGGGTTTCGAGTCAAAACCAAGGGTTTCTAGGTCTTCCACCTATCCCTATAGAAATAGCTTCAAAACTAAGTCCCAAGGCCTAACCACCTAGCCCAAAGGATACAAAACCACTCAGAAGATGGAAATGATCACAACATCAAAATATGATCAAAACCAAAACACTACCTACAAGGGCCCCGATCTGCTCCGAGCATCCTTAGAAAGAAACTACTCCCTAGAGTACATGACCCAATAAAAAGGGAAACTGAACTAACACTCATCAGGTATCTGTATCCAAAAATACCACAAGGAAGTCCAGTTCACAAGAAAATCCTTGGTATCTATCAACATCATACTCATATATTTTACTAGATAACCATATTACTGAGAACAACACCCAACAAGGAGTTAAACAAAAAAGCATCACATGCCACACAGACCAACTGGGGTCACTGCACCACCTGTGCATGAGGAAGAAGTCATCAGCCTCAATATAAACACCTCAACATAGATCCATGTAACCTTCCATCAGAGAAAAAAGTATGTGTAAGAATATCAAAAGGTCTCAGTCGTCAGTAAAAACACACACTAGCAGGCCTAAATGCTGTAAATCCTACATGCCTAGTATGATGTCTGAGACTCCTCTTGACTTTTCCGGCCAAGAGTCAAAATCCATCCTTGGAATCTTACCAATGGTCAAGAGCCATGGATCCATAGTAAATAAAAACACCACAAAACATGAGTGTCGCTCAAGGTGAAAATCATATAAAAATGTAACATTGAAAAATCAGAACAGTAATCCCAAACCATGGAAACCAGGACTTCTTACCAGAACATGCGGTCTCGATGCACAAGCCTGATATCCATCATAGGTTCCGACACATTACTAATACTCTGGTATACCATATCCCAAATAGTAGAGTCTAGTAAAAGAAGATTCCTATAATACAACTTTGAAACATCCCAACCAAGAAACCACTAAACCGGTTCTCCGAGCCGGTTCTCCACAAGGCCTCAAGCGTGCCTCCCCATATACCAATGGATGGTGACTAGTAGCGAGGGCCTAGGGTGTGATAGTGGGGAGACTATGAACTCATACCATAGTAATAAAATAGTGGAAATAACTAAGTATCATACAAAACAGAAAGTAAATAGAGTGAGGAAGCAATAAACAACTGAAACCGAACAAGATGAAATACTGAAATGCTATAAATGCCCAAATAGCTATGCAATACTATACAGCACCAGTACCCCACTAGGCCAACCATACAGATAAAAGTACAAAAGATGCTAAAAGTACAAGTACAGAGATAAACTACTAACTCTGATCCAACTCATGTACCCAATCTCCAATCACTGTTGAACTGCATCAGCCCGATCAGGAGAACCATTCTAGCATCTCTGCTCGATCATGCAACACTGGGCCTCAGCCCCAACCACCATGCAACTCTTGGTCAACACAAAAAGCATACATAAGTTCTACACATACACCTACGTGCATGTGTAAGGGTGAGAAATAATCTCAGTAGGGAACCATGAAAAACAACCTATAACTATGCTGCTAATTTTATGCAACAGCATTGTACTCAGCCTAGCTGGAAAACAACAAAAGGAAGTAAACCAAATGTGAAACCACAGTCTAACCTAGGGTATGTAATCATTGTCAACTGGGAATGTTCCATCATGGATGTCCATATCTATATATTTACACATGTATAGTCCCATACCTATACACATATACATAAATATGAATATTCATGATTGAGTGATTTAAATAATAAGAACAACATTCGCAGTCGAACATTTGGACCATAATTCTGATCTCCTAGACATCCTGTTAAAGGATATTGAGCTTAACCTCGTGCCACTCAAGCTGTGTATCAAATAAGTCGATCTCTAGTTCTTTAATTCCAACGAAATGTACCATCTTGGACCAACACCGGAGATATGCCTCTGAACAAGTTAAAAAAAAGTAACCCTATAGTTCAACCAATCAAACACAAGAAACCCTTTAGGAATCACTCAAAATATTACCCCTCTAGTTCAAAATACAATTGAAGATATAACAAAGACTCTCTGAGTAAGAAATCTCGGTCAATTCCCCTTATAGTCATGTGTAATCAAAGACTCTATGAGGAAGCTCACACGGTAAATTCCCCTTATAGTCATATTTAATCAAATACTCATTAAGGAAGCTCACACAGTTGATTCCCCTTATAGTAATGTGTAATCAAAGTCACTCTGAGGAAGCTCACACGGTCAATTCCCCTTATAGACTAAATAGGTTAAAGACTCTCTAAGGAAGCTCACGTGGTCAATTCCCCTTATAGTCTAAAGTTGTTAAACACTCTATGAGGAAGCTCAAATGGTCAATTCCTCTTATAGTCTACTACACTAGGTTCTCATGGCCCTATGTAAGTCAAACGATCATATAAATGCAACACATCCAAAGTAAACCTCAAGAACAACTTGGCTAAACAGTCTACAGTATATCAAGCATGTTAGAAAAAAACCACTCCATACAAACAATACTAGAAATGGAAAACAAAGAAGCCTACCGGGCAAATCTAGAACAAATGGTCAATATCAAGAAACATGGGAAAACACATCCACAACAAAGTAAATTATACTATTTACAAACAAACCATCTCTACCCAGGAACAGAAGGAAAATTAGGCATCCCAACAAACAAGAAGACGCCTCACACCAGGCTCAACAAACACAAACTAGGAATCACCTCTTGTAACCACTACAACATCAGAAAACCATGTTAGATATAATCAAATGATTGAGGGTGGACCGAACGCCCAAAACAGCACTATATACAAAGCCCAAAGAGATAACCAGTTTGGCACGGGTTCTAGGTGACACCCAATCACCATATCTACACAAATCTGACGTAATAACTCAGGGTCTGTCAAACAATGTGTACCCCCTGGTTCTTTCAAGTCAAACACTCGGGAGGTATCATAATCGGGATCCTCTAGGTAAACACGAGAAAAGGCATTCTACATGGGATCCTTAGCGAAGAGTAAGGGAGGAATCATACACGGAATCCTAAAATGAAAGAAACCATAGTCATTCCATATCATGGGTCCTATCAATGAAATAACAAGAGAGAGGTCCTGCAAGGGACTCCCAAGGTTAGTACACAAGTAAAGGCATCCCTCACGGGATCCTTGGAAGCATCCAGTCTCACGGCCTCATAGGACAAAAGGGAATATCTCACAAGAGGAACAATGATCAAAATCATATATTATAGGAGATAACTCAAAGCTAATCTCTTCGTAAAAGTATCAACTAGGTTGGTCCGAACACCCAACCAATCATCCACGCCAAGTCTCACTCTCAGGGGAGAAAAGAACTCGATAACTAGAGGAAGAACCTCTCCATTTATATAGAAACCAAGAATACATCATTTATATGACCTCTAAATGTCAAAATTATTTCACCATTGTGATCTACAAGGAAATACGCTCATAATAAACTACTCACATGCCCAATTATGACTTCCAGGGCCCAAGATATCCCCAAAACTACTAAACTGAAGTAGTATATGGCCAAAACACATGGCCAGACCCATGGGGTATTCCTGTGTAATAGTACAAGGTGTGTAATTTTCTATACATGGAATATACTGTTCAAAAAATAGTTACACAGTGTGAGTTTTCACCTGAACAATTTCCCATGTACCACTACATGGCTTGTACTTTACAATACATGATGTCTACTCATTAAAAACCACTATTCCGTGTTCTATTTTACACGGCCAGTCACACGACCACCTACTACACGGTGTGTACTCAAATTACACAGTGTGTACTTAAGAAAACTTTGTCTTCCCCAAATTTGAAGAACACATGAAGTTTACCCCAAGAACACAAGCTGTGTATTTTGGGTTTTCCGAGGGGAAAATCCATCAAAACGCCTGAAACACCCATTTTCACCCCCGAAACAATAGATCCAGACTTTAGAGGCCACAAGAAAGAAATATAAAGCTTTAAAGACTCAAAAAAACATTTTTAAATAGGATCTTTGGTGAAAACATAAAATTCCCTACCTTTGGGCGGAAACCGCCGAAGCTTCGGTTGATTTCACGGCTCACGGTTGCCGCACGCCGACTCAGCGTGTCGAGAGCTTCGAATAGGTACACCTCTTTTCTTCGAACTATCTCTATTTTCAGTCTCCAATTTCTCCAATAGGTCATGGCCAAGGAGGTGTCATAGGAGACGTCCACAAGCAGGATGAGGAAAAAATAGAAGGAAGATTAGAAAATAAAAGGAAAAGAAGAAAAGAGGGGCTCGGGCCGGCCCGAGTGCCTGACCTGAGTTTAGGCCTTCCCTAGGATAAAATCCCCATTAAGGACTCAACGAAGCTGACAGAATATCAATATGAGGCACCTTTTAAAAGTTATTGACAAATTAACCTACGTGAATAATTTTATATTTATTTTCATAATATTAAATATTAAATGTTCTGCTAAAATTTGAACAGCTCACATTTCCACAAAACTTCTATCCTAGGGCAAACTCCCTATTCCGAGAAAAATAGTGTTTTCAGAAAAATTATTTGAGATCAGATGTTTGGGTAAAATGACCATTTTACCCCTGAAGAGCATCCGACAACAAATTATTTCTATTTCTGCTAAAAAAACAGTCTGGAAAAACACGGGTTCTTACAAACTCCCCACCATAAACCAATTCATCCTCAAGAAACCCAGGGAAAGGTCCAACAATTATGCTCCCAACCTGATCATCTGTATAACCAAGCTATCTAGACCATCCAACGACCCGCCTTATAGCGTTAACAACCACATTCTACACATAAAGTATTCAACTACAACAAAAATGGTACTCCCCACCATAGGAATACCCTTATTGTCATCTTAAGAGAAAACTCTGAGATCAAAATATCCAGGAAAATGATAAATTTTAACCTAAACAAGGAAAACCACCCTAAAGGGTCCAATGGTACACTCCCCACCATATGGATTTCCTTACACCGCACCGAGATCACAAATAGAACAGGTTTCATCCTCAACATGGATGAACATTATGAAAATAAAATGAGCTAGATGTGTGGTTGAAGATCTCTCAGAATACTCAAGACAAATAACGATAGCACATGATCATATCTTACATGAGTAGATTAAGATTTCACCAAATGTGTGCCCAACTCCCTCCGAACCCCGACAACATCCTGCCAAAATCCAGGATTCTAGCATGGGTCAACCATTTCATTGTAATCCGACATTTCTTAATGCCACCTCTACAACATATGGACATTCCAACATGAATTCCAGGATCTGATTCCACATAATGTTTTGAAACATCGGTGCCTGGCTCCCACCCATCCACTCACTGATTTAGATTCAAATGATACCACCCGCAACAACAACATCAGAAACACTGGTTGACCAGGCCAGGTAACGAACACTCCTTCCCATCAAATCCAGTCAAGAAAAACAAGCACCTCCAAAAGGCATTGGAAAACACGGGGCAACCATTCCCACATAGGTTTCCCTAGAACGGAACAGCCATCAACCTACAAGGGTTCGAGTCAAAATGAAGGGTCTCTAGGTCTTCCACCTAAACCTATAGAAAAATCCTCACAACTGGGTCACAAGGTCTAACCACTTATCCCAAAAGATTCGAACCCACTTAGATGATGGTAAAGATCAAAACATCCAAATAAAATCAAAACCAAAACACAACCTACAAGGGACCTGATCCTCTCGAAGCATCCTCAGAAGGAACTACTCCCTGGAGTACACAACCCAAGAAGAAGTGATATTGAACTGAAACTCATCAGGTATCCATATATGTAAATACCGCAATGAATTCTAGTACAGAAGAAAATACATTGTATCTATTAACATCATACTCACAGATTCGACTAGATAACCATAGACCTGAGAGCAACACCCAATAAGGGGTTAAAAAAATGAACTCACGTGCCCCATAGACCATATGGGATCACTGCACCACCTGTTCACGAGGACCGAGTCATCAACCTCAACAAAAACGCATTAAAATAGATCCATGTAACCTTCCATCAGAGTAAAAAAGTATGCCTAAGAAGACCAAAAAGTCTCAGTCATAAGTAAAAACACACACTAGCCGGCCTAGAATATGTGAATCCTTCATTTTTAGTATGATGCATGAGACACCTCTTGCCTTTTCCAGACAAGAGTCAAAATACATCCCTGGAATCTTACCAATGGTCAAGAGCCAGGGATACAAAGTAAATAAAAACACCACAAAACATGTGCATCGCTCAGGGAGAAAATCATATAAAACTATAAAATCCCAAAATCAGAACAGAAATCCCAAACCCATGAAACCAGGACCTCTTACCAGAACAAGTGTTCTCGACCCACCAGCCCGATATCCATCACAGGTTTTGACACATTCCTAATACTCATGTCTACCATATCCCAAATAGTAAATACCAGGAAAAGGACACTCTTCTTATACCACTATGTATCGTCCCAACGTGGATGCCAATAAATCGGTGCTCTAAGCCGGTTCTCCACAAGGCCTCAAGCATGCCTCCCTGTATGCCAGAGGCTGCCGACTAGCAGCGAGGGCCTAGGGTGTGATAGTGGGGAGACAATGTCCTCATACCAAAGTAAGATAATAGAAGAAATAACTATATATCAGACATAATGAAAAGTAAATAGAGTGCGGAAGCAATAAACAATTGAAATAGAATGAGATTAAATAATGAAATGATGTAAAACCCAAAACTGTTGTGTAATACAATAAAACATCGGTCACCCACCAGGATGGCCATACAAATACAAGTACAAAAGAAGATGAAAGTAAAAGTAAAGGGCTCAACTACTAACTCCGAGCCAACTTATGTACTCGATCTCCAGACACTATCAAACAACATCATCCTGATTAGTAGAACCACTTGAACATGTCCGCTCGATCATGAAACACTAGGCCTCAGCCCTATCCACCATGCAACACATTCTCAACCTGAAAAGCAGACATAAAGTCTAAACGTACACTAAGGTGCAAGTGCAGGGGTAAGAAAAAATCTAACTAGGGAACCCTGACAAGAAACCTATAACTGGGCTGCTAAGTGTACGCAACAGCAACATGCTCAGCCTAGCCGGAACACAACAAAAGGAAGTAAACCAAATGTGCAACCATAGTCAAATCTAGTGTATGTAATCACTGTCAACTAGTAAAGTGACATTATGGATGTCCATATCTATACACGTACACATGTATAGTACCATACCTATACACATATACATAAATATGAATATTCATGATTAAGTTATTTGAATAACAAGAACAAAATCAGCAGTCGATCCTTGAGAACATAATCCCGATCTCTTAGACATCCTATGCAAGGTCATTTAGTTGTACGTTGTGACACTCAAGCCCTATATAAAATAAGTTGATCTCTAGGTCTGTAATCCCATCGACATGTACCTGCTTCGACCAACACTGGAGATATGCCTATGAACAAGCTAAAAAAACAAGGAACCCTCTAGTTCAACCAATCAAACATAATCAACCCTCTGGCCAGCACACACAGTCTAACACCTCTGGTTCAAAATAAAATCAAAGATATAACAATGACTCTTTGAGGAAGCACTCTCAGTCATTTCCCCTTTTATTCATGTGTAATCAAAGACTCTCTGAGGAAGCTCACATGATCAATTCCCCTTATAGTCATATATAATCAATGAATTTCTGAGGAATCTCACACGGTCAGTTCCCCTTATAGTCATGTGTAAGCAAAGACTTTATGAGGAATCTCTCATGGTAAATTCCCCTAACAGTCTAAAGTGGTTAAAGACTCTCTGAGGAAGCTCACACGGTCAATTCTCCTTATATTTTAAAGAGGTTAAAGACTCTCTGTGAAATCTCACATGGTCAATTCCCCTTATAGTATACTACACAGGGTTCTCACGGCCGTGTGTAAGTCAAACAATCATAACAATTCAACATAGCCAATGTAATCCTCAAGATCTACTTGGATAAAAAATATACAACATATCAATCTTGTTAGATAAAAACTACTCCATCCTAAAAATACTAGTAATGGAAAACAAAGAGGTCTAATAGGAAAAGTTATACCAAATGGTAAATATCATGCAACATGGGAAAAACACATCCAAAACAAAGTAAATTTTCCTATTCACAAAAAAACCACCTCTACTCAGGCACACAAGGAAAAGTAAGCATCTGAAAAAACAATAAGACGCATCACATCAGGCTCAACAGCCACTAACTAGAAAGAAACTTTGGAAACCACTACAACATCAGCAAGCCAAGTCAAATATAAACAAACGAGTGATGGTGGACCGAACGCCCAAAAAAACACTACATCGAATGCACAAAGGGATCACTAGTTTGGCACAGGTTATAGGTGACACCTGATCACCATCTCTACCCAAACCCAACATAAAAAATCAAGGTGATTCTAACAATAGAAACCCACACTACTGGAAATCGGATCTTTCCCAACACTTCTATACCAACGGTTTGTAAAAACCATTGGTATAGGCACCCTTTCCTAAAGGTTCTCCCAAACCATTGCGAAAGGGACCTCAAAACACCCCTTTCCCAACGGGTTGGGAGAACCGTTGGGAAAGGGTTTGGTCTTTCCCAAGGGTTCTCCCAAACCGTTGGGAAAGGGAGCTCAAAACACCCCTTTCCCAACGGTTTGGTCAAACCGTTGGGAAAGGGTTGGGTCTTTCACAACGGTTCTCCCAAACCGTTGGGAAAGGATTGGGTCTTTCCCAACGGTTCCCCCAAACCGTTGGGAAAGGGTGCCCCAAAATCCAGCATACACCCCGAAAGAAAATATGCACCTATCCCAACGGTTTTGCGAACCATTGGGATAGGTTCTTCGATTTTTTTTCCAGGTCTACTGCCCGAGAACATTATATAAATATAAATTTTAAATAATTATTATAATATATATATATATTTATGAAATTATGTTTAAAAAAGTCATATTAGGTAAGTGGTTAAGTCGTTCTTTTATAAACGAGGGGTTCAGGGATCAAATCACACCGAATGTATTTTTTTTGAAATACATATACCAACGGTTTTATAACCGTTGGAATAGATTTTCATATTACCTATGCCAACGGTTTTCAAAACTGTTGGGATAGGTCTATACCAACGGTTTTCAAAACCGTTGGGATAGGTCTATACCAACAGTTTTCCCAAAACCGTTGGTATAGACCTATCCCAACGGCTTACTTCGCCACGGTTCTCCAAACCGTTGTTATAGGCTATACCAACGGTTCCAACCTGTTGGTATAGGTTAATTTTCCAGTAGTTCCATGGGTCCCTCAAGTCAATCACTGAGGAGGAATCATACTCGGGATCCTCCAGGAAACACGAGCGAAGGCATCCTACATAGGATCCTTAGCGATGTGTAAGGGAGGAATCATACACAGAATCCTCAAATTAAGGACAACATAGAAATTCCACAACATGGGTCTTATTAAAGGAAGAACAATAGAGATATCCTACAAGGGACTCCCTAGGTCAGCACACAAGTAATGTCATCCCTCAGGGGATCATTGGAAGCATCTGGTCTCATGACCTAATTGGACAAAAGGGAATATCTCAAAAGAGGAACAAATATCAAAATCATATATCACATGAGATAGATCATAGCTTATCTCTTCTAAAATGTCTCAACTCGGTTGGTCGGAACACCCAACTTGTCATCCACGCCAAGTCTCACACTCAGGTGACAAAAGAAATAGATAACTAGAGGAAGAACCTCTACCATTATATATAAATTCACAAAAAATAATTTATATGACCTCTAAATGTCAAAATAATTCCACCATTGTGATCTATGTGAAAAAATTCTGAGAATCGACTACTCACACTCCCAATTCTGACTTCCAGGGCCGAAGATATCTCCAAAACTACTAAACTGAAGTCGTACATGGCCAGAACACATTGCCTGAACCATGGAGTCTGTAATTGAGTGTACAAGGAATGTACTATTCACAAAAATTTGCAATGTGTTCATTTTCACCCGAACACATGCCCTTGTACCACTACACGGTGTGTACTTTTCTGTACATGACGTGTACTGCTTAAAAACCACTATTCTGTGTTGCATTTCACACAGCCAGTCACATGACCACCCACTACATGGCATGTACTCAAAGTACATGTTTTATAAATAATAAAAATTAATCTTACCCAAACAGGAATAACACATAGAATGTACCCATGGAACACACACCGTGTATTCTGGGTTTTCTGACGGGAAAATCCCTCAAAATGCCCGAAAAGCCCGTTTTACCCCCGAAACAATAGATCTGGCCTTAAGAGGACACAAGAAAGAAATATTATGCATTAAATAGATAAGACAACATGTTTAAAGGGGATCTATGGTGAAAACATAAATGAACTTACCTTTGGGTGGAAACTGCATAAGCTTCGGTTGATTTCACAACTCATGGTTGTTGCATGCCGAATCAGCGCGTCGAGAGCTTCTAATCGGTACCCCTGTTGGATTCCATATCTCTCTCATTGTCAAAATACAATTTCTCCAATAGGTCACGGCCAAGTAGAATATGTAAGTGACAGATGCAAGGAGGAGGAGGAAAGAATAGAAGGTAGAAAAGAAAAGGAAAGGAAAAGAAGAAAAAAGGGGCTCGAGCCTGCCTCGGCGCCCGATAAGAGTTTATGCCTTACCTAGGCGAAACTCCCCAGTTTAGACTCAATGACGCAAATGGAATCTCAATCCAAGGATCTGTTTAAAATTTATTGACAAATGAACATGTTTGAATAATTTAATATTTAATTTTATAATCTTAAATATTAAATATTCTGCTAAAATTTGAACAACTCAGATTCCCACCAAACTCGAGTCCTAGGGTAAACTCTCTATTCTGAGACAAACCAAGTTGTCGAAAAAATTATCCGAGATCATATGGTAGAGGAAAATGACTATTTTACTCCTCATGAGCATTCAACGTTAAAAAATTCAAATTTCAGCTCAAAACGGCAGTCCAGAAAAACACTTGGTCTTACATCGTTTATGTCAAATTTGAAACTATTTTGTATTGTGTTTTTGGTAATGTCAAAAAAACATGATTACATTGAAAAAATTAATTAAATCAATCCAAATATGTATTAATAACCAATAAAACCAGTGGAATGCATCAAAAGTCTAAATTGACAATTATTTGGATACTTATAATATCAATTATTTTAATCATTCATTAATAAAGTAATTAATACATCATTATTATGTCATAAATAAATTTAATTATTTAATGTCTAAAAATAATAAATAAATTACGATTATGTAGGAAAAAATTTTATTTTTATAATGAATATTTATAGTTGAATTTATCTTATGTATAACCTTATATTTAAAATGTTTTAGTTATGAAAATTTGAATTTAACACTTTTAACTCCTTATTAAATAAAATAATAGTAAATGTACTAATCTAATCCAAGTGGATAAAAGATGTTTATATTATATTCCTAGCATCTATTTTAATATAAAAAACACTTATCCAATAGAATTATAACACGTGCTAGGGTAATTATAATATCATTTTTATCTTAAATTGCCCTATTTACTTTTAATTGTGGTAAATAATATTCAAAAGATACTATTCACCAAAAATTATTTTCAAAAAATTGAGAAACATTTTTCTTACTGATGTCAACCATGTCTCTCAGATTTTTTAAATTCAATTCACTGAAGCGGTAAAATTCTATTTTATGCAAATTTGTAAATGTGCCTTGAAGGTGTGTAAAAGGCATTATACAGTTCAATAAAATTTTATATATCTAATATTTTTATAAAATTACTCCAATTAATTACATTGAAATAATATAGGTATTATTTATATATTTTTACTTTAAAAAAAATTAAATATAAATAATAAATATTTAAATAAAAGTCAGTTTTAACAAATTATGCAGTGTTTTCTACTATTTATAAATAATTGAAAGTTTTACGAAAAATAAAAAAATTTACTATAAGAAAATTTCAATGAGAAAAATAAAAAAACAATTTCTATTTTACATAATTAAAAAATAGGAGTTGATTTAATTTATTTAAAATTAATTCCCGTTGTCAAAACCAGAAAGCGGGTTTTTGAGAAGTAAAAACCATCAAAAGATTGATATATGTTTATGACCAATTTAAATGTAAAATTAAATCCAATGTTCACCATTAGATTAAATGATGAAAATATAATCTATATATACATAAAAACCATTCATATTTATATTTTAACACAACAAATTTTTTTGATTAAAAAAGAGGTTTTCAATTAAAATTTAGTATTTTTCACTATTCATTAAAATATTAATGTTTTCAGAAAAACAAAAAAAATTATCCATGCTAAATTTTTCTATCCCACTTCTAAATAAGAAGAATATTTTGTCAAATTTAATATATAAAAGTGTCAAATATTTGATTTAAAAAATTCTCTTCATTAAACGGCTGTAAAATTGGATTTTTTTGAGAGAAACTTCTTTTATCTAAAAAATAGAATTTGCATGTATATTATGTCAAAGGAATAGAAAATATGAATTCTAAAATTATATAGGATATATATAAAATTAAAAATGTTTTTATTACTATTAATAACCACTTTTAAAATAGATAGTTTGATAGGTCCTGATACACTTGAACTTGGTGTTGCATGTAGCCCTAACTATTGAATTACATTAAAGAAATAATGTACTATGAAATTCTAGGGTGCTACATTTTAACTTCCATCAATAAATTGTCTCCTCACAATTTTAAATTATTGTTCTAAAATAAAAGGTTGAAGATAGGAAATACTTTTGTGGATAACCCACATAGGAAATAAGGTTACCAAAATTTAGTCTTAATAAGAAGGAAAAGGGAAATGAAAAAGTCACCACAAAATAAGGATTTAAAATAAGATAAAATATTGTGAAATTTGATTCACATAATTATAGGAAAAACATAAATATTTATATGGCGTGATTCAGGACATAAATCACAAACAAGTGAACAATAAATTGAAAATTGAGGGCCTCAAAGCCATAAAAATATCATCATTTTAACAAAACGTAAGGTATTAAGATAACACATTTTTGGTTTTAATATCCTTTCTCTAAAGTTTAAGAAATAATGTCTTCATAGAATAAAAATAATAACTATCATGTAGAGTTAGATCTATTAACTAATTTCTACCACAAACCCATATTTATCTCTAAAAGATAATAAAATTCAGAAATATTCTATCAAACCTAATCATATAGGGTTTCAAAAAAATGAATTTATAATTCATTTGTCATACCATTTTTAAAAAACTACGTTCTACAAACTAGGACATCATGTAGGCTGGTCATTGGTGATATACCCTTGTCTCCCTTCAGTTGTGGGTTCAAGTCTCGCAACCTTGTCGGACGCGGCGGGTTGTTTCCCGACCATCGGGTTTTCCTCTTTATAAAAAAATATCCAAATATAATCTTATGAAATGTTTTAACCTTAAACCATTGTATCCAATGTCCAACATAATCCATTCCAACCTTTAGGCTTATCCAAAATACTTGTTTCCAAACTCATAGTCCAAAAATATATAAGGAAGGTCAACATAAAATAATGAAGATCCCTTTTTTCCACAGAATAACATGTGAGTGCCTTTGTTAGGTATTATCTAAAAACATGGCAACATCATGAATTACTATAAAACGTTATTTATTACATACATTCACTACTGGAAAATGGGTCTATACCCACGGTTTTGCACAAAACCGTGGGTATAGGACACCCATATACCCACGGTTCTCGGAAAAACCGTGGGTATAGGGTTAGTATAGGAACCTATACCCACGGTTTTGGAAAACCGTGGGTATAGGGCCCCTATACCCACGGTTCTCGGAAAAACCGTGGGTATAGGTTAATTTTGAAGACCTATACCCACGGTTTTGGTAAAACCGTGGGTATGGGGATTGTCATAGAGACCTATGCCCACGGTTCTAAAAACCGTAGGAATAGGGTTTTTTTTTACAAGACCTATACCCACGGTTTTCCAAAACCGTGGGTATAGCTTTTACTTATTATGGCGGGGGGTGAAAATTCCCGCGGGAGTGAATTTCATTTTGGCGGGAAGATGATTTGAAATTAATATAATTATACGGAGTGAAGGTTTTAGTTTGATAATTTCGCTGGGTAAGTTGGTTCAGTATGTGTCTCGTATATGAAAGACCCGAGTTCGAATCTCGGTATCTTCTTATTTTTCAGATATTTGATTATTTTTAGTATAAGTAAATTACCAGATTGAGATACTAATAAAATTTAATTAGCCGAGTTGGTTACGACTTCCATATTCCGCTTCAAATGCCGCGCGAGTCGCGGGTTCGAATCCTCCCAGGCGCATTTTTTGAATTTATTTTCTGTCATTCGAAATATGTGGATTATATTAATATATATTTGTAGATATATGCATATATAACAAATATAAATTATAGGTGGGTTGGTCTTGTGGTGAGGCGCCGTAGTGAGGCGTGGCTGGGTTGCAGGTTCAAATTCCAGCAGCGCCTGATTTTTGATTTTTAATACCCCACGGTTTGGAAACCGTGGGGATTGGTGTGTGCCACGCTGGAGCAGCGTGGTCCTCCCTTTGAAAAGGCTATACCCACGGTTCTGCTAAACCGTGGGTATAGGGTGAGACCCCTATACCGACGCCACTCAGCCCCACGGTTCCCCAAACCGTGGGTATAGGTCGTTTTTCCAGTAGTGATTCTCCATCATTCCTTATAGAATATGATATATATTACATATATCCAAAAAAATTGAATACTCCAACAGGGATGGAATAAACAAACAATTAATCAGTACTAAGGTAGTCATAAATATCCAATATAATATATCAAAACCAGCCACCACTTATTCAAAAATCACTACCTTAGTATCAGGAACATATAAGGATTATTTTTTCTTCAACCATGTATTTTACAAAAAATTCAACTTATTGTTGCATCACATTTCTTAGAACCATTTAATTTCAAATCCTCAATGAAATAGTACTACATTACAATGCTTATTTATATCTACAAATCATATAACTAGTAAAACATTGATACAACACCCAAATTACATAATTCTTTAATAAAAACAAAATAACACTAATTATTCCTCTTCATATGTGGTAGTGTAATAATTTTATTATTATCCAACAATATCCTTTGAGATATACTATGAAGATTGGGACACTAATTCACGTAGTGACCCAACTCCTTGAAGATGAATCATTATTCATTGGAAACTTTTTTCTTACCCTTACAATCAAGAACATGGTGTCCTTTTTTCTCTAAACATATAAAAAACTCAAATTAACTTAATGAATTTAACTTCGCGATTCATTATTAAGTTATCACATGTTTGAAAATCCATATTTCCCTCCCTCCATTTATAAATTTTTTCTCTTCCATACTCTTCTTCTCTTGTTTCCTGTAAAATCCATAGGACTCAGATAATTCATTAATTATCTTATTAACAGATGATAATATTTCTTCATATGATGAAAATATGTTGGAAACTATTTCCCTTCTAAATGATGGATTATGATTGTGAAAGATATGATTCTTCTAACTCTTTTGACCATGTCTATAGCTACAGTTCTCAGGCCATCTACTAGGTGTCGTTTCTAAATGACGACATACACTAGGTTAGATCATATTATATTGTATAATACAAAAATAAGAAAATTATCAACATTAATTGAATATTTTCACACATCTAGTATCATAATCATAAAAATGTATTCCTTGCAGGAATATTCACTCTCAAATCCTTCAAAATAGTTTGTAAATAAAATGTGAATTATCCTAACCATATCCCCAGGGAGTGTCGTCACCAATAGTGCAGTAAGGCATGTTGTCATCTACCAGGATACCCCTAGTCAAGCCCAAAACTGCTTGTCAATATTTTTACTCCTAGGTACATTTGTGGCAGAGCTGCCTCTACGTGCTCGTATCTAGATGGGGATGTATTTTTTTGGAAAAAATGACATAATATTTAAATTAAAAAAAATTGGATGTTCTTCTTTACTAATTTTCAAAGTCTATCTTATGGTAATTTTCTCTAATAATAGTTTATCTAAATCGAGGTTCAAATAATTGTACTAAACATTCTCTGATACAAACTATAACACCCCGAACCTAGTTACCCAATGTCAGTGCATTATTACCTAACAATGGAATGATCACAAGAGATCATGTCTCCAAATACTGATTAGTTTAGTAGCCTTGGAAGTACTACATACATACATATGTTTTACATTACATTATTAAATAAAAAACATCATTGTGTATCTTTTGAAAACACTCATACCCTATAGCCTATCCCTAAAGGACAATCATAATATATTATTTTACATCTTAGAAAAAATAAAACACTAAAAGGGGTGAGCTCAGATGAAAAGTAAGGATAACAATATCGTGGAAACTTTCATAAATAAGAATAAAAATTGATGGAAAGGTATAAGAATAAAACCCAATATTTTTAAAATTAAACGTTAGTATAATATGGAAAAGATATATCAAATAATTTCATTTACTTATTCACATAGAATATTCTTCTAGTTGAATAATCACATGTAATATCAATATAAAATTTCATAATGATAGAATGCATAATGCCGAACATCATAACCATGTAGTCAAGGCCTCATGCCAAGACTACAAATAATATTTTGTCAAGGCATTATTCCAAGACACTAGCATGTCTTATGAGACCTACCGATGAATCAAGGAGCTATAACATGCTCCACCCATCACTTAATATGTCCAATACATTCCTCATATGAAAATATTGAAACACAACATAATCATTTATATTAAAACTAGAATATGAAATATTAATACTCTATCCATAAACCATGGATGGTATAAAAATAAACATCCATATTTAAACATATCAAAAAACCATCAATACAATATGGAAGATTGTATCACAATAAATCAACTTCAAACAAGTGTAAAATCCATCAAAGGATGTTGACATAGATGGAATCAAAACTATTTGAGAGAAATATCTATTTCTATTTTGAAAAAATTTAAAAGTAACAGAATTATAAAAGAAAAACATTAATTTAAAATACTATTATTATCTAGTAATGGATTCTTTGAAATTTTTATAATGGAGGAAAACAGCCGCACTCGTCGAATATGTTATAAAACCATTCTTACCTCAATTTGTCGAAAAGGTCTTAAAGTACATTGTTTGGAAAGCGATTTAATGATTCCTTTCAAAAAAAATATAAATAGTTAAAAGGGGTTATAAATTACATTAACCCATAATCTAGGAAATATAAAAAAAAAACTTGAAATACATTATTAAGAAACATGGATCTTGATGATAAAAAAGTCTATGTATACACTCCCGTATAAACAACCTCGGATAATAAAGAGATCATAAATTTAACCATTACCTAGTATGTTTCCTTGTTCAAGGGTACATTAACCTCCTGTATAATAGTTAAAAAATTGTTATTAAATTATAAAATAACCATATACACAAATATGATATTATATATGATCTTTTTATATTGTTTAACTAATAATATTTTAGTAGTATCATTGTTTCAATTCTTAGCTGATTCATTTTCCATTATATGTTTCGCTATATAGGTTATGTTTGTTATGGGTAGAATATATTTTATTCATATCCAGAATGATATTAAGTTCTTAAACATTATTATTATTCATAATGTTAAAATTATTTTTGAATGGTTATGATGGGGAATGAATCTTATCGTGTTCGTGGAGATGGTAATCTGTATGTACGCACGAGTGATAATACCATTCTATTGATGGTGAAATTGAATGTAATTGGATGGTAAATCATATATACATAATCATTATCATGTTATATTTATTATTTACACCAATTATACTCATTATTATACCCATCTAAATTATGAATTGTTGAATAAAAAACTACACCACAACGTGGAGATGGTAAGCTGTACGTACACATGTATGGTGATATTTCCATTCATTGGATGGATAGAATAGAGAATATGGTTGGAAAATATTTATAAAAACATCACAGTATGTAGAAGCCAGTAGATTTATTATTTTGGTATGGAAACAACAAAGAAATAGGGCGTGGAAGAAGAAAATAACTTTGAAAGAGGTGATGAAATTATTACCTATTATTTGGGTGATTCCTTTTGATTTGAACAAAAGGGCTCCTTAGGTGGGTTTCTTCATCAAATTAAGGCCTCTATGTAGAATTGAGTAAAGTTGGGAAGATATTTGAGTAGGGCTTGGACGATCCAAATGGCTTTGGAGGTGTGATTTTGAGAGAAGGGGAAGTACAATGTTATAAGAGACGTGATGGTCACTTTTGGAAAAGCTTGAAATATTAATTTATTATACAATCACATTTGGTTTGTAATGGCTCCAAAAAAATTATTTCAAATATAAAGTGGGTATGGGTCAAAAATTTATCATCCAATAGTTTTTAGACAGGTTTTGGTCACCATATTACCCTTATATTTTAGATTTAACTCATAGTGGAATAGTTTAGGTTTTACCGTGAATTCTTGTGATATTCAAATAAATTGTTAATAAATCTTATTATAAAAAGACAAGAGAACCCCAATAGGTTCATTATTGATGTATATAACCATATATAAGTCATTTATCATAACCCTAAATTTTTCATAATATTATATCAATTAATAATATAGTATTTGTTTTAAAAACTCTTTTATGTCAAATTTGAAACTATTTAGTATTTTGTTTTTTGGAAATTCAACAAATATTGATTACTTATAATAAAAATAAATAAATCCATACTAATATGTCATATTAACCTATAAAATTAGTTTAATGCATCAAAAGTATCAACTTACATTTATTTGGATATTTATAATATCAATTATTTTAATTATTCATTAATATGGTAATAACTGCATCATAATTGTGTCATAAATAAATGTAATTTTATAATTTATAAAAATTTTAAATAAAATACCATTATCTAGGAAATCATTTTATATTTCCAATGAATAATTATATTAGAATATATCTTATTTATAACCCTATATTAAAAATATTTTAGTTAGGAAAATTTGAATTTAATACTTTCCACTATTCTTTAAATAAAATAAAAATAAATGTACTAATATAATACATGTTGAAAAATAGGCTCATATTATATTCCTATTGTTTATTTTAATAAAAAAACACTTATCCAATAGAATTAGAACATTGTTAGGGTAATTATAATATCATTTTTACATTTAATTACACTATTTACTTGTAACCGTGGAAAATAAAATTCAAAACATACTATTCATAATAAATTATTTCCATCAAATTGATCCAAATTTTACTTACTAATTTCAATTGTGTCACTCAGATTTTTGAATTTAAATTCACAGAAATGGTAAATTTGCGTTTTATGCAAATTCGCAAATGTGCCTCGAAGGTGAGTAAAAGGCATTAAATAGTTCAATAAAATTTTATTTATCTAATGTTATTATAAAATTACTCTAATAAATTAGATTTAACTACTACATGTATTATGTATATATTTTGAGATTAAAATAAATATAAATAATTATTATTATTATTTATATAAAAGTTGATTATAAACAATAACGTAGTGTTTTTCACTATTCACCAAAAATTGAATGTTTTTAAAAAATACCAATAATTCACCCTATGATAATATTTATATTAAAAATTAAAAAATGATTTTTATTTTACCAAATTAAAAACATAGGAGTTTCATTAATTAATTTAAAATTAAATCTCATTGTCGAAACTAGAAAGCGGGTTTTTGAGAAATAAAATCTCTCAAAAGATTGATATTAGTTTATGTCCAACTTAAATATAATATTACATCCAATGAAAAACATTTGATTAAATGATAAAAATATAATGATTCTATACTTAAAATCTATTAAAATTTATAATTTAACACTGTAAATTATTTTGACTAAATATTTTGTTTTCAATTAGAATTTTATATTTTTCACTATTCTTCCAAATATGAAAATTATCATAAAAACACAAAAATTTTATCCATGATAAAATTTTCTATCTCAATTATTTAAAAGAATATTATTTTTTCAAATTGAATATATAAAAGTGTCAAATATTTTATATAAAAGGGGATCTCCATTAAAAGGAGGTAAAATAACATTTTTTTTAAAAGAAACTTCTTTAATTTGAAAAATAGAATTTATCTGTATATTATGTCAAAGAAACACAAAATATGAATGTTAAAATTATATAGGATATATATAAAATTAAACATTTGGTAAATAATATTCATAACCTATTTTTAAATGGCTGGTATGATAGGATGCGATGCGCTTGAACATGGTGATGTGTGTAGCTCAAGCTATTGAATTATTTTAAAGATATAACCAACTATGAAATCATGAGGTGTTTCAGATGGAGTAGAAATTTATAAGGAATCCACTACCATTATCAATACATAAATACTCAATTCAAAAACTATTTCATTATCATAAAAAAAATTTGAATTCATACAACAGATTTCAATATTTTCCATTTAAGCATTTAAACCATTTAATCATCTTATAATCACATGGAATGGAGGCATGAATATAATAACCAAATGTTTTTATAAAATATTTTCATTAAATAATTTAAATTCCCTATTAACTTTCATTTCATGCAATCATGAGTTTAAACAAACCACAAGACACCCTTTTTATAAATTTACAATTATAGCCCTGCCGTTTGGTTGGCGGTAATAAATATAACTAACTTATGAAAATGCATTGTGAATTCATTGGCTAACAATTCTTTATAAAAATATAAATCAATTAAATTTTTTTGAGTTAAGTTCTATTTATAATAAAATTAATGATATATATATGTTATATACTTAATAAAATATTTTCTATATTCATCCACTGGTTATTTTAGTCATAATGTATAAATAAACCCTATTTGATGTATAAAAGCATATATTTTTTAAAATGGTAATTTTACACCTTTTAATGGAGAGCCAATTTTAAATGAATACTTTTAAACATTAATAATTTTAATATGAAAAAATAAACATGTTATTTTGAATTGAGATATAAAAATTTACATTGGATGAATTTCAAATAACATTCAAGTTTTGATGAATAGTAAAAATCCACTAAATTTTATGTGAAAACAACTTTTTTCATAAAAATAATTTATATGGATAAATTATAATGTTGAATGGTTTTAAAAGTATAAATATACTATATTTTATACATTCAATATATTATATGTCATTAGCATTAATTTTACATTAATTCAGATTTAAAATCATATCAATATTCTACAATGTTTTAGCTTTTAAAAATCTTTCACTTTATCCAACAACATGATTAATTTTAAATTAAGTACTGCAAGTTAAGTGTTTTGAATTTTGAAAAAATAAATCCATATTTAGAAAAAAAAAATTCCAAATTATTTGAATAGATTTATTTTATTTTTTGGCATTATGAATTGTAACTTCACTAATTTTTATTAATATGGTGAAAGGGTAAACCAGGTAAATAATTGGATGAATACTATAATAAAATTACCGAACACGTGTATTAATATACTTGTATGTGTGTGTTTTGACCTAAAACATCCATGGATAGAAATTTTATCCATTTTAATCCACTTGGATGAGATTAGGACACTAAATTTATTTCATTTAAAAAAAAGTTAAATGTGTCTCACTCGAATATTAATTACTAAATAATTTTAAATATGAGGTTATAATAAATATAATTGCAATTATAAATACTAATTTTAAATATAAAATGTTTTCATTTATCGTGGTGATTTATTTGTAATTTTTAGGAAGTAAATAATTACTTTAAGATCTTATACATTAATGAAGTAGATATTATTTAATTGATGAAAAATCAATATTATAGATATTAGGAAAATACTAATACTAACAGAAAGATCCAAAAACTTGAAAACATATTATTGGTATTGTATATATCAACTATAATCATTCAAGGTTCGAGTTATGAACTATTTGGAGGTTTATAGAAGGGGTTATGACACTTATATTATTTTATTTATAGTGATGTTAAAGTTGTCACCTTCATAATTTAATAATTATATCATTTTAAATATTTGATCTTACAAAAAAAATATTCAACTAAAAGTATTATTATGAAATATAGTACATTTATATTTATCATAGTATTTTTTTTCAATTTTTTTTTTAAAAATAAGAATATTAATAAATTACACAAAATCATTGTAGTAATTAGTATATTAAGAGAAATATCAAATAAATGTTTTTAGAATTTTTAAAGTTAATATAATCTGATCTTATTAACTAGTTTAATGAATTTTATATATTTCCTTAACGTCTTATTAATATAAAAATTTTTCCCTAATTTATCTTATTATATAAATATTTTAAAAAATTCAATGATTTGAATAGTGTTAAAATTGATACTATTGATTATTTTTCAAAATAATGTTTCATTAAATTATTTAAAAATAATTAATGTTTTTAAAAATGTATAGTAATTATTATATGGTATAAAATGATCTTATTTATTAATTTATGGTCTAATTTATATAAAATAATTAAATATTGTTCCTTTTTATTTTTAATTATTTGTTACCCTAGTTAAAAATTGTATATAATAAATAAATGTTAATTAAAAAGATAAGTCTTAAAATGGAAAAAATTAATTTTAAAAATTTATTATTTTGATGATATTACAACCCTATCACATTTTGTCTTCGAAATTTGTACATTTTAGAGTTTTTTGGTGGGGTTTGATTTTATTATAAATTATTATTTATGGAGTTTCCAAAAGTTCCCCTCACCTCAATTATAAAATGGAACCTTCTCCATCACCTCTTCACTTAACATTGAGCCTTCAATATCACCCATAATATATCATTTTTCCTTCTCAGGTTTCCTATTTGAATTCTAGATGTTCTTGTCATCTTCAAAGACCAACTCCAGTGCTCTAAGAAGATATTTAGAGGAAGCACATCGAGGAAGAGGTAATCTCTTCTACTGATTATTTAAAACTTCATTTATTATAATCCATATTCATTAGTCATTTCAATATAAATTAACAACATAAGTATCACACATATAATTATATTTTATTATAATTATCAAACAACCATATTCCACCTTTTATCCATCGTACAAAAATTAAACCACCACACGTGCATACGTACGGCTTACCATCTCCATGTCATGGTGTAATATGTTTTTCACCACCACCTTACTTGGATAGGTATAATTATGGAAATAATTACGATATATTATTATTATAAAATTATAATGATTATGAAATTTTATACACCATCAACTTCAACACCATTCAATAATTATGCTATTGATATCCTCGCTCGTACGTACGTATGTCATATCATCTCCACGATGTGATGCGATTAATTTTAAATATTATTCATTAAATCATGATTATATAAATGAATGTAATGAATAATAATAATATATATTATAATAATATCATTTTAAATTTATATAACTATAACATAAGTGGTGGAACATGAACTTATCTGACAAAACTTACATAAGTACATAAAAAATTTAATATCTGAAAATGATTGACAATGAAATGTTACTAATAAATGGATGATAATATGATAATATATGATATCATAAAAATGAATATGATTCTATAGTAAGTCAATATTATTTTATAAATCAATATAAATGAAGCTCAGATATATATGAAGGATATCAGACCTATAGTAAAGGATAATTTCACAATATCGTTGTTATCCGAAATTATTTATAAGTAAGTATTTACTGGGGTATATTTATCATCCAAATCCAAGTTTCATAAATATATAATATTAATTTTATTATTTTATTATTTTTTAATTTCAATTTTAGCCATTGATTAATTTTTTATTAAACAATATTAATTGAATCTTTTATCATTTTCAGTAGGATGTACTTTTTGACTTTTTTGACCAAAGTATGAGAAGAATATTTTTTTAACTTATACGACATGAATGGATTTTTACGCTTTCATGATAACTTATTTACATGAATTATACATTAATTTTTTTCAATGTTATTTTCAAACAAATTTTTTTCTTTTAATTTTTTTTTGATTTATGAGAAAAGAAAACATTTTTGAAGAAGAAATGATATTTTTATCAAGAATTAATTTCAGGTGTTATATCAAAACTATTTTACATCTAAGAAGACATTCATTAAATAGGGTAATGTTTCTATACCTATTATTACTATGATTTTATTGTGTTTATGATGGAATTATATTTATGAAATCTATTTTGTAAATGGATTTTGTTATGATGGAATGATGTTTAAGAAACCCATTTTATTCTTTTGGTTATAATATGATGAAAGATTTTTATTTTTATGAAATATATAAGAATGATTTAATTATGAGATTGGTGGGTCCTATATCTACCTAAAATTAATTGCATAATGATTTATATATCATGAGATAGACATAACTGGAACAAAAAGGAAATATGGTTCAATAATATAGGGCTGGAAAGAGGAGTGAACTATTTTTAATATTGGAATTTATCCTCTATGATGGTCTTGGAAATGAGCCTTAAAAAATATGAAATTATTTTATAAGATTATAATTATGCCACAAAATTTCTTGACTTATGTTATGAATTATGGGATTATGTTGAACTTTTATGGTTTATCCCACAACATGATATCACAACCTTTTATGTGTAAGACAATATTTTCTAATATTATGTTTTTATGCCCTATGATTATGATATAATTGATATATCCCTTGTTTAACCTTATTGAAAATTTGATATAACTTTTTCTTATGTTTTTTACCTAGTTCATGAAGAGGGGTATTAAGTAATCTATGTAATAGTGGAGTCTAGAAATTAAGAACTAAGTGGGAGACAATGTAGATGTTTTGTGAACGAGTTTTTTATAATTCCCTGTTTATAAAAACACTATACCCATACGGTCCTATCATGGAATTATTATATTTAGAAAAGAATATTCTTAAATTTTGAGGTAATATAAATGTATGTAACGTATGGAGCGTTATAGTTGTTATTAGTGGGAAGGTATATTTATCCATTGAAAAATCAGATGATAAGACCTTAGTAAAAACACAAAGGATATGTTGAAGTGTAGGTAATAGTCCTAGTTCTTTATAAATGATCAATAATAACCTAGGGTAAAACCTAATGTGTCATAAATTGATATTTTATTCTGTATTATGTGGTTTTACCATTATTATTAGTGTTTCTCACACTATAGTTCTTGGATTTAGTCAATGGATGGAATTTGAATGAACCACATTAATGCTAACTATGATGGGAAATGTAATTATTGTCCTCTCGAGCAACCAAATGTAATGAGATATGAAATTAAAAAATTTATAGTTATGATAACACAAACATCTTATTATATGAATCATGTCGGAATTCTAATCAACCAATAGAGGGAGAAACACTTTGTTGAGTCCTTCACGAGGCATTATCCACATTCTTTCGTCGGGTCTTCTGATTCATTAGTGACTGAACAATGGATCAGTACCACTAAAAATATATTTTCAGTTCTGCAATATTCTAAATATGATAATGTCATCTTAGCAATCTATCACTTGGAAGTTGAAACTAATCAACAGTGTAATATTATCAATAATACGAGGTAACGAGATAAAATTGAGTCCATTGAATTGGAAAAGTTCAAGAACATATTTTTCAACAATCACTTTCCTTATATTCTTCTAACAAAGTTGGAGAATATTTTCTGTGAACTTAAGAAAAAGGATAATGAATCTTTTGGTACCTATGAATAAAATTGTACAATACCTCCAAGGTACGGTTCTGGAATTATCATCAACCTGAAAGTAAAATTGATTGATTATTTAGTGGCTTAAAACCATATCACTGAAGGCCATTATCCATAAGTTACATTAATAGTTATGATAAAATCATTTGATCTGATCTCAATGTTGAGATGGATATTGGAGTAACCCATCAGTCCTATAGGTTTTATAAGAAAAAAAATGGAATTTAGTGGAAAATATAAAGACCACACTGAAATGAAAATGAGTATTCCCTTATGATCAAAGTGTGGAAAGAAACATGTAGGAACCTTTCTTAAAGGTGATAGTAAGTGATTTAAGTATGGAAAAGAAGGTCATCAGAAAGTTGAATGCCGCAATGATGGGAAAAAAATATCTAATGATGTGAATAGATAAAAGGTTACACAGAATTCATCTCCTATACATAAATGCTATGAGTGCAAGGAAATTGGGAATTATTCCAATTAATGCCCTAATCCAAGGGTTATTAATAATGATCTATGTAAACGAACTCTTAAGGAAAAGACAAAGGAAATTTACATGAAATCACAATCGGCAATGTAGAATATGATAATGAAGTGGTGATAGGTACAATTACCATCCACACTAATGTATAAAATGTTTTATTGGATTCTGGATCTGCCAAATCTTTTATTTCTAAATAATTTTCTATGGGTATTGGCATATTACCTTAATAATTAGATTTTGAGTTAGCTATGAAAACTCTTAATGGAACAACAGTTGCATCAAAAGTTTATAATTCTTCTCCAGTTGAATTCTGTATGAAAGAGATTCCTACGAATCTTGTGATCCTTCTTGTAGTGGAATTTGATGTGATTATTGGAATGGGTTGAATTTCTATATATGGATCCCATATCAATTTCCAAGGAAGGGAAGTCAAATTTCATATTCCAGATCATTCTAGGACCATCAATCGATGAAAGGATGAATATAACCATCCAATAGAAATTTATTTCATATTATGGGTCTTGATTCCTATAAAAATGGCTATTTATCTCAAATAGTAGGGGAGAAACTCGTGATTAAGAATACACCCATTGTGTGGGAGATAGATGATTTTTTTCTAGAGGAATTTCTAGGTCTTCCACCAAATCATGAAATTGAGTTTTTAATAGAAATTATACCGAGTTCTAGGTCTATTTTAAAGAAATCTTATAGAATGGGCCAAATTGAGTTTCATCAATTGAAGAAGCAACTCTGAGAGAATCTTCATAAAGTATTTATACACCCTAGTACACCACATTGGGGGTCACATGTTATGTTTGTTAAGAATAAATATGGATCAATTAGACTCTGCATTGATTATCAAGAACTTAAAAAGATAACTATCAAGAAAAAATATCCTTTCCCCCACATTGATGGTGTATATGAACAAAGACATTGATCTAAATACTTTTCCAAGATTCATCTTCATTTTGGATATCATCAATTAAAGTACAAGAAAGATTATATACCAAAGATGTCATTTCGTATAAGTAATGGACACTGTGAATTTATATTGATGAATTTTGGTGTTATTAATGACCACTCTATCTTGATAGATATAATGAATAGAGTCTTTACAGAATATCTTGATCAGTTTTTGGTAGTCTTTATAGATGATATTCTTCTCTATTCTATTAGTAAGTAAGAACATTAATACAACTTGATAATTGTACTTATGTTTCAAAGAAATGAGAAGCTTTATGAAAAATTTAACAAGTGTGATTTTTGGATTCAGAAAGTTTCATTACTGGGCCATATAATCTAAAGATATGGGATATCTATAGATTCATCCAAAACATAAGTTGTTAAAAGTTTTATGAGACTAAAAAACGGTAACTGATATCCGATTTTCTCGTCATTTATATGGATATTATCTACATTTTATGAAATATTTTTCATGATTATTGAATCCACTCACAAAGTTGACTCAGAAAAGTGTTACGTTTGTATGGATGGAGGAATGTGAAGAGAATTTCTAAGATCTTGAAAGAAGGTTAGCCAATGCAACTATGCTCAGATTACCTTATAGTTGAGAATGTTTTATGATCTATAGAGATGCATCCAAGAATGGTCTATGATGTGTTCTCATGTAAAATAATATAGTGATATCTTGTGCCTCACAAAATTGAAAATACCATTGAAAAATTACCTAACTCATGATTTGGAGTTATCTATGGTAATCATTGAATTAAAGATGGTGATGAATTATCTTTACGGTGAAAGGTGTGATATTTATACTAATCATAAAAGTTTTAAGTATATGTTCACACAAAAGGAGATGAATATGTGCCAAACAATATGGTTGGAGTTGATTATAGATTACGACTTCTCAATACATTACCACCCTAGGAATGTGAACATGGTGGAAAATGCTTTGGGTTAACAAGACCGTGCTAGCCTATCTAGGATGAGGATCATAAAAGAACCCATATTTATTTATTTTAATAATATATATGTTGAAATTTTTAAGGAAGGGGAGAGATATTATCTTTTTTAAATGAATGTTAAACCATCTATACAAGTGAAGATTAATGAGGTGTAAATGAAGATGTTTATCTACAAAAGAAGGTGAGAAATGTTTCTGAATTCAACCTTGATTATGATGGAATAATAAGGTGTATGAATAAGGTTTTTATTCCTCCCATACCATATTTAAAGAAGGAGATATTGGATGAGGCTCATAGTTCTTAATTCATTATTCACCATAGAAGCACAAATATGTATATGGACATAAAGGGGTATTTATGGTGGGATTTTATGAAAAGATATGTTTCCAAATATGTCCCTTGAAGATTGGTTTTTTCATAAAGTAAATGCTAAGAGATAGAAGTCTAAGGTGATGTTATAAACATTACCTATAATAGAACGGAAATGTGAAAATATCACTATGGACATTGTCTTCGGACTTTCTATAACATTCAAAGTCAAGAATTATATCTGGGTTATAGTTGATCACCTTGCGACGTCGGCACAATTCATTACTATTATAGAGGATCTCTCTCTTGATCACATTGAAAGGATAAAAGTAATATAAGTGTTAAGATTTCATGTAGTACCACATTACATTATATTTGATTGGTATGTGATGTTTACCCAAATGTTATGGAGAAGTCATCAGTATGATCTAGATACAGAGTTAAGATTCATCACTATTTATCATCATAAAAAATATGGTTAGTCTGAGATGACAATTCAAACATTGGAATACATGCTGAGAGCCTGATTTATGGATTTCAAATGTGGTTGGAATCAATATCTACCCATGGTGGAATTTTCATACAACAATAGCGTTTGATCCAGTATTCAGATGGATCCTTATGAATCCTTATATGGAAAAAAGTTTAGAACTCCAACTGGCTGGGATGATATTGGGGGAAAAATCTATTAAAACCTGACCTTGTTGATGAAATGGAAGAGAAGGTGATACCTATTCAATAACACAAAAGAGAAAATCAGAGTTGACAAAAAAGGTTGTGCTGGAAACTGAAGAAAATACCTAGAATATTAAGTGGGTGAGAAGGTGTTTCTATAAATATCATCTTTAATGTGAGTAATGAAATTTGGAAAGAAGGGTAAGATGAGCCCTAGGTATATTGGTCCTTTGGAAATTTTGGATCATGTTGGGAAGGTAGGTTACCGATTGGAGCTTCCGTCGAATCTCTCTCAAGTTCAATATTTGTTCTATGTATCTCTTCTTAGAAATTGAATAGCTTATCCTTCATACATTCTAAACTCAGAAGTCATAACATTGGATCAAGATATTTCCTATGAAGAAAAACCAATAGAGATTTTGGTTCGTTGAAAAAAAGTTCTACAAAACTAGACAAATCGCTTGATTACGGTTTTATGGAAGAACCACCAATTTGATGAAACTACATGGGAAGTTGACGATATTATTAGGGAGAGGCAACCACACCTATTTGTTTCCATGTGAGAATTTTGAGGTTGAAATTTAGTTTTTGGGGGATATAATGTAACACCCTAATGTTTTTATAAAATATTTCTTTTAAATAATTGTAATTTTTTACAAGCATTCATTGCACCCAATCATGGGTTTAAACGAACCACGAGATGCCCTTAGAATAAAATTACCATCATAGCATAGCTGTTAGGTTAGCAGGAATAAGTATAACTAACTTATGAAAATTCATTGTGAATTCATTGGCTGTCAATTAATTATGAAAAATATAAATCAATTAGATAATCGTATTTTTGAGTGATTTACTATTGGTAATAAAATAAATGATATATATTTTATATAAAAAATAAAATATTATTTATATTCCTCCAATGGATATTTTAGTCATATGGTATAAATAAACACTCTTGGATATATAGAAACATATAATTTTTTAAAGGGTAATTTTATACATTTGAATGGAGAACCCCGTATATATTAACATTTTGACACATTAATAATTATAATATGAAAACATATATATTTTATTTTAATGCAGGATATAAAAATTTACTCTAGAAGAATTTCTGATATTTTTTTGATTACTTTCATGTTTTAATGATTACTAAAAATTAAATAAATTTTATATGAAAACAAATTTTATCATTGAAATAGTTTATATGGTTGAATTATAATATTGAATGATTATAAATTATAAATAGAATATATTTTTATCATTCAATATATTGTATGTCATTAGAATTAATTTTACATTGAATTCATATATAAAAAACATTTCAATATTTAGCAATGTTTTAGCTTCTAATACCCCTTCTCTCATTCCAAAAACTACATTAATTTTAAATTAATTATTGCAACTTTGAAGTTTTGAATTTCGAAAAATAAACTCAATATTTGAAATTAGTAGGTCCAAATTATGTGAATATATTTATTTTATTTTTGGGCATTATGAATAGTAACTTTGGTAATTTTTATTAATACGATAAAAGGGTAAACTAGGTAATGAAGGGTAATAATACTATTATAAAACTACTCTAACACATTTATTAATATCAATGGATGATTTTGTTTCTTCTTAAAAATACTTGGGTTGAAATGGTTTCCAATTGAATCCACATGTATGATATTAGAACATTTAATTTATTTTTTTAAGAAAAGTTAAATATGCCTCTTTCAAATTTTAATAACTAAATGATTTTTAATAAAAGTATATACTAAATGTTGTTTCAATTATAAATAATAATTTTAACAATAATATTTATTTCTTTTATCATGCTATGTTTTTTTAGGAAATAAATAATTACCTTAATATCTTATACATTAATGATGCAGAAGTTATTTAATTAGTGAAGAATCTGTAATATAGTATTTATTAATATAAGAATGCAAATTAAAATAAAAAAACACTTAAAAAATATTATTGGACAAGTATATCTCGACCATAATCATCCAAGGAATGAGTTATGGAAAATTTGGAGCCTTATTGAAGGGATTATAACACTTATATAATTTTATTTAAAGTGATGTTTAAGTGGTCACCTTCATAATTTAGTAAGTATAAATTATAAATATTCGATTTTCCAAATGGTAAATTCAACTAAAAGAATTATTCTAAAAAATAGTAGATTTATCATTGTCATATTATTTTATTTTTAATCTTTATTCAAAAAATAAGCATACAAAATTATTACACAAAACTATTGTAGTAATTATTTTATTAAGAGAAATATAAAATAAATGTTATTAAAGATATTACATTAAATATAATTTTGGGAAATAAACATGTGTGATAAATTTTCTAGATGAACTGAAACTCCTAGAAATATAATAATTTTTTTTTATTCTATGTTATATTATTATATTAATATTTGTAAAATATCAATGAATTGAATATTGTCAAAATTCATACAATTGATTTATTATCAAAATAATATATTATTAAAGTATTTAAAAATATTTAATTATTTTAAAAATATATATAATAATTATAATATGTTATAAAATGATATTATTTATTTATTTACAGTCTATTTTACATCAAATAAGTAAATATTTTACCCTATTATTATTGAATTATTTTTCACCCTAGTTATATATTAAATAGAACAATTAAGCGTTAATTAAAAAGATAAGGTTTAAATTGATAGAAATACTTGTCCAAAATTTATCAGTCAATGATATTCCAACCCGATCTCATCCCATCTCTAAAATTGGTACATTTGGGAAGTTCTTGTGTAGGGTTTTATTTTATTTTAATTTGTTATTTTTGGAGTTTCTAAAAGTTCCCCTCACATCAATTATAAAAGGTAACCTCATCCCTCGCCTCATAACATCACATTGAGTCTTAATAGTCTTCCACCCCTAACCTTTTCCTTATAAACTTTTCTATTTACATTCTAGTGGATCTGTTCATCTTCAACGGCCAACTATAGTTCTCTAAGAAACGATTAAGAAGAAGCACATCAAGGAAGAGGTAGTCTATTCTATCGATTCTTTCAAGATTCTTTTTAATTATAATACCTATTCATTAGTTGTTTAAATATAATGTGAAAACATTAGTATCACTAATATACTTATATGTTTTATAATTATGGAACAAATATATTCCACCTTCTTTCCTCCCTACGAAAAAAAATCACCACGTGTATGTCCGTACGACTTACTGTCTCCACGCCATGGTGTAATCTATTTTTCACCAGAACATTGTATGAAAGGGTATAATGATGGAAATAATAACATAATATTATTATTATAACATTATACTGATTATTAAATATTATACACCATCCACTTCAATACCATTCAACAATTATGGGAATGATATTGTCGCTCGTGCGTACGTACGACCAACCATCTCCAAAATGTGTTGCAATTTATTCTCAGGATCTTCAATAAACCAAAATTATATAACTGAGTAGAATAAATAAATATGATATATATTATACTAATATCATTTTCTAAATTATATAACTATAACCTAGTAGGTGGAACATGAAATTTTCTAACAAAACATGCATAATAACATAAAGCAGTTAATATCTGAATAACGAGTGACCATGAAATGTTACTAACAAAAATATGACAATATGATTATGTATGATATCATAGAAATTAAAATGATTCTTTAATAATTCAATAACATTATTTTAATCATTATACAAGAGGTTGGGATACATACAATAGATATCGGACCTAAGGTAAGCGATAATTTCACAATATCATTATTATTTGAAATTTATTATATGTTAGTATTTACTTGGGAATATTTATCATCCATGTCCATGTTTCATAAATATTTAATGTTATTTCTATTATTATAAAAAAATTTAATGTCACTTTTACCCATTTTTTTATTTTTATTAAACAGTATGAAATTAATCTTTTGTCATTTTCAGTACGATGTGTTTTTTGTCTTTTCTGAAAAAAGTACAAGAAGAATGTTCTCTTAACATATAAGGAACAAATGGATTTTTATACTTTCATGAAGAATTATTTCCATGAATCTTCCGTTAAATTTTTTCATGTTTATATTTAAATAAATTCTTTTTTTGAAATAGTGTGGTGTTTTGAGAAAAAAAATTGTTTTTGAAAAAGAAATGATATTTTCCTCAAAAATTAATTCCATGTGTTATATCGAAACTATTTTCCATCTAAGATGATTTTAATTAAATAGGGTTAATTTTATATCCCTATTATTACTATGAATTGATTTTGTTTACAATGGAATTTTTTTTATGAAATCCATTTGTTTTACATGGATTATGTTGTGATGGAATGATGTTTAAGAAACCCAGTTTATTTTTTGAGTTATACTTTGATGAATGATTTATGTTTTTTTGGAAAACATAAGAATTATTTCATTATGATATGGGTGAGAACTATATCTCCCTCCAATTAATTTGGTAAATATTTATATCTAATGATTTATAAATAACTGTTATAATAAATAAATATGGTTTAGTAATACAGAACTGGAACGAGAAGTGAACTCGGGTTAGTAATGGACTTTTTCTGCTATGATGGTCTTTGCATTGAGCCCTGACCAATATGACATGATTTTCTATGCTAATGTTTATTCCCTATAATTTCACTTCTTACGTTATGACATTTGGGTTTACATTGAACTTTTATGATTTATCCCATGACAAGATATCATGATTTTTCTATGCTGGATAAGATTTTCAAATGATATCTTTTTATGTCCTATGATTATGATATGATGGATATCTCCCATGTTTATATTTTCTGAGAATTTGATATCACCCTTTATTAATTTTCATTTCCTCATGTCTTGAATAGGGGTATTAAGAATGGTATGTCAAAAGTAGTTTAGTTATGAAGAAATAAGCAAGAGACAACGTATATGTTTTATGAACTAGATATTTATGTTTCTTAGTTTCTAAAGACAATATAACTATATGGTCATGTTGAGGAAATATTATACTCATTAATTAATATTATTCAATTTTTATTTAATATCAATATATGTAAATTATGGGTCATTATAATAAACTCTCTCTTAATCAATCAATTAATTCTCATTCAATTCATAAAGGCTCCCTAAAAAATTGGCAAGCTCACACACACCCAATGGGATGGTATAACTTATATAAGATACAAGTTCACACCCCATTGATAGCCTAGGTTGGGGATAACAACCTCCATTGATAAAATGGAACTATATGGGAAAAATATCATGTTCCAAAATAATATTCAACAATTTCAATTATTTTTTGGTGTAATTTCAGAAATCCAGACACGTGGAACAATGAAAATAGGGAATATATAATGACTATCCTTGAAGGAAATTTATAAACCACATATCGTATTCCCATGGAAGATCAATAATCTAGTATCAGCTCCTAACTCAACTCGGATAAGAAGAAAATGAAGAAAAATATGATTTCCCTAAAAATATGGAATTAGATCCTTACCTAAAATAACTCCATCAAGGAGAGGATAAATAATTAAAGGTTAATGATTAATAGGGAACTCACCAACATGGATCTAATGAGACTAATGACAGAAGTAATGGAGTCTAGATTAGAGAGTTACACCATATCCTAACTTTAGGCTTCCATGGGAGCATCTCCGTGTGAGATAGGGAGGGGTTGTAGATATTTAAAAATAAATAGGCCTTACCAATTACATTCAATATTGTTTTTATGAATTTACATGACGTGTAAATACATTACAGGTTGTAAAAATATAGGGGGCTTCCCCTGGTAAATACCCTTTATAGGGCGTGAATTTTCTTTCCCAAGCCATTACATATCCTGTAAACCAAACACACACCTTGAAATTGTCCTGTAGAAAACCTACAACCCTTGTACATATTCCTTTACCAAAACAAACCAATCAGATCATGATCTTTAATTAAGGGTCTAAGTCTATAAGAGAACTCAAATAAAAGTTTAATTGGAAATAAAAGGGATTTTTACCTCATCAGAAAACCTAGGATCTTACAGTATTCCCCCATAAAGTAATTCATTCTTGAATATCCCTTCTAAGGATGGTTAAAATTTTTATAGGAATAACTCTGACCACTGAGAACGTACATCGGCCTCCCTCTCCCAAGGCTCATCCTATAAAAATATGTGCTTCCAATGAACCAGTACTAGAGGAACTGATCAGTCTCAAAGAGCTTTTGGTCACCTATATACAATATTAATATAATACTCCTCGAAGGATGCATCTATCTGAAACTCATCCTCATCCAACTACAGAGTGTGAGACGTGTCTGAGTGATAATCACACAACTTAGATACATGGAAGACATCATTTATGTCTTGGTACCTCAGAGGTAACTCCCACAGATAGGCTATCATCCAAAAAATCTCTAGAATCTCGAAAGACTCAACATATTGTAGTGAAAGATTACCTATATATCAATCCACCTATGTCCCATCCCAAATGAGATCTTTAAAAACACATGATCCTTGACCTCAAATTCTATCATTCATCAACAGTGGTTGAAATAGTAATTTTTCCTATAGGGTCATGTATCCATCTCATTCCTGGTCAATTTGAGATATTCTGAAGTCTCCTACATGAGGCATAGTATCAATAATTCCACATCTCCTACCACTAAAAATCATATGGGTGATCAGCATATCCTACCATATAGATCCTTGTATGGTCATATCTGTATCATTTACTGATATCTATTGTTGTCGGAGAAATCAACCAGGGGTACATGCCTCTCCAAATATCCCCCTAAATAAAAAAAACAAGCTCTTAAAATTTCATTAATAACATGTATTGTGCACTTTGACTTGCCATTGGTCTAAGGGTGGTATGATACTATCAGAAGAACCTATGTACCCAAATCCCTATATAATCCATTCCAGAATAGGGATGTAAACTAGACATCCATATCTAATAAAATAGTATTAGAAAACCTATGTAGGATCCCAACCTAATAGTTACACAATATCCTAATCGAATCTACTGAGAATGTCTCCCTAATCGAAATGAAACGAGAAACCATCATGAGCCTATCCACAAAAACCGATACAACATCACTACCTTGAGGTGACCATGATAACCATATCATTATTTCCATTGATACATCTTCTTATTTCCACTTGAGAATCGATAACTACTGTAAAAGTCCAGTTGGTCTCTGGTGTTTTTCATTCACCTTCTGACAAGTGGAACACCTCATGACAAAACTAGCCACCACAAGATTCAATGTTGACCACCATTGTTGATGTTGTAAGACATGATACATCATACAAATTTTGTGATTTTATACCCAAGATGAGGTATTAAACTCATGCATCATCTTCTCAAGTATGTCTGTTCGAACCGAAAAGAAACCCTGAATACATAGAATTTCATCCCCACCCACGGTCTAACCAGGAGGTGGGTCCTAACTTTCCACACACTCCCATAGGTCTAGGCCCCAAAAATTTTATAAATATATCATACTTACTCATCAAAAAGAGTGCATGTCACTACTTGTAATGAGAGATATTTTTAGACACATATATCCTAAATCTCCAAGTGAATATCGAACAATAAGGCCATAAGCTACAACTCACTACTAGACTCTATATCTACTTGTATATGAGCCCTCCATCTCAGTGCATCAGTAAATGTGTGGCCATTTCTAGGAGTACATGAATGATAAATGTCAAAAGACTATAGGTATTCAAATGACCATCATTGCCTCAAATTTAATTCATGCTGTGTAAATATATACTTGAGGATTTTGTGGTTTGTGTGCACAAAAAATTCCCTCCCAGTAAATAATTCCTCCAATAATAGAACAAATGAATAAAATCAGCTAGATCAGTATCGTGTGTTGGGTATTTACTCAAATGATACCTCAAATAACGAGGCCCATATTCCATGACTCCATCATCATAAATCATATTTTCTCCTGGACTGATACCTAAGGCATCGCAATACACAATGTAGCTCTTTCCCTACTATAGAAGAATCAGGACTGACAATGAAGTTTATCTCCCTTTCAAATCTTGGAATATTTTCTCATAGGTATATAACCATAAAAACATCAAACCATTCATAGTATAGCTCATAATTTGTTGTGATATGATTGAAAATTCCTATTTAAAATTCCTTCAATATCCATTTATCTCCAAAAAACTCAATATGTCAAAGACATTCTTGGGAATATCCTAATAAACTACATCTCTCAACTTCTCTGGGTCAATAGAAACTATATTATCTAATGTAATATGACATAATAAGTGAATCTTATCCATCCAGAAGTTTCACTTTGAATTTTATCATATAACTAATTCTATATTAGTGTATCCCAAACAATCTCAAGATGTTTAGCATGGTCATATCTACTGTGACAATACACCAAGATATCTCCCTTGAACACAAAAACAAATGGGTCAAGATAAATATGGAAAGTCTATTCATTTGTGCCATGTAAATTAAATGTGCATTAATAAGATTGAGAAACATAACCATATAATCATATAGACAATACCTGAAAGGAAATATGTATGAGGTGTGTCTATAGGTATAACATGTACTTGGTGATAACCCAACCTCTAATAAATTTATTAGATCACATATCTCTATAGAAATGGTTTAATTGATCATCAATTAACAGTAAAGGATACCAGTTATTAGTCATCAACTAGTCCAATTTTCAGTAATCCACACATAGCATGATGGTAAGGCATTACTTTTTCACAAAAAGGACTGACGAACCACACAGAGAAGTACCATGTCATATAAAAAACATTTCATCTAAGTCCTCTAGTTATCAATTGAGGTTATAAAACTCAATAATATTAATCATATAAATATGAATGGATATTAGTGAATCTATTAGAACTAGATTGATTGATAACTCCCCCTCTCTCTTGGGAGGTAGACCAAATAATTAATTTGGGAAAATTTTCCAGAAATGATCAAAAACTAGAAGGAATTCTGGCTGACACATTCCATGATAATCCAGATTTAACATAGCAATATGGTTTGTAATATGGCCCATGCCATGATGCTCTGGTCCATCTCATCTCTCTTGGAAATCCCATTCATACTCATGAATAAATACACCACCCTCTAGTGATGTGAATGTAACCCTCCTATGATAGAAATAAACATGGGATCTATAAGAAACTTGTTATTCCATCATGATTATAAAGTGAAACCCTTTCATCTCAAGGATAAACATATATCATATGATATTACACCCACCAATATCAATGGGGAATTACCTATACTAGCATACACCCTTTGTTTTGATCCCCAACGAAGTATCCATAGTTATAATTCCATCAAAAAACTAAACAATGAGCCCATGTCTCTCCACAAAAGGTAAAAATATGAATCTATGAGAAGAACATATATCAGAAAGATAAGATACTAGAATAGAGTCAACAATGATCATACCTATCACCATATATGTACCATGGACTGATCCTCAGGTGTAGGTTGTACAAAATATATCTGGATGGAACCACACCCACATGAAACAAAATCACTACCCATAGAAGGTCCACTTTGTTGTATATGTAAAATTGGTGCCAAGATACCTTGGATATGAAAACCACTTCATCAGGAAAGATCAACCCTAAACCATCTCCCCTCCTAATTCATAGATCTGAATATCACTCATAATCCTAGAGTTAGAATTGATCCCCTTCCACTCACTACTTGAGGGTAGGTCTTGCAGAAACATTGTACATGTCCAATCCTACCGTATGCTCGACACATGAATGGGTCTCTATCAAATTGGTTTCTAGTATTCCCCACCTCCCACACCAATGGAAGAATACAAAACTACTAGAAAAAGTTGCCTAGATGGTACTCCCCTCACGAGAATTCTCAAAATGGAAGTTCTTACTAGCGGTCATTGAACCACTAGGTCAAGAGGATAAAATACCCTACTCTATGCCCCTAATATCACTTAGGATTAAATCAGTAATAAGAACCTTATTTACCATCACAATAATAGTATTCAACTAAAATATGTTGAATTTAGATCGAACAACATGTTTGGAACCTTCCTCAAAGCATATGTCCCTCAATGGCTCATCACCAAGATAAATCAACGTAAAGAACAACCACTTTTTGAAGCATGTCGAATATTCCAAAACAGTCATCACTCCAAACTTCATATGCATAAAGTTTCTATCCTTTTCATCTATTTAGGTCTCAAAAACATTTAATCAAAAAATTGGATTGGAAATCCCTTTAAATCGCATCTTAAAGCTTATCATTCTAGTTTGAAACACCCCACTAGTTCTTAGATTCTCCCAAAAGAATATATGTCTTGAGAATCACTCTCCTCTCAAGAGGTGTCTTCAAATGAATAATGGTAGAACAGATATCCTCGCGTAACATATCAATAGCCTATGGTTATACATCCCCCAAAAAATGAGGATAATACAGCTACTGGAACACATGTGTCACCTCTATTATAGATAAGAAAGCCTTTGAGGATATCATAATTGAAACTTCCCAGTTCTGGAATCCACCAAGAGACACCCCGTACCCAGTTGGTCACATGGACTCAAGAGCATTTCCCCAAACACCAGAGGTTGCTGACTAGTAGCGAGGGCCTTTTGTAATGAACCGAAGTGTTGAATAAATCTTGTTTCCTAATTTTATGTGTTATTTTATTTTATTTTTATACTCAACAAAAATGTTCCATTTGATAACATGATTATAATTAAAATGAGACCGTTGGGTTTAGACGGTTATATGACCATTGCTCAATATGACTGCTGGAAACTAAACATTTTGATTATTGTCTCTAAATACAAGTAATCTTGGTTAATTATTATAGAATGAAGATTCTATGGGCTCATCCAGTAGTCTTGGACTGATCGAAGCCCATATAATAGAACTTGGGAAGAAGGTAGCACCACTGGGCTTTGCTCTGGACCAAACCCAAGCCGAACTTCATCGTGTGCAGCTAGAACGGAATCGCCTTTGCGATAAGTTCAAAGAGATAGAAATTACTACTCGTGCGATGTTAGCCGAGCCTCCCTCAGATTCTCTCACCTTAGAACACCTTAAACTTAGGTCTTATGCTGGTGTGATAAGGGGCTATGTAAGGAGACCAAAACTACCTTGTGTAATCCTTTTTTTTAAATAAAAAATGGGATTTCTTCTTATGATTAAGTTTATGAATTTTTAAATGACCGGATAATTATAGTATGCATATTTTTTATGAATTTTAGAAAAATGATATTTTAAAAATGTTTATGTAAACCTTAAATAATTAAAAATGTGTAATGATTTTCAAAAAATGGTCTTCTACAATTATGTTCTGTACAAAATTTAGAGTCTAATAGGATTAACTTGATTTTTTATGAATAGTAAATTATGAATAGTGATTTTATGATTAGGATTAATAATGTGTCCAAATGTATTAGTAATCTCACTTAAAGAAAGTATTAATATAATTTAGGTACCTTGATCAAGTAATTTGATTCAATAAAATGGTTAAAGAACGGTTTCATAAATTATTATTGAAGTATTAGTTTTTTCGAGTGAATAGTGTTTTTTAATTAAAAATTAAAATAAAAATATTTAAAAAAATTATTTTTATAAAATGGATTTCATTTTTGAACTCAGAGCACCGATATTATGTTATGGTAATTTTTGGGGTTTTTTCTGAAAAAAATGAATTTTCGGTGAATAGTGTATTTATTTTAAAAATAAATCAAAAATATTTAGAAAATTATTTTTATAAAATGGAGTTCATTTTTGAAATCAGAGCATTGTTATTTGGTTAAGGTAAAATTTTGGGATTATTCTGAGAAAGTTGAATTTTCGATGAATAGTGAAAATATAGTTTTTAAGTTACGGGTGATTAATGACATCATTAAATGATGTATTAAGTTTGTAATTAATATGTTCGACTTATGAATAGTAATATAAGGTATGAGGTGTCCCAAGTGGCCAATTCCATGGGCAAATACCATGGTCAAGCCCGTGGTTTTGCCAAAACCGCTAATGAGGTGTCCCTTGGCCATTAATGCATTGTCCCCTCACATTCCCTATAAATACCAAGCCATCCTCTCATCCATTCGACTCCCCACTCTCCCCCAACGATGTTATGGTCTCATTACCTCCCAAGGTGTCCTCCCAAGGTGCCCCCAATCCCTCAAGGTCCCAACCATTGAGTTTTAAGAGTTACGTTTTAAGGTAAGGGATCTGATCTCTCTCTTTCTTTTCAAGAAATCTCTTTTATGTAATTTCTTTTATGATCCATATTCTTATGTTAAAGGGTGTTATTTTATACTCCTCTTACTGACCTTTTAATGTTCACATAATTAAAGATCCCCTCTTACTCTCATTATTTCTTTTTATGATGTTTTAAGTGGCGCTGTTAGGCTGCCGAAATTTTTGTAATGGATTGTTTCCCCCATCTCATTTTTCAAGATCTATTTTCATGTAAAGTATTTCAAGTTCCTTTTTATTATGTTGGGGTATGATCTCTAAATTTATCATACTGATTTTTTATGATCATAATATGAGAGACCCCATTTGATCTCTTCAATTCAGTATTTTGATGTTTTAAGTGGCGATGTTAGGCTGCCGAATTTTTAAGTGGTTCTTCACCCTTCTCGATTTGAAGTTCTACTTGCATGTCAATTCTTTCAAGTTCCTTTTGGTTATGTTGGGGTATGATCACTATATCTATCATACTGATCATTTATTTTCATATTATGAGAGACCCTTTGTGATCTCATCAATTCATTTTTGTTGAATTTTAAGTGACACTGTTAGGCTGCCGAATTTTTAAGTGGTTCTTCATCCTTCTCGATTTGAAGTTCTTCTTTCTTGTCAATTCTTTCAATTACCTTTTTTTTATGTTGGGGTATGATCTCTATATCTATAATAATGATCATTTATGTTCATATGATGAGATACCCTTTTTGATCTCGTCTGTTCATTTTTGTTGAAGTTTATGTGACGCAGTTAGGCTGCCGAATTTTTAAGTGATTCTTTCACTTTTCTCATTTTTCAAGTTCGATTTTTATGTCAAGTCTTTCAAGTTCCTTTTTATTATGTTGGGGTATGATATCTATATCTATCATACTGATATATTATGATCATATGATGAGAGACCCTATTTGATCTTGTCAAATCATTTTTTTATTGATGTTTAAGTCACGCCATTAGGCTGCCGAATTTTCATAAGGGAAATCTTATTTTTGTCTTCCTTTCATGTTCTTCATTTCATATGGTACATCTTTCAAATTTCATTACCATGTTCATATATGATTCATATTCTGTCCCTATACTGTTTTATGGATCATTTATGAGTGGGTGACCCATGTCCCCTCTCCTTTCAATGTTTTCTAAAACCCCAAAACATAGCCGTTATGCTGCATAATTTTCATCTCAAAATGCCTCTCTCTTTTCTAAAAATTATTTTATGTTATAAAGTGAATACTCAAAACTCTTATTTCTAAAAGGGTATTCACATATATATCAAAATTTCCTATTTTAAATTCTGGTATTTACATATATGAGACCCACTCTCCCCTTCTGTGGGTTTAAAGTGACGTAAAGATCTTGTCCTTAAAGCAGTTTTTAAAACGTTATGATTATGAAATGAAACCCATTTATTTTATGATATATTTGTTATTTATGAAATGTTTGATGATGATATAACTGGATCACATGATAATAATGTAAAATTTAAGGGTGCGCCCTGATAGCGCTCCAATGCATTGGGTAATGATGTAACCACTAGAGATTACAATTTTCATGATACCTTGGTGAATAACCTTGGTAATTTTCAAATGAAACCTTGGGGATGGACCTTGGTGATATTTTCATGATTGCCTATGTTAAATTATATAGCCACATTTTCAATTTATGAAAATGTTATTTTTATTATGATATGCCCCATGATTTCATTCTCATGCCTTAATGTTCTTTTCATGACCTTATTGAAGTATCTCAAGTTCACATGTAAAATGTTTCTCTTGTTTCCCTTACAGGGCTTTTTTCTCACCCTTTCTTTTGATGTATGTCCCCAGGTTATGTGATGCAGTAATGAACCTAGGATGAATATGAGGAGAAGCCTTTCAAGTGTTTTAAAAGAAGGTTTTATGTTTTCATGTTTAAAGTTCCTGGTTTCCAAGACACTAAACCTTAAAGATCCTCAGTTTTGTAAAATGTAATGAAAGTTTATGTGCTAAAGAGGAGGGATGATATAGTTGGTATCAAAGGATGGTTTAGTTATTTGTGGAAATAAGGATATGAAAACTTTAGGAAGAACCCTATAGAAAAGTTAAAAAATAGGAAATCATCCTGGAATTTTGGTGAGTATTGAGTACGGGGTCGCCAAGAAAATACGTCCATGTCTGGATACGAGCAGGTAGAGGTGGCTCTGGCACAGATGTACATAGGGGTAAAACCCGAAAACACCGTTTTGATCTAGACTCGAACGGGAACAGGTACATGACAATGGGCCTTGCTGCACTCTTGGTTACGACACTCCTAGGGGATATGCTTTGGTAAATTCATAAGCTTAGTATTAACCATTGTTAAAGGAACAAAGATAAAATAAAATAAAGATTCACATAAGAATATATGATCATGGATAACCACGATGGGAACCTAGGGGACCACAAGTTAGGGTATACTTTTCTTCTACAAGTTATCCTTATATGCTTTTGGTTCCTTTTCATGATTATTGGCTAAGTATTTAAGCCCCTAATTATGGTTTCTTTTCTTAGTTAGTGGCGGGAAATGGAAGAACATGTCCCAACAACCAATGTGAGAGGAAATGAGTCGATTTTCGTATTAATATGACATGGATGATTAGGAGATTAAAATATTATTATTATTTTGGAAGACGTTCACTATTTTGGGGACCCTATATGATCGAGGTAAATAGATTACTATGGTATTTTCATTGAGGGGTAAGGATGAATTATATTTTGAAGAATCGATGAATTTAAGGTGGACTTATAGTAATTTAGGTTACTTATGGAAATGATTAACCTATCTTGGGTAAAATATTTTTAGGTTAGCTACTTTTTTTATAAGATGTTAGGAGTGGTTGATGTTGTTTGGAGATGAACAATGAAGTTTATTTTGGAAGACTATGTTATCAAATCATTCTTGTATTTGGGTTTCAATATTAACTTGGTTTATTTTGAGGAATCTTAATGACCGTTATTTATGGAATGGTCAATGATGATCTATGGGTAGTACCATGGAACTTTGAAGATTTAAAATTAGTTGTCATTCCTATGGGATTATTTCTTTTTGAAGAGGTGTTTTACCTTACCCTTTCTGTTTTTGGGATAATGTTTAAAGATAGAAGAAATAGATAGTTAATCTTTTCTGGATTATGAAAATTATTCTTGTGTTTTGATGAGACCAAGTAGTTTTTAAAGCTCATAGTTTGGAGAAAAGATTAGTTTTGGTTAGACACTTATTAAAGGATGAAACTCTACATGAAGATAGGTATATTTTCTTATGTTTTTTTTATGTTGTAAATGAATTCCTCAAAATTATTAAAAGGAACGTAAAACTAAAATGTTGTTGGTTTACGTTTCCTACTAGGTAATCAAAGACCGTTTACACACATCATATGTCTAGGATTTTCTTATGGTTAACTTTCTCCTAATCATGTTCTCTATCACTCTCCCCCAGAACTTGACCCTTTGTTTTTCTTCCATGTCCATGTTTTCCTACATGGAATCCTAGTGTGGGTTAACTCGGGTGACCTTTTAACTTCCCATTCATTATTTTAAAGTAATAATTTTACTGACTCCTTTTCCGATGTGAAACTTTCAATGAAATTTCAAAAACCAATTTTAAAAATTGTGAGGGTGCAATTTCTTAAGGGGGGAAGAATGTAACGACCCGAAATTTTGAATAAATATTGTTTCCTAATTTTATGTGTTATTTTATTTTATTTTTATACTCAACAAAAATGTTTCATTTGATAACATGATTATAATTAAAATGAGACTGTTGGGTTTAGACAGTTATATGACCATTGGTCAATATGACTGCTAGAAACTAAACGTTTTGATTATTGTCTCTAAATACAAGTAATCATGGTTAATTATTATAGAAAGAAGATTCGATGGCCTCACTCAGTAGTCTTGGACCGATCGAAGCCCATCTAACATAACTTGGGAAGGAGGTAGAACCGCTAGGCTTTGCTCTGGACCAAACCCAAGCCGAACTTCATTGTGTGAAGCTAGAATGGAATCGCCATTGCGAGAAGTTCAAACTGATAGAAATTACAACTCGTGCGATGTTAGCCGAGCCTCCCTCTGATTTTATCCCCTTATCACACCTTACACTTAGGTCCTATGCTGGTTTGATAAGGGGCTATGTAAGGAGACCGTAACTGCCTTGTGTAATCCTTTGTTTTAAATAAAAATTTGGATTTCTTATTATGATGAAGTTTATGAATTTTTAAATGACCGGATAAATATAGTATGCATATTATTGATGAATTTTAGAAAAAGGATATTTTAAAAATGATTATGTAAACCCTAAATAATTAAAAATGTTTAATGATTTTCAAAAAATGGTCTTCTACAATTATGTTCAGTACGAAATTTAGAGCCTAATAAGATCAACTTGTTTTTTGATGAATAGTAAATTATGAATAGTGATCTTATGATTAGGATTAGTAATGTGTCCAAATGGATTAGTAATCTCACTTAAAGAAATTATTAATATAATCTAGGCAACTTGATTAAGTAATGTGATTCAATAAAATGGTTAAAGAACGGTTTCATAAATTATTATTCAAGTATTATTTTTTTCGAGTGAATAGTGTTTTTTAATGAAAAATTAAATTACAAATATTTAAAAAAATTATTTTTATAAAATGGATTTCATTTTTGAACTCAGAGCACCGATATTTTTTTATGGTAATTTTTGGGGTTTTTTCTGAAAAAAATGAATTTCTAGTGAATACTATATTTATTTAAAAAATAAATTAAAAATATTTATAAAATTATTTTTATAAAATGGAGTTCATTTTAGAAATCAGAGCATTGATATTTGGTTAAGGTGAAATTTTGGGATTATTCCGAGAAAGTTGAATTTTCGATGAATAGTGAAAATACAGTTTTTAAGTTACGGGTGTTTAATGACATCATTAAATGATGTATTAAGTTTTAATCAATATTTTCGACTTATGAATAGTAAGATATGGTATGAGGTGCCCCAAGTGGCCAATACCATGGGCAAATACCATGGGAAAGCCCGTGGTTTTGCGAAAACTACTAAGGAGGTGTCCCTTGGCCATTAATGCCTTGTCCCCTCACTTTCCCTATAAATACCAAGCCATCCTCGAATCCATTCGACTCCCCACTCTCCCCCAACGAAGTTCTGGTCTCATTACCTCCCAAGGAGTCCTCACAAGGTTCCCCCAAGCCCTCAAGGTCCCAACCTTTGAGTTTTAAGAGTTACGTTTTAAGGTAAGGGATCAGATCTCTCTCTTTCTTTTCAAGAAATCTCTTTTATGTAATTTCTTTTATACTCCATGTTCTTATGTTAAAGGGTGTTCTTTTATATTCCTCTTACTGACCTTTTTATGTTAAAATAATGAGATATCCCCTCTTACTGTCATTATTTCGTTTTATGATGGTTTAAGTGGCGCCGTTAGGCTGCTGAAAGTTTTTGTAACGGATTCTTTCTCCCATCTCATTTTTCAAGATCTATTTTCATGTAAAGTATTTCATGTTCCTTTTTATAATTTTTGGGTATGATCTCTAAATTTATCATACTGATATTTTATGATCATATGATGAGAGACCCCATTTGATCTCTTCAATTCAGTATTTTGATGTTTTAAGTGGCGCAGTTAGGCTGCCGAATTTTTAAGTGGTTCTTCACCCTTCTTGATTTGAAGTTCTACTTTCATGTCAATTCTTTCAAGTTCCTTTTTTTTATGTTGGGGTATGATATCTATATCTATAATACTGATCATTTATGTTCATATTATGAGAGACCCTTTTTGATCTCGTCAATTCATTTTTGTTTAAGTTTAAGTGACGTCGTTAGGCTGTCGAATTTTTAAGTGGTTCTTCACCCTTCTCGATTTGAATTTCTACTTTCATGTCCATTATTTCAAGTACCTTTTTGTTATGTTGGGGTATGATCTCTATATATATCATAATAATCATTTATGTTCATATTATGAGATACCCTTTTTGATCTCTTCAATTCATTTTTGTTGAAGTTTAAATGACGCCGTTAGGCTGCCGAATTTTTAAGGGATTCTTTCACCCTTCTAATTTTTCAAGTTCGATTTTTATGTAAAGTTGTTCAAGTTCCTTTTTATTATGTCGGGGTATGATATCTATATCTATCATACTGATCTCTTATTATCATATGATTAGAGACCCTATTTTATCTTTTCAAATCATTTTTTTATTGAAGTTTAAGTGATGTCGTTAGGCTGCCAAATTTTCATAAGAGAAATCTTATTTTTGTCTTCCTTTCATGTTCTTCATTTCATATGGTACATCTTTCAAATTTCAATACCATGTTAATATATGCTTCATATTCTATCCCTATACTGTTTTATGGATCATTTATGAGTGGGTGACCCATGTCCCCTCTCATTTCAATGTTTTCTAAAACCCCGAAACATAGCAGTTATGGTGCAGAATTTTCGTCTCAAAATGCCTCTCTCTTTTCTCAAAATTATTTTATATTATAAAGTGAATACTCAAAAATATTATTTCTAAAAGGGTATTCACATATATATATATATATCAAAATTTTATATTTTTAATTCTGGGATTTACATACATGAGACCCACTCTCCCCTTCTGTGGGTTTAAAGTGACGTGAAGATCATGTCCTTAAAGCAGTTTTTAAAACGTTATGATTATGAAATGAAACCCATTTATTTTATTCTATATGTGTTATTTATGAAATGTTTGATGATAATATATGTGGAACGCATGATAATAAAGGAAAATTTAAGGGTGTGCCCTGATAGCACTCTAATGCATTGGGTAATGATGTAACCACTAGAGATTACAATTTTCACGATACCTTGGTGAATAACCTTGTTAATTTTCAAATGACACCTTGGGGATAGACCTTGGTGATATGTTAATTATTGTCTATGTTAAATGATGTAGCCACATCTTCATGTTATGAAAATGTTATTTTTATTATGACATGCCTCATGATTTCATTCTCATGCCTTAAAGTTCTTTTCATGACCTTATTGAAGTATCTCAATTTCACATGTAAAATGTTTCTCTTGTTTACCTTACTAGGCTTTTTGCACACCCTTTCTTTTGATGTATTTCCCCAGGTTATGTGATGCAGTAATGAACCTAGGATGAATATGAAGAGAAGCATTTCAAGTGTTTTAGAAGAATGTTTTATGTTTTCATGATTAAATTATTGGTTTCCAAGACACTAAACCTTAAAGATCCCCGATTTTGTAAAATCTAATGAAAGTTTATGTGATAAAGAGGAGGGATGATATACCTTGGGAGTGATAGTGGGGAAACTATGCCCTCATTTGAAGAGTAACACATAGTAAGAGAAACAAATATACAATAGTTGAAATAGTAAATATCCAACAACAGTAAATAGCTGAAGACTAGAATAATATACAACTAGAGCATATATTTATTTAAAATGATGCATGATACATATGTCTAGAAAAGCATCCAAACAAGTCCCAATTATGGAAATACAAACAGTGAAAAACCAAAGTGCAAAAGAAAATGGATAAAATCCTTAGCAACGCAAGACATAGCTTGGTCCCATGCTCTCTAACTCCACAGCAAGTCATGTACTTGAAGTAGAAGGGAGATTTCACTTATATATACTTGAAACAATATAATATGTTTGGGCATAAAATCATGACCCAAACAGGGTGTGAGACTAAATACCTTTATGCAACAACTTGAAGATATGTTCCTAATAGTCAGTGAATATATGGAAGGTAAAAGTACAGAAACATAAAACAATAAAGTACACAGCAGTAAAAATTCCATAGTTTCAATATCAAGAAATAGAAATAAATATCTAAACACAAATAGGTAACCCTATGGGCAGTTCACTCATCCTAACTCCTCTGGTTCAGTCATAAGAATTCATAAAGACTCTCTGAGGAAGCACTCACAGTCAATTCCCCTTATAGTCTATGGTAGTCAGGAACTCTCTGAGAAAGCATGCACAGTCAATTTCTCTTATATCCCCAAGGTCAAGGACTCTCTGAGGATGATTACTTAGTCAATTCCCCCTATATCCCATATATTTCATAGACTCTCTGAGGATGAACTCACCATCAATTCTCTTTATAGTCTAAATTGTTCAGGAAGAAAATCAAAGACTCTCTGACGAAGGTCACTTGGTTAATTCACTTTATATTCTAAAGAAGACAAAGGACTCTCTAAGGAATCTCTCTCAGTAAATTCCCCTTATATCCCCACATGTTCCGAGGCTCTCTGAGGAAGCTCACTCGGTTAATCCCTATTATAGCCTAAAGTGCTCAAGGACTCTATGAGGAAGCTCACTCAGTCAATTCCCCTTATAGTCTACTACACCAGGTTCTCATGGCCCTGTGTAGGTCAATGAGCATAGTAGCGTAATATGTCCATTTAAACCTACAAAAATACTTGGCTATACAGTATACAGAAAATAAATCATTTTAGAATACAAACACTACATCCTACAACAACAGGCATGGAAAACATGCAAGGAAGCCAAACTGGCTAAACAGGGCCAAACAGTCGTAAATAGAACATTCAAGGGAAAAACATCAAAATCATAGAAATCAACCCTTTTCCTATCCAAATAACCTATACAAAAGCATACAAGCATGGTAGTAAATCAACAGGGATAAAATGGTAAACATGCAATACCCCGTTCAAGGCTATTGGTCGAATTTTCACATAATACTCAAAGACATTGAACAGAAAGGCACAAACCACCTACCTCGGCATGAGAAGATCTTTATATGTGAATCTAGAATCTTTAATCTCCTTAGAACATATAATAGTAACAAAAACATCTAAAACATTCAACCCATGATATCTCATGAGGGAGGAGAAATCAGATGAAAGTGATCTAGGAGAAGAGATAACTCACCTATGAGATTGCAATGCAACTTATTGTGTTTGATTCAGAGGATAGTCACACACTTAGAGTTTCATCGAAGATCCATGGTCATACGATGCTCCTGGATGAGGCGAATGATGAAGGGGGGTTCATGTCGATTAAATGTGACCCTAGTGTGTTTAATGAAAAAGAAGAAAGTACATGGCATGTACTTTTTATGTACACGACATGTAATCACCTTTTCTGTACTCCACTTTAAGTGGCCTCCGATTCACTCCCACTGGGCCATGTGTGTGGTTACTAGATGGCCAGAACACGGCCTCCTATGGCATGGAAGTACACGGTGTGTACTCAAAAAGTACATGACTTGTACTTAAAAAATTTCCAAAATTCCATTTTAAAAAAAATGACTAGAAAAGGAAAACAAACCTAAAAAAGAAGATCTGGGTTCTTAACAACTTCCCCGATTAAAGAAATTCATCCCATAATTTTCCAAGCATTTCATAGAAGAAGAAACCCTGAATAGATCTGGCCACTATGATCACACTTCTACCCCAACTCCCCCAAGTCTCGTCCTGTACTCGCCTGGGCTGCCAAAGCACCCATACCAGAGGAATAGACCGGACAGGTAGAACCTTTGTACTGCGATAGACTATCTAGATAGGATTATCCTCAAAGGATGCATCAACTTACAATTCAACCTCCTCGGGTTAGAAGATGTGATTTGGGTTGGAGAAGTAACGTCAAAGCTGAGAAATGTGGAAGACGTCATGCATAGCTCGGTACCGCTGAGGTAACTACAACTGATAGGCAACCAGCCTAACTCTCTCTAACACCTTAAATGGTCTGACATACCTCAATGAAAGCTTACCTTGTCTCCTAATCCTTGTGTCTCCCAACCTCATTGTGACACACAGGAAAACCTGATCCCTGACCTCAAATTCCAGAAGTCATCTCCTCTGATCATCATAAGACTTCTGTCGAGACTGCACAGTATCCATCCTCTTCCAAATTAACTCTCTCTTCTCTGTGGTCTCTTGAACAAGATGAGGTCCCATCAAAGATCCCTCTCCTTCCTCTAGCCAACATAAGGGTGGTCGACATGGCCTATCATACAAATCCTCATAAGGTTCAATATGAATAGTTTCTTGAAAAATATTTTTGTAAGAAAACTCCACAAAAGGTATATGATTCTCCCAAGAACCTCCAAAATTTAGAATGCATGCTTGGAGCATGTCCTCAAGCACTTGAATCGTACACTCGTATTGGGTATTAGTCTAGGCATGGTAAGCTATACTCAAAAGTACCTTTGTACCCAACTCCTTCTAAATCCCCCGCCATACTTGAGAAGTAAAATGAGCATCCCTATCTGAAACAATGGAGTGTGGAAATCCTTGTAGATGTACAATATCACAGATGTACAACTGTCGCAGCACATCAACATAGAAGGTCTCCTTGATCGGCAAGAAGTGAGAGACCTTCATGAGTCTATCAATGAAAACCCAAAAAGCATCATTCCGTCGAGGCAACCTTGGAAAAACGGTCCTGAAATTCATCTCGACATCATTTGACTTCTACTCGGGAATGGGTAACTGATGTAAGAGCCCTGATGGTCGCTGATGTTCCGCCTTCACTTGCTGACATGCGGAACACCTCATGAAAAACCCAGCAATGTCCCACTTCACACCTAGCCACCAATAATGATGATGTAGATCACGATACATCTTTTTGATGCCAGGATGAACTTCCCAAACTGAGGAATGAAAGTCCCACATCTGCTCCTCGTGTATGTCTGTTAGTACCCATACATGCCCCTGGAAATGCAAGATCTCATCCTCGCCTATGGTCTATCTAGGAATATGGTCTTCTCTTTCCACATTCTTCCTCAGGACTAGGCCATTAGAATATGATAGTTGTCTCCTTCAAACATGATCGTGAAGAGTAGAGGTATTAGCTACAAAAGATAGAAATGTCTCACCCTATCTTTCTTGCACAATTAAATGCATTTTAGAAATCATATCCATAAGATTACACTCACTACTAGCCTCCTGAACTGCATGTATCTGAGTCCTCCTACTCAGCGCATCAGCCACTGCAATGGCTTTCCCAGGCGTATAGGCATGCTCAAATTCGAAGGAATAAAGTTAATCAACTAACCTTTGCTGTCTCAAATTCAGATCACGCTGAGTGAATATGTACTTGAGACATTTGTGGTTGTTGAAAACCATAAAATGCTCTCCCTGAAGGTAATGTCTCCAACAGCATAGGGTATGAACAAAAGCTACCAACTCCTGATCATGCGTTGGGTAATTCCTCTCACGTGGCCTCAACTGCCGAGACTCGTACGCAACAACTCTGTCTCCCTGCATAAGCACAGATCCTAGCCTGATACCTGAAGCATCACAATAAATGGTATAACTCTTGCTCATCTCTGGAAACAATAGTATCGATGGTGAAGTCAAACTCCCCTTCAGCTCTCGAAAGGCTAACTCACAAAAATCTGACCACAATAACTTTTCACCCTTCATATTCAGACCCATCAGTGGTGCTGCTATGCGTGAAAAGTCTTGTATGAAAAGTATGTAGTATCCATCCAGCCCTACAAAACTCCACACCTCAAAGACATTTTTCGACTTCTCCCAGGAAACTGCATCTCTCACTTTCTCAAGGTCTACTGAAACTCCTGTCTCTAAGATAACATGTCCCAAGAATTGAATATGATCCATCCAAAAGTGGCACTTTGAGAGCATAGCATATAACAAATTCTCCCTCAGTGTACTCAAAAAAATCTAAAAATGTGTAGCATGGTCATGTCGAGTGTGAGAGTACCCCAACATATCATCCATGAAGATAACCATGAAGGAATCCAAGTATGGATGGAACACTCAGTTCATCAGTTCCATGAAAACAACTGGCATGTTCGTGAGACCGAACAACATAACCATGTACTCGTATAGTACATACCTCCTCTGGAAGGCTGTAAGAGGCATTTCTGATGGTCTGACGTGCAACTAATGGTAACCGGACTACAATTCAATCATTGAGAACACTCGGGCTCCTTGAAGCAGATCAAAGAGAACATAAATCCTCAGAAAGGGAGATCAGTTCTTGAAAATCAATTGGTTCAGCTCTTGATAATCCACACAATGCCTAAGGGTACAATCTGACTTCTTTGAAAATAGGATAGGAGAACCCCAAAGAGACGTACTGGGATAGATAAAACCCTTTCCCTACAACTCATCCAACTGCTTCTTGAGCTCATGTAACTCTTTTGTAGCCATTCTATAAAGATTAATAGACATCAGTGTCGCTCCTAGCACAAGATCAAAAGAAAATTCTACCTCACGATCTGGAGGAAAACCAAAAATGTCCTTTGTAAATACATCTCTGAAATGATCCAACACTAGAGGAAATTATAACTATGAAGTCCCCTAATCATCCATATAAAGAATATAAATTTGGGCTATAACTCTTCATAACCTATGATGCTCTGGGCCCGCTCTACTTGCCTAGATATCCCATTCTTCCTTATGAAGAAAGGATCCACCCTCTGCTGACCCGCAACTCACCCTATGTCGATATCAATCGACGAATGCCTGGAATGGAACTAGCATGTCCATTTAGATAATGATATCATAGCCTAAAATCTCTAGGACATAGAGGTCCTATAGAATGTGACATCCACCAAAATCTAGTGGGCACTCATTACACTGACGTAAACTCGCCGTTCTAGTCCCCAACGGTGTGTCTAGCGTCAAGATATCGGTAGGGGAAAAGATACCGAGCCCAAGGATCTCCACAACATCAACAGATATAATGCTATTTGAAACCCATGTGTCGAAAAGAGATAATGATAAACCCGAGGCTATTATGATCTTACATCGAAATATGGAGGGTCTGAGATCCTGCTCCAGGAGGGTCTGCTCCACTGCATATGTCTGGCTTATGTCGTGACCCGGTGACCCTACCTGACTCCTCTGAGTTGATCCACCCTGCTTTCACTGAAGAACTAGTAGCTGACTACCATGGCCATGACCTCTACCTCGGCCTAAATGGTCGGAAGATCTCTAGTTCCCAGACTGGTGAAAAACTAGTGGTGCTGCCCCTAAATATAGGGTTATAGAAGAACCCCTGTCACCAGCTGTTGGTGAGAAGAACTAACAAAAGTGCTGAATATGGCCAATCTTTCCACAAGATTGACACTCCACTAGGTGTCTCATGCAATGTGGCCTCATATGCTCGCTTCTCCCACACTGGTAACACACCACCTGGCTACCAGAAGATGCATCCCGTGTGCTCTGATCTCCTCATGAAGCCTCCCTACGGCACTTCTTGCTATTAGTTGGTGGAGAAATAACTTTGGATGCTGAACCAACATAGCTCATAGCTCCATAATCCCTCATATTTTTCTCTGTGATTAGTGCCTGGTTGACGAGAGAGGAGATCGAAGTCAACCTAAAGATGTTAACTTGAGATCGGATGTTGTGCCTCAGACCATCCTCAATCTTCCGTACAAGGAACAGTTCATCACCTCCTGGAATAGGCGTGAAACACTGCAGCTCTGTGTAGTGAGATGAATAATCCATAACAGTAAGAGTACCCTTCTCCAGACTCAGGAACTCTTGGCCTCGATCGACCCTCAAGGTCTCCAGATAGAAGTAATCGTAGAAGATGTGCAAAAACTCTTCCCAAGCCATATTCTTCTGGTGGCCCGCCTGTGAGGTCACATTCCACCACCTCTTGGAAAAGTCTCTGAGCATGTAGGTAGCAAGTTTCAGCCACTTCCCTAGAGGTATCTACAGATGCATAATAATTTTCAGAGTGGCTTCTAGCCATGAATATTTAGCCAGAGGTCCTCAATCCCCTGATAAAGTAGGAGGATGCTGCTACTGAAAGACCCGTGTCAAATCACCCATCGACGGGGAATGAGGTGGTTCCCCCAAAAAGGTATGAATAATCCTCAAAAAGACCTCCCTAAACTGTGCATCTGCACCTATATCAGGTACAACGGATGGTGCCAAGGCTAGAACAACTAGAGGATATGTAGGTAATCCCTAATCAACCATGTTCGGTGTCTGATCGTCATCTGGAAACTAGTGCAAAACTGGAGGATTTCTCGGTGGCATGACTATGCAAGTTCAAGCACACACCTTAGATCAAGGTTATGAAGGACTAGAAAGAAGGAGTGTAAGAAAGGAATAGGAGAAATAAGCATTCATGTTTTACAATAAATGACTACACGGTGTGTACATTTCTTACACGATGTGTTCCCTTAAGTCATTTACATGTTCTTGTACTCCTACCTAAACTGGTCGTGTAACACCCAAAACACACATCATGTTCTGTTAATACACAACGTGTACTTGAATCCTCACACCCTACCTGAGTCCTTCTACATGGTTAATCCACACTGATCGCCTATGAAAAGATTGCACGACATGTTCATGATAGACACGGCGTGTACTAGACAAGATTCACTTGGCTTATGTTGTTAGTGACACGGCCGGGCACACAACTCACACAACACAGCATGTTCCGAATGGACACGAAATATTAGTGAAGGGATAACACTGACCCGTGTTGTTCGTGACACGACTAGGTACCTGGGTCAGACTACATAGTGTGTTCAATGCGGACACATCGTGTATAGCTTAAGGTCATATGCATCCGTGTTGTTGGTTATGCGAGCGGACATAGGGTCGACATGACATGACATGTTCACCTGGTACACGACATTTTCCCACCAGACCTTCTACAACCCGTGTCTCTACCCACACGGCCTACCACATGGTCAGAGACTATAGGTCGTGTACATAAAGTACACACCGTGTACATAAAGTACACGTCGTGTACTTAAGAAAAAGTGTTTCATCGCGAACAGAAGAATACATGGCATGTACTTAACACTACATGACATGTATTCTAGGTTTTTCTAGATAGTAATTCTTAGAAACTAGTCCAAACCCCAATAAATACTGAAAAAAACACTAAAAGTGACAAATTCTAATCCGTGAGGGCCCATACTCCCCATGAATCAAATTCTGAAATCTTATAGATGTTAAAACAAGGCCAACAGAGCAATGATCCACCAAATTCTGGTCCATGAGGGCCCATAAAACCTCAAGAACCATAGTTTGGAATCCATTCAAGCAAAAATTTATACAAAAACAATAACTTATCAAACATCAGATATTCTTATCAAGGAATCTATTACAACAACATGCATATTCTACAGAAATTCTATCAAAAAAATATGCAATTGCTAACGCATCCTAGATGACAAGGCAAGAATGCATGACATGTGATTTATAGAAACTGCCTATATGATGCATCAGATGGTATACCCTCATCTCATCGGGTTGCGATAGAAGTAGAACCTCAATAACATCAACAGTAATAACACAAAACAATTAATTCACCCAATGGTGAAAATTAGATCAACCATAAACTTGAAAAACCATATGAAATTATAATAAATGAGGAATATTGCCTTTTCCCTATAAACGGGTTATCTAATCTCGAGCATAACTTATTACCAAGAACATATTCCCTTCTATCCCAAGATAAAGGCTCCAAACAGTAAATCAAGAGAAAAGAATGCCTCTGATATGACTTTGTAACGTCCCGGTTCGAGAAGCCACCCAGAGGCGCCCCGTACCCAGTTTGTCACATGGACTCAAGTGAATTTCCCCAAACGCCATAGGCTGCCAATTAGCAGCAAGGGCCTTGGGTGTGATAGTGGGGAAACTATGCCCCCATTGGTAGAGTAACACCGCGGAAGAGAAAAAAATATACTATAGTGGAAATAGTAAATATCCAACAACAGTAAATAGTGGAAGACTGGAATAATAAACAATTGGAGAAAATATTTATATAAAAGGATGCATGAAACATATGTCTAGGAAAGTAGCCAAACAAGTCCCAATGTTAGAAGTACAAATAGTGCTAAACCAAAGTGAAAAAATAAACAGATAAACTCCTCAGCATCGCAAGCCATAGCGTGGTCCCATGCTCTCCATCTCCACATCAAGTCAAGTACCTGAAGTAGAAGGGTGCTTGCCCTTATCTATACATGTAGAAATATAATATATTTGGGCCCAAAAGCATGACCCAAATAGGATATGAGAGTAAATCCCAGTAGGAAAACACCCCAAGATCTATGCCTAGAAGTCAGTGAATTAATGGTAGGTAAAAGTATAGAAAAAGTAAACACGAATGTACTCACCAGTAAACATTACCTAGTTTCAATATCAAGAAACAACAACAAACAGCTAAACACAAACAGGTAACCCTCTGGGCAGTGCACTCGACCTAACCCCTCTGGTTCAGTCATATGAAATAATAAAGACTCTCTGAGGAAGCACTCACAATCAATTCCCCTTATAGCCTGAAGATCAAGGACTCTCTGAGGAAGCTCACTCGGTCAATTCCCTTTATATCCCAAGTCATTCATAGAATATCTGAGGAAGCACACACCGTCGATTCCCCTTATAGTCTAAATAGATCAAGAATAAAATCAATGACTCTCTGAGGATGCTCACTCAGTCAATTCCCCTTGTATTCTAAATCACACAAGGAATCTCTGAGGAAGCTCACTCGGTAAATTCCCCTTATAGCCCCAAGTGGTTATAGGCTCTCTGAGGAAGCTCACTTGGTCAATCCCTTTTATAGACTAAAGTGATCAAAGACTCTCTGCAGAAGCTCACTCGGTCAATTCCCATTATAATCTACTACACATGCTTCTTATGGACCTGGAATTCTTAATGAGAATAGAAACATAATATGGCCAAGTAAACCTATAAAACTTCTTGGCTAAACAGTCTACAGAAAATCAAGAATGTCAGATTACGAACTATCCATCCTATAACAACCAGACTGGAAAACAGGCAAGGCAGCCAAACTGGATAAATAGGACCAGACGGTTATAAGAAAAACATGCAATGGAAAAACATCCAAACTATAGAAATTAAACCAATTCGTATCCAAATAACCTCTACACAAGCATACGAACATGGAAGGAAATAAACAGGGGTAAAACGGTATACCCACAATACCCTGTTCAAGGGTATTGGTTGATTTTCAGCTAATACTCAAATAATTTGAATTGAAAGGCAGAAAAATTCTACCTTGACATTGGGAGATCGATATAAATGAAACTCAAAGAATGAATGTCCTTATAATTTAAAAAATCTACAAAAATGTCTAAAATGTTCAACCCATGATTTCTCACGAGAGAAGAGAAATCAGAAGACGGTGCTCTAGGAGAAGAGTGAACTAACCGGTGCGATTCCAACTCAATCGAAAGTGTTCGATTCGGAATACGGATGGACGCTCAGAGGTTCGTCGAAGATCCACAGTCATACGATGCTTCTGGATGAGAAGAATGAAGAATGGGGTGTTTTGTCGATTAGATGTGACCCCAGTGCGTTTAATGAAAAAAAAGAAAGTAGACAGTGTGTAATTCTGCAGTACATGGAGTTTACTCACCTTTTCTATACTCTACATTAAGCAGCCTCCAAGTCACTACCACATGGCCGTGAGTGTGGTTACTACACATCCAACACACAACCTCATGTGGAATGGAATTACACGACGTGTACTCATAATGTACACAATGTGTACTTAGAAAATTTCAGGAATTATTTTCCCTCAAAACAGACTGAAAAAAGAAAAACGTACCTGAAAAAAAGATCCGGGTTATTACCATAATGGTCTTTATAAATCACATTAAACTCTCTTGGAATTGGCCATCAACACCCATAATCAGTAAAATCTGTACTTCCAAATCCGCAACTACAAGAGGATCTATTGGTAGTATGGTCCCACAACCTCTGAAGCATGGTCATTTCCACCATCCTAGTGTTTGACTGGAGGTCATCGTGATAGAATGTATCTATAATCCCGAACACATGACTTTGAAAAGATCGATAATAAGAAGATCACAGATAAAATCATAAGACATGTCATTGAATTCCTATTAGAATGCCATACCCCTCAACCTAATCATAAATATATGACTGGGTAATAAGAAACAACCATAAAAAACACTAGACACACTACCTATTACCCACTCTAATGTTGGGTCTAGGTTAAGATCATTGTTTCAAAAAATTACATTTCATTTAAACTAATTTTTTCCCAATTCAATTTAATTTGATGAACTAAATGGGTCACTGCTTCATATTCATATGGTACCATAAACATCATAAAACGAAGTGTGACATATAGTTAATCCAAACCATAACACATTTCCATTCATGTGACAAATGGTACATGACTCAACATACCATAATTAGATTTATAGGGTGTCTATTATTGCCTATAAAAGAAAAAAATATTTAGGTTATGAAATGCAATCTAATTACCAGTATTGTTTCTTAATTCCTTACACAATTTATCTATCAAACAATTGGTATATAACTCATGATACACAAAATAATTTCATACAAGCATGAACTGCATCCAATATGGAATGAAATAATGCAAAGCATGTGGATCTTACAATGTACCAAAAATGATACATGAGATGCCTTACCCCCATCTCACCAGGAAAAAGAAAAATCCAAAATAATAAGAAACATCAAACATCATGTGCACCACCTAATGGTAGAATCAAATCAAATGTAATTGAAAAAATCTATAAAAAAATCTCATTCCAGGAAATTTGATTTTTTTCTATACATGGGTTATATACTCCCATACACAACTTATTACCGAATACTAACTAATTCTTAATCCTTTGAATATTTTCTAGAAATAGTATAGCTAGAAAAGAAAACCACCTCTGATACAAATTTGTATAATCCCAACCATGTAACCACTGAACTGTGCCACGAGCCGGTGGGTCACATGTCCACAAGCGCACCTCCATGTACACTAGAGGTTGGAAACTAGTAATGAAGTCCTACAGTTTTTTTGTGGGGAGACTATTCCCTCTTACTAGAGTGTATCACAATGGTAATAATCATAACAATCAAGTAGTGGAATCAGATTTAATATCTAAACAACATGAAAAATATTTAATCTTGAATAGTATAATAATAATAATAATTCCAAAATAATTTTCATGTACAATAAGTTAATAATGTCATACATCTATAAAAAATGTTAGGAAATTTATGGAAAAAATAATCTAGTTCAATAGATGAATTAAAATAAAAAATGTCCAAAATGGAATATCTCTATATATTATCCTGAGCATAGATCAGTAACATGCTCCCCTGCACTTAATAAATGAACAAGTAAAGCATTATACAGTGGATGCTTGACTTGGTCCCTACATTCACCCATGAAGTATTTCTAGTCACCCAATGGTGTCTTTAAAAGGGTGTGAGATAACAATTAGTTGGCCACCACCAATGATGTCTATAACATATCCAGTATATGTATAAATAATTAAGTAGTGTGAAATATATCACTAGTATAAGAGTAATAAAAGAAACAGGTCAAATGTAGATAAGATACAGTCCAACATAACATGGCTCCCTATAAATAATAACTAATAAGTTGAAATAAATAATTAAGAAGGTGTGATACAATCCTGTCTAACAACTGTAATAAAATACCCATGCTAGGACTATCTGTAATGAATAGAAAGTATATACACAACAACCATGCCATTTAATGAAGTTTCAACATCCACAATGACCTATGCATTGTAATCCATTGTTAGATCATGAAGGGTCAGATCCAAGATATTAAAGATCAAGTCATCCTCTTTGAGTCTATGGATCATCTTTATGGAAACTCGATAATAACATAGGTGGAGTCAAATATGCATGTCCATAGAGAATGACCAATGCGACTACCAACATGCTAGATCCAATGGGTAGAAAAGCCTTTGGAATCCTATTGAATCAGCATCCAAGTTATCCACTAACATAATAAAAATAGATCCCCGATGTATAAATGTCCCTGGAATCCACTGTAATCATGATATGAGGAGTATGAATGTCCACGACATCCATTTCCATAATCAATATTGACCTGTGTAGTATAAATTCCCATAAAATCCAATGGAATCGGGATCGAAAAAGTACAAGTGTCCAAGAAATACACTACCATTATCAATACATCAATTCTCAATTCATAAACCATTTCGTCCTTCATAATTCATGATTTCGCCTAACCCATTTCTACATTTTTTTTAAGAAATTAATCCATTTAAACATCATATAATAACATGACAATGATGAACAGACCCACTCTTAATTACTCAATTAATTATGATTCAATTAATCAAGTCTCCTAGAAAAAGTTGAGAGCTCGAACACACCCAACATGGTGATATAACATAGAGGATATACAAGGGATCACCCCATGGGTGGCCTGGGTTGGGGATAACAACCAGAAATGACAAAATGGAACTATGTGGTAAACCTAATCAGGTTCCCACAATTTATTCAAGATGATCAATTAATTTTAGGTGAAACACAAAAAATACCATCATTTAGTTCATTAAAAAACATGTATATAAAACAACAATACTTGAGGGAAGGGTATAGAACAACTATCATATACCTTTTTCTAAACATTCATCTATTATAGGCACTTAACTCGATATGGATCGGAATAAAATAGAAAAATAGATAAACGCCCTGAAAATAGGCAATAAGAGATTACATAAAAATAAATCCATCAATGAGAATAGAAATTGTTAAAGTATGAAGATGAATAAGTAACTCATTGTTATAGAACCAACAAGACTGATGGTGGATGAAACGAAGTCTGGATCAATGTATTAAAATATATATTATATTTAGGCATCCATAGGATCTATTGTTCACGAGAGAAGGGAGGGGGTGTGGTTCAATAAAAATAATGGGGTCCAACTCATAATTTTAGAACTATTTTTGGGCATCTACACAATGTGTAAATTATTTACACATTCTTTAAATATTAGGGTCATCCACTTGGAAAAACCCTGTTTCACTTCATGAATTGGACTACCCAGGCCATTACATGTCCTGTAAACCAAATGCACATCATGTAATTGGCATGTACCACCTATACCTTTACCAAAAACAAACCAACAAGCCCATGGGCCCAACATAAGGGTTTAAGCCTAGAAGAGAACGTAAAAATTAGTTTAACAAGAAATAAAAGGGATATGTACCTCATCAAAAAAATAAGGATCTTACTGATATGGTAATAGAAAATAATATATTTTTTATTTAAATAATGTATTAGAAACCAATATTATATTTGGTATTACAAAAATAAAAAAATATATATATTATATGTTAGTATTATTATAATGGAAATATAATTTTTTTTCTGTTTCAATAACATTCAGAGATACAGTTTTTACCAACAATATAGTGGTAGGGGAATATCCATTGGAAAAAAAAGTTTCCAATATAAAATGTAACTTTACCAATAGTTATATCACTATTGGAAAAATTAAAATATTTTATAGTTATATGAGACAATGATTAAATGTAATACATGATTCAACAAGACATGCACTCATAGATATGATTATTTTATTATTATTATTTTTTTAAATTTTCAAAATTAACTTTTAACCGATATTGATGTAAGCAATGTTACAAATCATATTTTTAACATCAGTTTTAAAAAAATGAAATCAAAAATACAATTGAAAAATGAATTTAAGTGATATTTCAACATTAGTTTTTTTCATCAAAGAAATGACATCAAAAATTAGTTTCTACATCAGTTTGATAATATTAACTAAATTTAACAATACATATTTTTTTTCAGAATTTTGGAATTTAATGATGGTTTTATGTAAAATCAATCACTGAGATCTGTATAATTATTTTAGAATTTAACTTTTAATATTAGTTTTTACCCAAAAAACGAAATCCAAAAGGATTTTAATGTTGGTTTTTAACCAATAAGAATCTTGAAATCAGATTTCAACATCGGTTTTTTGTTAAAAACACCACTTTGAATGCCAAATATTTAATATTTCACATTCACTTATAAGAAAAAATGTGGATATTTTTATTTTTTTCTAAATCTAATTAAATAAACACCTTATGAACATCTAAAAAGATTTCCAATTATAAGAAATATAATAAACCAAAATAAACCAAAATAAATTATATAAACACTCATTTTTAAACATTAATTAAAAGAGACATACATGATACTCAATAAAAAAAATTCCATACCTAAAAAATAGTTTCTAAATAATCATAAAAGGTGGGTAAGGACTTTATCCATATAAAAAGAGATATCATATAAAATATAGAATAAAATAATTTTATAATATATAAAATAGAATATTTTCATATAAAACCTAAAATATTTAATATAAATAACCTTATTAAATTTAGTCTTTACCCGAGTTATAATGATCATGAACATGAATATTGAAATATAATAGTCATATTCCACATTTCATTTTTGATTATGAACCCAAGGTAACGAAACATTAACATAAAAATTAAAACTAACAGACACACACACACAAATATATATATATATATATATATATAACAAACCCAATATTATATAATATAAAATATATTTACTTTTACATTCATGTATTCAATTTTATTTAGCCCCTGTATAGAAAATTAATCATTGTAAATTTTTCACCATGTCATGTATTTTCATATATTAACTAAAAAAAATTTATATCAAGAAAAAGTAAGCTTAAAGAAATAATAAAAAATAATAAAACATTCTTTTTTAACAAATTTTTAAATGTTTTACGATCTCCGCCTAATTAAGTGAAAAACTAATATAATGTGAATTCATGTTGGAATAATACTCATAATAACCAATGAAAACTGTAATATAAAATCATCTTAATTAATAAGATTATAATTAATATTATTTAATAATTATATTAGTCTTATTAACTATCATGGAATAAAAAAAACCAACCCATAATCTCTATAATTTCTAATTTTTCAAAAATATATGCAACTATAACATCATTATTAAGATAATTCATAACTATTGAAATGTATTTTGGATCCATAAAACCTTAAATGATAGTGGTCTCATTTTTTATGAAAATTTGGGTACATAACTGATTAACTAAGTATAAAATTAAGTCACTTCAAGTCATATTTATTTAATGAAAAAAACTACAATATAAATTTACTAACTTGAAAGAAAACTGTAACACATGTATAGTGAGTTCATAAAAAATAAAAAGATCCATGATATATTTTTTGAATATTCTCAATGAATAGTATCTTAAAAATATATCAAGCATCAACAAAAGCCCACAAATATTATCCAAGAAAGAAGAAATCTGGGATATTCTTTTTATCTCATTAGAAATATCATATGTATCCAATGTTATTGGTTCATGGATATTTTGTTTTTTTAGGATAATTATTTTGATTTTAGGTAATCTTATATAAATTAGATATAAAAAATAATTATATGTAATTTTCAGTCAAATTTAAATTATATTTAAAAGATATCATATACCTCATATGTATAGTGAAGAAGAGGGATATACAACTAGAGTAGAAATTGAAACACACAATATCTGACTCTGGTAACCTCTTCTATAAGAAATGGAATAATATCATTTAGATCTATAATATAATGTACCATACCTAAACCAAATACATAGGATGTTGATGTATAGATTCCTAAAAATAACAACAAATATATATGCTATATATTTACATGGTGATCTATAACTTACAAATCATAGTATATGGTCTAGATTGATCATGGATATTGAGGATCTAAGGAGGTATGTTTCACATGATTTGATTTTATTGTCATTTTTTCCAATATTGATTACACAGGTAATTTTATTTGATCACCCATGAACCATTTTAGGTATTCTATGTCATATTTTAAGGAATATATTTTTGTGTCCCTCTATTTTTTATTTTTATGACCAATAAATTTCATAATACTGACACCCCCTCAAATCCTCTTATGAAACTAGGGTGTTATAGATTTCCTAAAGCAGTAAATAGAATTTCCATCTTACCCTCAAGGATAAAATATCATATGTCAATTTCCCTTTAAGTTCATCTTGAAATGATATATTAAAATTGTATATTAGTGTAACTAATTAATAAAATGAAATCACTCAAGAAAAATAGAAATTAATATTTTTCAATTAAGTCTTATACATCTTTAGATTGATTGTAAGAAATTTTTTACTTTTTTCATTTCTTCCATTTTTCATTTTTCATGGAATGTGGGAGGAGATTGAGGATAGAACTATAACTCTACCGAACCAACACTAGATTTATCTCTTAGTGCATAAAACTTTCCCGAAATTATTTTCTCCCCTAGTAAAAGATACCCTCTATTTTATAAAGTATGAGGGTATATATTCTGTAACTAGATCTCTTAGTGAGATCTCTTGGATATCTATTCCATAAAAAAAATTAATTAATAATATGGAAAGATATAATAAATATTAAAATATATAATAATTAAAATACCACAAATTCTTTATCATGTCAGTTGTGGAAAAATTCATTCCATGTCTCTACAATTAAATTACCATACATGAGGCACGGGTTTTAATTTACAAACATCCAAAATATATTTATATTTATATTTAATTTTCTTTTAAAATATATCCTTAGAACCTCTACTATATTTAGACACAATTTCAAAATTTAGTTAATTTCTTAAAAATAAAATGTCATCTATAATTGAAACCATTATATATTTGGCATATAAAATATATAATATCCAATGAATGAGATAATAATAAATCAATTGAGATATTCTTCCATTATGGTCTCCCAGAGCTTCGTTTTCTCCATATTTCCTATGGATTTCCAATTGGGATATAAAATATTAATCATGTAATGGATCTACTTGTAGAAATAGCTCTTAAACATAATTAAAGTTGGGCTAGTTGGGTTGTTATTATCATACAAATTAATATGTATCCTCTATTCTCCTTGAGAAACTTAAATTTTTACGAAATGTGTAATATCATATCTACTAACTCTAGGAATAATTATCCCTAGAGAATATTCATAAGTCTTTATCATAGGAGGGTAACTTCCAGTCTTGTAAATAATTTTAAACAAATTAAATGTTTGATTTCATTAAATAATTAAATTATTTAATACTTAATAATATGAATAAAACATACATATACCTCGATAAATGTTCATCTTCCTCTATTTCTATCCGTTGAATAGTATAATTAAATTATATTTTATATACCTTTGTGTTATTAGAAAAGTGAAAGTCTAAAAATATTGAATACAAAATATGTAAGTAAGAATGACAGTTTCACACATGTTCATGTTTCAAGAAAATAATAAATAAAAAATGATTTCCTATTTATTTACTAATATATATGAAAATTAGGAAATTAGAAATAAAAATTAATTCAAATGTGATAGAAGTGATCTATATTTTTACAAATATCACATTAATAAAATTGTTTTATTTGAATAAATTTAACAAAAACATAATGACGTACATCGATTTTTTTAATAAAAAATTATTAACTAGATCTGTTGAATATAAAATATAACACAAAAATCATATAAATAATCAATATATGAAGATTTAAGCATCAAAATTAAATAAAATTACATCTTTAAATTATAAAAAACTAAACAAAATATAAATATTCACATGAATTATTAAGATAGTAACATAGTTTTTCCCCTATCCATTCACCAAGATAATTTTGTATAGCATGGACTATGTTTACATTATAGTTATTATTATCATATTGAAATCATGTAATAGATGAAGAAAATACACATAAATTCATAACATCATCATCATCCTTATCATCCACATGAATTAATTCCCTTTCAAAATGAAAAACCCAAAATCATTTGATGGCTCAATAACATAAAATATTTTCATTTCATGTGTCACCATGACAAATGATTCCTCTTTTCAACTAAATATTTTCAAAACAATGAGTGGAAATCTATAATCCCCAGTTTCATTCCACAATTACTATCCACCCAGTCACACATAAACATTGTTACTTGAAATTTATTATAATAAATTTCCAATATATCCTCAAAAACACAAAAAAATCGTTGATGTTGAAATTGGGGTTTTATCTTTTTCACACCAAAATGTAATACTTCAGAAACAACCATTACCCCCACCATTTTGAAGATCACCCTTTTCATACAAATTTCTTTTTGTATAATATGTAACCATCATTATCAAAACTAAACTATGTGATCACATTAAGAGATGTCCCACCTTCCAACCATTTAAATTTTTCTGGTATAGATAAATATGTGTTGAATATCTCTTTAAATGAAGAATCGAATATCTTATTATACACATTAATAAACCAATTTTCATTTCTTTGTGTATACAATACCTTCAATATAAAAATATGTGATGATATATATGGTTAATCCTCAACTGTGTCATTTAAAATATATAAATGTTCCTACATCACTTCATCAGATGGAATTAAAGTTACCTTTAATCCATGAATTCATCTACCTTCATGAATAACTATCAAATTTCATGATATATAGGGACCAATGTGATCTAATTCATATAAATGATCAGTGAAAAACTCAACAACTTATTGTGATATATATTTTTTTAACAATAGAGGCCTCTAGTGGACAGGAATTTTTAACATATCCATTCAAAAATTTAATATCTCTATCAAAAGGATATATCCAATATAAATAAACATGACAATATATTATTATCTCTCACACCTAATGAATCACTAGATGATCCATTATATCAAAAAAATTGGTGGGAATGTATTTCATGTTGACAATGTATGAGGGAAGATTCATCCTCCAACACATATAACAAATTTGGATCAAAAAATTTACTACAAATGGATATGAAAAAACAACATAACTAGATTATAGTATTTATCATTGGTTTAAACAATAAACCATGCAGTCTGATCAATAATTGTTGTCCCATTAATACATGTCAATCATGATATTTCATACTCATTAATTTAAAATCCTTAAATCACAAAAAATTATTCACATTTGAAGAGTTTCCACTGCGTACCTTATTACAATGAAAAAATTGAAAAAAAATCATCACCTCACTCTTAATTAATCAGTGACAAGCCAAAGGTAAATCTATTAGGTTTCCTTTTATAGTGGGAGATAACTCCAAACATATTCCCATGGGTATCAATCCCAATATAGCATGTAATACATATTTTTTATTTCATTTTATATCAAAAAAATTTCTAGTAAAACCTTCACATAAATTATTCTCGACATGTAAAATAACAATGTTATGTTTTCACTTAAATGATGTCAAATAAAGTATCTTGAATAAGATAGATTGTTTCATTTATATTTTTTTTTGATGACCATAACTTCCTTTTTTATAAATGTGAAATCAATATTTCTCACCTTGTCATAATATTCTTCAACTGTTAATGGTTATTGGGGAATATTATATTCTTATAAATTGTCAAATTCTGTTTTAAATATATGATAAGGATGAAACATTAGAAAGATAATTTGATGTCACATATACACAATATTTCTTCCATTTTTAAATTGATAACATAATGTAAATTCATAAAAAATTGGACAGGATTTATGTATTTTTACACTATATCCTAATATGTTTCCATATGAATATAATTCATCTATATTTAACATTATCATATCACACAAAAGAAAATAATATTTGTTGTATAAAAAATTGTAACACTTGTCTCCCAGAAAAGTTTCAAATAATCCATCATTGGTGAAACATACATATCAATATTGTTTCCTAGATGTTTTGATACAAAAACCACAGAGCTGATCGAAGCATATTTTTTATTCATACAAATCTATTGGTAAAATTTGTAAACTACCAAAAAAATAGTCCATTAACATTGTTGTCTGCTGAGGATCCAATATGGATCCATTCAATTTATGCACAACCACATTTTTAGATTTTTATCTTCACTTCCAAAATCGATATTTTTTATCAAATATAATTTTTTGTGGTGAATCAGTTTATTGAAGTATGTTTCTATCAAATATCTTCTCATTTATATACCATCGTAACATTTTTATATCATTTAAATTTCCAAATATATGCTTAAAAAGAGGAATTATTGGTATATTCCAAATTAATTTTGTAGGAGTCTTGGTGTCTCTAACTGTGGATAATGCGGAGTTGATTTTTTCATCTATATTATATTGGGATGTCCCTTATTTAAGATAATTTGAGAAACATTCATATTCTTTCCTTTACAACACACAATCATTGGGTTAAGTGTGAATTTTTCTATTCCCCAATTTCATTCGTAATAATATTTTATTTTCACTATTATAGCAGTCTAGTAGCCACTTATAATTGTGATGTTTATATTTTAAAAGTTTAAGTAAGATAAACTTTTATAACTCCATATATTTCTTTGATTAAAGATAAATAATCTCATAAATACAAATAATGTTGTTAAGTGATCAGGAGGAGTTACACCACTGGGGGGGGTTGAATAAGTGGTGATTTTTAAAATTTTATTTCTTTCTAAATAAACCTAATTTGACCTATTAGGACCTGATCAACTCTTAGGATAACTCCTCCTATCCATAATGAAATAAAAATAAATGTAACATGAACATAATATATTTAAATATTTTGGTCTAAAAATATCCCACTATTTAATTGTGATTGGTTAAACTACATAATCATAAATTCTCTACTATTATCAGATGTGTTTAAAACATAATTTATTAACTAGAATAGAGTACCAGTATTCTTTCCAAAGTCCCATTGGAGTTGAGTTTTTATACTAACATGATAAAAGAAATGATTACACAACAACACAAGAAAGAACACTTATGAATATTGAATACCTTTACAATATCTAATGATGATCTTTCTTTTTTGCATTCATGTTAAATAAAATATCACATTATCACAAACTAAAGAACACCACCAAAAATTTTCTTCCGAAAAATTATATATCTTTAATTCTCAATTATTTGCTACTCATATATTTTGACAAGATAGAATTATGTGCTTTAAATAATTTTTAGAACATTTGTATCATTTAGAAAATCTTCTGCACAAAAAAATATTGCTTTAGGAACTTATGATTGAAATCACATGCACAATATCATAATGACTACAAATAATTTTTATTGATTATGAAATATATCTACACTCACATATTCTACTAAAAAAATTATAGGACATTCTTGATTCATGAACATGACCTTAACACTGAGAGTGATAACTGATTTCATAAGAAACATTAATTTGTAATTTTTTCCCGTAAAATTATCTAAGAATCACCACTAAATATTTTGGAAACAAATTGTGATTATCAATCTAGTTTTTTCATTAAGATTATGCGATCGGGAAAATTTGTTTAAATTGGTTATTATCTACATCTCCAATTGAAAAAACCTTATCCACAATCCACATTCCACATACGAGCTTCATTTACATTCACCACATACTGGATGTATTATTTATCAGTTCTCCAAGAATGGACACAAACTAATTTATTCATTGCTGATACCTCAACATTACACACTAAAAATCCAACTGCATACCTATATCATTCCACATGGAATGCATATTCTTATCTTTTACATGTATTTTAATCTAATAACTACTTAAATATTCTTAGAACTCATCATCCATGAAGAAATATCCATCCAAGAACCACTTTCTACAAGGAACCATCTATATATAACCAGGTTCAACCACCTAGATGTCCGCCAACGAACCATCTCTGCACAGTAACCCGTAATCTGTAAAAGGCCATCACCATGAGCTATATGAAACCCCACAAATGACCATACACTAAGTATTTAGTTTCTAGTTTATCATGGTATTATTTATCCACCACAAAGCATAAGGTTCAGGAAACACTCGTCATCCGCATACCACCTTCTTCTCCCACAAACCAGTTTTACAATTTAAACACTACTCCTCGCAAAGAAATAATATCTTAAATAATTAACATAAATCATTTTAATAATTTCTATAAATAATCACATATACAATTTTTGATCTCCAAAAGAGTCTTGGATGTTACTAAATGATACCCTATCTTATGGGTTCTTGGTCCACAAATCACTAATTTGTGAGGGGGTACTTTTTAAATTATTAAATGTTGGGAGGAAAAATAATATCATCAAATTAATTTCAGATGAATCTAATTTATACTGAGTTATCATATTGTATAACCACATTGCATTTTTTTTAAATAACATGTTAACAAAACCTATGAGGTGTCTTCTAAGATCTAACTCAACCTAATTTGGGGTTGTGGAATAAAAAGAAAGTCCCTCCTTTAAGAGGCTATAAATATCATCTCCCTCTGCTACCACATTTTACCATCCTACCATCATTACACCATGCATGGGTGTGCCTCCTTATCACCATCCACGCTCTAGGACTTAATAATCAGGTATATGCAAGAATGCTCCTAAATCCACCCTTTCCACCCACTGGAATGGACCATGTTGGTTCCCTCATCTGGGGTTAACCCTTCAGGTTCCCACATAAGACTAGGGTTGAGTTATCTAGGGCTGGACCCCAGGTTTTCCAAATTTTTAAGTAATTCCCATTAAAACACATAAAAAATATCCATGTATAGAAATATAATTCTATGCCCATCCAAACAACGTAAATCCCATTTTTATATTCATCATGAAAAATTTATATTATATATTTTCATGGAATTCACTAATTCATAATCCTTAAAAATTTATATAATTTTTGTAAACAATGTCTCCTTAGTGACACATGTCTTTAGTCATTAAGTTCAATAAATCAATAAACACTATTTAATTCCAAGAATAATTATCCAAGCATGACAGCCAATTCTATATAAAGAAGAATTTTCCAATTGTGACATCCAATTATATTAAATGAGTCTATAATAATCCTCTAGGAATAAACACTTCATCAATAACCATTCTCTAGGAATCACCTATTCATAGATACTAACCAAACATGTATTGACACATAATGAAAACAAATGAAACCCTATGGTTCAATAGTGTCACCTTTGTATTTTATTGTCTGTATCCATCCACATATATCCTATCACAAAAATGTCAATATGTGTGTATCATCTTTACCCCTTTAAGGATAATAAAAAGAAGATGGAAGTGGGGTATTCATATCTCACTTTTATTCCTAGAAACCTCTTCCATTATTTTCATAAAAGAGGGAATGATATCACATGATACATGGAAAAGAGATATTAGTTTATCAACTCTATGTATACAGGGGAATACATTGTATATAAAAAAGTTATAGAGATAACCAAGGGTATCTAAGTGGTATTTGGAACTTCCGATCGTGTGAAATCAATCTCAGAAAGGCTCAAAGAAAATACAGTATCATGCACATACTTTATCAAACACATCAGATACTTGAACTGCACAAGAAAAATTTAACAATTTCTCAAAAAATCATCAATTAAACACTCATGTTAAATAAATTCAATTTAGAATGAGATAATAGTGTGATTGGATAACTCAAATCGTATAAATTCTCCCCCTTTAGATACGCATCCACTTTGTTCATCATGGAATTAGTTGAAAACCAGGATGAACAACAATACTCATTTTATTCAATTCTTAGTTAATAAAATACTCATCAGAGGATTAGTAATAAGTAGTTACCTCTTGATATAATTCAAGTAAAAGGAGAAGGATGAACTTGAAGATTTCTCCATAACTCAACAAACCTCTATTTTAGAATTTATTTGGTGACAATACATGCAACCTGATCTTTAGTAGAAATGTATTCTAGATTAATTTCTCCACCTACCACCTTTTATTTGATAAAATGATTCCCGATATCAAAATTCTTGGATATTTAATAATTTATTGTTTTTTTATATTATCCAATATCACTTTTATTATCACATGAAATATTTAGTGGTCTTCCAGTCTTCATTTTCAAATTTCCTAATTGTACTTGCATCTAGATCATCTATGTACATGCATGTGTAGCTACAACATATTTATCATCGTACATGATCAATGTTACTATCTTATTATTCTCTCTATACTAATTGATACAACATTGTCCCAGAAATAATGTTCCACATGATGTTGATCTCCAATTTTACAATCACCTGCATAATCGGTATTTTTAAACCCCAATAGTTTCAAATATGTAATGTTTCTGTATAACAGCCCATAGTTCAGTGTTCATTCACATATCTTAGTATTATTTTAGCTTCCAATGAGTTTGAAATATTTGGATCACTCTCAAATCTAGTATATACAATCACTTCATAAGTTATATCTATTCTTTATGATGCTAGAAAAAGTAGACGACCAATGATTATTCATGTTTATTTATGATTAAGACTGTTTCTAGATTCATCCTTGCATAATATAATTCCAACTAAAATGGTTGTTGAAACATAATTTCCATTTTCCATTCCAAAATTTTTCATCAATTCCCTAGAATACTATTCATATGAAGGAAATATATAATTAATATTTTGCTAAACCTAAAATCCCAGAAAAAAATGTCATCTAACCAAGAATGGAAATCTCAAAATTTCTCTTCATTTTCTCTGCAAATTCATTACATAGAACATCCCTGTCAATGGGAAATTAGATTTCACACACATATATAATTACTGTGAGAGTATCTTTATAATTTTCTATCACATAAAGGTTACTATGATCTTTAACTTTAAAAACTTTATATCCCTTAGAAAAATATCTAATTTTGAGTATCAAGCTCTATGGTCCTATTTCTAACCATAAAAATCATTCCTCAATCTGTATATCGGGCTACCATCATAGTCTAAAAAAATTGTTAGGATTCTCAATATATACTTCTTCTTCATAATCACCATTTATAAAGTTATATTTAACTTACATTTGATAAAATTAATAGTTTTTATGTTCTTCTACTACCAAGATCATTCTATTGGTTTCTAGTCTTAGCACCAATGAAAAGGTTTCTTAAATTTCAAATAATTTTTTTTTGGTGAATCGTATTTTCAAAGAAGACTAGATTTATTTCTTAAATTCATCACTGGTTTGTTCAGAATCAATATCAACAATTTTTTCTCTTTTACAATCATTTAATCTTTCTTATATTCCATTTATATAACATTGTTTTATGAATATTCTGAATCTACATCAACTGGGATATCTGATTTGATATGGTCTTAAAATTTCTAACATCACTATAATAAACCATGTTGTTCATTAATTTTTTCCAACATCTGTAGAGTCTATCCTTAGATAGGTTTCCCTAGAAAATTTCTTCCGATTATTTTTCTCCAAATTTTACGAGACTGATGTTCTTGGTTTTTATAAAGAAAGGTCTTCAAAAAACTATAATGTATTTAACTATTGGTTTTTTTACGACATTTCATATGAAGTATTTTGTGTTTCTAGTATCATTAGATATTTTATTATATGTGTATGGAAGTACATATATCTTATCTCTAGAAATACTTCAAGATGTTGTGCTCATATAACATAGTTCTACCCATCTCAACTATGCTTTTGTTATTTCTTTCATCCACCCGATTTTATTATGGAGTATATATTGTGTTGTACTAATACATGATTAAAAATTTGGAAATATAGATTTCAAAATAATCATATGTAGAATCTTTACCATTTTATGATCTCATTTTCTGGATATAGAGACCCATCTCATTCTCAATTTGCCTTCTAATTTTTGTGAATATTTTAGTTTCCCCTGACTTGTGATTTATAAATATGAAATTAGTCATCTAAGTATAATAATCTATAAGGGTAATGAAATATAGATCACCTATAGCAGAATTTTATCTCATTTGGCCACATAAGTTACTATGAATAAGTTCAAGGGGTTCAAAAGATGTAATATAAACCAATTTTTGCTAACATTGGTCTAATTTCCATTTTTATAGGTTTCATAGATTTCATCCCTTTCACTATTTAGCTTTGGAAAATATCTCAAAATATCATGCATCATGATTTTACTTAAAATCATTTGATGAAGATAGACATGCTTTATATGCCCATAGGTTATTTTCATCACTAACACTCAAATAACACGAATTGATATAATCAACAATTTGAAATAGATTACCATTGTTTCTTTTAACCCAAGTGATGATTCTTCCATACTTATTTATTTGGATGATACAAGAATATTTTTTGAACAACACCTGATCTATTTCATCAAATAGTTGACTGATAGTATAAAAATTGTGTTTCATCATTTCTACATATAACACATTATTTAAATTTTTTATTTTGGGATTCAGACCATTCTTTTCCAAATCCCTTAATTTTCATTGAATATTCAGTTATAAAGGTTACTAATCATCCATCATGATTCTCAATATTACTTGGAATTTTTGAATCACCGGTCATGTGTGATGACCAATCACTATAAAGAATCCATGAATTGGTTTTTCTAATACAATTTAAATCATATTTAGAGAACCATGTTTTTCCTTAATAAATGTTTTGAAATCCCTTACCTTTTATAATTTTGGATGTTTTTCAGGGATAATAATCATTCCATTTTAAAAAATATTACCATACTGATGGAATATTCCACATATTTCTTCTAAATAGTGAATTTTATCTATATTGGAAGATATGATTAATTTTCTATAACTTCTTGCTTATATTAAAAATCTTATCTCTTACACAGAGAAAAAGTTCCCCCTTGGTTCATGTATCATTTCTAATAGAGACATGTTATACCAACATGAATTATATTTATCCCAAAACTCTGAAACACTAACAGTTTCCCATGAATCTAGATCTTCCTAATGGATAAAATCTATGTCATTAATATTGTTCTTGTTGTCTTTCTATATACTAAGACTGTATCTATTCAAGATCAAAAAATATTCTTTCATAATTTAATTATTCCTTTCAATTAGAAGATTACTTTTCAAAATTCTTCATGTTCCACACTTGTCCCGAATTTACTTTTGGACATTTATTATCTGATATAACATATTTATCTTGAGATTCTAAGAGTTCTGAATAAACCTAATTTTTTGAACCCCACTTTGCACAAGTTAGTAATGATTCTCCCTTGACATCAAGGTCCTTGCTAAAACATTCTCAGACCTTTTTCAAGTTGTTCTATGATTCATGAATCTTTTACTGAGGCTTCAAATATTCTTCTTCATTGTGGGAGAATTTTTAATCTAGTTATTTTACCATGTTTTCTATTTTATACACTTCTAGTTTTTGTCCTTTGATTTCTTCAATATAAAGAATAGTTTTGTTTTCACACTATTCATTTTCCTCATTTATCTTTTATTTTTCTCTCAATAACAATACCCTCTCATAATTCAACATTGTTTTTTTCTCAAAAAAATATTCTAATTTATTTTTTATCATATGAACTATCTGTATTCATTCACTTTTATCATCTCAACTTCTTTAAGTGTCAAACCCCATTTCAACATGAGCTATGATGTCAGTTTCATATTCAGATTTGATTCTTGTAGTGGAGTTTTCTCCATTTTCCACAATTAATAAAATTATTATTTTACTATTAAATAATTTATTCCATATTACATAAAATTTGGATGTGAATTTTGAGTTTTACCCCCATTTATTTTACTATAGTTTTTCATCACCTGTCTTAGGTTCTATAGATTTCATTTTAGGACAATTTATAAAGAAATATACCATGTCATTATAGTTGTAGCACCTTGGAGGTAATTTACTTCTAACCCTAAAAATTCCATTCTTGAATATTTTTGATATAATAGACATGATTTTGTTAAAATATTCTTCTTGATTTTCATCATCAAATTCATTTGATCTTAATATTTCATCATATTTGATTTTGATATTTCTTATGGATTCAAAATCCATATCATTGTTTATCATCTTATTGAAAATTGAGATCATTAACATTTCATATGAAATGATTATGTAGTGTAATTAATTGATAGTAAGACCATATCTATCTACCAAAGATGATACATTAAGATCAACCCTGATTAGAAAATTCTTAATCAGTATTTGGACAATAGTTGTATTATCCAGCTTTTCACCAAAACTCCAAATATTACTGAAATTTTCATTAAATTTATTGAATTAGTCCTAAATATTTTTTTCTTAAACTATCTCAATATTTCCAAATTTCCTCTCTAAATTTTCAATTTGGTCTCCTTGACTTTCATGTTTCCTTCATAACTATTTTTCAATTTATCCCAAATTTCCCTTGAATTTTTTATTCCAATAACCTATGTGTAAATTTTTTTTGAATGGGATATAAAAATATCATTTTGATCATTGTAATAAACTTCCATAATTCAACTCTATGTAAAATTCATAAGTTCATCATAAAAAATGAGTGGTTATTCTAAAATAACTGCATCTTCAACTTCAAGGACAAGAGATATAAGACAGGGAAACATCCCATTCTTTCAACTATGGAAGTTCTTTCCAGAGAGTGTAGGAACAACTCTACTATTAATATTACATATACTATCCACTACTAATTCTTATTGGATCATTACATGGAGACCATATCCCTCTAATACCAATTTATTTTCCAAGAGGGATTTGTAACACTAAGAAGTTGGGGTTGAATTATAACTGATATTTAAATTTTATTTCTTTTCATATAAACCTATGTTGAACTCTTAATATTTGATACAATCATATGATAACCAAGCGTGTCCTGAATGATGTAAAAATTAATGGAATAGGAAAAAAATTACACAATTCGGTCTCAAAATGGTCCTACTCTTTACTATGATTGGTTGAACTCCCCAATCATAGACTATCCACTATAACCAAAAGTAGTTACAACATACATCTATTAACTATCAAAAGTCCCATTATTCATTCTAAAGTCTCAATAGAAGTATAGAATCCCAAGATTAATATTCACTGATATTACATCATTTTAGATTAATATTCAACACTTTTGAAAATTACATGCCCGAAGACTATAATAGTTTAGTTTCTTTGGAAACATGGAACACATTCTTCTAATTTTTTAAAATATCATCAACATCTCCTATAAAGAACATCCATTTTCGTCTCACACTTAAAACATTCCTTCATCATTAGGGGAAAGGAAACATAATAAAGGGTGACCTCAGATGCCTAGTAAGGGTAAGAATAATGGAGATATGTAATCATAACATGGAAATAAATATATGAGAACATGAGATTGACAATTTAAGATCATTCCATGCATATCAAATATCATAATATGGAGTCATGGAATTAATATTGGTAGTTAATAATACGTAAATCATAAGAAAATCAAAGAACACAAGTCGTGAGATCATATCACTGCATAATACATAGACTTTTGGCATATAAGTAAGCATAAAAAATCATTCCCCATAGGTTAAGGATCAATTATAGAACCTATTAGGGAACCATATTGGGGATGAACCTACTGGGATAGATACCCTAGCATCCCCAGTCGCATCGCATTCCTTATAATGGAATTGGATCACTCTCCAAACTATCATAGATGTCATGGTTGACTCTTAAGCCATCTTAATAGTCAAGTTTAACTCTCATGGCCATCTTAGCAATCAAGGTTCACTTCCAAGACCATATTAGTGAATAAAGTCTTTTACTAAATCAGGTTCACTCTCCATTTCAGTCATATTTTTATCATAAGATATAAATCTTTACCCAATGCATTAGAGGGGGATATAGATCCCACCCATCAATTAATGAAAACCATATTATAGTGTTATAAAATATCATAAAACATCCCTCATGTTGTAACCCACGAAAAGAAATGGGAATTATAAATATTTTATAATATCATGACCTATGAAAAAGTGAAATTATTTATAATCATTTAATCATATCATAACCCATAAAAAGTGAATTTCATCATGGTATAACCCATGGAAGAGAAATGTGTTTCATAAATAACATGTAGGTTTAAATATAAAGCATTCAAAGAAAGAATAAAAATGGTTTCCTTGGATCATACCCCCATTAGAGCATAAAATATATAAAAATAAGACATATTAGATGAAAAATAATTTTTAAACATCTTTTTAAAAAAATTTGATGAGGTAAATATCCTTCATGCTTGTAAAAATGTTTTTAAAAAATAAAACATTTTGAAAACCATTTTAGTTTGAAAACAACCTTGAAAACTTTTAAATGAATATTTAAAAACAATGTTAAACACTTTTAAAAGAATAAAAAATTGAAATAATTTTCATTGAAAATGATATTAAAATACCATTCAAATTTTTTTGAAAGCATTTAAAGAAAACATGGTTTTCTAAATAAAACTATTTCAAACCAGAGAGAGAAAGGAGTTTGGATTTTCTTAAAACATTTTCATAATTAAATAAATTACTAAAGAGTGTAAAATATGTTCCATTACATGAATATATATGAATTACAAAACGATATGAAAGGCCATGGTAATTCTTGAGATATGTGTCACCAACTAGCCTGGGTACCTAGGTAACCGGATAACCGAGCTGAACATGACATAGCCCGAAGGGCATTCTTCATTTCCATAGGTCAGTTACTAGCACCTGGCATCACACAACATGAAAGTCAGAACAATTTTTTCACTAACAATGTTGAAAAAAAGAAAAAATAAGGTATTCATAACCTAATATACTCCATTGGGTGTGAAGGTACTAGAATAAAAAGATGGATAAAATCCAAAGTACTACAACCCAATGTACTAAACCGGGAAACAGTCCCAACGTCCCTAAGGACAAATCTCACCATGTAAAAAAATTGATAGATAGATCCACCTCTATGATATCCCTTCCCTTTTATCAAACCTGAAAGAAGAATGACTACAAACACCAGAAGGAAAAAGTAGGGTGTGATCCTAAGCCTAGTGGGATACCACCAATGTTTTCATAATAAATGAAAAATATAGATTATACAAATAAAAGCTTTAAATTAGTAAATATAAACATGTTTGAATATTCAAAATCATATTTAAACAAAACATGTAATATATATTCATAATAATGGAAAATAATTTAAGAAAAGTCTTTACAAATGAAAGAATATTTCTAAAAAAATGGATTAAATAAAACATTTACATAAAATAGTTTATGTAAATTTAGTATATGCATGTAAATAAAGTTTACAACATTGGAATAAATTTGTATCTCATATATAAAAAACAAGTGAGCAACGTGGTCATCCTCCAAAAGGTATGATTATATTAACAATCTATAGTATTTCACACTCTCTATGTGAACTCTACAAAAAATGTATACACACATCCCTATGAAACTGGCCAAAGGAGACTTTTCACCAACCCATCTGGGATATGACCCACCTCAATTATGCTTTATAAATTTTTCCTAGAGTAGATTGTATCCAAATTACTCACTAAATACCTATGGATTTCATGAGATCTAACCTAATGGGAGAACTAGTTTAATACTACATAAAATATGACCAATCCCATTATTCCATTTCAAAAGTTCCAATTTCATTCCATTTGATACCAAATAGGTTTTATTAAAAAACATTCATTTTTCATAAGATAAAACCACTAGGTTTCTATCAAATCATTTTAATCCATTTTCACCAGTTTGAAATCCATTCAAAACCAATACCATCATTACAAAATTTATTTCCATAATTAAATTAAAATTTTAATTGAAAACATTTCCATAAAATCCACAATTTAAATTAAATAATTTAAATCAGTGAATTTCTATAAACACACCCAATTCAATGGAATTGGGGTTTTTCCATGTTTCCATTTCAATACCATTTCAAAAATCTCGATTCACTGGAATCAATTTTTATCAATTTAACTAAAAATTTTCGAGCAATTGAATTTAAAAAGACTATTGAAATAAATCATGTAATAAATGGATAATCAATTTGGAAAATCAGAATGAAACCACCTACCTCATGGTTTTCTATGTCAGTAGTAAAGACAAACCACCCCATGTGGTTCAATACACCTCCTCACGAACCTATCATTGTATGCGTCGACACACCAAAGTTAGATGTTCATTAATGGGTCCTAAAACCAATGGCAGTTATTTTATTTCAAAAATAAAAAAAATTCACATGCAATAATACATTCACCCTCTTGAATAATTGTACAATTTTGGTTTAAAATATTACCTGAGATAATATTATTTTATCCCTCATGGATAAATTGAAATTATCGATTAAAATATTACATGCGACGATAACTTCTCTCTCCTAGATAATTATCCAATTTTCATTTTGATTATTCCAAGTGATAATACTTACAATATCCTTGATAAAAAACCAAATTATATTTTTTATGTCAATGAGTATGTTCCCTATATATTCCTTAGAGTAATGATAAACCATATTCGATATTATAATATCTTTAAAATAAAATAATAACACTTATGGTATTCGTTTATAATTATTCATATATAATTTAAAAAATTATCCTTCGATAAATTATTTTAATAAATTAGTGCAATTATCCATTAATAAAACATGTAATTATCCCAGGATAATTTCAATAATCTATGTCACGTGATAATTATCATATAATTATCCATTTATAATTTCTTCATAATTATTTATAATAAGACATTTAATTTTCCTTTAATAATTTAAAAAAATAATCATATGATATTTTTATAAATTATCAGTAGATAAAACCATGTTATTATATTTTCAAATTATTTCAAAAATTATATTTTGATAATACACGTAATTATTTATATAAAATAACCCATTTAAATTATGAGAATTGAGAGTAATCAAATCCTTGATGCCTTCGAAACCAAAGTATGGTTTAGATTCTTATTGTCTTATGAGTCCAACAAAATAAATGGTGTGTAATTCTGACCAATAACATAAAAGTTATTGAAATTAGAAGATTTGAAGAATAATAGAATTAATTTAATAATTAATTAATTTAAAACACATGTCATTGTCTACTCACAAGAAAGGAATGGTCAATGAATGCACCAAAGTGAAAAAAGGAAGATGGGTCACTGGTTATAGAAGATCATCGGACCTTCACTGATCAAGAACAACAAAGTCTCCAGACTATCCATATTTGATGAAATCAACCAACACCTTCGATTATTTAATAAATCCCAAAATCTAATGGATTAAAACCATATTTTTAAACAATTATTTTAATCTTCCTTTTCACCAAAAAATCATTGTGAACACATTTATTTAACCCATTTAATGCATTGTAACTAAAACCATTTAAAACGGCCATGAAACGGATGATTTTGAAATCATGAATTGTAAAAAATGGGGTTCGACATAATGTTAAAGGTGATTGAACAATGAAACCCATACTTTTTTTAATAAACGAATAAAATTAATATAATTAATATTTTAATATAATTATTAATAACATAAAAGAATTATTGACCTGATCAAACGCTTTTTTAGTACTAATTTTAAACCCTTCCTAGGGAAAAAGCTCCATTCCGTGAAAAATGTTGACCCTAGACTTCTCAAATGAAGAAATATTTGAGATATATTAATGATTTAATATTTAAAAGATGGAATAAATAATTAAATAAAACAAAAAGTGTTATTTTTGTGAGCGAGTATCCAAACAGATGATGCATACGAATGATATTCTCCATCTAGGGTAAACCCCTAATTCCGGAACCATCACTAGTCTCTGATTTCATATACGATGCACCATTTGAGAGATATATAATTTTTTTAATAAAATAATATATTAAATATTATTTAATAACTTTATATCACGAAAAAGGAAATCAAGTGTCTGATACTTTCAAATGTTATATCCTCCCAAGTGTAAACACCACATTATGGATATAACCGTATTCTCTTATTTCTTATGCGATGAACCACTTTGGAGTTATTAAATTATTTTGAATAAATATTTCGAACATAAAATGATATATTTTAAATTTTTATTCAATCATCTTCAAGACCTTTTAGACCTCATAATCTCATACATACTCAGTGTTTATCTTGAAAAATATTTAATTGAATATTTTGAATTATTAATTGGGCGTTATACCATTCCACACCATTTTTAACAAAAATGATGCTTTTCACTGATAAACCATTTTCCCCATTTAATGTAATTATAATTTAACACAAGATATTTTATGAATACTTGAAACAGTAACAGTATTTTACAACATGGATCATGATATTTCTTTAATATAAGAATAATTATAAATAATTGTGATAAACAATGAGATTGTAGAAATATACACTTTCCACTATGGAAACTTTTAATCAAAAAATAAATTAATGAATAAAATTAAATTAAGATTATAATATCATTAAAATATGTTTATTAATGATATAACATCTCAAAGCGGATGTATTTACACCACTTAAGATAATATATGTGCACAAAATAACATGTGTTTCAAAGAAGGCAAATTGAGACAAAAAATACTTTAATGATTTTGTACTTTTTGAACCATAAACCACATGACAGAGAGATCATAAAATGGATGTGTAAATACCAAAAATTATATATAGAAAAATAATAAAGTAAATTCAATGTATTTATATACACCATCTGGAAAAAATGAGTTGGTGAATATTGCATGCGTCTCACAAAAGTAAAAATTGAGTCAAAAATCCCTTACTACTTGTGTTACATTTGAATCACAAGACCTATAAAATAATAACATAAATTAAAACATTTAATATCCTAGAATAAACGAAATTCATGATATAACATGTCATAAAAAAATATATACACCACATAAAAGAAACTAGTGATTAATATCATAAACAATCCCAGGTACTATGGTAACCTGATAACCGAGCTGACTCTAACATAGCCCAATGGGAATACTGGATCCCCATGGGTTGGAAACTAGCACATGGAATCATAAAACATGAAGGTTTCAACAACGTTTCCACAAAACGTAGTAGAATAGAGACAGAATAGTCAATATGCATATAAAAGAAACTCCAATAGGATAAATGTACAAGAAGTCTACATGGAATTAAAGACAAATATACCACAACCCAAGAACCCAAATAGGAAAAACATCCCATGTCCCTAAGGTCAAAACTCACCACACCAAAGGTTCAATATATGGGTCCCCCTCCAAGAGATCCTTTCCCCTTACACAAACATGGAATGAGATAATCTACAAACACCCAAAGGCACAAGTAGGGTGTGATCTAAAAATCCTAGTAGGTTATCATAAAGGATTCCATAATAAATAGAAATATTATATTAACCAATGAAATTATTTCAATTTTTTAAATAAACATTTTTTGGAATTTTCAAATCATATTTAAAAAAACCATGCTATATAGTTAAAATGATAGGAAAATAATTTAAGAAAAGGATTTAAAAGTGTTGAAATATTTATGAAACAATGTATTAAATAAAATTGTTACATAAAATAGATTATGTCAATCCAAAAGGAATGTAATGAACTTTTAAAACATTGGCATACATTTATATCTCAAATATAAAACAAGCAAGAAACATGGTCATCTTTCGAATAGCTATAAAATTTAAGGTTACTAGACTCTGTACTCTCTAAGTGATCTCAGTAATATGTGTATACACACATCCCTATGAAACTGGGGAAAGGCAACTCGTCAACATCCCATTAGGGATGTGACCCACTGCATGTATGTTTGAAATCATTGTAATCGTGTAGAGTGTGTAGAAATAACTCACCAACTAGCTAAGGCTTGCATGATCTTTTACCCAATCAATGTTGGCAAATTTATTTATTAGACTACTTAAAATACAATTAAATCCCATTATTCCATTACAATTCCAATTTTCCATTTTAATCCAAAATGGGTATTAATCAAAAAACTTCAAAATTAATGAAATAAATCCAATGGGTTTCTATAAAAAAAATCTCCCTTTGTGACATGTTTGAAATAAATTAAAAACCAATTCCATAAATTTCACATTTCATTTCCACAATTAAATTCAATAATTTAATTGAACTTGTTTCCATAAAAATTTCAATTTAAATTAAACAATTAAATAAATAAATTTATATAAACCCACCCCAATTCCATGTGATATGGCTTTTTCCAATTGTCATTCCAAAACCTTTCCTAATCTCTCAGTTCACTAGAATTGGATTTTTATTACATCAATTGAAATTATGTTTGAGCAACTGAATTTAAATCAATAGTTGAAATAAATCATGGGATTCAATGATAATCAATTTAGTTAAATATAAAAAAATCACATACCTTTTCCCAATACTCACCACTCTCAATAACACCCTTCAAAGAGAAAAAATGTGTAGAATGCCTCGAAACACAACATAGAAATGAGATCTCAAAAACTTTAACATAGATACATCAATTTTAGGATGATATATTTAAATAAAAATGGATGATAATGGGAGAATGATCAAGAATGAGGGAGAAATATTACCTGAGAATCACACCGAAAGCACAATGATGATCAAATGCCAAACAAGAGGATATGAATGGGTTTTAGGGCTTAAAGATCTCATGGGGAAGTCCTTAGGATGAGGGAGGAGAAACTGAAGTGCATGAGAAAATATATCTTATTTTTTATTTATGTTTAATAAACCACATTTGGGGTATTACATGATGTGTAATACCCTTTCATGTTGTGAAATAGTTAATTTCGGTAACTTCCAAAAAACGTGTCAACTTGAATTAAAAATCGATGCTCTAAGTTTAAAAATGATCTTTAAATCATTCATTGTGTGTAAAGCCTCTTTAAGAATTGAAACATTTAAATCATGAATCCTTTCATGACTTGCCTCCAAAAACCATTACACATTGTGTAATCCAATTACATGGTGTGTAACCCTCTAGAATCATGCATAAAATGCCAGCTAAAGTTGAGAGTCCAACAAAACTCATACTTCACCATTAAAGGTATCTTTAAAATTCATTCTCAACCATACCCAATCAAAAAAAGGGAAATACATGACAAGGATAAAGGTATACACGTCATATCAGTAATGGGATTTCATAGTTAATATGGAATAAGTCTCCTAGAAATAAAAGTGAGACTAGAAATCCCCTTACTACTAGTGGAACATTTGAATAATGAGAATTATGAAAGAATAAAATCAATTTTTACGTTAAATTTCATGAAATAATTTAAATTCATGATATAACATTTCATTGTGAAGTGTATTAAACAAAATAGATGAATGGTAAATATGGAAAAAGTCTCATAGATATAATATTAAGATTTAAAATCCCCTTACTACTTGAGTAACTTTTGAATCATGATCCCCATGAAATAATAACTATAAATGGTGTTTAATATATCATTAAAATATCAGTAATCATGATAAAATATGTTTAAGTTAATCATTTACACCTCTAATAAGAATGTAGGTTCATATAATAACATGTGTCTAAGTGAAGAATAATTAAGACGAAATTACCTTACCCATTTGGTAACTTCTTAATCATAAAACCCATGAAATAGAGATCATTAAATGAATAAGTAAATAACCATGAATTTAATAATAATAATAATCATATAATAATTTTATGGTATGTATATACACAACAAAAAAGAAACAATTTGTGAATAAGGCAGAAGTCTTGTATAAAAAATGTGAGATTAGAAATCATTTTACTACATGGGTAACTTTTGAATCATAATCCCCATCAAACAATAACAGAAATTTATACTTTTAATATCATTAAATAATATAAATTCATGATATAACATGTCATATGAAAGTATATACACCACATAAAATAAATTATTGGTGAATATGGCATGTATCTCACAGACATAAAAAGTGGGATGAAATTCCCTTACCATAAGTCTTAACATTCTTTGTACATCTTCAAAGATTCTATATAACAATTGTAAGTTTATTATACATCTAAAAAATAAAAATATTCTTATATATTATACCATATATGATTTTATTATGCCTTTATATTACTCATTTTTTAATTTTTTTTGTTAATGTTACATTTCAAGTAATAACTATTATGTTTATATATATATTTTGACTTGTCATTTCTTGATCCTATTACATAGATCATGATTTTATTATTTAAAAAGTTTAAAAAATGACATAAATGTGACATATATTCATTATAAAATAATTTTTAATAATCTATAAAATATATAAATATGAAATGAAACTCACAATTCAGGGATATGGTAGGCTATACATATGCATGAATGATGATTCGATTTTATTATCGTATTTTTTTTAAAAAAAGGAATGTAAATGATATATATATATATATATTATATTTATAGTAAAATTAATATTTCATATATATAATATATTTTTATTAATGTAATACATAATACATTCCATGTAATGTGTAAATGAATCACATTGCTTTGAGGATGCGGTAGCCCACACTTCCACAAACGAAGTTATCATATTCCCACAACAAGTAATGAATGTGGGCATGTGTTATATAATTAATAAAAAAGTATAAATAAATCATAAATATCATATATATTTATAATATAAAAAAATTAATTCCAACATTATTACCAACATTTAAAGGTGACAACGGAATAATAAACGACATCGTTTCACGAGGCGTTAGTATGTCATACACATGAAAAATGATTGTATAACTCATTTGATAGAAATGTGTGAATGTAGGTTATAAAAATAAATTAAAAAATTCTTTTTATATTTGGGATACTTATTTAATTATATAATTATGATATAGTAGTAATATAAGGGGTGGAGAAACAAATAAAACAAAATTTCTCCTTGAAGAATGTTACCTCTTCTTTAAGTAACTCCTTTTGGATTGCTCCAGAGGACTATTTGGTTAGATATTTGCCCAAATTAATGATTATAGGACTACATGATGTATTTTTGAATCTTATTTGTGTAGGTTTTTTCTTATCCAAAGGGATTTAGATGTGTGAAATAGTGAAGAGGAGGGGTGATTCCCTTTTATAATGGATGAGAAGTGGCATTCTTGTAAATACAAAAAGGTAAACACTATTGAAAGGGATCACTTCAATAATGTGCCACTAATAATTTTAAATTTAAGATAATATAGGCTAAATGGGATAAATATTTGAATAAAATGGGTTTTGGACCCGTTTATATTTCATTTACGCCTTTATGTTTAAGTATAGTCCCTTGGTAAACTTGTTTTTCTCTTTATCAATTTAATTAATTTTAACTACTTTCAATAATTTTTTTAGTCAAAAATAAATTTGAACATATTAAAAAATATAAATTATAATTATTCCAAATATGTAAAATAAATTAATATTCCAATAAAATAATTGGATGAAATTAATTAAAAATTAATCATGAATACGGGATGAAACAACTGGTTTTTAATTTGAAAAGTTCAAATGATTAAAATGTTTTTATATTAAATATCTTTTTAAAATCAATTTATATATCCTAATTTATATTTTGTGACATAAAATTGAACTAATTATAGTTTAAAAACAATTTAAAAAAATTACTACATAAATAAATTATAAAAAATGACGTTTTCAATTAAAATTCTATGTTTTTCACTACTTATCAAAAAATAAAACTTCTCAGAAATAAATACACATAAGTAACCAAAAGTAAAATATGTTTCATTATTTCAAAAATTAATATTATTTTTTCAAATAAAAATTATAAAATTTTCAAAGATTATATTTATAATACATGCCCTATTAAAAGGCGGTAAAATTTCATTTTAGAAAAATACATCATTTTATAGCTATTATTGGATTCACTCATGTCTCTTGTCTATAAAAAACATAATATGAATGTTAAACAGTTTATTGAATATATAACATATTATTTTCATTAAAATAATTCATATAAAGAATTTTTTTCTTTTATTGAAACAAAACATGTTTGTGGATAGAAAGTAATTTTTCATAAAATGAAGTTATTTATTTTGAAATAGTTATTATATTCATTTATAATTAATTGAAATCCAAATAATTAATTTTTTAAATATCAATAAAAAATATTTTCATAATTTAGTTAATATTTTTTAAACCCATCGTTCTAATGGATAGTTTATTACTATAATAATATTTTAATAATATTATTAATAATATTTTGAAGTTTGGAAAAACTAGGTCTTGTGTGTAATGAATTATATCTAAAAGACTCGATATTGCATGATCCACAAGATAAACTCATTATTGCGTGTAACCAAAGAATAACATGGTATATCATGCAACGTAATCCATAAAATAATTTTAATTTATTAAAAAAATTAATTCACAAAAACATGTTTTGTTACATTATACCCCGTAATAAAAATTTCAACCTAGAAATTAATATAGGTTATCAATGCATTAAAAAATGAAAGTTCATTTCATAGAAACCCACATCATAAAAATTAATACTAAAATATCCTTTAAAAAAATAATGTTGGAAACATAACTATTACCAAAAGTAACTCATAATGAGGTTTCAACAGAGGATAAAATAAGTGGGATGTCATTATTTAGATATGGAATAATAACATAAATAATTATAGATAGTAGAGATCACTAATCACAAGAAAATGGGTGATCTATATAATGTTAACAATCACAAAACCATAAATCAACAATGATCTATGTGACTATTTTATTAATTATAAATGATGGTACTATGATAACATTTTTGTTTCAAGATCCTTTTCTTAATGATTATGAACATTAACAGGAAGATATAATTACTTGATTTTAGTAAAATCTCACCTTATAGTTGTGCCCTGATCAATACCCACTACATCTCTTACTCTTAGAAATAACAGTGAATTATTCATCCTTAAAGCACTAACAGATCATGATATCTATAAATAGAATGATATTTCATTCCACCCATATTTATTTAACATCACACCAAAAAGGATAGAATTGTTTATCCAATATGCATAAATCCTCATACGGTGAAATACTAATTAAATCCCTAAAGAGTCATTTGATGTTTATCTTAAACTATTTCATAAATGGTTAAACTTGAAATCCTTCCAAAAGATGAAAATCTAAAATATTATAAAGAAGGCCAGTAAGCTTAACATCAACTCCACATATAACATAAAGTAGCTCGTGGTTTCCACATTCTATACATTTGAATACCTTCATCATATATTCTCTTTAAACACATCAATAACTTGAATTACCATTAATAATTTTGGAAAAAATCCTTGATTCCTTAATCCAAATATTTTTGATATATTACTTGAATCCAAGAATGACATAAACACTAAAAATAATTATATACACCACTTTTCAAAAAATTATTTATTAGTTTTGAGGTCATCAATACAATCCAATTTACTTTATCCATATCAATAATCCCTTTATCTAAGCTAAAAACAATTTTCTCAACCTCAGGAACCAATTAAGGGTTAAATTCCCCTAATCATAATATCTCATTTCCAATAAGTAACTTTTCTATGTCATTAGCACCATTCAATATATATTTTTAAATAATAAATTAAAAACATATACTTCATTATTCTTATAATAAAATTATTGAATTAAAAAAAATACACATAAACCACCCCACTTATTTATCAAACCATTAACTAGGCTTCATCATCTTATTCCTTAAATCCCATTACCTAAAATATGAAATATGAATCATGTATTAACATTCTTAAAATTCAATTTAATAATTCTTATGAACAATACTATTAGAATAGAACATACCTTTAATATGTCACTTCTGTTCTACTCGTCATTAGTATTAATTCCATTACTCATACAACCTTGATCATTTCCTTAATAAGATTTCCCATTTTGAAATTTACTTTCATAAATCCCTTACATTATATATTTGAATAATTTGAATGTCGATGATACCTTAGGGGGTTCATTATTCCCATATATTGCATCAACTAAAATTTTTATTTTCCCCTTGATGTTACCAACTTTGTGTCCTTATTTTCCATAGTCAAAAAAAGCTTCTTATTCGATTAAGACATCCAGTTGGGTGTTTCTTGAAACATTATCTACATAAAAGAAATTGGATCTTATTTCATCTATGGTATCAATTACATGAACTCTTAGTGAACTATTTCCTTCTCTTATTTGGTGTTTTTGAGAGTTGATTAAGGTACAATTTTTAATCATGTTCTGTGAAAACTAATTGGGCATGATCCCTGCATCCTTAATTTCAGTGATCATCCCATTTGAATTCTCATCATCAAATTTTCCATCACATTCAATGTAAACTACATCCTTTATGTTTCTTCCATTGACTAAAACCTAAATGTGTAGTGTTAGTAACACTTATCATAGTAGAAATGATTATAATAAAAAAATCACTAATAGGATCTCTGAATCATGCCACTAAATTCTTTTATCTATGAAACCTTAGGTTTATACTTTCTTATACATAGTAATATTCTATTTAAATCCATTTTTGTTGTTTATAAAAAGTAATTATTCCTAAAGAATATCCCCTAGAAGTTTCAAAATAGGTGTGAAGTAAGGCTTATTTTCATGCACTAGTTCGTGATCTAGTCTAGCTCAATATGATTTTTTGAAGATCGTTACCCCGAAGTACAACTATGCTAAATCAACATCCACTTGTAGTATCTAAACATGGATGTATTTCTAGGAAACCACTAATTTTATCCTTTACCCAAATTTCATAATATTTTCATATACTTAGAATCATCCTCACAATTATCCTTAGAGATATCCTTATAAACATTCTTCGAAATAATCCTAGGTACATCAATAAATTTTTACCATCTTAGTTTCCAAATGTTGATCAATCCTTTACTTTTATGCCAACTATATCAACCCAAGATTAACATACAAGGATATTACATCATTTTAGATGAATATTATACACATTAAAAAATTAATTCCCAAGTAATAAAATAGTTTAGTTTATTAAGAAACATGGAATATATTCTCTTAATTTAGTTAAATTTCTTCAAAATATCCCATAAATATTTTCCTATTTCATACTCCTAACTATAACCTTTCCTCATAACTTGGGGAAAGGAAACATAAGAAAGAGTGAGATCAAATTCTTAGTAAGAATAAAAATAAAGGAGATACTTAATAATAACATGTAAATAAGGGTATATGAACATGAGATCACATTTGAATATCATATCCTACATATCAAAGATCATAATCACGAGTCATGGAATAATGGTTGATAGTTTATAAGACATGAATCATAAGTAAATAGAAGAATATGAGTTATTAAATCATATCAATGGTATAATAAATTGACTTTTTGAATACACATAAGCATAAAAAATCATTCTTTATAAGTCACAGATCATTGAAAAAACTTATCAGGGAACTTTGTAGGGGATTCACCTACTAGGCGAGACACACCACCATCTACAATGGAATGAATTTCCTTTTAGTGGAGTGGGTTCACTTCCCAAACCATCATAGTAGTCATGTATCACTCCCAAGACCGTATTAGTAGTTACGATTCACTCCCAATACCATATTAGTAGTAAATGTTCTCTTACAAGACCATATTTCAAGAAAAATTAACTTATTAAGCTATTTTCAGTCATCATTTTATCCATGTCTATCTCATGAGATATAAATCTTTACCCAATGCATTATAGGGATATATAGGCCCCACTCATCACATAATGGGAACCATATTTATGTCGGCCAATAGATCATATAACCTTTATCATATCATAACAAATAAAAAGAAATGGGTATTATAAACATTTCATTATATCATGACGTATGGAAAAGCGACAGGTTTCATAACCATTTCATAATATCAAAACCCATGAAAAGAATTGGGTTTTATCATGGTATAAACCATGGATTAAAAATAAGTTTTTTAAATAACTTTTTCTCTTCAACAAAAACCATTCAAAGAATGAATAATTTCATTTTCCATAGATCATACCCCTAGTAGAGAATAAACTATATCATAGGATTTAATCTTAGATGAAAAATAATTCTGTAAAATAATTTCAAAAATCATTCTTTAGTAAAATATTCTTTTCACTTTGGAAAAAAAATTTTAGAACATAAAACCTTTTGAAAACCATTTTTATTTGAAAATGAACTTGAAAACTTATAACGGATGATGTCAAAAACATTTCAAACACTTTTTAAAGAATAAACAATTTAAATTTATTTTCCATGAAAATGAGAATAAAAAATCATTTAAAAACATTTTCAAAAACAATTTTAGAAAACATAGTTTTTGAATAAAAATATTTCTATACAAATAGAGAAATAAGATCAGATTTTCTTAAAACATCATCTTAATTAACTTAAGTACCATAGAGTGAAAAAATGGAACCATTGCAACAATATGTCATTAATAATCAGAGTATAATAAATTTAATTAGAATTAATGAGATATTTATCCGAATATTTCATCAATGGAAGCATAATCATAAGCAATCCTATTAAACGATGTGATTGTATTAAGAAACTATTACCACATTGGTAAATTTTTTTCAAAAAAACAGGAAAACATATCATTAAATTAAGTTTAAAAAATAATTAAAATAAGTGGATTCATTATATAACATGTATGATGGGTAGTATATACACATCATAAATGTATATATGTTCATAACATTACATGTTTCTCAAATAAGGAAAACTGAGATGAAAATACGTTACCAATTTGGTAGATTTTGAACCACAAACCCCATGAAAGTTAAATCCTCGAGTGGATATTTAAATACCAAAATTATACATAGAAAAATGATAAATTAAATTCATCTACAATATATACACCACATAGAAGAAGGATGTAGTGATTATAACATGTGTCTCACAAAATTTAAAAAGTGTGAAAAAAAATTCTTGAACAACTTGAGTAAATTTTGAAACCTAAGACCCTTGAAAGAATAAAATCAATTGAAACTTTTAATATTTATAAATAATTAAAATTAGTGATATATAAATTTATATTTAAGTATATATACCACATAAGAATAGTAAAGAAATAAAATCAATTGAAAATTTTCTCATCATTAAATAAATTAAATAAATGATATAAAATGTCATTGTTCATTAAATACAAAAAAATAGAAATAAGTGGTGAATTTTGTATAAGTCTCACAAAAATAATAGTAAGAGTAGAAATCCCCTCATTACATGAATAACTATTGAATCATGATACCTAAGAAATAATAACATTACATGAATCATATAATATAATTAAAATATGGATTTTAAATATAAATCATTCCAAGGGTTTTATTTAATCCTCAAAAAATATTGTAGGTTCATAAAATAACATGTGTCCTAAAGAAGGAAAATTGAGAGAAACATTACCTTACTGATTTGGTAACTATTGAACATTAAAACCCATGAAATTGATATCATGAAATGGATATTTAAATACCAATAAATTTATGGATATTAATAATAAAATAAATTCATGTTCATTGTAAACACCACAAAAAATAAATAAGTGGTGAATAAGGCAGAAGTCTCACAGATATAAATGTGAGACTAGAAATCCATTTTCTACTTGAGTAACTTTTGAATCATGATCCACTAGAAAGAATTAAATCAATTAAAACATTTCATATCATGAAATGATGAAAATTAATGATATAACATGTCATAGTCCTATATATAGTTAACATAAAATAAATTATTGGTGAATATGGCATGAATCTCACAAATAAAGGAAGTGAGATGAAATTCCATTACCTTAGGCCTTGAAGTTATTTATACATGTTCAAACATATACTATAGTATATATAAATTTATTTTACATATAAAAATGAAAAATATTATTACATTTTATAAAATAAATGACTAAATTATGGCTTTATATTACTTATTATTAACAATATCATGTTAAAGTTGCATTTTGGATAATAACAGCATTGTTATTCATATATGTTTTGACTTGTTATTTCATAATCCTTTTAGTTAGATAATGATTTAATTATTTAATGAATTTAAAACAATATATAAATTTTATATATATACATTATTAGTAATTTTATAACAATATATTATATATTTAAATAAGAAATGATGCAAACCATTCATTGGGACGGTAGGCCATACGTACGCAAGGGGGTTGTTTTTATTTATTTTCTTGTCGTATTTTTAAAGTAATAACACTAAATGATATATATATTTTCTTTAATAATGAATTATTATTTCATATATATCATATATTTTTATTAAACACTTCCTCAATATATTCCATGTAAAGCATGAACAAGTCACATCGCTTTGAGGTGGTGGTAGTCCATATATCCCAAACGAAGTTATCGTATTCCCATAAAAGGGAAACCAGGAAGGTATGAGTAAAATAATAATTATATAACAAAAAATATATCTTAGAAATTATATATATCATATAAAATATTAATTCTTTATTTGTTACCAATCATTATAAGTGCTAATGGTAGAATCAATGACATCAGTTTGTGAGGCGGTAGTCCGCCGTACATGCGAATAATGAATGTGTATCCCATTATTTGAAAGTGTGTGATGTCGTAGATCATACCCATATAATAAAAATACATCAGTATACTTATGATACTTATGTCATTATATAATATTGACATAAGAAGAATTGAATGGGTGGAGAAATAAATAAGACAAAAGTTCTCATTGAATAATGTTACCTCTTCTTTACAGAACTCATTTTTCCACCAATAAACCTTTATCGTCTGATTTTTTTCCAAAATTCAGGATTCTATAATGATAGGAGGAATTTTTTAAGATTATTTGGGTATTTTTTGGACAATAAAATGTCTTGAGAGGTGTGAAGAATCGAGGGGGTGAGTTCCCTTTTGTCGTAGAGGAGTGGCATGGTTGTTAAAAAAAGGTAAACACTGTTGTGAGGTATCCCTTGAATCATGCGTATCCAATAAGAGTCCATTTTTTATGAAATAGGGTTTTTAGTCTAAATGTATCAATAAAATGGCTTTTTACACATGTATAGTTAATTTTGGCTCCTTAAGATAAAGTTTAGCCCCTTGGTAAACTAATTTTTCCCTTAATCACTATAATTAATTTTAACTTCTTTCACTAAAATTTTTGATAAAAAATTAAGTTCAACATATTATAAATTATAAACTATTGTGATTCTATATATGGAATCCATTTTCTGAAATTCCCATCACATAAGTGGTATAAATTAATTTAAACATAATCCCACAAATGGGACGAAACAATTGATTCTTACTGCGAAAAGATAAAAGGTTTAAAATATTTTATATACAATTTAAATGTGAAATAGTTTCTAATGACCTAAATTGAATTAATTTATGTATAATTGAAATAATTATAATTTTAAAAAAAATAAAATATAATCGAATAATATAAATAAATTAGATTAAAAAAATTCGATTAAAATTATGCGTTTTTCTTTAATCGTTAAAAAATGAAACTTCAAAGAGAAATTAAAACAATTAACCTTAATATAAGATGTTTATTTCACATTAAAATTTTAATTTAATTTTAACAAAAAAAATTTAATATTTTCAAAAATTATATTAATAATATGTGCACCATTAAAATTTGGAATAATTACTTTTTAGAAAAATACATATATTATGTGTAAAATTATATTTTTCATATATCTAGTCTATAAAACACATTATATGAATGTAGAATGGTTTATTTCATATATAAGATATAAATTTCATTAAAATCATTCATAAAAAAAATTCATTAATTTATTGAGAAAATACATGTTTTTTCATAGAAATATAATTTTTTAGAACATGAATTTCTTTATTTTCAAATATTTATTACATTAATTTATAATTAATTTTTTCAAAACAATTAATTTTATAGAAATGAATAAACCATGTTCATAATTTATTTAATCTTTTTCATACGCTCCATTCCAACAGCTAGGTAATAACTTTAATAATATTTTAATAATATTATTAATAGTATATTGTAGTTTGGTAAACCTAGGTCTTGTGTGTAACAAAAACTATCAAAGAGATGCGGTATTATGTGTGCTACATGACAAAATCAGTTTTTTTCTACTGAATGATTAAGTTGTTGTTGCAATAAACACAATCCATCAAATAAATTTAATTTATTAGAAAAAAATTAACTCAAAAAAACTCAAGGTGTTAGAGAGACAATAGTTTCATACTTCCTTGTTAAAAAAGTGTTACACAACAACACAAGAAATACGAATTCTGAATGATGAATTATTTAAAAAAAATTTATACTGATCTTCCTTTTGATCCATTAATATAATAAATTATTGTATGTAGATAAAATAAAGAACTTCACTGAACATATTCATCCTCAAAACACTATCTGTTGACTTATCAATTATATACTTCTCATAGAGTATATGAAATTATCTTGAAGTGCTTAAAATAATTATGGAATATCATCTGTATCATTCGGTTAACTATTTAAAAAATTATACTTCTTATTGAACTCAAAATTTCACTCATATACACTGAAACACACAAACTACAAATAATTTTATTTATTCATGAACTATATCTGCACTTATATATACTACTACAAACTTATAACACAATATTTTATTCATTCACAAACTTGATCTCAACACTAGGAGAAACAAATGATTTTCTCCAAAACACTAAATTGTTTTTCAATTCCTATAAAATAATATTATAATCACCACCAAATCTATTGGCAATTAATAGATTCTATCAAGCTGGTTATCACATGATGATTATGCGATCATGTGAGGAAGTTTAAATAGGGATTTATCTAAACATCCTCTTAAAAACACCTCATCTATAAACCATTTTATTCATTGAAGCTTCATTTATAGTCATCATGTATTTCATGTATTATCTCTTAGTTCTACATGAATAGTTTCAAATTGATATATTCTTGGTTTCTAAATTAATAGTCTACAATGAAAATCCAACCGTATATGAGTAGAACCCCATAGGGAAAGCTACTTCATATCTCCACAAAGTAGTTTCATCCGTGAACTATGAACATCCACATATCAATCATCATCTTTTCATCTATCTTCATTTGTGAACCACATTTCGAAAGGAACCATCTTTATAACACATGGTTCAACCAAATGGTTATCCAAAAATTCACCTTCTATTCACAGTAACTCATCAACTACAAAATACCATCATCACGAACTACATGGAAACCCTCAAAGGACCATCTGAAAATCTTTTCTTTTTCTATTGATCACAGGATTATTTATCCACTTCCAAGAATCATGTTCATGAATCAATATTCATCCATATAACACCTTCTTCCTCTATAGAAATTTTTTTCAGTTTACACATTAATCCTATCAAATAACTCTTCCATCAAATCATCACTGAAAATCTTTTTATTTCTTTGAAAAATAAACACCTATCCAAATTTTCAAACTCCATAAGTATCTTGGAAGGTACCACATGGAATTTGGGCATACGGGTGATTAGTCTATAAACCCTCATTCAAGAGCTATGTATTTTTAAAAGAGATCACTCACAAGAGGGAGAATAAGTTCTTTGTTAAATATTTGTCGACTCTCATTTAAATCAAGTGATCAAATCATAAGGCCATGAAATTTTCATGATGTCAAATGATGGGTGAACGACACCTTGTAGGTGTTTTTCGACATCAAACTCGATAGGGTTTGGGGCCATGGCTTAATATGAAATACACTTATTTTAGTGAACAAAAATTACATCAACCTCTGGTACCCCCCATACCATCCTTTTCTTATTCCCCCTCGCATGGTGGAATAGCCTCTACTCCATATTCTCTATGGGCCTTAATATATGAGCCTATGCAGGCATGATTTTTCCTCCACCCTTGCTGCCTATTGGCTTAGCCTAGGATAGTTACTTTATTATTGGTTGATGATTTAGGGTCCCACATATGGACAACGTTGAGATGACTAGGTTTGGACCTTAGGTTGGCCAATTTTTTAAGTAATCCACTTTAAAATACATAGAAAAATATCCATGTATAGAAATTTAATTCCATACCAAACCAAAATCCTTAAATCCATTTTTCATGTTCATAATGAATAGTATATATTATATATTTTCTTGGCCATCCCAAATTAATCTTCCTTTAAAACTACCATACATGTTGTAAACAATATGTACTCAATTACCCGAGTATTTTTTCATTAATTTCAACATGACAATCATCATAATTAAATATCAAGAAGAAATTTCCAAGCATGATAATCAATGTCAAATAAAGAATAATTTTTCAAGTGTGGAAACCAATCAAAACTCAAAAATTGATTATGTATAATGAATAATTTTTTAGGGGACCCCTTCGCAAATAGATATTTTTGATGGGGTCCCATTTAAAATAACTAATCACTGAAATGGAATCAAAAAAGTCATTTTTTATGATGAACCACTAAAAAAATATGTTTTGATATGATAGGGAGGCCTATTAAGAGGAGTTTTTTTACATATTATTTAAACATGTATTTTTTATGGGACTATATCTAATCGTATAAAAAATATTAAGAAAATAAAATAATAAAAGAAATTAAAAAAATTAATAAATAAAAATATAAACATAAAAAATAAAAAAAATATTACAAAAAATATTTACATTCAAATGTTAAAAAAATTAATGTGTTCAGTACTATAGAATGGGAGTGGGAGGGGAGGGTTATCTAGAAGAGGATGGGGAGAGAACACTATCCCCCCACCTTGAGCTAGTTATTTCACATACTCCATCATATGATCATACTGATACCGGTACCTTCATCGCATCTCCTGCTACTGCTAATGGTGCTATCAATGGAGCTATTCCTACTCACTATGCTTGGCCTTTATAACCTCACAATGAGCCCATAGTTGCTCCTAATACTATGAGACCTCTGATGAAGACTCTCTATGATCTATAACACCCAGAGATTTTATGAGATACATTCTTTTTAATTTCTTTCATATCTTCTGTTATATGCTACACCAAGATTATCTTGCACTATACGAAACACTATATTAGATTGTAGTATACGCAACACTGTTCTTGGATTGTGTTACACACAATTTCATGTTCATTTGATTGTAGTTATTCTACGCAACATTGAGTGTGTGTGTGTATTTATATATTCAATGTATAAATTAAATATGGTTGGATTCTGTTAGACGCAACAACAAAGGAGTTTTTCACTACACACAACCCTAACTTGGCTTGCGTTACATGCAATCGTGACCTTCCTCGATAGCGTGTGTATTACACAATATCGGTTTTCACTAAACAACGATGTATTTTTATAATATTATTATGGAATAGCCTCTAGGAATAGTATTAACTACATTTTTAATTTTATAACATTATTATTCATCTTACAAATTTTCTAAAACAAGGTATATGAACAAAATAAAATTTTCAGGTAAAATAAGTATTTTTCAAATAATGCAGTTTTGCCGCCTTTTGATGGTGCACCCAATTTAAATCTAGTTTTTGATAGGTTTATAAGTTAAATTTGACAAAATAAAATTCCTCCTTGGAATAAGGATATAAAAATTTAATTTGGATAATTTTTCATATTATTCTGATAACTTTCATATTTTAATGAATAGTAAAAACATGGTATATTTTAATTAAAAACAAATTTTTTCATCACAATAGTTTATATGGATATATTATCTTTTTAATTGGTTTTAAAGTGTAATTAGAATATACTTTTACCATTTAGTCCAATTTTGGTCATTGAAATTAATTTCACTTTGAAATTGGACATAAACAGGTGATGATCTTTTGATAGTTATTGTTTCTTAGAAACACACTATTTGTTTTGATAATGGGAATTAATTTTAAAATTAATTAATTCCACTTATATGTTTTGAATTTTGAAAAATGGACATAAATTTTGAATTAAGAATATCAAATAAATCTTAGGCTGAATTTTTGGTGTTTTTTTTGAAAAACTTCAATTTTTGATGAATAGTGAAACCCCTTAATAGTAGTTAAAAAACTGACGGTTTCATTTAAATGAAATTTTACCACTTCTTTGAATTGAATTTCAATAATACAACATACATGGTTATTATAAATAACTAAAATGTGGTTCAATAATATGAAAATATTTTTTGGTGAATAGTAACTTTTGACTTTTATTTACTACGGTTAAATGTAAATAGGGTAATTCGAGGGTAAAAGAATATTATAATAATTCAAAATTACCTTAAAACTTGTAATAATCTTATTGGATGAGTAGTGGCCGACTATGGGCATCCTTGGGTCGATTTTGGGACCCCATTGAGCCACTTGGTAGTGATAATGACAATTCGGATTAATTAATTTAATGTAAAGACAAAGTTGACATTAACAAAAATCTTTAAGTAATTAATTTTTATAAGGGGTTATATAAATTATCATTTCATATATAAATATTTGTTTGAAAGCTAAAACTATTTCCTACATTATGGTCATTTTTTTATACTTTTTAGACATCAAATAAATTAAATTATTTATGACACAATAATGGTGCAGTATTTACCTCATTAATAAATGATTTAAATAAATAAGATAATAATGATTAAAATTTATCCAAAACATGTCCAATTCTGATTGGATGATTTTATTTTGACCATGAGTCATCCGATCTTCATATTTAATGATGTATGGACCTTTTTAAAATGAATATAAGTTTATTATAAAATAATATTTTCACATTTTCCAAAAGAGCCCCCCCCCCTTGTAAAAGGATAGCATTTCTATCCAATTCCTCACACCTCTCAAGCCATTTGGCTCATCCAAACTCTGCCAAATTAAACTCCCTACATCCCTCTCCTCCTCTTAGAAGACTTACCTTAGGCAGAAAGAACTCCAAGAATTCTTTTTGGTTCATACTAAAGGAAGTTACCCAAATTAAAGGAGATTAAAGAACGATCGAGTCAAGTCAGACACAAGGTAAGGGAACATCTTAACCAAATTTCCGTTCATTGGGTTAATCTTCTATTTCTTGTTTATGTCGTACTTTGATTATGTGAGAAATGAATTTTTATATCTTATCACGTATTTATACTTTCTTTATGTGCCCTTATAGTGAATACACATAAGTGATCTATTTTATTTTAAAAAAAATTATTTGTGAGGGATAACATTTCCAATATCATTTTTATCCAAGTTTGTTTATTAGTATTTATTTACTCGGGTCATATTTATCATCCATGTCTCTGTTTTCTAAAAATGGTTTCATGAATGATTAAAGTCCTTTTTAACCATTTTTGACTTTTAATACATTTTCTGTAAGAAATCTTTCTTTCTTTTACCATACAAGGTACTTTTTGACTTTTCCAAAGAAAGTACGAGAAGAATTTTAATTTTAACTTATACGGCGTGAACGGATTTTTATGGTTTCATAACGCCTTATTTTGATGAAGCTTACTCTACAATATATTATGAATATTTTCAAAAAAAATCTTTTATTTTAAAATTTCATGAAATTTTGCGAATAGAAAATGATTTTGAAGAAGAATGGTTAATTTCCTCAAGAATTCATTTCAAGTGTTTTATCAAAACTATTTTCCATCCAAGATGACATTATTTAGTATGTTTCTGCTTCAAGTATAATATCTCCAATATTTAAATGGTGTGATTCTTCTTATGATGAATGATATCCATTTATTTTTTATGGATTATGTTATGATGGGATGATGTTTATGAAACCCATTTTATTATTTTGGTTATGATGGATGATTTATGTTTATTTTGTGGCAAAAGTACGAATGATTTCATTATGAGATGGGTGGGACCTATATCTCCCTCCAATGCATTGGGTAAAGATTTATATCTCATGAGATAGACATGGATGGAATGGTAAGTTAATCTGGTTCAGTGATACTGGACTAGAACGAAAAGTTAACTCGATTCAGAAAGGGACTTTGTCCACTAAGATGGTCTTGGCAGCAATGCCTTGGCTACTATGGAAATCATAAAAAGTGCTCAATGGTTTCCACAATTACATGATTTTTTATCATGATTTTTTATCAAGATTGATGTTCCCTTATGATACACACTTTATGTACTTCCAAGATTTATGTCTTTTCTCAAGATTTTGATTTATAAACATTATGTTCATGTTTTTAAGATCAAATGTATATGGTTTGTTTTATTTTCTCCATTCTTACCCTTACTGAGTATTTGAGCTCATCCTTTATATGTTTTCTTTTCCCCAGGATTTAAAGAAAGGTTTTAGGTAAGAAATCCTAAAGGGGAAGATCTTTACGGGAGATGTTGAAGATCTTTTACCATGATTAGAAGATTACGTTCCGAGTTTCCAAAGAAGCTAAACTATTATGGTCCTTTAGTGTCTGTTTTTGTTATGTATTAAGTATTCCGCAAAAGTAATGTATTGTCTATGTACATCAAGATTTGGGTCTCTACATTTGGTATTAGAGGAAAGGTTTAGTTAACCTTTGGAAACAAGGATGTGAAAACTTTAGTGAGATCCCTAGAGATATTTCTATGGTATGTCTAGGGATGTCCCTAAGGTTAAGTATAATTATAGGTTACAGCCCTAGAATTACGGTAAAAATCATAGAGTTAAACCTAACATGTTAGGGATTGAAAGTACTCCCCTATTGAATATGTTGTTTTTCTAGTATGATTTTTGCCTCTCATACTATTCTTTTTGGGTTTTAAGAACTGGCAGGCAATAGGAGGATTCATGTTAATGAAGAATATAATGGACAATGGAATGATATTATTTATGATCAACCAAATGAAACCGGATTTGGAAGTCCAAAAATCATTATTATGCTGAATCTGCAATCTTATAATATGATCAATAAACTAAAATTTGGTAAGTTTCCTGACTCAGATAATAAGAGAAAGATGGAGTTTCAAAAGGGAAAGGAGGGTACTCCGGCGATGGAGGAGATGACAGAGGGGGGGCATACAGGGGTGGGGAGGCAGCTTCCAGGCTACTGCAAAGGAGGCAGTGACAGGGTGTGTGCTGCACAATAGGGGTTGAATGGGGGAGGGTTAATTGGAGAGAGAAGAAAAAAAGGCGCCGACCAAAAACCCTAGAGAACCAGAAAAAAAGTAATCACAACCAAAGGGAAAAAAGGAAAAACTAATAAAATTTTTATAAATTAAAATAATAATAATAATAATAAAAGGAATAATTATATTAATATTAATAAGAATGATAATAATAATAAGAAAAATATTAATTATAATATTAATTGTAATAATAATAATAATAAAAGTAAGAAAATGTATAATAATTATATTAATAATAATAAAAGTTCTACAATAAAATAATTTCAAATAATTTATTTATTTATTATAATAACATTAATAATAATACAAAATAATAAAATAGAAAATTTATGTTTTCACCAAAATAAAAATATTAACGTTCTTAATAACCATAAAAAATAATTTAAATGACAAAAATACATTTTGTTTGATTTACAATATGCACTTATAATCATTTTCTGATAGTGGACGGTCACACAGTTACCTGGGAGATGCCGCGGGGCTTCCAAATTTGTGCTTCACCCATGCGCCCAATGACCTCAACTCCAAAAATCAAACTTTCAAATATAAGTGAAAGGAATTAATATGGGACTTAAATCAAACCCTAAACAAATATTTAAAGGCCGCAAAATAAATGAATAAATAAAACACACGGGTCGGGGTGTGACAATTCTCCCCAACATAACACTTTATGTCCACATAAAGCCACAACACAATCCAACAGATCGATCGACACCTAAGGATTCCCCACAATCATGGTCCAACCTTTTATGTCAAAGAAAATCCAATGACCACTAACGAAACTCAACCACGTTGTTTGAAACATATCACCAACAGAGGGGAGGCCTGACCGGACTCCCCGCCATAAAAATTCAACTTGCCCCTAGTAACGACTTAAGAGAAAACCCAAAGAGATGGTGGGTCTCCACACCATAGAGAACCAAACTATACATATCCAATAGAAATCCAACATAGACCTGCACCAGGCCTAACACAAGCTAAAAGAAGCACAACAAGAACATTCAAACCACTCACTCTTTTCCGAAAGGGATAATATCTTAAACAAAAACTATGCATGAAATAAAAACCCTAACCCCGCACGTGGGGAGGGAGGGCCCAAGGATTGGATCAATGAATCTATGATAGGAAATTTCTCATCAAATACCACTTTGGGGTGGACCCAAAATAAATCCAAAACTGATTCACATGGGTGGTCCAAGCAAGTCCACTGGTCGGAAACTCACATAAAAAAGAAACAGTTTCTCACATTTCACGAGGGATAAGTCCATCACACTCTTTGTGAAAAGATAATAATTGTAACAATAGTGAAACGACAATAGAAACACTAAAATTGTCTCACCACACGATAGAGGCACAACCGAAACTATGCGCCTTAACATTCATCGGAGTTCGTGACTATGCGCCAACTTCACTTCAAGGCCTTCTGGCTAGTGCATTGGTGGATGAAGGGTCTCCTTCATCAAATTCATATTCTTATAATTCCAATAAGAAACATACATTTTTTTATTTAACAAAAGAAGAGAAAATATTTCAAAATGAATGCTACACTGTCATTGAAAACTGGACATTGTCAAAAGAACCATGACATTCCCATACATTTCAAAACCTAAAACATGATCAGTGCATGACAGAAATAAGTTATCCCTTACACTGAAAGGAAATATGCACTTGAAACTATAAAAAAATTAACACATCACTTCTGAGAACATCCTCCGTGACGCTTTCTAGAAAATCCCTGACATAACGGTTATAAGTGACCCAAACGTCTGAAAGCATGATAGAGATTAGGAGTACTTGGGAAGGAAGACCTCGTGTGACCCAACATTCCACACTGATGACCCACGAGGATCTCTCACATAGAAGAGGTTGATGAAGGATCCTGAGGCCTTTTGATTCCACAAATTTCCTTATCCACTTTCAATCGCTTCCTCATCTCCTTTCCAGAATATTCACCACTGCTCAAAGGGATTGAAGGAGGGAGGACAACTTCAAGCACTCTGGCCATCATGGCTTCGATATGAAAAGATTTTCTCACCACATCAACAAAAGAAGTTAGGTTGTACTCTGACACCTTCGATAGTAGAATAGGTCAGAGACCAACCTCGAAACATCGAGCCTTCATGGAGTCATCTTTGACATACCCTGTATCACAAGGGACTAGCTCCACAAAGATTTGAAAATATTCCAACATGGATCTATCACCCTACTGTAAATATCAAATCTTCATGCCCTTTCTCACCCATTATTCCACATATAAATACTGATGAATGAACAATGCCTTGAAAAAAATCCCTTAAAAGCTTTTGACGAGGCTTGTTTCGAGACACGGACTTCCACCACATCCATTATGAACTGTCATGCATGAAGGTTGCAAACTTGACCTTCAACGACTCAGGAAAATCAATGAGTTCAATGTACCTTTCAATCTTCCTCTTCCACTCCTCTACGATAGAAGGGTCTTCTTGACCATAAAAGATAGGTGGATCAAGATTCTGAAACTCAATCTAAAATCCATAGGTTGATCAATTGCATTATGATCACCCATTGAAGCATGAAGGGGGAAATTGTGGGACAAGAAAAGTCAAGAACCCAATCAAATCCAACTCAATAAGAAAATAAAATCTTGAAAATAAAACACCGCATAGGTGAAATGCTCTAAATAGAATAAAACATTATATTATAACATTAAATCATTACTTTTTGAAAAAATCTTTAATTTAAAACAATATTTATAGTTTAAACCCCCGCCATTGTTATTATTGGAGTTTCACCCATATGCATGTATCAGTTCCACCCCGACATCCATCTACCATACAATACATCTATTCATATTCCCACATACAACTATTCATTTGAGCACCCCTAAGAATACCAAGTCCAAAACCAAACAACTTCATTTCCCAAAAAAATTTATTTCCCAATAAAAAAATATTCCATAAAAACCCAAATAATATAATTAAATAGGACTTCCCATGGAAACCTGAGGATTATCACGAAAAAGAGTTTGTGATGCTATTCCTTCACCTACCCCTAGTGTCCTTAAAATCTTACTCTATCTACCATCACATCCCAAATAATAAAGGGATATTTAAAAAGTGAGGTATGCTAATAGTTGAGCTCCTCTGATACCATTGTTTCATGAACCAACCCATGTTGACCCTGAACCGGCCACCTGAGCTGGTCCATGGAAAAGCCTAAGAGGCTTTCCTAATTGGCATGTCATGGTGATTAGCGCCAGGGCATCGGTAAAGACCGAATGGGAATGGTTTCTCCCCAAAGAAAAAAAATAAAGAAGCCGAAATAATAAAGAGCATTGTAGAATAAATAAACCACACAAACAACTAAACAGGAACTAAAGAAGAAAAAACTAACCAAACATGACGTCCAAACTAACTCCATGTGACCCTGTGGGTCACTCTCTGACTTAACAATAAACCGTCGCCCAAGGTGAGCGCACCAAATCTGAAGCTTTCACAATAACTAAAAACTGAAAATAACTATAGGTGTGAGTATTAAACCTTCTTAAGCTAGCCCGATATCTATTCTCAATGAATTACTTTAAAAATAAAATAAACAACACTTCAAGTTTGAAGTAAAATTTATAAAAGTAAATTTTCCAACGCATTTTAATTAAAAACAAAGTACAAACCATTTCCTTTAACCAATTTCAAATCAAGATTATTTTCATTAGTGTCAATGAAATTTGAAAAGGGAAAGTGGTGTCTAAATATTCTATTTTATACAATGATGGTAAAACACATTCATTTGGAAAACATTAATAGAAACCTTATCAAAACCAGCTTACCAAATTCCTAAAAATCAATATACCAAGATGCACAATAAGGTTCACACAACAAGAGAAATGTAGGTATACATACAAGAATCATAATCACTACTGCAAGAAAAAGAATCCAAATAGGCATGGGAGAACCTAGGAGATCAAGAATAGTCCAGAAGAAACCAATACATCAGACCTCATCCTTGTTGACATGTCACACACGATAAAATCAAAATTCTTAAATTCTCATCCATCCTTTCTCAGGAAGGCCGAGGGAAAATAACATAGCAATAAACCTAACAAATCCTCCTACTATGGGCCACTGGTCAGTACCATAACCTACAAGTGTGGAAATAATTCTCAAAATATTCTCTCAATATGCCAGATTCCCAGTTCTCAGGTATGTATAAAGGGGGTGAGCCAACCGATTCTAGCCGAGAATCCAATAACATATTATATAATAGTAATAATTTAGAATAGGACTCACCCCGAGTCTCCCCTAAGACCATTATAATGCCTTAAAATAGAACAATTAAAAAATATTTCCAGCCAATGAACCCTAAAAATGGATCCCGAGAATCCCTGAAAAGGACCTCCCACCCATTGCATGGAATTAGGGCATGAGAATCACCCATCGTGGGTTTTCATAATAAATATTGTTTTTCACAAACTTCACGAAATGGCCAAATAGTCCCTTAAACATACACAATAAATTTTTTATCTCAAAATGCAAAAAAGTTTTCAAAATTTTTGTCAATAACACTATTTCCACACAAATCATTTATAGATATTCTTCATAACATTCCTTTGGCACATCCAACCCAAACTATTTTACACACACATACCAACTGGACCACAATTCAACACTTCACGTCAAATAGATTAATACACCCAACTATTTATCTAAATATAAAATAATTCAAAACATTTATCACTAAACCCATGTTTACCAACTAACACAGGTATTTTTTTTATAAAGGGGCACAAACACCCCAAGAAAACATGAAATGAAACATTATTTATAAAAATTTCCAACCGAGCCATTTATCAGTGGCGCATGAAATTTTTATCAAATAAATTTCTAATAAACACTCAAAAAGATTCCAAAAAAATTTCCATCCTAAAAACTTATTTAAATCAATAAATAAGGTTCAAAGAGTCACAAACCCCATGAAAGACAAATGAGACATGAAATTAAACAAACAGTGTGCACAATTGCAATAAAACGACCTTATTTTTCACAATAACATAATTTAAGCACCAAATTGCATCATAAACAAATTAACTATTAGATAAACAATAATAATTAGCAAATATGTAGGGCATGAACAGAAGAAAATATGAAAGACATAAATTCTAAAAAGAAATGAAATGAGAACCTACCTCAGAATCAAAGTGCGACAACAACACAAACTCAGAACTTGTGTGAGATCTCATTCTCACCTCAACCGAATGCTCCATAAACCAAATCCAACCCAATACTACCAAAGAGAGATAAAAAAATGAATGAAATATCTAACCTAAACAAAGGAAAAAACAAGAATAAAATAAAATAAACACAATGGTATACTGACGGGTGTTGTGAATGTAGACAGACCGCCAGAGGGCTAGTCGGGGTAATGTTAGATGGGTGAAGAAAGGCCAGGAGAGGGAGAAGAGGGCACTAGAGGGGTTGAGGGTCATCCAGATAGGTTTTGGGTTATCTTGAGAGGATGCTGCGCCCCAAGAAGAATGTTTGACACGGTTGCGCTGCGTGCGCCGGTGAAGAGTCAGCCATAGGAGGGGGTGGCTGGAATAAGGAAGGAACAGGGGTAGTAGGAGGATAAACAAGGGTGATAGGGGTCACACCTATAGCTTGAGAAAGGGGGAGTCATTCCATTTAAAGAGGGAGGCAGAGGGGTCACCATGTCTGAGGGCTACTGAGCACGCTATGAGGGGAAAGGGGAGATGGCGGTGTTGCTACGACGGAGGGAGGGAAGAGATAGATGGGGAAACGCTACGGGGAAGGAGGAGCTTCTAGGGGCTGGTGCAAAGGTGGGTAGAGTCTGTGGAGAGATTCTAGTCACGCCACAAAAAAAGGGAAAGGAAGGAGCTGTTGCGACGGAGGAGACTACTATGAAGAGGGTTGTGCACCGCATGTAGGGGAGAGGAATTGGCTTCCAGGCTGCTGTAAAGGAGGTGACGGCTGGGTGTGCACCGCACATGAGGGGATGAATGGGGAATGGTTAATTGGAGAGAGAAGGAAAAAAAGGATCCCAAAAAACCCTATAGAACAAGAGAAAAAAGTAAACACAACTGAAGGAAAAAAAGTAAAACCAAATAAATTTTTTATAATATAATAATAATAATAATAATAATAATAATAATAATAATAACAATAATAACAATAAAAATAATAATACGAGTAATAGTAATAATAATAATAATAATAAGAATAAAAAGAATAATCATTCTAATAATAATAATAACTATTCCGCAATAAAATATCTTCTAACAATTGCTTTAATTAATATAATAATTTTAAAATTGATGCATAATAATAAAATTTGAAATTTAATTTTTCACCTAAATAAAATTATGAAAATTATTAATAATAATAATAAAAGAATTTAGATGAAAAAATTAATATTTTTTTAATTACAATATTCATTTACTTTCTTTTTCTAAGATAGGATGATTGCAAAGATACATGGGAAAAGTCGTGTGGCTTCCAAATTCTTGGTTTTCCCATGTGCCCAATGATGTCAACATCAAAAAGTTCACTCTTAAATATGACTCATAGGAATTAATCTGGTACTGAACTCGAACCCCCAAAAAATATTTAAAGTCCAAAAAATAAATAAATAAATAAAACACACGGGTCGGGGTGTGACAGGAGTGGTTTTGTTTATTTCACTCTTTTTCATGCACGAGTTTTTATAAAATATAACAATGAAATAAAGCTTAATATGATTAAAGGGTTATGTTTTGAAAAGTATTGAAACTTATAAAATTTAAATCAACTAATTAACCCCCTTCTAAATTGTTCTTTGATCTTTTGGATCTTCATATATAAAATGAGATATTTTTTTCAAGATTTCATTTAGAAAATTGCAAGAAACCATCAACTGTTTTTCCATATTCATTAGTGGTTATATGTAACTTTATCTAATTTTGATCCCTTAATTACCTTAGATTACAGTATAAAAGTTGAATATATTAAAACATATAAACAATATAAAATATTTTTAAATTGATAAATATAAAACTTAAAAACATATAATGAAAACAATCAATTATACATTTATTTATAAATATTTGATAAAAATAAACATTTATATGAAATGACCCAAAAATATAATTAAAAATGTAAATACAAGTGACTAAAAGGAGATGAACTATCAATGAACAAATACTAGATTTTTTTAATGGTTGGTGATGAAGCCTCAATTTATTATTTAAATCACAGACCTCTCTAAGACTGGGTATAGGGAGACTCATTACATTTCCTAAAGTCCCAAGACCATGTGGCCTGAATACAAGGCTTGAAAGCCCATTTTTTAGCCCAAAGGACACCACGGTGAATAGAACTTCTAATGTACATGCATTGATATAGTACCTACTATAGTGCCACTGCTACAGTACAACTACAGTACCTCCGCTGCTACAGTGTCATTGCTGATAAAATTCTGCTGCTGCTATAGTACTGCTATAGTACCCTGCTACAGTACCTCCAAAAATTCATCCCTTCCCAGATTTGATCCTGGGTATTTTGGATGCCTAGCCGGAGCCTCTACCACTTAGTTATAGGCTTTTTGGCACAAATACTAGATTAAATGACATAACATGATAAAATAAAATAACCATAAAATAATCATATTTATTTTAATTTATTCATTTTTAATATATGTGTGAGAATATAATTTAATATAATTTAATTTAATATTAATATTATTAAATGAAAAACTATATTTTATTTAACAATTTTATGAGATAACAATTAAATTTAAATTAGCGTGTTAAATAAAAATGATTTATATAGGAGTATATTCCAAAAAATATATTTTGCTTTAAAAAGTGGGGTAATACATTAGTGCATTATTCAAAACCATTTTAGGATTAACCCTAATCTATAATAGTGTATTACTTCAAAGATGCTCAAATATAAAAACATGAAAGTCAAACATAAAATATATACTTTTCATCATCTAATTACCAATAAGATTAACTATAAAAAACTATCAATAAAAAATTTAAAAAATATGAACAATTTTAAATACTAACGATTCCTATTACAAATAAATTATACAATAATAAAAAAATGTATAATCATAAGGACATATATTATCTAAAACTAAATATAACCAAAATAATTTATAATTGATATAGATTTATATATAAACGAACAAATGAATATAATTTAAAACTAACCAATACTAAATAAATATTTTAAAACATAACATAAATATAAAATTTACAAAATATTGAGATTGAGGCACCAAATCTATGGCATAGATATATAAAATGGTGATCAATGAACGTTTGATTGAAAATAACGAATAAAAGTATGACTCCAAATAGAGAAGAAATATTATGGTGGAGAAACATGAATAAGATCGAAATAAAAATGATTGATGGACCAAATGAAGTAAATAATGAGATGGAAAGAGGAAACAGTGAAAAAATATATATAAAATTATGCCAAGAAAGAGATTATTGGAGAAAGATCGAGGGGGTTCTGTGGTGTGGTGAGTCATGTTGTGATGTTTTTAGGAATTTTTTAAAAGATAGATCGATGAATTTGCATAAACATGTGTCTCTTATTTTTTAAATGATTTTTATATTATTTTTTATTAAAAATGAAATCACATTATTTAAAAAAACTATTACCTCATTAGAATTTGAAAAAGCATCGTGGAATGTTTAAAAAAATCTGATACCGGTGACCTTGTTGGTTTTTATAAAAACTGATGCGTTAAGTAAAAAAACAATTCAACATGGATTTTAATAAAAAAAATTACGTTGAATGTCATAAAATTGCATTGGATTTCAATAAAAATCATGATGAAAGTGTATTGAGAATATATTTAATGTTATTTTATTTAGAACCTATATTAAAAGTTACTCTAAATTCTTTGGAACATCTATTTTAAAAAAATAATTTGAGAATTACAACACTAAATCATATTTTTTCACTAATGATGGTTTCAGTTTTTAATAATACATATTTACCAAATCATAAGATTAATTTTATTAGAAATAATGTGTTACATGATTCAAAAAAAATGTTTCAATATTTCAAATAATCATTTTTCACTATTGGATAGATTAGGATAAGTGTCATCATGGTATATAGATAGGGAAAATGTGTCTCCCACATTGTGAATTGAGTAGAAGTGTCACACACTACTATAGATCATGTGAAATATAATGATAACCTTTAACAATGCTAGATAAAATTACCGATAAAGGGGGTGTATTTATCTGTGCTATAAAGATCAATAATAAATTGTGTTTTTATCAATGGTAAAAGAAAAGAACTAATAAAGGCACCATTTTTTAGTGTTTTTTTAACACTCTTAAGAGGGGTCTTTATTAGTGTTTTTAGTGAAAAAAATAGCATTTATCAGTTCTAAAAAAGGGCTGATAAGGTCCCCATTATTAGTGTTAAAAAATCACTGATAAAAGGTTCTCCTATCACTGCTAATACAAAAGAACTGCTACAATAGTGCTCTCATTTTAGTGCCAATACAAGCACATTTTATTAGTGTGTTTTGGTGGCACTAATAAAAGTTATATTTCATATAAAATATTCATCATTAAAAACATATATATATATATATATATATTTATTTATATATTTATATCGATAGAAATATGATTTGTTTTTTTAAATATGATTTTTATAAAAATAAATAAGAATTTACATTTAATATATAAGATATTTAGTAAACATTATCTTATAAAATAACTAAAATATAATATTAATTAATAATGTTTGAATTATAATTAATTAATATTCATTTAATAGCAATTGGATGACATAAAAATTCAATAAATTCGCAAAAAATATCAGATAAATTGAGAACCTAACTTGAACTACAAACTCCCATATCAATTGATTGGGGTGTCCATTTGGGCTCTACCATAAGTCAAAATAGAATCTTACAATGAGATATATGCCCTGTTTCCTAAAGATACTCTATCATAATTTCTTTGATCTTATAAAGACTCATAAGTCCTACAAAAACAGTTTTTAGTTAATATTCCCTATTGTTTTATATTTGATGGGATATCACCTTTGTTTTTGAGGGTATTCTTTCATTTTTCAGTAGTGACAAAATTTATTCCCAAGGATTAGATTCATATAGATATTATTGTTTTGAAATATTATCATTTTTTTTATTTCATTTTAATTTATAATAAATATATTTTGATATATATTCTTATATTTATATATAATAAATCAATCTTCCAAATAAATATTTTAAAACATTTACCTAATAATGTACTTTTAAAAATTTAAACCATATATAAACAAATATTTATTATCAATTTTATTTAAAATAGAATACTATTCATTTATTTACCTTATAAAAACACATTAATATATATACCAATAAAATTAATTTTTATATATAAATATGTTTTTATTAATAAACGGTGATATATTTATGTGTATATTCTAGTAGATTTAAATAAATACATATATGAAAATATTTATTCATGTCTATGAAAAATATAAATATGTACCTATGTGTGTAAATATGTGTATATTTGTTTGTGTGGAAGTATTGTGTAAATACTTCATATATAAATTTATTTTTATAAATATAACAATATCATTAAATATAGTATAAAAACATATTTACAATAAATATTTATAAAAAAATTATAAAATATGTGTCTAAAAATAAAATTGTATGTAATATATATTAATATATGTGTAGATAAATAGAGATAAAAATATATATGTAATGTATAAAATGTATATCTAAATATAAAATATATAGTAATATTTTCAAAATATATTCATAATTAATTATATAAATCATACAGAAATAATTATTATCCAATATAATTAAAACAATATCTAACCATTTTTTACATTATAAAAAATTGAATATATATATATACTTATTCAAATGTATATTCAATTTTTATATATACACATATGAGTATTAATAAACAGATATACATTTATATTTATATTATAAAATATAAATATATATTGTCACCACCCGTCCTCGAGGCCCTTGTCGTGACTACCCCAAGCTCGCCTTCCATAGGCTAGGGGCTGGTGACTAACACCAAATGCGTAAATCTGGATAAATGGGAAGGCATTGCCTTTATAAAAGTAAACCAAGACAGCAAAGTACGCAAAAGAAGTAACCACTAAGTAAAACTGAGAACAAAAGTAAGTGCTGAATGTAAAAGGGCCAGTATACAAACTCAACTGAAATTATAGTACAACTGAAAAGAAAGTACAACGGTCATTTACCAAAGCTACCCAAAACTCACTTAGAGTATCGCAAAAGGATAGACTCATCAAAAGGGTCCTTGTACCGCAGACGGCGGGTTGATAGGATGCGCGGTCATTACGTAATTCATGTTTAAGTGAATAACGGGCCCGACCCGTTTAGTCCAGTGGGCTGACAGGTCAGGTTAACCTAGTTTGATGCGTCCTACCCAGCAAGGGTGTCAGAACGGTCTGAAGGAAAACAAATCTCGACCTGAAGTGGGAAGGCCTGGTGCGGCGGGGCGCGGCCCGGTTATTCGGGGCGCGACCCGGCCTAGCCTGGTGTGGCCCGGCTCGACCTGGCCTAGCTTGGCCTACCCCAGCGCGGCTCGGCCTAGCTAGGCGTGGCACGGACGAGCGCACGACCCTCATGGCCAAGCGGTTCGAGGGGGGGGGGGGGGCGACCCCCCCTAGTTGTCCAAACCGGTGGCGTCGCCCTTCCCAAACCGGCCGGCTATGTCGGCCGGCCTTCCGGCACAAGCGGCCCGCTTGGGTGGGCCGTGGGTGTCCTCAACATTGTCCCCTCCTGGCGCCGTGGTTCGGCTCTGCTCGTCCATCAGACGGGCAGGATGGTTCTCCAACATGGCGCCCTCCTGGCGTCGTGGCTCGCCTCTGCCCGGCCGACAGACCGGCTGGACGGTTCATCCGCCGAAGCAGCCCGCCCTATACAGGCCGCGTTTCCCGCAGCGCGGCGCCATGGGGTGCTGCGGTTCCATCTTTCAGCCCAGTTCTTCTTCTTCAGTTGAGCTGCTCGCGGTTGTGGGCCGGGGTTCTTCCGCACGTGGTCGGCGCATGGTCGCTGCCTTCATTCGCCGCCGCTTCCTGATTCCAATCACGATAAGATACGACGGAGGGTCTTCGGGCTGTGTTTGTTCTACCCGTGCCATCCGCGTTAGGCGGTAACAATCGGCAAAAGATGATCAAGGTTTCACGAAGCACAACGAACAATTTTATTAAAATAAAATTGAATCAAAACACCCTACTTAGAAAATTGACGTCGCACATCAGGCATCACAAAAGACGATGACGCGCCAACCATTCTCTTCTCCGCAACAAGTGAGGAGACGCCGCTTCCTCCTCGGATGCACTCCGACTTCGCCTACAAATCCTTTGCTCATGAGGTTGTCTTCCGAGACGCGCGATGTGCAACATCAATTATCTAAGTAGGGTGTTTTTTTATCAATTTTATTTTAATAAAATTTTTCATTGTGCTTCATGAAACCTTGCTCATCTTTGTCCAATTGTTACCGTCTAACATAGAGGGTGCGGGATGAAAATACATGGTCTGATGACCCTCTATCGTATCTTGTCTTGATTGGAATCAAGAAGATGCGATGATTGAAGATGGCGACCGTGTGTCGGCCACGTGTGGAGGAACCCCGGCCCGCAACCGTGGGCTGCTCGACTGACGAAGAAGAACCAGGCAGAATGAAGGAATCGTGGCACCCCACGGCGCCGCGCTACGGGAACCACGGCCCACATAGGGCGGGCCGCTTCGGCAGAATAACCGGTTGGCCCGTCGGCCGACTGGACGGAGGTGAGCCACATCGCTAGGAGGGCACCGCACTGGAGGACCGGTCGGCCTATCGGCTAGCCGGGTGGAGCCGAACCGCGACGCCAGTAGGGCGCCGCGCTAAGGAAACCCACGGCCTGCCTGAGCAGGACGCTTTCACCAGGAGGTCGGCCAGTCTAGCCGGCCGGTTTAGGAAGGGTGGTGCCACCGGTTCATATAGCCGGGCCCCCCCCCCTTGGACCGCTCGGCCGGACGGCCGAGCCTGTTATGCCCCGACCCCAGTTACCCAGAGTCGATGCATTATTTTAAAACATTGGCATGATTACAAGGTATCAAGTCCCGAAGGACCGATCGGTTTAGTAGTCTTGGATAATTTATTACATACATAAATGATACATTACACTTTATAACATACAAAACAACATAAATAATCCTTTATGAACACGATTATTCCCTTTGCATAACCCTGCATATCAATCACAATACACTTCGTGGAATCGTAGGAAAATAAAACATAGAAAGAGGTGAGCTCAAACGCTCTGTAAGGGTAAGAAATACAATAGAAACATTCAAAAATAAGTATAATCATTTAAGGGAATGTATAAAAATAAAACAAAATCCTTTTAAACTTCAACATCTGCATAATATGGTAGAAATAAAATGAAATAATTCCATTTAGTTATTCACATTGATATTCTACTAATCGAATAATCACATGGAATATCAATAACCACTTTCCTAAAAAGGGAATGCATAAAGCCGAACATTAATTTCTATTTCAAGGCCTCGTCCCATGACCTAAGGGATAACTATAACCGGAACCCATCCTGGAGAGCCTCCATAACCGGACTCCATCCCCGAGAGCCTCTATAACTGGAATCCAACCCGGAGAGCCTGTGTAACCGGACTCTATCCCGGAGAGCCTCTATAACTGGACTCCAACCCAGAGTGCCTCTAATATCCAGACACCAACCTGGAGGGTCTTCTGTAACTGGACCCCAACCCGAAGGGATTACTTTTACCGGTCCCCAAACCCGGAACATTCTATTCCAACACATTAATCTTAAGAAGAGGATGAAATATAACATAAACATTCGTTTTAAAACTTGCATACGAAATTCCAAAACATTAATCATAAACCATTAATGGCATAAAACAACACATACATAGTCAAAAATATCACAAAACCTTAAATACAATATGGATGATTTGTATCACAATAAATCAACTTCAAACAAGTGTAAAATTTATCAAAGGATGTTGACAAATAAGAAATCAAACCTATTTGAGAGAAAATTCTCTTTTTTGAAATCATTTAAAAGTCACATAATTATAGAGAAAACCATTATTTTAAAAACATTCTTATAAGCTTTTAAGGGAGTCTTCGACGAATTTATAACAGTGGAAAATAGCCTCACCCGCCATATAAGTAAAAAAAAGACATTCTAACCTTAATTTTTCTAAAAGATTAAAAAGTTCCATGTTTGGAAAATAACGTAAAGATTCCTTTATAAACTTCTTAAAAAAATTCAAACAAGGGTATAAATGAATTTAACCCATATTCTGTAAAATAGTAAAATTTCATGAAACACATTTTTAAGAAAATGGATGTGGATGATAATGAGGTCCAAGTAGATGATTACGAATAGACAAACTCGGATAATAAAGAGATTGTGAAATTAACCCTTACAAAATTGGTAAATTACGAAACATACACCCAATGAAAGAGGTATCATACAATGAATATGTAAATACACATATAATAACGTCTATTACATAAAGAATACAATTATGGTCAGTACATACACCACAAAAAAGGTAATAGTGGAAATATGGCATGAATCTCACGGGAATAAGGAGTGAGATGAAAACCCCTTACCTTGCACTTTCCTTTATTCGAGGGTACGTTTAGCCTACTTTATGAAGACTATAGTATATTATTAAATTATACCAGAACCATATTAATATTTATTATATCATACATTATTCATTTATGACTTTATACTACCCATTTAATAATAATTTTTATGTTATATTAATATTTCGTGTAATAATTGTTTTCATTATCGTACGTATTTTAACTTGTTATTCTTGATTGTATCACTTAGATCATGATTTAAATATTTACAGAATATAAAAAATGATTTATTTATAATATATATTTATAATATAAAATTTTATGTATATATGAAATGGAAAACAACGTTTATGGAGACGGTAGTCCGTACGTACGCATAGACATTGTTTCTGTTTTCATATTGTATTGAACATAAGTAAGTGAATAAGATATATGTAAGTACATAAAAATAATTATATATATAAATATATATTTCTCTTGTAGAATTATTATTTCATATACTACATACTTATTAGTAATATATATTTTTATAATCGTCGATGAATGGTGAACTTGGAAATTAATCTCATCACGTCATGGAGACGGTAATCTGTACGTACGAACGAGCGAAAATATCATTCTTTTGATATTAATATAATATATAATTTTATGGTAAATAATATATAAAGAATAAATATCATGTTATATTTGTTATTTACATCAAATACACGTCATTATTATAACCATCCAAATAATAATTTATTGAATAACAATTACACCACGACGTGGAGACGGTAAGCCGTACGTACGCACGTATGGTGACATGTCATTCAAAGGGTGGATAGAATAATAAATTTGGTTATACCATAATTATAATAAAACCACAATATATATAATATACTGTAGTTATTATTTTAGAATGGAAACAACAAAGAAAAATGAAGTGGAAGAAGAAAGGAACTTGAAAGAGGGTGGTGAAATCATTACATCTTTTTCGGGTTCTTCCTTTTGATTTGATCAAAAGGGATCCTTAGGTTGGATTTCTGATCAAAATAAATCTTTTATATTGAAGGGAGGATAGTTAATAGGGTATTTTGGGAGGGGTTGGCTGAGCCAAATGGCTTATAAGGTGTGAATTAGAGAGAATGCGGAATGCCCTTTCATAAGAGGGGTGAGGGGTACCTTAGGAAAAACATAAAATATTATTTTATAATAAATTTATATTCAGTTTATAATGGCTCAAAAGTTGATTATTTAAATTCTAAGGTGGGGATAGGTCGAAAAAAAACTCATCCAATAGGTTTTAGACAAGTTTTGGTTACCATTTTAACCTTATCATTTATATTTAACTCTAAGTTTAATCATTTAAGTTTTATCGTGTCTTCTTGTATTCTTACACTATATGGTTAATAAGCATAATATATACTTCCCATAGAACCCCAATTGGTTCATTAATTCCATATATATTATTATATAAGTATTTTGGCCGAACCATAGATTTTGAGGACCATTATATCAATTAATAATATACTATTTGTTTTAAAAACTATTTTATGTCAATTTTGACACTATTTGGTATTTGTTTTTTGATAAAATAATTACAACATTATTAGTTAAAACAAAATACATTGAGTAAATTATAACATGTCATATTCACCTATAAAATTCGTGTATGTCATAAAAACGTTGAAATTATATTTATTTTAATATTTTTAATACCATTTATTTGATTCTATCATTAATAAGGTAATTACTACATCATCATTGGGTCATAAATAAATTTATTTATTTAATATCTAAAAATTATAAATAAAATACCATGATGTAGGAAATTTTATTAGCTTTTTAATGAATATTTATAATCTAATTTATCTTATGCAAAACCCTATATTAAATATTTTATAGTTATTAAACTTTGGTTTTAACTATTTTAACTCTTCTTTGAATTAAATAATAATAAATGTCCTAATCTAATCCAAGTGGACCTAAATGATAATATTTTATTCCTATTGTAGTTTTTGGTCGAGATAAACTTTTCCAATATAATTAGTACATGTGTGAAGGTAATATTATTATCATTTTTACACTAAATTACCCTATTTACGTTTAACCGTGGTAAATAAAAGTAATGAGTTACTATTCACGAAAAATTATTTTCATCTCATTGAACCACAATTTACTCCTCAATATTAACCATGTCTCTCGGATTTTCAAAATTCAGCTCATAGAAGCAGTAAAATTATGTTTTATGTGAATTTGCAAAAGCGCCTAGGAGGTGGGTAAAAGACGGTGAAAAGTTCAATGAAATTTTTATATATCTAAAATTATTATAATCCGACTCCAATGAATTAAATTGAACATATATAGGTAATATGTATCTATTTTGACATAAAATAATTTAAATAAAATAAATAATTATTTAAATAAAAATTCGGTTTTAAACTATAACTCATTGTTTTTCACTATTCATCAAAAATTAAAAGCTTTCAGAAAAATACCAAAAACTTACCCTAAGTTAATTTTGTATTCCGAATTAAATAAAGAATTATATTTTACCAAATTCAAAACATAAAATTATCATTAATTAATTTAAAATTAATTACCGCTGTCAAAACAAAAAGCGTGTTTTTAAGAAATAATAACTATCAAAATATTGACATTTGTTTTTGTCCAGTTTAAATGTGAAATTACGTCCAATAACAAAAATTGTATTAAATGGTAAAAATATATTCTAAATATACTTTAAAACCAATAAAATTCATAATTTATGACTTGTAATTATTTCTATTCAAAATGTTTTTTAATTAACATTTAGTAATTTTCATTATCCATCAAAATATGAAAGTTTTCAGAAAAGTACAAAAAATTCACCTTAAGCTAATTTCGATATTCCCAATCCAAAAATGAAGTGCATTTTTAATGATAAAATTTATAAAATTTTAAAAAGTGGGTATTACTATTCATAACGGCTAGTTTGATTGAGTGTGGTGTGTGTTAGTACTCGAAGTTTCGTACAACACACGCTATTGTATTATTCAAAGAGAAGAGTACCTTGGAAGATTGCGGTGTTACATTCTCCCCTCCTTTAATAAATTGCCTCCTCACAATTTATGCTCGGTATTGGAAAGTTGGGGTTGACATTTCAAAATGTCTTAGTTGAAATCCCACATCGAAAAATTGATTAATGAGGCCTATATTAAAAATAAAGAGTGCTAAGTATGAAGGTTACCAAAAATAACACATACTAGGGTTTCATGTAGGAAAATATGTATATGGAAGAGAAATATAACCATCAATATCTGATGGAGAGTGGTAGAGAACATGGCTATGAAAAGGCCAACAATCCGGAAGCTATAAATTTGTGATGATCTAAGGTACAATCTAGGACAAAATTTTTGTTCTAAGTTCCTTTTCTTAATGTTGAGGACTTTATTTATGAGATTGGATAGGATCATAATGACATATACTTACTTTATAAATAGAGTTTTATCCATTAATAAATTTCTACCACAAACTCATCTTTAACCCCAAAACATAATACAACTCAAAAATACTCTATTTATCCTAATCGTATAGGGTTCCAAATATAATGACTTTATCAATCACATATCAGACCCTTTAAAAAAATAATCACAATTATACCACCCAGGAACATCATGTAGTTCAGTGGTAGGCGATAAATCTCAATTTCACAATGGTTGTGGGTCCGATTCCCATATCTTTTTCCGACGCGATGGGTCGTCACATGGTTTGCCTGTTGTCCTTTTATAAAAATCCAAAAATAACCTTTCAAACATAATCCATTCCAACCTGTAGACTTATAAAAATACTTCTGTAAACTCACAGTCCAAAATTTATTTGAAAGGTAATCAAAATGTAGATCATTTTTACCCTGTAATAGCATGTGAATACCTTCATCATGTATTCTTTTAAAACACTGAAACATCCTGAATTACCATAAAACCTTATTGACTAAATTCATTCTCCCTTATTCCATATAGAATAATGTATATACTTCATCCAACCAAGAAATGTTTTAAACTCCAACAATGATGTAATATACAAATCTTTAATCAGTTTCAAGGCAGTCAAGAATATCCAATATAATTTTCCCAAATCAACCATATCTTATTTCAAAATCTGTACCTCAATATTTGTACCATATTAAGGTTTTCTTTATTTCATCCATGTAATTTCCAAAAAAGTTTATCTCTCTGTAGAGTAACTTTTCATAGTACCATAAAATCTCAAATCCTCAATTAAATAGTACTACAGTACAATCCTTATTTATTTCCAGTACATCATTGATACATCACTTCAATAAAATAATTCCAAAATAACATCATAAGAACACTAGTCATTCCTCTTCATCTGTGGTAGTTTCATAACTTGATTATTATCCAATAGCATCATTTTTGACATAGTCTAATGACTGGGACATTGGTTCATGTAGTGTCCAAACATCATACAGATGAAGCATCATACATTTGAATCATTTTTCTTATCCTTGTAGTCACGTACTTGGTGTCCTTTTTCTCCACACTTATAACATACTCCCATTCCCTTCGAGAATTTTACAAGTCGATTCTTTCCATAGTTATAACATATGGGAAACCCCTTTTTTACTTTATTCCCTTTATCTTTCCTTCTCTCTACCATCCTTTCCTTCTCTGGCTTCGCTTCAAAGCCATAGGACTCCGGGATTTATTTACTTATCTTATCAACACATGTTACCATTTCATCATATGATGATAATACGTGGGAGACTATTTCCCTTCTAAATTTTAGCTTAATACCATGAAAGATAGGATCTTTATTACTCTTTGGATCATGCGTATTGTTGGAGTTCTCATTCCTTCTACTGGGCGCCATTTCTAAACAATGGCATACTCTAGATTAGTTTATGAATAGAAATACCTAATATCAAACATGTAAAACACTTAAAATAAATTAAACAGTTTATGGATATAATCCATAATCATACAAATTTATTCTTTGAGGAAGTATATACTCATAAACCCTTCATTATGGTTTGTAAAGAAAATGAGAATTATCCTAAGAATATCCCTCGGGAGTGTCGTAACCAAGAGTGTAGCAAGGCCCGTTATCGTGCACCAGTTCCCGTTTGAGTCTAGCTCAAAGTAGTGTTTTTAGGTTTTACCCCTAGGTACATATGTACCAGAGCCACCTCTACCTACTTGCATTTAGACAGGAATGTATTGCTCAAAAAACTCACAAAATCTCTACAATATCAAAATTCCAAGAAGTTATTCTATACTAATCCTCAAAGCCTATCTTAGGGTGATGTTCTCTAATCAGAGTTTATCTAAACCTTATTTCCAAGGTTTTTGATAAACTTCCTCTGATAAAAACTATAATGCCCCGACCCCTGTTACCCAGAGTCGATGAATTATTTTAATTCATTGGCATGATTATAAGGAATCAAGTCCTGAAGGACCGATCGGTTTAGTAGTCTTGGAAAATAGATTTCATATAGGAATGTTACATTACACTTTATAACATACAAAACAACTTAAATAATCCATTATGTACACCATTATTCCCTTGGCTTAACCTTGCATATCAATCAAAATACACTTCTTAGAATCGTGGGAAATTAAAACATAGAAAGGGGTGAGCTCAAATGCTCAATACGGGTAAGCAATACAACGGAAACTTTCAAAAATAAGAAAAATAATTTAAGGAAATGTATAAAACAAAAAGAAAATCAATTTAAACATCAACTTCAGCATAATATGGTAGAAATAAAATGAAATAATTCCATTTACTTATTCACATGGATATTATACTAATTGAATAATCACATGAAATATCAATAACCACATTCATAAGAAGGGAATGCATAAAGCCGAAATTTAATTTCTGTGTCAAGGCCTCGTGCCAAGACCTAAGGGAAAACTATAACCGGAACCCAACCAGGAGAGCATCTATAACCGGAATCCATCCCGGAGAGCCTCTATAATCGTACTCCTACCCGGAGAGCCTCTGTAACCGGACTCCATCCCAGAGAGCCTCTATAATCGGACACCGACCCAGAGTGCGTCTAATAACTGGACACCAAACTGGAGGGTCTGGTGTAACCAGATCCCAACCCGGAGGGCTTACTTTTACCGCTCCCCAACCCGGAACATATTATTCCAACACATTCATCTTAAGCAGATGATGAAATATAACATAAGCATTCTATTAAAACTAGCATACGAAATTTCAAAACATTAATCATAAACCATTAATGGCATAAAATAAATCATCCATAGTCAAACATATCACAAAACCATAAATAAAATATGGAAGATTTGTATCATAATAAATCAACTTCAAACAAGTGTAAAATTTATCAATGGATGTTGACAGAGATGAAATCAAAACTACTTGAGAGAAAATTCTCTTTTTTGAAATCATTTAAAAGGCACATAATTATAGTGAAGAATTTTATTTTAAAAACATTCTTATAAGATTATAAGGGAAGCTTCGATGACTTTATAACGGGGGAAAACAGCCGCACCCATCGTATAAGTTAAAAAAATATATTCATACCTTAATTTGTCGAAAAGATTAAAAAGGTCCTTATTTGGAAAATGATGTAATGATTCCTTTATAAACTTCTTATAAGAAGACAAAAAGGGTATAAATTACTTTAACCCATATTATATAAAATAGTAATAATGTTTTGAAATAAATTTTTAAGAAACATGGATGTGGAAGATAAAGAAGTCCTAGTGGATAATTATGAATAAACAACCTCAAATAATAAAGAGATTGTGAAATTAACCCTTACCAATTTGGTAACTTATGAATCATACAACCCATGAAGGTGATATCGTGCAATGAATATTTAAATAAACATAAATTAAAGTCTATTACATGTAGAATAAAATTATAGTCAGTACATACACCACACAAAAGGTAATAGTGGCAATTTGGTATAAATCTCCCGAGAATAAAGAGTGAGATGAAAACCCCTTACCTTGAACTTTCCAATAGTTGAGGGTACATTTACCCTCTTGTATGAAGACTATAGTATGTTATTAAATTATACAAGAACCATATTAATATTTATGATATCATTTATTATTCATTTATGACATTATACTACCCATTTAATAATAATTTCCATGTTATATTAATATTTCGAGTAATAATCGCTTTCATTATCGTACGTGTTTTAAATTGTTACTCATGGTTGTATCAATTAGATCATGATTTAAATAATTCCAGAATATAAAACATGACTTATTTATAATATATATTTAGAATATAAAAATTTATAATAGGCGTATATATGAAATGCAAAACACCGTTTATGGAGACGGTAGTCCGTATGTAGGCATAGACATTGTTTCTCTTTTTATATAGTATTGAACAGAAGAAAGTGAATAAGATATATGTAAGTACATAAATACTTATATATATATAAATATACATATCTCATGTAGAATTATTATTTCTTATATTACATACTTATTAGTAATATATATTTTTATAATCGTCGATGAATAGTGAACTTGGAAATGAATCTCACCGTGTCGTGGAGACGGTAATCCGTACATACGCACGAGCAAAAATATCATTATTTTGATTTTAATATAATATATAATTGGATGGTATAAAATATATACATAATCCTTATCATGTTATATTTATTATTTAAATCAAATACACATCATTGTTATACCCATTCAAATAATGATGTATTGAATAACAATTACACCACGACGTGGAGATGGTAAGCCGTACATACGCATGTATGGTGACATGTCATTCAAAGGGTGGATAGAATAATGAATTTGGTTGTACCATAATTATAATAACATCACAATATATAGAATATACTGGAGTTATTATTTTAGAATGGAAACAATAAAGAAAAAGGAAGTGGAAGAGGAAAGGAACATGAAAGAGGGTGGTGAAATCAATACCTCTTCTTCGAGTTCTTCCTTTTCATTTGATCAATAGGGCTCCTTAGGATGGATTTATGATCAAACTAGAGCTTCTAGGGTGAACTGAGGATAGTTGAGAGGGTATTTGGGCAGGGTGTGGCCGAGCCAAATGGCTTAGAAGGTGTGAATTAGAGAGAAGTGGGATTACCCTTTTATAAGCGGGGTGAGGGGCACCTTAGGAAAAACATAAAATATTATTTTATAATAAATTCTTATTCAGTTTCTATTGGCTCAACACTTTATTTTTTAAAGTATAATGTGGGGATAGGTCTAAAAAAACTCAACCAATAGTTTTTAGACAATTTTTGGTTAACTTTTTAACCTTATCATTTTGATTTAACTCTAAGTTTAATAATTTAACTTTTACCGTGTCTTCTTGTATTCTTACACTATATGGTAAATAAACATACAATATACTTCCAATAAAACCTCAATTGGTTCATTAATGTCATATATATTATTATATAAGTCTTGTGTCTGAATCTTATATTTTCAGGACCATTATAACAATTAATAATATAATATTTGTTTTAAAAACTATTTTATGTCAATTTTGACACTATTTGGTATTTGTTTTTTGTTAAAATAATAAAAAGATGATTACTTCAATAAAAATAAATTGAATCAATTATAACATGTCATATTCACCTCGAAAATTCATGGATGTCATAAAAAATTTTAAATTATATTTATTTTAATATTTATAATACCATTTATTTGATTCTTTCATGAATAATGTAATTACTACATCATCATTGGGTCAAAAGTAAATTTACTTATATAATGTATAAAAATTATAAATAAAATACCTTGATGTAGGAAATCATATTCTATTTCTAATGAATTTTTATAATCGAATTTATCTTATGTAAAACCCTATATTAAAAATGTTTTAGTTATTAAACTTTGATTTTAACTCTTTTAACTCTTCTTTGAATTAAATAATAATAAATGTCCAAATCTAATCCAAGGGAACCTAAATGATAATATTTTATTCCTAGGGTTGTTTTTGGTCGAGATAAACTTGTCCAATAGAATTAGGACATGTGTGAGGGTAATCTTAATATGATTTTTACCCTTAATTACCCTATTTACTTTTAACTGTAGTAAATAAAAGTACAAAGTTACTATTCACCAAAAATTATTTTCATCTTATTGAACCAAATTTTATTCCTTCATATTAACCGTGTCTCTTGGATTTTCTAAATTCAGCTCATAGATGTGGTAAAATTATGTTTTATGTGAATTTGCAAAAGCTCTTAGGAGGTGGGTCAAAGACGGTGAAAAGTTCAATGAAATTTTTATATATAAAAAATTATTATAAACTGACTCCAATGAATTACATTGAACATATATAGGTATTATGTATATATTTTGACATAAAATAATTTAAATAAAATAAATAATTATTTAAATAAAAATTCGGTTTTAAATTATAACTTAGTGACTTTCACTATTCATCAAAAATTAAAAGCTTTCAGAAAAATACCAAAAATTTACCCTAAGCTAATTTCAATATTCTGAATTTAATAAAAAAGTCTATTTTACAAAAATCAAAACAAAGAAGTTTTATTAAATAATTTTAAATTAATTCCAGCTGTCAAAACAAAAAAGCGTGTTTTTAAGAAACAATAACTATCAAATGATTGACACTTGTTTATGTCCAGTTTAAATGTGAAATTATGTCCAATAAATGAAATTGTATTAAATGGTAAAAATATATTCTAAATATACTTTAAAATCACTCAAATTCATAATTTATGACTGTTAATTATTTCGATTAAAAAAGTTGTTTTTAATTAAAATTTAGTAATTTTCCTTATTCATCAAAATATGAAAGTTTTCAGAAAAGTACCAAAAATCCACCCAGAGCTAATTTCGATATTCCAAATCCAAAAATGAAGTCTATTTTGAATGATAAAATGTAAAAAAATTCAAAAAATGGGTATTACTATTTATAACGGCTAGTTTGATTGGTTGTGGTGTGTGTTAGAACTCGATGTTTCATACAACACACGCTACTGTATTATTCAAAGAGAAGTGTACCATGGAAGCTTGAGGTGTTAAAGAGCCCATTGGGTCATGCGCCCCACCGGGCCGCGGGCCACGCCGATCCGAGCCGAGTCGTGCCGCACCAGGCCGGGCCCCGCCGGGCCCCGCCGGACTAGGCTGCACCCCTTCGGGCTGAGCTGTGTTTTCCATCAGACCGGTTTGAAACCCCTGCCGGGTTGGACCCGTCAAACTGGGTTAACCCGACCTGTCGGCCTACTAGACTAAACGGTTCGGGCTCGTTATTCACTTAAACATGAATTAGTTAAACACCGCACGTCTGATCGACTCGTCGTCGGCGGCACAAGGACCCTTTCGATGAGGCGATCCTTTTGTGAAACTCTAAGTGAGTTTTGGGCATCTTTGGTAAACGGTCAGGTTTGGAACAAGCATATATTCAGTTTGATGCACCGTGTGTTGCATTGAGTTCCTTTTGATGAGACGAAACTTTGGGATACATCAACTTTGGTCTTCATGACAGTTGATGAATAGACCCCCTTTACCCGAGGAGGGGACCCTCCCGTAATTAAGTACGTTGTGTGCGAGAACCCTAGAGCTGGCTGCGACTGCGGTGACTACCGTGCTGGGATCCTCCATGGGTTCGATGACGAAGACGACTGTACTTGGATCCTATGTGGGTTCAGCAGCAAGGGTGACTGTAATTGAATCCTCCATGGGTTCGGCAGCGATGGAGACTATACATGGATCCTATGTGGGTTAAGCAGCGATGGTGACTGCACTTGGATCTTATGTGGGTTCATCAATGATGGTTCCTGTACATGGATCCTATGTGGGTTTGGCAGCAATGAATTCTATTCTTGGATCTTACGTGGGATCAGCAGAGGAGATGACTCAGAGGCTACATCTAATCATCTTCGCCCCTCTTCGTGAGTAGTATACCTGTTTGAGCTGAGTCTTGACTTTCATTATTTATCGTTGATGTGACTGACTATCTTTCCTATGTAGACTGGGTTGCGCTTGGACTCAAGTGTTGGAGCCGAACTATGATTTATAACTTAGGTATATGTATGGGAATATACCTAAGTAGGTTTGGTTGTTCCTTCGTGATTTTAACTTTCCTTTGTGGTTTATCCTTTGTGGATTCTGGGAGACCTTCAGGGGTCTCGGGGTCCCTACTAAGTATCGTATACTCACCCCTGCATGGGCTGTGCCCGCACTATGTTTTGTTGGATGTAGATGATGGACAACACTGATCAAGGTGGAGGCTTGTTGAGCTGGACGACACCAGGGGTGGACCACTAGACGGGATGTACAATGAGTGGACGGCCGGACCTGAGGAGCCGAGAAGACCAGCTATACACACCCTTTTGGTGGGATATCTGGAGGATGACTCAGTGGTTACTACTTTACTTTACTGCTATTTTACTTTCTTTTCAGTTGTACTGTACTTTCAGTTGGGTTTGTATACTGACCCATTCACTTTCAGCGCTTACTTTTGTTCTCAGTTTTACTTAGTGTTTACTTCTTTTTCATACTCAATTGTACTTTTATAAAGGCAATGCCTTCCCATTTATTGGGAGCTATGCCTTTGGTGCTTGTCGCCAGCCATGTGGCGGTCCGCCGGGTGTAGGCGGACGAGGCAGAGGAGCTGTCTGAGCAGTAGGTGGTGGGTGACGCTTTAAGGCTCTACCACCACCACCACTAGGAGGACCAACATGACCACAGGGAGCTGGCAGACATGAGCAAGCTTAGCTCCAGGCAGTCTAGGCCTACGACCATGGCACACATGAGATGATTTGAGATACTAGCTGTGTCTACTCCACCCTTGCTGCAATTCATATATACACAGGAGCGAGTCATTCTTTTATTACCACTGCCCTTGTTCGGATCTCGGAGATTCCGACAGAGTCTTTGGCTCGATCCTTATGGCTAGAGACTCCTACGGGAGCAGACTCAATGATTACGCTCTGGTGTCAGCAGTGTGAGCTTACTCTAGGAGGTGACAGCTTCGGCTAGGATCTTCGTGTAGTGGCGTCGAGTCCTTACGACGTCATCTTGGGTATGGACAAGTTATCTACAATCCATGCTTAAATCTATTGAATTAGACTCGAAGTAAGGTGTATCCGCACGAACGGGACCAATTTTACCTTCACTGGTGAGAAGGAAGCCTTTTTATCATAGGATGGACTTACACAGAGGAGGAGGCAGCCAATCACACATCAGTTGGCTAGTCTCATCCTCAGAGCGGTTGATGTGTGGAGTCCAAGTTTTCCTGTTGTGGTGGATTAGTACGTGGACATTTTTCCTGATGATGTTCCAGGACTACCTCCTATTAGAGAGGTATAATTCTACATTGATCTGTACCCCATGATAGCAACGATATCTACTCCAGCTTATCGGATGGCTCCCGCCGAGCTTCGTGAGCTGCAGGTATAGCTGTAAGACTTGCAGGGAAATGGATTCATCTGACCTAGTGTTTCACCCTGGGCTTCTCCGATTCTGTTCTCCAAGAAGGTGGATGGGAGCTTACTACAATGTGTCGACTGCCTTGTCCTGAATCAGGTGACTGTAAGGAACAAGTACCCACTCCCAAGGATTGACAACCTCTTTGATCAGCTCAAGGGAGCACGATGGTTCTCAAAGATAGACCTCAGGTCAGGCTATCACCAGCTCAGAGTTCACGATGAGGATGTGCATAATATGGCCTTTAGGTGTTGGTATGGCCACTATGTGTTCATGGTTATTCCCTTTAGCATAAACAATGCTCCATAATTGTTAATGAGTCTCATGAACAGGATCTTCTAGCCTTACCTCGATCGGATTGTTGTAGTCCTCATTGACGACATACTGATTTACTCGACTACTGAGGAGGAGCACACCTACAACTTGCAGATTGTCATGTATACACTCCGAGAGCACCATCATTATGGTAAGCTCAATGAAGTCCCAATTCTGGATTTTAGAGGTTCATTTCATAGGAAACATCATCTCAGAGGCTGGGGTTGTAGTGGATCTAGTGAAAATTGAGGCGGTATGTGCTTGGGAGCCACCTAGGAGCGTGACGGAGGTGCGGAGTTTCCTAGATCTGGCTGGGTACTATCGAAGATTTGTGCCAGACTTCTCCAGAGTTTCAGCACCACTTTCATCATTGATGAAGAAGGGGAAACCCTTAGTGTGGTCAAATAGAACCCAGTAGAGTTTTCCGGATCTGAGACAGAGATTGACCAGTGTGCCCATCTTGAGGCTACCGGAGGAGGGAATTGGGTACGTGGTTTACTACAATGCATCAGGGACTAGACTCGGGTGATTCTTGATGTAGGAGCGGGCAATTATCTCCTATGGTTCATAGTAGTTGAGGCAGCACGAGCAGAACTACACTACCCATGACCTGGAGTTAGCAGCAGTGGACTTTCCCCTGAAGATGTGGAGGCATTATCTAATGGGCGAGTGCTTTACAGTCTACTCTGACCACTACAGTCTCCAGTACATTTTCTCACAGACGGACCTGAACCTGAAAAATGGTGATGGCTCAAGTTCCTCCAGGACTATGACTTTGAGATAGTCTATATTCTTGGGAAGGGAAACATAGTAGCTGATGCTCTCAGCAGGAGATCAGGAATTCAGCTACTTGGAGAGGAAATGGAGCAGTTAGCCACTATGCAGATATCCTTCGTGGAAAGTGATGGGGAAGCCTTTCTACAGTCCCTCACAGTAACTCCTTGTAATGGCCCGGACCTCTCCGGTCGATTGCTTTGTAAAAACGTTTTTTTTTGATGTGGTCAATGCAGAGAACATCAAAAATAATAATTATTATTAATAATAAATGGTGACGTGTTAATAAATTTTATTTGGGGTTTTTTTATAAGTGTTATACTAAATAATTATAATAATAATGTTGGTTTTTTTGATAGATCTGGTAATAATGATTTAATGAGAATTATGCTTTGAATTAATTGCAATGAGATTTGAGATATAAGGATAAATAAGAGATGTTATTATTTATGATAATTGTGTTTAAAAAAAATAAAATAATAATAATAATGATAAAGATTTAAAATAGGTGTGTGTCATGTGGGTTTTGATGGGAGGTGATCTTGCATGTTTTTTTAGGGAGATTCAATCATTATTATTGAAAATTATTATGATAAAAAGAATGGAACTAATGGTGTAAAATCAAGGGAGGCGCCACTTTGTCGGGGAGGAATGAGATTGGAGAGAGAATATTAACAATATATTAATAATTATATGAAATAAAAGGAGAGGCGCACCAATAAAATAATGATTGGAGAGAGAATTAGATTGGAGAGAGAAAAGGATTAAATGAAATAAAGATTTAATATTTAAAACAATAAAATAAATAATTTAAAGAGGAGTCAATCATGGGACGTGTTGAACATGGAGAAAAGAAAGTGGGAGGCGCCACTTGTGGAGTGAGTTAAAGATTTCAAATAAATTGGAGAGAGAGTGTGAGAATTAAAAGAGAAGTAATAAAAGAAAAGAAAAAGAAATCAATGAAGGAGAAAAGGAGAAGGGCACACCAAATTGGAGAGAGAGGGTTGGGTGGATTTAGGTATTTGAAATAAATCAATTAAAAATAATAATATAATAATCATGTTAATGTTTTTGTAGGTAAAACACTTTTCCGACCATAACTTATTCGTGTGACCTTGGTTTCACGAACCGTCTGCGGTAGTGTGACCCTGACTACGAGACGGGAATTATGAGTCCAATATTGGATGTCTTCTTTGGGTTTTCAGATTGGGTACCCGAAACGCTCCGGAATTAATTGAACATGAGGTTTTCCTTTATTATAATAATAAAAATATTTGTATTATATATTTATTATGTTAATGAGGAGCATGTGGGTGAGGCGCTATACATGGACCTCCCCATGTATATTATAATAATAAATCATATGGATTAAATGAGATAATAAATTAAAGTAAATAAATGGGGAGAATAAAGGGGGTGTATGATGAGGTTAAAGGAGGTGTAAGGGGGTTTTTTTCATCCCCTTAAATAAATAATATTCATAATAACATTATTATCATAATAGAATAAAAATAAAGGTGATTGATTGGTGGTGGAGATATTTGGGCGTGAAAGAAAAAGGGGACCCACTTTTTTTGAGAGTATAAAATTCAAGGAAAATTAATAAATAATAATATTATAAAATTTTATTATTATTTTTGGGTTTTATAATCTTAATTCGACCGTAACTTATTCACATGGTGTCGGAATGACGAACCGTCAGCGGCAGTGTAATCCTGTAATTAAGACGGTCATTTTAAGACCAGTGGTGGATACCTTTTTATGAGTTATGTCTCGGGTCAACGAAACACACATATTAATAAAATTAACGTTTTTTATTAAAACACGTGGAAACCGCGTGACGTGTTGTGTGTTAACCAATCAAAACATGTAACGTATGTACGGTCACATCGTGTATTCATTAATGCACGCTGAATACGGATTTACCTATTCGTTGCCTATATAAGAATGAGGTCATGTTTTATCTTCCATATCGATCGCTTCTTTGTCGCACGACGACGCTCTTGGTTGATCAAGAAGTCTTCCTCCTCTAACTTCTTTGTCCGAGCTCCGAATTACGATCCGTCAGCGGCCACAGGATCGTAGCGATGAGACGAAGCTTCTAAGCCCGGACTTTTCACCTTTCCTTCCGGCCTTCCTTCTCCAGCTTCCATCCTATGAGGCGTTTGTCGGGTTTGGCGAAGGCGGAGGACACCGAAGGACGTCGTCGGAAGCGACGTGATCGGGACCTTTTGAGGTAGGGGTTTACCTTCGTCTCTCTTTTTGGTGCAACATGCGGGGTGGGATATTTTCCTTTTGTTCCATGGGATGCAGTTGAACTTTAAATAAAGATAATAACTGGATAAAGAAGGGTTTGGGGTTTTGTGCTGTTTCTATTTCCTTCCAGTTTCTTTATCTTCTGATTGTGATTTTGGATTGAAAGGCCTTTGCCTACTGAAAATCAAGGCCGTTGGTGGCCTTTGCGTGAGCAATTGATATCTGAGTTGTTTGTGGTTGGTTTTGTTAAAACATGGAAAATGGATAAGCACGTAAAGACTGGATGATTAAATGAGAATGAAAACCTTGTGTGATCACCCCGGTTGAACAAAGTTGGAATAATGAACATGTTGGCGGTTTGGTTGTTTTGTGGAAAATGCCTTAATTTATGAAAAGTGTTTTGATTATGAAATGTGTTTTGAAGTAAAAGGTGTTTTCAAATGCGGAAATGTTTTGTGTGTGGAAAGGTTTTTATGTTTGGAACTTTTAAATAAATGAATGATGGAATGTTGTATGGTTGTGATAATCTTTTGCAAATGAAATGGCATGTGGTTGCTTGCGTTTTACCTAACCTTGGTTGTGGATGGCAGGGATATGTTTGTGAAAGGTTTTGTCTGGATGATAGTTGCCCAGTAGTAATAATTTGTTAAACCATTCCATGAAACATGAAAACCTAAATGGGGTTGGGGGATGATTGTTTGGTTGTTGATGCATGCTTCGTGGTAGCAGTGCCGAGGCACATGCTCAGTTTCCCTTTTTTAAGAAGCCATAGGTTGGGCTGTGTGTTGGTATATGTATATATATAATTGTATCTTTGTGTTTTGTCGCACCACACCCATGTCAAGCACCTAGTGCCGAACACTACCATTTTATGGGATAGGGTGTTCCCCCTTAGTTACTAGCTCCTTCCTGCTCTTTCTTCCATTGGCTATGATGGATTGAGGTGACCATACACCCAAGACTCTTCGGGTAGGTCTCGGAGGCTGTGATGGCTTGAGGCGACCTTTAGCCCAAGACTCTTCGGGCAGGCTTACTGTTCCCAAGAACCTTAGATGAGGCCCAGGTGTCTGCGGGTGGGTTAGTGGTTGTGGCCCAGGTGTGTGCGGGCGAGATGTGTGGTTGTGAGGCCCAGGTGTGTGCGGGCGAGATGCGTGGTTGTGAGGCCCAGGTGTGTGCGGGCGGGATGCGTGGTTTGGCCCAGGTGTGTGCGGGCGGGAAGAGTGTGGTAGTGTCAGGACGTTTGTCGTTAGGAAGAGCATCATCTAATTAAGTGGGAAATGGTGCGGGGTACCCAATAATTTTGTTCTATATATATACTAAACTTGTTTGTGTTACTTGGTGAGTGTGACCAGTGAGGCTGGGTGGATAGTTTTTCCTTGTTAGTTTTTGGTTCTTCTGTTTTCTCACGGGTCCTTAGAGTGTCTCCCCACTTGTTCAAGAGAGCTTTAGGTTTCCCTACTGAGTATACTTGTATGCTCACCCTAAGTTTACTTTCAGGTTTCCAGGAGGACTACCAGGGCCGTGCGGGACCCTACTAGTCGGGCAGTTGGAGTTGTTGCAGTTGTTGTTCTCTTGTTTTATTTGGCATTGTACTTTTGAGCTTCCTTATACTTGTACCTTGTTATAAAAATTGTTTAAACATGCATGTGGGCTTGGTTTGGGTTTATTTATATACACTTGTTCTTTTCCCTTTTTGGTGGTTGACTTGTCCTATTTCCCGATCCAAAATAATAAAAAGGGTAATGCCTCCCATATTTGTGAAAACTCATACCCTTGGTGCTAGTCGCCAACCCGGGGCCTACTGGAGGCGGGACTCGGGGGTCATTATCTTCCTCTCACCATTGCCAAATCAGGAGGGGAATCTTTGGTGGGAGGGGGTCGTGACAGAATGGTATCAGAGGCTGATGGTTGAGAGATAGGATGGAGTCTGGAGTTAGGCACAGTGAGGATTGCATGGGATGGTAGGGCAACAGTGTTCGTTAATCTTGGTGCGTGACATAGGCCAGGGAAGACCGGCTAGGACACGGGATTTTAGGGCCCCCCGTGATCCGATGCAAGGACTCTGAGCCTACCAAACGACCAAGTGAGACTATATTGATTGCAGGGTAGAGACCCTAGAGAAGGTACATGCATCATCATGTTTGTGTTTTACTTGATTTGGGTGTTCTGGGAAAGAAATTGAAATAAATAGATAATTAAAACTTTGAGTTTTTCCTTACTACTTGGGCTTAGGCGATCCTTGTTTACCGTACATCTATGGCACTTGGACGTTAACAGAAATGCAGAGGAGTGGGACACGGAAAATTTCACGCAACAGAAGTGGAAACCCCAGCAAGGCGAAAGATCGAAATAGATGTTTCATGTTTTACTTAAATGCTCTCGTTTATGTTTTGTTTAAATCCAGGAGCACCACACTCAATTGTTGAAACTCATTCTCGCCCATGCTTTGGGCCTGGACCTTGTTTTTTCATGAGTCTATAATGCTATGTTGTCTCCCGCTTTTCTTTAAATGTACATGAAGATCCATATCATGTGGGGAGGGGAAGACCTAATCCCTAATCGAGACGCATTAATGTGGATGCGATTTAACCCGTGCAGGCGAGTCAGTGCCTCCTAAAGAGGATAATATCTCAACATGGGAGAAGGAATTCCTCAAGCCATGTGTCCGGGCAGTGTGTGGGTTGTACTTTGTTGGGTGCAGTGTAAGTTGGAAAAAAAACCTAATATATGGGAAAGGAAAAACCTGATCCTTAATCAAGACGCATTAATGAAGATGCGATTAAACCCGTGCAGGGGAGTCAGTGCCGCCTAAAGCGGATAGTATCTTGACATAGGAGAGGGAATTCTTAACTCATAGAGTTGTTGGTTGGTTCCTTGTCATGACGAGAGCCCTGAGAGGTATCTTGTGGAGTGGTTCTTCAGATCCTTTCCTTCTTCTGGGTCAGTTTTTAATTCTCGAGGACGAGAATGTTTTGAGAGGTATCTAATGTAATGGCCCGGACCTCTCCAGTCGATTACTATGTAAAAACGTTTTTTTTTATGTGGTCAATGCGGCAAACATCAAAAATAATAATTATTATTAATAATAAATGCTGACGTGTTAATAAATTTTATTTGGGGTTTTGTTATAAGTGTTATTCTAAATAATTATAATAATAATGTCGGTTTTTTTGATAGATCTGGTAATAATGATTTAATGAGAATTATGTTTTGAATTAATTCCAATGATATTTGAGATATAAGGATAAATAGAATATGTTATTATTTATGATAATTGTGTTTAAAAAAATTAAATAATAATAATAATGATAAAGATTTAAAATAGGTGTGTGTCATGTGGGTTTTGATGGGAGGTGATCTTGCATGTTTTTTTAGGGAGATTCAATCATTATTATTGAAAATAATTATGATAAAAAGAATGGAACTAATGGTGTAAAATCAAGGGAGGCGCCACTTTGTTGGGGAGGAATGAGATTGGAGAGAGAATATTAACAATATATTAATAATGATATGAAATAAAAGGTGAGGCGCACCAATAAAATAAAGATTGGAGAGAGAATTAGATTGGAGAGAGAAAAGGTTTAAATGAAATAATGATTTAATATTTAAACCAATAAAATAAATAATTTAAAGAGGAGTCAATCAGGGGACGTGTTGAACATGGAGAAAAGAAAGTGGGAGGCGCCACTTGTGGAGTGAGTTTAAGATTTGAAATAAATTGGAGAGAGAGTGTGAGAATTTAAAGAGAAGTAATAAAAGAAAAGAAAAAGAAATCAATGAGGGAGAAAAGGAGAAAGGTGCACCAAATTGGAGAGAGAGGGTTGGGTGGATTTAGGTATTTGAAATAAATCAATTAAAAATAATAATATAATAATCATGTTAATGTTTTTGTAGGTAAACCACTTTTCCGACCATAACTTATTCGTGTGACCTCGGTTTCACGAACCGTCTGCGGTAGTGTGACCCTGACTACGAGATGAAAATTATGAGTCCAATATTGGATGTCTTTTTCGGGTTTTCAGATTGGGTACCTGAAACGCTCATGAATTAATTGAACATGAGGTTTTCCTTTATTATAATAATAAAAATATTTGTATTATATATTTATTATGTTAATGAGGAACATGTGGGTGAGGCGCTACACATGGACCTCCCCATGTATATTATAATAATAAATCATATGGATTAAATGAGATAATAAATTAAAGTAAATAAATGGGGAGAATAAAGGGGGTGTATGATGAGGTTAAAGGAGGCGTAAGGGGTTTTTTTTTCTTCCCCTTAAATGAATAATATTCATAATAATATTATTATCATAATAGAATAAAAATAAAGGTGACTGATTGGTGGTGGAGATATTTGGGCGTGAAAGCAAAAGGGGACCCAATTTTTTTGAGCGTATAAAATTCAAGGAAAATAAATAAATAATAATATTATAAAATTTTATTATTATTTTTGGGTTTTATAATCTTAATTCGACCGTAACTTCTTCACATGGTGTCGGAATGACGAACCGTCAGCGGAAGTGTAATCCTGTAATTAAGACGGTCATTTTAAGACCAGAGATGGATAACTTTTTATGAGTTATGTATCGGGTCAACGAAACAAACATATTAATAAAATTAACGTTTTTTATTAAAACGCGTGGAAACCGCGTGACGTGTTGTGTGTTAACCAATAAAAACATGTAACGTATGTACGGTCACATCGTGTATTCATTAATGCACGCTGAATACCGATTTACCTATTCGTTGCCTATATAAGAATGAGGTCATGTTTTATCTTCCATATCGATCTCTTCTTTGTCGCACGACGACGCTCTTGGTTGATCAAGAATTCTTCCTCCTCTAACTTCTTTGTCCGAGCTCCGAATTACGATCCGTCAGCGGCCACAGGATCGTAGCGATGAGACGAAGCTTCTAAGCCTGGACTTGTCACCTTTCCTTCTGGCCTTCCTTCTCCAGCTTCCATCCTAGGAGGCGTTTGTCAGGTTTGGCGAAGGCGGAGGACACTGAAGGACGTCGTCGGAAGCGACGTGATCGGGACCTTTTGAGGTAGGGGTTTACCTTCGTCTCTCTTTTTGGTGCAACATGCAGGGTGGGATATTTTTATTTTGTTCCATGGGATGTAGTTGAACTTTAAATAAAGATAATAACCGGATAAATAAGGGTTTGGGGTTTTTTGTTGTTTCTATTGCCTTCTAGTTTCTTTATCTTCTGATTGTGATTTTGGATTGAAAGGCCTTTGCCTACTGAAAATCAAGGCTGTTGGTGGCCTTTGTGTGCACAATTGATATCTGAGTTGTTTGTGTTTGGTTATGTTAAAACATGGAAAATGGATAAGCACGTAAAGACTGGATGATTAAATGAGAATGAAAACCTTGTGTGATCACCCCGGTTGAACAAAGTTGGAATAATGAACATGTTGGTGGTTTGGTTGTTTTGTGGAAAATGCCATTATTTATGAAAAGTGTTTTGATTATGAAATGTGTTTTGAAGTAAAAGGTGTTTTCAAATGCGGAAATGTTTTGTGTGTGGAAAGGGTTTTATGTGTGGAACTTTGAAATAAATGAATGATGGAATGTTGTATGGTTGTGATAATCTTTTGCAAATGAAATGGAATGTAGTTGCTTGCGTTTTACCTAACCTTGGTTGTGGATGGCAGGGATATGTTTGTGAAAGGTTTTGTCTGGATGATAGTTGCCCAGTAGTAATAATTTGTTAAACCATTGCATGAATCATGAAAACCTAAATGGGGTTGGGGGATGATTGTTTGGTTGTTGATGCATGCTTCGTGGCAGCAGTGTCGAGGCACATGCTCAGTTTCTCTTTTTTAGGAAGCCATAGGTTGGGTTGTGTGTTGGTATATGTATATATATAATTGTATCTTTGTGTTTTGTCGCACCACACCCATGTCAAGCACCTAGTGCCGAACACTCCCATTTTATGGGAGAGGGTGTTCCCCCTTACTTACTAGCTCCTTCCTGCTCCTTCTTCCATAGGCTATGATGGTTTGAGGTGACCTTACACCCAAGACTCTTCGGGTAGGTCTCGGAGGCTGTGATGGCTTGAGGCGACCTTTAGCCCAAGACTCTTCGGGCAGGCTTACCGTTCCCAAGAACCTTCGGGATGAGGCCCAGGTGTCTGCGGGCGGGTTAGTGGTTGTGGCCCAGGTGTGTGCGGGCGATATGCGTGGTTGTGAGGCCCAGGTGTGTGCGAGCGAGATGCATGGTTGTGAGGCCCAGGTGTGTGCGGGCGGGATGTGTGGTTTGGCCCAGGTGTGTGCGGGCGGGAAGAGTGTGGTAGCGTCAGGACGTTTTCCATTAAGAAGAGAAGCATCTAATTAAGTGGGAAATGGTGCGGGGTACCCAATACTTTTGTTCTATATATATACTAAACTTTTTTGTGTTACTTGGTGAGTGTGACCAGTGAGGCTGGGTGGATAGTTTTTCCTTGTTAGTTTCTGGTTCTTCTGTTTTCTCACGGGACCTTAGAGTGTCTCCCCACTTGTGCACGAGAGCTTCAGGTTTCCCTACTGAGTATACTTGTATGCTCACCCTACGTTTAATTTCAGGTTTCCAGGAGGACTACCATGGCCGTGCAGGACCCTACTAGTCGGGCAGTTGGAGTTGTTGCAGTTGTTGTTCTCTTGTTTTCTTTGGCATTGTACTTTTGAGCTTCCTTGTACTTGTACCTTGTTATAAAAATTGGTTAAACATGCATGTGGTCTTGGTTTGGGTTTATTTATATACACTTGTTCTTTTCCCTTTTTGGTGGTTGCCTTGTCCTATTTTCCGATCCATAATAATAAAAAGGGTAATGCCTCCCATATTTGTGAAAACTCATACCCTTGGTGCTAGTCGCCAACCCGGGGCCTACTAGAGGAGGGACTCGGGGGGTCATTATCTTCCTTTCACCATTGCCAGATCAGGAGGGGCATCTTTGGTGGGGGGGTCTTGACACTCTTTCACTACTAAAATGGGTCAAAGAGGCACAGCATGGGGGCGTTGACTGTGAGACGTGACGTTCTCAGATTTCCACAGGGCAGGCACCTGAGGGATTTTCTGAAGGAGGAGAGCACATCATCCTCTTCAAGGGATGTACCATGGTACCACTTTCACTGTAAGAGGAAGTGATGAGAGAGTTTCACACTTCCCCTCTAGCGGTACATCCTAGAGTGGCGAAGAAGTATCAGGACCTTAGACGACAGCACTGGTGGCCGGGTATGAAGAAGGTTGTAGCAGAGTTTGTTTTACGATACCTCGCCTACCATCAGGTGAAGGCGGAGCACCAGGTACCAGCAGGATTGGTACAACCCTTAGAGGTTCTAGTGTGGAAGTGGTACGAGATTTTCATGGATTTCATGACGGGTCTTCGATGTATATACAGGGGACACGAATCTATCTGGGTGATCATCGACCGACTCACTATGTCGGCCCATTTCCTTCCGATCATAGAGAAGGGCTCAGTAGAGGGCATGGGACGTCGCTACATTCAGGAGATCGTATGGCTTCAGTGTGTGCCATCGTCTATCGTCTCCGATCAAGATGCTCACTTTACATCCTGGATTTGGAAGGGGTTTCAGGATGCATTTGGGAAGCCACTACTCCTAAGCACTGCCTCCATCCTCATACGGATGGTCAGATGGAGAAGACCATTCAGACTCTCGAGGACATGCTATGTGCATGTGTCATTGACTTTGGTCGCAGCTGGGAGGACCATCTACCATTGGCGGAGTTTGCGTACAACAATAGATACCACTCCACCATTGGGATGGAACCATATGAGGCAATGTATGACCGACCTTGCAGATCACCTATGTGCTGGACTGACCCTGGGGAGTTAGCACTTGTAAGACAAGAGATAGTTCAGGCTACGATGGAGAAGGTGCAGATCATCCAGGAATGGATGAATACTGCACAGAGCAGACATAAGTCCTATGCTGATAGGATACGGAGACCATTGGAGTTTGAGGATGGCGACCACATTTTCTTACGGGTCTCACCTCAACGTGGATTACATAGATTAGGCTGGGGAGGCAAGTAATCTCTGTGCGTCATCTGGACATTCCAGGTCCTCAGAAGAGTATGCGAGGTGTCTTACCACCTGTCCCTTCCACCTCAGTTGCACCGAGTGCATGACGTCGTCCACGTATCTCAGTTGAGGAGATACGTGCATGACCCGACCGACATCATTGATCATGGGGAGCTGGAAATTGATGACGGGGCTATGTTCATTAAGGTCTTGGTGGAGATCAAGGATTGACAAGAGTGGGTCCTACGTGTCAGTCTATTCCTCTAGTGCGCATTCGTTGGCAGCACCGGAACCTCCAAGAGAGCACATGGGAGCGAGAGGCTCAGATGCATGCACAGTACCCCCATTTGATTCCCTAGTTTATGTTGTAGCTTTACAGGGATGTAAATCCTGGTTGTGGGAGTAATTTAAAGAACCATAAATTTCAAGGACATTTTTTTCTGAATACTTTTAAATTTTATGAGTATGTGGCTTCTGGCAGAACTTGATTCTGAGACGAGGTGTGGACAGAATCAATTTCTAAAGTTTAGATCGGGTATGTTTAGTAAAAGAATGTGCGGGATTTTCTATCTTCTGAACCAGTGCTTGGAATTGAAATCTGAGGGCACCGATGAACTCATAGCACCAGTAATTGCTTAAGGGGACATTTATCGCAGTTGCGTTTTAAGCTAGATGAGAATTATTATTTGGGGAAATAGTTTAAAGAGGGTTAAAGGAGATGAAAGGTTGGGGATCATGTGGGCCCCACCTCTCATTTATCCACACATGGGACGTTGTGTGGTTATGGGCCCCACCAACAACTTTCGATGGGAGGATTTAACTTCCAAAGTTTATAAAATAAAATTTATCTATTAATTTTATTAATTTTAAACTATTTCCCCAAATAATAATTCTCAACCAGCTTAAAATGCAACTACGGTAAAGGTCCCCTTAAGCAATTACTGACACTGTGAGTTCATTGGTTCCCTCGGATTTCAATTCTGAGAAATGGTTCAAAAGATAGGAAAACCAGCTTGTTCGTTTACTGAATGTACCCGAGCTAAACATCCGAAATTGATTTCGAGCACACTGGACCTTGCAATCAAGTGCTGTCAGAAGCCACAGAGTTATAAAATTCCAAAGTATTTATGATAAGAAATTTCCTTGAAATTTCCAGGTCATTACATATATAATTAATATTAATATAAAATATATTTATATAAATATAAGTGTGTGTGTGTGTCTACATCACACACACACAAAGGTATATTCTATAAATGTATTTAAAAATAATTATATAAATATATATAAAAAGAAGAAATAAAATAATGTATGTAAATATATATAAATGAATATAAATGTCATAAAATATTAAATAAAACATGACTTTGGTATTGGTAAAGGGGTCAGAATTACCCACGGGAGGTCACGGTATCGAGTTCAAGCATGCGCACCGGTGAATAGGTTGTTGGGCAGTGTAAAAGCACTGAAAAGGGGAGTTTGAGTGCTAATAATGGGGGGTGGGGTTCTTGAGAGTGGTATTAGAGGTTAGGGGTTGGAGTAGGTTGAGAAATCCATAAGATATATATATATATATATATATTCAAATTTTACCAATGAAAAAAAAATTAATGATTAAGGGAGATTTTATGAGCACTAAAACATAAGCCGGGATAAAAGTGTCATTTATCTATACTTTTGTTTATAGATGATAAAGACACCCTTTATCAGTTCTTTTTTGGGAAAATAAATGCGGCCTTTATAAGCACTAAAAGATCAGTAATACATATTTCCCTTATCAGTGTTAAAAAACTATTGATAAAGGGTACTTTTATCAATGTTAAAACAAAATCACTAATAAATGCCACCTTTATCTATGCTTTTGTTTTATCACAGATAAAATGTAACACACACAATGTTATTTTTAGGTTTTTTTCATTTATTTTTTATATTTAATTTATTACATAGATTTTATGGGTGTTTTTAATGAAAAATTGAGATTTTGGGGAGATGGAATTTGGAACATAGTTGGCACACAATTAGTAGAAACCATTCCCCAACCATTAATAAACAAGGGTTCCTTAGCATAGGCATCGAGGAGATCACACGGTTATGTTCATGACCATCTCCCCACCCTCCCGAGACCATGATGCCAAGTCAGTGAGATTAGAGTTCACACACAGTTAGGTTTATTGTTTTTTAAACATTGTAACCTAAACCATGTGGCCTCCACTTATTGGTAAAGAACTTCTTACCTGGTTGGTGCATTATCTCCATGATGGTGTGGCCTACCCATTTTTAAAGAATATATATTTCTAAAAAATAACCCTCCCAATTTTTTACCCCTTTACACCCCTAATTTTCTCTATTCAACTTTTACAACCCTAGGAATGCCTCCCCACTTATACATATCCAAATTCGGTTCAAATTTTTTATAGCTTTGTCTTTGATAATTCAAAGAACCTCAATGTATGTTCATCTTCTTCATTATTATCAGTTTCATCTCCCATATTTGTCTAGTTTCCTTATCTCTAAAGGTTGTGCTAATGTATATTTGGTTGAATCTAATTTATTTTTCTTCAATTTTGATTTTTTGGTGTGATCTTTATTCTATATGATCTACTATTTCCCTAGATTGTAGTTTCCAACTTGTTGGTGGTGGTTCCAAGATGAAAGGTAGGCAGTTCAGTTTTTTAGGTAGGCAATTCAGTGTTATTAACCCATTTGATGATTTAAATGTTCTTGGATCTATTTCAAAATGTTTTCCAAATATGTGTGAGTGTGTAAAAATTAGTCATTTCTAAGTTATTGATGTGTGTAAGGTTTTGGAAGTAGTTTATCCCCTATGAAACTGGATAGATATTTTTTTCTTGGATATTGATGAGTTGGTTTAGGATTAAAATGGATTTTTAAGGTTTTGAAAATGGAACAATGAACATGGGAACCTGGGGTACCTAGGTGAGTAGAAAAGGACTAGCAGCTAGATGAGTTGGAAGCGCATCAAATCAGTCTCACTAGCCGAATTACAATGCAACACAAACTAATGGATGTGGCATGTATTATTATTATAGGACCTTAGGTAAATCCTCTAAAATGGATCATGCATATGAAACGATATTTATATGTTTGATCACTGAGATATGACGTTCCTAGAAAACCACTAACCTAGATACCCAGGGGTTTCACATGGGAATTATGTTTTTTTGTTACTTATTTTCACTTACTCTTGCTTATTTTACAAAAATTATTCTTTTTAGGAATGTTTTCATACCAAATTTTTTGTTTCACATTAAAATTATCACTTTTATTTATATTATAATGTCTATGCATGGAACACCTGGTCGGATCCAATGGGGAATGTGAGATCACACCATACAAATACCCAATGGATATATATAGACTTTGTTTTGTCTGAATCAAGTAATTGTAAGGCCTCACTTTGTGAAGATAGATACTCTTTATATTTATTATCCAATTTGGGGATAGGTGATGGTGGTAGAATTGCAGAGGATGATACTCATGTCCTATATGTGATTGTGTTTCTATTATTGTTCCCCTCTCTTTTTTATTCATTTTAATTTTTGGTTATAAATATAAATTTTGATGTGTATATTCCAATTTTTTATTTATTTCGTTTGGATAATGGTTACTGTGATTTATGTACATTCTATATGTTATATCATTTTCATGTTCACGATTATTATTTATGGGAAAGTCATTCCCAAATGAATTCTACGATTCCCAATAACTAGTTTCCAACCCATCGGGATTAAGAATTATCTCCATGCCTTTTCATGCATTTGGTCGGGTGTCGGGTTGGATTAAAGTGACACCAATTCATGAAAATGTGTATAAGATAATGTTTTTACCTTATTAATGTTTTTTATTTGGGCAGGTTATGATTGATGGGAAATAGGACTGTTGGGGTTTGAGGATCTAGTTATGAGTGAGGGGTCTTGATAACACACCTCATAACAGGCATTGGGTTACCATGGGATGTTATGTATTTGGTATGACTCATATATAAGGTGTTATCCATTGGAAATAAACTGGAAATGGGAACATAGGTTGGGTAGTGTGGTTTAAATAATTGATTGTGTTGTTGTGGTTTTTTTTCTTATTTTTGTGAGTGTTTTGTTATGTTTATTTCATCCTTTATGGGTTGATGTATTGATGATTAATTCCTTGTGTTTGTTCTAACTTGTATACCATCATGCATCCCCAGAGACCCCTTTAACATCTATAGGAAGAGGCTGTTATGAGTTCTCCATTACTAGTTGATCAGATATTAGTAGATATTGTGCTTCAGGTTCTCTGGTCCTTGGATCAGGGAGTGGGCTCTGGTCCTGCTCAGGCTAAGGAAGCTGAACTGAATTCGAAAATGGATTGGTCTCAGAAGTTTCTTAAGTATAAGACTATTTCCTTTTGAGGGAGAAATAAACCCTAGGAAACATAGGATTGAGTGGAGAAAATTGGGATGATCTTAGAGTTCGTAGAGAATAATGAAGAAATTAGGTTCAAGCATTTTGGGATTTTGTTTGATGGTCTTAGTGACAGGTGGTGGATGTTTGTGGTTCATGATAATAAGCATGAGCAGATGGTTGGGACGGAATTCCCTCCATCATGGAGAGAATTTATTTTTGGATTTTTCCAACTACTTTTCGAAGCTATTCCATTTCCCACATGTGATAGTTTTTAATTAAAATTTTAATGCTCAATAGTTTTCAATGAGGGATATAGCCAAAAATTTGATATGAACTATTATTTGTTAATTTGAATATGTGTGTTGAGGTGGTTTATTGATCTATTATAGTGGAGAACCACCAATATGGTTTTTAGGCTTGTCTATGATGCTTAAACTCTTTATCCAGAGTAGGTTTAGCTAATCTAAAAAGATTTAGAAGCATGATGATAAAGGAAATAAAGGTGGTAGTAGTTCTGCATATCCACCTTGACTTCCTTCTTCATCAGTTGTAGGTGGTGGATCTCTTATATTCCATTAGTGAGAAAGATCAATACACATGTAGTCCATATTCCTATCCCCATTAAGAATATGTTATATTTTTAAATTCATTTTCCAACTAAAAAGGTTTTCAAAGTTTCCCCTCATGCTCATAGTGAAGCATGAAAAAAATCTTCAATGCGAACAACAGCTTAGTGTGATGCATCTTGATACATGTTGTCTCATTCTAGTGGACATGGTGGCAAGGACAAACATTTTTTTAGGCGGAGTCATATTAAGGAATAGTTGCATTTTAGTATTCAACCATATGCATAGAAAGGGATAAATCACAAGCATCTATGGACTAGGAACCAATGGAATCAGATGTAGGTCTTGTGATAGTTTTAGGTACTGTTCTTGTTTCATATCCCGTAAGAATTTATTTATTTGACATAGTTACTTATCACCCATTTATATCTAGCCTCCTGGTGTACTTGTTAAAAATCCTTATCATGCTTATGACATATTCCATAGAACTAGTTATGCAGTTTGGGAAGAGAAATGAGTGCGGTTTCTAATGCACATATGGTGTTGTATCCTTTTTGGAGGATGAGGTAAAATAGAATTTCCTTTTCTTGGAGATACAACTATTTTCCACGATCAAAGAGATGGATCATATGATGGTCTTTAAGTCCCACATAAACTATTATCACTGAAATATGACATTCACATACCCAGATGGAAGGACTCGTATTTTTCCTGGATAATGGGATCAGTAGGAAGGACAACCTGGAAACACAATTCTAAATTGATACAGGATTATATTCTAGGAATATTCCTATTACTGAAGTATGATAAGGATGTCTTTGAGAGTGGTTTTCCTTCCATATTGAGTGAGTTCCTTGAGTTATTTCTTAAGAATATATCTAGTTTACCTCCAGAATAGGATCTATTGTTTACCATCAAATTTTCATCTGGGAGACATCCAATATCTCTTCCCTTATATTTTATGCCCCCACTGAGTTAAGATATTAACATATATTACTAGAAAATTTGGAATCAAAAGGATTAATTCACCCAAAATACTTTTTTTAGTCCAACTCCAGTGATTTCTTCCAATAAAGTTGATGGATCGCTTCAAGATTGAACCATCTACGAGACACTAAATCGAGTCATGGTAAACAATAAATACCTCCTTCCAACACTACTGAAGCATGGGGTAATCACTAACCACCTCTACACCTTATCCCAAACAACAAGAATTTTTTTCGAAGGCTCATTCAACCACATTGAATGCTAGAGGGAGTGGAGGATTCCACTTACCATTACCATCATCCAATGCTACTTCCACATATTCTAACTTCCCCTTCCACATGGAACTGGCCCTGAAAATCTCATGCATATGAAGTAACCTTCGCTAATCTCATGGATTGTATTACACACCGAGATAAAAACATCTGAGATCCTTAGGTATTTCTAAACCTCATCATCATGTGTCTTATGATAATTTAAATGAGATGCATGCATCATTTGGGTCTTCAGGGATTTTCATTTGAATTCCACCACTGAGGATACTCCCTACCTCTATAAAAGGAGGTACTACCCACCAAAGAAAAATTTTACACATCGTGAGTGAGGAGGATTTTATGGCTGATCTTTCATGCTATTTCTCCCCTTATCCCCTTCCATTTTTCAATTATTTATTTATTTTGTGTTAGTTTTATTTTAATTATAAATGTAATTTTACTTTATTAAATATAATTCCATGAATTTTTATTTAATGTGTATCTACTTCCATGAATAAATTTTTATCCATCATTCTTTATCTTCATCATTTTATTTTTATTTATTCTCTTATTCATTTTACATTCTCTCTTTATATAATACATTTTATTTTATTTTATATTATTTTATTTTATTTATATATCTCTATTATATTTTTTTATTTTTTTATTATTATCTTTTTCGACATTCTACCAAGTCATCTATTACCCTCAACAATGACGGGATGACCTGAGGCTTGTACTTCTATAAAATCGTCCATTAAGAGTGATATAATAGACCATTATTATCACTAAAAAAGTACGGATTATAGAAGTGTGGTTAAATTCCCAAAACTTTTATTAGTGCTAAAAAATTGATGTTTAAAGGGTTATCTACAATAATTTTTTTCATTGTTAAAGGCCCCCTTTGTTAGTTCTATTTTTAGTGCTATTAAAGGGGTGCCTTTAGTAGTGATTTTAGTGTTGATAAAGGCCCCACTGATAGAGGGTATATAAATTTTTTTTCCACACCCCACCCACCCCTTTTATTAGTGATTCTCTCCCCCACTCCTTTACCAGCGCTTCGCTAACCCCTTTATTAGCACATTATATAATTTTATCCTCTCACATGTGACCCTACCTCCTATAAGTTTTGAACCCTAGACCTCAACATTATACACCAACAACATTACAACATTGTTATACTATTTTGCTTTAGATTTTATGATATATCTATATATTTATAAATATTTCAACTCATTTTTTATCCATATATTTATATATATATTTATGGATATGTTTGTATATTAATAAATATATATTATATGTAAATATGATTAATTGTTTATTTATAAAGTTAAATTTATATATATGAATATATATATAGATATATATTTTTTATATATTTGATTATAAAAAAATTTCATTATGAAAAATTATAAAATTTAATATCCACAATATCAATATGAATGTATGCCTTGGGAATAAATTCATTCCCCACTAAAATGGGACAAAAATACCCCCATAAACGAGGCTTAAAATCCATCGAAAGTTAAAAAAAATGGTGTAACCCGATTAAAAATTAATTTTAAATGGATTTGGGGAATTTTATGGCCTTGAAAAATTAAAATCAACATTCCCTTTAGTATCATGTTTGAAGATCACATCACATGCTTCGATTTGATATGTTGTACAACCCAAACTGATACCCTGAAAAAAGGTTATGGTCGTTTGAAATTTGAGTTACTTTTTACATTTTTCTAAATATTTTAATATTTTTGGAAATTTTTTATCTTCAAATTGATATTAAACGACTATTTCTCAGTAATAATAAGAAAATTATTGGTTAAAAATATTTCGTTAGATATTTTATAATCCATTTTCAATAAATATCTTATATATTAATTGTAAATACCAATTTACCATATCTAACACATATTTCAAAAAATATATAATATATTTATATCAATAGAAATATATTTATATATTTATATACTCTTTTAATGAAATATAATTTTTTTGATTTAAACTCTCATCATATATTTTCTATAATTATTGAAAAACCCACAATTATCATTGCTTGTAAAAAATAATGGATAAAGGTCCCCGATTAATAGGTATTTTTTAGTGCTGTTAAATACCCCCTTTAACAATGCATTTTTTAGTGCTGACAAATGGGGTCTTAAATAGAATTTTATCTAGTGATATTAATGTCCGAGAACTGGATAAAACCATCTTTGTACAATTGTTTGCCTAGGGAAGAATGGGGTGTTCTTGAATTCTTTATTAATGATAATTTTTATTGGTAGAAACAAGTTGAATACACGGGTGTGATGAATATCCCTCATAAAATAAAACTAAATCAATTTATATTATTTTTTTAATCTCCTTTCACACTCTTTATAAGATTAACTCTTTGAATAATAGATTTGAGCTAATTAATTGATTAAACAACATCGATAAAGTTGGGTCCTAGACTTTTACACACCTGAAATCAAGGTGTGTCATCAAACCTGATGAAAGGAGGAGGTTGAATTTAGATTTATTATGGAATTTAAGATTTCATAATTTACAAATAAAATAATATTAATTATACATGATATTTTATGATAGAACTATCAAAATAAAATTAAACAAATAATGATGAATAATGATGAAACCCAAAACCAAGCCTAAAAAAATTTCTTTCTTCCTTAACTCATTTGTTTATCTTTTCATATTACTATAAGTATAAATTTTAAAATTTCATTTCATATAATAGATTTATAAAATAAAAAACCAAAAATTCACATTTCATTTATTTTATAGAATAATAAAATTAATAAAAACAATGTGTTTTGGTGAATTATATTAAGTAGGTAAACTAATTGAGAAGCTCCTCAAGACAGATGACCTTGGTAAGCCACTATGTTGCACTAGGAAAATAATTTTATTTTTCTACACCCAGAAAAAAGCATATGTCCGTAGGTCACTAAAAATTAATCATTACATATTTCACTAAACTTTTTTCACCTATCACAAATATCACATATAAAGAGGTGGAGTCTATTTGGAGCCTAGAATATCGAGAACCTTTTTATGATGTTAATCAGTTGTTGACCAACACCCCAATCATGATATTACTCAAGGATGGATAGGGTTATCTGGTTTGTTATGATACTTTTGGTTTGAGTTTAGGTTGTTATCTTATGTAGGGTGACCATATGGGGGCATTGAATCTCACTAACTCAAACTAAATGAAAATATTTACCCAACGCATGACATTGAGCTTACGAGGTTGATGCATGACCTTAAATCCCGACATCACTATATTTTCTAGGAGAATTTTATGATCTACTCAAACCAAAAAATCATGATATATATATTCTCATAGAAATATTTGAACATTAGGTAGTGACAATGGATCAATTAATTTTAAGGCTTCAACATTGATATCATGTATACCCTCAGTTAAGGTAAATGTGGTTGCTTATTTCTTAAGAAGAAAGTTTCCAACGTAGGCTCCAAATGATTCCAGTGATGAGTGGGAATTGATGGGTATTTTCAATCATATTAACCTAGAATATAAGGAATGGAGTATAGTTATATTCTTGGTTATCTTGCATTTGACACCTCTACTTCTAGTGCTGATTTGGGAGGAGTATACAATAGAAGACTAAGGATAGTGGTCTACCCAGTTTAAAAATAGTGGTATGTTCCTAGTTAATGGTTGTTGGATCCTAAAAGAGTAATTTTATTCGTGGGTAAATCATTTTTTCTAGTGTCACTGTAATTGGTTGTGATGTTGTATTTCCATTAGTCTTAGTTGGAAATTCCACCTAGTTCCACCAGGATGTTTTATGACCTGTGATTCTCGTTTTTGTGTCCTGGTATGATATGTGATATGGATGAATTTATATATCACTATTACACTTGTTAGTAGGTTAAATATTAGAATAAACAACCATCTTAATTACTTCAACCACTTCAAATTCTTTATAGGAAGTAGGATGTGGTTGAAATGGATTTCATCAATGGGATACCTTGTACACCCCGAGGAAGGTACACTATTTGGATAGTTATCAATAATCTGAAAAAATTATCCCATTTTATATTAATCAAGGATAACACTAATGTGGAAGACATGGGTAGATAGTATTTTAAAGAGATTTTGTGGATGAATGGGATGTTGCATACTATTATTTTTTACAGCAATCCTCATTTTGACTCTCATTTTTTCAAGGGACTATAGAAGGTAACGTGTTTTTTGAATAGGATCAACATGGAATACCTTACTCAAACAGATTTTAAGAAAAATTAGGTAGACAAGATCCTAGAATTCGTGATTTGTTCCATTTATTTTTGAATTTTTTGGATCATGGGACAACCATCTTGGATTGGTGGAAAAAACCTATAATAATAGTTATAACTCCTAGGTCAGGATAGATCATTTCGAAGAAAAATCTATAAAATCATTCCAGTATCTTCTATGATGGATGAAATTAATTGAACGTCATTAGTGGGACTAATTATCATGAAAGAGATGATCAAAAATATTTATATTATCATGGTGTATTTTTTTGAAAAACCAGATCCATTACAAGTCCTATGCCAATAATCGACACTAAAATTTGGAATTATTAGTGGGTTACTGACAGTTTCTAAAGGTGACACCTCACTTGAGTCGACATCTTATTAGGAGGAAAGGGAAGCTGACACCGAGGTACATATTACCATTTTAGATTACTAATTGAATCGAAAAGGTCACATACTACTTGGTATTTCCTTCTTAGTTGATATTAATTCATGATGTTTTCCACATATCACATTCGATGACATATAATTCAAACCCTTCACAAGTGATGAACTGGGAAGATCATGGGTTAGATCCCAATCTATAAGTGACTGATTATCTAGTTCAAATTGTGGATTCCCAAGTAAATGTTCTTCATGAAAAATATATTCTATAAGTTTGTGTCCCCTTACATCACAAGAATTTTTATCACATGATGTGGAAATAGAATTCATGGGTAGAGAGAATTTCCACACTATTTATATGATCAAAATATGGGTTTAATTTTTGAGGGTGAAAAGTTTCATGGCAGGGATAATTATTACACTCAAAATGTTGTTTTTAGTTATTTTTTATTTTTTATCACTCATTTATTTGATAGATTTTACTAGTGGTTTTCATGAAAAAATGGATGTTTTGGGAAGAATGTGGGTGGTGCATGGTTGGTTCCCAATTAATAGAAATCATCCACCAACCCCTAAAAACCATGTGTACCTTGACAGAGGCACTAAGGACCTCATTGTGTTAGGTTCATAACTATGCACCCACCCTTATGAGATTGTATGACCCAATATATGGAATTAGAGTGCCAACACAATAAGACACACATTTTTTTAGACCATTAAACACAAACCATGGAGACTCCACCTATTAGGATAGAGGATCACATACGATTAGAGTATAGTGTATAAAACTGTGTAGAAAAACCATGTGACTGATCTATTTTTAGTGAAAATATGTTTTTTAGAAATACCCCTTATTGATTTTAACACATATTCACCCATTATTGTTTCCTTTTTAATTATCCATCCATTTGATTGCATCCCCTAATTTCCACCTCCCTCTTGATTATAATTTTTGGTTTGTTATAGATTATATTATATAATGAAAATCCATGTTCCACCACTTAATTGTTCTTCATTTTTTATCCCTTATTTATCGAGTTTCATTATCTCTAGTGGTTGTGGTGTCCAAATGAGGGCTGAATTTAATCTTTTCATTATATTTTTATTTTTCATAGTGTGTTCTTACTTTCATTGGATCTCCTCTTTTCCTAAATTGAAGATTTAAACTAATTGTTTGTGGTTTCAAGAATAAAGGTAGGTGGTTCCGTGTTGTGCTTTTATTTGATGATTTAAATGAACTTTCCTCTATTAGAAAATGTTTATCAATTTTGTGCGTGTGTGAAAATGGATGAATATAAAGGTATTTGTGTTTATTAGGATTTTTAAATGGGTTATCCCCAATGACAATAGTAGGATATGGTATGCATTAAATTTTATGAGTTGATTTATGATGATAAGGGATTAGTGTAGTTTAATAATTGAACAAATCACCTTGGAACAACTATTTTCTAAGGAGGGTAGACTAAGAATAATAGTATCCAATCCAGAAGGTCCTTGACATAGTATCAATAACAAGACTATTATTAAAAACTAACTAAATTATGTGACATGGATTATTATCATTATACCATGGTTGAATCCCCTATAATAGACCATATATGAGAAGGGAGATTTATATGATTGATCATCGGGATACAATTTTCATAGAACCCAACTAACCTATTTGTTTAGGTATTTCCAATGGAATATATGTTGTGTTTTTATTTACTTTTAATTAACGATCTATATTTTAGTTCTTCTATAAATATAAAACATTTTTTCAATACAAATTGTTTACATTACTTTAAAACATGTACCTTTATTTAACTTATAATGGTTATGAATGGAACACCTAGTGGGATCATACTGGGAAAGTGATCTCACACACATTATAAACCCAATGGGTATATGTATATCTTGTTTTTTATAATTTATTTGGAGGAAAGACCTCCCATGGAACTAGTATATACTCTTTCAAGTTTCTGTCAGTTATGGGGATGGGTGACTATTATAGAATGAATAAAGATGGTCATTATGACATGAGGAGGCTTGTGATTCCCTTATTACTCTTTTTTATAAAAAATGGTTTTTGGTAATAAAAATTAAATTGTGATTTGTATATGCATCTTTTGAATAAATTTGTTGTGGATAATGGGTATGCTTATTTATGTACATGTTGGATATTGTTTCATTTGAAAGTTTATTGTTATTATTTATGGGAAAATCACACCCAAAGTGTTTATTTGATCCTCATAAACTTATTTTGAGCCAGTGGTTATTGGGAAATCCCTTTAGGCCTTTCTACGGGCTAGGATGAGTGTTAGTATGGATGGAATCCAAACCAGTTCATGGCATAAAATCACTATTTTTGGTGGGTTTTTAGCATAGATAAAGGTCAAGGATTTTAACAACACTTCACATGTTGAAACTTATTTAGTGATGATATATTCCATTTCTAGTGATTTTAAAAGAAAAATCTACAGTAGTGACCCTAGCATAGGGAAAATTGTAATATCGTTCTTTAATTAATGGTTAGGTCGGTGTGTCACCCAAATTGATGGTTTGGTGAAGTATCACCCTTATATAAGGCTTGGGGGAAGTGGTAACACTAGTGTAGAATTTGGGTGACATGTCACCATGACTGTGGCTTTGTTGAAGTATCTGAATTATATATTATTTGGGAGAATTGGTCACCATAGTTGAAGGTATGGTGGAGTAATGTTCCCCTTAAATGTCGTATCCCCAAGATGGATTGAGTAATTGGATTATTATTGAGGATCACCCAAAAAGGGTGATTCTTCCTATTTCTGGGGAACCAATAGTGACCCATGTATATATATGAAACCATCATTAAAACATAACATAATCTTTATTTTTTAAACAATAATTCTATTTATTATATTTTGAGGATATTTATGGTTTAAAATTTAGAGAATTATTTCATAAATATTACATAACAAACAAATGTAATGAAAAGTAGAAAATTCCACTAAATATACCTTTTTTATGCTAAATAAAATATTTAAAATAATCAAATTTTTTCAGGAAAAAACCTCATTTATTTGAACTTGTCTTCTTCTTTTCTTCTACTCTTCCTCGAACCCCATGAAAAAAAATAAAAAAGTAGAATGAACACAAAAATTCTAAGTAATGTATATAAAGGAAAGAAATATGTTAGTCCTATGAAAAATGGAACCCATAAAATGATTACCCTTTTCCGAATATTATTTTAGCATATTAAATAAATTATATCAATATGGAAAACCCAACATTTTCTAAAAAACTGTTAAAGCCCATAGCAGTCATATATAACACCTTATTCAAATATTAGATATTTATATTCATAACCCATGTTCATTTATTTTAAAAATAATTATATCCTCGTAAATCCATAGGAGAAACCAATTTAGTTAACTCCCAACTTATTTATTTGGAATACATGGATTTTTCTCAATGCATTGAAGAGTTATATTGGACTCACCTGTCATATAATCTGTATCAGGATCACCTGTCATATAAGTTGTATCAGGATCACTCGTTATCATCTCTAATAATCAAGTACTATATTATGAACAATTTTTTTAATCATGGACCTTCTTATAAAAAATCCCTTGAAAACCCATTTTAAACCCATAAGAAAATCACATTCAATTTTTGTAAGCAATGATTGAGAAATATAACATTCGTTTGAAAAATATTAAAAATGAATAATTACAAAAATATTTTAGAAATTATTTTATTTTAAAATAACTTTTTAAAATTGTAAAAGAATATTGAAATAAATGAAAATTAATTAGGGTGATAAATTTCATTGATTCTATAAAAGATAAAACAATGATTCCATGCCTTTGTAAAAGTACCTCATTCAGAAAATAATAAGAATATTCCTTTTTTTAACATGTCAATTAAGTTAAAGTTAGTTTAAAATGAACTCTGATTGTAATTGAATTTTAAATAACATCATAATTTAAAAAAAATAATTAACACGGCTGTGGAGGAAAAATAAAATTAAAACATTAAAACTTTTAAAATATGGTTTTAAAGAAAAACCCCTTATCTTAAATACATTCAAGCATTGCGAATTCTTTAAATCCTGAATAATAAAAATATATTTGTTATTTAATTACTTAATGAATATTTCGCATATTTATTTCATTATAATTATTACATTTTTCATTTATTACCATCTGTTTCGTAACAAAATCAGTTATGTTTATGTCAAATGTTTTGAGCATATTTGATTAATAATCCATACATAAAAAATGAATCACTTCATTTCGTGGTGGTGGTAGTCCACATGTACAGATGATGGGAATCATCATTTTTTAAATGGATAGAAATGTAAGAAAATATATCATATATTATGTTTCCAAAAATATAATTATTTCATAAATATCATAAATGTTAATTAAATCCATTATAATAACCATCCTTGTGAGGTCGTGATTGAAAATGAAACACATAGCTTCATTAAGCTGGTAATTCACCCGTACATGTGGGTGATTTTATAATTTCCTATAGGAATGAAAGGGAGATGAAAAAGGGTTTTAACATAATCATAATAACATTTTAATATATGGAAGACAATGATATTTTTCTTTATCTTTTAGTTTTAACACTTGTTAACTCTTTTAATGATTATCACGATACCATGTTTTTCACTCTATATGTGTCAGAAAAGTTTTTATAAAAGGAAAAGTGACCACTAAGTTGAAAATGTATATTATTATAAACCGAATCCAATTCAAATGGCCAAATATAATAATTTTTTTGAATTTAAAGATATCAAATAAATATTTTTTTATCATAATACACCATTTAATTAATTTTCAGAACTATTCACATATTTTTTATTTAATGGCATCAAGATAGTTATAAAATTAGAATATATATTTTAACACATCACAAATATGTAATATTTTTCTAATAAATTAATTTAAAAAGGACAATTCATTCAAATTTTATTATATTTATGTTTTTAAAAGTCATTGACTTGATTTTTCTATTACTTGAACTGGCACTGTATCGATATTGCATAAGAATTTAAGGTAATTATTCCATCACTAAAAATTTGAAATGAAATACTATGATACAGAAAATTCATTCATATTTCAAATAAAAATTTATAACAAAACAATCACTCTTTTTATCCATATGAAAAACAATTGAGACATTTGAACAACGAAAGTGACATTTTATAACATTTACTTATAATCATTATGAATTTATAATCAAGGAAATTTTGCATGAAATTTCCTAATTTTAAAAGGTTGGATTGTTGTGGTTGAAAAAAAATTATCCAATAAAATAAATATAATTATTGGGGACTTTTTATTCCTTATCTCACACTTTTAACCCTATTTTACCCTTTTTAAGATTACCAAGGTGAGAAATATTTACTATAGTTAATATTCATGATGATAAAAATAAATGTTAAATATTTACCATATTTGGATCTCGTAATTCCAAATATGAAATTAATTTTCAAATATTTAATTTATATTAGTAGAAAAAATATATTTCAATATAAATGCATAAAATATAATAAAAAGGTTTTTTTTGGAAAATGTGTTTTTAATCCAAATAATGAACTTATACCAACATCAGCTATAATGGTGATTCATATGTAATTAATTAAATTATTTCTATATAAAGGAGTATTAATTTAAGGGAAGATTAAATGAATAAATAATGGTGATTTTAAATTAATTAATTTATTGAAAATAAATCATAGTTTTACAAAATTCGTTATCTTTCAAAATTCGCTTAAAATTTAATATTTAAAAAAAACAAAAAATCATTCTAAGATAATTTTGAATTAATAATTTCAATTTTCAATTTCAATTTTTCTAATTAAAATTTAAAAATTTTAAAATAAAAATTTTTAATAAATCCATATAATGCATGAAAAATTAATTTCGTAAGAATAAAACTATTTCAATTTTTTTGAAAATTTCTTCTTTATATTATAATGAATATAACTCTATAAACTATAATTCATGAATATTAATATGGAATGAAATTTTTTTATTATTACCAGGGTTGTGAGATTCTTCCCCTTTTTGGAAATTGTTTCTTCACGATTTTATTCACTACTTAAACAAGTTGGGATTTTTTGTATAGAATTTTTCGACTCCCATATTTCATTATAAATCATGTGTTTTTTCATACAACCTTAACTTGATGAATCACCTTATTTTGAAACACCTTATCTCTATGATCAAGAATCTGAACCAGGTATTCTGCATATGATACTTTCTCATCTGACTGTACTACCTCAGGGCTCAAAACATGATATTTATCCAACACATTTATCCTTAATAATGAAGCATGAAACACATCATATACATAGGGAATACATAGAGGAAAATCCAACCAATAAGAGACTAATCCAACATTATATTGAATTACAAATGGTCCAATGAATGAAAATCATTAATTTAAACTACAGAATAAATAGCCTTTTGCGATGGGATTATATCACGTCACAAATAGCCTGTTTTAGAGATTATTTGCAATGGGTAACTTATCCCGTCACAGATAAAATGTAATTTGCGAAGGGAAAAGGGGTCCCGTCGCAAAAGGTTTTGTACGGTATTCAAACCAACCCATTAGAAGGGTATTTCTGATGGGGGATGCCTCCCTATCACAAATTCTCGTCGGTGGTAAATACTATTTTCAATGGGGATATTCCCTCGTCACAAATAGTGTGTTGGCATGTCACTATTTACAACGAGACCTGTCAGAAATACCCTTTTGACCACCAACAGTAATTAATGCGATCGAAGGTATTCGTTACGGGACTCTCATCGTAAATATTACCATCACAAATAATCTAACCTATATTTACCCCTATCAGTTTTTCAATCTTCCATTCAATTTATATTTTCACTCTCTCTCTCTAAACTCAAATTTCAGAGATAAAATTTCACTGAGTTAAATTTTTTTACGAACAAGTTTTGAAGTCGTTTATACATATAAGAGATCAAGTTTAGTGGTATTTATGTTTTATTTAATTTAGTATTTATTTCATTTTTTATATTAATTTTACTTATTGTTAATTAGTTGTAATTAAATTTGATTTATATTGTTCTCTCATTAGTATTTATTTGTTATAATAAATTGAAATCATTAGTACTAAGTTATAGTAATTAGTAGTAATTAATAGTTATTAATGATGATTTGTAATGAATATAAATAATTAATGGTAATTAGTAATTAGTAGTTGTAATTTTCTGTAATTTATAGTAATTGTCACTAATTAGTAATAATTAGCAGTATGTCGTAATAATTAGCAGTAAATAGTAATAATTACGAAAAATAGTAATAATTAGAAAAAAATAGCAATAAAAACTATTAATTTGTAATCCATACTAATAATTAGCAATAAATACTAATAATTAGTAATAATTAGTAACAATTAGTAATAATTAGTAATAATTAGTAATAATTAGTAATAAATACAAATAATTAGTAATAAATTGTAATAAATAGTAATAAATAGTACTAAATAGTAATAAATAATAATAAATACTAATAAATACTAATAATTTGTATTAAATACTAATAATTACTAGTAAATAATAATAAATAATAATAAATAGTAAAAAATTGTAATAATTAGTAATAAATACTAATAATTAATAATAAATACTAATAATTAGTAATATAATCAAATAATTCGTAATAAATACTAATAATTAATAATAATTAGTATTAAATTGTAATAAATACTAATAATTAGTAATAAATTGGTAATAAATTTTAATTAATAGTAATAATTAGTAACAATTAGTAATAATTAGTAATAATTATTAATAAATACTAATAATTACTAATAATTACTTTTAATTAGTAATAATTAGTAATAAGTACTAATAATTAGTCATAAATTTTTCATAAATTTGTAATAAATACTAACAAATGGTAATAAATTGGTAATAAATAGTAATAAATATTAAAAAATAGTAAAAAAATAGTAATAATTAGTAATAATTAGTAATAGTTAGTAATAGTTTGTAATAATTAGTAATAAATAGTAATAAATAGTTATAAATAGTTATAAACAGTAGTAAATAGTAATAAATAGTATTAATTAGTAATAATTAGTTATAATTAGTAATAAATTGTAATAAAGAAGATTAAATATGAATAAATGGCAATAAATAGTAATAATTAGTATTAATTAGTAATAATTAGTTATAATTAGTAATAACTAGTGATAATTAGTATTAAATAGTATGTTATAGTATTAAATAGTAACAAATAGTAATTATTAGTAATAATTTGTAGTAATTTGAAGTAATTTGTAATAATTAGTAATAATTAGTAATAATTTAGAATAATTAGAAATAAATAGTAATAATTAGTAACAATTAGGAATAATTAGAAATAATAAAAAATAATTAGGAATAATTATTAATAATTATCAATAATAAGGAATAATTAGTAACAATTAGTAATAATTAGTAATAATTAGGAATAATTAGTAATAATTAATAATAATTTGGAATAATTAGGAATAATTTGTAATAATTAGTATTAATTAGTAATAATTAAGAATATTTACTAATAATTAGTAATAATTAGTAATAACTAGGAATAATTTTGAATAATTAGCAATAAGTAAGAATAATTAGAATAATTTGGAATAATTAGTAATAATTAGCAACAATTAGAAAAAATTTGCCAAAAATAGAAAATTTTTGCAAAAATAAAAAAATAGTAATAATTAGCAAAAAAAATTAGGGATAATTAGCAATATTTTGGAATGATTAGGAATAATTACGAATATTTATGAATAAATAGGAATAAATAGAAATAATTATGAATAAATAACAATAATTAGCAATAATTAGCAATAATTAGAAATAATTATCAATAATTAGCAATGATTAGTAATAATTTGCAATAACTAGCAACAGTTATCAATAATTAGAAATAATTAGCAATAATTAGGAATAATTATGAATAATTAGAAATAAGTAAGAATAATTAGAAATAAATAAGCATAATTTGGAATAATTAGGAAGAATTTGGAAGAATTGTTATAAATTGTAATAAATTGTAATAAATTGTAATAAATTGTAAAAAATTGTAAGAAGATAGCCCAATTTCCAGTAGATTGGTGGAACTACTTTTTCTCATTGACTTTTCTCACTTTTTCTCTCACTAACTCAAACCATTATGAAAAATTTCCTTCTACATATGCATATCCAATCTTTTGTGTACGAGTTTGGATATGAATTCATAAGACCACATTTGTCATAATTCATCGATGAAAATGGGGCTCTTTTGTCAGACAACTCATTTACTTGCATCTTTCTCATAGTAAAATGACATTGAAGAATCTTCTCAGATGTGTGCTTATTCATTCTTGTATGCATGAGAATGTATATGCATACCTCTAAGCATACACTTCATTGTGATTTCACTATGAGAATGTTGCAAGTAAATGATCCATTGGACAAAAGAGTCGCTGCCAATACACTGTAAATTGTGTCACCCATAATTAGTGGTAATTAGTATGAAGTAGTTTTAATTATTTATCATCTATATGTTTTGATAGTTCTTTTCTTATATAAAATTACTCAAAAAGAGTAATGATTTTATATTTTGTAGAAAAATATAGAACAAGGAATTCGACAATATGCATTATTAGACGACCGAACATGGATAAATCATAACAGAAATCCAAACAGTTCTGGTTTAAATCTGGAATATATTGAGGGTGATAAATCTTTCTTCTCATTTGCATACTCAAAAACAAAATTTGTTTCAGAAGGCACAAATAATCTTCCTTATAAAAAATGTTCTATTAGAATCTCTTACACATTTTAAAATGTTGGGGGATATCTGTTGAGTTTTGCTTTTCAACCACATTATGTTTTCTAGTATCAACACGGTGAACGCAGTTCCAGAAAAGATTCTCATAATTTGATTCCAGATCCATCAGAGTTTCAAAATTTAGTACATGATGTTTGCTGGTCCATCTATTCAAAAAATTAAAACTTAGGATGATATTGATTTAAATACTAAGTTGGAACCATCATAATTTTATGATTTGTTGAGGTCTTATAGGGATGCATTATATTCTGGTAAAATGATAAGAAAATTAGAAGATGTTTCCAAATTTATGGCTATTAAATCAGATAATAGAATGTCAAACTGCTATTTTGATCATATTTTTTCTTTTGTTAAAACGTTGTTACCTGAAGAAAATGTGTTTCCTACAAATTAATAAGAGTGAATAAGGCTGATTTGTAATATGGGACATAGTTATTAGATGATTCATGCATGGGAAAATTATTTCATCTTTTATTATATTGAAAATGAGTCGTTAGATAGTTTTCCCACATGTGGACAATCGAGTTATAAAAAATCAACTGGGCAAGTCTGGATCAATTCTTATAAAATAGTTGATATATATCCTACTAACACTCATGTTGAAGATTTTACTTATGTCTCAGAACACAATGACAATTATTTCATGGATAAAAACCCAAATTTGAACTGGTAAAATCTTGAATCATCCATCTGATGGTGATTAATAGAAACATTTTTGACAAAGTGATTCCTTCTTTTTCTTTAGATGCTCTGAACGTGCGATTGGGTATTTTTAATGATAGTTTCTGTCCGTTTGGTTCTTATGGTACTCAGAATTCATATTTCCTTTATTTATAACTACATTCAATTTACCTCCATGTCTATTTATGAATGATCCCTATATCTTTTTAACTTTATTAATCCTAGGACATCCAAAAAACAAATTGATTTTTATTTGAAACCATTGATTGATGAGTTAAATTTATTGTGGAGTAATGTTGTTAGTATATATGATTTTGTTGCGAAAAAAAATTTCCTACTAAAATGTGCATTGATATGAATAATTAGTGACTTCTCGATATATGGCATATTATCTGTCCAGAGTATACATGTTCTGAAATCATTTTCTTACTGTATGAAAGACAATGAAGCATTTACGCTCATCAAGGAAACAAACCTTCCTATTTTTACTATCATCGTAGATTTCTTCCAACTGATCATCCTTTATTGGAGGAAAAAATCTCATTTCAGAAAAGGAACAATTGAAAGGGATGGGCCTCCAAAAATGATCTTAGGTATTTATTTAAAATTAATTGTATTTTCATTACCCACCATCACATTTAGACCAATAATAAACCAACAAAAAATTCATGGCTTTGGGGAAGAATACAATTGGATAAAACAAATTATTTTTCAAATCTTCTATATTGGTCTGATATGATGGTCAACCACATGTTAGATGTCATGCATATTAAGAAAAACTATTTTGATAATTTATTTCATACAGTTTTGGATACACTAATTAAGACTAAGGATAATGTAAAAGAATTATTAGATATCTCCCAAATTTGAGGGCGACCAGATCTTGAACTATTTGAAAATATCATATCAAAAATGTTAATGAAGCTAAAATAAGATTATACACTATCCAAAAGGAGTTGGACATAATTTTTTCAGTGGATTGCAGATTTTAGACTTTAGCTGGACATGCTTTCAATTAGGTAAGATGTGTTAAGAATGGTCATATTACTTTATTAAAAATCAATGATTTTCATGTTATAATGTAACGAATTAGGCCAATTTTATTTAGAGGTTTGTTGAATTATATGATTTTGGATTCGATAAAAGAAATATCATATTTCTTCCGATACATTTGTACAGAGAAAACAAACTATGATGCACTATTAAAACTGGAAGAAGATGTTGTTGTAAGTATATGTAAACTAGAAAAAAACATTCTGTCAGCATTCATTGACTTATTAGAATATTTTATATTACATTTTACACATGATGAAAATGTGGAGGTTTTATATAGTTTTGATGGATGTATCCATTCGAGAGATTTATCTAGAAATTAAAATAAATGTACCCAAAAAATCATAAGTTAAAGGCTCAATTGCATAATCTTATTTGTAAGAGGAAATTTCTTTTTTCTGCTCCTATTATTTTCAAGCTGAATATCCTTAAAAACATAACCTCCTGAGAAAAAATGAGGGGAATGTTGATGATGAAATGGAAAATCAATTTTTAGTTTTTAATCAGCCAGAGCTTGGCTTTTTTGGAGTTCATGAATGATGGATTTCAGATTATGAACATCATAGAGATCATACATATGTTCTTATTAACAGTAAAGAAATGAAATCATTTATACTGTGAGTTCTTCTATCACTTATACTATAATTTCTGTTACAATAAGAATACTTATTTTATTTTTAGGTTATATGATAACCATATAAAGAAATAGCTTCCACAAATTACAGCTACTCCTCTTGAAGATCATTGGTAAAAAAAATTCTCAGTGGTTTAAAAAACTTGTAACATAAAATATTGAAGGTTTAATATATCAATTCAATTTATTATTTATTATACTGATAATTTTTTTTAAAAATAGTTGGTGTCTCAACAAGATGAAAAATTTGACAAACGACTGTGTATATTTAGTAACCCACCATCCAAAATGGTTAAATATTATAATGCACATGTGGTGAATGGTTTTCAATTTCATACACATTCTTAGAGAGAATAAAAAAACAATGAAAAATCAATTTTCCATGATAGGACCTCATCATAGTGAAACTGAAGTTGATTTTTACGGAATTCTGGATGAGATTATTGAAATCTGTTTTCTAGTATAAAATTACATAATGATGTTTAAATGTCAGTGGTCAGATATTGAGTGAGGCTTGCGTGTTTATCCAACTCATGGAATAGTTGATATTAAATATAAAATTATTCTTACTATAAATGAAACATTTTTACTTGCTCAACTTGAACATCAAATTTATTACGCAAAGTACTATGCTACTTAAATTGTCCTGAGTGATTAGTGGAACAAATAAAAATGAAATATTAGGAAATTTAGTTTACCCAATCTGAATGGGGTTCCACTGAAGTGCAAGGAATTGAAAATTTTTGATAGACTACTGAAAAACCATCTTTTTCACAAATATACTTGAATATCGATGATGACACACCACAATTAAGGGTCGATGGTGATGATGATGTTAATGATAGTACAAATGAATTTGAAATGACTATTGATAATGAAACTGAAACTCATAGGGATATTGATGATGTTGGGGAGGAGTATGAAGACATTGACATAGTCATATATGAAGATGATGATGAAGGTTAACATTGACACAGTTAAATTCTGGTAATAATCAAAATTAATAGACATATATATTAGTTATTTGAACTATTTGTTAACAACAATAATTTTGGGATTTAGATGGATGATGATCTATTTCGTGAGTAGCATGAGGCTGAGCTACCATTAGGGGAGGTGGATTTGGGATCATCTGACCCTCTGCCTACTGGCTGTTCAGGGGGTACGCGAAGGTGGTGTAGTCTTGCATGAATGATGATTCCTGGCCCTATCTCCAAGTGATGTCCATGTCTTGGCTTTGATCCACGCATACAGAGGTATGATAACCTATGTATTTTATTTAGAATTCATTAATTTATTTATATAAAAATTGTTTGATATTTTGTTCTTTTTTTACGGTTTTGCACATATTGTTTTTGGACACGGAAGCGTTATTTTAAGCAATTATTTATCTCAATAATTGATCACATAGGAATAGATTCCCATTGATGTGTTTCTCAACATGTTCAATCATTGGCCTATACATAAATAAATTATATTTATTTTGAAATTTATTTCATTGATAACTTGATATTATAAACTATTTGTATGGTTTATGGTATCCCATCGATGATAGCATGCATGACGCTATGCACGTGGCATAGGAGGTGTCTATGCATGGCCGTTTACGTCAGTTATTTCACAATTTGAGAAGGACAAACATGAAGAAAGTAGGAATGGGAGTATTTAATGATTTGTGTAGAGCCCACCGACCAGAGAACATTTATTCTAACGTTTGGGATGGATTATGTTCACACTGGTTGGGTGGCGGATTTTAGAGGAGATCTTCATTGGGATGATAGAACCGGGGGAGACAGGAGGTGACACATCAAGTTGGTAGACATACATTCAGTATGCATAGAGAGCATCTGGTATGTATTTTTTTTATTTTATATAACATTAAAAATAAATAATGTTTATATTCATATAGGTAGTCAAGTATCCCAATATTACAGAGTACGCAATTTATTAGATGATGTATAGTGATACATCCACTAGAGAGATTAGAGGTGATCGCCATTGTCAGATTGTGGTCAGTATTATTTTTTTCTGTTTGAAAATAAACTACATATAATATTTTAACTATTTTAATTTCAAATTGGAATTGAAGGGCTCATATAAAGCCAAAAACTCTCAGACACATGCTGAGAGTTACGCCAAGACGACTGATTAGACTATTGCCCACTATTTCCATGAGGTGGTATGGATACATGGGACCTAGTGTGGCTTAGAGAAGGGGAGAGTAGTTGGTATCGGCTCTCATTTGACTCTTTAGACTTATTAGGGTACTACTGCGTTGTCAGCATCCAGCTCGAGAGGAGATCGTGGACATGCCTCATCTTCTGGATCATAGTATCAGGATCAGCTGCAAGCTTAGAGTGAGGTTATAGAGAGTTTTTTGTAAGTATCAGGAAGATATGCATAAGCAGCAACAATAGTTCAAGGAGGAGACACGCCGATGGTAGAAGAAACATCTTGAGCAGATGGAGTACATGTGTTCTATGGCTCGTAGTTTAGGGATGGTGTTTCCTACACCATCTCTTCCAGCTCCTCGAACTCCTCATAAGACTACCCCTAGTGACTTTTTTTAATGTCAAAAACATTTTAATTCAATGTTTTTTCGAAAATTAATTATTTACAGTTTCTATCTTTTATATAGGTGTGAATATTGCATAACTTTTTTTAATATTTTATTATTTTAACATTTATTATTAGTAATATATTTTTTATTGTTTATTTATTATACGAATAAAATAAAAATGTTTTTTTAATTTTTTTTATTTTTCGTGTATATTGGGAATTTTAATATTTTATAATATTTTATTATTATTTTAGTAATATTAATATTATTTTTTAATAAATATTAATAATAATAATAACATTATTATATTATTAGTAATATTTTATTATCAATATTATAATTATATAAATTTTTTATATTATTAATATTTTTGTTGTTATTATATAATATAATATTCTTTATATTAATAGTAACAATATTATCATTATTTTATAATATTAATTTACCCTAATTTTATTGAATATCGTTTTATTTTATTTTTTTAAGTATTTAGGACAAGTCTTTTTATGAAAGTACCTCATTAAAAATACTTTATATATTTTTTAAATAAGTATTTGTGAGTGACCGGTTTTCCCGTTGCAAATACTTTTTTCCGACTGGCCCATCACAAGTGGTATATATATATAATCTATACAAATGGTTAATTACTTGTGATGAGATGATTTACCATCACAAATAGTATTTTTTACGATGACTTGTCACAAAAAATACTATTTGCGACGCCGTTTTCTAAAACAGGTTATTTGTGACGGGACCCCATCACAAAAATCAATTTTCAGCAGGATCCTGTCAGAAATATCCCATCAAAAAACCATCAAATTCCTATAGTGTTACCTTTTTACCAAAATTCATAACACTTTTCATGAGGATTATTTAAGAAAAACATTATTGCCTACCTCAATGAAAGATATTTCCTCTAGTTACATATATCACTCTATTTTATAACCTTATCTATCCTCATATTTCATTGAATAATATTAACCTTGTTAACCAAATAATATACCAACTACAGTCTTAAAAACTTTTTTTCACCTAATTTATCCCAACATGATTGAGTCTAACCCTGTTTCCCATATAATACCTAAAAATTGACTATATGAATACAATAATGAATACTATTATTATAAGAAAATTCAACTAATAAAATATATTGATCCCAACATCCATTGTAATAAATTTTATAAGATTTAAGGATATATTCTAATGACTAAATTGTTCTCTATGACTATCCATCATATTAAGGAATAAAAAATTTATTGAAATTTATTTCAGTACACAAAAAATTCTAAAGGCCTTTCCAAAAATTATAAGTAAATCTCGGGTCATGGTTATCTACAATGAAGAAAGGAAATCTATGTAACATGACTATCTCATTGTGACACCATCAATAAAGTTAATATAAAGACAAAATATTTTAAATATGAATTAAATGTGGATATTTTTTCAATTGATCAATAATAACCAAAATCCTATTATTATCTTCAATTGTATTTGGAAAACCCACAGTTAGTTCCATAGATATATTTTCCAATTTTTTATCTAACACTAGAAAAAGGTGGAACATCCCTTTCAATAATTTTCTTCCAGAATTAACATGTTTACAAGTCAAACATTTCATATAAAACTCTATAATATTAGTTTTCATTCCATCCCACCAGTTATACTCTCAATGGTATCTTTATATCTTTGTTCTATCGAGATGAACTGAAAATGGGGAGTTTTGAGCTTCAATCAACATTTACATTTTCAATTTGGAGATAGGTAGCACACACAACTATTTTAAAAATATCAAAACACATTCCTTTTCAATGATAAATTTAGTAAAATTAACTTTCGTTACAAATTCAACAATGATTTAAAAAAATCAGTCTTTGTTCCATGCTTGATTAATTCTGAATAACAATGAAAATTTCACAAAAACCTTAGCAAAACTATGGAAATTATCATATGTACAATTTATAGGCCATCATTCTTCATATAATTTACTAAAGAATCATATTCCAAATGTATACTGGTTAATGATTTATTATATTTTTTACTCAAAGCATCAGCTACTTCGTTTTCTTTTCCTCGATGTTAATGAAATGTGAGATCATAATCGTTTATTAATTCAACCCATATTATATAATTAATGTTAAAATATTTATGAGTGAATCTATACATTAATATTTTGTGATCAATATATATTTCAAACATTACAACATATAAATTAAGCCTCTATATTTTTAAAGGAAAACCACATCAGCTAGTTCCAAATCACGAGTAAGATAATTTATCCCAAGAGGTTTCAATTGAAATGAATCATAAGAAATTTCTTAATAATTACACATTATAACACAAATGAGTCCCTTAATATAATCATAATAAAAGATGAAAAATTAACCATTTCTATAGGGAAGGGGAAAACATGAGTATTCACTGAAATTCATTTTTGTTGTCGAAAACTTTTATCACGGTCTTTTATCCAGATGAAATTAACTCTTTTTCACGTTAACTGAGTTATTGGGATAGATAAATATAAACATTTTTTTAACGAACATCATGTAATAACTCAGTAATCTAAGAAAATTATGAATCTCAGTGACATTTTTATCTTTTTTCCATTCATTAACCAATTTAGTTTTATCAGGTTCAATAATTATAATATCATAAAAAGTAATGTTCCAAATGGAATAGAATATTCTTTTACTAAATTTCACAATTAATAATTTTCTATATATCACTTTTTTTCTTTCAATGTTTGTAAAATAACGTTTTAGTTTCTTTCATGATACTCATGAATTTTAGAATATACTAAAATATAAAAAAAATCATCCACAAACTTATCTAAATATGCCTGGAGAAATCAATTCATAAGATTCTTTAATACAAATGTTACATTATAATACCCAATGGGTATATCAAAAAACTCATAATTCCCATATCAGGTCTCAAACCACATCTTCTGAATATTTTACTAATTAAAATTCCACTGATGATACCCTAACATGATATTAATCTTCATAAAATATTATTCTCTCTAGAGTATATCAAAGAAGTCATTGAAATGAAGAAAATGATTCTTTTTATGAAAATTTATGTTATTATAGGATCTATAATCAATAAAAATCCTCATTAAACCATATTTATTTTTAAAAAATAAAATATGAGCACCACATGATGAACCACTAGGTTGAATGGAATTTTTATCAAGAAACACAAACAACTATTTTTTAATTCAAATTTTTTTACTCGAGACATTCAATAATGGGGTTCTGAAATTGAATTATTATTTTACACTAATTCAATTATAAATTAATTATACCAATTGAGAATAGTAAAAGGAAAATCATTAGGAAAAACATATATATATATATATTCATTTACCCCTAATACACTATAAATATGAATCATTTTATTTTTTCTATAACATGTTATTGGTGAAATTCACTACAATAATTAACTAATTTCTTAGCTTCTAGGAATGTTATCAATGTTATCAAATCCCTCTTAGAATTATAAACTGAATGTAAATCCATGTACATAATAAAATTAACCACTATTATGGATAGTTACACAATATTTTTTTTATCAAAAACCATCCCTCTTATAACTATATAAATATTCTTATAAATCATTGTTACATGAATACTTCAACTGGAAGTTTTCTATAATACTTTTACCTTATTTTCATAAGGGGATATTTTCCATTTTACTTGAAAATTTATCTTAAATAAATGAATGTAATGACCCAGAGTCAAATTAGAAATTGTAATAATTCAAAAAAACATGAAACATACCCAAGACCAGTTTAATAGATATCTCAATATTAATAGTAGTATTAGAAAATGATTTTCCATACTATTTTTATTTCTATATAGATGATTTCAACCTAGAGTAAATAAATTCAGACACTTGTTTGAATAATTACTCAATTAATTACAATTAAAACATCTCACCATTTTTTATCTATCTATTACCCAATTATTAGATTGAATTACACTATTTTCTTTGAATACATTATCCATATTATGGATCCCCATACCCACACTCCAAGTCTTAGAGTTATAAAAACATACTATACATATTGGATTCAATACTAACTATAGATTACTAATAATAACTATTTTATAACTAATTTACAAAAAATAAATATTCATTTCATAAATTTTTAAGATATTTTAGGTTTATATATTTCAAAAATTAGGAAAAATAATAAAAAAATAATGCTTATTATTTTCTAAAATAATGATATTTTTTAACTATATGTATGAAACAACTTATTTTATAACGAGTCCTAAAAATCCCACATAAATTCTTTCACATGTGTTATCCTTATAAAAAAGTCACATTTACTACTTTTATTCATAACTAAGTGAAATGAAAACATAATAATGGTTGGGATCAAATACTTAGTAAGATAAAACATATAACTGAGATCGTTAAGGCATAAACATGACATAAATATTATTTCAAGAATAACTAATAAACATAAACCATAATTAAAAAAACATATGTCATTTTATATCCATGAAAATAAATTATGACATGGATAATAATAATTATTGAACTTTTAATAATGGAATGAATAATTATAGACATTAAAAACATGATTTCATGGCTTTTTTCAGAGATACTATCTTCATATGGGAATAAGTATACAACAAAACTCAACTTGTTTTTTATCATCTAACTTGTTTATGAATTATTGGGATATATATTTTTGGCCCCCAACCATCTCATGATTAGATCTAATGTCTATACTATAAGATTCAACAAGACCTTTCATATAATTCCCTGAGGAACATTTGGATGAATATAAACAAGTCAATTTATATAATGAAAAACATAGAATTTCAAAAAATAATCAACCTTATTTAGTAGTCAATAATCATCATTCATGATAATACATTTTTCTATTCCAATAAAACTGATAACATTATTATAAAATATACCTAGTAATATTTTTGGAGGAAAATATTACATAGTCGACTTTCCAATAATAATCAGTAATGGAATAATAACATACAGATTGTGAATACTTATCCCCATGCTAATAAAAGGGATAACATGATCATAACAAATATAAAGTAAGAAGGTATATAATTAAAAATGTAAAATAATTCTAGTGCAATTAACGAAAAATGAAAGTGTGTTGCTATAAATTAAAAACACACACACAATAGAAGGCTTCAAATATTATCAAAAAAGAAGGGATCAAGGATTAAATTATTTAATATTTTTATTTCAATCCCCAAAATTATTAATAGATATAATAGTGTATAATCCAATTAAAATAAACCCTATTATAGATTTTATTTTAAAATGATAATGTAAATAGAAGGTATGACTAAAAAGAGTTTTTAGAGTTTTTTTATATTTATGTAAAAGAATATGTTATGAGTGATTTACTAAATTATTTTTCCATTGGGTGAAGTGAAAAATATTTGAAAAAAATAATTTCTAAAAATAATCATCAATAATTGGGTTATAAAAAGATATATGTTTTATCATTGATAAATGTCTGTAGGAATACAAAAGATAAATGTTTTATCAGAAATTTTGATGATGTTTGGTTCGTTATCCCAAATTAGATTTTTTAGGATTAATATGGTAATTTGTTTCACTACTCCTTCACCTATAAAATCTTAATCAAGACATTACTATAATTTTTTTTAAAATGAAAAAAATTTAAAACCATCCATGTGATGCATACATGTAGAACAAATCATATCGCTTCGTGGAGCTGTCAGTCTACTCATATGATTGAACAATATTATCATTATTCATTAGATGTAAAGGTTATAAAATAGATAATATATTCCATTTCCATAATTATAGTTATGTCATTAATATAATATATATTAATTAAATGAGTTAATATAACCATTATTTGGAATTTTTGATGAAAAAGGAGACATATCACTTCATGGAGGTGGTAATCCACCTGTACGAATGGTAAATATTTTCATTTCCCATAGCATGGAAAATTATTATGAAAAATTATAATAACATTTGATTATATTTAATATATGGATGTTATTATTTAATTGTTGTTTAATAATATTTAAAGTAAGTTAAAGAAGAAATAAACATGAAGTAGGTTGGTTAGGACTTATAACATTTCCATAGATAACCTCTTTGTAACATACCATAATTCTTATATGTTTGGTAATATAGTGATCCTATAACCTCTACGATATGGGTAGTGAACTTGAATAAAGTTTTAGTTAGTTACATAAAGATCTAATGTGATCCAAATATATGTGGAATAGAGGTGACAATGCATTATTTAATAGGTGACGATATGGGAACACTTGGAATTATATAATGTATTAAATTAGTATAAATTAATTTCTGTGTTAATGTTTCACTAAATTCACATATTTAGATTCTATGATTATTATTTGTCTAAATTCTGCAATCTTATAAAATTTTGACATTTTGATTTGATGTTTTCACCATTATCTCTTAGCTTGAACACCCTATTAACCCTTTGGGTGAATACCTTGATATCAACGTTTTTTAATTTATAAATTTCATGAAAGTTATAATAAAAGAAAAATAATCCCATATGTAAACAATGATTGACATTATATACCATATAACATTAAATATTACACATATAAGATTTTTATGAATTTAAAATCACTAAATAAAGTATTTTTTAACTCAATATAACCTTAAAGTGATTTTTGGGACTAATCACATAGTTTGAATTTAATGACACCAATATAGTAATATATTTAGAATATAAATTTGTAAAAAACATTGATATTTTATATATGTCTATAAAATTTGTGTAACATAATAATTAATCCATATTTAATTTGATTTAGTGTTTTTAAAAATCATTTACGTGATTTTTTTATTACTTGAACAAGCACTCTGTCTATATCGTACAATCCCTTAACCTAATTATTCCATCAATAAAAATTTAAAAAACAATTACAATGAAAAAAAATTCATTTATAATTAAAAAAAATATACAATATAATATAACATCTTTTTATCCATATGAAAAAACATTAAATATTATAAAATAAATAGAGTGAAAATTTATTTTTATTCATTAATTAAAATCAAAGTATGTCTATTATAAAAGGAAATAGGGACGAAATTGATTCATTTTCCAAAATTGGATGGTTATGGTGAGAAAAAATTATCCAGAAAAATAAATACACATTTTAGTGATATTTTTATACAATATTTCATAATTTTAACATTATTTCATACATTTTCCCCTTATATATGTGATAAATATTTACTATAATTACTATTTATAATAAAGAAGAAAATATGTACAAAATTTAAACCTATTGATTATAAATATTACCATTTTTTATTCAATTTAATAATGTTTTATAACGAAATTTTAATATAAATGTGTAAAACACAACAAAAAACTGTTTTTAGAAAAATGTGTTCTTAATCCGAAAAATGAATATATACCGAAATCATGTATAATAAAAATTCCTACATAAATAATTGGATTATTTATTATTAAATATATTTTATATTAGTTAAATTTAAAAATAAAATCATAATGGGACCTTTAACATAATTTATTTATTGAAAATAAATGACATTTTTACAAAATTTTGTATATTTCCCATTCAAATAAAAATTAATATTTTTAGAAAAATAAAAAATAAATATTATAAGACAAAAATTTAATCTGATTTAAAAAAATTATTTTCACTTTTTCAATATAAAATTATTAAATTTATAAATAAATCTTTTTTAAATATAGTACATGAAAATGAATTTAGTAAGAATAAAACAATATTTATATATAATTATTATATAATATTCTTATAGTGAATATAAATATATAAAATATAATTCATGAATATTAATAGTGAAGTTAATAAATTTATTATTTATTGGGTTTGCATATGATCAATTACCCTTTACATTTGACAATTCTTTTAGGTTTTTTGCACAATACGATACTTGAAGAGGTAAGAGGGGATCTGGGCAATGGAAGGCCTCACTTTCTATTTTAATTCATTCCAAATTTCCTAAATGAGTACCCCTTATGGTATATTGATAAGCTATGTGTGACTTGGTAACATGGTTTTCCTAAGGATACCTGATAAATGGGAACAAAAACACTAGTCAATTGTACGTTTGTTGATTGGGTACGTAGCCTTGGTAACATAGAAAAAATAGTAGGGTGTTGAGACTTGGGTGACATAATTAGAAATGATGAATTGGGTGATGGATATGGTTATCAGGTATAGGGATAAGTATCTTGGACAATGGGTATTTGGGTTCTTTTCATATCTACATTAGGTAAATATTTTAACAGGTTCATGTTTCAAAATATAGCACAAAAAATTCCCCTCAATATAAGTAAATTAAATCAATATGAAGTGGATCAGATTATAAGGTATATGTCACACCAGTGAAAAGATCATTATGTAATATACTGAATTATTAGGTTTTATTTGGAAGTGCATTTCCCATTATGGTATCAAAGAGTCGAATACATGCATGTTAATTAGTGTATAATAGGCGAGTGTGCTACTCCTCTCCAAGGGATCCATGAGCAGTAGTCTATGTACAAGACATATATAGGTTTATTATAAATAGTGTGGGGGGGGGTTCTTCTCACCTCACACCCAAATGGACTTTATTTAAACCTATAGAATTTTTTGTCTTTATTATCCCAATTCTCATGCACTATGGTACCCCTTAGAGTTTCATTTGAGCACACAAATTTTATAATGATAGCTTTACCTCAGAAAACATCCCATGTAAAAGTTTTTTCATGAAAATAATTGACTGATGTAAAGTGGGTATCGACTTTCACAACTGACATAATAGAGTATGAACAAGAACATCTGTGGTGTAATCTGAGTAAGCAATGGGGAAATCCAAAATTTTATCTTTCCTAGTATTGGAAAAGATATACCAATTTTTTTTACACATATATAAAGAGAAAAGAACCATTTTTCATAATGAGGTCATTTTAAGTGTTGGGTAGTTGTATTGGACGACACTTTAACATATTTTAACTCATTGGATATTTTTGAATTCTATGGTATAGATTCATACCCTTCATTCAAGCTGTATTTTTCTTTAATATAATATCCTTAATGGCCAACAAGGAACTTAGGATATTGAATCTACATTCAAAAGTAAAATTCATACCATATTTGTATCCTCTGAACGACAGAATTATCAAAAAAATATAATAATATCCTTGAATAATGACCATATAATATTTCTATATAGGATTTTATTTTAATTGTTCAAATTGAGTATTATATTTTCTATAAATATTATGCACCGTATCAGACCATATGTCAATTACAATTACTCTAAAATAAGGTGGTAGTTCCCTTGATAATTTTTAAGGTAGAGAAACACCCAATATTTGAGAGTTATTTTTGGGTTATAATATTATCAGATAATAAAATAGAATATATCAAGCTTTCTCCATTGGATCAATAGGATTATAACTGGATATGCCAAGGCATTGATATCAACTTATCCAAATGGGGTTCTGGTGAATAGTGTTCCACAAATCTCTTTAGAATTGGACTGAGAATAAGATAATAGGATAACCTAGAATCCCTACAAAAAGGAAAATCTAGGTGGTGATAATGTCAATAGATTTACATTCAACATCCCTAAAATGGAGATATAGAACCACAATAATCAATCCAAAAACCATGTGGTAATGCTTCAGAAAACAATAGAAAGTTTTGGGAAATAACTGAATGCAAAGGATCATGAGTCCACTTGATGTTTAGGAATGAATTGGACAAATATCCTTTAGAAAATATATATCCCAAGGATAATAGTTTCTCTGAAAACTAGTTTACAATAATGAATGTCATAGCTTTTTGGACGTTCCATTATGTTGTAATTCAGTTTAATAAGTTGGGATATAAAATATTACCCTAAATATTTAACCCCCAAACTAATATTATATAAGATGGCCATTATATTAGTGTGTTATAGATGTTTGTATTTTATACTGATAAATGGATTTCCACCACCAAGCAGTTTTTGGACCTAAAGAACAACAGAAATGTCAGTGGGTTCATTAATCAACCCACGGATAAAGAATGTGCTGAACACGTGAACCCTAAATATGCAATTCATGTATCTGGATATTCATCATATTCCACTCCCCATATATTCTTAACATGATTTTTTCCTTTTCCATATATTAGAAAAAATTCATGTACCCATGTTATCCCCATGATATACCACGAATGGTATCCTAATAGGTGTTTCAAATTCAACTAACCCTGTGGAGGTTAAAATATTGTCAGAATATAGGGAATTAAAATCAGTGGACATCTTGAATCTTACATCATTATTTCTATGCATAGATATTTATCCTCTGAGATATTAAATAAATATTTCACAATATTATATTAGGACCTAGAAGGGATTTAACTCACCATGTACTTTTATTGGAGGTGACAGAGAATAATGATTCCCAAGATCTAAATGTGGGTATGTTATAATACCATTTGTAGTTTTACTATTATTAATTTATTATCAATATATTTCCTTATTCTCATCATTTTATGTTCCATTGGACCAAGAAGTTGTGATTATAGAAGATATCAGCATCCTCACACCACAACAATCAAAACATATAAGAACAAAAATAATCATCAAATATTAATGTTTATGGGGTGCAGTACATGTCACCTATTTGAGTGAATTAGTTCTAGGGTACATTTCCCCCTAATAGAGAAAAGATAATTCTAACCAAAAGTATCTCAATACTCAATGCATAAATTGTACTTATATATAAAGAGATATATATAGGATAATATTGAAACCCCATTCATAATAATATTTAGAGAAGATGAACAAGTTTTATTGTTTGTTCACAGTGTTCGGGTATGAAAACATTGATTATCAAATGATTAAGTATACGTGATGGAAACAATTTAATGAAAATAGTAGGGGAAGTCATACAATATTCTTTTATAGGGAAAAATATAAAATGAAATTCTCAAGCCTTTGTTCTATATAGTTCTAATAAGAGTTTAGTTTTATTGGGATCGTAGTGGAAGTGGAACTTTTAACTGAAAATTAAACTCTCAAGTATAATGCCTTATTTTGGAGATTATAACTAATAAGTAAATTCTAGTAGAGCACCCAATAATGATAATGGCATCCATAACATGTAGAAATATTTCTGCTAATAATATGGAGAAACTATGTTGTGCTGAAGAAGTAGAGACTGCAAAATAGGGCATTCGTCAATAAGATATAGAATAATCTCTATTGTTTATTATTGAACTCTATGCTTATGTAGAGATAATTTTGTAAGAATTCATTTTTTTATGAATATTGTGACTCTAAACTTGTGGATATTTCAATACCCCTATTTATTAATAATGAAAAAAATTATTTTTATCCCATTAGTTTTTAATCATTGGAGTTTGTCATTAAAATGATCATAAGTCCATAAATGATGATCGAATCCCTATAAGAACACATCAGATCAATCATGATACCTAAATTTTTTATTCAAAGAACATGAAAGAATATATGTTCTTCTGTATTAACACTAGAGGACAAGATATAGTGGTAAAATTTTAATTTTTATTTGAAAAAGTGGGACTAATTGGATGTGAAATTTATGTTTACTTGTAATAATATACAATTTGACTAATTCTGGAAGACTATATATAATGGTACACATTCCATCATCATGAGTTAAGTTTGGTCCTCTCAAAAATGTAATTTATGTTTGTAAAAAATTATAAGGGAAGTATTATGTACTATGGAATCATGTCCTCATGTAATTCACACAATTCAACTATATTTTTCACACCCAAACATTTTTATTTTATTTTTTAATCATTATTGTTTCTTTCTCCTTCTAAGTTAATTATTCATGGAATTTAGAGTTTTTGGGTGTGTAGTAAATAATGTATGGTCAAGGCTCTTGGTCAGTGCTAACTGTGTATAATCTTTGTGATAGTCTTGTCATTTTGTTGGTGTAAAATTACATGGTTGTAACATATTTATCCAAACTATATAGTGTAATGGTGTGTATTGTTCTATGAAACTAGTAGGATACACATTGTTTGACCCTGGTTAGGCCCAGTTTAGCCAACTATGAAGCAAAACCATGTATAGTATCCAAATAATTAAAAATGTCATTTTTCAACTTTTACCTTTTTTGGGTCTTAACCAAAATCTCACACTATCCTTCCTCATTTTAACCCTTGAAGCCTATTATCTACTCCCTTTATTTTCCACTTCCTCTTAGGTTATTTCATAAGGATTCTTCATGGTTTGATGTGAATTCTTCAAGATAACTTCTCGGATCTTCTATACATATTTCCTTCCATAGTTTTTCTCTTGTTCTTTCCCTATCAAATGATTAGAAACCAAGATTTCCTTTAGCTGAATTTTAATTTACATTTTTTTAAATTTTTAGGATTATAATAGTTTCTTAGGGAACCATTGATCTCATTAAGGTAGACTCAGACCACCATTTGTGAAATTGAAATGTTTATGGTAGGTTTATTTATATCTTAACCATTAATTTTAGAACTATGATTTATAATTAATTTTTAAATTCATGATTTTTCTATACTATAGTTCATAGAATTTCTAGACATTAGTTATTAGTAAAATTAATTTCATTATCTCATGTTCTCTAAATTTCAAACATGATTTCATATATTTTGTTTTAATATTATTTTTAAATCTCAAGCATATTATGTGGTTAGTAAAAATGGATAAATGGAGTTTTAAAAATATTTAAATTATTTAATGTGATTCCATGGATAATTAATGCATTTTTTGTTTTACTTTATAAATTAATATCTTTTTATTTTCATGTATTCTATATAAATCGATTTTTATAGAATGCTTATAAGGATTTTTTCCACTCTTAACTTATTTTATTTGAGAAAGAAAACACCTTTGAATCATGCCCATTATAATTGGTTAAAATTTAGGTTATTAATGATTTTTCTATGAATTGTTACTATATGGAGTTTATGTATTATTTATATGTTTTGATTACAAAATGGGTTTTTTATTTGAAGGGAGTCTAGAGGTGAGGGAGTGGAATATGTGTTTAATTACCAATTTTTATGTATATAGTAGGTTAACGTAATTAAATATTAGTACATATTATTTTAATCCTTGGTTATCTATGATAAATTATAGGTTCACTTATTTCACTAGTATAGTTTCATACACATAGTGATTTTTAAATGGTTTTTTGAAGAATTATTTTTGATGTATCTTTATGTAATTTCTGATTTTGTGTCCCTTGTATTAGAACATTAGATAATATTATTAAAGGTTTTGTTTTTTGATAATTGTTTATAATGTTACAACTAAAAATGAATCAAAAATTCTATAATGGGTTATCTCCGGTAGTCATTCTTGTGATCCAGCTATTGTCTTCCTGGTCTTGGTCACTACTCAAAATGTTGTGGAATTTGAATAGACATGTTCTTCTCGGATCATTTATTATGCATTGGAGATTCTAAAATACCACCCACTATTTTCTTATTGGTGATCAAGGATCCCATGAGGCAAAAAAGTGGGTATCTATGATTAATGGGATCTTCGAGTTGTTAGGAACCCTATAATCCATGGGGTGGGGGCTGTCTAGGTGGGTGGGGGCTGTCGACGGGGGTGGCGGGGCTGTCCAGGGGGTATGGGTGTCCATAGTGTAGGCGGGGATATCCATGAGGGTGGGGGCTATCTGGGGGGTAGAATGTGTCCAGGGGGTGAGAGGTGCTATCCAGGGGGTACATGGTGTCCAGGGGGTGGGTGGGCTCTCCAGGGGTGGTAGGGATATCCAGGGGATAGGGGTGTCTAGTGGGGTGGGCGGGCTATCCACGGGGGGTAGGGATGTCTAGGGGGTGGGTGGTCTGTTCTCGGGGGTGGGGAATGTCTATGGGGAGAGGGGGTGTCCAGGGGGATGGTGGGCTGTCCACAAGGGTGGCAGGGCTGCCGAGGGGGTAGGGGGTGTCTAGAGGTGTTGGCAGGCTGTCCAAAGGGGTGCTAGGATGTCCACGATGTGGGGGGGGGGGAGAAATCTAGGTGTAAGGTGTGTCCAATGGGGTGGGGGTTCCACAAGGGTGGCGGGGCTGTCCAGGGGGTACAAGGTGTCCAAGGGTGTGGGCAGGTGGTCCACGGTGGTGGGTGGGATCTCCACGGTGGTGGGCAGGCTGTCCAGGGGGTAGGGGTTTTCCAGGGAGCTCTCTATGAGGGGGGGATGCACACATGGGGATTGGATGTCCATGGGGGGTTTCCATGGGGGTTTTCGGGGCTATCTAGGGGGTACGGGGTGTCTAGGGGTCATGGGTTGGCTATCTACGGGGGTAGTGGGGTAGTCCAGGGGGTAGGGGTGGGCGGGTTGTCCACAGGGGTAGGGATGTCCAGAGGGTAGGGGTTGAGCGGGCTGTCCATGGGGTTAGGGATGTCCAGGGGTGGGCGAGCTGCCCATGGGAGTCGGGGGATATCCATGGTGTTAGTTGGGCTATCCAAGGGTCTAGGGGTGTCGAGGGGGTGTCCTAGGGGGTAGGCGGGCAGTCCACAGGGGTGGGGTGTCCATGGGGCGAGGGGCTGTCCAGGGTGGTGGGAGGGCTATCTAGGGGGTGGGAAGGGGTTTCTAGGGGGTGGGCATTGCTGTCCAGGGGGTACGGGGAATCTAGGGGTGGATGGGGCTGATCAGGGGGTACGAGGTGTTCAAGGGTTGGGGCTGTCCATGGGGGTGGAAGGGCTCTCCACAGGGGGAGGGGCTATCCAAGGGGGTGGATAGGTTGTCCACGGGGGTGGAGGGGCTGTCCAGGGGGTACGAGGTGTCTAGGGGGTGCGCGGGCTCTCCAGGGGGTGGGTGGGGCTATCTAGGGGGTGGTTGGGGCTATCCATTGGGGTGGGTGGGGATTTCTAGTGGGTACGAGGTGTCCATGGGGTGGGTGGGGATTTCCAGGGGGTACGTGGGGTCCAGGGGGTGGGCGTGTTGTCCATAGGTGTGAGGGGGGTTGTCTATGGGGGTAAGGGCTATCCACGGTGGTGGTTGGGCTGTCCACGGGGGGTGGGGGACTGTCTATAGGGGGAGGGGCTATCCAAGGGGTGGGCAGGCTGTCCACGAGGTTGGTGGGGCTATTCCGGGGGTACGGGGTGTCCAGGGGATGGGTGGGATATCAATGGTGGTGGGGGTGCTATCTAGGGGAGGGGTGAATAATTAAAAACAAATTGTCAAGTAAATTTTTTTAAAAAAATAATGATAATGTGACCTACCTAATCCCACATATGTTTAGGCACAATAAATCAATAAACATCAAAGGATAGTAATATTAGTCAAAAATTAAATTGATCAATCTATCCCTCATCACCATCATTATCAACACTTTCATCATCATCCTCACCCTCTTCCTCATTTTTGTACCCATCTTTTTCCTTTCCCTCCTCAATGACCTCCTCCTCTCCCTCTTACATAGCGTCATCCTCCTCATCACCCTCCTCCTTTTCCTCACCCTCCTCCTCACCCTCCTCCTCCACCTCGGCCTCCTCCTCAACCTCCTCCTACTCCACATCGGCCTGCTCCTCACCATCATCTTGACTGAAACTATAACTACCACATGGTACACCATATATAGAACTCATCAACAACATATATTCGTCACAAGCTGTGTTGGCCTCTGGTGGAAGTGTTGGACGTAAAACATTTATCAGTTTCATAAATGTAGTGTTTTCCCTAGAAGACTGTTCTGCTGTCTCTGTGGCTCTTTTTTTAGCATGTTCTACAAGTTCCGTATCCTAATAGAACTCGGTGGCACTACAACTCATACTTGAGGAGTCCCAATACCTCATCAGAACTATACTTATCCTTGGTCGGTAGCGTACTCTACCAGGGTGCTCATCTCCCAACACCAGATATAAGTGATCATTTGGCCCAAAATTATCTGGTTCCTAGGAATCAAGGGCCTCTAAAGAATCCTGTAACAAATATAAATATATTTTTATATTAAAAATAGATATTAAAATTTTTATCTATAATGTGAAACTTAAAATCTGCTACTGAGTCGGTTCATTAACCGCACTTCCATTATTCTTCCTTCTACTCGAGAAAAAATGTTTTGCTCGAGTCACGTGTCCTTATATATTCAATTTATTCCTCTGAAATGTCATTGAGTGTAGGAAACCATAATTAAAATTATTATTACAAAAATTAATTGTAAAAATAAAATTTTATAAGCTCTTTAGCAATCGAATAAATTATGGAGAAAGCAATAGAAAGTGTAAATCGTAAATAAATATTATGAACTATCATACCTACACCTACCATGATCTCACATCATTTTACATCCCAATGTGTGGAGGTATTTTTTAGCATCAATGTTTTTTCATTTATTTTGAATGAATCCTAAAAAAATTAATAATTAGTATTAATGGAAAACATGGAAATATTTATTTAAATATCTCTAATGTGATTAATACTAGAAATTGGGTAGTAGTCCAATGAGTAATCATCTGTCTAAACTGTTCTAATGATCAATCATCCACGATAAGGACCACCTCTAACTCTATGCCCACTCTAGCATGCCATCCAATATACAACTCATTCTTATTATCTCTCCAAATATCACTTAAATCCTTTAGATGTAATGGCCATGCATTCTCACCATCGGGGAAATTAAACTGAATCTAAAACCCAAATATTAATTCATATAAATACAATTAATAATATATTTCATTAAATACCACAGATTTTTTATCCATATCTCTGACCAATATTGCCTTCCTTAGGAAACTGTCTCTATTATAGTAGAGTGACAAGAATGATGTCAGAGTATTTGGGAAGTGTCTCCAAAAAACACAAACATTGATGCGCTAATTTTTTCAGTCATTTGACTATCTTCATTTTAGTCCACAATCAACTGTGTGTGGTGGTTCCATATTGCATGCATGCGTTTACTCCCCCTCCCCAGACTCATATCAGTAGATGTATCATTTATGGATGAAAAAAAATATTTTATCAATACATGTTATAATGAAATTAATTAATGGTGTAAAAATTTGTAAGGTTTGTATAACAATACATGCAGTAGTCTGATCAATAGGCATCGCTGGATCCACATAAACTAAAGGAACAACCTATTCAGATGGAGTGGGTCCCAATGTATGCTCCACAGGGATAGGATCTGGTGGATCAGTAGTTGAGGAAGATGAAATATAAAAGCCCAGAGAGAAGGATGCAGAAGTAAAAGAGGATGACAGGGATAACTGGATGAATGTTGGATGGGGGGTGGGAATCATCATCATATTTGGTACAGATGGGTGAGGAGGTTGTGATGTAAAGGGTGGTGAAAACATGGGAGGCCTAAATATCTCTTGTGTCCATAATGACATACTGGGATCAGAATGTGGGATGGAATGTATGTCAGTGGGAGGGGTAGGGTCTAATCAGGTACGCCGACCAAATAGTCTAGCTCTCATACCACCCCCCCCCCTCGTACGAACACCCTGAGTATTAGGACCACTACAAGGATGCTCATCATATAACTGTCACCTAATATATGGATCCGGAAAAAATGTAGAAAACAAAATTAATCACATGACATTATATATTATTTATATATATATATATATATATTTGAAAAACATTCTCACTACCAGCACTAGTGGTGGAATTCTCATCTCAGTAATGCGATGATTATTGTCCATCATCTGTTTCTGTCACCTCTCTTCAATTGATAGCATTTCCTGCATTGGGAAACATATAAGGATTTAATTAGAAAAGGATAACTAATGTATAACCCAATAAACAAAATAGATGATCTTGAATAGATATATAATGAATTTAATAAATTGTACAAGATGTAATAATGAAATATTATTTTCAGTAGGATGATTTTTTACTAAGTGTCATCAGTCTATTAAAATCAGGGAATATTGATTCTACTAGATTTAGAAGGGGTAAAATAGTTATCATAATTAATGAAAAATGAAATTTATTTAGACTATGTAGATCATGCAGGTTTCTATACAAGTTTTGTCGAAGAATTCAAACTATCATGTTCATTACCAAGTAAAATGTTAAAGAGAGGTCTTAGAGTTATACAAATTTTATAAAAATCACAGTTGAAACATTGAAATCTTGACCATGTTAGAAATGTGGGTTTCATAGGTTTGAATATAGTTCAATTCAAAATTATAAAAAGAAATTCAAATAAAATTTCAACCAATAAACATTGAAAATTCACATAACTGTCAAGTTGAATACAACATATGTGTAATCAATATTAAATCAATTTGAATAGTACCAACCTTAACAACCAATGTCAAGGTAAACCAATAGAATTGAGAACATGAGTGGACGATTCTATATATTTCCCACCATATCATTAGGTTCATTGTGATCCTTAAAATTTGATCTATTGTACTCATAAAATGTAATTAATGGATCGTTTCTAATGGTAGTAGGGATGTTGTCAATTCAATCATCACCATAATAAAAAATATGCATTGGAATTGCTACAATAATGACACCAAATTCAGGTCGAAGATGGTCTTTAAAATAAAAAACTTGTTTCTCCATTGATTCCAATACATATGGTTCATCAGTAGCAAGAGTGCGAGTCATATAAATTACTCAAAATCCAAAATCATCAATAAAGGTGCCCTATATCATCATCAAATCGAACCACTGACATTTCATTATCGTTACTCATCCATGAGAATAATAATACAATATTAATTTTTTTTCCACGACTCCATAATAACCTACATTTTCAAATTGTGGTATAATATATGACACACTAGCATACAATTGTATTGTGGAAGTAACCATAACATCATCATGTTGTTTTCTCATGTTCTTTGCTCATTCAGTGATAATAAATATATACCCATTGATAACAATTTATTTATAGTCACAAACCACGGTATTAGGACCAAAATTCAAAGCTCTTATTTACACAGAGAAAGAGTCATTAGGAAAAATCAATACCTAAAATATAAATTAATATTAAAATTAATTAATTATTATTTAAATTATTTAAAATAATAATATTATTAAATTCAATTTTAACCAAGAACAAAAATCATTGCTATGAAAAGTCTCCCTCCTTATCAAAGATAAAGAATGATGATTTATATTTATCATCGCTTTATGTTCCATGTAGACAAAAATAGAAATAGATTAACAAATATATAGATAAGATATACATATTGAATTTACTTACAAGATGTAGTAATTGAACAAATCACAGTTGAACAAAATTGTGTGATGTGCCATCTCCCGCTCCTCAAGGGTTAATGTCATCAAGGTATATGATCTAAGAATTCCTACTATTTGAGGTATTGATGGAAAACTGGGTCCCATTTTCTCATACTATTCTTCTTCATTTTAGATTTGTCTGTTCATTCTTGTAGTAAGATCATACAAATACATAGAGCAGAAATATATACATTCTTGAGCCATATAACCATTCACGACAGAACCTTTAGGATTATTCCTATTATAGACATAAGACATTAATGTGTACATATTTCATTTAGTTGGATACATCCAATGAAAAGAAATAGGTCCTCCAAAAAGTATTTCAATTGGAATATGGATAGTTAGATCCAGCATGCATGGGAAAATGATAGAGGAAATATTTTCTCTAACTCGCCCAAAATTAATCTGGAATCAACCAAATTTTTTTACAAGAAAGACTTAGACAACTTGTTAGCACAAATATCTCTAAAAAAATGGAACAACTGAATAATATCAACCCTTAAATTATTGAAAAAAATGACTAAATGATATTAGAATCAACTCAAATAGTAGGATGTTATAGTCATGAGTCTTCAAATATTTTAGCTTAAACTCTCTTCTGTTGACCCGTCTAGATATGTTCCGTAAATGTCCAAAAGGAATTTAATAGTCTCTAATACTTCAAGAAATCACATTTTTCTATAGATTTCATCACATAAGAAGCACATGAAACATGTCATTTATTTTAACTGCTACGCATAGGATGCAATTCTATTCTGATTCCCCAATCCAACAGGTCACGCTGAGACCGTAAATCATCTTTTGTATTTCCATTGAAATTTATAATAATTGAACGAAACATTTCACATATATTTTTTTCAATGTGAATTATGTCTAATAAATGATGTAACAAATTGGTTGACCAATAAGGAAATAAGATAATATACTTCCCTTCTTCTAGTTGTAACGGGTTTATGTGGAAACATTCTTTCTCTTTATAGATTTCATTTGACCCTTCTTGAATGAAAAACTAAAATCATTCAATTCATTAATCACATCAGTTCCAAACATATGCTAATGTGGATTATCAGTCTTCATGGTATTATAAAATCTTTGACGATTATTTATATAGGTATGGTCCATTGGCATGAATTGTCGATGTCCCATAAAACTGAAATGAAAGTGATGTTTGAGTCTTTTGGATCGTGTATTCTTCATAAAAAAAGGACATGATAGTTTTCCCTTCATGCTCCATCCAGACATCATTCTATAAGTTGGAAAATCATTGATCATCCACATAAGCGCATCACACACCTGAAATATGTCTTTTGAACATGAATTGTTTGTCCACACAACCACTTCCCATAGATGTTTCAACTCTTTTATTAAATGTTACAAATATACGTTTATATCATTTATGGGATCAGAAGTTCCAAATATGAGTATACACATGAAAGTGAAAGGATTATTCCTAGAAAACCATGGGGGAAGATTATAAATGTGTATAAAAACTGTCCATGTGTTGTGTGATGTAAGAATCTTCGCAAACAGATTAAAACCTTCACATAAAGACCCAACCTCACATTACGCATGTTTACTGCAAAATTAGGATATCGAATATCAAATATCTACCATGATAATCCATCTGTAGGGTGAAAAAACTAATCATTAGTCTCATTTATCATGGTATCATGCCATTACATTTTTATTGATATTTCATTAGACATAAAATGTTTATAATGGTTCAGGATCAATGGAAAGTGCCACATTACATTCTATGGCACACTGGATGGTGTTCAATCAGTTTCTAGATTCCAAAGGGATGTGCCACATTTTTTACAATCATTTTCTTCTGAAGTTTCCTTCCAGAATAAACTACCATCTTTCGGGAAAGCATGAATTCTGTTTCTTGAAAAACATCCTTTCCATATAGTGGATTGAGGGAATATTTATATCATATAGAAGAAATTCTATCAATAATTTAAGAATTTAATCGATGGATGTATTAGAAATCCCATGCATAGTTTTCCTTTGAAAAAATCGGATTAAAAATTCCAGCTTTTCATTTTACCACATTGTCGATATACTGGAGTCGTGGAAACATCATTCAATCTTCTCACCCTGACAACATCATCATTTTCATTAGAATAATCATGTGTGATCATATCAAAATCTTCTTGGGTTGGAATCCTATATTTTTCATGATAACGAATAAATGGAAACCTCTCATATAAAAAATTATCCAATCCAGTCCTCTCATTTGGATCATTTGCAATTTAAGATTTCATTTTCTCCCCATTGTGATACCACATACAGTATTTTGATTGAAAATCATATTTGGAAATCTGGTAGTTGACTTCTTCATGACTCAACAAAGGTCTTCTAACAAAATTGTAATAGGGACAGTGTATATGGCCACTATCGGAAGAATTATGAAATTCAAAATCAAAAATGCTCTCCAAATTGTTTTGAAAATCGCTTGATATCCATTCGATTTCATACATCCTACTTCTATCCATTCTGTAAAAAAATTGTTATAAGTAATTTCTTCAAAATAAATTCAATAAAATTGATGTTTCATCAAAACTATATTTATGTAAACAAGAATGGCTCACTTTATATGAAACCATAACTCACACACTACTCTATATGAGAATTATAATATAAAAACGACAAAATAATATATTTATAACAAAATATATTTGAAGAAATATACATGAGTGAAAAATATCATGTACACTTTTGGAAGAAAATTACTCAGGAGTTGAGTGAATTTTAGATTAAAAAAAATTATATTTTAGTAGATTATTTGAGTGATCACACACACTACATAAGGGGGTGGAGTGTCCAGGGGGTGGGGGGCAGTCCATGGGGGACGGGGGTGTCCAGGGGGTGGGTGGGTTGTCCACAATGGTGGCGGGCCTGTCTATAGGGGTGGAAGGGCTGCCCACGGGGTAGGGGGTGTTCGGGGGGGGGGGGGGGGGGGGGGCTGGACGGGTGGCCTATCCATGGGGGTGGGGGCTGTCCAAGGGGTACGAGGTGCCTAGGGGTGGGGGTGTTTGGGGGATGGGGGTGTCCAGGGGGTGGGTGGGTGGGGTGTCTAGGGGGATTGGGTGAGCTGTCCGTGAGGTTGGAGGTTGTCTAGGGGTTAGGGGTGTCTAGAGGGGAGGGTGGGTTGTCCACAGGGGGGGGCTGTTGAGGAGGGTACGGGGTGTCAGCGGGGGGTGGGCGGGCTATCCACGGGGGTGGATGGGCTGTCTAGGGGGGTAGGTGTGTCTAGGGGGTGGGTGGGCAGTCCACATTAGTGGGGCCTGTCAAAGGGGGTAGGGTTGTCTGAGGGGGCTGTCAACGAGGGAGAGGGTGTGTCCACGTGGGTGGTGGTGGGGGGGGTGTCCTGGGTGTGGGGGGGATGTCTAGGGGGGTACAGACTATCCAAAGGGGTAGGGGCTATCCACGAGGGCCCGAATGGGAGTTATGAGATTTAATTGGGTTGTCAATCATGTTATGAAAAACAAATGATGGTTGTTAAGGATTAGAGCAGTATTTGTTTAGTGAAAATCCAATTTGGTAGGATTGGTGACTTGATAACATGATGGTATCATGCTTTCAATTGGGAAAAATGTTGGGGAATTGGATTATAGTGAATATAATATGGGTTAGTGGACATCTATAAGTAAATATAAGGAAATATATGATGTATGGTAATGACTTTTTTAGGATTTTCATCATCATGGCATGATGATTAAGGGTGTTTTCTTATATAATGTTCTATGGATTCCTTGATATTTTTTCATTATAACTTGAATTAAATTTAGGATGTCATTAGAAGGTGAAGTCTAGATAGAATCACTATTTTTTCAATACATGGATAGGTAGTCATATGAATATAGGACGTGCGTATGGTAGTAGGTCCCTAGTCTAGGTGGATATATATGACGATTTTCCACCCTTGGTCTCTGTATGAAAGGATTCAAAAAGTATCCCCCCACCTTTCAAGGATATATTAATTCTAGAAAAATGTATTGTGGGAGAAGTAATTCATCCTATTTGGTTGATGTCAATTTTAGATCATGTGATTCCTTACTCATCAAGATGACTAGACAAGAACCAAAACAAAAGAGGCCTGAGACCTATTCAAATCTCTAGAAGTGATGACTTCCTAGTGATTATTGGAGAACTATGGAAGTTATGAATTACCACCTATACAGCCCCCCTCCCCACCCCCACCCCCAGCAGACTCCCCCTGTAGAGGCCCCCTGCACACCCCCCTCCCCACATGCCCATTGCACAGCCCCCCCCCCCCCCACCTGCACAACCCACCTGCACACCCCCATCCTCCCACTGCACACCCCCCCAATGCATCCACCCGCACTTGCACAACCCCCCATCCCTCTCCCCACCCCACCTGCATATCCCCACACCCCCACCTCAACACCCACCCCAACATCACCCCCAATAGACTCCCACCTGCCCAACCCACCCCTCCCCCCCCCAACCTGCACACACCCCTACCCCCCACCTACACCCACACATGCATTGCCCCCCTCTCCCACCACCACCTGCACAGCCCACCCTCACCCCCACCTGTACTACCCCCACCTCACGCCCAGCATATTCCCCCCACTACACACCCCCACCTACACATCCCCCTTCACCGACTTCACATCCAACCACCTTCACACCCCTCTCCCCCAACCCGTTGCCCCCCCCCCCCCACCTACACCCCCCCCCCCCCACATGCACATCCCCCTCCCCCACCCCACATCAGCACATCCCTAGCCACACCCCCACCCAGGCAGTCCCCCACCTCACCTCAGAAGACTCCCCCTGTACAACCCCAATCCCCACCTGACCTTCACACCAACTACACAGCCCACCTCCACCTTCATATACCCCCACCTCACCTCCACCAGCAGAGCCCCCCCAAATTGTAAATACTTCATATATTATAATTATTTATAAAAAAACCTTTAATATTATTAACAACATATCCAAAAAATAATTTACATGGATTATTCTTAAGAATATCTCCATTTTAGTGTCCTAATATGATCATTTACATGTAAAAAACCTTATTAACCTCAGACATATGATAAATAAGTATTAGAGGCTCAAAGTAAACCTAATAGATACAAACATAAAATTATACATAGTTAAGATAATGTAAACTAAAGAGAATAGAAACTACCATATCACCCCACTAAAAAATAGAAAAACGCATATTCTACTACCCAAACAAGCCCCAATCCCTTCATATGATTCACTATATCTAAAAAAGAGTGGCTGTAAATACTTCAAATAATATTGATTCACACATTCATGATAGTTGAAGTGTAGAAAAAAATACAAAACAAATAAAATTGCTATTATTGGGTATACCATACCATACAGACCTCATGTTTTGGCCAAATCAATACAAAATACCAAAAAAATAGAAGAAAAACATTAATCCTAAGGTTCCACTTATAGATTTGATGTGTAGAAGAAAGACATTCCTTGATTGGAGTGGATCTGGTGGAATAATTTTCGGAGTGAGAGATCTCAACATTAGGTCTCTAATTTAGGCTTATAATTGCATGGATGGGGGATTGGGTCTATTGAAAATTTACGGGAAACATTCTCATGGTTTAAAAAAACCATTGGGAAAGGTATGCTCTACCAACAATTTGAAAAACCATTGAGAAATCCTGCCTAAATCTCACATATCCCAATGGATTGATAAAACCATTGGGTAAAAGTCCTCTAAAACTTACATATACCAATGGTTTGAAAAAACCATTCGGTAAAACACATCTAAAAATATATATTCCAATGGTTTAGTGAAACCTTTGGGTAAGGACATCTCAACATCCCTACTCAAATAGTTTATGAAAACTATTGGAAAATGTCCATTGGTATATCCACCATTTACAGTAGTCCCCTTAGTTTAGAATATATTTAGCTTATGGAATTTTCCAATTGGTTAGGCCAGGTAGGGTAACACTGGATGTTTGGGTAGGTTGATATTGTATCTAGAATTAGTATTTATCAAGATATAGCAATGGTTAGTTATTTCGTATATTATATTTGAGTACCTAGGTTCCCATGATAACTTAATTTGTATGTAATATTTTTTCCATTACCTTATTACACATTTTTTATAATGCTTTTGAGTATCATGTATTCCCTTTGTTTTTATATGTTTTCCACTATAACCCACATAATTTTTATTTAAAATTTTTTTGATGGGATTTTATTAAATATTATATATGTCATGTTCAAAAGGTATTTGTTTTTAAGGGCTTTATTATGATACTTCTTTTTCATATAAATTAAAATAAAACATATTTTCTAATTTAATTTCAAACTTTCATGAAATGTTTTTCTATTTATTGGTAATTCATGTGGAGTTGAGTGGTTAATACTTGGAATTTTATGCTCATGTCTGTCACATTTATGTTTTAGCATGTTCCACTATTTTCAATGGATAATATCTTGTTAGGATTATAGTTTGGGTGGTGGATAATGAATTATTTTCACTTAGTGCATGACGATATTATATGGGGATTGGTTATTTAATTTATCTTGGTATCTTTGATGTATCATACATTTCATCATTCAAAATTATTCTTTGTATCTTGAACCATTTAATTGAACATGTTTATTTTCCTTCTAATAATCATTGGTTGTAACTAATTTATTATGTGATCATTTTATTTATTATTCCTTGTTTGGTTTCTGTTTTTAAATTCAAACTACTTATTTAATTATAATGAAACTACAATATACAAAATGATCATGCTCGATTCCTTGGAAGAGGATCTTGTTTACTTGTTATTCCTTATTTTAAAACATTACCATTAGTTATGTGGTTATGCTATGGTGATTTTTATAGACCAAGAGTATTGTTACCACCTCTTAAAAATGTCACCTTCTGAATCAAGTTTCTATTTTATGTGTGGCCTTAGATGGTTCATAATAAAATTGTATTAGGTTCATGGTTTTTAAGAGTTATCAGGTTCCAGACACACTCTTGTTATTTTTTGTGTTTAGTTGATAGTAGAAAGAATCATTGATTCTTAAGAGGTATATCATGAGGGGGTTCCTGATCATCACCCCCATGTATTTTAACATATAGTATAACTCACATGGTTAGTGAGTGATTCTCCAGACCATGCAACCAAAATGTGAAAATTAGAAAAAAAAATTGCGTAGCTATGTCCACACTATAGATATAAAAACTCATAGAGGAGACCATCATGCAGCCCAAGCTGCTACACTACAGACCCTAAATAACTAAATATGGGACTATGTCACAACCCTTATCTATGGATCATTAGTTCCAATTTTGGAAGAAAAACTAAAATTTATACCATAGGACAATATGCACAACATGGGCCTCCACATCATAGACACCATCAGCCCTCCAATATAGTAGCATCCACCTTTATGACATAGCTCTAGGATCTACACCACAATGATCTTTCTCATTTAGACTATCCTACAAGATCTTCTCACAAACTCTTTGAGACTACCCTAGGCTCCTATACCACCAAATTCTCACAGAGTAATAAGAAATATGGTTCAGGCCATTACAACTCCAGTCTTATAGCCTAGTGGTTTTCCTCATTTCCTTTTAAATTGGAATTATGTTTAGGAGTTTCGAAATTTAAATCCTTTTAATTTCTATAGAAATCCAAACTTAATGGGATTAGAGAATTAATTCTAGGATATTTAGGTCATACTTCTTTGACTAGATCTCACTGAGTTACTTAAGCTCAAGTTCACTACCTTCATGCCAGTGGGATCAATTTAAAAGTGGAGGAAATCAATTTTTAAGACTAAAACATAGAAGGAAAAATAATTGGGAGGATTTAAGGCACCATTAATTTATAATAACTTCCCTTAATCCATGACAAAACTGATGAATATTTAACTATGTAGCCTTCAACAAGGTAGTTCAATTATTTTGGAGTATGTCCTTCATTTTTTGAGTGGGTGTTATATGTTCATAATCTATCTGTTGATGAATAGTTAAATTTTTTTTATTTCAAGATATTTAATTAGCTACACATTATTTCAAAAAGGGTTTCCTATTGTCCATAACACTTATAAAGACATAGTAAAGAGGGCTATTAGAATCTTAGATATCTGGTATGGTGCATTAGAAGTGGTTTGAATTTATTATTTTACTAGGATTTATGGAAGAATTTATAGTAAAGGGAAAAAAGTGATAAAATACGTCTAGTTAGATAGTAGTGTTAAAAGGATATTGATCATTTTTCACACTAGCTTATTCTAAGAGTAATTATTGGGTGTTTAAAAAATTCATGGATGTGGAATGAAGAAGTATTCATACCATGAGACTATGAGGACCTACCATTTCTAGGTTCGTCTATGAAATTTGAAATGATATTATGGAGGTGTTTCTTATAAAGAGAGTTGAACCATATCTACTAGTTTAGAAGACCCTTGGTTTCAATATACTAAAATTGGTATAGTTATGGAGGTAATATTAAGGTTTTCGTATACTCTATTATTGTAGGAATTATGATATTGATAGAATTCCATTCTTTTATATATTATGGGTAAATTTTATTTTAGTAATTTTGGAATCAAGTTTATGCATATGTTTATATTGAGTGTTTTATTTTGAACATGATTATTAAAGATGGCTAGTGTCCTTAATATAGAGGGTCGACCACCATCACCTATTCTCCGGTGATGAAAGGAAGATTTTCTTGAATATTTGTGTGTATAATGGTGTTAGAATTTTGGGGGTTTTGATAAATTATCAAATGAATACCATTTGAATACATGTAATTATGGGTGGTTTGGTGATGTGTTCCACTTTTTGATTCAACCCCGGCCTAACTCAAACATTGAGGTACTGTTATCCTTTAGTCATTATCGAGGATTATAGTGTAATATATCCCTGGTACACCACTTGTTACAATTTATTTTTTTATTCACGTTTTTTTGGTTTTTGAGTTTTTTTAGAATAAGAATAAATTATTATCGTAGTTTTTATTATATTGAAGATTTATCTATATCTGACTATTTGAAATTTTTTTCAGTAGACACCTGGTAGTGACATAAATTTAATTATACTTCTCAATCGCTTTTATTTATATCCTTATAGATGAGATCAAATTCTACAGTACCCTTGATGAAAAAATTCCCTTGGGATTTCCTTGGATAAAAGGAATAATGGGGGGAGTGTCCACACCCTGACACTTTTTTTTAATATTTTTATTTTATTTTTTTTTTATTTTTTATTTTTTATTTTTTATTTCGCCTATTTGGTTGAGTATTCTGGTAATGTAGAGTTTTTTTTGTGTTCAATGCATGTACCAAAGTTAAGTTACATGGTGAATGCTTCTACGGACTCGACCTAAAACATTTACTACTATAGTGACTGTAAACTAGAATTCATGTTCTTTCTTTTTCAAAGAAATATTTGGTTTATAGTTTTAGATAATTAAGTGACAAATGTGACATAAGAAAACCCATATTTTTACAATGGGGACACTTCTCATCAGAATCTATTTTTTCAAAATGTAAATTTTATACATTAATACATGATTTCTTTTCATGAAAAATATTCATGAATTTCAACTTGAATAATTACATTCCCTTAACAATATTAAAACTGAAGGTTTTTTTTAATTTGGGATTATCACAAAAATCTCTGTGAGGGACATAAAAATAATGAAATAAACCATTAGTTTAAGAAAAATTATAAAAATTATCCTATTTTAAAAAATAAATTTTGGGGTTAAAATAAAATTTTTATTACCTAAGAAATCCAATTATCTGTCCAAATATTTTTATAAAATATTTTATAATAAAACTTATAAAGAAAAAATAAATCATAAATATTTATTTGAAATCATGAAAAGCTCATAATAAAATTTTCCCAAGGTTATTATTTTTATCCTCATGAAGTAGCATATGATTTCCCATACCATCTGAAATCGTAATATTTTTCATAAAACCCCATATAATGAATAGATAAATCATTTAGGTAACTCGAAGTATAATTTCATATCACTCATACTTATTTATGGAATAACAATCAAAATAATACATGGATTAACTATCAAAATTACAATTAATATAACAATCATGGTCATACTTGGAATAACTATGGTACTATAATTCCATAATCTCTTAGGAGAATCCCAATAAGTTAATTATTTATTATTAACCGATGAATTGGAGATGTATAATGGGCACACAAATCCATAGTTTATAAATGAACTACCCATCATCAAAAATAATGAACATGAACCATAACACATTACATTAAATATTTCATCATACAAACATTCATTTTTATGCATAAGAAAACATTTACGGATATTGAAATATCAATTATATTTTAAACCCGTTTCTAAAATTACTAGAAAATAAGGAAAGATAGTTTTTATTTGAAGAAAACATGAATGTTTTTAAATTAATCCAGATATCATATATTAGTTATAATGTTGAGAAAGGTTATTTACACTGTGTATGTTAAAATTGAATATTCCATTTTTTTGTTTTTTGAAAGGACATTAAAAAATTCAATAAAAGATTTCATAAAATATTCCTTTGTAAAAACATTGAAAAAAGTAAAAATAAACATAAATATTTAATTTTAATTTACTTATATCTACATAATTACAACCATAAAATAATTTTTAAAATATTGATATGTAATAAAATAATAGTTTTAATTGAATCTTTAGAGGGCATTCTTTTTAAACAAATCCCTCACCTTTACTACAACACATCACATACATTATTTATCTTCATAAATATTATATTATATTATTTATTTTTAAAATAATAAGAAAAATGTTAAAGATTATTAATTTTTTATATAACTTATTAACTTGTTTTCTAAAATTAAAAATCATGTATATTTATGGAAAATGTTTTGATTATATTTGATACATACATCCAAAATGTATATGGTAGGTAAACTATGGTCAAATAAGTCATTATTCTATCAGATATAGAAAAATAATCATGAAATAAAAAAAATTATACAAAACTATGATTTTAAAACCAGTAATGAATTGTGGTTATGGAAAATGAACATCCCTAAAATCATGAACATTTAATGTCATATTCATGTGTGAGTAACAGTTAAAATTTTCATCAATAATTATGGAAAGAAGGTAAGTACCATTTTAACTTTATATAATTATAATAATATTAGAAATACCATATTAATCCTTTAATTATACTTATATATATATCATCCATGTGAAGTGGTAAGGAATAAAAAATTACATCACGTCATAGTGGTTGTGGTCCACACGTACTCATGAACGATGCTATAATTATTTGGTGTATAGAAGGAAAAGAAAACATGTGTTATATTATATTTTAAAAATGATAAATATTCTATGAATATCATATATATATATATTACATAAATCCATCAATATAGTCCATAAATGAGATATGGTGATAGAAAATCAATTACATTAGGTTGTGAGGTTCTAGTATATTGTACAGACGAACATGGTTTCATTTATCATTATATAGATGAAGAGATAGATATTGTTCAGGATATTAACATAATAACATCTCAGTACATGAAGTATACTTTGATTATTATTTTATCATGGTTAAATAATATATTAAGGATGATAAAGATGAAATTAATCTAAAACATGTGGTCAAAACAATACATATACTTTGGAATGTACCCATTGATTAGCTCATAATACCATCAAATATTGGAATTATGAAAACAAAATACCATATAATATGGGGAGGGATTATATTAATTGATTTGGGAAGGTATTTTTGAAGGTACCAGACATGCTGTAGAAGCCCCAAAATTCGTAATTTCAAATGTTTCACCGATGAATGACATGAACATGTCGACGTCAACAAATCACTACAGGATGACTTAATCAGGATCAAACATGAAAGATATTAAGCACATTATTAAAACCATAAACTATGTGTCTTGAATATAAATACATGCACAATATATTATTTTTTTTGGGGATTGTTTCATGAAGAATTCGAAACAAAATTCTCTTCAATCATCTACACGGTCTTCAAAAAAGTATGAGAGAACTGATCGTCAAATGTTGGGTGCCAGCATGAAGATTTTTTGATCCATTCCATGCTCTGATGATCACCACCTCTCATTTCTTGTGATGCCTGAGAGAGAGATCACTCTGAGATCCTCGACCTGAGCTCCTTGATCTAGTGCCTCTCTCTAGAATGTAAGAAATAGGAGTAGAGAGAGATTCTATGAATAATACATTGTGAACTCTTGTCCTACTCTTTATATCATGTGTTATGAAAATAACAAGTAACGACTTCTCGACCCCCAAATAATTAACATTTTTTATAAACATTATTTTTACTAATATACACAGTCATAAATAATATTCAATATTATTATCACTTTCTTGTAATATGAAAAATATATTACATTATAATACTGAAGCCTTTCACGTGGATTGTTCTTCAAACCAAAATTAACATCACCTTGAATATATTAAACTAATATTCATTTAATTTATATTTTTCATGTATTTACTTTAAAAATGTAAATAAATTTAATAAATAAATTCAATGAAAATTATTCATAACGTGAATAATATGAATTTATTTATTCTATTGGTGGTCATATCTCATTGGAAAAATCCTAAACCCAAGTGGTGGGTCCCACCATGTCGAAAACACATATTATACTGAATATGGAATGATCTAGAATATGCTATTATGTTTGACCTTCTAGGAACTAATCTCAAAAGTAGTGAATACTATTCGAATACCAAGAGTTGGTTCTACAATCCAATTATAGTCCCTAAAGAGATAAAGATTATTGCATCAGTGATAACCAACCTACGAACTTACACTGTATAATATAATCTTTTTGCCTTTAATATCTCATAAAGGACGCACACCTGTGTTATCACCATTTTTCTTTTTTTATTTTTTTTTTTGATCTAACTGGATAGACTTACCCTCGACTGCCATGGCAATGGTCTTATAAAGGTACAACTATCCTGATCAACATGACCTGAGATATATCACTTCCTTAACCTAGAAGCGACAAATCCATTCTTGACCATTCAACCAATGTCATGCCACCATTGACGCACCCAACACAAACTACCTCACCAAAATTTCAATATCATTATTTTTATCTTACGTCAATGTTTGTGATCAAATGGAAAACATTGGAAATGATCTCATTGTAGAAGACCATTACCAATGATCATAGATAGGAACAACTATTGACACCCAGAACCTATGGTATTCCTATTGATGGGTATGTACTCATGATCTCGTTATGATAGATCATCAAGTGCGAACTTTATGAGAAAAAGTCTCAATTATTACGTTCCCCTGGCACCTAATCGTCAAACATCTACGTTTTCCAATCCGTAAGATGTATCTAGACCATAAGACCTTTGTTTAAGATTAATGTCACAGTATTTAAAGGTTCTCATTACATCTTGGGATGTAATATAACCTTTTTATATGACAATTAATCTATAAACATTACCACTAAAAATTGGACAAATAAATATGTAAACTATAATAGAAATAAATGCAAAAAATATAACTGACTTATTTACACGATATGGAAATTAATAGCAATGCAATGTTGGGTCCAGGGAGCCCACTATCTAAAATATTGTTTAAAAAATGGTTCCTTATGTTTTATATAAAGATAATAAGATATGTATTTTAACATGAGAGGGTAAGGGAACTAATTAAATCACCTAAAATATTAAATTAATATAAATTAATTTTTAATTCCAAATGGTTTAAAATGATTTTTTTAAAATATAAAATGAGTATGGGTTGGAATAATTTCATCAAATAAATATAGTACAAGTTTTTACTATATTTTTACCCTTATCTTTTGGTTTCAACCCCTTGTTAACTCCTTTCACACTTACCATAACAATAAGGGTATTTACACATTAAGGATTAAGATATTCACTATAAATAGATAAATGGCCTATAAATAGACCATGGATGATATTATAAACCATATACTAATTTACTATCTGAGTATAAGATATTTAGGAATTTTAAATTATTTAATAAAATTCTATTTATTTTATTATATCAAAAATGTGAGTTTGTAGAACAATTCATTACTTTGACATTAAAAAAATTAATAAATCAACAAATATTTGAGACAAATATTTTAATATATCCTTAAATGGACATGTTCATAAATAAAATACATGGATCACATTAATTATCACAAATTATAATTTTTTTAAAAAATTTAATATGATATATTTGATATTTCCATTAATTTAATAATTAATTCATTAGAACAACGTTATAAGTTAATAAAAGTATTTTTTCACTAAAAATTGAAAAAAAAATGTGATAAAGATAATGGAATTATATTTCAATTTAATATTTATAATATAAAAAATCCTCTATTTATTCATTTGTTAAAAATATTATTGTTTATTTAAAACAGGATTGTGACATTTTTTACTTCTCTTCACATTAAATATTATAAAAACAAAAACAATTATAATATGATGAAATATCATATAACCAAATCTTGTAATAATATGGATGAAATGGACTCATCAAATAAAATTTAGACAAGTGTTGGGGTCATTTTATAAGCTTTATCATTTTATTTTCAACCCTAAAGGTAACTAAAAATACTAATACTTCAATTTTATTTAACTAAAAATAAAATGGAACTATTTAAAAAAATTGAATTTCTAATTAAAAAAATAGAATCCATTTTTGGAAATTCATAAAATAATTTTTTTATAATTTAATTTAAAATTCAATGGGTAAAATGTGTCTAAAGACAGTTTTTCCGAAAAATGAACCTTAAATTATATAATATTTATATACTAAATTCAAGTATAAAATAAATTATAAAAACGATAATTGGGTAATTATAAATAAAAATAAACTTATTAAATTTTAAAATTGATCCAACATATAATTCTACTTCATAAATATAGAAAATAAAATACATTTTTTAATAAAAATTAGTATTTTTATGTATTCTTTTAAAAATCACTCTTTTTAGAAAATTATAAAAAAACTCATCCCAATATAATTTTGACATTATGAATTAATAATTGAAATGAATTTACTAAAATTTCCAAAATATATATAATATTCACTCATAAAAGTGAGAAACCCTATTTTTTGAAGAAAACATGTTTTCAAGAATAAAATGACATTATTAAACATCAAGTTCTGATATAAAAATAAATAATTAATAAAAAATAAATAATCAACGACATTATATATTTCATAATGCTGTTAATAATATTTATTCATGTCAATTTAATGACTATGTTATAATGGTCACTTTTAAATAATAAAAATTCATTATTTTTTCAAGACTGGTGTTGCGTATCTTATACGCTATCGACCGTAACCTTTATTTTTAAAATCTAATGATATTAAACTATACCACCATTAAGAAGTCTTTTCATTTCATTTTGAACATTTTTTCAGTAACCAGGTTTTCACTTTTTAATATAATTTTTTGGACAACACACATCATAAAAAGTTTCAATAAAACATCGTCTTGAAAAGGGAGAAAGGGAATTATGAATGTCATATGGAATAACAAATAGTAGTTTTAAAAATAAAAAAATGGTGGTAATTTAATATATATATATATATAAGAAGAAACCCTCAAGTATTGATAGAGAGTGATAGAGTTCATGGTTACTATCAATTAACCATCAAAAAACTATTAATCTATCATAGATTAAAAGTCCATTAATTTCTCAATAAGAATTGTAAATAGATAATTTATTTTGAATTTTTTCCCTAATGTTTTGGATTATTTTACTTCTTATATTTAGAACCTAAGGAAATATAATTAATCATAATGTATAATTTCATCATTTAATCATCTTCCACCACAAAATCGTCTTTTTTCTTTAAATGATGAGTAATCAAGATGAATTTTTTAATGTTTGGAGCACTAGAATAAATTTTTAATGGATCAAATAATATAAAAGGTTAAAAATATATTAATCCAATCTTTTAACATAAACCAAAACCAAAATGTTTTGGAAAAGATAAGATAATTCCCAAAATTAATAAACCATCATATGAAAAAAAAAATTAATTTCTCAAATTCAATACTAATACTGAATGTTAAACATAGATAAATCAATAAATAAATATCCTTAAAATTTACAAAAATATTCCAGACTATGATTTAAACCCAAAAACAATATATATTTGATCACATATTCTTTAAAGATTAATTTAACATTTATCTCCAAATAACATCAATCATTATTAATATTTCATTCTAAAAAGTATTTTCCCTAATCATATAATGTCTAATAATTTAAAATAATTCCATGAATCACCACAAATATATATATTAAAATAATATATTCTTATAAATTATAATTTAAACATTATTTATATAATAAAATCATGCAACGTTATTTTTATATTCATCATTTATGGTTCCCAAAATAGTGAACTTATTCTGATGTAACATTAATGGAATAATCACAAAATAACTTTAAATATCAAAAAGTATTACCAAAATTAACTTAAATTTTCTATAGAGCATTTTTAATAAAGAAAAACCATTTCATACTAACTAGGACACAATTTATCATGATTTAGGAGAATCACCCTTGTCGCCCTTCAGTTGTGGGTTCAAGCATTATGACCTTGTTAAAAGTGAAAAGTTGTCATCCAACCTGATTGATGTTCTTTTTTATTAAACTATATTAATATAATACTTATAAAATATCTATAAATGAGAAATAAAAACTCAAAAAAAATATGAATATATTCATCATTAATGAAATATTTTAACCACAATGGTTATCTCATACCATTCATTTCCATCCCAAAAATGTAATAACCAATAATTACCTCAAAATCAAAGATAATTTAAACTATAAAGTTTTTTTATACCTTTAAACTTATGTTCCAAAATGAAAATATTATTATACCCAAAATAAGATTTTTCACATGTTAAACATAAGGGTTATGAATACCTAAAAAATCTACAAAAACTCAATAAAGGTTCTCCAAAGTGCCCCCATAATCAAAATATTATTTATTCTTTTAAACATATATTCATCCATAAATCTCCCATGACTCTTGAATCCATCATATATAGACATTTAAATCATTTATAAATAATTATTATCCATTAAATATGATTTTCAATCTTATTCTTTAATACTTATTTCCTTTAAAAAAATATACGAATAATTTGCTAAGATTCAACAATGTAAAAATATAAGCCGAGAAATAATCCATAACTTTAAGATGTTATTTTCAATTTCATTCTCTTCAACAGTAATGAAGTTAGGTGTTTTAGAAAATAAACTTGTATTGTCTTACTAATCCCACTCATAAGCCATCCCAATTGGATATCAATTTTCATAATGACCATTCTCCCCACATTTAAAAAATTAAATTGATACCATAGGAAGAACATCTTTCCCATTAATGGATTTGACAAACATATTTTTTCCAATGTAGATTAATACATTATGATGTACTTTAGAACATATAAAACATCTTACAGATATTTTAATATATTTTCATGGGTATTTATTTCCACATTACTAAAACATATTTTATTGAATATATTTTCGTTTATGATCATTATCACCTGAACATCCACGATGCGTTATTTCTCTCCTATTTTAGTCATTAGAAAACTCACTAAGGTTTAATTTTTTAATCATTAATATTGATAGCTAGTTAAGAATAACCGTATGAGGGCTCACTATATCTCATAGTCCATTCAATTTCTCATTTAGACAACCACCACATTTTCCTCCACATCCATTATTACTTTTCTGCATACTAGATCCACCCATTTACTAAAACCAAAATGTTTTGTGTGTGAATATCAATAAATTCATAATATAGAATCTTATGAGGAGGATAAAAACAAAGATACCATTACTTATTTCATCTCAAAAAATTTCAATATATCCAAAATAATGATGATTCTCCCTAACATACTTACTATTTTGGTTATATAGGACTATTAACATTTAATCCAAAAACATATTATTCTCAAATGTTATCTAAACCATACTCTGATATTAAATATATGAACCCAACCCTATACATTTTATATTCTAGTGACTTTGATGTAAAATTAAAATTATTACATTCACAAAGATCTTTAAGGATTAGAGTTTTAGAGAATTAGTCCATAACTCTTACATAACAAAATAATATTATTTAAAAGTTGAAACATAATATCAGCATCTATTATTCATTCATAATGTAAATTTTTGAAAATAATAAATTATTTCTATTCATAAAAAAATCATCATGAATTTAAACTCAAATTATTCTTTTCCATTACCAATCCTTAAAAAATATGATTAATTTTTTTCAATGTAACATGATTACAAAAAGCACAGTAAGGTACATAAAAAGAAATAAAAAACCATTAATCCACAAATAATTATAAAAAATTTTCTTTTTAAAAAATAAACATTAGTGGAAAAATAAGTATTTTATTACCAAATAAATCAAATTATCTGTCTAAATAATTTCACAAAAAAATATCATAAGAATTTTTAAGGGAAAATAATTTATCATAATGGTTTCTTTGAAGTCAAAATAAAATCATAATAATTTTTTCAACAAGTCTTACTTTTAAACCTTATGAAGTAGTATATACCTACCTTTTCCTTTTGATATCAAAATATTTCGATAAAAACCTATTTAAAAAATAGATAAATCATATAGGTAAAGTCGTCCATGAATTTCATATCACTCTTACTTACATGTGGAATAACCATCGTTGTTATACATGGAGTAACCATCACAGTTACACTTGATATAACCATCACAATTATATTTGAAATAACAATCACAATATATTAGGATAAACCTACTCAGTTTACTTCATCCCTTTACCAAATACACTAGACATCTATAACAGGCTCACTTTAGAGACATAATCTTTTCATATATAGATATTACATATTTTTAGATGAGTATTCAATACATTACACAAAACACAAATAAGGAATATAATAATTTAATGTATTTGGAGACTAGGTACACAATATTATAGTTTCACAAAATTTCTTCTATATATTTCATTAATATATCCCCTTTAGTACTCTTCAAAGACATACCCCAGTTAAAACCATTATTCATAACATGGGGAAAGAAAACATATGAAAGGGTGAGATAAGATGCTCAATAAAGGTATAAAAGGGAAATATGTAAATATGATGTGAGCAGAAGGGTATGATAACTTGAGAATAGAATTTTTAAACCATACCATACATATCAAATATCATAATATTGAGTCATTATAGGAATATTGGTAGTTCATAATACATGAATTACAAGAAAATAAAATAACATGACCCATCAGAGAATAAAATTTCCATTAGACATAGATATATTGATATTAGAAAATCATAGAAAAAAATTATATCAATGTTACCCACCAAGACATTTATATCATGTTAGTCTTTGTATAACCACCTATGAACCTACATTGGGCTTGGGATGACCTCCCATGTACCATCTTTCAGGCTTTGGTTGACCACCCATATACGCTCCTTTTTGATCTTGGGTTAACCAATGGTGTACCCTCTTTCAGGCATGGGAAAACCACCTTTTTAACCTCTAAACTCATAGAGAATTTATCATTACCCAATGAATTGGTTGTAGATATTGGTCCCGCCTGTCAGAAAATTGAAATCATGCATATATGTGTCATAAGATCAAAAGAAATTCATTATATCATAACCAATGAAATAAAATCAGTTTTGTAAACATTTCATCATATCATAACTATAAGGACCCAACCTTAAAACTTACTTAATCTTGAGTTATTACAAGATTACACATTGAGGATCTTTTCAGGTTTAGTGTTTTAGAGAATTATATCATAAATCTTGCATTACATTCCACATTTAAACAAAGTGGTTACATAAAAGATAGTATTCATTTTCCCATCAACATAAATATATTTAAAATAAATCATGGATTCTTTCTTGACACTTCCATGAATCTATCATCATATCACGTACCAATCCATTGACCTGTGAAAACATTTCAAAAACTTGGGATGAGCATAAAAAGCTCAGTAAGTGTTATAAAAAGTATGAAAGGAAACATGAGTAGATATATACATAATAATGAAATCATACTTTACCCATAAAACATAAGCACTTTAACATACCTCATAAAATCATTAATAAATCATAGAAATCATAAGACCTATAGGTAACTTGAGGCATTCATAACATTATTATGTAGGGAGTAACCCTCTTGGTTATGTTTGGAATACCCATCACAGTATATGCCCTAAATCTCTTCGGAGAAACCTTAACATTTAACTCCTTCGTGTTACCCAATGCATTGGAGAGCTATATCAGGCTCACCCGCCCTCAGTTTATCACGGAACCACCAGTCTTCATAACAATGCCCAAGAACCATAACATAATCATAGCACATAACTTAAGCATAACGTAAAGATAATATTCCCACATTGCAATAACAATATAACATATTAAGATATTGAAATAATGAATTCATTCTAAAAACCATTTTCAAAACCATTTAAAACATTTAATAAAGAAATTTTTAAATCAAAGTCTCCCATACAAAATTGAAGCTTTTAACATTTTAAACCATTAATATCCATATAAATAAACCCTTAAAACCATTTTTAAAACATGGATATTAATGTGAAATATTTATAATAATAAATCATTAAAACATTTAAAACGATATTTTAGTTAAAGGGTTTTTAACAAAATAAGAGACACTTGAATTCAATAATTGAGGAATAAAATTCAATAATATCTTGAGAATAAAGGGATTCATGATATAATATTCCAGAGGACAGTATATACACCATATAAGAGTGAATTGGTGCATAACAACAATGAAGTATCAATGGAAATGTAAATTGAGATGAAATCCATTATTAAGATGGTATCCTTAAATTAAGGATAAATCAATCTCATAATTATGTGTGAAATATATAAATACACCCAATATAAGTGGATATTAAGTGTAAATTAATCAAAGGTCATTCACACATATTCAAAGGATGACATATTCAATAACTACATGTTGAACCCAAAGAAATCGAAATTAGGTTAAGAAGTTCCCTTGACAGCCTAACAGCGTCACATCAAATTTTAGAAAAAGAGTTTATGAGAGAGATAAAGGGTACATCATCACTTGGAGATAAAATTTATGTAAATAAGGATATATAAGAACATATCCCTACATAATAAGATGAAAATTAAAAGACATAACAAAATAAGGCTTTTAAAAGGAGGAGGGTGAAAGGTTCCCTTACCGATTTTGGTAACTTTCAAAACGTACACCCCATGAAAGAAGGACTATACAACATTGATGTAAATACTAATAAACGAAATTATGTTACCCAAAGAGTATAATAATGCACAGTACATACACCACTCAAAATGAAATATGGGCAAATGTAGCATGAATCTCATGAAAACACAATCTGAGATGAAAAGCCCCTTATGAAATTCCGGAAGCATAACGGTGCCAATTAAAACTTCCAAAAAGGATTTATGAGAGAAAATAAGGGCTCTCATAATATGAACATAAAAAGTACAGTAAGATTAATATAAAAGAACATCCCAATCATAAGAAAGATGAGCTTAAAAGTAATGACATAAAAGTGTGTACTTAAAAAGAAAGAGAGGGGTAGGATCCCTTACCTCGGGTCCGACATGACTCGATCATTCTTTAACCTCCTGAATAATAAACATGAGTTAGTTTATACCTTCTTAAGAGCCCTTTTCAAGTTCATTATTCATTTTATATCACTTACTAACATGCTATGAACACTATGTAATTATTTAAGTTAATAATGGTCGTTTTGTAGATCATTGCTACTTGAGTCAAAAAATAAACACTTTATAATTACAAGTTGTTCATGTGGTGAAATATATATTATATACAGAATTATATTCATTACATAGATATCATATATATCATATATATTCATTATATACATTTATTTATAATGTTACATAAAATTTTGAGGTATGAAATGAAATGCACCGTTCATGGAGACGGTAAGCCGTACGTGCGCATGAACGCTACTTCCATTTTTATTTATTATTTAATGGAATTAAAACATAATGATACATAATAGTATTATAATTACAGTATTGCATCTTATATAATATCATTAAATTTATCCTTTATACGTACCACATATGGTGTTAACGAATCAAATCACTTTGAGGGGGCGGTTGTCTGCACTTCCAAAAATGAAGATATCACATTTACCCATAATGGAAACCATAAAGGTATGCCATAAATGAAAAATAAAGAAGCTTAAGTAAAACATAAAAATATTATATATCATATATAAATATAGTGTAATCTTAATGGCCACATTTGAAGGTGTTAGAATAATATTGAACAATCATCGTTTCATGAGGCAGAAATTTGTCATCCACGGAAACAGGATGCTCTTTAACCATTAGATGAAGGTGTGTGTAAGTGTACCTTGAATCCTTATTATAAAAACATCCTAGTATATTTATGATACTGGTGTTGTTACAAAATAGAATAATAAAAAAAGTTTTGGTGGTTGGAGAAGCAAAATAAAAAAAAGAACACAAGTGAAGACATTACCTTAAAATCGGGTATCTCTCTTTAAATTGAGCTCAAAGGCTTCCTTGCGAAGACTTATGCCCAAAGTGAGGATTCTATGAGTAAAAGAGAAATTTTGAGAGACAAAATGAGCAGGGTTGGGCCGAGCCAAAGGCTTGAGAGGTGTTGGTAAGTTGGTAGAGTTGGGGGGCCTTTTATAAGAGGAGAGGAGGCGCACTCTTGGAATGTTACAAAATTTTACTTTATTTTCAAATGAGTTTCGGATTTTAAAGGTCCCAAATTGATGTATTTAGAGGATAAGGTGGTAAGGGTTAGAAATATTCTCATCCAATAGGTCTCTGACAAGTGTATGTTATAGTTTTAACATTATCTTTTTATTTTATTTAAATCCTTTATTAATGAGGTAATCGCTGCATCATCATGATGTCATCAATAATTTAATTTATTTAATGTCTAAAAATTATAAAACAAATATAATGATGTAGGAAAGATTTTTAGCTTTATAATTAATATTTATAGTCAAAAATATGACTTGTATAACCCCATTTAAAAATTGTTTTAGTAAAACAACTCATGCTTGTAACATTTTTATTTTAACTTTAAATAAAAAGTTATTTATGTCATTTTCCAACCAAAGTGGCTCCATTGGGTCCCCAAGTTGACCCATGGATTGTCTTGGTCGTAAATGACACATACAATGAGGGTATTAAATGTTTCTAGGTCATTTTATATTATTAAAACATTATTTGTACCTTAAATTAAACTAATTACCTCTAATCGCGATTAAAAACTTAAAAGTTACTATTCACCAAAAAAACATTTTAATCCAATTGAACCACATTTTACATCCTAATGACAACCATGTATGTAGGATTTTTGAAATTAAAATCACAGAAGTGGTAATGTTTCATTTAAACGAAAAATTAGTTTTTAAACTACCACTTAGTGGTTTCACTATTCATCAAATATTGAAGTTTTTCAGAAAAATACCAAAAATAAACCCTAAGCTATATTTGATATTCTGAATTCAATAATGATGTCTATTTTACAAAATTCAAAACATATATGTTTCATTAATTAATTTAATAATTAATTCTCACTGTCCAAACAAATAGCGTTTTTTAAGAAACAATATCTACTAAAAGATTGACACTAGTTTAAGTCCAATTTCAAAGTGAAATTAATTCCAATAACCACAATTAGATTAAATGGAAAAAATATATTCTAAATACACTTTAATATAAATTAAAAATATAATCTATACATATAAATAAATCAGATTAAAAGGATGTTTTGAATTAAAATGCACTATTTTCAATAAAAATGATCTTTATCGGAAAAATAACAAAATTTTACACAAAGTAAATTTTGACTTCCAGATTCTAAAGAAGGGTTTTATTTTGTCAAACAAAACATATAAAATTTTCAAAAGTATATTTAAAAGGGTTTCTCCATCAAAGATGGTTAATCGACCTTTTAAAGAATATTAGAAGATTTATGCTTAAAATTGCATTCATTTGCATTTTAAGCCTCTATCATTTATTGGATAAAAGTTAAAATATTTGACAAACATATATAATCATTTTTTAGTTAGTTCTGTTCATTACCGCCATTATAACGGCTAGGTGTTAACTGCCTTTTAAAATAGTATTATTTTATTATTAGAGTGTAATGCAAGATTTATAAGAAACTTGTTGTTGCGTATTGGGTATGCCCTCGAGCATAGCATTCCCTTTAAAGTAATATTAATATTTTATTCAAAAATATGGATAAATATGAAAATGTCATATTCTTTATTTAACTGGGGTGTTACATCCTTCCCCCCTTTTGGTAATTTCATCCGTGCAATTTTAATGTTGGGTTTGGAAGCTTCATTGAAAATCCCACATCGGAACAAGAGTCAGTAAAACTATCACTTTAAAAGAATGGGAGAGAAGTACAAATGTCACCCGATTTAACCCATACTAGGATTCCAAGTATGAAAATATGGATATGGAGGAGAAAAAAGGGGTCATTTTCTTATGGAGAGTGATAGTAAACATGTCTAGGAGAAATTTAACAACAAGAAAATCACAAAATTGTGATGGGTTAAACGGTATTTGATTCCCCAGTAGGAAAAATTAACAAACAACATTTTTGTTTTAAGTTACTTTTCATTGAGTATTTTATTTATGAGCTTAACTAAAACATAAGGAAGCATACTTAATTGTCATGTTGACTTTCAACTTTTACTAAATTTCTTACATGAACTCATATTTTCTCCAAAAGACGAGTATTTAGGATGACTTGTTCACCATAAGAGATCTATAATCAAATCTAGAGAGTCACCTAATCCAAAAAAGAGAACTATATACTTCCCATGTCTTTAGACCTTAACCAAAACTAAAACAAAAAAGGCTAGTATGAGATTATATAATACCCAAAAAGGATAATCCTTTATATAAAAAATCTATTCTTAATCTCCAAAGTTTTTCAATCAAAACCCAAAGTTCAACAAAGATCATTCAATAAACATCTATCCATAAAATTCTACAAAGTAAAACAAACGATGATTGAAACCCAAAATGTATTAACCAGTAATTGCCTCAAATTCAAGGATCATATAATCCCAAATGGTTCTTTATAACTATATCCACAAAAGAAAGGATAATTATTCCTTGAATAAAATATTCGTATATCAAACATTAGGGTTACTATAAAAAGTCTTCTAATGTAACCCCATCATCAAAAGAGACATAATACATCTGAAAATTTCACCATCCTAAAATCTACCATAAATCTTGAATCCCTTATATGATGACTTCTTACTCATTCAACATTCTTTATGATCCATTATCAATTCCTTTTCAACTTATTCTAAAATACTTCTTTCCTACAAACAAAATCATGAATCATATCCTAAGATTCCAATAATAGGAAAACATATGTTAAGAAATAATCCATACCTTTCATTCTTCATTGTCAGTTTCTTCGTCCTCAAGAAGAATGGCATTAGGTATTGGTAAATGAATATTTGTACGATCTTGGTGACCCCATTCCCGAACCTTCTTCATAGGAAATGTGTTTGCATAATTACCATGCACAACACATTTAAAAAAATTCAATTGATCCTTCAGAAAGAACTTCTTTCCCTTTCCAAGAGTCAACTAGATGCTTCCTTTTTCCATGGCAGGTTCTTGCTTTATGACCTTCATTTCCAAACATATAGCATCTTTCTGTCCCTTTGGAACATTTTCCTATGTGTTTCTTTCCACATATTTGACACACAGGTTTTTGAACATACTTACATTTATGATTATTACCTGAACTTCCGTAGGGATTTGTTTCTCGCATATACGATGCCTTATAAAAATCACTAAGGTTCAAGTGGTCAATCATTACTCCAGATAGTTGGTTGAGGATAACCACAAGAGTTCTCATTGCAGCTCCCATATCATTGAGTTGTTCTTTCATAAAAGCGTCACATTTTTCTTCAAATCCATTGTTACTTTGGTTCCTGCTAGATCCATCCATTTACTAAAACCAAAAAGGACACTGTGAGTATATCAGTAAAATCATCAAATAAAAAAGAGGAAGATAAACACAAAGTTATACTTATCCATGTTATCTCAAACTCATTCTAACTTTCAAAAAAATTATGACTCCATCTAATATACTAACCATTGTGGATATACACAACTTGTCACTTTTTCATAAACAACACTCTAACCTCTAAAGTTATCTACACTGACCTCTGATACCAACTATAAGGCCCCAGACTTAAAACTTACTTAATCTTGAGTTATTAAAAGATTACACATTGAGGATCTTTTCAGGTTTAGAGTTTTAGAGAATTAGACCATAAAACTTTCATTACATTCCACATTTAAACAAAGTGGTTACATAAAAGATAGTATTAATTTTCCCATCAACAGAATTTTATTTAAAATAAAACATGGATTCTTTCTTGACACTACCATCATATCATGTACCAATCCCTTGACCTGTGAAAACATTCCAAAAACCTGGGATGAGCATAAAAAGCTCAGTAAGGGTTATAAAAAGTATGGAAAGGAAACATGAGTACATATATACATAATAATGAAATTATACTTTACCCATAAAACATAAGCACTTTAACATACCTCATAAAATCATGAATAAATCATAGAAATCATAAGAAATTAAGGTAACTTGAGGAATTCATAACATTATTACATAGGGAGTAACCCTCTTGGTTACGTTTTGAATACCCATCACATTATATTCCCTAAATCTCTTTGGAGAAACCTTAACGTTTAACTCCTTCTCATTACCCAATGCATTGGAGATCTATATCGGGCTCACCTGCCCTTAGTTTATCACGGAACCCCCCGTCTTCATAACAACGCCCAAGAACCATACCATAGTCCTAGAACATAACATAATAATAAAGGAAATATAATTTTCCCACATTTCAATAACAATATAACATTTTAATATATTGAAATAATGAATCCATTATAAAAACCAGTTTCAAAACCATTTATAACATTTAATAAAGAGCTTTTTAAATCAAAGTGTCCCATACCACATTGACGCTTTTAAAATTTTAAACCATTAATATCCATATAAATAAATCCTTCAAACCATTTTGAAAACATGGATATTCATGAGAAATATTTATGAGAATAAATCATTAAAACATTTAAAACGATATTTTAGTTAAAGGTTTTTTAACAAAATGAGAGACACTTGAATACAATAATTAAGGAATAACATTTAATAATATCATGAGAATAAAGGGATTCATGATATAATATTCCAAAGGACAGTATATACACCATATAAGAGTGAATTGGTGTATAACAACAATGAAGTCTCAATGGAAATGTAAATTGAGCTGAAATCTATTATAAAGATGGTATCCTTAAATTAAGGATAAATCAATCTCATAATTATGTGTGAAAAATAAAAATAAACCCAATATAAGTGGATATTAAGTGTAAAATAATCAAATTTCATTCACACATATTCAAAGGATGACATATTCAATAACTACATGTTGAACCCAAAGAAATCGAAATTGGGTTAAGAAGATCCCTTGACAGGCTAATGGTGTCACATCAAATTTTAGAAAAAGAGTTGATGAGAGAGATAAAGGGTACCTCATCAATTGGACATAAAATTTACGGAAATAAGGATATATAATAACTTATCCCCACATAATAATATGAAAATTAAAAGACATAACAAAATAAGTCTTTTAAAAAGAGGAGGGTGAAAGGTTCCCTTACCAATTTGGGTAACATTCGAAACGTACACCCCATGAAAGAAGGACTATACAAAATTGATGTAAATACTCAAAAACGAATGTATGTTACACAAAGAGTAGAATAATGGACATTACATACACCACTCAAAAGGAAATATTGGAAAATGTAGCATGAATGTCACGAAAACACAAAGTGAGATAAAAAGCCCCTTACGAAATTCCAGCAGCCTAACAGCGCCAATTAAAACATCTAAAAAGAATTTTTGAGAGAAAATAGGGTCTCTCATCATATAAAAATAAAAAGTACAGTAAGATTAATTTAAAAGAACAACCCAATCATAAGAAAGATTAGCTTAAAAGGAATGACATAAAAGAGTGTACTTAAAAAGAAAGAGAGGGGTAGGATCCCTTACCTCGGGTCTGACTTGACTCGATCGTTCTTTATCCTCCTGAATAATAAACTTGAGTTAATTTCAACTTGCTCAAGAAACTTTTTCAAGTTCATTATTCCTTTTATATCACTTACTACCATGCTATGAACACTATGTAATTATTTAAGTTAATAATGGTCATTTTGTTGATCATTGCTACTTGAGTCAAAAAATAAACTCTTTATAATTACAAGTTGTTCATGTGGTAAAATATATATTATATCCAGAATTATATTAATTATTTATATATCATATATATCCTATATATCCATTATATACATGCATTTATAATGTTATATAACATTTAGTGGTAAGAAATGAAATGCATCGTTCATGGAGACGGTAATACGTACGTACGCATGAACACTACTTCCATTTCTATTTATTATTTAATGGAATTAAAACATAATGATACATAATATTAGTATAATTCCAGTATGGTATCATATATAATATCATTAAATTTATCCTTTATATGTACCCCATATGGTGTTAACGAATCAAATCACTTTGAGGGGGTGGAGGTCCGAACTTCCTAAAATGAAGATATCGCATTTACCCATAATGGAAACCATAAAGGTATGCCATAAATGAAAAATACAAAAGCTTAAGTAAAACAAAAACATATTATATATCATATATAAATATATTGTCATCCTAATGGCCACCTTTGAAGGTGTTATAAAAATATTGAACAATCATCATTCCGTGAGGCAGAAATTCTCCATCCACGGAAATAGTATGCTCTTTAACCATTAGATGAATGTGTGTGTAAGTGTAGCTCGAATAATTCTTATAAAAATATCCTAGTATATTTAATATACTGTTGTTGTTACAATAGAAATTAATAAAAGGAGTTTAGGGGGTTGTAGAAGAAAAATAAAACAAAAGAACACAAGTGAAGACATTACCTTAAAATCGTGTATCTCTCTTTGATTTGAGCTCAAAGGCTTCCTTGGGAATACTTATTCCCAAAGTGAGGCTTCTAGGAGTAAGAGAGGGATGTGGAGAGACAAAATGAGCAGGGTTTGGCCGAGCCAAAGGCTTGAGAGGTGTGGGTAAGGTGGTAGAGGTGGGGGCCTTTTATAAGAGGAGAGGATGGGCACTCATGGAAATTTACAAAATGTTACTTTATTTTCAAATGAGTTTCGGATTTTACAGTTCCCACATTGATTTATTTTGAGGATAACGTTGCAAGGGTTCGAAATATACTCATAAAATAGGTCTTTGACAAGTTTATGTTATAGTTTTAACATTATCTTTTAATTTTATTTAAATCCTTTATTAATGAGGTAATAGATGCATCATCAGGATGTCATAAATATTTTAATTTATTTAATATGTAAAAATTATAAAACAAATATCATGATGTATAAAATCACTTTTGCTTTCTAATGAATATTTATGGTAAAAAATATGACTTGTATAACCTCATTTAAAATATTATTTAGTAAAACAACTCATGCTTGTAACATTTTTATTTTAACTTTAAATAAAAAGCTATTTATGTCATTTTCCAACAAAAGTGGCTCTATTGGGTCCCCAAGTTGACCCATGGATTTTCATGGTCGGAAATGACACATACAATGGGGTTAAGACATGTGTTTAGGTCATTTTATATTATTAAAACATTATTTTACCTTAAATTAAAATAATTACCTCTAATCGTGATTAAAAACTTAAAAGTTAATATTCACCAAATAATTATTTTAATCCCATTGAACCACATTTTACATCCTAATGACAACCATGTATGTTGGTTTTTTGAAATTGAAATCACAGAAGTGTTAAAGTTTCATTTAAACGAAAAATCAGTTTTTAAACTACCACTTAGTGGATTCACTGTTCATCAAAAATTGAAGTTTTTTAGAAAAATACTAAAAATTCAACCTAAGCTATATTTGATATTCCCAATTCAATAATTATGTCTATTTTAAAAAATTCAAAACATATATGTTGCATTAATTAATTTAATAATCAATTCACATTGTCAAAACAAATAGCGTGTTTTTAAGAAACAATATCTATTAAAAGATTGACAATAGTTTAAGTCCAATTTCAAAGTGAAATTGATTCCAATGACCACCATTAGATTAAATGTTAAAAATATATTCTAAATAAACTTTAATATAAATTAAAAATATAATATATCCATATAAATAAATCATATTAAAAGGAGGTTTTGAATTAAAATTCAACATTTTCAATAAAAATGATCTTTATCTGAAAAATAACAAAATTTTACACAAAGTAAATTTTGATGTCCAGATTCTAAAGAAGGATTTTATTTTGTAAAACACAACATATAAAATAGTCAAAATTATATTTAAAAAGGGTTCTCAATTAAAAGGTGGTTAATCGACCTTTTAATGAATATTTGAAGATTTATGCTTAAAATTGGATTCATTTGCATTTTAAGCCTCTAAAATTTATTGGATAAAAGTAAAAATATTTGACAAAAATATATAATCATTTTGTAGTTAGTTCCATTCATTCCCTCCATTATAACGGCTAGGCGTTAACTACCTTTTAAAATAGTATTATTTTATTATTAGAGTGTAACAGGAGATTTCTAAGAAACTCATTGTTGCATATTACGTAAGCCCTCGAGCATATCATTCCCTTTAAAGTAAAATCAATATTTTATTCAAAAATATGGATAAATATGAAACTGTCATATTCTTTATTTACCTAGGGTGTTACAATAACTTATAGAAAAAAGACAGTTTTTATAATCACATCACTGTTTCATCATAGCATAAACATTGAAAATATGGGGAATTCATAAGAATTATATCTGGGTATAACCCATGGAAGAGAAAATGGGTTCATAAACATCTTGTTAAAATGAACCATTAAATGATAAAATAATAAGGGGATACTGGGTTTATATCCCCACTAAATAATAGGTGACATCAATATATTTCATCATAGATGAAAAAATAATTTTAAAGGCCATTTAAAACATTTCTTATGAAAAATAATTTTTCTCTTAAAATAATTTATTTAAAATATAAACATTTAGGAACATAAATTTATTTTAAAATATACATGAAATATAATAATGTAAAATTTAAAAAATCATTTAAAAATTTTCATTTGATGAAGTTATCATTTAAACTTTGAAAAATTCATTTTAAAACATTTTTTAGGAAACATGGTTTTGGAAGGAAAATATTTTTTGATCGAAAAGATATTTTTTCATAAAAAGATTACTTTGAAATATCAAGTACATAAAGAGATGAAAATGAAGATAAAAAATTTATTATAATGAAATAGGTTGAGAATAAGAAAAATCATGAGTTTCTTGTGGAATATATCATAATATTTACTCATTGGAAGCAAAATCATAAACAATCCTAATAAATGATAAAATTGTAACATAAAATTGTTGCCGCTTTGGAAACATTGAATCCTAATATCCAAGAAAAAATAACATTAAATGAAAATTAAAATATCATATAAATTATAATATTCATTATATAACATGTCAATGGGGTAGTATATACACCTTATAGAAGAGGATAAGTTCATAACATGATTTATGTCCAAAAGAAGACAAATTGTGACAAAAATTACTTTTCGATTTGTTAACTATTGAATCGTAAACCACCATTAAAGAGAGATAAAAAAAATTGATATTTAATTTCACATAATTATAAGTAAAATAATCATAAATTATATTTATGGGAAGAATATACCCCAAATAAAAAAATATGTCATGAATATGGCATGTGTCTCACTGAAGTAAAAAAGTGAGGTGAGAATATCTTTCCATAGGTTTTGGATTAATTTAAACATGTTAAAACATATTTTATGATAAATATATGTTTAACATGACCATATTCATATATAATATTACATAAATGGTTTTATTATGACATTTTATTTCCTGTTTATTAACAATTATATATTAAAGTCACGTTTCGGGAAATAACTGCTTTATTTTTCGTCTATGTCTTGAATTTGTATTTATGGTACTCTTACTTAAATCATAATTTTATCATCTCCAAAACATTAAAAATGATTTAGAAATCATATATATATATATATATTGTATACATTTTAGGGTAATACATAATATTTAGAGTTAAAAAATGAAATTCTTCGTTCTTGGAGACTGTAGGTTGTACGTACACTTAAATGTTGTTTCCATTTTCTTATAAGATTGAAAGAAAAATAAATAAAATATATATTATCAATACATAATCACAGTTGGAAATAATTATATATTTATAATTTATATACTATATATATGATATTTTTATGATTAAAAAATTAATATTTCACACATACCTTGATTATTTTCATTTTTGGAGTATCGACCAATACCTAACAAAATCACTTACTAAATTCCCTAATCTCATCATGGAAGCCTTATTTTTGACATAAAGACAACCTTTTTTGGTTTTCGGTGCAAACCTAAGGAGTGTACCCGAAGAGGAGGTAATGTTCATCAATGAGTGTTTTTGTTTTATTTATTCCTCCACCACCTAAAATTATTATTATATAATCATTATATAATAAACTAAATATATTAAATTTAATGAAATTTATTATGATAAGTTAATTATATAAACCATCTACATGTCCATCAAATAGGTTACAAAAACATCATTCACTATTGGGAGGTATAAATTACCTAAATAACCTAAAAAATAAATCAATAGTGGTTTTTTGGGATATTTTGTCCAAAAAAAACCTCCACCACACAAAATAAATTTATTTAATGTTATTAATTAGTCTTTTAGTTTACTCAATTTTACACATTTAGTTCTTATCATGATAGCTTGTATCATTTTCTTTTCCTTGGTAATTTATCATTTAAGAATAAAATCAAAATGTATTATATTATGCAATTTTTATGTATTTAATATAAATTTCATATCTAATTTACAAAATAAAAATACTTTTTTTTATAAAAATTAATTTTAATAGAAGCGCATTGAACGTGGAAAAACAATATTTTAACCTTAATAGGTCCAACAACGTTTTTACCATTTAGGGGTCAATAAAGTCACTATAAAAAAATTTGTCCCTTAATAGAACATATCTGATATGGTTAAACAATTAAATATCAATTTTATGAAAAAAAATATTTTTCATAATTTAAAATCATTTAATATATTATCATTTTATTATAAAATATCATTAATATCAATTTTGACATTATTCAATTAATTATAATTTAAAAAAATATCAACATAATTATGGAATTAAAGTATATTATTTTGAAAACTTTATTAAATTATATATTTATGTTAAATATTAATTTAACATAATAATTCATTCAATTTATTTAACTTTAAATATTTTTTATATAATTTATTTTATTTCTCTACTAACTAAATTACTACTAAGTTGGTGTTTCATAAGAATTTAATGTAATTATATCATCCGTAATGATTAAAAAAATTAATGATAATATGAACTCATATATGTCTTAAAATAGTATTTATAAACAAACATATGTTTTATTTCCTTATTTTAAAGATTTATAAATATTAAAATCATGTAAGGTTCCCGTTTTTCCTTTCTCTTTTCCTACTTATTATTTGGTTCACATTCATAGAATGGTTTCCTAAAATCTAATAAAAATAGATAATAAGGACATAAGGTTCTAAATATTTATATAAAATTGGTATTGTAAAAATATTTATGTCATTTTGACCCTTAACTTCTTTATTTAACCCCCCAGTAAAAACATTTTTACCTTAATCATGGAAAATAATATTTACTTTTTTTAGTATTCAGTTTGGAAAAAAAATTAATTTGACCTTATTAGATAACAAAAATTACAATGATTACAAATATGGAATATATTTGTATAAATTCCATCCACATAATTTGAAATTCTTTAATTTAAATCAATCCTGGAGGCGCGATGAGAATGTTCATTTTGAAAGAGAAAATGTTCAAAATTTTACAAAGGTTTTATATCAAAATTCAATATGAAAATTATTTAAATGATATAAATTGGATTAATTTTTATAATATTTAACTATTTTTATTAAATTTAAAATTTTACATTTTTTATAAAAAAGGATGGTTTCCTTTAAAATTATGTATTTTCACTATTCATCAAACAATGAAAATTTTTATAGAAAATTCAAAAAATTCACCCGAATATAATTTTGGTATTTATTTTTCCAAAATTAATTTTATTTTCTCAAAAAAATTACAGGAGTGGTAAAAAATATTACATTACGTACACTATGTCAGACTATACTGTCTTCTAGAGAAAATATATTTTTCGAAAAAATAATTATTTTTACTTTAAATGATTATTATTTTATTTATAATCAATATATAATAATACTTTTTATAATTTAGTTACTATTATTCACAATAATCATTCCAATGGCTAGGTGATTAATATTATATTAAATAAAAATATTTTAATGATATTTTAAATTTGGTTTAAACTCAGTGTTGCATCTAATGCAAGAAAACTCACTGTTTCATGTAATGAAACAATAATTAAGTGTTGTAGATAAAAAAATATAGAAAATATTAAATTAATTTGAAAAAAATATAATATGGTATTGGTGTTTAATATTCTACACCCAAAAATAAATTTTAACCTCTAAATATATCTCGATCATCAAATATTTTACATTTAAAAATCCCACCATATACCCCCACATCAGGAAATGGGTTAATAAAAAATCCTCTAGAAAATTGAAAACAATATTTAAATGTTATCTGAAATAAAAATACTAGGTTTTAAAATAAGATAACATCGTTGGGAAGTGAAAACATAGACAGAGAATAGAAAACTTTCACCCAAATACTAATGGAGAGTGACAAATAACAATGATTAAAATAATGGGAATGATCTATGGAAATTTAAGTGCCTCAAAACTGTAAATATGTAATGATTTAAAAGACCATTTACTCACGAAAAATAAAGCACTAGGAATGCATTTTGTTTCGATATCCTTTTTTTTACAGTTGAGTAATTCTTTTACTGTTAAAAAAATAAGGAAATATACTTACTTGATTCGTTTCAATTTCCTAATCACAATTTCATCCTACTATTTGATCAATTACCAATACATTGCTTTCTATATAAAATGAATATCCAAAAGTCTTTTTCCCATAGAGCAATAAAATATAGTATTAATGGATTATATGATCTATAATAAAATTATATGTTATTCATCCGATCTCAAGTTATTATCAAAACAAAATGGTGAGCACACATTATGCATAAATATTCATATTTTCAAATAATACATTAGTCTCTAAAACCTAATCCAATGTTCCACATAAACCATTCAAAAAATGGTAAACTTCATACCTCATCTAAAATAAAAAATTTATAAATATGGTCACCATACTTATCAAGATCATCATAACATTGTCACCCAAATATAATTAATAAGATCTTAATGGTCACATGAAATATATCTCAATGCCTTGTTCATATATTCTCTTAAAGTGTGGTAATAACCAAAATTACCATAAAACCAAAATAAAAACATGTATTCTTACGCTAATAAAACTATATATTATTGAACATATTCCAAATATCCAATAATGTTTTAAACTCCTTCAATGGTAATATCAACAACATTTTCAAATAATCTTTTTTCAGTTCTCAGGTATTCAATACTACCCAAATTACTTTATCCATATAAATCATCTCTTTAACCAAAAAACAAATGTTTTTCAACATTAGAGACATATTAAGGGTTATCTTCCCAGAATATTGTGTTTTATATAAAATATAACATTTATATTAAATCAATTTTCTGGGTCCTTAGTAACATTCAATATATTCTTTCAAATCTATAATAAAAACTTTATACTGAACAATCCTTATATATTTCATAATTATTGAATTCTAATACTTAAACATATTAATCACCTACAAACTTATATAACTATTGACTAGATGTTATTATCTTGTTCTTTAATACCTTATTCCTTTCACATGTTCTTCATAGTCTGTTCACTATAAACTGCAAAACTGTTAGTCATACATCCTTGCTAATTCTCTTCGAGATATTTCCCCAAAAAACATTTATTTACATAATCCACATACATTGAATATATAAAATATTCAAAATTAGATTTTAGATTAGGGATAAAATATTTCTCATCCATTATATTTACCAAACTTTTCATTTTTATCTATAATTACTTTCATTGCATCATTCTTTTCCACAATCTAAACAACTTTCTGTCCCACAGAGGCATTTCATTGAGTGCTTCTTCCCACATTATCAATATAAATGATAATTAATCTTATTTCCTCTATGGTATCTATTACCTAAACTCTCATTGAATTCTATTATTTTATTCTTTGATCAGCCTAAGGGTTTGTGAAGGTACATGTTGTTAATAATGTTATGTCATAACTACTTAGGCATAATAACAAAATTTGGCTCTCCAATCATTATCCAATTAAGTGTGTAATCATAAAATTATCCAACACATTAAATGTTAGACTAGGTCATTCTAGTTCCTACCATCGACTAAAATCAAAAATAATATTGTGATAAATGATAATCATAATGAAAAACTACATATTCAGAAAAATAATTTATAGGAGGTCTAAATAAAGGCACATTTTTTAGGACAATGAAACCTTAGTTTTAACCTAGGTCATCTATGGTCATTATATATTGAAGTACTTAATGATTTTCTGTAAATAGATAATTAATTTCATAATCATATCCCCCGTGAATGTCAAACCATGTGTGTAACAAGGCATGTTTTCGTGCACTAGGAGATGATTGATTCTAGCTCAATTCACCCTTTTCAATGTTATTCCCATAGGTACCTTTGTTATAGATCCACAACCACTTATAGTATCTAGATAGGGATTTAATTTCTTATAAACCACTTTCTCTATACTTTTTCAAACTTACCAGACATTTTCTTATACTTTGAATCATCCTTAAATATATTCCATGACACATCCATATAAATATCCCTAAGGATTCACTAAAATTATCTAATCCTAGTTTCCAATGTTTAACTAAACCTTTATACATAGACCAGTTATAGTGATATTGTATTTTAGACATAGATATTACATCTTTTGATATGAAAATTCAAAAAATTAAATAACACATTCCTGAGGACTGAAATAATTTAGTGTCTTTAGAGACTAGGTATACAATCTTCTAGTTCGGTGAAATATTTTAAACATCACCCATAAATATCTCCCCCTTTGGTATTATTTATAAAAATACCCTGAATAATACCTTTTTTCATATCCTAGGGAATGGAAACATAAGAAAGTGTGAGATAAGATCCCTAGTAATGGTAAAAAATGAAATATGTAAACATAATTCAACCATAAGGGTATTATAACATATGAATAAAATTTTAGAAGCATACCCTACATATTAAATATCATCATCTTGAGTCATGAAATTAATAATATATGTTTATATGACATGATTCATAAGGTAATGAAATAAAATGACCCACGAGATAATAACATTATAAAGTACCTAGATATTTGGAAACTCATAATCACAGAAAATATTATGTTAAGGATGCCAACCAAGACATTAATAACACATTAGTCTGGGAAAAAAATGAAAGTACCTTATTTCTTCATTGGATAACCTCTCATGTACCCTCTTTTTTCCTTGGGATAGCCAAACATGTACCCTTATTTTCATGTTTAGACTAACAACATGTGCACCATCCTTTTTAAGATATAGATATCTACATGTGTATCCTCTAATATCATTAAAAATTTATCCTTACTGAATGCATTGGATGGAGATAATGTTCCCACCCATTACATAATAAAAATGATACATATATATATCAAAAGATCATGAAATATTCATCATATCATGACCCATGAAATGAAATGGGATTAATAACCATTTCATCATCTCATAACCTTATGGAATGAAGATAGAATTAATAATCATTTCATCATTTCATCATTTCATCATATCATAACCCATAAAAAAGAAGTTGGTTTCAAAATAATTCTATCATGGTATAACTACTGGAAGAGAAATGGGTTTCATCAACATTTTTCATAATGAAAAATTCATATTTAGAATAATAATGGTATTCTAGGTTCATAACCATATTAAATAATTGGTAACATAAATGGTTATCATCTTATATTGAAAATGATTTTAGAATATTACATAAAAAATTTCTGGAAGAAAATAACTTTTCATAGAAAATACTCTATATAAAAAAAATAAAAAAAATTATCCTCAAAAAAAATCAAAATATTATAAAGAGGTATTTTAAAAATAATAAAACACATTTCTTAAGGAATTTATCATTTATTCTTTGAAAAAAAAATTAAAACATTTTAAATGTTGAGATTGTAACAAAAAACAATTACCACTTTAAAAAAATTGATTAAAAATCCCCATAAAATAATAGCATTAAATAAAACAAAAAATAAAATGAGAATAATTATATTAATTATATAAAATTTCCATTGGAAAGTATATACACCTCATTGAAGAGGAAAGTTGTAAAACATAACTTTTATCCCAATGAAAGAAAAACTAAGACAAAAAACCCTTATAGATTTGTTAAATATTGAGCCTTAAAACCCATTTAAAGAGAGATATTGAAATAGATATGCAAATTAAAATTATTATAAGTTTAATAATCATAAAATATATTCATGCCTAGTATTTACACCACATAAAAGAAGTAAGTGGTGAATATGACTTGTGTCTCACAGAAGTAAAAAGTGAGATCAAAATTTATTACCTTATGTCCTAAATTCATTATTACATCTTCAAACCCCGTATATAACAAATATAAGTTCATTATAAATATATTACATAAAATTATTTCTACATATCATAGAATATATATTTTTCTTATGACCTTTAATTACCATTTTATTAACAATTTATTCTTAAATTAATGTTAGAGAAATAACTACATTGTTTTTCGTGTTTTTTTGACTTATTCATTAAGGTATTATTAATTAAATAATGGTTTCATAATATCAATAATTTTATGCCGAAAATAAATATCATATATATTCAGCATATTTATTTTTAGAGTAATCCACAATATTGAGAGTTTAAAAATGAAATGTACAATTTAGGGAGACGGTAGACCGTATGTATGCATGAACACTAATTAGATTTTATTTATAGAAGGAAATAAATAAAGTTAAAAGATATTTCATAATTATATAATAAAATTTATGTCATATATTTCATATTTTTTCATTAAATCCAACCTTATAACCTTTTATATAAAGCGTGAACAAATCAAATCACTTCATCAAGCGGTATCCCTCTGTACACATATGTGACCTTATTAAAATAATAAAATGAAAATCATGAATTTATCTATCATATAATAATTATATAAGAATAATAATATCATAAATATTATATATAAAATATAATCCCATCATTATTTCCAACTTTGATACGTTGTAATGGAAAACAATATGACCCTAGTTCATAAAGCGGCAGTCCGTTGTACACAAGAACTGTGATTTCATAACCGATTTGATAGATATGTATATAGTTATAGGTTGTTACTTTAATATAAAAAATCTAATTATATTTAAATTTTTTATATATTAATGGTTTAATAATAATTGGAGGAGGTGGAGGAAGAAATAAAAAAATGATTGTGGATGAATGTTACCTCTTCTTCAGGTATCATCCTTAGGATTCACCCAAAGAACACTCTAGGTTGGTTTTATTTCCTAAATAAGGATTCTAGGATTATATTAGGTATGTTGGGAAGTGGTTTTGGGAAATCCAAATGGATTTAGAGTTTTGAATAATGGACGGGAGTGAGTTCCCTTTTATAATTGAAAATGGGTGGCATTTCTATAAATACCTAAAAGTATTCACTTTTGCTAGGTCACTCTTAACTCATGCTCCTCAAAAATAGATAAATAATGTATTGGAGGGGTTATTTGGTTTATTCACAACTCCACAAAAAATACAACATGATTTTCATGTTATTCTTAAGTCTTTAAGTTTACTCAATTTTACCCTTTTAGTTCTTACCACAAGAGCTTATATCTGTTTATTTACCTAATTAAATTTTCCTTTAATAATAAAATTAAAAATAAATTTATTATATAATTTATAAATACTAATTATTAATATGAAATATAATTTATTAAATAATAATCTAACATGTGTTTAAAATTAAATTTAATATGAGCGGCAACATGCAAAAAACATCAATTTAACCGTAAGAGTGCTAACAAAGTGTTTACTATTGATTGTTCAATCTAGTTAGAATAAATGAATAATTTTTCCATGAATAAACCATAGCTGATATATTCAAATATTTAATAGTATATTGGAAGAATATAATTTAAAAAAAATATAAATCATTATATAAAATTCCATTTTTTTATAAAATAACAACAATTTCAATTTTAACATTATTAATTTTATACAAATTTTACAAAATATCATGAAAATGATAGAATTATAATAAATTATGTTAAAAAAATTATATAATTATTTATTTTTTTACAAAATTAATGAAACAGAATAATTCATTAAATTTACATTACTTTTAATATTTTCAGTATGATTTATTTTATTTTTCTATTAACTATATAAATACTATGTTGGTATTTATTAAGAATTTAAATTAATTAAACCATCCCTAAAAATTAAAAATAAATTTTCATGATTAAAAAACTCATTTATATTAAAAAATATTCTTTTTATAAATGAATATATGTTGTTCTTTTTTCTATCCTAAAGATTTATAGAAATTATAGGCAAAGAAGGGTCCTTTTTTCATTTTCTTTCGTTAACCTATCATATAGGTAAAACTAATGGAAACATGTCCCAGAACTCATAAAAATAGACCCCAAGGCGATAATGGTCTAAATATTTCTTGTAAATTGGTGTTTTAAATTTTTTTATGTTAGTCCATCTCTTCTTAGTTTAACCCCTTTTAAAAACCTTTTTACCTTAACAATTCTAAATATATTTTTTTCACTATTCATTTTGGTCAAAAAAATATTTTGCCTTATTAGATAATATAAATTTTTATAATTCAAAATATTAATAAATTTTTAAAAATTATAGTCACATAATTGAGTCAATTTAATTAAAAATTAATACAATAGACACGATGAGAAAATGTGTTTTTAAAGAGACAATTTCTAAAATCTTATATTATTTTTATATCAAAATCCAATATTAAAATTTTAAAATGATATAAATATTTTTAATTGATATGAAATTTAAATAATTTAAATTTATAACCAATTAAAAATATAATTTTATTATATAAATTATTTAAATAAAAAGTCAGTTTTTAATTAAAATTGAGTATTTTTTTTCATCACAAAATGAAACCTTTCATAAAAATAAAAAATATTAAACATAAAATAATTTTTTTATTTCAATTTAATAAATGAATATTACTTTATAAAGTAGATTTGAAATTAGCTTTATAAATTTATTTGTGATTTTGTTCCTAAAGCGCCACTAAATCGTCTTATAAAAAAACTATTTTTCAGAAAAGGTATTTTTTTAATTTAAATGATACATATTTTATTACTAAGAAATGAATAACCGTAATTTTCATAATTTATTTACTAATATACATACCCACCATTAAAATGGATTGGTGATAATGATTATATTAACTAAAAATATTTTATTTATATTTCACATTACATTTAAACTCAGTGTTACATTTAAACTCAGTGTTACATGTAACACAATATTAACTCAGTGTTGCATGTAATGCATGATTAACTTAGTGTTATGTGTAACAAAAAATGAAATGAAAATTAATTTAAATAGAAAAAATTCTAAAAATATCGAGGTTTTATGCCCACCCACCCTTGGTTTATAATGTAAATTTCTATCATCATAAATATATAACAAGAACAATAAAACTATACATAAAATCATCTTTTGTAAAAATAATCTTTTTTCTGATAAGAAAAAAATTCCTAATATTGAAATATAAATTCAATTTTAAAACTATTTTTGAAAATAAATCGAACATGAGTAAGGAGGGGTTTGCATTGAGAAAAACATGAAATACTACAAAGGAATCTAAAAATAAAATAACAATTATGGTGTAGGAAAAGGTCATTTTCAATATATATGTTAAAATAGAAATTCCTTTTTTTCTGTTTTTCATAAATTATTTAAAAACATTTCATAACACATTTTCTAAAATATTCCTTTTAAAAACCCTTGAATGATGATTATAATAAGCATAAATTTTACTTTATTATTTACTTATATACATATAAATACATCCATTATATAATTTCAAATGTAGGAATATAAAAGAAAAAAATAGTTTTAATGGAATCTTTAAAAGTGGTTTTTTATAAGAAAGTCCCATACATTGAGTGTGACAGGTCATGTGTATTCTTTAAATAATTTAATAATAAAATTATGCAAATTATTTACTTGATTAATATCCCTTTCCACATTTATAATTTTTTATATCACTTATTTCCTTTTTATATAAAATTAATAAATCATTTTGGTTCACATTAGGTGTCTTGATAATACTCAATAAAAAAGTCCAATATAACATTGGTATGTCTAATATGGTAAAAGTGGAAATTATTTAATCATATCTTTAATAAAAATAATGAAATAATTATAATTTTTATACATTAATTATACTTTTAAAACCAATCAAGAATGATTGATATGAAAAAATGAACTACGTTACAATCATGAAGATAGTAGGTCGTATATTCAAAAGATTAAGGGTTTCATTTTCCAGCGATAATTATGTATAGAAGTAAAGAATCATTTAATCATTGCATAATTAAAATTATATAATAAATATCATATTACATCATTAATTATATATATATAATCCATGTGATGTGGTGATGAAAGACGAATAAAATCACTTTGTGGTGGTGATAGTCCACCATATGAAGGATTTTATCATTTTTCATTGTATGGAAAGTAAATAAAATATGCATTATATAATCAATAAAAATTAAATATATTTCATTATTATCTTATATTTATAACTTAAAATCATCACTATAATCCATCCATCGTAAACGGTGATGAAAAATGAATTTTATTTGTCCCTGAGGTGGTAGTCCACCATACACATAAAATATTGTTTCATTTCCCATTTTGTGGAATAAGATATGTAAATAGGTAATGATATTAAAATAATAACATATTAGCATATATACTATTTTTTATTTCACAATTATTGATAAATATTTTTAGGAGGTGTAAGAAGAAATAAAACTAAAACATGTGGTTAAAACTATAACAATTATTTAGAATGTATCCTTTGATAAACACATTAATACATCCATGTTTTTTGTTATGCCTAAAAAATAAATTTATATATTGGGGAGTGATTATAGGAATATATTTGGATAGGGATTGAGTAAATAAAATGGCTCTTTAAGTGTAATGTAAAAAAGAATAAGAGATGTCCTTTTATAAGAGATGTGTTTGGCACTCATCTAATTCATTAAAATATTAAATTACTAAAAATCCATATTCAATTACAAATATATCCAATATTATTTATTTACAATATATGTTGAATTAGGGTCTAAATAATCTCATAAAATAAAAAATTGTCATGTTCTGACTGTGATTGTATCCTTATCTTTTGGTTTTAACCACACATTAACCCTTTTCACACATAACATGACAACTAGGATTTTTAACTTTTTTGGGGTCAATATAGTTAATATAAATTAAAAAATTGAAAATAAATGGACCATGGTTCATATTAACATCCATATCCTAATTTAATGGATGAATAAATGATTTTAAGAAATTTTATAACATTTATTAAAATATTATTTATTCTAAAAAATCAATAATTTAAATTTTTATATTTATTCATTACATTGAATTTAATAACATAAATATAAAAATTAAAATTAGAAAATCATATTTTAACACACCCGAAATATGTAATTTTAATCTATAAAATTCATGGATAACATTAATTATCTCAAATTATAATACCTTTAAATTTTTTAATATCATTTCTTAGATTTTTTAAATTAATTTAATAATTACTATGTCAACGTTATGTAAGAATTTAAGGTAATTATTTGTACACTAAAAATGGGAAATGACTTACCATGAAGAATATAAATAATATATATTTCAGATTAATATTTAGAACAAATCATATGTGAGAGCGTGACAATTTTTTTATTTTCTTTACAAAACATACTATAAGGGTCATAATAATTCTAAAGATTAAAAAAGGAAATATAACCAAATATTGGATGTGTATGATTGAAATGGACTCATAAAATAAAATTTTGGAAAATTTTGGAATAATTTTATAATGTTTATCATTTTATTTTTAACCCTTAATTACCTGATTTATCTTTAACTGGGGTAAGAAAAAATACTAAGATTATTATTCAATTTGACTAGAAATTAAATAGAACTATTTTATGAAAATTAAAATTATTTTTCAAAATAATAAATCCATTTTTCAAAATTAAAAGCATATAATTATTATAATTAAATTTAAAATTAAACCGGAAAACTTGACTAAAAATAGTTTTAAAAAAATTTCCTTTTAAAATATAAAATATTTTTATACTAAAATCATGTGTAAAATCAATTAAAAAACCCATTATTATATTAGTTTAAATAAAAAATAACTCGTTGAATTTTAAAAATATTCCAAAATTTAATTTTACTTTGTTAATAATTTAAAGAAAAATAGAATTTTTAATAAAAATATGTATTTTCACAGTTCATTGAAAAAAAAATGTTTTCAAAAAGTTCTAAAAAATTCTTCTTAATATAATTATTAATCGACGAATTGAGAAATGATTTTTTTCCAAATGATTTTATTTATATTTTAAGAAAAACCATTATAATATTGACTCATACAAAGAAAGATTTCTTATTTTTGATGAAAATATATTTTTAGAGAATAAAATGAATTTACTAAAAATTGAATGCTTAAATAAATATAATTAATTAATACATTATAAATGAGTAGGACTATAATTTATTTAATAATGAAGTTAATAATATTCATTCTTATCATTTTAATGGCAGGGTTATGAAAATTCAAATATAGATAATAATAATAATTAATTTTTCCTTTATGCTCGGTGTTGTGAATCTTATATACTATTGAACATTGTCTTTATTTTTAAAATATTGTGATATTAAAATTATAACCATAAGAGAACCCTGAGATATACCTACATTTTCTTCAGTGAAAAATTATACAGTGGTGCATGGTAGATATGACCTTGTGGCCTTCCCCATGCATGTTTCTCTAGAAACCTGGTAGGAGGTGCACAATTAGAGTATGTGTTAGCCAACCATGTATCCCAACCATTCATGGTTACCTGTTTTATAAAATGATGATTTTCCACTTTTACCATTGTTTTACCAAAATTCACACCCTCCTCTCTCCCTTTCAACTCCTCAATCCATTGAACCTCTCCCCCCCTTCATTTTCCTACATTTATTGGGTGATTTCATGTGGATTATCCATGGTTTTGATTCATTTATACAATAATATTTAATGGTAAGGTATTATGTATTATTTATATGTATTGACTATAAAAAGTGGCTATTTATTGGAATATAAACCATATGTGAGTGAGTGAAATGTGTGTTTAATTATTAATGTATATTTATATAGTATTTTAATGTAGTAACTTCCATTTACATGTCAGGGGAAGTATTAGGTGGCTATTTGGGATGTTTACGTACACATACCGCACTATATTATTATCACTCCTAGACTAGTGGACCTAAGTTTAGACTATGCTTTTCTTATGGTATTTTCCACTCAGTTAGTCTAGATTGGGTAATACTGAGTGTTTTGGTAGTTTGACATTGTATCCAGCATCATGATATCTCATGATGCAGTTATGGTTAGTACTATTTTATATTGTCCATGAGTTCCTAGGTTCCCATGATAACTAATTTCTTATGTATTTTATATTATGTCACCTTGTGAGTGTTTTCGAAATGGTTTTTAATACAATTTATTCCCTTCTATTTTAAATTGTTTATATTGTAAAACATTTTATTTTTCTTTAATGTTTTTATGATGGTATGTTTTTAAGTTGTATTTTTTCATGTTAAATTTTGGAATGTTTTTTAAATGCATTTTCATGTTATTATTTTCACCAGAAAATGAATGGAAACATATATTCCTATTTTATTTAAAAGTAACATGAAATGGTTTTCAATGTGATGGTAATTTATAGGGTTTTGAGTTGTTCCTTTTGGGTATTTTATGGTCATTTATATCACATTTTAGGTTTAGTTGGTTACACTAGTTAATGGATATGATATATAGTCTGGGATCTATTTTGGATGGCGAAAAGAGAATAATTTTTAGTTAGTGCAAGGATATAGAAGTTGGGACATAGTTATTTTATTTATCTATTTAACTCTAATTTATTTTTCTTTTTTGAATTTTTGAAATATGATTTATAAATTGTATAATTTATTTTACCCAATTTATTTTAATTTTATATTTATTTGTTTATAACTTGTTTATTGTGTGAGATAATAATTTTCTTATTAATTTTATATTTATATTTTGAAATTTGAGATAATTATTTTATTAGAATGACACTATGATGTATAAAGTAGTCATGTCAAATTCCTAAGAAGGATACTTTTTTTACCATACATACATTAGGTAAAAATTTTATATTTGTTTTATTGTGATACCTTAGTGCTTCTATATATCCTAGGAGGACTGGGAATACCTCTCGAGTATGTCCCATACTAGCTCCATTACCCTGTTCAGGGGTGGTTGGAGATGGTTTATAACATAAACCAATATTTAATGAATAATAAATCATTATGATTTTTCATAAGTCGATGGACATAATGAGTTGAGATCAACTTTTTCTAGGGTCAGATGGAGGTCCCCAAAAGTTTTCATGTATTTTAATTTTTATCCTAATTTTTTCTTAAACTGAAGACAATGTAGATATGGATGATTGAAGATCATTTTTTCATAGGTCATTGATTCATGGATAATAAAAATGATAAAATTTCTGCTTTTTCTGAAGTGCTCAAATTTTTCAAGGAACAAAAATAGCAAGAAAAAGATTCGACCAATTCTTAATATATTGATTGTGGATTTTATATATAGAAATTATTGTGTATTTTATTTTTGAATAGATTACGGTTATGTTTGTTAGACTAGTAAAATATTTTATTTAACGATTGAATGAAATTATGCAAAATTTTCGTTAATATATCTATCTAGGGAAAATAATAGCATATACGGATGAGAGTCTCGAACTATAGTTTATTACCTCAGAAAATCTTTGTACACAGTTAACTTCCATGATTCTTAGACCGATGGTAGAATGTATGTTCTTGATTTGGCCCATAATATAATAATTAGACCTTACTATGTATCATAAAATAGTTGGGATAAATTTTGAAATAGTCTATAGAAAGTGGTCCCTACATTTATATAGAAAATATATAGGGAAATGGTCACGTGGGATGGACCACTCTAAGTATCTTGAGAATATGTAGTGTAGACCAAGGGTCATGTTGTTAAATATAATGGGATAAGTTATCAAACTCATTGTAGTTTAGGGTTATACGATGAGAACCTTTATAAAAAATATTTTTTCCCTGTTTAGAGTCTAACATAGTGAGACCCACCATGAATAAAGACACCACACACTTGTAGGGGTCAAATTTTGAATGATATTATCCTTAATCCAAATATATGTTATTAAAGAATTAATTTGGGTCCCATGGTGTGGGATCAATCTAATTTTAGTTCTTATAAGACGAAAATGTTATTAATACTCTAGATGGACCATGAATTTATGGTTGGATAGTATAACTTTAACCATTCATAGGGGAGGGTTAATTGTTTATGTATTTCATAGATCATACCCTTCGAAGTATTTTTTATTCATATTAGTCATACCACACCAAATATTTTATAGTCACTTAGTATAGAATTATGATTCTTTTACTTTAATTTGAGAAATCTTTGTCTAACGTTTCATATAGTTTATAATCATGCAACTTGGTGCCCCATTAATAGTTTCTATAATTCATGAGGGAAAATGGGGATATCTATAATGTATGGGTATATAGGGAATACATATGTCCTAAATCAGGACATAAAAAATCTAAATCATATATTATGGAATGATGTCTTGTGGGAGTTGGCCGACTATTGGTAATGTGGAAACTAGTTCTGCACCATCACGGAGTAAAATTTATTATTAATTTGTACCTTTCATTCAATACCCAAATATCAAAAATGGGTTAAATTTTTATTTCTAGTTTTCTTATAAATCAATGAGTCTCCCATTTGAATTAGTTAAGAACCTTATTACCAATGGCTATGAATGAGAAAACAGGGAGGAGTTTATTAACCAAAGGGTTTTTTTAGTGATGATGACTCAGACGTCAAATGTATGAAGTGGGTTTTAGGGAAGAAAATATTCCAAAAACTTATTGGAATACTCTATAAATGTACCATCATGTACAATATAGGTTATCTAGGTTGGAGTAATATACAATTATTTAAATATTAGGGTAAAAAACCACATAGTAAATGTTTTGAGGAATCATGATATAATAAGGGGATCTTTTTTAATGATTAATATCCTCTATGATTTCACACTATGAGAAGTTTTAGGTGATATGGAATGCGTTTTTTATTACGTATTTTAGGGTAATGCGGTAAATATATCATATCATTAATTTTAGTGTCTTTTTACTAGAACTTTAATTTTCATGTGGTTTAAGGTCATACGATGAAGACCAAATATGTCATACTTATTATTTTTATATTGGGTTTGATGAAGAAGTTTGTAACATTGAATATATTAAAATTCATTTAAATATTGGTCTTTCAAAATTTATAAATCACAACTCCAATTACTCTTATTAGGGAATGATGGTTTCAACCAAGTCAGCAATGACCAATTTCAAAATTCGAATGAAGGGATTGGTGGGATGTTTCTGAGGTGTGGGGATATTGTCGGATCTATTCCTTAGGTGAAATATTACATTGTGTACTATGTCCAATTAGAGAAGAACCAAAACATCACCTGGTAGTGGTGTCCCTTCAAATTGATTATACTCATTATCCATAGCTGTGAAAGATCTATGTGGGTTTAAAACTAAATAAATGAAGTAGCTTTCATGGAGGAAGGGAATAGAAGTGGGGTATGATATCCTTAAAGGTTATGTTATTGTGTATTGAACATGTTCTTAAACTAATGTTTCTTTACATGAGGTTGATTTCAAGGTCTTTCTATTATATTTTCCAAGGCTAGTGGATCAAACATTATCATCCTAACTCTCACTATGGTCTAAAATCAAAGATTTTTGACGAAGATATTACTTGTATTTATGGTCCCATGGATTCAAAAATGGGATCGAGATAGTCTATATAGTGGGGAAAATACAATATTATGATGATGGATATCCTAATATTTTTACATGAAATAAAAGTGAGAGAGGTAAAAATAGCGTAATTTCATGATGATCATACAATAGAATATGTAGATTTATGTCATTAGATAATGACTAAAGTTCAATAGAGTATAAATTTTGGTTTCTAGGACTTTGGACGTGCAATTTAATTCCATTTTAAATAAAAAACATTCATTTTTTGACAAGGTTTTTTTGGTAATGAAACTTTCATCTATGCTTAGGATAAGGGATCTAGGTGTCACTATATATCTAGTAATGTTAAAAATCAATCCATGCATGGTTTTAAATGAATCACTGCATCTATCTACATAATATATAAAAACCAAGAGTATAACATTCATTCTATGTATATAGTGATATACAGGCCCACCATACTCTAGGAACATCCAACACATGGGATTAGTCCTTGTGAAAAATATTAATTAGGCTAAAATGGTAGGCTAGTTTCAACTATTTCATGGCATGAAAGTAAGACCTAGGATTATGATATTTTGTGTAATTAATTCTATCCATAATAAATTATGTAACCAACCATATAAATTAATATCACATGATAAATTCTTAGAGGAAGAAATAAGAGGTTATTAGAATATATTCCATTTTTCATTGGGATGCATAACATGAGTGATTTTTGGTCATGTAATTTAACATCATATGGTTTCGATATTGATTTTAAGGATGGGATTATGATGAATGAATAGAGAATCACTATGTTTCCTATAATATTTGTAGTCAATCCACATATAGTTCTAAATAATAAAATTCTTACCTCAGTGTTAGGAAATAATATTTCTTCTATTTTTAAGCCTGTAAACCAGAAATATAGTTATCATGTAGTTTAAATTCATGCAAAAAGTATACCTTAAAATTATTTTAAATCCATGTTTCATAGAAAATGGGTTAATGGGACTTTATGTGAATATGATTATTGCATTAACAAAGTAATATCTCCCTTATCTCGATTCCAATTATAGGGGAAGACCCATCATTATTAAATAATGTCTCAAATGCCATGATGGAGGTGGAAAATTGGGACTTGTGTCTAGGACTGAGATAAGTAATAATAAAATCACTAAATATCCTATAAATTCATTAATTAATACACATAATGTACTTGTTAGTATCATGTTCTAGTATTAATAATGATTAAAGAGGAGTGAAATGAATGGATGCACTGGTTAGAGTGATAGATGAAAACCTCAATGTTAGTTAGGAAAGGCCTTAGCATCAGAGTAGTGCTAGGTATAAGATTGGAATTCAAGTTTTGGACTAGGATATGTGAGATATAGAGGAATTTATACATAGGTTTATTGATAAATAACTCTTTGATTAAGGCACAATGATCTTATATAGATTAATATGTGATGTCGGATATGGGAATCATTTTCTAGCATAGGTCTACAGACTAGGAATGATATGCTCTTGGTCCTTATATAGATATTCATCATATGAGTGGAAAATTGGGCCTAATATAAAATAATTCTTTCATTATTATATGTTAATGGTGTATAGACCATTTGGAAAAGGGGTTTGATGGTAGTGAAATTTTTTTCTAAGTCCATGATTCAGGATATAGACATCACATTACATACAAACGAAATATGAATCAATATACATGAATTTCTAAATATATTTAGGATTTTGACCTTAGTGAAGGTTTCTATATTGAGGAAAACCTACATAGAGGATTTAAACATGGATCTGGATCTCATGTAAGAGGAATGGGTCTTTTTAAAATACCATTCCAAATAGTTTTATAGGGCATGTATGGTAGAGCATGTTTTATGTTGTTTATGATTATCTAAATGATATTATGGTGTGTTATAGTCTATTGTCTACTTTTGAGGATTAAGTCTATGAAATATAGAATCACACGTTTTCAATTATATGTTAAATTATTTATATTCTATAACCATGATTTTTTCAATGAATTTTAAAATCATAATGTAATGACATATTCATATAATCTATTATTATACTTCAAGAACACCGATTAAAATGAGGAATGTTTTTCTTGAAAATAAATATATGAGAGGAAAAATACATAAGATAATATTATATAAGCATGTCTCTCATATAATGAAAAATATATTTTGAATGATGTTGACTTGCATCTAGAGCAAGGATAAGTTATTTAGGAGTACTATGTTCCTTGTGAAGATCAAAATCAAGAAACATGTAGTTTTTATGAAATGTTTTTCTAATATAGATCTATTTAATTTGAATGAAAATAAGAATTATTTCACAAAGATCCGAATCATATGAAAATTGATATAAATCTTCTTCAGTGTCAAATAAAGAGTTAAAACCTAATGTGAATGTGTGTGAATTCAGAAGATAAGATAGAGCGGGAGGGTTTTACTAGAATTTTTTGTAAGGCCCAATGTAGTATGTATAGTCATCACTATATATCCAATGTAAAAATGCATCAATAAAAACATAGTTCTTATACTGTAGGTTTTCTTTATAGATCTAATTCTTATTTTGAAAGGGATGTTTTTATCTCTATTCTAGAAAATAGATGGAGGAAGGTAATGTGAAGTAAGTATATATACACATATATGGCTCTCATATATGGAGAATAGATCTCATTGACCATCCTGGAAAAACTAAATGGATTATTCATGTTGGACCGTATATCCGTAATTTTATTATTCTGAAAATAGTATGGAGATATCTTCCTTTAAAAACAATGAATACTTACCATGCTAATCAATGTAATCAACCCGAACCTCTAGGAAAACATGATCTATGCTCTGTATGAGAAACAAGAGTTATTTAAGATGATTACTCATATCGCATAGAAGAACAAGTTAGGGGTATGAATTATAAAACATCATATAGTTTATTAGTATAGAACTGGGTTTTTGTGATGTAGTTTTATATCATGTGAATGGGAAAAAGTCTTATGTAGTTTAACAACATGATTCCATTAATTATTCCATTATTTTTACAAAATTCAATAAGGACATTGTCATTCAATTTTATGTCATATAATAAGGATGTTGATGATTACTCTATGTACTTATGAAATGAAATTCTTTATAAATCATTAATTATAGGCATCCATGATATGATCTTCATCCACCTTGATCATGTTGTGGGATCCATTAGAGTAAACTAGATATATCGAGTAAGTCCCTTTAAATTTTTTATCATGTTTTAGGGGATTATTTTTTTATATCATTAAGGTTATAAGAGTCCATACCAATTCTCATTGGAAGAATAAAAAGAAGCTAACATTTATATAAAATGATCAAGAAATACTGTTTTGAGTTGTTTCTACATTCTACAGTATCTGTAACCTTTTCTCATTATGTTATTCCAGTTAATATAAATGGATTTGATACTAATCATATTTTGAAAATTAGTTGTGTATAGAAATGTGAATCAAGGGTAGCTAAACCAAAATTTATAATACTACTTCTATTTTACACACTAGTATATAGAGAGTTTCATACATCGTTGTAATGGTTTTGGTGTGGTAACACAATAAGGAATATATTATTTTCATGGACATGATTTGTAATCCCTATCCAATATATTCTAAAGGATATTTAATAGAGTACGATTGAAGGTATCAATCTATCCATTAACTGATTTAAAGTATTAAGATGAATGGATGGACTATATGTTATATTCTTGATAAAACCTTTTCAATTTGGAAGAAAATAAATTTGTTCTATTATATATCAATGTTGAGTGAGGGATACTATATATATTAATGATGTTGTTTTTCATTAAATTCCCAATATCCTTTCCCCTAACCTCTTGGGGTTACAACCTCATCCTACATATTGAAGAAGTATATGGTATTAATAATGTACCTGAACTTACATGATATAACATGGGGATATGGACCAAAGAAATAAATTCAACATATAGTAAATAAATACTATTATATAGAAGTATGTATTAATTTTGGTTGATGATGGATGCAGTTATAATGTATTTAGAAATAATGTAACTACCTAAAGAGCTCTATGCAAACTTAAATTGCTGAAAGTTTGAAATAACCAAGATTTATAATCAGATGATAAAGTATTATTCATAATTTATGGGATTAGAAATTTCTAGAATGAGAAACATTCATGATAGGTAATGTTTTTTATTAGTTTTTGAATCTGATTAGGAATCCATTAAAGCCTCACATATAGAGGACTTTTTGGGAATTAGTTCCATTATAGAATAAATTTTCTACTTCCTAGAATTTAACCTATTATTTTTTAAATCAATCCACCAGAAGAATCAATTTTTAGATGTAATATATTATGGAAGTTATATATTCACATTTTGAATTATCTAATAAGGAAATATTCTCATCATTCTCTGGTGAAGGGATGAATTTATTGATCTCCTTCACATTAATTTTAATGAATGGTGATATCAACGAAAAATGTGTAATGTGGACGGACATTTTATATTGATATGGGTTGAATAATTATATGACACATTAGCTAATGATTCATTGTGGGAATTATAGGAATAAGTAATATGAGTTAACGTTGCTTTGTAGGGTAAATCCACTATCAAGAAAGGTGATTAGTTTCTCTTTCTAAATGGATTATTCACCATTGATTTTCATCATTACCAAATTAGTGCCCCCTTTTATGTTTTTTAAGGAAATTGGTATCTATTACTAAAAATCCAATAATATGGTGGGGGATTATATTTATACCTCTTTATTGGTGAAAATTTATAACAATAGGATAAATAATGGAAACAAACACTTTATCTAGATAGACAAAGACAATCTCTATACCAATCCAGTTGATCATTTGGTCCTTGATTATTCCTCCCATTTGGATTTTGAAACCACAGTCACCATATATTTCTCATTTATGAGGAGTTTATTAGGAAAATATAGCCTTGTCATCATGATATCTTTTCTCATTGGAATAATTTTTGAATTAGGGTGTACCCCAATGAAATCCACCAACGCATGTCCTTTAACATCCATATGTGATACGAACATGATGTAAAACTACTAAAGGATGATGAACCATCCAAATAAATTTATAATAATTATGGGATGACTAAGGATGTAAAGTTTTAGATTCATATTATTGATCAAATGGAACTTATGATTGTTTTGGTTGTTCTGTATATTTTTATCCCTCAAGATCATCATGAGGCAGTTCTTTGCAACATTTGAATATATATTCTTGAAATCAATAATTTTCATAATAATATAATTACTATTATTCTCATTCATCACATAATTTATCTAAAAAATGACGGATTCATGAAATAACTATATGGTTTTCATATATATAATAAGTGGCACCATATATATTATTAGAATCAATATCTATAGGTGTACAAGACATTTTTTTGAGAATATCAAAGGTATCTTGATAATTTTTTTCTCACTCGTAAGTGTAAACATTTTTAAACAAATTTTTAAAGGGTAATAATCTAAGATGTGCCTCATTTTGATACATTTTTCAAAAACGTTTTATGGAAATATTATTCTTTTAATGATTAAATGGTATTTAATTAACAATATAATAAATCATTCTATATTTTTGTTGAAAATGTAATTCTATAAACACATTAATGAATATTTTAATTTTTTGGTCTTCAATGGGTCAATTGTTTAGTACATTTACTTCTATATATAATAGATTTAATAATATAAATGTTTATTATAAAAAATTATTTTTTTTAAATAGTGATATTAAAATAATTTTTTATAGGAATTAATTTATTAAATATTATATATTAAATATAATTTTGGTCAATTATTGGAATATAAATTTATTATTTATGCTTTAATACATAATTTTTTTTATAATTTTGTTTTAATGATTTATATAATTTTAAAATAATTATTTTGAAAAAAAATCATATAATTATTATAAGTTTTCATGGAAATAGATTTAAAAAAGTAAAACTTGTTAACTTATATAAAGATCATTCTAAACCTATTTAAAGGTAATTGTAAAAATGTGTAAGCTCTAGTGTCTATACATAAAGGTAACACCACATTTTATGAACCTACATATGGGTAATCCAACACTTCTAAAAACATACATAAATTTCATGTCATGATATAATTTTTCACACAATTCTCTAATAGGAAAGAAAAATAAGGGTACCAAAAATGTTCAACCATGTTGCATCGCGATCACCAGATGTAGTCAAATCATATTAAGGTATCCCTGGAATTCAATGATATGTTTAAGGGTATTTCACTTTCTCAAAATTAATGTTTGACCAATGTTATGAGAAAATTAAATTCATGATGTGACCAAATATTTTATACTCAAAATCAAATCAACATAGACCAAATGTGAAAAAGGTGAGAATATCCAAAATTTTACTTTGGAATCTATGAAAAAAACCAATCCATAGTTCCATTAAAATAATAAATGGTTGGATTTAAAGATAATGAAATGTTGATGTTACAATATCTATGGTGGAACTTTAGTTGGAGTTACCATAAAGTACATATGAACAATTACTTTTGATATATATACACCTATAAATAGAGATGGAATTTGGGATTTAAAGAACTTATTGTAATGAAACACACTAGAAGTTAATTTTAACTTATAGAAGATGATTCGGTTTGGGATTCAAATATGACCACCAGAGTTTGACCAAGTGTAGTACCTACACATTTAGGTATGTTGCCTTTTTTTGTGCCTCTATATGTGTTTAAAGTGCATTGGATGAGTTGGGTAGAGGTTGGGTGATTTTGTAATGGTTTCGGATGAGTTGGGAGGCTTTGCATAGGGAGAACGGTTTGAGCATGGTTAGTGGAAACAATGCGGGTTCTCCAGGAAACTGTGTAGAGGGAGGCAATAGGCTTCACGTGGCCTACGCATGGTCTAGAAAACCATGCGAGGAAACCATGCAGACCCTTGCTCTCGAGGTAGTAGCATGCACACAGTTATCGCACAGTTTTCCAAACCGTGCAGACTAACCGTTCGACCACTTAAAATAGGGCTTTAAAACCCGGGTTCACTCGGGGTTGCCTCATTTTTCTCCAAATTCTCTCCCACTCGATCCTCACTCAAGATTTCTAGTTCTTAGGGGTTTAGGGTTATCTCCCAGTTATTATGGATGCATTTTGAATAGGATTCTTAGCGGTTTGAAGGTGGTTTCTCCCGAGCAAGTCTCTCCCCTTGGGTTCTTTGTTTTTTCCTCTAGATCTACATCTCCCTCTCTCTAGATTTTCTAGATCTACACCCACTGTGTGTAAATATAGGGTTTTGGTTTCCTTGAATGTTAATTTAAAGGCTTTTGAACGTTAGGGAAAGAGATCTTGAGAGGTTTTAGGGATGCGTTCACCCGATTTGTGGTGTTATTGCTTGTGGGTCAATTTCACAGAAACCCTAAAGGCAGGTGGCTTCTCTCTCGACTCCACATGGTTAGAACTGGTGGTGTTTGATTACAATTAATTTGTTGTGCGTGAAATTAATTGTGATTGTTGTCCCAAATTGGTTGGAAATCCCTTTGGTGATGTTTTGGGGATTTTTGGGGAAAAGGGTGGTTTTATGGAGAAATTCTATTGTTGTGGAATTTAAAATAGATTTTTTAAATTGGGTTGTTAGAATCGATTTGGGTAAATTGTTGATGGAAATTGGTTTTGAATAAAAATGTTGTTTTTATTGAAATGTGGTTTGGCATGGAAAATGGTTTTCAATAAATGGACAATTTATTGAAGTGGATTGGTATGCGATAGAATTGGTTTATTTCATGTTGTTTTTACCTTGGTGGGTCTTAATCTTGCTTATTTCTTAATGGTAATGTAGTTTGGAAGTGGCGAGAAGTACCACTATAAAAAGGGGATAGATAGTGGTTGGAAGGGCCAACATCAAAGGATAAGTAGACGGGAAGAGCCGCTAGTTGTGAATGGGTGAACGGGTTGGATGGAAGATCCACCATTTGGTTGTGGTAGGGAAGTTCCACTTGGTTTGAATGGGTGAACGGGATGGACGAAAGCTCCACCATTTGGTTGTTTTGGTTTTTTGTTGTAAATTCCTTTGTAAGATGGAAATCATTTTGCTAGTGTCTGAATGATGAAATGACTTGTGGAATGTTTGGTTGGCTTTCCCTTGGGTTCCTGGTTTTGGTATGATGGCTTAGTAAGGGTGTGTTTGGCTTATGGAAATGGTTGTACTTGTGATTATTTTATATAAATTGTTTTATATAAATGTGCTAATGGTTTAATCCTTGTGGCGTGTGTAGGGAAGTCATTTTGGGAAAACCTACTGAGTATTAGTATTCACCACCTGCTTGTGAACTTTGGTGGTTTTGCAGATGTTGTATTCCAATACATGGGTAATGTTAAGGCATCTCATTGCTAGTTGTTCATGGTGATGCTCGGGGTATGTGGTGGTGCTTGGATCATGGGGATTGGTGTGGAGCTGTGGTGGTGTCATGGATCATGGTGTTTGTTTTTTATTTTCCAATTTTTTACTTTGATGTTTTGTGGACATGTCTAGTATGAATGGTTTTGGGGTTTGTGATGGAATTTTTAGTATCACATTGGTGGGTTTGAAAGTGTATGCACCTTTATTTTTTGGTTGGTTGAGTTGGGTTACCTTCTTAATGGAAAATAGTTCCGCACTGTTCATTGAATCCCTTGACATTTATTTCCATCCATTGGCTTATTGCGAATGTCGCTTAAGGCCAAGTAACCCTCACTGCCTTGTCAAGACAATGAGGTATGGGATGGGTGTTAAAAGTGGTATCAGTTTGTTTGGTCTTTAGCTTTCAAGTGAGAGCAGTTGTTCTATAATTGGTGTTGATCATTGGTTTTGGCGTTGACATTTTTTGTGGTATATTCATTGAGTTGGGATGGTAGTAAGTCATAGGAATATTGGAACATGGAATGTATAGCATAAAAGGACGTATCATACCCTCTTAGGTTGAACAGCAAGTTACCAGGGAGTTGGCAACATATGTTTTTTGGATACACTTATAGGCATTGGGTATCTCATTATCGTGGGTGTAGCTAATGACATGAGCATGGCATGCATGGTAGAAATGACATCCCACTAGAATGCATATTTTATTGGGAATAATGATTTATGGCCTTAATTGGGAAATGGTTTTTCAAATGTGTAAAATTGAAATGTGAATAAATTTGGTATTTTGAAAATGGTATGGTTTTCAAAATGGTGAAACATGGAAGATGTGGAAAGGCAGAAAGCCTCGTTGTGATAGTATTGTGTAATGTGATTTGAAATGGGATTTTGTGATGTCTATGGGAGTGAGACTCATGGTTGTTTGTTTCTATTTATAGAAATGGTAACGAGTAGGTATCTTAGAGACCAACTAGATGTGGCCGATGAGAACATGGTTACACCTGAGCCTCAAGTGAACCAGTAGTTAGTGCAGCGTATAGTGCAAGATTTCCAAGCTGTGGAAAGTGGAAATAAAATGGATGAACCAAGGCATGTGGATCATGTGGTTCAGTTTCAAAAGCAAAATCCATCCATATTCAAGGTTGATTTAGAGCCTGAAAGGTCAAAGGCTTGGTTGAGTAGAATGAACAAGATCTTTGAGTTCTTGGGAACACCGGTAGAGTTGAAAGTGATTTTGGCCATGTATATGTTGGAAGATCCTGCTCTACAGTGGTGGAAGTTGTTGGTTCAAGCTGGAACATACCAGGGTATGATGTGGGATGGATTTGAGGAATTTTTGAATAAAAAATTATACCCACATATGTTCAGAATTTAGCATACGATTGATTACCTTAGTTTGAAGAAGGATCTTATGTCTATAACGGAGTATGCAGCTATGTTTACGATGTTAGTGAGGTTTTCACTCGAGGTCGCAGGTAACACATCGTTGAAGGAAAGGATCTTTGAAGTGGGGTTAAGGCAAGAAATATGTTCAAAGATAATAGTATTTGGTATAGATGATTACACAGAAATGGTGAATAGAGCCTCGGTGGCTGAGCGGGATTTGTTTGGAGCTACGGGCGGAGGAAGCATGGTGGTACCCATGGGGGATAGTGGGAACTCTAACGTTGGGTTCAAGAGGAGGAGGGACACCTATTCCCAGGGTGAGAGTATGGCACATAATCTGATGGTAGGATCAGTGAATATTCTCTGAATCCCTAGTGAAAACCAGGATGTTTTCAGTGTGGTTCGACGAGCCACATCAAGTGAGATTATATGACAGAACCTCGAGCATGTCATAATTGTAAGAAGATGGGGCATCTATAGCGTTATTGTTGGAATTTTCCATGGTCGGGTGCACATGACACTCCTCAGGGATCACAACCATCATATGCTTCGACGCGATGGGGACAACAACATACCCCTCGGCAGTAGAGTAAAGTGTGTCATGTTGATTCTCGGAATACCACGACACCTCAGCAGGGAAATAAAGAGAAGGTCATGGAAAAAAACATGTGTTTGGAGCTAAGTAGGTTGTGGCGGATGATCAGTCGGGACCATCCATGGTGAAAGGTACTATTCTTTTAAATTCTACCTTGATGCAATTGTTGTTTGATATTAGTGATTCACCCTCTTTTATTGTTTCTCGTGTGGTTGAGTTGTTGGGTTTAAGGGTATAAATAATGCCTTCATTTTTGAAACTTCAAACTCCTCTGGAACGAAGAGAGTGTTGAACCTTCTTGTGTAGATCATGTTGCATCGTTTTTGGCAAGTTTGACTTAATGTCAAATTTCATAGTGCTTGAGATGGATTGGTATGATGTAATCCTGGGAATGGATTGGATGGTGTCATTTTTAGGCCCACATCAGCTGTGATGTGTGAACAATGGCTTTTACGACACAAGATGGTGTTAGACATCTCTTTAGAGAAGAGAGACATAAATGGCAGGGTGCAACAGGTCTGTTGGAACCAACAGTGGGCACGTTATCATATCGGCTGGTGGTATTGTCATTTAAATCAGTAATCGATAATGGGTGTCATGCCCTTTGGTCTAACTAATGTGCCAGCGGTGCTTATGGCATTGATGAAATGGATATTTTAGAGATATATAGATTCATTTTTTTTGGTGTTTGTAGATGATATTATGGTGTATTAAAAGATATGGGTAGATCTTGAGCAGCACTTGGAGACAGTTCTAGGTATCTTGAGGGATCATTGGTTGTATGCCAAATTGAAAAATTGTGACTTTTGGATACAAGAAGTTACTTTTCTTGGCCATGTGATTTCTGAAAGGTGTGTTTCAGTGGATCTAGAAAATATTGAGGCTATTATCTCAGGACGACCTCCAAAGAATGTGTTTGCGGTTCAGAGTTTCATTGGCCTAGCTGGGTATTATCGGCGTTTTGTTGGTGACTTTTCACGTTTGGCTTCACCAATTATAGCTTTGACAAGAAGGAATGTTCAATTCTAGTGGAATGAATAGTGTCAATAGTGTTTCAAAGAGTTAAAGTGTCACCTTACATCATCACCAATCATGGTTTTTCCAGAACTAGGAAAATGGTATGTGGTGTATTGTGATGCATCATGATCCGGGTTGTGGTGAGTTCTCATTCAAGGGAATAATGTGGTCGCATATGGCTCATGGTAGTTGAGAGTCCATGAGAATAACTACCCAATTCATGATTTGGAATTGGAAGCAGTGGTGCATGATTTGAAAGTGTGGCGTCATTATATATTCGGTGAGAAATTCTTGGTATATACATATCATAAGAGTTTGAAGCATATTTTCTCACAAAAATATTTGACCATGAGGAAAAGGAGAAGGATGGAATATCTCCATATGTTTGATTTTGAATTAATGTATACACCAGGTAAGGAAAATTTGATGGTGGATGCATTAAGTAAAAAATCATATGCTCAGATGGTGAAACATGCATCAGACTAGTGGTAGTTGATGTCGGTTATAGCCGAAATGGGCTTGGAAGGTGAGAAACAGTGCAATAGAGCGGTCTTCTTTTAGGTTTTGTTGATTCTTGACTTGGTTGTCTTGGATAAAAAGGCACAGTTATCTGATTCTGAGTGTGTGACCATGTGGTCAAGACTCAATGGTGGGGAGACCATTTAGGGTTGGAAACTGAAGGAAGATTCGGTTTTGTGTTTTCGAAATTGGGTGGTTGTACCAATTGCTTGTCAGAAAGATCTTCTCGGTGCATACCGGCATTCGAGGTGGTCTGTTCATCCTAGAATATAGAAAATTTATAAAGAGTTAAAAGCATAGTTTTGGTGGGCTAGTATGAAAAGGATAGTGTCTGAGGTTGTTTCAAGATGCTTGACTTGTCACCTGGTCAAGGCAAAGAATTGGAGGCTAGTAAGAATTTGGTAGTCTTTACGAATCCCTGTCTGGAAGTGGGAGCATATAGCGATGGATTTTTTCATAGGTCTCCCTAGAATGGTCAGAAAGCACATTGACATTTGGGTGATAGTGGATCGGATAAAGAAGTCAGACCATTTCATTCCAATTCATGAATCTCATACGGTGGAGGATCTATCCAAACTCTATATCCATGAGGTGGTAAATAGGCATGGTGTTCCTGTTTTGATTGTACCTGATAGAGATCTGAGGATTACATCTCTTTTTATGAAATCCTTACAGTAGGCCCTTGGGAAACAGTTGATGATCAGCACGATGTATCACCCTCAGACAAATGGTCAATCCAAGAGGATGATACAACCTCTGAATGATATGTTACAGGATTCTGTCATGGATTTTGGTGGCTCATAGGAGGATCACATGTCATTTGTTGAGTTCTTATACAATAATAGTTATTAGGAATTCGTACATATGGATCCGTTTGAATCATTGTATGGGCGGTCATGTCATTCTGTACTATGTCAGGTGGAAACGTGTGAGTCCTCAATGGTTGGACCAAGCCTTGTCCTGGAGAATACGGAGAAGATCAAGTTAACTAGGGAGAGAATGGAGATGGCTCAAAGTCATCAGAAATCGTTTTCGTATCATCTTCAATGGTCATTGTCATCTGAGGTGAGTGATCATGTTTTCTTGAGGATCTTTACTAAGTTGTGACATCATCATTTTGGGAAGCAATGAAAGTTATATCCAATGTATGTTGGACCTTTTGAGATTCTTGAGCGAGTTGGTGAGGTGGTTTATACTTTGGATTTTCCACCTAGGTTCAGTGTGGTGCACAATGTGTTTCATCTATCATTGTTGAAAAAGTATCAATCAGAACATGATCATGTGATTCGATGGGATCTTTTTGAACTAGAATCAGATTCTTTGTTGGTGCACATGCCAGTGCAGGTTGTGGATTGGAAATAGAAAATCATGTTTGGTAAAAGAATCATTTTAGTTTGTGTTTTTTGGCAGCATGGTCAGATTCAAGAGGAGACTTGGGAGCGGGAGAAAGAGATGGTCAAGCAGTGGCCTGATCTCTTTCAGTAAAGAGTGGATTCACTACTTTTCGGGGATGGAAAGACCAATGTAGTACCCCCCCCCCCCCCGTTTTGAGATATGTATCATTTTTATGCCTTTTATGTGTTTAAAGTGCATGGGATGAGTTGGGTAGTGGTTGGGAGAGTTTGGAATGGTTTTAGATGAGTTGGGAGGCTTTGCATAGGAATCACAGTTTGAGCACGGTTAGTGGAAACCGTGTGGGTTCTCCAAGAAACTGTGGTGGGGGAGGCAGTAGGCTTCGCACGTCCTGCGCACAGTTTTCCAAACCATAAGAGGAAACCATGCAGACCCTTGATCTCGATGTAGTATTGTGCACACAGTTAGCGCACAGTTTTCCAAACCGTGCAGACCAACCCTGCGGCCACTTAAAAATAGGGTTTTAAAACCCAGGTTCACTCAGGGTTGCCACATTTCACTCCAAATTCTATCCCACTCAACCCTCACTCGGGATTTCAGGTTCTCATGGGTTGAGGATTCTCTCCCACTTGTTTTGGAAGAGTTTTGAAGAGGATTCTTGGCGGTTTGAAGGTGGTTTCTCCTAGGTAAGTCTCTCCTCTTGGGTTCGTTGTGTTTCCTCTAGATCTACATTTCCCTATCTATTGGTTTTCTAGATCTACACCTACTGTGTGTAGATCTAGGGTTGTGGTTGCATTGTATTTTAATTTGAAGGCTTGTGAATGTTAGGGAATGAGATCTAGAGAGGTTTCAGGGGTGATTTCACTATATTTGAGGTGCAATTGATTGTGGGTTGATTTCTGCAGAACCCTAAAGGTAGGTGGCCTCTCTCTCCACTCCACATGGTTAGAACAAGGGTGTTAGATTACAATTAATTTTTTTTCTTGAAATTAATTGTGATTATTGTGCCAAATTGGTTGGAAATCCATTTGGAGATGTTTTGGATATTTTTGGGGAAAAGGGGGGTTTTATGGTGAAATGCTATTGTTGTGGATTTTAAAAAAGAGATTTTAAAATGGTTTGTTGAAATTGATTTGGGAAAATGGTTGATGGGTGATGGTTTTCAATAAAGAGGTTGTTTTTATTGAAATGTGGTTTGGCATGGAAAATGGTTTTCAATAAATTGATGATTTATTGAAGTGGATCGGTATGTGATAGAATTGGTTGACTTCATGGTGTTGTTAACTTGGTGGTTCATATGCTTGCTTATGGATTGATGGGAATGTTTTGTGGACGTGGAAAGAATTACCACTATAAAAAATGTATGGATAGTGTATGGAAGGGCCACCATCAAAGGATAAGTGGATGGGAAGAACCACAAGTTGTGATCGGGTGAACGGGTTGGATGGAAGCTCCACCATTTGGTTTTGGTCAGGAAGTACCACTAGCTATGATTAGGTTAATGGGTTGGACGGAAGCTCCACTCTTTGGGTTTTTTGGTTGTTTGTTGTGCATTACATTGAAATTTGGAAATTGTTGTGCTAGTTTGTGAATGATGAAATGGCTTGTGGCATGTTTGGTTGGCTTTCCCTTGGGTTCTTGGTTTGGATATGATGGCTTGGTAACGGTGTGTTTTGCTTATAGAAATGGTTTTATGTGTGATTATTTTATATAATTTTTTTTATATAAATGTGGTAACGATTTTATCCTAGTGTCATGTGTAGGGAAGTCATTTGGGGAAAACCTACTGAGTATTAGTACTCAACCCCTACTTGGGAACTTTGGTGATTTTGCAGATGTTGTATTCTAAGACATAGGTAAAGGTAAGGCATCTAATTGCTAGTGGTTCGTGGTGATGCACAGGGTATGTGGTGGTGCATGGAGCTTGGAGCTTGGTGTGGAGTTGTGGTGGTGTCATGGATCGTGATATTTGTTTTTAGTTTCTGCATTGCACTATGATGTTTTGTGGACTTGACTCATTTGAATGGTTTTGGGGTTTGTGATGGAATTGTTTGTATCACATGGTTGGGTTTGAAAGTGCATGCATCTTTAGTTGTTGGTTGGTTGAGTTGGGTTACCTTTTTAAGGGTAGATCATTCCCCACTATTCATTAAAGCCCTCGACATTTATTTCCAGCCATTGGTGCCTAGGGAATGTGGCTTAAGGCTAAGTAACCCTCACCACCTCCTCAGGCAAATGTGGTAGGGGTGGGGTGTTACACCATGAAAATAAGAGTTCCCTCCATAGATTGTACCTTGTGGATGATGGTGCATGTCAGTTAGCTTGTAAATTATTTTTTGTTTCATATTTAAATAAGGGGTCTAGGAACAAAATTATACATTATTAATTATATTACGAAGTATTTTTTCTTTCTCTAAAAAAATTATTATAAAAAATATTGATATGTTTTTTTCTTATATGATCACTTAAAATATAATAGATAAAAGGGTAACCTAATAAAATATATTTAGGAAGTTAATCTTGATATTTTTCAATATTAAAAAACTAGACGATCACTGCCTTTATCCTACCTATGATCCATAAGGGATTGTTAAGTGGGGATGACATAGCATGTTCAAAACTAGAAATATTTTTTACTCACTCACACTTAATCATTTCCCCTTATTCCGTTATTTTGTTTGAAATAGTGTTTTAAGGGAATTTTTCTATTTTGATGATATCAAAAGTATTTTTTTATCTTATCTAATATCATTCATTATGTGATTCTTCTCAGTTATTCTTGTTTTAGTCTTGGGTGAATATTTCATGCATCATGAGACGATCTTATATAAGTATTCATTGTTTTTTTGTGAGATAGGTGGATGAGTCATGGAATCAATCATCCATTGAGTTTGGATGAGATATGGTGAATTAAAACATTTAGAAATCATTGGAATAGTCGATCAACCATGGGTCAATTTTTTTCTCACTAAACTTCATTCCCATTTCCTTGATTCTAATTTTTTGTTATTATTTATTTTTCACTATTTACCATCATTTTTAATGTTTTATTTATTTTATTAGAATTTATAAAATAAAAAATATATTTTAAAATAGTTATTATCATAAATAAAATACATACATGAGATACATTTTGAGGCTGAAAACTAATATATATCTTGGATGTTTATCAATGTACTTTTGACTATGGGAATGATATCCCCACAATCAATATTTGTACCGTTGTGTGGGAGGTAGGTAAATCTATTTGGTTCTGCATATCTATTTTAATTATTCTCTAAAAAATTATGGAATATCATGATTTTGATTTAGTTTCTATATTTGGGTAATCAATATTGAAACAAATTCATGATTTCATGACTAGTTTTCATGATTTCCTATAAGTGAAATTAAATAAATATCCCATTAAAAAATAATTTCATGCAATCGAGTGAATGATGGTACAAATTTCTCAATTATTAAAGTCAATTCCTTAGTATTAGTTGAGAATGGAATAATTTTATCCAATTTTTGATGAAGTATCATATGTGGAAATAGAGGAATAGTTGGATCTTACCAAATTTCAACATGAAATGCTCATTTATTTCATAGTGGAACTACAAGTTTAACATTTATAATTTTCTTTGAGGTTTTGAAAAATGAGTAATATACTGAAATTGATTAATCTAGTTTTTTTTGGATGACCAATTAATTTTTATTTCTCATTAGAATAATCTTATCTTCACTAAAATCTCAAATTATCTTTCTATCCTTGTAAAGATAGAACTAGATCAGAAACCCTCTCAATTATGGTGGATGTTTTCTCATGAAATTATCTATAATAAACATGTTCATTAATGGTTGATCTAGTTACACTATACTATAGATACCAAAACCACTTATATATTTCTTTAACTAAAACATCATTGCAACAAATATTTTTTTTCCAATTATAACCATCGATGAATATTGATTTGGAAGAATATTTTCCACTCGGTACCTTCCCAAAATGGCTTCCATGTCTCCTCTATTTAAAACCATTCTAAACATGCATTGTTTAGATGAAGTAATACAGTAATCTTAAAATTCTAAATCATTTCAACTTATCTATAAGTTAAAATATTTCATGATCATTCTATATACATTATCCTAACCTCTAAAGTTATCTAAACGAACCTATGATACCAACTATAAGGACCCATCCTTAAGAATTTCCTAATCTTGTGTTTTAGTCATGTATTTACTTTATTTCACTTTTATGATCTTTTCAGGTGTAATGGTATAGAGAATTCGGTTATAAATCGTACATTAAAAAAATATAATAAAAAGTTTAATATTATGATTAGAATCATTTTTCATATAATATAAAATTTTTAAAATAAACAATGATTTATTTTCATGGAAAAATATTACAACATTTAACTTGACTTCTTCCTTTACCTTACCCATCCGTAAATATAGTGATTTTTTTTTTTAAAACATCATATGAGCCTAAAAAGCTTAGTAAGGGACATAAATAAGACGATAACAATTTGTTCAGTGAAAAACATGAAACCATTGAAAAATATTTTCTTACAAAAATAAAATTTTACACAAAAATGTAATTATAATTCTTTTAAAAATATCATTTATATTAAATATTGAAAACAAAATATTTAAATAGAAAAACATTAACAATCATAGAAAACTGATGTAGGTACCTTGGGAAATAATATCATATAACCCTTATAGAAACCTTACAAAATCCCTACAAATTGTAATAAGTATATGGGAAAATTAAAATATTATTCTATATAGAATGTAATCATTACCCAATGAATTAGATAACTATATTCATACACCCATTGAATATAATATAATAGCCTCACCCAAAATTTTGGGGTTCTCGTGTCATATATAATTTCCATTAACAAGAACATGAATAAAACTTTTTATGCTTTGATCATTTCAACATAAACCATTTTTTAACTCCTATGAAAATCACTTTCATATATTAAATACCATTTTCATTTAAAACCCAATTTTCGATACCAAAATACAAAAAAAATGGAATGTAGGTTATTTACTGAATAAAACATGATATATTGAAAAGGAATCCATATATAAAATAACATTCATTGAATTGGAAAAAATGATTTATTTTTTGTATGTTAAAAATATAACATTCCCTTTATCATTTTTTAAAATGATCTCTAAAAAAAGTAAAATTATTTGTTTTGAAAAACTTTGAAAACAAAGTAAAAAGTGTTTTATAATTAACTTTATAAATATTTTTTTTCATATAAAAAAATTAATAAAATAATTTTAAAAACATGGGCAAGTAAAATGTAAATTTATATGTAAAAAATTAAAATATTATTTTGAAATGAAAATTCCCTTCACACCTTGTAAATTTTTAAATCATATAGGATCATAATAATGAAATATTCCTTAACGAAAGGAAATTCAGATGAAGACCCTTACCTTGAGTCTTACTTTTCATTTTTGTCTTTATCTTCTTGAATAACAAACTTTTTTTGATTATTTTATTTATATATAAACTTTTATAAGTTTATTATTAATTTTATTTCACTTATTTCCATTTTACATATAATTACTTAATCAGTTAAACATTGGGTGAATGTTTTGACCATATTTGTATTATGTTTGAAAAATGAATTCTATAGGTTGGATATAGAGAAAGAATTATTATTTAAATAAATATAATAATAATCATGAAATATTTTTCATATTTACACATAAATTATACATTTAATAAAAATCATGTAATATGGATTTGATAAATGATGTATGTTGCAACCACGGAGATGGAAGTCCATATGTATGAATGTGAGACATTTCCATTTTTCAACGATCATTATAAAATGGTGGTAAGTAAAATTTTATCATTATATAATGATATAATATCATATATAACATATTATTAATTTTAAATATACTAATATATATCATCTATGTGGTCTGGTGATGAAAAGAAGTCTTGTCAATTCATGAAGGTTGTAGTCTACACATTCATGAATGATTTAATAATTTTTCAGTGAGTGAAAAGGTTAAAAATAAAGTTATATAGTTTTTTTACTAAATAATAAATTTTTCCTTAATGTCATAATTATTCAATTTATTTCACAGATATTCATTATCATTGCAACGCCCCAAGATTTTATGGGAAATATTATTTTTAATTTTTTTGATGTCTTGTGTTGTATGCTACACCAAGATTAGTTTTCACTATACACAACATCATATTATCTAGTAGTATTCGCAAATACTATTTTTTTCTTATGTTGCACGCAAGAGCGACCTTCCGCAATAGCGTGTGTTGTACGCAATACCGGGTTTCACTAAACAACAATATATTGTTCTAAAATTATTATGAACTAGACATTATGAATATTATTAACCGTATTTTGAATTTTATAACATTATAATTCATATTAATCATTTTCTAGAACAATTTATGATAACAAAATCCATTTTTTGTATGAAGGAAATAGTTTTCCAAAAATACAGTTTTGCCGCCTTTTGATAGCGTACCCACATTAAATATACTTTTTGACATTTTTATGAGTAGAATTTGACAAAATAAAGTTATTCACTACAATAATTATATAAACATTTACTTTGGTTAATATTTTTATATTTTTCTATTAACTTTCATATTTTGATGAATATTAAAAATACGCTAAATTTTAATTAAATACAACTTTTTTCTTCAAGATAATTTATATTGTTAACTTATAATATTTTATGCTTTTAAATTATAAATATAATATAATTTTACCATTTAATATAATTTTAGTCACTATCATTAATTTTTCATTGAATTTATAGGTACAAACATTTAAATTGTTTGCAATGTTTTAACTTTTAAAATATGTTTTCTCAACAGCGGGATTAATTTTATATTAAATACTTAATCTTATGTATATTGAATTTGGAAATATTTATTCCATATTTTGAATAATTTGGTCCAAATTATGTTAATAAAATAATTTTTATTTTTAGGCATTATGAATAGTAACAATGGTAAAATTTATTTACCACAGTTAAAGGTAAATCAGGTAAATAAGGGTAAAAACAATATTATAAAATTACACTAAAACTTTTTTTTAATATAATTATATGATTATATTTATCCTTAAAACATACTTGGGTCGAAATTGAATATATTGGATCACACTTGGATTTTATGAAGACCTTTAATTTATTTTATTTAAAGGAAAGTGAAAAATGTCTCACTCAAAATTTAATAATTAATTTATTTTTAATATATGACTATTTAGAATATAAATTATATTATAAAGACTCATTTGAAAGATAAAATTTTTTCCTTTATTATGGTAATTTTTTGTAATTTTTATGAAATATTATTTACCTAAATATCATATACAATAAAGATAAAAGAATCATTTATTTAGTGAAAAATAAATATTATAGTTTTTATTCAAATATTAATACCCATAAAAGACCCAATAACCAAACCAAAACTTATTGGTCGTGTATAGATAAACCATAATCATCCAAATGGAGAATTTTGGGCCATTTTGAGAATTATAAAAGCAATTATGACACTTATATTATTTTATTTTAGAAGATATCAAAGTTGTCACGTTCATAATTTAATAAATATAACAATTTAAATGTTGTGTTCTTAAGATGATAAGTTCAATAAAAAGTACTCTTATGAAGTATATTAGATTTATCTTCACAATAGTAGTTTAGTTTTAATTTTTATACAATATATATGTATATTAAATAATTATACAAAAATGTTGTAGTATTTATTTTATTAAGAAAAATATCAAATAAATTGTTTTAAAAATATTAAAATAAATATTATATTATCTAATTAATTTTCTCCAAAAATTCTATAGATAAATATGACATGTTTAGAATCTATTAAATATTTTTTTTCGAATATATCTTGTGTGTGGATTTTATTTAAATTCAAATAAATTAATAGTGTCAAAATTGACACTATTGATATTTTATAAAAACAACATATTATTAAATAGTTTAAAAATCACAAAAATATTTAAAAATTAAAAATTGAAATATATATGGTCTAAAATATCACAAAGTATCTAATTATATAAAATTAACAACACATAAGTAAGTATTTATAACAATTTAAAATTTATATTATTATTACCATAAATAAAATTAAATAGATTAAATAAGGTTAGATCAAGTTTATAAGCTTTAAAATAAATTCCTAACATATATAAATTTTATTTTATGATTATATTAAAACCATATGTCATCTAATATTCTAATGGTACTCATTTTTAAGGGATTTGGGTGGGTTTTGTGTTTATTATAAGTTAATATTTTCGAGGTTTCCAAAAGTGCCCCTCTCCTCTTTTATAAAAGGCCACCTCCTCCATCTCCCTCTCACACCATTTTGAGACTTAATTATCATCTATCCACTGCCCATTTACCTTCTCCACTTCCCTATAAACATAATATAGGTCTTGGTATTCTCAAAAGACCATATTTAGTTCCTTAAGAGGATGTTCAAACGAAGTACGTCGAAGAAGAGGTAGTCTCTTCTACCGATTCATTCAAGTTTATTTATTCTTATAGTTCTTCTTATTTAGTTGTTTCATTATAAAGTAATAACATCAATATAAATAATATACTTATATTTTATTAAAAATATGAAAAAAACCCTATTTCACCTTCTACCCATCTTACAGAAAACGAAATCATTATGTGTGTGTACGTACGAAATATCGTCTCCACGTCGGGGTGTAATCTATTTTTCCACCACCACCTTACTTGGATAGGTATAATGGTGGAAGTAATAACTACATATGATTATTATAACATAATACTTATTATGAGATATCATCCACTACAATTCCATTCAATAATTATGGGAACGATATCATCGCTCATGCGTACGTACGAATTACCGTCTCCACGATGCGATGAGATTCATTCTCCATGTTAACCATTCAAGAATGATTATAAAGTATATATAATAAGTAATCATGAAATATATGACATAATAATTATACTAGATTTATGTATATATATATATGTCATTTACTTCCTTTCAATTTAATAAGGAAATGATAACAGCGTTCATGCATACGTATGACCTACCTTCTCCATGAACAGTGTATTTCATTCCATTTATCGATCTATTATTTATATATTCTGAATATATATTATATATAAATCATGTTTTACATTCTATAATTATGTAATTATGATCTAAGTAATCACATGAATAATTACAAGTCAAAACACATACGATAAATGAAATTATTTTACCCAAAATGCTACTTTAACATTGAATTGACAAATAAAAGGGTAATATAAAGTCATAAGTGAATCATATATGATATCATAAATATTATTTTGGTTCTGTTATAAGTTAATAATATTTTTAAACCCACTATACATGGGTCTCAGACACATATGGAATAAATTGGACATAAGTTAAGGGATAACTTTTCCAATCTTGTTTCTATCCGAGATTGTTTATTCTTAAGTATTTACTAGGGTTATATTTATCATCCATGTCGATGTTTTATAAAAATGTTTCCATAAAGTTTTTACCATTCTTACATGTATTTTTAAATTCATTTTTACCCTTTTTTACTTTTACCACATTATTTGGAAGGAATCGTTCTTTTGTTTACCTTATAAGATACTTTTGGACTCTTCCGGCAAAAGTACGAGGAGAATTGTTTTTAACTTATATGAAATGAATGGATTTTTACGGTTTAATAATGAATTATTTAGATGAAGCTTATTCCAGAATATTTAATTATTATTTTCTACAAAATTATTTTCTTTTAAATTTCAGGACATTTGGAGAAAAGAAAATGATTTTGAAGAATAAAAGATATTTTTCTCAAGAATTCATTTCATGTGTTTAATCAAAAATTATTTTCCATATAAGATGATATAGGGTTGAGTTTCTATACCTATTATTAAATTTATCTGATTATGTTATGATGGAATTATTTTTATGAAGTCCTTTATCTTATATGGATTATGTTATGATGGCATGATGTTTAAGAATCCCATTTTTATTACATGGTTTATGCTATGATGTATGATTTTTTATTTTTTAGAACACAGAAGAATGTTCTCATTATGAGATGGGTGGGGCCTATATATCCCTCCAATGCATTGGGTAAAGATTTATATATCATGAGATAGACATGGATTTAATGTCTAGTAAAATCAGTTTCATTAATATAGGTCTCGAACGACAAGTAAACCCGGTTCAGTAATGGACTTTTTCCCCTATGATGGTCTTGGAAGAAATACCTTGTCTACTATGGAAATCATATCATATTATTAATGGTTATCCAAAATTACTTGTTTAATTCCCATGATACTTTATCATGATTAATTTTCCATTGTGTTCTATTCCTTATATACTTCCAATATTTAGGTCATTACTCGTGATTTTGATATTTTATGTTCATGTTTTTATGTTTAAATGTTTGTGGGTTGTTTTATGTTCCCCAAGTTTGCCCTTACTGAACATTTGAGCTCACCCTTTTTATGTTTTCTTTTCCCTAGGATATAAAGAAATGTTTTAGGTAATAAAACAAAAGGGTAAGATCTTTATGGGAGATGTTGAAGATCTTTCACCATGATTAGAATATTATGTTCTGTGTTTCCAAAGACACTAAACTATTATGGTCCTTGGGTGTCTATTTTTTAATGTATTAAGTATTTTTTCAAATTAATGTAATGCCCATGTACATAAATCTAGGGTCTCTACAATTGGTATCAAATAAATTTTTAGTCATCCTTTGGAAACTAGGATGCAAAAACATTAGTGATATCCTTAGATATATTTCTAAGGTATGACTAGTGATATCCCTAAGGTTAAGTATAAGTATAGGCTACAGTCCTAGAATTATATTAACGATCATTAATAACCTAGGGTGAACCTTAGTTATCCTATATTAAAGAAGATTTCATAATTTATACATCTTATAAGTGAATTTTTATGTGTTTCCTCATTATTTTTACTATTTCTTACACAATGGTTTCTGGTTTTATTTAATTGAGGGAACCAAAAGGAATTGGTTTAACATTGAATCCAATGGAAAAAATAGTGACTATGAGCAGAAAAATTGCATAATGCCTAGAAAGGATGATATTTTGATTATGTCAAATCAGTCATCACGATATATGATTAACAAGGTGAACTTTAGTGGTATTCCTAAGTCATCAAATAAGATGAAGATGGACTTTTATGCATGTTCTCATGGAGAAGAACATAGAGGAAGGAAGATAAAGCTTTTTACATATCAAGAAGATGGTAATAATAACCTTGAGTAAAACCTCAAATGGAAGGGAAGATGTTGTCTATGTGGGGAAAAGGGCCATAGAGTGACATACTATTATGGAGTTCAATGTATTATCTGTGGAGAACATGGGCACTACACAACTCAATTCCTTGACCTAAGAGGTTACTTCTAAATTGAGGAAGGATCTATTCCATGACAATCATTGAATTGAAGGGATTTTGTATTGGAACTCAAGAATAATGTTGTTGAGGTACTTTTATGGTATATTGAAATATCTGTGTATTCGTTCATTGTGGTTTTCCATAAAATATTGTACCAGTAACCATGAAAAGTTATTGAAATATTTTTGGAAGGAAGATTATATGCGCATAATGAATGGATAAGAATAAAATAATATATTTTATAGTATTAATGAGATCATGACTGATATAAGGACAAAGTGATATCATGGTTTGAGTATATAGAATTTTTTTGGATTTTGGTATTGGAAAGAGTTTACTTTTGATAGTATCCATATTTTCACTAAGGTTCTATAGTAATACATGTTTCAAGAATAAATGATTAAGGTGTTCACATGTTTCTAATGTCACCAACAAGATATATCTTATGATATATGGGGTATAAATGATGGTATTCAAATGCTTTTTATATGACGTTTCTAGAAATCATTTTCTTTATATGGTGGGTTTGGAAAGATGTATTTGGGATAATCCTAAAGTATGGAATTGATTAAGTTTGACATTAGATAGTATTGTTTAAGTGTAGAACTTTTTTTCCGATACTATTTGGGGAACGTTATAATACTTTAGTTTTAGAAAAAATGACAACTTGTAGGCTGGGCAATAACCCATCGCGTCAAACAAGGATGCGGGAATCAAACCCACAAACGAAGTGTGACAGACCATTATCACATACCACTAGCCTACAAGAAGTCCCTGGTTAGTAGAAATTAGTTTTATTTTATTAAGAGGTTTGATAGTTGAAGTATAAATCCATTTTTGGAATCATATACGGTTAATCTCACCATATATGGACTTATTTAAATTTGATAAATTTTTCTATTTTTTTGTTTGAGACAGATGGAATAACCGATAATTCTATTGCATGATCTGCTAACATTTCAAGAAAGACAAATTCATCTTCATTTATTATAAATGATAGATGAAGTTTAAAATTGTTCATGGAATGACCAATGATGATATTACACTGAAATCAAGTAAGTATTTATCCTTATGAAAAAATTTATCAACTTTATGGAAATGATCTTGAAAACCAAAAACCTTATCCTAGTACCCTCATATCCGAGGAATCAGATGCTACCATAGATCATCACAAATTAATGGCTTTGTGATTGAATGTTTTTTCATAGCCGTGTTCTCTACCACTCTCCATCAGAACATGATGGTCAGATTTCTTTTCCATATCCATGTTTTCACCTATGTTATCCTATATGGAAACCCAGTGATAAGTTAATTTTCATAACCATTAAGTCTCATATTGTAGTTTTTAAGATTAAGTTTTAGTATTCCTTTTTATGATGTTGGATTATATGAAAGAAAATTTCAAGTAGTAAACCATTTATAACCCCGATGAATTTCGATGGTGAAATTCATTTTAAGGGGGGTCGAATGTAACACCCCAAGATTTTATGAGAAATATTACTTTTAATTTCATTGATGTCTTGTTTTGTATGCTACACCAAGATTATCTTACACTAAACTCAACACCGTATTGGATTCTAGTATACACAAACACTATTTTTCTCTTGTGTTGCACGCAAGAGCTGCCATCTTCAATAGCATGTGTTGTACGCAATACTGAGTTTCACTAAACAACGATATATTGTTCTAATATTATTATGAACTAGCCATTATGAATAGCATTAACCACGTTTTTAATTTTATAACATTATAATTCATCTTAATATTTTTCTAGAACAAGTTATGAGAACAAAATCAATTTTTCATATAAAGGAAATATATTTCCAAAAATATAGATTTGTAGCCTTTTGATGGAGCACCCACTTTAAATATAGTTTTGACACTTTTATGAGTTAAATTTGAAAAAATAAAGTTATTAAATATAGTAAGTATATAGAAATTAACTTTGGTTAATTTTTTAATATTTTTCTGACAAAATTCATATTTTGATGAATAGTAAAAATACGCTAAATTTTAATTAAAAACAACTTTTTCATCAAGATAATTTATATGGTAAAATTTTAATATTTAATTGTTTTAATGTATAAATAGAATCAATTTTTACCATTTAATATAATTTAAGTCATTATCATTAATTTTACATAGAATTCATAGGTAAAAACATTTCAATCATTTGCAATGTTTTATCTTTTAAAACAGGTTTTGTCAACAGTGGGATTAATTTTAAATTAAATACTACAACTTATGTGTATTGAATTTAGAAAAATGAATTCCATATTTGGAATCATTAGTTTCAAATTATGTTAATAGATTACTTTTTATTTTTAGACAATATGAATAGTGACTACAATAAATTTTATTTACCATAGTTAAAGATAAATCAGGTAATTAAGAGTAAAAATAATATTATAAACTTACACTAACAATTTTTTTAATATAATTATATGATTATATTTATCCTTATAACATACTTGGGTTGAAATGTAATATATTTTAACCCACATGGATGTGATTAAGACCATTAACTTATATTATTCAAAGGAAAGTGAAATATGTCTCACTCAAAGTTTAATAATTAAAGTATTTTTAATATAAGGTTATACATAATATAAATTAGATTATAAATACTAATTTTTAATCTATAATGTTTTTATTAATTATCATAATTTATTTGTAATTTTTATGAAATATTTAATTACCTAAATAGCTTATACATTAATGATGTAGAAAATATTTATTTAGTGAAAAATCAATAATATAGTTTTATTCAAATAATAATACCCATAAAAGAACCAAAAACCTGACCAAAAATTAATTTTCAGGTATATATAAACCATAATCATCCAAAGGTGTAATTTCGGACCATTTGGAGCATTATAAAAGCGATTATGACACTTAAATTATTTTATTTTAAAAGATGTCAAAGTTGTCACATTCATAATTTAATAAATATAAAATTTTAAATGTTTTAATTTTAAGATGATAAATTCTATTAAAAGTATTATTAGGAAGTATATTAGATTTAGATTCATCATAGCATTTTATTTTTAATTTTTATGCAACAAATAAGTATATTAAATAATTATACAAAAACATTTTAGTATTTATTTTATTAAGAGAAATATCAAATAAATGGTATTAAAAATATTAAAATAATTATTATATGAACTAATTAATGTTCTCCACTAATTCTATAGATAAATATGACATGTTATAAATCTATTAAATATATCATTTCAAACATAACTTTTTTGTGTATTTTATTTAAATTCAAATAATGAATATTGTCAAAATTGACACTATTGATATTTTATAAAAATAACATATTATTAAATAGTTTAAAAATCACAAAAATATTTAAATATTGAAAATTGAAATTTATATGCTCTAAATTGTCATAAATTATATAATTATGGAAATGTAACAACACATAAGTAAGTATTTATAACAATTTAAAATTTAGAATATTATTACCAGAACTAGAAATAAATAGATTAAATAAGGAAAAATCAAGTTGATAAGGTTTAAAATTAATTTATAACATTTCTAAATTTTATATAATGGTTATATTACAACCCTGTATCATCTCAAATTTAGATGTTACTCATTTTGGAGGTTTTTCTGTGGGGTTTTTGTTTATTATAAATTAATATTTTGGAGGATTCCAAAACTGCCCCTCTCCTCTCTTATAAAAGGGAACCCCCTCCCTCTCCCTCTCACACCATTTTGAGCCTTCAATCCCAGAAAAACCCTACCCATTTATATTCTAAACTTACCTAGAAACATAATAGAGGTCTTTAAATTTTCAAAAGACCAACCTTAGTTCCTTAAGAGGAAGTTCAAAGGAAATGCGTCGAAGAAGAGGTAATCTCTTCTACCGATTCTTTTAAGTTTATTTATTCTTCTACATCCTCTTCATTAGTTGTTACATTATAAAGTAATAACATCAGTCTAAATAATATACTAATATGTTATTATAAATATGAAACAACCCTATTTCACCTTCTACCCATCCTATGGAAAAAGAAATCATCACGCGTGCGTACGTACAGAATACCATATCCACGCCGTGGTGTAATCCATTTTTCCACCACCACCTTACATGGATAGGCATAATGGTGGAAATAATAACTATATATTATTATTATAACATAATACTGGTTCTGATATATAATCCACTACAATTCCATTCAATAAATATGGGAACAATTTCATCGCTTGTTCGTACGTACGGATTACCGTCTCCATAATGCGATGAGATGCATTCTCCATGTTAACCATTCAAGAATGATTATAAAGTATATATAATAAGTAATCATGAAATAAATTAAATAATAATGCTACTGGTTTTATGTATATATATATGGCATTTACTTACTTTCAATTTAATAAGGAAATGAAAACAACATTCATGCGTACGTACGACCTACCGTCTCCATGAATAGTGTATTTCATTCTATTTATCGATCTATTATATATATATTCTAAATATATTTAATATATAAATCATGTTTTGAATTTTGGAAGTAATTAATCATGTTCTAAGTAATCATATTAATAATTACAAGTCAAAACACGTATGATTGATGAAACGATTTTACCCAAAACGCTGCTTTAACATGGAATTAACAAATGGACGGGTAATATAAAGTCGTAAGTGAATCATATATGAAATCATAAATTTTATAATGGTTCTGTTATATGTTAATAATATGTTTAAACCCAATATATAGGAGTCTTGTACACATATGGAAGAAATTAGACACAAGGTATGGGATAACATTGTCAGTCTCGTTTCTATCTGGGATTATTTATTCGTAAGTATTTACTGGGGTTATATTTATCATTCATGTCCATGTTTTATAAAAATGTCTTCATAAAGTGTTTACTACTCTTCCATTTATGTTTAAAATCATTTTTACCCATTTTTACTTTTACCACATTGTATGGACGGAATTGTTCTTTTGTTTACCAAACAAGGTACTTTTTGACTCTTCCAGCAAAAGTACAAGGAGAATGTTTTTTTATCTTATACAGCGTGAAAATATTTTTACAGTTTAATAATTCCTTATTTACATGAAGCTTATTCCAAAAGATTTCAAGATTATTTTCAAAAAAATTATTTTCATTTAAATTTCACGATATTAGGATAAAATAAAATGATTTTAAAGAATAAATGATGTTTTCCTCAATAACTCATTTCAAGTGTTTTATCAAAATTATTTTCCATATAAGATGATAAAGCATTAGGATTATATCCGTATTATTACATTTATTTGATTATGTTATGATGGAATTATTTTTTTAAGTCATTTGTCTTATATGGATTATATTATGATGGCATGATTGTTTCTTATAGAAATTGGGATGACCTTGTTTGTTTAACGTTAAAACATTCCAATCGGTTTATAACAGGTTTATTCGTAGACCTGGAAACATCCAATGAATCTATATCCATCTGGACCTACTCTCCAATGGTAGGTTCTCATTAGTTGTGGACCAATGAGGCTTAATAATTTTTATTGGTCAAGAGTATGGGAGGTCAGAATCATCACACCATTTGGGGGGAATTATTACCTAATCCAGGAATCTCTTATAGATTTAATTTATGTTCATGAATCCTTATTAATTCACCAAGTATAAAATATGTTGTTTTCCATTAGATTTAGAAATCAATGGTTGATATGTATGAGATTTAGTGAATATTTTATATGTATTTGAGTTTCTTCATTGATGGAGAATCATCTGAATGTATTAGAGATTCTTAGTCAATGGTATCCTTTAATACATTATATATTAATATCATGGTCATTATGATGACCAAACTAGTTTTAAAGACACTCTATGGGGAACTTGAAGTTTATTGTCCTTCAGAAAGACAAGGATTATTTCAGAGTTGGGATCGTACACGCAGATAGGCTACCTATGTATCCTTGATAAAAAAATGAATCAGAACCCACGTAGTTCGAAAAATGAATATGGGGTTTATGCATGGTTAAGGACACAAAAAGGGATTTCGTGATTACTTTCACACCTTAATATCACGTGAGTCATGCTTGGTGTGAGAAACAAGAGGTATAAGTAAATTTGACAATGGTTCCATGAAATATGAAGTTATGAGAAATTATGTGGGGCTTATATATGTATGACTGCCCAGAAAAATGAAGACTATGACTTAAGAAAGAATCCTAGGAAGTAGGGTCCATAAAGGTAATTTTATTTTATGGAGATTTGGAATTTTAACTCAGGAATTACTCTTGAAAAGAATGCCTAAATTAAGAGGGACTTATGATTGAGTTTTGTTCCGAAGAAGGAAACCCAAATCAAAAGAATTAATATTGGATCTTACACCTAAGAGGGAGTACCAAGTTAAAGAACTTATGATTGGTACTTACTCTTGAGAAGGATGCCCATGTTAAAGGGATTGGGACTGGGGCTTACTCTTGAGAAGGAGGCCCAGGTTAAGGATCCTCTCATCTTAAAGGATAAGGCTATATAGGAAACCTCTAACCATGATGACATACAACTTGTAATTCATGAGGTTTTAGGAGAGGTTCTCTTAAAATTCATTTCAGATAAGGAATACAACAAAGGAACCATGCCGTAAAAATGGATTTGAAGAGGGTTTTGAAGGCTATTCCTTGAAGAGGAGAGGTGGATTTGAGGAAAGGAGGTGAATAGGAAAGAGGCATGCAAGTATATTTTTGGCACGCTAGTCCGGGTCGCGTAGGTAGACTTGCGTTACATGAGTCACCGTGGGTGACGAATAACCTATAGGGTAATACATGGGCGACTTTGAACTCAAGCCCTTAGTATCATCCCTAAAGGCTTCAAGAAGTGTGGCGCGCAAGTTCCCTTGAGAGGGAAAGGCGACACGCAGGTTTCGTAATTTCCCATAAGGGGTGGACACTTAGGTGTGCAAGTGTTGATGAATTTTAACACTTAGACCTTATTATTCCTCTTTAGAGCTTCCATTCTAGGTAAAGAATTACCTTAGAAGTGTTCAGAATATGTCAAAAAATACTTGGGCGACCAGAGCTTGAATATGAGTTTTGGAAAATTTGTCCCCGAAATGGGGGGCCCACATGGGATATTTATAGGCCACTGGGAACCTTGGGATAAAAAAGGAATAGGGCGCGCAAGTGACTTGCGCGACCCATATGTGGCGCGCAAGTGATTTGCGCGACCAGAAGAATCTTGTGCGACCTCTTCTTAAACGGTTCCTTGTTCATGCCTTTGTCAATTTTGGATGTTCATCAAAGGATGACTCTTCTTGTACTTAAGGTATTCCCCTTTTCCCTTCATTTAGACTCTATGATGGAAAAGAGCATCAACAAAAATTCCCCCCTCAGATTTGGATCCGAAAAAGGAAAGAAGATTTGACCTTGAGGAAAACGAGAAATAAGGGATCGAGGCGCGCAGGTGGTAGGTGTACAGGTTCTGGCGCACCGGTTCAGGTGCCCAGGGTTGCGGGATTACCTATATATATGGGTGTCACATCGTGTAAACTATCCTGCCTTCCGAGTTTTTGAGCTCTCATCATGCAAGTGTCTACATCTCTGTGGTCTCTCTATTTTTTCTTATGTCACACTTCTCCAGAAAGATTTTGACCTGTGCGATAGTACTTGAGAGACCATACATGTGGGACCACACTTGTACGACTACACTTCTGCAACCACACTTGCACGCATTAATGCCTTATCCATATTTTTCATCACAAGTATTTTATAAAAAACAGAATTATTTAAAAGTTAAATGTTAGATCATTGTACAGATTCAATGGATCCCAAAAGAATTGGATCGACTGATGAGTTGGATAGTAAGAGAATTGAAGATATGATGAACATCATTGTCCATGACTGTTATAATATCTGCGACAGTACTCTCTCAGATTTGTCCAAGTGCGTGAATAAATACCATGTCAATTTCCCATAGAGTATTTACTTGCCATTATATAGCCATGGTCATCTGCAAGGAGTCAATGTTCCAGAAGCAAAGAACTATATTCAACATTCCTAGTTTCACACATAAACCAATTTTTCTTAAGAAAATGTCTCAGTTTCAGGATCATTTGTCAATGTTGGAACATAGGAGAAGGCATATATAATTCTTCATAGCCCATGTGCTCAAGATCTGAAACCTCACAAGCCTGAGTTGCAACAGCATTGTTATCCATCTATTTTTTGAAAATTCACAGATGGATCAATACAAGGGATGGAAAAAGAGTTCGGATTTCCATTTTGGAGGCGGTGCAAAGTCGACATGGATGTGGGCATATTGGGTGGGACAAACCTGTGCAGTGTTTGTCGAGGATCTTAAGGGAGATCCATTATATGAAGTCTTCTAGGCTGTGCAAACATATGTCTATAGGAATGATAATTTTGTGCCAGATCTAATCGGTCGTTGGATCCTAGAAACCAATTCATTCAATCATACTCATGGATAAGTAGGCATCAGATTGTGGAATGTCTACAAGATCTCAGGGGATCCAATTTTGGGAGATATGTATGATGAATTTCTTCCCACCAAGGTGATTCAGACTGATTCAAAGAAGACTCTAGATTTGGCTCGAGAGTTATTGAAAATTTTACAGAAGATCAAGAATTAAAAGTCCACCAAAACTCATTCTAGAAAGGATATTCATCTGGAGGAGTGGATGGATATGTTTCTTATCAAGAAGAAGAAAAAGGGGACCACCTATACTCATCCTACCAGCTGCCTCAGAATAGAGAAGAGGGGTGTTCTTGGCACATTCTGGCCAATTCTGGAAGTGGGAGAGTTTGAAAAGTGGGGGAATGAAGTGGATCAATGAATCCCAGAGAAGACCCATCTGGTGGGATTTTAGCTTTGTGGATCAGTGTTTATCTTATTCCAATTAGGGATTCAAAGGAAGGCATCCGATCGGGGACCTTCGTTGTTACATACAAGTTGGATGAGTGAAAAATGGTTGGGTTGGTCCCCCTGATTTTGGCGAATATTCATAGGAGCTTACTCCATGTCTATATGGGTAAGTCTCTTTTGAGAATAGTGGGACCATTCCATGTTTTGTGGGGATCGATCGCCACTCACTTCAGGACATATGTTGTACAGAGCGGATTACAGGTTCCGGTAAGTTCTTTTAGGCCATCGATTCAGGAAATTTCTGAACTTTCTCCAATGTCCCTCAATTCTTATGATCTAATGGCGAGGCTGATCATGTTCAAGGAATTTCATTTCATTCCTTATAGAAACCCACCAACCGGGTAGTTTGTTGATGAAGGAACAACTATCCTGGAATTGAGGTCATATATGCTATCTTGCAGAGATGGTGTATTGGTCACCAGAATTGACAGAGAGATTATATGTGAGGCCTATGCTCCATATAGATTTGAATGCCAATTCATGTTTCTGCAGCAGATTGTTGTATCTTCTTCCGTGTACGTCAGGTCATAGCAGCATCCAATGGTTGCCTGACAACTATGGTTGCTAACAGCTATGGAGAAAACCGGGGGAGTGTTTGATATACCACTTGCTGGAGTGGCGAGTCAATTGACTACATGGTATGACAAGAACATAGTATCATCATACCCTGAAGGGGTACTGAATCATCTGGTCCCTTAGGTGGGGACAAAAAATAGAACTGTCAGGAAAGAAACCCATCGTCTGGAAGGTGACTCTTCCTCACCCAGAGCTGATTCACCGGGTTCCTCACCCAGGGCTAATTCACCAGTTTCCCAGGATGGGGATGATGAGGCATGACATACGTCGAAGCGGCCTTGTGTCAGATATAATCCTCCTTCCAGAGTCAAGAGACCTACTCCATCGACTCCTGGTGATTTATATCATTGAGGATATTTAGTAGTTATTATTTTATAGTGAAACAAGTTTCATTTTCATATCCTTTATCTATGATTGCAGGAGATGGGAAGAAGTTGAAGTCCCAGATTGTAGGACACTCCTTGCAGCCTTCTTGTATAAATGCTGAATATTTACAACCAGAGGCTATCCAGACATGGAAGAGTCTATATTGTGATGCTAAAACCTCTTGTATGGACTTAGGTGAAGGGCTACATATCCATAGAGTGGGGAACCTCTGAGCTTCTCCTGATATCTAATTCGAGGATAACCCCGATGAAGTGTGGGCTTACATCCAAGAGCTGTAAATGATCATATATGCCACTGATTATTCCATTCCTATAACCAAGAGATTGAAGGAAATGATGAATCATGCCACCACTGAGTGGATTGGTGCTTCATTAGAAGAGGAGTGGCGTGATTAAATTGCTCCTGAAGATGTAAATTTCTTCCCTTATTTAGTTTGCAACTTAATTTCAGTCAAAGCATTGTTACTAAAGGAAATTACTTTCTTCATCCTATATCTTGTTAAGAAAGGAACTACTGAGGTCCCTTCACCATAGTACAGCCCTGGTGGCACAACTCTTGGAGCCGCTAAATCTCCTCACGAGCCGGGCAAGGTATCTTCAATCCGGAAAGATATGGACGAGGAGTTAGAAAGGTCTTTTCACTCTCTAACACCTGTATTTGGAGGGGACAATGTCAACACATCCAAAAAGACAAAGAAGAAAAGGAATCCCAGGAATAATTACACAGTTAAATTCTTCATCAATAGTGGTAAGTCCATCGAATAGTCATGAATCCTAACTCATGAAAATATTACTCATATTTCTTGGGATTACAGAGGCTCATTAAATTTCCCCCTTTGAGAGAGAGGACTGGCCCTCCTCTGAAGACGACAGAGGGTGCTGGCGAACAGTTGAAAATTCATGCTGACTTGGCTCCTCCTGAATAAACGAGGAGAGAAGAAGAGCCATCTTATGTTCCCAGTACTGCTCATGTTGCTACTGCAAGGAGATAAGAGCTTTCTTCTAGTAAATTAACAATACTTCATGGAATTTTGAATGAATACATCAAATTCCATCCATTTTAGAAATATTTATGCTCAACACCTACACCAGAACATTTAGAGACCACTGTAATTGACTCCGCAGAGATGCTAGCTCATGCGAAGCTTAACCTGACATAGTTGCCTGAAACCCGTCCTGAAAATCCTATTGAAGCTAGGAAAGAAAGGGAGAAGTCTTCTCATGATGCTGATATACCTTTGGGTAATAGATGATAATATTTGTGGCTGTACATAATTTTTATTACAGCTAATCAACTTTTGTTATCATTGGTAACTAACCAAAGCTTTCAATTGACTGTGAAGGGACATCAATTTTAGTGGCTAGATCCAGAGGTGAAGCCTCATCCTTAGACCCAACGGGAGTAGAATGTGAAATACCATGGTTTAGGGGGGAAGGAGCAGAACAGGGCACTTCCTTAAGTGCATTAATCCCTGACTATATTCCCCCCTGTGATAGTGATGTTGAATCAGTTCCAGAGGTGAAAAAGGCGCTAAAATTCTCACGTTGCATGGCATGAAAAAATATATGGAAGATCATATCTGAAGTGCCTCTTAAAGAGATGTATTCAAAGATCCCACGACGGTCATCCTTGTTCGTCATGCTGGGAATTGGAGATTTTGGATATCAAGAGATCCATACTGTGGGGAAAAAAGTCATCTTGAGGAACGAATAGGAGAAAAAGTGTCGTCAAGATCTGATAAGAGAAAGGATACTAACCAACATCAGTGAGCTCGAGGCTGTGTTGTCCTGAGCTGAGTCTGATCATGCTTCAAAGCTGAAGGAGATAAAGCATAAGATCAAGAAGAAATTTTTCCAATAGATCCATCTTTAGCAACAGTTAGATGCCATTACAGGGGAACATGACCAGCTTAACAATTCATTGGAAGGATTCCAAATAGATGGTTTTAAATCCATCACAGATACCAAGAAATCAATTCATCAAGCTGAAAAGAGTGAAGTTGGTCGAGTGAACGAACTTCAAGCGGTTGCTGATGCAGCTTGGGATGCAGTAAATCAAATGAAAAGTTATGTTGAAAGCCTCTTGTAATTCTTGAAAATGAGAAGACACTCCGATCTATGTATGTTCTTCTAATCTTCAGCATAAATGAAAAATACATTTCATCTTCAATCATTGGAACATCCATTCTCTTGCTAATTACTTATATATTATATTTTTTATCTAAGCCAATGGGCCTAGTAAGAATAGTTTTATTTTTTCTACAATTATACAAACAACCCCAAAAACATTGCATCTTTTTTTCTCAATATTTCCTAAATCATAAAATATGTACATTTAGAGAGCTGGGACTCGATTTTTGTTCAGAGTTCCTTTTATGTGATCCCAATTTAATGAGTACTCTGACTTTTTATCGAAGTTTAAAGTCTTGCATGTTGGACATAAAAAAGATAATGATGAAGGTTGAATACCTTTGACCGAATGGATTAAAATTTACTCAGTTCGTTGATAATTTTCATGAAAAAATATTACCAAATTCAATTATGGGGGAAAACATGTAAACTATGACTTATGAAATTTTGAATCTAAAGGATGATTGGAAAAAATGGCTAAAAGGCATTAGAGGAAGTATTTCCTAAGAGTTAAATTACCACTATTTGACAAACCCATTAGGGGGTTGAATTATGTAGGGCCACATAAGGGCATTGGTGATATAGTCAAATAACAACATCTTTTGGCTGGCAGGTTCGTTATGTAGACTACTTATGCAAGGTCACCTAGGGGAACGTGCTGCATATTAAGATAAAATAACTCTCAGAAATTTTACATTTATATTGATAAAGGACAGTGGAAGTTTATGGAGATTCAAATTTTCGAAAGCATAGAGTCTACAGTATGGAGAGAGGTACTTGAATATGTAGAGGATATTCCTAATCGAGATTGTTAAAAAATTGGATGAATGTCACTCTTGTAAAGGTCTGACCCAAATGTAGAGAATGGAAATATAAACCATAGACATAAATACTTTCAGATCATGAAAAAGAGTATGGGAAAAATATGTTAAGGATGACGGTTTTTTTGGATCCCTACATATCATCGTTAAGAAAAATAAGGAAAAAAAATGTTTTCCCCCCAAGAATGAAGTTACCACTATTTCACAACCCCGTTAGGGGGTTTGAATTTTTCAAGGTCACTTAAGGGAATTGGATGCATAGTAAAATAATAGCATCTTTTGGCTAACAGGTCAGTTATATAGACTACTAATGCAAGCCGCCTAAGGGAACGTGCTACATGGTCAGGAAATATAATTCTTGGGTATCAGAAATTTTGTGACCAGAAGTTAAGAAAATGGTTATGGTTGTTATTTCTGGAAATGTGGATGACATTGTTTGTTTAAGGTTCAAACATTCCAATCGGTTTCTAACGGGTTTATTTGTAGAACCAGAAACATCCAATGACTCTATATCCATCTGGACCTACTTTCCAAAGGTAGGTGCTCATTGGTCGTGGACCAATGAGGCTTAAGAATTTTCATTGGTCAAGAGGATGGGAGGTCAGGCTCATCACACCTTTTTGGGGGGAATTATTACGTACTCCGTGACTCTCTTATAGATTTAAGTTATGTTCATGAATCCTTATTAATTCACCAAGTATAAAAAATGATGTTTTTGTTTAGATTTAGCAATCAATGGTTGATACGTATGAGATTTATAGAATCTTTTATATGTATTTGAGGTTCTTCATCGATGCAGAATCATCTGTATGTATTAGAGATTCTTAGTCAATGGGATCCTTCAATATATTATATAGAAATCTCTTGGTCATTTGATGGCCAAACTGGTTTTAAAGCCACATAGTGGGGCACTTGAAGTTTATTGTCCTTCAGAAAGATAGGTACAATTTCAGAGTTGGATCATACCCATAGATGGGCTACCTACGTATCCTTGTGAAAAAAATGAATCAAAACCCACATTGTTCGATAAAAGAATATGGGTTTTATGCATGGTTAATGACCCAGAATGTGATGTCATGATTACTTTCACACTCTAAGCTCACGTGAGTCATGATCGGTCTGAGAAACAAGAGGTATCATTAAATTTGATGATGGTGCCATGAAAGATGTAGTTATGAGAAATGATGTGGGGATTATGTATGTATGGCTGCCTAGGTGAATGAAGACCAGGACTTAAGAAAGAAGCCCATGAAGCAGGGTCCATAATGGTATTTTTATTTTATGGAGATTTGGAATTTTAACTTGGTACTTACTCCTGAAATGGAAGCCTAAATAAAGAGGGACTTATGATTGAGTTTTATTCCAGATAAGGAAACCCAAATCGAAAGAATTAAGATTGGGGATTACTCCTGATAAGGAGGCCCAAGTTAAAGGAACTTATGATTGGTACTTACTCCTGAGAAGGAGGCCCAGGTTAAAGAGATTATGATTGGGGATTACTTTTAAGAAGGAGGCCCATGTTAAGGATCTTCTCATCTTAAAGGATGAGGTTATATATGAAACCTCTAACGATGGTGACATAAAACATGTAATTCACAAGGTTTTAGGAGAGGTTCTCACAAAATTCCTTTTAGATAAGGAAGACAACAAAGGAACCATTTTGTAAAAATGTCTTTTAAGAGGGTTTTGAAGGCTATGACTTGAATAGGAGAGGTGGATTTGAGGAAAGGAGGTGACTCGGAAGGAGGCATGCACGTATTGTTCTGGCACGCAAGTCCTGGTCATACTAGTAGACTTATGCGGCATAAGTCACCTTGGGAAACCAATAACCTATAGGGTAATACTTGGGTGACTTTGAACTCAAGCCCTTAGTATCATCCATAAAGGCCTCCATAAGTGTGGTGCATAGGTTCCCAAGAGAGGGAAAGGTGGAGCGTAAGTTTCTTCACTTCCCTTAAAAGGTGGACACTTAGGCATGCAAGTGATGATTAATTTTAACTCTTAGGCCTTATTATTCCACTTTAGAGCTTCCATTCTAGGTAATGAATTACCTTAGATGTGTTCGGAAGACATTATAAAAAGAATTGGGCAACCAGAGCTTGAATATGAGTTTTGGAAAATTCTCCCTCAAAATGGGGGGGCCCACAGGGGCTATTTATAGGCCACTGGGAACCTTGGGAAAAAAGTAATAGGGCATGCAGGTGACTTGAGCGACCCATATGTGGCACGCAAGTGTTTTTTACGACCAGAAGGAAACATGCATGACCACTTCTTAAAGGGTTCTTTGCTCATACCTTTGTCAATTTTTGATGTTCTTCAATGGATGACTCTTCTTGTGCTTAATGAATTCCCTTTTTCCATTCATTTAGACTCTGTTATAAAAAGGGGAATCAACAAAAAGTCCCCCCTCGGAGTTGGATCTGAAAAAGGAAAGAGCATTTGACTCTATGTAAAATGAGAAACAAGGGTTCGGAGGCGCGCAGGTGGTACGCGCACATGTTATGGCGCGTAGGTTCCGGCACACAGGGTTGTGGGAGTGCATATATATATGGGCATCACTTCATGAAAACCATCATGCCTTCTGAGTTTTTGAGCTCTCGTCATGCAAGTGTCTTCATCTCTTCAGTCACTCACTTTTTTCATGTGTCACGCTTCTCCAGTAATGTTTTGACATGCACGGCAGTACTTGCACGACCATACTTACGCGGCCACATTTGCACAACCACACTAGGGAGACCACACTTGCGCACCTTAATTTCTTAGCCATTGTTTGTTCTTCATAGGTATTTCATAAAAAGAATAGACTTATTTAAAAGTTAACTATTAGATCTTTGTGATGATTCAATGGCTCCCAAAAGAATTGGATCGGCTCATGAGTTGGATAGCAAGAGAATTGATGATATGATGAACATCATTGGCCATGAATATTATGATATCTATGACATTACTCTCCCATATTTGGCCAAGTACATGAATAAATATCATGTAAATTTCCGAAAGTGTATTTACTTGCCATTCTGTGGCCATGGTCATCTGTAAGGTGTCAACATTCCCGATGCAAAGAACTATATTCCTCATTCCTGGTTTCAGACTTACACCAATTTTTCTTCAGCAAATGTCTCATTTGCATGATCATTTTTCAATGCTGAACATTGGAGAAGTAATACATAATGAATCATAGCCCATGTTCTCCAGATCTGAAACCTCACAAGCCTGATATCAAGCCGCATTGCTATCACTATATTTTCTAAAATTCTCAAATGGATCAATCCAAGGGATGAAATAAGAGTTGGGATTTTTGTCCCAGAGGAGGTGTAAAGCCAACATGGATGTGGGAATATTGGTTGTGACAAACCTGTGCAGAGTTTGTCGAGGATCTGAAGGGAGCTGCAATATATGAAGTCGTATGGGATGGGAAAACATATATCTACAGGAATGAAAATTTTGTGTGGGAGCTAATCAATAGCTGGAGCTCGGAAACCAATTCTTTCCATCTGACTCATGTAGAAGTAGGAATCAGCTTGTATGATGTCTACAAGATCTTAGGGGATCCAATTTTGGGAGATATATATGATGAATTCATTCCCCCCAAGGTGACCTGGAATAATTCAAAGAGGATTCCGGCTTTGGCTTGAGAGTTATTGAAAATTTTCCACAATCCCAAGAATTAAAATTCTCCCAAAACTCATTCTAAAAGGAGATTCATCCTGAGGAGTTGGTGGATATTTTTCTTATCAAGAAGAAGGAGAAGGTGCCCACCTGTACTCGTCCTACCAGCTGCCCCAGAACAGAGAAGAGGGGTGCTCTGGGCACATTCTAGCCAAATCTGGAATCCGGAGAGATTGAAAAGTGGGGGTATGAAGTAGATCAAAGAATCCCAGAGAAGACCCGTTTGGAGGGCTTGTTAGCTTTGCAACTCAGTGTTTATATTATTATAGTTATTCATTCAAAGGGAGGCGTTAGGCCAAGGACCTTCATTGTTGCAACCAAGTTGGCTTAGAGAAAAATGGTTAGCTTGGCCACCCCAATTTTGGCAAAGATTCACAGGAGAATAATCCATATCTATATGGGTAAGCCTCCTTTGAGAATAGTGGTACCATTACAAGTTTTGTGGGGATGGATTGCTAATCACTTTAGGACATACATTGTACAGAGTGGAGTATAGGTTCCATGAAGTTCTTTTAGTCCATCGGTGTAGGAATTTTCTAGAATTTCTTCACTTTCCCCCAATTCCTATGATGTGAAGGTGAGGCTCAGCATGTTCAAGGAATTTAATTTATTTTCGCATGTAAACCTTCCAACCAGGCAGTTTGTTGATGATGGAACAACTAACCTTGAATTGAGATCATATATGCTAGCTTTTAGAGATTGTGTATTGGCCACCAGAATTGACAGAGAGATTATATGTGAGGCCTATGCTCCATATAGAGTTTCACATCAATTCAAGTGTCTGGAGTATATTTTTGTATCCCCTCTTGGGAATTTAAAGTCAGAGTAGCATCCAATGGTTGCTCGACAACTATGGTTACTGACAGGTATGGTAAAAACCAGGTCATTGTTTGATCTACCAGTTACTGGAGCGGTGAGTCAATTGACTACATGGTATGCCGAGAACTGGGTATCATCATACCCTAAAGGGATACTGAATCAACTAGTCCCTCTAGTGTAGACAAAAAATAGAACTATCAGGAATGAAACATTTTGTCTGGAAGGTGACTCTTCCTCAACCATAGTTGATTCACAGGGTTCCTCACCCTAGGAGGATTCGCCGGATTCCCAGGATGGGGATGATGAGGCACGACATACTTTAAAGTAGACTCATGTTCGATATAATCCTCCGGCCAGAGTCATGAGACCTACTCCATCGACTCATGGTGATTTATATCATTGAGTAAATCTAGTCGTCATTATTTTATACAGAATGAAGTTTTATTTTCTTATCCTTTATCTGTGATTTCAAGAGATGGTAAGAAGTTGAAGTCCCAAATTATAGGACCCTCCTCGTGGCCTTCTAGTAAAAATGATGAATATTTACGACCAGAGGTTGTCCATACATGGAGGAGTCTATATTGTGATGATGAAGCCACCTGGATGGACTTATGCGAAGGGCTACATATCCCTGGAGTGGGGAACCTTCGGGCTTCTACTGATATCCGCTTCGAGGATTACCCCGATGAAGTACGGGCATGCATTAGAGAGCTAGAAATACTCATATATGCCACTGATGATTCCAATCCTATTACCAATCGGGTGAAGGAAATGATGAATCATTGCACCATTGAGGGGATTGGTGCTTCAGTAGACAAGGAGTGGCATGATTACGTGGCACCTGAAGATGTAAATTTATTTCCTTATTTTCTTTGAAACATAATTTCTGTCAAAGAATTGTTACTCAAGGAAATTACTTTTTTCATCCTGCAGGATGTTAATAAAGGAACTAATGAGGTCCTTTCACCATAGTACATCCCTGGTGGCACCACTCTTGGAGCCGCTGAACCTCCTCGTGATCCGGGCGAGGTATCTTTGGGTCGGCAAGCTATGGACGTGGAGTTAAAAAGATCTTTTCACTCTCTAATACCTGTATTTGGAGGTCACGATGTCAACACACCCAAAAAGTCAAAGAAGCAAAGGCATTGAAGGAAGAGTTCCATATCTAAATGCTTCATTAGTGGTGGTATGTCCTTCGAATAGTCATGAATCCTAACTCATGAAAAGATTGCTCATATTTCTTGGGATTGTAGGGGATTATTGGATTTCCCATTTGAGAGAGAGGACCAACCCTCCTCTAAGGATGACAGAGGTTTCTGGTGAACAGTTGAAAATTCATGATGACCTGGCTAATCCTTAAGAAACGATGAGAGAAGAAGAGCCAGTTTTTGTTCCCAGTACTCCTCCTATTGCTACTACAAGGAGAGAAGAGACTACTTCTGGTAAATTAACAATAATTAATATATTGTGAATGAATACATAAACATACATCCATTTTGTGATGCTTTAGGTTCAACACTTGCACCAGAACATTTGGTGACCACTGCAACTGACTCCACAATTTTCTCTAAGAAAGATGCTCAGGGTCGGAGGTCACAGTTGGAGGGTCGCCAAGAGGACATGTCAAATGCTCCCACTGGTGAGGATAACTAGGAATATGGGATATCACTTGATGAAATTATGAAATATAGCGTGTCTTTTGATGAAATTTTAGAACATGTTAAATTACCATGTGATTTAGAATATTTTGGACGTGAGTGTTATCCTTCATCCTGTTAAAACATTTTATTACATATCTGACCATGATTGGTTTAAATGTGCAGTTCCATATGAGAAAGCCGATGATTTGCCGATGCCTAATGGGGATAGAGACAACCCTATCATTGCAGAGAAACTAGCTCAAGTGTAGCTTAACCTGGAAGAGCTTCCTGAAACCTGTCTTGAAAATCCTGTTGAAGCGAGGAAAGATGGGGAGGAGCCTTCTCATGCTGTTGATCTACCGTTGGGTAAAAGATGATAATATTTGTGTCTATACATAGTTTTCAAGATATCTAATCAAATTTTTTTATCCTTGGGAACTAACCAAATCATTCAATTGACTATTCAGGGTTGTAAATTTCAGTGGCTAGATTAGGAGGTGAAGCCTCAGCCTCATCCCCAATGGGATTAGAAAGTGAAGTACCAAGGGTCAGGGGGGAAGGAGAAGAACATGGCACTTCTTTAAGTGCACTAATCCTGGACTATATTCCCCTTGTGATAGTGATGTTGAATCAGACCCTGAGGTGTAAAAGGCACTCAAATTCTCACGTCACAAGGCATGGAAAAATATATGGAAGGTCATATTCGAAGTTCCTCTTGAAGAGCTATCTTCAAATATCCCACGACTGTCATCCTTATTCATTATGCTGGGACTTGGCGGTTTTGTATATCAAGAGATCCATACCACGGTGAAACAAGTCATATTAAAGAGGGAGCATGAGAAAAGGTGCCATCAAGATCTGATCATTGCAAGGTTGTTGACCAATATCGGCGAATTCGAGGTTGTGGTGTCCTGAGATGAGGCTGATCATGTTGCAAAGTTGAAGGAGCTGAAGAATAAGATCAAGGAGAAAAGTTTTCCAGCGGATGCATCATTAGCAACCGTTATATTCCATTACTGCGGGACTTGAACAACTTAACAATTTATTGGAAGGAGTCCAAACAGTTGATATGAAAGACATCGTAGATGCCAAGAAAGCACTTCATTAAGATGAAAATATTGAAGCAGGTCGAGTGAATGAACTTCAAGTGGCTGCTGATGAATCTCAGGATGTCGTAATTAAAATGAAAAGATATGTTGAAAGCCTCTTGTAATTCTTGAAAAAGTGAAGACACTCCAATCTGTGGATGTTCTTCTAATCTTGTGCATCAATGAAAAAGACATTTCATCCTCAATCATTTGTACCTACATTCTCTTGATAATTACATATATATTATATATATTTTACCTATGCCAATGTTCCTAGTAAGCATAGTTTGATTTTTTCTCAGATTATACAAAAAACCCCCACAATCTTTGCATCTTATGTTGCTCAATATTGCCTAAATCATACAATATGTATATTTAGCGAGGTGGGACTCGACTCTTATTCAGAGTTCGTTTTACGAGTTCACAATTTAATGAGTACCCTTCCTTTTGTTGGCAGTTTAAAGTCATTCAAGTCATATATAAAAAGGCTAATGTTTAAGGTCAAATATATTAGACCGAATGGATTAAAATTGACTCAATTCCTTGAAAATTTTCTTGAAAACCTATTACCACATTCAAGTAAGGGTGAAAACATGTAAACTATGACTGAAGAAATTTTGAATTCCAAGGGATGATATGAAGAAAAGGGATAAAATGCATTATAGGAAGTATTTCCAAAGAGTGAAGTTACCATTATTTGAAAAACCTATTAGGGGGTTGAATTATGCTGGGCCACTTAAGGGAATTGGTTGCATAGTCAAATAATAACATCTTTTGGCTGACAAGTCCGTTTTGTAGACTACTTATATAAGGACACCTAGGGGCACATACTGCATAGTCAATGAAAAGAAGTCTCCGAAATTTTACATTTCTGTTGCTAAAAGCTAGTGGATGTTTATGGAGATTCAAATTTTCCAAAGCATAGAGTCTATTTTATGGAGAGAGGTACTTGAATATAGAGAGGATATTCCGAATCAAGGTTGTTAAAAAATTGGATTAATGTCACTCCTTCGAAGGTCTTACCCAAACATAGGGAAGGGAAATATAAACCATAGACATAAATACTTTCAGATCATGAAAAACAGTATGGGACAAATATGTTAAGGATGACGGGTTTTGTGAATCCCTACATATCGTTGTTAAGAAAAATAAGGACAAAAGAGGTTTTCCCCCGAAGAATGAAGTTACCACTATTTGACAAACCCATTAGGGGGTTTGAATTATGCAGGGCCACATAAGGGCATTGGCTACACAATAAAGTAATAGCATCTTTTCTCTAAGAGGTTTGTTATTTAGACTACTTATGCAAGGATTCCTAGGGGCATGTGTTGTATGGTCAGACAAAAGAATTCCCAGGTATTAGGCATTTTGTGACCAGAAGTCAAGAAAAGGGTTATGGAGATCTTGAAGTATTTAAGGATAGGAGTATGACACATAAAAATGGGTATTTTCCAATTTATGAATGAGATACATAGACCAATGCTTAATATAATCATGTTATGGATGGGTCCTGAATTGAGATGTTGAACTTCACTACATATCTCATTATGATGAAAATAAAGTAATATGTAGTTCTTGAAATATAGTTTATGGTCATAAGGGACGAGAGCGTAAGAGATCTTAGTTTAGGGTCGTAGAGTTAAAACCCTGATGAGGAAGACACATTGTGTGTTTGTTATAAACCTGATGTGAATAAAGTCCAGGGTTTTCATACCACGTTCATATGCTCACAGGGGGACTTTTCAATCAAGGGACTGACAGTGGAGTTTGGGGTTTGGTCCAAAGATATGGGGATAGGTTCGAGGGATGCTGGAGTGTTCCTAAGTGTCCCATAAGGATTGGAATCAAGCCATACGTAGTTCTTGAAATACCCTATGTACAGATTTGGTTCATACATTTGAAGGGTGAAAGGGGAATTTAATGCAATGATGGCTAGACCCAAGATTAAAGGTTTGGGCATTTCCATGTATGCACATAGTCCTTAGAATATAACATGATTGGAGATTAATGTCAATAATGATTCCCTCTCAGGTGAGGGTGTTATAGACTATTGTAGTTTATTGTCTTACAAGACAAAAGTGCGAATAGATTAAGGTCTTATGCATGGACTGGTTCTGCATAGATTAACATTATGTAGCTAAGACATATTGCTATGTAGTATAATGTATTGAAATGATGGAAATGGGGGACTATATAGTTTAACGTCATATAGAAAGAATGATGATGAACCAATGTGAATATATTGGTTTCAGAGGGGGGGGATTCACGGATCAACATCGTATGAGATGGAGGTGAACCGATGTGAAGATATTGGCTTTGGGATTGAACCTCGGGAGGTTCCCTATGTACCCAGCCTAGAAGGAAAGGATCAAAGTCCGCGTAGTTCGATTCAGAATGAATTGGTGATCGAGTTTTACTTGAGGAAATCCCAAAGATGGTGTTGGGACTTACGCGTGGTTATCAGCCCAGAGAGGGTGTTATAGTTGAAGCTTACTCTAAGCTCACATGGGTGATGCTCGGTTTGAGAAACACGAGTTAACAACAACCCTAACGATGAACAATTTAACATCATGTTGAACGAAAAAGGGGACACAGTTTAACGTCATGTTGGACGATAGAGGGACCATGTTTTTTAAAGTCTTGCAGTGAGGACTAATGGTGCTACACAGTTTAGTGTCATGTAGAAGGGAAAAAAGGGGTGTATTTGTGTTACAAAAAAAAACTTCTTCAAGAATCATACATTGGTTGGAGTTGTAATGAGTTCTCTATCCATTGAGATTAAAGAATAAGCTCCATTGGAGTAAACATTATGTATTGAATAAGGTCATTACCACTTTGTCTCAAGCTTTGGCGGTTTCTTTCCTAATATCATTGAAGTTCTAAGGACTGATACCAATTCTCCTTGAATTAATGAATGAAGAAATTTTTTTTATTGAAATCTCATGATATTCGATTCTGATAGACTTCCATGTGGTGCAGGGTGAACAATCTTTTTTCGTCTAATTGTTCCAACTCTTCAAATCGCTTATGAGATTGTTCATATGTGGATGGCTGATCACAAATGGCTACTCTGAGTGAAGGTAATTGAACCTCAATGGGAAAGACTGCTTCTGTTCCATATACCAATGAATATGGAATTGATCGTGTAGCAGTGTGGGTGGTGGTCCGATAAGCCCACAAAGCATGAAATTTTTTATCACGCCATGATTTCTTATCTTTATCCGTCGTATTTTTTAGTATGTTTGAAAGAGTCTTATTGAAGGATTCTATTTGGCCATTGGCCCTTGAATGATACCGAGATGAATGGTTGGATTGGATGTTGTATTTTTTATACAAATTTCTCTCCTCAGATGAATAGAAGTTGGTTCCATTTTCCATCAGTATGGTATGAGGGACACAAAATCTGGTAATGATTTTAGACTTGATGAAGCTAACAATGCCTTTAGAACTAACTTCTTTTAGAGGTATTTCCTCTGCCAATTTTTAAAAGAAGTCAGTAGCAATAATAATATACATAAACTGCTTTGATGTAGCCGGAGGATAATGCCCTACTACATCCATTCCCCCATTGGCAAATGGCCATGAGTACATAGCTAAATGAAGAAACTATAGGGTTTGATGAATGAAGTTGGCACATACTTGGAAAGAATGAAAATTCTTAGTGAAATAAACACAATCTTGCATCATTGAAGTCCAGAAGTATCCAAGCCTTCGAATTTGACCAGAAAGACTTTCTCCAGATAGGTGGGCACCACAAACTCCTGCATGAACATCACTCATGATAGCCAATGTCTCTTCACCATCAATACATCTAAAGAGAATTCCATCAAAACCTTGCTTGTAGAGAATTTTTTTGTGATCTGGGATATCCTAAAGAGAAAATTTTACCACACATTTCCGGACATGTTCTTTCCCAGCTCTATCAGGTGGGAGTGTTCTATTTTAAAGGTATTACCTGATAGGTGTCATCCATCTTGTAGTATGACCATATGGTTCAGAAATGGGACTAATTTAATTGATTTCCTCTGTTCTAATTTGAACAAAAGGTGAAACTACATGATGGTGGGCAATACTAATGATTGTTTCATCCTGGTTTGGATCTGCTAGGGCTATGGCTACATTATCCAGTGCATCATATTGGGAATTTTGTGCTTGTGGGACATAAGAAAATGTCGATTATGAAGAAAATTCTGCAATTAACTCTCTGATTTAATCACATAAAGGGATTAACACTTATTTTATGATGAGATAATCCCCATTGATTTGTTTGATTACAAAATATGAATCACCTTTTACCCTCAAGTGATTCACCTATGCCTAAATCACCAATTCCAAGCCTACGATGAGAGCTTGATATTCTACTTCATTATTTGTACCGCCTCCCAACAATAAGAAGGAATAGGGTAGCACTTCCTTTTCTTGAAAAAAAGAATGATTCCTAACCCAAATTTGTTGAATTTAGGATCTTCCATTTTCTTCCATGTTGGACTTCTGGAGGCACTATCAAAGTACATTTCCCATTTTTGAGGATTATCTTGAATAAAGAAGACTTCCATATCAGGAAGTTCAATATTTAAATATGTATCTTCTACATATAGGTGTTCATCAAGGAAATCGGCTATAGCTTGGCCCTTTATTTCCTTTTGAGACACGTACTAGATATCAAATTGCTGCAAAATAAATTCCCACCATTCCAAACATCTTGTAAGCATTGGATGTGAAAGGATAAATTTTTGTGGGTTATTACGATATACCAATTGGACCTAATTATGTTGCAGGTAGTGTCTCAATTTTTGAACTGCAAAGATTAATAATAGGCAGCACTTTTCAATAGTTGAATATCGGGTTTCTGCTTCAAGCATAGTCTGATTGAGATAATAATGTTTGTTCTCATTCCCTGCATCATTATTTTGTGAAAGGAAGGCACACAATGATCACTCTAATGTTTTCACAAAGAGAATAAGTGGTCTTCCTTCAATAGGTGGAATTAATACTAGTGGAGTCAATAGATATCTCTTGAGAATATCTAATGTTTCTTGACATTCTTCACTCCACTGGTAGGTGACTCCCTTCTTCATTAATTCGGTGAAGGGTAAATGCTTGCCTTCCAAATTGGCAATGAAACGCCGAATATAGGCCAAGTGTCCTTGAAGTACTCTTAATTATTTCAAATATTGAGGAGCTAACATACCAAGGATTGATTTTGTCTTCTCAGGATCAACTTCGATACCACGATGGCATACAACAAAGACAAGAAATTTTCCTGAGGTTACCCCAAAAGCACATTTCAAGGGGTTCATCTTTAAATTGTGTTGTCAATGTTTGTTGAATATAATTTTCAGATTGGCCAAGTGATCAGAACACTGTCTGGATTTAACCACCAAATAATCCACACAATATTCAAAAAATTTCCCTAAAAGGGTTTGAAGATACGGTGCATGTAACGTTGATACATTCAACCTGCATTTTTCAAGTCAAAGGGAATTACCCGATAGAAAAACACACCTCGAGGAGCTCTAAAAGCTGTAGACTCCTCATCCTCTAGGGCCATTTTTATTTGATTATTCCCAGAATATCTATCCATGAAGGATAGAGCTTCGTAGCTAGCTGTTGCATCAATTAAGATTTCTATTATCGGAACTGGAAAATCATCATGGGACAATGCGGATAAAGGTCTCTGAATTCAACGAAAACTATAACTTATTTATTCTTATTTTTCACAGGGAAAATATTATCTAGCCATTTGGGATAAAAAATGTATGTGACGAAGTTAACTTTGATAAGCTTATCAACTTCATCTTCAATTTTGGAGGCATAAGTTGGGTGTGTTATTCCTGTGGCTTGCTTTAATCCTCAATGTTATTCTGGAAAACCCAAATGATTAGTGGCAACATCTTGATCAAGACCTAGAATTTGGGTGTAATTCCAAGAAAATACAATTTGAGTTTTCTTTAAAAATGAAGTATGCATTTCTTTCTCTTCAGGAGTCATGGCCGCACTAATTAAAGTGGGGTGTGGATCTTCTTTTGTACCCAGATTTATTTCTCTAAGTTCATCCACAGTGGTAGAGATACCCTCTTCAAATGTTGGAGGATAATTCCTGAGGTCTTTCTATTCTTCTTCAATATGTGTTACTTCTTCTGTTTCTACTTGTATATTATATGAAGAAGCAGAATTTCCATGATCAGGGGAGAAGTTAAAATTTAAACATCTTGAAGAAGAGGATACAATTTTTGATCCTACGGACGATGAAGGGTCTTCTTGGGATGATAGAGAGGAAATTATGGATTGAGAGTCGATATCATTATTTTCCTCTCGTATTGCTATAACATCTTTAGGCCTGATTAATGAAGTATAGAATTGCTGGATTTCAGCAGATGAAATAAAGACATCTCCATTTAATCATTCATCATTGCTTGGATAATCAAAAATTTCTCCCATGCTGTCTGGCTCGATTGCCTTAATTGACATTATGGAAGTTTCCATAAGAGTTTTGGATTTTGGTCTATCCCATCAATTTTACTGATAGTCAACACATAATCTATACTTACATGTATGAATGGGTTTACTGGAATCTTTTCCAAACCATATAGAGCATTAATTTTGGAGACATTATTCACTGTGGATTTTTTATTTCCTTCCATGTGATAAAACATTGCCTCAATGTATTGAGATTCACATGTTTTGAATGCGGATTTTTCATCATAAAATTCCAAATTTGACCATTGAAATAATATTTGAGACATTGATGGAATGAAAAAGGTACGGCTGCATGTTGATGTAACCAAGGTCTTCCAAGAAAAATGTTGAAAGCTATGTCCTGATGAAAAACCATGAAATCTGAATTAAAAAAAAGATCTCTAAACTAAATATGAGTGTAACATTTCCTAGAGGTTCTTGTTCATTCTTATCGTATCCTTGAAACATCAATGTAGGAGGAGATAAATCAGATTCGGTGAGGCCTAGTCGACGGAGTGTACAAATACGAATGAGATTGACTCCTGAGCCATTATCAATGAAAGCTTGTCAGATATCTATATCATTGACTTTTCCTGATAGATACAATGGTCTGGTATGTCCAGGTACAACATCATCTTCATCTTCATCTGTAAAATATATCACTGCATGGAATTCTATAGGATCATTCCCTATATGGTAGACTTTAGCCATAGCAATTCAGTTTCGAATTCTTGAGGACTTGACAAAGCCTCAATAAGCTCCTATCGAAGATATTTTGATTGATTCAAGGCATCCATAATTGATATCTTTCCTGTTAATTGGGACAAATGTTTTAAGACAACATAATTTTCACCCAAAGTTCTGCATTTCTTATCATGAAAATGTGGTTTTGAAAGTGTCTTAGAAGTTGATTCTTTGGAAGTAGATACATCTCGTATCGGGGTAGGAGTTGGAAATACTCCTGGATTTAGAAGATTAAACCAACTAGGTCTATTTATTTGTTGAGAGGAAGAAGGTGTAACCTCTAACCTATCCTCCAAAATAATTGTGCCACGGAAAAATATTACATGTGTGGAAGAACATTCTTGTTCCTGTTCATCCCACTGAAGGGCTTTTCCACGAGTTTCTACTGCATATATAGTTCTAACAGGGGTAGGATTGAAATAGTGGCTTCAGGAGTATCCACATCGTCCCCTGTATCCTAGACCTCTATCTCTTCCTCTAACTACTCTATTTGATATAGGGAAATCAGCCTCATCAAGATCAAAATTGGGACTATCATAAGGATATGTTAAATGAATCTTGTTAACAGAACCAAAGATCAACTCTTCATCTGATAATGATTTTTCCTGATTAGCCAGTTCAGGCTGTGCCCTTTGGTGGGGCAGAGCCCGTGATTTTGAAGTAGATGGCATAAAATCTGCCGAAGTCAAAGAAAATTTATCCTTTGACATGAACCTGTCTTCTTATGACTACTCTTCTTTCTTAAAATTATGCTATTTATTTGAAGATTTTCCTTATGATGAAGGGGTATTATTGTGGAATTCAGAGCAGAAGACAAATTTTTTTGATTCAATTATGTTCATAAAATGGCCTGAGTTCAGTTGATCATTTTACTGACCATCCAATCATCATATTTCGGCGCATTTTTACTTTTGACTTCATGCAACAGCCTTCTTCCTCTGGATCAGTAGCAGTGACACATGTTACCTGGGCTGAAGATCCTTTCATTTTTACCTGTCCAAAGTCCACCATCCTTTGCAGAAGGTCTTTGAAGACAAAACACTCCTAAATGGGATGCCCGAACATCTAATGAAATGGGAAATAGTTGGGGAGGTCTTCATCTCCTTCATTGTTCAGCATTTTGGGTCTTGGCAACTGATCCAGATTGTTTTAAAGATCTGAGATGAAGTAGCCAGGAACATGTTCATTCCAGAACGAAAAAACATTGTTATTAAAATCTTTAAACTATTTCAGTCTTTGATCTCTTTGATCATCTTGATGAGGCAGTTTTTGTTGTTGATTCTCAGGAGGTGGAGCCCTTAGATATGGTGAAGGTTTTGAAGTGGAAGTAGGAACAGGTGCTTGTTTAATTGTAACTGTAGCAGTCTCTTCTTTCTATATTCTCCTTCCTGTAAACTGATGGAATTATAAGAGTTTTAGCCTTTGTATTTTTAAGAGAATCTTCGATCTACTGAGAGATTGACGTAAGGTCTCGAAACCCTCCTGTGTATTTCTCAGGGATCAACAGTGTGCGTAACTTATCATGTAGATTTTCCACACAGATTGGCAAAAATTCTTCTTGAGGGATTTCTAAGCTTAAGGAATATGTTAATCCCTTTCAGCGAGCAATGAAATCTGAAACTCTTTATTTCTCCCTTTGCATACGATTGTTAAGATCCAAAACTATCGTATTTGGTAATGTTAAGCTGAATTGAAGAAGAACCCTTTGATGGAGATCTTCCCACCTAGTAATTGACCGGGATTGCAAACTTGTATACTAGACAATAGTAGGCCCTTGTAATGACTGTACAAAACACCTGAGCTTAACTGCTTTTCTTGTTGAGTAGTTCCCATCATAGGATCACAACGAGAAACAAAAGCTGTTAAGTGTTGTTCTGGATCTCCCAAACCATTAAAAATTTAGAATGTGGTACTCACAAAATTTGAAGGGGGAGGAATTGCATCCACCCATTTAGGGTAAGCTCACTTCTCTGGTGGAACTGGTGCACACTTTCCTTCCATAGATTCCAACCGAGATGTTAATGACTCAATGGTAGACATTAATTTTTGAGAAACATATGGTTGAGCTTGGACCTATGAAGGTACAAGAACTGGATTTTGGACGGGTATGGGGACCAGTACTGTCACTGATGGTAGTATTACCGGTTACTATTGCGTACGACCCATAGTATTAGACCTATGAGGGTGTCCTTATAAAGGGGGATATTCTTGATTCACCCCTATAGCAGCATAAAATTCCCTTGACTGATTAAATCCAGCATGCTTAGGATGAAGACTACCTTGAAGTAGTTCTGCATTTTACCTCCTTAACTCCTTCATTTCTTCTTCCTGTTATGCGAACCCTTCCTCTAATGAGAGTGATTGGCCTTCTCTAGAGGAAGGGTGGAATGTAACCTGACATTTACCCTTCTCATTGGTATGTGACTTTCTAGAGTATGGAAGCGCCTTACCCAATGAAATGTCTTTCCCCTGGGCAACACTCTGTCTTCTGGTATGCACACCTCCTTCATTCGTTTCGGTGTGCACAACCTCTTGAATAGGAACATCTTCATCTGATCCCTCTGAGTGATCCTTATGTTATGGGGAATCAGTGACAATGACATTGATGATATTTATCAATGCATAACACATTGCAGCCCTTTTTTCTGCATTTCTACAATATTGTCTTCTTCCATGTCCTTTATGAGACACTGCCTTTTGTTAAGTTGATCCCTCAAGAACTTATTGATGAACTGTAATTTGGAGGGAATATCCTAATAAATCGGATCATAATTCCTCTTATGTATTCTTCCCTAATCGATAGAAGACTGACTTTCACTGAGGAAGAGATTGAGAACTTGAAAAAGTCCCCAGTCTGGTGGACTGGGATTGTTCCTGTTTTTCCTGCTCAACTCCTCAAATCCTATCTGTTTATCCTGAGGGTTGGATTAAAAGATTCCCCCAACCTAGAAATATGAGGTGGCTCTTGAGATTCTATATCTGAAACTTTCATAAAAACTCTCCTGATTTTTCAAATTTTAGTTTAGAAATTGGCTGGATGCATCATCTGACATCCACTCAAATCACCTGGCTCAGATGACCATTGGATTATTTCTGACACCTCTATCACCTGATGATGTGCATGCTCTAAACGACAAGACTGTTCAATATTCTAATTTTCGTGATGCAAGAGTAATTCAACAACTTTTTATTTATATGCTTGACTTTTGGAAGAACTAGTTGAGGCTTGTTCTTGAGGAAGAATTTGATTACCCAAAAAACCAGTTTGATGTGGCCAACAATGGGAAATAACATTGCATGAAACCAATTTTGGCGAGCTTTTTCGACTGGAGAGCACAATAAAATTCAATGCTTCTTGAACAACCCATCCCCTGATATGAATATCAGATGGAGACTAGGTAATTAACTACCGCAATCTTTTTAATGCATCATGTCATGAACGCTAAAGGGATCTCAGCTGCTTTTCAACCATTTGATGTCGGGAAACTGAGAGAGATGCCAATACAATTTGGCATTGCAACCCTTCCATTGTCTTGATATGATTTTGATATTCATAATAAGATAATATTTTCTCTTTTAAGTGACAATGAGTTTTCCATATGTTGAGACAAATATTGTGAATACAATCTTCTTTCAATGTTTCTGGAATATCATACTGAGAGTCAGACAAAGGCCAAAATGTGACTGTTATTTCACCTTTTTCTAGTTTTTTTCTCATATTCAGTACTTCCTCTTTGTCATTCGATGAATATTCTTCTACTTGATTGGACCAAATATGGTGTTTCTTTGTTGCTTCATCGTATTCAACAAGACTGGTAGAAAATTCATTTGTAAAATTAGAAGATGAATGAACCAGGGGTGGTTCATAGAATGACCTACACCCTGGGTTATCTTCTGTTTGAGAAAGTATTTCACCTGCTAATGGTACGGAATTATACATGACTGGCCTCACATTTTCAAGTTCCTTAAGATAAGAGAGCTTTCTTGTTACTGCATTTTCCATTGAAGAATTTTATAGGCAATTTGAATTACTACTGCGGAGAGGACTTTCATAGCTAAATTCATCATCATGGGGTGTATCACCATAGTGGGTTACAACAAAAGATGAAACTTCTTGCTCTTTGGTCTTCTGGCCACGCAGAGGGTTGTCGTGGCTCTCATCTGAAGATGATACTTCGAGATTGACTGAATTGTCATGAAGCAAGCCTTTATGAAGAATTGTATGATGAAGACCTTCAGAATTATTGTTGTTATTTCCAGAATTTGGAAATGAGAGAGTAGAATCTTGATATGTGACACATAATTTTCTGAGGGATTCAAGAACACCAGCATTGAGAAAGGCCTTATTGCAGATTGGTTGTTGATTTTTCAAATGTGCAAGATGGTTCTTTTTCATGGATGCCTTCTTACTCACATTGGAAACCACTTTTTGATGAATGTGGTTATTATGGGAAGGCTTAAGTGCCTACTCACAATAAATGGTCAGGTTAGGTGGATTATATCCATTTAAATCAATTGTTTGTGCCTGACATGATTGTCCGTATGACATGGGGGAGTATTCCCCCATGTTGAGCCCTCTGGAAGATTGTTGAATTCTTCCTATGATTTCTGTTTTAATAATCACAAATCATCATTTCTTAATCCAGTTGGATTTCTCATATACATAATCACAATCTCTTAGTGAATCTGTTTATATTGGTTGGTTCATGTTTTTATCTCTTTGTTATTTATTTTCAAGTATTATGGAAGTCTTCTGGATCAAACAGACACTTTGTGTTCTGTTAAGTGAACGGTCGCACCGATCCATATCAAAAGACAAAGGTCGCACTGATCCATATCAAAAGTCAATGGTCGCACCGATCCATAACAAAAGACAATTGTCACACCGATCCATATCAAAAGACAATGGTCGCACCGATCCATATCAAAAGACAACTGACACACTGATGCTGATCAAATGAGTCATCGATCATGACACACCGATGCTGATCATCTGAGTCACCGAAGATGTCTCACTGATGCTGATCAAATGAGTCACCGATCATGACACACTGATGCTGATCAAATGAGTCACCAATCATGACACACCGATTATGATCAAATGATTCATCAATCATGACACACCGATGCTGATCATCTGAGTCACCAATCAGGACACACCGATGTCTAGCCACCGATGCTGATGCTGATGACCTACCAATCACTTGACTAACCGATAGTCATAAATAGCTGTTTGAATTTCTCTATCTTTATTTAATCTAACCAACGGTCATATTAGGAATATTTTAATGCTCTGTCATTTATTTAATGAAGGTTGTTGGATGTCAGGGAACCGTACCTCGTACCTACAAAAAGAAATCATTTATTTTTCTGGTGGTCGTGCTATAAATACAAGAAGTCCCTATGGGTGAAAATATACCCTATGTGACACAACAAGACACATATGAGTGCAAAGAGAGGTGGATGAGAAAGTTACAGAAGACACAGAACCTCATACACACACAAGCTTACTCAAGAAGAGTTTTGTACATTCACGAGGACATTAAAGAACTTCATCGACTACATTTCTCACTATCTCTGAACCTGGATGCCAAGAAGACGACACTCTGTTTTTCGGACAAAAACCAGAAGAAGACTGAGAACCATTTCTGATAAAACTTAAGGAGTCCAAAGCTTCACTGAAATCAATAGAGCCATTTCTAAACTCTACATTGCTACTCTGTGATTCATTATTTTACATTTCAAGAAGTGTGTGTTATCTACTGTATTTAACACACACACTGTCTCCTGTACTTTAACTGGAGGATCTGTAAATCCTCAGCAAACTCTTTGCATCTTTCATTTCCCACAGTAGTAGTTTTAGAGGTCGGGTGTGACCTGGACAGCTGGTTGTTGTTGTTCTGTTTCCCACGAATAACAATGGTAGAGGTCTTGGACCTGGATAGTTGTAAACTGTTGTGAACCTCGATCCAGGGTGTGGATCAAATTTATATAAATTTTTGAGAGGACTAAGTCTCGGCTTAAGACTGAACCTCTTGGTTATATTTGTTGTTCTATATCATTCAAAGTTATTCCTTTTTATTCCACTGCTAATTACTTTAAAACCAAAACTGTTTTAAAGTCAATTTGATAATTAAACTCGCAAGTGTTTATATTAGTTGTAAATCAGTAAGTTAGTTTCAAAAGATAATCAACACATCTGTTATGATTAACTGGGAAATAATCAATCCCTTGAGAACCCGACAGAACCTTTACATTGATATAAATTCCCTACAGTTTAATTCTGTATTTTATTTGGGGGTTTTTAAGACAAAGTTTTTAAAACAAGAATTTTAATAGGAACTCAATTCACCCCCTCTTGAGTATCCACTCCGACCAACAATTGGTATCAGAGGCTATTTAAATATTTTCTAAAGTACTATGTTTTTCAATTGTGATTTTATTTGTATTTTAAAGGTCTTAAAATTTCTGTTATTTCTAAATTTTTATCTCTTTAAAATCTTTGCTTTAAGTAAGCTATCATAGATAATAGACTGGAAGGTGTTTCTACCAATAAACCACCATTTTTTCATGGAACTAACTATGCTCAATGGAAAATCAAGATGAAATTTCATTTAGAGAGCATGGGTTTTGATATTTGGACTACTATAGAATCAGAATATAAAATTCGTACTACTGTTAGAACTACTAGGAATGAATCTACTAAAGCTGCCTACAATAATAATTGAAAAGATAAGAATGACTTGTACTGTGCTTTAGGAGATGAGGAATTTAATAGAATATCTGCCTGTAAAACTGATTATGAAATTTGGGATACCTTAGCCATTTCTCATGAAGGAAAAAATAATGTTAAGTAAATAATATTGAATACTTATACTATTAATTATGATATTTTTAAGATGAAACCTGATGAACCCATTTCTGACATGTATCTCAGGTTTAATGAAATTTTCAACACAATGGCTTCTCTGGGAAAGGATGTTCCATCAAAGGAACAAATAATGAGAATTCTGAGATGTCTACCTGAAAGATGGAGAGGAACTTCTGTCTCCATTAGAGAATCTGGTGATATTGGTGAACTGCCAGTTAAGGAACAAATTGGTAAGTTGATGATGTATGAAGAGGAACTGAAGGTTAACAAAGAATAAGAAGATATACCTAGAAGAAATTCTGTTGCTTTCAAATATTCAACTTCAACGAACAAGGATAAGGAGAAAATCCATGTTATAAATGAAAGTTCAAGCTGTTAAGATAGTGAAAGTGCTTCTGATAGTGATGTTGAGATGGCTCACATAGCCAGAAGGATTAAGAAGTTTTATAGGAAGAAGAAGTTTTCAGAAAATCAAATTATAAAGGTAAGTATGAAAACAAGGGACATTGGAAAAAGGATTGGAGGAAATCTGACAAATCAGATGAAGTTGTCTACTATGAGTGAAAAAGAAAGGGACACATAAAAGCAGACTATCCAAAGATGAAGTACAAGAAGAGGTATGAATACAAGGACAATAAATTTAAGAAAGACAAGAAGGCTACTTGGAGTGTTTCTGAGGATAGCTCCACTGAATCTGAAGTTTCTAAAACTGAACACGGAAATAAGGCAAACATGTGTTTTATGACAAACACCTCTGAGGTAACATCTAAAACTCCTGCTTTAAATTCATATTATTCTGAAGATGATTCTGACTCATAAAACATGTCAAAATCTGAACTGTTTGAATATTGTGATATGTTAGAAGAAACTTGTAATGAGCTGAAAGACAAATACAAATGTTTACAGAAACAGTATGCTTTAACTGTTAAACATAAATCTGATCTTGATATTGAAATGGAAAATAATGCTCAGTTGCTTAAAGAAAACACTGAACTGAAATTATTTAATGAGCAACTTAATAAAGACTTAAAAAAAATTATAAATGGTAAATATACTCTTACACAGATGCTAGGTAAGCAAATAGCACCTAGATACACTACTGGTATAGGATACCAACCTGGAAAAAGGAAAATTACCAAAACCAAATTCATTCCTAAATCTGGACAGAATGTAGCTAGTTCTGAAACATTATATGCTTCAACTAGTTATATTCATAGATATGGATCTAATAAGGTTTATCTTTCAAAATTTGTTGACTCTAGAAATATTATGAGACCCATTAGACAAATTTGGGTACATAAGTATTATTGGCTAACCTGTCTGGACCCAAGAATATCTGGGTACCAAAATCATTTCCTATCTAAATTTGTTTTGTAGTGAACCTGCTTAAAGACCTCCTGTAGAAAGACTTGGTATTTGGGCAATGGATGTTCAAGACATATGTCAGGAGACTTCTCATGCTTCAAGAGTCTAGTGAAAGTTGATGGAGGGTTTGTCACTTTTGGTGATAACTCTAAAGGGAAAATCATCAGCTTAGGCAAGATTGGTAACACTAACTCAGTATTAATTTCTAAAGTTTTATTTGTTGATGGACTTAAATACAATTTGTTAATTATTTCTCAGTTATGTGATGATGGTTTTTATGTTAAATTTAAAATTGATTATTGCAATGTTTTTAATTCTAAAAATGCTTTAGTGTTTTCTGCTTTAAGAAATGAAAATTTTTATGCTGTTTATTTAAATTATTTAGCTAAGCAGAATATTACTTATTTAAATGCTTTTCATAAAGAGTCTTGGATTTAGCATAGAAGATTAGGACACTGCAATGTGCATTCACTTAGAAAACTTTCTAGGAAGAACTTAGATAGAGACCTACCTATACATGAATTTCTAGAAAAAAAAGTTTGTAATCCCTGTAAAAAGGGAAAGAAACATATAGTTTCTTTTAAATCAAAGAAAGAAGTTTCAACTTATCAACCTCTCGATTTGGTTCACATAGATTTATTTGGACCTTCCTGAGTTTCTAGTTTAAATGGGAAGAACTATGACTATGTTCTTGTAGATGGCTTTTCTAGATATACTTGGGTATATTTTCTAGCTCACAAAAGTGAAGCTTGTTCTTGCTTTGTAAAATATTCCAAGTCTTTAGAAAACCTTAGTGGACTTAAAATTAAAACCCTGAGAACTGATCATGGTCGTGAGTTTGAAAATCATGAGTTTGAATCTTACTGCTCACATAGTGGCTATAGTCACAAGTTCTCTGCCCCTAGGACACCCCAACAGAATGGTGCAGTAGAAATGAGGAATAGAACCCTACAAGAAATTTCTAGGACTGTGATTTTTGAGTATGACCTACTTGTTTATTTTTGGGCTGAAGCTATCAACACAGCTTGTTATATTATCAATAGAGTCCTAATTAGACCTATTCTTAAGAGGACCCCTTATGAGTTGTGGAACCATAGGAAACCTAAGGTTAACTACTTTAGAGTTTTTGGCTATAAAGTTTTTATTCATAATACTATAGACAATCTCGACAAATTTGCATCCATGAGTGATGACGGAATTTTTCTAGGTTACTCTATTTCTAGTAAAGCCTATAGAGTTTTCAATAAGAGAACCACATGTGTGGAAGAATCTTTTCACATAAAATTTGATGAAACTGATCCAAATGAACCTAATACCACTCTTGAAAATCGTGAAGACGATCTCTCTGTTTTGAACCCTAATGATAAAGACAGTGGACCTATAGTTAAAACATCTAGTTCTGGAAATTTTCCAGAACCTGCTTCTGTTGAACCTCAACCTGTAGATGAACCTGAAATCTCCAGCCCTACCTTTTCTAGACCAACTAGGATTCTAAAGAACCATCCTTTAGATGCTGTTGTTGGTAATTTAGATAGAGGAACATAGACTAGAGCTTCTCTAAGAAATTAGGTTGAACATAAAGCTTTTCTTTCACAGTTAGAACCTAAAAAAATAAATGATGCTATCAATGATGCATTTTGTGTAATGGCTATGCAAGAAGAAATAAATCAATTTGAAAGAAACAAAATCTGGAAATTAGTAGAAAGACCTAAGGATACTATAACCATAGGCACAAAATCGGTGTTTAGAAATAAAGTTGATGAATCTGGAAACATCATTATAAACAAAGCTAGGCTAGTTGCCCAATGTTACAATCAAGAAGAAGGAATTGACTATGAGGAAACCTTTGCACATGTAGCTAGATTAGAGGCTATTAGGATCTTACTTGCCTATGCATCACATATTAATTCCAAGTTATATCAAATGGATGTGAAAAGTGCTTTTTTAAATGGTTTTATTGTTGAAGATGTTTTTGTAGAACAACCACCTGGTTTCTCAAATCCTCATTTTCAAAATAATTTTTTTAAACTTTTTAAAGCTTTATATGGTTTAAAACATGCTCCAAGATCTTGGTATGAAAGACTTTCAAACATTCTTATTTCAAAAGGATTTACAAAAGGAATAGATGATCCCACTCTTTTTATAAAAATGATTTCAAAAGATGTGTTAATAGTACAAATCTATGTTGATGATATTATTTTTGTATCTTCTAAAAATTCTTTATGTACTGATTTTTCAAAGGTTATGAAAAATGAGTTCGAAATGAGCTTAATGGGAGAGCTTAAGTATTTTCTTGGATTTCAAATCTTTCAAACTAAAGATGGTATCATTCTAAATCAATGTAAATATACTAAGGATTTACTAAAACGTTTTGGTTTGGATATTAGTAAGGAAAGTGATATACCTATGAGTACTACCTCTATATTGGATGTTGATGAAACTGGGAAACCAGTTGATCAATCCTATTACAGAGGTATGATTGGGAGTTTACATTATCTTACTGCTAGTCGACTAGATATTATGTTTAGTGTGTGTATGTGTTCTATATTTCAAACTAATCCTAAAGAATCACACTTACTAGCTGTTAAAAGGATTTTTAAATATCTTAAGTATACTGTGAATTTAAGTTTGTTTTACCCAAAACGGCAATAATTTGACCTAACTAGTAATTCAGATGATGAATTTGCTGGATGTAAGTTAGATAGGAAAAGCACATCTGGAACATGTCATTTACATGGAATGTCCCTAGTATCATGGTGTAGTAAGAAACAGAACTCAGTGGCATTTTATACTGCTGAAGGAGAATATATAGCTGCTGGTAGTTGTTGTGCACAAATTCTGTGGATGAAACACACTTTATTTGACTATGGATTTTATTTTAAACATGTTTCAATTAACTGTGACAACACTAGTGCAATCAACATATCTAAGAACCCTGTGTATCACTCTAGGACTAATCACATTGATGTCAGACATCACTTTCTAAGAGATCATTATCAGAAAGGTGATATTTATCTAGAATTTATTAGTCCTGAACATCAATTTGCTGATATTTTTTCAAATCCTTTATGTTCTAAAAGAATTAATTTTATTAAACAAGAATTTTGTATGATCGATCTATGAAACCGATCTGTGAAACTGATCTGTGAAACCTATCTGGGAAACTGATATGTGAAACCGATCTGTGAAACTGATTTGTGAAATTGATCTGTGAAACTGATATGTGAAACTGATCCGTGAAACCGATCTGTGAAACTGATCTGTGAAACCGATCTGTGAAACTGATCTGTGAAACGGATCTGTGAAACTAATCTATGGAACCGATCTGTGAAACTGATCTATGAAACTGATCTGTGAAACTGATCTGTCAAACCGATCTTTCTTTCTATTACTTTTTATTATGTTTTAATTAAGTAATTACTTTTATCGTTATTATGGAAACCCTAAATGATGAAATAAATGATACACAGCTATTTCTATTCCCCAAACCATCGACCTTTCACTTCCTGCCAAGCCTTATTTTCTCTCTTCTCCTCTACTTCGAACCTTCGAACTCATGCGTTCTCCATAATCTTCAAATGGCTAAGCAAAAGAGACTAAGAAAAGGATCAGAAAGTCATGTACCTTCAAATTGTGCTCGAGGCGAGTCGAGTAGTACCACTCAAAGATCAGTAAATCCGAACCTAGAAACTCGGATTGTTGATGTAGAAAAGGAAGTCAGTTCCGCCTGGCTTTTGACAAGTAAGTCATTGATGTTACATGTTTTAGAATCGGAAGGATGGAAAAACTGGTTCTCAGATAACACTCGTGTATACTACCCAAGCTAGTGCATGAGTTTTATATAAATCTTCAAGTTACATTAGATGGTGTAGAGGCTGCCATAATGTCTTCTGTAGTGAAAGGAAAGAAAATATCTTTTTCATCTAAATAATGGGCTGAATGTTTAGATGTACCCCATGAGGGTCGGTATGAGGATTATGCTGGAAACATGCTTCCAACCACTGAATACTTCTCTTATGAGTCAGCTTTAGAGCTTTTGACTAGAAATAGAGAGTCAAGGAGAATCATAGCCTCAGAGTTGGATGGTGAATGTAGACTTCTCTTTACGTTTATTCAGCACCGAATTTTCCCCATGAAAAGAGATTTTTCTGTTGTAAAATACCAGGATGTTTTTCTATTGTTTTTGCTAAATACCCATGAGAAGATCAATTTGTGTAGATATCTAATGGTGCCCATAGCTAGAATGGTGAAACCTTCTAAGAAAGCCACTGCCCTGTTCTATTCCAAAATGATCTCTGCTATGTTAAAGAATCTGGAATGTGTTGATGAAGCTGATGAGAAAGCTGAATCTGATAGTTCTTTTTGTGTTAACAATGAAAATTGTAAAAGGATGAAAATAAACTGGATCCCATGGAAGAAATGTTGGGTTGCTGATGAGGACAAGTTGTATGAGTCCTACAATCCCACTGATCATGAAAATATGCCAAAGGGTTTAATAGACCTTGGTTTGAAATCAGATGAAGAGCCAATTTACTCTGATGATGAGGAAGAAGTAGATGTTGAAAGGAATAAGGACACTGAAGAGTCTGGTAAACAAGGGATGGAAGAAGCTGAAACAGAAGAAGGAAGTATGTCACCTCCTGATGATAGGAGTGATCCTGATACTGTGAGCCCTAAGAGAAGAGTGGACTTTGGATCTACTAGTCCACCTTTACCCTTACCTGAATCAGAACCAGTTCTTGGTGATGAAGAAACTAGTGAAACTGAAGTATCTAACAGTGAAGTTTCTGTGAAAAATGGAAATGGGAAGGGAGATGATGATGATGATGATGGTGGTGGTGATGATAATGATGATGATAGTGATAACCTACAAGTGGATGGTCATGATGTAACTCCAACAGAAACACATCAAACTGTACCAGAAACAAATGCCAATGGCAAGAGAGATTCTCTAGAAATCAGTGGAAAAGCATGTTATGATAAACTGAAATATACTCTGTGTGCAGCTGTCTGGGATGATTACCCTGGTTTTGCTATTTTGGGTTTAGAGTATTCTGAATAGGAAGAGGAAGAATCATAATCTAATGAAGGTGTGAAGGAAAGGCAACCATTTGAGGCAAGGTCTACTCATGATGTTGATGTTGTAGATGTTCAACTACCTAGTTCTACTGTCTCTCAGTCTGATTTTGATAAGTTCAAAATTGAGTTTCTTGCTGCTGTGAGAGATACAGTCAGAGAAGAAATTTCAAATGCTATTAGACCAGACCTGGCCAATACTGGTGAGTTTATTGGCAGGCACATAGCCTCTCTAAATCAGATTCTGAAGGATCTACAATCTGACTTAGTTTCTTTATCAAATGAATATAGATCAACCATCTCTTGTATGATGGATGTGTTGAGGAATCTGATTGAACATCTTAAAAAGTCTGATATGAGAAAGTTGAAAGCTGAGATAACTCAGATAGTTGTTCAAGCCAGTACAGCCAAAGTAACAAAGATCACTACTCATGAGCTAGAGGCTCTAAGGCAGATTGTGCATGATGAATTGGCCGCCATTAGACAATTTCTTGATTTGGACTCATTGAGGAAGATAAATGAGCACAGTGATCACATTCATAAGATGGTAACAGTATATTCAGCAGATGCCACTAAATCTTAGAGAGAGTTCAAGGAAAAGGTTGACCATTACTTTTCAATGATTTATACAAATCATGAGATGACCACGAATTTCAAAGTGTTGGATGATAATCTGAAACTACCTCCTGTCACTCAAGCTTTCAAGACTCAAGTTCGTCAGTTGCAAGATTTTACTCCTACCTTAGAACGGTTCATGGAGAATAAGGATGATTTTGAGAAGGCTATACAGTATGGTGCAGAAGTTATTCAGAATTTCATAAATGTTTTGAAGCCTTATCTGAATGCACAAGCCACTGCCATTGTACTTCCTACTGCTGACCCTCTCAGTGCCTCTGATGTTGCTCCAAATCAGATCTCCGTTGCTCAAGATCTATCTCAACTCCGACCAGTTCCTCAGCAATCTTCTAACCAGCTGCTACTGCTCCATAAAAAATCCCTGTGGCATCATCTCCTCCACCTTCCCGAGTCATCTTACCACCTTTTCAAATTCTCCCAGTTCAAACTGCCTCCATGCCTTCCAACTTACCAACCATTGATCCTTCTGACAAAGGAAAAGCCTCGTTACATTCCCAGAAATAGTTGTGTCTTTTTGTTGATAGGGTGACCAATGTTTTGTTTGTACTTTGATGTACTTTGAAAAACTTCTTTTCTCTCTCTCTATTCTCTATGATTCCTTATTTTAATCTCTCCTTTATATGTTTTCACTCCTTTTTGATTATCCCAAAGGGGGATATTTATATCTATGGGGGAGAAACATACTATGGCAGGGGGAGAAATGTTTACATAAATATACAAAGGCATAAATTCAGGGGGAGATTTATATCTCATTATGTTTTTATTCTTATTCTGCCTTGTCACTAGTATTGATGATATATTATTTTTATTTATGGATAAGATTTGTGATTATCAAAAAGGGGGATATTGTTGAGCCCTCTGGAAGATTATTGAACTCTTCCTATGATTGTTTTTTTAATAATCACAAATCATCGTTACTTAATCCGGTTGGATTTCCATATACATAGTCACAATCTCTTAGTGAATCTGTTTATATTGGTTGGATGATGTGTTTGTCTCTTTGTTATTGATTTTCAAGTATTCTGGAAGTCTTTTGGATCAAACAGACACTTTGTGCTCTATTAGGTGAATGGTCGCACCGATCCATGTCAAAAGACAACAGTCGCACCGATCCATATCAAAAGACAATGGTCGCACTGATCCATATCAAAAGACAACTGACACACCAATGCTGATCAAATGAGTCACCAATCATGACACACCGATGCTGATCATATGAGTCACCGAAGATTTCTCACCGATGCTGATCAAATGAGTCACCGATCATGACACACCGATGCTGATCAAATGAGTCACCGATCATGACACACTGATGCTGATCATCTGAGTCACCGAAGATGTCTCACCGATGCTGATCAAATGATTCACCAATCATGACCCACTGATGCTGATAAAATGAGCCACCGATCATGACACACCGATGCTGATCATCTGAGTCACCGATCAGGACACACCGATGTCTAGCCACCGATGCGGATGCTGATGACCTACCAATCACTTGACTCACCGATAGTCATAAACAGCTGTTTGAATTTATTTATCTTTATTTAATCTAACCAATAGTCATATTAGGAATATTTTAATTCTCTGTCATTTATTTAATGAAGGTTGTTGGATGTCAGGGAACAGTACCTCGTACCTGCAAAAAGAAATCATTTCTTTTGCTGGAGCTCATGCTATAAACACATGAAGTCCTTGTTGGTGAAAATATACCCTATGTGACACGAGGAGACACATATGAGTGCAAAGAGTGGTGGATGAGAAAGTTACAGAATACACAGAACCTCATACACACTCAAGCATACTCAAGAAGAGCTTTTTACATTCACGAGGACATTAAAGAACTTCATCGAATACATTTCTCACTATCTCTGAACCTGGATGCCAAGCAGATGACACTCTGTTTTTTAGACAAAAACCAGAAGAAGACTGAGAACCATTTCTGATAAAACATAAGGAGTCCAAATCATCACTACAATCACTAGAGCCATTTCTAAACTCTACATCTCTGCTCTGTGATTCATTATTTTACATTTCGAGCAGTGTGTGTTATCTGCTGTATTTAACACACACACTGTCTCCTATACTTTAACTGGAGGATCTGTAAATCCTCAGAAAACTCTTTACATATTTTCTTTCCCACAGTAGTAGTGGTAGAGGTCATGTGTGACCTGGACAGCTGGTTGCTGTTGTTCTATTTCCCACGAATAACAGTGGTAGAGGTCTTGGACATGGACAGTTGTAAACTGTTGTGAACCTCGATCCAGGGTGTGGATCAAATTTATATAAATTGTTGAGAGGACTAAGTCTCAGCTTGAGACTGAACCTCTTGGTTACATCTGATGTTATATATCTTTCAAAGTTATTCCTTTTTATTCCTCTCGAATTACTTTAAATCCAAAACTTTTCTAAAGTCACTTTGATAATTAAACTCGCAAGTGTTTATATTAGTTGTAAATCAGTAAGTTAGTTTCAAAAGTTAATCAACTCTTCTGTTATGATTAACTGGGAAATAATAAATCCCTTGAGAACCCAACATAACCTTTACTTTGATATAAATTCACTACAGTTTAATTCAGTATTGTATTTGGGGGTTTTTAAGACAATGTTTTTAAAACAGAAATTTTAATTGGAACTCAATTCACCCCCCTCTTGAGTATCCACTCCGACCAACACCACATGACACTCCTGGGATGGAACATAGGTGTGTATCTTCTTCGAAGTGACATGTTGATGAGTCACTCTACTGATAGGGATAGATTTAGGTATCATCACAGTGATTTCGTTGAAGTTATAATATTCTGACAGGTATCCAGAATATGGGCAGGGATTTGCTTCTGCTCTTTCACCATTGTCAGAATGTTCTTGGTTACTTCAGCTGCTGGAATGAGAATATACGTCCATTTCATGTCTGGAGTAGGTGTATGTGCCAACTTCTGTACTCCTTTTCCTGTCAACAGATATTGATAGTACATATTCATAGGGGTAGAGAGTTGAGTCTGCTCCAAAAATTGTCATTGATGCTTTCCGACTGACTTCTCTGGGTGCTACCAAATGAGACTATTAGTAGACTTGATGAACATTGGCAGGTGTATGTGTCTACTAGATACTCCCCATCAAGTATGGCTAATAGGTTTCCTTCAATACTGGAAGACGAGATTGCTGACAGTATTTGGGATTGTAAGAAGGTGTATGTGCTTATTTACAGGTGGCCACCACATTTGGTTGGTGAGCTTCTTTGAATGCAGTCAAATGAGCCCGATGACTGACAAATTAATTATAAGCAGGTTTATGTGCCTGCCTATATTACTCTGTCATAATTTCCTAGCGGAATTGGTGTGTTACTACCAAACGAGTCTGCTGGGCAGTGAAATTAGGACAAACAAGTGTATATGCCCACTCATTGTTTTCCATGAAGTTAGCTTGAAGGACTTCTCCGGAGGGGGAAGAAGTAATAGCCTTCTCCCTATTGAATGATTTTCACCACTGGTGGTTCTTCTAGCATGATCGTGTCTGAGAAACCTGAGTTGAACCCCTATAGGTGATACCCTCATCATGTTGAGAGTGCACTACCACACGAGTATGGCGGTGATTGTTGGTGGGAGTCCTCAGGAAGGACTCATGTCTTCTTGAACTGTGGCCTTGAGTGACCTCTTCATTCACCTCCCTATAATATGGGAGGAACTGGTTGTTGCGTTCTGGGGATAATGAAACGAAATGGTTGGAGACGGTGGTTAGCATCGCCTTCTTCTTGACCATCGGTCATCACTGTCCGGACAAATAGGGTGAATTGTTAACTTAGAGGGCTTTTCAAGCGGTCTCTAGAGTCGGGATAGTACAGTTTTGACGGTATTCCCTCACCAGCACATTCGAGACCCTATTTTGAAGATGTTGATTAGGTGATTTTGTCCACAGAGCAGACGAGGATCCAACAAGAGTAGCGGTTAAATCATGCATAGGTGTTAACTTTAATGAAGCCATTTTTTTATTGCATAGATATCTTGGAAAAGAGTGCATGTTTGATATAACAGACATAATCAAGATAATTTGGCTAGATTACATCTTTCGGATGAACAGATAGGTGTTTAATTTCTTTGTTTGGTACTCATATTAAATTTAATATGGGCCCAAAAAATAAGTAAAACGTCATTTTAACTTGGTTAAGGATTCACGTCGGGTTCACTGTTTTTTGTTTCTTCAAGAAATGGGGATGACCTTGTTTGTTTGATGTTCAAACTTTCCAATTGGGTTCTAACGTGTTTTTTCGTAGAGTTGAAAACATTCAATGACTCTATATCCATCTAGACTTACATTCCAAAGGTAGGTTCTCATTAGTCATGGACCAATGAGGCTTAATAATTTTCATTGGTCAAGAGGATGGGAGGTCAGGATCATAACACCTTTTTGGGGGGAATTATTACCTACTCTGGGACTCTCTTATAGATTTAATTTATCTTCAGGAATCCTTATTAATTCACCAAGTATAAAAAATGTTGTTTTAATTTAGATTTAGAAATCAATGGTTGATATGTATGATATTTAGAGAATATTTTATATGTATTTGAGTTTCTTCATTGATGGAGAATCATCTAAATGTATTAGATATTCTTAGTCAATGGTATCCTTCAATACATTATATATAAATATATTTGTCATTATGATGAGAAAATTGATTTTAAAGCCACTCAGTGGGGCACTGGATGTTTATTGTCCTTCAAAAAGACATGGATTATTTCAGAGCTGGGATCGTACCCACAGATGGGATACCTATATATCTTTGTTAAAAAAAAGAATCAGAACCCACATATTTCGATAAAATAATATTTTGTTTATGCATGGATAATGGCCTAGAAAGAGATTTCATGATTACATTCACACTCTAAGCTCACGTGAGTCATGCTCTGTGGGAGAAACAAGAGGTATCAGTAAATTTGACGATGGATCCCTGAAAGATGTAGTTATGAGAAATGATATGGGGATTAGGTATGTATAACTTCCAAGGTAAATAGAGACCAAGACTTAAGAAATAAGCCCAAGAATCAGGGTCCATAAATTTATTTGTATTTAATAGAGATTTGGAATTTTAAATTGGGACTTTCTCTTGAAAAGGAAGCCTAAATTTAGTGTTACTTATGATTGAGTTTTATTCCTATGAAGGAAACCCAAATCAAAATAATTTAGATTAGGGATTACTACTGAGAAGGAGGCCTAAGTTAAAGGAAATTACGATTGGGACTTACTCAGGAGAAGGAGTCCCAGGTTAAAAGGATTAGGACTCGGGCTTAATCCTATGAAGGAAGCCTAGGTTAAGGATATTCTCATTTTAAATGATGAGATTATATAGGAAACCTCTAACCATGGTGACATAAAAGTTGTATGTCATGAGGTTTTAGGAGAGGTTCTCACAAAATTTCTTTTAGATAAGGAAGCCAAGAAAGGAAGAATTCCATAAAAACGGATTTGAAGGCTATAACGTGAAGAAGAGAGGTGGATTTGAGAAAAGGAGGTGACTAGGAAGAAGGTGCACAAGTATTTTTCTAGCGCACATGTCCTGGTTGCGCAAGTAGACTTGCGCGACATGAGTTTCCTTGGGCGATGAATAACCTATAGGGTAATACTTGGGAGACATTGAACTCAAGCACATAGTATCATCCCTAAAGGATTCCAGAAGTGTGGCGTGCAAGTTCCCTTGATAAGGCAAGGTGGCACGAAAGTGTCTTCATTTACATTAAGGCGTGGACACTTAGGCACGCATGTGTTGATGAATTTTAACACTTATTCCTTATTCATCCTCTTTAGAGCTTCCATTATAGGTAAATAATTACCTTATAAGTGTTCAGAAGATGTCAGAAAAAGACTTCGGTGACCAGGGCTTGAATTAGTGTTTTGGAAAATTCATCCACAAAATGGGGGGCCCACAAGGGCTATTTATATACCACTGGGTAGCTTGGGTGAAATAAGGAATAGGGTGCTCAAGTGACTTGCGTGACCCATATGTGGAGCGCAAGTAACTTGCGCAGCCATAAGGAAACTTGCTCGACCACTTCTTGAAGGGTTCCATGTTCATGCCTTTGTCAATTTTTGATGTTCTTCAAAGGATGACTCTTTTTGTTCTTAAGGTATTCCCATTTTCCATTAGTTTAGACTTTTTGACAGAAAGGAGCATAAAAAATGATGTTTAATAATCCCATTCTTATTACGTGGGTTATGCTATGATGTATGATTTATGATTTTGTAGATAACATAAGAATGGTTTCATTATGAGATGTATATCTCTCTCCAATGAATTGGTTAAAGATTTATATCTAATGAGATATATATGGCTATAATGACAAGTAAAATCTGGTTTAGTAATACATGTTTGGAATGACAGGTAAAGACGGTTCAGTAATGGATTATGTCCACAATGATGGTCTTGGAAGCAATGCTTAGGATACTATGGACATAATATCATGTGATTAATGGTTTTCCACAATAACATGATTCATTCCCATGTTAATTTATCATGATTATTGTTACGTTGTGATCTATGCCTTATGTATTGCCAATATTTATTTAATTACTCGTGATTTTGATGTTTTATGTTCATGTTTTTACGTTCAAATGTTTATGGGTTGTTTTATGTTCTCCATGTTTTCCCTTACTGAGCATTTGAGCTCACCCTTTTTATTATTTCTTTTCCCAAGGATATGAAGAAAGGTTTTAGCTAATAAAACAAAATGGGAAGATCTTTTTGGGAGACATTGAAGATCTTTCACCATGATTAGAAGATTATGTTCCATGTTTCCAAAGAAACTAATCTATTATGGTCCTTGGGTGTCTATTTTTTGTAATCTATTAAGTATTCCAAAAAAGAAATGTAATTTTCATGTACGTTAAGATTAGGTCTCTACAGTCATTAACCATATTACCTTCGAGGTAATTCATTAGTGAAAAATGAATCACATCGCCTCACAATGTGGTAGTTCACCGTACAATTAGAGGGATGTTATTGTATCCCCTATAGAATGAAAATAAAATGAAATATATTTATGATATAATTACTAAATAGGTATAATAATGTTAAAAATTTAATATATATACTTTATATCCATCATTACCCCCAATCGTGAGAGGTGGTAATCGGAAAAAAATAACAATTGTTCACTAGGTGGTAGTCTATCGTGCAAACGAATAATGATTTTGTAACCCGTTTCATAGAAGAAGAGACAAATTTAGGATAAGAAATTAACATAATAAAATATCATTATGTTTAATATATTTATTTTATTATATAAAAATATTTCAATAATAATTTAATGAGTTGTGGAAAAAATTAAATAAAAACACTCATTGAAGAACGTTACATCTTTTTAGGTAACATTTTTTTGTTTACACCTAAAAAATCCTTGGTTATATTGATGAACAATATATATATTGTAGGTTGTGATGATATAAGTATAGAATTTTTTTCAGTTATTGGGAAATCCAAATGGTTTTGAATGTGTTAATATTAGTGGGGAGCGGTGAACTTTAATATGTGGGGTGGGTGGGATGCCTGCACTTTTTGAAAAAGAACGAATTATAACCATGGTTTTTCTTGACACAAGGCTCCAATAATAGATAAGTATCAATTATATAATTCATAATTTCTAAATATGGTTATAAAGATTATTTTTTACATGTTTTTATGTCATTTGAACACTTATCTTTTTATTTTAACCCATGAGAAATCCATTTTTACCTTAACTTTGGTAATTAGTTTTTACAATTTTAACTATTAATGTTCGTAAAATATTTTTTTACCAAATTAAAAGATATAATTTATGTTGATTAAAAATATGTTATCTGTTTTACCAAATTCATTTCTCAAAAGCGAATGTTTTCAAATTAGAACAAAACTCAAAGACGTGATAATAATGCGGGTTTTTGAGGAGAGTATTTTTTTGAGTAAAGATGGATTTATATTAACTCTATTTGTAATAATAACAATTTTATGAAACTAAATTATTATTTAATTAAATATAATATATAAATTTAATGTAAACTATTTTACATTTTAATTAAATAAAATATATAAGAATTATGCATTTTGAGATAGTTTTTAAAAAATATCATTTTTAGACCCCAAATAAACTTATACTAAAAATGAATATAATGTTGATAAAAAATTAATAAATTTGAGTAAATAAAATTAAATAATAATTCGTTTACTATTCTTCATTTAAATTTTTTTGTGACTTTTAAAATTACATAATTTTTCTGAAATAAAATTCTTTTTAAAAATATCTGTATATTACACTATTCACTGAAAAATTAATATTTCCAAAAAAAATAAAATATTTCACCTTAATTTTATTTTTATTTTACTATTTCAAAAATAATTTTAATATTTTAAATTTAAAAATAAATAATTTAGAGATTAAAATTTTAGAAAATCCAAATAATAAAATAATTTAGGTAAAACTATTTTCCTTTTTATAAAATAATTTATTAATATTTTTATAACTAATATAACTATCAAATTAATATTAATAAATATAAAAATAATTTATTGTGTCGTTACATGGGATTTCACACAAAATGAGAATTATTTTCATGTAGTAGATTAACATATCAATTAATGGGTAATTTCCAAAACTAATCATACGGTGAGGGATCTATTATATCTATATAGAGTTATTGCCTCCTAAAAAAAATAATTTAAAACCATTTCAAGATGAGAAACGATGAATTAAAAGTTAGATACTATATCATTGAACTGATTTCTTAGATTAATTTTCCTAAGTGTATTTTTCTAATTTTTATAACACCCCTGAATAGTTAGGCAAGATGGGGAAAAGTAACACTCATTGTTTCCCAGGAATTAGAGCATATAAATTGGGTCTTGATTGATCATACGTCCATTTTCTATTATTTTTAATAAACATCAATGTAGTGTAATTAGTTAACCACATACATGTGTATGATTTGTTCTAGTATGGATTCTTTCAGTCCTTCTTGATTAATGATAATACTGTATAGAATTTAGTGGTGTGGGATTCTAAATGGTATATTTTATCCATAAAAACCACATCCTCAATTATTTATGACATTAGAGGGAATTAATGAGTTCTCATTTGTGCTCAAGTGAGAGGATAAGAACATTTAGAATTGATATTTTGATCAAGGCCACAGTTAATTTCTTAGGGATGCCATATTTTTGTACCAAGGGCCTATGTGTATTAACATAAGTTTGTTCCTTATATATATATTTTTATGTTGGGGTTTCCAATATAAATAATTTATTATCATATGATTTATTTTTTTGTGAAATTTTGAATTACTTAAGTTGGGTTATAAAATTCTACCCATATTTTGATGTTATCTAGATAGATATGCGTTTACTAACTATTCCTACAAGATGAAAGAATATAAATGAGTTATGAATGGTTTGGAAGTAGGTTTAAGTTCTCATTACAGTCACTGAACCACTAGTATTTTATTTTTTTCTATGTATATGGATTCAGTGGAGATGAATCTTGAATGTTTATATCTGTCATGATTGTATCTTCCCATACCTCCTCACCCTCTAGGACATCTTCTTCATCAACCCCAATTATGGTTAATGAGTTTGTGTCCTCATAAAAGTTATTAAATAAAAGAAATTTCTACTAGGTTGACGAATTTTTTCTATCCATATTAAAACTCTTCATCTAGTATGTATTTTTTATAGAGGGGTGGTGTCTATCCCTCCAATAATGGGGTTAGAAAGTTCAAAAGGGTTTGAAATATCATGGGAATTTGATGATATTATTCTTCTCTAAACATGTTGTTTTTATAAGGATTACATTTGAATTTAGATTGTTTTGATATGACTGATTTCCTTGGAATTACAAAGGGATCTGGGGTCCTAATTTTTTATTAATTTTTTCCTTGAGAATGAAGTGGTTCAGATTGATTGATTCTGAATTCATCCTATAATAAAACTTATATACACACCTGATTGAGACATCCTTCCATTCTCCCTCCTTCTCTAGGGATATCGTGGAGATTAAAGTTAGTTTTTTTAGAAGATTCCCAAATATGAAATTCCTTGAATCTATAATCCTTTGGAGGTATTTTTTATGATAAAATAGTATTCAATTCTATGTACAAATAATTGATGACATGGTAAATAGTATAGGTTGTTGTTGAGAAATATTTCTTTTGGCCTCCATGATATCGGTAGGAGTATGTTTCATTTTATTAAAATTATAATTTATACTAGAATATTTTTTTTCTTGAAGGAAAAATATTTATTCTTATTTTCCACTAAATCATATGGTTTTGTTCCTTTGTCTATTGAAAATGGGGATATTGCTACTATTGTATCTATTCATGGGGTGGCACCATGTGGTATTGTGGTGTTTTCATCACCAGAGTAAGTTTTGGTTTTCACTTGAACATGACCTCCTCAATCTCATATTTACCATAGAATTATCATGGTTAGTTAGAGTATGTTATATTTTTCTTTTTACCAATAGATATCATCTTCTAATATTTTTTATAAATTAGAAAATCTCAAAATCTATCTAGATACTTCATGGGAATTAGTGGTGTGTATAAATAATCTCAGATATTTTCCACATAAATCCCTTTAAATTTTCCTTACTAAACTTTATATTAAGAGCATATATAAAACCCTTCCCCTTGGATATGGATTATAAGACTTTTTAGTTGTCATATTGATTACAGTTTTGTTAGTCAAAGGTCATCTTCTTCCTTAGTATTAAGAAAAACTGATAATGGAAATGAAAATTAAGGTTCTAAAAGATTACAACAGACCTAATTGGATATTTATTATACAAGAGAAAAAAATCCTTCTATCCAATTTTTGTACAGATAATCTTATTTTAGTTTCTTTTGAATACTCAAGTGTCCCCATCATGGGGAAACATCATACATGAAGTGTTTTAAGTGTTTCCTTACGTCAAATATACAACTAAAGGTTGGGAAGGTGAGGTTTCCAGTGATGGGTGGGGAGGAGTGGAATACCTCATTTTGTGATATGGTTTCCACTATGGTTGTAATTATGTGTGTCATAATTTTATAGATTTAATTAAATAAACAAGAGAATCAATTGATTTTATCAATTTTGTTGGGATCATCACCAGATTAGATTCCTGAGTGGGGATTATAGTTTATGCCAAATAGGGTTAGTATGCATGTGTGGATATCAAAATCCATTCTCAGCTATCCTGGGGTTCTCAATAGAAATGATGTAATTTATTTTCCCATTAATTGAAACTATCAAAAGACCTCCACTATTGTGATTAGGTCTTCTAATTTTTTAGGCATGGATTTGGTCCTACGGTCAGGATCCACCATTACTGATTGTTATATTTTTAGTAATTGAAAAAAATATACTAATGTAATTGCATTGGAATATAACTAATAAATGTACATAGTTGGAGTATTTAACTTAATGAACTCATAATTTAATGGTTTCAGTTCCTTTATCTTGGTTTTTTATTATGTGTGATTCTTTCCAACAGAAAGAGTTTCAACATCCTTAGGTGGTGAGTGTGATATAGCCGCTCTTTTCAATTGATTTTATGTTAAATATTATTGGGTTGGTGGTAGCTAATTATTTGTAGATTTTTTTCTAGGTTTTCCAAATATGTCAAGTACACATTCCATACCCATGTTTATTTTTTGGGCCACCTATCAGGAAAATTTTCCTATATTTCGTTCCACTTCATCTGTACCAAGAAATTTATCATTTCTTGGGTTATAATTTATTTAATTCACTAATTAATATCATGAAACAAGAATATTATCCTTGTATAACTCAGACTATTGAGAGGATTGGTTGTAATCAAGGTACCCCTTTAGAGATATGTAATGAGTCTTAGTAATATCAGCCTTATTTACTGACCATTTCAGTTTCTGGCCCCAATGAGGCTCCATCTTCCCATTTTTTGTACTCTCTTGGTTCTACTTTGTACTTGTGATCTATAGATAGTCTCTATTGATTATCAATATTTGTGTACTTGATAGTGATTGTAGATCATGTTTCAATAGAAATGGTAGATTCCATTGATATAAGATATCCTCTCTTTATTTAGAGAAAACTGACCTCCAAAGTGGGGGGAATAATTCATATTTCCCTATGAGTTAGGGGATATTTGGTTCTTCCAAAATTATAATTTCATATTTCTATGTAATTAATGACACCAAGGGTGGGTTGATGTTAATTATTATTCATCCATACGGGATGTTATTTATTCATAATTATTGTACTATTAACTATTAGTGCATCAATTTTGATTTTTCCAAAATTTATTTCTACCTTGCTCTAAATTTTGATCATTTAATGAGAAAAAGATACAATCTATTGAGGCTCATTCAAAAGATTCATTATTCTTAAGATTAATCTTTCTCAAATAGGGGGCTCATTTCAATTTCTTCAATTTCTAATATATGACACTATTAATGTGTTTTTCCTACTATGTTTTCATTTTGGACCCTAGGAAATAATAGACTAATTTTTGATAGACCATATAGAATATTCAAGCCCCATACCAAATACTTGACCTAAGGTGATGAGTTTCCATTTTTCTCTCTTTGATGAACTACTTTGGCCGAAGAAAAAAATAAAATCCAATGCCTTATTTTCACCCAAATCATAGATTCCTACATTAGGTGAATAATCATCAATATTTGTTATATAGGTTTTATAATGAAATGGAAAATTCATTATAGATAATCAAATATTTTTACATACTTAGGTAATTGATCCAATAATAAGTATATTAAATTATTCTGGTGTTAATTTCATTATGAGCATCAATTATATGAGGATACTCCCTGTAGTAAAAATGTTTTGTTGGGAGTTTATAGAGGGTCTCCCATAAATTCTTCTACTATAGGTATGGTGTGAATTCCACATTAAATGGTTTGATAATTCTATAATGGGGGTGGCTAAGGGATAATACACAACTAATATAATTCCCCTAGAATGTTCTTTCCATATGAAAATGGAATTTTTATCATCATCTACGATAGATTACACCACATAATCTGACCATTTGGGTCACTTTAAGATTTTTATATCAAATAAAGGGAAGTCTCTTGGGATTTTATCTTATTAAAAAAGAGTGAAATCAAAATAGGAATGGATAATGGGTATTTATTCAAACTATCTCAAGAATAATAAGAGATATTATAATTTTAAGATGAAGTTAATAGTGTAGCTAACCTTATTTTCTCTTGTAATTCTTGATATAAATGAATCCTTAGAGTAGTTTTGACAGGGGGAGGACCTTATAACAAGGGTCAGACATCACTGTAGAGAGTAAAGTTATAGTGAGTAACATGAGAGGAGTTACCATGGTCATTTTCTATTTTTCCATGGGGAGGAAATTTGTGAATTATAATATTGGAGAAATTTTAGAACTATTAATCACGGTACTATTAGGGGGCTCCATAGGTAAGGCTTCTTTCATATTCTAATTAGGATTCCAAATATTTTTAAGATACCACTGAAAGATTTTTTAGGGACTCAGGTAAACTAGTATTAATCATTGTTGGATTACGGGAATGTTTTTAAGTATTAGGTTTCTCATGGGTATATTTTATTTGGTTTACTCTATTCTAAGAAATCGAGGATGGAACATCAATTATTGTTGGGGTTGTACATTGTAGGTCTCATATCTCAAGACTCAGATCCCACAAAAGGGACTATCATGTTTTTTAGGATATTATAATAGAATTATTTAAATTGCGATAGTACATATATACATATATATATATGTGTGTTTCTTAGTTATCATCAAATTATAAAGAGAGTTTTTTTATGTTAGATGAGGAGATGAGATATTGGTGTCCTTATGTATTTTTCCTGATGTGTTCCGGTGAATCCTTTCAAAGTATGTGGGGATATGAACCATTTTTTTCTCTCATGAGAATATATAGATGGACCATATTTATAGGATTGGGAATGTGGGAAAAGTACTAAATGACCATTAAAACATACAAACAAGATTATTTATTAGTAGGAGAATGAATATATGTATATCCCTTATTGGTTATTGGGATGCACTGATGTTTATCTTATTCTTCAATATCTAATATATATTAACAAATTTTCACAATTTGTGCTAGTATATATGTATGATTCTTTATTACCACCCTAATTTTCCAATGGGAATCCACTATTGGGATTGGAGTATGATCCCATTAATTTTCTCCTTTTATAGTTGAAATTTTCATTGGGATTCTTATATAGAAGAAGGAGTATGGAAATTCCACTTGGTACCACCATGAACTACTAGAATCCCTATATAGGGGAACCATGATATAGGCCTATCACTTTATGATTATTGGGAAATGCTAGATGGATCTTTCTATAGGGATAGGGATATTATATCATTCCATAGTTGGTTTGTATTTCTTTTTCTATGGGGATATCATGGATTGCATCATATGAGGTACTCGAGATGAGACCTGTTTATAAATATCCATGAAGAACTGTTGAAAAGTTGTGAGTGATCAATATTAGTGATAATGAAGGATGATTGATTCCATTATGTATCTTCTGAAAATCAATGGAGGTGTTATTAAACTCCTCTACTGACCTATGATAAGATAGGTGATAATATCCACATTCAATATGCAATATCCTAAAATGGTTTTAGTGATAGTGGGTTCCACCAAATTATTTGTTTTCTTCTTCTAATGAGGTGGACTATAAGGATTCAATATTTATAGGATCTTCTTAACTACCACTAGTGTTGAAATGGTACATTGGTGATTTTTCTCTCTCACTAAATCATTCATAACATTTTGTTTAAGGCATTTTATTAGTGATAACAATCCTCTAATCATTAGGGTTATATTATATGTAATTTTATAAACATATGAAAAATTTATTGATGAGGGAACCAGAATTTTGGATTAAAGGGGGCTCTCAAAAAGGGTTCATGAACTACAAGAATAAAAAAACTGTTGAGTCAATAAGGAACCCTTATAAATTTTTCATTACTCTATGTTTTGAAAATCAAAAACACTCTATCTTAAGGAAAATTACATTTTCCCTATGAATTTTCATAATTTGTAAAATTCTCATTCTCTATGAAAATATTTATCCGTATCTATTTTTTTATTGTTAATTTTATATTATCTATAAATCTAACTCATTTTATTCCTAAGTGTAAAATTTAGTTTCACATAAAAAACATCATAATAATATAAATCCTTGGTTATTGGGCATTCTATTTTTTGAATCCAAATTATCTGAAATTCGGGTTTCGAATTCAATGAAATTCAGACTTTGAATTCTCTGAAATTCAGGTTCCAAATTCTCTGAAATTCTGATTCCGAATTCTCTGAAATTTGGAATCTGAAATCTCTGAAATTCCATCTCCGAATTATATAAAATTCTGACTCTGAATTCCTCAAAATTAGGGTTCCTAATTCCTAATAATTTCAACTCTGAATTCCTTATAATTTTGACTTCGAATTCCTCATAAATCATACTCAGAATTCTTCTGAATTCCAAATCTAAATTCCTCAGAATTTAACTCTAAATTCCTTATAATTTTGACTTCAAATTCCTCATAATTTGGATTTTTAATTCATGGGAATTCAGACTCCAAAATCTATATAATTCACATTCATAATTCTTGTTAAAATATAATCCTAATATCCATGTCTTATAGACTCTTAATGTTTTTTTGGTTAAACTCCGAACATTATTTTTTTCTAGACTCCAAAAAATAAATTTGGTTAAACAGAGTCATTTTCATTACACATATTATAAAATGTTTTCATATATATTTTTTCTAACTAACTATTGTATGAGTAAAACGTGTATAGGTCCCTTTAAGATTCAAGGAAAAATATGACTGTTTGAGGAGGAAGCTGACCGTTGGGGAGTTGCCTATAAATATAATATCATTTGAATGAGCTCATAAAATTGTTCCACAACTCTAGAGATTTCATGCTTCTAAAGTGATTTCTAGAGAGAGATAATCTCATGCTTTATGCGGTTTTGAATATCTTGTTCATATTGCTTCATGTGACTCTGATTATTGCTGATTACAAGGGGATAGAAAGACGGAGGTGTCAACTACTTTAAATATCGAGGGCTTATAGGGATAGCATAAAAATTCTAATAATCCTATCAAGTGCTTACCATAGTGTTGGTAAGACATAATTTCTTGAATGTATAAATCAAGGTACCTTTATCCAAGGTTTGTTGATACCCTACTATTTGGGTTAGAAGATTTCATACTTGTTACTTGTTTTGTTTCAAGTTTATTTCATATGTAATTTGATAAAAGATGAAATTATAAACTTCTTATACTTTCTCATTCATTTATGAACTCTTATAAATAAGATTCTATACACATTAACGTAGAATCATTACATATGTAAACATTCCATAAGTATCATTTCTCGAACCATATTTGAAGATATATATTTATAGAACCTAGAAATTTTGTTTAGTTAAAATAAAAGTGGCATTGTAAATTCACTCTTCTTAACATAGTTAAACATAGTTTTCCTTAAAGTTAAAAATGAATATTTTTAAACATACAAATCACCCCCCCCCCCCCTCCTCTTGAAATTGAGCATCTATATCATTATTTAAGTCCAACAATTGGTACCATAGGAGGTGTCTTAAATACTAATATTCACACATATTTTTTCTTTCTCAAGTTTTAATTTTTTTTAAATATTTTCCATGCTTAGGGATTTTTATCCTTGTTTACAAACTTTTATGATTAACATGTTTTTGTGGAAAGATACTTTCTTCTAGAATGGTAGGAATGAATGTTGGTTCGATTGAAAATCTAAATTCAACTAGCCCACCTATATTTGATGAGGATGATTATGAGTATTGGATAGATCATATGAAGTAATTTGTTATTAACACTGGAGTGGAAAAAATTTCATGCTTACTAGAGATTACAAGATTCCTATCATGGTAGTCAAATCCTTTACCAATCAAGAAAAGAAAGAATATCAACTGAACTACAAGGTACATAATACTTTGTTGTGTTCCATGACATGAAATATATGTAGTCTGATTTCTTCTTGTTAAGTTTCTAAATTTATCTTTATTAAATTGGATGTTTCACATTTTGGTACATACAATTTTATATAAACTAGAAGAGATATGCTTAGAGCATAATATCATGGATTTCTATTTCCTTATGGAGAACTAGTTTGCAAGTTGCATCAAAGATTTATGACTATTGTTAACATCCTACAATCTATAGGTGAAAAAGTCCTTGATGATGAATATATTGTGGAAAATATTATAGATATCATGCCTAATGAGTGGGAAAGTAAGAGAATAACTACAGATGAGAATATAAAAGTTTATCAAATTACACTTGATGAGATTTTTGGAACTCTTATTCAACATGAGAAAAGAATGAAAAGAGATGCTAATAAGAATAAGAATAAGAATGGAAATGTATGTGTAGCCTTTACTACTACTACATCCAAGACTTATGAAAGGGTTATAAGATCCAAGTCAAAGAGAGTCACTGTGTTATCTAAATCTAGTGAAAGTGAACACTATAAAAATGATCTAGATAATCTTGCTCAAAGGATGAACAAGATAGTTGGAATGAAATACTTACGGTATAGATATAAGGAGAAATAAAGACAAGACAAGAATGACTTGGAATTAACTTGTTATGAATGAAAAATATCAGGGCATATCTGGTTGGATTGTTCTATTATTAGGAAAAAGAATAGAAAGGAAAAGAAATTTGAGAAGAATATAAATAAGTACTACAAGGATAAAGCTAATAAAACCTTGAAATCCAATGACACCTAGAGTGCCAGTTGTGGTGACTCAACTGATGAATCCTCAATGTATGAATCTTATGATCAGAATAATCTTGGTCTACTAGCCAAGATACTGATTGAAAATCATTGACTAATGTCCAAGGTACACAATGCTGAATCTATCACTAATGTATCTATAAATGAAAATTATCATGATAATAAATACTATAAGTCTTCAGATGAAGAATCTTTTACTGATGAGGATAATACATATCCTTCTTATGAGGAATTTTCCAGGTTTTAAAAACTCCATGAGAATGAAAATTCTAAACACAAGAAAAATCATGATAATGAAAATTATATAATTTCAATTTAAACTAAATAAGTATCAGATATTTATAAATATCTTGAAAAAAAATATTGATGATTTTAAAAGTATCTTTAAAAAACATTAGGAAGTTAATTCTGAGAAGGATAAACTTTCTAAGGTTCTTGAAAATGTAATTTCTAAGAAATTTTTTTTAGAGACTGACTTTAGTTCTAAAACTAATGTATTTGAGGATTAAAACTTGGTTACTAAACTAAAGTCAGAAATATTTTCTATGAGAAAGTGTTTTTAAAACTTTTCCTTGGGTAAGTAATATTTTATCAAGACATATTCCCAAATTCTTCCTCTAAAGAATAGTGCTAGATTTGGTTATAATCATTCTAAACTTGTTTTTAGTAATAACAATTGTGTTCCCCAATGTACTCCATTATGACTTAAATTTTATTGTTGTGGTCATTGGGAAAAAATGTTCTTTAACTAAAACCCAACCTTTAGGTTTTCATAAAGTTTATTTTTCTAAGAACATGTGATTCCTAAAATCTTGATTTTAAAATTTTCCTTCACCAAGAATGTTTGGATTCCTAAAGTATAATGCTCTTATTTTTAGGAAAATAAAGATAGTCCCAATAGCAATACATGATACATGGATAGTGAATGTTCCCAACAATTATTGGTAAAAAAATCTTTGAAAAGATGATCAAGGGAAAAAAAGGAAAAGTAACTTTTGGAGATAATGCTCTATGAAAAATTATTGGTATAGGTAACATTGTCCTACTTGGAAAAATGTTGATTGAAAATGTATTATTCATTAAATTTCTTATTAAAAATATCATTAGTATAATTCAATTATGTGATGAAGGTTACCTTGTGAATTTTTGGAATAGTAAGTTCTTAGTAATCAATTACAAGGATGATTTTATTCTTTCTACCCATAGGAAAGAGAATGTATAAACACTAAACATAGAAGACCATAGGAGCCAAGATCTACCATTCCTTAGTGAAATGGAAGATCAATCTTGGTTATGTAATTGATGTTTAAGACACTATATCCTTTGGAACCTTTGTAAAATTTCAAAGAAAAGACTTGTTAAGGATCTACCAAGGCTTAGATTTGATTCTTCGTAAGTTTTTTATCCTTGTTAATATGTCAAGAAACATAAATCATGTTTTAAATCAATCAATGAAGTCTCAAATACTGATGCATTATAGTAAGTTCATATAGATCTTTTTGGTCCATCACAAACTAGATGCACTGGTAGAAAATATTATGTATTTTTCTTAGTTGATGATTACACTATCTTTACGTGGGTCTATTTTCTAACAAATAAAAATGAATCTTATTCTTATATCTAAATTTTTAGAGCCCAAGAAAAAAATGAGAAAAACTTTAAATTGATAACTATTCATAGTGATGTTGGGGGAGAATTTCAAAATTCAGATTTTGAATATTTTTGTTGTAGAAAATGCATTACTCATAACTTCTCAGCTCCAACAACTCCTCAATAAAATGGTTTTGTTGAAAGAAGAAATAAAATTCCTCATGTGATAACTAGAATAATTTTTAGTGAATATTCTATAGCTAAAAACATTTTATTTGGCGCTATATGTACTACTTGTTATAAAATAAATCGAGTTTTGATTAGACATTTTCTTTAAAAATATCCTTACGGATTTTGAAATGGTAGAAATTCTAGACATTCTTACTTCAATGTATTTGGTTGAAAAGTATCCATTCAAAATACTAAAGATAATTTATATAAATTACCACACAAATCTATTGAAGGAATTTTCCAGGCTACTCCACAACTTCTAAGCCGTATAGAATTTTCAATAAAAACATTTGTACTGTTGAAGAAATAGTACATGTAAAATTTGATGAAACTGATGCTTTTGTTTTTAAACAACCACAACCTACAACTTCGGATGTGTTTAAAAAACTGATTATCAATTCTTGATAGAATATCCTTCTGAAAAGGAAAATTTTCTAGAAATTGTTTCACAAGAATTTACTCTAGAAGATTTCTTACCATATTTTTATTAACATGAGTTAAAAAACTCAAATCAGTTTTTTCTTATGAATCATCATAGTGATAGTATCATTAGTGATGTTAATCAACCTATGAGGACTAGAAGTTCCTTAAGAAATTAGTATAATATCTAGCATTCCTTTCCCAATTGGAACCAAAAAAACACTTATGAGGCTTTAGGTGATAATGATTGGATTAAATATATTCAAGATGAACTAAAAGAATTTGAAAGGAAAAAATTATAGACCTAGGATGAAAGGCCTAAGGAATATTATTTTATTGGAGTAAAATGGGTCTTCATAAATAAGTGTGATGAAAATTGAGTCATTGTGAGAAATAAGGATAGATTAGTTGCTAAAGGCTATAATCAAAAAGAACGAATAGACTATGAAAAACATATTCTCTAGTATCTAGACTTTAATATATTCGAATTTTAATTTCCTTTGCAGCAATCACTAATTTAAAAAAAAATTAAATGGATGTTAAATGTTATTTCCTTAATGGATATGTTCAAGAGGATGTTTTGGTTGAACAACCTCTTTGTTTTGAAGACACAAAACATCCTAATTTTTTTTCCAAACATACCAATGCATTATATTGACATAAACAAGCTCCTAGAGCCTGGTATGATAAAATTATAAGATTTATGTTACAAAACAATTATGCGATGGAAAATGCATATCCAAACCTTTTTATATAGAATGATAAGAATTTTTTTTAAATTTCTCAAATCAATATTGATGACATTATATTTGGTTCAACTCAAAAATCATTAACTGGTTCATTTTCAAATCTAATGAAACATGAGTTTTAAGTGAGTATGATGGGTGAGTTAACATTTTTCCTAGGTTTTGAAATCTCTCAAAAACCAGAAAGAACATATATATCTCAATATAGTTATATTAAATATCTTCTTAAAAGGTATGGATATGACAACACTATGAGTAGAAGTACTCGTATTGGTACCTCAAATTCGCTTGATTTGGATGAAGCTAGGAAACGATTAGATCAAACACCATTTAGAGGTACGATAGGAATTCTATTGTACTTAATAGCTAGTCGCCCAGAAATAATGTTTTCAGTGTGCTTATGTGAAAGATATCAATCCAATACTAATGAATCTCATTTAAAGGTTGGGAAATTTTTTTTCTATTTAAAGGGGACCATGGATTTAGGACCCTTTTATCCATTAGAAATGATTTTGTTTTAAAAAGTATTTCAGATGATGAATTTGGTGGATATAGAATGGATAGAAAAATTATATCTGGAACTTTTCATTTCATAGGAGATTCATTAGTTTCTTGGTCATGCAAGAAACAACACTCAGAAGCACTTCCCACTACTGAAGCTGAATATGTAGCAACTTGAAGTTGTTATTCCCAAGTGTTGTGGATGTAACACACACTCACAGACTATGGTATGAGTTTTACCAAAACATAGATATTATGAGACAACAATAGTTCCATTTCCTTGAGAAAAAACGCTTCATATCACTCTCGTGAAAAACATATAGATATTTGGCATTACTTTCTTAGTGATATGACACAAAATGGTGATATCATTATTCAATTTATCAGAATGCAAGATCAACTTGCAGATATTTTCACAAAATATTTACCCTTCAATAGATTTTAATACATTAAAAAAATTTATGTTTGATAACCATAAGGTAATCTTCCATATTAACTTCTTTTTTAGTTCTATCTTTTTATAGTAAGAAACTTATTTTCATATGGGGAGTACATTTTCTTGAGTAATCAAAATTTTCTTAATCAAAATTTTCTTAATTGACCTTTTCATAATCATTATTTTAATAGTCAAAATTTTTCATAGTCAAATTTATTTTATGTAGTCTAAAAACATTCAATTTCAAAAAATATCCTTAAAAAAAATTGGAATCAAAGTTCTTCAAGAATAATTTTTCATATTACTAATAACTTTCCTAGCATTCTGGAAGGTAAGATTCCTTTATTAGACTTTCATAATCAATATTTTTTACGTGTAGGTATTTTCATCTTGTTTATGAAAATATTTCATATTTTCTTTTCCTTAAATCTGAATTTTCATCTTAAAAACCTCAAAAGATCGGAACCTACCAAATTACTTCTTCTGCAATCATTCCAACCGTCAGAACTTATCAAGCATGTTTCCATTATTGGATCTATTTGGAAATATGAATTGTCACCTCAAATGCCTATATAAAGACCCCTGATGGTTGTCTAACATCAGTTTCTAGTGATTTGGCATACTGAAACTCTTCTCTTCTACTTAAGGCATGTTCTGAATTTCCTGGTTTTCTCTAATTCCAAATGTATTTGGAAGATTCTCCTCAAGAAACAAATGTCACTAGCCAAAAAAAATTCTTTGTGGAAGATCAAAAAAGAATTTTTAGTAGATTTGAAATTCTTTTCTATGTAATATTCCATTATATCAAATAACATCAAGTTGAATGTTTGGGAGATTTAGTGTATATCCAAACCGAAGGCACTTGATACAGTTTATCTGGAATCGTTGGTAGAGATTTATGAGTACATAAGTTTCTTTAATGAAGGAGGAAAAGATAGGTTTTTATTTAAAAGTTATGGAAAAACATATTCCCTTTCTTATGCTAAGCATTCAAAATTAATTGGAATACCATATGAGGGAGAAGTTGAGTTATGTACCGACAAGATTCTAGAGATTTTATGATCTTTTGTTAAGGATAAATCCATAGAATGCCTTGGTCTATCAGCAGTGAAGAATCTGAATATTAATCATCCTTCTAGGAATTTTCTGATCATAGAATAATGGGTTTAGGTATTTCTAATTCCAAGAAAAGGTTATAAGGATACCCTGAATAAGAGTGATATCTATGTTCTGAATCTCTTAGTAAACCTCAGAATGTTAAATTTGGTGAATTATGATTTTCATATAGTTATAAATATCAAAAATGTGACTCTAAAATCTCATATCATTATGTATCTAGTAATTATCTCTAGGATAATTATGCTTTGATTTTATTCTTTCAAAATCTCATGTGATCCTAAGCCAAAGAATTTCAAGGTCATGGGGCTTAGTGACGACACCCTCAGAAGGATGATGGTTGGATTCAATTGTGAATCTGAAGATTTTTATGATTTATCTAAAGCTAAAATATAAGCCTTATCAAAGATGCCAAAAGTGGTTAAAACTTCTAAGAAGGGTGGTTATAAGAGAAAGGTGAATGAACTGTAAAAGAAAGAAAAACTTTGGTTGTTAAAAAAACTCAATCCACACCACCAAAAGCTAAGAAGAAAAAGACATATCTGGATGAAGTGGTTGCCAAATGGAGAGAAGACAAGAAGAATAAAATGGAAGGGGAGAATAGTTTTATCTTGGAACCTGCTAAAGTAAAATCCGTAAAGATTAAGGCCGTTGAGGAGCATGGAAATAAAGAAAAGGAATATAAGCAAATGAAGAGGATTTATGAAGCTGAAATTTTTCAATCTCTTCTCTAGGCTACTGAAAAAGCTTCTAAAAAGTCTAGGTACTAGAATAATTTTTTCCAGAATCACTCTAAGTGACTTCGAGAGAGAATATGCTGATTCCAAAACCTGATGAACATGATCTAATTGTGTAAGAGGAGGAAGTGGAAGAAGAATATAATGATGGATTTGATGACACATATATGATAAGAAAAGTGGAATAATATTATGATAAGGATATTCCTTCTAAAAAGTTTTAAATTTGATCTTCTGAAGCTAAATCAACCAAAATTACTTCACAAGGAAAATATAACAAGGATCAGGAAGAAGTGAATAAACCATCTGATGATGAAAGCAGCATCCATGACATTGTTCAACATGAATTTCTAGAGGTAGTCACTAAAAAGAAAATTTTGAGGAAGATGAGATAGTTCAACTATTAGATAATGAACATGAGTCTCCAAAAGTAGCATAGATCATTCCGAGAGATGATATGGGAAAATGGAAGCTCGTTGATAGACCAAGAAATGTTGTGGTGGCAAAGAAAGATATTGGTGGATCATCAAAGAGAAAAGATGAATACATAGAGAAAGAATCATCTCCAACCGAACAATATGATTTGTAATTATGCTCTCTTGGACATGTCTTTGTTGTAAAATCATCGAAGAAATTGTTTGACACCATTACCTTATTTTTGAGTATAGACTCAACGTGCAAGATATTTAGCACTAAATTAATAAAAATAAGATTTAGTTTCCATGCTTATGGATAAGTTCATTAGGTTTGAGGCTGATTTAAAATCTTTCTTCACTGGGTATGAATCTTAAAAGAGGTCATGTAAGGAAATTACAAAGCATTCATGAAAAAAATGAAGTGATAAGAATCCTTGATGATTATTAAGAAAGTGTGCAGGAGGCTTTTGACATCAATGATGGAAAGTTCAAATATCTTACTAAAATATTTGAGGAAAATCACAGTCTTGAAAAAACAACCCAGAAAAAGGAAGAAAAATATCTGAATGGGAAATATAACACAGTATCATGGAATTGTAAAAGGGAAAGAGTTCTTTGAATTGAGTTCTAAACAAAGATTAGTAAGAAAGAAGGTATTTTGAAGGCTCATGAAGATATTCTTAAGTCTCGGGAAGAAAATATCAAAACCTTGGAGAAGAAAAATGAGAATCTTGATCAGCTGCTCAAGTGTTTTGATGATGATCATAAGGATCTAAAAATTATGATGAATATCCAGAAGAAGTTAATGCCGAATGAGAAATATGGGTGACATTTTTTAATCTTATCTTTTTTTTGTATTTCCTTCATTTTATAAATTCTTTCAATCATAATGAAATTTTGGTTTTTCTTGTTATGTTTTGATGTATAGTATTAATTTTTTATGCACAATATTTTTTCCATTATCTATATTTATTTTTGAAAATCACAAAGGGGGAGAAAGGAATGATAAAAAAGAATACTAAGTAAAGAAGAGAATTTCCTAAGTAAGGGGGAGTCAATCGAAGGGGAGTTCTTATCAAAGAATATTTCTTTATTCCATTAAAAAAGAAAAATATCTTTTAGGAAGTCGAGAATATGATCCTTAGGGATTTAAAAACCAAAGAGGGAGTTAGTCATATTCACCATGATTCATATGTAAAGGGAGATAAGTTTTTATTTTCATGTCTATAAATAAAAATTCTAAGTACGTATATTATTTTTCGTAAGGATGTTTGTGCCTTCCAAAAAGGGGGGGATAATTGAGTTAATAAAGATTCCTTATAAATTTTCCATTCCTCTATGTTTTGAAAATCACAGACACTCTATCTTAAAGAAAATTAAATTTTCCCTAAGAATTATCTTAATAAAGAAAGTTTTCATTCTCTATGAAATTTTTTATCCTTACCAATTTTTTCATTGTTAATTTTATAGTCTCTCTAAATCTAACTCATTTTATTCCTAAGTGTAAATTTTATTTTCATATCTAAGACCTTGGAATCCTATAAATCCTTGGTTATAGAGTATTATGTTTTTAGGATACTAATTCCTTGATATTCAGGTTCTATGTTCTCTAAAACTCAAACTCCAAATTATCTAAAATACATAGTGAAAATTCTATGAAATTAAGACTCCAAATTCTATGAAGTTCAGACTCCAAATTTCTTGAAATTTAGACTCAAAATTCTTCAAAATTCAAAATCCATATTCCTCATAATTTGGACTCTGAATTCCTCATAATTCATTATTTGAATTCCATTGAATTCCGACTCCGAATTCCTCATAATTCAGATTCTGAATTCAAGGGAATTACGACTCTAGAATCTATTGAATTCATATTCTGAATTATTTTTCAAAAATAATATGAATACCCATGTCTTATAGACTCTGAATATTTATTTTGTTAGACTCTGAACTTCATTTTTTCCTAGAATCCGAAAAATAAATTTGGTTAAACAACATAATTTTCCTTACACGTATTATGAAACGATTTCATACAGTTTGTTTCTAACTAAACATTGTTTGAGTGACACATGTACAAATCCCTCTAAGAATCCAAGAAAAAAATTACTCTTGGGGAGGGAGTCAACCATTGGACAAGTTCCTGTAAATAGGATCTCATTTGAACGAGCTCAACAACTATTCCATCAATCTAGAGATTGCATGTTGCTGAAGTGATTTCGAGAGAGAGATACTCTCATGCTTTTTGTGGTTCTGAATATCTTGTTTAGATTGCTTTATGCGACTCCAATTGTTGCTGAGTACAATTGAGGGCTTCCGAGGATAAGAAAATTAGAGGTTCCAACTACCTTAAATATTGAGGGCTTGAAAGGATAGCTAGACAGATTCTGAAATTCCAATTGAGGGCTTACCCTGGTCTGGGTAAGATAAACATTCTTGAATGTATAAATGATGGGACCTTTATACAAGTTTTTTAGATACCCTAATCTTTGGGTTATAAGATTTCATACTTGTTACATGTTTTTTTCATGTTTATTTATACTGTAATTTGATAAAGGAATAAAGTAAAACCTTCTTATACATTCTCACTCTTTTATGTAATCTGATAAATAAGATTATATATCCTTTAAGTTAGGATATTTACCCAAGTAAACTATCCTTAAGTTTCATTTCTGGAACCATATTTTCGAATCAATATTTCTAGAACCTATCAAGATTGTATAGTTAAACTAATAGGGGATTTTTGAATTCACTATGTTTAAATTTGATAAACACAGTTTTCTTTAATTATAAAAATGAATGTTTTAAAACTTATAATTCCTTCCCTCATGTAATTGACCATCTCCATCATAATTTTGATCCTAAAAAACTATAAAACCAATTAGTTTTGAATGAAAATTATATTTTTTTATGATTAATCACAATAATTATTAAAATATTTCAATTGGGGTCATAATTTTTTATTCTGAAAGAAAATTTGATGCAACACTACTATAATGTACTGAATTATCATGGACCTAATTACAAAATCCAGGTGGTCATTGAGGATTTTTTTAGTGACAGTGTAGAATGATAATTAATCAAAAGTATGGGAGTGTGGGACCATCACTCCCTTAAGGTGGGAATTATTTTCTAATCTAAAAATGCCTAATAGATTTCAGACATATATATATATATATTGATTCTTCCAAAATACTAGTGTAGGAATTTTTACCCCCATGTAAGTGATTTGATCAAAAAAATGAATTAAATTTTATAAACTATGTGTTGTATAGGTTCTATATTTTTAAATTAAAAATTAGTTTCATTGTGGTTTAAATATAAAATATTTTTCATTATGAATTTTATATCCATTCAGGGAGGCCATATGTGTTTTGGAGTTAAAATAAATCTTTTGAGAGTTAATTTCTATGTATCCTTATAAATGAAATCATAGACCATGTAGTTCTAGAACAATAAACAATAAATGTAATACCTTTTAAGGTTTTGTGACAAGGATGATTTGGTGACTTCTAATGTCTCACATCCATGAATACATCATTGAAGATAAAATTCATGCATAGTGGAATCTTATGTGAATTTTTCCTACCAATGTTTGGTGTGGGACATATGCATGATCATCCCTTTCTGTTTGACCATAAAGAGAATATGGCCCCGTGAGGATGGGTTTTTTAACAAGCTATATGGCCTCATGAAATGTGTGCTTGTTTTGTATTTTTTTTATATGGCCTACTGAGATAAATATGAACTCTCCATAAATCTAGCCTGATGAGAGGATGGTTAATTTGGAATTTGACCCCAGTAGAGTTTAACATTGATCTTAGATTGAATATGGGCCAATGAGAAGCGATATTAAAGATCATGGGGAATATGTCTTTATGAGTTTTCATGAATATGGTTTTGATGTCGGGTTTGAAAATTAGGGAGGAATACTAGGTATAATTCTAAAAAAAAATTAAATTTTGTTTTAGTTTGATTTACTCATTTTAAGGTCATTTGATAAGGCCATACTGATCAGTTTAATGTAATTTTGAAAATTTAGCACCCCAAACCCAGTTACCCAGAGTCGGCGCATTATTACATAACATTGGCATGATCATAAAAGATCAAGTCTCAAAATTACGATTAGTATAGTAGCCTTGGAAGTACTAAATACATTCATATGGTTTACATGACATCATAAAATTGAAATATACAAAAACATTTTTTCCATGGACAAAACTGAGATCCAACAAATTATCCTTGTAGATCAGTCATAATATAATTTTTCACGTCTTGGGAAAAATAAAACATAGAAAGGGGTGAGCTCAAATGCTTAGTAAGGATAAGAATATAGTGTAAACTTTCATAAATAAGCATAAACATTTAATGAAATGTATGAAACTAAAACAAAATAATTTTCAACATAAACTTCATCATAATATAGAAAATATAAATCAAAATAATTCCATTTACTTACTCACATGGATATTCAACTAGTCGAACAATCACATGCAATATCAATAGGAACTTTCATAATGATGAAAAGCATAATTCCATACTTTCATAACCACATAGTCAAGGCCTTATTACAAGACACTAGTTTGTCTCATGAGACCTACCAATGCATCAAGGAGCTATAGACGGCTCCACCCATCACTTACTAAGTCTAATGCATTCCACATATGAAAATGTTTAAAAATAACATAAACATTTTTATTAATACTAGCATATGAAATTTCATTACTTTATCCATAAAACATGAATGGTATAAAAATAACACATCCATAGTCAAACAGGTCACAAAACCTTCAAAACAATATTTAAGCTTTATATCATAATAAATTAACTTCAAATAAACATAAAATCAATCAAAGGATATTGACATAGATGAAATTAAAACCATTTTAAAGAAATATCTCTTTCTATTTTGAAATATTTTAAGATTCACATAATTATATAGAAAACATTTATTTCGAAAATATTCTTATAAGCTTGTAAGGGAAGCTTCGACGATGTTATAATATCAAAAAATAGCCACACCCACCATATAAGTTAAAAAACATTCTTACCATAATTTTGTTGAAATGGTCATAATGTACCTTGTTTGGAAAACGATGGAAATATTCCTTTCAAACCATTTTATAAAAATTCAAAAAATGGTATAAATGGCTTTAACCCATAGTATATTAAGTAGTTAAAATGTTTTGGAATACATTTTTAAGAAACATGGATGTGGATGATAAAGAGGTTCTAGTAGATACTTACGTAAAAACAACCTCAGATAATAAAGAGATTGTGAAATTAACCCTTACCTTGTACTTTTCCATGGTCGAGGGTAGGTTAACCTCTTATATCATGGTTAAATAATTGTTATTAAATTATACAAGAATCATATACATTAATATGATATCATATATGATCTTTTAATTTTGCATTGTTAATAATATCTTAGTATTATCGTCGTTCCGGGTGTTAACTGATTGATTTTCCTTTATATACATTGTTATGTAAGTAATGTTTTTTATAGATAGGATGTATCTTATTCTTATTCATAATGATATTAAGTCTTTAAACATTATTTTTAATCATCTAATGAAAATTAGTCTTGAATGGATACGATGGGGGATGAATCTTATCGCGTTCGTGGAGATGGTAATCCTTACGTACGCACAAACAACAATATCATTATTTTTATATTAAAATAATATATAATTGGATGTTATATCATATATAAATAATCATTATCATGTTATATTTACTATTTACATCAATTACACATCATTATTATACCCATCCAAATAATAATGTATTGAATAACAATTACACCACGACGTGGAGACAGTAAGCCGTGCGTACGCAAGTATGGTGACATTTATGATGGATAGAATAATGAATATGGATGTACCATATTTATTATAACATCACAGTACATAGATGATAGTAGAGTTATTATTTTATAATGGAAACAACAAGTAAAGAAAACGTGGAAGAAGAAAAAACATGAAAGAGGTGGTGAGATATTTACCTCTTCTTCAGGTTCTTCCTTTTGATTTGATCAAAAGGGATCCTTATGATAGATTTATAACTAAATAGAGGCCTATAGGATGATGGTAGGATAGTTGAGAGTGTATTTGGGCAGGGTTTGGATGAGCCAAATGGCTTAGAAGGTGTGAATTTGAGAGAAGGGGGAGTTCCCTTTTATAAGAGGAGTGAGGGGAACCTTAGGAAAAGATTGAAATATTATTTGATAATAAAATAAATTTCGGTTCCAAATGGATCCAAAATGAATTATTTAAAGTATAATGTGGGGATGGGTCTAAAACCACGCAACCAATAGGTTTTAGACAGGTTCGGGTCATTGTATTAACTTTATCTTTTAGATATAACTCTTAGTTAAAGTGTTTGACATTTACCATGTCTCTTTGTATTATTATATTATATGGTTAATAAACAACCTATAAACTTCCAAGAGAACCTAAAGTGGTTCATTAATGACATATATAATTTTATTTATGACCTTTGGCCTAACCTTATATTTTTAGGAATATAATATCAATTAATAATATAATATTTGTTTAAAAAAATTCATTTAAATTCTGACACTATTTGGTATTTTCTTTTTTCTAAATTCATAAAAGCATTATTAATTCAAAAAAAATTCATTTAATAAACCCTAACATGTCATATTATCCTAGAAAATTAGTGGAATGCATAAAAAGTATCAAATCACATTTATTTGGATATTTATTATATCAATTATTTTAATATTTCTTTAATAAAGTAATTACTGCATTATCATTGTGTCATAAATAAATTAAATTATTTAATCTCTAAAAAATATTAATAAAATACCATTATTTAGGCAATATTGTTATCTTCCCAATTTATATTTATAGTTGAAAATATGACTTATATAACCCAATGTTAAAATTTATTTACTAAAAGATATTGGTTTATGTAATTTTTGCCTTTACATTATGTTAATTAAAATAAAGTGTCATTATCATTCAAAAGTGTCTCCATGGGGTCCCAAAATCAACCCAAGGATTTCCATGGTCGGCTGTGACTCATCCAAGGGTAGGACAAGTGTTAAGGTAATCTTTTTTATTAACCCTATTTACCTTTAACCGCGGTAAATAAAAGTCAAAAGTTACTATTCACCAAAAATTATTTTTTTCCATCTTATTGGACAACATTTTACTTATTGAGGTTAACAGTGTCTCTTAGATTTTCAAAACTCAACTCACGGAAATGGTAAAATTACATTTTATGCAGATTTACAAATTCTCCTAGGAGGTGGGTAAAATACGGTAAAAAGTTCAAAAAACAATTATATATCTATACTTTTTATAGAATGACACTAATGAATTATATTGAACTTATATAGGTATTATGTATTTATCTTAACCTAAAATAATTTTAAATAAAATAAATAATTATTTAAATAAAAATTCGGTTTTAACCAAAAACTCAGTGGTTTTCATTATTCTTCAAAAATTGAAAGTTTTCATAAAAATACAAAAATTTAACCCTAAGCTAATTTTTATATTCTGAATTCACAAATTAAGTCTATTTTACCAAATTCAGAACATATAATTTACATTTGTTAATTTAAAATTAATTCTCATTGTCAAAACCAAAAAGCGTGTTTTTACGAAATAATAACTAACAAAAGATTGATAATTGTGTATGTTAAATTTCAAAGTGAAATTAATTATAATGAATGAAATTGGATTAAATGGTAAAAATATAATATATTTATACTTCCAAACCATTAAAATGTATAATTTAACACTACAAATTATTTTAATTGAAAAAGTTTTTTAAGTTAAAATATAGTATTTTTTACTATTCACCCAAATATGAAATTTATCAGAAAAGTACCAAAAATTTATTGAAACTAAACTCTTATGTCTCGATTCAAAATAAGAAGTTTATTTTATCATATTGAATATATAAAAGTATCAAATATTGTATTTAAAAAGGGTTCTCTTTTAAAAGGTGGTAAAATTGTTTTTTAAAAAATTACTTCTTTTATTTGTAAAAAAAGTATTTTTTTAATTATGTCTAAGAAACTCATAATATGGATTCTAAAATTATTAGGATTATATAAAGTTTAAAATATAGTTAATAATACTCATAACCTCTTTTAAACAGCTAATTTGGTAAGTCGTGGTGCGCTTGAACTAGGTGTTGCTTGTAGTGCAAGTTATTGAATTACTTTGAAGAAATAACATACTATGAAATATTAGGGTGTTACAGAAAGGATTTTGTGGTCTAGTGTTACATCATAATAATATTATATATCTTTTATGAGGAGGTAAAATATAGTGGTTTTAGTGGATATTAGACATGAGAATCCTTGATGTATATATACCCCCCTCCCCGCCCCACACAGCTAATTTATGGTCAAGAAGAAGGATTAATTGGATCATATGTGGATATGAACCTATGAAGAAGAGGTTAAATATTACATAAATTCTACCCATATATTGGTTTCATTGGATGATTGTTGTCGCCTAGTGATTAAATCATTAATAAAAATATTGTTGGGGATTACATCACATGAGGAAGCCCATATGCTCGTGGAACATTGAGTTGAAAATATCAATATAGTCAACACTTCAACAACCATGATGGGAAACCTAATATATGAGAGACTTCTTTTATGTCATCATGATAAACACCTATGTCATCAAGGGGATAAATTTTTGTGATCACCTTGGAGGTTATAAAAATCTAAGAATAAAATTATGGATATACCTTTAAATAAGGTAACACATGATTGAAAGGGGAACTTTATTGTTCTTGATGGAATGATATTGAATGTTTTGTGGCTTTGGAGGAGGCCATGATCATTGGGTTCCATAGTAGGAGACCTGGATGAAGGAAATATCTACCATTGAAACTAGGGTTCCATTGGTACCCCTAGTATAGAAGTCTAAATAAGTGGGTTTCCATTGAAATAGACATTGGTTATGTGTTTCCCTATAATATGGTTAGATGAAGGAGTTTTAAATTCTATATAGATCCTCCCAAGTGGATGAGTATGGTGAAATATCATATTGGTATATAAACAGGTGAATGTAGAACCCATGTTGGTACTAGGGAGATGTGTCACCTAGGAATATGGACAAGGAGGATATGGCACCCAACATGAGGAATAGGGAAAAGTATTTACTAAATTATTTGTTTATCAAAGGGGGTCATCTATATAAGTCATGGGGAAGTGGTTGTCCTAGTTGATAAATAGGGTGTATTTTCACCGAGATTGTTTTTTGGTAGAATTATCTACCTTATATATTTCATGGGTGTAGTGGTAACACTAGTTGAAGGTAATGTTGGTTAACATTTCATTTTAATGTCATATCCCTAAGATAGTAGAGTGAGAGGAACCATAGTGATGATTTCCAAAAGTGGTACCATCACCATATTTTTAGAGACAAGGGGTGATATTGCCTTTTTATTTTTTTATCATTTTATTACTCAATTAGTCTTTCCTTTGGTGAATTATCTTATGTTTTAGGCCTAATAATTTATATTAAGTTGGAGGAGGGGTTCTTGGAAATGGGTGATTTGTGTTCCACTTTGTATTCTAGTCAAATTTCCCAAGTGGGGACCCATTATTTTAAATTTATAGGCTAAAAGTGACCTAGGTGCATGGTTTTTCCAATGAAAACTAAAGATAAGGGAATGAGAATGAATAACTACTGTGAACTGGTCACTTGAGCACAGAACCTATGTGAACTATAATTATACATGAACATTAGAAATACTATTGGGCACTGAGACATGGGAGATGTAGCCAGGGAATTGGGGAGATTTACATACCCATATTTAGTATTCCCTTTATCTGGTGCCCATTTCAAAAGTGATTGCCAAAAAATAGAAAAGAAAACCTGCTCATTGTAATCATAGTTGGACCAGGACTCACATTTCAACATAATTAATGCTGAGTGATTTATGATTATGGATCCTATAATTAAAGTGTATAAATAGAGGGGATTAATTTCATTGAAATACTTTAATTGAATTTATTTTATGATTGATTTAACAATGATCATTCTATTTATGGTCATTATTTTTGGTTTTTAAAATCTCAAACAAAACAAGTAAAACAAAAATATCCCAGATTTTCTTAAAATATACATAAAAAATTACACTAAAAATGGTACTGGATATTTTTTATTCCTTGTGATAAAGCCATAGATTCAATTATAATACATTTAACATGGGTTTTATTTTTATTACAGTAATGAGATAGATTTTCAAGAGAAATTTGTAACCATTAAAAGGGATCAATCTTAGGTCAACCATGTGACAGTAAAAAATACTCATCGTTGTACTATAATGACCCTAAAATATATCCCACCAATAATAACCATAAATATATCCTATAAAATCCATTAATATTTTAAAATAATCTTGACTCTATTAGAAGGCATTTAAGAGGAACAAAAATACTATAATAACTAGCTCATGAGTTCAAGAGGAAACAAATTGGTAAACAATATTCAATTGAATAGTGAAATAAATAAAGGATGGATATTAAAATTGTTCATTGGTGGAAATGAAAATATGGAATGAATTATATTGAATATAAATGAATTAGGTATTTGATAACATGGATGATAGATGATTAGTTTTTGATAAAATTAATCATAATGTTTTTTAGGGGAAAAATTATTTCACTCATTATTATTTAATTTTCACAAATAGATTCATATAGTTATTCATTTTATTATATTTTTATTGAATGAAATAAATCACAATAGATAAAAAATTTAATACATGACTCCAGTAAAATTGGTCAGTCCGGATAAAAAAATCTCTTATAGAAAATAATAAAAAACAATTAAAAAAAATATTTCTCTGCATGCATTAGAAGAAGAGTCCCATTATAGGAGTCACTATTGAGTGAACCAAATGAAATAATATCAAATGTAACATTTTGGATTGGAAGAGAGAAAAATATTTTTCTTTGGATAATATTCTTCATCATTCCAATAATAAATAACACCATACACTAATGAATTTCTATAATAAATTCTCAAGGGGATATATTTTAATCCCATCTAAAATAGTATGAAATATAAAAAAATAAGTTATAAAAATTTCATTTATTATACAAGAATTCTGAAGTAAAATTTTAAACCAAAAACGAATAAGATAGTGAATTCTCTATATAACCATTAATATTGTGAGTTGGATTAAGAAATGGAAAAATATGACCCACTACCTAGAATCACATGTTATGTACCAAATAAATTTCATGTTAAAAATATTTTACTAGAAAGGGAATTTGGGGAACATAAAATAACTTTATATGAATATTGATACAATTATGTAAAAACATGTGAAAATTAATCTACTCCACTTTAATAATGAAGACCCTACTCTTTTACATCGTGCCCTATATTGTGAAAAATTAATATACTAATGTAGATGCAGTATTTTTTGAAGAAGTTTTAGATTATCTACAACTCATTCCAATAAAAAAATTTCTTAGAGAGATACCGAATTTACAAGAAGATATTTGTGTTTTTATAATTGAGGAAGATAATAAAACATTAAATTAATTTTATTTAATTTTTTCCAAACTAGAATAGAAAATAGATCACCTTATGTTTAATTAGAATAATTTTTACCATTCTTATATAATCTCATGAAACATTTATAGGGATTTTGATGCACTTGTTGCTGATCTTATGGTATTAATCCCTATAGAAGAACGAGAGGTTGGTAAAGAGTTAGAGATCCATGAAAAATGAACTATTCATGAAGAAGAAACGAATCCACTTCCTAATAATTAAAACATAAAATATAGTTTAATTAATCATAATGAAAAAGTTATAATAGGATCCATATCTTCTAACACATACATTGAGATATATATTTTCCACTGGATAAATATAGGTCATATATTATTTTTTATATAGGGATATCAAAATGAAGTGTTCTTTAAAACACAAGAGTGTTAATAATATATTTTGTTTCAATTAAATGAAACTAGATTCACTTATAGTTGTGAATAATAAGTGAAATTTCCCTCTAAAGATAATAAAAATATTTTTTTTCTTGGGAGATACCATATATTTTCTGTAATTTTATAAAATTATCTTTAATTTTATTTGTTTTAGCGTTGTTTTAAAGATAAATATTTTTTTCTTTTTTTCTCAAAAAAATCAAGATCATTACGAGTTCAAGTTTTTTCAATGATTATAGTGGAGTAAGTATACATTCATAGTCCATTCAAACAAAATGGATCACAATCTATATTTTTATATGACTTGAGGTATTCGTTATTTTACACTAAATATTTTTTTAGTTTTGAGTTTCTAATAATGTCATAGAGAAACCATGGTCTCAAAAGTACTATATGGTTCTTGCAAGAATTATCTCAAAATTATGCATTACCCATCCATAAATCAAAATTACACCAAACCTATAGATATAAAACTTAAATTTAAAAGTCTATTCTCAAAATATAGTTTATAAAAGTAATTCTATAACAAGTATGATTAAATAAACATATAGAATAACATATCAGAAATAGGAATCGTAATAAGAATAAAAAATAAAAGATATAATGGACCCTTGTTCGAAACATATATAGTATATATAAAAAAAATTCACAAACTTTGAGTCCAAATCACTATAACACCTACATGGGATTTTGTGGCCTCCATTAAAATTCTCAACTTGATCAGTATCTACTACTAAACATTAATACATGTTCCTATGAGAAATATTTTAGACCTACCCATGTATATAAAAATGAATATCATTTACACCAAAAAAGATTGTGCGTAAGGACATAGTAAAATTCTAGAATTTTCCCCTATAAACTGAGTTTTGGTAATTAATTTTATACATGTGAAATTATGAATTTAATTTCATGAAACCCACCCAAAAACATAACCCATACATTCACATGAAATTTTATCCTATATTTATGTAATCATATTTTTGAGAAAGAACACAACTCGATGACATAAATTCTAGTACAACCCAAATGGACCATAAATGATTAGCTAGTGACAACTAAAACATATAAAATCATGTCTCAATGAGATATACCATAAAACCACTCATGTTTCACTAGAAACTATCCTTAACAGGTATCATCTATTATCTATAAGACTCATTCATTATATTCCCACAAGAACCATTGGTTATCTCATTTCTCATAAATAAAAAAACTAAAATATTTTCTAGAATGATGATTGAAATAAAAATTTATAAATGGGTAATGAAATAGGTACCAAACATTAAATTTATATTATCATATGACAATTAATGATAAAAATGAGAATTTAAAGAGGTATCAAATAATATAATAGTAAAATAAATATCTCGTGAAAAAATAAATTTAAAAACAATGAGTAGTTTCTAACCACATGAAATAACCAAGGTTCTCATCACTCAATCCCGATAACCTCTCATACTAGTGGTACCCCCGTATAAATATCTATTAACCAGCTCAAAGAGAACCCTAACTCTATTTGATATATCATGGATCATCATCGTGGTTGGATCATAGTTTTAGAAACCCAAATCCATTGATATGTATCTATTTATCCTTATAAAATTATTCCATATTCATAGTTTTAATATAGCTAGATCCCTAGAGAAATTTAGTATATAGGGTCCCAATAGGTTGGTGAATTCTCCTAGAAAACTAATAGAATCTTCTCGAAAGCCTTATTAGTTATTATAATGTATTTTTAAAACCCATTTGGAAGTTCATAGATAACATGAGTACAATACTAGCTAGATAAATTAAGAATCAAATGATACCACACAATGAAAATTAAATCACACTCTTTAGTCTCAACTCAATCCCTGAGGACATTCTAGACATCACCTCTCCATAGGGGTCATATCCTTAACAAATAGTTCTATCATGAAATCATAACTCCCTCATTATCTATGATCCTAGTCACTCTATGTCACACTATAAAAACAAAATACACTAAATATGAAACCTTATGTACTCCTACACCAAGATCGTATCCCATGATAATTATAAGAAAAATATTAAGACCATATATATGAAATATACTTTACTAGAAATAGATAAAATAATGTAAAACCTTTAATTATCCTATAATATATCATATTTTATCATAGCACTAGGAGTATATCCTCAAACCATGCATTATCCATTAATTAAATTAAAAGGGGGTCATTTCCCAACACATCAATTGAGGAGAAATATAACATCACTCCCACATGAAACTAATGTATCTTACTATAATCAATAAATAATTGAATAATTTCCCATATGGGTGATGGTGAATGATCATACCCATCACGTAGTCAATATAGGGTGTCAAAAACCATCCCAAGGGTCATCACATACATGGATCCTGACTTATATATGACACTCATGGAAATCAAACAATGCTAAAAAGAATCATCTCAAAGTGTTTAGGAAAACCTCCTGAACTCAGCATTCCCCTCAGATACATCTCAAATTACATTGGGTGTGAAGTTATCAGGGAAACCACAAAACATCACATCCTAATATGACCAATTAATATATATGTAAACATTTAAAAATAATTTATCATCATCAATAAATGTTAAAAAAATGATACATGGAGATAAGTAAAGATTATCGAAAACTAAAACATTCATATATTGAAAATAGATATTAATTTATATATGTTCAGTTAGTCTCAATCATTGACCATTATAGGACCCCCATTACTTTACATTAAAAAAAGCACAAAATTATTCTCATTTTTAGTATCCCAAGTCCCACACTCCTAGATCCTATATTATTTATATAATATTTTAATATCTGGATTTGATATAAATAAATGTGACACAAATTAAAGCATACAATAATCATAGCATTAAAATGAAATATTTTGTAACTTATTTTCCTAATAACCATTTCGGATTAGTGTTTTAGATAATTTTGACAAATTATTACATAATAATTGGATACATAAACAACTGGTTCAAAAATATATTTATATAATATCTCCTTATGTTCTTCACATATAGTAACTATCTTTTGTATAAAATACATAAAAATTTTCTTCACAACCTGAGGAAAATAAAAAAAAATAATAAGGGAGGGCTCAAATTCTCTGTAAGGAAAACTATAAGCATTAAAAATCAATTGTCATCAGTGAGCATAATGGTAGGATGACACAATAAATGTAAATTAGTAAAACATAAGAAAACTCATACCTATAAAAGATGGGTCATAATTCACGAGACATAGAATGGTGATTTTACATAGGAATGATTCATAGAAATCTATAATCAGGAGCCATGTGATTGCAACATTGATCAAAGGAAATATTTAATACATAAAGAAAGTATAGAGAAAATGTTTTTGTGTCTTGTAATATCTTTATCATATCACTCTTACACTCACTCTTACAAGTGTAATAACCTATATGGTATATTATACAAAAAATATTTATATAAACCCATAACCTCTTGCCTCTTTCCCTTTACCCAATAAATTATAGGGTTATAATAGACCAACCCATACTTGGTTTATAACACAACCACTCATCCTTAGTTTAAAACATAGACATCCATTCTTGGTTTATAAAGGAACCACCCATCATTATAAAAAATTTCTAAGGACCATCACATAATTACACTACATGGATCATTCATTTCATCATAAAATTCATAGAAAAAACTGTAATTCCTTTAATATCATGATTAAAAAGTGAAAATAAATGGGTTCCATGATAATATATTTGAAAAAATCATAATTCATCAACATATTGAATAAGTATGGTATCATTAAAATATATAACTACTAGAGAATAAGAAACATAAAGGGTTGTTATTTTTTATGAATAGAAATAAAATTAAAATAATTCTTAATGAAAATACCATTTCATCATCAAAATAATAATTTAAAACTAAAATGATCCATTATATTATGAAACAAATTCATTTAAAAGAACTATAACACCTCAAGATTTTGTGAAATAAAATTTTTCAAATAAGTTTAATATTTTCAATATTTTTTATTAGATAAAACACTGATTTTATATTTTTTTTAGCACAATTCATATTATATATTTCGTTATATGAAACTCTTAGTTCATTTTGTATTACTCCTAAAAACGATACTATGAAAGACACATGACATCGTGTTGTAGTGAACCATAAAATAGTATTTGTTTAGATATGACAATTACAGCCCATATCTTAAATAGTTTGGTATTAATAGAATACATAATGTCATGAATTAAAAATATAAAGGTACTACTAAATATACTAGAAAGGGTCGGGTAGAGCAATTTTATTAATAAAAAAAATACACAAAGTAGAATGATGGGGTCATACAATAATCCATTCCCTCATTCCAAGTCAAAAATCATACTCCTACTGATAGGAGTCATCATAATCACCACACCAATCAGAATCAAAATCAAAGGGGCCATGGGACCTTGTAACAATAATCGGCTTCAAGTAGGAGTAATATTTTCTACATCCCACTTTCCTTCGAGGAACAGGTTGAAAACCTCTATCTTCCACAAAAACATTTTTCCCTTTGGACAATACTTGACAATAAGATGATTTTTGTGGGAATTATCCTCAATATCATAAAATTTTCCATGAATTCCCTATGTTTCCCTTAACATATTTATTTCCTCTTGGATCCTTGAAAGATTCCCATAATCACTCTGATTTTTCTGGCCCTCAAATGCAAGAGTGGACCCTTGTGTGGGGTCTCCCTCAATCACTTTTGGCACTAAAATACAGGTCATCTCCTCTGACCCATGGGTCTCTTATGACAATCCATTACCCACATTGGAAGTGGGTTGTCCAACAGGAGGCAATACTACATTGGTTTGTGAGGCCTTATTCCTCATTTTCTTCCAACAATATGGTTTATTATGCCCTTTTAAAGAACAAAAGGAGAAAAACACATTCCTATGACATTTATCTTTAACATGACCAATAGTTTGGAACTCTGCAAAAAAATCTTGAATTATTTCATACTACACTTGTAAAGGAATATCTTCATCTAATGCTGATAAAACAACATTATGGATCAAGATAGATCTCAAATCAACCACCACCAATAACCTAGCATAATGCCCAAATTTAGCAATCTTAGTATTCTTGTCCATTTTGATTGGAATTCCCACAGAAGAGGAAATATCATATAAGATCTTAAAATGGAACAAAATATAATTAAGGCCAATAATTTTGATCTAAATATTAACTCTCGTATTATTTATTTCAATGGGATTAAAAGAAAATCCCTCTCCTAAAAACATATCATACCTGGTTTCATAGAAACTGAGCCGCTCCCCCATGCCATTCACTTTAAGTCCTCATATGGGAAAATGATGTGAAAGAAACCACAACTTAATGGAATAAATCTCCAGCTAGAAAACCCCCAAATAGAGACCAAATTATGAAATAAATCTTCATGTTTCGAAGACTTACCTCAAGCGGGGAGAACAATCCCAACTATTAGGGAGAATTCACAGATTTTAAATCTGTCAAGAATCACTACTTGGTTAACTGTCAAACGTGCAGTGTCACCTTTCTTGACCATTTGCTCTGAAATGACATCCTTTACATATAAAAAATTATTTTAGTTGAGAATTACAGATTGGGAATTGTCGATCCTTATAGTTCCATATTTTCTTGGAAAACTCTCAGATGGGTGCGTCGCTGCATCTCCAGCAACTACAACTCCAATAGTACAATCACCATCCCAAGAGAGTCTCTCAACCTCGGATTTCACTGTAATAGTATTAATTAAATTTCCATCCTCTATAGAAGAACTCTCTACCTTAGACACCATCCCTTCCACAGCACCTATTCCTCCAACATTAGACATGAAAAAAAATCATGCTCCATGCATGCCTTCAACACCAGTATCCACCGGTATGGGTCTGCCCGCACGACTCGCTCTGCAATCTCCAGTAAGAACCATCTTGGTCGTCGCCTTGACGATCACCACTGTGACACCACCAGCATCGTTAAATGAATCTTTACTCACATAGGAAACCAACCTCAATGAACCACCATCCACACCATTTTATTCTGTCATGGAACAACGATCCATGATTGATCTGAGTAATACAACTTTATGTGCCCTACTAGATCCATGATACCAGCTGCTACTATGTCTGTATTCATCAAAACGACCATGAGGAAGATTGAATGCCTACAAACCCTAATACATTAAAGAAATAAGTGACACAATGTATCGCCCATCCTACCTCAGTACAACTCAATATAAATTTATTTTCAAATTCTAAGAAAATACTCAATCCTTTTGTTGTAAAGTAATTATATTCTTCAAACAAGATTCTGCTTGAATTTTTTTTTATATTCTTTTATGAGAAAATAATATAATTAACACAAATATATTTTTGAAAATTTATTTGCTAAAATGAAAATTATTTTTTGTAATCATCATATAAAAATTAACTTCTGCCGTAATTTTATGTGTTTTCAGAGAATGTAGCTTTTTCAATGAATAATGAAAAATACTGATTTTTAAAATTATAACTTATTTTTAATAAATTTAGTAATTTAAATACACCATTATGTTTTAACATAACATAATTTTTCTTTATTTATATTTAATAAACTTAAATAATTTTGAATCAACTTTATGTTGGATTTTAGAATATGTTTATTTTTGGGCTTAAAAAGGGATTTTTTTCTTCTGAAAACTGTTTTAAAGCGCAAAATGTATCTCCATGTTAATTATAAAAAATAATTAATATTGAAAAATTTATTGAATAAAATTTATAGATTATATAGAAATAAATTCTAATTTTTAATAATGAATTTATTCTTATTAGACATAGAGTTAATATAAATCATTTTATTCTTGAAAAGTATACACTTCTTGAAAACACAATTTATGTCCAAATTGTGGTTCTATTTAAAATATAATTTTTGGAACATTTTAAAAATTTATTAAAAAATAATTTTAATTTTTTAAATAAACACATAAAAATTATATTAGGTGTATTTGTTTGATAATTTTCTAAAATGGTTAACTATTTTATTGAATGGTGGAAAATACAAAATTTTAATTAAAAAATGTCATTCAGTTTAAATTATTTTAAATTTATATTATATTTTAAATTTTTTTTAAATTTATATTACATAACATATATATATTAATACAATTTGGGTCATTGTAATTAATTTATTATTAAAATTGGACTTAAAACTTTGTAATCTTTTGGACATTATTTTATTCAAAACCTTATTTCTCTCATGCATGTGAGATTAAATTAAAATTACAAAATTTCAACTTCTGTGAATGTAATTAAAAAAAGGATTTTTTATTTTGATTTAGAAATATATATATGATCTAATATTTTAAACAAAATTTTATACCAACTTAAATATTGTAAAAATTGAAAAATAATTAACCCAGTTACGGTAAAAATGATTTTATGTAAGAAAAAACTAAGAAGATATGGGTAAAAATGACCCAAAACATTTAAAAAAACAAATTTTAAATTATTTTTATAAATTATACCACCTAGGATATTGAAGATTATACTATTTAATCCTTTTTACATGAAAATAATGTAGGTGGAATTATTTAATTAAAAAAAATTACAAGTGTGCCACTAACCTCACATATAAAAGGACACCCCTTATCCTATCATCTTCACACCATAAAAACCTTTTTGAGGCCAATAACTCACTAAATATCTTTAAAAAATTAATTATATCATCCAATAACTATAATTGTTAATATAAATCCAACCTAGGAAGGTTTTTTTGTGCAAACATAATGAGGATACCCGAAGAAGATATAATGCTCATCAAAAGGTGTTTTTGTTTTATTTATTATTCCAACTCTTTAAATTATTTTTATACAGTGATAATATAAAAACGTCAGTATATTTTATAAAATTATATATTTTTATTTTAAGGGCATTAACTACAACTGTCTCCACATCACATAATTGGGTGTTGAAATCATCGTTCATGTGTATAGTGGACTACTGCCTTGTGAAACGACGACATTCATTTTTCTATTACCACATCTCAATAATGGAAATAATAATGGATTTATTTTTTATACATAATATTTATGATATTATTATTTTTATGGAATTATTATATCATTCGTACCATAATTATTTCTATTTTTTGGGAATACAATAACGTCGCTCGTGCGTACAGAAGAATATCGTCTCACAAAGCGATGTGATTCGTTCACACTATACACAGAAAGTAATAATGATGTTTTTAATGAAAATAAGTGATGAATATGAATTCAAAATGATTATATAATTATAATATATCATTTTACTTTATTTATTTCAATATTTTGAGAAAATGGAAACAGTGTTTAAGAATACGTAAGATCTATGTTCTCCGTGAACTGTGTATTTCATTTTTTATATCTATGTTTTATAGATTACTATAAATACATATATTATGAATATATATGATATTTATATCATGGTTAATATCATTAATATTATTTAAATATAATAAAAGTAAGAGGACAACAAAAAATTAGTAAATCAAAACTTACATAAAAAATAAAGAGGTTATTACCTGAAACATAACTTTAACATGGAATTGATAATATACAGGAAATAAAATGTCATAATAAAATTATATATTGTATGATATATATAAAATTATTATATAATATATTTATAATAAACAAATATTTATAATATTTTAGGTTTTAACATGTATTATGGACGCCAAGACTTAATGTAAGATATTTCTCATCTCTTTTTTTGGGAGACATAAGCAAATTCACGGCTTGTATATTTATTTGGTGTATATACGTACCCATTGAAAATTTATATCATTAATACCATTATTTTAATGATATTTAAGGTTTCATTTGATGTTATTCTTTATTTGATAGTAAAATTCATAAAATTACTAAAGAAACAAGATATTTTGGTCTCAATTCTCCCGCTTCATGATATACGTTAGGTTATGCACCTTCATTCTATCACGAGGTGTATACACAGAACAATTGACATGTAATATCATAAATATATTTATCCTCATGAAATTTTATTTTTAATTTTATGTTTTTCCTTCTTGAGTATTATGATTCATATATACTAATATGGTAATGATTTTATGTTACAATCTCATCATTTATCATACTATTTATGATTATATCTTATGATCTATCTCAGATAAACTCAAGAAGTTTCATATAATAACATTATTCATGTAATATTAACATTCTCTCACTATTTTTTATATAATATAATTGAGATTATTTAAATAAAATTTGAAATTATTTCTCCCTTTGGCTGAGAATCAATTTTCTTCCAAAACCATGTTTTAAAAAATGCTCTATTATTCTCAAATTATTATTAAAATTTTTTGACCCATTTATGAATTTATACAAAATGTTTTTTAGTGAATCTTCATATCATTTTCCAGACAATTCCCATTTGGATTTTACCAAAACTGGGAAAGTAATATCTTTTTTAATATGTATTACATGAAAGAAAATTCCCATATTAATGACCAATCATGGATTCAGAGCATAATTTATATATTTTCAAGGTTATTTAAAAAATAATAATTTTCAAAATGTTTTTTAAAATGTTTCTCAAAGGGAAAGAATATTTTTTAAAGAAATGTTTTAAATGATTTCATAAAGATTCCTTTATAATTATTCAATGTTATTATCAAATAAAATGATTTTGAATGTGATTTATGTTTTAAGAAGTGATATTTGGAGAATTTTTATTTCTATTATGAATTGTTCCATGTGATATTTCAAAATAATTATACATATAAGATGATTTATTTTGATTTTAATTTTTCTTTACTAAGGACATGATCTAAGGATTCCATTATTATTCTTTATCATAATGGTTTATGTTTACGATGATGTGATGTTTATGAATTTTGTTTCTCTTCAACGAGATATACCATTATATAACTCTTTTGAAAACCAATTTTTTCTAAAGTTATGCTATGATTAAATGATGATATGATTGTGAGGCATGCCATTATTCCACAATTTATGCTATGATGAATGTTTTATGATCTTTTGGAACACATGTATATGATATCAATTATATAAAGGTTGGATCCTATATCAACCTATAATGAATTTTGGTAATGAAAAATGTTGTATGAGATTAGGGGGTACATGGGTGGTCATCCCAAGCTTGAAAAATTTGTTACAAGAGTGGTTATCCCATGAATGAAAATGAGGGTACATTGGTCATTATACGAAGCCCAAATAATAGTGTACCTAGTTTTTTATCTCATGCCCAAACAGGGTACACGAGTGTTTATCCCAATACTAATATGTTTTAAAGGTATTTTTGGGTATCCTTGATATAATATTTTTTTTCTTGTTTTTTTCAGATGTATATTCCTTATGCCATTGTTATTCTCTCACATATCATAATATTTTATTCACTTACGGTTTATGTCTTATAAATCGACAAAATTTCTTCCATGACTTAATATTATGATATTTGATATGTTGTTTGTGTTTTCTAAATGTTATTATCATGTTCTCATACCCTTATTTTCATTTTATGATTAAAAATATCCCTTCTTCCCTTACTAAGAAACTAATCTCACCAAGTATTATGTTTCCTTTCCCTAGGTTATAAAGAATGTTTTTAAGTTGTTGTACTAACATAAGAGATATTTCAGGAAAGAAATTGATTATATTTTATGAATTAATAATATTATGTTCCATGTTTCCAAAGGAACTGAACTATTATGATCCTTAGTAATTTTTGTGTGCAATGTAATGAATATTATTCTAAAACGATGTAATATCCATTTATGAGAAGGTTGTGTTATTATAGTTGGTATTAGAGGATATTTTTAGTTAACCTTTAGAAACTAGGATGAGAAAACATTAGTGATATCCCTAAGTACATCTATAAGTATATGTACAAATATGAGTCAAAGTATTGGAAATGTCATTGAATTTTGGAAAATGACATAAGGATTAGTTTGTAAGAAATTACATCCCTATCTAGATAATAAAAGTGAATGTCAATCTGGTATAGAGGTACATCGTGGTAATAAATCTGAAAAGGAAACATTGATCACGACTTGATCATCACCTTGTTCATGACAAATAGCCTTGATGCACACCTAGTTCTACACTCCCAAGGGATATGCTTTGGAAATTCATAGACTCTTTATAAACCATCTTGATGGATTTAAATAGATTATAACTATGTATTAACATGTATAAAAATAAGGTTTTATAGATTAGAAATAATGTGTCTAGATTTATACATGCTATAAGTGATTTTTAGTAATTATATGGTTTTCCTTTATGATTATTATAGCTCACACAAGGCTTTTTTGGTATTTTTTTAATGGGGATAACCAAAAGAAATTGAGTTAACATTGAATGTGATGCATGATTTTTTGATGAGTAGCAAAATATGATGATAATTGGAGTGAAGGATTTTCTTTTATTCCTAATCAGTTCTCATGGAAGATGATTAATAGTGTGCACATTAACCAACTCTCAAACTCAATAAACAAGTGAAGGAAGGGTTTTAATGAGAGTTTATAAATTGTTGACCCATATGAAAGAAGATGTAGATTCTTATATGTAGCGATTGTGGGAATAATCACTCATAGGAATGTCCTAGAGGGATGAGAATATATTTTTGGAGTGGAAAATAATGACACAAATCAAGTAACTGAAAAAGAAAAATAAAAATATTGGTTAATTCAATAGATGAGAATAATGGTCTCCATATGGTATCATTTATGGTTAAATTCTTCAAATGTGGAAGGTATTATTATTATGAAAATCAATTTCTGAAAGGGAAATCTAAAGGATAAAATCTGTAATATTTTTTGACTAATGGCTATATTGATTATGATGAAAAGGTTACACATGAAATATGAAAAAAGAAGTGTTAAGAAATAAAATGATGAATAATTGTTAATGGTGTATGAATAATGTGGAATGATTTATTTGTTTATGTATTATAATTCAAATAATTATATTTTTTATCAATATTATTTTACTATTAGAATCATGAAACATAAAGCGACTGTTCTAAAATATTTTCTCATTATGTAGTTTCAAGTGTATATTAATTGGTTCTAATAGACTATAAATTTTATTCAATGGAGATGTGATATTTTTATTAAGGAAAGATAACCCTTAAAATGTTACTGAAATTGGGAAAATGATGTTTAGTTTGGATAAACTGACCATTGATATGGAAAAAGAAAATTCGATGGTATTGATGGCCTCATAATGAATAAATGATTTGTTGAAAAGGTGGTTTATTTTATCATTTATGGAGTTTAAAAAATTATTTAATATATGGAATATGTTACAAAATATATGGTAGTATTAAAGGAATAAGGATTCATGAATTTTTTTAATAGAGGTTTTATAGAAATTATACTTATTACCAAGATTAAATAGAATATATAACCAAGGAATTCACATATATATTTGGAAGGTGACCAATAAGATACCCTTAATAATGTTTGGATGATTAATGTTAAGTTGTTTTTTTATAAATCCAGTGACCTTATTTATAAATTTTTTATTTTAAAAGTATCATAAGGATAACCATTTATTGATTGGTTTATGTTGAACATTGGATTTGGTTTTATATATTACCATATTACATCAACATATGAGTATTTATCTATATTGTATACCAAGTGTAAATTTTTTTAACTAAAGATAGATGGAATGACATATAATTAAATTTATAGATCTTATGATCTTTTTGTGCATTAGGCACAATTTATTTGAATTAATTTCGTTGAGTAAGAGGTAAGGGGGAAATTTATTAACTCATAATCAATGTATGAGGTTGTGGTTATGAAATGGAAAAAAATAAATTTTGTATTTCTTCTTGTAATAATTATTCAACAGTAAGAATAGGATTTTGAAATAAAATATTGTCTTGTTAGCATGATTTTTTATGATACTAATGTCATTTTTTCACAACTATTTGGTTTATGTATTTTTTGTCTTTAACATTCTTCTGACCATGTTCTCTATCACTATCCATAAGTATTTTGAGTGTTAGTTTTCTCTTCTATGTCTATATTTTCACTTCCCACCTATTTTATCTTATTTGGAAACCTAGTTTATGTTATTCAAGATGACCTTCACACATTCTTTTCTCTTTTTAAGATGATTTTCTATTAACCCTTTTTATGATGTGAGTATCTATGAAGGAATTTCAAAATGTTAAACCTTTCATGACTGAGAAGAATATCATGGGTGAAATTTATTTTTACAAGGTATAATGTAACACACCATGATTTTGTAAAATGTATCATTTTAATTAAATTTAATCATTTTGATATTATTTCATTATATGTGAGAGTGATTTTATATTTCATTACACATAATAAAGTGTATATATTTTGTTAATATGAAACCCCAATTTTACCTTATATTATATACAATAATGATAGCATGCATGACACGTGATGCTGAGCTTCAGTAAATCATGAAATAATATTATTTTAATTATTACCATTATAAAATGTCTATTAAATAGGTGGATATTAATACTATACACTAATTTATTCAATATAAATAAAATTTTCCACTAAATATAAATTTATTAATAAATTCTTCGTAAATAATCAATCAATTTTTAGTAAAGTAATTATATTCTTCAAAAATATATTTCATCAAAAATGTTTTTTATTTATTTTTGGAAAAAAATATGATAAGTAATTTATAGAGATTTTAAGAAATAAATTTGAAAAAATGAACATTTTTTTTTGAGATATTCAAATAAAAATTAACATATGATTATTTTTTTCAAAAAATGTTGATTTTTAGTTAATAGTAAAAAATACTGATTTCTGTAAAACTATAACTTTATTTTAATAAATTCAGTAATATAAATTCCATATTATGATTTAAATAACATAATTATTATTTAGTAATATTTTATCCAATTTACTACTTTTAATCGACATTATATTTTATTTTAGTATAAGTGTATTATTGGGTTTAAAAATTGATTTTTCTAAGAACTATTTAAAAGTGTATAATGTTTCCCTATTTTAATTAATTAAACTGATTACTAATGAGTATGTAATTAAATGAAACTAATAAATTATATATCTATAAATTCTAATTTATATTCACATAATATTAATTATTAGACATAATGTTAATATACATAATCTTATAATTGAAAAAATACAATTCTCGAAGATCTTCTTTTTAGTCGCATATGTGGGTTTTGTTTTTAATAAAATTTCTTCCAATTTTAAAAAATTTATTTCAAAGAATAATTCAAATTTTTTAAATAATCACATCAAAATTATCGTAGGGTGAATTTTTGAGAATTTTATGAGAAGATTAATTTTTTAATTAATAGAGGAAAATAATGATATTTAATTAAAAACTGGATTTTGTTTAAATTATTTATAAATTTAAATTATATATTAAAATAGTTTAAAAATAATATTAGTTCAATTATATATCAATTAATACAATTTATTTTATTTTAATTAATATCATATTTAAATTGGATATAAGAACTTTGTAAACTATTGAATATTCTCCATTTGAAAACCTGTTTTCTCATCTCATATATGGGATTAATTTTAGAATAATTTTTTCCACTTATATGAATGGAATTTGGGAAAATTGATTACATATTTTTAATTATAATAATTTAATTTATCAAAAATAAAAAATTAATTTTTGACTAAATGGAATATTGAAAATAGTAAAAACCTATTACTACGGTAAATGTAAAAATGATTTTACAGGGGGTTTAATCTAAAATGGTATGTTTCAAAGTGATCCAAAACTTTTAAAACCCCAATTTTATAGCCATATTTATACCTTATACCTCATATTATTGATAATTATTCATTATTGTTTCTTTTTAACATGAATGAAACATGGGTGAATTCTTTATTCTATAAAATTCCAAGTGTGCCACCCACCTCACTTATAAAAGTTCACACAATCTCTTATTCTCTTGACCCATTCAAAAAAATTTGTTTCATATGATACCTAACCAAATAATTTTCCAAAATCCATCCTCTCAGCCAATAATCTTTATTTTGTAGATAAATGAAACCTAGGATGAATTTTGTTTCAAACCTATAGAGGATACTCAAAGAAGAGGCAATGTTCATCAACAATCAATTTTGTATTATTTATTCCTAAATATACTTCAATAATTAAAATAAATTGAAAAAATTCTCCACTATATTATACATGGGTGAATTTTGTATTATTATTCCTAAATATACATGGGTGAATTTTGTATTATTATTTTTATTCCTAAATATATATTTTTATTTTATTTTCATTAATTAAAAAATTCTCCACTATTATCAAATCGGTTATGAAATCATCATTCTTGCGTACAGTGGACTACCACCTCATGAAATGATGACATTCATTATTTTATTTCCAACTATATAAGTTATATATAATGATGGATTTATATTTTATATATTATATTAATTATATTATTATTCTTATTGACTTATTATATCACTCATAACATCATTGTTTTAATTTTTTGGGAATCCGACAATGTCGCCCATGTGTAAAGCGGAATAACACCACACAAAGCGATGTGATTCATTCACACATTATATGGAAGGTAATAATAATGGTTTTGTTGGTCGTAGTGGACACTCAATAGGGGGTTAATTGAGTTCCAATTAAAATTTCTGTTAAAATATTGTCTAGTTAAAATCCCCCGATTTATAGAATAAGTTAAACTGTAGTGAATTTATACAGATTATAAATGTTCACTTAGCTTCTCAAAGATTGATTAGGTCTCAGTTAATTTAACCACAAGATCAAACTAACTTTTGAAGCTAAACTATTGATTTACAATAAGTGTAAACACTTTCTAATTTAACTATCAAAGTATCTTCAAAATAGTTTTGTATTTCAAAGTTATAGCAGCGGAATAAATAAGATATATGTAGTATACATTAAACTTAAATAAAATATGCATAGCAGATATAACAAGAGTTTCAGTCTCAAGCCTATACTTAGTCCTCTTAAATATATATAAATTTTATCCACACCCTGGATCGGGGTTAACAACAGTTTTACAAAACTGTCCAGGCCACGCAGGGACCTCTACCACAGTTCTTCGTGGGAGACAAAACAAAGAACAGGTCACACAAGGACCTCTTCCACAGTTGACGTGGGTAAACAGAAGTAAAGAGAATTTGAGTGAGGATTTTGATATCCTCTAGTTCAGTGTAGGAGACAGTGTGTGTAAAGATATATAGAGTACACCACACTGCTTGAAAGTTAATAAATAAATCACATAGAGAAGATAGATGAGAGTTTAGAAAGATCTAGTGATTATTAATATAGATCTGGACTTGTTGGATTCAGTAGGAATGCTTCTGAGTCCTTATCTGTTTTTTCTGTTGAAAAAAAGAGTGTCATAGTTCAGCATGTCTTCTTCAGGAGAGAGAAAGATCTCTTGATTCTTCTTGTGTTCTTCTGCAGTATTGGATTGCACTCAAGAGAGTTCTCTGAAGGACTTCCAATCTCTTTCTTGTTCAGGATTGTTCTTCTTGTTCAGCACAATGCACTCGGATGTACGTATGTTCTTCATGTTCTTGCTTGTTGCTTATTGCTTCTCGCCTGTTCCTTGTTCCTTGTTCCTTGTTCCTTGTTCCTTGTTCCTTACACGTGTACGACATCTTAGTCTTTCTTATATTCCACGAGATCTGGTAGTAGGAATGATTTCCTTTTCATAGGTATGAGATACAGTTTCCTGACATGCCATCAACTATCATTAAATAACATTAATTGCATTAAAAAAACAAATATGACAGTTAGCATTATTTAAATAATATTGACAAAAATGTAAGAAATGGTGTCACAGTGATTATGGAAACAGTGTCTTCCTCATGGTATGTGGTTCACGGTATGAACATCACGGTGTGAGCTTCACAGTATGTCCTTCACGGTGATTCCTTCACAGTGAGTCCTTCATGGTGTCTGGTCATGGTGTCTGGTCAAGGTGTCTGGGTCATGGTGTCTGGGTCACGGTGAGTCCTTCACGGTGTCTGGTCATGGTGTCTGGGTCACGGTGAGACCATACTTAGACAAATATCTGTATTTGGACTAAGACAGTGATATGCAGAATATGTATTAAGGTTAATCATTAGAGAGTAATAGAATGTGAATCATAAATATAAAGGTGTGATAATATATGTGAGAATTGTGATCAAGCATAAGACTTGTAAATAATAAAGAGAGTAATTAACATCCTTAAGCTTTGTTATTATAAAAACATGATGTGTTGCTATTATTGAGATTGAAGAGCATTAGAAATATGTGCAATGAAGATCAAGATTAATTAACACTAAAGAGATTTGTGATCATTATAACATGATTAACACATGAGGAGTCCAACAATCTCCCCATTTTTGATGATCACAAATCTTATATTGGTAGAATATAAATGACATGTAAAATTACAATAACTAGCATAGAAAAAACATTATAGAACTGATACTTGTAGTTGTTCTCCCCATTTATACTATTATAGAACTGACACTTGTAGTTTTTCTCCCCATTTTGGGATTATCAAAAAGTAGAGATAATGAAATGAATCACTGAATTTGATATTAAAGAAAGGGTTCAAAATTCAATAAAATATGAAACAAAAAAAGACATCCCATCAAAAAAACAAACAGTCCTTGAACTCTTCAGAGATCCATCTTGTCTTTTCCTTTATCAGCAGCAGGAGCTGGTGCTGAAGTAGAAGAAGGCATAAATTTGGTAGACAATGAGGGTAAGGGTAGACCTTCAAAAATAGATGGATCCAAAGTAGGATCAGTAGAAGATCTAGGCTGTGGTTGGTCAAGAATGACTGGACGGATCTAAGAAATATCTTGACTAACTGTCATGGCAGTTGAGGCTAAGGCAGGTAGTCCAGGTCTAAGGGGTGAAACAGCTGGAGAAACTATAGTAGTACTCTGCACATGAGGATACGGCTTCAAAAGATTGATGAAATCAGTAATTATTTCACCACCATATTGCATATCCTTTTCAAAATCATCCTTATTCTCCAGAAATCTATCCAATAATCTAGAGAACTCTGAAAGTTTCTGAACTTGAGCTTTAAAAGCTTGAGTCACTGGATTGATTCTCAAATTTTCCACAAGATATCTAATGTGATCTGTCATATCACTTTTAGAGAAAATCCGGGAAAGATAAAAATCTATTTTCTTAGAGATCTCTTGTTGATCATCATTAGCTATATTAGAATGAATCCTAACCATGTCCAATGCACTATCATTGTTCTTAATCACTTCTGAAAAAGAAGATAGATCCAAGCCACTGAAGGCATTCTGAAATTTTTCCTTTATTATGGATCTCATCATAGATTCATCCAAAGAAGGTGTGGAGGTCTGACCATAAACAGGTGAAGCCTTGACAGCTTTGGTTAGAACTTTGAGCTATTTCAGAGCATTTTGCAGACATCCAGTGTATTCATCTATAAGATTATTCAGATTTTCCACAAACTCTCTCATGCATTCTAGCATTTTGGTGTGCCTTTTTCCAATCTTTTCATCAAAAGATAGTAGGTATGGATGAACTTGAGACACAATATCCCTATCAAGGAGGGAATCAGAAGACTTAGGAGAAACAGCAATGGGTGAAGGTGCAGAAACAGGAGCAGGCTCTGATCTCAAAGATAACTCATTCTACAGACTTGCTACCATACTTTTCAGATTTGCAACATCAGTACTCAGTAGCTTATTCTCTACTCTGACTTCTTGAATTTCTCAGATCATCCTTGGTTGAATATACAAGATAATATTTTCCAAGAGAATTGATGCATCTTCTTGACATAATTGAGTCACTGGGCGAGGTTGAGTGGAGAGAATTTTCTCAACTCCAGCTAACAAAGTCTCTCCAAAAACTTTCAGATCATCTTTGGTCACAAAGGACTGAAGCTCATGTAAGGATGAAGGTAAAGGTAAAGGTTCAGATTCTGGTTGAGGTTCAGCGTCATCTTCAGACTCAGATTCTGATTCAGATTGAGGTTGGGGCTCTGGTTCTGGATCTGAATGAGCTAAGGACTTCAGTTGAAATAGAGACGAAAGATCCATTCCAGTTGCAGTTACTTGCTGTGACTCATTCACATCATAAAAGCTTTGGAACTCATACCTAGAGTGCTCGGAAAAAGTGATATAAGGTTAAGAAGCTTCAACAGATCCTGCTTCCACACTATCTTGATTTTTATGTTCCTCCCCCTCAACATGTGCTTACCTTCCAGATTCTTGAGGTTCAGGAACATGGACAAGATCCATAGGATCATCCCTAATCTCTTCAGAAAACTCTTGTCTTTCCAGATGAAAGGAAATTTCCATTATTTCTTCAACAGATGGAATCTCTTCAACAGAATCTGCCTCTAAGGTTGCTTGCTGTTCTGAAATAGGAAAAACCAATTTCCTTGCAACATTGGGATGAGCTTCTTCCTCATGAAGAACAACTGAAGAATCCTTAGTCCTTTCCTTTTCAACAACAACTTCCTCTCCTTGAGGTATTACAGGATCTTCTATAGGTGATACTTCAGCTGTTACTTCTTCTTGTTCTTCTTCTTCTGAATACTCAGCCACTTAATCTGCTTCCAAACCAGGATCAGCTTGGTTCTTAGGCCTACTTGGATAGTCAATAGGATTAAACTTTCTATATAGTTGATCACTATACTCAACCCATTTCTTCTTCTAGGGATTCCATCTTATCTTCATCATTCTGATGATAGGCATGGATAGGCAGAAATCAAGGTCCTCTAACTTTTCTTCATTCGGTCCAACCATCCCTTTTTCAACTAACATAGCTGAAATCATCCTTGAGTAAAACAGGGAGGTGGATTTGTAAGATACTTTTATCAGATCACAGATATGGTTGATAACATACTTACACAAACTGATCTTATGGCCATTCTTCAACAGGTGAATCAGGAACACATCCTGATAATTCATCACAGCAAAATCCCCTTTTCTTGGACTAACCAAATTCTGAAAAAACTTAAACAAAATTCTTTTCTCCCCATCTAGTTCATATGCTATGGCCCTTCGCTTGGTGCCATTTCCAGTTAGACTTTCCAAAGCAGTCTCTAGGTCAAAGATGTCGGTTGTTAGAGGAGGGTATCTTTGGTAATCTACACAAATTCTTTCATGTGGAATTCTTAGGCATGCAGCCCACTACCTTGAAGAGAAAGAGAACTTTTGACCATCGATACAGCTAGTCACCATAAAGAATTCTCCAAACTCAAAATAAAACTTCACAGACTGATAGAATTGAGATACAAGCCTTGGGTAAATCGGTCTATTCTATCCAGTGAACCATTCAAGCCATCCTTGTTCTTTTAAAACATTGAAAACTAAAGATCTGCTAGACAGCAACCATTCAGGGAAAACCTCTTTTTCATGTAAAACTCTATGGATTACTAGGTTTGGGTTTAGTGGTCCTTTGGGAGCTATCCTCGGTATCCTATTTTGTTTCTTAGAGAGGCACTTCTCAGACGAGGGTGAGGATGGATGCTTCATCCTTGGAATTCACTAAAGGTTCTGATGAGAGGGAAGAGAAGGTTCATGAGAGGGTTCGGGTAAGGAATCGAATGAAACCCTTAAGTTTTATCATTTGGGAATGTCAAATGTCATAAAAACAAAAATGCAGGAAATCAAATATCGGTGAAATAAAAATTATTGCGATGCGGGTTAAAATAAAAATAAACATAATTCTCACGATTAGACAAAAAACTAGTCATCATGGTGAGACAGTTTGTAGTCGTCCCGGTGAGAGAGTGAGTTTTCAGACCATGTTCATAAAATAGTAACTTAGAAACAGTAAGTATGAAACCGTAATGTAAAGTACAGTAAGGTATTAAACATTAAAATCAGTAAGATATTAATTTATGATTAATCATACCAAGATCATGTATGATGTAGTCAAATCTTTCATTATTTAATGGTTTAGTGAATATATCAGCAATTTGATATTCAGTACCAATGAATTCCAAAGTGATATCACCTTTTTTATAATGATCCCTTAAAAATTTATGTCTTACATCAATATGTTTTGTCCTAGAATGAGAAACACGATTCTTAGAAATATTAATAGCACTTTTGTTGTCAAAATTTATTGAGACATGTCTGAATTGATATCCATAGTCTAGTAATGTGTGTTTCATCCACAAAATTTGTGCACAACAACTTCTAGCAGCTATGTATTCAACTTCTGCAGTTGACAATGCAACAGAATTTTGTTTCTTACTACACCATGATACTAGTGACTTGCCTAAAATGTGACATGTTCCAGAGGTTCTTTTTCTATCGAGCTTACATCCAGAAAAGTCATCATCAGAATAACTAACCAATTCAAATGATTGTCCTTTGGGATAGAACAATCCTAAATTGGGAGTATGCTTGAGGTATTTGAAAATTCTCTTCACAGCATTTAAATGTGACTCTTTATGGTTTGCTTGAAAACGAGCACACATACACACACTAAACATAATATCAGGATGACTAGCAGTCAGGTAGAGTAGACTTCCAATCATTCCTCTATAAGTGGTTTGATCAACAGATTTACCATTTTCATGAAGATCCATCTTACAGGTGGTACTCATGGGAGTGTCACTACTTTTTGTGCTCTCCAATACAAAACATTTTAAAATATCTCTTGTATATTTACATTGAGTTATAATAATTCCATCATCATTTTGAAAGATTTGAAAACCATGCAAGAATTTAAGTTCACCCATTAAACTCATTTCAAATTCAATTTGCATCATTTTAGAAAAATCAGTACATAATGTTGTTTTTGAAGATCCAAAAATAATATCATCTACATAAATTTTTACAACTAAAACATCTTTAGAAATTCATTTTATAAAGAGAGTATAATCATCTATTCCTTTTGTAAAACCTTTAGAAATTATTAAAGTACTTAATCTATCATACCAAGCTCTTGGAGCTTGCTTTAAACCATATAATGCTTTTGATAGTTTGAAAATATGATTTGGAAAATGAGGGTTTGAAAATCCAGGTGGTTGTTCAACAAAAACTTCCTCAGCAATATATCCATTTAAGAATGCACTCTTGACATCCATTTTATATAGTTTGAAATTAAGATGTGCAGCATAAGCAAGTAAAATCCTAATAGCTTCTAATCTGGCTACTAGAGAAAAAGTATCCTCATAGTCAATACCTTCTTCTTGACTATAGCCTTGTGCAACTAGTCTAGCTTTATTTCTAACTATGTTTCCATATTCATCTACTTTATTTCTAAACATCCATTTTGTGCCTATTTTGAAAGTGCCCTTAGGTCTTTTAACAGGATTCTAAAAATTATTTCTTTCAAACTGATTGAGTTCTTCTTGCATAGAAATTACCCAAAATTCACCATTAATAGCATCATCAATGTTTTTAGATTCAAGCTGTGAAAAGAAGGCTTGATGTTCAACCTGATTTCTAAGAGAAGATATAATCTGGGTCCCTCTATCAAGATTTACTACAACAGCATCTAAAGGATGATTATTTAGAATTCTAGTTGATCTAGTAAAGGTAGGACTAGAAACTTCAGGTTCACCAACAGTTTGGGAATCAACAGAAGCAGGTTCTGGAAAATTTCCAGAACTTGTTGTCTTTATAGCAGGTTCATTTGATTTGTCATTAAGGTCTAGAACAGATAAATCTTCTTCATGATTTTCAAGAGAGTTTTTAGGCTCATGTGGATCAGTTTCATCAAACTTGATGTGAACAAATTCTTCCACACACTTGGTTCTTTTATTGAAAACTCTATAGCCTTTACTAGAAATAGAGTAACCTAGGAAAATTCCTTCATCACTCTTGGATGCAAACTTGTCAAGTTTATCTTTGGTATTAAGAATAAAGACATTGCATCCAAAGACTCTGAAATATTTAACCTTAGGTTTCCTATGGTTCCACAACTCATAAGGGGTCCTCTTAAGAACAGGTCTGATCAAGACTCTATTGATAATATAACAAGCTGTATTTACAGCTTCATCCCAAAAATAAATAGGCAGGTCATAATCATTAAGCATGGTTCTGGAAATTTCTTGCAGGGTTCTATTCCTCCTTTCTACTACAACATTTTGCTGAGGTGTCCTAGGGGAAGAAAAGTTATGACTATAGACATTGTGTGAGCAATAGGATTCAAATTCTTGATTCTCAAACTCACGGCCATGATCACTTCTTAGATTTTTAATCTTAAGTCCACTAAGGTTCTCTACAGATTTGGATTATTTAGCAAAGTAAGAACAAGATTCACTTTTGGGAGCTAATAAGTATACCCAAGTATATCTAGAAAAGTCATCTACTAAGACATAGACATAGTGCTTCCCATTTAAGCTAGAAACTCTAGATGATCCAAAAAAATCCATGTGAACCAGCTCGAGAGGTTGAGAAGTTGAAACTTCTTTCTTTGGTTTGAAATAGATTTTGTGTTGCTTTCCCTTTTGACAGGGATTACAAACTTTGTCATTTGGAAACTCATGTTTGGGTTGGTCTCTCACTAAGTTCTTCCTAGTAAGTTTCCTAAGTGAGTGTATATTGTAGTGTCCTAATCTTCTATGCCAAATCCAAGAATCTTTATGAAAAGAATTTAAAAAATTAATACTTTGCATGGATAAAGAATTTAAATCAATAGAATAAACATTTTCATTTCGCAGGGTGGAAAATACTAAAGCATTTTTTGAATTAAAAACATTTCAAGAATAATTTTCAAATTTAACATTAAAACCATCGTCACATTATTGAGAAATACTTAACAGATTATATTTAAGTCCATCAACAAATAAAACATTAGAAATTAATACTGAGTCAGTGTTACCAATCTGGCCTAAGCCGATGATTTTCCCTTTAGATTTATCACCAAAGGTGACAAAGCCTCCATCAACTCTGACTAAGATTTTAAAGTATGATAAGTCTCTTGACATATGTCTTGAACATACACTTTCCAAGTACCAAGTCTTCCTACAGGAGCTCTTTAAGTAGGTTTCCTACAAAACAGATTTAGATAGGAAATGATTTTGGTACCCAGATCTTCTTGGGTCCAGACAGGTTAGAAATCAAAGATTTCGGTACCCAAATTTGTTTTATGGGTCTCATAAAATTTGTAGAATCAACATATTTTGAAAGATAAACCTTATTAGATCCATAACAATGAATATAACTAGTTGAAGCAAATAAATGTCCAGAACTAGAACTAGCAGTATTCTATCCAGATTTATGAATAAATCTATTCTTAGTAAACAGTCTATGTCCAGGTTTGTAGCTTATTCCAGTCGTGTATTTTGGTGCAACTTTCTTTCCTAGAATTTTAGTTACTATATCCTTTCCATTTGTGAATTTCTCTAAATCCTTTCTTTGTTTGTCATTAGACATTTTCATTTCGGTGTTCTCCTTTAACAGTTGAGCATTTTTCACTTTTTCAATAGTAAGTTCAGTTTTAAAAGTAGTATTGAGAGAATGTTGTTTCTTTAATGATTTTTATTTATCCTTAAGTTCATTGCATGTCTCTTCTAGCATATTAAAATATTCAAAAAATTCCTCACTAGTCATGTTTTCAGAATCAGAATTAGATTCTGCACTATCTTCAGAATAATAAGAATTTAAAGCAGGAGTATCTATGATTACCTTAGATGTGTTTGTTATAAAACACATGTTTGCCTTATTTCTGGTTTCAGTCTAAGAAGCTTCAGATTCACTGGAGCTATCCTCAGAAGCGCTCCAAGTATCCTTTATAGCCTTTTTGTACATACTCTCTTTGTAATCATATTTTTCTTGAATTTGATCTTTGGGACGTCTGCTTTAATATGCCCTTTTCTTTTGCACTCATAACAGACAACTTCATCACTTTTATCTGGATTTTTCCAATCCTTATTCCAATGTCCCTTATTGTCATACTTTCCTTTGTAATTTGATTTTATGAAGAATTTATTCTTCCTGTAAAATTTCTTTAACCTTCTGGCTATCTAATCCATTTCAGCATCACTATCAGAGTCTGAATTTTCACTGGTTGAACTGTCATTAGGTAGTTGAGCTTTATCTTTGTCCTTGCTCTTTGAAGAAGTAGTCTTGAAATCCATTGATTTCCTCTTAGGTTCATCATCTTCCTCTTTATTCACCTTGATTTCTCCCTCATACATCATAAGCTTACCAATGAGTTGATAGACAGGTAGAGCAGCAATGTCACACGACTCTATGATTGAAACAGTTGTGCATCTCCATCGGCCTGGTAAACATCTCAGAATCCTCATAATTTGTTCCTTTGCTGGAACATCCTTTCCAAGTGAATTCATTGTATTGTCTATCTCATTAAACCTGAGATACATATCAGAAATGGGTTCATCAGTCATCATTTTAAAATTATCATATTTAATAGTATAATTATTTAATCTTATTTCTTTAACATTGGTTGTTCCTTCATAAGAAACACCCAAAGTATCCAAAATTTCAAAAGCAGTTTTACAAGAAGAAATTCTGTTAAAATCTTCATCTCCTAAAGCACAGTACAAGGCATTCATCGATTTACAATTATTATTATAAGAAGTATTTGTAGTTTCATCCCAAGTGGATCTAGCAGTAGTGGGATGTTTATATTCTGATTCGATGGCAGTCCAAATGTCAAAACCTATGCTTTCTAAATGAATTTTCATTTTAAGTTTCAACTGAGCATAGTTTGTACCATTGAAGAAAGGTGTCCTGTAAGTAGCAACACCCTCTAGTAAATTATCTATAACTAGATTTTAGAATTACAATTAAATAGATAAAAATTTAGAACTAAGAGAAATTTAATATCTTTAAAGATGCAACTAAAATCACAGTTGAAAAACATAGTATTTCAAAAATCTTTGAACAAAAACTAATCCTCTAATACCAAATGTTGGTCGGAGTGGAAACTCAAGAGGGGGGTGAATTGAGTTCCAATTAAAATTTCTGTTAAAATATTGTCTAGTTAAAATCCCCTGATTTATAGAATAAGTTAAACTGTAGTGAATTTATACAGATTTTAAATGTTCACTTAGATTCTCAAAGATTTATTAGGTCTCAGTTAATTTAACCAAAAGATAAAACTAACTTTTGAAGCTAACCTATTGATTTAAAATAAGTGTAAACACTTTCTAATTTAACTATCAAAGTAGCTTCAAAATAGTTTTGTATTTCAATGTAATAGCAGCGGAATAAATAAGATATATGTAGTATACTTTAAACTTAAATAAAAGATGCACAGAAAATATAACAAAAGGTTCAGTCTCAAGCCGAGACTTAGTCATCTTAAATATATATAAATTTGATCCACACCCTGGATCGGGGTTAAAAACAGTTTGAAAAAACTGTCCAGGGCACGCAGGGACCTCTACCAATGTTCTTTGTGGGAGACAAAACAAAGACCAGGTCACACAAGGACCTCTTCCATAGTTGACGTGGGTAAGCAGAATTAAAGAGAATTTGAGTGAGGATTTTGATATCCTTCAATTCAGTGTAGGAGACAGTGTGTGTATAGATATATAGAGTACACCACACTGCTCGAAAGTTAATAAATAAATCACATAGAGAAGATAGATGAAAGTTTATAAAGCTCTAGTGATTATCAATGTAGCTCTGGACTCGTTGGATTCAGCAGGAATGCTTCTGAGTCCTTCTCTGGTTTTTCTGTTGAAAAATAGAGTGTCGTAGTTCAGCTTGTCTTCTTCAGGAGTGAGAAAGATCTCTTGATTCGTCATGTGTTCTTTAGCAGTATTGTATTGCACTCACGGGAGTTCTCTGAAGGACATGAAATCTCCTTCTTCTTCAGGATTTTTCTTCTTGTTCAGCACAGTTCACTCGGATGTACGTATGTTCTTCGTGGTGTTTCTTGTTGCTAATTTCTTCTCGCTTGTTCCTTGTTCCTTGTTCCTTGTTCCTTGTTCCTTAAACGTGTACTGCATCTCAGTATTTCTTATATTCCACGAGTTCTGGCAGTAGGAATGATTCCCTTTTCATAGGTAGGAGATACGGTTTCCTGACATGACAAAAACTATCATTAAATAATATTAATTGCATTAAAAACAACAAATATGACCGTTAACATTATTTAATTAATATTGACAAAAACATAAGAAACGGAGTTACAGTGATTATGGAAACAGTGTCTTCTTCACGGTATGTGGTTCATGATATGAATTTCACGATGTGAGCTTCACGGTATGTCCATCACGGTGAGTCCTTCACGGTGAGTCCATCACGGTCAGTCCATCACGGTCAGTCCTTCACGGTGTCTGGTCACGGTGTCAGGTCACGGTGTCTGGGTCACAGTGAGTCCTTCACGGTGTCTGGTCACGGTGTCTGGGTCATGGTGAGTCCATACTTAGACAAATATCTGTATTTGGACTAAGACAGTGATATGCAGAATATGGATTAAGGTTAATCATTAGAGAGTAAGAGAATGTGAATCATAAATCTAAAGGTGTGATAATATTTGTGAGAATTGTGATCATGCATAAGACATGTAAATAATAAAGAGAGTAATTAACATCCATAAGATTTGTTATTATAAAAACATTATGTGTAGATATTATTGAGATTGAAGAGCATTAGCAAGATGTGCAATGAAGATCGAGATTAATTAACAGTAAAGAGATTTGTGATCATTAAAACATAATAAACACATGAGGAGTCCAACAAGTTTTAATGAAAATATGTGATAAATATGAAATAAAAATGTTATTAATTGATAATATTTTATTTAGATTTATTTCATTCAATAATTTGAGATAATGGAAACAATGTTCATGTGTACGTGCGACCTATCGTCTCCATAAACATCCTATTTCATTTATTATCTCTACATCTTATAGATTAGAATTAATAAATATATAATAACTATAAAATATATTTAAATCATTTTTAACATTATTATGATGGTTTAATGATGATCAATGTAATAATAAATGAAAAATAAAAAATCTAATATTACATGAAAACAAAGAAATTATTACCAGAAACATAAAATTAACAAGGAATTAATAATAAATTGGTAATAATAGGCTATAAGAAAATAATATATTTTGTGATATTTAAAAATATTTTTTTATATAATATTTATAATAATCATATAATTATCATATAGGATGTTTGAACGTGTACTACAGAAGTCAAGACTTATGGTAAGGGATTTCTAGTTTCTATTTTATTTCTTGGAGACATATGAAAATTCACAGATTTTTAATTTTTTGTGGTATATATACTTCCCTTTTGAAACTTTATATCATTATTTTCATTATTTTCATTATTTTTAATGTTTCATTTTATGTTATTCCTTTTTTGGGATTATGAACCCAAATATTAGTAAACCGGTAATGAATTTTTATCCCAATTTTCTTTCTTTGAGATGTATATTATGTTATACACCAATATTATTTCACGAGGTGTATAAAAATTTGATTTTATATCTAATATAACAGCTTTATTTATCCTAAAGATATTTTATGTTCACTTTTATGTAATTCCTTCGTGGGTCTTATGATTCAAAGATACCAAAGTGGTAATGATTATATTTTACAATATCATAATTTATCAGGATTGTATATGATTATTTAATATGATCCATCTCTTAAAAAAATTCATGAATTTTAATTTCTTCTATTTATTAATGATATTTTCAAGTGCTATTATCATTTTTCACTCTTTGGTGCTTAAAATAATTTATAAAAAGATTCTAATGAAATTCTAATTTATTTTTCTCTTCGATTAGGAATTTATTTTCTCCCAAAACCATGTTTTCTAAAAGTGTTTTACAAAATATTTTATAATTATCCTATTTTTTAAAAGGAATTTTATCCCATGTTTATCTTTTCACAATTTTTTTGAAATGAATCTTTATATGGTTTTCCAAACAATTTTTTCTTGTCTTTTACTAAAAATATGAAATGAATATTTGTTTTTACAGGTACGAAATGGATGAAACTTCCTATCATCTTGAAAAATCAATTCTTTATAGATTAATTTATATTTTTTCAATGTTATTTTCTATGAAAAGGATTTTAAAAATGGTTTATTTTAAAAAAAATTAACTGAAGAGGGTATTTTCTCAATAAAATTCTGAAAATATATTTAAAAGCATAATTTATAAGTTAAAATGATATTTTAATATATAATTATTTTTTAAAAGTATTATGTTTCGAAAATATATTTTAAAAAAAATTCATTTCCCTTATGAAATGTTCCAAGTGACCTATCAAAACCATTCTTCATAAAATATTTTTTTAGGATACTTATGCTTTACTAGGGATATGATACAAGGATACCATTTTTATTCTTTCTCTAAATGGATAATGTTTATGGTGATTTGATATTTATGAAACCAATTTCTCTTCCATTGGTTATGACATGACAGAACACTTATGAGACGCAATTTTTTTCATGGGTTATGCTATGATGAAATGATGAAAATATTAAGAAACCTATCCATATTCTAAATGTTATAATATAATTAATTTTTTATGATCTTGTGGAAAACATGTGTATGATTTTTATTTTGTGAAGGGTGAGACCATTTTCTCCCTCCAATGGATTGGGTAATGAAAAATGATCAAAGAGCTCATAGGGTACATAGGTTATTATACCAAGCTCAAAAAAATTGGGTACATAGGTGGGTATCCCAATCTTGAAAAAGATGTTACAAAGGTGGTGAGCCCAAGCCCAAAAATAAGGTAGATAGGTGGTTAGACCAATCCCAACGCAGGTACAAGGGTGGTTTTCCCAAGACTAACATGTTATGAATGTCTTGGTGTATAGAATTGACCAAATATTTTCTATTATTATGTGTTTACCACAAGTCCATATATTACTCCAATGTTTTTACCTCATAGATCACATTCTTTTATTCCATTATGATTCATGTATTTTGAACTTTCAATATTTATTCCATGACATTCTATTATGATCTCTATTATGCAGGGTATGGGATTAAAATGTTATGCTCATGTTCTTGTGCAGTTATTCTCATGATATAATTATGTATCTCCCTTATTTACCATTATTGGGCATAAAATCTCACACTTTCTTGTAGTCCCATTCATTAGGATATGAATAAACATTTTCAATAGGAATACTATAGAGGAATATTCTTATGGGATACATTAAAGATATTTCATTAATTATGAACTCTATGTTCCAAGTTTCCAAAGGCACAAAAAAATTACGATCCACAAGCAGGTGTTTGTGAAATATAATGAAATTTCCTCTCAAAGATGTAATAACCATGTATGATAATATTGAGTAATTATAATAACCATGGAAACATTTAGATGATGAATCAAATAGTTGAGCTATCATGATAGTTGGAAATTTAATCCCTGATATAATTGTTAAAATATAGTTTCTATTCACAAATTTTGTAAAAATTACCTTGTTTTGAAAAATACACAAGATATTATTTTTAAACCATTTTGTAAAAATGAAACATGGTTAAAAAATAATTTAATCCATTATAATAAAATAGTATTTTTTTTAATAAATTTTAGAAAAAATGGATATGAAACAAAAATATTTTATGACTAAAGGAGGAGAAATACAGTTAGATATTCTTAAAAAAATAATTTTAAACTGTTTTGAGTTTCAAAGAGGAAAAAATGGCACTAAAACATCACAATTTTCAAAATTACTAGATTCTAAGGATAATTAAATGAATTTATGAGAAAAGTAATTTAATTTCATTAATTGAAATTTAAGAATAAACAATCCTAATTAAAATGGGATTGAGACATAAATACCTTATCACTTTGGTAACTTTTGAATCATTGTCCCAGTGAAAGAATAAATCAAATTGAATTTTTAAATATGATTAAAACATTTATATTTTTATATTACATGTCAAAGGGAATTATATACACCACATAAAAGAAGATAGGTAGATAACATAAATGTATTTCCCAAGGAAAAAAAATTTGAGATGAATACCCATTACAAAGATCATATCATTGATTTGAGAGTTAATCAATGGATTGATTATGTGTAACAAATTTAAATCCACAAAAAAAGGTTTAAATAAAACATAAATAAAAAAATTCAATTTCACACAAAATCATAGTATAATATAATAAATAAATAATTGATATAAATTAATGACAGTAAATTGTGTGAAGAAAAACCTTACCACTTGATAACTTTTATCTCAATTCCCCATGAATTAAATAATTTAAATTGAAATTTAAAAAACCATGAAGTGTGAAAGATTCACGATATAACATGTAGAAAGATAAAAATATACCCAATATAAAATAAATTAGGTTTATAACATTAAAATATACCCTAATGAAGGAAAATTAAAATGAAATCCATTAACTTGTGTCCATACTTTCTATGTATTTCATCTAACCCTTATATAATAAAATCATATTAAATTATTTAACTATTCAATAAATTTTTACAGATTAATTAATTTATCATTAAACTATTTTTTTAATTTATTTAAATGGAATATGTAATTACTAAATTGGTTAAGTCCATGTAAATTATTTTGAGTATGTTCAGTTGATTATTTGAAAACAGCTTTACTATATTGACCGGGGAGAAAGGGGTCATTGTTCCATCATATTCGGAATAATAGTCATAAAATAATTTTATTTTTTATACATTAATTATAATTTTTAAACCGACCATTAAATATGGTTATGAAAAATGAATTATTTTACAATCATGGAGATGGTTGGTCGAATATACATATGAGTAACATTTCCATTTTTCTTCAAATAAGAGGAAAACAATGTATATTTTATATTATCATTACAGAATGATGATTATATAATAAATAGATTATTATATCATTAAATAAATTTATATATATCATCTATTTTATTTGATGATGAAAATTGAATCAAATCTCTTCATGGAGGTGGTCATCCATATATACACACAAACAACATTATCATTTTTCAATGCATAGAATGGTTAAAAAATAAGTGACATATTATAATTGAGTAATGATAATTATTTAATGAATATAATATATATATATATATTAAATCTATAATTATGACTAATGTGAGAGGTGGTGATGGAAATTGAATTACATCAGTTCGTGAGGTGGTAGTTCTCCGTACACATGAATGATGATTTCATTTCCTATTTAGTGGAAGAAGAGAGTTATAATGGTTATGAAATTAACATAATAAAATATAATTATATGTGAGATACTCATTTTATTATTTAATCTTTGTTGAATTATATTTTAACATGGTAAAATAAAAAATAAAACTAAAAATCTAGTTAAATGTTGTACCTATTCATCAAAAAACCTTGTTTACATTATACCTCAATCCCTCTAAGGCATGAATTATGACCAAATAAAGAACACTAGAACATGTTAAGGTTTTTTAGGAATGTATATGTGCGTGGTTTGTTTGTAAAATCCTATTACTTTTTTTTTCAGGTTATCACCAACCCTTCTCTTCGTCATGATTTAGTTGGGACATGTTTCTGGTTGTTTTGGCTGAAATTTAGATATGTCTGGTGGTTTTCTGGGATGTGCATGGTAGGAACATAGTTATCCCAAACCAGTTTCCCCTATTGTAAATTGTGAACCCCTAGACAATGAGTTTTTAGACTATTGGAACATTGTTTTAAATCACTGCACCCCTAGGTTAAACTTTGTGCCTTAGATAGTGAGTCGAGAGGGGGAAACAATTAGGGTGCATGTTTTGTATATCCATGATACACTCTCTATGAAACCATGCACATGGTATTAATTTATTCTTAATAATATTTTAAAAATTCACAAGACACCATTTAAGATACTTAATCTCCCCACTCTTCCCTAACATGGATTCTTGGACAAAAAATCTCTCTAAAGGTGATTTTGGCCCCTCAAAACCCCTCCTTTTGAGAATCAAAGCATATATGGAAGATTGGATCCCTATCTGATTAGTGAATTATCTCCCTATTAGTTTTTCCCAATACCACCTCCCTTCCACCGAAGATATTTATGGATCATCATGTTTTTCGTGGATCTAAACTCTTGTAAATTGGATTTTTTCTAGGTTATGTTACTAAATTTTTTTCACCTTAGTTATTTGTTAGAGAATCCCATTTTGGGTGTGTAATCATGATATTTGATTAAATTTATGTTGTTATGCAATTATTTTTCCATCATTTTAAACCAATTCTTACATGACCAAATTGACTTGTGTTTTTAATTGATTTGAAAACATAGAATTATGAGGATTTGATTAATGATTTAGAAGAGATATGTAAATTGATAACCCCCCCCCCCCCCCATTTCAATGGAATTGAAATTGTGGGAAAGATTTATTAAAAAGTGTATCTGGATTTAATTTTTTTTATTAAATAACATAATCATTTAACTTGTAAAAAGGATTAAATTGAAATATGTTTTTGGAATGGCATGAAATGATGAAAACTAAATAAAATATAAAAAGAGAAATGAATGTTGAAATTTGAAATTTTGTAGTTTTATTTCAAAATGTAATAAAATTCTTATTTTATAATTTGACTGATTATTAGAGAAGATGTTATCCTATATAATTATTGGAAACTGTGAATAGAATGTTAGGACCTTTCCTCTCTAGAAATGGATTGATAATGAAAAGTGTTACTAAAATAACATCATCATGACTACCTGTAATGGACTCTCTTCTTGGAGTGTATACTTCCCTTGATAGGTTCACCATTTTTGGAATGTATTTGTTTGCGAAATACTAACTAGATCCTTAATCACTCCAAGATGTGTGAGAGTCCAATTACCAAATAAGATAATTTACCACGTGGCTTTTGTACATGGTTTTTCATTGTTATGGTCTGTTTTGACTTAATTATACCCGTCATTTATTATAAAAATGTTTTATTAATTACAATTTATTTAAATAAAATTTTTATATAAAATTTCCATTTAATCCTATTTAAAATTTGATTTGATACTTATAACCTCTTTTTGAATAAAAAATTGTTCATTTTTTAAATATAAAAATATATTTCTATACCTAGTTTTATTTAATTTTTTAGAATATCTGGTTTATTTTTTAGAAATTGATTATTGAATAACTGGTGAGACCTTATGGGGATTTTTATATCACACCCTACATTTTCTTTCTAGATTTTTTATATTTTCTTATGCCTAGTACAAGAAAAGGGAAAGCTCCACATGAGGGTGGTGGATGTTCTCGATACTTTAAAACATGGGTTGTTGTAGTATATCAGGATGTTTTTCTTTCTACTATATACATTGATGACTTATTTTTTGGGTTTTGTTATACTAGTTTGGTTACTAGTACTTTATGACTTTAGAATGTCGAGCATATAGACTTGTAATATTTTATCTTCTCTGGTTATATTGAAATTTTTTTACCTCATTTATCTTTTATGATTCCACGTTCTAGTCACCACCCCATGGGGATTGGGAACACTAATCAGGATATGTTAGATATGGGTTATTTTTTAGGGTATTAGGGTATTTATCTTGGTTTGTGAAAAATTCGTATCAGTGATTCGGGTTTAGCATCTTTCCAAGATGTCAGTATGTTGTTTTGGATATCTTTTCAGGACATAAGAGGTTGTTATGTGTGAGTATGTGTCCAAAAATCAATATAATGAGCTTTAAATCAACATGTGTGGTTTTAGATAAGAATTTTGAGGAATAATTTTATCAAATTATATAGTATTCCTACTTTGGATTTTGATAGGTTGACAACCAAATCTTATTATTTCATCTGATGGGATTAAATCTATCATTTCCCTTGTTTGATTTATTGATCTAGTTAATCATATATTTTCTTCAATGTTTCCTAATAATGTTTTGTAGCATCATTCCTTTAAGAATATATTTTAATAGGATCTAGGAGGAAGCAAATAGTGAATCATTGTGAACAGATCCTCCCAGGAACAATAGTATTTTTGAGATTATCTTTTATTTTGTCCAGTCTCTTAAAAAGGAACATACACCGATTATAATTTAGGATCTAGTTATAGATCCTTATAGAGATTAATACTGGAATCACATTTAGGATTTCCTTCACTATAATTCACTTGCCTTCGAAGGCTCTAATGATCCTCAAGAGGAAGAGTATTGATTGAGTAAGATAGATCTTGTGTTTGATTTCATGAAAATTATATATTCAAATAATGTGAAATGTGTTACCTTCAAGCTAGAGAGGTATAATAAGATATTTTGGGATTAAATGGTTACAAAGAAGAAGCATGGGGTATTAGAGTGGGGGATATTAGTGTTATTTTCATAGATAAATTCTATCTAGATACTACAGCATTGTATAAGGATATGGAGTTTTTCAAAATCAAAATTGATGATAGAACCATAATGGATTATGTAGATCTCTTTACTCAGTTGTGCAGTTCCCACCTAAGATTATATCAAATGAGAAGATAAATTATTTATAGTTCAAGAAGGTTCTTTAACCTAATAGTAACTCTTAGGTTTTATACTCTAATCTTACTTATTATGCTAATGTGATGGATAATATGTTGATGGTTTTGCTTGAACTATCTCGTATATCATGTTTGATGAGAGTTTCATTTTATCCCAGTGATAGTTCTATTAAATCCTTTAAAGGAAAGACAAATCTTGATGAGTCTTTTGGTGGTTCATAACGACATGCACACTCTACGTATTCTGCAATTCATAGAGTATGAACTTTAATATACTTCTAGTGTGGAAAGACATGAGATTCAAGATGTGTCTGTACTATGGTGAAAAAGATTTTCAATTCTTGTGTTCAATTAGGAAACCTAAGAAAATTCTTCCATTTATTTTTTACTCCGTGTAGTGGTACAGAATTACCAGCACCCAAAAGTAATGTTGTTTTATTTGATGCTTTGAGATATATGGGGTTCTAACCATAGGAAAATAGAATGAAGCTTCAATATATATTGAATGAGACATGAGGGATACATGTCTAATAGCCATGAGAGGTACCATCCCTATAGCTTCATAGTTATTGAATTATTTAATAGATACTAGTTTACCTCACTTAATTATATCATCTCGTATTCCTGAAATGTTAAATTTTCATTCAGATATTTTTTCTTATATGATGGATATTACTACACCCCTAGGAATAAAGAGAGATAAGGGTCTCTATTTTCCTTCTTGAATTTTCCATTTATCATAAATCAAAATTACTTATAGTTTTTTGGTTCATGACATGAATCATCATTATGAGATTTTTAGGTTGGACTGCCTTATTGCTAATAAGCCTATATGTGGCTGCTATCTTTGGCATATCTCGTTTGTTTCACTCAATGTGGTGTGTCATATCATTCAAGTAGAATGGTACCCAAGGCTAAGTAGATTTGAACCATTATATCCACAGTTTACGAATGTAATTTTAGTGATTTATTTTGATCTAGAGAGAAAATATTTGGGTGATGATCTCCCTCTATTTTTCATTTAGTTTCCTATTTTTTTCATTCTGATTTCTATGGTTTTACACTGGTAAGAGTGGTAGCGTTCTCTCTTGATTTAGTGACTATAATTAACCTATATTTATACATTCTTACTAAATGAATCCAGATGAATTAAAGAGTTGAAGACTCAGTTTGATGATTTATGATAAAAATAATTTATATTCCTGAGTGTGTCGCCTTGGGTGGTGTGTATTCTCTTTTTCATGAATTATAACAGAACACATCACATATGTGTTGATTATCAGCGTCTCAAATAGGTTATGGTAAATAATAAGTATCTTTTTCCAAGGATTGATGATTTTTATGATCAGTTTAAATTTTCAAATTTTTTCTTAAATATTGATCTTTGATATTCTTATAACTAGTTGAAAATATAAGAATCTAATATTTAGAAATAAGTCTTACAAAGTAGGTATGACTGTGATGAGTATCTTGTCCTACCATTTGGTCTAATTAATTATCATTTTGTATTTTTGGATTTTATGAATAGGATATTCCATGAGTATCTTGACACATTATTTTTGGACTTTTTGGATGATATATTAGTTTACTCCTCATCTAAGGAGGACAACGTGCATCATCTTAGAGCAGTTTAGAAATTTTTGTGAAATCACTAACTCTATGAAAAGCTATAAATATTTTATTTATTGATTCGAGAAGTTGATTTATTAGGACACATGGTCTCAGGATATCGTATCTCATTTGATCCTGAAATGGAAAAATATGTTATGACATGGGAGTAATCATGTAATGTTTTTAGGGTTCCGAGACTTTTTTAGTAGGGTATCATCATCAATTTTTAATGGTTTTCTCAATGTTGAATTTTATGATGACTACACTCAATCAAAAGGTGTTAGAGTTTTCTTAGGATAATAAATTTCATATTTATTTTATTGAGTTGAAATTTATTTTGACTCCTACATTAGTGTTGACTATTCCATTAACTGAGAAGGGTTATATGGTCTTCTATAACACATCATGTTGGTATTTGGGTTGTGTTCTTATATAGGAGGATCACATGGTGGCTTATGTTTCTCAAAAACAAAGTAAACTGGAGAAAAAATATCAAAGACTTGACCTTGAACTCACATCCATGTTTCATGTTCTTAAGAGTTAGAAAAATTAACTTTTTATAGAACACTTTACCAAATATTCTGAAGAAAAAAATCCAAAGTTATATATTCTCTGAAAAAAATTTCAACCTATGTTAGAGAATTTGGGAGGAGTACCTAAAATATTTTTATTTCATCAATTATTATACCACAGGGAAGGTGAATATCATTACTGATTATTTGAGCAGGAAATTTCAATCCAAGAATTGAAATAATCACCGCATGAGTGTAGCTTCATTGATTTTTTTCCAAATTCTTATTGGACATTCTAAAATAGAGTTCGATGATGTTTGGAAATGTTTTCATTTAGAAAATTTTCTTATCTAGATGGATTTTTAAGAACAACAACTAGATGATGAATTTTATGGCATTAATAACACTTTTTTATGTTGGGAGATTGTTTCTGAGTGGTTATTCCCCACAGAGGGTAGCCTGTGTTTTTGAAAATGCTACATTGTACCTATGAATGTGAGAAAATATGTAATGGGGTTTTTCCATTATTCTAAATGGGCTATTAACCTAATAACCAAAAAGATGTTCTATGACATGAGGTGATGATTCTAGTGGCCATGTATCAGATGTAGAATTGATAACTTTTTTTCTCATTGTTATACATTCCAACAAGTCAAGTTCGAGAAAAAGAGGCCTTAAAGTTTGCTTCACCCACTTCCACCACTGACTTGGAAGTGGATTGATATTTCTATGGACATTATGGTTGGGTTTTCATGAACCCTTGAAATAAGAATGTGATATGGTTAGTGATTGATATGGTGATAAAATTAGCTCACTTTATACCCATTTATTAATCAACCAAAGTTTAGGAGTTGGAAAATAAATATGTGAAAGATATTTTTCCTTTTCACAATATTTTATATGATATATTATCTAATAGAGACCCCCTTTTACCAATTTCTGTTTGTGTGGCCTTCTTGAGGTGATGTGGTCTTAGGTTTGGATGAGTATAGCATACCATCCATAGAAGGATAGAAAAACATAGATGGATATTCATATTCTCAATGACAGGCTACGTTCCTACATTATTGAATTTGGTGGAGATTTGGAATTCCATTATGGATTGGTTGAGTTCACTTATAACAATTTTTACTAGTCCTTAATTAGGATGGAACCTTTTGTGGAATTATATGATAGGCTGTGAAAATATATATATGTTTGTTAGATATTGGTGAAATATCCTTTTTTGGACCAAGTTTAGTCCAAGATATAAATAAACATATTCAATATATTTTCCATAGAAATTTTACAAAATATAATTCGCATATATCCTACACTAATCATTATCACAAATCATGTGATTTCCTTGTTAGTGACCAGGTATTCTTGAGAATTTCAGCTTATTTGGGTCACTGATGGATAAAGAGTAATGATAAGCTTTCTCCTAGTTTTATGAGGCATTTTTAGGTTGTTGAGAATGAGTGGAAAGTGTCATACCAGTTATAACATACACCATTGTAGAATCTAATACACATTGTGTTCCATGTATTGCATCTTTGAATGTGTCTTTCTGACCCATCACATGTCTTGATCTAGAGGGATCTTGACCCTGAGACTAATTTATCAATGATTGATCATTCTATCAAGATTTTAGATTCTAATATAATTTAAATTCATGGGTGGGTGATATCATTGGTGCATGTGCTATTTCAACAAGGTTCAAATTATCCTTAGTCTTGGGAGTGTGAGGTACTAATGAGAGAGAAGCATCCTCATCTCTTTGATATGGGAAAGTCTTAACATCATTTATAGGGATATAATGTTTCTCTAGTGGGGAGTCATCAAAATCTCATTACTTTTTTTCAGGTAATTATCAATGCTTTTATTGACCATTCATTGGTTTGGGGATGTTTCAGGTTCTTTTGGGTGAAATATGAAAAAAATTGGAGGTTTTTTAGGCTTTTTACGATTGGCATTTGGTATTCCTAAACTATGTTCCCACCCATTGAAAATTGTGCAACCCTGGACAGTGAGGGTTTTCAAAGTTGGTGAATGGTTTGATAAACCATGACTCTATGTTGGATAAATCGTGATCCTTGGAAAGTTATTCTATAAGGGGTGTATTATTTTGGCACATGGATTGTCAAACCATGAGACCCTCTTTAGGAATCAGTGTGAACATGTTTATTTTATTCTGAAAAATGTTTTAAAATTTTCAATTCCCCCATTTAATATCCCCAATCTCTCCACTCGATCCTAAAAAAAGTTCATTGACTAGGAAGGATCTTGAGAGATGAATTTGGACCCTCCAAACCTATCACGACCTGACCCACTGGGGTCCGACCAATGACAACCCCAACCCACCTCCAATAGGTCAGGGGCTAGTGGTCAATGTCAAGATGGAATGTACCACAAATGGGAGGCATTAGAAAAAAGTACTTATACACATGAACACATCTCCAACACCACACAAATGATGAAATGAAAAACAAATAAAATAATGCATGTATACATCAAAGATCACACAAAAGAGTATGATAGTAAAAGTACTATAAAGAGAAATGGTCCCAAAAATAGGGCCAACCAAAACCATATAGAGTCCAACCTAATCCAGGGATTGTGACTAAGAAAAAGTATTCTCCGAGTAAACACCTCGGTTTGTCATGTTCTAACTGTGATTCTCTAGCACCCTGTTTTCCCAGGACACTGTCAAAATGGTCATCGTCTATACAAGACATGGCACATGCAGGCAAAGCCCGTGGAAGGGTGAGTATAATAATACACAATATGACAACCTGAAAACACTAAATATGAAGAAAAAATTATATTCAACTCAATACAAGATATAACAATTAATGTATAAAAATTAAGGGAAACCCATGTATACTTAGTAAAGACAACACCTCATCAGGAATTCTTAACCAACTTTGAGCCACAAGATTCTGCACGAAGTACAATCATTCTGGGAGAACTCACTCCTCGAACAATGTTATCATTAGTGACACTCGATGAAGATGTATATCACTTTTGGGAACTACCCAAAAGAGAATTCATTGGACAAATAATACTACGATACAGAATGATGGGTTCATTCCCAAAACAACGAGGGACACACCAAATCCAATCTAGATCAACCTGCTATGTAGGGGTCATATGTCCAAAATACCACAAACCCTACCAATATAGACGACTAGTCAGAGGATCAATGTACTACTCAGGGAGGTCACACCTATTATAAAAACATTATTATGGATGATGGAGGATCACAATCCAATATCGTGGAGAGACAACACAACTTTATCTGAGACTCGTCCTCTAGAGGGGAGTATAATCTAGTGATGTGGATGTAATTCCACATTGCACCCTTGTGAAAAGGACCAAGGGAACTCTCTCAACCAATACTGGTTGAAAATTGGAAAATTAATAGCCTCAAGAACTCTTGAAGAGAGTACACAGTGTGTCTATCTCTCCCAAATATTTCATGTGTGGAATAAACTCACATGACATGTAGTCTCTATATACAATGTGAGTTGGATAAGTACATGGTGTGTAGAGGAACATGGTTCCCAACCCATGTTTCTTGGAAATGTTTGTGTACTGAATCCATTTCTATGTATTATTTCATGTATATCAGGCCATATTTGTGTCTAAGAACATGGCATGCCATCTGGTAATGCACTATTGTTTGTGTCCATGTACTTTCTGAGGTACACACTGATTCAACTAGGGAGGGTCCCACTCCATGTGATCCATAACTCTAGGAAAACCCTAGTGCCACAACCAGGGCCCCCCACTTTCTATATATTCCTTGATTACACTCATTATGTGATGATATTTTACAAAATACATGGCTCTTCTTCCCTTTAACATCTATGTTGCCACCAACATCAGATTCGACTTCTATCAAGCTGAAATATGGGTATCTTTCCTAGTAGTGCCTCCCCAGTGTCAGGAAACACAATCCGACCTTCAAATATAGTTGGCAATTGGAGGTGTTCATCCAGTTCATCTTCCACACCTAATGCTACAAAATCAAGAGTTCCCAAAATTCCTCGATCTGTTAGCCATCGTCATCGTCGCACCCCTATTGGATCTCACCATGTCTGGATTTATAATATTATGTCATTGCTCTATGAATCACACATTCAATGATCGATATGTTGATAGGGAGTCGAACCAAGAACCAAAGGGGACAATGATTAGACATAAGATAAAAAAGATCAACCCCAAGGAAAAAACCTTAGTAATTTTTCGTTTTGGCCTCGACATGTTTCCATTAGAATGATAAAGGAACAAGATTGAATAACCATGAGGAATCTCCCACATAAAACCCACAGAAAAAACCCTTTCTGCAAGACAATCGATCCAAATACCAAACTGTTCTTTTATTGATCTCTAATCATTGAAAAAATTAGCAATGGAGATTTAAAAAAATTAGATGACCTACCTGGAGTTCTGATCGATCGTTGATAAGGAATGGTTTCGTTGTCACCATTGACGAGATCATCCAACTCCGCTGGTGCGATGATCCATGATCTAATCCAGATCTATTGTCATCTTCCAAGAAATATCTCCTCCAATAGTGTTTAGGTCTCCATGATTTTTCAGACAACCTAAGTCAAAATATATTGTCTTATACTTATATAGAAACAAGTCGATGCATCGAAGAAAAAAAATCTTCCAATTAATTTATTTTTTTAATTTCACCATCAAAACAAATTTCACAATATGCCCAAACTGACCAATGTTATATCACACCTATGGTAAATGTGCTATTATTGATTCAATGGTCACCAAAAATATCTTTTTTTGGAACCGATTCAATAATTTTTTCACTTTTTTAGAAAAACAACATGGGTATTCTATTAAATATTTTATTATTTTTTAAAAAATTTAATTCAAGAACACCGGGCCTTAGAATTGCATACCATCTCTTTTCCCAATCTCCAAAATAAACTATATAATATATAAAAATAATTCATAGAGAAATTGAGATTTTAAAGTCTCCCCACCTTGGAGCTTTATGTCCTCAAAAAGATAAAATAAGAGATACTCAAACAAATGAGGGTACCGAGCACGAATCTAAACCTCCCACGCCCATGTTCTCTCATAAGGATTCTTATGATGCCACTAGACATGAATAAAAGTAATCAATCACCCATGAAAAATCTTCTCATGCTGATCCTAAATCCCCCTTGGATACTAGGAAAAAGTCTCTCTATCATCATTGTCTAGCTTTTCGTAGTCGATGATGTGTGATGGGTCATGAGCGTACTTTTTCAGCTACGAAACATAGAAGATATCATGTTTCTAATATAACATTGTAGGTAGAGATATGGGGTATACCACCTTGAAAAATATATGTAGTACATATAATGATCCAATGAAGCTAAGAGATAGTTTTCCACCCCTACCAAATCTCTATAATCCCCATTGAGGTGAAACCCAAAGGTACACATGGTCTTTTTTTCTTAGATTCCAAAGTCCTCTATTGCTTATCATCATAATACTTTTGATGGCTCTATGTAGTACTCATCTTGTCCTGGAAGATCTAAAACTTTTCTGTTTTAGTTTTCACCATTTATGGGCCCATGGATTCTAACTATCATGTGTTAGTCCAGTAAAGTGATGTTTTTCAGGATCACATGTACATAGACTTTAATGGTTCCATACCGATGGGGTAATGGTGGATATTTTAGAATAAAAACACCATCAGTGGTATTTTATACTACCAAATATGACCAAATTATGTCATGAAATCATTCAACATTTCCTCTATAACCTGGATGTGCTGCTCAATCTGGTTGTCTATTTATGGGTGAAACGTTCTGATCAAGTGTAATTGGGTCCCAAATGTCTCTTATAATCCCTTACACAACTCTTATGTAAGGAAAACATCTTGTCAGAAACAATCATTGATGGAACTCCATGGAGTCGTACTATCTCCCAAATATAGAGGCTCCCCAATCTCTCTACTGAACTCTGCTCTCATATAGCTTGGAAGTGGGATGACTTGGTGAGTGGATCAACAATCACCGACATGGAATCATGTAACCTGAATATATATGGTAATATTATCATGTAGTCCATAGATATCACATCTTACTTCCATTTTGGGACCTCAAGGGGTTCAGCTGCACCCACTGGAACATGGTGCTCACCATTCACTTATTGACAAGTAAGGTGTTAGGAAATAAAATTTGAAACCAATTTCATCATCCCAAAACACCAAAAATGACATTGTAGGTCTTGGTACATCATTTCCCATCCTATATGTACAACCCAAGGGGATATATTAAACACCCTCAAAATCTCATCCCGCAACATCATTAGTACCATTGTGCATCCTATGAAAATAACGACGTGCTCTCCACATTTAAAAAATCCATCAAGATCATTTCATATAGATATTTGAGCTCATACGGTATTATAGCCTATATTACCCAACTGTTCCTCCCTAACTCAGTATAATAGTGGAGGGGTGAAAATCATTTAATATAGGTAAGATACTCCGTCTCTATCCACAAAGAATAATTGCAACGAGACCAACTACTTAGATGACTCATTCAACAACTGAGAACTATAAATTCTACAAATAGAATCTACCACCATGTTACCCTTTTCTAGAGTATGGAAAATATCAAATTCATAGTCATGGAGGAAATCTAGCCATCACATCTATATCAAGTTCAGATCCTTGTGAGATAATATAGACTTGAGATTCTTTTGGTCAGAGTAGATGACAAACCGCTCACCCATTAGGTAGTGTCACAACATCTTCGATGTGAAGACTACCACTTCTAACTCAAGATTCTGAATTGTGTAATTATTCTCATGTATCATAAACCAGTGAAAACCATAGGTAATCACCACTTGCCTCTCTATCAGGACACATCCAAGCCTAGTTTCTAATGCATTGCCAAATACCATATACTCAACACCTTCATCCGGTAACCTCAAGATGAGAGTGCACATCAACTTCAACCTCAACACATGGAATCACTAATGGAACCTTTTTGTACACATGAATGTCTTACCATTTCATGTAAAAGTTTTCCAGGGTTCTTCCACTCTGGGGAAGTCGGGTATAAACCTCTCATAGTACCCTACAAACCCAAGGAAACTCCAAACCTCTGTAACACCCTTAGGTGGCTTTCAAGAAAGAAATTCCTCATCCTTTATTGAATCCACTACAACTCCAACCTCCTAGATGACATATCCTATAATATTTACCTATTGATTCCATAACTAGCACTTCGGGGGATTTCCTTAAAGTTTGTGACCTTAGAGTGTTTCCTAGATCATCCTAAAGTGTTTTGTGTGCTCCTCCTCAGATGCCGAATACACATGTATGTGTTCAACAAAGACTACCATTAAAAGGTATTAAAAAGGTTAAAATATCTGGTTCATGAGTCCCATTAACACTATAGGGGTGTTCATCATGCCAAAAGACATCACCGAATTCCCAAAGTGACCATAACTTCATTTTATGTTCATCTTCGGTATATCCACATCTTATACTCATAGTTGGTGATAGCCTAATCTGAGGTAATCCTGTGAGAATCATCATTCCTCTTTCAACTGATCAAAGAGATCATTGATCCTTAGTAGTGGATACTTGTTCTTCATAGTCACTTAGCTTAAGAATCATAAATCCACACATAACTTCAAAATATCATTTTCCATCTGGGAAAACAAAACTAGGGTTGTTCAAGTTGAAATAGTGGGTCTCATGAAGCCCTTCCTCGACAATTCATCCAATTGTACCCTTAGTATGTGAATCTTTTTTTAGATCCATATGATATGTAGGTGCATATATAAGTGTCATAGTGATGTGTAGATCACTTCAGAAGTATATCTCCATTCAGAGAGGTAAACACAGAACACCTTCAATAATGATGTCATCATACTCAGCCACCACTATAGGAAACGGATGACTCATAACATCCACTAAACTATGGTTCAGGCTAGCAAACTGATGAATAATCAGTTGCACCCTTATATGTGTGTAATCATCCTACACTACCTAGATTTTATTTTCACCAGAAGAGGTAAACCTGGATCTATCTCTATGAACACACCACATTATTCACCTAATAATTTCATTATGAGCATGAACCCTGGAAAACCATTCCATACAAAGAATGATGTCGTAAAGCCTATACACCGCTACCAAGAGATCCCAACAAAAAATCTCACCTCTAAAATTCAAATAACACTGTCAACACCTGTGTGTGATCATCGAGTCTCCTCTAATATGATTCTTGAAGCGTAAGGATAATGTCAATGGTTAAACCAGAATCTTCGAGTCTCAAACAAGATTTATGGAACGAAAAGAATGACTTACACCTTTGTCTATCAAAACTATAGATAATTTGGAAAATATGAATAACATACCTCATAATATCCATGATGATTCAGGATAATATAACTCTAAAGCCTTTAGTAGGTCTCATCCCTATCCACCAGATCCTTTATCATAGCATGGAACACCTGGGGGTGGAGGCGCTCATAGGGAAAACGTTCGACTAGATTCTGTTGCCCTACTGGCCCCACATTCATGTACACTACAGTTTGAAGCACGTTGCTCTTTTCTCTATCTCTATTTTGGAGGAACCTCATACATATCTCAATATGTTATATGTTAGATCAGGTAATCTCATGCTAGATGTCCCCAATAGTTGCAAGAGTAACACATCCTATCCCTAGGCTGATTCAAGCCACCCTGAGAGCCCTACACCGCTGAACATGAGTCATCGGATCGCCTCCTAAAGCACTTGAACCCCTTGGATCCCTATTACTGTCGTCATATACCTACATTCAATATATGGACTATCAGGTCCCCACTACTATCTCCCACTAATATTTTCTACCCTTCCAGAAAACCTTCCACAAATAGGGATCTTTCAAGTACCGTAGAATAGGTTGAAATGTGAAGGGATACCAATAGTCCCATGAAATCCTAGTGCAAACCATGCTTGAAGGTCCAAGACCTAAATAATGAGTCCTAAAACATATCCAAAGAGTAATTGATGAGATATATATACTTCACTGAATACTCATCCTCAATCATACTTCCCTGCTATAGATGCAGCAGCTCTTGTATGTGTACAGATCGCAACATGGGCATATAGATCACATCCTTGATGAGATTCTTGAAGTATTTTTAGGGGAGAGTTGTCTCGTCATGTTACTGGGTCAAATAGATCCACCATCTCTCTATATAGCATTGAATAAGACTTGTAGTAAGGATGACCATTTGATAAGAAGGAATCCCCATAAGCTGGAAAACATGAGTGACAGCCTCTAGCTACGCCTAAAAAATATGTGGGTTTAAATCACCCTAAAACATGGGATTTAATTTTATCATAAACTCCTGAAATGTGCCCAACTTGTATGCATCCTCATATAGTAGTGTTGCTAGTAGTTAATACTTGACGATTGGTGGTATAGATGGTAAACCTCCTAGATATTGAATCTATGGTATATTCCCTTGTACTGATACCTCATCCCTGGTAGAGTCATCCTCATGATCTTGGAGTGGAATCCTAACTAGATATCTACATAGAGGCGTCCTGGATTAGAAAAATATGTACCATGGTCAGTAGAGTATATCTGGGGAGATGACTTAATAAGTTAATGGAAAACAAAACCATTACTATATGATACATGAACCATTGTTTTTTCCTACAACAAGTGCTCTCATGTATCAAGTCAAAATGTAGGTTATAAAAGTCATGGTGTATAGATACATCGTTCTCCACACCAACCCTTATGTCCCTAGCTCAAAACCCAAACTTGAAACACTTAAACCTATTATGAAAAACCAATCTCACTGAATCATGTACTAAATTACAACCAACCACCTTTGATACCACTCTATCATCACCTGACCCTCAAGAGTTTGACCCATGACTACCCAAAGCCCACCAACAATAGGTTAGGGGTTGGTGACTAGTTCCGAGTAGCCATATCCCAACAATGGGAGGCATTATCCAAATGTTCATGTACACACACCCACATCTCCAAGCCCACACAAATAATGAAATGTAAAACAATTGAAAGAATGTATGAATACGTATAAGATCACATAATAGTGTATGATATTGAAAGTAATGTAAATATAAAAGGGGGGAAACAAGACCATCCAAAATTGTAAAGAATACAACCTACCCCAAGGGCTAGGACTAAGTAAAATGTACACTCCTAGTAAACACCTTGGTAAATCAAAATCTAGCTACACTCCACCCTCTACCTATATTCCCAAGGCATCATCAAAAGGGCCACCATATGCACAAGACTTGACATGTGAGGGTGAAGCCCATATAAGGGGAGTATAAAAATACTCATTAAGAAACCCTGAAAACACTAAAAAAATAAACATGTATATTAATCCCATTACAATATATAATAAAATATATATAACAAGGTTGGAAAACCCAAACATACTCATGGAAATACACCATGACATAGGGCAGTCAAAGCCAACTATCATTTGTAGGATTATTCTTGAAGCATGCTCGTTCTGGGAGAACTGACTCCTTGAGCCATAATATTATCGGAGACACTCACTGAAGAGGTATATCTCATTTGATCCCTAAATAAAGTGAACACATTGGTCAAATAAGACTATGACACACAGAGAGGGGATCCCGCCTAGAACTGCTGGGGGACACCATAGACCCAATCTAGATCAAATCACTATGTTGGGGATCATATGACCAAAATTATAAAAACCCTCCCGATGTGGACTGCCAGATAGAGGATCAACATCCTACATAGCTAGTTCATGCCGACTCCACAATCTATACTAGGGATGATAGATGATCGTTCTCTAGTCTTGTAAAGGTACACCACAACTCTTTCTAAGACTAGAACTCTTTAGGGGATCATAATCCAGTGATTTGGATGTAATACCACACTGTAACCTCATGGAAAGGACTAAGGGGACACACTCAACCTATACTGGTCCATACTTGGAAAATGACGATTCTCAGGAACATCTTGATGGGGGTGCACAATGTGTCCTAGAGGGTACAAGGTGTGTTGAGCTATCTTAAATATTTACCATGTGAAAAAGCCTCACACATCATGTAGTCTCCACATACAATACATGTAGGATAAGTACACGGATTATAGAGACACATCATTCCATACTCATGTTGGCTGGCTGCATGCATGTACAAAATTTGTGTCGATGTACACCAAAATGTGTCTATTTCTAGGTACATAGCATTCTATATTTTTATGTACTGTTGTATGTTTGCATGTACTCTACAAATTAAAAAATGATTCAACTGGGATGGGTCACACATCATGTGATGCTTAAGTCTATCCAAACACTAGAACCATAGATAGGGGCCCCACATTCCATTTAATCCCATATTACACTCGGCATGTCACAAAATTTTCCATAATCCTTGGTTACTCCTCCCACTCACATCCATCTTCCATCCAACTTAATATCCAGATTCAATCAATCTGAATTACAAGGATCTCCTCTGGCTGAGCCTCCCCTTCGATGAGCAACAAATCCTGACCATCGAAACTATTTATAAATTGAAGGTGTTTGTCTGGTTAATCTTCCATATACAAATCTCAAAAATCAGGGGTTTCCAAACTGTTTTGATATGTCCATCACCATCACTATCACACCATCGTTGCATCACACTATGTTCGGATCTACAATATCAAATCATTGTGCCAATAATTGCGCATGCAAAGATCGATCTTCCAGTTGGGAGTCAAATTATGAAACAAAGGGGTCGCCCGTGTTAAATGAGAAAAGGGGGACACAAGAAAAAAGAAAAAACTTCAGTAATGAACCTCAACCATTATTCATTTTTTCATTGATCTGTTTTCATAAAAATGATAAATGAATAGGATTAAATTACTATGAGGAATCTCCCACATAAACCACGCATAAAAGAAACCTTCCAGCATGGGGATCAATTCATAGGCCAATCCGTTCATCAATTGATTTGTGATCGACGTAGAAATTAATAATGGTGAATTGAATAATTAAAACAAACATCCTACCTAGATTTTTGATCAATCATTGATGAGGAATGTTTGTGTTGTCATTGCTGATGAGATATTTTAACTTTTCTTGCATGGTGATCCATGATCTGATCCTGACTAGTCATTGTCTGCCAAGAATGCCAACCTCTCATAGAATCTAGGAATCTATGGTTTGGTGGAAAACCATAAGACAAATATATAACATTATATTTATAGAGTATTATGTCGTTGCATTGAATAAAAAAATCTTTCAATTAATTACTTTTATTATTTTTTCTCCACTTAAAAACTTTTTTACAAAAAATCCATGTCGTCCAATGTTAGGTCGCACCTAAATTAAAGCTAATATTCAGGATTCAATGGTACCCTCAAATTTCGGATTCAGGTACCCATTTTGGAGTTATTACACATTTTAAGGAAAATCACAAGCTTGTGATATTAAATATTTTAATATTTTTTCAAACATTTAATCCTGGCACACTAGGCCTCAGAACCACATGCCATCCCAGTTCCTGGTCTAAATAATCATCCATAAAATGTATAAAAAAATAAAAAAAATTATGAGACATTACATAAACCCACCTTTGTATAATAAAATATGCAATGGATGTTCGGATCCCTCTATGGTAAGTGGATCTTTTAGGAAAAAAATTTCTTCCAATATATCCTCCCTTCCTACTAAGATTTTGATGGATCATAAAATTTCGAATGGATCTAAACTCTTTTTAATTAGATCTTGTTTCTAGGATATGATTCTAGATCTTATTATGCTTCCTTTTTCATTAGTGAATCCTATTACAAGTTTTTATTCATGATCATTGATTAAATGTAGGTGGTTATATAATTCATTTCCCGACATTTGAAACCTTTTATTTCTTCATCAAATTTAATTGAGATTTTAATTGATTTAAGGATATAGAATTGTGATGAAGTAATTAATGAATTGAAAGGGATATGGAAATTATAAAAAACCAAATTTCAATGGAATTGAAATTTTGGGATAGATTTATGAAAAAATTGGTCCCTATTTTGGAAATCATTTTGATGAAATGTTTTGATGATTTATCTTGTAAAATATATTAAAATTAAATAAGTTTTGAAATGGAATAAAATTATGAAAAAAGAAAATTTAATTTTGAAAATAGAAATGAATGTTTAAAATTGAAATTGGGAAATTTTATTTTAACCTTTTTTAAATTGATTCCATCATGATTTATTGTTAAAGAACATGGTAGTTAGAGTAGTTATTAGTAACCGGGACAAGAATGTTAGGACCATGCCTACCTAGGAATGGATTGATGATGCCGACTATTACTAAAAAAATATCATCAAGACTATCCATAATGTGTTCCATATTGATGTGTAGACTACTCTTGATGGGTTGTCCTTTGTGGGGTGTATTTGTGTGTGAATAGTATACTAGAGCCGCGATCACAATGATATGTGTTAGGATATTATTACATGCTAAACTAATTTAATAAGATGATTTTGGACTTGGTGATTTCTTTTTTATGAGTTGTTTAAATTGATTATAAATGTACTTAATTATGGAAATTTTTTATTAATAAATATTTATTTATATATGATTTTGTTTTTAAAATTTTTATTTAAGAATAATTGAATGATGTTTTGATATATCTTCATTATTTTTTAATGAAAGAATGTTTTTGATTAAAATATGAAAATGTAATTCCATTCCAAATTTTATTTAAATTGAAATATATCCAGTTTATTTTTTTATGGAATTGAATATGGAATACTTGGTGAGACCCTACTGTATTTTTTATCTCACACCCTACCGTTTCTCGGAGGCTTTTTTAGATTTTCTTATTCTATGTATGAGAAAGGTGAAAGCACTACATGGGACTGGTGGATGTTCTGGATAATTTGGATCGTCAATTTTTGCTGAATCTTAGGATGCTTGTCTTTATGATGAGTAATTTGATGAAGTATTTCTTTGGGTTTTATTATTTCTATTTTGTTACAGAACCTTTCTCCCTTTTGAGTGTTGATCAAAGTAACTTGAAATCTTTTATCTTTTTAAGTTTTTTGGAAAATTTGATTCCTCTTTTATCTTGTATGGTGCCAAGTGCTAGTCGCCAACCCATGGGGTTCAGGAGTACCCTTTAGGCCATGTAAGAGTTGGCTTAGTTATCAGGGTACCCTGGTATCTAGGCAGGTCTGTGACATTTTACAAAATAAATTTTTCTTTATGTGTGAAGAAAAGTGGATAGGATGTTCCCTTTTATATGTGAGGGTTGTGTCACTCTTTGAAATACTAAAAGTATTAAATTAATAAAGATTTATTTTCAGGGACAAATGTATAAAATGATATAATTAGAATATAGTATAATTATGATTAAAAATATACTAATCCAATTAAATTACAATAATTTTTAATTTTATTTTGAGACTTTCTTTCATGGTTTTCACACATATTTATTCATTTACCATTACTCAGGTGTTAACAGATCGATAAGAGTTACTATTTATAAAAAATAAAAATAAAAGGGGAATATTTATAAAATTTTAACCTCCTATTTAAAAATATAGAATCAATTTTTTAAGATTCTGTTTTTATAATATGATGAAATTAAATTAAGATAAAAATAAAAAATACAATAAAGAAATAGTTTTTTTAGAAAAATGCCATTTTAAGTATAATTTTTTATCATAAATTGAAGTATACAATTCATTTTAATGGACTTAATTAGATTATTAATAATATAATAAGAATATTTTTAATTTTAAATCATTTTTAAAAATAATGGTACTTTTTAAATTATTTAATGAAAAATATTATTTTCAACAAAAATCAGTGTTTTCACTGTTTAATAAAAAATAAAACTTATTATAATATTCTAATAATTTATCTATACAATAATTTTTCAATGAAGATTTATAATTTTATAAACCTTTTATAAAACATAAAATGTAATATTTCTCTAAATTAATTATAATATTCATTCACAAAAAGCAATAAAAATAATTTTTGAATAAAAAATATTTATGAAGAATAAAATACCTTTAATAAAAAATGATTACTTAATTCCAATTTATTAATCAATAATTTCATAAGTAAGTTCTTCATATATATATATATATATATATATATATATCATAATGTGGTTCATCCTATTCATACCCAATAATTGCATCTGTAGGTTATGATGACCATATTTAAATATTAAGGTTGTGTAGTTTGTTAAATTTTGTTGTTGCATGTATTGCATTCTATCAAATATAATTTTTCTTTTAAAATATTATAATATTACATTTATAAAAATTTTAAATACAATACCATTAACTAGTAACTCAATCAATGGTTACAAAGAGAATATAAGAAAATATCACTTTGAAAATAACCCATATCTACTTTAAAATATAATTTCTAAATTAGGTATTTAAAATCCCATTTTCCTTTTGTAATTATATTTAAAATAAATTTTATTTTGAAATATCATTTTAAAGGTCAAAACTTCTATATTTATATAAATAATTAATATATCAACACACATCTATAAAATCAATAAGATGGATTGCCTAATCGTTTTTAATAATGGAACCACGAAATGAATTTTTTAACAAAGGAAATGAAATATATTAGTGATTATTAAGAAAGAATGAATATGTACAATTTTAATAAGTTCATAAAATTTCATAAAATAATTCTAATTTAATAAATAATCCCACATGAGTATAAAATAACTAACAAAAAACGTGACAAACTAAAATACCAATATACTCAATAATTAAATGTCACTTATATCAATTATTCATATTTATATTATCTACAATAATTTCATTTATTCTCAAAACCCATAAGCTTATAAATTATAAAAATTAACAGTTAATCAATCGCTAAAAAATATATAATAAATACTCTATAATTTTCTAAAATGGGGGAATCATATGATGCAATATACCAATGCTAGAATATTAATCAATGAGGCACGATTATACTACAATAGGTTTTTTTCTTAAAAAATGAAAAATAAAAAAATTATATAATTATTTAATCATCATTTTAATCTGAAATTGAAATAAATTCAAGAATAATATTCTTAGAGATGTAGCATTTACAAAATAGTAATAAATCACATTTAATCATCCTCTGAATACACTTATAAGAACTAAAAAAATACCTGTCAATATATCATGATTAATCTATGATATGAGGTAATCAAAATCCAAATACCAAAACCCAAAACACCCTAAATAAAAGGAAAATAAGGGAGAATAAGAAAGGGATAATGGGGGATAAATCCTACCTTGGAATTGATAAACAAATTTCTCCCAAATTTCTTAGATCAATGCAATGATGTAAAAATAAAAGAGTATATAAAAAAGATAACATTACCCACCATGTAGTGTATTTGCAAGAACACCCATAATTAGGATTCTTATTTTAAAGAATACAAAGAATCCCCTTTTTCATTTCATAAAAAAATAGCTATTACTATGTACTTGGTGGAAATCCTAAACCTATCTGATATCCCATAGGGTGTCAGATTTCAGATCTATTACCAAATGATTTTAAACCCAATGTAAATTCCCTCCATTTTATCTTTTGGGTATCTTGTGATATCATAATTTATTCTTTATAGGGTCTTTAATCGACTCTTGAAATTATTTTAATTAAACAACGCCGGATATATCACTCCAGGTCTTTTTTAACTATCCCAACACTACTAAAATAATTATTTATACATTCTAAACATGTATAAAATATAATCAAAAGATTTTAGATTATTTAATATTATGGTTTATGTCTTGATTTTATAAAAAAATGTAATGGTGACTTGAAATTTGATGAAATATTTGTATATAATTATGGAATCATGGTTTTTTTGTCATTGTATTTTATTATATTTTATATTGAAAATTAGTTTAAAGTTCAATATTTAATCCTGACATAATATTTGTATTAAAATGGATTTTATGGAAAAATATTTAAGAAAATTAATTAGGAAATATATTTTTAGAATTTAATATGGATGTTGGTCACCTGAGATTTATGCAGTTTTATAGAGAATTATTTCATTGAATTATTTGAATTTTTTTAGGATTAACCAAATTAAGTAGTACTTAAATTGAAAAATTATGAAGATTAGAAGATTTTCTAGATATTTTAATATTTGTTCCATTAAATGGTAATTTTAATAAAGTAAATTATATTGGATATATGGGAGATGAAGTTTATGTTATAAATTATAGGGTTTACTCTTATTATGTGAAAAAATCATTGTCTCCTTTATTTTCAAGAAACGGTGTGATTATAATCAGGTATCGTACTTCTCAATTTGACATACCACTCAACTATTATGTCTAGTATTCCCTGAACTCTATCAGCCTAGAGTTTTTCATTACATTATGTTTTATAAAGAGCATTGAACGAAGAAAATATAATTTGTCAATATTTTAACGATATGTAATGTGATTTATTTTACATAATTTAATGTAATTATTCAAAAAAATAGAAAATTATTAATGTCATGAATCCATAAATATTGATATCCTTATGTTAGATGAACATTAATAGAGTTTTATAATAAATGGAATAGGGCATTTAAATTTTCATGGGCACCATTCCACATTCAAGGTAACCCACCTCAAACATTATATTATTTAATTCCTCAAAACTAAAGAGAATGATGCGGACTTTTAATATTATGCTGGTTTTTTGACACTCTATATAGGTCATAAACTCTATTAAAAATATTTACATGATAAATCTATCTAATTAAAAATGTGATGATAAGATATAAAGGATGTAATTCCATATATTAATGGGGAATTCCAAGCATCATTTAAGGGTGATTAATTCCATTTGTTATATGAATAAAAAAAAATTAAATAATATGAATGATAAGGATTGTTTTTTATCTTATAGAGACCATATAAATAATTATTTTTGGAAATTCCATGGAAAATGTTTCTAACTATTTGTATTTGAACATTTATTATCTTAGTCTAGTCCTTTTATAAATTATTGATGGATTTTAAAATAAGTTTTGATTATACATGATTTCTGAAAAAATCATAATATAGGAGTTTAAACATTATCTGATAGATAGATTGATTTCAAAGAAAATGTTGTTTTATGAAAATATGGTTTAATATTCATGTTTTGATTTCTAAAATGACCATTTTTTAATAAAGTGATCTGAAATAATTTTTTTGGTGTATTTGAAAATAGATTTTCTATATTGGGATATATTCTTGGATTCCATTTAAAATTAATTTTATGTAATGATTCCTTACTAAAAGTTTTTTTATGAAACTTTTATGGTTTGGAATAACCAGGAAAATTATTTTATGATTGTTTTAAAAGTAAAATGATTATATTAATTTTATATAACTTATTATGTTATGATATGTGAAACTCTGTGATATATTTCAAATCATGAATTTTCTCAAATATATTAAAAGGGTTTAAAAATTTTATACCTAATTGTTGAGGGTTAGGTTATATGAAAACAAGGGGTCGAAACATTTGAAATGACCCACTTTAGGGTCATGTTTGGTGAAATTTAAAAAATTAGGATATAAGTTTGATATTAATGAAAAAGATATTTTTATGATGTATAAAATATTATGTTATGATATAATTGTGAAATATTAATTATTACTATTCTTGATTTAACTAGAGTATTATTCATATTTTACAATTTTCTTAATAGTTGGTGAAATAATGGGTTTCATTACATGAATGTTTTGATGATGTAATTTAATGTAATTTTTCATAATCCTTGAATTGGCTTTTAATGTTTTTATTACTCTTATAAAGGACTCTGTTGGAGTCTTTAATAAATCAACCTATGTTTATAATCACCCCATATATGTTCACTCTGGAGTATATGTAAATGTTGTCGGATGTGATTAATGAAAAAAAGAATACTACATTACTTTTTAGTGGAGAAATATATATCCATGATAGAGATATTAAATGAGGTGTATAATATCATCAATATTAGAGTCACATTAACATTATTGGTGTAAAACCCAATGATTTTAGAATATATATCTCCTTAAATAAATTTAATTGCTATAATATTTTTCGGTACACGCAACCCCGAGTCTAAATTTACTATAATGTAGTATACCATTAAAAAATAGCTATTATATAAATTTAATGAATAGTAATAGTCAATTTTTAAAAAAAATATGCAAATATTTTATATGAATAAATTATATTTTTAGTAAATTCGTTATATGTATTACAAATATATTTTTCCGCAAAAAATCATTTCATTTATTTTTTGAGAATAAATAAAATAAATAATTTATTCTACTTTTAGAAATAGTTTTTTTAAAAAAAGATATCAATTTTTAAATCATCATATCAATATTACCTTATGGTGAAATCTCATGATTTTTCTAAAATGAATCATTTTTAGTGAATAGTGGAAATACTAATTTTTCAAATACTCTTATCTAATTTCATTAAATAATTTAATATAAAAATGAAATATTATTTATATTTTTTCCCTAAAGTTATATTGGATATATATAAATTATAATAATTTATTTAATTCTAATTTAATTTTCAATATTCATGATTTTTATATAAGTTAGTTTTCAAGCTTAGGAATGTATTTTGTCTAAAAACCATATTCATTTCATTTTATGCATTAATATTAAAATGAATTTCATCCGCTTATAGGAATTTATTTTCATTAAATATGATGAATTTTTGGATTCATCATTCCAAATTTTTCTTAGTATGAGTTTTTTGATATTTTTTCAAAGTACATAAAATTTTGGGGAATAGTTACAAAATATAGTTTTTATACAATATTTTATCTTTTATTATATCACCATGAAATTCTTATGATATAAAAATTTATTAAACTTATTTAATGATTCATGTATGATAATATTATAAAAATATCATATAATTATAATTCAAAAACTTTAAATTTCAATTTATTTTATGAAAAATATGAACTTCATTTTCACTGATGACATAGTGCTTCCGTAACATTAGTAGAGTAAAATTTGGTTTCTTAATGATAAAAATAAATAATTAAAAAATATTTTAATGAATATTTTAGTATATATTTTTTATATTTTATGGTTTTTAATTTTATATTTATATAGCAATAGTATAATCTAAATATGTACGTAATTCTTACCCAGGACTAGAAAAGTAAATAACATATTAAATAAGTTTGCATGGAATATATATGAGTAAATATACATATTAATGAATTATAAATGTTTATATTTAAATTTTTTATTTCTTTTTATGATGGTAAAATATTCTAAATGTTTAATATTGAAATAATTACCTTAAATTTTTACGCAAAGCTGACATACTATTTTTGAAATTAATAGAAAAATATAATAAATGATTTAAATATATTAAAATTAATAAAACGTAGATGATTTATTAAATTAATTTAATTTAATAGATAAATATAATATATTATGTATTTTTTATATTTTTATATTTTAATTACATTTTTTTCATCTTGTTCTCAAAGTCAAATTATGTGAATAGTTCTTAAAATGAAAATAATATTATTTTAGGTTAAATATTTTATTCAAATTAGTTTAAAAATAATAAATATTAATATAGGAAAATTAGAATTAAAAATGGTATAAAATTTCATTCCCTGGACATGCCTTATCCAATTTCATCCTTATAAGTAAAATTATGAAGCTTTAATATTAAAAACATCATTACAACAATTAAGGTTAAAATTGGTTAACCAATGGGTTAAACCAAATGATATCTTAATGCATAAATCTTTCATTTTATGATTATATTAAGACCATATATTACTTATATTTTTATCCATATAATTTTGGAATCATTTTACCCGAGCTGGAAACATAATATATTTTAATATTTTAAGTTTTTCCAAAAAATTACATTAATGATATATTAAAATAAACAATAATTTATTAAATAATTTAAAATTCATTAAAATTTTATATTAGGATAATTTTATAGTATATGGATAGATATATAAACCATGTTAAATATATGGATTAATTTTTCTTTTATGGTATCTTTCTTGACCCCTAAAGAGTAAAAAATTTGATATCATGATAGTTGTTAAAAGGGTTAAACTGGGGGGGTTAAAACTAAGAGATAAGGGTAATAATATTACTAAAACATACCCAAATAATATTGTGTGAGATTAATTATACTAATAATCATCTTGTATTCTTTTAATATAATTTTTTTTCCTTTAACCACAAAAAATAATGTATATTGGTTTAATACTTTAAGAATTTCCTACCTAACTTATAAAAGGACACCTCTAATCTATTTTCATTACAGCATCTTGAGAAATATAGATCACAAAAACACTACCCAATTATCTTATAAAAATCCCTATCTTGGAATTATATGCTCTATAATTCTTAATAGTCCAACCATAGGGTCCTCATGAATAGATTTATTTGAAGTCTACCAGAGTAGAGGCAATCGTGTTTGCCGACACTTTCAAGATTACTTTTTCTTCTACAACATATAGTTTATTTAATCCTCATAAAATAATAAATAAATTATAATAAATATATTCATATGTTATTATTATTATTATTATCGGGTAACCATTTTCTATGTTATTTTTATCCTATGAAATTTAAAACATCGCTCGTGAATGCATAGCACATACCATATCCACAAAGTTGTTTAATTGAATTTTTATCACTAATTTACTTGGATTATTATAGAGATGAAGAATAGTAATATATAAAATACTTATGAAATAATTATTCTTTTATAATTTTAATATCATATCAACATTCTTATCTTCCAATCCACTATAAAAGGACAACGTCGCTTGTGCATACACGTGGAAAAACACCACCACAAAACGATGTGATTGGATTTTAATTTTTATTTTACATGGATTGTAATAAGGATATATTTAATGAATATATATAATTTAAATGATATAGTAATGATACTATAAATTATAATTTTTATTTACCATTATATTCATCCATCCATAGGAAATTTAAAACAATTTCAATGGGTTAGTGTGACATTACGTCTCCATGAAAGATGTAATTAATTTTTCGTATATATAATTTATGGATGACTCGAAATAACATTATATTTAATATATATTATATTTATATCATGAATACATTTGTGGATATGATTTAACCATGATAAATAAACATGTAATGAAACTACATAATCAAAACATATGTGAACAATGAAGTAGTTAACATCAGAAGTAATGATAATAATAGAAAATTGATACAAAATGGATGCTAAAATATTATAAATAGATCACATATAATATTATAGATATGAATATATTTATAATATGTAATTATAACTAACATAAATTTATTATAAAAGATCTTAAAATAATTATGTAGTATGTCAAACTTTTGGTAAGGTGTTTCATAACTCAATTTTTTTCATTGGGTAATATTACTTCTTCATTATATTTGATATGATAAGATTATGTGTGTAATAAAAAACAATTATTTTAAAGACCTAGAAAATAAATGTGAATTTATTTTAATTATATGGGAATTTTATGAGTCCATGACAATTGTCGGTGTGTGATTCCAAGGCCCGGTGTGCCCAGAATGAATTTCAGAACTTTTTTTCAGGTACATTTAGTAAACGTGTGAGAGAGTTTTTATAACTTGTAAACTCGTGCTCAGAATTGAAATACGAGGACACCATTGAACTCTCAGTTCTGGTATTCGCTTAAGTAGACTTTCACCTCGACCGCAGTTGGTCGAGGGTGAAATTTAGTTTTCAGGTTTTTCGAGGGAATAAAAATAAAATAGAGAACAACATTTTATTTTATTTTTGAATCCTCCCTATATGGGTTATGGAGGTGGGGACCACAAAATCTTTAATCCTCCAAATTAAAATTTAATGGTGGGGACCATCAAACCCCGAATTTATGTGGGGGAAGTCCCTTGGAATCCTCCCGTTTAAATTGTGCCTACGCAATGCAATTAAATTATTCCAACACAATGCAATTAAATTTTGTCAATGCAATGCAATTAAATTATTCCATTTAATTGTGCCAATGTAAATTAATTAGCGTGACCTTTCAAATGATAATTAGCAGCATCGTTGGAATTTAGGAAGGTTCCTATTAAATGAACCTTTATTCATTCCATGATCGTTACTTACCCACCCCCTCTCCAAATTATATGGAACTTTGGGGGAGGAATTGGCATGGATTCACCAAGCGACGAAGCTCTGGTAAAGTGTTGCGACGCCCAACACGTGGAAGATGGAGCTGGTTCTGGTAGGCGATGAGGAGAGACCGTGAACAATGAATTGAAGAACGAGGAACCAACATCGAGCCTGGATTGGAAGTGCCTTGTGGAGATGCTGAACGCTGATGTTCTTCAATGACTTCGTCTTCTTCCTCATGCCTCCTCCTTTAGAAACTTCAAGGTAGGGGTGTGATTTTCATTAATCATAGTTGGTTTTTCTTTTACATTGAATCTCTCCCCAGGAGCCTCTTACTACCTATCTAACATGGAGTGTGCGGGCCAAACTAACAAGGCCCGGCCACTCCGTAATCCTTGTGATTTTCAGTGTGTTTTATGCGATGGAGGAGGAAGGAGACCGTTACCGGAGACCGATACAGGTGGGGCTAAAAAAACTATGGTTGGCCCTTCGGCTGGCCACAAAAAAGGTGGCAGCGCAACCACGCCACCAGAGAAGAGTTGTGGCACATCGACCATGGCAGAGAAAGGGCGGCGGCCGACAGCGCGAAGGGGCTGCAGTGTCTGTCCGCCCCGCCCGGTAGAGAAGGGTCGTGGCCTTGTGCCGCAACAGTGAGGGAAGGGCGGCTGCCTCACTGTTGGCCACCGGTGAAGGTGCGGCATGCGGCCATGCCACATGGAGGGAGGCTAGATAACCGGCCACTTGCAGCACCACGATCCACAACGAGCTGCCGCACCGCGGACCGCCGCTCTGCGGGCCGCCGCACCACGTGTCGAGCCGCGCCAGCGGGCCAAGTCATGCCGATGGATCGGGCTGGGCCGGACCCTGGGTCAGGCCTGGTCGACCCGAACCAGATCGGGTCAGCCCAGGCCAGGTCAAGTCGGGTCAGTCTGACCGGGTCAGACCCAACTCGGACCGACTTTGACCCTTTTCGCTCTTTCGGCCATATCATGAGCTACGAGCATCCGTTTGACGAACCTTCTATGGCACCCGAAACCTTAGATTGAGACATCACTTTTTATATACTCAACCAGAGTTTTGGATAATGTTGGTGTACATACGGGTTGGATCGAACACCAAAACCAATCGGTCCCTCAGAACGGAAACACTGATAACTTACAGACCAGGTGTCTGATTGACCCACTGTCAGTTGCGTTGGATCCCTTTTGATGTGAAAGACATTTGGAATACTTCTTCATGGGACTTCGTGGCAGTTGGAGTATCGACCTATGGCTTTAGTATCTTACCATCCCTGAATCAAGTGATCTTAGTGCGGGAACCCAGTTGTTGGGTGTACGTGAAAAAAGAACATCGATCTTGTGTGTGTCAACATCTATCGGATCCTTTGTGGGTCAGCGCTCAATGATCCTATGTGGGTCAGTGCATACAGATTCGGTGTGGGTCATATCCTATGTTCTCAGCACTCAGCGATCCTATGTGGGTTAGTGTATATCGATCTTGTGAGGGTCAGATCCTATGTGGGTCAGCGGGGGGTTAGTTACCTATCGATCCTGTGTGGGTCAGAAGCAGTGCTACTTAAGAGAATAAGATGATATAGACTTTGACTAATCGTCTATACTTCTGTACATAAGGTATACCTAGAGTGAGATTAGTCTTTACCTTCATGGTGATACCTTTGTGGTAATCTTCTGTGTGGTGTTACTTCTTTGGTACTTACCTTCATGGTTATACCTTGGTGGTATTATTATATGAGGCGTACCTGTGTGGTACTTACCATCATGGTGATACCTTTGTGGTATTCTTATTTATGGGATTACCTTTGTGGATGTCATGACCCCCTCCCCACAAAGTGTACCCCTCCTGGGTTGGAAATGTGAGAAGGGAGTTAATGACCCCCGAGTCCCGCCTCCAGTAGGCCCCGGGTTGGCGACTAGCACCGAGGGTATTTTAAACACACAAATGGGAGGAATTACCCTATAAGAGAACACATGCGGAAAAGAGAGATAAGATATACACTAACCAAATCCAAATCAGAACTGAAGTATAAAAGAATCCCATGTGCACTTATGTAATTCCATGAAAAACTATTACAACTGAAAGGGGATAAACTACAAGTACCAAAAAGAAAGTTAAACAGCAGCAACCACTAGCCCGAACTACTTCTGAAACCCCAAGCTAGTAAACACCAGCCTAACCTCCAACCTGCTCCAACTAACATGAAAAATAGTATGAATATACATAAGGTGAGTATAACAGTATACTGAGTAGGATCCTCCCTAAAGCCTCTCGTGAAAAAGTAAATAAAGCATGCTAAAGAATAGTGAACAACAAGTGAAACTATCTCGTCACCTAAACAGGTATACTAAGTTCCCAACCTCACCATGGAAACTCCTACCATGTAACACATACATGAATATATCATATAATAAATAATATCAAGGGTACCCCACTACTACTTCCCCACTATTTTTCCGCTTTCTCCCAACGTCGTGCATCCTAAGAATCTCTCTCCAAAAAGGTGTGCCCGCAGACACCTGGTCGAAGCACCACAACATGCACCTCATGTAACAAAACCACCACTTCCATGTAATAAAAGTAACTAGGTAGTTTATGGGAGCCACAACCGCCCGCATAATGTGTATCATACATCGGGTATTATACCTCATGCCATTATAGCCCACACACTGAGTAAAGATACTTAATCCATAGCAGCCCATACTTGTTACACCTATAGTAGTCCATAGGATACAATATCCAGAATATATGTGTGTGAATAACCACAAGCCATTACAACCCTCTACACACATATATGGGGAAGCCTAACCGTTGTGCCTACCAGCACAAGTAACTACCAAGAGAAGAGAGCGGGGCCAAAGTGGGTAGTCAGACATCCATCCTCCCACCAGAATGTTGGGGAAAACACCCCCCAGGGCTCAGAATCCGCGGGGTGTTAATTTCACTTACTGACTGGGTTGAGTGGCATATAGAAACACAAAAAGTACAGAATATACTATATATCACAACCACACTGTGGGCATAACCTAGTCTTACACACAACTGCAGTTAACGTCTCTCATACTCCGGGATGTTAATTCTAAGACTATGTATCATATAAGCACACAACCATTTAAAGAGATTTATTAGATTACTTCATTCCCTTTTTACCAGTTCCACTTTAAGTAAATTAATTCTTTAAGCATTAATTAACCTTGAGAAAATTCCACATTAAATTTCATTAGCATCACACCTAAAGTAAATTGTTCCTTCAAAACTACAACATCATCATTATGTTCCATCAACTCCATCCCCATGGGTTAACACCATTTATTCAATTATTCATTACAAAAATACACTCCCACATTCCCAGGCATTCTAGAAAAACATTCTATGCTACTAAACACAAGGGGGATCAATACGGAGATTAGATGTGCTACCCATCGAGTCTTTTCCACTTATAGAAAGATAATATGCCCATCCTTCCTTGAGAAGCTAAACACAGAAAGCACGTGACATAACCCGCGGGTCTTTGCCTCATTTGGAAGAAGGGTAAGTAAGACCAGCGACTTGCGCAGTGGGTAAAAGTAAAGCAGATAAACAACCAAAGAAACAACAAGAATCCAACAATCACATTCATCCCATTCCATCATCCCCGGTGTCCTCCCTGACACCAACAAGCATAAACCGATGCATCTCACCACTATAGGCATCGTCTGCTACCACAACCAAAAGCCTTCATGCCCCCACATATCACAACGGTCATCCAGGATCACATCACAACCCAAGAATCAGGGAAAAAACATCACAACAATTTGGATCTTGGACCTTTAACAAACAAGAGGGTATCTCATAAACCATTAATGAATTATCAAACAATCAGTTATTTAATCCATCTTGAATTAACAGATTTATTATTCGTAGGTTCCAAATTTGGGAAACCTAATCAGTAAGCTATCATAATTAATTAAACATGCTTCCAATACCAATTTTATTAACATTAAATTACAACAAGAACTAGATTCTTTTACATGACACTTTATCTTTAGCCAAACAATTATCAATTAATCCCAATTTACATTCCTTACATATTTCCATCAAGAACGAATAGCTAAGCAAAGCTTGCATGGATATCACACTATCTAGAAAAACCAGAGGCAATAACCTGTGATCGATATCAATTTATTTATCCCATTAAATATTTATTATTTCAATTCCTTTTTCATCTAGTGAGATTAAGCATGCTAACAATATAGTTTGAAATAAAATAATAGAGAAGCATCAAATCCCCTACCTCAAACAATTCCTCGCGTTCTTTATATACACAATGGGTCACGATCTTTCTCCCATGACTACTGCATCCACCCAAGGATGCCACGGTACGAGCCCACCAACCGAACCCCAATAAGAATCCATTATAAAAATGGAGATTACATGCTATAATATGGAAAGGAGAAACATGAGAAGATGATCCCCACAGGAACGACTTTAAAACATACCTTATATCGAAGATTGATCGATACAGCTTGGATGTATCAAAAAAGAGCGGAACGAATCCGAGGATTATAGTTTGATTGTGAAACTCTTACGGGAAGGATTGAAAGGTTCTAGCATCTCATATTTGAGAACAAAGTGGAAGAACAAAAGAGGAAGATATCTTGTCCCATTTGAAGATTTAATGGGGTGACAATTTAAGATACGCTTAATTCCCCATTAAAAGGGGAACACATTAACCCACGCAGTTTGTCCAATTAAAAACATCCCCAGCCATAGAAATAATTAATATATGATTTATGGACATTGAATCGGCCATAATAGTTCTTAAAATAAGTTTTTAAATGTATTTTTCGTCAAAGGAAACGTCAAAGTGGTGAAACTGTAAGATGCTAGAAACATTTTACACCTACCATCACTGTACACATACCGTTACTATAAACCACCTGTTAGAGGTTACCGATAGAGGTTACTGGTGGAACTCACCTTTCTGGAAACATTGTACACTGACCGTTATTGTACACATAATGTTAATGTACACCTACCGTTATTTTACACATACCGTTAGAGGTTACCGATAGACCTCACCGTTCTGGAAACACTGTACACCTATCGTTATGGTAAACCTACCATTACTATACACCTACCACTACTGTAAACCTACCGTTAGAGGTTACCGATAGTGGTTATCGATAGAGCTCACTGTTCTTGAAACATTGTACACCTACTGTTACTGTATACCTACCATTACTGTACACCTACCGTCACTTTACACAAACCGTTTGAGGTTACCAATGGAGGTTACCGATAGAAATCAGCATTCTGGAATCAATGTACACCTACCATCATTGTACACCTACTGTTACTATACACCTACCGATAGAGGTTACCAATAGACCTCACTGTTCTGGAAAAAGTGTACACCATCCTTTGCTATACACCTACCGTTACGGTACACCTACCAATAGAGGTTACCGTCCGACCTCACCATTCTGAAAACACTGTACACCTACCATTACTGTACACCAACCGTTACTCTACAATTACCGATAGAGGTTACCAATAGACCTCACAGTTTTGGAAACACTATACAACAACTGTTACTGTACACCTACCATTAGAGGCTACCGATAGAACTCACCATTCTCGAAACACTGTACACCTACCGTTACTGTACGCCTACTGATAGAACTTTTCACTGAATTGGAAATTTGGAAAAGTGTTGGGGATAAGTCACCTTCACCTCCCAGAACACCTCAAACACCACATTTTCACAAAGTAATGGACCTAAGAGGTTCGGTCCATTACATTAGATACCTCTCAAAACATTTTCATCCTCAAGAATTCAAAACCCACCTAAAGGGAATAAAATAAATGGGGTCCGATCAACCACCCATCGAGATAACTCTCAAAAGAGATCAAGCCAAAAAATCAACAAAAGAAAAAAACATAGATAAAAAAATAAAAGGTCTAACCACAAAGGGAACATCATTACATGAAAATAGTTAAACATCAAACAACTCTGGGTAATGAGCATGTATCTATGACTCACTTTCCCAGGTAATCTCCTCTATGCCACTGTGTCACTACAAGACATGAACTTAGGGGATAGAATTCTCGTGCAATACCTTCCCTTTATGTTCTTCGATCTCCACAGGTCACTCCCTAAAGGTTGCATCATCATCAACCTCGATCTCTCCCCAATCGATGATGTGAGAGTCATCATGATGATAATGACAGAGTTGTGATACATGGAAAACATCATGTATTTGACACATCTATGGGGGAAGTGCTACTCAATACACCACAGATCCAACATGAGCTAATACCTCTAAAGGCCAAACAAAGCAGGGAGAAAACTTACTTCCACGACCAATCCTTCGATGCCCACGACGGGGAGTCCCCTTCGGAAACACATGATCCCCAACATTAAACTCTAAGGGTATAATTATTTGATCAGCATATGATTTATGAAAATCTTTCGATATCTTCATCCTCTCACAAATCACCTAATCCATCTCTGTTTTATTCTTGACTTGTTCTGATTCGAGAATTGCTGACTCTCTGACCCTAGTCCAGCACAACAGAGAATGGAATGGTCGACCATACAAGGCTTCAAAAGGTGCCATACCGATGGTGGAGTGAAAAATATTGTTGTCTGTGAACTCCACCAAGGGAAAGTGCCTTATCCATGAACCTCCAAAATCAAGAACACAATAGTGTAACATGTCTTCAACAGTCTAGATGGTTCGCTATGTCTGACCATCTATTTGGGGATAAAAGCATTGGTAAGGCATAGGTGAGAACTGAAAGTATGTTGGGGACCTCTCCACACCATAGAGGTAAAATGAGGATCTCGATCAGAAATTATCTTCCTAGGGACTCCGTGAAGTCTCTCCACCTCCTCTAGATACTACCTCGACAAAACATTCACTGAGCTTGACTCTTTGATCACTATGAAGTGGGACGATTTTGTTAAGTGATCCACTACCACCCAAATAGAATCATGTACACTCGGACCTCAAGGTAAACTAGTAATAAAGTCCATTGAGATGTCCTCCCACTTCCACCAAGGAATCTTTAATGGCTGGAGAAGACCACCAGGAACACAGTGTTCGGCCTTCACCTTCTGGAAGACTAAACCTCGAGACACAAACTCTGCAACTGCACGCTTCAGCCCAGGCCACCAAAACTGGCTCCTCAAGGATCAGTACATCTTTTTCACGCCAGGATGTACTGCTAAAGAGAATTATGGAACTCTCTAAGAACTATCTCATACATCATCAACGGAAAAAATCCTTACATGATAAAATATTGGGTGTTGTTCATCCTCCGACCAACCATCATGGGCCTCACTACAAACAACTCGGTCTATCCAGACCTCCACCTCTAGATCTCCCAACTGGGACTCTTCCACCTTCTGCATTAGGGATGACTGTACCAACATCTGAAAAAGACAACCTCTACCAAAAACTTCTCCCATATCAAGATGTAATTTTGATAGTTCTTCCATTACTGTCCAAGAATCACCAGATTCACGCACAGCAACACTACATGAATTTCGGCTCAGCTTATCAGCTATAACATTCCCTTTTCCTGGTGTATACAATATTTTGAAGTCATATTCCAGCAAGAACTCCATCCACCTATGTTTTCATAAGTTCATGTCACGCTGGGAGAAAACATACCTAAAACTCTTATGATTAGTGAAAACCACAAAGTTCTCACCAATGAGGTAATCTCTCCACAACTTCAGAGAAAACACCACAGCATCCAACTCAAGATCATGGGTGGCATAGTTTCATTCATGGGAAAGAAACTGTCAAGACCCATAAGATACAACTGACCTCTGCTACATGAGAACACAGCCTAACCATAGATGTGAAGCATCGCAGAAAACATAAAACAGAACTCCCTCAACTGGAAGACAAAGGACTGGATCACTTACTAACTTCTCCTTTAGATACTCAAAATCTTTCTGACACTGATCAGTCCATATGAATGCTTCATCCTTCCCGGTCAAAGTTGTTATTGGAGTCGCAACTCGTGAAAAATCGGCTACGAACCTCCTGTAGTAGCCTACATTAACAAGGAAACTTCCCACCTTTGACAATGTCTTGGGGGATGCCCAAGACACAACTACTTCTATCTTCGATGGATCCACAGCTACTCCCTGTTAGGACACAACATGCCCAAAGAAACTGACTTCTCGATCCCAAAACTCACACTTTGATAACATCCCAAACAGCTAATGTTGGTTAATAACTCCCAAAACGGCTTGTAGATGTTATGAATGCTCCTCTTCAGATGTGGAGTACACAAGGATGTCATCGATCAAAACTACCATGAACTTGTCTAGTAACTCACGGAGCCCAGCATTCATCAATCCCATGAATACAGTTAGAGAATTTGTCACACCAAATGACATTACCACAAACTCATAATTCCCTTGACAACAACAAAAATCAGTCTTCAGGATATCCTCATTTTTCACACATATCTAATGATTTCCTGACTGCAATTAAATGTTTGAGAACCAACTTTCACCCTTCAGTTGATCAAATAAATCCCCAACCCACGGAATAGGATAGTGATTATTTATTTTCACTTTATTTAAGCGATGATAATAGACACACAACCGCCATCTACCATTAGCCTTCTTCACGAACAAAACGGGTGCACCCCACAGTGACACAGTTGTCTGAACAAAACCTCACTGTAACAGACCATCAAGTTGTATACATAGCTCTCGTAACTCAGAAGGGGCCATCTGATATGGAGACATAGAGATAGGATATGCTTCTGGTTGTAGCTCAATCCCAAAATCGATCTCTCGTTGAGGGGGTAATGCTACAACCTCTTCTGGAAATACATTAGGGTACTCCTCTATGACCCTAAGAAACACCAAATGCTGAACCTCCGAAGAACTCACCATCGTTTCATCCATAATGGATGATAAGGATGGAATGCGCTTGTGACCCATATGAGGATCTCGCTCAGCAGCAAAAACCACTGGCTCTCTATCCGCACCAATGAAGATGACCTTTTTCCTGAAGAAATCCACGATAGCCTACATCGAATATAATCAATCCATGTCAAGGATGACATAATATGATTGTATTCGTAACCATAGGAAATATCCCTAAGAGCGGTGTTGTCCCAACACTAGCTCACAGTCTCTACATACATAAACAAGTCATATCGACCTCTAACTGGCGTAGTCAATGCCAAGGGCACTAGATGCCTCTCTACCTCAAGTCCCAAAGCATGGAAAAAGTTAAGGGATATGAAAGATTGTGTTGCTCCTGAATCATAAAAGGCATACACCAAGGTAGAAAACAAGAAAAGGGTACCTCGAACAACATCTGCCTCGCCTAGAGTTAGCAATGCTAGAGCATGAAGCTGACCACAACCTCTTCCACAGCCTCTCCGACCTAGATGAAGACCAACACCATGGTCGCGCTCTGCTCTCTGAGGACGGGGAGCAACATGGGGTTGTCTTATGCCTGCCCCATCTACCCTCTACTGATCTAAATCTGGTGCAACTGGCTGCTGCTTCTTCGGCTGGAACTGCCTTAATAGAGGATCCTGGAGCATAGCGCCTAGTGCACAATGACCGCTCTGAACGGTTGGGCACTCCTGCTTCTGAAGGCCACAACCACCACAAGAAAAACAGGTGACAGATCCCTTAGCATTGGCCTGAGAGTTGTTGCCTCTGGATAAACGATATGTGAAGGGCTGGGACATACCCCCACCTGAACGGAAACCCTTCTACCCTGAAAACTGGGAACGCCAAACCACATCTCTACTTCGTGAGGAATCATGATGATTCCCCTTTCGTGATGATCTGGTCCTGGAAAAATTCCACTCAACAACCTCTCCCATTGACAGTACCTCAATATATGTTTTCAGAATAAAAGGGGTGACTTAGCACTGGATCTCTGGATGCAAAGCCTCTTTGAAATTTCTCTCCATGGCCTCCTCATCCGGCAGCAGGTCTGAAGTATATCGTAAAAGTTTCGTGAAATGGATTCCAATCTCTCGAACACTGGAGCTCCCCTGTCGAAGGGTAAGAAGCTCCTGGCGACTATATGCCTTCGCAGTTGAAGAAAGAAACTCAACTCCAAACTTGTCTCGGAACTCCTCCCATGAGATCTCTTACTCCTCATGATTCTTGAGGAACGAGAACCACCACTGCCTCGCTGCTCCACGTAGCATCTTCACAAACAAGGACACCTACTGCTCTTTCTATGCACGAATCGATCTGAAGCTGATCTCGACCTCCACTAACCAGTCTTCCATGACTACATCTGAAACGGAGCCCTTGTACTTCTGCAGACTCTGGTGGTGAAACTCTCAGAGTGTTTTCCTCCAAGTGTCGTCATCTTCATCCTCTACCCATTGGCGATCTGCTGGAACAACCTGGTGGACATTATCTATGAAAACCTAATGAGGATGTCGACCTGAATCCATACCTGTAAAATAAAAAACCGTTAGATATCCTAATCCTAGAATAAGGATGACTCAACATTAATTAATTAATTATTTTCTTTTATTCATTTTATGTTAACCTATCCCGAGGTCTACCCATTCAAACATAGGAACAAAGAAGAATGATGCATGATCCTTTCATTGGTCTCTACCCTGAAAGTAGTATCAGCTTGTTTAGTAGCCATTTTAAACATAAAGGTCCGTACATCAGATCATAGGGGGCCCTAAACACCTATGTATCAGCCGGTCTCCAGTGTCTACTCCACTTGCTAAACATGAATGACACTGCTACCCTACCAACCCATGCAACCTCACCTTTCCTAACTCCAAACTCCAACCTATCCCTCAACAAGACCTTTGATACCACTCTGTCACGAACCCCTCCCCAAAAAGTGTACCCATCATGGGTCGGCAATGTGATAAGGGAGATAATGACCCCTGAGTCCTGCCTCTAGTAGGCCCCGGGATGGTGACTAGCACCAAGGGTATAGTAAACACACAAATGGGTGGAATTACCATCTAAGAGAACACATGCGGAACAAAAAGATAAGATAGACACCAACCAACTCAAACTCAGAACTGAAATATAAAAGAAACCCAAATGAACATATGTAATTCCACGCAAAAGTACTGCAACTGAAAGGGGAAAAACTGCAAGTACCAAAAAGAATGTAATACAACAGCAACCACTAGCCCGAACAGCTCCTGCAACCCCAAGATAGTAAACACCAGCCTGACCTCCAACCTACTCCAGCTTACCTAAAAATAGTTTGAATAAACATAGGGTGGGTATAATAGTATACTCCATAGGATCCTCCTTGAAGCCTCTCGTGAAAAAGTAAAGAAATAATGCTAAAGAAGAGTGAACAAAAGTGAAACTAACTTGTCACCTAAACAGTTATACTAAGTTCCCAACCTCACCATGGATACTCTCTCCAAGTAATGCATACAAGAATATATAATATAATAAAGAATATCAAGGGTACCCCACTACTACTTCCCCGCACGTTTTCCTCTTTTCACCAATGACATATGTCCTAACCATCTCTCTCCAAAAAGGCTTTCCCATAATCACCTGGGCGAATCACCACAATAACCACCTTGTGCAGAAAAACCACCACCTCAATGTAATCAAAGTTACCAGGTATTTTCTAAGAGCCACCACAGCCTGCATATTGTGTATCATACATCATGTATTATACCTCAAGCCATTACAGACCATACACCGAGTAAAGATCGTCAAGCCATCACAGCCCATACATGTTGCACCTATAGTAGTCCATAGGATACAATATCTAGAATATATGTGTGTGAATAACCACAATCCATTTCATCCCTCTACACACATATATGGGAAAACTAACTGTTGTGACTTCCAGCACATGTAACTACCAAGAGAAGAGATTAGGGCCAAAGGGGGTAGTCAGCCATCCATCCTCCCACAAGAATGTTGGGGGAAATACCCCCCCCCCCCCACAGGGCTCAAAATCCCCAGGGTGTCAATTTCACTTACTGACTGGGTAGAGTAGCATATAGAAACACAAAACGTATAGAATATACTATATCTCACAAACACACTATGGGCATAACCTAGTATTAGACACAACTACAGCTAACGTCTCTCAGACTTCGGGATGCTACTTCTAAGACTAGGTATCCTATAAGCCCACAACCATTTAAAGAGATTTATTAGATTACTTCATTCCTTTTTTACCAGTTCCACTTTACGTTAATTAATTATTTAAACATTAATTAACCATGAGAAAATTCAACATGAAATTTCATTAGCATCACACCCAAAGTTCTCTGTTCCTTAAAATTACAACCTCATTATTATATTCCCGCAACTCCATCCCCATGGGTTAGCACCATTTATTCAATTATTAATTAAAGAAATAATTTCCCACATTCCCAGGAATTCTAGAAAAACATTCCATGCTACTAAACACAAGGGGGGTCAACATGGTAAGTAGATGTACTACCTGTCGAGTCGTTGCCTCTTACAGAAAGAGTATATACTCATACTTCCTTGAGAATCTAAACACGGAAAGCACATGGAATAACACATGAGTCTTCACCACTTTCGGACGAAGGGTAAATAAGACCGGGTTCCTTGAGCAGTGGGGAAAAGTAAAACAGATAAACAACCAAAGAAAGAGAAACCATCCAACAATCACATACATCCTATTCCATCATCCCTGGTGTCGTCCCTAACACCCACATGCATAAAACAATGTATCTCTACACTCTAGGCATCATCCACTGCCACAACCAAAGGCCTTCATTCCCCTACATATCATAATGGCCATCCATGATCACATCACACCACAAGAAGTAAGAAAAGATACATCACATCAATTGGGATCTTGGCCCTTTAACAAACAAAAGGGTAACTCAAAACACTTTAAGGAATTATCAAACAATCAGTTCTTTAATCCATCTTGTTTTAAAAGATTTATTATTCATATGATCCAAATTTTGGAAACCTAAACATTAAGCTTTTATAATTAATTAAACATGCTTACAGCGCCAATTTGATTAACATTAAATTACAATGAGAACCAGATTCATTTACATGCCTCTTTATCTTTATCCAAACATTAATCAAGTAATCCCAATTTACGTTCTTTACTGATTTCCATCAAGAAAGAGCCGCTAAGAAAATAAATCATGGATATCACACTATCTAGAAAAACCAGAGGCAATATACTATGATCTATATCAATTTATTTATCCGGTTAAAGATTTATTATTTCAATTCCATTATCATCCAGTAGGATTAAACATGCTAACAATACATTTTTCACGTAAAATAAAATAGAAGCAATGAATACCCTGCCTCAAACAATTCATCACATTTTTTATCCACACAACGGGTCATGATCCTCCTCTCGTGACAACTGTATCCACCCGAGGATACCACGGTACGAGCGCACCAACCAAACCCCAAGAAAAATCTATTATAATCATGAAGATTACATGATATAATATGAGAAGGATAAACAAGATAAGATGATCCCCAAAGGAATGACAACAAAACATACCTTACATCGAAGATTGATCGAAACAACTTGGTTGCATCAAAACAAAGCGGAACCAATATGAGGAGTAAAGTTTGATTGTGAAACTCCTATGGGAAGGATTGAAAGGTTCTGGCATCTCATAGCCAGGAAAAAAGAAGATGAACAAAGTAGGAAGATATATTGGCACTTTTAAAGATTTAATTGGGAAACGGTTTAAGATACGCTAAATTCCCCATTAAAAGAGGATTGCATTAACCCACGTTGTTTGACCAAGTAAAAACATCCGGAGCCATAGGAATAATTAATATAGGATCTGTGGCCTTTTAATCATCCTTAAGAGTCCTTAAAATAAGGCGTTAATTGTATTTTATGTCAAAGGGGTGAAACTGTAGGAAGCTGGAAACAGTATACACTTATGGTTACTGTACACCTACCGTTACTATACACCGACCATTAGAGGTTATCGATAGAGGTTACCAATAGAACTCACCATTCTAGAAACACTATACATCGACTGTTATTTTACACCTACCCTTAATATACTCCTACCATTACTATACGCCTACCGTTAGAGGTTACCGATAGAGGTTACCAATAGACCTCACCATTCTGGAAACACTATACACCTACCGTTACTATACACCTACCGTTAATGTACACCAACTGTTAGAGGTTACTTATAGAGGTTACCGATAGACCTCACTATTCATGGAACACTGTACACCTACCGTTACTGTACACCTACCTTTAGAGGTAACCGATATAGGTTACAGATAGAACTCAACATTCTAGAAACACTGTACACATGCCATTACTATACACCTACCGTAACTATACAGATACAGATAGAGGTTAAAGATAGACCTCACCATTCTGCGAACACTGTACACCTACTATTACTATACACCTACTGAAAAATATTACCGATAGACCTCACCGTTATGGAAACACTATACACCTACCGTTACTGTACACCTACCGTTACTGTACACATACCGATAGAGGTTTCTGATAGACCTCACTATTCTAAAAACACTGTACACCTACCATTACTATACACCTACCGATAGAGGTTACTGATAGACCTCACTATTCTGGAAACTCTGTGCACCAACCATTACTGTACACCTACCATTAGAGGTCACCGATAGAACTCACCATTCTGGAAACACTGTACCCTACTTTTACTATACACCTACCGATAGAACTGTTCACTGAATTGGAAATTTGGAAAATTGTTGGGGATAAGTCACCTTGACCTCCTGTAACACCTCAAACACCACATTTTTACAATGTAATGGACCTGAGAGGTCTGGGCCATTACAGTGGTACTTACCTTTTTGGTGTCACTTCGTGGTATTCCTTCCTTTGTGGAATAGTTGAGATTTGGGCTTTTGAGTTGAACCTTGTGTTTCATCTTGAATGAGATGGGTATACATGATAACTTAGGTATATGAATGGGCATATACCTATGTAGGGTTGAAAGTATTTTTCATGCTTTTTGGTTTATCTTTTGTGGATTTTGGGAGACCTTTGAGGGTATCGAGGTCCCTACTGAGTATTGTTATACTCAAACCGGCACGAGCTATGCCCTCTACTTGTTGTGTTTAGTGTAGATGTCAGACAGTGCTAATTGGGGATGAGAGTAATAGGATAGTAGTTAGTTTAGAGGTGGACATTTGGTGAGGCGTACTAGGGAGACAATCTTACAAGAGTTGTAACTACCCTTCGGGTTGGATCCTTTGCGGGTGTTCATAGGAGCTGTTCAGTTTACTTGGACTTTTCAGTTTCCTTGTACTTTCCATTTGGACATGTATTCTGGACCCTTTTACTTACTATACACATTCTTTTTACTATTTAGTTTACTCATGTTCATATCTTATTGCGTGCTTTGTTGAGTGAGTTTGCAGGTATAAAGGCAATGGCTTCCCACTATTAGGGAATACGCCTTCGGTGCAAGTCATCAGCCTCTGGCCTATGGAAGGCGAGTATGGGGTAGTCACAGCATGGGCCCCGGGGGACGGGTCTTGACAATTATTATATATTGTATATAAATTTTTTATGTTTATTTACTTATTTTAAACATAATCACTTCATTTTTTAATTATTACATCCATATTATGATCATTGTATGGGATTCCATCACAATTTCCTCTCCACTAAGACGTATTTAGTATTATGAATGTTTTTTTTTTGGTGTATATAAAAAAAACATTTATGTATTTCAAATTAATATATATTTATAAATTATGATTAATTCTTCAATTTCGGTTTAAATTTTTATGTAGTTTCAATTTAAATGCTACCAAATAGGTAAGAATTCATTCTACAATCTCATTATTTGGATAAGCTTTATTTTCTTGGAAGGAATCTTATATGTTTTCCTTCAGGAACTCCATATAATTTTATATCCAATTAATATTTAAGGATTTATATTTTTTTCTGAAAAATTATACCTACTTTATCACCTGAATCATGAATATAAATATTTAAAAAAAAAAGGAAATTATTACTCTTTTTGATGGGTTATATTTTTTTCAATGTCCATATTTTTGAAAATTATTTTACAAAATTTGTTTTTATTTAATCATGTGACTTATAAAGGAAATTTTATTTCATCCTTGACCTTTGTCAAGTTTTGACAGTACTCTTTCTGATTTTTTTCCATAGGCTAAATTTTATCATTCATTATATAAATTCAGAATTATTATTTCTTTTTAACATATACGGAATTAACGGATATCACCATCATCATAATAGTTTTACAATCTTTATATTGTTCAACATGTTTTCAATGGTTTTACAAAGAATTCTATTTTCTGAAAAATTATTTTAAAATTTTGATTCTATTTTATTTATCACCCCAAAGGACATGTTTTTTTACAAAACCGATATTTCTAATGAATTGATGGTTATATTTGTTCTCTTATTAATTTTTTAGTTACTGATATTCTAGTGAAACATTCACTTTCTTGTGATAATTGGGAATATTATTTATCTTAAATATCCATATTATTTTGGATTTTATTATTTCATAACTGGTCTACTATTTCTAGTTATGGTGTTTTGATTTGAAATTTATTTTATTGACTGATAGAATATTGAAATTTTTAATTCTTTACTCAATATGGTCATTTTTTGATAAATAATACTGATTTGGAATTAAATCCACCTATCAATATGTGAGAAATGAATTGGAAATGTAGTGATTGGTGGGTCCTATTTAAAGATAACCCCTCAATGGACCGACATATCTCATGAGACAAACCAGTTAACAAAACTGATTAAATCAGTTCTTGGTTTATACCTACACCTCGATTAAACTGCCATAGAAAAAGGTCGCGATGGTAAAGACATCATGATGTATGAGATCATAGAATCCAATATTAAGTATTTTATTAATTTATAATTCACTTGTTATTATCCATGATATTATTCCATTGATATCATCTATGGATGCATTTAATGATCACGTTGATGATTAATTGGAATTTGTTTTTAGTTATTTACCTTTAAATATTGATTATTCCAATTTTAAAAATGTTACATTTTTCTATATGTAACCACTACTAAGAATCAAATCACATGATTTATTTTTTTCCTTTCCCTAGGATATGAATAAGTAATCTTTGAATGACATCAAGGATGTTAAATAATTACTGTGATTTATTTTTCTTTTCCAATGTAATATGGGAAGAATGCTTGTATCTAATTTACTAAGACTAATAAAATATATTGTCCTTTGGGATGAGATCACTTGTTTCTATTTCCAATTTAATAAAGAAGACATAAGATTCAGGTTGTTGGAGTTGGGTTCTCTAAACTTGTGTTAATATGTTATGTTTCCTATTAATTTGTTAATTTATAGTAAATATTTTATAATTTATACATTATAATTACCTATTTTTATTACTCATGTGTAATATTATTTTAGAGTACTAATTAAATGTAATAGATTTTATAATCACCAATACATGTGTAATACGGTTAACATAGAGAATGTATTGGACATGATATAAAAAAAATTAATAATTTGTTCTTAAGTAGTAGTGATCCATAGATCCATTCCAGATACATAACAAGAGGAATGTGATGAATTTATGATTCAGGTACCTTGGTATTGTTGTTACACACAATTTCCCTTTTTTGGCCTAAATTCAAAATTTTAAAATCACCCCAATTGTAATTCTACTAGATATTGACCTTCATCTATTTTCATTCTTATATACAAAAAAATCACTACTAAATCTCTAACATAATTATTTTTATCACAAAAATACTAAACATGTATTCACCCATAAATATTTACTTATCCTAATCGATAATTGATCACTATTTATCCCACATTATATAACAGAATTCTTAACATGATTTCATTGTACAACATTGAACACCCTAGAATTCTTCACTCCAAAATTTATGTCACCAAATCACAGATATTCCCTGCATTATCTATACTCACTGTAACATAACTTAAACCATTTTACTCTATATTGACTATAATCACACACATGGAACAATACAAGTCTCCAAAGAAATTTTCTAACATCAACTACAATAACAATGATCCAGTTTGAAGAAACACCCACATTCCCTATTATTTTCGGTCAGTAAAATTTTAGGCATTGTAGTACTCCTCAATAGAATGATATCTTATTAATATATAGCAATCCCTCCTTATGGTTATCCCTACTATAATAACTACCAACTAAAAACACACCTCATGTATTATAAACCATGAATCCATCCATTTTTATAATTGGATACTTAAACCTTACTCTAAAAAATATTCATCAAACCTATATCATATAAATATATCAAATCAATTATAGTGCTCTTCTTAGAAAATGAAAATAAGAACACCCAAGTCATGACTCAAATTTTTTCATATATTTTCTATAATAATTTTATTATTTTATTTTTTATTCATTTCTGATTTTTTTTATTTTAATCATTATAATGGGAATGTTATTTACTTTGAATTTTGATGAGTTTGAAAAATTTTAGTTATTTTAGAGTAAAATAGGAAGAAAGAAGAAAAACTTATGTATGATATCATCTCTATATAGAGGTCATATATCTGTATATAATATTACTTCTAAGTAATGATTATATATTGAGCAATTTATATAGATGTTATTATATATAATATGTTGATGTGGATAAATGTTTACTATTTTTTAATTTTATATGGAAGATAAATTGTCAAACACAACAGTTTAAAAGTGGTAAAAAATAATTCATAATTTTCTATTTTATGAGAAGGAGATAAGATTATTATGATGAATTAGTTATAATTATAGGCTCTATGTGATGCATTATATCTAGATAAGGATACTTAAGATTTTATACATGGAAAATTTCACAAATGTTGATGCCTATTAATTTTTAGTTTTCTACTGGGATTAGGAGAATGAGAATACATATCACATATGGAGATGTTGATTTACTCAACGAGTATATTTATTAATGGGAAGTGGTGAATGATTAATAAAACATCATTATATTAGTAAATAATCATCACACCATGATGGATAATAAGGTGACGAGATGACACGAATATTAAATTTCATGGGGTTGAGCATGAATTGTAAAGGGTTTTGTTGATCTGTCGGTGGTTTCCATACATTATTGTGACATGAAGTTGAATAATTTTGTTGTATCACAAGGGTTTTTTATGTTGTGGATGTATGATGAAGAATATAGTTATTTTTATGTAGATGGTGTTTGTAGCATGGTGTTTTTCATTACACTATGGAGGGTCATAGATTAGAAGTAGATCGAGATGTTAGTTTAAAGAAAATTTCACAATAAAAAAGTATTCTATCACCACCTATTTGAGAAAATAAAAAAAAATCAAAACCAATACCATGAGAATATAAATAAATTCTATGACATTTGGTATTTGATTTTTGTAAGATATATTTTTATATTTTGTCGCATCCTTATGTATTATGTTGTGATGGTGGCCAGGGAATCAAAATCTTGAGATTATGTCTATCAAAGGATAAACTTTTTTCACTTTTAAGACATTAATAATGTTTTCATGATTTCAATACATCATGAATCTAGGATTTCTGTTCCTATATTTTAGGGATTTCATGGAATATTTTCAATATAACATTTTTAATATAATTGGAATGATTATTTAGATGGATTTTACCATCATAAATGGGGAGGATTGAAAGTGAAATATTTTTCATAAAAAAGTGATCAGAAAATGGAGAATCAAGGACCGAAACCAGCTTCTAACATCAACCATCGAGTGCTTCTTATATTGGATTTTCCCATTTCATCATATAATCATGAAATTTTTAGATCAGATGTTTGTTAAAAATTCATTTATGTTTGCTATGATTTCATAATACTTTTGTGCTAATTTTTTTATTTCTATAACCTCTTCTATGATGTGTGGTTGACTCATGTCAAATTAACACTAAACTACGAGTGGCTAAATTCAGGTAAGATGGTGGGATTGATGTTGTGTTTCATGTTTCATATTCTTCTTCACACTTGAGTTTTTTGTATTTATTAATATTACATAGAGATTAATAAAATCATATCCCTTAGTTTACTTGTTAGAGGGATAGAAATTAGTTGATGAACCCCTATATAATAAAGGTAGATGAGATTGTGATAGACAACTTTAATTTTTATTTTTCTATTGAAGTTAAAATTAATGAGTCTAGGTATTACTAGGTTACCTTGACAATAAGAATTGAATGGACCTAGGTAGGTTTAATTATTAATGACCATAAAAAACTAATTAACTCAATAATTTTTCTAAATATTTCTTTTATTAATCTCTTGAATATAGTTGAGTTATTTTAAATGAATAAAAATATCTGTTAAGTTAAATTCCCTTATATTGTTTTCCTCACTAATAGTCAACTTATTAAATCAAAAACCTCGTTTCATATAGTACAATTTATTTTATATTTAAAATTAAAATTCCTAAAATTATTGTACATATTTATAAATTACTTTGTAGGTTGTAATAGGGTGTCTTAGTTTCTTATGGGTTTGACCTCACACTTTCACTATAGTATGATCATAGATTTAGTGAATGTCTAAGAAGAAAAAAGTAATTATAAACTTTTTTAAAAGGAAATATTAATTAAATATCTTGTTTAATCATTTTTGTGGCTCTATTTTTAGGGAATATAAAATTTATTAATAATAAAACCCAAATCATTAAATCAAGGCCTCTCCTTACCCCATTTTTTCTAATTTTATCTCATGTTTTTTTTATATTTATTACTCCAAATTATTTTTTGTTCTAAAAACACCAATATGAAAAACCATTTACAAATAACCATTAAATTGGAACTCCTTGTATTATAAATAAACACACTCAAAGGGGAGTTCAGTATGAATAATGGCTGAAAGAATTATGCCATAATGAAAATTATAGATACTTCTTAGGTATTGAATAAGAATCCCACAATTCACAGAATTAAAATTTATATAAGGATTTAAATTACCAGCTAATGTGGGAAAATATTGGTATTATAATTTAATCCCCAGTTGATGGATATGAATTCAATGTTTAAGTAGAAGAGAGATTCGGTGGTGATACTAAGTTAACAAAAAAATTGGGGGTTTTTTACTGATAATTTTTTAATTCAGATATATTCATTAAAGGATGAAACACCTAAATTTTATAAAATATATGAGGAGAAAATTTTATAGGAATAATACAAATAAGAAAATTAAAAATATGAAGATAAATATATAGAATTTAAAAGTAATATCGAAGAGTTTATACAAGTGTTACTGGAACAGTAGTTAAAGGGGTGGTACTACTATCATTAATAATTCAAAGGATTACGTGCTCATTGTTTTAGAATTTTAAAATAAGGATTTAACCAACAAAAAATATTCAATATGTAGTCAAGCAATAAAACTATTATGGTCAATCCAGATGATATGAGATTCATGTCTTTGTTAATTTGGGAACAGGAAATTTCATTCCATAACCCTATTTTGTGACACAACATTAAATGTTATAAGTTAGAGACATTAAAAAAATATCTTAAAATTGATTTTTTTAATTATTAACTATAATTTTTAGTAATTATTTATCATTTAGGAAAACTCTTAGTGTTCAATGCTAACTACGTAATATTTCTGATTTTTAATAGAACATACCCCACACCATAGTTATTTATTTTGATTTTATAATTCTAAAAAATTAGTATCCATGATAAGAAATAGAAAGAACCATCACTCTAATAAATAAAAGAACTTAAATACAATCAATTCCATCCAAGTATTGAATAAAAGAGGCTATATAAGTCATAGAAGAATTTACTTTATCTTCTTTTTAATCCTTTTTTATTTCACTTCACTTTTTAAATGTATTTATCTCCCCATGGTTAAATATTGTCGAAAATGATTAAATTATGTGTATGTGTGTGGGGGGTCATTGGACCTTAAATTTCAATATTTTCATATTCATAGATCTATAAGATATCATTAATTTAAACAAATATTTTTACATATTGGAAAAAATATGATTTATCATTATCATAAATAAAAAACTCATAGGTGGAATCTGTGAATGTTTCATGCTCATTATAGTAATGAATTGATTTTTAAATGAATATTGATATAATTTAATATTTTATTTTAATTCTATGACATTTTTATTTAGTAGAGTAATTATTTTTTTCCATTCCTTTACTTGATTGACCAATATATTTTTAATCCCATTATCGATAGGTAGCTAGATCTTTTTTTAATTCTTACTTGTACACTATTTTTTGAGCGATTCTTGGGATATGATTGAATACTATAAGATTATTTTTGATATTCTGAAAAACATAATGACTTTAAACCTCATTAAAATGATTGAGGTCATCATTTTACAATTTTTTACCAATTTTAATGTCATACCTATCATATATTAGGTTATTCCAAAAGCCATAGATTCTATGAATTCAATTTTAGGAAGCCACATTATGAGTTTATTTTAACTCCCCATCCTATTTATTAAGTCTAAATACATGATTTCAATTGATCTTTAAAATAGTGTTAAGTAATTTTATAGTGATTATATAATTCCTATACTAAAAGGTATAGGGTGAGTTTATTCTTTGAAGTTTAGTAATAAATATTAATATGTTTTTTGGGTTCTTCAAATTAAATTAAGTTATATACAAATTATAATAATAGATAGAGAATGAAATTTTGATAAAATGGGATACCATGTATTGACCTTTGGTTCACCAAGTTCATCCTTCTTATGAAAACTATTTATAATATTATTAGTGAGAGAACGTTCTTATTAATTTAAGTTCTGTATTTTTTTATGTTTAGTTATGTGATCCTTTTATTCTTGCATTCCATTTAAAAAATGTGAGATAATAAAAATTATTTTGAGTGAAAAGGAGGAAAATTCATCACTAATTTTAAAACTCATGTGATGCCCTAAACCAACACTTCTCAAATATGGTGTGAATAATCACCTTTTATACGTACCATATTAAAAATGAACCAAATAGATTGGATTTTGACCATAAATAATTACAATATCACCAAAAAAAATTATTCACAAGCATTTCAAGGATATTTTTTTATTAGAGTTATAGTCAGTTTGAAAAAAAAATTTAAAAAATAAATTATATATATCATAAAATGGAAATTTTATCCATTATATTTCAAAATTGCTTAATCATTAATAAGTATTCAATATATCCCATATAATTCACCACAAAATCAATTTTGGTAGACATATCATGGGTAATACATTTAATCAAAACGTGAGAGAATTGAAATATAATAATTTAATCATAGGATTAGTTTAAATCTATGGTCATAAGGCATAACAACCACATTAGTGACATACTGGGATCCATAATCATCAATCATAAAGTCATATCATATACATACATGGATTCCATAATAATCTGGTATAACAATCAAATCATAGTTGTACAAGGCACCAATGGTCATCAGGTGTAACAGTCTGAACCAAGGTGGACTAAGAAACCATAATCATCAGGCAGAATGGTCAAATCCTAAGCATGGAAGGCATCAATATTATTCAGGAATAATTTTAAATCATATGTGTACTAGATACAAAAATTAATAATGTGTGGATATCCCATGACATTTTCAAGGCATATCATTCAAAAAAACAAGGTGGTTGTACATCCCTCTATTAATATCTTGTATAATCATATATAAAAGTATGCCAAAATATGTCTTGTTTTATATCTGTAATAGTAACATGGTTTTGTCTGCAAAGTGAACAACCCATCATCATAATTTTAGTCACATAAACTCACACCTTAAATCTTTTGGTTTTAATGTAACACTAGAAGTAAACTATAAATACCCCTTCTTAATAACCCCCACTAGGGTTAACATGAGACTTTGTCTCCCATGGAGGTCCTGTAGGTCACATTATATCCTGGAAACATAATATGGGGTGTATTACTCGATAAAAAACTCTTATCCAAGAACATAACTCAGCAGGTTTAACATCTATCATCATTATTAAAATCATGTTATTGGCTTATTAGCCTCATAGAAAACCACTTACAGTCATTATACTATAAACATGGCTAACTTTTTTCTCATTTATTGAGTTATCTAAGGTTTTACCACTCACACAACCTACTCATAATCATACTCAGGACTTACCTAATTAGGTGTTCACGTACTGAATGGTAGGGGCAGCCACCCCAGACTCTATTCATCCATACCTAGACTATGCGGCATAACTAAGTTTCATAATGACATACCCCTAGTTCTTAAGTGAAGCCTGAGGTTATATATGCCTGGTCCATCACTAATCCCTACTCAATGTATATAATGTCTCATGTCTGAAGGACCTTGTGTTCATTATTATCTCATGGTACCCCTCTATAGTCCACGTATCTCAAGGAATACATTTTTAAGATCAGTATCCTGACCATCTAAAGCTAACACTCACACCCAGGTCCTGAAATCCATCCCAACACTTTCCACTTGAATATATCCATAGATTTTTTAAATAAATAATTACATTAATTTATGGTCAACCACCTATAATGGTGATACAACATCTCACAAAAATACCAATAAAATTCATTTTTCCATAATGGTATGCTTAAGGTAACACCTACCTCATATGAAGTTACTTCATTTTAAGCTTGTTTTACTACTCTCACCCAAGCTCATTAAATCCCTACCAATCATCACTGATCCACCATAGTCCATATATCAAGTCATAACATTAAATACAATTTAATTAAATAATTTAAAATTAATTATCCAAATTAATTAAAATATGAATAATGACTAAAATCACTCCAAGAAATATCATCTGGCTGAAAACTCAAGAAACAGGATGTTGTCGACTCCCCACATACATCCAGAATGATTCCATTAAAATCCCCATGAATATTAATAATTTTATCTACCGATTTCAAAAAATTAAATTAAAACCCCTATAAAAATTCATAAGGAAACATAATTTTATCAGAATAGTATGAAACAACATGCAATAACTTTCTTTGGAAACCCAATATCCATTATGTACAAAATACCAATAATCATGGGTGAATTTTTCCATCATATAGTTAAAATAATTACTAAAACCCTCTTGGAATTTTACTAAACTTATATGTGATGAATGAGGAAGAAAAAAAATGGGAGGAGGCAGAGTAAAATACCTAAAATATCATTCAAAAGACATCAAGATCCAACCATAGATACTAGAGATTGAAGGAGAATTGAAAGGGAGATAGTTGAAAAATAATATTTTATCCCCATATAATTACCCATGCTAAACATATCATTAACTTATAGTATTACCAAAATTTATGAATTATATATTATAAAAATATCACACAACTTATAATTTTTTTTTGGATTTGTGTCTTTAAGGACGAACTACATATGAAAATTATTATAAAAATTTCTGAAATTTTTTTTTAATAAAAGTCTTCTAGACACTTTTCAGGACCTATCATAATTTATACATATCTTTATAACCTATGGAATGTAATCATAAAAAAATTGGTGTCCTTAAAACCTTAGTAGGGAAAAATATCAACATGCCATCAAAGTATAGATCAAAAGCATATGATAAAACATGAGTTGGTATAAATTTCATAAAAAATAAGACCTGATAATAATATTTGTCTACAAATCCTGAAAAGGGGAATGCCATCTCAAAATATTTATAAGAGTGTAAGATATTCCTTGAAACAATTAATTGTGAAATGATATCATGAGATCATGAAATCACAAATATGTGGAAACAACATAAATCATGGAATCATAATAATAAGTCAAGACTATTTTCCAATACTATAATAGTGGATTTTGTTTCCCAATGTGGAAGGGGTTCAATTCACATACACATAAACATAATAGGCAGTGTCCTATTTTTGATTGGGATCACTCCCAATTCTCTTTCATATTATGTCACAAGATATAATGATTCACATAATGTATTTAAGGGATATAAAATACTGATACCACCCATAACATAGTGAAAATCATAATATGTACATGTATATCTGTGTTGTGTGAGGAAAAGAAACCATATATAAATCACGAGCATAACAAAATCCAAAAGAAAGAAGTGATTTTCTAATATTGTCTCATAGTATATCCAAAGGATTTTCATAAGGATTTCCAAGATAAGAAGGAATTAAATAATTCCATATGTTAATATTTTAATAAATAAACATAGGTATAGAACATTGAGTTATAATGTAGTAAAATTGATCAGAATGATCAAGCAATAGTAAGAATAAAAATAGACCACATAGGTGATGCTTTTTGAAATGAGTGAAAGAATATTTTTGGGAATAAAAGGGGTTAATTTTTCCTTCAAAACAGAATTGAACTCAGAGGGTTTCCCATAAAATAATTAGGTTTTTTATAATTTAATAATGTTTTAAAAGAAATTATATAGGTGACACTTTTTATGAAATAAGAAATCATAATGTTCCGTTAATTAAAGCTTACTTAAAAGTATAAATTTAGAAGGGAACATATAACGTCTTTTATATCTAAAATAAAGGCAAAGTAAAAATTTTTATATATTTATGGAACATATATATATAATATAGAAGAAATAAATGAGATGAATATTGAGCTCAAAGGAGATAAATAAAGAGATCTTGTAACTCAAAATTAACAAGGGTGGTTCGTACGATCAGTTTTTATGCTTTAAAACAACATTTTTGAAATCCCACATTTTAAAAAGAGATAATAATACATTATCATGAAAATAATATATGGTAAATAAGAATTTATAATGATATAAAACAAAAATTTTCTAAATATAAATGATTACATTGGATGGAATGGAAACCATTGAAAAGAAGAAAAAATCCCAGTTTAAGAGAAAGTGAATTATTTTGAACAAATTTATACTTTTATGATAAAGAAGCTAAAAAAAGAGAAAATTTTGAATAAAAAGTTAAATATAATCATAGTTAAATATAAATTTTAATATAAATTCTTATGATGGAAGAAACCAAGAATTTATGTATGAATTTTAACATGAAAAATTACAACTCAAAGAAAGGTGGATTAAGTAAAACAATCCTTACTACATCATATTTGTTTAAATTAAATATTCATGGAATGTGGACCATGATATTTATTTATAATAAAATAGAATTTAATTATTTTTATGAAAAAAATAAATTCATTTTTAATAAATACATCCTAAAAATAATAAGTGGTGAATACAAATCATACATCAATGAAATAAAATTTTGAACCCAACACCCTTCATTCTTTGAGTGCGCCTAACATCCTAAATAATAAAATTAAGTTTACTAAAAACGTTATTTATTTCATTATTAATATATATTTAATATTATAAGGACCACCTACTAGAATATGTTTTTAATTTACAATATAGTTTGTTTCATGTCAATTAGTTATAGTGGTTTGGTCAAATATTTTGAAACATCTTATGTATATCAAACAGGGTCTAATTTTATGTAATTTTTTTATAATATCTTGAATTATGTATTTTTATTTCATTTATTATTCTATAAGTATAAAATATATATATTTCTAAAGTATTAAAAAATATACTCAAATTAATAAAGGTTTCATGAGATGTTATGTTAGTGTGGTTAAAGTTACTATAATTGTTTATGATTAATATCACTTATAAATTTTAAAATATTAACATTATATAATTTTAATTGTGTTATAAATATAGTTTTTATACATTTGATATATTTGTAAAGTCATCCATGCTAGTTTGTGATGGTAAAATGTTATATGTCGTTCTGTGGAGGCAGTAGTCCATATGTACACAGACAACACATTTATTTTCAATGGAATATAAGGGGTTAAAAAATAATATAATTTATCATTTATGAATATTATTCATGTTAAAAGTATATTTTTTAATCAAATAACTCTTTCAAATCATACATATAAATACTTTATGAAAAATAGAACCTGACGTTCATTATGGATTTAGTTTAGACAAATGCAAGATGACATCTTCATTTTTTGAATGGTTTTTTAGGGAGATAGAAGCGTGATATAAAATTAGTTTTATATAATTAATAATATATATTATTATTTCATTATTATTTCATTATATATTATTTAAAAGGGTTTAATAAACATAAGAATAAAATACTAAGGTCTTAGAATTACTCTGGTGGGGTGCTTTAAATTTCTATTGAAATTATTATTTCAAATGAATGATTAGGATAAATTATAGGAGTGATAATTTTTTTTATATTTTCATGAAGATATAAAAACTAGTAGTAGTTTTCAAGGGTTGGTGAGAGGCCCCTTTTATAAGTGGAAGAAATTTGAGTTTTTGGTAAATACTCATTATATCTCAACAATGTTATGTTACTATTCAATGGTCAATGACTCCAAAGGTGTCACATAATTGAGTTTAGAGATTTTTGGATTGATAAATCCTAATCTGTGAAGTTTATCACATGTTATAATCCTTTTTCGAGTCATTTACCGTTAAAGTTTTACACTATTCCATTTTAGTTTTTACATTGGTAACTATTTTTTAACAAAGTAATTTTGGTTTTACTAAAAATATTAGATAACCATTATTACCAGATATGGGTGTCTTAAAACTATATATAATCTATATTTAATCAAATTAAATTTATAAATATGAAAAAAATTAATATTAAAATTAAAACATATAATATATAGAAAAATTATTTTTGTAGAAAAATGATGTTTTTACCATTAAGTGTTTTTGATCTTATATAACATAAATCACAAATTGTTTGGATCGTAATATATTTGTAAAAATGTGTAAAAATCATATAAGAGTAAATATATAAAATATATAATTTTAATTAATTATTTTAAAATTAAACAGCATTAATCATAAAATTCATTAAAAATAACTATTTCACCATTATAATGGTAATTAACTTTAATCATAGTAATCATAATTTTATTAATAAAATGAAATAAAACTTATAACATAATATAAACATGGTGATATAAAATATGAAATAATTTATTTTTATATTTAATTTTAAAAATTTGTTAAAGAAAAAAAATCTAAGTGAATAAAAACAGTTTTTAGTGTAAAATATTACTTAAGTTCCAAAATGGGTAAAGATAGGTTTTATAAATTTAAAATATTATTTTTAAATTATATATTTTACATTATTTGCATATAATTTTATATAAAAAATGTTTTATAAAATTTTATGTCCTTATTGTGTTATTATAACGTTATAAAAGTGATTGTATCAATACAATTGAGATTTTTACTATTCACCTTAAAATCAATTACTATAGAAAAATCCATAAAATCATTTTAAACTGATATTTAAATTATATATTAAAATTTTAAGTTCATTTTTTGAAATTATAACTATTTAAATTATGAATTTAATTCTAGATATAAATATAACATAAAAATAAAATATATTCTTGCTAGGAAAATGGATTTTTAGATATTAAATATTTATTTTCTTATTTCTTATTATTTTCTAATTAAATTAATGTTAATCTATAATTAATATCAAAAATATATTTTATAATATATTTAATTTCTAAAAATAATACTCTTATAAGTCTAATTTTAAAATAATAAATATTTCAAGAATAAAATGATCTTATTAGTCACATTAATTTTATAAATGAACTAGTATTAAAAATTACCATTATTTTATTTCTATATATATTCATAGTGTGACTACCTCAATTATCACATACTCATTTAATGGTTATATTTTTAATGGATATAAATTTTCCCTTTGTTAATTTTGGTTTGGTGTTTCATGTGGAAAGAGATATAAAATGTACTATTAATTTAGAGAAAAATATTTTCCAAAATCAAAGGGTGTTGCACTCCACACATTGTTCAGCAAAAAAAGGGGATAAATCATAAATTATCAATCTACCTATACTTAAATAAACACCATCCCTAGGATGGTCATGGAGTTACCATAAGGGTCATAGTGTGATTCCCCACTACACAAAGGGCTTGAAACATATACATTCTAGAATCATGGAGTGACCCATATGGTTCACAATAGGACTTCCCTAGGACATAGGCTTAGTTCCTAGAAAATAATCTTTATACCATGATAATACCCTTCATTGAAAAACCATTTCAAAATTTACATCAATAAACTTAAAAAGTTTCATGATCACGACATGACTACCACGTTCATAGCATGAAAATTTCATAAGGTTCATCCTTTTCCAAAATAAAAATACCCATGGTGATATGAGTCTTTTGGACATGGTACGAACCAAATATTCCCAAAAAATATTTACTCTTTCATAGGGGTCCATCATGCTTTGAGATATGGTTCGTGAGGATATTTTTTATACCTATAAAATTTCATAATGGCCACACAACCTTTCTCTGACACTCACTTAAGTGAATGAACCATATTTCGGTCCAGAATATACATCCAAAAACATCTCTTCACATCTCCGAACTTCTAGAATTACAATATGAATCCTAATTCTATTGAAAATCCCTACTATAGAGTCATAAATTTAAATTATCTCTAATATTAGAAATCCACAATTAAACTAATCTTTATATCCTACTTACAATAACACTTATTATCCCCAAGAATTCTGGGTCATCTTTTAACAATTAATCATGGATTATTTAATTCGTCAATTAATGACCATATCGATGCGATCAATCCCTAAGACCCAAATGAGGTTCAATTGTGTGACTACAAATATCAAGGAATGTAATTTATCATTAACCAGACTACCCATTCTTTATAGTCACCAATTCCATGTTGGCCCTAAATGGGATCCATCTATCTTGAGACACTATATTTTTATCAAACTATGCATTCCAAGGATCACTGTGCTCCCCTCCATATAGATCTATTCATAATGTCCAATTGATATCCAAGGGACTTTCCACCATTTGAGTCACCAACATAAAACACATTATTAATAGTCCAATGATATGTTAAGGGATGTTTCCAACCCACCTCACCCAATTTCATATCAAAGTACTAGTTTGAAAATCTCTATCCTTCCATTATTAGAAATCATCAGCTGCACCAATCAATGAATTATCTTATAACCCAATAATGGTTTCATAATCCTTGGAGGAATCACAAAACATCCCAAACACCCAGAATAAAGTTTGAACATTAATTATTGTGTAATTAAATTTTTAGATCATCAAGAAATAAAATAATTCATCATGCTTTCACCACGACAACTAGTAACCCTCCAATCCTGATAATGCTTGGATAACATCCAAAACCATCATGAGTCTATTTTTAGCACTTCAACTCTATCAAACATCATTTTCAATCCCAAGTATGTCATTCTATAAGGAACCAGGATGAAATTAGATCTACAAACACACTAAAATCTTGGTTTCATCATGAACATTATATGACCAATTTCATCACAACCACAACCCTACAAATATTGGGTTATACATCAACGACCAATAATGCATTCCATTCCATAGTGTTTCCCTCATCATCAATTCACTGAACAATTAATAATCACCATGCCCCATGTTATCCATTAAATAATATAATGTCTATATATTTCTATCCCACACATATAAAAGAATCAATAAAAAATCAATCATTTTACCTTTATGGTTCACTAAGAACACCATCCCTAGTGTCCACAAAATCCCATCAATAATAAGGATAAAACCCTCCAAAAACATATAATTTATTACCCATCATATGATTTCTATTACAATGAGCATTGATCATGACTTCCATAGGTTCACATATCACATGAGTGTCACCCCTCCCAAGGTATTATCACCAACATTTATACCCTTGAAATAATCCATCCATTGTTTCATCATCATCAATGAGGTAAACCCCCCCATTTCACAAAAAATAAAGGAATCAAAGCTAGTATGCATATAATAAAAACTATCAGCCCTCAACTAGAACATGACCACTCAATGACTCTCATATTAATGACACCATGTGTTACCAGTCGGTACTACCTTTTTTACATCCAACACGATATGTATATGCTCTCATACCACCCAATCATAAATCATAACTCATGTTACCATGAATTGTAAATTATCAGACATAGAATTACACACCTAAATAATTAATCATGATTACTCACTTATCAATATCATATAATGATAAAAACATCAATTATTCATTTCAAACAACCCAAAAATCTCACTCATTACAAGGCAAATCACATGATCAACCATCAACTCAAGATTCATTTTAAAACCTGAAGTGTCTCTATGATCATTATCTGTCCTAATTCAAACCCTTTTTAATTATTATCCACTTTATCATCTAAAACCACACCTAAAATTATCAGGTAAAGGAAGAATAATAATACTATAAAAACCCAACCTTGATACCAAAAAACTATATGTTATTTACATTTAAAGCCTAATGGATATCTATTCCTTTTCACACATCTAGTAGTACCTACAGTGCACTGACCTTATAACACCAATCATATACACATGATGCTATTATATAAAGATTTAATTTTTTTTGGAAAAACCTATATTATGTCACCCTGTTATATGTCACATCTCAATATAAGAAATAAAATAGCATGATAATTTTTCATACCACTCAACTCACTAATATTATGAGCCACATTATAAAAGAACTAGGCTCTCCCTCCTAGCCCATAAACCACATCTCACATATCTCATTCCTCATGTTAAAAATCCCTACATATATAACGAATATCATAAGAAAAATCACATAAAAGACAACCAGTATAGGGTTCTCATACATATACAAATCATGTATCACATGAAAAAATAAGCTTCTCAATAAAGAGAAGAAATCCTCACTGGGAATCTCCTCATGTGACTACCCCCTCGAGGACCATAATGTCATCTAAATATGCATAATAAAATAATACCTAGATGATTTTTGAGATTATACCGTATATTTATGGGTTTTTAAGTGTATTTTACCCAATAATATATGCAAAAACACAACATAGGTTATTATTACCACTTAAAGTAACTGAACTGATTTTCTCTTAAAACTATAATAAAGAATCAAATGACTATATCAACCTATAATGGGTAACTATGAATAATTTACATAGAGGGAATTTATAACCATAATCAAATATTTTATATATACATGATCCACATGAAATTTCATAATCAAATATATTAAGGTCTTGTTGAGTACAATGCCGCAAAAAAGTTATGTGGGAAAATTTCATATAAGTTGTTTTTGAAACTTTAATGAGTTTAATCCTCATCATCAATGATATAAATGACACATAATAATCTTTAATTAATTTTATTTTTATATTACAAGAATGATTCATGTACATGGTGTCTTTCTAATTGGATAAGTTCTAAAACTATAACAATAATCATAAAAACACATATCTTCTTTAAATAAACATTTTTTATATAATGGTAAAAACCAAGAATATAATTTACATATCCCTTATAACCTAGACATATCCTCAAAAATATTTTTTATAATCACCATTATTATTTCCTTCACAACCTCAAACACATACCTATACCACCATTTACAACCTCTAAAAACTATAAGAAAAAAATAAAATTCTCTCACACCACATTGTATCACCCCTCCAACCTAGACCACTCATTAGTGTTTAGATTAGGGATAACTGCATGACCTCAGGTGTGCCTCCCCATACTCTAGAGTCTACTAAGAATCATAGGGGGTCTCTAGTGTTACCTTTTTGAGACTATACCTATATATCAGAGTAATAAATAGGATAAAGATAAGAAAAAAATCATCTTTAACAATAAAAAATTGTAGTGTGTACATGAAATAAATCGGAATCAAGATATAAAAATTGAAAATTTGTACACATAAAATCATATATCTCATTCGTTGTTCAAATATGAATGTTCTATATGAAAAATTAGAAAAATAATAAAATATATAACATGATCTAATATTATCTATGTGTCTCACTTGGTCTAAACCATCAAATTTCATCCATCAAATATTTTTTGATGAGGAAACCCTAAGCCTCTAACCTACCTGCACCTATTATCAATGAATCATTCTCTAGTAACCATGTTCCATGGTTTCCCAAGATAAATTCTATCACAACTTAGTGCGTAACTACTATTAGAGTCCCCAACACATAACCATTAAAGTATTTTTTGCACATGTTATATGATCAGAATAAATAAAATAATGAGAAATCATAAAAAATATTCATAGTAAAACATCTCATTTTAACATGCCACACAATATCAACCATACCTTCTTCAACCAGTGTTAATGTATCTTTGAGAAGAAAATATACCATGACAAGGGTTGATTGAACACCTAACCATAATATCATCATATGTATATAACATCACATGGTGGTGGATAATCCCAAACTTATCATGTTATAATATATGCAGAACATATCAAGTGTAAGCACTGAATCCTATAGAGTATCTTTTGTATCCAATAGAGTAGTAGCTGAAAGCACAAAATCCATGGGAGTATACAAGGTATCCGATATAGCATCACAAAAAAATCCATATTTTAGGGAGTATCCTAGGTATCTATAGACATTAGGAATATTTCCAGATTAGAAAGAGTGTCATTGGAATCTATAACACCCCAAAATGACAAAGGGTTAAATGACTAAATGATATGACTCATTTCAACAAGGTGAACCTTCCTTTTCGAGAGCCTACCTGATTAGAACTCCACAATTAAGTGTGCTTGGCCTGGAGTAGTTATCCGGATGGGTGACCTTCTGGGATGTTTCCCATGAAGTGTGTGAGTGAAGAAAAAGAACACTACAAAGGACATGTGTTGGCCTGTTGGGACTTTCATTAGTCATATAACCAGTTCAGGAAATGTGGGCGGGCCTTTGGGGACTTTCATTAGTCAGATGACCATGTGTACGTAGGGAAACTGGTGGCACTTGGTGGGCCAGGACTCGATGACCATGTTAAGACAGGGTGTTTGTGCTATCACAAGGACCCAATTTTCACATTTGGTATTAGAGTAGAAACCCAGAATTAAGTATGGTGCACTATTTTGGTTTAGATGTAAGGTGCACAATGAGGATGTTGTTCTCTAAAGGGGGGTGATGAATGTAACACCCTAGAATGATAAAGGGTCAAATGACTCAATGATATGTCTTTTGTCAATAAGGTGCTCCTTATTTTTCAGAATCCTACCTAATTGGAACTTCATTGTTAAGCGTGCTTGGCTTGGAGTAGTGATCAGAATGGGTGACCTTCTGGGAAGTTTCCCAGGATGTGTGTGAGTGAGGACAAAGAACATTGGAAAGGACATGTGTTGGCCTCTATGGATTGGGATTATTTAGATGACTCGTTTGGGCACATGGGCGGGCCCCAGGTTGGGGACCACGTGTCTACGGGGTAACTAGTGGTACCCGGAGGGCCAAGACCTAACATCCATGTTAAGGCAGGGTGTCTATGCTGTCCCAAGGACCCATTTGGCACAGAATCTATCAATAGTTATCATGTACAGAGACAAATCATATGATTATTATAAATATTTATTTACAAGGTCTAACAATTAGATCCTAGGAATACTAGGAATCCATCGTCATTAGGGTTAACATCTATATCCTAGGTGTACCAGACATCCATAGTCATTAGGCATATATTTGAATCTTTTGCATACTACACATTCATAGTCTTCATGTGTGAAACTAATATCTCAATTTTTCTCCTATGAAGCTCACTTATAAAAACTGAAGTTCATTTTATCACACTTTTAATATCTCATATAATCATATATAATGAGGTTCCAACATCTACTCTATGCCATATCTATAACAATATCATGTTTTAGAGTCTAAATCATAAAACCCATCATCATCATTATCGCCACATCAGCACACAACATAGAAATTTTATTCTAAGGTGACACAAAAAGTCATATATATATACTACTTCTTAATATCCTCCACAAGGGTCAACATGAGACACGGGTTCCCTCAAAGGTCCCCTAAATCACACCATATAAAGAACATGAGGTTTAGGGCGTAGTGGAAGCACAGTATTTGAGTGTAACTATAAGGTCCCAGCCTTAAAAAATTACATAATCTTGAATTAAATGAATAATTTACATTGAGGATCTTTTTAGGATTTGAGTTTTAGAGAATTAGGACATAACTATTACATCTCAAAGATTACAAGTTAGACACATCTACTCAGTTTCCATTTTTTTCACAAAATGTAAACTCTTGAACAAAAGATTCATGTCTAGTTCCATGTTTTAGACATCATAACATTTCCTTGATCCCATCCTTGACTGTATTCCACTTTAAGTCTGGTGGAAAACATTTCCAAAACATGGGATGAGCACAAAAATCTCAGTAAGGGATATAAAAATATGGAAAGGAAACATTAGTCCATGTATACATAAGAATCAATGAAAACACACTTTACTCATAAAACATAAGCACTTTAACATACCTCATGAAATCATAAGATTTATAAATAACTCATAAAATCATAAGATGTAAAGGTAACTTGAGGCATTCATTACATTCTTACATAGAGAGTAACCCTCATGGTTATGTTTGGAATACCCATCACAGTATATTCCCTAGATCTCTTTGGAGAAACCTTAGCGTTTAACTCCTTCGCGTTACCCAATGCATTGGAAAGATATCTCGGGCTCACTCGCCGTTAGTTTATCACGAAACCACCCGTCTTCATAAACAATTCCCAAGAACCATAACATAATCGTATCACATAAAACATGCATAAAGGAAACATAACATTTCCACATTTTAATCACAAGATATCAATACAACACATTGATATAATAAAAACATTATCAAAACCTTTTTAAATACCAAAATATATAAAAGAGTATATGGTATTTATTTTCCCTTTAAAAACATTACGGCTTGTTAATGAATCCAAAGATCAAATAATACTCACGGAGGAAGAAAGGTCGTTGTCACCACGTACGTTAAAAAGAAACATAATTTTTGTCATTTAGTAAAATGTTTCGTAGATAAAAGTTTCCTTTTGAATAAAAGTAAAAGTCAAAGGGTTTTATAAACCGTATAAAATAAATTTGTGTATAAAACAAAATATGGATCAATGAAAGGAGATTGAGACGAAGTTCCATACAAAGACAGTATCCTTAGATTAAGGTTAAATCAATTACATAAATATGTATGAAAAACATAAATACACCCAATATAAGTGGATATTAAGTGTAAAACAATCATAGGTCATCCACACATATTCATAGTACGACATAATCAAGAAGTATAGGTTTAACCCGAAGAATTGTAATTGGGTTAAGAAGTTCCCTTATATAAATTCGATAGCGTAACAGTGTCACTTTAAAATTCAGAAAATGAGATGATGAGAGATAAAAAGTGTATCTCATCACTTGGAAATAAAATTTAAAACAATAAGGATATATAATAACAAATCCCAACATAATAATATGTAAATTAAAATACCTAACAAAAATAAGTCTTTTAAAAAGAGGAGGGTGAAAGGTTCCCTTACCAACTTGGGTAACTTTCGAAACGTACACCCCAGGAAAGAAGGACTATACAACATTGATTTAAATACTCATAAACGAAATTATATTACATAAAGATTATAATAATGGGAAGTACATACACCACTCAAAAGAAAATGGTGGAAAATGTAGCATAAATCACATGGGAATAAAAGTGAGATTAAAAATCCCTTATGAAAACTCGGTAGCCTAACGGCGCCACTTAAAACATAAAAAAATGGATTTATGAGATAAAATAGGGTCTCTAATAATATGAACATAAAAATTACATAATGAGGAAAATAAAAAAAAATCCCCAAACATAATAAATATTATCTTAAACGAAATGACAAAAAATAGAGTACTTAAAAAGAAAGAGAGAGGAAGGATCCCTTACCTAAAGTCTGACTTGTCTTGTTCGTTTCTTTATATTCATGAATAATAAACTAGAGTTAATTTCTAATTAATTAAGAGCCTTTTTCAAGTTCATTATTCCTTTTATATCACTTATTACCATGTTAGGAATATTATGTAATTATTTAAGTTAATAACGGTCATTTTTTCGATCATTGGTACTTGAGTCAAAAATAAACTTCTTATAATTACAAGTTGTTCATGTGGTAAAATATCCCTTATATCCAGAATAATATTCATGATTTAGATATCATATATATCATATATATCCATTATATTCTTTCATTTATAAAATTAGATAACATTTAGAGGTAAGAAATGAAATGCACCATTCATAGAGACGGTACGCCGTACGTACGCATGAACGCTACTTTCATTTCTATTTCGTATTTAATGGAATTAAAACTAAATGAGATATATATATATATATATATATATATTATAATTAAAGTATAATATATATGTTATATAGGTCACATAAGTTCATTAATTTAATTCTTTATACATTCCATGTATTGCATGAACGAGTCACATCACTTGAGGGGGCGGTAGTCCACACTTCCTCAAATGAAATTATCACATTTGCACAACATTAAAAGCATAAAGGCATGTTTTAATAGTAAAATACAGAAGTATATAGAGGAAATAAATATAATATATATCATAAATAAATATAGTTCCATCATAATTACCACCATGAGAGGTGGTAGAAGAAGATAGAACAATCATCGTTTCGTGAGGCAGTTATTCACCATCCACGGAAACAGTATGTTCTTTAACCATTAGATGGAGGTGTGTGTAAGTGTAGCTCGAATCCATCTCATAAAAACATCCTAGTATATTGATGATACTGACGTAGTTACAAAATAAAGGAATAAAAAGAGTTTAGGGTTTTGGAGAAGCAAAATAAAACAAAATAACACAAGAGAGAACATTACCTTTAAATCCAGTAACTCCCCTTGGTTTGAACCAAAAGGGTTACTTGAAGAGCTTTATGCCTATGGTAAGGATTATAAAATGAAAATAGGGGTGTTTAGAGATAAAATGATCATTGTTTGGTCGAGCCAAAGGCTTGAGTGGTGTGGTTAAGGGGGAATAGGTGGGTGCCTTTTATAAGGGGGAGGAGGGACACTCATGGAAAGTCTTGAAAAGATACTTTATTATAAAATTATTATCGGATATTAAAGGTCCCAAAATTATATATTTCTAGGATATGGTGATAAGGGTTCTAAATCCACCCATCAAATAGGTTTTTGACAAGTGTAAGTCTTAGATTTTACCTTTTCTTCTCATTTTATTTTTATCGTTCATTAATGAGGTAATCACTGCATCATCATGGTGACATAAATAAATTTATTTATATAATGTCTAAAATTTATAGAAAAAATATCATGAAGTAGGAAATATTTTTATATTTCTAATGAATATTTATAGTCAAAAATATGGCTTTCATAACCACATGTAAAAAATGGTTTTAGTAAAAAAATACATGTTTGTGACACTTTTATTTTTACTTTAAATAAAAAGATATTAATGTCATTTTCATACCCAGGTGTCTGCATGGGGTCCCCAAGTTGAACCATGGATTTTCTTGGTTGTCCATGACTTATCCATTAAGTGTAGTACAACTGTAAAGGTAATTTCATATTATTATATCATTATATTTACCTTTCATTACACTAATTACCTTTAATCGTGATTAATAAAACATAAAAGTTACTATTCAACAAAAAATTAATTTAATCCCATTGAACCAACTTTTACATCCTAATTACAACCATGTATGTCGGATTTTTTAAATTCAAATCACATAGGTGGTATAATTTCATTTAAACGAAAAATCATTTTTTTTAACTACCACTTAGTGGTTTCATTATTCATCAAAAATTGATGTTATTCAGAAAAATACCAAAAATTCAACCTAAGCTATATTTTATAATACAAATTCAAAAATGATGTCCATTTTTTCAAATTAAAAACATAGAAGTTTCATTAATTATTTTTAGAATTAATTCATGCTGTCAAAACAGATAACATGTTTTTAAGAAACAATATTTATCAAAAGAATGAGAGTTGTTTATGTCCAACTTAAAAGTGAAATTAATTCAAATGACCAAAATTTGGTTAAATGGTAAAAATATATTTTAACTACACTTTAAACCCAATTAAAATGATAATCTATCCAAATAAATAAATTATATTAAAAGGAGGTTTTGAATTAAAATACAACATTTTCACTAAAAATGATCTTTATCGGAAAAATAACAAAAAAATTCAAAGTAAATTTTGATATCCAGATTCTAAGGAAGGATTTTATTTTTTCAAGTATAACATATAAAATTTTAAATAGTATATATAAAAAGGTTTCACCATTAGAAGGCGGTTAATTGACCTATTAAAGAATATTAGAAGATTTATGCTTAAAATTGGATTCTTTTGCATTTTAAGCCTCTAACATTTATTTGGATAAATGAAAAAATATTTGACAAGAATATATAATAATTAGGTAGTTAGTTCTATTCATTCCTATCAGTAAAACACCTAGGTTTTAACTAGCATTTAAAATAATATTATTATATTATTAGTGTGTAATGTAAGATTTCAAAGAAACCCATTATTCCGTATTGAGTACTCCATTGAACATAGAATTCCCTTTAAAGTAATATTAATATTTTATTCAAAAATATTAATAAATATGAAAATGTAATATTCTTTATTTACCTAGGATGTTACATCTTTCCCCCCTTTTGGGAATTACGTCCTCGCAATTTTAAAATTGGGCTCAGAAACTTCATTGAAAGTCCCACATCGGAACAAGAGTCAGCAAAATTATCACATTAAAATAAAGAAACCGAAGTACCAAGGTCACACGAGTTAACCCATAATAGGATTCCATGAAAACATGGATATAGAGGAGAAAACAAAGGGTCATGTTCTGATGGAGAGTGATAGAAAACATGATTAGTAGAAAGCTGACCCTAAGAAAATCACAAACTTATGATGGGTTAAACGGTATGTGATTCCTCGGTAGGAAAAGCTAACAGAAAACATTTTTTTTAAGTTACTTTTCAAAGAGGAATTTATTTATGAGCTTAACTAAATCATAAGGAAACATACTCAGTTGTTATGTAGACTTTCATCTTTTACTAGATTTCTAACACAAAATAATATTTTCTCCAAACGATGAGTATTTCAGGATGACTTGTTCATATTAAGAGTGCTATAATCAACTTCTAGAGAATCACCTAACACACAAAAGATGAACTATATATTTCCCATGTCTTTAAACCTTAACCAAAACCAAAAATATTTAGTACATGATCAGATAATACCCAAAAAAGGATAATCCTTTTTAAATAGAAATAATACTCTTAATCTCCAAAATTTATCCAACAAAACCCAAAGTTCATCAAAGACCATTAAATAAATATCCATACATAAAATTCTTCAATGTAATACAAACTAAGAATTAAAAAAAATCTCTGAAGGATTTAATCTCATATTCTTCCAAGATAATTATTAACATTTATCTTCAAATAACATCAGTTACTCATAAAGTCTCATACTGAAAAGTAACTAACCAAATCACATATCCTCCATGATGGGCTAATCATTTCCATAGATAATCCAAAATCAACATATTCTTGATTCATAATATCTAATAACTAAAAATAATTTTTCATACTAACCAGGGACTTCACGTAGTATAGTGGAAGGAAATAAATACCAGTCGCACTTTGGTTGTGGGTTCGATTCCCACAGCTTTGTCCGACGCGACGGGTTGTCACACGGTCTGCGTGTTGTCCATTTTCCAAAACTATATAATTCATAAAATATTCCCCAAAAAGATATAAAATCATCAAAAATAACCATAAAACAATTTAACCTCAAGTTTATCTCATTCCTTTCATTTTCCATCATAACATATAGTAACCCATAATTACCTCAAAAGTAAGGATCATATAAATCCTAATGGTTACCTTTATAATTATTACCTGAACTTACAAATCGAGTTGGTTATCTCGTACATGATGAATTAGAGAACTCATCAAGGTTCAAGTGGTTAATCATGACTCCTGATATTTGGTTGAGAAAAACCACAAGAGTTCTCATTACAGCACCCATATTATTCTATTGTTCTTTCAGAAAATCGTCACAGTTTTCTTCACAACCACTTTCAATTTGGTTCTTTCTTCATCCAGCCATTTACTAAAACCAAAATGGTCAGTGTGAGTATATCATTAGAATCATCATATAATTCTGTGATATATTTATTCAATTTATCATAAACTCATTCACTTTATCTAAAACTATGACTCTTTCTGAAATCCTAACCATTATGGAAATGTCACTTATGCTTAAAGAATACCCTAACCTCTAAAGTTATCTAAACCGACCTCTGATACCAACTATAAGGTCCTAGACATAAAACACTAAATAATACTGAATTAAATGTATAATTCACATTTAGGATCTTTTCAGGTTTAGAGTTTTAGAGAATTAGGACATAACTATTACATCTCAATAATTTCAAGGTAGACACGTCTACTAAGTTTCCATTTTTTCACAAAATATAAACTATTTTACAAAATACTCATTTCTAGTACCAAGTTTTAGATATCATGACATTTCCTTGATTCCATCCTTTACCGTATTCCACTTTAAGTCCTATGGAAAAAATTAAAAAAACTTGGGATGAGCACAAAAATCTTAGTAAGGGATATAAAAATATGGAAAGGAAACATTAGTCTATGTATACATAAGAAGAAATGAAAACAAACTTTACTCATAAAACATAATCACTTTAACATACCTCATGAAATCATCATATTTATGAATAACTAATAGAAATCATAAGACTTAAAGGTAACTTGAGGCATTCATTACATTTTTATGTAGGGAGTAACCCTCATGGTTATGTTTAGAATACCCATCATATTATATTCCCTAAATCTCTTTGGATAAACCTTAGCGTTTAACTCCTTCACGTTACCCAATGCATTGGAGAGCTATCTCGGGCTCACCCTCCCTTATTTAATCATGGAATCACCCGTCTTCATAAAAAATGCCCAAGAACCATAACATAATCGTATCACATAAAACACGTATAAATGAAACATAACATTTCCGCATTTTAATCACAATATATCAATACAAAACATTGATATAATCAAAAAATTATCAAAACCATTTTCAATACAAAAATACATAAAAGAGTATATTGTATTTATTTTCCCTTTAAAAACATTACAACTTATTAAGGAAGCCCAAGATCAAATAACACTCGCGGCGGAGGAAATGTCATTGTCCCTGCGTACGTTAAAAAAACATACTTTTTGTCATTTATTAAAACATTTTGTAGATAAGGGATTCCTTTTTAATAAAATTAAAACTCAAAGGGGTGTATACACCTTATAAAAGAAAGTTGTGTATAGAAAAAAGTATGCCTCAATGAAAGGATACTGAGATGAAGTTCCATACAAAGGCGGTATCCTTAGATTAAGGATAAATCAATTACATAAATATGTGTGACAAATATAAATACACCTAATAAAATTGGTTATTAAGTGTAAAACAATCAATGTTCATACACACATATTCATATTATGACATAATCAAGAAGTATAGGTTTAACCCAAAGAATTTTAATTGGGTTAAGAAGTTCCCTTACAAAAATTCAACAGCCTAACAGTGTCACTTTAAAATTCATAAAATTAGATGATGAGAGATAAAAAGGGTATCTCTTAACTTGGAAAAAAATTTAAAACAATAAGGATATATAAGAACGTATCCCAACATAAGAATATGTAAATTAAAAGACCTAACAAAAAGAAGTCTTTTAAAAAGTGGAGGGTGAAAGTTTCCCTTACCAACTTGGGTAACTTTCGAAACGTACACCCCATGAAAGAAGGACTCTACAACATTGATGTAAATACTCATAAATGAAAGTATATTACACAAAGAGTAGAACAATGGGCAGTACATAAACCCCTCAAAGGAAATGGTGCCAAATGTAGCATAAATCCCACGGGAATAAGTGTGAGATGAAAAACCCTTTAAGAAAACTCACCAGCCTAACGTCGCCACTTAATACTTCCAAAAATGGATTTATGAGATCAAATAGGGTCTCTCATAATATGAACATAAAAATTACGGAATGACTAATATAAAATTACATCCCTAAAAATAATAAATATGATCTTAAAAGAAATGACATAAACGATAGTACTTAAAAATAAAGACAGAGGTAGGATCCCTTACCTCATGTCTGACTTGTCATGTTCATTTCTTTATATTCCTTAATAATAAACTAGAGTTAATTTCTAATTACTTAAGAGCCTTTTTCAAGTTCATTATTCCTTTTATATCACTTATTACCATGTTAGGAACATTATGTAATTATTAATGTTAATAACGCTCGTTTTGTCGATCATTGGTACTTCAGTCAAAAATAAACTTCTTATAATTACAAGTTGTTCATGTGGTAAAATATCCATTATATACAGAATTATATTCATGATGTAGATATCATATATATTATATATATCCAGTATATACATGAATTTATAATATTACATAAAATTTAGACTTATGAAATGAAATGCACCATTCGTGGAGACGGTAAGTCGTACGTACACATTAATGTTACTTTCATTTCTATTTTATATTTAATGGAATTAAAACTAAATGAGATATATAAATATATATTATAATTTTAGTATAATATATATGTTATATAGGTCACATAATTTCATTAATTTCATTCTTTATACATTCCATGTATTGCATGAACGAGTCACATCACTTGAGGGGGCGGTAGTCCACACTTTCTCAAATGAAATTATCGCATTTTCACAACATGAATACCATAAAGGTATGTTTTATATGACAACCCTGCTTTTATTACAAACTTAAACATGATTTGTTACATAAACTATTCACTTGATACAACATGTACGATTGAGAGGACTAGTGTCTTTGGGGATTAGGATAATTACATAACAACATAAACCATCAAATACAACACCATTATTGAAAACATCCTTTACATGACCACAACATTCCCTCGTACATAGCATTGCATGGGATAACTTGAGGACTTGCATAAGAAAAGGGTGAGCTATAAATCACAGTAAGGGAATTAACATGGAATACATGAGGAGTAAAATACATGTTAGACAATAGGCATATCAATACAGCACAAGAGAAACATGGACATAAGGGCATGATAAAGCATGATAATCATAACATGGAAATGTGGCAACAACACTTTACATTGAATTAGCATGAGACAAGGCTCATTGCACATAGAGCATGAGTAAATCCTCATTCAAAATGAAGCACGAGTAAACCCATTTTGAACTTAAATCATAATGACTCAACACTCATTGCACATGATGTATCATGATACTATACTTTACCCAATGCTTTGCAGCGCTATAAGGGCCCACCCTTCTTAAACATTTTATTTCATGCATAAGTGTGCCACAAGGATCATAAATCATAGATTCATAAAACATAATCATTTATTCCACGATAAAGGAATGTTTAATTCATACATGAAACTTTACAATCAATAAGTAAATGTGCATAAAGGTAAATACCCTTTATGGATTAATGGGCATGGTAATCACTACCCAATGGCATTGGCTTAGAAAATCGGTGCGATTTCGGCAGCGTAACGGCGTGACATAAGAATTCATAAAAACTGTCGATGAGAGAGAAAGGGGTTACTCATCATATTTACATGTAATGGACAGTAAGGAGGTAATATATATACATGTCCCATCAATTTTAATGGAATTTAGAATCATGATACAAAAGTATTTCTTGAATGTAAATGAGGAGGGAGAGGTTCCTTTCAGAATTTCGGCATAGTAACGGTTATACATGGGAGTCATTTAATGAGAGAGAAAGGGATCTCCCATTATTCAAACATAAATAGGGAAGTATGAGGGAGGTGTAAAACCATACCAAAATATTCATAATATAAATTAGAAGGTAAAATCATCTTAAAGAAAATTGGAAAAAAATGTGAAAGGAAGAAAAAAACCTTACTTGGAAGTGTGCTTCCAAAGTCTTGACAGAGGCTTGAGAGAGGCTTATTGTGAGCTTGGGGAACCTTGGGAGGATTCTAGATAAAGTAGGTCAGAGTTCGGATGAACTCCAAAGGATTTGAGTGAGGAGGAAGTGGGAGCCTGAGTGGGTTTATATAGGAAAGGTGAGTGAATTCATTATTATTTTGGTTTGGGACCCCTTACATTAAACTAATCCAAACCATAAATCATCTCATGGTTTTTGACCATGGTTTTGGGAAAAGGGGAGAGGGAAAAATATTTTATAAGGTGAAAGTCCTAAATTATTAAAATAATGGGGTTGCTTATGTCGAGCTGAGTCACACTCCCATGGAAAATAAGTTAAAAAGACAAGATGTTTAATAAGTCTTGAGGGGTCCATTAATGCTTTTTAAAATAAGTCAAATAAACCCAAAATCACATTATTTTAATGGTAAAACATATATTGGCCGAACATAAAGCTTATATTATTTTATTAAATCACTATTGGGTCATTATGATGTCATAAAACCCATTATATATTTAAACTGTATTTAATTTTTACCCAAAAATTGGATTGTCTCAGAAAATTATGAAAAATTCCATGTTGGATAAATTCAACTTCCTGATTCAAGAAATAACATTTATTTTATCTAAATAATTCTCTAAATATGTTAATTTTCACTTTTTAAAATAAAAAAGTCATTTATCAAAAATTCACGAGTTTTGACAAAAATGGATTTTAAACCTTAATAAAAATTACAATCACATTCATAAAATTATAAGGTCATTTATATTTAATAAAAATTAATTTAATAAAAATAATAATAATTTATTAAAATATTATTTAATTCGAAAATACCTTAATTTAATAAAATATAATTCTTAATTAAATAATAACTAAAACACTATGTGTACATTAAAAACTATTTAAAATGTATCAATAATGACAAGAAAGTATATTCATTATTATATACAAAAATAATGTACATGAACATAGTACTAGTGGTTCATTACATAACCCCATAAAACAGCCGCATAAGACCCAAGGGTAAGGTGTGCGATGGTGACAGACTCTTGGGGTGGCTCAGATAACATCTCTCGAGTGGTAATCTCTATCAACTTCCAATTTTCTTATAGACGGTCCCATTCGAGATTGAAATGATGAAGCTCAGCTTGGGCATGGTCAGGAGCAAAGCCCAAGGATGCCAACTCTTTTCTGAGCTCCGAAAAATGGGCTTCGTATGGAGCAATTCTATTGGATGAGGCCATCGCTTCTTTTTTCTGAGTAAATTGGGTTTGTTAAAGCATTATATTTGTACTAATCATGTGATCACTGTTCAACGACTATATTAGAAACGGTCAAAATTCTTAACATAAAACCAAATAAGTTGACATTTTATATAAAAAGTTTACATAAAGAGATATTTAATTATATCAAGTGGGATTTCCATTAATGAAACATTGGGTCATTACAATATTCCCCCCTTCATAAATTTCTCCCTCAAAATTTCTTTTTCCCACACTAAAACAGATGTGGGTAACTCATCTTCATCATTTCCTCTAATTCCCAAGTCACTTCTTCAAACATGTGGTTTCTCCGCAACACCTTGACAAGGGGAATTGTCTTATTTCATAGAACTTTTTCTCTACGATCTAAGATCTTCACCGGTTACTCCTCATAAGAAAGATCATCCTCTAAATGTTCCACCTTAGAAGAGATTACTTGTGAAGGGTCCGGTATGTACTTCCTTAAGAGGGATACATGAAAGACATCATGTAATTTGGCCATGGTAGGTGGAAGTGCTAGTCAATAGGCCACAGCCCCAACACGATCAAGAACTTCTAATGGGCCGATGTACCTTGGACTTAACTTCCCTTTATTTCCAAACCTAATAACCTTCTTCCACGAAGATATGCATAGAAAAACCATGTCTCCAACTTTAAACTCAAGGTCTCATTGACGATTTTCTTCATAACTCTTCTACCTACTCTGGGATACCTTGATACGCTGTTGAATGGTTTTTTACATTCTCCGCCATTTCTTCGACCATTTCTTGTCCAAGCAGCTTACGTTCACCGACCTCATCCCAACATTCCAGTGTTCTACACCTTTTCCTGTATAGGGCTTCATAAGGTGCCATTTGGATGCTCGAGTGGAAATTGTTATTATAATAGAACTCAACCAGAGGAAGATGTTGATCACATCCTTCTTTAAAGTCCATTGAGCATTATCTCAACATGTCCTCAAGTGTTTGGATAGTCCACTCAGATTGTCCATCAGTTTGAGGATGATAGGTTGTACTGAAGTTCAGTTCAGTATCCAGAGCATGTTGAAGACTCCTCCAGAACATAGAGGTTAATCGTGGATCTCGGTCAGACACAATAGATAGTGGTACTCCATACATCCTTACCACTTCCCTAATATATATCTGTGCCAGTTGATCCAATGATAAATCCTCCCAAATAGCAATGAAGTTTTCAGTCTTTGTATGACGATCCACCACAACCCAGATTTCATTATTACCTTTGGATGTCCTTGGATGTCCAATGACAAATTCCATGGTGATTTTATCCCAGTTCCATTACGGTATGGGAAATGGTTGCATCATCCCCTTATACTTTTTCCTCCTTGCCTTCACTTGCTGGCACACCAGACACTGTGATGTATATACAGCAATCTCCTTCTTCATATTATCCCACCAAAAGTTTTCTCGGAGATCTTGATACATCATTGTGCTCCTTGGGTGAATAGAGAAATTTGAACTATTTGCATCATCCAAAATTTCCTTCTTCAGCTCCGGACTTGATAAAACACATAGTCTTTTCCTAAATCGCATAATTCCTTCTTCATTAACATTAAACTCCAAGGATTTCCCTTTTTTGATAGCTTTCACTTTTTCCCGAATTCCCATATCATCCTTTTGAGAATCCTTTAACCTTTACAAAATGGATGGTTGAGCAATCATTTTTGAAAGTATTGATGATGTTCCCTTCTTTATGATTCCCATGTCCATCTTCATCAAGTCTAAGAAGATTCGATCCTTCTCAATTCTCATCATTGATAGAATCGATGGGCCCTTTCTACATAGGGCATCTGCTACCTTATTTTCTTTCCCATGATGGTAATGTATTGAACAATCATAATACTTGATGAGCTCTATCCATCATCTCTGGCGCATATTAGTCTCTTTCTGTGTGAATATATATTTAAGACTCGTGTGGTCAGTATATATCTCACATTTCTCCCCATAGAGATAATTCCGCCAGATTTTCTAGGCAAAGATAACCACCGCCAACTCCATATCATGCGTTAGATAGTTTTTCTCAAGGATTTTCAACTGCCTTGTGTCATAGGATATCACTTTACCATTCTTCATTAGTACACAACCTAATCCCTACTTCAATGCAACACTGAATACCACAAAAGGTTCCCCACTTGTGGGTAATGTGAGAACAGGCACAGTGATAAGCCTCCTTTTCAACTCCTTAAAGATTTATTCACATTGATCACTCCAATATAACTTTACTCCCTTTCGAGTTATATTGGTAAAAGGGTTGGAAAATCGTGAGAAATTTCTCACGAATCGTCGATAATATCCAGCTAACCACAAGAATCAACAGATATCCATTACCAATGTTGGCCTCGGCCATCCCTCAATTGCAACTATTTTGGTGGGATCCACAGATATCCCATTGCTTGTGATGATATGGCCCAAGAATGAGACCTCCTTCAACCAAAACTCACACTTGCTGTACTTTTCAAAAAGCTTCTCCTTGCGCAAAGTCTCTAGTACAGTTCTTAAATTCTCCTCATGATCCTCCTTGGTTTTAGAGTATATTAGAATATCATCTATAAAGACTACCAAAAATTTGTCGAGATAATCTCTAAAGACTATATTCATCAAGTCCATGAATATTTCTAGAGCATTAGGGAGTCTGAAATGCATTACTATGAATTCATAGTTCCCGTATCTTGTGCAAAAATCAGTCTTGGGGATATCTTCCTTCTTTACCCTTACATGATAATATCTCGACTGCAAGTCCACCTTGGAGAAGTATTGTGCTCCATGTAGCATATTGAATAAGTCATCAATTCGTGGGAGAGGATACTTGTTCTTTATCATGATTTTCTTGAGCTCACTATAATCGATGAAAAGGCGCATTGACCCATCCTTCTTCTTGACGAAGAGGACTGGTGCACCCCATGCGAAAGCACTTGGGCGTATAAACTCTTTACCCAAATTCTCTTGTAGTTGTTTCATCAGCTCTTCATGCTCCACGACAATAATTATATATAGAGTCTTTGATATTGGTAGATCCCCTCATATAATTTCAATTGATAATTCAAAATATCTTATAGGAGGAAGACCAGGCAGTTTCTCAGGAAACACTTCAGCGAATTCCCTCATAATAGGTATTTCTTCAAGGATGGTTTCTTCCATGGAATCAATCATCTAAGCCAGATACGCATTCTCATAGGGCAGTAATACCCGTGCTTGAGATGATGGATCTAAAGGATATTCATCTTCCTCCTTACACTTTTAATGAATTGGGGGTCGATTCTCCATATGAAGTGTGATTTCCCTTTCCTGAAAATTTATGTTGTCTCTATATAAGGAAATCCAATCAATGATAAGAATTGCATCAAATTACACTAGAGGGAGTATGATGAGGTTCTCCAGGAAATTCAATCCACAGATTTTAATAGGGGAGGACTTATATTCATGGGATGAAATGATTTCCCCATTTTTCGTACTCATCGACATCTTCACTTCTATGATTTGTGGTGGTGTTGGGATTTTTCTACTAAACATTCGAGATATAAAAGAATGCGTAGAACCTATATCAAAAAGTATGTTTTATATTATTGAATTAATAACTAGTGTACCTGTCACCAATTCATTGTTGGGGTTCACTTCGACAGATGTGATGGCAAAAGCTCTTCCTTGCTGCCGTGGAGGTTATTGGTTGCCTCCGAAAACCCTTGTATTAGGGAATTGATTTGCAGAATGCCCTGGTTCTTTGCAGTTGTATCAATGAACAATGTGTTGAGGTTCGAATGGAGAATTCCTCTTCTCTGTTTCAGCCGCGGGTCTTTCTTGCCGATAGTTAACAATTAGGTTCCCTTCTCTTCCACACCTAAAGCATTTCCTCGACCCCTTGAGAAAATTTCCAGGGTGATTCTTTCTGCACTTTTGGCGAGTGGGGTGTTGGATCATCTTAGCACCGTTGGATTTATCCATCAGACTACCAGCATTAAAGTCCTCCTTACGCTTCTTGTCCCCATGATACCCATGTGATTCCCCGATCTCCATTTCAACCTTGAGGGCACATCGGACAATTTCCTCATAGCTGTCGAAGTCACGGATCTCTAATTCTTTCTGCATGATAGGCTTCAGCCCACCAAAGAAGCGGTGTCAACCTTTCATTCGGGGGTAACGACAAAGCTGGAAGCATATTTTGAAATTCTTATGATGTTTTCCTCGTACGCTCCAACAGATTTTTCTTCTTTTTGCTTGACGGAAATGAAGTCCCTTTCTATCTTAAGCCGGAGGGTGCGCGGAAAATATTTCTCGAAAAACATCTTCCGGAAATCCTTCCATTCCAATGCCTCGATCTCCTCCTCAGGCTTCATATTTTTGATCAACGTCCACCATTGATCAGCTTCACACTCCATATGATAATCTGCAAGGAGAACCTTCTCTTGTTCAGAACATTGAAGGATGGAGAAGATCTTTTCAATGGAGTTGATCCATTGTTCAGCGATCGTGGGATCGGATGATCAACTAAAAGTAGGAGGCCATTGTCTCCTGAAGCTCTTGATAGTGACTTTTTCCTTCTTAGGGGGTTTGGGCATTCCTCTTGACCCGTGTTTCTACTCAATGCTTGAGTTAGCTGAGAGAGAAGCATGAAAAAATTCGCGATTCCCACTCTCATTGGATTGGGAATCTCATTAGTAAAATCATCACATTGATCTTCACATCGGTTGTTAGCCCGAGTCCTTCTATTACCGGCCATTGGCTAGAATAAAAGGAAAATTAATGGGTAACACATAAAGAGTAATCCAAAGAAAAAATATAATGACTTATAAATAAAATTTTATTTCCTTAACTCATGAATCTATAGGCTTCAATCTAGGATTTTCATGATCTACTTTCTAACATATATTCTTAGGGGCATTTTTTTAATTCCCTTAAAAAGGGTTCATACTATGCTTGTGAATTTATCAAAACATATCCCCTGAGAGTGTCGTAAGAAAGAGTGCAGCAAGGCCCGTTTTCGTGGACCAGTTCCTGTTCGAGTCTATCTCGAAGCATTGTTTTTGGGATTTACCCCTAGATACATCTGTGCTAGAGCCGCCTCTAACTACTCGTATCCAGACATGGATTTATTTTTTTGATAAACCACTAAATTAGTACTTGACAAAACATAGGGATGTTATTATTATGTATAGTCTTGTATCTAAGGATTTACTAGGGTTTTCTAATCCTAATCCCAAAAATTACCAAACCTATCCTCTGATACCAACTATGACAACCCTACTTTTATTACAAACTTAAACATGTTTTATTACATAAACTATTCAGTTAACACAACATGGTAGATCGATATGTTTAGTATCTTTAGGGATTAGGATCATTACATAACATATTAAAATAAGAAATACAACATCTTTATTGAAAACATCCTTTACATGACATCTACATTCCCTCATACTTAGCATTGCATGGGATAACCTGAGGACATGAATAAGAAAAGGGTGGGCTATAAAGCACAGTAAGGGAATAAACATGGAATACTTGAGGAGTACAATACATGTTAAACAATAAGAATATCAATAGAATACAATAGAAACATGTACATAAAGGCATGATAAAACATGATAATCGTAACATGGAAATGCAGCAACAACACTTAACATGGAATTAGCGTGAGCCAAGGATCATTGCACATGGAGCATGAGTAAATCCTCATTCCACATGAAGAACGAGTAAACCCTGGTTTTACTTTAATTGGAATGAGTCAAAACTCATTTCACATGACGTATCATGATACTATACTTTTCCCAATATATTGGATAGCTATAAGGGTGCACCCTTCCTAAACATTTCATTTCATGCATAAGTGTGCCACATGGATCATAAAACATGGATTCATAAAACATAATAATTTATTTCACAATAAAGGAATGTGGAATTCATACATGAAACTTTATAATCAATAAATAAATGTGCATAAAGTTGAATACCCTTGATGTAGAATTGGGCATGGTATTCACTACACAATGGCATTGTCTTAGAAAATCAGTGTGATTTCAGCAGCGTAAAAGTGTGACATAAGAATTCATAAAAACGTTTGCTGATTGAGAAAGGGGTTACTCATCATATTTACATGTAATGGAAAGTAAGGTGGTCGTATATATACATGTCCTAACAATTTTAATGGAATTTAGTTTCACGATACAAAAGTATTTCTTGAATGTAAATGAGGTGAGAGAAGTTCCTTTCCGAATTTCGGCATAGTAACGGGTGTACATGGGAGGCATTTAATGAGAGGGAAAGGGGTCTAATATTATTCAAACATAAAGAGGGATGTATTAGGTAGGTTTGAAACCATACCCCAACATTCATAATTGAAATTAAAAGGGAAAAACAACTTAATGAGAATTGGACAAAAATGAGAAAGGAAGAAAAAACCCTTACTTGTAAGTGTGCTTCCAAAGTCTTGAGATAGGCTTGAGAGAGGATTATTTGGAGCTTGGGGAACCTTGGGAGGATTCTAGAGAGATTAGGGCAAAGGTTGGACGAACTCCAATGGCTTTTAGTGTCGAGGAAGTGGGAGCTTGGGTGGGGTTATATTAGAAAGGTGAGTGAATTCTTTATTATTTAGGTTTGGGACCCCTTACATTAAAATAATCCAAACCACAAATCATCTCATGTTTTTTCCCATGGTTTATGGAAAATGGTAGAGGAAAAAAATATTTTATAAGGCCATTGTCCTAAATTCTTAAAATAATGGGGTTGCTTATGTGGATGTGAGTCACACTCCCATGGAAAATAATTTAAAATGGCAAGATGTTTAATAAGTCCTGAGGGGTCCATTAATGCTTTGTAAAATAATTTAAAAAACCCAAAATCACATTATTTTAATGGTTAAAAATATATTGGCCGAACATAAAGCTTATAGTATTTTATAACATCACTATTGGGTCATTATGTGGTCATAAAACACATTATATATTTAAACAGTATTTAATTTTTACCCAAAAATTTGACTATCTCAGATTATTTTGAAAAATTCACCATTGGTTAATTTCGACGTCCTGATTCCAGAAATAACATTTTTTTTATCTAAATAATTTTCTAAATATGTTAATTTTCACTTTTTAAAATAAAAATGACATTTATCGAAAATTCATGGGTTTTGACAAAAATGTCTTTCAAACCTTGATAAAAATTACAATTGCATTAATAAAATTATAAGATCATTTATATTTAATAAAAATTAATTCAATAATAATATTATTATTTTTTTATAATATTATTTAATTAAAAAATACCTTAATTTAATAAAATAGAATTATTAATTAAATAATAACTAAAAATACTATTTGTACTTAAAAAACTATTTACAATGTATCAATAATAACAAGAAAGTTTATTCATTATTATATATAAAAATAATGTACATGAACATAGTACTAGAAATTTGTTACATAACCCCTTAAAACAGCCACATAAGACATATGGGTAAGGTTTCCGATGGTGACAGACTCTTGGGGTGGCTCAGATAACATCGCACAAGTGGTAATCTCTATCAACTTCCACTTTTCCCATAGACGGTCCCGTTAGATCTTGACATAATGAAGCTCATCTTGGTCTTGGTCAAGATCAAAGCCCAAGGATGCCACATCTTTCCGAGCTCCGACAAATGGGCTTCGTATGGAGAAATTTACTGGATGAGGTCATCACTTCTTTTGTCTGAGTAAATTGGGTTTGTTAAATCCTTATACTTATACTAATCATGTGATCACTGATCAATGACTATAATAGCAATGGTCATAATTCTTAACATAAAACCCACGAATTTGACATTTTATATAAACATTTTACATAAAGAGACATTTAATTAGATCAAGTGGGATTTCCATTAATGAAACATTGGGTTGTTACATTTTAAATGTTAAATACAGAAGCATAGAGAGGAAATAAATATAATATATATCATAAATAAATATAGTGCCATCATAATGGCCACCATGAGAGGTGGTAGGAGAAGATAGAACAATCATCGTTTCGTCAGGCAGTAATTCGTCATCCACGGAAACAGTATGTTCTTTAACCATTAGACGGAGGTGTGTGTAAGTGTACCTTGAATCCTTTTCATAAAAAAATAATTGTATATTGAATATACTGGTTTTGTTACAAAATAAAGGAATAAAAAGAGTTTAGGGGGTTGGAGAAGAAAAATAAAACAAAAGAACACAAGAGAGGACATTACCTTTAAATCGGGTAACTCCCGTTGGTTTCAACCAAAAGGGTTTCTTGAAGAGCTTTCTGCCTAAGGTAAGGCTTCTAGGATGAAGAGAGGGATGTGTAGAGATAAAATGAGTAGAGTTTGGTCGAGCCAAAGTCTTGAGAGGTGTGGGTAAGGGGGTAGAGGTGGGGGCCTTTTATAAGAGGGAGGAGGGGCACTCTTGGAAAGTCTTGAAAAGTTACATTATTATAAAATGATTTTCGCATATTAAAGGTCCCAAAATTATATATTTCTAGGATAAGATGATAAGGGTTCGAAATCCACCCATACAATAGGTTTTTGAAAAGTGTATGTCTTATATTTTACCTTATCTTCTCATTTTATTTAAATTGTTCATTAATGAGGTAATCACTGCATCATCATGGTGTCATAAATAAATATATTTATTTAATGTCTAAAATTTATAAAAAATATATCATGATATAGGAAATAGTTTTATATTTCTAATGAATATTTATAGTCAAAAATATAACTTGTATAACCCCATGTAAAAATTGTTTTAGTAAAACAATACATGTTTGTGACACTTTTATTTTTACTTTAAATAAAAAGTTATTAATTTCATTTTCTAACCCAATTGGCTCCATGGGGTCCCCAAGTTGACCCATGGATTTTCTTGGTTGTCCATGACTTATCCAATATGTTTAGGACAAGTGTAAAGGTAATTTCATATTATTATATCATTATATTTACCTTACATTACACTAATTACCTTTAATCACGATTAATAAAACTTAAAAGTTACTATTCATCAAAAAATTATTTTAATCCCATTGAACCAAATTTTACATCCTAATTACAACCATGTATGTCGGATTTTTTAAATTCAAATCACATTGGTGGAAAATTTTCATTTAAACGAAAAATCAGTTTTTTTAACTACCACTTAGCGGTTTCACTATTCATCAAAAATTGATGTTTTTTCGAAAATTACCAAAAAATCAACCTAAGATATATTTGATACTCCAAATTCAAAAATTATGTCCATTTTACCAAATTCAAAACATAAATGTTGCATTAATTATTTTTATAATTAATTCCCGCTGTCAAAATAAATAACGTGTTTTTAAGAAACAATATTTATCAACAGATTGACACTTGTTTATGTCCAATTTCAAAGTGAAATTAATTACAATGGGAAAAATTGGATTAAATGGTAAAAATATATTCTAACTACACTTTAAATCTAATTAAAAATATAATCTATCCATATAAATAAATTATATTAAAAGGAGGTTTTGAATTAAAATTCAACATTTTCATTAAAAATGATCTTTATCGGAAAAATAACAAAAATTTACACAAAGTAAATTTTGATGTTTAAATTATAAAGAAGTATTTTATTTTTTCAAATATAACATATAAAATTTTCAAATGTATATTTAAAAATGGTTCACCATTAAAAGGTGGTTAATCGCCCTTTTAAAGAATATTAGAAGATTTATGCTTAAAATTGGATTCATTTGCTTTTTAAGACCCTAACATTTATTTGGATAAATTCAAAAATATTTGACAAGCATATATAATCATTTGTAAGTTAATTCTATTCATTCCTACCATTATAATGGCTAAGCGTTAACTACCATTTAAAATAATTTTATTATATTATTAGTGTGCAATGTAAGATTTCAATGAAACTCATTGTTGCGTATTGGGTACGACATTGAACATAGAATTCCATTTAAAGTAATATTAATATTTTAATCCCAAATATTATTAAATATGAAAATTTCGTATTCTTTATTTACCTGGGATGTTACAGTACCCAACTTTGAAAATTTTCGTAATTGATGATTAATCTGGGATCAATATGGAGATGAGTGCAAATATACATATAATATAATGAAAGATAAAGGATAGAACATGAATCTAATAAGAGATGATCAAAATATTTGGTTTATAATTAATTTTAATAAATTATATAATTACCTCCAAGGTGATTATTTGTTGATGAGTCCGTCTATGAGTCTGAGGTGGGGCTTCACTACGATGTAGAAACTGAGTGTAGGAAAACTCTAGCAGTGATCCACACGTGCTCCATGTATCTACAAATGTTAAAGATGGGGTCTCTAGATGCTAGCATGGAATATTCTTTCGCTTGTGATGTTTGCCTTTGATCTCCATGATAATCTCTTCCAAAACATTCTACTTGATCTAGTGGAGGATGATCTCTCTCATTATTGAGAGAAATCTTGGAGAGGGAAGAGTTCTCTAGGCTCAAGAACTTTTCTCCAGGGATGTTGTGCACATAACGATTGATTTGCTGGTGGAATGACCCCTTGTCTTATATAGAGTATAATAACATAAGGGGAAATTTAATTCACTAGGTAATAATAAATAATTATCATAAGTTCTATTACATAATTTATTATTCCTTGTGAAAAAACCCATATACAATAATAATAAAAATTCTATAATTTCCATGACATGCACTTAATGAATTTAATTCACCGGGTATTAAAAAATAATTAGCACAGGTGTTGTAACTTAATTTATTATTCCATGTGAAAACCCCAGGTCAAATAATAATAGAAATGCTATTATTTCCATGACATGTGCTTAACTTGTACATTATATTTAAATATTATTTATTCAAATAATATTTAATATTATTTATCACTAGACCCATAACTTAGTCTACTAATCTTCCTCAATATTTTTCAGGCCTTTAATTATGACTATTTATTTATTAAATAATTATACCTGTATTATTCGCGAATAAATAAATATTACACCCACAATATATTCTCTTGAATAACTATGAATGAAATAAATGCTATTAGGAAAACTTGAATAATTATTAAACCACATTTGGGAATAATATTTATTCAACTTGTTAAATATATAAATTATTTTACTGAGATACTGTTTACACTTAGTTTGAAACCCTCTAGGCCACTTTCTCGTTGGCATTAGGCGGGCTTGCCAAAATTCCAAGATTACTGTCTAGAAACGGGTCATGGAACCCAAGATAAAAAAGTTGATGTCGAAATGACATGTCACCTCATATGAACTTTTACCATTTAATATAATACCATTGTCCTAATATCTCTAATCAAACGAGTTTCATGAAAGTTCCATAAACCTATGTACTTGATTTCTCATTCTTTGACCTCCCAGAATTGAAATTTCTTAGAGAACACCATGGAAATGGATTTAGTTACACTATATCATTTTAGTAAAAGGGCATGAGATATCTACTTACATAGAGGTGACAAATACTTTCTCGCATTATTCATTAATGTTTTATTACTCATGACACACCCAACATATCCAACCTCGCCGTGAAAATTTGTCGTCACAGGTTTTTTCAATACATCTAAGTTCATGAGTAATAATAAAATTAACAATAATCTTAAACTCTAAGGACAAATACACACATCCTCATATAGGAACATTCAATAAAACTTATGAGTGTGGATTTCCTACTGGAGGGTCTTGTTCTCATAATATCCTCATAGATATTACCATGGGCACACAACATGAGAAGGTGCCTCAAAGTTTCATGAATCCCCACCCCAAATATATTGAATCATTTGTGTCCCTTAAAATGATATCATCCGACCATAGAACATATATTAAAGAATATTGTCATGGAACTTCCGAGTTCTCATCAAGGTAGGGATCCGCTATGACCTTTTAGTGCGACAACTATTCTTAGGGCATTATCACATACTATGTCAAATAAAAGAACTATCATGATGTGATAAGAAGTTTATAAATATTCATCCAATGAATACAGGTTTATCATAATGTACAAAAAAGATGGTTTCTAGGGAACCAACTCCAAAAAAGTCCCACTTTCACTAGAGACAACTACGAACAACCTTTAGTCTGCTAGCTCTCACATGATATTCATGCTTCTGTTGAGATAGACCATTAGTCAAGGGGTTCACCACATTCTCTTATGTGGATAATCTTATCACTGCAACTTCACCACTTTCATAGAAATCCCTCATGAGGTGATACATTCATAGTATGTTTTTTTTGTTGATGTGACCTTGGCTCTTTTTCAAGAACCACCGTTGTAGTATTATCACAATAATATGTAATGGGATCATTAATGCTAGGTACCACATCAAGCTCTTGGACAAAGATCTAAATCTGTGAGGATTCTTTGGATGCATCATAATCCTCTATATATTCGGACTCTGTTGTATAATTTGTTACAACTGACTACTTTTAATTCTTCCAACTCATAGCTCCTCCGTTGATAAAGATAACATATCTTTATTATGATATCAGGTCATTTTTATTTTTCTGAAAAAAAGAATCAGTATACCCTCTGATGAAAATCTCCTCATCTCCCCCATACACTAGGAACATATCCAATGTTCTTCTCAGATACATAAGGATAAACAAGAAAATAGTCCAATACAGTTCTCCTAGATCTTCTTGATATCTACCTAAAATTCTTAGTGCATAGGAAACATCGTGTATGGAACATAACATGGAATACAAGATAGATCCTATAACTGAAGTGTACAGAATCATGTTGATCCTATATTTCTCTTGTTGTGTCTGGGGAAACATTTTTGTGGGAAGATTTATACCATGTGACAATTGAACCAATCCCCTCTTGGATTGTTCCATACTAAATCTCAATAGTATCTTTTCAATGTATATACTTTAAATTTGTCCATGAATCCTCTTGGGTATTTCATGAATGATCTTGATCCCTAGAATGTAGGATGCTTCACCTAAGTCCTTCATAGAGGAGAACTTGTTCAACTAGTCCTTGAAAAACTACAAGACTGGTATTTCATTTCCAATAAGAAATATTCCACCAACAAACACTACTAAGATATTTACCACATTCCCATTAAACCTATTGTTAATATGTGGTTCGCATTCATTTTTAATGAAACAAAATTCTCTTATGTATTCACCAAATTGAATGTTCCATGATCATTATGCTTATTTGAATCCATAAATTGATCTCTGTAACATTCATACCATTTTAGCATCACCTTGTCCCACAAATCCTTTTAGTTGTGTCATATATACATATTCCTAAAGGATCCCATTATGGAATGCAGTTTTGAAATCCCTCTACTAAATCCCATAGCCATGGAAAGATGTTGTGGAAAGTGTGATTCTTATAGATTTAAACATGGAAACTAGTTAAAAGGTTTTATAATAGTAAATTCCTTGATGTTGTTTAAAACATTTGGACAGTATACTTGCTTTATAGGTACTAACTTTACCTTCCATGTCCAGTTTATTTTTAAATACCCATTTACACCAAACATGATTTACCTCGACTGGTGTGTCGACCAGATTCCAGGCATAGTTTAGATACAGGGAACCCATCTCAGAATTTATATCCCTTAGCCATCTTGTGGATTCTGATCTCTTTACTGATTCCTTGTAGGAGAGAGGTTCATCATTATCCAATAATAATGAGTTTCCTTTATTAGTTACAAGGAAACAATATCGCTTTTCATCCTTTACTTCTCTTATGCTTCTACAGAGTATTTGTGTTTCAGGAACTACCTCTTCCACTGAGACCTATGGAACTTTTTCATATACCAACTCTTGTGTATCTTGAGCGTCAAATTAATTGATGTAAATCATGATCCCATTATCCTTTTTTAGTATTTTCTCCCTCTCATGAAATATAGCCTATCTATAAATAATCACTTTCTTGAATGAGGGGTTATATAGGCTGTCTCCCTGTGTTTCCTGGGGATACCCCACAAGGATACACTTCATGCCCCAGGGTTCTAGTTTGTTTCCTGAGAAAACCTTATAAATTTCCTCGCATACCCATACATGTGTATGAGACAAAATGGGTTTCTATCCACACCATTCCTCTAAGGTAATCCATTTATCCTCCTTAGTTTGTACTTGGATTAAATTGTATGCCATAGTTTTCAATGCATATCCCTAAAAGAATAATGGAAGATCTTCATGACTCATCATCGACCTTACCATGTCCAACATGGTATGGTTCATCCTTTCACTAACATCATTCCACTGTGGTTTATAAGGTGGAGTGAGTTGAGATAGAATCCCAGACTCCTATAAAAAGATGATGAACTCTTGGTTAATAAATTCTCTACCTCGATCTGATCGACGCTTCTTTATCTTTATACCAAGCAGACACTATACTTAATTCTTGAAATCCTTTAATTAATCAATGGTTTTGGACTTATACCTAATTAAGTATACATAACCATATCTACTCAAGTCATCAGTAAAAGTAACGAACTTATAATATCCACCTCTAACTTATACTGTAAATGGTCCACACATATTAGTGTGTACCAATCCTAAAATCTCTATGGCCCTTTCACCATGTCCACCAAATGGTGGGTTGGTCATTTTTCTTTATAAGTAAGTGTGACATATATCAAATGGTTTTTCTCAGAAGAGTTTAAATAACCATCTTGATAAAGAATTATAAGGCACTTCTTGTTTACAAGACCAAGGTGGTGATAATGCAAATGGGTGTAGTATGGGCAATGTTTACTTGGATCATTATCAATTGACAACACTTGGATCTCATAATTTAATCCATAAAAATGTTATTTAAATGTTCCATACCATAACATATGTTTTCCTTATAAAAGTAACAACATGTATTTACAAATATTAAAATAAATCCATCTATATCTACACTTAATAAGGAAATTATTATCATGGTAAAACTAGGTACATAATAACATCCATGTAAAACAGAAATCATTTCTTTCAACAATCCATGGTTTTAATCAAAAATGGAATAGGAAACCAGCCGTACACCATTGGTAGCTCAAAGATCAACAAATCCTTTGAAATTTTTCCATAATCTACTTGATTAATGCATTTCATATATAGATGTGAGCCCCACAAGCTATACTTAATTCCCAATGTGTAGAAATGAAAATATTTCACTCGATAAAAAACACACCGTTTTTGCAGAGACCCAAAGCTTGACGTACATGGACATTACATTACTTTTGGAAAATACTTAATACATAACAAAAATAGACACACAAGGACAATAATACTTTAGTTTCTTTGGAATCTTGGATCATAATCTTCTAATCTTGGTGAAAGTTCTTCAACATCTCCCATAAAGATCTTCCCTTTTTTTCTAACCTAAAACCTTTCTTTATATCCTAGGGAAAATAAAACATATAAAAGGTGAGATAAAATGCTCATTAAGGGTAAGTATGTAGAAAATAAAATAAACTATATACATTTGAACATAAAGACATGAACATAATGTTTAAACATCAAAATCTAGATCAATGACATAAAACATGGAAATACGTTAGGCATAGATCATAAAGAAACATTAATCATGATAAAATAACATGAATAAAACATGTAATTGTGTCAAACATTAAGCACATGATATGTTTTCCATAGTATCCAAGGCATTACTGCCAAGACCGTCTTAATGGACAATGTCCCTTTCTGAATTGAGTTCACTCCTCATTCCAATCCTATATCACTGAACCAGATTAACTTGCCATTCCAGCCATGTCTATCCCATGAGATATAAATCTTTACCCAATGAATTGGAGGGATATCTAGGTCCCACCCATCTCATAATGAATTCATTCTTACGTGTACCACAACATAAACATAAATCATTCATCATAACCCAAAGAATAAAATGGGTTTCATAAACATCATCCCATTATAACATAATCCATATAAAAAAATGGATAACATTTCATCATAAGAGAAGTGAAACCATGTAAATCATAGAAACATTATACTAGAAACGTACACATATGAAATAATTTCATCCTAGATAGAAAATTGTTTTGATAAAACACTTGAAATAAATTCCAGAGGAAAATATCCTATCTTATTCAAAATAATTTTATTTTCACAAAATGCCATAAAATTTTAGAATAAAATTATTTTGTTGAAAATAATCATGAAAACTTGTAGAATATGATTCATGAAAATTAGGCATTATGAAACTGTAAAAATATGTTCATGCTGTATAAGTTAAAAAAACATTCTCCTCGTTCTTTTAATGGAAAAGTCATAAAGTATCATGTATGGTAAACAAAATAAAGATTCCTTCCATGACACAAAGTAAAAGTAAAGATGGGTAAAAATGAATTTAAAAATACATGGACGAATATTAAAAACTTTATGAAAACATTTTTTATGTACATGGATGTAAAATATAACCCCAGTAAATACATACGAATAAGCAACCTCGGATAAAAATGAGATTGAAAAATTATCTCTTACCATAGTTCTGATATGCTTCGTACGTATCCGAACCTACTGTATAATGATTTAGATAATTTTATTGAATTATTACAGAATTATCTTAATTTTTATGATATCATATATGGTTCACTTATGACTTTATATTACCCGTTCTTTTGTAAATTCATGTTACAGTAGCATTTTGGGTAAAATCGTATCATTTATCGTCCGTGTTTTGACTTGAACTTTTTAATATGATTACTTAGATCATGATTACTTAATTCCAAAATATAAAACATGATTTATATATAATATATATTCAGTATATACATATATATAATAGTTTTATATGTGGAAATAAATACAACATTCATGGAGATGGTAGGTCGTACGTACGCATGAACGTTGTTTTCGTTTCCTTATTGAATTGAATGGAATTAAGTAGATGACTTACATATATATATACATAAATAAATTAGAATTATAAGTCATATATTTCATGATTACTTATTATATATACTTTATAATCATTATTTAATTGTTAACATGTAAAATGAATCTCATCGCATCGTGGAGACGGTAATCCGTACGTACGCACGAGCAATGATATCGTTCCAATATTTATTGAATGGAATTTTAGTGAATGATATAATATCGTAGAATCAGTATGATGTCATAATAATCATATGTAGTTATTATTTACACAATTATACCCATCCAAGTAAGGTGGTGGTGGAAAAACATATTACACCACGGCGTGGAGGCGGTATTCTGTACGTACGCACGCGTGGTGATTTCGTTTTCATTAGGATGGATAGAGGGGGAAATGGGGTTATTTAATATTTATAATAACATATCAGTATATTAGTGATAATGATGTTATTATTTCATAATTAAACAACTAAAGAATAATAAGTATAAGAAAAAATAAATTTGAAAGAATCGGTAACGGATATTTCCTCTTCTTCGACACGCCTCTTTGAAACCTCCTCTTAGGGCACTAAAATTGTTCTTTGAAGAAGACCATGACCTCTAGTATGTTTCTAAAGAGGTTTATAAGGTAAATTGGTAGGGGTTGGCTGATCTTGAAGGCTCAAAATGGTGTGAGGAGGAGAGGGAGGAGGTGCCCATTTATAAGGGAGGAGAGGGGCACCTTTGGAATTATGAGAAATATTAATTTATAATAAATTCCAACCCCACATAAAAAATCCAAAATGACACAAATCAGAATATTAGATGAAATATGGTTGAAATATCATAATCCAATAAAATTTAGACCAGTTGGGAATTTATTTTAAACATTATCAACTTGATTTATCCTTATATAATCTATTTAATTTTATTTGTGGTAATAATATTCTAAATTTTAAATCATTATAAATAATTACTTATATGTTGTGAATTGTCCATAATTTTATTATTTATTACATTTTAGACCATATAATTTTAATTTATAATTTTTTAATATTTTTTTTAATTTTTAGACAATTTTATATTATGTAATTTTTATAAAATAACAATAGTGTCAATTTTGACACTATTCATTTATTTGAATTTAAATAAAATATAAACAGAAGATATGTTCAAACTAAAAGCTTTAATAGATTAATAAAATGTCATATGTATCTAGAAAATTATTGGAGCACATTAAATAGTTCATATAATATTTATTTTAATACTTTTAAAATCATTTATTTGATATTTCAATCAATAAACTAATTTCAACATCACTATTGTGTCATAATTAATGATAATTATTGAATCCCTAAAATTATAAAAAATTTCATATGATGTTGATAATTTTATTATATTTCTATAGAATATTTATATCCTAATTCTTATGTTTTTTATCACTAAATTAAAATTATTACACTTATAATATTTAAGAGAGTGACATGTTGTCACTTTCTTTGGTTTTAATAATAATTATACTATTTCATGATCAAAATTCCATTAAATGAATCAAGTAATACCCTTAGGTGATATGGGTCGACTTTTATTCATCCAATAAGATTTTTTAAAGTGTTAGGGTAATTTTATAATCTTATTTTTACCCTTAATTACCAGATTTATCTTTCACTATAGTAAATAAAAATTAATGTAGTTACTATTTATAATATCAAAAAAATAAAATTAACCTACTAACATAATTTGGACACACTGAATTAAAATATGGAATCCATTTTTCAAAATTCAAAACATAGAAGTTGCAGTAATTAATTTAAAATTAATCCCGTTGTTTAGAAAATGGGTTTTAAAAGTTAAAACATTGCAAAAGATTGAAATGATTTTACCTATGAATTCAATGTAAAATCAATGCTAATGACATAAATTAGATTAAATGGTAAAAATATATTCTATTTTTACTTTAAAATCATTAAATATTATAATTTAACCATATAAATTATTACGATGAAAAAAGTTGTTTTTAATTAAAATATAAGGTGTTTTTACTATTCATTAAAATATGAAAGTTATCCGAATAATATGAAAAATTTATCCAAAGTAAATTTTTATATCCTAATTCCAAATAAGAATTTTATTTTTTCAAATTGATCTTATAAACATGTCAAAAACTAGATTTAATGTGGGTGTGCCATCAAAAGGCGGCAAAACTGCATTTTTTTAAAAATACTTATTTTACCCGAAAAAATTATTTTTTTCACATACCATGTTTTGGAAAATGTGAAACATGAATAATAATATTATAAAATTAAAAATGTAGTTAATACTATTCATAGAGGCTTGTCTATAATAATATTATAACAATATATCTTTGTTTAGTGAAACCCGGTACTGCGTACTACACACGCTATCGAGGAAGGTCATGATTGCATGTCATGCAAGCTAAGTCAGGGTTGCGTGTAGTGAAAGACTCATTTTTTGTTTCATATAACAGAATCCAACAATATTTCATTTATAAATTCAATATATATATATATTTACATATATATACACACTCAATGTTAAGTAGAATAACTACTATCAAACGAACTTGAAATTGTGTGTAACACAATCCAAGAATAGTGTTGCGTATACTGCAAGCAAATATGATGTTTCGTATAGCGAAATATAGTCTTGGTGTAGCGTACAATAGTAGATATTAAAGAAATTAAAAAGAATATATCTCATAAAATCTCAGGGTGTTACATTCTACCCCCCTTAAAATGAATTTCTCCCTCGAAATTTGTCGGGGTTATAAATGGTTTATTACATGAGAGTTTCTTTCATAGAAACCCACATCGTAAAAAGGAATACCAAAACTTTTCTTAAAAAACTAATATATGATACGTAAGAGTTACCCAAATTAACTAATCACTGGGTTTCCACATAGAATAACATAGGTGAATTTATGGATATGGAAGAGAAATCTAACCATCATATTCTGATGGAGAGTGGTAGAGAATATGGCTATGAAAAATCCAACAATCACAAATCCATAAATTTGTGCTGATCTAAGGTACCATTTGATTCATCGGATATAAGGGCACTAGGACAACATTTTTGGGTTTCAAGATAATTTCCCTAAAGTTGAAGAATTTGAATTAGAAGAAATACTTACTTTATTTTGGTATAATCTCACCGTTGTCCGTGCCTTGAACAATTTCCACTTCATATCTTAAAGAAATGAAGTTGAACTTGTCTTCCGTGAAGTGTTAGATGATCATGTGATAGAATGACTAGTTATTCCATCTTTCTCAAACTAAATGTTAGAAAATGTTATTCAATATACATAAGTCCATATATGGCGATATTAAATGTATATGACTCCAAGACTGGACTTATACTCCATATATCATACCAATTAATATAATAAAACTATTTTCTACTAACCAGGGACTTCTTGTAGGCCAATGGTATGCGATAAAGGCCTTTCACCCTTTAGTTGTTGGTTTGATGCCCATAACCATGTCTGACACGATGGGTTGTCGCTTGTCCTGCAGGTTGTCCTTTTTCTAAAACAACATTATTATAACATTCAATAAATAATATAGAAAATAAGTTCTTGCCTTAAACAATACTGACTTATGTCCAACATAATACTTTCCAATCTTCAGGCTTATCCAAAATACTTCTATCAAAACTCATAGTATAATGAAAACAATTACTAGAAATGTCATCTACTGAGCATGTGAATACCATCAGTTATCCCCAGTATATCATAAAATATATCTTGTTGGTCACATTCCAGACATTTTAATACCTTAATCATGTATTCTCTTAAAAAATGAATACCCATTGATCCTTAGTGAAAAAATGAATGCTGTCAAAAGTTAACTCTTTATACATACCAAAATCCCAAAAATTCTATATACACAAACCATGATATCACCTTTTCCTTATATTATTCATGATCTCATTAATACTATCAAACATTTCATTATCTCCTTATCCCTTCTTTATGCGGATATTAGGTGCTCTCAAAAAATATCTGAATAACCTTTCATGGTTACCGGTACCATATAATTATCGAAAACCACAATAAACCATTACATAGATATTCCAATGATCCACAATACAATAAATGAGATTCCACAACATTATTTTGGAATCCCTTTACATAAACACATAATCATTCCACCACATCATTTTCATACTCAAAATTTCCAATAGTGATTGCATGTGACTTCCCTTTGTCCTTTTCCTTAAGAGGTTTCTCAAGTCGATCATCATTAACCCTTGGATTTGGACATTGATTAGCATAATGCCCCATTTTCTTTCACTTGAATCATTGAAGCGTTGTTGGTGCATTCTCTATAGTATTTTCTTTATTTACATCATTAGTAACCATTTTTCCATTACATCGACACTCAGCTGCTCGATGACCTTCTTTTCCACACTTAAAACATTTTCTAGTCCCTTTAAGAAAATCTCCACCATGCTTCTTTCCACTCTTTGAGCATAAAAACAATCATCTTCTTTTCACCATTATTCTGAGATTTCTCCTTGAACTCCATCTTTTGTTTCTTTTCAAAACCATGAGATTAATATGTAATACCAACTTCCATTTCTACCTTGATAGTACAATGCACAATATCTTCATAGCTACTGAAGTATTTTATAGCTAATTCCCTTCGATTACTTGGTTTTAAGCCACTGAAGAATCGATCAACATTACATTAGGGTTGGATGATAATTCCAGATGCATACCATTAAAGCCTTGTAAAACTCGCTTTGTATATACCAACAGATTCATAATCCTTTTTCTTAATCTCAAGGAAATCCTTTTCCATATTTTTTCTAAGGATATGAGGGAAGTACTTATTGAAAAATATGTTCTTGTACTCATCCCATTCCATGGATCCAATTTCATCTCGGGGCCTTGTATCCTTAATTAGAGTCCACCATTGATTTGCTTCACCTTCTTAACGGTAAATAGCCAGAATTAATTTTTCATGTTCTGAACAGTGAAGTATGGAAAATATCTTTTCAATTGTATTGATCCATTGTTCAGAAACAAGTGGATCAGAAGACCCACTGAAAGAAGGTGGACGTTGCCTCCTGAAGGACTCATATTAATATTGTTCCCTTCTCTGCTCATTTGGAAGTCCAGAATGATTCATAGCTTGTGTAAGTATAGCAATAAGATTTTGCACTCCATCTCCCAAAACATTGGTTTGTTCAGGAGGAAAAACATTGCATCGTCCATTACATTGATCAACATGGTTCCTTCGGGTTCCAACCATCATCTAAAACCCAAAAAGAATTGTGTGAGAGGAAAAAATAATGCTAGGGAAAACTACATAATAAAGGGGGAGTAACTTAAATATATAACATCTTAGAGTTAATTATAAGATTGTTTCCATAATTCTAGGACTATAACCTATACTTATACATAACCATAGGGACATCCCTAGACATACCTTAGAAATATCTCTAGGGATCTCACTAAAGTTTTCACATCCTAGTTTCCAAAGGTTAACTAAACTTTTCCTCTGATACCAACTGTAGAGACCCAAAGCATTATGTACATGGAAATTACATTACTTTTGTGGAATACTTAATACATAACAAAAACATACACACAAGGACCATAATAGTTTATTGTCTTTGGAAAATTTGAACATAAACTTCTAATCTTGGTGAAAGATCTTCAACATCTCCCATAAAGATCTTCCCTTTTTTTTCTTACCTAAAATCATTCATTATATCTTGTGGAAAATAAAATATATAATGGGTGAGATAAAATTATAAATAAGGGTAAGTTTGCAGAAAATAAAACAAACAATATACATTTGAACATAAAAACATGAACATAATGTTTAAACATCGAAATCTTGAGAAATGAAATAAAACATGGCAGTACGTAAGGCATAGATCATAAAGAAACATTAATCATGATAAAATAACATGAATAAAACATGTAATTGTGGAAACCATTAAGCACATGATATGATTTTCATAGTAGCCAAGGCGTTGCTGCCAAGAACATCTTAATGGACAGAGTCCCTTTATAAATCGAGTTCACTCCTCATTCCAGTCTTGTATCACTGAACCAAATTAACTTTCTTTTCCATCCATGTCTATCTCATGAGATATAAATATTTACCAAATGAATTGGAGGGAGATATAGGTCTCGTCCATCTCATAATTAAATCATTCTTACGTGTGCCACAACATAAACATAAATAATTCATCATAACCCAAAGAATAAAATGGGTTTCATAAACATCATCCCATCATAACATAATCCATATAAAACAAATGGATACCATTTCATCATAAGAGAAGTGAAACAATATAAATAATAGAGACATTATATTGGAAACATAAACATATGAAATATTGTCATCTTAGATGGAAAATGGTTTTGATAAAACACTTGAAATAAATTCTGGAGGAAAATATCCTTTCTTATTCAAAATCATTTTCTTTTCAAAAAATGCCATGAAATTTTAAATGAAAAGTATTTTGTTGAAAATAATCATGAAAACATGTATAATAAGCTTCATGAAAATTAGGCATTATGAAACTGTAAAAATACATTAATTTTGTATAAGTTAAAAAAAACATTCTCCTCGTACTTTTAACGGAAATGTCAAAAAGTATCACGTATGGTAAACAGAAGAATGATTCATTCCATAACACAAAGTAAAATTCAAGATGGGTATAAATTAATTTAAACATACATGGAATAATATTAAAAACAATATGAAAACATTTTTTATGGACATGGATGAAAAATATAGCCCTATTAAATACTTACGAATAAGCAACCTCGGATAAAAATGAGATTGAAAAATTATCCCTTACCTTAAGACTGATATGATTCGTACGTATCCGAACCTCCTGAATAATGATTTAAATAATTTCATTGAATTATTACAGAATAATATTCATTGTTATGATATCATATATGGTTTCCTTATGAATTTATATTACCCGTTCTTTTGTAAATTCATGTTAAAGTAGCGTTTTGGGTAAAATCATTTCATTTATCGTCTGTGTTTTGACTTGTAATTATTAATATGATTACATAGATAATGATTACTTAATTAAAGAATATAAAACATGATTTATATATAATATATATTCAGAATATATATATATATAATAGATCGATAAATGGAAAGAAATACATCGTTCATGGAGACGGTAGGTTGTACGTACGCATGAACACTATTTTCGTTTCCTTGTTCAATTGAATGGAATTAAGTAAATGACATACATATATATATACATATATACAGTAGAATTGTTATTTCATATATTTCTTGATTACTTATTATATATACTTTATAATCATTCTTCAATTGTTAACACGGAAAAATGAATCTCATTGCGTCGTGGAGATGGTAATCCGTACGTACGCACGAGGGATCATATCGTTCCCATATTTATTTAATGGAATTGGAGTGAATGATATAATATCTTAGATTTAGTATGATGTTATAATAATAATATGTAGCTATTCTTTACACCATTATACCCATCCAAGTAAGGTAGTGGTGGAAAAACAGATTACACCACGGCGTGGAGATGGTATTTCGTATGTACGCACGCGCAGTGATTTCATTTTACTTAGGATTGATAGAAGATGAAATGGGGTTGTTTAATATTTATAATAAAATATCATTATATGAGTGATACTGATGTTATTAATTCATAATTAAACAACTAAAGAAGATGAAGTATAAGAAGAAATAAATTTGAAAGAATCGGTAACGGATATTACCTCTTCTTCGACATGCCTCTTTGAAACCTCCACTTTGGGCACTAAAATTGGTCTTTGAAGAAGACCAGGACCTATAGAATGTTGAAAATCAGTTTGATAAGGGAAATGGGAAGGTTTTTTCCGAGCATGAAGGCTCAAAAATGTGTGAGGATGAGAGGGAGGAGGTTCTCTTTTATAAGGGATGAGAGGGGCACCTTTGGAATTATAAGAAATATTAATTTATAATAAATTCCAACACCACATAAAAACCTCAAAAATGACTCATATACGAATATTATATGATATGGGGTTGTAATCGCATCAAAAAATAAAATTTATATATGTTGGGAATTTATTTTAAACATTATCAACTTGATTTATCCTTATATAATCTATTTTATTTTATTTGTGGTAATAATATTCTAAATTTAAAATTATTATAAATAATTAATTATATGTTGTGAATTGTCCATAATTGTATGATTTATTAAATTGTTGACCATAAAATTTTTAATTTATAATTTTTAAATATTTTTTTTATTTTTAAACAATTTTATAATATGTAATTTTTATAAAATAACAATAGTGTCAATTTTGAAACTATTCATTTATTTGAATTTAAATAAAATATATACATAAGATATGTTCGAAATAAAAGATTTAATAGATTAATAAAATGTCATATTTATCTAGAAAATTAGTGGAGAACATTAAATAGTTCATATAATATTTATTTTAATACTTTTAAAATCATTTATTTGATATTTCAATCAATAAAATAATTTCAACATCACTATTGTGTCATAATTAATGATAATTAATTAATCCCTAAAAATTATAAAAAAATTCATATGATGTCGATAATTTTATTATCTTTCTAGGGACTATTTATATACGAAGTTTTATGATGTTTATCACTAAATTAAAATTATTACACTTTTAAGATTTAAGAGAGTGACATGTTGTCACTTTCATTGGTTTTAATAACAATTATATTATTTCATGGTCAAAAGTTCATGAAATGAATCTTGTTAGACCCTTAAGTGATATGGGTCGACTTATATTCATCCAATAGTATTTTGGAAAGTTTTATGGTAATTTTATAATCTTATTTGTACCCTTAATTACCAGATTTACCTTTAACTATAGTAAATAAAAATTACCGTAGTTATTTTTCATAATATCAAATAAATAAAAGTAACCTATTAACATAATTTGGACCCACTGAATTCAAATATATATTCCATTTTTAAAAATTCAAAACACCTGAGTTGCAGTAATAAATTTAAAATTAATCCCATTGTTAAGAAAACGGGTTTTAAAAGTTAAAACATTGCAAAAGATTGAAATTATTTTACCTATGAATTAAATGTAAAATAAATGCTAATGGAATACATTATATTAAATGGTAAAAATATATTTTATTTATAATTTAAAATTATTCAATATTATAATTTAACCATATAAATTATTACGATGAAAAAAGTTGTTTTCAAATAAAATATAGCGTGTTTTTACTATTCATTAAAATATAAAAGTTATCAGAATAATATGAAAAATTTATCAAAAGTAAATCTTTATATCCTGATTCCAAATAAGAATTTTATTTTGTCAAATTTAACTTATAAACATGTCAAAAACTATATTTAATGTGGGTGCCCCATCAAAACACGGCAAAACTTCATTTTTTGAAAAATACTTATTTTACTCGAAAAATTTATTTTGTTTACATACCATGTTTTAAAAAATGTGTAAGATGAATAATAATATTATAAAATTAAAAATGTAGTTAATAATATTAATATCGGCAAGTCCATAATAATATTATAACAATATATCATTGTTCAGTGAAACCTGGTATTGTGTACTACACACGCTATCGAGAAAGGTCGTGATTGCGTGTAACGCAAGCCAAGTCAGGGTTGCGTGTAGTGAAAGACTCCTTTGTTGTTGCATATAACATAATCCAACCATATTTCATTTATACATTGAATATATATGTAAAGACACATAAAATTAAAGGATTTTTTTTTAATTTTCTTTATAATTTTACAAGAACACAGTTTCTGACGGGACCTAATTCCGAGGCCCGGTGTGCCCGGAATCTTTTTACGAAGTTTAACTCGGGTACGTTCAGTGAACGAATGAGCGGGTTTTTCTAAATTCTGAACCGGTGCTCAGAATAGAATTTTGTGGGCACCGATGGAATCGCAGCACCGGTATTTTCTTAGAAACACCTTTTCCGGATTGGCGTTTGCTCAGGTGTGGTTTTTAAATTTTTCGGGTCAAGTAAATGAATAAAATAAAATGGTGCGACCAATTTATTTTATTTTAAGTCGCTTAACCTATGTTAAGTGGATGATGTGGGACCCACAATATCCTACCCACGTGGTAGGATATTTGTGAGGTGGGCCCACATGAGCCCCACCATTTATTTTTTTCTTAAGTAACGCACCCTCACCCCCCATCTTTATGAAGTCAACTCTTGAGTTTAATCTGGATATTAAACCTCTCATTAATTGGGTGGTTTTTAACTCCTCAATTAATTGATCGTTTCATTACTTTTTGAATTTCAGAGAGTTGGTTTGAGTGCTAATAATGTAAGACAACACTTATTTTATTTGGGTGGGAACTTGTTGCGTGGAGAGGATTTGGAGAAAAGCCTTCTTCTTCGACGAAGAATGCAAAGAACGCGAAGAACGCACCGATCTCCGATGAAGAACACCAAATCCTCAGAGATCGACTACGTGACGCCATGTACCGCGACGCCAACGAAGCTTCTTCCACGATGCTTCCTCCGTGACGTTCCTTCTCCGCGACGCGACGATCCCCCTTCCGCGATGCCTTCTTCCGTGACATGCTTTTCCGCGACGAACCCTCACTCGACGACGCTTGAGGTAGGGGTTTTGATTCAATTAAATCATTGTGATTTATACCCTCGGCATATGTTTAAAATTTGTCGGAAGCCTTTTTAAACTGCTAACGCGGAGGGTGCGGACCAATGAACAAGTCTGAACCCACCATCTCTTCAATGTTGGGGTGCGGATTGGCGGGCGATGATGAAGCAAGCCGCACGGGCATTTTGAGGTCCTCATAGTGAAGGACGGGGCTCGGGAGGGCCGATGGGGAAGACGGCAGGCGAATCGGACCACCGGAGCTCGTCCAGTGGTCCGCGGAGCACTCCACCAGCGCGCCGCCAAGATGGGCCGATGCGGCTTCAGTCGCGGCGGCAGGACGCGGCACTCGGCCACGTCTATTGACAAGGAGTGGCTCCCCATGGGGACGCGGTTACTCGCCGGCGGGGGGCAGCGTGCCACCCCGCACCGCTCGGCCAAAACGGCCGAGTCGCCGGACCGGACTGCCAGGTCGGGCCATGCCCCGGCCGGACCGGGATGCACCCAAGCGGGCCGGGCCCGGACCCGGTCGGGTCGACCCGGTTTGGGCCAACCCGGGGTGTACCGGGCCGGGTCAGACCGAGCCCGAACACCCTAATACCAGACTTTTTGGTCTGTTACACATAACTTTGGATACTGACCTCAGATCGATGCACCATCAGTTGCGTAGAGATCCTTCGATCGAGATGGTCTTTCCGGTATATTACACTCAATGTTTCTATGTAATTTGGGTTCGGCCGGGTTGGTTCGTACACGAAACCAACCGGGCCCTCGGACTGGAAACACTTATAACTTGGGTTATGGACGTCCGATTGATGTGTCGTCGACATTGTTGGATTCCTCTAAGTGAGACGGACCTTTTGGCTTACTCCACTCGAGGTTTGGATGCATTTGGAGTATGGTCGGGATGGTTTTGACATAAAAACCAACAGAGCCCCTCGAATAAAAAAGCCAATAACTCTCATACCGAGCGTCTGATTGATGCACTGTCTGCGACGTTGAGTTCCTATTGACGATACAGAACTTTTGGATACATCAAATCTGGACTATGTTTCATTTGATGTATCTACCCCTCGGCTCGTGGAGCGGACCCTCCCGAACGAGCTTGCTGTGTGCGAGAACACTAGAGTTGGCTGCGACTGTGACGACGATGAAGACTGTGTAGAAATCCTTGGTGGATTCGACAGGGAAGACTACAGAACTCAGCAATCCTACGTGGATCAGTGCTACAGATCTTGTGTGGGTCAGATCCTGTGTGGGTCAGTGCGGTCCTGTGTGGGCCAGCGCCTACAGATCCTGTGTGGGTCGTTGCGGGGGTTAGTTACCTATCGATCCTATGTGGGTCAGATCCTGTGGGGGTCATTGCGGGGGTTAGTTACATATGGATCATGTGTGGCTCAGATCCTTTGTGGATCATTGTGGGTGTTATTATCTATCGATCCTTTGTGGGTCCGACAGCTTAGATGAATTAGTGGATATATCTGATCATCTCTATCGTCATACGAAGAAGTATACTTGTGTGAGCTGAATCTTGATTTGCTTTCTATGTGGATTGTGTTGTGCTATCCTATGTGGATGTGATCAAACTCGGGCTCGGATGTTGGAGCCTAACGCGAATTGATTACTTAGTTATATTTATGGGAATATACATAAGTAATGTTGGATGTTACTTCGTGATTGTATCTTTCCTTTGTGGATTATCCATTGTGGATTCTGGGAGACCTTCGGGGGTCTTGGGTCCCTAATGAGTAGCTTATACTCACCCCTTCACGGGCTCTTCCCGCACTACGTTGTGTTGGTTGCAGACGACGGACAGCGCTGATCGTGGTTGAGGTACGAGGAGCAAATTGGTACCCGGAGGTGGCCCACTAGGCGGGACGTACTCAGAGCGGACGGCTGGACCCGAGTAGCAGTGGAGGTTATCTGTACCCACCCTTCAGGCGGGACTTCCAGTGGACGGCTTGACGATGCGGCTTTACTTTTTAGTTGTTGTACTTACTTTTCAGTTTTTGTACTCTCTTTTCAGTTGTACATTACTTTCAGTTCGGGTTTGTATTCTGGCCCACTTACTTTTCCACACTTACTATTGTACCCAGTTTTTACTCAGTGTTTCCTTCTGCCAGCTTGCTTTGTGGTGTTTGTTTACTTTAAAAAGGCATCACCTTCCCTTTTTACCGGGAATTACGCCTTGGTGCTAGTCGCTAGACCCTGGCCTATGGAAGGTGGGCTTGGGGTAGTCACGACACGGGACCTGAGGACGGGACGTGACAAATTTGTATCAGAGGAGTTCGGTTCTACCACATAACTCAGGACTCTGATCTTTTTCTATGTGAAGCGATAGTGTTACCAGTATTGAGTGTTGTTATCAGTCCAGGGAGTCCAGTGTTGGTGCGGCGGCAGACGTATCCGTACACCAGGACCCTGACTTCTGTTTTCCGACTTAAATCACGAAAACATTGATTGCATGTGTGTTTCAAGTTTTATTTGTAATTACTTTGTGTCAGCTCACCAGGTATATTGTTTGACCGTGGCGCACCTGTTTCTTTTCAGGATGGACCCATGAAGGCAGCCAGCTAGGGTTTCGAGCGTTGTGCGTGACGACAGCCCACCGAGCGATGAGGCCTCGGTACAGGGCCCTTTGACAGCAGAGGCACCGGCGGTACCTATACCTGTCGAGCCACCGACGCTACCATCCCCAGCCGCTGACGATGCATGTCGTTGTCATGCACTACACGAGTTTCATCATCATCTACCGCCCAGGTTCCGCTGGGAGACGGACACTTAGGCCGCCGAAGATTGGCTGGAGGCAGTTGTACGAGTTTTCAGGTTAGTGAGGACACCAGCAGACCTCATGGTAATCCTCATAGCGAGCCTCCTGCACGCAGCAGCAGGCAGATGGTGGAGCTTGATGCTCCAGGTGCACGACGAGGCATCTCTCCTCTGGATGGACTTTGAGAGCCTCTTCGTCTCGGAGTTCGTCCCAGCCACCCTCCAAGCAGTGCACATCCAGGAGCTTCTACAGCTGTGACAGGGAAGCTTGACGGTCGCCCGGAACTCTGCAAGATTTACAGATCTCTCGTGTTATTCGACGAACATGGTACGGGACCCATTCGTCCAGGCCCGGACCATTGAGTAGGGATTGAGTCATGAGATCATGGCATCGCTGATCTCCCTTAGCATTCTGACATAGGCAGGGGTACTGGAGCAAGACCTTCTGATCGAGAGCTTCCTTGATGAGCCTACATCAGCAACGAGACCTACCGCAGGGCGGCACGTAGTAGAGTCTTCTGCAGCAGGTAGTCAACAGATGAATCATTGGTCCAGGCAGACCAGATCCTCAGGCAGACGACTTTAGGACACTGGCCCAGCAGTGTGGGGCACATTGCGCGGAGCCAGTCTTTCGAGAGGCAGACAGTGATACGCATGCGGCGGGCAGGTCCACATGGCTCGTGACTGCCTGACCCGCCGTGCTGAGGAGCAGCTGACGGTTGAGGGGCCACCCAGGCAGAGGCAGCGGGTCGATCGTGGCGGTCCGCAGGGAGAAGGTAGACGAGGCAGAGGAGCTGGCCGAGCTGCAGGTGGTGGGAGACTCTTTGAGGCTCTACCACCACCACCACCAGGAGGTCCACCCCGACCATAGGGAGCTGGCGGGCAGAGACAATAACAACTTCAGGCAGTAGAGGACTATGACCACGGCGTTCCCGATATGATTCGAGGTACTATCTGTGTCTATTCCACCCTTGTTTTATTTCTTATAGATACAGGATCGATTCATTCTTTCATATCTGCTACCCTTGTTCGGAGCTCGGAGATTCTGACAGAGTTGTTGGCTCGATCCTTACGGCTAGAGACTCCTACGGGAGCAGAATCGACGATTACATACTGCTGCCGGCAGTGTGAGCTTACACTAGGAGGCTAGAGCTTCGGTTGGGATCTTCTTGTAGTGGCTTCGAGGCCTTATGACGTCATCTTGGGCATTGATTGGTTATCTACAGTCCATACTCAGATTGATTGTATTAGGCGCAAGGTGCGATGTGTATGCACTGACGGGAGCAGGTTCACCTTCACCAGTGAGAAGGGAGCCTTCACAGCATAGTATGGACTCATGCAGAGGAGAGGAAAGCCCATCACTCATCAGTTGGCTAGCCTCATCCTAGGAGCAGTTGACGTACGGAGTCCTGGTTTTCCTACAGTGGTGGATCAGTATGTGGGCGTTTTCCCCGACGACGTTCCAGGACTACCTCCTTGCAGAGAGGTAGAATTTTATATTGACATGTACCCCGGGACAGCCCCGATATCCACTCCAGCATATCGGATGTCCCTCGCTGAGCTTCGAGAGCTACGAGTATAGTTGGAGGACTTGCAGGGCAAGGGATTCATCTGACCCAATGTTTCACCATGGGATTCCCCGATATTGTTCGCCAAGAAGGCGGACGGGAGCTTGAGAATTTTTGTCGACTATCATCGCCTGAACTAGGTGAAAGTGAGGAACAAGTATCCGCTATTGAGGATTGATGACATCTTAGATCAACTCAAGGGAGCATGGTGGTTCTCGAAGATAGAACTCAGGTCAGGCTATCATCAGCTCAGAGTTTGGGACAAGGACATGCATAAGACGGCCTTCAGATGTCGGTATGGCCACTATGATTTCTTGGTTATGCCATTCGGCATAACCAATGCTCCAGTAGTGTTCATGGGACTCATGAATATGATATTTGAGCCATACCTCGATCGATTTGTTGTGGTCTTCATCGATGACATTTTGATATACTCGACGACTGAGGAGGAGCACGCCAACCACTTGCAGGTTATACTAGAAACACTCTGAGAGAACCAGCTTTATAGAAATCTCTTGAAGTTTCAGTTATAGATACGTGAGGTCCACTTCTTGGGACACGTCATCTCTGAGGTGGGAGTTGAGGTGGATCCTGCAAATATCGAGGCAGTGCTAGCTTGGGAGCCACCCAGGAGCGGGACGGCGGTGCGGAGTTTATTGGGACTAGCTGGGTACTACCAGAGATTTGTACCAGACTTCTCTAGAGTTACAGTACCACTCTCAGCTTTGATGAAGAAGGGGAAACCCTTTGTGTGGTCAGACAGATGTCAGCAGAGCTTCCAGGAGCTGAGACAGAGATTGACCAGCGCACATATCTTGAGGTTTCCGGAGGAGGGAGTAGGGTACGTAGTTTACTGTGATGCATCAGGGACTGTGATTGGATGTTTACTGATGCAGGATTGGTCCGTGATCGCCTATGGATCACATCAGTTGAGGTAGCATGAGCAGAACTACGCTACCAATGACCTGGAATTAGCAGTAGTGGTCTTCGCTCTGATGATATGGCGACACCATCTGATGGGCGAGCGCTTAACAGTCTATTCTGACCATCAGAGTCTCAGGTAAATCTTCTTGCAGAAGGACCTAAACCTGAGACAACGATGATGGCTTGAGTTTCTCCAGGACTATGACATTGATATAGTCTATACTTATGGGAAGGGGAACGTAGTAGTCGATGCTCTCGGCAAGAGGACGGGAATTTAGGTATTTGGGGAGGCGACAGAGCAGCTAGCCGCTTTGCATATATCCTTCATGGATAGAGATGGAGCAACCTTTCTTCAGTCACTCACAGTCACTCCTCCACTACTGCAGCGGGTCAGAGAGGCACAGCGTGGGGACGCTGACTGTGAGACGCGGCCTGCGCAGATATCCTCAGGACAGAAACCTGAGGGTTTCTCTGTAGGAGGAGAGCATGACGTCCTTTTCAGAGGACATACCTTGGTACCAGTTTCATTACGAAAGGAGGTGCTGAGAGTGTTTCACACACTACCCTTTTGCGGTACATCCTGGCCTGGCGAAGATGTACCAGGATCTCAGACAACAGCACTGGGGGCCGGGCATGTAGAAGGTTGTGGCAGAGTTTGTTTCTCGATGCCTCACCTGCCAGCAGGTGAAGGCAGAGCACCAGGTAGCAGCAGGCTTGGTACAGCCCTTGGAGGTCCCAGAGTGGAAGTGGGATGGAGAATCTATGGACTTCATGATTGGACTTCCATGCACTTCCAGAGGTCACGAATCCATTTGGGTGATTGTCGACTGACTCACCAAGTCGGCACACTTCATACCCATCATAAAGCAGGGCTCAGTGGAGAGCTTGGGATGTCTCTACGTTCAGGAGATTGTACAGCTTCATGGTGTGCCATTATCTATCGTCTCCGATTGAGATGCTCGCTTTACGTCCTGGCTTTGGAAGGGGTTGCAAGAGGCATTCGGGACGCAGCTATGGCTGAGCACCGCCTTTCACCCTCAGACAGATGGTCAGACAGAGAGGACCCGTAAGACTCTCGAGGACATGCTCCGCGCATGTGTCCTCGACTTTGGTCACAGCTGGGAGGACAACCTACCCTTCATGGATTTCGCGTACAACAACAGCTACCACTCCACCATTGGGATGGCACCATACGAGGCATTGTATGACACACCTTGCAGATCACCACTGTGCTGGACAGACCCTGGGGAGTCAGCACTTGTGGGACCGAAGATAGTCCAGTCCGTGAAAAAGAAGGTCCAGGTCATCCAGGAGCGGATGAGGAAAGCTCAGAGCCGGCAGAAGTCTTATGCTGACAGGAGGAGGAGGCCACTTGAGTTCAAGGATGGCGACCATGTCTTATTACGGGTCTCACCTCGACGTGGATTATGGAGATTTGGCCGAGGCGGCAAGTTATCTCTGTGCTTTATCAGACCTTTACAGGTCCTCAACAGGGATGGCGAGGTGGCTTATCGCCTGGCTCTACCACCTCAGTTGCACCGGGTGCATGAAGTCTTCCATGTATCCTAGCTAAGGAGGTACGTGCACGACCCGACACATATCATTGACCATGGGGAGCTGGACGTCGATGATGGGGCGACTTTTGCGGAGGTCCCAGTGGATATTGAGGATTGATAGGAAAGGGTCCTACATAGATAGTCGATTCCTCTAGTGCGCATTAAATGGCAGCACGGAAACCTCCAGGAGAGCACTTGGGAATGGGAGGCTCAGATGCGTTCTCAGTACCCACTTTTGTTCCCCTATTTTTTTACGTATCTTTACAGGGACGAAAAGTCCTGAGCTGGGAGTGATGTAAAGACCCGTAAAAATCAAGGAAATTTTTTTCATAATTTTCTTTGGAATTTTACAAGAACGCAGTTTCTGACGGCACCTAATTTCGAGGCCCGGTGTGCCCGGAATCTTTTTCATAATTTTAGCTCGGGTACGTTCAGTGAATGAACGAGCGGGTTTTTCTAACTTTTTAACCGGCGCTTGGAATCGAATTCTGAGGGCACCGATGGAATCGCATCACCGGTATTTTCTTAGAAACACCTTTTCCGGAGTTTCGTTTTCTCGGGTGTGGTTTTTAAATATTTCGGGTTAAGTAAATGAATAAAATAAAATGGTGCGACAAATTTATTTTATTTTAAGTCGCTTAACCTATGTTAAGTGGATGATGTGGGACCCACAATATCCTACCCACTTGGTAGGATATTTTTGAAGTGCATCCAACACGATCCCCACCGTTTCTTTTCTTCATAAGTAACGCACTTGCACCCCCCCCCTTCTTTATGAAGTCAACTCTTGCGTTTAATCTGTATATTAAATGTCTCATTAATTAGGAAGTTTCTAACTCCTCAATTAATTGATCATTTATTTTCTTTTTGATTTTCAAAGAGTTGGTTTGAATGTTAATAAAATAAGACAACACTTATTTTATTTGGGTGAGAAATTGTTGTGTGGAGTGGATTTGGAGAAAATCCATCTTCTTCGACGAAGAACGCAAAGAACGCACCGATCTCTGACAAAGAATTCCAAATCCTCAGAGATTGACTATGCGATGCCGTGTACCGCGACGCTAACGACACATCTTCTTCGACGCTTCTTCTGTGATGTTCCTTCTCCACGACGCGACGATTTCCCTTCCGCGATGCCTTTTTCCGCGACGTGCTTTTCCATGACGAACCCTCGCTCGACGACGTTGAGGTAGGGGTTTTGATTCAATTAAATCTCTGTGATTTATACCCTCGACATATGTTTAAAATTTGTCAGAAGCCTTTTTAAACCGCTAACGCGGTGGGTGCGGACCAACGAACAAGTCCGAACCCACCTTCTCTTCGTTCTTGGAGTGCGGATTGGCGGGCGATGATGAAGCAGGCCGCACAGGCGTTGTGAGTTCCTCGAAATGAAGGACGGGTCCCAGGAGGGCCGATGGCGAAGACGGTAGGCGAATCCGACCACCGGAGCTCATCCGGTGGTCCGCGGAGCACTCGGCCGGCACGCCCCGCCGGCACGGCGGTGCCGGGGGCCGGAGGCGGCGCCCGGCGCACCGTTGGGATGGGCCGCCGCGGCGCGCGGGACCGAAGGAGGCGGTACGTGGCGCTCGGTCACGTCCGTTGACAAGGAGCGGCCCCCCATGGGGCCACGGTTACTCGCTGGCGGGGGGGAGTGTGCCACCCTGCACCGCTCGGCCAAAACGGCCGAGCCGCCCGACCGGACCACTAGCCCGGGCCACGTGAAGGTCGGGCCGGGCCGCGCTAGCCAAGCCGAGCCATGCACAAGCGGGCCAGACCCGGACCCAGGTCGGGTCGACCCGGTTCGGGCCAACCCAGGGGGTACCGGGATGGGTCGGACCGGGACCGAACCCACCTAATACCAGACTTTTTCAGTTTGTTACCCATAACATGGGCTACGAACCTCTGATCAATACACCTTCAGTTGCGTAGAAATCCTTGGATAGAGATAGTTGTTTCGGTATATTACACTCAACGTTTCATAGTACTTTGGGTTCGTCCGGGTTGGTTCGTACATGAAACCAACCGGGCCCACGGAGCGGAAACGCTTTTAACATGAGTTCCGAACGTCCGATTGACTTGTCGTCGACTTTATTGGATTCCTCTAAGTGAGAAGGACCTTTAGGCTTACTCCACTCGAGGTTTGGACGCAGTTGGAGTATGGTCGGGTTGGTTTTGACTTAAAAACCAACCGGGCCCCTGGAACGAAAAATCCAATAACTCTCACACAGGGCGTCCGATTGACGTGCCGTCTGCGATGTTGAGTTCCTGTTGACGATACAGAACTTTTGGATACATCAACTCCGGACTATGTTTCAGTTGATGTATCAGCCCCTCGGCTCATGGAGTGGACCCTCCCAATTGAGCTTACTGTGTGCGAGAACCCTAGAGCTGGCTGCGACTGCGGCGACGATGACAACTGTGCAGAAATCCTCCGTGGATTCGACGGCGACGACTACAGCACTCAGCGATCCTATGTGGATCAGTGCTACCGATCCTGTGTGGGTCAGATCCTATGTGGGTCAGCGCTCAGCGGTCCTGTGTGGGCCAGCGCCTACAGATCCTGTGTGGGTCCGATCCTGTGTGGGTCATTACGGGGGTTAGTTACCTATCGGTCCTGTGTGGGTCAGATCCTTTGTGGGTCATTGCGGGGGGTAGTACTTATCGATCCTTTGTGGGTCTGACGGCTTATAAGAATTAGTGGCTATATCTGATCATCTCTATCGTTATACGAAGAAGTATACCTGTGTGAGCTGAATCTTGATTTTCTTTCTATGTGGGTTGTGTTGTGCTATCCTGTGTGGATGTGATCGAACTCGGGCTCAGATGTTGGAGCCGAAAGCAAATTGATGACTTAGGTATATGTATTGGAATATACCTAAGTAGTGTTGGATGTTACTTCGTGATTGTATCTTTCCTTTGTGGATTATCCTTTTTGGATTCTGGGACACCTTCGGGGGTCTCGGGGTCCCTACTGTGTAGCTTATACTCACCCCTGCACAGGTTATCCCCGCACTACATTGTGTTGGTTGCAGACGACAGACAGCGCTGATCGTGTTTGAGGCACGAGGAGCAGATTGGTACCCGGAGGTGGACCACTGGGCAGGATGTACTCGGAGCGGACGGCTGGACCCGAGGAGCTGTGGAGGCTATCTATACCCACCCTTCAGGTGGGACTTCCAGTGGATGGCTCGACGCTGTAAATTTACTTTTCAGTTGTTGTACTTACTTTTTAGTTGTTGTACTCTCTTTTCAGTTGTACTTTACTTTCAGTTTGGGATTGTATTCTGGCCCACTAACTTTTCCGAAATTACTATTGTACCTGGTTTTTACTCAGTGTTTCCTTCTGCCTTCTTTCTCTATGGTGTTTGTTTACTTTACAAAGGCAATGCCTTCCCTTTTTACCGGGAATTATGCCTTGGTGCTAGTCGCCAACCCCTGGCCTATGGAAGGCGGGTTTGTGGTAGTCATGGCACGGGCCCCGAGGACGGGTCGTGACAATATATATATATATATAGACACACACTCAATGTTGTGTAGAATATATACAATCAAATGAACTTGAAATTGTGTGTAACACAATCCTATAATAGTGTTGCGTATACTGCAAGCTAATATGGTGTTGTGTATAACGCAGGATAATCATGGTGTAGCGTATAACAGAAGATATGAAAGAAATTAAAAAGAATATATCTCATAAAATCTCAAGGTGTTACATTTTTCTTCCCCTTGACTATGGATGCAGATCCTCTTCCAGTGGCCTAAATTTCCACATGGATGGCATACTACCTAATTTTTCCTTGACCTGCCTCTAGAACATCATCTTCTTGGTTGGACAGTTCTTGAAGGCTTCATATTGTTTATAAATCATAGGCCCATTTTCCTTATCATTTCTCATCCAATTCACCATAAAGACTATGGGTTTTTCACACCCCATTTCCTTATCAACTTGTCGAATCAGGATATGAAGTGTTAATAGACTCTTATTATTATTTATCATAATATAATTTGTAATAAAACTATAGAAGGTCTTAGGTAGTGTTGATACTATGATATCTTTATGTAACTAATCATGGAATTTAATCCCTAAGATGTCCAGACACTCAATGGAGCCAATAATCTTTACTACATGTGGTTCAGCTTGCACAAACTCTCCAGAATTAGTACTGAAGAAATCATTGAAGATCAAATAATTCTCTCGTCTCTCCTTCTCTTAATAGAGATCCCAAAGGAAATAAATCATGGTAAAAGTATTCATTTCCTTGTGTTTATTCAAGATATCATTGGTCAGGGATGATAGTATGAGGAACTGAACATCCAGGGCATCATTCAGATGTTTCTCATACACAGAGAGTTCCTCATCACTCTCTTCATTTCCAGGCACAATTGGTAAAGGATATTCTAGCACAAAAGTTTTCCTATAATGGTGAAGTATATCCCAGATAAACCTTTTCCACCCATGGAAATTAGTGTTAGTGAGAAGGTTTTCTTTCTCAATTTTGGATCACAATGATTGGTTTGGTGTTATTTTGATTGTTGTTTCTACAAATTAAAATGAACAGAGTTTTAGTACATTATCTTGATAAATATATACAAATAAATAAATTAATATCTATTAGTCTCCAACTATTTTGTCGAAACCCAAAAGCCCTCACCATTGGATTTAGAATATCTTGTTTCTGTGAAATTCTAGTAGAAATGGTTCATATTACCATTAGCCTTACCCCAACTAGTTTGGGTCAAGAAACATGAATGCTTTTAGGTAGGAATTCCAAATACCAACTATATTAACTCAATTCTCCTTGATTTTTTGAGTGAAATCCCCAATCCTTAAATCCTAAAATATAAATTTCCTCAACCTTTTCCTCTCAGTTACACCAACTCCTTCTTGGGAAGTCAACTATTTATGTAAACATAATTATGTCAAGCCAAAACATAAAATTAGAATTCACTAATAATTGAAATCACCCCACCAAGGGTTGGTTAAGCACTTTGAACTATGGTTCAATTCTAACTGGAGTAATGGAACAATAGACACTTCCACAGATAGGAACATCCAATGACACTTAAGAATGTAGATTTCCTACTAGAAGTTCTTGTTCTCGTAATATTCTCTTGGATATTACCAATGGTGCACAATATGAGAAGGTTCCTCAAAGTGACATGAGTTCCAACCCTTGATAGCCTGTATCATTTTTTTCCCTTCAAATGATATTATCAAGATATAGAACATATATTCAAGAATAGTGTCATGGAACTTCTGATTTCTCTTCATAGAAGGGATCCGTTATGACCTTTCAGTGTGAAAACTATTATTAGGACATTATCACATACTATGATATGCCTAAGAACAATCCTGATTTGATAAACAGTTTATAAATATTCATCCATTGAATATAGTTTTATCATAATGTAAAAATAAGTTGGTTTCTAAGCCAATGACTCCCTAAGAACACCAGAAATTTTGATTTAAAAATCATTTTATATCACCCCAAGGATAAACCAAATCTTGGATAAACACAAAACCATGATGTAAAATAAGGTAAAAATGGATTCACATAAAAGAAAGAAATTTTATGTGTCTTTACAATCATCCCCTATGAGGACCTCCCATATTTTATAAGTTTTTCAAGAGTTCCAACTCAAACAAATTTGGCCGCTAAGCTTAAACATATGACTCTCACACCCATTTAACCTCCTATAATCTTATGTGATACCATAATACTTGAAATAATTTCACTATATACCCTCATTAAAAATTATTGCTCCGGTATATAATATTCAAAGGGCACATCACAAATGATATGTCAGGATCTCACTTAATATCATTATAGTTTATTACAGGAGTATAATTGGGAATTCACCTCTTAAGATGAGATAAATGAAATAAAATCATTTGTACCTTGGTAGTGCGTAGGAAGGTCCCAATTGTAATCCACTATCCCAATACACTTTATGATCCCAAACTTCCAACAAAACCATGGAGTATACTTTCCTTTCTTATGAATATGTTTTTTATTAATTGAGGAGTCACACTAAAAATCCTAGTGAGCCATAGTGAACTTCGAAGGAATACACCTTTGGTTGAATTATGATATCTATATACATTGATCGGTTAACATCCACTTTCGAATCAGCTACACTCAATCTAAAGTCTCTTACACTAGGCTCATTCCCACAACCCATGTGTCACCTGCCTCATGATAGTGTAAAAATGATAAAGATTGTTGACTATAGAAAGCCTCATATAGTTCCATATATATAGGATACTTATTACTCTTATTATAAGAAAAATTTACCAAGGCTATATGATCATCCCATTAATGTATGAATTATATGACAAAATCTCAAAGAATATCTTCCAATATAAGGATCATCTACTTTGATTGTCCAAATTTCTTAGGATGGTATGTTGTGCTCAATATCAACTGAGTAACTAAGGAATATTATAACACGTACAAAAAATATTATGTAAACTATGAATATATATCATGTACAATTATCAAGGTAAATCCATGAATGTGAACCATCCCATGGACATAATTCCTTCCATCTCATCCATGGATTGAGTCTCATAGATTGGTAAAAAGTGGCCAATTTTTTTAACCAATTGATAACAACCTAGAAACAATAATGGATCCTCAAAATATGGGGTAAGCCCATAAAAAATCATTCTTGATGTCTTACCACTTCCGCATAGGCATGGGAAGTGGCTAGAGTACTCCATCAAGATGCTGGTGGTTTCCTTTAATCCCTGGGTAGGTAAGGTAGCAAGAGAAAAATCCAACAATGTATATCTTCATCACTAGTCAGTAAAACAACCACATAAAATTATGATACAACTTTTCTTTCCCATGATGTACTATCCACATAGATTTATCAATTTATCTCATCAACTCTTCTCTGATGGAAGTAGGGAATAAAACTCTCCCATGTATGAAGATCATATAGTCATCATCTAACAATCACCCAAGTATCAGATCACCATGTACTAGTAGTTCCTGCATCACATCACACTCTAGTTTAGTATTATGTATATAATTTACTAATTATACTAAAGAATATGTACATAACAACATGAAACATATCATCAAACCGTCAACCTTGGAAGCATTCATCCACTAATTAGTTAATAAACACTTCAGGCTACACTATTTCGTGGAAGGTCTTTCACCAAGCTCATAAGATACAAGTGTCATATGGAAAAGATCATCTAAAATGACATTACCATTGACTTTTTCAAAGTAAATTTCAATGTCAAATATCTTTAGAGACACTACTCAATGCCTCTTCCTCAAGTTTAGGTCTGGATGTGTGAAGATATGGTGAAGGATATTATGGTCAGTGTGGATAAAAAACCTCTTGATAAAGAGGTAGTGTCTCAAATACTATAAATCATGGACCATATCAGCTAATTAAATGCCATAGGTAGGATTTTTCAATTCATAGGTTCAAAGCTGACATTAACCACATGCTATAACCCAGTCCCTCTATATCAATATTGATCTCAAAAACAACTCTCAATGTATCACAGTAAACAACATAGCTAATCATTTGTTCATATAGTATCAACATATGAGTTATAGTAAACCTTCCCTTTATCTCAAGAAACACATATTCACACTACTTTCACTATTTAAAATTTAAACCCTTCTTCATCAACACAGTCATGGGTGATGATAAATGTGAGAATTCATGAATAAAAAACTGATGGTATCCCACTAAACTCAAAAGTTCTTGATATCAAACATGTTATTGGGATGTGTATGAGACATTAATACCCCCAATTCCCAGAGTCTATGAATAAACCTATCTCATACAACTGAATCCCTAATAATTTAACTTCCTAACTCTATAAGTTACTATTCAATATCTTAGTATAAAGTTGTTGTGTTTGAATTGTAATCAGGAATATCTTGAGATGATTGGAATGATACTACGATGCTGAAGAGTATATGATGATTTCATCAATGAACACAAAAAATAACAAATAATGATTTTTATAGAGGATATTTTTCATGAGTGACATTAATACTACTGACACATTCATTAGTCCAAAAGGAATCACCATGTATTGGTATAGCCCATACCTTCTTCAAAACACTATATTCTGATTATCCTCTTCTCTAACCCAAAACTAGAAATATAATAATTAAATATCATTATTGGATAGCAAAGATGATCCTCATAATTGATCAATGATATCATTGATCCTGTATAAAGGATATATATTTTTCACCATCACCTGATTTGGATTTCTATAATCTATATAGATTCTAAGACTGTCATCCACCTTCTAGGAAAAAAATAGGTCTACCCCACAATGATGTACTCAACCTCATAAATCTCTTTTACTCCAATTACATGACCTATACCTTGATCTCCATCAAATTGGATAGGTCCATACTATAAGGTAGTATCAAAAGGGGGTTTCCACCTCATATGAGTTTTATCCTAAATTATACTCTTATATTAGTGGTAATACCTATAAATTCAACCATAAAAACATAATTAAATAGATACAGAACTTAAGGAAAAGATTTTGTGGATACCACTAATCATGACAAAGAATCCAAGAAAACAACATTTTTCCTTATCATCCCAATATTAATCAATTATATACCAAATCTACCTTCTCCTATTTCCCACTCTACAATAATCATGTAATTCTCTACCTTGGGTTTTGTAAATGATACTCATCAGCAAAGAAAACAAGGTGAGCTCAGAAGATGAAAAACTATTATATGCCAAGAATAAAATCGATTCTCATTTTCTCTAGAATCTAAAATTTTGAAATGTGTTAATAACTAGAAATTACTATAGGATACTTCGGGATTCATTGAAGTTGGTCCACATTCAAACCCAATGGTATATCCGGGGAAGGTATTAGAGATTATTACTTGACTAGTAAGTCATGTTCAGTAATAAAATTGGATGAGATAAAGGATTGAGAAGTACTGATATCAAACAAGTTAACAGATAGTGTAGAAGTCATCCAAAACATACCTCAAATATTATAAGGTCCATTTTCATCATCTGTTGGAGTCTATTCTATTACATATACATAGAAAAACTCAGATCTGTGACCCTATCCATGAAATGCACACCCCATGTGAGTCATCATTTTTGATGCCTGATACTAAGGACCCTATCTGGATCCCTAGTTCCCTGAAAACATCTACCGTGATCCTATATGTAAAATTGGCCTCATAGTTCTAGAGAAAAAACCAATAGACATTTCTCATCTTCCCGTATTGTCAACATGGGCTCTGAGGTGTTTTGAAAAACATCATTAATGGCTAACCATTATATTTTTTAAGCCCGATTTTACTACACATAAGGAAATAAGAGAATTTTATCTATGCTCAGTAGTATACCATTACCCTATTATATGTCCCTAATCTTCATCTTCTTGATACCTGAATATTAACTCATCACTATAGTAAGAGGTCTAAATGCATTATTAATAAAGATTGAAAGATGAACAACTTCTCAATCCACCCCAAAACCATTATTGATAGTCAAGGACTTGTACAGAACCACTAGGTATATCCTTGGGATAGAGGTTATAACATTTTTAACGATGTCATGAAAATAATTAATCTCCAAATTCCTAGAATTTTTGGAATTATTTCATTCCATGATATGATAAAAATGAGGTATATCCATGAAACTATTGGAGTATGTTGATATCATTATGGACCCTTCTTATATCTCCCTGAACTTCTGAGATCGATTTAGCATTAGCATGTTTAGAAGAAATTACATGTATAATTGTCCCTTGAAGGACTCTTTGGTAAGACCCTTATATCTGGAAACCTATCCTATCATTCCCCACCACCTCTTGGCAGGTCCCTCTAGCATTAACACTAATAGTTTTACCCTTCTATATGCAGGTGTATCAACCAGGTCAATGACACCCTCAATGATATATATCCAGTCCTCTTCATCATGTGATACTCGTATACCCTAAAAGGTAGGTGGATGTTGGAGTTGGATGTCTTGGGAGTAGTTAACAATAGACCTCATTGCATGTTATCTATGGGAAATAAGAAGTTTGAAGACACTTAGTTGAGGTGGACTCTCTACCTAAACCATTAGAAAAGGTGATAGAGTGTGCTATGTATCACCGCCCTACCCAAAAAGTGATGTAATTATGACATCCTCTTTAGTAGAAGCATCACAAACCCCATTAGCTATAGGTTCAATAATTATCCTTCAATTTTACATTCTATACAATAATAAGGAATATTAAAAATAATAATTTCATTAAGATAGATCATAATCAATCTGTGGGATCACATGAAGGTTCTCCTAGGAGTTTACCAATAACACAATTTATATACCTCCTAGTAAAAACCATGGTCTCCATCCCTTCACCCTAATTATAGTTACATATATATATGAAACACACCATTTTTATCATAGTCAAATAATTAATTAAAAAAGATATATCTTAACAACATGAAAAATAGATATATCACATTGTCAAGAAATACAAGTATATCTTGAATATATAGAATAATTATCGAATTAAATTAAAAAAACAGTATATAGAAGAAAAAATTTATATATATATAATGTGATCCTATGTTCCTAATAATGATACATGAACACACCCAAATCTTATAAAAAGTAACAGCAATATCATCAATGGTAACATAGAGTTCCATTACACATGAGTTGTCCTGAAATAGAGAAACCCCCTACATGAGTACCACACAACCTATCTTATTTATAGCATGTTCTATGCTTGTCCAAAAAGAAAAGATGAAATTTTTCTCAGATACCATTTTGTAACTCCCCAGCATGAACCATTAGGTGTGATCTAGAGAGTCACATGGACTCACGTGTGTATACCCATATACAAGAGACTGTAAACAAGAAGTGAGGTTTTGAAAACCATTAGTGTGGTTAATATACCCTCAATATCATATCGTTACAAAACTAATATAACTATAAAAAAAATTATATCAATTAGACTAATGAGGTGAATACTATAAGTCAAATAACACACATTTCATTCATATATAGAATTAATGGGTTTCCAATTTGGAAATACAAACATGAGTATAAAAGTAGTAGATATGTAAATAATACCACAATATCCTCTAGAGTCTATCAAGGTCCCACCACTAGCTCACTACCCACGAATAAACCATCTTCAATAGGCCCCTTTCCATTTTAGAAATCCCTTTACATGATGTTATTATGTGAATCAAGATTCCTGCATAGGGTGTGAGAAATAGAACCTTGTTGGAAACAACCAATAAGTTTCTAAAAATTGAGAAAATGAATAATATGTGTCTACCATCATGATAATAAATTTGATATCAAGCATTAATATCACATACCAAGCACCTATGCATGAACTAAGTCACCATAATATCTCATTGTACATTCCTTTTCTACATTCCAAAAGAAAAATCAAGATACAAGGCATTACTAAGAATTCTCCATAGGGATAGTAAACATACTTCTCAATATAATTTAAAGAACCCATTAAATATCCACTTAGTCCCAAGTGAGTTGTGTTCTCGACATCCACAAGGCATCAAGTGATCGTGTTTCTTGATATTCACTAATGTTCAAGTAATCATGCTACATGGAAATATCTAAGAATTATGTTAATCTCCTAGAAACCATGAGAAATCATTGTATACCTACCCTATAATTTTCCCAAAATCATCATCTTTGAATGTTATGCACACAACCCCTCTATGGAATAATCATGTCATGATGGTCCACCTATTCCAAGAACCATAGACAATGCCTCCAAATATATGATAACACACATAAAAAGGTATACCATACAAATAAAAGCATATAATATCATCATGATCAATCAAGTGAAACATAAAATACATGAAATCAATATAAAACATTAATAAAAAAGCTAAAAATATATTCCTGGAAATAGGAATCATAAACATGTATCTTGAGCTGTGGATACTCCAATATGAAATCACAATAATGAACACTCATCAAATTATTCCAAGAAAAAAGAATCCATAAATGGAAACATGAGAATAAAAGAAACAAAATTGGTAATCAGCATCATATCTCAAGGATTTCAACAAAAACATCAAGGATCATTGATGGTATCATCTCCCAAATCACATTCTCACATAAACTAGAACAAGCCCTCTTTCTAATAACTCCTATAATTTGTTGCAAATAAAAATAAAAATGATTCTAGAGCATGAAAGATTGAAGAAAAATAAAAATTTTGTATTAAAACATTCCCAATGATGACCACCAATAGTGGTAGTATCTGATCCTAGTAGAATGAAGAATAAATGAAAACTCTTTGATAGTGAAAAAAGGATATGTCACCAAGAGAACTTCATTGAAACTTCATATAATGAAAAAAATACTCAAGAAGGTTATTGATAGACTAATGATATAATTAACTCACTAGGAAGCACAATAAATCACCATATAATTCATAAAAACATTATTCAATGATTAATAAAAGTGAGATGAAAAAAATCCAAACAAGGAGACTCACAAAAGACATTAACTGAATCACCTAAAACTGGAAGAACCAATGAAGGCGGATGAGATGAGGCCATAGATCAACCAAGGAGAAGACATGTTTGACCTAAATATGGACGAAAACATTGATAATTAATCAGAAACACAACATTCCAAGGGGTTTTCAATGTCTCATCCAAAATATCCTAGGGGAGATGAAATCACTTTTCAAGGGTATAGATTCAATTAATAGGGGTTCATAATAAATTAATAACCTCTGTAAAGACCGTAAAATTATCCCCCGTGTGTTTTAATTTTTTTTGTCAAGATTTGAGAATAGAGAGGCATTAATGTTTTCCAGTTTAAAAAGCTCAATGTTGAAATGGCTTGCACCATGGTGTTACCGTGGTCATGGTTCTCTTGAACACACTATGCCAAAACGGTCTTCCCAATGATTTGGATCCAGGATTTGCTCCATTTTTACTCACCATGCCTTTAAAAATGGGGAAGGAAAGGCCACCGAGTCTGTGGTCCACTAAGGGCCCTACAATACTATATTCTTAGAACTGTGCTTAGATAGCCTATTTCCCTTCGATGTTTTGATACAAAAGGGCCACCATTTCTAGCACTAATGTTTTGGTGTTTCCCGTTTAACCTAAAAACATATTAAATATGAAATTAATCTTCAAAAAATCACTCAAATCTCCCAATATCTCACACAAGCATGGATAAACTCAAAAACAAGAAAAGACTGTGGGATGAAATGATTTACATCGAAGAAAAAAAATGGGACTTTATAATCCCCACCATTGGATTTATAATTTAAAATTTTACCTCATGTAATCTAAACTATAAATCCATATATTTTTTATTTAATTAATTGATTCGTAATATAAAACATGTTTATAAAACAAAAATAATATATAACCCTCATGTAAATTATAGGACACCTCTTAAAAATAAAAATGAAAACACTCAGGTCACTCTTAATCCAATATATTAAAACAAACAACCAAGATACACATTCATTAGTTTTTTGCCTTTAAAATAGAAAAATTCAGTTCATTACCACAAAATATTATAAAATCATTCAATATCCTCATTGCTTTCCATAAGTATTCTTTTTTAAAACATAAAAACAGAATTCTCCAATCCCACTGGTCTTTTCTTAAAAAATAATTATTAAACATTTTACTCACATTATACAATCATAAAAAACCTTATTTCTAAAAAAATCAACAAAATTGATATATAATTTCATTTAAAAAACATGTATAACAATTTTATGAACACCATATTCCACCATATAAAATTATTATTTAAAAACACAATTTCTGGAAATATTAAAAATCAATGGACAATACCAATCAAACAAAAACAGTCAATAATCACATTGAATTGAAAAAATCATTAGATAATTTTTAATTTATTTAATAAAAATAAAATATATTATTAGTTTCTTTTAATTGATGTAAAATATCATCGATGGAGTATGACAATAAACATATACCATGGGGGAATATAACATTATATAATCTTGAAATTTCCAATATGTGTGAATTAATGCAAAAAGGCTCCTCATTGAGACCTATGACACATACTATGTCCTATCTATCCCACCCTAGTATTAATATTCCAGAACATAACTCAAACCTACAATATTCACTTTTGAAATTAAATTCCCTTAGAATCATGATTTTTAACTAGATTCAAGATATCCATTCATGTTGTTGGTTTACCACTCATGTAAAAATATATTATATCCACTTATAACTAGATATTTCCAAACTAACCAAATAATCTATTATCATTTTCCAAAATCATTCCCTAGTATACAGAAATTATTCACAACATATAGCACAATAAGTCTTCATGCATGCCTATTTACATGTCAGATGTTGTCGACTATAGGAAATGTTCTAATGAAACCATGGGGATACTCTTACCTAAAAATAATCTTTAAAGGACCATTCCTTAAATATATATATATATAATTATAATTTTTCATTATTAATTTAAACAATCCTAAGGCCTGTAAAAATAAAACATTGATATAAAAATGTCGTCTTATATTCTAGTGTAAAAAGTTAAAATCTAAGCTCATATATTATAATAAACATAAAACACAATATTCTAAAATTTTACATCATAGTAGGCATCATAAATAAAGGAAATAAAAACCATTTTATTTTTAAATTTAATGTATTATAAATAACTGATATATATTAGCCTCCAACCTAAATCACTTCAAAAACTCCATAAAAAACATTCCCTCCATTATACTAATTAACATTATCCATATACCCAACTCAAAATTAATACTTATACCTATAATTAAACATAATTTTATACCCATATACATAAAAATCATTTTTTTTAAATATATAGGGGTTATTTGGATAACATAGTAGTATTTCTTCTCATGGATTATCACATTGGGTCCTAGTGATCAAGTGAATGGAGTTAAAAGTTTTTCATGATTTTCACATAAACTAGTAGGAATTATAATCCATACAAGCACATTAAATATCATCATACCTACAAGAAATCATGGAATAGAAGAAAAACACACTCTAAAGAAACATATCGTAATGATACAATAATATGTTCACAACCAAAATTTCTTTGACAAAAGACATATATACAAACATTTTATAATGATATTTACAATAATAACACTCTTATATCATTGGGAATTAACAAAAATTAATTTTATCAATTATTAAATATTAACACTTAGTATATTCCCTTCTAACCCATTAATCATATAACTATTAATCAATAACCAAAAACCAAAATATAAATAGAAAAAATAAAAATAAAAAGTCAATTAATGAGAAGTTAAATAAGTATAAACAATAAATTTAAACTATTAAATGACAAAAAAATATATAAATAGAATCCAATGGGGGACCGAAGCAATAAATAAAACTCTAATATAAATATCATACTAAAACAAAAATGTCAAAAGAATGGGTCCAAACTATAAAAAATTATCAACATCCAATCAATTATTCCCCACGCCATCACATCTCATCTCACTAGTCCTCACTAGAATAGTCAACTAGACTACCTAGGTATTACTTATAGTTTTATACCATATATCGAATTTCTTCATAAGGAATGGCTCACACTATATGATCATGTAGACCTATGTGTATTATTTGATCCCCTGTATTGTATCATAGTAATATCATCAATTTTTTTTATAATTATGGTCTTATATGTAAAAAATCAACTTGTTTTTACATGAGAAATCAATTAATTTGGAACACTGTAAGTCCCAAAGCACATTATCTATCACCACAAGCTGGTGACAAGTTCTCAATTATTAACACAGAACACCATCGGAATGATTTCACCCAGAAATAATAAATAATGTGTATCTAGTATAATAAGATCAATATAAATAATTAGAGAATATTTGGGAATATAAGTTACATAACCATTATAATAATAAAAAATCTAGATAGATAATTCTAGAAATAACCCCAATCTATGTCTTCATGTTACTATATTTCACCACCATCTGAAACCACGATGAAGTAACCTTAACAAAGAGAAGTATTAAAACTACAAGAAACTCTTCCCTATACTTGGATACTAAAAAGGAATGTCTATATACACCCAAAGACATATGTATTGTGTGAGGTAAATTCCTAGTAGGATAACAGAGTGAATATATTAATTTTTTTTACAAATCATCCATTAGTAATATATTTAAAGTTAAACAAGTTTCAAAAATTTATTTCATTTAATTTTTTTTGAGAAATTATACTTTAGTATACCTTAATATAAGTCATATTAAAATAATATAAGAATATAAAAAATGTAAAAGAAATATAAATAAAGGAAAATGATTAGAATCAACCCTTTAAACTAATGTGATAAACATGTTATAAATCATTTAATTAGACATCAACATATAGAATGAAACCATGAAAAATGGGATATAGCCTACTATAATACTTAAATAGGACAAACAAGGAACACTATATATTGAAATATTGAATCCTAATGATAATGATTCCTTCTATAGTCTATTTGTATCAAAACCATAACCCCTATTGGTTCCACACTAATTATGGTTTTCGTATTTCCATAACTTGAGGAACAAAAGTTTACCATCTACTATTTTTTTCAAAACATTCAAGTTAATAATGAAAAAAATTTATTGAAACATTTACACATTAAAATCATTACCACTCACAAATGTGAAAACCCATTTTAGAGTTGAAAAATTCTATAAGGCATTTCATTGAACCCAAGAAGTGTGAAAATATTTTTAAAAACCACAATAAATTAATTTTAAATTCCACCAAATATATGATTACTCAAATAATTCCCCATAGATATAAAATCAGTCATTTTTCTAATCCAAACCAAAGGAAATCAACAGAACAACATGATGTTCATTGAAAAAGACCCATTCTATAGAGATGCCTACATCATTAATGGTGAAAAACATAGTCCCATTAAAAAATTGATTATAGATAAATATTATGAAATCCCCATCTTAGATCAATGAGAAAAAATCATGATAATAAAGAGATTACCCAAAAATATTTCTTTCTGAAGGGAAAATATCCATATTCATTCCGAGAATAGATTGTATCGAAAAATCTAGAAATATTAGGGGTCAATTGTTTAATATATGGGAAATAAAGTCAATATGTAATTTTCAACCACTTGTAATGAACACAAACATATTCATTTTGAGGCATAAATTCCCACATAAGATCAATGAACAAATCATATATTTCAAATTCTAAAACAATTGTCACCACAACATTGTGATTCACACCATAACAGTAGTGTCCTTATAGACACCTATCCTATGTAACTGAACACGGTGTCTCTCTATGGTGTGGTGTAAAAACCATATCCATTTTATATGTATCATTCCATCAACCATGAAATGGTGGTGGCTATTATAGAAATATTATATATAAATACCCTATGTTCCCCACATCTAATATGACACCCCATTATGGAATGTTTAGTCCTACCCACATCACATATGTATTTTTCAGGTATAAATTAGATTATCCCAAAGCATCATCCAACCTACGGTTCACCTAAAAATGCCTGATACCCTATTTATGAAACCATTATTACTCCAATACATTCCAAATCCAAATTTTACTAACATGAGGTTAAAATTTATATACTTGTGACCTAGATGGTGTTATAATTCTCCTAACCAGGATTCATTCATTTCCTGAAAATCACTTGTAAATTTGAAATTATAATGAAATATGGACACTAATGCAACATAAATGATTCATGCTCTCCCATCTAATATATATCCCATCCAAACTATAATATTACATAAACTAAGGTAATTATTTTACCATGAAGTACCTTATTATGATGATACATAATATGAACTGGTTTCTCCAACACTGAGTTGTTAGAATCAAGAAAACAAATTCCAAATTATATCACATGATAAGTGTTTGGATGATACCACCTCGTTTACAAACAAGAAATACATCATAAATCAATATCATTTGTATTGATAGAAGAAAATGATATTATACCTTTCAAATATGTTTGATAATATCAAAAGGGATAATAAACCTTAGGGATGGATTACCCTATCTTTCAAAATACTAATGTTCCAAATGATAAGAAACCCTATGTAAAACATGATAACCAACTAAAAACTCCAATGGGTGAATGTCATAGTCTGAATAGTATTTTTTGGGACTCTGATCTCTCTCTAAAATATTTTGGATAAACTACACCATTTTAATAGTCTCATAAACAAGACTTGGTCCAACCAAAGGCCACACTCCCAACACTTCCAAGCATAAAAAAATATGTACATGGTCTACCATAAAAAGTTTCAAAAGTAACCAATTTAATCAAATCCCTGTAATAACTTTCATTTTCAAACTAAAATAAGTTCATATTATTTACCCAAGAGACAATAATATTAAGCATGAATGCCAAAATAATATCCTTAAGAACATGAATGGATCTTCATATCTATACATTTTTTTATGGGTGATACACCATGCCTAACATCAAATAGGTACCCATTTCCTCTTACCTTTCCAAAATTAGGATTCAAATAATGGATATCTATCATAAATAATTTTATTAGTAACTCATCATATCTTCACTATCTCTCAATCATACAAATACATGGAGTCTTCCACCTTCATCATCTCTCTAATTGAAAGGAAATGAGTTAAATTCATGAGTCAGTCAATTATAATTAAAATTAAATATTTCCCACTAAGTGTATTGGGTAATCCCACAATATTGTACATGGTCTTCATTTTCCAAATGCATACAGAAATGGGTAAATTTTGGAATAAACCAGATGGTCTCTAGTGCTTCACCTTATACATCAAGTAGGTATGGTATCAGGTTATGTAGTAGACAATCAACTACCTCATCCCTGGTACCCAATATCAACATATCAAATCATAATACATCTTGGTATCCTCAATGTTCATGAACTAACTAGAAAAATGTACACTATCTATCATCTCATAACTTAGTGTTTTTGTAATGATTAATTTACCTCACAAACATTAGATACCATCAGGAAACCAAGACTAAGAACATGATGTCTCCTCAATATAAAGTATTTCACTAAAACTAAGAAAATTGGTGGTGGTTTCTTATCCATTTTGAACATAGAAATAAAATATATAATCATGTTTCACAAAATCTAATCACACCTTCTCATTAGCTTCTTAAATACCCAGGTGAATTTTAGTGAATAGACTCATCAAATACCATTCTTCCCTAGATTCCTTCATGTATTGTGTTTATAAATTCCTTCTAAAAGTATCAATGAATAAATTCCATTTTAAAGGTGTTTATGAAATATCAAAATAAAAATTATAAATATGCTCATCCTAGAACCTCTGTAATTGGTTTATATCATTAATGGTCAAAACAAAGATCTTAAGACATGAATATATAGAAAACTGAGCTCTAAAGAGATAGTGGAACCATGTATTGTGATCCTTAATCACCGTATCTAATTTGAGATCATCTTTCATAAATTTATTCTCATGAGGGTGTAGTTTAAAAAATAAATCGGCCACCACCAATTTAACTTGTTTCAAAATGCATCCTAATCTTATATTTGAGGCGTCATAAAAAACTTCAAAGCCTAACCCAACTCTAGAAGGATTATAAGTTGATCCAAATCAAACATCACCTTTATTTCATTAAATGATGTTTAAAAAATCATTCTATTCAAATAAAACACCCTTATGGTTTAACTATGTTATAAGAGATTCAATCTTGGAAGGAAACCTAAACAAAACACATGTAATAACCAAATAAACCCAAGAATCCTTGAATTAAAAATAAGTTCACAGGTTTCTCCCAAGACATCACATCCTAAATCATTTCAATATCCATTGAAATACCTATTTAGAATATAATGGGGACCAAAAATAGAACTTCTTGTATCCAAAACTAAAATTTAAAATAAATCCTATATAGGTTTTTTTCATAGTTCTAAGTACAATATTTATATGATCCTTGTTTTTTCCTTTATCTTCTAGTACACCAGAATATCATCGATAAAACCACCATGGAGGTTTCCAACAACCCAATAAATATATGATTCATCGAATCCATAAATTCTATAGGATAATTAAAATTAATGAATAGAATAACCAAATAATCGCAATTTTCATACCTGCGCATGAATGTTGTCTTTAAAAAGTCCTCCTTTGGGTCTTGTAGATGATGGTAACATGATCACATATAAATCTTAGAAACCCATTTGGATACCCTAAGTTATTCAAAAACATAATAAAACCTAGGAAAAGGATACTTTTTATTAAAATTCACTTGATTAATCATCCAGTAATCAATATAAATCCAAAGGTTTCCATATGCCTTTTTTATGAAAAGAACTAGTGAATCCCAACATGACACACTTATATAAAAAAATACTTTAGACTCAAGATACTCAAGCTAATATTTACTTACATCAACTGAAAAAGTTCCATATGATAAGATTAAAATTATATGGGACTTTTCCTTATAATCGGGTTTTTTTAAACTTGACCACTCTTTGGGGTGGTAACCTGGAAAAATAATCACAAAATACTTCAAGGTACTCATTCACTATGACTGAATCAACCACTTAATTATTTTTCAGAAGTGATAAGTAACATATCTGACATTTGAAATTAGATCATTTTGAAATTAGAAACAATATATCATGTTCTCCCAGATCTATGATCCCACTCATCTTGAAATACATGAGTAACCCTATATAAAGATATAAACTAAAACCAACAGTGATAATAATAAATTAAGACTTAAAACGAACAAACGAATCTATTCAAATTATGGAGGTGAATATATCTAGATGATGGACATGGATATCCCATACAAGCTCATATTCATTGATCATAACCTGGAACTCATGACATCTAAAACCCTAGTCATTCCATATTCATAAGGGAGTGGAAATATATTTCACAAATTGTAAAAAAAATTAGTGCAAGGACAATATTCTAATCAATATAGATGATATAAAATAATGAGATACAAAATACCAAAATAATCTGGGAACATTGATGATCAAATAAACCTCATACCTATCACTATAGTAGGCCCCATATTAGATACTTCTATTATATACTATAATATATAAATATGACTGGACATATCCTCTCTAAAATCCTTCCTTACTAGATTAGAAACTCCCTTTGTGTGGGAATGATATCCACCACTAAGGGTGTATTTATCTCTACAGCCCTGAGTTACTTTTCTTCAAAAAATGATTGAAGTGGATAGATTGTCTACAGTGATATAAAATCTTCGGTTCTACCATATTTTAGGATTATTATTTCTAGGTTTTCCATTGTAGAATAAAACCAGCTGGTGTTACCTCAAAGAATCCATACTAACTAATTTTGATGTAAACTATGCACTCGTACTTTGATTCCTTTTCTATACAGACTACACAATATAGATACCCTTTACTACAACAAAGGGTCCACTAAGGTCTATCTTCTATCCTCATTATGCCATACCCATAGCCTCTTTGTCAACTACCTCATCAATGATTGAAAAGAACATGAAAATTAGATTTTTTTTATATCAATAATAAAAAACATCTCAAACTATTGATCCTTGATGTAGTTATTATTGATATGTTTTGAAGATATACGAACTTAATCTATGATAAGAGTATAATACACCATCCCTGAATGCTCTCCTTGATCTAATGATACAGACTCCCAAGCCTTCACCACACGCAATGTCTCTAGACAAAACTATTGATTAAAGGCCTTATTAAAAGTGTTATAAGTGAATTATTCATTTAATTTAGCGTGAATGATTAAATTATGTCATTTCCTTATATTATCCTCATATATATAGGTGTAAAATATAATATGTCATTTCAATTAAGTCCTCAGGAAGTGGAATATCATTTTTATTCTCCCTATTCATTCCTTATATTCTTTTATTCCTTTTTCACCATAGATTATTGGTGGAGTTTTTAATAAACTCAAAAATCATGATCCATGATCCATTCATATTTTCCAACACTATATTGAACCATGGATTGAATATTACAAATTATATTTTTTACTAAATCATGGTGAACTATAGGGTTTATCGGTGAGACATTCCCTACAGGTCCTTCCCTCTTATTCAAAAAGATTTTTATGGGAGGTATTATTTATATAATATAGTAAATAACTGTTGATTATATTAGTAATTCATATCTAATGAAATTTATGAACTTTAGGAATCCATATTAAAGACATTGAAAAAAATATAAAAAACAGGAAAAGGCTTATAATGAACTGATATTTTAAAATATGTTCTCCTATAATTAAGTAAAATATGTTTAATAGCTTTCTCCACATGAAACACTGAACTAAAATGAAATCACAATATGATTATACTATTAAAACATAGATGTTTAAATTTTCTGCTTAAATAGAAGTAACCAAATTACATTATATATATATATATAATTTATTTTATAAAAATTTACTAAATTCTTTATTATGTTTAAGAATTTATCTTTTTATGTGTTTTAGTTCTAAATAAAGAATACTAAATATACTATTAGTTGATGATTTTTATAAAATATAATAATTATTAATTAATACTTTCCCTATTTGTATTTTAGATAAATTAAAAATAATAACACCCAATATTTTAAAAACTATTTTATTATAAGAATAGTTTCTCGTTATTTAATAATTTTATTTAAAAATTAAAACATAAAATATTGAAAAGTCAATGTGAAAATGAATTTGGATATATAATTTTTATATTATTTTAGGATTATTTCGTTTGAATTGTCTAAAATTATATATTTTTATGTAATTAGGGAAAATAGAATTTTTTTTAAATGAAATGGAATTTGTGGAATTATTAGTATATAATAATGAATTTTAAAATCTTAAAACATTTTTCTATTATCAAATATTCATTTTATAAGTTAATTTAATGTTTTAAATGTTTTTTAATTTACAAAACAATAATTTAAATTTTAGAAATTAAGATACATTTTTAGAATAATTTATTTTAATACATATTAAATTATGTATTTTAGAATTAACTATTAACTCTTTTATAAATTTAAACAAATCGAATGGATTTAAAATTTTTAATTAGTGGCTCCAAATTAGGTAATAAGAATCATTTTATTTTTTTCAAAGAGTAAAAGTTGCCTTTAGTAACACTATACATTATAATAAAATATAAAATGGTAAAAGTGAAAAGTCTAATGGTAATGAGATGAAAATAAGATTAAAACATGTATTGGAATGTGTTTTTGATTCTTAGATAGATTTTATATCTTCACATTTTTATATTTTCTTAGTATTGGGTTCACTTTCCATGTGAATGAATTCATATTATTGAATTTGTTTATGTATTTATAAAACTCTCATCTATTTTCAATCATAAAAGGGGAACTACTATTTTCAATCACCACCAAAAAAATCCCATTTGGTAATCCTAAAAACTGCCCAAAACCATCATATAAATTAATAAACACCCATCAATTTTTCTGCTATTCTCAAATTACCATCCCTCATATGCTTAATCACATCTCAAAAGTGATAATCCAATAAGTGAGGTATAAACTTCTAATATCTCCATTCCTCATTTCAATTTCATAATTTATACTAATTCTTTATCAAATTAAATTTCTAAATTTTAAAACAATAACATTTGTAACACTAGTATGATTTTTTGATATTATAATTATGGTTTATTCAATAAACCCCTTTCCCTTTTCCATTGAGAAAAACAAAAACATGAATTGTGTATACATGAGGACTACCACCTCCAAAAAGTAACATACTGGTTTTCCATTCCCGCCAAACATGTATTTTTAAAAAAAATTAAATTTAACATATAATTGTTATTAATATAACATATTTAATATTATAAAATGATAAACCATATTACTCTTCACTCACATTCTAAGGAAAATTAAAACATCATCCATGTGTATGTATGGATTACCACCTCCATAGAGTGGTGTGTTCTTTTTTTCTTTACCTCCATTCATGGATGGATTTATGAATGATATTAAAGGGTAAATATTATGTTTCAGAAATTATTTAGTTTATTGTAAGACACATTTAATAACCTATTAATTATATGAAAAATAAACATTAGTTATATAATTAACAGTCTTAAATAAAGAATACAAAGTGAAGAAAAAACATTTAATTATAAGTGATGGTTCTATATATAATATATTATCCTTACAATTATTTAAAAAAACTATATATCACACTTATAATGTAGTGACCTAACCCTAGTATCTTGAATCGAGTGTCTACTTTGTTATATCGGCCTAGGATACAAGGAATCACATCCGAATGTACTGAATAGTATAGTAGTCTTAGTAAACATGATAAATACTTGAAATTGACATTACATTTTAAAAAATAACATAAAAATTTTATTTTTTGATAATACCATTATTAACTTTATCATATCCATTCATATCAATAACAAAACATTTCTTAATATCATGGAGAAAATAAAACATAATAAATGGGTGATCTCATGTTCTTAGTAAGGGTAAGTGTATAAATTCAATATATAAATAAATACATTATAATCTATATAGAAATGTAAATAATTAAAAATCATTCCATTTAATTAATATATATATCATAAAATGGAATGAATAAATGACGACCAAATAATTACATTTAAATAATCACATGAGTATGAAACTTAATCATGGGTTCTTTAATTCGTCGAATAATGACATGGAATGTCAATAATAAAGTTTATAATAATGGAACACGTAATGATAGACAACTAAAACACACTATATAGGAATTTCACAACTAAATACAATACAATTGAGGCATTTTCCCAAGACATCTAATACTTTCGAGGCCATGTGCAAGGACATCTAATATAAATTGGTAAGGCATTAGTAAAATATAATCTAATTTGTCCAATGAGACATAATGATGCATAAAGGGGATATGGTGGCCCTGAACCATAACATAATAAGTCCAATTAATTCCCTATATGAATGGGTTAAACTATAATCATCATAAATATACCTATTGAAAAACTATTATAAAAAATGTTAACAATTACCCTAATACATAAATATAATAAAAAACCATCCAAAGTAATGTGAATGGTATCAAACTGGTATATCCCTTGTAAAATTGATCATAAACCAATAATGAATAAGTATGATATAAATATAACATATCCCTAGTTGATCATAAGTGAAATTAAGGGATGATGTTTTTTATAAATGTAAATTCTATAAAAGATCCATAAAAATACTTTTTAGGAAAATAACGTTTTCATTTTGAAAATCACATTTTTTTTAAAAATGTTCACATTTTTTTGAAAATAATTTTATTTAAAAATAAACTTGAAATATTTTAAAATAAATATTAAAAAATGAAATGGTCGTGATGGTAGAAAGTTTCATTCATTTCATACAAGCTAAACCAAACATTCTGTTCACATAATCAGTAAAATCAAATGAGGCATTGTTATGAGAATAACTTGAAGATTCCATTAAAAAAAATTTAAAATTAAAAATGGGTAAAAAAGTATTAAATAAATTATTTTGAAATTTTTAAAAAAAATTGAAAACATATGAGACTTGCGTTTTGATGAAAAATGATTTCCAACCGAAGAGAGAAATAAAGTCAGATTTTCATTAGAACATTTTCTTAATAATTTTAAGTACCAATGAGTGGGAAAATGGTATTATTACTTAGAAAATATGTTTAATAACCATATTTAAATAATATATATATATATAATATAATATATAAAATAATTCCTCTATGGGAGATGTCGACATAAACAATACCAAATAATTATGAGATTGTAAAATAAACCCTTACCACTTTGGTAGCATCAAAATCGTAAGACCAATAAAATAAATGATATCCAATGAATCTTTAAATACCATAAAGATAAAAATATTCAGTATATAACATATATAATATATGTTATATACACTACAAACATGAAAAAAGTTGTGAATATGGTATATGTCTCTTGGAAGTAAAAGTGAGATGATAAACCCTTACCTTAAGTCTACCTCATCAGGTTCGTTCTTTATCATCTTGAATAATAAACTTATGTTAATTATTTACTTTACTAATAACCATTTATGGTTTATTATTCCTAAAATTTTACTTAATACCAAGTTATATATTATTAATAAATCAATTAATTTTAGGTTGGATGTTCCGATTATATTTGGCGTTTGTGTGAAAAATGACTATGATTGGTTGACTATGGTCAAGGATGTCATTAATTTAACATATCCTAAAAAAGTATCCTTAAATAATTATCATATTTATAAATAAATTATACTTTGAAAATAAATCATTAAATATGGTTATGAGAAATGAAATTTGATTTGATTATGGAGATGGTAATTCGTACGTAAGCATGAGTAACGCTTCCATTTTTAAGGGATCATTATGGAAAGGAGTTATGTAATATTTTACATTTAAATAATTATTATAATATCATAAATACCATATTCTTTATTTATAAATATTTATATATATCATCCATATGGTGATGAAAATAGATCTGCATCACTTTGTGAAGATGGTAGTCGACATGTACATGAACGACATTATCATCTTTTAGTGAGTAAAAATAGAAAAAAAGAAAATGATTTACTATATTTTCCAAATTATTAATATGTAATGATTATAATAATTATTTCATTTGTATATCATGTATGTATTAAATTTATCCATATCACCTTCCATTTAAATCATTAGTGAATGATGAATCACTTGTCTTTACGAGAAGGTAGTCCACTGTAGACATATGCGATGTTATCTTATACCCTATTGAACAGAAAGTAAAAAAATAATATATTATATAATTAATATATCAGTATAATTAGGTAATAAATATCGTATATATACTTTATATGAATCATCGTACCAAATCATGTTATGTGTTAATGGAAAAATAAATAACATCAGTTTGTGAGGTCGTAGTCTGTCGTACACATGAATGATGATTTCATAACCCATTTTATTAAATTGTCGATGGACATAAGTCATTAACAAAACATAAAATCATATAAAAATATTTTTGATAATGTAATTATTATATAATAATGGATTAATAAAATTTTAAAAAGTTGTAGGAAGAAATAAAATAAAAATGATCATTGAAGAATGTTACCAATTCTTTGAGTATCATACTAATATTTAAAAAAGTGACATCATAGATTAGATTTATGCCAAAAATAAGGATTATAAAATGATATTATGAAATTTTTTAAGTTATTTGGGTTGGAATTTCCAATCCAAGATGGTTTTAGTAAGTTTATAAGATAGGAGATCGGGTATCCTTTTATAAGTGAGATGAGTGGAATACTATTAATTTTTTGAAGGGAAATGGTTTCCCCATGTTTTTCACTTAAAAAATGGTCCAAATTGGATTATTATAGAGTCTAATACATTATATAGTCAAAATAGGGCCATAAGATAGGGTTTATACAAGATTTATATCATTTTAACTCTTATCTATTTCATTTAACCCCCTGATAAATCTATTTTTTTCCATAATCATGGTAAATATTTTTTTACAATTTTTTACTATTAATAGTGTTAAAAAATTAATTTGAACTTATTTTATAATATAATATATGATTACTTCAAATATTTAATCCAAATTCTAAAATTCCATTAACATAAATGGACAATTTTTAATTAAAATTTATCCTACAGACACAATGAGAAAGAGGGTTTTCAGAGAAAAAATGTTCAAAAGTTTACAAAGTTTTTATATAAATATTCAACATGAAAATTATTCAAATGTCATAAATCGGAATAATTGATGTATAATTGAACTAATTTTACTCTAAATACAATCAATAATATATTTTATCATTATAAATAATTTTAATGAAAATCAAGCTTTCAATTAAAATACAAGACTTTTTAGTGTTAATAAAAAAATTAAACTTTAGAAGAAAAATACCAAAAATTCATCATAAGGTAATTTTGAAACGTATATTTTAAAAAACATTAATTTTTATAATAAATATTCTAAATTGGTAATATTTATTTGTTAATTATTTTTGCAAAGCATGACTAAACTGTCTTTTAGAAAAATATTGTTTTTCAAAAAACATTCATTTATTCAAATGGTCCTAATTTTTTCTCTAATAAATAGATATATATTTAATTTATTTTATAAATTTTTAAACCATATAATTTTCATAATTTAGTTAGTACTATTCATACCCACCAATTTAACAGTTTAGTTATAAAGTTAATATTTAAATAATAATATTTTAATAGTGTAAATCATTCTGTTCAAAACTGATGTTGGTGTGCATTGCAAGCTATCAAAGATACTAAATTGTTTAAAAATAAATATATCATAATGTCTTGAGATGTTATAAACCCTTATACTCTCATTGTTTTGTTCCATACACAGAATTTAATATGATGATCATATTTTAAAATATCAGAGTGTTACATTCAACACCACTTAAAAAAATTTAATCCCCAAAATTAAATATTGATCTCAATAATAAATGCCTTGTAATTTAGAAATACCATATTTTAAAAACCAGAAAAATAAAAGAGTCAATAAAAATTCCACATGATAAGATAGAAAGATAAATATGATTGTCATATGAAATAACACATAACTAGGTTTCAAAGTTGGTGAAAATTAATGGAATGTACAGATGTGGATATGGAAGAAAGCATAAACAATTATAGAGAATGATATAGTTCATTGATCATAAGAAATTAAATGATCAACATAATGTTAAGGACCTCAAAACCATAAATATATGATAATTTCAAAGACCACCAGTTCAACAAAAATGAAGGTATTGAAATAAAAAAAATTTCAATATCCTTTTTACATAGATGAGGAATTGCATAACCAACTAGACTGAGAATATATGAAAATATACTTACTTGATATATCCCTATTTTATAGGAACAATTTCATATATTGGTTTCTCTTCTATCATTTTATACTCTATTTCTTGCTACATGAAATGAATTTCCAAGATGAATATGTTTATGCCTGAAGCACTAAAAATCACTTTTAACAGATCTTAAGATCCACAATATAAGGATAATTCATTAATTTTATCTCTAGTTATTATTATAAAAAAATGGTTTGTACATGTTATTCCGTTTGCATAAATCGTTATATGGTGAAGTAATACTTTAATCTTTAAAACCTGATACGAAGTTTAACTCAAACCATTTTAAAAATGGTTAACATTTTGACCTATCCAAATTATTAAGATCCAAAACATTAGAAATAAGGTAACCAAATTTAAAAATTAAACATATCATTAATCTCCCAAAAAATATTAAGTATCTCTTAATCGTCGCATACCAAACATGTGAATTCTTTAATCATGTATTCTCTTAAAACATGGTAAAAACTTGAATTAACATAAAACTTTAATTAAAACATGAATGGTTCCTTATTCATTTAATAAAACGCATATTATTGGATATATTCCTTAAATTCAAAAATGATATTAAATCCATAAATGATAACATAAACTGCTATGTCAATAAATCATTAATCAGTTCCACAGTAGTCCGTACAATAAAATTTACTTTATCCATAAAAATCATGCCTTTATCTTAAAATCATTGACTCAATATCAAGAACATATTAATGGTTATATATATTTCAATCAAGTGTTTACCAAGAATTACAACTTTCCAATGAATCATTTTTGGTGATCATCGGTGTTGTTCAATATATTCTTTCAAATAATTAATGAAAAAGTACAACTATGTAACCCTTATATATTTCATAATTCTTATAACCAATATATCATTGATAAAATACTAGAAATATATAATTCTTGACTAAAAATCAATCACATTAATCATTTCACTTAAACGGTGGTAATAGAATAATCTTGACCGTGATCTACTAGATACTTTTGAAGTATATTTCTTTGAAACTTGAGGAATTAATTTTCACATTGCCCCATCTTTTGACAGTTGAATCATTGAACATTGGAAACCATTTTCATGCCCTACAAATTATAAGAATTGTTTTTATCTGTAACTGTATAAAACTCTTATTACCTTTAATAAAGTACCATAGTGTTTCTTTCCACAATTATCACATTTGAAAAAATCATTCATTCCCTCATTCCCTTTATTCATATTTTCACTAAAATCATGTTCTTATCATTATTAAATTTACAAAAATAATACTTAGATAATTATTTATATTTATTATGATCACATAATACTATATCTTCATATGGTGAGAATATTTTGGAGACAATTTCCCTTCATAATATTAGATTAATCGCATCAAAGAAATTATCATTCTTACTCTTTAGATTGCGTTCGTTGAATTGGTTCTCATTCCTTGAACTAGGAATGATTTCTAAATTATGGTTTACACTAGATTATTTTATATCATTATAAAATAGAATTTATAATCCCAAAACTTTTGAAATACATAAAATAAATTTAAAAGGTTATACATAACAAATATCATTACCATTAACATGGTTTGTCTAAAGATATATTTATTTTCAAATCCTTACTAATGATTTGTAAATAAAATGTGACAAATCTAAAGAATATCCAAAGATATTATCAAACTAGGTGCATATTAATGCTTCATTTTGTGCTCCAGGTGATGATATGGTCAAGACAAATATTCTCTTTTTGGAGTTATTACCCCTATGGACATCTTTTCAAGATCCACATCCACATATATTTGCTAGATATTAATGTATTTTCTACAAATAACCACAAAATTTATTCCTTATTGAAACATTAGGATGTCATTCTATACTTATCCTAAAATTATATAATAGGGTAATGTGCCCAAATCAACATGTTCCTAAATCCGGTTCCCAAGGTTTCTACTACACTACCTATAATAAAAATTATAATTCCATGACACTATTAGATTAGAGTTGGTGTCTACTTTGTTATATTTTCATAATGTACAATAAATCACATCCTAAAGGACCAAATAATTTAGTTGACTTGGTAAACTGGATTCATACTTAAACTTCACATTACATTTTCAAACATAAAATACAAAAAAGTATTTTCTTTGAGAACAAAAGTATTTCCCTTATCATATCATTTCATATCAATAACTAAACACTTCTTTATATCATTGGAAAACTAAAACATTAGAAGCGGTTGGGATTATATTCTTGTTAATGGTAATATTATAGCATAAAATATGAATAGATATGTCATAATAAATATGGAAAGTTAAATGAATTAAACACATTCCATTTCATTAATATCTTGATCATAATATGGAAGTAATAAATGATTATCAAATAATTCATTATAAATAATCACATGATCCTAAAACTTAACCATGGATATTCTAACTAATAGTATAATCACATGTAATGTAAATAACTAAATTTATATTGATGGAATGCATAATGATGGAAATTTTAAAAATACCATTGAGTCTTTTTACTATGACATCTAATACTATCAAGGCCATGTTCCAAGACATCTAATACCATCAAGGCCTTTTTCCAAGAAATTTATATAAATGGGTGAGACCTCATCCAAAAGCCATTCTAAATTGTCTCATGAGACCTACCGAAAACTTTAGGGGCTATAAAGAGTCTCACTAATCACTTACTAAGTCCAATACATTCCTCATATTAAATGGGTGTAATATAATCAACATAAACATCCTTATTTAAAAACTATCACATGAAATGTCATAAATTACTTTAATTAACAAAAATAATCTTAAACCATTTAGATGAATATGAATGATTTCAAACTAGTACATACCTAGTCAAATCTATCATAAAACATCTAAAGAAAAAATAAGGATGACATCAATATAACATATCCCCAGTTTATCATAATTACAATTATATTTTGATGTCTTTGATGGATAAAAATTATATAAATGAACTTAAAAAACATTTTTGAGGAGAAAAATTTTTTCAATATGAAAACGAACTTTTAAGAAAGGTTCACAAAAAAATTTTAAAATAAATTTGAAATATTTTAAAATAATTTTTAAAACATTTAGTAGTCATGGATGTGGAAAATCCCATTTATTTTTTAAAAGTTAAAATGAATATTCCTTAATCATTTTTGGTAAAATTAAAACATATTTTTTTTTTGAAAATGGTAACAATATTACTTTCAAAACATCTTGAAAAAAATTACAAATGGGTAAAAATTACATTAATAAATTATTTTTAAAATTTAAAAAAAATTATATTTTTTTTGAAAACATGGGTTTTGATGAAAGAAGATTTTCAACCGAAGTGAAATGAATTCACACTTTCTTAAAAACAATATATCAATAATTTTATGTTCCCAAGAGTGTAATAAGTGGAAATATTAGTTAAAAACTTAATTAGTTACCAGATGTGAATAAAGTTGAATGATTTTAAGATGAAAATATTTAACAATTCCTCTAATGGAGACATGAACATAAACAATCCTGAATAATTAGGATATGGTGAAATATGTCCTTTCCAATTTGGTAACTTCTTAATCATAATAACCATAAGAGAAATAACATAAAATGAAACATTAAATACAATTAAGATAAACAGATTAATAATATAGCATATCAAAGGGTCAGTATATATATTCCACACAAAATAAATAAGTTGCAAATTTGGGGAATGTCTCATGGATTTAAAATTGTGATGATAAACCCTTACCTTTAGTTCGACTCATCCCGTACATTGTTTATCTTCCAAAATAATAAACTTATATTAATTTTTTTACATGATTAATAATCTATTTAAATTTTATTATTCATTAAATTTCACTAATTACAATTTTATATATTATTACTTAATCAATTGTGTTTTTCATCAGATGTTTCAATGATATTTGGCTTATATGTATAAAATTATATTGGTAGCTTGAATATAGTGACAGATAAAGTTATTTAAACATATCCAAAATAATAATAATAAAATAATTATCATAATTATAAATAAAATATTATTTTGAAATCGATCATGAAATATGGTTATGATAAACGGTGTATGTTATGATCACGGAGATAGTAGGTTATATGTATGTATGATTAACATTTCCATTTTTCAAAAATCGTTATAGAAATGAAGTAGATATCATTTTATCCTTATATAATGATCATAATATCATAAATACCATATTATTTATTTAAAAATACTTTTATATATCCTCAATTTTGTCATTAAAATAGGCTCACATTGCCTCATGAAGGTGGTAGTCTACATGTACATGAATGAGGTTATCATCTTTCAATGAGTGAAAAGGTAAAAATATAAATTGATGTATTATATTTTAATAATGATAAATATTTCATTAGTATCATATATATGTCATATATATCACATATATTAATTAAAATTGTCCTCATCTCATTCCATGTAATGTGTTAGTGAAAGACGAATCACATTGCTTTGCGAAGCGATAGTCCGCTACATAAACGAGTAACTTTATCGTATCCCATGAGGAATGGAAAGTAAAAAAATGTTATATATGATATAATGAATAAATAAGTATAAATCTATTATAAATATCACCTATATACTTTATATACATCATCATACCTAATTGTGAGATGTGGTAATGGAAAAATGAACGACATCAATTTGCGAGGTGGTAGGTCGTTTTATACATGAATGATGATTTCATAGACCATTTGATGGAAGTAGGGACAATCGTACATAATTAAATTAAAATGTAAAAAATATAATTATATTTACGATTATTTGGTTACAATATCATCATACATTCCAACTAATTTAAGAAGGTGGTGGAAGAAATTAAATAAAAATACTTGTTGAAGATTGTTACATATTCTTTGAGTAACCTCATTAGGTTAGCACCAAATCCATCATAAGTTGGATATATTCCCAAACTAATTGTTTTAGGATAATTTTAGTTAATTTTTAATGTGATTTGTTCTGTTATTTGTTTATCTAAAATGGTTTTAAGGTGTTAATATTAGAGGAGAGTGGGTGGCCTTTTATAAGTGAGGTTAGTGGAACACCTGTAATTTTTGGAAGGTAATGAGTGTATCCATGTTTTACACAATCCATAAGGATATAAAATAGTTTATTATATAAAATTATACATTATAGGATCTAAATATTACCATTAAATTAGTTTTAGATAGGTTTTATGTCATTTCAACCCATATCTTTTTAGTTTAACCCATTAGTAAATCCTTTTTTTCCATAACCGTGGTGAATAATTTTTTATTGTTCATTAATGTAAAAAATTAAGTTGAAATTACTATGTTATATAAATTAAAATTATTCTTAATCATTAATCAGTTTTTATAAATTCTTTTCATAGAAGTGGAAATTTTGAATTTAATATTAATCCCCCAGACGCGACGAGAAAGCGAGGTTTCAAAGAGAAAATGTTAAAAAGTTGACAATGTTTTTACCTAAAAATTAAATATAAAGATTATTTAAATGAAATAATTTTTTGTTAAATTATATATAATTTTTCTAATTTTACATTAAAATAATTAAAAATATATTTTAACATTATAAATAATTTAAATAAAAATTTATTTTTCAATTATAATTCAGTATTTTTCACCATTTATAAAAAAATCTAACTTCTTGGAAAAATCCCAAAAATTAACCTCAAGATATTGTTAACATGAAGATTTAAAAAATGAAGATTATTTTCTTGAATAAATTTTATGAAATTACTAAAAATTAATCTTAAATTATGTGTGTAAAGCGTGACAAATCCTTCTTTAAAAAACATTTTTTTCTTTCAAATGGATATATTATATTCTCATATCTATAGATATCAATTTTATTTATATTATACATGGGTAAACCTTAAAATTTTTATATATTTGTTAGTAATATTCATACCCTCCAATTTAACGGCCAGTTTTTAATGGTAATGTATAAGTAATAATATATTAATAGTGTATCATTTTCCTTTCAAACATAGTGTTATGTGAATTATATGATATCAAAGAGATTGAATTAATTAAAAAAAATATTTAATAAAGTATCAGGAATTTATATTCACTACAATACCGGGTGTTATGTTTCTTACACACTATTGAATATGATGTTCATATTTTAAAATATTAGGTCATTAAATATAAACACTTAGTATGATCATTCTTCTTATGTTATGGAGATATCAAAACTTAACCACTTCGTACCCATGTATTAAATTATTGTATGTTTTTGTTTGGGTCGGTTTGACCACTCACTTAAACAATATAAAAAAATAAGTTTATGGGTAACTTTGGAAACATTAATAATAATAATATATTATATAAATGATTAAATACTGAGTCTATTTTGGTAATAGAATGGGGATATTGATATTAGAATCATTAATTAAGACACCACCAATTATTTGTTAAAAATAATTAAAACATTATCATCACTAATATCACCTTCAAGGATAATCTCTGAAACACCCAAGAAATTAAATTTTATCAGTATAAATCATTATAAATCATTCATTAAATTTTATTTAATTATCTAGGAATTATTAAGTTTTGGAAAAGAATAAATAATCAGACTTCTATTATGAAACTAGTTAAAACAATCAATATTACACACATAGAATATTGAAAATAGGTAAAAAATAACTAATATATATGTAGATACCAAACATAAATGAGGGTTATAAATGGTAATAGTTTTGAGTATGGTTAGGAAAAAAGTTATTAAGATAGTTATGATTGTTATACTGGAGTACAAGGCATTTTTTTGGAAATCAAGATAAAAGGTAAGGGCTTTCTTGTTTTTAATTTTGATTCTTTGAGACCTTTTAACTTTTAGGCACCATGTTTCATTTTTTATGTTCTAAATTTGATTCACCATCCAATGAATGTTTTATAAATTATTTCTTCTAATTATTTTTATTAACTAGGTTAAATCATGTTATTTTATTAAAAAAACCTTGAACTGAAGTATTTTCCTAATTTTAAGGGTTTTAATCTTAATATTCCTCTATTGATGTATGATTTGATATTATGAAATTATAGTAATTTTTATGGTTTAAATACTATAACCATGACTTATAATATGATAAATTGTTATTTAATAAGGAAACTTTACTTCCATTAAAACTAATTCATGTTGTTGAATGTGATTTATATCTTCTTTAAAATGTTCGGGGTTTATATAAATCCATCATCTCTATTGATTTATAGTGTTTCCCCATGATATTTATCGTTAATTTCATATATTATACCCTATTTATATTTTGGGAGATCTATTTTGAATTAAATATTCCTTAGTTATGAGTTCTCTTCCTTCTTTAAAATGAAATTTTGTTAAGAATAATTATCAATCTTTTAAATGAAGAGTTCTACTCCTTGTCCAAAATATTCATCCAATATAATTTTATCCATTGAAATTAAAAACCTAATTATGTGTTCTCTTATGTTACTACTATAGTTCAATTCCCATTTTTTAAAGTAAATTTTTATCATTTTCTTAAGATATAGTATTTCCTTAAAGGTATTTTTAGAATATAAAATTGAAGATGTATAATTTATTATTTCATAGAAAATGTAACCTCTAAAAAATGATTTTCATAATGAATAATTTTTATAACCTTTATTTTATTTTTGTAAAATCATCATAGTTCAATTCTAGTATAGATTTAAATAATAATATATTTCCTTAAATAAAATATTCGTTGGACATTTCAAAAATTGTTACTTATACGGTTCATATTTACATCTCCTTGATCCTTTTTGAGATTTTTCCTACATTGTAACTCAATTTTCAAGAGATATGTTTCATTTATAAAATATGAACATTAAAAAATGGTTTAATTTTTCTTTATCTTATAAATAATTATGATATAGTCTTCAATTATTCTTTGAGATAAGATTATAAAACCCATTTCTTTATCATGGGTTTTATCATTTTTATTATTTATTTGTAGTTTATTCTTCTCACATGGAACATTTATGCATATAAATATTATTATTATGTAATGGGTGAGATTATATTTATATATCCCTACATTTCATTGAGTAATGTTTTATATTTCATGAGATGTTATGTTTGGGATGAGGGAGTGAACCTAATCCATTTTTGGGCATTGTATACTATGTTTATGTGAATGGTGTGTAAAGGTAATTAATCATGTGACTGTGGAAACTATAACAGTCTTGGTAGATATCATTGAATTATTTTTTTATTTCACATATTATGGTGTTTCCATATATTAAATGATTCAAAGACCATATGATATGGTTTCCTTGTTTAATGTTTCATTGCTTATAATCATCCTCTTTATAGGGTACAAATTATATATTTTATGTTCATGGTCCTTACATATATTATAATTCCCATATGTTTATCTTATTTTCACATATTATATTTGATTATTATCACTTATTTTTACCATTGTTGATTTTTTGTGATCACCCCTTTTATTTTTCTTTCTCCCGGGGTTATTAAGAAAATCATTGCACAAGATATGTCAAAAGAGATGTATTATGTGGAGAATTTGTGGGAGATGTTGAAGAATTATTATATATGAATTAGATTCTCATATAGTGGAAAAATTACCTTTTAATACCAAGAACATGTGTTTTTTAGTTATTGTTTTTTCCTAATTCTCTAAAACGGTAAACCTAAATGATCTTTGGTATGTATTATAATATAACATTTTCGTTGAGTAAGGTAATTTATTGTATTTTTAGGCCTGGGAAGTCATAATTTGAATCTAAATTAACCCAAAATCAAGCTCAAGTCTCGATGAAAAATCCAAGAACATCCCTGGAAACTCAAGGTCAGGTATGAAAGTGAGCTAGCTAGGAACCCTTTCTCACTTGCCACTAAATTTCTATAAGGCCTAACTAAGGTGTGATAATAAACATGAAAAAGTATTTGTCTGATAACATTTTGTAATGGAACTACCTGATTTGACCCAACACAACACCCAATCAGTCTCAATATAAGGCCAAATACATGTTCCCAATCACCATGGGCAGGCGATAAGCACCTGGGTATCAAGACAAAAAACCATGGGAATGTTTTCACTCTAAAATCACAACACTACATTTCTCATATATAAAAAGGTAATGAAAAACAATGAGAGTAAATTATTTCAAATGTTATATAACGATGATACATAAAAAACAAATCCAGATGGTTAATACTATAAACAACCAAAATCAAATCTCCATGTGATGGTCCATAAACACTATCTCAGAGCAGCACATTGTATCATTGAGAAAGAGAAGTCATCAAACCACATGAAACTACTCCATTTAGATTGATCCGATAAAACCATGTCTTCATATTCCCGAAGGAATATGAAAGATATGAGGAAAATTACTAATAGCATAAGATTATGAATCTATAAAATTCATGTCCATAATAAACAATTAAAACTCACTATAAAATGAATGAATTTTTATAAAGAAATTTCATTTGAAATTTCATTCATAAAAATACATTGGTTTTCTTTAAAATATTTCATATTAAAATAAAAAAAATATGAAGAAATTATAATAAAGGTAAATATAGGAAAATGATCAAAACTATCCATGACAAGTCATGAGACAAACATTTGAGAAATCAAGGCACGAAACATCACACTCATTAATAAAAATAGAAAACAATTGGATTTATCCAATCAAGATATGTATCTACTTCACACAAGGAACTCTATTTTATGTAAATATGAATCCAAATGATATTGAGTTATTTTAATTTGTATCGGTATCACAACCAAACCCCCTAGTGGGGCCACACTCACTATGGTTTGCATATATCCCTAAACGGACACACCTAAGGTTACCATGATCTATATTTTATCAAACCACTCTAGAAAATCATGAGAAAAATTTAATAACATATTTCTAAATGAATTTAATTTACACTACCATGGTTGAAAATCCATTTTAGAGTCAAAGCAATATTTATAGAATTTCATCTAACACATGAAGGTCATAAAAATTATTTTAAAGAAAAAACCCTTTAAAAAAATTTATACACCACCAACTATGTGGTTAAATAAAAAATTCATCATAAATATCAAATAAACCATTTTTATTATCCAAACCTAATGAAATAATAAGAATAAAATTGTTTTCCATGATAAATAATCATTATACAAAGACACCTACATCTTAAATGGTAGAAAACATTGTCACCATTGAAAATGATGAATATGTATAAAGAGGATAATATTACCATGAGCATACATCAACAAGAATAGTCTTGAGAATAATGGTTTACCCTAAGCAAAATCTTGATAAAGGAATAATGTCTTTAATCCTTAACAGAATTGATTAGATCAAAAAACCTATAAATATGATGGGTTAAACAGATAAATTGTGGGGAAATTGAGTTAATAATTCATTAAACATGTCTTATTAATTGTAAAATTTGGGTTTATTGAGATGAATTAATTAACCATTAATATCCATTGTTGAATCATTCATTTCAAATTCTGAAACAATTATCATCATGGCAGGGTGATTCCCATCATGACTATGGTGACGTAGATCACACCCATCATAGGTAGAACAATAGGGTGACCATTCATGGCATGGTATAAAAACCATGGTTGTTTTGGGCCCACCATTCTCTACCCCATATAATAGTTATTCCCATTTTGTATATGGACTATAAAAAGACCCATGATATTCCATTCCCTATACTACACCCTCGCATAAGAGTGTTGGTCCTGGAAGTGAAACATTGGTGGTTTCCAGGAATAAACGGCATACACCATGCTTTGGTCCTACCTATGGTGAACTTAAAAGTCCCCAAATACCTATTCAATCAACTAAATAACCTGTAGCAAGTAGTAAAGCTTAATTTATCAAATATGAGGCCTGAGATAAGATATACTTGTGACCCAAATGATGTAATGTTACTATAGGTGTATCCCAATAGAAATTCATTTGTCCCATTCATAAAAAATTTTATATTTCCCATAGGTTTCAACCATTATTACTCTAAGAGCCTCATCATCCATCAATATATATATTGACACTCATAAAAGTGAAATTATATAAAAATTAATAAATAACCCAAAGGGTTTTTTAATTTATTTTATTTTCAAATATCATTTCAATCTGTCTGTGTGTTTTTTGGTGAAGGATGAAGTTCCCAATAAAGATGATTAAAGTTTTTTCCCATGAATTTATATGTAAATTAAATATTATTTTAGTTGATTAAACATCAGGGATATTAAAATTAAGGACATTGGCACTTAAATATGAATATTATTGAGATTATGTTATATGTGAAGAAAGAAAAGTTTTGTAAATTTATGAGGTCATTATCTAATTCATATTTATATTATATTTTATTATGAACCATTATTTTTTTCATAATAATTAAAGGAAAAAATAAAAAAAAATGGATAATGTGAAGGTGATGATATTAAGTGAAGTAGGATGAGATATGTCTTGAATATGTAATATAGACCATACAAATATAAGATAAGTAACTCAAATGACACATTAATTGAATATAGTTCATGTTAATCCAATGGGATAATCATTATGTATTTTATTAATATAGAGACTAAATTAATGAAATTTATTGAGTTCTAATTATCAGAATTTAACCATATAAGTTAACTGCAAGGCTACATTTATTGGAAAAATATGTTATTATAATGAGTTGATGGTACAAATTGGACATATTATTTAAAAGAAATGTATGGTTATGATACATATATAATTAAAATCCAATATCAAACTCTAGGTTACGTTATGTAGAACACACCCTCAAGAATAACTATAGGTTATGTTGATATGAATACATCCTCAAGATGAAACTCTGGGCTACATCATCACAAAACATGTCTCAATATGAAACTCTATAATATATTAATTAAAATGTATTATAAATGACAAATTTAATGACATGTATATGCGATAATATACTAAGTATTACAGGGATCTACTTAATACTTTTCATTAAATCATCTTGTGATGGGATGATATTTCAATGGTTTATAATTTTTCACCCAAAGAACATATTCTCATGATTGTGATCTACGTTATGAATATTTTTTTGAAACTATGTAAATTATTTTCATGATTATATTGAATACATGATCAATTTAATATTTTTATATGGTTTTCTTGAAATTGGATATGATGATTCTTTGTTGATCATTCCTTGAAATCGGTATCACAATGATTTTAAGTTCATAATATTCAGGCCAATTAGACAATAAAATGACTGTCATAACGAATTAAGAAGTTGAATAAGTTAATGCATATCAAATTTAAGGAATTTCAAATATCAATATTTTTATGAAATTAGAAGTGGTGTATTCTATGTTTTTGAGTACATTAATGGTATATTTGAAGTTAATGATTTCTTGTAAGGCTAATATTGAGATGTTTAGAAGATACGGTAATTTAAATAAATTAAATATGAGATTATTGAAGGATAAATAATCTCTTGAATTATAGAGTTTGGAATACATAAGTATAGAAGAAAAAAAATTCATAAGATGAGTTAACTAAAACTTTTATGTTTTAATAGATTGAGCTCAAGTTCTGTCTAGGATCAATATGTGGATATTCATGAAAACATATAGAGTTTAATTTAAGTTTAACACCATAAATTCTAAGAATCATATAAGGTAGGTTCCATGAATGTTAAGAATTATCAAAGAGATGGTCCATGGTAATTTTTTCATGAGAACCAGATTCATCTACCAAAAAGAGGCCCCATAAAATCCAAACTATAAAGGATTTACATGAAGGGTTGTAATTTGCTATAAATACCAACTAAAAATCAATATAATGTTTAATTAATATAAAAATAATTTTAGAAGAGATAATATGTTTACAGTCATATAAATTTTACTTGATAATATTTTTTGCATCATATAAACTTATGTAATAATTATTTTTCATAGCAGATCCAATGTGATACAATATTATTGAAAGTCCATAAAAATAAACATTTTTTCATGTATATAGTTCCATGAACCAAAAACTTCTTGATGAAGAATTAAAAAAATATGTAATTAGTACTATAAAACTGTTACATGAAGATATTATAAAAAGAAAAATAGAGAAGACTAACAAAATAAATTTAGAATGTTACAAAATTGAATAAATAATTTCGATTCAATGTGATTATAAAATGTTATATTCTAGATAATAACTTTTTAATCAATAAAAATGTATTATTATAGTGTTTTTATGTTCCATACATTAATATTACTAGAATAATTTGGGAGCTCTAGATGTTGAAGAACTGAATGATAAAGTATAAAGACGACTGCCACAAACATTTGTATGGTCTTGAAGTTCAGTTACATAATGTGAGTAAAATTGGAAGTTATATATTTTCATTATATTCTAATATGAATTAAAATATGTATCTTCTATATATTTATAATTTTATGTTGTTAAATTTATTCATATAATGGAATTAAAATGAATACTTTTGTAGAAAAATGATCCTAATTTTATGCGGTGATATCTAAGCATTTATTGAATATATTATTAACAAAAGGATAATTAAATATTAGAAAGTGTTTTTATAATATTTAAATTCCTACCAAGGGATAAAATTATTGAATAATATTATGAAAATTGAGTTCTGGATGATAACAACTCTTGGGTTATGGATGATACATGAATTGTTGTAATAATTTTGATAATAGTGTAAATCTATCTCTTAAACTAAACTTGAACATAGAAAGGATGAAATCACCAACAATTGGGGATAACCATGTAAAAAAATTTGATTTACTTTATTTACATTTTTATTTCACATTGATTGAATATTTTTTTGAATGTATGATATACATTAATCTTTATAGGTAATAAATGTTTGATATAAAATGGATAAAATTTTATGCAAAGAGAAATTTATAAAAATATTACACATTGATCCCCACCCCCTCTGTGTGATAGTGGATAACAAACCAACCCAGCTCGTCTCTACCCATCACTTGTAATTATCTTGAAAAAGTATTGAACCATGTTTATGATCACCATGGACTATTAAAGATACAATGTTATCTAATGAAAACATTTTGGAAGTGTTTCATGATTGAAAACACACTATAGATTTTACTCATAAATCCAAAATTATGTATCCATAACACTAAAATCCATACATATAAATAAAAAGATACAATATGTATAATCTAACCAAACATTGAATAACACAATATCAATAAAAATATAACACTTAGGAAATGTAATTACCATCAAAACATCAACAATTTTATATAGGTTATGATTCACAAGTTGACACTAATATGAAAATTTAAGAAATATGTGGACAATACACAAGATACCTAGAAATGATATTTAGATCCTATGAAACTAACCAAGATACACTCATATAACTCAAATTCACCTACTAAGAATCAAAATCCACCAGGTTTCCCAAGAATGTTTGAAGTAAACCCAGTGTGGAATTCAACCCTCTATACGTGTATAAGACAATTAGATTACATACACCCCGATGTGACTTTGTAGCATGTGACACAATACCCAATAGGATACCACCAATAATCCATACCATTTAATTTTTAACAGAAACCAATAACTCTTGTTTTTATAAAGAGGTTATAAATTGATTACCTTACATTATCATGATTTGAAAATGATTATCATTTTACCGTTTATATTACCAAAAATATTTCCATTATAAAAATTGAATTATTAATAATTTTACTTTTAAAAAATGTTTCGTTGAAAAAATAACACTAAAAATAGATCAAAATTAGTTCCAAATGAGATTCAACAAAAAATTAGAGTTTGAAAACAACCCACCAATTTTTGTTTAAAAAAATAAAAGAATTATTATAACATGAACAAGTAAACAGTAAAAACTATAAAACAATTAACTTATGTAATGAAGCATGATAAATTATAATTAATAAAATGAGTAACTTTATAACATAAAATATGACCATAAATTACTCACCAAATCAAGATTATAAATAAACTATGAAGATCATGTAACTCACATGATAAATAATCCATAACAAAAATATAATACATAATACACATCATGGGGTATCACTATAGGACTAATGATAGAATACATAGATATTACTAGTGGAACCACCTACTTGACAATGTTGTGTTCCTAAGACAAAACCACCAGATCTACTCACTCTATACTCATTAGGGTAACCCCTAGAAAGGGTACAGAAAAAAGTTAAGGGAAAATAGAGAGTGTGTAGTATCAACTATAATAATACCCATATCTATATTTCCCATGTGGTTGATCAGGGTTCCCAAATAATTTATCTAATAGAGGTGGGAAATTTTTTTCCTTCATAAATTACATAAAATTTTCATAAAATAGGGAAATACATCTCAATATTAACTTTCCATCCCACCTCTAACACCCATTTAATAAGGTTCCCCTAATTATAAACATTCATACATATCAAAAATTCAATAATTAGAATTTAACACATAAACATGGAGCATATATATCCAATGGGGAACAACAAGGGTGCAACTAATATCCTTGGAAATCCATTTAAATAAGGTTCCAAATAGGCATTTGGTTTTAATATGGTAATCATACACTTTAAATTACTTTTTAAAAAACAACATTAAAAATAAGCTAAAATCTAAAAAATATATTAATGAAATAAATTAATAATTAAAATCAATAAATTATGTCAATAATAAATCTTTACAAATCATTAATACCATTAATAAATTGGGAAAACTCATAAATCAAAGAACTAATAATTTTTAAAATATAAATTGAGTAAAAAAATATTTATAAATAATTTATTTTATAGGGAACACTAATTATAATTTTACCACAACTTTGGAATACATAGAAATATGTTTTTTTATGAAAAATACTTCAAATTGTAGATTTTACCCATTATTTCTAAGTAAAACATGGAAATGTTTTATTATACCATGATAAAACCATTTTGATTATGTCATAATATAATTTTATAGTTTTTAGAAACATTTTTCAAAAACCAAAAATTAAAGGAACACCAAAATGAATGTAAGGGTATAGAGACATCCACCTTAACTGAAAAAAATCATGTCACATTTAATGAATATTATAATATTAGGTTTCCTTCAGAAACATTATAATCCTGTGAAAATAAAAAAACTCTTTTATAAAATCCTACGCCTGATTTTTGTCTACCATGACCACAATTTTTAGATATGAGGGGGAAACATGGAATAATTAAGGATAATAAGGAATAAAAATATTGAGTAGATCATCATATTGTTATTTAGATGAGAAACCAATAATAAATCATTATTTAAAGAAAATATAGGTAGAGAGTTAGGCAGGGAAGGTATCTCAAGATTCACCTTTGATGTGAGGAAGAATGGGGGAAAACCCAATTAAAAACAGTAAAAAAAATACCAAAACACTAATTATTGAGTAGTTTTCATGTTTTATAGGCATATATTTCCAAATAATATCATAATTTTGTAACCATAACTGGATTAAAATCATAGATGGCATCAGACATTATGTACGTTGTTTAAAAAACCATACAGTAACCACACGACCTGTAAGTTTTCAATATTAAAATATTATTCATCCCAAAACACCTCAAACTCAAGGGAATAATTAATATAATCACTATATATACATAAAAATAGCATTGGTGGGTCATAATTTATCCATGAATGTTCACTTCTACGCTATGAAATTCATTGATAATCGATAAAAAAGAGGAAATACCTCATAAAAAATGATTATGGAAATTATATTCTTTACCAACTATATACAAAAGAGTGAACTAAGATGAAACCATATAGAAAAGATAGATATTATGATGTTCCATACCTTTAATATTCCTTTAATTTGATAATATTAATATATTTTAAGTTATAATTACTTACCAAACATCAAGTAATACCAATTAACTAAAATAAAACCAAAAACTTAAGAACATATAAGGTTAAAAATGTCGAAAATCAGTGGCATATCTCAAAAAAAATCACACCCAAAATGTTATCTCAACTAGAATGAAGACTTCATTTGGACACCTATAATAAGTATCCTCACTATTTATAGTTCTTATAATGAGAGTAAAATGGAAGATAAATATTCAATCACAGTTACATACACTTCTGATAAAACTCATCCACACAAAAAGAGACCAAATAGCTAAGTAATTACAATATTTCATCAATTAAATTTTAAAAAATAAAATTTCTCTCAAAGAAATATTAAACATGAGAAACATTAAAAATGTTAAGGACCTCAGATTGAAAACTATTTTGTCCATTACAATAAAAATGAAAGAGTTTTATATATAAGTAGAGAGACTCCCAATAAAATGAAAAATATGGTAACCCAAATAAAAATATTTTTACATCCAATTTAATATATAGAAACACCACTATATATAAGTATTTATTCTTAGAATGGTTATGAGACTTATTCCACCATTGGTTTTTTATCTTAAAATAATTTTAAGGAAATAAAGGAGATCATATATGTGAAGGATTCCCTAAGTTGTTGGGAATGAGTGAATAAATTTCACATATATATCACACCAGTAATAGTATTTATTTTTACTAAATAATTTGAAATTAATTGAGAAGGTATTTTCACATTACTGTTACCTCCCTTATTGGGATCATTTATATTCTACTACTCATTGGTCATTCCAAAATTATTGAAAATAGGTAGGGACGGAGAATTTATTTTCCTAGTAGGTCCTTCAAAAATCACCTCAACAATGATAATATTATTAACCACTTAAAAAATATATTTACGTAAAATTAAAACACTTATTAACTAATATCATATTGAAAGACTAATTGAAATTATTGATACTTCTTTTAATCATAAATTACCAGCTCTTGGTGGAAAGATATGAGTCTAGTAAACTATTCATCATATTCATTCATTGATTTGTCACCTTGATGAACACATAGAAAATTTAATACTTTCAATACATTCATATTCCTAGGATAATGACACCAGATGAAGATAAGAATAAAATACTCTCATATATTATCCTCCAGTATATTTAAATAGATGATGGACTTCTACCATTCTAAACATGATCCATTAAATAAAATAGTGACACATATTCTCCTATAGGATTTAAGGGTTTCAAATGTGTCAAAAATCACTTCAACCATATCTATCCACTTCATAACCCTTATGGTCCTTGTTCACCACAAAATATAGAAGGGTAATAATTTAGAAACTCTTATACAATATCCAAGAATCATATTTTTCTAACAATGCCAGTCCTTTGAGAGTCTGTTAAGATTTTGTGAATGATAAGACCACACCTATGTCCTTATAAAGACTACTTTTCAAGTTGATACATGATTCATTCCCCCCTTCACATAAAAATATTTTTATGTAGATAATTTTCAAAAAGATAGTATAACCAAAAAATTAATCAATACATACTTCAAATCCCAAAAATAAGGAAACAAAATCCTAAATAAAATAAACCAAAACAAAAAAACATCCTTTATATTATTACAATGAAATCATGGAAGACATATCAAAAATACCATGCCAAAATCACCTATAAAGAATCATGTTCTCAAAAATCAATTATACCTTCAAGTCATACATTTATTTCGAAAAATTTTCACAACACCTTTTATTTTGAAAGATTACAAAGGGTCATGAAACCACTTTTGAGATAAATATGTGTAAGCAAAAATATGAATCTATATATTATAAATATTATCACATATACTTTGAAATCAACTCATAATACCTAAAGATAATAAAAATTCATCTTTTTCAAATAGAAATATCCTAAAATCATTTTTTAATCAAATCATTAAAGATAAAAATTTTAAAATTTCTATAAGAATATTATATAAAACCGAAACATTGTTTTTATAACTGAAAATAAAATAAAGAATCATAAATTATCACCCTAAACTTGAACGAACAAAATTCTTAACATATAAAACAATCAATAACACAAAAAAATAGATTATAATCCGGATTGAAATATAAAATAGCACTAGTGAAAAATAACATGTTTTATTTCCTTTCCTACTATGCATATTTTGGTTTCATGGGTTGTCAGTCCATGTTCCAAGCATGTGTGTTCTATTGAGATTTATCGAGAATGGGTCACACAACATGTGAATGGTTTTATAGACCATACAACCTAACCACGCGCATATAGATTTCTTCCTATATTCACATTAAAACATTAAATTTCAATAAATTACTCTTTATATCTCCTTAAAACTAAAATTAGTTGTAAAACATATAAAAAAACCTCAATAAAGATCAATTATAAAAACAGAAATAAAAAAAACACCCAACCACCATTGGAAACTCAAGGCCCTATAAAAATAAGTGTTTCCTAGAAATCACCACACACATACCTCTCAATATACGATAGTCTAATCTCTTATCTTCCATGTACCAAAAATTATAAGATAATTCTCTAATGTCATTTTTTAATTAACCATTCTATGTCAACTCGATCATTCACCCTAACCACTCCACCCTAAGGCCTGAAGCACATTCTCAATCACCACGGGCTAGAACCAATCACCAGGGGTATCAAATTTATTATTATGAATGATTTCACAATTAAAAAATCATAAATCACACAATGTATTCCACCTATAAATATGGAATTATGAATACACATCATTGACCTAAGTGGACATAAATATGATGATATAATAGATAGAATACAACCAAATTGATCATGACATAATAGAAATAATAATGTAACACTCACTCAAATACCAACAAAATCTAAACTGCTTTATACAAGTTTTTAATCTAACATATGGATGTAAAATAAAAAATGAAAGATAAAGAGGATAATTCAAAACATTCCCCAAATTGATAAAAAGGTCCCATGAAATCATCAAATCTACCACTAGATCAGTCAACGTCACCCACTGAGATTCAACAAACACCTAATTTCCAAAGGAAGTGTTCAACCCAATATAAATTTCAATCCATTATACTTGTAAAAAACATTAAGTCTACCTAAAAACTAATGTCAGTATATATATTGTGACATAATGAAAATTAGGACACAAGTAAGAATCCATACCACTTATTTTATAAGAGAAAAAAGTAATTCTAGTCTAGAAATAAATATTAACATACACTTTTCTTTTTAATTTCATGATTTTAATATTAATAGGACTGTAATTATTCCTTTATCAAACACTAAACAATTATAAAACCCAAAAAATGTGCAAGTTTTACATTTAGAAATATTCAATTGAAAGAAATGATGCTTAAATAGGTTAAAACGAGATCTAAATAAGTTTCGATAAAACATTAGAGTTTCAAAACAAACAAACTCTTTTTTCTTGAAATCATCTAAAAATTCTCAAAACATGACCACGTAAAAATGGAATAACAATAAAAGTATCATAAAGAGTAATCACTTATGATAAGTGATAAATAATTCAAATATTATTATTATAACACTTTTCTCAATCAAACATTTCTCATCAATTCAATTGTATAAATTGATTTTCTAATGAATAAAATTGTATTTGTTTTAATAAGTGATGTTTTTATTACAAGGATGAGTTTATAAAAAAAATTCATAATCGGAAGGATTAGTGTTTGGTTTATAGGAGAAAGGATAATATGAGATACTTCAATTTTAAATTAAAAATGAAATTTATCTGATACTTGGAGAACTATTATATACAAATTCAAGTATCATCCCTAAACATGTAATGATTTTATAAGTATTTATTCATATTAATAAAATGAATTATGATAAAGGAAGTTTTTTGTTATAGTTTATATCATTTTTGGAATATATAAGTGCATTAATCCACCTAAAGAAATTTAATATCTTTGTTTGGGGTATGATAAGTGGGTGGTAATTTTAGGAAAAACCATCCAAAGGATCTTGAGTTTCAAGTCTTATGATATTTGTGTTCAAGGTTTGGGATAAAATTTAAAAGTGTTTTGAGGTGATTGAAAATGAAATAAATTTACTTGAAATACCCCTATTGTAATTTGGAATTATGTACTGAATTTTGTATATTATATGAATTCAGTTTGACCATACTAATTTGAGTGGTTCATTTGAAATTGAGATGAGGAAAAAAAATAGAAAATTCGTGATTGTATACCTTTTCCTTGGAAGATATGACATTGGGGATGTTATAAGTCTTCATCAGGATCTTATGAATTTGAGTTGGACTATATGTTTTTAGTGTACAAATTTGTGAATCCATGATCCTTTAGGGTTATACTTTAGCATATTTCATTGTGATCAATACATGAGCATATGAATTCGACGTATGTATTTTTCAGTATGTATTCATTGAAATACTTCATATTTAGGATCTATGGAGTTGGATGTATGGATTCATAATTCTAAATGACCTAAAATTTATAAGATATAGAGTCACCCATAGGCAGATTGTATAACTTTACAGGATCATATAACATTCATATTCATATGAAAAATCAAAAAATACTATGATTTATAGAATTCAATTTCTAAAGAGGAACAATGTTATTATATTATACTATAATGGTATTCATGGATCAAATTTCATGATTATAGACATTGATAATGATCAAAGTTATGATTGATGTAAAACTATTGAAGGGAGTAGTTGGTAAGCTGAGAAGGTTTCCATTTCATGGAATGAGGTAAAACATCATAGTGTTTAGAATATAGATATTTCAAAAAGAAATTAAATTTTGGATCTCATAGACAGTAAAATAATGAATTTTTTTGAATTTTTGGGTAATTTAAATGAGGATTCTAATTGGGTTCCAACTGTACAAAATCATGGCATATCAATAAATGATTTGTTTTATGATTTTAGGTGAGAGGATTGGATGCATATTTGTTGTATATTTTAATTCATTGTAAATGGAAATTTGGGTCAACTTAAAATAAAATATTATGGGATATATATTGGATCATTGTTTCTTAAGTATTAGTGAGATAAAAAAATTAGAATAATATTTTAAATAGAAAATATATCATATTTGAAAAAGATATCCCATGCTTCTATGTTTTATCGAGTTTCAATAAATGAATTTTTTTAGAAATATTGATAATATTATTATGTGAGTATATAATATATATATAATTAATTAAAGATGTTTTTTGAGAATTTTAAAAGAAAAAGACCCTAATATAGCTAAAAAGGAGGATCGTATGTGTATCGAAGAAGAGATTCATGTGCATCCAAGATGGCCTATATATATAAGGAAGAATAAAGAAGTAAGAAGAGAATAGGGAACACTATAATTCATTTTCACAATGGAAGTGATAACGTTCGATCAATACAACTGGATAACTAGATTTAAGGAATCGGATCAGAACAAGGCTGGAACATGCTACATCATGAGATAGTTTGGGAAAATATCTACTCAAGGGGGAGTTTTTAATGACCCTAAAATATCATTCATGGTGTATTATATTTATCCCACTTGGAGGTGGAATGAAGCTTTTAAGGGATATTGATTCAACTATTGGGATGATATTATAATGAACCTGGTAAGAGGAAACTACTATGCTCACTAGAAGAACAATGATTTTAGGAGATTGTTTTCTGAGAATTTGAAGAAAATATCCATCAAGATATTCAAGAGGTAGCTTGTATAATACTCAAGTGATTATTAATAGAGAAACCAGGTCTTGAAACCCAAGTTAAACCATTAAATGGGTAATCATAAAAGGTAAAACCCAATAAATAATTGTGTTTTGCATCTTTTAGATTATTTACATTCAGGATTTGGGAACTAGAAGTGGTATCAAAGTTATTTTACCTCTAAAAGATCCAACCTAGGTAAAATATTAGAGGATATAAATTCTATCAATATCCAAGGTGTACCTATTTTTGATTGAGAAAAATTCATGGTTGGAATAACCAGATGCTTCCATATTGGCTACCACAAAGTCATGAGGTTTTTGATTCCATGATATTGGTATTTTTACTAATTAGAAGATGTAATGTGATAGATTATGCTAATTAATAAAATATACTTGAAGATGGGAAATCTATAAATTCCATCCTTTTATCTCTATGATAAATTCTATACCAATATAATGGGACTTAAAATGACCAATAAAATGTGGTAAATTTCATAGAATATATATGAATGTAATATAAAGATCACAGAGGAAAAAAATATTTTTTGAGAAATTTTTAAGGAAATATGGATAAATGATGATGTAAGTATTAGTGACTAGTTTTTAAGGGTAAAATAAATTGTAAGTCACATTAGGGGCTTTGGTTATGTATTAAAAATTCCAATATTTTAAAAAATATTATGAGATACATCATTTGAATATTTGATCCAAACATATCCACCTTAGAATAAATTAGTGACTTTTCACTTGACGAGTTACATAACACAGTACTAAATTATGAGATAAAAAATCTATAGTTGTTTAAAATGAAGAAAAATAAATAAATTTCTTGTGAATCCTTGAAAAAAATTAATCTAACGGATAAATGAGTTAAACCATTCTCATATTCTGATGAAGTTGAATAAATTATTAATGGTCATAAGAAGTTCATGTATTTTATCTTCGAGATCATTAATAGTGGGAATGAAAAATAAAAGGTCAAGATTCCTCTAAAATGTAATTGTTTTGTAAGTGTTTATAATTATTCAATTAACTGCCCAAATAATAATGAATTTTAAGCATCTAAAGGAGATGATGAAAAAATGAATTTTCTTAAAGAAGATCTATAAAAATATAAAACACTAACAATGGAAATAATATTATGTTCTCAATAATTTATATAAGAAAATTTATGAATAGGGAATAAATTGAGGAGTCTTCAACATGATATGAGATAAATTTTGAAGGAGTCTCTCAAAATGAAATAACAATAATTTGTATAGTTAAAAGGTGAAAATATACCTCAACAAATAAATAAAAATAATGAGGATGTGAATATAGTGAATATTTGTTAAGAGTTCAACTGGTTTCCTGCCATGAGAAAAATTATAAGCTCAAGAAAATAGTTAAACTATTATAAGAAGAACAAATAAGTGAGTATATTAAAGAAAGTGATCTGAAATAGGATATCCAAATTTCCAAGGTGATTATTTTTAAAAAATATAAGATTCCAAAAGATATTAATGAAAATTTGACTATCATGGAAGAAGAACTTAATGATGAAAACCTATGTGTCTTAAAGCTGAAAAACTTTGATAACCATGAAAGAATACGAAAATAAAGTAGTGGATATTATATATGAATCATCCTAGGTGGGTGGGAAAAAATCCTTGAGAAAATGGTACAAAATTTATCTAAATACTAAATTGATATTGAATCTATTTCTTTCATTTGTATATATTATGAAACCTAATCTAAATATTTTTTGACATAAAAAGTTATAAAAATTTTCTCAAATATTAAAATAAGTAAATATGAGTTTTTAAATAATGAAACCTTATAAAAATTGAAAAAGGATAAAATATTCATTGATAGTATGCATATTTTTCTAAATAGACTCATAGATATATAGAAAAATAAATTTTAAAAGGATAATGTTTCAGTTGTTGAGGTTTGAGATATAGAGCATATGATAAGTAGTACAAAATTTCATTTTAAAAGAGATGGAATGAATCATGGGGGAGAAATCCTAAGAAGAAAAGTATCAGATCTATTAAAAGAAGAAATACCTAATAATGGAAAAAGTTTAAGGCCATTAAACCTATAAGATAGATTTCAGAAGATGATAATGATGAGGAAAAAAGATAGGGGTGACCTGATCAAATTGGTAAATGGTTCTATATAAAAAATTGATAGGAAATAAATCATACTGAATTTCATCAGAAAAAGATAGAATAGAAAATTCATAAGAGGAGGTGATGTGTATGAATAATTAAAAAACATGATAAAGTTTAAATAATGTTCCATTAGTGTTGCTAGATCTGTCCAAAAAGTTGAAAATGAAAAAAGAAAATATCTAAGATATAATATGAATTAATTTCTCTCAACGTGAAGGTTCATCCTAATAACGAAATTATTGAGATAAATTCTAACATCATGTTGTATATAAAGACTAATGGTAGATAGTTTAAATGATGACGCATGAAGAAACCATACATAGATATAAATAGTAGAAATGAGAAACTTTGTTTGAGAGGAAACTCTTAGCCATACTAAATATAATAAAATTCTTCACCAAAGAGAATATTCTAGGAATGAAAATACTATCACAAAGAAAGTGGGAGTTACATAAATTTCATAGAACACAAGATCCACAACAATATCTATAATAGACCAGTACCAAATATAATTTCTTAACCCTAACCCTAGAATAGAAAGAGAATCTAATATTTGATTCCCTCCCGCATAAATGTGAGACACAACATATTTAACCTTCTTATAATATTTATTGAAATCCTCCCAAGGAGATGAAATATTTTATAAAGGAAATAGTTATCCATGCTTGATGATATTAAAAGTTAAAGACTAGTGAAGTTCGATATGAAACCTAGTCTTATTTGTATGCCTTGAAATATGAATCGCTATAATAAAAACATTCATCCCTTCTTTATATAAAATTGAAGTGAAGAAAACCTTATAGAAGTAAGAAATATATCCTCCTTTATAGTCCCTAAAAATACCTTGAATCCATCATATCTGGGATTACCTTTAGAAGCATCTTCAATGTTAATTTTGATCCAATCCTTGAGAGTAGGTTCCCAAATTACTAGAATGTGACCCTTGTAAGACTTGAAATTACCTTTAATTCCTAGCCTAGTATAAACAGTGAGCTCCTTAACAGAGTTTCCAGGAAAAAAAAATATTGAATAAGGCTACCATTATGATAGGATATAAAGTAAATATAATCACATAATAGTGATTGAGGTCCAATACCTCATTATTATATAGGTTCTTGTTCATTGAGATTATCTGGAATGCCTCAACCAAAAAAACATATGGTAGGTTCATGTGTTTTTTCAAGACATTATTTCATTTATACAAGGTTATGATATATTGAATATCAGAAACATTATATAATCCCACTTCAATGTGATCCACGAAAATTATCTATAATAACTTTACAAAAAGAAATTTAAAAAAAGGTTATATGGAAACCCTTCTCTTTATTAAATAATAATTTATTATTTATTACATAAAATTACTCATAATACAACCCAGATAATCGATAATTTAGCGTATTTGGGAATTAGGTACATAGTATAACATCTTGAACCAGGGATATGACAACATTATTGAAAAATTTATTAACAAACTTCTAAAAATTCTATATCATTTAAAATTGTATGGGGTAACATGGGGCTATACATATGAAAGAGGTTAGCTATAAAGCTGAGAAAGGTAATACACATAGAATAACATGATTAAATTGATACATTTTAGGAATTTGGCATATTTATGGTACATAAAATGGGTGAGAATCATAATCAAGAACACAGAGGCATGATATAATATGATAACATAAAATCAACACGGGAAATGTGGAAATAAATTAAAACTCTGCATTATAAACGTAGGTTAAGGATAACTACCAAGAATTCATGGTGGAAAATTTCTTATGATCGATTAGGTTCACTTCATAATCCATTTCATGACATCTCCTGTGACTAAAACATTACCCAATGCATTATAGTTCTAAATAATTCTAGGCGCACCCATCACATTCATTTCATTCTCAAGATTTAGTGTTCCACATAGATCATAAAATCTAGAATCATTTAACATCACTTTTTATTCCATGATAAAGTATTGTAGAATAAATACATGCATTTCCCTAAAAAATTCATATAATTTCTAAAATTTGAACACCCATGATAAGAATTGGGTATGGGTATTCACTACATATTTGTTTGGCATGGAAAAGCATGGTGAAATTTCATCATCATAATAGTGTCAATTAAAGGTTCATAGAAATGTATTACTATAATAGAAAGGGGTTTCTCATAATAGTAAAATCAAATGGATAGTAATAGGGGAAAAAATATTGGAAAAATATAAATTGGAAATATAAGGAATAAAATAATGAAGAAACTTGAATAAATAGGATAAGATAAGGATACCTTACATAGAGAGTGTGACTCCAAAGGCTTGGGAGCAGCTTCTAGAGAGATCGGGGGAAACTTGGTAGGACTCTAGAGTGTGGAAAGTTGATTAATGATGTGATCTAATTATTTTGAGATAACATAAATGGGATATTGGGTGGCTTTATAAAGGAAATGGGAGTGGAATTCATTATTATTTCCCAAACATATGTTTTGAAATCTATATAATAAAATGACCAAAGTCACAAAACTTCTTATAGTTTTTTTCATGGTTTCTACCAAAGAGGGAAAATTTTAATTATTTTATATAGTAATTATAATAACTTAATAAAAATGAAACCCTTACTTACTTCGAAGTGAGTCACAATCTTAAAGGAATGATTTTAAAAGCCCAATATATATTAATGGATTTGTAGGATTCATAAAGGCTTTATAAAATTATTAAAATAAACCTAAAATAAAATTATTTTAAAGGTAAACTTATATTTGGTTGTTAATACCCTTTTTAGTGTTTATCACATCACATATCGGTCATTATGATGTTATAATACACACTGTATATATATACGGTATTGATTTTTTATCAAAAAATTTGAATGTCCCATAAAATTATGAAAATTAACTATTGGATAATTTATTCATTCTAATTTTAAAAATAAAATTCATTTTATCAAAATTATCTTTAAAATATTTTCATTTTTTTACTTTTAAAATTATAATCAATAATTTTTTAGAAATGCGAGGTTTTTTTACAATATAGTTTTTAAACAATTATAAAAAATACAATTCACTTCATAAAAATTATATGAAAACTTATATTTAATAAAAATTATTTAATAATAATTTTTGATTAAAATATTATTTATTTAAAAAATCCATTAATTCATGAAAATAAACTTCTTAATTAAATTGTAATACTAATTAAAATTTTATTTTTTTGTTTTATTGTATAAAAATAAAAATAATTTATAAATTAATGATAATAAGAAAAAAGAATCATTAATATATTGAAAATAAAATATAAATATTCAAATTATTCTGGTTTTGATACATATCCCATTAATACCCCCAACAAATTTTATAAGATTATGGTGCGGGATAGTGATACTTTTATAGGGTATGATCAAACTGGTTGAGGTCATAACTTCTTTTTCCTTTGTCAATTAGATATTTTAAAACCTTATATTAATAATAATCATATTATTACTATTCAATAAATATTTTATAAATGGTTATGATGCATAAAGTTCTTTTAAATCTGATATGATTTTATAAAACCAAATAAGTATAAGTTTTTTTATAAGAATAATACAGAATAATACATTTAATGTAAATCATGAGGGAAATTATATTTATGAATGATAAAATTGTTATAATATCCCCCCTTTAAAATTTTGACCCTAGATATTTTCATTTCACACACTAAAACATATTAGGGTAATTATGTTTCACCACATCCTCTAGTTCCCACGTTACTTATCCAAACATGTGGTTTCTCAACATCACTTTGACCATGTTCATTGTCTTCTTCAATATAAGTTTTTTATCTCATATCTAAGATCATTACTTTATTCTTTTCATAACAGAAATCATTATCCAAAAGTATCACCTCTTGGTTGTGTACTTGTGATGGTTCAGGTATGTACTTCCTCAATAAGGATACATGTTATACATCATGTACTTGAGATGGGTTAGGTGGGAGTGTTAGATGATAGTCCACCACTTCAATATGATTAATTATCTCAAAGGGACCGATGTATCTTGGGATAATCATTTATTTCTTCCCAAATCTCATGACTTTATTCCATGGAGATATGTGGAGGAATAACTAGTCTTGAATTTAAAAACCTAGGTCACGATGATAACTATTATAATTGATCTTATGTTAAATCTGATCATTCATGGTGTTCTTCTAAATTGTAGTAACCATTTCCACCATTTACTTGACCATTTTATGACCTATTAGTTTTCATTCCCCAACTTCATTCCAACATGTAGGTTTTCTAAACCACTTTTAATAAAGGGATCTGTAGGGAACCTTTTGGATTCTTGAGTGGAAACTAGTATTGTATGAGATATCATATAGAGGATTATGTTGATCACATCCTCCCTTAATGATAATTGAGTATACTCTCAACATTTCTTCAAGTTCATAGAGAGTCATTTTATATTGGCCATCAGTTTGGGGGTGAAAATCTGTGATGATTTTCACCTTAGTATTTAGAGTGTGTTTAAGACTCTTCTAGAACATAGAGGTAAGACTTAGGTCTCAATCATATAAAATCAATAGTGTTATTCCATAAAAACTCACCACATATCTAATGTATATCCTTGTAAGTTGAAAAATTAGTAAGTCCTCTCAAATTTCAATCAAGTGATATGTATTTGTAATAAGATCCACCAAAACCCATATAGAATTATTTTCTCTTGATATCATCATAAGACCAATCTTAAATCCCATGGTGATGTTTTTTAATTTCAATACAGGTATGGGTAATTTTTAGATCATCCACTTGTATTTTTTTCTTTCCACCCTCACTTTCTACCATTCAAGACATATTAATTTATATTCTTCAATCTTCTTATTCATATTTTCCCACCAATAGGGATCTTAGATATCGTGATATATCTTTTTTCTGCCTGGGTGGATGGGGAAAGTTTAAATATGTTCTTCATCCAAAAAATCAATCATTATCCCATAATTTGATGGTACACATGGTCATGGCTCAAATCTCACAACTCCTTCATTAATATCGAACATTGAGGATTTCCTTTTTCTTATAGCTCACACTTTCTTATGAATTTCTCACATCATCCATTTAAGAATCCTTTATCTTATTTAGAAGGGGTTGTTGTGAAATAATTTATAAAAGGATTGATGATGTTCCTTAATTTTTGATTCCCATGTTCATCCTTTTTATGTCTAATAAGGCCATAACCTTTTTAATTCTAATAATTTATAAAACTGATGGATCCTTTCTACTTTGAGAATCTACAATTTTTTTTGTTTTTCTCGGATGGTAGTGAATTGAGCATCCATTGTCCTTGATCTTCTCTAACAATCTTCACGAGTTCATATTCAACTCATTCTATGTTAATATATTCTTATGTATTTGTTATTATATATATATATTTAATACTTATTTAGAAAGAAATAATGCATCCATATTTTCAAGGATGAGATTATTGCGGCTAACTCAAGATCATGTGTTGGGCAGTTCTGTTCCTAAACATTAAATTTTTCTATGGAAAAGGATATCACCTTTTATTTATACATTAACACACAACCCAATATATAATTTTAAACATCATTTAATACCAAAAAAATTATTCTCTCATTGGTAGTGTGACTGTCGGTGTAGTGATAAGCCTCTTTTTCAACTCCTTGAATCTCTCTTCACTTTCATAATTCCAAATGAACATTAATCCCTTATAATTTATCTTGGAAATAGGGTTTTACAATCATGGTAAATTTATCAAAAATCGATGATATTACCCAGCTAATCCATAGAAACTATGTACATCTATCACATATTTTAGCCTCATACATCCTTTAATTAATTACATATTTTAAGGGTCCATATATATTCCATTGCATGGGATAATATTCCTTAGGAATGATAATTCCCTCAACCATAACTCACATTTTCTATACATTGCATAAATCTTCTCTATTCATAAGTTCATTACCGAAATTTCTAGATTCTAATTGTTATCCCCTTGATTTGGGTGTATATTATAATATCAGCCATTAAGACAACCATTTTTTTTGAGGTGATCATTAAAGAATATATTCATCATTTCCATGAGTATTTATAATAAATTTTTGAGTTTGAATGTCATTTCTATAAACTCTTAGTGCATGTACCTTGTACTAAAATAAATCTTAGGGATATCCTCCTTCTTCACCATAACATGTTAATACCTCGACCACATATCGCCCTTGGAGAAGTACTGTTCTCTAGGTATATGATCGGACAAGTAATCAATTCATGGATGAGGATACTTGTTTATTACCAATATATTTTTGAGCTCACAATAATCAATTCACGGAATCCTTGAACCATCTTTCTTCGTGATAAAGTGGACTGGTACACCACAAGGTGAAGAACTTGGGCGTATGAACCATTTATCGAGATTATAATATATATTTTTCTTCATAACCACATTCTATACAAAATATATTCTATATAGATTCAGGGATAATGGTAATTCCCCATGTATAAGATCTATTGATAATTCAACCTCTCAACTAGGAGTAAGAACATGAAATTCTTCAAGAAACAATTCAATATATTCCCTCACAAAGGTCATGTCTTCAAGGTTGACCCATTCCTTAGAATTAGTAATTTTATCTAGATACACTCTCTCATATGGAAATAATATCAATGCTTAAGATATTATTATTAAAGAAGATTCATCATCCACCTTGCACTTGTAAATAATCAGGAGTTAATTATTGGTATGGAGGGTTAATTACTTCTTGCTACAATTTATGTGGGCTCTATATACGTAAATCAAATCTAAAAAAATAATTGCATCAAATTCCACAAAAGGGAGTATCATAAGTTTCACTAGGTAGTTCATCCAACATATTTTAATAGGGTGGAGTTATAATCTTGGGATGAAATAATTTACCCATTTTTTATTTTCCATAAAAACATTACTTCCATGCTTTATAGGGGTTTTTGAATAGTTCTACTAAACCTTTGTGTTATGATGGAAGTTATAGAACCATGGATTATATCCCTACTGTTATATTTTTTATTCTTATTCTAACAATTTACAATTCCCAAAATAGACTTGGGATGAGAATTTTCAAACTATTTAACATATAAATGGGAATAAAATAATATTAAAGGTATAACATAAAATTGAAATGTATTTTCTTACCTTACAAATTTATAGGCTTTAAAATATGTTATCCACTATCTATTTTCTAACATAAAAATTTAATTTCATTTTTTCCCATAATAATGGTTTATAATGAGCTTGTGAATTTACCCCTAGTAGTGACAAATTATGTATTCAGCAAGGCCGATTTTCATGTGCCAGTTCCTAGTGGAGTCTAGTTTAATTAGGTGTTTTAAGGTTTTAATCCTCTGAACATTTGTACCAAATACACATCCAATTATTGTATTTAGATTGGGATGTATTTTATTGATAAACCACTTAACATATACTTAGAAAATTTAGATAAGTTTTCTTATACTTATTATTATCATTACGGATTTCTCTAGAGTTTTCTAATCTTAATCCCAAAATAACTAATCTTTCCCTATGATAATAACTATTAAATCCATTATCTTTGTGAAATATTGATTCATGATTTATTACATGATATTAAACATAATATAACCTAGAAGATTGAGATGTATACTTTATTTGAGAATTAAGTACATATTATAACATCTTGAACATGGAATACAATAACATTATTGACAACCTCTTTAACATGCTTCTAAAAATTTTATATCTTTTAAAAACTCAATGAGATAACTTGAGTATATACCTAAGAAATGGGTGGGATATAAATCTTATTAATGGAATAAAAATGGAAAAAAATGAAGAAAGTAATACATGTTATACAATGGACAAATCAATGTGAAAAAAGTGAACACCGTTGATAAGAATTGGTTATGGGTATTCATTTCACATTAGTTTTGCATTGAAAAGCACAGTGAAATTTTGGAAACATAAAAACTTCACATAATGGTTCATAAAAATGGACTGAATAGAGATAAATTGGTCTCTCTTCATTTTGAAATCAAATTAAAAATAATAGGGACATGGAAAAAAATATCCCAAAAATAGAAATTATAAATAGATGGCATAATATAATTAAGAAACTTGAATAAATAGAAGAAGGTGAGGATCACATACCATGAGTGTGTGACTAAAAATGATTGATAGGACATTATATAAATTTTGGGGGAATCTTAGGAGGAATCTGGAGAGGGGAGGTAAAATTAAGGATTTGTTCCAAGGATTTTTTGTGAAGTGAAATGGGAGCTTCTGTAGGTATAAATAGTAAATCAATGGGGAATTCTTTATTATTTATCAAACCTAGGTTTTGAACATTATGTAATAAAATAACTAAAACAAAAAACATTTTTATGTGTATTTTCCATGGTTTCTAAAAAAAGGGGGTTTTTTCAATATTTTATAACTCCAAGGTCTGAACATAGTAAAACAATACCTTTACAAATGTGAATGTGAGTTATACTCTTAAAAAAATTTTGTTAAGACATTAAAATATATTAATGGTTTTGGATGATTCAAAAAGTATTTTTAGAATTAATAATATTAACATAAAATTACATTATTTTAAAGGTTAAATATATATATATGGTGTTGGATACCATTTATAGTATTTATTACATCACTTTTGAGACATTAATATTTCATAGTACACACTGTATATTTATATAGTATTAAATTTTTACTCAAAAATTCAATCATCTATGAAAATTATGAAAAATTAACTATTGGATGACATTGACGTTCTGATTGAAAAATCATATTACTTCTATAAAAATATTTTTCTAAATATATGTATTTTCACTTATAAAATAAGAATTGATATTTATTGATAAATGTCCGGTTTTTTTATAATAATAGTTTTTAGAACCATATAAAAATTACATTTGACTTCATTAAAATTATATAGTAACATATATTTAATAAACATTATGTAGTAATAATATCATATTATAATAATATTTATTTAAAAAAGACATTAGTTTATCAAAATAAACTTCTTATTTGATATTAAATACAAATTAAAAATATAATTTCAGTTTTATTGTATAAAAATGAAAATCATTTATAAAGTAATGATAAGAATAAAAAATGAACATTATTCTATTTATAATAAAATATAAATATTGTTATTATTATGGTCTTGATACACATCCCTTTAATATACAATAAAATTACATAATTGTAAGGTGCGCGACAGTGATACTTCTGTGGGGTGGTTCGGCCTACAAGGTTTTGGTTGTGATCTGATGAGCTTGATATTCTCCCATAAATAGTTTTACTCATGTTAATTTTTCTAGATATTAGCTTAGAATTTGTGAGGGGAAAATCCAATTGGCATTATCTCCCTCAAAAGCTCTAATAAATGGACTTCATATGGTATGATCCTGCTAGTTGAGGCCATGAATTCCTTTGTCTATTTCAATTGGATTTGTTAAAACCTTATATTTATATTAATCATATGATCACTGTTCAATGACTATATTATCAAAGGTAATGATGCTTAATAGTTTTTTTAATCTGATTGGATATAATGAAACAAAATAATATAATGTGTTGTCTATATCCATAAAACATAATAAGGCATTTAGTTTAAATCATAAGGGAAATTAAATTTAGAAATTCTCAGGTTGTTAAAGATTATAAATGTAGTAGAGGCCCTAGTAAAAAATGCAGTACCTATAGCACATACTGATCATATTGGATTTAAAAAAATAATCTATGTAAAGCTTGTGGTAATCCATTTTCTATAATAGGGTGAAATTATATTGAAAATTTTATTTATTGTAAATAGGATATAGGTTGGTAATCATAACAGTTGACCCTCCTATAGGGAAACTATTGAACTTATTAAATTTAAGATATCTATGTAGATATGTCTCCCTAACCAAAGAATAATTTTTTGGTATTAATTGGTAATTATAAACATACTTTTTATGGAAAGAGGATGATAATCCATAGATGTTCCAAGAATCTCACTGACATTGAAATCTGGGTGCTGAATCTAATCCTAGAACTCCTAAAAAAGTAGCTCTCATCTAGTTATCCATCAAGAATTTGAGGTATGAGTTGAGGGATCCCATCCATCCACAATTACTCATGGATTATTTTTAGGCCTTCATTAAACAGGTTCATATAGAATAAATGTGATAATAGAGTTTATTAGTTACATGGTTATTAATGATTCTTTTCTTTAGAATAATACTACTACTCTGATTTTCAACCATAAGTCTCTATATTAGCTATACATTCAATGATTCATTGAATTTTTCTAACACCCAATTTTATCATAATTGTAATATTTACATAATATTCATACATTTGAATAAAAAATATATAATAATTCCCACAATTTACGTGTTGGTTTGAAATGGAACCATAATGATCAAATATCTTCTCTATATTACTATTATTCTTCAACCTATCATAAAAATAAGATGAAATCTCTAGAATAGAAAATATGTGTAGGACCATTGATCCCTCTAACATATTTTATAGTTGTTATGTTCCCATTTTGTACAAAATCATGGATACACTGGAAGAGATAAACATACATGATGCTAAATATTATGGTATAAATAAGGTCTCCCCTCATTATTCCTTTTCTTTTTATGTAAACTAACATTAATGGAATTAATGTAACCAAATATAGGGGTATCTAGATGAGTTTTTACAATTGAAAAGTGAGAAAACTCTCTCCACATGAAATAAACTAACTACTATAATGGTGAAGAGATTAAATCCCTCATGGGGACAAAAACAAAAATGGAAGCAATCAAAATATCTATCTTCATTCAATCTGTAAATTTTTACATCCAAAAAAACCTGAGGTTTAAGGTATTTCAATCACACTTTCCATCATTTTATTTATTATGATAACTCTTTCAACAAAGGGAGACTATTTGTTGTTGTGTGTAGTAAGAGAAGGGGGTAATATGTCTTGAAAGAGATTTTTTTTGAATTTTTTATGTTGAGTACAGGATATGAATTTTTAAAAAAAAATTAACAACCCCTTAACTGAGATAATTGGATGTTATATCACCTTCTCAAATGTTATGAAATTTTATTGAAGACTTGGTTATTTATCTCTAGTATTCTACATTAGGTTAAACGTGTAGAATTATATTGAATCAACTAAAGTATCTTAGATATGTTTTGTGTTGTTCCATCCTTCTATTAAAACTTTATTATGCTATACATCATATTTAAAGTGAGAGAATGTGTTTTTATATTAAAACATTTTCTCTATAATAATAAGAGAAAATGGGGGATGTAGGACCTCTAAATTCCATTTTCATTTATTGTAAATGATGAGAAGACGAAAATAGTTAATGGACACATATAGATATGGATAATTAATTGTATACTAAACAAATACAAAGGTAGAAATTTATGTTTTGATTCATAAGATTATATTTTTCATTAAGTTAGGTTTCTAATATAAGGATGAATACAACAATATGTGTGGGATTTCTAATAAGATGTATGAGATGAGATAATTCTAGTATAAGTGGTAAATTAAATTAGGTTGGTACATGAAGAACTAGGCTAGACAGATTCACATAGCAAGCCGTAACATGTGATGATTGTTTGATCTGGTCTTCATGGTCAAATAGTGACTTATGTTAATGGGATTGTTCTTATATTGTCCAAATCAGTTTTGAAATTTGTTAGTGTACCTATATATATGGAAGGATTTAAGATCTCTATTTGGATTACGAAAAATGGTAGTAGTGTAATGAGAAACCATCCAAAGGTACTTGAGATTCAAGGGTATTGAGATAAATGGTCTAGAATTTTGGATAATGTTAGGAAGTGATTAAAAGCATATTAGAATGGATAAAGTTTAATTGAAATATCACATAGGTAATTTATAATATATTTTGACATTTCTCATACTGTGTGACTTTAGGATGATTGTAAGACTTTGAGTGGTTTGTATGGACATAAGTTAAAATTGGAAAATGGAAAATTCATGAATACAATATTCTTTCTATAGAAATATAACATTTAGGATATCTTAAAACTGTAATAGGATCTTATCAATTCATTATATGAATTTTTTTAGACTATATTTCTCCAATATATGAATTTTTGGGGCCATAATTCTTTAGTATCATACTTCAACATATGTCATTGAGAGTTAGGCATAAGTGTATGACTTCACTATAAGAATTATACACTATATGTAGTAATCATTAGACTTAGTGGATCTGATTACATAACCTCAGTATTCAATATTTCTTCAAATTCATACAATTTAGTGGCACCCATAGGATGCAAATATGATATCACAAGATTTTATGACTTTCAATGTCATACAATAAACAGAAAAATTCTATGATTTATATTATTCAAATTTTAAATTGAAATATAATTAGATGATTCTACTATAATGGTCTTCACGGATCAAATACCATGATCATTCACTTGGACCATGGTCTAATATAGATTGAAAGAATCCCAATTAAGATAGTTGTTATTAATATGAGAAGTGTTCCACAATTTAGAAGATGGAACCACATCATATATATATGAACATGGAGATTAAAATATGAAATTAAAGTATAGATCTCATAGATTATCAAATAAAGATATATACTAAATTTTTTGGTCTTATAAATGGGGATAATAACTATGTTCCAACTAGAGAAAATCATGAGAATATAAGATAGATTTTAGTGTCAAATTTAGAGCATTATGAAGACCAAAAAAGTTATATTAACTAAAAATATAAGATTATGAGTGATCTATTAGATTGATTAAATCCCCATGATTAGGGGTATTTATGTCTTATGGATAATATTTTAATTATAAAATATCACAAATTTGAAAAAATAAGATCACTTACTATTGTGATTTATGCTGTTTTAAAAAAAATATTGATAAAAGTATTTATAATGTTTTTATCATAATGTGTAATATAATTAAGAGATGAAATATTTTTGTTGAGAATTTTAGAAAAAAAGTGACCCTTCTACTTTTGAAAAAAAACAAATACCATATGTGTAGTAAAGGAGATAACTATGTTCATCTAGAAGATTATATGTGCCAAAGGATGAAAAAACAAGTAATAATATAAGGGGATCAACTATGATATGTTTTCATAAAAGTGAGAAAGTTTGAGTGATCCAATTGGAGAATATAACAAGGGTATATTAAATAAACTAATGACAATTCCCGCTACATGATAAGTTAGTGAAATTGAATACTAGTTCTAGGAGTAGTTCTAGAGGACCCTTATTGTATATTGAGGAGGCCATATAAAGATACCACTGGGATGTGGAAAGAATATTATTATGATATGGATTTAATTAGTGTGATTCCTATATTAAGAACCCTTTGGAAGGTTATTACTATGATTTATTGAATAAAAAAAATTTGGGAGATTTTCTACTGGGTATTTTAAAATATTATCCTATATTTTTGGAATATAGCTTATACTATACTAAAGTGATTCATAGTGGAGAAACAAGGTATCCAAATAATATCTTAACATAGAAATGAGTAGTCTTTAAAAGATGAAACTTGTAACCTATTATGTAGTATAGCTTCTAAATTCTTAATATTAAAGTAAGAATGAGAGACAAAAATAGGATTAGATTTATGCTTTAAAATACTACAAAAAATTGAATTTATAAGATATATTTATAATAATAAAAGGGATAACTAATTCACCCTATCCCCCTATTAATGATCTCACATGACATATGAATTATATAAATATACCAATAAATAAATTAATTCACATTCCATATATAAGGAAATCATAAAATAGTACATAATACTCTTCTTTATTCATTACCATGGGACTAATGACATAATTATAAAACATTCTTATGTGGAACCAACTGCATTATAAGTTTTAGTTCCAATGGAAAAAAACTTATATACACTTTCTCTATCATCATTGAGGTAACCCCATTAAAAAGGTGGATTATTTTTCAAGGGGTCACCATACAATGCATAATCTTAACTAACACAGTACCCATCTCTTGATTTCACACATTGTTACCCAATATTCTGCTTTAATTTTTTTAATTTCTGAGGACCAATTTACCCTTCCTCAACCAAATAACAGTAAGAAAATATATTAAATTGTTTCTCAAATTCAACATTCTATCCTACATCTGAAACCCCTTTAATTAATATCCCCAACTCATATATAGAAACACCAATCATTAATCTAATCATTAATAGTACAAAAAAACATAATCCATATATATAAAACGGTGCTCAATAAGGGTGTAGTTTATAAAATTTGAAATCCTTTTACATAAAGTTCCTAATGTGACTTTTATTTAATCTAGTAATCATACACATTGAATACATTATTGAAAATGCACTTTTAAACAAGGTCAAATCCAAAAAAAACCAAAAATTAATTAATGTATAATAAAAATATATAAATGAACTCAATAACACATTTTTACAAATCCATAATACCCTTTATAAATTGGGAAAACTCATAAATTAATGAAAAAACATTTTTTAAAATTCAATATATGTTTGAAAAATCATATATAAATATTTATTTTTTAGAATAACTTTATTGAATTAAAAACCTTATTTTTTCCAACATTTTCCATTCATGCATATATATTTGTAATATAAATTAAAATAAATTATATGTTCATCCCATTATATCATATAAAAAATTTGAAATTACTTTTGTTCTTTGATAAAAGCATTTTACGTATCTTATACTTTACTTTTCTAGTTAGAAACAATAATTTTCAAAACCTAATCAATAATTTAACTCCCAAATAAAATAATGGTTGTGAAAAAAAACATATTACAACTGATGTTATCATGTATCCCTAAATGAATATAATATGTATAGGTCATTATTGTAAACTTGTAATCCCTAGAAAACAAAAACAACCGATTTATACAACCGTAGACTTGAGGTTTTGCCACCATGGATGATAATTTTAGAGAATATGGGAAATCTAGGGATGAACTAAAGAGAATAAAAATAATAAGTATGAATAAACCCTCACCTTATGATTTAGATGAGTAACCAATATGATATCAATAGTAAAATACTATGAAAACAGTGTAGATGGTGATATTTAGCTTCATAAGTTCTCTTAGAAATTCCATTTTAAATATGGAAGAAAATAGAGTAATACCTAATTACAAAACCAATAATGTCTAAAATAACCACTCTCAAGTAATTTTTCTAGTTTGATTATTTATATTAATATATAGTGTGGTAACTATGTGACCACCACATTAATTTAACTATAGGATGATACACACCATATTTGTATGGTTTACAAATCTATTTGTTAACTATGCAGTTTGGAAATGTTTCAAAATTTTATTTCACTTCATCTCAAAACACCTGGTTCTCAAGGGAATAGGTAATATTTTTAATAAATTCCCATAAAAGAGATATCAAGGTGTTACACTATACCGATTCCTAGTTACTTCATGTGGTATCAGACTTAATCATGTTCCATATAGTTGGATTTATTTTTATATCCATTTTCTTTTTATTATACTAATATGAAGTTTAATTAGAAAATATTTCAAAAGATCTTTAGATGGAATAATTTATCTCCCATTCCTATTAAATATGAGATAGAGGTTTTGGCTAAGGCTCTAAAAACAAGAAGAAAAGTTAAGAAATGATTCCTATAAAAATAACAAAAAGAAGATGAGGAAACATAGATACTAGAAATCAATCAAAGTGGTTGTTTATATAAATCTATTGAGAATGATTTTATAGAATAATCAAGTATAAGTTGTTAAGTGTATGTGTAGGTTGAATAACATGGAGATTTTTATTTTAATGTTGAGTATTATCCTAAAATAGTAACTATTGAAGTTATAACATATATAATTTCATACAATAAGGGGATATAGGATTGGAAATCCTAATTAGAGTTTTATGGTGATTCAATGGAAGATGTATTGGCTAAAATGTTTTAAAAATGAAATACTCACCTTGAACATATATAATAAAAAGAAAAATATATATCACAGTTTAGTGAAATATTTTATCCAATTTAAGAATAATACAAAAGTGTTTCTGTTTTGTGAAATTTGTGATTGAGAATGCTTTTATTAAAGTGATCCATGATTTAGAAATGTATAAAACCTCGAAGAATATCAATTATTATTACCTAGAAATTAAATGTGTGGTTATAAATGATCTTAAAAATTTGTTGGTATAGTCAATTTAGATTCATTAAGATTTGATTTAATGAGTGAGTAAATAATGTAAATATATAGTAAAAAATCTAAAGACTAGAACAACACTCAAATTTTTAGATATCATTAGTTAGAGGTTAATTTGAAGAAAAAAACATGCCAAATGTTAAAAAACTATAAAAAGAATAATCAATTTCATAAGTGTTTATAATAAGAATATTACATATAAAAAGACTATTTGTTGTGCTAAGAATAAAATGACATAATCAAGATAAATATCTACTATATTCATGATATTTGTATTTCATGCATATGTTTTAGTGTATTTTTTTATAGTAATTTATGTAATATAATTGATATGACTTCCAATCTTTGGAATCTTTGTATTTATTTTTGTTTTATAGAAGGATACATACAATATTTAGAAAACAAACCAAAGTAAATGATTTTAAGTAGAAAAATACACTTAACACCATGATGCAAAGTGATGTGGCATGACACCATAATATTGATGTCGAAATCCACCATCATTTGGAGTGGAAGAAGACTATATAACCTAGAGATGGATGTTTTGATGACATTAACCCAATACACAATGTGACCATTTCTAGAGAAGCATCACCCCAGCCAACTATAAAATGTATATTCACAACCTATGACATTACACATCATGAGATAAAATCACTTCATTAAAGTTTCAAGATAGAAAATATATGGAAAAGCCCCTACCACCACATTTCACACATCGGGTAATCATTACACATCATGAACCCATCAGAAGTTTTGATTTTTATACACTCACGGATGAGGGTTTGATTAAAATTCCTATATATACACCACTCCAGCCACACATGAGAGATATCGACATTGACATGGTAATGGTGATTAATGACAAAAAAATTGTTGAAACCCTACGGTTTCTTCTCTTCTATAGGTTATATTTATTTTTTCTTCTCACCATCTCATGTATAGATAGATGGGTGATTTATTTGTGTTGTGGAATGTTTTATAAACAAGGATTTAATATATAAGGTATTTATTTTTTATTATAATTAATGTTTGGATTATAAATTTTTTCTACATTCCTATTTATTATTTGGTTTTTTTCTTGAACATTTTAATAAGGGTTAAGAAGTGTGTCTAATTTCTTTATTTCTTTAAGCATGACTATTACCTGAGTTGATTGAATACCTTTTTTTATGTTAGATCTAGGGTTTTGAATTCTTCCATGACTATTAGGATAGTTCTTACCCTATTTTTAGATAAGTTTTATAGTTAAAATTTACTAACAATCTAATGTACCTAACCCTGAGAAAATGAGAGTTTATGTTAGAGAGCATTTACTATGACCATTGGAGTCGCTATGACCTAATTCTGATGACTCCATGATTATTAATTAATTATTTTATACCTTTCTATCCCATAAACGTAGATTCATTTCTAACCAACACCATTTTTATATTTTATTCTCCCACATTCAACACCAATAACATGCTCAGTATCTTAGATTCAACTTCTGAATATCAAAATTAGTTTAGGTATTCGTTATAGAGTTAATATTTTCTCCAAACCTAACTCTGTGGGTTCGACCTCATACATGTATATCCTATATTAACATATAGAATATTTTTTGGTTTTATTCATGTTATAAATTCATAAATTTAGTAACCCTTCGATAATTAATGACACGACATTGGGCATCGATGATCTAGGAATAATGTAAACCATTTTTTTGATAAATATTTTTGTAATAATGAATTTTTGTCTATAAATAATGGTTTGAAATGAAATACTAGAAACAAATGAGTTAAAAAATGTTTTTAAACCTACCATTTTCTCAATGGTTAATGTGAACATGTGAAATCAGAATTAGTCCCTAATAAAATATCAAAATATTATCTTTGTTCTAAAATAGTGATGTTTTAGATCTGTACAGACTACAACTAAATGAAAACATAAAAAGTTTTACTAGTCATTGTTTATATTGTTGAAAATTTGGATATAATACTATTGAATGTTTGAAAAATATTCAAATTTATGAATATTACTAAAAGGACAATAACAAATTGTATTAGAGTAGAAGAAAAGAAGAATTACTCTATGTAGATATTGAATTCATTTATAAAGATGAATTTGACAATCCAGGACATGTTTGTGTGCCTTAAGAACTTCTGTTATTACTATAAGAGGAGTTATCGTAGTTATGATGACTTATCATATATACAATTAAAACATAACTCAAACTCTGATTATAATATAAGATCCCAATAGTTAAAGAAATAAAGAAGATAAGAAGAGAATTATTCCATGGGGTATAAAATGATGATCAATTTTGATTAAATTATACCATAGAAGAATGTTAAAAAGTTTGTCTCATCGAAAAAGAAGATATGATTCTGTTATGGAATAAGGAACACATCACGAAAATTTGAAAATAATCTATAAACATCAATATTTGTGAAATAAATCTAAATTAGACAAATTAACCAATTCAATATAGAAATTAATGGATTGGTTTAGTGGGACACATCCTTGATGATGAGTTTGAGAGATTAACTTAAAAGGTTAATCAGAAGGAAACTAAAAATATATGTGGAAGGTGCATAATATCTAGGAATATAGTTAAAAAATTCAAAACTTTGTTGTATGGACAAGATGTATTGTGAAAAAACATAAGTAAATAATTAGTGGATTTTTACAGTAACAATAATTATTTGAAAAATGAGTCCACCCACAAAAATATGATTAAGAATATACTTAATGCTTAACCATATTTCCAAATGGGTAAGAATGTTTTCATAAGTTAGAGAATGTAGAAAATTTTATTTTCTTATTATATGAATAAATTTAAAAAGATCAATAAATACATGCTTCAAGAAGATGTTTATATTTCGAAAATAAAGGCTGAAGCTAGCATAAATCATTATTTCCATTTTATAAAATTCATAGAAAATAGTCTTTAGGTTGAGATCCAAGTCTCAACCTCGTTACTCTAACTGATAAAAAATGATAAATCACTGAATTCTCATATATATTATGTTATGATTTATATTCAAGGAAATTAAGGTCACCCATGTATTCTGGGAGAGACTTAAACAAATTAATATTTTGAATGTAATGTATAATTTTTAAATATATCCATTATAGAGTATTTAATTCAACAAATATTATGCAACCTCTTTATAAAACTTAAATACGAATAAGTGGGGACAAATTTTTTTGAAGATAATTCTTTTAGGGGGAGTTAAAAATATGAATATCCAACCAAATTTTGATTTTTTTTCATTGTATAATTTTTAATTATAGATGGTAATTTAATAATCTAATGTTTCAGTTATGATGATAAAATTATCATTTATGGATATGGATTATACAAAATATTTTCATTAATAGGGGAATGGTTGTAAAAAAATAAATTGAAAAGGGATAATACATTCTTTCACTTGAATATTTTTGATGTGTTCATCGAATATGAGTGTATATTATATATTTTGTGAAAACTCTTCTTGAAAATACCCTAGATAAAAATTAATATTTTTATGACATTAGGGATAGTTTATATACCCCTCAGTGTTACAATGACATGTTTACTATTTTATTATACATCACAGCATGAATAAATGTTTCATAAATGGTTTACATGTATTCCCATAGAGAATGTATTCTCATGATGGTTTATTATGTTATTATTCCACACTCAATGTTTTTAAAACAATTTAAGTGATAATATAGAAAACATGATCATTCAATAATTCCAAACAACTTTTCTAAAATTTGGATATGGAAATTCCATACATTTCATTTGATGAAATCAACATAATAATGATTGTAAGTTTATCAAGATTCATTATGATTTGACCAAAAAAATTATTATATAAATATCCTAAGAATATAAATAAGTTCATTTGTGCAACAAATATGGAAGTTTATATATCTAATAGTAGATGAAAGAATAATTGGGATGTTCTAGGTGTGAGAGTTGTGCGGTGGAAGAAATGAAGCTAAAGTAGTTTTAGAAGGATGATATTGTGATTATTATAAGATATTCTAATGAGTATCATTAGAAGATATGATGAGTGAAGGATAGAAAATTTATTTCCTATTATAGTTAGTCATTTTGGGGTGTATAAGATAAAAACTATATAAAATTAATTATTGAAAACTATTACATTCTAAGAGATGAAATTATAAGTAATGTTGGATGAAAAGGGTGGATATTCATGAAATCATGCATATCCACATACAGGTTAAAATTAACAGATGTTAATCATCATGAAATATACATGTCATGGAAGTTATATATTGGATAATCAATGTTTTTTTATGTTTTTTACGAAAACCATACACATTTTTGAAGCAGATGTGTCATGAAAACAAGAAGTGAAACAAATTTACATAAAGGGTTACTAATTTTCCAAAATACCCCCTAAGGACATCATTAACATGTAAAATTACTTGAAATGGATTTTTATAAGGGTTAATCTCTCAGTATTAATGTAAGTACCACCTAATAGGATTCCTTATGTGATACACACCCTTACCACATTTATTTTATTTGAATGATTATTTTTGATAGTATACTATGTAAGTACGTATAATGAATGACATTTTCATGAAGATAGTTCTGTAAACATTTAGTTTCATGAAATTGAATTGAAAATCTAGTTAATAATTATTAGTGTTAAATAATTTAATAAATAAGTTACATAAAAGAGAATATAGAACAACAATTTTCACGGTTTTTAAAGTTGATTTTACTATTTTATATGTTTTGGTCACTAATATAGAACAACAATTTTCACGGTTTCTACTGAGTTCTTGATATTGAATTTGTGAAAAATAAAAATTTATTTTTCAGTGTTGTTATATTTTAAATATTGTTTTTCTTACAATAATTTGATAAAATTAAGAGTTAAGGAACCAAAAGTTTTATATAATGGACAAAAATCCAAATTTTTTATATCATTTGAATGTTAGGTTAATTAAATTGTGTAGAATAGATTTTATATATTTTGATTATAAAATCAGATAAGTCAGAATTTCAATCTTCTGAAACTTAAAAATAGAATATTTCTCATTTTAATAATCATAAACATGAACCTTTAATAGTACTTAAATACACTCTATTTAAAAATAGGTTTGTACTTTGATGTAGTGAAATCAAAGATTCTATTGAAGATCTTATTTAGAATGAGGTTTTTTAAAGATTACTTGGAGGCTTTATAATCTTTTAATTCATATCTAGAGATGGAATCACCTAATTAATATATATATATATATATATATAATTTAGTTTAATATTATACTTTCTCTTCGGTTTAGGATGATACATTCCCCATTAAAAAATTTATGATAATAGTGGATAATATTTTTCTCACACTGAACCCAAAAACAGGTAGCAGATAGTCTCCCATATTGCGAGAGAAGCTTGAAAAAATTTCATGTGCAATGCTTTATTTACATATAATATTTTATGTGGTTAGAATGTGTTTAAGAATGTAGGATATCCATTCATTCAATATGATATATATGATTGGGAAAAAATGGGTATAAATTTAAGTTAAAAGAAATTGGTAAAAATAAAACATACTAATCCCCCCCCCCCGATGCAACATCACCCATTCTTTGGAACATCAATTATAATATCAAATTTTCAATCCAATCATCACATGTGACTTCTTAATAAAATATAATAACAATCCTCTAGGTCATCTCAATCTCTATAATAAGCATATATTTCAACTCTCAATAGAAGTCATAACATGTTCAAATAAGTCTTTCATATAAGTAGCACTTCCTTATAGAGAATATAGATAGTTAATTTTTCTCACAACAGAAAAATAAAACTACGTAATAGAGGAAACCTTCTCCCCTTCTCTCCTAAGATCTCACCCAAAAATAAGTTCAAAATAATATTGGGATAATATCCCTATTTTTAATCTTAGATTTAAATTTATATAATATTGGTAATATCTTTTATTGTCTCATGATGTTTCATAAACTTTCATAAAAATATATAATAACATCAATCCTTGTCTTATACTCTAATAAAAATGATATTGAGACTATTTAACACCGCATTCAATGAGATCAAAAATAAAAAAAATCACCCAACGAATAAAGGAAGACAATTCTTAGTCAAGAACAAGTGAATAGTGTATTATTTGGATGATGGTGAATCATTTCACTAATCAGACATCAATATAGGATTTCTCACACCATCCAAAGAATTTTCACATACCTGAGAATAATTTATGCATGATTTCTCTTAAATGGTTCACAACACACCAATAATATTACATAATATAGTCAATATCACCAAGGTACTAGATTCTATCATTACCCGAGTGTACCTCATAAGATCCCATTAAAATCCTATCATGAGGACACCCATTAGACATTCTATCCTAATCCAAATACCATATTACTAATTAAAATTTTATCGAAAATCATGTATAATCATTTAATATTACATCGTTAGAGAAGCAAGATGAGGCTATATAAATTAAGAGAACCTACAAAAACATACATACTTTTAAAATTGGGAAATGTCCATAAAAGGTTAGTTATAGAAAACCATTTTCTAAAATAGGAAATAATTACATTATATTAAAACACAAGTACAATATAACTTTTACAAACATTTTAAATAGTATCTGATGCCTTTTTTACTCACCTGAAGTCCATGGAAATTTTTATTTGTGAAAATCATTATTGAAAATATCTTAATATAGATTTTGAAATATAGTTATAATATTATCCCTTTTAAATAACCATATTCCTCAAAAATTAGATTTCAAAGTCATTCTTCTTTATAATATTGTTTTAAATGATAAACTATTTACTTTTTGAAAATCTATTCAAGTATCAACTAACACCTCAATGAAATATATAAGATGGAAACTGTATTTTTTTCTACTAGGGAACTACCAAATGAATTATTTATCCAAGTGTATGTGAAAATTTCTTGAATATTAGGACAACATTTGTTGATCCCATTTTAAGGATTAATATAATGTCATAAAGACACGATCATTATAATAATAACAACACATGAGTATAAAATAACCAATATTGGATCCTAAAAAGATCAAAAATATCAATTTACACAATAATTATAACCTACATACCTCAACTAAAATTTTATTTAATTATATACACTCATAATGTGTTTCTTCGATTCAAATGAAAATTATCTCATTAAAAATCTTAATTTATCAACCACAAAATAATATATAAGAAAAATATATTTTCAGGAAAAAGCTTCTAATTGGCATACTAATTCCAAAATCCAAAGAAATTAGGTAGATATTCACCCCCATATATCCTTGATCCTATAATGAGAAAAATTCGAAATTTATACAATACAATCCATTATCAATTTAATATAAATTCAATAAAAACTCGATGAGAGATGTACCTATATCAAAATTGAATTAAATGACATATATTCAACCTCCCCAAGATTCTTCTAGGAATAATGATTAAAAAGATTATCAATTAAATGTGATTACACCATCCTATGATAGAATCAAAATCTAAATACCTAATAAAAATAACCCAAATCAAAGAAGAAAAATGAAGTATAGGGAATAGAGAATAAGAGAGAGACACTAACAGATAATAAATAAAAAATATCATAAATTTAATTGATTATATGGAGGGAAAAGAGGAGGGGGGAATTAAAAATACATCCTCCCCCTTAAATGTAATTTTGAAGATAGGAACCCTCAATTAGGGTTCTTATTTTTAGAAAAAACCTATTAAAACCTATTTTTTCACTCAGTAATCTTGGTTCTAATAGGTTCTCAATAGATATCCAATAGTAACCCGGTGGTATAATTTGGGCATGATATAATACCATCAACTACTAAATGACCAACTATGTGTAATATCCGCACTCATTTCTCTACTATATACCTGGTAGATTCTATATCTACCTCTAAGAATTCTTCTATTACCTTACACAGAAGATTTCACTCTATGGATTTATTAAATATCCCTTTATTTCCAAAACCAACTTTTCAAAATTATAAATTTTTTATTACATACCTTCATAAATATAAATTCAAAATATTCAAAAAACTTATATGAAATTCTATTTGGGATTCACCTTCCTCTAATTTTACTAACAGTTGATGACATGGGTCATTGTAATAATCACCAAGTTGTTTCTATCCTTTATATTTGTTTCTTATTATCCTATAGTATCACATGGTTAAAACTTCCATGATACATGTCAAAGATATATTTCATTTATTCATAAAGTAAATCTAATAGAGGGGATTTATATATATAATTATATTTTTTGTCTTTACGATTATTTTGTTTTTTTGGGTATTTTATTCAAACAATTAAAATATATATAACAAAATATATAACCATTAACAGGGTATTAAATATAATTTTTATAAACCAAGTCATATATAATGGACCTTATTGTTCTAAAACTCAAATTTAAAAAAAATCATGTCCTTCTATTTTATTTATTTCAATTTTCATACATCTATAAAACAAATAACAAATTAGTGAAATTTATTCCCTATAATTATTATGAAATGCATAAAATATTGTTAACATATTTTTACCACACCCTTATATAATGATAAAAATATTAAATTTTGTAATTAATTGCTGACCTTATTTTTATTCTATTAAAAATCATTTTGTATTCAATAATTGTGGAGATATGAACGAATAACAACTTGTATGCATGTGTGTCCAATTGAGTCCACGTTATAATTTCAAATCTATTTTTATCCCTTGAAGACCATGAAATACCTAATATATGAGACTTAATACAAGACAATAATTCCCTAAATACCAATATATTAGATACTTTTTCATAAATATTATTCAAATAAAGAATAAGGGATGGGTTTTCATGATTTACTTGGGAGAAAGTCTACTATATAAGAATAATTTTTCGGGAGTGTTCATTTATTCATGGGTAGGAGAGTTTCACATTTCAAAATGAAATTTAATAGTATTTCACTTTTTATTTTCTACAAATAAATATCCATATGAAAAAATATAAAAATATATCTTCAAAAGAATATGTGGTGAAAATAAAGTGAATTATTCATTTCAATTTCTATACTGACGTTGATACTAAGAGAAAGAATAAGAAAAATGTGTGATAGTTGATACCCTTATACATGGAATTATAGAGAGGATTTTTCAATGATCTCCAATTTGTATCTCATGTTGTATTTTTAGGGACAAACTCCTTTAGATATTTTTAAATTTTTACACTATTACCCAAATTCCAACACCCTTATAAGAACCATGTAAAATTTATATAGTTCAAAAATTATCTTGTATCTATAACTGAGAAATCGATAATCACTATAAGATTTTGGAAGAATGAATAAATTGGAATTTTAGAAAACTATTTAAATTATATACACTTGATAAAATAAAAAAAATAACCATGAACGTAGGTTGTTAAAGAGTTATTGATAGAAAATTGGTGGTTAAAATTAATAATAAAGGATAGAAATGGAATTGAAATCCTAGAATTGATTAAAATGAATGATATTTTGATTGTATAAGTTTTAAACTAATTTATTTATTTTTAAATTTCTTCTAGAAGTTTAATTTGGTATATAATTTAATTTTAATTAACTAATTATATTTTTCAAGGAGTGAAATGATTAAGTATGAGAGAATTATTCAAAAAAAATGTAAGCCTGTTTAATTATTTATATTGATATAAAACCATCTCTAATAATTGTATTATTAAATTAATTTGAATCATTTATATTAAATTGGTATTTTTATAATAATTGTAAAATTAGTCAACACTAAAATTTTGTTTATTTATTATTAATTTTGTATTTTATTAAAGGCATGAACCCAATTTTTTTGTGTTTTAAATGTGATGGAGAATTTTTTAAAGGATATTTATTTAATATATAAAAAATAAATGATTATATTATAATAAAAATTAGTCATATTATTGAGATCTAGAAAATATAAAACTCACATAAGATTTATATTTCAGAGTGTAATTCTATGAAACATTTTTTAAAAATATGTGAAGATGTTTAATTTTTGTAATAATATATATATGTAAAAACATAATAATGAATGAGTAATGTAAAAAATTCAGGATAAGTAAGTTATTATGGTAGTTATATATGAATGATTCGGAGATTCATAATTGAAAAAATAATAATTAAACTATAAGTATATGTGTGAAATATAACAGTGTAAGTGAAGAAGCTCAAGCCTTTAGTGATCTATAAAACAATCTGTAGAGAAGACATATCGTACTCAATGAAACAAAATCGTATTATTATCCTCATTTCAAAAACAAACTGAGTAAATCATTAATGAAATGGATAAATTAAACCTGAAGGATGGAAATAAAGGAATAACAGATAGTGGGTGTTGAAATCCTTGTATCGTATGAGGATTTTGTAAAATAAAAAGAAAGTTATGTAATGGGAAAGAAATATTATATAATATCTAGATAAAAATAGATTTATATTTTTTATATTTAATTATAATTTTGTTATTTTATTTTATTTTTCCACATTTTAATCACTTATTCCATTAAGGCCTGACATTAATAACTAATCTGAGGGGTAAAAACTAGTGTAGTACTTTATAATTATTATTATATATAATTATTCTTTCTCTTGTTTTATTTTCAATATTAGTATTTTATAGTGTGTAGATTGATTAATGGGAAGTAATTTATCACATTAAATCCTATCAGACACTACATAATAGTCTCCATCACGTATATTTGTGATTCCCTTTTCAAAATCACCCTTGATTGCATATAGATGTGTGGTTATGGACAAATTAGTGTGTGATTAAGAAAAATTATAATTGAATGAAATACATTTTACTTATAATATAATGGATATAATAATAAATTGAAAATATCCACATATAGTGGAATCTAAAATACATATTCCTACATCTCATATGATGCAATGTACTGTGCATACCAGTTTACATAGAAGGATATATGGGTATATGTGGCCAATGTTCAAAATACACATATTTACTTTATTATATATAGTGAGAGGTGGTTTCATGTTATGATATTGATTGAAATAAATAAAGGGAAGATAAAAAATGAGAATAAAATAAATAAATGATGGAATAAACCTTTAATTTACCCATGAATAAAACTTTGTTAAACTAGAATTTTAAATAATTTTTTTTATTTATTTTTTTCACAACCCAACAACATAATTCCATATATTTTCTATATTATTAATAAATATAAATATATAATAGATAAAAAATATATTAGTGATGATTTATTTACCCTCATTTTTTTAAAATCTAAGGGGTTCATTATAAAATATTACAGAATCAAAATTTCTATTTTTTAAATGATCATGATAATTGAAAAAAATAATATCATTATTATGGATTCCAACTAAAGTTTTTAATAAAATTGAAATCGAAATATTAAAATAAAATGAAAAGATAATGGCCACATAAGAATGGACAGAATCTATATTACTAAATAGATTCATAAAGTGAAGACTTCTTTTTAAATTACAATTAATATATTGTTATATGATTGGTTTTTTAACCCTAGAACATCGAGGATTGATTAGTTTTTTCAAGGGGAAAAATATTTCACCATTTATTATTTGTTTTGGGTAAACGTAGTTGGTGCATTATTTGTTATATTATCTATTCATTTCATGTTTTATTCTAAGTAAAAAAATCCCAATTTTCCAAAAATGTCATACCTAACTCCATCATAGTATCTCGGTAGGAATAAACTAAAATTCCAAGTTGAAAAGATTTTCAAATAGTACATTAACCAAAATATTTTCCCCCAAATGTAATAATGGGAGACCCATTTTGGGAGTTACCATTGAGAGAAACAACCAAAATATTAAAAGAGAACTAATGTTACAACTTTGAATATAAAGTTCCCTCATTCTATAAAGGACCGAGAACTTGAACTAGTGACATGTTGTAAAAAATAACGTGGCAGAAAAAAAGTTATATTATTGAATAAAAGTATTAATGATGTGATTTCACATGTGAAAAAAATTCCTTTAATGTTTAAGAACATATTAGCTGGAGGTTAGAGATATTATAAGAAGACGATGGATAAATTATCCCTCGAAATATTGATATTTTTCTTAGTATGGACTAACCTCATTGAGACTCCTATAGAGTCAAAAATGAGATTATGACCTATAAAGTCCACATCCAATTAGACATGGGATGTAATTTCCATGGGTATAAAAAACAAAACAATAAATGATGAATTCCTACTTAAAAATATAATAAAAATTATAAGATACCATCAACCTCCAATATATAAAATCCTCATTATTATAATAAAGGAACATTTACATGACCAAATTAATAATTAACCAACCAAAACTCAAACGAACACCTACAAAAGAAAAATAGAAATACTAAATCCACCAACTCTCATATATATCATCTTGAAAATGGACTAATGTTGCTTAGAACCACCATAAAATGATTTTATAAGTATAAAAAATAGTAATAAAAAATATGGTTACCATAGAAGTATACTCGGTAGGTTTTTCCTTCAAATCATCTAGTGTCATGTGATAGGTATAACAAAGACATAGTGAATGACATGTATATCTATTTATCATTAAATCAAAAAAAATATTAAATAATAAAAACATATGTAAATTCCCAACACGTATCACCCAAGGACACAACAATAATACTACAACCATAATAGTTTCATCAATATAAACATTTCCAAAACATATTACCCATGGCACCAACAAAAATACCTCCAACCATAGTCACTATCTACCTCCATAATGATTACCATACATATACATTACAAACAATTGTATTGTTATGCTGTTACTACAATAAATGCATCTATAATGGGAATATAGCATCCCTATAGCATAATGATCATTGGGAAACCTAAATCATAAGGAATGCAACTTCCCTTTGCCACATTTCATTAATTAAAGGGAATATTATATACCTCCACCATCCAGATCATTAATATTCAAAAAAAAGGTAGCATATTTCACCACACTTTTTATAATAATAACTATTAATAACTATATGTGTTTTTCAATATCACACCATCTTCTCTTAATCCTTCACAAAATAAGGCAACCGTAAAAAATTATTTCATTTGTAAAAAATTTCTTCCCTCTCCCTTATAATAACATTACATTCACTCTCTATCATATACTTATTATCATCCATACATTCTCATGCTTATAATTATCAAGATTATGATACCAAATCGTAACTCAATAGTGATATAAATTAATAAATTCATATGATAATATCATTGAAATTGTGAAAATCATGTTTTAATATCATAATTAGTAAAAATAAACAACATTTTTTTTTCAAAGAAAACAATGTCTTTATTTATCCTTTTTCAATTTTTTTACTATATTGACCACACTCATTATGTTTTATCATGATTATCAACTCTCATGTAACCCAAATCAATTCTATTCTTACATCCACATAGAATTATCATTAATTATATTATATTTAATTTAATAACTATTTATTATAAATGGATAACTTATAATCCCATGCCTAAAAAATCTTGAAGTAACTCACCAATAAAGAATGATCTTCAAAGGGATCCAAAATTTATTCTCACACATCATTACATGAAAAAACCTAAACCCCATCATAATTAAATCAATATTCCATCAAAAAACACTACATACAAAGCCAAAAATTTATTATATGGATAATTTTGTATAATTTTGAGAAAATAAGAATAGTGGAACCTAAAATTATAATAACATGATCAAGCATAAAAAAGAATCAATGGAATATTACAGAGTAATCTAAAATCATAAAAATTGAATCATGAAGTTCCCTCTAGTCAAAGATATATCTAGGAGTTTGAATATGATAGGAGTAAATATATTATTAATATCAAAACCTGAGATGACTATATGATGATGTGTTAAAGGGATAACCATGATTTGGTGATGCTCAGTCACCTAAATTCCAAAAAACATAGTGAAAAAATTCCCACATTACCATTAATCCAAATTCCATTTTATTAATTAACATGGTTTGAATGTACTATTATATCATGAAATTAAACAACATCATGGTACCCCACTCACACCACTTGGTCTAAAAATCTCTACAACAAAGCCTCCACCAGCCTCACTATTTTCTTTTTATCCATAATAAATACATGGATAGATTACTTTTTGTTCTTAAAAATATATTATAAACCATTATTACCAATGATACATTCTCTGACACTACTCCCATTTCAAATAATAATTTCTCCCAATGTATTTTATACCATGATCACCAAAACATCTATTGTGATTCCATAATTTGAAGTTGTAGTATAAAATTATTCCAAAATAAATAGAATCGATTAAACTCGCATCCTCCAATAAAAAGAAAAATAACCCATTACAAGATCCAAAACACAACCAACCACATCATAATAAGTAAACCACCATGATATGGTCTCCTTTAATAGTTCAAACTCAACTATTCACTCTACAAACACAACCAAGCTCTTCCCCAACACCAGAAACACCCCTAAACCACAAAATATATGTATTGAACAATATTTTTCAAATTTACCAATCTAAATAATTATTAAATATAATATATTGTATAAATATTATATACTTCACAATAAAAAATAATAATTTTATTTCATCTGTATAAAAAAATACATGTGAAGTATATATATATACTCTATAAAATTAAAAATATTATAATGGGATGATAAATTCATATAATTAATAAAATTATAACATGATATTCTAGTTTATATAGGTATCCTAATATTATTATTGAGAATAAAAATAGTGTAAAAATTAAAAAACTATTAAAAATATGATTAGTATATTACAAGTTCATATAAATAAGTTTGATAAAAAATAGATTGAATGGATGATAAGATGTATTTATAGAAAGTGTTGGTATTATATAACAATTAGAATAGTATAGGACCATTGGGGATAATAACTAACCATTTAAATGGAAATTGGACTAATGGTAATAGTAAAATGTCAAAAAATTAGTGTTTATAATAACTAAAACAAAGTAAATATAAATAACATACTTCTATAAAATGAATTTTCAAATCATATAACACGGAAAAAAAATTAAAAATTTAATAATGTATGTTTCATCTTATCTTATAAATATTTTGTTTTAATATCAAAATTTTTTATCTAATTTAAACTTGTTTTCGTTAAAATATATATAATATATAATGGAAAATATTATATTTATTATTAATGATAAAAAATAAAAAGTTAATCACTCATAAAAAAATAAATAGTATTTATTTCAAATAAAATTGTTCTTATATGTATTATAATATTTTTTTTAAAGTAAAATTTATAGTATTTAAAATTTGAAAATCTTGGTTACTTATGGTTTGAGTGAACAAACATAGGTTAATATGACATATTCCATTGAGGTGAAGATTATGTGAAGTATCATCTGACTCAACTTATTGAGGTCTCATATGATAAGGTAAGGGATCTGATATGTGTTGTTTTTCTTATTAACGTCACTAATTCATATGAGGTGAAGGATGTGGGTGGGTCTGGTGAACTTTAAGATAATGCTATATTTTTTTATAGATTAAGGTAATGTCTATGAATTATATATCTACTAGTTATGATAATTGTCTTTAAGGGTATGTGTGCCCATATAAGGTAAAGGTCATTATAGAAGATGCTCCAACTCATCCTGATGACGTCTCAACTGATCCAGGTTGATGTCCTATAGGTGTTTTTGTTCTTTTTATGAAAACATGACCAAGGAACCTAGGGTGGTGTTCAAGGGGGGGTGTGCTACTAAACAGCTATCTAACACTGATATTTTAATGTGTATAGGGGATATTCCTAGATTTATAAATATATTAGAACTTGTAAATGTGATCATATTGTATTATATGAAAAGATTGATAATAAATTGGGTGTGGAGTCAATTGAATTTGATGGAGATGGGGGTAGGGCTATTCTGTAAAACAGATGACAAAGATGTTTCTTGAGGATATTCAATATGTGATCAAAATCCTAAGAAAATTAATTATTATCGTGAGAAAGATATTTATGTGAAAAATATTACAATATTGAAAAAGAAATTGAGATAGAGGACATATTATTTCTATACGTAATGAATGATGGTAACTTGATCAACATATAAGATAAATAATGGAAATGAATTGGAATGTGGATCATATTTATATTTGGGGAGTTATCCATTATATATCTTTTAAATATATTAAAATATTACATTTTAAATTAATTACATAAGGAATAAGGGTGAAATTGAGGGAAATGTGTGATGCTATGTTCAAGAATGAGAAAAATATTTATCCAGAAAATGACATATCAATCAATGGAATCGAGGCTATGAATGATGTTCTATTCACTTAATAAATGAAATATGAAGTTCTAAATATATCTTATAAGAAATATTTTAGTTTGTAAATAACATTAATGATTACTATGGGTGATTAATTCCCACTGTATTTTGACTCCTTGGATGATGAATATTTCTAAACTATTATAGGAGACCAAGGGTGGTGTGGATTAATATTTTTTTTCTAATCCTTGAGTGTTTTGTTGGTTTTTTAATCTTTATTATGTAATTTTTAGGATTTTTAATTTTTTTTCTTTGTATCCCTCCCATTAACATGACATGAAACTATATCTAATTTCATAGGGGTTAACTCTCTCATCATATTTTATGTTTGTGTTACCACTAGATAGTAATCATTGAGTGAGGTGGAAGGTATTTTTTTATTATTTTATGATATTTCGGCTTGATATTATTTTCTTGGTCTCTTATTTTATCACTTGTCCTTTGACTTTTTTCAATGAAATTAATTTTTACAATTTAGTCAAAAAAATTAATTTTTACATTTACAATAAGTTTTAAGATGATATCATGATATAATTATGATTAAAAAATTTATAAAACATTTTTTTCAATATAAAATTTTTTGAGTAAAATTATTCAGTTAGAAATAATAATTTGACCTTATAAACTACTATTTTATCTTTTAAATACTTTTTAATATTATATTGTAGTAAAAATTATATTTGATACTTTACCTCTAATAAATTATTTCCAAAATATCATTTAGTTTTTGATGCGTTTTAATTTAAAAGAATACATAAATTTTTAATAATAATCCAATAAAATAAATATGAATCAAAATCATTAATATTAATTTTCCTTAATTATAATATAATAAATAATTTCTTCTAAAATACCCCTAGTTATATAATCAACCTCCACCCCTTTCTCCTCACCTAAAGAATGCTATTTTTTATGATATATCCAAATCATTCTCTAATCTCTCATAACAAAATTCTTAATCCACTCATGAGTCAAAAGTAACTCCTCAAATGGTTTTTGGCTTAATCTAAAAGAGACTAGTGAAGGTGTGATATTAGGGTTTCAAAACCCATGTTATCCTTTCAATTCTCATCAAACACATTCTAAAAAATTAATTACTCAATAAAATTCTCTTACAAATAGATTCTTAAATACACCATATGTTTTTAAAATTTCTAATATTTACTATTTTTACTCTTTTCTTTAAAACACTCTTAAAAAAAATTATTTCACCAATGGTAGTTTTAATATAACTATGTAAATATTGATGTTTTAATTTTCACTTATGTCATTCATATCTATTTTTAATATTGTTTCCAGGATTAAAAAAACATAATAATAAAATAATATAATTTCAATGGATCTATAGTTACCAAATAGTCATGCTAATATGGATATTAAACGTAAACAATCATAGTGATTTTTGACAATCATAATAAATATTACCAAACAAAATTCTCATAATTTTTAAATATCTATAGGTCTATTGAAATAAATCACTACAAGATTGTTATAAACAATATAACATTAAAAATATAGTGATATTCAACCATTTTATTGTGTCTTTAAATCATTATCTCTACATCAAAATGGTTTTAGAACTACAAACTAAACAATGTTGAAACTGTTGATAAACAAATATTAATTTAATAAAATTATAAGAAAAAATAAAAATATATCATAATAGTTGATATAAATATTAATGATTTCTAAAGTAAGTTACTAATGAATGATTATTCATTATATGGTCTTTCTCATTTTGTAGTATTTTTCCTCCATCACCCTCACCCTAACCCTCTCCATCAACCTATCCCTCTACCTCTCCATCTACCTCTCCCTCTATCTCCGTCCCTCTACCTCCCACTCATTCTCCCTCTCATGATCCCTCTCTATCTCATGATCCCTTTTTCTCACTCCCTATCACTCACTCCCTCTCTTCCCCTCCCTCACATGATCCCTCTCCCACTCCATCTTACTCCCTCCCTCTCACTCCCTCTCCCTTTCACCCCCACTCCATCACTCCCTCAAACTCACTCCTGGTCACTCTCTAGATCCAACCCTCCCTCTCCCACCCCCTCTGACTCCCTCACCCTCACTCTCCCCCCCCCCTCGCTCCCTCCATATAGTGTGATTTCCCCCTCACTCCCTTACTCCCTCACTCCCTCCCTCTTTTTCCCTCCCTCCCTCCATCCATATCACTCCCTCTCTCCATCTCTCTCCCTCTAACTACCTCCCTTACTCCCTCCCTTACTCCATCTCAATCCCTCTTTCTTGCTCTCCCACTCCCTATCTCCCTCTATACCCCCATCCATATGATGTAAAGCATGAACACAATTCTATAAACTAATGAAATCCTTACAATATAGGATATTAGAATAAAGAGATGTGGTGTTTTGCTGTGTGGCCAGCATAAAAATCCATTATTATTCACTCATTTCAAGATTTAATTCTTATTTACATTCAATTAAATATTATAAAAATATATATCAGGATACCTTTATGGTGTGACCACCCACGTCATAGAGAAACACCTTTCCTAGGGAAAATTGTTGTATTTCCCTTATAATCAGAGAGCAGCCCCTCTCCCTCAAACTGAACTAAGAAACCTAACTAACAACTTTATTATGTCACTCCCCTTATCTCATAATGAGACATCCTCGTCATCTAGGGTTTCACAATGAAACTTCTATAATTATGGTGTCAAATCATCTCCCACATCCACCCTTCATAGTTCAATTCATGTATTTCATCATGATTTACCGAAATCCCATAAATTTAATCTTACTCATACCCTCACCACAATACAATTCTCTAGGAAACTTTATGACCATAAACTTATTATCCAATTACATTGTGAATCAACTTTAAAGCCACAAACACAAACTCTTGGCCTCCACCAACTTCTAAAGAACCTCATATATTCCCTAATAACCACACTAATGCATAAATTAGACTCTAAATCACTTAACAAAAAACTCAAGTTGTTACAGCCTCCCCACCATAAGAAAACTTATTCATGAGCTGTCACTATGAATTAAATAACTAATCATGACACTAAAAAGATAAACAACATAATAAAGATATTATACCAAACCAGCATCCTATAATTTACACATTATACTCATTTATTACACTATCACCACACACCATACTCACTATTAAGGCCTCAACTATCACTCATCTTATACAATTGACACATAACATATGTAGTGAAATATTACAAAACATAAATAACTAAATTGTCTTGATTTCATAATACCTATAATTTTCAATTAATCTCTTACCATTTATAAAAAACATATATTGATTACATGAATCTAACCCAAACCCAAACCTATATATACCTAATCCCTCTACAAATTCACATTCTTTTTCAACCAAATCCCTTGTCATTGATCAATCTATCCTTGGCCTCTACCTAAATATGGAAATGAAAAATAGATACTACCACTTATATATTCTCTCAAAATTATATTAGAATCATGAGTTTGACTCTATACATGATATTAAGTATACTATAAGATCATCATAAAGAACCTATCAAGATGCTCCATCTTTTTACAATCCCTACACACCTTAGGTGTTCAATCACCCTAGGATTGTATATTACCCTTATTCATGTTCTGTTAGCACAACTAAGATGAACCACTTTGAGGTGTCAAAGATAAACCCTAACATTACCACCATATTGGGTCTCCTCAAACCATTCTTTATATAATAAAAATCCCCATTAACAACCTTAATTGGACCAACTGTTCTATTGGGTACACTATCAATGGTTTTGTTCCACTCCACTATCTATTCATTATTTAACACTTTAGAAAATAATATCAACAAGAATATATTTACTTATACTTTATCATCATGTTTAACTCCTTCCTCAAATCATCAAAACTTATCAATATTATAAACTTACAATGTTTATGCTAAAAATAATAGATCCATAAACCACATACTATAATAATTTAGTGATATATCACCCTCCACCAAGTGCATGTACTCATGGTCCTAGTCTACCCATAGTGTATTAGGAAAAAAGTTCTTGAAGAACCAAACATTGAAATATTTATAGGCCATCCCCTTCAGTTAACCAACCTACACACATCCAGCCCTCTAATGTTTTGTTAGACCCTTAGGAATATAAAACTTCAACATAAAACTTTTACATTGAGGAATCTCAATCAGATCAAAAATCATTTTAACAGATTCAATTCAAAACAACTCTTCCTAGGGTACATGATAAATAAATTAATTACTAATTATTTTTTGTTATTATTATCCCTCATCTATTCGGATATTTTTATTTATTCACTATTAATTATTACTGTTTGTTCATCTAGTAATAAAGAGTTGTTTAAAAGTTCAAGTTGAATGAAAACTGATGTGTGTTAAATTTTACTCATAATTTTAAAACTTAATCATTTTAGAAAAATAGGAAATAGAATTTTCAAATTAACAATTTAATTTTTCATGGTCAATCATATTTACTACATGAGAGGTCCCATTGGGGAAAATCATTATGAAAATCAATTTTTGGGGCATTTTAGATTTTCATTCTTAAGATTTTTATTATTTTAATGAGTTTGAATTTACTGATTAAGGGAAGAAATGTCTTAAGTGTGTTAAAATTTTATATGAACATTATTTGATATAGTTTACACATACAATTTCTTTAACTTTTGGGTTACTTTTATGCTTAAATGGAACTTTTGTTGATTAATTTATTGATCTAGGTAAATATAGAATTAAAATATTAATTCATTATAAAATGATGGGGTTTTTTTTAAATATTCCAAATGTTATTACTTATAAATTATTTATTATTTTTGATCATTAATTTAATTTCCGTATTCACATGTTTAACATTTTCTGTGTTGTAAGGAATTATTATCTTAAAAAAATTTCACTAGTGAGTTAATTTTGGCAATGATTTTTTTGTGGGAAAAAATAAATATTGTTAAAATGAAATGATAAATTGACTATTCAGAGTTCATATAGTCTATTTTTCTATAAATTGGGTTTAAAATATTGTGTTTGGAAATTATTTATTGATGTTATAAATTAATTTTGAGTATTAAATGTAAAATTAATTGAATTATTGGATCATACATGTTGCATTGAAAATGAATTCATTTTTTTATTTTTAATGTCTTTACATTTGTACTAAAAAATGAATATTATTGAAATTATAATTTTATCCCATATATAATTTCTAAAATGAATGAATTAAAATTTAGAATTAATTGAAATGAAATATTGATTATTGAATCTAGTTTGTGGCTATTGTATTTTAATTATAAAACTGGAATGTGAGTATATGTGGATTTGGGATGGACATAAACCTATATTTTGGGTAAAATTATAATTTTTTCAATCTTATTATCCTACCCAAATCCAAGGTTATTCATGTACATCTCGTACACTAATGATTTTCTAGGAAATAGTATTCCTGATGATTTTTAGTCATTAAATGGTGGTTGGCAACACCTATTTTGATTGTAGAGTTGGATATTTTCAAAATCTATCACTGCTACTACATGTGATGGAGAGGATTGGGATCTATTCCACCAATAATAAAATCTGAAATGTATTTATAGTATTTATTTATACTAAGTTTCCATTACATCTAGAAGTTAAGAAAATATTAAATTTTATATAATCTTTTGATTACTATAGTTTGTGTATGGGTTAGTGTGAACCCTTGAAGTTATTATCAATATTTTTTAGATTGGTAAACTACTATAAACTACTAGTCCAAGAGGATGATCTTTCCCATTTCAGTCTCAAACGTCCAAGGTTTACAATAGATTACATATATAGGTTCAATATGATTGGGAGATTGATTCGGTTTTTTAATACCATAAGGGAAGTCTAAGACTTTGTGTAGTGTCATATGATGGGTTTATCATACAAAGGAACTCTCAAAGTCCCGTAAAAGTTGTTAAAATATATTAATTAAAATTAAAAATTTGGGTTTGAGTTTTTCGGTGCATTAGGTGGTCAAGGGGGGATAAATGAGATATATTAGTGAAAAAAAATTTGGATTTAAAGATAAGAGCGACCTAACCTCATAAAGACAATCCTTGACTAATATTGGAGGATATCTCAACATAAATATGACCTAGAGATGAGGGAAAATCCAAATATAGGCTTAACTAATGAGAATATACTTCTCCTCATTTCTATTTGCATTCTCTTAATCTATCTTAACATCTGGTGATACCATCTCTTGCTGCAATATTTTTTTTGTATCACTCTTTCATGACTTTGTATAGAAAAATTATAATTTAGAAATTAAATATAATTAATACATCTATGAATTCTATTTTTCATAAATCAATTTTTCCTTTTCCATATATATTTAGGTGTCATATTCTCATAACTATAATGAAATTTCGAAAAATGAAAATTTAGTTTCTTTCATACTAAAAACATTAATACACTCCATGAATAAACATTTCTTCTTTGATATATTCAGAGTAAGTCAGTTGAAGGTTAACATAAAATCTTTTTAGTATTCTAAAGAAGAGTTTTTTCATTTTCACAAGATGATAGGTTGTGTTCTTGAGAGGAGTTGAGGGTTATATCATTCCTTATGATAGTAAGAATTTATCTATGTTCTTAAAATAATTTATTTTTTGTCAAAAAATTTAGTTTCACCCACAAAATAGGTGAATATTGTTTATTGCAAACAAAAAATGATAATAATTATTTATTCATATTAGGGATGTTTTCTTAACACAACAAATTTGATAAAAAGGTGAAGTACACTTTTTCATAGGATGTATAAACTATAAATTCTTAGTATTCATTAAAATTAAAAATTATATGTTTTTAGCTTCATAAACCTTTACAGAACATTATTAACACTCATTCACTCACTTCCCATTGTTTTCATTGATTTATAGTCACATTTCCACTTTCATCATCACTATCTTCTTCCACCCACAATAGTCATTACTCATATGTTATTGTTTCTCTTTTTTATTATTGTATTGGTTTTTTCTTTTATTTTTGGAACACCTTCCTTGTGGGTTCATCCCTACACTATTATTTTTTAGTTGTAAGTATTTAAAAATATATAAATCTTTTACATGTGTCAATGATCGCCAGTTAGAAATTTTTCACGGATGTTAGGAATAAAACTCGGGTCACCATCGTGATAGGCGCGTATGCTAAAAATATTCATCACATATTATTCTTTTAATTTCATATTATATTTAGATTAATATCTAATGAGTTTAATTAAAATTAAAATTTTCTAAGTTAATTAAAATATAAAATTATAATCCAAAAAATTTTCTAAAATAAAATTCATTTCTTGATAATAATAAAATGATGTACCCAATTAAATATATGGAGAAATATAAAATATTTACCACTAAAAGTGGTAAAGGCGTCCATAATTCTTTATAAAAAATTAAAACCACTGAACCAAAGAAAAAATCATTAAAAAAACTAATTCAAAAAAAATATTTTTCATTTCATCTCAATAAAAGTAATTTTTAGCAAAAAAACATACCCATTGTTCATACATAAAAGTCAACATTGTCCCAAATGTAGAAATAAAAAATGAGGGATACTCTTAGACAATTTAGTTCAAGATTGTTGGGAATTTATTATCGAAGATCCTATGTAAAGGTTCATAATAGATCTAAAGAAATCAATATGTATACAATAATTTTTCAGTCACTTCAAAAATCATCAACGAGTTAAAAAAAATTATCAGGGAAACAATAATTATTAGAAAGTGTAAATGAAATTTTTATTGAGACCTCCCTCAAATTTTTAAATAAAACCAAATCCATCAACAAACATAAATTTTTTAAGAAATTGAATTAACATTGAATCTTCACATTGATTTCCATGATGGATCATAATTCCACATTAAAATAGTTACAACAGTATTTAGAAATGTTTTCAATCATAAAAAAATATAGATTTACTAAGAATAAAATTTTCAATTAAATATGTAACATAGTGGTTAAAAGTGCTACCATATTTAGTAGTAAACTTACGAATTAATATTGAAATTTAACAACTGGAAGAGAATATACTTTTTTAAAGGTGTGGCTTTTTTTGAAGTGTTATATATAGAAATCATCTACATTCATCTTGAAAGATAAATCCTGGTCACTGAAATCAAGGTCTCAGATGATGGGAAAAAATTAATTTATAGTATTTGTGTGTAATGAAAAATATATTATATGAATTTAAACTAAAGAGGAAGATGAGTAAGATTATTCTCCAATATAACGTGGTCAATATTTTGAGTATACGGATAAGATCCAATATATTTAATTCAATTATTTTTTATAAAAACATGAATTTAATCACACATTTGAGTACAATAACAACTTAAAAATCAGTTAATTAGGTGGTAAAGAGTTTCATGTCAACATTTCAAATCAATATTATTTCTAGTAAATTCAATTCAATGTTCCATCATTATTTTAAAGGGTGTAACAAGGGATACCGTAAAAAATGTGAATTTCTATAAATTTTATCTCAATTCCAACAAAACAAAACATGTTGTATATGATTCACACTAATATCATCATCTATTTTAAGTAAAATAACCAGTAGTTTTATAAAATAAGACAATAGTGAAATATGAATAATCAGTACAAGTATCTACAGATTAATTCTCGATATTACTAAAACAATTATATTAAATTATTTACAAATTCTATAGTAATTAAAAAATATATCCCAAGTGAATAATAGGCATTATAAAAAATAGATCAAGCTATAAAAATTATTTTCAATAAGTAACAACATGTATGGAAAGATCCCAAAAGCATAAACAGGGTCTTTTTAAGAGAAAAATATCTCAGTTAAAGCATTAACATTACTAGAAAGTTTCATTACTAGTATCACTTCGATGATTACCTAATCAACCACTCCAGTTACCAACTAAAACTAACACTCTCCATATTAGGTTCCAAACAAAATTTGACATTCCCTCTAATCCCAGATTTAGTTTATAAATAAACAATAATCCAAGTGGTTGAGAAACTCCCACTATATGAAATTAGATTAACACTATCCCACTATAGTTGAACCACATGTACATTCACCAAAAACAATTAACTATAGAAAAATTAATAATAAATAAATCATGGGTGTTTTTTTGAACAAAATAGAGGAACATTGCATGTAATCAACATGTGGAAAACATTAAATCAGTATGAAATAATTCTCTAAATATTATAGGTAGTTATTTCATTATAAATTAATATAACCAATGAACATTAAAACATATTTTTAACATGAAATCATGACATTTCTATTTCATGGTAACACGATCATTCATGTTACCTGACAGTTTAAGCATAAACACTCAATCATCATTTCTGCATCAAATCAATTAAACGATGGAGCTCCAAAATGTGGCAACATGAAAAAAAGATTAAACACAAGTAAAAAACCAATTGATGAATCTACCACCTATAATGAATGTTTTTATCTTATTATAGTATATAAACCTTATATCCATCTCTTAATGTATTACACTTGTTCCAATTTTTCATATTAAAGTACCTATAAAAGTAAAAAAAAATCAACATCATATTCAAGAATTTAATTTCAATAATATAAAACCATTTCAAATTGTGAAAAGGTTCCCATAAAGATCTAATAATGTGGTGTTTCCTCCAATGAACAAAAATTATACTTCATATACTTCTTCTACTTAACTAGATTCCAAGGTAAAACTACTATGTATTAAATAAACAACAATGGGGTGTGAAAATTTTATTTTTAGATATTAAAAACCAGAAAAGAATAATTTTGTTGAAAGCACAAATTTTTTTTAATGTGATAAAATAATTAGTTGTCTTACATTAAATGATTTTTTAACACACCAAGATGGCCTCCCCTATAAATATAACTAAATTAGAATAGAGGGTGTGGTTTTATAAATAGAAACCACCATATATATGTTTCCCAAATGTTTTCAATGAAAAATTAATTCAACGAGATTCTAAAACCAAATGAAAATAAACAAATCCCTCTTCAGGTGAAAAATAGTCATGAAATCACCCTATAACATTTAGGGATATATTTTTCTCCACTTATGTAATTTGGTTTAAATTGATACATTTATAGTTTTATTAGGGTTGAATTAAAATAATGGTTGATTCCAAATTTGTGTCATTACCCTAAAATCCTTCCAACAAAAAATCCTTCAAAATCCATAGAAACATAGATGAAATATTCTGATCTTAAGAAATCTATTTTAGTAGAATGTTAATAATTTTTAGTTTGAAATATTTTATCATAAATTAAAGGAAACTCAAAAAAACCCTTAATCATTTTTCTTAGACTTTATTCCAAGTTTAGAAATATTTTTTTCTAATTCATTAAGGAAATACGTGTTTATTTTTAAAAATTAACCAAAGAAATTATTCTCAACCTCCATCACAAAAAACTCCATAACTAAAAGATTTGAATTTAAAATTATAAAGTAAGGATGTGTGGGATATTTATCATCCTTAAAAGGATAATATTCAAATTCAACAATTTCAATAGAGTGACCCATCTCCCTTAATTCATCTTCAATGCTTTCTTAATCTACTAGTTTATCTTGGGAGTATGAAAAAAACTTTTATGAATGTTTTTTATATGGTAATTATCTTCATTTATTTCTAATATAACATCATTATAATTAATCCTCCTAACATTAATTTCATAACTTTTTCAAAAAAAAATACCATTAAATGAACAATTTCAAGATGGTATTTAATGTCCAAAACTAACCAATATACCTCAGGATCTTCAAAAAAAGAATTTTGATGAATTTTTTCCATGACCACACAATAAATTATTTTTTAGTGATTACAAGTAAAATAAGATAGTAATTTTTTTGAAATAAGTTATTATTTTATTCATTTTTTTTCTCATTGAAATACTTCTCTAGAAATACAGAAAATTTATACCATACGGTTGCTAACACAAAAAATTATTTATTTTTACCATTGTAGAACTAATAAATAATTTATAGTGGTCTAATAAATTCCTCATTATTCCCTAAGAAAAATAAGCAAACATATTGAATGAAACCTATATTAATAGTTTTCTTATGATATAATTGAATATGAATCTGTAAGCATCTTAAAATAGACACTATGGAGTGTGTGAGTGTTTGTCATCAACAACCAGTACAAAGACATTGACTTCCCATGTTAAGAATGGTTGGGGAGAGGGATATTTAAAAATATAAAAAATAAAATATGTAAAATACACATCTATAAATATAGGGAGATTACCTTTGGGACTAGCAGCTCACAATAGTTTATAACTCCAAAAATGCTCAACAACATCTTTAGAGATTCACACCATCTGAGACACAAACTTAATTGATTTTGAGGTCTCCTATAATTCCATATATTCTCAACATCCTTATATGTGGGATGACTAGTAAAAATCAAGACTATTTGAGCATTAAATATTTGATGTTCAGTTGTCGAGTTCCTAATATTCCCCATCTCATGAAGTAAATGTGACCAGATTGAGAGAATCTCCAACCCTTAACTCAAACTAGCTAAAAACCACCACAACAAAATTGATACGAATCTCCATGAAAAATTTATACTAAAAAATAATTGGCTTAGGAGCATAACTTGAATGGCCTAAGGTTTGTTCATGAATCCAAAATCAAACAATCATTATGATTCTGGCCATAATACAAGTTCATGTCTAATAAGGATCCACCTACTCTCACAATCCAACTTCAATATTTAAATCCATTGCCCAAAAACTATATTCAATAACCAAAAAATTAAATTAAATTAATTCCAAATTCGAATATACCACTTCATGAAATTATAAATTGGATGAAATTATATTTTCTATAATATACATTGTATAGTTAAGATATAAAACATTTTAATAAAAAAATGAATAAATGCATTTTCGATTCAACATATTTGATCCAATCATTCAATTAATTTGAAAATTAATATCCGAAATACATTTTCAAAGTAAATTTATTATCGAAAAAATTAAAATGTGAAAACCTATTTCCAAGAACATATTCTATAGGCGCATTCAATTACTGGTTATTCATGTTATATTCACAAAATAAATTTCTTATATGCAAACAATTTTAATGAAAAAATTGATTCACAAGTGAAAAATTTGAAAGATAATATTTCCGTACAATATAAGGAATTTTGAACTTGATCATAAGTCAAATAATGTTCAAAATTAATTAAAAATTTTGGGATAAAGAGAATTTGGAGCCTTTGACGAAAAATCCACCATTTTTTAATAAATTCACATTTTAATTTCATATTTATAAAACTCACAAAATTAGTTAGAATGATACTAATTAAATATAAAAATTGATGAAAAACATACTGAAAATGTTTTTGTGAATTACATAAAATAATGACCACTTTATTACATCATGTTCCTAGAAAAGTGGGGATGTTGTGACAAGAACTATATATCCAAATACACAATTGATGGATCAATTCATTGAGTCCCCTGATCAATACACTAAATAAAAAGTACCAAACTCACCATAAATAGATTATTGAACAACTACTCTATCTAAAATCACTACTTTAGCTACCCTGGTAGCCTCAAAACTGTCACATGCGGTTCATTATCACCTCTTCCCTTTGAGACCTTAACTAGATCATACCATAGTGTCCCCATATCTATTCCATCATGGGTACCAAAAGATGTATTCCTTGAAACATGATTATATAGACCCTCCTAATTCTACATCAAATACTTTCAAAGTTTTATACCACTACAAATCAAATACTATTCTCAATATATTCAGAATACCCTAGATATTTAAAGTTTGGGAAGTTGTAATAGGAAATATATCATGTTAGCCCATGGAATCTCCTATATATATCTAGATCACATATCATCCATACTTACATCACCTATTACCCATTTCAAGTTGAATTATCATTTATACATGACACACACAATACATCTTCATAATTGATAAGACCACAAATCATGATTGTAGTTTATTTGTGTAGAAATACCCCATGAAGAAATGTTGGTAAAAATTATTTGTCATAAATTTTACTTAAAAAAATATATCCCACTTCACATAACCTTGTAACTAAGCACACATAATAATATGAATTTAATGTGACTCTTACGCACCTTAAATGATGTGTGACACACATACCCTCTTGCATTTATAAAACTAGAGTCAAACTAGAATCTAGGTTACCATAAAAATATATATCTTTGATGAAATAAAAAACATGATATAAAAACCCAAAAGAAGTGTCTCAAACCATAGAAACATGGTAATCCTTAAATATGAGTCAAATACTCATTTATATAGGTTTTTTTAAAAGTCCATTATATCTTAAACCTCTAACAACCTTGGAAAAATTATGAAACAAAAAAGTACTTGGTACAATTTGTTACCATTGATTCCCTACTCTAAAATGTTCAACCTCAATGTGATACCACTTTAGAGAATCTTCGACCCACTTTTCCTATATCTTTACTGAATTGTAAATCCATGTACCTTATGTGTTCCTCTCTATAAACCAATTTTTTTATACTAGGGGAGAGGTTCTATTAGTTATCATGGAGAGACTATACCTTTTGAGTTAATAATCTATAAGAATAAAAAACCAATATAAATAAATATCAACAAACAAAAATATATCATTAGTAAAACAAAAATATATACAACATGTTATAAAAATTAATCTCTCTAATTCCATTCAGCTCATACAATAGCTAGAAACAATGTTCATTATACAGTTTTATATAGACAACTCTACAATATAAAAAATAAAAACTACAACTCAACATTGAGGATCTACAACGTACTTATTCAAAATACATCATCATCTCACTAGTACACACAGCATAGCTCGATAACATAAGATCTAGTTTTCAAACACCTTTTCTTTCCTAAGACATGTGACATAATTTTTTCATGTGTCTCAAATTTTTCTAAAAATTTGTGAGTATTAACTTTGCAGGCCACTACAAATGGTTTCCCTAGATAATTTCCACACATATATGAGTGCATGGAAAGTGAAACATACCATAACTAGAAATTAAAAACCCTTTTCTGCCACATTATCGATTAAAAATGAGTGTGTGTCCATACTTCTCCATCTGATGTCATTATGGGATGATGTACCCATAATTTGAACACACCCCAAGGGGGAACTATTCCCACCCCTTGTACCATAATAAGTGAATGGGTCATCATTATTCCCAAAGTGTCTCAGTGAATGGTTCATCACCAAATCTAGGATCAAACAACAAATCCCACATTTTCAAACTTAATAGCCCAAGTGAATCCCATATACTATGAGCATCCCTTCCTTAAATGGTGATCATAACCACTAACCATATCCAATGGTTAAACTCTTTAACATATACATCCTCTAGTTTGATGATTAACATCATCACCTTAAAAAAAACATCTATAGATGGAACCATCAATCATAAGGTATTAAAAAATATATATGGGTCCCATTGTGTGTACACAACCTCAACGACCATTAACCCAATGATGAGTGGAATCACCAATATCCTATGTACACAACTCAAAAATTCTTGGTTTCCCCATTACTGTTGGATGATATATCACCATAACAAGATATTGATGAATAACATCAACACCTAGTAACATGCTCAACCAATTTATGAAAGAAAAAACACATAAATCAAGTTATAGTACATTTTCCACCACACATCTTTACTTGATAAAGTTCACCCAAACCTTAATTAACAACACTCAAAAATTGATTTCTTTTGGTTATTCTAGGATAAATACCCTAATGCGGGGGTATGTCAGGGAATGATAGATTAAAAATAGATACACCTTTGTGGATGATGTTTCATTATTAAATAAAACTATATTCTCTCTCCTTCCCATTAAAATGAATAAACAAATATTAAAACAATCTCATGAAATAGTAATTTTACATGTTTCACCCTCATTGGGTTATGTCAATCAATAATACAATCATGATATATTAATGAACCAAATAGACTACGACACACTACTATTATAATTTTTAGAGAAAACTCACTATCCCTCCTAGTTCACTACTAGTCATACATTGAAATCTAACTTCTCTCTCCACTGAAGTGTATTCACAACTCCTTTAGAATATTCTTTCATTAATTTATTAAATAAATGTTTTTTACACCTCATTTGGTGTGTAATGAATATTAAAATTCCTTCAAATGATTAATATTAATTTACCATATAATTTATGGGTAATTTATTTTGGTTCACAAAACATTCCCTTTCATGAAACCTTTGTAAAATATTTGCACAACTACCCAACTATTGCTTAACCATTTACTTTCTCATAGAAATAATATTTATTTCAATTTTTATCTTGTAATGGAACTCACAAATTTGACACAAATTTTTAGTTTGTCACAAAATACCCATCTTTAACACAAATTTTCGGTTTTTGGAGAACTCTCTTGATCATATAGACACAAAAAACTTTTAATTTTGAAAAATTATTTTGTGATATCTTTATCCAAGTAATTATCTTCATAAAATACTTCCATGATTTCAAATCTATAATATTATCTGACGATAGAACACACTAAGTGAGGGGGGTAGTGGCTTATTTTAATGCATGAACTATCATTTTAACAACTAATATGTGTGTAATGGATGCTGAATTCACATCTCATTACATTTTTCGTTTTGGGGTTAGTGGTGTTTTTGAGGATTATTGAAGAATTTTGTAGTGGTTAGAGGTGAATTAGAGCTCCAGTGGAAATTCACATCAAGTAAAGGATACATGACATGAATTGGTAGTTCACGACTTGTGCAGCCGTCCAGTTTCATAGATTATAAGTGGTTTTGGGTGAAACCACAAAACATATTCACATCATAAAAGTTATACATGGTGTATAATTAAATAAAGGACTAAGTGAAGTGAATTCTGGTGGAAGTTGGAATTTCTAGGAAACCCATGGATTACACTTCATGAAATGGTTACACTAGATGAAACCAATGGAATCCAGGTTATTTTATGATAATTAAATTTTATTTCTTTTCATTTAGCTTCACCTCTATCTCTATCAATATTTCATTCATTCTAGATGAACCTTAGGAAACCCAAGGTAATATTATATCCCACTTCATCCTACTTTGATCTATTGGTGTTGGTGGATCCTCATTGGTGATATATGGTGAGTTATCCTCTCTTTCCCATAGTTTTCTCTTTTTATTATATTAAAGACTGGCTATGGTGGAATATGTTTTATTTGAGGATTTCATGGGTTGAGTTTTGAAAATAATTTGAGGTAGTGTGAGTTGATCAATACATTTTATATACAGTTGTGGTTTATGAGAATCTATTTATTTATTTATAGTGTATAGAATGTTGGAAAAGCTTCTTTGATGTGGGGAATCACTCATTTGCCTATTTTTTTATCATTTGTGGGGTTACTCTTGTTTGTTTATGGGATAGGGTTTAAGCTAGACTAATCAAGATAAATTAACCTGTTAATTCGAATATATTTGGTAGGGGAATGATCTATTTTATTTTAGAAAAATATTTTTGTCATGTTGTGTTTGTACAGGCTGAATTCCCTACTAAAACTCATGGTGAATGGGAGCCTTTAATTGCGATGCAGTTGTTGTGATATGGAAACCATATTTTATGTTTTTTTTATATCACCCCAAAAATTGAAATTGGATAATCATTTATATTTGGTTAATGAAATCTTTTTCCTTAGATTTATGGATTGTGTCATAAAGACCTTAAAATAAACTAAAATGTGATATAATCTCATTTTTTAAATTGGAAAAAATTTCTTTGATGTTTTGTAATGTGTGGTCATGCTTTTAAGGAAGAGATGTGTGGTTGTGCTGTGGTGTGTGGTGTTATATGGTTTCAGTAGACATGATTTTATGGTGCTAAGGTGATGGTTCATTTGGTTACGATCTTGGGGTGATGAGGTGATTATTATCATGACTGTGCTTTTGGGGTGGCAAGGTGATGGTATGGTTAGATGTGATTTTGGGGTGATTGGGGGATGGTTTATTTTACTCTTATTATTGGGATATTATGTAATGGTTTGTTTGGATATGATTTTGGGGTGGCGAGGTGATGGTTTTTTTAGATGTTCTTTTAGGGATGCGAGGTGATGGTATCACTGGTATGATGAGCTTCTTGTGAGAATGGTTTCATTGTGCTAGAAGCTCAGGTAGTGGTGGAATAATTACTTAATAATGAATAAAATGGATGTTGTTTGGTATTTTTAATATAATGTAAAAGGTTAATGAATAAATAAATGAGGTGATTGATGAAAAGATATGTTTCATTCTTAATAATGAAATGAATGGGATATATAATAGAATTGGTAGATGGTGTGATATGTGTATTGTGGTTTTTGTGGTGTTATGCACTTGGAGGTAGAAGAAATAGTTGGGATGTTATGATTTTCTAAGTGATTTTTTATTAACCCATAGGTTTAGATTGTCTACGGATATAAGTATATATTTTTATATTCCTTGTGATTTCTATACAGACCCCACCTACATCAATTACTATGTGATGACACACATATTTTCACATGGTGGTGTTTTTCAAACATCCTAATGATGAGGATAGAAGGATTTCTACCCTATATTTCCTTCCCTCTATTCCAGATGATTATATTTTCATAGTCTATGATGGATGGAGTTCTTTTAGTGCACTTGTTGATAGCCTATGTTTTTTGGGAAATATGTGATATGATCATGTTGTTGTGAGTTTCCCCAGGTGTTTTAGGAGAGATGTGATATGACTATTTGATGGGGCAGTGGCCAAAAAAATTAGGTGATATTTGATGTGACCATGTTTTGGTCCAGTGGTCTATATGTTTTCATGCATGATTTTATATGTACATGCTATGAGGTAGATTATAGTGGGGGTTTTCTTGGTATGAGGAGGGATCAAGGTTTTTGTGCATCATTTTCAAGATACCCTACAACTCTGTTTTTGGTACTGATTGTGATATTATGGCCTAGGTGTCTGCATGAATGATGTAATGTGACCGTGCACTAGAAGTGGTATATGTTGTTTAGAAGATACATTAGTACCATGAAGTACAAATTTGGGGTGTGAGAGTAGAAAATTAGTGGGAAAGCGATGCAGGGTACCCTTTTTTGATATAATTATTATTATGTTTCTATAATTGGGTTTTGTTGTTTAGTGACCATGACTTGGTGAGGTTGGGATGGATAATTTACCTGTTTTAGTGTTGTTATTTTTTATGTTTTCTCATTGGTGAAATAGTATGATTCTTTCACATGTGCACATGAGACTATGGTTTTCCTACTGAGTATACTTTTATTCTTACCCTATGTATATGAAATGATTTTTAAGTTTCTAGGAGGACTATATGGATCGTGTTACACCTTACTATCTCAGATATTTAGATAGTAGTTTTTATTCCTACATTAGTTTTGATTCTGGGTATTTACTTTTAGATAATTTTATTTCTACCTGTTTTAATTATACATCCATGGTTGGATGGTTCTGGTTTCTTTTTATACATTTCCATGGAGTAACATATGGATTATTCACTTTATCTCCCAATCATATATTATTATATAGGGTAATTCCTTCAATTTCATGAGATTTTTATACCCTCAATGCTAGTTTTCGACCGAGGGCCTACTAAAGGCGTGACATAGGGGGTCATTATCGCTCTCCCCCCACTATGGTATCTTTGGAAGGAGGGGTTCATGATATAGTGGTATCAGAGGTTATGGTTGAAAAATAGGGTAGAGTTGGAGTTAGGAATAGTAGGGATTGAATGTTTAGTAATGGAAATAGTTTTAGTTGTCCTTAGTGCATGAAATATGCTAGGGAGACTAGATATAAAACATGATTTTAGGAACCCCCACCCCCCCCCCCCCCAGTGATCTAGTGCACATAATCAGAGATTATTAAATGCCAAGTTAATTTGACATTTGTATAGAGTATATACCTAGGAGAGGTACATGCATCATGATGACTTGTTTTCCAGTTTGATTTGGGTTGTTTTAGATAGGTTTAAATGAATAAAGTTAATTAAAATGAATCTATATAAAATTATATATTACATGGGCATATAATATCATAGTTTGCTATCTCAATAATGAATCCTAAATTTTGTCTATGTATGGTTCAAGTAGTAGAGGTTTATCATGTTGATCCAGTTGGCCGCCATAGGGTTGATCCAGTAGAGGAGGATAAGGATCAGCAGAGAGAATTGTGCACTTTTCGGTAGTAGTATTTGGGGAAGTAATATGGGATTATTTCAAATGTGGAGATAGAGAGCTAGTTAGTGGATCTTGAGAATGCATTCAGTTTGATCTAGGATGAAAGGGAATAACGTGACCCTTTTTAGTGTGTTTGATGTGGGTAGCTATGCGTCAGTGGTGGATGTTATATCTAGGTGTGCAGAATTAGGCAGATGTTTCATGTGTCGACATTAAGAAAGACTTCCAAATATAGTTTTTCATCAATAATGAAGGGAGTGAATATGCAAGAGATTAATTCTCTTTATTTGGGTATTATGTTAGTGCGAGAGTTGGGAATCAAGTTAAATGAACCTCTTCTCTTTTCCCCAAATACTTTTCCTGATAAGGAGTCTCGTGTGAGATGTCGTGAGGAGTAAATTTTTCCTTCTATCAAGCATGTAATTACTCATTTTACATTACCAATATATCAAGACGTTTAGAAGAAGGTAGAGTTGATCAAGTGGATTCAATCATGAGTAGGTTTAACATAAGAGGTAAATCAGTAGGTTTCATTGTAGAGAAGGGTTTTTAGTGGTAGGTATGAGGCACAAAGACCTTTTAGGTTAGGACTATTGAGAAGTCTACCTCAGAATCTTCCCTTTCATACTTCTATCTTTAATTTTTTTCCATGATTTTCATAGAGGTATCTAGATAGTGTTTTTTTCTATAGGTTTTGTGGCCATCACTAAATTTAGTTACCAATGGTTCATTGTGATTGGTTTGGTGGAGGAAAATATGTTTAACACCAGCCTCAACAGTAGTTTCTAGTGAAACCATTTCAACACCAAGGGTGGTAGGATAACGTTAAACTAAGTGAAGATGGAGTGGGTAGTGGATAAACTCAGGATTTTCCATGTTTTCAATAACCTCAACCCAATCTTGGTAAGTTAAGCGATCAACATCATAGATGTAATGAATATGGTTGTGGTCAGTTATACGTTGTGGAGGCCAAAATGTTATAGGGTCCAGAGATATATCGAGATAATCTCATCTTCTCTTATAGCTTTGATTTTGGTTTTTGGATTCATGAGATTTTCACTCCTTTACTTTACCTACTATAGTATTTTCTCCTGTACTACAAATATATATTCTTTGTGTGCCCCTAGTGTTGACTACACTAGTCGGAAGCTAGACCATCTTGTTTGATGTGTGTACGGGGTGTAGACTGATGATGGGGCCACATCAATCCCTTGGGGATCTTTTCATTCTATAGAAATTTACATACAATGACATCCTAGGAATATATTATTTTTATTATATATGTGTTCTTAACAACTTTTTCTAGAGGAGAGTCATGTCCTCAGATGTCGATGGTAAGCATGTGGTTTTTGTTGGAGACCAGGATTTTCAAGTGGGTAGGTGGAATGTGGAGCCCATTCGTTCATTGATTTTAAATCAATTAGTATAAGATATTATTAGGGGTATTCCCAATGTTGTAGAAGAGTTCCTAAATTCATTCTTAGAGGATTTTATAATAGTACCTCCTCAAAAAAAATTGATTTTGGGATAGATTTTCTTGTGGACACATATCTGGTTTTGATGGATCCCAATAGAATGGATCCCATAGAGTAGTGCGAGTTTAGGTTACACGTGGATGATTTGATGCATATGGGTTTCATCCAACCCTATATGTCTTTATGGGGTGCTCTATTATTGTTTTTCAAGAAGGTGGATGGTAATATGTGGTTTTTATAGACTATTAAAGGTTGAATTAGGTGACTATAAGGAACTATTACCCTATTCTGAGGATAGATGATATTTTTTACAAGATAAGAGGGGAAGTTAGTTTTCTATGATAGATAAGTATTCCAGATATTTCTAGTTCATGGTGATGAATAGAGATATCTTGAGGACTAACTTAAAATACAGTTATGGGAACTTAGATTTTATAGTAATGTCGTTCAGTGTTATGAATTCACTAGTTGTGTTCATGGGGATTATTAACTCTATGTTTTATGAGATCCTAGACCAGTTTTTCATCGTATTCATCAATGATATCTTGATCTACTCAAAGTCAGAGGATGTTCATGTTGAGAATATCAAATCTGTCTTATAGGTTCTTCGAAAAAAACAAATTTTTTTAAATTTTTCCAATTTTAATTCTGGAATCAAATATCACATTTCATTTTGAATGTGGTCTCTCGGTAGGGTGCAGCAGCAGACCAATCAAAATTTGAGGCAGTTGTTTCTTTGGAATCACCTAAGAATGTGGAGTGGTTGGTAGCTTCCTTGGCATCATGGGTTATTATCTGGGGTTTGTTTCATATTTCCCTCAAGTTCTAATCCTACATATTGAATTTACCCGGAAGGACTTGGATTTTGTATGGAAGGATCAACACCGGGTAGCAATCAGATATGTAAAGGTGGATTTGGCTAGTGCTTCAGTTTCCTAATGAGGGTGTGATGTTTGAGGTGTTTTTTGATACTTTCTCTCTTATTTGGGGATAATGTTGATGCAGTAGAAGAAATTGATCACTTATAGGTCTATTAATTTATTCCCCCATGATCATACCTATGCCACCCATGGTCAACAGCTAGAAAAAATTTTGTTTTCACAGATATTATGGAAGCATTACCTCATTAGGGAGCACTTTGGGGTCTTTAAGTACCATAAGAGTTTGGGGTATATATTTTCATAGTGTGATATAAATATATGATAGTATAGGTGGATGTATTTTCTTTAGGAACATGTTTTTGGGATCTCCTATAGCACAACAAATGGGAATGTTGCAGTTGATACTTTGAAAAGAAATTCATGGAAGGATATTATTTATGAGTCCAGGGATATTGGGATAGAAATGAAAGAGATTGAATAATTTCATGTATATACAAGGGTAGACTATAGAAGACTATATTTGAATCATATAGTGGTACAATATTCTCTGATTTAGTATGTGGAGGAGTCTTAGTGGGGATACTCATATGAAAAGGTGATGCTTGAGCATATTAACCATGGTGACATTGTAGAGGGATGGTGAGAGGATGGTCAGAACCAAATTTTGTTTCATTAGATGTTTTCTATCCCAATAGTGATGTGTGATGGATTCCTTTTTGAGTTTCATAGAACACCTTTTGTGGTACATTCAATAGTATCCATGAATTGAGGATACTTTTTTTGTGGCCCAAGAAGAAATGGGTAGTGGAAGAGCTCATGGAAAGGTGTTTGGTTTTCCAATGGGTAAAGGTCAAGAATAATGTTCCTAGTGGTTGTTTCATCCTTAGATATTACTGAGTAGAAATTTATGAAATATATAATAATTTCATTATACGTTTACCCGATGATCAAGGAAGTTATGATATTATTTGAGTGATCATGGATCAGATTATGAAATCAACCGACTTCTTTGAGATCAAGGATTTGGCCATAGTGGATGTTTTTAGAAGAGGTATGTAGATGAGGTGGTGATGTTTCATGGAGTTTCAGAATCCACTATCTCAAATTGGGACATGAGTTTTACATTGTGAGTCTGGATGGGATTACACAAATATCTTGGAAATTAGTTATTCCTCATTACTTCTTTCAACCCCCAAAAGGATATACCAATTGACTGGACTATCCAAACACTAGTGGAAATGTTGTGTACAGTCATCTTAGACATTAAAAGATCATGGATGCAACACTAACCCTTGTTTAATTTTTCTTATTATAGATTCTATCACTCATCCATCAACAATGACCCATTTGAGCCATTATAAGGGTAACCATTCCATTCCCTATTGGGTAGGACGATGGTTGGGGAGAAAATATTTATTGGTCTTGATATAGTTTAGAGCACAACAAAAAATGTTTAGCTTGTTTTTTAGAGGAAAAAAAGCAGAAAGGGACTGGTTTAAGTCTTTTTCTGATTCTAGTAGAAGGCCCTAGAGTTTATGGTTTGGGACCACATGTTTGAAATATTTTCCCCTCGATGGGGATGTGGTTGTTTGGAAGCGTTAACCATTCTTGTAGGTTTTTAATCCCGTGTAGGTGAAAGGGGGAAGTTGGTAAGGAAAAATACTGGTTTTCTTTTCCACCATGCCTAGAGATATTCCATTATGTCTTCTATGTTACTCAGATTTTTCAGTATCAGCATGATGGCTTCCATTTCATTGACTGAGTAGAGTTGGATATCGGTGATGATGCAAAATTAGTGGAATAACTGATAGATATACAAGATCTATAATTGAAGGAACATTATGTATGTACCATTCCCTTGGTTCGTGTGTTGTGGAGGCATGGAATCCTAGACGAGAGTACTTGGGAATACATGGGGTAGATGTGTGCCTAGTATGAAGAGTGGTTTTTTGAGTTTTTCCTTGCTCTATTTTCCTTATAAAGTGGTGTTTGGATATTTCTATGATATGAGTCTTATTTTTCCCTTGATATATGATATATGATAATGTTCTAACATATGTATAGGGGGAATATTTTTTAATTAGGATTCATTAGTTATGGAGTGATTAAACGCATAAAAGTGAGTCGGTACTTCCCAAAAAAGATAGTGTCTCAATATGGTGGAAAATTTATTGTGTTTGGGGTGGTGTGGTTTATTAGTTATAGTGGATGTTGGTTTGGGATGAATTGAGGATGATATGGATGGGTAGTGGTTTTGTGGAGGTGTTTTTTTTAGAAAAGGAGGCCGTTTTTTGTAGTTCATTATGTTTATTTGGTGTATTGATTGGCATGTTCGGTTAGTGGTATCAATGAGGAATGACAAGATCTTTGAGAGCTATCTCATGGGGTGGTTGACTAGACCACTAACCTACTAGGATTGGTTTTTGATTCGTGAGGGTGAGAATCATTTCAAAGGTATCTTATGTAAGGTCTTGTGTAACACCCCAGGATTTCATAGCACATTGTCTCTTTAAAGTAATTCAGTAGCTTGGAATACAGATAACACCGAGTTCAAGCACACTACGAATTATCAAACTAGCTGTTCCAAAAGCAGTTATGAATAGTCTTAAATAAATTTTGAATTTTATAAGCTCCATATAGTTTTAACGTCCATATTATGTGTTTCTTCAACATAATATTAGAACAAATTCAATTTTTCAGATAAAGGAAGTATTTTTCAAAAAATACAATTTTACCGCCTTTTAATGGAGAAACCTTTTTAAATAAAATATTTAACACATTTATATATTCAATTTGACAAAATAAACCTATTATTTAAAATATGGAGATAAAATTTAGTTTTTATAAATTTTTGATGTTTTTCTGAAAACGTTCATATTTTGTTGAATAGTGAAAAATACTAAATATTAATTGAAAACAACTTTTTTAATAAAAATAATTTATTGTGTTAAATTATACTTTTGAATGCTTTTGAAGTATAATTAGATTATATTTTTATCATTTAATCCAATTTTGGTCATTAGAATTAATTTTACATTTAAATTGGACATGAACACATATCAATCTTTTGATAGTTTTTGCTTCTCAAAAACTCGCTTTATGGTTTTGACAACAGGAATTAATTCTAAATTAATTAATGAAACTTAAATGTTTAGAATTTGGTAAAATATAAATATTTTCTAAATTTTTAAAATCAAAATTATCTTAGGGTGATTTTTTGTTATTTTTATGAAAACATTCAATTTTGGATGAATAGTGAAAAACACTACATTATTATTCAAAAGAAACTATTTATTTAAATAATTATTCATTTTATTTAAATTTATTTTATGTAAAAAAAGAAACATAATATCTATATAAGTTTAGGGTAATTCTTTTGAGTCATTTTATAAAAAAATAGATATAAAAAAATTTATTGAACTCTTTAACGCAATTTACTCACCTTCTAGACACTTTTACAAATTTGCATAAAACGTAATTTTATTCATTTTGGGAATTGAATTTAAAAAAATCAGATTGATAAGTTGAAATTAGTATGTAAAATGTGATCAATTGGATAAAAATAATTTTTGGGGAATAGTAACTTTTGAATTTTATTTACCATGGTTAAAAGTAAATATGGTAAATAAAGGTAAGAATGATATTATAATTACCCTAACACATGTCCTAATTCTATTGGTTAAGTGTATTTCGACCAAAATTTTGATTTTGTCTAAAATATGATCCTTTTTATCCACATTTATTAGATTAAGTCATTTATTATTTTTTATTTAAAGAAGAGTTAAAAGTGTTAAATTCAAAGTTTAATAACTAAATCATTTTTAATATAGGTTTATGCATAATATAAATTTGACTATAAATATTCAATAGAATGATAAGAATATTTCCTACATCATGGTATTTTATTTATAATTTTTTACATTATATGGTGAAATTCATTTATGACACAATGATGATTCCATAATTACCTTATTAATGAAATATTAAAATAATAGATATTATAAATATCAGAATAAATTTAAATTGAGACTACTGATTCACTCCTAGAATTTTATAGGTTAATATCACATGTTATGGTTGATTAAATAAATTTTTTTCAAAGTGATAAATTTGTTATGACTGTCACAAAAACCAAATGCTAAATAGTGTCAAAATTGACATAAATGAGTTTTTAAAACAAATAGTATATTATTAAATGATATAATGTTTCTAAAAATATATGGTTGATCCAAAGGGCTTATATAATTATATATATGTCATTATGGAACCAATTTATTTCTTTTGGAATTTTATAGTAATTTTATTAAAAATTTAATATAATAATACAAGAATACAGGGTAAAAGTTAAACTATTTAACTATGAGTTAAATCTAAAAGATAAGGTTAATATAGTTGCCTAAACCTATCTAAATACAATTGATTGAGAGGTTTTCAACCTAGCCCCACCTTAGCCTCGAATTAAATCCTTTGGGAGACATTATAAACTGAATATGACTGTATAATAAATTAATATTTCTTGCTTTTCTGAAAGTGACCCTGACCTCTCTTATAAAAGGGTACTTCCCCTTCTCCATCCATCCAATGGCCCGAAGGCCTTCATGTTTTATTTATTTTGATAATCCAACTTTCAAGGGGTGAGGTGGAACCCTTACAAGCCCCTTAGGTGTAAGTATTACATGGACCATAGGCCTTAGATGAATTCATTTTCCCGTAGGCTTCAAACATTACATACAACCCAGACTAACTACTTCGAACTGCTCCTACCCATCATTCTTCATCGTGAAATCAACTCTCCACCTTCGCGTGGTTGTTTGGATAGGCATTCCTCTTCTCTCAAAATAACATTCAAATCCATTTGATATGGCCAGCCCGTTCTCAAATATCCATCCAAATACCCTCAATTCAACCTAGAGGCATTACTTTGATTCGAAGCCAACCTAAGGAGACCTTTTGATCAAATCAAAAGGAAGCACCCGAAGAAAAGATAATAATTTCATCACCTCTTTCAATGTTCATTTATTCTTCCACTTTCTCTTTATTTTTTGTTTCCATACCAAAATAATCATGTCAGTACCTTATAAATATTGTGATGTTATTATAAATATTCTACAACCATATTCATTATTCTATTCATCCTATGAATTACAAAGTCACTATACGTCCGTACGTATGGATTATCGTCTCTATGTCGTGGTGTATTTTTTATTCAACACTTCATTATTTGGATGGGTATAATAACGAGTATAATTGAATTAAATAATAAATATGACATGTTAATGATTCTGTATATATTATATACCTTCCAATTACATATGATTTCACCATCAATAGAATGATATTTTTGCTCGTGCGTACGTACGGATTACCATCTCCACGAACGGGATGAGATTCATTCCTCATCGTAACCATTCAAGAATAATTTTCATTTTATGATTAAAAATAATGTTTAAGAACATAATATCATTCTTTATATGAGTCAAATTCATCCTATCCCTAAAAAAAGACTTACATAATAAAAATTATAAACCAAAACGAATAAATTAAAACCCAAAATATTGATACTACCGAAATATTGTTAACAAAGGAATATTAGAAGATCATATATGATATCATATTGATATATGTGATTCTTGTAGAATTTAATAACAATGATTTAACTATTATATAAGAGGTTAATTTACCCTAGATCAATGAAAATTACAAGGTAAGGGTTAATTCTACAATCTCTTCATTGTCCGAGGTTTTTTATACGTGAGTATCTACTGGGACCTCTTTATCATCCACATATGGGTTTCTTAAAAATGTATTTCGATACATTTTTACTGTTTCTTATACTATTGGTTAAAGTAATTAATACACTTGTTTTTATTTCTATAAAATGTTTATAAAGGAATCTTTTCTTCATTTTCTAAATAAGGGCATTTACGATATTTTCGACAAAATTAAGAAAAGAATATTTTTTTAACTTATATGGCAAGTGAAACTATTCCTCACCGTTATTACACCTTCGAAACTTCCCATACAATATTATAAGAATATTTTCAAAATAAATGTTTTCTTTTATAATTATTTTACTTTTAAATTATTTCAAAATAGAAAGAGATTTTTCTCTCAAATAGTTTTAATTTCATTTATGTCAACATCCTTTGATGGATTTTAGACTTGTTCGAAGTTTATTATTATTATACAATATTCCCAATTTTATTGAAGGTTTTGTGATATGTTTGTCAGTGGATGTGTTATTTTTGTACCATTAATGTTTTATAAAAGTATTAACATTTTGTATACTAGTTTTAATAAGAATGTTTATGTTAAGTTTCAACATTTTCATGTGAGGAATGCATTGTACTTAGTAAGTGAAGGGTGGAGCCCGTTATATCTCCTCGATGCATCGTTAGGTCTCATGAGACAAACAATTGTCTTGGCACAAGGCCTTAAAAAATCTTATTTGTATTCTGGGAATGAGTCCATTACTATGTGGTTATGATGTCCATCATTATGAATTCCATCATTGTGAAATTGGATATTGATATTACATGAGATTATTAGACTAGTATAATATCCATGTGACTAAGTAAATGGAATTATTTTATTTATATTTCCTATATTATGATGAATTTTATGTTTAAAAGGATTGTGTTTTATTATTATACATAGACTTAATGTTTTATGCTTATTTATGATAGTTTCTGCAATATTTTTATCCTTGTTGAGAATCTGTGCTCACCCCATCCTATTTTTTATTTTTCCCAAGATTTAAAGAAGTATATTACGATTAACCTGTAGAAATAGGTTAAGGGATATGAGTGTGTTCAAATGGGACACAATTTTGTTGTTTTTTCATTTCATAAATGTAAAACATATGTATGTATCTAGTACTTCTAATGATGCTAAACTAATTGGTATATCGAGACTTGATCTATTGTTATCATGCCAATGTTTTGTAATAATGCACCGACACTGGGTAACTACGGTTGGGGCATTAATGTTTCTATCAGAGGATGTTTAGTACATTCCTTGGAATCTATATTAAGAAAAAATCTGATTAAAGAACATTACCCTAAGATAGACTTTGAGAATTAGTATAGAAGAACTTCCTAAAATTTTGGTAATGTAGAGATTTTGTAAATTTTCCAAGAAATAAATCCTTGTCTAGATACGAGTAGGTAGAGGTGGTTCTGGCACAGATATATCTTGGGGTAAAACCCAAAAACACCACTTTGATCTAGACTTGAATGGGAACTAGTACACAACAATAGGACTTGTTGCACTCTTGGTTACGACACTCCCAGGGGTTATGATTAGGAGAATTCACATTTTCATTACAAACCATTATTAAAGACTTATTAGTAAATTCTTCCTCAAAGAAAACGTATTTATGATTACAGATTATATTCATAAACTTTTATATTTATGTTAGTTATTTTACAAGTTTGGAATTATGCATTACGATTCATAAACTAACATTGTGTAGGCCATTGTTTAGAAATGGTTCCCAGTAGAAGGAATGAGAACTCCAGCAATACGCGTTATCCAAATAGTAAGAAGGATCATATCTTTCATGGCCTTAAACTAACATTTAGAATGGAAATAGTCTCAAACATATTATCATCATATGAGGAAATAGTATCATGTGTTAATAATATTAGTAAAGAATTAACATAGTCCTATGTCTTTGAAGGGAAGCCAGAGAAGAAAAGGATGGTAGAGAGAAAGATGGATAAAGGGAAGAAGGGAAATAAGGATTTTCCCATATGTGATAACTGTGGAAAGAATCACCTTGGTAAATGCCTGAAGCGAATGGGAGTTTGTTATAAGTGTTGAGAAGAAGAAAACCATGTACATGGTTATAAGGGTAATAAAAAGGTTTCATATGTACAATTATTCATCTGCAAGGAGTTGGAACACTACAAGAATCAATTTCCCAATCATCAAAGTATACCACAATTGATTTTATTGAATAATAATCAAGTTATGATACTACCATATATGAAAAAGGAATAATTAGTGTTCTTATTTCTTACTAATTAATTATGTCATTTAAGTGTTGTATCAATGATGTACTTGTTATATTAATTATGGAAATAAATAATAATTGTACTGCAGTACTATTTCATTGAGGATTTGAGATTATATGGTACTATGAAAAATGAAACAACAATAAGTTAAACTTTATTAAAAATACATGGTTAAAGGAAAGATAAAACTTAATATGGTTATGATAGTGAGGTAGTGAATTTGGAATAAGAGATGGTTGATTTAGAAAAATTATATTGGATACTTTTTACTACCTTGGAACTGATTAATGGTTTGATTATTCCATCATTGTTGAAGAATTAAAAAAATTTGGATATAAGGAATATATCTAGTATTATATATAGAATAAGGGAGAATAAATTTAATCAATATGGTCTTATGGTAATTCAGGGAGTTACCTTATTTTAAAAGAATACATGATGAAGGTAATCACATGTTATTATGTGGGAAAAATAGACTTTCTTTATGTTACGTTGACCTTCCTTATAAAGTTTTGTCCTACGAGTTTGGAAACAAGTATTTTGGATATGTCTAAAGATTGGAATGGATTAAGTTACACATTGAATACTATGGTTTAAGGATGAAATATTTATTAATGTTATTTTTTGGATTTTTTATAAAAATGACAAACGAAAGGTCAGGGGACAACCCATCGCATCTGGTAAGGCCACGAGACTTGAGCCTGCAACTGAAGGGCGATAAGGGTGCATCACCTACCACTGGCCTACGTAATGGCCTGGATTGTATAATATAATTTTATTTTTTTTGTTCTGGTATATGAATTATAAATTAATTATTTTTGGAACCCAATACTATTAGGGTAAATAGAATATTTTTGAATCCTATTATATTTTGGAGTAAATGATGAGTTTGTGGTAAAGATAGATGAAGGATACAACTCCACTTGTCAAGTAATTTTTTCACTTATTCTGTGAAGAAATTAATTATTAAACATTATGGAAGGGATATTAAAACCAAAAATTGGTTATCCTAATACATTATGTATTGTTTAACCGATGATAATTAAATCATCATAGATTTATGGATTTGAGGCCCTAAATATCCCATTTATTGTTTACATGTTTATGATTGATGACCTCAATCACACCCTATAAATATTTATGGTTTTCCTCTAATTATGTGTCTCTAATTTCCACCAATTTTCTTCTATTTGAGATCTTAATCTGGTGGTGAATGTTTCATTTCCCTTTCCATCTTATTAAGACTAAATTTTATTAGCCCTATCTGATGTGGGATTTCCACAAAGGTATTATCTATTTTTATCCTTTTATTTTCCTAGAAAATTTTCAAATTGCGAGGAAAAATTTTATTGAAGGAGGAGAGAATGTATTACCCTAGGATTTTATAGCATTTTATCTCATTAAAGTAATTCAATAGCTTGTGCTACATGCAACACCGAGATCGAGCAAACCAGGAATTAACAAACTAGTCGTTCAAAAAGAAGTTATGAATAGTATTAACAACATTTTGAATTTTATATACTCTATATAATTTTGACATCCATATTATGTATTTCTTAGAAATAATATAAGAACAAATTCAATTTTTCCAATAAAAGAATTATTTTTCTAAAAATACAATTTTACCGCTTTTAATGATGAACCCTTTTTAAATATAATATTTGACACATTTATATATTAAATTTGAGAAAATAAACTTCTTGTATATAATACGGACATAAAAATTTAGTTTCTATAATTTTTTGTTGTTTTTCTGATAACATTCATATTTTGATGAATAGTGAAAAATACTAAATATTAATTGAAAACATCTTTTTAAATCCAATTAATTTATAGTGTTAAATTATACATTTGAATGGTTATGAAGTATAATTAGATTATATTTTTATCATTTAATCCAATATTATTTATTTAAAGTAGTTTTACATTTAAATTGGACATAAACACATATCAATCTTTTGATACTTTTTCCTTCTCAAAAACCACTTTTCTGGTTTTGACAATAGGAATTAATTTTATATTAATTAATGAAACTTATATGTTTTTAATTTTGTTATATAGACATAATTTTTGAATTTTTAATATCAAAATTAACTTAGGGTGAATTTTTTGAATTTTTCTCAAAATATTCAATTTTTGATAAATAGTGAAAACCAATGTGTTATTGTTTAAAACCAACTTTTTATTTAAAAATGATTTATTTTATTTAAATTTATTTTAATTAAAAATAGATACCAAATACATATATATGTTAAATTTAATTAATTGGAGTTATTTTATAACAAAATTAGATATATACAATTTTATTGAACTATTTAAGGTCTTTTACTCACCTTCTAAGAACATTTTCAAATTCGCATAAAATTGTATTTTACCACTTATGTGGATTGAATTTCAAAAATCTGAGAGACACGGTTGACATCAGTTAGTAAAATGTGGTTCAATAGGATAAAAGTAATTTTTGGTGAATATTGACTTTTGAATTTTGTTTACCATGGTTAAAAGTAAATAGGGTAATTAATGGTAAAAATGATATTATAATTACCCTAACATATTTTCTAATTCTATTGGATAAGTTTATTTTGACCAAAATCAAACTGAGGAAAAATATATTGTCCTTTTTATCCACTTTCATTAGATTAGGACATTTATTATTATTTTATTTAAAGAAGAGTTAAAAGTGTAAAATTCAATGTTTAATAACTTAAAAAAATTAATATAGGGTTATACATAAGATAAATTTGACTATAAATATTAATTAGAAAGATAAAAATATTTCATATATCATGGTATTTTATTAATAATTTTTATACATTATATAATGAAATTTATTTATGACACGATGATGATGCAGTAATTACCTTATTAATGAAAGATTACAATAATTGATATTATAAATATCAAAATAAATGAAAATTGAGACCTTTAATTCATTACACGAATTTAACGGTTAACATTACCTGTTAGGTTTGATTAAATAATTTTTTTAAGTGATAAAGTTGTTATCACTTTCACAAAAACCAAATTGTATATAGTGTCAAAATTGACATAAATGAGTTTTTAAAACAAATACTATATTACTAAATGAAATAATACTTCTAAAAATATATATGTTTCGGCCAAAGGACTTATATAATGATATATATATGTTATTAATGAACCACTTGAGGTTATCTTATAATTTTATAGTAATTTTATTAACCATTTATTATAATAATACAAGAATACATGGTAAAAGTTAAACTATTTAACTAAGAGTTAAATCTAAAATATAAGATTAATATGGTGACCTAAACCTGTCTAGAACATATTTTTTGAGCGTTTTGTGACCCCGACCCACCTTATCATCGAATTAAATCCTTTTGGGGCCATTATAAACTAAATATGATTGTATAATAAATTAATATTTCAATCTTTTTCTAAAGTGACCGTCACTTTTCTTATAAAAGGGTACTTCCCCTTCTCTCCTTAAAAAACCTCCAAAGCCATTTGTATTGCCCATAACCTACTCAAATATCATCCCAAATACCCTAACATCAACCTATAGGCCTTACTTTTAACAGAACCCATCCAAAGGATCCCTTTTTATCAAATCAAAAAGAAGAACCTGAAGAAGAGGTAATAATTCCATCACCTCTTTCAAAGTTCTTTTATTCTCCCACTTCTTTATTTTTTATTTCCATACCAAAGTAATACCTCCAGTACCTTATAAAAATTGTAATGTTATTATTAATATGAGACAACCATATTCATTATTATATCCATCCTATGAATGACAAAGTCACTGTACGTGCGTACGTACAACTTACCATCTTCACGTCATAGTGTAGTTTGTTATTCAACACTTCATTATTTGGATGCGTATAATAATGAGTATAATTTCTGTAAATAATAAATATAACATGTTAATGATTCTATATATATGATATACAATATAATTACACACTATTTCACCTTCAATAGAATGATAGTGTCGCTTGTATGTACATACGGATTACCGTATCCACGAACGTAATGAGATTCATTCCCCATCATAACCATTCGAGAATAATTTTCATTTTATGATTAAAAATAATGATTAATAACTTACTATAAATATTTATATGAATCATATACATCCTATCCAAAACAAACCTAAATTTTGTACCAAACAAATAAAGGAAAACTAATTTTTTAACACCTGAAACAATGATACTATTGAAATATTATTAATAAAACAACATTATAACATCATATATGATATCATATTTATGTATGTGGTTATTGTATAATTTAATAAAAATGATTTAACTATTATACATGAGGTTAATGTAGCCTCGATCAAGTAAATTTACAAGGTAAGGGTTAATTCTACAATCTCTTTATTATCCGTGGTTGTTTATATGTAAGTATCTACTGGGACAACTTTATCATCCACATTTGTGTTTCTTAATAATTTTTTTCAAAAAAAATATTTCCTATACTATAGGGTGAATTCATTTATACCCTTTTTTTAATTTTTATAAAATGTTCATAAAGGAATCTTTCTATCATTTTCTAAACAAGGCCATTTATGATCTTTTCGACAAAATTATAGAAAGAATTTTTTTTAACTTATACAGAGAGTGCATCTATTTTCCACTATTATAACACCTTCCATTCATCCATTACAAGGTTATAAGAATATTTTCAAAATAAATTATTTCTTTTATAATTTTTTGAATTTTAAATGATTTCAAAATAGAAAGATATATTTCTCTTAAATAGTTTTGATTTCATATATTTCAACATCCTTTGTTGGATTTTACACTTGTTTGAAGTTGATTTACTATCATTCAATAATTTATATTGTATTGAATATTTTGTGATAAGTTTGACTGTGGATGTTTTATTTTTAAACTATTCATGGTTTATGGTTAAAGTATTAACATTTCGAATGCTAATTTTAATATGAATGTTTATGTTATGTTTCAACCTTTTCATATGTGGAATGAATTGGACTTAGTAAGTGATGGGTGGAGCCCGCTATAGCTCTTTGATGCATCGGTAGGTATCATGAGACAAACTAGTGTCTTGGAAAAAGGCCATGAAAATTTATTATTTTTAGTCTTATCATGGGGCCTTGATTATGTGGTTATGACGTCTGGCGTTATAAATTCTATCACTGTGAAATTGGATATTGATATTACATGTGATTATTGTACAAGTAGAATATCAATGTGAATAAGTAAATGGAATTTTCTAATTTATCCTTTCCATGTTATGATGATGTTTTTATTTAAAAGGGTTGTGTTTTATTATTATACATTTCCTTAAATGTTTATTCTTATTTATGATACTTTCCACTATATTGTTGCCCTTACATAGCATATGATCTCACCCATTTCTAGGTTTTATTTTTCCTTGGATGAAAAGAAGTATATTACAATTAACATGCAGGAATAGGCTAAGGGATATGAGTGTGTTCAAAGGGGACCCAAAGTTTTTTTCCATTTCATTTTGTTATGTAAAACATATGTATGTATCTAGTACTTCCAAGGCTACTAAACTAATCTGTCATTCTAGAAATGATATCTTGTGATCATCTAATGTTACGTAATAATTCACCAACTCTGTGTAATTAGGGTCGGGGATTTACATCTTGATGCTTCCTAGTCTATTACAATGTTTTTTTTGGGTGTTGGAGGTGTGTTAGAGGAGGCTTGAGGAGGTTTCATGGTGATTGGAGATCCAGTACCACTGTAATGGGGAATTCATGTTGTTAAAGGGGTACACGATGTGAATTGGTGGTTCACAGCTTCTACAGTTAGCTAGTTTCATGGATTCTATGTAGTTGAGGGGGAACCTATGAATTAGATTCCTATCATGAAATTATTTTATGAGGTATAATTAACTAAAGTCTGAGGCAATGTGAATTTTAGTTGAAGTTTTAATTTTTTGGAAACATAGGGATTCCCATCATGAAATGGTTATATAATGTGAAACCAGTATGATTTAGGTTATTTTATAACCCATAAGTTCAATTTATTTTCATTCAAATGAACTTCTATCTCTCTCTCATTTCGGATGAATCATAAACTCCCTACAGAGATATTTTGTCCCTCTCCCTCCTACATTAATTTGTTTGGTTTTGAGGATCCTCATTGGTTGTTTGTGGGGATTTATACTCTCTTTCTCTTGGTTTTCTCTTGTTCTTCACTCGAAGACCCACTACAGTGGTGCATTTTTGGTTTGTAGTGTTTTTGGGTTGTATTTTTATAATCCTTTGATGTGGTGTAGGTTGATCCATGGGGTTTTTATGTTGTTGTATTTGTGATTGTCTCTTATTCTCCCATGTGGTATGAAGTGAATTTGTAATGTAATCTCTAAGTTAGGGAATCCCAAATTTCCTACTTTTGGGCATCATAAAAGAGAGGTCTCATCTATGGGATATGTTTTTTCTATTCTAATAAAGATAAATAAACCATTTAATTAAAATTTATGGGGAAGGGGAATGATTTGTATGATTTTATAGCATTTATATTATGGTGATGTTTTGTTTGTATGGGATAAATTCCCCACTAAAAATAATAGATATTGGGTGAATTTTCTTTCATTGTATTTGTTGTGATATGGAAACCTTGTTATATTTTTTTGTGATATCACGCAAAAATGGAAATTTTCTTATCATTTATATTTGGAAAATGAAATGGTCACCCTTGTATTTTTGGCTAATGTGATAACGCCCACAGAAAAGTGAAATATGATATAATCCCATTTTTTAATTATAAAAAGTGGTATCTGATGTTTATGATATGTTATGATGCGTGGTTATGCATGTGGGGTGTTGATGTGTGGTTATTATGTAATGTAGTATAATATATATTTTTATGTGAATTTTGGATGGTGAGGAGATGGTTCATTTGGCCATTATTTTGGGGAGGTGAGGGGATGGTTTATTTGGTAATGGTTTTAGGGTGGTGGTTGATGGATTGTTTGGTCATGCTTTTTGGGCGATGGGGTGATGGTTTATTGGTCCCTAATTTTGGGTATGTGAGGTGGTGGTTTGTTTGGTCGTGCTTTTGGGGTGGTGAGGTGATGATTTCATTGGATATTCTTTTGGGGTGGTGAGGAAATGGTATGATGGGGATGATGAGCTACTAGTGATAATGGTTGCATTGAGCTAAAAGCCTAGGTAGTGATGGAAGCTTTATTTAATTATTATTTAAATCTATGGTGTTTGGTTTGGTTATTCTAAGGAAAATGATTAATGAATAAATAAATTATAGATTTTTTGGTTTTTTTTGATTCCTAATAATTAAAAATGGGATGGATAATGAAATTGGTTGGTGGTGTGAAATATGGATTGTGGTTTTCATGGTATTATGCATTTAGGTGTGGCAGTTAAAGTGGTAATGTTGTGATTTGGTTAGTTGGGAACCCATAGGTTGGGTTTTTCTATGGATATATCTATATACTATTATATTCATTTTGATTTCTATATTCACCACACCCACATTGAGCAATATGTTATTATAGTTGTATTTTCACATGGGGAGTGTTTTTTCCAACATCTTGGTGATGAGTATGGATGGATGGATACCTACTCTTTCCTACAATCTCTTCCATGCATGTAGATATAGAAACATTGTGATGGATTGAGGTCTATTAATTCACTCGGTGATAACCCTTTCGTTTTTTAGAAATATGTGATATAACCATGCTATTGGGAGGTAGACCATGAATTTTCAGGTGACATGTGATATGTCTATATTTTGGGGAATCATATGGTGGGGGTTGTTCATAGAAGGTGGGGGTAATGATGTTTATGTCTATAATGTACATGAAACTATAATACTCTAGTTATGGAAGTGCTTGTGAGTGATAGCCTAGGTGTATACGAGTATGATGTTATATGACCATGTTGTGGGGTGGTGACATATTTTATTCAAAAGAGATGGTAGTGTAATGATGTATGAAATTAGGTTGTCAGGGGGGAAATTAGGGGGAAATTGGTGGAGGGTACCCTTTATTGATATGATTCTTATTATGTTACTATACATTACTTAAATTTGTGGGTTAGAATACCTTGATGAGTTTGGGCTGGATAGTTGACCTCTTTATGTTCTTTTGGTTCTACTATTTTCTCATGGGTGGGTTAGTGTTCTTCTTTCACATGCTCATAAGAGATGTTGGTTTTCTTAATTAATAAACATGTATGCTCACCCTTTGTATATGAAAAAACTTTTAGGTTTTTGGGATACTTAAATGGACCATGATATATATTATTATCATAGATCTTGGGATATATGATGTGTCATTGATCTAGATTTTCTACTCGGTATTTACATTTGGAGACTTTTATATGTATCTTTTTTATTTATACCAGAATTTTGGGATGGTTTTGGCTTCGTTTTATACTATGTCTTGGAGTTTCTCTGGGATTACACATCTTATCTCTAGACCCTATATTATTATAGAGGATAATGTATCCCATTTCATGAGACTTTTATACCCTCGGTGCTAGTCACCAACTTGGGGACCTACTGGGGACAAGAATCAAGGGGTGATTATCTCTTTCCCCTCATTGTGGTGTTTTTGGTGGTATGGGTCATGATATTGTGTTCTACAGACCTGGTGCACAATGTTTATATTTTACTGAGATTATATGATTTGAAATCACCTTTAGCGTAAAACTCACCATCATCATGAAACTTACATCTATAATTTCTTGATTTTCAAAACATTGTCTACAATGTGAAACTTCAAATTTTATGAAACTACAGAAATTTCAAGAAGCAGTTTTCTTTTCCATATTTTTATGAGGCATTATTGAATCTTTATTTTCATGAAACTTATAAAAAATCATTCACCATTTCATGAAAAATTTAATCTTTCCTCAAAATATTTCCATTTACTCAAAAGCAATATAAACATTGTCACCTTATATGTATAACTACCTAAACAATTCAAAATATTTCATGCCTCAATGCACCAGTTTCATGGATAGCTCCAACCCATCTCTTAGTATTGATGCTTTGAACTCATATAGGTCTCTCCTTTCATAGAGATATATAAAAAAACCATTTCAAAAACCTCACTATATCATCATAACATAATTTTTCAAAAATACTATCTAATAAAAACAACCATCCTAAAAGCATTTTAATTTCTCCTTGAGGGATTCTTTGCAACAATTTTACCATTTGGTCATGTTGAAAACTCTTCAACCTTTGATACCACTTTAATGGTTTTATATCTAGCCTATTTAATGAACCTAAACCTCTTCATTCCCCAAAAAAAATTCACATCTTATGACTATATATAGTGATCAATTATTTACAAAATCCATTCTCTAAACCCAGATGGACCATGGTTATCGTGAGAAGTAAGAGTAGAATGAAATTTTTTTCAATGAATAACTTATTTCTGAAAACCATCTTCTAGGGAAATCTACCTCTAAAACTAAACCATTTTGTTTTCTCTAAGAAAAAGTATGACACTCAAGAATAAAACAATCTCATTCTTCTTGGGTAATTCATTTCTTCAAAACCCATAGGTTAATCCTATCTTAATAAATCTATTTTTAATGAAAATAATCAACATATACATTCCTATAAATCCCCCTATTTCACTACTCCCCATATAGCTTCTCCCCATTTAATGAACATGACGTCCCCCACTTTTTCAACAAACCCAAAGGACATCCCTTTAAGAAATCAAACAATTAAATAAGTACTTATCAGTACATATACAAAAACCCAACAAACCTCATGGATAGGGGGTTCCTCATCTTAATTTTTTAGGTTTGGGGTTCGAATGGTATTTTAGAGTTAGATATTTTTCAAATTCTTCCTTAGGTAAGTCATTTTTTAAAATATCTATAACATGATGTTTTATAGACACATAATTCAACTTTACCAAACTATATACCGCCTTCTCCTTGATAAAGTAATACTTTATTTTAGTTTGCTTCTTGCTCAAGTGATGGACCAAAATTTTTACTATGATTTATATCACATTAATTATCACAATTTAATTTGATCAAAGGATACACTTCAATGCCCATATTTTTAAAATGATGTTTCATCTATAGTAATCATGTTCAAGATTGAGTAGTCTCAATATATTCATCCTTTATGGTTCTCAGGGAAATAAAATCTTGTTTCACAATTATCAAATTAATTTATTGTCTACCAAGAAAGAATACACCACATGTTGTTTACTTTATGTTATCTACTTGACCTGCCTGATCATCATATGTATAACTTAATAAATATTTCTGGGATTTTTTATTGTATAGAAAAACCAAATACACTATTCCTTTAATAAAATGAAGTATTTATTTCACCATAAGTATGTTTTTTCCATGGGATTACATTTATACCATCATGAACAACATATATAAAAATGATATTACATCTTTTGATTACTATGTAAAGTTGGCTCCTAATGACCTGCATGTATTCTGTTATATTGAATGTTTTTCCATAATCATTTTTTGATGGTGTCATCAATTTTGTGACTAGATTTTTCATCCCATTGTAATTCTACATTAAATATCTTTTTAAAAACTAAATATAATATTTAGAGTAAGAAATAAATGTTTCATTCCTTCCTTGAGTCACATGTAATCCAAGGAAAGATATAAGATCACCAATCATTGATATTTTAAACTATCATTTCTTGAATTCTATAAATGTTTTTCATTTCACTACATTTGATACACTAAATATTATATCGATATCATACACCATCATAAAAATACTTTGATTACTATCATTTTTTGTATAGAGATTTTTATAAACTCCATCACACTAGAAACTGAGCTTCTTTAAAAATGGATCAAGTCATTAATACTACACTTGTGGTACTTGATTTAATTAATAAAATAAATTCTTTAACTAATGAAAAACTCTTATCATGTTGTTTGTCAAAATATATTATGTATTTCTCATAATGTAACAAAATGGCTGGCCAATGTCATCTCACTTGATGAAATTCACAATTTATTCACTTACCAATTTTAATTCACCTAAAACTACTTGATTTCTGTTTTTATTATTTTATAGAAAAAGGTGAAAGGATGAATGAAATAATGTAAATCTTACCTAACCTATAATTCAAGAAATAATTTCTATTAGAAAAGAAATAACTTATCTTATATTATTGGTTTTGGGATCCTTCATTATTCATGATGGTTTTTTTGAGAATTTAGTTTGATAATAAAAATGCGAAATCTCCCCCTTGAATTATTATCCTTATATTTATTTTTTGGGAAATATTTCACACCTAATAAAACAAGATAGCAGTGACTCCTATAATAAATGTTGATGAAACACCTCAATCAAGAATGTGGCATCTTCTAGGACTTGACTCCATCCTGTGTCGTTTCATCCATTGAACTGCTCAACTCTATCATATGAAGATCTCTCATTAAATGGAAGGGATGGGAAAATTATAAACCAAATTATATAATTGTATTCAAGATCTATGTCATGTGGATAATTGACACACCCATACATTTCACTCTTATTCACCAAAAACATAAATAAAACTATGGATTTTAAAGGTGGAATCTAAGAACACTGGATCCTCCCCCAAGGACAACCCTCATGTCAGTCTCCCATTATTGTAAATAAGAGGTATCTATAGAAATAGTGGGTAGAATAAAAAGTGCAGAATGACATAAAAAGAAATTGAAAGCGTGAAGTATTATCACATTTGTGGTAGAATAAGAAAATGAGAGGTTGATAAAGAAAGAGAATGGGAAATAGTAGAAGAATAATGGTGGTAGAATAAGAAATTGAGAATAATAGGAAGAAAGGAAATGATAAATATTAGAAGAAGAAACATATGAAGGCCATTAATTAGAAGAAAAAATAATTAACTACATGAATGAAATAAATTAAATAAAACTATAGCTGAGGAAAGAAAAAACAACAAATTATCAGGATGACACTTCCATGAGCTATCCTCTCTTCTCAAACATTATAGAAAACCCCTTATTTTTAGAGATGGGGGATTTTTCCATCTTCCATAATTTTGTATATATCTCATATATTTATTCATATTTTGTCAAAGTTTCCTTATTTTAAAATATATATATCACTTTATCGATTTTTTAGGATTCCACTATTAAATCATTCAGAGTATCAGAATTTCCAAATCACACTGCATAAAACTTCCATAATGCAGGATCCATCTATTTTTAATATATAATTTTCCACATGGTTTTTTATTTTTGTGTACATGTTTTTATCTATGGATTCATGTAGCATACCTTGGTGAGTTTCACATAGTCGTTCATGTAATTTTATATATAGTTATTTGAATCTATGATCTTACATAATTTTTTTCTACCATGGACCATATAGCTAATTTCTTCCATGTCTTTGTTTTGGTGAAACTACTAACATGTATATGTAGCCAAAAACTATTGGTGCATCCATGTAATAATGTAAGTACTTACACTATAGGGTTTTTCTTCAAACCATGCATCCATCCTAGTGGCCAAATAGAGTTCCTAATAAATTTCATGGTGTAATTCCTCTTCATTATGTGCTTCACTAGTGTGACCTGAATTGTAGAACATGATCCATGGTGATTTCTATCCATTGTAGTGGACATAATCTTGAACTATTACTTCCATATCTATAGTCAAAGAATTATCTAGAAAGTATAGAAGGAATCCTTGTTACTACAACCATGGTAGGTAGTGACATAGAATTCCTTAGCATAGGATAGGTGTGGATGAGTCATAATGATGTTTTTTGAGCGAGTCCTGAAATTTTTCAGGAAAAGTTCCATAAAACATCTATTTTGAATGTGTTTGAGCTCTCACATATATTAAAATCCGTGGATTCCATAATATATGCCATAAAAGTGAGGGATAAGTTCCCACATACACCACTCACACACATATATGGGTCGGTTCCAACATGCATGAGCCCGAATGGGACTTGACCACACTATACTTACACTATTGTGCATGGTTCAGTCCTCCTATTATCTTTTATAGGGCCCTCTCTATTGTTCTACAAGGTCGACCGACCCTCTCTTGGCATATCAATGTATCTTATAACCCTTTAGGTCAAGGTCTGACCTTTCTGTACATTTTTTTGTAACCTAAAATCATTTAAAACTCTCAGTAAAATTATAACATAATATCATAAATACATAATGTATTAAAAATAAACTTTTTTAATAATTTAAATGCATTTAAATTCTTAATTTTTAAATACTGACCTTTTTTATAAGAAAATAATTACATGAATATGTTCGTTAAAATATATTGAAAATCAGTATAAATTTTACATATTTTTCATGAAAATAATAGTGCATCACATACCCCCACACTTGAACTACACCTATACTCAAACATTAAGTATCAACATTGAATTAAATAGAAATTTTTTTACTAATATTTAAAACTCAAAGTATTAAAATTAAATAATTATCAATTTTAAGCCAAATTTTAACGTTCCAAAATAAATATCAATTCAACATATCGATTTTCAAACAAAAAAATTTCAAGGTTTTTTTCTTTCATCCTTCTTCAAATAGTAGAACATCTCCTTTAATTCATTCAAGCTTCTCAAATAATTTTTATAAGACCTAATAAATCAATATATTCCTCACTTTGAATATCTTTCTCTCATAAATAATGATATAAAGTCAAGTAGATTGATACTCATATCAAAAGAACATTATTGTTTCCTACATTCTTGATTACAAACTACGTTATCCACTTTGTAAAGATAAAAAGAATATTAAATCATGAGGAAATTACAAGTTGAGTCTCTAATGAAAATGAGGCTTAATTTTGATAAGGTATGATATTAAAAACATTAAAGATCAAAATAAGAGTCCTATATATAAAGTATAAAGCATGATATCGAAAGAAAAATTGAAATGAAAATCTAACCATCAAAATGAAAACTTTAACTTCCCCCGATCTAACCAAGGTTAAGAAAAATGAAAGAATAATGAATGAATTTCTCCTCATTTAATTTTATCTATTTTTAACTTTTTTCCCATTTACAAACTATTTTTTTGAATTTTTTTACTTTTTATAAATTTATCCTTGGCAAAATCCTCACATCCACCACCTGACCACATATGATAAAAATCATTATTCTATTAATAGTGTTTTTTATTCACTCACATCACAACCCATTATTTTTTCCCATTATTTATCATTTCAGTTTTTTTAAGAATGTGAAATAAAAAATAATAATGAATAAATCAAATAACTTTCAAAATAACAAAGGTTAAAAACCCACACTTTTTTACTTAAATTTTAGGTCATCCCTTTCAACATGAATTATCTCATCCTCACACTTCAACTTTAGAATATGAAAAAAATAGTAAAACTATGGTTGGAATGAATATGAATGGATTGAAATGTGGATCTTTCATAACAAGGTCATTCATGGTCACTATAATATGGACAATGATAAATGAATAAGTTCATATCAAGAATAAGGTCTTATAAATAAAAATTACCTAATAATATTAAATGTGCTTTTGCATAGTCATAGTTTTAACAGGTTCTGATGAAAGTTTTAGTATGTGACATGTCCCTAGATCACTCAAGAAATATACCTAACACAATATAGTATGTATTGGGTTTATAAATAATCAGGTAAATGTAAATTCATATTTAGTAAAATCACTTAAATCATAGATTTTAATATAAAATCAATTCACATGAATTTCAGAAATTGAAATTTTGATAAATGGTAGGAAAATTTCATTTACCTGAATCAAGAAATTCCTTCAAATAATGAGGTATAATTTCAATATAAATACATCACTATAGTAATTAAATTCACCCTATTTCTCATTCAATATCACTATCATTGAAACCTAAAACATGGAATCAGAGGGTTCATAATAAAACTCATATATCCTAGATAAGTTATGTAAATAAAGATTTCTAAGCATGAACATGCAATTTACAGTTTAACACACCAACTAGAATTTCATGTTTAAAATAGTTTTTTAGAAAGTTACAGGTAGTTTATAATATAAATAATAAAATAATATACTATATTTATTCATGAATTTCTATTCTTGTATAATTTTAACTGTTGGGGGGTTACCTTGTGCCATCATAGACCTAAAAAAGAAAATGAATCAATTAAAACACAAGGATCATTATATTAATTCTAAAAAAGATTAAGGCGTTGGGTTATATCCTAAAATAATATTTAAGAGTGAAATTAAAATTTATAAAAATGAGTGTAAATTGATAATTCATGGTTTAATCCCCCAAGTGGAACCCAAATTTTTTTCCCTCAAGAAGGTTAGTACTAGCTGTCATCCATATTATGATGGTGGGGGATTTTTTTTATTTGAATCACCACATGTGGATTTTCACATATTATACATATTCTTTTTGGGTGATGAGCCCATATATAGAGTACACCAAATCCATCCCCTTCACAAAACGTTATATATTACATAGTGGGGTAGAATGAAGTGTGAATCATCCTTTTTATTAGTTCCTACTTGTGTAACCTCATATTTCTTTTTTGGTTCTAGATAAATTTGGTATGTATGATGTTTATGATAAAAGGTAGAGTTAGAAAAAAATTTACCTTGTACATAATTTAAAAAAGTATAATCAAAATAAAAATTCTCCCTTTCACTGTTTGTAGCTAATATATTTGTTTCCTTGGGTTTATCCACTTAGAATTCTTCATGGGATAACTCAAATGCATGTTAAATAAGTGTTAAAAAATATATGTTCTCCTTAGTAGGTTAAATGTATTCTTATTCATCTTCCGCCATAACAAAACAAGGATTGGAAGAATATAAAAATTTAAAATAGTTGGATTTAATATTAAATTTGGATTAAATATAATTAGATGAGATGGAGTTTAAGAAAGGATCCAATCCCTGAGTTGGCCCAGCTTCAATCTCTTCTTCATTAGTAAGTACCTATATAATTTGGATCTCACTAGATTGAGGAAGGTAGTAAAAATCCATCATCATTACTTAAAATTCCATCACTTGGGTGGTTTATTCCACTTTTAATGTAATATTATTATGTTATGGTGTTGTCTTTTCTACCTTGTAGATAGGGAGACAATTTTTATTTCATCATCTTCCCAAATCAATCCAAAATTGGTTATGGGATTGTTGATTTCTCATATTCACAGCAACATGGGAGTATTAATGATCACTCCCAATATTTTAATGGTTGGTATGGATATGATCTTTGAGATGGTTAGGATGTGGATATACCTCAAGTAGGTCCTCAACCTCTTGTACCTCTTCAATGAAATTGGGAAGATATAGGGTGACAATTATTCTCATGATCCATTAGATAAAATGTAACATCCCAAGTAATGAATAATAGATATTTTTATCTATGTCTATTAATTAATTAGATAGTGTTTTAGAGGCTTAAAATTAGAATAAATCCAATCTTAAGCATAGAATAAACTAATATTTTTAAAAGATTATTTTACTACCTTTTGATGGCAAACCATTTTTAAATCAAACTTTTGACAATTTTATAAGCTCTATTTGTTGAAATAAACTTATTCTTTATTATTGGGACATTGAAATTTACTTTGGGTAAATTTTTGGTATTTTTCCGATAAAGTTCATTTTTTAATGAATAGTGAAAAATTTTGTATTTTAATTCAAAACCTCTTTTTAATCTAATTTATTTATATGATTAGATTATCTTTTTAATTGGTTTTAAAGTTCAATTATAATATATTTTTACCATTTAATCCTATAGTGGTTTTTGGAATTAACTTCACCTTGATTTTGGACTTAAACTAGTGTCAATCTTTTGATACTTATTGTTTCATAAAAGCATGCTATTTGCTCTAACAGTAGGAATTAATTATTAAATTAATTAATGTAACTTATATGTTTTGAATTTGGTAAAATAGAAATCATTTTTGAATTCGGAATATCAAATATTTCTTAGGGTGATGTTTTGGTATTTTTCTGAAAAACTTCAATTTTTGATGAATAGTGAAACCACTAAGTGGTACTTAAAAAACTGATTTTTCATTTAAATGAAATTTTACCACCTCTGTGTCTTGAATTTCAAAAAATTCAACATACATGGTTGTCATTAAGAAGTAAAATTTGGTTCAATGGGATTAAAATATTTTTTTTGGTGAATAGTAACTTATAAGTTTTTAATCGCGATTAGAGATAATTAATGTAATTTAAGGTATAAATAATATTTTAATAATATGAAATTACCTAGACACATGTCCTACCCTTATTTTATGTGTCATGTCCGACCAATACAACCCATGGGTCAATTTTTGGGACCCCGTGGTGCCACTTGGGTAAGATAATGACATTAATTCCTTTTATTTAAAGTAAAAGTGAAAATGTCACAAACATGAGTTATTTTACTAAAAAAAATTACATGGGGTTATACAAGTCAGATTTTTTACTATAAATATTTATTATAAAGATAAAAAGATTTAAAACTTCATGATATTTTTTTATAATTTTTATACACTAATTAAATTAATTTATTTATGACAGCAGGATGATGCAGCGATTACCTCATTATTTAACAATTTAAATAAAATGAAAATATAATGTCAAATCTAAGACCTAAACTTGTCAAAAACCTATTTTATGGGTGGATTTAGAACCCTTATTACCTTATCCTTGATATTTATAATTTTGGGACCTTTTTTATCGGAAAATAATTTTATAACAAAGTATCTTTTCTTAACTTTCCAAGAGTGCCCCTCCTCTCCTCTTATAAAAGGCCCCCACCTCTACCACCTTACCCACACTTCCAAAACCTTTTCCTCGGCCAAACCCTGCCCATTTTGTCTCTACTCATCCCTCTATAACTTTTAGAAGCCTCACTTTGGGCAGAATTCTTCTCAAGAAAGCCTTTGAGCTCAAATCAAAAAGAGTTACCTGTTTTAAAGGTAGTGTCTTCTCTTGTGTTCTTATGTTTTATTTTGCATCTCCAACACCCTAAACTCTTTTTATTAAATTCTTTTGTAACAACACCAGTATCTTAAATATACTAGGATTTTTTTGTAATAATGATTCGAGCTACACTTACAAAAACCTACATCTAATGGTTAAAGAACATATTGTTTCCGTGGATGGCGAATTTCTGCCTCACGAAACGATGATTGTTCAATATTCATTTAACACATTCAAAGGTGGCCATTAAGATGACACTATATTTATATATGATATATAATATGTTTATGTTTTACTTAAGCTTCTGTATTTTTCATTTATGGCATACCTTTATGGTTTCCATTATGGGTAAACGCGATATCTTCATTTTAGGAAGTGTGGACTACCGCCCCCTCAAAGTGATTTGATTCGTTAATGCCATATGTGGGACGCATAAAGGATGGAGTTAATGATATTATATATGATATTATACTGGAATTATAATATACCTTTATGTCATTATGATTCCATTCCATAAAATATGAAATAGAAATGAAAGTAGTGTTCATGCGTACGTACGGCTTACCGTCTCCATGAACGGTGCATTTCATTTCTTACCTCTAAATGTTATGTAATATTATAAATGCATGTATATACTAGATATATATGATATATATGATATCTAAATCATGAGTATAACTCTGGATATAATGGATACATAAACAACTTGTAATTATAAAGAGTTTATTTTGACTCAAGTACCAATGATCGTTAAAATGAATGTTATTAACTTAAATAATTACATAGTGTTCATGACATGGTAATAAGTGATATAAAAGAAATAATGAAATTGAAAAAGGTTCTTAAAAAAGTAGAAATTAACTCAATTTTATTATTCAGGAAGTTAAAGAATGATCGAGTCAAGTCGGACCCGAGGTATGGGACTTCATCTCAATCTCCTTTCATTGAGGCATATTTTGTTTTATACACAACCTTCTTTTATATGGTGTATAAACCCCTTTGACTTTTACGTATATCCAAAACAAATATTTTTTTATACTAATCATTTTACTAAACAACAAAAGGGAATGTTTTTGTTTTACGTATGCGGCGACAATGACTTCTCTGCCGCCGTGACCATTATTTAAGTTTCGGCTTCCTCTACAAGCAATACTTTTTTTAAAAAAGAAAAATAAATACCATGTTTTACATTTCTTTTATTTTGGTATTGAAAATGGTTTTCATAATGTTTTTATATCAATGTGTTGTATTGAAATCTTGTGACTAAAAAGTGTAAATGTTATGTTTCCTTTATGAATGTTTTATGTGATACAATTATGTTATGGTTCTTGGGCATTATTATGAAGACGGGTGGTTCCGTGATAAACTAAGGGCGGGTGAGCCCGATATAGCTCTCCAATGCATTGGGTAACGCAAAGAAGTTAAACATTAAGGTTTCTCCGAAGAGATTTAGGGAATATACAATGATGGGTATTCCAAACCTAACCAAGAGGGTTACTCCCTATGTAAGAATGTTATGAATGCATCAAGTTACCTTTATGTATTATGATTTCTATGATTTATTCATGATTTGATGAGTTATTTTAAAGTGCTTATGTTTTATGAGTAGAGTATGATTTCATTGATTCTTATGTATACATGTACTCATGTTTCCTTTCCATATTTTTAGATCCCTTAATGAGCTTTTATGCTCATCCCAAGTTTTTGAAAAAAAAAATTCATAGGTCAAGGGAAAGGTACATAATGTGATGATAATGTCAAGGAAGTGTCAAGAAAGAATCCATGTTTTATTTTAAATATGATTTCGTTGATGGGAATAATGAGTACGATCTTTTATGTAACCACTTTGTTTAAATGTGGAATGTAATGCATGTTTTATGATCTAATTCTCTAAAACTCTAAACCCGAAAAGATCCTCAATGTGTAATCTTGTAATAACTCAAGATTAAGTAAGGTTTAAGGCTGGGGCCTTATAGTTGGTATCAGAGGTCAGTTTAGATAAATTTAGGAGTTAGAATTTTATTAAATGGTTATCCAAAAATATATTTTATATGGTGATGTTGAAATGATATAGAATTTGAAGATTACCATGTTGCTTCATCTAAGACATGTTTGTTCAGAATGGTTTTCCACAGAGGAAATAGGTAAGCAGTGCTAGGAAGGCATACATAAGGAAATAACCTTCCGAATCAGCATCCTGAGATGGTTGGAATTGGAACTGAATAGTTTGTTGCAGTGATGGCGCAGTTGACTCAAGCAATAAATGGTGGTGGTATCCATGCACGAGATCAGCCAGACCAACCGTAGAGGAACATGTCAGTGGTGGAACACTTCATGAGGCAACATCCCCCATCAATAAGAGGATCATCTGACCCTGTGCTAACTGAATGGTGGATTAAAGAACTGGAGAATATTTTCTATTTCATGGGGTGTTCAGACAATCAAAAGGTTAGTCTTGCTATTTACCATTTGGAGGGTGAAGCAGATCAGTGGTGGTCGAGGGTTAAAAATTTCAGGGACGCTGATGAGATTGATGCTCTCGACTGGGATGAATTCAAAAGTATGTTTCTTGAGAAGTATTTTCCTAAGGCTGTTCGACTTAGGATGGAAATGAAATTCTTGTAATTGAGGCAAGAGGAGGACTCAGTGGCTTCCTATGAAGAAAGGTTCCCTCGATTGGCATGGTATGCTCCAAATTTTATCCGAGACCTTGATAGTAAAATCAATCATTTTTACTCAGGATTAAAGCCAAAATATCAAAGGGCATTGGATTATCGTGAGTTTAAAAGTTATGAAAAGCTTGTGCGATGTGCTGAGAAGGTGGAAATGGAGTTTTCCGATGATCAAGTGTTCTATAACAACTAGTAGAAGAAGAGACCGAGGTGGAAGGAGAAATGAAAGAATTCTTCAAAATGTTCTGACGGTAAGAAAACGGAGTTTCCAGTTTTTGATAAATGTGGTAAAAGGTATGCTGGGGAATGTCTTTTGAATTCTGGAAAGTGCTACTGATGCGGTAAGATGGGACATAAGGCTCGTGATTGCACTTAAAAAGATCAAGGTGATGGTAAGACCAAATTTGATTTACAGTTAGTGAAATGTTTTAAGTGCAATGGGATGGGTCACTATGAAAATGAGTGTCCGAAAAAGAGCTCAAGTGATGGGAAGCAGTTAGACTACAAGTAGAAAGGGGTGGTGAAATCCTTTGCAACTACTTCATCAGATGTCGGGCCATCAAATGAAGTTGTATCAGGTACTTTGTTTTTTCAGATTATGTCAGTGTGTTGTTTGATTCGGGGTCTACACATTCTTTCATCTCAGAAAACGTTTCTAGTAAAATGGGAATACCATCTCAAGAAATGACTCCTGAACTTGTGGTAAAAACACCTAGGGGAAATGTTGAGGGAAAAATAATTTATAAGAATCTTCCTATCCTTATCTGTGGAAAGAACCTACTTGCGAACCTTATTGTTTTACCTCTAGTAGAGTTTGATGTTATCCTGGGTATGGATTGGCTCTCTATTTACCATGTTAAGATTGACTGTAGAGGTAAAGAAGTTTCTTTTTAGAAAGACTTTAAGTTTTTTTACAAGAATGAACCCTTACTGTTGATAACATATCAAGAGGCTGAGAAACTTGTAAAAGATGGAAATGAATGTTACCTTGCACACATCATTGAAAACAAGGAAACTATTCAGATTAATGATGTGCCAATGGTAAATGAGTATCCTGATGTTTTTCTTGATGAGTTGCCTGGAATAATACCAGATCGGGAATTTGAATTTATTGTTTACTTAGTTCTTGATGCTAAGCCAATTTCAAAACCCCCTTATCGAATGGATCAAATTGAACTTTTAGAGTTGAAAGAGCAATTGCAAGATTTATTAGAGAAAGGTTTCATTCGACCTAGCACATCACCATGGGGTGCTCCTGTTTTATTTGTTAAAAAGAAAGAAGGTTCTATGAGACTTTGCATTGATTGTAGAGCCTTGAATAACATCACTGTTAAGAACAAATATCATTTGCCTCATATCGATGATTTGTTTGATCAGCTCTAGGGAGCTCAGTATTTTTCAAAGATTGACCTGAGATTGGGTTACCATCAGTTGAAGGTAAAGGAAGCAGATATTCTGAAGACTGTGTTTTGTATAAGATATGGCCATTATGAATTTGTAGTAATTCCTTTTGGCTAAACAATGCCCCTGCTGTATTCATGGACTTAATGAATAGAATTTTCCATGAGTTCTTGGATAAGTTTGTGGTTGTTTTCATTGATTATATTTTGGTCTTTTCTAAAAGTAAAGAGGAGAATGAAATACATTTAAGGGTTATTTTTCAATCCTTGAAAGAAAAGAAATTATATGGGAAATTCAGCAAGTGTGAGTTTTGGTTGCAACAAATTTCTTTCCTTGGTTACATTGTTTCTAAAGATGGGATAACTTTTGATCCTGCAAAAACAATGGTTGTTGAAGAATGGACAAGACCCACAAATGTAACTGAGATTCATAGTTTCCTTGGTTTGGCAGGCTATTAACGAAGGTTTGTTAGAAATTTTTCACGGTTATCTAGTCCAATGACTAAGCTAACTCAGAAGGGTGTTAAGTTTATCTAGACAAAAGAATGTGATGATTGTTTTCAGGAACTGAAAAGAAGATTGGTGAATGCTCCAGTTTTGGCACTACCTTCAAGGAATGGTGAGTTTTTTATCTACAGTGACACTTCATTGAAAGGACTTTGTTGTGTCCTAATTTAGAATGATCAGGTAATTGCTTATGCTTCACGTCAGTTGAAAACTCATGAGGTAAATTATCCTACACATGATTTGGAATTAGCTGCTGTTTTTTTCACTTTAAAATTTTGGAGGCATCATTTGTATGGAGTAAAGTGTGAAATATATACCGATCAAAAAAATTTAAAGTATATATTCACTCAAAAAGAATTGAACATGAGACAGAGGAGATGGCTTGAATTAATCAAGGATTATGATTGTAAAATTCATTACCATCCGGGAAAAGCAAATAAAGTGTATGATGCTTTGAGTAGAAAAATTAATGCTTCATTAACAATGTTGTGTTTGGAACGTGATCCTTTGGTTAAGTATTTTATGAACTTTGGCATAGAAGTTGTTGGTGTAGGATTTCCTTCTGTTTTGTTTCAGGTATCAGTGAAATCTTCTCTATCAAACAGAATCAAGCAAACACAGAAGCAAGACAGTGAGTTGCAGAAAAAGGTAGAGCTGGTTTAGAAAGGTAAGTTTCCTGAATTCAACATTGATAATGATTTTTTTTTAGATTTTGGAAGATATTGTGTGTACCTTGTGATTCACAGTTGAGGAGAGAGTTGTTATGTGAAGCTCATAGTTCTCCGTTTTCTGTTCATCCTGGCAGTACTAAGATGTACTAAGATCTGTGGGAGTATTACTGGTGGGACGGAATGAAAAGAGATATTGTTGATATTACTGTGAAGTGTTTGACATGTCAACAAGTTAAAGCTGAGCGGCAGTTACCGAAAGGGATACTTCAGCCTTTATCAGTGCCATAGTGGAAATAGGAAAATATATCCATGGACTTCGTTGTGGGATTGCCGAAGACACCTCAAGGTGATAATGCAATCTGGGTTATTGTTGATCGCTTGACTAAATCTGCTCAGTTACTTTCTATATGAGATACTTTTTCCCGAGATCAACTTTCCCATTTGTATCTTAAAGAGATAGTCAGGTTACAAGGAGTTCAACTCTCCATTGTATCTAACCGTGATCCCAGGTTCACTTCTAACTTTTGGAAAGGCCTTCAGAAGTCGTTGGGTACTGAATTAAATTTTAGTACAGCTTTTCATCCTCAATCAGATGGGCAGTTAGAACCAAAAATTTAGAATTTGGAAGATATGCTACGTGCTTGTTCGATGGATTATCAGGGAAGTTGGTACCAACATCTTTCTTTGGTTGAATTTTCATATAATAACAGTTTTCATTCCAGTATACAGATGGCACCATTTGAGGCATTATATGGGAAGCGGTGTCAAACTCCAGCTTTTTGGGATGAAGTGGGTGAAAGGAAGCTGATGGGACCAGAATTGGTAGATGAGTTGGTAGAAAAAGTTCAGCTGATATAGAAACAAATGAGAACAGCTCAGAGCAGGCAGAAGAGTTATGCGGACAACAGGAGGAAGGATCTCTCTTTTGAGGTAGGTGATCATGTTTTTCTCAAAGTCTCACCATGGAAAAGTGTGATGCGATTTGGTAAGAAAGGAAAGATGAGTCCAAGGTTCATTGGACTATATGAAATTCTGGAGAGAGTTGGATCATTTTCTTACCGAGTGGCTTTACCTCTGAGTTTATCTCAGGTACACAATGTTTTTCATGTTTCAATATTAAGTACATGCCAGATCCATCTCATGTTTTGAGTCCAGAGGTAGTTCAGCTGGAAGAGAACCTATCTTATGAGGAACCACCAGTCCAGATTCTTGACCACAGGGAGAAAGTGTTACGGAATATGGTGATTCATCAGGTAAAGGTTTTGTGGAAAAACCACATGATTGAAGAGGCAACATGGGAATCTGAAAATGCAATGAGGGCTAAATACCCCCACTTATTCGATAAGTAAATAAATTGTGCGGATGCAATTTTATAAAGGGGGGAAGGATGTAACATCCCAAGTAAGTAATAAAAAATAGATAATTTTATCTATGTCTATTAATGTATTAGATAGTGTTTTAGAGGCTTAAAATTAGAATAAATTCAATCTTAAGCATGGAATACACTTATATTTTTAAAAGATTGTCTTACGGCCTTTTGATGGAAAACAATTTTTAAATCAAACTTTTGAAAATTTTATAATCTATATTTGTCGAAATAATCTTATTATTTATTATTGGGACATTGAAATTTACTTTGGGTAAGTTTTTGGTATTTTTTCGATAAAGTTCATTTTTTAATGAATAGTGAAAAATGTTATATTTTAATTCAAAACCTCTTTTTAATCTAATTTATTTATATGATTAGATTATATTTTTAATTGGTTTTAAAGTTCAATTAGAATATATTTTTACCATTTAATCCAATAGTGGTTTTTGTAATTAACTTCACTTTAAAATTGGACTGAAACCAGTGTCAATCTTTTGATACTTGTTGTTTCATAAAAACACGCTATTTTCTCTAACAATGGGAATTAATTATTAAATTAATTAATGTAACTTATATGTTTTGAATTTTGTAAAATAAAAATAATTTTTGAATTCGGAATATCAAATATATCTTAGGGTGATGTTTTGGTATTTTTCGGAAAAACTTCAATTTTTGAGGAATAGTGAAACCACTAAGTGGTACTTAAAAAACTGATTTTTCGTTTAAATGAAATTTTACCATCTCTGTGTTTTGAATTTCAAAAAATCCGACATACATGGTTGTCATTAGGAAGTAAAATTTGGTTCAATGGGATTAAAATATTTTTTTGGTGAATAGTAACTTTTGAGTTTTTAATCGTGATTAGAGGTAATTAGGGTAATTTAAGGTAAAAATAATGTTTTAATAATATGAAATTACCTAGACACATGTCCAATCCTTATTGGATGTGTCATGGCCGACCAATACAACCCATGGGTCGATTTTTGGGACCCCATGGATCCACTTGGGTAAGATAATGACATTAATGCCTTTTATTTAAAGTAAAAGTAAAAATATCACAAACATGAGTTGTTTTACTAAAACAGTTTTTACATGGGGTTATACAAGTCATATTTTTTACTATAAATAGTCATTAGAAATATAAAAATCTTTACTACATAATGATATTTTTTTTATAATTTTTAGACATTAATTAAATTTATTTATTTATGACACCATGATGATGCCGCGATTACCTCATTATTTAACGATTTAAATAAAATGAAAATATAATGTAAAATCAAAGACCTAAACTTGTCAACAACATATTGTATGGGTGGATTTATAACCCTTATCACCTTATACATGAAATATATAATTTGGGACCTTTTTTATCTGAAAATAATTTTATAACAAAGTATCTTTTCTTAACTTTCCAAGAGTGTCCCTCCTCTCCTTTTATAAAAGGCCCCCACCCTCTACCACCTTACCCACACATCCAAAGCCTTTGGCTCGGCCAACCCCTTCCCATTTTGTCTCTAAAAATCCCTCTCTAACTCTTAGAAGCCTCACTTTGGGCATAAGTCTTCCCAAGGAAGCCTTTGAGCTCAAATCAAAAAGAGTTACCCGTTTTAAAGGTTGTGTCTTCTCTTGTGTTCTTATGTTTTATTTTGCTTCTCCAACCCCCTAAACTCTTTTATTCATTTATTTTGTAACAACACCAGTATCTTAAATATATTAGGATTTTGGTATAATAATGATTCTATTTACACTTACACACACCTACATCTAATGGTTAAAGAACATACTGTTTCTGTGGATGGCGATTTTCTGCCTCACGAAATGATGATTGTTCAATATTATTTTAACACCTTAAAAGGTGGACATTAAGATAACACTATATTTATATATGATATATAATATGTTTATGTTTTACATAAGCTTCTGTATTTTTCATTTATGGCATACCCTTATGGTTTCCATTATGGGTAAACGCGATATCTTGATTTTAGGAAGTGCGGACTACCGCCCCCTCAAAGTGATTTGATTCGTTAATGCCATATGTGGGATGTATAAAGGATAGAGTTAATGATATTAAATATGATATTATACTGGAATTATAATATACCTTTTTGTCATTATGATTCCATTCCATAAAATACGAAATAGAAATGAAAGTAGCGTTCATGCGTACGTACGGCTTACCGTCTCCATGAACGGTGCATTTCATTTCATACCTCTAAATTTTATGTAATATTATAAATGCCTGTATATACTAGATATATATGATATATATGATATCTACATCATGAGTATAACACTGGATATAATGGATACATGAAAAACTTGTAATTATAAAGAGTTTATTTTGACTCAAGTACCAATGATCGTTAAAATGACCGTTATTAACTTAAATAATTACATAGTGTTCATGACATGGTAATAAGTGATATAAAAGGAATAATGAACTTGAAAAAGGTTCTTATGAAAGTAGAAATTAACTCAAGTTTATTATTCAGGAGGTTAATGAACGATCGAGTCATGTCGGACCCGAGGTATGGGACTTCGTCTCAATCTCCTTTCATTGAGGCATATTTTGTTTTATACATAACCTTCTTTTATATGGTTTATAAACCCCTTTGAATTTTACGTTTATCCAAAATTAATCTTTTTTTATACAAATAATTTTACTAAATGACAAAAGGGAATGTTTTTGTCGTACGTATGCGGCGACAACGACTTCTCTGCCGCCGTGACCATTATTTAAGTTTCAGCTTCCTCTACAAGCCATACCCTTTTTTTTTAATAAATATAAATACCATGTTTTACTTTTCTTTTATTTTGGTATTGAAAATGTTTTCCATAATGTTTTTATATCAATGTGTTGTATTGATATCTTGTGATTGAAAAGTGGAAATGTTATGTTTCCTTTAAGCATGTTTTATGTGATACGATTATGTTATGGTTCTTGGGAATTATTATGAAGACGGGAAGTTTCGTGATAAACCAAGGGCAGGTGAGCCCGATATAGCTCTACAATGCATTGGGTAACACAAAGGGGTTAAATTTTAAGGTTTCTCTGAAGATATTTAGGGAATATACTGTGATGGGTATTCCAAACGTAACTAAGAGGGTTACTCCCTATGTAAGAATGTTATGAATGCCTCAAGTTACCTTTATGTCTTATGATTTCTATGATTTATTCATGATTTTATGAGGTATGTTAAAGTTATTACGTTTTATGAGTAGAGTATGATTTCATTGATTCTTATGTATACATTTACTCATGTTTCCTTTCCATATTTTTAGATCCCTTACTGAGCTTTTTTTGCTCATCCCATGTTTTTGAAATGTTTTTCACAGGTCAAGGGAAAGGTACATGATGTGGTGATAATGTCAAGGAAGTGTCAAGAAAGAATCAATGTTTTATTTTAAATATGTTTCCATTGATGGGGGAAATGAGTATTATCTTTTATGTAACCACTTTGTTTAAATGTGGAATGTAATGCATGTTTTATGATCTAATTCTCTAAAACTCTAAACCTGAAAAGATCCTCAAGGTTTATTCTTCAAATATCTCAAGATTAAGTAATGTTTAAGGCTGGGGCCTTATATAAAACTACTAAATGTAATGGGATAACTAAGTTAGTTCCACAACCATGGAATCAAAAATTAGTTATTTACGTCCTCCCTTGGGTTTTCTATAATTTCTATTAACTCATGATTTCCAAAATTCATCTTCTAAAATAATATCGCATACATAAAAAATAGAAACAAAATATTTTATGAATAATAGTGATTAATAGTTGCAACACCCCGTTACCTTTCTTCCAGATATGTTTTAACATTTACTTCTTCCCCATTTTTTAGTTTATCAATTCCAAGAACTAATTTGGAGTATACAAGTAATGGCGAAGCCAAAGATTTTTTGTAATTTCAAAATAAAACCTATACTTTCTATAGTATTTTTGGGATTTACATGCAGTGTAATGGGGTTACATGATATGTAATCATCACCTAGAAGATCCCATGGAATGGGTACACCAATTGAAAGGTTACACACTATGAACATCTTATACTCTATGTAAATATTAAAAAAAACTTTAAATAAAATGTTGATAGTTTTCTATGTATGTTGGACTCGAACATTACATGATGTGTAATTGGGTTACATGTCATGTAAAATACAAAGTGTCGGTTTTAAATAGGAGGTTTGGATGAAATCATTATTTCATTCTTCCAAGTTTCCTTTATCTCGACCCCATGGTTCTTCCTATTAATTTTGGTGCTTTCCAATCTCTCTAGATCATATGTTCGTTAATTGACCATCATGTTGTTTTTGGTGCATCTCTCTAGGTAAGTGGTCTCTCTATCTCTTCTATTTATCTAAATTTTCCTCCTTGAAAATTGATATATTGTCTTGGAAATGATGGATCTAAATTTTTTTGTTGAATCTTGATTCTAGGTTTAGTTCCCAAATCTTTTTTGCCTTCATCATTCATTAGTGAGTACCATTAAGTGTGTTTATTTCTTTCATTAATGGTAGGTGGTTCCATTTATGATTATTGATGTTAAAATTTTATATCAATTGATTTTTCAACATCCAATTCAATGTGAATTGGGATTGAAATTGATTTGGAATTGAATTTTCGGAAAACCCCCAATTCCAATTGACTTATAAATTTTATCATGTTTTGAAATTGATGGAATTTTTAAAATGATTTGATAATTTCTTATTGAGAAAAAAAATCAATTTAAATGATTACAAACCTACAATGTTTTTATTTGAAAAAGGAATGAAATGATCAAAAATACATGATTTGGTTTTGAATTTGAATTGGCATTTTGAAAAGTAAAATTGGGCAATTGAATTGTGAATAATTTTTGATTTTAAAAGAAATTATTTTACCTTTTTCAACTGATTTATTGAGAATATTCTATCCTGGGTATTTAGTGGATTATTTTGTATAAGAACTCTAGGATGGTAATTATATAGAAACATTTTGATAACAATTCACTAATAAAAAACTATTCCGGTAGATCTTATCCCAGATGGGATTGTGATGACTCTTATTTGGTGTGATCCAGAGGGAAATGTGTACACATATTATCCATGATAACGGATATGAGATGTGTGAGGATCATAAAATGAGAAACTACCATACCATTGGTCAGATGACCACGATGCTCATTATAATGATTTTGATTATAAAGGTCATTAATTGTGAGACTTCTTAATACATTCTTAGTTATTTTTATAAACATTGTTATATAACGTTTTTAATTAATCCATTTTTTAAAATTATTTCCATCATTATGAATTGAAAATAATGTTTTCTTTAATATGTAATTATAACTCCATTCACTATTTTATTGAAATTGGAATCATGTTTTGGTTAATTATTATGGTACATTTTATTGAACACTTGGTGAGACCCTATTGGAATTTTTATCTCACATCCCACCTTTTCCATTAGGCATTTTTATATTTTCTCTTACCATGTCTGAGTAAAGGGAAATATCCTCTTAGAGGAGGTGGATATTCTTGAACCCATGTGGCTTGGAGTGATGTTTCCTTTGGTAAATTGACTTTGAATTTCTAGACATTCAGTACTTCAATGATGTAATGTTTTGGGTTTTGATATACCTATTTGGTTTCTGGTATATTATCCATGAGGTATTTTGAGCATACAAATATGTATTTGTTATCTTCAAAAGTTTTATGGAAAATTAAATCCTAATTTTTTATATCTTATGATGCTAAGTACTGGTCTCCAACCAATGGATGTCAATAACACACTTCAGGATATCTCAGGATCAGCAATGGTGTTAGGGTACTAGGGTATATGGGCTATTTCATGACATTGTATCAGAGTTTCAGGTTGATCATATTTCTTTGTGGTAAGTATGTAGTTCGGAATATCATGTTGTGTCTTAGGAAGTAGTTTTGGGTGGGTTCCTAACCAAATATCATAGTAATTATCCTTAATTCACTATGTGTGATTTGGTAATGGTGTCTTGAGTATTAGTTCTATTATTTTCCCAACTTTTTATTTTGAAAGTTTGATATCCAAATATTTTTTAGCTATCTAATGGTATTAGTTTCCCTAGTTTTATTTTTGAGTTTTTGATCAAAGTAGAATTTCTAATGTCTTTAATGTTTTTTGTTGATGTTTTGTAGAATCATACCTCTGAGAACACATGTAAATATGATCTAGGAGGAAAATACTGATGAACTATAATGAGAAAATCCTTCTGTGGACCATAATTTGTTCCAGGTTATCATGCTTGTTGTCCAACCTCTAGGACAGGCACCTGTACCCATTCATGCACAGGATCTAGTTGTGGTACCTCAGAGGGATGAATTTTAGAATCATACACAAGAGTTTATTCATTTTAAATAACCTTCTTTTCAAGTCTCAAATTATCCTCAAGACACTAAGGACTAGTTGAGGATAATTTAACTTCTTTTTGATTTCTTGGAAACTCCTGAAGCTATTAAAGTAAAATGTTCCACCTTTAAGCTAAAGGGACCTAGCAGGAGGTAGGGGACTCAATGGTTTCAGTGAAGAAACAAAAGGGTTTAGAGTGTAAGTAATTTAAATTTACTTTCAATGAATTTTTATATACTTAGTATATGGTGTTGTCAAAGGATTTAGTGTTTTTCAAACTCAAGTAGGCTGAAAAGACATTAGAAAAATATGTGAACTGATTCACTAGGCATGTGAATTTTTCACCTGATATTATATCGAATGAGAAAAATATGACTCGACGGGTCGATATAGAACTTCGATATGATATTAATTGTAATAATTTCTTACTGAATCTCTATTCTTATGTCAACATGTTGGATAGGACATTGAGGTTCGATATTTATCTAGCTGATATGTTAGAGTTGACGGAGGTTCCTTTTTCTCTAACTGATAGTATTGTGAGTTCCCATAATGTGATGACAAAGCATGTTGAGTATCATGGTGATGGAAGAGACCCTTTGACTATATTACAGTGTGTAAAGATAGTTTATTCAAAAGAGTTTTGCACTGAGGCACCCAAAATACATCATTCTTTTGGACATTATATAAAATTTCATAAGTTCTGTTATATCTATTTTTCTCTATGTAGTGGAATAGTCTCATCAATTCCAAAAAAATGTATTTTGTTACAATTAGATTCATCAAGATTTTAAGGGATTCAGACATATGAATCTGGAATGAAGCTTCATCGCTTAGTGTAAGAGTATCCCAAGGAAGCAGATACGTGTTCCGTGACTGTGATAAGTACCATCACTATAACATTGTCTTTAGTGATTATTTAATTTTACACTAGTTCATCTCATATATTTATATCAAATTTTATTTTGAATCAACTAAATTTTCTTACATAGAATTTTTCTTGTCTTGTAAATATTATTACACCCATTGAAATGAAGATAGAGAAGAGTCATTATTATTCACTTGTATTTTTCATTATTTGATATTGATCTTACTTGGGATTTTCTTGTACTCAACATGAAACCTCATGATGAAATTTTTTGGATGGATTGGATCATTGATAATAAATCATGAATTGATTGTTATCTTTGATAGGTCTCCTTCACTGAACCTGATGGGGTGTGCCATATATTTTGGGAAGAGTGGGACATGAGGTTGATCTTGGTCAGGCCTTCTTATCTAGAGTTGGGGAAATTAATATCAGTTTTTGATTTTGCTATTGAGTATTAATTATTTTATCCATGATCTCCCTCAATTTTTCATCGAGTTTATCAACATTTTTCCTTCTTAAGTTTCTTGTTTTCCACCGGTAATTGTGGTAAAGATTTATATTTATTTATTAAATAGTAATAAAATAGTATTTATTCCTTCTTACTCCATTGAACACGCTTAAATGAATGTTTTTAAGACACATTTGGATGATCTATTATAAAATGTAATTATATGCTCGATTGTGCCACATAGGTTGGTGTTTATTCTCTTTTCTTAGAATTCTAATCAAATAGTTCACCAATGTATTGATTACCAAAAACTAAACTGAGTTACGGTAAAGAACAACTATATGTTTCCAAGGATTAATGATCTATTTGATTAGTTAAAAGGGGTGAAGTGGTTCTCAAAGATTTATCTTTGATTTGGTTATAACTAGATGATATTAAAGTAATCTAACATTTAGAAAACAATATTATAGAGAAGGTATATCCATTATAAGTATCATTTCTTTCCATTTGGTCTAACTAAATCTCTTTTAGTATTTATGGATTTGATGAATAAGATCATAAATGAGTATCTTGATACATTCTTGGAGGTATTTGTGGCTGAAATAGTAGTTTGGTCTTTGTACGAGGAGGATCACGTATGTCATTTTAGAGTAGTTCTATAATTGTTGAGAAAACCCTGACTTTATTCCAATCTATCGAAATGTGATTTCTAGATTCGGGATTTAAAGTTCTTAGGTCACGTCTTTCAAAACATGGTATCTCATTTGATCTTAAAAAGGTGAAACATGTTAAGACATGGGATAAACTATAAACTTCTATTTGATATTATTAGATTTTAAGATTTATCCAGATATTATTTCCATTTCATAAATGATTTCTTGAAATTGGTTTCTTTAATGACCACTCTAACATAAGAGGGAGTGAAATTTTCATAGGATGATAAATGTTAGAGTTATTTTTCTAAAATGAAATGTCTTTTTAATTTTCATTGGTGTTGACTCTTCTAAAGGTTGGACGGTGCTATGTGGTATTTTTTTATACATCAAGGTATGATTTTTGATGTGTTCTTAAGTACAGTGATCAACCACATTACTAATATATCTTGATAGTTTATTCCATATGAGAATAATTATATAACCCATGACCATAAACATGTAGTTTTGATTCATGTTCTTATGATTTGGTGGTATTCAATTTTCAAAGAAAATTTTACCATGTTTTCAAAACATAAGAGCTTGAGTTATATCTTCTCTTAAAAATATTTGAAGCTTCACCAGAGGTATTGGGTGGAGTACTTTAAATATATTAATTTTGAAATTACCTTTACCCTAGGGAAAGGGAATTTTATAGCTGATGTGTTGAGAAGTAAACTTATAAACCATTTCATGGAAGAATCATTAGAAAAGTGCAATTTTATGGATCTTTTTGGAAAGTTCCTAATTTGAGTTCAAGAAATAGGGGATGAGGTTTTCTAGGACAGTGTCCAGTTGAACTCTACTCTTCGTGAGGTGATTCTTCAGGAACCACAACTTAATGAAAAATTATGTAGAATTAGAGACCCTCTTTATGGTGGGGAGACCATTGTTGAGAATTCTTTCTCTATGGAGGGTATTTTATGTTTTTAGAATTTTTGTCATGCTATTATATATGAGAAATGTTATAATAGGGGATTTCTATATTTATTTGTTGTTTTTTCACCCAGGAACCACAATGATGTTCAATGAAATGAAATATTGATTAGGATGAATGGCTATCTGATGAGACATGTATAACATTGATTCGTGCAACTATAGTTACCGATAGGTCAAGGATGAGAATCAGATACCTTAGGGTTTTCTTCAGCCACTTCTAGTTCTGAACATGGAAGTTGGATGACATTTTTATAGACTTTGTGATTGGGTTTCTATGTACTCAGAGAAATAATAATGTCATATGAGTTTTGATCAATATGATGAACTAATTGGATCATCTTATACCCATTTGAGATACGACCAAATTTAAGGAGTCATAAAATCTCTATGTGAGATATATTGTTCATTTTTGTGCAGTTTCATATACTACAGTATCTAATAGAGATGCTCATTTTACTTCATTATTTCAGAGAGGCCTCCAAAAGGCACTATTATCTTAGGTTCATTATATTTTGGAATACTATCCATAGATATATGGCTTGATAGGTAGGGATATATATATTCTTGAGGATATATACTTTGTGACCATGCCCTTGATTTTGGTGGATCTTCAGATGGCCATTTGGTACTAGTTGAGTTTTCTTATAAAAATAATTACCAATACCCAATCAAAATGGATCCCTTTAAAGAATTATATGGTTGAACTTGAAAATATCCATTATTTTGGTCAGAGATGAGCGAATGTTCCTTGGTTGGACCAAGATTGGTCCAAGAGAGGACAAAAAAGATTCAGTTTGTTTATTAGGGGATGTTGATGACACATAGCCAGTATAAATATTATGATAATCATCAGCATAGACCATTGTATTTTTCAGTTGATGATCATGTGCTCTTGAAGTGTCCCCCTATTTGGGTCATCGATGGCTATGGAGGAAATAGAATCTTAATCAAAATTTTGTGGGACCTTTTGAGGTTTTTGAGTGGGTGGGAAAAGTTTCTCACCATTTTTCACTACCACCAAAATTTTCATCGTAAGTTACATTTTCCATGTATTGTAGCTATGAAAGTATATTTCTAATCCATATCACATTATGAACTAGAGTGATCATAATTTGGGTCCTGATTTATAAATGAATGAGTATCTAGTTATGATAGTTGATTCTGAGACAAAGGTATTTTTTCAGAGGACATTACCTTTGGTCTCTATGTTATGGCAGCATGACTCTGATTTTTATGAGACATGGGAGTGTGATTTTATGATGAGAGAGCAGTGGCCTCCCCTTTTTGATATGGAATCTTTTTGATAGTATTTCTAGGGAAAAATATTTTAATAGTGGGGAGGTTGTAACAAATCATTCCATTTTTTTGGTTGGGTAATAGTGAGAAGGAATTGGGAGGATGCCAATAATGGTGAAGTCATGTATTCATTGAAATTTTCAGCATAAAACTGTTGCTTCTATTTTATTTTGGGTATTTAAATTCCATGTAATGGGGCAACATGATGTGTAATAATTGTCTAAAATAGTTTGTGAAATGGGTAGATGGCGTGAAAGGTTACATTCCATGCATAGCTTACACATAGTGAAAATATTAAATATAATACATTAATACAAGGAAATGGGTTTTTTGGAGTATGTGAGACTTGATAATTAAATGATGTGTAATTGGGGTACACATCATGTAAAATCCCATCTGTAGTTTTTAAGAAGTTAGATCTTCTAAAATTATTATTGTATTCTTCCAGTTTTCTATGCTCTCAACCTAGAGGCTCTTCCTAGGTGATTTTAGTGATTTAAAAACCCTCGAAACCAATCGTTCAATGATTTATTGTTGTGTTGGTTGTGGTGCATGTCTCGAGGTAAGTAGTCTCTATGTCTCTTCTATTTATCTCTCTTTTCCTACTTTTATATTGATATATAATATTGGGATTGATGAATATAGGCTTCATGTTATTGAATCTTAATTTTAGGTTGAGTTCCTAGATCTTATCTACTTTCATATTTTTTTGGTGATTCTTTTTGTTGGTGTTTCATTCTGTAATTCAAGGTAGGTGGTTCCATTTTAGATTTTCCATTTTATTTAACCTCAAATTTCACAATTTTTGAAATGTATTTCAATTGATTTTTGAAAACCCAATTTAATTTGAATTGGTATTGAAAATTATTTGTCATGAATGTTTGTGAACGTCCCCCAATTACAATGGAATTTGAAATTGGGGTGTATTTTGAAATTAATGGAATTTGTGAAATGATTTGAGAATCCATACCTATGAAAATGTCTTAAACAAAAATGATTAAAAAGTAGCGATTGGTTTTATTTGTAAAAGGTATGAAATGATGGAAACTCCTTGATTTGGTTTTGAATGTGAATTGGAATTTGGAAAACAGAAATTGGGAAATTGAATTGTGAATAATGATTTATTTTAAATGAAATGATTTTCCATTTTTCAATAGATTGATTGAGAACATGAGAATTTGGGTAGTTAGTGTGATATTTGGGATAATAACATAAGGATATTAATTCTCTAGTAATGTATTGTTGATGAAAACAATAACAAAACCTAGTTTGGAAGATGTTACACCCAATGGTATTATGATGAGTCATATTCAGTGAGATCCTGAGGGACTTTTGTACGCATATTAGTCATGATCACAGATATGAGATGTGTGAGGATCCTATATCTAAAAACTTTGGTACCCTAGGGAAGATGATCATGGTTCTCTTTATGATGATTTAATTTTAAATTAAATTTATTTTTAAACTTTTTAACTCATGCGTAGGGATTTTTTTAAGATTTTTTATATAATGTTTTTCTTTAATCCATGTTTTAAATGTTCTCCTTCATTCTGAAATGATAATCATGATTGGATTTAACCATGAAATTTTATCTTTATGCCATGTTTTATTGAAATTTAAAGCATGTTTTGGTTAATTATTATGGAATCTTATAGTCGATGACTTTGTGAGTCCCTAATAGGATTTTCATAACCCACACTACTGTGGACTTCGTCATTTGTATATTTTCCCTTTCCATGTCTATGTATAGGGAAAGCACCTCTTGGTGGAGGTGGTTGTTCTGGATCATTTAGGGCATTTAGTGATGTGTCCTTTGGGACATTGAGTTTGTATTTTTAGACTTTTAGTACATTGATGATGTAATTTTTTCCTTTTTGATACACCTATTTGGTTTTTTGAGCAGTCACCTATATAAGTTTTGATCGTACTTATATATGTGTGTGTGTTATCTTCCACTTTTTTTGGAAAATTTATTCATATATTTTTATATTTTATGATTTCAGGTTATAGTCAGTAACCTATAGAGACTGGAAATGCCATTCGAGCTATGTTAGGATTGTCTCAAGTGTCGATTAACTAGGGTATACAGATAGGTTCATGAAAAATATAATTATTTAGTTTCTTTCTTAGGAAAAATAATGGAAAACAAGTACAATGTCAAAAAATAAAAAGCCAGAAAATAATTATCTAGATCCCTAAAAAATGACACTATGTTTTTTATAAATACCTATCATGTGGTGTAGTAAAAGTTATTATCTATTTTTTCTATTGTAGTATAATGGATGACTATGGTCATTTCATTTGATGATATTTATATTTTATTCACTTACTAATTCTAACTGACCCAAAACTACATATTTTTTTCTTCTTATTATTTTATGAAAAAAATATGAAAACATGAAATAAAGAAATAAAATAGAATATAACATGAAATAAAATCTGCAATAGGGGTTATAAAAAAGGAACGTATCTCAAGGGTTTGCTTTCAGGTTCCTTTATTATAAATGTTGGTTGTTTAAAAATATTGTTTTATAATCCTTTTGTAAAATATCAATATTGAAGTATTATCCTTTTATTTATTTGTTATGAAATATTTCATTCCTATGAAAACTAGCTCACACATCCTCCTATGATCAAGGTTGATGACACACCTCAATCGAGAGTGTATTATATTATAGAACCCAACTACATCATACGTTGTTTCATCCATTGAATAGCTCAGCTCCATCAAATAAAGATATATATTTAAATGAAAGGTATGAAAGAATTTAAAAAATATAATGGGATTCGAGATCTCTATCATGGTGTATGATCTCCACACACTTACACTTCACTCATACTTACCACAGACATAGGTAAGCATATTGAATTTAAATTCAAAATTTTGGAACACCAGATCCTCCCCTAAGGCTAATCCTCATGTCAGTATCCCATTTTTTAAAGTAATAGGTAATTATGGAAAGAGAGGGAAGAAGAGAAGGATAATAATTATGGAAGAAGAAATATAAATTGAGAAGAATAAGAAAATATTGGAACACTTTAAAAAATATTTATGGTACATGAAATAAGATATTTAAACTATAGAAATAAAAAAACAAAAACTGAGCAACAACACTTCAATGTAAGAATGAGAAAGAGAGAATAAAATGATTAAAGAGAATGAGAAAATTTGAAAGAATAAACATATAGATAACTTGAATTAAAAAAATGAATTAAATACATGGAATAAAAAAAACTAAATTAAACTATAAATAAAGAAAAAACTATAAAATAATAACAAAGAAACAACACAACGCTTCTATGAGCTCTCCTATCAACCTCAAATCATTAGGCAATAAATTTATTTATAAATAGTGTGGATTTATCTATATTTAATCATTTTTAATATCTCTCATATCTTCATACATCTCAGTTAAAATTTTCCTTACATTAAAATTTTGATCTCTGATTATTGATATTATATGATAACAACATTTAATCTATGAGAGTATCAGGATTTCAAATTCCCACTACCTTAAACTTCTATAGTCCAAGGTCCATACATTTTTTATAGTTTTTTTTCTACATGGATATTTTTTCTAGAGTATCCATTTTTCTATGAGTTAAAGTATCTAATAAGGTGGAGTTTTACATAGTCTTTTATGAAAGGTGCAAGTTATCCATTCAATGTCTCCATTTGCTTCAATGGGTGCATGTTTTGGATTTCTTTCATCAAAAAAATAAAGTATTTATTCTTGGGATTGGTTTTACTGTAGCTCCTGAATATTTTATGAAATTTAACTCTCTTGGTTTATCCAAGGGACAAATTAAGTAATTACATCGTAGGTTTTCGATACAAACCATCCAACCTTTACAGTATCCATATTGAGTTCCTTATAGCATGCAAGTCATAATTCATCTTCATTATGTGCTTCAATAGTGTCACTCAAGGTGTAGAGGAAGATACATGATGATTTTCTAGCCTTGTTAGTGGAAATATTCCTCAACCTAAGATTCCATGTATGTGTCCAGATAATTATATGGCAAGCAACAGTGGAGGCCCATTGACTATGATCACGGCAGGCAGTGGTGAGGTTTCTCCAAGAATGGGAGAGGTGTGTGTGAAGTGGAATATCAATGTTTGAGTAAGTGATTAATAGATCCACACAAAGTGTCATCCCATATTGAAGATTAATGTGGATGAGATATTGAATATATTATAATTAGTGGTTGTCATAAAATATGTTGTGGCAATGGGGGGTGAACTCCAACATACACTACTCACACGTGTACATGGGTCCATGCTGACACACACGGGCTAATGTAGGCCTTGATCCACACTATTATTATTCTTCGGTGCACATAATGGTAATCCTCCCACCACTTAGTAGGACCATACTATTTTTTTACATGGTCGTTCGACCCTCTCTAGGGCTGGTTAAGTGGCTTCTGGACCTTTGCAATGAGGGATAGCCCTGATGGTCAATTTTTTGTTACCTAAAAACATTTCAAACTCTTAGTAAAATTCTAGCAGAATGTCATAAATAAATTAAATATTCAAAATACACTTTTTAATCATTTTATTATATTTAATTTGATAATTTTTTAATTAAAAGATTTTAAATAAAAAAATAACTGGGAATATTACATACATTCTATTTAAAATTCTAATAAATTTAATGAATTTTGGTATGAAAATATTAGTGCATAAACTTAAAAACTTTTTTCTCATTTTCATGAATGATAAAACCACAAAGATGTTGAATATACACATATTATAATATAACCCCATTTAGAAATTCTAACATGGAATCCATATAAAAAACATTAAATTTATTTTTCACTATCATTGAAAAGAATAATCAAATTATATCCATCCTTAAAATAAATTCAAATGTTTATTCATCGTCAATACCCTCTATTTGGTAGTATCCATTACACACAAATCAAGCTTTGTTTCAAATAAATATTCCATATTCACTTATATTTTTACATAATACTAATTTGGTCCCAATGAAATTTTTAATTTTTAGCCTTGAAACAATCTCCCATGTATAATTATTTTCAATTTGGTCAAGCACCATATTTATCTCTTAAACCCATTTATCATCTCTTTTATCTTCTTCAAAAAAATATGGAAATAATTTTGATTTGAAATATGTTTACTATAGATACTAAATTCTTGTAAATTCATTGACCCCAGTAGCTTGGAGCCAGTTTCTTGCTTTATTACATTGGCATGATAATAAGAAATCACATAATGAAAGACCAAATAGTTTAGTAATCTTAGAAAACCAGATACATATTTGAAATTTAAATTACAATTAAAAAATATAATACACAAAGTAGTTTATTTGAAAAAACCAAAGTTAGCCATAGCATAACCCTGTATGTGAATCATAATTTACATCTTGGCGTCCTGGGGAAAATATACCATAAGAAATGGGTTATCTTAGATTCTTAGTAAGGGTAGGAAATATAGTGGAAGATAACATAAAAGACATAAAAAAATAAGACAATGTGGATAACAAAAAACACATTCCATTAAAACATAATGTTAATCATAATATGGCAGGAATAAAATCTGATTAAATAATTCCATATAAATAATCATATTTGAATGAATCTTAACCAAGGATATTTGACTTTTCAAATAGTCACAAGGACTGTCAATTACATGTATCATAATAATGGAATAAATAATGTTGAACATCTAAAACATACAATTGAGGCCTCATCAAATCTCTCTGAAAATAAATGGTTATGGCCTTAAACAAAACAATATCTGGAAATAAATGGTCAAGGCCTCATCAAAGTTCATATATGGTTTGTCTCGTGAGACCTTCCAATGCATTTATGGGAAATAGCGATCCTCGTCTGTCACATACTGAGTATAATAAATTCCTTATAAGAAAAGGGTGAAATATAGGGAACATAAACATTTGTATTGAAAAACTAGAATATTAAATGAGAATAATTTAACCATAATCCATGAGTGGTATCAAAATACCACATCCATAGTAAACTAATCATAAAACCATCAATAAAATATAGTATATGGTATCATAAGTTATAAAATTAAATGAATACAAATGGTCAATAAAGTATTTTGACATATATGAAGATACATTTAAATGAAACTAATAAAAAATTATTGATGAAAATAATCTCTAAACATTAAAAAGTTTCTCATACCACTTTGAAACATTTAAATCATAATCCCTATGAAGGAATAAAATTAAATGAAACTTAAAATATCGTGAGAATAATGATATTCATGATCTAATATATAAATGAGTTGTACATAAACCACACACAGTGAATAAGAGGGGAATAGGGAATATTTCTCATAGAGGTAAAATTGAGATGATAAAACCCTTACCTTATGTTCAAAAGTGTTCTAAACTTGTATTTAATGTCCTCTAGAATTTGTATCCTTGAGGACCCCTTGGGGAACCTGTAAGTGGTGGTTTTGTTATACTATAAACACTAGAATATGAATATGGGTGATGAGAATGAAATTTTTCATAGGATAGTTGATCAACAAGACTCAATGTGATGAAATTTTGTGAATAGATGAGTCTCTTTTTATAATTGAGGTGGCGTGAAATTTAGGAATTACATAAAATATTAAAATATAATAAGTATAACATAAGGATAAAGACTTAAAAAGGCCTAAAAATTATAGAATATCAAATTTTAGAGATAATTTTATCATTTTCCCTTTTTATAGATTTTTTTTTATTTTTAAATAATTTAATTAAATATTATATTCATGAAAAATAAATTCTGTTAAATTAAACACTATTCATAACTATGAATTTAAAGGCCTCAAAAAAGTTTCAATTTTGAAGCCACTTTTTTTATTATATCATATAAATATCATATTCATATTTAGAATCTTTTAATTACATTAAAAATCTGGAATAACATTTATTTTTTTATTTTTATTATCATTTATTTGATTTATTCATTAATTTAATAATTACTACATCATCGTTGTGAAATCCATTAAGGAAAATATTTTTTCTCTATTAATTAAAAATATATTAACATGAAGAATATAAATTTATTATATTTAAAAGTAGTAATTATGTTCAAAAAAATTCTACAAAACCATATATTAAAATATTATACTGATTAAAAACTACTGTGTGAACAACATGACTTCCTTTTAAATAAAATATTACAAGTTGTCTTATTCATATCCATGTGGGTCTGAATGGTTATTAATTATAAACTTGGAAAAACATGGTCGATATATAACCAATCAAACAGTTTCATCCATGTTTTTAGGCATTTTAATGATCCTTATAATTTTAATAAATATTATTTTTTTTAATTTTTTCATCTTCATGCACATGCACTGCATCAGCGTTGCATAAACATTAAATTTAATTATTTCATATTTAAAAATTACTATCATATATATAAATCTATTATTTTCAATATATTCTTTTATATTAGTTTGATAAGTATAATTACTCGCATCCATGTCAAGACAACTTCATTAATTTGTTAATTTTTCTTTTCTTCCCTTTTACAAGTATTCCACATGAATTTGGATAAGATTCATGTTATATAACTCTAAAATTATAATATATCAGCCATAAACATAAACTATAAATAATAATTCATAAAAAACTAATGAAAAATTCTTTTTATAACACAATTATTATATATAAAGAAACAAATTTGACTCTTCCAATGTTGCACAGGCACTATGTCAACACTAAAATTGACTTTTATAGTTATCCTGAAATAAATTATAACTTACATGCATTGTGTAATTATTAAATAATATTTATTTTATAATATCATAATTTAGTCATGAAATATTTTTAATAATTTTAATATCATAATTATATATTTGAAATATCAAAAAATATAATGTATTAAAAAAGCTATATCTTTTACTATTCGCCAAAATATTAACAATTTTAGAAAAATACCAATAATACACACTAACCATTTTTCAATGTTTAGATTTCAAAAAATGACCCCATTTTATGAAAACAATTTTATAACTATGAGAAATTTAATTTTTAATTTATATTATCATTTATTCAAAAGAATATTGATTTTAATGTTATAATCGATTTTAAATCGGGAAAAATTAATTATGATCTCATAAATTTAGGTTATAATTATAATACAACAACAAATATTAGTTATTGAATATATTTAATGAAAATAAAATTCGTTTAAAATCATTAAATTAATTATAAAATTGTAACTATGCATTTACATTTCACAAAAAAAACCAACACATCATTTATTATTTTTAAAACATTTATTTACTCATTAAATGGTATAAATATATTATATATTAATTTATGAGATACCTAAATTTTATTTTATTTATTAATATGTTTGGTTATTAATCAAAATGTCACATTAATATTCCTAATGGTCACGTTTCTATTCCAAATATCATGTTAGTATTTATTAGTATATCATGGTTCATTTATCCTATAAGCTATAAAATAAATAGAATTGATTTAAGGAGTTACAAACCAAAAAATTTTGGGGTTCTACATTCTCCACACATTCAATAAATTTTATACTCACAATTTTGAAATTGTACTAGGAAATTAAATGGTTGATATATCAAAAATATTTTGTAGAAAACCCATGTTATAAATTTGGTTAACAATGCTTCCTATTCATAAGGGGGAAAGGGAAATGTGAAGGTCACAAAAAAATTAGGTATCTAAATATGATAACATTAGTAAAAAGTGAAAATATAGAATAAAATATGACTATAAAATTCTGATGGAGAGTGATAGAGAACATTTTCATTATAAATTTAACCATCACAAACTTTTAAATCCACGATCGATTAAAACACAATTGATTTCATAGAAAGACAAGTAAACTGATGAAGTTTTTGTTCTGAAATCATTTTTTAATAGTTTAGGTATTATTTTACAATCTAGATATGCACATTAAAAAATTAACTTACTTGATCCCTTTCCATTTCATAAACTCATAATTTGTTTGTGCTTTGATCTATATCCACTACATTTATTAAAACAAAAGATGGATATTCAAGATGAATTTTTATTCCTGAAGCACTTTTATCAAGTGATCCAAAACTAATTCATTTAGTATTTAAATTTTTACTGAATCCAAAATGTTTATAATAGGTTATCCAATGTCATACTTTGAACTCAATAAATAATATACTTAATTCGTTACATACAATTTAACCTTAATACTCATCCAAAATATGTCTTTCCAAATTAAAAGACCAAACATTTAGAGGGAACATCACTAAATTTCCAAAATCTAATTAACATAATATTTTCCAAAATAATGTATCTCTACTTTTCACAAACTAAATATATGATACCTTAATATCTTTTAATACTTTATGAAAAATACATGATTCCATGAGTATAAACTCAATTTGTTGAATAAGATCCTTAAATCTAGACATATAATAATTCTAGCATAACATAAACCATTATATCACTAACCAACTTCATGGTTACAAATATTATCCCATAAAATATATTTATTATTATCTCAACATCAAGCTCTTATTTAGTTTTATATTTATCAAGTCATGTGTTTTCATGAAGATTAACTTACAATATAATCACTCTTCTTTATTACTGGTTATAATCATCACATTCTTCTAATTTCATAAATAATGAGCACTATAATAAAATCCTTTTACATCTCATGATTCTTATAACCATAAAATTATTCATAACATACACAAATAACATATTTATTGAATCTGAACACATTAATAATAATCATTCCTCTTTGTATATGGTAGTATTATAATCTTTAACATGATCGATTGTCCTTTTTGGGTATATTCTTTTGACTCTTGAGAAATTTATTTTCATAGTTACCCATCTCCTTGAAGTTGATGCATTGGATATATTCCTTTTCCCTTTCCAATCATGATCCCAGTGTCCCTTCTCTGTATAATTGTAGTAAAATTTTGTTTCCTTCAAGTAAGTATCAGGGTGTTTCCTTCCAGAATTATCACATGTGGTAAAATATTTCTTTCTCGTATTCCTTTTATCCCTCAATTTGATTTTTGTCCCCTTCTTCTTCTTCTTCCTTTCGAAGTCATAAAACATGGAGAGTTATTTATCTATCTTGATACCACATGATATTATATTCTCCTATGATGAGAATGTTTGTGAGACATGTTGCCTTTGAATGACTGGCATAATACTGTATCAGTTCATATCAATCTTACATATTTGATCAGGTGAATTAGTCAGGTTCCCATTCCTTATATGTGGTGCCATTTATATACAATTTCATACACTAAATTATATTATGATTCATAATGCATAATATCTAACCAAAAAACACATAACCTGAATTGGAAATTTATGCACAGATAATCTTGTAATCATTAACATGGTTTCTTTGTAGACATGTATAATATTAAATCCTTCATAATAGATTGTAAAAAAATGTTAATTATCTTAATTTTATCCCCTGGGAGTGTCAAACTAGATCTTTAGTATGCGCCAATGTTAGGTACCCGATTATGTCGACTTAGGCCTAAAGCACCTTATCAGAGTTGTTACCACTAGGTACGCCTGTGCCAAAACCACATCCACTCAGAGTATCTGGACAACGAGGTATTTCTAGGAATTCCAACATCATATCTACCATACCAAAATTATAGGATATCCTTCTAGGATTATTATGAATGTCTATCATAGGGTTGTGTTCCATAATCTATTTTTTATAAATCTAGTTTCCAAAGTTTCTACTAAGCATCCTATGATACCAACTGTAAAGACCCCAAACCGAGTAGTCCGCAGACAATTCCATTATTTATTACATTGGCATGATTAGAATGAATCACACCATAAAGGATCGATTAGTTTAGTAGTCTTGTAAAACTATATACATATTTGAAATTAAAATTACAATTCAAACATATAATAAAAAAATTAGTTTCCTTGAGAACACCAATATTCCCCTTACAATAACCTTGTCTGTCAATCATAATTTGCATCTTGGCATCCTAGGGAAAAATAAAACATAAAAAATGGGTGATCTCAGATTCTCAATAAGGGTAATCAATACAACAGAAGCTAAAATAAAAACACAAAAAAATAAGGTAATGATAATAACTAAAAACACAATCCATTAAAAAAATAATCATGAGCATTATATGAAAGGAATGAAGTTTGATTAAATAATTATATATAAATAATCACGTGAGAGTGAAACTTAACCGTGGATTTTCTAATAGTTGAATAATATAATGGATTAACAATTACTAGAATCACAATTATGGAATGCATAATTTTGGACATCTAAAACATACCATCGAAGACTCGGTTGGGACATCTAAAAATAAATTGTTAAGGCCTTATCCAAAACCATATCTGAAAATAAATGGGAAAGGCCTCGACCAAGTCTATTTCTAGTTTGTATCATGAGGCCTACTAATGCATCAAGGGGCTATAAGGGGCCCCAACTGTCACTTACTATGTCCAATAAATTTCTCATATGAAAACTGTGAAACATAAACAACATGAAATTTTTTATTGAAAAACAATCATATGAAATGTGAATACTTTAACTATAAACCTTGAATAGTATCAAAATAGCACATACACAATCAAAATGATCATAAACCCTTCAATAAAATATGGTATATGGTATCATAAGAGATAGCCCTCAATTAATTACAAGATTAAACAAAGTATGTTGACACAGATAAAGATAATTTTTAGTGAGACCATTAAAAAATTCATGTGAAAAACCATCTTTAATCATTTCAAAGTGTCACTTACCACTTTGAATCATTTTAATCATAATCCTTATGAAGTAATGACATTAAATGAAACATATAATGTATTAAGAATAACGATATTGAAGATATAATATATCAAATGGAAGTACATACACCACACACATTGAATAAGTATTGAACAAAGAATATATATCACAGAAGTAAAAGTGAGATGAAAAGAACCCTTACCATATGTCTGAAAGTATTATACACTTATAATTAATGTCACCTTGAATTATTCCCTTGAGGACCTCCTTAGGGAACTTTGATGTGGTATTTTGTGAGATAAAAAACAATAGAATGTGTATAGGAATGAGGATAATGAATTTCGTAGAGGATAGTTATTTAAGATGGCTCGTAGTGGGGAAATTTTGTGAATAGATGAGTCTCCTAATATAATTGTGGTGAGGGGAAAATTTGAAATTACATAAAATATTAAAATATAGTAAGCCTAATATAGGGTAAAAGAATTATAAAAGGCTAAAAATTATATGAGATCACATTGGAGATATAATTTTATCATTTTTGTCATTTTTCAATATTTTTGTAATTTTTAAATAATTTTATTAAATATTGTATTCATGAAAACTTTTTTTCATCAAATTAAATAATTTTCATAACTATGGATTTAAAGACATGAAAATGAAGTTTAATATATGAAAAAAATATTATATCCTAAAAATATAATATTCATTTAGAGAATTCTTGAATTACCTGAAAATACCAAACAATATTAATTTAATTATTTTTAGTATCATTTATTTATTTTATTCATTAATTAAATAATTACTCATCATCATTGTGCAATACATTAAGGTAAATAGTTATTCCCTAAAAATTAAAAATAAAATTCCATGAATAATAAAAAAATATTATATTTGAGATTACTAATTATGTTTTAAAAACACTTCTAAAAAACATATATTAAAATATTATACTAATTAAAAACTATAGTGTGAACAACTTGACTTCCTTTTAAATAAAATATTATAAGGTGTCTTAATCATATCTATGTGGCTATATATAGTCATTAATTTGACCCTTGTACAACCATGGTAATTATATAACCAATAAAAAATATGTATCCATGTTTTCAATTCATTTAATGGTTCTTATAATTTTAATTTTAATTTTAATTATTTTTTTTCTTCTGCTGGGACAAGTATTACATTAGCGTTCCACAATATTTTAAGTAAATTATTTCTTATATAAAAATTAGTATCATAAAAATAAATCTATTAGGTTCTATATAATCATTTTTATTCATTAATTAAGTATTATTATATATAACTATGTTAATAAAACTTCATTCATTTTTTCAATTTAACTTTTCATGCCTTATGAAAGTGTTGCACATACATTTTGATAAGATTCAAGTTATATAACTCTAAATTTTAAAAATATTAGAAAACAAACATATATTATACAATCTAATTAATAAAAAGAGAATGGAAATTCTATTTAGAACTAAATTACTATCCATAAGATAACAAATTTGACATTAACAATGCTGCAAAGGCACTATGTCGGCACTAAAAATGATTTTTATATTTATCGGGAAATAAATTATAACATATATGTTCTGAATAATTTTTGAAAAATATTTATATTAATATTTAATAATTTAATCATGAAATGTTTTTAAATAAATTTTATATCATAATTATATATTTTTGATTTCAGAAAGATGTCATGTTTAAAAAACTATTTTTTACCTATTCACCAAAGAATTAACTATTTTAAAAAAATAACAAAAATTAACACTAATAATTTATCAAACTGTATATTTAAAAAAGTGAATCCATTTTATAAAAATAATTTTCTAAATATTGAGATATTTAATTTTTAAACAAAATCATCATTTATTCAAAAAAAATGTTGATTTTAATGTTATAACCGATTTTATGGCACTTTAAAAAAGTAATTATGGTCTCATAAATTTAACTTATAATTATAATGAAACAAAATATTAATTCATGAATCAATTTTATGAAAATAAAATTCCTTTAAAATCATTATATTAATTATAAAATATTCAATGTTCATTTATGTTTTCCAAAAATATCAATACTTATGTTATCATTTTTAGAACATTTATTTACTTATTTCGTTATATAAATTAATCCTATTTTCATTTATGAGATAATTAAATTTTATTTATACTTTTATAGGTGAGGTTATTATTAAAATGTCCATATTAATATTCCTAATTATCACATTTCTATTCCAATGGTTATGTTAATATTTTGTAGTTTATCATTTTTCATTTAAGTTATAATCTATTGAATAAATTGAATTTCGTAGAGGATATATATTCTATAAAATATTTGGGTGTTACAATTATCTTCAACTACAATAGAGTTGAATGATAACCAATGATATTGTACTTATCAATTGTATCCCTCCAAATAAAATTTTGTATAGTATCAGATCTAAATTCATCTTTCACACCATCAATGTCTTTTTATAAATCTATTTGAGGAACATTCACTCCCCCTAAGCTTCTCACTTATTCATAACTATCCTCCTGAATTTTTTCGGAAACTTTTTAACAATTTTACTCACTTTTCACCACAATAACATCATTACTCTCCACATCCTTTCCCATCCTCTAATTTAAACATGTATAGGACTTTATTTTTCTTAAGTATCCAAGGAATATAACTTCATCTCCATGGGATTCATACTTCTTATGTTTATTCTTATTTAAAATTATTAACATACCTCATAAGATATTAAATTACATCAATTTCATCTTTGTTCAATGCCACGACTCATATATCATCTTCTCTAACCTATTAAACAACAAGGATATGTTTTAAATGTATAATGATGTCAAAATACTTTTTTCCAATACTATAATTCAAGGTACTTGCAACGGGTTATTTGCGACGTGATCCCGTTGCAGATAGGTTTTAGCGACGGTGCCCCATCGCAAATAGCCTGTTGTAGAAAACGTTGTCCTAAAAAATATTATTGGCGATGGGAAACTTCACCATGGAAAATAAGTCTCCGATTATATACTTTATATATCTAAACTCTTTTGTGACGGGATCGTCACAAATACTTTTTTGTGACGGGCCCGTAATCCCGCCGTAAATGTTTTTTTGAAAATATTTTTTTAGACTATTTGTGATGGGCCCGTCACAAATAGTATTTGCAACGAGCCTCTAATCCCATAGCAAATACTTTTCCTAATAAAAAATTATTTAGACTATTTGCGACGGGATCCTATCGCAAAAGATCCTGTCACAAATAATAAATAAATTTTCTAATAAATAAATTTAATAAAATTATGATTATTAAAAATTACTTTTAATATTATTAAAATAATAAAAAAAATTTTAAAATTCTCAATATTAACAAAAAAAATATAAAACAAATCATAAAATACTATTATGATTATTGAAAATTGAATTTTAATATTATTAAAATAATAAAAATATTAAAATATATTAAAATATTCAATATTCAAAAAACTATAAAAAAATAATAAAATATTATTATTTTTATTATTGAAAAATTAATTTTAATATTATTAAAATAATAAAAAATATACTAAAATTCTCAATATTCGAAAAAATTATAAACAAATCATAAAATATTGTTATTATTATTATTATTATTATTATTAGTAAAATAAACAAATATTAAAAAATATAATACAGAAAAAATATATTTAATAAAATTATGATTAATGAAACAATTATATTAGTATTATTAAAATAATAAAAAATAAAAAATATTAAAATTCTCAATATTCAGAAAAACAAATCATAAATTATTAAAAATTAAATTATGTAATAATTGCACTGATATACAAGACAGAAACTGTAAATAGTTCATATTAGAAAAAATCAAAATTTTAATGTTTTTGACAAAAAAAATCATTAGGGTCGTCTTTTGGAGGAGGTGGAGGATCTAAAGGAGCTAGTGGAAGAAACTACATCCCTAAACTACGAGTCAGACAGTGCATGTACTCCATCTGCTCGTGATACTATTGTTGCCATCAAGGCATCTCCTCCTCGTGTTTCTGCTGCTACTGCTACCATCGATGCGTCTCCTCCTCGTGCTGCTGCTACTGCTCCTGCAGCTTCTGACGTATCTCTTCTTGCTGCTTCTGCAAAATCTCTATAAGGTCATTCTAAGCTCAGAACTACTCCTGATACTGTGAGCCAGAAAATGATGCCTCTCCACGAGCACCTCTCGAGCTCGACGCCAACATCTCAGCGGTACCATAATAAGTACCAGGAATCACATGAGAGTCGATACCAAATACTCGGCCCTTCTCAAAGCCATACTGAGTCGCCTGCATCTATGCTACCTCATCGAAATGGTGGGAGCTGGTTGGATCAGTCACCTCGTCCTGAACCTTAGCCTGTGTCTGAGAAGTCACAGTCTCATATGAATCCTTCAATTCTAATTCGAAATTCAAATTGTGAAAATATTATATACAGATAATTGTCAAAATGAAAAAAAGATAAGACTAACCGCAATCTGACGCTGGCGATCACCTCTAATCTCTTCAGTGGCTGGATCACTGTACATCTCCGATAAACGCCGTACTCTATAATATCGGGATGCTCTACTTCCTATATGAATATAAAATAAACTATTTATATTGTAAGTTATATAAAATATTTAAAAAAATACTTACCAGATGCTCTTTATGCGTAATTAATGTACAACTACCAGATCGATGTGTCACCTCCTATCTCCCCCGGTTCTGTCGACCCAATGAAGTCCTCCTCTAAAATCCACCACCCAACCAGTGTATACATAATCCATCCCAAACCTGAGATAAAATGTACTCTGGTCGGTCGGCACTACAGGACTCATCAAATACTATCGCTCCTACTTTCTTAATGGTCTTCTTTATCAAATTGTGCAAGAACTGACGCAAACACTCATGCATATCCACCTCCCATGCTACATGGATATCGTCACACATGCTATCATCGATGGGATACCATAAACCCTACAAATAATTTATAATATCAAGTTATTAATAAAATAAATTTCAAAATAAATATTATTTATTTATGTACCAGCCAATTATTGTACATTCCAAACTATAAATCAATGAGAATTTGTTCCCATGTGGTCCATGGCTGAGAAAATTAATTGCGCAAGATAGCACTTCCCTTTCCAATAGCTACATGCGCAAAACTGTTAAAAAATAATAAAAAATCAAAGAATTAGTATATATATAAATAAATTAATGAAATATAACTAAAATATAAAGGATACCAAACCTCTGTGTGTGTGGATAAAATCCAAGATGTGGAAGAAGCTCAGGATAGGGTCAGGTATCATCAGTCGCGCAAGACCGCGCCCCCTCCGCATACCTCCTGAAACACCAGTTGGCTGAGGGTCAGATGATCCCATATCCCCCTCATCCAAAGTTAGCTCAGCCTCCCCTAACTCACGCAATAGATCAGAGTCCATCTGAAACACAAAATGATTATTGTTAGATAATAGTTTAAAATAACTATTATATATATATATATTAGTTATGATCATGACCAGCATTTAACTAGGCCAATTTTCACCTTCATCATCATCTTCATATCTAACGATGTCAATCTCCTCATAATCCTCCTCGGCATCATCAATATCTATATAAGCTTCACTTTCATCATCTCTTATCATTTCAATTTCATTTGTAACATCATTAACATCTTTGTCACCATGGACCCTTAATTATGGGGTGTCCTCATCGATATTCATATTTATTTGTGAAAAAGATGGATTTTGAGTTGTCTCTTGAAAAATTTCAATTTCTTCCAATTCAGCAGAACCACATTCCATTTGAGTAAATTGATTTTCCTGAGATTTCATTTTCATTATGCTCCACCAATCACCCAGGTATCTTAAAGTATCATAGTACTTTGCGTAATAAATTTTATGTTCCTGTTGAGCCAACAAAAATGGTTCATTTACTGCAAGAAGACTTTTATATTTAATATCGACAATTCCATGAGTCGGATGAACATGAAATCCTCTCTCAGTTTCCAACCACCGTCATTTAAACATCGTTATGTAATTTTTTTCAAGATAACATAGCTAAATAATTTTATCCAAAATGCTGTAAAGGTCAACTTCAGTTTATCTATGATGTGATCCTCTCAAAAAAACAACATTGTTTATTGTTTTTTTTATTCCCCATATGCACGTGTATGAAATCGAAAACCATTCACCATATATACATTATAATATTTAACCATTTGGGATGGTGGGTTACTCAACATACAGAGTCGCTTATCAATTTATCAGCATGTTGAGACACCTAAAAATTTGTAAAACAATTATCAATATAATAAATAGTAAACTGAATTGATATTAAACTGTCAATAATTTATGTTATCGGCTTTTGAAACCATTGAGAAAAAAAATTTGTCTGTGTTCTTCAAGAGCAGCTGCTGTAATTTGTGGAACTTGTTTCTTGATATGATTATCATATAACCTAAAAATAAAATAAGTTTACATACTGTAAAAAAAATTATTGAATAAGTGATAGAAGCACTCATAGTACAAATGTTTTCATTTCTTCACAGTTGAGCAGAACATATTTATAATCTCTGTAATGTTCATCGTCTGAAAGCCATCGTTTTTAAACTCCACCGATGCCAAGATTTGGCTGATTAAAAACTGATAAATTATTTTACATTTCATCATTAAAATTTCCCTCATTCCATCCTATTTTGTTTCATTTTGAGGGATATTCAGATTCAAAATAGTGAGAGTAGAAAAAAGTAGTTTCCTCTTGCAAATAAGCTTCAGAAATTGAGCCTTCCACTGATGCTTTGTTACGTACTTTTTTCTTCAATTTCTGCATGCATATCTCGAATGGGTACATCCATCAAAACTATACTGGACCTCCACATTTAGCTTCATGTGGAAAATGTAATATCAGATGTTCCATTGAGTCCTAGAAATCAGGTGGAAATATTTTTTCCAGTTTACATATAATTACAATAACATCTTCTTCCAGTTTTCTTAGCGCATCATAGTAAGTTGTTGCTGAAAAAATGTCTCGAAAAAAATATAATATTTCTATTATCTAATCCCAAATCATAGAATTCAAAAAACCTTTGAATCCAATCAGCATAATTCTTTTCATTATAACATGAGAATCATGACATTTTAATCCAGTAATATGACCATTCTTAACACATCTTCCCAAATTGGAAACATAGCCATTTAGAAGTCTCAAATTAGCAATACACTGACAAAATAACAAACGAATCTATTTGTACAGTGTTTAAGCATCTTTTGGCTTCATTAACCTCTGTGATATGTCATTTTCAAAAAGTTCAAGTTCTGGTCGCCTGTAAATTTTGGCAAGATCTAATCGCGCTTTTACAGTATATTTGGTATTACCTTGTGTATCCAAAACTGTATGAAATAAATTATGAAAACAATTATTCTCAATGTGCATGGACCAACAAATCCGACCAAGATAGGAGATACCGAAAAATGGTTAGTTTTATCCAATTATGTTCTTTCCCAAAGCCATGAATTTTATGTTGGTTTACTGTTGGCCCAAATGTGATGGGAGGTAATGAAAATACAACTGATTTTAACTCTGTACCTGAGATCATTTTTGGAGGTTCATCCATTTCAATTGTGCCTTTTCTGAAATGATATTTTTTTTCCATCAAAAATGATTACCGGTTGGAATAAATATGCGATGACAATAAAAATATCAAGGTTTTTTCCATTGACGAGCATAAAATCTTTATTGTCTTTCATACAGTAAGGACATGATTTCAAACCATGTGTACTCCAGCTAGATAACATTCCATATGCCGGAAAGTCACTAATCATCCACATCAATGCAGCTCTTAATGTGAAATTTTGTTTCGCAGCAACATCATATGTACTAACACCATTACTCCATAATGCATTTAACTCATCAATAAATGGTTTCAAATAAACATCAATATTCTTTTTCAGATGTCTTGGGATTAATAAGGTCAAAAAGATATAGGGATCCTTCATCAACATTCATGGAGGTAGATTTTACAGAGTTATAAAGATAGGCCAACATGAATATTGACTACCATATGAACCAAATGAATAGAAACCATCAGTAGAAAGACCCAATCACATGTTTCAGGCTTCTAAGGAAAAAGATCGACGCAGACGATAAAAATGATTCCTTGAATCACCATCAGATGGATGATTAAAGATTTTACTGGTTGAAATATTGGTTTTGTTCCATGACATCATTGACGTTGTGTTGTGAGACATAAATAAACGTTGAAGCCTGGCTGTAAGGGGGAAATATCTCAACTATTTTACAAGAATCGATCCAGACTTCCATGGTTGAGCTTCTTTATACCTCGATTTTCCACATGTTGGACAACTATCCAATGACTCATTTTCATGAGAATATAAGATACAATCATTTAAAAATTCATGAATATTCCGATAAATAAGGCCTAAATTATGAACCAACCTATTGCTCTCATAGTAGTTTGCAGGCAACACATTTTTTTCAGGTAACAGTTTTTTAACCAAAGAAAATATCTGATCAAAATAGTTGTTTGAAATTGCATTATCTTATTTAATAGCCAAAAAATTTTCAACCACTTCTAATTTGTTTATCTTGCAACTAGGATATAATGCATCCTTAGCAGACCTCAACAACTCATAAAATTCAGATGGTGCCAACTTAGGAATTAAATCAATTTCATCATGAGTTTCAGTTTGTTGAACAGATGGACCTGCAACATCATGTACTAAATTTTGGAACTGTGTTGGATTTGGAATCAAGTTATTAATATCTTCTGTGGAACTGTGTTCACCATGTTGATACCAAAAAACATAATCTGGTTGAAAACCAAACTGTAAGAGATGTCCCCCAACCTTGTCAAATGTGTCAAATGTTCTCATAGCACATTTTTTACAAGGACACTTAATTATTCCTTTTGAAACATATTCTGGTTTTGATGATGGAAATTCTAAAAAAGCTTTAACACCCTCAATATATACAAGATTTAAACTAGAACCATTTGGATTTCTACGCTGATTTATCCAAGTGCAATCTTCTAATAATGACTGATGTTGACTCCCTTATTCCATATTTTTCTACAAAATATAAAATCATCACTTTTTTTGAATAATTTGAAATTATAAAAATACTATATGAAAAAAGAAGATAAATAATTACTACTACTTCTTAATAATTACAATTAATTAAAGGTGACACAATTTCTAGTTTATTAACAACTCCTCTTTTGTCGGACGGTACGAGAATGAATATGGGTACCTCCGACCAGATTCTTCATTGTGATTTCAGTGTGAGAAAGATGCATGTAAATGAGCCGTCGCACAAAAGAGCACCCTTTTCGTTGATGAATCGTCTTCTTCCAACTAACACAGCCTGAAAACATTATAAAAAATATGATCCTATGAATGCATATCATATCTCGTGTATATGAGATTGAATATACCTATGTAGCATCACATTTTTATATTGTTTTGATTCGGTGAGAGTTGAAAGGAGAAAACTCATTGAGCAAAAGGAGTGTTGTCAATCCATTGGAAATTGTACCAGTTTCTTGGAATTTAATAAAATTTATTAAAATTTCTTTCTAAATGTTCCTAACTAATTATTATTATTTATTACTATTTATTGATAATTATTACTAATTTAGCAATACTTAGAAATACTTAGTAAAATGAAAACTACTTGAATAATGAAAGGAAATTTGGTAATCAATGTTGTGGAGATGATTACAAATTTTCCCTTCATTATCCAAGCAGTTTTCATTTACTAATTATAATTATATCTAATTATTACTAATAAAAAATTATATTATCAATATTTATGAAAAAACAATATTAATATTATTAAAATAATAAAAATTTTATAAAATATTAAAATTATCATTATTCACAATAGGCTTTGATCTATTCTTAACATGCTCAAATCTCAAAGGATCGCCAATTTTCAGGTCATGCGCAATAAAAATTTTGTGTCATCCATGTCCAATGTAAACTTTATAATTGTCCTTGCATGGTTGATCACCTCACAAGTAGTGTTGCAAAAGGACGACCAAAATAATTTTTTTCTCATCTCTAAGAATCATCTCACTCCATTTACATATATCATTCTTCCTTAAAAATTTGAGGGGACATTACTATATTTCCATTAAATTTTCAAGGAAAAATGGTCTATGTAAAGGGTCATGTGAGATAATTCTTATAGATCAGAAGGGCATGACTTGGGTTGTCCTATTGCAATGCTACTTGCAAGGTGATCAACCAAGAAAGGACAATTATATCTTATTATTTCTAATTATTACTAATTATGACTAATTATTACTAATTATTACTAATTAAGACTAATTATAACAAATTATGACTAATTATGAGTGATTATTACTAATTATTACTAATTATTACTAATTATTACTAATTATTACTAATTATTCATAATTATTTCTAATTATTCCTAATTATTAGTATTTATTAGCAATTATTACTAATTATTAGTATTTATAAGTAATTATTACTAATTATTGCTAATTATTACTAATTATTGCTAATTATTCCTCATTATAGCTAATTATTCCTCATTATTGCTAATTATTGCTAAATATAACAAATTAGTGCTAAATATTACTAATTATTAGTATTTATTCCTAATTATTAGTAAATATTACAAATTATAAGATTTTTTCCCTAATTATTACTAATTATTCATATTTATTACTAATTATTCCAAATTATTACTAATTATTCCTATTTATAAATATTTATTGTTATTTATTACTAATTATTTCTATTTATTACTAATTATTGCTAATTATTGCTAATTATTCCTAATTATTCCTAATTGTTGCTATTTATTGCTATTTATTTCTAATTATTTCTAATTATTGCAAATTATTTCTAATTATTTCTAATTATTTCTAATTATTGCTATTTAATTCTATTTATTGCTAATTATTACTATTTATTCCTAATTATTGCTAATTATTTCTAATTATTCCTAATTATTCCTAATTATTCCTAATTATTTCTAATTATTGCTAATTATGGCTAATTATTAGTATTTGTTAGTAGTTATTACTAATTATTAGTATTTATTACTAATTATTACAATTTATTACTAATTATTACAATTTATTACTAATTATTACGATTTATTGCTAATTATTATTAATTATTTCTAAATATTTCTAATTATTACTAATTATTGCTAATTATTACATATTATTTCTAATTATTCCTAATTATTTCTTATTATTCCAAATTATTGCTAATTATTACTAATTATTAGTAAGTATTACTAATTATAAGTATTTATTCCTAATTATTCGTAATTATTCCTAATTATTTCTAATTATTCCTAATTATTACTTATTGTTTTTATTTATTAATATTTATTTCTATTTATTACAAATTATTGCTATTTATTTCAATTTATTTTTAATTATTTCTAATTATTCCTAATTATTGCTATTTATTGCTATTTATTTCTATTTATTGCTAATTATTTCAAATTATTCGTAATTATTACTAATTATTGCTAATTATTAGTATTTATTAGTAATTATTAGTAATTATTAGTATTTATTAGTATTTATTACTAATTATTACAATTTGTTACTAATTATTACAATTTATTACTACTACAATTTATTACTAATAATTATTAATTATTCCTAATTTTTATTAATTATTCTTAATTATTACTAATTATTCTTATTTATTACTAATTATTCCTATTTATTACTAATTTTTCCTATTTTTTACTATTTATTTCTATTTACTACTAATTATTTCTAATTATTGCTAATTATTGCTAATTATTGCTAATTATTCCTAATTATTGCTAATTATTGCTAATTATTGCTAATTATTCCAAATTATTCCAAATTATTGCTAATTATTCCTAATTATTGCTAATTAAGGATAATTATTGCAATTTATTTCTAATTATTGCTAATTATTGCTAATTATTGCTAATTATTGCTAATTATTCCTAATTATTAGTATTTATTGCTAATTATTAGTATTTATTAGAAATTATTAGTATTTATTAGTATTTATTACTAATTATTACAATTTATTACTAATTATTACAATTTATTACTAATTATTATTAATTATTGCTCTTTATTGCTCTTTATTACTAATTATTGCTAATTATTACTAATTATTTCTAATTATTCCTAATTATTGCTAATTATTCCTAATTATTACTAATTATTACTAATTATTAATATTTATTCTTAATTATTATTAATTATTCCTAATTATTACTAATTATTCCTAATTATTCCTATTTATTCTTATTTATTACTAATTATTGATATTTATTACCAATTATTATTAATTACTACAAGTTAATTATATAAATTACTAATTATCGTTAATAATTAATAATTACTACTAATTATTAAAAATTAATACAAAAAATTTCAATTTATTAGTACAAATAAGTACTAATGACAAAAAAATTTAAATTTAATTTAATTACAACTAATCAACAATAAAAAAATTAACATAAAAAAATGAAATAAATATTAAATTAAAAAAACATAAATACATTTAAGACTGATTTTCTATTGATGCAGACGGCTTCACAACTTCTTCGTGAACAAAAAAATTAACTTAGAAAAATTCTCTCTCTCTAATCTGTGTTTAGAGAGAAACGGTATCTAAAATTTGAGAGGAATGAGAAGAAAAACGGATGGTGGTATATATAGGTTAGATTATTTGCGATGGGATTATCAGAGATGGGTATCCCTTCGCAAGTAGTATCTTTTGCGATGGGACTCGTCGCAAATACCTACGCCCGCATTAATTACTGTCGGCAGTTAAATAGTTATTTGCGACGGGACCCGTCGCAAATAGTCCCTACCGACACACCTTTTGCGACGGGACGACATCCCGTCGCAAAAGGCTATAAACCGTCACCGGTTATTTGTGACGGGCCATGTCCCAAAAGGTGTCTCGTCGCAAAAAACTATAAACCGCCGTCGGTTATTTGTGACGGTGGAATCCCACCGTCGCAAATAACCTTCACGCGGTTTGGCACGCTATCTACACCAAACTATTTGCGACGGGAGACGAAATCCCATCGCAAATAGTTGGTTATTTGTGACAGGTCGTTACCCCCGTCGCAAATAACCTCTCGGACAGACCTTTTGCGACAGGATTTATTCCCATCACAAAAGGCCCGTCGCAAAAAGCTCTTTTTCCCATAGTGTTCCATAACTTATTTAGTTGTAATTTCTCGTTAGAATTGTTTTGGACATGTTTTCTATGGTCTCTTTTCTCCTATAAACAACACCATTTGGGAAACAACTCTCATTTCTAAGACTTGAGGTCTTATCCTATGCTTCTTGAGAAAATATTTCACCTAGTAGTTGGAAAACTATATGGCATTTTTATTTCTAAACATTAGAATTTTCTATCTTTATATCCTTTTAGCCTCTCTTGGATATTGTTTTATGCATTTGAACATATTAGACATATGTGTGATGACGAATATTTGTATCATTTTTCTATTATCTTCAATGAATAAGATATAGTATCTCTTCCCATTAATGGATCCCAGTGATATTGGTCCATACACATCAATATGGAATAATTCCAACAATATTGTCGAGTTTTGTTCATTTTATGTCTATGTCTTAATAGCTATCTTCACTTTTTGGTAAAAATCACACGTGTATGATCACGTGATATCTTAGACAGATCTAGAGCTCCATAACATTTCTCTAGATCTTCCGAGGTAAGTTGGATCAAATGTAAAAGATGTTTATCTCACAGACTAGTCTAATATTTCATGGATAAAATGAAAACATCTTCTTCTATACTCATAAGGTAGATATTCCCCTTCCTGAACTTCCCCTTAAGCACCATTGTACTATCTTTTCCATTGATAGTAAAAATATTCTTGGTAAATATTATGGAATTTCCTGAGTTTTAAAATTGAATGACACTAATAAAGTGATGAAAAATAATTTCAAAAACAATTAAATTTGTGCTTCTTATATCTTTTCTATAGACACAACTTTTTCGTGAGCTAATAATCTTTATGAATTCATCATTTTCAAATCTTAGGGTAAATTCCTTATCATACTTTATTTCTATAACAAGATTCATATTTCTCATGATGTGGGGTGTGTATCGACTATTAAGGTTCTATACACCATCATGATCTGATGATTTTATGGAACTATCTACAATCAATATGTGACCATGTCTTCATTTTTTTATTCATGTCTTCAAATTCATTCTTAATGTTGACTAATATTCTTAATCATCCTCATAGTATGATGAACCAATTTCGGGTTTCAAAGCTACAAATCGATTTTTTCGTTTTAACTTATTCCATGATTCCTTAAGATACTATATACTACCACTTTGGGAATACTTCAACACATTACCCTTTATTTTTAATGAATATTATATCACTATTTGTCCAAATCCACCACACACAAAAATTAAAATCAAAATTATTTTTAGAATATTGATCTATATTTAATTGCCTTTGTTTCTATTCTTCTCTTATGTACCACTTTGATATCAAACATTAATTTTTGGGAATTTTCCATTATTTTTATATTATAACACATAATATGAGTTTAATTACAATGTTCCATGGTTGTATCATAGGTTGACACTTTTGTTTTATAAATATTATGAACCTGATTCATAAAAAAATAAATATATAACCTTAGAGTGGGTGCTTGTAGTATAGAACCAATTATTACTACATAATATTTTTGATTAGCCCTTATAATAGTTGGTTCATTTTGATGTGTTTTTTGTTTCTCCTTATAATTCTTGGTCTATCTAAATGGACCTACATACTATAATTTCCATTTTTCTGACACCGGTGTGACCTTCATTACTACTTTCATAATTGGAGTCACGATTTTCTCCTCATCTTTTACTTTTCTTCATAGGCCAATAACTTCCTCCTTAGGTTATTTGATACCCTTACTTGATCTTTCATTGTGTTAGTTAAACCGTTGATAACTCTAGTATGTTCTTTAACTTCAAACCTAAACTCAATGACCTTCTCTAAATTTTAAGGTTATTCAGATTTGATATTTTCAGTTTCTACCATTATCATGTTCTTCCCTTCATCACGCTACTTTAAATATAGTTTGCAATTATAAGCTAATATATTATCTTTCTTTGTTTTTGAACTATAAATATCTATCTCAACAAGAGAATTTTCTAATATAACCTGATGATCGACTAATTTTTTCACTTCTCCTTCATCATTTTTAGTCTCTTCCCTTGTTATGGAATTCCCTACAACAACCACCATTGATCTTTTCCTATGGTCTTGGTAGTATTCAATTTTTTTTGACTAATTTTCTCACAAACTGCCATTTTCTTTTTAATGTAGTTTCCTTTTCTCATAGAAATTTTCTTCTCTATTTTTCTACCTTTCATACTAGCCAAATAATTATTTAGGTGAAATTCACCATCGTCCTCATCATTGTCTTGGAACTAATTAGGACTCTTTTTTGTAAGATACCCAACCTTTCCATATCCAAATAATTCAAGTTGAAGTTTCTCATTAAACTTTCCTTATATCCTTTTTTGATTTAGGATATTAATTAAATCACCTTGTCTATATCCCCTTATTTTTTTCATCCTCTATTATGAGATTATCTATGGTTTAGAATGACTCCTCTTTAGAAATACCTTTTCTACAGCCTCATTATCATCATTACTCATCCCATATGTGATAACAGTACATTATAAGATATATAATGTCATATATCATTCATCTTTATCCTCTAATACATAGTATTTTAGAGATAGTTGGGGAGGTATTTGTCTCAAGATATGCTTGATGATCCTCACATAATTGAGGAATTTAATGACACCACTCAAGTTCTCAATAATAATATTGACCCCATAAAATAATTTTATGGTTAATCCTCTGGTCCTTATAATAGTTGCACAAATCCTTTAATTTATATTCTCAAAGATTTGGTTTTCCTTCATCAATATTTACTAACATTTCACACATGGAATGTGATGAATTAAATGTTATCACCTTCATGTAAATTGTATAGGATGATGATCCCCCCAAATTATTGATTTTTTATAGGGTTAGCATCCATTTCCCTTTTTGTCTTCTAATAAATATATAATATCCATGTGTTCTCAAATACCATTCATCACAACTTTAGAAACATCTGTGCAAAATTATTTAAATTAATACTGCATTCCATTTTTCGATACTTGAAAATTATTTCCACCAAATATCTGAATCCCTTTGTGATTGCCAACTTTTATTTCTTCTAAGAAGAGATAAACAATGACTTTTACCTTTTTTGTGATAATAATTATTAGACCTTACAAATTAAATACCCCGATAGGGGGGTAAATTCTTGTATGAAAGATAAAAAATAAATTCCCCTTTGTGGATCTTGCTTCATTATTAAAAAAACTCCCCCCATTCTCTTTCCAGAAGCAATGATAGAAGGAAGATTAAATAATCAATAGGTCCTAATAAGTGTATGTGTTTCACCCTCAATGGGATATATCTAGGGAGTGTACCATGATCATGTGATGGTGTACCAAATCCACTATATTATATTCCTATTACAATGTTTAGAGTAGAATCATTGTCCATCATGTTTCACTACTTGGAACACATTGAAAGATTATTGTAATCTTAATCGAATTTTATGAACTGATGCTCCAGAATATTATTTCATTTTTTTCTAGAATGAATGTTTTTTTCACCTCATTTGATGTGTAATGAAGCTCAACCTTCATCCACATGATGCAATTAAATTTAACAGATAATCTATAAGAAAGTTATTTCGGTTCATGTAACTTTACCCTTCACACAATATTTTCACAACATTCATGAAACTTAGTACCTTTGATTTTAATTTTCAATTATTCGTAGAACTCACTTTCTTGCTGCTTTTTATCTTATAACAAAACTCACAAAATTCTCACAACTTTTTGGTTTTTCAAAAAAAATCACGAATTTCATGAAACTTTTGGTTTTTCATGAAACTCAATTGGTCATATAGACACAATACTAATTTCTTTACACAAATTATGTTTTTGTTTCTGATTCATGAAAGAAATTATCTATGTGTAACTCTGACACAATTTTATATACCAACAATTCTCTGAGGGTTAGACCCACAAAATGAAGGGGGTATCATCCTATTTATAGGCTTGGTTTACCATTCACACAACTAATTTTTACACCACATACCTTATATGAAACTTTATTGGCTCACTGAACTTATATGATTTTATATCACCTTTTATCTGAAACACACTCCCTTCATGAAACATCTATATTTAATTTTGATATTTTTTTAACTCAATCTCCATCACACAACTATAAATTTCAGAAAACTATAGAACATTTGAAAAATCTTACCTTGGTTTATTTTGATAAAGTATTCTCGAATCTTCACATTCACTCAACTTCATGAAATTATTTTAACTATTTTTAAATATTTTCACTTGAATGAACAAATTTTCTTCACGTAAAACAATTAAACACTAACACACTATAAAAACAACTTTTGGAACAATTTCCGAAAATTTTACACCTTAATGCTCCTTTTTCATGTTTTTCTTCAAACCTCCTTTCAGTATAGATGCTTTGAACTCGTAGGACTCCCCTGTCTTGGAGCTTTTTCAGTACACTTTTTCAACTACCATATAGGATATCCATAGTTGACTTGAATTTCACTACAATATTTTTCAATAAACACAACCCACCCAAAAACACTATCATGTCTCATTGAGGGGTTTTTCTCCAATAATATCAATATATATATATATATTAATGTATATTATAAATTTTAGTTGTAATTTTATTAGGGAAATAATATATTTCTATCTAATTTGATTATTTTATATATGTTAATAGAATAGATAATTATATTCAATTTTTATGGAATTGAAAGAAAAAAAGTAAATAAAGTTGAAAAAAAATATTTTGTAAATAAGATAAAAAAAATTAAACATCAACTATAAAGGAAAGAAGTCAGTTCTATGAATGTTGAGGAATAGAAGAACCTAGACTGGGTTAGTACTAGGTATGGGATAATAATAGTAGTATGGGTTGGAACTATGGGAACGGTTTTTGGCATTAGGTGATATAAGTAGGATATCCTCAGAGCGTGTATTTTCGGTATTGTATTGTCAATGGAACATACATAAATAAAAACACTAATGTGGTATTATAACATGAAAAACATTTAAATAATAAAATATGTGCAGAAGATAGAGTAAAATAGAGGTATCCTCCTCATCTTCCATGTACAATCTTGGATTAGTGTTTTTCCAAGTTCTCATTCACTACGACACATGTATGTGTTCATGGGATTTTTCAATCCCAATAATGTTTGTGCTCATCTTATTTATCATGAGACATTATTTTTGTTTCTTGGAGATTCTCATGCCTAATATGTGTGTTAATATGTAGAGGTAAAATCCTAATATAGATTGTATGGATAGAGAAGTGAGCTTGCATGGATTAGTGTTGCATTATGAGGGTGATAGGGAATGGATTAGTCCATCAATTATATTCTGCATGGTTGGTTAATGGTGATGATACAAACCTTATAAATGGATTCAAAAATATGAAAAAGTCCAAAATGTATGGTTTAGTGGCTATTGTAACAAGATTTAGCTTGATCCTATATAAAGGAAACATCAAGTAACAAATTACATAAAATAGATTGAATCTTTGGATGAGTATTTTAGCTAAACATGATAGTGGTTGGCATGTAGAGAAAAATGGAAATTTAAATTATAATTTAATAGGTTCCCAATAATTATAGTAGAAATAAAAACATAAAATATGATTGGGTTGGGCATGGTACTTGTTGCGGTGTGAGGATAACAATGAAGATTTGAAGTAGAAAAAAAATTAATTTAAAAAAGTTAAATGTTTTGAGGATTTGTTTTGTATGGAATAAAGGATGTGAAACGGACATGGTGAAGGAATATTTTAAGTGAAACCTGAGTCACCAAACTGTAGTGAATAATATGAATTTTTTTGAAGATTATTTCTAGAATGTGAATATTTTCAGTATCCTATATCCCCAAGTGATTTAAGGAATATTTTAAGGAATATTTCCCTTTTATCATAGAGTCTATTTAAAGTTGAAAAAAACATGGAAATGGGATCAAAAAACCATATGAATATGGATAAAACTACAACATATGAGATATTTGTAGTTATTTTTTTGAATTTTCTAAATTGTTCATGTTTTTATAATTAAAAATGTTTTTATTGATTAAATTAAATTCTATTTTTATCATCCTAAAAATATAATATATTATATGGTTTATGGAATATTTTTTATATAATTTCACTTGAAGATGGTCAGTTAAACCCAAAGGAGATGGTGGTTCTTGATGAAGAGGGCGAATATTAATCATTCTAATTCTTTTTTCACTTGTGAGACCATCCTATTCAAGTAGTATTGTATTGAGACTCTTATTTATCATGTTTGTTATAAAATCACTGATCTACCTGGTTTTATATAGTATAAATAAAAACATGATAAAAGTAATTGATTGATAGGAATTAAATCTTCATAATCTTTAGCATTTATGATTAACTTTATGCATTAATGTTATTTTAGCTCTTTGTATCAAGAGGGTCATTATGCATGGAAATTTTATATAGTCATTGAAAAAATGAATATTTAATACAATTAATGATATTTCATATATTAAATTTTACACTTTAATTAGTGTTGTTGAATTACCTTATTTAGAAAATCACTTTTTGAAACTGGATCCCCCCCTTCATCCTTTTTTTATACATTTGCTTTGATTTATTGTGTGTTTATATTATTTTTTTGTTTTATTTAAGTTTTGTTTTATGAAATTGAAATGATCATGATGGACTAATAATAATTCAAGATTAACTACAAGGATTCTCTATTACTTATGGGATCCAAACTATAAAACCACTATTTGATGACATAGTAGTTAGTGAAATTTTAGAAATATAAATTTCTAAGCATTAATAGCTTTTTGAAAGTAACACCACCATTATGTCTGGTGATTTTTTTGGAAGAAATTTAGAGGAAATTTAGAATATGTAAAATGACACAATACCAATTGATCATGTAAAATACATTTACCTTACCCCTTTTTATTTATTGATTTTATTTTTGGTCTTTGTTCTTGATTTTTCTTATTTTTCATTTCTCATGGTTGGTCATTGTTTAACGTGTACAATATTAGGTACATATCTGATAAAAATTATGATATATCACTATAAAATTGTAGTGGATAACAAGAATACATGGTGAAAATGTAATTTTATACTCTGGTCACAAAATGGAAATGGTTATAATGATTTATATTCTAATGTATATCATGACTTCCATCCCCAAAAGTTGAGTGAAACTTAATACCATCCCTAAATAGGATCTCCCAAATACCATAATGAGATATTGTTCTACAATGTTTTATCTAGTAGAACCTCTCTTTAAAGTACCATAAGATTTAATTTCTCAATAAAGATTAATTTAATTCCTCATGAAGTATATTATAATCTTTCATAAAAGGATTCATGAATTTGAGGAACAAATTTAGGAAAATAGAGAAATGACTAAAAAAATCTCCAATAACTATTAGAAAATAAGATTCCATTGTGAGTATCTAAAGATTATGTTCTAATTCCTGGAATTAAGAATAAAAATTTAAAGAAGGGTGGAATAATAAAAACTTGTTCAAGAAATAGAGGAAGTATATAAAGTTCAATCTATTTAAGTAGAGGGGTAAAGAGGCACAATAACAATAGTTAGAGGAGGAAAATAATAAAGAGTTTTATGAATTCATTTAAAATTATGAAAAATAATATACTTGAAATTACAAAGAATAAGAATAATAATATCCACCACATTTTATATTATAAAAGGACGAATAAAAGAGCATGATATAGGTCATTGATTTGATAGTTAAGGGGAACATAGAGAAATATAGTGAAAAATAGAGCCTCAATATTGATAAAGTAAAATAAGGGGAAGTGGTTGAGGGGGAAGAAATAGATCCTACTAATTTTTTTATGAAAAATAACTTCCAACACCAAAACCCAAGGTCAAGGATAGTGAAATTTATCAATAAATTGAAACACGTGAATAATAAGATAAATATAAAGTGAAATAAGAAGAATATAGAGAGCATGATGAAATAATTATGGAATACCAACCTCTAACACCTGAAAAAAAGTTTTTTTTTTTGAAAAAATACATAAATTAATCAATGAAATTTTGGAGTATGAAGAAAACGTATTGGTGATGATGTAAGGCCTAGAGGGTGCTAAAATTTGTGAGGTAAGAACATATAAACCAATAAATGTGGAGGAACATGTTGTTGAAATTCCTATATGTGTAACAATATTCTATTAAGAAAAGATAGAGGAAGTATTGGACGGATGTAGACCCATGATACCATATTAAGTCGTTGAAAATGTCTCACAACCAATAATTGAAAACTAGATATAATGTACTAGAATTCATATATATATCCCAATAGTTATGGATAATAAAAAATAAGTTGTGGTTGAGGGAGAAAACTATAAAAAAATTAACATATTTGTAATTATTTCTTCAATCCTTAAAGTTGTCCACAATATAGTGCCCACTAAAAATTTGTTCTGAAAAGATGACGTGTAGGAGAAAGAACATATTGACACTAAATAAGAAGAATTTCAAACTAGTTATCGATCTAAAATAGATTAATTTGTTTCATTATCCTATTATGTGACATAGTGGTACTGATTTAGGTTAAAGACCTTAAAGAATTCACTTTTGGGAGACATTCCAGTTTTAAATTTCGTTCTAGGACATAGTTTTAAGAAATTAGATTTTGATATGAGCACTCCTCTTGGTAGATTAATTTATATTTTTGAGTTAAAATTACATCGAGCCTTGTTTTAGAGGGTTTTTTTGTTTTCATGTATCAAAAGAATAAAATGGATATTGATAAGTGAATGTAGAAAAAACAAATATAGAGTTTTATGAAAGGGGATTATTTTTCTTAGTTTCATGTATTTTCTGTTACATTCCCTTTACTGTCACTAACTTTTTGAAGAGGAAAATGTTGAATTGTTGAATGAACTAAAATAAATTCAATTCATCCAAAATTACATGAGTGTTTTTGTTTTATAATCATTAATCTAGGACCCATTAATACACTGGGGAAGTATTTATAACCATTGAATAATTTAATTCATGATGCCCATAAATGATTAAGATATAAGTGGATGTTTTCAAAAATCACTTTCTTATTCCAATTTAGAATATTTTTAAAATGATTACTGATTTGAGTTTTTTTATTAAATTTGATTTTTTACATCTTGAATTTATAAAAATTATTATTTATTTTCCTTTCATGAACTTATTAACCCATTTTATGTTTCCCTATCTCGATAAGGTTCTATACCAAATTCATATATTCTTTCTTATATCCTTTTTTCATGGAAGAACTCAGATTATTCACAATTACTATAAATTTATTTCTATTCTTATCAAAAAATATTGATTTCAAGCCACATTAAAATTTTTTAGGTGATCAATTGATTTCATTTAATCCCATTTGAAATTGATACCTACCCTACATTTGGTATTGCTTAAATAACTAGAAACATGAACTAACTTGATATGAACCCACATTATAAATCCAACCTACCTTCATACACTTATTATTTTAGTTTCACTAAATGATTTTTTTTATCTTTAATGAGGTATTTGGGTATTTAATGGTTTTATTGGGTGAGGGTGTCAGGAATGATTGTGGGATGAATCTCTTGGTAATTTCTATAATTTGATAACAATTTTTTATGATTACTATTAAATCAATCCTATAAATTTTGAATAATAAAAAATAATAAAATAAAATAGAACAACATAATAGAAAATTGAGTAATTGGGATATATTGGGCTAATCAATATCTAGAAAAAATATCCACCCTTCAGGTAATCAATATTATAAATATAATTAGTGGTAGATTGATAGTGGGGATTTACTAACTTATAAAATTTAATTAAAAGTGTTTTATAATTTCCCTTACACACATTCTACTAAAAATGGGTAGGAAAAATTCTAAGAAAAAATGAGTATTTCCATAATTCTTTATATGTTTTTTTTGTGCACATTATTTGGAAAGAGGTAAATAAAGTTTTTATTATTATATTTAAAAGGGGATTTGATGGATGAATTAATTTCACTAGGAGTTCCTAAAAATATTCATTATGGTCTATAAATTTCACCATTATTTTTAGCCTCTGATTTTGATTTTTAATTCATAACCCTTCAAAATTTTACCTTAGATAAATTAGAACCATAATAAAAATTACTTATGATTTTTTTTGTTTTATTTATATGTGTATTTGTAGAATAATTTTATGCCTTTGGATAAAGTTCATATACTTTAGATTGATTATAACCCTAATTATATGTTCTTGAGTGATTAATGAAATGAAATTTTGGGGAGGAAAATCATAAATGGATTTAATGTTGGTGGGAGGTTGAATGATATAAGTGAATAATAGAAATATTTTATGTTTTTAATTATAAATAAATCGTGATTTATACATTATTTATTTGGAATTTGTTTATATTTTGGAATACTTATTTATAATTGGCTTTTATGAACATGATGAATCAAATGTTCCCTTATTAAGGTATGGATTATTTAAGCTTAAGATGGTGATATTTTTCTTGAGGATGAGCAATGATCTGAGTGTGGGGGAATTTAATAACTCTATTCTATATATATATATATATATATATTCAACAGATTATATATATTTCTATGAGACTTAAATTATGGAGATGAGATTTTCCTATATAGTTTGATTTTTTTATTTATTTTAAAAGTAGGGGATAATTATATTCGAATTTGGAAGAATTAAATGAAAAAATGAAATAAGGAGAAAAAATAATATCTTTTGGAGATTGAAAATTACACTCAATTGGAAAAGTAAGAATCCATGTGTGTGCACGTGGAAGAATGGATGAACCTGGAATGATTCATCATTAGGTGATGGAGAAAAACATAGGAACGGGTCGGAATTATGAAGAAGGGTTATGGAACAGGGAAACACCAAGAGTATAACCATGTAGTGTTTATTCTACCACCTATATTATTTATAGAATAAATAAAACCATAACTCCAATGTGGGATTTTAATAAGGAACATGGATAAATTATAAATCATGTATACATGATTCAGTGAAATAAGGATAACCTTCTTGTAATTTCACTTATTCGTATGGGCATTTGGAATTCAAAAGGATTTATAAATTTAAATTTTTTATATAGTTCATTTTTAGAACCTTGATTTATATCAATGATAAGGGTATTCAAGAATCCCAAAATGATGTTTTTGGATATGGTTTGAGGTCCAAGAGGTCGTTCTGGTGTTTGATCATGTATCAAGAGTTTTAAGTTGAATTTTTGAGATTTTGGGGAACTATTACCTAGGTATATAGTTTGTGCTTCATGGTTTATATAAAACTAGGTTGTGTCCATTACACAATAAGAGTTTCACTTCAATTTCTTTAGTTCATAGTTTTATAGAATTGTTAATGCACAGTTTCGAAGAAACCATGTGGATTCCAGGGTTTGTTATGTCGCTTTGGATGGAATTTGGGTTTTGTGGACAGTTTTCGCATGGTTGTAGACTTACAATGGAAAATTTTGCATACCAAGGGAGTTCCAATTCTCATCATTGGCACACATATTAGAAGACCATGTAACTAAAACATGAAATAGGGGTGTAATTGGATAGTTCTTACCATAAAGTTGGTAAATGGTTTGGATAACCATATAGTCAAACTATGTGGCTCATTAAATGTCAAATTTTATAATTTTTCTATATTCAATTTTAAGACCCAACAACCAATTTTTCTTAAAATCATGCGCATACATGAGTAGGTGACCCCCACCTCTCTTCCTAATTTCTTATCTTGTATTAATGGTAAATTTTGTAGATATTTTTTAGTGTTTTCAGGTTATTATGTATCTCTGATTATGTCCCTTCTTCATTTCCCCCATTCTCTTCCAATTTCATATTCTCCAAAATTAGTTTTTGATCCTTATTACACTAGATCATGATGGAATTTATTGATTCTTATAAGGATTATTTTTAGAATTGATAGAGGATGTTCTATGGAGATGTTTTCTTATAGTGTATTCATGTTTCATTAATGCATAATTTCTTATTGATTTTTATTCTGATTTTTAAATTAAATTATTTTTTATTTAACCATGTAAATGAGGTTTTCTATTAGGGATTTACCTGGGAGTGGTGGAGGGAGTCCATTACAGACCTTCCATTGTGGTTTCTCAAGGTTTCACCTAGTGGAATTTGTTTAGTGATTTAATAAACAAGTATTCCATGTTGATTTAGATTTTAAAAATAATTTTAAATTGTTAATTAATTATGAATGAATTCTAATTAATTAAATTGTGTTTCCGGGCATGAGTTAGAGGTTCAGGCATCATTTCAAGCTTAGGATGGACTTGGGAGAGGCTTAGCTAGCCTTGGCAGCAACTTCCATCTTATAAAAATTAATGGTAATGGATTATTTTAAGGTGGGTATTTCCTATTTTTTCCCAAAGTATTTCTTTTCTTTCAAAGTGAACGTGATGTTCATTTTATTGGTTTGTCGACAAATAACCATAGAATTAGTTAAAAATTTAAAATTCAAATTATCATTAGTTAAACCCCTTAACATTAATTAGGAATTATAGGAATTTGGTTCTAAGTGGAACACCTTAGTAATGACATGACCTTGGAAACTCAATAATTAAAGGGTAAACCATTCCTTTTTAAATAATTGTGGATTCTGAATTTTATAAATTGTTTTCAAATATAGTTTCACAACCTCTAATTTGGTAATTGTAATTAGTATTTTTATGGTTAAATAGATTTGGTTGTGAAATATAGGAATTTCGAAAATATAATTTTAATTATAGATGAAAAGGTATTTTTTAAGTGATATATAGGTTTGGTTTTTTAAATATAAAATGTGAAATGGTATTGATGACATGTGTTTGGTATCTTTGGAAATTAGTATTATGAAATGAAATTTTGAAATGTTATCTAGAAAAAAATAGTTGGGAAAAGGGATTGGAAATGGTAAATTTTCTTTGATATTGTAAATGGTTTTTGAAATGGTTTAGGCATATAAATAGTAATTTATTTAGGAAAATAAATGTTAAATGATCTATTATGCCATGTAATTGTTGCTTTTGTGTCACCATAATGAGAATTTTTAGGGTTTTTTATATTAAAATAATTATGTGTGTATGTTTTTCTTTTAAAGTAAATATAATTTTCTTTCTCAGTGCTATTTGGAACTAGGTTTAAATATCCCCATGGGTGGGTTTGGTTGTGCTTGATAGACCTAGGGTGAACCTGATCCCCATGTGAATTTTGTTGAGCTTGATGGGCCCTAGGTGAATCCAACCTCTAGGTGGTTTTTTGAGCTTAATAAACTTGGGAAAAATCAGACCCTAAAGTGGATTAAATTTTATCTATCCAAACCATGTAATGTCAAAGCTAACAATTATTGTTAATTTTGAAATTATATGTAATGAAAATCTTTAAAATGTGAATCCTTTGTATTTGAATTGTGTAGTTTAATTAGAGTGAAATGATAACGATAGAACCATTAGGGACCTTGTTTATGTTTAACCTTTATATTCAAGGCTTGACCCGTTGTATGGATATTTTGGGGAAAGAGAGATAGAATGGGTTGTGAAATCATTCTGGTTTTGGGTGTACAATACAATGGGAGGATTCATTCTTTTTATTTAAGTTAGAATGTGACCTTGAGGATGTAATATTTTTCATTATATGATGGTTTATTGTGTACCTTTTGATATGTGTAGGACCCTATAATGGGTATCTTAGCACATATTTCTGATAATAATGATTGTGTGTCTCTAGTTGTGTGGGACATAGTAATTGGTTTTCCATGGAATATTTGACATCATGAGTTTTTGGATGAGGGTAGGAGAATCTCCATTGAGAGCTATCTTGTGTAGGGATTGGTCTAAGGGGTTAGGTGTGGGATCCCAATAGTCTTTATAATGTATCTCATTATAGGGGTGAGTTTAAGTCTTTGCTGATCTAGGGTGACTACAAGGGGGTTATCCAGGTGTTATGGATGTTTTTGAAACATGAATCATGGGTTGGTGATTTGGATTATTAAATTGAAATACAGTAGTTTCTATCCATAATTAGGTAGATTAATAGTACTACCGTGGGTATTCACTAAGAGGAAACACTTTTATTTATTGTATTTTGGTTTTTAGGCTTGTTTCAAATGAGAAAGATCATTTTAATGTCTGACACTACTGTTTTGACATGATCTCAATGTGGTTATTGGTTTTGAACCTAGGTGGATGGGTATAGGGATAATATATTTGGTAAATTCTTATGATCATTGATAAAAATCAATGAACATGGGTTGTCATGTTGTTAGACTTAACTCATGAGGAATGTATGGTTGTTGGATGAAATCATTACGGATGCCCCTAGTTCAAGGGAACTGAATTTCTTAGAGGCATAGTGGATTCATGAATGGGTGTGTGATCCAAGAATAAATAATTATTGAATCTTGTGATCATGTATTAGGTTGGTTAAATGGACATAGAGAATCATGTGAACCTAAGGTTTTGATGGTGCCAAGGTGGTAGGTGTGTGATAAAGTTACAAGATGTTATTGGGTTATATGTTTGGGTGGCTTGGGAGTAAGCACCCATTGAATATCTGTGTGATCAAGGTCATGTGTGGTGGATATGATTGAGGCATGTTAGTCATTGGATTGGTAAAATGGAATTTCTATGTTACATTGAGAATCATTTGAGACTTAGAAAATCTTGTGTGGTTCAATTGAAGTAGTTTCTCAATTAAGATTATTCCATGACAAATTGGAAGAGATTCATAGGTCCATAGTGGGTTTTGGTTAACGATTTCCTATTGAACTGATGTGACTGGATATATGTTGGTCTTGGTGATAATGCTGACCTAGATATTTAAATGAAATAATGAGGGTAGTCCTTATATTGTATGAATCTAAAGATGGTATGATTTTAGGGGAATATAATGATGAATGTGGATCGAGATGATCAATATGTTTATGATCAGAAGAGATAATTTTGAGTTATTCTAAAGGAGTGTAATAAGTGAATCCATATGGTTGGGAGTACATTTTCATCTGCTAGAGGGAAAGACCCTCATTATGGGTTGGATATTGAAAATACCATGGGTACCATTCTTGGAAGTTGGGAAGGAGAGGTTAGTGATGTTTGTTCTACTACTTAGGTGTGAGTGGGGTATCCCCAAAAAATATTTGAGTTCAGAGATAAATGGAATGTCTGGATTGGAGGTTGGGAGTTACTCTAGTGATGTGATGTTAATGAAACTCTTATGGTGGGGAGTCATGTAGTAGTGGTGGGGATGTGACTGTTATACTAGAAAGGTATTGGAAGTGTGGAACTAGATGTGGAATGATCATAGTGGAATTAAATACTAGTTTGAAAACAAATGTGATGTGTACTTGGGTTCATCAAAGGATAAAAAATAATAAATTAGATGTAGTATTGAATTCAGACTGATTTTTGGCTTCCATCTCAGGGAGGAATTAAAGTAATTCATGTTTGTATTGATCTGAGGTTTTTCAGTGTGTTTTGTTGGGTATGGTAATGGTTTTTGGAATTTGGGGATATTATAATGGAACCACACTAACAGTTAGGTATAGGATATATAAAGAATTTTTGGGTGATTGATGGATTCTTATTCTTCTGAAGAAATTATGATCGGGTAAATTGGTACCGTATTAGCATTAGAGTCAGAAATTATATATACAAGTCGATGAAGGATGGTTCAATTTTCACCCACATGTGGCATTAGATGTGGTAGGTTTCCAACCACATATGGTGAGTCATTTTAGAGACAACAGATTCATTTATAAATCAAATCAATCATTTCAAGGAAAATCTAGTATATTCTTAGTTTGTGATGGATGATGATTATTCATCCACCCTAGTTGGAATTTGGTAACAATTATGGGTACCAAAGCATTAGTCTAATTATCATGTATGACTGGGAGTGGTATTTTGAGATCACACTTGTTGCATCATTGAAACATGGGTTTGGAGTTTTAATAGAAAATTATGATGGATAAGGTACTAAAGAATAAAAATTGGTAGTTATAAGATAAATCATTTGGTAGAGAGAACTATAGTCATGTCATGTTTTGAAAAAAATACACCATCAGCTATTTAGGAAAGATGGACTTTATTATGTAACATATCAATGTTTCAGTTGTTATGAAGAGCATTGAACCAGGTTTTGGTGTCGGTGAACCTTGAATTAGAGGTTTTATATATTCTATTATTTACTAATTCAAGAAGGGAATAAGGCCATTTGTCTTCGAACATGTGGTCTTTGTTAGTTTGGACATGTGGATGAGTGACCATTGGGACTTCTCAAGGATGAGTAGTTTTATAGTAGGGAGCATGTAATGTATGGTGTATATAAAAATGTTTGTAATTTAGTATGATTTTTATTTTTCATTTTGGAGGATGGTTTATTTTGAGAAGAAAGATTCAGATAGATGATCGAAGAGTTTGTGCATCCTTGTATGATGTTTTTGGATATGTTTTGTGGCCTAACATGTTCCACATGTGTGTGGGTAAGTCTCAAGAGCATCATATTGAATTTCATAGGTTTTGGAGAACATTTACAAAGGTTCACGGTTTGGGTTGAATGGTTTAGATAAATTCATGTGGTTTCCCTTACGAAATATGAGATAGAGTTCAATTTCTATAGGACATGATTTTCTGTAATAGTTAGCATAGGTTTTTGTGGAAACTTTGTAGATTCCTTGGTGAACCGTGTGGCTTGAGATATACAGTGCTCTTGCCAGAATTGTTGGGTTCAAGATGAAGTTCCACATATTTCCATGTGTACGTCCTCGAGTGAAATAGGTTTAAAAATATTTGTGATGTTATAAGTTCATTAAGTGTGGATACTATACCTATATTATCAATAAATACAATCACTAAAAATTATATAGTGAAATAAATAAACAGTGTTTAACCATATGGCATGGAATGTATCTTGATTAATATAGGAATTAAGGAAAGGATCCCCAAAGTGTTGGGCCCACAAAAGTGAGAGAAATATAGTTAAATAAATAAACATGAAAGAGTCACTCTGGATTTCATCACAATACCACCTCTGATCACCATGCACCATCTTCTGGCTCCCTCCCATGGGAGCCTTTCCCTTTCTTGTATCCCTAATCATGTAGTCTACATGCACATCAACACCCAATGTAGGGTGTGAGTGTAAAACTAGTAGTAAACCATCAATGTGTCCTTAAAATGAGTGAGTATTTATAAGAGTGTATTTCATGATGGTAAATAGATGGGTGTGAAACAACACACAATCATGTATAGAGTAGTCATGTGCTAACCAAGCCACCAAAGACACCTAGTTGTACCTTTTTTGGATAAATTATGGAAACATAGTAATGATAGAGTCTTGAACTAGAGTTGACCACAAGGTCACCACATTTACTCCGTAATAGCCTCAATGATAATGGGTCTCAAGTATGGAATCATGGATTTCAAGACCCATCTCTATCATGGGTTTGTTCACAAGTTCATCATGCCCCAACACTCCCCCATGTCAGATAATATCTAAATGCTATATCCTAGGTTAGGACATTGATGACCATAATTTACCACTATCTTCTCTATGGTTAGTGATGTCGCTCTATTTTTTCATAGTTTTACCACATCCTTTTTATTAATTTTGAATGATTTATTTAATTATTTTTACACTTTTTATTAAATAAATGCACTTTCTTTTATAATTAAATTTATCAAATATTCATTTTTATAACAATTTATGTGATTATGGACCCTAAAATAATTGATTTATTCTTTCTTTGTTTTTAATATAACTAGTTTTCAATATGTTTACTTAATATTTATCTATTTATTCTATTTAAGTTTTTTATTTTTAATAATTATTGAGTTTTCTAATTAATTTAATTTTAAATTTTAATAGTTTACACATCCAGAAACTTAGTTACCGGTAGACAATCTACCGATAGAAAGGTTACTTTTTATCAAACTAGCGGTAACTAGGTTACCGTTATTGCCTAATGGTGACCTACATTCTTTTTGCTCTAGTGGTAACTAGTTTTTAGGTATAACGGTGCCCTTTCTTTTACTGGTGACCTTTTCCACTGTTACCCCTGGTTCTACCGGTAACCTTCTTTTTCATTCTTCTAACAGTAAGCTATTATTTTATGTTGTAATGGTGAGATTTCATTTTGTGTACCGGTAGATTTAATTTATATCCTAACAGTGACCCCTTTATTTTTATTCTATCTGTAAATTTCAACTGTGCTATTGGTGACCTTTCACCAACAGTGATCTTTATTTTTCTTTTTATATTAATGGTGAGTTTGTCTTTCTGTGTAACAGTTACCCTTTATTTTATTTGACTAGTAGCCTTTTCTTTTATTAATTTTATCGTTAACCTTTAATTATTTGACTAACGGTGACCCACAGCCACCTTTCTAATGGTAACCTACTTACTGATTGCACCCATCTCTCACCGATATACATTTTATTCCCTCACTGTTAGCTAATTTATCCTCACTGTTTTCCCGTTATTTCACACTGCTCTTCCTCTGCACCTCACCATTACATCCCCGTACCCTCACCTCATCATTTCCTTTTTGCATCTTACCATTGCGCCGCTGCCCTTCTTTATTTTACTATAACAGTGACCCCCAACCCTCATGTTTCCTACCAGTAACCATTTGACCCTCACTTCCCCTACCTCTCACCCTTCAACCTCACCCTTTCTCCTTTTACCTCACCATTAGAATAATTCATACACTGCCTCACTGTTATTTCTACTACACCATTACCCAACTCTCACTGCTTTAGCTACCTCCCTCGTGGCTCATCCTCACTGATAGACGGCATTCCCTCAGAGTCACCATTACTCATTTCACACTGGTAGCACGTGACTCACCAACTCTCCCTCGTCGGTCCATCGATTCCTCCTCACCACACACCTCACCAGTATCTCACCTGCATTATCCTTATTCACACACTATCCCTCCACTCATCCATTCAAGCAAACACACTTGCAATATGAACCCCAAAACAGTTTTATCATGACATTTGGAGGGGAACTCGAATTCACCACTGAATATTTCTGTCGCGAGGAGGAAACAAGCGGGATAAACTCATCATTCACCGCCACTATCCAGATCTAGTGAAGAAGAAGTCACTTCTATAATCTAGGATGAAGGTGATGTTGTGATTCAAAGAGGAGTGTTGGCGCCAAGATGAGGCGGTCCACTAGTGCTAAGAATCCTCAACTAAGTCACTGGGATGCACTACTGGAGGAGAAACCATGGCGGCTAAGAGGTACCGCTGGAGTGAAGGAGTCCAACCGCAGCACTGGGAGATGAAGACAGACTGCCACTGCTACTGGATTCCACTTGCTGTCGGGGTCAGGAGGAAGAGACGCTACTATCCGGGCTGGAGTCGGGAGGAGGAGCTTGGACCCAATGAGCCGCTGCTGTCTGCCGAACTGATGTTAGGGAGCTGTTGTTGCGCCGGGTTCAAAGAAGGAAGAAACCCTCCCCCTGTGTGCCGATAATTAGGGGAGGGGGAAGGAAGAAGAGATAAAAATAATAATAATAATAATAATAATTAAATAAAGTAAAACAAAAAGAAGAAAAAGAAAATTTAAAGAAAAGTTAATGTTAAAGCTAAATTTAATAAGTCAAATGAATATAATAAGAATTTGTAAAAGTTATAATTCAAAACAATTATAATAAATGGATAAATTATAAATTAAAATAAAAAACCAAATCAATAATAAGTGTTAATAATAAATTAATATACTGATTATAGTAAATATATAATTAATAATTATTATAAATAAACTATAAAATATACTTATTAATTTAAAAATATTTCAAACTAAAGTATTAATTCTAATTACTTAATTAAAATAAACTAATTAATATGTTAATATAACAATTTAAATATCTTAAAAAGTAATAATAATAATTATAATAAAATTATTAATTAATAGAATCTAAATTATAAAATTTTTAATTACTTATTTACCTATGATGTTAAATTTTAATGAATAAGTTAAAAATGATAAAATAAAAAGCTTAGTAATTATATTTAACATAATAAAATTAATAACTCTTTGATAAACTTATATTAATAATTATATAATATAAAAGTAAACATTAATTATCAGTTAAAATTTTTATTAATTAACTTTAATTTCTTTCTAATAATTATTATAACAGTAAACTAAAATAATAACTTTAAAATTTTAATTAACTCTCGTTAAGTTTTAATTATTTCATTTTTTTATTACATGTGCAGGTTCATTAAAGAGTCGATTATACGTCCAGATTCACTTAACTAACTCATCTAGAGTTATTTAGGTGTGAAAAACTAGTGCGACGTACCAGTCAAGAAAAAAAACATACGTGTGTGGTGCACAACTGAGGGATTTTTGAAGTCGGTGGAAGCATGAGGTGACGTGTATCAGATGACAGATGGTATTTTAATAAGGGAAAGTAGCAGAATTTAGGGAATGAATTGGGGGACTCTCTCATTTTTTTCCACGAACCCATCCATCTGAGAGAAGACTCTAAGGAGCAGTACTAGAGTCAAGCTGGAGACTAAGGATCCTGAAGGCAGAGCAGCACTTGGGGAGTTCTTCCTTCCCCTTTCTTTAATTCTTGTACTCAAATTTCGAATTTTTTCAATACTATATTTCATTATGATCATAGGATGAATTGATTAACTCCGGAATTTTATACTTTGTTGGTTTATTCTTTAAAATTCATCTCTTAATTATTTTATGACATTAGAATTGATCTGTGAGATCAATTTTAATGATCTAGTAAGTTGATCACACCTTACATTTATGTAAAAAATTCATAGTTTCATGTTTAATCCATAATATTGAACATTATCATCATCTTGTTGAATCATTAATGTCATTTAAGTTGTAATTTTACGGTGAGTTTTATTTCAACTATTTTCTTCTTCAAATTCTTAGTAGTGGGTGAATTTTGGAGCGGTGAACTCTAAAAGTCATACATCTATTTGATGTATCTTCTAGTAAGGAAGATATATCAATCTAGTCTTAATATGTGATTCAATAAATTTAAGTGGGGAGTTATCTTTTTAACCAACATGTTTATAATTCCTGAGTGTTATTTCTAGATCATTGTTCCTTGTCTTTTTTCTTAATATTATTATACTATATTTCTCTAGTTTATCATACGTAGTGTAAATTTTAGTTTTTATGTAAAAATACTTGTTTTATCATCCTCTTCCCATTTAATCAATAAAATAAAAAATATAAAAAAAGTAATAAGATGTTTACCCCACTATTGACAATAGTGGGGGTTTAAAATTGAAAATCCTTAGAAATCACTCATCTGCCTTCTATGTGGCTCGACCCAGCACTATAATACTAGTGTAATAGTTATAAATATAATTTTGAGGGTCGTGACGACCTCTGTATTGTTCAAAAAATTTAATCGTTGTTGGGGAAGGCACGCACTGAGAATCAAAGGTTTAAAAAAACATAAAAACAAACATTCAAATTCATATAAAAAATCTACAAAAAAAATTCAAAATCTGTGAACATTTGATGGTTGTGTTCTGTGTTTGATTTGTCTTTGAATTTTTTTGTGTGTTTGATCTAAAACATTTTAAAAAAAATAGAACATTTTGAAAGCTCAAACTACTGTACTAGACCTTATTGTGATTGTTGTGGTGATTATGGACATACTACTTGATAGTGTGTTTATAACCAGCCACAAAAGGATTTTTACATTGAAGAAAATGAAAAACATGACTCTAGTCCTAACACCATATCTAAAATTTAATTAATTGATTCTAAACTGGGTGCTAGGGTGTAACTAATTAACAATTGGTTAACTCAAACACATGAAATTCAAATTATATATTCTCAAGAGAAATATAAAAGAATGAAAAGATTAGAAACCATGCTCTTTGAAGTAAAAAAAGGTTAAAGAACAAGAATAATTTGATGAAAAAGAAAAAGAAAATGTTTTTAAAAGATTTTGAAATAAAGTGGAAGAAGAGAGTGACTATGAAACTAGACAAGAAAACATTTTCTTAGAAAAATCTGAAACTGCTGAACAAAACATGGAGGTAACCAACTCACTTAATGTATAACACATTAATGATGATCCCAAAAAGAACTTTAATGCTATTATGTTGGACAATTTTGAAGGTGAATTGAAACAGATTGAAAATGAATGTCCAGTTCTCTTCATAATTCCTAAATTTGAGAAAAATCACTGTTTTAGAAGTTTTGAGAATGAAGTCACTCAGGTTGAAGACAAATTATAAGATGAAACTGGATTGTTAATAATTCTTCACCCAAAATTTATGGAATTTTAACCAATGAGCCTAAATTTGATATTCAGAACACTTTGAAAGAAAACATTAAACTGGAAGTTAAAGAATCTGAAATATTTGAACCTCAAATGAATAATTCTCTTCCATGTTTTGAACCTACAATCCCAATAAAATCTGAAATGTTGTTGGATGATGAGGATGATGGAATGACATTTGAAGAAAGACTAACTTATGAGTTTACATTTCCCAATTCTCATTGTAACCACTTTTCTGAAATTTTGTGCAATAAAATGAAAAGTAGTGTAAGCCAAATTGAGGATAATTGTATTAACTTGAACATTCTAGAAACTAAACTTATTGAAACTGAATTATACAATTATTCTCTTCAAATTTAATTGAAACACTCAAATGATATGGTTTTGAAAAGTGAGTCTTTTGAATTTGAATATGAAAAAGAGGTTGAACACACACTTGATTTAGGAAGAACTTATTTGTTTGAATTAGTAGATGATGAATGTTCATTCACTGATGAGGAACTTTTGGAAGATATTTACAACATTGTTATACCTGAATCTGTTGTTGTTCAAATAAATTCTCTTTCATGCCTGTCACTTTCATCCTCAACTGTGAAGGGTGATGAGCCTTCTTGTGTTACTGATAATGTTCTAGAAGGGGAATCACCCATGAGTTCCAATTTTCATGATTTTTTTCATCTCTTAAATAAATCTCCTTTTGAACCAACTATTCAGGATTTACCCATTTTCACCCTTGAATGTGAACCTCTTATTATTGAAGTTGAAGAAGTTATCTATGAGGAAATTTTCATACCCTTTAAAGCACCTAATACTTTGTTTCCACTACCTAAAACTGTTAATATTATAAAATCTGAAATAATTATGGTATTTGATAGAATCATGTCCATAACTGCTGATGGGTTCTGTTTAGGGATTTATGCAACTAAAGAGAAATTGGTTTTATTCTGCTTATGTTTTGATGCCCACATAATTCAAATTTCTGTTAAAAACAAATGGTCCAAACATATGTGGTGGTTACTATTAAAGAAAACACATCCACTTAGTGACTATGGTTAGTTGTTAGGTGAGTCTAGCTGGGGACTATAAATCTAGCACTCTATGGGAGGAAACCCATGGGTTTTCTTTTGTTTTCAATATAAAATTTTTAATTAAATAAAGTCTAACTGAAGACTTTAAATTTAGTGCTTCATGGGAGTCAACCCATGTTCTTTATTTGTTTTCACTTTTGTAATGTTTTTTTTTTTGAATAAAGTGCTTCCATGTTGCCTTTTGTATGTACTGTATATGCTGCTTATTTGTTCATGGTATTCATGTTCTATGCTCTTGGGATGTTGTTGTTGTGTCATTTAAGAAGTGGAATTCCCCTGTTGAAGGAGTAATGGAAAACCTAGTCAGGGAAGTATTTCAAATTTTTGCATTTATTTATGCTCCTATTTTTGATAATAAAATTCTACTTCTTTTCTTGCTATCAAAATAAAAATTCTTCTTATGTTTAAAATTCTACTCGTATTGGAATGTAATTTTGTTGTATATTGCTGTGTAAATTAAAAAAATCTACATGTGCTTCACAGCTGGAAACTGAATTGCATTGTTATTAAAATATTTTTCACTACAGGAAACTAAGTGTGGGGGAGTACATGTTGTTGGTATTTTAAATCTAATTAATGTTGGGTTGTTTAGAATGTACTTTTTCTACTGTGTTTAATATCTAACCGAATAAATTCTGCTAAACTTTCATTCACCCCAATTAATTCTACACCCATAAGTTACTTGCCTTGTTTGAACTTTAATGGAAAATATTTGTCACTAGACATCATTGTTAATGCATATACTTTCTATTGAACCTTATGATTATTTATTCATTGTGGAAAACAATAATTTTTGAACTTCATTGAGACCTTTTAAACATGTCATAAATCTACTTAATTAAAAATCTGTTTTGAACCATAATTGTAAAATTTTTCTTCTTCACATTTAGAAGTCATCTTTAGGGAAAAATTTGGGTTTTAAGATTTGGGGAAGGGGTTAATTCTTGATTGTGCTAAACTGTTCTTTGATGAAAGTCCATCAATTCCCACTACAATTAAAAATTTCTTGAAAAAAATGGATAATTTTTTTCAAAATTTGTTCATAATTTTAGGATTTATACTGTACCCAATTGGGTCTTGCCTTAGAAAAAGTTCCTTGCTGGTAGTAAGAACTGCTATGAACCTATAATTAATGATTATGGATGATTTTTGAGTGATCTTACCTAGTGATTTGATGGATATTTAGTTTAGTAACTACTTATGAAAGTGATTTGGGTACCCTTTTAATGGAGTTATGATCATACCGTTGGAACTGTAAGTTTGTTTCTGATTCTAGGGGCCTCATTCATCTTTTAATTATTAAATTTAATTTCTTTAATTATCCAATGTAAATGATTTTTGATAAAAATATTTTAAAACTGGAGTAATTTGGGCATCTGGGATCCCACAGTGAGTCTCTGAGACCCTAGATGCTAGGTGTGTCTCCGTTAACTTTAAGCCCTCTATTCACATTGAATAAGTGCATTGCACAGTGCTCAGCATAATGAAACATGTCTTAGGAAAAAATAAATAAAGTTATAGGGTCAAAAATGAGCTCATTAATGTGAGGGGAATGATGAATGCCAGATAAAGATGGGTTCAATTGGTTTATATGAAAATCATTTAGGTTATGTCATTGAGGTGATTCACAAAGAAAATTAATTATTTTTGGAACCTAGGTGAAAATGTCAAAGTACAAAGTTCCTTGGTTAAGATCTCAATTAAATTTATGTTTTACCTCTTGTCATTCTTGGACTTAGAACCTGAGATTGAATTGAAGTGATTCATTAAGTTGTATCACATTTGAGGCATGTCATCTTCATTTCTTGATGATTCATAGCTTCCTTAATTACCCTTGAGTATTTGTTATAGGCAAGATTCATATGAGTATTTCATTTTCTTAAGGCCTACTATTATGTTTTTTCCTCTATTTTGAGTGATGTACATGTTACAGTTTGATCTTAATCATTAATACAATTATTTTGTTTATCAATGATAATAAAACATGGTATTTTTTTAGGAAAACAATTCTTAAGTGTGGGGGAATTTGATGTGGCTCTATTTTTTCATAGATTTTCCACATCCTTTTTATTAATTTTTAATTATTTATTTAATTATTTTTATACTTTTTATTAAATAAATGCACTTTTGTATTTTTATAATTAAATTTGTCAAATATTCATTTTTTATAACAATTTATGTGATTATGGACCCTAAAATAATTGATTTATTATTTCATTGTTTTTAATATAACTAATTTTCAATCTATTTACTTAATCTTTATCTATTTATTCTATTTATGTTTTTCATTATTATTAATTATTGAGTTTTCTAATTAATTTACTTTTAAAATTTAAAAGTTTACACATCCAGAAACTTATTTACCGGTAGACAAGCTACCGATAGCAAGGTTACTTTTTCTCAAACTAGAGGTAACCAGGTTACTGTTACAGCCTAATGGTGACCTGAATTTTTTTTCTCTAGTGGTAACTAGTTTTGAGGTGTAACGGTGACCTTTCTTTTACCGGCGACCTTTGTCACTGTTACCCTTGGTTCTATCGGTAACCTTCTTTTTATTCTTCTAACAGTAAGCTATTATTTTATGTTGTAACAGTGAGATTTCAATTTCTCTACCGGTAGCTTTAATTTATATCCTAATAGTGACCCCTTTATTTTTATTCTATCGGTAACTTTCAACTGTTCTATCGGTGACCTTTCACCAACGGTGAGCTTTATTTTTCTTTTTATATTAATGGAGATTTTTTTCATTGTGTGTAACAGTTACCCTTTATTTTATTTGACCGGTAGCCTTTGCTTTTATTAATTTTATTCATAACCATTAATTATTTGACTAACGGTGACCCACATCCACCATTCTAATGGTAACCTGCTTACCGATTTCACCCCTCTCTCACCGATATACATTCTATTCCCTCACTGTTAGCAAATTTATCCTCATTGTTTTCCCATTCTTTCACGCTTCTCTTCCCCTGCACCTCACCATTACTGCCACATACCCTCACATCACCGTTTATTTTTTTTCATCTCACTGTTGCAGCGCTTCTCTTCTTTAATTTACCATAACAGTGACCCCAACCCTCATGTTTCCTATCAGTAACCATTTTAACCTCACTCCCCCTGCCTCTCACCCTTCAACCTCACCCTTTCTCGTTTTTCCTCACCGTTAGAATAATTCAAACCCTGCCTCACTGTTTTTTATACCACACCGTTACCCCCTCTCACTACTTTAGCTACCTCACTAGTGGCTCATCCTCACTGATAGATAGCATTCCCTCATATTCACCATTACCCATTTCTCACTGGTCACATGTGACTCCCCAACTCTCCCTCGTCGGTTCGTCGCTTCCTCCTCACCACTCTCCTTGCCAGTCTCTCCCTTGCATTCTCCTTCTTCACACACTATCCCTTCACTCATCCATTCAAGCAAACCCACCAGCAATCCAAATACCGAAACCAGATTTATCATGCCATTTGGAGGAGAACTCGAAGTCCCCATTGATGATTTCCATCATGAGGAGGAAACAAGCTGGATAAACTCATTATTCACTGCCATTGTCAAGATCTGGTGAAGAAGAAGCCACTGCTATAATCCATGCTGAAGATGATGTTTCGATTAAAAGAGGAGTATTGGTGACGAGCTGAGGCGGTCCACTATTGATAAGAATCCTTAGCTAAGTCACTGGGATGCACTACTAGAATAGGAACCATAGTAGCTAAGAGGTACTGCTGGAGTAAAGGAGTCCCACCGCACCACCTGCAAATGAAGCCAGACTGCTACTGCTTCTGGATTCCGCATGCCGCTGGGGTCAGGAGGAAGAGACGTTGTTATTCTCACTGGAGTTGGGAGGAGGAGCTTGGACCCAACGAGCCACTGTTGTATGCCAAACTGGTGCCGAGGAGTTGTTGTTGCGCTGGGTTCAAAGGAGGAAGAAACCCTCCCCCTGTGCGCCGAAAATTGGGGGAGGGGGTAGGAAGAAGAGATAAAAAAATAAAAAGAATAATAATTAAAGTAATGTAAAACAAAAAGAAGAAAAAGAAAAGTAAAAGTAAAGTTAAAGCTAAAGATAAATTTAATAAGTCAAATGAATATAATAAGAATTTTTAAAAGTTATAATTCAAAAAATTATAATAAATAGATAAATTATAAATTAAAATACAAAACTAAATCAATAATAAGTGTTAATAATAAATTAATATACTGATTATAGTAAATATATAATTAATAATAATTATAAATAAACTATAAAATATACTTATTAATTTAAATATATTTAAAACTAAAGTATTAATTCTAATTACTAAATTAAAATAAACTAATTAATATGTTAATATAAAAATTTAAATATCATTAAAAGTAATAACAATAATAATAATAATAATAAAATTATTAATTAATACAATCTAAATTATAAAAATTTTAATTAATTATTTAGCAATGATGTTAAATTTTAATGAATTAGTTAAAAATGATAAACTAAAAAACGTAGTAATTATATTTAACTAGATTAAATTAATAACTCTTTGATAAACATATAGTAATAATTTTATAATATAAAAGTAAACATTAATTATCAGTTAAGATGTTTATTAATTAACTTTAATTTCTTTCTAATATGTAGTATAACAGTAAACTAAAATAATAACTTTAAAACTTTTAATTAACTCTCGTTAAGTTTTAATTGTTTCATTTTGTTTATTACATGTGCAGGTTCATTCAAGAGTCAAGTATACGTCCAGATTCACGTAACTAACTCATCCAGAGTTAGTTAGGTGAGAAAAACTAGCGCGATGTGCCAGTCGCGAAAAAAACATACATGTGTGGTGCACAACTGAGGGATTTTTGAAGTCGGTGGAAGCATGAGGTGATGTGTAGCAGATGAAAGATGGTATTTTAAGCAGAGAAAGCAGCATAATTTAGGGAACGAATTGGGGGACTCTCTCATTTTTTTCATAAACACATCCATCTGAGAGAGGACTTAGAGGAGAAATACTAGAGTCAAGCTGGAGACTAAGGAGCCCGAAGGTAGAGCAGCACTTGGGGAGTTCTTCCTTCCCCTTTCATTAATTCTTGTACTATTCTTTCCGACGTTTTCAATTCTAGATTTAATTATGATCATAGGATTAATTTTTTAACTCATGAATTTTATACTTTGTTGTTTTATTCTTTAAAATTCTTCACTTAATTCTTTTCTGACATTAGAATTGATCGGTGAGATCAATTTTAATGATCTTGTAAGTTGGTCACACCGTACATTTCTGTAAAAAAAATTCATAGTTTCATGTTTAATTGGTGAGATTGAACATGATCATCATCTTGTTGAAGCATTAATTTCATTTCAGTTGGAATTTTATGGTCAGTTTTATTTCAACTATTTTATTCTTCAAATTATTAGCAGGGGATGAATTTTGGAGCAGCAAACTCTAAAAGTCATACATCTGTTTGATATATCTTCTGGAAAGGAAGATATAATAATATAGTCTTAAGATGTGATTAAATAAATTTAAGTATAGAATTATCTTTTTAACAAACATGTTTATAATTCTTGAGTGTTGTTTCTGGATTGTTGTTCCTTGTATTTCTTCTTAATATTAGTATATTGTATTTCTCTAGTTTATCATACTTAGTGTAAATTTTAGTTTCTATGTAAAAATAATTTTTTCATCATCCTGTTTCCATTTCATCAAAAAAATTAAAAAAAAATATAATAAGTAAAAATATGGTTACCCCACTGCTGACAACAGTGGGGGTTTAAAATTCAAAAACCTTAGAAATCACTCATCTTCCCTCTCTATGGATCGAACCTGAACTTCTATACTAGTGTAGGAGTAATAAATGTAATTTTGAGGGTCGTGACGACCTCCAGCCTATTCAATTAGATCACACAATACCATAATGTCCATGGGTTAAGCCATCATTCCCCATCGTCTAAATTGATCTTACCATAAAATCACATTAATCATCTGGACATGATCCCCCACTATGATCACTAAGCCAGGATGGGATTTCTTATAACTTTGGTATGATGAATAGGACAAATTATCATATAATATAGCAAATATATCACAAAGAAAATAGTGAAATCATATTATTATCATATATCAAGATGCATAATATAACTATAATGGGTAATAGTATCTGAACACACACACATGAATCAAATATAAAACATGGCCTCATAAGCTACACACACACATATGATCAAACATTAAAGATGGTCTCATGGGATAAATATGTGCACACATGTGATAAAACTCAATCATGATCTATGAATTTAAGAAAAAACACCAAATCATGATAACAGTAATACTTATAGTCTCTGTGTAGTAAGAAACTTCCAACGTCAGGCATTTAGACATCAAAATCAAGCTATGTCGTGAGCAACATCTCCCGAACAACAATCGCACACCAAACAGAACAAGCTCAAAATCCATGATCACGAAGAACATATTCCAACATCGAACAAATATGGTTTTATAACAAGTCTCAATAATTAATTTTTCCATGGGAAAATATTCACATTAACATACTAGATGAAAACCGCCACCATCAATGGTAGTTCTCTGTTCGATCAAAGAGAGATAACATGTTTGCTCAATAAACATATTATAGAGAAGATAATTTAATATCTTATGAGTATTAGTCAATGAAAACAATATTTGTCTTCATGGTATGATCTTCCAACAATTTTAATAAAAGGGGGATATAAATATGAAGGTTCCTTAAGGAATTAACTCAATTCATGGAGGGTTTCCCTAGTTCAATCAAGGAGATTCTATAATTAATTTGTATCAAAAGAATCAACATAGAAGATGTCTAGAATAATATATAAGTGTAGAAAATATATTAAAATATCATTAAATACCACATATTTAATACATAAATATTTCCCTTTGAATCATTCTATATCATAGAAATAAGACGATGATTTCATTCTTTCTAAACCATCATGACCTTTGCTAAAACCTCCACCAAGACTTGGGCATGACTGAGATGTTATTGAACATGAAACCCAACATAGATATCCCTATGGAATGATTCCAAATTCTATGTGGTTTTCCCATATCGTGGCCTCCAAATGGTCATGTTGAAGTCTCCTTAATTGTTTATCCCCAACATTCCATACCCATGACCATGCCCATCCCCGACCATGTTCCCCTTTATTGTTTTATAACGGGTGAAACAAGGACCACTACTACTGTGGTGACATTTCGTAGTCAGGATAAATGTATCACTGAGAGGGGGTTGGGTGAATCAGTGATATCTTTTTCTATTAATTTTCTTTCCATTTGAAACAACCTTCACCTCTTGTTAAAGAGTTGTCACATTGTTGAAAAAAATCGTATCACACATCCACAAGAACATAATAATTTACAAGGTTCACTACTCAATATGAGTACTTATATCCTTAGTATAGTTTGGAAACAATACAATACCACATAATCCACTAGAAAAAAATCCTTTTATGTGGATTCAAAAAGTAGGATATTCCCTTACACTTGTGTAGCACTATGTTCAAAACAACAGTACATGTGGTTGAAGTAGCATGAAATAATGTAATACAATTTTGTCTAATAAGTTAAGAAACATTAACCAATTTCTTCAAAACATGTTACTGTGCTACCTTGTCAACTTTGAAAAATATAAAATTCAAAAAAATTCTTCACTTTCTTAATGAGTGGTAGGTAATAAATTCTATGGACTTCGTAATGATGCACAGTCCAATTTTCTAGTTTGATTCCCCAACCCAATTGTTCAATCTGGAAATATTACTCTTCTAGAATACCACTCAAACAAATCCAAACTTCTTCTTTCTCATTCTTTAAGCCTCCATAGGATATCTTAGTTCGATGAACTAGTCCGATCTGAGAAACTATTAATAAATTCTCCCTTCTTCTATTCTATCTATAAAACATCCTTAGGAATTATCAATCTAGAAACTCATTATCTCTAAAAGAATGAATCTCTCTACCTTCTCTCTTCACCCCTAAAACGTACAAGTGTCTATAAAGTATAAAGTACTTCCCTTTATTTATAGGTTTTCTAAAAAAATTATACATGATTCTAAGAATAATTCCTTCTTACCCAAATTTCTTAAATCATTGATTTCATTAAATTTTGGATACATATTTTACTTATTCAGCACTACTCAACTCTTCCCATTTGTTCTCAAATATTCTAAAATATGATCAAAACTTCAGATTACTTCATACTATCTTTTAAATCTTCAGTCTAATTCTGATTTCCATTGTGATTTCTATATTATGATGAATAAAGGAGATTCTTCACTATGTTTCACAACACCAATTCATATATATGAAGAGAAAATATCATATCATTATGATTATAGAAACCAACTAAAAAACTGATCATTTAAATTTTTCATGAGAACATATAAATCTTTGAAACATTTCTACCATAAATAGCAGTTATAATTTGTTAGACTTCAGTCACCTTTCATTTTCCATATAATATAGTGGAAACATATAATGATTCTAACACTTCTTAGAATCACATCAATATCCTCTAAAAACATTTTGGAAAAAAAATTCTATAAAATAATTAAACTTCAAGATTCCATTGAAACGCATTTTTAACTATTTTAAGTAGTTCACCTTTACTTTTTTTCCACATACTGATGTTTCTACCACTGATAATGATATCTATGACAACCTATGTCTGAGGGATCAGTCTCAACTTCACAATGATAATCAGTGCCAACACTAGTCTAATGACTCTTAGCCAAATTTCTATATAAGTATAATTTTCCTCTTAACTAAACTAGAAAACATATCATAGTTTTGTTTTATATTAACCCACATAACAAACAAAGAAATTAAATATGATGAAAATGTTTGACTACATTTTTGAAAGAACTATGATCTTATTTTTCATCGATCCCAGTAACTTCTTCTTTCTCATCAGTCCGAGAAAAATTCTCTTCCTCTGATTTATTTTTTCAACCACAACACTATTGAATGATATGTTTTAGGATTTATTTGATGATTGGTGGAACACTGTGTCCGATGGACTTGTGTTAGGAGAAACATTGACGATAGAAACTACTTTCCTTTTCTGATTAATATTCACACCAACATCATTCCCCAAATATTTACAAATTGTGGCTTATTGTTCTAAATGAAAACCAACATCTTCATCTACTCACATTCTGGAAAAAACATCCTAGCCTTAAAATAGTTATTTGTCTAATGATCTTCACACCAATGAACTCAGACCAGCAATATTTGTCTTTATAAACTTTATTCTTCCAAAAAATTATTCTTGTATTATAAATTCCATGATTTTGAGAATTTTTTAATATCAGAGTAGAATTTTATGACATTCATTGGAATGTAATGTAACTTCCCATCCTTTCTAACATCTTATTTCATTCCAACAATATTAATAGGATGGGAATCACTTACATTCCCCTTTTCCATCATAATTATTTCATCATAATTTCTCTAAACACATTATGATTTATAAGAAATACAAGATCATGAAATCATTGTTAGATTTACCTCATATCTATGGAAACTCTAATTAACTTCTTATTCATGATTTAAACATTATTCTAGACCCAAGGTGACTTTGTTGAATCTTTTCTTTGAGAAAAAATATTCTGAAACCAATAAATTTTCTTAATATTTGTTTATCTGATTACATAAATACGATTTTCAGTCTGATCTTCAAATTTTACAATGTGAGGTCATTTATTCTTTTTTTACATTTCTTTGACAAATGAATACCATTATTTTAGAACAATTTTCTTACAACTTCCAAAAAAACATCCATCTAACTTGGTCCTAATAATATCTCCCTTTGAATTCTTGTTTTCAACCAACGTTCATAAATCATGAAACTCTGTAATCTAAACTAATAGGTCACTTATCAATAATTATAGTCCTATGTGAGCTAAATCATATAGGAAACAAAAATTATTGATAGAAAATCCATATTGTCTAAATGTAGAGACTGAAGAAACTTACTGATATTTTATTTACATATTTCATCACTTCTTCAACATTTCCTAAAAAATTTCCTAAAACCACTTCAAAAAACTTTTATAATAGATCACACACTTACATGTTATAATCACATCTTACCAACAAGTCCCCAATATATATGATTCCATAAATGGTTAAGAACATATAAATGTATAGGTTTATGAAAAAAATTTCCACCTTGACAACACTATCCATATACTAGATGAGATATGGGATAAAAATATATAACTTAACCTTATTGATAAAGTGGTTGGATGCCCATTTTAAACCTTAGTTTATAAAAATATAACTTTATTAAAAGTTTTGTAAAATGTCATCATTTTTTTAAATGTAAGAACATATTAAAGAATCAATTAATTCTTATCTATATGCTTTGTGATGAAGGGGTATTTTATATCTATATATTTATAACGATATTATTGTTCCAGGTTTCTTGTATGGTTGATTATACTATGATTATCAAAATCGAAGAGAAATTGTAACTTTACTTTGATAGTAAGACTTCAAACTGAGTCTTTATTCACATATGTTGATTTTTTTTGAGTGGAAACAACATACCTAGATTCAAATATGATAATATTTTCTGAATTTTGTTTCTTTTTATGCCAACTAACACAATGTTATCCTAGAAATAAATATCCACCAGATATAGATCTTCAATAATCAACATTTCCTAGCAAATTAATATTAGAATATCCAAACAAGTCAATAATTTATGATCTTTCATACATAATTCCAAAAAAATTGTTCCTTTGAAATATCTAATAATTCATTTTCCATATAATAGATGTGATTATTTTGGATCACTCTGATATCTCTCACTTAAGGTAACAACATATACAATGTTGAGTCTTGAGGTAGTTAAATATGAGAAACTTCCAATCAGATTATGAAACTCTTTAGAATCAATTTATTTACCTTCTCTATCTTTATAAAACATGGTTCCCACTATAATGAGAATTGAAATAGGTTTTTAACTTTCCTTATTAAATTTCTTAATAATTTACTTAGCATACGTTTCTTGATAAATAAATATATATTTCATCTTTTTATGATATTTTTAACCCAAGAAAATATAGCATTTTACCTAGGATGTACATATCAAACAACCTTTTCATATCCTTATAAAATCTTTCTCAAAATATTACGTCATTCCCAACACTGATAATGTCATCAACATAAACAATTACGATGAGGCAATAATATTCACATTAGTTGATGTATAGATTACTATCAACTCTTCTATTCATAAAACTCATCTTTCTTATATAGGTATCTAATCTGGAATACCATTCCCTCAAATCTTCTTTTATCCTATACAAGTATTTCTTCACCTTGACCACATAAATGTAATCATTCCCAATAATAAAGACACATAGTTTCTCAATATAAACTTCCTCATCTAGATCACCATTAAAATATGTTTATTTCACATCCATCTAAAAAATTTTGTAACTTAATTGTGCAGTAATAGCATGAAAGATCCTAATTGTTTCTAACCTTTCCACTAGACCAAATGTCTCATTGAAATAAATGACTTCAATCTCTGAGTAACCTTTCCACAGAAATATTTCTTCTTTTATTATCACTTCACCATATTCAATTAGATTATTCCAAAATACCCACTTTGATCCAATAATATTTTCATTATTTGGTTTAGGTACGAGCTCTCTTGTATCATTCTTTTCTATCTGATCCACCTCCTCATTTATTTCCTGAACCATTTCTGAATTCTCAAAAGCATCATTCACGTCTTTTAGAAAAACATATGAATATAAGGAACAATTTTTAATAACTTTTGATATTCTTCTTGTTTAAACCCTTTTATTTTGATCACCGATAATGTTTTGAGATCCAACTTGCTTCTTCATCTGGGATGAGATTTTGGAGATTCTTCCTCATCACTTGAAGTAGTAGAGTAAAATTATTCTTCTTAAGTTGGATTACCATTTTTGGTATCCTTATCATAATTGTTACCAGATGTTATTTCATCCAATTTAACTTTCTTATTATCATAGGTTTTTTAGAATCTTCCCTGTATATTTCAAAAACATTCACATCAAAAAAATCTACTAATCTACCTGTTGCTTTTTTTAAACCTCTATATCCTCTTCCTTTTGAGGAATATCCAAGAAAATTTTCATCTACGCCTCTTTTATCAAACTTTTCGATGTTTTCAACTTTCTTATTTATGGTGAATAGACTACCAAAAAAATTTAAGGGTTTCAAACATGGATTTTTTCATAAAAAATTTACATATAGTCATATATAAACTTTTTCTATAGAAACATCGTTTTTGAATATAACCAATAGTTCTCATGGATTGTCCCCAAATTTAATAATAAATACCATGTTCAAGGAACATTTTTTCCCCATTTCTACTAAATTTCTATGATTCCTTTCAGAAACACCGTTTTTTTGAGATGTTTAGGATTTACTGAACTCATGATCAATTCTATTCTTCTCAAGATAGAATTCAAAATGTTCATTTTTTATTCCCTGCCATTATATGCTCTCAATTTTTTACAGAATACTCACATTCCTTCTCATCTTTCCTCTTGAAATTTTTAAAAAATTTCATGGAATTCGATATATTTTTCATGTACATAACACAAGTAATGAGAGTAAATGAATCAATAAAAGTAACTATGTACTTATATTTATGAGTTTATTGTTTTCTAATCGGCCCAAAAATATCAGAATGAATATGTTCTATCCATTTTTTTGAAAAAAAAATAACATTATTATTAAATAGAGTTTGTAATCTTTCATTTTTGAAAAATGATGAAATAAAAATATATTATTCTTGAAATATCAAGAATTTCACATACACTATATTGCTTTGATAATTTTCTAATGTTTCTTTGACACATGCATCCCATACTCTTATTCCAAAACTGATTCTCTTTCACCTTACCTAAGTAACAAGAGTTTTGAGCCTCACTGACTTGGGACATGATTATTTTTGTTTGCTTTACCCATTTAACTATTTGATCATCTTCCTCACTTTTCACAATAAACCCATATTTTCAGAACATAACTTTTTTACCATCATCAAAAAAAAATTTGAAACACATAGAATTTTTTGTTTCATTCCATGAAAAAAAAGCCTCCTTGGATTTCAAATTTTATTCTTTAATGATGGCTAATCCAACACCTTTAATTATGAGAGATTCATCAGAGCCAAATGTTATTATTACTTTTTGAAGTCTTTCTCATTATTAAACATTTTTAATTCTCTTGTCTTTTGATATGAATGTCTACTATCTAAGATCCAAGGAAATTATACTTTTTTATCTTTGAGGATGGTTTGACAATAAGATATTTTTCTTTCCCTTTATCTTTCTTCACATCCAACTGATGAAAATTGTTAACAAACTTTTATTGTGTTAGTAGAAAAACAAGAAAACCTTGTGTAATATGTATATGTTATTGACATATTTTATAAATAGTTTCCAATTGTTGAAATATATTTTCAACTTTCACCCCATCTTTCTCAGGTCTCTTCAAAATTTCCTTCTCAGAATTCTTCCTTTGAGAGGATTGCCTCCCCCTAAAACTTTTTCTTTTGTGATTTATGGAACAGTGGTAATGTTTTTTATTATACTAAAACATATTTTCTATATGTTTGAATCCACCAGAATAACAATAGTATCCATAGAATGAATATTTTCTTTTATGACTTTCATACTGTTTGGAGTAGGGAGCTTGTTTCTCAGTAACCTTATTATCTTTAATATCAATAATTTGTTAACCAAAAATAATTCTATTATCAACCCAAATATTATTTTTCGAAATAGTTTTCTTTTCATCCTTATAAAAACCATAAGTAATAGAAATTTTTTTAGACTTGTGAATATTAAAATATTCTGAATTATTTACATTTTTGGGTTTTCCACAAATATAAATTTCATAGATTTATTCTTCTTATAAATAATTTCAAATTTCTTCTCAACCTTTTAAGGTGAATTTTTATACTACATAGGTTTACCATTTCCATATCATTAACAACTTTAGAGATCAAATTTTTGAAGTTGTAACCCACTTATCAGCTTTGGAATATCTTTGTTGGAATAGTTCCAACTCTCATCTTTTTTTCATTTAACATTACTTCTAGGTGTTCATTGTGATTATTTTCTTTCTCAACATATTTTTTCAAATCATAAATCTTTTCATGTATCTTAACTTTCACATTGGAAAAAATCATGATTTTTTGTTGAAGAATTTTCATTTTTCAATTTCTTGATAAATTTATCAATCCTCCCAATATTTCTCATAAATTATTTCAATTCTTATTTAAAATTAAATTCAAATTGATTTTCTTCTTATTCTTCATAATTACTACTTCCAAACACCTCATTGTTAACTTTTTCAATTAATGTATTCTCTCCAACCTATTTAGTAGACTTTTTAGAATCATATTCTCTATCATCTTCTTCATTATCGATAGTGAAAGAAATTTCTCCTTTTGGATTTGGATAATTTTTTATATTTTCCATTAGAATAGGATATATCCTTAACACCGTGTTTATTTCATGATATTCTCTTCCTTTTTGCATCTTCGTCACTATCATATTCTTTAATTCTTTGAGGATAATTGGTATCAAAGTGCCAAATGGATCCATATTAAAAATATTTCAAGGTAATTTTTACCTTATATTTACTAGTACCTCTTTTCTCAATATTAGAAAACGGGGATAAAAATTTATCAAGATTTTCACATACCTTATTTTCAAAATCAGAATTTTTGTCTTCTTCTTTTTCAGAAATCTTCTTCTGCTTTTCTTTCTTGGGATCCATGAAATACATTTCTATATCAACTTTTTTCCCATTCATAACATTCCCCCTTCTCATTTCATATGTAATGAGAGTACTATGAAAATCATATTGAGATAATATTTCTTGATCTCTATCTTTAAATGAAGAAACTGTAGGATCATACATATTGCAAAAAATTATTAAGATCATTTCAACAGTATTAGAATGACACATCATTTTACCAAGACTAATAATAGTGATAAAAATGTAATTCACCATGGTAAATAAGTCCCCAATGGTTTCATATTCACCCACATTGAGATCATCATACTTGAGCCTCTAGATTTGTAACTTTTCCTTTACTTTTTTTTTACCTTCATAAATGTTCTTTAGCTTATCCCAGATACCTTTAAAAGTGGAAACACCCCTCACTATTAAAAACTCACTTTCACAAATTGGTGATATTAAGGAATTATTATCTCTTCTATCATTATAAATATTCTTAGTATAAATATATGTGATAGTAAATTTTTCATCCATAAGAAGAAATCCATTTATTAGAGCTTCAAGAACATCATACCTAAGAGACATAAGATAAGAAAACATTATATCTTTACAGATTAGATAGTTATTACCATTGAATATCATAATATTATTACTATTCACACAATTTAGATTCTCTATAAAAAATTATCTTTCAAAAACATCACTAAAGAATAAATGAAGGGAACCAATGCTCCGATACCAATTGATATTTGCACAGTCATGATCAATATATCACTAATATGGGGAGGAGGAAATCAGTGATATTTTTATTTTATTTTTCCTTCATTTTGAAACAACCATCACATCATTTTAAATTGTTATCAATTTTCTGGAAAAAAACCAATCAAACATCAGTAAGAATACAAGAATTTACAAGGTTCACTACTCAATAAGAGTAGTTTCATCCGTGGAGTGGTTTTTATAAAATCCAATACCAGGCAATCCACTAGGAAACAATTCTATTGTGTGAATATAAATATTAGGATATACTCTTATACTTTTCTATCACTATGTTCAATAAAATAGTGTGTTTACTTCTAGTATCTTGAAATGATGTCATATATTTTTTTATACATGTTAAGTAACCTTCACCAGTTTCTTCAAAAACAATTACAGTGCTGCCTTGTCAACTTCAAAAAATATAAACATTAAAATAATTCTTTGTTTTCCTACCCAGTAGTAGGTAAGAACTTATCTAGACTTCATAATGATGATCAATATGATTCTCCAATCCAATTATTTAGTTTGAAAATATAACTCTTCTATAATATTTTTGAAACAATTCTACACTAATTTTATCTCAATCTAGAAACCCCAGTCTTATATCTCAGTCTGATGACCCAGTATGATCTAAGAAACTCTAATTATGATCTTTAATCATCTTCTTCTTATGTAAAACAAACTTCCTTGGTAATTATCAATCTAATAACTCCTTATCTCTAAAAACATTCAATACTCTGCCTTCTCTCTTCACCTGTGAACATTACAAGTGTCCAGAAAGTACAAAGTACTTCCCTCTGTTTATAGTTTTTTTAAATGGGTATTAGGAAAAATTATGAAAAACTTTTATGCTTAATCACATTTATTGAATCATAAATTTCACTTATATTTAGGATAGATATTTGAATTCTTCATCACTTCTCAAAAATTCTCATTTCATCTCAAACCTTCTCAAATACTCTCAAAATGTCAACTCGCTTTAGAATATCATTACAATCTTTAATCTAAATCTAATTTACATAGTGATTTCATAATTTTGATGAAGATGGTATATACTTAATTATTTTTCTCTGCACCAATTGAAGGATAAAAATTAAATTGTCTTTCCATTGTGATTCTCAAAACCAACTGAAAAAAAAACTGCTCATTCTTATTATTCGTACCAACCAATAAAACATTTAAACCTTTGTTCTATAAATATCATTTTTATTTTGTTAGACTTCAAAAACCCTATATTTTTTATATAAACATAGTGGAAAATTTTAATGATTCCAAAACCTCTCTTAAGAACTTTAGAATTATATTCAAACTTATTTGACAATCATTTTCTTTAAAATTTTAAAACATCATGCTTCTATTGACAACACTTTTAAAACTACAACAATTAATTCCTAATTTCATCTTCTCCTCAACCCCATGATTCTACGTCTAATAAATTTATCAGAGTCATCCTATATATGATGGATCCTTCTCTAACTCACTCTAATAATCATGGTCAGTTCCAATCCAATGACTCTTGACTAAATTCTTAAGGAATTAAGAATTATTTTCCTCTTGAACCAATTGAAAAACATATTAGAGGTTTATTTCCTCTATAACCATGTGACACAAAAATTAATTCAATGAAATGAAAATGGATAACTACGTTTTTAAAATAACTATGATCCCATTTTTTATCTATCCCAATAACTTCTTATTTATCATCAGTCCCAACAAACATTTTTCCTCCAATTTTCTTTTGCAACCACCACTATATCTAATGATCAGTTTCAAAATTACTCCAATGATCACGCGGCACACCATGTTTGATGGTCTGTGTTAGTAGAAACTTCTAATTCAGAAACTTTATTTCTTTTATAATTATGATTCATGAAAACCTATTTCTCAGAATATTTGAAAAATGAATTGGTCTGACTAAAAACCATCATAATTTTCTTACCATGTTCTAAACAAAACATCACATCCTTCAAACAATTCTTTATTTGATGATCTCCACACTGATGAACTGAGACGAGAAATCATTTTCTTTAAAAACATCATTCATCCACAAACGTTTTGTATCATGAATTCCACAATTTTGAGAATGTTTTACGATCATCATAGAATTATATGACATGAATTGGAATTTATTGTAACTTAAAAATTTTTCAAGCATATTTTTTCTTTGAAACCAAAACTCAATATGATTTGAAACACTATTTATCCCCCTTTATTTCATAAGGATTTAATCACATATTTTTCATAAAACTTATAATTTATGAGAACTATAAGATTAAAATAGTATAATAATATTTACATCAGATCCATGGAAACTCTGATTTTCTTTATTTATTACAATAAAAACATCATTCCTGGCCCATGGTGAGTCTGATGAACCCCCTTTTCTTCCAGAAAACTTCTCCTCAAAACTCTATACTTTATTAATATTTTTTTTTCTGATTTCCTATATATGATTGGTAATGTGATCATAAACTTTTAAAAAGTGAGGTTATTTCTTATTCTTTGACATTTCCTTGAAATAAAAAGACAATTCGTTTAGTAAAAACTTCTTCTTATGTTGAGAAAAAAACATCCATAGAGATTGGCCCCAACATGTGGTGTCAGTGTTTTAAGACCATAAACCTCCAAAAAACTCTTAATATTCAAAAATATATATAAATATCACTAATCTTTCTATAATAATGGATCAACCCAAATATTGAAGGAAAATATGGAAATAAGGCTTAATATACTAGTAAAAATCCAAGTATTTTTATTCTCTTTCACTAAGGATTATTGGCCTCAAGAATCATCTCTAATTATCCCACTTGAACAACTCAGGAAACTGGGCTTGATATAATATCTACCACTCCCATGTTTACTCCTATATCCATCCATGTTTCCATAAGACTCAAACAGTTTGCATTATATTCCCCAAAAACCTTCTCACTCTAGTCTATGATTTTCACTAAGGTGCTCCACAAAATATGTGTCTTGTTCCATTTAAATATCCTCATATTATATCACATGAAGAGAATATGGAATGTACCTCTAAATATGAGAAACATGGGACACATTATGAATACCATTCATAATATATTGTAAGGTCTTGATGGTAACCCCCTGATCTGATACATTTTTTGATCTTCAATGTTCCTAAAAACCACAACACCAACCTCCCCTATTTTCAAAAATGGTGATACACCAACTAAGGTGAAACACATAAAACATGATATCTAAAATATACAGATTTTATCTTCTATAGTTTGCATATGATCAGTGCCAGGTCTGCTTTGTAACCAACCACATCCTAATCAATGACACTCTCTTAGAGAACTCATGAACCATACTCGACCCAACAACTATTACCTCTCCCACCATATGCCAATACAACAATGAAAGGAATGACCATCCATAAAGATCATCAAAAGTCTCCATTTGAATAGAATCATTGAAACTATTGTAATAAGTGAGATCCACTAAGGATGGGTTCTCATCCCTTAATCAATCAAAGTATAAGAATAATTCCTGTGGTGATTCAAGAATTTTATACATAAATATTACATCTTATTAAATGAATATTGAATACGTAACATTATGATACTCATAAAATCTAGTATATTTCATTGTATTTTGAAACTATGATACATACTCAACTAGTACATAAAATCTACATTTTCTCCCATTAGTTTTTTACAACTAGAAACCTTTATAGGAATATCATGCATTAAAAATTTATTCACAGCCTAGGGAAAGTGAACATAAAATGGGGTGAGGTATTATGATCAGTATGTGTAAATAATGGAGATATCAAAGATCACATAATCATAACATGAGAATAAGGGTAGTAGAATCTAAGTTTAACATTTCAAAACCATACCCAACATCTCATATATCATAATCTTGATTCATGGAATAAATCTTGGTAATTCAAAAGACATGAATCCTAAAGGAATCAAATAATATAATCCATTAGATTGTAACATTTAAATAATAAAAAACTTTATTAAATACACATAAACATTGAAAATCATTTCCATAATCAAGGATAACTTTCCAGAAACTCATAGTGGATTGGGTTTATACCCAATTATATCATATCCTTAGTCAAGTTTCACTTCCAAGAATAACTTATTGGATTGGGTTTATCCCCATTCCATTATATCCTTAGACAAGGCTCACTCCCAAGACTATCATAATGGACATATACCCTTAGTAAATTGGGTTTACTCCCTTTTATAGACCTTATTATCTCATGAGATATCCATCATTACACAACGCATTAGAGGGATATAAAATTTTGGCCTCACCCGTAACAAAATTATAATCCATTAATATATGTTCCACAATATCATAAAATATTCATCATATCATCATAACATAACCAATGGAAAGGAAATAGGCTTCAAAAACAATTCATTATTTCTTTGTCATAAACAATCCATAGAAATAGTAAGGACGGTATCATCAGATAATATCCCCAGTAAATTATATGTATCATCAAATGATGTTATAATATATTAAAAAATCTAATTAAAAATATCTCTAGAATATTTCTTGAGAAAAATACTCTTTTTATTTTGAAATCACTAATTTAAAATACTAAAACATCCCAAATATTATGAAAAAAATATATTTGAAAATAATCTAAGAAAATTGGAAAAAGAAAATTCAAGTATTTGAGCAGTCATGATGATAGAAAATTTGGTTCATTTCACGTATGATAAAATAATTATTTCATTCACATTTTCAATAAAAATTAAAAATTACCTCATTAGTAATAATTCACGAAGATTCATTTTGAAACATTTTTATAAAATTAAAATTTTTGGTCAAATTTCTTTAAAAAATTATAGGATAATATTAAAACATTACTATTTTTTTAAATAAAACATGGTCATATAAGAAAAATGTTCGCCATCGAAGTGTAAATAAAGTTCGTTTTTATCAAAAACATTTTTCATTTGAGTACCATAGAGAGGAAAATGGTATTATTACCTGAAAATTAAATAAATAAAAATTAGGGAATAAAATTAAATATATATATTAAAAAAATTCTATAAAATATCCTCAATTTAAATTCAAGCATAAATAACCCTAATTAAAATGTTATTGCAACCTAAATCTCTTACCACTTGGGGAAATATTGAATAATAAGCCCCATGAAAGAATAACATAAAATGAAAATTTAATTATCAAGAACAGAATGAGAATAATTTCATAAAATTTAAAGTGGTAGTATATACACCTAATAAATATAAATTGGTTTATAACATCAAACATGTCTCATCAAAACAATATTGAGACAAATAACCCTTACCTCTTTGGTAATATCTAAATCAAAACCTCATGAAATAGATAAAAATATATGGATTTATAGATACACATTATTTTCAGGAAAATATTCATAAATAAATTCATGGGATGCATATACAACACAAAAAATGAAACAAGAAATGAATATGGAATATGTCTCATAGAAATAAAAGTAGGATGAGAAACCCTTACCTCAAGTATCATCTTTCATTATATATATTTGAACATCCTATATAATAAATGTATATTAATTATAAATATATTTAATAACTTTAATAATATATATTAATCTGTATATTATTTACTTATAATATCTTTTCACCTGTTAAATAATTATTATTTATTAAAATCAATGTTTCGGGTGATACTGCTTTATTTTTCATATATGGTTCAATTCAGTAGTCTCAATCCTTATAATTTTATTATAGTTCCATCATCTCCATAATTTTAATCATTTAATGTGTATAATATTTAATAATTATATGTATATTGTAAATATTCAAATAAATTGATTTTGAAAAATTAATTCCATCACTTCATAGAGATGGTAGTCTTTATGTATGCACAAGTGGTGTTTCTATTTTTCAACAGATGGAATGAAAAAAGGTAAATAATAATTCAAACTTTTATAAAAAATATAATATTATTAATAACACATATATTTATTAAGTCCACCATTATAACTATCCAAGTAAGGTGGTGATTAAAAATAACATACACCGCTATGTGGATATGGTAAGACATATGTGTGCACAAGTGATGTTTTTTCTTTCTATGAGATTGAAGTAAATAGGATAAAAGATATAGAATAATTATAATAATAATTCAGTATACATTTCAAAAAATAAAAACCATACATATATGTTCTACAATATCATAAAACATTTATCATATCATCATATACTTACCCATGTTATGAAAATGGGATTTATAAACATCTTAAAAATTCATCATAACATAACCCTTAAAGAATAAATGGGTTTTGTAAACAAAACATACTCATAATAATCAAATATCAATTTAAAGAATAAGGATGGTATAATTAGATCATATCCCTATTATAACATAATTAAAATTAAAGGATGTTGTCATGGATGGAAATTCCATTAAAATATCTCTTCACTATTTCTTAAGAAAAAACCCATTTTCATTTTAAAATAACTTATTTAAAATACCAAAAATTCTGAACATATCATTGATAAAATAATTTGAAAATAAAATTGAAAATTCTCAGTTGAGATTTATATCTCATCATTTAGAGACATTCATTCTCTTACACCTTAATCCTTGAAAGGATGGTATTATGGTAAGAAAAGAAGTTGTAGGATGTGTTTAAATAAGCTAGTATGATATCATGGTAGTTATTGTCTGATCTATAAGGCTCAAACATGTTGAATAATGAAAGAGAGGAGGTTCCCTTTTATAAGTGAGTGGAGTGTCACTCAAAGAATTATATAATGTATTAAATTAATATAAAAAAAAATTCTCAGAAAAATTGATCAAAATTGATATAATTAAAATTTAATATGTTCACAAGTATAAATAATCACATATAATAAGATTTAAAAAAATTTTGGTTATTTTTTTACCCTTATCCCACCTTTTAAGCCCCCCCCCCCCCCCCTCCCCCTCAATTAGCTCTTTAGAAAATTACCACAATATCACATTTTTCTACAATTTAAAGGTTAGGAATATTATCAGAAAATGATAATTGACTAATTAATAAAATATGGTTGATATTTTCTACCATTTCCAATTCACTTGGAAGAATATAATATTTTTATAATTTTAAATAATTTAGCAAAGTATTAACTATTATTAAATATCATTAATTTCATTTTTGGAACTATTAATTTAATTTGACTTTGAAAATAAAACGAAACAAAATGAATTATGATATAAACCTTAAAAAACATCTATAAAATATTATATTCATCTATGAAATTTTTGGGAAACTATAAATCACTCAAAAAAATATTTTTTGAGTTTTTCAAATCATTAAGATGGTTTTTCTACTGTTTTAACAAGCATTATGCCAATAGTGCGTAAGAATAAAAGGTAATTATTTCATCAAAAATTTAAAAAATAAATTTTCATGATTATAAATTTAATTCATAATTAAAATAAATATTTAGAATCAGACATATTTTTTTATCATTGAAAACAAATATTATAGATTTTTAAAAGTCGAAAAATAACATTTTTTACTATATCTGTTACTTAAATATTATAAAGGTAAAAATCATTAGAAACGGTAAATGTTTCATATTTTTAAATTTTGGATTATTATGAATGAAATAATATCATACAGTAAAATAAAAGCAAGTATTTAGTTTATTTTTAATCCTTATCACATTATTTTTAGCCCTAATTAACCCATTTTACTTTTATCATTGTAACAAAAAATTATTATGGTTACTAATGATATTGACCAAAAATAAAAGGGAATTGTTTACCAATTTTTTAAATCTTGATTCCAATTATTAAATACATTTTTATATATTCAATTTATATAAGTTTAAAAAAATAATTTAAGATAAAAACACAAAATTCAATGAAAACTGCTTCTCAAAAAATGAATTTTTATTATAAAAATGTGTTTATACTAAATTAAAAAAATATATTATAATGAAATAAATTATATTATTAATAATATAATATAACTAGTTTTACTTTAAAACAATTTAAAAAAAAATTAACATTATAAATTCTTAAAATAGAAGTACAGTTTTAAATAAAAATAAGCATTTTTCACTATTCATAAAAAAATCAATTTGTTTTCAAAATTTTCAAAAAAAACACTCTAATAAAAAATTTAAATGGTGATTAAATAAATAAATTTACTTTTTTCAAATAAATTTTTCTAAAAGTATATGTAATTAATTATATTATTTTCTCACAAAAATATAATAAAAATAAATTTTGAGTGAAAATTCATTTTTAATTCATATAATAACTTTGATACAAGTATATTTTATTTATCTAGGATTTTTGTACATAATTTTTAAAATATTATTATTCCTATTCATTCTAAAAGTTTAATGAATTTTCTATAATATTATACAATATTACAGTTCATTTATACTCAAGTTCATGTGTCGACCAATCTATCGAAGAAATGAAATTTATTTATGGAGAACTATATCATAAAATCATAGGGTGTTACATTATTCCCCCAATTAAAATTAATTTCACCCAAAAAATTATGTTACAATAAAAAAAACATTGAGTATATCTTTGTCTCATCACATTCTTAAGTTCTAAATTAGATTTTTCTATTTTATGGTTTCTCCACAGAAATTTGTATATGTGAGTGGTCTTGTTTTGTTACACTTTCTTTCTATGATCTAGAATCTTCACTATTTGTTCCCCATAAAATAGAAATTTATACAATGGAAAAACCTTTTAGTATAGTACATATAAAGGGTTATGTTTTTACTTACTCAAGAGATTTACATGTAATACACTATGAACATCAGATAGTTTCAGTGAAGTGCCAAATGATTAGCTACTGTCCCTACTCGATCTAGAATATCAAAGGGGATAATATAGCTACGGTTCATATTTCCCTTATTTATAAATATATTTAACATTTTCCATGGGTATATTCATATAAATACCTTTCCACAAACTTTGAACTCTTGATTGCACTGGCAATTGTCAGTATAGCTTTTCTGTCAACTCTAATCTACCTTTATATAATATTGAATGGATCAAATTTTTTTCTTTCATCTCATCCCATATCTCAGGTCAAAATAGGGTTAGTTCTCTAACTTCATCACAATATGTTGGAGTTATGATATTCAAACCATATAGGGCTTCATAAGGTTACATCTAAATTCTTGAGTGAAATCTATTATTGTATGAAAATTCAACCAAATGAAGGTGTTGATCCTAAACACCTTTGAAATATAGAGGATAATTTCTCAACATATATTCAATGGTTTAAATAGTTATCTTAGACTAACCATATTTATGAGTATGATATGAAAAACTGAAACTCAAATCTGTATCTAGATCCCTTCAAATAATTCTCTTTAACATTGAAGTAAACCTTGAAACCCATTTCGATACAACAAAATGTGGTAATCTATGCATTATCACAACTTCCTTATTCTATTACATGGAAAAATGATCAATATAAAAATATTATCTGATATAAAGGATGTTTTCTAACTTCATAACGTGCTTGAATATAACCAAAATAGAATTATTCCCCTTATATGTTTTGGGGAGTCTAATAACAAAATTTAGGGTGATGTTTTCCCATATCCATTCTGGTTTAGGTAATTCTTGTAACATACCCATAGATATATGTATATAATGTTTAAATTGTTTCTATACAAAACACTAAGATAAATACTATATAATATCTCTTGTAATTTTTTCCCACCAGAAACACTCTTTCAGAACTCTTTATATCTTGGTACTTCTTGGATGAATAGAGAATGGTGAACTGTGACCTTCATCCAATAGTTTCTTCTTCAAATATAGTATATACGTGACACATACATGGTTACTGCATCTTAATGTTATATTATAATCAGCTTTGAACTTAATAACATTTCTCATCTTCTTTTAAATCTCAATGTATCCCTTTTGTGCCAATATAATATTCACTTGGATAAATGGTGGAATATTAATCTAAGAAAGATAGTATATGTCCTATTTCCTTAGGATTTTAACTTCCATCTTCTGAAAATCCATAAGTATTGGATATTTTTAAATAATTAACACGGAAAAACATGCATTGTACTTCTGACTAAAATTATCAAAAACATTTTTTATTCTTCCTGTGTTGGTAATTTATTGACCATTTATAGTCTTTAACCCAAAAAACCATATTTAATTTCACATATTCAACTATTTTTTAGAGAATATATATAGTAAAATTTAATGATTAGAATATATTCAACATGTTAATATATAAAGAAAATTCATATATATATTTACTAGAAATATATCCAAAATTAACTCCAGATCATGAGTAGGGAAATTTTACTCATGAACCTTCAATTATCATGAAGAATAATATATAACAATATCATTTTCTATGTGAATGCATCCTATTCCTTTATTAAATGCATCTCTATTGATCAAAAACCCTTCTCTAGTGTAGGGTAGTGTGAGAATAAGTGCACTGACTAACCTTCTATTTATCTTCTTGAAATTCTCTTCACATTAATATATTTATAAGAACTTAAATTCCCTTCTGAGTTATCTTAGTGAGTGAATTACATGGTATTGATAAATATTTCATAATGAATTGGTAATATACATTCTACCTTAGAAATATTTGTATCTCATTATTTGTTATTTCTCTATCCCATTTCTCAATAACTTCTATCTTTGTATGATCCACTAAAATACCCTCACATGATATTATATGACCCATGAATTAAAATTTATGAAGCAAAAATTTACACATGGTAAATTATTCATACAACTTATCCATAATTAGGGTCTTAATCGAAATTCTTAATTAATCTTCATGATCTTCCTTTCTCTTTGAATATATAACAATATCATTTATAACCACTACTATTAACCAATCAAGGAAATAAATAAAGACTCTATTAATTAAATCCATAAAGATGGAAAGGTAATTATTTAGTCTAAATTCCATCACTATAAATTCATAATGACCATACATCATATGAAAGATAGTTTTTTATATATCCTATTTATTAACCCTCAATTAATGATATCAAGAATGAAGGTCGATCTTGAAAATTTATTAAGATCCTTATAATTGATCAAACAAATCTTTGATACAAGGTAGATGGTACTTGTTCTTGATAGTGATCTTATTAAGTTCCCAATAATAAATGAAAATTTTCATTGAACCAAATTTATTCTTAAAAAATAGTTTCACCCCAGGTTGATGCACTAGGGAATATGAGTCCCTTATCATGATTCTCCTAGAGTAACTTATTTAATGCCCCCAACTCAATTTGGGTCATTATATATGGAGTATTGGAAATAGGATTAGCTCTAGGTATGTGATCTAAAGAAAATTAAACTTCATGATTTAGAGGAAGACTGGAAAACCATCCCATAAATATATCAAAAAATTATTGACATTGTGCATATATTTTATGTTGAGTTTCTCTTCATCCATTTGAAATAAATACCCCTTTTGAAGCAGAATCAGGACACAAATTATGTATATAATTTCCATTAGAAGTTCTTATTTATATTCACACCAATATATGATCATAGTTTGGATTAGAATATCAAACATAACATTCATTCCTTGGAAACTAATGTGTTATTTATGTAAACAAAGTCAATCCATCCTTAAGATAATATCAAATTCAACTAGAATGAGATAAAGAAATTTCTAAAAAGCAATTTCCCACAAACTTCAGTCATCAAATAATCATAATCTAGAGATATGATCATTGTACCATTAGTATTTTTCAAATAAAATTTAACATCTAATCATTGAGGATATTAATTAGTATTTCTAGTAACTTTTCATGATATAAACAATTTGATATAACTAATCTCAAAAAATATACTTCAACAATTGACCATAATTTTCACCACCTCAGCTTCATTATTCACTCATTATCCCCTTTATAAAACCAAAATGGCTTCCATGACTACAAATAATCATTCACCATAGTGATCAATAATATAATCCTGAAAATATTTTATAGGATTTCTAAATTGTGACAACTTCTTTCAATCTATGATACCATAAGTTTAACATAAGTCATACATAATCATAATATATTCAAATCCTTCATAATGTTTCATTAATAAAATTTGAATTAACACAATAATATAACTCAATAGTTTAAAAATATATGTTCAATAAGGGAACACTCATCATGCACTAGAATATTAGACAACATATAATCGACCAACACTTTTGGGGATTATTACCTCTAAATGCACCTCTTCCAAAACCCCATCTACATGTAGTATCTAGAAATGGATTCTTTTATAAGAAAACCACAATACTTTATTTTGTTTAATTTACAATTATCTTATGTAAATATTTCTAACCTAATGTTTCTCAACAATTTTTCCTTTTTGGGTGTGTTAAAATAACGATTCCTTTCACATTTTTTGTGAAAATTCAGAAGTGCCTTATTCAAAAAATAAAATGAAGATTACTATAACAAAATTATAAAATTAAAAAATGGGTAAAATATTCTTTTAACCAAAATTGGTTAATAATAAAACTCACTTTGTATGTTTTTTAAAGAAAACATTGACATGTAATATAATGTTTCTTAGATAAGTAGCAAATCATAGTTAGTTTTCTATAAACACAATATTTTGGTATCTTGAGAACATAAAGTGATGAAAATGAAAGGGAATAATTTATACCATAGTAATAAATAGAATAGAATAAAAATTAAATGGATTTATCATATAATTATCTTATAATTTCCCCAATATAAATTCAATCATAAATATTCCCGAATAAAATGGGATTAGGACGTAAATCCCTTACCTCATACCTCATATTTCTTCATAAACATTCTAACCCCATGTATAACAAATATGAATTTATTATAGATATATTATAAAACCATACTTATATATATATATATATATCATAACAAATATTATTTACCTATAACATCTTATCACCTGTTTGTTAATAATTTTTTATTAAAATCATTATTATGTGTGATAACTACTTCATTTTTCATGAATGTTTTGATTCGAAAATACTAATCCTTAAACATTGATCATGGTAACATATTAATAATAATTTTAATCATTATGTAAATATAATATGTATTAATTACTAATATATTTACATATAACCATAAAATATAAATATAAAAAATGAATTGCACCATTCCTAGAGATTGTAGGTCGTACGTACACATGAACATTATTTTCACTTTTTTACAGATGAAATAAAAGAATGATAAATAATAATTATCCTTTATAGAATCATTATTATATAATATATATCCTATATATTCATTTATTATAACTTTATTACCATACTGGTAAATAAAAAACAAAAAATGAATCACAATGTATCATGAAAGTGGTAGTCTACACGTACACATTAGTGACGTTATCATTTTACAATGGATGGTAAGAAGGTAGATAACTATTTTTAAATCATCATCATAACAATTAATTATATTTAATATACTTAATTAATTATTTTTTTAATATATACCATATATTTATTTGATGTATAATAAGTATAGAATCGAAAATGATCAGTTAAAAGTTATACCTCTTGGTTGAGAAACCCTCTTTGGATTACACCATAAGCAGGGAAAATATGGTATTTTGGAAATACCATAAGCTCTAGGATATGCTAAAGGATGTTAGGATGATATTATTATATTCATTTTATCATGTATATGAATCAAAAAAAAATTAATAATTAAGGATAGTTGGTTCCTTTTTATAAGTCAGGAGAGGCGAACTCTTGGAATTACTTAAAATGTTAAATTAATATAAATTAATTTTATTGTAAAAATGGTTAAAATTAATATAATCCTTGTTTTATATGGTTATTAGTATAAAAAATCTCATAAAATATAATTTTAATAATTTTTTTTTATTATTTTACCCTTATCTCTTAGTTTTAACCCCTTTTAATCCTTTTGATAATTACTGCAATATCAACGTTTTAAACTTATTAAGGGATACAAATGTTACCATAAACATAAAATTGACTCAAAATGGACCATGGATTATATTTTAAACCATTTCACATTAACCTTTCAAAATAAACTTTTTTTTGAATTTTATATCATTAATAAAATATTATTAATTATGAAATATCATTTATTCCATTTTTGAAACTATTCAGTTATTTTGACTTTGAAAACAACATGAAATAAAATTAATGATTATATAAACTTTTAAAAAATCAATAATATGTTATATTTATCAATAAAATTAATGGGTCGGAATAAAAAAACTCCAAAAAGTTTACTTTTATTTTTTTAAAATCATTTACTTGATTTTTCTACTACTTGTAGAAGCACTATATGGGTGTTGCGTCAACATTTTATGTAATAATTTAAACTCTAAAAATTAAAAATAAATTACCATAATAAAAAAAATTGAATTTTAAAATAATCATTTATAAACAATCATAATTTTTTTTACCCTAATCAAAAAATATTATATATATTAAAAGAAAGAAAGTTGAATTTTTTACTTTATCTTTTACTTAAATATTATAAAACTAAAAATCAAAGTTATGTGGAAAAAAATGTCATATTTTAAAATAAGGTATGGTTATTGAAAAAATAAATTTATAAAATTATAAAAATTTGTGTTTTGTATGAATTTGAAGTCATATCACATTACTTTTAACTCGGATTAACCCATTTTACATTTACCATGGTAGACAAAATTTATTATGTTTAGTATTTAAATTTATCAGAAATGAAATTGATAAATTTACAAAATTTGGACCTCCTAATTCAAAATATGGAATCCATTTTTTAGGATTATATTTAAAGAAGTGAAAAAAAAATTAATTAAGATAAAGACAAAAATAAGTAATGAAAATTGTAATATATACAAATTCATTTTAAGTATAAGTATTTTTTTATACCAAATTAAACCATAAAATTAATTATAATAAATATAATTATATCATAAATAATAATATAAAGGTTATTTTAATTTTAAAAAACTTTTAAAATAAAATGTAACATTATAAATTCTTGAAATAAAAAAATAATTTTTCTAATAAAAATAATTATATTTCACTATTTATTGAGAAATAAAACTTTTTATAAAATTATAAAATATTCAATCTAAATAATATTTATATGATAATTTCAAAAATTATGTTCCTTTTCCAAATACATTTTCTGAAATTGGTATAAAATTATTATGTTATATTCCCATATAAATAAATAATCCTATTTTTGATGAAAAATGTTTTTTTAATGCATATAATTACTTTGCTAAAAATATATTTGCTTAATCTAAAACTTATGTAAATAATTATTCAATATGGTTATTCAATTTCATTTTTTTAATTTAATATCTAGTTTATAATGGTATACTATATTATGGTTCATTAATACTCAGGATCTCGTTTAAAGCAATCTATCAAAAAATCAAATTTATTTATAGAGTAGTACATCATAAAATACTAGGGTATTACATTATACCCCCCCCCCCACTAAAATGAATTTATCCCTAAAAATTATACCACTATAATATAAAAAATATAGAATAAATCTATTTCATCCCATCTTTGTGTTCCCAAGTAGTCTCTTCTAATTTATTGTTTCTCCAAAAAAACATTGACTAGCTGAGTGGCCTTGTTTCATTGAACTTCTATCTATGATCCAGAATCTCCATTAATTGTTCCAGATAAGAGAGATATATCTCCAGTGGTATGACCACTTAGTTTACTACATGTTAAGGATTATGAATTTACTTCCTCATTGGAGATACATGGAACACATTGTGAAATTTTTATAGATTTGGTGGAAGTTCCTAATGTTAAGGTATAATTCTGACTCGATAAAGAATATGCAAGGGTCCAATATACATAGGTCTTAGATTTCCCTTAAATATGGATCTCATGAATATTTTCCATTGATATATTTATATAAATTACATTTCAACAACTTTAATCTCCTGTTATCATTGGCGGTTATCAGTAAAAATGTTATATCTATAGGGATTCCCTTATATTCTTTTGAATGGATCTAGATCTTTTTCCATCTCCATAGCTAACTCAAGTTCCAATATTTTTATTTCTCCAACTTTATCCAAACATGTTAGATATTTCTATTTCATACCATAGAGGGTTTCATAAGGATCAATCCATGTGATTATGTGAATCTATTGTATTATGAAAATTCTACCAAAGGAAGGTTTTGATATCAACTACCATTAAAAAATAGATAATAATATATGAACATATCTTCTAGGGTTTTAATGGTTCTCTATGATTGGCCATCTATTTGAGTATGATAATAAGTACTAAAACTAAACTCTATATCCATGTCTTATTGAAGACTTCACTAGAACATTAAGGTAAACCTCAGATTCTATTCAAATACAATATAATGTTGTAATACATTATATATCATCACTTCTAAAATAATTGGAATAGTGAAAGATCCCTAAGAGGGGAGGGTTGAATTAGTGATCCCCAATTTTAAATTTTCCCTTTTTATGAATTATCCCCTTTTGTTTTTAATTCAACCTCTGTGTCTAGTTAATCCCTCAATACACTCTTCAAATGATGCTATTAAATAAAGGCTTTGAACACGGAGATTGAAAAGGTTTGTTATAAAGGCATACTACTTGATGTGTTGGTTATTCTTCTGAACATAGATTATTTACTTTTTCAGAATATTATTACAAATAGTAATTGGTTAAACTCTCCAATTACAATCTGGTTAAACCCCCCCAACTTCAATTAATCTTCCACCACTTCATCTTATTCTTCAAGATACTATTTATATCCCCATATCCAACTTATTTAAATGGATGGATTGATTTACTACAGGATGATATGATAATGTTCCTCCAAATAATGTTGGATCTGACACGCTTTTGTACCTATTAAAATAGATTCAATAAACTATGATTGGATCTATCGGTCATCCTCAATTATTCTAATCACCAGTAATGATCAGTTGCCTTGGTGAAACAAATGATCTGGCTGAGAATTATTTTTAATGACTCAATTAATGACTTAACTTATTAGTGTGTAAGTGGTGCACACAAATTCTTCAAGATTATTAATATGGAAGAATGATCTTTCACAATCTTTCTACTTTGTTTCTTCTTTCTCAATTCAACTGGCACCCTAAAATCATTCTACACATGTGCATGGGAATGGATATATTAATATATATATTTTAGGTGTTATTCTACCTTAACAAAAAAATCTGTCTTTCTACCTTATATACTAATTGGTTATTAATATTTCATAAGGATGAATCAGGAGATGATCATGCGGGAGATCATCTTTACTACCTATTGTGTTCAAAACAGAATGGGTATGAATTGTGAATGGATTATTCTTCTTAATAGATATTATAGGTTTACACTTTTCTTGAGGATTCTCACCATGAATAAAAAAGGCTTCATGTTTAGATGTATAGCACTAACCTGGGAGGTGCAATGCACTATTTGTAACACCACAAGCTTCCACGATACGCTTCTCTTTGAATAATACAGTAGTGTGTGTCGTATGCAACTTCGAGTTCTAACACACACCATAACCAATAAAACTAGCCCTTATGAATAGTAATACCCACTTTTTAAAAATTTATACATTTTATCATTCAAAATGGACTTCATTTTGGGATTTGGAATATCGAAATTAGCTTATGGTGATTTTTTGGTACTTTTCTGATAACATTCATATTTTTATGAATAGTGAAAATTACTAAATTTTAATTAAAAACAACTTTTTTAATCGAAATAATTAATAGTGATAAATTATGAATTTGAGTGGTTTTAAATTATATTTAGAATATATTTTTACAATTTAATCCAATGTTGGTCATTGGACAAAATTTCACAATTAAACTGGACATAAACAAGTGTCAATCTTTTGATAGTTATTGTTTCTTAAAAACATGCTTTTGGTTTTGACAGCGGGAATTAATTTTAAATTAATAAATGCAACTTATATGTTTTTAATTTGGTAAAATATACTTCATTATTGAATTTGGAATATCAAAATTAGCTTAGGGAAAAGTTTTTGTATTTTTCTGAAAACTTTTAATTTTTGATGAATAGTGAAAAACACTGAGTTATAGTTTAAAACCGAATTTTTATATAAATAATTATTTATTTTATTTAAATTTCTTAATGTCAAAATAGATACATAATACCTATATAAGTTCAATTCAACTCATTGGAGTCGGTTTCTAATAATTTTAGATATATAAAAATTTTATTGAACTTTTCACTGTCTTTTACCCACCTCCTAGGAGCTTTTGCAAATTCACATAAAACTTAATTTTACTGCTTCTGTGAGCTGAATTTAGAAAATATGAGAGACGCGGATAATATCAAGGAGTAAAATGTGGTTCAATGAGATGAAAATAATTTTTGGTGGATAGTAACTTTTTTACTTTTATTTGCCATGGTTAAAAGTAAATAGGGTAATTAAGGGTAAAAATGATATTAATATTACCCTAACACATGTCCTAATTATATTGGACAAGTGTATCTCGACCAAAAACAACCTTAGGAATAAAATATTATCATTTAGGTCCACTGGGATTAGATTAGGACATTTATTATTATTTAATTCAAAGAAGAGTTAAAAGAGTTAAAATCAAAGTTTATTAACTAAAACATTTTTAATATAAGGTTATACATAAGAAAAATTCGATTATAAATATTAATTAGAAAGATAAAAATATTTCCAAAATCATGGTATTTTATTTATACTTTTTAGATATTATATAAATAAATTTATTTATGAGACAATGATGATGCAGTAATTACCTTATTCATGAAATAATCAAATAAATGGTATTATAAATATTAAACTAAATACAATTTCAAAGTTTTTGTGACATCCACGAATTTTATAGGTGAACATGACATGTTAGTATTGATTAAATGTATTTTTTTGAAGTAATCGTGTTGTTATTATTAAACAAAAAACAAATACCAAATAGTGTCAAAATTGACATAAAATATTTTTTAAAACAAATATTATATTACTAATTGATATAATGGACCTAAAAATATGAGGTTCAGCCAAAAAAATTATATAATAATATATATGACATTAATTAACCAATTGGTGTTCTATTGGCAGTATATAGTAAGTTTATTAACCATATAATGTAAGAATACAAGAAGACACGGTAAAAGTTAAATTATTTAACTTAGAGTTAAATCTAAATGATAAGGTTAAAATGGTAACCTAAAATTTTCTAAAACATATTGGTTGAGTTTTTTTAAACCTATCACCACCTTATACTTTAAATAATCCACATTGGAGCCATTATAAACCGAATATTAATTTATTATAAAATAATATTTTAAGTTTTTCCTAAGGTGCCCCTCACCCCTCTTATAAAAGGGTACTCCCCCTTCTCTCTAATTCACACATTATAAGCCATTTTTCTCGGCCAACCCCTACCCAAATACCCTCTAAAATATCCTCCCTTCATCCTAGTGGACTTATTTTGATCATAAATCCAACCTAAGGAGCCCTTTTGATCAAATCAAAAGGAAGAACCCGAAGAAGAGGTAATGTTTTCACCACCCTCTTTCCAGTTCCTTTCTTCTTCCACTTCCTTTTTCTTTGTTGTTTCCATTATAGAATAATAACTCCAGTATATTCTATATAATTTTATGTTATTATAATTATGGTACAACCAAATTCATTATTCTATCCTCCCTTTGAATGACATGTCACCATACGTGCATACGTACGGCTTACTGTCTCCACGTTGTGGTGTAATTTTTATTCAATACATTATTATTTGGAAGGGTATAATAATGATGTGTATTTGATGTAAATAATAAATATATCATAATAATTATTCTGTATATATTATATATCATCCAATTATATATTATTTTAATATCAAAATAATGATATTTTCACTCGTGCGTACGTACGGATTACTGTCTCCACGACGCGATGAGATTCATTTCCAAGTTCACCATTCATCAACGATTATAAAAATATATATTACTAATAAGTATTAAATATATGACATAATAATGCTACTGAAGATATTTATATTTATATATATAAGTATTTATGTACTTACATATATCTTATTCACTTACTTCCATTCAATACTATATGAAAACGGAAACAATGTTTATGCGTACGTACGGACTACCATCTCCATAAACGGTGTTTTCCATTTCATATATATGTCTATTATACATATTTATATTATAAATATATATATGATATATAAATCATGCTTTATATTCTGGAAGTATTTGAATCATGATCTAAGTGATACAATCAAGAGTAACAAGTTAAAACACGTACGACAAAGAATGAGATTATTACCCAAAATATTAATATAACATGGAAATTATTATTAAATGGGTAGTATAAAGTCATAAATGAATAATGTATGATAACATAAATATTAATATCGTTATGGTATAATTTAATAACATACTATATTCTTCATACAGGAGGTTAAATGTACCCTTGACTAAATGAAAGTGCAAGGTAAGGGGTTTTCATCTCACTCCTTATTCCCGTGAGATTCATGCCATGTTGCCACTATTACCTTTTGTGTGGTGTATGTACTACCCATAATTGTATTCTATGTGTAATAAACATTAATTTATTTGTATTTACATATTAATTGTATGATACCTATTTCATGGGGTGTATGTTTCGTAAGTTACCAAATTGGTAAGGGTTAATTTCACAATCTCTTTATTATCTGAGGATGATTTTACGTAAGTATCTACTAGTAAATATTTATTATCCATGTCCATGCTTTATGAAAGAGTTTTAAAAGGGATTATTTTAAGGGACTTTTAACTAAAACATCATTTCAAATGTTTTAAATATTTATTCTTCTAAATCATTTTCATTAATTTCAATGTCTTCAAAATGGTTTTAAGGACTTATTTATATGGACATGAATGTTTTTAAAATTCATTTTAAAAAGTTTCAAAGTGGTATGGGACACTATGATTAAAAAATGTCTTTAAATAACTTCTTTTCCAAATTGTGTGACTTTTAAATGTTTTCATGAAAAAGGGGTATTTCTCTCAAAGAGTTTTACAAATCATTTTCATCAACTTCAAAATCCTTTAATGGATTTTAAAATTGTTTTGAAGTTGATTTATCATGATACAAATCTTCCATATTTTGTTGAAGGTGTTGTGATATGTTCGACTGTGGATGTTTTATTTTTATACCATTCATGGTTTATGGGTAAAGTATTGACATTTCGTATGTTAGTTTTAATACAGATGTTTATGTTATATTTCATCCTCTTCTTAAGATGAATGTGTTGGACTAGTATGTTCCAGGTTGGGGACTGATAAAATTAAACCCTCAGGGTTGGGGTTCAGTTAAAGAAGACCCTCAGGGTTGGTGTCTGGTTATTAGAGGCACTCCGGGTTGGTGTCTGGTTATTAGAGGCACTCCGGGTTGGATTCCGGTTACAGAGGCTCTCCAGGATGGAGTCCGGTTATAGAGGATCTCAGGTTTGGGTTCTGGTTACAGTTATCCCTTAGGTCTTGGCCCGAGGCCTTGACACAAAAATTAATGTTTTTCATCATGAATTCCTTCGTTATTAAATTGTTTATTGATATTTCATGTGATTATTCGACTAGTATAATATCCATGTGAATAAGTAAATGGAATTATTTCATTTTATTTCTTCCATATTGTGATGAAGTTCAAGTTTAAAAGGCTTTTTTTTAATTTTATACATTTCCTTAAATGTTTATGCTTATTTTTGAAAGTTTCCACTATATTGCTTACCCTTACTAAGCATTTGAGCTCACCCCTTTCTATGTTTTATTTTTCCCAGGATTCCAAGAAGTGTATTGTGGTTGATATGCAGGGTTAATCCAATGGAATAATGGTGTTCATAAAAAATTATTTATTTTGTTTTGTATGTTATAAAGTGTAATATAAAATTCATGTATGTAATCTATTTTCCAAGACTGCTAAACTGATCGGTCCTTCGGTACTTGATTCCTTGTAATCATGCCAATGTATTAAAATAATGCATTGACTCTGGGTAACTGAGGTCGGGGAGTTACAGTTGGTATCAGAGGAAGTTTAGCAATAACCTTGGAAACTAGATTTAGATAAACTCTGATTAGAGAACATCGCCCTAAGATAGACTTTGAGGACTAGTATAGAAGAACTTCCTAGAATTTTGGTATTGTAGATATTTTTTTAGTTTTCAAAGCAATACGTACGCATCTGGATATGAGCAGGTAGAGGCGGATCTAGCACAGATGTACCTAGGGGTAAAACCCAAAAACACCGCTTTGAGCTAGACTCGAACGGGAACTGGTGCACGACAATGGGCCTTGCTGCACTCTTGGTTATGACACTCCCAGGGGATATGCTTAGGATAATTCTCATTTTCTTTACAAACAATTATGAAGGTATTATGAGTATATACTTACTCAAGGAAAACATTTTTATGATTATGGATTATGTCCTAAACATTTTAATTTATGTTAAGAGTTTTACAAGTTTGGGATTAGGTATTTCTATTCATAAACTAATCTAGTGTATGCCATTGTTTAGAAATGGCACCCAGTAGAAGGAATGAGAACTCCAGCAATACACATGATCCAAAGAGTAAGAAGGATCATATATTTATTGGTCCTAAGCCAGAATTTAGAAGGGAAATAGTCTCCCACGTATTATCATCGTATGAAGAAATAGTATCATGTGTTGACATGATAAGTAAATAATTCTCGGAGTCCTGTGGCTTTGAAGGGAAGACAGAGAAGAAAAGGATGGTAGAGAGAAGGACAGATAAAGGGAAGAAGGTAAAGAAGGATTTTTTCATATGTGATAAATGTGGAAAGAATCACCTTGTAAAATGCTTGAAGGGAATGGGATTATGTTATATGTGTGGAGAAAAAGGACACCAATTACGTGACAGAAAGTGTAATAAAAATGTTTCAAATGTATAATGCTTCTTCTGTAAGGAGTTTGGACACTATGCGAACCAATGTCATAGTTATTAGACTATGCCTCAAATGATTCTATTGGATAATAGTCAAGATATCATACTACCACAGATAAAGAGGAATGAATAGTGTTCTTATGTTGTTATTTTGGAATTATTTCATTGAAGTGTTGTATCAATGATGTACTAGAAATAAATAAGGATTGTACTGCAGTACTATTTCATTGAGGATTTGAGATTTTATGGTACTAAGAAAAGTGACTCTACAGCGAGTTAAACTTTTTGGAAATTACATGGTTGTAGGAAAGATAAACCTTAATATGGCCCTAATATTGAGGTACTAATTTTGGAATAAGATATGGTTGATTTGGGTAAATTTTATTGGATATTCTTGACTGCCTTGAAACTGATTAAAGATTTGTATATTCCATCATTTTTGGAGTTTACAAAAATTTTGGATGGATGTAGTATATCCAGTATTCTATAAGGAATAAGGGAGCATGAATGTAATCAATAAGGTTTTATGGTAATTCATGATGTTTCAGTGTTTTAAAAGTATACATGATGAAGGTATCCACATGCTATTACGGGGTAAAAAGGATCTACATTATGTTTACCCTTCATATAAATTTTGGACGGAGAGTTTACAGAATAATTTTGGATAAGTCTAAAGGTTGGAAGGGATTAAGTTTGAAAGGTTATTTTTTGGATTTTTATAAAAGCACAACACACAGACCATGTGACGACCCGTCGCGTCGGACAAAGCTGCGGGAATCGAACCCAAAACCATAGTGCAATTGGGATTTATCGCCTACCACTGGACTGTGTGAAGTTCCTGGATGGTATAATGTAGTTTCTTTTCATAAAGGGTCTGATATGTGAATTATAAATTCATTATATTTGGAACCCTATACGATTAGGATAAATAGAGTATTTTTGAGTTGTATTATGTTTTGGGGTGAAAGATGAGTTTGTCGTAGAAATTTATTAATTGATAAAAAATCTAATTATAAAGTAAGTATATCTCCTTATGATATTTTCCAATCTCATAAATAAATACCTCAACTTTAAGAAAAGGAACTTAGAACAAAAATGTTGTCCTAGATGGTACCTTAGATCATCACAAATTTATGGCTTTGGGATTATTATCCTTTTCATAGCCATGTTCTCTACCACTCTCCATCAGATATTGATGGTTATATTTCTCTTCCATATCCATATTTTCCTACATGGAACCCTAGTATGTTTTATTTTTGGTAACCTTCATACTTACCACTCTTTATTTTAAATAGAGGCCTCATTAATCCATTTTTCGATGTGGGATTTCAACTAAGATATTTTGAAATGTCAACTCCAAGTTACTAATACCGATCATAAATTGCGAGGACGCAGTTTATTAAAGGAGGCTAGAATGTAACACCCCAATATTCCACGATACGCTTCTCTTTTAATAATACAGTAGCGTGTGTTGTACGCAACTTCAAGTTCTAACACACACCACAACCAATCAAATTAGCTGTTATGAATAGTAATACCCAATTTTTAAAATTTTATACATTTTATCTTTCAAAATTGACTTCATTTTTGGATTTGGAATATCAAAATTAGCTTAGGGTGAATTTTTGGTACTTTTCGGATAACTTTCATATTTTGATGAATAGTAAAAATTACTAAATTTTAATTAAAAACAAACTTTTTAATCGAAACAATTAATAGTGATAAATTATGAATTTTAGTGGTTTTAAATTATATTTAGAATATATTTTTACAATTTAATCCAATGTTTGTCATTGGAAATAATTTCGCATTTAAACCGGATATAAACAAGTGTCAATCTTTTGATAGTTATTATTTCTTAAAAACACGCATTTTGTTTTAACAGCGGAAATTAATTTTAAATTAATAAATGCAACTTATATGTTTTTAATTTGGAAAAATATACTTCATTATTGTATTATGAATATCAAAATTAGCTTAGGGTAAATTTTTGGTATTTTTCTAAAAACTTTTAATTTTTGATGAATTGTGCAAAACACTGAGTTATAGTTTAAAACCGAATTTTTATTTAAATAATTATTTATTTTATTTAACTTATTTAATGTCAAAATAGATTTCTAATACCTATATAAGTTTAATTCAATTCATTTGAGTCGGTTTATAAAAAATTTAGATATATAAAAAATTTATTGAACTTTTCACCGTATTTTACCCACCTCTTATGAGCTTTTGCAAATTCACATAAAACTTAATTTTACTGCTTTTGTGAGCTAAATTTCAAAAATCTGACAGACACAGTTAATATAAAGGAGTAAAATTTTGTTCAATGAGATGAAAATAATTTTTGGTGAATAGTAGCTTTTTACTTTTATTTACCACGGTTAAAAGTAAATAGGGTAATTAAGGGTAAAAATGATATTAATATTACCCTAACACATGTCCTAATTCTATTGGAAAAGTGTATCTAGAAAAAAAAACAACCTTAGGAATAAAATATTATCATATAGATCCACTTGGATTAAATTAGGACATTTATTATTATTTAATTCAAAGAAGAGTTAAAAGAGTTAAAATCAAAGTGTATTAACTAAAACATTTTTAATATAGGGTTATACATAAGATAAATTCGATTATAACTATTCATTATAAATATTAAATTATTTACTATATCATGGTATTTTATTTATAATTTTTAGACATTATATAAATAAATTTATTTATGACACAATGATGATGCAGTAATTAACTTATTCAGGAAAGAATAAAATAAATGGTATTATAAATATTAAAATAAATATAATTTCAAAGTTTTTATGACATCCACGAATTTTATAGGTGAACATGACATGTTATTATTTATTCAATGTATTTTTTTTATTAATCGTGTTTTTATTATTTTAACAAAAAACAAATACCAAATAGTGTCAAAATTGACGTAAAATAGTTTTTAAAACAAATATTATATTATTAATTGATATAATGGACCTAAAAATCTAAGGTTCATCCAAAAGAATTATATAATAATATATATGACATTAATTAACCAATTAGGGTTCTATTGGCTGTATATAGTAAGTTTATTAACCATATAATGTAAGAATACAAGAATACACGGTAAAAGTTAAATTATTTAACTTAGAGTTAAATCTAAATGATAACGTCAAAATGGTAACCTAAACTTATCTAAAACCTATTGGTTGAGTTTTTTTCGACCTATCCCCACCTTAGACTTTAAATAATAAACTTTGGATCCATTATAAACCGAATATGAATTTATTATAAAATAATATTTTATGTTTTTCCTAAGGTGCCCCTCACCCCTCTTATAAAAGGTCACTCCCCCTTCTCTCAAATTCACACCTTATAAGATATTTGGCTCGGAAAAACCCTTCCCAAATACCCTCTCAAATATCCTCCCTTAATCCTAGAGGCCTTAGTTTGATCACAAATCCAACCTAAGGATCCCTTTTGACCAAATCAAAAGGAAGAACATGAAGAAGAGGTAATGATTTCACCACCCTCTTTCAAGTTCCTTTCTTCTTCCACTTCCTTTTTCTTTGTTGTTTCCATTATGAAATAATAACTACAATATATTCTGTATACTGTGATGTTATTAGAATTATGGTACAACAAAATTCATTATTCTATCCACCCTTTGAATGACATGTCACCATACGTTCGTACGTACGGGTTACCGTCTCCACGTCGTGGTGTAATTGTTATTCAATACATTATTATTTCGATGGGTATAATAATGATGTTTATTTAATATAAATAATAAATATAACATAATAAGGATTCTTTATATATTATATACCATCCAATTGTATATTATTTTAAAATCAAAAATAATGATATTTTCGCTCGTGCGTACGTACGGATTACCGTCTCCACGACGCGATGAGATTCATTTCCAAGTTCACCATTCATCGACGATTATAAAAATATATATTACTAATAAGTATGTAATATATGACATAATAATTCTAATTGAGATATATATATTTATATATAAAATTATTTATTTAATTACATATTTCTTATTCACTTACTTCCATTCAATACTATATGAAAACGGAAATAGCGTTTATGTGTACATACGGACTACCGTCTCCATAAACGGTGTTTTCCATTTCATATATATGCCTATTATAAATATATATATGATATATAAATAATGTTTTATATTCTGGAACTATTTAAATCATGATCTAAGTGATACAATCAAAAGTAACAAGTTAAAACACGTACGATAAAGAATGAGATTATTACCCGAAATATTATTATAACATGGAAATTATTATTAAATGGGTAGTATAAAGTCATAAATGAATAATTTATGATATCATAAATATTTATATGGTTCGGGTATAATTTAATAGGTTAAACGTACCCTCGACTGAAGAAAAGTTTAAGTTAAGGGGTTTTCATCTCACTCCTTATTCCCATGAGATTCATGCCATATTGCCACTATAACCTTTTGTGCGGTGTATGTGCTTCCCATAATTGTATTCTTTGTCTAATACACTTTAATTTATGTGTATTTACATATTCATTGTATGATACCTCTTTCATGGGGTGTATGTTTCGTAAGTTACCAAATTGGTAGGGGTTAATTTCACAATCTCTTTATTATCCGAGGTTGATTTAACGTAAGTATCTACTGGGACATATTTATTATCCATGTACATGTTATATGAAAGAGTTTTCAAATGGATTATTTTAAGGTACTTTTTACTAAAACATAATTTAAATTTTTTAAATATTTATTCTTCTAAATCTTTTTCATTAATTTCAATGTCTTCAAAATGGTTTTAAGGAATTATTTATATGGACATGAATGTTTTTAAAATACCATTCCAAATGTTTCAACTTGGTATGGGACACTATGATTCAAAAATGTCTTTAAATAAATTATTTTCCAAATTGTGGGACTTTTAAATGTTTTCATGAAAAAGGGTTATTTATCTCAAAGTGTTTTATAAATCATTTTCATCAGCGTCAAAATCCTTTAATGGATTTTAAACATGTTTTGAAGTTGATTTATCATGATACAAATCTTTCATATTGTGTTGAAAGTTTTGTGATATGTTCGACTGTGGATGTGTTATTTTTATACCATTCATGGTTTATGGGTAAAGTATTGACATTTCGTATGCTAGTTTTAATACAAATTTTTATGTTATATTTCATCCTCTTCTTAAGATGAATGTGTTGGACTAGTATGTTTCAGGTTGGGGACCGGTAAAAGTAAGCCCTCCAGGTTGGGGTCCGGTTACAGTAGACCCTCCGAGTTGGTGTCTGGTTATTAGAGGCACTCCGGGTTGGTTTCCGGTTATTAGAGGCACTCTGGGTTGGATTCCAGTTACAGAGGCTCTCCGGGATGGAGTCTGGTTACAGAGGCTCTCCGGTTTGGGTTCTGGTTACAGTTATCCATTAGGTCTTGGCATGAGGCCTTGACACAGAAATTAAAGTTCATCATTATGCATTCCATCGTTATAAAAGTGGTTATTGATATTGCATGTGATTATTCGACTAGTATAATATCCATGTGAATAAGTAAATGGAATTTTTTTCGTTTTATTTCTTCCATATTATGCTGAAGTTCAAGTTTAAAAGGCTTTTGTTTTAGTTTTATACATTGCCTTAAATTTTTAAGATTATTTTGGAAAGTTTCCGCTGTTTTTCTTACCCTTACTGAGTGTTTGATCTAACCCCTTTCTATGTTTTATTTTTCCTAGGATTCCAAAAAGTGTATTGTGATTGATATGCAGGGTTAATCCAACGGAATAATGGTGTTCATAAAGGATTATTTATGTTGTTTTGTATGTTATAAAGTGTAATATAACATTCATGTATGTAATCTATTTTCCAAGACTGCTAAACTGATCAGTTCTTCAGGACTTGATTCCTTGTAATCATTCCAATGTATTAAAATAATGCACCGACTCTGGGTAACTGGGGTCAGGGTGTTACACTGTCCTAGTATGGATTCACAAACCAGTTCTTCACTAAGTGTCTCATGTGTTTAAAACATAGGTTGAGCACTCATGGGATCTATCTCTTTCACGTAGGGGCTACATTCCTCATGAAATAAAATTCTATATGGGTCTTATCTCTTTTTTGAATAGTGAGTAGGTCGTGGATATGTTTCTTAATAGAAATTGGAGCACCTGGAAAATTATAACATTAAACCCTTTTTCGTGAGCTCTTAATTTATAGGCGATGATTTCAGCGCCTTGTTCCACATACGATCCAGTTTTAGTGCTTCATAGATGACTCATTCAAAACTCTTCATTTTTTCCATGAAATGGAATATCATAAAATGCTCCATTAATTTAGGATATTTTAAAAAAACTCTGCATTGCAAAGAGTTCCTCTTCCATGAGCCAGAAACTCTCTTATGTGGTGTTATCCTCATAAACATGACATGTCACATCTATCTCATACTGATAGAGCATGAGATGATCATATTCGAACAATGAAAGGAATCTACAAATTTGTTTTCTCCAACCATATTATATCCTCTTTATTTCATTTCATGAATGCAAATGAAATTCCATTCATGGTCTCCTGTCATTCAGACAATCCTCATGCAGTAATTTCAAGCATCAACGGTGGCCGGAGTTTGATCATGGAGGCTCAACAGGTGTGACGGCATACTGTGGTGTCAGTTATAATTATGGTGGACTAAGGTTGAAGATAGCTATGTGGTTGATCGATGATCATTGGATCAAATCTTATCAGATGGACATGATATCTCTGATTTTCTAAAACTGATCAATGGTTCAGATGGAATATGACTAGATCGAATGGCTGTTATACCATTCGCATTTTTAAAACCAGATTGAACAATCCAAAATTTAAATGCATCATGGTTTCGGCTTTTTTATATTACATTTTGCGACATCATTGGATTATAAATCTCTTCCCCATCCTCTAGTTTTTCCCTGTACTAGCTTCTTGCGGGTGTGCTCTTTTCCCACACTCTGCCACCCTATATAGTACCACATCTTTGACTCTCCCATGCACCCCTCTGTTCATGCTGATGTGTGCCCCTACACTATCTCGACTATAGCCTACCCATTCTAGCTGTCTATCTGGGGTTGAGCTTAGCTACCCACTCAATGGTGTGTTCCACTTCCCCTGGCTAGCTAGTTATCTTGGTTGGATTAAGTCCATATTTTTGGTCTTGTATATAATCCATTTAAATTTTTTTGTAACAAATCATCTATGGTATCCACCATGAAAACTCCCCCATGCAAATAACTCATTTTTTAATCTTCTTCACAACCTTTAAATCTATGTAGTAAATATTGTCCATTCATATTTTCACAACTCTTCTCGAACATAGGACCATCTCAGCAATCATTTGATTTTATTATGGACACTCCAAATCAGAATTAATTAAATAATCCACTAAAAAATTACATATTAATAGTTCATTGACAAAAAATTAAATCATTGGGCTAAACAATCTCCCCCTTTTTATTTTTTTGTCAATATCTCCTAAGCACACTTTGTATAAGTCAATATGTGTGCCCTGAGGTTTTCTATCCTCTATTATCAATCAAATTCAAAGGATAAGTGGGTTGTTGTAAACAATATTGTCTATTTAAAAAAATAATATCTTCAAGAATAATTAAGACAGAGGGATGATATCACATGTTTCACTGAGCAAAGAGTCTTTAGTTAATCATATCTATGTCTATGTCAGCTAAACTGATGTAGAAAACAAGAGAGATATGACCAAGGTTTTCAATGTTGTCAATAAACAAACATGGATGTGAAATCATTCTCTAAATTTATCAATTAATATCCAATGGGATAGAAATAGATGAATTCATAATTGAAATACAAAAATCCTGCATAAACATAACTAAACAATTTTTCCCCTCAAGGGATGAATTCATATCCTTAAATTCCCTACAAGTTTGTACAAAATCATGAATCAAAATTCAGGTAATAATAGGGGACCCTTTTCTTATTTTTCATGTTGGAGGTGAACATGAAATTTCAGCCTTAGCTTAAAAAACCACTCTGATGGAATTTCTTTGGTGAAAATATATGCTACCTAATTCTTAGTAGAAATGTATTCTAGATTGATATCTCCACCAGCCTATATTTATTTGATAAAATGATATTTTTTATAAATATGATTATATCTTTAATGTTTTTTAGGATTCTTAGAGAATCCAATGGAACTTTTATTATCACATATAATCTTTATTGGTTTCCTGATTTCAATTCTCAAATCTGCTACTTTCACTTGTATCCAAATCATCTATGTACGTGCATGTGTAGCTCCCACATACTCTTCCTTAGCTGTGCTCAAAGTATCAGAATTCTACTCCTTGCTATACAATCTAACACATCCTTCTCCCAAAAAGAAAGTTCCACCAAAGGTATATCCCCTGTCAATATAATCATCATCCCACTCAGCATATATAAACCCTAAAAATATCATGTCAGCATTGGGTTTGTGTCGAAACCCATAGTTCATAGTTCCTTTCACATATCTCAAAATTATTTTAGCTACTAATAAGTGAGATACTTTTGGATCACTCACAAATTTGGCACATAGAGTAATTGCATAAGTTATATATGGCCTTGATACTGTGAGATAAAATAGGCTTCCAATGATTCTTTCAGAATATTTCTAATCAAAATTGTTTCCATTTTCATCCTCGCATAACTTGGGTCTAACTAAAATGGGTCTTGAAACCAATTTTTAATTTTCCATTCCAAACTTTTTCACAAATTCCCTTGTATACTTATCTTGTTATATAAATATGGATTTTTTTTAACCTGGAATTCCATAAAATATGTCATCTGACCAAGCATGGAAATTTCAATGTTTCTCATAATTTTCTCACCAAATTCGTCACATATAACTTCCTTTTCATTGGAAAAGATAATTTCATCCACATATATACTTACTATGAGAGTACCAGTGGTCATTTCTCTGATATAAAGTTTACTGTCAACAATACCCTTTATGAATTTCATATCCCTTATACAACCATCTAATTTAGAGTACTAGGCTCTCGGGGATTGTTTTAAACCATACATATCGTTTCTCAACATGCATAACATTCTTACATCTTTTTCTAGAACAAAACCATCTGGTTGTTCAATATATACCTCTTCTACAAGATCTCCATTTAGAAATAAATATTTCACTTCCATTTGATAAACCATATAATGCTTGTGTGCTGCATATACCAATAATATTCTAATCGTTTCTAATCTTTATACTAGTGAAAATTTTTCGTCAAATTAAATTCCTTACATTTGGGAATATCCTTTGCATACTATCCTGGTTTGCTTTCCCGAAACATCACCTTTCTCATTTATCTTATTCTTGAAAACCTGTTTAGTGCCAATAACATTTTTATTTACGGTTCTTTATACAAAATCTCAAGTGTAATGTTTCTCAATTTGATCAAGCTCTTCATGAATAACATGTATCCATTCCTCAAGCTCAACTAATTTAGACTCTATATGTGGTTCATATTAAGAAATAAGTGCATTTTGATCTTCAATTATAAATATTCTTCTAGTTTAAAATAGTGACTGTTGATTAACAATGATATTTTCTATCTCAACATGTTTCTTTAATTTGTTTTACCATTTACTTTTATTTTTATTGGCTTCTTCTTCATCACAGGTATATTCAGAATTAATATCAACATTGTTTAGTTTTATCTCAATAGCTTCACCATTATTTTTTTCCATCATCATGCCATTTTATAACAAATCATCTAAGTCATCATTATCAATAATATCTGATTTGATATTATTTTCAATAATTATAACATCACTGAAATCAACCATCTTGTTTAACCTTTTGTTCCATCATCTATATCCTTTACCATCAGGTAGGTATCCCATGAAAATTCTTTCTCTACCTTTTATTTAAATTTTCCCTGATTAATGTTCTTAATTATTTATGATGATGGGACTTCCAAAAACTATAAATTACTTAACAGTTTTTTTCTATTGTATGACTTTTAATAATATATCCTTTTCATTTTTGGTATTAGAAGACATCTATTATGTATATTTATGGTAGTACATACATATTCTCTCTATAAGAACTTTGAGATATTATGTTTTACTAAAATATTTTTTCCCATTTCAACTATGATTTTGTTCTTTCTTTCAAATACCCCATTTTTTGTGGAGAATATGGTGTGTTATATTGATTCTTGATCCAATTCATGAAAATATAGCATTCAAAATCATCACAAGTATACTCTTTACCATTATCTGATATCACTTTCTTGATAAATAGACCCATCTTCTTCTCAGCTTCCCTTATAAAATCTTTTAACATTGTGTTTGCCTCTAACTTGTGTTTTATAAACCTTACATTATTCATATGAGTGTAATCCACAATAAATTTTTTGAAATAAAGGTCACCTCTTGTAGACTTTTGTCTCATTATCCCACATATGTCTCTATGAATAAGTTAAATGAGCCTAGTAGATATAATATCTACTCCTTTGTGTGAACTTTGGGTCAATTTTCATTTTTACATGTTTCAAAAATTACATCCCTTTCTCTTTTCAATTTGGTAAGATCTCTTAAAATGTCATACTTCAGAATTTTACCAATACTCCTTTGACCAAGATGGAAAAATATACTATTCCAGAGGTTGTTTTTATCCTTGGAACTCAAATAACATGAATTAAGAGAATCACCAATTTGAAATAGATTTCCAATGTTCATTTTTCTTTTATTGATGATTCTTCATGCCTTTGATCTCTTGATGACACATGAATCCTTTTAAACAACACCTCATGCCCATTATCACACAGTTGTCTCACACTAAGAAAAATGTGCTTTAACCCTTCAATAAATTACCCATCATTGGACTTCATATTTTTGGCTTTAGTCATTCCATTTCTAACACCCTTTATTTTCACTGAATAATCATTTCTAAATATCACAGCTCCTCCTTCCTGATTTTCTATGTGGATTATATTTTTTTGTATCACCAGTCATGTGTGATGTACATCCACTATCGAGAATCCATGACTTGATTTTATTTACTAGATTTGAAAGAAACATCAACAAAACCTGATTTTTATTCATTTATATTATGAATTCCATTTCAATTCATGACATTGAGTGTCTGTTTCGGAAGAACACTCATGCACTTTTCAACACTATGTCATTATTAATCACATCATCCATGGACTTCCTCTAAGTAGTTAAATCTGTTTTGAGTTGGCATATCAGATTAATTTTTCAAGATTTCATTCTTATTTTTTATTACTCTTTTTTTTAAAAAAATTATCCCCCTTTGTTCATGCCTCATTTCTAGTAGGTACATGTTATTCTAACACAAATATTTTTTGTTCCCTAACACTCCACAAAACTAGTAGTATCCTCTAAACCTTGATCTTCCCCCACTGATAAAATCCTTATCTTGAATAATTTTGTTGTTTTCTTTCCAGAACTTCAGTTTGCCTTTGTTCTGGGGGAATAAATCCTCTTGTATAATTTCCCTCTTCCTTTGTATGAGAAGAAGATTTTTCTCTAGACTTTCTAAAACAAACTTGTCTCATATTTTATTTTGGACCTACATTGTTAAATATAATAGATGTATTTTGAGATTTTATGAGTGTTGAATTGACCTGCTACTTTGATCCCATCATTTCACCAGTGTGTGATGATTCTTCCTTGACCCCAATAGCCTTCTTTAAATCTTCACTGAACTTCTTCAACCTATTCTATACTTCAAGGAATTTAGACTGAGTCATTGACTGTTCTTATTAATTAAGGTAAATATTTTCCTCAAGGTCTTTTACCATCTTTTACATTTCATCTACCTTTAGTTTGTTCCAATTTATTTCTTCAATATAAAAGGTATCTTTCTTTTTACGTTCTTCATTTTACTCAATTAGTTTTTTTGTTTCTTTCAATAATAATCTCTTATCATTATTGAGCTTTTTTATCAAGAAAATCTTCTAATTCATTCTCCAACATGTGTTCATGATTTTTCCATTCACTTTCATCATCATCACTAATATAAGTACAAATACTTTTTACACGTGATCCATAAAATTAGTTTCATATTCTGTTTGGTTTCTTGATGTAGAGTCTACATCTTCTTTTTTTCTCACATAGCTTCTTCTTTCACCCGAAAATTACTTTTTCTTTCTTCTACCATATTTTATTTAATCTTTTGATCTTCTACTCCATTTCTTATTTTGTAGTTTTTATTCATCGATATCAGGTGAAAATACCTTCTCTTAGGAAACTTTATTGAAAATTGTCCAATGTCATTACAATTGTAACATATTGGTGGTAGTTTTCATTTACCCTTAAACTTTCCTTTCCTGAATCTCTTTGATATAAGTGCAATGAATATGTTATATTATTCATATTTATCTTCATCATCAAATTCAGTTGATTTTGAAAGATCATCATCTCTAATTTTGAGTTTTCTCATGGCCTCAAAAGAAATATCATCTTTGATTTTTTTCTAAAAAAACTGGGATCTTTCACATTTCATATGCAATTATAATGTTTTGAAATTAATTTAGAAAAATATTATATCTATCTTCCAATGTTGGTACATTAGGATCAAACCTGTCAGGAGAATTTCTCATTTGTTTTTTTTCAATAGTTAAATCATCCATCATTTCTCCAAATCCTCAAATATTACTGACAATTTTATTGACTCTTGGGCAATAATAATCAATGGTTTCTTCTTCAACCATCCTGTTGTCTTTGAATTTTCTCCTCCAAATCTAAAATTTTGTATTCTTGGATTTCATGATTCCTTCAAACCTTCTTTACAATTTATCCCAATTTTCTTTGGCATTTTTGAGTCTCATCACCTTTGTGTAATCCTTTTCTGAAAGAGACATCAAAATATAATTTTAAGATTTTACATTGACTTCCATATTTCTTTTCTCAGTGAAAGACATAATAACTTCATCAGCAATAAGAGGAAATCCAATAGTAGTTGTATCTCTCACTTCAATTCCAAGAGATAGAAGAATGGAAAATATCATATTCTTCCAACTATGACAATTATTTCTAGAAAAAGTAGGAACACCCTTTTTATTAGATGAATTTAGATTATCTATCCTCAAAACATAGTGGATCCTTATAGAGTTTTCCTAACACTGATACCAATTGAAATACCTATAATAATGAAAGATCACTGGTAGGGGAGGGGTGAATCAGTGATCCCCTATTTAAAATTTCCCCTTTTATGAATTGTTCCCTTTTTGTTTTCAATTCAACCTCTATGGATAGTTAAGGCCTCGATCCACTCTTCAAATGATTCTGTAAAATAAAGGCACTGAACACAAGGATTTACATGTTTTGGTACAAATAACTACTCCTTACAGTGTTCGTTATTCTCCCCAACACAAATTATTTACTTTTTCAGAAGATTGTTACAAAATAGAAATGGTTTAAACTCCCCAATTACAAGCTGGATAAAACCCCCAACTTCAATTAATCTTCCATAAATACACCTTCTTCTTCCATAAACTGGTTATACACTCATCTTCAACTTCTTTCTTTAGATAGCTTGATCCACTGCCTGATGATCTAATAATCTTCCCCCATGACATTGTAGGATCTGACTTTCCCTTTTACCTATTCAAGTAGCTCCAAAAAACTCTGATTGAATCTGTCGTTCTTGATCAATTTTTATGATCACCAGTAATAATCAGTTGCCATAGTGCAACAAATGCTTAGGGTGAGAGTTCTTCCTTCTGACTGAAGTTCTAGCCTCACTTATACGTGTGCAAGTGGTTCACACAACTTCTTCAAAATTATGAATATATAAGAATGATCTACCATAATCTGTCCACTTGGTTTCTTCTTGATCAATTCAACTTGCACCCACAAATATTTTTCCACGTGTTCATGGGCATGAATATATTAAGATATGTTTGGATATGTGTTATGATACCCAAAAAAAATAGTTTTCTTCTTTATTCCTTATATAATAAATGTTTATTAATGTTTCATAAGTATGAATCAGGAGATGATCATGAAAAAGAGTGTCTCTACTACCTCTGGTGTAAAAAATTGAATGGGTAGGAGCTGTGCATGGATTCTTCTTCTCAATGGACAGTGTAGCTATACAATTGTCTTGAGTATTCTCACCACAAACCTATAAGGCTTCATGTTTACATGTGTAGTGAAAACAAGGGAGCTGCAATGCACTATCTCAATATGACTTCATGAACCAGTTCTTCACGAAGCATCTCATGTGTGTAAAACACGGGTTGAGTGCTCCTGAGATCCTTCTCTTTCATTTAGGGGCTTCTTTAATCTCACAAGAAAAAAAATTGATACTTCTCTCTTTCGGGAATAGTGGGTAAGCGGTGGATCTCTTTCTTTAGAGAAATGGGAGCCCTTGGATAATTATGAACATTAAACCCTCATTCGTGACCTCTTAATTTATAAGCAAGGATTTAAATTCCTGTTACTTCCTATGATCTACTTTTATTTCCTTATGGATGAATCATTCAAAAATCTGTGTTGTATTCCATGCCATGGCATATCATAAAATGATCGAGTCATTCGGGATATTTTAAATCAAACTCTGAATTGCATGGAGTTACTCTTCCATGATCCTGAAACTCTCCTATGTGGTGTTATCCTCATCAAAATTATGTGTCGCATGTATCTCATACAGAGATTGAGATTATAATAATTGAACACCAAGTGGACTTTCAAACTTCATTTTCTTTATCCATATATGATCCTCTTGGTTTCATTACATGCATGAAAATAAAATTTCATGCATGATCTCCATTCATCTATATGATCCTTATGCAGTAGGTTTGAGCATGAAAGTGGTCATAGTTCAATCATGGAGGATCAAGAGGTGTGATGACATACTGTGGTGTTGGTAATACTTATGATATATGGAGGTTGAAGATGGAAATGTGTTCGATCAATGATCATTGCATCGAAGAAGATTAGACGGACATGATATGTCCAATTTTCTGAAAATGATCAATGGTTCAGATGGAGCATGAGTAGATCATATGGTTGTAATACCATCATCATTTATAAAACAAGATAAAATAATCCCACGTCAAAACATGCCACAGTTTTTGGATCCTTTATATTATAATCCACGACATCAGCGGCTCAAAACTCACTTCCCCATCCTCTGGTACCACCATGCAATGGCTGCTTATAGGTGTGATCTGTTCCCACCTCTACCACTATGTCACCCCACACAGTGGCGCTTTGCAAGCTCTCCCATGTGCCCCTGTGGTCATGCTCATGTGTCCCCTTGCACTATCTAGACTATGTTCAGCCCATTCTGGCTGGACGGATGTGGTGGAGCTCATCCACCCACTCAGTGGTGCGTGATGCTTCCCCTGTCTAGATTAATCCTACATTTTTTATTGTATATAAACCATTTAAAAAATGTTTGTTACAAATCATCTACCAAATCCACTATATAAAACGCTTTCATTCAATTAAATAATTTTTGAATCTTCCTATCAACCTTCAAATATATGTAGTATACATTATGCACTCATATTTGAACAATTATTCTCTAAAATATGACCGGATCCTCAATCATATAATTTAATTATGTACAATCCAATCAGCATTACCTCAACCATCGACTCACAAAACATATATTGAAATTTCATTGATAACAAATTAAATAATTAGGATCAATAAATTTCTTAATGTATAACCTAGAAATATTATCAAGAGAGAAATATTCTCTAATTTCAATAAACTGTGTTGAATTTGTAAAGTGATTGACGATAATCCAAAAAAATTATTCCCTTTATATTTTTGGGGAGTTTGATGAAAAAATCCAATGTGATGTTTTCCCATTTTCATTTGGGTATGGGTAATTCTTGTAACATACCCTTATACTTATGTCTATCATCCTTAATTTTCTAAAATACCAAGAAATGATATGCATACTCTTAAATATCTCTCTTTCTTTTTTCCCACCAGAAATACTCTTTTAGATATCTATAAATATTTATACATCAAGTATGAATAGAGGATGATGATATATGATATTAATATAATGGTTCCTTCATAAAATATTGTATGGATGGGACATATACATGATTCCTGAACATTATCATTCTATTGTAACAATGGTTTAATTCAGGAATATTTCCCTCCTTCCTTTGTAGCTCTAAATATTTCTTTTTCACTAATTTAATTTTCACATGGACTGATGGTGGAATATTCATCTGAGAAAGATATGATTTTTCCCCTTTACTCAGGATTTCAAGTTCCATATTCTGAAAATACAAAAATCTTTTATCTCTTTCAATCATCATCGAGGACAAACTAGCATGGTCCTTTTGACTCAGAGCATCTCTCAACGTGTTCACCTACCCTAAGTGGTAATGTATTCAATATCCATAATCTTTAACCAAATCCAACCATATTATCTAATATATATTCAACTATTTCTAAGTTAATATATACTTTAAAATTTTATGATCTATAAATATGTTTCACATTTCTTTATAAATATAATTCCTCTATATCTTTAATGAAAATATTTCTATAGATAACTCCAAATCATAAGTAATTTAATTTTCCACATGAACCTTCAATTTTTATGATCCATAAGCTATAACCATATAATTTTTCATGAAAATTTATTTGAATCCTTTATTTTATGCATCACTATAGTTTACAAACCTTTATCCATTATAGTGTTGTGTGAGTACAGGTGCAGTGGCCAAACTTCTCTTCATCTCCTTGAAATTCTATTCACATTAATCATTCCATAATAAATTAATTTGATTCTGAGTTAAATTGGTTATTGGGTTATATTTTTAGGATAAATATTTTCCAAAGTATTCATGATATCCATCCAAATCAATAAAACTCTAGATATCAGTAATCAAAGTTAGTCTGGTCTTTTCATCAAAAGCATTAGTCCTTGAAGGATCCAATGAGATACCCTCACAAAATACTATATATCCCATGAATTATAATTTATAAATCCAAAATTAAAAATTGGTAAATTTTTTGATATAAATTATCCTTATTTATTTTATTTAGTACAATTTTATAGTTAAATTTGTGATTTTACATGATAATTGAATATATAATAATATCAACTATAAAAACTAGCTCAAACTAATCAAGGTAATCACTAAATAATATATTCACTAAATCCAGGAATAATGTGTAAAGACCCGCAAATTTCAAGGAAATTTTTTTCTTAATTTTCTTTGGAATTTTACAAGAACGCAGCTTCAGACGGCACCTGATTCAGAGGCCCGGTGTGCCCGGAATCAATTTCCGAAGTTTGGCTCGGGTACGTTCAGTGAACGGACGAGCGGGTTTTTCTATCTTTTGAACCGGTGCCCGGAATCGAATTCTGAGGGCACCGATGAAATCGTAGCGCCGGTATTTTATTAGAAACGCCTCTTCCGGAGTTGCGTTTGCTCAGACGTGGTTTTTAAATTTTGGGGCTTTAAGACAGAAATAAAATAAAATTTGTGCGACAACTTTATTTTATTTCACTTAAGCTGCTTGGATGTCACTTGGAAGCCACTTGAACTGAGTTAAAGCGGATAGGGTGCTATCCGGAAATATCCTACCCTCTTGGTAGGATATTTGTGAGGCAGGGCCCGCACGAGCCCCGCCGTTTCTTTCGCTAAGTAACGCACCCGCGAAAACCCGTCAAAGTAACTGAAAAGTCAACCGACGCGTTTTCTTTATTTCTTAACAGACCATTTAATTGGGTGGTTTATTTCGTGAATTAAATGGGCTGTTTCATTCGTTGAATTAATTCAACGAATTTAATGGGTCGTTACTTACGCGTTTTGCGTTTGTTGGCAAAATAATAAAATAGACAAACTTGTCTATTTTGGAGGATCCTCCTATTGTGTGAGATCCTCTAAACCTCCACCCTCCCCGCGAAGAACGCGAAGAACGCGAAGAACGCGAAGAACGCCGGAACCGGAATTCGACGACGCACGATCCGCGACTTCAACAAACTTTTCCGCGGCCTTCTCCTTCTTCTTCTACGGCGCCTCTTCTTCCGCGGCGGACCTACGATCAGCGGTTAAAGGTGAGAATCGAATCTTCTAATTCTCCCCTTTTTATAATTCGATATCAATGGATTTAAATTAATTAAATCTGTTTGATCTTGATCCGGAGATCGTCGGCGCGACGTTTTTCCCACGGTGCGACGAACGTCTCCTCCGCAACGACGCGACGATCCCCTCCTTCCGCGACGAGCGATTCCGCGACGACCTCACGTCCGACGACGACAAGGTAAGGGTTGTTGGAGTATTTTATTCCCCGTGTTTATTCTTTTAAAATAAATAACCTGATCTCCAAACAATTTTAATTTAATTAAAATTGTTGTTGATTATTTTCTTTTCCTCCTGTTGTTTATGACTAACGCGGAGGGTGCGGATCTAACGAACAAGACCCGGCAACCCTCCGCCGATCTTTTGTTGTGCGGATTTGGCGGACGACGACGAACCGTGCGGAAAGGGCGATCCGTTGATCCCGCAGTGAAGATCGGCCCCCGGGAGGAGCAACGGCGCAGACGGGAGGCAAAACGGGCCACCGGAGCAACTCCGGCGGCCGGAGGCGGCGGCGCTCGGCGCGCCGCCGTGGAGGAGATCTGCCGCGGCTGAAGCCGCGGCGGCTGCGGCCGGTTCCGCGGGCGCGCGGAACCGGGGAGGGACGCGGCGGCCCGGCCGCGTCCGCGTGACAGGCGGCCCCCCGCGGGGCCGCGTTCCACCTAAGCCGCGGGTCAAACCCGCGGCGCCCCTTCGGCCGCTCGGCCGAAGCCGAGCCGGCCGGTCCGCCCGGCCGGGTCGGGCCGACCCGGTTCGGGTCGCCCGGGGGTGGTTCGGGCCGGGTCGCCCCGGGCCCAGAACCCCCGTTTTCGGGCCTTCTTCGGTCTTTTTCCCATATCTTGGGCCTGAGACCTCCGATTGACGAACCGTCAGCGGCTACGCGATCCTTGGATCGATACGGTCGTTTCGGTATATTATACTCAAGGTTTCGGAAGACTTTGGGTTCGGCCGGGTTGGTTCGTACACGAAACCAACAGGGCCCTCGGAGCGGAAACGCTCATAACTTGAGCTACGGACGTCCGATCGACGTACCGTCAGCTGTGGTAGTTTCCTCTAAGTGAGACGGAACTTTTGGCGTACTCCGCCCGAGGATCGGATACAGGCGGAGTACGGTCGGGTTGGTTTTTCCCTAAAAACCAACCGGGCCCCTGGGGCGAAAATGCCAATAACTCTCAGACCGGGCGTCCGATTGACGCGCCGTCTGTTGCGTTGAGATCCTGTTGTCGATACGGAACTTTTGGATACATCAACTTCGGACTACGTGTCAGTTGATGTATCAGCCTCTCGGCTCGTGGAGTGGACCCCCCCTAAACGAGCTCGCTGTGTGCGGGAACCCTAGCGCTGGCTGTGACTTCGACGACAGAGCAGAGATCCTCCGTGGACTGCGACGACGGCAGAGCAGAGATCCTCAGTGTACTGCGACGACGGCAGAGCAGAGATCCTTCGTGGACTGCGGCGACGACTGTGCAGAGATCCTCAGTGGACTGCGTCGACTACTGCACTCAGCGATCCTACGTGGATCAGTGCTACAGGTTCTGTGTGAGCCTGATCCTATGTGGGTCCTTACTACCGGTTCTGTGTGAGCCACTGCCTACAGGTTCTGTGTGAGCCTGATCCTGTGTGGGTCTTTTGCGGGGGTTAGTACCTATCGATCCTTCGTGGGTCCGACGACTTAGATGGATCAGTGATCATCTTTGACGTCATCTGAAAAAGTATACCTGGTTGAGCTGAATCTTATGTTACTCTCCTTTTTGGATTGTGTTGAACTATCCTATGTGGATTTACTGTTTACTCTCCTTTGTGGATTTGAGTCTTGATTTCCTGTATGGATTGAGTTGTTCTTGAGCTCGTGAGCAGAGCTAGAATTGGGGACTTAGGTATATGTATGGGCATATACCTAAGTCGAGTCAGAGGTTATTTCGTGATTGCACCTTTCTTTTGTGCTATATCCTTTGTGGATTTCGGGAGACCTTCGGGGGTCTCGGGGTCCTTACTGAGTAGTTTATACTCACCCCTGCACGGGCTATGCCCGCACCTTGTTGTGTTGGATGCAGACGACGGACAGCGCTGATCTCGGTTGGGGCGTGGAGCAGGACGGTACCTGGAGGCGGACCACTGGGCGGGACGTGCTCGGAGCGGACGTGGGACCCGAGGAGCCTGGAGGCTATCTGTACCCACCCTTCAGGTGGGATTGCCAGTTGACGACACGAGGCCGCCGTCTTTTCTTCAGTTGCTGTTCTTTACCTTTTCAGTTGTACTTTCAGTTGGGCTTGTATTCCGGCCCCCTTTACTTTTCTGCACTTGGTAGTTACTTTCCGCTTGTTGACTCTGTGGTGGTTGTTACTTATAAAGGCAATGCCTTCCCTGTTTACCGGGATTTTACGCCGTGGTGCTAGTCGCCAGCCCCTGGCCTATGGAAGGCGGGCTTGGGGTAGTCACGGCACGGGCCCCGAGGTCGGGTCGTGACAAATTGGTATCAGAGGTGGTCGGTTCTACCGTAGACTCTGATCGTCTTTTCTTTCTATATGAAGCAATAGTGTTTAGTGTATTGAGTGTGGTTATCAGTTCAGGGAGCCCAGTGTTGGTGCGGCGGCCGACGTATCCGTACACCAGGACCCTGACTCGTGATTTCCGACTTAATGCATGAAAACATTGATTGCGTGTGTGTTTCAAGTTTTCTTCGTGATTACTTGTGTCAGCTCACCGGGTATACTGATCTGCTTTATGAAAGTCTCAGGTTTTCCTTGTGATTACTTGTGCCAGCTCACCAGGTATATTGTTCTTACTATGGTGCTCTTGTTCTCCTTTTCAGGATGGCCCCGCGACGACAGCCAGCTAGGGTTCCGAGTGTAGGGCGCGACGGCAGCCCACCGAGCGACGAGGCCTCGGTGCAGGGCCCTTTGCCAGCAGTGGCACCGGCGGTAGCTTTACCCGCCGAGCCACCGATGCTGCTAGTACCAGACGCTGACGATGCACGTCACCTCAGGGAACTGCATGAGTTTCAGAGCCAGCGACCGCCCAGGTTTCGCGGTGAGGCGGACCCCCAGGCCGCCGAGGACTGGCTAGAGGCGGTGGTACGGATCTTTAGGCTAGTGAGGACACCAGCGGATCTCATGGTGATTCTCGCGGCGAGACCTAGCGCAGGGCGGCAGGTAGCTGAGTCTTCGGCAGCAGGTAGCCGACGGATGACTCTCGGGTCCAGGAAGACCAGACCCCCATGCAGACGGCCTCAGGACACCGACTCAGCAGTGCGGGGCACACAGCGGAGTGCCAGCCTTCCAAGAGGCAGGCTGTGCTACTCCTGCGGCGGGCAGGGTCACATGGCTCGTGACTACCTGACTCGCCGATCAGAGGAGCAGCAGTTGGTGGAGGGGCCACCCAGGCAGAGGCAGAGGGTCGACCGTGGCGGTCCGCAGGGAGGAGGCGGACGAGGCAGAGGAGCTGGCCGAGCAGTGGGTGGTGGGCGACGCTTCCAGGCTCTACCCCCACCACCACCAGGAGGGCCACCTCGACCACAGGGAGCTGGCGGGCAGGGGCAGGCCCAGCTCTAGGCAGTGGAGTCCTACGACCCCGACATGCCCGAGATGATTCGAGGTACGATCTGTGTCTATTCCACCCTTGATGCAGTACTTATAGACATAGGAGCGAGTCACTCTTTCATAGCCTCTGCCCTTGTTCAGAGCTCGGAGATTCCGACTGAGCCGTTGGCTCGATCCTTACGGCTAGAGACTCCTACGGGAGCAGACTCGACGATTACGCACTGGTGCCGGCAGTGTGAGCTTACTCTAGGAGGTGAGAGCTTCGGCTGGGATCTCCTTGTAGCGGCGTCGAGGCCTTACGACGTCATCTTGGGCATGGATTGGCTATCCACGGTTCATGCCCAGATCGACTGTTTTAGGCGCAAGGTGCGATGTGTTCGCGCCAACGGGAGCAGGTTTACCTTCACCGGCGAGAAGGGAACCTTTGCAGCACAGGATGGACTTCCGCGGAGGAGAGTGCAGCCCATCTCTCATCAGTTGGCTAGCCTCATCCTAGGAGCAGTGGACGTGCGGAGTCCAGTTTTTCCTGCAGTGGTGGACCAGTACGTGGACGTCTTTCCCGACGACGTTCCAGGGCTACCTCCTCATAGAGAGGTAGACTTTTACATCGACTTGTACCCCGGAACAGCCCCGATATCTACTCCAGCATACCGGATGGCCCCCGCCGAGCTTCGAGAGCTGCGGGTACAGTTGGAGGACTTGCAGAGCAAGGGGTTTATCCGACCTAGTGTTTCACCCTGGGCTTCCCCGATTTTGTTCTCCAAGAAGGCGGACAGGAGCTTGCGACTGTTTGTCGACTATCGTCGCCTGAACCAGGTGACAGTGAGGAACAAGTATCCGCTGCCACGGATTGATGACCTCTTCGATCAGCTCAAGGGAGCGCGGTGGTTCTCGAAGATAGACCTCCGGTCAGGCTATCATCAGCTCAGAGTTCGAGACGAGGACGTGCAGAAGACGGCCTTCAGGTGTCGGTATGGCCATTATGAGTTCTTGGTTATGCCGTTCGGCGTAACCAATGCTCCAGCAGTGTTCATGAGCCTCATGAACAGGATCTTCCAGCCATACCTCGACCGATTTGTCGTGGTCTTCATTGACGACATTTTGGTATACTCGACGACTGAGGAGGAGCATGCCTACCACCTGCGAGTTGTGCTAGACACGCTCCGAGAGCACCATCTTTATGGCAAGCTCTCAAAGTGCCAGTTCTGGTTACGTGAGGTCCACTTCTTGGGGCACGTCATCTCTGAGGCGGGAGTTGCAGTGGATCCCGCGAAGATCGAGGCAGTGCTAGCTTGGGAGCCACCCAGGAGCGTGACGGAGGTGCGGAGCTTCTTGGGCCTAGCCGGATACTATCGGAGATTCGTGCCAGACTTCTCCAGAGTTGCGGCACCACTCTCAGCGTTGACGAAGAAGGGGAAACCCTTCGTGTGGTCAGACAGATGTCAGCAGAGCTTCCAGGAGCTGAGGCAGAGGTTGACCAGCGCACCTATCTTGAGGTTGCCTGAGGAGGGAGTTGGATACGTAGTTTACTGCGATGCGTCAGGGACTGGACTCGGGTGCGTCCTGATGCAGGAGCGGGCCGTGATCGCCTACGGATCACGTCAGTTGAGGCCGCATGAGTAGAACTACGACACTCATGACCTGGCGTTAGCAGCAGTGGTCTTCGCTCTGAAGACTTGGTGGCACTATCTGATGGGCGAGCGCTTCATAGTCTTTTCTGACCACCAGAGTCTCAGGTATATCTTCTCTCAGAAGGACCTGAACCTAAGACAGCGGAGATGGCTTGAGTTCCTCCAGGACTATGACTTTGAGATAGTCTATACTCCTGGGAAGGGGAACGTGGTAGCCGATGCCCTCAGCAGGAGGACGGGCATTCAGCTACTTGAGGAGGCGACGGAGCAGCTAGCCTCCTTACAGATATCCTTCGTGGATAGAGACGGAGCAGCCTTTCTTCAGTCTCTCACAGTCTCTTCTCCACTTCTACAGCGGGTCAGAGAGGCTCAGCGTGGGGACGCTGACTGTGAGACCCGGCGTGCAATGATATCCTCAGGTCAGGCGCCTGATGGTTTCTCCCTTGGAGCAGAGCACGACATCCTTTTCAGAGGACGTACCTTCGTACTAGTCGCTTTACGAGAGGAGGTGCTGAGAGAGTTTCACACTTCTCCCTTGGCGGTGCATCCCGGAGTGGCGAAGATGTACCAGGATCTCAGACGACAGCACTGGTGGCCGGGCATGAAGAAAGCTATGGCAGAGTTCGTTTCACGATGCCTCACCTGCCAGCAGGTGAAGGCAGAGCATCAGGTACCAGCAGGCTTGGTACAGCCCTTGGAGGTCCCGGAGTGGAAGTGGGATGGCATATCTATGGACTTTGTGACTGGACTTCCACGCACTTCCAGAGGTCACGACTTCATTTGGGTGATTGTCGACCGACTCACCAAGTCGGCACACTTCTTACCCATCAGAGAGCAGGGCTCAGTGGAGAGCTTGGGACGTCTTTACGTCCAGGAGATCGTACGGCTTCACGGTGTGCCATCGTCTATCGTCTCCGATCGAGATGCTCGTTTCACTTCCCGGCTTTGGAAGGGGTTGCAGGAGGCGTTCGGGACGCGGCTCCATCTGAGCACAGCCTTCCACCCTCAGACGGATGGTCAGACGGAGAGGACCATACAGACACTCGAGGACATGCTCCGTGCATGTGTTCTCGACTTTGGTCGCAGCTAGGAGGACCACCTACCCTTGGTGGAGTTCGCGTACAACAACAGCTACCACTCCACCATCGGGATGGCACCATACGAGGCGTTGTACGGCAGACCCTGCAGATCACCGTTGTGCTGGACAGACCCTGGGGAGTCAGCACTCGTGGGACCAGAGATGGTCCGAGCCACGACAGAGAAGGTCCAGATCATCCAGGAGAGGATGAGTACAGCTCAGAGCCGACAAAAGTCATATGCTGACAGGAGGCGGAGGCCACTAGAGTTCGAGGATGGCGACCACGTCTTTTTGCGTGTCTCACCTCGACGTGGTTTACGGAGATTTGGCCGAGGCGGCAAGTTGTCTCCACGCTTCATCGGGCCTTTCCAGGTCCTCAGCAGGATAGGAGAGGTGGCTTATCGCCTGGCTCTACCACCTCAGTTGCACCGGGTGCACGACGTCTTTCACGTGTCTCAGCTGAGGAGATACGTGCACGACCCGACGCACATCATCGACTTTGGGGAGCTGGACGTGGACGATGGGGCGAATTTTGCGGAGGTCCCAGTGGAGATCGAGGATCGACATGAGTGGGTCCTACGTGGGCGGTCGATTCCTCTTGTGCGCGTCAGATGGCAGCACGAGAACCTCCAGGAGAGCACTAGGGAGCGGGAGGCTCAGATGCGTGCTCAGTACCCCCATTTGTTCCCCTAGTTTTTGATGTATCTTTACGGGGATGTAAAGCCCTGAGGTGGGAGTAATGTAAAGACCCTCAAATTTCAAGGAAATTTTTTTCTTAATTTTCTTTGGAATTTTACAAGAGCACAGCTTCAGACGGCACCTGATTCCGAGGCCCGGTGTGCCCGGAATCAATTTCCGAAGTTTGGCTCGGGTACGTTCAGTGAACGGACGAGCGGGTTTTTCTATCTTTTGAACCGGTGCCCGGAATCAAATTCTGAGGGCACCGATGAAATCGCAGCGCCGGTATTTGCTTAGAAACGCCTCTTCCGGAGTTGCGTTTTCTCAGACGTGGTTTTTAAATTTTGGGGCTTTAAGACAGAAATAAAATAAAATTTGTGCGACAACTTTATTTTATTTCCCTTAAGCTGCTTGGAAGTCACTTGGAAGCCACTTGAACTGAGTTAAAGCGGATAGGGTGCTATCCGGAAATATCCTACCCTCTTGGTAGGATATTTGTGAGGCAGGGCCTGCACGAGCCCCGCCGTTTCTTTCGCTAAGTAACGCACTCGCGAAAACCCGTCAAAGTAACTGAAAAGTCAACCGACGCGTTTTCTTTATTTCTTAACAGACCATTTAATTGGGCGGTTTATTTCGTGAATTAAATGGGCTGTTTCATTCGTTGAATTAATTCAACGAATTTAATGGGTCGTTACTTACGCGTTTTGCGTTTGTTGGCAAAATAATAAAATAGACAAACTTGTCTATTTTGGAGGATCCTCCTGTTGTGCGAGATCCTCTAAACCTCCACCCTCCCCGCGAAGAACGCGAAGAACGCGAAGAACGCGAAGAACGCCGGAACTGGAATTCGACGACGCACGATCCGCGACGTCAACAAACTTTTCCGCGACCTTCTCCTTCTTCTTCTACGGTGCCTCTTCTTCCGCGGCGGACCTACGATCAGCGGTTAAGGGTGAGAATCGAATATTCTAATTCTCCCCTTTTTATAATTCGATATCAACGGATTTAAATTAATTAAATCCATTTGATCTTGATCCGAAGATCGTCGACGCGACGTTTTTCCCGCGGTGCGACGAACGTCTCCTCCGCAACGACGCGACGATCCCCTCCTTCCGCGACGAGCGATTCCGCGACGACCTCACGTCCGACGACGACAAGGTAAGGGTTGTTGGAGTATTTTATTCCCCGTGTTTATTCTTTTAAAATAAAGAACCTGATCTCCGAACAATTTTAATTTAATTAAAATTGTTGTTGATTATTTTCTTTTCCTCCCGTTGTTATGACTAACGCGGAGGGTGCGGATCTAACGAACAAGACCCGGCAACCCTCCGCCGATCTTTTGTTGTGCGGATTTGGCGGACGACGACGAACCGTGCGGCAAGGGCGATCCGTTGATCCCGCAGTGAAGATCGGCCCCCGGGAGGAGCAACGGCGCAGACGGGAGGCAAAACGGGCCACCGGAGCAACTCCGGCGGCCCGCGAAAGGCGGCGGCGGCGCGGGTCGCCGGCGCGGCGGCGCCGGCGTGCCGCCGTGGAGGAGATTCGCCGCGGCTGAAGCCGCGGCGGCGGCGGCCGGTTCCGCGGCCGCGCGGAACCGGGGAGGGACGCGGCCGCCCGGCCGCGTCCGCGTGACAGGCGGCCCCCCGCGGGGCCACGTTCCACCTAAGTCGGGGTCAAACCCGCGGCGCCCCTTCGGCCGCTCGGCCGAAGCCGAGCCGGCCGGTCCGGTCGGCCGGGCCGCGCCCAGGCCGGACCGGACCCGGCCTAGCCGGGTCGGGCCGGGTCGGGCCGACCCGGTTCGGGTCGACCCGGTTCGGCCGACCCAGGGGTGGTTCGGGCCGGGTCGCCCCGGGCCCAGAACCCCCGTTTTCGGGCCTTCTTCGGTCTTTTGCCCATATCATGGGCCTGAGACCTCCGATTGACGAACCGTCAGCGGCTACGCGATCCTTGGATCGATACGGTCGTTTCTGTATATTATACTCAAGGTTTCGGAAGACTTTGGGTTCGGCCGGGTTGGTTCGTACACGAAACCAACAGGGCCCTCGGAGCGGAAACGCTCATAACTTGAGCTACGGACGTCCGATCGACGCACCGTCAGCTGTGGTAGTTTCCTCTAAGTGAGACGGAACTTTTGGCATACTCCGCCCGAGGATCGGATACAGGCGGAGTACGGTCGGGTTGGTTTTGCCCTAAAAACCAACCGGGCCCCTAGGGCGAAAATGCCAATAACTCTCAGACCGGGCGTCCGATTGACGCGCCGTCTGTTGCGTTGAGATCCTGTTGTCGATACGGAACTTTTGGATACATCAACTTCGGACTACGTGTCAGTTGATGTATCAGCCTCTCGGCTCGTGGAGCGGACCCCCCCTAAACGAGCTCGCTGTGTGCGGGAACCCTAGCGCTGGCTGTGACTTCGACGACAGAGCAGAGATCCTCCGTGGACTGCGACGACGGCAGAGCAGAGATCCTCAGTGGACTGCGACGACGGCAGAGCAGAGATCCTTCGTGGACTGCGGCGACGACTGTGCAGAGATCCTCAGTGGACTGCGTCGACTACTGCACTCAGCGATCCTACGTGGATCAGTGCTACAGGTTCTGTGTGAGCCCGATCCTATGTGGGTCCTTACTACCGGTTCTGTGTGAGCCACTGGCTACAGGTTCTGTGTGAGCCCGATCCTGTGTGGGTCTTTTGCGGGGGTTAGTACCTATCGATCCTTCGTGGGTCCGACGACTTAGATGGATCAGTGATCATCTTTGACGTCATCTGAAAAAGTATACATGGTTGAGCTGAATCTTATGTTACTCTCCTTTGTGGATTGTGTTGAACTATCCTATGTGGATTTACTGTTTACTCTCCTTTGTGGATTTGAGTCTTGATTTCCTGTATGGATTGAGTTGTTCTTGAGCTCGTGAGCAGAGCTAGAATTGGGGACTTAGGTATATGTATGGGCATATACCTAAGTCGAGTCAGAGGTTATTTCGTGATTGCACCTTTCTTTTGTGCTATATCCTTTGTAGATTTCGGGAGACCTTCGGGGGTCTCGGGGTCCTTACTGAGTAGTTTATACTCACCCCTGCACGGGCTATGCCCGCACCTTGTTGTGTTGGATGCAGACGACGGACAGCGCTGATCTCGGTTGGGGCGTGGAGCAGGACGGTACCTAGAGGCGGACCACTGGGCGGGATGTGCTCGGAGCGGACGTGGGACCCGAGGAGCCTGGAGGCTATCTGTACCCACCCTTCAGGTGTGATTTCCAGTGGATGACACGAGGCCGCCGTCTTTTCTTCAGTTGCTGTTCTTTACCTTTTTAGTTGTACTTTCAGTTGGGCTTGTATTCCGGCCCCCTTTACTTTTCTGCACTTGGTAGTTACTTTCCGCTTGCTGACTCTGTGGTGGTTGTTACTTATAAAGGCAATGCCTTCCCTGTTTACCGGGATTTTACACCTTGGTGCTAGTCGCCAGCCCCTGGCCTGTGGAAGGCGGGCTTGGGGTAGTCACGGCACGGGCCCCGAGGTCGGGTCGTGACATAATGTATGGGAATTAGTAAGCCCAAATGAAATCACTATAAATTCACAATTCCCAAACCTCCTAAGGATGGTTGTATTTGGTATATCCTCCTTATTAACCATCAATGCATGATATCTATAATAAAGATTGATCTTGGAAAAGTATTAACCTCCTAAAAATTGATCAAAAAAATCATGGATACAGGTTATATGAAACATGTTCATTATAGTGATTATTTTATGTTCCTGATAATAAATGAATATTTGCATTGAAACATATTTATTCTTAACAAAATGAATGGGTGAACCCAAAGGTGATGCACATGGATGTTTAAATTCATTAGGAAAATTCATTTAGATTTTATTATTCATTTAATATATCTCAATCGGGGTCACTCCATAAGGAGTATTTGAAATATAATTAGACCTTGGTATGAGCTCTATTGAAAACTCACATTCATGATTCAGAGGAATACAAGGAAAATTTTCTAGAAATAAATCAAACATTCTCATAAAACAGGTATATCTTTTATGTTGATATTCTCTCCCACTATCTGAGATAATCATCTATTTTAAATAGGAGTCAATACCCATATAATGGATGTAATTTTCATTGGGAGTTCATATATATCTCTACACTGATAGATCTACATAGGTTGGTTCATAATATCAAACATGACTTCCCTTCCTCAATAATTGATGTGTGATTTTTGTAAAGACAAACAATACATGCCTAAGATAGCAGAAAATTCAACTAGAGAGAGAATAATGAAATTTTTTGGAGGCACATTCCTAAAAACATAAATCATAAAAGAATCATATACTTTATATGCAATCATCATACCATTTTTAGTTTTCATATATAATTAAAATTATAATAATTTTGAGTAGTAATTAGTATTCCTAGATACATTTCATGATTTAATTGAATTCATATAACTAACCTCAAATAAGATACTTCAATATTTGAGTGTACCTGTCACCACCTCATATTAATTGTTCTATCTTTAATCCCTTAATAAAACCAAAATGGTTAGTATGACCCTCAAGTATCATTAATTAGAGTAATAAATCATATAATGATGAAAATATTTCATAGTATATATAAATATTAACACCTTCTTTCAATATATGAAACCTTATGATTAACATACGCCATTCATGATCATCATCTATTCAAATCCTTAGTAATTGTTAATAAATAAAATGTGAATTAAACCTATCATATCCCTCAAGGGTTCCTAACCAAGTTCATAGTAAGGGGACACTCACATTGCACTATAATGATAGTTGAGATATACTCAATCAACTCTTTTCGACATTATTACCCCTAGATGCATCTGTAACATAACCAAAACCACTTATAGTATACAGACATGGATGTTTTTATAGAAAAACCACACTTCTTTATTTAACAAAACACAGGATGTTATTTTGTACATAAGATTATCCAAAGGGTTTTCCCTAAACTTTTCTCATCTGAAGTACCAAAGGTAACTAAACTAGACTATGATACAAACTATAGAGACCCTATATTTACCTACACAAATATTACATCACTTTAGATGAATATTCAATACATAAAATTATGATACACTCCATAACCATAATTTTTTAATGTCTTTGGAGTCTATATACATGAACATTTTATTTTGGTAAATTATTTAAAAAATCTCATCATTTTCTTCTCACTTTATACCCTTCTTGAGATACCTTACATAAAACCATTTCCATAACAAGGGGAAAAGAAACATAAGAAGGGGTTATCTAAGATGCTCATAAAGGGTAAACATGGGATATATATATTGATGCTAATATGAAAGAATATGATAAGAATAAGTGTATGAGATCATGACCAAAAATTACTAAGTTCATAACCAATCTATCAAAGATCATAAACATGAGTCTCTATATCATAATTTATCATTTTAAAAGAGTTGAATTATAAGAGTGACAAAACTTCATAAATCAATAATTTATCATATGTTCATATCTTAATCATATTATAAAAGTGTGGCACTATCATAATTATATAAATTATTTAATATATCAATGTAAATTACTAAGGCCACAAAATCATAGTGGATCAGGCATCACTACTTGTTTCATATATCATAACAGATCAAGAATCATCACATGTTTCCCATAGTGGATTAGTCATCAACACTTTTTACCCATAGTGCATCAAGTAAATCGATTTTTCCCCATAATTATATCATGAGATATAAAAATTTATCTAATGAATTGAAGGAATATATAATTCTAGTCATACCCATCATATAATGTAAACCATACTTATGTGTGCCATGATATCATTAAACTATGTCATGTTATCATATCATAACCCATGAATAGAAAATGTATTTCATAAACACCTCATCAATTCATCATAGAATAACCCATGGAAAAAAGTGGATTTCATAAACATCTCATAATCATAATGATAAACAATCTAGATAAATAATAATTATGATATCATTATATCATATCCCCAGAAAATAATAATTAATACGAAGTATATTATCATATATGAAAATTACATTAAAAGTTCACTAGAATATTTCTTAAAGAAATTGACCTTTTAATTTATAAAGTGATTCACTAAAATATAAAAAAAATTAAATAATATAGAGAAAAATTATTTTAAAATAACCCTGGTCACTTGTAAATAAATCATCAAAAAATTTAGTGGTCATGTTGGTGGAATTTTTTTTTCAAATGGTGTATACTAAAATAAGTCTTTCTCTCACATTTTTTTAAAAAGTCAAAAGTACCGCGTTTGGAAAATGAAAAGAAGAGTACCTAGAAATAATTTTTTAGAAAGTAAAAAATGGGAACAATTTACTTTTAATAATTTTATTATAATAATCATAAAAACTATTTAGATCATTTTAATGAAAACATAAACAAGGAAGAAAAATATTATTGACCGAATAGTAAAACATAGTTAGTTTTCCTTAAAAACATTATTTCGGTCTCTTGAGTACATAAAATGAGGAAAATGAAATGAAAACATGTATTTTTTTCAAATAAATAGAGTATAATAAAAATTAGACAGATTTATTATATAATGATCATATAATTTTCTTCAATGAAAATTCAAGGTTATGTACTCCCCAATAAATTGGAATTGAGACTTCAATCACTTATCTCAAGTCTCATATTTCTTCATATAAATTTTGAAGTCCTATATAATAATTATATATTTATTATACATGTTTTATAAAACCATGCTACGATATATCATACCATATATTATTTACATATAACATCTTATCACTCATTTATTAACAATTTGTTATTAAAATCACTATTTTGGGTGATAACAACTTCATTTTTCTTGCATAATATTATTTGGAAAACCTGATCCTTATAAATTGATCATGGTTTAATCATGTACATAATTTTTACCATGATATAACTATAATATGTATTCAATATATGTAAATATTTGGAGTCATCCATAAAATTTAGAGATAGAAAATTGAATTACAGCATTCTTGGAGACGATAGGTTGTATGTATAAATGAACATGGTTTTCACTTTTTGATAGATGTAATGAAAGAAAGGAAAATAGTGATTAACATTTAAAAAATGATTATCATATCATATATATCATGTATATTCATTAATTATATCCTCATTACCATCCATGTAAATTTTGAATGAAAAATTATTCATATCGCTTAGTGGATACGGTAGTCCACAGGTACGTGTGAGTGATGTTATCATTTTCAAATAAATCGGAAGAAGTGTCACGATCCATCCCCCAGGGTTCGTGCTGTGACTAACCCAAGCCCGCCTTCCATAGGTGAGGGGTTAGCGACTAGAACCAAAATGGCATATCCTTTAAACGGGAAAGTTTTTCCTTTAAACCTATATAAACACACAATCCAAGAACACAACAAGAAGCAAAAAACGAAGTAAAACTATAGTAGTAAAGGTTTGTACTAAAATTAAATGGGTATGGAACACAGGCCCAACTGAAAGGTAAACCTACAACTAAAAAAATAAAATAGGTTCTAGAATCATCCACTGAGGGTCCAACCTGAAAGGTAGGTACAGCTCGTCTCCACTGCTTTCCATGTCATTCAATCTTCTCTATGTACTGCCTGTTCTTGTCTCCCTCAAGTCTCAGCCTAGCTGCTCGTCATCTTCACAAGACACAACATGGTGCGGGTGAAGCATGTGAAGGGGTGAGAATAACAATAACCAGTAGGGACCCCAAGACCCCTGAAGTTCTCACTGAATTCCACAAATTATAACCACAAATCAAGATCTCAATCACAAATCACAAAGAATAAGACTCAACTCAAACTTGGTTTAAGTAAATCACTGAAGTACAGATGATTAAATGATAAGCTTGATCATATTATTTTGCTGAGAAGTGCTATTTTTGATTATACTGAGTCTGACCCACATAGGATTGATATAGACTAACCCCTGCAAAACCCACACAGAATCTGACCTACCCAGAGTCAATAGGTACTAACCCCCACTAACCCACATAGGATCTAACCCACATATAAACAGTATGCACTAAACCACACTGGATTGCTGAGTGATGACCCACATAGGATCTGACCCACATATTATCGTTATTATAACGACCCATACATTACATACATTGTTATTAATTCAAAATTGAAGCATACTTATTACAACATATAACAAAACCATGAAAGGACCATATAGGTATAGTGTCTTTAGAAACTGTGAAACATAAACAACTGGTTCATAAATAATCTACGTTGTCTCCCATTTATTTCATCACATATAGAGTTCCTTTTTGGAATATCCTACTTAATATCCTTCTTCTTGACCTGGGGGAAAATAAAACATACAAAAGGGTGAGCTCAAATGCTCAGTAAGGGTAAACAAAAGAAATATCCAACATAACATTTTGAAAATCTTATCCTGCAAAAGAGATCATAATATGGGATAAATCATAGAAGTGAAATTTAATCCCAATAATCATAACATAAAACATTAAGCTTTGTGTCATACACACATAATCATAGAGAATCATTTCTTATTAGTCAAGACTCATTTCCAAGACTATCTTAGCGAACAAAGTTCATTTCTGAACCGAGTTCACTCTTCGTTTCAGTCATGTTTCACTGAACCGGTTTAACCTGCCATTCCAGCCATGTCTATCTCATGAGATATAAATCTTTACCCAATAAATTGGATGGAGATATAGGTCCCACCCATCTCATAATGATACCATTCTTATGTGTGCCACAAAATCATAAATCATACATCATAGCATAACCCATGTAATAAAAATGGGATTCTTAAACATCACGTCATCATAACATAATCCATAAAAGATAAAAGGATATCATAAAAGTAATTCCATAATAACATAATCAAATAAATGTAAAAACAGGTATAGAAACATAACCCTATATTATCTTAGATGGAAAATAATTTTGATAAAACACTTGAACTCCATTCTTGAGGAAAATATCCTTTCTACTTAAAAAAACATTTTCCTTTCTTAACATGTCATATAATTTTGAACTAAAAGAAGTTGATTAAAAATAAACTTGAAAACTTGTAAAGGAAGCTTCAGGGAAATAATGTTCTAAAAATCCATTCATGTCGTATAAGTTAAAAAAACATTCTTCCTGTACTTTGGCCGGAAAAGTCAAAAAGTACCTCGTACGAAAAACGACAAAAGATTCCTTTCATGTCTTTTACTAAAAAATCACCGAAGGGTAATATTGGATTTAAAAAATTGTATGTGGATGGAAATAATATTAAATATTGGCTAAAAATGGATGTGGATGATAAATATTCCCCATTAAATTCTGATGTAAAAACAATCTCGGATAAAAATTGAGATTGCGAGATTTTCCCTTACCATAGTTCCGATTTTCTTAGTAAGTCTATGAACCTCCTGTATAATGATTTAAATAATTTCATTGACTTATTCCAGAATCATACTAATTGTTATGATATCATATATGGTCATATTCTTAGCTTCTTATTAATAATATTTCATTGCTACTTGTTATTCGGGTGTTTATTACTTTTTGTTCTTATGCGTGTTTTGTCGAATAAATTATTATTCTTCTTTTTAGGTTATAGATACCTCATTTCCAGAATTTTATTGGTGTACTATATATAATATTAATTCATTCAATTCATTTGTAATCATTATGAAATGAAAATCATGTAGAACGAGTCGCATCACATCGTGGAGACGGTATTCCGTACGTACGCACGAGCGATGATATCGTTCCCATGATCGTGGAATTGTATTGGAGTGTATGTATACTATTTTATAATCAATATAACTTTATAATAATCATATATATTTATTTTTTACACCATTATACCCATCCAAGTAAGGTGGTGGTGGAAAATAGATTACACCACGGCGTGGAGACGGTATTCCATACGTACGCACGTGCGGTGATTTCGTTTTCTGTAGGATGTATATATGGTGAAATAGGGTTGTTTCATAATTATAATAACATATCAGTATATGAGTGATACTGATTTTTTTAATTAATAATTAAACAACTAAAAAATAATAAGTGGAAGAAGAAATAAAGTTGAAAGAATCGGTAACGGACATTACCTCTTCTTTGAAGCGCCTCTTTGAGACCTCCTTTTAGGGCACTAAAATTGGTCTTTGAATAAGACTAGGTCCTATAGGATGTTTCTAGGGAAGTTCAGAAGATAATTTGGAAGGGGTTTTCCGAGCATGAAGGCTCAAAGTTGTGTGAGGAAGAGAGGGAGGAGGTTCCCTTTTATAAGGGAGGAGAGGGGCACCATTGGAAAAACTAAAAATATTTTTTTATTATAAAGTCATATTCGGTTTTAAATAGCTCCAAATTGATTTATTTCGAATATAAGGTGGGGATGGGTCTAAATCCTCTCATCCAATATAATTTGTACAAGTTTAGGTTACTATTGTAACCTTGTCATTTAGATTTAACTTTAAGTTAGATAATTTTACTTTTACAGTGTCTTTTTGTTTTCTTACACTATAAGGTTAATAAACTTGCTATAACAAGCCAAAAGAAACCCAAGTTGTTTATTATTAATATATATAACCTTATCTAAGTCATTTGTCTGAACCTTAAATTTTTATGAATAAAATAACAATTAATAATATAATATTTGTTTTAAAAACTATTTTATGTCAATTTTGACACTATTTGGTCATTGATTTTTGTGAAAATCATACCAGAATGATTTGTTCAAAAAAAGTTAATTAAATAAATACTAACATGTCATATTAACAAAGAAAATTATTGGAATTCATAAAAAGTCTCAAATTACAAATATTTGGGTATTTATAACATCAATTATGTCAATATTTCATTAATAATATAATTACTACATCATAATTGTGTCATAAATAAATTAAATTATATAAAGTCTAAAAATTACAAATAAACCACCATTTTGAAGGAAAAATTTGTATCTTTCTAATGAATATTTATAGTCAAATTTATCTTATGTATAGCCCTATATTAAAAATGTTTTAGTTATTAAACATTGATTTTAACTATTTTAACTATTCTTGAAATAAATTAATAATAAATGTCATAATCTAATCCAAGTGGGCCTAAATGGTCATATTTTATTCCTATGGTTGTTTTTGGTCGAATTACACTTATCCATTAGAATTAGGACATGTTTTAGGGTAATAATAATATCATTTTTACCCTTAATTACCATATTTACTTTTAACCGTGGTAGATAAAAGTAAAAAGTTACTATTCACCAAAAATTATTTTCATCTCATTGAACCACATTTTACTTACTAACATCAACCGTTCCTATCGGATTTTTGAAACTCCAATTACAAAAGCGGTAAAATTAAGTTTTATGTAAATTTGCAAATTCTCCTAGGAGGTGGGTAAAAGACGGTGAAAAGTTCAATAAAATTTTTATATATGTAAAATTATTATAAAATGACTCCAATCAATTACATTGAACTTATATAGGTATTATGTATCAATTTTGACCTAAAATAAATTTAAATAAAATAAATAATTATTTAAATAAAAAAGTCGGGTTTTAAATAGTAACCCAGTGTTTTCACTATTCATCAAAAATTGAAAGTTTTCAGAAAAATACCAAAATTTCACCCTAAGATAATTTCGATATTCTGAATCCAAAAATGAATTCCATTTTGAAAAATAAAATTTACAAAATTTCAAAAAGTGGGTATTACTATTCATAACAGGTAGTTTTAATAATATTTTAATAGCATATCGTTGTTTAGTGAAATTCGGTATTGCGTACGACGCAAGCTATCGAGGAAGGTCGTGATTGCATGTAAAGCAAGCCAAGAAAGTGTTGTGTGTAGTGAAAGATTCCTTTTCTGATTTATATAACATAAAAACAAAATATTTCTCATAAAAGTCTCGGGTGTAACATTCTACCCCCCTTAAAATGAATTTCACCCTCGAAATTCGTCACTTTGTAACAAATAGATGAGGATACCTCTCCCTCACCATATCCTCAAGCACCCATGTAGCTTCTTCTAATTGGTGGTTCCTCCATAAAACTTTCCCCAAGAGAGTGGTCTTGTTCCGTAGGACTTCTTCACTATGATCCAGAATCTCTATCGGTTGTTCTTCATAAGAAAGATCTTGCTCCAGCGGTACAACTTCTAAGCTAAGTAAATGTGAAGGATGAGGTATGTACTTTCTCAGGAGAGATACATGGAACACATTGTGAACTCGGGAGAGATTCGGTGGAAGCGCCAATCGGTAAGCTACCTTCCCAACACGATCCAGTATTTCGAAAGGACCGATATACCTAGGGCTCAGCTTTCCCTTCTTTCCAAATCTCATTACTCTATTCCAAGGAGATATTTGTAAGAAAACTTTATCACCCACCTCAAACTCTAAGTCTTTTCTTCAGTTGTTGGCATAACTTTTTTGTCGACTCTGAGCTTCTCTTATGTGCTATTGAATAGATCAGAACATTTCTGCCATCTCATCAACAAGATCAGGTCCTAATAGCTTTCTTTTCCCAACTTCATCCCAGTAAGTTGGAGTCCTGCATTTCTTTCCATGGAGAGATTCATAAGGAGCCATCTGAAAACTAGAGTGAAAGCTATTATTATAAGAAAATTCCACCAAAGGTAGGTGTTGATCCCAACCACCTTTGAAATCCATAGAGTAATCTCTCAACATATCTTCTAGAGTTTGAATCGTCCTCTCAGAATGACCGTCTGTCTGAGGATGATAAGCAGTGATGAAACTCAACTCTATATCCAGAGTATGCTGAATACTTCGCCATAACTTTGAGGTAAACCTTGGATTCGGATCAGATATAATAGAAAGTGGTAATCCATGCAATCTTACCACTTCCTTTACATATATCTTGGCAAGCTGATCTAGAGAGAAATCCTCTCTAATAGCGATGATGTGTGCCGACTTTGTAAGACGATCATCTATGACCCAGATAGCATTATTGACTTTGGATGTTTTAGGAAGTCTAGTGACAAAGTCCATAGTGATGTTTTCCCATTTCCATTCTGGTATGGGTAATGGTTGTAACATCCCCTTAGACTTCTGTCTCTCATCTTTAACTTGTTGACAAACCAAGCATCTAGAGACATATCCAGCAACATCTCTTTTCATTCCATCCCACCAGAAGTAATCTTTCAGGTCCCTACACATCTTCGTGCTTTCAGGATGAATAAGGAATGAAGAACTATGAGCCTCATCCAACAGCTCCTTCATTAATTCGGTGATGGGAGGAACACAAACCCGATTCCTGAACTTTATTATCCCATCATAATCAAGGTTGAATTCAGGAACACTTCTCACCTTCTTTTGTAACTCTACATCTTCTTTCTGTGCCTCTTTAATCTTCACATGTATAGATGGTTGAACATTCATTTGAGAAAGATACGATTTGTCCCCTTCAATTATAATTCCAAGATCTATCCTTTGTAAATCCATAAATATTGTATCTTTTGTGATCCTCATCATGGATATGCTAGCATGGTCTTGTCGACTTAATGCATCTTCCACCTTGTTTGCTTTCCCAGGGTGGTAATGAATTGAGCAGTCGTAATCCTTAATCAGCTCCAACCATCTTCTTTGGCACATATTCAGCTCCTTTTGTGTGAAAATATACTTTAAACTTTTATGATCAGTATAAATATAACACCTTTCTCCATAAAGATAATGCCTCTAAATCTTTAATGCAAAGATTACCGCAGCTAACTTCAAATCATGAGTTGGGTAATTTTGCCCATGTATTTTCAACTATCGTGACGCATAAGCTATCACCATATCATTTTGCATAAAAACACACCCCAGCCCATTCTTGGATGCATCACTGTAGATCACAAACCTTTCTCCACTACAAGGAAGTGTGTGTACAGGTGCATTGGATAACCTTCTTTTCAACTCCTTGAAATTCTCTTCACATTCCTCCATCCAAACAAACTTAACTTTTTTCCAAGTCAACTTGGTGAGTGGATTATATAATCGCGAAACATCATTCACAAAACATTGATAATGTCCAGCCAAACCAAGAAAACTTCATATCTCAGTTACTGTTGTTGGTCTCGACCATATTTCGATAACCTCTGTTTTTGCTGGATCCATAGATATCGCCTCTTTTGAGATTATGTGACCCAAAAATGCAACTTTTTGAAGCCAAAATTCACACTTGGTAAATTTTTCATAAAGATTATCCTTTCTCAGGGTCTTCAATACAATTCTCAAGTGATCTTCATGTTCATCCTTGCTCTTTGAACAGACAAGAATATCGTCTATAAAGACTACCACAAACTGATCAAGATAGTCTCTAAAGACTCTATTCATCAGATCCATGAATATAGCAGGGGCATTAGTAAGACCAAATGGCATCACTATAAATTCATAGTGTCCATACCTTGTACGGAAAGCCGTCTTTGGTATATCCTCCCTTTTGACCCTTAATTGATGATACCCTGAACGAAGATCAATCTTGGAAAAGTATTGAGTTCCGCATAGTTGGTCAAATAAGTCATTAATGTGTGGGAGAGGATATTTTTTCTTAATAGTGATCTTGTTAAGTTCTCGATAATCGATGCAGAGTCTCATTGATCTATCTTTCTTCTTAACAAACAGAACAGTTTCTCCACAAGGTGGTGCAATAGGGCATATGAATCCCTTATCAAGATTCTCTTGGCGTTTCTTCTTCAATTCCTGCATCTCAATTGGGTCCATTCTATAAGGTGTCTTTAAAATAGGAAAAGCACCCGATATGAGTTCTATTGAAAACTCAACTTCACGATTTGGTGGGAGACCCAGCAATTCCTCCAGAAAGACGTCGTCAAACTCCCGTACAATGGTCATATTCTTAATCATGAGTTTTTCTCCAACCATTTGAGATAAATAACCTTCATTTAGTGGAATCAAGACCCATAAGATGGAAGAAATTTCCACTGGAAGGTTATGTTCATCCTTGCATCGATAGATGATCATAGATTGATCTGGAATATGAAATGTGACTTCCCTTCTTTGGCAATTGATATGAGCTCCATATAGAGAAGGCCAATCCATGCCAAGAATCGCATCAAATTCCACTATAGGAAGGATCACAAGATTTGTAGGAAGCACTTTCCCACAAAATTCAATCGGAGAAGAATTATGAACTTTTGATGCTACTGTTGTGCCATTAGGGGTTGTCACAGCTAACTCAACATCTAATTGTTGAGGTAATACGGTGATACCCTTAGAAAATTCTTCAGAAATAAAAGAGTGGGTGGATCCAGAATCAAATAAAATATTTTCTACTTTAGATTGGATGGTAAGTGTACCTTTCACCACTTCGTTATCGTACTCCACATCGCTGATAGAAATTTCATGCAACTTTCCTTTGTCTTTAGCCTTAAGAGTTTGTTGACGTCGATCATCATCAACAACCCTTGGATTAGGGAATTGATTGGGATAATGCCCCATTTCCTTGCACTTGAAACATTGAAGTGCAGTAGGTTCATTTTGTGTATCCCTTCCTTTGTTTGAATCATTAGACATATTCTTCCCATTATTTCGACATTCAATTGCTCGATGACCTTATTTTCCACACTTATAACATTTTCTTATCCCCTTAAGACAATTTCCTCTATGTTTCCTTCCACACTTTGAGCATAAGGGAAAACTCATCTTCTTTTCAGTGTGGTCTTTAGATTTTCCTTTGAATTCCATTTTCCTCTTCTTATCAAACCCATGTGACAGATGGGTTACACAGATCTCCATCTCAACCTTGATAGCACATCGAACAATTTCCTCATAGCTATTGAAGTCCCTTATGGCTAACGCCCTTCGAAGGCTTCGTTTTAAGCCACTAAAGAATCAATCGATCTTACTCTCGGGTTGGATAATAATCCCAGAAGCGTACCTTGCAAGTCTTGTAAAATTTTCTTCGTAGGTACCAACATATTCATCAACCTTTTTCTTTATTTCAAGAAACTCCTTCTCTATCTTTGTTCGAAGAATACGAGGGAAGTACTTATTGAAAAATAAGTTCTTGAACTCGTCCCATTCCATGGACTCAATTTCATCTCTTGGCCACTTATTCTTGATAAGATTCCACCATTGATCAGATTCACCTTCTAAACGATAAACTGCTAAGATGACTTTATCATGTTCAAAACATTTAAGAACAGAAAATATCTTTTTAGTGGTACTGATCCATTGTTCAGCCACTAATGGATCAGAAGACCCGCTGAATGAAGGTGGACGCTGCCTCATGAAGGATTCAATAGAATATTGCTCATTCCTTTTCTCATTTGGAATTCCTGCATGATTCATAGCTTGAGAAAGTATTGTGAGCATGGCTACAATATTTTTCATTCCAACTCCCATAACGTTTGGTTGCTCAGGGGGACAATCATTACATTGCCCATCGCATTCCCATTAACATGGTTCCTTCGGTTTCTATCCATTGACTAAAACCAAAAAGAATAGCATGAGCAACACTAATTATAATAGGAAAACCACATAATCAAGAATAAAATTTCACACTTAAGGTCTTATCATAGGTTATTCATGTCCATTTCTAAAACACTAAGATTGTGTTCTATGCTTAGACTTATCCTTAGGGTTCTTACTAAGGCTTTCACATCCTAGTTTCCAAATGTTGACTATACCTTTCCTCTGATACCAACTATAATGAACTATACTTTACAAACATTGTTATTACTTCAAAATTGAAGCATACATATCACAACATATAACAAAACCATGAAAGGACTGTATAGGAATAGTGTCTTTAGAAACTGGGAAACATAAACAACTGGTTCATAAATCATCTATGTTGTCTCTCATTTATTTCATCATATCTAGAGTTCCTTTTTGGAATATCCTACTTAATATCCTTCTTCCTAACCCGGGGGAAAATAAAACATACAAAAGGGTGAGCTCAAATGCTCAGTAAGGGTAAATAAAAGAAATATCCCACATAACATTTTGAAAATCTTATCCTGCAAAAGAGATCATAACATGGGATAAATCATAGAAGTGAAATGTAATCCCAATAATCATAACTTAAAACATGAATATTTGTGGCATACACACATAATCATAGATAATCATTTCTTATTAGTCAAGACTCATTGCCAAGACTATCTTAGCGGACAAAGTCCATTTCTGAACTGAGTTCACTCCTCGTTTCAGTCCTGTTTCACTGAACCGGTTTATCCTTTAGTTCTAGCCATGTCTATATCATGAGATAAAAATCTCTACCCAATGCATTAGAGGGAGATATAGGTCCCACCCATCTCATAATGGTACCATTCTTATGTGTGCCACAAAATCATAAACCATACATCATAGCATAACCCATGTAATAAAAATGGGATTCTTAAACATCACGTCATCATAACATAATCCATAAAAGATAAAAGGACATCATAAAAATAATTCCATCGTAACATAATCAAATCAATGTAAAAATAGTGATAGAAATAGAACCCTATATTATCTTATATGGAAAATAATTTTGATAAGTCACTTGAACTCCATTCTTGAGAAAAATATCCTTTCTACTTCAAAAACATTTTCCTTTCTTAACATGTCATATAATTTTTAACTAAAATAAGTTGATTAAAAATAAACTTGAAAACATGTAAAGTAAGATTCATGTAAATAATTTTATAAAAATCCATTCATGCCGTATAAGTTAAAAAAACATTATTCCTGTACTTTGGTCGGAAATGTCAAAAAGTACCTTGTACGAAAAACGACAAAAGATTCCTTTCATGTATTTTACTAAAAACTCACTGAAGGGTAATATTGGATTTAAAAAAATTTAGGTGGATGGAAATAATATTAAATATTTACAAAACATGGATGTGTATGATAAATATTCCCCATTAAATTCTGAAGTAAAAACAATCTCGGATAAAAATTGAGATTGTGAGATTTTCCCTTACCTTAGGTCCGATTTGCTTCGTAAGTGTCCGAACCTCCTGTATAATGATTTAAATAATGTAATTGAATGATTCCAGAATCATACTCATTGTTATGATATCATATATGGTCATATTTATAGCTTCTTATTAATAATATTTCATTGCTACTTGTTATTCGGGTGTTTATTACTTTTTGTTCTTTTGCGTGTTTTGTCGAATAAATTCTTATTATTCTTTTTAAAATATAGATACCTCATTTCCAGAATGGTATTAGTGTACTATATATCATATTAATTCATTCAATTCATTTTTAATCATTATGCAATTAAAATCATGTAGAACGAGTTGCATCACATCGTGGAGACGGTATTCTGTACGTACGCACGAGCGATGATATCGTTCCCATGATCATGGAATTTTATTGGAGTGTATGTATACTATTTCAGAGTCAATATAACTTTAAAATAATCATATATATTTATTCTTTACACCATTATACCCATCAAAGTAAGGTGGTGGTGGAAAATAGATTACACCACGGCGTGGAGACGGTATTCTGTACGTACGCACCCGCGGTGATTTCATTTTCCGTAGGATGGATAGATGGTGAAATAGGGTTGTTTCATACTTGTAATAACATATCAGTATATTATTGATACTGATGTTATTAATTCATAATGAAACAACTAAATAATAAGAAGTGGAAGAAGAAATAAAGTTGAAAGAATCGGTAACGGACATTACCTCTTCTTTGAAGCGCCTCTTTGAGACCTCCTTTTAGGGCTCTAAAATTGGTCTTTGAAGAAGACCAGGACCTCTAGGATGTTTCTAGGGAAGTGTAGAAGATAATTAGGAAGGGGTTGGCCGAGCATGAATTCTCAAATTGTTGTGAGGAAGAGAGGGAGGAGGTTCCCTTTTATAAGGGAGGAGAGGGGCACCTTTGGAAAAACTAAAAATATTATTTTATTATAAAGTCATATTTGGTTTTAAATAGCTCAAAATTGATTTATTTCGAAGATAAGGTGGGTATGGGTCGACATACTCTCATAAAATATAATTTGGACAAGTTTAGGTTACTATTTTAACCTTATCATTTTGATTTATCTTTAAGTTAGATAATTTTACTTTTACCGTGTCTTTTTGTTTTCTTACACTATAAGGTTAATAAACATACAATAAAAATCCAAACAAACCCCAAGTTGTTTATTATTAATATATATAACCTTATATAAGTCATTTGGCCTAACCTTATATTTTTACGAATAAAATAACAATTAATAATATAATATTTGTTTTAAAAACTATTTTATTTCAATTTTGACACTATTTGGTAATTGAATTTTGTGAAAATCGTAACAGAATGATTAGTTCGAAAAAAGTTAATTAAATCAATACTAACATGTCATATTAACATATGAAATTATTGTAATTCATAAAAAGTCTCAAATTACATTTATTTGGGTATTTATAACATCAATTATGTCAATATTTCATTAATAATATAATTACTGTGTCATCATTGTATCATAAATAAATTAAATTATTTAAAGTCTAAAAATTAAAAATAAAATACCATTTTGTATTAAATCTTTTTATATTTATAATTAATATTTACAGTCAAATTTATCTTATGTATAACCCTATGTTAAAAATGTTTTAGTTATTAAACTTTGATTTTAACTATTTTAACTATTCTTTAAATAAATTAATAATAAATGTCCTAATCTAATCCAAGTGGGCCTAAATGTTCATATTTTATTCCTAAGGTTGTTTTTTGTCGAATTACACTTATCCAATAGAATTATGACATGTTTTAGGGTAATAATAATATCATGTTTACCCTTAATTACCCTATTTACTTTTAACCGTGGTAAATAAAAGTAAAAAAGTTACTATTCACCAAAAATTATTTTCATCTCATTGAACCACATTTTACTTACTGACATAAACCGTGTCTCTAGGATTTTTTAAATTCCAATTACAAAAGCGGTAAAATTAAGTTTTATGTAAATTTTCAAATTCTCCTAGGAGGTGGGTAAAAGACGGTGAAAAGTTCAATAAAATTTTTATATCTCTAAAATTATTATAAAATGACTCCAATGAAATAAATTGAACTTATATAGGTATTATGTATTAATTTTGAACTAAAATAAATTTAAATAAAATAAATAATTATTTAAATAAAATTTCGGTTTTTAAATAGTAACCCAGTGTTTTCACTATTTATCAAAAATTGAAAGTTTTCAGAAAAATACCAAAATTTCACCCTAGGCTAATTTTGATATTCCGAATCTAAAAATGAAGTCCATTTTGAAAAATAAAATTTACAAAATTTTAAAAAGTGGGTATTACTATTCATAATGGCTAGTTTTAATAATATTTTAATAGAATATCGTTTACTAAAATTCAGTATTGCGTACGATGCAAGCTATCTAGGAAGGTCAAGATTGTGTGTAAAGCAAGACAAGAAAGTGTTGTGTGTAGTGAAAGATTCCTTTGATGATTTATATAACATAAAAACAAAATAGTTCTCATAAAATTCTCGGGTGTTACAATTATGCGTTGACCCCCACATGATCGTTGAGCGCTGACCCACGCAGGATCTAACCCGGACAGGATTGGTATGTAGTTGATCCATGATGGGCCGCTCTAAGGATGGTCCTCATCAGGTCATGCACTACTGATCTGCAGAGGATCTCTAGGTGTGGATCCACACAGTATCGCTTGGTACTAACCTCCGTATGATCTGTCTCCAACCTCCTCCTCACTGCCAGCCACTGGATTCCCGCTCATAGAATGCTTGATTATGGGAGAACCTCTCCTCAAGCCATAGATCATATTTTAACCAGCACGATGTACTAAGAATAAGTAACTTGATGATATGTCACATCAAAAGGGTCCCAACTCAATAGACAACAAGTAAACCGGACGCCTGGTCTATAAGTTATTGGCATTTTAGTGTCAAGGGACTCGTTGGATTTGGAGTCAATCTAACTCAGAAATTCTCCAAATTTCTCCAAAACACTCCTGGAGTATCTCAAATGGATTACCTCACTCCAAGGATCCTAGCTTCATAGATGGTTCGTCAAACAGATGTCTAGTTCACAAGATGCAATCACTTATGCGTATTAGGGCCAGAGAGGGGTCTGGGTCCAGTCCAACCCGACCTGACCCGGTCCGGTCCGAACCTACCTGGGTCGGCCCACCGGGCAGTCCGGCCCGCTGGCTAGCAGAACCTGCACAGGGGTCATGCGGTTCCCCTCCAGAATGGCTCAAAGAGTCATTCAATTTATTTTAGGATAGTACTAGGTGGTTCCACCTTATTAACTGTGGGACTCGCAGGAGTCAGGTCCCTTGACTGCTCGTCGCTGCTTTGATGTCGCGAATTCCTTCAGTGTGGCGCATGATGGAGCACTGCTGCCACCTCCATCGATGGCCGCCTGTTTGACCACCATGGCATCAAGCGGCACCGCTCTTCCCCTACGGTCGGTGGTTGCCGTCTGCCGCTCTCATCCGCCGGCGCTGGTCGCCGATGCCTGCGCTTCCTCCGTGGGGCTTTGGCGATGCTCCAGAGCTCTGTTTTCACTTCGGCTCAAATCTATGAGCTTCCAAGGATGTTTCTATCTCTGCAAGGCTCTCGTATTCCTAATTCTGAGGAGTTGAAAAAATTTCCCTCGAAGAACGCAATAATATTGAAGCGATGGAGGGTCCGAGCCTTTTTCATTTGGCCCACACCCTCTACATTATCATTATAATAACTGGGAGATTATCCAATTCATATTTAATAAATAAACCCCATTCAAATCCCTTGCAACATCCACCCACAAATTTAATAATAAAGAAAATAATCAAGGGAATTTAATGAATTAAAAGACAACCCCAGCCTCATTAACTGTCAGAGGTATCACAGTCGTTGGCGGAAGGAGGGTCACCGTTGGAGTGAGGTCATTAGCATTCGTCGATCTTGGAAAGTTGCTGCCCATGATTTTGTCCTCTGTTAGTGGGAGACATCGCATCACTTCAACAGAGGACCTTGATTTGTGAATCCGTGTCAAAACTCCACCCCGAGCCTCACTTAAATAGAGGGGGAAAAGGTGAGTAACACACCGAGGAATTAATGACGTTCATTTAATGAATAAATCTCTTAATTCCCCAATAGTGTGGTTACAAATAAAGGAGATTCAATCCATTAATTGGCTTGACAAGTCACTGGTCGCCACCACCATCGATCATCTGCTAGAGAAAAAGAAATAAAATAACTTTTTAAGTGATTTTATTAATTTTTTGAAAAGTACAAAATTTAACATTTTCTCCCAACCATCTATGGTTAATGTGAGGCTTCCCTTAATCGAATATCTACACTACGAATTCAACAGTGCCCTCATATTTGTAATTCAAGAAGCAGTTCAAAAGATATAAAACACCACCTGTGTGTTTGCTGAACGTACCATAAAAAAAGTTTAGAAATTCATTCCAGGAACACTAGGCCTCGGAATCACACGCTGTCAATTTTCATAGACTCTTAATAATTTTAAATAATTTAAAAAATTACATGGAATTTTTGGGTCCTTTCATTCTCCCCAACATAGGGCTCTTCATCCCTGAAAGCTATAACCAAACTAGGGGAAAATGGGGGTACTAAGCATGCATCTCAGCCTCCCACTCCCATGTGCTCTCTTGGAGATTCCCACGCTACCAATGAACTCACATCATTGGAATAGACCACCGAAAAAGGACTTACTCCTGTTGATCCTATATCTCAATCAGGAACTCCACAAACATCACCCCATCATCGATGTCCAGCTCGCCCTAGTCAATAACATGTGAGGGATCATGCACGTATCTCCTAAACTGCGACATATGGAATACACCATGAACCTAGCGCATCTATGGGGGAAGATCTAGATAGTATGCCACCTCGCCTACTCAGCTAAGGATCTAGAAATGTCCAATGATCCTCAGAGATAGCTTGTTGACCTAGCCAAACCTCCATAATCCTTGTCGGGGTGACACCCGTAGGAAGACATAGTCTCCCTCCTCAAACTCAAGGGTCTTCTTCTCCTATCAGCATAAGACATATTCCAGCTATGTTCAGTCTTCATCCACTCCTGATAATATGCACCTCCTCTGTGGTAGCTTGTACCCTCTTTGGACCCATGAGTGTTGACTCCCCTTGGTATGTCCAACAAAGGGGTGATCTGCAAGGTCACCCATACAGGGGATCAAATGGATCCATGCCGATGGTGGAGTGATAACTGTTGTTGTATGATAACTCCATCAGGGGTAGGGGGTCCTCCCAACTATGGCCAAAATCGAGGACCCAAGCACAAAGAATTTCCTCGAGTATCTGTATAGTCTGCTTCGTCTAACCATATGTCTAAGGGTGAAAGGCGGTGCTCAAGCGTTGCTGAGTCCCGAATGCCTCCTACAATCCCTTATACAAAAGGGATGTAAAACATGTGTCACGAACTAAGATGATCTTAAATTAACCCCTTGAAGTCACACAATCTCATGCACGTAGTGGTGTCTCAAGCTCTATACTGTTCCCTACTCTTGGATGGGTAAGGAGTGGGCCGACTTGGTGAGTCGGTCAAAGATCACCAAGATAGAATCGTGGACCCAGGACGTAAGTGGTATACTCATCAATAATTACCTGGATATACTATCCCACATCCACTATGGTACCTCAAGTGGCTGATCTAAACCTATGGGTACTTGATGCTTGGCTTTTAATTGCTGACAAGTGAGGCATCGGGATACAATCTCTGCCGATGCTTTCTTCATCTCTGGCCACCAGTACTGACGCCAGAGGTCCTGGTACATCTTTTCTACTTCCAGATGTACCACCAAAGGGGATTTGGGGAACTCCCTCAACATATCCTCTCGAAGTGTCACCGGTACCATAGTGCATCCTCTAAAGAGGACAACATGCTACCCACCTTGAGAACATCCATCAGGATCCTGTTCTGAGGATATCTGGGCACGTTGTGCCACACAGTCTATGTCCCCAAGCTGTACATCCCAAGATCATTGAAGTAGTGGGGGAGTGACAGTCATAGACTGAAGGTAAGATGCTCCATCTCTATCCACAAATGATATCTGCAACGCGGAAAGCTGTTATGTCGCCTCACTCAGCAACTGTAGGCCATACCTCCTACTGAGTGTATCTTCCACTACGTTCCCCTTCCTAGGACTATATACTATCTCATCATCATAGTCCTAAAGAAACTCTAGCCATTTTTTTTGTCTCGGATTTAGGTCCTTCTATGAGAAGATATACCTGAGACTCTTGTGATCAGATTAAATCATAAATCTTTCACCCATCAAGTAGTGTCACCGCATCTTCAGTACAAAGATCACTGCTTCTAACTCTAGGTCATGTGTAGCATAGTTATTCTCATACTGTATTAACTTACATGAGCCATAGGTGATCACTGCTCACTCCTGCATCAGAACACAACCTAGTCTGGTCCCTAATTCATCGTAATAGACTATGTACCCAACGTCCACTTCTAGTGGTCTCAAGATGGGGGCACTCGTCAGTCATTGCCTCAGGTCCTAGAAACTCTGCTGGCACTTCTCTATCGATAAAGAAAGGCTTCCCCTTATTCATCAAGGATGAAGAGGGTTCCATTACCCTAGAGAATTTAGGTACAAATAACCAGTTGTATCCATCCAATCCTAGGAAACTTTTCACCTCAGTCACACTCCTGGGTGGCTCCCAAGAAATCACTTCCTCTATCTTTGTCAGATCCACTGAAAATCCGGCCTCTGAGATAATGTTCCCAAGGAATTGGACTTCATATATCTAGAATTGGCACTTAGAGAGATTTCCATAAAGATGGTACTCTCGGAGTGTATCCAGAACTATTTACATGTGTGTGGCGTACTTCTCCTCTGACACCGAGTATATCAAGATTTCATCAATGAATACTTCCATGAAATGGTCGAGGTAAGGCTGTAATAACTTATTAATGAGAGTCATGAACACTACCAAAGTTTTGTTTGTGCCTAAGGGAATTTATAATAACTCATAATGGCCATACTAACTTTTGAAGGCTATCTTTGGTACGTCCTCATCCCGTACACTGAGTTGATGATAGATTTATATGAGGTATATCTTCAAAAACCACCATGCTCTCTTCAACTATTAGGAGGTATCATCAATCCTTGGAAAATGATACTTGTTCCTCATGGTCACTTGGTTTAGGTTCAAATATTCCACACAAATCCTTAGACTCCCATTTGCCTTCTTGGCGAACAAAATCGGGGATGCCCATGGAGAAACATTGGGCCTTATGAGCCCCTTCCTTGGCAAGTCCTCCAAATGTACCCAAAACTCACAAAGATCCGCAGAAGCCATATGATATGCTAGTATAGATAATGGTTTTGTCATGGGGTATAGGTAAATGTATAATTCTACCTCTATGGAATAATGTAGTCCTGAAATATCATCAGTTAATACATTATCATATAGGTCCACCACTACAGGATAGCTCGGACTCCTATCATCAACTGCTCTGAGGGTAAGGCTAGCCAACTGATGATTGATTGGTTGCACCCTCCTCTGATAAAGTAAATCATGTGATGAAAATTTTCCCTTCTCTCCAATAAAGGAAAAATCTGATCCCATACTCATAGACACACCACAATTTGCACCTAAAACAGTCAATCTAAGCATAGACTGTGGATAACCAGTCCATACCCTAGATGACATCGTAAGGCTTCAATGCTACTACTAAGAGATCCCAGTCAATGCTCTCACCTCTTAGAGTATGCTATCATTTCCGACAACAATGTTTGATCATTGAATCTTCTCCCGTAGGAGTATCTAATCGTAAGGATCGAGCCAATGGCTCTACTAGAATCTTCGAGCTCCGAACGAGAGCCATGGAAATGAAAGAGTGACTGGAACCTATGTCTATATGTACTGCAGCTAGGGTAGAGTATACACATATAGTACCATGAATCATATCAGGATCACCACGGTCATAGGCCTCAACTTCATGAAGTTGAGCTCATCCCTTTCTACCTGCTCCCTGAGGTCGGGGTGGACCACTTGGAGGTGGTGGAAGTAGAACCTCAAATCGCCACCCACCGCCTGCTACACGACCCACTCCTCTACCACTTTTGTTGCCCTGTAGACCTCCTCACTTGAATATATACATGTTCCTCCACGGTCCCTCAACCATATGCTAATTTTCAGTTTGGAAGGTTGGGCAGTCGCGAGCCATGTGGCCCTGCCTACCGCACATGAATCATAGTCTTCTCCTCTAATGGCCTGCTATACCTCATGATTTTTTCACCCCTGAGCCTGCATCATGGGGTCATTTTCTAGAAGGTATAACCTACTTGGACCTCTATGTCATCTACCTACTTCCTACTACAGATGACTCGACTAACTATCATCTGGTGTCGGCTCTCACCGTCGGTACCTTATCGACTAAGAAACTCTCCACCAATAATTCTTTCTCAATTACTCTATCCTATGTTAGGATATTGAGTGATATCATCAACGCTATGATCTTCCACCGGAGACCCTTCACTGCTAATCTGCACAATATTTCTAGGTGCAGATCCACATAGGATCGCTCGGTACTAACCCTTGTATGATTGGTCTCCAACCTCCACCTCACTATCAGCCACTAGATTCTACCTCATTGCACAGTTTATTTTGGGAGAACTGATCCCCCATTGGTCGTATTTTAATCAGAACGAATGTAACAACCCTAGATTTTATTAGAATTATTCTTTTTAATTTTATTTATGTCTTTTGTTATACACTACACCAAAATTAGCTTGTTCTACACGCAACACCGTATTAGCATGCAGTATACGCAAAACTATTCCTGACTCGTGTGACACACAATTTCAAGTTCGTTTTTTAGAATTTAGTCTACACAACATTAAGTATAGATTTTTTTTAATTTATAAATAAAGATTATGTTATACATAAAAACAAAGGGAGCTTGCACTACATGCAGCCCTGACTTGGCTTGCATTACACGCAATCAAGACCTTCCTCGATAGCATGTGTAGTACGCAATACCAAGTTTCACTAAACGAGATATTATTATAATATTATTATGAACTAGTCGTTATGAATAGTAATACCCATTTTTTGAAATTTTATAAATTTTATCATTCAAAATGGAATTCATTTTTGGATTTGGAATATCGAAATTAGCATAGGGTGAATTTTTGGTATTTTTCTGAAAACTTTCAATTTTTGATGAATAATGAAAACATTGGGTTACTATTTAAAAACCAACCTTTTATTTGAATGATTATATATTTTATTTACATTTATTTTAGGTCAAAATTGATACATAATACCAATATAATTTCAATTTAATTCATTGGATTCATTTTATAATAATTTTAGATATAAAATTTTTTATTGAACTTTTCACCGTCTTTTACCCACCTCCTAGGAAAATTTGAAAATTTACATAAAACATAATTTTACTGCTTCTGTGAAGGGAATTTAAAAAATATGAGAGACGCTGTTAATATAAAGGATTAAAATGTGGTTCAATAAGATAAAAATAATTTTTGGTGAATATTAACTTTTTACTTTTATTTAACACGGTAAAAAGTAAATAGGGTAATTAAGGGTAAAAATGATATTATTATTACCCTAAAACATGTCCTAATTCTGTTGGATAAGTGTAATTCGACCAAAAACAACCTTAGAAATAAAATATTACCCTTTAGGTTCACTTGGATTAGATTACGACATTTATTATTATTTTATTTAAAGAAGAATTAAAATAGTTAAAATCAAACTTTAATAACTAAAACATTTTTAATATAGGGTTATACATAAAATAAATTATACTATAAATATTCATTAGAAAGATAAAATGATTTCATACATAATGGTATTTATTTATAATTTTTTGACATTAAATAATTCAATTTATTTATGACACAATGATGATGCAGTAATTACCTTATTAATGAAATATTAACATAATTGATGTTATAAATACCCAAATAAATGTAATTTTAGACTTTTCCTGAATAACAATAATTTTCTAGGTTAATATGACATGTATTTATTGATTTAATTAACTTTTTTCTAACTAATCATGCTGTTATAATTTTCACAAAAATCAAGTACCAAATTGTGTCAAAATTGACATAAAATAGTTTTTAAAACAAATATTATATTATTAATTGTTATTTTATTCCTAAAAATATAAGGTTCGGCCAAATGACTTAGATAAGGATATATATATTAATAATAAACCACTTTAGGTTCATTTTTCTTGTTATAGTAATTTTATTAACCATATATTGTAATAAAATAGAAAGACACGGTAAAAGTTAAATTATTTAATTTAGAGTTAAATCTAAATGATAAGGATAAAATAGTAACCTAAACTTGTCTAAAACCTATTGTATGAGAGGTGTTCGACCCATACCCACCTTAACTTGGAAATAATCAATTTGGAGCTATTTAAAACCGAATATGACTTTATTATAAAATAATATTTTAAGTTTTCCTAAGGTGCCCCTCTCCTACCTTATAAAAAAGGCACCCCTTCCCTCTTCAGTTCACAGCCTTTTGAGCCTTGAAGCTACGAAAAACCCTGACCATATCCCTTCTCATATTCCCTAGAAACATTATTGAGGTTCTGGTCTCCTCAAAAGACCAACCCTAGTTCCTTAAGAGGGGGTTAAGTAGAGGCGTGTCAAAGAAGAGGTAATATCCTTTACCAATTCTTTCCAATTTATTTCTTCTTCTACATCATCTTATTTATTTGTTTCATCATAAATTAATAAAATAAGTATCACTAATATACTGATACATTATTATAAATATGAAACAACCCAATTTCATCTTCTATCCATCCTACGAAAACGAAATCACCACGCGTGCGTACGTACGGAATACCGTCTCCACGTCGTGGTGTAATCTTTTTTCCACCACCACCTTACTTGGATGGATATAATAGTGTAAATAAATAACTATATATGATTATTGTAAATTGATATTGATTCTGAAATATTATACATACGCTTCAATACAATTCCACGATCATGGTAATGATATCATCGCTTGTGCATACGTACGGACTACCGTCTCCACGAATGCGATGAGATTCATTTTCCATGATTAACCATTCAAGTATGATTATAAAGTATATATAATAAATAATCATGAAATATATTACATAATAATGATACTGGATTTATGTACATATATGTTTCATTTACTTAATTCCATTTAATTCAATAAGGAAATGAAAACAGTGTTCATGCATACGTACGGTCTACCGTCTCCATGAATGATGCATTTCATTTCATTTATATATCAATTATATATATATATACAGAATATATATATGATTTATAAATCATTATTTGAATTTTGGAAGTAATTAAATCAATATATATGTAATAATAATATCAAGAACAACAAGTCCAAACACGTACGATAAATAAAATGATTTTACCCAAAACGTTGTTTTAACATGGAACTTACAAAAGAATGGGTAATATAAAGTCATAAGTGAACCGTATATGATATCATAACAATGAATATGATTCTGTAATAATCAATGACATTATTTAAATCATTATACAGGAGGTTCGGATATGTATGAAGCTTATCGTACCTAAGGTAAGGGATAATAATTCCAATCTCGTTCTTATCCGAGATTGTTTATTTGTAAGTATTTACTGGGGTTATTGTTATCATCCATGTCCATGTTTTCTAAAAGTGTTTTTATGTATTTTTAAAGTCCTGTTTACCCATTTTTTGACTTTTACCACATGTTATGAAAGGAATATTTCTTTTGTTTACCATACATGGTCTTTTTTTGACTTTTCCGACAAAAGTATGAGGAGAATGTTTTTTTTAACTTATACGGCATGAACAGATTTTTACAGTTTCATAACGCCTTATTTTCCTGAAGCTTACTCTACAAGATTTAATGACTATTTTCAAAAAAATCCTTTTATTTTAAAATTTCATGGCATTTTTTGAAAAGAAAATGATTTTGAAGAAGAACAAATATTTTCCTCAAGAATTCATTTCAAGTGTTTTATAAAAACCATTTTCCATCTAAGATGAAATTATTTCATATGTGTATGTTTCAAGTATAATGTCTATATGATTTACATGGTTTCAATTTTCTTATGATGAAATGATATCCATTTTGTTTTTTATGGATTATTTTATGATGGGATGATGTTTATGAAACCCATTTTATACTTTGGGTAATGATGAATGAGTTTTGATCATGTTGTGGCACAAGTAAGAATGATTTAATTATGAGATGTGTGTGACTTATATCTCCCTCCAATGCATTGGGTAAATATTTATATCTCATGAAATATACATGGACTTAATGGTAAGTTAATCTGGTTCAGTGATACAGGACTGGAATGAGGAATGAACTTGATTCAGAAAGGGACTTTGTCCACTAAGATGGTCTTGGCAGCAATGCCTTGGCTACTATGGAAATCATATCATGTGATTAATGGTTTCCACAATGACATGTTTTATTCCCATTATATTTTATCATGATTAATGTTTCTCTATGATCTATGCCTTACGTACTGCCATGTTTTATCATTGCTCAAGATTTTGATGTTTAAATATTATATTCGTGTTTTGATGTTCAAATGTATATGGTTTGTTTTATATTCTCCATGCTTACCCATACTGAGAATATGAGCTCACCCTTTATATGTTTTATTTTCCCTAGGATATAAAGAAAGTTTTAGGTAAGAAAAAAAAGAAGATCTTTATGGGAGATGTCGAAGATCTTTCACCATGATTAGAAGATTATGTTCCGAGTTTCCAAAGAAACTAAACTATTACGGTCCTTTGGTGTTTGTTTCTGGTATGTATTAAGTATTCTGCAAAAGTAATGTAATGTCCATGTACGTCAAGCTTTCAGTCTCTATAGTTGGTATTAGAGGAAAGGTTTAGTTAACCTTTGGAAACTAGGATGTCAAAACTTTAGTGAAATCCCTATAGATATTTCTAAGGTATGTCTAGGGATTTTTCTAAGGTTAGGTATAAGTATAGGTTATAGTCCTAGAATTATGATAACGATAATGAATAACCTATTATTAAACCTATGATGTTAGAGATTGAAATTACTCCCCTTGATTATGTTGTTTTCCTAGCATGATTTATGCCTCTCACACTATTCTTTTTGGGTTTTAGAAAATGGCTGGAAACCAGAAGATTCATGTTAATGGAGAATATTATGGACAATGGAATGATATTATTCATGATCAATAAAATGAAATGGGATTTGGAAGGCGAAAATTTGTTATTTTGCCTAATCAGAAATCTCATAATATGATCAATAATCTCAACTTTTGTAACATTCCTGACTCAGTTAATTAGAGAAAGAAGGAGTTTCATGATGATCATGGAGGAAAAAAAGTTCAATTTTCCTTATGTGAATCATGTGGGAAGAGAAATCAAGGAGAATGTTTCAAAGGAACTGGAAGATTCTTTGGTTGTGGAAAAGGACACAAAGCCAGTAATTGCAAAGGAAAAGGATCAGTTAACACCATGGACAAGGATAATGGTATTTATAAGACATAAACAATGGTTAAGTGTTTTATATGTGGAATGTACGAGAATTATGTAAACCAATGACCTAAGGGAAAATCTCATAAAGAGAATCAGCATGGTCATATGGGTAGTATTTATGTGGATGATGATGAAGAGACTACAAATGATATATGAGATGGAAGAAATGATGAAGCTCAGTCAGTGGTTTAAGAAGGTAGTCTAATGATTGTAGCTTTATCAAGAATAATGTATGGTACTGTGGAATAATGAAAAATCTAAGGATTGTTACACTGTTGCCTTTGCTTGAGTTTTGAAAGTATATGTTGAATGGTACCGGTAACCATGAAATGTTATTCAAATATTTTTGGAAAGCACCTAATATGCGCATAAAGAAGGGATAAAGAGATAATGAAATGTTTGATAGTATTAATGAGATCATGACAGATGTAAGGACTAAGTGATATCATGGTTTGAGTATATAGAATTTTGGGATTTTGGTACGTGGAAAGAGTTAACTTTTGACAGCACTCATGTTCTCACTATGGTTCTATGGTAATTCATGTTTCAAAAGAATACATGATTAAGGTAGTCACATGTTTGGAAAGTGACCAACAAGATATATCTTATGATATATGGGGGATAAATGATGGTATTCACGTGCTTCTTATGTGACCTTTCAAGTAATCAATTTCTTTATACTATGAGATTGGACAGATGTATTTTTGATAAGTCTAAAGATTGGAATGGATTATGTTGGACATCAGATAATATTGTTTAAGGCTAGAACTAATATTATTTTTGTAATGTTATAATAGTGTAGTTTTATAAAAAGGACAACCTGCAGGACGGGTGACAACCCATCATGTTAGACAAGGATGTGGGAATCAAACCCACAACTGAAGTGCGACAGACCTTTCTCGCCTACCACTGGCCTACAAGAAGTCCCCGGTTTGTAGAAACTAGTTTTATTTTATAATGTGGTATGATAGATGAAGTATAAGTCCATTTTTGGAATCATATACGATTAACCTCACCATAGATGGACTTATGTATATTTGATAACTTTTTTTAACCTTTTTTTTGAGATAGATGGAATGACCCATCATTCTATCACAAGATCTCATGAAACATCAAGAATGAAAAAATTCAACTTCATTTCTTTAAGAGATGAAGTGGAATTGTTTAAGGCACGAACAACGATGAGATTGTACCGAAATAAAGTAAGTATTTCTTAAAATTGAAAATCTTCAACATTAGGGAAATGATCGTGAAAACCAAAAATGTTGTCCTAGTTCCCTTATATCCGATGAATCAGATGGTACCTTAAATCATCACAAATTTATGGCTTTGTGATTGTTGACTTTTTCATAGCCATGTTCTCTACCACTCTCCATCAGAACATGATGGTTAGATTTCTCTTCCATATCCATATTTTTACCTATGTTCCCCTATGTGGAAACCCAGTGATTAGTTAATTTGGGTAACTGTTATGTTTTATACTTTAGTTTTTAAAGATAAGTTTTGGTATTCCTTTTTATGATGTGGGTTTCTATTAAAGAAACTTTCAAGTAGTAAACCATTTATAACCCTGACGAATTTCGAGGGAGAAATTCATTTTAATGGGGGTAGAATGTAACAACCCGAGATTTTAGGAGAATTATTCTTTTTAATTTCATTTATGTCTTGTGTTATACACTACAACAAAATTAGCTTGTTCTATACGCAACACCGTACTAGCTTGCAGTATACGCAACACTATTCTTGGCTCGTGTTACACACAATTTCAAGTTCTTTTTGTACAATTTATTCTACGCAACATTAAGTATAGATTTTGTTTAATTTATAAATAAAGATTATGTTATACGCAAAAACAAAGGGAGCATGCACTACATGCATCCTTGACTTAGCTTGCTTTACACGCAATCAAGACCATCCTTGATAGCATGTGTAGTACGCAATACCGAGTTTCACTAAACGAGATATTATTATAATATTATTATGAACTAGCCGTTATGAATAGTAATCCCCATTTTTTGAAATTTTATAAATTTTATCATTCAAAATAGAATTCATTTTTGGATTCGAAATATCGAAATTAGCCTATGGTTAAATTTTGGTATTTTTCTGAAAACTTTCAATTTTTGATGAATAGTGAAAACACTATGTTACTATTTAAAAAACGACCATTTATTTAAATAATTATTTATTTTATTTAAATTTATTTTAGGTAAAAATTGATACATAATACCTATATAAGTTCAATTAAATTCATCAGAGTCATTTTATAATAACTTTAGATATAAAAAATATTTATTGAACTTTTCACCGTCTTTTACCCACCTCCTAAGGGAATTTGAAAATTTACAAAAAACTTAATTTTACCACTTCTGTGAATGGAATTTAAAAATTACGAGAGACACGGTTAATATCAAGGTTTAAAATTTGGTTCAATGAGATAAAAATAATTTTTGGTGAATAGTAACTTTGTACTTTTATTTACCAAGGTAAAAAGCAAATAGTGTAATTAAGGGTAAAAATGATATTATTATTACCCTAACACATGTACTAATTCTATTGGATAATTTTAATTCGACCAAAAAAACCTTAGGAATAAAATATTACCCTTTAGGTCCACTTGGATTAGATTACGACATTTATTGTTATTTTATTTAAAGAATAATTAAAATAGTTAAAATAAATGTTTAATAACTAACCAATTTTTAATATAGGGTTATACATAAGATAAATTCGACTATAAATATTAAATAAAATAAAAAACTATTTCCTACATAATTTTATTTTATTTATAATTTTTAGACATTAAATAATTCAATTTATTTATGACACAATGATGATGCAGTAATTACCTTGTTGATGAAATATTAACATAATTGTTGTTATAAATACCAAAATAAAATGTACTTTTAGACTTTTTATGAATTCCACTAATTTTATAGGTTAATATGACTTGTTAGTATTGATTTAATTAAATTTTTTCTAACTAATCATGCTGTTATAATTTTCATAAAAATCAAGTACCAAATAGTGTCAAAATTGACATAAAATAGTTTTTAAAACCAATATTATATTATTAATTGTTATTTTATTCCTAAAAATCTAAGGTTCGGCCAAATGACTTAGATAAGGATATATATATTAATAATGAACCACTTTCGGTTCTTTTGGCTTGTTATAGTATGTTTATTAACAATATAGTGTAAGAAAACAGAAAGACACGGTAAAAGTTAAATTATTTAACTTAGATTTAAATCTAAATGATAAGGATAAAATTGTAACCTAAACTTGTCTAAAACCTATTTTTTGAGAGTATTTATACCCATAACCACCTTATATTATAAATAAATCAATTCGGAGCTATTAAAAACCGAATATGACTTTATTATAAAATAATATTTTATGTTTTCCTAAGGTGCCACTCTCCTCCCTTATAAAAAGTGCACCCCTTCCCTCTTCACTTCACACCCTTTTGAGCCATTAAGCTTAGAAAACCCCTGACCATTTCCCTTCTCATATTCCCTAGAAACATTATTGAGGTTCTGGTCTCCTCAAAATACCAACCCTAGTTCCTTAAGAGGGGGTTAAGTAGAGGCGTGTCAAAGAATAGGTAATATCCTTTACTGATTCTTTCCAATTTATTTCTTCTTCTACTTATTCTTCTTTATTTGTTTCATCATAAATTAATAACATCAGTATCACTCATATACTGATATTTTATTATAAATATGAAACAACCCAATTTCATTTTCTATCCATCCTACAGAAACGAAATCACCGCGTGTGCGTACGTACGGAATACCGTCTCCACGCCGTGGTGTAATCTATTTTCCACCACCACCTTACTTGGATGGGTATAATGGTGTTAATAAATAACTATATATGATTATTTTAAAGTTATATTGATTCTGAAATATTATAAATACACTTCAATACTATTCCACGATCATGGGAATTATATCATCGCTCGTGCATACGTACGGACTACCGTCTCCACGAACGCGATGAGATTCATTTTCCATGATTAACCATTCAAGTATGATTGTAAAGTATATATAATAAATAATCATGAAAGATATTACATAATAATGATAATGGATTTATGTGCATATATGTTTCATTTACTTAATTCCATTTAATTCAATAAGGAAACGAAAACAGCGTTCATGCATACGTACGGTCTACCGTCTCCATGAACGATGTATTTCATTTCATTTATATATCCAATATATATATATACAGAATATATATATGATTTATAAATCATTATTTAAATTTTGGAAGTAATTAAATCAAGATATAAGTAATAATAATATCAAGAACAACAATTCCAAACATGTACGATAAATAAAACGATTTTACCCAAAACGTTTTTTAAACATGGAACTTACAAAAGAACGGGTAATATAAAGTCATAAGTGAACCATATATGATATCATAACATTGAATATGATTTTTTAATAAGTCAATGAAATTATTTAAATCATTATACAGGAGGTTCAGATACGTACGAAGCACATCATACCTAAGGTAAGGGATAATAATTCCAATCTCGTTCTTATCCGAGATTGTTTATTCGTAAGTATTTACTGGGGTTATTGTTATCATCCATGTCCATGTTTTCTAAAAGTGTTTTTATGTATTTTTAAAGTCCTTTTTACCCATTTTGTGACTTTTACCACATGTTATGAAATGAATATTTCTTGTGTTTACCATACATGGTCTTTTTTTGACTTTTCTGACAAAAGTTCGAGGAGAATGATTTTTTTAACTTATACGGCATGAATGGATTTTTACGGTTTCATAACGCCTTATTTTCCTAAAGATTACTATACAATATTTAATGAATATTTTCAAAAAATCCTTTTATTTTAAAATTTCATGGCATTTTTTGAAAAGAAAATGATTTTGAAGAAGAACAGATATTTTCCTCAAAAATTCATTTCAAGTGTTTTATCAAAACCATTTTCCATATAAGATGAAATTATTTCATATGTGTATGTTTCAAGTATAATGTCTATATGATTTACATGGTTTCAATTTTCTTATGATTAAATGATATCCATTTTGTTTTTTATGGATTATGTTATGATGGGATGATGTTTATGAAACCCATTTTATACTTTGGGTAATGATGAATGATTTATGATCATGTTGTGGTACAAGTAAGAATGATTTCATTATGAGATGGGTGGGACCTATATCTCCCTCCAATGCATTGGGTAAAGATTTATATCTCATGACATAGACATGGCTAGAATGGTAAGTTAATCTGGTTCATTGATACAGGGATGGAACGAGGAGTGAACTCAATTCAGAAAGGGACTTTGTCCATTAAGATGGTCTTGGAAGAAATTCCTTGGCTACTATGGAAATCATATCATGTGCTTAATCGTTTCCACAATGACATGTTTTATTCCCATTCTATTTTATCATGATTAATGTTTCTCTATGATCTATGCCTTACATACTGCCTTGTTTTAGGTCATTGCTCAAGATTTTGATGTTTAAATATTATGTTCATGTTTTGAAGTTCAAATGTATATGGATTGTTTTATTTTCTCTATGCTTACCCATACTGAGCATTTGAGATCACCCTTTATATGTTTTCTTTTCCCCAGGATATAAAGAAAGGTTTTAGGTAAGAAAAAAAAAAGAACTTTATGGTAGATGTTGAAGATCTTTCACCACAATTAGAAGATTATGTTCTGAGTTTCCCAAGACACTAATCTATTACGGTCCTTTCGTGTTGGTTTTTGTTATGTATTAAGTATTCCATAAAAGTAATGTAATTTCCATGTACGTCAAGATTTGGGTCTCTAAAAATATGTCCCATGAAGAAGTATCCAAATGATCCATCATGTCACAAGGGTCCCAACGCAATAGAAGGCGTGTCAAATGGATGCACAGTTCATAAGTTATTGGCATTTTAGTGCTGAGGGCCTTGTTTGATTCGGAGTTGATCTAAATTGCACGTTCTCCAACTTTCTCTAAAACTCTCATAAAGTATCTCAAAAGGACCATCTCACTCCCAATATCCTAACTCTAGAGACGGTTTGTCAAATGGATGTCTGATTCGTAAGATACGGCCACTTATGTGTTTTAGGGCTCGAGAGGGGTGCGGGTCCGGTTTGGCCCGAACCAGCCTGGGCCGGCTCGCCAGCTGGGTGCGGCTCGCAACGCGGTCTGGCCCTCTGGCTAGAGCGACCTACATAGGGGTTGAGCAGTTTACCTCCCAAAAGGATTAAAGAGCCATTTGGTTTATTTAAGGGTGGTTCCAGGTAGCGTCGCCTTGCCACCTGTGGGACCCGCAGGAGGCAGGTCCCTTGACAGCTCACTGCAATGTTGAAGCCACGACTTCATTCAGTGAGGTTTTTGATGGTGTGATTCCTCCACCTTTGCAATCGACTACTACCGGCGGCCCGTTTGACCACTGTGGTGTCTCTCTTCCACCATTGTCGGCAATTGTCGGCTGCTGCACTCATCTGCTGGCACTGACGCTTCTTCTACAGGGCTCTGACGATGCTCCAGACCTCTATTTTCTCTTTTTCTTGCATTTAAGAGATCTCCGAGATGTCTTCATCACTACGAGGATCCCAGATTCCATATTCTGATGACTTGAAGAATTTTTCCCCAAAGAAAGCAATAAGAATGAAACGGAAGAGGGTCCGGGCCTTGTTTGTTTGGCCTGCGCCCTCCGTGTTGGCATTATAACAAGAGGGAGATTATTCAATTCATATTTAATAAATAAATCCCATTAAAATCCCCCAAAACATCCATCCTAAAATTTAAGAATGAGGAAAAGAATCGAGTGAATTTCTTGAATTAAATGACAACCCATACCTCGTGAACCGTCATAGGTTTCGCGGTCGTTGGCGGAAGGAGGTTCCCCATCGGAGTGAGGTCATTAGTGTTCATCGATCTCGGATTGTTTCTGCCCAAGCATCCATCCTCCTTTGGTGGAAGACATCACATCACTTCTCCAGAAGTTCCTTTCTTGGTGAAGTCGTGTCAAAACTCCACCCCAAGCTTCACTTAAATAGAGGGGGGGAAGCTGAGTAATGCAATGAGGAATTAATGAGGTTTATTTAATGAATGAACCTCTTAATTACCTCAATAGTGATGTCATAAATAAAGTCATGTCAAGCCATTAATTGGCTTGACAAGTCACCAGTTTCCACCACCGCCTCTCATCAGTTGGAGAAAAAGAAATAAAATAACTTGTTGAGTTATTTTATTATTTTTCTGAAAAGTCCAAAATTTAACTTTTTATCTCAACCTACTATGGTTGAAGTGAAGCTTCCCTTAAGTGAATCCCAGTGCTATGGATTCAACAGTGCCCTCATATTTTTAATCCAAACACTGGTTCAAAATGTAGAAAATACTGCATGTGCATTTACTAAATTTACCATAATAAAAAGTTCGAAAATTCATTCCGGGCACACTGAGTCCCGGAATCACGCACCGTCAATTTTTGCAGACTCATAATAATTCCAAATAACTTAAAAAAATGACATGAAATTTTTGGGTCTTTAAAAGAATGTGGATAATGGTTGTTACATCATAATAAAAAAAATCAGTATATTTTATATATTTATTTAATTATTTTATCATGGAAACCATAGAGTTATAGGGGGTATAATAAGAACCAAAATTGAAAATGGTCAGTTAAGAGTTATACCTCTTCATTGAGAAACCTTATTTGGATTACACCTTAATACTTGGAAGGATAGTATTTTAGAAATACCATATTATCTAATATATTCTAAGTAATATAGTATTTCATTATGGTAGGTCTTGGTGGAGATAGATGGCTAAAACATTTAGAATAATAATGGAGAGTTCGTACCCTTTTATAAGTGAGGGGAGTGGCACTCTTGGAATTACATAAATTATTAAATTAATATAAATTAATTTTCAAGGGAAAATGCATCAAAATTGATATTATTAGAATATAATATTATTTTCAGTCTAAATATTATCATCCAATGAAATTTTAACAGTTTTTTTGTTATTTTTTACCCTTGTCTCTTAGTTTTCACAACATCTTAACTCTTAATAATTCCCACAATATCAATGTTTTTATCCCCATAAGGGTTATCAAAGTTACCATAAAATGAAAAGAAACTCATAAATGGACTGTGATTGACACATACAACCATGTAATATTTAAATGGATGAAGATGGTATTTTTATTAATTTAAACCATTTAATAAAATATTATTTATTATATAATTTCATTAATACCATTTTTGGAACTATCCATTTAATTTGACTTTCAAAACGAAATAACAGAAAAATAATTAGAATATAAACCTTTTAAACATAAATAATATGTTAGATAGATTAGTGGTAATCTACAAATAACTCAAAAAAATATTTTAGACATTTTAAAATCATTTACTATATTTCTTACTTCCTGTTTAAGAACATTGTCGGTGTTGTGTAAGCATTTAAGGTAATTATTTCATCAATAAAAAATATAAAATAAATTAAAATGATTTAAAAAATAACTAATATTTTAAATAATCATTTAAAACAAAACATAAGTTTTTTATCCCTATCACAAAATGTTATAGATATTAAAATAAAGAAAGTGAAATTTTTTACTTTATCTTTAACTTGAATATTTTAAAAGTAAAAAATCAAATTTAAATAGAAAATGGTCATATTTTTAAATTTTAGCTGATTATGGAGGAAACAACTCATAAAATTAAATAAAGAAAAGTGTATGGGTTAATTTTAAGCCTTATCACATTAGTTTTAACCCCAATTAACCCATTTTACCTTTATCATGGTAACAAAAATTTGTTATAGTTACTATTTATATTGAAAAAAAATAAAAGGGAACCATTTAAAAAAATTGACCTTATAATTGTAAATATAATATATATTTTTTAAGATTGAATTCATATAATTTTTATAAAACAATTTTAGATGAAAATGAAAAACACATCAAAAAATAAATCTACAAAAAATGTATTTTAAAGTATAAAATTATTTTATACCAAATTCAACCATAAAATGAATTCTAATAAACATAATTGAATTATTCATAATGTAATATAACTAATTTTCTCTTAAAAAATTTTTAAAACAAAATTTTACTTTGTAAATACTTGAAAATTTAAAATTTTCTAATAAAAATCAGTATTTTTACTATACTTAAAAATATCAATCATTTCAAAAAAATCTTAGAAATTAAACATCAGATAATATTGATATAATCATTAAAAAAATGAGTTTTATTTTGAAAAATAAATTTTATAAAAGTGGTATAAATTAGTTATATTACATTCTCACAAAATGAAATAAAAACCAATTTTGAGGAAAATTAAATTTTAAAGCTTGCAAGATACTGTGTTTTGGATTGGTATGAAATTTTAAAAGGAAATATAAATTTTTATTTACTAGATTCCAAAAATATTAAACTGATCTTAAAAATGGAAATAAAATCTCTGTAATATTTAAAAGAATTGTTTTCAGACATGGTTTAAGGCTCAAGAAGTATTTTGGGTGCTTAATGGATTTTCTATAGAATTGGGCTACAAAAGCCTGATTATTTAGAAATCCAAATGAGTTTAATGGTTAGGGATACCTATTACTTTCAATAATGAATCCTTGTAGGTATACCACATGGTTTTTAAAATTGTTCACCCAAGGATGAATGATTTTTCATGATGTTTTAGACTTGTTATAGAGGGGATTGACACAAGTAATACACGGTTTTCCATACTATAAATCTAACCATGTGAGGGGGTGTCTCATTTTAAAGTGATTAAACATGAGTTTCCCAAGGTTTTTCAAACTATGTGTCTAGCTATCTGAGGGGGGTCCACTTTAAGAAGTGATATTGTACGGTTTTTTCATGGTTTGGCCAAACATATGGTCAAACCATGTGCCACATTAAAAGGGGGAAATACCCTTTTCCCCTCTCTCTTTTGAACATTAACCCTCATTTCTCATCCCCGTTTTCTCATAATTTCACTCCCATGAACGGATCTCTTCTTATCCACTAAGGTTTTGATGGTTCTTCTAAATTCGGACTCATAATCGAATATTTTTTATGACATTTGATCACCCAAAACTCTTTTTAAATTGTTATTATTTCTCTTATTTAGACTCAAATAAAATTTTGATTATGGTAGAGTGAAAAATCCTAAGAATGAGGTATGTGGTCTATGGATTTTCTATTAAATCCTTTCATGTTTATAAAATATGTTGGTGCATAGCATGCCATATTCTCCATGTGTCACCCATTAAATGTGAAATTGATTATGTGGAAAATAATAACTTAATTTAAATAGTCATTATGTATTTAATTTCACCATTGGCAGTTCTTCACCTAAACTCAAACCATCCATTTGGGTGCATTACATATATTCCTATGACCTCTATGCCATTTCATGGAAAACAAACCACCCATTTTGGGGTTTTGTTTAAAATTATCAAATTACAATGATTTTCTATCTTTTTAATAACCATTAATGGGTGTTTAAGTTTCCCTCATATAAGAGATTATTAATTTGAATTAAATTAATTAGAATAGAAAAAATGCCTTATTTTGTAATAATACCACCTATAAGGTGCACTATCTTATTTAATAAGAAGGGTAAATTAAATAAAGTTATTTGAGATGATAAATGGCCTAGACATTCTTATAGCCTTATTAATTACATATAAAAGAAATTTCCCAAATGAAATAATTTAATTGTGATATGTCATGCTTATAGAAATGGAATTCTTTAAAAACTTTGATTAAATTATATTAAACAAACATGATGGTTCATATTTTGAAATGAATTTTCTCATGACCTATTGTATAAATTTTTATATGTATGGTACCAAATGTTTATGAATACCTCACCAGGTCCCTTATTACTCCTAACAATATTCTTAAGTTATCCTTTGAAAATAAAAAAAAATTAATTGTATGGTTTACATTAGAAGTGTCATGGATGATGTTCCTTGGCCCTGATTTATATTCGGACATGGTTGATCACTTGGCTTGTTTTTAAATATAAACTAAATTGTGAAAATGAATAATGTTGTACCCAGAGAGAACCTTGGGTTCCCATTGGGAATTCCTCGGAGGGTCTCATGGGTCAAATGAAATTATATTACGCCTTAAAAAATACCAGGAGCCACTTTATGAAACTCCTTGTTTAAGGGCTCAAATGGAAAGAGGGACTATCTTATACATGATTATTATTGATAGGGTTCAGTTAGGGTTCATGGATAAGACTTTTTACACCCCTTGTCCAGAATTTTGGACCTGGAATTTAACATCTTTTATGGGTGGTTATATATAACATTTCACATTATTGATTGATATTGAAAGACATGGTTCTATGTATCCTATATTTAGATTCTAGGGACTGTACCTATGTTTAAATAATGAGATTTTTATTATTTTTATTTTTATTTTTATTATATGATGATTCCTTATTCTTATGCTTTCGGTCTTCATTGGTGCATTTATATCTCTACAAATATATGTTCACATATATGCATATATATATATATATATAGTGGTGTGTTCAAATATATTATTTCATAGGATGAAGTATGTATGGTCGTTCAATAGTCCTTTGAGAAACCCAAGAACAAATCATTTAGATTTATTTATTCACTAATTATTTATTATACCAACAAACTGATTTATTTTATATTCATGTACTGGATGGAATTAGACACCATTGGTGGTGGGATATTGATTTTATCTCATACCATGTTTGGGGTATCATTTGGTACCTAGATATACCTCATGGTTATAGAATCAGGTTCTATATTGGGGTTGATTGCTATTATTTATTTTGTGATGTTACCCTTGGAAATGGGAGCATAGAAGAACAAGATTAATCAAGTACTCAGGATACTCATAGAGATAGCCTTTGGGGATTATTTCCCCTTTTTTATTCAAGTTTATGTATTATCAATTGTATATTAACTACTTATATATTGTATCATCATTATGGACATGCATGGTTAAATAATTTGTGTTGGATATTTTATTAGTTATTATTATCTTCCACTGAACTATTATTTATTATGATTCCTATATATTTGATACTAATACAGAGGGTTTATTCTCCCCATCATATCATCATGTAACCCCTTTCTTCTAATCGGTAGCATCTAGTGTATGTGGAAGCATGATTGATTCCATGTTGCGAACTAGATCAGGGCACCGATTTAGTGGCACCCGGGATAGAACATTACAAAGAATATAATAAATTTAATAAAAATATATTTTCTTAATCTAAAACTTTTATACATAATTTTAAAAATATTTTTATTCATATTTATTCCACCCATTTGACAACTACATTAAAATGGTATAATATATTGTGGTTTATTTAAACTCAGGGTTGTGTGTAAAGTAAGATATCAAAGAAATAAAAATTATTTATAGAGAAATATATCATAAAATATTTAGGTGTTAAATTGGAAATGATAGAAGTCTCAAAAATTGTGAGGAAGAGAGGAGAATATGTGACCTTTTATTAGTGAGGAGAGGGGCACTCTTGGAATTACATAAAGTATAAAATTAATGTATAATATATTTTCTAATAAAGTGGATCTAAATTAATAAATTTTGAAGATAGAATTATTATAAGTATAAATACTTTATGAAATAATATTTATAAAAGTTTGTGTGATGTTTTAACCCTTATATGATAGTGTTGAAAACCTAACCCATTTGACAATTACCGCAACATCCAAGTTTTTTACTATTTAAGGGTCAATAATGTTTCCATAAAAAGAAAAGTGACAAATAAATGGACCATGGTTGATATTTTCAATAATATCCTACTAACTATTCTATATATAGGATTTTTATGAATTTTAAATCATTTAATAAAATATTGTTTTTTATAAAATATCAATAATGTTATTTTTGGAACTATTCATTTATACTAACTTTAAATTCATCGTGATAGTAATAGAATTTTAATATAAACCTTTCACACATCTATAATAATTTATATTTATCTAAAAAATTCATGGAACATAATTATTCATTCAATTTTTATTACTTTAAATTTTTTAAAATTGTTTATTTTATATTTCTATTAATTGAATAAATATGATGTCGGTGTAGTATAATAATTTATGGTAATTATTCAGTCACTAAAAATTAAAAAAAAATTACCATTATAAAAAAATAATTAATATTTTTAATACACATTTATAATTGAACATAACCATATTTTATCATAAATATGAAGTATTAGAGATATTAAAGTCAAGAGAGTGACATTTTGTATTTATAATTTTCATAATATAATATAAAGGTCACAATCAAATAAAAATGGAACTAAGTGGCTATATTTTATAATCTAAGACAGTTTATTCTTGAAATTACTTCAAAAGGTTAAATTTTTATTAGCCTAATTAAAATTTTAAATATTATCTTTTGGTTTAACACCATAGTTAACAAATTTTACCATTAACCCGAGTAACCACCTTTTCAATCATAGAGGATTATAATTTTACATATAATGCATAAATTGGACAATAAATCAAAAAATAGAGGATATTTTACATCATTTATCATCATAACTATTCTTTTAAAATATTTTTATTATTTTTTGATAATTTAAAAATATATATATTTAACATAAAATACTATTAATGTCATTTTAAAAACTATTCAAATAATTTGACTTTGAAAACAACATGAGAAAATGGAATTAAAATATAATCTGTTAAATAATCATTAATACATTATTATTAAGTATAAATTTAATTTGATTCTATAACTCATCCAAGACATATTACTTTTCATGTTTTTATATTTATTTAATTTATTTTTCTACTACTTACACAAGCATTATGACGGCATTGTGTTAGCATATAAGAAAACTATACCATAAATAAAAAAATTACCATAATAAAAATAAATTAATTTCAATAAAATAGAATTATATATTCATTAAATAAGAAAATTAAGTCACAGATATGTTATGAAATCTTATCTAATATGTTATTTTCACTTTTATAGCCTTGTGCAATAATTGCAGAACAATTTGGATAATTCAATTTTTATATGAAACCAAAACTCATATATATCCACCAAAACAATCAATAATAATTAATAATTATTAACCAAGTCAATATAATACTTTTAACTTCTTAAATATTATATTTAAGACCACAAATTTTACATTTTTAGTGTTTTGCAAGCAATAAACCATCACTAAAAATGATTTTCATATTTATCATGCAATGAATTATAATTTATATATTATGAATTTTTTTTATGATATTTTTATTATATTATCATACATTATTATTTCACTAATTTTAATAAATTTTTATATCATATTTATGTCTTCCATACATCATAAAATATAACATATTTCATAAAAACTGTATTTTTTACCATTCACCAAAAATTTAACTTAATCAGAAAATATAAAAAATATATCTTGATATAAATCTTAATTTTTGACTCTAAAAATTAATTTTATATCATAAAACTATGTGACAGAAATTAATTTTAATATAAATGTGTTAAAATCAAAGAAAATCAATTTTTTAGAAAAATGTGATTTTAAGCCCAAAAAGAACTTATACCAACATCAAGTATAAAGATGATTCCTAGGTAATTATATTATTTATAAAAAAAATTAATCAAAATATGTTAACATAAAATTGAAATCATAATGGGACTAATCAATGAAAGGAAATGAAAGTTTAAAAATGGTATTTTTCACCATTCATTAGGAAATAATACTTTTCAAAAAAATCCAAAAAAATTACACAAAGATAATTTTGATATAATTATTTAAAAAATAAAATCCTATTTATAAATATAATTTATATAATTTATATAAATTAATTATAAAATTTTATTACAAAAATAAATTAATAACATTTTTGAATAAAACATTTTTTTGAAGCATAAAATGACTTTACTGAAAATTGAGTGCTTATTTCAAAAGAATTAATCAATAAAATTTTATTAATAAAGAAAATTTTATATATATTTTATAATTATCTTATTCCAATTCATATCCACTAATTTAGCAGCTGGGTTACAATGGTCATATTTAAATAATAATATAGTGTGGTTTGTTTTAAGCTTAGTGTTTCATTTCAAGAAAGTTGTTGAATACATAAAATTTATTTAGTAAGAAATATATTCTAAAATATTATGGTGTTACAATGAGATGTTTTTAGGAAGTTATTTTTAAATATAGTGATAGAAGTTATTTATACTAGGAGGGAGGGGTATTTTTGGTTAAAGTATTGAATAAAATACTATTTCAAGACCATGATTTGAGATAGTTGTTTTATTTGATAATATAAATAATATTAACTTAAAAAGGTATGTTTTTATGACTAAAAACCATTTAAATAGTGAATTTATTTGTTTATAAAAACAAGTAAAGAAAAATTAAAAAAAATAATTTATTTATTTAGACATTGGAAATTACTTTTTTACCTTGGGAAATTATTTAACTATTTTTAAATGAATTATTTAACTTATTAAATTTAGTTTGGGTCTTTATAACCATTTTTTAATTTATCAAGTCATTATTAAATCATTATTATTCCATAAAACATGTGGTATTTGAAAAGATGTATTCTTACTATTCAGCACAAAATTGATGTTTTCAAAAAAATACTAAACAAAATCACCCTTGGATAATTTTTATATAGTGTTTCAAAAATGTTATGAATTTTATAAAAATAATTTTTTAAATTGGTTGTTTTTTATATTGAATGTATAATATACAAAATATAGTTTTTATCAAATAGGTTAAAACACACTTTATTAAAAATATTCACTAATAATTTCTTAATTAAAATATTTATTTTATAGCATTCAAAAAAAATTATTCATAAGAAATATTATTTACACCCGATTTAATAGTATATTAGTTGTGTTATTATTCTAATAGTCATATCGCTATTCTAATGATTAGGTTTCAATATAGACTATCATATTACTATTTCAGCAGTCACATTAGGTCTAAAATTTTAATAAAAACCTCTTATGTTTTCCATTCATCGTTCAATTAGTCTTCTGTGAAGTTTCTCTATATATTTTACAAAATACCAATCATATTCCTAATTATTTTTGTATATTTTTAGTATTGTTCATAGGTGTGATGTTTTTAAGTGATTATGACCCGGTAGATTTCGAAACACTATTCTTATATTTATTTGTTTTTATTTTTCAATCATAATTTTTTGGTTTTAAGGGATATATTAATTATCCTCATAGAATGTTCTATATTATGGAAACAAATTTTTATAACTTTTTAATACATGGTGAATGTGATTTATATTATACTATATTCCACATATACATATTGTAATTAAAATTTATATATAGAAAATTTTTGGTTGTTACATACAATATAGAGTCTACCCACCCACCAAAGAGGGTGGATAGTCAGTGACTATTAGACCCAGTATGATTTCCCTAATTCTCCCCATTCACCCATGTATTCAATAATTTTTTAAGATTCCAATGTGTTTTGTTAAACACACCCCACCCGAATCATTTTATAAAAAATCCATCAATAGCATAATAGGCAATAATAAACACATTTCTAATAAACCATTATCATCTCAGACATGGCTATAATTCCAAATCCATCACACACAATTATTAAATCAACTAAAATCTAACATAATCAATTATATCGTGAGTAACCATCCATAATTTTGGTATGAAATACTCTTAAAAGGATCGGCTACCCCCAAAAATCACATTTTCATTATTGAAAATTTCTTTATGCCCAAGTGATATTTTCAACCATCACACCTTTTAATTAAAAACTGTTACCCTATATGATGTTATATTCCATAATTACCATATGATCTGAAGGTCAACATGACCTCAGAGGATCATCCCTGTAAGATAGAGGTTTTTGATTAGTGGTGTGGGCCTAATCTATAAAATATTTACACTCTACACTTCAATCAGAGTAATGAAACATAGTGGATGTAACCAATATCGGACATAGTATAATTAGAGTATACAGAAATAAATAAACATGATGTTATAACAGAATTTTCCATGTTGAATCATACACACTCATGGTCGTGCAAGTATACATAAACTATTCTCCCACTAATTCGATCATATATAAAAATACAGAAATAAAAAACTACACACACCAGCCCTAATACCATCCTAAAGACACACTATACTCCATGTATCTTGATACCCTTTAGATATCCTAGACTAATCCAATACATATGTTATACTAAACCCAAAAGAAAACATATGGTCTAAACGTGCACACGAGTTTCTAATAATGATGTATAAAATAAAACTTAGTGGGATCTCACCAAGTTCCCCTAGTATACACCATCATCTAATTATATGCATTGAGAAATAATAAATTAACATGTCACACATTAACATTGTATGTCATGTGCTAACCCAGCCACCATGACTCCTTACACCTCAAGACTTCATGTTAACTTGTCCTCTATGGAACCTAAGCATTACTTCTTAGATGCCTTGATGGAATACACATCGTTTCCCCCTACCGTCAAGCATGTCTTATAACCCATCCCATTCCTAAAGACTTGGGATAGGAATTATCCAATTCCATGACCCAATACCTAAAGGAAAAGTGTATGATTGGACTTTTAAAACCTATCCCACTACCTTATCACACAAGGTAGGGTCTATTTCCCGTATCTCACATCACGTTATGACCTAGCCCCTCATGGGTGGTCCTAGACCCTATCCTATTCAAGGAAAGGACCACACTCTTAACCCAATCCTTTCAAGGAAAGGCCCCACTTCATGTAAAATGACTTTGTCTCACCCATGGTGGTCTAAACAATGTAATCTAACTCATGGTGGGGCCAGGCCTCCAGATTCTTTCACCAACTATGTTTGTCACCTATCATATACACAAGTAAAACGTGTAAGAACACATTCTATCAGAAAGCTCAGAAAAATATCCTATTTAATTATTTACATAACACCTAACCCCTCACCTTGAAAGACATCTAACATTTCTCATCAGGGAATCCACTAGGACCTCCATACCCATCATAGTATCTTCTCATCGATAACATCATCTATTCTTCATCCATTGGTGAGAAAACCTCTTGAAGGATCCTCTATCCCAGACCTAAAGGATCAATCTAATCCCATAAATCTCCTCATCATTCTTATCCCCAATACCCAGGGACTATCCCATGTTATCACTCTCTAATTCCCATTGAAACTTGATTCATAGTCCTAAACTATTTAACTAACCCACACATGGGTCATGTCTTACATATTCTAATGAAGATATATCATACCATCACATTGAGGAAACCCTATCCATCAAGCTATATTTAGTTCTTATTAATTCATCCCACTCACAGTTCCAAAAAATCATCAACCCACACTTAGGATGATGTCACTCACCTGTTATGAGATGAACGGTCATCACACCCACATCATATGGATTAATACTATCTTAATCATCCAATAATTACTAAGGAACTTTTACTAGGAAACTAATGTTACCATTAAAATCCTAATACCTATCACATGACACTTTTACAACTCAGGAAAAACTCTCCTCCTTGGAGACATAACTGCTTGGTGATTTGAAACTCCTAAAATACTTAAGAGAACACATCCTGGTCCAAAAGGCCCAACACCACTCTAACTCTTTCTCTAGGGTTATCACGGTCCCTATCTATCTCCCTGGTTAGATGAAATAATAATATAGTAATGTATTCATGAAAAAACAAGCATATGATTCTATTTTTAAGGAACTATCTACCTCCTTTAAGAAATTACCACCCAATATAAGATACCCTGAGCCTTTTCCAAGCTCATCCATGCCTCTTTCAAGCTTGTACACCACCCAAGGTCCTCTATCATTCCATAAAATATAAATAATTAATTCTAAAAATTATAATTCATTAATTATTTTAAACTAAAGAGGCATAAGTAATTGAAAACCCAAATTTATTTGTAATTGCAATAAAACCTTACATAACCTTGCGCGTTCATCCTCATAGTCCATACTTTAGACAATATGGGTAAACAACCAATAAAATCTAGATGATTTCACATTCATCAAGTGAAATCACAACCAAATCCATAGATAAAGACATTAAAAAATCACTATCTACTAATGAATAAGAATAATGGTGGATAAAATATAGATCGTACCTTGTATCCCCCAACTAAATGTATTAAGAACACCCCATACCATGTATGATTACGGGGTTTCAGTGTAAGAGTCCTCATCATGTCATACCATAGCAGGTCCTCCTCAGCTGTTGTGCAACCAGCCCCTAGGAGGTAGGGCCATACTATATCCCTCCTCCTATCCTCTATAGTGTATCCTTCTAGGCTATGTTGTATCCCCACTCAAATAATCTTGGGGAACACTACATAAAAACACTAGGGAAACCAACCTTGAGGTCCTCCCCTCTATGGAATATCTTATAAATCTATAGCACAGGGTACCTAGTTGGTAATCCCCTCCACAACACAACCCCAAAGATGTAGTGTATGGATCTCCATCATAATAAATCTATAATTTATACCTTCAAGCTCACCATAACCACTTTCCCTCACTCATATACATATTCTTGTGCAAACACCACCATAGTGGGGATCCTTGGGATATAGTGCGGTCTTTATTCTATAGACACCTTCTGCACTGTATTCCCCTTGGCTATGACATGTTCAGCTTCTTATAGGTAAAATTTCGTCCAATGGTCACTCCAACCCTTCCCTAATGCTTCTATAAGAACCCAAGCCACCAAAAGGGCCACATTTCACATCCAAAAATACCTCCTTTAGATTTTCGAATGATTATATTCCTTATCTGATCTATAATTTGTAAAGATATCCAAGTTCTAAATAAAAAATTCAAACTTCCTCCAAAACATAAAGACCTAAAAAATCTATGATGCATTAAAACTTCCCATGATAATTCTGATCATCACCAAGAAGTAGTGTTAGTCCTGAAACCATGACTCTTTACCTACTAAAGTCATCACTTCATTGATAACTCGCCACATTCTATCTACAAAATCCAAACAAACTTCTATTGTGAAACTCTAAACAATATGGTGCACTATTCACTAAAAGATGAACCACCTTCTAGCCATCAAGGCCAACTATGATATGGAACTCAACTCATCCATATCTCCAAAGATACCATGATGTCACTATTTCATATATCTTGAAACTTATGTTGCTCCTCACTATAAGGATCTTCTTGTCAAGGCCTATTATAATATATCATGCTCCCCACTATAGAAATCACATACTATAAAGGAATTTATAGTGGCCTAATGACATGATTGATGTAGTTTCCACCTCACAATATCCAATTAGGTGTAAAAATTCCTTTTGGTCCTCCTCTGACCACCTTCTCCAAGAAATTATTGGCCACACCCACCAACGTATTATCACACCACTTTGCCCAATCAAAATTCATTAACTATTAAAGGTATCACATGACCATCCAATCTACAGACCGATATATGAATATGACTTTTGATTCAATTATGATGTTATATCACTAACCACCTACTGTAGTCCTGATGATGTCACACAAAACACTAGAATAACAAAGATATAACTCACTCTTAGATCACACCACAATCACCATAATGTTCAATATTCCATTCACAATATTGATCACATCCACTAACACCCAATGGGGAACTCCCCGCCAAATGGATTACTAGACACCACTACTCAAGAACTAAACCAAATAGGCTCCAACACCATTCTCCACCATTCTGTCAACCACTAAAAATAATCAAAATTTTATTCCCCCATTCTTATTCACATCCCACCATGTACAACCATCACAACACATCTTGGTTTCATCCACAACCCAAAAAAATCCAATATACCTAAACACGACCCATTCACTGATCTACGAACCAATCATGCACTATTTATACTCAGAACAAACCTACCTTCACACACTAATGCTTTTTCATAAAAGCCTCACCAAATCTCACTCTCCTTCTAAATGTATAGTGATTCAACAAGAACCCTGTCACAGGTTTTCTCCCATGATCATACTTCATCCTCACATGAACCCAATGGTGTATTCTCTCATACACATAATCACACACCTAAATCACACACTCATGATTCATATCCCATTGAACCTATAATAATGTTCTTAACCTACTAATAATTCACCTTATTCATGTCTACTAACCCAACATCCTAATCCTAATCACTCATGCCAAGGATTATCATAAGAGCACCCACTGGATGGGAATCATTCTCAAAACATCACGAATCTACACATGTGGTCACTACACCATCGACAGCACATCCAGAACTAGTAGGTCCATAAAAACAATCAATCGATCCCTATTAAACTATCATCAATACCAAGAGCACATAATGTTATTTATACCATAACCATAAGTAATTTTCATCACCATATCTACAACCCCACTCAAGGATCACCTTAATAACCACCATATTGGGTTATGTATAATTCTACAAAGAATATATATAGTAAAAATCATATAGGTTCTTTGTAAGAGTTGTCGATCCCGCACACCTAGATCTGGTTCTAAAAACATAAACTGGAAATTTTTTCTTTGTTACTGATAATTGTGACCCAAAAAAGTTTCCTCCAAAACATTCAACCTGAAAATGAAATATTTGATAACTTATGTACCCATGGACCTTTTAGGTTTAATGTTTTAAATAATTAAGAAAAAATATTAACAACCTGGATTCATAAAAAAAATCCTCAAAAATAACAACATCATATCCCACTATGTTCTTAACATTAAGAATAATTATTAGGAAAAACATACCTAAAAACATTATTCAAAACTTGGGGAAAGGAAAACATAAGAAGGGTGAGATCAAACACTCACTAATGGTTAACATAAGTAATAATAATTAAAATTCATCATGGAGAATAATATAAGTATAAGGTTATGACTAAATGATCAAATTGCATGAGCATAAAATTAGGGAATTCATTCCCATCAATCATGAAACATGGCATAAATCTTTAAAAAATGAAATATTCATTGTAATAAATAATAATGATCTATTTGATGTCAACCTTGATCAAAGGAAACATTTGTAGCTAGTACTAATCATTAAGATAATGCATTGGTATATGGGATCATTACCTTAATAACCTATTTTAAACCCAAGTTATAAATAATTGGATACTTGATAAATCACTAGGAGAAACCATATGGTAACTCTATCCTTATTTACACTAATGACAAGCAACATTACTCAGTACATTATAGCGCTATCTGGGTTCATGCATCATATAAGCTATATCAGGATCACCCATTTTTCATGAAAAATAAAGGGTCTCAACCCTTTATATAATCTATATCAATCTCTCCCATTAACAATAAATTGTCTCAACCCATCATAATCAATAATTTTTAAGCATCATTCAAGAATAAAACATTTATAATCTTTCACTTTTCAACATAAAAATAATATTTGTTCTTTCATTTCTTAATTCACCCATGAAAAAAATGAGTTTCGTGTTTATCTCATAATACATCCAGATAAATAATGGGGATACTATCCTTAATAAATATCCCCAATAGATCAAATGCAACATCATGGGTTTTTTCATTGATAAATAAAAATACCATTAAAATATTGCTAAAAACGTTATTTAGGAAAACATCATTTTCAATTTGAAAATTTATTTTGAAACTAAAAATTCCTAAAATATTGGGAAAATCCATTTAATTAAAAATAAATTTGTAAACATATAAAGTAATATTCTAAAATAATAAATTTCATTGTGGAGGGAAAATATATTCATGTTATAAATGTTAAAAAAACATTATTTTCAAATATCTTTTAATGGGAATCAAAATTGACACATTTGGAAAATGTTAAGAAATTTCCTTTAATTTTTTTTAAATAATTTATTAGGTCACATTAAATAAATTTATGAAATAATTTATTTTTTGAAAATAAAATTTTTGAAAACATTTTAGAAAACATAGATGTGGATGATAAAGATTCCCGATCTAAAAGATGATACATGATCAATATCATTTTCAAACAGCTTTCTCTACGTTTATTTAAGAAAAATGGGAAGAAATTGAAATTAAATTTAAAAAAAAACTCATAAATAGAGTATAATAAAAGATATATGGTTCAAAAAAATATGAGGATATGATTTACCCCCAAGGAAACATGAACATAAACAATCTTGAAAAGAAAGGATATTTTAACATCTAACCTTTTACAATTTCGTAACTTTTCAATCACTAACCCCATGAAACAATAAATTAAAATAAAAAATTTGAATATCATTAAAATAATGATATTAATGATATAAAATGTCAAAAGGGTAGTATATACACCTCATAAAATATTATTGGTTCATATCATAAACTTTTGTCCCAAATAAGGATAATTTGAAATGAGTTTCTCTTACAAAGATTATATCATCGAATTGAGAATAAATCAATGGATATATTCTATGTTAAAAAATATAAATAAAAAAAGTTTTTTAAAGAAGAATTAAAACAATTTATAGATTTATTAACACATAAACATGGAAAGATAAATCCAATGAATAAGATTTATAACCAAACTAAATAGAATTGAATTAAGAAACCCTTTACCACTTCGTAAATGTGGAGTCAGATCCCCTTGGATAAAATAATTTAAATTAAAACATAAAATATCATGAATTATAAATTAGTCATTATATAACATATAAAAGGTTAGTGTAATCACCAGGTAATTGAAATTATTATCATAACAATAATATAGGGATTAATAAAACTAAATTTTGAATTAATCCCTTACCTCGAGTCTAGACTTTCCATGTATGTCCCTTAACTCCTATATAATAAACTAATATCAATTATTTTATTATTTAATAACAATTTAAAGGATTAATAATTTATCATTAAACCATTTGTTTCATTTATTACAATAACATAGTAAGTTACTTAATCAGTTAAGTCTATATCGGGTGTTTTTTAGGATGTTTGGTTCATAATTTCAAAATAACATTGATATGTTAACCATGGTAAAAAAGAGGTCATTATTACATAATATATATAATAATAATCCTAAAATAATTATAACTTTTATACATCAATTATACTTTGAAAACCAATCATGAAATATTGTTATGAAAAATTAACTTTGTTTCAATTATAGAGACGGTAGGTTATAAGTATGCATGAGTAACGTTCTGATTTTTCAAAGATCATTATTTAAAGAAGGTGAGAATTATTTTATCTTACTAAAATGATGATAATATCAGAAATATCATTTTATTTATTTAAATACACTTATATATATTCCATGTGAAGTATTGGTGAAAAATGAATGACATCACATCATAGAGGTGGTAGCTCACACATATGTACAGGAGGCATTATCATCTTTCAATAAATATAAAGGTAAGAAAGTAGTTGATACATTTATAATTAAAAAAAATTATATATGTTAATAATATCATATAAAATCATTAAATAAATCATTATAAACATCTATAAGGTGTGGTGATGGAAAACAAATTACATCAATCTGTGAGGCGGTAGTTCACCATACACACAAATAATAAATTCCTTTCCCATTTAATAGAAGTTGGAGATTGATACTGGTTATGAAATTAAATATATATATATATATATATTCAAGATACTTATTTTATTATCTCAACATGGTTGTAGAATATTTTATGGAGGTGGAAGAAGAAAAAACAAAAATGCTCGATTAAGAACTATACCTCATCTTCGAACAACCACATTTCCTTTAAACCTTAAGCCCTCTCAGGTTCATATTTTTTGCAAACAAATACCTCTATAATGTGGGTATGGATTTTAGGAAGGTATTTATTTTGATATTTTTGGAATAAAATTGTCTTTTATGCGTGAAGAAAAAGGAAGCAGAGGTTTTCTCTTATAAGAGAGGAGAGGGGAACTCTTGGAATTTCTTAAAATATTAAATAAATATAAATTAATTTTGATGTCCAAATAGATAAAAAATGATGTAATTAAAGTATAGGATAAATATGGGTTGAAATATTATCATTAAATTAATTTTATACATGTTTATGTGATGGTTTCACCCTTATTTGTTTTGTTTTAACCCCCCATTAACCCTTTCCACACTTACCACAATAACAGGGGTTTATTTAATTTTTTCGATTCATGATAGTTACTATAATTTGAAAAGAGGCACATACATGGAACATGGTTGATATTATAAACCATATACCAATAATTTTTTTAAACATATGATTTAAATGAATTTCATATTATTTAATAAAATGTTTTTTATTATAAAATATCATTTATGTCAATTTTAGAACTATTCGTCTACTTTGACATTAATAACAGAAATAAAATAAATATATTCAAAAAAATCTTAAAAATATATATAATATGTCATTTTTACATAAAAAATTCCATAACACAAATTTTCATTCAAATAATATTATTTTTAATATTTTTAAAATCATTTATTTTATTTTTCTATTAATTGAATAATTACTTAATTAGTGTTACGTGAGCTTTTAATATAATTATTTATTACCCAAAATTTAAAAATAAATTACAATTATAAAGTTAAATCACTCATATTTTAAAATAATATTTATAACCAAAAAATATTAGTTATTAAAAACAACAATGTGACATTTTTAACTTTTTATTACACAATATATTATAAAGGTCATAATAAAATCAAAATGAAAAAAAGTCAAATAACTAAATATTGGATGATTTTGGATGTAATTGAATCATCCCAAAATTTAATTCAACTTTTATGGTCATTTTATAGTCCTTATCATATTATTTTTATCCCTTAAATCCCAGATATACCCTTTACTATGGTAACAAAAATTATTATAGTTACTATTCATATTGACAAAAAATAAATGGGGATTACTTATCAAACTTTGACCCCATTATTGAAAATATGTAATCCATTTTTTTATATTCAAAATATCTATGTTTTTTAATATTAATTAAAATTAAAATATAAAATGTGATAAAAAAATGGGTTTTTAGAAAAATTCACATTAAATATAAAATGTTTCCATAATAAATTCAAGTATAAAATTCTTTTAAAAACCATAATTTTATTATTTAAAATTAATATGAACTTATTAAATTCAAAAACCAATCATAAATATAATTCTAATTTATAAATACTTATATTGAAAATAATGTTTTTGTAACACCCTGACCCTAGTTACCCAGAGTTAGTGCATTATTTTTAATACATTGGCATGATTACAAGGAATCAAGTTTCTAGGGACCGATTAGTTTGGTAGTCATAGAAATAGATTATATAAATGAATGTTACATTACAGTATAAAATGAAAAACAACAACAACATTGTCTTCATTTACCACATTCATATCCCTTAGAATATCCTTGCAGGTCAGTCATAATATACTTCTTCGCATCCAGGGAAAAATAAAACATAGAAAGGGGTGAGCTCAGATGCTCAGTAAGGATAACAATATAGGGGAAACTTTCATAAATAAGTATAAACAATTAAGGAAATGTATAAAACTAAAATAAAATCCTTTTAATCTTAAACTTCAGCATAATATGGAAAAGATAAATCAAATAATGCCATTTACTAATTCAAATGGATATTCTACTAGTCGAATAATCACATGTAATATCAATAGCTAATTTCATAATGATGTAATGTATAATGCCAGACTTCATAACCACATAGTCATGGCCTTGTGCCAAGATTACAAATAAGATTTTTTCAAGGCCTTGTTCCAAGACACTAGTTTGTCTCATGAGACCTACCGATGCATCAAGTAGATATATCGGGCTCTACCTGTCACTTACTAAGTCCAATGCATTCCTCATATGAAAAGGTTTAAACATAACATAAACATTTGTATTAAAACTAGCATATCAAATGTCAATAATTTATCCGTAAACCATGAATGGTATAAAAATAACATAGCCACAGTCAAACATATCACAAAACTTTCAATAAAATATGGAATATTTGTATTAAAATAAATCAACTTCAAACAAGTTTAAAATCCATCAAAGGATAGATGAAAATTATTTGTAAAAATATTTGAGAGAAATATCCCATTTTCATGAAAACATTTAAAGGTCACACAATTTAGAAAGGAAGAAATTTAAAGACATTTTTTAATCAATGTGTCCCATACCACTTTGAAACTTTTGAATGGAATTATCATTTTAAAAACATTCTTGTCCATATAAATAAATCCTTAAAATCATTTTGAAAACATAGACATTAATTAAAAATATTTAGAAAAATAAATATTTAAAACATTTAAAATGATGATATAGTCAAATAGACCCTTCCATAAAACCTTAAAAGATTAATTTTAAAAACATTTTTAATTAATATGGACATTGATTATAAATATGTCCCAGTAAATACTTTTTTTATAAAATATGGATTCATTGATGATGAAAATCAGCAAAAGTAGAGACTCAAAGCCAAGCAGGAAAATGTTCCATCCAGAGTTGGTTGACATCAAAGTGGCCAGATGCTTCCAGATGATGGGAAACCTTATTGCGTTCCCTTTTGGTAAAGGAGATGGTGCAGAGAGCAAAGCAGTGATGGTTGGAGAGGATTTTCCTAATGAGGGAGCCAAAGGGCTGAAGTCCACCGTCGTTGAGGTTGATGGAATTGATAATGGTTAGGGTAAATTTAACCTTCTATATATTGACCATAGTTTGTTATTAAATTATAACCAAACCATATTCATATTTATTATATCATACATGATTTATTTATGACTTTATACTACACATATAATAATGATTTCTATGTTAAATTAACATTTTGGGTAATAATTGCTTTCATTATCATACGTGTTTTAACTTGTTATTCTTGATCGTATCATTTAGATCCTGATTTAAATACTTCTATAATATAAACCTTTATTTATAAATCATTTATATTTAGAATATAAATATATATAATATATTGATATATGAATTGGAAGGCACCATTTATGCAGACGATAGGTCGTACATACGCATAAACATTGTTTCTATTTTCATATTGTATTGAACGGAAGTAAGTGAATAAGATAAATGTAAGTAAATACATATATATATATATAGTATCATTATTATTTTATATATTACATACTTATTAATAATATATATTTTTATAATCATCATTGAATGGTGAGTGTGGGAATGAACTTCATCGCGTCGTGGAGACGGTAATCCTTACGTACGCACGAGCGACAATATCATTATATTGATGGTGTAATCATATCTAATTGTATGATATATCATATATAAAATATTATTAACATGTTATATTTATTATTTAAATCATTTATACTCATTATTATACCCATCCAAATGATGAATTTTTTGAATAATAAACTACACAATGATGTGGAGATGGTAAGTCGTACGTACGCATGTATGGTGACTTTGTCATTTAAATGATGGATAGAATAATGAATATGTTTCTACCATATTTATAATAACATCAAAGTATTTAGGAGGTTCTTTATTTATTATTTTGGTATGGAAACAACAAATAAAGACGAAGTAGTTGAATAAAATACCTTGAAAGAGGGTGGTGAAATTATTACCTCTTCTTCAGGTATTTCCTTTTGAGTTGATCAAAATGGCTCTTTAGGTTGGCTTTCTGATCAAAGTAAGGACCCTAGGTTGATGTGAGGGAAGTTATAAAGTTATTTGGGTAGGGTTTGGCCGATCCAAATGGATTTGGATGTGTGAAATTAAGAGAAGGGGAAGAACCCTTTTATAAGAGAGGTGAGGGTCACTTTAGGAAAAGATTGAAATATTATTTTGTAATAAAATAATTTTCGGTTTCTAATGGATACAAAATGATTTATTTCAAGTATAAGGTGATTATGGGTCTAAAAACTCTCAACCAATAGGTTTAAGACAGTTTTAGGTAACCATATTAACCTTATCTTTTAGATTTAACTCTTAGTTAAATAGTTTAACTTTTACTGTGTCTTCTTGTATTATTACACTATATGGTTAATAAACATATTCTAAACATACAAGATAACCTCAATTGGTTCATTAATGAAACATATAATACTATTTAATCCCTTTTTTCGAACCTTAAAATTTTAGGAATATTAAATCAACCAATAATATAGTATTTGTTTTAAAAATTAATTTATGTCCATTTTGACTTTATTTGGTATTTGGTTTTTGTGAAAGTCAGTAAAACTTGATTACATCAAACAAGATGCATTGAATCAAACCTAACATGTCATATTCACATAGAAAATCCATTTATGTCATAAAAACATTGAAATTATATTTATTTTAATATTTATAATACCATTTATTTGATTATTTCATTAATAAGATAATTACTGCTTCATCATTGAATCATAAATAAATTAAATTATTTAATGTCTAAAATTTATAAATAAAATACCATTATGTAAGTAATCATTTTAAATTTCTAATTAATATTTATATTATAATTTATCTTTTGTGTAACCCTATATTAAAAAATATAAGTTATTAACTTTGAATTTAACACTTTTAACTTTTATTTAAATAAAATAAAAATAAATGTCCCAATCTAATCCAAGTGGAACTAAAGGATCATATATTATTCCAAAGGTTGTTTTTGGTCGAAATACATTTATCCAATAGAATTGGTACATTTTTTAGGGTAATTATAATACCATTTTTACCATTAATTACCCTATTTACTTTTAACCATGGTAAATAAAAGTCAAAAAGTTACTATTCACCAAAATATATTTTCATCTAATTGATCAACATTTTACTTTCTGATATTAATCGTGTCTCTTTGATTTTTGAAATTAAACTCACAAAAGCGGTAAAATTAAGTTTTATGCAAATTTTAAAATGCTCCTAGAATGTGGGTGAAAGACGGTAAAAAGTTCAATAAAAATTTATACATATAATATTATTATAAAATGTATCCCATGAATTACATTGAACTTATATAGGTATTATATATATATATATATTGACATAAAATAAATTTAAATAATATAAATAATTATTTAAATAAAAAGTCAGTTTTAAACAATAACGCGGTGTTTTTCACTATTCATAAAAAATTGAATGTTTTCAGAAAAATACCAAAAATTAACCCTAAGATAATTTTGATATTAAGAAATGAAAAAGGAATTATATTTTACCAAATTCAAAACATATAAGTTGCATTAATTAATTTAAAATTAATTCTCGTTGTCAGAACCAAAAAGTGGGTTTTTAAAAAGTGAAAACTATCAAAAGTTTGTCATGTGTTTATGTCAAATTTAAATGTGAAATTACTTATAATTACCTAAATTGTATTAAATGATAAAAATATAACCTAATTATAATTCAAAATCTTTCAAATTCATAATTTAACACTATAAATTATTTCACTTAAAAAAATTCAATTAAAACATAGTATTTTCCACTATTAATCAAAATATGAAAGTTATTAGAAAAGTACCAAAAATTTATCCAACTTAAATTTTTATGTCCTGATTCTAAAGAGGAATTTAATTTAATTAAATTGAATATATAAACGTGTCAAATATTGGTTTTAAAAAGGTTTCTACATTAAAAGGTGGTAAAATTGCATTTTTTTTAAATACTTCTTTTATCAGAAAAAATGAATATGTTCTTATATTATGTCTAAAAAACACATAATATGGATGTTAAAATTATATAGAGTATATAAGATTAAAAATGTAGTTAATACTATTCATAACCTTTTTTTGAACGGCTAGTTTCGTAAGTTGTGGTGTGCTCGAACTCGGTATTGCATGTAGCACAAGATATTAAATTACTTTAATGAGATAACTTACTATGAAATCTTGGGGTGTTACAGTTTTCAATAAAAATCAATATTTTCACCATTCACTGAAAATAAATCTTTTAAGAAAAATAAGAAAATTTCACCATAATGTAATTTTTATATGATGATTTTAAAAAATTATCACCTTTTCATAAAATAAAATTTATAATTTTTTCAGAAATTAATTTTAATATTCACTCACAAAAAAATAAATAAATACCATTTTTTTTAGAAAACTTATTTTTGAAGAATAAAATGACTTTACTAAAAACAAAGTTCATATTAATTAATAATATTTAAATACATTGGTAATGAGTAGTACATTAATATAATTCATAATGTGCTTAATACTATTCATTCCCACTAATTTAACAGTTAGGTTATAATTTCTATATTTAAATAATAATAATAACTAAGTCTTCATTTTATGTCGGTATTACGTATCATATATTCTATTGAACATAGTCTTATTTAAAAAATATCAAGATATTAAAATATCCCCCTATAAGAAATTTTTGTTCTTGAAATTTTTACTTGAACTCAGAAATCAAATTTTTTCCATCTAAAAATATCTTTTTTGAAATCCCACATCATAAAAAGGGTTAATAAAAATTCCTCTTGAAAAAAGAGAAAAGGAAGTATGATGGTCATTTTGAATAACCAAAAACTAGGTTTCGAAGTAGGAAAAAATTAGGGGGAAGAGAAAATATGGTTATAGAAGAAATGAATAATTTCCAAATAATGATGGAGAATGACTGGGATCATTGATCACAAGAAATTGAATTATCATGAGAAATTCAACAACCATAAAACCATAAACCAAATATCTGTGAAAAATACTACCGATTCAGTGGAAGAAAAAATTAAGAGTATAAATTTTTTTAAGATATTTTTTCCTTGATTTAAATATTTCTTTTACTCTATAGACTTAGAACATATGGAAATATACTTACTTTATAAATATAATTTCATACTTTAATCAATTTCCACCAAAATTATTACAAGATATTCATCTAATCATTACACATTAACCAAAACCAAAATGGTTAGCATAAGGTAAGATAATTATCAAAATATATAAACATTTACATAAATAAATAGTACCCAAATCTCCAAATTTTAGTAATAACACTAAATTTTCAACAAAGATCCCAAAATTTAGAATTATTTGATCACGTATTCTTCCAAAATAAATTTAACCTTTATATGTAAATAACAAACATAATTCTTATAGTCTCGTAAAAATAATTTATATTCCCTAATCACATAATCAAAAAGATATGTTAATTATTTCCATATATAAATAAAATTATATCCAAATAATAACATTAGTAAAAAAATTAACATCAAAAGTTATCTCATACATTTCAGCTTATATTTCTAAAAGTTCGATAACATTTTTTTCAAAAATAACACTTCACGTTAAACTTATTAGTTACATAGACCTCAACCCAATAAAATGACTCAAAAAATTCATTAGTCATCTTAAAATTACACCACATAAAACCTCAAAAGGGTTTTCTAAGATATTGTACTTATTATCAACCTTATACTTATAAACCCATGATATAACCTATAACTATTAAGATAACCTCAAATGAAAGCATCCTAATCTCAAAAGTTATATAAAGCTTTATCTGATACCAAGTGTAACAACCCTAGAACTCGCACATTCTGATACATTTCTAATTACATAAACCTTACATTTTTTGCTTCGATATTGATAAATGTGACCCAATTTCTTTTCATCCAAACCTTAGAACATCAAAATGAAATACTGAATCACTTATATACCCATGTACATTTTTTTGTTTATAGTTTAAGGTAATTAAGAAAGAATATTAACAGCGGGGATTAAGATATAACTTGTTCATAAAGATCAACATCATCTCCCACTAAGTTTATCACATTTAGTAGCCTTGTTATACACAACATACTTGAAACAATTATTCACAGCCTGGGGAAAAGGAAACATAGGAAGGGTGAGATAAAATACTCAGTAAGGATAAACACAATCCTTAACAATTGAAATTCATCAATGAAAATAATATTAGGATAAGATTATGATAACATAATCTCAATTTATGAGAATAACATAAGGGGATTAATACCCACCATTGCATGGATAATTAATCAATAAAAATGGTATAAATCTTTTAAAAAGTCATGATTCATTATAATCAACAATCATGATCCATGTGATGTCAACCATGATCAATGGAAATTTTTATAACCCATAGTAAATACAAAGAAAAAATGTTGTTATCTTAGATTATTATCTTCATAAACTATTTTAAAACCATTTCAAATATAACCAGATCCCATATAAATCCTAAGGATAAACCATTTGGTAACTCCCTCCTTATTTCTTCTAATTAAAAGGAACATTACCCAATGCATTAGAGCATTGTATGGGAACACCCATCATATAATATATATCGGGATCACCCATTTTTTATAAGCTATAATGGGGATAAACCATTCATTTATGGTATATCAGGCTCACTCGTGGGCTATAATGGGGATCAAACCATCATTATAAATAATTTCCATGTACCTTTCATGAATAAAATATTTAGAATATTTCACTTTTCTACATAATTATAATCATTATTATTTCATTTCTTGATTCACCTATGGAAAAGAAATGTGTTTCATGTCAATCTCATGATCCCTCTAGAGAATGAATGAGGATGGTTTAATTATAAAATATCTCTAGTGGGGCATAATTAACATCATGTTTTGTTGGTGTTGTTGGATGTAAATACCATTAAAACATCATTAAACCCGTTCTTAAGGAAAATATATTTTTTTACTTTGTAAATAACTTTTAAAAACTAAAAATTCACAAAAAAAAATGAAAATACTTTTCCTTAAAATTATCTATGTAAACATATAAAGTAATATTAAAAAATGATAATGGTCATAATGGATGGAAAATTAATTCATATTATTAATATTAAAAATAGGAATTCTTTTCAAAAGATTTGTAAAGGGAATAAAAAGAGACCCATATAGAAAATTTTAAGAAATTTCCTATTAATACATTTTTTAATAAAAATAAGGCAAAGGATTTTGTAAAATAGATTTATAAAATTATATATGTTTATAAAAGAGAATTTTTGAAAAAAAAAATAGAAAACATGGATATGGAAAAGATTGATCCCTATTCCAAATGAAGATACAAGATTTGTATCATTTCAAAAAAAATTCTTGATGTTTCTTTAATAAATAATGGAGGAAATGGAAATTAAACATGCAAACCACAATCATAACTTGACGTGAATAAAATATATTTGGTTCAACAAAATTAGAGCAAATTATTTCCCCATAAGAAACCTTGAACCTAAAAAATTCCAAAAATAAAGGAGATTGTAACATATAGCCTTCTCTAAATTGTTGAATTCTCCATAATAAGCCTCATGAAAGAATAAATTCAAATGAAACTTTAAATATAAAATTAATATAAATTAATTTTTATGATTAAATGAATCCAAAAAGATTAATTTTGAGTATATGTTGATGAAGGTTCAAAATCATCTCATTAAATAAAATATGGAAAAGTATAGGTGATGGTTTGATCTTAATTTATTTTTTTTCACCCCTGTTAACCTTTTTCACACATACCAAAATAACAAGGTTTTTTACTCTTTGAGGGTCAATATAGTTAATATAAATGGAAAAAAATACTCATAAATAAACATGGTTGATATTTTCCTCAATAATTGTTTTAAATGATTATTAAAGCTTCATTTACAAGTTTCATTATTATTTTTAAAGAAAATGATTTTGAAAACGTTTTTAAGTGATTTTCAATGAATGTTTGTCTTCCTCAAGAAATGTTCAATGTGATTTTTCTTTCAAAATCCGTGTCTATATAAGATAACATCCTTTTACTTTATATATGATTTACTGGTGATGTGATCCAAGGTTTTCATTCTTAATCTTTCTCTAAATTTTTTATGTTTATGATGATATGATTCTTATGAAACCCATTTCTCTACAATGGGTTACTCCATAATATAATTATTTTGAAACCATATTCTTTTTCCATGGGTATTACTATAATGAAATGATGAAATGATTATAAAAAATAAATATTTTCCATATGTTAAGATAATAATAAAAGTTTATGAACCCCATTTCATTCCAAGGTTTATGATATGATGAATTTTTTATGAACTTATGGCACACATGTGTATGATTTTCATTATCTGACGGGTCAGAAAAATATCAATCGTAAATGCATTGGGTAATGATAAATGTTCTTTGATATCAGAGGGTAAATAGGTGTCTAACCCAATCCCTAAAAGGATATTACTTTGGTGAATATCCCAATCCTAAAAAATAGGGTACATTAGTTATTATCCTAATATTGAAGCAGGTACATGGGTAGTTAGCCCAATCATAACATGTTATGAATGTCCTGGAGGGTAGCCTTGATATAAGATTTTTTATTATTATGTGTATGCCACAATTCTATGCCTTAGTCTAATGTTATTCTCCAATGGATCATGTTCTTTGATTCCCTTATAGTTCCTGTCTTATGAACTACCAATATTTATGCCATGGCTCAAGATTATTGTCTTTGTAATGCATAATATGGTTTTCAAATTTTATCTTCATGTTCTTATACCCTTATGCTCATGTAATGCATATGTATCTCCCTTTTTTACACTTATAGAGAATCTAATCTCACTTTTTTAATTTTTCCTTTCCCATGTTATAAAGAATGTTTTTTTAAATGGGAAGACAAAAGTTGAAGATCTTCATGGGAGACATTGAATATTTTTCATGAATTAAGAAGATTGTGTTCTAGAATTACAATGTAACATAACTATTATGGTCCTAAATACTTTTTTTATATAATTTAATGAATATTAATATAAAATGATATAATATACAGGTATTAGAAGCCTGGGTCTCTATAGGAATGACCCAATATAACATGGTACCAATTCCTCCTACTTTTCCAAATGACAATGCCCAAACCGAATTGATATCTGAATAAATACCTGATAACCAAACTAAAATTCTAACAGATGATGATGAAAATTGACATAAAACTTCTAGAGACTTTGAGATATCACTATCCATATCTGAATTATCCAAAAAAACTTGATCATATCATCGATAAGTCTCATTCCAACCATGGAATTCTCACCAACTTAGCCCAATTAAACGGAGATTTTCCTGGCTTCCCATACAATGCCTAAAAACGATATATCTTGATCGACACCTGATAATTATTATTATAAGAAAAATCATTCAATGGAATGTGTCTTTCACAAAAAAACCCAAAATAAAGAAAACACACTTGAAACATATGCTTAAGAGTCTGGATGGTCTGTCCAGACTGACCATCTATCTATAGGTGATACATGGTACTCAACTTCAGTTGGGTTCATAAATATTCCTAGATTCCCATCAAGAAATGGGATGTTAAAAATGTATCTCAGTCTACTAATATCACTATGGAAACTCCATAAAGATAAAAAGACCTCTTGAATGTACAATATTCTGAGTTCCTCTACCTTAATCGACTCCCTTATTGGTATAAAATTGCCTAATTTATTCAAATAATTAAAAATCACTCATATAGAATCCTTCCAACTAAGAGTACGAGGTAGACTGACCACAAAAACAATAGTGATCACTTACAACCTCTTAACTGAATATTAGAGTGTCTGAAATAACCTAGTTATCCTTTGATGCTCTAATTTGATTCTTTGATAGGTCAATCATCTAGAAACAAACTCCACCGTAGCACGTCTCATCTCGGGCCACCAATATCATCCCATCAACGAATAAAACATGTTGGTTTCTCTAAGGTGAATGGTCCAACAGAAATGGTGTGGCTCATGAGTCACCTAATACCTCGATATCAAAAAACAAATATCTTCTTTTTCAATAAAATAGAAACATTAGGAGACCAATGAAAATCACATGAGTTTTCCCCACCATTTAATGTACTGCTAATCTGCTAGCACATATGGTCAGATACCTATTCAATTCTCACCTGATCACCAAGAGAGGGTGTGGTCTGTATGCTATCCAAGAAAAAATTTCCTCTATCCTCCTACACATCCATCCTCAAATTAGAAAACTAATCCATCATACCCTACTCATCCACTGATTCCAGAACTACCTACATTGGAAGCTTGCTTCTTAACACATCAGATACCACATTCCTTTTCATGGATGTATATCAAATCCTAAAATCAATAGTTTAAAGTTAATCCACTCAATTTAACTATTAAAGTTTAGGTCTCTATAGGTGAAATTTTAATTTAGGAACTTATGATTTGAATACAATATAAAACTCTCCATAAAGAGGTAATGTTTCTATGTCTTCATCACATGCATAATAACTTCCAATTCCAAGTTGTGGGTGGGATAATTTTGCACATGTGGACATAGATACTACAATACATATGTTAACACATGGTAATGTTGTATCAACACTCATAAAAACCCTAAATTGGTAGAATTGAAATACAAAACATAATCTCTTCCATGCTAACGAATAATCAAAATTGGAACAAATTTTAGATAGGCCTACAAGTTCTCAAAATCACCTTAGCACTTGTCATCCTGCTCGAACATCACCCCTTTACTGGATAACACTATAAAGGTAGAATATATTCTATATAAGTCTCAAACTGAATGTCTATAATACCATGTCAATACTATAATACTATGAATGTTGAATTTTTCCTTAGGTTTCTCCCAATACGTGACTACTCAAACGTTCTCTGGATCCACTAAAACTACTGACTCAAAAAGAAGGTGTCCCAGGAATTTCAATTCCTAGATCTAAAATATTCACTAGGAAAACTTTTTCTATAGATTATTCTCTCTCAAAAACCCCTTAAAAACTCTAGATAGTCAACATGATCCTTATTCATCTTGGAGTACACTAATATTTCATCTATGAGCATGACTGTAAAGGAGTCCAAAAAACAATAAGAGATTCGTTTTATAAATTCTATGAAGACTATGAGAGCATTGGTAAGCCCAAATTTCATAACAAAATACACAAAATTTCCACACCATCTCCAAAAGGTGGATTTTTGAACATCCTCCTCCTGGACCCTCACCTGGTGGTACCATGATCTCAGGTCGAACATAAAAACCAAAAAGACCCCCTAAGATAATAAAAATCTCATCAATTTTGGGAAATGGGTATTTATTCCTCACTATCTCCTATTTAATATTATGATGGTCTAGGAAAATTTGGAGGCTCCCATCCACCTTCTTTGAAAATAAAACTGTTGAAGCCCATGGTCACATGCTGGGATGGATAAAACCCTTACCCCCAAGATCCTATAATTAAACATTCATCTCCTTTAACTTGATCAAAGTTATCTCGTAATATGGTAAGTAGATCAGGATAATCCTAGTGAAAATATAAATATTAAAATAGACCTAAAATTGGGGTAGAAATCCTAAAAAAAATACTCGAGAAAAACAAATTCGTACCTATCCCTAACCACTTGAAGCTCACCCACTAAACATTTCTCAACAATATCAAGAAAAATCCTAGAAAACAGGCGTGATATCAACCCCAACATTGATGTAATTGGTCCTTCCAAACTGAAATATGGATCCCAGTCTCCCTGAAATATGAGATTGCTTCTATCATGAGTGACGAACTGGACCCTATAGTGATAATAGTGGATTATCACCTTGATAAAAATTTACCAGTTGATGTTGATGATAAGGTTGATAATTCCTAGGTCCAAAACAAGGAAGACTTAAAGTAATTCCATGTTAGCTACTAAATCATAGAACTCAAGGCACATAAAACCATTCCCCTTCTTCCTAGATAATGGGGTTACAAAATACTTAAAAATGACATCAACACAGCTCACACACCCAATACATCAATCATATTAAGTGAAATGAAAGAGTGGGATGAACTAGTTTATAATATAAGTAATGTAATAGAATAATAAATAAACACCATACCTCTAATGTTGGCTAGTCTAGAGCCAGATACCTCTGGTATGACCTCCTCTCCATGAAGATACCTTGTCTTAAACACAACCTACATATTCTTCCTTGAGTAACAATCTACCTTACCATGAGAATGAGTTATGACACCCTTAAAATGCTCTTACTACACTTCATATCCTTTTAAGAATGATGAGACCACATTGTTGTCCCATTAGTCCAAGTGAAAGAAGAATTGGAGATAACCTAGATGTCCCCATTAGTGGAACACCCTCAGAGTCTCTAAGAAATTGAACCTTGTGTGTCCAGCCTTCCCAAATTGATAAGTGAAAAATGGCTTACACCCTTATAGAATTCACAATAGATTAACCTAATGATGGTTAGACACTCTTAAAAATGCCCTAAAGAGACTTACCCCAATTCTACTTCTTCCCAAAATAAAAACATGAGCTTCTTACCACATAAGGAAAACTATTGAGACATGTATTGCCAACAAAATCTACCTATTACATTTCTAACTTGACAACTACCTATGAATAGGTCTATATACATAGAATAATAACAATATATATAATATACAACCTCAAAACTACCTCAGAAAATCAATCCTAGAGGTAGTAATTCACTAGGAGATCTATAAGGACATGAACTAACTCAGTAAATATGGCGGCATACTCCATCGCTGAATGATACCCTTACTTCATCTTCAATAACTCATAGACCTTCTCCACCCTCAGGGTCCCTAGTTAGAACAACCAATTAATATCCACCATAAACATTGTCCAAGTTAGATCATTATGCTTCCTAGAAAGCACCATCACCTCCCACCACTTTCAACCCGATACATTCAGCACATACCTGGAAAATCCCACATTTGAGGTCTTTATGGGTCTTCAAGATATGAAATATCCACTCGATATGATCCAACCACTCATCAATCTCATTTATTCCTTTGTTACCACAAGAAAAAATTTGCATTTTACCTCAAAATTTTTTTATCAGGGTCCACTATCCATGTCTTCTCATGACCACCCACTTGACCTATGGTTTGGATCATAAAGATCATTAACTCCACCAAATATAGATTAATAGTGGGTTTTCCTATGGGGATCTCTCCACAAATATATCCCTATGCCTAGATGAGGTACTTATATGAGGCATCACAAGAAAAACACAAAACACAAGCTCCCTCAAGCATAATTCAGTCTCAAACCTCATCAAAAAAATGCTTAAAATAACCCCCATCATGGGTATAAAAAAATGTAAACATCAAAACCAACCCTCAAAAAATAAAGTATTCAAAACATAAAAAATCATGAGTATTTACCATTGACAATAGTTACGCCACATGGTTAGAAAAATTTTGTGTCAATCATGTAGATGTCACTACAATTGGGTGGAAAGGATACACGGGCTATGCATTGTTTATACTAACCATGTGAATAGACCGTGTTCCTCCTCTAGGCCTCCCGGTTTCACCCTCAATGCCCAAAACGACCTCCTAGGCTTACACCAAAAATTGTCACCATCCAATAAATACTTAAAAATCTCATCAAAAGAAACCCATAATATGGATCAAAACATAACTTTAATCCTGAACCATCAATGGAAACTTGAGGTTCAAAATGAAGAAGATTTGTCTAGTCATGCCCATGTTCCTACCTATTGAGTCCTAATGGTCCTAACTCCAATATATTACTAACTCCCAAATATAATCCTACTCTCATACCATTTTTTAGTGAATTGTCCTAGGTCAACCTAGCCCATCGCCAAAGTTAGTGCACCACACATCCCAAAACATGTTCATGATCACCATAGGCTAGAGACAAGCACCGAGCATAACCAACAATCTCATTTGTAATTGTTTTTCCACTAGTGAACCAACATGAACCATCCATAAAAATGGGATGGCCATACAAATATCATTCGAGTGAATAGTATTAAGAAGAATATCCAAAACATGCCAAAAAACTACTATATATCAAAACAACACTAATATACAAATAATTCCATAAAGATACATATATACATGGTATCCCAATTTAAAAACTCATGACTCAAAATAAGGGGAAAGTTTCCAAAAATTTTCCTATACAAACATCACAATAGATAAAATATACCAAAAAATACCCCACATGAACCAATACCCAACCTAAATTTTCTAATTACTCCTTGGGTTTGATGTTTGGGGTCCATAATGGGGGTGTTGTTCTTTAAATGGGTGGATAGTGTAATACCCTTGGAAAAGTGATATTAAAAATACTAAATGATACCACCCATGTCAACATGGTTCCCCTTTCATTTTTTGGAGGCTACCTAATTAGAACCCCAAAGTTAAGCATGCTTGGATAAGAGTAGTGGTTAGGATGGGTGACCTATTTGGAATTTTCCCAAGCTATGCGTGAGTGGTGAAAGAAGTAAACTAAAAGAACATGTGTTGGCCTATGGGGAAAGTCATTAGTTAGATAAGTGATCATGATGTGTAATATCCTATGGTGTGTTGAGAAGGAAACCAAGGTATTACAAGATAGTGGTGGGGTAAGATAACCAGATTCATGGCCCGTGGAAGGTCAAGTTATGACAATATCCCTAAATATTAAGACAGAAAACCTATGAAACCACTTTGTGACACCTCATTCCAAAATTCCCATTTGATCGAGAGTGTCATGTGACTTCAGGAATTCCTACCCATAATCTTGAAGTTTTCAAATGGTGGGGAGGGCCTAATATAGACAGTAGATAGACTATGGCCTCAAATCAGATTCAAGATACATATAGGAAATGACCAAAATCATCTATAACATAATCATAATATTTATAAATAAATATACATAATTCTATAAAAAAATATACCATGTAGAATCATAAAAAATGATGATCATTCTAGAAAAGATCAACTAATCACCCACTGGGCCAATCACCTATAAGAAAACATGCTCCAAACCTACTTCTATCATCGAGTCACATTAAACTACCTATATCTTGATACAATCAAGTTTCCCAAACATGATCCATTGCACGCCCTATGTTAAACTACCAAGAAAATATAAGGCCTGCATGCACACCAGATTGACTGTTCAGGGTGTGAGAAATATATATTTGTATATTATCACCAAGTTACCTTAATATATTCCATCACATACATGTATGCATGTAGAAAAAATAAACATGTCATAAATTTACAATGGATGTCTTGTCCTAACCAGGTCACCATGGCTCTATGTGTTTCATGTCACGATGTACTAACTAGGCCACCATAACACTCATGTATACCTTCTTTGGTGTCATGCCTAAATCAACCTATTTTCGTAATTATATTGATCTCATACCATAACCTAGCTAATACCTTAATATTTAGAGTAGGTTTCATCCAAGTCCTCAACTTACTACCAAAAGGGACAGGGTATGGCTATACATCCACAATCAGACCCACTACCTTATCACTCAATGTAGGGTATATTTTCCATATGTTGTATCATGTCATGACTAAACCCATCATGGGTATTCCTCAACACAATCCTATTTTAGATTAGTTCCTTCATTATAACACATGCCTCTCATTGGAAGGTTCTAATTCAGGCACAAGGATTTTATTTATCCCATGGAAGTCTATCCAGCTCTATCTCTCTTAAGGTGGGGTCATGCCTCAGGTTTCTCTCCCCCATCAGGACTTTCCCCTATCATAAGAAAAATCCCAACATGTACATAATTAAACCCATTTCATATATCAGTAGTTAATCCCATGATTCTAGTTGCTCAATATTTATCCCATCACCTTGAAATAGAAATGACCATTCCTATCAAGGTTCCCTCTGGGACCTACATGCCTATAACGGTTCTTATCAAGGTTCTCTCTAGGACCTAATGGACTATAGTGGTCCTTGTTCTCTGATATCGTCATCAATATATCACCAATCAGTGAAAATAACACCTCAATGCTCCTTTTACCTTGATCTTAAGTCGTGGTATAACCTCATTAAACTCCTCATCACTCTGGACCTCACTACCCTGGGATCATCTTGAGCTATCATTCTCTAAGAACCTTGGAAACCCAATTCCATGTCATGAGTAGTTTCTTTGACCCAAACCTAGGTCATGTCTCATATCTCCTAAGGTAGATCCCTCATATTATCACCCAAAGGAAAACCTCGTTATAAAGATACATATAGTCCAAGATTACATATCCTACTCACAATATACTCTATGAATCAACCCTCACATAGGAGGGTGTCACTCACCTAGTGTGAAAGATGCAGTTGTTTCACCCACCTTCACTATGCCAAAGAATGTCTCAATAATCCAACTCACCCAAGGGAAGTCATCCTAGGATTCTTGGATCACTGGTCACCCCCTAAGAACAACCAAATCTCCCTCAACTAATTCAGCGCTCTCTACCTTTGGGTACATAGTCTCCATGTGATATAAAAAAATAAAGTTCTCAAAATCACATATACTGAGACTTAAAGGCCCAAAACCATCCTAACTATGTATTTAGGGACATGTGGGTCATTATTTTTTAATCTTATCCCATGATATATGCATGAAGAAAATCATTCATACATAAACAAGCTTGTGATCTTGTATGAAAGGGACACCCTACCTCAATCAAGGAGTTACCACCCAATATAATATATGTTGGGACTTTTATAAACTTTTCCATAACTCATCCAAGCTCATACCACCTCCCAAACATCTATATCATGAAATAAAATATAAATAAAAAATTATAATAATAATAATTAATTAGTAAATTTTTAAAAAAGATGAATAAGAAATGGAAAACTAACCAAGAATTTTCATCGCATGAAAACCACACAGAACCTTATATGTTCATCCTCTCAGGTCATCCTCTAGCCATTACAAGAAAAATCACCACCAAATGAGGATAATTTTACAATTCTTTAAGGAAATAATCACTAAATCCCTAGTTGACTACATCACAAAATCAGTGGACGCTGAAAAAGAATAATAATGGATGAGGAAATCGAGATTATATCCTAAGTCCACCATTGCAATACACAAAAAACATCCCCCCCACATGGGGGTTGAAGGAAAGTATCATTAATATATGATCTGACTAAAATTTTTGTTCATATAACCCTATTTCCTCTAAAAATCAACGGGGAATAATTGGTAAATATTCAGTCATCCCATGGTTAAGGAAACTAGGCAGTGCAATTCCTATGGTGTGGAATATAGGTCTATAGTGTAGTACCACTGAATGTAGTTTGGAGAATGTATTAAGGTCATAACTAACCTTAGGGTATCCTCTAAGGTACACCCTCCTATAGAACATCCCTTCAGGGTTGTGGTGTAGGAGTCCCTTTCATGTAACACAATGTACTAGCCTCCTTGGTTACGATGCAACTGACCCCTAGGAGGTAAGTCCATGATGAAACCCTATTCCTATCCTATATGGTGTATCCTAAAATGTACATTTTAGCTACCCTCAACAGATCTGGGGATACATTATAGTATATACCTTTGGTTGGGTCACAACGACCCTAGGTAGGGCACCCAACATTAAGGGACTCCCTTTTGTTGTGTGGCCCATAAGGAGACTTTGTAGGAAACCCAACCAAGAAGGATCTCCACAGCATAGAACTAGGGATATAGTGAAACTATTTTTCCCCAAACACCTCTATATTATAGCTCTTAAATTTCTTTCATATCCTAGTTCCCTCACATGTACACAAACACGTACATGAAAATCGCCACTATATATCACCATGGGATATGGTGTTTTCTTTCCCCCAATGAAACTTGTGGAATCATATCAACTAGTTATATAATGGATTACTTCATGTAGTGGGAATTTTATCTAAGAGACTCCCTAGACCATCCTCATTACTTCTCCTAGCACAAAAACCACCAAACGGGCTTCATTCAATGTGAAAAATCAACTCCTAGAGATGATCAAATGATCAGATTTCAGATCCATGGCAAAATTTTAGAAAATACACCTATTCTAAATCAAAAATATAATCTCATTATAAAACATGATGATCCAAAAAAATATATGGGAAATTACACCCACACCCAATTGGGAGTTTCTATGAATCATGTATAATCCTTTATCAAAATTAATCAACCACATAAAGCACACTAAACTAATCAAAAACATAATTGAATCCAAAAAAATTATCCAATTATAAAAAATAACCCCAAATCATAAAACACAAAAAACAATAACCAAAACCTCAATACCACCATAAAATAATAATAAAAATCCAACACCTTTATCCCTAATTTCTGGAAAACACTCACGCACCAAAAAATACAACTATATACATTTTCCCAAAACACAAACACCAAGGACCCACTTTTTACACACACTAAAAGAATTATAATAAATTATTTTAAGCACACAAAATAATAAAATTAAGTTCCATGCCAAATCCATAAGATTTTAGTATTAATAATAATTTAATAAAATCCACCAAACTCCACCTAGTGATTTCACAAAACAAATCCAATAAACTCAATATCCATATCCTATTGTTTCCTTCACAAACAACTATAAAAACCATTAGTTATTTTAAAAAAACCCACAATATCACCCAAAACATACCTTGTTAGGGTTTCACCTATTAAGAAACAAGAACATTGAAGATCTTAGTAACATACCATCGATCTAGCACCCAAACACTCTAATATCTAATATCTAAGATAGAATTCCACACAAATCACCTCCCAATACACTCTATATGAAAAAATCGATATGAGAGAGAAGAAATGAGAACATAAAAACCTGAATCAGGATGAAATAGATAATTTGGGGGTATTTTTAGGTGGTTACAGTACTCAACTGCATAGTCCTAGGTGACCTTGAAATAACTATGATACAGATACTTTTTATAAAATATTGGGCCTACATAAGAACATTATCAGGTCTCAGTGACCATAAATTGATATATAATCCCCCTCTATCTCCCCTAGACACCCTTCCATAGTCATATTAGTATTCTCACATAGTCATACTGATCGTGTACAGAGTATTCAAGGCCTAAAAGCCTTCTAAAATTGTATCATTTCACTCTTAAACTTCCCAATATTACATATGTATTGAAATTAATCATCTCATACCAAACAAAATCACTACAATTTGAGTATACAATATATCAGGATTCATGATATGGACCATATCATGTTTTATGATTAGAGAATTATGGAAGACGATATCATCCTTTAGTGTCAATGGTCATATTTTATTATATCTCTTATATCATAATGATGATGTGATTCTCTATTTTTAATCAACTCAAATTGATGTTATTGCATAAAAAATCATAATTTTATGTTATAATACATACCATATTTTATATTATAGATCACATCCATTCATAAAAGGTAATACAATATACTGAAATTTAAGGATTTATCCTAAATAATATAATAATATCTCTCATATCATGTAATAGACCTCCCATAATAGGATTTTTTCTGCTCTTGGATCCCATAATTACTCATAGATTTTTCCGATAGGGAATAGGCCAATCCTACCTATAATGGGGTGATTATTTATCCCTCTATTATGATGTGGGATCACTATGTACTCCCCCCGTGGGGGTTAATGTATCATTATCACACCAGATGGAACTTGTCTCTAATACCATTTGTAACAAACCACCTACACCGTGATATTTTCTACTATGGGATCATGATATCCCTTGTATATTTTTTTTAATGGAATATGGGATTATCCCCCCATTTAAAAGTCATATTTATATGAAAGTTATACACACCTAACATCTTGAATAAAATTCTGTAATAAATTAATCTAGGTTATTCCACCATGTCACCCAAGTTAACTCATCACAAGGCTTAAAGCTCTTTCCAAATTTCCATGGGCTATAAAAAACTATCAACGTAGTCAAACATACACATTGGGAGTGATTTGTAGATAAAAAATAATATATCCTTATCAATATTCTAGAATTATGTATCCATTAATCATATATCCTTTTAAATGAAATAAATTTTTTTAAGTAAATATAATATTAAAAAAATAAATAGAGATTTATAATATCAACAACCTAGAAAAATATTATCAAAATAACTCTAAGATTTACTAAACATTCCATAAAACAAAATAAAAAAGAAATATAGGTATAGTAAATAGACGAGATATCTCAAAAAATCCAAAATACCAAAAATACCATATGAGAACCTCGATGTGGCTTGAGGTAACCTTCAAATCCCAAAAACATCAAACCTGTAGAATAGAGATAAATAATATCCTGCATAATTCATAACAATAATACCTATATAAATACATGTAAACAATATACACACTAAAGTATGTATGTAGGGTGTGATATAAATATACCTAGATTGAATCCTCCAATGATTACATGAAATTAATTTTATAATACATTTAAAAAATTAATTTTAAAATAAAATTATAAATTAGTTTTACTTTGTAAGAACATATAACAAAATCAAAGAGAATTTAACTTTATGTCTAAAGAAAAATAATATTATACCCTTTTATATAAACTAAAACTATTAATACCATTTATAAATCAATTTAAAAATTTTGAAATTTAGAAACATCCAATTATGAAAATTTATGGTAGCTAACATTCCCCTTTTAAATTTCTTTGAAAACCATTTGTATAAAATTTAGTGAGTATAAAAATAAACCAATGAATAGGGGGAATAACAAGCTGAAAACACCTCCAAAAAATTCAAGTAAATACAGAATAATTAAAAAAGTATAACATTAAATTAAATGAAAATTATTGAAAACAGTATTGAAAAGGGTATTATATTCATCAGCAATGTTAAAAGGTGAAAACATCATAAAAATCAATATAAAATTATGTAAATGTAATCAAGAAGAATAATAAAATAATAATAATAAAGGCAATAAATTAATCTAGAATACAATGAATTATGGGAAACTCAGTAAGTCCTAATGGGACAATCCTATATATATGTGGTGGAACCATATGTTGGTCTAATGATGTGTTCATATCAAAATAAACATTGGGTTACCCTTAAACACTATCATTTGGTAACATTACCCATATATAGAGTCTCATCATTCACTAGGGAATAATATCCATTGCATAATCTAAACTAGTATAACAATTATCTATTAATTTCCCACTTAGTTACCTAGGGTTCTCATGATATTTTCTAATATATGTGAGGTAACAAGTTATGCATCATATAATAATATCAATAAAACATATCAATTTAAATCATAAATATTATCTCTAAACACCCTTAAATGAAACAACCCCTTCACATTTGTAGCCAATAATTATCTATTCATATCACATAGTATACATTTTATTAAAAACTATCACAAATAATGGAAAAAATATCATGGGTGTCAAGTATGTTTTGAAATCAAATAAAAAAATTTCAAACATGCCTTTGAATCACATATATAAAACTAATCAATGAAATCAACCTTTATAAATAATTAATGAATCAAAATTTCAATTAAAACATAATTTGAATCTTTATAAAAACCAAACATGACTTAAATATCATGAAAAAAACGGTTTAATAAAGATTAAAAATATTAATCTATGAAAAACACACCCTTTTATTAGAAAAAATCCTTAAAATTAAGAAATAAAATACTTATGAATAAATTACATTTATAATATCCACTTTATTCATTAATTTATTAGTAAAATACCTCATAATTATTTTTACAAATATCTAGAGTGTATAAAACAATAGTTATTGAAGACAAAGGAACAAGAACCCATAAAAGTCAATTTATGTTTCATAAAAAAAATCACAAAAAATCCTAAAACACATTGATAACTTTAAAAAAGATAACACATATAGCTATATATTTAATAAAAATGGTTTTATAAAACACAAGAGTCACATGACATGTCAAATGAAAGGAATTACAAAAAAACACCTGCTAAAAATAATTATTCTTCCATAAAATGATGTTATATCACCAAGGGAAGATAAAAAAACTTAGGAAATACATGAAGAATATATAACATCAAAAATACCTAATTAATTTGCATCAATTATTCAACCCTAGTCAACTATGATTTTTGGATAAAAAGAGTGAAATAAATCAGGAGAAGAATATGGAAGTAAGAGAATACATCTACATACATTAATAAATTGAATGGTTTAATGTATAAATTACAATGATAAATACATGAAGGTGTAAATGAGTATATGTGACGGGAATCACCTAGAAAAAATGGAGGATGTGGTGAGAATATAAGTTTGGTTCCATTTATATTCATATTTGAAATATTAAAAAAATTAATATTTAAAAATTAGCATATACTTTGTGCATGGCATGGGATCCTGGTCATAATTGGTGTAAAACTTTTTGTATCTAATTGTATTTGACTCTCTTATACTATTCATGTGTATATCCTACTGCATGGTCATTAAAAAAATTATGAAACCTGAAAAAATCCTCAAAAAATATAATTTTTTTACATGTTCCTCAAACTAAATATGAAATAAAATTAATAAAAAATAAAATAAACTAAACTAAACTCATGGGTGTAATAATTATTTCTATACTATAATTTTATGGAATCATAAATTCATTATCTAACCATGAAAATAATAGATATAAGACCTTGGAAATTTCTTAAGAAATTTTCTTTACGTTTTTTTAGTCCAACAATTTACAATATCATCCAGTTATCTCATAAAACAAATATAATATTTAAATAAAAATTTATTATCCAACAATAAGAAAAAACTTAGGAAAGATATTTAATCAGTTTGATATACAAGTATAAGTACTCAAAAAAATTAATTAAAAAGAGAATAATTGATGAAATACCATATTTCAACACCATAATTGAATTAAAAATATTATTGTATCATGACTCGATGATAATTTGAGTAAAACCAGCTAAGATTGGAATAATAAATTACCAATTGATATATTTTTTCAATGAATTATAAATTACTTGAATCCCATAATAAATTTTCACCACACTCTCATCATTAAAAAAGAAACAGACTTATGAAACCCAAAAGATTGAAAATGACATTTCAATAGAATATTAAGACATGATATATGCTGGACCACCATTTAAAATATTTTTTTTGAGAGAGAAATAGGAAAAAGCTAAAACTACTATGAATATATCCCAACCCAACTCATTTTCACACACTAATAAATACAAAAGGTGATAATCTTACATTGATATTAGTTTACTCAATATAGGAATTGGAAATACACTTTTCTCATAAAAATTTTTTGAGAGGAATGACTAAAAAGATAATTAAATTATATTGATAGATTACAAACTATTTATAATAAAAATACATAAGAGTTACTTACATTAAATATATAAGTACCCAATGTAAACATTGAAGGATATACCTTAAACAATTTTCTATTTCAATATCCATTCAATCACATATAAGATCCACTGTGACTACATTTTATATTCAAGATGATTTCGATATTTCCTCTACCGAAAAAAATTATTCTTACAAAATTTATACTTATACCTAAATAGACACATCTATGATTGTTTTTCTGAACTAAAAAAATATTTTTTGTCCTAACCAAGTTTATAACACTGAAAACATAAATTAGATCACTTCATTATTTGAGAATAAGTGATAGATTAAAAAACTAAGCTACATCACCAACACTTCCCTACCCAATCTCAACTCACTTTCACTTATCACTATACATATCATCCCTTATACTACCTAATTTAAATGAATCACTACTTTACCTAGGTATTATTGTTGATTTAACCTCCAATATCATAAATTTATTGACTACTTCTAAAAAAATAACTAAGTTCTGGTTGAATAAATATTTCAAAATATATATTTTTTTTTGTTTGACTATAGGATCCCAAAGAAGATGATATCATAGTGTGGGTGGTTTGTTGTAGATAGTGTTAGAGAAAAGGCATATCTTGTGTGATATTTAGGGAATTTTTTCCAAGGGGGGGGGGTGAAATGGTGATCCCGTATCAGAGGATGAGGATGAAGAAGAACCCCTTTATATGTAGGGGTAGATACCTCTCCCTTCATGATGGGTTTACTAATAGAGGATAAACCTATGTCTTCTAAAAAATAAATCCATGAGGAACTATGGCATCCTAAAAAATAATATCATCATAGGCTGATTTGTAACATATTATATGTTTTGATCCTTTCACAACTTTTGATATCTCATATCATATGATATGTCGCAATACAAATATATATCATATTTTATGATTAATAATATTATATTTATTTTCATCATTTTAAATATTATTTCATGAATCAATTCAATCACAAAAATCCTATGATATTGCAAATGTGGTTTTTAGAGTCAAATAAGACTTATTCAAGTAATATAAGAAATAAGAAAACATAAACCAATATTATGTTTTCCTTGACACTAAAATCATACATAATATAAAATGAATAATATACCATACATCGAAGATGGTATAACATTGTTTATTAAATCACATGCTTGATGAAGATCTCTAATAATCAGCTAAAGGATTCCTTCCTCCTTAGATGTCAATGGATTGATGAATCACTAAATGCTTTATTAATATAATCCTTCATCCATGATAAAATATTACCTTGGTTGTAGAGGAAAAGGAACAATATAACTTGGGTGTTCACACACAATAAATGATCAATAAACACAGTGGTATTATCCTTATTTAAATATTCCATGATGACACTCCCTAAGTATTTATGTCATTTACTCAAATGTTAATAATGATCAAGTAATAATGTGCTATTACAGATAATTTTTAAACCATTTGGTTATATTTATATGTATTTACCATTTTATTCATTCAATTGATTCTCCCATACATTTAATCATATGAAACATAGATAACAATTATAGATTGTATGAATGAAAAATTAAATAATATTGTTGGAAATATGACTTCCTTATCAATAAAATAATATGATTGATACAAATCTCAACACTATGATATTCTTATATCATACACTATGATATACGTATGTCAGTGGTGTGATATCTTTATATAATGCAATTAAATATCCCATACCAAGTAATATGATATGACTTGGGTATATGTACTTCACACAATATTACATACATATATTGTACAGTATGATATAATCCAACAAAAATCATATTCATAAATGGATTTAGAGCATATATCTATCAAAAAATCATATCTCTATCTTTCTACCACTTTATCCCAAGTTTAGATATTAACATATTTATTTAATATTTTCATTATTAATTCCTTTATTTCAAAATAGCATCACTTTTACTCTATTTTTACAACAATCATCATATATCCTCCAATATTTTTCATGAAACATATCACAATCACTATAAACTCCATCTATAAATCCTTCACAACATACATCCCATATCAGTATAACATAATCCATAAACAATTTTTAACCATGATCTATATATATATATATTCTGGAACCCCAAAAAAAATTTCCCACAAAACATTCACATATGAGATCCATCATAATTTAATTTCTCTTTGAAACATTAACATATTCTTAAACTCTAGGTTTCTTCTATGAATCTGTCACAAATTCCAACCATGCACATTACATGTGCATCTCCATTTATATATAACCAGTATAATTAATATTTCCATGTATTCTAATATTCAATCAAATACATTGAACCATCCTCCCATGATCTGTGTGATTTCACAATATCATTAATTCAATACCACATAAATGATTTCTCATTACATTCCCTAAACACAGATTTAACATTTCCTGGGTCATGAAATAATTCTATACAACATTATTCATATCAATAAATAATTAACTATTTATAATACTCACTTAACTAATTTCAACCATCAATTCAAGTTGATAGAAAATATTACTATATCCAGTTCATAAGGTATAATAATCTTCCCCTTTGGATTTGGTTGTCAATTATTTCTAATTACCTTCTCCCCTTTCGACATATAAATTCATAAAATTTTATAATAATTTTTTTCTAGTTATCTATAATATTTAAATATCATTTTATTTATTAAATTTAGAATATATTTAATAAATAAGAAAACAATCATAAATAAAGTTTTCAATATATACAAAGCTTGGTGTAGGAAATAATAAAAACAGGCTAGTAATCCAAAATATCATATTTTTATCTCACATAGTATTTTAATTTTTATATAGTTTTATAATATAATCACATTTTAAGAAAATATTATCATATTTTTATATACCCCCATGTTTATACAATATATCTTATGATAATTATCACACATTCAATAAATAGTTAATACAAAAAAAGATTAATCACAATGTGAGTGAGTTTTAATTTATTTTTATGAAAAAATAAATAGCTTTTTTATGCCACTATGTTTTCATATATTCAATAATATCCCAAGTAACATTAACAATTCAAGAAATATGTAATAGTCCTTTCGTTTGATCAAATTAAAATTATATAATTTCCCAATAAAAAAATTATGTATACATATATACTAAATTTTAAAGAAATTATATACCATTCCTATTTGGAAGGGGTGGTGTATCTTGCCTGGACACTCACTTCCCATTGTATGAACTACCTTGATTCGCTCACTGAAATCAACTACATTTCCACTCATGCCTTTCATGAAGCAAACATGGTTTCTAATGGTCTTGCGAACAAGGGGGTAAACCAGGACATTACTTGGGAGGATGATTTTCCTAGTGATTTTATCCCATTTTATGAGAAAGATTATAATAAGACTTCGTCCTTAAGACTCTTGTAACTTGATTTTTTCAATATTCAATAAATTGTTCCTTGGTTATTGACTGAGGCACCACCTTTTCTAAAAAAATATACCATTCCATCTCATCGCATCATTCATGCTCCCCCTTTTCCCATATAATAATTTAAACCAAATTCACCCCCTTAATTATTAGATCAACACAATCCATATAGTAGATTGGGGGTTTTCTTTATTAGTGTAAGAAGGATATTTGGGACTCCATTCATAAATTGGAATTAAATTTCTAAAACTATATATGAAACCTAACCTTAATTCATATCAAGCATAAGCTTTTCACTACTTTTTATGATTTCCTTTTAATATTTACTTGTATCTTGTAATCGTGCTTCACTATGGGTGACCACTTTACAATCCCACTCATATAAATATTCTTTTATTCTCTAGTACTTCTTGTTATACTATTCTACATAAATCAACTTGTGAACATTTCATTTCTTCCATTACTGAAATATTTTTTATACCTTTATCTTTATCATTTAATCTTGAATTACTTCCCTTCCTATTCTCTTGCTTCTTTTTCCAAATGAGATAGCTTACACTAGTAGAGCATATCTCCTTGATTTATTTTCCCATATCCTCAATATAGTGTAAAAACATTTCTCTTTTGTCTTATTCATCTTAGCCTAATTGTTCTCATTTAATGATATATACTGAACTGAATTAGCTTTAGCATTTTTTAACTTAAATATTAATTCACATTATTCTTCAGTAAATATAAAAAAACTATTTCTATAAAATATAATTTATAAGAAGTTCATTTGATGCTTCCTATCATTTTTATTTACATCAATAAAAGAATATGTCGTCATATAAATATTTTTTTTATTAAAATTGTACCTCTTCAAGTATTTAATTTAAAAATCTAATCCATATTCCTTAGATCTCATAATATCCAAACTTCTTTGTATCCATTAATAAAATATCCATATAGATGATATTATTACAAATTACTTTAAATCTTATTTTCTAGTACTTTCTATATCACACTAACATATTTATGAAGTTGGATAAAACATTCCATCTTGATACAATTATTCATTTTATATCACTCAACTCATAGTTAATATAATCATGTCCATTTAAATAATAATTATAATCCATATGTTTTTTATTACCATTTTGTATGCAGATGTTCTTCTATCTCCATAATCTTAAATATACTATATTTTTTTAAAACAATCTTATTGTTTGTATTATAATTCCATAAGAATAGAAAGTATTTTCATTTCTCTCTTTTTTATTACATCTTCCATAATTATTGAACTTATTTATCTTTAATTTCCATACAAAATCTTTCATCTTATCCCGTTACACATTATATTTCTTCTCAATCGGTTTTATTTACTCTTTTCTATAATTTTCTATTCAATTTATATCTATTTTTGTGGATGGTTTATTAAAACCATGTCTATATTTTTAATCACAATTTTACCCCTTACTTCCAAGGAAATCATATAACTTATTAACATAATCAATAAACATACACTCTATTTTCTATTTTTTTCCACAAATCCTTTATATTGTTAAATTTTAATTATTATAAGTGAAACCTCATATTGATAAAAATATACACACCTTGAAAAGATAAAATTTTATCCTAATATTTTCATTAAATAAAATAATTATGATCATTATAAACTTCACTTTTTTCATTTCTTTTAGCTGGATAATAAACTCTTTGATTATACAAGGATTAATTTTAAATTAATAATTCCTAACTATCATTGGGTATTTTAGTTCTCCCTCTAACACTTGTATATAATTTCCAAAAATCACATATCATCCCTACCAAGGTCCCTCTTTGGATGGAAATGATATAAAAAGTGTCCCTCAAATCCCACCCCTACTAAGAAAAGTGGTGGATACTAGAACCAAGATTATTAATTCAATAATATGGGAGGTATTTTCAATATTTATTTAAAGTAAACAAATATCTATAGTAAACTAATAAACCATATCTTTCCTAAAATATTAAAATTTATATTAATATGTAGCACACAACAAATAAAAAATTGTTTAATCCTAATTTTTTCATATGAGGTATGAATTTTTTCAATTTTGGTAAAAGCTTGTTATGGTTTCCCTTTGTCTTAGAACTGGTAACCTCGTCTTTTGGTCAGTCATTTTGTTTGGGAATAAGTTACTAAGGGAATAAATACTAGTTATAGAACCAATTAACGATGTGAATTCAATTCAATACTTGAATTTATCTTGATATACCACATGAATTTTATTACAGGATGTGAATTCAATGAAATTAATGAATCCTATTCATGATGTGAATTTGTTTGTACATTCATAAAAAGAAAACCCAGGGAATTCCTTTTGTGAGTTTTATTCATTTCATTAAATTTTTAGGGTCCTTTTCTTAAAAAGTTGTAGAACCCATTATTTTATCATAAACCCTCCTTCCACACAGAAGTTGTGCATGGAGAACTCATCTCCTCCAACCTATGGTTTTGCAGTAACTCCCTCATCTGAACTCTAATCAAGACACCATTTGAATTTTTGGATTCCTTATAGTAATATCTTCAATATGTTACATTCTTTTCTTTTTTTATCTTTCCTTCTTCAGAGTTATTTTGGTGCAAGCTAATATTACAAATTTTGGGGTGTTTTTATAGTTTGATGATTTCTTCCATTCTAGGTTGAATTAGAAGATGATACTGGACTAATAATCCTCTGCCCACATAAGGTAGGAGTTCTAGTAATTATCCCTAAATTATTGTTACTTTATATTATTATTTTTTTCACAGCATGCTAAAATTTATATGTGTTCCCATAAAAATACACTTTTCCCTAATTTAATTTTTTATCCTTGATTGAAAATACCTTATGCCTCATTTATCATATTATAATATGTCCCTATAAACTAATCACACCCCTTGAGGTGTGGTTATGGAATTTACCCATAATGATATAAATTCTTATTTGACCAAACCACCTTTTAAGTGGTTATGTCTTAGAATCTTGATGAAATAAATTTAATGAATTAAATTGAAAGTGTGTGTTATGACCACGTCATGTGATTTTACATGAACAATGGTTACTCCAATATTAAATTGGAACTATAATGAATTACAAACCCTTTATTAGATCATAATAAAGCCTATTTTACTAATTATTTCTTTTAATGATCAGGTATGGAGCCCCTACTGATATGATACTCGAATATGGAATTCTATAAACCTGTTATACATGGGTATGGTGTCCCACATACCATTGATACTCGAGAATGGAATCTCATATACTAGATATAGTTAGGCATATATACCCTTATAATTTATAATACTTGGGCATGCCGACCTTTATGAATTAAGATACTTGGTAATGGCATCTCTTATTTATTTATGAGACTCTAGTGACTAGACATGGATGCACGAGTTGTGCCTCAGGTCCTAGATAGAACTATATATCTATATATATGGATATAAAAATGAGCATATATACAGTGAATATAGATATATATATATATACATCCATGGTTACATATGTTCAAAGGTTTCCTAGTATGGGCTAAATTAGGTAGTGTCAGCTCGGTGTCCTTCAGGAACCATAGCTGACCATTTATAGTTAACATTACTACATTATCATTAATATATATTCATACTAATAATATTATATGCATTGTAAAAATACTATTATACACCATTGGTGGTGGCCTATTGAGTATATCACACACCCTCTTCGGGCCACTGATGGTACTCAAATAGAATTCATGATTTTAGGTAGGGATAATGGGAAGCACCCGACTTTTGATTCTTGACTCGTAGTATTAAGATAGATTATAGGAGAAGAGGACCAATCAAATTATCTTTATGACATTGGAGATAGTTTTTTTCCTTTTTTATTTTTAGTATAGCAAGGTGTACCTTCTTATTTCCATGTATTTATGTTTTCTCATTTTTATAACATACAGACGTGAAATCATTTTTTATATGACACTTTTTATAGTTTCTTAATTTTATAATGTCATTGGATGAAATAATTTGTTACTATGTCTCTTGTTCTTATTTCATATATTATAATGTTCTTCTACTCTGACAAGAGAGGTTTTAGTCTCCCCACATTATCCTCATAGACCCTTACTACTAGTCATAAGCCTCTGGAATGTGAGAAGGCGCTCTTGGGGCCATGTGGCCCACTTGAACGACTACTATTTTCATGTGAGATGGGTTCTGACATCAAAAAGTGGTATCAGAGTCCTATATTATTGCCTTATTATTTTTTTCAAGGTATGAAGGAGACTAAGACATATCAAAATTTGGTAATGAAACTTTTCCTGGGATTAGCTAACCTGTGTACAGATAAAATTCAAATTACCTGGGATGGGAATTTTTCTTTTTGGATTATTCTTATTATAGTTATTTTGATTTCACCATTGGGAGACACACATTATATGTTATGGTTATTATTATTAGGATTTTGGATTCCATTTTACGCTTGGTCTAGTATGACAAGGAAGTGTTGATTCATTCAACTTCATAGGCATGTATAGATTCACATATTATGCATTATTCCATGCCATAGAGTTTTATCTCTTTACTTTTATTGCATGTGGTTGTTTTTAGGTCCTTGGATACTATATATGAAATTGTTATAACATTTATTATAGGGGAATGGGAAACATAATTGGTTAATTAATGTTCCTATATCAACTGAACAGTGTTTTACTACAAATATTTTTGATGACACATTAACAAGTAAATTATGGCGTATTGAGTCATGGTCCATTAGTAGAATGTCCTAGAACATGTTTATGGTTATGATTAAATCAATTCCACGTTTCAATTTATAATGTGTATGGACCTTATAAATTTTAAATAGTGATCTATATAATTCAATATTTTAAAATTATTTTCTATTTAAATGAGTACGGACATAAATTAATTTAAATTATATAATTAAATTGTCTCTTTTATATGTGGATACAAATTAAAACATAAATGATGTTCCCAATTATAATATTTAATTAACACTCTATATATTGGGACCCCTAACTTATAGTAGAGAAATTGACCCTGACCTAACCTCCTTAGCATGAAGTAGGTAGTGTATCTTGGGATTTTTATAATATGTACATTTCATAGACCTGGATTTAGGAGTATGAATAGGGGTGTGACTTTTATGTAAAAAGGATTTGTACTTGTACTGTTCTTATACCCATGGATTATTCCTTTACCCAATTTTATTTTGAGCTGTTTATTTGAAAATTTTAGAGCTATACCACCATGACATCCTCAATTTAACCACTGGTAAGGTGGTTAAGACCATTCTCTAGATATGGTTGTCCTCAAGATGTAGACTGATGGATAGAGCACATGATGAATCTCTTAAAGAACCTTGAGAATCCTCCTAAGAGGGTATGGAATCTCAAGACATATATGCTTTTAGATTAGACCATGTAATGGTGGGACATTATCACCTAGTAATATCATCATTAGGGAATGGACTGAGAGAAATTTCATACATTATTCTATGACTTTTTCTTTCCCTATATGCTTAGAGTGAACTAAAATAGAGATTATATGCATCTACAGTATGTTATTATATCTGTGATGGACTATTTTACTCAGTTCGCGGATCTTTATCACTTCCCAATAACTCTTTATGGTGATGAGTTGGAAACAATGATATATTTTGAGGATACACTCATATATATTGTTCAATCTCAGATGAATGTATTTCAGTTGACCACTATTTAGAAAATATTAAGGCAAGTCCTCATCACTAAGACAAACCTGAGGGAAGATGACGATGTGGGATAGGGTGGTTCAGAACAATAATAGGTAAGTGGTTTGACTAGCGGCCATAAATGTCACTTTGAGACCATATGTGGGGGAAGAAACAACCTAATGAAACCCACATATAGTTACATGTTTTATCACCAGTGTGGAAATCCATGGAATAAGAAACATGAATGTCCCAAATACCCTATCATGTTTCAAGGCTATGGAAATCTAGGGAATCTTTGTCATATTTTATTGGACCTTACCATATGTTCTTGGTGGTAAAGGATTTATATCAGCTCCAAATTTAGGAGTGGGATCAGTAGTACCTCACTTGGAAGGTAGTTGGAGTATTACGATCTATTCAGGTAGAGGAGTTGGTTATGGCTAAGATATCCAGGTTTCATATGTACAGTGCCAGTAGGGATATCCTGCCTAGGACAGTCTTGTTTTATCATAGGGCCATGGATCTGTCTATATATATGTAGTGCTGCCTTTTCTAGAAGATTTGGTCACTAAGCCTTCTAATTTTGAGTTATTATTCTAGTAGCCTCTACTTTAGTTTCTTCCTTATTTGATACCAGTTCTTCTCAGTCATTTATATTTATGTAAATCATGGAAATTATTAGACTTGAAATTCTGTACTTTGGGGGGTGATGACCCTTGAAACTTTTTGGGTATACGTTAATAAAGTGTACACTAGTTTAAGGAGTTCCCCTTAATATAGGTTACCATCATTTTCTATGTAACCTCTTTTTCCTTTAGATGATTGGTGTCAACATCATTACTTGGATGGAATGGATGCTTCTTTTCCACACCTACATGGATTTATATCACTATAGGATGTTTGTTATTTCACCATAGGGTGGTAGTTTTATAGATAAGGGTGAATGAGATGTCTAGGTGATCCAATATGGGTAGAGAATCATGGATTAAATAGAGTAACTTCCCATATTTCAATCTATTTCTATAAAATCAGGGAGTATGTAAATCATATTTCCATTCAGTATGTGATTACTTAAAATATGTATTTATTGATGACTTTTACAATTTACCTATTGAGAGAGAGGTAGATTTTTCTATTGAGGCATTTCTAGGAGCATCACTTGTATCAAATACTCCTTATATAATGGATACTACTGAGTTAAAGGATCTGTCTTTTTCTAGATTATCATTAGTAGAGATATATTAAAATTAAAAATTGGCATCCACTACCTCATGTCAAAGACTTCTTCGATCATATCTGAGGTGTAAGGGTTTTCTATAAGATCAATTTGAGGTCAGGATACCATCAGTTATAAGTTCTACCTTTATATATACCATGTATATATTTTCAAAGTTAGTGTAAATTATTTTATTATCTAGTAATGTCATTCGATCCCAAAATTATTTTTGAAATATTTATTTCCTTGATTAATTGGGATTTCCACATGTATCTATATTCATTTTTTGTAGTATTTGTTGGAAATATCTAATTTTATTCACATACATGATATGACCAAGACTTATTGAGATCAAATTGAATACATTAATAAAGAACTAGTAGTATGTTAATCTCACTAAATGCCACTTATAGATTGATAGTGTTCACTTTTTTGGGTCACATTATCTCAGAGACAAGAGTATTAGTTAACCCAGAGAAGTTGAGTATTGTTGTTTCTTGGCATCATCCAAGAAATTTATTTGACCTAAATAGTTTATTAGGGCTATATTTATGTTACATGAACATTATAAAGGTCTTCTAAAACCTTTTATAACCTTTTACCAGCTTTACTAAGAATGGTGTGAAGTTATTTTAGTCTAAAGCATGTGGTAAGTCCTTTTCGAGCTAAAAAAAAGATTTAATTTAGCGATAATCTTGATTCTTCTAGATGTGAGAAGAGGTTATAAAGTGTTTTGTGGTCCATCAATTATTGGGTTTGGAATGGTTTTGATGTATGATTATTGAGTCATTTCATATAGGTCTTGTAAGTTGATGCCTCACAAGATGAATTACCAAACACATGATATTGATCATTCAGTTGTCATTCATGCCATGCATTGTTGGAGAAATTACATGCTGGTGTATCTATTTGTGGTTTTTATACAAAAATAGCCTCAAATATGTCTTTAAATATCATTACATGAACCTCAAATATAAAGGGTTGGTCAAATACATCAATACTTCAACTTTGAGCAAGCCTATACACATGGGAAGGGAAATGTAGTTGCTGATTCTCTAAGCTGGAATACTCATAATCAAGTTGGTTAGGAATCCAGTGATGAATAATGGATTATGGATATTCTTTTTTAGATAAATTTATAGGTTAATAGGAGTCAAAAATGGACTTTCGTTATGGAATTAGTGGTAACCTCATCACTTCTGTATTGAGTGAAGTGGAGTCAATTCTTTGATCCACATGAATTAATCCTAAGGGAGAGTGTTTTAAGTTGGGATCCACCACTAGGTTTGTATATAACCCGAGATGAGATAATTATTTTTCATGGGAGAGTTTGAGTTTCTATAGACATGTTAGAGGAATTGATGTGAGATTCTCATGCTTCATAGTGAGAAGTACACATAGGGATTGATAAGATGTTCTATGACATGCACTGCCAGTTTTAGTGGCCTAGGATGAAATGTTAGATCGTGTGTTTTATCACTTGGTGTTCCACCTATCAGTAGGTGAAGTTAGAGAACTATAATCTTACAAGATTATTATAGTCATTAAAAAACTCTTAATTGAAATGGGATTTTGTCTCAATGAATTTTCTAATTGTTTTTCCATGGTCTCCTCAAGTTAGTAATACAGTTTGGGTTTTCATTGATAGGCCGAAAAAGGTCACACATTTTATCACAATTAAGGATAAATTTTAAGTTGATGAACTTATGAGTTATAGATCTATGATATTATAAACCTAAATGGTGTCCCTTTTTCTCTCATTTTTGATATGTATTATCATTTTATGTTGCAGTTCTGGATGGGGCTATAGGAGTTACTCAAGACATAGGTGTTTTTGAGTACAGTATTTCACCCATAGACTAATGTCTAATCAGAATGGATGATATAGTTATTAATGGGCATTATCAAAGTATATTTCCTTGTTTTTGGTGTTTCTTGGGATAAATATATATCTCTCGTTGGGTTTTTCTACAATAAAAACATATATAGTACTATACAGATGGATCCTTATGAGGCTCTATATGGTATGTCATGTTTTCACCCCTATGATGGTTAGAGGAATGAGAGGCATCACAACTTGGAACTTGTCTCATTCAGGAGAAATTGGAGTAGGTACACCTCATCAAAAAGTGAATGGTTATAACTTACTCTATAAATAAGTATTATATTGACCTTTGTCACCAACAAATGGAGTTTGAGGTAGGGGATCTAGTTTTTGATTCTGTTTCTCTTAGACTATAGAATATATGAATTTTTAGACTGGTAAAGAAATAACCTCTTTATGTGAGAACTTTCATGATATAGGATAGTGTTAGGCTAGTATCATATCAGATAGATCTTCCTCATATGTACTGATCCATGCATGAAACCTTCTATATATAATAGCTTCATTGAGTTCATGACAAATATTCGCATACCTTTGATCTTGAGGATGTGTAATTGATGTTTGGTTCCTCTATTGAGGAGTATCTTGTTCTTATTATTGATCATAGGAAAAAGTCCTTATGAGGTAGGTTTGTCCCCCACGTACAAGTTTTATGGCATCACAACTGTGTATAGGATGAGGCTTGGGAGTGATAGGCTAACGAACATGCTTAGTGGCCAAATTTTTTCTCAGAATAAGCTTTACCACCCTTGGAAGGGGAAATAATAGAGGATTTTTGTAAGGGGGAATAATTTAAGATACTAGTTTTTTAAAAATGAGGTATGGATCATTTATTTTTCAATAAACCCTTTTTATGTTTTTTAATTTGTCTTAGACCTAGTAACTATGCCTTTAGGTTGCTTGGTTTATTTAGGAATAAGGTGGTAGGTGATAGATCATAGCTACAAAACCAATTCATGATGTGAATTTCATTCATTATTTGAATAAAATTCATAAAATGAATTTCTCTATCTAGATCCCATGAATTTTATTACATTATGTGAATTCAATGGACTATGTGAATCATTTTCATGACATGAATTGGATTTTACTGTTAGAAAATAAACCCCATGGAATTATTGATGTGAATTATCTTAACATAATCAATATGTCATGAACCTTTTTAAAAGGGGTTAAAACCTGTTATTTTATCCTAACCCCTCCTCCTTCCACAAAACATCCATGCATGGAGATATTTTCTCCTCCCACCTAGTCTTTGATGTAACTACCTCATTTGAACTCTGGTTAAACAACCATTTGAATCATTGGATTCCTCTTTGTAAACTCATGAACCTTTTCCCATTCTTTCTTAGTTAATCTCTCCTTAACTAGAGTTAATTTTGTGGAAAATAGTATGACCTATTTTTAGGTTGTTTCATTGGTATTCCAATCTCTTTGGTTTTAGGCAAAATCAGAAGAAGATTCTGGATGAGTACTCCTTTAATGGCATAAGGTTGGAGGTCTAATAATTATCCCTCAAGTATTGTTTCTTTATATTATATCTAACAATGATTCACATTATACTTTCTATGTGTTTCTATCAAAATACACTTTTCCCTAAATTTATTTGTTATCATTGATATAAATATCCTTATGTCTCCTTGTTCTTGTTGGAATATGTCCCTATCGACTAATGGCACCCATTTAACTGTTCTTATGGAATTTTACCTTGATATTATAAATTATTATGTGAAAAAACCACCTCATATGTATTTATGTCTTGGAGTCTTCATTAAAAAAATATAGTCAATTAAATGGAAAGTAAGTGGTATGACTATGTCACGTGATTTTATATAAACAACGGTTACTTCCTTGTCTAATTGGAACACTAATGAATAATAAAACCTTTTATTCACTTATAATAAACCTTGTATGACTAATTATTTTTTATGATATTTGGAATAGAGTCCCTATATGTATGATACTCAGGCATGGCATCCCATATACATATGATACCTGAGAATTGCATCCCATATACTAGTGATACTTAGACATGGTGTCCCATATACCTAATATACTTGTAATTAGATACACTTTTCATTTATAATACTTGGGGATGGTGACAATTATGATTTATGATACTTAGGAATGGCATCCCATACTACTTTATAAGACTCTAGTGACTAGTCATGGATGCCTGAGTTACACCATGGGTCCTAGCTAGAAATATATAACTATATTAATGCATATAAACGTCATTAAATATATAGTGAATATATATACATACATTCATATATATATATATATATCCCTAGTGACATATTTTTTTAGGTTTCCTTGCATTGGTTAAAGTAGATAGTGTCATCTTGGTGTCCTTTAGGAGCTACACCCGACCATTTAAATTTTACATTACTACTTTATCATTATTATATTTACACAAAAGTCATATTATATGCACTAACTAGGTAGTTCTAGACACTGTTGGTGGGTTCCTACTAAGTATATCTCACACCCTGTCTTGGCTAACGATGGTACCTGAATAGAATTTATGATTTTAGGTATGGAAAAATGTAAGCACCCATCTTTAGATGCTTGATTCTCTATATTAATATGTATTACAGGGGTTGAGGACCAATCACATGCTTATGATTACATTGTAGATATTTTTTTGGCCTTTTTTATTATTAGTATAGCATGTTTTACTTTCCTACTTCCATGTATCTCTTTTTTCCTATTTTTTATAGCATAAATACATGACATCATTTTTTATATGAAACTAGTTATGGTTTCTACCATTTATTATGTGATTGGAAGATTTACCTATTATCTTTAACTTATTCATTATTATTATGAATCCTCTACTTATTTTATCTATTGTATTATTGAGCTACTCTGATATAAGTGGTTATAGTCTCCCAACTATGTCTTCACAAGCCCATGATGCTAGTTTTCAACCTCTAGAATACGTGGATGTGTACTTGAGGAAAATATTTCCACAAGTTCAACTACTATTATCATGTGAGTTGGGCTGGGAAGTTAAAAAATAATCCATCAACACCAATGGAACCATTTGACCACACATATCTCCCTACTCATTATTGGATTACCATTTAATCACTCATAGTTCTTGATAACTTAGGTTAATTTAGATTAATTACTAGACCCAAGATTTATAGTCTGTGGTTGTGGTATGTGTTCTCAAAATATGGAATCATTATCTCTTTAATAAGAAGTTTTTGTTATGTACTTCTAACACCAATGATTCTATATTATTTAATGATGTGAATTATAACTTTGGATTATTTATTAAAGTGTGTTGGATATAGAAATGTAATTAAATTTTAATATTTAATTATGATGTGTCCCTTTTGTGGTAATATTAATAGAGTTTTTTGTATTATTGTAAATTAGTGAATTAATGTGTGGTGATTAATTCAGTAGATTTAAAATTAATATGAAAAATTATATTTTATTATGAAAAATAAATAATTAATTTAAAGGAACTAATTCTAGGGTCAATCTCTTTAACACGAGATACATATACTTTATGTGATATAAGATATTGACATATAATTATTGGAATTTATTATAGAAAATTTAGATAAATTAGAATAATTAAGAGATATTTTACTAAGAAAAATGAAATTTGAGTCCCAAAATTTGAAAAATATACTTTGTATTTCATTATGGTAGAAAAAGAGTTTTCCCATGGGTTATAGAAAATTGAGAGAGATAAAAGGTAATAAATTATGAGAAATGTATATAAATGGATTATAGGGAAAGTTAACATGGAAAATTATGAGTTTAATGGGAGAATATTGACATATAAAATAGGATTTCTTTGGTGGGTTTATGGAATAGTTATACAAAAAAAGTCTATAAAATGGATGGATATTTATACCATTATTTTATTTTAGGATACTTATCTTATGATTTTGGTGGAGGTGAATTTTAGATGATGGAATATAAATAAGGTGATTGGTGGTTGGGGAATATATTGGGGAATTAGAGTATATGAAATATTTTATTCTATATATTATAGGTGAATTATTTTAATTATTTTAAGATGCTCATAATCCAAAAACTACATATTTTTAATTTAATCAATAATTAGGAGTTAATTTGGAGTCCTTGTAGGCCATACCAAAACAACACCAGTGTCATTATACTCTGTGGAAATTTTTTCATACTACTCTTCTCATTCTACACTTTAAGGCTAGATTTACATAGGGGCCATGAAACTCACTAGAAATCATACACTCTGGTATAATGAGTTGCATTATGTCATGCCAAAATAGAACAATTTGTTTCATATGAATATATACCCTAATAAACTTCTCTAAATGGAAGGTTTTTTTCCTTTGAATCATAAATTGTGATTTATGGAGAATTTGGATGATAAGACTGAGTGGTTTTCTTTATATAAAACATCAATTTGAAATTTTCTAAAGAATTCAGGAATGATCATCTATGTAGGTGTCTTAGTTACTTTATATTAGTTTGGATATCTATTTATGAATCATTGATATGTTATATGAAGAATGATTTGATTATATATTTTTTGGATACCATGATTATTTTAAAATTTTCAAAGTATAATAAACTATTTTTATATAAAACACCCTTTGAAAGGTTTATATTTTAATAAATTAATTAAATATATTTTTTTGGTTATTTTCATGGTATGAGAGTGTGTGTAAAATTATTTTATGTGTGTTTATTCATTTAATTCTCTAAGATTCTATCATTATAATGTGGATAATTAAAGAGCCTATGTTAAGGTGAGAAAAGGTCAGGATAAAGGGGTCCAAAAGGTTTCAAATCACATTTTTCATGTAGAAGAAAAGGGTTTGGGCTTAGAATGTGAAGGATAAATGAATTAGTTTATCAAAAGAACTCAGTAAATGAAGTTTTTATTCTAGTGGGGTGAGTGATGGATCAATTCTAGGTGGTGTCTAACTATTATTATATTTTTATTTTATTTTATTATTCTCTATAATTTCTTAGCGTGAGTGTATTTTTTAGTAAATAGGGATTTTTATGTGGAAATTTGAAAATTATGAAATTATAGTAATTTTTAAGAAAACAGGGAGTTTTAGCATATTTTATTTTGAAAACAAAGGATAGTTCAAAAAAAATTAAGAAAAACAAATTTTAACTAGAATTTAAATTTGGATTGGAATTTATAGTGATTTAAAGAATGTTATTCTTCAATTCAAAGTAGATATTCATGGTCTAAATCCATGACTTTGGAATGATTTCTATTAGACAATTTTTTTAGATAAAACTATTTTTGATTTATCATTATTTGTAAAAAATTTATTTATTGAGATTACTCAAGAAATAATACTCATCAAAGTTGATAGATAAATACTACTAAGTTCATATTGACCCCTACATGTTCAATTTGATAGAAATGTAAACATTATTGTTCATTATTTAAAGAATATAAAGTTATTATACTTCATTAAATGTGAGTAATAGATCCATGTTGTAAATATAGTACTAGTAAATGGCTTGTAATTAGTCCAATTTTATTTACTTTGTGTGAACAAGTGATTTTAGACATTGGTATTAGATCTTGTAAAAGTTATTTTGTATTCATTATGATTACTAAAGTATTTTTTGTATAAATTTTTCACATTACTCGTTAATTTTTTTATTCTTATTAGTTGGTATATTTTAAAGGAAAATTTTTTCACAATGGTTTATTATACCCATAAACACTCATTTATAACTTTTTTCTATAGTGGAAACATGCTTGAGGTTATGGGGAATTTGAATTCAAGTCTATATATATGGTTCCCCAAGTTTAGGTGTTACAAAAATGGTATCTAAGAATAATTTTAAAGATAAATTTTTTGGAATTATGGTTGATATGGAGAATAGTATGGTTGAAAATTTTAATTTATCCATAAAAAGTCATTATTAACTTCTTTATAAAAAACCTTCAGTTATCATGAAGTTAATGATAGATGAATGGTTGTCAATTAAATTATAGGATATTTTTATTTGGGCCATGTTAAGTCATGACATGTTCCTAAACAGAATTTGTGTATCATGATATACATGATAAAGATTTTTATCGCATGACATTGGTTGATAAAGAAAGTGGTTTCATGAATAAAAAGGTTTTTTATTTACTTGGTTAATTTTAGTTTTTCCAATATAATATTAAAAATATGTGATAAATTTTCCTTAAATTATTATGACAAAGAAATGATAGATTGAGTTATTCAATATAAATGGATTAAAATCCACATAAACATAATATATATAGAATTATTATTATTATGATTGATTTTGGAATTGTTGGATTTTTATTTGATTATTATATATATTATATAACTATGTTTCTAAGAAAATTTCTTACTAGAAGATGATGAGGAGTTATTTATATTACTCATGTAGTTCATTTATTTGTGAATTTGATAATGTAGAAAATCAAAGAATTATATATTGAAACTAACCAAGGTAAGAAGAGGAAGATGAATTTGGATATGAGTTTTAGAACTAGATTCCACCATCATTTAGAGGTAATGTTGGATTGTAGATGGAAAAAAGAATGGTTAGGTAGGTTTAACATGATATTCTTTATTTTAAAATTCCAAATACCTTGAAGATGCATTTTTTTACTACTTTCAAGATGAACTGAATCGTAAACAATGGTATATGGTGTTGGAAGATGAAATTCATGGGGATATTGACTAGAAGGGTTTTTAGGATATCTTTAATTGTTAGTATTATCCATATGAGTTAAATATAGTGAAGGATAATATGTTTTATAATTTGATAAAATATATAGGTGATTGTGTATGCATAAAATCTTTTTGATCTTTAGTGTTTTGAACCATAGTTAGAGATAGATGAGAACTAAAAGGATATATATTTTGACATGTCGATGAAATCAGAGATACATTCAAGGTATATATTACTATGGATACTAACTTATATTGATGTGGTTAGTATGGAAGCTACTAGAGAGTTGAATATAGTGGTTACATGAAATTTGGGTATTTTTCTTCCACATTGTAAAGGAGGGAGAAATATTTTATATGGATAAAAGGGTATGGGAAAATAATTTAAAATAAATCTTATAAATTCATCCTCTCATTTTATTAAAAAAATAATACACTACAGTGTTTTAGTATGATAAATTTGAAAATTTTACATTTTCTATCATACATAAAATATCCATGTTTCTAGTAAGGGAATATGGGTCATCTAAATAAGTACAGTGTGATATTAATATTTCCAAATATAAGCAGAGAATCAAATCAAGTTTTGGGATTCTTGATTTTGATGGATGTGAAAAGAGAAAACTAATTCAACGACCTGTGATAAAGTAGGGTGGCTTTATTTATAGGAATGATTAATTACTTATAAAAGTTAAGGAAATTTATTTTCATCTAATAAAATATCGTATGAGATAAATACTAAAATAATATCTTTCATGGTATGAGGTACTATTCTGATTACTTTTATAACTATTTCTACATTTTTTTATAATACATTATAATATTAATTTATATATTCATAATTATTTAATCAACTAAGTTTATGAGTAGAGTTGATATCATATTCAATGATGATTGATACTACTCTAAGTGATAGGATTGAGTAAGGGTTTAATGTATATCATATATGATAATGATATGCGACATAGAAATCTTATGGGAATTTTTAGTATATGGCATAAAGATGTAACGAACCATGTATTTATAGAATAATACTTTTTAATTTCTATTAATACATATGAATAAGATGTTAATTTTACATTAAAGGTTATTATTTTTCCAATATCATACTCAACATGGTAGAAGGAGTTCTTCTGAAATCTTACATTGCACATAACAAAGAGATATACTGAAAAATAATAATATAATATTATTATAGAAGTTAATGGATAGTTGTTGTATTGGAGGGAATGAACATAACTAACAATATTATTAATAGACATGTTTGTTAAATGTTTTTACATTTATCCAATAAAATTTAGATGCTTAAAATGATAATAAATCAAACTTTAAGCATAAATACTCTAATATTTTAAAAAGGTAGTTTTATCGCCTTTTGATGGTGAACTCTTTTTAAATATTGTTTTTGTTAATTTTATATGTTATATTTGACAAAAATAAACCTCTTCATTAGAATCAGGACATCAAAATTTACTTTAGGTAAAAGTTTGGTATTTTTCTGACAAAGTTCATTATTTGATGAATAGAGAAAAATAATGCATTTTAATTCAAAACTGTCATTTAATATAATTTATTTATATAGTTAGATTATACTTTTAATTGGTTTTAAAGTGTAATTGGATTATATTTTTACCATTTAATTCAATTTTTTTCATTTTAAGTAATTTCACTTTTTAATTATACATAAACACATTTCACTCTATTGATAGTTATTATTTCTTAAAAACACACTTTCTGGTTTTGACAAGGGGAAATAATTTTAAATTAATTTCTAAAAATTCTATATTTTGAATTTTGAAAAATATATTCCATGTTTGGAATTAGGAGGTCCAATGTTTTTAAATAGGTAACTTTTATTTTTAGACATTAGGAATAGTAGCTTCAGTAAAAAAATTATTTATCATGGTTAAAGGGTATATCTGGTAAATAAGGGTAAAAATAATAATATAATAATATTAAATTACCCTTAAACTTTTCCTAAACCTATTGAATGAGATATTTCTGACCATGTTTATTCATGGGTCTATTATGGGACCCCATAAAGCCACTTGTAAGTGAAAATGACATTTTATAAAAATTAATTTAAAGTTAAAGATAATGTAGCATAAACATATATCTTTTAGTAAAACAATGTTTATATGTAGTTATATAAATGATATTTTTTACTATAAATATTCATTATAAATATAAAATTATTTCCTACATCATGGTATTTTATTTATAATTTTTTGAAATCAAATAAATAAAATTATTTATGACACAATGGTGATTTAGTGATTACCTTGTTAATGAAATATTTAAATAAATAAGATTATAAATGTTAAAATGAATTTATTTTGAAACTTTTTATGCCACAAACGAATATTATGGATGCTTATAAATTGTTATATTTAAATTAATGTTTATTTTTAAATAGAATCTAGTTGTTATAGATTTTTTAAAAGTCTTGATATGAATAGTTTATAAATTGACATAAATGAGTTATTAAAACAAATACTATTTTATAAAATAATAAAATAATCCTAAAAATATAAGATTAGTCCAAATGAGATATATGATATTAAAATTTTCATTAATGATCCATTTTTGGGTCTCTTGGAATTTTATAGTAAATATATTAACCATATAGTATGAATATACAAGAGGACATTGTAAAAGTTAAATTAGTTTACTAAAGGTTAAAGGTAAAAGATAAGGTTAATTATATGAAATAAACATGTCTAAAACTTATTGGTTGAAAGTATTTAGATCCATAATCATCTTATCTTATACATAACTAACTTTTTAACCTTTATAAACAGAAAATTAATTTATAATAAAATAATGTTTCTGGAGTTTTCTAAATAGTACCTCCTCCCTCTTATAAAAGGACATCACCTCCAACCCATTACACACACCTATAAAGCCCCTTGATAGGAAAAAATCTACTAAAATAAGTTCCCAACATCCCTATCTTACTCATAGAATCATTTTATTAGGAATAAGGCAATTCAAGAAGGGATTTTAGCTTAAATCAAAAGGATTTACCCGGTTTAAGGTAATATCTTCTCTCAAGATTCTTCCATTTATTTTTCATTCTCCAACCCCATAAACTCTCTTTATTAAATTAATTTATAAAAAACCTGTATATTAAATATAATAAGATTTTTTATGATAATTATTTGAACTACACTCACACACACTTCCATCAAATTGATTTAGAACATACTATTTCTGTGGACGGTGAACTACTGCCTCACGAAATGATGATTGTTAAATTATATTCTACTGCCTATCATGGTGGCCATTATGATGGAAATATATTTATGTATAGTATATATAATATTTATATTGTCTCTATTCTTATTAATTTTTCATTTACATCATACCTTTATGCTTTCCATAACTCGTAAATACCATAATTTCATTTGAGGAAATGTGGAATACTGCCCCATCAAAGTAATATGACTCATTCATGCTATACATGGAACATATAAAGGATGAAATTAATGAACTTATGTAAAATATATAACATAGATATTATACTAGATTTATAATATACCTATTTATCATTTGGTTTTCCTTCTGCTAAAAATGAAAAAAAAGAAATGAAAGTAGCGTTCATGCGTACGTACGGCTTACCATCTCTATTAATAGTGCATTTCATTTTCATATATCCTAATGATATAGACTTATAAATAAATATATGCTGGATGTATATGATATATATGATATCTAAATCATAAATATCATTCTGGAGATAATGTACTTTCTACTACCACGACCCAACCCAACGGGGCTCAAGCCGCGACTCCCCAAGCCTGCCTCCAATAGGCCAGGGGCTGGTGTCTAACTCCGAGTAGGCTATCACACACAAGGGAGGAATTAGCCTAATGTAACTATACACGCGCACCCATATACACCTCCAAAAAATAGTCCAGAGATATATATAACTGAAAAGAAAATGCATGCATACAACTATCCCAAAACCAGAGTACAACAGAAGTACAAAAGGGAAAAACAGGGCCCACCAAAAGAAAACTACAAAGGTGCACAATATGCTCGGAAGGAGGTACGCTGCCAAAAGTACCACCGAAAATCTCCTCAGCACAACTCTAGTAAACACCCCAGTCAAACCCTCTCACTACGATCCGCCTGCTCTGGGTCCTCCTGGGAATCCGTCAAAAGGCCGGTGGACTGCACAAGACACAAACATGTGCGGAAAACCCGTACAGGGGTGAGTATAACAATACTCAGTAGGCACCCCAAAAACCCAAAACAAAATAGAGCAAATGAAATGCAACAGTCCTATCATCCCAGCCAGAGGGAACCCAGACGAGAGAGAAACTCCATCTCGTGACCATCCTCGGCTAAACATAACTAGTCAGCTCAGCTCAGGTGTATGCCCATACATACACCATGAATAATCCATATATACTCAGCTCACGCACCAAGCCACAAGAGGTACCGAACTCATCACTAGAAACTGTCCACAACTAGTAGAGCACTCTCCACAATCACTATCATCCCAGATGACACTCGTCTGAGAGATACACTCCATCGAGTCCCACAAAAACATCTCAGACGCTTACCCAAGAAATCACGCTCGTCGGATAGCGTCACTGAGGAAACCTCGCTGAAACAACATAAACACCAAACTCCTCAGATAGGGGATCGCTCATAAGGCCCGCTAGGGAATACCAGAAACCACACCGTTATATGAAGACCTCACAGATAGGGGATCACTCCCAAGGTCCGTTGGGGGTTACCACAACCTGATCTGGCATTCGTAGAACTCACAGATAGGGGATCACACCCAGGATCCACTGGGGGATACCACAACCCGATCTGGTGCTCGACAGAAGAACGCCACTCAGATATAGGATCGTCTCCCATATAAAGGTGGTCATGGAAATACTGGAACCCTATCTGGTATAAATCACAATGTAGGGGATTGAACTGATGATGCTGTAACCCTACAGAAACCACACGCTGAGTAGGGGATCACATAACCAACGATACTGCAACCCTGCAATAATCCTCATGCTGAGTAGGGGATCGTATTTCTGATGATGCCACAACCCTACTGAGCATAGCACACCTCATAGGGGATCATATTACCTATGATCCCAAAAACCCTACAGGGTTACCCTGCTAGATAAGGGATCGCCGCTCGTGGATAAGCAGTCACAGCGATACCAAGAACCCAATTTATGGTAACAATGCTAGAGGATCCTGCTCCTGGCCAACTGGAGGGATGTCACAACTCTAACAGATTAAACATCCCATCGAGAGGATCACAAGCCTAGACTAGGGTTGTGATGTCACGCGAACCCTCGTAGGAACAAACCAAGGGAGTACCTATAAGGCCCCAACCTTAAACCTTACTTAATATTGAATTAAATGAATAATTCACATTGAGGATCTTTTCAGGTTTAGAGTTTTAGAGAATTAGGACATAACTATTACATCTCAAAAGATTACAACGTAGAAACTTCTACTAAGTTTCCATAAAATAAAAACTCTTAAAAAGAAACATGTCTAGTTCCATGTGTTAGGTAGCATGACTTTCCCTTGATCCCATCCTTGACCCTATTCCACGTTATGTCCTGTGAAAAACATTTCAAAAACTTGGGATGAGCAAAAAAGCTTAGTAAGGGATAAACAAAGAATGAAAACTATTAGTTTTTCAAAACAACAAGTAAACCATGTATACTTCAACAAAGTAATACTTTTCACCTTTTCGAAGTAGTAAAAACTCTTCACTGAATATAAGTTCATTACTTACCCTTCTGTAACCAAAAGATTACCATAAAACCCATATAAAGATGACATAACATATAAAGGTAACTTGGGACATAAACATACTTAAGTGTAATAACCATAAGGTCTACTTCCACACATATCACTTAATGGAATAGCCATTCGGCCAACTTTCATACATACTTAATGGAATAGCCATACGGCCGACTTCCATACCCAATGCATTGGAGGTTATAACGTAACCACCCGTCCTGATATTCACGGCACCACCCGCCATATGGTTTATCACATAACCACCCGTAAAATGTCCAAGTACCATTATAAAATTATAACACATAAAACCAACATAAAGGAATGATAACATTTCCACATTTCAATCACAATATATCATTTAAATATATTGACATAATAGAATCCTTTATCAAAACCATTTTAAATACCAAAATACAAAAAAAAAGTATATGGTATTTATTTTATTTTAAAAACATTACGGCTTTTTGAGGAATCCAAGGATCAAATAATACTCGCGGCAGCGGAAAAGGTCGTTGTCACCGCGTACGTAAAAAGAAACATTCTTTTTTGTCATTTAGTAAAACGCTTCGTAGAAAAAAGATTCCTTTTGAATAAATGTAAACGTCAAAGGGGTTTATACACCGTATTAAAGAATGTTGTGTATAAAACAAAATATGCCTCAATAAATGGAGATTGATACGAAGACCCTTACAAAGATGGTATCCATGGTTTAAGGATAAATCAATTGCATAATTATGTGTGAAAAACGAATACACCAAATATAAGTGAATATTAAGTGTAAAACAATCAGAGGTTATTCACACATATTCATAGAATGACATATTCAAGGAGTACAAGTTTATCCCAAAGAATCAAATTTGGGTTAAGAAGTTCCCTTGCAAAAATTTGACAGCCTAACGGCGTCACTTCAAAATTCAGAAAAAGAGTTGATGAGAGATAAAAAAGGTATCTCATCACTTGGACATAAAATTTACATCAATAAGGATATATGAGAAAATATCCCAACATAACAATATGTGAATTAAAATACCCAACAAAATAAGTCTTTTAAAAAGAGGAGGGTGAAAGGTTCCCCTACAGACTTGGGTATCTTTCGAAACATACACCCCATGAAAGAAGGAAAATACATCATTGATGTAAATACTCATAAACGAAAGTACATTACACAAAGAGTAGAATAATGGGAAGTACATACACCACTCAAATAAAATTGTGGCAAATGTAGCATAAATCTCACGGGAATAAAAGTGAGATGAAAAATCCATTACGAAAACTCAGCAGCCTAACGGCGCCACTTAAAACATCCAAAATGGATTGATGAGAGAAAATAGGGTCTCTCATCACATTAACATAAAGTTTATAAAATAACATCCCCCAACATAACAAAGAGGATCTTAAAAGAAGTGACAAAAAGGAGAGTACTTAAAAAGAAAGAGAGAGGTTAGATCTCCTACGAAAATTTGGCAGCCTAACGGCGCCACCCAAAACATCCAAAATGGATTGATGAGAGAGAATAGGGTCTCTCATCATATGAACAATAAAAATTACAGTAAGAGTAATATAAAATAACATCCCAATAACAAGAAATATGAGCTTTAAAAGTAATGACATAAAAGAGTGTACTTTAAAAGAAAGAGAGGAGTAAGATCCCTTACCTCGGGTCCGACTTGACTCGATCGTTCTTTAACATCCTGAATAATAAACTTGAGTTAATTTATATTTGCTTAAGAACATTTTTCAAGTTCATTATTCCTTTTATATAACTTATTTCCATTTTATAAACATTATGTAATCATTTAAGTTAATAATGTTTGTTTTGTCGATATTTGGTTCTTAATTCGAAAGTGAACTTCTTACAATTACATGTTGTACGTGTGGTCAAAGGTTCATTTTATCCAGAATGATATTCATGATTTGGATTTAATATATATCATATATATCCAGCATATACATGTATTTTAATATTACATAATCATTTATAGGTAAGAAATCAAATGCACCGTTCATGGAGACGGTAAGCCGTACAAATGCATGAACACTACTTTCATTTCTTTGTCATATTAATGGAATTAATACTAAATGAGAGGTATGTATATTTCAATTCCAGAATTATATTCATCATTTATATGTAACATAAATTATATATATCCATTATAAATATGTACTTATAATAGTACATTACATTTGGGGATAAGAAATGAAATGCATCGTTCATGGAGACGGTAAGTCGTACGTACGCATGAACGCTACTTTCATTTCTATCTCATAAATTAATGGAAAGAAATAATAATGATATATAGGTATATTATAATTCCAGTATAACATCATATATAATAACTTTAAATCCATCCTTTATACGTCCCACATATGGCATTAACGAATCACATCACTTTGAGGGGGCAGTAGTCCGCACTTCCTAAAATGAAATTATCTTGTTTACCCACAATGGAGACATAAAGGTATGCCAAAAAAGAAAAATACAGAAGCTTAAGTAAAACATATACATATTATATATCATATATAAATATAGTGACATCTTAATGGCCACCTTTTAAGGTGTTATATGAGTGTTGAACAATCATCGTTTCGTGAGGCAGAAATTCGCCATCCACGGAAACAGTATGTTCTTTAACCATTAGATGTAGGTGTGTGTAAGTTTAGCTCGAATACTTCTTATAAAAAAAATCCTAGTATATTGAAGATACTTTATTTGTTACAAAATAAATTAATAAAAAGAGTTTAGGGGGTTGGAGAGGCAAAATAAAACAAAAGGACTCAAGTGAAGACCTTACCTTAAAATCGGGTAAGTCCCTTTGGTTTGAGATAAAAGGCTTCCTTGGGAAGAATTCTGCCCAAAGTGAGGCTTCAAGGAGTTTTAGAGGGATGTGGAGAGACAAAATGGGCAGGGTTTGGTCAAGACAAAGGCTTTGGGAGTGGGGGTAAGGAGGTAGAGTTGGGGGCCTTTTATAAGAGGAGAGGAGGGGCACTCTTGGAAAGTAAGGAAATGTTACATTATTTTTGAATGCGTTTCGGAATTTAATGGTCCCACATTGATGTGTTTCGAGGATAAGGTGATAAGGGTTCGAAATCCACCCATCAAATAGGTTTTGGACTTGTGTAGGTCTTGTATTTTACATTATATTTCCATTTTATTTAAATCGTTAAATAATGAGGTCATCACTGCATCATCATGATGTCATAAATAATTTAATTTATTTAATGTATAAAAATTATAAAAAAAATATCATGATGTAGGAAATATTTTTTTATTTCTAATGAATATTTATAGTAAAATATCTGACTTTTATAACCCCATGTAAAAAAAATTAGTAAAACATATCATGTGTGTGTCATTTTTACTTTAACATTAAATAAAAAGGTACTTATGTCATTTTTCAACCAAAGTGGCTCCATGGGGTCCCCAAGTTTACCCATGGATTGTCTTGGTCGGCCATGACACATAAAATGAGGTTAGGACATGTTTGTAGGTCATTTCATTTTATTAAAACATTATTCTTACCTTAAACTACATTAATTACCTCTAATCGCGATTAACAACATAATAAGTTATTATTCACCAAAAATTATTTTAATCCCATTTAACCACATTTTACTTCTTAATGACAACCATGTATGTCGTATTTTTGAAATTCAAAACAAAAAGGTGGAAAATTTTCATTTAAATGGAAAATCAGTTTTTATAAGTACCACTTAGTGGTTTCACTATTCATCAAAAATTGAAGTTTCTCAGAAAATTACCAAAAATTCACTCTAAGCTATATCTGATATTCCGAATTAAAAAATGATGTATATTTTACAAAATTCAAAACATATAAGTTTCATTAATTAATTTAATAATTAATTCTCGCTGTCAAAACAAATAGCGTGTTTTTATGAAACAAAATATATCAAAAGATTGACACTAGTTTAAGTCTGATTTCAAAGTGAAATTAATTCCAATGACCACTATTGGATTAAATGGTAAAAATATATTCTAATTTCACTTTAAAATAAATTCAAAAGATAATCTAATCATAAAAATAAATTAGATTAAAAAGAGGTTTTGAATTAAAATACAACATATTTCACTATTCATTGAAAAATGAACATTGTCAGAAAAATACCAAAAATTAACCCAAGGTAAATTTCAATGTCACAAAGATAAATAATATGTTTATTTTGAAAAATGGATCTTATAAAATTGTCAAAAAGTGGATTTAAAAGGGGTTCGCCATCATAAGGCGGTTAATTGACCTTTTAAAGAATATTAGAATGTTTACGCTTAAAAACTGGATTCATTTGCATTTTTAATCCTCTAACATTTATTGTAAAGAGTAAAAATATTTGAAAAACATATATAATCATTTTGTAGTTATTTCTGTTCATTCCTTCCATTATAAAAGCTAGGCGTTAACTACCATTTAAAATAATATTATTTTATTATTAGAGTGCAACGTAAGATTCCCAAGAAACACGTTGTTGCGTATTGGGTACTCCATCGAGCATAGCATCCCCTTTAAAGTAATATTAATATTTTATTCACAAATATGGATAAATATAAAGATGTCATATTCTTTATTTACCTGGGGTGTTACATCCTTCCCCCCTTTTGGGAATTGCGTCCTCGCAATTTTAAAATTGGGCTCAGAAACATCCTTGAAAGTCCCACATCGGAACAAGATTCGGTAAAACAATCACTTTAAAATAAAGAAAGATAAGTACAAAGGTCACCCGAGTTAACCCATACTAGGATTCCAAGTATGAAAATATGGACATGGAGGAAAAAAACAAAGGGTCATGTTCTGATGGAGAGTGATAGAAAACATGTTTAGGAGAAAGTTAACCACAAGAAAATCACAAACTTGTGATGGGTTAAACGGTATTCGATTCCCCAGTAGGAAAAGTTAATAGACAACATTTTTGTTTTAAGTTACTTTTTATTGAGTAATTTATTCATAAGGAAACATAATCACTTATCATGTTGACTTTCAACTTTTACTAGATTCCTTACACGAACTCATATTTTCTCCAAAAGACGAGTATTTAAGAAGACTTGTTCACATTAAGAGTACTATAATCAACTTCTAGAGAATCACCTAATCCACATAAGATAAATATTTACTTCCCATGTCTTTAGACTCTAACCAAAACCAAAACCAAAAAGGTTAGTACAAGATCAGATAATCCAGAAAAGGATAACCCTTTATAAAAAGAAAATATATTCTTAATCTCCAAAATTTGTCCAACAAAACCCAAAGTTCAACGTGGACCATTAGATAAAAAATTTGTCCATAAAATTATTCAAAGTAAACTAAACTAATATTGAAACCCAAATATTTGAAGGATTTGGTCACATAGTCTTCCAAGTTAAATCGTAACATTTATCTCCAAACAACATCAGTTTCTCTTAATGTCTCGTATTGAAAAGTAATTAACCTAATCACATATCCTCCATGATAGGTTAATAAATATCCATATATAACCCAAAATCAACTTACTCTTAATTTATAAAATCATATAACTAAAAAGAATCGGTCAAACTAACCAGGGACTTCACGTAGTCCAGTGGTAGATGATAAATACCAGTTGCACTTTGGTTGTGGGTTTGATTCCTGTAGATTTGTCCAACGCGACGGGTTGTCACACGGTCTGCGTGTTGTCCTTTTTCCAAAACTATATAATTCTCAAATCATTCCCCAAAAAGAGATAAAATCATCAAAAATAACCATAACATAATTTAACCTCAATTTTATCTCATGCCTTCCACTTCCATCATATAGTAACCCATAATTACCTCAAAAGTAAGGATCATATAAACCCAAATGGTTCTTTATAACTATGTCCACAAAAGAAAAGATAACTATTCCTTGAATAAAATTTTTATATATTAAACATCAGGGTTACACATAATATAAAAGGTCCTCTAATGTAACCCCATTATCAAAAGAGACTTAATACTCTTAAGAATTTCACCATAACTCTGGAAGCCCTTATATGTTGACATCTTACTCATTCAACATTCTTCATGATCCATTAACCATTCCTTTCCAACTTATTCTAAAATACTTCTTTCCTACAAACAAAATCATGAATCATGTCCTAAGATTCCAAAATAGTAAAACAATAGTTATGAAATAATCCATACCTTTGATTGGTCATTGTCAATTTCTTCATCCTCAATCAGAATGGAATTAGGTATTGGTAAATGAATATTTGTACGATCATGGTGATCCCATTCCCAAAACATCTTCATAGGACATGTGTTTGCATAATGACCATGCACACCACATTTAAAACATTCAATTTATCCCTCAGAAATAACTTCTTTCCCTTTCCTCGAGTCAACTAGATGCTTCCTTTTTCCATGGCAGGTTTTTGCTTTATGACCTTCATTTCCACATCTATAGCATATTTCTATCCCTTTGAAAAATTTTCCTAGGTGTTTCTTTCCACATCTTTGACACATAGGTTTTTGAACACACTTACCTTTATGATTATTACCTGTAGTTCTGTAGGGATTTGTTTCTCGCATATATGATGCCTTATAGAAATCACCAAGGTTTAGGTGGTCAATCATGACTCCAGAGAGTTGGTTGAGGATAAACATAAGTGTTCTCATTGCAGCTCCCATATCATTTAGTTGCTCGCTCAGAAAACTGTCACAGTTTCCTTCACATCCACTGTTACTTTGGTGCCTGCTAGATCCAGCCATTTACTAAAACCAAAATGGGTCAGTGGGAGTATAACAACAAAACCATCATGTACTAATGAGGAAGATATACTTAATCATTCAATTTATCTAAAAACTATGACTCTTTCTGAAATCCTAACCATTGTGGTAGTGTCACTTATGCTTAAATAATACCCCAACCTCTAAAGTTATCTAAACCGACCTCTGATACCAACTATAAGGACCCAACCTTAAACCTTACTTAATATTGAATTAAATGAATAATTCACATTGAGGATCTTTTTAGGTTTAGAGTTTTAGAGAATTAGGACATAACTATTACATCTCAAAAGATTACGAAGTAGAAACTTCTACTAAGTTTCCATAAAATAAAAAACTCTTAAAAAGAAACATGTCTAGTTCCATGTTTTAGGTAGCATGACTTTCCCTTGATCCCATCCTTGACCCTATTCCACGTTAAGTCCTGTGAAAAACATTTCAAAAACTTGGGATGAGAAAAAAAACTCAGTAAGGGATACACAAAGAACGAAAACTGATAGTTTTTCAAAACAACAAGTAAACCATGTATACTTCAACAAAGTAATACTTTTCACCTTTTCGAAGTAGTAAAAACTCTTCACTGAATATAAGTTCATTACTTACCCTTCTGTAACCAAAAGATTACCATAAAACCCATATAAAAATGACATAACATATAAAGGTAACTTGGGACATAAACATACTTAAGTGGAATAACCATAAGGTCGACTTCCACACATATCACTTAATGGAATAGCCATTCGGCCAACTTCCATACATACTTAATGGAATAGACATACGGCCGACTTTCATACCCAATGCATTGGAGGTTATAACGTAACCACCTGTCCTGGTATTCACGACACCACCCGTCATATGGTTTATCACGTAACCACCCGTAAAATGTCCAAGTACCATTATAAAATTATAACACATAAAACCAACATAAAGGAATGATAACATTTCCACATTTCAATCACAATATATCATTTAAATATATTGACATAATAGAATCCTTTATCAAAACCATTCTCAATACCAAAATAAAAAAAAAGTATATGGTATTTATTTTATTTTAAAAACATTACGGCTTGTTGAGGAAGCCAAGGATCAAATAATATTCGCGGTGGCGGAAAAGGTCGTTGTCACCGCGTATGTAAAAAGAAAAATTTCATTTTGTCATTTAGTAAAATGCTTCATAGAAAAAAGATTCCTTTTGAATAAACGTAAAAGTCAAAGGGATTTATACACCGTATAAAAGAAGGTTGTGTATAAAACAAAATATGCCTCAATAAATGGAGATTGAGACAAAGACCCTTACAAAGATGGTATCCTTGGTTTAAGGATAAATCAATTGCATAATTATGTGTGACAAACGAATACACCAAATATAAGTGAATATTAAGTGTAAAACAATCATAGGTTATTCATACATATTCATAGAATGACATATTCAAGGAGTACAAGTTTATCCCAAAGAATCAAATTTGGGTTAAGAAGTTCCCTTGCAAAAATTTGACAGCCTAACGGCGTCACTTCAAAATTCAGAAAAAGAATTGATGAGAGATAAAAGAGGTATCTCATCACTTGGACATAAAATTTAAATCAATAAGGATATATGAGAACATATCCCAACATAACAATATGTGAATTAAAAGACCCAACAAAAGAAGTCTTTTAAAAAGAGGAGGGTGAAAGGTTCCCTTACCGACTTGGGTATCTTTCGAAACATACACCCCATGAAAGAAGGGAAATACATAATTGATGTAAATACTCATAAACAAAAGTATATTACACAAATAGTAGAATATTGGGAAGTACATACACCACTCAAAGAAAATTGTGGCAAATGTAGCATAAATATCACGGGAATAAAAGTGAGATGAAAAATCCCTTATGAAAACTCGGCAGCCTAACGGCGCCACTTAAAACATACAAAATGGATTGATGAGAGAAAATGGGGTCTCTAATCACATTAACATAAATTTTATAAAATAACATCCCCCAACATAAAAAATAGTATCTTAAAAGAAGTGACAAAAAGGAGAGTGCTTAAAAAGAAAGAGAGAGGTTAGATCTCTTACGAAAATTCGGCAACCTAACGACGCCACCCAAAACATCCAAAATGGATTGATGAGAGAGAATAGGGTATCTCATCATATGAACAATAAAAATTAGAGTAAGATTAATATAAAAGAACATCTCAATAACAAGAAATATTATCTTTAAAAGGAATGACATAAAAGAGTGTACTTTAAAAGAAAGAGAGGAGTAAGATCCCTTACCTCGGGTCCGACTTGACTCGATCGTTCTTTAACATCCTGAATAATAAACTTGAGTTAATTTCTATTTGATTAAGATCCTTTTTCAAGTTCATTATTCCTTTTATATCACTTATTTCCATTTTATAAACATTATGTAATCATTTAAGTTAATAATGTTTGTTTTGTCGATATTTGGTTCTTAAGTCGAAAGTCAACTTCCTACAATTACATGTTGTTCGTGTGGTCAAAGGTTCATTATATCCAGAATGATATTCATGATTTGGATATAATATATATCATATATATCCATAATATACATGGATTTATAATATTACAAAATCATTTAGAGGTAAGAAATGAAATGCACCGTTCATGGAGACGGTAAGCCGTACGTACGCATGAACGCTACTTTCATTTCTTTGTCATATTAATGGAATTAAAACTAAATGAGAGGTATGTATATTTTAATTACAGAATTATATTCATCATTTATATGTAACATACATTATATATATCCATTATAAATATTTACTTATAATAGTACATTACATTTGGGGATAAGAAATGAAATGCACTGTTCATGGAGACGGTAAGCCGTACGTACGCATGAACGCTACTTTCATTTATATCTCATACATTAATGGAAAGAAATAATAATTATATAGAGGTATATTATAATTCCAGGATAACATCATATATAATAACTTTAAATCCATCCTTTATACGTCCCACATATGGCATTAACGAATCACATCACTTTGAGGGGGCGGTAGTCCGCACTTCCTAAAATGAAATTATCGTGTTTACCCACAATGGAGACCATAAAGGTATGCCAAAAAAGAAAAATATAGAAGCTTAAGTAAAACATATACATATTATATATCATATATAAATATAGTGACATCTTAATGGCCACCTTTGAAGGTGTTATATGAGTGTTGAACAATCATCGTTTCGTGAGGCAGAAATTCTCCATCCACGGAAACAGTATGTTCTTTAACCATTAGATGTAGGTGTGTGTAATTGTAGCTCGAATACTTCTTATAACAACATCCTAGTATATTTAAGATACTGGAGTTGTTACAAAATAAATGAATAAAAAGAGTTTAGGGGGTTGGAGAGGCAAAATAAAACAAAAGGACTCAAGTGAAGACATTACCTTAAAATCAGGTAACTCCCTTTGGTTTGAGCTAAAAGGATTCCTTGGGAAGACTTCTGCCCAAAGTGTGGATTCAAGGAGTTATAGAGGGATGTGGAGAGACAAAATGGGCAGGGTTTGGTCGATTCAAAGGCTTTGGGAGTGTGGGTAAGGAGGTAGAGGTGGGGGCCTTTTATAAGAGGAGAGGAGGGGCACTCTTGGAAAGTAATGAAATGTTACTTTATTTTAGAATGATTTTCGGATTTTAATGGTCCCACATTGATGTGTTTCTAGGATAAGGTGATAAGGGTTCTAAATACACCCATAAAATAGGTTTTGGACATGTTAGGTCTTGGATTTTACATTATCTTTACATGTTATTTAAATCGTTAAATAATGAGGTCATCACTACATCATCATGATGTCATAAATAATTTAATTTATTTAATGTCTAAAAATTATAAAAAAATATCATGATGTATGAAATCTTTTTACCTTTATAATGAATATTTATAGTCAAAAATATGACTTTTATAACCCCATGTAAAAAAAAATTAGTAAAACATATCATGTGTGTGTCATTTTTACTTTAACATTAAATAAAAAGGTATTTATGTCATTTTCCAACCAAAGTGGCTCCATGGGGTCCCCAAGTTGACCCATGGATTTTCTTGGTCGGCAATGACACATCTAATGAGGGTAGGACATGTGTCTAAGTCATTTAATTTTATTAAAACATTATTCTTACCTTAAACTACACTAATTACCTCTAATCGCGATTAACAACATAATAAGTTACTATTCACCAAAAATTATTTTAATCCCATTGAACCACATTTTACTTCTTAATGACAACCATGTATGTCGGATTTTTGAATTTCAAAACACAAAGGTGGAAAAATTTCATTTAAATGGAAAATCGGTTTTTATAAGTACCACTTAGTGGTTTCACTATTCATCAAAAATTGAAGTTTCTCAGAAAATTACCAAAAATTCACCCTAAGCTATATCTGATATTCCGAATTCAAAAATGATGTCTATTTTACAAAATTCAAAACATATAAGTTTCATTAATTAATTTAATAATTAATTCCCGCTGTCAAAACAAATAGCGTGTTTTTATGAAACAAAATGTATCAAAAGATTGACACTAATTTAAGTCCGATTTCAAAGTGAAATTAATTCCAACGACCACTATTGGATTAAATGGTACAAATATATTCTAATTTCACTTTAAAACCAATTCAAAAGATAATCTAATCATAAAAATAAATTAGATTAAAAAGAGGTTTTGAATTAAAATACAACATTTTTCACTATTCATTGAAAAATGAACATTGTCAGAAAAATACCAAAAATTAACCCAAGGTAAATTTCAATGTCCCAAACATAAATAATATGTTTATTTTGAAAAATAGAGCTTATAAAATTGTCAAAAAGTGGATTTAAAATGGGTTCTCCATCAAAAGGCGGTTAATCGACCTTTTAAAAAATATTAGAATGTTTACGCTTAAAAACTGGATTCATTTGCATTTTTAATCCTCTAACATTTATTGTAAAGAGTAAAAATATTTGAAAAACATATATAATCATTTTGTAGTTAGTTCTGTTCATTCCTGCCATTACAAAGGCTAGGCGTTAACTACCATTTAAAATAATATTATTTTATTATTAGAGTGCAACGTAAGATTCCCAAGAAACTCGTTGTTGCGTATTGGGTACGCCATCGAGCATAGAATCCCCTTTAAAGTAATATTAATATTTTATTCACAAATATGGATAAATATAAATAGTTCGTATTCTTTATTTACTTGGGGTGTTACAGTACCCTCAACCACTGCTGGTCCCAACGTCGCTAACATGAGCGACCCGCCACAACGCCACCTCAAGCACCTCCAAGGCCGATATCGAGGCCTCCATCATGATCCACTAAGAAAAACACATAGGATAGGCTGTCTACTCGCCCAAAACGGACAACCGGTGAAAAAGTCACTATTCACCGCAGCTATCCCATGTGGGGACCACATAATGATCCCGAAACTCATCAAGTGAATCATACCATGATGATCCCCTCGGAAAAACACACAGGATCCACTACTCGTTCGTCCCAATTGGACACCCGGTGAAAAGGGTATTATTCAACATAGCCAGCTCGGGTGGGGCCCACACCACGATCCCAAAACTTGTAAAGAGGATCCCACCATTGCAATCCCCTCGGAAAAACACATAGGATCGACTATTCATCCGCCAAAATCGGACTCATGGTGCGAAAGTTGCATTTCTCTGTAAACACCAAAACCTGGCCTCATGGGGCCCGAACCCCAAACTCAGTCCCAACACCCAGACACCCTCAAAAACGTTCTATCGTATCATCAGGGTCTCAACGCCACTAATGGAACGTCAATCGGATGCTCCGGGTAGAAGATACAATGTCCCGAAGTCGAATAATAATAAAATATCATTGTTTTATTCGACGTTTCAAGCTCCCGGGCCACGATCCCGAACCCTAAAATTTCCAAACCCACACCGAAAGGTTCTCCTGAATGCCAGGGTCGCGTCGTCGTACACGGCACATGAATCCGACTTCTAGATTGCAAGAAACGGGGGTTTAAAAACCCTCGTGTATGAAAAAGGGGTCGGACCGGCCCGCTGCCGCCGGCCCGCCCTGGCCGGCGGCCCTCCACCGCACGGCACCCCGCGCTGCCGCGCTCCGATGGCTGGGCCGGTGCGCCGCCGCCCCGGGCGGCCGGCCACCGCGCGCCGGCAGAGCTTCCGCGGACCACCGGGGCCACCTCGGTGGTTCGTTTTGCGATCTGAAGGTACCATCTAGACCCTCGGGACGCGATCTTCCCTACTACAACATCAAAACGAAACAATTCACAAAAAAAACTAGATCGGGAGATTAAAACTCAAACCGCCTACCTCGCGGGTGAAACGCCGAAGCTTTGGGTGCAGAACGACACTGAGGACGCCCTGAAGCTCGATCTGGTGACGATTGAAACTGAAAATAGACAATTCTGGCTCGATTTGGCGACGGAATGAAGGAGGAGGTGGTGGTTCCATCGTCCACTACGCATAAGAGGTGGGAGGGGGTGAGTTGATTGATTTCTGGTTTTTTTATATTTAAAAACTTCATTTAAATTAACTCCCCCGACCAGACCTCCCGGCGTGGAGGAAATTAGGTCGCCCCTAGGGTAAACGCGCCATTCTAAACGCAACGGCGGACTCAGAATTGCAATCTGAGACTCCGTTCAGAAGTTATTTGAGCCGACACTCATAATTAAACTTTTCCACTTATTTTTGAAAATTCCCCTGGTGGCGTTTTCCACAGCAGGCCCGTGCCCTCAAATTTTACACTTCACCTAGGTTAAACGGAACATTTCGGACGCAACCATGCCCTCAGAATCTCATTCTGAGCTACCGTTTTGGAGATATCACACCCCCTCCCCAGGCATAGTATAAAAATACTTAATATTTTTAAAAATTATTTCCAGGAACACCATGCCTCGGAATTGCACACCGTCTTCACGCCTAGCTCTGGAATTATTCGTAGAAATATTCCAAAGTCTGACAAGGCCAAAACCTGAGTCGCTACATCCTCCCCACCTTAGAACTTTTCGTCCCTAAAAAGTCATAAGTACAAGGGAAGTGACTGGACTCTCAACTGAGTCTCCCACTCCAGTGATTTCACCAACAATCACCCATGACCGAACACATAAGTCAGAAGGAATCATCCACCACACCTCAACACTATCCGATTTGGGCAGCACTGACATGCCTGCATGGTTTTAATCGCATCACAAAAACACATCTCAGTGGGGGGGAGGATCCCTCTTCCTTACACATTTGAAGCACGCCGAACAAAACCCACACACTGGGTCTTACCAACGCCCTAAACAAAACTCTATCAAGCAACGGAAATGGAAGAGTACCGCTAAACAGTGTCTACCAACAACTGCAGAAAGTACAAAGGACACAAGGCGTACCTCTATCCATCCACGGAGCCTCTCGGTCAACAGCCTCCAGGGCATGCAACTATCCTCGCCCTCGTCCACCAGCTGCCTGAGCTTGGCATGGACCACCTGGGGGTGGGCGTGGTGGAAACTGATACTGCCTACCACCTCCTCCAACTGCACTTGCTCTGTCGCCACGTCTGTCGCCCTGCAGAACTCCTTGCCCGAGACGCTACCTCTGACAAGGCGGTCCAGCGACTGGCTCCCTCTCAGGAGCACGATGGGTTGGAAAATCTCTAGAAAGATGTCCCCGACCATCGCTAGCATAAAACCGCCTCTCCTGCAGCTGACCAAAACTGGCCTACAAGCCCTATGAGCCCTGAGCCTCAAATCCTCTATCCTGGGGTCGCCTCCTCAAACATCACCCACGCCCAGTCCCCTGTGTCTGCTATTGGATACCAGATGTCGATGTCTCCACTATCGCGTGCCCATCACTAACAGGGGGATCTACTCAGCCAGAAATCTCTCCACCACCAACGCTCTCTCGAGCACTCCAGCATAGGTGGGAAAGTACAAGGAAACCACACCTGCTCAGATGTCCCTGCGTGAGACCTTCTTGAAGGTCTGAGCCCTAAATAATGGGTCTCGAACCATATCCATGGAGTTGCGCGACAGGTCTCTACACCTCACTGAGTACTGCACCACAGTCATTCCCTCCTTCCGAAGCTGCAGAAGCTCCTGAAACCGCACTGACCTCAGTGTCACCGGGTAGAACTCTTCCCTGAAGAGCCACTCAAACTCTGCCCACATGAGCGTCTCCTCATCATGGGACTGCATCACTAGGATCCACCATCACACAGCCAAACCATGCTGAAGGCTCGCCGCTAGAACCACCATATGATCTGGATGTGTCCTCACTAGGCGGAAAACTCGGGTGACTGCCTCAAGTCATTCATCAGCTGCCTGGGGGTCTGGATCACCCCGAAACCTCAGAGGTCGCTACCTTTGGAATTCGTGCAGTGCACTCAGCCTGCATGCAACCTCATCCTGCACTACTAGCACAACCAGCTGCTCGACTGGTGGTGGCTCAACTGGAGGACCACTTGGAGGTCCGGCCTTAAAACCTGCTCCCTGGTCCATAGCCTCTACACGAGGCGGATCATCACCACAATCCTGCTATGGAACCCTCACTGGTTGTCATCGTGGAGGAATCCGGAAATACATTCAAGATGCACCACATTCAAAGAGTATATCTGGTGAGCTGACACAAGATGAACTAGGAAAAACCCAAAACCCAGTCCTATATGATGCATGTACCATTATGTCTCTGTGACCAGTGTATGAATGTCCCGAGTCGAAAGGCAGTTTATCATAGACCTGGTGTATGGATACATCAGTCGCCGCACCAACACTAGATTCCTTAGCCTAAAAGCCGAACTCGAAACATCCTAACGATGCCTCTATGCAACCCAAACCAAACTCATAGCTAGACCAGCTATGCTCTAAGATACCAAAGGTGGAACCTCCTCTGATACCACTCTGTCACGACCTGACCCATCGGGCCTCTAGCCGTGACCCCCCAAGCCCGCCTCCAATAGTCCAGGGGTTGGTGTCTAGCGCCGAGTAGGATATCACACACAAGGGAATCATTAGCCTAAGGTACCTATACACATGCACCCACATACACATCCATGAAACAGTGCAGATATATATAAAACTGGAAAAAAATGCATAAATCTATCCCACAACCAAAGTATAGTAGAAGTACAAAAGGGAAAAACATGGCCCCCCAAAAGAAAACTATAAAGGCATCCAACCTTCTCGGAAGGAGGTACACTTCCAAAAGAACCACCGAAAATCTCCTCGGCACAGCTCCAGTAAACACCCTGGACAAACCCACTCACTAAGTTCCACCTGATCCGGGTCCTCCTAGGACTCTATCGAAAGGCATGTGGTCTTCACAAGACACAAACATGTGTGGGAAAAGCCCGTGCAGAGGTGAGTATAACAATACTCGGTAGGCACCCCAAAAACCCAAAACAAAAGAGAGAAACTGAAAGGAAACAGTCCACTCATCCCATCCAAAGGGAACCCAGATGAGAGAGAAACTCCATCTCATGACCATCCATGGCTAAATAAAACTAGTCAGCTCAGCTCAAGTGTATACCCATACATACACCATGAACAATCTAGATATACTCAGCTCACGCACCAAGCCACAAGAGGTACCGACCTCATCACCAGCAACTATCCACAACTAGAAGAGCACTCTCCAGGATCATTGTCATCCCATATGACACTCGTCCGAGAGATACACTCCACCGAGTCCCACACAAACATCTCAGATGCTTACCCAAGAGATCACGCTCGTCGAATAGCGTCTCTGAGGAAACCTCGTTGAAACAACATAAACACGAAACTCATCAGATAGGGGATCGCTCCTAGGGCCCACTAGGGGATACCAAAGCCCACACTGGTATACGAAGACCTCACAAATAGGGGATCACTCACAGGGTCCGTTGGGGGATACCACAACCCGTTCTGGCATTCGTAGAACTCAAAGATAGGGGATCACACCCAAGATCCACTGGGGGATACCACAACCCGATCTGGCACTTGCTAGAAGCATGTCACTCAGATAGAGGATCGTCTCCCACATAAAGGTGGTCACGATGATACCGGGACCCAATCTGGTATAACTTGCGATGTAGGGGATCGAACTGATGATGTCGCAACCCTACAGAAACCATGCGTTGAGTAGGAAATTGCATAACCAATGATACTGCAACCCTACTATAATCCCCATGTTGAGTAGGGGGTCGTATTCCCAACAGTTCCACAACCCTACTGAGCACGGAACACCGCATAGAGGATCATATTCTCGATTATGACACAAACCCTACGGGGTTACACTGCTAGATAGGGGATCGCCGCCCATGGATAAGCGGTACAACGATACCAAGAACACAATCTAGGGTAACGATGCTAGAGGATCCCGCTTCGGGCCCACCGTAGGGATGTCGAAACTCTAACAGATTAAACATCCCATCGAGAGGATCACAAGCCTAGACTAGGGTTGTGATGCTGCGCGAACCCTTGTAGGAACGAACAAACGGAGTACCCTCAACCACTACAGGTCTCAACGTCGCTAACCCGAGTGACCTGCCACAATGTCACCCCGCGCACCTCCAAGGCCGATACTGAGACCTTCATCACGATCCACACGGAAAAACACGCAGGATAGGCAGTTTACTCGCCCAAAATAGACAACCAGTGAAAAGGAACTATTCACCATAGCTAGCCCATGTGGGGCCCACAGAACGATCCTGAAACTCATCAAGTGGATCATACCATGGTTATCCCCTTGGAAAAACACATAGGATCCACTACTCGTTAGCCCCAAACAGACACCCGGTGAAAAAGGTACTATTCGTCGTAGCCAGCCTGGGTGGGGCCCACAACACGATCCCGAAACTCATCGAACGGATCACACCATTGCGATACCCTTAGAAAACACATAGGATCGACTATTCATCCGCCAAAATAGGACTCCTGGTGCGAAAGTTGTGTTTCTCTGCAAACCCCAAAACCCGGCCACGTGGGGCCCGCACCCCAAACTCAGTCCCAACACCCGAAAACCCTCAAAAAAATTCTTTCGTATCATCAGGTTCTCAACGCCACTGACAGCACGTCAATTGGACGCTCCGGGTAGAAGATACAACGGCCCGAAGTCGAATAATAAAAAAAATATCATTATTTTATTCAACGTTTCAAGCTCCCAGTCCATGATCTCGAACCCTAAAATTCCCAAACCCAAACCAAAAGGTTCTCCTCGATGCCAGGGTTGCGTCTCCATAGATGGAACGCAAATCCGACTCCCGAATTGTAAGAAATGGTGGTTTAAAACCCCTCGTGTATGAAAAAGGGGTCGGACCGGCCCGTCGTCGCCGGCCCGACCTGGCCGGCGGCCCTCCACCGCATGGCGCCCCATGCAGCTACGCTCTGGAAGCTGGACCGGCACGCCGCCGACCTGGGCGGCCGGCCACCGTGCGTCACCGCGCGTCCGCCAGCACTGGCGCCGCCGCGCCGGCGGATCTTCCGCGGACCGCCAGAGGCACCCCCGGTGGTCCATTTTACGATCTGAAGGTATTGGAATGACCCTTGGGACACGATCCTCCCTGATAAAACATCAAAATGAAGAGATTTGCAGAAAAAATGGGATCTGGGGATTTAAACTCAAACCTCCTACCTCACAGGTGAAAACGCCGAAGCTTCGGGTGCAAAACGACGCTGGTGATGCCCTGAAGCTCGATCTGCTGACGATTGGACCTGAAAACAGATGATTCTGGCTCAATTTTGTGATGAAATAGAGGAGGAGGTGGTGGTTCCATCATCTGCTATGTGTAGGAGGTGGAAGGGGGAGTTTATTGATTTCTTGTTTTTTTATTTAAAAACTTCATTTAAACTAACGCCCCCAACCAGACCTCCCGGCGCGGAGGAAATTAGGTCGCCCCTAGGATAAATGCACCATTATGAATACAACGGCGGACTCTGAATTTAAATCTGAGACTCCTTTCAAAAGTTATTTGAGTCGACGCTCGTAATTAAACTTTTCCACTTATTTACGAAAATTCCTCTGGTGGTGTTTTCCACAGCAGGCCCGTGCCCGAAAGTTTACACCTCACCTAGGGTAAACGGCATGTTCTGGACGCAACCGTGCCCTCAGATTCCTATTCTAAGATACCTTTTGGGAGATATCAAATCCCCACCACGTGTATAGTATAAAAATACTTAATATTTTTATAAAATTAATTTCATGCACACCGAGCCTCGGAATCGCACGCCATCTTCGCACCTAGCTCTGGAATTATTTGTAGAAATATTAGAAAGTCTGACAAGGCCAAAACCTAAGTTTTTACATCTACCACATGGACAATTTGTAATTATAACAAGTACATTTTGACTCAAGTACCGAACATCGACAAAATTTCCAATATGAACTCAAATAATTAACTAATTTTTATTGCAAGGTAATAAGTGATATAAAAGGAATAATAAACTTCAAAATGGTTCTGAGTCAAGTAGAAATTAACTTAATCTTATTATTAAGGAAATTAAATAATGAACAAATCAAGTCGGACCTGAGTTAAGGGAACTTCTTAACCCAATTTTTGTTCTTTGGGTTGATCTTCTACTTCTTGATTATATCATGCTCTGATTTTGTGATAAATAAATTTTTATTTCCAATATTGTATTTATACTTGATTTATGTGTATTTGTAGTGAATACACATAATTGATCTATTTTATTTGAAAAATAATATTTGTAATGGAACATTTCACCCTCCTCTTTTAGTAAAGGATTTATGTTATGTCATTTATTTTAATTTCCATTTTCTTATGATAGGATATGTTCTTATATATCCTTATTTCTATACATTTTATGTCCAAGTGATGAGAGACTCTTTTCTCTCTCATCAACTCATTTTCTGAATTTTTAAGTGATGTCATTAGGCTGTCATATTCTTTGTAAGGGACTTCATATCAATACCTTTTCATTGAGGCATACATTGATTTAAACATGAAGTTCCATTATATGGTGTATAACCCCCTTTTACTTTTAATTTCATTCAAAATGAATCTTTTTTCTATGAAGTGTTTTACTAAATGACAAAGGGAATGTTTCATTTTAATGTTTGTGGTGACAATGACCTTTCCACCACCGCGAGAATTATTTGAAATTTGGCTTCCTTAAAAAGTTGTAATGTTTTTAAAAGGAAAATAAATACCATATACTCTTTTTACGTATTTGGGTATTGAAAATGGTTTTGAGAATGGGTTTATTATTTCAATATATTGAACTGGTATATTGTGATTTCAGTGTGGAAATGTTATCTTTCATTTATGATTGTGTTTTTTGTTATATTATGTTATGGTTATTGGGAATTATTTATGTATGTGGGTGGTTCTGTGATAAACCTACAGTGGGTGAGCCCAAGATAGCTCTCCAATGCATTGGGTAATGTGATGAAGGTAAATGTTAATATTTCTCCTAAGATATTTATGGAATATACCGTGATGGGTATTCTAAATGTAACTCCCTATGTAGCTGTGAAAGATAAAATGTAAGTATGTTATAGATTCCACAAGTTACCTTTATGATTTTTGATTTCCATATGTTATTCATAAATCTAATGATTTCATGAGGAATGTTAAAAAGCTTATTTTTTGTATGTATTAATGGGCTAATGTTTTTATTCTTTATTTTATAACCCTTACTAAGATTTTTATGCTCATACCAGGTTTCTGAAATGTTTTTTCACAAGTTATAAGGAAAGATAAGAGAAAAGAATAATTCAAGAAGATTTAGATCAAGAAAATAATTCTAGTTTTCTTTTAATAGTTTTTTATTTTTTGTAAAAAATGGATACTGAGAAAAAGTGTCTAGTTTTGTAATATTTGAGATGTAATGTAATAGTTATGTCCTAATTCTCTAAAATTATAAACCTAAAATGATCCTCAATCTGAATTATTAAATTAATTCAAGATTATGTAATGTTTAAGGTTGGGGCCTTATATTTGGTTTCATAGGTTGTTTTAGATGACTTTAGAGGTTTGGGTGTTATTTAAGAATAAGTGACATAACAATAACGGTTATCATATTAGAAAGAGTCATAGTTATTTTAGATAAATTGAATGAGTTTAAGATAACATGAATAAGTATATCTTAGTATTTACCCTCCTCGTAAGATATTATATGATGATTTTACTAATATACTCACACTGACCTTTTTGGTTTTATTAAATGGTTGGATCTAGTAGGTACAAAAGTTACAACGGATATGAAGAAATCAATAATGATTTTCTGAATAAGTAATCGAATGAAATGGGGGCGGAAATGAGAAATCTTATGTTTATTCTCAACTAACTATCTAGAGTCATGATTAACCACCTAAACATTGGTTATTTCTATAAGGTATTGTATATGCGAGAAAAAAGTCCCTATGGAAGTTCAAGTAATAATCATAAAGGTAATTATATTCAAAAACTTATGTATCAAGGATGTGGAAAGAAAAACCTTGGAAATTGATTCAAAGGGATAGGAAGATGCTATATATGGGGTAATGAAGGTCGTAAATCAAGAACCATCCATGGAAAAAGGAAGAGTCTAGTTAACTCCCGGAAAGGGAAAGAAGTTCATTCTGAGGAATCAATTGATTTTTTTAAATGTAGTGTGCATGGTCATTATACAAATAGATTTCCGAAAAAGAAGGTTCGAGAATGTGATCATCTGGACCATACAAAAATATTTTTATCAATACCTAATGTCATTCCAATTGAGTATGAGGAAACTAACAATGACCAATGAAAGGTATGGATTATTTCTTAGCTGGTGTTTAGACATTATTGAATCTTAGGATATGATTCATGATTTTGTTTTTAGGAAATATGTATTACAAAATAAGTTGTAAAATAATGGTTAATGGATCATGAAGAAAATTTAATGAGTAATAAGTATACATATAAGGGATTAAAGAGTTATGGTATATTTTAGGTTGATAAGATGCTTAAAATTATTAAGGCTCTTTTGCTGATGGGATTACTTTGAAAGTATTTTTCTAGTATGTGTAATCCTGAAGTTTGAAAAATGAAAATTTTATTTAAGGAATAATTACCTTTTCTTCTATGGATATAGTTATAAAGAACCATTTGGGTTTACATGATCTTTGAATTTGAGACATTTAGAGGTTGTTAATTTTTCAGATGAAAATGCGAGGTATGAGATAACATTTACAGTTAAAGAATGCTATAGTTATTTTTTAGGAATTTATCTCATTTTTGGGAATGTTATAAAATTACATAATTTTTGAAAAAGGACAACATGAAACCATCACATTGAACAAAGCTATGGGAATCAAACTTACAACCAAAGTGCAATTGGGATTTATCACCTACCACTAGACTACATGAAGTCCATGTTTAGTATAATTAATTCTTTTTAGTTAAATTATTTTGTGTATCAAGAATAAGTTTATTTTTTGATCATATTTTTTATCAAATGGATATCATTAGTATTAGAAAATGATTTGGTGATTAAGTAATAAAGGTTATTTTGGAAGACTTTCTCTCTTTTTAGGAGATGCTATATGCCTAAGGAAAATAGAATAATATGGGATTTATTTTATGGAGTAATGGTTGAAATTTTATTTTGTAAGAATCTATGTTTTTATTGTTCACATATAGAGATTTGGGTTATTTATGTAAATAATTAACCTATCATAGAGAATATGTGATTTGGTTAACTACACTTTAGTATGTGACTTTAAGAGTAGTCGATGTTATTTGGAGATAAATGTTAATATTTACTATGGAATACTATGTGATTAAATTCTTATGAGTTTTGGGTTTCAATCTTAGTTTGGATTATATTGATGTATTTTAAGGAAAAAAATTTATTGAATGGTCTTTGTTGAACTTTGGGTATTGTTTGTTCAATTTTAGAGATTAAGAGAAGTATTTCTTTTTATAAAAGACTGTCCTTTTGGGGATTATCTGATCTTGTACTAACCATTTTGGTTTTTATTAATGTCTAAAGATAGGGGAAATATATATTTAATATTTTTTTGGACTATGGGATTCTGTAGAAGTTTATTCTAGTTCTTGAGATGTGACCAAGTCATCTATAATACTCATCATTTGGAGAAAAGATGAGTTTTTGGTAGAAACTTATTAAAGGATGAAACTCTACTTGAAAAGTAAGTTTATTACCGTGTTTTCTTAGTCAATATCTTAAATAAATTATCATACTTTATGAAAGGGAACATAAAAAAATTCCATTTATTTTTCCTACTATGGAATTAAAGACTGTTTAACCAATCACAAATTTTTGATTTTCTAGTGGTTAACTTTCTTCTAATTATGTTTTCTATCACACTCCATCAGAACTTAACACTTATTTTCTTCTACATATCCATGTTTTCATGGAATAATTGTATGTTTTATCTTTGGTGACATTTAAAATTATATTAATTCCTTTTAATGTGATAGTTTTATTGTCTTTTTTTCTGATGTGGGACTTTCAATGAAGTTTCTAAGCCCAATTTTGAAATTGTGAGGACGCAATTTCCAAAAGGGGGGGAGGATGTTACATCTAATTTATTTATAGAATAATAATTTTTAATTTATATTAATAATTATTAATAAGGTATTAATTTTATGTTAAAGGGGGTTATTTTTATGATATCATACTCAACACACAATAAGGGGTTTCTCTGAAATCTTACGTTGCACACAACATTGAGGTATACTGAAAAATTATAATATAATATTATTATGGTAGTTAACGCCTAGTATTTGTATTGGAATAACTCAATAGAAATAACTATATTTTGATTAAAAAAATTTGTCAAATGATTTTATATTTATCCAAAAAAATTTATAGGCTTAGAATTAGAATGAATCCAATTTTAAGCATAAATACTCTAATATTTTTAAAAGGTAGTTTTACCACCTTTTTATGAAGAACCCTTTTTTAAATATAGTGTTTTTAACTTTTATATATTCCATTTGAAAAAATAAACTTCTTCTTTTGAAGAGATACATCAAAAATTACTTTGGGTTAAACTTTGGTATTTTTCTGATAAAGTTCATTTTTTGATGAATAGTGAAAAATACTACATTTTAATTCAAACCCTCCTTTTAATATAATTTATTTATATAGTTATATTGTACTTGTAATAGGTTTTAAAGTTTAATTGGATTATATTCTTACCATTTAATCTAATTTTTTTCATTGGAATTAATTTCACTTTTTAATTAGACATAAAAACATGTGAATCTTTTGATAGTTATTATTTCTTAAAAACACACTTTTTGGTTTTGACAACGAGAATTAATTTTAAATTAATTTCTGAAACTTCAATGTTTTGAATTTAGAAAAATGGATTCTGTATTTTGAATCAGGGGGTCCAAATTGTGTAAATAGATAATTTTTATTTTTAGACATTATGAATAGTAACTTCAGTAAATATTTTATTTTCCATTGTTAAAGAGTAAATTTGGTTAATATGTGTAAAACAGTAATAATATAATAATATTAAATTACCCTTAAACATTTCTTAACCTTATTGGATGATATATTTTTGACCATGGGTATCCTTGGGTTGATTTTGGGACTCCATGGAGACACTTATAAGTGAAAATGACATTTTATGAAAATTAATTTAAAGATGAGGAAAATTTAACATAAACATATATCGTTTTGTAATATTATTTTTACATGGGGTTATATAAGTTATCATTTCTGCTCTAAATATTCATTTTAAATATAAAAATAATTCATACATCATGGTATTTTATTTATAGCTTTTAGATATCAAATAAATAAAATTATTTATGACATAATGGTGATGTATTGATTACCTTATTAATGATATATTTAAGTATATGAGATTATAAATACTAAAATAATATTATTTTGAAACTTTTTATGCCATCAAGTAATTTTATGGATGAGTATAAATTTTTATATTTGAATTCATGTTGTTTGTTTTAAATAATCAAGTTATTATATATTTTGTAAAAGTATTGATATGAATAGTTTATAAATTGACATAAATGAGTTTTTAAAATAAATACTATTTTATTAAATGATAAAATAAACCTAAAAATATATGATTAGTCCAAATGACATATACGATATTAAAATTTTCATTAATTATCCATTTTTTGGTATCTTGGCATTTTATATTAAATATATTAACCATATAGTAAGAATATACAAGAGGATATGGTAAAAGTTAAAATAGTTAACAAAAGGTTAAAGCTAAAATATAAGGTTAATTTTATGACATAAACTTGTCTAAAACATACTAGTTGAGAGAATTTAGATCCATAATCATATTATATTTAACTTAAATAACATTTTATCTTTTATAAATCGAAAAATAATTTATAATAAAATAATGTTTCTAGAGTTTTATAAATAGTACATCCTCCCTCCTATAGAAGGATATCACCTCTAACTCATTACACACACCTATATAGCCCCTTAGATAATCCTAATTCTGATAAAATAATCCCCCAACATTCCTATATTTCTCCTTGAGTCTTTCCCCAAGGTATAAGTCGATTCAAGAAGTATTTTTAGCTTAAATCAAAATGAGTTACCCGATTTAAGGTATTGTCTTATCTCAAGCTTCTTCCATTTATTTTCCTTATCCAACCCCATAACTCCCTTTATTCCATTATTTTATAACAAAACCAGTATCTTAAATATACTAGGATGTTTTTATGATAATTATTCAAACTAAACTCACACACACATCCATCTAATGGATTTATATCATACTATTTCTGTGGACAGCGAATTACTGCCTCACGAAACGATGATTGTTCAACTATCTCCTACCGCATATCATAGTGGCCATTATTATGGAACTATAATTATATATGATATATAAAATATTTATATTGTCTTTTTTCATTTATATTTTTCATTTAAATCATACCTTTATACTTTCCACAATGCGTAAATACGAAAATTTCATTTGAGGAAGTGCGGACTACCACCCCCTCAAAGTAATATGACTCGTTCATTCTATACATGTAACATATAAAGGATTAAATTAGTGAACTTATGTAACATATATAACATAGATATTATAATATATTTATAATATACATATGTATAATTTGGTTTTCATTCATTTAAAAATTAAAAAAAATGAAGGTAGCGTTCCTGCGTACGTATGGCTTACCGTCTCTATGAACGGTGCATTTCATTTTCATATATCCAAATGATATAAACTATAATAAATAAATATATACTATATATATATATTATATATATGATATATATGATATCTAAATCAGGAATATCATTCTGTAGATAATGTAATTTTGACCACATGGACAATTTGTAATTATAACAAGTTCATTTTGACTCAAGTACCGAACATCGACAAAATGTCTGAAATGAACTAAAATAATTAACTAATAGTTATTACAAGGTAATAAGTGATATAAAAGGAATAATAAACTTGAAAAGGGTTCTGAATAAATTATAAATTAACTTAAGTTTATTATTCAGGAAATTAAAGAATGAACGAGTCAAGTCGAACACGAGGTAAGGGAACTTCTTAACCCAATTTCTGTTCATTGGGTTGATCTTATACTTCTTGATTATATTGTGCTATGATTATGTGATAAAGAAATTTTCATGTCCTATCGTGTATTTATACTTGATTTATGTTTATTTATAGTGAGTACACATAATTGATCTATTTTATTTACAAAATGATCATTGTAAGGGAACATTTCTCCTTCCTCTTTTAGTAACATACTTATTTTATGCCATATATTTTAATTTCCATTTTCTTAAGATGGAATATGTTCTTCAATATCCTTATTTCTGTAAATTTTATCTCCAAGTGATGAGATACCCTTTTCTCTCTCATCAACTCATTTTCTAATTTTTTAAGTCACGTTGTTATGCTGCCGAATTTTTCGTAAGGGACTTCGTCTCAATACCTTTTCTTTGAGGCATACTTTGATTTATACATGAATTTCCTTTATACGGTGTATAAACCAGTTTGAATTTATGTTTCATTCCAAATGAATCTTTTTTCTATGAAGCGTTTTATTAAACTATAAAGGGAATGTTTCTTTTTAACATACACATTGACAACATCCTTTTCGCCGCCGCGAGCATTATTTGATATTTGGATTTAACAAGCCATAATGTTTTTAAAAGAAAAATAAATATCATATACTATTTTTATGTATTTTTTATTGAAAATGGTTTTGATAATGGATTGATTATGTCAATATATTTAACATATATATTAAGATTTCAATGTGGAAATGTTATATTTTCTTTATGCTTGTGTTATGTGTTATGATTATGTTATGGTTCTTGGACATTGTTTATGTATACGGGTGGTTCCATGATAAACCTAGGGAAGGTGAGCTCAAGATACCTCTCCAATTAATTGGTTAATGTGATAGAGGTAATCATTAATGTTTCTCATAATGGATTTAGGGAATATACCATGATGGGTATTCTAAATGTGGCTCCTTATGTAGTTGTAAAATCTATAATGTAAGTATGTTATGGATGCTACAAGTTACCTTTATGATTTATGATTTCTATTTGGTATTAATAAATTTTATGATATCATGAGGTATGATAAAGAGCTTAAGTTTTGTATGCCTTTATAGACTAAGGTTATCTTTATTTATTTTATAACCCTTATTGAGCTTTTTATTCTCATCCCAAGTTCTTTGAAATGGTTTTTCACATGGCATGAGGAAGGGTAAGATAAAGGAATAATTCAAGAATATTTATATCAATAAAATAATTCTTGTTTTCTTTTAAGAGTTTTTATTTTTTGAAAAAAAAAGATACTGAGTAGAAGTGTTTACTTTGTAATATATGAGATGTAATGTAATAGTTTTGGCATAATTCTCTAAAATTATAAACCTAAAAATATCCTCAATGTTAATTATTAACTAAATTCGAGATTATGTAATGTTTATGGTTGGGGCCTTATAGTTGGTATTAGAGGTTAGTTTAGATAACAATTGAGGTTAGGGTGTTATTTAATCATAAGTGACATAACCATAATAGTTATCATATTAGAAAGAGTCATAGTTATTTTAGATAAATTGAATAATTTTAAGATAACATGAATAATTATATCTTAGTATTTACCATCATCATAAGATATTATAAGATGATTTTATAGATATACTCACAGTTACCTTTTTCATTTTAGTAAATGGCTAGATTTCGCAGGCATAAAAGTAAAAATGGATGTGAAGAAAACATTAACGCTTTTCTGAATAAGAAACCAAATGAAATGGGAGCTGCAATGAGAACTCTTGTGGTTTTTCTCCGCCAACTATCTGGAGTCAGGATTGACCACCTAAACAATGGTGATTTTTATAAGGCATCGTATATGTGAGAAAGAAATCCCTACGGAAGTTCAGGTAATAATCATAAAGGTATATATATTCAAAAACTTATGTGTCCAGGATGTAGAACGAAACACTTAGGAAAATGATTAAAAGGTATTATAAGATGCTATAGATTTGGTAATGAAGGTCATAAAGTAAGAACTTTCCATGGATAATGGAGGATTCCAGTTGACTCCAGGAAAGGGAAAGAAGTTCTTTCTGAGAGATCAATTGACTGTTTTAAATGTGGTGTGCAAGAAAATTATACAAATAGATGTCCTACAAAGAAGGTTTGGGAATCAGATCAGTAGGACCATACAAATATATTTTTACCAATACATAATACCATTCCAATTGGGGATGAGGAATCTAAAAATTCCTAATGAAAGGTTTGGATTATTTTTTAGCTAATTTTTTGACATTATTGAATCTTAGTATATGATTTATGATTTTGTTTTTAGGAAATAAGTATTACATAATAAGTTGTATAAGAATGGTTAATGGATCATGAAGAACTTTTAATGAGTTATAAGTCTAAATATAAGAGATTAAAGAGTTATAGTACATTTTAGGATGATAAAATGCTTAAAAGTATTAAGGCTCTTTTGATGATGGGGTTACTCTGGAAGACTTTTTCTAGTATGCATAAACCTAAAGTTTGATATATAAAAATTTTATTCAAGGAAGAATTATCTTTTCTTTTTTGGATATAGTTATAAAGAACCATTTGGGTTTATATGATCATTTAATTTGCGACAATTATAGTTTATTGCTTTTGGGATAAAATTTCGAGGTATGAGATAAAATTTGTGGTTAAAATATGTTATGGTTATTTTTGAGGAATTTATCTTATTTTTTGGAATGTTAAAAAATTATATAAGTTTTGAAAAATGACAAAAAGTGGATAGTGTGACAACCTGTCGCATCGTACAAAGCCATGGGAATCAAACACACATCCAAAGTGTGATTAGGAGTTATCGCCAACCACTGGACTACTTGAAGTCTATGGTTATTATGACTAATTATTTTTATTTAAATGATTTTATGGATCAAGAATAAGTTGATTTTGGGAACTTATGTTTTATAAAATGGATATACTTAGTATAGGGAAATGATTTGGTGATTAAGTGATAAAGGTTAGTTTGGAAGATGTTCTCTCTTTTGGGGAAACCCTATATGCCTAAGGAAAATAGAATACTATGGGATTTCTTTTGTGGAGTAATGGTTGAAATTTTATTTTGGAAGAATCTATGTTTTTATTGTGGACATATGGAGATTTGTGTTATTTATGGAAATGATTAACCTATAATATAGAATATGTGATTTGGTTAATTTTACTTTAATATGAGACTTTAAGAGTATTTGATGTTATTTAGGGATAATTTTTAAGATTTAATATGGAAGACTATGTGATCAAATTCTTTTAAGTTTTGTTTTTCAATCATATTTTTGATTATATTGAATTATTTTAGTGAAAACTATTTATTGAGTGGTCTTTTTTGAACTTTTGGTATTGTTTGTTCAATTTTGGAGATTAAGAGTAGTATTTCTTTTTATAAAAGATTATCATTTTTGGTGATTATACGATCTTGAACTAACCATTTTGGTTTTGGTTGATATATAAAGACCGGGGAAATATATAGTTTATCTTGTGTGGATTATGATATTCTCTAGAAGTTTATTCTAGCACTTCAGGTGTGAGCAAGTCATCTGGAATACTCATCCTTTGTAGAAAAGATGAGTTTTTGGTAGAAACTTTTTAAAGGATGAAAATCTACTTGAAAAGTAAGTATATTACCTTATGTTCTTAGTCAATATCATAAATAAATTCTCCAACATTATGAAAGGGAACATAAAACAAAAAAAAATTGTCAGTTTACTTTTAATACTAGGGAATTAGAGACCGTTTAACCTATCACAAATTTGTGGTTTTCTGGTGGTTAACTTTCTCTTGATCATGTTTTCTATCACTCTCCATCAGAAATTGAAACTTATTTTCTCTTATATATCCATGTTTTGATGGAATCATAGTATGTTTTATCTCAGATGACCTTTATACTTATCTTTATTCCTTTTAATGTGATATTTTCATTGAATCTTATTCTGATGTGGGACTTTCAATGATGTTTCCAAGCCCAATTTTAAAATTGCGAGGACACAATTTTCAAAAGTGGGGAAATATGTAATGACCCTGGTATTTATAGAATAATAATTTTTTATTTATATTAATATTTAAGAATAATATATTTATTTTACGTTAAAGGGGGTTCTATTTTCGATAGTGTACTCAACACATAACAAGGGTTGTTTCTGAAATCTTACATTGCACACAACATTGAGATATACTGGAAAATAATAATATAATATAATTATCATAGTTAAAACCTAGTCATTTTATTGGAAGGAATTAACATAACTAAAAATATTATGATTAAACATGTTTTTTAAATGTTTTTACATTTATCCAATCAAATTTAGAGGCTTAAAATGAGAATGAATCTAATTTTAAGCATAAATACTCTAATATTTTTAAAAGGTAGTTTTACTTCCATTTGATAGAGAACCCTTTTTAAAAATATTTTTTTCACTTTTATATGTTTCATTTGAAAAAATAAACTTCTTATTTATAATAGGGACATTAAAATTTACTTTGGGTAAAAGTTTGGTATTTTTTGTCACAGTTCATTTTTTGTTGAATAGTGAAAAATACTACATTTTAATTCAAAACTGCCTTCTAATATAATTTATTTGTAACACCCCGACCCTAGTTACCCAGAGTCGGTGAATAATTACATAGCATTGGAATGATCACAAAATATCAAGTCTAGAAAGACCGATTAGTTTAGTAGCCTTGGAATCACTAGATATATTCATAAAGTTTACATTACATCATAAAATGGAAACTACAACAACATCTTGTCTCCAAACTCATATTCCCTTATACTATCCCTGTAGGTCATTCATAAAATACTTCTTCACATCCTGGGAAAAATAAAACATTGAAAGGGGTGAGCTCAGATGCCCAGTAAGGATAACAATATAGCAGAAACTTTCATAAATAAGCATAAACATTTAAGGCAATTTATAACTAAAACAAAAGCCTTTTAAACATGAACTTCAGCATAATATGGTAGAAATAAAATGAAATAATTACATTTAATTATTCACAAGGATATTCTACTAGTCTAATAATCACATGCAATATCAATAACCACTATCATAATGATGGAATGGATAATGCCAGACTATCATAACCACGTAGCCAAGGCCTCGTGCCAAGACTACAAATATGATTTTGTCAAGGCCTCATGCCAAGACACTAGTTTGTCTCATGAGACCTACCAATGCATCTAGGAGCCATATAGGGCTCCATCCATCACTTATTAAGTCCAATGCATTCTTCATATGAACAGGTTTAAACATAACAAAAGCATTTGTATTAAAACTAGCATATGAAATGTCAATAATTTCTCTATAAACCATGAATGGTATAAAAATAACACATCCACAGTAAAACATATCACAAAACCTTCAATAAAATATGGAAGTTTTTTATCATAATAAATCAACTTCAAATAAGCTTAAAATCCATCAAAGTATGTTGACATAGATGAAATCAAAACTATTTGAGAGAAATATCTCTTTTTTGAAATCATTTAAAAGCCACATAATTATCAAATAAAACATTTACTTTGAAAATATTATTATAGTATTGTAAGGGAATCTTAGAAAATTTTATAATTGTGTAAAATATCCACACCTGCTGTATAAGTTAAAAAAACATTCTTAGCTTAATTCTATCAAAAAGGTTAAAAAGGACCTTTTTTGGAAAATGACGGAAATATTCCTTTATAAAGTTCTTATAAAAAGTAAAAAAAGGGTATAAATGACCTTAACCCATATTTTTTAAAATAGTAATAATTTCTTGAAATACATTTTAAGAAACATGGATTGGGATGATAAAGAAGACCCAGTAGATTATTACGTATAAACAACCTCGGATAATGAAGAGATTGTGAAATAAACTCTTACCTTGTACTTTTCCTTTGTTGGGGGTAGGTTAACCTCCTGTATAATGGTGAAATAATTTTTATTAAATTATACAATAATGATATATATTAATATGATATCAAATAAGATCTTTTAACATTGCTTTTTTAATAATATCTTAGTATTATCGTTGTTTCGGGTGTTAACTTACTCGTTTTATTTTATATATTTTGTTACATAATCTCTCTTTGTTATGGATAGGTTGTATATAATTAATATATAGAATTATATCAAGTCCTTAAACATTATTTTTAATCATCAAATGAGAGTTATACTTGAATGGATACGATGGAGAATGAATCTCATCGCGTTCGTGGAGACAGTAGTCTGTACGTACGCACGAGCGACAATATCATTATTTTGACATTATAATACTATATAATTGGATGGTATATCATATATACAGAATCATTATCATGTTATATTTATTATTTACATTAATTACACATCATTATTATACCCATCCAAATAATAGTGTATTGAATAACAAATACACCACGACGTGGAGATGGTAAGTCGTACATACGCACGTATGGTGACAAGTCATTCAAAGGATGGATAGAATAATTAATATGGTTGTACCATATTTATAATAACATCAAAGTATATATAAGATACTGGATTTATAGTTTTATAATGTAAATAACAAAGAAAGAAGAAGTGGAAGAAGAAAAGAACTTGAAAGAGTGTGGTGAAAACATTACCTCTTCTTCGGGTTCTTCCTTTTGATTTGATCAAAAGGGCTCCATGGGTTGGATTTATGATCAAAATAAGGCCTCTAGGTTTAAGTGAGGGAAGTTGAGAGAATATTTGGGAAGGTGTTGGACGAACCAAAAGGCTTTTATGGTGTGAAGAATTGGTTATAAGTGGTGTCCTTTTATAAGGGGGGGAGGGGATCTTTAGGAAAAACTTAAGGTATTAATTTATAATAAATTCATATTCGGTTTCTAATGGCTAAAAAATGGATTATTAAAATTATAATGTGGGGATGGGTCAAAATCCTTTCAGCCAATAGATTTTATACAGGTTTGGGTCATTATATTAACCTTATCATTTAGTTTTAACTCTTAGTTAATTAGATTGATATTTACCATGTCACTTTGTATTTTTATATTATATAGTTAATAAACTTACTATATACATCCAAGAGACCCCCAAGTGTTCCATTAATGATACAAATATCATTATATAACTCCTTTGGCCGAACCTTATATTTTTAGGAATATAATATCAATTAATAATATAATATTTGTTTTAAAAACTCATTTATGTCAATTTTGACACTATTCAATAATTGATTTTTGTTAAAGTCTTAAAAACTTTATTAATTATAACCAAATTCATTTAAGCAATCTTATCATGTCATATTAACCAATAAAATTCATGTATATCATCAAAACTTTCAAATTATTTGTATTTTAACATTTATAATACCAATTATTTGATTCTTTCATTAATAAGGAAAATACTGCATCAGTATTGTGTCATAAATAAATTCAATTATTAAATGTATAAAAATTATAAATAAAATACCATTATGTAGTAAATATTTTTATATTTATAATTAATATTTATTGTAGAAAATCCAACATATATAACCCTATGAAAAAAAATTCTAAAAGATATATGCTTATGTCATTTTTGTATTTATTTTAACTTAATTAATATAAAGTCTCATTATCACTTACAAGTGGCTCCATGGGGTCCCAAAATCGACCCAAAGATTCCCATGGTAAGACATGTATAAAATAATAAGTTTAGTACATGTTTTAGGGTAATTTATTATTATTATATTATTATTTTTTTACCCTTATTTACCGGATTTACCCTTTAACCATGGTAATTAAAATATTTACCGAAGTAATTATTCAAAATATCTAAAAATAAAATTTACATATTTACACAATTTGGACATCATGATTCCAAATATGGAATCCATTTTTCCAAATTCAAAACACATAAGTGGAAAAAATTAATTTAAAATTAATTCTCGTTTTTAAAACAAAAAAAGTGTTTTTACGAGATAATAACTATCAAAATATTGACACTTGTTTATGTCCGGTTTAATTGTGAAATTATGTCCAATGACCAAATTTTTATTAAATGGTAAAAATATATTCTAAATATACTTTAAAACCACTCAAATTCATAATTTATCACTGTTAATTATTTTTATTAAAAAATTTGTTTTTAATTAAAATTTAGTAATTTTCACTATTCATAAAAATATAAAAGTTATCTAAAAAGTACCAAAATTTCACCCTAGGATAATTTTTATATTATGAATAATCAAATGAAGTCCATTTTGAGAGAAAAAATTTATAAAATTTCAAAGGTGGGTATTACTATTCATAATGGCTACTTTGATTGGTCACGGTGTGTTAGAATCTCGAAGTTGCGTAAAACACACGCTACTGTATTATTCAAAGAGAATCATACCATGGAAGATTGGGGTGTTACATTCTCCCCTTTTTCAAATAATTTCTTCCTCTAAATTTCTAGAATACTACCACATGAAAATACTTAGGTGGTTCTTCATCATAAGTTCCTTGGGTTCCCACGTTGCCTCTTCCATCTTATGGTTTCTCCATAGAACTTTTACCAAACGAGTTGTCCGGTTTCTCAGCACTTGTTCTCTTCTATCGAGAATCCTGACGGGTTCTTCACAATAAGACAGATCGTGTTCTAGTTCTAATTCCTCGTAAGTAAGTACATGCTTTGTGTTAGGCATGTATTTTCTCAACAGTGATACGTGGAACACATCGTGAACTTTGGAGAGATTTGGCAGCATTGCCAAAATGTAAGCTACAGCCCCAATTCGTTCTAGAATTTCGAATGGTCCAATGTACCTGGGACTCAATTTACCTTTCTTACCGAAACATATAACTCCCTTCTATAGAGATACCTTCAAGAAAACATGATATCCTACCTGAAATTACAAATCCTTCCTTAAGTTGTCAGCAAAGCTTTACTACCTACTTTGAGCTGCTTTGATGTGGTTTTGGATTACTTTCACCTTCTCCATCATTTCCGCCACCAGTTCTGGGCCTACAAGTTTTCTTTCACCAATGTCATCCCAACAGGTTGGTGTGCGACATCTCTTTCCATATAACGCTTCATATGGTGTCATCTGAATACTCGAATGGAAGCTATTGTTATAGGGAAATTCTACCAGAGGTAAATATTGATCCCACATACCCTAAAAGTCAAGTGAACAAGATATCAACATGTCTTCTAAGGTTTGAATAGTCCATTCTGATTTTCCATCTGTTTGAGGGTGGTAGGTAGTGCTCAAATGAAGTTCAGTATCCAAAGCCTTCTGAATAGTCTTCCAGAATCTTGAATTAAAATGGGGATCACAATCAGAAACAATCGATAGGGGTACTCCATGAAGTCTAACAACTTCATTAATATATAGTCTTGCTATATGTTTAAGTGGTAGATCTTCTCTTATAACAAGAAAATGTACTGACTTGGTAAAACAATCAACACTGACCCATATTGCATCATTCTTTCTAGGAGTCTCTGGTAGTCCCATGACAAATTTCATTGTGATATTATCCCATTTCCAATCAGGTATGGGAAGAGGTTTCATGACTCCTACAGGTTGTTGCCTTTCAGCTTTCACTTGTTGAAAAACCATACATATTGACACAAAATCAGCAATCTCCCTATTCATGTTGTCCCACAAAAAATGTTCCTTTAAATCTCTATACATTTTGGTGTTACCATGGTGTATAGAGAAATTGGAGCTATGATCATCGTCCAAAAATTCCCTTTTTAGATCAGGTATATTGGGAACACAAAGTCACTTCCCAAATTTCAAAATTCCATCTTCATACACAAATTCACTCAATCTACCATCATTCACAGCTTTAATATTCTTTTTAAACTCTTCATCATCATCCGGAGAACTCTTTATCCTTTCTAGTAAAGATGGTTTGGCAACCATTTGAAAAATTATTGATGTTTCACCTTTCATGGTGATTCCCATATCCATCATTACTAGATCCATGAAAATAGGATCCCTTTCAACTCTCATTTTGTTCAAAACTCTATGATCCTTTCTGCTCAAAGCATCTGCCACCTTATTTTCCTTCCCCGGGTGGTAGTGTATCGTGCAATCATAATCCTTGAGTAGTTCAAGCCATCTCCTTTGCCTCATGTTGAGTTCTTTCTGTGAGAAATTATACTTCAAACTCTTGTGATCAGTATAAATCTCACATTTTTCACCATAGAGATAGTGTCTCCAAATCTTCAAAGCAAATATTACATCTTCTAACTCAAGAACATGAGTAGGATAGTTTTTCTCATGAATTTTTAGCTGTCGTGATGTATAGGCAATAACCCTATCATTCTGCATAAGGACACAACCAAGTCATTTATTCAATGAATCACTATAAATAACGAACCCATCATTCATCAAAGGTAGAGTCAATATAGGAGAATTGAATAATATTATATTCAATTCTTCAAAAAATTCTTCACACTCTTTTTTCCAAACAAATTTAACCCCTTTAGGTGTGAGCTTTGTTAATGGGTTAGCCAATCGGGAAATATTCTGGGCGAAACATCGATAATAACCTGCTAAACCAATAAAACTGCATACCTTAGTTATACTCGTTGGTGCTTTCCATCTTGGATTGCCTTGGTCTTATAAGGATGAACGGAAATTCCATCCTTAGAGACAATATGGCCAAGAAAAGAAATTTCTTGAAGCCAGAATTCCCACTTGCTAAACTTCTCATATAATTCATGTATTCTAAGAGTCTTCAGGATAATGCGCAAGTGATTTTAATGATCTTCATAGATTTTATAGTATACCAAAATATCATCAATAAATACCACTAAAAAATCATCTAGATATTCCTTAAAAACACTGTTCATTAAATCCATGAACATAGAGGGAGCATTAGTCATCCCAAAAGGCATTACTATAAACTCGTAATGCATGTACCTGGTTTGAAATGTTGTCTTCAGAATGTCTTCCTTCTTCACACACAACTGATGGAATCCAGATCGAAGGTCAATATTTGAAAAGTATTGAGCTCCATGCAGTTGGTCAAATAAATCCTCAATGCGAGGTAGGGGATACTTGTTCTTTATTGTTATAGCATTGATCTCCTTGTAGTCGATACATAACCTCATAGATCCATCTTTCTTTTTAACAAAAAGAACAGGGGATCCCCATGGAGAAACACTAGGGAGAATAAATCCCTTATTACTCAATTCCTCAAGTTTTTTATTTAGTTCAACTAATTCCACAGTGGCCATTCTATAATGGGTCTTCGATATAGTCCTTGATCCAGGAATTAAATCAATGGAAAACTCAACTTCTTGTTCTGGAGGATGTCTAGGTAAATCTTCCGAAAACACATATACATATTATTTCACAATAGGTACATCCTCTATTTGAACATTCCTTTCCTCACCCACAGTCCTTTCATTCTCTTCCTCCCCAATAATTGAATTTAGTTGAGCTACTAGGGGTGGATCTAGATAAGAATCAAATGGTGAGGATTCTTCTCTAAAGATAAGGTGTTCCTTATCATCATCATCAAAAATCATAACCTCCTTCTTCTTACAATAAATCTTCGCATCATGGTCTGAAAGCCAATCCATACCGAGGATTATATCAAATTCAGTCATGGGTATGACGATAAGATCAGCAGATAAAGCACATTTATATGCCCTAATGGGAACAGATCCACAGAACTTTGTAGCAATGATACATACTTTAGGGGTTTTTACTGACAACTCCCTTGTTAAATCAAATTGGAAATATCTAATTTTATTAGCAAACTGGGAAGATATGAAACAATGCGATGATCCAGAATATAATAATGCATTTTCTAAACTTGAGAAAACCATTAAATTACCTGCCACCATGTCTTTAGGAGCTTCTACCTCAGCAGTAGTAATAGCATAAGCTTGGCCTTGATCCCTTGGCCTTTTCTGAGGTAAGTTCCCCTGACGCTTAGTACATTCATTTTTATAATTTCCCATCTCCCTACAGTTGTAGCATTGAATAGCGGTAGCTTCTTTGTTCCCCTTTCAATCACGAGCTTGGTGGCCTTTTTCACCACACTTGTAACCGACTCTCATTCCTTTCAAGAAATTACCAAGGTGTTTCTTCCCACATTTACTGCAGGATGGATATTAAACTTTTCCATTATTCCCCTTATTTCCATTCCCATATTGTTCAGAAAATCTCTTCTTATCTTTCTGGCTTTAATGTCGTAAGTCATAGAGAATTATTTTTCTGTCTTAATAGCGCATGAGACAATATCTTCATACAATGAGAAGGTTTGTGAAACTAATGCTCGATGGAAAAATGGTTTTAACCCATCAAAGAAACGATCAATCTTACTTATTAGGTTACGTTTATAATCTGCAGCATACCTCGCTAACCTTGTAAAGTTGGTCTCATACTTTGTGACATTCTCATCCTCCTTTTGCCTCAGACTTAGAAATTGCCTTTCCATATCTTCTCGATGGTCACGAAGAAATTATTTTTCTAAGAAAAGCTCCTTTAACTCCCTCCATTCCATATTTTATACTTCATCATCTTCCTTTGTGTTTTTAATCAACTACCACCATTGATCATCATCTCCAGTGAGGCGATAAACTACCATGACAACTTTTTCCCTTTCACTACTCCCCAAAGCATGAAATATTTTCTCTAGGAAACTTATCCATTGCTCAGCTACTAAAGGATTTGTACTCCCATTGAATTTTGGTGGTTTTTGTCAAATGAAGCGATCTAACATTGATCCTCCATGATACAGATCAGGGTTCTCCATACGTGAATGGTTATTATTCATAACCTGAGTGAGTTGTCCCAGTATGGTGATTAGCTGATCAGCACCAGTTGCATCACCAGCTCCACTATAATTATCTTGAGCAGGAGGTAAATCCCTACATGGAGTGAGTACATTGATATGGTTTCCATTTCTTCCACTAGGCGCCATTTCTAAACAATGGTATAAACTAGATCAGTTTATGAATCAAAATACATAATTTCATACTTGTAAAACACTTAACATAAATTGAACTATTTATGGATATAATCCATAATCATAAAAAATGTTTTGTTTGAGAAAGTATGTACTCATAAACCCTTCATGATGGATTTTAAAGAAAATGATAATTATCCTAAGCATATCCCCTGGGAGTGTCGTAACCAAGAGTATAGAAAGGCCCATTGTCGTGCACCAGTTCTCATGTGAGTCTAGCTCAAAGCGGTGTTTTCGGGTTTTAACCCTAGGTATATATGTGCCAGAGCCGCCTCTACCTTGTCATATCCATAAAGGGATATATTTCTTGGAAAACTCACAAAATCTCTACAATACCAAAATTCTAGTAAGTTCTTCTATATTAATCCTCAAAGTCCATCTTAGGTCTATGTGCTCTAATCAGAGTTTATCTAAATCTAGCTTCCAAGGTTTTTACTAAACTTTCTCTGATACCAACTGTAACACCCCGACCCCAGTTACCCAGATTTAGTGCATTATTACATAACATTGGCATGATCACAAAAGATCAAGTCTCGAAAGACCGAATAGTTTAGTAGCCTTGGAATCACTAGATACATTCATAAAGTTTACATTACATCATAAAATGAAAACTACAACAACATCTTATCTCCACAATCATATCACCTTATATTATCCATACAGTTCATTCATAAAATACTTCTTCACATCCTGGGAAAAATAAAACATTGAAAGGGGTGAGCTCAGATGCCCAATAAGGATAACAATATAGCGTAAACTTTCATAAATAAGCAAAAATATTTAAGGAAATGTATAACTAAAACAAAATCCTTTTAAACATGAACTTCAACATAATATGAAAGAAATAAAATGAAATAATTCCATTTACTTATTCACATTGATATTCTACTAGTCGAATAATCACATTCAATATTAATAACCACTATCAAAATTATGGAATGCATAATGCCAGACTATCATAACCACGTAACCAAGGCCTTGTGCCAAGACAACAAATAAGATTTTGTCAAGGCCTCATGCCAAGACACTAGTTTGTCTCATGAGACCTACCGATACATCGAGAAGCTATAGTGGGCTCCACCCGTCACTTATTAATTCCAATGCATTCCCCATATGAACAGGTTTAAACATAACATAAACATTCGTATTAAAACTAGCATAAGAAATGTCAATACTTTCTTCATAAACCATAAATGGTATAAAAATAACACATCCAGGGTCAAACATATCACAAAACCTTCAATACAATATGGAAGTTTTGTATCATAATAAATCAACATCAAATAAGCTTAAAATCCATCAACGGATGTTGACATAGATGAAATCAAAACTATTTGAGAGAAATATCTCTTTTTTGAAATCATTTAAAATCCACATAATTATAAAATAAAACATTTAATTTGAAAATATTCTTATAATATTTTAAGGAAAGATTCGACAATTTTATAAAGGTGTAAAATATCCGTACCCGCTATATAAGTTAAAAAAATTCTTACCTTAATTCTATCGAAAATGTTAAAAAGGACCTTGTTTGGAAAACGACGGAAAGATTATTTTATAAACTTCTTATAAAAATTCAAACAATGGTATAAATGACTTTAACCCATATTCTGTAAAATAGTAAAAATGTTTTGAAATACATTTTTAAGAAAATGGATGTGGATGATAAAGAAGTCCTAGTAGATTATTACGTATAAACAACCTCGGATAATGAAGAGATTGTGAAATAAACCCTTACCTTATACTTTTCCTTGGTTGGGGGTAGGTTAACCTCCTTTATAATGGTGAAATAATTGTTATTAAATTATAAAAGAATCATATACATTAATATGATATCATATATGATCTTTTAACATTGTTTTGTTAATAATATCTTAGTATTATCGTCGTTTCGGGTGTTAAATTACTCGTTTTCTTTTATATGTTTTGTTACATAAGCCATGTTTGTTATGGATAGTTTGTATCTTATTCATATCCAGAATTATATCAAGTCCTTAAACATTATTTTTAATCATAAAATGAGAATTATACTTGAATGGATATGATGGAGAATGAATCTCATCGTGTTTGTGGAGACGGCAGTCCGTACGTACGCACAAGCGACAATAACATTCTTTTGATATTATAATAATATATAATTGGATGTTATATCATATATAAAGAATTATTATCATGTTATATTTATTATTTAAATGAATTACACATTATTATTATACCCATCCAATTAATAGTGTATTGAATAACAATTACACCACGACGTGGAGATGGTAAGCCGTACGTACGCACGTATGGTGACATGTCATTAAAAGGTTGGATAGAATACTGAATATGGTTGTAACATATTTATAACAACATCACAGTATATAGAAGATACTATATCTATTGTTTTAGAATGGAAATAACAAATAAAGAAGAAGTGGAAGAATAAAGGAACTTGAAAGAGGGTGGTGAAAACATTACCTCTTCTTTGGGTTCTTCCTTTTGATTTGATCAAAAGGGCTCCTTAGGTTGGCTTTCTAATCAAACTAAGGCCTTTAGGTTGAAGTTAGGAAAGTGGGGAGAATATTTGGGCAGGTTTTGGCCAAACCAAAAGGCTTTTATGGTGTGAATAATTGGTTAGAAGTGGTATCCTTTTATAAGGGGTAGGAGGGGCTCTTTAGGAAAAACTTAAAGTATTAATTTATAATAAATTCATATTCGGTTAATAATGGCTCCAAAGTGGATTATTAAAAGTATAATGTGGGGATGGGTCTAAATCCTTTCAATCAATAGATTTTAGACAGGTCTGTGTCATTATATTAACCTTATCTTTTAGTTTTAACTCTTAGTTAATTAGATTGACATTTACCATGTCACTTTGTATTTTTATATTATATAGTTAATAAAAATACTATTTACATCCAAGAGACCCCCAAGTGGTCCATTAATTATACAACTATCATGATATAAGTCCTTTGGCCGAACCTTAGATTTTTAGAAATATAATATCAATTAACAATATAATATTTGTTTTAAATACTCATTTATGTCAATTTTGACACTATTCAATAATTTATTTTTGTTAAAGTCTTAAGAACTTTATTAATTTGAAATAAATTCTTTTAAGAAATCATATAATGTCATATTAACCAATAAAATTAATTTATGTCATAAAAAGTGTCAAATATTTTTTATTTCAACATTTATAATACCAATTATTTGATTCTTTCATTAATAAGGAAAATGCTGCATCATTATTGTGTCATAAATAAATTTAATTATTAAATGTATAAAAATTATAAATAAAATACCATTATGTATGAAATATTATTAAATTTATAATTAATATTTATAGTATAAAATAAAACATATATAACCCTATGTAAAAATTGTTTTTCTAAAAGATATATGCTTATGTCATTTTTGTATTTATTTTAACTTAATTAATATAAAGACTCATTATCACATAAAAGTGGCTCCATGGGGTTCCAAAATCGACCAAAATATGACCATGGTCGGACATGTATCATATAATAAGGTTAGGACACATTTTAAGGTAATTTATTATTATTATAATATTATTTTTTTACCCTTATTTACCGGATTTACCATTTAACCATGGTAAATAAAATATTTACCGAAGTAATTATTTAAAATGTCTAAAAATAAAAGTTAACTATTTACACATTTTGGACATCCTGATTCCAAATATGGAATCCATTTTTCCAAATTCAAAACACAGAAGTGGCTGAAATTAATTTAAAATTAATTCCCTTTGTTAAAATAAAAAGCGTGTTTTTAAGAGATAGTAACTATCAAAAGATTGACACTTGTTTATGTCCGGTTTAATTGTGAAATTATGTCCAATGTCCAAAATTGTATTAAATAGTAAAAATTTATTTTAAATATACTTTAAAACCACTCAAATTCATAATTTATCACTGTTAATTATTTTGATTAAAAAGTTGTTTTTAATTAAAATTTAGTAATATTCACTATTCATCAAAATATAAAAGTTATCTGAAAAGTACCAAAATTTCACCCTAGTCTAATTTCGATATTCCGAATCCAAAAATGAATTCCATTTTGAGAGATAAAATTTATAAAATTTCAGAAAGTGGGTATTACTATTCATGACGGCTACTTTTCTTGGTCGCGGTGTATTAGAATCTCGAAGTTTCGTACAACATACACTAATGTATTATTCAAAGAGAATAGTATGGTGTAAGCATAGGGTGTTACATTATTTATATAGATAGATTGTACATTTAATTTTTTTTAAAAGTTTAATTGGATTATATTTTTACCATTTAATCCAATGTTGTTCATTGTATGTATTTTTACTTTTTAATTAGACATAAGCATATGTCAATCTTTTGATAGTTATTATTTCTTAAAAACACGCTTTTTGGTTTTGACAACGGGAATTAATTTTAAATTAATTTCTGAAACTTTTTTTTTTTTGAATTTGGGAAAATGGATTCCATACTTGGAATCAGGATTTTAAAATTGTGTAAATATCTAACTTTTCATTTTAGACATTATGAATAGTAACATCAGTAAATATTTTATTTAACATGGTTAAAAGCTAAATCTGGTAAATAAGGGTAAAAAATAATAAAAAAATAATATTAAATTACCCTTAAACTTTTCTTAGACCTATTTTATGAGATATTTCTGACCATGGAAATACTTGGGTTGATTTTGGGACTCCATGGAGCCACTTTTAAGTGAAATTATGTTTTATAAAAATTAATTTAAAGTTAAGGAAAATGTCACATAAACTTATATATTTTAGTAAATAATTTTTATATGAGGTTATATAAGTGATATGTTCAAATATAAAATTTAATTAAAAATATAACAAGATTTCCTACATCATGGTAATTTATTTATAATTTTTAGACATCAAATAAATAAAATTATTTATGACACAATGGTGATGTATTTATTACCTTATTAATGAAAGATTAAAATAGATTTATTTTGAAACATTTTATGCCATCCAAAAAATTTATGGATGCGTTTAACTTGTTATATTTAAATTAATGTATGTTTTTATAAATAATCAAGTTGTTGTAGATTTTTTAAAAGTCATGATATGAATAGTTTATAAATTGTCATAAATTAGTTTTAAAATAAATACTGTTTTTTAAAATGATAAAATAATCCTAAAAATATAAGATTCGTCAAACTGACATATATGATAATAAAAATTTCTTTAATGATATATTTGTGGGTCTCTTGGAATTTTATTGTAAATATATTAACCATATATTATGAATATACAAGAGGACATGGTAAAAGTTAAATTAGTTAACTAAATGTTAAAGCTAAAAGATAAGGTTAATTTTATGACCGAAACTTGTCTAAAACCTATTGGTTAAGAGGATTTAGATTCATAATCATACTATCTTTTACTTAACTAAATTTTGATCCTTTAGAAACCAAAAAATAATTTATAATAAAATAATTTTTCTAGAGTTTTCTAAATGGTACCTCCTTCCTCCTATAAAAGGACATCACCTCTAACCCATTACACACACCTCTCAAGCCCCTTGGATCGTAAAAACTCTACTCAAATAAGATCCCAAAATCCCTATATTACTCCAATAAGATTTACCCTAGGTAGAAGGAAATTCAAGAAGGCATTTTAGCTTAAATCAAAAAGAGTTACCCAATTTAAGGTAATGCCTTCTCTCTAGCTTCTTCCTTTTATTTTCCTTCTCTAACCCCCTAAACTATATTTATTTCATTATTTTATAACAAAATATGTATATTAAATATACTATAATGTTTTATGATAATTATTCGAACTAAACTCACACACACCTCTATCTAATGGATTTAGAATATACTGTTTCTGTAGACAGTGAATTACTGCCTCACAAAATAATGATTGTTCAATTATATCCTACCGCCTATCATGGTGGCCATTATGATGGTACTATATTTATATATGGTATATATCATATTTATATTGTCTCTACTATTCTGTATTTTTCATTTACATTATACATTTATGCTTTCCATAACGCTTAAATATGATAATTTCATTTAAGAAAGTGCGGACTACTACCCCCTCAAAGTGATATGACTCGTTCATGCTATACATGGAACGTATAAAGGATTAAATTAATGAAATTATGTAACATATATAAAATAGATATTATAATGTAGTTATAATATACCTATGTATCATTGGGTTTTCATTCCTTTAAAAATGTAAAAAAGAAATGAAAGTAGCATTCATGCGTATGTACGGCTTACTGTCTACATGAATGGTGCATCTCATTTTCATATATCCAAATGATATATACTATTATAAATACATATATACTGGATATATATGATATATAAATCATGAAAATCATTCTAGAGATAATTTAATTTTGACTACATGAACAATTTTTAATTATAACAAGTTCATTTTGATATAAGTACCGAACATCGACAAAATGTCTAATATTAAATCAAATAATTAACTAATTATTATTGAAATATAATAAGTGAAATAAAAGGAATAATAAACTGGAAAAAGGTTGTTCATAAATTAAAAAATTAACATAATTTTATTGTTCCAGAAATTAAAGAATGAATGAGTCAAGTCGGACACGAGGTAACGGGACTTCTTAAACCAATCTTCGTTCATTTGGATGATATTTTACTTCTTGATTATATCATGCTATGATTGTGTGATAAATAAATTTTTATGTAATATCTTTTATTTATACTTTATTTATTTTTATTTATATATAATACACATAATAAATCAATTTTATTTACAAAATAATCTTTGTTAGGGAACCTTTCACCCTCCTCTTTTAGTAAAAGAATTTTATTATGTCATGTCTTTTAATTTCCATTTTATTATGATGGGATATGTTATTATATATCCTTATTACTGTAAATTTTATGTCCAAGTTATTAGAGACCATTTTCTCTCTCGTCAACTCATTTTTGTAATTTTTAAGTGATGTCGTTAGGCTGCTGAATTTTTGTAAGGGACTTCTTCTCAATCCCTTTTCTTTGACGCATACATAGATTTATACAGAAATTTCCATTATATGGTGTATAAACCCCATTTAATTTTAATTTAATTCAAAATGAATGTTTTTTATATGAATATTTTTATTAAAATACAAAGGTAATGTTTCTTTCTAATGTACGCAGTGACAGTGAACTTTTTTCCACCGCGAGCATTATTTGATATTTGGCTTCCTTAACAAGCCGTAATGTTTTTAAAAGGAAAATAAATACTATATACTATTTTTACATATTTTGTTATTGAAAATGGTTTTGAAAATTGATTAATTATGCCAATATATTGATCTGATATATTATAATTGTAATGTAGAAATGTTATCTTTTCTTTTATGCTTGTGTTATGTGTTATGATTATGTTATAGTTCTTGGAATTTTTTATATATATGGGTGGTCCCGTGATAGACCTAGGGCGAGTGAGCCCAAGATAGCTCTCCAATGCATTGGGTAACATGGCAGAGGTAAACTTTAATGTTTATCCTAAGAGATTTATGGAATATACCGTGATGGGTATTCCAAACGTAACTCCCTATGTAGCTGTGAAAGCCACAATGTAAGTATGTTATGGATGTCACAAGTTAACTTTATGATTTATGTTTTCTATGTGTTATTAGTAAATATTATTATTTCATGAGGTATATTCAAGATATTATGTTTTGTATGTATTGATGGACTAAGGTTTTATTTCTTTATTTTATAACCCTTACTGAGATTTTTATGCTCATCCCAAGTTTTTTAAATGTTTTTTCATAGGGTATAAGGAATAGTAAGAGAAAAGAATAATTAAATAATATTTATATGAAGTAAATAATTATTGTTTTCTTTTAATATTTTTTATTTTTTAATAAAATTGCATACTGAGTAAAAGTGTCAACTTTGTAATATCTGAGATGTAATGTAATAGTTATGGCCTGGTTCTCTGAAACTCTAAACCTGAAAAGATCCTCAGTGTGAATTATTAACTTAATTAAATATTATTTAATGTTTAAGGATGATGCCTTATAAAAAATTATATATCTTCATTATTTTCATATATTGTCTAAATATATTCAAGGATCAAACTAGTTGTTATAATAAATGAGTTATTTTGTAGCACCAAATGGGAATATCCACTCATTCTCAAGAGAGTGGGATATTTATAAAAGTAGAGAAACACTAATGTAAAGTGATCTTAGATGTATTTTAGTTCAATTTATGGGGTTTATACTTGGATCAATGAATGGAATCAAATGACCTTCACTCTCAGTATTAGTGCATTAATATCCAAATGTTATCCCTAAATAATTTTTAAGATTAATACCAAGGATAGATTCATAATACATCATTGACCAAGTACTTGGAATATGTATTATTTATTCAAATTCATATCATATGTAACATGTTGTGTTAAAATAATTTAAGTTGTAGTCAGATGAAGTTGAGTATAATTATATCATTCAACTGACTATTTCTCCTTCTGAATTACTAGTTCAATTTTACACGAAATATTATGGTAGTTTGTGTTTATACATTAACTATCTAAATAAAAACAAGTAATAGTAAAGAATAAATATTTATTTCACCAAATTCATGACTTTTTACTATTTAAATAAAACTCATTTGTTTTCTAAGATTGGCCTTTATTAATTTCATCCTCAGTTAAGGGTAAAGGAAGAGGATATTCTAAAAACAAAATTTCAATGATGATATTTCCTTTTTAAGTTTTTTTCTTACCATTTGGAGTTAACAACACACCTTTTATTTTTATGGAATTAATTAATTGTGTCTTCCATATATTTTTAGAAACCTTTGTTCTAGTATTTGAGGATGGTATGTTTATATACTCAATAATAGGCATGGCTCGAGTTAAGCACCTAAATATTTATTTTTAAACATTTTTAGATAATGTGTTATATAGAAAATTATAGAAATTTAACTTTAGGATTCAATAAATGAAATTTTTGGTATATTTTGTTTCTCATAAAGTAGTTTCAGTTGATCTTATAAAGGTTAGTTCATTATTGTTCTAGTAATGACCCAATAAAGTGTTTGAGATATAAATCATTTTAGGATTAGTTAAATATTTTTAGATATTCATTTATCACTTTTAAAAATTAACTTCTCCTTTGATAGACTAGACTAAAAAGGGACTAAATATTGATTATAATGTAAAGTACCAAAAACTATTGTAGTATTTAAATAAGATATATACTTTAGATTCAGGTTTTATTCTTCTTAAATGAAGTGTTTCATATGAAGAGTATGGTGATACCTTTAGAATAATATTTATATTTTTTTTATGAAAGGAATAAATGAAATGGAATATGGGTCTATCATGTTGAGAATATAGGAAAATATTTACCCTACGCATGATCCAAAGTTAGATAATACTTTTCATGCTTTAAATACCTAGAGCATTTCCCATTTTTTAGAAATATTTATTATAGATTATGATCATAATAGATTGAAATATATATTCTCCAAGCATTCTCTCATCAAGAGACAAAAAATGTGGGTATTATATCTATAAATTATTATACGATTCTTATTTATACACAAAATAAAAGAAATTTTACGGAAAATACTTTAAGTAGGATGACTCCAACCCAAGAAATCAAGAAAGTTATGGAATAATTGTGGTTAATGGGGTTATTTATGGAATTTCACATTGAGATTAAGGAAATAATGTGTAATTTTTCCCTCTCCTATATAAATTAACATCAATATTGATGGAACATTTCAATAAGAAGTAGTTATTAGATAATGAAAGAAAAATTATAATAGAGTTTATATATAGTGGGGATACCACTAATGAATGGACTTTTACACAAAAATTTTTGATTTATTTTAAATGTTAGATTGTGACACCTATAGATATTATAAAATAATTTTTGGGAATCATTTAATATGGGTAGTGCATCCTAAATCTACCAATAGGCATAATGAAATTAAATGGTTATTTTTTTGTTTAGAATATATCAGGATATTTGGAAATAAATTTCTTATTGATTTGAATTATTAAAGGTAGATAAATTATGACCAATTGATTTTTTGAAGTTTCTACCTATTGAGATAAATAAAAAGGGAGGATATTTACATGGATTTCATGATTATGTTACCTAAGTTACTAGAGAAGAATATAAGTGTTTGGGTTGTGGTTATTTAGATTATAAAATCAATAAATTTCTAACATATTCAAGAAACATACTTTTATGAAAATAATTATAGGATTAATGAAATTATTAACTTCATGGAATATAAAATTTCATTTCCTCATATAGGGATTTGAGGTTTATGTCTATATCATAGAAGGAGATCCAAAATTATATCAGTACATTATTGAGGATAATCTTAGAATTCCACTCTTAGATAGTGGTATTGATGGAATGAGTTTTTCATATTCAAAAATATTTGATTTAAACATTTTCGTTGATCTTTCTAAAATATTGGAAGATCGTTTATCATTGTTTAACTTTGTTTATAATAAAATTTATCAATCATTAATATATGTGGAACCATTTTAAGAATTATATGGTTGACCATGCCAGCTATAATTATATTGGATAGAGAGTGGTGAAAAGGCTCTTATACAACCCTTTTTGGTACAATGGATGATAGTCCAAGTTTAATAAATTCTGAAGAATGTGATTTCAGAGTAATAAACACACACGAAAAAATGAAGGTAATAAAAATATAATTAAAATGATTATAGATCTATAACTATTGATGAAATTAATATATGCAGTGGAAAAATAAACCTATTATTATTTCATATCTATTGTTGAGATTATAAACACAATGGGTTAGTCAAAACATTGAATATTTACATAGAAAACAAATAATCCTTAAAGAATATTATAAACAATACTTTACCCAAAGCAAAAGGGTAATACTAAACTTTATTAAAAGTAACCCCAAATAAAGACCTATCAAAAGGCATACAATTATTTAACTCTAAAGCTTGGCTTTGTCTTCCTTGCCCTATAATCCCTTGATCATCTTGGTTGGTAAGAACCCACGTCAACATACCTTAAGCTCGGTAAATCTATTACAACAACTAATGGCTCATTATAACCACTACTATAGCCAATAGATCTTGTCTCTATACCTTATGTTGTAATACATTGATCAATATAATTGATAACACCACAATTACAATATAAAAATTTAATGACTTTCATAATGAATCCCCAAAATCTAAATACCTAAACAAAAACGTAGAATAAAAATAATTAGAAGCACTCTAAGTTAACAAGTCGGTGAAGAATTCAAGTGATTATTGATTTCATGGGTTTCTTGTTACTATTTTTTATGATACATATAATGAAACTCTATTTATAGACAATCTTATAATGATTAGATTCCACATATCTTAGAATCAATTGAAATAAAAATAGTATAAAATTTCTATTTATCTTTCAATGGACATAAAATATTACCACATCTACCAATGAAGTTATTTAACACCACCATAATGCTCTCTATATTTCTTTAAAACCTAAACCATTGGTATTCCAAAGTTCTCAAAGTAATTTCACATTCATGAATCCTCAAACCATTGATATTTCATAAAACATTATATTGTCAGTAATTCATTTAATAGTTTTATATATTTCACTCATTAAAGATAAATGTAACAAAATCATGTCAAATAAAATACTAAATAAAGTTACTCATGGTTTTCAAAGATATAAGTGTAAAGTAATTCTATAACCTGAAAATGTTCCTATTTTTTAAATAAAAGATAAAATAATGAAAATTTAAAATGATAGGAAATTTAAATACTCCCTCTATAATTCATATTTTCTAATGAACAAATATTTCCCATTAATATTTTTTTGCCTTTATATCTCTCCCTCATTAAATTAGTTGTAAAGGTACATTTTTTGAATTTTAAAATTATTCTTCCAATTTCTGAAAAAAAAATATAGATATAGTTAAAATTTAATTTTTTAAAAAAATTTACTACTTTTGGGTTTTATAATATAAGTTAGGAATTCAAACAAAGATTCATTTTTGAAATATGTATGAAACCCAATGTAAATATGATAGTTTTTTAATCAAAGAGAAATATTATATGAAGTTGAAAATTTAATCAAACATTAAATGAAAAACATCATCAAACAATGTTAAAATTAATGAAAATAATATAAAGGTATTCAAAATATTCAAGAAATTATATATTGTTTGAGTTATAAAATTATATGAAAAGAGAAATTTGAAAATCAGTCTTAGTTGATTTCCCAATCATGTGATTTATCATCTGAATGTATTTTAATTTCTCAGCCGTAATCTAATCATGAAAATAAAATTTTTGAAAATATTATGTAATATTATTAAAAAATATTTCTTTATGTGCCTTCAAAATTTTATCATACACAGTTATCTTTACCTCAAACTTCAGATTATGATCATCGACCTACTTATCTTGAGTAATAGTAAAAATATGAAAATAATTGAGAGAAGTATAAATATTGTTAACTTTATCTCTAAGGTCCTTGGAAAAGTCTCAATATCCATAGATCTTTTGTAAAAATTATCAAAATTATGATGAAGTAAATTTTTATTCTAAATAATATAATTTATTTCTTTATCTTAGGGTTTCATTAACTTATTGAAATTTCTCATATTCTATTAAATCAAATAATTAACTTATATAACAATATTTATATCACCAATAACTATAGATTCAAAATCTATCAGTTTATTATTCCATTTAGTATCATGATAAGGAGTCACCTAAATTTGAATTTGACCACGATTTTCACTAAGATATGAAATCATATCAATAATATTGTTAATTTTTAATTGAAAGTTGAAAACAAAATCAATATTTGGATCTAAATATTTATCTAAAACTAATATTTTAGATTCATAAGAACTCTCAAGCTTTTCTTTTCTCTTATCTTATATTTTTATAAATTTTTTAAACTCTTTTTCTTTAGATACTTTTCAAAATTTAGCAGATGTATCTAATTATTATTTTTGAACAATGATTTTATCTTTGAAATCATACATCAATACCATTATAAAAAAAGTTTTATAAGTGATCAGATTTATTTTTTCCTTTTAGGATGATCCTTGTATTCATCATTAAATTATTTCAACAGTTTCACAAGAAATCTATTGAGCATCCCACAATATAAAAAAACTTTTCATATTTACCAAACTATTTCAAATAGCTTCCATATACGACCTAAGAAACCTTGAGATGTTTATATTATTAAATTTTACTAAAAAATATTACAAATAAACATCTTGAATATTTATCATATATTTATCACATTTTCTTGGTGGAAGGAATGAAAGTATCTATTGAAATACTATACAAACTTTTACTGATAAATGAATTGTTTTCTGAGATTTTCATTATCAAAAAACAAATTCTTTTTTTTAGGATATTTAAAAAATATCTATAAAAATATTGTATTTTATATGAAAAAAACAATGATTCTCCCTCAAAAAGTACTTCCAATTGTTCAATAAACTTTTTAAAATTCAAGGTGAAATTATGAATGAAAATAATAAAAGTTTCCATTTTTAATCTGATTTCTTCAGAAGAATTCACATAACTATAAAACTCTACGATCAATAGGGTATAGAATAGTTCATGAATATTTTTAATAGAAACTAATTTTCTCCACCCTTGAAAATCAACTATGTATTTCAAAATAAATTCATACTTATAGATCTAAATCAATAAGCCTCTCTATAACAGTATCCCATGCTGCATGTTATTTAGATGGTACTATGGATGAAATGATAGATGAGTAAATTTTCTAAAAAAATAAAAGAGAATCAATATATAATTGAAATGAATTAATCCAAAAAACTTTTTGTCTGATTTATAATGAAGGAATCAATGTAAAAATGTCATCATAGATTTATAACATCTAATGTCTTAAATTTAATAACCCGAGAAACAAAAGACTTCATTATTAAGTTTTAAATCATAAATATTTTTAAAAACTATGATGCTTGAAGTAATTTATAAATTTAAATAATTAAATAAGACTTATAGAAATATGATGAACTAAAATAAATAGAATCACAATATTTTTAAAATTATCCTTATTTTAATAAGGGTTGGACATTCCTCTTTCAAAAATGGTTATAAAAAATGTGAACTTGAAATTTATAAGAACTTCATAATTTAGAAGAATTTGTTTAAATGTTATCAAAAAATAGATAACAAATAATACATATAAATAAAATGAAAAAATGAAATATGTTAATAAAAACATAAATTATTAAAACTATTAAGAAGATTCAACTTATTTTATATGAATTATTTATAAACTTAAAAGAAAATACAAGGGGGTCTGGTGACTGGTGTTTTACTTCTGGTGGGAAGAATTTAAAATCCTTGGAATTATTTATACAAAAGATATGTCTCTTTCAGTCTATAAGTATTAGAAAATAATTTATTAGTAACACACCTTTGAATTTATTTCTGATTTTAGATATATAAAGTTTCGAAGAAATAAAATATAAAGAACTTCTGAAAGATGGAATTTTCTTTAAAGAAAAATTTTACTTCTAACATGATCCTCATTGAGATGTTGTGAAAATGGGTTCTTGAATTGGACTAAAATAATTTTATTGTTAAATTTAATTTCTATGGGATTTACTTCCCAATTAGTGTTTTGAATATTTAGATGGTCTCAATTTCTTATATTGTAATACCCTGAGATTTCAAAATAGGATCATCATATTTGATAGCATGTATGAAACAAAACACCAAGATTATAAGATTTTATAACACCCTAATAATTTATTATATATTTCTTTAAATTCAATCTATTCGATAACTTGTGATGTAGGAAATGCTGGGTTTAAACAAAATGTGATATTCTATTAAAATATTAATTTTTAAACATGTCCATTATAACCTAGTTGTTAAGATGGAATGTATGAATAGTAATAAATAAATTAAAAAATTATATATTTTACACATTTATAAAATATTTTCAAAGGTAATATATTTGTTGGAAATAAATTAATAACTACTTGAAAGAGAAATAAATGGTTTTTGAAAAATTTCATTTTTCTGAAAGGTGAATTAGTCGCACTTTTCACACATAATTTTAAAAAAAATACCGATTTTAGAAAATTTCTTCAAAAAATAAAATTCATTTTTGAAATATAAAATTCAAAATTATCTTCATGTAAATTTTTTATAATTTTCTGAAAAGATTAATTTTTTGATGATTAGTGAAAAATACATATTTTTATTAAAAACTACCCTTTAGTTTGTAATATTTTAAAAGTTAAATTACATTTTAAATCGGTTTTAAAGTAAAATTAGTTCAATTATATTATAATATAACTTATTTAGGTAATTTTAATCCACTTCATATTCAATTTTGATATAAAAACATTAAATACTTATGATAATTTTATATTTCAAAAATCGCTCTTTCATCATGTCCATGATTTAATTTTAAATTAAATTCTACCAGTTATATGAATTTATTTTGGTAAAATGGATTAAATATTTAGAATAATAATATTTTATATTATATAATAATTTCAACATAATGTTTTACCAAAATCAATAGTGAAATGGTAAAAATTCATTTCTATGGTTAAGTTAAAAATAGGTTTATCGAGGGGGTTAAACTAAGAAGATAAGGGTTAAAAATGACCTAAAACATGTATAAAACCATTTTATGTTTATATTTAGACCTTACCACCTATAATTCTCAATAATTATCTTTTTTTCTGGATTTTTTTTAGGATAAAAATGTGGGTATCAATTTCTCTTTAAAAAAATTCCATGTGTCCCCCCCCCCCACACTTATAAAAGGCCACCCCCTCGTCTCCCCTCTTCATACTTCCAAAACCATTTAGTTTAGCCAAGACCTACCCAAATTCCTTAATTAGTTATCTATAAACATACTAGAGGACTTATTTTTATTATTAAACCCAAAAAATAAGTCTTATGTATAATCCTAAAAAGGATCTCTGAAGAAGAGATAAAATTATTAAACGTGCGTATTTATGTTATTTCTCCTTCCACCTACTTAAAACCTTATTTGACTATGATAATGAAATAAAACGAGTATATAATATATACTGTGATGTTATTATTTTAATTTAATAACTCAGATACAACTCCACTTCCATCAAATGGGAAATTAAATTGTCGCTTATGTGTTTGAAGGTCTACCGCCTCGCTAAGTGATGTAATTTGTTTTCAGTCACTACCTTTAAAGGCAGTATATAACAATGGATTTGACATATTTATATGATATGCATGAAATTTTTATACTTATTTAATTATTATATCACATTTACAATATTAATATACATTCTATGGGTGGAAATGACAGTGTCGCTCGTGTATGCAGTAGACTACCAACTCACGAAGTGATGTGATTCATTTTTATCTTATGATTTACATGAAAGGAAGTAAGGTTATAGTTAATGAATATATGTGATGTTTATGATCTAATAATACTTATATAAATATAATATTAAAAATAACGTCTTACCTTCCAATCTTTTAGAAAACAATAATGTCCCTCATTTATACGTGGAGACTACCTCCTCTATGTAGTGATGTGAATTTTTTTTCATTTTATTTTTACTTGGATGGTAATTAGGATGAATTTATTAATATAAATATTATATATGAAATAATAATTATTCTAGAAATATTAGTTAACATTTATTTTTATTTTATTCTATACATCGAGATAAATGGAAATAATGTTCATGTGTACGTACGACCTACCATCTCCATGAACGGTGTAATCCATTTTCTATCTATAAAATTAATATAATAATTTAATTAATTATATAATGAATATATAGTATATTTATATAATTTTTAATATTCTTTTGATTATGTAACAATTATAAAATTAAAAGAACATAAATTATGGAACTAAAGCATACATGAAAAATGAAGCGATTATCACCTGAAACAACGATTTAAACAAATAATTCTTAATAAATGGGTGATAAAAGAATATAAGTAAATCATATATGGTATGTGATATTTTAGTATGGTTATTTAATACTTTTTAATAAACATATATTTATTATACATGAGGTTTTTACACATATGAATGAATTTGAACCTATGGTAAGGGTTTCTCGTCTCGCTTTTACTTATGTGAGACATACACCAAATTCACCACTTATTTCATTTTTTGTGTATTTAATACCCATTTAATAAGTTATATCATGAATATATTTATGTTCAGGTTATTTAAAGTTTCATTTCATAAATATTTATTTTATAGGGATTATGATTTAAAAGTTACCAAATTGGAAAGGGTTTATTTCACAGCCTCATCATTATTCAGGATTGTTTTTTATTAAGTTTATCTTGGGGGATTATTAAAAATTTTTGTCTTAAAATAAATACATTTTCTTCTCATATAGTTATTCATGGAAATTTTCAATTAATATTACCACCTTTTCCCTCATTGGTACTTAAAATATTTTAGAATTTTGTTTTAAAAAAATCCCTTATTATTTCTCTCGTCAGTTGAAAATCCATTTTCATAAAAATACATGTTTTCTAAAAATGTTTTAAAAAAGGTTTTAAACATTTTCCAATTGATTTATTAAACTCATTTTTATCCATTTTTACTTTTTATAAAAAAATTGAAAGAAATCTTCATGTCATTTTCAAAAAAAAGAGTCTGTTTGGATTTTACCAAAAATGTAAAAGGAACCTTCTTTGGAATGTGTTTGAAATAAAAAAAAATCCACCGTCATGAACACTCAATATTTAAAAAATTATTTTATAGGTTTTCAAAGTTTTTTTAAATTTTTTTGGTGAAATATTTTAAAAAAAACAAAAGTGGAAAGATTATTTTCTTCAAAAAAAATTAATTCCATTTTTAAGGTACTTTTATTCATCAATTATAGCAACCCTTTATTTTAATTATGATAAGCTGAGGATATTTTGTATTTATATCATCATTATTCTTTATTTGGATGTTTTATGATTATATTTATAAGTATTTATAATTTTATTTCCATTCACCATATTAATATGGATGGTTTATGAATATGTTTATTTGATTGGGGTAAGTTTTAACATTTTATATGTTAGTTTTCCAACACAACGTTTTATATTTATATGTTTAACAACTTATATATGAAGAATGCATTGGACTTATTAAGTGATGGGTGGGAACCAGTTATAGATAACCCATTGATGCATCTACAGGTCTCATGAGACAGACCAGTTAGTTAAATTAAATGAGAATCTACTCTTAGATTTAAATTATCTTGTTAAAGGTATTAATAATATATTTCAGATGTTTGGAATTATGTATTCCCCCTTTATGAAAGCAGTTATTGATATACATTTTTTTTTGATTAGTTATAATATCCTTGGATAATTTTCAAGATTATGTGATTATTTATATGGCTTTATTTGATCGTCATTTATCTCTTCCATATTATTCTTAATTTATTGATTAAATGGAATGTGTTTAGTTATTTAACTTTCCATATTTATTGTACATATTTTTTCATGATTAATTCAACTATATGCTCACTCTTACTGAGCTTTCAATCCCAGCACCTTCTTATTTTTTATTTTCTACAGGATACCAAGAAGTGTTTTTTAATTAATTTATAAGGATTAATTATGAGAAATAATGGAATTCTAAAAGAAAAAATGTATTTATTTGATATTTTAAAATATAATTTAATTCAAGTATTTATATAGCTTACCAAAACTACTAAACTATTCAATACTTCTCAATTTGATTCCTTGTATCTATTTCAAATGCAATAAAGTGACCACTATCTTTGGGATACTAAATTTAGGGTCTTTAAAATCGATATTAGAGGAATTTTAGTATAAACCTTAGGAACTATATTTAGAAAAACATATATTCAGGAATATAACCCAATTATAATCATTGGTGATAAGTATAGAAGAACATTCAAAAGTTTTCATACGGTAGATATTTTGTGTGTTTCCCCATAAATAAATCCAAATCTAGATTCTATAAGTTGTTGTGGTTATGGAATAGATGTAACTTGGGGTAATAGATCCAAAAATGCATGTCAGGCTTGAATTGAGCATTACGTGGAACACAAAAATGGGCCTTACTGCACACCTGGTTTAAAACTCCCATGGTATATGATTAGGATAATTAAAATTTTATTTATAAACCATTAAAAGGGATTTTAAAATATTTTTATGATTTGGAAACTTTCCCATGAAATCTTGTTTTTTATTATTAGATTATTCAGGCATAAATTTTTCAATTTATATGTATTTCTCAAGTATTGGGATTATATATTATGTTTCATAATGTTATGATCTAATCTAGTGTATGAAACTATTTAGAAATTGTGCCTGGTGTAATGAATTTAAACTGTATCAATACACATTCCCCATGTAGGGATTTCCCTCTTGGGAATGATAATAAAGCAATAGCTTGAGATGGATATGGAACTGAATAAAGAATAACCATGTTGGGGAATCTAAATGAAGTTATAATCAATTACCTTTCCCATATATATAATCATACTAATCCACCAACTATTATAACAATGTTAGAACAATTTATGCATAAATTCCCTCCATCATTAAATGAAACGATAAATACATTTTTTTGAGTAAAGGATAACTTACTTAGAGAAGATATTTCTCACTTTGGGAAGTAATGAAAGGGAGAAGGTTTTCATGGTATTTTATCATATCTTAGGATATGCAGATCAATGGTGTTCATTGATTCAAAACACAAAGTATTAATAATAACTATCAAACATGGAATTGATGGATTTTATTTTACTCTTATTGGAAAATTATTTTCCTCACAATCAATGAGAGGATATAGAGAAACAATTATTGATTCTAAGAAAAAAGGAAGATGAAAATATAGTTAATTATGAATTCAACATTAGAAGATTATAAAGGCATCATATGGACTACATATTCTATACAAATAGGAATATTGATAATTTCCTTTATGGGTTAAATCCTATCCTTCAAAGTTAATTAGTCTCCCAAACCTTCCCATCATACGAGAACATAGTACCATTTATTCTCAAGATAGAGAAAAAAATTTCCAAGTCTTATGGATTATAAGGAAATAAATAGAATAAGAGTATTATAAATCAAAATGTGGATAAAGGGAAGAAGGTAAAGAATGATATTACCACATGTGATAACTATGAAAAAGAAACACCCTAGTACTTTCTGGAACAGAATAGTGGTTTGGCATACATGTGTGTAAGGAAAATAAACCATTCTCATGATTTAAATAGAAATAAAAAAGTTTATAATGTTAAATTATTAAACTATAAGGATATGGGACACTATAAAATTAATTTCCTAAGTTCCAAAGGAATGTACCCTAAAGAATATAAGAGATCAATTTCACTATTTTTATATTAATACAGCGAAAGTGGAATGACTAAAGTTCTTGTATTTTAATTCAATAACTATGTTTTAGAAGTATTTTATAAATGATTTTATCATTATAAAAATACTAAAATATATATGGATTCTACTAAAGTACCATTTCTTTAAATATTTAAAATCATATGATGAATAGTACTGATAACCATGAAAAATGTTTCTTGGGAAAGTTTTTATTTTTTCAAAACACATGATTGAGGGAAGATAACCCCCATTATGTGGTTTATGTTGATATAATAATTATAAAGATATACTTGCGGGATAGTGAAGTGCCCAGATCAGTGTGAATCACTGAGAGGGGGAGGGGGTGAATCAGTGATCCTTTAAAAAATTTTACTAATTGATTCCTAATCAATTAAACCTCTATGGCTTGTTAAGGCCTCGATCCACTCTTCTTATGTCTCTCAACCTTTCCCGGATAATGCAGTAATGAAAAGGCACAGGACACAAGGATTTACAAGGTTTTGCACCAAAGGCCTACATCCTTGCCATGCTCTCCCAGCATGGATTCTCCATTATAACCTGTTAAAATTACAATGGTCGATACAGAGTCCCACTGTATCTCTCCTGAGTCCCACAGGAGGGTCTTTATACTGCGTCCCACAGTGTTACCAGAGTCCCACTGGCCTGCTCCAGAATCCCACTGAAGACTTCTTCCACCCTGAGTCCCACAGGGTCTTCTCCTGGCTCCTCGAGTCACACGAGTAGCTCTTCTTCTCTTTAAGCTTCTTCAAGTATCTTCAGCAGTCTGGGATAAAGACTGCTGGCCTTGCTCTGTACCTCTGATCACTTGAGTTGATTAGGTCTTCTCGTCTTGCTCAGGATTTATCTCCTTCTCAGGATGACCTGGACTCTCTCTTCAAGAATCTTCAACAGCCTCTGAAAAGGTCTGTTGGTCTTGCTCAGCAATCTTCTGATCACTTCACTTGATCAGGCTCTTCTCAATTACTGAATACTCAGACAACTGATGTCTTTAACTTCAGTCTGGTCCAGTCTCACTCACTTCAACTTCATGCACTGAGTGCATGGAAGCTCTTCATCCTCATGCACTGATAGCATGGCCTTCTCAATTCTTCAAGAACCTCCTGGTCTTGGACAACTCAAATGCACACCATTGATTTGGCTCTGTTCACGTGTGCACATGCAAGCATGCATGCATGCACTCTCCTCTTTCTCCACTTGGTGCAATAAACCCTCAAAGGGTGTAGTCACTTTAAGCACACACCTTTTCTTCTTTTCCTTCACACGTTTAATTCCTTTTGATTACACACATAAATGTGTGATGTACTTTGTGTGGATCTCTTCTTCTTCTTCTAAGTGTTTACACTTTTAGTGCACACACTAGGTTCGGCCTTCGTGTCTCTTTGCACACACTTGTTTCACTTTTTCACACACATGAATTGGCCTCCTCCTCTTCTTGTTGCACACACACAATTTAGTGTTCTTTTAGTTTGTTCTTCAAAGTGTGCACAAACAAGGCTAAGGCCTTTTGTTGCTTTGAACATAAACCACCCGTAGGGTGTCTTCACTTGTCACACACACAAGATATGGCCTCGGGTTCTCCTTGCACACACAATACCGTAGGGTCTTCACTTTGCACACAAGGCATGCAAGTCTCGGCCTTCACTTCTTCACTTCACACACACAACCAAGCCTCGGGTTCTTCCTCTTCAATTTTCACACACACACTAAGTGTATTTGTCTCAATATACCCGAACTCAAACAAGGCGCGCAAGGGGGTGTGGCCCTCTTCTTGTCTTCAAATGCCGCGCAGGCTCAAGTGTGCAAGGGTGCAACACTACCGCGGGCGCTTCTGTCGCGCAAGCCTCAACGAACCACGAAGGCGCGCAGGTGATGCGGCCTTGGGTTCCGTAAGTGAAAGGCACTGCGGGCTTCAACGTGGGGGCGCAAGTTGGCACAGCCCAGCCTCTTCTTCTTGTCACGCAAGGAGTTAGCGCGCAAGGAACTCAATCCGCGCAAGTTTACTTGCGCGGGGCTTCAACTTTGCGAGGCAGAGCTCTCACGGGACTCGGATTTTCAACAGAGTTTCAGCAAGCAACAATGAGGTCTCGGTCTCTCCTTTTATAGGCAGAGATGCCTCATATCTTCCGCGTGAGATAAATCTCGAATCACCGAGGATTTCGGATCTTCAAGATTTTCCCCAAATCTTGTTTTCCTTCGCTATTTCATCGCGGGTTTCTTCCTTTATTTTTTCCTCTACGTGCATGCGACTTTCAAACGCATGCATGGCTTCTTTCGGTCCAAACCATGCAGAACATAGATGCTCAAGGCCTCGGCACTTCGTTTGTCTTCGGACTCACTCGAATTCTCCCACTTTTGTTGCATGCACGTGTATTTTAAAGCATGGATCGGTTCGTCTTGGCCAGACGATCACCATGGACGCATTACTTCGATCGGAGGTGGCCGGAATCTCGAAATCATCCCTCGGATGGCGCCTGGTTCGTCGGAGGCTCGCGGGTGGCTTCGAGCGAGCTCGAGGTAGGAGATGGACCGGGAGCCGTTGGATCGGGCGAATGAAACATATCGGACAGCCGCGATCAGAACAGGAGCGGCGCGATGCGATGAGCGGCGGAGATCAGCCGCGCGATCACTAGGACGGCCAGGATGCGCTCCTGGAGATTTTTCCGCGTCCCACATCGAAACGGGGCGCGGTTTTGCCGCGGATTATAACCCTGGCGCTGCCGCTCAACTCTCAGTTGCACTTCTCCCTCCACGGTGCCGCCCCGCACCGTGTTCTCCCTGCGGGCGCGCTCTGCGTCCACTATGATCCTCCTGCGGGCGCGCTCTTAGCACCCACCATGCACACACTGGTGCGCTCCCTGCGCTCATGCTGCGCGGGCTTCATCACCGCGTGGCCTCGGGGCTTATACACGGCCCCTGCCGCGCTCCTCCGGGCATGCCCCAGGCGCCCATGCGGTGTCCTACGGGTGCGCTCTGCCGCCCTGGCTCGCCCCACGGGTTCCCCCATGGGTGTGGTGCCCTAGTGCCCATGCCTTGGGGTTGAACCCTCAAGGTGCCTTGGCTGGCCATATTTTTTGTCTAAGGCAAATATTAAGACTTTGTTAAAAAACAAAGTTCTCCTCCATATAAAACATGCCAATTGCCAAGTGCCACTTCTCTAAGCCATCTTCCTTCTTCTTCTTAAGAATTCCATCATTTCTCCTCTCATATGATCTCTACTTAGGATGTGGAATTCCCAAGGTTTCTTCTTAATCTTCTTCATCTCCTCTTCCATATGTGTTCAATACTTAGGAGGGAATTCTTCAACTGAATCTCATAAATCACACATGTTCTTCAACATTCTTCATTGATCTAATCAGAGATCAATTGGATCTTCTTCTGATTCACATGCACTAAGAGTTAGTACATGGACTTCATTAATCCACATCATCCACTTAGTAGTTGTGGATGGATCAGCTTTCATCTCCTCATGCATTGTCAATACAAAGCATGATCTTATAACATTGTTATGACTTTGTATCATCAGGATACAAGTTCTATGAACTTTAAGAGCAGCTCAACAATCGTCAGATTTAATGATGCTCCATCATCATTCATTCTTGAAGTGTTGTAACTTAGTATCACCTTGATACAAGTATTGAAACATTAAGATCAGTTCTACAATCGTCCGATATGACTAGAGAATGTTTCAACCATCATCTCCTATGTTACTTAGTGAATCTCCTAAGTGACATGCATCTTAGTACCATGGCCATTCTCCATTCATCACCATCACCATCACAACCTTTGTCATTCACATCTTGACATTCCTTGACATCCATTCATTCCATGACAACTTCATGCCTCATTGACAACAAATACAACACAATGCACTTCAATCTTCCCCTTTGTATTTGTTGTCAATACACTCCTTTAGCACATATGAATGGGTCAATATGTGTGCCAATATTTTCTCCCCCTTATTGGCAATAAAATGCAAAGGTGTGGTATGGTTCACTTTCAAAAATCTCTCTTCCTCCCTTCGAATAACATCTTCTTGAAAAACACTAGGAGAGGGATGATGTCACATGTTCTTCTTTAGCAAAGAACCTTTAGTAAATCAGCTCTAAGTCTACTTGGGCTAACCCGGTGTAGAAAACAAGAGTGATATGACCAAGGAATTCAAAGTTGTCCATAATTCTCTACACATGTGAGATCATGCTTAGGGGTTTGAAATTTTTCAGATATAACAATGAATTTGCTAAATCCTGCACAACTTCACAAAACTCATTAGAAAGTTCAGTGCAAAGATAAAGCTCCCCCTTTCAACCATTTTCCTTCAATCAATACTCCCCCTTAATTGTCATGATGAATACAATTAAGAAACAAGGGATGAAATTATGATTGGAATACCTTCACTTTTCTCAAGATGGTATTAAATCTTAGAATCCCATCTTCTCCAGATTGGCTCCCCCTCAAGGGGTGCACTCCATTCTTTCCAAACCATCCTCCAGCTGAGAATGATCATCATCTTCAATTCCTTGCAATGTTAGCACATGTAAATACAAGTGTATAAGGGAATAAGATGGAACCTCCTTGGTTCATCAATGTGAACAACAAGGTTGAGAAGATTCTCTCAACCGAGATGTCCCATTTTCACCAGTCTTCACACTTGCACATCTGATATTATTTGATGTTTGTGCTGGTGTGGATCTCAACACATCTTCATGTGAAATCTTCTTCTTCCCTTTTGCCTTAGCAATTGCCAGAACTTTATCTTCAGCTTTTTGCAGATCTTTGGCAAGTAGCAACTGATTTGGCCATATGACTAGTAACTCATTTGGAAGAGTGTCCTCAGTTTTGGAAGTTCCACATGGTTCTTTGGATGCTGCTAAGCTACCTCTCTTAGGCAACTTATTTTCAATCAATCCATTCTTCTTCTGGATTGATTGTCTTTTGGAGTTCAGTCTGCTTCTATTTAGTTTCATGGCTTCTTTACAAAGGTCCATGATGTGTCCTTTCTTTCCACAGTAGAAGCATGTTTTCTTGGTGGTCCTTCTGGATGCATCACCCTTCTTGGATTTCAATTCCAAGGACTTCTCTTGATTCTTCAAACTCTTCTTGGGATCATCTTCCACTTTCTTTTGCTTGCTTCCCAAGGAATCTCTCTTAGCCAGGTTCAGTGATCTTCTCTTCATTCCAGCTTCGGATACATTCGTAGATTGATATGTATCAACTCTTTGACCACTTTTGCAACCATCCCAGATGTTGTCAAGTAATCCAAATCTATTTGCAGTAAACAGATGTCTCTGGACATGTGGATGTTGGTTCTTTTCTTCTGGCTTGCTCCCCCTTGGCATGGGCTTCCTCTGTGCTTTGGCATTCAGTGGATTGTACCAACAATCCTTTGCACAATGCCCATACTTGTTACAACACCAGCATTGTCCCACGAATCTTGACCTCTTCAGTCCTTCTGATTGTAGGGTACTTTTCTTGACCTGTTGTGCTGTTTCAGGAGAGCTCTGCTTCTTTACTGTCTTCATCCATATTTGTTTGGAATTATTCTTCCATCCTGCACTTTTTGTGGAAACACAATTAGAAGCATCAGTACAAGATGTTATGGATGGTACCTTCTTTCTAGAAGATGTTTCCCTTTTATTAGAGGATGTATTTCTTTTAGAATCATCCTTCTCAAAGCTCACTTGAGTGGCAACAATTCTTCTTTTAGATGACTGGGAGGATTCAACTTTGGGTGATTGCAGATTTTTCAATATCACCTCTAGTTCTAAGTATTTCATGTTGAGGGAGTTCTTCTAATCCTCAACAGTTCTTAGCTTTCCTTCCCAATTCTCTACCAGTTGTTTCATCTGGTCTTCATGCACCTTCTTTAATTCTTGCAATGAATTGTCCAGCTCCTTCACCAATTTGACTTTTTCTTCGAGTTGAGCATCTCTGACATTCATTGACACTTTGTGCCTCTTTTCCAGTGCATGGAAAACATCTCTGACCATTATTTTAAAGAAATCTTTCTCAGAAAGTCTTCTTTGCAATTCTTCAGCAGTGTATTCATATCTTTCATTGCAAAGAGAAACAGTTTCATCTTTTGCCTTCACCAGCTTTCTGAGAGTGTTGGTTATGCCAACCATTTTTGCCAATTGATCTTCCATTGCATTGGCTTCTTCTTCTAACTGTGATTTTTCTTCATGAAGATCATGGATGCCTGTAGCTATACACTTTGCCACTTCCATGGGAACTGTCTTCTGAAGATATTTGAGTGCACTCTGAAGATCATTCATTGTTTCAACTTCATCACAGCTAGGACAGGCTTTCTTCATCTTCTTGGCCTGTTTCTTCTTTCTATTTTTCTGAGTCTTGGCAGATATCTCCATTTGAGGCTGGTCGCTCGTTTCCTCAAATCTGTACTTCATAAAGACTCCCTTGGATCTTTTAGAGGCAACCTCCCGCTGATACCAATTGAAGTGCCCAGATCAGTGTGAATCACTGAGAGGGGGAGGGGGTGAATCAGTGATCCTTTAAAACTTTTTACTAATTGATTCTTAATCAATTAAACCTCTATGGCTTGTTAAGGCCTCGATCCACTCTTCTTATGTCTCTCAACCTTTCCCGGATAATGCAGTAATGAAAAGGCACAAGACACAAGGATTTACAAGGTTCGGCACCAAAGGCCTACATCCTTGCCATGCTCTCCCAGCATGGATTCTCCATTATAACCTGTTAAAATTACAATTTTAGATATAGAGTCCCACTGTATCTCTCCTGAGTCCCACAGGAGGGTCTTTATACTGCGTCCCACAGTGTTACCAGAGTCCCACTGGCCTGCTCCAGAATCCCACTGAAGACTTCTTCCACCCTGAGTCCCACAGGGTCTTCTTCTGGCTCCTCGAGTCACACGAGTAGCTCTTCTTCTCTTTAAGCTTCTTCAAGTATCTTCAGCAGTCTGGGATAAAGACTGTTGGCCTTGCTCTGTACCTTTGATCACTTGAGTTGATCAGGTCTTCTCGTCTTGCTCAGGATTTATCTCCTTCTCAGGATGACCTGGCCTCTCTCTTCAAGAATCTTCAACAGCCTCTGAAAAGGTCTGTTGGTCTTGCTCAGCAATCTTCTGATCACTTCACTTGATCAGGCTCTTCTCAACTACTGAATACTCAGACAACTGATGTCTTTAACTTCAGTCTGGTCCAGTCTCACTCACTTCAACTTCATGCACTGAGTGCATGGCAGCTCTTCATCCTCATGCACTGATAGCATGGCCTTCTCAATTCTTCAAGAACCTCCTGGTCTTGGACAACTCAAATGCACCCCACTGATTTGGCTCTGTTCACGTGTGCACGTGCATGCATGCATGCATTCACTCTCCTCTTTCTCCACTTGGTGCAATAAACCCTCAAAGGGTGTAGTCACTTTAAGCACACACCTTTTCTTCTTTTCCTTCACACGTTTAATTCCTTTTGATTACACACATAAATGTGTGTTGTACTTTGTGTGGATGTCTTCTTCTTCTTCTAAGTGTTTACACTTTTAGTGCACACACTAGGTTCGGCCTTCGTGTCTCTTTGCACACACTTGTTTCACTTTTTCACAAACATGAGTTGGCCTCCTCCTCTTCTTGTTGCACACACACAATTTCGTGTTCTTTTAGTTTGTTCTTCAAAGTGTGCACAAACAAGGCTACGGCCTTTTGTTGCTTTGCACATAAACCACCCGTAGGGTGTCTTCACTTGGCACACACACAAGATATGGCCTCGGGTTCTCCTTGCACACACAATACCGTAGGGTCTTCACTTTGCACACAAGTCATGCAAGTCTCGGCCTTCACTTCTTCACTTCACACACACAACCAAGCCTCGGGTTCTTCCTCTTCAATTTACACACACACACTAAGTGTATTTGTCTCAATATACCCGAACTCAAACAAGGTGCGCAAGGGGGTGTGGCCCTCTTCTTGTCTTCAAATGCCGCGCAGGCTCAAGTGTGCAAGGGTGCAACACTACCGCGGGCGCTTCTGTCGCGCAAGCCTCAACGAACCACGAAGGCACGCAGGTGATGCGGCCTTGGGTTCCGTAAGTGCAAGGCACCGCGGGCTTCAACGTGGGGGCGCAAGTTGGCACAGCCCAGCCTCTTCTTCTTGTCACGCAAGGAGTTAGCGCGCAAGGAACTCAAGCCGCGCAAGTTTAATTGCGCGGGGCTTCAACTTCGCGAGGCAGAGCTCTCACGGGACTCGAATTTTCAACAGAGTTTCAGCAAGCAACAATGAGGTCTCGGCCTCTCCTTTTATAGGCAGAGATGCCTCATATCTTCCGTGTGAGATAAATCTCGAATCACCGAGGATTTCGGATCTTCAAGATTTTCTCCAAATCTTGTTTTCCTTCTCTGTTTCATCGCGGGTTTCTTCCTTTATTTTTTCCTCTACGTGCATGCGACTTTCAAACGCATGCATGGCTTCTTTCGGTCCAAACCATGCAGAACATAGATGCTCAAGGCCTCGGCACTTCGTTTGCCTTTGGCCTCACTCGAATTCTCCCACTTTTGTTGCATGCACGTGTATTTTAAAGCATGGATCGGTTCGTCTTGGCCAGACGATCACCATGGACGCATTACTGCGATCGGAGGTGGCCGGAATCTCGAAATCATCCCTCGGATGGCGCCTGGTTCGTCGGAGGCTCGCGGGTGGCTTCGAGCGAGCTCGAGGTAGGAGATGGACCGGGAGCCGTTGGATCGGGCGAATGAAACATATCAGACAGCCGCGATCAGAACAGGAGCGGCGTGATGCGATGAGCGGCGGAGATCAGCCGCGCGATCACTCGGACGGCCAGGATGCGCTCCTGGAGATTTTTCTGCGTCCCACATCGAAACGGGGCGCGGTTTTTCCGCGGCTTATTACCCTGGCGCTGCCGCTCAACTCTCAGTTGCACTTCTCCCTCCACGGTGCCGCCCCGCACCGTGTTCTCCCTGCGGTCGCGCTCTGCGCCCACTATGCTCCTCCTGCGGGCGCGCTCCTAGCGCCCACCATGCACACACTGGTGCGCTCCCTGCGCTCATGCTGCGCGGGCTTCATCACCGCGTGGCCTCGGGGCCTATACACGGCCCCTGCCGCGCTCCTCCGGGCGTGCCCCAGGCGCCCATGCGGTGTCCTACGGGTGCGCTCTGCCGCCCTAGCTCGCCCCACGGGTTCCCCCATGGGCGTGGTGCCCTAGTGCCCATGCCTTGGGGTTGAACCCTCAAGGTGCCTTGGCTGGCCATATTTTTTGGCTAAGGAAAATATTAAGACTTTGTTAAAAAACAATGTTCTCCTCCATATAAAACATGCCAAGTGCCAAGTGCCACTTCTCTAAGACATCTTCCTTCTTCTTCTTAAGAATTCCATCATTTCTCCTCTCATATGATCTCTACTTAGGATATGGAATTCCCAAGGTTTCTTCTTAATCTTCTTCATCTCCTCTTCCATATGTGTTCAATACTTAGGAGGGACTTCTTCAACTGAATCTCATAAATCACACATGTTCTTCAACATTCTTCATTGATCTAATCAGAGATCAATTGGATCTTCTTCTGATTCACATGCACTAAGAGTTAGTACATGGACTTCATTAATCCACTTAGTAGTTGTGGATGGATCAGCTTTCATCTCCTCATGCATTGTCAATACAAAGCATGGTCTTCTAACATTGTTATGACTTTGTATCATCAGGATACAAGTTCTATGAACTTAAAGAGCAGCTCAACAATCGTCAGATTTAATGATGCTCCATCATCATTCATTCTTGAAGTGTTGTAACTTTGTATCACCTTGATACAAGTATTGAAACATTAAGATCAGTTCTACAATCGTCCGATATGACTAGAGAATGTTTCAACCATCATCTCCTATGTTACTTAGTGAATCTCCTAAGTGACATGCATCTTAGTACCATGGCCATTCTCCATTCATCACCATCACCATCACAACCTTTTTCATTCACATCTTGACATTCCTTGACATCCATTCATTCCATGACAACTTCATGCCTCATTGACAACAAATGCAACACAATGCACTTCAGATAGTATTAATAAATGTTAAATTGGTCAGTGATATAGTTTATCTCTATCTGATTTTACTGCATTTCTGAGCTTTTAGAATATATTCAACAAATTGAGATTTTATTTTTTGAATAAACCATATTTTTATTAAGGTTTCATAGTGATCAAGGTATTCACATTTTTAGAATGTTACATTAATATCCACTTTATATTCTTTCAAGAATATAATATTAATTTAGTAACCTCCTTTATAAATTTTTATTCTTCAAATTTAGATAGAAATAATTTAGACTAGTCTTAAAATTAACTATTTTTTGTAATGGATTATGTCTATATTTGGGTGTTATTGGATAATTTGTGTTAATCATTTTGGTTTGGGAAAATATCTGTAGATAGGAGGAATGACTATTTATTATTTTATTGATATAATAATTTATTAATTATTCATTTTAGTGCTTTAGGAAAAAATATTTTTATTGTATATTCATTTATTAGAGTAATATCTAAAGTAATAATTGATTAAAGCATAACCATTGGATGAAATTATAAGTATATTTTCTGTTCTTCTCAATTATAATGGTAACCTAGTCTCTCAAAATAAGGAAAAAGATCTTAATAAAAAAATTGTTCTATTATATGTATTTATATTAAATCAATAGTCTTTTAATGAATCATAGATTTATGTTTTTTTGGTGTTTAACATTATTATATCCAAATTATCTATCACTCTCTATTAACCCTTGGTCGTTAGTATTATCTTCCATGTCTATGTTTCTATTTCCTACCAATTTTCTCCAACTTGGAAACCTATTAATGGTATATTCTAGATGACCTTCATACATTACTCTAAATATTATAAAGAATAAATCTTATTAACCCATTTTATGATGTTTTCTTCCAATAAATGTATTCTAAAATTCCAAACCCTTTATTTTCTGGATCGAGATAAAATTGTGATGATGTGATTTAATTAAATGGGGTAGAATGTAACACCCTGGGATTTTAAAAGAGGAAAATCATATTTGATAGTGTGTATGACATGAAACACCATGATTAAAATAGAATATAACACACACAAAATTTGTGATATATTTCTTTAAATTCAATATCTTTGATATATTGCGATGCACCTAATGTCGGGTTTAAACGAAACGTGATACACTATTAAAATATAATTATTTAAACACAACCATTATAACCTAGAAATTAAGATGTTGGGTATAATAGTAATAAATAAATTATAAAAATTATATGGTTCACACATGTATAAAATAAATTCAATGGTTATATATTGATTAGAAATTAAATAATAACCATCTGAAAGAGAAACAATTGCTTTTTGAATAACTGCATTTTTCTAAAATGCAGATTAGTCGTACTTTTGAGCACATAATTTAACATTAATTTTTACCACTAATAAAAAAATTATTTAATAAAATAAAATAAATTTTTGAAATATAAATGTCAAAATTATCTTTTAGTAATGTTTTGATAATTTTCTAGAAATATTAATTTTTCGATGAATAGTGAATAATACTGATTTTTATAGAAAACTACCTTTTTAAAATTATTTAAAAAGATAAATTAAATTTTTAATTAGTTTTAAAGTAAATTTAGTTAAATTTTATTATAATTGATCTAATTTAGTCCATTTAAATCAATTTAATATTGAATCTTTATATTAAAAAATCTTATACATATAAGAATTTTGTCTTTGGAAAATCGCTATTCCCTCGCACTGCAGTTTAATTTTAAATTGAATTATTCCAATTATGTGAATTTAATTTATAAAAATGGATTCCATATTTTTAATAATAAAAATATATATTATATAATAAGTTCAACATAATGTTTTACAATAATAAATAGTGAAAATAGTAAAAACTAATTATCACTGTTAAGGTAAAAATGGGTTTACTATGGGGTTCAAATCAGAAGATAAGGGTTAAAAATGACCAAAAACATTTCAAAATCACATTTTAGGGTCATATTAAACCCTTATAACCCATATTTTTTGTGAATTTCCCGTTTTAGGAGCTTTCTTTATAATAAAAATGATGTTTTCACTTTATCTTTTCAAAAATTTCATGTGTGTCCTCTCTCCCACTTATAAAAGGACACCTCCTCACCTACCCTATTAACATTTACAAAACCCTTTTGTTCAGATAATACCTATCAAAATACTTTCCTTAATTACCTCCCTAAAAAATAGTGTCCTTATTCTTATTAATAATCCCACCTAATAAGGCTTTAGATATAAACCTAAAGAGGCTTTCTGAAGAAGAGGTAAAATTATTACATGTGTATATGTGATTTATTTATTCTTCCACATACTTAAAAAATGAATAAAATATGATAATATAATAACACCATTATATAATATATACTGATTTGTTATTATGTTTATTTAATAACCCATATAAATCTCCACTTCCATCAAATGGGAAATAAAACTATCGATCGTGTGTATGGCGGACAACTGCCTCACAAACCGATGTAATTTTTTTCATCATCACCTTTAAAGATGAATATAATAATGTATTTAACAAATTTATATTATATTTATGAAATTTTTACACTTATTTAATTATTATATAATATATATATTCTTACTTTCCATTCCTTGGGGGAATACGATAATGTCGCTCGTGTGTACGGCGGACTACCACCTTGGAAGCAATGTAATTATTTGTTGGATTATGCTTTACATAAAAGGTGGTAAGTTTATTTTTAATTAATATATGTGATATTTATTATCTAACCATAATTATGTAAATATAATATAATAAATAACTTATTAACTTCCAATCTGTTATAAAATAATAACGCAGCTCGTGCTTACGTGTGGACCATTGCCTCTACGTAGTGATGTTAAATGTTTTTCATTTTATTTTTTTATGGATGGTGATAAGGATGTATTTTATTAATTTAAATTATATATATATAATTATTATTATTATTAAATTATTAATTAATATTTATTTCCCTTTCATTTCATCCATCGAGAAAAATGGAAACATCGTTCACGCATACGTATGCCCTACAATCTCCAAGGATGATATAATTCATTTTAAATATTTAACATTAATATATTGCTATAAATACATATATAATGAATATATATTATATTTAAATGATCTTAAAGATTTTTTAAATGATTTAACAATGATAAAATTAAGATTACCAAAATTAATGAACTATAACATATATGAAAAAAAAAGCAATTAACACCTGAAATGGTGGTATTAACAAATTATTATTAATAAACTGGTGATAAAATACTATAAGGAAATAATATATTGTATGATATATATGAATATAATTTAATTATATATTTATTATAATCCAATATTTTTTATACAAGATTTTTGGACACATATGAAGGTAGTCAAACCTCGTGTGAGGGTTTCTTGTCCCACTTTTACTTTCGTGAGACATATGCCATATTTTCCACTTTTTATTTTGTATGGTGTATATATTTATTATTTTATACGTTATATCATGAATATATTTATATTAATTTTTTTTAATGTTTCATTTTATTAGGGTCTTATAATTATGAAGTAACCGAAGTGTTGAGGGTTTATTTCACAATCTCATCATTATTCAAGATTATTTTTATTTATGTTCCTATTAGAGGAATTATTTGATATTTATATATTTTAATAAACATATTTTCTTCTCCTCTGGTAATTCAAGAACTTTTTCAAATAATAGTACCATTTTTTCCATTATTTGGTACTTAAAATGATTAAGAAAATGTTTTTATAAAAATCTGACATTATTTATCTCTTTAGTTGAAAATCCTTTTTCATAAAATTCCATGTTTCTTTAAAATTATTTAAAAAAATTAACCTTTTAAACATATTTATTAATGAATTTTTACCCAATTTTTATTTTTTTTTAAAAATGAAAGGAATCGTCATTTTTTTCTAAATAATTCATGTTTTTCTAAAATGTGAAAGGAAGATAAGTTTTAACATCTACGGCATGAACATAATATAACACATTCATGAATAATAAATGTTTTAAATCTTATTTTACAAGTTTTCAAAGGTCATATTAAAAAAATTATTTTAAAAATACTTTTGTGAATTTTTTGTTTTAAAAAATTATTTTCAATGTGAAAAGGTTATTTTACATAAAAAAATTATTAACATTTTTTAGGATATTTATATTCTTCAATGACATAAACCCTTTTTTAAATTATGATCCATTAAGAATATGTTATATTGATATCATCCTTATTAATTATTTGGATGATTTATGATTAGTTTTACTAAGTATGTAAAACATTATTATCATTCACCATATTACTCTTTTTTCTTTATGATTATGCTTACTTGATTGGGGTAATTAGTAAAGTTTTTAATGTTAGTTTTTCAATAGGAATTTTTTTGTTGATTATATTTAAAACCTTAAACATTAATAATTAATTAGACTTAGAAAGTGATGGGTGGGTCCTATTTATATATACCCTAAAATGCATCGACAGGTCTCATGAGACAAATTAGATGGTCAAATTAGATGGATTTATACCCACAGATTTAAACTGTCTTGTGAATAGTATAAACATTATGTTTCAAATGTTTTACATTATGTATTTCATCATTATGAGATCATTTATTGATGTCTATTTTATTATTCTATTAATTAGAATATACATGGATAAGTTTCTAGCTTATGTTATTTTTTATATATCTTTATTCGATCATCATTTATTTATTCCATATTATGCTTACTTAAGTTATTAAATGGTAGGTGTTTTAGTTATTTACCTTTCTATATTGATTATGATTATTTATTCCTAATAGATTCTACTCTATTTTTACCCTTAATGAGCATTTTCTATCACCCATTTATTATGTTTAATTTTCCCCAAGATACTAGGATGTTTTTTATAGTTAATATGTATGAATACACTATGTGTAATAATGACATTCTCAATGAAAAAATATTGTGTATTTGATGTTTTAAAGTGTAATTTGAATTTAAAGTATTTTTCTAGTTTAACAGGACTACTAAACAATCAATTATTTTGGAATTTGATTTATTTTATCTAATTCTAATGTAATAAAGTAACCATGGTCTCTAAGATACTAGAGTCGGGGTCTTTACATATATAATTTTTCAAATTAATTATATCCTATAGTAAAGTTGCTCACAACCATCTTTAGGCTCTCATAATTTCACTTAATTTTAATAATACTATTTTTTATATCAAATTAAATTAACATTATATGAATACTATTTCTCATAAATTTTCTTCTTCTAGTTATATATATTAAGATGAAATTATTATGTCTTTCTTTTTCTTTTCCCTTTTAGATCAGTAGTATATTTTGTGATTTTTTCCTTTAACTTATCTAGCTCATAAACAAGATTTTTCTTTTTCTTTTTGATTTCTATGATTTTATCCTAAAATTTTACAAAAAATCCCTTTTTTATCAGTATTTTCCTTCTCAAGATTTTTATAATTCTTATATAACTTTATATATATATATTCACATTCTGTAATATATACTTTCATTTCTTCAATAGTTTTAGGATCTTTCTCATCATTATCTAAACTATATTAATTCTCATCATAAGTATTATTTTCAAAACCATATAAAAATTTTTAATCTAGATTTATATTTGTAAGATCTTTATTAGATAATATTCCAATAAAAACATTATATATTTTCCAAAAAATAGTGATTTTCTAACTATTTTTACTTTCTCCTAATGAAAATTTGGAAGAAGTGTTAGAATCAATTGCACTCTAACTGTACATATATAATAATCTCTTATCACCTTTTTTATAATACTTTCTATAAGGTTTTCTATATTTATTATTCAATTCAAGACAATCTTGTTGAATATGAACCTTCCTTCTGCACTCATAAAAAATGGTTTAGTAATATCATTTTTCTATTTACAATATTTTGAATTGTTTATTTAAATATTTTTCAATCCAAATATCAAACATTAAATGTTATAAAGTTCACCATCTATTGATTCATATTGAATATCATTAAAAACATTTCTTTAATTTCTTTTGGATGTGTTTGATTTATAAGTTTCAATATTTTGTGTTCTTGTGGTTGTAAAAGCATCTCCATTTTTCTTTTTCTCTTTTTTGTATCAATTTTTAGATAATTTGATATTATATCAGGGATCCATTTAAATAATTAATTCTTATCTATTTAATATTTTTTTTATCATCAATAATAGTTCCTTTATATTCTAACTCCTTCAGAAGAATATCAAAAACATTATCCACATGATTATCATCATAAAATTCCATTTTACTGAGTGTTTATAAACTATTTAATATAGAAATTATTCTCTAATGGATTTTGGAAGAACTTTAAGCATATATAAAATCAAGATTTTGATAATATAATCTTAAAATAGTCCTCTTATTCTTAATAACTTTTTATTTTACTAAGTCAGTACATTCTAATATTTTCATATTTCACAAACATTTTTATGAGATGAAATTTGATTATAGATATTCTATTGAATTAAACAAAGAATGGTATTGTGAACTCTAAAATTTAATTGAAATTAATTCATAAATTCCCTCAAAAAAATTATAACTTCTCTCTCTGATACTTTGTAACTAACAGTATGAATAAGATAGTTTTCAACTCCAATGTTAAAAATAACGGTTATCCTTTGATATCTTCAATATTCACAATCATTTACATCAAAATTAGTCTGTTTTTTTTAGATTAATATTTTAAATGGTTCCAACAATAAAACATATCATTCATAAAAAATAATTCTCTAAAAACTATTAGGTGTAAATAAATTGGAAATTAAAATTCAATAATGTAAAAAAAATAAAGAAGAAAAACTATTAGATTCACTGTCAGATATAGAAACCTACTCTAATACCAAATATCATATCTTATAAGTTATTGAAAACACATTACAAGAGGAGGGTTAATTTTAGTTTAAAAAAATTACAAATTTAAACCTCCTAAAGTATTAAATCTATTAGTAATAAAGAATACTATTATACCCTTAAAAATCATAATAATAATAATAGAATTAAAATGATTAGATTTTTATAACTACAAATGAAATTAATATACACAATAGAAAAAGAAAACTGGCACTATTTTATATCTATCGATAATAAAATAAACAAAATATAATTGAAAAACATGGAGTATTTATTTATAAAATAGATACACCTTAAAAGATATTATAATGTGTAATTTTATCTAAATCACTAGGGGAATCTTAAAATTTATTAAAGGTAACCTCAATTTTAGACCAATAAAATGGTATCTTCTTATTTATTCATAAAGCTTTACTCTACCTTCCTTACCCTAAAATCCCTTAATCACCATGATCATTTGGAACCCAATTCGAAATACCTAGAGTTCAGTAAATTTTCCACTACAATTGATGGCTCGGTAAACCCATTCGTATAAATGGTAGCTCAGTTTTTTATTTAATACACTAGAAGATATCGATCAATCAAATCAGTAGTAAGAAAATTGCAATAATAAACACTAATATCTTTTAAAATTAATCCTTCCTATCAGAATATCTTAAAAAAACATAGAAATATAATAACAAAAAGCAATATAGGTCAAGAATTTGTTGAAGACATTAAGTGATTACAGCTTTTTGAGAGTTATCATTACTATTTTTTCTAATCCATGAGGTGAAGCTCAAATTATATATGATCATTTATTCATAATATTTTTTACATCATGGAGTTAGTTTCAACATCATTATTATTATATTAATTTTTATCTTTCTATGGACTTAATTTATGCCCACTTTTTTGATGATGTTAATAAACACCAATATAGTTCTCTTAGTATTTCATTAAACATTAAAATATCAGTATTTTGAAATTCTTAAGGTCATTATATTTTCATGAATACTTAAACCATTGGTATTTAATAAAGCCTTATGTTTTCAATAATTTATTTATTAATTTTATATAATGAATTCATCAAATATAAAAGCAAAAAAAATCAAGTTAAATCAAATACTGAATAACTTTTTTCACGGTTTTCAATTTATGTAGAGAAAATTAAGTATATTAATTGTATTTAATCATATTATATAAGTTATTATTTGAACATTTGTTCTTATATTTGTAAAATATTTAAAGATAATTTATCATTAGTTGAGTTTTTTTATAATAATAATTTTAAATCATTGATATATATGGGACTTTTTGAGGAATTCTATGTTCAACTATGTCAGTTTACATTATATTGGATGGAGACAAGTGAATATACTACTATACAACCCATTTTTTTAAAATAGATAAAATTATAAGTTAAATTAATTTAGAATTATATGATTTAATATAATAGTCAATAGAATTATTACATTGATCATCTATGATGACCCTTGAAGTTTGATATTGGGGAGTTTATATTTTTTAAAGCTCCACCAATGGTGGGACATTAAAGGATGGGAAAGAAAAATAAATAAATTCCAATGTTTGTGGGTCATATTGAGATCACGAAGTGGAATGATGAAGTGGTTTATCAGGTACCATTACTACAATATTATGTGTAAATTTATAAAGATTTATACATTTCCAAAAAAAGTAAGTATTTTTTTACAGTTCCCAGACATTTATTTGTGAAGTTGATGAGATAAAACTCAATTTATATTTTATAGAAATACTAGAACATATTATATATTTGAGAAAAAATATTCTTAAAGGATGATGTTTTATTTTGGTGTGAGTTTACGAAAATCTATGATTATTAATGTGTAAAATTGGAAAAGATAAGTTTTCAAGTAGAAATAGTGACTAGAGATTTTTTATCAAATGTTTACCTAGTAACTTTTCAAGGAAAAATGTTCTATAGTGGGGAGAATTATACTACCCAATTTATTAGTTCATTTCGTGATATGGATTAAGACTTAACATTATTTATTGAAGTATTTTTTACATGGTTTTAAGATTAAATTTTAAAATTTAATTTTGATGTTACCCTTTATTATCCTAAGTTTAATAGAAGTTTTGTAATAAATATGACTTAAGGAATAAAATTATGCGGATTAATTTGATGAATTTTAAATTGAAAATAAAAAATATATTTTATTATGATATTTGTAAAATTAATTTAGGAGAAAATATCTTTGGCATGAGATTTGTGACTTTATGGGTATATGATGTTAATATTGAATTTTTGGAATTTATAATAGCTAATTTAAAGAAATAAGAAAAATTAATAGTGGGTTGACCATAAAAATCCAATTGTGTATCATAGAATTTTAACCTCCCACATTGTAATATATTATAATATAAAAATATTTTGGTCATGAGTTATGGTAGGGAGAGATATATTTTAATTAATCCATTGAGATTAATGTGAAGGAGGTATAGGGAATATTGACATGAAAAATTTGAAGATTTAATGAGAAAATATTAAATCATTAAATATAATTTTCATGGAGGATTCATGGATAAGTTTAAAAAAATGGTCTATAAAAAGAAGTAATGGTTATACCTTTTTTCTTTTAAATATTTCTCATATACTTATTGTAACACCCTAATATTTTAGAAAAGAAAATTTGGGTCTATAAAGTGTTTGACGTGCAATACCAAGATTAAACGGCATGAAAAATATATAAACATTATAACCTATACATAAACTAGTAGGCATGAATAGTATTAAATAATTTATATGTGTCCTACTCAAAATAAATTATTGATAAATTCTTTAGAAGTGTAATTTTATTCATTAAAAATATGTTTTCCCAAAAATTATTTTTAATGATTTTTGTGAGAAAATATTATAATTTATTTTTAGAAAATTTAAAAAAAATTATTTGAAAAACATTAATTTGATTTTTTTAAATCACCATATAAAAATTAAATTAGGGTAAAATATTGGTAATTTTTACAAAATGATTATTTTTTAGTGAATAGTGAAAAATACTTATTTTTGTAAAAATGTATTTTCTTTTCAATAAATTATGTAATTTAAAAGTTCAATTATGTTTTGAATATTATTTAATGTTACATAAGTATTATTTATTTATATTTAATCCACTTAATTTATATTTTAATCAAAATCATAATGGATTTTAGTATAAGTTTATTTTTGGGTTTAAAAACTCATTTTTCTAAAAACTTTTCAAAAGTGCATATTGTATCTCCATTTTAATTAATTAAAATAATAATTAATAAGTAATTTTTTAAGAGAAATTAAAATATTATATATCAATAAACATTAATTTATATTCATACAATTATTATTATTAGTCATATTGTTAATATAAAATACTCTTTTTCTTGAAAATACACTTCCTGAAAATATTTTTTTTCATCATGTCTATGGGTTTAATTTTAAATTAAAATTTTCCAAATTCTATGAATTTATTTTGGTAAAATAGATTCCATATTTTAAATATTAATAATTTATATTATAAAATATGTTAAACTTAATTTATGGTCATAATTAATAGTTAAAATAAAAAAAAACTTGATTATGAAATTTTAGGTGAAAATGGGTTTACCAAGAGGTTAAACTAAACAGATAAGGGTTTAAAAGACCTAAAAACTTATATAAATTATATTTCATGTCCATATTTAGACCCTTATAACCTGGGTATCTATTTTTATGTTATTTTGGGACCCTTTTCTATGAGTGTTAGCAATATAAAAATTTATGTAAAGAAAAGACAAAATGTCGTCCTCTTGCTTTTAAATTTCAATTATATGTTCACATTGGGAAAAATAAATAACAAAATAAATTTTAATTTTAATTTTAATTACAATAAAGTTTAATTTGTGATTTTAATTTATTTTTAATTTTTCAAAATTAAATAAATACTTAAAATGATTATGCAATGCAGAAAAAGTAATTGTTTAATTAATAGAACTATAAAATAAATGATACTAAAAATATTAAAATAATATAAATTGAATGAAATATTTTATTACATGAATATTTTAGGTGAATATAAAATTATATACATATTTTAAAAAAAATTAAATTCATCCTTTTTCAAGATACTTTTAATGTCTAATTAAATGAATACTGTAAAAATTGACATTATTGTTATTCTATGAAAAATAATTTTTTATTAAATGATTTAAAATTACTAAAAATACTATTATCTTGAAATTTATTTTTATATGTTTTAAAAATCAACTATAGACCATTCATTGACCAATTTTCATTTTATAATAGTTATATTGACACTTATATATTGAAAAACTACATTACAATTATAAGGGGAAATGGGGTTATGCACCTTTCATGTGCTTGTGTTAAAATTAATTTTCCACACACATAGGTGTTTTATTTTATAAAATTTATTTCATATTTATATAAAAATTTTATATATTTTCTTATAAGGGTCATTTTATTTATATTCTTAAATGATAAATTACATAGATTAAAAGGCTAGTTAAAGTAGTGAAAACTAAAATGGTAAAAGTATAAAAACATAGATATTAAGAAACAACATGTTTAAGACATGTTTCTTCGTGTGGTAGAGGTTTTAATTGAACATAATTCCCTAGACTCCATTCTATGTCAATTTTTTGTCACTTAGTGTGGGAGTGACATCCCATTATTGAAGAGTTTTGGGTATTTACACAAATTCCACTCCTCCTCCATTATAAAAGGCCCCCTTCTATCCTATCCTCAACACACCATAAAACCATTTTGGTTTAGAAAATATATAACCTAAAATATTAGTTAATTATATTCCCAAGACATGGATCCCTTTTTTATCATAAATCCAACCTATGAATAATTTTGGTACTTACCTAAGAAGGTTGTCTGAAGAAGAGGTATTGTGTTTAACTAAGCTCCTTTATTTTATTTCTTCTTTTAACTCCTTAAAATATTATGTAATTATGCTTATATAATAACACTATTATATCCCATATAGTTATATGTTATTATTTTTGACTTATAACCTTAATCTATCTCATCTTCCATCAAATGGGATATAAAATTATCCTTCATGTGTGTAGTGGATTGTCGACTCGCGAACCGATGTCATTCATTTTCAATCATCATCTCTCATGGATTATTTTAATGAGTCTTTCAAATTATATATTTTATATTTTTAACATATTTATACATTTTTATTTATTTTTTCACATACACATTCATACTTTCCATTCCATGGTGGATACGATAATGTTGGTCATCTGTACGGTGAACTACCGGCTCGCGAAGTGATGTGATTTTTTTCATAAACATTGTACATGAAAGGTAATATGGATAAATTTAATGAATATATGTGATATTAAAGACATATTAATTATATTAATGACATATTTATTATTCTAATAGAATAATATTTCATGTTTTTATACTAAAAAATTATATCATTGTTCATGTGTATGTGTAGACTACAACATCCACGAAGCGATGTGGTTATTTTTTAATCACCAAAACACATGGATGATATATATAAGTATATTTAATGAAACAATATTTTATTTAAGATATTATTATCTTTATATAAAGATGAAATTTTACTTATCTTCTTTCCGAAATGATCATTGAAAAATGGAAATGTTACCCATGCCTATATACAACCTACCATCTATGATTGGAACATATTTCATTTTTCATAACTATAATTCATAATCATTTTTAAAATTATAATTGATCTATAAATATGATAATTATTTCATGATTATTATTTTTTACATGTTTAAATAATTACCTATTTGACCATAGTCAACCAACCATAGTCATTTTTGACATATAATCAAAATACTATCAAAACATTCAAAGTAAACTTAAATATTTAATTAATTGTGTATAAAATAGTAATAAGTGAAATAAAAGTAATAAACAAAATTAAAAATATTATAAAGAAATTAAATAATTAACTTAATTTTATTATTAAGTATGACAAAGAGTGTACATGACAATTCAAACCCATGTTAAGGGACTTTGTCTCAATTTCCTTTCATTAAGGAATATTTTTATATTATGCACCTATATTCTTTTACGAGATGTATATATAGCCCCTTTTACATGTTATATAATGAATTTTTCTATTATCATGTTATTTAAATTTTTTTAATGTTACTGTTTCATGAGGATTATGATTCAAATATTTCTAAATTGATAAGGGTATTTTATTAAAAAACTATACTAATGTTTTCATTATAACCCACTTTTTAATCCTTGCCCACATTTTTAATATAATTTTATAATGGTCATGAGAGTTATATAAAGGATATTTTTTTATTTCTTGGAATTTGTTTTTAAAAAATGGAATCTATGTATGTAATGTTTGAATTTCCTTTCAGATAGTAAAAAATAATTTTCTATTTTACCATATACAATGAAAATGACTTTTCCTACCACTATAACCATTATTTGACGCCTGGATTCCGTTTAAATCATTTTTTTTCTTCAAATAAAAACTATCCTTATCTTTTTTTAGGTATCTTGGAAATAAAAATTGTTTTTTAAAAGAAAATGATATTTTTGTATTGAAAATTTTGTTTTAATGAAAATGGTATTTTGATATCTGAAATGGTTTTTCATATGGGATAAAAAGTGTTTTTAAATGGGTTTTATGATAAAAAAGTTCAAGTATAAAATATTTTGTTCCCATTATAGTACTTGAACATTATATGAATAACATATGATCCTGATACAGCTTATATGATGGGTTGACCCCCACTATATCTCACGGGTGAGCCCAATATAGCTTATTCAAAGGGTTGATCCCCATTATAGCTCATCAAAAATGGGTGAACCTGATATAGCTTATATGGAGGGTGGGATGAATTATAGATCTCTAATGCATTTGGTAGTTGTTATGTTCCTAAAAGAATTAAGTAATGTCTTGACCTAGATTCTACAAAACTAGTTCACCGAGATGGTTTTTATGAGGCCTCAAGAGCGCCTATATATATGTCTGAGGCTGTCGACTAGTAGAAAGGGGCAAGGGTGTGTTCATGGAGAGACAATTACCTCATGTTATAGTAAACAATATTGTAAATAACTTGATAACGTCACATAATTAAACAAACATAGTGTGGAAGTAGTAAATAAATTGAAATAGAACATGTTGTAATAATAAATGAAATACTATGAAATACTGAATAGAAATGTCAAATATACAAAATATTTCACCCACTAGGCTGACCATACATACAAGCCTATATAAAAGAAACTTAAATAAAAGTATAGAGCTCTACTACTAACTCCAAAACAACCCATACACCCATTCTCTAGAAACTATCAAGCTGCATTAGCCTGATCATAAGAAAACCACAAGATAAAATCCTATTGATCATGAAACCATGGGCCTCAACCCTACAAATCATGCATCTATGATCAACCTAAAGAAATCATAAGGTCTACACACACACTGAGTTTTATAAACATAGGTGATAAATAATCTCAATAGGCCACCTCAATGATGAACCTATAATATGCTACCATTAGTGCATGCTCATGCATTATGATCAGCCAAGCCAAAACAACTAGAAATATAAATAAATCAGATATAACAATAAAAGAAATTCCACAACTGATTATTTGGTTTGTGACCCTAATTATCTATACATAACACCATATTATATGAGTACATGTATGCATGGATATATATATATATATTCCCATAAATATATACATATATGCAAGTGCTCAAATACATACTCATAAAAGAAAGGAAGAGAAATATAAACAACTCAATGTCTCTAAGAAAGATATACCACCAAAGAGGGATACACTTCCTAGACTTGGGTTCACACTTATTCATCTCCAATCACTACAATTGAGGATTCCATATACAAACAGATACTCCTATAAATGTGATTATATCCATCCTACAAATCTCACTATAAACCGGTAATCATAAACATGAGATAAATTTTAGGCATAATAAATCATATGTGATACTATCCAATATAACAACATTAATCAAATACCCATACTAGGGATTTTTGTAAATCATGTTATAGCATCGACTTCAGCCTATATTGAGTAATCTAGTGTTAGATCCCAAGAGTTGGATCCAAGGTATAAATACCAAGACTTATTAATTGTTCTATGTTGTGTAATCCAGTTTCAGACCCCAAGGGATGGATCCAAGGTATGAAGACCAAGTAATCCTCATCATGTATCTCCTATAAGGGTTGGATCCAAGGTATAATTACTAAGTAATCCTAATCAACCTATGTTGAGTAATCAAGTGCTAGGCCCCAAGGGCAGGATCTAAGGTATAATAACCAAGTCATCCTGATCATGTTAGACCTACATGGTCCATATCTAGGGTATAAATGACCAAGGAATCACCTTAAGTCTTAGGAGTGTCTCTATAGAAAGTTGATTTCGACTTGGGTGGAGCCCAAGAAGCGTATCCATGGAGCATGTACAAGGTGGTCCCAGCAAGTCAGATCCAAGGGGTGGTAAATCCCTTAGAATCCAATATAATACAAATCCATAGAGTTGAAATGTCCCTGGAATCCTATTGAATTAGGATTTAAGGAGTAGATATTTTTTAGGTATCCACTACCCTAATTAATATTAATGGAGTACAAATTTCCATGGAATCCTATGGAATTAAGATCCAAGGAGTAGAAATTTATGAGGCATCCACTACCATAATTAGGATCCATTGAGTAGAATAGTCAGATCCCAGGTAGCACATCTGGGCATCCCAAATGAATAAATCTCAGAAGTTGGATCTTAGGTAACACATCTGGGAATCCCAAAAGATAAACATTACATCACCTCAAGTTGATCATCCACAAACTATGAAGTGCCTCTGGATATCATCGATTTATTAAGAGTAAACAAGATAATTCATAGGGAATATAGTGAGTGTCGATGAGCACTTAACCTATCACTACTTCCACATCCTACCAGGCTTACAAGTTCTGTACTGGTTCTAAGGTTACACCTACTACTATCTCTACTAAAAATTGACATACTATCTTAGGGTCAGTCAAACATTAGGTCACCCTCTAGGTCCCTCAAATAAAAACTTATAAATTGAATCATACTCAAGATCCTTTGCAGTAAGTAAATACGGGTATCCTACATGGGATCCTCAAAAAAAATTAAGATGTTGGAATCCTATATGAGATCATATAGGTAAAAATGTAAGCACCTGTATTCTGCATAGGATCATCAGAAACAACTAATATTTTGAATTTCTAGGCTGGAAGGGCATATCTTACAATGGAGACTCCCTCAAAATATGAGCTATTAAATCATTGGTCAAGAGAAATAGTTCATGTCCCATATCAGATAAGGGATTCAATCCAGGTTGGTCTATACACCAGACCTATCAGTCTCATTTCATGCCTCTCGCATAGGAAATGGTTATATTTTATTACTAGAGGAAGAACCTCACTATTTATAAAAATTACCAAAACACCACCTATGAGTTATCAAATCACCCCAAGGGTTTTACCACTATGATCATTTTGGAATACTAATCATAATAGAATAATCTTATGTTAAAATATGACTCTAGGGAATAAAATTGGAAATACCCTCAAAAGGGCAGCAAGGGAGAGTATATGGTGTGTGTACACTAGTACACGGTGTGTGTACACTAGTACATGGTGTGTTTACTAGTACATGGTATGTATCCTAGTACACGGTGTGTGCCCTCAAGGCCCCACCTAGGTGTGTACTCTATCCAAACATGGAATTTCAAAACCCATATACATGACATGTTAATCTTGTACATAGAGTATACCCTACATGGGGTGTCTTCCTGTGCACATCATATGGCATGGCCATGTATATATCATGGTCATGTACTATTACATGGTTTTTAACCCATATGGGGTCTTCTTGTGTACTCTACACATCCATGTTCCCCTAAATGGGTTTTATGGTCTGGTACTCAACTACATGATTGATTCCCATTTCATTTTGTCTATACCCCATACATGGAGTGTACCTATAAAATATCATCATCTATGAATAGGAAGAATACTTGACAAGTGTTCTTGAACCACAAGTTATGTGATCGGGATTCCTGAATGGAAAACCACTAAAATCAGCCTAAACCAAATTTTCATCCCCAAAAGAAATAGATCTAACCTCAATGGGTCCTTATTAATAATATTAATGGTTTAAAATATGAATATAATAATTAGATGGGAATTTATAGAAAAACATAAAAACAAATACTACATTTGGTTGGAATCCTTGAATCTTCTCCTGTTTCGACGCTCCACGATTAACACTTGACAATCTAACACATCTGGAGCTTCTTAGTGGTACCTCTCTTTCTACCTCCATATCTATCTCCCTCTCCTTTTCTCTCTTGATCACATGATGAAGGATAATCCCTTGGGGTTTACATGAGATTTTAGGGAAGGAAAATAAGAAAAGATGACAAAAATGAAAATAAAAAGAAAAAAATAAAAGGGGTCCCAACCTTGGTGTCCAAACTGAGTTTATTACCCACCTAGGAAAATATCCTCATTATAGAATAAATTTTAGATACATAATCTCAATATAATGATTTTTTCAAAAGATATGGCTGAACAAAACTATGAGAATAAATTAATATTAAATTAATTAAATACTAAAAATTAAATTTTATGATGAAACTCGGTCTGCTCGGAATTCTACCAAACTTATATCCTATGATAAACACCCTATTTTGGGACCAATATAATGGTCATAAATATTATTCAATATCATTTTCTACCATTTTACCCATTAAAATAATCTTAAAGAAAGATTTAAAATTCCTACTCAAAATTTCAGTATGGAAAAACTCGAGTCCTTATACACTTCCCACCATAACCCTTCTCATCCCCGAGAATCCTTGGTGGAAAAACAATAGTCATGATCGCAAACCAAGTATCTGTACAACATTTCCATATTCACTATCCATAAACCAGTCTTATAGCATCAACAATTGTCTCCTACGTGGGATACATTTAACTACGACTAATCTTTTACTCCTCACCATAGGAATACCCTTATCGTTATCTCAAAACTAAACTTAGAGCTCCATAGATCATGTAAAATGATGATTTTCAACTAGAAACAAGGTTCACTACCCTCAAATAAATAATGGTTCCCTACACACCATATGTATTACCTTATACAGCTCCTTGAGAAAAACCTCAATAGGTTCCTCTATCAAAACAAGAATGATATTTGAAAATAAAATGAGCATGGCATAGATTTTATGATCTCTCAACATAATCAAGATGATTTAAAGATAGAGAATGATCATCTCTAACTAGGATTACACTAATAGTCCAAAAATATTCATGTATAGCTCTCTCCAAGCCATGATCACACCAAAAATCTACACTTTCATTTAACCAACACCTGACACCACATTTCCCAAAAATACATGTCCAGGTCCAAACATAGGTCAACCTTCTTGTAGTACCTAATTCATCCTCGTCTCCTCCTATGTCATAGAGGAACGTTCTAATATTACTAAAAATCCTAGGAAACCATGCTCATAGTAAGTTTTTAAAACAACGATCCTCGACTTACACATATCCACTTATTTATTTACAATTAAATAGTACAACATGTAACCAACATATAACTTTATCACCTGACTCACACTCCCGTGAGTCATCCAACACAAGGCTAAGCTACCCATGCTACACATCATGTCAGTCTATAAAAACTAGAATCTAACTTGGAAATCCTCTTCAAAAATTATCACCTCACTTGTTCCATGATTTATTCCACAACCACCGATCACTTGACATCATTATAGCCACAAGAATCTACATGGGCTCTGACTACATTAGCAAAAGTGGAAACATTGGTTGATCAAGATAGGCACCTGAATAGTCCTTCGCATCAAATCCAATGTTGAAAAAAAAAGAACCCTAGGTGCTTTGTCAAAATATAAAAGCATTAAAATGCCTATATAATCAATCTCGAGAATTAACTATGCATTAGTCTCAAATGAGAATATAAAGAATATCACTGCCTAAAAATTAATCCACAAACCTAGTCCAACCTCTCACACAAGTTTCCCTTGATCAAAACGAACATCAAACTATAAGGGTCTAAGTTAAAAATAATGGCCTTTAGTTCTCACACCTAGCACCACTGATCAAGTATCATAACAAGGGCATAATTTCTAACCACCTATCCCAAAATATCAAAACACTCACTGAGAATCCTCATAATGAACTACTCCCTGGAGGTTAAGATAACAACGTAAAAGAAAAACTGACCTAACACTCATCTGGAATCTATAGATGGTAACACACCATTGAGTTTAAATTTATAAGAAACATCATGCTACCCATCAAGCATCATACTCCTTGATACAACTAGATAATGACACCCTAAAAGGTTCATAACACACATGCATGATGTTCTCTATCAACCTACTAGGGTCATTTCACCTCTCATGCATGAGGACTAAATCATCATCCTCACTATCAAACAACACAATATAGATTCACATCACCTACCATCAGAAAGAATTATATATGGTATAGGATCAGTTTACTAGAATTCCACCAAAAACCTATATAATAAATCACCATTAAGATTTCTATTAACACTTTAAATAATTTTTCTCATCCATCAGTAAAATCACACACTAGAATGTATATAACTTGGGAATCATACATGCCAAATATGTTTCTTGAGATACCTCTTTCCTTGTTTGACCAAGAGATATAATTAATCCCTAGTCTCTTGATAATGGCCATGAGCCTATAATCCATAATAAGTCATAACATCTGCACAACTATAACATCGCATATCAATAAAGATATACCATAACCCTTGTAACTAAGACCTTTCACTAGAATAGGTGTTCTCTATGAACCATTATAATATCCATTTAAGGTTCAGACACATTATTAATACTCATATCTAACATATCCCAAATAATAATACAATAGAAAAGAACTAGTCTGATACAAATTTATAACGACCTATCCTAGATGCAACTAAACAAGTGCTTTGGTATGGTTCATTACGATGCATCAAATACAACTATCCATATTTCAAACTATGTTGATTAGCATCAAGGGCCTAGGGTGTGTCTGTGGAGAGACTATTACCTTATATTAGAGTAAACAATAGCTGAAATAACTAGATATAATATAGATATTAATTAAATAGAGGGTGGGAGAATTAAATAAACTGAAATATAATATGCATTGATAATAAACAAAATGAAATAAAATCTTGAACAACCATGTCATACAAACAACACTAGCCACCCACTGGGCCGACCATACATACATGAGTATATAAAAGAAACTGAAATAAAATTACATGGATCTACTAATAACTTTGATCCAAACTACATAACTGATCTCCACACACTATCGAACTAGTCTTTTCCAATCATAATAAAATTATATGAGTTTCTCTACTTGATCATGCAACCCTAGGACCCATCCCTATCCACCATGCATTTGTTCTCAACATAAAAAAGTATACATAAGGTCAGCATGCATATAGAGGTGTGCATACAGGGTTGAGAAATAATATCAGTAGGCTACCCCAATTATGAACCTATAATATGATTCCATAATTGATTACTCATGAAATATTATTTTCTGATCCAAGACAACTAGAAAGATAAATAATTCAGATATAACAATAGTGTCAAGTCCACAACTGATTCATGGGTTTGTAACCCCAATCATCTGGAAAAACACTAACTTATATGAGTACATGTATACTTGGATTTATATACATTCCCATATATATATATATATATGCATGTAATCATATATATACTTATACAATCAAGAAGGAAAAGACAAAACAACTCAATGTCTCTTAGAAAGTTATGTCTCCATAGGGGGATACACATCCTAACATTAGGTTCACCCATAATCACCTCAAATCACTATAATTAATGATACTGTATATAGATGGATACTCTTATAAATTTTATTCTTTCCAACCAACCAAGGATCTCTATAAACTAGCAACCATAAACATGGGATAACTATAAAGCATAATAAAGAATGTGTGATACTATCTATCCTCACAATTGTAATCAAATACCCATACTAGGGCTATCTATAAAGAATGAAATAGAATCCATTATTGATTATTTTGAGTAATCCAATATAAAATCCCATGGGTCGGATCCAAGGTATAAAGATCAAGGCATCCTCATCAGATTGTGTCATGTATTCCAGTTTCATACCCTATGGGATGGACAAGACCAAGGAATCATCATTATGTCATGCCAACATGGGCCATATCCAAAGTATAAATACCATGGAATCCTTATCAGCCCATGCCATGTAATCAAGTGTTAGAAACCAAGGTATTTATCAAAGTTATATAGACCATGGAATCCTCATAATTTCAGAACTACATGGGTTATATCCTAGGTATAAATGACCATATAATCCCCTCTAATCCAAGGATAATCTCCATAGAAACTCTGTAATGACTTGGGTGGAGCCTAAGGAGCATGTCACAGAACATTTACAAGGTGGTCCAAGAAATATGGATTCAATTGGCAGCAAATCCCTTAGAATCCAGTGTAATACAGATCCATTGAGTAAAAATTTCCATAGAGTCCTATGGAATAAGAATACAAGGATTAGAAATGATTGAGGCATCCACTACCATAATTAGGATCCTTGAAGTATAAATTTTCATGGAATGTTATGGAATCAGGATCCAAGGAGTAGAAATTTTTTAGGCATCCACTACCATAATTAGGATCCACGGAAGAAGAATTTCCATGGTATCCAATAATGTAAGTTTCAATAGTCGAATCCCAAGTAACACATATGGGAATCCCAAATCAATAACTCTCAAAAGATGGATCCATTTAACACATATGGGAATCACTTAAGATAAACATTACATTATGTCAGGCTCACCAGCCAATGTTCAGAAAGAACCTCTAGTTATCATCGTTGCATCAGTAGTGAGCAAGTGAATAAGTAGGGAAAATATTGAGGGCGGATGAACACCTAACCCACCACTAATACCACATTCTCTTAGACATAAAAGTTTGGTACGGAGTCTAAGGTGAAACCTGATACCATATTTTCCAAAAATGATGTAATATCCTAGGTTCAGTCAAACATCGGGGCAACCTCTGGGTCCCACAAGTGAAAAAAAATAAAAAACATCCTTTTTAGGATCCATAGTATTAAGAAAATATAAGAATACTACATTGTATCCTCAAAAAAATAAGATAGAGTCATCCTATACGAGATCCTATAGGTGAAAATGTAAGCAGAGGCATCCTATATAGGATCCTTAGAAATAACTAATCTCACAGCCTACCAGGATGGAAGGGAACACCTTTCAAGGGTGACATCCCCAAAAAAAGAGATATAAAATTATCAGTCAAGAGAGATAAATCATGGAGAATCACAGATAAGGTTCTCAATCTAGGTTGGTATGAACACCCAACCTATCAGTCTTATTTCATTCTCCTAACATAAGAAATTGAAGGATTCAATTACTGTAGGAAGAAACTCTCCTTTTAGAAAAAGGCCCAAAATGACACCTAGGAGTCCTCAAATCACTCTAAGGGCTTCACCATCATGATCCACATGGAAAAATACTCATAATGGACTCATCTTATTTTCAATTTCTACTTAGGGTAATAAAACAATAAAAATCATCAAAAGAGTAGCAAGGGGGTGTACACATTGTGTTTACCCTAGTATATAGAATGTACCCTCAATTCCCCACATGGTCATGCACTCCAGCCGAACATGAAAGAGAAAACCCATGTACACAGTGTTTCCATCCTATACATAGCATATACACTACATTTAGTTCCTACATGTGTACCTTAAATGGGTTGTCTGTGTATATATCCTGGTTGTCTACCATTATATAACATGCAACCCACGTGGGGTTTTCATGTATACTCTACATGACCATGTGCCCATATATAGGTTGTTTGGTCGGGTACTCAGCTGCATGGATGAGTCCTAGTATACAACATGTATATAACATTCAAGGAGTGTACTTGTAAAATATTATCTTCCCCAAATAGGAAGAACACACAACATGTGTTCTGGAACCACGTGTTGTGTGATTAGGATTCCCAAATGGAAAACCCCTCAAATCAGCAAGAAACTCGTTTTCTTCCCCAAAAGTTACAGATCAACCCTCAAGGAATCTTAATAAATCATATAAGGGATCTAAAACCTGAAACCAATAAATATATGGGTATTTATGGAAAAAAATTAAAATAGAGAACCTTTAGGAAAAATCTACAGAAGCTTCTCATGTTTCCACACTCCATGAGTACCGCCAACGAATCAGCGCATCCTGAGTTTCATAGACATTCCTATATTTATCCTTATATGTATATTTATATTCCTTTATATCTCAGTAACATGAAAATGGAGGACCCACATAGGGTGTACACAAAAATACATGGAAGGAAAAGAATATAATAAAAAAATAAAAATAAAATAAATAGAAAAGGGGTCAGATCTAGCCCCAGTTCCCAAACTGATTTTATTCCATGCCTAGTAAAAACTCCCCATTCTAAACTCAATGGAAGATTTGAAATATAAATCCAATGATCTATTCAAAATATGTTTCTGAATGAACCTGTATGAATAAATTAATATTTCATTAACTAAATATTAAATATTAATTATTCCACAAAAATTAAAATGACTCAAAATTCTTAGAAACTCATTTACTAAGGTAAACACCTTATTCTGGGAACAAAAACATGGTAAGAAAAACTATCTAATATAATCTACTATGGTAAAATTTCCATTTTCCTTTATACAGGCATTAGAAAGTAAAAAATAAAATTCCTACTTAAAATTCAAGTCTGTAAAAACACAGGTCCATACCAATTATATTAGACATTTGTGATTTCAATTACAAGGGTTCTAAAAGGATTTTGTGAATATGATTCTATAAGTTTACAAAAGGGGGTTTTTTTTCTTTTTATGGTTTTTAATGGTTTTCTTTGAGGAAAAATTGTGTCTGTTTTTCATTTGAACGTTTTTTATTTCATTCCCTCAAATAACATTGAAGATAAAGGTAAACATTACATGGGTTTTATTTTTTTCACTACACTAATGTTTTTCATGCATTTATTTCTATTACAGAGATTTTTATGCTCATATCATGTGTTCAAAAAAATTAATAAGGTTTATGTTTGGGTAAAGTAATGGTAGAATTCATGTTGAAAGTCATGAAAATTTTCCATAAAAATAAATCATTATTTATTTTAATGTTTTTTTTATTATTATAAAAATTTATACTAATTGTAAGTGTCCACTTTGAATTATATAGATTTTTATGTATGAGTTACAACATAATTCTCTGAAACAATAAACCTAAAAAGATACTCAAAGTGAAATAATGTTAATTCTTAACTAAAACTCAATATTATGTAATGTTTAAGGTTAGTTAATTATAATTGGAATCAAATATGACTTTAGATAAATTTATAAGTTTAGATAATTTTAATATAATTACTTTTAATGATTCTAATTTGTGGTTAATTTGAAATGATATACCATTTTAAGATTACCATTTTCCTTCGTCTAAACTATGTCTATTCAAAAAAAATTCCCAAATAGAAAATATTTAAGCTATAGTGGGAAGGAACCAAGAGGAAAATATTCTTCAAAATTAGTATCCCAAGATAGTTGGAATTGGAATAGAATAGTTTGTTGCAGTGATGGATTAGTTGAAATAATCTATAAATTGTGGTGGAATCTATGCTAGAGAGTAGCCAAATATACCAAAAAGGAACATGTAGATAGTATATCATTTCATGGGACAAAAACCATCATCATTTAGTGGATCATTTTACCCTATGGTATCCAATGGATGGATCAATTCATTGGAAAAGATATTTTAATTCATGGGGTGCTTGGAATTTCCAAATTTAAGCCTTCTCCTTTATCTTTTTTAAGGTGAAGTTGATTTATGGTGGTCATTGGATAATAATACCAAAGGGATATATGAGATTTATTCCATTGAATATGACACATTTAAGAATATCTTCCTTGGGAAATATTTCCTTAAGGATGTTCAAATAAGGTTGCATTAACAATTTATATAATTGAGGCTAAAAGATGAAGATTTTGTGGCCATGTATGAAGCTAATTTTACATGACTAGATAGGTACATGAAATAATTTTCTGGTGTATTTATAGTAATATTAATAAACTTTTCTCAGGATTGAAACAATATTTATGAATAGATTTGACTACATGAGAATTTGAAAGTTATGTGAAATTTTTTTTTTGTGATGATAAAACTGAGTTGGAGTTTTAAAACACTTATGTTCCATGAGACAAAAAGAGTCACAAATTTTCAAGGTGGCAGGAAATAGAGAAGCAACCAACTAAGAATTTTTTATGTAAGACTAAAAAATGATCCAAATGTGGTAAAAGGCATTTTTTGAGTGCTTTTTAAGATCTATAAAGTGTTACCAGTGTTGTAAGTTTGGTCACAGGGTTTGTGACTACAAAGAAAAGATTCCAAATAAATAGGATACTAAGATAATAGATATCTAGTCAATGATGAGATATTTTAGCTGTAATGAGTTGGGACATTATGCTAACATGCTTCTAAATTTACTTACTCTGGGTAGAAATCATCATGATTGTTGGTATGAAAAAATCATTTTCCACTACTACAGTTGATGTGGGGACATTTCGTGAAGTGGTGATAGCTCCAAGGAGCACAGTATTTCTCAAAGGTTAATCATAAGTTCAATGATTTAGACACTCCTTTTTATGTTTTATGTGATGGTATCTTAAAGTAATTAATGAAATTTTTAGAGGTGTTTTTCTATTTTTATGTATATGTAAATATCTGTTTTAATGTGAAGTATGCCTTTAATTTTTTTGGACATTATTTTTAAGGAATTAATAACCTTTAGGATTTATCTGATATTTGATGATTAAGGTTATTTGTAATAATGTTTATCATTTTTCTAGGAACATTATATGCATAAAATTTTATCAAATGGGGAATCTTGAAGTCTAGGTGAAAACCCTTCATAAACATCAAGTCTTCTTGGATTTAACCAACAATTGAAGGGAGACAAGGGTTAAGTTCCTTCTACTGGCCTATGTTATGCCCTAGTTAGTATTAAATCATTATTTTAAATTAAAAGGTTTGAAATATAATGATAAATTTGATTTATAGAACATATATTTGGAAATTGATTTGGTGATTAGGATATTAATGTTTCTTAAGAATATGATCGCCATAATTTTGGGAAACAACATACATTATTATAACTATTTGGGTTATGGTAATTAATTTTTAGAGATATGAGGAATGTATTGTTATCTTTTTGGGGGATTGTGTCATCTTTATATGTTGATTTTAGTGCTTCAGGTGTGAAAAAATCTTCTTGGATGCTCATTGTTGGAAAAAAGATGAGAGTGTGGTGGAAATTCATTAATTGAAGAAATTATATGATAAATGTAAGTATATTTCATTATGATTTTATTAAATATGGTAATGGGATTCTTTAACTCTAAGAAAAAGATCTTTAAAATGAAAATTTTAAACTTTTACATTCATTTTTGATGAATCAAATGGTCTTTTAACTCATCATTGATTTATTTTTTTGATGTAATTAATTTTCTATTAATCATTGTATTTATTTTGATCAATGATATTTATCACTCTTCATCATTGTTTGGACATTACACTTTTTTTCATGTCCAAATTTTCACCTCCCACCTAAGTTCTTCTACTTGGAAACCAAGTAATGTGTTATTCTTGATGACATTCATACTTCTTTTTATCTCTTATGAAGAGGAAGTTTTATTGACCCATTCTAAAAATTTCAATTTTATTACTAACATAAATTTCAAATTGAAAGGAATAAATTCATTAATGTGGGGGTAGGATGTGGCACCCTGAGATTTTATAAAAGCAAACTATGTTTGATAGCATGTTCGAATTGAAACACCAAGCTTAAATGAAAAATTAAAAATATAAACATTATAACCTAGTCATTAAATTATTAGGTATTAATAGTATAAACTAATTTATAAAATATTTTTTTATACTCAAAATAAATTATTGATAAATTCTTTAATAATGTGATTTTATTCTTCAATATTAATTTTTAATGATATTGAGCACATTTTATAATTAATTTTAATAAAATTTAAATAATTTATTTCATAAAAAGAACTTAATTTTTTAAATCAACATATAAAAATTAACTTACTGTAAAATTTTGGTATTTTTCAGAAAAAAATTGATTTTTTAGTAAATAGTGAAAAATACCGATATTTGTAAAATTGTCTTTTATTTTCAATGAATAAAGTAAATAAAAAGTCTCATTATGTTTTGCATATAATTTAATGTAACATAAATATTACTTATTTATATTTAATCTAATTTATTTATTTTGAATTAACTTCATACTAGATTTTTTTATAAGTTTATTCTTGGGTTTAATATGGGTATTTATGAAAACTATTTTAAATTGAATCATGTTTCTCAATTTTAATTAATTAAAATAATTACTAATAAGGAATAATTAAAATTAAATTAATAGATTATATATAAATAAATATTGATTTATATTCATAAAATGATTATTATTATTCATAGAGCTAATATAAAATAAACTTCTTATTGAAAAATAAACTTCTTGAAAACCTTTTTTTCGTCACATCAACGGGTTTAATTTTAAATTAAAATTTTCCAATTATGTGAATTTAATTTTTAAAAATAGATTAAATATTTTTAATAATTATTATATATATTTTTTATGATGTTCTACATAATTTCTGTTCATAATGAATATTAAAAAAATTATCATGGTAAAGGTGAAAGTAGGTCTACAAGGGGGTTAAACTAAAAAGATAAAGGTTAAAATGACCTAAATATATATATATATATATATTATTATATTTTAAAGACCTATTTAGACCCTTATTACCTTAGGATCTATTTATGTGTACTTGTGAGACAATTATTCATGAAATTGAATGATATAAAAGTAAAGAAAAGCACAAAATGTCGCCATCTAGCTTTTAAATTTAAATTATCTGTTCACATATGAACAAAAGAAATATGTTAACAAATATTGATGATAATTTTTAGAATAATAAGGTTTATTTCATGCGGGTAATTTTTTTTAAATTTTTTTTAATTATATAATTATGTAAAAATATTAAGGAATGTGAATATAGTAATTATTTAATTAATTGAAAAATAAAATAAATGATACTAAAAATGTTAAAAATAAAAACCAAAATGAATGAATTATTTTATTCCATGAATTTTTTAGATAAATAAAAATTATATACATGTTTCAAAATAATATATTTTAATTAAAATTTTTCTTGATGTTTTAAATGTCAAATTAAATTAATATAATCAAAAATGGCATTAATGTTATTCTATACTAAATAATATTTTAATAAATGATTTAAAATTAATAAAAATAAAATACTCTTCCATTTTATTTTTATATGTTTATAAAGATAAAAAATAGTCCATTAATGGAATAATTTAACTTTTATAATAATTATATTGACCCTTATGTAGTAAAAAACATCATTACAATGTTAAAGGGTAAAACAAGGTTTTGCGTGTTTCAGACTCTTTTGTTAAAATTATTTTACACACACATATGTTTTTTATTTTAAAAATTTTATTAAATATTTATAAATAGTGGGTAAAAATTATCTTATAATAATCATTTAATTTCTCGTATTGATGGATAAATTAATGAGATAAAAGGATAGTTACCGTAGAGAAAACTAAAATGGTAAAAGTAAGGAAACATAGAAGTTAAGTAGTAACATGTTTAGAACATGTTTATTTTTATTTTAGAGGCTTTTATTGACTATAAATTCCCTAAAATACCTTATTTATCAATTTTGTGAGTCACATGGGGTTATAGTTAATTCCCATTATGGAAGAGTTTTGGGTATTTATACAAATGTCAGTCCTCCTTCGTTATAAAGGGCCACCTCCTCTCCTCTCCACTTAACACCAAAAAATAATTTATGATTGAAAAATACCTGACCAAATATATTCCTTAATTCCCTATACAATAAAAAGATACCTTTTTTTATCATAAACCCATCCTAATAATAATTTTGGTGCTTATCTAAGAAGGTTTTCTGAAGAAGTGGTATCACGCTTAACTGAGAATCTTTATTTTATTTCTTCTTCCACCTCCATAAAATCATATAAAATTATTATTATATAATAAAAAAATTATATACCATATAATTATATATAATTATATTAATTTCATAACCTAAATCCATCTTCTCTTCCATCAAATGGGATAAAAAATCATCAGTTGTGTATACAGCGGACTACCACCTCGCGAACTGATGTCATTAGTTTTCCATCATCAACTCTCATGGATTATTATAATGATGGATTTAAAGTATATATATAATATTTGTAACATATTAATTCTTATATAGTTATTATATAACATATTTCTTCTTAATTTTTATTTTGGGGGGGATACGATAATGTTTCTTGTGTGTATGGTGGACTACCGCCTCACGAAGGGATGTGATTTGTTTTTTCACTAACGCTTTACATATGAGGTAATAAGGATAAAGTAAATGAATATATGTGATATGAATGACATATCAATTATATTAATTATATATTTATCATTATTAAAATATAATATAAAATTTTCATTATTCCATTGAAAAATGATAATGTTAGTCATGCGTACATGTGGACTACCTCCTCCATGAAGCAATGTGATTATTTTTTAATAAACACAAAACATGTAGGATATATATGTATATTTATTGAAATAATATTTTATTTATTAAATTATTTTCATTATTTAAATATAAAAAAAATACTTAATTTATTTCCATAATGATCATTGCAAAATGGGAATGTTACTTATATATACAAAGGCATACCATCTCTCTGATTGTAACATGTTTCATTTTTCATAACCATCATTCATGATTCAATTTAAAATTATTATTTATCTATAAATATGATAATTATTTCATGATTATTATTATATAGATTCTGAAATAATGACCTCTTTGACCATAGTCAATCGACCAAATTCATTTTTGACATATATGTCGAATACCATCAAAACATCCAAAGTTAACTTAATTTATTAAGTGATTGTGTATCGAGTTGAAATAATTAAAATAAAAGGAATAATAAAATCTAAAAAAATCCTAAATAAATTAAATAATTAACATAATTTTATTATTCATAAAGATAAATAACTTATGTTACAATTCGGACTCAATGTAAGAGAATTTGTCTCAATTTTCTTTCCTTGAAGCATAATCTGATGTTATGCATCTATATTATTTTAAATGCTGTATATAAATCCTATTTGACATTTTATATCATTAATATCTCTATTTTTATGGTATTTAATGTTTTTTTAAATTTTTTATTCTTTCATGGGGTATATGATTTAAATATTTCCAACGTGATAGAGGGATTTTATTTTGAAAAATATTCTCTTTTAACATTTTCCTTCTAACTGTATTTTTTACAGATCCATTATTTTAAAATTATTTTATTATGTACATGGTAGTTTTATAAAATAAATTTATTTTTTTATTTCAATTTTTTGAAAAAATGAATCTTTGTACATAATGTTTGAATTTCATTATGAATGAAAAAAGAATATTCTATTTTAATGTATATGATGACGAATTTTCCTTCTGTCATAAAAATTATTCAAATATTGGGATCCATTACAAGATTTCATATTTTATTTAAAGAAAATAATCCTTCCATTTTTCTTAGTATTTTGGAATTAAAAGGGATTTTTAAAAGAAAATGGTATTTTGGTGTTGAAAATGTTTTTTAATAGTATTTGTTATATATAAAAAGGTTTTTCACATAGGTTTACAAGTGTTTTCATATGGTTTTATAATAAAAAGTTTAAATTATAAAAAAAACATGATATGGTAATTGAGAAATATATGAATAATATGTGAGCCTGATACAGCTAATACAATGGGTCGAGCCCCATTATAGCTCATGGGTGAGCCCAATATATCTTATATGAAGGGTTTTTCCCCATTATAACTCATTAAAAATGGGTGATATTGATATATATTATATGATGGGTGATGTAAATTATATCTCTCCAAGTAATTGGGTAATGATTATTTTATCTAGATAATTATATTGAAATTTGGTTGTATGTTTATTCTAATTGAAAGGGTTTTGAAAGGTTTTTATGAATATAATGATCTATGTTTCCTAAAAGAGGTTTATATTTTCTTTATATGGGTTTTAATGTTTTATTTGTGAAATAAATGTTTGTTTATTTCATGTGGATATGTTTTATTTCATACGCTCAATGGACATTGAAGATAAATGTAAAAATAACATAGGTTTTCATGTTTTTGTTGTACTAATAGTTTTCTTCTATTTATGTCCCTTATTGAGATTCTTATGATCATACAATGTTTTTATAATTTTTTTCATAAGTTTTATGTGTGATTAATATAAATGAATATGTTGAGATTAAATTCATGAATATTTTCTATGAAATGAAATCATGATTTAATTTTAAAAGTTTTATATTATGGGAAAATTTGATAATAATCAGAAGTGTCCACTTTTTATTATACGGTTTTGTTATGTATGATTTATAACATATTTATATAAAACTATAAACTTTAAATGATCCTCAAAGTGAAGGAGTATGAATTCATGACTAAAACTCAATATTATGTAATGATGAATTTTGAGTCCTTATACTTATGATGATAGTGGAATTTGGGATAACAGAATAGATTGAAGGTGATCAGAGGTCAGGGAATTTATCATAAAATTAAGTCATGTAGAATATGTTATTCTATATAATTTATTTAAAGTATTTAAAGTTTCTATAGATGGGTATATTTCATAAAACCCAAATTTTTATATTCTCACCAATAAGGATTTAAATGGAATTTCTATAGCACTTGGCCGGAGCCATTTTCATTCCATTTTCTATAACATTTCCCCTATGACTCATATCCTTCTAAATATCAAAACCAATGACTTATATAAGGTTATTCCAAGTTTCTTAAGAATCATGCAACTCACTTGAGTTCAATAACTCTTGTAAAAATAGTTGAATTTTGTTATGATAAAATAGAATGTGATCTGCCAAGTTTTCAAAGATTATACTAAGATTCTATAAATGAATAGTTATGAAATTTGATTCATGAATTTATATTTATGAATAATTTTTATGACATGACTTAGTGTTTCCCTTCATAAGGGTCATCAATTTTAAGAATTGTAATGAATTTTGAAAATCTAATTTGTGTTGGTCAATTTGATAATTTTATGTGTTTGGGTATCCATTTATATTTTTTGATTGGATATTAATGAATTATTTGATTATATAGGTTTTTAAAAATATAATAATTTTTTTTAAAAAAAATAGAATTGTAATAAATTGTTTCTATAAAAAAATGATTTGAAAGGTTCCGTTTTTTATAAATTCTTCAAATTTATTTTATTAGGTATTTTCACTATATGAGTTTATGTGTGTGTGAAATGTTTTTAGTGAGACACATTTTTAAAAAATCAAAGATTTCATTGTGGTAAACTGGGGACTTAGAGAGTATGATTTTAAGCAAGAAATGCTCTGTAAGATTGGGACTAAAATGTGACACCTCAATCCTTGTCATGTTAAAGTGTAGGGTTTATGGTTAAAATATGAACAAGTAATAGGTTAAGATAAAAACATTATGAGAATTTTTATTCAATTCTATCCAAGTGAGTAACAAATCATGAATTAGTAGTGTATAAATAGTACTAGATTATTTTATTTTATTATTCTCTATAATACCTTTAAATTGGTGAGTTTTTTCGGAAATGAGGAGTTTTATGAGGTAGTTTCAGAATTAGGAAGATTCCAGTGATTTTTAAAAATGAGGGAGTTTTTATAATATTTTTTTTTTAAAGGAGTTTTCAAAAAAGGATGTTTTCAAGTAAAAAACATAGTTTAAAAATGGAATTAAAATCAAGGTTGGATTATATGGTATTTTCCAGAAATTTAGTTTTTGACTCAAAATATATATTCATGGTTTAAATATCTATCATTATAATGTTTTGATAAATCATTAATTTTATATAAAACTATTTTTTATTTACTATTATTGATTAGAAAATCAGATTTTATGATTTACCCTACATTTATATTTGTCAAATTGATTGGGGAAATAATATATATTTCATAATCACCCCTTATAGGTGCACTTTTATGAATATGTAGACATGATTGGTCATGATATAGGGAAAGGTAAAATCACATATTTCACTAATGGATACACATATATCCACATTAGAAATATGGTAGGAGGATTTAATGGCTAGTATTAGAGATATATTTTTCTTACATGGTATCATTGTGTGATTTTATACCTTGGTGTTGGATCTGGTAAAATATTTTTACTATAGTTTATAAAGAATTGTCTTAAAACTATTTTAAATAACAAATTAATTTTTTAACATGTTTATTTTATTTATTTTGAGAACAAATAAGATTACAAACTATTTACTTTACCCTTCAGCACTATTTTCCAACCATTAGAGATTAGGGGAGTATGCTTGAGGCCATGTGGCACTCTGATTCTGGACTTGGATTCAGGTCCCCAAGGTAGGGTATTATAATACCAACTATAAGATCCTGAAATACATATGTTTCATATAATTCCAGAACCTCTAGAAGAGGGTATAGGTTGAGAACCTATAGTCATTCGATTTACAGATGGTTTATATCATGAGGAAGGATAATGTAGTGGTGAATGTGCTTGGTTGGAATACACATGTGAAGGTAGTTTTATATTCACAAGTGGAGTAGTAGTTGATGTTCCTTTTCTCACTGTAGTATTTGGATAAGATTGAAGAATAAGTGATGGTGGATTTGAATCCTTTAAGAATTATTTCATCACTATTAAATAGAGAAAGTGACACTAGAGAGTAAGATTATAATTGTTAAATTATACAAAATAGATTAAATGATAAGTAGTATATTATAGGATAGACTTTGGGTGTAGACTCGGACCTATTTTTTCCTAAAAAGGTGGTTGCATTAGTAAGAATGAGGAAGGTGGTTGTGCATGATTCTTATAGATCAGCATATATTTTTCACCCTAGGTCAAAAAATATGTAACATGATATATAGTTCCAATTCTAGTGGTTATGAAGAAAGAGGTATGTAGTGGTATATATTTCATGGTGCCTTACCTATCAATATAAGAAGACCTAGAATTGAAAAAACCTTCCAGTTTTTGATAGCCACATCTCATTATAATTTAGAATTAAAATATTTTTATGAAGTATTTCATATCAAGGATTCCAATATATCCTTTATGTAGGGACATGATGTGGGTTCTAGTGGACTGGATGATTATGGTTGTTAACTTTTTTTCAATATGAGGTATTTAGTCAATAAATGAGCATGGAAAGATATATTTTCATGAAATGTGTTTGCAACACAAAAATGATGACATAAATAGTGTCAAATCAAGATCTGAGATCTACATACTAATTATGGTTGGGCCTTTATTGATCATTATGACCATAGTTGAAGTTGAGTATGACATATCACCCATAGATGGTTGATCTTTTTAGGTGAACCATCAGGATATTAGAGGATATGTTATGGGAATTTATCCTAGATTTTATCTATATATGTTAGTATCATATATAGATTTTTTATTTTTCCTATAACAACAACTGTTAGGAATCAATACAGACAAAACTATTTGAGGATCTGTATTGTGGGATATATCATTCTTCATTATATGGGGTGTACGTAATAGAGGTATAACTACTTATTCTAAGTCTCATATAAGAGACTATGAATGGGGTAAAGATAATCTAGAGATGGTGATTATATTCTAGAGTAGAAAATAGACTTACATAGAATACATGTGTTGGTTGTAATAATTTATATGTTGGAATTTATATGTTTCTATAGGTGTTACCTTGGTTGGTCCATTACCATTTAAGGAGGCAAGGAAATTTGGTTCCATATTTTTTTCCATTTAAACTTCTATATATATTTGGTATAGTATCATATTAATTGGTTATTCCCCTATGATATAGTGTGAGGTATATTATATTTCATTCATCTCAACTATAGAGATATGAGTCAAAAACTTCTAACATAATCTATTATAATGAGTTGGAACTTTAATTTCATTTCTCATACAAGAATTAACATGTAAACCTCATGGATAGGAGTGATAAATCTATAAGTAGGAAAACTAAACCTTTGTATTGGGTTTCAGGAAAACATGGTTTGTTTTAAGAGGAGACTTGTGAATTGGAAGGGGATAAACAGTTCTAACCATATCTATTCACTAAGTATGCTTGATGATGCTTCTTGGGTTTGAGGAACCACATAGTTAGTAGTTTTTTAAACTTCTTCATGTAATTAAATTTGTTTTTGAAATGAGATTTTAAATTTTCACATACGGATTCACCTTATTTTTTATCTTTATTGAAATTTTATGGTTTATTGGATTGGATATTTATCAATCCATGTGATAGCTAGGGGTCGTCTATGAAATTATTTAGGGCCTATTTGCGATGGGGTTGAATCCTTATTTGGTTCAGTCAATGAACTTTAGTATACTTTTATAAAGGCTAAACCCTGGAATATAGAACATAAAATATAACTTAGTGGAGCATGTTTGGATCAAATATTAATTAATTACTCGTACATTATATATATATATATATATATTTAAAAATAATATGAATTTTCTCTCTCATGATGTAAGAGTTTGTGTGACCATTATCCAAACACAAATGATCTTCCACCATAGGATCAGAAGCCAGAAAATATTCATTCCTTTGCTTAAGGATATCCCTCATTTTCATGGGGTTTTTTTAATTTTCCCTTCATATAGGTATAAAAATAGGATAGTACATTCCCCCTTATTAGGTTCCCTTAATTAAAGGGAAATAATCATCTATAATAAGAATTATCGTAAAACGTTTACTTCTATTTTGTTGATAAATGTTATGTGGGGATGACATGCCCTTTTACTATCAAAAGAGGCATTAAAATCATCATTTTAACTAATTTTTCAATAAATATTCTTAATCCCTCCATGTAATTCTTCATTTAAAAATAACGGAGTTCTATTATAATTGTTGGAAAAAATCATGGTTCTTCTAGTGTATATTAATGAAAATTTTAAAATGCAATATTTATTTTAACCCTAAAGTTTAATATAAAATCATTTATATCTATATTTCATCAAATTATCTTATAATTCATATTATGGATACTTTAAAGACCCGGAAATTTCAAGGAAATTTTTTTTGTTAAATACCTTTGAATTTTACGAGTATGCAGTTTCTGACGGCACTTGATTTCGAGGCCCGGTGTGCTCGGAATCAATTTTCGAAGTTTAGCTCGGGTACGTTCAGTGAACGAATGAGTGGGTTTTTCTATCTTTTAAACCAGTGCTTGGAATTGAAATCTGAGGGCACCGATGAACTCGCAGCGCCGGTAATTGTTTAGGGGGACCTTTGGCGTAGTTGCGTTTTGAGTGGGTTGAGGTTTAATATTTGGGATTTAGAATAAAATAAATAAAATTTATTGTGTCCAAATTTTACTCTGGAAGGTGGTTATTAACCTACAAATGGGGAGTTAGAGGTGGGGGCCCACAACCACCTAACCTCCCATGGGAGGGTTTAGTGTGGTGGGGCCCACACAAGACCCTAACTCCTCACCTCCCCCTCAACTCCCTAAACCCCCCTTATTTATGAAATCTCTTTACTTTCCCCTCTCCATTAATTAAACCAAAACTCTAATTAATAAATGGAGTCATCTTCAATTAATAAATGAGGTGATTTGATTTTGAAATGCTTGGAAAATTTATTAAAATAAGGGAAAGCCTTATTTTAATTCTGGGGTTGGCAAACCTTGTGCTGGGGGGAAAATCCTTTGAGAGTTAGTAAGAGAGGTTCCCTATTTTGACGAAGAACTTTCTCTCTCGATGAAGAACAATACTTCAATGGAGGTCGGATTCTGACGAATTCCCGACACTCAAGCTCGGATATGAAGTGCGAGGTGGACACAATGATCGACGTCAACTTCATCCTCTTTCCGCGCTGTCATCAACAAACGTGATAATTGAGGTAGGGGTTTTATGTTCAGGTTTTAATATTGTTCTTCATGGTTCTACAATTCTTGAGTTTTGTTGGGCTGTTTGATACCATCTTGATGAGGAAGGGCTCGGACCGCATGAACACGGTTTGACCCTTCCCCTTTCGTTTGTTGATTATGGATGATGGAGCCAGACTACGAAGAATCGGCCGGCTTCAGGCCGATCATAGGTGGATCATCAACGCTTGGTTTTTGGATCACCTCAAAGGTGTGGCACCATCGTGCCGCGCGGAATAGAGTCGAACCATGGCCTTGTCGAGTCGCGGCGGAGGGGCACGGCATCGTCACACCATGCCGGTGCTATAGGAGCTCCGGCCGAGGCGGGCCACGATGGAGGGGCGCGGCGCCGTCGCGCCACGCCGGAACTACACGGGGTCATGGCCGGGGCGGGCCGCGGCGGTGGGGCGCAGCGCCGTCACGCTGCGCCGGTCGAACAGACCCGCGACCTAAGGCCGCGGTGGACTTCAAAGGGGTGGTCGGTTATGCTGGCCGTTGGTGCCACCTAGAGGCGGGACTCGAGGGGGTCCCGCGGTAACCCAAAGGTCATCCATCACGGTCGGCCATTTCGAAGAAACCGGGGGGGCGTAACCCCCCCCCCCCCCCCCGACCTGCTGCTAGGGCAGACCCCACTAGGTCTGCCATTTCCAGAAAAAGGAGGGTCGTGCCCTTTGCGTCCCGCTCGGCCAGCGCCGAGCCGCGGCCGGCTTCCGAGTCGGGCCTCCGGCAGCCCAGCCGAGCCGGGTCGTGCCAACCGCGCCAGCCGGGTCGGGCCGCGCCCAACCAGTCTAGACCCAGACCTGGGTCGGGTCGACCCGGTTCAGGCTGACCCAGGGGGTATTGGGCCGGGTCAGACCGGGCCCGGACCCCCTATTTTCGGATCATCTTCAGTTAAATGCCCATAACTGGAGTTGTGGATCTCCAATCGACGCACCGTTAGTTGCGTAGAATTCCTTGGATAGATATGGTCATTTCAGTATATTAAACTCAAGGTTTCAGTGATGTATGGGTATGGCTGGGTTGGTTCGAACCTGAAATCTATCGGGCCCTCGGAGCGGAAACGGTTACAACTTGAGCTCCAGACTTCCGATTGATGAGTCGTAGACTTTGTTGGATTACTCTTGGTGAGATGGTTCTTTTGGTATAATTTACCTAAGTTTTGGATGCAGTTGTAGTATGTCCAGGTTGGATTGTACCCGAAATCCAACCAGGCCCCGGGAACGGAAAAGCTAATAACTCTCAGACCGGACGTCCGTTTGACGAACCGTCGGTGGCATTGGTAATAATGTTTAGAAACAGTTCCTTTGAGTATACCCCATGTGAGTTAGGGGTAAATTTGAGATATGGTTGGGTTAATTCATACACGAAACCAACCGGGCCCCCGGGACTAAATGACTAATAACTCAAAGACCGGGCGTCCGATAGACGTGTCGTCTGTTGCGTTGAGACCCCTTTGATGAGGCGGCCCCTTGAGATACTTATTCGTGGGACTTCGTGACAGTTGATGTATCGACCCCCTTGGCTCGTGGAGTGGAACCTCCTGGAATCGAGCATGCTATGTGCGGGAACCCTAGAGGTGGCTACGACTGCGACGATGATGACGACTGTACTTGGATCCTACGTGGGTTCGACAGCAAGGACGACTGTACTTGGATCCTCCGTGGGTTTGGCATCAAGGATGACTGTACTTGGATCCTCCATGGGTTTGGCAGCGATGACTACTATACTTGGATCCTACGTGGGTTCGGCAGCAAGGACGACGGTACTTGGATCCTCTGTGGGTTTGGCAGCGATGACAACTGTACTTGGATCCTTCATGGGTTCGGCAGCGATGACGACTGTACTTGGATCCTCCATGGGTTCGGTAGCGATGACGACTGTACTTGTATCCTATGTGGGTTCGACAGCGAAGACTTCTATACTTGTATCCTACGTGGGTTCGGTAGAGGAGATGATTCAGAGACTACATCTAATCATCTCCACCCCTCTTCGTGAGTAGTATTCCTGTGTGAGTTGAGTCTTGACTTTCAATCTTTATCATCGATGTGATTTCCTGTGTGGACTGGGTTGTGATTTCCTGTGTGGACTGAGTTGTGATTTCCTGTGTGGAATGGGTTGTGATTTCCTGTGTGTAATGGGTTGTGATTTCCTGTGTGAACTGGGTTGTGATTTCTTGTGTGGACCGAGTTGTGCTTTCCTGTGTGGACTGGGTTGTACTTGGGCTCATGAGTTGGAGCCGAACTGGAATTGATAACTTAGGTATATGTATGGGCATATACCTAAGTAGAGTTGGTTGATACTTCGTGTTTGTATCTTTTCTTTTTTGTTATCCTTGTTGGATTTAGTGAGACCTTGAGGGTCTCGGGATCCCTACTGAGTAACGTTATACTCACCCCTGCACGGGTTATGCCCGCACCTCATTATGTTGTATGCAGATGATGGATAGCGCTGACAAAGACCGAGTGTACGAGGACTGGACAGTACCCAGAGGTGGGCCTCGCGACGAGTCAGTACCCGGAGGTGGAATTCATGATGAGACGGTACTCAAAGGAGGTTTGCGGGTGACAGCGTTGAGGAGGCTATCTGTACCTACCCTAGATTAGGATCTGAGGTGGACGAACCAGGTGTTACTTCTATCTTCCAGCTGTTTGTCCTTTCTGTTGTACTTCTGTTCAGTTTTAGTTGTGTTTTCCAGTTGGGTTTGTATTCTGTACCATTTACTTTTCAGCAATTTCTTTTGTACTTAGTGTATTAATTCCTCTTGTACTCTAGTTGGATGTGTTTATGTTTTATAAAGGCAATTCCTTCCAAGATATCGTATTTACGCCTTTGGTGCTAGTCGCCAGCCCCTGGCTTATGGAAGGTGGGCTTGGGGTAGTCACAGAACGGGCCCTGAGGATGGGTCGTGACAGATATTATCACTCTTATTGTTATAGGTCAAGTGAAAATATTCCCATAAAAATTGATTCTTCTATGATTCATGGTTCTCATACATTAGTAGCTTGTATTTGAGAGGAAGTAGATTTCTTGAATCCCCTTTTTAACTCAGATATGGATTAAAAAATCCCCCATGGTTTTGTCCAAATTATTTTCATTGAATACCCTCTTCTCCATTGTTCATATCATTCCAAGTTAGAGAATACCTCTTCTCATTGTTATCTTTTATCTTTTTGGAATATTCCCCACATGTGACTAGTCCTTCCCATTTGAATTATCTCCTCCCATATAAATTTTTGGTTCTCAAAAAATGTATCATAAACTATAATTATCCAAATATTCTTTCTAATATTGAGGGTATTATTGGAGAATTTACTAATATTATATAGGTATAAAATACATGGAGATTCCTTGACGTTGTTTTGGTTTAGGTCCAAGATTATTTTACTGCCCTGGTCAAGAGAAATCTTAGATATCTAGGATGATCCATGAGACCTCTCATTGTATGTCTATAATTAAATCCACTCCCAAAATAAACCAATCAAGATTATCTCAAGAGGATTATTTTCATATTATATTGAGTTCCTTATTCCTTCTTTTTAAAAAAACCTCTACCACTCTCGTTTTCATCTTAATTGGGAGGATTATTCCCTGGGTTTAGAGTAAGAGGAAGTGGAGTCAGTAGATTCTAATTATTTTTTAATAAATTTAGTTTCTATATGAAATAATATATTCCCTCTTACATAGGATGATAATATTTTGTAGGATTATCTTTTTAGTTCTTTAAAACAATTTGAAACTTAAATGTAAAGTAAATATTTGTAATTTCACCCTTATTATCATAATGAATGTCTCTAAGTCACATGAAACATTGAATATCCCATAAATCACAACATATTTTTAGTTTGGGTTAGCTTAAATTTTAACTTTGATTTCAATATTCATTGGATTTTTAGGTTTTTACAATTCCATTAGTTGTATTTGATATTTTTAGGGTTTAAATCAATTTGGTGTTAAAATTTTATAATATGACTAGGGGATTTTGGTTTTCATAACAATAATTTTATAATAGTGAAGGAAATAAAATTGTTTTTCAATTGTTTTTTATATTTTTCATGGTTATGAAAATTATAACCATAGTGGAAGATGTTTTCAGTCATTAATTTTTATCTAATTTTGGTTTCAGTACTTGAAGTGAGTTATTCACTCTTTTGTGGTGTATATTTTGATACCCTTTGTTTTTATTTTATGGTATTATTTTTTTATTACACCTACATAATTTTCATGTTTTCTCTCTATTATTATATATATATATATCATTTATAAATAAATTCACACTAGAAAAAAGTGTGAAAAGGGAGTATGTTGAATTTCATGACCCTATTATCAAAATTGGGGTAATATGGGGTGAAAATATGAGATGAATGGTTTTTTTAAATGAAAAATTGTATAACCATATGTAGAAATATAAGGACTATTTCATGGTTGGGTTAATGATTTTTTAACCATGAAACTAAAACATGCACCTAAATCTAATGAATGCTTCATGTTTAAGTTCACAATTATTCAAATGTGTAACCTAACTGTAAAATCAATTAAAATATTTTTTTCAAAAGAGAAAAATTAAATAAATTTACCCAATCATAATGTAGAAAAAAGGGTTCAAACAAAGTTGTTTTCCAATCAATTCTTATTTTATTCATTATTTCTTAATCAATATTTGATATGACGGTAACAGTTTCCATCCCTAAACAATGTAAAGGATAGATAAGTGTACTTTTTAGTTTCTCTTTCCAATTTGTAATGATTCATATAAACTTATTTTTTAACCACATTTATAGGATTTATATATATATATATATATATATTGTTTATCTTCTTACCTAGTTATGAAATCTAATTATAATGTCCCCAACCCGGATCACCCAAACAGTACCTTAGCCAGATAGCCACAAATCTCATGTGCATATCCCTATATGATATAGGATACCAATTAATGATGAGGGACTATATAAATCATATAGAGACTATACCATCATATATAAAAAAAAATAATGATTAAAATAATATAAATGAAAATAAACACAACATAATATTAAGATTATTGCCAGACCATATCACAAGGTGCGAAAAATAAATTTCTACAATGTTACATGATCTATACAAAATCAATCTAGATTTATCATATGTTGATCATATACAATAATGTCTAAAAGAAAAAAAATTAAAACATATTTATGGATCCACCTAATCCAACACCAAATCCATCAATATCTTGCATGTGCATCAACTATATCTCTAGGAAACTATTCACTGATAACCAGACTCTTTCACTTGCCTATGTCATAAAACATAAAGTTTACATATATCTCAGAGTGCTCATGTAGAGTTTGATTATGTAATTAGTAGGTTATTATAAATGGTGACTCTAAATAATATCCCTATGTATATGTTTGTATAAAAGTTTAAATGTTTGAAAACTAATAAAATAAACTCAACCTACTCTACTCCAGGCATGACCATCCATAGGTGAACGCCTTACCCACTTCAGATTTTCCAGAGTGGGATGATGCACCATGGTGTATACACACCCTAAGATAAAATTAAGTATCATCCCTCATATCATAGTTAATAAACATTTCATTTTTATACCCATGACCTATTAGTGAATAAGGCATCCATAGAGATTATTCAACAACCATCTTCTATACTTTCTTGCATCGATAACTCAAAACAATTCCACACATAATGAGCATTCTTACCCCAACTGATGATCACAACCACCCATCAATATGGTGGTCACCTATGGTGTATCCCTCCACTTGTTTTATGGCCAAAACAATCACCCTAGGTCACTTATCAATGGAGGATACTGCCAATAATCTAATGGTAAACACCACCTCATGGGTCCTTCTGTGTGCACAATTAATAATGGTCTCAAATTCATGTTGAGAATAATCACGAAGATCCTAGGGTATAACTCAATGAACATAAATTTCCCCACTATCATAAGTAATCAAGACCATCATGTATCTATCTGGTGAACCACATCTAACTTTATCCACATGATTCAAACCCACCACATTCCTAACAAAATACATTGATCAATGCATCTCATTAACCATCACAAAATAATATATGACAAATTTCCAAGAAATATTCAAAGAAAGAAATCAATAAAAATCCTTAAAATATATATTGGTCAAATCACCATTCACCTGATACTACCCCTTGAAATATCCCTAATCCATGAAAATATCAAGTGGTTTTATTCCATGTCATGAACATGACCCTACCCATGTTTCAAAACATATGATACCTAAACAAGTATATAATAATGAAAATATTTAAGTAACTCCTACCTGGTACTAGCATGAACCTTCTCATCAAATTTCATAGCCTATTTTAACCTAAGGAATAAAAAAATCAATAATCTAGTAAAAAATATCTAAATTGGATATATATGAAAATTTTATCACAGTAATGATAAAACCAAAAAAACAATGATATAAAACAAGTATTACCTACGAAAACACCCTATGATTGATAGAAAAAATAATGGAAAACTTCTAGATAGAGTCTCATCTTGGAGGAGATAAATGAGAGAGGGAGAGGTATGGTTCATCCTAGGTCAAATTTGACTCACCTTTCCCCATCTATAACATTCATTAATTAACTAATTAATAAAAATTTAAAAAAACAAATAAGGATCCCACTGAAACTCTAGTTAAAAAATTTGAGATCTTGATTCCCTATGTTCTTGTTACAAGGTTAGTAGACATAAACATGGTCACCAAAACTCTAGTATCCCTCCATCAGAGTTACGATGGGTATCTAGTGGCCTGCAGATTTCTATATCACTAACACCCTTTCTTATAATTAGACTCATCTTCTTCAAACCACTCCAACACCCCTAAAATTCCAAAATATTCACATTTAGTCTATTGTTATACCTAAACATGTCATCTACACACCATAACTATTATAAACTCTCCACCATAGAGAATATTAGAATCAATCTATCATTGAGAATAATACTGACCAAAACATGATTTTCCAACTCATATGACCCTCAAGGCTTCAAAATGATGTTGAACACATCTATCCATACCCAATCACCAAGACCAAAACACTCAAAAATACCAATTCCATTTTGTGCTTACTCCACACCTGTTATTCAGTCTCTAAACATCATAACAAAATACTAAGACTCCACTAACACCTGGCCAACCTATTTCTATATAACACACATTATACACTACTACCAATTACGAAAAAACAAATCAACTCAGTCATAATGGACCTATAATAGTAAAAAGATATATATCTTACTTAAAAAACCTATCTTTATCCTATACAACTGACTTGATTATAAACCCCATAATTTCAAACCAATATATGATTTTATACCCTATATCATCTATTAATCCCACTTATGGTTACTTTTTCCTCTATTGTGGCTTTTCAACAAAGAAAAACTCCAACTACTACATACCAACATGGATTCCATTCTTTACTTAAACACTTGTATCTAACTAAATCCCAAACCTTTGGATAAATATGAAATAATCAAATAAAACCTCTCCAAAATCTCCATCTAACTACAATTCCAATAATCCCTTGGTGTTTGATCACACTAGGTTTGAATATTCCCCACTTTCTAATACTGATAGAACATAGATGATGACCCACCCTTGTCATTCTACCTAGATAGGTATCATCATACCTATTTTTCCTTTTCATGTATCCTCACTACTAGTCTCTACTACCACCATTTATTTTCTAGGTATACTACAATCATTCTAGTTCTTCTTCACTATCAGGTATTGGTTTACCACCTTAGAAAATGATTCCAATGTTCACTTGTGCCCTAATGTTATACTGAAGACCATCCTCAAATAATCAAACCTTAGAGACATTATCTCGTATTAATGTTGGTTAAAATATTACAAAATCTATAAACATAATAGTATAATACATGACAGATATCTCCCAGTACACCATGTTCATGAACTCGTGGGATTGGTCAACCCTTAGTGTCTTGGGGAGAAGTTTCTCAAAGAATCACACCTCAAAAATCCTTTAATTTAATACCCTCATATATAACATCCTATACCTATATATCCCATCAGTATTTCCATGTTTCCCTAAGCATATACCTTACAACCTTTACCCTACACAATGTAGGAAGCTCAATATGATGAAATATAGTCCAAACCAACTCAATCTAAAACTCATAAACCTAGGGTTTTCCCTCTCCCTAACACAATCTATGATTCTAAGACTAGGAATTATTAGATAGATAATACATAGATTCCCCAAACCCCTACATCCATCAATGGATACTTTAAATAATCCCTATCAGACTTTCCCTCAACTAATCATCTATTAGCTACCCTAGCTCAACTGACTACTCTGATTTCCTCTAAACCTCAGCATATGGATCATTCTCATCTCCACCCACAATCTCCCCAACTGGATCATGCCTTAGTTTTTTTTAGAAAAGTGGGCTCTGAGTCCCTTTTATTAATTTGAAGAAAGATTACACAATTCAAAAAGAGGGAATTTTACATTTGTCAAAGAGTAAAAGGGGTAACATGTAACTAGGTAGAGTGGTTGAATAGAGACATCCTTCAGCATTGACCCCTTTGTTGGAAATCCCATCAGAAATATAGTTGGATTCTCTTAAGTCATTAGTAATTATGTAGTTCATTTGGGAAAGTCTTTTCAAGCATATCACCCACATTGTAGTTAGCTTCCAAGATAAGTGTAGCTAGCCTTTTCTTACCACTTGCACAAGAGTGGATGAGTCACACTCTAGCCATATGAACCTCTATGCTCTTTTATGAGAAAGATCAACTGCCATTATAAATCCCATCATCTCCTCTTACAGTGCAGTGGTTATTCCACAAGGTCCATAGATATATTCAATCACATCTCCATGTTGGTCTCTAAAAATTACAACATAACTTGATGGAACTGTGTTGCCCCTAGAGGCCCCATAAGTATTTCATTTTATCCAAAAAAAATGGGGCATCCAATAAAACTTGAAAATTCCATGGGGAATTGGGAAATTACCTAGAACCTCAATCCTTCTTAGGATCAGGATGTCAGCAACTGAGTTACAACATTTTTCAGAATGCAGAATATTAGCGGACTTCACTATAGCATGTAAGCTTCCCATTACAAGATAGGCATTGAAGCATGACCTACTATGTATAGCTGCATTCCTGATCTTCCATATGAAGTGTATCAATTCAGAACATTAAACTCTTAGTAGTACCATGATCTGGTTTGAGAGCACTGCATTGTGAATTCCTACAATAAAATCACATACCAAATCTGTTTGCTGCAACCGAATATCAAAAATCTAGAGCACATGTTTCCATAGAGAAGAATCAATTTTGAAGTTCATAAAAAGGATATTCACACCCTCACTATTATTATTTAACAAAAAACATTTATAGAATATAGAAATACCAAATCGTTGTAGATTTACATCCATCAGTAGTTTGTTTGACATCAGCTACCTAATGAGTGTGTACCTTGAGAGAGTCTTCCACTTTTTGTTCTAGTCACCAATCCATTGTGTATCATCATGTAGCAGATTTTTATAGAAGCTATTCAAGTCAAGGATTCCATTTGAGGACCCCTCCCAGATAAGAAGATCTTCTTGACTTATGAAATCATAGTTTGTAATAATATAGTCAATATCATTCTGAATTGAATCCAAGCATTCCAGTTGGTACCTTATGTTTATATTGTGATTAATAACATTTTATTCATTTGTAACTCTATTAATGAGTGGTTCACCTGTCCAGTTTTTATACCAAAATCCTAAAGAAGAGTGTGTACCAGCAATCCAGTGGGCATTTCTGATGATCTTTTGGAAGACAAGTTTGATTCCAGGCCATGCCAAGTACTCCAAGTAGCATCTGTTTCCTAAGAGGATTCTCTCAATGAATCTGATTCTAAGAAAATATAGATCATAATATTTTTATTAAATAAATTACATATGAACTTTTCATGTAATGATTGATTGAGGAACTTTATATTTTTTATGGCCAGCCCTCCAAGATTGTGAGGCAGACAACACTTTTTCCACGAGGGAGTGATGATTTTATTTTCATTAATAATTCCACTCCATACAATATTTTTCATCATTGTATTCAATTTTTTTTATGATATATGCAGGCCAGAGATAAACCCTAAATGAGTACACAAGTTTTGAGATGACCACATGCTTGACAAGGTAAATATGGGTTGCGATTGAGAGAGAATTTACCTTCTAGGAAGAAAAAGCTCTTTGAATCTGATTGAGTGCATTTGAAAAGAGCATTGTACGAGGTTTTCCCCAGAACAAGGGAACACCCAGGTATACAAAAGGTAATGACCCCTCCTTCAATCTAAAGTCATTGATGAGACTATCTTTTCTAGATGTTGTAATTCTCTTCCCAAAATAAATAAAAGATTTTTTCCAGTTGATTGTATGACTCAATACGTTTTAATAATTCTAGATAGCATTTATTAGTTTTTTAATGTTTCTCTTATCCCCCTGCATGAAAATGAACATATCATCAGTAAATAAAATATGGGAGGGGGTAGATATACCTCGGGAAACTTTGATTCTATTCAAGTCACCCATGTGAACCAAATCCAATTGAATCCTGCTTAGGTAGTCTTCTACAATGAAAAATAGAACTGCTGAGAGTGGGTCCCCCTATCTCACCCCCTTGATCACATGAAATATCCCTCTGGAGACCCATTGATTAGGATAGATATGTGTGCGGAACCAAGAATCACCTTGACCCATTGAATGAAAGTCATGCTAAATCCAAAACTATATAAAACTCTGGCAATGAACCCCCATTCCATTGTGTCAAACGATTTTTTGATATCAATTTTGAGAGAAATGATTCCTCCTCAATTGGGTTTCCGGATAAGGTTCATACACTCATTGGCGGTGACCAAACAATCGTGAATATTCCTTCCTTTCACAAATCCAAATTAGTTCCAATTGATAATTTTCTCTGTGACCCGAGCAAGTCTTGTGGCAAGGATTTTTGTAATCACTTTCTGAAGTGTGTTGACCAGGGAAATCAGCCCGAATTGACTTTTCTCACTTTCATTCTCAACCTTTGGAATAGGGGAAATGAACTGGGCATTTAAACCTTAGGGAAACATTCCACCCTTGAAAAAATGTGTGACAAGATGACTAACCTCATTCTAAATAGTCTCCCAATAGCTTTGAAATAAATGATTGATGAACCCATCTGGTCATGGGGAACTATCATTTTTAATACCAAATATAGCCTCTTTGATCTCAAATTACATTGGCATCGAGGTAAGGACATGTTTTTATTCCTCTGTGATCAAATTTAGGATGAGTTTTTCCCTTAACATCTCAGTCCTTAGGGGACCATTGAAGATATTCTTTTAAAAAGAGATGATATGGTCAGATAGCTCTTGCCATTCCTCCAAAACTTGATCTATATCTTTGAAAAGTGAGAGAGGCATATTTTCTCTTCGAACCCTCTGAAAGGTATTGCATAATTTGGTATTTCTATCCCCATCCTAAAGGCACGTGGTTTTGAAGATGTTTTTCTTGATACAGTCTCTGAGGCTTATGAGGTTTAGAATCTTATTTGAGGTTTCAACCTCTTTTTCTATGTCACCATAGATATTATCCCTAATATTTTCTTCTCGAATATCATGTAGAGACCATTCTAGTCCATAAATTTCATAATTCATTGAACTAAATTTGATCTTACTCTAATATTTCAGCGTTAATTTTATCATTTTCAGTTTAGAGATATAGACCAGAGGACTCCCATTGCTAGTTCTCAGACCCCAAGTGTCCTGGATTATTTTTGGGCATTCCGAAAGAGAGGCCCATGCATTGTTAAACTTTAAATGAATTGGGTGTTTCCCTGAACTATTGAGAAAACTTAGCAGAATTGGGTGGTGGTCTAAGTTATTCTTGTCCAAAGTGACACAAATAATATATTTCCATGCAGTAAGGGAGGCATCATTGGAAAAAGCTCTGTCAATCCTTCTGGATCACATACTATTGTAATACCACCAATACCAAGTAAATTTTTCCCTGGTGATATTGATTTCATTCAACCCTATCACCTCAATTTAATCCCTGAAATCTTTAATTGAGATGGCATTGATAACAGGGCCAATCATTTCATCTTCATATAGGATGGCATTGAAGTCACCTGCAATAATCCATGTCTCTAATATCAAATTTTAAATCTATTTAATGTGGTTCCAAAGTAACCTCCTATCAGTGTAATTTTTGCTAGCATACGCTATTGAACAATACATTTTCTTTCCATAGTCAATGAAGCTGCAAGTGATTATTTGGTTGTGTTCAAAAACAATATTTGGGTTGTCTAGATTTCTATGAATGAGAATCCAGATTCTATCTGCAGAGTTTGTGGCCTTGGTTCATTCCAAAATTTAGTATGATTTACTGCTAAATAGGATTCCTGACTTATCATAGTTTATCTTTGGCTCAGAAATTCCTATGATTTTAGGTTTGAACCAACCTGTCAGGAGCCTGATGGAACTTTGAGTTTCAGGATTGGATAGACCCTGATAGTTGCAAAAAAAAGGATCCTCATATTAATTTATCTTAGGGGTGAGGCCCCCCTTTCCTTTTCCCTTCAGTATCTTTGATTTTCTTAATGAAATCAATGTCTCACTCACTGAATCCATTTTTTGGCCCCCAAATTTTAGATGCTTTCTTGATTGTACTTTTGTCTGCTCAGTCCCCCAAATATCAGCCTCTAGGACTCCATCCCCTTGAGAATTCCTAACCTAGACCTCTTCCTCATTCTTAATTCCATAGGTCGGGAATTTTAAGACTTGTGATCCATCCCCGTCATCACTTAATCCATGATTATGGGAGGATAATTTCATTTCCTTAATTCTCATATTTAGTGAGATGTTCAACATGCCTCCTCATAACATCTGGATCAGATTGGGAAGGGATTAAGAGAGCTTCAATGTCTATTGATATAATCTCCAGTAAATAATCTTCAGCCTGCAATGAGATCACATCTGAGAAAACATCATAAGAGAGATTTAATGTTGTGTCATCCTGCTCTTTATGGAGAAGACTCTGAGTGTCTGTATCTAGATAATAATCCCCAATTTTTCCATACTTCTGCTCTTCTTCCTCATCCAGTGCTGCCCATGACAGGCGTGTGTTTCCATGCATGTTTGATCCTATTCTTTTTTCTTGGTCCTGTAAAATGTGTTTCCCATGGTCTACCAAGTTGCCTATTTTTACATGTGACACTTCCTTATATGTCGTTAATGGAGGATCCAGTTTCACTAGTTACTGTAACAAATGTAATTTGTTTACAATATGACCAACCATTTTGAAATGGTCACAAAACATGGGAAGATTCTAAAATTCATAGTTAACCTCTATTTGCTGATCAATTGTCTCCAAGAATAGATGCTCAGGGGTAGTTGTTTCCATGTTTATCTCAATCAGGACTCTTTCATACATACCAAGTTCACCACTTATTGTACATTGATCAATTTTCAAGGCCGTTACAATCGATGACTCAAGATCATTAAGTATTTTCAGGTGCCAATATACCCATGCTAGTCTGTGGATTCTGGTCCACACCTGTGCCAAGGAGTGCTTCTGCTTGAACACGTTGAATTTGGGATCCCATTCTGAGATCCTAAAATATCCAGGACGTAAATTGATATTTCCAACTTTCTAGATAGCATTGATCTCCTCCTATTTTTTTCAGAATGATATGGAAAAATCCCTTACCAATTGGAATGAGCCTCCATCGCGAAAATCCCCAACAATGTGAAATTCAACTTTTCAGTTCCGTGAAGGACCAGGATTTCATACATTTCTCATATTAATCTCGACCGAAAATATAAAACATGCATAGATCCATTTTTTGTTTGATGGAATTCTGATCTGTTGCAACTTTGATTGAGCCATCCCACGAGTGCTTGATGACCGGCTGTTTGCAAGACTCAAAAACACTAGATCCTACTAGCACTTCAGCAAATGAAATAACTCTTCGGGTAGAGTTCGATATAGATTCAACCTCACTTTACCTCCATGGGGGAGTGAAGGACCTCTCCCATTATAGATTGAAGGATTCCATAGCCTTATTTGAACTATATAATCACCATCATAACACTCCAACAAATCCTATCAAGGGGTCATGTCATTGTAACCAAAAACCTTGTGAAATACATATATAATAGTAAATATATCATAAATAAGAAAAAATAAAATAATAATTGAATCCCAATAGCCAATATAATTCACTATCCACACCCAATTTCAATACCATCTAGCCTTATGGACCCACCAAGAAATTCTAGGGCTAAGTACCATTAACACCACAAACATGCAAGATCCACAAACCAGATATCCCTAGAAATCATGAACTTATTTTACCTTAGTAGAATGAAACAAAAAATATATATTGTTAATTATTGTTTATATTTTTATTAACACATTAAACTTTTAATAATTTTTTATGTATTTGGACACCAATATCTCAATTAAAGAGAAACTGGATATACCTTTTGACACCCTTCCTGCTGATATCAAATATATTGTCTCAAACTATAATTTCATTGGTGAGGATGGAATTATTATATGATAATATTCTATAAATGTAATTATATCCTAAAAATCCTTCTATCAAATAGAAATTATGGAACACAACAAAATAGAGGGAAAAATATCAACAATCCTTGGATTCTTCTATCTCATTTCACTCTTTCATGGAAAGTGTTTCACTAAAAAATACTCACTAATAACTTCCCTAAAACCATTTGAATCAACATTTTTTCAAAATGTGTCCTATGAAACTAGAATATGGATGACATAGATCATCTCTTTCTTAGTTTAGTCATAACTTCACCCTATAGACTGTAGTGGATGACATGTTTCATTCTAACTCCCACACTGTAATCTAATATGTGAACATTTGGAAGACTGTATTCATATGTAAGTCTCAAATAAACTAAATAATTATATACATGAGGCATTTGTGGAAATTATACATGTAATCTGGAGAATCCTCAACAAGTTAATAAATGAAGACATCTGGTTTTGTCTTCAAACTGCTCTTGCGTGTATTCTTGTTGCTGTAAAAGGACCAAATTATTCTCAAAATAGATAATTTTATAAATATTTGAATGAATTTATTATTCTTAAATGATTTGGAATCATTTGTAATTATCACCCTCCCAATGGTACCTTGGAAGTCTTATGGGTTTCTCCTCTTCTCAGATGGATCAAATGCAATAGGGATGGTGGTTTAAAAGGTAATGCAGGTCCTATTAAGTATGGTTTTATCTTTAGATACCACATAGACAAAGAAAGGGGATTCTTTTATGGACCTTATGGTATCACAACATCTCTGGATACTAAAATTCTTGGGATCGTCAATGTGGTTGAGGAATAACAACAACAAGGATGGTTAAATATATGGGTGGAATGTTACTCAACAATTGTGGTGTACGTAATAAGAAATGGCACAATTTATTTGTCTTAGAATGTTACTATCATGTGGATTAATTGTTTGGAATCCCTATCATCCATGAATTACATTATTATTCATGTATTTCATGAATCAAATTTCTTGGAAAATTTACTGGAAAACAAAGGGGTGATATCCAATGAGATTACATGGCATAATGATGTTTCTAAAGACATACTTTCTTTTTGGCATAATTATTATTGTAAAAAGTCACACTTCATACTCCTATAATTCCCTTTTATTTTAATAAAGGAGACTTTTCCTTTTGTTATATTACTCATTCTACCAAAAAAAATATTTCAATAATGAAGTGACCAATAACAAACAAGAACACACATTTCATGGGATCCATAAATTCATTAAATAATGTATTTATACACACATCATCTTGCCTCAACATGCCAAGAGTCATACAGTAATCCAAGTAACCATCAAATAGGAACGATTTTTAGAAAAATTACCAAATCATAATACCAAACTCCAAACAAAATCCTTAGACCTATAAATATAGGCATCCCCTGAATAAGATTTAGTTACTCACTGAAATATGGTGAATTTCCAAGTCATATCCATCTGAAACCCCAATATGCCATCCCTGAATAACAAAAATAACAACCCATGTGGTATCATTTGGAATAATTCACTCTGATACCACTTTAGAGAATCTTCACTTAGATCACCCAAACTGAACCTAAGATATAGATCCATATACCTCAATAATTCCTCCCCTATACTAATATTTTTTTATAGTGGTGATGGTATAAGTAAATCAGGGGGATAGTATACCCTCAAAAATAAGTAACTATAAATAGTGGGGAAAATAAAATTCAAAACAATCCACACAATATAATATCAAGAGTAAAACTACACTGTATCACAAGGTTTTTAAAATGAATATCTATAATGTTACACGAACTATATAGGGGTAACCTAGATATCCCATAGGTTGATCATATATAGGCATGAATAAAAGAACAAAAAAACACTAGCATGGAATTGAGGATCTACCTAGGCCTACCTAAAATCCATTTACATACTTCATGTTTATCTACTTCATCTGTATCCATTTATAAAATGGTTTTATGTACCTTTTCCTTTCCTATTTCATGAAACATAATGTTTTTATATATTCTTGATGGTTTATATAGGGTGGGAGTATAAAATTAGTAGCCCACCACAAATACTATATCAATATAATATTCATATGCATATGTGTGTATGAAAATATCAATATATAGAAACTGGTTCAGTTAACTAAATCTACTCGAATCTATGATTGACCAGTCATGGGTGATTATCCTACTTGATTATGTTAATGTTAGAGTGGTACATTACGCCGATAGTCAGTTCACACCACAAGGGAGAACAAAGCACCCCCCCCCCTCATCTCATAGCCATGAAACATTTCATATCAATACCCATTTCCTCCTAGTGAATGATGAATCACTAGAAAATGATCCTAAACAATATAATAAACTTTATCATCTCGACAAATTAGAACTATTACACACATAGTGAGTATTCCATTACCAAATGGTGATCTTAATCACCCCTCAATCTCAGGGCCACTTGCAGTGTATCCCTACTCTAATTAGATAGTAAACATACTCAACATAAGCCACTCATATATGGCATATGTCACCAATAATTTAGTGTTTTAAATCACCTCATGGGTTCTGTTTTATGTACAATCCATCAATGGCCTCAACCCAATGGTGAGCAGTATCACCAACATCCTATGACCACAACCCTCCAAACTTCTTTAAACCAACCATCAGTAGTGTTCAACACCACCCTATCTCTCCCCATAGCTATATGAGTCACAACCACCACTTTGTGAAGGAATAATATAAAGAAACATATCCAATAAACTATCACATGACAACATGCACATGTTTTCCATGTATCTCTAAAGCTTCCAACCAAGAAAAACCTTAAATGGAATATCAAAATTCATTACCCATACGAAACTACCCTTGGACATCTCCTTCGATCCATGGAAACCTCAACTATTTATTTTCTCAGTTTCACACCCAAACCTACCCTCACCACAAATAACATGATTCATAAACACATACATAATAAAAATATATAGGCATCACTTACTAGGTATTAATAGGATATTTTTCAAATAATTCCATAACCTGGCTTTACCCAAGGGTGAAGAATTCATGAATCAATATAAAAATCCATAAAAATTATTTTTTAGTCAAAAATCCATTATAATGATGATAAAACTTGAAATAAACAATAAAGAATGATTATTATTGCCAATAATGACTTAATGTAACTTATGGAATGAAGAATGGAAAGAAACTAAAGAGAATCTTCTCTCAGAGGGTAGAAATAAGATATAGAGGGGGTATGGTTCATCCTAGTTTAATTGGGCCTCATTTTCCACATTTATAATTACATTTAATTAATAAAATAAATAAAATAATAATTAAAAAAATTAGAAAGAACCCACTGGAACTCATATATCACCTATTGGTGTCCTAATTCCTCTTAATAAGGGTTTTTATGGCATGGAAAATGGAAACTAACTTGGCCACCATAACTCTGATGGCCTCCTAGTGGGGTTCCTAGGGGAATGTTCTAACTTTAATATTCCTCCATAATTAATTTCCTTTCCTAAAAAACAACTTCAATCATCTTCCAACTACTCTAATATCTCAAATATTCCCAAATACATACTTTTAGACTAGTTTTAGACCTAAAACACCTCATCTAAACACTTAGAACATTATAGTAACTTCACTTTAGAGGCTTTATAAAAACACAAAACATTACACAAGATTATGTAAGATAAAAAATATAATTCATCATGATAATCCACTTTAGTTACTAAAACCCATCTTAAAATTATATTTTAATTAAAATTTCACTCCCTTATGAGTCTAATCCATCATTGTAAATTGAATATTTAATAAATCTTACATGAGATGTAAATAATTTTATAATATATGAAGAAATATTTTAACCTCAAAGAGGTTCTTAGAAACCCCCAAGACATAATTTTATTCAACTTATCCAAGTTGACTAATATCTCTACCTCGGAGAATACATAACCTTTTAGCATTATATACAAATAAAAAGTGTCATTTTGAGAGTTTAATATTCAATAGTTCTTTAATATAGTTTATAATACCATAATAAAGTGTTTCTCAAGATCTCACCTCTAATAAAATTATATAAAAATTTTAATAATTAACACAATCATGATGGAATAAAAATATCAATGGATCATACTATTCATTAATATAATGAAGATTTAGCGAATTTTTTATCCCAGAAAAATATCATGAGACACACATAGTGACTATATCAACTTTCAAAATCTATTTTTGTAATATATTTCTTTTAGATTTAGATATTATGATATCACAATCATGGATTTAATTAAAGCAACATCTTAAGTTTATTTAATTGATTCAACAAGTCATTAATTTTATTGAAAAGTTATAAATATTTCAATATAAGCTATTTTTTTACATTATTCCACAAACAAGTGTAAAGTTTTATTCAAATTTTTTTGAAAAAAATGAATTAGAGAACCCAAATTTGATGTACATAGACATATAAAATACTGTATCAAAATCATATCCCTATGAACCTTTAATTATCATAGCTCTATAGGTTCTATATGATATTAAGTTATCTATGTGGGTATAACTTATTAAATTAGCTTTAAAATGAACTTTAATTATCTTTTAAGTATAAATGTTTATAAATCCATATAGAATCCATATTAATACCATAAAACCACTTTAATAAATTCAAATTTCATAACATCTTTGATTATCCTTAATGTGAGGGTGTCTATTTTGGATGTAGTTGACCCAATGCATCCAATCACTTGTATTTATCTTTATATAATAAAAAATAATTCCCCAATGGTCATATATACAATTACATGTGGTTAGATAAATTAAATTGTTTCTATAATAGTTAATATGTACTCTATGCTTCACAAGACAATCTATTTGATAATTATAACAAAAATGTTTATATCAAGGACTAATAAATAATATAAGCTATCTCCATTGCATATCATAATAAAATACCAAGATTATTTGAATCCCTATCATCCCACTCTTCCAAGAGAGTATATACTTATATTAGAGTGACTATAACATTGATGTTTAAGTCTAATTTATTTATCACTAAAGTGGAAAATAATGAAAGTGAATAACCTATATAAAAAATTAAAATGATTAAAGTAAATATAGTTAATATAATACATCACACAATTATATCTCTCATTAACATGGGTCATATCTATTGATACAAGTCAACCATAACATATATACTCATAACATCATTACACTTTATTTCCCATTGAGACTCATAATAAATCACAGCCCCAAAACATAATGGTTTAGTGTCCTTAAACTGAGCTAATAATATTATTATTTTATATTAATTATTCAAAATATTCATTAAAAATTCTCCCCACATGATATACTTATAGATATATCATACATAACACTCTTCTTCATTACCTAAGTAATGTAAACATAAAAAAATGTTGATCTTTTATTCTTAATAAGGTATAAGATACAAGAGATATCAATCATATAAACATAGGTAATAATAAAGATGATAATAAATGAGTAAGAATAAAAGAGAACATTTAGGCATAGAAACATAATCATGAAATAATACTAAAATTGGTTAGAACATTTCATGAATCCTATATATTTTCTATAACATATAAATTTGAAATCATAAGACAATAATCGTGATTTATAGATGCATAACTTAGGAATGTGGAAAAAATAAGCCTAGAAAATAACTACTTATGAAAAAGTCAACCACCATGATATTTAGATCATAGTAGATTAAGTTATCCAACTATATCCCATATCATAATTTATTAGGATAACCACCATGTCCCCTGACTTAATAAAAATGAGATATAATTATTTACTCCATGCATGGGGATATGTAATTCTATGACCACCCATCACATAATGATAAACCATACATATGTGTGTCACGAGAATATTAATGCATTCATAAATACATAATATCAGAATTAATTCATAATAATAAAATAGGTTCTATAAAAATATTCTCATGAAATAAAAATGAATTATCTAGTGGATGGTTGTGATGAAACTTATCATCAGTGAAACATACGAATCATTAAAGGATATTGGCATAGCTAAAAACACTATATAATATCATTAAAATATTGTCTAGAGGCTAATAAAAAATATCCTTTATATTTTAATAACATTTTGAAAATAAATAATTTATATATATATAATTTTAAAATGAAATCTAAAGTGAATAAAAATTACTTTTAAGGATTATAAAATCCTTGAAAGAATGTTCCATAAATAAAATTGAGGAAAAAGTGGGTGAAAATTACTGGGTGGGAAATATAATGGAGGAGAGATAAAAATATTATTTTCCTAAATTTATTAATAATAGAAAACAATTGTAATGTGGACTTAAACATTCATTTAATTTTAGATAATCACATTAGTGAAATAATATAAACAATTTGAACATCGAGGATAAATATTCTCTACTGAAAAGAATTATGAAATACAATTACACTCAAATATATATTTTTGGTTGAATTATAAATCAGTGAGAGGGGGAATGGTAATAAGACATGTAAATCCTCAATATAATCATAGGAGAATAAAATTAATGGGTATTTTATGGAATGTTTCTACATGTTCTCCCAATATAATTTTAGGTATTGATAATATCAAGTAAAAAAAATTAGGATAAAAAACCAATATGTCCTTATTAATATATAAATCAATATATAATAAAATGGATAGTATTGGATTAATTTTTAAATCCCATTAATTATATTAATATTATAAAAAAATAAATCCATGGTGAAATATATGCACTGTATACCTTAAAATATGTAGTGAATATGGAATATATCTCAATGAAAGAAAATTTAGATGAGAAACCCTTTGATTTATTTTTTGACTTCCATTAACACATTATAACCCTTATATAATCAACAAAGACTTGTTAATCACTTATTTTAGAACATTATCTATATTTATTATCTTTTAAACTTGTATATAATAATCATTTATTACATATATATTAGTTGGATATTGATTATATCAGATTCTAGCTGTTTTGATTGTTTCATACTAGTTTTGATATGGCGATGTTGATATTCATTCATGTTGTACCTCTCGTACCCCTCGTGGTTTAATTTTCATGATCACAATCACTCTCTTATTTATCTAATCTTGTTTTAAGTGTTTTTGTTGATAGGCAAAAGTTTGCCAAGGAATTGGGCCAAGAAGGACTGAAAGTGGACTCTCTGAGTCTACCGGCCAACCGGTGGATGACCACCGGCCAGCCGGTGGAATCTTAACAGAAGGCATCCCCTCTGTCCAGACCACCGGCCAACCGGTGTCCCATCACCGGCCAGCCAGTGGAACCCAGACAGAAGGGACTCCTACTGTCTCAGCACCGGCCAACCAGTGGCCTCCTCACCGGCCAGTCGGTGGTGCCTGGGCAGAAGGCCTCTCCCTTTTCCAAAACACCGGCCAACCGGTGGCCAAGCACCGGTCAGCCGATGGAGCCAGTCAAACTAGTCGTTGGGCTTTGACCAGACTTGTCCACTTGAATCCCAACGGCTCCGAAGGCCTCTCCAATGGCTCCGAAGACCCCCAAAGGCCATTTGAGGGTTCCCCCTCTATAAATAAAGGACTAGGAAGCCCCGGAAACGTATGGTAGCCCACGGGAACATTTTTCGATCACTTGGCGAACCACCGGCGCATTCCTCCAAGGAACCTCAATTGCTCCAACCCATTTCCACATCCAAGGAGCATCACCATAGAAGCTTGGGAGCGCTCTTCATCAACTCCAATCAATCCATTGGCGCCCAATACTTCTCCTCTTTACGGTTTTTCTTGTTTTATCTTTTTGAGCATCAATTTGGGTTTGTGCCTACAAACCCCTCTTTCTCTCATCCTCTCTTTGTTTGGGTTTTCACACCACCTTCAAGGTGTGAAGAGGTTAGTCAAGCCTTCCCTTTAAAAGGCTTGAGTCATAGGTGAGCTAGCCTTCACCTGTAAGAAGGCTAGTGGGTTCTTGCTCAACCATTGAAAGCAAGCTGTAATAGGTTCTAGACTACCTTAAAGTCTAGTGGGTTTCTTGCTAAAACCATTAAAAAGAAAGCGGTAGTAAATCTCTCAATGGTTGAGTTGGGAGCGGAGACGTAGGCTTTGGTTTAAGCCGAACTCCGTTATCAAGTTTTGTGTCTTGCCTCTTTTATTTCCGCTGCACTTTTAACTTTGTTTTTAAATCGTTAAACTTTTTTAAAAAGGCAATTCACCCCCCCTCTTTCCATCACTCTCCTCCCCAACATTTGGTATCAGAGCGGTGTTTGAGTAATACCTTAACCGGTTTCAAATTAAAGATCCTTTGTGATGGATTCAACTTCTTTCGCCCCCGAAGGTTATTCATTGGGTCGGGCTCCTTTTTTTGATGGAACCGACTACACCTATTGGAAAACCCGCATGACTACTTTTCTTAGAAGTATAGTTTATCCTATTTATAAAATTGTCATGCATGGTTATTCTCTTTCTTCTCCCGATGAATCCAAATGGACTCAAGCCGATATTAAAAATTTCAAGCTTGATGGCAAAGCCATGAACGCTATGCATTGTGGCCTTGATCGTAATGAATTCAATCGAGTTTCCACATGCACTTCATCTCATGAAATCTGGGAACTATTGGAGGTTACCCATGAGGGGACCAACAAAGTTAAGGATACTCGATTGGATATGTACCGTCAAGATTTTGAGTCTTTTACCATGCATCCATCTGAAAATATAACTGAAATGTTTACACGTTTTACTGATGTTTGCAATGGGAGAAAGTCCCTTGGTGATGATGTGTCTGCAGAAATGATGGTCAAGAAGATCCTTTGGATCCTACCAAGATCATGGGCACCAAAAGTCACAGCAATTCAAGAAGCAAAATACATCAAGAACATGCCGGTCGAAGAGCTCATCGGATCACTCATGACCTACGAGATCACCATGAGGAGGCAAGCTGAAAAGGAAGGCAAACCGATCAAAGTTCCAAAGAACATCGCCTTCAAAGTTCAAAAAGAAGAAAGCTCCTCCTCCTCATCGTCTTCCTCTTCAAGCGGCGATTCAGAAATGGAGAATCTTGCTCGCAAAATGCACAAATTCATGAAGAAGCACAAGAAGAAGAAATCCCGCAAGGCTCAACCCAACGAAAAATCCGATCCCGAGGTAACTTGTTACGGGTGTGGCAAGAAAGGCCATTACAAGCCTGATTGTCCACTCAACAAGAAAAAGGCCAAGCAAAAAGAAAAGAAGAAGGCATTCAAGGCCACATGGAGTGATATCTCCACATCCTCCTCCTCCTCCTCAAGTGACAACGGTAAAAAATGTCTAATGGCATTTCATGAGGTAACCTCTTCCGACTCCTCTTCCTCTAGTTCTTCAAATTCTTTCAATCATTTATCTTATGAGGATCTCCAACATGCTAGAGATCAATTGGAGGAAGGGTTTCACGAAATTTCTTCCAAATTTATTGCTTTAAAAAAGAATTTCAAAAAACTTTCTTCCGAAAAGGAACAACTTCTCAAAGAAAAGGAGGAGTTGTCCCTCAAGATCCAAAACCTTCCCGATGTTGATTCTATGGAATTAACAATCGAGGATTTAAGGAAATCCCTAGCTAAGTTCACCGAAGGTGAACATAACCTTTCGAAGCTCCTTGGTTCCCAATGCATATCTAGAACCACCCAAGGGCATGGCTATTCCAAGCAAGCTTCCTCTTCCCATGCTCCAACTATTTTTGTAAGGGGGAGCTCCCAATATAAATTTTGCAACTATTGTAAAAAACCTGGGCACTTAATTTATGAGTGTGATTGCAAAAATGCCCGGTATGGAAGGCCCAAAACCATTTTCTTTAATGATGAATTTCATAGGAGAAGACCCGCCACAAGACAAGTTTGGATTGAAAAATCCCTTTTAGCGAGTCTCACCGGACCAAAATTTGTCTCGTTTCTAAAATCCTCTCCCCAGTGATTTGTTGTTTTTATTTATGGGGAGTTAGGATCGTTTAAGCCTTTTTGCTTTATATTCAAAACTTTCAATTCAAAACTTTCAATTCAAAACCTTTCAATTCAAAACTTTCAATTCAAATCTCAAAAATTTCAATTGGTTTAAAAACTCTATCTTGTTTTTCAATCATTTCCCTCAATCAAGTTTTATGCCCCGTGCTATTTTGATAATCACAAAGGGGGAGAAATTCTTGGTTGATTGGGGGAGAAATCTATTTCTCTCATGCTTTTCTTTTCTTTTCAATTTATCTTTTAAAGCATGCCTCTCATTTAAATCTTTTACATTGCTTGTTTTTAGTGATTGTGATCATTAAAATAGGGGGAGATTGTTGTACCTCTCGTACCCCTCGTGGTTTAATTTTCATGATCACAATCACTCTCTTATTTATCTAATCTTGTTTTAAGTGTTTTTGTTGATAGGCAAAAGGTTGCCAAGGAATTGGGCCAAGAAGGACTGAAAGTGGACTCTCTGAGTCTACCGGCCAACCGGTGGATGACCACCGGCCAGCCGGTGGAATCTTGACAGAAGGCATCCCCTCTGTCCAGACCACCGGCCAACCGGTGTCCCATCACCGGCCAGCCGGTGGAACCCAGACAGAAGGGACTCCTACTGTCTCAGCACCGGCCAACCGGTGGCCTCCTCACCGGCTAGCTGGTGGTGCCTGGGCAGAAGGCCTCTCCCTTTTCCAAAACACCGGCCAACCGGGGGCCAAGCACCGGTCAGCCAGTGGAGCCAGTCAAACTAGCCGTTGGGCTTTGACCAGACTTGTCCACTTGACTCCCAACGGCTCCAAAGGCCTCTCCAACGGCTCCAAAGACCCCCAAAGGCCATTTGAGGGTTCCCCCTCTATAAATAAAGGACTAGGAAGCCCCAGAAACGTATGGTAGCCCACGGGAACATTTTTCGATCACTTGGCGAACCACCGGCGCATTCCTCCAAGGAACCTCAATTGCTCCAACCCATTTCCACATCCAAGGAGCATCAACATAGAAGCTTGGGAGCACTCTTCATCAACTCCAATCAATCCATTGGCGCCCAAGACTTCTCCTCTTTACGGTTTTTCTTGTTTTATCTTTTTGAGCATCAATTTGGGTTTGTGCCTACAAACCCCTCTTTCTCTCATCCTCTCTTTGTTTGGGTTTTCACACCACCTTCAAGGTGTGAAGAGGTTAGTCAAGCCTTCCCTTTAAAAGGCTTGAGTCATAGGTGAGCTAGCCTTCACCTGTAAGAAGGCTAGTGGGTTCTTGCTCAACCATTGAAAGCAAGCTGTAATAGGTTCTAGACTACATTAAAGTCTAGTGGGTTTCTTTCTAAAACCATTAAAAAGCAAGCGGTAGTAAATCTCTCAATGGTTGAGTTGGGAGCGGATACGTAGGCTTTGGTTTAAGCCGAACTCCGTTATCAAGTTTTGTGTCTTGCCTCTTTTATTTCTGCTGCACTTTTAACTTTTTTTTTAAATTGTTAAACTTTTTTAAAAAGGCAATTCAGCCCCCCTCTTGCCATCACTCTCCTCCCCAACAATTCATTGATTAAAAGTTCATCATTACCAGATTACTCAATATAGTTGAATCATATTATTTTAAGGATTTATATAATCCCATGTTCATTTTATGAAAAGTAAGATTACATTTTTCAAGAATTGAATTCACAACATGCATATTTTGGATAACATTACCAATATTAACAAGTTAATTAATAATAATCCACTATTTTGGTGATACCACATTATAACCACCATATTGTCATATATTAACCTTTAACTACATATAATAAAATTATTAATATATTGGTACTCATCCATAATAAAACTAGTGAAGATGGTATAGAATCATTCATGTAGATGGTTGAACTAAACCAAACAAGAACTATTATACTAATGAACAAGTAAGAGTATAAAATTATATTATAGTAATATAATTTTTATATAAGGAAAATGATGTTAATATTACATCATTGGAATATAGAGTGATATTTATAAGGACTTAATAATTTGATTGAAAAATATATAGAAGAACTAGATACTATATTAGATAGAATTGCTCCTCATAATGAGTTCCTTCATAATGAAGGATATTGGCCTAATTCTTGGGATCAAAAGATAAAAAATGGAATAATAATCTATGATAGAGAGTTTAAGAAATAATTAAATAACAAATAAAATAAATTATTTTTTTAAGAAGGTTGGAGGATGGGTTCTTTTATAGATGAGTTTGTGTTGCATTTTTACAATTTCTTCTTGCATAATGGTTAAGGAAAGTCATTTTTACATGTAAATTATCCCAAAAGTATTAAAAACTAATAAGTCTCAAGATTCTATCAATTATAAACTTTTATTTTTATTTTTATAATTTTTACACTTCATTTTATTCATATAATATATTTTATCAATTTCAGAGTTTACAGATGTCATTCTCTATTCACCCCAGTGATTTATTTATTTTCACAAAAAAATTAAATTATACCTATTTCCTAATTTTTATGAACTAATTATAAAAATTAAATATATTTATAAAATTAAATTTCTAAATATTTTAAATATATGATTTAAATAAAAATACACAATACTTTAGAAAACTAATTATTCTTGAACAAAAACAATTTTTTATGTAATGTTCAATTATATTTTTCTTAATATCATTCCTTATTTATTTATTTAATATTAAATATTTATTATATATATTTAATATATGATTTATATAACATTATTAATTGCTAAAAAATAGATTATATTCCCATTATAACATCCTCAATATACCTGTTAGTAATATGCATTCCCAATATTTATATGTACTCCCAACAGTCATATAATGGTAATATTACCAATTTTCTCTCCTATATAAAACCATACATACATATATAAAATTACTTAATCCTATTTTTTATTTATATTTCAAAATTTAGGTTATATTTATAATTTTTCCCTTCTTTCAATAGCTATAATTAGTGGTATTATCTTTAAGGAAAATCATAAGGATGTAGATTTCACATTTATGGAATTTTAATTTAATTGAGGTTTTATTCCACTTTTAATTTTCATAGTGATGTTTCATATTGAATTCTCATAATGTATTAATTTCTATCTTGTGTTTTAATAATTTATATTAATAATATATAGTAGTTGTTTATTTTAGTTCATTTTGAAGTGTAAGAATATTTATTCAACATATTCAAGGAATAAAAAGTTAGGGTGTTCCATCTATAGAAAATAATTAACCCTAGACTTCACTCTACTCCCACCTAATATTTTTTCATATAAAACTATTTATAAACAAAAAGTTTCAAAAAATGAGTGTTGGAGTAATATTTTTAATTAAACATACATTTCTTATGAGTTCCTCTTAGATACTACTAACTTGATTTGTTGTGATTCCACTAAGTTTAGTTTCATCCCGCATCACTTCCCCCTTAGAGTAGAATTATGAAAAATCACATTAGGTTCTTCCATTTCCTCTAACTATGATAATACATTACCTCCGTAAAATAATTATACTTCATGTGTCATTATTTCTTATACTGATAACATTTAACTATATTTATCCCTTGAGACGACAGAGAAGTCACATTTAATATCAGACCTATTTGACACTTATTCCTATATTGAAACTCATTTTGGTTCCTATTTTATTTCCACATTAAACCTATAACTTCACTTACAAATTATAAAAAATTTCATACACCAATGTTTCATTGAATATTAGTCATGACCACCATAGTATTATTGATCACTTTAGTATAATTTGTTAAATAAAACACAACATTTGATCGATTATTAGTTTGTGACCATATATCAAACATTTTTTCATTTAGGGTTTTGAAACATTTAGTTCAATGTGTGGGATTGGATTTTTCTCTATCATATTATTCTCAATTTTATGGTTTCAAAAATATATAAAAATTGTTGATGTCACCTCTTTCATTTCCCTACTCTCACTCTGTCTTCTCTAACTCCTTCATCAATAACTTTCTTTTTTATTTTGATTATAGTGTTGGATTCTTCTCTTCAATTTCCTCTATGTTCGGTTGCTAGTATTTCATTCCCAACTGTTTATGCCCCTATATTTCCTCTTCTCACTACTAGTTTTTTACTGGGTTCATGTTTCTTCTATTGAGCAATCCTACACAATTTTGAATAGCCCTTTGTATAACAATATATAATTCATAGTATAAAGGGTTGGGGATATGATTTACTATTTTTTACTAGTTTTGGTGATATATATATAGTATATATTGATGTTGGGGAAAAGTTTAGGTGTTACATTTTCTGTATTGAGATTCGAATTAGATATTTCAAGGTGATATGATTTTCTTACTTAGTTTTTTATATAATTGTTTCGTTTTATCACCTTTTGTCTAGTGTGACCCCCTCCATTTTGTGTTATTTCCTTGGTTGCCCCTTCATTATTTCATTTTTTATTTCCTTCTCTATTACATATTATCCTAATATGAGTGAATCTTTTCTCTCTTTTATTTATGATGGCTTTAGGTGGTGTTTCCTTGGGGTTTTTTGCTTTATCTTGTTGGTTATGTTTGTTGTGGCTCATTCATATATAGTATGGACTACAATGATGTTGGTGTTAGTATGGGTTCTCCTAGGCAGGGTATGTTTTTATGGATTCGGATAATGAATCAAGGTGGTGGGTTCCAGTCATGGACTAGGCGGTGATATTATTCTATTTTTGTTATTATCATCTCTACTATAGGTTTAAATAAAGGTGATTGGGGTATGGGTTTGATGGTGAATTACATCTCTGTGGTATTTGATGATTTTTTGCTGTGTTTATTTTAGGAATATCCTTATTTACTTATATGTCTCTTGTCTTCTTTAGCCTTACAATGGATATGTTTGTTCCTTTATCCCATTATCTCACTCAATTCCATCAATGTTTCTCTACTTATATTTTTAAGGAATTTTTATATCATTTTTTATGTTATTATTCTCTATAAGAATATGATATTTAAGAACAGTTGTGGATTCCAGATGAGTTGATATTGAGTGATGATACTGTTGGGTTAGGATGTAAAGGCCTGACTTCAATGGTTGATTATTATTTTTTGTGTGGACTCATTTTTTAACACCCCAATATTTTTTATGTATTTTCTTTTAAATAAAACATAAATTATTTGATAGCTTTCCTTAAATTCAACCCCAAGTATATATAAACCACAATATAGTAAACCATTATAATCTAACCTTTAAATGGGATGGTGTAAATATTAATAAAAAACTTCAGAAAAATATATATAAAGTTTTTATTAATTCATATTTAATGGTTAATTCAAAATAAATAATCTCTCTATTTTTATTAGTCATTTTATTCTCAAAAAATATGATTTCTTCAAAAATAGTTTTTATCACATTTTTTCACAAAAAATTGATAATTAATTTAAACCATTATTTTAAATTTTCTTTGAGTAAATGAATATAATTTTTAAAATCCTCATGTCAATATTATCTTAGGGTTAATTTTTAAGGTTTTTCAAAAAATATTTATTTTACATTGAATAATTAAAAACAATAGTTCTTGTAAAAAAATTATTTCATTTAAAAAAAATGTCCCATTTTGTTTTGAATTTAATATTAAACTAAAATAATAATCATTTAATTATAAATAATATCATTAATTACACTAGAATCATCATTATACTTGATTTTGTTATAAGTTAATTTTTGGGGTTAAAAACTAGTTTTTATAAAAATTAATTTTATGAGTGAAATATTATATTACCATAATAAATTAATTTAATCTCAATTGATTTGTTTTTTTAATGAAATTTACATATTATAAATTATGCTCTATGCTTAAAAAATCATTTTTTTTCAAAACGGTTTTTCTATTGTGGTTTTCATGCTTAATTAAAATTAAATTCTTCCACCTATAGAATTTGAGGCCAGTAAAATGGATTTCATATTTTAAAAATTCTTAACTAATATAATTTAATTTTTTCATTTTGATTTTTTTCATATTGAATATTAATAATTTTAAAGTGTTGTTACTGCGATTAAGGTTAAAATAGGTTTATCAGGGGTTAAACCATGAGATAAGGGAGTATCTTCACCCAAACCTATAAAATTATTATTTTTTAAACATATTTAAACTTTATATTATTCTAAATTCAAATAACTATCCATTTATATCCACTTTACCATGAAAGGTACATTAAATCATTGGTATCTTTTAAGAAATTCAATGGGTGTCCCTCCCCCATTTATAAATGGGAACCTCTTCTCCTCCCTTATTAACACCATTTGAGAATTATATAATTTAAAATACCTACTGAAATTCCTTTCTATAATTCATCTATTAATCCTATATTTTGGGGATTTCACCTAAGACCAATCCTTCAAGGCTTAAGGAGTAATCCAAAGGTGTTCTCTCAAATAAGAGTTATATATCTTAACCCAGCTCTATCGACTATATTTCTTATTATATGTCATATAAATTTGTTTTATATAAAAAATGATAAATATATATACTTATATGTTATTATAATTATGGAACAATATTTTACCACCTCTTATAAATCAAATAGGATATGAAAGTATCGCTAATGTGTACGTTTGGACTACCACCTCCGCATAGAGATACGACCCATTTTCCACCACCATAATTAATGGTAATTAATTATGATAAATTTAATTTTTATATATTATTTTTATTTTATAATAATTATTTTGGAAATTTGAATTAATATTTACCTTTATTTTATTCAATCTATTGAAAAATGTAAACGTCACTCATGCATATATATAGAATAACGTCGCCACATGGTAATGTAATTCATTTTTCATCATGTGTTATATGAATGGTTATAAATATGTATATATATATATATATAATGAATATATATATATATATAATTTATATCACTATTGAAATTATTTAGATGAACTAACCATGATCAAATTACAAGTACCATAACCTATAAACCTAAACAAACATGAAAAACAAAGCTATTAACTCCCAAATTGATGATAATAATTAAAGGTTGGTAATGAATGGGAGAGAGTATATTATACGTAAACCCTTAATAGTATTATAGGTTTTATTATGGCTCTAGTATAAAATTATCATAAATTTTAATTTATTATACTAGAGGTTAGATCACTTATGAAGAAAGATGGACTTTAGGTAAGGTTTTTATGTTACAATCTCCATTTTATTAGGATTGTTTATACTTAAATTTTTTTATGATTAAATTATTGGATCTATCTATAACAAATCTTATATATTTTCTTCTCCATTGGTATTTTTATAGATTCCATTTTTCCTTTAATTTTTCTATCTTTAAGTACTCAAGATACTGAAATAATGTTTTTACTATTCTCCAAAGATTATTTAAAGTCATTTTTGACTATATTTTACTTTCCTTATCATGGTTTAAAATAATCCTTCTTATCATTTTCCAAAAATGTTACTTTTTACATTTTACCAAATATATAAAATGATTTTTTACCATACACCACATTAATGGATTCCCCTCCATCATGAATACTCATTTATTTAAATATTACTTTATAAGTTTCCTTTGTTCTTTATAAACAAAATGTTTTCCTTAATATTTTATAAATTAATTGATTCTAAATAAGTGGTTTCAAATAAAAATGGTATTTTCATCATGAAATTTTCTAGATATATTTTAAATGTATTTTTATCCTTAATAACATCCTTTGACACTTCATATGATTTACTAGAGGTATAATCCAATGTTACCATATTTATCATTTCTCTAGATGGTTTATGATTATGATGATGAAATTTTTATGAAACCCATATACTTTTTTGGGTTCTGATTTGATGATATGGTGAATATTTTATGATATTTTGGCACACATATGTATGGTTATCAATATATTTTGGGTGTCATTAGAATTATATATCCCACCAAATAATTGGGTAAAGAAGGATATCTCCTAAGATAATAAATACTACAATGAGGAGTGAACATGATTTAGTAAGTGGGTTTATTTAATAAGATAGTCTTGGGAATGAACATTGAATGAGAAAATTATGGAATGGGGAGTGATAACAATCCACTATGATAGTCTTGGAAATGATCCTTGACTAAGGAAATTATTTTCTATGATTATTTTCATGCCAATTACATATGTATTATGCTTATGATATGTTTTTGTGGCTCTTGATTGACTATTGACAATTTTTTACTGTTATGTCATATGTTTTTTGATTGATAAAACTTTATTCCATGTTTCAAGATTATGATATATGAATTAATGGGTGTTATTTTCTAATCTTTATCCCATGTTATCATACCATTATTCTTAAATTATGCTAACTTATGGTTATTTATCGGTATCTTTTATGTTTACACTTATTGAGAATTTGATGTTAACCTTTCATATGTTTCCCTTCCCTAGGTTGTGGAGAAAGTCTTTAAGTATGTTATTTATAAGAAGGGTTCTAGTTGTGAATAAATAAATAGGAAATAAAGTAGATATTTTTCCTACTAGTTTTTTATGCATCAATGTTTCCAAATACTCTAAACCCCTATGGTATTAAATCATGTATTATTGTGAAATTTATCAAATATTCATCTAAAATTATGTAATTATTATATGTTAAAAGTATGGGATACTATATGGTTTGGCCATGGTGCCAATTCCATTTTCATTTCTTAGAGGGTGGTGGTTATCTAGTGATGGATTTTGGTGGTGTTGTTCATGGTGGATGTTAATGATGATGGAAAATATTTGACAAGTAATGTTTGTGGTGGTATGTATAACATAGGCATTTAGTGATCATTATTTTGTGTTAGTGAACTTTTTTTCTAGTATGCTAGGACTTGATGGTTAGCAATGTTGGGAGATGGGTTGAATAATGGAGTGGGTTCCCAATTCCATGGGGACTAATGTGAATAACTACTAATATTGTACTATAAACCCACCATTGTCCCCCCACTAATTTCAGTAACCAGATCACTCAACCTAGCCTTTTTTCATTTAATTTTAGGCTTCATTATTTGTTTAGTTTGTTTTGTGGATTTGGGATTTATACAAGTTCTCATTTAACACCTAAAATTGGTTTTATTTTAAAACAAAGAAAAAGAGGATTAGATATAGAACTTATGAGTGTTCAATGAATAATTACCCCCCTATATTTGAGGAAAATTAATTTAAATCCCTAAATTGAGTAGTATAATCCATGATAGATAGTTTTCCTTATTATAATTCTAAAAATTCATGAGACATTTCCATATTGAGGATCTCAAGATAAATTTTTTGATTGAATAAATATTTCAAAACCTTGCCAAGTAAGATTAAAATTTATATTTTTTAATATTATCACATTCCAAAATCATTATGTGACCCCATATATCATATATATATATATAAATTCTCCCAAGTAACTTTAGGTGAAAAAATAAGTCAAAATATGAAAATAATATTTTTTTCAAGTATGTCATATTTAGTAGAGTCAGTTTTATGATTTTCCAATTTTCTTATACACCTCTAACCATGATGATTGGTCATGTGATATGAATATTTTATATTATGCGGTCATATATATACTTCAAGTATTCAATTGATATTCTAAAAATGTGATGGATTGGGTCATAACTATATATATTTCCTAATGATTTGGGAAATGATTAATCTATATATATGTTATGGTATAAATTATTATTAGTTATCCATGTCTATATTATACTATGGTGATGAGTCTTGGTAATATGTATTGATATGTTTATGATGCCTAGAATCATGAATTTCTTCTGAATATTATTTAGTTTTAATTTGAATCATGTTTTATGATTATTCCATAATCTATCCTATTTTATATAGAGGAATCTACAATGATATATTTTTTAACAAACACCTTATTAGATTTTTGAATCTCACAATTTTTCTTTATGTAAATCACCATGAAATGATGTAATTTATAATAAATTTACATCTTAAGGAAATATATTATAAGAATATATAAACACATTGTGTGGATTTATTTCATATATTATGAACCTATTTTCTAAAATAAATAATTGTAAAACCCCAAGATTTTACTATATATATTACCTTTAAATAATATAATGTGTTTGATAGATCGCTCCATGCGCAACATCAAACTAAAAAAACACAATATTAGATGAATATTATTAAGAAAATTATAAGAATAATAAAACCTCTCTTAAATAAAAATATATTACTCAGTTAAAGTTTTCTTGCATTTAGATGATAAACAATTAGTATTATTCATTATTAAAAAGGATAGTTATTTCTCAAATAACTATATTTTTTAGTGTTGTATATTTTATTCTAATAATTTAAATTTACCAATTTTAAAATATTATTATATTTGAACTAATATATTAAAATTCTTCAAATTAAAAATTGTTATGAAATAATATTAAGAACACTAAAAAACTCAACTTTTAAAAAAAATAGTTTTTCATTATATTTTATATATTCATTTAAAAGGAAATTTAAAATTTTTTTAGAATTTAAATTTATAAAATAAAATTCTGTAGAGACTTTTTTTTTTAGTACTTTTAAATATTTCTAGATATATTTTTGGATTTATACGGTGATATGGGGTGTTATTTTGAGGCCTGGTGTTCCCAGAATTAATTTTATAAAAATATTAAATATGTTTTATATTACACTCACATTGTTTCTTAAAGAAAATGGGATAAATTTTAAATATAATCTCATATCATAAATTTTATGCCACTATTGAGTTTGAAACATGAGGTTTACCCTAGGCGCGACCTAAAATAGGTTGGCTTGGGGAGTTCAAACAAAAATGGTTGTGTGTGGGTGCGTTCAGTTAAATAAATTATTAAATTTATTTATTTAATTTAATTAACATAATTATTCTCCCCACAATTAAATATGTTTTTATGAAAGTATCTCTAGGGTTAACTACATAACCCTAGGATCATTGAGAGTATTTTGTTCCACCTCTCTTTGGTGAATCGTAATCAAACAACGTTAAGACACCGGATTCAGGAAGATCGAGGTGTAGAGAATGCAACAACCCCTATCATTAATTGGATATTGCATTCTTCATTTAAAAATGATCGAAATCCAATTAGGACTCATCAGTTTTTTGATTCTGCGCAAATTTATTACTCTGAATGGCCCGAAGGCCTTCATTTTTATTGATTTTTGATAACCCCCTTTCAAGGGATGAGGTGGGAACCCTTACAAGGCCCATAGGCTCAGAGATTACAAGGCTCGTAGTCTTAGGAGATTACATGACCCGAAGGACTTATGGAATTCAACCAGACTAAATACAAGGAACTGCCCCTCCCCAGTATATGCATCATGATAGTAGCTCTCCAATTGATTAAACTATCGAGCATAATCATCTTCTTATCTTTGATCTACATCAATTAGGAACCTTTTCATGCACCAGTGTACCGAAATTAAATTTTTTATTCGATTTTTAGTTGTTTTACCATGAATTCTCACCCAAATATCCTCAATTGTATGTATTAGTGAAGAAGTTATGTTCAATTAATTATTACACATTTTTTCCTATTCTTTTCTCCTCCATTATTTTCATTATTAACCAATTAACCAATGGGGTCTCAGTTCGACATTTTTGGGAAGGATTGAGCCTGATTGGACCATGGAATCACTATGTATTTTTGTGCGATGAATGATTTGGTAAATTAAAGATGAAAAGGGATGAATTTTTGAATAATGAGTGATAGTTTTTTGGATCTTGGATCAGATACAATGAAGGTGTGGTATGGGTTATGAATGAGGTGTGTGGGGTGTGCAGAAAATCCCCATGGATGAATGGGAATCTGATTTCAAACCATATGATGGGAAAAAAATACAATAATAGTAAAGATACAATGATTTTGGGAGGTTTCCTGGTGAGATATGAAGTGTCATACTCAGATATGGAACCCCGTTCTATATCTAACTTTCTTGAAAAATCCCAACAACATTGCATGTACAAGGATGAACGCATGTTGTGTAGTACCCCTATAGCTACGGTTCAAGGGTTTTAGGAAAGTAAATTATCATTAGCTGTGTGACTAGTTAATATTCCATGTGAACTTACCCAGGTGGAAATCCAAGTTTTGGAGCACATTGACGGGTCCCCATGAGGAAGAAAATGATGTTTAATAAAGTACACGAACAAGGTTAAACATTACAAGGACATGACCAGAGGAATGGGCAGGACCCCGGGTGGATGAGGCATGTCATGTAGTCCACCTACATGTTGTGAAGTGATTTACAGTAAGTGATTCATGTACTATAAGGTACATATCCAGGTATTAGTATAGGACCTAATGCCATGTGGGTCCCCAACACATCATGTATCTCTTCTTCCTTTATGAGAAACCTTCAACCTCTAGTATCTCCATCATTTGGAATCGTATTTTGGCCTAAAATTATCATATCTTATGTTTTCTCTATGTAGAATGATATGGTTGAATCCATAGTGGATATTGAGATATGATGTGTAATTTTCCAATCTTGAAGCTTAATTAGGTGGAGCTCGACGGCAGTAGTGATCAGGCAGGATTGTCAAAAGGATCATAATGGAACCCTCCTTCTAGGTAGGGCATGGTTCCTCTATAGACTATTATAGTGGCACCCTCTTATTGATATAGGGTATGGGTCCTCTACCTATCCACTGAGTGGAACCCCCCTATGGATTTAGTGATTGGGTCCTCGATTACTTGAGTGGAACCCTACAACTGGACTGGGCATGGGTCCTCGACTATGTGAGCGGCACCCTTTTACTGGGTAGGGCATGGGTCCTCTATCTTATATCTGAGTGGAACCCTCATGTGGAGTCTGGGAATGGGTCCTCGGTTACTAGAGTAGAACCCTCTAGTCGAGCTAGGCATGGGTCCTTAACTACAAGAGTGGCACCCTCCTACTGGGTAGCGCATGGGTCCTCTATTTATTATCTAAGTGTCACCCTCGAACTGGGTTGGTCATGGGTTCTAAATTGAATACTTGTCTGCAACCCTCCTATTTGTTAGGAAATGGGTCCTATAGAAATATACTATGTGGCACCCACTTATTGTACCAGGGCATAGCTCATTTACCTAGATGTTGTGGACCCTCAACTATGTGTCACAATAGAGAGGTGTGGATTGACTTGGATATCTCTACAGAAATACTTGTGAGATAATGGGAATCATTGATGGAATCTTATAATTGTGGGAACACTTTTCCTAGGCTAGGATTTGAGATAGAGATACCCTTATCTCTCATCTGGGTTTCTTTGGTTTGAGCATATATATTTATATCCATGTCATTGGTTTTGTACTCTCTTAATTTGGGTTGAATTATATATTATATATATTCTTATTATGTTTATTACTTCTCCCCCTTCAGCTTTTGGGTAATCCTACTGGGTATGTATATAATCACCCATGCATGGGCTTTTCTCGCACATGTCATGTCTTATACAGATGACGGATAAGTTGGTAGTGACTACATAGTTGAATAGGGATACCTGGTATATTGGACTTCATATAATGGTCGGATCTTAGAGATCAAGAGTTGGTCTATCTTAGAATTTTTACTTTCTAGTTTTTCAGTTTGGGATATCTTTCTGATTGGAAGTGTATTTTTCCCTTTACATTCAGTTTTCAATATCGTGCTCTTGTACACCCTATAATTTTTCACATGCATGGTTATATTATTGATATTGAATTTTTTATTATTATTCATCTTCAATTTTTCTTTGATAATGATGGGTGTATCCATACAGATACATTAGTAAAAGTTCTACCATGTTAGATATTCCTTTCAGTGCTTTTTAACAGCCCTTGGCCTATAGAGGTGGGATTGGGGTAGTTACAGCTCGATCCCTATTGGGTTGGGTCATAAAAAATAGGTATCAAAAGTGGTTTGATCTTTAGGATGGTGTTCGGATTACTCCCCTTATGAGGATTTGGTTGGGATTTAGGGAAACAATGTAAAAGTGTTTCAAGTGTGGCTTTCAGCCTAGAAAATATAGTGTTGGTGTGGAAGCCTACATATCTATTCACTAGGACCTTGGCTACCTTATTGTCAACATGGCATACTGATACATTGGTTATAGGGATAAAATGGTACATGAATCATATAGTATTAATTATTTTCAATTTCCTTCTTGATTTAGATCCCCATTGTGTGTGTGTGTGTGTATTTATAATCATTTAACTGTGTTACATCTTGAATAAATTTTTAGGATGCCTCTATAATGACATCCATCCAAGTTACCAGTTTTGGATCGTATAATAATCTGATGAGTGATGAGGCCTCGGTTAAGGGTTCATCCTAGGAGATCTTTCCTCCAGATAGATAGTTGTCATCACCTTCACCTATTGAGAAGTATATCATACTAGAAAGGCAGTATGAGGATGTGTGTATAATGAGTTCACTCTATTAGTTCAAGTGCCATAGCCTTCTAAGGTTCTTCGATGATATAGATACCCAAGAACCATAGGATTTCCTAGAGTTAGTTTCCCATGTTTTTAGGATTATCTGGACACTAAAGGATTGGGTGGTTATACTGGAATCTATCATTTTCCATAGAGTATTTGAACACTAGTGGAGTCTTGTTTCACAAATGCAAGATGAGTTGACACTCACATGGCCTGACTCCTTGCATCTGTTCTATGAGGATTATTATCCCTCATGTTTGTGCTCAGTTTGGATTCATGAGATTCTAGAGCTACAATAGGGAGGGATGATGGTGGCTGATTATGCTACGAGGTTCAAAAACCTTATGCGTTACTCCCTTGGTATGATCTAGGATGGCTACTTCCAAGCATGAAAGTTTTACTAGGGACTTTGTAAATATATTTGTGCTAGTGTAGTACCCTTGTGCATGAACACCTATGCTAGGGTATTGGAGAGGATTCCAATGAGAGAGATATACCTATTATAGGGAAAATAATATATTGGATATGGTAGTGGGCTTCATAGGGTTGAGTCTTCTCCAGCATCTAGAATACACTAGTAGATAGGATCTAGACACAAAAGATCCTCCTAGGATCAAGCTCGGTAATATGGTTACGGGCATCACATAGGACCATGGTTGCATGTATAGGTTTGGTTTAATGAATGTGATGGGATAGGTCACATGGAGTGTGACTTCTAAACCTTACATGATGATGAGTGTAGGAAGATAGCATATGGATAGATATGACAGAGGCATCTCCATGATCAAGGATATTTCATGCAATGGTAGGGTGGCCCCCAAGGAGGCAGAGATGGTAGAGGGGTAGTTGGATCTCTAGGTGAAGCTATGGGTGGTGGAAGATGATAAGATATCCTTCCACCACCACCACCAAGAATCCCACATCCAGATCTAGAAGCTAGTAGTCAAGGCTGTAGACATCAACAAGCGATGGATGCTTATGACCCACTAGTGTACAAGATGATTAGAGGTACGATCTATGTTTATTCTAATCTTGACTCAGTATTAGTAGACACATGTGTGAGTCATTAATTATATCTTAACTCTTGGTGCAAGAGATAGATCTCCTAGTTGAGGCTTTATCCCAACAGATTTTTCTTGAGGTTTCTATGGGGAATGATTCTTCTATATATTTTATCTATCGATAGTGTGAGATATTTCTTGGTGGAGGGAGGTTCTCATGGGAATTTTTGGTTCTCGTGATGTAACCCTAAAAATTCATCTTGGTTATGGATTTGTTTTCAACATTCTAAGCCCAGATTGAATGTCACTATAGATAGGTTATATTCCTTCACATTGATGGGATGAGGTTCTCCTTTTCGGGTGAGAGAGATCTCATGGCGGGATGAGTGGGTTTTTTGAGTAGGAGGTTGCAACCCATAACACATAAGTTAGTGAGTATATCATATGGTGTAGAAGGATCTTAAGAATCTTGATTCCTTCATTAATGGTTTATTTTATTGATTCCTTCCATAAGGATGTTCTAAGACTATATCCAAAGCAAGATATGGTTTTTTTTGTATTGACTTGCATCCTGGGACATCTTTGATATCTTCTATGGCATATCATATGGACCCTACTAAGATTTAGGAGATGATTTTGTAGTTGGATAACCATTGAGAGTAGGGTTTCATCAGACTCAATGTTTTCCCCCTAGGTAGCTCCGTTGTTCTTTGTAAAAAAAGTGTACAGGATGTTGTGGATTTTTGTGGATTATCATCACCTAAACCAAGCCCCGATATAGAAAAAGTACCCATTTTCAAATATTGATGACCTCTTTGAATAGTTATGAGGTCAAATATGGTCCTCAATGATCGACTTCAACTCTTACTACCACCAGTTGAGAGATGAAAAGGTTGATATTCTGAAGCTGGAATTATGATGTCGCTATGAGTACTATGAGTTCCTAGTGATTCCCTTCGGTGTAAATAATTCCCTCCCCTATTTATGGATTTGATGAGAGGTTTTTTCATCTATACTTAGTCCATTTTTTGGTTGTATATAACGTCTCGGCCTTGGTTCTACACACTGTTTCCCTGAGACAATCGGTCACATGACCTCGGGCGCACCTCCCTATATTCCAGAGGCTACCGACTAGAAGCAAGGGTCTAATATCAATCATGGGGTGACTATACCCCATTTTTATCAAAGTAATACACTTGAATAAATAATAATAGACAATAACCAAATGATATAACAATAACTATAGAAAACCAATACCATAAGATGACCAAAACTAGAGGCACAATTTAAAAACTAAGTAGTAGATATTCTATGCTAAAGTACGTTCCAAGTGTTGAAATGAAAACCCAAAGTCAAAAACACTAACGAATCCAAAGAATGTTCTAAATCATGTATGGTTCTATTAACCATGCTACATCCCAAATCATCCATCAAACATAGGGCCTTTGCCCTTATCCTATCCAGAAAATATTAAATCTATTTGGGTACCGATCAGGCAGCTCGAGTAGGGTGTTAGTACAACTCAGTAAGTCACCACCAATGGCATATAAAAAAATATCCAGTCAATAATGGTGTATATTTTGTATAAAGAATAAATTACAAGCAATAAAGAAAACAGTTTACATTTATTCAATTACTCTATATTTGACCACATAACGCCTAGGTTCTCAAGTACACCCAAACCTTAATACCTGCTTCGGCCCATGTCAGAGTTTGAACTATTTCATACATTTAATTCACAAATCATATAAAAAATGGGATTTAATTGTACATTTCATTTCAATTTATAATATGTCTAATTGGAACCATATTTCAATGATAATCTTTTGGGTGCAGAATAACATTTCTAGGACCCCATGAATATTTGGAGCATCAGTCCCTATCTCACACCTCATGGGTATTTTGAGAATCAATCTACATCTCATTCAATTTTCATGCATGACTTTGGTCTAGAACACCATGTCTATGACCCCATGGTTATTTGGTGTGTCAGCCCATATCCCATATCTTATTTATCAATCAATGACATATATCACATATATCACAATATTACATTTTTCACAATATCACATCAATCAAGATTAATCAATATTAATCCCCTTAACACATTTCACAATCATAATCATTCATTAATTAATTCTATAATTAAATAATTCAAGTCCATTATTTAATTGAAAAATTAATTAATCACACCAAATTCCTTTAATTAATTCAATATTTAACTAATCACATTTATCCCATTAATTAACTCAATAAATAATTAATCACATTTATACTATTAATTAATTTGGTAATTAATAAATCACCATAAATGTTTTCAATACTCCCATAATTAATTCCAGTAATAAATTATTCCCAAATCTCACAATTTAAACATTCCAATAATTAATTCAAAAATTAATTATTCCCAATTCACAAACACAATATCTAACCAATTAATTCAGTAATTGATTATCCTAATTTCAAAATACTAATATATAAATAATTAATTTAATAATTAATTATCCCAATATCATAATCACATTATTCAATCAAATCCCCAATACCTTAATTAATTAATTTACCACGTTAATTAAATCAATTTAGAAGTTTCCAATTGCGAAAAAGACTCTATAAATTCTACAATTACATACACTTAATAGAAATAATGACTCTCGGATTTGAAATATAGACCACCAATCGCAATTTTTTAATGAGAGATCACCTAATGGAAATCTCCAATTTTAATGGAATAACGACATTGCATGAGATCTGGATCGAAAAAATAAATCCACTATTGAAAAAATAAAGATCCCCTAATTCTAGATCTAGATCCACAATTCCTAGATCTATATCCAATAATATCTTTATATCCAACAAAAAACGTGGAATTAAAACCTTTACTGAATTAAAGAAGTATGAGAAAGATAAAGGAAAATACATGGGATGATATCATCTTACCGGGAAGGGTGCATATCATCAATCCAAACTTCAAATCATGAATAAGGGAAGTTAAAATGGCTTGAAATTTTTTAGGAGGGCTCAAAAACTATGAAATAAATATTAGGGTTGAATAAAGTCAATTTGAGATTAAAATGGGTCTCAAAAAAATTAAAATAAATTTTAAGGTGAATAAAAAACCCACACACATTTTTCTGGGATGAGGCGCATGGTTTCCCCTTTTATGGTGCATGGTTTTAAAAATTGTGGGCAAACTGTGTAAATACCCTCTATTTGGGTTTGTATGGTTTCATGGGTTGGGGTGCACGGTTTGGGAAAACTATGCGGAAACTGTGCACGGGCTTTCCTTCTGAAATGTTCAATTTTCACCCAAACGCAACCCATGGTACCACCCAAACAAAAATTAATCAAAATTAGAAAAAAGAGTACCTGTAAACAAGCCTGATAAATCTTCAAAAAAAAGTTAGGATCTTATAATCTCCCCACCTTATAACAGCTCATCCCCAACTTGTACTTCCAAGAATATCTATGATTATGAAGTAAAAAAGATCAGACCGCTGATCCCACATATCTACTTCTCTCTACAAATTTTCCTCCTACACACATCCATGTTTCCATAATACACAAACTATCAGCACTGTATTTCCATGCAACACTTTCTCACTGTGATCCAACACACATTTTGGATGCTCCTCAAAGGACGCATCAGTATCAAGATCAACATCATTCACATCATTCACATGAGAAGGGTTAGGGTAATACCGCCAAAGTTTTGATACATAGAAAATGTTGTGCATATCCCTGTATCTGTGTGGAAGATCTAATAAGTAAACCACCGAAATGATTCTCTCCACAACCTCTAACGGTCCAATGAACCTAGGAACCAACTTACCCTCTCTCCATATCCTATAGTGACCCAATATAGGAAACACATGAAGGAATAAATGATCACCCTATGTAAACTCTAGGGTTCATCATCGCCTATCGTCATACAACTTCTATATACTCTAATACATAACCATCTGCTTCTGAATCATCTGTACCTACTCTAATGTCTCTTATAAGAGACTCGATCCTAACAACTCCGACTCACCTACCTCCATCTAGTATATAGTTTATATATATGGCTTTCCATAAATAGCATCATATGGTTCCATCTGAATAGTTTACTGATAACTATTGTTATAGGAAAATTCCACAAGCACCAGGTGATTCTCCCAAGACCCATCAATGTCTAGAACATACACTCATAGCATATCCTCAAGCACCTATATATTACATTTCTTTTATCCATATATCTGTGGGTGGAAATCTATAAAATAAAAACCTTTATACAATAACATTATCTAATACCTTATAGAATAAAGAAGTAAAACTTGAGTCATGGTCTGAAACTATAGTATGTGGTGCCCTGTGCAGATGGACTATCTTTCGAACATACAGTTCTCTAAACTACTCCACTAATAATGTCTCTCATACTAGTAATAAATTCTATACTTTTATCAAATAGTCCAAAATAACCCAAATATTTTCATTCTTCTAGGGAAGCCTTGGGATACCCACCACAATATCCATAGTAATATCATCCCACTTTTATTTCGGAATGATAAATGACTATAGTAAACCTCTAGTTCATTGATGCTTGGAATTAACCTTATGAAAGGTGTATCATCGTTTCATGAACCATATTATCTATTTTTTCATGATCCTCCACCAAAACTATCATCATAAGTCACATTACATTTTTTTCACACCTATATGCACCGCCACTTTGACACATCAAACTCACGCATCAACTCTTCCTACAAACTCATAGGCACAACAACCTGATTCCTGAAATAGATGATCTCATCCTTGTCTATGATCCAATCTGAAGGTGACTCCCCACCTTTAAGTATTTCCCTCAAGGTCGAGCACTCTATATCCTCATACTACATATCTTTAATCCTCCTCAAGAGTGAAAAATCCACTGAAATTGATACAAGATTCATTAGCTCTTGACTCTCCTAAACCACCATGTGCATCTCAGCTAGTAAATTCATCATTTTCCACTCATCACTAGACTCCTAAACTACCTGATTCTATGTTTTTCTTCTCATAGTGCCAGACACATTGTTTCCCTTCATAGATGTATATACTAGATCAAAGTCAAATGACTGCATATAATCAACCCATCTCCGCTGTCGAATATTCAAATCTCGCTATGAAAATATGTACTTCAAGATCTTATGATCTATATATATAGTAAAATTTTTGACCAACAGATAATGTCTCCAAAAAATAAATTCATAAACCATTGATGATAACTCGAGGTCATGTGTAGGGTACTTCCATTCATGTGGCATTAACTACAAAAGACCCATATAAAACAACTCAATATCCCTACATCATTATTTCTTTGATTTCGATCCTAGAAGAATAACAATATATTGTGTACTCCTCACATGGATTAGGTCGGATCAAGATTGGTTTCATTGTAAAATTATTATTCATCTCCTGGAATCAATTCTAGCATGATTTTGACCATTCCAACTTTATCACCTTCTTGGAAAATCTTGATAGCGGTGATATCATTCCAGAAAAGTCATGTATGAATCTCCAATAATATCTAGATAACCTCAAAAAGCTATGGATATTGAAAATTTTCTTTGGATTCTCCCAATATAAAACTTCATGTACCTTCTCTTGGTCCACTGACACACCTTCCTCCGAGATGATGTGACCCAAGAAGTGTACCTGATCAAACCAAAACAAACACTTAGATAGATTTTCATATAGATTATTCTCTCTAAATGTACTCAAGCTGATTTCAATATATTGGGAATGATTTTAATGAGTCTCGAAGTACACCAATATGTCATCCACAAACACTATAAAAAACTTATCCAGATATATATGGGATAGTTTTTTCATCAAGGCCATAAACATTGTTGGTGCATTCGTCAACCCAAACAGCATTATGAAGAACTCATATAGGTTATACCTTCTTAATAAACTTAGGGTTTAGGAAACACATCCTAAAAAAGATTCATTATGTGTGGGATTACCTATTATTTCTCACCCCCATCATCCAGAAACAAACTTTCAACCTGGAATATGAGCTCCCAGTTTTTTAGTAATTATCCCTGATTGACTTGCCTAGATATCCCACTCTCCACAATATATATATTTTTCACCCTCAAGAGATGTAAAATTCACTCTCCTATAGTAACATTATATGTGGGATCAGTATGCTACTACCCATCCCATACCCAAAATTAGGTCAAAGCCTAACATATCTAGAATATAGAGATCCCACAAAAAACAATACTCCCCAACCTCAAGAGAACGCCCCTTTTTCAAATAGATATCTCTTGACCATACTCCCAACTATGTATCTATCGTAATAACCCCACTCACGAACTTTATAACCACGTTCAAGACATTACCAAGTTGTGCAAAAATAAAATAATGAGGGACACCAGTATTAAATAAGGCTCTGGATAACGTTGAAGCTATATGAATAGTACCTCACACTATCAATGGTCTAGCATCTCTATCCATAAGTATAGGCTAAACTCTGTGTAATTGTCCTACCCCTCTTTATTATGATGTGGTCTGAGCTCCCTAATCTACACCACTCTACTGTTATGGGCACTCTTCCCCTAATGTACATTTTCCACTACCTTTACAACCATGTCCAGTAGAACTCCAACTACCACACTGATATGGTGTAGAATATCCCTTTCCCGCACCCTTGTTTTGTCTATCCCCTTCATCACTACCCATATATCATAGGTTCATGAAAAAAATTGTAGATGTCCCATCCTTCCACAGGCCTGGAACTCTATTGGTGGTTGGCGATAATGTTTAAGAAAGTGTCTCGGACTACCAAACTATCAGAAAATAAAACATTTAAGAAACTGATTAATTTATTCCTCAATATAGCTACCCTTCTTCTAGTTGCTCATCTCATAATGATGTTTTATAATCTTAGAATTCATAACTTCTGATCATCTGGAGGAAACCACCTATCCTCCACTGGAATCCTCCCTCGGGTTTCCCTCACATATGAGTTCCTAATTTAGTACTTCTAAAAACTTATTTAATATGAATATATTAACCTGAGACTTTATATCACATTTAAGAACATCCTAAAACCTTGTAACCACAATATCCTCATCTCCTAAAAATTATGGAATAATGTAGTAAAAATATATAAAACTTCTATCGTAGTCCATCATAGACATACTAACCTGATTCAACCACATAAACTCATTTTTTCTCTCCTTCCTAAGCATCTCAGGGTAAAGTTCCTCCAATAACTTCTCCTAAAATTCCCTCCAATACATAGTCTCTATCTAGACATATCAAGTTTGGATGTCCCACCATCACTTCACTTGACTACGTAACATGTATGCTTCCAATTTTACTCTCTTCTCAGCAAGAATCTCTAAGTGGTCAAGTGTAGTATGGATATACTCAATCTAGAACTCAACTGCCTCAAGTCCACCCTCTATAGTGAAATTTGGAGGGTGTTGTAACTGAAACTCCCATATAAGGTTAGAAATTCTTTTCACAACCTGCCCTGGGTCTCTTTCCATAAACTTTATGGAGAGAGAAAAGTTCTCTCGGAACATCTCTCCAGCTTCCTCACTCGGCACTATCGGTGACTCAGGTTCCATCTCTAGAAGATCAACCATAGCCATGTCCTTCTATCATCCTCTCAGCAAGCATCATCAGGGAGGGATAACTCTATAATTTCAAACACACATCTTAGGACACATAAAAATCCTTTATCACATTTACATAAAAGGAAATCAAAATAGGGCACAACAAGTCTTTTTTCCAAACCCTTCCACATAGTCAAAACTGAGGCACTAACACTACCCTTAACCATCTTACATCTAGGTTATGGTTATAAACAGGGTAAACTCGTTATAAATTAGAGTTTCTCATTAGAAAACTATTTATTATCATTTTTCATCATTTTAAAGTTCTAAATTTCATATTGGGTACATTCTCAATTCAATTTCAGAAGAAAGGAAAAAATATTTCAAGTTAATCAATTTAAATAACATTGTTTTTATACATGCCTAAAATGATGCTTGTCACAATCAATCCTGAGTGCCTAGAATGATGAATTCATACTCAACTCTCATTACTTACTAGGCCATGATTCAAAAATCATAAAATATCAACATCAATAATCACATCACACAACAATTTCATCTACAAAAATTAAATAATATTCATCTCTAATAGAAAACAATAATAACAACAATCCCACCCTAGGTACTTGGGTTTTCCTCAATACATGGGTAATATAATACCATGCATGAGCACATAACTAAGGAAACAATATTTCTAGTCTCATGTATACCTTTCTGAAATAGTAAGAAAAAATAAAAAAGAAAACAAAACTCCTTTGTTACCAATTTGTAACATCTCATCCTGTTTTTCACACACCAGTGCCTCAAGACAGTTCGTCATAAGACCTCAAGCATGCCTCTCTATATAATAGAGGTTGCAGACTGGGAGAGAGGGTCTAAAATCAATCATAGGAAGACTATATTCCCTTTTTATCATATTAATACACCATTGGAAATAATAATAGATAATAGAAAATTGATATAACAATAAACATAGAAACGAATACCACAAGTTGACCAAAACTGGAGTCACAATATCAAAATTGAACATTAAATATTCTATGTTAAAGTACATAACAAGTGTCAAAATGAAAACCCGAAGGTAAAGACACTGATGACTCTTAAGAAAGTTCTAAATCACATCTAATTCCCTCAGCCATGATCCATCCCAAATCAGTCATCTGACATAGGTCCTTTTCCCTTATCCTATCCCACTAACATTAAATCTATTTGGGTACCGATCAAGAAGCATGAGTAGGGTGTGAGTACAACTCAGTAAGCCACCACCAAGGGAATCTAAGACAATATATAGTAAATATCAATGTGTGAATTTTTATAAATCATAAATTACAAGTAATAAAGTAAACTATTTACATTAATTTAATTACTCTTTATTTAACCACATAACACATGGGTTTCTAATGACACTTGAACCACAATAGTTGTTTCATCACATGTCGAAGTCTGAATCATTTCCCACTTTCAATTCACAATTCAGTTAACAAATGGTATTTCATTATCCATTTCATTTCACATTATAATATGGATAATTGGGACCATTATCCAATGTCGATATTTTGGGTGTAGAATGCCTTTTCTGTCTCCCTATGAGTATTTGGAGCATCAATCTTTCTCTCACATCTCATGGATATTTGGATCATTATTCCATGTACCATCCTATTTGAATGCATTCATTGGGTCTATAAATCCATGCCTAGTACCCCATAGGTATCTGGAGTATCTTTCTATGTCACATGCCCAATTTATCAATCAATCACATATATCACATATATCACAATATCACATGTTTCATAATATCACATGTTTCACTATATCACATCAATCAAGATTAATCAACATTAATCCTCTTACCACATTTCACCATCACAATATTTCATTAATTAATTCTATAATTACTTAATCCAAGTCCATTAATTAATTCAATAATTAATTAATCACATCAATTTCCATTAATTAATTAAAAAAATTATTAATCACATTAATCCCATTAATTAAATCAACAATTAATTAATCACATTTATCCCATTAATTAATTAAATAATTAATTAATCACTATAAATGATTTCAATACTCCCATAATTAATTCCCACAATTAATTATTCTCAAATCCCACAATTTCAAAATTTTGATAATTAATTCGACAATTAATTATTCCCAATTAACAATCACAATATCTAGATAATTAATTCAGTAGTTAATTATACTAATTTCTCAATCCCAATATATCAATGATTAATTTAACAATTAATTATCCCAATATCATAATCAGATTATTCAATCAAATCCCTAATCCCTTAATAAATTAATTAACGAAATTAATTAATACAATTTAGGAGTTTCCAATTGCTAAACAAACTCTAGAAATTCTACAAGTACAAACACGTAATAGAAACTATTACTATGGTATTTGAACAATATACCACCTACCTTAATTCTTTGATGATAAATCACCCAATGGAAATCCCCAATTTAAATAGAATAATGATGTAGCATGAGATTCGGATCTAAAACCAAAATCCAAGATTGAACAAATCATGATAGCTTAATTCTAGATCTAGATCCAAAAATCCTATATATAGATACAAAAATATATCTATATCCAATAAAAATCAGGGAAGAACAAATTTTAATTGATGGAATATATATGGGAAAGAGAAAAGAAACTACATGAGATGAGATCCTCTTACCATGAATGTTGTAGATCTTTAATCAGTGGATTAGAATCATGAATAACAGAGGTTTTTATGGCTTGGAATCTATATTTAGAGCTCCAAAATCTTAAATGAAACATTAGGTTGAATGGGAGTTGATTAGGGAATAAAATGGGGGCAAAGTAAAGTTTATAATAAATTTTTGGGTGAATTAAAAACTCACGAACGATTTCCCCTAACTGTGGACCTTAACAGTTAACCTATTATAGGGGTGCATATTTCTCCTATAAGGGTTAAAAATATAAAAAACCATGCATCATCTATAAAAATACCCTATATTTTTGTTTGAACAGTTTGTTGGGATGGGGCCCACAATTTTGGAAAACCATGTGACAACCGTGCACATGCCCTCTTTCTTAAAAAATTCTCAATTTTTACCCAAATTCACCCCAGGGTACAATCCATACAACAATTACACAAAATTAGAAAAAAGGTTACTTATAAACAAGCTGGATACATCTTCATTAAAGGTCAACATCTTACATTTTCTTTATTGACGATAGACTCATATACTATGCAATGAAGGAGGATCATGAAAATCACTTAAGGATGTTCCAAGATTTTCTTCTAGAGTAACAACTTTATGGTAATATCTCTAAGTAAAAGTTATATATTCATGAGGTTCACTTACTAGGTAATTTCATTTCTAAGTAGGTTTTATCCATGGATCTAGTAAATATCAATGAAGTGCTTACTTGGGATCCCCCCCCCAATGTGTCATAGGTGTGGAGTTTTCTTGTCTTGGAAGGGTACTATAAGAGGTTTGTTGCATAATTATTCAGGATTGAAGCTCCTTTGACCACTCTTATGTAGGGAGGGTATTTTTTTACCTAGACTGAATAGTGCTAGAGTTCCTTTGAGGAGTTGAGATTGATGATGAAATGTGCTCCAATTTTGATACTACTGGAGGAGGGTGTGGATTACGTAGTGTATTATGATGCCTCAAGAGATGGTCTTGGTTGTGTGTTAATGTAGTGGTAGGCATTAATCACTTATGGGTCAAGGTAGTTGAGACCCCATGAACAAAATTATGTGACTCATAACCTAGAGCTATCAGTGGTAGTTTTTTCTTTGAGGATATGGAGGAACTATCTTTTGGGAGAGTGCTTTGTGGTTTACTCAGACCATCAGAGTCTTAGGTATGTCTTCGTGAGGAGAGATCTAAACATGAGGTAGAGGTTTTGGATGGAGTTCTTGAAGTAATATAACTTTGAGATAGTCTTTACTCTTGGGAAGGGTAACTTGGTAGAATATTATCTTAGTAGGATGCCCAAGGCTTGTTTACAGTAAGAGGATCTTGATCAGTTGACTTCCTTACAGCTATCCCTAGTTGAGGAGGAGGGTGTAACTTTTCTTTAGTTGATGGTGCTGACTCCTCCTCTTAAGTGTGTGAGAAGAGTCCCAATTGGGATACATATTCTGTGAGGTATTTTGTGACTAGATATCCTTAAGAGATTCACTAGATGTATTTTATGAAGGATTGAATCATGTCATCCTTTTTTAGGGATGGATGGTGGTCCTAGTCATGATACGAGAGGATGTGATGAGAGAGTTCCAAACTTATCCTTTGGATGAAAATCTTGGTGTTCAGAAGATGTAAAAAGACCTTCAGTGGTAATTTTAGTGGGCCTATATGAGACGGAGCATGGCTATGTTCATTTCACAGTGCCTCACCTGTTATCAGTTGAAGGATAAGAACCAGGTTCTAGATGGTTTTTTATATCCCCTAGAAATCTAGGAGTGGAAATGGGATAGAATATCCATATACATGTTGACATGGATTCCACAAACAGTGAGAAGGCATGATGCCATTTGGGTGATAGTTGACCAACTCATGAGTTAGGTTCACTTTCTAACTGTTAGGAAGCAGAGTTTGGTGGAGATTTTGGGGAAGTTGTGCATACATGAGATTTTTCACCTTCTTGGGGTGCCCTCGACTGTTTTCTCCGATCACAATAAATGATTCATGTCAATGTGGTATAGGGGGTTATATAAGTAATTCGGGACCTAGATGAGGATAAGTATATCCTTGCACCCCCCAAAAAAATGGGAAGACTGAGAACACTATCTTGGTGTTGGAGGATATGTTGAGGGATTTCATGTTATACTTTAGTCAAACCTAGGAGGATCACTTTCCCTTAATAGAGTTTTCTTATAGAAATAACTACCACTATACTATTGGCATGACATATTTTGAGGAAATATACGAGAGACCTTGATATTAACCCATGTGGTGGATAGACATCATTGAGGCATATCTTGTGGGTTCATATATGGTGAAGATGATAATAGAGAAGGTACTAGTCATCCATGAGAATATGAGGACATCCCAGAGTAGGCATAAATCTTACACAAGTCAACATAAAAGGCCCTTGAAGTTCGAGTAGGGAGACCATTTTTTCCTAATAGTCTCCCTATGATGAGGATTACAGAGGTTAGAATGAGAAGAAAATAAATTCCCAAGGTTAATGAGGTTGTAACAGATCTTTTATAGGTTTGTTTAGGTTTCTTACCACCTCTCTTTACATTCATAGTTGGATCGGGTTCATGAAATCTTCCACATATCGTAGCTGAAATGATAGGCGCATGACCCCCTGAAATTAATTGACTAGGGAGAGATGTTCATCAAATATTGATCAACTTTTTAAGATAACTTGGTGGTAATTAGGGATTGGTAAGAAAGTACCCTTCATAGAGATACCATCCCCTTTGTTCTGAGGTTGTGGTAGCACGAGAGTATGTAGGAGAGCTCATCAGAGAAGGAGAGACAGTTTCTGGCTCAATATCCTGAGCTTTTTGTATGGTTTTTACTTTTCATGGTCAAGAATATTGAAAGAGGAAATGATATAGAGACCATATTTTTTCCTTTTAATACTTTTAAATATTTATAGATATATTTTTTGATCTATTCACTTAGACGATGGGTGATTCTAAGACTCAGTGTTCCAAAAATTAATTTTATAAAAATATTAAATATTTTTTATATTATGGACACATATTTTATTAAATAAAATGGATAAATATGAAAAGGAATCTTAGATCAAAAATTTTAGACCATTTTTGTGTCTGTAATGTGAGGTTTACCCTAAGCACGACCTAAAATTGGTAGGTGTGGGGAATTCATGAAAAAGAGGCCATGGGTAGATGTGTTAAGTTAAATAAATAATTAAATATATTAATTTAATTTAATTAACCTAACCCTTTTCCCCTTAAATACACTTTTATGGAAGGATCTCCAAGGTTAGTTGTATAACCTTGGGATCTCCGAGAGGATTTCCTTCCACCTCTCATTGGTTAATCGGAATCAAACAACATCAAGACTCTAGATCCATGAATATCAAGACACAATAAAGGTTATGAACCCTCTCATTCGTTGTTGGGTGAATTATTAATCAAAAATCAATCCAAATATAGGTATTTATAATCAATTTCTGGATTCCTCTCTAATTGGTTAAACTATTGAGGATGATCATATTCTTATCATGGATTTCATCAATTGTGAACCTTTGCATGCGCCTGAGTACAAATTTTAAATTTTTTATTCAATTTGTAGATGTTTAACCATGTTTTCTCACCCAAATATCCTTAATTGTATGTGTTAGATAAGAACACTTAGACAAAAGATTATCGAATATTTGATTCTTGTTATTTTCCATAACTTTTCTTTGAGTTCTTCTCTGATTAACCTATGATATTTTGGTTCAACGTTGCCCGGTAGGATCGAGCCTGATCGAACCCTTGGAATCATAGTGGATTAATTTGTGATGAACATTTTGGTAAATAAAGGATTAATATGGGTGAATTATGGAATAATGGGTGATAGTTTCATGGATTTGGGATCTGAGACAATGAAGGTGCAGAACGGGTGATAAATGAGGCATTTGGGGCATGCGGAAAATCCACATAGATAAATTAGAATCTGATTTCCTTCTATTGAATAGATAGAAATGAAAAAATGAAGGCAAGATACACTGATTTTGGGAGACTATGAATTAATATCCAAAGTGTCAGACACATATCTGGATTTCACAGGTGTTGATCTAACTTTCTGTAAAATTCAAAACTACACAACGTGTACATGGATGAATACACATCATGTATTACCCATACATCCATGATGCTAGGGTTTTGGTAGAGTTAGATATCACACACTATGTGAGTGGGTAACATGTCTTGTGACCCTCCTTAGGTGCACATGCCATGTGAAGGACCACATGGGTGAGTCCTTGTGTGAATGGGAACACTGTATACTAGAGTACACAGACATGGTAAAACTTTACACAGACACAGCCAGAGGCATGGGTAGGACCCCAGGAGGATAAGGTGCACCATGTAGTCCACATACACACCGTGTAGTATTACTAAACATCATGTAGTACTACAAGGTTGGTGATTCATGTACTGGTAGGGACACATAAAGGTATTAGTTTAATACCAAATGTTGTGTGGCTCCTATACATGTTGTGCATCCCTTCTTCCTTTATGAGTAACCTTCAACCTCCCATATATCCTTAATTTGGACTAGGTTTTTTACCTTTGAGTATCTTATACTAAGTTTTTCCCATATAGAACAAAATGGTGGCTTCCATAGTTTATTTTGAGATACAATATGAGATGTTTTGGGTGTGATTGTTATTTAGGTTATGCTTGACAACAACAGTGATCATGCAGGATCATCAGAGGGATTAGATCGGAACTCTCTTGATGGGAATGGCATGGGTCTTATATCAACTACTATATTGGAACCCTCATAATGGGATAGGTAATGGTTCCTCTACCTATCCACTAAGTGAAACCCTCCTGTGAATTCAGGTCATGTGTCCTCAATTAATAAAGAGGCACCCTCCATCTAGGCTGGGTATGGGTCCCCAACTATGAGAGTGGCACCCTCCTGTTGGGTAGGTAATGGGTCCACTATGTTTTATCTGAGTGTAAACCTTCTATAAAGTCAGGGCATGGGTTCTCAATTACTAGAGTGGAACCCTTCAGCTGGGCTGGGTATGGGACCTCGACTACAAGAGTGGCACCCTCCGGTAGGGTGGGTAATGGGTCCTCTATCTTCTATCTAGGTGGAACCCTCATGTTGGGAAAGGCATGGTTCCTCAAGATATATACTCAGTCAAACCCACCTATTGTATCAGGGCATGGGTCCTCTACCTACAGATTGTGGCCCATCAATTGTGTAGCACATTTAAGATGTGTGGCTTGACTTGGATTTCTCTTCAGATAGATGCACGAGATTTTGGGAAATGTTGATGGATTGTTGGAACTATTGGCACTCTTTTACGGGGATGGGTTGTTATATAGAAATCCTCTTCTCTCTCATTTGTCTTTATTTGGTTTGACTATATATATATATATATTAGTATCAATGTCATAGTATTTTTACTCTATTGCTTTGGGTTGATATGTCAATTGTCTATCTATTCCTATCATGTCTCCTACTTCTTCCCCTTTAGATTTTGGGGCATCCTATTAGGTATGTATATACTCACCCTTTCATGGGATTTTCCAACACATGTCATGTCTTATGAAAATGATGGACAGGTTGGTGATGAATATAGAGGATCATAGGGATACCCAGTGCATTAGACCACATAAGGAGGTTGGATATTGGAGATCAAGAGTTGGTCTCTCCCTATATTTTTAATTTCAAATTTATTCAAGTTAGGGCATCATTCTAGTTGGGCGTGTATTTTTTCCTTTACTTCAAATTTCCACTATCGTACTCTTGTACACCCTAGAGTTTTTCAAATGCATGTTTATATTCAAGATATTGTATGTTTTTATAACTATTCTTACACAATTTTCAATCAATATGGATGGATGTGTTCATACAGGTACATTAGGCAATGTCCTCTCATGTTAAATATTTCTTTTGGTGCTTGTTGCTAGCCCCAAGCCTATGGTGGTGATCTTGGGATAGTTGCAGCTGGATCCCTATTAGTTTGGGTCATAGTAACGTAATTTTTGAATTCATCAAGTAAAAATTAAATCAGGATAATTTTTATATATTTTTCTAAAAATGATGATTTTTGTGAATAGGGAAAAATACTGATTTTTCAAATACTCTCACTTTTATGACATTTTCATAACACAAGATTCATTTGAAATTTTATAAAAATATTGATAGAAAAAAATATATTCATAAATTAAAATGAATCAATTAAAATTAAAAATTTTAATTTATAAACCCCATGTTTACCATTTTGGAAAATTAATTAATATTTTTCTCTAATAAAAAATTGATCTATTTCTTTTAAATAAATACCCAAAAGGTGGAATTATATTTTTTGCTGATTTTAAAATCCAAGTAATTATTATTTAGTTAATAAAAACCAATTAATTTCCTATAAATCAACAAAACTGATAAATTTATGATAACCATAATTTTTATGCTTAAAAATACACTTTTTAAAAATTTAGTTTTTACACATTATGTGCACTAATATTAAAATTAATTTTTATCACTCCTGGAAATATTATTTTAATAAATATATTTAAAATTTGGGATTTTTAGGTGAAAATTATATAATAATTTCTATTTTATTTTTATCCATTAAAATTAAATTACTTATATAATAATTATTTACCATGATAAAAACCAAAAAATGGTAAAAGTGAAAAATATAAGAGTAAAAGGATTTAAAACGTATTTAAAAATATATCGTTGGGGATATTTTAACCTTTCCACTTCCCCCGCTCTATTGGATTCATTTGAAAATTGAATAGTGACTTTTTATTCTATATTATTACAAATATTTCACTTCTTTCCATTATAAAAGGCACCATCATTGCCCCACTTATCTTCACACTCTAAGATTATGATATTTGACAAACCTCTACCCAAATGACTCCACAAAACTCCTAGTAGTTTTCTAGAGGTTCCAGTATTATCATAATACCATTTATTAAATTATTAATCCAATTTGAAAATGAGCCCTTCTAAGGAATAAAGAAAATTTCTAAATTACTTCTTTTTCAATTCATTACCTATCCTTCATATTCTACCTCCACCAAATCTAATCTACCCTGTCAAAATAATTACAATGGTAGCATAATTATACTAAAATGTTGTTATGTTTATAGTATAACCATTTTCTACCCTCCTTCCTATATTATCTTAATAATATGAACGTATGAAAACTATACTACAAGTGGGGGTGAATTATAGTTCGAAATCAACTACATAATTTCATCCTTATCAGGAGTTAACAGTTTTGGAGTTACAAAAAAATTAATTTGTCCAAAATAAATGTATCAGTATTGTGAACTACTAATAAAACCATGAATACAAATAAAAGTAAAATTTAGAGTAATTGTATTTAATAAATGGTATTTTAAATTACAGATAGAATTAACATTCCTAGTGAAAATAGAAAATAAATTTTATTACATAAACTGATGTAAGAAATTCAGTTTAAATTTAAACAAGTTGATGAGAATATTATAAATATCACTTTTAAACTAAAGATAAATGTATATTTTTAGACCTGATTTGAGGTATCGTTGACTATAAACTAATTAAAAGATATATTATTATTAAAAGTCATAAGTTGGACTCTATATTCATAACCTTGGATCTTTGATCATCCAAATTTTTATTTCCCATACTACTACAATTGGTATCTCAAATTAACTTACAACTAAATAGGTATCCCGATTTACCTTCACTACTTAACCGGTATCTTGATCCTTCCTCTACTACAAACAGTAGCTTAGTATTTTACTTATTAATTGGTAGCTTAATTTTCCCACTACATAGCTAAAATCTTGATAAGGAAAATACAATAAGAAATGATAAAAAATTTTACAATGAAATCCTCACAAGAGTAAGCTCTTGAAAAATACACTTAGAAACAAAAAAAAATTGAATAAACAATAATCATTTAAAGACTTCAACAGATTATGTCTCTTGATGTTTTCTTGTAATGCTTTATTTATTCATTTATTATTATCCATGAGGTGTAATTCTATTTATAAAAAATCCTCCAATGACCTAATTCCACAAATATTAGGTTTAGTCGAAATCATATTTCTAGGAGATCACTATTCATTTTGAAATGCACTTGTCTTCTTTCCATATCTACTAATAATTTATTTCAGCACTTCGATGTTTCTTTTTATGTAAACCATACACTTTAACTATTGTGAAATTCATTATATTATCTAATTTCCATATATCAGTCCCATTAGTATTTTTTTAAACAGTAAGTTATTTTTACTTCATTAAATAGTTATATATAACTAAAAACATAAAATATAGAATAATAATCTTATGATAGATCAATTAATTAAATTAAGTGTTTTTTATATTAAAAACAGGTGAAGTTAACTCAAAGACTCAATAATCACCCCCTTTTTGAAAAACACAAACACTCAAAGAAAAATTTAAGAAATTTAAAAATAGTTCTTATATTAGTGAAAATACTTTTTTTATTTCTCATGTATCCCCCCTTAATATATTTTTTTTTATTTCTCCCCCTTTATAGAATATTCTCTCCCTTTTTGAAAGAATTTATGAAATAATTTTATTTTTTAGAAAAATTCTACTCCTTTTTTATTTTTGAAAATAAATTAAATAGGAAATTTTTTCATTCAAAAATAATTTTCTTCTAATATAAACATGGAAATAAAAAAAATAGAAGGTAATATAATCAGTATTTTATACATTAGATCTCATTCATCAAAAAAATAATCATAAAAATTTCACAATAAAACATTCATCCAAAGAAAAATTATTAAATTATTAAATCCTATTGAAATATCAACATCAAAATTATATTCACAAAAACTTTTTTGGAGTAGAGTTTTATATTACAAGAATTTAGAAAATTAAAAAATCAAACATTTTTAATTGATGTTTCAATCATTTGATTTAGCTTCTTGATGTATTTTTTATTCTATAACTGAAGGTTTTCTTGAACTTTAAACTTCTCTTCTAACATAGAAACTTTTATTAAAAAATTGGTTTATTGTGCTTTTATCTTCTCATCCTTCTATGTGACTCTTTCTTCTAGGTAAATATTGTTCATATTTTGATCTTTTTTTTCTCATTCATCTTGAATATTTTTGGATTTTGGTTTTACAACTACTAATTCTTAATAATATAAATCTCTTTTATATCTTTAACAGAAGAAGAAAATCCTTTAACTTTGCTTTTTAAGTCTATCATTACATCATCAATCACAAATGAATATCAAAAAGAAAATCATAGTTATGATAAAGATACATTGTGTACTCACCAATATCATCCATATATTTTAATTGAGCACTAAACTTCTTTGTGAAAGTTTTAAAATTTCAATCACAAAGATTCATTTCAATTTTTTCTTCCTACAATTATTCAATGAGTTTCTCTACATAGTCTATCAACTGAATTATTGATTGGGTATTATAAACATGAAACAATTAATTTTGAAGGACCCTCATTCCTGGGCTAGATTAAGGTAAATCTAATTTTTTTGTTCATTCTCATTTAAATAATTCATAAAACATTTAACTTATAATAAAAGAATCTGGTGGTTAATGAAGTAGATAATTTAGATGAGCTTTAATTCTTTTTCTACTTCTGAATTTTTGAAATAACTTATTTATCTTTATATACCTCCCTATTTTATGAAGAGGTATTATCAATATCAATAGGTTTATCATTAATAAAATTTTGATCATCAATAGTTCTCTCAAAACTAGATGAAGAAGAACATAAACAATATATCTTCATATGAAACTAATTTTTGAAGAAACTTTCTTAGACGGTAAAGAAGTCACGTTAGTAGGCATACACATAGAATATTTAAGAGGAAAAAATCATCTACCGCTACTTTCTTCATTCGATCTATATTCTTCATTTTAACTAATTTTAAAACTTTATAAGATTTTATAAAATATTATTTATGAATATATTTCTAAACTAAGACATCAAAAATTTAAACTTTATAGGGATAAAAATTATTTATGTTAACAAATAGAGGTTGAACTTCATAAATTTGAACTTAAAAAATATTCTAAATTGTACTTACAACAATTATTTGGGATTAAGATAAATAGATATATTTTTAAAAAACATTATAGTAAACCTTTTTCCTTTTTCTTAAAATTTAAACTTATTTTTTAATGGAAATTCAAGACCCAGATGATCCTTTATTTTTATAATTAAATGGATTTCTTTTACAGTATGATATTTTTTTCAAATTCATGGCATACTTCTTAATATTCTTCTCTTCAATTATATTATATTCATCTTATACTCTAAGAACATTTCCCTTTTTTCAATAAAAGAAGTTTTATTATCCTATCTTTCCTCCTTATTCATGGATTCTACTATTTTATCTCTCTGGAACCCAATAAGGGTATCAATCCATATCTTGATCCAGTTATTTAAACTTACTTTATTTTTCAAATACTCCTCTGGGTGATCTTATGAAGTAAATCTATCTTCCTTTTCCCCCTATTTTTCTTTTTTATTGAAACTTTCTAAGGGTTTTTTTGGATTCTTTTTAGGATCCTTATCTAAAGTAGGAAATTTAGATTCTTTTCTAGTTTCAGGTAATTGAACTTTCTAAAAATTATTTTTTTTTTGTTTTTGGATGTCTATGGATTAAACTATAGATTAATTCTCAGAAAACATATTCCCCTTGAAATCATAAACTAATATAATTATAGAGAGTGTCTTTTAATTAATTGGATTTTACTTTTTTATTTTAGGATGTTATTTATTATCAAAATCCTCTTCCTTTAAAAAAATTCATAAGATACATTTCAATATTCTCCCATATACAATGATATCTATCTTAACAATACCATTTTTTATTAATTCAATATAAGACCATATGAACTTGGATAAATTAAAATTTTGGGATTTTGAAAGATAATATAATATAATATAAATCTTGGACATTGATTGTATCCTTATATCCTTTTATCAGTAGAAGGAAAGATAATATCATCTAAAATACAATTCTCACATTAGGATTCAAATATGCAGTCTTATGTATATTTTTGTTTACAAGAAAAATATGATTCCCAGTATCTAATTAGAAAAACTTTCAACTAACTTAAATAAGCTTATATAAGATAAAGATAGGATCTCCCTTGAAGGTTATTTCTAATAACACTATAAATTTATATATCATAATCAAAAAAAATTAAAACAAAATAAAAAAAGAAACCATTTAAACACATTTTTACATTGTAAACATTATTTAACCATAAAATTCATTTATTATAATAAGATAATAAAATGTGTGCTCATTTGAAAATGAAGCTAATTTTCTTCACCATTTAAAATTAAGAATACTTTTTAATATGAACTCTTACTTTTCTAAAATATGTGAATCGACCTTCCATTCTCTCAATATATCTATGGTATCTAAAATTTATTAATAAAACACTTTTCTAAATTGAATATAGTTAAAAAAATTCATAAGATGATCATAAATCATTATAAAAACATTAAGATCTTCACATCCTTTCTTAGTTAAGGAATCCAATGACTCTTAGGTCCACCTCTTTATAAATGAATTTTTTGGAAGGTGAAATGTCACCATAGATTCATTTGACACAACGAATTAGGCTAATTCCTACCAAAAAGACATGATGTTATAAATATTTTTAGGGATTTACTTAATTTTTAAAATTTTAGATTATCTATGATTTTGATCATAATTTTGAAATTTAGTTAATAAAACTTCAATATTTTTAAGTTTAGAAAATTAAAATTTAGATGAAAAGACATGTAAAAGAACAATATTTTAAAATATAGATAATATTGTAATATAAAAAATGAAATATTGGTAGATAAATAATATTTTGAAAATCAATTAAAGTGAATAAAATTTTATAAAAATATATTTCTGATGCTTTCGTCGGGGCATGCCACCCGAGCACATTTGATGTTTGCTTGGTCGTGCATTATATCCTGCATTCTCGCTTTCCAAAGGCTACTTGCATTCATCACCTCTTCATCGATGTCTAATCCTTGATCAAAATAGGATAATGGGATGTCATTCTATCCTTCCATGGATTCCTCCTCAGAACTCATCACCTAGTATGAGTCTTTCTCATAGATTTAGATTTTGTTCGTGAAACCCTTCCCAGTGCCATCTTTTTTTGGACACTAGTTAATTACACTACTTCTATTAGTACATTCAAAAGGGTCAATTCAAGGTAGAAACCTTTGGTCAGAGAAGTAGTCAAGTTGGGAATCACTAGAATTTCTAGACGCTGGAACCTAGGTACACCTGAGTTCGCCCTTATTAGAGGACTTCACGAGGGAATGTAAAACTAAGGCATCCCACATAAAATGTTAGGAATATTATTCCAGAGGAATGTCTCTGAGGTTTTCATCATCTTCTCATATTTAACATGTGGTATTCCATGATTTTAATATCTTACAGAGATGGATCAGACTGACTAGAACACTTATATGAGTGGATCAGATAGGTACATCCCAGAGAGGGATTACCTTGAAGTTTTATTGGATGGATGGATCAGAACATCCAATAAGGATGGACCTAATATGGTGTATCCTGATAAGGGAAGGTTTCACACCATAAAAGCTGATTTGGACATCACAAATGATAGATTAGGAAAGCACGCCCCAAAAATGGGGATGCCAAAGTTTAACATTGGCTGGATTGAACCCCATATAGGTGCCCTTAATACCCTATGTAGAAGACAGGGATAAAAACCCTCATAGTTCATGGGGTGATTCGGGGATTACACATGGATAACGGGCCAGGCACTGTAAAAAGTAGCAAAGATGTGACCTTACCATGATAAGGGTAAAGTAGTAGAGAAATTTGATGGGGCTTATACATGGTTAGCTTCTCATATGGATGGAATTATTTCACCAGGATGTGGTGGCTTGGGTAAAATCAAGGTGGATATAGAGGAAGTATTGAAGGGTGAAGATGAATGAAATGGAACCGATGTGAAGATGATGGTGATGGGATTGAACCTCAAGAAAGCTTCCTATGTATCCTATATCAAAATCAAAGATCAAATTCCATGTAATTCTAGTGTCTTGATGAGACACCTGAGGAGGTAGCTCATGATAATGGAATGCATGGATAGGGGCCTAGAGGAAGTAAAACCTATAGGTTGGGGTATGATCTTCTTGAGAGGAAAATGCTCAAAGAAATGGTCAGGATGGGGTATGGATGGTGGGCCTGAACCTTCAAAGAAGCTTCCTACATATCCTAATGGATGGGAATCATATTCCACGTAGTTCCAAAATGGGGCATAGAATCGGGTTGTACACAAAGTACAGTGACCCAGAGACATGTTGGGGCTTATGCATTGTTAGAAGCCCCTAACAAGAGGGACACTCTTGTTTAGAGGAGTATGGTAAATATCATGACTTATTCATGTTTATAATCCCATATGGGTGGATCAAAACACCTAAAGGAGGTGGATCTAGGAGATGCATCCCAAACAGGGATAGTATCGCATCAGGAGGGTACATCCTCGGGAGGGAGTAACATAGTTTACCATTGGTTAGGTTTGGACCTCAAAGAGTCTTCCTACATGTCCTATTGTAAGACAATCAAAACATTCATAGTTCAGAGGTGGATATAGTTTAACGTCATGTGGGACAAGGATGATCCGATGTGAATGACATGGAATGGTTTGATTGTGGGGAGTGATGGACTTCAACCTCATAGAGGCTTCCTACATATCCTGTGATTAGGAATCAAAGTGCATGTAGTTCAAGAGGATATAGTTTATCATCATGCAGGATGAAGGGCATGGGTCTTATGTAAGGTTAGTGGCCTAAATAGGATTTCATGGTTATTGTTAAACTATAATCACGCTTGACTCATGATCAGTGCAAAAAATGAGAGATATTAGTAGACTAGATGGATGTGTCACGAAGGGTTTGGCCATGAAGGATGGTGTGGGGATTATACATGGTTATTAACCCAAAGAGGAGATGGATATTGGGACTTATGTAAAGATTTCTCAAGTTGTTCATGGTGAAAAGTGCGATAGGAGAGATGAGTGGGAGAGCATTGATTCACATTCTCCTTTGATTCCTCCTAGGTCTTCCATGCATGCAGAAACTCACAGTTTAATGTCATGTGTTGGGGATAATGGTGCTTGATAGTTTAACGTCCTGTAGCTTAGATTATGAGGAATCCCTCCTCACCCCTTGGAATTACATAACTTGTACCAACCCACACATGGGGTAGAGAAGACATAGTAAATGACCGAAAAAAGTGAGGTGGGGAGTGGTCACTCGATGGACTCACATTAGCGTAGATATAAGAAGAAGCAATAGTCGTTAGTGTGCCTATGAAAAGAATCATAATGAAGGGAAACACAACATAAAACACCACTCATGGGACCTTTAAATCACTTTGTATGGGCCTAGAGGGTCACATGGGAGAGGGCTTCATGAAGTAGGAGGACTCACTAATAGGTTATTCGCAAAGCTCTGATGCTTTACGAATATAATTAGATTCGTGAAGGAGGTGCTTTGTGAAGCATGGGAAAGGGATCTCCCTGAAGTTAGGATCATCATGAAGAATGGAATTTCAGTTGAGTCATGGATTCTACATGTGTTTGAAGGGTGCTTCGTGAATGTGGAATCCTCCACAAATTCCCAAGTTCCCAAAAGGGAATCCTAACTTTACGATGCCTGTGGGGATTTATGAAGGGAATATCCACTTGAAGTGGAGGGAAATCTGAACAAAGGGAAAGATGGATTATGATGCTCAAATGCCTTGGGTGATTCATATTCTGACTAGTTTTTTTCAAGGAAAGGGTGCTTTATAAGATGGTATCTCAAAAGGATAAAGGTTAGGGTAATAATGGTTATGGGGGGTGACTCACCAATTTATAGGCACAGGGGATTGCAGTGCCAAGAGGCATGCCATGAAGGTAAATCATGCTTCAAGAATGGAGGAGAAGTTGTCGGACTTGTGAAGGATTCTATCACTACTTTGTGATGGTGGCACAGATCAAGTCAGACTTGCACAACCTTCCATCCCTACTTTTTGTCGGCGTCGCAGAGCCTATCAAACACAATGCTTTGTACTATTCAAGAATATATGGGGCTTGATGATGAAGCTTCGTGAAATAGACCCCTTTTGTGATTTTTATTCCTTTTAAGGGTCAAATGTTACCCCAAAAGGTATTGACCATTCTTGATCTGCTTCTGGAATGGATTTCAGCACCAACAAATTCCCCTCCCTCTTAGAATGGGATTTGAGGAAAAGGTAGGGTTGGATTCTCATGGTAGATCATTGAAAACTGGTATATTGTAAAGTTTCCTCATGATGGGGGTGTGTGGAGTGCAGGTAATGATAGTCATGAAGCTCACTTTGACAGAGGGAATCACGAAGCATGTGAAGTCAGCACCTATAAATTCAGAAAAAGGGCCCCATTTTTCCCTCATCCTATCTCCGTGAACTATGATCGAGCACTCAAATCATGAAGCACCAACACCCCCATGAATTCTCTTTGCAAACTGGGGTCCTCAAACCAATGCTACTCGAACGCTTCTTAGAGAATTGGTGCATCGTAATACTTTTTTCTCTATGAAGTGTACTGAGTCCTTTGAAGCTTCGTGACCATTTTCTTCGTGAATGAGATATGAAAATAGAGAATAAAAATTACCAAGTCTCATAAAAAATGTACAAATAAGAAGCTACTTGGGAGTTCCTTGTGAATACTTCTCATAGGGAGGACATAATGAACAATTCTGAGCTTATGGAGTGTGTGTGGAGTCATTCCGACCATGATTCCATGGTGGAGATGGTGACGGAAGGGAAAAAGAATTACCCTATCTACAAGAGATTTATATTGTATGAATTTGGTTTGAGGGATAAAGTTTTCATCCCTGAAGCAAGTAGGGATGATCCGGCTTACTGGTTCAGGGGCACTCCGTGTCAGTATTAGTGGTTCAGGGTTGTTGATGTCCATACCTGGAAGGACCATACACTTATCACTACCAAATTCCTTTATAACCATGTCAATGATGTTGATGAGAAGGAATTTCCACTAGATTTGTTTCCACCATGATAACACACCATTCTAAAATAGGGCTTATGGAACCCATAGAATGGTTGGAATGAAAATTGGGATATTCATTAAGGAGCTAATTTCAGAGATTAATATTCATGGGCCTACTGGGTGTGTGCATCTTGCGATGATTTTGGAGTAGTGATGATGTGGGTAGGCTGGTATGAGTCTTTTGGAATTCAAAATTCCCCATATATCATCCAAAATATATGATTCCAGAACTATTGAGCAAGTGGTCATCGAGGGTCGACACTTTCTATCTTCACCACGGGGATGTCGGTATTAGCCTCTAAGATCTACACCATATTTTAGGGATTTCTATTATGGGGGTGATGTAAAATTAGTTTTTCCTAGTAGAAAATACATGGGAGGATCTGGAGAAGATGTCATGGCTGGAGAAAACACTAATGGACATGGTTCCAAGAGAAGATGAGTAAATTGTGAGGGATTTCCACTTCAAGCAGTTGTTTAGAAGTTTCCTAAATTTCCAAACAGATCATCCTGCAGAGGGAGAGGATCCACCCAGGAAGCTTCTCCTGAGCCCTCATACCAAACCAATAGGGACTCAATGTAGTAAGGAGGGATCTTACTGGTTAATTCTGGAGGAAAATCAACCGAAATTATGGGGTTCAATTTCAACACTGAGTAGCAACCAGTGGTTAGGTTGGCTGGGTGTATCTCTGCACTCATTTCTGGATGAATGTTGTCGGTTAGGGATGTGCACATGGGTGTGAGACCAAGAAATTTTATTATGGCATCCATACTAGTGATGGGGAAGTGTGTCAACCTTGGGGTTCCAGTTTTGGAAAAGTTGTACAAGGTGTTTTGGAACATCAGTGAGGGGAAGAATCCACAACATGTATACGGACTGTTTCACTACCTATACGGCTAGGTGGTCATGCACGTGAGGGAATATGAGTATCTAAAACCCATTTACCCTCCTGATTCGGACATCCAATTGACCATTCTAAACATATTGGGGAGTTTCATTATTAATCTAAACTCACTGAAAGTTCTTAATAAGATCTGGATGGTGGATGATTTCAATTTCCATCCATTCCCGCTACCAACGAGATTATTCACAGATAAAGTAAGAGGGACAGAGAAGCACCAGTCATATCTCCTAGCCTTATGATGTATAATTTTAGCGGTATGAGTATATTTCAAGATCATTTGTGAGTCATATACCCCATATTTCTTTGAGAATAAATTCCTTTGTGTATAAAGGTTAACACCAAAATTTTAATTGGGGGTACATCATGAGGATCACTCATGTTTGTTGAGGCAACTATGGCTCATGTTCACATGGGATGATGGAAAAGATGTTGAATGAGCTGCCTCCACCCACCACCACCTATGGGATAATTGATTAGTATGAAAAAATCTGGAAGTTAGCCTACTTGGGAGAAATTCTAAAGTGACGGACTACCCGAGTTGATGATGGGGTGGCCCCTCCTCCCCGAGGTTGGGGTCGGGAAATGGAAAGAAGACATCACGGTGGTAGGTTTGACACACATCATGGTGGTGGAGTAGCAGTAGTTGGTCTAATAGTTCCAGGGCCTGCTTTGGGTGAAGGAGGAAGGAAAGAAGTAGACCCAATGGTTCCCACTAAGAAAACTCAAGATGAAGGGAGGCCATTGAGGGGATCCAATAGGATATCTACCCAAGATCCTAGGAAGTGCTACATTACTTGGATATACCTAAATATAATGTCTGCCTAGAGGCATGGGAATATTGGGAGGTCTACGAGAAATTCCTTAGTTCTTATGAAATGTGGGATCATCTCAAATAGTTTAGGATGGACCTTCCAGAGATTGGTCAAGCCAGGACTAGCTTTCTGGTATCCCAGGAAGAGGGGGAAAGGTATGTGGTTGAGATGGAGGACTTAGTGTACTCCTAGGGCACCCACATCTAATGATGGATTGGTTGAATTTATTTTTTTACTTAATTTCCCCACCACAACTATCTGTTGCAAAACTAGGATAGCATTTTCCCCTACTTGAGGGATCGGAGTCCTGGGGAGAAGATGTTGACCGAGGAATCCCTCTAGAGGAAGATGAGGTTGCGGCCTCAGATTTGGGAGCATTTACTAAAACTCTTGAGGTAAAAACCATTCCTTCATGCTATAGTATTTCTAGTTTTATCCAAGTTTCTCAACTAAAATTTGTTCTGTATATGAGATCCTCATAGAAAATACCCCTTCCTATGGAACAACAGACATAAAGGGGCAAGGTCTAGGATCAGTTTCTGGAATAACGGTGGGCATAGGGTCCTATAGGGTTGTGGAAACTATGGTGGATCCTATGGAATCTATAAATATCCCAACCATATATGGGGGGTCCATGTCTTGGGGTCCCAACAGTGAAAACCCGAGGGTGTGAGCAACTATTGGATCATTGTATGTCTTCTTCCTTACAGAGTCATAACTATGGTATACCCAGCCATGTCACCTGACATTATCCTTATCTAAATAGTCCTTTAAGTAGAAGTAATACTAATAGTGATGATGGCCAGGGTCATAAATCTTCTTTCCTAAGGGGAACACTGATCGACAAAAAATCGGATGCCCGAGCTGAAATGACAGCGGCAGTCACAACTATGGGTAAAACCACTAGCAGTGTGTAACCTGAACTTATCGAGGTGGAATATAGAGATATAGATTAACCACATGATATAGAATCTATCCCATCTGATAGAATACTAGAGGAATGTCCATATTTTGGGCTCCTATATTCATTCTCGGGGTATGAACCCACTGATCCGGAGGAGTTGGATGAGTCCTCCTAAGATGTGGAGGATAGCTATGCTGTCCTTCTTCGGTCATGGAATATGATCAAATTCTTTATCAAAAACATTGTGAAATCAGAGCTAATAATCTAGATGGTTTCACTTTGTCTTTGACTCCATGATATATGTGCTAGAGGGGTAGATGCATGAGGTCCACATATGCTTATCTAGGACTACCTTGATGAGAAGGTATGGAAGATTTACCACAGCTTCAATGTTGTCGGGTAGTGGAAGAAGACCATCAATATTCAGAAGCTTTTGGAGGTCGAACAAGAAACCCTGCACTTAGAAACATGGATGAAAAAGTGATCATCTTTCACCAACCCCCAATCAGAACTCATATAATGAATAGGGTTCTGGTTGGTGGAAGCTGAAGAATAGCTGAAGTGATCATCTCACAAAGTCTCCGACATTTGGGCTAAGCAAGATCGAGTATAGATCAGGCTAATAATTTTTTCCCCATATCCAATGAGGAAGGGATGAACTCATGAATCGAAAATAAATCCTAGATGACACAATCTAATGAGTGGTGCAGCTAAGATGCTCCACCAAAGAGACCAATCCATAAGGACTAAGTTTCTCTGAACTCACAAACATATTTCATACTTACTTTCTTATTTAGACTGTGTGTATTAAAATATTTTTTCCTAAATAACTGTATTTAAATAATATCATCAAAATAATTAACAATCAATCCCTAAGCTCATTTGGGTCATACCTGGTGTGAGAAACAAGGGATAACCATATAATAATTTACTTTGGATATAAGAGCACCATCTAATCGTCAAATACTAGGGGTTTTTCATCACTGACTAACTACCTAAAGTATTTGAGCTAAGAGAGGGGTTTTGAATGGAGGATTAGGAACTCACAACATCCAACTCACCGTTTCCAATGTGATCTAATTCACAAGTGGGATAATTCTAGGGGAATTGGAATCAATCTAGACTAAGGGGAATGAGAAGTGGGAATCATGATAACCAAGATTCAAAACAGAGTGATGGAGGAATGAAAAAGGAGGATAATTGTTGACCATATTTGAAACATATTATCCATATCATGTTATCCTGAAATAAGGACAAACAAATGATAGTTGGCTGCTAACCAAATTTGAAAACACAGGGCCTAACTCAAAATTTTGTTTGAGACCTTCTAGAACAAAACTCAGGATGGTAGGTAAGCCAAATTGGCTTGAGACCAGGCTTTTAAAGGGTTATTTTGGATGTGAAGAGGATGAGGATCTAAATAAAGGTCAGTTAAAGTGTGGGGAAGAGTGGTGGAATGTCCGAAAGGATTCCAAGAATAATGAAATTACACCACCATAACAAAAACACATTGGGTGAGTGTATCGATCTGAACCAGGATCAAACCTATTTATAGATAGAACCTCTTGGGTGAAGGCCTATAATTCCTTACATTTTTACATCATGACAATTAATATGGTAATCACAAAGTTTATCATTTTACAGTAAGGATAAATATTCATAGGATAGATAACATCATATGACCAGGACACCACACATAGTTTAAGGACGCATTGCATGGACCCTACCTTACAATTTAAAGTCATGTTATATAGACTAGGGTCTCATAGTTTATGGTCCTAGATTTCAGACTGTAATTGGGATCAAAGGTCTAGGAAGTTTAATGGACTTGGGGCTAGGCCCATGGTGAAATTACAAAGCATTCCTATATATCCTATAAGTATGGGAATCATTCCATGTGTAGTTATCAAGTGTCATAACGTTTAACGCCATGCAGTGAGGAATTTGGGTTGTGATGAAGTTTATTGTCAAATGGCTAGGACATGTGCATCCCAAATGAGATATGTGTGGTGCGGTTGTTACAAACCCAGTGTGAATGAGGGAAAAAGAAGCACACACCACAACACATATTCTCAAAAGGGAACCCAGGACAAAAAGGAAAAATGAGAAATAATGAGGAGGTTGGGCTCAGCATCAATGATCTGGGAATCACTATGTACCCCATAAGTATGGGAATCAAGGCACAAATATTTCTTGAGGGAGGTGCATAGGTCTGACCAACACACAGAGAAAAGAGGCATTAGATATATCTTGTTTGTTATTTTTTCAATATATTTTTTTTGAATGACCATCCTAGGATGAAAAGTTCAAGATTCTCTATAGGAAGCAAGAAATATGTATTCCTTGATAAATAACTTAGTGGATTACTACTACCCAATGTGATTCCCTCACAAGTGGAAACATCACAATGTTGTTCCATTTTTTCTCATGCGGTTAGAATGATAGTGTCACAGTTTAAGGTCATACAATAGGACTGACCCATGCATTTTAACATCATACGATAAGGAAGATATAGTTTAAAGTCATGTGGGATAAGGTAGTGTCGTTTAACGTCATATGGATTGGATATAAGGGATCTTAATTTAAAGAAATAAATTTTAGACCATATTATTTGTGGATCCTCCATGCAAGTATAAACCCTATCAAGAACCCCTAATCCCATGTAATCCATGATCAGTGTGGAAAAAAGGGGGTGATTTTAGGATTTCCTTATCACATGAGAGTGCATAACAATGAAAGAGAAATGTTATGTGGGAAACTCCCAATCAGGCCAACATTCCTACCTGACATACGTGGGTGTATGGAGGGATAAAACTAGGGGTGTGAAGAATAGAGGGGCATCCCAATATTTGGGACATAATGGGATTTTCATAAAAATGGAGGATAATTTTTTACCATATTCAAAGTGTATAATCCATATCATATGACCTGGGATAGGAAAAAACAACTGAGGGTCATCCACTGACCATATTTTAAATATGGGCGGAACCTGTCTCAAAATGTCGTTCAGGATCCTTCGGGAAGTTTCCTAGAAAAGTAGGCAATCCTTAAGGAAAATTATCCATATCATTTGGGGGTCCTTTTGGATATGAAATGTGATGGAAACCTAAATAAATGGGATGTGTAAAATGTGGGAAGTACCCATGAAGTTTAACGTCAGGTGATAAGAATGGATGTTGGGATAAGTACTCTCAAGGGGGGTATGGCGCGACTATTGTAAAACCAATATGAATGAGGACTAAAAAGGCTCAATCATAGCCATGTAATCCTAGAAGAACCTAGACCAAGAGTCCAAACATATCAAAGGGATGGCAGCTATACCACTAATGAAAATTCTAGGAGTTTCTATGTGTCTTATAAGGATGAGAATCAAGCCACACATAGTTCTTGAAGGAAGGTGTGGAAAATGGTTGATGCCAAAGGGGGTGATTCCTCCAAAACAAAGACAATGGGTGTTGTTACATAGTTTAATGTCATGGAAACTTGGACACTAAAGATCTTAGTTTAAGGTCGTATAGCTTGGACAATCCTAAAGAAAAAATTTGTAGTGGTGGTGCCATAAAGTAACCCGACGTGAATGAGGACAACAGAAGTCAGAACCATATCACACATTCATAGGACGTAACCTCCCAGTTTAATATCATAGAGTTTGGACCAGAAAAATGAGATTTATAAATCCAAAACATATTATGCGGTGTCAAAAAGAAACCTGATGTGAATGCAGACCATAGAGGTTTGCACTGCATTAAAAATTCTTGAGAGGACATATATATAGTTTAAAGTCATGATGCCTGATTTTGGGGACCTGAACTCCTATTTTAAGGTCATAGAGTTCAGACCGTAGAGTGTACGACAATTCTATGAAAGTATAAAATTTATCAAGAACCCCTAATCTCATAGGATCTATTCTCGGTGTGGGAAACAATGGGAGAACAAGGTCTTTGCAACATATGGAAGCACACAATAGGGAATGGAGGTGCAAATTCAAGGGAAAGCCCATGACCCTGGTCTGCTCACTCAACATGTAAAGGTGCACAGAGGGATGGAACAAAGTGTATTGAAGTTCCATCTAGAAATAAGGATGTGAGAAGGAATTTGAATCATGAGACCAACATTTGGGATGCAATGGGATGGGAATAAAAAACTGAGTGTCGGTCACTGAACATATTCGAAACATAGGTAGAACCTATCTCAAGATACCATTCAAGATCCTTTGAGATGTTATCTCGAATTGGTAGGCGAGCTTTAAGTCTGAGCATCCATACCATTTGGGGGGTACTTTTGGATATGAAGGATGATGGAGACCAAAATAATGAGCATGAAAAACATGGTGGTGGAATGAGAGAATTTCCATGAAGAATCCAACACTCCAAGTCTCATACCACAACGCATCTGAACACATTGATGAGGCAAGATAAAGGTCGAGGGTTTCAACTAGGGGAAGATGACTCGAGAAGACAAGTAGGGAAAAGAGGGAAAATGGGTTGATGAACCTGGGGTTGGACCCAAAGATGAAATGTATGAAAATTCCTATGTATCCCATAAGGATGGGAATCAAAACATGCATAGTTCTTGAAGACCCTTGCATTTTAATGTCATGCAGTAAGGATGAAGGGTAGATAAGTGTCCCTATGGGAGGTACATAGTGCGTCTGTTGCAAACCCAACATGAATGAGGAAAATAAATGTACACACCACACTATGTACTCCAAAAAAAACCTTAGGATGAGAGACTGAAGATGGAGGAACTTGGGTCTTGACCCAAATACGTAATGTATGGGAATTCCTACATATACCATATAGATGGGAATCAAGTTGTATGTATTTTTTGAATGTCATGTAGTTTAACATCATGCGGTAAGGATGAAGGGGGGAGAATTATCCCAAAGGGGGAATATGTATGGCGTAGAAAAATATTCTGACATGAATGAGGAAAATATAATTTCCCACAACACCATTCACAATTCCAGAGGATAACTCGGGCGAACGGTCTAGAAGAGGATTTGAATAATCTGGGGCTGGACCCAAAGACAAAGTGTCTAGGCATTCCTATATATCTTATATGGATAAGAATAAATCCTTACATAGTTCTTGAATTTCATGGAGTTTAACATCAATTGGTAAGGACATAGTTGTAGTTTAACATCATGCAAGAAAAAGGGGTAGTGGCCTTTTAAGGTAATAAAGAAAGTAACATAAATTCTATGAATTTTAATGTCTTGCAGGTAGGATGCAGTTGTTTAACATCTTGTGGGACATAAGGGATCTTAGTTTAAGGTCATAGAACTCAGACCATGTAAGGAAAAAAGGGTTGGAAAGGTCAGAGAACCTAGGTATGGATCTGAAGACAAGACGTCTAGGTGTTCCTATGTATCTGACAAAGGAAAGAAACAAGCCATACGTAGTTCTTGAATGTTGTGTAGTTTAACGTCATGTGGTAAGAACATAAGTAAAAAAGAAGGTGTTTATAAAGGAGGTACATGGTGTGGCCATTGAAAACCTGACATGAATAAAGATAGTAAAATTCCACACCACACCATGTACTCTAAGAGAAACCTTAGTTTGAGAGACCGAAGATGGAGGAACTTGGTGCTAGACCCAAAAAAAAACATTTGGGAATTCCTATGTTTCCCATAAGGATGAGAATCAAGCCGTATATAGTTCTTGAAATGTCATATAGTTTAACATCATATGGTAAGGATTTAGTAGTTTAACATCATGTGGGATGAGAGAGATATTAGTTTAAGGATGTAGAGCTCATACTGTGTCCATGTTCATAGTTATCAGTTTAACATCATGTAGGATGATGACGTTGAGAAATTTTACGACCTGCATCCCAGATGAAGTGAGTAGTTTAACGTCATACGGGATGCTCTTGTGTGGTTTCATGTCATGTAGGATGATTGTGATTGGAATTTTACATCCAGCAGCCCAGATGAAGATGTACCTGCACAAAATATTTATTGAGGAAATTGGAATTGGTGGGAGGAGTAATTCACTCCCCATCAATAGTGACCAAAGATTATTCACCATTGGGATAAACCATATGAATAATGTAAGGTCCCTCCCACTTGGGATCTAATATTGGTGTCTTCCTACTAGGTATCATCAGTATCCTCAGGGCCAATACCATTTCACCTTTAAGGAAGTAGTAGAGACAAACCTTCTTATTGAAATTTTTGGCTATCTTTTTCTGGTACCTCTCCAGATTGTGCAAGGCCTAGAGCATATTCTTATCAAGGGATTCCAATTCATCTAGATAGACTTAGTCAATCTTGTATGACATCTTCCAATCATAAACAATTATATGGAGTGATAGTGATTAAATCTTGATGGGTAGGACTGCCTATGTCCCATACACAAGGGAATATGGAGTCACCTAGGTGGATTTGTAAGTCACCATCCAGTAATCCCAAAGAGCATCATGAAGCTTCTCCAAAAAATTATTCTTGTTCTGAACAACCATCCTCTAAAAAATTTTATATAGGGTCTTATTGAATGCATCGATCTTCTCATTTTCATACACATGGTAGAGAGAAGTGTGGTTAGACCTGATATTGTACATATCGTATATTTTCTTCAACTCAGATGATAAACATTTGGTGTCATTATCAGTGAGAATGGTTTGAGGGACTCCGAATAGATGGATGGTGTTGTAGCTCAAGAACTCGACAATAGAATTTTCCTTGAATTCCTTGAGAGGTATCGCTTCTAACCACATAGAAAATAAATATTTCGTGGTTAGGATAAACCTGCACTGACAAGCTATTGCTGGTGGATATAGTCCCATGACATTGATTCCCTAGACCATGAAGGTCCAGGAGTACTTGGTAGTATGGATGGGTTCTAGCTGTCGATGCACAAAATTGGCATGGATCTGGCATGCATGGAACCTCTTGGATAACTCAATATAGTCATGGACCATAGTGGGCTACAAGTAGCCCAATATTCAAATTCATTGGGATAGTTTCAACCCTGCCTGATGTGCTCCACAAAAATTAGCATGGAATTCATAAATTACATGGGAAATATAATATCCTTGAATACAATAGAGGAGAACTCAATTGAATCCATGTTTGTAGTTGATCTAATCAAGGTTGGGACCACTCTGGAGGGCGAACTGCACTGCATGCCGACGGATTCACTCACATTCGTCTCCGCCTGTCATGAGATTATTGTGTCGTAGGTACTCAAAAAAGGGAGATGTCCAACCAGGGGTCTCTTCTACTATGGTAGTGGGACATGGAAGTTCTGGTGTGGAGGCATCTGTAGTAAGGTGACTTACCTACTAGCTATCATCATCGTCCAAACTCATGGGAGTGATGACCCTTCAATGCACCACATGAATAATCAAATCTTCATGTTCAAGCTCTGCAATAGAAGGAGTAAAGCTAGCCAAGGAATCGGCTCAACCATTATGTGGCTGAGTAACATGAGTGACCTCTGTTAGAGAAGGTAACTTGGCCATCAGCTAGTGAGTGAACATTAAGAAGGTAATGAGCTCCAGCTTAAAGATATTATAGTCACCATTTATCTGCTTGATAACCAGCTCAGAGTCCCCCTTCATGTGTAGTTCGGGAACATCAATCTCAAGGGCCAACTCTAGACCATGAATAAGATCCTGATACTCCACCTCATTTTTTGTGTATCCTTCCGACAATAATAATTATTAGGGAAAACAACTTGTGTAGTGTTATTAAGATGATACCCATGCCTACACTGTTGAGTCTAGGATCATTGAGACTTTTGTCAGTGGGACTTCAGGAAGCACTATCAAAGTGAATATACCAACGCAACATTGTTTGGTCCACTAATAGAATGGCATCATTTGGAATGTCAAGATATGGAGACTACTCTTTGGGATATGGATGGGTATCTAGAAAATCTACCAGTTCCTAACCCTTGATAACTTTCTGTGGGATGAACCTAATGTATAAATGATAAAGGATCACTTCCCACTGAGTGAGATAACCTTTCAACATAGGGTGGTTCAAGATATAATTTATCAGATCCACACAGGACACCATATGTATCTCATGACATTTCAGATAGTTTCGCAACTTCTTCATAACAAAAACCAGTGTAGAGAAGCTCTTCTCGATAGAGTAATATATGTTCTTCATTTCAAGGAGCATGCGACTGAGATAGTATAAAATAATCTATTTCCCTTTATTATTCTTCTAGGTGAGAAGGGTGTTGATGTATCATTCTAGGTCAATCACATAGAGGACCAATGGATTTATAGAGATGGGTGGCATCAATAATGGAGGTTGTAGTAGGAACTGCTTGATTTCCTCAAAATCCATTTGACATTCTTCAACCCATTGGTAGATGGCACCTTAATTCATGAGTTGGGAAAAGTTATTACACTTTCAATCCAGGTTAGTGATGAATCGGTGTATGTAGGATAAGTGGGCTTGGATGTCTTAGAGCTCTCAAGGTTTGCTTAGAGGATGCATTTGACTGATGGCCTTGATCTTCTCTAGATTGATCTTGATGCCCCTATATTAAATGACTAAACCAAGAAACTTTCTAGAGGTCACCCCGAAGGCACACTTTAAGGGGTTCATATTCATATGGTGGGATAAGAGGAAGATGAAAACTTTCTAATGATATCTGATATGGTCTGATCGCTAGTGAGATTTGACCACCAAATCTTCCACTTAGCATTCCACCAACATCCAGAGGACCAATTTGAATATGCAGTGCATAACACGCGGGTAGGTGGCTTTTTCATTTTTCAGACCAAAAGGCGTTACCTTATAATAAAAAGTACCTTGTGGTGCTCAGAAGGTGATGGATTATTCATCCTCAGGGACCATTTTTGTCTGATTTTATCTGGAATACCCATCCATGACGAAGAGGGTTTGGAATCTAGTAGTGGTGTTAATAAAAAGATCTGATAAAGGAAGGGAAAAATCATCCTTCAGACAATGATGGTTGAGATCCTATAAGTCGATGTAGACTATGGTTTTTCCATTTATCTTCCAGGGAATGAGGATGTTGGTCAACCACCTAATGTTCTATAATTACTTGATGTGGTTGTCTTTGATGAGATTATCAACTTCATCCTTGACTATGGCACCATGAGAGGGGTGCATCTTCCTGGGAGGTTGTTTGAACCTGTGATGACTTTCTGGGAGACCAAGATGGTGGAAAGAGATGTGAGTATATAGTATTGTCATTTAATATTATATCCAGGTGAATACATACTGATACTACTTCATGAAATCCACATATCGTTGTTTCTCTTCTACAGGAATATTTACGCTGATCAGTGTTGGTCTTGGATCTTCCTAAATATTGAGGTTCACCTGTTTCAACTCATCGACGGTGGTGAAGACACCTTATTTAAACTTAGGAGGAGAATCTCCCAAATACTCTTAATCATACATGGTGATATTATCATTGGAAATATGAAAATATTCTAAATCAGCTGATCATGATGAAATGATGGTGTTGGCCTGAGCGGCAGTGAAATCCTCATCGAGAGACTCATGTGTAGCGGACACCATGGCGACAAAAGATTTCAACCCAATTCCATAGAGACTTAGACTCAGGGGACCATGCTTGATAATATTAAATAATTAGTGCCATTATTTCTATTACCATGGGGCAAATTTCCCAATACCTTACAGGGGTAAGGGGCTCTGGTATGACTCGACCCTGATTTGTGTAGGAGTATAAAGTGATCCTATGGTATTCCTTTTACTTGTTAATATACTTATAAATCCTTATATAGACAAAAAAAAGTTTCCCATGTCTAGTGTCATGGCCTCCAACCAGTGAATCTAGAGGATGAAGGCATCATCCATATCGGTCTATGGGCCTGTGACGTTGGCAGTGTGCTCTACCTCATTGGACTAGACCTACTTTTACTTAATACTATAGTAGTCAGCATCCAGTTAGTAGTCTTCACAAGAGGATAAGGGAGATACATAACCTTGAAGCACACCCACTAGACCATTGATGGAGTACTTGAGACATTGGTGATAGGAAGAGGGAATCGTTTCATGCAGATGGAGCTAGGGTCTACCCATCAGTACATTGTAGGTGGTGTCCTGAGAGATGAATAGGAATTTAATGCTATTAATCATGCCATCAAAATGGGTCTTCAGATGGATCATTACACATGGACTCTGCTCAGTCTTTTCATAACTATAAATCTTTATGTTAGAGAGATCCAAATCTACTTCAGACATCCCCAGCTTGCGGAGCATCCGGGTCGGGATGAGATTTATCCCACATCCTATGTCGATAAGATAGTGACATACCTCCACACCATTAAAAAAAATAGTGATGTATAATGGGTAAATGTTCCCCTGTATGGTAGAACCTTATTCTTATCCATAAAATGAGATGATGTTCTGACATTCTGCATGCTCGTATTCCTCATCATGGAAGGAATATGTGGCTACTACCTCTATTTCAAACTGAAGGGGAATTTTCATATCTTCTATGAGGGATTAATTCATATCTTCAGATATAAGGATGGTCTCGATGATAGAGAGATTTGTAGGAATGTTTTTGAGGTGCTTTATCGCATCATACTTCTTTACTAGGTGCACATTTCTTCTGACAGGGAGTTGCTCTATGGTAGGTGGTATGAAGGGAAATGATGATCGAACTAGAATATTATGACTGGTGTTAGGAATATCCTATTTCTCACTAGTTTAACCATTCAAAATTACCATCATTATATTACCATATGGTTGAGGTGTGGCCATAGCTGTGCATGGCCGATCATAGTGTGGTTGCGGCAGCTCTGCCTGATCAAGGAGTACAAATGGTGAAGGCCATGAATCTGATGAGATGGGATGAGGGGACTTCATATGATGTTCTCTACATTGAACCTACTATCTAGTCTCAGTAACATGCATGTATTGGTTGAAATTACTGGACAATGAATTTTGATGTTTCATGTATCCATGAATTCATCGAAGATGGCATCCACTGGCGACATTAGAATGATATTCCTAGAAATCCTCATTATCGGGAACCATGTAAGGTTCCACCAGCTCAACGGTATTCACTGAGGCATACTCATGATCATCACATGAATAGTCCTCTAATAATGAGTAGATCCTGGGGGTGATTCTCCTATTTGGGGGCATGAATTAACCAAGCATACAAGATGGATTTGGCACCGACAGGGGGATTATCTTTCCCTTATGCTGATTGCACCTTATTTTCTAATAAGAATAAGGCTAAGCCGTAGATACAGAAGTGGTAGTAGGAGGAGACATGAAAACTTTAGAAATCTTGGGCTAATTCAAATAGGCATGGATGATACTGTGGGTATGAGCTACTGCCCTGCAAGCCAACCAGTCTTCATACTTTTGATACCCACAGCTTGAGACTTGCTTCCATTCACCCTCATTGTCAATGTCATGCCCTGTAGAAACACATGCCACTTGCACCAAGGTAGGGCCCAACTTGACTATATTGTTATCAAAATAGTCCTAGAGCCATTCTTTAAACACATTGAAATACTTGAGATCATTTTCAAGGAACAGTTGGTAGCGTTAGTAGTTAGGGTGATCAATGAGATCATCCTCTTGAGGTCTCCTGCATTTTGGAAACTACAGGATCCCCTGATCCATGGAACTCCAAAAATAACTCAAAACCTGATCCTTTGCAAATGAGTAGAACTAGATTCTACTATATGGAAAAGGGACACTAAGAGGCTATCCCTGATGAGGGGTTGAATTTTGGAAATGAGGTGGAACCTAATTATCTCACCTGGGTGGTGGTGGTGCATTACATGGAGATGCTTACTAATTCTGGGGTGGGAGATGCTGATCTTGAGGTTGGGCATGAGGCTAAGGCCCTCGGAGAGGATGCGAAGGAGGATATGTTGAAAATAACTATAGTTTCCTAGGGGCCTCTATTTGTGAAAAAGTAGTGGTATTTTCCTTGGCTGCTCTTCGTGCAAGAGTTGTCGTAGGTAACAACTATATCTTCTTGGCATGCTACAAGGGTTCCTCTAGGAACTAATCCTTGTCAGAAAAGTCATGGAATCAACCTAGGAAGTTCTGATTGATAATATATGAGACCATTTCAGTCTTAAAATTCCCTATGAATGTTTTCAATAGTTGATATTGATCCAATATCCTGTTGAGGGAATACATGAGGCCCTTCCACCTAGTGATGAAGTCAGCGACGCGCTCATATGGCCTTTTCCTGCACTTGAAAAAGACAACGATATTTATTTTCCATGTGGTGTAAATAAACTAATAAAGAAACTACCTATGAATATCATCTCAATTGGATATGTACCCAATGGGTATCTGGTTGTACCATATGAACATGGTCCCTTCTAGTGTCTATACAAAATAATGGATCTTAGCGGCCTCTTGCTACGCCAGAGTTCCCATCATGGGTCCACACCTTGAGATAAATTGGTCCAGATACTACAAGGGTTCATCGGTCTCATTGAAGAGGAATAATGTAGTATTATTGAAGCCTCGAGGAACTGGTTGATCATCCACCCATATCGGATATGACTTTCCATCAAGTGGGATCGCCACCTCTCAGGTTTTTATGGCCTCATGGTGAGAGATGATACGGGCCACCAGATCATCCAGGAAAGGGTTCCTATCTTGTCAAGGATCCCTAACCACCAGTGTGTTTTCGGGATCTTCAACATGATAGGCAGGCCCATCAATTTGTGGAATGGATAGTGGAATAACCCGAGGAGCTATTGGAGGGATGACCTACGGAGCAGCTTGAGGGGTTGCTGGAGGAACGCACTATGGATCTGGGACTTGGAGAAGATTCTCATGTAGTTCGATTGTATTAGGTGATTCATACCACATCCCCTTTCCATAATCTCTGATCTCCATCCTTTCAGGATATATAGGGTTCTTAAGATAAATAGGGGAAACTCACCTAGGGGAACTTGTACCTGACCCTACTGCCCTGGTGGAGGATGGTTGGGATCATACCAGGGATCATCGTAGTCTATTCGGTTCTCTAAAAGGATCTATTCAATGATTTTATACTATTCTATAAGATTTTAGAGTAACATGGACTTATTGGGATCATTTTTTTATTTTTCACTGATCCAGATGGGTCGGAGGACTTAACAGTCCAAGTGTGTCCTTTACCCTTATTGGGGTCCCATTCAAGGGGTAATGACTCGGTAAGGTCTGCATTCCCAATTAAATGTATTTTATGGTGAGTGATAATTCCTAGGGGTTCCTACAAAATCAGCACTCCCCAAGGGGTGCATTCTACTTAATGAGTTCAGCCTTGGTGTCCTTCTCTATGAGGTCATCCATGTTTACTTTGACTGTGTTTGGGGGCATATCCTTTATATCACTTAGTATGTTAGGTTCACATTCGATGGGACTAGAGTGAAGAGCATAAAAATTCCCCCATCCATGGATCTGGACATGTAGAGATGCCTCTTTAATAATTATGTGAAGCACAATGAAGCTCTGAACACATCATTGTTGAAGAGTATAGAAATGACCAGGTGATTCAGGGTGCTGAGCCATGGGAATTGAGGCTAACTCGACTAGGTGGAATTACTAGTTAATGTCTTTGTTGGTTGGATTAGTTGACTCAAAATGGGAGGGGTGAATTGAGTTACTATAAAAAAAATTTGTTTAAAAGATATTAGTTTTTCAAATAATGATTTCACCAAAAATAGATACAGCCCAGTTAATCAAGGTTATACTATTATAAGAGTTTAACTATTTAAACAACTTCTTAGAAGATTGATTAATTCTCGGTAATCTTAATTAGTATTAATAAAATTACTTTTGAAGTTATCCTACTAAGACAAATCAGATATAAATTCTTTCGAAGACTAACTATCAAAGTGAATTTAGTGTTTTTCTGGATTGTGCAGAAAAGTAGTAAAATAGATTAGACTAAATTTAAATGTCATAGCAGATATAAAAAAAAGTGGTTCAGTCTCAAGCTATGACCTAATCCACTCCACTTGGTGATCACCTACCACCAAGTAGTTTATATAAATAAAATCTGATCCACAACCTGGATTGTGGTTAACAACAGTACATGGACTATCCAGGCCATACAGGGACCTCTTCCACAGTTTTCGTGGGAAAAAAAATAATTACCAGGCCACACAGGGACCTCTTCCATAGTTGTCGTGGGTAAGTAGGAGTAAATAATTTGGTATGATGATTTTGAAATCCTCCAGTTTAGCGCAAGAGTAAGTGTGTGTGTAAAATATACAGAGTACACACACTACTCAAAAATAAATAAAAGAATCACTAAGAGAGAGTATATGTGAGTTTAGAATGCTCTGGTGATTAGCAGTGCAGCTCTAGACTCCTTGGATAAGACAGAAATGCTTCTGAGACCTTCTCTGGTTTTTCTGTTGAAAAATAGAGTGTCGTGGTTCAGCTTGTGTTCTTCATAAGTGAAGATGTTCTCTTGATTATAGTGTACTTCGTGTGTTCTTCAGTAGAGTTGGATTGCATGCATGAGACAATTCTTTCTCTGAAGATCTTGCAATGTGTTCCTCGCAGTTATGCTCAGGCTTTCTTTTCTATTGAGTACAGTGCACTCGCGTTTCTTGTGTTGTCACCCTATATGTTTCTCTTGGGCACACTTCTCTTTATATTCACAATGCATGAGATTTAGCTGACAGGTTCCATATGTGTCGTACCTCGTACCTCGTACTATGTCTACAAGAAAACATTAATTATGTCAGTTCATTAAAGACGTCAAATACGACCGTTAAAAAGTTAAATAGAAAAATGACAAAATAGTTAGGAAATGATGTCATAGTAGTTATGAAAACAGTGTCTCCTTCACGGTGTCTCCTTGTCACGGTGTCTCCTTCATGGTGTCTCCTTCACGGTGTCTCCTTCACGGTGTCTCATTCATGGTATCTCCTTTATGGTGTCTCGCTTATGGTTTATGGCTTCAGGTGCCTTGCTCATAATTTCTGGATTCACGGTGCCTTGATGACTATGTCTCGGTAACTATGTCTGGAACTTAGGCAGACAAAGTGTCTGGCTTACGGTGTCTGTTCTTAGTGTCTTGCTTCACGGTGTCAGGCTTACTATGTCATGGTATCTCATGGTCACGATGTTAGGGTTCACAGTGTCTTGCTCACGGTGTCTTGCTCACGGTGTCTGACTTCACGGTGTCTTATACTTAGGAAAATAATAGTATTCAGACTTAAACAGTAATATGCATAAAATGAATTGATCTTAACCATTATAAGGTATGAGATAACTTGAAACATAAATACACATGATTAATAAGTTTTGTGAGATTTGTGATCATTAATAATATTTGTAATTATTATTGAGATTTTTGATCATTAATAAGATTTGTAATTATTATTGAGATTTTTGATCATTAAAACATGATTAATACATGATGAGTCTGAAAATCTCCCCCTTTTTGATGATCACAAATCATATAGAGGTAAAGGGTAAATTAAATGCAACTACAGAGAAACAAAATGACATATATTAACATAGAGTGCATATTTCTCCCCCTTTTGGGATTATCAAAACGTAGAAAGAATAGAGGGAAAACAGTGCATATGACATTAAGAGTGTTCAAAATACAGCATATAGTAGAAATACAAAAAACTAATGACATTACCATCAAAAAAATAGTCATTGGTCTTCTTCAGGAAGTGGCCTTCTCTTTGCCTTTATCAGCAGCAGAAGAGGAAGCCATAGGGTCAGTTGTTGATGTGGAAGAAGGCATAGAAGTGGTAGAAAAATAAGGTAAAGGTAGACCTTTGAAGATTGAGGGAGCCAAAGTTAGATAAGTATAAGATCGAGGTAGTTTCTGGTCAAGAATGACAGGCCTGATCTGACTAAGATCCTAGCCAACAGACATGGATGTTGAAGCTAAGGAAGAAGTGAAAGTAGGTAATCCAGGTCTGAGAGGAGCATATGCTGGAGCAACAATTGATGTGCTTTGAACATGAAGATACGGTCTCAGACTCTTAATGATGTCTGCAATAATCTCTCCTCCATACTACATAGCCTTTTCAAAATCATCTTTATTTTCCATGAACTTGTCCAACAATCTGGTAAATTTAGTGAGCATCTGAACTTGGGTTTTGAAGGCTTGGGTCACAGGAGGTATTCTCAAATTCTCTAAAAGATATTTAAAGTGATTGGTCATATCAGTCTTGGAGAAAATCCGGTTGAAATAGAAGTCCACTTTCTTAGAGATCTCCTGTTGGGCATCATTGGCAATCTTGGAGTGAATTTGAACTAGGTCAAGCACTCTATCACTGTTCTTAACTACTTCAGATAATGGAGCCATATCAAATCCACTTAAGGAATTATTAATCTCTTCCTTTACTATGGATCTGAGCAAAGTACTATCCAAGGAAGGAGTGGAGGTCTGACCAGAGGAAGTATAAGCTTTAACAATAGTGGTCAAAGATTTGAGCTGTTTTAGGACCTTTTGAAGACAGCCAGTATATTCATCAGTGAGCTTATTTAGGTTCTCCACAAGCTCTCTCATGCGGTGAAACATCTCTGTGTGCCTTTCTCCAATATTTTCATCAAAGGATAAGAGGTATGGATGAATCTGGGATATAATATCTCTAGAAATGTGAGAAACATTAGGTTCAAGAGAAGCAACAACAGGTACATGCTCTGATCTAGAATGCAATTCTCTCTGGAGTTATTCAACCATGCTTTTTAGAGTTGCAACTTCAGTACTGAGTAACTTATTCTCAACTCTTATTTCCTAAATTTCATTGATCATCTTGGGTTGAATGTGCCAAATAATCTTTTCTAAAAGAAGTGAGGCATCTTCCTGACTCAGTTTGGTCACAAGATGAGGTTGAGAGGACATAATTTTCTCAACTCCAGCTAAGATAGTGTCTCCAAAGACTTTAAAATCATCCTTGCTGACAGAATATTGATGTTCAAGTAAAGGGGTAGGTGCAGGAAGTGGTATAGGTGCAGGAAGAGGTTCAGGTTCAGGTGCAAAGTATGTGGCAGATTTTAGTTGAAACAAAGAAGAAAGATCAATCCCAGTGGTAGTAACCTGTTGAGATTCACTCATATCATATAAGCTAGGGAATATATACCGATTGTACGCAGAATATGACTTAGTTGGTTGAGATGCTTCAACAGACTCAACTTCACCAGTCTCAAGATGTTGAGGTTCCTCCCCCTCAATAAGTACTTCCTTTTTAGAACCTTGAGGCTCAGGTACTTGATTTAAATCCACTGGTTCATCTCTAATTTCCTCATCCAATTCTTGCCTATCCAACCTGAAGTCTATTTCCTTCCTCTCTTCAGCAGAGGGTATTATCTCAGGAACAAATTGTTCCATAGGAAGGTCTTCCAGATTAGCTTCTTGGATAGTAGGGAGTTGTTCTATATTTGTTTCTTCTATAATAGGGAGTTATTTTTGAGTTTCTTCTTTCATAGTAGGGAGTTCTCCTACTATATCCTCTTCCATGGCTTGCTGCTCAGATTCTGCGACAATTAATTCTCTTACAGCCTCAGATTGGATTTCCAGATTAACATCATCTCTGGGGGTAGGAGGTTCTTCTTCAAGAAAAGTAGGAGGAATAATTTTCCTTTCTTCCTCGATAACAACTTCTTCCCTATGAGGTATATCATCCTCTTCTCTATGTGGTACTTCATCTGCCTCTTCCTCTTCTTCTTCATCTTTCGGATACTCTGCAACTTCATCTGGTTCCAAACCAGGATCAGAAATGTCCTTTGGCCTTGTTGGATAATCCACAGGATTATACTTCTCATAAAGCTTATCATTATCTTCAACCCAATCCTTCTTCCAGGGGTTCCATTTTATTTTCATCCTTCTGATGGTGGGTTTATATAAACAATATTCATAGTCCACTAGTACTTATTCATTGGGTCCAACTACTCCTTTGGAAATAAGCATTGCTGAAATCAGCCTAGAATAGAACAAAGTGTGGATTTGGATGTGACCTTGATCAAATCACACATATGGTGAATGGTATACTTGAACAGATTGATTTTGTGTCCATTATTCATAAGATGAATCAGGAACACATCTTGATACTTCAAGATAGAAAAATCACCTTTCCTCGGGCTAATCAGATTTTGAACAAATTTAAACAACAACCTTGTCTCCCCATCAAGTTCAGTAGCTATGGACCTTCTCTTGGTGCCATTTCCAATTAGAGTTTCCAGTTCATTTTCTAGGTCAAATAAATTAGTTGTAGGCGGGGGGTCTCTCTGATAATCATCAAAAATCCCTTCATGAGGTATCCAAAGGCATGCATCCCATAACCTTGACGAGAAGGAGTATCTCTTTCCATTAATCCAACTTCTCACAACAAAGCTTTCACCAGCATCAAAAGAAAACGGTACATACTGATAGAACTAAGCTACCAACCTCAGGAAAATAGTTCAATCCTTCCTTGAGAACCATTTGATCCATCCTTGTTCTATTAAAACTTTTAAAACCAGATATTTTCTAGACAACATCCACTCAGGGCAAATTTCCTTTTCAGGTACAACACTATGGTTTACCAAGTTTGGATTCAAGGGTCCTTCGGGTGCCATATTTGGTGCTCTCTTCTGTTTCTTCGAGCGACTCTTCTCAGATGAGGATGAAGATGGACGCTTCATCCTTGGAATTCACCGAAGGTCGAGAGAGAAAGAGAGAGGGTTTCTAGGTTGAAAGGGTTCGAAAGGAGTGAGTGGGAGAGAGTTCGAGTGAAGAATCGAGTGAAAACCCTTTTGTTTTATCATTTGGGAATGTCAAACGTCACAAAAGTAAAGAAGCGGGAAATTAAAAATTGGTGAAATAAAAATTACCATGATACGGATTAAAAGAAAAACATAAATAATTTTCACTATGAGACCATGAATAGTCATTACGGTGCGATGGTAAATGTTCATCACGGTGAGACAGTCAATTGTCGTCACAGTGAGATAGTGAATGGTTTGTTCTTTCATGGTGAGATAGTAAGTAAGCTTTGTTCAGTCATGGTGAGACAGTGAGTAACAAACCGTGAATACAAATTGCTAACTATGAGACCGTAAACATGAGACAATAACCGTGAAATCATGAACATGAAACAGTAAATTAAAAAAGTAGTAAAATATTAAACAGTAAGACCAGTAAGATATATATTTGTGATTGATCATGCCAAGATCATGTATGATGTAGTCTATTCTCTCATAATTTAATGGTTTAGTGAATATATCAGCAAGTTGATATTCAGTGCCAATGAATTCCAAGGTAATATCACCTTTTTGATAATGATCCCTCAAAAAGTGATGTCTTACATCAATATGTTTTGTCCTAGAATGTAAAACAGGATTTTTTGAAATATTAATAGCACTTGTGTTGTCAGAATTTATTAGTACATGTCTGAATTGATATCCATAATCTAGTAAAACGTGTTTCATCCACAAAATTTGTGCCCAACAACTGCCAACAACTATGTATTCATCTTCTTTAGTAGATAATGCAACAGAATTTTGTTTCTTACTACACCATGATACTAGAGACTTGCCTAAAAGGTGACATGTTCCAGAGGTGCTCTTCTTATCTAACTTACAGCCACCGAAGTCAGCATCATAATAACTAACTATTTCAAATGATTGTCCTTTAGGATAGAACCATCCTAGATTGGGTGTATGCTTGAGGTATTTGAAAATTATCTTTATAGAATTTAAATGAGATTCCTTAGGGTCTGCTTGAAAGAGAGTACACATACACACACTAAACATAATATCGGGATGGCTAGCAGTTAAGTAGAATATACTTCTAATCATTCCTCTATAAGTGGTTTGATCAACATGTTTTCCATCTTCATCAAGATCTAGCTTGCAGATGGTACTCATGGGAGTGTCACTAATTTTTGTGATATCCAATCCAAAACTTTTTAGAATATCTCTAGTATATTTACTTTGAGTTAAAACAATTCCATCATTATTTTGAAAGATTTGAAATCCAAGAAAGAATTTTATTTCACCCATTAAACTCATTTCAAATTCATCTTGCATCATTTTAGAAAAATCAATACATAATGAATTTTTTGAAGATCCAAAAATAATATCATCTACATAGATTTGAACAACTAAAACATCATTAGAAATTCGTTTTATAAAAAGGGTAGGATCAGTTATTCCTTTTGTAAAACCTTTGGAAATAAGAAAAGTACTCAATCTGTCATACCAAGCTCTTAGAGCTTGCTTTAAACCATATAAAGATTTTGATAGTTTAAAAATATGATTTGGAAAATGAGGGTTTGTTAATCTAGGGGGTTGTTCAACAAAAAAATCCTCAGCTATATACCCATTTAAGAATTCACTCTTAATATCCATTTGATATAGTTTGAAATTCAGATGTGGAGTATAAGAACATATAATTATAATGTCTTCAAGTCTAGCTACTAGAGAAAAAGTCTCCTCATAGTCAATTCCTTCTTCTTGACTATAGCCTTATGCAACTAATCTAGCCTTATTCCTAACTATATTTCCAGCTTCATCTACCATATTTCTAAACACCCATTTAGTGCCTATGACAAAAGTGTCCTTGGGTCTTTCAATTAGTTTCCAAATTTTATTTATTTCAAACTGATTGAGTTATTCATGCAAAGCCATTACCCAAAACTCATCGTTTATGGCATCATCAATGTTTTTGGGTTCAAGCTGTGACAAGATGGCTTGGTGTTCAACCTGATTTCTAAGATAAGATCTAGTTTGTGTTCCTTTCTCTAAGTCTCCTACAATAGCATCTAAGGGATGGTTTCTAAGGGTTCTAACCTTTATAGAAAAAAAGTGACTAGTGAATTGAGGTTCATCAATAGATTCAGGTTCATTATGACTCGATTGAATAGAATTTCCATAATTGGAAGTTTTCATAGATTCTATCACAGAGGTATTTGAGAATTTTGAGTTGATGTTTAGATTTGATACATCATCCTCTAGATTTTCTAGGATGTTTTTAGGCTCATGTGGATCTATTTCATCAAACTTTATATGAATAGATTCTTTGACACATTTAGTTTTCTTATTGAATACTCTATAATCTTTACTTGAAATTGAATAACCTAGGAAAAAAATTTCATCACTTTTGGATGAAAATTTGTTAAGATTATCCTTAGTGTTGAGAATAAAGACTTTGCAACTGAAAACTCTAAATTAATTAACCTTAGGCTTCCTATTATTCCAAATTTCATACAGGGTCTTCTTGAGAATTGGTCTAATAAATACTCTATTGATTATGTAGCATGTTGTATTAACAGCTTCAGCCCAAAAGTAAATAGGTAGGTCATATTCACTAAGCATAGTTCTAGCAATTTCTTGCAAGGTTCTATTTCTTCTTTCTACAACACCATTCTGCTGAGGTGTTCTAGGGGCAGAGAAATTGTGACTATAAACATTTTTTGAGCAAAAGGATTCAAAATCTTGATTTTCAAACTCACGGCCATGATCACTTCTTAAATATTTAATTTTAAGGCCACTAATATTTTCTACAAACTTGGCATACTTAGTAAAATAAGAGCAAGATTCACTTTTGTGAGCCATGAAAAAGGTCCAGGTATATCTAGAAAAATCATCTACTAGAACATAAACATATTTCTTACCATTTAAACTAGAAACTCTAGATGGTCCAAACAAATCCATGTGAACCAATTCAAGAGGTTGAGAAGTCAAAACTTGTTTCTTTGGTTTGAAAAAGATTTTGTGTTGTTTTCCCTTTTGAAAAGGATTACAAACTTTGTCATTTGGAAACTCAAGTTTGGGTAAGTCTTTAACTAGGCCTTTTCTAGTTAACTCTCTAAGGAAGTGAACATTACAGTGTCCTAGTCTCCTATGCCAGAGACAAGATTCTTTATGAAATAAACTTAAGCATGAAACATTTTGAGAAGTTAAGGAATCTAAATTAATAGAATAAACATTTTCATTCCTTGATGCAGAAAATACTAATTTATCTTTAGAATCAAAGACATTATAGGCATCATTTTCAAATTTAACATGATATCCATCATCACACAATTGTGAGATACTAAGAAAATTATATTTTAGAACATTAACAAATAGTACTTTAGAAATTATAATTGAATCAGAGTTACCAATCTGGCCTAAGACAATGATCTTCCCATTTGCATTGTCACCAAATGTGACATATCCTCCATCTACTTTTACCAGATTCTTGAAGCATGATTAGTCTCTTGTCATGTGTCTTGAACACCCACTGTCCAAGTACCACAGATTTGTGCAGTAGCTCTTTAAGCAGCTTTCCTATGACATGATCAAGAAAAGACGGATTTTGGTACACATACTTGTTTGGGTCCAGTAACATTAGTAATAAGATCTTTAGGAACCCATATTTGTCTCATAGGTTTCCAATAATCATTATGTAAAGTATTTGAAAAATAAACTCTATTTGGTCCACAAAAACTTGAAACAGTAGAATGTGTATCATGAATCGAGCTAGATGAGTTGTGTCCAGAACTGGGAACAACACTATATGTCCTAGACTTTGAAACAAAATTTGTTCTACCAAGGTTTCTTTTACCAGGTTGATAACCAATGACAGTATTATAAAATGGAGAAATTTGTTTTCCCATCATTTGGGTAAGGGTATTTTACCATTAGTAAAATTTTCTAAGTCGCTTTTCAATTGCTCATTAGACATTTTTAGTTCATTTTTTTCTTTGAGCAGTTGAGAATTTTTCTCTTTTTCAGTAGTAAGTTCAGATTTAACAGTTACAGTGAGAGCATGTTGTTTCTTCAATGATTTATATTTATCCTTTAATTCATTGCATGTCTCTTCAAGCATGTTGCAATATTCAAACATTTATTCATTGGTCATATTTTAAGAGTCACTTTCCTCTTCAAAATAGTATGAATTATGCATAGAAGAGTTTAGTGTTAGCTCAGATGTGTTTGTCATAAAACACATATTGGCTTTGTTAGCCTGTTCATCATGTGATGTCTCTGAGTTGCTTGAACTATCCTCAGAGGCACTCCAAGTTTCTTTTATTACCTTTATGTAATTATTATCCTTATCCTCATATTTATTCTTATATTTGATCTTTGTACAGTCATCCTTTATATGTCCTTTTTTCTTACATTCATATCATACAATCTCATTAGTTTTGTCACTTCTCTTCCAGTCCTTTATCCAGTTTCCTTTTTGATCATACTTTCCCATGAAGTTTGGTTTTTTGAAAAAGTTTTTCTTCTTGTAAAATCGTTTGAATCTTCTAGCCAGTTGAGCCGTCTCCTCATCACTATCTAGTGATGATTGTTCAGTAGTGGAACTGTCTATAGAAGCTTCCAGTTTTCCTTTGTCTTTGTGCTTCGAGAGGGTGGTCCTGAATGAAACAGATTTCCTCTTTGGTTCATCCTCCTCTTATTTGTTGACTTTTATCTCTTCCTCAAACATCATCAATTTCCCAATGAGTTCCTTTATAGGTATCTTGCTGATGACGCATGACTCTCTAATTGATACAGAGGTTCCCCTCCTTTTGTCAGGTAGACATCTGAGAATTCTCATGATCTGTTCTTTGGCAGTGACTTATCTTCCAAGAGAAATCATTATGTTGAAAATATCATTGAACCTAAGATACATATCAGAAATAGGATCATCAGGCTTCATCTTGAAATTATCATATTTTATAGTATAAGTATTAAGTCTCATTTCCTTTACACTAGATGTGCCTTCATATGAGACAGGCAAGGTATCCCAAATTTCATGGGCAGTTTTACAAGCAAAAATCCTATTAAATTCTTCATCTCCTAAGGAACAGTACAAGACATTCTTATCTTTATAATTTTTATTATAGGAAAGTTTGGTAGGTTCATCCCATGTAATTCTATCAGTCACAGGAAGTTTGTATTCATCTATAAATGATAACCAGATTTCAAAGTTCAAACTCTCTAGATGCATTTTCATTTTAATTTTCCATTGATCATAGTTTGTTCTATTAAAGAATGGTGGTCTGTTGGTTGCAGCACCTTCCAATCTATTGTCCATACTAACAAATTACTTTAAAAGAGCTAGAAATTTAGAATTAATAGAAATTTACAGATCTTTAAAGTACAACTATAATCACAGTTGAATAAGATTACACAAAGTCCTAATAAAGCATCCTCTAATACCAAATGTTGGTCGGAGTAGTTAACTCAAGAGGGGAGGGGTGAATTGAGTTACTATAAAAATTTCTGTTTAAAATATATTAGTTTTAAAAATAATGATTTCCCTAAAAATAGATATAGCCTAGTTAATCAAGGTTATACTGTTATAAGAGTTTGACTGTTTAAACAACTTCTTAGAAGATTTATTAATTCTCAGTAATCTTAATTGGTATTATTAAAATTACTTTTGAAGTTATCCTACTAATACAAATCAGATATAACTTCTTTCCAAGACTAACTATAAAATTGAATTTAGTGTTTTTTTGGATTGTGCAGTAAATCAGTAAAATAGAGTAGACTAAATTTAAATGGAACAGTGGATATAAAACAAGTGGTTTAGTCTCAAGTCGAGACCTAATCCACTCCACTTGGTGATCACCTGCCACCAAGCAGTTTATATAAATAAACGTGGATCCACACCCTGGATCGAGGTAAAAAATAGTACATGGACTGTCCAGGCCATACAGGGACCTCTTCCATGGTTTTCTTGGGAAAAAAATAATGACCAGGCCACACAGGGACCTCTTCCACAATTGTCGTGGGTAAGCAGGAGTAAAGAATTTGGTATGAGGATTTTGAAATCCTCCTGTTCAGTGCAAGAATCGGTGTGTGTGTAAAATATACAGAGTACACACATTGCTCAAAAATAAATAAAAGAATCACTAAGAGAGAGTATATGTGAGTTTATAATGATCTAGTGATTAGCAGTGCATCTCTAGACTCCTTAGATAAGACAGAAATGCTTCTGAGTCCTTCTCTGGTTTTTGTGTTGAAAAACAGAGTGTCGTGGTTCAGCTTGTGTTCTTCACGAGTGAGGATGTTCTCTTGATTCTAGTTTACTTTGTGTGTTCTTCAGTAGAGTTGGATTTCATGCATGAGACAATGCTTTCTCTGAAGATCTTGCAATGTGTTCCTCACGGTTATGCTCAGGCTTGCTTTTCTGTTGAGTACAGTGCACTCGCGTTTCTTATGTTGTTGCCCTATATGTTGCTCTTGGGCACACTTCTCTTTATCTTCAAAATGCATGAGCTTTAGTTGATAGGTTCCATATGTGTCGTACCTCATACCTCGTACTATGTCTACAAGAAAACATTAATTATGTCAGTGCATTAAAGACGTCAAATATGACCGTTAAAAAGTTAAATAGAAAAATGAAAAAATAGTTAGGAAACAGTGTCATAGTAGTTATGAAAACGGTGTCTCCTTCATGGTGTCTCATTATCACGATTTCTCCTTCACAGTGTCTCCTTCACTTTATCTCCTTCACGGTGTCTCGCTTATGGTTTTTGTCTTTTGGTGCCTTGCTCATAATTATTGGATTCATGGTGCCTTGATAATTGTGTCTCGCTAACTGTGTCTGGAACTTAGGCAAACAAAGTGTTTGGCTTACGGTGTCTGTTCTTAGTGTCTTGCTTCACGGTGTAAGGTTTACTGTGTCACGGTATCTTGTGGTCACAGTGTCAGGGTTCACGGTGTCTTGCTCACGGTGTCTTGCTCACGGTGTCTGGCTTCACAATGTCTTATACTTAGGCAAATAACAGTATTCAGACTTAAACAGTAATATCCATAAAATGATTTGAGCTTAACCATTATAAGGTATGAGATAACTTGAAACATAAATAAACATGATTAATAAGATTTTTGAGATTTTTTATCATTAATAAGATTTGTAATTATTATTGAGATTTGTGATCATTAATAAGATTTGTAATTATTATTGAGATTTGTGATCATTAAAACATGATTAATACATGAGGAGTCTAATAGTCTTCATAATGTTCCTTTATTTTTGGATAATCCAATCAATGTTGATGGATATGGAAGTGTGTGGTCCCCATGGTTTGGTGGAAACACATGAATTCATCCTGGGTGAGTGGCTTTGGAACATCGAAGTCTAAAGTATTGATCGATGAAAACATCTTGGGAAGATTCTCTGTTGTGAGAATGTCCCACAAACTCCTTTATTCAGAATCGATATTCAGCCCTTGGTTTCCATATTATTCAATTGGGGGTGGATTAAGAACCAGTAATGATACTGATATGGACCATTGTGGTGTAGGAATAACCAGTGGAGAGGACACTGCATGGGCTGACAAGCCACTACATACTGGTTCATCTCTCGGAGGTGGTACTTATTGCATCATCATGTCCCTATAGAATGGAGTGCTGAACATTACTTCATATGTGAAGGCAGCGGACAATGGTGAAAAATATGGGTGGTTTCCATCATCTACTAGATCCCAGAACAACTCTCTATAATTTCATGTCAAGGTAAAGAATGATCCTGGTGACGATAGAGAGGACTGCATGGTAAGACCTGAAAAAAGAGCCCAATATTCCTCCTCCTATATGTACATATGAAGGGCCTCAAGGATCTGGTGCATTTCACTTTCCAAAACAACTAAGATGATATTAACAGTTTCTTCCCCACACTATGATGTAGAGGACCAAGGTGAAGGCTCCATCATTGAATCACACTCCACTTAAAAATCTAAAAAGTGGACCAGATTAACAATGATATAGTGTTGTGCAGGATTCTTCCTTCAGCAGTGGCGGTTCTCCCTTATACCCCAGTATGGTTCATCATGGTTGGCTAAATCTTTGACAAGAGGAGGACCTCCATGCGGGATGTTTCTAGAGTGGGGAGGGCCTCCGTCGGAGCTGGTAGGAACATGGGGAGGACCTATATTATTGATGTCATCAGAGTGGGGAGGAACTTAGCTGGGAGTGTCATGGGAGTGGGGATGACCTCCACTCTGAGTGATGATAAGAACATAGATAGTACCTCTATGTTGGGTGTTAGAGTGGGGTGGACCCTTATCTGGGTGTGTTGGGGTTTGAGGAGCACCAAGGAATATGTCGAATGGAGCACGGGGAGGACCTCCATGCTGAGTACGGGACGCGTGGGGAGGACCTCTGTGGTTAGAAGTACTAGAGCAAGGATGGACTCTTTTATAGCTGGTAGGAACATGAGGAGGACCTTCATGCCATCCTCTTATGTTACAGGAAGGACCTTTTCATTGGTCGGTCATGGTGGTATGAGGATGGCCTTTTACTGATCGAACTGCACATAGGGAGGACCTTTGTGCTGATAGGTGATGAGGCGAGGAGGACCTTCATGCCTATAACCAAAAATATTAGGAAAGTCTCTATACCTAGGATCACGGTCATGGGGAGGACCTCCGTACAGGATATCAACAAGATGGGGAGGACCTCCACTTGGGCTAGCGCTGGTATAGGGAGGACCTCTGTACTGGATTTTGACGTCATGGGTCATCCCACGACTGTAGCTACTTGTGCTAGCGATTAGAAGATTCAACCCATCCTACCCATGAGGTTGTTGGGGTCTCAATCCCTATCGGTCATAGAGGTTCCCATGATCTATAATAAACAATAGATAATAGTATGCATCGATGGTGGAATAGGCCACTGAAGCTGTAGAAGATGACTCCCCCTTACGGGAGTCTTCCTAAGCCTGCACCTGACGTTGACGTTGGGTCAGCTGAACCAGGGCCAGCAATGTAGGGGTCGAGGCCACCTATTCTTAGACCTGGAATGTCTTAGTGGGATTCCTCCTTGGAAACTCCCAAGTGATGTTCGTAGCTAGGGTGACTTGAATGTCCCTTACCTCATCGGCATAGGGGAGTGAATCATGGTAGAATTCTGGGGAGAGGCTCCCAAAATAGTTTAATGTCAAAGTGGGGAGAAAGTCCCCCTGTACAGGACCTAGGGGTGGTAGGGACAACGAGGCATAGAAGCTCGAAGATCTTGGTGGGATATATCTCTCATTGGGATAACCCCCTCCTATTCATATTGTCAAATAAGAGTATCAATCACCCGCCTCTAAACAAACTATGAGGGTGAGATATAGCGTGGGAATCTGATAGTCGCTGTTGTGGATGACTTTGTGGCAGAGGAAAAGCTTTCTGAAATTTCCACATTAGCATTTCCCCTTCTCCTGTATCTTTGGGTGATATATAGTTAGGTTTTTGTAGCATGGGTCCTATAAAGAAATAAGATTCATCTATTAGCACAAATAGTAAAGAAGCATAACCCAGTGCCCTAGTGTTTTTTAGTCTTCCATGGATAGATAAAAAGGCCCATGATGATGATGTCGTAGACCGTAATTCCCAATGATTAACTTCCCCAAATTCTGGTGAGTTCGACACTAGACCCACTATTTTCTTAGTGGGATGTAACACCCCGAGATTTTATGAAAAATATTATTTTTAATTTTATTGATGTCTTGTGTTGTGCACTACAACAAAAGGAACTTGCACAACACGCATCCCTGACTTGTCTTGCATTACATGCAAGCGCGACCTTCCACGATAGCGTGTGTTGTACGCAATACCGAGTTTCGCTAAACAACGATATGCTATTAAAATATTATTAAAACTAGCCGTTATGAATAGTAATACCCACTTTTTAAAATTTTATTAATTTTATTTTTGAAAATGGACTTCATTTTTAGATTTGTAATATCGAAATTAGCATAGGGTGAAATTTTGGTATTTTTCTGAAAACTTTCAATTTTTGATGAATAGTGAAAACACTGGGTTATTATTTAAAAACTGACTTTTTATTTAAATAATTATTTATTTTATTTAAATTTATTTTAGGTAAAAATTGATACACAATACCTATATAAGTTCAATTTAATTAATTGGAGTCATTTTATAATAATTTTAGATATATAAAAATTTTATTGAACTTTTAACCATCTTTTACCCACCTCCTAGGAGAATTTGCAAATTTACATAAAACTTAATTTTACCACTTTTGTGAATGGAATTTCAAAAATCCGAGAGACACGATTGATGTGAGTAAGTAAAATGTGGTTCAATGAGATGAAAATAATTTTTGGTGAATAGTAACTTTTTACTTTTTTTTACCACGGTTAAAAGTAAATAGGGTAATTAAGGGTAAAATGATATTATTATTACCCTAACACATGTCCTAATTATATTGGATAAGTGTAATTCGACCAAAAAAACATTAGGTATAAATATTACCCTTTAGGCCCACTTGGATTAGATTAGGACATTTATTATTAATTTATTTAAAGAAGGGTTAAAATAGTTAAAATCAAAGTTTAATAATTAAATCATTTTTAATATAGAGTTATACATAAGATAAATTAGACTATAAATATTCATTAGAAATATAAAAATGTTTCCTACATAATGGTATTTTATTTGTAATTTTTAGACATTAAATAATTTAATTTAGTTATGACACAATGATGATGTAGTAATTATCTTATTAATGAAATATTGACATAATTGATGTTATAAATACCCAAATAAATGTAATTTGAGACTTTTTATGAATTAAAATAATTTTATATGTTCATATGAAATTTATTATTTATTTAATTAACTTTTTTCGAACTAATCATTCAGTTATAATTTTCAAAAAAATCAATTACCAAATAGTGTCAAAATTGACATAAAATAGTTTTTAAAACAAATATTATATTATTAATTGTTATTTTATTCCTAAAAATATATGGTTCGGCCAAATAAATTAGATAAGGTTATATATGTTAATAATAAACAACTTGGGGTTCGTTTGGCTTGTTATAGTAAGTTTATTAACCTTATAGTGTAAGAAAACAAGAAGACACGGTAAAAGAAAAATTATTTAACTTAAAGTTAAATATAAATGATAAGGTTAAAATAGAAACCTAAACTTGTATAAATTCTATTGGATGAGAGTATTTCGACCCATCCCCACCTTATCTTCGAAATAACTCAATTTGAAGCTATTAAAACAGAATATGACTTTATAATAAAATAATATTTTTAGTTATTCCAAAGGTGCCCCTCTCCTCCCTTATAAAAGGGAACCTCCTCCCTCTCTTCCTCACACCACTTTGAGCCTTCAAGATCGGAAAAACCCTACCAATTTCTCTTCTCCACTTACCTAGAAACATCCTAGAGGTTCTGGTCTTCTTCAAAGACCAATCTTAGTGCCCTAAGAGGAGGTTTCAAAAAGGCGTGTCGAAAGAAGAGGTAATATCTGTTACCGATTCTTTCAACTTTATTTCTTCTTCCACTTCTTCTTTTTTAGTTGTTTAATTATTAAGTAATAACATCAGTATCACTCATATACTGATATGTTATTTTAAGTATGAAACAACCCTATTTCACCATCTATCCATCCTACGGAAAACGAAATCACTACACGTGCGTACGTACGGAATATCGTCTCCACGCCGTGGTGTAATCTGTTTTCGACCACCACCTTACTTGGATGGGTATAATGGTGTAAATAAATAACTATATATGATTATTTAAAAGTTATATTGATTCTGAAATATTATACATACACTTCAATGCAATTCCACGATCATGGAAATGATATCATCGCTCGTGCGTACGTACGGACTACCGTCTCCACGACGCGATGAGATTCATTCTCCATGTTAACCATTCATGAATGATTATAAAGTATATACAATAAGTAATCATGAAATATATGACATAATAATGATACTGGATTTATTTTTATATATATTTATGTCATCTACTTAATTTCATTCAATTCAATAAGGAAATGAAAACAGCGTTCATGCGTACATACGGCCTACCGTCTCCATGAACGGTGTATTTCATTCATTTTATTGATCTATAATATATATTTATATGATAAATATATATTATATATAAATCATGTTTTAAATTCTGGAATTATTTAAATCAGGATATAAGTAATAATATCAAGAACGACAAGTCGAAACACATACGATAAATGAAACGATTTTACCCAAAACGCTCTTTAACATGGAATTTAAAAAAGAACGGGTAATATAAAGTCATAAGTGAACCATATATAATATCATAACAGTGAATATTATTATTTAATAAGTCAATGACATTATTTAAATCATTATACAGGAGGTTCGGATACATACGAAGCATATCGGACATAAGGTAAGGGATAATTTTTCAAATCTCATTTTTATCCGAGATTGCTTATTCGTAAGTATTTACTGATTTTATTTATATCATCCATTTCCATGTTTTATAAAAGTGTTTTCATGTATTTTTAAATTCATTTTTACCCATTTTTTAATTTTACTACATGGTATGTAAGGAATCTTTCTTTTTTTTACGATACGAGGTACTTTTTGACTTTTCTGACAAAAGTACGAGAAAAATGTTATTTTTAACTTATACGACGTGAATGTATTTTTACATTTTTATAAAGCCTTATTTTCATGAAGCTTCCTCCAAAAGATTTCATGACTATTTTCAAAAAAATACTTTTTATTTAAAATTGCATGGAATTTTGTGAAACGAAAATGATTTTGAAGAATAAAGGATATTTTCCTCAAGAAATCATTTCAAGTGTTTTATCAAAACCATTTTCCATCTAAGATGACATTATTTAATATGTGTATGTTTCATGTATAATGTCTCTATGATTTACATGGTTTCACTTTTCTTATGATGAAATATCCATTTGTTTTATATGGATTATGTGATGATGGGGTGATGTTTATGAAACCCATTTTATTCTTTGGGTTATGATGAATGATTTATGTTTATGTTGTGGCACAAGTAAGAATGATTTCATTATGAGAAGGGTGGGACCTATATCTCCCTCCAATTCATTGGGTAAATATTTATATCTCATGAGATAGACATGGCTGGAATAGTAAGTTAATCCGGTTCAGTGTTACAGGACTGAAATGAGGAGTGAACTCGATTCAGAAAGGGACTTTGTCCACTAAGATGGTCTTGGCAGCAATGCCTTGGCTACTATGGAAATCATAAAATGTGCTTAATGGTTTCCACAATTACATATTTTATTCCCATTCTATTTTATCATGATTGATGTTCCCTTATGATATATGCCTTACGTACTTCCAAGATTCATGTATTTGCTCAAGATTTTGATGTTTAGATTTTATGTTCAAGTTTTTGCATTCAAATGTTTATGGATTGTTTTATGTTCTCTATGTTTACCCTTACTGGGCATTTGAGCTCACCCATTTTATGTTTTATTTTCCCCAGGATATAAAGAAAGGTTTTAGGAAAAAAAAGGGAAGATCTTTATGGGAGATGTTGAAGATCTTTCACCATGATTAGAAGATTATATTCTGAGTTTCCAAAGACACTAAACTATTACGGTCCTTGTGTGTCTGTTTTTGTTATGTACTAAGTATTCCGCAAAAGTAATGTAATGTCCATGTACGTCAAGATTTGGGTCTCTACAGTTGGTATTAGAGGAAAGGTTTAGTCATCCTTTGGAAACTAGGATACGAAAACATTAGCGAGATCCCTAGAGATATTTCTAAGGTATGTCTAGGGATGTCCCTAAGGATAAGTATATGTATAGGATATAGTCCTAGAACTATGGTAACGATATTAGAATTTAACCTAAGATGTTAGATATTGAGGGTACTCCCCCTTTACTATGTTGTTTTCCCTAGCATGATTTTTGCCTCTCACAGAATTCTTTTTGTGTTTTAGTCAATGGAGGGAACTAGAAGGAATTCGGTTAACATTGAATCCAATGGACAAATTGGTGACTATGAGCAACAAAATTGTGTAATTCCTAGAGAGAAAGATATTGTGATTATGCTGAATCAGTCATCGCGATATATGATTAAAAAGGTGAAATTTAGTGGTATGCCTAATTTATCAAATAAGAGGAAGATAGACTTTTATGCATGTTCTCATGTCGAGGAGCATAAATAAAGGAAGACTGAGATTTCTAAATAAGGGAAGAATAACCTTGAGGAATTCCTCAAATGGAGGGACAGATGTTATCTGTGTGGAGAAAAGGGTCATAGAGTGACAGATTGTTATGGAGTTCAATGTCTTATTTGTGGAGAACATGGGCATTACCCAACTCAATGCCCTGACCTAAAAAGTTACTTCTAAATCAAGGAAGGACTTATTACAGGACAATCCTTGAAGAGGATGGATTGAAGTGTTTATGTATTGTTATTCAAGAATAATGTTGTTGAGGTACTTTTATGGTGTATTAGAATATTTTTGTATTAGTATATTGTGGTTTTCAATAATTTTATGGTACCGATAACCATGAAAAGTGATTCAAATATTTTGGAAATCATATGATATGCGTATAATTAAGGGATAAGGAAAAAATGAAATGTTTGACAGTATTCATGAGCTCATGACTGATATAAGGACTAAGTGATATTATGGTTTGAGTATATAGAATTTTTGGGATTTTGGTATGTGGAAAGTATAAAAATTTAACAGCATTCATGTTTTCACTAAGGTTCAATGGGTATTAATTCTTCAAGAGAATACATGATTAAGGTATTCATATGTTTGTAATTTCACCAACAAGATATATCTTATGATATATGGGGGATAAATGATGGCATTCACGTGATTGTTAAGTGACATTTCAAGTAATCGTTTTCTTTATACTATGCGCTTGGACCGAAGTATTTTAGATAAGCCTAAATATTGTAATGGATTATGTTGGACATAAGTTAGTATTGTTTAATGATGGAAATTTTTTTTCGATATTATTGATGGGATGTTATAGTAATGTAGTTTTAGAAAAAGGACAACCTGCAGGACGGGCGACAACCCGTCGCATCGGACAAGGTTGTGGGAATCGAACCCACAACCGAAGTGCGACTGGCCTTTATCGCATACCACTAGCCTACAGAAAGTACCTGGTTAGTAGAAACTAGTTTTATTTTATTAAGCGGTATGATAGATGAAGTATAAGTCCATGTCTGAAATCATATCTGATTAACCTCACCATAGATTTACTTATGTATATTTGATAACTTTTACTAACCTTTTGTTTGAAATAGATGGAATGACCCATCATTCTATCACATGATCTGTTAACACTTCACGAATAACAAATTCAACTTCATTTATTTAAGATATGAAGTGTAAATTGTTCAATTCACGAACAACAGTGAGATTGTACCAAAATCATGTAAGTATTTCTTTTAATTCATCAACTTTAGGGAAATGATCTTAAAAACCAAAAATGTTGTCCTAGTGCCCTTATATTCAATGAATCAGATGGTACCTTAGATCATCACAAATATATGGCTTTGTGATTGTTGTCTTTTTCATATCCATCTTCTCTACCACTCTCTATCATAACTTGATGGTTAGATTTTTCTTCCATATCCATATTTTCACCTATGTTCTCCTATGTGGAAACCTAGTGATTAGTTAATTTGGGTAACCATTATGTTTCATACTTTAGTTTTTAAAGTCAAGTTTTGGTATTCCTTTTTATGATATGGGTTTCTATTAAATAAAATTTCAAGTAGTAAACCATTTATAACCTCGATGAATTTCGAGGGCGAAATTCATTTTTAAGGGGGATAGAATGTAACACCCCGAGATTTTATGAAAAATATTCTTTTTAATTTTATTGATATCTTGTGTTCTACGCTACACCAAAAGGATCTTGCACAATATGCATCCCTGAATTGTCTTTCATTACACGCAAGCGCGACCTTCCATGATAGCGTGTGTTGTACGCAATACCTAGTTTCACTAAACAACGATATGCTATTAAAATATTATTAAAACTAGCCGTTATGAATAGTAATACCCACTTTTTGAAATTTTATAAATTTTATTTTTGAAAATGGACTTCATTTTTGGATTCGGAATATCAAAAGTATCCTAGGGTGAAATTTTGGTATTTTTCTGAAAACTTTCAATTTTTGATGAATAGTGAAAACACTGGGTTATTATTTAAAACCCATCTTTTTATTTAAATAATTATTTATTTTATTTAAATTTATTTTAGGTCAAAATTGATACATAATACCTATATAATTTCAATGTAATTCATTGGAGTCATTTTATAATAATTTTAGATATATAAAAATTTTATTGAACTTTTGACCGTCTTTTACCCACCTCCGAGGAGAATTTGCAAATTTACATAAAACTTAATTTTACCGCTTTTTTTAATGGAATTTCAAAAATCCGAGAGACACAGTTGATGTTAATAAGTAAAATTTGGTTCAATGAGATGAAAATAATTTTTGGTGAATAGTAACTTTTTACTTTTTTTTACCACGGTTAAAAGTAAATAGGGTAATTAAGGGTAAAAATGATATTATTATTACACTAACACATGTCCTAATTCTATTGGATAAGTTTAATTCGACCAAAAACAACATTAGGGATAAAATATTACCCTTTAGGCCCACTTGGATTAGATTAGGACATTTATTATTAATTTATTTAAAGAAGGGTTAAAATAGTTATAATCAAAGTTTAATAACTAAATCATTTTTAATATAGAGTTACACATAAGATAAATTATACTATAAATATTAATTATAAATCTAAAAATATTTCCTACATAATGGTATTTTATTTTTAATTTTTAGACATTAAATAATTTAATTTATTTATGACACAATGATGATGCAGTAATTATCTTATTAATGAAATATTGACATAATTGATGTTATAAATACCTTAATAAATGTAATTTGAGACTTTTTATGAATTAAAATAATTTTCTATGTTAATATGAAATGTTATTATTTATTTAATTAACTTTTTTCGAACTAATCATTCTGTTATAATTTTCAGAAAAATCAATTACCAAATAGTGTCAAAATTGACATAAAATAGTTTTTAAAACAAATATTATATTATTAATTGTTATTTTATTCATAAAAATATATGGTTCGGAAAAATGAATTAGATAAGGTTATATATGTTAATAATAAACAACTTGGGCTTCTTTTGGCTTGTTATAGTAAGTTTATTAACCTTATAGTGTAAGAAAACAAGAAGACACGGTAAAAGAAAAATTATTTAACTTAAAGTTAAATCTAAATGATAAGGTTAAAATAGAAACCTAAACTTGTCTAAATTATATTGGATGAGAGGATTTTGACCCATCCCCACCTTAGCTTCGAAATTACTCAATTTGGAGCTATTAAAAACCGAATATGACTTTATAATAAAATAATATTTTTAGTTATTCCAAAGGTGCCCCTCTCCTCCCTTATAAAAGGGAACCTCCTCCCTCTCTTCCTCACACCACTTTGAGCCTTCAATCTCGGCCAAACCCTGCCAATTTCTCTTCTCCAATTACCTAGAAACATCCTAGAGGTTATGGTCTTCTTCAAAGACCAATATTAGTGCCCTAAGAGGAGGTTTCAAAAAGGCGTGTCGAAAGAAGAGGTAATATCCGTTACCAATTCTTTCAACTTTATTTCTTCTTCCACTTCTTCTTCTTTAGTTGTTTCATTATGAAGTAATAAAATCAGTATCACTCATATACTTATATGTTATTATAAATATGTAACAATCCTATTTCACCATCTATCCATCCTACAGAAAACGAAATCACCGCACGTGCGTACGTACGGAATACCGTCTCCACGCCGTGGTGTAATCTGTTTTTGACCACCACCTTACTTGGATGGGTATAATGGTGTAAATAAATAACTATATATTATTATTTCAAAGTGATATTAATTCTGAAATATTATACATACACTTCAATGCAATTCCACGATCATGGAAATGATATCATCGCTCGTGCGTATGTACGGACTACCGTCTCCACGACGCGATGAGATTCATTCTCCATGTTAACCATTCATGAATGATTATAAAGTATATAAAATAAGTAATCATGAAATATATGACATAATAATGATACTATATTTATGTGTTTATATATTTAAGTCATCTACTTAATTTCATTCAATTCAATAAGGAAACGAAAACAGCGTTCATGCGTACGTACGGCCTACCGTCTCCATGAACGGTGTATTTCATTCCTTTTATCGATCTATAATATATATGTATATGATAAATATATATTATATATAAATCATTTTTTACATTATAGAATTATTTAAATCAGGATATAAGTAATAATATCAAGAACGACAAGTCGAAACACATATGATAAATGAAACGATTTTACCCAAAACGCTCTTTAACATGGAATTTACAAAAGAACGGATAATATAAAGTCATAAGTGAACCATATATAATATCATAACAATGAATATGATTCTGTAATAATTCAATGACATTAGTTAAATCATTATACAGGAGGTTTGGATACATAAAAAGCATATCGAACATAAGGTAAGGGATAATTTTTCAAATCTCATTTTTATCCGAGATTCCTTATTCTTAAGTATTTACTAGGGTTATTTCTATCATCCATGTCCATGTTTTATAAAAGTGTTTTCATGTATGTTTAAAGTTATTTTTACCCATTTTTGACTTTTACTACATGGTATGTAAGTAATATTTCTTTTGTTTACGTTACGAGGTACTTTTTGACTTTTCTGACAAAAGTACAAGAAAAATGTTATTTTTAACTTATACGGTGTGAACGTATTTTTACGGTTTTATAAAGCTTATTTTCATGAAGCTTCCTACAAAAGATTTCATGACTATTTTCAACAAAATACTTTTCATTTAAAATTGCATGGAATTTTGTGAAACGAAAATGATTTTGAAGAATAAATGAAATTTTCCTCAAGAATTTATTTCAAGTGTTTTATCAAAACCATTTTCCATCTAAGATGACATTATTTCATATGTTTATGTTTCATGTATAATGTATCTATGATTTACATGGTTTAACTTTTCTTATGATTAAATATCCATTTGTTTTATATGGATTATGTGATGATGGGGTGATGTTTATGAAACCCATTTTATTCTTTGGGTTATGATGAATGATTTATGTTTATGTCGTGGCACAAGTAAGAATGATTTCATTATGAGAAGGGTGGGACCTGTATCTCCCTCCAATGCATTGGGTAAAGATTTATATCTCATGAGATAGACATGGATGTAATGGTAAGTTAATCTAGTTCAGTGTTACAGGACTGAAACGAGGAGTGAACTCGATTCAGAAAGGGACTTTGTCCACTAAGATGGTCTTGGAAGCAATGCCTTGGCTACTATGGAAATCATAACATGTGATTAATGGTTTCCACAATTACATTTTTATTCCCATTCTATTTTATCATGATTGATGTTCCCTTATGATATATGCCTTACTTACTTCCAAGATTCATGTCTTTGCTCAAGATTTTGATGTTTAGATTTTATGTTCAAGTTTTTGCATTCAAATGTTTATGTATTGTTTTATGTTCTCTATGTTTACCCTTACTGGGCATTTGAGCTCACCCCTTTTATGTTTTCTTTTCCCCATGATATAAATAAAGGTTTTAGGAAAAAAATGGAAGATCTTTATGGGAGATGTTGAAGATCTTTCACCATGATTAGAAGATTATATTCCGAGTTTCCAAAGACACTAAACTATTACGGTCCTTGTGTGTCTGTTTTTGTTATGTACTAAGTATTCCGCAAAAGTAATGTAATTTCCATGTACGTCAAGATTTGGGTCTCTACATCGGACCTAGCACCAAATGGATGAATCCAGTGACACGCTTATCTGTTGATGTCTCAAACGCTACTAATCCTCATGGTTGAAGGAGAGAACCTTAATGGTTCACCATTTCTATTTTAGATGGTATCACTAAGGTGTCCCGCCGGAGTGTGTTTGAGGTTCTTTTTTCTACACATTTCACCCTTCATTCCTGGTTTCCAAAGGCGGGCAGCATTCAACACCTCTTTGGTGATGTCTGCTCCTTTATCAAAATGGGATGATGGGATGTAGGTGTCTCTTTCCATGTATTCTTCCTCAAAACTCGTCACCTAGTCTGGGTCTCCCTCATAGATTAAGACATTTTTCATGAAACCCTTCCTGGTGTCATCTCTTTGTGGACTCCTATTAATTACAATGCTTCTGTCAGGACATTCCAGTGGTTTAAGTCAGGACAGCAAACTTCGGTCAGGGAAGTAGTCACATTAGGCATCGCTGGAATGTCTGGATGTTAGAACCTTAGCACACCTAAATTATCCCTTATTAGTGGTCTTATCAAGGTCATGGAAGCCCGAGGCATCCCATGTAAAATGTGAGGAATATTATGCAGGAGGCATGTATCTAAGGTTTTCCTCATCTTCCCATGTTTAACACATTGTATGTCATGAGTTTAACATCTTACGGAGACATATAAGACTAATTAGAACACTAATGAGAGCGTATTAGATAGGTACATACCTATTATGGAGCACCTAGAAGGTTTACTAGATGGATGGATTAGAACGCCCAATAAGGATGGACCCGGGATGGAGTGTCCCAAGAAGGGAAGGTTTCACACTGTAAAGGATGATCTGGACATCACAAATGAAAGATCAGGAAAGCACACCCCAAAAGGGGGACTCCAAGGTTTACCATTGGCTGAGTTTGAACCTCATGGAGTCATCCTAAGTACCATGTGTAGAATACAGGGATCAAAACTCACATAGTTAATGTGGATGATTCAAAGCATACACATAGCTAGCTGCCTGGGTGCTACAAAAAGCAATGAAGATGTGACCTTACCATGATAAGGGTACAGTAGTGGAGAAAATGGTTGGGTATTATGTATATTTAGCTACTCAAATAGATGGCATGAGTTCATTGGGTTTTGGTGGCCTAAGTAAAATCAGGGTGGATATGGAAGAACTGTCGAAGGGTGAAGATGAATGAAATGGAATCGAAGTGAAGATGATAGTGGTGGGAATAAACATCAAGGAGGTTTTCGAAGTACCCTGTATCTAAAGAATGGATCAAATTTCATTTAATTTTGGTGGGGTGATGAGACACTTGAGAAGGAATCTTGTGATAATGGAGCACATGGATAGGTTTCAGAGGAAGTAGAACCTCCATTTTGGGGTATAATCTTCCCAAGATGTAAAGGCCCAAAGGAAAGGCTAGGATGGGGCATGGATGATGGGATTGAACCATAAAGGAATATTCATATGTATCCTAGTGTCTGGTAATTAAAGTCCATGTAGTTCCAAAATGGTGCATAGAATCGGGGTGTACACAAAGGACAATGACCCAGAGACACGCTATGGATTACACATAGTTAGCATCCAATCACAAGAGGGACACTCTTGGTTGGAGGAGTGTTGTGAAGTGTGGGGATTATGAATGGTTATTATCCTATATTGATGGATCAAAAAATCTAAAGAGGGATAATTTTGGAGTTTTATCCCAAAAAGGTAAATTATCACAGAAAGAGAGTACATTGTCGGGAGGGAGTACCAGAGTTTACCATTGGTTGGGGTTGGACCTCAAAGAGGCTTCTTATGTATCCCAGTGGCTGGGAATAAAACCCCGTATAGTTAGAAGGGGTTATAGTTTAACATTATTTGGTACAAGTACAAACCGATGTGAATGACATGGAATGGTTGGATCATGGGTAGTGAGGGGGTTGAACCTTGGAGAGGCTTCCTACATATCCCAGTGACTAGGAATCAAAGTCCACATAGTTTGGGAGGATGTAGTTTATCATTATGTGGGGTGAAGGGCATGGTACTTATGCATAGTTACTAGACCAAATAGGATATCATGGTCGTTGTTAAACTCTAATCTCATGTGATTCATTCTCGGTGTGAGAAACAAGAGATTGAAGTAGACCAGATAGACATGTCATGAAAGGTGTGGCCACAAAGGATGGTGTGGTGATTATGCATGGTTAGCAGCCTAGAGTGGAGATGGAGGTTGTGACTTATGTGAATATTTCCTAATGTGTGTATAGTGATAAAGATAAAGAGGGGATAAGATCAAGAGAGTGATGATGCCCATTCTCCTTTAAGTCCTTCTAGGCATACCATGCATGCGAAAACTCACAGTTTAACATCGTGTGTTGTGGATGAGGGTGCTTGGAAGTTTAACATCATGAAACTCAAATGATCAGGACTCACTCCTTACCTCTTGTACTTACATAACATTTACCAACCCTCACTTGGTGTAGGGAAGGCATAAGAAACGCCCGAAAGGAGTGAGGTGGAGGAGTGGTCACTTGATGAACTCATGTTAGCATGGCTATGTGAACAAGCAATAAACGTTAGTGTGCCTATAATAAGAAGAATAAGGCAGGGAAACATGACATGAAACATCAATCAAGGGACCTTGAAATCACATCTTACAAGCCTAGAGGGTCACATGGGAGAGGGTTTTGTGAATCAGGAGTATAAGGCCCCAGCCTTAAACCTCACTTAATCTTGAGTTATTACAAGATTACACATTGAGGATCTTTTCTGGTTTAGATTTTTAGAGAATTAGATCATGAAACATTCATTACATTCCACATTTAAACAAAGTGGTTACATAAAAGAAAATATTCATTCTTCCCATAAACGGAAACATATTTAAAATAAAACATGGATTCTTTCTTGACACATCCTTGACACTATCATCACATCATGTACCTTTCCCTTGTCCTGTGAAAAATATTTCAAAAACTTGGGATGAGCATAAAAAGCTCAGTAAGAGTTATAAAAATATGGAAAGGAAACATGAGTTCATATATACATTAGAATGAAATCACACTTTACCCATAAAACATAGGCATATCAAATCATGAATAAATCATAGAAAACATAAGACATAAAGGTAACTTGAGGCATTCATAACATTCTTACGTAGGGAGTAACCCTCTTGGTTACGTTTGGAATACCCATCACAGTATATTCCCTAAATCTCTTCGGAGAAACCTTAACGTTTCACTCCTTCGCGTTACCCAATGCATTGGAGAGCTATTACGGGCTCACCCGCACTTAGTTTATCACGGAACCACCCGTTTTCATAACAATGCCCAAGAACCATAACATAAATGTGTCACATAAAACATGCATAAAGGAAACATAACATTTCCATATTTCAATCACAATATAACATTTTAGTATATTGAAATATTGAATCCATTCAAAAAGAAACCATTTCAAAAACCATTTAAAATAATTAATAAAGAGATTTTTGAATCAAAGTGTCCCATACCACCTTGAAGTTTAAAATTTTAAACCATTAATATCCATATAAATAAATCCTTAAAACCATTTTTAAAACATGGATATTAATAAGAACAAATAATTAAAACATTTAAAATGATATTTTGGTTAAAGGGGTTTTACCAAAATCAGAGACACTTGAATACAATAATTGAGGAATAACATTTAGTCAAAACTTTATAATATCATGAGAATAAATGGATTCATGATATAATACTCCAAAGGACAGTATATACACCATATAAGAGTGAATTGGTGCATAACAACAATGAACTCTCAATAGAAATGTCAAATGTGATGAAATCCCTTATAAAGAATTTATCCTTAAATTAAGGACAAATCAATCTCAAAAAAATATGTGTGAAAAATATAAATACACCCAATATAAGTGGATATTAAGTGTAAAACAATAAAAGGTCATTCACACATATTCAATGGATGACATATTCAATGACTACATGTTGAACATAAAGAAATCAAAATTGGGTTAAAAAGTTCCCTTGACAGCCTAACGGCATCACATCAAAAAGAGTTGATGAGAGATAAAAAGATTACCTCATCACTTGGACATAAAATTTAAATCAACAAGGATATATTAGAACATATCCCAAAATAACAATATGTAAATTAAAAGACCCAACAAAAGAAGTCTTTTAAAAAAGAGGAGGGTGAAAGGTTCCCTTACCGACTTGGGTATCTTTCAAAACATACACCCCATGAAAGAAGGACAATAGATCATTGATGTAAATACTCATAAACGAAAGTATATTACACAAAGAGTAGAATAATGGGAAGTACATACACCACTCAATGGAATTTGTGGCAAATGTAGCATAAATCTCACGAGAATAAAAGTGAGATGAAAAATCCCTTACGAAAATTCGGCAGCCCAACGGCGCCACTCAAAACTTCCAAAAATGATTTATGAGAGGAAATAGGGCCTCTCATCATATGAACATAATAAGTACAGTAGGAGTAATATAAAATAACATCCCAATCATAAGAAATATGAGCATAAAAGGAATGACATAAAGAGTGTACTTAAAAAGAAAGAGAGGTGTAGGATCCCTTACCTCGGGTCCGACTTGACTCGATCGTTCTTTAATCTCCTGAATAATAAACTTGAGTTAATTTTTACTTCCTTAAGAACATTTTTCAAGTTCATTATTCCTTTTATACCACTTATTACCATGTCATAAACATTATGTAATCATTTAAGTTAATAATATTTGTTTTGCCGATATTTGGTTCTTAAGTCGAAAGTGGACTTCTTACAATTATATGTTGTTCGTGTGGCCAAATGTTTATTATATCCAGAATTGTATTCATTATGTAGATATCATATATGTCATATATATCCAGTACATTCATGCATTTATAACATTACATAATCATTTAGAGGTAAGAAATGAAATGCACCGTTCATGGAGACGGTAAACCGTATGTACGCATGGACGCTACTTTCATTTCTATTTCGTATTTTATAGAATGGAATAATAATGATATAAAGGTATATTATAATTCCAGTATAATATCATATATAATATCATATTTCCATCCTTTATACATCCCACATATGGTATTTAACGAATCAAATCACTTTGAGGGGGCGGTAGTCCGCACTTCCTTAAATGAAGATATCGCGTATACCCATAATGGAAGCCATAAAGGTAAGACAAAAATGAAAAATACAGAAGCATAAATAATACATAAACATATTATATATCATATATAAAAATAGTGACATCATAATGGCCACCTTTGAAGGTGTTAAATGAGTATTGAACAATCATCGTTTTGGGAGGCAGAATTTCACCATCCACGGAAACCGTATGTTCTTTAACCATTTGATGTAGTTGTGTGAGAGTGTATCTCGAATAAATCTTATAACAACATCCTAGTATATTTAAGATACTGTTGTTGTTACAAAAGAAGTAAATAAAAAGAGTTTAGGGGGTTGGAAAAGCAAAATAAAACAAATGAACATGAGAGAATGAATTACCTTTAAAAGTGTAACTCCTTTTGATTTGAGCCTAAAGGCTTCCTTTGAAAGGATTCTTCCCAAAGGGAATCCTCTAGGATGAGGAGAGGGATGTGGAGAGAGTAAATGGGCAGGTTTTGGCCGAGCCAAAGGCTTGAAGAGTGTGTTAAATGAGGTAGAGGTGGGGGCCTTTTATAAGAGGAGAGGAGGGGTACTTTTGGAAAGTAAAGAAATATTACTTTATTTGAAAATGTGTTTCGGTTTCAAAAGGTCCCACACTGATATAATTCGTGTATAAGGTGATAAGGCTTCGAAATCCACTCATCCAATAAGTTTTGGACATGTTTAGTTCATAGATTTTACATTATCTTTCCATTTTATTTAAATCGTCAAATAATCATGTCATCGCTGCATCATTATTATGTCATAAATAATTTAATTTATTTAATGTCTAAAAATTATAAAAAAAATACTATGATGTAGGAAATCTTTTTATCTTTCCAATTAATATTTATAATAAAAAATATGACTTGTATAACCCCACTTAAAAATTGGTTTAGTAAAACATATCATGTTTGTGTCAATTTTACTTTTACATTAAATAAAATGTTATTTATGTCATTTCCCAACCAAAGTGGATACATGGGGTCCCCAAGTTGGACCATGGCTTTTCTTGGTCAGCAATGACTCACCCAATAGGTGTAGGACAATTGTCATGGTGTTTTCACATTCTTATAATATCATTTTTACCTTAAACTACACTAATTACCACTAACCGTGATTAAAAACTTAATAAGTTACTATTCACCAAAAAATTATTTTTATCCCATTGAACCACATTTTACTTCTTAATGACAACCATGTATGTCGGATTTTTTAAAATCAAAACACAACGATGGCAAAATTTCATTAAAACGGAAAATCAGTTTTTATAAGTACCACTTAGTGGTTTCACTATTCATCAAAAATTGAAGTTTTTCAGAAAAATCCCAAAAATTCACCCTAAGCTATATTTGATATTCTGAATTCAAAAATGAAGTCTGTTTTACAAAATTCAAAACATATAAGTCACATTAATTAATTTAATAATTAATTCCCGCTGTCATGACAAATAGCGTGTTTTATGAAACAATAAATATCAAAAGATTGACACTAGTTTAAGTCTGATTTCAAAATGAAATTGATTCCAACGACCACTATTGGATTTAATGGTAAAAATATTTTCTAATTTCACTTTAAAACCAATTAAAAATATAATCTAATCATATAAATAAATTAGATTAAAAAGTGGTTTTGAATTAAAATACAACATTTTACACTATTCATTAAAAAAATGAACTTTATCGGAAAGATACCAAAAATTTACCCAAAGTAAAATTTGATGTCCCGATTATAAAGAAGAGTTTTATTTAGTACACATGAATGTATAAGAGTGATCAAAACTATATTTAATGACAGTTCCCCATCAGAAGGCGATAAGTGAACCTTTAGTGAAAATTAGGCTATAAAAGCCTAAAATTGTATTCTTTCTGTATTTTAAGCCTTTGGATAGATGTAAAAAAACATATATATTCATATTTTAGTTATTTCTATCCATTCCCACTAATAAAATGGATAAATGTTAACTTCCATTTAAAATAATATTATTTTATTATTAGAGTGCAACGTAAGATTCCCAAGAAACTCGTTGTTGCGTGTTGGGTACGCCATCGAGCATAGCGTCCCCTTTAAAGTCATATTAATATTTTATTCACAAATATGGATAAATATGAAAATTCCATATTCCTTATTTACCTGGGGTGTTACATCCTTCCCCCCTTTTGGGAATTGCGTCCTCGCAATTTTAAAATTGCGCTTGGAAACATCCTTGAACGTCCCACATCGGAACAAGAGTCGGTAAAACAATCACTTTAAAATAAAGAAAGATAAGTACAAAGGTCACCCGAGTTAACCCATACTAGGATTCCAAGTATGAAAATATGGACATGGAGGAAAAAACAAAGGGTCATGTTCTGATGGAGAGTGATAGAAAACATGTTTAGGAGAAAGTTAACCACGAGAAAATCACAAACTTGTGATGGGTTAAACGGTATTCGATTCCCCAGTAGGAAAAGTTAATAGACAACATTTTTGTTTTAAGTTACTTTTTTTTTAGGAATTTTATTCATAAGGAAGCATAATCACTTATCATGTTGACTTTCAACTTTTACTAGATTCCTTAGTCAAACTCATATTTTTTCCAAAAGACGAGTATTTAGGGAGACTTGTTCGCGTTAAGAGTACTATAATCAACTTCTAGAGAATCACCTAATCCCCAAAAGAGAACCATATACATCCCATGTATTTAGGCTTTAACAAAACCAAAACCAAAAAGGTTAGTACAATATCAGATAATCCAGAAAAGGATAACCCCTTATAAAAAGAAAATCTATTCTTAATCTCCAAAATTTGTCCAACAAAACCCAAAGTTCAACGAGGACCATCCGATAAAAATTTGTCCATAAAATTCTTCAAAGTAAACCAATATAAGATTGAAACTCAAATATTTGAAGGATTTAGTCACATAGTCTTCCAAGTTAAATCGTAACATTTATCTCCAAACAACATTAGTCACTCCTAAAGTCTCGCATTGAAAAGTAATTATCCTAATCACATATCCTCCAAAATCAACTTACTCTTAATTCATAAAATCATATAACTAAAAAGAATCAGTCAAACTAACCAGGGACTTCACGTAGTCCAGTGGTAGGCGATAAATACCAGTCGCACTTTGGCTGTGGGTTCTATTCCCGCAGCATTGTCCGACGCGACGGGTTGTCACACGGTCTGCGTGTTGTCCTTTTTCCAAAACTATATAATTCTCAAATCATTACCCAAAAAGGGATAAAATCATCAAAAATAACCATAACATAATTTAACCTCAATTTTATCTCATGCCTTTCACTTCAATCATAACATGTGGTAACCCATAATTACCTCAAAAGTAAGGATCATATAAACCCAAATGGTTCTTTATAACTATGTCCACAAAAGAAAATATAACTATTACTTGAATAAAATTTGCCTATATTAAACATCAGGGTTACACATAATATAAAAAGTCTTCTAATGTAACCCCATCATCAAAAGAGACTTAATACTCTTAAGAATTTCACCCTAACTCTTGAAGCCCTTATATGTTGACATCTTACTCATTCAACATTCTTCATGATCCATTATCCATTCCTTTCCAACTTATTCTGAAATACCTCTTTCCTACAAACAAAATCATGAATCATATCCTAAGATTCCAAAATAAGAAAACAATAGTCATGAAATAGTACATACCTTTGATTGGTCATTGTCAGTTTCTTCATCCTCAATTGGAATGGAATTAGGTATTGGTAAACAAATATTGGTACGCTCTTGGTGACCCCATTCATGAAACTTCTACATAGGACATGTGTTTGCATAATGACCATGCACACCACATTTAAAACATTCAATTGATCCCTCAGAAAGAACTTTTTTCCCTTTCCTCGAGTCAACTGGATGCTTCCTTTTTCCATGGCAGGTTCTTGCTTTATGACCTTCATTTCCACATCTATAGCATATTTCTGTCCCTTTGAAGCATTTTCCTAGGTGTTTCTTTCCACATCTTTGACACATAGGTTTTTGAACACACTTACCTTTATGATTATTACCTGTACTTCCGTAGGGATTTGTTTCTTGCATATATGATGCCTTAGAGAAATATCAAGGGTTTAGGTGGTCAATCATGACTCCAGATAGTTGGTTGAGGATAATCAAAAGAGTTCTCATTGCAGCTCCCATATCATTCAGTTGCTCGCTCAAAAAACTGTCACAGTTTCCTTCACATCCACTGTTACTTTGGTGCCTGCTAGATCCAGCCATTTACTAAAACCAAAAAGGTCAGTGTGAGTATATCAACAAAACCATCATGTACTAATGAGTAATATAGACAATAAGATATACTTACTCATTCACTTTATCTAAAAATAAGACTCTTTCTGAAATCCTAACCATTATGGTAATTGTCATTTATGCTTAAAGAATACCATAACCTCTAAAGTTATCTAAACCGACCTTTGATACCAACTATAAGGCCCCAGCCTTAAACCTTACTTAATCTTGAGTTATTACAAGATTACACATTGAGGATCTTTTCTGGTTTAGAGTTTTAGAGAATTAGATCATGAAACATTCATTACATTCCACATTTAAACAAAGTGGTTACATAAAAGACAATATTCATTCTTCCCATCAACGGAAACATATTTAAAATAAAACATGGATTATTTCTTGACACATCCTTGACAATATCATCACATCATGTACCTTTCCCTTGTCCTGTGAAAAATATTTCAAAAACTTGGGATGAGCATAAAAAGCTCAGTAAGAGTTATAAAAATATGGAAAGGAAACATGAGTTCATATATACATTATAATGAAATCACACTTTACCCATAAAACATAGGCATATCAAATCATGAATAAATCATAGAAAACATAGGACATAAAGGTAACTTGAGGCATTCATAACATTCTTACATAGGGAGTAACCCTCTTGGTTACGTTTGGAATACCCATCACAGTATATTCCCTAAATCTCTTCGGAGAAACCTTAACGCTTCACTCCTTCGCGTTACCCAATGCATTGGAGAGCTATTACGGGCTCACCCGCCCTTAGTTTATCACGGAACCACCAGTTTTCATAACAATGCCCAAGAACCATAACATAAATGTGTCACATAAAACATGCATAAAGGAAACATAACATTTCCATATTTCAATCACAATATAACATTTTAGTATATTGAAATATTGAATCCATTCAAAAAGAAACCATTTCCAAAACCATTTAAAATAATTAATAAAGATATTTTTGAATCAAAGTGTCCCATACCACCTTGAAGCTTAAAATTTTAAACCATTAATATCCATATAAATAAATCCTTAAAACCATTTTGAAAACATGGATATTAATAAGAACAAATAATTAAAACATTTAAAACGATATTTTGGTTAAAGGGGTTTTACCAAAATCAGAGACACTTGAATACAATAATTGAGGAATAAAATTTAGTCAAAACTTTATAATATCATGAGAATAAATGGATTCATGATATAATACTCCAAAGTACAGTATATACACCATATAAGAGTGAATTGGTGCATAACAACAATGAACTCTCAATAGAAATGTCAAATGTGATGAAATCCCTTATAAAGAATGTATCCTTAAATTAAGGACAAATCAATCTCAAAAAAATATGTGTGAAAAATATAAATACACCCAATATAAGTGGATATTAAGTGTAAAACAATAAAAGGTCATTCACACATATTCAATGGAGGACATATTCAATGACTACATGTTGAACCCAAAGAAATCGAAATTGGGTTAAAAAGTTCCCTTGACAGCCTAACGGCATCACATCAAAAAGAGTTGATGAGAGATAAAAAGAGTATCTCATCACTTGGACATAAAATTTACATCAACAAGGATATATGAGAACATATCCCAAAATAACAATATGTAAATTAAAAGACCCAACAAAAGAAGTCTTTTAAAAAAGAGGAGGGTGAAAGGTTCCCTTACCGACTTGGGTATCTTTCAAAACATACACCCCATGAAAGAAGGACAATAGATCATTGATGTAAATATTCATAAACGAAAGTATATTACACAAAGAGTAGAATAATGGGCAGTACATACACCACTCAATGGAATTTGTGGCAAATGTAGCATAAATCTCACGAGAATAAAAGTGAGATGAAAAATCCCTTACGAAAATTCGGCAGCCTAACGGCGCCACTCAAAACTTCCAAAAATGATTTATGAGAGGAAATAGGGTCTCTCATAATATGAAAATAATAAGTACAGTAGGAGTAATATAAAATAACATCCCAATCATAAGAAATATGAGCATAAAAGGAATGACATAAAGAGTGTACTTAAAAAGAAAGAGAGGTGTAGGATCCCTTACCTCGGGTCCGACTTGACTCGATCATTCTTTAATCTCCTGAATAATAAACTTGAGTTAATTTTTACTTCCTTAAGAACCTTTTTCAAGTTCATTATTCCTTTTATACCACTTATTACCATGTTATAAACATTATGTAATCATTTAAGTTAATAATATTTGTTTTGCCGATATTTGGTTCTTAAGTCGAAAGTGGACTTCTTACAATTATATGTTGTTCGTGTGGCCAAATGTTTATTATATCCAGAATTGTATTAATTATGTAGATATCATATATTTCATATATATCCAGTACATGCATGCATTTATAACATTACATAATCATTTAGAGGTAAGAAATGAAATGCACCGTTCATGGAGACGGTAAGCCGTACGTACGCATGGACGCTACTTTCATTTCTATTTCGTATTTTATAGAATGGAATAATAATGATATAAAGGTATATTATAATTCCAGTATAATATCATATATAATATCATATTTCCATCCTTTATACATCCCACATATGGTATTTAACGAATCAAATCACTTTGAGGGGGCGGTAGTCCGCACTTCCTTAAATGAAGATATCGCGTATACCCATAATGGAAGCCATAAAGGTAAGACAAAAATGAAAAATACAGAAGCATAAATAAAACATAAACATATTATATATCATATATAAAAATAGTGACATCATAATGGCCACCTTTGAAGGTGTTAAATGAGTATTGAACAATCATCGTTTCGGGAGGCAGAATTTCACCATCCACGGAAACCGTATGTTCTTTAACCATTTGATGTAGTTGTGTGAGAGTGTAGCTCGAATAAATCTTATACCAACATCCTAGTATATTGAAGATACTGGTGTTGTTACAAAAGAAGTAAATAAAAATAGTTTAGGGGGTTGGAGAAGCAAAATAAAACAAATGAACATGAGAGAATGAATTACCTTTAAAAGTGTAACTCCTTTTGATTTGAGGCTAAAGGCTTCCTTTGAAAGGATTCTGCCAAAAGGTAATCCTCTAGGATTAGGAGAGGGATGTGGAGAGAGTAAATGGGTAGGGTTTGGCCGAGCCAAAGGCTTGAAGAGTGTGTTAAATGAGGTAGAGGTGGGGGCCTTTTATAAGAGGAGAGGAGGGGTACTTTTGGAAAGTAAAGAAATATTACTTTATTTGAAAATGTGTTTCGGTTTCAAAAGGTCCCACATTGATATAATTCGTGGATAAGGTGATAAGGCTTAGAAATCCACTCATCCAATAAGTTTTGGACATGTGTAGTTCATAGATTTTACATTATGTTTCCATTTTATTTAAATCGTCAAATAATGATGTCATCACTGCATCATTATTATGTCACAAATAATTTAATTTATTTAATGTCTAAAAATTATAAAAAAAATACTATGATGTAGGAAATCTTTTTAGCTTTCCAATTAATATTTATAATAAAAAATATGACTTGTATAACCCCACTTAAAAATTGTTTTAGTAAAACATATCATGTTTGTGTCAATTTTACTTTTACATTAAATAAAATGTTATTTATGTCATTTCCCAACCAAAGTGGATCCATGGGGTCCCCAAGTTGGCCCATGGCTTTTCTTGGTCAGCCATGACTCACCCAATAGGTGTAGGACAAGTTTCAGGGTGTTTTCACATTCTTATAATATCATTTTTACCTTAAACTACACTAATTACCACTAACTGCGATTAAAAACTTAATAAGTTACTATTCACCAAAAAATTATTTTTATCCCATTGAACCACATTTTACTTCTTAATGACAACCATGTATGTCGGATTTTTGAAAATCAAAACACAATGATGGCAAAATTTCATTTAAACGGAAAATCAGTTTTTATAAGTACCACTTAGTGGTTTCACTATTCATCAAAAATTGAAGTTTTTCAGAAAAATCCCAAAAATTCACCCTAATCTATATTTGATATTCTGAATTCAAAAATGAAGTCCGTTTTACAAAATTCAAAACATATAAGTCACATTAATTAATTTAATAATTAATTCCCGCTGTCATGACAAATAGCGTGTTTTATGAAACAATAAGTATCAAAAGATTGACACTAGTTTAAGTCTGATTTCAAAGTGAAATTGATTCCAACGACCACTATTGGATTTAATGGTAAAAATATTTTCTAATTTCACTTTAAAACCAATTAAAAATATAATCTAATCATAAAAATAAATTAGATTAAAAAGTGGTTTTGAATTAAAATACAACATTTTACACTATTCATTAAAAAAATGAACTTTATCGAAAAGATACCAAAAATTTACGCAAAGTAAAATTTGATGTCCCGATTCTAAAGAAGAGTTTTATTTAGTACAAATGAATGTATAAGAGTGATCAAAACTATATTTAATGACAGTTCGCCATCAGAAGGCGATAAGTGAACCTTTAGTGAAAATTAGGCTATAAAAGCCTAAAATTGAATTCTTTCCGTATTTTAAGCATTTGGATAGATGTAAAAAAACATATATATTCATATTTTAGTTATTTCTATCCATTACTGCTAATACAACGGCTACATGTTAACTTCCATTTAAAATAATATTATTTTATTATTAGAGTGCAACGTAAGATTCCCAAGAAACTCGTTGTTGCGTGTTGGGTACGCCATCGAGCATAGCGTCCCCTTTAAAGTCATATTAATATTTTATTCACAAATATGGATAAATATGAAAATGTCATATTCCTTATTTACCTGGGGTGTTACATCCTTCCCCCCTTTTGGGAATTGCGTCCTCACAATTTTAAAATTGCGCTTGGAAACATCCTTGAACGTCCCACATCTGAACAAGAGTCGGTAAAACAATCACTTTAAAATAAAGAAAGATAAGTACAAAGGTCACCCGAGTTAACCCATACTAGGATTCCAAGTATGAAAATATGGACATGGAGGAAAAAAAAAGGGTCATGTTCTGATGGAGAGTGATAGAAAACATGTTTAGGAGAAATTTAACCACGAGAAAATCACAAACTTGTGATGGGTTAAACGGTATTTGATTCCCCAGTAGGAAAAGTTAATAGACAACATTTTTGTTTTAAGTTACTTTTTTTTTTGAGGAATTTTATTCATAAGGAAGCATAATCACTTATCATGTTGACTTTCAACTTTTACTAGATTCCTTAGTCAAACTCATATTTTTTCCAAAAGACGAGTATTTAGGGAGACTTGTTCGCGTTAAGAGTACTATAATCAACTTCTAGAGAATCACCTAATCCCCAAAAGAGAACCATATACATCCCATGTATTTAGGCTTTAACCAAACCAAAACCCAAAAGGTTAGTACAAGATCAGATAATCCAGAAAAGGATAACCCCTTATAAAAAGAAAATCTATTCTTAATCTCCAAAATTTGTCCAACAAAACCCAAAGTTCAACGAGGACCATCCGATAAAAATTTGTCCATAAAATTCTTCAAAGTAAACCAATATAAGATTGAAACCCAAATATTTGAAGGATTTAGTCACATAGTCTTCCAAGTTAAATCGTAACATTTATCTCCAAACAACATTAGTCACTCCTAAAGTCTCGCATTGAAAAGTAATTATCCTAATCACATATCCTCCAAAATCAACTTACTCTTAATTCATAAAATCATATAACTAAAAATAATCAGTCAGACTAACCAGGGACTTCACGTAGTCCAGTGGTAGGCGATAAATACCAGTCGCACTTTGGTTGTGGGTTCGATTCCCGCAGCATTGTCCGACGCGACGGGTTGTCACACGGTCTGCGTGTTGTCCTTTTTCCAAAACTATATAATTCTCAAATCATTACCCAAAAAGGGATAAAATCATCAAAAATAACCATAACATAATTTAACCTCAATTTTATCTCATGCCTTTCACTTCAATCATAACATGTGGTAACCCATAATTACCTCAAAAGTAAGGATCATATAAACCCAAATGGTTCTTTATAACTATGTCCACAAAAGAAAAGATAACTATTACTTGAATAAAATTTGCCTATATTAAACATCATGGTTACACATAATATAAAAAGTCTTCTAATGTAACCCCATCATCAAAAGAGACTTAATACTCTTAAGAATTTCACCCTAACTCTTGAAGCCCTTATATGTTGACATCTTACTCATTCAACATTCTTCATGATCCATTATCCATTCCTTTCCAACTTATTCCGAAATACCTCTTTCCTACAAACAAAATCATGAATCATATCCTAAGATTCCAAAATAAGAAAACAATAGTCATGAAATAGTACATACCTTTGATTGGTCATTGTCAGTTTCTTCATCCTCAATTGGAATGCCATTAGGTATTGGTAAACGAATATTGGTACGCTCTTGGTGACCCCATTCACGAAACTTCTTCATAGGACATGTTTTTGCATAATGACCATGCACACCACATTTAAAACATTCAATTGAACCCTCAGAAAGAACTTCTTTCCCTTTCCTCGAGTCAACTGGATGCTTCCTTTTTCCATGGAAGGTTCTTGCTTTATGACCTTCATTTCCACACCTATAGCATATTTCTTTCCCTTTGAAACATTTTCCTAGGTGTTTCTTTCCACATCTTTGACACATAGGTTTTTGAACACACTTACCTTTATGATTATTACCTGTACTTCCGTAGGGATTTGTTTCTTGCATATATGATGCCTTAGAGAAATATCCAAGGTTTAGGTGGTCAATCATGACTCCAGATAGTTGGTTGAGGATAATCAAAAGAGTTCTCAATGCAGCTCCCATATCATTCAGTTGCTTGCTCAAAAAACTGTCACAGTTTCCTTCACATCCACTGTTACTTTGGTGCCGGCTAGATCCAGCCATTTACTAAAACCAAAAAGGCCAGTGTGAGTATATCAACAAAACCATCATGTACTAATGAGTAAGATAGACAATAAGATATACTTACTCATTCACTTTATCTAAAAATAAGACTCTTTCTGAAATCCTAACCATTATGGTAATTGTCATTTATGCTTAAAGAATACCCTAACCTCTAAAGTTATCTAAACTGACCTCTGATACCAACTATAAGGCCCCAGCCATAAACCTTACTTAATCTTGAGTTATTAAAAGATTACACATTGAGGATCTTTTCTGGTTTAGAGTTTTAGAGAATTAGATCATGAAACATTCATTACATTCCACATTTAAACAAAGTGGTTACATAAAAGACAATATTCATTCTTCCCATCAACGGAAACATATTTAAAATAAAACATGGATTCTTTCTTGACACATCCTTGACACTATCATCACATCATGTACCTTTCCCTTGTCCTGTGAAAAATATTTCAAAAACTTGGGATGAGCATAAAAAGCTCAGTAAGAGTTATAAAAATATGGATAGGAAACATGAGTTCATATATACATTAGAATGAAATCACACTTTACCCATAAAACATAGGCATATCAAATCATGAATAAATCATAGAAAACATAAGACATAAAGGTAACTTGAGGCATTCATAACATTCTTACGTAGGGAGTAACCCTCTTGGTTACGTTTGGAATACCCATCACAGTATATTCCCTAAATCTCTTCGGAGAAACCTTAACGTTTCACTCCTTCGCGTTACCCAATGCATTGGAGAGCTATTACGGGCTCACCCGCCCTTAGTTTATCACGGAACCACCCGTTTTCATAACAATGCCCAAGAACCATAACATAAATGTGTCACATAAAACATGCATAAAGGAAACATAACATTTCCATATTTCAATCACAATATAACATTTTAGTATATTGAAATATTGAATCCATTCAAAAAGAAACCATTTCCAAAACCATTTAAAATAATTAATAAAGATATTTTTGAATCAAAGTGTCCCATACCACCTTGAAGCTTAAAATTTTAAACCATTAATATCCATATAAATAAATCCTTAAAACCATTTTGAAAACATGGATATTAATAAGAACAAATAATTAAAACATTTAAAACGATATTTTGGTTAAAGGGGTTTTACCAAAATCAGAGACACTTGAATACAATAATTGAGGAATAACATTTAGTCAAAACTTTATTATATCATGAGAATAAATGGATTCATGATATAATACTCCAAAGGACAGTATATACACCATATAAGAGTGAATTGGTGCATAACAACAATGAACTCTCAATAGAAATGTCAAATGTGATGAAATCCCTTATAAAGAATGTATCCTTAAATTAAGGACAAATCAATCTCAAAAAAATATGTGTGACAAATATAAATACACCCAATATAAGTGGATATTAAGTGTAAAACAATAAAAGTTCATTCACACATATTCAATGGATGACATATTCAATGACTACATGTTGAACCCAAAGAAATCGAAATTGGGTTAAAAAGTTCCCTTGACAGCCTAACGGCATCACATCAAAAAGAGTTGATGAGAGATAAAAAGAGTATCTCATCACTTGGACATAAAATTTACATCAACAAGGATATATGAGAACATATCCCAAAATAACAATATGTAAATTAAAAGACCCAACAAAAGAAGTCTTTTAAAAAAGAGGAGGGTGAAAGGTTCCCTTACCGACTTGGGTATCTTTCAAAACATACACCCCATGAAAGAAGGACAATAGATCATTGATGTAAATACTCATAAACGAAAGTATATTAAACAAAGAGTAGAATAATGGGCAGTACATACACCACTCAATGGAATTTTTGGCAAATGTAGCATAAATCTCACGAGAATAAAAGTGAGATGAAAAATCCCTTACGAAAATTCGGCAGCCTAACGGCGCCACTCAAAACTTCCAAAAATGATTTATGAGAGGAAATAGGGTCTCTCATCATATGAACATAATAATTACAGTAGGAGTAATATAAAATAACATCCCAATCATAAGAAATATGAGCATAAAAGGAATGACATAAAGAGTGTACTTAAAAAGAAAGAGAGGTGTAGGATCCCTTACCTCGGGTCCGACTTGACTCGATCGTTCTTTAATCTCCTGAATAATAAACTTGAGTTAACTTTTACTTCCTTAAGAACCTTTTTCAAGTTCATTATTCCTTTTATACCACTTATTACCATGTTATAAACATTATGTAATCATTTAAGTTAATAATATTTGTTTTGCCGATATTTGGTTCTTAAGTCGAAAGTGGACTTCTTACAATTATATGTTGTTCGTGTGGCCAAATGTTTATTATATCCAGAATTGTATTCATTATGTAGATATCATATATGTCATATATATCCAGTACATGCATGCATTTATAACATTACATAATCATTTAGAGGTATGAAATGAAATGCACCGTTCATGGAGACGGTAAGCCGTACGTACGCATGGACGCTACTTTCATTTCTATTTCGTATTTTATAGAATGGAATAATAATGATATAAAGGTATATTATAATTCCCGTATAATATCATATATAATATCATATTTCCATCCTTTATACATCCCACATATGGTATTTAACGAATCAAATCACTTTGAGGGGGCGGTAGTCCGCACTTCCTTAAATGAAGATATCGCATATACCCATAATGGAAGCCATAAAGGTAAGACAAAAATGAAAAATACAGAAGAATAAATAAAACATAAACATATTATATATCATATATAAAAATAGTGACATCATAATGGCCACCTTTGAAGGTGTTAAATGCGTATTGAACAATCATCGTTTCGGGAGGCAGAATTTCACCATCCACGGAAACCGTATGTTCTTTAACCATTTGATGTAGTTGTGTGAGAGTGTAGCTCGAATAAATCTTATAACAACATACTAGTATATTGAAGATACTGGTGTTGTTACAAAATAAGTAAATAAAAAGAGTTTAGGGGGTTGGAGAAGCAAAATAAAACAAATGAACATGAGAGAATGAATTACCTTTAAAAGTGTAACTCCTTTTGATTTGAGCCTAAAGGCTTCATTTGAAAGGATTATGCCCAAAGGGAATCCTCTAGGATTAGGATAGGTATGTGTAGAGAGTAAATGGGTAGGGGTTGGCCGATACAAAGACTTTAAGAGTGTGTTAAATGAGGTAGAGGTGGGGGCCTTTTATAAGAGGAGAGGAGGGGTACTTTTGGAAAGTAAATAAATATTACTTTATTTGAAAATGTTTTTCGGTTTCAAAAGGTCCCACATTGATATAATTCGTGTATAAGATGATAAGTCTTCTAAATCCACTCATCCAATAAGTTTTGGACATGTGTAGTTCATAGATTTTACATTATGTTTCCATTTTATTTAAATCATCAAATAATGATGTCATCGCTGCATCATTATTATGTCATAAATAATTTAATTTATTTAATTTCTAAAAATTATAAAAAAATACTATGATATAGGAAATCTTTTTATCTTTCCAATTAATATTTATAATAAAAAATATGACTTGTATAACCCCACTTAAAAATTTTTTTATTAAAACATATCATGTTTGTGTCAATTTTACTTTTACATTAAATAAAATGTTATTTATGTCATTTCCCAACCAAAGTGGATCCATGGGGTCCCCAAGTTGGCCCATGGCTTGTATTGGTCGGCCATGACTCACCCAATAGGTGTAGGACAAGTGTCATGGTGTTTTCACATTCTTATAATATCATTTTTACCTTAAACTACACTAATTACCACTAACCGCGATTAAAAACTTAATAAGTTACTATTCACCAAAAAATTATTTTTATCCCATTGAACCACATTTTACTTCTTAATGACAACCATGTATGTTGGATTTTTGAAAATAAAAACACAATGATGGCAAAATTTCATTTAAACGGAAAATCAGTTTTTATAAGTACCACTTAGTGGTTTCACTATTCATCAAAAATTGAAGTTTTTCAGAAAAATCCCAAAAATTCACCCTAAGCTATATTTGATATTCTGAATTCAAAAATGAAGTCCGTTTTACAAAATTCAAAACATATAAGTCACATTAATTAATTTAATAATTAATTCCCGCTGTCATGACAAATAGCGTGTTTTATGAAACAATAAGTATCAAAAGATTGACACTAGTTTGAGTCTGATTTCAAAGTAAAATTGATTCCAACGACCACTATTGGATTTAATGGTAAAAATATTTTCTAATTTCACTTTAAAACCAATTAAAAATATAATCTAATCATATATATAAATTAGATTAAAAAGTGGTTTTGAATTAAAATACAACATTTTACACTATTCATTAAAAAAATGAACTTTATCGGAAAGATACCAAAAATTTACACAAAGTAAAATTTGATGTCCCGATTCTAAAGAAGAGTTTTATTTAGTGCACATGAATTTATAAGAGTGATCAAAACTATATTTAATGACAGTTCTCCATCAGAAGGCGATAAGTGAACCTTTAGTGAAAATTAGGCTATAAAAGCCTAAAATTGAATTCTTTCCGTATTTTAAGCCTTTGGATAGATGTAAAAAAACATATATATTCATATTTTAGTTATTTATATCCATTCCCGCTAATACAATGGCTACATGTTAACTGCCATTTAAAATAATATTATTTTATTATTAGAGTGCAACGTAAGATTCCCAAGAAACTCGTTGTTGCGTGTTGGGTACGCCATCGAGCATAGCGTCCCCTTTAAAGTCATATTAATATTTTATTCACAAATATGGATAAATATGAAAATGTCATATTCCTTATTTACCTGGGGTGTTACAAGGAGGCCTTGCTAAGAGGGGCTTCACGAAGCATGGGTAAATGGATCTCCGTGAAGTGAGGAGCTTCGTGAAGAATGGAGACCTAGCTGAGGCATGGAGTCTACATGTGTTTGGAGGGTTCTTCGTGAAGGTTGAATGCTCTAAAAAGTCCTGAGTTCCATAAAGGGACTCCTACCTTTTTAATTCCCATAGGGCTTTGTGAAGGAAATCCCCATATGAAGTGGAGGGAAATCAAAACCAAGGGAAATCTAGTTCATGATGCTCATATTCCTTGGGTGATGCATTTTCTGACTGGTTTCAAGGAGAAAAGGGTAATTCAAGAAATGGGATCTCAGAAGGTGAAAGGTTTAGGTAATGATGGTTATGGGGGTGACTCGCCTATTTATTATCCTAGGGGATCATGATGTCAGGAGGCACACCATGAAGTAAAATCCATCTTCACTAATGGAGGAGAAGTTGTAGGACTCATAGATGCATCCATCACTACTTCACAGTGGTTTCGCAGAGTTGGTCGAACTCGAATAGCCTTCTTCCCTACTTCACACCATCATTATAGAGCCCATCGGACTCACTACTTCACTTTGTTCATGGTACTAAGGGGCTTGGTGCTGAATCTTCACGAAACAGGCCCCTTTGCTGATTTTTGTTCCTCAAATAGGTCAAATGTTACCCCAAAAAGTATCATCCATTCTTAATCTGCCTCTAGCATAGATTTTAGCTCCAAGAAACTCAAATGAACTAAAAATAATGTCTAAACTGGTTTATAAGTGATCTTGTTTTGTTGAACAGCTAGATATTTTTCTTTTAAATATGGTTCCAAAAAAATAGCATAAAGTTTAAAGTTCATAAGAGAATTATAAATTTTTTAAAGTTATAAAAACCAAATAAAAAATACTCCACATAAATATAAGGAATAAATTAAAATAAATAATAAAACATTAAAGTAACAATTTAAATAAATATAAATAATAAATATCTAGGGATATCAGTGATAGATATTCAGCTACTAATGTACACAAATTTAATCTTTAAAATTACTTTCTTGGTAGATAGACCTCTTTGGGTCTATAAGAATTAGGAAATAAAGTTTTTGGCACCCAAACATGACTTGATGTCTTGTATTCATAAGTATAAAGTTAAAATGAAATAAAGTCTCTATGTTTTCCAACTTATTTAATTCTGTTCAAAGAAAATTTCTTCTTCTAATTTTCTCCTCTATGACATAAAGTGCATAAGGGTTCTTTGTTTGGAACATAAAAACTTTTCTTATAGATATAAATTTCATTAGATTTTTTTTCCTGATATTGATTTATTTTTAATGGGTCTTATTTGTTCATACATATTTTCAAGCCCTTTTATTCCTTTAGTAAATTTATTCAATAATATCTTTATACTTTCAATATTAGATTTTTATTTTACAATCTCATTTTTGTCTTGATCAAAAGTCACTCTTTTTTACTTTTGTATCTTCTTCAAGATTTCTAACTTTATAACTTTGAAGTCTTGGGTTTTTCATTTCAAATTAGTACTAAGTTGTGAAAATTTCTCTTTATACTATTCTAATTTTAAAAAAAGACTTCCATTTTCTTTTTGAATCTTGGTTGGATTATTTTTCACTTTTATAAAGTTAGATTCTATTTCTAGATATTCTTCTTTAATACATGTATACTTATTATATATCTTCTGATACATGGTTTCACATTTGAAAATATAATATCTCATATCTTCAACATTTTTAAGAGACCTTTACTCATCTGAACTATTATCTTCAGAATCATATTCACTATCTAAATTATATAAACATTTTGAATCTAAAGATGCATTTGTAATATATTTAGTAGTAATTATTCCCATCAAAAAAATTTCTAATTTAGGAAAATTAGCATAGAATCTTGTAATATTTCTCTTATAAAAACTATCTTTTGATGAAGTATATAAATTTGATTCACCTTTACTAGCACTCTACATATCCATACCTTTAATACTTTTCTTACTTCAATTCTTTAAATATTTTCTAGAAGACTTTTTTATTTCTTCTTAAGCTCCAGACAGTTAATTCTAATTTGAAAATGAATTTATATTCATAAAAAATAGGATAAGAGGTATAATTCCTTTATTTTCTTTCCTTTGAATATTTTATTTTGAAACTATTATGTTTAAACATTCTTCTTTCTATATTATCATGTTCCCCATCTATAGGTACATTTTCGTTTTCTTCATAAGAATGTATATAATTTTCAAGAAGATATTTTTTTACATTTTTTGGTATTTTAATTTAAATTATGTGAAAACGAAACACCATTTTTATTTTTATCCTTTTTAGCATCTATTTTCAAACAAATTTCATACTATATAAGTGTTCCAATTAATTCTTGTTGACTTAACTCTGTAATATGCTTTGATCATAAATTTTAGTTCTTTTATATTATCATTCCTTCGAAAGGATAAATATAACCTTTTCTAAAATTTTATCATTTAATAATTCATTCTCACCAAGAGATTTTAAATTATTTACAATTTTAATTAACCTCTCATACATTTGAAAATTAATTTCTCTGAGTAGAAAATCAAATTCTTGATAGTCTTCTCTAATAATATCTCATTTTGTTTCTATGACTTTAAAAGTTCCAAAATATGTCACTTTAAGTTTCTTCAAGATTATTTGTGATGTTAAACATGAAGACACTTGGATGTAAATATTTCTCTATATTGAACATATAAGAGTAATTCTGAAATAAAAAATTTGCTAAAATTCATTCTCCTCTTCTCCTAAAAAAGTAGAAAATTCTTTTTATTATATTTTTTATTCTCCTAGAAGAATTAAAAAGTTTTAAACTCCTATTTTGATAACATATGTATCCATTCTATCACTCCAATATTCATAATCATTGCCATAAAATATTAGTGGTCTTTTTTATTTATTTTTTTTATAAATCTTACATGTAATCCTCCCATAATTAATAATATATATATACACTTGTTAAAGTGCATGTAAATTGAAATTAAAAATTAGATGTGAATATCAAGAAATATAAAATTTAGTTTCTAATGAATAAACCTCATTTTATACCAAATTTATCATCAAAATAATATGAATGAATTGAGACTATAATACAATATGGGGTGAATTTAATTTTAAAATCAGCTATAGATTATCATCCTCCTCAAGAGTTAACAATTTAAAAATTAGGAAAATATTATTTCCCCAAAATAAATGTTTATGTATTATGAACTATAAATAAAACCATGAAATAAAATAAAAGTAAAAAATAAAATTTACTATATTTAACAATTGATATTTCATATTATCGATACAATTAAAATGAATCAGAAAATAAAAAATAAACTATATTATATAAACTAAATTAATAAATTTAGTTTAAATATAAACTAGTAAAAAATGATATTATAAACCTAATTTTATAACTAAATTGAAAGGTATATTTATATACATAACTAGTGTTATCCTTGGATATAAAACTATAAAAAGGTATCCACTTCTGGAAAGTCAAAATCTAGACTTTTTTTTAACCCTAGGGTACCTAGATCATCCAAATTAGTAATTTCTCTACTACTTCAATTGGTAGCTCGATTTACCCAGCTAAATAACTAGTAGCTTGGATTACCTCCACTACATAACTGGTAGCTTGTTTCTTCCACTACTACTACCAAGAGATTAGTATCCCTATACTTAAATAGTAGTTCATTTTTTCTGCTACATACCTAGTAGCTTAGTTTTCTCGCTACTTAACCTGTAGATCAGTAAGACAAATATGACAATAAATGTTATAATTATTTATAATGAAATATTAAAAATTATAATCTCAATAAAAAATACAAAAAGAAAAATAATCATAAGTAAATTAATCAATAAGTAGTCCAAGACATCAAGAAATTTTGGATCTCAGAGTTTTCTTATAATAATTTAATTATTTATTTCTTCTGGTCCATTTGGTGTAGCTCTATTTACACAAAATCTTCCATTGGTCAGATTCCAAAAATATCATGGAATTGCAATTGTATGGATAGTTTCTCATTAATCATATTCTGATAGAATTGGATTCTTTTCATATCTACTGTAAGGTTATTTCAACACTGCTATAGTGATTTTTATGAAAACCTTTATATTTTTGTATTATTAAATTCTTTATATTATCTAATTTTCATAAAGTTGTTCCATCGGTATTTTGTTAAAAATTAAGTTATCTATATTTCATTAAAGAGATTTATATAAATTAAAAACATCAATGGTAGAATAATAATATTAAGTTAGATCAATTAATTAATTAAAGTTTTTAATTGTTTTTAAAAGAAGTTAAGTTAATTTAAATACTCAACACTCCTAACCATCTAAAAATGAAAATATCGCTTGTGTGATATGAGTACTACCACCTCCATAAGGGAAATTATCTATTTTTCATTACCAACTAACAAGTAAAGTTCAAAGGTTTATTTAATTAACATCTATGATATTTAAAACATTATTAATATTCTAAAAATATAAACCAATTATTACCACCTTTATGTTCAATATAAACAAATGTGTCACGCATGATTATGTATAAACTACTACCTCCATAAAAGTGAGATATTTTGTTATAAATATAGTATTTTATTTTTTCTAAACTCTATTAAAATATAACTAAACACCTTAAAAATATCTTTATAATTTCATTAATCTTTTATAATAATTATTTTATTCTAAAAGAATCACTTTTTTAACCTTACTCAGCCATAGATTATAGTTTATTCTTGTTTGGGTTAGTTTAATTACCTTCTTGAACAATGTTATAAATTTCAAACATGTATGAATATAGAAACTTATATACTACTTTTATTAGACATCAATGAGTGAATAATTATTGGTGTATGATTTAGGAAACATTATACTAATATTTAAATTATTATTATTTCATCGCATTTTTTTCTACAAATTACTGAAACAAGTTCATCACTAACTTTGTCATCACTAATTATTACCAAGATACTTAGGAAATAAAATTATAAATTTTTAATTCATTATAAAACTTATATTCCAATACCTAAAATGATCTTTTAATTATGAACATTTAATCTATAAATAAGAATTGACATTACCAATAAGAAACTAGTATTAAACAAACAATTGAAACTAATAACATCTAATGATGAAAAATAAAATATAAATAACTCCAATATTTTTAATAAATTACTATTAATGAATTTTATAAAATTTTATTAGTGTTAATAATATTCTTAAATATTTTACTAAGATAGTTATTTTTTTATTAGAGGTTAGATCATGTTCAGAAAATCAAGAATTAAAGTAAGGGGTTTTTAACTCAGCTTATTTTTCTTGATTCATGATGATTCCTCATTGACTATGGTTTCATAAGAGGGTTTTATTTTGTTATATAATAAAATTATAATAATTTTCATCCTTCCATTCAAGTTAATTATCTTTACGGATTTATTTCTTAAAAAAATTAATTACGTTAAGAATAACTCTTATTCTCTTTAAATGAGATCTTTATATTCCATATATATACTCACTCTTTCAACAAATGTTATCTTTTATTATCTTGAAATCCAAATATGTTTCAGTTATAATAATCATAAAATTTCACTTTAACTCTTTTAAAATTAAATTTTACCACTCTCTTTATGATTTGGGTTTCAATAAAACTATTTCAAAAATATTAAAAAGGATTTCCCATTAAAATTATTTTTTTATCTTCCATTCCACATTTCTTATTATAACCTTTAATCATTTTTCAAGTATCCATTATTTATATTTTTTAAAATGGTTTTTTAAAATCATTTTTCATGTTACCTTCTTGAAAATAATTTTTTAATATTTATATCAATCAATAAAATCCCTAATTTTAGTATTATGTGATGCCATTTGAAAATGATATGGATACCATTTCCTTCCCATGGTATTCTTTATGGAATATTGAATTATTTATTTCAAGTAACACACATATATATGTATGTTGATGGGTAGGATCCTATATGATCCTTTAATTAATTAGTTGAAGTTCTATATCTCATTATTCTCAAAAAGGATACCCAAGTGATAGCCCATGTCTAAGAGGGTACACAGGTTGTTATCTGAAGCCTGAGAGGTTACATGAGTTGTAAACCCAAGACTAAGAGGGTACACAGTTTGTTATACCAAACCCAAGAGGGTAAAAAGGTTGTTATCTCAAGCCCAAGAGGAATATGAGTTTTTATCCCAAGCATACTATGTGATGGAAGTCAGATAGAAATTCCCACTCCACTTACTTATGGCTTCTTAACTTTCACTTATCCCAAAACTCTTATTATTCCATATTCTTTTTATTAAAATATTTCTCTCATGGTCACATTTTATCAAAGGAATATGATCTAACCCTTAATGATATATTAATGATTTTTCCATAGAAATTTTTTGATCTCATTCTTTCCTTATGATTACATTCCCTAGGTGATGAATATAACTATAACTTATGAGGATTTTAGAAGTGAGTCTATTGTGATTTGATTATGGGAAATTATTCACAAGTATCATAAAATGGGTTACTTGTATAGTTTTCCCAAAAAGACAATAAACATTTTTTCCTTGGGATTGTGAGATTATTATGAGATAAAATGTTTAAAATATAAAAAAAATGTGTAATATAATAATTTTTATCCTTGGACATATCAATTTTATCAATTTTAATGTTTAAAGAAAGTTTTTTTAGAACCTAATCTAAGAGTGCGGGTTTGGGGAACCTCCATTGGTATTAGAAAAATGATTATTTATTTTTTAAATTCATTTTAGTAGTTTTTGTGTATTTATATGAGTGAACTTTATTGGAACCCTAGGGATAAGTATATATATAGGATATCATCTTGATGTTTTGAAAAAGTAGATATTTTGTGGTTTCCTAACAAATATATCCTTATATGGATACTAAAAGTGGATATAGGCTCTAGAAAAGATGTACCTAGAGGTAGTAATCCTGAAATATTATTAATGGGTATTAACTCAATCATCACTCAGTGCATAAAAAATATTCCTAACTACACATCTATTTTAACACACCCTAGGAATATATTTTGATTAATTCACATTATCATTATAAACCATTATGAATTATTTGAAAATATTTAGGTTAAAAAACCTAATAGGTAATGATTATAGATAATTATGATTAAAAAAATAGATTAAAGATTTAAGGTAAATATTAATTGATATTTTATTTTATTGATAATGGGAAAGTTAAATTTTTTAGAGTGTATATTTCAATGATTTTCGGTTTTATAATATTGAAATAAAGTTCATGATAATTTTGGGATAATTATTTTTTGGGTTATCTTAAGAAGTAAAAGATAAACTAACTTCAAGAAAAGTAGATTGAACCAAAAATAGCATAGGCTGAGAAAAAGGTTTCATAAGAGAACATATCATAGGATTGAGTTTTCATATTAATATGATTTTAGATATTATCATAACTATTTAGGTTTTATAATTTGTTTGTATAAATTATCTTGGAAATTAATTTGTAAAAGGTATGTCCATATAAATTTCTATAACCAACTAAGGAATCAAATTTGATACAAATTTTTGAGATAAAGGAAAATCTCAATACATTTCAATTATGCAGGAAATGATGATTCACCTAGTATCTAAGATTGTGAGGATGATATCATAGTAGAAAATATATCTTAAGTTTATTATGGATCTATTTTCTTCTTTCATTAGTGAATGATAATTAAAAATTATGATAATTCAATTTATTTAAGGGGGACAACATAACACCCCCAAGATTTTACTATATATATTTCCCTTAAATAAAGATAATGTGTTTTATAGATTTCACCACATGCAACACCGAACTAATATGAATTGTGAAATATTATATTATTATTATTATTATTATTAATTAAACCTATAGTAAAAATGATATTAAACAATTAAAATTTCATTACATTTATAGGATAAATAATTGATATGATTAAATATTAAAAATTATTTTTCTTTCTCAAACATCTATTTTTAAGTGTTCTATATTTTATCCTAATAAATTAAATTAAGAATTTTTAAAATATTCTTATGTAACACCCTGATATTTTTATGAGATAGATTTTTTATTTTACTTTATTTAGTTATATTTTTTAAAAATTTCTTTGATGTCTCGTGTTGTGCACTACACCAAGAAAAGTTTCTGTTATACACAACACCGAATTAGCTTGTGGTATATATGCAACACTATGCTTGGCTTGTGTTTCACACAATTTCGAATTATTTTGATTGAATTCATTTCATTCAAGACTGATTTTAAGTGAACAAAAAAATATTATTATATTACCTTATAACTTAGTCATTATAATGGCAGGTATAAACAGTATTAATTTTCTTCTAAAAACTATTTAAATGAAAATAAGTGAGTTTATAAAATAATAAAATCACTCTTGATGGATTTTATTAATGAAATTAATATTTAATATATGTAATATATTTCTTAAAATTTTTCTTATATATTTTATATACATAACATAAGAAAAAATTCAATTTTTCAGATAAAAGAAGTATTTTTCAAAAAATGTAGTTCTATCACCTTTTAATGGTGCGTCCATTTTAAATATAGTTTTTGACACTTAAATATATTATATTTAACAAAATAAATTTATTATTTTTAATTAGGATATAAAAATTTACTTTGGATGAATTTTTGATATTTTTTTGATAACTTTTATGTTTTGATGAATAGTAGAAATATACTAAATTTTAATTGAAAAAAACTTTCTTCATCAAAATAATTTATGTCGATAATTATATTTTTTTAATGGTTTTAAAGTAAAAAATATAAAATATTTTTATTAGTTAATAAATTTTTGGTCATTCAAATTAATTTTAACATGAATTTTTATGTAAAAACATTTCAATCTTTTGCAATGTTTTAACTTTTAAAAACCCCATTTTTTATTCCTACAATGAGATTAATTTTAATTTTATTACTATAACTTGTATGTTTTAAATTTTGAAAAATTGATTCCATATTTGGAATCAATGGGTCAAAATTATTTTAATAGGTTACTTGTATTTTTTTGGATATTATGAATAGTAACTACTATAATTTTTATTTAACATGAATAAAGGTAAATCTGGTAATCTAGGTAACAAATTAATATTATAAAGACAATAAAATTACCCTGAAACATTTAAAAATATTATTGGATGAGTAAATATCAGCCATTAACACCTAAGGATCGACATTGAATCATTTAATGGTCTTTTTTCCATGAAAATGATATAAATATTATTAAAAAAATAAAGTGACATGAAAGTGATAATATGTCACCCTCTTATTTCTTATAAGTATAATAATTTTTATATAGTGATAAAATGATAAAGATTCAATAATAAATTATATATAAATATAATGAAATTATATACATAATTATAATTTATTTATAATTTTTAGAGATTAAATAATTACCTTAAAATATTATACAATGATGATGTAAAAAATATTTAATTGATGAAAAATAGATAAAATAATTATAATTAAAATGATAATAACCATTAAAATAACAAAAACCATGACCAAATCTAATTTTTTATATTATATATCGACCATAAACATCCAAATTTAGGGTTATTGAGCCCTTGGAGCCATATGGAAATGATTATTACACTTATAATATTTTATTTAAAGTGATGTTAAAATTGTCACATTCATGTTTTAATAAATATAATATTTTTAATTCTTTACTTTATAGAATATATATTCAACAATAAGTATTTTTTTTGAAATATAGATAATTTATTTTCATCAGAGTATTTTATTTTTAATTTTTACCGAAAAAATAAGTATATTAAATAATTAAACAAAACTGATGTAGTAATTATTTAATTAATGGAAATATCAAATTAATGTTACTAAAAATACTAAAATAAATATAATTTTGGTTAATTAATATATCCAAAAAATTATATATGACATTTACCCCTCATAGATATAATAAAATATTTGGTTCTAGGTTAACATCGTATCTTGATATTTTTAAAAATCCATTAAATGAATTGGGTCAAAATTGATACTATTGATATTTTGTGAAAATAATTTTTAATTAAATATTTTAGAAATAATTAAATGTTTTAAAAAATATATAATAATTATTTTTAGTTTAAAATGTTCTATATTGTTCATTTATGGTCTTATTGACATCAAATAAGCAAAAATCACACTATTTTAATATTGAACAATTTGTTACCTTAGTTAAAATTCAAAGAGAATAATTAAGGGTAAAACAAAATGATAAGGTTTAAAATGAAATAAAAACATATATAAAAATTATTGTATAATTATATTACAAAGATAGATCATATCTTCTTTGAAATAAGAACCTTTTGGAGGTTTTTGGATGTGGTGTGAGTTTATTATAAATTAATATTTTTGGAGTTTCTAAAAATTCCCCTCACCTAAATTATAAAAGGGAACCCCCCCCCACCCCACCCCACCTATTCACTTCACTTAGAGCCTTAAATATCATCCATACCCTTCCCATTTCCCTTCCCAACTTCCATAGTTACATTCTAGAGGTCCTAGTCTTCTCAAAAGGCCGACTCTAGTGCCTTTAAGAGGAGATCTAGAGGGAGCATGTCGAAGAAGAGGTAATCTCCTCTATCAATTCTTTCAAACTTCTTTATTATTCTACTTCCTCTTCAGAAGTTATTTCCATTATAATGTAATAACTTCAGTATAACTTATATACTAATATTTTATTATAATTATCGAAAAACCATATTCCACCTTTTATCTATCCAATGAAAAATGAAATCACCACGTGTGTGTACATACGACTTACCGTCTCCATGATGTGGTGTAATCTATTTTTCACTACCACTTTACTTGGATGGGTATAATTATGGAAATAATAACTATATATCATTATTATAACAAGATATGGATTCTACAAAAAAAAATATACCACCCACTTCCATACCATTTCACAATTATGGGAATGATATCATCGTTCGTGCGTACATATGGCCTATCTCCTCCACGATGTGATGCAATTCATTCTACATGATATCCATTAAATCATGATTATATAAATGTATTAAAATAAAAAAATATGATATATATTTTATTAATATAATTATTAAAATGATATATCTTTAATCTAAGATGAGGAACAAGAACTTATCTGATCAAACATGAATAAGAAAATAAAGTATTTAATACCTGATGGATGAGTAATAATGTTATAAACAAACGAATGATAATATGATCATATATGATATCATAAAAATGACTATGATTCTAGAATAAATCAATAAATTTATTTAATTCATTATATAGGAGGTTTGGATAATTACAAAAGATATCGGACCTAAGGTAAGGGATTATTTTATCTCACTTTTATTTATGTGGTACATATTATCTATACACCACCTATTTCTTTTGAGTTGTGTGTATTCTTCTCATGAATATTTTTATGATTATTATTATAAAGGTTATTATATAAATATAATTTTCTTTATTTTATGAGGCATACAATTCGACTAATTAAAATTTTCTAAGGGTTAATTTTGAAATCTCATTCTTATATAAGATTATTTAAATGTAAGTATTTAATATGGTATATTTATCATCCAAGTCCATGTTTCCTAAATATTTAATATTATTTATATTCTTATAAAATTGTTTCAATTCAATTTTACCCATTGGTGATTTTTTATTAAAAGTTATTAGATAAATATTTTTTCATTTTTCAATATAATGTACTTTTTGACTTATCTGACAAAAGTACAAGAAGAATGTTTTCTTTTAAATTATATGAAATGATGGGTTTTTATGTTTTCATAACTCCGTATTTCCATGAATATTACTTTAAAATATTTAAAAGTTATTTTCAAATAAATTCTTTTCTTTTAAAAGTGTGTGGCATTTTGAGAAAAGAAAATGATTTTTAAGAAGAAAGGATATTTTCCTCTAGAATTAATTTTATGTGTTTTATCAAAATTATTTTTCTTATAAGATGGAATTATTTAGCAGGGTAATTTTTCAAGTTTACTATACCTATTATTCCTAGGTTTTATTATTTTTATAATGGAATTATATTTATGAAATCCATTTTTTTACATGGATTATTTTATGATGGAAGATGTTTAATAAACCCATTTTATTCCTTAGGTTATTCTATGATTAATGATTTATGTTTTTGTGTCACACATAAGAATGATTTAATTATGATATGGGTGGGACCTATATCTCCATACAATGCATTGGGTAAAGATTTATATCTCATGATATGGATAGGGATGGAAAAGGAAATGATCTCAGTTCAGTAATACAGGGCTAGAATGAGGGGTGAACTTGGTTCAGTAATGGAATGTTTCCACTATGATGGTCTTGGAAATGAGTCTTGAATAATGTGAAATGATTTTCTATGCTTATTTTTATGCCAAAAAATTGCATGCCTTATGTTATGACTTTTGGTATTTCATTCATTTATCCTTATGAACCTTTATGATTTATCACATGTCATGATATCATGATCTTTCATATGCATGATAAGATTTTCAAATGTTATGTTCTTATATGTTATGATTATGATCAGATTTATATCTCCCTATTTACCCTTACTGAGCATCTGAGCTCACCCTTTCTTATGTTTCTTTTCCCCAGGTCATGAAGAAGGTTATTAAGTAAGATATGTCAAAAAGGGGTCTGATTATGAAGGAATAAGTCAAAGACAGTGTAGATGTCTTATGAACCAGTTGTTTATGTTTCCTATTTTCTAAAGATACTAAACCTACATGGTCCTATCATGTTTTTGTTAAGTTTTTTAATTTATATTTTTCAATTTTAAATTAATATCTATGTACATAAAGCTTGTATCATTATAGTTGGTATCAGAGGAAACGTTTAGTCATATTTTAGAAACTAGGATGCGAACACTTTAGTGATACCCCAAGAGATATTTCTAAGTATATTTCTAGTTGAAATGACCCAATATTGAAATACATGTACATTACACTTATTTTGTGGAATAAATAATACATTACACAAATATAAACCCAAATAACATATTAGTTTAATATCTTTGGAAACATGGAATATAATATTCTAACTTGGTGAAAGATCTTCAACATCTCCCATAAAGAACATCCCCTTTGGTTTTCCTACATAAAACCTTTCTTTATATCCTAAATAAAAGAAAACATAAAAAGGGTGAACTGAAATGCTCAATAAGGGTAAACATGAAGAACATCAAACAAAACATAAATATAAGAATATGAAAACATGAACATAAATTCTGAATATCAAAATCAGGAGTCATGAAATAAATCTTGGTAGTACGTAAGGCATAGATCATAAAGGAATATTAACTATGATAAAAAAGAATTGGCACAAAACATGGAATTATGGAGAACAAATAATCACATAGTATTATTTACATAATAGCCAAGGCATTCCTTCCAATACCATCATAGTGGAAAAATTCCATTACTGAACTGGGTTTACTTGTCGTTCCAGCCATGTATTACTGAACCAGATTTACTTGCCATTCCAACCCTGTATTACTGAACCATATTTAATTTCCACTCCAATCATGTCTATCTCATGAGATATAAATCTTTACTCAATTAATTTGAGGGATATATTGGTCCCACCCATCTCATAATGAAATCATTCTTACATGTTTCACAAAAAGATAAATCATTCATAACAACATAACCAAAGAAAGAAAATGGGTTTCTTAAATTTCATTCTATCATAACATAATCCATATAAAAAACAATAAAATCATAGTAATAATATGTATAGAAACATAACCCTATTTAAACATCTTCATCTTAGATGTAAAAAAAATTGATAAAAAGATCGAACTTAATTCTTAAAGAAAATATCCTTTCTTCTTCAAAAATGTTTTCTTTTCTCAAAATGATATGAATTTTAAAAGAAAATAATTTAGTTGAAAATAAACTTGAAATCAAGTAAATTAAGCCTCATGGAAATAATTAATTATAAATACATAAAAATATGTTCATTTCATGTAATTTAAAAAACATTATTCTTGTACATTTGCTGGAAAAGTCAAAATATACCTCATATTTAAAAACAACAAAATATTCCTTTCATACCGCTTCATAAAAATTCACCAATGGGTAAAATTGGTCTTAAAAAATTATATAATAACAGAAATAATATTATATAATTCATAATTAGGAAACTTGGATGTGGATGATAAATATACCCTAGTAAATACTTACAAATAAATAATCTTAGATAAAAAAGAGATTACAAAATTATCCCTTACCAATTATGATCAGTCGAATCATATGTAACATAAAATGAAGAAAATAATATGCATAATTAAATATCATAGTTTTAATAATAATAATCATAAAACATTTATGGGAATCATAAACACCATATAAAAAATAGGTGGTTTATAAGGCATATGTCCCACATGAATAAAAGTGAGACCAAATAATCCCTTACCTTATGTTTGATTTCTTCCATATGGGTCTGATACTCCTATATAATGAGTTTAAACATATTATTAACTTCTAAAAGAACCATAATAATATTTATGACATCATATATGATTCACTTATGACTTTATATTACCCGTTTATTTATCAATTCCATGTTAAAGCGATATTTTGGATAATAATTGTTTTATTTATCATATGTGTTTCAACTTGTTATTCTTGATATTATTACTTATATCATAATTTACTTACTTATAGAATATAAAACATGATTTATATATCATATATATTCAGTATATAAATATATATAATAGATAGATAAATGAAATGGAATACACCGTTCATGGAGATGGTAGGTCGTACGTACACAAGAATGCTCTTTCTGTTTCCATATTGAATTGAATAGAAGAAAGTAAATGACACACACACACACAAACATATATATATATATATATATATATATATTAGAATTATTATGTTCTATATTTCATGATTATTTATTATATATACTATATAATCATTCTTGAATGGAAAACGTGGAGAATAAATCTCATTGTGTTGTGGAGGTTGTAGGTCGTATGTATGCATAAGCGGCGATATCATTCAGTTAATGGTTAAATGGTATTGTATTGGATGGTATATTAATTATAAATAATAATTATCATGTTATATTAATTATTTACATCCATTATAATCATCAATATACACATCCAAATTAAGTATTTTTGAATAACAATTACACCACAATGTCGATACTGTAAGTTGTATGTACGCACACATGGTGAAATTGTTATTCATGGGATGCATAAAGGGATGGATGAGGTTGTACCATAATTATAATAACTTCTCAGTAGGTATAATATACTGGATTTATTACTTTAGTATGTAAACAACATAATAAGAGGAGGTATAAGAAGAAAATAATTTTGAAAGAGTTGATAAAATAATTACCTCTTTTTCAGTTATCTCCTTTTGGTATGCACAAAAGGACTCCTTAAGATGGATTTATTCCCAAAGGGTGGTCTATAGGATGAATTGAGAGAACTTTTTTGGAGATTTTGGTAGGTTTTGGCTGATCCAAAGGGCTTTGGGGTGTTATTAAAGGAGAAGAAGAGGTTCCCTTTTATAAGAGAGGGTAGGGGCACCTTTGAAAAGTCTTGAAATATTAAATTATTATAAATTCATTTTCGGTTTATCATGCTCCCAAACTCATTTATTTCAAATATGATATGCGTATGGGTCTAAATAATCTCAAAAAATAAAATTTAGACATTTTTTCATTTTATTTTAAACCTTGTCATTTTGATTTATCCTTATTTAATGTATTTAATTTTATTTGTGGTAAAAATATTCTAAATATTAAATAGTTATAAATATTTACTTATGTGTTGTAAATTGTACATAATTGGATACTTTATAAAATTTTTGACCATATAATTTTCACTTTATAATTTTTAAATATTTTTTTGATTGTTAAATTATTTAATAATTTTTTATTTTTATAAAATATCAATATTGTCAATTTTGACACTATTTATTTATTTGACTTTAAATAAAATCCACACAGAAGATAAATTTGAAACAAAATATTGAATATTTTTCTAACATGTCATTTCACCAAAAAAAATCGTGGAGCACATTAATTAGTTCATATGATATTTATTTTAATATTTTTAAAACCATTTATTTGATATTTCTATCAATAAAATAATTTCAACATCACTATTGTATCATCATTAATGGTAATTATTTAATATCTTAAAATTATAAATAAATTTACTTGATGTAGATAATTTCATTATATTTTTGTATAATATTTATTTTCAAAGTTTTATCATGTTTATCACTATATTAAAATTATTATACTTATAAGATATATGAGAGTGACATGTTGTCATTTTCTTTTATTTCAATTATAATTACATAACTTTCATGGGAAAAAGTCCATTAAATGAATCAATTATGCCCCAAGGTGATATATGTCGAATTTAATTCATAAAATAGTATTTTGGAAGGTGTTAGGGTAATTTTATTATCATTATCATATTTTTAATTACTTTAATTTATCTGATTTTCTTTTAACTGTGGTAAATAAAAATTACCATAGTTACTATTCATAATATCCAAAAAATAAAAGTAAACTATTAAAATAATTTGGACCCATTGATTCCAAATTTGGATTCCATTTTTCAAAATTCAAAACACATATTTGGCTGAAATTAATTTAAAATTAATTCTCGTTGTCAAAACCAAAAAGCGGGTTTTTATGAAGTAAAAACTTATCAAAACATTGTCATGTATTTATATATAACATTGGATTAAATGATAAATAAATAATCCAATTAAAATTTAAAACTAATTAAAAAGATAATCTAAATGTATAGATAAATTATACAAAAAATATAGTTTTTAATTAAAATGCTGTATTTTTCACAATTCATTAAAATATAAATTTCGTCAGAAAAATACCAAAATTTCAACCAAGGTAAATTTTGATGTCCCGCTTCCAAATAAGATATTTATTTTGTAAAATTTAATATATAAAAGTGTTAAAACTATATTTAAAATTAGTTTACGATCAAAAGGTGGAAAAACTGCATTTTTTGAATAATACTTCTTTTATTCGAAAATTTGAATTTGTTGTTATATCATGTCTAGAAAATACATAAGATTAATTTTAATGTTATATAAAATTAAAAATATGGTTAATACTATTAATAATGGCTAGTTAATATCCCATTAAATAATAATATCTTAATAATATATCATTGTTTACTAAAACTCAGTTTTGCATACAATGAAAGCTATCGAGGAAGGCCGTTCTTGGGTGTAATGCAAGCCAAGTCAGTGTTGCATATAGTGAAAGATTCCTTTGGTGTTATTTATAACATAATCCTAACATAGTTATTTTATACATTGAAAAAAAATATACTCAGTGTTTTGTTAAATGAATTATATTAAAAGAACTTTAAATTGTGTGTAACACAAGACAAGAATAGTTTTGTATATACTGGAAGCTAATATGGTGTTGTGTATATCACAAGATAAGATTGGTGTAGCATACAATGCAATAAATCAAAGAAATTAAAAATAATCTACCTTATAAAATATTAGGGTGTAACATTTTACCCACCTTAAAATTAATTTCACTGTCAAAATTCCTTGGGGTTATAAAAGTTTTACTAATTAAAAGTTTATTTCACAGAAAACCACATTGTAAAAAGGAATACTAAAACTTCATTTTAAAAAGGAAATTTAGAAACATAACAGTTACCCAAAGTAACTCATCAATGGGTTTCCACATAGGAGAACATTGGTGGGAAGTCAAAACATTGATATAGAAGAAAAATCTAACTATCAAGTTCTGATAGAGAGTAATAGAGGACAATGTTTAGAGAAAGTTAATAATCAAAAAGCCATAAATCTATGATGATTAAATGGACCATCTGATACATCAGATAAGAAATTACTAAGATAACATTTTTTGTTTTCAAGATACTTTCCCTAATGTTAAATATTTTTTCATGAGAAAAAATACTTACTTGATTTTGGTATAATATCATCATTGTTCATTCCTTGAACAATTTCCACTTCATTTTTTGTTTAAAGAAATGAATTTGAATTTTACATTCTTGAAGTGTTAGCAGATCATGAGATATAATGATAATTTATTCCATATGTCTCATCAAAAAGGTTAGAACAAGTTATCAAATATACATAATTCCACCTATAGTGAGATAATACATTAATCTGACAAACCTAAACTGGAATATAACTTATAATATCCACAAATGGATAACATTAAAATCCTTCCAAAAACTGAAAATATAAAACTTTATAAAAAGGTGAACTATATCGGTTTAACATTTATCTCCCATATCTCATAAGTTATTTCTTGATTTTCACATTCCAAACATGTGAATACCTTAATCATGTGTTCTCTTGAAACATGATAATAACATGAATTACTATAAAACCTTAGTGAAAAAATTCATTCTCACAAAATTTACTCTTTCCAAACACCAAAAATGCCAAAAATTCTATATACTCAAACCATGATATCACTTTGTCCTTACATCAGTCTTGAGGTCGTTAATACTATGAAACAACTCATTATCTTCTTATCCCATCATTATTCACATATCATGTATTTTCCAAAAATATTTGAATAACTTTTCATGGTTATCGGTACCATTCAATATATACTTTCAAATACTTAAGGAAAATAATAGTGTAACAATCCTTAGATGTTTCTTTATTCCATAGTACCAAAAAATTACTTATACAACATTATTATTTATAAACATTCAATCATTACACTATCTTCTTAAACTATTGACCGAGCTTCATCATTTTATTCCACAAAACTAATTTCATCTCATATATCATTTGCAGTCTCTTCATCATCAAAAACATAAATACTACCCATACAACCATTATGATTCTCTTCATGAGATTTTCCCTTAGGAAATTTAATTTCATAATTGTCGTACATTCCACATTTAAAACATTTAACCATCGTGATGTCTTAGTAATACCATTATCCTTATCCATTGTGTTAACTAAACCTTTTCATTTGTAATTACTGACTTTGTGTCCTTCTTTTCCACTCCCAAATCATCTTCCAGTCCCTTTGAAACATTCTATTTGATTTATCTTCCCACATTATTTAAATGAGGAAAATTGAACTTTATTTCCTCTATGATCAACATGAAACTCCATCTTTCTATTATTAACTAGGTCAGGATACTCATCAAAGTTGAAATTATTGATCATATTATGAGGATTTCTAATTAGACATAATAACGATTTTTTGCCTTCCAAATCCCATATCATTGGTTTCTCATGAAGAATATCATTCCATTTTCCATCATATTCTTCATTAACATGAATCCTCATGTTTCCAGCCATTTTCTAAAACCCAAAAATAATAGTGTGAGAGGCGAAAATAATACTAGGAAAATAATATAATAAAGGGGGGTACTTTCAATATCTAATATCTTAGGTTCAATACTATGTTATTCATGATCATTAATATAATTTTAAGACTATAACCTATAGTTAGACTTAACCTTTGGGATATCCCTAGACATACCTTAGAAATATCTCTATGGGTATCACTAAATTTTTTACATCCTAGTTTACAAAGGTTGACTAAACCTTCACTCTGATACCAACTAAAATGACCCAAGCTTGATATAAATAGAAATTACACTTTTTTCAGAATAATTAATACATTACACAAATATATGCCCAAAGACTGTATTATTTTAGTGCCTTTGGAAAATTAGAACATGATCTTCTAATATGGTGAAAGATATTAAACATCTCCCATAAAGATGTTACCCTTTAGTTTTCTTACCTAAAACCTTTATTTATATCATGGGGAAAATAAAACATAAAAAGGGCGAGCTAAAATTATCACTAAGGGTAAACATGAAGAACATCAAACAAAACATAAAAATAATAATGTGAAAACATGAATATAAATTTTGAATATCAAAATTGGGAGTCATGAAATAAATCTTGGAAGTACGTAAGGGATAGATCATAAAGGAATATTAACCATGATAAAATAGAATTGGCATAAAACATGAAATTTTGGAAAAAAAATAAGCACATAATATGATTTTCAAAGTATCCAAGGCATTTCTTCCAAGACTATCATAGTGGAAAAAGTTCATTACTGAACCACGTTTACTTGTCGTTCTAGCCATGTATTACTGAACTGGATTTACTTGTCGTTCCAACCCTATATTACTAAACTAGATTTAATTTACATTCCAATAATTTCTATATCATGAGATATAAATCTTTACCCAATTAATTGGATGGAGATATAGGTCTCACCCATCTCATAATGAAATCATTCTTATATGTGCCACAAAAACATAAATCATTCATCATAGCATAACCCAATAAATAAATAAAAATTCTTAAACATCATTATATCATAAAATAATCCATATAAAATACAATAAAATAATATTAATAATAGGGATATAAACATAACCTTATTTAAGTAGTTTCATCTTAGGTGGAAAATAATTTTGATAAAACATTCGAACTTAATTCTTGAGAAAAATATCCATTCTTCTTCAAAAACATTTTCTTTTCTCAAAATGCCGTGAAATTTTAAAAGAAAATAATTTAGTAGAAAATAAAATTGAAAGAGAGTAAAGTAATATCCATGTAAATAAGGTTTTATTAATTAATAAAAATCTATTCATTCCATGTAAGTTAAAAATAACATTATTCTTGTACATTTGATAGAAAAGTCAAAATGTACCTTGTATTTGAAAATGAAAAAATATTCCTTTCATACCACTTAATAAAAATTAACCAATGGGTAAAATTGATCTTAAAATTTGTAAAATAATAGAAATAATATTATAGAATACATAATTTATAAACATAGACATGGATGATAAATATACCCCTGTAAATACTTACGAATAAATAATATCAGATAAAAACGAGATTGAAAAATTATCCCTTACCAATTATGATCAGTCGAATCATATGTATCATAAAATAAATAAAATAATATTAATAATTAAATATCAAAACCTTCATAATAATAATCATAAAACATTAATTGGAATCATAAACACCATACAAAAGAAATAGGTGGTGTATAAGGCATATGCCCCACAAGAATAAAAGTGAGACAAAATAATCTCTTAACTTAGGTCTGATTTCTTCCATATGTGTCCCAAACTCTTGTATAGTGGGATTAAACATATTATTAACTTATAAAATAACCATAATAATATTTATTACATTATATATGACTTTATATTACACCTTAATTTATCAATTCCATGTTAAATCAATATTTTGGGTAATAATTGTATTATTTATCATACGTGTTTTGACTTGTTATTCTTGATATTATTACTTATATTGTCATTTACATACTTTTATAATGTAAAAATGATTTAAATATCATATATATTCATTATATAAATATATATAATAGATATATAAATGAAATGGAATACACCGTTCATGGAGACGGTAGGTCATACGTACGCATAAATGTTGCTTCTATTTCCTTATTGAATTGAATGGAAGCAAGTAAATGACATAAATATATACAAATAAATACATTAGAATTATAATTTTATATATTTCATGATTATTTTTTATATATACTTTATAATCATTTTTGAATGGTAAACATGGATAATGAATCTCATCGCGTCATGGAAACGGGAGGTCGTATGTATACACAAGCGACGATATCATTCACTTAATGGTTAAATGGTATGGAATTGTATGGTATATTAATTATATAGAATAATTATCATGTAATATTCATTATTTAAATCCATTATACTCATCAATATACCCATCCAAATTAAGTATTTTTTAATAACAATTACACCACAGTGTGGAGACGGTAAGTCATACGTACGCACGCATGGTGATATTGTTATTCATGGGATGGATAAAAGGAGGTATAAGGTTGTATCATAATTATAATAAAATATAAAAATGTAGAATATACTGAAGTTATTACTTTATTATATAAACAACATAAGAATAGGAAGTAGAAGAAGAAAATAATTTTGAAAGAGGTGATAAAACAATTACCTCTTTTTGGGGTATCTTATTTTGGTATACACAAAAGGACACATTAAAATGGATTTCTTCCCAAATGTTAGCCTATAGGACTAATTGAGGAAAGTTTGGAGGATATTTTTTCAGGTTTTTTCCAAGAAAAAATGCTTTTTAGGTGTCATTAAAAGAGAAGTAGAGGTTCCCTTTTATAAAAGTTGGGAGGGGCACCTTTGGAAAGTCTTGAAATATTAATTTATTATAAATTAATATTTTGTATATAATGATACCAAACTCATTTATTTCTAGATTAAGATGATTATGGGTCTAAATCCTCTCAACCAATAAAATTTATACATGTTTTTATTTTTTTTTAAAATTTATCATTTTGATTTATCCTTGTATAATGTATTTAATTTTATTTGTGGTAATAATATATCTAAAATGTTAAATGTTTATAAATATTTACTTGTGTGTTTTAAATTGTCCATAATTAGATAATTTATGAAATTTTAGACTATATAATTTTCATTTTGTAATTTTTAAATATTTTTTGTGTTTTTTAAATAATTTAATAATGTGTTATTTTTATAAAATATCAATACTATCAATTTTGACACTATTCATTTACTTGATATTAAATACAATCCACACAGAAGATAAATTCTAAAAAAATATTTAATACACTCCTAAAATGTCATTTTCACCTAGAAAATTTGTATAGAACATTAATTAGTTCATATGATATTTATTTTAACATTTTTAAAACCATTTATTAGATATTTATAACAATAAAATAATTTCTACATCACTATTGTATCATCATTAATGGTAATTATTTAATCTATAATGATTATAAATAAATTAACATGAAGTATATAATTTCATTATATTTCTGTAGACTATTTATTTTTGATGTTTTATCATGTTTATCACTATATTAAAATTATTATACTTATAAGATATATGAGAGTGACATGTTGTCACCTTCTTTTGTTTTAATTATAATTACATCACTTTCATGGAAAAAAGTCCATTAATTGAATAAATTACAAATAATAGGTAATATTAGTGGACTTTAATTAATCCAATAAGAATTTTAAAGGTTTTAGGGTAATTTTATTATCTTTATCATATTGTTAGTTACTCTAATTTACCCAATTTACCTTTAATTGTGGTAAATAAAAATTTCCATAGTTAGTATTCATAATACCCAAAAAAAATTAAAATTAACATATTAACATAAATTTTACCCCTTTATTCCAAATATGGAATCCATTTTTCATAATTTGAAACACATAATAGGCATAAATTAATTTAAAATTAATTCTCTTTGTCAAAACCAAAAAATGGGTTTTTAAGAAGTAAAAACTTATCAAAATATTTTCATGTGTTTATATACAACATTGGATTAAATGATAAAAACATAAAATAATTACACATTAAAACCAATTAAAAATATAATCTAACTATATAAATAAATTAGATGAAAAGGCAGTTTTGAATTAAAATGCAGTATTTTTCACTATTCATTAAAATATGAATTTCATCAGAAAAATACCAAAATTTCAACCAAGGTAAATTTTGATGTCCCACTTCCAAATAATAAATTTATTTTGTCAAATATAATATATAAAAGGGTTAAAAACTAGATTTAAAATTGGTATTCCATCAAAAGGTGGCAAAACTATATTTTTTAAATAATACTTCTTTTATCTAAAAAATTGAATTTTTTGTTATATCATGTCTAGAAAATACATAATATTAATTTTAATGTTATATAAAATTCAAAATGTGGTTAATAATATTCATAATGGCTATTTTATATCCCATTAAATAATAATATTTTAATAATATATCTTTGTTTAGTAAAACTCAGTATTGGGTGCAATGCAAGCTATTGAGGAAGGTCTCTCTTACATGTAACGCAAGCTAAGACAATATTTCTTATATTAAAATCTTCATTTATTATTATGTATAACATAATCCTACCATAGTTCTTTTATACATTGAAAAAATCTATAATCAGTATTGCGTGAAATTAATTCTATCAAAAGAACTTGAAATAGTGTGTAACATAAGCCAAGAATAGTGTTGCATATACTGCAAGATAATATGGTGTTTTGTATAGGGAAAACTAATCTTTGTGTAGCTTATAACACAAGACATCAAAGAAATTAAAAATAATCTATCTCATAAAATTTCAGGGTGTTACACTAGGTATGTCATAAGGATATATCTAATTATTGGTTACAATCCTATAATTTTGGTAACGATTATGATTAACCTAGGATGGAACCTAAGATGTCATAGATTAAAATATTATAATTAATTTTCCTTGGTTATGTGATTTTAATATATGATAATTATTTCTCACACTTTTCTTTATGGTCTTAGTCAATAGACATAACTAGATTGAACATGGTTAAAAATGAGCATTTCAGATGTGGAAATTATTGGTATTATGAAAATCTATTTCCTAAGTGTAAATCTCATGAAGATAATCATGAATGTGGAACAATTATTATTTATACTTCTAAGAATAAAGATATTATAAATGACATGTGAAAGGTATGGTATGTTCAAGCATTATTGTTTACTTTAAACCTAAGAATATTGGTTAGATTTAGGTTGAGGAACCTTAATACATGATTAATATTTTAGGAAATACTACGATGATGGATCCTGATTAATGGTTTAATAATAAATTTGGATGACTGAGGTGTATATGTTTTGGAATTCCAAGATTATGTTATACGAATCATGAAATATATGTGTGTTTTTGGTATAATTTTTTCATTAAGGATTGAAAAGGACATGTTTAATAGTTCTAAGGGCCTAGAAAAGTAATTTAAGGGTAAGGTGATATATTTTGAGAACACATGATTAAGGGAAATAAAACCCTTAATATATCCCTTATGTTAAAATAATGATTTTTGGATAAAGATATATTGGATTGGAATAAGTAAACTGGATGATACTAGTTTTTTGGGAACTAACAATGGATTTATTTTAAATAGGGTTATGCTATAATGGATTAAGTATACAACTTTTTTGGACTTAAGTAATATATCCAACAAGTTTTGGAATAAGGAAACATGCATGTTTTTAATAAGGATATATATCGTAATTCACTTTATTAACATGACTCAAGAGAATACATGATGAAGTTGATCACATATTTACAATGTGACTGAAAAGAGATACCTTATGATATATAGGGGGTAAATGTTAAGAGGATTTAGTGTACCTATTTCTAAAGTTTTGGATTTTGAGTTTTTTGAAGGATTTTAAGGTTATCCATTTATATATATTATAAGTTAAAATCTGGATGAAGTTTTTATTATCTCACTATATGTGGAATTAATCATATTAGATAAATTGTTCTATCTTTTTTTTGTGATAAAGATAGATGTAATGACCTATCATTATATTTATGGATTGCATGATCTACTAACACTTCAGAAATGAAAAATTCAACTTCATTTATTTGAATAAGAGATGAAGTGGAAAATTATTCAAGGCACAACCAATGGTGAGATTGTACTAAAATCAAGTAATTATATATTCTCATGAAAATTCTTCAATATTTATAAAATGGATCATTATGTAAAAGGGTGTCTTATTATCATCATTTTTTATGATATCAATGACCTCTTTCATGCTTCTTTAGTTTAAGGTTTTGTGATTGTTAACCTTTACTGGATCACCAACTTTCTTGTTAGCAGTGATCTTTATCAATATCTATGATTATTTATTCTTTTCCTCCATACCCAATATTCACCTATGTTCTCTTACGTAGAGACCTAGTTATGATTCACTTTCAATAACAGCTATTTTCCAACTATTCCTTTTTAAATTGAAGTTTTATTATTCATTTTTCCGATGTGGTTTTCTATGAAAGAACCTTTCAAGTATTAATCCTTTTATAAAACTGATAAATTTTGAGGGATAAATTCATTTTAAGGGGTTAGAATGTAACACCCTGATATTTTTTTGAGATATATTTTTTTATTTTCCTTTATTTATTTTTTATTTATTTTTAATTTCTTTGATGTCACATGGTGTACGCTACACTAGGATAATCTTTTCCTATATGCAACAATGACTTAGCTTGTGGTATACACAACACTATGTTTGGCTTGTGTTGTACACAATTTCAAGTTCATTTGATAGAATTAATTTTATGTAAGACCAATTTTAATTGAAAAAAAAATATTATTATTTTACCTTATAACCTAGTCATTATAGTGGAGGGTATGAATAGTATTAATTTTCTTCTGAAAAACTATTTAAATGAAAATAAATGAGTTTGTAAAATAATAAAATCAATCTTGATGGATTTTATTAATATAATAAATATTTAATATATTAAATATAATTTTTATAATTCATCTTATATGTTTTATAGACAAGATATAATAACAAATTCAATTTTTCAGATAAAAGAAGTATTTTTCAAAAAATACAGTTTTATCGCCTTTTGATGGCGCACCCATTTTAAATCTAGTTTTTGAAAATTTTAAATATTATATTTAACAAATAAAATTCTTAGTTATAATTGGGATATAAAATTTTACTTTGGATGGATTTTTTATATTTTTCTAATAACTTTTATGTTTTGATGAATAGTAAAATATACTAAATTTTAATTGAAAACAAGTTTTTTCATTGAAATAATTTATGTAAATAAGTTATATTTTTGAATGGGATTAAAGTAAAAAATAGAATATATTTTTATTAATTAATATAATGTTTTTCATTAGCATTAATTTTACCATAAATTTTTATGTAAAACGATTTCAATCTTTTGTAATGTTTTAACTTTTGAAAACTCATTTTTCATTCAGACCACAGGATTAATTTTAATTTAATTACTAAAAATTTTGTGTTTAAATTTTTAAAAATGGATTCCATATTTTGAATAAGTGGGCCAAATTATATTAATAGGTTACTTTTATTTTATTCTGTATATTATGAATGGTAACTATGGTAATTTTTATTTAACACGGTTAAAGGTAAATCGAGTAATTTAGGTAACAAATTAATATGATAAGGACAAAATAATTACCCTAACACCTGACAAATCTCATTGGATGAGTAACCATCGACCCATAACACCTAAGTATCATAAATAACTCATTTAGTGTCCTTTTTTCCATGAAAATGATATAAATATTATTAAAATAAAAGAAAATGACATGAAAGTGACAAAATGTTGCCTTCTTATTTCTTATAAGTATAATAATTTTAATATAGTGATAAACATGATAAAACTTCAATAATAAATAGTATCCAGAAATCTAGTGAAATTATCTATATCATGGTAATTTATTTATAATTTTTAGAGTTTAAATAATTACTTTAAAGGCTTATACAATGATGATGTAAGAATTATTGAATTGATGAAAAATCAATAAAATAATTTCAATTAAAATGATAATAACTGTTAAAAGAGAAAAAACACTTGAAAAATATTATTTTTATAGTATATCATGACCATAATCATTCAAGGGTAGATTTATTGACCATTTGGATCCATATGTAAATGATTATGACGCTTATAATATTTTATTTAAAGTGACATTAAAGTTGTAATATTCATGTTTTAATAAATTTAACATTTTTAATGTCTATTTTACAAAAGATATATTTGACAATAAGTATTCTTATGAAATAAAGAAGATTTATATTCATCATAGTATTTTATTTTTAGTTTTTACTCATAAAATATGTATATTAAATAATTACACAAAATTGATGTAGTAATTATTTTATTAATGGAAATATCAAATTAATGTTATTAAAAATACTAAAATAAATATAATTTGGGATAATTAATATATCCAACAAATTTTCTAGATTAAATTTACCCCTTATAGATATAATAAAATATTTTTTTATATTTCATCATCTTATCTTAATATTTTTAAAAACCCATTAAATGAATAGTGTCAAAATTGACACTATTGATATTTTGTAAAAATAATGTTTTATTAAATTATTTAAAAATAATAAAATATTTTAAAAAATATAAAATAATAATTTTTTAATCTAAAATGTTATATATTATTGATTTATGGTCTTATTGACATAAAATAAGTAAAAAATCACACTATTTTAATATTGAACATTTTGTTACCTTAGTTAAAATTAAAAGAGAATAATTAAGGGTAAAATGAAATGATAAGGTTTAAAATGAAATTAAAACATGTATAAAAATTATTTGTTGATAATATTACAACCTTATATCATATAATATTCTAAATAAGGTCATTTTGGAGTTTTTTTAATGTGGTTTGAGTTTATTATAAATTAATATTTTTGATGTTTTTAAAAGTTCCCCTCACCTGAATTATAAAAGGGCACCTCCTCCCTCACCTATTAACTTTAATTTGAGCCTTAAATCACATCCAACCCCTGCCCATTTTCCTTATAAACTTTGATAGTTACATTATATAGGCTTTGGTTATCTAAAAATACCAACTCTGGTGCCTTTAAGAGGAGATCTAGAGTGAGCATATTGAAGAAAAGGTAATCTCCTCTACCGATTACTTCAAACTTATTTATTCTTATACTTACTCTTCATGTGTTATTTCAATTATAAAGTATTAAATACAGTATAAATTATATAAATATATGTTATTATAATTATGGAATAATCATATTCCACCTTTTATCCATCCTACGAAAAACGAAATCACTACGCGTGTGTACCTATGACTTACAGTCTCCATGTCATGGCGTAATCTGTTTTTCCCTACCACTTTAAATGGATGGGTATAATTATGGAAATAATAAATATATATGATTATTATAACATGATATTAATTATGAAATAAAATATATACCACCCACTTCCATACCATTTCACAATTATGGGAATGATATCGTCAATTGTGCGTACGTACGACATACCGTCTCCACAATTTGATGTGATTCATTCTACATGATATCCATTAAATCATGATTGTATAAATGTATTGAAAGAAAAAATATGATATATATTATATTAATATCATTCTATAAATGATATAAATATAATCTAAGAATACAAACAATAACTTATCCTATGAAACATGCGTAAGAAAATAAAGTAGTTAATACCAGATGGATGAGTAATAATGTTATTAACAAACAGATGATAATATGATCATATATGATATCATAAAAATGACTATTTTTCTGGAATAAATCAATTATATTATTTAAATAATTATATAGGAGGTTATGATACATACAAAGGATATCATACCTAAGGTAAGGGATTATTTTGTCTCACTTTTATTTATGTGGGACATATGCCTTATACACCATCTATTTCTTTTGAGTTGTGTTTATGCTTCCCATGAATGTTTTTATGATTCTTATTATGAAGGTTATGATATGAATATAATTTTCTTTATTTTATGATTCATACTATTCGAATGATTATAATTTCATAAATCTCATTATTATCTAAGATTGTTTATACGTAAGTATTTACTAGGGTATATTTATCATCCCCATACATGTTTTATAAATATATAATATTATTTCTATTCTTATAAAAAAATTAAAGTCAATTTTAACCATTGTTTAATTTTTATTAAATGGTATAAAATGAATATTTTGTCATTTTTTTATACGAGTTACTTTTTTACTTGTCCTGCAAAAGTACGAGAAGAATGTTTTCTTGTAACTTATACAACATGACAGGTTTTTAAATTTTCATAACACAATATTTCCATGAAGATTACTTTATAATATTTCAAGTTTATTTTCATATAAATTATTTTCTTTTAAAATTGTGTGTCTTTTTTAGAAAAGAAATTGTTTTTAAAGAAGAAATGAAATTTTCCTCAATAATTAATTTCAAGTGTTTTATCAAAATGATTTTTCATCTAAGATAGTATTATTTAGTAGGGTCATGTTTCAAGTTGATTATCCTAATTATTCATATGGTTTATTATATTTATAATGGAATTATATTTATGATATCCATTTTTTTACATGGATTATGTTATGATGGAATGATGTTTAAGAAACCCATTTTATTCCATGGGTTATGTTATGATGAATTATTAATGTTTTGTGGCACATGTAATAATGATTTAATTATTAGATGGGTGGGACCTATATCTCCCTCCAATCCATTGGGTAAATATTTATATCTCATGAGATAGATAGAGCTGGAATGGGAAATGATATCAATTTAGTAATACAGGGCTAGAACGAGGACTGAACCTGGTTCAGTAATGGACTTTGTCCACTATAATGGTCTTGGAAATGAGCCTTGACGAATATGAAATGATTTTATACGCTTTTGTGTATGCCCAAAAAATCATGTCTTATGTTATGTCTTTTGGGATTTTGTTCATTGATCCTTATGAAATTTTATGATTTTTCCCATGACTTGATATCGTGATCTTTCATATACCAGATAAGATTTTAAAATGTTATGTTCTTATGTGTTATAATTATGATATGATTTATATCTCCCTGTTTACCCTTACTGAGAATCTAATCTCGCCATTTCTTATGTTTCTTTTCCCTAAGTCATGAATAAGGCTATTAAGTAAGATATGTCAAAAAGGGTTCTGGTTATAAAGTAATAAGCGGGATACAATGTAGATGTCTTATGAACGATTTGTTTATGTTTACTAGTTTCTAAAGTCACTAAACCTATACGATTCTATCATGGTTTCGTTACATTTTGTAAAGAATATTCTTTAATTTTGAATTAATATATACGCACATCAATCTTGAGTCGTTATATATTATATATGAAAAAATATATTATCATTTTTTAATTATAAATTGATATTAAATAATATCAATAACACTTAAAAATGTCTTTTTCCAATAAAAACGTTTTTATTTATATTTTTTATTTTCATTTAAAAACTAAATTTATGAATTTCTGAATTTTAATATTATAAAATAAAATTTATTTTTTAATTATTCATGTAAAATTTGTCAATGAATGAATCTTATAAATTTTTCTTAAAAGGTTGAATTTCAGGTAAATAGTGAAAAATATTTTTTTTTGTTAATACTATCACTTTTAAGACAATGTCATAATATAATAATAATTTTAAAATATATGAAACATTTTTTATATAAAAAATATATATCTTAAACTAAAATTAATCATTTAAAATAAAATATTAAATTTATAAAACTCATGTTTACTATTTTTGGAAATTTATGTAACATGTTACTCTAATAAAAACTAATTTTAATAGGTTTGTTTTAACTAAATATCCACAGGGTGGAATTTTATTTTATAATGTTTTAAAAGATACATAACTCTTATCTGGTTAATAATAAACCAATTAATGTCATATAAAATAATAATATTGATAAATTTATCATAAAAATAATTTTTATTCTTAAAAATATGCTTTTTCTAAAATGTTTTTTGCTTGTTATGAGCACTAATATTAAAATTAATTTTTAGAACCCTTAAAAAAATTATTTTTCAAAATTGATTTCATATTTTGAATCATTAATTATAAATTATGTAATATAAATCATTTTATTTATAGTAATTAAAATTAAATTACTTAGGTAAAAATTAGTCACCATGATAAAAACCAAAAATGGTAAAAGTGAAACATCTAAGAGTAAAATAGTTTAAAACATGTTTAAAACTTTTTTTAAATATATGGTTGAGGATTTATAAACATTACCTATTCTACTAATCCATTATTATACATTATTGGATATATTTGGCATTTAAATAGTGACTTTTCATTTTATATTATTACAAAAATGTCACTTTTATCCCTTATAAAAGGATTCATCACTACACCACCTCTCTTCACACCCCAAGCTTCTTATATTTGAAGAAAATATACCTAAATAACAACCCAAATCACTTATAAATTTCTTATAGTTTCTATTCTTCTCAAAATATCACCTCTAAAATATTTAATCAAATTTTTAAAGGATCTCTTCCATGGAGTAAGGTAAAAATATCAATTAATCATTTTTCAATTCATTCTATTTATTTCATCTTCTACCGCATTTGAATCTAATTTAAACATGTTGAAATTATTACATCAGTATCATATGTATACTTAAATTTTATTATTTTTATGGTGTAACCATTTTTCTACCCTCCTCCCAACCATTTGATAAATGAAAATGTCACTTTTATTATGTATTGACTACTACCTCCTTAAGAGATGTGATCCATTATTCATAACCACCTTAAAAGAATGGTTTGAAGTGGGTATTCAATGAATATATATTATATTTGAAACATTATTAATATTCTTAATAAATAAATATAACATCCTAGACGCAATTCACTCATAAGTAACCAAATGTGGTTGTTCATAAGGCCTAAAGGGTGCCTCCCCATACACCAGAGGCTAAAACTAGTAAATATTGTCCAAGGTTATATAGTTTGGAGACTATAACCTCATAATTAGAGTCACAAAAAGGTTTAATAAATGGATAATAGAGTAGCGTAATTATAATAATAACTGATAGAGAGAACATCAAGATTAAAACATCCAAATGATTATAATAAATAATCCACCAAAAAAACATCCATCACCATATACATAATGATTTGATGTCATGTATCTAAACCAAAAGTAAATAGGAAAACATGATGGAAAACTCACATACATACATTTATATAAAAAGAACCAAAAAGACCAAAAGACTATCTCTTAAGAGCATCATGATCCATATCTCGATTTTGTGCTCCCATGATCCCATGCTACAATCAATCAAGCATTATAAACTAGGTTCTTTCCTTTATCCCTAACTAAATCCATGAACTCTATTAAGGTACCAATCAGTGGCCCAAATAGAGTGTGAGATATACTTAGTAGGCCACCACCAATGGTGTCTATAACAAATCCATCATGTGTATATAAACCATAACCATGTCCAGGTATAATAATTAAGATGTAAAGTGAATAAAATATATGAAAAGTTTATGAGAACAACTGTAATAAGAACTGAATATAATAGGTGAGAATATATATATATATATAACATGTCAATAGTAGGTAAAACCCTACTCGGCATAAGCTACATGATAAAATAAAATCAGGCATACATGGTCTAGGTCCTAAGGTGTATAACCATAGAGACCTATATATAGATATGTAAAAGTATAATAAAGTCATAAGTAACATACCTCAAACTTCCTCATTTGTGACATATTGTAAATAATCATGTCTAGGGGTCATAGGTTCCATACCTCAATCCCCTAATCGATTCCATACCATGATAATAATACCTAGGGGTCTCAGTTTCCATACCAAAATCCCCTAGTCAGTTTCATACCATAATGCAATAGGTTCCATAATTTCATAATAATTTAGTGTCAAACTAATATGTTCAACATCAAGCAAGTATATAAAATTCATGTGCAATGTTAGTGTCCAATCCCAATTATAATTATCAGTATAAAGAGGCACAAGCCTAGATAATATCCATATCATTCCAAATTATCATGTAGTCACCTTAAAAATATTTAACAATTTTAATAAAATAGAATAACATGGAAAAGGATTCATGATTCTCTCCAACTAACTCATTTAATTTATAAAGGCTCCCACTACAAAGGTGGTGAGCTTACACACCCAAAGGGGTGGTGTAACATAGGGTAGATAAGGGAACACACCACATGGGTGGCCCAAGTTGAGGTTAGAAACCTATATCCATGATTTGTTGATACAAAGGTGACCCAATCTAGGTGTAATAATTAATTTAAGTATTATCAATAATTTTAGATGCAACAAATGGAATTTATAGTGTATTCCACAATGGTGATAGACAAATATACAATAATAACTTATAGAAAATGTATAGACCACCTACTTTAACCCTATATTAGAACACTCATATGGTATTAGCCTCTAGTTTTATCTAAATCAGAAGAAAAAAAATAGAAGAACATACAAATTCTTGATGGTGATCCAATGTGACAAACGGATCTTGAATCAAAGGTTGGGTGTATAATATCTCCCAAGGCCTAGACTTATGCATAGAGAGATCTCAAAATATAGGATATGAGTTGTTGTCTATTGGATAAAAAAATAAAGTATGGTGATTTAAATAAAAAGAGGGGAATGGTAATTCACAACTTTTTAAGTGGTCGCATGGTTTGACCGCATGGTTGATCAAACCATGCACCAACCATGTACACCCCACTACCCAAGGATCACACCTCGTATGAACTATAGTACATGGTTAAACTAACCATACAAAGCCCATGTTCACCTTCTACCTTATCCCCTTATAGTCCAAACCTCCCATTCATATTTTGGAAAACATTGGGAACCCTTATAGGTCTGCACATTTTGAGGTCCATAGTTATCACTAACCATGCACTAAATGTGTTCCTTTATTGTCTTCTCTAAAAACTAGAGATTTATGCTCTGAACAAGCCTAAGATTCCATCAAACCCTTCCTTAAAACATATTTCATATTTATAAGTATAAAAAAAGATATAAACTAAAAACTAAAGGATACATAGCATCAAGAAAAGTCAGGATCTTAAATTTATTCCCCCTTAAAGAAACTCATCCCAAATTTTTCATTATAAGGGTGGTAAATCATTTTCATAGAATAACTTTGGCCACTAAGCACATATGTTGTCCTCCTTCTCCCAAGTCTCATCCTGTACATGGATATGTTTCAATAGAATCTGTACTAAAGGGACAAATTGGCCTCAGAGAACCTCCATAATTTGGTCCACAATGTGAATAGGATGCTCCTCAAATGATGAATCTACCTCCAAATTAACCTCATCAGGATGAAATATATTATAGAGATATAAATAGTATCGTAAAAGCTGTGAAACATGGAAGATTTCATGTGTAGCTTTGTACCTCTGAGGTAACTATAACTGATAGGCTACCATCCCAACTCTCTTCACAACCTCAAAAGGACCAAATAACCAAGATAATAGCTTCATCATCTATCTAAACTATTTATTTCCAAGTCTAATTAATATATGTAAGAAAACCTGACTCCACACTATGAACTCTAGTGGTCGTTGGATATGATCAGTGTATGAATTCTTCCTAGACTAGGTTGTAACCATTCAGTTAATAATCAAATGAACCTTCTCTAAAGTATCCTAAATTATATAAGGTCCAAGTAGCATTTCATAACCTGCCTCTAACCATCATAAAGGTGAACATCATGGTCTACCATATAAGGCCTCATAGGGATCAATCTGTATTGTCACTTAAAAGTAGTTATTGTAGGCGAACATGATTATAGATATATGTTTATCCCAATAACCTATTAAATCAAGGATTCATGCTCAAATCATGTCCTTTAAAACCTATATCATTCATTCTATTTGACCATTGGTCTAAGAGTGAAAGGATATGCTGAAAAGAACCTATGTACCCAAAGATTTATGTAACCCCTTCTAGATCCTTGATGTGAAACGAGAATCCCTATCAAAAACAATAGTATGAGGTACCCCATGTAGTAATACAATCTAATGGACTTACAGATTCCCAAGATCATCCACTGAGAAGGTATCTCTTATAGGAAATAAGTGAGTGACCTTCATGATCTAATCAACGATCGCCCATAAATCATCCCTACCTTGAGGGGATATCAGTAAGCTAGTCATAAAATCCAAGGTGTCATCATCCCATTACCACTCAGGAATGGTAAATGGTTGTAGAATCCCTAATATCCATTGGTATTATTCCTTCACCTGATAATAGGTGGAACACCGTATAACAAAACCAGTTATATATCTTTTCCTAGCATGCCACCAATACTGGCGATGTAGGTCATGATAAATATTTGTAATCCTAGGTTGTACATCCCAAGTAGAATCATGAAGCTATTTCATCAATTCATCTCAAATGACTATAGGAACCTAGATGCATCCATGCATGTTCAAGACCTCATCCTCATCAATGATCTATTCAAATAGTGGATCCTCACCTGAAGCACTCTCCCTTAGGACTAATCCATTGGGATCTAATAATTGAATCATCTTTACTCTCTCTAAAATTAAAGAGTTCAATGATAACGATGCAAGTATTGACTATCCAAAATAGTCCTGAACCTCAATGTGCATCTCAAAAAATAGATACATCAACTACCACTTTCTACATGCCACTAGAAATGCCTATGTTAGAGTTCTTTGGCTCAGAAAATCTACTACATCATTGCATTTCTTAGGAATACAAGCAAGATCAAAATCTAAGGTAAATATTTATTCAAACCAAATTATCTTCTGAATATTCAAGTCATACTTCGTGAAAATATACTTGAGAATTTTGTGGTCAGTAAACACCAAAAAATTCTCTAAAAAAATAATTCCTCCACAAATGAAAAGTGGGAACTATTGTTGCTAAATAGAGATCTTACATTGGGTAGATTCTCTCATGAGGCCTCATCAGCTACAAAATGTACGCAAAAAACTAATATCATGACATTAGAACTTCTTCTATCCTGATACCTGATGAATTATAATAAAATATATAGCTTCTTCTCAAATCCATAATAATTAGGATCGGTGTAGAATTAATCGCCCTTTCAGATCCTAAAAGGTTTTCTTATATCCATATAACCATAAAAGCTTCACATCTTTTTTAATAAATCCTATAATAGGTGATTATATTCCTAAATATTCCTATATAAAGTTCTTGTAAAAATCGTCCATCCCAAAAAAAACTACATATGTCAAAAACATTCTTGGGATTCTCCTAGGTGACTATAGCTCTCACCTTTTCTAGGTCAACTGACAATCATGTCACCAAGATAATATGACCCAAGAAGTTCACTTTATTGATCTAAAAGTGGAATTTAGTGAGCTTAGTATATAGATGGTTATCTCTTTGTATATTCAAAATGATATCAAGATTTTTGGCTTGTTCATTTCATGTATGAGAATACACCAAGATTTCATCCACAAAGACTACCATAAATGAATTCAAAAATGGGTGGAAGACTGAGTTCATCATATCTATGAAAATGGTTTGCGTATTTGTGAGAAAAACAGCATAAATAGATATTCATAAAGACCATACCTACAATGGAATGGTGTGCATGGTATGTCTGAAGTTCTAACACATACCTAGTGATAGCCTAACCTCAAATCGATCTTTGAGAAAACTTAATCTTCTTAGAGTTGATCAAAGAGGTTATCTATGTAAGGAAAAGGATACAGATTCTTCAAAATAAGTTGATTCAACTTCCATTAAACCACTTAAATCATAAGGGTTATGTACACCTTTTTGTGGAAAGGACTAGTGAACCCCAGGGGGAAGTATTGGTTCGTATAAAACACTTATCTTTTAAGTCCTTCAACTATCTCTTGAGCTCCTAAAATTCAGTAGTGCCTATCCTGTAAGGAGAAATAGACACTACTATAGCTCTTGGAACCATCTTGATAGATAAATAAACCTCCCACTTAAGAGTTAAACCAAAAAATTTATTGTGAATAAATTCATGAAATGATATACAACATGAAAGAATTTAGTCTAATGTATTCCTTGATCATCCATATAAAAGCTATCAATATGGGTATTCACTCTACCCAGACCACAATTCTTTGGTATATCTCTAACTTCTTATGTATATCATTCACCCTTGTGAATATAATTTCTACCTATAGTGATGTGAAAGACACCCATTGGTGATATAAATTCATGTAGGCGTGATAAGAAACTAGTCAGTCCATCCCGAGAATAACATAAAAACTTGTCATCTTGAGGATAAATAAGTCCCATAAAAAAGCAATAACTTCTTATATCAATGGGTCACTCCTTACACTAGTGTACACTCTCTAAACTTATTCCCAACAAAGTTTCAAGGTTCATCACCCCGTAAAAGTACTGAATTTTGAGAATGAGGATTTCCACAATATCCACAGAAATAAAAAAATTTGAAGACCATGTGTCAAACAAAACAAATAATAAAGATGATGTGACAAAAATCATACCTCAAACTATAGAAGGTTTGGGACTCTTCCCCCGCAACACATTTTGTACTACAAAAACTTGGATTTTTCTATGGCCCTAAGATACAAAATGAATTCCTTGAGTAATCATGATCTGTTAATGCTATGCAACTGGTTTCTAGATCACCCATCCATGACCACATTCTTATCCTAGTCGGCCAATAACACTCTATATCCATGCCTAATTCAGATTTGATGATCCTACTCCAAGACTCAAATATGATGTTAATCCCCTCTCACTAGCTACTGGAGGGAATATTCTTCCAAAATGCTATAAATGGCCCATACTACCACAGGATCGGCACTCAACTAAGTCCCTCCCACACTAAGGTTTCATGTTCCCCTATTTAATTCACTAATGAAATACTAAAAAAATATCATTACGTGGACTCTGACTGGTACTAACTTCATGAGAGATATCGAAGGGGTCCTTCCTTCCACTAGAAATTGCACTACTAGGTCAAGAAACTAGTCAACTCTGATCCATACTCCCATCTTCCCATAGATTATGTTCATTAATAATAGTATGGTTTATTATATCATATATGGTAGTAAATAAAATAAATATTCACCTAATAATGAATAGGAGGCCTAAGACCATCATCAAAACATATCGCTTTATATAGATCATCATTTGTATAGATAGGTGAAAAGTGTTGAAGCTTTGTAAAACAAGTTGAGTAATCCATAATAGACATAGAGCCCTATTGTAGGTTCAAGAACTCTCAAACACAGTTATCCCTCAAGGAATCTAGGAAAAATTAGTCATAGAAGACTATCTAAAAACCATACCATGACATAAATTGATAATGATCAGCCTAAGAGATGGAATTCCACCAATGCTTCGTGGAGTCTCGAATTATATACATAGATAATTCACACTCTTATCAGTAGGTGTATCAAGATGCTCTAAGATAGTCAACATGGCTTCTAGCCATGACTCTATAGTCTGAGGACCACCATACCTCAAAAATGTGGGTTGATGTTGACACTAGATGTCTCACATCAACTATTCCTTTGAAGATGAATGTTGTGGAGCTCCCTATATAGTCTGCATAAGCCATATAAATTCCCCTTGAAATCGAGCATCATCAGCCTTGTTATGAATAGTAGAAGGTTCCATAGGTGGAACTACTGTAGGTAACACTGGTGTCTTAGGTCCCACCACCTTTGGAGAAAGATCATCACTAGCCTCCTGGTGCATGAAATGAGGATGTCATGGTGGTATATATCTACACATTAAAATCTCACACCACTTATATGATTTAAAAATTAAAACATTGTAGATACAGGAATGGGATAGGTACAACCCTTCCTATATGAGAGTCACACCCCACTGCCTACTCCTAAAGCTAGGTCTAGGTGGTAGGAATGATCATAAAGAACACTAGGGGCACTGACTACTACCCACTACTAATGTCATGTCTAGTTCAAGATCTTTATTTCACAATTAAGGTCTCAATATGTGGAATATCAATTACATGTTATAAAGAAAAACACCCTTTAAGTTTCAATTTCCATCCCCATTTAATGGTGACCATATTATATTTTAATATTTATCAATTCTTACATTTAGATAATAGACCAATTAACTGAAGTACCATTTCCAATTTATATAAGTACATCCTTTATAAATTGCAATTGATAGTTCATTTAACTGTATTCAGACCTTTACATTTGATAGCATAATGTAATAGGTAGTATAATATTATTTGACTAAAAGATTCATCATTCCCAATTTATAGAGGTACATGCACTCTCTAAATTACAAATGACATTCATTTATTCAGAATCAACTAAATTTTCAATCTATGTAACCTCAATCACATAACTCAAACATATGATAATTTTCTAGGTAAGGTTTCATCATCAACCTATATGAGAAACACTATTTAGGTGGATCCACACACTTTAATAACCAACAATTTTGTCCCCTTTTTCTTAAATAATTGTTATTTGTGTAATATATATATCACTAAGGACACATACAACAAGTATCATGTAGTTAGGAAATGCATACTACATGGAATGGAATAATGTAATATATATTAATCTTATAAGGTGCCTAAAATGACGCATGGTCAATTCATCATTTCTGAACAGGGCCAAGGATAAAATTTAATCCAAAATCAAAGTAATAATAACATCACATATCATGCGCTTCACCCAATGGTGTAATCAAAAAAACTCTAATAGGTATAAACCATAACATCAAGTCCCATCCCAAGTAATTTAGACTTTTTTCTATATATGGGTTAGCTACTCCCAAAAACATGATCATTACCAAATTATGACACATACTAGTCTTCTTTCTACCATCCCAAAAGATTAAGGAAAATAAAATAAATCTTTGATAACAATTTATAATATCCTGAACCTGGTTCACTTATAATTAACTGAACCTTGATAGTCAAAAGTCCTCAAGTGCACCTACTTGTATGCTAGAGGATGTATACTAGTAGTGAGGGTCCAAGGTGGTATAGTGGGGAGACTATACCCTCATAATCAGAGTCATGCAGTGGTGTAATAATTGGATAACAGAATTATAAAATCATAATAATAACTAATAGATAGGATAGTATAAGTAAAACATCCAGATAATATAATAAGAAATCCATCAAAAGAAACATCCAGTACCATATACATAATGATGTAATTTAATGTCTCTAAACCAAAAAATAAGTAGTAAAACATGGTTTTAGTCTCACATACATACAAGTATATCAAAATAACCAAAAATACCAAAAGACTATCTTCAGATAGCATCATGATCCAAAGCTCGGTCTTTTTCTCCCCCAATCCCATGCAATAATCAATCTAGCATCGATAATTAGGCACTTTCCCCTATCCATACATGCATCCAATAATTCTTTATGGGTACCAATCGGCTACCCAAATAGGGTGTGAGATATACTCATTATTCCACCACCAACGGTGTCTATAACAAATCCATCCTATGCATATAAACCGTAACCAAGTTTTGGTATTACATATAAGATGTAAATTTAATAATATATATGAAAATTCCATGATCACAAATGTAATAATAATATACTATAATAGGTGATAATAAATATATATATATATATATAATGTCAATAGTAGGTAAAAACTAGCTCGACATAAACCATATGATAAAAGAGTATCAAACCTATATAGGTCAGGTCCCATGGCGTATAACCAGGGAAACCTACATCCTGAGATGTAAAAGTATACTTAAGTCATACTTTCCATACCTCAAACTTCTTCATTAGTTCCATACTATTAATAATCATTTCTATGGGTTGTAGGTTCCATTCCTTGATCCCATAATTTGTGTTATAAGATGATATTTATAACTATGGGTTGCAGGTATCATGCCTCAATCCCCTAGTTGGTGCCACACCAAAATGAAATAGGTGCCATCCTGATATGTATAAGATCAAGAAAATATATAAAATTCATGGACTATGGTAGTGTCCATACCCAATTACAATTATCAGTATAAAGTGGCACAAGTTGAGAGAATATCTGTATCATTCAACATTATCATGTAAACACCTTAACAACATTTAACCATTTTAATAACATTAAATAGTGTAGAAAATAAGGCATAATCTTCTACAACTAACTAATTTAATTTATGGATGATCCCACTGTAAGGGTGGTGCGATCACACACACAAAGGGGTAGTGTAACATAGGGAAGATAAAGGAACACACCAAATGGGTGTCCAGGGTTGAGGATGAAAACCTCCAAGAGTGATTAAGTGATACAAATGTGACCCAATCTAGGTGTAATAATTATTTTAAGTCTTATCCTTAAATTTAGAAGTAATGAATGGAAGTTCTAGTGTGCGGCACAATGGTGATATATAAATAGTCAATAATAACTTACGAAAAAAGGTATAGACCACATACCTTAAGCTTCTGGTAGAATACTCATCTAGTATTGACCTTTGGTTTGGTCCATATTGGAAGAAAATGGAACAATAGATAAACTCTTGATAGTGATCCAATGTGATAAAAAGATCTTGAACCAAAGGTTGGATAGAGAAGATCCCCAAAGGATTAGCTTTAGGTGTGGATATCTCTCAAAAAGGAGGAGAGGAGGTACTATTTTTTAAAGAGAAAAAAGAAATTAGGGGTGAGTTAAATATAAAGAGGGGGGAATGGTAATTATCCACTTTTTAAGTGGTTACAAGGTATGGTTGTACGGTTGGACAAACCATGTGCTAACTGTGTGCACCCCACTGCTCAGTAATCAGACCCCGCACGGTCTAAAACGCATTATTAAACTAACTATGTGCAGCCTATGCACACCCTCTACAATAGCCTCATGCGGTATAAACCTCCCTCATGTGGTTTTGAAAAACAATTTGGAACCCTTACAAGGCTGCATAGTTTGAGGTGAATGGTTAAAACTTACCATGAACTAACCGTGTGACTCTTCTTTCTTCTCCAAAAAATGGAGCTCTGTGCTCCAAATAATCCATGTACTCTCTCGATCCATTTCTTAAATGATAGAGAACATTTATAAGGATAAAATAAGGTATTTAAACTAAAACTAAAGGTTTTATACCTTAAAGAAAATCCAGTATCTTACAGCCTTCCCCCTTAAATAAACTCACCCTGGAGTTTCACTTAAAACGATGGTCAAACATCATCAAAGAATAACTCTGGCCAATGAGAACATACATTGGCCTCCCACTCCCAAGTATCATACTATACATGGTTGTTCATCCATATTACCCATACTAAAGGGATATATCATTGGAGAACCTTCATGCTCTCATCCATAATGTGAATAGTATGCCCCTCAAAGGATGTATATACCTCCAAATCAACCTCATTAGGATGAATGATATGATATGGATCTAAATATTACCAGAAAATATATGAAACATGGAAGACATCATGCATAGCCTAGTTCCTATGAGGTAATTTTCCTCGATATGCAATCGACCCAACTCTCTCCAGAACCTCAAAAGTTCCAATGAATGGAAGTGAAAGCTTCCCCTGCCATCTATACCATAAATCTTCTAGTCGATCCAATACATGAAAGAAAACTTAACTCCCCAACTTGAACTCTAGTGGTTGAAAATAATGATTATTGTATAAATTCTTGATAGACTGAGATGTATCAATTCATTTCCTGATTAACTTAACCTTCTCTGAAGTTTCCTAAACAAGATGAGCTCTAAGTAGTGTTTCCTCTCCTACCTCTAACCAGAAAAAATGTGAATGGTATAGTCTACTATATATGGCCTCATAGGGATCTATCTGTATCATTTTCTGAAAACTATTATTTTAGGAAAAATCTACTAGAGTTATATATTTCTCCCAAGAACCTAAAAAATCAAGGATGCATGCTCAAAGTATGTCTTCTAAGATCTGTATCATCCATTCTAACTGACCATCGGTCTAAGGGTGAATGGTTATTCTCAAAATAACCTGCGTACCTAAATATTTATGTAACCCCTGACTAAACATTGAGGTAAAAAAGCATCCCTATCAGAAATGATAGTACGGGGGACCCTTTGTAGGCATACAATATCATGGAAATATAGCTTCCCAAGATCATTCAAAAAGAAGTTCTCTCAAATAGGTAATAGATGATAGAACTTCATGATCATGTTGATGATCACTCATACTACATCACTTCCTCAAGGAGATATCAGTAATCTAGTCACAAAATCCATGGTGAAATTATCCCATTTCCACTCAAGAATGGGAAACAACTTTAGAATACCTACTAGCCTCTGGTGTTTTTCTATCACTTACTGACAGGTGTAACACTAAGTAACAAAACCATTAATATCCCCTTTCAATTCCTCTTAAATATCTATAAGAACCCAAATTCATCCATGGATGTTCAAGACCTTATCCTCATCAACGATCTAGTATGGAGGTGGGCCCTCACCTAAATAACTCTTCCTTAGGAATAATCCCTTAGAATTTGATAAATTATTCATATTTACTCTCTCCATAAGTAAATAGGTCACTGATAACGATGCAAGTACAGATTATCCAAGATAGTTCAGAGCCTCTGAGTGAATATTAGAAAATAGAGGTAACAGATTCCACTTTCTATTGGCCTCCATAACTACCTGTATTTGAGCACTTTTCCTTGTAAAATCCCCTATAGAATTGTATTTCCCATGTGTATAGGAAAAATCAAAATCTAAGGAATACAAGTATCCAACCCACCTTATCTTATTTAGTTTAAAGTCACGATGCATGAAAATATACCTGGGGATTTTGTGTTCCATAAACACCACAAAACTCTCTCTAGGAAAATAGTGCCTCGAACATTGCAATGAGTGAACTACAACTACTAACTCAAGATCAAGATTCAAGTAGTTTCTCTCCTAAGGCCTCATCTATCGCAAACCATATGCAAAAACTAGATATTCCTACATCATAATTGATCTTATCCCAATACCTAATGCATCATAGTAAACTATATAGCTTATTCCCATGTCTGAAAGAATTAGGATCAATGTGGAATTCAGTCTCCCTTTCATCTCCTAAAACACTATCTTGTAGGCTTATGAAAATAAAATATTCACACCATTTTTAGTCAATATCGTAAGAGGTTATTCTAGGAATGGAAATTCATGTTTAAAGAACCTGTAATAACCATCCATCTCCAAAAAAACTACATACGTAAAAACATTCTTGGGATGTTCCCAAGTGACTACAGTTCACACCTTCTCTAGTTCAATTGATACTCATGCCTCTAAGATGATGTGACCTATTAAGTGCACTTTATTGATCCAAAAGTAGAATTTAGTGATCTTAGAATATATATAGTTCTCTATAAATGCATTCATAATGATTTCATGATGTTTTTCATGGTCACATTGAGTATGAAAATACACTCAAATTTTATCCATAAATACAACCACAAATGAATCCAAAAAATGGGTGTAAGACCTAGATCATTAGATCAATGAAAAAGGATAGTGTGTTCATGAGACTGAATGCTATAAACAGATACTCATAAATACCATACCAACTATAGAACATTTTATGAGGTATTTTTGAATGTATAACATGTTCTGGGTGATATTCTGACCTCAAATTTATCTTTGAGAAAAACTAATCTCTTCATATATGATCAATTTTTTATCTATATAAGGAAAAGGATATTGGTTCTTCCTAGTAAGCTAATTCAACTTTCATAAATCCTCACAAATCATGAGGGTTCCATCTGCCTTTTTGGTGAAAAGGACCAGTGAACCATAGGGATAAGTATTGTTCCATATAAAACCCTTAGATTCTAAGTCCTCCAACTGTCTATTGAGCTCCTAAAACTCAATAGTGTCCATCCTATAAAGAGGAATGGACACTAGTAAAAATCCTGGAACTATATTGATAGAGAACTCTACCACTTGATCAGTAGGTAAACCAAAAAAATCATCCAAGAAAATATCTCTAAAATGGTCTACTATGGGAGAGAATTTGGTCTGACATATTCCATGCTCATACATGTAAAGGAAAGAAATATGAAATGTCACTCCACTTATCCCATGATGATCTCTTCCATCTCTATCTACCTAGACATCCCATTTATCTTTTTGAATTTAAGTACCACCCTATGGTGATATGAAATACACCCTTCGTTGATAGAAATTCATGTAGGAATGATAAGGAATAATCTAGACCATCTTGAGAATGACATCAACACCCATTATCTAAAGGATAACGAAGTACCATAAAAAGTTATAAATGTATATCACAAGGGAGAACTCCTTACATATGTGTACACTCTCAAAATGTATACTCAAAAGAGTGACAAGGTTCATCATCTCATAGAAGTACTGAATTTTGAGTGTGAGGATTTACACAATATCCATAGAAATAAAATAATTTGAATCCTTTGTGTCAAAAAAATAGATACCAAGGTATATTCTACTAGAATTGTATGTCAAACTATGGAAGGTGCATGAATATGTTGTCCCAGCACATGTTACACTGCATAAACCTGGAACATTCTGCAACCCTGAGATATTACATGAATTCCTTTAATAGTACTTCTTTGCTGATGTTGTACAACTATTGCATGGATCTCCCATTTGTGACAACCTTATTAACCTAATAGTCTAGTAACACTCCAAATCCCTTCCTGATATGGATCTTATGATCCTACTCCAAGACCCAGATTCAGTGTTTATCCCCTCTCACTAGACACTGGAGGGATGATTCTGAAAACCTGCTATAAATGGCCTAATGTTTCATAGTATCATCACTAAATTAGGACCCTATCACATTAAGGTTTCACATTACACTACTTCCTACACTTATGAAAGAATAAAAAACCACTAGTACATGAAACCTCACTAGTATTTCCCTACTGAGAGGTCTTAAAGAAGTACTTCCTGCCACCAAAAATTGTACTACTAGGTCAATAAACTGGTCAGCTCTGATCCAAACCCCCATATTACCTTAGATTATGTTCGGCAATAAGATCCTAGTTTACTATATCATACATGGTATACAACTGGAAAAAAATAACCTAAGGATGAATAGGATGCTTAATCCCATCCTCGGAATATTGTCTCATCAGCAGTATTGATAGGAACAAACCACTGAAGCTCTTTAAAAAGAGATGAGTAATATATAATAGATATAGAACCCTACTTCAGGTTCATGAAATCCATGGAACAATCATCCCTCAATGTCATAGGGAAAATTTATTCATAAAAGACTATATAAAAACTATCACATTCCATACCCTAATGATGATCATCCTGAGAGATTACACCCCACTATTTCTTGATGGAGCCTCGAAGCATATACATAGAAATATTCACTCTCCTCTTATTAGGTGTCTCAAGATGCTCAAAGATGGTCAACATGGCCTCTATCCATGACTATGTAACCTAAGGAACACCATCCCCCAAAAACATGGGCATATGTTTCTACTATAACTTTCACGTCAACTCTTCCATCAAAGAGGTAAGTTTCAGAACTCCCTTTATAGTCTTTATAATCCTCAGAAATTACCCTAGAAACTAGGAATCATCACCCACATTGGGAATAGGTGGAGGTGCTATAGGTGGCACTACTATAGGTAACACTGGTGGATCAGGGCCCACCACATCCAAATCATGGTCATCACTAACCTCCTGGTGCATGAATTGAGGACGTTGTGGTGGGATAGCTCTAAAAATTTCAACAACATGCCTAAATGTGATTTAAAAATGTTTACATTGTAGATAAAATAATATTATAGGTACAAGAATTCATATATAACAGTCACACCCTTCTTACTACTCCTAAATCAAAGTCAAAGTGGTAGGAACAATCATAAATAACACAATAGACATTGCCTACTGACCACTACTAAGGTCAAGTCTGGTTTATTCTCTTTGTTTCACTATAAGGGTCCTAGTATATGGATTTTCCATTGTAGTTTATAGAGGAAAAACCCTTTAAGTTTCAATTGGAATCCCCATTTAATGGTGATTGTATTAGATTTTAAGATTTATCAATTCTTACATTTACATAATAGAGTAGTTAACTGAAGTACCATTTTGAATTTATATGATTGCATGCTTTATAAATTGAAATTGGTAGTTTATTTAACACCATTCAAACCTTTATATTCTATTGTAGAATGTAACAGGTAGTATAAGAAAATTTGACTAAAATAATCGTTATTCCTAGTTTATAGAGGTACATTCACTCTCTAAATTAAAAATTATATTCATGTATTCATAATCAACTAAAATTTAAGTCTATGTAACCTCAGTCACATGACTTAAACATGTGATAGTTGGTTATTTAAGGTTTCATCATCAAAAAATATAGGAAAACACCATTTAGATTGATGCAGACACTTTAATATCTAATAATTTTATCCCTTTTTTCTTGTAGAAACATTATTTTCATAATATATATATCATTAAAGGCATATAAAAAAATATCATGTAGTCAGGAAATGCATCCTACATGGAATGGCATAATGTATGACATATTAATCCTATAAGGTGCCTAAAATGATGCATGATCAATGCATCCTAGTTGAACTAGGCCAAGGACAAAATGTAATCCAACATCAAAATAATAATAACATCACATATCATTTGTGTCACCCAATGTTGGAATCAAAACAACTATAACATGCATAAACTAGAACATCAAGTCCCATCCTAGGAAATTTTGATTTTTACCCATATGTTGGTTAGCTAATCCTAAGAAAAGGCTCATTACCAAATTATGAAACATCCTATTACCCTTTCTACCATCCCAAAAGAGTGGGGAAAAGAAAATAAATATCTTAAACCAATTTTTAATGTTCTGGAATCAGTACAATCATAAGTAACCGAACTTGGTAGGTTAAAAGAACTCAAGCGTACTCCCTATACAATAGAGGTTTCCAACTGGCAGCAAGGGTCCAAGGTGTTATATTTGGGAGACTATACCATCATAATCAAATTCACACAGTGTTGTAAAAAATAGATAACAAAATTGAAGAAACATAATAATAACTGACATAGAGAAAAATAGAAGTAAAACATCCAGATGATCATAATAAACAAGACATAAAAGGAAAAATCTAGTACCATATAAATAATGATGTAATTTCATGTATCTAAACCAAAAAAAGAAATAGGAAGACATGGAAGAAGGATCACATACATACATGTATATCCAATGAACAAAAAAACCAAAATACTATCTCTAGATAGCATTATGAGCCATAGTTGGGCCCTGTACTCCCCCACTCCCATGCTAAAATCAATCAAACATTGATAACTAGGTGATTTCCACTATCCCAAACTACATCCATGAATTCTATATAGGTTCCAATTATAAGGCTAAATAGGGTGTGATATATACTCATTAGGCCATCACCAATGGTATTTATAATAAATCCATCCTATGCATATAAACCATAACCATGTTCTGGTATAATAGGTAACATGTAAAGTGAATAACAGATATGAAAATTCCATGAGCACAACTATGATAAGATTATAATATAACATATGAGCATCAATATATATATATAGTGACAATAGTGGGTAAAAACCATCTCGGAATATGCCACTTGAAACAAGAGTGTCAGACCTACATGGGCTAGGTCCCAAGGAATATAATCAGGGTGACCTATATTCAGAGATGTAAAAGTATATGAAATTCATAATAAACAAGAAATAAAAGGAAAAATCTAGTACCATATAAATAATGATGTAATTTCATGTATCTAAACCAAAAAAAGAAATAGGAAGACATGGAAGAAGGATCACATACATACATGTATATCCAATGAACAAAAAAACCAAAATACTATCTCTAGATAGCATTATGAGCCATAGTTGGGCCCTGTACTCCCCCGCTCCCATGCTAAAATCAATCAAGAATTGATAACTAGGTGATTTCCACTATCCCAAACTACATCCATGAATTCTTTATAGGTTCCAATTATAAGGCTAAATAGGGTGTGATATATACTCATTAGGCCATCACTAATGGTGTTTATAATAAATCCAGCCTATGCATATAAACCATAACCATGTTCTGGTATAATAGGTAACATGTAAAGTGAATAACAGATATGAAAATTCCATGAGCACAACTATGATAAGATTATAATGTAACATATGAGCATCAATATATATATATAGTGACAATAGTGGGTAAAAACCATCTCGGAATATGCCACTTGAAACAAGAGCGTCAGACCTACATGGGCTAGGTCCCAAGGAATATAATCAGGGTGACCTATATTCAGAGATGTTCAAGACCTTATCCTCATCAACGATCTAGTATGGAGGTGGGCCCTCACCTAAATAACTCTTCCTTAGTAATAATCCCTTATAATTTGATAAATTATTCATATTTACTCTCTCCATAAGTAAATAGGTCACTGATAACGATGCAAGTAAAGATTATCCAAGATAGTTCAGAGCCTCTGAGTGAATATTAGAAAATAGAGGCAATAGATTCCACTTTCTATTGGCCTCCATAACTACCTGAATTTGAGCACTTTTCCTTGTAAAATCCCCTATAGAATTGTCTTTACCATGTGTATAGGAAAAATCAAAATCTAAGGAATACAAGTATTCAACCCACCTTATCTTATTTAGTTTAAAGTCACGATGCATGAAAATATACCTGGGGATTTTGTGTTCCATAAACACCACAAAACTCTCTCTAGGAAAATAGTGCCTCGAACATTGCAATGAGTGAACTACAACTACTAACTCAAGATCAAGATTCAAGTAGTTTCTCTCCTAAGGCCTCAGCTATCGCAAACCATATGCAAAAACTAGATATTCCTACATCATAATTGATCTTATCCCAATACCTAATGAATCATAGTAAACTATATAGCTTATTCCCATGTCTGAAAGAATTAGGATCAATGTGGAATTCAGTCTCCCTTTCATCTCCTAAAACACTATCTTGTAGGCTTATGAAAATAAAATATTCACACCATTTTTAGTCAATATCGTAAGAGGTTATTCTATGAATGGAAATTCATGTTTAAAGCACTTGTAATAACCATCCATCTCCAAAAAAACTACATATGTAAAAACATTCTTGGGATGTTCCCAAGTGACTATAGTTCACACCTTCTCTAGTTCAATTGATACTCCTGCCTCTAAGATGATGTGACCTATTAAGTGCACTTTATTGATCCAAAAGTAGAATTTAGTGATCTTAGAATATATATAGTTCTCTATAAATGCATTCATAATGATTTCATGATGTTTTTCATGGTCACATTGAGTATGAAAATACACTCAAATTTCATCCATAAATACAACCACAAATGAATCCAAAAAATGGGTGTAAGACCTAGATCATTAGATCAATGAAAAAGGATAGTGTGTTCATGAGACTGAATGCTATAAACAGATACTCATAAATACCATACCAACTATAGAACATTTTATGAGGTATTTTTGAATGTATAACATGTTCTGGGTGATATTCTGACCTCAAATTTATCTTTGAGAAAAACTAATCTCTTCATATATGATCAAAATGTTATCTATATAAGGAAAAGGATATTGGTTCTTCCTAGTAAGCTAATTCAACTTTCATAAATCCTCACAAATCATGAGGGTTCCATCTGCCTTTTTGGTGAAAAGGACCAGTGAACCATAGGGATAAGTATTGTTCCATATAAAACCCTTAGATTCTAAGTCCTCCAACTATCTATTGAGCTCCTAAAACTCAGTAGTGTCCATCCTATAAAGAGGAATGGACACTAGTACAAATCCGGGAACTAGATTGATAGAGAACTCTACCACTTGATCAGTAGGTAAACCAAAAAAATCATCCAAGAAAATATCTCTAAAATGGTCTACTATGGGAGAGAATTTGGTCTGACATATTCCATGCTCATACATGTAAAGGAAAGAAATATGAAATGTCACTCCACTTATCCCATGATGCTCTCTTCCATATCTATCTACCTAGACATCCCATTTATCTTTTTGAATTTAAGTACCACCCTATGGTGATATGAAATACACCCTTCGTTGATAGAAATTCATGTAGGAATGATAAGGAATAATCTAGACCATCTTGAGAATGACATCAACACCCATTATCTAAAGGATAAAGAAGTACCATAAAAAGTTATAAATGTATATCACAAGGGAGAACTCCTTACATATGTGTACACTCTCAAAATGTATACTCAAAAGAGTGACATGGTTCATCATCTCATAGAAGTACTGAATTTTGAGCGTGAGGATTTACACAATATCCATAGAAATAAAATAATTTGAATCCTTTATGTCAAAAAAATAGATACCAAGGTATATGCTACTAGAATTGTATGTCAAACTATGGAAGGTGAATGAATCTGTTGTCCCAGCACATGTTACACTGCATAAACCTGGAACATTCTGCAACCCTGAGATATTACATGAATTCCTTTAATAGTACTTCTTTGCTGATGTTGTACAACTATTGCATGGATCTCCCATTCGTGACAACCTTATTAACCTAATAGTCTAGTAACACTCCAAATCCCTTCCTGATATGGATCTTATGATCCTACTCCAAGACCCAGATTCAGTGTTTATCCCCTCTCACTAGACACTGGAGGGATGATTCTGAAAACCTGCTATAAATGGCCTAATGTTTCATAGTATCATCACTAAATTAGGACCCTATCACATTGAGGTTTCACATTCCACTACTTCCTACACTTATGAAAGAATAAAAAACCACTAGTACATGAACCCTCACTAGTATTTCCCTAATGAGAGGTCTTAAAGAAGTACTTCCTGCCACCAAAAATTGTACTACTAGGTCAATAAACTGGTCAACTCTGATCCAAACCCCCATATTACCTTAGATTATGTTCGGCAATAAGATCCTAGTTTACTATATCATACATGGTATCCAACTGGAAAAAATTAACCTAAGGATGAATAGGATGCTTAATCCCATCCTCGGAATATTGTCTCATCAGCAGTATTGATAGGAACAAACCACTGAAGCTCTTTAAAAAGAGATGAGTAATCTATAACAGACATAGAACCCTACTTCAGGTTCATGAAATCCATGGAACAATCATCCCTCAATGTCATAGGGAAATTTTATTCATAAAAGACTATATAAAAACTATCACATTCCATACCCTAATGATGATCATCCTGAGAGATTACACCCCACTATTTCTTGATGGAGCCTCGAAGCATATACATAGAAATATTCACTCTCCTCTTATTAGGTGTCTCAAGATGCTCAAAGATGGTCAACATGGCCTCTATCCATGACTATGTAACCTAAGGAACGCCATCCCCCAAAAACATGGGCATATGTTTCTACTATAACTTTCACAGCAACTCTTCCATCAAAGAGGTAAGTTTCAGAACTCCCTTTATAGTCTTTATAATCCTCAGAAATTACCCTAGAAACTAGGAATCATCACCCACATTGGGAATAGGTGGAGGTGCTATAGGTGGCACTACTATAGGTAACACTGGTGGATCAGGGCCCACCACATCCAAATCATGGTCATCACTAACCTCCTGGTGCATGAATTGAGGACGTTGTGGTGGGATAGCTCTAAAAATTTCAACAACATGCCTAAAATGTGATTTAAAAATGTTTACATTATAGATAAAATAATATTATAGGTACAAGAATTCATATATAACAGTCACACCCTTCTTCCTACTCCTAAATCAAAGTCAAAGTGGTAGGAACAATCATAAATAACATAATAGACATTGCCTACTGACCACTACTAAGGTCAAGTCTGGTTTATTCTCTTTGTTTCGCTGTAAGGGTCCTAGTATATGGATTTTCCATTATAGTTTATAGAGGAAAAACCCTTAAGTTTCAATTGGAATCCCCATTTAATGGTGATTGTATTAGATTTTAAGATTTATCAATTCTTACATTTACATAATAGAGTAGTTAACTGAATTACCATTTTGAATTTATATGATTGCATGCTTTATAAATTGAAATTGGTAGTTTATTTAACACCATTCAAACCTTTAAATTCCATTGTATAATGTAACAGGTAGTATAAGAAAATTTGACTAAAATAATCGTCATTCTTAGTTTATAGAGGTACATTCACTCTCTAAATTAAAAATTATATTCATGTATTCAAAATCAACTAAAATTTCCTTCTATGTAACCTCAGTCACATGACTTAAACATGTGATAGTTGGTTATTTAAGGTTTCATCATCAACCAATATAGGAAAACACCATTTAGATTGATGCAGAAACTTTAATATCTAATAATTTTATCCCTTTTTTCTTGTAGAAACATTATTTTCATAATATATATATCATTAAAGGCATATAAAAAATATCATGTAGTCAGGAAATGCATCCTACATGGAATGGCATAATGTATGACATATTAATCCTATAAGGTGCCTAAAATGATGCATGATCAATGCATCCTAGTTGAACTAGGCCAAGGACAAAATGTAATCCAACATCAAAATAATAATAACATCACATATCATTTGTGTCACCCAATGTTGGAATCAAAACAACTATAACATGCATAAACTAGAACATCAAGTCCCATCCTAGGAAATTTTGATTTTTACCCATATGTTGGTTAGCTAATCCTAAGAACAGGCTCATTACCAAATTATGAAACATCCTATTACCCTTTCTACCATCCCAAAAGAGTGGGGAAAAGAAAATAAATCTCTTAAACCAATTTTTAATGTTCTGGAATCAGTACAATCATAAGTAACCGAACTTGGTAGGTTAAAAGAACTCAAGCGTACTCCCTATACAATAGAGGTTTCCAACTGGCAGCAAGGGTCCAAGGTGTTATATTTGGGAGACTATACCATCATAATCAAATTCACACAGTGTTGTAAAAAATGGATAACAAAATTGAAGAAACATAATAATAACTAACATAGAGAAAAATGGAAGTAAAACATCCAGATGATCATAATAAATAAGACATAAAAGGAAAAATCTAGTACCATATAAATAATGATGTAATTTCATGTATCTAAACCAAAAAAAGAAATAGGAAGACATGGAAGAAGGATCACATACATAAATGTATATCCAATGAACAAAAAAACCAAAATACTATCTCTAGATAGCATTATGAGCCATAGTTGGGCCCTGTACTCCCCCGCTCCCATGCTAAAATCAATCAAGCATTGATAACTAGGTGATTTCCACTATCCCAAACTACATCCATGAATTCTATATAGGTTCCAATTATAAGGCTAAATAGGTTGTGATATATACTCATTAGGCCATCACCAATGGTGTTTATAATAAATCCAGCCTATGCATATAAACCATAACCATGTTCTGGTATAATAGGTAACATGTAAAGTGAATAACATATATGAAAATTCCATGATCACAACTATGATAAGATTATAATATAACATATGAGTATCAATATATATATATATAGTGACAATAGTGGGTAAAAACCATCTCAGAATATGCCACTTGAAACAAGAGTGTCAGAACTACATGGGCTAGGTCCCAAGGAATATAATCAGGGTGACCTATATTCAGAGATGTAAAAGTATATGAAATTCATATGTTTCATACCTTGAACTTCCTCATCGGTTTCATACCATGAATAGTCATATCTAGGGGTCTTAGGTGCCATACCTCGATCCTATAATCAGTTCCATACCATGATAATCATAACTAGGGGTCACAAGTTCTATACCTCAACCCCATTTTTAGTGCCATACCATAATGAAATAGGTGAAATACCTTATAAGAATTTAGTTCCATATCAAGATGTAAAACATCAATAAAGTATGTAAAAGTCATGGGTTTTCTTAGTGTTCATAAATAATTACAATTATTAGTATAAAAGTGGTATAAGATGATATAATATCCATCTCATTCTACATTATCATGTAACCACCTTAAAAACATTTAACAATTTTAATAACATTGAATAACATGGAAAAACAGTCATGTTCCTCTCTGACTAAATCATTTAATTTATAGAGGCTCCCACTAAAATTTTGGCAAGCTCACACTCCCAAAGTGGTGGTATAACGCATGGAATATAAAGAAACACACCACATGGGTTTCTTAGGTTGAGGTTTATAACCTCTAACCATGATTATGTGCTACAAACTTGACCTAATATAGGTGTAATAATTAATTTAAGGTTTATCGTTAAATTTAGAATCAATGATTGGAAGGTTTGGTGTCTGTCACAATAGCATTAGACAAATAGACAACAAGATCTTAGGGGGGTAATAGACCACCTACCTTAAGCCTGTGGTAGAAGACTCCTCTTGTATTAGCCTCTGGTTTGGTCTACATTAGAAGAAAACAGAAGAATAGACAAATGTCTAGTGGTGATCTAAAATGAAAAATAGATCTCAAATCAGAGTTTGGATAGAGAAGATCTCCCAAGGCCTAGCTTTAGGCATAAAGAGCTCTCAAAAGGGAGGAGTAGAGGCTATTTCCAATACAGAGAAAATTAAAGGAGTGGTGAGTTAAATATATAGAGGGTAAATTGGTAACTATCCAATTTTTAAGTGGTTTCATGATTTATCCACATGATTGGCTAAACCGTGTACCAATTGTGTGCACCCCACTTCTCGGGATCAAACACCTCATGGCCTACATGGCATAATTAAACTAATTATATGCAACCCATGTGCACCATTTTCCATAGCCCCACAAAATCCAAACCTACCTCTCATGGTATAGAAAAATTATGTGGCACCCCTATAGGGATGCAAAATTTTAGGTTTATGGTTAACACTAACTTTGCACTAACCATACACCTCTATTATCTTCTCTAAAAACTGGAGCTCCAAGGAACAAGCCCCATATGCTCTTGAACCTTTCCTTAAACCATAGGGGAAATTCATAAGGATAAAACAAGGGATTTAAACTTAAAAATAAAGGTTCCATACCTCAAAGAAAATATTAGATCTTAAAATAAACCAATTTCCACCTTCTTTATATTCTAAGTACACGAGTGCACCACTTGTGCATACGTGCAGACTACCACCTCCACGAAAATGAAAAAAAAATAATTTTTCATCTAGTATTTTATTTTTTATAAAACTATATTAAAATATAATTCAACACCATAAAAACATATAAATAATATCATTAATATTCTATAATAATTATATTATTCCAAAGAACCAATTTTTAACCACTCACCCATATATTATAGCCTGTTCTTGTTTGTGTCGGTTTAACCACCAACTTAAAAAATGATATAAATGTATATCATGGATGGATATAGAAACTTAACTAATGATATTATTATAAATTAATGATAGAATAATATTTTTTATTATTATGGAAAGGTTATACTAATATTTAACTTATTATTAGTATACTACCTTTTTGTTTGTTATAAATAACTGAAACAAGATCATATCCAACTTCGTCATCATGAATCATAAACAAATTACATATGAAATGAAATTAGAATATTATAAATCAGTATAAAACATATATTTCATTTCCCATAATGATCTTAGAATAATTAATTTTGAATCTATAAACAAGAATCGACACCACCGTTATGAAACAAGTATTACACAAATAATTGAAACTAATAACATATAATGATGAAAATAAAATATAAATAACTAATATATTTGTAATAAAAAATTATAAATTAAGTTTATAAAAGGTTATAGATGTGATTAATTTTCTTAAATAAGTTAATAAGATAGTTATTTTAGTTATACAATAGGTTAAACTATATTTGGATAAGTAGTATTATAGGTAAGAGGTTTTTTACTCAACTTTATTTATTGAGTCATAAAAATTCTTATTCAATATAGTTTTAAAATATGGTTTTCCTCTATTCTATGTTAACATTATTGTTATTTTCCTCCCTTTATGGGGAATTTAATTGATGTATTTCTTTATTTAAAAAATTTAATGATGTTTATAATAATTTTCATTCTCTCTAAATGAGCTCTTTGTATTCTATATATATATTTACTCTTTCCAATAATGTTCACTCTTCTTATATTGAAATCCAAATATGTTTTTTTCTAGTAATATTTGAATTTATCTTTTCCACTTTTCAAATGAAATATTTATCACACTCTTTTCAATTTGAGTTTCAAAAAAATTATTTTCAAAATATTAAAAAGGATTTCCCTTTCAAGTTTATATTTTTATCTTTCACTCAAAATTTCCTATCTAAAACCCATAAGTATTTTTCAAGGCTCCATTATTTGGATTTATTTTAAAGTGGTATTTAAAAAAAAGTTTTCATGTTACCATATTGAAAATGATTTTTAAATTTTAGTATCAATTGATCAAATACCTAATTTTAGTATTATACAATAGCATTTGGAAATGATATGAAACTCATTTCTTTTCCATGGTATTATTTATGATATGAGAAATGATTGATTTCAAGAGGCACATATTTGTATAGATGTTGATGGGTTAGGTCCCATATCTCCCCACAATGAATTAATTGAATTATTATATCTCATTGATCCTAAAAATAGTACACAGGTAGTATCCCAATCCCAAGAGGGTACATTAGTAATTAACCCAAGTCTAAGGGTACACGGGTTGTTAGTCCAAGCCCGTTATGTGTGGGAATTAGGTAGAAATTATTTCTCTAATATTTTATGGTTCATTATGATTTATATTATGCAATATTTATATGCTATATTATCATGTTATGATACCATGGATCATGTTTATTGTTTCATGTTTTTTCACTCCTATATTTTGGAATATGTTTGAATATTTATGAATAGAATTCATTCTATTACGTCTTGTGAATAAATCTTATTAATCCATGTTTTTTTAATAAGATATTTCTCTAATTATTAGGTTTTTCTCATATACTTATAATCTAACCCTTGATGATATGTTGATAATTTTTACCCTTACAGAGCATTTGAGCTCACCCCTTCCTTATGTTTCCATTTCCCGATTTATGAATATGAGTATAACATATAATGAGTCTAGAAGGGATTCTAGTCCAGTTAGGTTATGGGAAAATGTTTATAAGTATTATAAAATAAGATTCTTATGTATTTAATCCTCACAATAAACTAAACCTTATATTATTTGAATAAAATCTAAAAATAGTGTGTGATGTATGAAATTTTAGCTTGGGACATCTCACTTACATCAAATTTAGTGTTTAAAGAATGTTTTTTTGGCACGAGATCCAGGAGTGCAAGTCTAGGGTGACTCTATAATATTATGATTCTAGGAATTGAGTGATTTTAATAATATTTAATAAATTAATGTAATGTATGATTTTTTAACATTAGATCCAAGAGTGAAAGTTTTATTAATTTCAATACACATATCATCATTCATAGTTATATCATTGGTGGTGGAATCATTTTATCATTGTCTACATTTGTATCATGTGTGATGGTATCCCTTTATCATTGGTTGTGACTCTACATGTACACTATATTCCTTCAATTTCAATATCCACAACTTCTCTCATTATACTATTCATTTTTTATCACTATTCCATTATCTATCACATGAAATGATTAGCCTTTATTGAGGCTTGAAACTCAATTAACTTGTTACATTCCACTTCAGTCCTTTTTTATATGCAATGATATTTATATCATAGTATATAAACATCAAAACTAGAAAATAAAATTTAAAATACAGTACTATAACATCAAAAATGGTAAATCCAAAATTGAAATTCGTGTTATATATTCCTACTTGTAAGTCATGATATGATTTCATTTATTATATATAGTAATATTTTAATCATTTTTTATTTGAATAAAATGTAAAGATATCATCATGATGTATCCTATCGTATATCTATGTTGGGAAATTATAATTATATCAAATTCATCCTTTAGTTTAATCATGGTTTTTGGTTTTTTCATGTGCAATGATATTTCTCTATCACAATTCATTAATTAACCAAGAAAAACATATAAAAAATGAAAGCATAAAAACAATTTTATATAAATTCTGAAAATTATATAACACTAAAATATATATTTTCTTAAATTACTAAAAAATAGAGTTAGTTCACTAAAAATCTCCCCATAGAAACAATATCAGTACACAAACCGTATGAGTTTACTAACAATCTTTGATATTTTATAACTAAGAAAAATGATAATAAATCTCCCAATTTCTAGAATTAATTTTAAAAAGTGGTAAAAATAAAGGAGGATTTAAAACATCAATATCCTCTGTATGGTTTCCTTGATGAAATAAAAAGATATTTATTCTGTGAAATTACTCTGGATGAGTAAAAATATGGGTTATAGTTCACTAGTTACCTAGAAGGAATGTTTTATATGACTATTTATCATGGGTTTAGTAGAATATCTCAATATATGGATGGGGGTATTATTTAGAGCAGAAGGATTTTAAATAAGGTGAGCATTCTCATCTAGCATATCAAAATAAATGTATCCCCAATGAACTCTTAATTATAATGGAGGGGGTATTTATCTTACCTCTAAATGTTCTTGTTACATCAACCCATGCATGGAATAATAGATATGTACTAAAATAAGATCAATTAAATGGTTCAATTCATTTATACCATAACTTATTATATGCATGTGATAAATATCATAGGTAGTGGTATAGCATTGGATTATATGTTGTGATAGGCATGAGATACCTCTATCGCATCAAACAATATAATCGTGGAATATGATATATGATATCACATATCATGGAGTGTTACTGAGTTTTATTAATGGTTTATCATCTGTTATAAATTATAAAAATGATTTATTTATATATTTATTATTATTATAATTAAAATATCATTAAAAAATTAAACAATCATAAACATCAAACAAGTATATTTTAAGAGTAACTTATGGTGTCTACCAAGCATTGGAAATGAATATTTAACTCCATAATTAATTAACATGAACCTATATAAAGGATATTATCTTTCTCATTTGAGTGTGTGATGGGCTATTTAGTGAAAGAAAAACTCTCTTCATCCTTGTTCCCCATTCATCTTTGAAGAGAGGGTTCTTACAATAAATTGTCCCAAACTAACCTAACACATCACCAGACCTGATCTTTCACTAGGCCCAAAGGGCATTTCTAATCCTCACTGGCTGGGAAATAGTTTTTGGGTATCAAGAATGTACACTTGGTAATGATTTTACCCTCATATAAATAAATAAGTAAGAAGTGGAAACTACTGAGAATCTGTAATGATCCATCTTGAATGTGGACATCTATAGATATAAAATAAGCAATTTCCAATAAAGAAACAATCTGAACAAGGAATAATAAAATAATCATCCATCTAATTCATACAAATGGATACACTATATAAAATTGTGGAGGAACATATAATGGAAATAAAATATAAAACACATCATTCCAAATTGGTCAATATAATATTCCAAAATAAAATATAATATTGAATAGCTCCAATGAAACTACCATGTGACCCACAGTCACTCACCACATCCCAACACATCCAATAATAGACCCAATGAGCATACAAAGAATATAATTAGTACTGGGAACCATAACAAAAAATATAATAGTTTCATATAAATACATAATGGGGTACATATAGGGTGTGATCCAATCATTCCCATTAGGATTTCACAAAAAATTATATGCAATACCTTTTATATTATATTCGATAAATATTGGTTTCAATATACTTTGTAAAATAGGTTTTCATGTGGGAAAGCATAAGGAAAAAATATATCACTATTTTTCTTTTTATTTCCCAAAACTAGGGTAAACCCTTTTAAGAACAAGGCTCATCTAGACTAAAACCATTATTTTTAAATCAATAAATAAAATAGTGTTTTCCTTTAAACTATCATTAAAATCATAAAAAATGGATTTTGAATTTGTAAACAAAACAACCCTTTTGTTTCTTTTTCCTAAAAATCTTAAATACTTTTTCAAAAAAACATCAAACTCCTTTTTAAAAACAATACTTTTGAAACCATTTGTAAATCAGTTTTAAAGTAAGATAAAAAAAATAATAGGGAAATAAAATAATCACATTTGGAAAGTATGACAAAAATGAACAATAACCGCACATTGGTGTCATATAACCAAAAACTAGTTTATATAATAAAGTTTTGGAAAAAAATATCCTAAAACATCCTAAAAAAGAACTAATAGTTATTATAAACTCTATAGAACTCAAGAAACATAATCCAAACTAGTGATCTAATCCCCATGATGACATTAAATAATCTTTCTATACTGATAGTCCCATTAAACTAACTCAGACCTATAACCATCCTAGTAATATGAAGCTACTATGGGTACATAATTCATCTTGATAGTGCTAATATTCACAAGAAATGATCCCATAACAAGAGAAAAATATACACAAGGTATTTCATATATCCAGGTCTTCTAATTAGTCTCTTAGGGTTCTAATGATATCAACAAAAATGAAATGAGAAACAATAAATAATGTAGTCATCCCAAAAATTCATATTTTGAAACAAAAGTAATAAACCTCGTCTCATCTCTAACACCCTCACACAAAATAGTGATTCTCACATTCATACACAAGCATAAAAAATAAATAATATACAACATCCCTTTTGGGCCTAAATCCATACCAAACATGCATAAAAAGGGGCATTACAATGTGGGTAATCACAATTTCAAAACAATTCTTTTTAACAAAGTTTCAAACATTAATTTGAACATATTATTGGAATTTCAAGTCTCAATATCCACATTTAGAACCACCCCTTTAAGAACTCTCTAAAATTAGATGGATTCAATCACCTGTTTTGAAATCATTCATTTCCCTTTGGAATCAATTTAAAATAATATAAGATTAAAATTCTTAAAATCATTGAATTTGGTACAATGTCTATTTTTTAAATAAACCAACCCTTGTAAATATAACACATTCTCTTTTAAAATCAACAGATGTCAAAAACCCTTTTGAAACCTTTAAATTCCTTTGAAAGAGCCACTTGGAATTTTTATCAAACATTTATCATGCGAAAAGTCCATTCCAAGTGATAAAACCATTTGAAAACTATTTCAAATCCCACTATGGTAATAGATATAGACATTTTAACACATACCTTATTCAATTGGAATCACATTGCAATGAATCACCGTAGTTGGTTAACGCACAACTAAGAAAGGAAACACCGTTTACAACTCCTACACAACCAAACCCCAATTATTAGGTCCAACCCCAACCCTAATTTTTAGTTTCAAGGCTATTAGGTTTCATGGATGAAATAAAATGAAAGAGGAAAGTAATAAATAAGAATAAAGGAAGGAAATGAGGGGAATTCCATAATAAACTCACTTAGATTTAAAGGATGAGGCCACCAAAAAGAAGGAGGAGGGAGGGAGGGAACTTCCTATGCATTCCCCATGCTTGGTCAATCCAAAGAGAGGAGGAAGAGTTTCCTAAAACCTTAAAATCAATAAGGGAAAAGTTCAAAATCATCCTTTAATGAAAACTGTATAGGTCACATGGTTAGGCTGCATAGTTTGAAAAATCATGCATGAACCATGCGTTATTCACTAGATACCCATTTCACAATCACACATTTTGGTCACATAGTCTCTAAACTGTGTGCCTACTATAAAAAACTACTTTGTTAAAACTATAGATCCATATGTATTCTTATCACATGTTTTCTACTAACCATATGAAATTCTTTCACCAACACACCTATATAAAAATATCTCACATGGTTTCTATTAGAATTCATATGGTTTGGACAAAAATGTGTTCTACCCATATAGAAAACCTACGCACTAAAAAATAAACTAAAAAGACTCCCTATATAAGGTTAGTCACACTATTTCCCTTAAAACATGTGCACTAACCATTAAATAGAGGAAAATTTCATGATTTCATAACTTTTAAACTGAACTATCAATGTTTCAAAATATCCCAAAATAATACAAAATAAATTAAGAAAATAGTGACATATTGGTGTCATAATTATCTCTACCATGCCACTTCATACCCCCAGAAATTAATTGAAAATGTAGAATCATTAAAGAACTAAAAACTCCACACCTAGGAATAAGAGGTGGGAGGTTGGGTGAAAACTTGATATGACTCCTATAAAAAAAAGAAACACTTACCATTAACCGATTCAATAAAACCCATGAGAACAATCCTTAACTATCAACAACAAACCTAAAACCCTAGATATATCACAACCATCCAACTCGAATCTCTAGGAAATTGAGACTTAGGAACAGTCTCCCCACCATTTAGAATTCATCAAAAATAGTGGAATAACCAATAGATATACCCAATAAAATAAATATCACTAAAATATCAATGTTTCCTCTAATCATCAAAGGGGATAAAAAAAATCAACCAACCATGAAGAATCATAAGGATAACTAGTTAAAAATACCAAAATAGGGAACAATCCACAAAGGAATATTCATAAGACCACAAAACTATGAAACCAACTAAACTCATCCCAAATAAATGGAAGAAACACAATTGATCATGAACATGACTCAATATGGAATAATATGATTCCAACCTAATGTCATGAAAATATATAGAGGATAACTTGAGGTTGGTTCGTAACACCAACTCATAGAAATATTGATAGAAAATCCCATTCTGGCAGAACCTACAGCCTAACCATAAACCAAATACACATCCCCATTACTCGAACTCACACCCAAGGCCTTTCTATGTTATCCACCAAACAAGACCCGTTCATATATTTCACTATAAGGTAAGCATCAAAAAAAATTACCACAAAAATCACAACTAAATGAGTCATGAAGATCACAAAGAAAACATATCTCACCTGATAGCAATCCATAAAGGCACCCATTGAGTACAAAAAATTAAGTTCACCTCAAAACCTTAACCGCTCAAATATTCTCATTTAAGAAACCCAAAATAAATCATCACGTACATATATATCACTTCCAAAAAACTCATCACACATCATCTCTACATGAACGTAATAATGGTGACTCAAACTGACACCTCAAACAAGCACAAAGTTCTCACATCAATCATAGCATGAATATCTAAGTGTTACACTTTGGAAAATAAAACAAATATTAGGTTTGAGTAGGTACCTCCTCTAAATAACTAACAGGTGGGCACTAAAAAAGTTTTCAAGAACTCAATGGTTTTTATAGAATTATGGGCTTGGGATAATTCCATTGAACAACCACTACCTTGAAAAAATATATAAGACACACTGAAACACAAATATATAGAACAATTATATCTACCAATTTATTCAAATTCTAGGTAGTTACAAGAACTAAGAAGGTTACACTCAAGTAGAAATAGGATTCACCCAAAAAGGGTTCATCCTGAAATATGGGCATCCAGCGTTTCATCTAAACCTTTCAGGGTGGCATAATTAAATAACATGAAATGTGAATCTAACCCATTCATGTTTCTTTAAACCAAAACAACTAGTCCCAACATAAATAAAGATAAAAAACCAAAATAACTCATTAAAAAAAGGAAAAACACGTGCTAGCATTCCATTATTTTAAAATCCACCTCATTCCCTAAGGAATAAAAGATCATTTTCCAAAAAAATAAACGTTCTTTTAAAAACACCCTACCATTTTATGTATTCTCACATCATTTAAAAATTCTAATTCCACAAGGGAATTTCAAAACATTTAACTAGATTCAAAAACCACTAATTGTGCTTTAAATCAAAAAATCCTACTCAAGCTTCATAATCTCTTCTTTATTTCAAACACATTCTTAAAAATTAACCTTACTTTTTAAAATAATTCACCATTAAAAAAATTCAAAACATCTCTAAATTTCATTTTAAACTCCACTATTATTAAAAATACACTCAAAGATGGTCAAAACCCTTTTAAATAACTCACTAAACTAGTTTTAAACCCAAAACACTATCCAAATTTCATTATCAGATCAACCATTCCCAAAAAAATCATGAAAAACAATTTAATTTTATAAAAGTCCCCAAGGATTTATCTTAATCAAAAAAAAATCCATGAAATAAACCCTTTTCCACTCAAAACCAGTTTTAACATAAGTAAAAAATTTCCAAAATAAAAATAAAATTCAATCCAAATTATAAATATATGATGATCCCCAACTTGATTCATTTCCAAAATTTTCAAAATCACTCAAGAACAATCCAAGAATCAATGGGTTTAAATAGTGAAATTTAATAGGGTTAAAAACTATACTTAACCTGGACACAATTTTTGATGGGCCATGGGAACTTCAAGCAACAATTCCTATTATGTTTCTATGATATAGCATTTGTTCATTGCTCAGTTTATTAGGTCGTGCAATACAACCTCACACCACTAGTCCTTTTTCATTTTTCACCAAAAAATTAAATGATAAATCCAAGTAAAATATTAATTAAAATGAGGATAAAAACATACTAATATCATATCACAATCCATAATCTAGTAAAAGGATCAAAACAGAATAAAAACCCGAGCATCTCATTGAAAATCAAGTTTAATCATGAAATGTGGTGATCAATATTATACTTGTGATAAACTTATTGAGCCCTGACGATAATCCTAACTTAATTATAGAATGAAGAATACAAATAATAATAGGAATTCAAATAAACTTGGACTTTATTGAGAAACCAAGGATTTGATACCACTTTTGATTAATTGGACTAGGCTAACATGACACATCACCCAACCTGATCCACCAATGTGCTAGAAGGGCGGTCCCAATCCCCAAAGGCTGAAAAATAGTTCTTGGATATAATGACCATACACTTTTTAATTATTCCACCCTAACATAAACAAATAAATATGTATTGGAAACTACCAAGAATCTAATGTGACCCATCCATAAGGTATAAGTCCATGCATATAAAATAATCAACTTCCAATAAAGAAACAATTCAAACATGTTAAAATAAAATAAATGTCTATAAAATGCATAAAACTAGATACAATGAGTAAAAATAGTAGAGGAAAATAAAACTTAATCAAAATATAGAACATACCTGGAAAAATTGTTCAAAACAACTACCCAAAAAATAGAACCTGAAAAGTCCAAAAAAACCACCATGTGACCAGAATTCTCTCACCACAATTCAACACAACCAATAAAAAACCCAACAATCATCCAAATAATGGGATAAATATTAGGCACCTAAAGAAAAAACCTAAGAGTTTTATATATACACACATCAGTGTATATGTTGGGTGTGAACCAAACATGCCCAGTAATATTTCACCAAATATTATATGAAATTACTTTCATATTACATTACATAAATTTTGGTTTGAACAATCTATATAAAATAGATTTTCCCATGGGAAATCTTAAGGGAAAAATATCATGCTTTATCTCTTTCTTTCCCAAAACTAGGGTAGAAATTCTTAAGAACAACAAGTCTCATCTGGCCTAAAACCATTGTTTTAAAAAATCAATAAAATAAATCTTTCCTTTGAAATATATTTCAAATCATGAAAAGATAGATTTTTAAATTTTAAATAAAACAATCCTTTCTTCCTTTCTTTCCTAAAAAAATTCTCAAGTGATTTTCTAAAATAAAAACCACATTCCTTTTTACAAACCACACTTTCCAAACCATTTGTAAATCAGTTTAAAAGTAAAACAAAACCCACTAATAAGAAATTAAATAAGCATAGCCGGCACAAATTCATTAATGAAGTATTACAAAAATAAACAATAACTAAACAATGGTTCCATACTACCAAAAACTATGGGATGTAATAAAGTGTAGGATGAGATCTACTAAAACATCCTAAAAGGACCTATACATCACGAGAAACTCCCCAGGACTCAGGTTACATGGTTTGAACTAGTGACATAATCCTTAGTTAATCACTAAATAACTTCTTTTTCTTGTTAGTTTCATTAAACTAATTGGACCATATAATGATCCAAGGAGTGTGAAGCTACTATGGTAATATAATCCATCCCAAGATAGCATAACTCCATAGTTAATAACCCCCTAGAAAGAAGAAAATCCACACTAGGTTTTTTGTATGTATATATCTCTTACCTAGTCTCATAAGGTTTCCTTGATATCATTAAAAAGAATTTTAGAAATAATAAACAATGTGATCATCCCACAAATCCACATTTTGAAACAAAATAAATAAACCTTATCTCTACTATAACACTCTTTCATAAAATAGACCATTTTCATATTCATGCATAATAATAAAAAATAAAAAATATACAATATCCCTTTGGATATATAATCCATACTAAACATATATAAATGAAGGGGATCAATAATGTTGAAAAACAAAATTTCAAAACAGGTCTTTTTAACAAAGTTTCAAACATGCCTCTGAAAATATGAATAGAAGGCCAAGAAACATTATCCATATTTAAAACCACCCCTTTAATAACCTTTTAATCAACTGGTTCCAAGAATCCTTTTTTAAATATCTCATTTCCATTTGGAATCACTTTAAAACTTCACAAGAATAAAAGTTTTAAAATCATTGAATTCAGGCCAATAGCACCTTTTAAAATAAACCAATACTTTTTAAACATGACATATTCAATTTAAATATTAGCTGGTGGAAAAACCATCTAAAAACCTTTAAATCCCTTTGAAAGAGACACTTGAGAATTTGATTAAACACTTAGCATGTGACAAGTCCATTCTAATTGTTAAAACCATTTTAAAACCATTTCAAACCCCACTTGGGTAATACATATGGGAATAATTTAGAAAGAAAATAAATATAAAACATAAAATAATTTCATAGCATGTAATATAAAGGAACGATACAAAATTACATACCACATCCATGAGTAATCCCATCGCAACACATCACCTATTATGAAAAACACACAACTTGGAAAGGATACACCATTTATAACTCTTACATAACCAAAACATCATGATTAGGTCTAACCCGCACACTAATTTTGATCACTAAGTCAGTTAGGGTTTATGGAATAAATTAATTTCAATAGGAAAGTTATAAGAAAAAATAAATTAATAGAAAGTATGGGAATACCTTAATAAATAAACTTGGTATTAGAGTATGACACCAAAATATAAAGGGTGTAGAGAAGGAACTCTCCATGCATGTCTCATTCTTGATTGATCTAAAGAAAGAGGATGGCATTCTTAAACCCATAAAATTAACAAGGGTAAAAGATTAAAATTTCCCTTTAATGAAAATTGAGAAGATAGTATTTTTTGGCTACATGGTTTGGAAAACTATTCACAAATATTGTATGCTTCACCATAGACCTACTTCACACTCTCAGAGTTTGGTCACATAGTTTCCAAACCATACACTAACCATAAAAACCCACACAATTAAAATCAGAGAGGATCATGTATACCTTTCACACCATTTTCACTAATTGTGTGAAATTCATGCACCAATACCCCTATATAAATATATATTACATGGTTTTCCATAGATTTAAAAAGGTTTGGACCAAATATGCACTACCCGTGCATACAAACCATGCATTAAAAATAAACTTAAAAGAATCCCTATATATGGTTAGTCGTTCTATTCCCCCAAAAATATGTACACTAATATCAATAATACATCATCAATATAGACCATACAGACCATGTGGTTACTTTATATTATTTATTTTTCATATTGATTATATGATAATAGATCCATAATTTTAATGGGTTTCTTTTGTTATTTTGAGCATGTTATATTCTTATAAAACCCATCAATGGTACCAAAGTCATATTTATTATGGTTCCAACATGTTTCCATAAAATTATTATAAATATCATGTGTATAAAAAGATGAAAATTTCTATATTATAATCATTGATATGACATGGCTAAGTGCTATCCATTGGATTTCTATGGAATAAAAAACAATATATAATATCATAGGATGTGATGCAATAATTTTACTATGTTATGATCTATAAAAGGATGCTTAATGGTGTATGATTCATCAAAAACCATGATTTTAAACTATACTATAAGTTATTATAGTTGTTATCATAAGTTGTGATGGGTGGCATGGTGTTTAAAAAATTGGATGTATTTTAACACACAAGATAGTTATTAATTTTAATATACATAGGATGTGTATTAAAATGATGAGACTAAGAAACCCCCTAAAATAAAAGTTTGGGAGTTGTTTCAAATTAAACTCATTCCATAATCATTCAAATAGGTATGTTTTTTCAAATTAAGGTTCCCATGGATTATCTTGTATAAGGCATGATGGATATTAATTATTCTATGAGTTAGGTAAACAAATCTCGGTGTGATCTTGGAAACCATATGATATACTATAATAGAGGTATAAATTTTAGTTCATCCATATTATGGATTTAAAAAATCATTCACAAAACTATCCTAGAATCATATATGATATGATTGGCATGATACCCTATCTAAATAACTATGTGGTGAGAGAAATTCTAAAGAGAACTAATTACTTAGTGAAATATAGATCTTGGACCACTAAGGGTAATTGTATATGGAGTAATTATTTTAGTGAGATAAATTTCATTAAAAATTCATTATGTAATAATATAAATGATGATACACACCCAAAAATACATCTTGTTGTAGATAATGGCATGCATCATGAACATCATTTTGATATATTTTATAGGACAGGCCTATAGATTAATAAATTGGTATCTAAGGTTGATAAATTCTATTAGAAACAATAATTCTGAGAATTTGGATGTGAATGTTATATAAATAAATTTCTCTAATTTTGTTTCATGGGTATTTGATATTGGATGTAATCACATATTTGTGCGGATAAACACAAACTCAGAAAAAGGGGAGAATTAATGAAAGGAGACGTGTATCTATGTGATGAAAATGGGGAAAGAATTACTAAATTTAAGTTCATCACTTGTTATCTATGTTTACCAAGTATATTAATTTTATAATTGGAAATGTATTACTATCCTCTGAACATATATAGAAATCTTATTTCTATATCTTGTTTTAATAAGAAGATATTTTTATTCATTATTAAGAAAAAAAGTTGTTATATATGCATAAATGAAATGTTTTATGTCATTATTAATAAATTAGATGGTTTATATATTTTGGATATGGATCCTATTTATAACATTCAACATAAGAAATTTATGATTGATTTTAACACCACTTATATTTGACATTGTTTCATTGGTAATATAAATGAGAAATGAATTTCAAGAATTCATAGAAATGGATTATTGGAATCATTATATTATTAATCATTTAACACATGAGAATATTTTTTATTTTCAAAAATAGATAAAGAATATTTATTTAAAAATGTGAGAGGGCTAGTGGACTATTGTATTTAATACATAATGATATATGTGGACTAATTAATACTCAATAAAGTGATGGATATAGGTACTTCATAACCTTTACTGATGACTTCAGTCATTATGTTTATATGTTTTTGATGAGATATAATTTTAAAAACTTTTAAAATTTCGATGTGTTTAAAATTAACGTTTTGAATCAACTTGGAAAAATTATTAAGATTCACTGATTAGATTGTGGTAGTAAATACTTGAGATATGAATTTACTAATTATCTAATAGATTATAAATTTTTTTCACAACTTAGTCATCCTAGAACATCATAATGGAATGGTGTGAAATAGAGAATAAATCGAACCATTTTATACATGGTTTGGTTTATGATGAGTTAGTGTGATCTTTCTATATCATTCTGGGGATATATTCTTAAAACTTCTATATTCCTTACTAATTGTGTTTCACCTAAAGTAGTCATAAAAACATCATATGTGATATGGACTAGAAGGAATTACAAATAGTTTTTTTTTAGATTTAGGGTTATGAAGCATATGTATTACATTTGGATTCAAAAAAACTTGACCTAAATCAAAAATGGGCTTATTTTTTTGTTATCCCAATAAAACTAAGGGATATTATTTCCATAATATTATGAGGCACAAAGTATTTTTGGATCAGTTTGTTATTCCTCAAGAAAAAACATATAAATTGAGATGTCATTGAGAGTAAAAATGAACTTAGTGGAGTTCAAAACCAATAAATATAAATTCTCCTAATATAGAATTTGGTTTGGTTCCATAAGAGGTTTAAGAAACAAAACCAAAAAGATGAAATGTTTCGGAGATAGAAGTTAAATGTGTTTTAATGATTGATCTCTTGATATGTTTTTTCTTAGAAAGGAATATTAAAATTATATTTTAGGAGTTTCCTTGATCTCTCTATTTTAATATACATACAATGTATATAAAAATTCATAACTAGATACATAGGATGAATATTAAAATGGTGATAAAAGAAAACCCCTCAAATATAAGTGTGATATTCCTTCCAAAGTAAACACACATAAAAGGATCGGACATTCAAATAGGCACATTCTTCTAAAGTAGTGTTAATATGGATTATCTTATATAAGGAATAATAAAAATGGATAAACCTAAGAATTAGGTAGCCAAATCTAGTTATGAGTTTTGGATTACACATAACTAGGTAACCTTAAGATATTGGATACTAGAGGTATAGACTTATGTTTATCCATATGAGGGATTTGAATAAAGATCTTTTCACTCTACTATATAATAATAATATTTCGTATAATTAACATAATCACCTACCTAAATAACTAAGTGATTAGAGGAATGAAAAGGAGGAATCCTTTTTTAGTGAATTATGGAACTTGGTCCACTAAAGGTAATGATTTATAAGGTCATCATTTTAGTGAGAGAACTTTCATTAAAATCCCTTAATAAAAAGATATAAAACTTCATACTCACTCAAATATATGTCTTATTATAAATAATTTCATATGTCATGAACATAATTTTTAGATATCTTATAAGTTATACCATAAGGTTGAGAAATGTTTTTAAATAAAAAAATTCATCATTTGGATGTAAATGTAATGAAAATCAATTTCTCTAATTTTGATTCATGGATATAGATATCGGGTGTATATCACATATTTGAGGTTATAAAAACAAACATGAATTTATGATAGAATTTATTAAAGTAAAATTAGATCTATAAGATTTAAATGGGGAAATATTTACTGCACTGTATTTTGGTGCTTATGATCTATGTATACATGATAAATTAATTACAAAATTGGAAAATGGTCACTATATTCTAGATATAAATTGAAATTTTGTTTCTATATATTATATGGACAAGAAAATATTTTCATTCATTATAAAAAAATAGATATTATATATTGATGAATGAAATTATTTATATTATTGGTAATATGGTGAATCATTTATATATTTTGGATATGAATAATACTTTCTATAAAATTCAAGATAGGAAGGTCAAGGATGATTATAAAACCACTTATCTTTATCATTATCACCTTAGGAATATAGATTAGAACCACATTCAAAGAATCCATGGAGATGGATTTTATAATCATTAAATTATAAATCATTTGACACATGAATATTTTTTTATTAACCTAAATATTCAATGAATATTTTAATATAAAAGGTAAGTGAGATAGTGAACTATTATATTTAATAAATTGTGATGTATATGGATAAATTATTACTCAAGAAAGTGGTGGGTATAGTTACTTAATAGCCTTGAATAATAAACTAATTTTGTATGTTTATATGTTTCTATTGAGATATAAGTTTAAAACCTTTTAAAAATTCAAGGTGTTCAAAATTTAAGTACAGAATCAAATTAGAAAAATTATTAATATTCTCTACTCAGGTCAGGGTGGTGAATACTTGAGATAGTAATTTACTAATCATTTTATATATTGTATAATTATTTCAAAACTCACTTATGGAACACCATAGTGGAATAGTGTTTCTATGAGAAGAAATAAAACCATGTTGGATATGTTTTGATTAATGATGAGTCAGTTTGGCCTTCTTATATAATTTAAGGGATATAGTCTTAAAAAGGTTATATTCCTAGTTAACCATGTTCCATTTAAATCAATCATAAAAATATCATATGAGATATATACTAGGAAACTTCTTAGTTTATCGTTTCTAAGGATTGGGGTTATGATGCATACTATGACATTTGGATTCTGAAAAACTTGACCCTAATTTGGAAAAGTTCTTATTTGTTGGTCATCCCAAGAAAACTAAGGGATATTGTTTTTATAATATTACTAGGAATAATTTTTTTGTAACAATTTTCTAATCTAATTGATAAGGAACATTTAAATTTATGTGTCAATGGGAAGAAAATTAAACTTGGATAAGGGAAAAACCAAAAAACAGGAAATTATTTTAAGATGGAAGTTTAGTAGGTTCCATAAGAGGTTGTGAAAATATAACCTACTTAGGTTACATAATAATATCAAGGATCTATTAAGATTCATTAAGATCCATAGATATATAGTTTTTGTGGAAAATTATGATGATATTATGTTCATAGATGATAAACTAACTACCAACTAAGAGTCCATCAAGAGTTTTGATTCTAAGAAATAGTTAAAAGAAATAAAATATAATATAGACTCTATGTATACTAACCAAATTTCGAACATGGTGGATGAATCTAAAGGGATGATACCCATAGGGTTTTTGTGGGATTTCTATTATAAAACTAACATGGTTGGTATAGTGTATGCCTATAAATAACACTTTGTGGAAGAAGGTTATAAAAATATTCATGGTATTGACTATGAAGAATATTTTTTATCTAGTTATGGAGATAAAAACTATTAATATATTGCTTCTTATAAAAAATAAATATGATTATGAAATATATATAATAGATTTCATCCCCATTTTCATTAATAGTAATTTTGTTGGTGATGTTCAGATGATTTACCTCAAAGGTTTTGAAGTACCAAATGGGAAAATTATAGTTTTCAAGTTACAATGGTCTGTTTATTGATTGAAGCAAGTTTTGTAGAATTTTAATACACAATTTAATGATGTAATAAAAGTTTTTGGTTTCATCAATAACACAAATTATTATTTTTTGTAAAATAGGGTTACTGGGAGTGTTTAAATATTTCAAATATTTTATGTAGATGAAAAACTTCTTATCCAAAATGATATTCAAACTTTACATTATATAAAATTGTGGTTAGGAAAGTTCTTATCAATGAAAGACATGGGTGAATCATCCTATGTACTAGGTATGAAGATATATAAATATAGATCAAATATATTTCTTGGACTGAGTTAAAAATCATAAATTAGTAAAGGGATAAATATGTTTAGTATAGAAAATCTAAGAAGGGGTATTTACCAATGTTTCATGGCATGAATCTTAGGAAGATTCGATATCCTTCTAAATAGTTGTAAAGGATGTATAGGATTACTTATGTTTCCACTATAGGATCTATCATGTATTTCATGTTATGTACTCAACCCATGTCATGTATATTATGAGAATAATAAGAAGATACCAGTCCAATCCTAATGAGATTCACTGGATTATTGTAAAAAACATCCTTTTGTACTTGAGATGAAGTGAGGATATGTTCTTGGTATTTAGTTTTGAGGATAAGATCCTTATAAATGGTTATACTGATACTATTTTTTCAAAGAGACAAGAATTATATAAGATATCAATCTGGTTTCATTTTTTCCTCACTGAAAAAACTGTCAGTTGGAAGAATTCCAAGAAATATATCATAGAAAACATAAAAACATATGAAGTGTACATTATTGCATTAGATGCACTGAAAGAAGTTGTTTGGGTCACATTCTTCACAAAAATTTTAGTGATTCCTAACATTGGGGGAGAAATTAAGCTTTATTATGAAAATAATGGAGCTATTTCTCAAGATAAAAAACATCAGTCTCTCTAGAAGACTAAACACGTCCTTCATAAATACTATATTATTCTAGAAGTCACTGAGAGTGGTGATTTAAAAAAATTGGGTGTCTATATAGGAAAAAATAGTATATTAATTGATGAACACATTATCACAGCATAAATATGAGGTTCATGTTGAATTTATAGGGATTAAATACATAATAGATTGGATATAATTTCTATAAAATATATCATGGGTTTATAATAAATGAAAAATCTATTGATCACTCATTCATGAAAGTTTTATATATTAAACATGGTCATTATAATGATATAAACCCCTTCAATTATGACTTTGAGTTATCCTTAACCAAAAATAATCATGGGGTATTATGGGTTGTGATGGTATTTAAATATTATCAAGAGTAGAATAATTTTATATGATACAGAGTAGACTCATCAGATGATAAGTAGATACTTTTTATCTGTACTAACTTGTGAAAGTATATCACATGGAATTTCACATGGTTATTGATATACTTAGGGTGCATACTTAATATTAAATGCATATTACCTAGGTTTTACAAGATCCTTAACCTATAAATCTTAATACTTTGATACTCTTTCTCATGTCACCCTTGAGGTTGAGCTAATCAATGGGTGGTTGGATATGTTTTTTATCATGTCATCGGTTGAGTTTAACCAAAATTAGATTTTTCCACTTATATGATAAGAAAAATAATTTGGTCCCATGATTTAATTAGACTAAGGAAATTCATATCCATTCTTAGTTGAGTGACATAAGATGCGATCAACTACTTGGATGAATGGAATAAGATTTATTCATTCATAATTGGTCAAACTATTTTAGAGAATCATAAATGTGTATGAGTTGACCTATATGAGATTTATATGTTTCATTTCAAGTGGTCATTCAATGTCATTGAAAAATGATTATATTAGTTTATATATGATGTATTAGATATATATTATGGTGGATGTGTTCATATGGATATGTGAGTATGTTTGATCGAGATCACACCAGAACCCTTAGTATCTTGAGTAATAATGATGTTTTCATAGAATATGTACTTTTATTATGGTTAATAATTAGATAATTTATATTTATTTCAATGATTCAAAAGCGTATTAGGTAACATAGTTAGGCTATAGAATAAGGATAAAATTTTGGACAAAGTTTTTATTCTAAAATGAAGAGATATAATTAAACTGTATCCAAAAGAGATTGGATGGATTACAAGGATCTGCAAAAAAATCATTAAGTATTTATAGAATTTTATTTCAGGTGTGAGATTGGTAGATATGAACTAAAATAATATAAATTACATTGTATGATTTTTCAATATCATAACCTATGATATTCATGAGATGCATATCAAAAATAAAAGTATAGTATTGGATAATATATTGTGATAATAATTAGATGCCTATATCACAATGTATGATATAAACATGGAATAGTATATATGATATCATATAGAATTGAGTTCTATTATAATTCTTGAATGGTTTCTCATTGATTATAAATCATTGAAAAAATTTACTTATTTATTTATTATTATTAAATGATCATTGAAATGATCAATAATTATAAACATAAAATAGGTAAACATTATGAGTAATGTATTGTGGATATTTAGAATTTTTAGTGATAATAAACCTCCTTAATTGATTGAAATGATCCAATATAAAGGATATGATACTTTCCATTTTATTGTGTGGTGGACTATCCATCCAATCCAAAACTCATTTCTTCTTTTCAATCTGTTTATTAGTGATGATGTGGTGCTAGAAAAACTTTTGGAGATCAATGATTACTCACATCACATACAAGGATTCCAATAGCTAGTGTACTACCTTTGGAGTTAAGAGTCTAAGTGTTGTTTCTTAGTGATCTTTATCAATCATACTTCATCATGATAGAGCACACTAGACTTGATGTATGCATGGTTATTATATGTTATTCATTATTCATATTGTTTTTATGATAATAGATCTATATTTTTAATGAGTTTCTTTTAGTTATTTGAGCATGTGATTTTATTACAAAATCCCTCATGGAACCCACTTCTCACGTTTTTTTAATGAAGTTGGAATGACCTGCTTCATTAGAAGTCAGTGTCTTTGAAGGAAATTTTAATTTTAATAGACTGGTAGGAGTTGATATTTGGTGTGGTGGTCTGATTTTCTAGGTTTGAATTTCAATTTCAGGTAATTTAGGATAAGTTAAAAAATTAGGTGTTGAAGAAGGAACGTGGTAGGGTTGAGGTAGCCCTACTACTAGGTAATGGTAACAGGAATCAATAGGGTGCCTTATGGCCCCATACTGGGTATCCAATTACTACTTTAGGGGGTTGTACCCTTAGTTTTCCCACCAGTCAAATAGTGGATCAACATCAGGTGTTCAATGAGGCTTTGAGTACCCATTATGGGTTGATCAGGTACCCAATAGGGTAGGGTTTTAATGAAGGTAGAGGTGATAATTTACAGACCCACACCCTCTTATAGGTTTTCCTTCTCAGTCCAATTGAACTATAGGGGAGACATAGCTCTCCCCCTATTCTCCCTCCCTTCTTCTCCATGGATCTGAGATGGATCGAGATTATTTATCCTTTTCAAATAGGGGTAGTTCCTTCCCAGTATTCCTTCATTTTTCCTCTCCTTTGTCTCTTCTGATTTCACCTTTTTTTGGTTTGGGTTTTATGTCATGTTTCACAAAGGAATAATGAAATCCAATAGATATGATGTGGATTATTAATTTAATGGGAATAGGATGTCAAAATAGCATTATAATGACCCATTTATCAATGTTTTGATAGAGGTAAATCATTTGGTGAGTTTGTAGTGTGTTGTTACAGCACACTGCACTGATGTTTCTTATGGTGTTGTAGTGTGTTGTTACAGCACACTGCACTAATGTTGTAGTGTGTTGTAACAGCACACTATAGTATGACCCTTTATCAGCTCTTTTAGAAATGATGATAAAGTTCACTTTTATCTACGCAAAATAAAAGAATTGATAAATGTTTTCCTTTATCAATTCTTCTAAAAGAGATGATAAAGGACCCCTTTATCAGCATTGATAAAAGCCTAGGGTTTTAATCTCGCTCTAGTAGTCAGCACTGATAAAGGACATTTTTAGCATTGTTAAAGGCCTATTTTGTAGTAGTGTTGAAAGAATGAGTAAAATATCATATGCCTTGGCAGTGGGATCTATCATTTATTTCATGTTATTTGTTAGGTTTGATGTTTCCTGATCTTTAAGCATAGTGAGAAGATATCAAGCTAATCCAAGAGAGCTACATTGGGCAGTTGTCAAAACTATCCTGAAGTACTTAAGGCGTACAAAGGATATGTTCCTAATGTATAAAAGAGATGAGGAACTATTAGTGTGAGGATACATAGATTCTAGTTTCTATATAGGTTATAATGATCTAAAATTACAGTCAGACTATGTCTTTTTCCTAAATGGTGGTGTAGTGAGCTGGAGAAGCTTGAACCAACCTATGGTCGCCGATTCTATAGCAGAATATGAGTATATAGAGGCTTCCAATACAAAAACAAAAGCAGTCTGGATACACAGCTTTTTCTTGTACATTGGTGTTATGCCTAGAAGTGCATACCCTATTCCAGTTTATTATGATAATACTATAGCAGTGTCTCTTACCAAGGATCCAAAATCACACCAGAGGACAAAGCATATGCTTTGAAAGTTTCATCTCTTGAGGAATTTTACTCAAAGAGGTGAAGTCACAATTAGCATAGTAGCAATAGAGGATAGCATAGAAGAACCCCTAACTAAATCCATAACTCAATAGAAGCATGATTCTCATGTGAGAGCTAGCAGATTGAGACTTGTTAGTTGTTGGCACTAGTACATGTGGGAGTTTTGAAAGTGGGTTCCCTAGATCCAACTTGTGTATGTACTTTGATTACCATTACATGTATATAATTTTATATATACATGTTTTTAACTTACCATAATAGCGTTGATACTTCTATGTCCACTATATTTATGGTAATACCCTTAGTAATCTTAAAGTTATGTCATATGTTCTAGATACATCATACTGACTGGACATAGTTGATGTCTAACTATCAGGTGTTGGGGTCTCATAAGCATTGAGACTTCTTCTCATGAATTTCGTACTTGGTGATCTCTAGTATGTGAGATCATGAGGATAGACCCATCAATAGGAACACCACATGTCTCGGGTGACATTGGTTATTCCTATCTATGGACATGTGTATTGGTCTCCTAAATTGAGATCATTATCAATGTGTGTCATTTGATCGTGTACTTTGATGAAAGGAAAAAATTATGAAAATGAATTTGTGGTGAGGTAGATTATGTTGGGTGTATAATTGGTGGTATGGAATTGGTTGAATTATCAAGATAGAATTTATCGCTTTTGAGTTGATGAAGTGATATCTTTGTCCTAGTTGACCATGATGAAAATACCTTCATAGATCCATAGATATGGTAGTCAAAGGTAAGTTTGTCCAATTAAATCAGAAAATAATAAATCAATAATGGATGATGACACAAGTGTGTGTCATGCTTTATGAGATATCATATGACAAAGATATTATATTACATAGTTTGTGTTCTTAGATTGGTTTTCGTTGTTATGACTATTTCATATCTCTTTAGGTGAATTGATGGGTTTCTAAACTCCACTCCTAGTTATGAATATTATTCACTGCTATCGAGATAAGGGCCTAGAGGGTCACACATAATAGCGTATTCAAGAATCTTCTCTATTAGGTTGAATAGGTATATAGGACATGGTGGGACACATCATAGGGTCTGATAGTCATCCAAGTTCTATCGATCACTGATAAATAAATAAATTCATTATTATTAGAGTATATAATAATTAAGTTTAATTTATTTATTAAAAGTGTTTACAAACATTTAAGTAAATACATGGAATAATATTAATCGAATGAATATTATTTTAATATTCAAGGTTTTTTTAATATTAGTAGGAATTACGAGTTGAGTTAATGACTCGGGTTTATCATGTAATATATTTAATAAACTTTACAAGTATGTGATAAAATATAAATAATATTTATGATGCAGTTAGTTTGTCTTAATCAATTATTTATTACTTATTTAGTGGATATTAAATATATGGGGTCGAGGAACCCTAACTGAGTATTTTGGACATCCACTATATAAGTCGAGGAGAAACTCATTCCATGAACAATTCATCAGTCAGAATTGAGAGCTTATATCTCCTCCTAAATCCTAGAGAGAAAAATACTCTAACTGGGCAATCAATCCAAGAACGTCTTCACAGATCGAAGGCACGGGATCGTAGTGATCATTGCAGCGTCGAACAGATCATCGGATCTCCGTGCTAGGACCTGTAATTCAACGAACGGCATTCATGTAAATTCGAGAAGCATGTGTGGATGATTTATAGGGGTTCTGTAGAGACCTAATTTTTTCCTTTAAGGATTTTAAATATTTCTATATATATTTCCAGAGCTAAGCACTGAGACGGTATGCGATTTCAAGGCCTGGTGTGCATGTACTTAATTTTATAAAAATATTTTATATTTTATATTTTACATGCATGGTTAATCAAATAAAATAGGATAACTCTTAAATGGTTTATCAGATCAGAAATCTAAGACCATTTTTTGGTCCAGAAAATGGTTTTTACCCTAGGTGCGACATAAAATGAGTTGTCATGGGATGTTCGGACCCCTCGCTCGTTGGTGGTACGTTTAAGTGATTTAATTAATTAAATTCTTTTTGACCTAATAAAAAGTTTATAAATATATGGTTAGGGGGAATTATCCAAGGTTGGATCATAATTCTCCCACTATCGATGGAGCTCTCTTCCTCATCCCTTTGATGAATTGAGATCAAACGATGAAAAATATTTGGATCAAGGTGCATCGAAGCGCAACAAATGCAACAGATCCTCCTCCCTCGTTGGAAAACATGCTCTTCACTAGTGATTGATCCAAACAAGAGTTAGGACTCATCTTTTGTTGTTTTACACCTTTGGATTAAAATAATTGAGTAGTTTCATTCTTTTTCTTAAATCTATGACTTTGAAAACCTTTGAATGTCCCAAGAATTTAATTTGGATTAATTCTTTTTCTTAGATCAATCGTTTCTAACCTGGTGCCCCGTTCTTGATCGTTGGCCAAGAAGACTTGGTCGGTGATGTTCTAAACCTTTGTTCTTGGTGCATTTCTTCCCACGTTCTACACGTTCTTCCCCATTGAAACCCCACGGTTTCTGGCTCGACAATTATCGAGTGACCTGAGCTCGATCTGGTGCCCAGATTTGTGGCCAATCGACGAAACGTTAATGATTCTTCGAGTGAAGCATAGATCTGGAATTGTTATGATGAATGGATGGTAAATACAAAGGTTTTAGACCAAATTGTCGAGGATCAGAGCCACAGAGGTGTGTGGGACATCTGAAGAAACCCTAATTGATGACCAGAGCTATTTTCCAGTGAACGACAACTGGCGAGCACGATTCAAGGATAGAACTAAATATTTCGGGAAGAATCGCGATGAAATATGAAAAGGTTTGACTAGATTCAAAGCATAGATGAAGATCCTAAGAAAAGATAAGAATTAAGGAAAAATTACAACTACACATCATGTAGTATAAAGAACACATGGTGTGTAGCCTCCCTCAATGATGGCTCTAGGGTTTGGGAGAAGATAAGGATGACACGATGTGTAGTCCTCCCTCACAGGTTGTGTAACCCTTCCCCGGTTAGACAACCCCTATGATGGGTCACATGGGTAGAGACTCTGTGTAAGAAAACACGAACATGGGTTGACCACACGGATGGTATCCCATGCGTCTCAATAAGTCGTGTACCAAAGTAAATGGACACGGGGTCCAAGTACACGGACATGGCCATAGGACACGGACCGGTCCCTGGATAGGTGGGACATGTGATGTAGTCCACCTACACGGCATGTACCCCTACACGAATGGGACTCATGTACCAAATAGAGACATGACCAGGCAGTGAAGAGGGACCACACACCGTGTGCGTCCCCTAACACACCATGTACTACTTGGGCACTTTTGAGCGACCCTAAAACCTTCATATCTCCTTCATTTATGTTGAAAGTGGGTGCCCCAGACCCAACTTGTTTTGTACTTTGATTACTACTATATGTATTCAGTTTGTTTTATACATGTATTTATCTTGCCATGATAGTGTAAATACTTCTGCAACCACTTTATTAATGGAAATGTCCTTAGATTACCTGTCGCATCAAATGGTTATAGCAGGTCCCAGGCTATAATGAGAACCCTGAAATGCCATGACAGTAATCTTAAAGTGACGTCCTATGGTCCAGTTATATCATTCTGAAAGGACACAGATGATGTGTGACCATCAGGTGTTGGGGGCTCATAAGCATTGAGACTTAATCTCATGAAGTTCGCACTTGATGATCTCTAGCTAACGAGATCATGGGGACAGACCCGCTTAATAGGAACACCACATGTTTATGGTGTCATTGGTCGTTCCTATCCACGGACATGTGTAATGGTCTCCTGACTTGAGATTATTATTAGTGAATGTCATTTAATTACATACATTTGATATAAGGAGAAAACCATGGCGACAAGTCGTGGTGAGGTAGTTTATATCGGGTACGTCATTAATGGCATGGAATTGATTGAATGATCGAGAAAGGATTTGTCACTTCCGAGTTTAGGAAGAGATATCTCGGGCCTGGTTGATTAGGATGGTTGCACCTTCATTAAATCCATGGCCATGGTAGTGGAAGGTAAGACCGTCCGGACAAATCAACAAACAAAGTAAAGAAAATGAAGAATGATGACACTGAGTATGCATTCTGCTTTATTAAGATATCGATGATGAAGAGATTAGATTACACAGACTGTGTTCGTGGGAAGGCAGTCGTTGCTTTGACTTTGCCTTATCTCTATAGGGGCCTCGATGGGTTGCTAGACCCCACTCTAGGTCGGTGATATTATTCACTACTATTGAGATAAGGGCCTAGAGGGTCACACACAACAGCGCTTTGACAATCTACCCTATTCTGATGAATAGGATTATAGGGTTTGGCGGGCCCCACCACGGGGTCCGGATATTATCCAAGTCCTATCGATCACCAAGTAATAAATAAATTCTTTTATTATTCAAGTTTGGAATAATTTGATGAATTTATTTATAACATGTATTTACGAGTGATTAAGTAAATACATAGATAAATGTTAATCGGACAGATATTTATGTCTTCGGTTTGATTAATATTATCCGGAGGTGCGGGCCGAGTTTGACTCATGTTTATCACGTAATATATATATATATATATATATATATATATAATTATATATATTGTAGTTCAGTGATAAATAATAAATATTATTTATGGCATAATTTAATTTTTCATAAATAATTATTTATAATATATATATATAGTGAATGTTTAATACACGGGGGTCGGGAACCCTTACCACATATAATAGATATTCCCTATATATATTTAAAGAGTGGCTCTCCCCTCAAGAATATTCATCCGTTGGAATTGAGAGCCTCTCTCTCCTCTTGAGTTCTAGAGAGAGACTCTCTCAAACTAGCAAGTTCTTCAAGTTCCACCTTCACAGATCGAAGATGCTAGTTTTGTGGTGATCATCGCTGCATCGAAGTGTGCGTCGAAGATCTGCGCTAGCACCCGGATCTTGACGAACGGCACGCGTGCAGATTTGCAAGGCGTGTGTGGACGATCTATAGGGCTTCGTCGTCGGAGTCTTCGAGCAACGATCGATGGCATCTTGCACGTCAATTCTGAACAAGGTAAATGTTCAAGTTTATTTTTGTGCTCCTAAAGAACCTTGCGAGATTCTCGGACCAATTTGGGACACGATCACCGGAGCTGACAAGGTTATGTCACTCCGGTGAAGCAGAAAAATTTAAAATCCCGTCCCACAGGCTTCCGTTGCGGAGTCCTGGAACCTTACAGTGGTATCAGAGCGAGCGCAAGGTTTTTCTGAGTCAAAAAATATTAAATTGCATTAAATTTAATTGTGGTGCGTTAAAACGGTTCATTCGGATTCGACCGCGCGTCATTTCGATTTCGAATGATCAAGATACGATCATTTGAAAAAATTTAATTGGATCGACGTCGCAAGTTCTTGTTCGTTTGATGTTATTTATCAAATTGAGATAAACATCAAAAATATATTTTATTATAATTTTATAATAAATATTTTATTATATTTTATAATAAATTTTATTATAATAATAAAATATATAAAATATTTTTCCACAAAAGTGTGTGGAAAAATTTTTATAATAAAAGGAGGAGACCAAGACTTGGGGTCTTCCTCCTTTTGTTTATAAAAAAAGGGGGGAGTGGAAAAGACCCCAAAATGGCGTCTTCTCCTTTTGTTTTATAAAAAAAATAAATGGGTTGGACATTTGTTGTCAAAAAAAAGGGGGAGAAGTGGGGAGGAAGATCCTTACGGGTCTTCTCTCCCGCGGCGCACCAGGGGAGGTTGAAAACCTAGGCCTCCCCTCCTCCGGCGGTCCAGCACCACGGCGCACCGGCGCCGGTCTTCCCCATGGCGGATCGACCTCGTGTCGGACCTCCCCGCGTCGGACCGCTCCTCGTGCCGGCCTCCCCGCGCCGGACCGCTCTTCGCGCCGGACCTCCCCTCGCATCGGCTTCCCCGCGCCGGACTGCACCTCGCGCTGGCCTCCCCTCACCGAACCGACCTCGCACCGGCCATCCCTTCGCCGGACAGCCCTCGCGCTGGCCTCTCCTTCGCCGGACAGCCCTCGCGTCGGCCTCCCTTTCTCCGGACGCGGTCCGCGTCGGACCGGCTCCTGCCGGAAGCCGCCCGCCACGCCGGGGATCTCCCTGCCGGAACGTTTTGGACAGCCCGCTCCCCGCCCCCTCGCCGGACTTCCACCGGGCCACGCCGGACCGGCTCCGTCCGGCCGCCCCAAACCATCACCGGAGTAGCGGGCTGTTGGGAGATGCAACCGTCGCAGGAAGCGTTGGATGTCGTGGTCACGCCGCGGTCACGCCGCGGTCACCCTGCGGTCATGCCATGGTCGCGCCGCGGTCACGCCGCGGTTCCAGGATGACATCCCGCGGCGATACGCAGACCCGTCGGACTCCTCTCCGGTTAGAGGTAACCTGCACTGAATTAATTTTAATTAATTTAGTTTTTAAATTAAATTAATTGGAATTAATTTAGGGGTTTAGATTATTTTAATCCAAGAATATTAATTTAATTTAAGTTTAGAATTAAATTAATGGTTTAATTTAATTTAATTTTGGAATCAAAATTAAATTAAACAAATGGAACTGATAAAAATAAATTATTTGAATTTAATCAAATTCATTTAATTTATTAGAACACCCTCGCATAATTTAAAGTTATTGCAATTTAATTTTTATTGCACTTTTACCCCGACTGGTCTTGAGCTTTTGACCGACCTATGTATGTTTGGCATGTATGTATTTATTTAATTATTTATTCAATGCGTGCGATGATTGTAATATTTAATTAGATAAATGACAGTCTGCAAATCGTCTTTTAATTCAAATATGTATAAGGGTTTGCGTGTCCATTGCACCACTTGTATTTTGTACCCCAGACCCTCTCGCCTGCGTGCGAGTATATTTGTATTTATTCGATGATGATTCGAGAGGCAGACCTCGCCAAAATGAGGCGGTAGTCCAGACAGGAGTTGGACGCTTTTCACTGGGGCCAGCAGCGACACGAGTCTTGTATTGACTCAGGTACGGGTGCCCCTAGGTGATAATTGATCAGTTATTGATCAATCATTATAGAATTCTCAAGACCAGTCGGAATGCTTGATTTACTTTATGCATAGTTTATTATTTTTTTATGCGACTGCGTGATTATTGCATGATCACATAGGATAGTAAACAAGAGAAAATGCATAAAGTTGTGACGAATAAATACTCTTTTAAATGTTCAGATGTGAGCACGACAACCCAGTTTGAACATAATAAATAGAAAAGGGATTATATTCGTCAATTAATAATTTAAAAATCCCTCAAAGATATATTAAGTCATAATACCTTCCATTTATCATATCTAAACAAAACCGGCTATTTGGGTGCTCATCAGCCTCAGTTGAGAGTGCCTCTTACTACCGGGGCGTTTCCATGTGAGAAATGGGTCGACTTAACTAAAGTGAGTAGTCAAGGATTAGCCTTAGCTAAATTGATATCACTTTAGAGGTGAGAGGTTGAGGGAATCAAGTACAGATTCCAAAAGCCGGGACTTTACTCAACTATACAAGGAACCACAAGAACAAGTGGTTGGCCAGCATAGAGCCTACCTTGAAACCCTTCAAGTAATGTCGCAGCCCTAACTTGTAGATTACGAAAGGGGTTTCAAAGGATCCTTGCCACGAGAATGCTCAAGAGATAGAGTATTCCGAATATAATGGTGAGGGATATTAAGGTTCGTTAAAATAGTGGGAGACATTAAATGATATTTTATTAATCATAAAATGTCAAAAGGTAATCAAGACAAAGTACTAACTGCTAAATGTTTATCTGATGTAGATTCAAAATGGAAATCACCAACACCACTAGTACTTTATCACTGTGATCAATCTTGGATAAAGAAAATATCCTGACTGGCAATAACTTCCAGGAGTGGTGCAGGCGCTTGCGCATAGTACTATGCCAAGAAAGGAAGTTATATGTGCTGGAATCCCCAATTCCTGCTGAGCCTCCTCAGGGTGCAAGCAAGACGGAAAAAGATAAGTGGAAAAAGCATGTAGACAATGTGCTTGATGTACAATGCATCATGATGTCATCCATGTCCAGCCAATTGCAAAAAATGCATGAGGAAGAGGACGCCTACAAGATGCTTTCACATATCCAACAACTATATCAGGAGAGGGATAGGCAAGAAAGGTATGAAATCTCAAGTGCGCTTTATAAGTGCAGGCTAGAAGAAGGGCACCAAGCTGGTCCTCACGTACTCAAAATGATTGGGTATATTGAGAGGCTTGAAGCCCTTGGGTTCAAACTGAACCAAGAACTAGTAGTGGATCTCATCCTTGCCTCTTTACCGTCAAGATTCTCGACTTTCATTGTCAATTATAATATGAATGATATGACAAAGTCACTCCCGGATCTTTTGGCTTTAGTTCGCCAAGCTGATAAGGACATGAAAAATACCAATACATCTATCCTTATGGTGAACAAGAAAAACAAGGGCAAGGAAAAGGGTTCTAAAGCCAAGTCAAGGCCAAAGACACCAATGCATCGTCCTGCCAAGAAGCCAAAGATTCAGAGGCAGAGTAATGAGTAGGAAGCTGTCTGTTTTGGATGTGGCAAGAAAGGCCACTGGAAAAAGAATTGCAGAGCTAGGAAGAAGAAGCAAGATGACGCTTCTGCTTCAGGTATTTTTGTCATTGAATGCAATCTATCATTATCTACAAGTTGGGTATTGGATACGGCATGTGGCTCACACATTTGTATTCATATACAGGAACCAAGTAGGTTTGAGAAGATTGCAAAAGGTCAAGTGGATCTCCGAGCTGCAAATGGTGCAAGTTTGGCGGCCTTGGCAGTGGGAGACTATCACTTGACTTTACCAACTGGTTTGGTTCTTGTTTTAAACAATTGCTATTATGTACCGTCTGTTACCAGAAACATTATCTCTGTGTCATGTATAGACACTAAGGGTTTTTATTTCAAGTTTGGAAATAAAAGTTGTCTCTTTTATAGGGATAACATATGTTATGGTATGGCACATCTTAACAATGGTTTATATATACTAGAACTAGAAAACTCAGTAATGGCTATCAATGACAAAAATAACCAACATGACTCAAATAACACCCGCCTATGGCACTTTAGGCTTGGTCATGTAAATGAGAAGCGATTACAAAAAATACATCAAGAAGGGTATCTAGACTCGGTACGGTTAGAACCCTTAGATGTATGTCAAGCTTTTTTACAAGGAAACATGACCCAAGCACCTTTCTCAGGAAAGGGAATAAGAGCCAATGCAGTACTGGAATTAATACATACCGATGTATGTGGTCCATTTCCAGTAGAGGCAAGGGGTGTTTTTCTATACTTCATCACTTTTACCGATGATTATAGTAGGTATGGCTATATCTACTTAATGTGGCATAAGTCAGATTCCTTTCGTTTCTTTAAGGAATACCAAAATGAAGTAGAAAACCAACTTGGTAAGAAGATAAAAGCACTTCGCTCAGACCGAGGCAGAGAATATCTTAACCAAGCTTTCATTGATCATTTGAAGGAGTTTGGGATAGTATCTCAACTCACTCCTCCTTATACACCACAATGGAATGGTGTTAGTGAAAGGAGTAATAGGACCTTGCTTGACATGGTCATATCAATGATGAGTCATACAACTCTTCCATTATCCTTTTGGGGATACGCCTTGCAGACAACAGCATATACCATTAACCGAGTACCAACTAAAGCCACAAATGGAATTCCATATCAGTTATGGTTTGGAAAGAAACCCAATCTGACACACATGCGTGTGTGGGGGTGCGAGGCATTTGTCAAGACTTTACCAAGTGACAAATTAGAATCCAGAAGCACTAAGTGCATCTTTATAGGTTTTCCTAAGGAAACTAGAGGATACAACCTATATAACCCTTTAGATAGAAAAGTCATTGTGGCAAGATACGCCACATTTCTAGAAAGGGATCACATTTCTATTGGAAATAGTGGGAACAAGATTGACTTCAATGAAGTCAATGCTCCAGATGCACAAGAGTTGGTAGAGGAACAATCTCTATAAGAACAAGTAGAAGAAGAAATTGTTCCTGAGACACAGATACTGCGTAGGTCTACGCAAGAGGTTAGAGAACCAGAGCGTTATGGTTTTCTTGTCACCGAGTCAGGTGACACAATAATCCTTGAGGATGATGAACCTATGACCTACAAGGAAGCAGTAGAAGGCAAAGAAGCTGCAACATGGCAAGAAGCCATGAATTCTGAGATGGAGTTCTTGTACCAAAATCAAGTTTGGATTTTGGTAGACCCTCCAGCTGATGTAAATCCCATTGGTTGTAAATTGGTATTCAAGAAAAAGCTGGACATGGATGGTAAGTTTAATACCTTTAAAGCAAGACTGGTTGCAAAGGGTTTCAGACAACGTCAAGGCATTGATTATGATGAAACCTTCTCACCAGTGGCAATGATTAAATCCATCAAAATATTGCTTGCAATAGCAGCCTTTCATGATTATGAAATATGGAAAATGGATGTCAAAACTGCTTTTCTAAATGGGAAGCTGGTTGAAGACGTCTATATGACTCAACCCGAAGGGTTTGTTAAGTCAAAGAATGCCAATAAAGTATGAAAGTTGCAGAGATCCATTTATGGACTGAAGCAGGCATCAAGATCATGGAATGTACGATTTGATGAGGCCATAAGAGATTTTGGTTTTGTCAAAAATGAAAGCGATCCTTGTGTCTATAAAAATGTTTAAGATAATGCTATCATTTTCCTAGTTTTATATGTTGACGACATATTAATCATGGGAAACGAGGTGCAAGTCTTACAGTTAGTTAAGACTTGGTTAAATGAATGCTTCTCCATGAAAGACTTAGGTGAAGCAGCCTACATCCTAGGGATCAAGATCTATCGAGATATACCTCAAAGGATGATTGGCCTAAGTTAAAGTACATATATTGACAAGGTACTCAGAAGGTACAATATGGAACAATCCAAAAGAGGATTGTTACCTATGTCACATGGTGTGAATCTCTCCAAGAAAATGTGTCCACAAACACAGGAGGAGATTGACAGAATGAGTAGAGTCTCTTATGCTTCGGCAGTGGGTTCTATCATGTATTTCATGCTATGTACTAGGTTTGATGTTGCCTTTGTTTTAAGCATGGTGGGTAGATATCAAGCCAATCCAGGAGAGCTGCATTGGACAGCTGTTAAAACTATCCTTAAGTACTTGAGGCATACTAAGGATACGTTCCTGGTGTACGGAGGAGATGAGGAACTAGTTGTGAGGGGATACACTGATGCTAGTTTCCAGACATATCATGATGATATGAAATCGCAGTCAGGCTACATCTTTTGCCTGAATGGTGGTGCAGTGAGCTGGAGAAGCTCAAAGAAAGCTGTGGTTGCTGATTCTACAGCAGAGTCCGAATATATTGCAGCTTCCGATGCAGTAAAGGAAGCAGTCTAGATACGTAGCTTTATCTCAGACATTGGTGTTGTACCTAGCAGTGCAGACCCTGTTCCAGTATATTGTGACAATACTATTGCAGTGGTGCTTGCCAAGGATCCCAGGTCTCACCAGAGGACAAAGCATATTCTTCGGAAGTTACATCTCTTGAGGGATTTTACTCAAAGAGGTGAAGTGACAGTTAGCAGAGTAGCCACAGAGGACAACGTGGCAGACCCCCTGACTAAAGCCATTTCTCAGCAGAAGCATGATTCACATGTGAGAGCTAGCAGATTGAAACCTGTTAGCAGTTGGCTCTAGTGAAAGTGGGAGTGTTGAAAGTGGGTGCCCTAGACCCAACTTGTTTTGTACTTTGATTACTGCTACATGTATTCAGTTTGTTTTATACATGTATTTATCTTGCCATGATAGTGTATATACTTCTGCATCCACTTTATTAATGGCAATTTCCTTAGATTACCTGTCGCATGAAATGGTTATAGCAGGTCTCAGGCTATAATGAGAACCCTAAAATGCCATGACAGTAATCTTAAAGTGACGCCCTATGGTCCAGTTACATCATTCTGAAAGGACACAGATGATGTGTGACCATCAGGTGATGGGGGCTCATAAGCATTGAGACTTCATCTCATGAAGTTCACACTTGATGATCTCTAGCTAATGAGATCATGAGGACAGACCCGCTTAATAGGAACACCACATGTTTCTGGTGTCATTGGTCGTTCCTATCCACGGACATGTGTAATGGTCTCCTGACTTGAGATTATTATTAGTGAATTTCATTTAATTACGTACATTTGATATAAGGCGAAAACTATGGCGAAAAGTCGTGGTGAGGTAGTTTATATCGGGTACGTCGTTAATGGCATGGAATTGATTGAATGATCGAGAAAGGATTTGTCACTTCCGAGTTTAGGAAGAGATATCTCGGGCCTGGTTGATTAGGATGGTTGCACCTTCATTAAATCCATGGCCATGGTAGTGGAAGGTAAGACCGTCTGGACAAATCAACAAAAAAAGTAAATCAAATGAAGAATGATGACACTGAGTATGCATTCTGCTTTATTAAGATATCGATGAGGAAGAGATTAGATTACACAGACTGTGTTCATGGGAAGGCAGTCGTTGCATTGACTTTGCCTTATCTCTATAGGGGCCTCGATGGGTTGCTAGACCCCACTCTAGGTCGGTGATATTATTCGCTACTATTGAGATAAGGGCCTAGAGGGTCACACACAACAGCGCTTTGAAAATCTTCCCTATTCTGATGAATATGATTATAGGGTTTGGTGGGCCCCACCACGGGGTCTGGGTATTATCCAAGTCCTATCGATCACCAAGTAATAAATAAATTCTTTTATTATTCAAGTTTGGAATAATTTGATGAATTTATTTATAACATGTATTTATGAGTGATTAAGTAAATACATAGATAAATGTTAATCGGACAGATATTTATGTCTTGGGTTTGATTAATTTTATCAGGAGGTGCGGGCCGAGTTTGACTCATGTTTATCACGTAATATATATATATATATATAATTATATATATTGCAGTTCAGTGATAAATAATAAATATTATTTATGGCATAATTTAATTTTTCATAAATAATTATTTATAATATATATATATAGTGAATGTTTAATACACGGGGGCCGAGAACCCTTACCGCGTATAATAGATATTCCCTATATATATTTAAAGAGTGGCTCTCCCCTCAAGAATATTCATCCGTTGGAATTGAGAGCCTCTCTCTCCTCTTGAGTTCTAGAGAGAGACTCTCTCAAACTAGCAAGTTCTTCAAGTTCCGCCTTGACGGATCGAAGATGCTAGTTTTGTGGTGATCATCACTGTGTTGAAGTGTGCGTCGAAGATCCGCGCTAGCACCCGGATCTTGACGAACGGCGCGCGTGCATATTTGCAAGGAGTGTGTGGACGATCTAGAGGGCTTCGTCGTCGGAGTCTTCAAGCAACGATCGACGGCGTCCTGCACGTCAATTCTGAACAAGGTAAATGTTCAAGTTTATTTTTGTGCTCCTAAAGAACCTTGCGAGATTCTTGGACCAAGCCGGGACACGATCACCGGAGCTGAAAAGGTTATGTCACTCCGGTGAAGCAGAAAAATTTAAAATCCCAGCCCACAGGCTTCTGCTGCAGAGTCCCGAAACCTTACAATTTAAACTCATATTTTAGCACACGAAATGTCTATCCTGAGTGTTTTTTCACATAGAACGTGATGGTACCCTTAAAATCATATTTTGAGATATGATGTGAAATTTTCCAGGTTTTTCATGCACTGAGGAAACACTTGATGATGGAAGTATTCATACAGAATCACCAGAGAAGTATCGGGCTTACCATTCAGCTAGGATAGGTAGTGGATTTACCCAATGACCTTTCTGAGTTACCCTCTAGCTGGACTGGGAAGTGGAGTTCCTTGAAATTCCGGGCTTACCCTCCAAATGGGATGGGTAGTGGCACTCCCCAATGACATATTCTAGGCATAACCCTTCAGTTGGGCTGGGCAATGGCATTTCCCTAATGACTCATCGGGCTTACCCTCTAGTAGGACTAGGAAGTGTCGTTCCCCAATGACCATCCTGAGTGGTACCCTCCAGATGGGCTGGGAAGAGTCGTTCCTTAGTGAATACCAAAGTAGGACCCTCCTATCATACCAGGGCATGCTATCCTCTCCAAAAATTGGTAACCCCTCAACTGTGCATCACAGTGAAAAGGCATGGTTTGACGTACCTTTAGACTCACAAGAAAGTGGGATGCTTTCCCCAACCGAGACATGTTCTTGTGACGTGACCTAAAACCATATAGTCGAGTTAGTTCCAGCCAAAGAAGATAGTATCAATGTGTGGTGATTGAGTCCCTTATACTTGTGTGTCTTGGGCAGACACATGAGATGTTGAGCATCGCAGATGGACTTACCTTGAAACTGTTGGCTACTCATCTGCTTGGGCTGAGCTATGAGATGGAGATCCCCTTACTCTCTCATTTGGGATTCTTGACTGAGTATATATATATCTTGTTTCAGTACCCAATACTTGGGTTTTGTTTACTCTACTTCTAGGATAGATGAAGACGTACGAGGTATGTCATGTGATTTTCATGTTTAGCTTCTTGTGGTTGAATGAGTCTACTCTCCTACTATAGGTAGTGAAGACTTGATGTGAAGTTCATTTTCTCACCATTTTAATCTCATTATGTTTGGATGAGTTTACTTTCACTCATGTTGGGTTGAACTATACTATTTTATTGTACCTTATTCTATCTACTACTTTCCTCTTCATTTGTATCTCTTACTACTCCCCCTTCACCCTTTTTAGGGCATTCTACTAGGTATATATATACTCACCCCTAAATGGGATTTTCACAACACGAGTCGTATCTTTTATATAAGGAGGACAGGTCGATCATGACTTTAGAGGCGCTTAGGAATATAGACTACTTGGTCCACGTATGGTGGTCATAGCTTGGGATGCAGGATCTAGACTCTCAGTTTACTATTTTCCAATTTTTTTAGGTTGTGACATATTTCTGGGTGGGCGTGTATTTTTTCCTTTTTCTTTTCAGTCTATACTGTCGTACTTCATACTTTTTAGATCTCCAAGAATGTTTGGTTTATTTATAGAAGTGTTACATATTATATTTATTTCCCTCTACACTTTTGCATTGAGTTGGTTGTGAGTGTGAATATAGGTTCTTAGGAAAAGGCCTCCCTAAGTTTAGTCGTTCCTTCAGCGCTTGTCGCCACCCCCTAGCCTATGGAGGTGGTCTTGGGGTAGTTACAACTCAAGCCCCCGCTTGAGTCGGATTATGATAGATTAGTATCATAGAAAGTTCATTCCTTGGGATATTTTTCGAACATTTCCCCTTAAGATGATTAATTGGGTTTAGGGAAAAAGTGTCAAAGTGACTCGAGTGTGGCTCTCAGGCCAGGGAGTCCAGTGATGGTGTGGCGGCCGACGTATCCATTCACCAGGACCCTGACTACCTGCTTGTCAACTCAGCACCCTGAGACATTTGTTGCAGGGATCAATGGTACATGCATCATATAGGATTGAGTATTTGACTATCCTTCTTTATTCAGCTCCTCATTTTCATTGATATATATATACTCATCTGACTGTGGTAGTCCTTGATAACTTTCAGGATGCCTCCATGATGACAGTCATCTAGGATACCAACTCTGGTTCATGACGACGATATTATGAGTCATGAGGCCTCAGTTCAATGTCCATCCCATGATCCCCTTCCTCCAGGTGGACAGCTAGCAGCACCACCACCTGTTGAGCAATAGATTTTCCTAGCAGAGCGTGCTGAGGATGTGTGAAGGCTGAGTGCACTTTGTGAGTTCCATCATTAGATACCGCTAAGGTTTTGTGGCAATACATATCCCCAAGTGGCATAGGATTGGCTAGAGTTAGTGGTTCATATCTTAGGCTTATCTGTACACTGACGGATCAAATGGCGGCTTTGGAAGCCAGTCTTTTCCATGGAATAGTTGGTCATTAGTGGAGCCTATTTAAACAGATGCGCGATGAGTCGATACTCTCATGGGATGACTTCTAGTAGCTATTTTGTGAGGATTATAACCCCTCCTACTTACACTCTATTTGGATTCAGGAGCTTATGGAGATTCAATGGGAATAGATGACAGTGGATGAGTATGCATCTAGGTTCATAGACCTTATGTGCTACTCTCTCGACATGATCTACGACAGCTACTTTCAATCACAGAAGTTTGAGAAGGGAGTCTGTATAGAGATTTGAGCTAGCATAGTTCCCTTGTGTATCTCTAACTATGTTGGGGTGCTAGAGCAGGCACTTGTGATAGAGAGATTTCTATCAGAAGGATTGAAGATAGCTAGAGGTGGTAGTGGGAATGATAGGAATTATTCATCTACAACAGGTGGTAGGCGCGAGAGGTCTCGGAACAGTAGACCCTTCCGTGAGTAGGCTCAGGGACGTGGTCGTATAGTATAGGGGTAGCGTAGAGCACCAGGGTATCCCAAGTAGGGTCAGTGCTATGTTTGTAACAGGAGAGGTCACATGGCATGAGACTACCTGACCAGACATACTGTGCATACCAGTTAGATAGAAGATGGACCACCACGGCAGAGACAACACTGTGATCAGAGATCTCCTAGGTAGGGACAAGGTGGTCCCCAGGGAGGCAGATATGGCAGAGGAGTAGGAGGAACTATAGTTGGGGGATGACGCAATGAGGTCCTCCCACCACCAAAACTAGGCGGCCCACGTCAGACTTGAGGAGCTGGCGGTCGGGGCCGTAGACAGCTACAAAATTTGGTCGTTTATAATCCTACAATGCACGAGATGATTCGAGGTATGATCTGTATTTATTCTACTCTTACCTCAATATTATTAGACATATGTGTCTGTCGTTATTTTATATCGATACTCCTGGTACAGGAGTTGGAGCTCCCAGTAGAGGTGTTATCATAGTAGCTTTTTCTTGAGGTTCCTATAGGGAATGCTTCTTCTGTATCTTTCATATGTTGGTAGTGAAAGCTATTTCTTAAAGGATAGAGTTTTATGTGGGACCACTTGGTCATCATGATGGAACCCTATGATGTCATCTTTGGCATAAATTGAATTTCCATGGTTTAAGCCCAGATCGACTGTCATCGTAGACTAATCAGATGCCTACATGCTGATGGGATGATGTTCTCCTTTTTCAGTGAGAGAGACCTCATATCAGTACAAGAGGATTCTATGAGTAGAATATTGCATCCTATTATCCATCATTTGGTGAGTGTAACCCTTAGTGCAGTGGACTCTTTAGGTGTAACATCCCAAGTCAGTAATGAATAATAGATATTTTTATTTATGTCTATTAATGATTAAGATAGTTTTTTAGAGGCTTAAAATGAAAATAAATCCAATCTTAAGCATGGAATACACTAATATTCTTAAAAGATTGTTTTACTTCCCTTTGATGGCAAACCCTTTTTAAATCAAACTTTTGACAATTTTATAATCTATATTTGTCAAAATAAACATATTCTTTATGATTGGAACATTGAAATTTACATTGGATAAATTTTTGGTATTTTTCTGACAATGTTCATTTTTTTTAATGAATAGTGAAAAATGTTGTATTTTAATTCAAAACCTCTTTTTAATCTAATTTATTTATATGATTAGATTATCTTTTGAATTGGTTTTGAAGTGAAATTATAATATATTTTTACCATTTTATCCAATGGTGGTCATTGGAATCAATTTCACTTTGAAATTGGACTTAAACTAGTGTCAATCTTTTGATACTTATTGTTTCATAAAAACACTTTATTTGTCATGACAGCGGGAATTAGTTATTAAATTAATTAATGCAACTTACATGTTTTGAATTTTGTAAAATAGACATAATTTTTGAATTCGGAATATCAAATATAGCTTAGGGTGAAGTTTTGGTATCTTTCTGAAAAACTTCAATTTTTGATGAATAGTGAAACCACTAAGTGGTAGTTAAAGAAACTGATTTTTCGTTTAAATGAAACTTTGCCACTTCTGTGTTTTGAATTTCAAAAATCCGACATACATGGTTGTCATTAAGAAGTAAAATGTGGTTCAATGGGATTAAAATAATTTTTTGGTGAATAGTAACTTATTAAGTTTTTAATCGCGATTAGAGGTAATTAGTGTAGTTTAAGGTAAAAATAATGTTTTAATAATATGAGATGAGCTTGAAACATGTCCTACCCTTATTGGATGTGTCATGGCCGACCAAGACAATCCATGGGTCAACTTGGGGACCCCATGGAGCCACTTTGGTTGGAAAATGACATAAATACCTTTTTATTAAATGTTAAAGTAAAAATGACACAAACAAGAGATGTTTTACTAAAACAATTTTTACATGGGGTTATAAAAGTCATATTCTTGATTATAAATAATCATTGGAAAGATAAAAAGATTTCATACATCATAGTATTTTTTTTATAATTTTTAGACTTTAAATAAATTAAATTATTTATGACATCATGATGATGCAGCGATTACCTCATTAATAAAGGATTTAAATAAAATGAAATGATAATGTAAAATCTATGAACTAAACATGTCCAAAACCTATTTGATGGGTGGATTTCGAACTCTTATCACCTTAACCTATAATTATATCAATGTGGGACCTTTTTAATCCGAAAATCATTTTAAAATAAAGTAACATTTCTTTACTTTCCAAGAGCGCCCCTCCTCTCCTCTTATAAAAGGCCCTCACCTCTACCTTCTTACCCACACTCCCAAAGCCTTTGGCTCGGCCAACCCCTGCCCATTTTGTCTCTCCACATCCCTCTATTACTCCTTAAATCCTCACTTTGGACATAAGGCTTCCCAAGGAAGCCTTTGATCTCAAACCAAATGGAGTTACCTGATTTTAAGGTAATGTCTTCACTTGAGTCCTTTTGTTTTATTTTGCTTCTCCAACCCCCTAAACTCTTTTTATTCATTTCTTTTGTAACAACACCAGTATCTTCAATATACTAGGATGTTGTTATAAGAAGGATTCTAGCTACACTTACACACACCTACATCTAATGGTTAAAGGACATACTGTTTCCGTGGATGGTGAATTTATGCCTCCCGAAATGATGATTGTTCAACATTCTTTTAACACCTTCAAAGGTGGCCATTAAGATGTCACTATATTTATATATGATATATAATATGTTTATGATTTCCTTAATCTTCTGTATTTTTCATTTTAGGCATACCTTTATGGTTTCCATTATGGGTAAACGCGATATCTTCATTTAAGGAAGTGTGGACTACCGCCCCCTCAAAGTGATTTGATTCAATAAATACCATATATGGGACATATAAAGGATGGAACTATGATATTATATATTATATTATACTGGAATTATAATATACTTTTATATCGTTATGATTCCATTCTATAAAATATGAAATAGAAATGAAAGTAGCGTTCATGCGTACGTACGGCTTACCGTCTCCATGAACGGGGCATTTCATTTATTACCTCTAAATGATTATGTAATATTATAAATGCATGAATGTAATGGATATATATGACATATATGATATCTACATCATGAATACCATTCTGGATATAATGGGTACATGAACAACTTGTAATTATAAAGGGTTTATTTTTTACTCAAGTACCAATGATCGTTAAAACGACCGTTATTAACTTAAATAATTACATAGTGTTCATGACATGGCAATAAGTGATATAAAAGGAATAATGAACTTGAAAAAGGTTCTTAAGCAAGTATAAATTAACTCAAGTTTTTTATTCAGGGCATTAAAGAACGATCGAGTCAAGTCGGACCCGAGGTATGGGACTTCGTCTCAATCTCCTTTCATTGAGGCATATTTTGTTTTATACACAACCTTCTTTTATACGGTGTATAAACCCCTTTGAATTTTACGTTTATTCAAAAGGAATCTTTTTTATACGAAGCGTTTACTAAACGAAAAAATGGAATGTTTTTTTCGTACGTATGCGGCGACAACGACTTCTCCACCGCCGTGACCATTATTTGAGTTTCAGCTTCCTCTACAAGGCATACCTTTTTTTAAAAAAGAAAAATAAATACCATGTTTTACTTTTCTTTTATTTTGGTATTGAAAATTGTTTTCATAATGTTTTTATATCAATGTGTTGTATTGATATCTTGTGATTGAAAGGTGGAAATGTTATGCTTCCTTTATGCATGTTTTATGTGATACGATTATGTTGAGGTTCTTGGGCATTATTATGAAGATGGGTGGTTCCGTGATAGACTAAGGGTGGGTGAGCCCGATATAGCTCTCCAATGCATTGGGTAACGCGAAGGAGTGAAATGTTAAGGTTTCTCCAAATAGATTTAGGGAATATACTATGATGGGTATTCCAAACGTAACCAAGAGGGTTACTCCCTATGTAAGAATGTTATGAATGCCTCAAGTTACCTTTATGTCTTATGATTTCTATGATTTATTCATGATTTGATGAGGTATGTTAAAGTGCTTATATTTTATGGGTAAAGTATGATTTCATTATTATGTATATATGTACCCATGTTTCCTTTCCATATTTTTATATCCCTTACTAAGCTTTTTATGCTCATCCCAAGTTTTTTTGAAATTTTTTTCACAGTTCAAGAGAAAGGTACATGATATGATGATAGTGTCAAGGAAGTGTCAAGAAAGAATCCATGTTTTATTTTAAATATGTTTCCATTGATGGGAAAGAAGAATACTATCTTTATGTAACCACTTTGTTTTTATGTGGAATGTAATTCAAGTTTTATGATCTAATTCTCTAAAACTCTAAACCCAAAAAGATCCTCAATGTGTAATCTTGTAATAACTCAAGATTAAGTAAGGTTTAAGGCTGGGGCCTTATAGTTGGTATCAGAGGTCGTTTTAGATAAATTTAGGAGTTAGAATTCTATTAAATGATTATCCAAAAATATTTTTTTTATGGTCAAATTGAAGTGATATAGTATTTGAAGATTACCATGTTGCTTCATCTAAGACATGTTTGTTCAGAATGGTTTTCCGTAGAGGAAACAGGGAAGCAGTGCTAGGAAGGCATACAGAAGGAAATAACCTTCCGAATCCGCATCCTGAGATGGTCGGAATTGGAACTGAACAGTTTGTTGCAGTAATGGCACAGTTGACTCAAGTGATAAATGGTGGTGGTATCCATGCACGAGATCAGCCAGATCAACCGCAGAGGAACATGTCAGTGGTGGAACATTTCATGAGGCAAGATCCCCCATCATTCAGAGGATCATCTAACCCTGTGTTAGCTGAAGGGTGGATTAAAGCACTAGAGAATATTTTCGATGTCATGGGGTGTTCAGACAATCAAAAGGTTAGTCTTGTTATTTACCGTTTGGAGGATGAGGCAGATCAGTGGTGGTCTATGGTTAAAAATATCAGGGACGCCGATGAGATTGATGCTCTTGACTGGGATGAATTCAAAGGTATGTTTCTTGAGAAGTATTTTCCTAAGGCTGTTCGACTTAGGATAGAAAATAAATTCTTTGAATTGAGGCAAGAGGAAGACTCAGTGGCTACCTATGAAGAAAGGTTCACTCGATTGGCAAGGTATGCTCCAAATTTTATCCGAGACCTTGATAGTAAAATCAATCGTTTTTACTCAGGATTAAAGCCAAAATATCAAAGGGTATTAGCTTCTCGTGAGTTTAAAAGTTATGAAAAGCTTGTTCGATGTGCTGAGAAGGTGGAAATGGAGTTTTCCGATGATCAAGTGTTCTATAACAACCAACAGAATAAGAGACCGAGGTGGCAGGAGAAATGTAAGAATTCTTCAAAAAAGTCTGATGGTAAGAAAACTAAGTTTCCAGTTTGTGATAAATGTGGCAAAAGGCATGCTGGGGAATGTCTTCTGAATTCTGGAAAGTGCTATCGATGTGGTAAGATGGGACATAAGGCCCGTGATTGCACTGAAAAGGATCAAGGTGAAGGTAATACCAAATTTTATTTACAGTTAGTGAAATGTTATAAGTGTAATGAGATGGGTCACTATGAAAACGAGTTTCCGACAAAGAGATTGAGTGATGGGAAGCAGTTAGACTACAAGCAGAAAGGGGTGGTGAAATCCTTTGCAACTACTTCAGCAGATGTCGGGCCATCAAATGAAGTTGTATCAGGTACTTTGTTTGTTTTTTCAGATTATGCCAGTGTGTTGTTTGATTCGGGGTCTACACATTCTTTCATCTCTGAAAACTTTTCTAGTAAAATGGGAATACCATCTCAAGAAATGACTCCTGAAATTTTGGTAAAAACACCTGGGGGAAATGTTGAGGCAAAAAGAATTTATAAGAATCTTCCTATCCTTATCTGTGGAAAGAACCTACTTGCAAACCTTGTTGTTCTACCTCTAGTAGAGTTTGATGTTGTCATGGGTATGGATTGGATCTCTATTTACCATGCTAAGATTGACTGTAGAGCTAAAGAAGTTTCTTTTCAGAAAGACTTTCATTTTGTGTACAAGAATGAACCCTTACTGTTGATAACTTATCAAGAGGCCTAGAAAGTTGTAAAAGATGGAAATGAATGCTACCTTGCACACATTGTTGAAAACAAGGGAACTGTTCAGATTAATGATGTGCCAGTGGTAAATGAGTATCCTGATGTTTTTCCTGATGAGTTGCCTGGAATAATACCAGATCGGGAAGTTGAGTTTACTGTTGACTTAGTTCCTGATGCTAAGCCAATTTCAAAACCCCCTTATCGAATGACTCAAATTGAACTTTTAGAGTTGAAGGAGCAATTTCAAGATTTATTAGAGAAAGGTTTCATTCGACCTAGCACATCACCATGGGGTTCTCCTGTTTTATTTGTTAAAAAGAAAGATGGTTCAATGAGACTTTGCATTGATTATAGAGCCTTGAATAACATCACTGTTAAGAACAAATATCATTTGCCTCATATCAATGATTTGTTTGATCAGCTCCAAGGAGCTCAGTATTTTTCAAAGATTGACTTGAGATCGGGGTACCATCAGCTGAAGGTAAAGGAAGCAGACGTTCCGAAGACTACGTTTCGTACAAGATATGGCCATTATGAATTTTTAGTAATGCCTTTTGGGCTAACCAATGCACCTGCTGTATTCATGGACTTAATGAATATAATTTTCCATGAGTTATTGGATAAGTTTGTGGTAGTTTTCATTGATGATATTTTGGTGTTTTCTAAAAGTAAAGAGGAGCATGAAAGACATTTAAGGGTTATCTTGCAAACCTTAAAAGAAAAGAAATTGTATGGGAAATTCAGCGAGTGTGAGTTTTGGTTGCAACAAATTTCTTTCCTTGGTCACATTGTTTCTAAAGATGAGATAATTGTTGATCCTGCAAAAACAAAAGTTGTGGAAGACTGGCTAAGACCCACAAATGTAACTGAGATTCGTAGCTTCCTTGGTTTGGCAGGCTATTACCGAAGGTTTGTTAGAAATTTTTCATGGTTATCTAGTCCAATGCCTAAGCTAACTAGGAAGGGTGTTAAGTTTATCTAGACAAAAGAATGTGATGATTGTTTTCAGGAATTGAAAAAAAGATTGGTGAAAGCTCCAGTTTTGGCACTACCTTCCAGGAATGGTGAGTTTGTTATCTACAGTGATGCTTCATTGAAAGGACTTGGTTGCGTCCTAATGCAGAATGATCAGGTAATTGCTTATGCTTCACGATAGTTGAAAACTCATGAGATAAATTACCCTACACATGATTTGGAATTAGCTGCTGTTGTTTTCGCTTTAAAAATTTGGAGACATCATTTGTATGGAGTAAAGTGTGAAATATATACTGATCACAAAAGTTTAAAGTATATATATTCACTCAGAAAGAGTTAAACATGAGACAGAGGAGATGGCTGGAATTAATCAAGGATTATGATTATACAATTCATTACCATCCGGGAAAAGCAAATAAAGTGGATGATGCTTTGAGTCGAAAAAATAATGCTTCATTAACAATGTTGCGTTTGGAACGTGATCCTTTGGTTAAGGATTTGATGAACTTTGGCATAGAAGTTTTTGGCGCAGGATGTTCTTCTATTTTGTTTCAGGTATCAGTGAGATCATCTCTATCAGATAGAATCAAGCAAGCACAGAAGCAAGACAGTGAGTTGCAGAAAAAGGTAGAGCTGGTTCAGAAAGGTAATTTGTCTGAATTCAACATTGATAATGATTGTGTTTTGAGATTTGGGAAGAGATTGTGTGTGCCTTGTGATTAATAGTTGAAGAGAGAGTTGTTATGTGAAGCTCATAGTTATCCGTTTTCAGTTCATCCTGGCAGTACTAAGATGTACAGAGATCTGCGGGAATATTACTGGTGGGATGGAATGAAAAGAGATATTGTTGATTTTACTATGAAGTGTTTGACATGTCAATAGGTTAAAGCAGAGCGGCAGTTACCAAAATGGATGCTTCAGCCTTTACCAGTGCCAGAGTGGAAATGGGAGAATATATCCATGGACTTTGTTGTGGGATTACCGAAGAAATCTCAAGGTAATAATGCAATCTGGGTTATTGTTGATCGCTTGAATAAATCTGCTCATTTCCTTGCTATACGAGATACTTTTTCCCTAGATTAAATTTCCCGTTTGTATCTTAAAGAGATAGTCAGGTTACATGGAGTTCCTCTCTCCATTGTATCTGACCGTGATCCCAGGTTCACTTCTAACTTTTGGAAAGGCCTTCAGAAGTCGTTGGGTACTGAATTAAATTTTAGTACTACTTTTCATCCTCAATCAGATGGGCAGTCAGAACGAACAATTCAGACCTTGGAGGATATGCTACGAGCTTGTTCGATGGATTATTAGGGAAGTTGGGACCAACATCTTTCTTTGGTTGAATTTTCATATAATAACAGTTTTCATTCCAGTATACAGATGGCACCATTTTAGGTGTTATATGGGAAGCGGTGTCGAACTCCAGCTTTCTGGGATGAAGCGGGTGAAAGAAAGTTGATGGGACCAGAATTGGTAGAAGAGTTGGCAGAAAAAGTTCAACTGATACAGAAACACATGAGAACAGCTCAGAGTAGGTAGAAGAGTTATGCGGACAACAGGAGGAAGGATCTCTCTTTTGAGGTAGGTGATCATGTTTTTCTCAAAGTATCACCATGGAAAAGTGTGATGCGATTTGGTAAGAAAGGAAATCTGAGTCCCAGGTTCATTGGACCATATGAAATTCTGGAGAGAGTTGGATCTGTTGCTTACCGAGTGGCTTTACCTCCGAGTTTATCTCAGGTACACAATGTTTTTCATGTTTCGATGCTGAGAAAGTACATGCCAGATCCATTTCATGTTTTGAGTCCAGAGGTAGTTCAGCTGGAAGAGAACCTATCTTATGAGGAACAACCGGTCCAGATTCTTGACCACAGGGAGCAAGTGTTACGAAATAAGTTAATTCACCAGGTAAAGGTTTTGTGGAAAAACCATATGGTTGAAGAGGCAACATGGGAATCTGAAAATGTAATGAGGGATAAGTACCCCCATTTATTTGATAAGTAAATAAATTGTGGGGACACAATTTTCTAAAGGGGGGAAGGATGTAACATCCCAAGTAAGTAATGAATAATAGATATTTTTATCTATATCTATTAATGATTAATATAGTGTTTTAGAGGCTTAAAATGAAAATAAATCCAATCTTAAGCATGGAATACACTAATATTCTTAAAAGATTATTTTACTGCCTTTTGATGGCAAACCCTTTTTAAATCAAACTTTTGACAATTTTATAATCTATATTTGTCAAAATAAACATATTCTTTATGATTCGGACATTGAAATTTACATTGGATAAATTTTTGGTATTTTTCTGACAATGTTCATTTTTTTAATGAATAGTGAAAAATGTTGTATTTTAATTCAAAAACTCTTTTTAATCTAATTTATTTATATGATTAGATTATCTTTTTAATTGGTTTTGAAGTGAAATTAGAATATATTTTTACCATTTTATCCAATGGTGGTCATTGGAATCAATTTCACTTTGAAATTGGACTTAAACTAGTGTCAATCTTTTGATACTTATTGTTTCATAAAAACACGCTATTTGTCATGACAGTGGGAATTAGTTATTAAATTAATTAATGCAACTTACATGTTTTGAATTTTTTAAAATAGACATCATTTTTGAATTTGTAATATCAAATATAGCTTAGGGTGAAGTTTTGGTATCTTTCCGAAAAATTTCAATTTTTGATGAATAGTGAAACCACTAAGTGGTAGTTAAAGAAACTGATTTTTCGTTTAAATGAAACTTTGTCACTTCTGTGTTTTGAATTTCAAAAATAAGATATAAATGGTTGTCATTAAGAAGTAAAATTTGGTTCAATGGGATTAAAATAATTTTTTGGTGAATAGTAACTTATTAAGTTTTTAATCACGATTAGAGGTAATTAGTGTAGTTTAAGTTAAAAATAATGTTTTAATAATATGAGATGAGCTTGAAACATGTCCTACCCTTATTGTATGTGTCATGTCCGACCAAGAAAATCCATGGGTCAACTTGGAGACCCCATGGAGCCACTTTGGTTGGAAAATGACATAAATACCTTTTTATTAAATGTTAAAGTAAAAATGACACAAACAAGAGATGTTTTACTAAAACAATTTTTACATGGGGTTATAAAAGTCATATTCTTGATTATAAATAGTCATTGGAAATATAAAAAGATTTCCTACATCATAGTATTTTTTTATAATTTTTAGACTTTAAATAAATTAAATTATTTATGACATCATGATGATGCAGCGATTACCTCATTAATAAAGGATTTAAATAAAATGAAATGATAATGTAAAATCTATGAACTACACATGTCCAAAACCTATTTGATGGGTGTATTTCGAACCCTTATCACCTTACCCTCTAATTATATCAATGTGGGACCTTTTGAATCCGAAACTCATTTTAAAATAAAGTAACATTTCTTTACTTTCCAAGAGTGCCCCTCCTCTCCTCTTATAAAAGGCCCCCACCTCTACCTCCTTACCCACACTCCCAAAGAATTTGGCTCATCCAACCTCTGCCCATTTTGTCTCTCCACATCCCTCTCTTACTCCTTGAAGCCTCACTTTGGGCAGAAGTCTTCCCAAGGAAGCCTTTGAGCTCAAACCAAAGGGAGTTACCTGATTTTAAGGTAATGTCTTCACTTGAGTCCTTTTGTTTTATTTTGCTTCTCAAACCCCCTAAACTCTTTTTATTCATTTCTTTTGTAACAACTCCAGTATCTTCAATATACTAGGATTTTTTTATAAGAAGGATTCTAGCTACACTTACACACACCTACATCTAATGGTTAAAGGACATACTGTTTCCGTGGATGGTGAATTTATGCCTCCCGAAACGATGATTGTTCAAAATTCTTTTAACACCTTAAAAGGTGGCCATTAAGATGTCACTATATTTATATATGATATATAATATGTTTATGTTTTCCTTAAGCTTCTGTATTTTTCATTTTGGGCATACCTTTATGGCTTCCATTATGGGTAAACGCGATATCTTCATTTAAGGAAGTGCGGACTACCGCCCCCTCAAAGTGATTTGATTCGTTAAATACCATATGTGGGACGTATAAAGGATGGAACTATGATATTATATATGATATTATACTTCAATTATAATATACCTTTATATCATTATGATTCAATTCTATAAAATACGAAATAGAAATGAAAGTAGCGTTCATGCGTACGTACGACTTACCGTCTCCATGAACGGTGCATTTCATTTCTTACCTCTAAATGATTATGTAATATTATATATGCATGCATTTACTGGATATATATGACATATATGATATCTACATCATTAATACCATTCTGGATATAATGGGTACATGAACAACTTGTAATTATAAAGGGCTTATTTTTTACTCAAGTACCAATGATCGTTAAAACGACCGTTATTAACTTAAATAATTACATAGTGTTCATGACATGGAAATAAGTGATATAAAAGGAATAATGAACTTGAAAAAGGTTCTTAAGAAAGTAGAAATTAACTCAAGTTTATTATTCAGGACATTAAAGAACGATCAAGTCATGTCGGACCCGAGGTATGGGACTTCGTCTCAATCTCCTTTCATTGAGGCATATTTTGTTTTATACACAACATTCTTTTATACGGTGTATAAACCCCTTTGAATTTTACGTTTATTCAAAAGGAATCTTTTTTATACGAAGCATTTCCTAAATGACAAAAGGGAATGTTTTTGTCGTACGTATGCGGCGACAACGACTTTTCCGCCGCCGTGACCATTATTTGAGTTTCGGCTTCCTCTACAAGCCATACCTTTTTTTTATAAAGAAAAATAAATATCATGTTTTACTTTTCTTTTATTTTGGTATTGAAAATTGTTTTCATAATGTTTTTATATCAATGTGTTGTATGATATCTTGTGATTGAAAGGTGGAAATATTATGTTTCCTTTATGCATGTTTTATGTGATACGATTATGTTGAGGTTATTGGGCATTATTATGAAGACGGGTGGTTCTGTGATAGACTAAGGGCGGGTGAGCCCGATATAGCTCTCCAATGCATTGGGTAACACGAAGGAGTGAAACGTTAAGGTTTCTCCGAAGAGATTTAGGGAATATACTGTGATGGGTATTCCAAACGTAACCAAGAGGGTTACTCCCTACGTAAGAATCTTATGAATGCCTCAAGTTACCTTTATGTCTTATGATTTCTATGATTTATTCATGATTTGATGAGGTATGTTAAAGTGCTTATGTTTTATGGGTAAAGTATGATTTCATTCTTATGTATATATGTACCCATGTTTCCTTTCCATATTTTTATATCCCTTACTGAGCTTTTTATGCTCATCCCAAATTTTTTTGAAATGTTTTTCACAGGTCAAGGGAAAGGTACATGATATGATGATAGTGTCAAGGAAGTGTCAAGAAAGAATCCATGTTTTATTTTAAATATGTTTCCATTGATGGGAAAGAAGAATACTATCTTTATGTAACCACTTTGTTTATATGTGGAATGTAATTCAAGTTTTATGATCTAATTCTCTAAAAATCTAAACCTGAAAAGATCCTCAATGTGTAATCTTGTAATAACTCAAGATTAAGTAAGGTTTAAGGCTGGGGCCTTATATTAGGCATTTGGGTTCCTTTAGTTATGGAGGATTATATGGACGTCTTCCTTGAAGACGTTTTGGGACTACCTCTGAGGTGGGAGATGGATTTTTTCATTGACTTGCATCCTAGGACTACCCTCAATATCTTCTATGGAATATCGGATGTCACCCACTGAGCTCCGTGAGCTACGGTTACAATTGAAGGACCTTAATGAGAAATTTTTCATCAGACCTAGTGTGTCCCCTTGGGCAGCTCCAGTTTTGTTCATGAAGAAGGCAGATAAGAGCTTGCGGATTTTCATGGATTATCGTTGCCTAAACCAGGACATGATAAAGAATAATTAACCCTTAACGAGAATTGATGACCTATTTTCTTATCTGTGAGGTGCGAGATGGTTCTCCAAGATTGATCTCAGGTCCAAATACCACCAGCTAAGGGTTTGTGAGGCTGATATTTCAAATTTGGCATTCTAACGTCACTATGGACACTATGAGTTCCTAATGATTCCCATTGGTGAGAAAAATTCTCCCACTTTCTTTATGGATTTGATGAACCAGGTCTTCCAACCATACTTGGACCTATTTTTTTCATCTTCATCGATGACATACTTGTCTACTCTACAATAGAGGAGGAGCATTCAGAGCACTTGATGAGGGTCCTGGATTTACTTCAGGAGCACCAAATTTACAGAAATCTCTTGAAGTGCCAGTTATAGATACAAGAGGTTCACTTCTTGGGTCATTTTATTTCTGAATAAGGTTTATCCATATACCCAGAAAATATCAAGGCAGTTCTTTCTTAGGAACCACCCAAAAATGTGTCAGAGGGGTGAAGCTTTCTTGGCTTGGTAGGGTACTATGGGAGGTTTATGGCGGAATTATCTTGAATAACAACCCCATTGACTGCCCTAACACGGAAGGGAAAGTTATTTACCTGGTTTGAGCAGTTCTAGAGTTCCTTTGAGAATATTAGGTAGAGGCTAAAAAGTGCTCCAGTGTTGAGACTACCGGAGGAAGGTGTTGAGTTCGTAGTGTATTGCAATGCCTTAGGATCTAGGCTTGGTTTCATGTTGATGAAATGTTAGGAAGTCATCACATACGGGTCAAAGCAGTTGGAGACCCCATTAGTAGAAATATACGACTCACATATTATAGCTAGAATCGGTAGTCTTCACCCTAAGAATGTGGAGACACAACCTTCTGGGATAGCACTTTGTGGTTTACTCAAACCACCAGAGCCTCAAGTACGTCTCCACTCAGAGAAACATGAACCTGAGGCAGCTACGTTGGTTGAAGTTCTGGAAGGACTAAGACTTAGAGATATTTTATACTCTAGGGAAGGTCAATGTTGCATCATATTCCCTTAGCAAGAAATCTGAGGTTCACCTAGTACAGGAAGCTTCGGAGTAGTAAGCTTCCCTGCAGCTGACCCTGGTGGAACAGGAGGGTGCAATTTTTCTACAGTCGATGGTGTTGGTTCCTTCGCTCCTAGAGCATGTGAAAGAGTCTCAACTAAGAGATATTGACTATGAGGTTCTTTATGATCATATTTCCACAAGTGACACACCAGATAGATATTCTGAAGGAGGGAATTATGATATCTTGTTCTATGGGTGAATAGTGGTTCTAGTCATGATGTGGGAGGAGGTGATGTGGGAGTTCCACACTTCTCCCTTAATTGTACATCCCGATGTGGGAAAGATGTACAAAGATCTTTAGTGGTAGTTTTGGTGGTCCAGAATGAGACAAAGCATAGCTGAGTTCATCTATCAGTGTCTCACCTGTCAGTGGGTAAAGGCTGAGCACCAAATTTCGGTAGGTCTGTTGCAGCCTCTTGAGATCAAAGAGTGGAAATGGGACAATATATCCATAGACTTCGTCATAGGGCTTCCACACACAGGGAACAAACGTGACACCATCTGGGTGATAGTTGACAGACTCATGAAGTCAGTGCACTTTCTTTCCATCAAGGAGTAGAGTTAGGTGGATAGTTTGGGCAGTTGTATGTACAGAAGATTTCCTGCCTTCACGGGGTACTTTCGAATATTTTCTTAGATCATGACGCATGGTTTACGTCATTATTATGGAGAGGCCTACATGAGGAATTCAGGATTCAGATACGGATGAGTACATCATTTCACCCCCAGACCAATGGGAAGACCGAGTGCACTATCTAGGTGCTAGAGGATATACTGAGGGCTTGCGTGTTGGACTTCGGCCAGAGGTGGGAGGATCGCCTTCCTTTGGTAGAGTTCACATACAACAATAGCTACCACTCCACCATTGGCATGGAACCTTTTTAGGTCCTATATGGTAGAACTTGTGGGTTGCCCTTGTACTGGATAGAGATTGAAGATTCATCTCTTGTGGGACCATAGTTTGTGCAGGCGATAAGGGAGAAACTACAGGTCATCCATGAGCGAATGAAGACGGCCCATAATAGACATAAATCCTACGCAGATCATCATCATAGGCCCTTGGAGTTCGAGCATATAGACCATGTATTCTTGAGAGTCTCTCCATGATAAGGAATGTGGAGGTTCGACCGAAGAGGTAAGCTATCCCCGGGGTTCATCAAGATATTTGGGATAGTTTGGAGGGTTGGAGAGGTTGCCTACCGTCTTTCTCTACCCCCATAGCTGGAATAGGTGCACGATGTCTTTCCCGATGTTCATAAGACTATTTGGGATCATGTAGAGGGTTGGAAAAGTTGTATACGGCCTCACCCTACCCACAAAGTTGTAGCGGGTGCATGAAATTTTCCATGTGTCATAGCTGAGAAAATATGTGCATGAACATACACATGTTATTGACTGGGGTGAGATGGACATCAAGGATGGATCCACCTTTACAAATTATCTGATGGCGATCGAGAACTGATAGGAGAGAACCTTGCATGCACAAATCATCCCTTTGGTTCGCATGCTATGGCAGCACAGAAACATGCAGGAGAGTTCCTAGGACCGGGATAGCCAGATGTAGGCTCAGTATCCCAAGTTGTTTTCTTAGTTTTGTTTTTCAGGGATGAAAATCTTGAAGGATGTAATGTTATATTTTTTCCTAGTAATACTTTGAAATATTTCTATATATATTTCCAGAGCTATGTGCTTAGACAGCATGTGATTCTGAGGTCCAGTGTGCCCAAAATTAATTTTATAAGAATATTAAATATTTTATATTATGTGCGCACATTTAATCAAATAAAATGAGATAACTCTCAAATGGTTGATCGGATTAGAATTCTGAGACCACCATTTGGGTCCGAAATGTGATTTTTACCCTTAACGTGGCATAAAATGAGTCAGCGTGAGACATTCAGACCCCTCGCTAGTTGGTGGTGCATTTAAGTGACTTAATTAATTAATTAATTAAATTCCTTTTGACCTAATAAAAGATTTATAAATATATGGTTATGGGTAATTCTCTAGTTTTGGATCATAATTCACCCACCACCGGTGGATCTCTCTTCCTCATCTCTTTGATGAATCGAGATCAAGCGACGAAAAACCTTTGGATCAAGACGGATCGAAGTGCAGAGAACGTAACGGATCCTCCTCCCTCATTGAAAAATGCATTCTTCACCAGTGATCAATCCAAACAAGAGGTAGGACTCTTCTTTTGGTGTTTTATGCCCTTAGATTAAAAGAATTGAGAAGTGTCATTCTTTTTCTTGAATCTGTGCCTATGAAAACCTTTGCATGTCCCAAGAATTGAATTTGGATTATTTCTTTTTCTTAGATCAATCATTTCTAACCTGGTGCCTTGTTCTCTATCGTTGGCCAAGAACACTTGGATGGAGATGTTTTAACCTTTGTTCTTGGTTCATTTCTTCCCCCGTTCTACACATTCTTCGACTTTGGAACCCTGTGGTTCCCAGTTCGATAGTTTCCAGGCAACCCAAGCTCGATAGAGTGCCCAGATTTGTGGTGGATTGAAAAAACATCAACGATTATTTCATCAAAGCATATATATGGAATTCTCGTGATGAATGGATGGTAAATCTGAAGGTTTTAGGTTGGGTTTTCAAGGATCAAAGGCACAGAAGCGTATGAAACATCTAAAGAAACCCTCATTAATGACCGGAGCCATTTTCCAGTGAACGACAGACGGCGAGCACGATTCAAGGCTAGATCTGAAGATTCTGGGAAGAATCGCGATGAAATATGAAGTGGTTTGACCAAATTCAAAACACAAATGAAGATCTAAAGAAAATCTAAGCATTCTAGAAAAATATCCACTACACGGTGTGTAGTATGAAGAACACATGGTGTGCAGCCTCCCTCAACAGCAATGCTAGGGTTTGGGAGAAGATAAGGATGACACGGTGTGTAGTCCTTCACACGTCATGTACCCCTTCCTCAGTTGAACAACACGTGTGATGGGTCACATGTGTGGGGACTCCGTGTAAGAAAACATGGACACGGGTTGACCACACGAGTGGTATACCATGTAGATCAACATGTTGTGTGCCAAAGTACACGGACACGTGGTCTGATTACATGGACACGGCCACAGGACATGGCTCAGTCCCCGGATAGGTGGGACACGTTGTGTAGTCCACCTACATAACATTTACCCCTACACTACAACAAAAACCGTGTTTAGCGGCGGTTTTGTGGCGACAGTTCACAAAACTGCCGCTAAACGTTTTCGCCGAAAGGTTTCGCGGCGGTTTTTAATAAACCGCCGCTAAAACCGAAAATCATTTCACAATCCCGACCCTTCTTCCCCCACCTCAATTGTTCCCCAAACCCTCGCGCCCTCCCTTCTTCCTCTAACCCCCCGGCGACCCGCACACCTCTGGCGACCCTCGACCTCCGGCGACCCGCAACCTACGGCAACCCGCGACCTCCGGCGACCCGCGACCTCCGGCGACCCGCGACCTCCTACTCGATCAAGCAGCACAACTCTCCCCAGTAAACCCATTTTCATTCTTCTTTTTTTTTCTTCAATTAGTTTGTTTTTTTATTGTTAATGATAATTTTTGGTAGGATGGGGGAATTATAACCCTTACGGTGTGATCTACGGGTTTTCTTTTTTTATCACGCCCTAGATTTATGGTAGGATTCCCATGAAATTGACATTTTTAATTTGAAAATCATTAAATATGTGTTTTTATCACCATCTTTTATTTATATAATATAATTTCAATCTTTTTATATAATTAATTTCATTCGAAAACGTTGGTCTAATCCTGTTTTATGATATTTGACTTTGTTTTGTGAAATATCGCACACATAATGTCGGTCCTATTGTGCTTGGATTTATAATATTACTTTCATCTATTTCTTGTTGTTATACTTTTTTCTAGGTGTTAATTATTATTGTGCACCATTTGGTTAATTCATTGGGTTTGAAAAATCGGTGGTTTAGGCCTTGTTTTATGAAAATGGTATTATCCGATTATAGTTGTACATGCTGGTTTTTTAGTTAAATGTTTCATTTGTTTCTCACCAGATTTGGGATTTTTAGAACCATATTTAGCATTTTTAATAAGTTCCTGGAATGTAAATTGGTGTTTTTTAACATTTTGAGATTCAACTAAAACTGTTTGCTAAGAATTTCTTGCCTAGTCTTTAGAATGGTTCCCAATTGGATTTTATAGGAAAATTATATAGGTATACCTATTATCATATTCCTTTTTAATTATTTATACGACTGAAATTTATAGGATTCCAAATTTCATAAACTAGGTAGGTAGAATGTAATGGTTTAAAGGAATTTTTGAATATCCTTGAGTATCACATCTCTTATTCAATGGTGATATGTTCATATTTTCATTTAATATAAAATATATATTGAATATTTCAAAAAATTAGATTATAATTATATTTCAGATACAGGAAAAGGGATAATGAATTTTAAATTAACATCATAGATTCCATGAATGTTTCTCAAAGTCATGTTACTCCTATTGAAGGAATAATTGATTTAAAGATAATAGATTATCCACTCACATATCTCAATATACCTCTTATTTATGAATATTTTCGAATTAATAATTTCAATTAAATAACTGATGAAATTTTATTAATAATACCAAAATAAGAAACTCTATAACATTCATATGAGGGAAATATTAGCTTGAATCTCAATGTGTTAACTATAGTTTCCATTAATCTCCATTGACGAACTATGATCCAAATAGAGAACAAAATTTTATTCAAAATATTTTATCTAAATTCTTTTTGGACTTAAATGAAAATAATATTCCTTATTTGAAATGGTCAAGGAAAATTTCATTGCATACTGTTGAAGGAATATTATATATAAAGGGTCTTTATAAAGCCGTATAATCCCATAGAACAAAATTATAATTGAAATATTTATATATCCAAGACTACTAGGATTATTTTTGGATGTAAAATCATATTCAAACAAATGATATATGGCTTGATTGAAATTATTGTTTTGGGTATGATTAGTGGATATCACTCACAAGATTCTCAACTGACAGCCTCTTCCCTTTTACATGAATATGTGGAATATACTCTGTCCTATAAGAAAATGGTGAAGTAGTATGTACCATCTTTGAGATACAATCTATTAGGTTGTGGACTATCATCTCATGCAACATTATCCCCACCAGATAGTCCACTACCACAATGGTATACAGAACCATTTTTTCAAGTTCCCGAGCCACCCAAAGTATAAGAATGTGGAAATGAAGAGTTAAACTGCACTTCTGAGTGGAGAATATGATATGAAACTATAACCACTGGTCAGTTTTCTGATATATTAAGGATGATCACTACTTCCAACATCATAATTCTGGGGTCACTCAATCATGATAGGGTTTTTTTTTTCAAACCATTTGGGAGACACATTTCTACCTCTTGAACCTTATTTTGAATTATATAATATCCAAGAGCATTGGGATGACATTTTCCATTAATGTTACATGGTTTATTTAGCAGGGCTTCTCGTGTCGTATCCACCCACATCAACAAGATACCACCAGTACCATCTACAATGATGTCTTCAGAACATTTTTCTAATCCATATAATTATTAAGGAAGTGTCCCCACCAGTATAGATTTGCATCGTAGGGAATTATGTTTCTCTCCACTTCAATCCCATCCTATGATAGCCAAATCAGCCCAATGACGTCAATAATGTGCCTCTGTGCATAGTCACCTTGAATATAGATGAGATTGTTACAGTTAGGGAGTGATAAACTAAATTAAATTCTGAGTAAGAGGACCCACCCTTTGCGGTAGCACAACATCTACTGGACACCCCAAGTGTTGACACCCACCATCAAAGAAAGATGCATGGCCTTTCAGATTCCTCTAAGTAATTACCCTTACACCAAGACCCCAACCAGGGTAAAGGACCGACCAGGACTGCTAATCCCTATGACCCGTCTAGTTCAATGTAGAATATAGTTGATCCTAGTATGACTTCTATGTTTCAGCATCTTTCCGAATAGAAGATTCCCATTAATGAGCTCCATGCTAATTAGTTTCTACAATATGAAGATATATGATATAATCTTGTCCTATATCCACTAGAAAATTAGGGGAATCCAAAATTCATTAAGAAAATAATTCCCTTTAATCTGGAAAATCAATTTCCTCTCAATTCGGTAAATTTAGGAGCCTATGACAAGTGATCACACTATTTATTGCCTAATCCACCAAAATTGAATGAGAATCTTCCTCGAGACTTGGTTCTAGTAATTCCCCCAGTATTATCTTATGGAATTCGCCCAGTTGTTATACCTATCACTTCATGGGTGGTTTAGCCTACCTACCATGTTGATGATATTAGAAATTCATTAGTTTCCATTGATCCTGGCCCAGAATGGAATCCTTTCCTAGAGGACACAATGGACAACCTCATCGTATCCTTTGAGGCCCTGGAGAATTGATAGGTGGAAATACCACTTGATGGAATGTCATAACATGTATCGGTTTATGATATGTCAGCACCAATAGAATTTCAGAATCCAACAATTCTCCCCTTCAATGGGATGTGTAATCTGCTACAACACCTAGCCCATTTTATTTCAATGTGTGGCCCTATGTTGTGAACTCTATCATAGTAGGAAGACACAAAGCACTATGTTTTGTGCTGACATTATAAGGGCCAGAGTTTTTCTGGTACATCTAGTTATCCATTGGGTCTATAGCTTGTTGGGAAGACCATCATAATCAATTTATTTTTCATTTTAGCACCACCATGGGAAATTCCAGAACATCTGACTACTTTATTTGAAAACAATGACCAGATGAGTGAGTCATAGACATTGTCGCTAGGTGGAAGGGCCTCATGAACTAACTTGACAAGTCATTAACTCACAAATATCTACTGATGATGTGCATGGTGAATGGTAAGGCTAAACTAGTTCCCTCCCCCATCACTCCAAACATTATAGGTGGATTCAAAAAATTCTCTAATAGGACTCATCGCCAGGAGAAATCCATCCAACATGCTAAGAAGGTGTTAATTTTTTCACTCAGGTATCCTATGAAAAGAGACTCTATGTTCTAGATTGATATTGTTTCATAGGTTGAGTCCCCTAGTCTACTAGAATTTTTACCAGTAGATCAGCCTTTATAGCCTCACTAAGGAATCAACATCTTACTCAGCCTCATGCTATACATCAACCACTGTAGAACGAGTCAGCACCACCCCCTCAAGAACTACTACCTAGTCTAGTTAATCAGGCTTTATCCCCATATCAGCCTCCATACCCTCATCAGGGTTAGACTCCTATAGATCCCTTTAAATATAAGAGAAATTGGACCTACACATTTTATGAGTATTAGTCAAATTCATATTGTATCTAGCATAGAATCATTGGGTGTCAGTTGATCCAATGGAAATTAGGGTAGTGAATTTATGGTAATATTTGAGTTATGAATTTGATATCATGATCTTATTAAAACACAATAGATATTATAGGGATTTTTTTATAAATTTATCACTATTTACATAACTAATAAAATAGATTTACCAAAAATGGGTAAGGTTAAAAAAAGAATACATAATTTTATTCTTACATTTATGATCACAATCAGTGGTTGAACACTAACCCATATTTATGTTAACGTACCCATTTCATTTTCATTTATCAAAAATCATGGAAAAACATTTCTCTCAAAAACCCATTATTAAACAAATGAAAATAGTCATTCCAATTTGATATATCAACTTATAAATTAAGAGAAATTAGGCTAATTTTCATAGGCTAGAGATGGAACCACCTACCTCAAAGCTCAAGTCACACATTCCCGTAATGGGATCCACCAACAATGAAAACCCAATGATGAAAACGAAGGCCCTAGAATATAATAAAAACATTAATATTGATATAAATTAGAAAAGAAGGGGTTAGTGGAAATGGAAAACACCAAATACCTCAAGAAAAGACATCTGCCGCACCACAACTAACCAAGGAATGGCCTCCATAATGAGATCTCCCAAAGGATCTAGAAGAATACACAAAGATTCAAAAACTTAGGCCACCAGATCTGATAATGTTACCCTAGGGTGCCACCATTATCAAGAGAAACGAAGAATCGAAAATATTTCTTACCCAGAGAGATGCGCCACAACTATAATAAAAGATCCAATGTTGAATGGATCAATCTAGATGGAGCATAGTCTCCCAAAAAAAACTCGAGAAGATCTCTAGGTAGGGATCCAAGGGCCTGGAGAAAAGAACTGAAACCAAAATAGCCACTCGCCTATTTTAAATGTGATCAATGAATCATCTTTATTATATTATGCATACTTTATGATCAATGGGTCATCTTTATTATATTATGCATACTTTATGATCAATGGGTCATCTTTATTATATTATGATCAATGAATCATCTTTATTATATTATGCATACTTTATGATCAATGGGTCATCTTTATTATATTATGATTCTGCAATCTTACACTATCGTATATTTTGTGTAGGCACATTGTGATATACATAGATAAAAGCTGGATCACATTACCGAGGAACACACCTCAGTATGTTAAGGGTTTGAATGAGTTTTTAGATTTTGCGATTTCTAATCGATCCGTTGAAGAGAGAATAAGATGTCCATGTCCTAAATGTAAATTTAGAACATGGTTGAAGAGAGATGAAGTTTATGAACATTTAATACTGAAGCAATTCCCTGGTCAATATTTGTGTTGGAATTGGCATGGAGAATCAAACAATACAGAAAGATTGAGCACTGATGTTAATCCACAGAATGAGGTCCCAAGTTCGTCGACAATGGAAAATGAAATGCAAAACCTCATAAATGATGCATTCGGCACTGCAAGACACCACTATCAGCATCAAAACATATCAGAACAACCAGAAGAGGGTGCTACAAATTGAAACGTGACAAGTGATGTTTTTGAGATTGTAACACAAGTAGATCAAGATTGGAACATATCATTGGATCCTCCTCTTGATTCTGTAGAGCCAAATGTAACGGAAAACTTCACTGAGAAAAATGTGTTTCATGATTTAGTTGGCGATGGAAATCAAGAGTTGTATAGTGGGTGTTTAAAATATTCAAAGCTTTCATTTCTTCTGAAGTTGTACCATATCAAATGTCTATGTGGAATTACAAATAAGGAAATGTCCATGATATTGGAATTGATTCGTGATGCATTTCCTGAAGCAAAAATACCAGAATCTTTTTATGATATGAAAAAAGTTGTTAACAAGCTTGGTCTGAATTATATAAAAATACATGCGTGTCCCAATGATTGTATGCTTTATTGGGGAGAGGATTCAAGTAGACAGAATTGCAAGAAATGTTCTTCTTCTAGATGGCAGTCAAAGGGTGATGTTGGAAGTCTGACTGAACATAATTTCATGAAGAAGAAGAAAATAAACACACCTGCAAAGGTTTTGCGTTACTTTCCTTTGAAGTCGCGATTACAAAGATTATTCATGTCATCAAAAACCGCCAAACACATGAAGTGGAATTCTGTAGATAATAACAATGATGGGTTAATGAGACATCCACGAGATTCCCAATCATGGAAGACATTTGATTCATTACATCCAGATTTCTCAGCTGATCCTAGGAATGTTCGATTGGGATTGGTTGCCGATGGATTCAACCCATTTGGGACTTTGAGTACAAGTTATAGCATTTGGCCAGTTGTTTTGATCCCTTATAATCTACCTCCGTGGATGTGTATGCAACAATCATCTTTTATCGTATCAATGATTATTCCTAGAAAACAAATGCCTGGAAATGATATTGATGTATACTTTCAGCCTTTGATTGAAGAATTGTAGCATTTATGGAGTAACGGTGTGGAGACATTTGATGTTTCTTCTAAAACAATGTTCAAAATGCATGCTGCTTTACTGTGGACCATTAGTGACTTCCCTGGGCTTGGGAATTTATCTGGTTGGAACACTTATACGGGTTTGGCTTGTCCCGTTTGTAACTTTGATTTTGAGCCCAAACGGCTACCTCACAGTAGAAAATGGTGTTTCTTATGCCATCGAGGATTTCTCGATGCATCTCATAGATTTCGGCTGAACAAATCAAAATTTAATGGTTTCATTGATCGTAGACCACCTCCAAAGTTGTTAACCGGTTCTGAAATATTGACACAGCTTGAAAATGTTGAAACAGAATTTGGGAAGGTTCATCATTTGAATGATAGCGGAAAACGGGTCCGAAGTGCATCGTCAAGTGAAATCAGAACGCAACAGTTGAAGAAAAAAAGTATATTCTTTAAACTTTCGTATTGGGAATTTAATTTGTTGCGCCACAATCTTGATGTGATGCATATTGAGAAGAATGTCTGTGATAATTTGATTTTCACATTACTTAATGAGAATGGAAAGTCGAAGGATCATCTTAATGCTCACAAAGACTTACAAGTAATGAACATAAAACGCGATCTCTGGCCAGATGAGAATGAAAAGTATGCTCCAGCCATTTTCGCAATGAAAAATAGGGATAAAGATACGTTCCTTCGAATTTTAAAGAATGTGAAGGTATCTGATTGGTATTTGAGTAACATCTCGAGGTGTGTTGACTTGAAGAATCGTAAGTTACATGGATTGAAAAGTCACGATTCACATATTTTGTTACAGTAGTTACTACCATTGGCATTGCGTACATTATTACCTGAAAAAGTTACTGCTGTTGTACTCCAATTCTGCACATTTTGCAGGCAATTATGTGAGAAAGTTGTACATCCATTTCAGCTTGACAACCTCCAGGAGAGGTTTGTATTGACACTTTGTGCAATGGAGATGATCTTTCCTCCATCGTTTTTTACTATCATGATGCATTTAACTATGCATTTGGTTGAAGAAGCTAAATTAGGAGGCCCCGTTCATTATCGATGGATGTATTCAATTGAGAGGTATTTTATTTATATGTTTTCCTGTTAAGTAAACAATTTTTGACATTTAAATAAATGCATAATATTATTATTTTATTTCACAGATATCTTGGGCATTTGAAATCATACGTGAGAAATAAAGCTCAACCAGAAGGCTCTATTGCTGAAGGCTATTTGGCCGAGGAATGTCTTACCTTTTGTTCCAGGTATTTAGATGATATTGAGACAAGATTTAATCAAGTTGGACGTGTTGATGACACATCAACTCAATCTCAAATGCATCAGAAATCAAAAATATTTCCTTCTATTGGCCGATCAGTTGGGAGGACCTCAAATGTGACACTGACAGAATTGGAATTATTACAGGTACATAGATATATGCTGCTAAATAGTGAAATTGCAGATCCATTTATTGAAGAGTTGAGGATAAAAACAAAGAGACGAATGAGAGTCCGAACACGAAATGAGAAAGATATAACGAAAGCTGTGAATAAAGAGCTTGTAGAATGGTTTGCATGACGTGTAAGTTCATAAATATTGCAATAAATAAGAATATTAGTTTGACACATACAATTTCTAAATCTATTAAATTATATTTCTTTTTTCAGATCATGAATACTGATACTCGAGCAGACTTGTCAAAAGATTTGAAGTTTCTTGCTAGAGGTCCTATAAAGCAAGTTAGAAAGTTCGACGCTTATAATGTGAATGGCTTTAGATTTCGTACAGTTGATCGAGAAGTGGGTTTGAAAACACAAAATAGTGGTATATTTACATTTGCTGAAGTGGGATACTATGGAAAGCTGCATGATATTATTGAATTAAACTACCATGGACATTTTTCTGTTGTTTTATTCAAATGCAAATGGGTCGATATTATCAGAGGTGTTAAAAGAGATTCATTGCAATTTACTTCTGTGAACTTCTCTCGCTTGATGGATGTTGGTGATCATGAAATGCATGATCCATATATCTTAGCATCGCAAGCAAAAATGGTATATTATGTGAATGATGTTGTGGATGAAGGGTGGAGTGTAGTTACTCACGTAATACAAAGAGATTTGTATGATATGGGTGATGAAGTGGAAGATTTGACCTCTGAAGTTGAATGTCATCAACAACAGGAAGCAGAATTATTTTTCCATCATAATATTGAAAATATTAGTCTTGAAAGGATGAATGAAGTGGATGAAGCAATGGAGCAGGAAACCGACATTATTGAAGGGGAAAATGATTGTATGTACAATTATTCATTCATGCAGCAACCACTTGTTTCATTTCTGTAGTCATTCATTATCATTGTTATATATATTTTGTTTGTTAGTACCGGGCATCTATTATCATTTTTAATTTTTTTTCTGCATAATTTTTTTGAAATATATATTCTGAACTTAATTTTATTTGATTAAATGACAGGAATGCCAAGGAGGAAGCGGTATACTATTTCTTCTAGTTCTGCGACGGATGTCGATCCATCTCGGTCACTCCCCACGACATCTGAGGCACCAGCTGCCTACACCCCTACACTATCTCCCCCTGCACCATCTCTCACACCATCAGAGAGCCTCCCATTAGAGGCTGAGTTGTCGACTCCCCCTACAGGTGCCTCATCAGTTGGGCGGCGACAGACCCCTTCCAGTTCATCCCGGACACACTGGAGGGTCACAGTCATAGGTATAAATTTTAATTAAATAAATTTATTTCATTTTGTTTATACTAATTGTTTGCTCATTGAAGATGACAAAAATAAAACTGTGGAGAAACACTTAAAAAACTCAGATGTTTGGAACTTGAATGGTGAAAATATAGTCGTGCCATTTGATTCTTATGGGGTCCCTACGGATGATGTCGCGGGGTTACTTGGCCAGATTATAGGTCAGTTGGCAGCGGAGCCCATTTCCCTTCCCATTTCATATGATGATTGGAGACATATGCCTCCAAACTAGAAAAATGAAGTTTTCGATTCTCAGATAAAGGTAATTTTATACATTATGGTTTAATTGAATGTCATGTTACTAATATGTTCAAAATGAATTTCTGTATACAGATGTTCTTCCACTTCACAGTTGCTGATGTGATAGCACGGAAGTGGACTTTGAAAAATCTCGGTAAAAAATGGAAAGATTTCAAATGGAGATTATGGTGTGATGTCAACGATACTTCGTTGACCTTGGAACAAATGTATTACAAGCTACCCAGTGGGGTACCGAAAGAGCAGTGGAAAGTTTTTGTTGACAGACATCATGATGAGAAGCGGATGGTATTGAAATATATATTATTATATTATCCTCATTTTACATTAATACATGTATATGAAGAGGAGATGACATTGGATACATTACTGTTAAATTTCATTTTATTTATTTCAGGATCTCTCATGACAGAATGCATCAAACAGGGCGAAGCAAGTCATCCCTCACACAGCGGGCTCAAAAAGCTTTTCTAGAAGCCGAATGTCATTGGTAATATTTTAAATAGTTTAAATATTTATAATACAATATTATCTATTTAATATATTGAATTTTTTATTTATCTTTTCTTAATGCAGTCACAGAATTTAGGGCACGAAGCCTCTCGGACTGAACTGTGGTTGGATGTTCACAGAAAATCAGATGGCTCTTTTGTTAATGAGCCTACCAAAGAAGTTGGGGTATGAAGTCAAATTTTTATTATAATAACTTATTATCAGTTTTTACTATGTTAATATGTATTTATATTTGATTTATAGGTAAAAATTAAAGAACTATGGGATGTCAGTCCTGGGCAGTCCTACTCAGTCTCCCAGGATGACCCGGTTGCACAAGTCCTTGGGAAGGAGCATCCTGGTAGAGTGTGTGGGATGGGTTTGGGACCCGTACCATCTGAGGTTTTTAGCAGGCCATCAGGGATTCCATCCGCATCTACTCCTGGTTATGGTCAGCCCATACCTGAAGATGCTCAGAGGGAGATTTCTTCTCTACGAGCCACAGTTCAAGACCAAGGGACTCAGATATCCGCTATGCAGAAAGCGTTGACTGATTTATATCAGCAGATGAGCAGATATGCCCCCAGTGGTAGTGCACCGAGTGGTGGTGAGCAGGTAAATCACAAAAAATCACAATCATTTAGTTTGAAAACTTTTATTGGTTTTAAGTTTAATTATAAATATGCAACAATATTTAATTTTCAATATAATGTTCTTATAGGTGGCATCAGGAGATGGAGGTGGAGAGGGTGACGATGCATCATTGGACCATGAGTAGTATTGTTGATGTGTTGAGCAAATATGGGAAAGGTTGGTTTGTATATATAACATGTGTAGTGTATGGAACCTTTAAAAAACCATTGGTCTTGGAGGAGCTTCAGTGGATAACCTTGAATGATCACAATAACCTCAGGTGGTAAAGAGAATGATGTGTTTGTTTCATTGGTTAGATGATCTATGGTAATAGGCTCTTTGATGTTTCTGTTGTAAATTCAGCATTGGTAATTTGACTCATTAGGGTGTTGCATGTCCAAACAGCCATGTTGAATGGATATCACTAGATCAAGATGGTTTTCTAAGGTGATTTTCATGATCATTAATAGTTTTTATGAGGCACGTAACCACATCACATGAAAACCAATGCAACTCCTTTCCCATGAAGCTTCCCTCTTTTCTAACTTTTATTTTATGAACATATTGGGATATTGTTAGATGACATGTCATATGATAAAAAAGAATAATCATAGGGGTTTTTCATGATTAATTGGGCTATTTGATGGGGTTTCACATGATCAGGAACAGATCACATGAATTGCAAAACCCCTTTGCATGATGTTCCTAGGGTCATGTGATCATGAGCCTCATTGAAGTTCACATGGTCCTTATGACCTGGGTGATTAATCTATATGTATACATGCTAGAATTTTCTTTCCTTTGGGTATATATTAATACCTAGGCTTTGGGTATTTCTTTGTTCCTAAAATATACAATGCTCATTTGGCTAGCATCAAAAAATGCCCCCCCCCCCACAAAAGTGATGTTCGAAGGAACAAGGACTCAATTATGAGGTAGGAAATGACTTCATGAGTCTCTTATGCTTTCTCTGGTTGGAATTCAAAACATCTTTTTGTCTTCTATAAGTCCATTCATATTCCTTGAGGTTCCCTATAAATAGGGGGTGAGAGGCTGGTCATTTGACCGGTGACATGAAGCTTCATAGCTCTCAAAACCCTATCTCTCGTGCGTTTGTTTTGCAAGACAACTTTGCATGACCTCATCACAAGAACCATACAAGAGACCTAATCATGTGATCATGTCACTTGACCTCTTTGTGTGATCACCTTGTCTAAATATCTCACTTAATCAATCCATGAACTAATCAATGGTAATTTATTAGAACTTTGATGCACACCCTTGGCCATTAGTCTATCTTATGTGATTCGGTTGTCTCTTGGGGATTTCTTCATGATCTACTAATCTTTATGTTATTCATGTGACCTTCACATGGTAACATGATTATATGTATTAAGAAAAATCATGTGATCAAAAGATGTTTTATGGGTTATGTGATTTTCGTGACCTAGAATGGATCATGTGGTCCATGTAATGTTTTCCATGTTATGCACTTTGTTTGATTAGTACAACTGATTCTCTCTTAATGGTTACATATATTTTAATATATTCTCTATTCTCTTTAAATATGCCCTCTATTTCTCAAATGTCTTCTTATGTGGTAGACCGGAGAGACCTTATTTCCTGGAACCATAATGTCAATCATCGATATAAAGTATTTTATAACAATAATGTTTTAAAGGTTCTTATTCTGACTGAACATCAACCCATTTAATCCTCGTTCCTCATCCTTATAGGACAAACGACTAGTAGTGATCCCTCCCCTCTCTTCTTTGGCACATTTTGATCCATACACTTTAATCCTTTATGGAATCAAATATTTTCAATTTTGATCATTTGTAAACTATAAGTATAAATCCATGTGACCCTCAATCTCTTGTTTCATTTGATGTTATCTTGTGTTTCATTCTAAATCCATAATTTTAGGTATTTTGTATGCTTTAGGTATTCTTATTGAATTGGATCAACTTTTTCATCAACATTAAATGAAAGGGTGTTTATGAATATTGCGTAGGTTGTGCATAAATTTTATCCTTATTATATATATGTTGTATGTGTTGTTTGGTTTGTTTTCCAGGACAGTGGTGGAGTATAAACAGAAATTCTATTTTTTTTCCTGGTCAGCATTTCGCGGCAGTTTTAACCGCCGCTAATGTTTTACCACTTATACATTTAGCGGCGGTTTAAACCACCGCGAACTATATTCGGCAGACTGCTTAGCGGCGGTTAAAACCGCCACTAAGCAGGTGCCTGGCACGCCTGAATTTCGCGGCGGTTATAGCCGCCGCTAATTAAATATCCCTTAAAATCGCTGCTAAAGTTACCAAAAACCACCGTAAAATGAGGTACAATGACGCTTTTCTTTGACCGCCGCGAAATGCATAAAACCGCCGCTAATAGATTGTCGACGCCAAGTTTAGTGGCGGTTTCTGTAAACCGCCGCTAATAGGCGGTTCTCCTATAGTGCTACACATATGTAACCCATGTACCAACTAGAGACACGTCCAAGTAGTGAAGAGGGACCACACACAGTGTGGGTCCCATCACACGTCGTTTACAAATTGGCCTCTTTAGAGCGACCTTCAAACCTCTGTATCTCCTTCATTTGAACTCGGATTTTTTCCCATGAGATGTCTATCCTAAGTGTTTTTTCTCATAGAACGTGATAGTGCCCTTGAAAGTGGATTTTGAGATACAATGTGAAATGTTTCAATTTTGGAACACGCTAAGGTGACACCCGATAACATCAGCAATCATACAGAATCACCAGAGTAGTACTGGGCCTACCCTCCAACTGGTCTGAGCAGTGGTATTCCCCTATGATCTTTCTGAGTTTCCCTCCAGCTGGACTAAGCAGTGGAGTTCCTCGATGTTTCGGGCTTACTCTCCAGCTGGGCTGGGTAGTGGCGTTCCTCGATGACATCTTCCAGGCATAACCCTCTAACCGGGATGGGTAGTGTCATTTCCTTGATGACTCACCAAGCTTACCCTCCTATAGGACTGGATAGTGGCATTCCTCGGTGACCTTCCCAAGTGGTACCCTCCAGTTGGGTTGGGTAGTGGAATTTCATGGTGACTACTAGAGTAGGAACCTCCTATTGTACCAAGGCACGGAATCCTCTCCAAAACTGGTAACCCCTCTATTGTGTGTCATAGTGATGAGGCGTGATTTGACATACCTTTTGACTCACAAGAAATAGAGACGTTTTCCCCACCGAGATGCATTCCTGTGATGTGAACTAAAACAGTGTGGGAGAGTTATTGTCGCCCAAAGTGGATAGTATCGAGGTGTGGGGATTGAATCCCTTAAACTGGTGTGTCCTAGGCAGACACGTGAGATGCTAGGCATCAAAGATAGACTTATCTTGGAACTGTTGGCTACTCATCTTCTTGGGATGAGCTATGAGATGAAGATCCTCTTACTTTCTCGTTTAGTCTTCTTAACTGAGAATATATATATCATGTTTCATTACACACTCCTTGGGTTTTGGTTACACTCCTTATAGAAAAGGCTAAGACGCGTGGGGTATACTACATGCTTTTTGTATCTAGATTCTCATGGTTGGACAAGCCTACTCTCCTACTATAGGTATCAAAGACTCGATGAGAAGTTCATATTCTCACCGTTTAGAGATACTTGTGTTTGGATGAGTTTACTTTCACTCTCTTATTGGGTTGAGTTTTAGTCTTTTATTGTACCTTTTTCTATCTACTACTTTCCTCTTCATTTTTATCTCTTACTACTCCCCCTTCACCCTTTTTGAAGCATTCTAATGGGTATGTATATACTCACATCTGCATGGAATTTTCCCAACACATGTCATGTCTTTTGTAGATGGATCATAGGTCAATTATGACTTCATAAGAGCTTAGGGATATAAACTGCTTGGACCGTATACAATGGTCATAGCTTGGGATACAGGAGTTAGGCTCTCAATTGTTTACTCTTTTCCAGTTTTGTTAGGTTAGGACATATTTATGGGTGGGTGTGTATTTTTTTTCCTTTTTCTTTTCAGTCTATACTATCATACTTCATACTGTTTAGAGCTCCATGCATGTTTGGTTTATTTATAACAGTATTGCATCTTCTATTTTTTTCCCTCTACACTTTTTCAATGAGTTGTCTGTGTGTGTGTGTAGGTTCTTAGGAAAATTCCTCACCGAGTTTATTTGTGCCTTCATCACTTGTCACCACCCCCTGACCTATGGAGGTGGGTTTGGGATAGTTGGGGCTCGAGCCCTGGCTTGGGTCAGGTCGTGACAGGTTCGGCATCAAATCCTTCGAGCAATGATTGTCAATGACTTGAGACATAAAATCTCTCTTTATATTGAATTTGGTACTCATTCTATTTAATTTCAGTGTTGTGAATAATCCACGGGACATCCTTGGGCCGTATCAGGGGCTCAGATCGCTGAAAACGATGAAATTTCATCACTCTAATAATGAAAAATTTTAAATCTCTGACCCACCATCTTCTACTGCGCACCCTGATACCAACACTTTCTTGTCGTTGTAACCGTTATTTGATGTTTGGATTCATTTATAATCTTTCATGCTTTCTTCAAATAAAAACATTTCTTCCCTTTGTTCTGGGTATTTTTAAAAAGTGTTTTAAATATAATGGATATTTCGATATCCAAAAATGTTTTTTTTCTTTTGAGTGAAAAGGATATTTTTATGATTATAATAATGAAAATGAAAGCTATCATGTGTTATGATTATGTTATGCTTATTGGAAATTGTTTATGATGATAGGTAAGTCTAATATAGCTCATAATGACATGTGAGCCTGATATAGCTCATGATGATGGGAGAGCCCGATATTAGCTTATGATAATGAGTGATCCTGATATAGCTCTCCAATGCATTGGGTAAAGGTATGGAATTAACTGGTTATAGGTTTCTCCTAAGAGATTATTAGAATTTATCAGGTAGGTTATTCCATTTTTAAGAGTGATTGTAAGAGTGATTGTAAGAGCGATATAAAAATAAAGTCTCAAGTTTCCTACATGATTTATCTATGATTTCTATGAGTTTTTATAGAAATATTATGATTTCTAAAGGTAATATAATAAGGTAATGTTTAAAGGCAAGTTTATTCTACTTCTTAAGGGTGAAATTTATAACTTTGTGAAAAAAAAATCATGAGTTTTTCATTATTGAAAAAAAACCTTTATGTGTTTTATTTTACCTTTAAGATTTCTTATGAAATGTTTTATGAAAATATTTTGGTAGTGGTGATGATTTCTTGGGTAAGAAAATATTTTTTTATCTCAAACTTTATTATGAAAAGGGAAAATTTTTATAATGTGTATTCATGGGAAAACCGGTTTCTTTCTTTATTTTTATGTCTCTTACTGATCTTTTGTACTCATATCATATTTTCAAATATTTTTCATAGGGTTTAAGGATGAGTAGGTATAAGGATAAGGTTAATATGAAAATTGTGAAGATATGTCATGAAAAACAAACTTTTTATATCTTAAAAGTTTTTTATTGTGGGAAAATAGATACTTAGTGAAAGTGTCCACTTTGTGATGTGATATTTTATTATGTAAGGGTGATTACCTAATTATCTAAAACTCTAATACTAAAAGATCTTTGGGAATGCAAGAAAATGAATTTATTCCTAAAGATACAATTTACGGATTATTTATGGTCGGGTCCTTATAATTGGTATCAAAGTGAAGGTTTAAATAATTTTAGTGATTAGGATAATATAAGTAAATACCCTTAATAGATTCTAATATATAGTTATCATGATATATCATTTGAAGATTACCATATTTCTTTATCTAAACTATGTCTTCTCAAAAAAAATCAATAGAGGAAACAGGGAATCTAAAGTAGGAAGGTGCTAAGAGAATAATATCCTTCCAAATCATCAACCTACAATGGTTGGAATTGGAACTTAAAAGTTTTTTTATGTGATGGATCAGTTGATGTGAGCTGTAAATGGTGGTGGAATCCACGCTAGAGAACAACTAAATTTACCAAAGAGGAACATGTCAATAGTGGATCAATTTATGAGACTGCACCATCCAATATTTTATGGATCTTCTGGCCCAGTGGTAGCTGAGGGGTGGATTAAAGCTCTGGAAAAGATATTCGAATTCATGGTGGTCAATGGTTAATAATACTAGATAAAGATAATATATTGAAATCATGTAAAGGTATACATTTAGGAATCTTTTCCTTGAGAATTATTTTTCTATGGTTTTTCGTCTTAGGATAGAAAATAAACTCATGGAATTGAGGCAGAGGGAGGAAGATTCAGTGGTCATGTATGGAGAAAACTTTACCCAATTGGAAAGGTACGTGCCAAATTCTATCTAGGATATTGATAGTAAAATTAATTAGTTTTTCTCAAGATTAAAGTCAAGATACTGAAGAGCATTAGTCTATCACGAATTTAAAATTTATGAAAAACTTGTTCGTCGTGCTGAGAAGGTAGAAATGGAGTTTACTGATGATCATATTTCATACGATAATAAGAACAAAAAGAGGTGTAAGTGGTAGAAAATTGGGAAGAATCCATTGAATAAATCTAAATATAAGAAAATCAAGTTTCCAGTTTGTGATAGATGTGGTAGAAAGCACTCTGGGAAATGTCTTATGAAATCCGAGAAGTGCTTCTGATGCAATAAATTTGAGCATATGGCTATTGATTGCAATGAAAAGGATATTTATGGTGATAAGACAAATTTTTATAAGAAGACAGTAAGATGTTTTAAACATAATGATATGGGTCATTATGCAGATGCGTGTATTAAGAAGAGCATGAATGATAGGAATCAGAAAGACTATAAGAAGAAGGGTGTCTTCAAATCCTTTAAAAATACTTCGAAAGATGTTGGGTCATTGAATGAAGTGGTAACAGGTATATTATTTATTTATTCAGATTATGCTAATGTCTTTTTTGATTCAGGATCTACATATTCTTTCATTAATGAGAGATTTTCTAGAAAAATGAAAATTTTACATCAAGAAATGAAGTCATAAATTTTGAAAAAAAAACACTCGAGGGTGGTATCTAAGCAACAGGAATTTACAAAGATCTTCATGTTACCATCTATGGAAGGGTTTCACTATAAACCTTGTTGTCTTTACCACTATAGAATTTTATGTTATTTTGGGTATGGATTGGATTTCAATTTATTATGCTAAGATAGATTGCAGAGCCAAAGAAGGTATTCTCTGAAATGAGTTTCATTTTGTATATAAGAATGAATTCACACATATGATAACATATTAAGAATATGAGAAACTTTTAAAGATGGAAATAAAAGTTATATTGCTTATATTGTTGGAAATAAGGGAATTATTTAGATTAATGATGTGGTGGTAGTAAAAGAATATCTGAAAGTTTTCGTAATGAGTTGTATGGTATTATACCTAATCCGAAAGTTGAATTTACTATTGACTTATTGTTTGATGCTAATCCAATTTCAAGACCCATTTATCAAATAACCCCTAAATACTACCTCTGATAGGCCACAGTTTAGTGACTAGCATCAAATGTATAAAAATCTCATGAAATGGGAGGTATTACCCTTTATAATAAAATAGGATCAGGAGATAAGATGAATCATCCACAAGCAATTCCATAAAATAATATAAAAAGAAACCAAAACCATCTCATAATGCACCATATCATAATGCATGTATAAATAAAACAAGTACTGATAAAAGTCTCTAAAAGTAAATACCCAAAGGAAAAGCTAAAACAGTGACATGACTATCCAAAGGTCTAAGCTAGTAATGTCTCACATGATCCACATAGTCCTCCTGAAAACCTAAAAATCATATTATATGCATAGGGTGAGAATACAATTATACTTAGTAGGAAAACCAAAGTCTCTCATGTACATGTGAAAGAAGCATATTAATGCACTTGTGAGAAAACAACAGAACCAACAGTACCTAAACAGGTCAACTATCCATCCCAACCTGTAGCACCCCCAGTTTCAAGTACTTGCCTTTTATTTATTTATTTTAAGTATATAGTGTTCGGGTTAAGTTTTGGGAGGTTCTGAGGAGTTTTGGAGTGTTTTGGGGGATTTTATAGAGGTTCATGGTTTGATCAAAGTTAGTAGAAACCATGAAACACCTCCTAAGAAACCATGAAACTGAAATAGTGGGCACTAGGTAGGCACACAGTTTGTCCAAACCCTACAGTCACCCAAGAGAAACTATTCAAAGCTGGACATAGAGGTTTAGAGAATTTGTGCATGGTTTTTCTAACCATGTGAGCCAACCATGCGAGGTGGGCTTGGAGGTAGTGGCTAGTGCACAGTTTGCGCACAGTTTTCCTAGTTGTGCACCCTAACCATGCACCGTTAAAAATTAGATCTGAATTTTGTGGATCTAATCTGAATCACCTCCTAAACAACTTTTCCCCCCTAATTAGTCATAACATGAATTCCTCTTACTCCCAAGGCTATGGAGACCATTCCTCTTGATCCATGAGAAAATATGAGGTGAATCTAGGTGCATTAGAGGACGATTTTATTGGTAAGTGATCGTTCTTGGTGGTTTTCCTTAGTTTTCTTCTTCTTCCATCTCTTGGAAACATGGATCTAATCCTTTTGGGATAGATCTATATTTTTTGATGTAAATAATGATGAGATGTGATGGTTTTGGTTGAAGGGAACAAGATCTAAGGTCAAATCTTAAAGTTTCAATCTAGTTTGTTAAAGAATTTGTGTCGTTCTTCATTTTCATCTAAGTTTTGAAGTAAGTGGCTTCACTCTCGACACCTCTTAGTTAGAAATTGAATGAATTATTTCAAATTGATTTAATTGATTTAATTGAATTGTGAAATTTATATGTGAAGTTACTAGAAACCCTCTTTAATGATGGTTTGTGGAATTGTGAAAATTTGTTGTTTGTGGAAAGTGCAATTGGTTACATGGTTTTAAAATGATGATTTTAAAATGGGTGTTTGGTTTTGATTTGGAAAAAGTTTATATAAATGTTTTCAATAAAAGTACTTTTTATTGAAATGATTTGGCATAATTGTTTTTACATGGTATTTGGCATAAACTGTTGATGTGTGTTCATTTTCATTAACGTGACCATGTGGAAGGGGTGTGTATCATTGGGGTACTTAGTGTCTGGTTACCTTATAACGACTTGGTAGATCAATGAGAGACCACTCATGAGTATGGAACTATCACTTGGGAATGCATGTGTGGATTTGTGGGATGGATTGGGTTATGCCAAATGGATTTGTAAAATGGTTTGAAGGACTTATTTGGTTGTTTTCCTTGAAAAAAAATTTGGTTTAAAAATTTTTTGGTTAGAAAACTATATTTTATTTGATATAAACTACTTTAAATTGGTTTAAAATGGTTTACATAAATGTTCTAACATGTTATATCTTAGTGGTGTGAGTAGGTAAGTCATTGGGGAAATTCTACTGAGTTTTATACTCACCCCCTGCTTGGGAACTTTGGTACGTTTATAGATATTATATATCGAGACACAGGTAAAGGAAATGTATCCCAGTATTTTAGTGATGCATCATGATATCATGGGCAGGGATTATTGAGTTGGAGCTTAGAGCTTGTTGAGAGTTGTTATTGGATGTCTTGGTTGTCTTTGATTTGTTGGTTTTGGATTTCTCTTTTTTACTCTGATATGGTTTGTGGTTGTAGTTTGGTTTTATTGTCGGTTAGTTATACTTTCAGTTGTATTACATTGTATTCATGCATCATATAGTGGTTGTTTGGATATATTTATATTGGTTTGGTTGTATTATTTTAAAAGGAAAAATCATCCCCCGATTGTTTATGAAGCTCTTGGAATTTATTGTCAGCCTTTGGCATCTTGAGGATGTCACCTAAGGCCTAGTAGCACCCACATCCTCCTCCCAAGACAATGAGTGAGGGGTGAGATGTTACAAATGGTATCAGTTTGTTCGATCCTGGAGTTAAAAATATTTGTTGTTGATTCCTTGAGTTGGATTGGTATCAAGAAGATAGGATCGTCGGAACTTGAAATGTAGAGCATAAAGAGGTGTAGTTAACCTATTTATGTTTAACTTCAAGTTATTAGGGAGTTGGGTACATGAGTGTTTTAAGACACTTCTTAGAGTTGTAACCTCGTCGTCATGGGTTTAAGCTGATGAGAAGAGCATGAAATGTATTGATAGAAATTCCTTCAAGGACACATGACTATAATCTTCTGGGTTTTCGTGTTGAGATGATGTCTTCTATTTTGAATCTTCAAATTCCTCTTGGCCAAAGAAAATGTCATAAATTTATGCGCAAAGCGTGTTCTATAACCATCAATGGGGATGAATTGAGTTGGGATTTCTCTATGCTTGAGATGGATGTTCATGACATAATCCTTGGTATAGATTGGTTGACAATGTTCAAAGCTCACATCGATTTTTATACCTGAAGGGTTATTTTTACAACTGATGATAGTGTCAAGCATCTCTTTAGAGGAGATCAGAATGTAAAGTCAAGTGCAACAGACTTGTTGGAACTAGCGGTTGGGGTTATTTTTACAACTAATGATAGTGTCAAGCATCTCTTTAGAGGAGATCAGAATGTAAAGTCAAGTGCAATAGACTTGTTGGAACTAGCGGTTGGAACTATCCCATACTAAGAATCATTGACCTTGGTATCAGGGGATGATATCATGGATAGCGGTTTTCCAACAATTGTTGATCGGTTTTTCCCAAGAATTTCTTATGGTTTCCACCCACAAGAGAAGTGAAGATTACAATTGATCTCTTACCAAAGACCAGTCTTATCTCATTTCTATCTTATTGGATGGCACCAACAGAAATAAAAGGATTGAAGTTTAGTAGGAGGAGCTAGAAACCAAAGGGTTCATTCAGCCTAGTATCTTTGTGGGCAGTATCGGTTTTGTTTGTGAAAAAAAGGTGTATGGAACTATTCAGCTATGTATGGGTTGTCGTAAGCATAACCAAGTTATGATAAAGAATCGGTATCCACTTCCACACATTGATGATTTGTTTAATCAATTGAGGAGAGCCCAGTGATTCTCTAAAATTGACTTGTGTTTGGGATATCACCAATTGTGGGTTCAAAAGGAGGATATTCTGAAGACATCTTTCAGAAGTAAATATGGACATTATGAGTATGTGGTTATGTCTTTTGGTCTTACAAATGCACCAGCAGTCTATGGTATGGATGAATCGGATATTTCAAAGATATCTAGATTCTTTTGTGGTAGTGTTTGTGGATAGAATATAGGTGTATTCAAGGAAAAGAGTTGAGCATGACCAACACTAATAGATAGTGTGGGTATCTTGTGGGATCATCATTTGTATTCCAAACTTTCAAAGTGTGGTTTTTAGATATAATAGGTATGTTTCTTTGGTCATGTAATCTATGAAAAATGTGTTTTGTGGATCCAGAAAAGATAAAGACTATGATATCTTAGAAACTATCAAAGAATGTCTTTGAGATACGTAGTTTTCTTGGCTTAGCTGGTTATTACTGATGCTTTGTTCATGACTTTCCACAACTAGTTTCACCAATGACAACTTTGACAAGAAAAGGTGTTCCATTTCAATGGAATGATGAATGCTAGAAGTCTTTTCACGAGCTTAAAGTTTCTTTACATTGGCACCAATCATGATATTGTCAGAATCAGGACAAGGCTATGTGGTGTATTGTGATGCTTCAGGATCAGAGTTGGGATGTGTTCTAATGCAAGGAGACCGTGTTATTGTTTATGACTCACAATAGTTATAGTTGCATGAGAATAACTACCCAAAACATGATTTGAAATTAGATATTGTAGTTCATGCTTTGAATAATTGGTGTCATTAACTATTTGGTGAGAAATTTACGGTGTTTACGGATCATAAGAGTTTGAAACACATTTTCTCACATAGATTTGAATCTAAGACAAAGAAAATGGATGGAGTATATTTAAATGTTTAACTTTGACTTGATGTATACAATGGGAAAAGTCAATTTGGTGGTGGATGCATTAAGCAGGGAGTTGTATAGCTAGTTAGAAAAAAAAGGATTTAGACTAGTGGCAGCTGATGTCGGTGACAGTCGACAAGCACTTGGATTGTGAACACCGAAGTAGTGTTGCAGTTTTCTCTCTGATTTCTTTTGTTCCTGATTTGGTTGAAAAGGTTAAATAGACACAGACATCCAATTATGAATGTGTTTTTATGAGGTCAAAACTAAATGGTGGGGAGACCATTGAGGGATAGAATCTGGATGGGAGTTCAATTCTGTGGTTTCGAGATCGTATGGTCATACCTATGGATTATTAGGAACAACTTCTTCATGGTTACCACTATTTGAGATGGGTTGTTCATCCTGGAATACAAAAGATGTATAAGGTGTTGAAAGAACAATTTTGGTGGGTTGGCGTGAAAAGAAAAGTGGATGAGTTTGTTATGATATGTCTCACCTTTCAGTAGGTTAAGGTGGAGCACCAGTGGCTAGAAATTATGTTGCAGTCTATACATATTCCTGTTTGGAAATGGGAACATATAGTTATTGATTTTTTTACAGGTCTCTCAAGGACAGTTCGGAAACATGATGTCGTGTGGGTGATAGTGGATCACCTCACAAATTCAGATCATTTCATCCTTATTCATGAATCTCATGCGGTGGAGGACTTGTCAAAAATCTATATCTGAGAAGTGGTAAAGAGGCATGGTGTACCAGTTTCAATTGTATCAGACCGAGATTCATGGTTTACGTCTCATTTCTCAAATTCCTTACAGCAAGACTTTGGGACTAAGTTGACTATGAGCATGGCGTATCATCCTCAAAATTATGGATAATCTGAAATGACGATATAAACGTTGGAAGACATGATTCGAGCTTGTGTAATAGATTTTAGTGGCTCATGGGAGGAGCACATACTGTTAGTGGAGTTCTCATATAACAACAGTTATCATACCTTGATACATATGGATCATTTTGAAGCATTGTATGGGTGTCCTTTCCATTCTCCATTTTGTTGGGTGGAAACGGGTGAGACTTCATTGGTTGGATCAAGCCTTGTGCAAGAGACAACAGAGAAGATTCGATTGATCAGGAAAAGAATGGAGATGTCTCAGAGTCTTCAGAAATTATATGTAGATTATCGTCGATGTTTGTTGTCGTTTGAGGTGAGTGATCATGTGTTCTTGAGAATCTCTCCAAGACTTAGGCATCATCATTTTGATAATCATGACAAGTTATATCCTCGATACATATACCCTTTTGAGATACTTGAATTGGTTGGTGAGGTGGCATATCGATTATTATTTCCACCAAGGTTCGGTTCAGTGCATAATGTGTTTCATGTATCTTAATTGAAAAAGTATCAACCCCATCCTAACTATGTGATTTGATGGGATCACGTTGACCTAGATCCAGATGCTACGTTGGTTCATGTGCTAGTGCGGATTGTGGATAGGAAATGGAAATTATTACATGGGAAAAGCATCAGTCCAAGGGGGGTTTATGGAAACATGTTCTGATTCTGGAAGAAACATAAGAGCGTGAAAAGGAAATGGTTGAGCAATGGCCCAAACTCTTTCAATCCAATGGTGGTTTTTTACTTTCTGTGGATGGAAAGGTCAATGGTGGGGAGAATGTATCATCCCCAATTTCAGGTACTTGACCCTTTATTTATGTATTTTAAGTATATAAAGTGTTTGTGTTAGATTTTGGGGGGTTTGGAGGAGTTTTAGAATGTTTTTTGGACTTTTTGGAGGTTCTTGGTTTGAGAATGGTTAGTAAAAACCGTACAACACCTCCTAGGAAACCATGCAACTGAAATAGTGGGCAGTGGGTAGGTGTACAGTTAGGCTCATGGTTTGGTCAAACCCAGTGGTCACCCAAAAGAAACCGTGCAAGGCTGGATAGAGGGGTTTAGCATGATTGGTGCATGGTTTTTCTAACCTTGTGTGCCAACCATGCAAGGTGGGTTTGGAGAGAGTGTCTAGTGCACGGTTTGCGCATGGTTTGCCTAAATGTACGCTCTAACCGTTCACCATGAAAATTAGATCCGGGTTTTGTGGATCTAATCTAAATCACCTCTTAAACCACTCGTTTTTTCTTAATCAGGTCATAACCCAAATTCATCTTCCTCCCAAGGCTGTGGAGACCTTTCTCTTGATCTGAGAAATTTGGAGGCAAATCAAGGTGCGTTGGAAGACGATTTTGTTGGTAAGTGATCGTTCTTGGTGGTTTTCCTTAGTTTTCTTATTCTTCCCTCTCTTGGAAACATATATCTAATACGTTGGGGATAGATCTATGTTGTTTGATATCCATAATGATGTGATATGATGGTTTTGGTTGAAGGGAACAATATCTAAGGTCGAATCATGAAGTTTCAATTTGGTTTGTTGAAGAATCTATGTTGTTCTTCATTTTCACCTAAGTTGCAAAATACGTGCCATCACTCTCGACTCCTCTTAGTTAGAACTTGAATACTTGATTTCAAATTGATTGAATTTCTTGAATTGAATTGTCAAATTGATGTGTGAAGTTGTTGAAAACCCTCTTTAGTGATGGTTTATGAAATTGTAAAAATTGTTTGTTTGTGTAAAGTGTAATTGGTTACATGGTTTTAAAATGATGATTTTAAAATAGGTGTTTCATTTTGATTTATGGAAATGGTTTGTAGAAATGTTTTCAATAAAAGGATTTTTTTATTGAAATGATTTGGCACAATTGGTTTGGCATAGTATTTGGCATAAATGGTTGGTGTGTGTTCATTTTCATTGACATGACCCTGTGGAAGGGGTGTATGTCATTAGGGAACTTGGTATATGGTTACCTTGTGAAGACTTGGTAGATCAACGAGAGACCGTTCATGAGTATGGAAATATCACCTGGGCATGCATGTGTGGATGTGTGGGATGGATTAGGTTATGCCAAATGGATTTGTAAAATGGTTTGAAGGACTTGTTTGGTTGATTTCCTTGAAAAATTGTTTGGTTTAGAAATTTTTTGGTTGAAAAAATATTTTGGATTTGATATAAAGTGTTTTAAATTGGTTTAAATTGTTTTATATAAATGTGCTAACATGTTCTATCCTAGTGGCGTGAGTAAGGAATTCATTGGGGAAATCCTGCTAATTTTTATACTCACCCCCTTCTTTTGGTGTGTTTGCAGATATTGTATATTGAGACACGGGTAAAGGAAAGGTATCTCATTTCTTTAGTAATGCATCATGATACTTTGGGCATGGATTATTGAGTTGGTTCTTGGAGCTTTTTGGGAGTTGTTGCTGAATGTATTGGTTGTCTTTGAGTTGCTGGTTTTGGTTTTCACTTTGTACTCTGATATGGTTCATGGTTGTAGTTTGGTTTTGTTGTCAGTTGATTATATTTTGAGTTGTATTACATTGTAATCATGCATTATATAGTATTTGTTTGGCTATAGGTATATTGGTTTGGTTGTTTTATTTTCAAAGGTAAAATCATCCCCCAATTGTTTATCAAGGTCTGGCATTTATTGTCGGCCTTTGGTGTCTTGAAGATGTCACCTAAGGGGATGTCACCTAAGGTCTGGTAACACTCACCCCCTCTTCCCAAGCCAAAGGGTGAGGGATTGGATGTCATACAACTTCATCAAAGCATGCTCGCCAAATAACGCAAGCCAAATATAATAACAAAATAAGAAGCATATCGATAAAGGGTGTCCTGCATAGCTTTCCAACTAATTTTTCGCTCTCACACCCCAACGTCGTACATCCTAGTGCTTCAATCTATTATGAATAACATATATCACCACCCCACAGCAAGGTCACATCACATCACACTCGCACACACCTAGTTCACCTCCCCACAACACGATCACATCTCGTCTCGTCCGAAGACACCTAGGTCATCATATCATAACTTTCATAACCAAAGTATTAGGGTGTCGTTAACATAAAGGACATCAACCCTGTGCCCTTCTCCTACCATGTAGGACCCCCATCATATGTTTCCCCATAGAACAATTACATCACATATCACCAAAAGACACTTGGGCCACCGCCCCACATCACGGTCATATCTCATCACGCCCGAAGACACCCTGGTCGTAACCTAATGCACTATCAGACCTCCGGTCATCGTAGCTTGTACATATCTACTCACGTGGAAGAGAAAGCAGGAGAGAGCGGGTAACTGGTAATCTATCCTCATCGCCAGAACGTTGGGAAAAATACCCCCCCCCCCCGTGTGAATATACAGATATGGTCACATAGTGCTCAATGCAGGTAGGGTGTATATAGAAATCACAAGAAATATACAAGTATATACATATAGTCACACACAAATCCAACCTATGGGTTCAAAACAAAACACTAACCAAATCGCAACATCCCCACTTTTGTTGTCACCTCTAAATACATAACACCACACAAGCCACAAGACACATTGCACATTTCCAACCAATTCCATCATTCGAACCATTTGTTTTGTTATTTTTCAACAACCGCATTTAACCGCACATCCCATCATTTATTTGTTCATTAATCATTTTCATTTTATTAATCAAACCAAACCCCTGCTATTTCATCCATTATTAACCAATTATTTCATCACTACCCGAACATCTAACACAACAAAACCACATATCACAAACAGCTCGTCATCCCTATCAAACCATCACCTCATCTTCCCAAAAGCATGGTCTCACAAACCATCACCTCGCCGCCCCAAAGCACAACCTCACAAACTCATCACCCCACATACTCCAACCACACATCGCAACACATCACCAAAACATTTTACAGATTTAACAGAGTTTTTATCACATTTCACTTCATTTTAGGGGCGTTATCACATAAGAGATAAATCTTGGGGTAACCATTTCATTATCCAAATATAGGTGATTAGTTGATTTCTCAATTAGGGTGATATCACAATAACATGCAATAAGGTTTCCATATCACAACAAATACAACACAAGCAAAGGCTCCCAACATGCATGATTTTCAGCGGGGCATCAAGTCCGTCAATTCACAATATCAAGATATAATATCAAAGCTGTAAAAACATGTGGACCAAACCACTTTCCCATTCAATTTCAACTAACCGATTAATTTATCTTGATTAGACCTACACAACCATCCCCCATAGATAAACAAGAGTAAACCTCTCATGTGTGATATACAAAAGTGAGAAACGAGGGATACCCTACCTCAAAGAAGTATTATCAACTCATTGCACACCGAAGGGCGAAGAAGATACGCCCACAAACCACAACTGTACACAAAACCCACGGATCAACCTACACTGCAGCCAAGGATTATCAAAAACATAGCTCAACTCGCAACTCAAACCAAAAATGCACCACCGCAACGAATCCCCAGAGAAGAATGGAAGGAAAACCATAGGGAAGAGAGAACTCACCACGGATCGCCAATGGGGATCCATCAAAATCAACATATCAAGGTGAGATGAAAGGGGTTGAAGATCCTTTGAGATCCATCTAGGGTTCGCCCAAAATGAGAGAGAAAATGGGTACGACCGAATGAGGAGGGTTTTGGATGAAATATCTATTTAAAACCTGGAACTCGACACTTCCACGGTGAGGAACACTCTCATGGCGTTTAATTCAAAAGTTTTCCAAAATTAAAACTTTCACTGAAATTGATGTCGCCACAACCTGATTTAATTACACATCGTGGATTCACCTTTCACGATGTGAATTTGTTTCACAGTTCCTCCATCATTGCACATAGGCCGTGAAATCATCTAGAAACACAAATTATGAACCGCCAATTCATGTCGTGAATCTCTTTCACAATGTGAACCTCCTGCAGCAGCACTCCTGTAGCTCCAGCCTCCACTAAAAACTCTCGAAGCCTCCCTTAAACACCTCCAACCACCAAAAATGTAAAAGTAGTTAGCCGAAAAGGCATGGGTCATTACATCATTTATATAGAGTAAAGTGTGAAATATATTATGATCATAAAAGTTTGAAGTTTATATTCACTCAAAAAGAGTTGAACATTAGACAGAGAAGATGGATGAAATTAATAAAGGATTATAAATGCACAATTTATTACCATCTAGGTAAATCAAACATAGCAACCGATGCTTTGATTCGGGAAGATAATGTTATATTAACCATGTTACATTTGGAACATGACCTTTTGGTTAATGATTTGATGAATGTTGGCTGAGAAATTATGCATGCAAGAACTCCCTCTTTTTCATTTCAGGTGTCAGTACAATTATCTTAATCATACAGAATTAAGTAAGCTCAAAAGGAGGATCATGTTTTATAGGGAAATGTAGAATCGTTCAAGAAGGATAAGTTTCCAGAATCTAATATTGATAAAGAAGGTGTTTGAGATTCAGAAAAAGTTTGTGTTTCACGTGACTCCCAGTTGAAGAAAGAACTATTGAGTGAGGCCCATAGATCTTCATTTTTTATTCATCATGCCAGCATAAATATGTATAGAGACCTTTGGGAACATTTTTTATAGAAGGGAATGAAGATAGATATTACTGATTTTACTATGAAATGTTTAACTTGTCAACAGGTTGAAGCCGAACAATAATTATCGAAGGGAATGCTTCAATCCTTCCCAATGTCAGAATGGAAATGGGTGAATTTATCCATGGATTTCATGGTGGGATTATAAAATACATCTCAAGGTAACAATGAAATTTGGGTAATTGTTGATCAATTAACTAAATCTGCTCATTTTCTTCTCATTTGAGATAATATGTCTTTGAATCAACTTTGTAACGACCCAAAATTTTATCAATCGAATTTCCCTTCTTATAATCAAGTTATATAGTATAAAACACATACATCACATAACTTAATAAAAACATTTTCATAAATTAAGAATGAAATAAGTGGTACTTATAAAAATTAAGAAACATATATCAATGGAACAGTAACTTAATTGTTGGAATGGTAATGTGATCATTAGGAATTAAAACCAGTCAATAGAATAGTAACATCACTAATGAAAGTATAAATAAAATTTAGGTATCTTATGAATGAAAATATAATATATTTATATCATGTAATAAGTAAATAAATGTTTTAAAAATGATAAATTAAGTATTGATATTTTTGTGAAATGTAAATATTTATTTATAATTTTATAATTAATATAATGATTTAAAAGAAAATTTATTTTCATAAAATAGATTCATAAATTAATATTTTGTTGTCTTATGATTATAAGATAATTTTATGACTTTGATTAATTTTTCAGTGTTATAAAATTAATAATAATTATAAAATCGGTATTTTTTGAATAAATGATGATTTTAATTAAAAATTAAATTTCCCATATTTAGAAAATTATTTTCATAAAATGGAGTCCATTTTTGAAATTTACACATCAAAAAAATGGTTAGAGTGAATTTTTTAGATTTTTTTAAAATATTTGATTTTTTAGTGAATAGTGAAATACGGTAATTTATGGTATTTAACATTATAAGTAAATCAAATGAATTTTTTAGTCATGGTTGAGTCATGAATGATGTAAGTGGTCATTATCTCAAACTCACATGCTCTAGTTACTATACTTAGTCACAAGAATCAATACTATTAATAGTCTTGAGCCAAAATAATAAACAAATGAATAAAATAATCAAAACACCTCTCTCCTCTCTCACTATAAATATCACTCATCGCCACCTATTCTCCTCACATATTCTAATCCTTGAACCTTTCTTTTATTCTATTCAATTCCACCCTAAAACCATTTCCCCACGTTCTGGTCTTGCTGGTCTCACCAAAATATCATTTCCAAGTGTCTTTAGGAGGTTCTCAAGGAGACGAAACTCAAGAGGTAAAACTCTTCCTCTCTCTTTTAACTTCTTTTATTTTCTTATCCTTTCCTCACCTCCCTTTTCCAAAGTAACATGATAACTTCAGTATCATATATAGATTGGAATGTTATTGTGTAAATGGAATATCCATCATCAAATCTCTTATCCTCTTCTTTTGTTCTAAAAATGAAAACATCGTCCATAAGGTGTCGATGTACCACCTTCGTGGATGATGAGTTCTCTTTTTTCATTACCACCTTCAAGGCTGGTCATAAAACCATTTTTATGGTTAAATCAGATTATAATATGTGTATTATAACTTATTTAATGTTCTGGAAGTAGTTTATAAACATATTATTAAATAAAATAGTATTAATTCGTGATGGTCATAAAAACCGCCAAAATAAAATAATTATTTTTTTCATCAATGTTTTATCTAATGAATCACCTCACATTGAAAAATAAAATGATATATGAGACTATTTAAATTTATGAAAATAAATTAATACCATCTTATTCCAGTTCTGAAATTTTTCTTCCATTTAACAAGAACTTTCATAATTATACACAAACAAACCAACCATGAAACCATGAAATGAACACTCCCAAAACGACGAAATTAAACACTATAAGTTAACAAAATGGTCATAAATGAACCTAATAAAATTATAATAAATTGAACACATATAAAATAGTTTCTAAATTAATTAATTAATATATTTAATTTGATTATTAAGGATATTAAGTACAAGTACAGAACACTTTCGGACATAAGGTAAGGGATTATCTTCGAACCTCCAAATTATCTTTGGCTTACGCTTTCTCTCTCTTTACCCAAATATAATTCTTAATTCTTCTTATGTACTCCTACATTCTGTGTGTATGTTCCAAACATATGTACCTAGCTCAATTCTTCTATCTTGACGGGAAAATACATGTTTTATAAGGTTCTCTTTTCAATTCCTCCTAATAAGAAAGCTCGATTAAAGGAAACTTTCCAATTTATTACTCATTTTCAAGTACACTCTATAATCTGTTTTAAGCCACCAATATTTTTCTAAAATCACTCTTTTTATCATGAAAAACTATCTTAGTTCATTTTTGGTTTTATGAAAATAATTTTGTCTTTTTCCACTTTAAAAACACTTATATTTTCCCTTAAATCGTACTAAATTGGCTCATTTCTAAAAATTTCTTAAACACTCTTTTTATATGTTTTCACTTCAAATTGGACATCATTTATCATCATCTCTACCTATTTTTCCCTTATGAATGTTCATGTATGTTCTTAATCCATTCTTTCATGAACATCATTATGATACACCCATTGTTTATGTCTTATGACACGATTATGATACTTGTTTCTTTCTATGGGTAGACCTTATGTTTATTCCTTATGTTTGATTTTTCATGTGGCACACATATGCATAAACATGTTATTATGAGTGCACTCAGATAGCACTCTAATGCATTAGGTAATGTTTAGTCTCATGAAGCATCATGTTGGGACAGGGAGTAAACTTGATTCCTTTATGGGACTTTGTCCACCATGTGATATAGTATTGGCAGTTAGCTTTGACCCATGTTTATGTCATGTTATATACTGCTGCCACATTCAAATGTTTTCATGATTACATGATTTCATGTTCTATATGTTATACTTCTATATATTTATTCATGTTTCATGCCTTTTTATGTCATCATGTTATGCATTCTAACTCATGTGTTATGCTTTATTTTTATGTTTATTCTCTTACTGGGATTTTTAGCTCATCTCTTTTGTCTATTTATTCCTCAGGTTATTCTATGCAGATATAAGAGCTCAAATGAAGTTAAGAGCTCATTATGGATGATTAATATAAATATTTTTTATTTCATTTCCGTGTTTTTAGTTTTATATACCTAATCTTCCAAAGGCACTAGACTTTACGATTCTTGGTTTGTATTTAATGGTAAATTATACTTAGTCATGTAATGATATGTTTAAAAGGGTTAGGGTCTCTATAGTTGGTATCATATCACGGTTTAGTTATTTTTTGAGATTAGGACTAGAAAACTTTAGTAATAACCCTATGGATAATTCTATCACCATGAATAACTTAGATTGAAACTTAGGTAATCACAAGATAGGATATACTTTACATTTACAAGTTTATCCTTCTATGTTCAATGTTTCCTTTTTATATGCTAAGTATTCAAGACCCCCTAATTGTACTTTTTTTAGTCAATGGCTGAAAATAGGAAAGCATGTGCCAACAGTCAATGTGATAGGCAATGTAATGATTTCCCTAATGAAATTTCAAATCTGATGGGAATGAGAAATCAAAACTTCATGACAGTACTTTTTCAACTGTATCAAGTTATGAATAATAACTTGAATCGTGTAGACCACTATCCTCCTAAGAAAGTGAAAGTTGTGATTGAATCCTTTATGCGACAAATGCCTCCCATATTTAGTGGATCTTTCGATCTCATCATCGTGAAACAACGGATTAACATCATTGAGAATATATTTTATGTCCTTCAATGCTCGGAAGAAGAAAAAGTCGTACTGGCAGTGTATCGTTTTGATGGGGAATCTGATCAGTGGTGGACACTGATAAAAAACACAAAGGCTAAGAAGGAAATTGATTCCATTAAATGGGAATATTTCAAGAAAATATTTTTCAATAAATTTTTTCCTCAAACTATCTGTCTTAAGAGGGAAAGGGGGATCCTCAAATTGAAGAAAAAGGAAAGACGAGTCTATCGGGGTGTATGAGACAAACTTTACAAGGCTTGCATGATATGCCTCTAGCTTTGTCATGAACATTGAAAGTAAGGTGGATCGCTTCTTTAGCAGACTAAATCCGAGTCTACGAAAAGCGTTGGTGATTCAAGACTTCGAATGCTATGAGAAGATTGTTCATTGTTCCCTTATAGTTGAAATAGAGATTGGAGACTCTTAGTGGCCTCATGGACCCAGATACAAAAAGAAGAAAATGAATTTTAATATGGTAGGACCAATAGATAAATCTCATGATGGAAAGAAAACCCAACATCCCATGTGTTAAAAGTGTGGGAAGAACCATCCTGGGAACTATCTAAGGGGAACCAGAAGATGCTTCAAATGTGGAAAAAAGGGGCATCTGACTAATAAGTGTTGAAAGGATATGAAAAATCTCACTAATGTGGAAGAAGAAATGAAGGTTCAGATCAACACTCAGCATGTAGTGCAGTGTTTCAGATGCAAGGAACATGGATATTATGTGAGTCAATGCCCCAAACCAAGGGTTGTTGGAGGCAATCAACAGCAACCTCCAGGGAAGCAAGGAAGAGCATATATTATCACTACTACTGAGGTGGAGCCTAATAATGATGTGGTGATGGATACACTGGTTATTCATACAAGAATAGAAAACGTACTATTTGATTCTCGTTCTATGCATTCTTCCATATCTTGTAAGTTTAGTATAACTATTCAAACACCACCTCAAAATATGGAGATTGAGTTATCTGTGAGAATAACAAATTGGACAATTATTCCATCCAAAGTATATAACTCCTACCTGGTTAATGTTTGTGGACAAAACCTCCCAAGAAATCTTGTCATACTTCCTTTGGTGGAGTTTGATGCTATATTGGGCATGGATTGGCTTATCTTTACATAAAGACAACATCAATTGTCGGGAAAGAGAGATCACTTTTCACATCCTGAGACATCCTCCAATTCTGTATAAGTGTAAGGAGGTGGATAAATCTCCTTCGGAATCATCATCTCAATTTTGAATATTATTGCATTATCAGCAAGCATATCTAGCTTAAATGATTGAGACAAAGAAGAGAATCATAATCGAATACATGCTCATTGTGAGAGACTACACTTATGTGCACCCTAAAGAATTGTTTGGACTTCCTTCTGACAAAGAGGTTGAGTTATCAATTGAATTTATTCCTGGATCTTTACCTATATCAAAGAAACCTTATAGAATGGCCATCATTGAGTTGGAGGAACTGAAGAAGCAGTTACAAGAGAATTTGGACATGGATTTTATACGCCCGAGTGTTTTGCCATAGGGTGTGCAAGTCCTCTTCGTCGAGAATGATAGATTGATGCGTCTCTGCATTGATTATCGTGAACTCAAAAAATCGTGATAAAGAATAAGTATCCCCTTCCAGAGATAGATGACTTGTTCAATCAACTATGTGGGGCCAAGTATTTCTCTAAGGTGGAGTTTCGGTCAGGATATCACCAATTAAAGGTGAATAAGGAAGATATTCCCAATACTGCCTTTCAAATAAGGTATGGACACTATGAGTTCATAGTGATTGCCTTCAAACTCACTAATGCTCCAAAAAATTTCATGGACTTAATTAATAGAGTCTTCAGATATTACCTCGACAAATTTGTAATAGTTTTTATTGATGATATTATGATATACTCCAAGAACAATGAGGAACACAAGGAGCATTTGAATACTATGTTAAAGACTTTACCAAGGGAAAAACTCTATGCAAAGTATAATAAATGTGAGTTATGGATGGTGGGAGTATCATTCTTTGGGCATGTTATCACCAGCAAAGGAATGTTTGTAGACCCTTCCAAGATAAAGACAATCGAAGAGTGGATCAGGCCAACATCTATAATGGAGATCTGTAGTTTCTTTGGTCTATTTGGATATTACTGATGATTTTTGAAGAACTTATCATGATTTTCAAACTCACTAACCAAGATGACTCGAAAGGGAGTAAAGTTTATATAGACCAGTGAATGTGAAGACTGCTTCAAAGAGTTGAAAAAAAAGCTTATCACTACACTAGTATTCACACTTCCAACAAGTGGGGAACTCTTTATGGTATACAATGATACTTCAAAGAAGGGATTAGGTTATGTACTAATAAAAAATGATAAAGTGATAGCCTACGCCTCAAGACAGTTGAAAATTCATGAAAAAAACTATCACACGCATGATCTAGAGTTGGCGGTTGTGATATTCGCATTGAAAATCTGACGGCATTATCTATATGGGGAGAAGTGTGAGATATATATTGATCATAAGAGCCTCAAATATATATCCACAAAAAAATGTTTAATATGCACCAGCAAAGATGGTTATATCTCATCAAAGATTACGACTGTTCAATCCACTACCATCCTGGTAAAGCAAACAAAGTAGTGGATGCTCTAAATAAAAAGGATCTTATAACTTTATCGATGATGAGAATTGAGGAGGATCCAATCTTCTTAGACCTACAAAGGATGGACATGGAAATCATTGAGGAATGAGCATCATCAATCCTTTCTCAAATGATTTTTCAACCATCCCTTATGAAGAAATTAAAGGATGCTCAAAGAAATGATGAGAAAATTCAAAAAAAGGTGGAAGATATCAGAAATGAGAAATCCTCATATTTCAAAATTGATGAGGAAGAAGTCGTAAGATTTGGATCACGACTATGTGTATCATCCAATCCAGAGATAAAGAAATATCGTTTGAATGATGCACATAGTTCAACCTTCTTTATCCACCCAGAAAGCACAAAGATGTATCGAGATCTCAGAGAACACTATTGGTGGGACAATATGAAGAAAGTGGTCGCTAAATATACATCAAAGTGTCTGGTATGTCAACAAGTGAAGGCTGAAAAAAAAATCTAAAGAAATTATGCAACCATTACTCATACCAACATGGAAATGGGAAAATATCACAATAGATTTTTTCACTTAACTTCCAAATACATTTAGAGGAAATAATGTTATATGAGTCATTGTGGGTCGTCTAACAAAGACAGCTCACTTTATCGCAATTTAAGAGGACTTCTCACTCGATTAACTTGCAAGGATATACATCATAGAAGTGGTGAGACAACATGGAGTACCACTATCGATTGTATCTGATTGAGATCCAAGATTTACCTCCAAGTTTTGGAAAAGTCTCTAATATGCTCTAAACATGAGTTGAACTTCATTTTGGCTTATCATCCTCAAAATGATGTCTAACATGAGCGGACTATTCAAACACTAGAAGACATGTTGAGAGAATATTCTATGGACTTCAAGGGAGGATGGGACCAACATCTACCTATGGTCAAGTTCTCTTACAACAATAGTTTCCACTCGAGCATCCAAATGGTTCCATATGAAGCCTTTTATGGGAAAAGATGCAGAACACTGGAATGCTGGGATGAAGTCGATAAACGTAAGCTTCTAGGACCTGAAATGGTTGAAGAAATTGTAGAAAAGGTGAAAACCATTCAGTAGCACATCAAAAAAGCCCAAAGTCGACAGAAAAGCTATACAGATAATCATCGACGAGACTTAGAGTTTGAGGTTGATGATAAGGTATTCCTCCACATATCTCCATGGAAAAGAGTCATGAGATTTGGGAAGAAAAGAAAGCTGAGTCTCAGGTACATCAGCCCCTTCGAGATTCTTGATTGTGTCGGAGTTGTGGTCTATCGACTAGCACTTCCACCAACCATGACTCAAGTACATGATTTATTCCACGTATCCCTCTTGAGAAAGTACATACCAGATCTTTCACATGTACTGAATTTGAAGGTGGTACAACTGGAGAATGACCTCCGGTATGAAGAGTAACTGGTAAAGATCTTCGACTGTAGAGATAAATTTCTACATAAGAAGACTACTCACCTAGTCAAAGTACTATGGCAAAACCATAAATATGAAGTGACAACATAGTAACCGAAGGAAACAATGAAGAAGTAACCCTGCCTGTTTTCAACTTTAAATGTAAAATGAAATTTCTATGGAAAAATTTTATAAGGGGCAGAGAATGTAACGACTCAGAATTTCATCAATCAACTCTCTCCTTATAATCATGTTATATAGTATAAAACACATACATCACAGAATAAATAAAATAGTAAACCGACCAATAAAATAGTAACATCACCTATAAAAGTATAAATAAAATTTAGGTATCTTATGAATGAAAATATAATATATTTATATCACGAAATAAGTAGATAAATATTTTTAAAATGATAAATTAAGTATTGGTATTTTTGTGAAAATGAAAATGTTTAATTACCATTTTATAATTAATATAATGATCTAAAAAATTATTTTCATAAAATAGATTCATAAATTAATATTTTATTGTCTTATGATTATAAAAAAATTATAAGACCTGAATTAATTTTCCAAAGTGTCATAAAATCATTATAATTTCAAAATCAGTATTTTTCGAATAAATGATGATTTTAATTAAAAATTAAATTTTTTATATTTAAAAAATTATTTTCATAAAATGAAGTTCATTTTTGAAATCTACACATCAAAAAATGATTAGGGTGAATTTTTGGAATTTTTCTAAAATAAATGAATTTTTAATGAATAGTGAAAATGGTAATTTATGATATTTAACATTATAAATAAATAAATTTTTGAGTCATGGTTGAGTCATTAATGATGTAAGTGATCATTATCTCAAACTCGTGTGCTCTAGTTATTGTACTCCGTCACAAGAATCAACACTATTGATAGTCTTGAACCAAAATAATAAACAAATGAATAAAATAATCAAAAACGCATCTCTTCTCACCGTAAATATCACCCCTCGCAACCTCTTCTGCTCACACCTTATAAGACTCAGAGCTTGCTTATATTCCATTTAATTCATCTCTCAACTATCTTCCATGTGTTCTGGTATTGTTGGTCGTATCAAAATATCATTTCCAAGTGTCTTAAGGAGGTTCTCAAGGAGACGACACTCAAGAGGTAAAACTCTCTCTCTTTCACTTTTAATTTCTTTTCTTTTCTTATCATTCTCTCACATCCTCTATCCAAAGTAACATGATAACTTCAGTGTCATGTATATACTCAAATTTTATTGTGTTAATGGAATATCCATCATCAAATCTTTTCTCATCACCATTTGTTTTAAAAATGAAAACATCATCTGTAAGATGGTGATTCACCACCTTCGTGGATGATGAGTTTTTTTCAGTGCCACCTTCAAACCTAGTCATAAAACCATTTTTAAGGTTAAACCAAATTATAAAGTGTATTATAACTTATTTAATGTTTTGGAACTAGTATATAAACATATTATTAAATAAAACAATATTAATTCGTGATGGTCGAAAAAACCATCAAAATAAACTAATTATTTTTTCCATCAATATTTTATCTAATGAACCATCCTCACATCAAAAACGAAAATGATATATGTGATCATTTAAATTTCTGGAAATAAACTAATACCATCTTATTCTAGTTCTGGAGTTTTTCTTCCATTTGATAAGAACTTTTGTTACACCCTAAAATTCTAAAGTACAACTTTATATTCAATAGTGTTTATGAAACATAACACCAAGTGTAAAAACACTAGTGCAGAAAACGTTTTTTACGTCACCATTTTTTACGTCGGTTATATATAACCGACGTGAGAATCTGTGAAACGTGATTATTTACGTCGGTTATTTTATAACAGACGTAACAAATGCGTTGAGTAGCTTTTTAACGTCGGTTATTTTAATAATCGACGTTACAAATCGCGCGTGTTCGGTTTTTACGTCGGTTATAAATTAACCGACGTTAAAAATCAAAGCGCGGGGGTTTTTTACGTCGGTTATTTGATAACCGACGTAAAAAACGAGATATCTAGGCGTTTTTTACGTCGGTTATTTTATAACCGACGTAAAAAAATGAGATATCTACGGGTTTTTTACGTCGGTTATAAAATAACCGATGTAAAAACCCAAAGCACGGGGGGGGTTTACGTCAGTTTTAAAATAACCGACGTTATAAATTTAAAAAATAGTTTATAACGTCGGTTATTATATAACCGACATGATAAAACATTTAAAAAACTAAAGCCCCGTGGACTGTCATTTACGATTTTTCGATCGACAGTCCGTCGGCTCGTCTCTATCGCGCGGTAAACCCTAATCGGCTCGTCGAACGACCTGCGTTAAACTCATTTTGGCTTCATCATTTATCATCTTTACTCTCCTCGAATCTATCATCTCAACTCACAACACTCAAGTAAGCCTTCCACGAATTTATTTCGTTCGTTTTTTTTCTGGATAGTCTATATTTATGTTTTGCGATTTTTTTTATTTAAACTATGTTAGATTCTTCCATTTCGAACCCTATTACATCTTTTTGAATATCGTTGGAACCGGACATTTGTTTTTATCTTGAGTGTCTTGTTTTTGTATTTCTTTATAAAACAAATTTTGATATATTACCTTGCATTTAATGAGTCAAAATCCTCCTATGTTGGAAACATATTTGGGGTTATTTATTGAAGGACTATGGCGCGATTAAGGAAAGATTTGGAATATTTCCTGATTTGACCGGTTTGAATTTCATTATCAAAAAGAAATTTGAGGTATGGTTGATTCATCCATTCCTTTTATCCTATATTTCATTTAACGCTCAGGTTCATCTAACAATTTTATAGTTGGATAACCGATAATGTTTATGTGATTAGAGAATTAAAAGAAATTATCATCATATATAGTGAATCATCCTTGTTGAGTGTCTTATCATAGAATAGGAATCAATCATCCATATTGAAGATGTCATTTTTTTAGAAAACAAAAACCATTAATGTAAACCATTTATCATTCATTAATTAAACTAAAATAAATATTTACACATGAGTTTTAATGGAACATAATAAAATAAATATTTATCATTCACCCTCATAGAGTCTAATAAATCTATGACAAACCATTTGTTTTCTTTAATGGAAACAAATTCACTTTTACCCACTTTGTATTTTTAGAAGACACTAAACTCCCTTATAATTCCACCCTTCTGAGAAGTATTAAACATCATTATATCCCTTTAAAAAATCTAAATGTCACAGAAATATCGTGCATCCATTTTGTCTTATAGGACTCTACTATAGATAAGTATAGCATTTTTAATATTATTAGTTATGATAAACTCTATCATAACATCATTAATATATGTTTATAAAAATGGGAATATCACAATTCTCATGATTTTAGTTGAGAATAATGATAATGTTTTTTATTAATGATAATATAGACATGGGTAATTTTACAAAAAGAATGTGAACTTGAATAATGAATGTTACTTATATGTATTTCACAAGATTTTTTGAGTTTATGTCACAAAACTAATTGATGATCGAATACAACAAATAATTGCACCACCAACCAAAGTGAAACCAGTGTATTGTTCTATTTTAGAAATTCAGGATTCAATCAATGAGATTGTGATTTATTTATTTTTTAGAGTTTCTGAATCAAGATACTAGATTCTATTTCAAATGGGCATTTGTTTGTTTTTTGATGTTTCACTATTTTATTTGATGTAGGTTTTTCTTTTTCATGGATTACTTCATAAAGTGGTCTCGGTTCATTTGATTTTGTGTTTCCTTTGACATTATCCCCCTCAATGACTATGATCTCTCATTGCCAGTTTTTCTCTAATTGTTCTCTCATACACCTTTTGGATTTGATGGTTGATTACAAACATATTTATTCAAATATTTAAGCTGGATTATTTGCATTTTTTATGATTATATTGCTGTTTTATGCCACTTTATTTACTATTCTATCCAATACTAAGACCCTTTCTAGTAAGAAAAATTTCATAAGAAATACGATTGGACTCTTCATCATATTTCATGAAACATTTTTAATAATGTCACATTTTTTAAAAAAAAATATGTTATATCAAAGATGTGGAAACGGGTGGTGTCCGGGGGGTGTCCAAGGGGGTGGGTGGGTGTGAGTGGCTGTCCACAGGGGTGGGGGCCTGTCCAGAGGGTTTTGGGGGTTGTCCGGGGGGTGGGTGGTTGTCCAGAGGGTTGGGGGTGTCCAGGGGGGTGTTCAAGGGGTAGGGGTGGGGGTGGTGTCCAGGAGGGGTGGGGGGTGCTGTCTAGAGGGTGGGGGCTGTCCGGAGGGTTGGGGGTGTCCAGGGGTGGTCCAAGGGGGTGGGTGGGTGTGGGGGGCTGTCCAAGGGGGTGGGGGCCTGTCCAGAGGGTTTTGGGGGTTGTCCGGGGGGTGGGGGTGATTCTCAGGTTTACTCCATTTTCTCCAATTTTCTATCAACTATGTAGGCGGCATGGTTTTCTTTGATTCAATGAAATTTAAAACTGTTATATCTAACTATATTTTGTTTTAAAAGTAATATTCAAGCATATTTTCTTAAATACTCATAGATTTGTTTTATATTTTAAATTGTTTTACATTCAAATTATGATTTTTTTCATATAAACATATATTTGTCTTATCTTAAAAATATATATTTTTTGTTGATATTTGTTATAGGTAATAATGAGTCGAAGTTGGATTATGACACATCGAATGAGCAATGAATTTGAGGAAGGTGTTGATGCCTTTTTGGAATTTGCAAAACGAAATGTTCCAAGTAGTGACATTTTTTCTGTTCATGCCTGAAATGTTTGAATATGAAGAAGTTGAAAAGTAGATAGATAAAAGATCATCTGATTTGTCATGGTTTTAATCCGAGTTACAGCCCTTGGATTTGGCATGGTGAAACTGGACGGAATGTCACTGATGATGATGATTCGCAAGATGGTAACTCCGATAGAATTGAAGAAATGATTCGCGATATTGTAGCAGAACAAATTGAGATAGAACCGACAGTTGCGCGTCTATATGGTGATATTGAAAAACCATTATATCCTGGTTGTACAGATTTTACGGTTTTTTCGGCGGTGTTAAGATTGATTAACCTGAAGGCGAAACATGGATGGAGTGACAGAAGTTTTACAGAGCTGCTACAATTGATAAAAGACATTCTTCCAAAAGATAATGATTTTCCAGATTCACATTACAAAGCCAAGAAAATATTATACCCGATGGGATTGGGATACAAGAAAATACATGTCTGTCCGAATGACTGCATTATATATAGGAAGGAATATGAATTTCTGTCAGAGTGTCCTAAATGTGGAACATCACGGTATAAGGTGAAAGAAAAATCACAGGCTGGTGTAGAGATTACAAAGCTCCCTTCAAAGGTATTTTGGTATCTTCCTATAATTAATCGTTTCAAACGTTTATTTGCTAATTCACATGATGCAAAAAGGTTAAGATGGCATGCTGAAGAGCGGGTATGTGATGGAAAAATACGTCATCCAGCTGATTGTCCACAATGGAAGAAAATTGATGTGCAGTATTCTTCATTTGGAAATGAAATTAGAAATCTCAGACTAGGGTTGTGCACAGATGGAATGAATCCATACTGAACTCTCAGTAGCACACATAGTTCATGGCCTGTTTTATTGGTAATTTACAACCGCTCTCCTGAAGTTTGTATGAAGCGCAAATATGTCATGTTGAGTATAATGATCTCTGGTCCAAAGCAACCCGGTAATGATATTGATGTTTACTTGTCACCGTTGATTGATGATTTGAAACTGTTATGGGCTGATGGTATTAGGGTGTATGATTCTTATAAAATGGAATATTTTCAACTGCATGCAGTGCTTCTGTTCATTATAAATGACTTCTCAGCGTATGGAAATTTGTCTGGATACAGTGTTAAAGGGCATAAAGCATGTCCAATTTGCGAACAACAGACGTCATATTGTCAATTGCATCATGGGAGGAAAACAGTGTACATGGGTCATCGAAAGTTTTTGCCTATGGAACACCCTTATAGAAGACTAAAAAAGGCATTCAATGGCTCACAAGAATTTGATACTGCTCCAAAACATTTATCCCCTGATCTGTATTTTGAGAGGGTGAAAAACCTTGATGTGACATTGGAAAAGACACAGAAATCTGGTAATGATAGACATATTTGGAAGAAAAGGTCAATTTTTTTGAGCTACCATATTGGAGGTATCATGAAGTTAAACATAATATTAATGTCATGCACGTGGAGAAGAATATATGTGATTCTTTGATTGGAACATTGTTAGATATTAAAGGAAAGACTAAAGATGGGTTGAATGCAAGATTATACTTACTATCAATGGGAATACGTTTGGAGTTAGCTCCCACACCTAAAGGAAGATGAACATTTCTTCCCCCGGCTTGTCATACATTATCGAAGAGGGAGAAAATTAGCTTCTGTCAGTGTCTTCATGATACCAAAGTGCCTCAAGGTTATTCTTCTAATGTAAAAAATTTTGTCTCATTAAAAGACTTGAAGTTGATAGGTATGAAATCACATGATTGTCACGTCATGATGCAACAAATTCTACCAGTTGCATTGCGTGGAATATTGCTCATTCGTGTCAGAAAGACTATAATGAAGTTGTGTTATTTTTTCAATTCAATTTGTAACAAGGCGATTGATGTGAATGCTTTGAACATTTTGGAAAAGGATGCAATTTTTATACTTTGTCAATTGGAAATGTATTTTCCTCCAACTTTTTTTGATATAATGGTGCATTTAATGATTCATCTGGTTTGAGAAATAAAGCTTTGTGGACCTGTATATCTTCGTTGGATGTATCCTTTTGAAAGGTATATGAAAATATTAAAGGGGTATGTTAAAAATCTATATCGACCTGAAGCCTACATTATTGAAAAGTATATTTTTGAGGAGGTAGCAGAGTTTTGTACGAGCTACTTGGCTGCGGCGCAACACATAGGTTTGCCTCCATCTCGCCATGAACGATTTAATAATGAGGGAAAGGGGATTCGCGGCTTGAAAGTCAAATCATTATCAGCTGAACAGATGAAGAAGTTAGAATCATACATCTTGAATAACATAGTTGACGCTCAACCGTATATCATATTGCATATTAATGAGTTGAAACAATGTCATCCAAAGAAGAAAGAAATGTGGATTTTGAATGAGCACAACAAAACTTTTTTTTCATGGATTAAAAAGACTTTGCTTGGCAGATCAGATGTATCAGAGACATTAAAATGGATAGTGAGTGGTCCATGTTTAAATGTGATAACATGGTCCGGTTATGACATTAATGGTTATACATTTCATACGAAATCTCAGGACAACAGAAGTGCAGTTCAGAATAGTGGTGTATTGGTGTTTGCAGAAGCAATGCATTTTTCGAGTGTTAAGGACAAAAATCTAATTTCTGCATCAAGTGCATATTATGGAGTGATTGAAGACATATGGGAGGTTGATTACTTTAAAATTAAAGTTCTCATTTTTAACTGTAAATGGTTTAACGGTAACAACAGTGTCAGACACGATGAATTTGGAATGACACTTGTTAATCTGAATAGATTAGAAGACACAGCTGATTCTTTTATAATGGCAACACATGCAAAACAAATTTTCTATGTAGTAGATCAATCAGATATGTAGTGGGCTGTTGTTTTACAAGGGAAAAACAATATGTTGGTGAGGATGAAATTGATGAATATGCTGATTTATGTGAGATCCCTACTTCCATGGAAAGATTAACAGAACATAATGATGATCATGTTGAAGACATAGTTTGTGTCATAAGGAACGATCACGATGAATGAATTTGGGAAAACAATTCATTTGTACATTCCTAAAATTACAGGTAACATATGTTTATTTCTTGTTTACATTTATTTTTTCCATAAATGTTAGATATTGTAAGTTTTTTATTTATTAAAACATGTTTTAAAACAAAATAAGTATATGTTTTTGTTTGTTTTAAGTTTGTTTAGTTTACTTTATCATGTTTATAACCATTACATGAATTATATATCTATTGTTTTTGTTCACTGACAATTACTTTACCATGTTTACCATGTTTACCAGGTTTACCATTTTTACCATGTTTATCATCTTGACCATCTTTACCATCTTTACCATCTTTACCATCTTTACCATCTTTACCATTGTTTAACATGCTTACCATATTACCAATGTTTACTATTATGTAACTTAGTACACTTTTCTATTTTCGGATTACAGTAGTATTAAAATATTTGAATTTGTATATTTGTGAACTGACGTTTGTTTTTTTGATTTGAAGGATAATGACAGATCATTCAGATGATCAACCACATGATTATGGAGAGGAGCATATTGTTGGTCATACCTCTGGGGATGAACATTCACATGCTCCTATTACGACAAAGAGTTCAAAGGTTGGTAAACGTGGGTGCACACGTTTACCAAAATTATCACTTGCATGTACGCAGGATCAGAGGATAGTCGTTGAGTTTGATGATGATGATATACCTAGAGGTCTGAATGCAAAAGATTTTAAGAGTTTTGTAGCAACTCAGGCTAAGAGCAAAGTAAGCATTCTGTATGATGATTGGAGAAGTGTGGATAAAGTGATTATCTCTCAGTTGTGGGAGACGATTTTGGTAAGATCTTTTGTCATTGTTTGACTATTCTTTTAATGTTTCTAGTATATATAATATGTTTAACCTCTTCTTTATCAGATGACATTTGATATTCCTGACACTGAAGGAGTTAGGAAGAAATGCTTATCATTGGCTACCAGGAGATGGAGGGATTTCAAATCAACCCTCTCATCTGATTTCATTTATGGTCATAGGAGTCATGACAATCCATGTCGTATATATCCTTTTATAGATGAAGACACATGGAGACAGTTTTTTGAAAGTAGAAGAAAAGAGTCATTTCTGGTAAGGGCAATGTAAACTTTTATAAACTTTCTTATATAAATGATTTTATTAATGTTTTGTTAATGATTTCTTATTCTTAAATTACAGCAAACAAGGAAAGTTCATCAGGAGATCCAATCTAAAAATGTATACCCTCATAGTTTATCTCGGGGAGGGTATGCATTATTGGAAGAACAAATGATGGCGGAAAAATTTCAACAACTAAGAGCTGAGTCTTCAAGCTCTGGAGAGGTGGCCCCTCCATCCCCTCCATCTAGACATGAAAAATGGAAGAGAGCTCGGAAGGGAAAAAAAGGGCAATATCTTTCGGAAGAATCGAGAATCGTAGCTGAGAGGATTGTAAGATATCTATTTTATTTATTTAAGTTAACTATTTTCTTCATATAATTTCAATCATTACAGAAATATTCAATTAATTAATACAGGACTCTCTTGAGGAGTAAAGTTCAGAGGGGACATTTACAGCTACTGGGAGGGAAGATATTTTATTTGCAGCATTGGGAAGGCCCGAACATCCTGGTCGTGTAAGAGGATATCCGGCAGGTGTATCGGTAAGAAAAGTGTTGCCACGTTCTTCAACTTCTAACATTGATGGGGTTTATAAAAAAAATAGAATCCTTGGAGGCTGAAGTTCGTAATATTAATGCGACGATGGAGGACAAGATTAGAGAGTCGGTGCAGTCTATGTTTGTAGAAATGCAAAGACAATTTCAGACTGCAGCTCTCACTCCTCCACCTCCCCCTGCAGACCCCATTATTTATCCTCCACCTCCGCCAGTAGCTCTCACTCCCCCACCTCAGCCTGCGGACCCCATTTTTTATCCTACGCCTCCACCGCAGCTTCCTACTTATTGTGAGTTGTATGTTAATGATTCTCAACATCATATAGTAGCATATGGGTAGGTATATTGTATAGGAGATACAGTTCATCATCAACAATTAGAGGTAGATAATCAAAGGGTCACTGTACAGGATATTATAGATAGATCAGCTAGGGTACCAATACCTACAGATGAGGTGGCGACAGTTGGATAGAGTATCGACCATTTTTTAATTTGGCCATCCAAACTTCTTCGACTCATTACCATAGAGGTATGAATGTTATATCTTTTATTTTATTTTTTTATTAAAGTTGTTTTATCATTTGAAAACTAATATAAGTTTCAATTTTTTTTTACAGGAATACTTCAAAGGTAAAGAAATACTGTATAGACAACAACAAAGACAAATGGCTATGACATCAGATACAGATTCAAATGGTCTTGACAGATTGTCAAGATATTCACATTTGTTGTTGGGTTATTATGATTTTCCAATGGAAGCTCATGTTTGTGGACGTGAAATAAGAGTGGGCATTATAAAAACTGATATCATGAAGCTTGTTACTGGAGATAAGTTGGGCATCAACGTGGTGCAAATTTTTTCCATGTAAGTCTTAACACCTTTTCTCTGCGTTATATTTATTAAAAATGTATACTTATGTATGTTTTGTATTAGGTATCTTTATAAAATTTGTGAGAGGAATGAGCTGACAGAAGTATATGGATTCATGGACCCGCAATTGATTTCCCCTGAAGCTTGTGCATTGAATGAGGAACAAAGAATGGTTTATATTGCTGAAAGATTTGAAAAGAATATAATCACACAATGTTGGATGATGCCTTTTTGTGAGAGGTATGAAACACATTTCTCTCAAAGAGTTAATTATCTTTTAACATAAAAAACCAACGTCAAATTTCCTTTTATCAGTGATCATTGGATGTTAGGGGTTTTTTGCCCAAGGGAGAAAGCCCTTTATTGGATATGCTCTGTCCATGGTGATGTGCGGGAAAGTTTTAAGAATATATTGGAAAAGTAAGTTTCAATTTCTCAATAGTTTTATATATTATAATGAATTTTAAATTTACCTCATTCGTATTATTTTCTAACAGTGCATGGGCCTACTTTCGAAAAAACACAAAGAAAAGAAGTGCAAAGATCAAATATGTAAATGCGAAGGTAAATATCCATTTATAATTTGTACTTTTTGATTTATTACATAAAAATAATATATTGAATTTACACTCATTCAAACAGAATTGTCATGAACAACAAGGTCTCATCGAATGCGCATATTATATGTTAAGATTTATGTGTGAAATAATAACTGGGACAGTTGTGAATTTTGACCTGATACGATTTCCTCTTAAACTTTGCCATAATATTTCAATTTGATTTATTCATTATACACGTTAACTACTTTCTTTTTCATTTGTAGCTTTTTGATGACCCTAAACCTTATACTACTGAAGACATCAAACACTTACAAGTGGAGTGGTCAAATTATTTTACAGGTTTGATTGAATTTTAGTTGTTTGTAATATAAAATGTAATTTTGAATATTGTCGTTGTAATTGTGTATTTGGTAGTTGTTTAGGTTGGATTTAGTTTTTTTTTAAGTTGACAGTGTAGTTTTGAATGTTATATAAGTGAATGTTTAATTTTGCTCTACTTCTTGTTTTGGTTTACTTATGATGGTTTTTCTGGTATGGATTTGGGTCTGTGGGGGAGGGGTTCCAAGGGTGTGGGGGTGTGTTCAGTGGGGTTGGGGGGTGTCCAGCGGTCTGGGAGGGCTGTCCGGTGGGGTGGGGGACAGTCCAGGGGGGTGGCAGGGCTGTCCAGGGGTGTGGGAAGGCGGTCCAGGGGTGTGGGAGTGCTGTCCAGGGGTGGGGGGTATACATGAGGGTGGGGGGGTTGTCCAGGGGTGTTTAGGGCTGTCCAGGGGTGTGGTGGGGGCTGTCAAGTGGGGTGAGGGGGTGAGGGGGTGCTGTTCAGGTGGGTGGGGGTTGTCGAGGGGTGTTTGGGGCTGTCCGGGGGTCGGGGGGCAGTCCAGGAGTGTGGTGGGGGCTCCAATGAGGTGGGGGAGGGTTGTCCAAGGGGTATACATTAGGGTGGGAGCTCCAATGGGGTGGGGGAGGGCTGTCCAGGGGGTATACATGAGGGTGGGAGCTCCAACGGGGTGGGGGAGGGCTGTCCATGGGGTATACATGAGGGTGGGGGCTGTCTAGGGGGTAAGTTTTATATGTTATCAATGCACATGCTTAATTTTGATCTACTTCTGTTTTTGTGGTACAATTTCTTGATTTATTTTCTGGTTGATTCTGGTGGAGAGCAGATGATTGCATTCAATTTTAAAAAAAAATGGGTTTATCACGTCGATTATTTAATAACCGACGTGATAAAAGGCCTGGAAAATGGTTTATCACGTCGGTTATTTAATAACCGACGTGATAAACCCCCTCCCCCCGGTTTATCACGGCGGTTATATAATAACCGACGTGATAAACCCCCCGCACCCCGGTTTATCATGGCGGTTACGTGATAAACCCCCCACCCCCCGGTTTATCACGTCGGTTCCATAATAACCGACGTGATAAACCCCCCCCCCCCCCCCCCCCCCCCGGTTTATCACAGCGGTTCTATAATAACCGACATGATAAACCCCCCGCCCCCTGGTTTATCACGTCGGTTATTTAATAACCGACGTGATAGACCATTTCCCCGTCCTTTTATCACGTCGGTTTTTTAATAACCAACGTGATAAACCATTTTCCAGGCCTTTTATCACGTCGGTTGTTAAATAACTGACGTGATAAACCCTCTCGTTTTATTTATCACGCCGGTTCTAAAATAACCGACGTCATAAACATCGCGATTTTATGTTTTTGACATCGGTTTTTAAATAACCGACGTCAAAAACGTTATTTATAACGTCGCCTGTATTAACATCGGCTAGAAACCGACGTAAAAAATGAAAAATAACCGACGTAAAAAACGTTTTCTGCACTAGTGAAAGGGAATATATTAACCCAATACATTACAATATATTTACTATCTCAAATAAATATAATATAGTCTATAGCTTATAATGCACGCAACACTGAGTTAGCTTGCGTTACACGTAAGAGCAAACTTCTTTGATGGCTTGTATTACACGCAAGACCGAGTTTTACCGAACAATAATATATTATTGTAATATTATTATTTAATATAATAAGATATAAACTAACTGTTATGAATAGTAATAACTAACTTATAGAAATCTATGATTAACACAAATATAAAATGAATTCATTAGTTACAAATTAATTAGAAATAAATATAAAAACCTACTGAATGTAAAGGAAAATATTATTATTTTAATGCTCGCTAAGCTATTTTACCCTAATAAATTAAATTAATTAAAATTAGTGAGTGATTTTGATGTGATATATATTATATATTCAATCAAATATTTTTTATATTCATCTAATAGATTTCATAGGCACAATATAAAAACAAACTCAATTTTATGCATAAAATACTATATTTTTATTGACATTTTTACCACTTTTTAGTGGAGAACTCATTTTAAATCTGAATTTTAACACTTTAATTTATTTAATATGTCAAAATAAACTTCATATTTGAAAGAGAAACATGAAAATTAAGTTAGGGTGAATTTTTGGTACTTTTCTAAAACATTTCATTTTTTTAAGGAATAGTTAAAAATACTAAATTTTAGTTAAAAATATTTTTTCATCTAATTTATTTATAAGGTTAAATTATATTTTAGATTGGTTGAAAAGTTTAATTAGATAATATTTTTATCAATTAATCCAATTGAGGTTATTGAGATCAATTTCACTTTGAAATTGACTCTAAAAACAAAGCAAACTTTGGGACATTTTTACTTTAAAAACTCGTCTTGTTGTCCCATCTGCAAGATAAATTTTAAATTAATTTATATCAGTTCTATAATTGATATTTGGAAATATAGATTCCATATTTTGAGTAAACATAATCTATAATGTCTAATAAGACCAACTTTGTTTTTGACTAAAAAGATTAGTGAAAGTAATTAAAATTAATTACAATTATTAAGGTAAAATTAAACTTAATAAAGGATTAAACCTTTAATTTAAGGTCTCAAATGACCTAGTCACTTATCCAACACCCATTGTTTGGTCATACTTCAGCCATACACCTCCCATTATTGAGTTTGGCTGGTTTTTGAAGACTTTTGTTATGTAAAAACGTGGGTACACCTAACTACTTTTCAAAAATACCAAATGAGTCTTTTTCCTCCCTTACAAAAGGCCACCACCTATCCTCATTCCTCACACCTCTCAATCCACTTAGGTTAAGACATGATCTTCCCATTTAACTTTCCAACATCTCTCCCCACGACCTTGAAGCCTCATTTTGGGCAGAAAGTCTTCCAAGGAAGTTTTTTGGTACAAATCAAAAATAGTTACCTGATTAAGAGGTAACGTTTTCTCTCAAGATTTTTAATTTTATTTTCACTCTTCACTCCCACAACTCTCCTTATTTCATGCTCATGTAACAACATCAATATCCTCAACACAATGAGATGTTGTTATGCTAATATTTCAACATAAACTTACACAAACCTTCATCTAATGGGCAACGAACATACTATTTCTTTGTATGACGAACTACTACCTCACAAAATGATGATTGTTCATTTTTCCCTTACCACCTATCATGGTGACCATTATGATGAACACCCTGTTATATATGATATAAATAGTATTTATAATGTCTGAGAAATGAAAGTAGCATGCATGTGTACGTACGACCTACCGTCTCCATGAACGCTACACTTTATTTCTAATCTCTAATTATTATAGATTATTCTAAATACATATATGCTGATTATAGATGATAATTAAGTCATGTTTTACATTCGGGGGATGGTAAAACCATGATCTAATTAATGATAATAACAAACAACAAGTTAAAACTTACTCAAGAAAGCTAGGCAATTAACCACTGAAATAGTGAAATTAATGAAAGCTAGTTAACAAACGGGTAATGAAATATTATAAGTTAATATATGGTATTATAAACATGAGTACAGTTATGATATTAGTTAGTAACATATTTTAAACCGCTATACAGGATGTTAAATACCACACAACAAAAAGAAATGATAACGTAAGGAAATTTCACCTCAATTTACATTTCATTGAGACTTATTTGTTATTATGCGTCAATTCACTTTTATTAGGTGTATATATTGCCTTTTTCATATTATATCATGAATCTCTTTATTCTCATGATATTATAAGTTTAATTTAATGTCATGTCTTTCTGTAGATTATGATTCAAATGTTTCAAAGTGGTACGGGACACTTTGAAATGTTTAAAGATTATTCTCCTCAAGAATGTTTTCAATGATTATCTTTTCAATATCACTTCCTTTTGTAATTGCTAACTTTATCTTGAAACAATCACTTTATTGTAATCATTTTTTCATTAAAAATTTACTTGAATATCAATATTCTCAAACAAGAGATATTAGTATTGCCTAAACCATATATCATTTTACATACGGTGTCTACTTTGACAGTTATTTGAATATTTTGGGGAAATATTGATAATTCTGTATTCTTTATTCAATACGGATATTTGATAAGGCATATTATTTTTTAAACTATTCATTATGAGGAATGATTTGGACAGGCAATGACGGGAGGAGTTCGGACTTTATATAGCTCCTCGATGCATTGACAGGTTCTCATGAGACAAATAAGTTGGCCAGATTAAATGGGTTTCTATCCGTAGTTTTAAACCATCTCGTGAAATGTCTTGACGATATAGGTTTTCATGCGCCTCAAACATGAAATCCATTAAGAAAGCACTACCCTCATTTAGTTTCAGTTAATATTCATCCATGAGATTTTACGTCGACATATATATCGAAACATTTCATTTTCAGTTCGTTGATTAAATGGCATGTGTTTCAATTTCTTACATCGCCATACTAATTTTGTCTTATCTAGTTATTGAATGGCATGTGTTTTCGATTAATCATCTTTCCATGGTTATTTATTCTCACTGATTCATTATTGCTTTCGTTTTACTTACTCTTATTGAGCATTCGAGTTCATCCTTATTATGTTTCTTTCCCCAGGTTATGAAGAATAAATCTTTGAATAAGCATTCAAGGACGCAGTTTATTTGATTTTGTTATGTATCATGTTTTTATTTCTTATTTCCCAGTGTATTATGGGTATCATATATGTAATTTGGATTTCCAAAATTGTTAAACTGAACGGTCCTTCGGGATTTGATTCTTTGTAATCATGTCAATGTAATAAATTAATGCACCGGCTTTGGGCTTTTAAGGTCGGGGTGTTACACTTGGTATCAAAGTTAACAACAACCTTGAAAACTAGATTTAGAAAACTTAGATTAAGAAACATAAACCTAAGATAGACTTTGAGGATGAGTATAGAAGAAAATCCTAAAATTTTGGCAAGGTAAATATTATGAGGGTATTCTTAGCAATACATCCATGTTTGGATACTACAAGTGGACGTAGTTCTGACATAGATGTACCTAGGGATAATAACTCTGATAAGGTATTCCAGGCTTGACTCGGGGTAACCTAATACACGACAACGGGTCTTACTGCGCACCTGGTTTGACACTCCCAGGGAATACGCTTAGGATAGTTCACATTTTCTTTACCTACCATTATGAAGGATTTAGAAGTAAAAATATCCCCAAAGAATCCATATTTATGATTATGAGACTATCTATGCATAAATTTCTTAATTTATGCTGCACCATATTTAGAGTTATACAAATTTCATAATTTTATGAGCTAATCCAGTATATATCATTGTTTAGAAATGGCACCTAAAAGGAAGAATGGTATTAGTACTCATGGAAAATGTAGAGATTTCCCTACTGAGGAAACCAATGCAGCTGGTATTGGGACTAAGAATGTTGTGGAAATATTAGGACACCTTAACCAGATTATGACATGTAACCTTGCCCGGATGTAGCAACCTGTTCCACAATGAGATTCTCTGATTTCGGATCACTTTATGCACCAGAGGCCCCCATCATTTAATAATGGTAGTCGAGCAATGGATTAAATCTTTGGAGAAGATATTCATGGCATTAAGATGCGGTGAAAAGAAAAAGGTTACACTTGCAGTGTATTGTCACCAAGGTGATGTTGATCAATAGTGGTCCTTGATCCAGAATACTAAGGCAGAAGAAGAAATAAAATTCATGGAATGGAGAGCATTTAAGGATACATTCTTTGATAAATACTTCCCTTGTGATCAACAAAATGAGATGAAGAGGAAGTTCTTTAGCATAAAGCAAAAAAGAAGAAAAGAGTGTTGTGGATTATGAAGCTACCTTTACAAGGTTAGCCAGGCATGCTACGAATTATATACGTAACACATAGTGCAAGATCAACCACTTTTTTGAAGGACTTAAAACAAGTCTTCAAAGGGCACTATTGTCTCAAAACATTTCTTCATATGATGAAATAGTTTTATGTGCTATCAAGATAGAAAAAAAAATTATCCAAGCCCTATGGCTTCAAGGGAAACCAAGAGAAGAAGAGGTCTTCTGAACACCATGAAAAAGGGAATAAGTCAAAGAAGATGAAGGAAAAAAAGAATGATTTTTCAACATGTAATAACTATGAAAAATTCACCCTAGTAAATACTTCAAAGGATTAAGATTTTATTATAAATGTGGAGAAAATGATCAAGCAAAAGAATGTAAAGGAAAGAAAGAAAATAATGTTATTCAATGTTACAACTGTAAGGAGATGGGGCACTACGCAAACGAATACCCCAAGCATCAAAAGAATATACCTCAGAAGAAGCTAAGGGATCAAGATCAAGCTTATGTTATTGATACTGATAAAGTCGGATTATTAATGTACTTCTGTATTTGGATTTATGAAATATGTTGTAAAAGTATTTTATTTATAATATTCTCATCATATGATTTATCAAATATATAAAGATTGTACTGTAGTACTTTTTCGTTAAGGATTTGAGATCATAAGCTGAATGGTACTAAGAAAAATTATTCAGTAGAAAGTTAAACTTTTCAAAAAACACATAATCGAAGAAAAGACAACCCTTAATATGTTCCTAATGTGGAGATAATGATGAAAAATGATTGGTTTGGACAAGTACTGACTACCTTGAAATTGATTAATGACTTTTCGACAAGTGATCTATGTTATCATGGATAGAGTTTACAACACTTTTGTATTTAAGGAATATATCCCCTAACATGTGTCTTTCTTAAGGAGTAAGGAAGAATGCATGTTTCCAATAAGGTTTTATGGTGATTCGAGTTATTACCGTATTTCAAGTGATTGCATTATTCAAATTTTAGAATGTGAAAATTTAGAGCTGCTTCATGTTGATTCAATGCTAATGATAAGTTCATTTTGGAAATTCAGTGACCTTCCTAAAAATTGGATCATAAACTTTTGTAAAAGTTAACCGTTTATGAAATGGTTGATCATTGGATAAGATTTTAGAGGTTAATGTATTTCTTCACCATATAATGCATCATGTGCTAAGAGATGAAATAGAAATAGTTCAAGGCATAATCAAAGGAAAAGATTATGTTATATAAACATATATTTTCTTATAAAGTTAATGAATTCTTTAACTATTGAAAAAAAAAAGACTTGAAACAAAAATGTTGTCATATTATCATCATATTTGACGATATCAAGGACCTTTATTCATACATATGGTTTATGATTTTGTGGTAAACAACTTTCATCTAAACATGTTCTTTATCACTCTCTATCAAAGTTTGATTGTTATAATTTTCTTCTATATCTATGTTTCTATTTCTCACATATGTTCTCCTACTAGGGAACCTAGTTACGTGACCATTAAACTTTCTTTTATCTCTTATTAAGAGTGTTATTAACCCTATTAACGATGTGAATTTTTCTACAATAGTTATTTTAAAATATCAATCCTTTGATTATCGAGATAAATTTTAAATTGCGAGGATGCAATTTCATTAAGGTGGGGAGAATGTAACACCCCGAAATTCTAAAAGTGCAACTTTATATTCAATGGTGTTTATGACACGTAACACCAAGTGTAAGAATATATTGACCCAATACATTACAATATATTTACTATCTCAAATAAATATAATATATTTTATAGCTTGTAATGCACGCAACACTGAGTTAGCGTGCGTTACACGTAAGAAAAAACTTCTTCGATAGCTTTCATTACACGCAAGATCGAATTTTACCGAACAATAATATATTATTGTAATATTATTATTTAATATACTAAGATATAAACTAGGTGTTGTGAATATTAATAACTTATGGAAATCTATGGTTAACACAAATATAAAATGAATTCATTAGTTACAAATTAATTATAAATGAATATGAAAACCAATTGAATGTAAAGAAAAATATTATTATTTTTATGCTCATAAAGCTATTTTACTCTAATAAATTAAATTAATTAAAATTCATGAGTGATTTTAATATGATATATATTATATATTCAATCAAATATTTTTTATATTCATCCAATAGATTTGATAAGCTCAATATAAAAACAAACTCAATTTTATGCATAAAATGCTATATTTTTTATTAAGGCATTTTTACCACATTTTAGTAGCGAACCCGTTTTAAATCTGAATTTTGACACTTTAATTGATTTAATATTTCAAAATAAACTTCATATTTGAAAGTGAAACATAAAAATTAGGTTAGGGTGAATTTTGAATATTTTTCTAAAACATTCCACTTTTTAATGAATAGTTAAAAATATTGAATTTTAGTTCAAAACTGCTTTTTTATATAATTTATTTATAATATTAAATTATGTTTTAAATTGATTTTATAGTTTAATTAGATAATATTTTTATCAATTAATCTAATTTAGGTCATTGGGATCAATTTCACTTTAAAGTTGACTATAAAAACATTGCAAACTTTTGAACGTTTTTCTTTAAAAACCTGCATTATCGTATCACCTGTGGGGTGAATTTTAAATTAATTTATGTCACTTCTATGAATGGAATTTCAAAAAATGGATTCCATATTTGGAATCAGCATAATTTATAATGTCTAATAAGACCAACTTTGTTTTTTGACCAAATGAAAGTAATTAAAATTAATTACAATTATTAACGTAAAATTAAACTTGATAAAGGGATAACCTTTAATTTAAGGGCTCAAATAACCTAGCCACTTGTCCAACACCCATTGGCTGGACATACTTCGGCCATGCACCTTTCATTCTTGAGTTTGGTTGGTTTTAAAGGCTTTTGTTAGGTAAAAACGTGGGTACGCCTAACTTCTTTTCAAAAATACCAAGTCTTTTTCCTCCCTTATAAAAGGTCACCGCCTCTCCTCATTCTTCACACCTCTCAACCACTTAGGTTTGGCCAAGCTCTACCCATATAGCTTCCCAATATTCCTCCCCTCGACATTGAAACCTCCCTTTGGGAAAAAATCCTTCTGCGGAAGCTTTTTGGTACAAACCAAAAGTAATTATCCGATTCAGATGTAACGTCTTCGCTCAAGCTTTTTAATTTTATTTTCATTCTCCACTCCCTCAACTCTCTCAACTCCCTCAACTCTCAGTATTCCAAGTTCATGTAACAACACCAGTATCCTCAATATACTGAGATGTTGTTATGCTAAGGGTTCTACCTATACTTATGCACACATCCATCTAATGGGTAACGGACATATTGTTTTTGTGTACATCGAACTATTGTCCCACGGAATGATGGTTGTTCATTTTTTCCTTACAAATCTATCATGGTAGTCATTATGATGGGCACTCTGTTTATATATGATATATATGATATTTATAGTAACTTTCTGCTTCTGTAATTTTTATTTATAACATTCCTTTATGTTTTCCATCTTGTGTAAATGTGATAATTTCGTTTGAAAAAGTGTGGACTACTGCCCCCTCAAAACGATATAACTCGTTCATGCTATACATGAAACGTATAAAGGATGATTTTAATAAACCAATGTAACATATATAACATAAAATATGATACTGAATTTATAATATACATATGTATCATTTATTTTTCAATCTTTTAATACAGCAAAAAAATGAAAGTAGCATTCATGCGTACGTACAGCCTATCATCTTCATGAACGGTACACTTCATTTCTAATCTCCAATTATTATAGATTATTCTAAATACAAATATATTGGTTATAGATGATAATAAAGTCATGGTTTACATTCTGGAGATGATAAAATCATGATCTAATTAATGATAACAACAAACAAGTTAAAACTTACTCGAGAAAACTATGCAATTAACCCCCAGAATAGTGAAATTAATGAAAGTGTGTTAACAAACGAGTAATGAGATATTATAATAAGTTAATATATGGTATTATAAACATGAGTATAATTATGATATTAGTTAGTAACATTTTAAATCACTATCCAGGATGTTAAAAACCACACAACAAAAAGGATAAGGTAAGGGAATTTCGTCTCAATTTACATTTCATTGAGACTTATTTGTTATTATGCATCAATTCACTTTTATTTGATTGTTTTTTGGAAGTATTGATAATTCTCTGTTCTTTATTCAATATGGATATTTGATAACACATTATTTATTTCAACTACTCGTTAGACAATGATGGGAGGAGCCCGAACTTCATATAGCTCATTGATGCATCGACAGATTCTCATGAGACAAATAAGTTGGCCAAATTAAATGGGTTTATATCCGTAATTTTAAACCGTCTTATGAAAGGTCTGGATGGTATAGGTTTTCATATGCCTCAGACATGACATCCATTAAGAAAGCAATGCCCTCATTTAGTTCGAGTTAATATTCATCCATGAGATTTTGCATCGACGTATCTATGAATACATTTCATTTTCAATTCATTGATTAAATGACATGTGTTTCAGTTTTTTACCTTGCCATACTGATTTTGCCTTATCTAGTTATTGAAAGGCATGTGTTTTCAGTTAATCACCTTTCCATGATTTATTCTCATTGATTCATTATTACTTTCGTTTACTTACCCTTACTGAGCATTTGAGCACACCCTTATTATGTTTCTTTCCCCAGGTTATGAAGAAGAAATCTTTGAATAAGCATTCAAGGAAGCAGTTTATTTCATTTTGTTATGCATCATGTTTGTATTTCCTATTTCCCACTGTATTATGGGTATCATATATGTAATATGACTTTCCAATACTGCTAAATTGAACGGTCCTTCGGGATTTAATTCCTTATAATCATGTCAATGTAATAAATTAATGCACGGGCTCCGAACTTCTGGGGTCAAGGCGTTACAACTATCATAATTATACACAAGCGAACCGACCATGAAACCGTGAAACAAACACTCCCAAAACAATAAAATTAAACACTATAAGTTAACAAAATGGCCATAAATGAACCTAATAAAATTATAATAAATTAAATACGTGTATAAAATGTTCAATATTAATTAATTAATGGATTTAATTTGATTATGCACGACATTAAGTGCAAGGAAAGAACATTTTCAAACATAAGGTAAAGAATTCTCTATAAACCTCTAAATTACATTCAGGTTACGCTTTCATGAATAATCACTACATCCACGAAGAGGCAGATATATCACTATAACCTAGGAGCGTGATAATACAAAGAGATCAGAGTTTCTCTCACAGAAAACCGTAGCTCGAAATGAGATTATAAAGAGGTTAAAGCATTGTTCCATTAACCGCACAGAAATTCTGATGCGCTACAGTGAAAAGTGGTTGGAAATCTACACTACTACAGTGTTGCGGTCACCCAAGTCCAAGTTGCTACAGTGGCCGGTGGTAAGAAGTTCGCAGAGCTACAATATCATTGTCTCCAAAGTCTAAGATGCTACAGTAGTCATGTCGAAGTCTGCATTGCTACAATGCTCTATCGGTGTCATCGGGTCATCTTTGCTATAGTGGTCAGAGTTGCAACCTGATGCGTAGTATGAGTTGGAAGCATTCAGCCCAACATCATCCAAAAACGAATTGGGCTACCCCAATCCAACACAAAGTAAGAAAAAACTATACAGATAATCGGATGAAATATCTATCATTCGACGTAGATGATCATGTTTTTCTTAAAGAATCTCCATTGAAAAGTGTCATGCATTTTGATAAAAGGGGAAAGCTAAGTCTGGGTTCATTGAACCATATGAAATTCTAGATAATATTGGATCGGTTGCTTATTGGGTAGTTTTCCCCCGAGTTTATCTCAGGTACATGATATATTTCATGTTTCGTTGTTAAGAAAATATATGTCAGTTGCATCTCATTGTTTTGAGCTCTGAAGTGGTTAAATTGGAAGAAAACATTTTTATTGGGCAAAAATCCCTCAAGGTAACATTGAAGCATTTTTTGGTTGATTGTGTTTGTTGACAAAGAGGGTTTCTTTGGTTAGTTGTGGTGTTCCAGAGATATTGTTGACAATCTATGTTAACAAAGAACCATGACAAAGGAAGTGACGATTTGGAGGCAGTACAAAAAGAACAGATATAAGGTGGTATTGTTTTCCAATGTTTGCCAAATTTTTGGGCCTCAAAATCAGAAAATAAATAAACGTGTTTTTGGCAAAGAAAGTTGCACGCAAGATAGAAAACGGTTTGGAATATTGAGCGCAAGGCAAGTTTCGGGATCAGAAAGTCGAAATATGGCAAAGGCATAAAGTACGCGAAAGATCTGGAAATGCGCACGAAAGAAACTCGTGCATCCAATGCGACGTCAAATTGGGTTTTGCACATATGATGGGGATCTTGCGCGACACGGTGAATCTTCTGCGCAGGGGCCGACATTGCCAACAAATAAGAGGTGACCCCCCTCATTCAAAGCAACTCAACACTTAGAGAGAATACGAGCTCCAAATCGCATAAGAATTTCGGGCAAAGGAAGTTGCGCGAAAGAATTGGAGTTGCATGCAAGCTAAGGAAGTTGCGCGTAAGATTGAAGTTGCGCGTAAGAGCAGGTGTTGCGATTAAGGCATAAAACTTGCACGTAAGGTGTAGTAAGAGTTGCGCGAAAGATTTGAGGTTGCCCAATAATACTGTGGTAAAGTGTTATTCATTAGTGGATGAAAGTGGGATATCAATAGAGCATCTACATACATTGGATGGTGCATTCATTAATGATAATGAAAGGACCTATAAATCTATAAACTGTGAGTGGATCTTCTGAAGAAGCAGTGAGCACACTTTAGTTAAGAGAGCAGTGAACTTTCAAATTATGATTAGTTGTAAACCAGGAGAGACATTGAGTCCACTCCAAATATTGTAAACAGCAGTGCGCTTTTAGTGAATTTAGTATCAGCACGTTGTCGGTGTATGCTCTTTGGACGTAGCCCAGTGAGGGTAAATCAAGTAAAAATTATTGTGCCTCGTGTATGCTTTAATTTATGTTCATGCTTTGCTACGGGAAAGAGAGAGAATAAAGTTTTGTTTAACAACAAAACAAGATCAAAAGGGACAGTTTTAATTTGTCATAACCTGATTCACCCCCCCCCCCACCCCCACTCATGGTATTTGACCTAGTGGACCTAACAATTGGTATTAGAGCGAAAGGTTATTATCAGTGTTTCTCTCTCAATGGAGGTAATCAATTACAAAGGGATTCCAATCTTCGATGGAAATAATTTTCAATTATTGAAGAATCAGATGCAACACTACTTTTAATCCTTATGAATGGATGTCTTCACAGCAGCGATGAATGGTATTTCAACCGATATCAATAATGGTGCTTTATCATAAGCTGAAAAGGAATTGGATGCTAACGCCAAAGGAATCAATGCTTTAGAAGGAGCCATATCCAATGCAATATATACAAAGGTGATGTTATGTAAAACATCACATGTCATGTGGGAAAAACTGTAGAATATATATTAAGGTGATTCAAAGGTTAGAGAGGCAAAGCTGTAGGTTTCGTGGAACAAGTACGAAGATCTGAGAATTAACCCAAATGAGTCTGTTGATGCATTATTTGACAGGGTAAATGTTTTAGTGGGACATGCGAGGTCTTGGAGAATTCATTAAAGATATAAAGATCGTGAAACGTATTTTGAGGAAACTTCCACCTCGGTTCAATCTGAAAGTTTCAATATTGGAAGATAAAGATCTGAAAGAGCTGACACCGGATAATTTGCATAATACCGTTGCAGCTTATGAAATGAGAAATAAAGATAACGATGTTATGGAAAAGGGGAGATCTAAAGAAGTGGCATTCAAGGCCATGAAGAAGCTCACTATTGAAGATTCTCAGGAAGAAGAAGAGACAGACGAGGTGATGTCATTCCTTTCTTCAAATTTACAAAAAGGAAAATGAAAGTTCAATGGGAAACTTCCACCTGCTTGCTTTAGATGTGGAAAGGTTTGTCATCTTGCAGCAAGGTGCCCCAAAAAGTTCCAAGAAGATGATGAGGATGAAGTTGAAATCCCTATGAAGAAGTCTTCAGCCAATGTGAAAGGAAAGAAAAATTTTAAGAGAAATTTCTTCAAGAAAAAGAATCTTCTTTCACAAGAATGTGACAGTACAGATGAATCAGAGGTTGAAAATTGTGAAGAGATAGAGAACTGGAAAGATCGTGGAGAAAATGTTATGGTGACAGTTGTCGGTAGTGCTCAAAAAAAGGAAAAAATCGACATTAACGAAGAAGTTAAAGGAAGAATTGACTGGCAAGCTGAATTTGAAGTCGCCCTTGAAGAGATAGATGTTTGGAGAGCTAAAACGAAGAAAGCCAACAAAGTGATTCGAGATGTCAAACTCTATATGCGGTAACAAGAAGAAAAGTCTGAGTTGAAAAAAAGAAATTGAAAAACTTGAGTCTTCAACGCCAGAGCTCAGAAAAGGCTGATGAATACAATCTGAAAATAGAGGAACAGAAAAGGGAAATCGATAGTCTGACTAGCACTGGAAGGGATCAAGTCAAACATACCTAATAACTTGAAGAAGTTGTTGGTATGCGATGAAAAGTTAAGAATCAAAAAAAAACTCTTGACCCCCAATGTGACATCAACAAAGCATATCACTCAAAAGATGGAGAAGTTAGAAGTGGAGCATAGAGGTCTAACAGAAAAGAAGCAACAATCATGTTCAAATGATAAGGCTAGTATGGAGCTTGATCAAAAACAGAAAGCAGTTATGGTTAAAGTCAAACCGCAAGCATCTGTTCCGAGAATGAAGGTTGATTTGGGCACAAAGCAGAATCCGAAGATTCAGAGAACCCAAGGGACACCCAGTGGTGTAGAAGTGACACACAAGAATGCACCCTACATCAGGTGTTATTGTTGTGGAAAGATGAGACACTTACAAAATATGTGTTCCATAGCAAAGAGATATAGAAGAGCACAAGAACAAGAGTGGCATCCAAACAGAGCACAATACTCTAGAATATTTTTTGAGGGACATTGTTTTTAGTGCGAAAGATTTGAGCACGTGGCTAGATATTACATATCAATCATGCAAAGGAATGTGTCAAAGCAGAACCAAAGTGGTCACAAGCAGCAAATCAGATAATCAACAAGTGAGCTAAAAATGAAAAATCAATTTTCCGCTCTGAAAGATGAAGTTGGTCCATCAGACTCTTGAGAAAAATCAAGATTTTCAAGATTTTCAATCTATACTGAGTATGAAGTCAAAAACATGGATCAAGAAGAAGAGAGCCGAGAAGGCAGTGGTTGCTAAAATTATCCTTAAAGCATCAGACCATTCTGGCGTATAGATCTTTGACAGCGATTGCACATCCCATATGACAGGCAATAAGGATCTTGTTACAGGCATAAAATAGGACAAAGAATGAGTTGTCAAATTTGGAAACAATGGAGGTCTGAAGATAATTGGCTCAGGAAAGCCCAAGTTTGGGGGGCAAAGAAATGAGACGTGTTGATATCTTAGTAGTAGAAAATCTCAGTCACAACTTACACAGTGTCAGTCAACTATGTGACACTGGGCATTCTATAAGAATTACTAAGAACATGTGTATTGTCAAAGGAAGAGATGATGCAGTTGTTCTACAAGGGAAAAGAACGAAGAAAAATTTATACCTTGTAAGTGGAGAAGAAGACATGTGTTTTTTATTCAGAGAAGAAGAAAACAAGTTGTGGTATAAACGACTTGGTCATTTATGTCAATCATCCCTAAAAGATCTGGTAAAGTGTGATGCAACTAGAGACCTCCCTAAGCTATCACGTGATCGTACTCATACGTGTAATGCATAACAACAAGGGAAGATCGTCAGAAAGACATACAAGGCAAAGGAACAGAAGTCAACAAGAGTTCTTGAATTGGTGAATGATGATTTTTGTGAACCTATCTCACCAAGAGTAATTGATGGGAAGAGATATTACGTTCTTTTAATTGATGATTATAGTAGAATGACATGGGTATTTGTCATTTCTCACAAGTCTGATGTATTCAGTTGCATAAAACAATATCGAAGAGAATGTGAAAGGATACTTGGACAGAAAATTCTGAAGTTTCATACTGATAATGGTACGGAATTCACAGTCAAGTGGAAGACTATCTCGAGAAACACGGGATAAAGCATCAAGTTTCTTCAGTTAGAACTCCTCAACAGAATGGAGTGATTGAGAGAAGAAATCAGATCATCAACAACACGGCCAGAATGATGCTTATTGAAAAAGACATACCGGAGAAATTTTGGAAGTAGTCTTGACATTGGTCTACATCTCTAACAGGGTTCTTGTGTCTGAAGGAAAGACTCTATATGAGATGTGGTATGGAAAGAAACCAACGTTAAAATACTTCTGAATCTTTGAAAGTACTTTATTCTCAACAAAGAAAAACAAAGGAAATTTGAGTCACGTGGAGACGAGGGGATATTCTTTGGCTGCTCAAGAAAAAACAAAGCATATAAATGCTTTGATAAGAGGACATGGGGTGTGACAAACCCGCAGTCTTTATGGTGAATAAGAAAAGGACAAGGCAAAGGGGCCAAAGGCTGATAAACGGTCTAAAGCCCCCAAGCATCGTCCCTCCAAGAAGGGGAAGATCCAGAGGCAGGGCAAGGAACGGGAGGCGGTATGTTTTGCATGTGGCAAGCAAGGCCACTGGAAGAGGAATTGCACCCAGAAGCGTGGGGACGCTAAAGGTGTGTTCGTTATCGAGTGTAATCTTTCCATTTCTACACATTGGGTATTAGATACAGCTTGTGGGGCTCACATCTGTACTCAAATGCAGGAACCAAGTAGATTTAGAAAGATTGTCAATAGAGAGGTGGATCTTCGAGCTGTCAATGGCGCGAGGCTGGCTGCATTAGCCATTGGTGATTACCACCTCTAATTGTCAACTGGGATGATTTTGGTTTTACATAACTGTTATTATGTGCCTAGTGTTAACAAGAACATAATTTGAGTATCTTGTTTGGCAATCGATAACGAAACAGACTCACATGACTCATACATCACTCAGTTGTGGCATCACCGTCTAGGTCATGTAAACGAGAAGCGCTTGACAAAGCTCTGCCAAGATGGCTATTTAGACTCTACTGAGTTAAAACCAATTGATCAATGTCACGCGTGTTTACAAGGAAAAATGACCAAGCCGCATTTCGATTGACAAGGTGAAAGGGCCAAAGAGCTTCTAGGATTGGTACGCACGGATGTGTGTGGACCATTTCTAATAGAAGCTAGAGGTGGATATTCTTACTTCATTACTTTTACTGATGATTTGAGTAGATATGGTTATGTCTACTTAATGAGGTGTAAGTCAGAAGCCTTGGAGAAATTTAACGAATTTAAGAAATTCAAGAATGAAGTAGAGAATCAATTGGTAAGAAGATAAAGAAGTTCCGATCGGATCGAGGTGGAGAATATCTGAACCAAGAGTTCATCGATCTTCTACGGGAGTGAGATTTTATATCAACTCACTCATAATACACCACAGTGGAATGGTGTCAGTGAAAGGAGGAACTGCACCTTGTTGGACATGGTGAGGTCGATGATGAGTCATGCAGACCTTCCATTATCCTTTTGGGGATATGCATTACAAACTGCATCATACACATTAAACTGAATACCAACTAAGGCGGCAAATGGAATTTCCTCCGAGTTATGGAATGGAAAGAAACTCATTTTGTCGCACACACGTGTATGGGGATGTGAGGCGTTTGTTAAGGCCTTCTCAGGCAACAAACTAACACCACGAGGCATGAGGTATATCTTTATAGGATATCTCAAGGAAACGAAAGGATATTACCTATATAACCCTTCAAACAAGAAAGTGATTGTCGTCAAACAAGTCATCTTTCTTGAGAGGGAGCACATCCTCAAAAAGGATAGTGGGAGCAAGATTGACTTCGATGAAGTTAATGCTCAAGATACACAGGAGTTGGTACAGGAACAAGTTCCACAGGTCCCCGTGGAAGAGGTTCCAGAAACACAAGTACTGCATAGGAGCTCAAGAGAGGTAAGGGAACCAGAGAGATTTGGTTTCCTGGTCACCAAGGATGGTGAATCATTATTGTTGAACAATGATGAACCTCTCTCCTACAAGGAAGCAGTAAAAAGCTCAGAAGTTACAAGATGGCTAGAAGCTATGAATTCTGAGATGGATTCCATGTATCAGAACCAAGTCTGGGTTCTGGTCGATGAGTCAGTTGATGTAAAGTCTGTTGGATGCAAATGGGTATTCAAGAGAAAACTATACATTGAAGGTCAAATTAGCACCTATAAAGCAAGACTAATGGCTAAAGAATTCAGACAGCGTCAAGAAATTGACTATGATGAAACCTTCTCGCCAGTTGTCATGTTTAAATCCATAAGAATCATACTTGCCATAGCAGCTTACCATGACTACGAGATTTGGCAGATGGATGTCAAAACAGTGTTCCTTAACGGGAACCTTCAGGAAGATGTCTATATGACACAATCAGAAGGGTTTGTGACACCAGATGAAGCCAAACGGGTTTGCAAGTTGCAAAAATCCATTTATGGATTAAAGCAAGCATTCAGGTCATGGAACATTCGATTTGATGAATCCATAAAAGAATTTGGGTTCATTAAGAACGAATGTGACTCATGTGTTTATAAGCGGTTTAATGGAAATGTGATCGTTATCCTAGTAGTATATGTTGACAGCATATTGCTTATTGGAAACGTTGTATCAGTCTTACAGTCAGTTAAAGACTGGTTAAACAAGTGTTTCTTCATGAAGGACTTGGGTGAAGCAACCTACATTCTAGATATCAAGATCATTCGTGATAGATCCAAGAGACTATTTAGACCAAGTCAGGGTACATATATTGACCAGATACTAAAGAGATTTAGTATGGAAAATGTGTCCTCAGACATAACAGGAGAAAGATATAATGAGTAAGATCGCATACGCTTCAACTATAGGATCCATCATGTATGTCATGTTATGTATCAGGCTTGATGTTGTCTATGCACTGAGCATGGTAGGCAGATATCAAGCAGATCCAGGAAAACAGCATTGGGCTGCTGTTAAGACTATCCTTAAGTATCTGAGAAAGAACTAAGAATATGTTCCTGGTGTATGGAGGAGACGAGGAGCTTGTCATCATAGGGTATGTTGATGCTGGTTTTCAGACAGATCAGAACGATCTGAAGTCGCAATCTGGATATGTTTTCTGTCTCAATGGAAGAGCTGTGAGCTGGAAGAGTTCAAATTGTCGTTGATTCTACAGCGGAGTCCGAATATATAGCGACTTTGAATGCAGCCAAGGAAGCCGTCTGGATTCAGAACTTTGTATAGGAGCTTGATGTGGTGCCTAGCAGTAAAGATCATATCACGTTGTATTGTGATAATACTGCAGCGGTGGCTCTTGCAAAAGAACCAAGATCACATCAACGGACAAAGCACATACTCCAAAAGTATCACCTCTTGAGGGATTTCTATCAAAGGGGTGAAGTTTCAGTGAGCAGAGTGTCAACGGAAGAGAACGTGGCAGACCTCATGACTAAAGGTTTATCTTAGCAGAAGCATGAATATCATGTGAGAGCTAGCAGACTAAAGGTTGTTAGCAGTTGGCTCTAGTCCAAGTGGGAGTCTGTTGGAGTTGGTGGCCTAGAACCAACTACTTTGTACTTTATTCATTAATAAATACTTTGTCACATCTTGATTGTTCTTCTGTGTGACAATTCGTGTGATAATGTCCTAAGGATAGTTGTTGCACTAAAGGGTCATAGCGGATCTCTGCTATGATGAGAACCCGAAAGTGTCATAACATTGTTCTTGAATATATGTTCTATAGTCGAATGATGTTATTTGAGGGACACAAATAATACAGGTCATTATGGGTGATAACTCATAAAACTTTGAGGCGTCTTCTCATGATGTGCGCCCTTGGTAATATTCAGGAAGATATTATGAGAACGAGACATGCCAGTAGAAAATCCACATTTCATAGTGTCACTGGATGTTCCTATCTGCGGACGTGTGTATTGATCCTTAGACTTTAATATTATTATTAATGGGTATTACAACTCACGCACTTAGATATACTGACGAAAACTGTGACGACACGCTGTTCACAGCGAGGTAGGATATGTTGGGTGCATCGCGAGTAATACAGCATTAATAGATAATGCGAGAAAGGATTTGTCTCTTCTGTTCCATAACAGAAGTAAATATCTCAGGCCCTTTGATGGAATTGATATAACCTAAATAAATACATGGTCATTGTGAGAAATGGGCAAGTTCAATTCTGAAAAGTCAAAAAAAAGAATAATCGAGCACATGTATTGATGACACTAACATGCAACCCGCTTGATTCGAGATATCGAGACAAAGGGATTACATTACACAGTAAGTGTTTGTAGGAGGTAACACGTCATTGCGGTGTTAACTTCTTTCTATATTGGTGCCTTGACGTGTTGCTAGACGCTGACCTTAGACTTTAGGCAAACTCCGCCTAATGCCACTGAGAAAGAGGCCTAGAGGGTCACATACTAAGTGTGTCCAAGTATCTCAGTTAAATATTAATTTAACAAGTTAAATAAATACTATCTCCGACTATGGTTTAATAATTATTTAAGAATGTCTGATCGCGTTTATTTCAACACTACTTATTCGAGAGAATATATTGTGGGTGAAATAATATATTTATTAACGAGTAATGCAGTGATATTTATTTAAGAAATAAATAGTCATTATTCAAGATATAATAAATGTGGTGGATGAAATAAAGAAAATGAAAAAATAAAAGTACATGTCGTGTATATTAATATGTACACACCGTGTATTTTTTGGGGAATTTATGAGAAATAATAATATTTATTTAATTAAATAATATTAGGTGTAATTCGTTGGGCGCATGTGAAGTAATAATAACAATCAACTGTTATTATTAGACATGGGGTATTACTAAGAATTAAATGAAATGAATAAATGCTTTCAGGTAATTAATTCATTTTATTATTCTATGTAATTAAAATCCCAATTATATATTTCTCATTAGCCTAGACATTTTTTTTGTGGTTGTGCACAACGGATTTGAGAAAACTATCAAGCCAAGAGAGAATTCTCTTTTCCACCAAGAACGCTCTCAAGCTACGAGAGAGAGAGATCCACCTTCACCGGATCAAGGCGACTGAAAAGCGGACATCGCATGTGAAGGCTCTTCCGCGCTAGCACCCAGAGATCCTTTCGGCGACGTCCAGATATACGTGAAGCATGTGTGGATCACCGCTAGAGGAATCCTACACTTGGATTTTACGACGCAACGACAGATCACATCGGATCGTAACCGAAAACATCAACGAAGAGAGAATTCCATCAAAGTAATTCTTGTCAATTAATTAAATTAATTATAACCAACATATGATGATCCTATATATGGTTATGAGACTCCCCTCTTTCTTTTTCTTTCTTCGTTCTATTCCGAAGATCCGGCGTTTTATTATCGTGACAGATCTCGGATTGATCATTGTTAACATTAAAATTAAAGTTGAGTACACCATCCAACACGCTTCCGCTGCGCCCGGAACCTACATTTACATTGAACAACTTTATGAATTTCTACTTGATGGTGATGAAAACAAAGTTTGTAAACTGAAGAAAGCATTGTATGGGCTGAAACAAACTCTACATGCTTGGTATTCTAAGCTTAACAATTGTTTGAAAATGTTAAGTCTTTCTAAAGGAAAAGTTGATACTAACTTATATGTGAAAGATGTCGGCTTCAGAACTCTAATTGTAATTCTTTATGTTGATGATATAATTTTTGTTGGAGATAGAGAATATGTTTTTGAAACATTTGATGAAGAAATGAAAAAAAAACTTTGAAATATCAATGTTGGGAGAACTAACTTTCTTCCTTGAATTACAAGTTCAACAAAAAGAAAAATACATTTTTCTATCTCAAGAAAAGTAAGTCGATGAATTGTTACAAAAGTTTGACATGACAGAATTCAAAGAAGTTTATACACATATTTGAATGGGGATGAAGTTGAGTAAAGATGAGTCCGAAAAAAGTGTGAATTAGAAAGACCTTCAAAAGCTGATATGAAGTCTATTTTACCTTACAGTCTCAAGGTTTGATGTTGTTTATGTTGTGACTTTGTGTGCAAAAACTGAAGAGGGGTCTTTTGGATTAAATTATTTCCAATATATCTTCATTGAACTTCATTTTCAGTTTTAACTCATTTATCACCAGCCTTCATATAAATAATTCTAATCACTAAATAAAAAAGTTGGCATGATAATTTATCAATGGAATTTCTTCCACATCTAGAAGTTGAATATTTAAAAATTGATTCCATATTTGGAATTATTATGCTCAAAATTTTCAAATAGAAGTGTCAAGTAATCTGAAATAATCACATATGTTAGCATCAAAGAGAATTCTGAGATACGTCAAAGGAACTTCATATGGGTTATACAAAAGAAATTGTGAAATGAAATATCATAGTTATATTGATGTTGATTGGGCTGGAGATTGTAATGATAGAAAATCAACCTCAATATGAACATTTTTCTTGGATGAATGTTGTGTAAGTTGACATAGTAAGAAACAAAGTTCAATATCTTTGAGCACAGCGAAATCAGAATATGTTTTATAAACCATTGAAGATACTTTATGATAATCAAAGTGCAATTGATCTTTCTAAAAAACATGTCCAACATTCAAGATCAAAACACATTGATATAATGTTTCACTTTATAAAAGAGAAAGTTGATGTTAGAGATGTTTTGCTGGAATATATCTCAATGAAGTATCAAATTATTGATATCTTCACAAAGACAATGTCAAAAGAAAGGTTGTTGAGTTGAGACCACAACTTCATGTTCAGCCTCCTCCAATGACTTCTTAGATCTCATAAACAAGTTTCTCATCGTGCTTTGGATTATGTTGACAAATGGAGAGAAAAAGTGACTTTCTTAATAAGTTTTTACTTATCTTTCTTTTATGAATATGAAGTTGTTGTAATCAGATAATGGGAAAGAACAATAAAAGGGGGAGAGAAGAAAGAAAAATGAGAAAAGATAAAAGTAAGGAGGAGTTTATCTTTACAAGGCTGCACCAAGGAATGGATTCTTTCAAAAACATTACTTTATCCAGTAGTGTGGTGTCAGGACACTCTCTTTTGATAAAGGTTATGTTTTGGTAAAAGTCAAAAAACTTTAATTGTTTACAAAAGCTGAATTGTGAAAATTTTATGAGTTGAAAAAGTTGTTAAATGTTGTCAACAAATCCAAATAGGGAGATTAAAGAACTTTTGTGATGTTTTTAACGAAGTTTTGTATTTGTTGACAACTAACTTTTTTTTGTAAAAGAATGTTTTGTTCTTTAAGATCGGACTCATTCCGTCGGTATGGGAAATCAGACTCGACTCATCGGCACGAGCCAACAGAAACATGCAATCGGAATGAGAATTTGATGGAAAGTAAGAGACTATTGTGAATTGGTCTCAAGAAGAATCAATCTCAGAAGATGTTGAGTGAGACCAAAAGGTTGGGAAGTAATAGAACTTCCTAGAATATAACAACGAGGATGAGAGCAAGGCAATGGATCGTTGGTGGTGCAACTAAGAAGGCAAGGTCAGATCAACTCATTTGTCAATGGGGGATATGGAATAGCAGGACCATAAGGTTTAAGTACAGACTTGTGAAATGGATTTAATGATCTAGCATGTGCTCTCAGTGAGTAGAGTCGGTATAATATAGGTAGTAGGCCAACTCTATCTCTTGAAAGTATTAAATCTAACGATGCTTTGATGATCATAAAGTTCTCATAAATCATGAAGAAGTTATGATACAATCTGGAGTTGGTGGAAGAGAGGAGAATACGATGTAAAGTATTCTGGTTGTTGCTCATCGGTGTGAAGAACACCAAACACAGAAGGATGCAGATCATCGGTATGAGAATCATCGATGTGAGAATATCAGAAGGCTAAAAGAATGATTTTGCTGAGTGAATAAGTCGTAATGTTGATGAAGAGTTTTGAAAGAAGATAATGAAGTCAAGAGTTAGAAAGTTTTCATACTTTCTAACCTAAGTCAAACAATGTTTTACCAATCTTGAAGTTCTCATAAATCATGAAAACTCTCATGATAAAAGCTTTTGATGAAATGGAGGAATTGTGAAGATTGTATCAGTTTCAGAGATCAAAACAAAGTTTGTATCGAATCCAGAAGTACCAAAAACATAAGTTTTCATAAGTCTGAATGAGTTATAGTTGATGAGGTTTGAAGAATTTCAAAGTTGCAATGGAGTTTCCATCGTAATGAGAAATTCATCGTAATGAGAATTCCATCATTATGAGGAATCCATCAGACTGACTCTGAGAAGGAAAGATGATCGAACTGACTCTGAGAAGGAAAGTCAATCGAACTGACTCTAAAGAGGATAGTCAGATCGTAATAAGTAGTGCAAGAAAGTATCGTAATGAGCGAAGGAAGTTAGTCGCATTGGATTGAAGGTGAGGAAGTTAATCAAACTAAACCTGGGGAAGTTAATCAGATTGAAGGTAAGAAAGTTATATCGGAATGAAAAAAAGATATTATGTTCAAGAAGACTGATTTTGGAGAAATCTTGAGAAGGTTTGAAGCAGACAAAGTTGAAGTTTAAATGAAGTGTTTTTCGAAAATTTAAAATTTGGATAAGCGAGAAAAGTTTTTCGATTTCCCACCTTTTATATTCTGAGTCGCCTATAAATGGAAGCACGATACATTCGTACTTTGCAACTTTTTTACGTGTGCGAAAATGGCAGAGCGCTGCGTAATTCTTGTCAAGTTTTCTTTCCGGACTGAGATCTCAGAAGAAGATCGGACACCTGAAAATTTTGTTTACCGAATTGAGGAAGATCATATTAAACATTTGAACATAGTTTGCGTTTTTTCCAGATTGAGAATGGGTTCATCGTACTAAGTCCATCGAACTGAGGAAGTTTAGATTGAGTAGTTTATGAGAAGCACAAGTTGTGTTATCCAGACAAAACAGAAAGTTTCTTCAGACGCAGAATGAGGGAGCATCGTATTGAGTCGATCAGATTGAGCCAATCAGACTGAGTTCATCAAACTCAAGGTCATCGAACCCGAGAACTTCTGTGAAGCAGTTTGAACAAAGTCTATATTCTTTTGTTTTGGATCAAATGTTTGTAAGCAAACATTATAAACTGACAGGGGTTGGTATAATCATTCCTATCGGGATATAGAATGTGTCTAATGAGAGTTAACACTCGCTGTATTCACTTCTTCATAATAGTGAACTTTCATAGACCAATGGTGGGTATCAAAATGTAGATTGACACATTGAGACAAAATCTTGTAAATCTCATGTGCTTTACTTGTTTTCCTACTTTTGCATGCTTGAGTATTTACTAAAAGATGATAAGGATATAAACTTAAATAGGTTGCAAGGGTTAAGTTTTTAAAAGTATTAAAACTTAAAAAAAGTGAACTCATTCAACCCTGATTCACCCCCCCCCCCAATTGTCATTCAGTCCTTTGAAACTTCACTCTTCCTATATTTTTGTTGCCCTATGCGCACCTTCACCGTTGTCAGATGCATCTGTACCCCTCATGGAGACACCTTCACCTTTGGATCATCACCCTCATGTATCGGGCGACAAGTCATTCCACACAACCAGTACTCCCTTTGAAGCTTAAACAATCTTTGGTCATGCACGAAATTGACCCACTAGAAGATAACTAATCCCCCGCAATAGTTACTCTCATGCCACTAGTAGATTCCCTCAAACAGCACCCCACTTTCAAGCCCCACGTACTCCTATCAAACTAGACTTCTATCAAATGCTTTGGCAGCTTCTGGTCGAGTGTCAGTGGGTATGAATGTCTTAGACAAACATGGACCCCTGACCCCACGAGTGTTCAAGATGTATTTGCGAGGATAGATTAGGCTGGTATTTCTTTTGACCGCCATGATTTTTGTTTTTGTACTTGTTAACCTCTGTTCCGAAAGGTCATTAAAAAATGGTTTTAAATAAACAGAGATAAAATATAATATTTAGGGTCAGAGAAATTAAACGTACAGTAAAAGATAAAACAGTTAATATTATATCTCCCAACATAAAACAATTAAACACGTGTAAAGAATATGTATGATGCAATATTGTTTATACTAATTATCAATTAACCAATAAAGGCCAAACAATTTTGGATATAAAGTGTTTTAACATTGTATACCAGTAAACAATCAAACTCAATCCTCAAAATATAATCAATACAGCAAGGATCCAGTAGATAAACGTGCAGAATAACAAAGCATCCACCCCATGAACATGACAATTAATACAAAAAAATCGTGCTTTAAACAATAAATGTGAGCTCCCCGTGAAAACATTAAAAAATGTCCTCTTAAATTAAACAGTAAAAGCTAAACAATTAGAGCATTTCCTATATAACAAATGTTTGATTATGAAATAACATTTTTTTGTGGTATGAGGTTGTGTGCAAGGAAGGGGTCCTTATTCAAAGAACAGTGGTGTCCCCCTGAATAAACTATTAATCCATGGAGCCACAAATACTACTAAAAGATATGCAATGAATTGAAAGTAAAATAAAAAAGAAGAGTTGATAACATGTCGGTGCACAATTAAACTAAACAGACATAATATGCATACTGGCAATCAATAACGGCCACCTGAGAAAAGAAAAAACGATTGGGTCTAGTAATTTGGAACACGATAAAATGAAAGAAGATGTAGAATTTAAAACACTATTTAAACCACATGAGTGTATAAAACCCATACTAAAAGCATGATTATCATTACAGCATTTTACAGTAGATAAACAAACATGTTTTTCTTTAACAAAATATTTCTTTTTACCGTTAAACTTTATAGCACCTTTCTTTCTTGGCGGTCTTTGAAGTGCCAGTGTGTCTTCCTTTATGGATGTAAGTCTATCCAATTTTTCAACACAAAACTCATTAGAAGCAATATTTCTCAATTTTTTATTTTGGTCTTTTAGCTTGGCAATTTCAATAACAGAATTATACATTCTTTCTAAATTTAAATTCAACAGTGTGCCTCAATAAGCATATGTCCACGATCCAAGTAAAGCAAACCACGAACAGACTCCTATTTAATATATCGGACAATTCATATGACGTATTCCCATGAATTGATCGACCTTGGTTACACACAAACAATATCTGACCAAGTCATGGTGAGATAATTGAACTACCCAACGAGACGGCAATTCTGACCCAGATGAGAGAAGGCTGAACTATTGACAAGGCTTTTTCACCCGGTTCAAATGTCATGCAAAGTCGTCTGGGATAGGCTAATCTTCTGAAGGATATCTAATAGGGTTAATTTATTGCTTAATGGCACTTAAATTTCATGGCACAAGATAAATCATCATACTCAACTGTAGGTAAGTAAGGCATTTTATCAACAGTTGGGTGACAGAGCAGATACATGAGATGTATCAACAAGTGATTCATTTGAAGAATCAATAAAAAGTTTTTTCAACGATTAATGCTCGACAAAAGGATTACATGGTAAAGATGATACCGCAACTGGATTTACCATTAAACATAGTTCAATGGAAGATACCTGCCCCTCATAAGGTGAATCTGTTGACTTATCACAGTACTAGCTTCAGCTCTCCTCATCTTTATATCCCGCCTCCTTTACTTTTTCTTCTTTAGTCGGTCTGACTTCGGATTAGTAGTTGTCTTTTGATGTGATAACAGTAGACTGTTACAGTATTTAGATATTTAAGATATGAGTAATGGTCAAAGGTTTGGCAGGTCAATGGTTGGACTTGTATTTCTGTTCTAGCCCGTATCTTTATCATCCTCTATAAATATAACAACCCGATCTCTTTTAGGAGGTATGGATACTGGGTATTCTCATTCTACATAGAAGTTTGTAATACAATCTCCTTTTCAACAAATTTTCCTCCATTCATGCTATTAAAATCATTTTCATAATGGAGGGATTTCCATATATCATGAGAAGTAGTGCAATCACAGGCTTCGTCAAAGATAGTTCTACTAATAAAGCAAAAGTGTATAAACATAATTTTGGAATTCAACTCATAATTGACAACATCTGTTAAGATAATTTTATGAGAGAGAAACAGAAGAATAGCAGTATATATTGATTTGAACAGTGAACAGAACCAATAGAATTAAAGGTATTACGGTTGGTAGGAGAGACGAAGAAAGAATTAAAGTTATTACAGTAGGTAGGAGAGAAAGAAGGAAACAAAAGAAAGGAGAACCCGAAGAAAAAAGACCACTCCTTTGAGCTCTGCCGAGCCCCTCCAGCTGCCCAGCTGTGCAATTCACACAGAATATTCGTAGCCCCCACATGCAACCCTCCCCCCTATATTCAGTACCTCCCCAAGCACCGTTCCACCCAACCTGCTATTACCAACTCCCAACCACTACAGCTGGCAACACAATTTTCACAACAGACTTTAAAAATGTATTTAAGACAATATTGCCCCCTACGCCTGGACAACAGCACCAGCCCAACATTCGCCCCGCTTGAAAAAACACTTTGTCCTCAAGGTGGAACGCCTAAAGCACGGCTCGGCCAATTGATCACTAGAACAGTAGGCGAACACTTGTTCCAACAGAAACATCAATCCCAACGAATTCCAGTTATTCTGCATCCCGAATTCATGATTCTTGACAGCCGAAGCAAAAGCTTGGTCAGTTGACGTAAGTGGATAGTGTTTCCAATATAATTCCCCACTAACATCTTGAACAGAAAACACCTTTGATTCAGCTTCGCATATGTTGACACCCACACAAAATACGGGAGGAACCTTTAGCTCAAACCTGAATTTCCAGGATTTTGCAAGCCTCCGTCAAGGCAGAAACAGTGCGGTCTTCCCTTTCTTTAGCTGCCCCATGCAAGGTTGAAGCTTCACTCGCGCCGGCTCCAAAAACAACATCAATTAGACCACTCTTACTCTGGTTCGAAACGGTACCAGGTAGGGCCACTGCCATATACCCAAAATCGAATAACTATGAGTTGCCTCCTACTTATTGAACAAATGGAATATCCTCACATAAATAGGCATTTGTGTGGCCTAAGTCTGCCTGTAAAGCAACCCTCCAATAAAACTGCAGGCTGTTTACTCTCATTGTGGTATTCAAATCACTTTTTCGAGCAGTCCCTCCAAAACAGAAGGCTGAACCTCCCCCTTCCAGCAGTATTAATGATCCGGTACGGAAATAGTGACTCGGAAGTCTGGTGACTAGCACAAGTGCTCCCAACTTGACCACAAAACATACCCAACGCTTTGAATTTTCCATTACACCATAGCACTCTCCAAGCAAAACATGAGCAGCAACCATAACAGTCTTCAAAACAGCCTCTGTTGGGAACAAGGTGATCAGCAGTCCACTCCAACAGCATATGTTCTGGGGCATTTTCTGGAATGAGTGTCTCAAGGAAAAGTAGTGTAGTCTCACCAATGTCATATAGAACATTGAGCCAACAGGTCAAACACTCCCTATTGCCTGTTTCGCCAAGGAAGTTCCATGCAAGCCATTCTTTTTTTCTTTTTCTTTTTTTTTTTCTTTTTTGATTAAACAGATTTGATTTTCTGGATAGCTGCAAATCCAAAACAGGTACTCTTGTGTTGCTTGACAACATACAGCCCAGGAAGCGTTTGGCAATATCACCTGCCTGCCTTTGAGTATCACTAACTACAGCTCTTTTTGAACTTTGCCAACTCTCAGGTTCCATAGTCACAATCAAAGAATTGACAAAGCTGCCATCACTTCCGTAAATACCACGGTCAAACACAATCGCTGTTATAGGGTAACTCAAGCTCTAGGGCCCGTATTAATCCAATAATGCCAAGCAGATTTGGATTTCCACTTCTTCAGTACTCCTCCCATGCTTCCAAATACCCCACCTCTGCCCTCATGAACCGTTGTTCCTCGGTTTTACAAAGCCAAACTAAAAGCTTCCACAAGCAGAATTGGATCTCTGTTAATATCGGCTCCAATTACAGCTTCATCATACCCACAATTCCTCTGGTTCGATTCATTCCCATTCGATCCTACCAATAATGGAGCGTGCAACTCCCCAATTAGCGATGTTTCTTCGTCTTCCAACTGGAATGGAAAGGAAGCACTGCTATGTACAAAGAGTCAATACATTTGGTGCGTATATTGAACACTGACTCTGCAGGACAACCACACAAAGCCGGTATTCCAACCGCTGTCGCTTTCCGCCTCTGTGGTCTCAGCGACCAGCGGCCCCTCAAGCAGTTAGTGGAGAGAAAGACAAGAGAGACAAACTGTTTTGGTACATCACCCCCACTCCAAACCCCTCAACCCAGCACGGTCGCACTTGTCTGTCGAGCTTCCTCCATGTGTTCTGCAAGCATCCATAGCTAGGTCATCATTCCCCTGTGACATTCCTCGTCTCAAGCCAATGATTAGGCAATTTTTCTGCGCAGGCCGTTCCAAGCTAGAATCAAGCTGCTCCTGCACATTCCTCTCCTGGCCCAAAATGTGAACAACAATACGTCTGGCTTGTTAAAATTCCCCCACTTGCATTGCGCGCGTCACTTCCAGCTCCCGCCTCACTATATACTCTTGGTGGATGAGTAACCTGAGCAGCCGACAAGACTTCCGGAACTGCCACTACATCAGTCAGACGTTCCGAAGTCAGACCAGGATCAGGATTTACCTCTTCAGGACACTCTAGAATGGTTCCAAACTGAAGCTCCTTGCCGCTCCCATATTTACCCACAAGCGTCGGCTTCAACTACTCCCAATTCAAATCAGGTTTATCATACTCCCATGACAGGAACCAACATAAAACCGAGTACTCCAAACTTAATTGCGTCAAATGTATCTTCATATCTTCCTGCATCTGAAAGTACGTGAACTAAGTTTCAACTTTACAGATCCAACCAAGAGGATCCTCCCCCTGAAAACATACATAGGTAGTGTGACTCTCCTGACTTCCACATTTTTTGTCTCCACTTCAAAGCGAACACACAGTGGCTGCCTCATTTTGCTTTCCAGGTTCTGTAAAACAATCAGCTTGTGATTTCATCTCCCGTATTTGGGCCCGCAAGGTCTACAATTACCATAGTTATTTACGGCGCATGGTGCACAACAGTGACAAGGGTCCCCGGCACAAAAACGCACGGCGCGTGGCAATATTAATTTGCAGTGCACAAAAGAGGTGTATACATATATCAACAATAACAAATAATAAATTATACAATATACACATAAATATAAAAGATTTATGTCAATAATTCATATTCCATACATCAAAAAACAAAGGAAGTTGACAATGACGCCAACAATTAAATATTAAAAACCATATATCTCAAACAATCATATATCTCAATTCTTGAAATATATTAAAAACCATATATCTCAAAAAACCAAGTTGGGTTTTTCCTTGCCTTGCCTTAGACATTTTGAAATAAATAAAAATTCCTGAAATATATAAAACAAACAATTAAATATTAAAAACCATATATCTCAAAAAAACAATAAACAAAAAAATAAAAAAACAAAACATAAAAAAAAAATCAGGAAGAAAACATGGCAGTAAAAACAACAATAAGAGTAACTCGAAAAAAAATAAGTGGCAAGCAACATAAATAAAATTGAATTAAAAACAAAAAAAGTTACTAGTTCGCACAGAAGTTGCGCCTACCCTAGACAACATCACGTATCTGAGTCGTGGCGATCGAGGGAGCTCGGCTGGACCGCAGCGATCGAGGGATCTCGGCTGGGCCACGGCGGTCGATGTGGTCCAACACCAATTGGGTCGTTGCGCTCACGGGAATAGTAGTATCGACGCTACGCGTAGCGTCGGAAGGGGAGGTCGTCGTTTGACCTCGAAAGAGGCATTTTCAATCGGGGCGTACGAGTTGGCAGGTTAAAAAAATGCAAAAACAAAAAACAAAAAAGCGCAATGGCGCGCGCTACGCCACTACACGCCATAGCGCAACATGGCGCACACCACAGTGAGCCATCTTAGATGAGCCATAGAAAAGCCATGTCGCAGCCACCACTGCTTGGCACTAGCCATGGTGCAATGGCACACCATGGCGCGCACCATTAATAATTATGGCAACTACTCTTTTAAAGTTGTTTGAAGCTCTTGCCACTCAGCTGCATGCGCTTGCATATTCTATTTCAAATCCGACTCCTCTAGAGAAGCTGTCATCGCCATACTGATCGGCTAACTCCAACGAAGACCACCAACAGTCGCATCATTCAACTGTGTTCACGTCTTCCAATAGCGATCGTGGACCTCTCAACAAAAATCGCATTGTTGTTCCAATTACCTCTCCAAGTCCGGTCTTTTCTGATCCTCACGTCATAAGCACTGCGTTTGCGTTCCACGGTCGTCAACATGCCTCCCTTCAACGTACGTGGTCTAATAACGACGATCGTGGCTCCCCAACTTTCCGCACTTTGATCGCACCACTTCCCAATCTTCCCACCCACTCACGGTTCCCCAATCGAGTCGCCAAATTGTTAGGATAATTTTATGAAAGGGAGAGAGAAACAGAAGAACGGTGGTATATATTGATTTGAACACTGAATAGAACCAACAAAATTAAAGGTATTACAGTAGGTAGGAGAGACGAAAAAGGAAACAAAAGGAAGGAGAACCCGAAGGAAGAAGGCCACTCCTCTTTTGAGCTCTGTCGGTACCTACCAAGGTCTTGCCCCTCCAGCAGCCCAGCTGTATAATTCACACAGAATATTCGTGGCCTCACATGCAACCCCCCCCTATTTAATACCACCCCAAAGCAGCGTACCACCCAACTTGCTATTACCAACCCCCAACCACTACAATCGGCAACACAATTTTCACAACATACTTAAAAAATGTATTAAAGACAATATTGCCCCCTACACCTGGATAACAGCACCAGCCCCCCATGTTCCTAACACATCTAAACTAGGGATCTCATTAAGATCATAATCAGGAATATCATATGAATTTAGCATAATACTCCAACCCGATTCATCGAGATTTCGTAAGCAACCATCTATTTGTTTCTTCAAAACAGAATATTCGCCACCATCCATCTATACACCACTATCCAGCCATCTGAAAATTTTGGCCCGTAAACTTTTTAAGGTCTAGGATAAAGTGTTGGGGCAAAACAATATATCAAAAACGATAAAGTACTAGAAAAAGAAATTCAGTAGAACCATGCTATGATACTAATTGATAGGATCCAGCAGAATGTTGGCAGAGATAAGAGAATGAGTTGCCCCTTTAAAAAACTTAATCAAAGCAGTGAAAGGGAATGTGGTGGAGGTGAAATAAATCAGAGTAAAACATATATTGTAACTTGTAATAGTGGGATTGAGGAAAGCAAAAAGAACATTAAATGTCATAAAGAAAAGATAAAGAACAATGAGGCACAAGATTTATAGTGGTTCGAATCAACGTAATCCTACTCCACTCTTCACACCCTCTGACTCCTCGAGATGTGTGGTTTCCACAAAGGAGCTGACTTTAAGAGAGTCACAACACTAACATAGATGTTTGGGCCTTTTGCTCACCTGGAGGTGCAACCCATTGCCTTTAAGTTGAAAGCATAACATCGACCACCTTTTTAACCATTAGAGGCATAACAGAAATCCTACCTTTTATGGAGGACGCGTAACCCAACCCTGCCTTTATAGATGAAGCATAACCATGTATTGCCTTTGGTAATTTGAGACACAACTCAACTGCTTTTTGTTTAGGTTAGCACTACCAATGCAATACAGGTGTTTGCAAAAAGAACATTAAATATCATAAAGAAAAGATAAACAATGAGGCACAAGATTTATAGTGGTTCGAATCAATGTAATCCTACTCCACTCTTCACACCCTCTGACTCCTCGAGATGTGTGGTTTCCACAAAGGAGCTGACTTTAAGAGAGTCACAACCAACACTAACATAGATGTTTGGGCCTTTTGCTCACCTGGAGGTGCAACCCATTGCCTTTAAGTTGAAAGCATAACATCGACCACCTTTTTAACCGTTAGGCATAACCGAAATCCTACCTTTTATGGAGGACGCGTAACCCGACCCTGCCTTTATAGATGAAGCATAACCATGTAATGCCTTTGGTAATTTGAGACACAACTCAACTGCATTTTGTTTAGGTTAGCACTACCAATGCAATACAGGTGTTTGCAAAACAATAAAGTACAAACCGCAAGCACAGCGAAATGGTTTGACAGTGAACTCCAATGAATGATGAAGATGATGTAGCTTCATGCTCCAAGGATTCAACACATGAACATTTTAGCACAGCTCAACAGAATTAATGATCTTGCTTATGGTAGCATCATGCTTTTTCTCTGAATTTTCTCAGTTTCACTTCCGTTCATTTGATCACTTGAAAACTTCTTTAAATAGATTGTTTCTCTCAATAGGCGTCTTTTATCTCCAATGGTCATTTGTTCCCGTGTGATAACTTCTGGCCGTTGTGGAAGATCTTGAATGATATTTCTAGGGATAGTGGTTTCCATAAATCTCAGACGACAACCTGTATAAATCCATACTAAAGTTCGTGGATAGCGTTAAACATATTATGAAAACATTGCCATTAATACACTTATCGCAGGTTACATTATATGAATATCATCATCCACGATTATATCATTGGTGGTGAAATCCTTCTATCATTGTTCAAATTCATGTCATATACGGCGACTTCCCTTTATCGTTAGTCGTGGCTCTGTCACACACTGTGTTTCATCTATATCGTTGCCTGCGGCTTTTCATCACACTCTCTGTTTCTGTCTCACTTGTCCGTTCTCTAACGCACGTAGCAATTAACCCTTATTGATGGTTGTGACTCAGTTCGCTTGTTGCGTTCCAATTCAGTAATCTATCACATGATATATATATTGCAGCTAGCATCAACTATTCATCTTCTTCTTGGTTTCATATTGCAACCTCATAACACAACCAATGCATTAACAGATATTGCTTCAAGGCATATGCTAAAACAATCATAAACAGGATCTCTGAAGAACATCATCAAGAACAGTGTACCCTAACATCAATAACAACATTAAAGCCAAAACGCAGTCTACGTTATGTAATCTCAATCGTAAGTTGAGATATGATTTCCTTCATTACCTCATGTAGTGATATCAATAGTGATCTGTGATTGAATCACAGGATGTCGTAGCACACAGTATATCCATGCATTGAAATTATAACGAGATCGCATACAATGTTTGACGAAACTGTGGTCTGCAGTTCTGTCGAACGCAGTGACATGTCTTTGTCACAGTCCAGTAATAAATCAAAGCAAAGATAAAAACAATGAAAGCAACAAAACAATTCATTATGTGTTTTGCAAGTGATATAACATTACAATGTGGGTTGTGTAATTATAAAAACAATGTCATTGTCGCAATCCAGTATTAAACCAAATTAAATATATAAAAAATGAAAGCATGAAAACAATTCATTATGTGTCTTGCAAATGATATAACATCACGATATGTGTTTTGTAATTATTAAAACAAATCAAACTAAAGATGAATTAGAGAGGAGAAAATGTATGTACCCGCTAATCAGAAAGCCACTGCTCTGAATTCAATATCTCATTCATCAGAGGGGGGATGAGCCTCGCCAAACCATCTTGGAGGATCATATCCAGACCCACCTGAGAAGCAGCGGCAGCTTCAGCTACAGATCCGAAACTACAATTTTACGCTTGAAGAAGAAGAAGCTACCCAAGGGATTGCAACGACAAATACGCCAAGCTGTCAGAACAGTGCCTTTAACAAACCCGTACTTCTTGTAAGCCTCTTGGGAGTAGCCGCTGCACGACGGAACGTAACGGCAACTTCTAGGCAGCAGCGGCGAGATTTCACCTGCTCCCACCCCAGCATTGCGTTGGATTCATTCATGTTCCGGAAGCAAAAACAATTCCTTCGGAGGAAAACATCACTCACTTTTGTAAAATCTCAGCATAGATAGCGCAAGCTTCACCCCTAGATCATCCACTTCTCCATCTGTTTGTAAATTGTACAGACTGTGAAATTCTTTCCGAATCAAGGCGGAAGGGAAAGAAAGACGGACCTTGAGGGGCGTTGGGGGCTAGGTTTTCATCCCGTTGAATCAGAGCGAGGAAACGATGAGGATGGTGTAGGGTTTTCAGGGAGGGACGGAAGCCGGCGGGAAGCCTCTGTCTTCGATGATTTCGAGATCTGCCGAAATTGAAAGTCGGGGTTTCGATGGATGCGAGAACATGCCGGATATCGTGGGCGCGGAAGGGGACGACGGACACCATTGTTTAACCACTCCTGGCAGAGAACGTTTCCGGGTCCTTGATCGGGTCACGTGATAGAAATATGCGATTTTAAGTCTAGATTTTTTTTTTTTTAAAGGCAATCAAGAAAGTCTCAAATAAATAAGGCGAAGGAGAGAATTTTACATTTGTCTCTATTAAGTAAACCGAGCAAATCCTCATCAAGTGTGGTCAAATGTACTCCAGAAGCTTCAGAAATACCTTTATTTGCAAGTCTGTCAGCAAGATAACACGGTGGACATGTGTGATTATAAAGCTCCTAGAGGCAAGAATGTCAAGACATTTGATCCATTTCAAGGTAAGTTTTCAGGCAAGGTGAATCTGATTTTTTCTAACAGCTTGCACAATAGTAGAGAAATCACTTTCGAACAACAGATTATTCCAATTTCTTTGGTGAGTCGTTTCCACTGCATTTATAAGAGTTATCGTCTCAGCTTCAAGGGCAGTGACATGACCACAAGAGCCGTAAGAACCTTCAATCAAGTCACTATTGTGGTCTCGGAAAACAAAGTCATAACCAGCTGGTCCAGGATTACCCTTTGAGGCACCATCAAGATTGCATTTACGCACACCAATACTCGACAACACTAATCTCATGCAAGATTTTGGATGGATACTTTATCCCAAGTCCACTAACTTTGAGGATGCAAGACACTCCCACTATTTGTGTGCGAGGAACTCACACTTACATTGTGCACCTCGATGTCACAAACGCACACTTGAAGTGCCGATGTTCAGATATATCACCAAGGAGGAGCGGGGAGTGAATCAGGTGATGTTCTTTTAAAAAAAAATCTTTCCAAATCAAGTGATGGGTAAAGATCTTGGTCCTTCATTCTTCAATGTCTCACCCCTCCTGTATGCAAACAAATGAAAGCACAGAAAAGCACATGATGATTTTTACAAGATTCGCCTCAAATGTAGGTGATTACGTTCTTGTTGTATTTGGGATGATCCGAGAGAGAAATTCTCCACTATTAAAGCAAAGTGATTACAAAATACAGATAATGTCCCGCAATGTATGACAAATTCTCGTAATGTCTGATCACCAATAATTATAGTGGACTATCTCTCGACATTAACTGTAGACTAACATCTCACCAATGTTCTTTATACTGACTCTCACCGGTTGAAGCTATCTCCCAAAAAACATTTGTTTAGGTTGTTTATACTGGCATCCCACCAGTTCTTCAATGGTCTTTCCAACTAGCTCTTGAACATGTCTTCAACTGCTTATGCCTACTGATGCGATGTGCGCGTTGGTCTTGACCTTTTCAAGTCCACATAGACAAATTTCTTTGGAAATTGTTGGCTTTGCTCACCTTCAATTATTAAAACTTGTCAGCTTATGATACTCACTGATATTTTTCAAAAACATTGCAATCAATCTTCTCTGGTATGCTTTGCAAAACTAACTGCACAACTTCACACTACTGTATTGATGCTTCTAATTCTTTTCAACTGCTCACTTCATATCTCATGCATATAGTTTATATCACATGCTTTTTATACTCTACTTTCAACTTTGCACAACTAAGTGTAACTCACTTTCTTCTGATTACATGCAATTTATTATTTCATGTACTTAATCACAATAAGGAGTACTCAAATGTTTCTTCAAAAAAATCTCATTCCCTCACTTGTGCTTCGTGCAAATGTAGATAAAACAAGTGCATGTCGTCTCACTTAAACCCACACTATCTCACTGTATTTCATTCACGCATGCATATTGCACGCATGTGCTTCATGCAGCTAGACTTTAGCTTCCTTCGTGCAAACGTATCACGCGACACTTATACTTCTTTGGGTAACTCACACAATTCACAGTATTGTATCATATTCTTGGTGTATCAAGAGAGCACACAATATCATCTTCTTTATTAACATAAGTGCATGCAGGATATGAACTTCACATAGCTTTGAAGCTCGTAGAACAACACTGCTTCTTCGTGAAACGCAGTGGGAGTATATTACTCAAGCACTAGCTCATGGAAACCATCATCCTTCACGTCGTGAAGGCACATGCACAACACAATCATCTCATATAATCCACATGCGAAATCAAAGTGTTTTTCTTTGCTATATTTCTGTGTTCTCAAAGCTCTCATTGTACTCCCATTTTTTACGTTCAATACATACAACAAATGGTTGAAGGCCATAAGATATTTATAGGCCGCTTCTACCGACCTAATCCACCACCTCAACACCCTACACACACTGCCATGCATCATTTATGCACACCAACTCAACCTATTGGTACACAACATCGGAAAATCGCCATTAACCCTCTACGAACATATCCCACTTAGTGCGTCTTCCATACGCTTCAACCTTCATCTCAGCTCAGACTGCAACTTCCAGTACACGGTATTTTTGATCGATGATTCACAACATTATTACTCAATCAACTTGATTGTTGGATGAAGCGACATGATACTTCGACGCATGAAGAGTCCTTGAATGAAGGAAGAAGATGATACACTGGCTTGATTGAATGAACCACATACAACATATCAGACAGACAATGTTCTTTACATAACTTTTAATGACGGAGCTACAATGTCTATGCAAGCCGAGTCCCACATCGGTCTTTTTTTAGATTGGCATCGCTAAACATGACATATTGTTTTAGCAGCCAATTGAGTCGACACCCAGACACACCTTTACACACCACATGGGGAGGGAGCACCTGCCAATCCCCTTACGCACCACCATGTGCATCCTATGGGTGCTAGGTGCAACCACCACACCTACTTGTGCAAACACCTACCATAAATATGCTATATTATCGTTATTCAAGCTCTGTGAGCTAGCTCTCCCATGTGGTAGAGGCCTCCACCCCACACATGCGGGATTGAGCAGGTTCCTCAACTTGATTGGTTGGCCATTCTTTTTTAATAAAGTCCAAACAAATGTACTTAGTGAAAACTAAGTAAATTCCAACATATAAATTCCATGCCATATGATAATTCCAAAACAACCGTCTCTTTAGTTCTTTTGTTAACTTCTCAAATCATCAATTCAAATGATGAACAATCATTCAAGATCATCAAAATATGATCCATGTCTACTTATCTATATTTACTCAAATCTAACGATGATAGATAAACATCATCAAAAGGTCTTCTTCCAATGATATAAACAATGTGCATTTTCATAATGTAGTTGGCACATGTATTGGGCATTAAGAACGACTCTACATCCATCACATTAAAAACACATTGAGTTTTCATATTTACAACTTATTGACAACAAATTCATTATAACACAACTCCACCTTTAGTTGGGTTCTTCAATCTCCCCCTTTGGATTTGTTGTTAATACCCATTTCAATTTTAAATTCAATGTTATCTTCTACCCTTTATTGATAATAAATGCAAAGTCACAAACATGGGAGGATCTTCTCATCTCCATCATTCAAATTTTTAAACTTTTACTCTTTCAACACTTATAGTTTGATTCACTCCAATGAAGGATGGTATCACAACTCACTTAAAAAATAGCTAAAATTAACCAACTTTAAGTCTATGTAATCCATGCTCAGTGTAGAAAGTAAGAGTGATCAATTTTACCATCAATATTGTCAATTACTCTTCTGCATGTGATGCCAATATTGGAATTTTCTTTTAGGGGATATTCAAAATATTTTTAACTAATATACTGTAATAATCTCAATAAATAGATTAAAAACATTCAAGTGTAAGAATGCATTTCCCCTTCATAAATTTCTTTTCCCTTTTTTCATCAAGTAACAAGTCTCTCCCTTTTAGAGTTGATATTTCAACATGGAAATAAGAGAATATAATCAACATACCTCAATGGTAACAAGCTTCAATCTTTAGAATTTAAACATCTGGAATCTCCATATACAACCCTTACCAATACTTATGATATTCATGAGATACAAATTGATATATATATATATATATATCTGGTGGTTATTCTTCCAAGCTCCCCCTCAAGGGATGCACTCTACTTATTTATCATGATTGAATTCTTTCAAGAATTAATTCATGATGGACATCCTTCTAGTTGTATGATGTTCATAGATTTTATTAAGTTCAAGTCTCCCCCTGAACACATGTATCACCTTTAATTCCTTGTATATAAAAACAAACACAATATATACATGTGAATAAGGTGGTTCATTAATGCTTTTTAGTTAAAGTGACTGGGATAAGATTTTCTCAACCTAGAAACTCTCTTTAATTCAACACCAGTTGTAATGCCCCGACCCCAGTTACCCAGAGTCAGTGCATTATTGCGTAACATTGGCATGATCACAAAAGATCAAGTCTCAAAAGACCGATTAGTTTAGTAGCCTTGGAAACACTAGATACATTCATAAATGTTACATTACATCATAAAGTGAAAAACTACAATAACATAGTCTCCATTTTCCACACTCATATCCCTTTCAGACTATCCCTGCAGGTCATTCCTAAAATACTTCTTCACATCCTGGAAAAATTAAAACAATGAAAGGGGTGATCTCAGATGCTCAGTAAGGATAACAATATAACAGAAGCTTTCATAAATAAACATTAACATTTAAGGCAATGTATAACTAAAACAAAAGCCTTTTAAACTAGAACTTCAACATAATATGACAAAAATAAAATGAAATAATGCCATTTACTTATTCACATGGATATTCTACTAGTCAAATAATCACATGCAATATCAATAACCACTTTCATAATGATGGAATACATAATGCCAGACTATCATAACCACGTAGCCAAGGCCTCGTGCCAAGACTACAAATAAGATTTTGTCAAGGCCTCGTGCCAAGACACTAGTTTGTCTCATGAGACCTACTGATGCATCGAGGAGCTATAGCGGGCTCCACCCGTCACTTATTAAGTCCAATGCATTCCTCATACGAACAGGTTTAAACATATCATAAACCATAACATAATCGTATCACATAAAACATGCATCAAGGAAACATAAAAATTCCACATTTCAATCACAAGATATCAATACAACACACTAATATAATAAAAACACTTTCAAAACCATTTTAAATACCAAAATAAAAGAAAATTAAATCTTGGTATTTTTTTTTCATTTTAAAAAAAATTTATGGCTTGTAGAGGAAGCCAAAACACAAATAATGGTCACGGTGGCGGAGAAGTCGTTATCGCCGCATATGTACGACGGAAAAAAAATATTACCTCTTGTCGTTTAGTAAAACGCTTCGTATAAAAAAGATTCCTTTTGAATAAACATAAAAGTAAAAGGGGTTTGTACACCATATAAAAGAAAGTTGTGTATAAAATAAAATATGCCTCAATGAAAGAAGATTGAGATGAAGTCTTTAAAAGGATAATTTTTTAAATAAAATAGATCTATTATGTGTATTAACTATATTTACACATAAAGAAAGTACAAATACATGATAGGACATAATAATATCATGACATAATTTGAAATTAGGAGATTAACCCAAAGAACATAAATTGGGTTAAGAAGTTCTCTTACCTCGTGTCCGACTTGACTCGACCGCTCTTTAACCTCATGAATAATAAACTAGAGTTAATATCTACTTTCTTAAGAACCTTTTTCAAGTTCATTACCCCTTTTATATCACTTATTACAATGTTATGAAAATTATGTAGTCATTTAAGTTAATAACGGTCATTTTGTCGATCTTTGGTACTTGAGTCAACAATAAACTTCTTATAATTACAAGTTATTTATGTGGTAGAATATCCATTATCTCCAGAATTATATTCATGATGTAGATATAATATATATCCTATATATATAGTATATACATGCATTTATAATATAACATAACATTTAGAGGTAAGAAATGAAATGCACCGTTCATGGAGACGGTAAGCTGTACGTACGCATGAACGCTACTTTCATTCCTATTTCGTATTTAATGGAATGAAGTTATAATTATATATAAAGGTATAATATAATTCTAGTAAAATTTAATGTATAATACCATTTACTCCATCCTTTATACATCCCACATATGGCATTAACGATTCAAATCACTTTGAGGGGGCGGTAGTCCGCACTTCCTAAAATTAAATTATCGCGTTTACCCATAATGGAAATCATAAAGGTATGACATAAATGAAAAATAAAGAATCATAAAGAAAAAAAAACATAATATATATCATATATAAAAATAGTTTCATCATAATGGCCCCATGAGAAGTGTTAAAAGAAGATTGAACAATCATCGTTTCGTAAGGCAGAAATTTGCCAACCACAGAAACAATATGTTCTTTAACCATTAGATGAAGGTGTGTGTAAGTGTAAATCAAATTATTCTCATAAAAACATCCTAGTATATTGAAGATATTGGTTTTTTTACAAAATAAAGGAATAAAAAGAGTTTAAGGGGTTGGAGAAGCAAAATAAAACAAAATAACATAAGAGAAGACATTACCTTAAAATCGGGTAACTCTTTTTTGATTTGAGCCAAAGGCTTTCTTGGGAAGAATTATGCCCAAAGTGAGGCTTCTAGGAGTAATATAGGGAAGTTGAGAGAGTATTTGGGCAGAGGTTGGCCGAGGCAAATGGCTTGGAAGGTGTGAATAAGGTGGTAGTGGTGGGGGCCTTTTATAAGAGGAGAGGATGGGCACTCTTGGAAAGTCATGAAATGTTACTTTATTATATAATGAGTTTCGGATTTTAAAGGTCCTACACTTATATATTTCGAGGATAATTTGATAAGGGTTCTAAATATACTCATCCAATAGGTTTTTGACAAGTTTATGTCTTAGATTTTATATTATCTTTTTATTTTATTTAAATCGTTAATTAATGAGGTAATCGCTGCATCATCATGGTGTCATAAATAATTTAATTTATATAATGTCTAAAAATTATAAAAAAATATCATGATGTAGGAAATCTTTTTATCTTTCTAATTAATATTTATAGTAAAAAATATGACTTGTATAACCCCATTTAAAAATTGTATTAGTAAAACAATTCATGTTTGTGACATTTTTATTTTAACATTAAATAAAAAGTTTTTAATGTCATTTTCCTACCAAAGTGGTTCCATGGGGTCCCCAAGTTGACCCATGGATTGTCTTGGTCGGCCATGACTCATAAAATAGGGGTAGGACAAGTGTAAAGGTATTTTCATATTTTTATAATATCATTTTTACCTTAAATTTCACTAATTACCTTTAATCGCGATTAATTAAACATAAAAGTTACTATTCACCAAAAAATTATTTTAATCCCATTGAACCAAATTTTACTTCCTAATGAAAACCATGTATGTAGGATTTTTGAAAATCAAATCACAGAAGTGGTAATGTTTCATTTAAATGAAAAATCAGCTTTTTAACTACCACTTAATGGTTTCACTATTCATCAAAAATTGAAGTTTTTCAGAACAATGCCAAAATTTCACCCTAAGATATAATTGATATTACGAATTCAAAAATGATGTATATTTTAAAAAATTCCAAAAATATAAGTTTCATTAATTAATTTTATAATTAATTCCCGTTGTCACAACAAATAGCGTGTTTTTAAGAAACAATATATATCAAAAGATTGACAATTTTTTATGTCCAATTTCAAAGTGAAATTAATTCTAATGACCACCATTGGATAAAATGGTAAAAATATATTCTAATTATACTTTAAAACAACTCAATAGTATAATTTATCACTATAAATTATTTTTATTAAAAATTTGTTTTTAATTATTTTTCACTATTCATAAAAAAATGGAAGTTCTCAGAAAAATACCAAAAAATTCAACTTAGGATAATTTCGATATTAAGAATACAAAAATGAATTCCATTTTGAAATATAAAATTTCTATAATTTTAAAAAGTGGGTATTACTATTCATAACGGCTACTTTGATTAGTCGCGGTGTGTTAGAACTCAAACTTGCATACAATGCAAGCTATTGCATTATTGAAAGAGAGGCATATCATGGAAGCTCGGGGTGTTACATTCTCCCCTCCTTCAATAAATTGCGTCCTCGCAATTTGAAATTTTTCTTTAAAAATAAAAAGTTGAAAATAGAAAATACCTTTGTGGAAAACCCACATCGGAAATAAGGTTAAAAAAAATATAACTTTAAAAGAAATAAAGAGAAGTACAAAGGTCACCTGAGATAGCCCATACTAGGATTCTATAAAAATATGGATATGGAGGAAAAACAAACCATCAAGGTCTAATGGAGAGTTGTATAAAACAGGATTAGGAGAAATTTAACTATAAGAAAATCACAAACTTGTGATTGGTTAAACGGTCATTGATTCCCCAATTGGAAAAGTTAACTGACAACATTTTTGTTTTAAGTTACCTTTTATAAAGTTGAGGAATTTATTTAAGAGATTTACTAAGAACGTAAGGAAATATACTTAATTGTCATGTAAACTTTCATTCTTTAATAAATTTTTACCACAAACCCATCATTTACTCCAAAAGGTAATAGAACTCAAAATATTCTATTTATCATAATTGTATAAGGTTCCAAATATTAACACATACCATTTAGATTAGTAAAACTATTTTGTAATAACTAGGGACTTCCTGTAGGCTAGTGGTAGGTAATAAAGGCCTGTCACACTATGGTTGTGGGTTCGATTCCTGCAGCTTTGTCCGACGCGACGGGTTATCCCCCGACCTGCAGGTTGTACTTTTCTTAAAACTATAGTATTATAATATTCCAAAAATAATCTTCATAAATGTTTTAACCTTAAACAATACTATCCAAAGTTCAACTTAATCCATTCCAACCTTTATAGTTATCCAAAATACCTCCATCCAGACTTTCTCTAAAAGGTCTTTAAATTCCAAAATCAATTGTATCATCAGATTCCTCAAACAAAGTAAAGTTTCTCTTATTGTCACATATAAAAATATGATTACCTTCATCATATTAAAACCTTAATGAAAACAACATGTACTGCAGTACAATCCTTATATATATCACATTATTCTTATAACCAGAATATAATCCTTAAGTCCAAAAGCACCAATACATTAATTATTCCACTTCAACTGTAGTAATATCATAAGATTGTCCTTGATCCCTTGGCCTTTTCTGAGGTAAGTTTCCCTGATGCTTAGGACATTCATTTGCATAATGCCCCATTTCCCTACAATTGTATCATTCAACATTGATAGCCTCTTTCTTTACCTTGCAATCACGAGCCTGGTGACCTTTTTCTCCACATTTATAACAAACTCCCATTCCTTTTAGGCAAGTACCGAGGTGATTCTTCCCACAATTATAGCATAATGGAAAATCCTTCTTTCCCTTTTTCCTTTATTTCTATTTCCATATTGATCAGAAGATCTCTTCTTTTCTTGCTTTTCTTTAAAGTCATAAGACTTAGAGAATTCCTTTTCCGTCTTGATAGCACACGAGAAAATATCTTCGTACGACGAGAAGGTTTGTGAGACTAATGCTCAACGGAGAAATAGTTTTAACCCATCAAAGAAACGATCAATATTACTTCTTGGGTTACGTATATAATCTGCAGCATGCCTCGCTAACCTTGTAAAGTTATCCTCATACTTTGTGACATTCTCATCCTCCTTCTGCCTCAGACTCAGAAATTGCCTTTCCATATCTGATCGATGGTCATGTGGAAAGTATTTTTCTAAGAAAATTTCCTTAAACTCCCTCCATTCCATACTTGATACTTCTTCATCTTCCTTTGTGTTTTGAATCAGCAACCACCATTGATCGACATCTCCAGTGAGGTGGTAGACTGCCATGACAACCTTCTCCCTTTCGCTACTCCCCAAGGCGTGGAATATTTTCTCTAAGGAGTTTATCCATTGCTCATCTACTAATGGATTTGTACCCCCATTAAATGTTGGCGGTTGTTGCCTCATGAAGCGGTCTAACATTGATCCTCTACATTGCGGATTAGGGTGCTCCATACATGTAAGGTTATTATTCATAACCTGAGTGAGTTGTCCCAGTATGGTAATAAGTTGATCAGCACCAGTTGTATCTCCATATCCACAATAACTATCTTGAGCAGGAGGGAAATCCCTACACGGAGTGCGTGCATTGATATGGTTTCCATTCCTTCCACTAGGCGCCATTTCTAAACAATGGCATAAACTAGATTAGTTTATGAATCAAAATACATAATTCCATACTTGTAAAACACTTAACATAAATTGAACTATTTATGGATATAATCCATAATCATAAAAAAAATTTCTTTGAGGAAGTATATACTCACAACCTTTCATAGTGGTTTGTAAAGAAAATGAGAATTATCCTAAGCATATCCCCCGGAAGTGTCGTAACCAAGAGTACAACAAGGCCCGTTGTCGTGCACCAGTTCCCGTTCGAGTCTAGCTCAAAGCAGTGTTTTCGGGTTTTACCCCTAGGTATATCTGTGCCAGAGCCGCCTCTACCTGCTCGTATCCAGACATGGATGTATTGCTCAGAAAACTCACAAAATCTCTACAATACCAAAATTCTAGGAAGTTATTCTATACTAATCCTCAAAGTCTATGTTAGGGCTATGTTCTCTAATCAGAGTTTATCTAAATCTAGCTTCCAAGGTTAGTACTAAACTGCCTCTGATACCAACTGTAATGCCCCGACCCCAGTTACCTAGATTCGGTGCATTATTGCGTAACATTGGCATGATCACAAAAGATCAAGTCTCGAAAGACCGATTAGTTTAGTAGCCTTGGAAACACTAGATACATTCATAAATATTACATTACATCATAAAGTGAAAAACAACAATAACATAGTCTCCATTTTCCACACTCATATCCCTTTAATACTATCCCTGCAGGTCATTCCTAAAATACTTCTTCACATCCTGGAAAAATTAAAACATTGAAAGGGGTGAGCTTATATACTCAGTAAGGATAACAATATAGCAAAAGCTTTTATAAATAAACATTAACATTTAAGGCAATGTATAACTAAAACAAAAGACTTTTAAACTAGAACTTCAACATAATATGGAAAAAATAAAATGAAATAATGCCATTTACTTATTCACATGGATATTCTACTAGTCGAATAATCACATGCAATATCAATAACCACTTTCATAATGATGGAATGCATAATGCCAAACTATCATAACCACGTATCCAAGGCCTCATGCCAAGACTACAAATAAGATTTTGTCAAGGCCTCGTGCCAAGACACTAGTTTTTCTCATGAGACCTACCGATGCATCGAGGAGCTATAGTGGGATCCACCCGTCACTTATTAAGTCCAATGCATTCCTCATAAGAACAGGTTTAAACATATCATAAACCATAACATAATCGTATCACATAAAACATGCATCAAGGAAACATAACAATTCCACATTTCAATCACAAGATATAAATACAACACATTGATATAATAAAAACACTTTCAAAACCATTTTCAATACCAAAATAAAAGAAAATTAAATCTTGGTATTTATTTTTCATTTTAAAAAAAATTTATGGCTTGTAGAGGAAGCTGAAACTCAAATAATGGTCACGGCGGCAGATAAGTTGTTGTCGCCGCATACGTACGACGAAAAAAAATATTCCCTTTTGTCGTTTAGTAAAATGCTTCATATAAAAAAGATTCCTTTTGAATAAACATAAAAGTCAAAGGGGTTTGTACACCGTATAAAATAAAGTTGTGTATAAAATAAAATATGCCTCAATGAAAGGAGATTGAGACGAAGTCTTTAAAAGGATCATTTTTTAAATAAAATAGATCTATTATGTGTATTCACTATATGTAAACATAAAGAAAGTACAAATACATGATAGGACATAATAATATCATGACATAATTTGAAAGTAGGAGATTAACCCAAAGAACAGATTTTGGGTTAAGAAGTTCCCTTACCTCGTGTCCGACTTGACTTGACCGCTATTTAACCTCCTGAATAATAAACTAGAGTTAATCTCTACTTGATTAAGAAAATTTTTCAAGTTCATTACCCCTTTTATATCACTTATTACAATGTTACGAAAATTATGTAGTCATTTAAGTTAATAACGGTCATTTTGTCGATCTTTGGTACTTGAGTCAACAATAAACTTCTTATAATTACAAGTTATTTATGTGGTAGAATATCCATTATCTCCAGAATTATATTCATGATTTAGATATCATATATATCCTATATATCCAGTATATACATTCATTTATAATATAACATAACATTTAGAGGTAAGAAATGAAATGCACCGTTCATGGAGATGGTAAGTCGTACGTACGCATGAACGCTACTTTAATTCCTATTTCGTATTTAATGGAATGAAGTTATAATTATATATAAAGGTATAATATAATTCCAGTAAAATATAATGTATAATACCATTTAATCCATCCTTTATACATCCAACATATGACATTAACGATTCAAATCACTTTGAGGGGGCGGTAGTCCGCACTTCCTAAAATGAAATTATCGCGTTTACCCATAATGAAAATCGTAAAGGTATGCCATAAATGAAAAATAAAGAATCATAAGGAAAACAAAAACATAATATATATCATATATAAAAATATTTTTATCATAATGGCCACCATGAGATGTGTTAAAAGAAGATTGAACAATCATCGTTTCGTGAGGCAGAAATTTTCCAACCACAGAAACAGTATGTTCTTTAACCATTAGACGAAGGTGTGTGTAAGTGTAAATAAAATAATTCTCATAAAAACATACTAGTATATTGAAGATACTATTTTTGTTACAAAATAAAGGAATAAAAAGAGTTTAAGGGGTTTGAGAAGCAAAATAAAACAAAATAACATAAGAGAAGACATTACCTTAAAATCGGGTAACTCTTTTTTGATTTGATCCAAAGGCTTCCTTGGGAAGAATTATGCCCAAAGTGAGGCTTCTAGGAGTAATATAGGGAAGTTGAGAGAGTATTTGGGCAGAGGTTGGACGAGCCAAATGGCTTGGATGGTGTGAATAAGGTGGTAGTGGTGGGGGCCTTTTATAAGAGGAGAGGAGGGGCACTCTTTGAAAGTCATGAAATGTTACTTTATTATATAATGAGTTTCGGATTTTAAAGGTCCCACACTTATATATTTCTAGGATAAGGTGATAAGGGTTCGAAATATACTCATCCAATAGGTTTTTGACAAGTTTATGTCTTAGATTTTATATTATCTTTTTATTTTATTTAAATCGTTAATTAATGAGGTAATTGCTGCATCATCATGGTGTCATAAATAATTTAATTTATATAATGTCTAAAAATTATAAAAAATATCACGATGTAGGAAATAGTTTTAGATTTATAATTAATATTTATAGTAAAAAATATGACTTGTATAACCCCATTTAAAAATTGTATTAGTAAAACAATTCATGTTTGTGACTTTTTTATTTTAACATTAAATAAAAAGTTTTTAATGTCATTTTCCTACCAAAGTGGCTACATGGGGTCCCCAAGTTGACCCATGGATTGTCTTGGTCGGCCATGAATAATCCAATAGGGGTAGGACAAGTGTAAAGGTATTTTCATATTTTTATAATATCATTTTTACCTTAAATTTCACTAATTACCTTTAATCACGATTAATTAAACTTAAAAGTTACTATTCACCAAAAAATTATTTTAATCCCATTGAACCACATTTTACTTCCTAATGACAACCATGTATGTCAGATTTTTGAAAATAAAATCACATAAGTGGTAATGTTTCATTTAAACGAAAAATCAGTTTTTTAACTACCACTTAGTGGTTTCACTATTCATCAAAAATTGAAGTTTTTCAGAACAATGCCAAAATTTCACCCTAATCTATAATTGATATTCCGAATTAAAAAATGATGTCTATTTTAAAAAATTCCAAACATATAAGTTTCATTAATTAATTTTATAATTAATTCCCGCTGTCACAACAAATAGCGTGTTTTTAGGAAATAACATATATCAAAAGATTGACAATTTTTTATGTCCAATTTCAAAGTGAAATTAATTCTAATGAACACCATTGGATAAAATGGTAAAAATATATTCTAATTATACTTTAAAACAACTCAATAGTACAATTTATCACTATAAATTATTTTGATTAAAAAAGTTGTTTTTAAGTATTTTTCACTATTCATAAAAAATTGGAAGTTCACAGAAAAATACCAAAAAATTCAACTTAGGATAATTTCGATATTACGAATACAAAAATGAAGTCCATTTTGAAATATAAAATTTCTATAATTTTAAAAAGTGGGTATTACTATTCATAACAGCTACTTTGATTAGTCGCGGTGTGTTAGAACTCAAACTTGCGTACAATGCAAGCTATTGCATTATTGAAAGAGAGACGTATCGTGGAAGCTCGGGGTGTTACACCAGTTCTCTTCATGATAGAACCTCCTTTGAATTTTAAATTTTTGAGCATTTAAGGGTAGCATGGCAGTCCTCTTCTTCCCAGTATGAGCCATAAAATCACTTGCATCATCATATGCTTGCTTTTTCAATTTATTTTCTTCCTTTTTCTGTAGGTAGATAAATCATATAGCTATTTGTAACATGGAAAATTTGTATGCATCCTATATAAAACATATCATGATCCTTTTTGTTATAAGATTTTGGAAGATTCATATAAATTTCAACCACTTCTGGTGAATTCACTAATCTGCCTATAACACAAACATTTTCTTCTATTTCCTTAAACTTTCCCTCTTAATAAGAACTGATTTGATCAAAATGATCAGGGATATTTTCTCTTATTTGATCCTTCTTTAATTTAGAATCCTATAGTAACTATATTAGAAGTGTTGTTATGTATGATTTATCATAATATCCTTATTGATCACATATTTCACATATTTTCCTTGGACAATCAAATTTATTCTGATTAGATAGCCTTGTTGATTTTCTAGCAACAAACTTTTTCACTCCAAGACCGTTCATCCTTATCACAGTGCTACTTCTTTTCTTTATATAATTAACCCCCTTGATGTGTGTCAATTCCGAGGAAGTGACATATTATACTCATAGTTGTAGGATTTATGCACAGGGCGATTCAAAGCCATTGCTTAACTGGGGAATGTGGCACACACTTGGGCTTGGTCGGGGCCCCCTACTGGGAGTCAGTGTTAGTAACCCATATTTTAGTACAAGATCCTCAACCCAATTGGTGAGGGATCGACAAGTGCATCCAAGATACCTGAGTTCAAAACCGGGAAGAGTTATATTTCTGGGTACTGTGGCAGTACTGTAGAAGGCATTGTTCGGTACTTTATCAGCTGAAACTATTCATCCATTTGGGATTTCAGGCCACCAGTTTGAGCCTTGGGTCCTTTAAGGCCTTTATGCCACCCGAGGGCTTCAGACTAGTAAGGCTTTCAGGACACCTCAAGGCCTTAGGTCTACCTCAAGGCCTTTAGGACACCTCAAGGCCTTCGGTCCACCTAAAATTATACTTAAATGATCAAACATACTCTACAAGGAGCGAACTCCAGATGAGTATTCAGAGTAGGAACATTCACGAGAGCAGAAGCTAAGAGGATTTTTCAGAAAGAGAGGGTATGACATTGCCACCGGGACCACCCTGTTCTTGCATGGGAAGCCTAGCCGAACAGCCATGCGAAGGTGGAGAGCTGATATCACGATGAAAAAGCTGGGAGGAGGAGTTCCAAGTATAGTCTATATATTTACTAAGACCTATGGGTCATGTAATATCTAAGCCTATGGGCCTTGTAAGGGTTCCCACTCATCCCTTGAAAGGGGGGTTATCAAAAATCAATAAAAAAAAGAAGGCCTTCAGACCATTCGGGTCTATATTAGCTTTGGATGATTCAGCTTGAAAATCTACTACTTTATCAAAATATTCTCTTATCATTTTCAAGGCGTTTTATTCTTTAAGACACCTAAGATGTGCCTCATTCAGTTCTTCTTTTGTATCCATTTTTTCATTAATATATTTTAATATCTTATCTTGTTCTATAATTCTCACCTTGGAAATTTTGATCTCCTCAATAAGATCATTCTTCTTTATACATATTCACAATTTTATCTCCTTGGTTGTTTTTAGTACCATCACTTTAGTGAAAACTTTATTAGATAAGGATGATAAAATAATATTTTTGGATTTGCCCTCTACTTATATATCTTTCTTATTAGCATATTTAATTGGAGTATCAATTACAGGTAGAATAAAACCTATTGTTACAACATCACTAACTTCAAGGACTTGTGAAAGAAGATACCAAAGCATTCATTTCTTACATCCATGAAATTTCTTAGCATAAAATAAAGGAATTCATATACTATTTATTGAATTCAAACTCTCAATCACAAGTATTCAGTAAAGGTTGGATCTTTTCAGAGGGAACCTTTCACTCTGATATTACTTGAAGTACCCAGGTTCTGATATATCATTGAGAGGGGGAGGGGCTCAATAAGAGATGCTATTTTTATAATTTATTCTTTTCAAATCAACCTTTATGATGAATTAAGATCTAGTTCCCTTATTATTTAATGTTTCACCTCTCTTGTATGCAAACAAATGAAATCACAGAAAAGAACACAAGGATTTTTACATGGTTCACCCCCAATTTGGGTAGTTATGTCCTTATTGTGTTCAGGATGATCCGAGACACATATTCTCCACTGGTAAATCAAAGTGATTACAAATACAAATAATCTCTCAAAATTCCTGATAGACAAACTCCCGCAATGTTTGATCACTAATGATTATAGTGGGTCATCTCTTGACGAGATATTTAGACTAACAACCCACCGATTTTCTTTATACCAAATCCTAAAAGTTGAATCTATCACCTAAAAATCTTATTCTTAGATTATTTATACCAGTATCCCACCGGTTCTTCAATGGTCTTCCCAACCAACTCTTGAACGGGTCTTTAACCACTTCTTCTTACTAATGCAGTGTGCACATTAGACTTTTTCTTTTCAAGTCCACACAAACAAATATTATTTAAAAAAAAAATTGTTATTTCTCACCTTAAATTATCATAACTTGACATCTTCTGATACTCATTGATATTTTTCATAAACACCACAATCAATCTTCTCTAATTTTCTTTGCAAAGCTGACTACATAGCTTCACACTACTGCGTTGATGCTTCTGATTATTTTTAATTTCTCACTTCACATATCATGCATATATTTTATACCATATGCATGGAATAATATAATTTCAACTTTTCATAACTTAAATGAGTGAAAACCACTTTCCTATGATCACAGACAATTAATTATTGCTTATACTTAATAATAACATAGACTACTCAAATGTTTCTTCAACAAATTTTCACTCCTTCACTTTTGCTTCATGTTAGTGTAGATAACACAAGCGACAAACTTCTTGCTTAATCTCTCACTCCCACACTGTATTTCATTCATGCATGTATATTTTATACATGTGCTTCATGTATCTAGACTTTAGATTCCTTCATACAAATGTATCATGCAATACTTTTACTTCTCCACATAAATCACTTAGTTCATGGTACTTTCTCACTATTCTTCATACATTAGTAAAGTACATGGTATCCTCTTCCTTATTTATGTAAGTGTACATGGGATATAAACTTCACATATCTTTGAAGCTCATAGAAAGGAATTTCTTCTTCGTAAAACATAGTGAGGGTATAATACTCAAGCACTGGCTCGCAGAATCCATTATCCTTTATGTAGATATCACGAAGGCATATGCACAACATGATCATAACATGAAATACTCAATATAAATTAGAGAATTTTTGTTTGCTATGTTTTGGTCTTATTGAATCTCTCATTGTACTATCATTTTTTACATTCATCTCATACAATAAATGGATGAAGGTCGGGGGTATTTATAAGCCACTTCCACCAACCCAATCCACTGCCTCAACACCCAATGCGCACTACCATACACCATTTGTGCACACTAAGTCAGCCTAATAGTATGTAGAATTATAAAATCACTATTAACCCTAGGTTAAATTTATCCCACTTAGTCAATGCATCTTCAATGCAGTTCAACTTCATCTCAGTTGGGACTACAACTTTCAGTACATGTTGTCTTAGACTGATGGTTCACAATACTATTACAAGATCAACTTGATTACTAGATGAAGTGAAATGATACTTCAACACATGTATAAGCCACAACCAAGGGAAGAATATGATACATTAGCTTGATCAAATGACCTAGATACAAAAAACCAGTCGGGTAGTGTTATTTGTGCAACTTTTAATGATAGATCTACAATGTCCATACAAGATGAGTCCCACATAGTTCTTTTATTCAGATTGGAATCACTTAATAAAGCATATTTTTTCAGTATCCAATTGATCCAACATCAGGTTCATCACCCAAACACACCTTTACACACCACGTGGGGTGGGCACACCTTCTATCCCCCTTATGATCCACTGTGCACATCCCGCGGGCTTTATGCCCATCCACTACGCCTGCCCATCCAGACACCTGCCATAACTATGATCCACTATTTCCATTCAAGATTTATGCTCTAGATCTCCTACATGGTAGAGGAATACTCCCACACATGTGATATTGAGTTGTTTCCTTAGCTTGAGTAGTTGTTTATTCCTTTTTAATAAGCACCAAATAGATATACTTAGTAAGAACTGTGTAAATCATAACATATGAATTCTATACCATATGAGAATTCTAAAATAGACCTCTCTTTAGATACTTTATAAACTTCTCAAACCATCAATTCTAATGATGAAAAATCATTCAAGATCATCAAAATATTATTAATCTCTATTTTTCAATATTTCCTCAAATATAATAATGATAGATAAACATCATCAAAACATCTTCTTAAAATGTTGTAAACAATGTGTATTCTATTAATGAAATTTTCACATGTCTTGGTCATTAAGAACGAATCTAAAATTATAAAATTTAAAACAAACTGACTTTTCAAATTCAAAACTTATTGAAAACAAATTCAACACATCATAGATTCACCTTTAGTTGGGTTCTTCAACACTGCTATCTCAAAAAGGTATCTTTAAGAGAGGGGTGAATTGAAGTTTAATTTTTTTTAACAATTTCTCACACTCTAAACAAAGTTATTTTCATATTTTATAAGTTATAAACTAATCAAAGTAACAATGGATAATAAATGCAGTGGACGATAAACTATTCAGAAGATAACACTTAACCAAATATAGTGAAGTAAACAAAACAAAAACAATATAAAGAGTAACAGTACAATGAGTTTCCAAATAACAATTTGTAAACCCCTTAAAAGATATTATTAAAAGATATCATAGTTCCCATAACTATAAATATTCAATTTTAATCCAAATCAATGGAAGGATCAATACCCAGATCCAAAGGATCCAAGTTCTGAAACTCTGGAACTTTCTCGATCTAAAATATCAAAAGCACAAATATCATCCCTAAAATTATTTGATAAACATAAAAAATAACAATATCTCACCCCAAATATCATCTTTGATCATGAAGATCTTAATAAGATTGTGATTAAGAGATTAATTGGTTATATTTTTTTTCTAATAGATCAATGAAGAAAGAAAATTAAATATATGAAGAAGTTGTGTGATGGAAGAACAGATCAATAAAGATGTAGAATACATTGTCTATGGATTTATGGGTAAAGAACAATGAGATGCGACTTAGAATTTTATATGGAGCACATGATTTGAAACTATCTTTCATTATATCATTGGGATTCAATAATATGATGGAAAATGAACTCAAGATACTACCCTTGATAGTGGTTGTTGATTGTAATTCTAATATAAACAAATCCATGGGGAAATTAATGAATGGAAAAGGAGGATTTGATGTTTCCACTGCTTTAAGTTCATGGAAATTTAGATCTAGGGAGAAACATACTCATGTCACGATTGTTGAGCTAATTTTTCAATAATTAATGGAAAGTTCGGATGGACTATCTATAATATGTTTATGATGGATGAGTGAAGTTGGATATGATTACTATATACTAAATCTACTAAGTTTCTAAGGCAATGAACTTAGTTGATTATAAGATCGAAAATCCATCCATGGATTATAATGCACAAAGGATATTGTAATTAATAGTGAATATCACTCAGATGATGAATGGAATAATGATAAGTGTGAAGTTAGAATTAAAGAGTTGGTGAAGGGTTATTTTAATACTTATATTTGAGTAATTAAATGTTGAAAGGTTTTAGAAGTGGATTTAAAGAATTTTAGAAATATTTTGGTTATTCCAAAATCAATTGAGTTGATTTACAAGTGGGGGAAACTGATTTTGATGTGATTTGAAGTAATGAAAGTTATGGATTTTGGAGAAATAATCAAAGGCATACAATATGTAAAGATGTCTAGGAGAAATATGTAAAGTTCATCAATAGGTTTAGACTGGAAAATTGAAAAATTCCTTGAGAGTTCACCTTGAGATACGTAAGAGCACCTTTGAGTTGAATCAGAGAATATAGAAAAGGCATGAGCTACATAAAATTCATTTATAGCTTATTTAAAAGTAACTCTTACTCAGAACTAAAGGATTGGAAAAGCATTGAAGACTCTTTAAATATGCAAGAGTCATTCAAATATACATGATTAGAAATTTGGAAAAGACATCCCATGCATAAAAGTAGCTTAAATTAGAGAATTGGAAATTTTTTGATCCCACTGTGATGCATAAGAGTAATTAAATTGATATGTGAGTCATCAAAATGGATGCATAAGGGTAAATCAGTGAGCAGTATAAAATTTGACTAAGTTTCTATTGGTATACTAAGATACGCAAGAGTCATATACTCTTATATTAAGGTTGTTGAATATAAATTCAAAAAAGGCACAAACCTATATTATTGTGCATAAGAGAAAAAATTATTATATAAAGGTGTATAATGTGATATGTAAATGTCTATCAGTTGGAGAAATTTTATGTTTAATTTTTTTAGAAGATAGATTCAGAAATTAAAACTGATGATGTAAAAGTTTTTCCCTAATGAACAAAATTCACAATGATTCAAAGAGTATTTTTATTCAAAATGGAGTTGAAAATTATTTTCACACCATGAATAAGAATAACATACTATGAATCTATCTGTTATTGAGATATAGGTCAAAGTAATTTCTATGATTTATGATACAACCACATCCCGAAGAGAAGATCATGTTGTGTTCTATGATGAAGATAAGTTTCGCAATAGAGCTTCAATCTGTGACCAAGACACTGTATGTTCTCATGTATAGATGGAGGAAAATATTACTCATAGTTTTTTTTTGGAGAAAAGAGAGTTTTTATAACCCTAGTTATCACGTGGAATTTAAAATTTAAGTCTTTGTAAGGATTAAAATATATTTATTGTGACCATTTTTGAATAATATTAAAGATTAAAAATGAAATAGAATTGAAGTGTGATAATATTCACATTTTAACATGAATATATGAAGAGATGGATAATAAAGAAAAAGAGTGAGATACCCTGATACTATTTTTGGATATTTTTGTGTATTGAAGAAAACTAAGGATCTAATAGCGAATTCTTGAAGAAAATTCAGAGTATTGAAGAGAGAGAGAGTGATCAATGAAATTCTTGAAGGAAGGTCTTATGTATCGAGGAAGAAGAAGAGGAAGGAAGGATGAGGAGGAGAATTGGGTACTGAGACTTATCCTATGATATCTCTATATAATATAAGATGACTGAGAAAGGCTGAAAATGTTGTTTTTATTCATGATACCTATGTGTTGAATCACTTGAAGAAGATTAATGAGGAAGGCAATGTGGATTATCTGGATATCTACAAATATTGATCATTTTGATATCAAGTTACTGAATAAGGATAATCTGTATTAGTATTTTTGATTGTATTATAACAGTCAAATATTTATTTATAAGGAATAATTTTCTTCTTCTTTTTATGCAGTGTCATCTGATGCATAGAATAAGATCTTGTTTAAAAGTTTAGAATGAGGACCTTAGAATACTGGTGTGATCTAGTATAATAATATATATACTATCTAGGATAATGGTGGGATTTCAAGATATAGACACTACTATGTGGTAGCATTGGGAAAGGGTGATACTTATCCAAGGGTTAAAGATGATCTCACCCACCCCTTGTGATCATTGATTTTAAGTACAATTCCCTTTATCATACTTTTGTAATCACTGCAATTGATAAGTGATAACCTGTGTCTCAAAATCAACCCAGAAACAATAAGTATTTTATTCTTATATTGAAGTCAATCCTTATAAAAATACTATATGTTGTTGTCTCTTGTCTATTTCCTACATTACATGTGGTTTTGGGTGTTAAAAGTATATAATTAGATCCACACTTCTTAACTAAGACATATTTTCAAATATTAAGAATAGTCAATTCTAAAGAATCAATAATTTGGTAAAAATATTCACACTAATTCACCCCCTATCGGGTGACTATACGATCCACTATGACTCTTCAAGTGGTATTATAGACAATCTAGGTTATCTCTAATTGGATTTATTTTCTTTCCTAGTTTTTTATTAGATATATATCAAGTGTATATTTGAAGAAGGTTTAAAATTAATTCATATAGAGAATTTAATTTCCATCCTTGTTAGTTAAAATTTAGAGGTTTTGACCAAAACCTTAAAGAAACATAAGAAAGGGAGGCCAAGAAGTTGAGAAAAATTACAAAGGATAAAGTATATTCATAATTACTTAATGATGATCCAAATAGTAATTGTCCTGATAAATCTCCTGAGAATGATGAAGGATATCTATATATAGATTAACTATTAATATAATGGTGGAAACACATATAAATTTATAACCCCAAGAAACTCCATGTGTTTGAAACTGAAAACCATAAACTAAAAATGAATAACATGCATACCTTTCACCTTTAAATATTGTTGCTGATAGAATATGATGAAGATCACCAAAGGAACAACCTTAGGGCCCTTCCCTTTGAGGTGTATCCACAAGTTTCTATGAATCATACAAATGTTTTTGATGGGATCTTTGAATATTTCACGAGATATGTTAGTGTCCAGGAAATATATAAGGAAAGGAGAGAGAGCTTCGAGAGAAGTAGAGATTCATCTAGGAATATCATGAATAGAGACACCCAATTCCCAAGGGATAGTTATTTTTTATATAGACTACAGAGACACTACCTAATACAAGCACTACATCATGCCATTACTTATATGTTTCATAAATGTAAAAGTAATGACATCAATTACATCACATGTAACTAATAGCCAAAAATCCCTTGTAAATGACAACTTTAATGCAAATGAATCACTGAGTGTTAACACCTTAATATTTTGGAGGATCTGTGGATTTAGATGGTTCTAAAAGTATCAATCCAATCAATACTTGGCACTATGATTGGTTTATATCATATACTAGACCATGAAACCCATGTATACATTCTATACGATTCATAATAAATCATATCTGAAGATTGAAACAGACTCATAATATGCTTTATGGTATAAAGTATATTATATAAAATGGTATTCCCAAATATGCATGAAAATTATAATTTACATGAAAGTCATATTCTATGACTAGTTGTACCATACCATACAATATCTAACTTATATATATATATATATCATATATATAATGTATTTGGGTCATATCACCTTTCAATCCCCCACTTGCACTAAATCCTAAAGAATTTTTATGTCATTTCACCTTATAGTGTATCGTATACAATAACTTGTGAAGTCATATCCAAAAATATTTTGGATGTCTTCCAAAACATTTTTGGAATGCAATCACTAACTTCATCTTAGATTACATTGTATGTAATACCTTTTGGAAATTCCCATCCAAAAACCCTCTTTGGATAAAAATCTAAAATGCTTTTAGAGCAGCTCTCTGAGTCAAACTCAATCCCCATTCAGTCAACCAAAAATTATGATCCCATGATACTTTATAACATCAAAAACAAAAATGAATCACTGGATCTATAAATGCAATTAAAGAGAATCCTTTATAAAATCATCAATGCAACTCAAGCTATAAAGAGATCTAGCACGATCTCCATCATATACATGTATCTTTATACCTATGTAAACCATCCACATCTCATGCTATAGTGCATCTTCATATGTTCCCTTTGTATAATACATCGAGTGACTAAGGGACATAGTGAATGTCAATACCACATAGTCTCCTCAAACTTTCGCAATGAGTATAAACTAACTAGGTTGATGGATACATCACATATCATTCATCTAGTAGATGAGTACATCACATTAACCTCACCCAAGTAGATAAGTGCATCACATGTACCTTTTAAGTATGACCACATATTTTATTAGTCAATCTCAATTGAGGGTCTAAATTTTATACTCATTATACAAGAGAAAAAATCCCATATTGGTTGATATCTAACCAATGACATGATCTACAACATACCCAACCACCAAAAAATTACCTAATCCATAATGGATTTCATGAGAAAAGATTCAAAGTATGAAGGTTCTCATGATAGGTATCTCATAAACCTTAGGTAATGGGGACCCTTATATGAATAATTCATCCCTAGTATACCAAATACATAGTGTATGAAACTCCATGTGGTATACTTAGTGGGATATCCATCATGGAAAAACACTTTTTGTGCTTCATGAGCATATTCCATATCTCATACAAGATTCCTACTCATGTTAAACTTAACATTTTATCATAACTTTAATACTCCATGGTGAACATCGATTAGGGATAATTCAAAGTCACACTTTTAGAGGTTAATTATCATTACACTTCATAAGATATATATATATATATATATGAAACCAACATAAATAAATTATAAAGTAGAGATTTACTTTTGTATGATACATTTAGCATTCTTAAACTATTTTAAGAATACTTTAAAAAAACTCTACATAAACATATGCCTATCATATCATATATGATAAACTTCCAGACCATCCTTATGTTTATTGTATCTTTTTGAGTTTTGTTAACTCATTACATTTGTATGTAATTTCACCACATATTTATGTGATCACCTGATAAAAATTTCCCACTAAACTTTTTAGTGAGTAACATCTATGAAATTAACCAATTCAAATAATAGTGAGACTTAGGAATCATATTCCTAATGTTCAATTCTTTTGAAAATATTCTAACTACTTAAATCCATAACATCCAATATTATGATGTTAATAACTTTTTTTTTATACTTATAAATTTTATAAGTGTATCATCATCATCCTAGGAACTCTTTATTAAACTATTTCTTTTATATATACAGGTAAATAATGTAAATATTTACACCACATCTTTACCAACACATCCAAACACCTTTAGGATACCAAGTAGGATTCACTAAGTACTTTTACTGGTAATTTTTTTTATTTGTTAACTTTAAAATTCTCTAAGTTCAATCATACTCCCGCTAGATTCAATCATACTCCCACTATATCATTAGACACTATTATTTTCATAATATCAAGTTAAGATACACAAACTCCTTTGTGTTTAGTAAATAACTATTATTTCTTTTTAGTAGTAATATTTAAAAAATAAACTATTACTTCCATTTTATATATGGTATTCTATGTTTTTGTAAATCTTACCGAAAGAAGACTTTATAAAATATGCCACAGCTAGTGGTGGAATATCATTCCCCATAATCTTGGATATACACTTCACCCTAGATAAAACTCCTTTTATCCATATCTTCTCTAAATATGTTATAAAATTTAGATGATTCATAAACCATGTGTATAAAATATCATCTCATTTTCCTAAATTTTTTCTTACAAGATCTACTCAAAAGAGTAAAATGAGACAAACACCACACATTATTTAATGATTTATCCTATGTTGAAGTGCTCCTTGAAACCAAGTCTTTAATGTAACAAATCCTTTATCCATTAATTGAAATCTAAACTTCAAGATCCTACCTTAAGATCTTCTTTTATTTCCAAAATTATGTACCTTTACAACACTTTTAAAAATATAGTTGGTATCACATACCATCACATTCTGAACTTGGATAAATATATTTTTTGTTTTCCCATGAGTCTCTCTTGTTTCCCTCTACTCTCAGGTGTCTTTACCTAATTTTTTGGAGTGTTTTGGGTGGTGAAAATTTGGTGCATGGTTAAGGGAAACTGTATTCCATCTTCAGGAAATCATGCAACATGTTTTTGGGTCCCAGTGGCGGGTGCACAATTGGCACACAGTTAATCCAAACCATGTGGAATTATCTAGGAACTGTGAACCTTTGGGTAGAGTAATTTCACATGGTTGGTTCATTTTTAGTTAAATCATGTGACCAAACCATGCATCCTATACAGTATCCTAGAATTGGATGCATAATTTTTGCATGGTTTCATAAACCGTGTGAAAAAACAATGAAACTATAATTAATCATTTCAAAAAATTATTTTAATGACATGAAACTTGTCTCGTTGACCCAATTATTTATCCTATGACCTAATATATTAAAAAATATATTAACACTTGGTGTTTTTTATGACTCTCCTCCTTCTATAGAGTTATTCCAATAGATATTGCGGCATCAGATCTAGAGAATTCAAGGTACAATCCTATTCTTTGTTGCTCTTCATCATTTCTCTATATATCTAATATTTTACTTGAAAGAAATATTAGATCAAGGATTTTTTATCTTGATCTATGGTTTGTGTTATAATATAATGAGATTTATATTAGGTTGGTCATTGAAACAGGTGGAATTCATAGGATCTAGGCTGATCATTGTGTGAATTTTGAGATCTTCATGGTAAGTGGTCCCTCTCTCTTCTCTATTGACCCTGAGATCATTGAATATAAATTTGATGTTATGGGATTTAGGGTTTAGGATTTTATTTTATTTCCCACATCCCTCTACTCCTTTTGTGTGAGGATCTCATGGAATTTTTGGAATTTCCAATTGTTTGAGTTTGGAGTCCCAATCATCTCCCTTTAAAACTGAATCTATGATTTCTTGTACTTTCATCATGGGTTTCTATTGTATTCTAATTTTTTCTACTTATATCTAGTATATATATCAAATAATTATGTTTTCATGAGATTTTGATACATTTTGGAAAAGGTTATTTGTTGTGCGACTTGACGTAAAATCCATTTTAAAGAAATATGCCCTTGTTTTGGAAATTGAAATGACCAATTTTCTCTTGATAATTGTCCTTAAAATTATTTATGATGTTAATTTATAAAATGAATGGAAATGTGGTGTTTTATAATATTGGGTGTGTTTGAAATTTTTTGAGAATATTCATTGAAAACTAGTATCTAATTAAGTGCAATGATTTATAAATGGTTTTATAAATGGCCTTGATTTTTTTTAAAAGACTTAGTATTTTGAGTAGAATGTGGAAAGGCCTTGTTGGAACATTAAATGATTTATTAGAAAATGAAAAACCTATAATTCATGCCCCTTTATATATTATGGAAACTATGTATTTTTGAATTCTTGTGATAAGTGTCCCCATCTAGGTAAGTTTAATTGTGTTGTTATGCTTGATAAAGGGGATGTTTCTATGTGGGTGTTCAAAATTATGAGCAAGATGAACAAATAAATGATTTTTTATTGAAATGATTATATGGTATAATTATAATTTTAAATTATCAACTCCCTTTTTATATTTCATGGGAATAATGGGTTGTCTAGGTGGGAAATATAGGTACACATGTGCACTTGTTTAAAATTATGCTTTGGCTAGTGGCCCTAGTTGGGACTTAGATAAACCTATGAGATGTTTCCCCTCAGTTAGTCCAAGAAGGGTAAGATCAGGTGTTTGAGTAGGGTCAATTGATGAGTAGTTATTTTTTAGATAATAGAATTTGTTTCATTGATGACCATGTTATCTCTATTCTAGACTATTTCCCTTTAGCACATTTGATTCCATGATGGAAAAAATATATTTTCCAAAGTGTGGTTACCTGGAATTTTGTGAAATGATACCCTATTTCCCTTTAAAAATATTTCAACAAAAAATTATGATTTATTTTTTAGGAGGATATAAATTGTGGTTTTATTTGGAAAAGGCTTAGATTTGTGATAAATGGGTGTTTTCAAGGAAACCCATTTAAAATTTATTTAAAATTGGTTGTTTTCAAGTGGCAACAACCTCTATGGGGTCTCAATGAGGTCTTGGGTTTGAGTCTCTCTGATTTCTTTACTATTAGTAGTGTAGGATTTTCTTGTATTTAATCCCCCTCCCCGCATAGTTTTAATAAAATAAAGGAATCTAGAAAAGACATATTTTTATATCCTTATTTTCAAACTTGCATGGAATAACTTCTCTTTTAAAGTGTTATGGTTTGGGTTGGTGGGTGGTGACCTACTGGGATTTATCTCATACCTATATATCTTATAATTTTAATAGGTTTCTCAATATAATAGATATTCCCATATCTCTAGGTTTGAGTTATGGCGGATGTGTATGTGGCATTACCTCACTTGCACATGGAGGTGTTGGTGGATTTTTGAAACATTTCCTTATTTTTAGTTGTATTAGCTACCAATCTTGTTTTTATGATTTTTTATTCTCCTGCTATATATTTCATTATTCAATATCTCAGGTTATGCCTTGTTTGAATTTTATTTCTGATGTTTATCTTTTTATGTGCATTTTTGTTTGGTGAAATAATTTCCATTTTATTTTAATTGATGCCCAGACACTTTTCACCAGCCCATGAGGATTGATAATTCCCTTTGGGACTTTACATGGTTGGCTTGGGTGATCTATTTGGGGAATACCTGAGTTAGTTTGTGGAAAATTGGTATCAAAGGAAGGTTTTGTCTTATTGTTTTGGGATGTTAGGTAGTTTGCTGGTAGGAATATAATAATTTGAGTAGTTGAACATAGGTGGGTGCTTTATCACCACCCATTTGAGATTAATCTTGAGTTACCAGGGTTGTTTGGGATAATTATGACTCAAATTTGAGCTTGGATCTTGATTTTTTTTTGAGAATTTGATTTTTATTTGAGTGTTTCTTTATGGATTTAAAAATTCATGAAATATTTTAAGAAACTCCAAGTTTTAGAGTGGATTTTTGAGGAAATTCAGATGGATCATTCTTACCACACATATTTTGTAAAACCATGAGTAGACCATGTATTCAGCTCTGGTTGGCTTCCAGTAAACTTCACATGGTTGGCACGCTGTAAGATCCTGCATCCTTCTGATTTTAAAATTCTAGATGGAATTTGAATTTTTATTTATCGGATGGGGTGATTTTTGGATTGAGACTCAGAATGGGATATCGAGAGTTAGAATATTGCAAGGAATGATTCTTGGAAGGTAGTTTGGGTTTTTTGTAGGATCTTTGGAGCCTTCAGGCCAAGTTTCAAGATGTTTTAGTGAGTTTTTTCCAAGTGTGTAGTTTAGGATAAATAACGTGACACCTTGATTCTCAAGGTATTTTTATTTCATTTTGAACTAATCATGGGTAAGTTTCATGCTTAGCACACAGTTTATAGTATTACATATGAGAAAAAGGATAAATTGTGCGAGGTTGAGGAGAGGCTAGGTCTTAGTGCATGTTCTACACATAGTTTCAAAAAAACTTTGGGCCATATTGTAGGAGGTCCTGTGGTGTGTTTCATGGTTGTTGCATGATTTGGAAAACTGTGAAGCCAAACTGTTTAGATGGGTTGACTTTGGATAGTACCAACTACATGGTGGGTTCACAATTTGGGAAACTGAATGGCTGCAAAAAACTTCATCAAGTGGGGGATTTTTCCAAAAATCCCCATTGGATTTTTAGGCCATTCCACCCCCTTTCTCCCCCATTTAGTGTGCACAAACTAGCGGTGTTCCTAAACTCTTCTTCCTTCTCCAATCCCTTGATTTGGGAATTTTTAGGGTGAGATTGTGATGTTTTTAGGTAAAATTCAACCTCCATTGGATTTATTTCCTCTTATTCTTTCCCCTCTCTAATTTTAGAGTTACCTAGTTAGGTTTTTTTTGAGGATCCCAATATATCATGTTGGAATCATTTTTTTCTCATGAGGATTTTGGTTGTCTTGTATAGAGGAGATCCCGAGACAAATTATGTATTTCACTACATGATGTTTCATTAATGTATGTGAAACACCCCATTACCTTCCATCAGGTATGCTTTGTCCTTTATATTTGGTTTCCTTTTTTTGGGGTTTTTACAGAATCTTGGTGAAGAACTGCCTCCCAAGAGTTTACACATCATGTAAACAAGTTACACACATTGTATTGGTCACTGGGAATATGTTGTGAGTCACGTACAAGGAGTTAAGGCTTTACACTATGTGAATTGGGTTCACGTCCTGTAATGGTCAAAGTATGTATTTTTATCAGCGGTGACACATTTTTTGACATCTTTTTAATTCATGGGATTACTCATCGTGTAAAGGGTACATGACATGTAATCCTTGATTCCAATAGTTTTTAACATATGAATCACCTAATTTTTGGTTCATTTGGTCTACATCCCTTCCTCTCAAACCCTTAGGATATTTTGGATGATTTTGGGGATCTCCACTCTTTCTGGATCATTCATTCAATGATTAATTATCATTGTGGTTACAATTTGTATCTCTGAGTAAGAATCCTTCTATTTATTCTTTTCCTTTGGTCATGGATATGACGTTGGATGTTTTTTGGTTCAAAATCATTATCAATTGGTTTTTCTATCGATACTTTAAAGTTTATTGTCGTTCCTTGTCTTGCAAAGGCCGATCCATGGTTTTTCTAATCTCTGTTGTCAAAGGAAGATATGTTTCCAATGTTCTTGAGGTAGGTGTTTTTATGCAATGGGTTAATTATTTTAATTTTCTATAATTCTTATAAATTTACTTTGGTTTTTTTATTTAATTGAAGTGATTTTTGGTTTCAAGTGATTTCTTGGAAAGATAAATGTTTTTAAATGGTTTTTCTTTAAAAAATTATTTTTGCACACCAAGTGTTTTTTAAATTATTTAGTGGGGATTTTGATTTTGAAATGGGTTTTAGACACCAAATTGGATTGGATTGTATTTTAAATGTTTTTTAAATTGTAAGCATTGTTTTTTGAATGAATTTTTACAAAATTGTCACATTTGGAACCTTGGGTGCATCGATAAATAAACATGGGTAACCTTAGGGAGTGTGTCACCACTAGGGGTTAATTTTGGGATATCGATGGATTGTGGTAGGCCTCTATATTGGTTGGTACCAACATATGCTTTATGTAGGTGCTATTATGTCTAAAACATAGTCCCATAGGCTAGGACCCAATATAGAGTGATTTTTCATTTATGATTTATTTATCACATTACAGACTTTTTCATGGATAATTTCTCATAGGTTTTTATGTGAGGTTGTAACACATGGATTAACATGGTTGTTATTTCATGGATATGTGTTTACTTTCTTACCTTATGGAGTATAAACATCCTTTCCTTTTTATTACTTCTACTTGTTATATTTTTGGATTTGGAAATTTGAAAGTATTTTATGAAAAACAAATGAATTTGTTTTACAAATGTTTTTGTATTTATGAAAATTATTTGTAAAAATATTTTGTTTTAAAAGCTAGAACTATATCATTTTTATTATTAGAAATTGTATAGACTCTATGGTGGTATCCTATTGGGATTTTTTATCACACCCTACTTTTTTCCTTTGGGAAAATGTAGATGTTGTATTGTAGGATTTAAGTAAAGGGAAGAGAATATTGTAGCATGTTGGTTTCTCTTGTTGATGTCGCCTTCAGTTTGGGTTGGTTTGGAGGTAACTACCGGTCACATGGAGACTTGTTGATCTTGTTATTCATACTTTCTATATTAGCTGATTTGGATTGAATTGTATGGATCTTAGATGTATCATTTTCATTTGTGTTATACTCTGATTGTATGTCTTGTTTTGTTTTATACAAGAATTGTTTATGTTATCATGTTGTACCACACCATTGCAACTGGCCAACTTGGGTGGATTGTCTAGTTGACCTGGGTTAGTCTATTACAATTTGGTATCTGAGGGATGCTTAGACTAAAGTGTGTTAACACTACCCAAGTTTGGTTTCGTTTCTTGGGTGGATGGAAGTTAGGACCATCAAAATTTTGGTAGTAAGTACGGTAGGTTTCCAATCCAGTAGACTTCCATGTCTGAACTCAAGTTACCATGGGTGGTTAGAAATTTTTTTCAAGGTAGAGACTTGGTATTTGAGGTCATTTGGATGAACTGTATGAGAATTTTATTTAAATTCACCTATTCTTTATTAAAGTGTTGTCTTCCAATTAGTAGAATTATTAATTTCTTTAAATTCTTCTATTTTAAAGCTTTGATATTGATACCTAAAGTTGGTCTTATGATTTTGAAATTTTCTCATGACATCTTGGGTTTTTGTCTTGTGGTTGTTAAAAAATGACTTCTAGAAGAGATTTTACAAATATGAGGTAAGAAGATGTGATATTGGATCCATAGGATAATCCTCCAGTGTACCCTTATTTGTTAGAAGTTGTAATCCACACAATTCAGACTTTGGGTCAAGTGGGTGTTAGGAACCTAGGACTTATGGTGGATCATGGATCTGAATTCACTAAGAAGAATCCAACCATATTCCATGGTGATAAATTTCCCTAGTAATTTGAGGAGTGTCTTGAGAATATTGAGAGGATCTTCAACTTATTGAAGACACCTAAATACTCTAAGGTGTGTTTTTTCACTTACATGCTCGAGGGATTGGGAAAGATATGGTGGGAATCTGTTGTGCAAGCTACTTTTCATGAGTATATTACTCAAACTTCCTTCAAGAAAATATTCAATCAGTAGTTATATACTGATACATTATATTTGGTGAATACCCAAGAGTTTATATCCTTAGAGTAGGTGGAGCATACTATTATGGAGTGTTCTACCTACTTTTTTTTAATATGGTGCATCTAGAACCAGAGCTTGTCACTAATAGGTATCTAAAGGCTTGGAGGTTTGAGTTGGAACTGGGGCCTAATATTCAGTCGATATTGATTCTCATGTGCCTTTCGACCTTTATGGAGTTAGTTGAAAAAGTAGCTTTGGGTGAGGAAAATATAGTTGGAAGGACAAGTTTGGGTGGATCTTTAGTTGCTTAAGTTGTTAGCCAGGGTGTGTCTTCTAGCCAAAAGATGACGTGTAAGGGTGATCAGTTTTATTTAGGACTGATTTTAGGGGATTCATCAAGACAACAATAGTTTTTTTTGCTACCAATGTAGAAGGTATGGTCATACCAAGTCTAACTATACAGAGGCTCATAATACTTGTCACCATTTCAAATTATAGGACCATCCAAAGCATTTTTGTTAAAATATGTCCCATGGTAGTAAGGTTGTATTCACTCTCACCAAGGGTTTGAAGGTTCATTCTAATACTTCCAAGGTTGGTGGGTCTAATCCCCAGGATAAGGAGGATGTTCATGTGGATAATAATGGATGGATTTATGTGACTAAGTATGTGCAATAAGAATTTGAAGTAGGGCCAACAACTGTTAGAGGTATGATGTTAGTTCATCTTCTATGGTGCTAGATTTATTTGATATAGGTGATAATCATTATTTTATATCTTAAAAGTTATTTGATGTGTTGGTATTGCATTCAAAAATTATTTTGTACTTTTTGGATATTTCCACGCATTTCAAAAAGAGGTACGAACAAGGTTTCAAGTGTCCCATGTGTTGGGAGATGATAGCCTACTTTGAGGTGGAGTGAGACTTCTTAGTGCTCGATCTTGAAATCTTTTACTTGATTATCAACATGGATTAGATGATCAGTGTTAAGTCTTAGATAGAATATTATAACCATTGAGTTTATTTATTATCTTCCAATGGGGTCACTCAGGTTTTTCAAGGTGATTGAGACTTTAGATCAGGAAGGAAAAGGCATTTTTTTCCTTATGTTGGGTTAATCTCATGCCATTTTTAGGGATGTTTCTTGATGTAGTTGAATCTTATTTGGATGGTCAAATTAATTTAGTGGTGAGTGTGTGTCTTGAGGTATTTCTAGATGATATTTCTGGTTTACCACCTCATAGAGAGGTTGAGTTTATTATAAAACTTCTCCTTAGTATGATTCCCATTTCTATACCATATTACCATATGAAGCCTGCTGAGTCAGTGGAACTTAAAGTCCAGCTTGCGGATCTTGAGGATAAGGGATTTATTCATACCAATGTGTCACCATGGGCTTCACCTGTGCTTTTTTCTAAGAAGGTAGATGGGAGCCTTAGAATTTGTGTGGATTATCAAAATTTGAATCATACGAACATTAATAACAAACATCCTTTGCCAATGATTGATGATATTTTTGACCAACTTAGAGGGGTAATGTTGGGTTTAAAAGATTAAATTTCGGTTAGGGTATCACCAATTGAGATTATGAGAAGAGGATATACCTAAGACAATGTTTAGGAGTCAATATGGGCATTTCGAGTTTCTGGATATGCCATTCAGTCTCACTAATGCTCCTGCGATATTTATGGCATTGATGAACCAGATATTTCATTGGTTCTTGGACTATTTTGTTGTTGTGTTTGTGGATGATATATTGGTGTACTCCAAGTCAAATAAGGAGCACAAGGACTATTTAGATATCATTCTTAAAAATTTTAGGGAACATCGTCTAAATGGTAAGCTTTATAAATGTGATTTTTGGATCTGGGAAGTGAAATTTACGGGGCTTGTGATATATGATAAGGGAATCTCTATGGATCCTGAAAAGATACATGTTGTTATGTATTAGGAGTAACCCAAAAATGTGTTTGAGATATGGATATTCTTGGGTTTGGATAGTTACTATAGATGGTTTGTTTAGGATTTCTCCAAGCTCACATCTTCAATGAAAAATTTAACCCATAAGGGTGTAAAGTTTGAATGGAATGAAAAATTTCAAAGATCTTTCAAGGAGTTGAAGGTGAGGTTAAATTCAGTGCCATTTTTTATTCTTCCAGAACCAATATTAGGTTATGATGTTTTTTTGATGCTTCTGGCATGAGTTTCGGATGTGTATTGGTGTAGGGGAAATAGGTGGTGGACTATAGATCTCTCAAGTTATTCCCTCATGAGAAGAACTATCCTACCCATGATATTGAGTTGGCAAAAATTATGTATTCATTGAAAACATGTCGACACTATCTCTTTGGGGAGCGGTTTGTAGTGTATTTTGATCATAATATCCTGAAATATATTTTTACTCAGATAAATCTGAACTTGTGATAGAGATTCTAGGTAGAGTATCTTTAGAATTTTTATTTTGATATTTCATAAATTCCTAGAAAAGGGAATGTGGTTGCTGATGCATTAAGTAGAAAGTTACCAATGCAATCTGTGAAAGAATCATTTGATGAGTGGTCTCTCATGATTTTGTTTACTAAAATGAGTTTGAGATTTGAAGAGTATGGTGGATAAGTGTTCTTGGATTCTATGAAAGATAAATCATATTTTTATTAGTGAGTTTAGCTCGAGCAGGTGATAAACACTGAGTGAAAACACTTTAGTGAAATACTTTATGGTGGGTTAACCTCAAGTGAGTGGTCTTGGTCTCCTAGTGGAGCTTTTTGATTCTAAAATAGGTTGGTTGTTTCATTTTCCCTAAATCATAAGTTGATGTACAATGTAAAATGGTCATGTTTGTTCTTACACCCTAGGGTGACCAAGATGTATCGTGACTTGAGACATCAATATCAGTAGCTAGGGATGAGACAGTTGATTGTAGATTTTGTTTCACGATGTCTCACTTTTTAGAAAATTAAGGTGGAACACCAAAGAACTACTGGTTTATTACAACTTTTACCCATTCTATTATGAAAGTGGGATGATATTTCCTTGTACTTCATCATTGGTTTTCCACATACTTCTAGGGGGAAGGATGCAATTTGGGTGATCATTGATCTAATTACAAAATCAGATCATTTATTTCCAATCAAGGAGATGATAAAAGTGGAATAGCTTGGGAACTTGTATGTATGAGAGATTATGATACTTCATGGGGTTTCCTATGTGGTTATTTTTGATAGGGACCCATGGTTCACATCCATGTTTTAGAAAGATTTATAGGAGTAAATGAGTTCCCAAATAAAATTAGGCATGACTTATCATTTGCATATAGATGAACAGATGGAGAGGGATATCTATGTTCTTGAGGATATTCTTCAGGCTTGTGTTCTTGATTTTGGTGTATCTTGGAAAAAACATTTTCCTATGGTTGAATTTTCCAATAACAATAGTCATCAGGCTACAATTATGATGTCACCCTTTGAAGCATTTTATGGACAACCATATAGATCTACCTTGTGCTAGGTAGAGTTGGGAAAGCATCCCTTGTTTGGATCGAGTCTCATTCATGAGATAATGGAAAATGTGTAGTTGATCTAGAAGAGGTTCGTCATAACAAAAAACCATCACAAATATTATATAGACCATTGTCATTGACCAATGGAGTTTTAGGTTGGTGATTAGGTCTTTCATAGAGTTTTACTTCACTTGGGACACCGTTGGTTGGGTAAGTAGGGTAAGTTGACACTAAGGTTTGTGGTCCCCTTTGAGATCATTTGATGACTAGGGAAGGTGGCATATTGGTTGGACTTACTATCTAACTTGAGTTTTATCCATGACGTGTTTCATGTTTCCCATCTATGGAGGTATCATCCAGATCTATCCCATGTGATTGAATGGGAGGATGTCGATCTTGATCCTGATATAATTGTTGTTGAGTAACTAGTTTAGATTATGTATCACCAAGATAATTTATTGCATAGTAAAATGATTCCTATGGTCTGGGTACTATGGAAATGTAGATGAGATAGCGACAAGACACAGGAGAGGGATTCACTGATGAGGAAACAACAACCTTCTCTTTTTGTAGATCCAGGATCTTGAGTATTTTATGGGGATAGAAAGTTTTTATGGTGGGGAGATTATAATGGCCCATTAACTTCTATTAGGTATGATTTATCCTTTGTTTTTTGTTTCCTTTTTATTTGTTTTTTTTACAAAATCTTGGCAAAGCATTATCTAATGGGATTTTACACATCGTGTAAACTAGTTACAAGCCGTGTATTAGTTGTCGAGCATATACCGTGGGTCTCATGGAGGGAATGAAATATTTACATGATGTGAATTGGGTTCCCATCATGTCATGTTAGAATTCTATATTTTTATTAGAGGTGATGAATTTTTGAGCATATTTTTAATTTGTGGGATTACACACTGTGTAAAGGGTACACAACATGTAATCCTCATGTCCAGTGGGTTTTAACACACATACCACCTTATTTGTGGTTCATTTAGTCCAAAACCCTTCCTCTCAACCCCTAGGTGATTTGGATGATTTTGAGGATCTACACTCCTTTTAGATAATTTGTTTGATGATTGATCATCGTTATGGATGTGGTTCGTCTCTTTGGGTAAGAATAATTCTATTTCTTCTTTTCCTTTGTTCACGACTACAATGTTGGTTGAATTTGTGGTTTAGAATCATGATAAATTTGTATTTTTTATCTATCCTTTCCTGTTTCTTATCATTCCTTGTTTTTCAAAGGATGATTTGTGGTTTTTACAATCTCTATTGTCGAAGGTGAATAAGGTTCCATTCCTAATATAGGTGTTTCAATACAATGGGTTAATTATTTGAATTTATTATCTTTATTGTAAATTTACTTAGGATTTTTCATTTAATTGAATTTATTTATGATTTTAAGGGATTTATTGAAAATATAACTATTTAAAAAGGTTTTTCTTTAAAAATTGGTTTTTTCAGACCAAGTGTTTATTTAAATTCTTGAGTGGGGATTTTGATTTGGAAATGGGTTTTCAAACACTGAAGTGGATTTTATTGGCTTAAAAATGTTTTATAAATTGTGAGTACGGTTTTTGAAATGTATTTATACAAACTTGGCACATTAGGAACCTTTGGTGCATTTGGAAATTGACATGGGTAACCTTTATGAGTGTGGAACCATTGGGGGTTACTTTTGGGATATAGATGGACTGTGTCCGGACTCGATATTGGTTGGTACCAACATATGAATGGTTTAGGCTCTATTATTTCTAGCACATAGTCCCATAGGCTAGGGTCCAATATAGAGTGATTTTTCATTATGATTTATTTATCACATGATGGATTTTACCAAGGACAGTTGCTCACAGGTTTTTATATGAGGTTGTAACACATGGCTTCACATGGGGGTTATTTCATGGATATGTGTTTACTTTCTTACCTTATGGAGTATTACTATCCTTTCCTATTTTATCACTTCTACATGTTATATTTCTAGATTTATAAATATGAAAGTATTTTATGAAAACCATAGGAAAATGATTTACATATGGGTTTGGATTTATGAAAAGGATTTGTAAAACTATATTGTTTTAAAAGCTAGATCTATATCATTATTATTATTAGACCTTGTATAAACTCGGTGGTGGTATCATACTAGGATTTTTGCTCACACCCTACTTTTTTATTTGGGATATTTTAGACATTGTATTGCAGGATTCAGGTAAAAAGAAGGGAATCTTGTAGTATTATGGCTTCTCTTATTGACACTTACTTCGGTTCAGGTTGGTTTGGAGGTGACTATTGGTCACAATAAGACTTGTTGGTCTTGTTATTCATACTTTCCAGTTTATCCAACTTTTCTTGGATTGTATGGATCTTGAATGTATGCTTTTATTCCCTATTGTACTCAGGTTTTATGTCTTGTTTTGTTTTATATGAGACTTGTTTTTGTTATCATATTGTACATCACCACTATGATAGTCTAACCCAGGTGGCTTGTCTAGTCAAACTGAGTTGGTCTATTACAGTATGAGATCATGGTGAATTTTATTAGGTTTCCCCTGATGAAATAAATAAATTAATTTTTGAAATGATCACATCATATGGATCTGGACCAAAATTTGGTCAAGGTTATGCCATGGGTCTTTGGTGAGTGGGTGGATTCAGTTTCAGTGCGGTGTGATGACCTGATGAGTTGTTCAGAATTATACAGAGTTGAAATGTAATGTAATTAATTAATTATAATTATTATAAATAATTTTTTATTTTTTTGATGTGAATTTAGAGCTTGGGATATTATGGTGAGCTTGGTTGGATGTTGAGGAGTTTGGATGGGACTTGGATATGCCTTGGTAAGGCTGCTATGCTTTGTAAATGTTATGGAAATCTTTGTTAATGAGGTAGGTGGTATAAGTGATTTACCCATAGTCATGATAATTGATTTAAATGTGTATGTGGTATGTTTCTTAAAGCCCATGTGTGGTTTTTTTTCTTCCTTGGTTTAAATAAATGGTTTTGGGTTTTAAATTGGTGCCATAGATATTTTATGGATCCCTTCATATTTGTTAGTGTTTATAAGACTGAACCAAAAACTGCCCATGGGGTGTGTCGTTCCTTGAAAATGGTAAGTTTATTTTTAAAGGGTAAAGTAGGTGGGCTATGAGCTTAACCCGGTTAAGCTCATTATTTGGCTTGATTGAATGGTTAAGGGATACTTAGTAAGACTTGGGGATAAAATTTTTATAATATGTTTAAGGGATGAATTGGAATGTTTGTATGTTCTAAGATCTTATGAAAAACTTTTGAGGCATTTGGAATGATTTTTACCATGTGCATTGGTTTTTTAATTGGTTTTGGGTGTAAAGGGGGAAAGCTATGTTTAGAAATTGTTCTTGTTTTAAAATGAGGCGTTGAACTCGAAGTGGTTTTATAAAAAAGGGGTTTATAAATGGATTTCAATGTTGATTGGAAATGGGTGTGTGGTTTCCCCTATGGGGATATTCCATTATGGTTATTTTCATGTTTTAATGAAAGGAAATGCGTTGGCCTTGTTTCAGTATTGAAGGCCCTTAGGGACCTTGGTAAATGTTAATGGTTTAAAAAGGGTTTATTGTGGGTTTTGAATGTTTTTTAAAGATGATGAACCTTAATAATTGAGAAATTGTGAAATGGTTTAGGTTTCAGATTGATTATCTAAGCACTGGCAGTAAACTATACAATTTAGGTGATGGACTGATGCTCTAGGCATAAATAGTATACTATATGGATCAGGTGTTAAAATGAGGATCTAGACACTGATACTATACTTTATGTTTTAAGTTATAGATATATTCTCTAGGAAATGTTGGTATAGCATGTGGAATTTAATGTTGGAATAATGCTCCTAATCTTTGGGTTGGTTCCATACTAACGCTCCTGGCACACTGAAGTTTATGTATAGAGAGATACTGGATTGATTCTTTAGGCACCACTATTATAATTTATGATTAGAATTTTGGACATAACACTCTGTGTCGGTATTGATAGTTTTGTATAGGGTTTAAGAGCTAGAATAAGGTTCTATAAATGGTTTATATTGATGTCAATACATGGTTGAGATGCCATACTGATGATCTAGGAATTTGTGGCATTATTAAATGATATAGGTACCTTAGATTGATGTTTTATGCCTCCATGAGTTAGATGATGGATGGAAATCCCCTTTATTTAAAGTATGTTTTAACCTTTGTTTCATGACTCAAATTATCGACTTAGTTTAATGCAGTTTTGGTTGGTCTAGGTGTCACCTTAGAACCTTAGGGCTAATGGGTGTCACGAACCAGCCCGGGTACCCTAGTAACCTGATAACCGAGCCGGCCCTGACATAGCCCGAAGGGCATTCCCGATCCCCACGAGTTGGTGACTAGCGCCTAACATCGTACAACATACAAGTGGGAACAATTTTACCAAAAGAATACGGAAGTAAGAGAAAACAAAGAAGTATGCATAACATAATAAAATCCACTAGGAGTGATGTACCAGAATACAACTTGGAATAAAAATCCCAAAGTACTACAACCCAAGTACTAAATATGGGAAAATAGCCCCAAGGTCCCTAAGGACACTACTCACCAAGACCAAAGTTTAGCAGCTGGTATCACCTCTCATAGATCCCTTACCTTTTCTTAAACCTGGAAGAAGAAAGTCTACAAACACCCGAAGGAAAAAGTAGGGCATGAGCCTAAGCCCAGTAGGATACCACCAAATATTCCATAACAGATTCCAAATATAGATTATCCAGATAAAAGCTTTCAATTTTTAAATAAACAAGTTTGGCAATTCAAAAGCATATTCTAAGGAAATATGATATACATTTTTAAATTATGGAAATAAATACTTTAAGGAAAGGCTTTACAAATGATGGAATATTTCTAAAACAATGGATTAAGTAAAACATTTATATAAAACAGTTTATATAAATTCAACAGGCATGTAAAGTAGTTCACAAGCATTGGCATACATTTATATCTCAAATATAAATAAACAAGCGAGCAACATGGTCATCTGCCAAAAGGTACGATAGTATTAACTAGTTATAGGATTCCACACTCTCTATGTGAACTTAGAAAAATGTGTATACACACATCCCTATAACACTGGCCAAAGGAGACTCGTCACCAACCCATCGGGGATGTGACCCGCTGCATGTATGTTTTAGAATATTGTCTTAGCGTAGAGTGTATCCAAATAACTCACTAACTACCCAAGGCTTGCATGCACTCTTAAATGATGAGAATAATATTTTAAGAATGCTTAAAATATGATCAATCCCATTATCCCATTTCAAAAAGTGCCAATTTCATTCCATTTAAAACCAAAATAGGTTTTATTCAAAACATGCCTTTCCACAAGATAAAACCAATGAGTTTTTATCAAATCATTTTTAAGCCATTTTCATAAGTTTGAAATCCATTCAAAACCAATTCCTTTATTACACAATTCATTTCACAATTAAATTCAACAATTTAATTGAAATCATTTACATCAAATCCACAATTTAAATTAATCAATTTAAATCGTCCAATTTCCATAAACAAACCCAATTCAATGGAATTAGGGTTTTCCCAAATTTCTATGCCAAAACCATTTCAAATATCTCAATTCAATGAAATCGAGTTTTTATCAATTAATTGAAAGAAAATTTGAGAAATTGAATTTAAATCAACAATTGAAATAAATCAAGAAAATACAATGATAAACAATTTGGCAAGTCAGGACGGAACCAACTACCTCGATTTATTGACAGGAGTTAGCCCAACGAGAAACCCCAAAAATCGAGCGACACAACGACATTGATCAAAATCTAGATCCAAATCCTTAAAACCAAAATTAAGATCAAAGGAATCAAGATCTTGCAAAAATAGATCTAGATTCACAATCCTAGATCTATACCTCAACTCATCGGTTTAGATCCATGGAAGCAAATGAAATATCCCATGAAAGGATCAAGGAAATATAGAGGAATATACGAGAAACACAACGGGACAAAATCCACTTACTAGGAGGAGAGAGGATCTTAAATCCAAGCCTTCAATATCGAAGAAAGATGTTCAGATCGCCTTGGAATCTCTATAGGAGGATTTGGAAAGAACTAAAATGAGTCAAGCCCGAGCCAAGGTCGAAATTATGGAAGTCCCAGGGGTTCGGGTGGTTTTAAAAGAAAAATTAGAAATTAAAAACCGAACGCACTATTTACCTAGGCAAAGGCACACAGTTTGTCAAACCGTGTGCACACCGTGCAAACCTCACTATCCATAGATACATGGTCCACATGGTTTGTCAAACCGTGCACACACTGTGCGTACCTCTCTGTCCAGTGCTGCTTGGTTGGCACAGTTTGGTCACACGGTTTGTCAAACCGTGTACAAGCCATTTCCAGTTTTTTTACTTAAAAGTTCACCCAAACGCACCACCAAGTCACTAATCCAAAACAGAGGTGCTTAGAAACATCAAAAGTACCTGGAAACATAATGTGATGTTACAACCTCCCCACCATAAGACCTTTCTGTCCCAAGAAATCCTATGAAGAAACCTCCACGTCAAAATGATGAGGCCACTGCTCTCTCATTAGTGCCTCCCTTTCCCACGTCTCATGAGAATCAGAACCATGCTACCATAGTACACAGACCAGAGGTATCATTCTCCCATGAAGTACCTTGGTCTTAGAATCAACAACCCTGACTGGTCATTCAGTCACAGATAAATCTGGTTCAATCTCAAGATCACTCCATATCACAACATGAGATGGATCAGAGAGATACTTTCATAACTGCGATACATGGAACACGTTATGTATCGACGTCATCTGTGGTGGTAGCGCTAGACGGTAATTAACTTTCCCTACAAGACCAACAACCTCAAAAGGTCCCACAAAACAAGGAGCAAGCTTCCCTTACCTCCCAAGCCATCGACGACCTAATCGGGGTGAAAATTTCAAGAACACCCGGTCACCAACTGAGAACTATAAAGGTTTATGGCGATGATCAACATAAGACTTGTACCGACTCTGTGATGTCAACATTCTTTGACAAATCAGCTGGATCTTAGCTGTCGTCTCTTGGACCAAACTTGTTCCTACCAAAGAACTTTCACCACTCTCCAACAAACATAAAGTAGATTTACAAGGATGACCATACAAAGCCTCAAAAGGATCCATTTTGATCATATACTGATAACTGTTGTTATAAGGAAACTCAACTAGCCCCAGATGATCATCCCAACTCCCACCAAAGTCAATAACACACGCGCGGAGCATATCTTCAAGAATCTGAATAGCTCTCTATGTCTGGCCATCTGAATGTGGATGGTAGGCCGTGCTCAAATGGACCTGAGATCCTAGTGCCTCATGAAGGCCTCTCTAAAAGTGATAAGTAAACCAAGGATCCTTATCAGAGACTATAGTAGACGGAACTCCATGAAAACGAACAACTTCTTTCACATAGATATTTCCCAACTCCTCAACTTTGGTTGTATCTCGAATAGGTATAAAGTGAGCTGACTTGGTCAGTCTATCGGTCACAACCCATATCGCATTCTTCTTTCTATGGGTTTGAGGTAACCCAACCACAAAGTCCATAGAGATTTCATCCCACTTCCATGTAGGGACTGGAAGTGGTTGAAGTAAACCCAAAGGTTTCTGGTGCTCGGCTTTCACCTGATGTCATGTATAGCAACGAGATACAAACTCAGCAATGTCTCGCCTCATACCTGGCCACCAGAATTGTCGCCGCATATCACATAACATCTTCGTGGTTCCTGGGTGTACAACCCACTGAGAGTTATGGCAACCCCCATTACATCCTTCCTTGCCGCTAACAGCACAACGTAATGATTTCAATAACATAGAACATCCTCTTTAGAGAACGACCACTGAGTGTCGGTCTCCCCACCATAAAGAGAGTCCCTAATGATATGGAATTCATCATCTAGTTGCTGTTCCTGAAGAATTAACTCGAGAAGATTAAATTTCAACTGGACGCTGGCTAAAGAAACTTCATTCCCCTTCTATTGAAATCCAATATGAAACTAAGAAAAAAGAGCCATCAAACTCCATTCTTCTGAAGATTCTTTCATAGCCTGTGATGGAAGTTTCCTGCTTAATGCATCTGCAACTACATTCCCTTTTCCCGGGGTATAGGTAATGTCAAAGTTGAAGGATTGCAGGTAATCTACCCAACGCCTTTGGCAGAGATTCAAATATTTTTGAGAGAAGATATAACTCAAGATCTTGTGGTCTGAATACACAGTAAACCTTTCTCTAAAAGGTAATGTCTCCAACACTTAAGTGCATGCATTAAAGCTACAAGTTCAAGGTCATGGGTAGGATAGTTCTTCTCATGAGGCTTAAGATGACGAGATCCATAGGAAACAACATGATAACATTGCATAAGGACACATCCCAAAACTGAACCTGATGCATCACAGAAGACCACATAACCTATCCCAACCTCAAGAAGAGTTAACACCGGCGCAGTAGTCAAAAGACGCTTTATCTCAACAAAATAACTCTGACATTTTTCATTCCAGGAAAACTTCACTCCCTTTCGAGTCAGATCATTCATTGGAGAATCTAACTTTGAGAAGTCTTTAACAAACCGGTGATAATATCCTACTAAGCCCAAGAATATCTGAATCTTGAAAACATTTTTTGGTTGTTCCCAATTCATAACAACCCTCACCTTCTCATGATCAACTGATATTCTTTGTTCTGACACCACATGTCCCAAGAATTTCACTTCCCGAATCTAGAAATCGCACTTCGAAAGCTTGGCATAAAGTCGGTGATTCCTTAGAAGACTCAGAACTATTCTCAGATGATGCACATGATCCTCCTCATACTTGGAGTAGACAAGAATATCATCCATAAAGACTACCACGAAAGTATCTAGATACTCACGGAAAACCTTGTTCATCAAATCCATGAAAACTGTAGGAGCATTTGTTAGGACGAAGGGAATAACAAGGTACTCATAATGGCCATAACTACTCTGAAAAGTGGTCTTATGAATGTCAGATTCTTTTATCCTCAACTGATGGCAACCCGATCGAAGATCAATTTTTGAAAACCACTTTTCCCCTTTCAATATGTAACACCCCTGGAAAAGTGAGACTTAAAATGCTAAATGTTACTACCCATGTCAACAAGGTGCAACTTTATTTTCGGGAGCCTACCTGATTAGAAATACACAGTTAAGCATGCTTGGCCTGGAGTATTAATTAGGATGGGTGACCTTATGGGAAGTTTCCCAGGGTGTGTGTGAGTGAGGAAAAAACACACTGAAAGAACATGTGTTGGCCTGTGGGGACAATCATTAGTCTGATAAGAGACCCTAGTGAGTAATAGATTTTGGTGTGATGGGAAGGAAACCAAGGTATTACAGGAGACCCATGGGGTTAGATGACAAGGTTCATGGCCTAGGGAGGCGGGTTGTGACAAATGGTATCAGAGCCAATACCCAGCCGGAAGTGCTTAGGCACTTCCTAGGTTTGAGGCTTGGGGTCTACAATGAGGGTGTTGTGCTTTAAAGGGGTGGGTAATTTAACACCCCTGTAAAAGTGAGACTTAAAAGGCTAAATGTTACTACCTATATCAACAAGGTGCACCTTTCTTTTTGGGAACCTACCTGATTAGAACTCCACAGTTAAGCATGCTTGGCCTGGGTTGGTTCGTGACAATGGTTACTAGATAATTAGTTGTTTCTTTTGAATGTATCTTCATTTATGTAACATTTATTCATCCCACAGTTATCCTAAATATGATATTAATCTGACTGGTATTTACATTAGAAACTGTTAGTGGTGGCCTAATGATTTTTAATCACACCCTTATTATGATTCCGGTACACTTGGGTACCTGAGAATATCTCACATGTTTATTACAGGCACATGTTTGGGCTGAGTTCATGTTGTGTTTTGCATGATTGAGTAGGATTGCTCAGATGGTATCGAGAAATTGGATAAGGTATGAATTAGAGATGTAAAAGATCCTTTTTTATTAGTTTTTATTTTATTCTAGCATGTTATGTAATCAAATTATTAGGAGTCTAGTTGTATGGGGTTATGGCTGGTCTGACCTTATTACATTAAATTATTTGTATAGTCATGTTATATTTACCTACATCCATTTCTGGTTATTTTTTGGGATATTGATTTCTATTTATTATTTTTTATTACTCCAAATTATATAAATTTTGGTTATTTTTATTATTATTGTGAAATTTGATATGGGGGTATAGTTTCCTCATAGTACCATTCTAGACTCATACTGCTAGTTAGAAGCCTCTAGAATACGAGGAGGTGCTCTTGAGGCCATGTGGAAAACTGGATCACGACATCGATTTAGAAGCTTTTGGGCTAGGATGTTATAAATTGTCATCAATGAAGTTTCTTTCCCATTGTTTTATTATTTAATATTTGGTATACTGGAGATATAGGAATGTGCCAGATCCTGTGATAGATATCAGACCAGTGCATCATGAACACTTTTACTGGTAAGAAGTTCAGGTTATCAGGACTAGGATTTCTATTATAATTTGTGATGTTATGGTTGTATTTGATTTTCACTTTGAGATATGCACACATGGCTTGTATTTGATGATTTATGATGAGATTATGGGTCTTATCCCATTGGAAAGAGGCCTATGATTCAATTTTGACTCTTGGACTGTAGAAGTAAGAGGCATCTCAAAGTACCATTTTAGACCCTTGATGCTAGTTGGAAGCCTCTAGAGTACAAGGATGTGCACTTGAGTTCATGTGGAAAATCATCTTGGGGCACTAGTTTAGAAGCTTCTGGGCCAGGATGTTATAAAGTGGCATTAGAGAAGTTGCTTTCCCATTGATTTATTATTTAAGATATGGTATACTAGAGATATAGGAATGTGTTGGAGCCTATGATATATATTATAATGATTCATCATGAACACTTGTACCAATGGTATGTTTAGGTTACCATGACAAGTATTTCTATTCTGATCTGTGATGTTGCAGTTTTATTTGATTTTATTTTTTATCGATGCACATGTGGTTTGTATTTGATGATTTATGATCATATTATGGGTATTATCACATTGAAAAGAGGCCTATGATTTGGTTTTGACTCTTGGCCTATAGAGTCAAGAGGCATCTCATGCATTATGGCAGGCATGCAAGATCCACATGCTATAGACCTGCTAGTGTGTGATTGTTTTTGATGAAAGGGCCCCAGTTGATTAAAGTGTCAATAACTGATCATATAAAATTTTCCCATATAAGTATTCAGTGTCATCCTAATCATCTTTTAAAACTTATACATGGATCTTTTTTGATATTAGGCTATGTGAATCTATGATAAGGTGCTCAATGATGAGGACGTCGATACGTTCCTTGTGAACAGTAGGTGTAATGACCTTGGTGGGTCGGTATGGTATGGTTATATGGACATTGGACCCTTGTGGTTAGTTTTCTGAGTATGGTTATGTGTATTGGTACTCCAATGAGTGTTTTGATGTGTAGATTCTTAGATAGAACGAGTGCCCTAGTTGTGAGTGGTTGGTTTGGTTTATGATGTCTTCTATATTTGAGACCCTAGAGGTGGGTGTTTTACAAGTTTATTTCATGCGACATTAGGATGGGAGCATGTTTGGAACCCCATGAGTTATGGTGTTCTTTGAGTTGACATGGACTTAGGTGGATTAACCTAGTGACTTTTTGTAAGACTTGATCGATAGGGCTAGATGTGAGAACCTAATGACCTTTATATGTGACTCTAGTATAAAGAGTTAGTTATGTATAATTTTCAAGGGTAATCCGTGATAGGGGTCAGCCTAGATGTGTGTACATTTGGGTGTGTAAGTCATGAGTGGATGCTTTGGACTTTTGATAACAATTCATGAGGAATATTGCTTGGTATGGGGTTTAGACATGCGAGATGCCTATTGTTTTTTAAAAGGACCACTTGTGAGATATAACTTTATCCCTATGGTTGGTCTTATGAGGGGAAGGATCATTCAAGTTATTATCCTAGGTAACAATTGTGTTAATGGGATGTTCTTGGAGATTATTAGTTAGACAAGGCACACAAGAGGTGCTTGAAGTTACATGGTTTTCGATGTAAAAGTTTACTTGGGTGATAGTCGTATTAAGTGGGGTAGACCTAGTATGTTTCCAGGGTGAGGCACATGAATATGTATGGTTTCCTTGATATGGAAAGCACTTGGAGTGCTGATGAATTATAGCACATGTGGTTTTTGAGGGATGGTCTGGTTAGGTACCTGACTCAATTAACTCTAGATGCATCTTCAGGCATGTAGTGGGAGCATAAATGAACTTAGTGGAACTTTTGAATGACACTTGAGTCTTGAGTGGTTGTGCAAATGGTTTTGTCAATGTGATTTTCCTTTGGTTTTGGAAAGCACCATGAGTACTCTATATTGGGTGAGATAGGCATGTGGGGTAGGCATGACCATTAGATAAGGCTTGTGAGTTGAGTTTTCATGAGAGGTGACACATTAGAGTCGTAAATAAGTTCTTTGTTTGGGTTACACAAGAGAATATAATGGTTAATGTTTAATTATAACTTGGAGGCAGGAACATGTGGTAGCACACTATGTCATTTGGCTCATGGACTGGGTATTACAGGAGTGTACACCTAAGGTGTTTGATTTGTGTAGACAATTGTGAGTAGTATGAGAACAGATGTGGGTGTAATGAGACATTTAAAGGTAGGGAGACCTCAGGGCCTTCAACTAATTTTTACATGCCCCTATAGTTAGAGGTGATATCACAAATAGATGGGTTTTTGGTGGTATTCATTAAAAACATCTTAACATAATACTATTATAGATACAATCATACTCAACATATTGACATTTACCTGAGTGATTTGAGAGAGAATCTACTATACACCTAGCTATCTGAATATCTTTTTTGTTTTTATGAAGAGTATATCTAGAGTTGTTCTCATAGAGCGGTGAAAATGAATCTGTATGGTGGGAAATGATTCATTAGACACCTGTGAGTAAGGTCATTGTGATGGACTGGATATCAAAATATTTCATGGATTATGTTATTAGAAGTTGGGAATGAGTGATAGTTTATGTTTTTCTTTTTTACTCTAATGAGAGCGATATGTCCATGTACAATGCTTGGGTTGGTAGTGAATGGAATGTAGGCATTTGTGGTTAGAGTTTATTAAGATAGGTGGTGATAATGACACTCATTTGGTGGGGATTGATGTGTCGGTTGTAAAGATGTGACCCTCATTCTAAAAAAGTCATAGGTGTTTTGAACTAGTCGTGGGTTATCCATGGTGGAATCTTGATGCCGGTGAGGAACCATGGTGGCACGAGCTTAAATTTATTAAGTAATGTTAGCAAAAAATTAGTTCTAGTAGATTATTGAGCCAAGTGTTTTCCTCAAGATCAATATGGTTCTAAAAATAAATACTAAGTGCTTATGTTGGAGGTGCATTGGTAGTATGGTAGGGTATGATAATGTTTTTGAGAAAGTGGAGATCTGATTATGGAATCTCACTATGAGGTAGATGTAGACTCTAATGGCATGTTTGGGTGGTTGTAAAATTCTTCTGGGAATAAAGGAATTGTTATTAGGTGAGGTGTTGATATTCCAATACTTAAAGCCAAGTGTTTTGGGATGAGTCAGCCAAGGATTGTTCAACTTGGGTCAGTGTGTGAAATTGGTGTAGAAAGTTGCGAACCACATCCGACATGTCGTTATATAAATGAAGGGCTCATTTTGGAAATTGGATTAGGTTTCTAAGGAAAATACATTTCGTTCTTAGTTTATGTATGAATGATGGATATGCATCCTCTTTGGTTGTATTTTGATGATAAGTGCTAAGGTTTATTGGTGTTCTCATGGGTGATTTGGTGCAGTAAGTTAGGAACCACGTCAGATGTGTTCTGGGGGCGTGAGTTTGAGGTTTTGTTGGAATTTTCCAGTAGTGGATGTGAAAAGAATGGGAATTTGGTAGTGATAAGCTGAAGCCTATGGTAGATATTTCCATAACTCTGATAGGTGATTGGTAAATGACGTAATCAATGTTTTAGTTGGATGGTATTGGGTAAGATCCATATTGGTATTTTGGTTTTTACAATGGGTTTTGGATTGGGTTTTGGCTAGTTGAGTGCCTTAAGTTGGACATTGTGCCTTGGTTGTGTTTCAGGTATTCAGAAACTGAATGAGGTCTTTGGCTATAATTGGTTCCCAACATAGGCTGGGTGGTGCAGATAGATGAACATCAAGGATTTTTAGGGATGATAAGTATTATGGTGGGGGATTTTGTAAGATCTACATCCTTTCTATTTGAAAATTCCAAAAGGAATTTGAATTTTTGTTTACTAGATGGGGAAATTTTTAGATCGAGACTCAAAATGGTATTATGAGATTTTTAATTCCTTAAAGTGTTGTTTTGAGGTGAGGAATGATTCTATGAAGGTAGCTCATGTTTTTATAGGAGTTTTGAGGCTTCGAGTCAAGTTTCGAGAAGTTTCAGTGAGTTTTTTCCATGTGCATGGTTTTATGTTCATAGTTTAGGAGAAACTATGTGATACCTCGATGCTTAGGGTATTTTCAATTCATTTTGAAATAAGAAGGGGTAAGTTTCATATTTAGTGCATGGTTTGGAGTAAACCTTGCGATCTAAAGGAGAAATAATGTGAGGTTGAGGAGAGCTTAGGACTTGGTGCACGAATTGCACAAAATTTCAAAAAAACCATGTTCCATATTGATGAGGGGGAAAATGGCGTGTTGAATGATTGGAACATGGTTTTGTCAACCATGTGATTTTTTTTGGGTGGGTTGAATTTGGACAATACCAACTATATGATTAGAGAACAATTTGGAAAAATAAGCATCCAAACTATGAAGCTGCCTAAAACTTCATTAAAAGGGGGATTTTACCAAAATCTCCCATCAGGTTTTTAGTGCACTCCACCCCCTTTCTCCCCCATTTGGTGTACATGAACCAAGGGTATTACAAATCCCTTCCTACATCTACAAACCATTGATTTGGGGTGTGTTCATGATGAATCTTCATCATTTTAAGGTAATATTCAACCTCTGCCGACTTCCTTTCCTCTTCTTGTTTCTCATCTCTAATTTTAGAGTTCCTTGGTTAGGGTTTTTTTTGAAGATTCCAATAGATCCTATTGTAATTTTTCATTTCTCATGGGTCATTTAGTTGGATTATGTAGAATATATCCCAAGATTACTTTTTATGTCATTGCATGAAATTTTGTTAAGGTATGAGACTGTGGACAATTTTCTTAGGTTTTACCTAATGAAATAAATTAATTAATTGTTGAAATTGTATCACCTCTTAGGGATTTGGCCTATAATGTGGTTGGGGTTATACCATGGGTATTTGGAAAGTGGTTGGATTCATTTTTGATATAAAATGATGAAATTATGAGTTTTTCAACATCATGTTGAGTTGAAATGTAATTAATTAATTAATTATAATTATTATAAATAATTGTTTAATTGTTTTTTGGCATGAGGTTAGAGCTCAGGTGGTTACAGTGAGCTCAGTTGGATGTCGAGGAGTTTGGACGTGACTTGGATGGGTCTTGTAAAGGTCATCGTGATTTGGAAACGTTATGGAAATATTTGTTAATCAGGTAGGTGGTCTAAGTTATTTACCCATAGTCTTGATAATTGATTTACATGTATATGTGGAATATTCCTTAAAGTCCATGTGTGGCATGTTTTCTTCCTTAGATTAAATAAATGGTTTTGATTTTTAAATTGTAATTGTAGAACTTCCATGGATCCCTTAATATCCATTGGTTTTTATAAGACCAAACCTAAAACTTCCCATGGGGTGTTCCATTCTTTGAAAATGGTAAGTTGAGTTTTTCAAGTTAAAGTAGGCGGGTTATGAGTTTAACCCACTTAAGTTCATTGGCTGGCTTGATTTGATAGTTAAGTGCTACTTCATAGGAGATAGGGACAATATTTTTATAATGTGTTTAAAGGATGGATTGTAATGTTTTTATGTGCTAATATCTTATGAAATACCTATGAGGCCTTTAGAATTATTTTTTCTGCGTGCATTGGGTTTTGATCCGATATTGGGTGTCAAAGGGTGAAAGCTATGTTTTGAAATATTTCTTGTTTTAAAATGATGTGTTAACCTCAAAGTGGTTTTATAAAAAGAGGTTTATAAATATATTTCAATGTTTATTGGAAATTGTTGTGTGGTTTCTCCTATAGGGATATGCCTTGATTGTTATTTTAATGTTTTGATGAAAGGAAAGGTGTTTGCCTTGTTTCTTCATTTAAGGACCTTAGGGACCTTAGTAAATGTTAATGGTTTAAAAAATATTTTTTGTGTGTTTTTAATGTTTTTTAAAGATATTAAACCTTATTAATTGAGAAATGATAAAATGATTTGGGTTCCAGACCAATGCTCCTGGAACTAGTAGTAAACTATACGATTTAGGTGCCAGACTGATGCTCCAAGCACAAATAATATACTATATAGATTAGGTGTCAGACTGAGGCTCTATAAACTGATAGTATACTTTATGGTTTAAGTGATAGAATTATTATAGAGGAAATAATAGTATACCATGTGTAATTGGATGTTGAACTAATGCTACTCATCTTTAGGATGGTGCTAGACTAATTCTCTAGTCCCACAAAAGTTTATTTATAGATAGCTACTAGATTTATGCTCTAGGAACTACTATTATAATTAATTATTAAAGTGTTAGACATATAACTCCATGTTGGTACTTATAGTTTTTATAGGGTTTAATTTATAGAATGAGGTTCCATGCATGGTTGTTATTGATGTTGATACATGGATGAGACGCCAGACTGATTCTTTAGTCACTAGTAGCATGGGTAAATGATATATATACCTTGGATTGATGTTTTATGTGTACTTGAGTTAGATGATGGATGAAATACCCTTTATTTATTTAAATTACATTTCAACCTTTATTTTATGACTCAGATTATCGACTTAGGTCGATACAGGTTTGGTTGGCCCATGTTTCACCTTAGAACATAAGGGATAATGGGTACTTGATAAGTAGTTGTTTCTTTTGAATGTATCTTCATTTATGTACCATTTATTTTTCCCAATTTTATCCTCTGTACACTATTTCTCTAACTAATATTTACTTTAAACACAAATGGTGGTGGCCTACTAAGTTTTACTCACACCTTGCTTCAGCCATCACTACACTTGGGTACCCAAGCAGCTCTCACATGTTTATTATAGGCACAGGTTTGGGATGAGGTCATGTCATGTTTTGCATGATTGATCAGGATTGCTCAGATGTTATTTGGATATTAGATGAGGTATGAATTTGATATGTAGTTGTGCCTTTTTTCATATATTTTATTTTATTATAGCATGTTATATAACTAGCCCAATGGGCGGTCAACTGTATGGGTGTTAGGGCTGTTTGGGCCTTACTGTATTACATTATTTTTATAGTCATTTTATATTTACCTACTCCTATTTCTGGTTATTTTTGAGATGTTTATGTTTATTTATCCTTTATATGTACTTTTATATATATTACATTTGGTTATTTGTATTGTTATTATGCACTATGACATGGGGGTATATTCTTCTCATAGTACCACCTTAAACTCATACTATCATGAACAAACCCAGGTCGACCTTGAATTGGTCACCCAAGTCAGCCCGTAATAAGGCCCGAGAGTCATTCCCGATTCTCCCGGGATAGAAACTAGTGTTAGGAATCAAAATAAAGAAGTTAGGAATAATTTGGGTTGTAAAAAATGACAAATAAATAAAAAAAATATAAACATAACAAGAAAACTAAACTCTAGCAGTGGTAAAAAAATAAAACAGCACAGGTACCTCCATGGGACCTCATGGGTCACCTCCAACCATAATATCACACTCGATCCATGAGCGAACCAAAGTTTGAAGAAACACCAGAAGTTAAAAACAAAATAAAGCTATAAGTGTGAGTATTAAAACTCAGTAGGCATGCTCGACTAAACTATTCCCTATTCCATACCTTTAAAAAGAAAACCAAGTCACGCTAGTTTGAAAATATAACCATATAAAATAAGGCTTTTTATTCTTTTCAAATTCAAGTCTCATGCTTCCATTATTCAAGGAAAAACATTTTTATTTCCATCAAATCTCTAAAATAATTTACAAGAATGCATAGACATTTCAAAATGAAAGTAAAATAGTTTAGATTAAAACATAGTTTTCATAAAAGAGGAAAACTAGCATGATGCAATTGAAAATTAAATCACATCACAAGTATCACATCAAAAGCGAGCACCATGGGAAATCCCTATAGGTAACTAGCACAAGTGAGACCTTATAAACCTCATTTCTTGGTGAAATATGGCATAACAACCATAACCCACAACATCCTCATGCATGATTCACTATAGGGGAACACATCCCAAGGTTTAGTGGTATCCAATCATCATCATAATTTAGTTAGTGTTGTGAACATAAATCCTACTAGATGAATCCGATCCATGCCACTTTAGAGTCAACTAGTGTACTAGTTCTAGTTATCCCACCTAGATACCCTGAGTTTCCCATGTGCTCTATTTCAAGTGGTGGAAAGTTCTTATCAAACTAACATACATGAACATATAATTTTATTTTCTCAAAAACACATCCAACCTCTCACCACCGATCTCCCTCCTTGAGCACATACCCCTTTTTATGTCACACAACAATGTACAAGACTCTTAACTAGGCATATATCACAATTCACACATTTAACACACACATAATTTTTCTAAAACAAGGGGGAATGCCTTAATAGGGGTTTTTAGTTCCCATAAAACATTCTCAAAGTCCCAAACGAGCCTCATTATTTTAAAAGGAATACTTTCACTTTAGAAAACACTATTTACCAACACTTTTAAATTCCAAAACCATTTAAAAAGGCCAATTAAACAACCAAAGCACCACACATTTAAAAGTAATCTTGAAACCATGATTAATTCTAAGAAACCCATTTTAAAAGTTTAAGAGAAGGTCTAACAACCAAGTGCAAAGAAATTTTTCCAAGAACCATGACCAATAATATATATATATATATATATATATTTATTTATAGCATATGTATTTTACATAAAAATGGAAAACACATTTTAAAAACAAATCACAAATCATGTAATTCAAATTAAAGGCCTAGGCATAGGGGACCTACCTCAAACATACAACTTTTTTAATGATAACCACTCGAACTGACCCTTCGTGCTTACATGCACATGCATTTATACGTATATATATAAATACACCTAGCTAAATTTTACATATTCCCTTCTTCATGAGGGAATATGTAGAAAGAGGGAATATATATATATATGCCTTACCCATGCATGCACATGCAAGCTTTCTTAATTCCTATATCTCAAAACCACATCAAAATAGATCCAACACACTCTATAAAAATTATCAGAAATTCAAAAACTACAAAAAAACCTAATTTAAAATTGAGACAAAGCAAAGGAACCAAATAACCTTACCCAAAATCGAATAGAAACCCACTTCCCTTGATGGAGGTGGCTAGAACCGGCCTTAATGGGGAACCCTAATCATCCAAAATCAACCAAAAGAAAAACCCCCAAATGAGTTAGGCTTCAACCAAACCATACACAACCCATAGAAGAGAAGAAAACCACAAAATAGAGAGAGGAGAAGGGAGAAGGGACTTACCAGAGAGGACCTCACACCAAATCGGCAGAAGAAATGGTCACCTAAGGTAGGAAGGGGTAGCATGCCATAGGGATTTTTCTGGGGGGGGGTATCACGAGAGGAAGGTGGGGGGGTGTCATGTGGAGAGGAGGGGGAGGAGAAACCCCTTTTGGGGTTTAATAAAAAACTAACTTAATAATAATAATAATAATGATAATAATAATAAACTTAATAATAATAATAATAATCATAATAACAATATTATTATTATTATCAAAAAAATTCTTCATTTTTATTTTATATTTATTTATAGATTTTTTTTATTTTTTAAAACACTAGGAAGGCCGCACAGTCTGCCAGATCATGCACCAACCGTGTGCAACCTACTAAAGAGAATAGACCCTCACATGGGCTAGATGCATGGTTTGAGAAACCATGTGCCAACCGTGCCAATCAGATCTGTCATTTGACAGAACCATTTTGCATGCTTGTCACATGGTTTTCCTAACCACGTGCTAGCTGTATTCCTTGTCCCTGATGCCAAAATAAGGTCACACGGTCACTGTCGGACCTCACATGGTTTGATCCAAATCATGACCAGACCATGAATAGGGACAAAAACCACAAAAATTCTCAGAAACACAAAAATTTTCACCAGGAACACGACCCAAACTTCAACCAAAGGATCCATCATAAAGAAGAGAATAAAATATAAGAGATTCCAATGTTTGGGTGTGACAATTGTCCCCACCACAAACACTTTATTCCCCCAGAAAATCACCCAACCAATCGATAAACAAAGCCCAACCTAAAATAAAACAAATCCAGATAAAACTAAAGATCTCAGGGTGACCTTTCAACTCTACAAGTCACACCTGAACATCTCTAAGAATAACTTTAACAAGAGAAATTGTAGGGAAAAGAGGAGGGTTCTCCCCACCACAAGAACCTTACTATCACCATGGCACTACTGCGTACCAGATCAACATGGAAACTCACAACACAAACCAACCCCAAGCTTCTCTGCCTGATATAAACAACACCACAACTAGAACCGGAAAATACTAACCCAAACAAAAAACCCCAACATAAGGGAAACCCACAGAAAAACTCGAACCAAACAACAGATCAAACCAATACTCATTATTTGTATAGAAACTGAACATACCCAAACCAAGTACAACAGAGAACCCAAAAACAAAACTGGTCCATCAAAGTTAAGCAAACACTAGAAAGAACCATTAATCAAGGTCTCGTGTTCCAAAAAGAACAAAATCACTAGAACTCAAGAATAATTGGTCCACCAATTTTTCACAACAAGGATGAAATTACAACAATAAAGGAAACCGAAAAAAGAAACTCAAAACAATATTTCTCCATGGTTACCCACACCCCTGGGAATTCTTGATTGCACTCAAGCTTCACTCTGGGGCCTATGGCTGTAGATCTGATGTCTAAAACATCCACTTACTCATAGTCAAAAGTTGATTTCCTCCAGCCGATACTCCTTATGAAAATGCTGCTAGAAAAAATTCTCCAAGTGACCCAAACAACCACATTGATGAAAAGCCTTCAAAGGATGATGGAAAGATGATTTAAAGTGACTAAACTGAACACAATGTAAGAAAACAAGAGAGTGTTATGACTAATGAAAATATGGAATTGATAAGAATACTTGTCTGAAATAGGTTTCTCCGATTAACTCTCCTCACCAGATGGGGAACCTTCTCGAACACCAAAAGGAACCAATCCTTGAACCTTGGATAGATACCCCACATAAGAGGATCTTTCAACTGATTCTTCTATGCTACCTATTTATAAAAAGGAACCAACTCCTTGAAAATATGAACGCAAGCCTTCACTATCCATTAACCTTTCTAAACACTCATGAGCTCTTCCACTTTCCTCACCTTCACCTCCTCGGGTATAAACCAACAGATGAAAGTGGTCTTAAACACCTACCAAGACATTCCATCATGCCATGATGTTGGGATGATGACCTTCCACCAATCTAAAGTTTAACCTTCACATAAACCCAAAACATCATGGAATCTTACATCTTTAGGAGTTCCCAACAACCTGAAAACACTAATGAATTCATCAATCCAATTTGATGCCTCCAATGGATCATGATCACCATGGAAGATGGGAAAAATCTAAGAAGAACTCAATCCAACCACTCTACTAGAAGTCTAGGTAGAACCAACAACTAAAAGAGACTCACTAGAAACCCCCAGATGAACTCTTGATATTGAGGACCACCATGTTCTATATCCGAAATGGATAAACCAAGCATCTAAAGTATTAATTAATCAATTTAAATACACATAATGAAAGAACCACCTACAGATGCTTTTCAATATCCATTTGAACTCAGTGGGGACATAATATGAAAATAAGGAGCACAAAACCAAATAAAAACATATCATAAATCAAAATTCCACACTTCAATTACAAACCAAAACCCAAACTCAAATCATAATTCCAACCACATTTTCAACATGTCAAAACCAAGAGCCCATGAAAGAGAATTCCAAACACAAAAGAAAACACTAAACAACTGCTCACTCAATTTTCAAAAGATTGAAATCACTCTATTTGAAAACCATTTTTAATCAAGGAAAACAACTTAAATACCTACCATTGGTATTCCATGAAGTATCTCTCTCTCACACACACATATCCTTGTGATAGCTCAAGCATCCATCCACATATACCACCAATTATCCACTTTCCACACACATACATCCATATATGTGATCATCTATAGAAACACCAAGGGTCAATTCAAAACATTTCTCATTTCCAAAACAGATCATTCAACCTAAATCCCAAATTTCAAAACAATTTGAAGCCCCTTATCATTAAAGTAACACATTTCAAAATTCCCAAGAAACTTTCATTTTACATTCCAAAAAGTTTTTCCAAAATCCCTTCCATTTTCCCTTTTGAAACCACATATTTTGTGAAAATAAAATCATTTCAAAAAATCATTTTCATTTCAAAAACCATTTTTCCACTCCAAAGACCATTTTCCCTTTTGAAAACTTCTTTTCTGAAAACCATTTTCATTTTTGAAATCTATTATCTCCAACCAAAACTAATCCCAATCATAACTCACATAAAAACTTCCAAGAATAAAGAACTAGTGGATATGCCTAACCCGACAACATGGCCTAGCAGACCATGACCCGAGCAAGTATCAAACACATGAAGTATATTGAATCGTACACTCAAGCTACACATGGGTCGCTTCTCCATGAAATCCTGTCGCGTAACACTGACTCACTCCCATTGTTATCCCTTATCCACAAATACCAAAAAAAGGAAAAAAATAAAATCCCAGACTACCCTGGAAACTTGAGGCTTAGGATGGGAAAGAGTTTATGACGTCCTTCCTGCACCTACCTCTCAAGTCCTGATAGTACTAATCTCTAAGTTACCTAACACCCCAAATAATAAGGGCCTTCTTTGATACAATTTTATCATAAACTAACTTGGGTTTACCCTGAACTAGTCACCCAATCCAGCCTACAATAAGGCCCGAGAGGCATTCCCGATCCTCCTGGGCTGTCAACTAGTGTCGGGCATCAAAGTAGTTGGGAATGATTTGGCCCATAAAAAAATGAAAAATAAATAAATAAATATAAATAGAACAATAAAAATAAACTCTATAATAAATAAGAAAATAAAACTACACACGTAACTCCATATGACCTCATAGGCCACCTCCAATCGTAATATCACACTCACTCTACGAGTGAACCATAGCGAGGAGCAACATCAGAAGATAAAAAGAAAATAAAGATATAGGTGTGAGTATTAAAACTCAATAGGAATGCATGTATAAACTATTCCCTATTCCTTAACTTTAAAAAGAAAACCAAATCACAATAGTTTGAAAATACAACCATATAAAAATAAGGTTTTATGTTCTTTTCAAATTCAACTCACAAGCTTACATTTTTTAAGAAAAATAATTTCTTTTTCCATCACATCTCCAAAATAATTTCCAAGCATGCATAGAAGTTTCAAAATGAAAGGAAAAAAATTTAGATTAAAACACAATTTTCATAAAAGAGGGAAAAAATCACGATGCAAATGAAAAGAAAATCACATCACAAGTATCATGTCACAAGTGAGAACCATGGGAAATCCCTATAGGTAACTAGCAAAAGTGGGACCCCAGAAACCTCATATCTTGGTGAAATGTGGTATATAAACCACAACCCACAGTGTCCTCATGCATAAGACACTAGAGGGGAACACATCCCAAGATCTAGTGGTCTCCAATCATAATAATAATTTAGTTAGTATTGTCACTACTAGAAATTTGGCTATATACACGATTTGGAACTGTGGCTATAAGTCCAAAAACTGTGGCCATATGTTATAGTCATGGTTTAATTAACCATGGATAATATTAGTGTGGATATAGGGAAAGACCTATAGCCATGGTTCAAACTGTGGCTAAATCCCTAAATCCATAGTTTGAAACTGTGGCAGAAGCTTAAACTACACATGGCTATAGCCATAGTTTAAAACTGTGGCTATAGGCCTTCCCATTTTATAAAAAACAACCCCTGTACAACCTCAAACCCCCTTGTTGTAGAACACCCCCTGAAAATCCCCCCCCCCCACACCACTCCCCCTATAGCCCCCTTCCCCCTACAAAGCCCCCCTCCACTCCCCCTCCCTGGACAGACCCCCCTCCTTCCTAGATAGACCCCCCACACCACTCCCCCTATAACCCCCTCCCCCATGCAAAGCCCCCCTCCACCCCTGGACAGCCCCCTCCCTGAACTGATGCCCCCCAGATAGACCCTGGAGAAACCCCCCTAGACAGACCCCCCACCCTAAACAGACCCCCACCCTAAACAGACCCCCTTGCACAACCCCCACTCACCTTGCAGCCCCTTCCCCCTAAAAAGACCCCTACTCCCTCCTATCCCCTCCTTCCTAGACAGACCCCCCTTACACACACACTACCTCCATGAAACCCCCTTCCCCTACAAATCCACCCCTCCAATCCCCATAAACAACCCCCTCCTTGGATAGACCCCCCCGAATAGACCCCCCTGGATAGAACCCCACCCTAGAGAGAGCCCCTTGGACAACCCCACCTAGATAGACCCCCTACACATCCCCCACTCCCCCTACAACCCCACCCCTGGAAAATCCCCCCTCCACTCCCCCTATCCCCCTCCTTCCTGGACAGACCCCCCCCACACCACTCCCCCTGCAGCCCCTTCCCCCTGCAAAGCCCCCCTACTCCCCTTGGACAACCCCCTAGGACAGACCCCACCCACCCCCTAGATAGACCCACCCCCTAGACAGACCCCCCTAATAGACCCCCCTCCCCCCTGCAAAGAACCCCCTCCACTCCCCCTAAACAGACCCCACCTCAGACAGACCCCTGCAAATCCCCCCCTCCACTTCCGCCCTGGACAACCCCCCCTCCCTAGACAGACCCTACCCACCCCTTGGACATACCCCCCTGCACACCCCCTCCCCTTGTAGTGGTTCTCGCCCATGCATTCACATGTTTATATAATCTAATGCTCTAATAAATGACCCACTACTCAATAAAAAACACGACTACTCAAAAAAATACATGTTTTAATGATCTAAAAAACTATCCACTACTCAAATTAAATAAATCATCCACTAATCAATAAGAGTACATGCGGTCTAAAAATGAAGCACAACTCATATTTAATACAAGTAAAATAAAATATTAACTGAAACAAAATAAAATGGCCCACTACTTGAAAATATACCCTTTATCCAATATTTCATGATGGTGTATTTCTCTAAAATCAAGTGTTAGTCCACCCTGTCACGTTGTATGCAGGATCGAAACCCTACATGAATATTGATTATACATAATATATTGAAAACATAAATTTGTGGTACATAATATTGCAATAAAAGTGGAATAAACATGAGTAAGTAGCATAAGTTACAAAAAATTTAAATTTGAATTCATAAAAAAAAATATCACCAAATGTAAGAATCAATTTAAGATAGGGTTCATGTTTACTAATTATGCCATGTAATTGATAAAAATAAAAAACCTCAATGCAAAATATATATGCTTTCCTAATAACATGATTTAGGTCATTTAACATATGTAACATCTGATTATATAAGGATATATATAGTAATTTTTAAAACAAACCAACCAAATGAATAATAGAACATCCCATGAATACATCACTGAGAATCACTGATATTTCTAGGTACATTATTTTATAAATTATTCAAAAATTTATTTCTGTTTTAGTATATTTAATCAATTAGGGGTGTTAGGAGTTTAATAATTTATTACAACATAATATCACTCTATAATAGGGGTAATTTCACATTGATGATGGGGTTTGGGCTGTGATGATTGTGGATCACACAATAATGTGATGTATAAGAATAAATTTATCATATCTCAGTGGTTCTCCTTTTCCTTCTTCCTTCTAAAGTAGATACCAATATATCTAGGGATTTTACTGCTCCTACAAAGATGGTCTACTTCCTCAAATACACAGAGACCCCAATTGCCTTTTGGTAAACTCACTCAATATGTGAAAATCAGTCTCTGTACTTTTCTAGATTCTAATTTTTCTTCTGAACCTATTGTTGTCCTTATCAACTCACCTCACAATAACACAACCTAAAATATATTTTACCTAGATTTTATGCACTTGAACACAAGTTTTTAATCTTTCCTGGAAAGATACACCACATCTTGTGGGTTTGATCTTACTTACTCACTTCTTCCTTACTATATGTTGTAATGACTTCTCATTCTCCATCTTTAATATCTTTAGTACTCTTAGATTCTCACAATTCTCAATGATTCCAACCACACTACACATCCCACACCATGTACAATCCCCACCCTGCATAACCCCCCGCTTCCACCCCCCTCACCCTGCCCCCTGCACCCCCCTCACCCTACCCCCTACACACCCCCAGCCCCCCACCCCCACCCCCTACAAAAAATGGCTACTGAAGTGTTTATAAAGGATGATGTGAATTTAAATGGAATACCATGTGCTATTATTAGTATCAGAGATGAATCATTACAACAACACTGAGAGGAAGGGCATTGGACTATTTCTATTTTGGAAGGTAAGGCTTTCCTTGGGCTTGAGGTTGGGAGTATTCCTTTGAGTGGTGACAATAAATCTCTAGAAAATTCATTCTGAAGTAGATATCTAAATCTTAAATATAAACTTCTCCCATAATCTTTGAATCTATATCAAATTGTGGCCAATGAGTGGCCTCATAAAGGATAAGTGAAATTGAATTAAACATGTGAATCCAAAAGGCAAGGGTGGTTCAATTGTAGTATTTTGGCACGACTTATCCATACATTGGAAGTCCACGCCAAAGGAAAAGAAAACAGAAGCAACACAGTATAAAGACAGACAAAAATGAAACACACAAATTAATCTCTCCACTACCCCAATCACCCTCCCCTACAAAGAAAACCGTGTAGCCACCTCCAGCGCCCTTATGGCCCCCTTCACAAAATATAACCACCCTCCATCCGTAGAAATTAGTAAAAGGCCTAAGTGGACACTGCGATAAATAAAATAAAATAAAAACTAAACTACAACATACCTATTTACTTTGAATAATTATATCTTTAGCTTATTGCCTTTTGCTGTATAAACTTAATGATATTGTGGAAACCCACTTCGATTACTACAAATCAGGAAAAATATTGACAATAATTCATACTTTTCATACTAAAAAAGAAGAAAGATAGTAGAATCAGACCTTTTTCAATAATTATTATATTTAAAATGATGTTATGAGAATTCTAGCCTCTTGAATTTTGAAAACATGAAGAGCACCTATTGTAATTGTAATCAATGTTGTCAAAGGAGTGATAAATGATTTTCTAATTTAGTTATGTATGTTTAAAATCCAAATCAAGAATGAAGTCCAAAATAGTGGAAGAAGGAAACAAGTATACTTTGAGAACATATCAAATGTATAAATATGAAATCACTAGAGATAAGCATAAGCATATTCTAAGATGTGAGAAAAGCATAAAAAAATGAATATGTGAGGAAATGTATACACAAAACACAACACAACCCCCTGCACACCCCCTCACCCTGCACACAAAACTCAATAGAACCCAGCACACCCCCTCTCCCTACCCCCATCGCACCCCATGCCCCCTGCCCCCTGCCCCCTGCCCCTGCCCCCTACCCCTACCCCTGCCCCTACCCTATATAAAGGTAATTGGAGACCTATGTAAAGGTTAACTCACATTGCATAAAGGTCATTTGGAGATTGCACTACCATTTCCATCCAATCCATATTTTTGTATTTTCAAGTGACACTTTTAAAGGCTAAGTGTGAACCCAACACAAACCAACACAATCCAACCAGATACAAAATCATAACCCATCATTGTAAAAACCAAATAACCCCACCCAAATTATTTCTAGTTTTTAAATTTTAAATTTCAAAAGGAAAACAACACCAAACTCAGGACACATTCCAACCCACTTCACACGCCCCGTCACTGTCTACCACCATCAATCATTCATGACCTACATAAAGGTCACACTAAATAAAAGGAGACTATATCAAGGTAATTCGTGACCTATGTAAAGGTCATCTAAGAAATATGATGGCTACGTAAGGGTCATATATGATTTTCAATAACTACATAAAGTTAACTTTGGGATTACACCAGATGTGTGAAGGTAATTGTGATCCATCACCTTTAGGTTGGGATATTTTCAGATGCATTTTATGTGCATGTTAATGTTTGAGTGCACAACCCCCAACCCTACTGCCCCCTTTGAACCCCCACACCACCCTACACAAACCCCTCTGCCCCTGCCGCCACATCCCCCGACACCCCCCAACACCCTCAAATACTCCCTTGAACCCCCACTAAAACTCATATAGAACATCAAAAAACAAAAAAAAACGCACATGAGAATCTATCATGGCATACATTAAGAATAATATTATAACCTATCACTCACTAATCAACATAGTCTAACCCTTAGTAAAGTGAATGGATTATCTATCCCACTTTATACATGATAATCTATCACACTTTGTTCCAAAAGATATATTTTAATTCCATACCTATTAAAATATACTCATTTTATTCTCATCTATAGAACATACCACTTTTAATCTCAAGAGAACTACCGATGTTCCACTCTTAATATCATCAATTCAGTACTACTTCTATAGTGGTTACAACCAAAAGGTATATTCTCAAAACAAGCTCATTCACCCATGAATGCTAGTGATCCCATCAATAAACCAACCCCTCAACCCACCCTTAGGATAATTACTAAATCATTCCCACTGTGACACTAAAGGATTCCCCTCACTAATTAATGACCATTGCATCTTTTTCAATTGAGATCTCATCTATCAAGAATCTCATTACTTCAAGATGATATTATTTATTCTAGAAGGAGATTCAATTTCATGAAATTAGAGGATAGATGGTGAAGAAACACCATAGTTCATTCTATTTCTCACTCAATTCTAAACCCTTTGGACCCTATTCCTTGATCAATTGAACATTTAACCTTCAACCGAGTATGGGGAAATCAAAGAGAACCAATTAAGGTGCTTCAATTAGTTCAAAGAAAACTAATTACTTACATACTAAGTGGTGAATTATACCTAGTAAGATAGTCGATTTTATCTAGTTTTATTTCATAGTGATGTTACTAAAGAAAGTGTCAAGTTTTCAAGGCTGGTTGTTTGTGTTTTATGAATTGAAAACAAAAATTTTCTTTATGTTTTAGATTTTTATGAGAATGCTCAGTTCATGTTTTCTCAAAATGAGGACACTATCATCTCTAAAGTGAAGTAAATTTCATTTTCTACTATTGAGTTGGCTGAAAGTTTCTACTATTCCATGTTGAAGGCTTAGGTAAATCATGTAAAACAAGTGAAAATGTAATTTCAAAGAGCCATAACCAATTTTCATAGAATATAAACATTATATAGCAATGAAAAAAAGTTTTTAAAATACTTAAGAAATTATAGAATTTAAATTAAAGGGTTAGGCATAGGGAACCTACCTCAACCTCAAAGAGAGTTGATTTTGATGATGACAACTCGAATCTTCCTTTTTTTTCCCGCTTGCATGAATATGCACCTTCGCATATATAGAAAAGGACACCTAGACCCTATGTTTGTATTCACATGGCCAAATATATATAAGGGGGTCCTTAAATATATGTTTATACTTTCATATACCCCTTTACACTTACACATGTATATATTTTTCATATCTATATAAAATCACACCTAGCCCCAATATATATATTCATACTTCCATGAGTGAATATATATAAAGGGGGAACTTATATATGTATATTCCTACCTATGAATACACATGTAAGTCACATTTTACAAGCGGATCGAATCCACCTCAATGAGATCCAAAACACACTACAAAAATATAGGAAACCCTAAAATCAAAAAAGCACTAATTAAAATTGGGCCAAATAATAAAAAAAAGAAGAAAACTTACCCAAATACGATGTCAAACTCACTATCTTTGATGGTGGTGGATAAAACTAGAATCATCATAAGAAACCACCTATAAGGAAATAATGGGAAAAGAAGTGAGATATAACGACTTCTTAATATCTCTCATGGTCTGATCATGTGTTTCAAAACAATGCCTATGGACCTTAAATGCTTTATCCCATATAATAATATAGAATATTTGTAGGATTTCTTATAGATCACTTACTTGTTTAATATCACAAGTTGAATTTTCATTAACATTAAAAGGAAGGAAAAATCTTGAGTGTGGGGTTCTCCCTTCTATGAGTAGTAGGAATGTTACTCCACTAGAAACTACTACATGTTTTATTTTGTATTTATATTATAATTAAGAACATAAATCCTTAAATATATTTGTTTTTTCATGTCCCCACCATAACCTTGAAGAAATAAAAAAACCCAAGTATAAGCAGCTATTATAGTCATTATAGTCAGTGGTTTTTCTTTTTTAGTTTCCTTATAACATTCTAAATGATTATACTCTTTTTATAGATTTTCCATTTAGTAATTAATCTCTCTTATGTAACTCACATATTTCCCTAGTATGAATAGGATTTATCTAGTAAGAACAGAGAAGGGTAATATGAATGACATTTCACTACTCTTTATAGCTTAGAATATACCCCTCCCCTACCCCCCTACACACACCCCTACCCCCTCCCCTTTTACACCCCTGCCCCCCTCCCCCTCCCCCTCCAACCCCGACCCCACCCTGCATATACCCCTCCCCCTACCCCCTGCACACCCCCTGCGCCCAACCCCCTACATCCTCCCCATTCACACCACCGCCCCCACCCCCACCCCCTGCCCCCCTCCCCCCCTCCCCCCCTGCCCCTCCCCCTACCCCCTACACACCCCTTTCACCCCCTACCCCCTCCCCCACCCCCCCAACCCTGACCCCACTATTATAAATTCCCATTCTTCTATTTAGGTTCTATTTGGTTTCTATATCATTTGTATATATTTTTATTATCTATTTAAACTTGTTTAATTATTTGTATATATATGTTTTTGGACAGTTTTTTCAATGGAGTTACATATCATATAGTTTATTTATTATAGCATTGACTGAGTATCTTTGTCTTATTGGTACCCTTGATAGTAAACATTTTTATGTTTCTCTTTTAATTTAAATTTACAGATCTATTTAAAAAATTTAATCATGATCCTTTGAAATTATTTTATAACCTAAAAGAGTAAATGTAATCTCCAGGTATTGGTTAATTATCCCTTTATGTTTATTAAAACCTCTATAATTTTAGAGGTGTGCCTAATATATTGTGAAAATGTGTTTTTTTGGTATCTGGATCATAATCATTGAACATGGGAACCCCTATAACCTATATAAGCAAGACTCTCAAACAATATCTATCTCATACTATACTGAGGTCTTCTCACCCAAACACATGACTCTAGAGTGAAATAAGATTACCATCCTCCACTTTTCTGAGTTCTAGTTCAACAAAACCATTAAATATGTATCATATTACATAAATATGGAACTTTTCCATCACATTGAGTTATATATAATTAATATTCCCCTTACATTTATGATAAAGGAACTATATTGGTTCTTTTACCTTGAAGGGTAAAGAAGAGAATTCCTTCCCCTATATCCTTAGTCGATCACTACCCCCCAAAACATAAAGTGTTTATCATGATCAAATCACACTTATTCAAGTAAAGGATGAAATCAAGAATCACAAAATAAAAATAATCATTCTATAAATATAAAACCATGAAGATTTTAAAATAAAGAACATGTGTATCTTACACTGAAGATAAACAATCCACCTATCTTCAATCACACTATTTGATGAAGATCACTGAGAGGAAAAAACAAGATACTTCCTCCATGACGTATCCAAACTAACCTAAATCACCAAATTCATGTGTGGGATTCTCATTTTTTCCATTTTCTTCTAGTACATCACAAATAAAAGTAATAATAATAAGAGAAGATAACTTTCAAACATAGTAAATTAGAAAAAAAATAGCAGAGTTCATGTAAAATTTTCATGGCCTTTATCCACTTTATATAGGTTTAGTAATTCTCCCCAAGATTTCAATGAAATTACTAAAACATCATAAAATTGTTGAGTAACATCATTAGTTATAAACCATTCATAACCCTCAACTAAATATATATACATTATATAAATTCATTAAATATTCTCCCATACATTTCATTATATGAAATGTTAAACATAATGATATATTATATAGAAGATTTTTCAAATGTTTAAATTTTACATTCAACTACCCACATCAACCATACAATATAATTAATCAATAACATAACATTTATGATGATTATATATCAAATAAAAGGATATAGCTAAGGGAAGTGGTGAAATATATCAACATCATACCATAAAATATCCCTAACTAAGGAATATGATATTCCTTGTTTATACTTATATCATATACAATGATATAAATGTATATAATAAAAAATGATATATATAAAATACATCATATGTATTTAAAGTTTTTGTTCATATCTCAAAATGTGTTTATAAAATTGATGATAAAATATTTTATCCATTTGTAGACTCTTATAGTGGTATTTATTAATTATATTCTAGTGTATTTTAATTACTTGAACATCATTATTTATATCATTGAATTGTGTTGGGACTAAGGGATATGCAATTGTATATCAATATTTTTAAATACCCTTTTTATATTTGAAAAGTCAATTTTTTGGGTTATGTTGTTTCTGATGTTGGTATCTCTATATATCCTAACATAGTGGAAGTGGTAATGTCCTGGAATGTCCCTTAAAACATTTTTAAGACTAGAAATAACCTAGTGCATACAATTTACAATTGTCATTTCATACAATATTATTCTAAAATAGAATCTCCAATGAAAAAATTTATAAATAAAGGAGAAAATATTAATTATTTAGATCAATGTAAATAAATATTCCAAGAAATAAAGAAAAGTATTACTATAAATTCTATTATTATTCTACCTCAACCAGGTGAAGAGTTTGAGTTGTTTTGGAACAATTACTCTATCATCTTAGGCTATGTTAATATACAAGGTCATTATATTGTTACTAATGGTACTGAAAATACCCAATCTATGATTAATATTTTTTTTACTATTGTTTATGATTTAATGTTATAAAGTAATTATTTATTTTTTGAGTGGTTCATGGTATGAACATATCAAAATATTCTCAAGTATATATTTTCTTAGTTAAATCAAAATATGAGGCAATGTCACTAGGGTAAATAATTTCAATCATTCGATTTTGATATTCAATATACACCTGGGATAGGAAACACTATAGTTGATTCTCTTAAAATGATAGTCCTATGTTAAAGGGTGTAATAATCTAAAGAGGAAAAGTGGCTAATGTTACAATGGTTGAAAACATATAAATGTAACTTAAAATTGACATGGGATATCTTTATTCTAGATCAAAATTACATAATCTATTAATGAGAAAGTAAAATACTTTTAGATATCTATATTTGAAAATATCATCATTATAAATAAATGTTATAGTAGGGAGATCCTTAAATATAAGTCTCAAGATTCAAACTCTTTTGGCTATTTACATGGAATGATTTTTTTTTCAACTAAAGTGGGAGAATAAGTAAGGAAACGGTATCATGCATTCGGAATCATGTATAAACTTCAGAAAAATTGAATGTTCATGAAATAAATATGGTTCAATCACTAACTAAACACATATTATAGTAGAATAAAAATCAGTTTATAGGGGAAATTGGGGGAACCCTAACTAGTTATGCAGATGCAATTTGATATAAGAGTAGGAGGTAGAGATTTGGCATGAGAAATCTTAAAAGGGAGGGTTTCCCTAGGGTTATCCAAATGGGGTTAATGAAAAATCATGTTCATATGATGATGGTGAGGTTAGGGCTTGGTTTGAATGATAAATCATGGAAATGGTGTCACCACATCAGAGGATAACATTTGGGGGTGGCCGTGTCAAAAGAGGAGGATCCTGAGAGGTGGGGTGGCTGTGTCGGATCTGTGCCGGAACCATACTGGAGCCTCATCAGAGAAGGAGGGTCGTAGGGAGGTGGGGTGTCCATGTTGGAGACGTCGATAGGGGAGGAGGATCGTAGAGGATGAGGAGGATCGTGGGGGCAGTAGGGAGGGGAAACTCGTGAGGGCAGGGGAAAGGGGTAGTGTGGGGGTGCTAGTGCCACAAACAATAAAACAAATGTGGGTGTAAGTGAACTATAACCATGGTCTTTATTTTCCGTGGCTATAGGTCTGTGGCTATAGGTCCAAATTCTAGTAGCGTGTGAACATAAATCTTTCTATATGAATCCAAGATATGCCACTTCTGAGCCAACTAGAGTACTAGTTCTAGTTAGCCCACCTAGATACCCTAGGTTTCTCATATACTTTATTTCAAGTGGTGGTGAGTTATTATTAAACTAACATACTTGAAAATATCATTTTCTTTACTCAAAAACACATCCAACCTCTCACCACCAATCTACCTCCTTGAGTGAATCCCCCCTTTTATGCCACACAATAATTTACAAGCTTATTCACTAGGCACATATCAAAATTCACACATTTAATATAGACATCATTTTTCTAAAACAAGGGGGAATTCCTTAAGAGGGGTTTTCCATTCCCATAAAACATTCTCAAAGTGCCAAACGACCATCATTATTTTAAAAGGAACACTTTCACTTTATAAAACACCATTTACCAATACTTTTAAATCCCAAAACCATTTAAAAAGTTCAATTGAACAACCAAATCACTAAATTTTTAAAGGTAAGCTTGAAACCATGCTTAATTCAAGCAACCCATTTTAAAAGTTTAAGAGAAGGTCTAAAAACCAAGTGTGAATCCATTTTCCAAGAACCACAACTAATCACACACACACACATATATTTATAGAATATTAATTTCATATAAAAATGGAAAACAAATTTAAAAAAAACAAGCAATCATAGAATTTAAATTAAAGGCATACTCATAGGGGACCTACCTCAAAAATTATATTTTTTTATAATGAAAAGTCAAATCGACCCTTTGTGCTTACATGCACATGAATTTATACACACATATATAAAAATACCCCTATATTAATTTCAAATATTTTCCCCTTCTGGAGGGAATATTTACAATGAGGGAATATATATATATATATACACCTTACCCATGCGTGCACATGTAAGAGTTCTTGATTCCCATAGCTCAAAACTACATCAAAGAGACCCAACACACTCTAGAAAAATTACTGGAAACTAAAAAACTACAAAAAATCGAATTTAAAATCTAAATGAAGTAAAGGAACTAAAGACCCTTACCTAAAATCAAATCGAAACCTGCTTCCCTTGATGCTGGTGGCTATAACTGACCTCGACAGGACCCAACAAACCCTAATCACCCAAAATCAATCAAAATACCCCCCCCCAAAAGTCAAGGTTAGTCCAAACCATACACACCCCATATAAGAGAATACAACCAAAAAATAGAGAGAGGAGAAGGGAGAAGAGACTTAATAGATAAGACTGCACACCAAATTGGTGGAAGAAAAGGTCGCCAGAGGGAGGGAGGGGTGGCGTACTAGAGGGATTCTGTTGGGGGGGGGGGGGCACATGAGAGGAAGGTGTGTGTGTGTCTTGGGGAGGGGGGGGGGGTTAATTGAGTGGAGATGAGGGGGAGGAGAAACTTATTTTAGGGTTTAATAAAAACCTAACTTAATAATAATAATAATAATGATAATAATAAAATTATTATTAATAATAATAATCATTATCATCATAATAAAAATATTATTATTACTATTATTATCAAAAAATTTCTTTATTTTTATTTTCTATTTATTTTCATTTAATTATTTATTTATTTTTTTGAACACTGGGTAGGCAGCACGGTCTTCCAGACCGTTCGCCAACCGTGGTCCGTGAGCAACCTACTTGAGAGAAGGTACCGTCACATGGGCTAGCCGCCCAATTTGAGAAACCATGCACCAGCCATGAAACTCACCTTTTTCATTTGACATAACCATTTCTCATGATTGTCACACAATTTTCCTGACCGTTTTCAAGTTATGTGATATGTCCCTGACGCCAAAAGGAGGTGGCATGGTCACTGAGTAACCTCACATGGTTTGATCCAAATCATGCTCAGACCATGCATAGGGCCAAAAACCACCCAAATACTAAAAAATACAAAAAAATCACTAGGAACTCAACCTTAACTTCAACCAAAGGATCTAACATAAAGAAAAGAATAAAATAGAAGAGCTTTCAAGGTTGGGGTGTGACACCTATTGCTAGTTGGAAGCCTTTGAAATACAAGGAGGTGCGCTTAAGGTCATGTGGTGAAATAGACCAGGGCACCAACTTAGTGGATTATAGGCTTGGATGTTACATGCATGGTCTTCCAAACCATGTGTCTAAACCATGAAAAATTTATATTTATTTGTAATTTTTAATATTTTCATTCTTAATGTGTTGGATTTCATTTTCCACCTTTCTATTTCTATTGATTGAGGTTGATTTGGAGTGTTTCTTTGATAATTTAAATGATGATTTTGTTTATCCAAGTTTTATCTATTAAATCAAAATCATGGGTTATTTGAAGAAAATAGTTGTAAATTGCTTAGTGTTTTAAATTTTTTGTTAAGTTTCTTTAAAACTAACAATAAATAAGGGTTTTTATTTTATAAATTTAGATTTTTCTTTCACAATATTTTGAATTTAATATAATGATAGGTTTTTGGAAATCTTTTTGGTGCCTTGGGTAAAGGCTATAGTCCTAACTATTTTTAACGTTTTTATGTGATGTTAATAAAATTTAATTGGAATCTTATAGAGAGTTTAAGTGTAAAATGTTTTAAATTCAAAAGTTTTAAAATATTTCGGTGTTGATGCATTTTTATTTAGGAGTTTCCAAGCAAGTTTAAATATTGGTTTAAAGAATGGAGATTCATTTGAAATGAGTTTTGTAAAACCATCTTAGGTTAAAGAGGTTAATTTATTCCACTTATTTAAAGAAAAAAATATTTGGGTTTGTTGGATTATAAATTTCTTAGAGTTGGATTTGATTTTTTTTAAATTGTGTGTTGATATCGTTTGTTGATTTATGTTTTTTATTATGGGATTTGAGTTTTGGTGTTTTTTTATGTGTCTATTTTCCTTGTTTTTGGAGTCCACCCCCATTCAAATTTAGTAGACTCTATGTTTAATCAATATCTTCTTGGGATGGTTGTCCATCTACTTTAATCTCAGAGTCTCATCTTCTTCCTCTCCTTTTCCAGAATGAGGTTTTTGTTCAAGGGTTCTAAAACCCAAATCCCACTTATTTATATGGGAAAAAATATTCTCAAGAAGTGTTGGTTTATATACTGATGATTGAGGATATTTTTTTATAGCTTGAGCTTCTCGAATTGCTTAAGTTTGAGTTTGTAGCCTTCATACTAGAGGGTCTAGGTTAAAAGTTTTGGAAGTATGTCATTCGAACTAAGCCATAGAAGGACCATTCTTGGGTATCATTCAAGGTTCATTTCATTTAATAATTATTTTATAATTTGGATAAGGTTCTAAAATATATGTAATTTCATGGTCTCCAACAAAGAGATAAATTGGTGTTGTAATATGCATGTCATTTTATTGAGTTTGTGTCATATTGTCCTCATCTAGATGTAGACAATTCTTTAATGTCTTGGTGTTTTGGGGAATTTCTTCAACCAAATTTTTCATAGGTTGCATCTTTTCCTATTCTAGAATCATATAAATCAATGGTGAATAAGGAAATCAATGTTGAAGTCAGTTTAATAGAAGCACTAAAGGCATTGGAGTTTTCTCTTATCCATGGGTTTAGTGGAGGAAACTCTAGTAAGGGAAAAAGGAAGCATGCCAAGTCAGAACCTATTAGTAGTAGAATCAAAAGAATTTCATTTTTTCTTCTCTCTGGATTTCTATGTAAATAAGCACATGGTTTGATATTAGTGTGGAAAGGAGGGACATAATAAACCTACATTTCAGATTACTTATATGGATTATCTTTCTTGTGGCTATCTAGTTCATTTGCAATGGTTCTGTGGAGGAGTCATTCTAAAGAAAGGTGGAGTGAAGTCTACCCCTTATGAGGATCCTATAGTTCAACTCATTGATCTTGATGTAGATGTAATTTTTTTTGAGTTTTATTTGATGTAATCCATTTCTCTTGTTGAATTTGTGTTTTTGAGAGTAGTTTTTCTAGGTTATCCTAGAATTTCTATGCAAGTATTTTGAGATTTCTAGTCTCATTGTTGGATTCTATATTGGTCATATAATAATTCAATTTATATGGATTCTAACATTATTTTCATCTCTTCTTGATTTCTCATCTTTTGATAAATCTATATGGATGAGCTTGAATTTTAGGGAAGTCCTAATATGGTTGGGAGACCACTATCAAGAAATTTTCCATGTCAAATGGATGAATCTTATTGATTCAATATAGGATTTGTTTTTTATTTTGGGATCTAAGAATAAATGGAGTTCTTAATATGATTAAAACATTTAAGGTGTTTTATGTGTGGTTGTTTTCTCATGTTTTTCTAGACTTATACCCTATGGGATATTGGCTGTATTTAGAATTATAATGCCACAATGCCTGATTCCTTTCACTTCAGTTCATTCTAGGTGGGCCTTGTGTTGGTCTATTGATTTTGAATAATTTTACATAGAAATTCTTGGGTAGGTGTTGAGGCAATTGATAACTAGTTCTAGTTATTCCTTGATGTTTTATTGGTTCACCAGGAGCCAATGTTCCATGAGCATGATCTCGAGTTACCCTTACATGAAAAAATTATAAACTATATTATTATTGTCGAGTCATGATTTCTAGTGAGGAATCTATAATTTTTTTCTCTCTCTTACATGATCTTCTTCTATGGTTTTCTTGAAGTGGTAATATTTTCGATCCTCTTGTTTCAGTTTTATGTATAAGGATTTTTGTGTGTGGTTATTTTGAGTTTTCATTAGGATATTGGTGGTTTCTTTCCTTGCTAATTGAGTAGTTGAAGGACTATCATCTAGTTTGTGAATATAAACTTCTTAGTGAATCTTCTTTGAAGATTTTCTCATTCTTGTTTAAACCAACACTTCAATTTTCATTAGAAGTTTGGTCATGGATCAAGACTTTGAAGTTATTATTTTCTAGTATAAGTTTCTTTCTTGGTCTAGTTTAGGATATTTCTTAGTTCCCATCTAAGAGGGTTTAATATTTGGATTTTCTTTAGTGTTTTGATTTATTAGTGAGTCTTTGGTTGTCTTTTTCTTCGTGATTTATTAATTTCTCTTTACTTGAAGCTTTCTAGGCATAAAAAGCCATATGGTGTGGAGAATTATTACATCCCAACCTTGGATTACTCTATTGTTTTGTTTACCTATGAATCTATCTTGTTTCTATATCCTTCTCAGTGTATTTCCTTGGATTTTTGGAGTGTTTTGGGTGGCACATAGTTGTCACATGATTAAGGGAAATCTTGTGCCATCTTCTGGAAATCGTGTAGCTTGTTTTGGGGCCCCAGAGGAGGGTGAACAATTAATCCAAACCACATGGACTTATCCAGGAACTATACACCTTTAGACATAGGAATTTTACATGAATGGTGTATGGTTAGTCAAACTGTATAACCAAACTATGCAGCCTCTCTAATAGCCCAGAATAGGGTGCACAATTGGTGCATAGTTTCCCAAATAGTGTGATGAAAATTAATTATTATAAAAATTATTTTAATGAACTAAAAAAATTCTATCAACCCATTATTTCTCCCATGATCTAGGATCTCAAACTAGATCATAACCCTTATAATTTTTTTGTCACTTTCCTCTATCCAAAGAGTGATTCTGACAGATCTTGAGCATCAGATCTAGAGAATTATAGGTATGATCATATTCTTCATTATTCTTCATCATTTATCTAGATATATTCTTTTTTCCATGAAATTAATCTTAGATTGAGGTTGTTTTATTATTATTTAAGTCTCGTGTTAATATTTAACAAGATTTATATTATATAGGTCTTTAAAAGAGGTGGAACTCATAGGATCTGGGTTGATCATTATGTCAATATTTGATATATTCATGGTAAGTGGTATATCACTCTTATCCATTGAACTTGAGATAATTGAATCAAAATATGATGTTATGGGATTCATGGTTTAATATATTCTCTTGATTCCTAGATCTCTCTTATACTTTATTGTGTAGATCCCATGGAATTGTTGGAATTTATAACTGTTTGAGGTAGGTTTCCCAATCATCTCCCTTTAAAATTGAATTTATGATTTCTTATGTTTTCATCATGGGGTTAAATGTCTTCTAATGTTTTATACTTATATATAATATCTATATCAAATAATGACGTTTTCATGAGCTCATGATAAAAGTGAGAAAAGGGGTTTTTTATATAACATGATATGAAAACTATTTTAAATAAATATTCCCTTAGTTTGGAAATTTAAATGCATGGTTTTCCCTTTATAATTTTCCTTGAAGTTGTTTATGATGATAATTTTCAAAATGATTAGAAAAGTGGTGTTTTCTAATCTCAGGTACATTTGACCCTTTTTGAAAAAATGCATTGAAAAATGGTGTCTAATTAAGTGAAATGATTTATAAATGGTTTTATAAATTGACTTGAATTGTTTATGATGATAATTTAAATGTTTAGAAAAGTGTTATTTTCTAATCTCAGGCATGTTTGACCCTTTTTGAGAAAATGATTTAAAATTGGCATCTAATCAAGTGAAATGATTTATAAATGGTTTTATAAATTGCCTTGAATTGTTTTTAATTACATTGTATTTTGAGAAGAATGTGGAAATTAACAATTGAATCTTCAAATGATTTATTATAATATGATAAACCCATAGGTCATGCCCCTTTATGTATGATGAAAACTATGTATGTTTGAATTCTTAAGATAAATTTCCCCATTGATGTAAGTTAAGTTGTATTGTTATTCTTGATAAAGGGGATGTTACTATGTGGGTTCTTAGAGGTGTGAGCAATATGAATTAATGAATGGTTGTTTTTTTGATATGAATATATGGTATGAATATACTTTTAAATGATCACCTATCTTTTTATATGTCATTGGAAGATCGATTTGGATAGGTGGTAAGTATAGGTACACATGTACACTAGTTTAGAATTATGATCTAGATAATATACCTAGGTGGTACCTAGGTTAAACTATGAGATGTTGCCCCTTATTTAGGCTATTAAGGGTAAGACCGGGTGTTTGGGTGAGGTTAATTGATGTTTAGATATTTTACGACACATAGAATTTACTTCATTGATAACCATGTTATCTCTGTTCTAGACTATTTCCATTTAACACCTTATATTCTATAATGATGATATATATATATATATATATTCCAAAGTCTGGTTACCTGGAAATTTTTGAAATGATATCATGGTTTCCTTCAGTGTTTCCTTTAAAATTATCTTAACTAAAATTTAATATTGTTTTGTTAGGAGAATATAAATTGTGGTTTTATTTTAAAAAAGGCTTGGATTTTTAAAAATGGGTGTTTCAAGGAAAATAATTTAATTTTTTTAAATAAAGTAATTTAGAAAAGACATATTTTTATATCCTTATTTTTAAACTTGTTTGAAATAGATTCTCTTTTAAATTGTTATACTTTAGGTCGGAAGGTGGCGACCTACTGGGATTTTATCTCACAACCATATATCTTATAGGTTTTATAGGTTTCTAAACATATTGGATATTTCTATATCTATAGGTTCAAGTTATGGTGGTGGTGCTTTTGGCATTGCACCACTTACACATAGAGGTCTTAGTAGCTTGTTGCAACTTTTCCTTGTTGTCAGTTGTATCTTCCATTGACCTTGTTTTTTAGTCTGTTGTTTCTTTTATTATTGGATATCTCAAATCATTAATTTTTTGACCTTTCTTACCTCTGTTTATCTTTTTATGTTTATTTTTTTGGATAAATAATCCCCATTTTTTCTTACTAATGCTCAGACACTTGTCACTAGCCCATGGGGATCGGTAATGCACTTCAAGCCTTACCATGGTTGGATCAGGTTTTTAGTAAGGGGATGACCTAGGTTAGTTCATGAAACATAAAATTAAAAATATAAGAATTTAATTATATAACATTAATACATGAAGTGGACTCTCCATAAATTTTCTTAGAAACCTTCAACTGTTCTTATTTGTTCCCCTTCCAATAACTATATTTTCCATAATGGAAACATTTCCCCTCCTCTTCCTCATTATTTAGTTTAAGTGGTGGTGTGGACTCTCTAAAAAATCTTTTCTTCTCTATCTAGCCAAAATTACTACCCTTATACTTCTATACCATTATAATGTAACTTGATCCTGAATCTCTCATGTCATGCTCATTTATCATCAACTTATTAAGGAGATCGATTAAAATTTTATTAAATTCATTCATATTATAATTTATAATAATCTGATAGAACCTTTTCAAAAATGATTGTAGAGTAAAATATATAGCCAAATCAAGTCTGAGAGGTGAGCCCATCCTCTCCAAGTCATTTACATACCCAATCATATTGGGTGAATGAGTTGATATTACGGTTTCTTCCAGCACCATACACCTAAAAAGAACCTTCAACACCTCATACCATTTATTCCTATCTTGTTTATAATAAATAATTTTCAGGTTATCAATCATCTTATAGGAATCCATGGTCTCATGTTACTTGTGCAGAATATCTTCCATGGTTGCAATCATAATGGTAGAACTTTTATTGAATCCTTTTTTTTCTTTTCATATGAATCTATATCCATTGATGAACACCTTCACCAATTGATTGATTCTTTAGAAGGGTATTTTTTAACACATAGAATTTTCCCTCTTTAGAATAATTTTCATGTTTTGGTACAATATGAGGAAATTACTACCATTTAGTTTTTCCCTATAAAGAATTGATCTCAGGGTCAAGTTAGATGATGATGATACCATTATCCATGACATAATATTTTACCAGATGAGTATCATGTTTTATATTCATTTAATATAGACTTTTATTAATATTACCGCCACTAAAAATGATGACCTCATAAATCATATCTATTTAGTGAGCCAAGATATAACACCCAGAGATTTTGTAATATATTTCTTTAAATAAATAATTTTCTCAATAGTTTGATCCACACACAACACAAAACTAAAATAAGATGTGACATATTCATTATTAAGAAAATTTAATAATACTAAAACCTCTAGTAAATAAAAATATATTAACCAATTAAAAATTCATACATTTATAGGTTATAAAATTAATATGATTTAGGATTATCCATTCTCAAATAACTGTTTAATGTATTAATAAATTAAAATAGATCAATTTTAAAAGATTATTTTAATAACATATAATATTTCAATATATTAACTAATTTATTAACATCATTAAGTTAGGAATTGGTATGAGATAGTACTAAGAACACATAATGTTTAAAAAGATCATTTTTCAATAAATGTAGTTTTATTTATATTTTCATTTAAATGAAAAATTTATAAATTTTAGAATTTGGTTTTTAAAAATAGAACTTAATTTTTTATTTCCAAATATAAATATTATTTTAAGATTAATTTTTAGTATTTATTTAGAAATATTAATTTTTAGGAGAATTGTGTCAAATGTCGTTTTAACAAATAACATGACTTTTATGAAATTATTAGTAAATAAGTATGAATTATAAATTAATAAAGCATTTTAATAAGACTAAATTTTTATTTTATAAGTGAATTTATAATTTTAAAAATTATTTTTTTAATTTACAACCACATATTTTACATTTTAGAACTTAAGTAATATTTTTCAAAAAAAAATTATTTTTAATAGATTATACTTTTAGTATTTTAAAATTTATTTTTATCACTGATAGAAAATTAATATAATAAAATTTATTTTAAATTTGGAATCATTATGTACAAATTATTTAATATGGACTAATTTATTTCCAAGTATAAAGAATAAATTACTTTGGTGAAAACGAGTTTCCTCGGTAAAAATTAAAAGGGGTGGAAAGGGTTTAACCCGGAGGTAAAGAATACAAATATTTTTAAAAAATGTGTTAGAATAGGTGTTTGAGGATTTTATCGAAATTATACCTTCTCATATCCATTATTTCCCAAATTTGGAGCTATTTTTTTAATAATGACTTCTCATTATTAATTTTTTTGGGTAATTGCAAAAAACTCATCCCTTTTCCCCTATAAAAGTGGAACTCCTATCCTCACTTACTTTCACAAAAAAAACCACTTATTTTATATCAAAATCCAAAAAAAAAAATCTCTAAAAAATTCATATACACCTTCAAAAGGTTCGGGTATTCTCAAAATACTATCCCTCAAAGGCTTAACCCACTTTGTGAAGGAGATAATCCAAGAAGTGATGTATAAATTTCTAACCACCCCTTTCACATTTATATTTTATTATGTGAATTTATTACTCCTAAAATTCTATTACACCATATTAAAATTATAAAATAAGTATTATTATTATACTTTTATGTTAATATAATGATGGTACAAGCATTAATCACCTTTCCCTTTTCTATTAAGAAAACCAAAATCGCCATTCATGTGTTTTGCGGATTACCACCTCCATAACGCAACATGTTTCATTTTACTTTACTACCTTAAAAGGATGGTCCTAATAGTGAATTTAATATATAATTATTACATTTAAGAAATATTTTATATTCTTAAAGGATAAACCTTATTATGTATTTTCCCCATTCCATGGAAAATGAAATCATCATCCATATATACTTCTAGACTACCGCCTCCATTGAACAATCAATTTACATTTTTCTTTTCATAATAACCTTAAATGGATGATCATGAGAATGTTTATAATGTATTAATATTATTTTTATAAAATTATTAAGGTTATGTGAAGACAATATGGATAAACTATTAACAATATGAGCAATAAATAACTGTGGTAAATTCAACCGTCAAAAAGAGCGTTCTAAGATAAAAAATGAATTCTTCGTATTATGTAATAGCTTAATATAGGTTATATTATTCTTTTAATATTTAAAATTATGATATATAACACTAATAAACACTAAATAATATCATTATTCTTCTAGTATAATGATATTATAACTAAATCACTTCATAATCTTCCATTAATTGTGGTATGTTCTTGTTTGGGTGGGTTTAACCACACACTTAAACAATGTTATAAATTTATATCATGGAATACTATGAGAATTTATTTTCTGGTAATATATGATATAAATAATTAAATAATTTTTTTATAGAATAGTAATATAAAAATTTAATTCATTATTTAAGAAAACACCCTTCGATCGCTAAGAATTATCGAAACATACTCATCACTAAATTCATATTTAAGGATCACATAAAAGAATCCCATATAATTAAATTATGAAATTATAAATAATTATAAAACAAAAATTAAATTATCTTTTATGATATATAAATGATTAAATTTGAGATAATATTGAATAATAACACCGTTATTATGAAACTAGTTCCAAACGATCAAGATAAATCACACCAGATATTGAAAATAGATAAAAACTAAAAAATATACATGTGGGTAGTAATTGTAAATTAAGTTTATAAAAGGTTATATACATGAATAAGTTTCTTAAATATGTGATTAATATGGTTATTATTGTTATATAGGAGGTTAGAGTGTGATCAACTAAGTGGGAATTCAAGGTAAGGGTTTCGTGTCTCAAATTTAATTTCTTAAGACATATTTCGTATTATGAACCATGATATCTTTGATATGGAGTAATCACTACCTAATAAATATAATTTACCAAATCTATTAATTTTATGGGTTTTTAAGATCCATAAAATTTTCTTTCTTTAAATAGATTTTGATTCAAAGGATACCAAGTTTATAAGGTTATTTGTTAACTCAACTCTCTTAATTGAGTTAAAATGATTCTTCTTGATCTTATTTATTTCATGATTGATTTTTTCCTCCTAAATATACTATTTTATTTTAATCTACATTAATCTATATAGGAATATGACTTTTAAAAACAAAGTTTTTACCTTGATAAAATTATTCCTTAAAAATTATATCATTGATAAGAATAATTCCTATCCTCTTTAATAATGGTTTACCCTCCTTGTCCATTTTTTAATTTCATTCTAATGTTATAATTTATATTTGGAAACCCAACTTATGTGTTATCTCATGAAACCTTCCAATTTTCAAATACCAATTTTCAAAGGGAAGTTTTTTACCTATTTTTTCAATGTGGGTTTTCAATATAGGTATTTCAAAATATTAAAAAGGTTTTCCATCCTTTAAAAATAAAATATTATATTTTCCACTATAAATTTACTTTGATAACCTTTATATCACTTCAAGATATAAAGTCATTCAATGATCTCAAAAGGGACAATAAACCTCTATGCTGAATTACCCACTTACTTAATCGATGGTGTCCCAAGCAAGGTGAAACTTAGAGAAAGACCTGATAACCAACTTCAAACTCTAGAAGGAAACAATGATGATCCACATAGGATTTATAAAATTTTTGAGAAGTCACTAACCTCTTAGTAATCATATATAGTTTCTATATCATCTCTTAAACAAGGCTCGGTCCAACCAAGGAACACTATCCCAACTCTGCCCAGCACAAGGGAGATATTCCAAGATTCCTATAAAAAACTTCACAGGGTTCTATTTTAATCAAAGCCTAATAACTATTATTATATGAATATTTAACTAGAGGCATATTATTTTCCATGACCACCAAAATCAAGAATGCATGCCTGAATCACATCCTTAAGGATTTTAATAGCTTACTCAATCTTCCCATCCATCTAAAGATGACAAGACATATTTAATTTCAACTGGGAACCCATTAACTCCTACAAAAATTTCCAAAAATAGGATATAAACCACGTGTCTATATCAAAAAAAAATTCAATGGGAACCCATGAAACTTCACAACCTATCAAATGTATAAGTTCCAGAGATGATCCACCTTCATTATCTTCTTGATAGGAAGGAAATGAGCTAATTTTTTATGTCAATAAATGATCACCCAAATCAAATAATTTACACTATTAGTTCATGGAAAACCAATAATGAAGTCCATAGAAATATAATCCCACTTCGATATTATAATGGGAAAAGGCTGTAATAAACCAAAAGGTCTCTGGTGCTCTGCTATAGTTATCTGATAAATAATGAACCATGACAGGAAGATTTTAATCGACCACCTCATACTTGGGCACCAATAATGATGTATCAGATAATTACACATATTGGTAGTCCTAGTGTGTATAGAACAATAATATTAGTGTCCAATATCCATCAATTATTGACTTAGAGATATAGGAATGACCAACCTACCTCAGAAACACAAAGCATCAACAAGAGACCGAAACTAATCACCCAATGTATCCTCACCATCTAGGATTTTACTAAAGTGATTTAAATCAGTGTGTGTTACTTATTTATGCCAAATCCAATAATCTCATGATTTTTCTTCTATTATAGAAGCTAAGATCACCTTCCTCCATCCTCCTCCACTCCCAAGATCATCTCAGTGAACAAAATCATTGAAGTCCACTCCTCCACTAATTACTTCAAGGTTTGAGTCATTAATTTCATAGTCAATGCATTAGAGACCACATTCCCTTTATCAAGAGTATAAAAATTATCAAAATCAAAATTATTAATTTACTCAACCCATCATCTCAATCACATGTATATATACATCTAATTAAAAATATACTATAGGGTATTATGATTAGAATATACCATAAACTAATCCCCAAAGAGATAGTGGTGCCAAGTTTTAAGAGTATGAATAATAGCTGCCAAATCAAGGTCATGGGTAGGGTATTTCTTCTCATGGGTTGTAATTGGTGAGAGCCATAAGCCACCACCTTCTTTACCAATATCAAGAAACAACCCAATCCCATACCTGAAGCATCATAGAAAGCATCATTACCCAAAATCAATTCTAGAAGAATAAAAACTAGACCCAAAGTCAAACTCTTAGTAAGTTCCTTAAAATAATACTAAAATTTATCATTCCACTCAAACTTAATACGCTTATGGGTTAAAGATGTTATCAAAGATGAAATATTATAGAAGTATTAAACAAACTGCCTGTAATAACCAGTTAAGCCCAAGAATATCTAAATCGCAAACACATTTCTAGGATGCTCCCATGAAATTACTATCTGAACCTTTTCAGGATCCACTAAGATTCCACTCATAGATATAACGTGGACCATAAACCTTACTTCGAGGATCTAAAATTCACATTTAGAAAGATTAGTGTTCAAGTGATGTTCTTTCAAGATTATAAGGATGATATCCAAATGATCCCTTTATTCCTTATCTAACTTGGAGTACACCAAAATATAATCCACAAACATGATGATGAAAGAGTCCAAGAACCAATGAAAAATATAGTTCATCAGCGATATAAATATTGCCAAAGCATTAGTGAGACAAAATGGAATAACTCAGAACTCAAAATTACCATACCATATCCTAAATGAAGTTTTAGTTATATCATTATCTCAGAATCTTAATTGGTGATACTTAGACCATAAGTAAATTTTAAAAAACCAATGAGCCCATTTGAGTTGATCAAAGAGATAATCAATTATTAGTAACGTGTATTTGTTCTTAATGGTCACCAGATTTAACTTTTGATAATAAAAAAAAGTATGAGGTTTCCATATGTATTTATAGAAAATAGAATAGGTGAATCCTAAGGTGACATTATAGGATGAATGAATCACTTAGCCTTAAGATATAAAATCTGAAATTTAATATACTTTAACTTAGTAGGTTCCATGTGATAAGATGGAATAGAAATGGGAATCATCCTAGGGAGTAGGTCAATAGTGAAATAAACCCCTCTCTATAGTGGTAACCAAGAAAAATCATCAGGAAAGACCTTAGGGTATGTAATCAACACTATAAGAAGTGGGTAATCAATTAGAAACCATTGAAATCAAGTAACATCTCTGAAAAATGACATGATATCATTCTAACATAAGGAATAATAGGCCCTGATCTCCCTTATCTAGAATTCCACTCACCCTGAATGACATGAGAGACCCCTTTAGGAGATAAAAACTAAACTCAATGATGATAAAATTTGATCTGGTACTTAATTATTATCATTTAATTCATGATAATAATGAGTTTAAAGATATCAATATCAATAACTAATAAATCCCACACCACTTCAAAGTTGAATATCATAACCCAAAACATGGGAAATTTAAAACCTTACATGAACCTCTTTACCAAAGGCATGCAAATATATAACATGAACGATATATATTCTAAAATAAATCCCAAAATGTCAATTAACTTTTATGATATTAAATAATGAGATTTAAACATATTAAATAAATCTTGAACCATAGAGGATGAAATGAGCATTGTACCTCTAACAGTAGCTGGCCCCACCTTAGATTTCTATAGTTCATACTCCAACGTATAAAGACGTCTAATCTCTACTCATCCATGAGGATTATTCACCACATAAATACCCCCTTGGCATGAGTATGAGACCCACCACAATTGGAATCATTAGAATGAACCTATAAACCCTTAGTGAGAGTGGATATAACCCTACTTCCTTCAAGAATCTTTACACAAAAATACCTAAGATGACCAGCTTGTCCACAATGGTGAAATGTCATGGTAGATTCTATATAGTTAGTCTAGGTATGACCAAGCCTTACACACAAATATAAAACTACCTACTATTGTTCTAATGAAGGACATGAATCCAGTCCTGAAGAAAACTGGGCACCTATACACTTTTTTTTCTATCCAGAAGACACACTCTAGCCACCTCTCGCAGCAACCAAAGATCCACCTAAGCCTGTTTTCCCAGTTATGTCTACCTTAGACCTAGATACTTTTTTAACTAACTCCAAAAAGGTTTGAAGGAATAATAGAATCAAAACTGACCCAATATCATCCCTTAGACCCATCTTGAACCTCTTAGCTTTAAGTTAATAATTATCAATAAGCTCAGGTGCTTGGTGAACCAAATCAAAAAAACAGGCGGTGTACTCTAACACTGAATGATCCCCTTTATATAAGGTAAATAATTCATGGATTTTTTACACTCTCAATGTTTTAGGGTAAAACTAATGTTTTTATAACTTTTTGAAAGAAGTAAATGTAATATCCTTTTTTATTTTAGCTTACATGATAGAGTCCCACCATTTACTTCCAAGACCTTAAAACACATAAGTGGTAAAACTCACCTTAGATTCCTCTGGAGTTTTTAGAAAATAAAATATACTTTCAATTTGATTGAGCCACTCTTTGGATTCTTGGGGTCCTTTGTCAGTATGAAAGATGAGTATATTCTTCTTAGTAAATTTTGAACCATGATCCACCATTTGTCCCTAGTTTCGAACACCCAACTAACCTAAATTCTGAATTGTGTGGATAAATGCTTCCACCAAAGAAGGGTTTACTAGTGTATTTTCCTATGGAACTGGTCTCATAGATTCCTCTCCTGGAATCATAAGATCTATTCTCATAGGAATTGTATAATAAAAATAAAATAAAATAAATAATTATCTTAAGATCAATTCCATAATCAATGAACAACTTTAATAATCCATATTAATGTCTTAAAATGATAATAAATTAATTAAATAATTAATTATATGAATATAATTCAAAACATTAAAAAATTAATAGGTTTAATTAAATTAACCCCAAATAAATTTTATTCAACTAACCTCAAACATAAAGTCTCAATCTTGGAAAAAATCCTTGACCACCCATGGTAACTCGAGTTCAGTCATGGAAGCGAGCTGGTCAGGCACACTCCCAAAATTACTACCTAAATTTTGATGGTCCTAACTCCTATCTACTAAATACCCTAAACCAAACCTAGACAGTTTCATAACACTTCTAGCTGGGTAATGGTTATGATACCATTTTGTAATGAACCATCCATGGTCAACCTAACACGTCACCCAAGTTGGCCCACTACAAGGTAAGTAATAAAAAAACCATGAAAAAGTTTTAGGAATAACCAAAAGGAGATAAACCAATAGAGTATAGTGTAGAATAAGAGTACACATCCATGAGTCATACAACACCAAGTCAAAAAAATAAACCTAAACATAAAATAATAAAATACTAAATCCAAGCCCCATGTGACCATCAGTCACCACCAATCCATGTACTAAGAAGGTTATGGAAACTAAGATAATATATAAAACTAAATAAAACCATTCACTTTACCTGTGTCCTAAAAAAGTATTAACACACATAAATATTAATACTTTCTTTTGTATGTGTAGACTACTGCCTCACGATATGATGTTTTTCATTTTTCATCATCGAATCTTTTGGATGGTCATACTAATGGATCCAAATCAAATTATATGATATTATGATATAAAATTTATTTTATAATTGTAAATAAATATTCTAATTCTTTCTTTACCATCCAATGAAAAATAAAAACACCGCTCATGTGTATGTACATATTACCACATCGCGAATCAATGCATTATATTTTTTGTCACCAACTCACATGGATATCATATAAATGTGGATTTAAAGAAATAATATAATATTTATGATATAATTATAATTCTATAAATATAAAACAATACTTAATTATTTTCCCTCATGTTTTTTAAAAAATGTAAATGTTACTCAAGTGTACGTACGAACTACTGTCTCCATGTTGTAACATAATTTATTTTTCATAACCACCCTACATAGTTTGTTGTAAAAGTATAATTAATTTATAAAAATAATAACAATAAAATTATTAATATTATATAAGTGATATAATAATGACCCATTTTCCCATAGTCAACCAACCAAAGCCATTTTGGACTTGTGAACCAAACATTCTCAAAACATCCAAAGTGAACTTAACCAATTAAGTGACTAAGTATGACATAATAATAAGTTAAATAAAAGGAATAATAAAAACATAATTAAATTGAAAAATATTATTAATAAATTAAATAATTAAAATAACTTTATTATTTATGATGATAAAGAATTTATGTGATAAGTCCGACTCGAGGTAAGGGATATTCTATCTTAAAACCTAGTTTTAAAATATTTTTAATATTTATTTATAATATTTTTCCTCCATGTTCATATTGTTTAATGGATGAGTAAATATTTAAAAAAATTAATTAAAGGTCATTTTACCTCTCCTTTTACTTTCTTATAAAGGTCTTTGAAAGGAATATTTTTATGTATTTCATATAGAATGATTAAATTTCTTCACAAAGTAAAAAATGATTTTTTAATGTATAAAACATCAAAAACACCCCAAAACAAATGTTATTTAATATCTATTTTATTTCACAATATTCCATGTTTTATTCAAATAAAATTCATTTTTCCTTGGTTTTTGAGTATTTTAGTTTTGATAATTGGGTTTTAAAGGAAATGGATATATTAATATATGAAAATGTTTTACTTATGGGTTAAAAAGTATATTTTTATGAGTTTGGTTATAGAAATTAAAGATTTTATGAATTTAATTTATTTTAAGGTCCTTGAAAATTGTTTATGTTTACGGGTGAGCCTAATATAGCTCTACAATTCATTGGGTAATGATTATATTCTCCAGATAATTATATTGTAATTAACCGAGTATATTATTCCATTTGTAATGGTTATTATAAGGGTTCTATGAAGATGATGTCCCAAGAGACCTTTATAACTTTTCTATGATTTAAAATGAATTTTCATGGATTTTTTATTTATTTCATAAGGTAAGATAATGATCTTTTGTTTAAATTAATTATTATTCCCTTTAATAGTAAAAGGCATGTTTTTAAGAAAATGTTTGTTAGGGGTTCTCATATTTTCTAAGAAACCCTCACGGTTATGATTTTACCTTCATGTTTTCTTATAAAGTGTTTTATGAAAATCTTGGGAAGTAAATCTGATTTCATGTGTAATTAAATTATTATTTGAGATCAAATTTTATTATGTTAAATAAAAAATCTCTTATATGATCTCATGGTTTTGAAATGGGATTATAAGTTTCTTTTTTTTTATTTTTATATATCCCTTACTAAGATTTTTGTGATCATCAAAAAATTTTAAATGATTTTTGTAGGGTTTAAAGATTATTAGTAATAATGATAAATTAAAGTTGAAAACCATAAATATTTTTCATGAAAATAAAAAATATTTCATTTTAAAAGTATTATATTGTGAAAAAATGGACACTGAGTGGAAGTGACCACTTTAAAATTCATGTGTTTGTTATTAAAGAGTTATGTCTTAATTATCTACTACTATAAACATGAAAAGGTATTTGGTAATGGAATAAAATGATTGATCATCTAAAAATTAAATTATGGGTCGAATAAGGATTATGTCTTTATAGTTTTCATCAGAGTATGGTTTAGATAATTTTAGAGGTCAGGGTAATGTATGTAAGTACCCTTAAAATATTTTAGTTTATGGTTATCATGAGATAAAATTTTAAAATTACCATATTATTTCATCCAATCTATGTCTTTTTAGAATGGTTTTTCCATAGAGTAAACAGAGAAGCAGAAGTAGGAATGCACCAAGAGGAAAATATCCTTCTAAATCACTAATCTAGAATTGTTGGAATTATAACTGGTTAGTTTTTTGTTGTGATGGATTATTTAATGTAAGATATTAATCATTGTGGCATCCATGTTATATAATAACCACATTCACTATATAAAAACAAGTATATAATAAATAATTTCATGAAACAATACCCTCTAACATTAAGTGGATCTTCTACCTAGTGATAACTGTGGAATAGATTAAATATTTGGAAAAGATATTAAAACTCATGGGTTTTTTATATCATAAAAATGTAATTCTATATATTTATCATTTTTAAGGTGAATATGAACAATGGTGGTTAATGGTAAATAATACCAAGGAAAGAGAAGAGATTGTTTCCTTAGAATGTGATTAATTTAAGAATATTTCCTTTGAGAAATATTTTCCTAATGTTGTTCAACTTTGGATGGAAAAAAATTCTTGGAATTAAGGAAAATGTAGGAAGATGCAGTGGCCATGTATAAATAAAATTTCACCTAATTAGAAAGTTACACACCAAATTCTATCCAAGATCTTAATAGTAAAGTAAATCGATTTTAGTCTAGATTAAGACCAAGATATCAAAGGGAATTGGCTTCTCATGAATTTAAAAGTTATGAGAAATTTTTTCAATGTGATGAAAAGGTATAAATGGAGTTTTATAATGATCATGTGTTCTATAAAAATAATTAGAAAAATTGGCCCAGGTTGTAGGAAATGGGGAAGTATCTATCAAGGAATTATGAAGGTAATAAAATCAAGTTTTCATCTTATGATAAATATGGTAAAAGTAACCTTGAAGAATGTATTATAAATTTAGAATGTTTTTTGATGTGGGAATTATTTTCATGTGGATCATGACTATAAAGACAACGATCATAACAATGATTATAAAAATAATGAAAAGGTGGCAGTAAGATGTTTTAATTATAATGATATGAGTCATTATGAATGTACTTGTAAAACGATATGAATAAAGGATATAATTCATCAAGATCACAAGAAGAAAGGTGTGGCTAAATCCTTCATGACTAATTCAACATATGTTGGACCATCTAGTGATGTGGTGTCAGGTACACTACATATTTATTCAGATTATGCCAATATCTTATTTTATTTAGGGTCAAAATATTCTTTAATTTCCAAGAAATTTACTGGTAAGTTAGAAATTTTACCTTAATAAATTATGCCATAAATTTTGGTAAAAACAAATGGGGTAGTATTTAGGTAAAAATAAATTATAATAATATTTTTATTATTGTATATGGAAATCATTTACCTACAAACATTATTGTATTTACCCTTGTATATTTTAATGATATTCAAGGTATGAATTGTCTTTATATTGATCATTCTAAGATAGATTATGGAGAAAAATATTTTTTTTGGAATGGATTTTCATTTGTGTACAATAATGAATTCATACCTTTGATAACAAATCAAGAAGCTAATAAATTGATTAAAAATAGAAATGAAATTTATCTTGCATATATTGTTGAGAAGATGGAAAATATTAAAATTTATAATGTTCCTATAGTAAATTAATATCTATATGTATTTCTTGATGAATTTACTGGAATTATACCTAATCAGAATATTGAATTTACTATTTACTTAATTCTTGATGCTAAGTCAATATCAAAACTTCCTTATCTAATGGATCAAGTATAAATTTTGAAATTGAAAAAGTAGTTACAAGACTTGGTTAATAAATGATTCATTAATCCTATAACTTCACGGTGGGGTGATCCTATTTTGTTTGTTAAAAATAATGATGGTTTTATGAGGCTTTGTATTGATTATAAAGCATTGAATGACATCACTATTAAGAATAAGTATTTTTTGCCTCATATAAATGACTTGTTTTATTAGCTCTAGGGAGCTCATTATTTTTCAAAGGTTGATCTCATGTTTGAGTATCATCAGTTTAAAGTGAAGGATGATGACATTCCAAAGGTATAATTTCAGACAAGTCATGTTCATTTTGAGTTTTCATTCATGCCCTTTGGGTTGATAAATTTTTAGATGTATTTTCAGAACTTATGAAGAGAATTTCCCATGAGTTACTAGATAAATTTATGGTTGTGTTTATTGATGAAATCATGATATATTCTAAAAGTTATTATAATCATAAGAAACATTTTAGGTTTGTTATACACACATTAATAGAAACTAATTTATATGGAAAATTTATAAAATGACATAATCATTTTTTATTATTTTCACAAAACTACTTTTTGAGAGTGGAATTGCACAAAACATCACACATTACAGCTAGAAGAAATTAAAAATTCAAAAACAAGATTTAATTCTATCAGTATCCTATAAATCATGCTCACCACCTGAACCACCATGCAACACATCGAGTCAAATGTGCGATCCACATCATCATCTCCATCATCACATCATCATCATTATATTCTTTTCATCGTCATTCACTCCAAACATCATTGTCCACACCATTGACGACATCCAATAGAATTCACATTTACAACGTCACTATGAATCAATGCTTGTCTTCATCACCAAATATATGAGAACATTGTTGTTGTTGTTGGGAAACTGAACTAGCAGACGTCACAAAATCACCAAAACAAATAAAAAACACAAAATATGGAACATAAAACATCATCGGGGAAGAATCACCCGAGCCAAATCAATGAATTAGTTGAAACCAGGAAAAAATCTTCTCCATCAAAACCCTAAAGGAAGGACCGAAGCCTACTCCGATCATGCCTCCTGGTACACCATCGAGAGCTAAACCAGCACATCCCAAAACCTCAAAGTAAACTACCACACCACACTAACCATGGAGAGTGGTGGAACATGTGGAAAGAGTAGATATTGGAGTAAGAAATGTTATAAATAGTTATCCATAACCTTCTCTAGGAAACAATCCTTCCTTCAAATCGAACACTAAGAGAAACTGGAACCACCGAGCGTTAGCTGTGCTATCACATCAAACCTACTCACCATCCCAATCTGATACAAGAACCCTCGTGATGGACTATAGATAGAGTCTATCATGAAGGGAAGGACAAAAAGATAATATGAGGTGTGCTATGACAATGATTATGATGATCAATGTCCCAAAAACTAGAAAGGAAGACAAAAACCAAAATGGGAGAAAATAGGAAACATCAAAGATGAGTGCCAATAGAGGCAAGAAGGAAGATGATTAGGAGAGGGGGAGACGATGCCGAAGGGTCGAACAATAGACTCCCCCCACTCTGAACTGCCACCAAGGAGGAACCCTAGAATGAGAGAGAAAAAGGTGAGATGCCTCTCAGAGGCTGCATCTAGTTATTGAAATGGAAAATTTATAAAATGTGAATTCTAGTTGTGATAGATTTCTTTCCTTGGAAATATAATAAACAAAGATGTAGTGAATATTGATCTAGGTAAAAATTAAGTGGTTTAAGAGTGACCAATACCTAAAAATTTCACAGAGATTCATAATTTTCTTATATTAGTGAGTTTCCACCAAATATTTGTTGAAAAACTTTCTCAGTTATCTATACCACTAAATAACTAAACTCTAAAATGAGTTAAATTCATTTGGATGATAGAACATGATTAATGTTTCTAGGAACTGAAAATATGATTAGTGAATAATCTAATTCTGGACCTGCCATCCAAAAAAGTGATTTTGTTATCTACACTTATGCTTCTCTGAAAGGACATGGTTATGTTTTGATATAGAATGATCAGGTAGTTTCTTATGATTCATGAAAATTGAAACTTCATGATCTAAATTATCCTAAACATGACCTCAAACTGACGACTGCAGTTTTTTCTTTAAAAATATAGAGACATAATTTATATGGAGTAAAATGTGAAATATATATTGATCATTATATTTTTAAGTATATACACACTCAAAAAGAAATAAACACGATTCATAGAAGATGATTGGACTAGATTAAGCGTAAAGACCCAAAATTTCCATATATATATATTTAAATTATTTGGGATTATTATGAGTCTACGAAAATTGACGACGCTTGATTCTGAGGCCTGGTGTGCCTGAAATGGAATTTTGAACTTTTTTTAAGGTACGTTCAATAAACGTGTGAGTGGGAATTTCTATCTTTTGAACTGGTACTCAGAATTGAAATCCGAGGGCACAGTTGAACTTGAAGCACCATGATTCTATTAAGGGAGGCTTAACTTCGACCCTAGCAGGTCAAGAAAAAAAGATAGCTTTACATACTTTTTGAAGAATAATAAAATAACATAAAAATGTTATTTTATTTTTCTACCACCTATTCGGTGATGGTGGAGAGGACCGTGGATGCATTCATACTTTTAATATGGAAAATTAAATATTTGGTTACACACCAATTGTGTAACCACTTCTCATTTAATTAATGTGGTTCATTAATTACACCAATTAATGAACCATTATTTGAAAAGAGGATTAATCTCTTAATAAGACCCTTGGGATCTTAAAATGTTGTTAAAGAGAGAGGGTGGTGTGATATTGTTGGAGAACTCTGATGAAACACCAACGGTCAACCCTTCCAATGAAGAACGGATGCTTGGACAACAACATTGGAGGAATTAATCTGGAAATGACAAACACCGACTGTTTAATCAAAAGTGGACTCTTCTTCCAAAACCACGACATCTCCTCCAAATCTGAGGTAGGGGTTTTTATTAAATTCAAGTAAATTCTTGGTTCGATTCCTCATTCTTGAAAAGCATGATGAATGTAGATCAACCAAAACAAGTTGATCCACAATTCATATGAAATTGCGGGTGGTTGTTGCGGGAGTTTTTGAACGGGTTTTAATCATTATCTATGAGATTTATTTGTTTACTACCCACTTTATATAAAGTTAAAACAAATGGCATGATCCAAAAGAACAAGGCCCATACCCTTTTCCGCTTTGGTTTTTGTCACGTTCTTTAGGGGAAGATTTTTCAACTTGAAGTAATTTTGAATTCGGGAGCCACGCAGTGATGGAAGCATCCCGGGAGGCCAGTTGGCACAATCGGAAGGGAAAACAGACCACCATAGCTCACCCGGTGGCCCGCGAAAGCCCTGCCGGTGTGACACCGACATAGTGGAATCGACGACTGACGTTGGTGGGTGACGGCAGTGGCCGACTGATGCCGACCGTAGAGAAGAGGCAGTGCCTGTTGGCGCCACAGTGGACAGTGGGGCAAGATGGCCCTTGGCTGGCCGAATTGGTAGCAGGGCGGTGCACCGTTGCGTGCCGCGGAAGGAGGCCATGAATTCAAGCCGCGGCGGAGGTGGACCCATGATCCGTGGGTCCTGCTGACAGGGGGGGCGGTGCCACGTGGCACCGTCATTGTAAACCGAACAGACATTTGTTCGCTTGAGAGGGGGAGTGACCCCCATGCGGTTCGCGCCCAACCAAGGTGGGCCACGCCCAGCCAAGGCGGACCACGCCTAGCCAAGGTGGGCCTCGCCCAGCCAAGGTGGTCTGCAGCCGGTCCGCAGCCCAGCGGGCCGAGCCCGTGGCCCAGCGGGCCGAGTCCGCTGTGGCCCAGCGGGCTGAGTCTGCCGTGGACTAACCCACTCGGGCCGGCCCAGCCGGTTCGGGCTGGGTCGAGTCAGACCCGGACCGGGCTAGGCGACCCAGGCCGGGTTGGGTTGTCCCAGGTCAGGGTGGGTTAGGTCGGTCCGACCAGGTCAGACTGGACCTAGATCCCTTTGTAGAACTTCATGGTATTTGAAGCCTGATCGATATCTTGAGAAGAATATTCTATAGAACTCAAGCGCACTGAGTGCAGGGAATCCTGTGGCTAGCTGTCAATTGAAGAGAAACCCTGTGTGGATCAACATCATAGTGACCCTGTGTGGATCATAATCATAGTGACATTGTGTGGATCAACATCATAGTGACCCTGTGTGGATCATCATCATAGTAACTATGAGTGGATCAACATCATAGTGACCCTGTATGGATCAACATCATAGTGATCGTGTGTGGATCAAAATCATAGTGACCCTATGTGGATCATAATTCTAGAGACCCTATGTGGATCAGCAGTGCTTAATCTGATGAGGACCAACCTTAGAGAGGCCTGTTGTGGATCAGTGACATACGACCCTGTGTGGATCGAAAATGGAACAACTTCTTCACAGTTCAGTTGTGGAAACTTCCTAACATAATAAAATGATATAGCTTAAGACTAATCATCTTTATTTCTGAACTCTGAGTTATATACCTGGTGTGATCTATCTATACTTTATGCTTTGTGATTGATGCCACGATTTGTGGTTTTTCCTTTGTGTAATTCTGGGAGACCTTTGGGGGTCTCGGGGTCCCTATTGGGTATTTTTATACTTAGCCCTGCACGGGCTTCACCTGCACCTTATTGCATCTTATGCAGACGACAAGCATCTTGGCTGAGACTTTAGGGGGCCAGGACTAGGTGGTACATGAAGGTGACTGGTTGATGTGGAGAGCTGTAAAGATGATTTTTACCTACTCTTTAGGTAGGATTCCTAGCAGATGATCTCAGGAGCTGTTTTCTGTTGTAGTTGTATCTTTTCAGTTGGGATTGTATTCCGGCCCCTTCACTTTCAGTACACACTTTTAATACTGTAGTTTTACTACATGGTTTTAATCTTTTCATGTTCTTGGTTTGCATGTTTACAGGTTTAAAGGCAACGCCTTACCAATTTTAGGGATATGCCTTTCCGGTGCAAGTTTCCAACCCTTGGCCTATGGAAGGAGGGTTTGGGGTAGTCAAAACACGAGCCTCGGGGGATGAGTCATGACATTAAGGATTTCATTTTTATGATTTATTACTATCTAGGAAAAGTAAATAGAGTAGTCAATTATTTAAGTAAGAATAAATAATCATTAACTACATGAAAAATAGAACATAACCCTTTGGTTAATGATTTAATTAATATTGTCCTATAAATTGTATGTGTAGGAACTTCCTCTGTTTTGTTTTTGGTGTCAGTGCATTCAACATTTTTAGACAAAATTAAACAATATTAGAAGGAGGATCATGATTTAAAAAAAAGGTAAAATTGGCCAGAAAATATAAGTTTTCTAAATTTAACAATGATAAAGAAAGTGTTTTTATATTTTGAAAAAGATTAAGAGTGTTGTGTGATTCCCAGTTGAAATTAGAATTATTGAGTGAATCTCATAACTCTTAATTTTCTATTCATTTGATTAGTACTAAGATATATAGTGACTTTAATAACATTTTTATTGGGATGGAATGGAAAGAAATATTACTGACTTTACCATGAAATGTTTGACGTTTTAATTTGTAAAATAAGAGAAACAATTAATGAAGGGGATGTTTCAACCTTTTCCAGTTCCAGAATGGAATGAGAGAATATAACCATTGATTCTATGGATGGATTACCAAAGAAATAAAAAGTTAATCACGTGATATGGGTTATTATTATGATTTTTGACTAAATCTTTGAATTTTATTTCTATTTGAGATCATATGTATTTGGATTATATTTTTAGACTTAATGTTAAAGAGATAATATAATTTTATGGAGTCCCTATTTCTATTGTATCTAATCATGATACCATATTTACCTCTAATTTTTAGAAAATACTTCATAAGTCATTGGGTACTGAATTAAGTTTTAGTATAGCTTTTCATCATTAATATGATGGGAAGTCAGAGTGAATGATTAAGTCATTTGAGGGTATGATTTAATCTTTTTCATTATGTTACTGTGGAATTTATGATCAATATCTTTCAATAGTTGAATTTTCTTACAATAACAATTTTCATTCTAACATAAAAATGATTTTTGAGGAATTATATGTAAAGTCGTGTCAAACTATATCTTGTTGGGATGAAGTGGGTAAAAAAAGGTTTTTGGACCAGAATTGTTAGAAGAGATGGTTTAGAAAGTAATGGTGATTCAATAGTATATGTTGGTAGCTCAGAGTAGGAAAAAAGTTATGTGAATAACTGGAGGAAAGATCTTTTTTTTGAGGTAGGTGACCATGTTACTTTTAAAGTATCTCCATGGAAAAGTGTTATGCACTTTGGTAAGAATGGATTGCTAAGTATATGGTTCATTAGACCTTATAAAATCCAGGTGAATATTGAATTTAATTCTTATTGAGTGGATTTTTCTCTACGTTTATCTTAAGTACCTGATTCGTTTCATGTTACATTGTTAAAGGAAGTATTTCCCAGATGCATCTCATGTTTTGATTCATGAATTAATTTAGATGGAAGATAATATTTCTTATAAGGAAAAACTAATTTAGATTATTGACCACAGAGAGAAGTTGTTATGTAATAACTTGATTCACCATGTTAAGGTTTTTTGAAAAAACCATATGATGTAAGAAGCAACATGGGAATCTAAAAATGTTATGAATGAAAAATATCCCTAATTTTTTTACAACTGAATAAAAATTGCAAGGACACAATTTCCAAAAGGTGGGAAGAATGTTAAAACCCATGTAATATTAATAATAGATCAATTTAATTCCTTATTTATATTTATGAATTATATTTCATTGATACATATTCATTATAAGAATAATATATAATTTCTTAGTAGAAAAGAAAATAGTTTTATTCAAACTAAATTTAGTTTCATGTAATATATAGTTTTATTGAAAAGTTTAATTTCAAAATTATAGAATTTATTTTGAAAAAAATCATATCATTTTTGATATAATTAAGTAAAAATTATCTTAGAGTGATTTTTTTTATAATTTTCTAAAAAGTTGATTTTTGGGTGAATAATAAAAAATACCAATTTTTAAGAAAACTATATATTTTTTTTCAAGTATTTAAAAAGTATCATTTTATTTTGGGATTTGTTTTAAAATTAAATTAATTAATTTTAATTAAACATAATTCAATTAATTTCAATGGAATCAAAATTATACTTTAATTTGATATAAAAACATTTTCATACTTAGAAAGACATTTATCCAGAAAACCATTTTTCATCACGTTTTATGTTCTAATTTTAAAAGAAAATTTTACCGACTTTAGAGATTTAATCTTGAAAAATGTTTTTCATATTTGGAATCAAAATGTATAAATTTTTTAATGTGGATGCTTTTATTTTTTTCATTATGAATAGTAACTTTGATAAAAAAAACTAGTTACCATAGTAAGAGTTAAAATAGGTTAAAAGGATTAAAACTAAAATGAAAATGCTTAAAATGACCAAAACACTTGTCTAAATACCATTATATTATCATATTTAGACCCTATTTCATATCCTATTTTAATATAAGTCATTTTGGATCCGTTTTCCTTGGGTAATATATTAATATATTTTAATCTTTTGAAAAATTTTATGTGTTTCCTCTACCTCACTTATAAAAGAACACAACATATCCTATATTATGGACACATTAATAGACTCTTATCTCATCCAAGACCTGTAAAAATACTTTTTTTTACATCCCTTACCATGTCTTAGGGGACCTGGTTTGATTAGAATATCAACCTAGGAAGGTTTTACATATAAACCTAATGAGGTTGTCTGAAGAAGAGGTATAGTTCTTAACCAATTACATTCATTTTATTTCTTCTTTTACCTCCTTAAAACCTATCTTAACTATTTTCATATAATAACATCATAATATACCATATACTATATTTTTATTATGTTTTATGTATAACCATTTTTCATATACTTATCCATCTAATGAAAAATGAAAACATCTTCTGTACGCACGTGCAAACTACTACATCACAAGATGATGTATTTAATTCTTCATCATCGAATCTTATAGATGGTCATAATAATGGATCAAAATGAAATAATATGATAAATATTATATAAATTTAATTATTTAATGGTAAATAAATATTCTAATTCTTTCTTTACCATATAATGAAAAATAACAACATCAGTCATGCGTATGTGTAAACTATTGCCTCACGAACCGATGCATTTTATTTTTCATCACCATCTCACATGGATGGTATATAAAGGTGGATTTAGAGAAATTATATGATATTTATTATATAATTATCATTATATAAATATAAAATAATACTTACTTTATTTCTCTCATGTTCGTTGAATAATGGAAATGTTACTCTTGCATATGTACTGCCATCTCCATGTTGTAATGTAATTCATTTTTCATAACCACCTTACAGATTTATTTATAAAAGTATAGTTAATTTATAAAAATAATAATTATAACATGAATAATATTTTTGAAATGATATAATCATGATCTATTTGACCATATCCAACCTACTAAAGTCATTTTGGACTTATGAACCAAACACCCTCAATACGTCTAATGTAAACTTAATCATTTAAGTGATTATGTATGAAATAGTAATAAATGAAATAAAAGGAATAATAAAAATATAATTAAATTTAAAAATAGTCTTAATCAATTAAATAATTAACATATCTTTACTATTTTTAAAGATAAATAATGTATGTGACAAGTCAGAGTCAAAGTAAGGGACATTCTTTCTTAAAATCTAGTTTTAAAATGTTTTGAAGATTTATTTATAATAATTTTCCTCCATTTTTATATTGTTTAATGAATGAGAAAATATTTAAATAAATGAATTAAAAATTTTATTTTAACTATTATTTGACTTTATTACAAAGCTCTTTGTAAGTAATCTTTTTTCATATTTCATACGGAATGTTTTACTTTCTTCTTTAAGTACCAGAGGAATGTTTTTAACATATATAACATCAATTTTTTTACCTCCACCCTAAAAATTATTTTATATTTAGATTATTTTTCATTATTATATGTTTTATTCAAATAAAAACCATTATTCCCTTTATTTTGGGTATTTTAGTTTTGAAAATAGGGTTTTAAAGGAAAGGGATATATTGATATCCAAAAAAATTTTACTTATGGGTTCAGAAGTATATTTTTATTATTTGGATGATAGAAATGAAATATTTTATGTGTTTCATGTATTTTATGGTGCTTGTACATTTTTTATGATGAGGGTGATCCTGATATAGATCTACAATGCAGGGTAATAATTATGTTCTATAGAGAATTATGTTTGAATAAACTATATAGTTTATTCTATTTATAAGGGTTTGTTAGGTCCACTAGGTCAAATACCCTAGGGGGGGGGGGTGAATCAGGGTATGATAGATTAAAATAGCTTCCCCTTTTGATCTTGTTTCATTGTTAAACAAAAATCTCTACTCTCTATTTCTTATAGCATGGTATGAGTAGAAAATAATGCATGCACATGATACAATGATTTTACTTTGTTAACCCTCACTGGGATATGTCCAAGGAGAATAAAATGATGGTGTGCCAATATACAAAATCCACTAAAATCACACTACTATTTACAATATTTAGAGTATACTCATTGTTCCTCCTAGTTTACAACCAATCAAAATTTGAAATATCACTGCTCTCCCAACTAAAGTGTTCTCGCTACTTCTTCAGAATATCCACTCACATTTTATAGAAATATAGGTACTTTAATTATATCTAATGAATGAATCCTTTACTATATGTAGATTCTCTATTGATTACCCACTTCCATTCACTGATGAATACTGCTTTACCACAGATATATTGGGAAATACCTTTTAAAACACTTTTGCGATGCACACTGCCTTCGTGAAGCTCCTCCTTTCAGGAATCTCAAACAGTCTTTATGAAGCTCCTACCTTTTGAGAAGCTCACCTATAATTCACAAATAAAACCACTCTCATAAAGATAAACTAGCCTTCATGAAGAAAACCTCTTTTTCAAATATCATCTAGCCTTCACAAATTACATTACTTTCACGATGCTCAAAACATTCATTTGGCATTTACAACCTTTGTAAACTTCTTCACACATCACCTTCACAAACTACCCTTTGAGAACCACCCTTCGTAAACCACCCTTCACGAACCACCTTCATGATTTTAGATCCTTAATATTTTTTTAAGTCTTTATGATTTTATAAAGGGTCATAGGCCTATTTATAGGCATTTCCCACTAACTCCAGAACCTTCAAGCCACATCATCACCCTTTCATAGAGCTCCATATTTTCCGCCATGAAGCTCCCTATTTTGTAAAGCTCCATGAAAATTATTCATTCTTTATGCTCATAATAATTTAGGAGCCTTCCGTAAAACCTTCACACTACAATGATGATCATATACTTCTCCATTTGTGGTGCTCCTCTCCTTCACCATTCATTATGATCCTCTCCTTTGCTATTCGCGATGCTCGTCGTACTCGTGGAGCTCACCATCAGAATTTTCGTGCATTTGCGTACAACCCTTCACCAAACTCATTCTTCATGAAATTAATGACTTCACCATATTTTCATATGTCCTTAAAAGAAATTACACTTTTCTCAATGCTTGTAAAAAATCCAAATTTTGGACCCCTAAAATTTGGTAAACACTAGGAAATGACGTCACATTGTGTACGCAATTTTCTGTACCACTTCCAGGGAATCCATTCCTTCATCTTGGGTATTTATCAACATAATATGTCAAAAATATCTCTAGAATCAACAAATTACCTTGGAAACCCACTTTTTTAAAAAAAAACAGTCAACATAAAAATACTGCAATGTTACCTTGAGGGATTTTTTCCCAACAATCTCCCCCTCTGGGTTTGTTGATAACTATTTCATAAAATGACACCTTGTTGAAAATTATTCCATATTCTACTACCATTTTCCTTTTAAGATTCAGATAGTGATAATGTATTTACTCAACACATACTCTAATCGCACATGATCCATGCTTAGCTTGAGAAACAAGAGTATAACGCGAAGTTTATTAATGAATCACTTCATTATATTCTAACACCACTTTTCTACTTTCATCATGAATCTAAGTTGTCATGATATGTATCCTTTGACGGATAAAATATAGCATTGTCAGATTTAAAACTCCCCCTACACAATTTCTTGGGTTCTTTTGTCTTAGAATGCTTAAAAATGTTCAAGCTAAGCTTTGATAAATCTGCGTCACAGTTCCCCTATCTCACTGCTCCACCTCAGCTTTAAATCCCCCATATAGCTGCTCCATCTGTCAGCTTCTCCCCATGTCTTTACAAATACATTTCTCTCTATGTCTTTAAAAATACATTTTATCCCTTTCATATCCACAATTACCCCCCTTTGTCAATGAACCCAAAGATCACTCCTTTGTGGTCTACAATAAGGTAAAGAACACATATCAGTACATTAGGAAAAAATACACAATACCTTAGGGAGAGGGGGTGATCCCATATACAAAATTTTTCAAGTGTGGGGAGTCAAATGGACTCCCAAATCCAGTCGATGCCTCTAAAACTCTTCTTTGGGTAAGTCCTTTGTTAGAATGTCTGTAGCCTATAGATCTTTAGCGACATACTCTAACTTCACAAGACCTTGCTCCACCTTCTCCTTGATAAAATGATATTTGATTTCAATGTGCTTTGTCCTTGAGTGATGGAATGGATTTTTTATAAGATTTATAAAACTTGAATTATTGAAATGGATTTATATTAGAGGCTTCACATCCACTCCCATATCATCAAGATACTGCTTCATCCACAATAACTATGCGCATGCTCGAGTGATAGAAATATACTTAGCTTCTACAGTTCTTAATAAAATAAAATCTTGTTTCTTGTTTATCCAAGAAATATACAATCCACAAGATGGAATGCACCACCTGATGTTTAATTTTTTTCATTTGCTAATCTATCCCAATCTGCATATGTATATCCCAATAAATCCTTCTTAGATTTTTCATTGTACATCAAACTGAAGTCCACTATGACCTTGATATACCAAAGTATTCTTTTAACTAAAATCACGTGGCTTTCTTTGGGATTACATTGATACCACACTACTTGAAATTTATAAAAAACAATATCTGGTCTTGTCGCTGTCAAGTACAATAGGCTTCCAATGATCTGCCTGTATTCTGTGACATTGACCACTTTTCCCTCATCATCTCTTGATAATTTCATCCAAGTAGCTACCAAAGTCTTCATATACTTGGAATTATCTATTCCAAACCTTCTCAAAACTTCCTTGGAATATTTTTATTAAGAAATGAAATTTTAATTCCTTCCTTGTGTCACCTATAAACAAAGGAAAAACGTCATCTCACCAATCATTGAGATTTCGAACTCATTTTTCATGAATTCAGAAAACTGTATACACTGTACTTCATATGATCCACTGAAGATTATGTCATCCACATATACCAGAACCATCATCATTTTATTACTGTCATTGTTCACATATAAATTGTAATCAACTCTACCACAATAGAAACCGAGCATCTTCAAAAACTGATCTATCCTTGAATACTATTCTCTTGGTTCTTGATTCAACCCATATAAAGCCTTCCTAAGTAAAAAAACTATGTTCTCATCTTCATGAATTAGAAAACCATCTGGCTGATCAATATAAAATTCCTCTTCTAAAGCCCCATTTAGAAATGATGACTTGACATCCATATGGAAAAGTTGAACTTCCATTACACTGTGATGGCTAAATATAATCTGATTGTCTCCAGCCTTGCAATAGGTACAAATGTCTCATCGACCTCAATACCCTCTATATAGGAGTATCATTTACACAATATTCATACTTTGTTTTGAATCACTGATTAGTCACTGAAAGTGGCTAATATTCATTATTAAGATATTAATATTAATGTGTTTAAAAGTTCATAAACATCAATTTTAGTCCAATTCAGAAATTGAACTTCATTTCCCATCATTGTGCAATTCATGCTTAAAGTGTCAATTTGGGCCCACTCAATAATTTTCTTGTGAAAAATACATTTTTCACTATTTTAATTTTATATTTAGGTATATGATTAATCACTTTATTTGATCATTTTTTCTATTAGGTCCGACGGATGAATCCCAAGGGAACATGAAGATTTTTTCACCTGAATGCAGAAATTTGCTGGAAAAAACATAACGGGCCTAAGGCCCATCAAACAAATGTGGGGCCCACAAACTAATCCCAATAAAGATCCAATTTATACATAAGAATGATAGAAATATGAGTATCATTTTATTCAACTGTTTCTAGAGATAATTTCGATGTTTTCATGGAAATATATAGATCTGATGTTTACATTTAAATGGTGGGACTGATATGAATGCCCATAAATATACCCTTATTACCATCTATGTAAAGTGGAAATGAAAAATGGATTACATCGCTTCTTGGAGGTGGTAGTCCACATATACGATTGAGTGAAGTTATCATTTTCTAATGGTTTGGAAGGTAAAGAGGTAGATATGATATTATAATTATAGAAGAATAATTATTTCATAAATATAATATATAAACATTAAACCTAGAACAATACCCATCAATAAAATATGGTTATGAAAAATGAATATTTTCTCTATGTAGAGACGGTAAGCTGTACGTACACACGAGCGATACTTTTACTTCACATTTGATGTAAAAGAGTGTGGATAATTTGGGTTTAATAATCATAATAAAATTTTATTATATTTAGGATAATTAATTTATTATTTTATGATAAATACAACATATTTATATGAGGTAAAATAATAAATAAAAAGAAAGTGATCAGTTAAGGTGATTACCTCTTCTTTGAAAGAACTCATTTAGATCTCATCTTAAGGATCCTAGGGTTGGTATTTTGGTAATATAAATTACTATAGAACATGGATACAGATGTTTTAAAAATAAATTGGTAGGGATTTTTTGATCTAGGTTTCTTAAAGTACTGTAAAGAAGAGAGGGAAGGGGTGTCCTTTTATGAGGTAGGGAAATGAAACACTTGGAATTACTAAACAATTAAAATATAACTTCTAAAAAAAAGCTTCAAAATGGAAATAGATTCTAAGGAAAATAGTATAAGATAGAAAAATAATCATATATTGAAATTTATATAGGTTTTGGTGTCATTTTAAACCTTATATTTTGGTTTAACGCATTGGTTAACCAATTATAATCTTAACCATGGTAATGAATTTTTTAATATTAAAGGGTTCTAATTTTACTTATAAGGTAAAAATGAGATAATAAATGGAAAAATGATGATATTTTAGACTATATATTATCCCCTTATCCCATTTCAATATTTTTTATGATTTTTAAATAATTTAATAAAATATTTTTTATAAAATATCATTATTTTAATTTTTGAAACTATTTATTTTATTTGAATTTAAAGACATCAATAAAAATATATAATTAGAATATAATCATTTAACACAAATCTAATATGATATATTCATTTATAAAATTATTGTAACACAATAATTCTTCAAAATTTTATTACTTTTAATATTTTTAAAATCATTAATTTTATTTTTTCCACTAATTGAATAAATTATGTATCAACGTTGTGCAAGAATTTAAGGTAATTATATAATCACCAAAAATAATAAATAAATTAACATAATAAAATAAATTAATTATTCAAAAGATAAATTTTAATATTCATTCATAACTCATTTTTATCCCTATGTGAACATAAAAGAGATGTTTTAAGTCAAGAGAGTGACATTATGTATTTTTCTTTACTTAAAATAATATAAAGGTAAATATCAAAGAAAAATGGAACTAAGTGGACATATTTTAGATAATTAGATATAAATTTATGAAATATACTTATAAAATAGGATAAATTTCAGTTTTAGATAAATTTTAAAGCCTTATCCCCAAAGTTTTAACACTATTTTACCCATTTTACCCTTACCGAGGTGACTAATTTTATCAAGGTTACTATTCATAATGACAAAAAATAAAAGGGAACTATTTAAAAAAAATTATTCTAATAATAAAAAATATGGAATCAATTTTTAAGATTAAATTTCTACAAGTGGAAAAATTTCATTTGAAAATAAGTGCGCAAAAGGCGACGATACCCGATTTTTAGAAAAATATCATTTTTGAATTAAACTGGATTTATTCTGATACCTTGACTAGAAAAAATATTAGATGAATGGTAATTTTTTTATTGAATATATAATATTTAAATTTAATTAAAATAATTCATAAATAGTGATCAATTCAATTTATTACAATAAAAACACATTTCACACATAAAAACATTTTTTTCGAAAAAACATCACTTTTACATTAAAATGATTTTTATGTCTATTTATAATCAATATATAACTAATGATTTCATTATAAAAAATAATTTTTTTATAATTTAGTTATTACTATTCATACCCTTCAATTTTAACATCTAGGTGACAATGACCACATTTAAATAATATTTTAGTATTAATTTGTGGTTCGTTTAAACTCAATGTTGCATGTAATGAAAACTATTGATGAAATTAAATTTATTAAAAGATATACATAATAAAATATTAGGGTGTTAAATTATACCCTAATTATAATAATTTCACCTAAAAAATTATACCACTCTGATATAAACAACTGAGGATACCTCTACCTCACCACATCCTTAGGTTCCCACATAGATTCTTCAAATTTATGGTTTCACCACAAAACTTTAACCCGATGAGTGGTCTTATTTTTCAACACATTGTCCCTGTGATCTATAATCTCCACTTATTATTCCTTGTAATAGAGATATTTCTCTATTGGTATGACCTTTGATTTTAGTACATGCGAAGGATCTGGTATGTACTTTCTCATGAGATATACATGGAACACATAATGAACTTGAGAGAGATTTGGTGGAAGTTACAAGTGATAAGACACCATCCCGATATGATCAAAAATTTTGAAGGGATAAATTTATATAGTTATCAACTTTATCTTCTTTCTAAATATAATATTCTTATTCTATATATATATTCACAGGAATACCTTTTCACCAAATTCAAACTCTAGATCTTGTCGACAATTGTTAGCATAACTTTTTTTTTCGACTCTAATATGACCTTATGTGCTATTGAATAGATCTAACATTATCTTCCATTTAATCACCTAGATCAGATACCAATATGTTTTTTTTCCTCTAACCTCATCCTAATAAGTTAGATTTATACACTTCTTTCCATAGAGATCTTTATAAGGATCCATCTAAATGCTTGAGTGAAATCCATTATTGCAAGAAAATTCCATAAAATGTAGGTGTTGATAAAAACCACCTTTGAAGTCAACAGAGAAATAACTCAACATGTATTTTAGAGTATAAGTAGTCTTCTCAGACTAACCATCCATATAAGTATGATAATTAGTTTTAAAACTCAACTTTGTATCTATAGATTGCTGAAAACTTCACCAGAACTTCGATGTAAACCTAAGATCCCAATCATATACAATATAATGTGGTACTCTATGCTACCTTAACACTTCCTTAATATATATTATGGAAATATTATTAAGAGTAAAATATTATTTGATAGTAATAAGATGAATATATTTTTTAAGGAAATAGACTACAAACCATATAACATTATTCCCATTATATGTTTTTGGGTGTTTGACGACAAAATATGTGGTGATATTTTACTATTTCCATTCTGGTATGGTTAATAGTTAAAACATCCCATTAGAATTATATCTCTCAACCTTAACTTATTAAAATACTAGGAATAATGATACATACTCTTCAATATCCCTTTTCATATTATCTCTCTATAAATACTCTTTCAGATCTCCATACATCTTCTTACTTCCAGGATGAACAGAGAATAATGAACTATGAGATTCATCTAACAACTCCTTCTTCAAGTATGGTATATACGGGACACATACTTGGTTCTTGAACTTTATAATTATAGCCTAATCATGGTTGAAATTTGGAATGATCCTCACCTTATTCTATAATTCCTCATTTTCCTTATTTTCCTTCTTAATCCTCTCATGTATGGATAGTTGAACATTCATCTAATAAAGAGAAGATCTTTCCCCTTTCCTCACGATTTCATGATCCATCTTCTATAAATCCATAAATATTGGATCTATTTAAATGATCATCATGTAAAAATTTATAGGATTATAAGATCTGATCAGATGAATGTACTTACAAGAGGGGGTACATTGTAGTTTAAAAACTTAGTTTAAGAAGTTTAAACTAGTTAACACACAAGACTCTTAAAGTAAGGTTATCAGACTTGGAATCAGTATGATTAACAAAGTCATAGAGTCAGAACTAGAAACAGTTCAATTATATCAAAGTGAAATTATAATAATAAATATGGATCTGATTTATCAGAGTATTGATTTTATCATAATCAGAGTAGTATCGATAAAAAAAATTGTATAGAATTATAAATTTAATGATTATCTTTCTATTATATGCACAAAATAAATAAAACTTGTAAAAAATAATTAATATAATATCTAAAAAATTTAATAATGGATTATAATATATTTAAAGATAATCCTCTTTTAACCTTAAGAGTAAGGTAGTAAATAACCCTAAATAAAATTATTAACTATTTTATACTTATTGTAAAGTCTATCTTTCATTACCAAGAAAGGCCTTGATAGGAATATCTGAATTTCCCTATCTTCCTATCCCTAAAATCTCTTAATATGATTATTATATCTCTATTAATATCCCTATAATCCCTCGATCCGATAGATCATATTCTATATCTTCCTATCCATGGAAGCCTTCAATCGTAACAATGATCAAACATAGATAAAATTACAAAAGTTCTTAAGGATAAAACCTAATAAGAATTCCTTGATAAGAAAACTATCTAAATAATTACAAAATACTAAGAATAAGAAATTCACGATATGTAATCTTTATAAAAAATGTAACCAAACAGCTCCTAACTCTTTAAATGACTTGGTATTTATAGGCAATTCCCCCAATGGTAATATTTCCAAGTTTGTTGTAATGTCCTCATACACCTGGCACTTGAAAACTCATTGAAACTGAATGTTCAAGTTCATATTGAATAACAAAATTATATTGTTTAATATATTTCCTATATTAAAAACAAATCTTTTTTATTCCAATTATAAACTTCAGTCAGTCCAATGTACTTCTATAACAATTTCAATACCATAAAACTTATGAGGGAGAGTCTGATTGTATTGGCACCAGTTTTAGTCTGATTATTAAGAATTTTTTAAGTATGAAATACATGACTAAAATCTAACTTATGGTATAATAAAGATGATTCCAATTTATCGATCACATTCTCTTTTTGATTACCATAATGAATAAAAGTAAAGTTTATATTAATAATAATTTAGAACTATTCTAAGTATGGTAAAAGATAATTTTTTCTAAAAAAAAATAATAAAATACTTTAAACATAAAATTTTAGTAAACATTTTTTTAGGAAAGTGTTTATGTTTTCTAAAAATAAAGGAATGTAAAATTAAAAATTATAACTTCTAACTCAAAAATCTCTCCCTTTTTGGAAACCACAAACCCCAAAAATTAAATGAAAAATTAACTTGAAAAACTCATAGTACTTTGTTATTTTAAGAATTTCATATTTAGAGTTATACATTAGAAATTAACCCCATAAGTTTTTAAATTTTCTAAATAAAATATTTAATACAATGGAGTTTCTAAATATTTATTCCATATAGATAACTTTACTCCATTAGGAAATCTTCTTCTCGTAAGAATATTATTCTCCCCCTTAATGAAATATTCTTCCTTTGTGAAATAACTCCCCATTTATTTTACAACTCCACCATTATAAAATATTCCCCCCTTTTATAAAATATTATACCCATTTTTGATTTTCAAAAAGGAATAGGGAGTAGTCCATAATTTCCTAAAATTTTAGAGAAAGAAAAAAATTCTAATCAATACATTGAATTAACTAATAATCCACAAAAAATATGAAAGAACATTCAATTGATTGAAATTGGAAAACATTCCAACAAATCAGATTTGGATGAAGAGTAATTCATTACAACAATTCAAATGTTTTACCAAAGTTTTAAAACAAAACACATCAAGAGTTCAAAAGATAAAAAATATAATCTTTCTTCATCAAAGTTTTTACAAAAGCCTTCATCTTCTTGAACTCCTTCTAATATTTTTCCATATTCTATATCCTTTCTTCTTAAGACTTTGGTTTTTTAACTTCCTCAGACAAATTTGTATTCTCCTTATTGATAAATAAAAGTTTATCTTAAATATATTAGAGTCTATTTGTCTTTAATTATATGTCTCTGGTCTTTTTTTTCAAAACATTTACTTCCTAAGTTCTTTCATCAGTTGCATCTATAAATTATTCCATAAACTTAAATCTATCTACCATATATTTACATAACTGTTTGAAAGAAATTGCTGAATCTAACTTTTGTTTCTTCAATTTATCAAATTTTTCATCATGAATCTGAATATAAGCATCAAATTAGTGAAACCACTTCATCATCTGATCACACAACCTTATATGAGTCTGAGAAGTTTCTTGTAAAATCTTTAACTCAACTTCATTCTAAATCAATTTCTCTATTAAAACTTTTATCAATTATGATTTCTGATTAAGACTATATTGAATAAGATGACACCAAGATTCAAGGTTTGGGGAATAATGAATATTCTCTTATATACTTCTTAAAACATGAACAATGTAATAATATACTTTTTGTTCTATCATTCCTTCTGAATCTAATTATTCTGGGTCTAGATGGGTATGTTTTATTCTACTAGTTCCGAATTCTAGATCTTTTCCTTTATTCTTATATTTTAATGGAACTTCCTTATCATTTTATATTTCCACAACATCGATATATTTATCATACTCAAATTTGTTATCAAATCTTGTTTTTGAATTTAGGTCTTCTTCCTCTTTATTTGACGACGATTCGACTTCTTTATCTAATGAGGATTCTTATTCCTAAGAACTTTATAATTTTTATTATTTATTAGTCTTGTAAGGAAAGTCCAATGAGTATTATGATTATTAATTCAATGATTTCTTATTAGTCTGAGTTTTTTCATTATTATCATCTTCATTTTCTTTCTCTCCCTCTTCCCCTTCTTCTCCTTCTTCAACCTATTCTTCTATTTATTCTTCAATTTATTCATATTCATATTCTTCTTTATCTCCTTAATTTTAAAATCCTTATTTTTCATATCCTTAATTTCCTTTGACTTGATCATAAAATTTCTTATTGATCCCATCCTCGAGCTACCTTTCTATTCTAAGAGATCCTTTTCCTGCTGGTTCCAGTTCTAATTTATTTTTAAAAATGACTAGGGATGATTCTTCATCAATAAATTTTTATCTTACTTTATCTGTGACATAAGGAATAATAGATGGAGGAACTGGATTTTCTTTAAGTGATAACCTCAATTCCAAATTTACCTGATTAGTATGAGAAGTTGGAAGCTCAAGTTTCTCAGAATCCCTTTCTACTCCTTTTAACATACTTTCAATAATTCTTGCATCTTGTAATATCTTATTTTGTTTTATTTTATTCTCTTATTCTTCATGGTTTTAACATCACAAATTTTTAAAGATTTTACCTCATTGGGATCGAGTATGATCTCTATATCCCTTGGTTCCTTTTGAGATTTATCTTTCATCCACTTATCAAAAAAATCATCTAGTACATTCTTTTTCTTCTTTTATTTCTATTAAGGAGAGGTATCTACCTTCCTCATTTTCTTCTTATCAAAATTTTCTGAAATTCTTGATGGATATTCTTCCAAATCATCTTCATAAAACTTTTCAAAAAATTATTTGATTTATTTTCAAACATCGACCTCATCCTATTCACTGTATGATCAATTTTAAAAGAAATTTTCTCCCTCATTGGATATGATTTATTGGCCAATTTTAAAATATCTATATAGTTTTACATTATTTTTCTTATAAAATATAGAAATATTATGATCGTGGATTTTATTGAATAATAATTAATATTCTCTAAAGTTAGTATAATGAACTTGACCAAGTCTATCTTTCCCTTATTCACCAAAAAATTCAATACTAAAACATATAAAACTTTCAAGGTATCTCAATCTCCCTTTCTCAGAATGAGATATCACTACATCCATAAGGTAATGAATCTGTTGTCTAGATTGAGGTGGGATACTTTCCTAACTTTTTCATATTCTGAAAATAATGATTCTTTCGCTATGGTCTTGTTAAAATAACTAAGAATACTTAACAAATTATGAGAAGGGAAATATGCCTCACCTTCTGATGGTACTCCAATCAAGTTAGTAAGATTCTTATATGAAACCTTATACCTTTTCCTATATATTGAGAATGAAAATTTTTATTTCAAATATTCATTCAAAAACTGAACAAATTAATAGAATTGAAAAACTATATAAGGATAAAATAGATCAAAATCTTTTTCTGGGTTTTCAACACATACAGATCCCCAACCTTGAAAATAAATTATCTTTTTTAGAGTATAATAATATTTCTCATACCATGATCTTTCTATCAGCCTCTCACTAAATAAGAACCACTAAAAATAATCCTCCTTGATCACCATTGGTAATAAAAGTTAAACGTATAATTGGATGAAAAGGAAAATCTTTCGAATTGAGAGATTTTAGGGGTGTATAAACTCAGGGCACAAACACTAATCAAACGATGTGGGACACGAGGGGGACTATCTATTATATAGGCACTCAGGTTAATGGTTAATCTTCCATAATATGATCAATGGTTTAGATTTTATTGTTTTTATTGATATGTATAAAGATTTAAAAAATATGAACTTTAGAATTTTTTAAAATTTTCATCAGAATGAGGATGAATCTGATGAGAAAAATTAAAAAAAAACTTAAAAAAAAACATTTTTTTATAAAACTAAAAAATATAACATCAACAATCAAATAACTAACATAGTTAGATAGTGAAAAAACTAAAAATAATAGAAGAGTACCTTTCAGAGTGGAAAATTTCATCGATATGAATAACATGTTATTCTTGGTTATTGTAAAAAAATTACGATTTTTTTGAAAATAAAGACTGAATACAATAGTTTTAGTATGAAAGGTAATTATAATATTTTAATTTGAAAAACGAATTATGATAATTTTGAATCTGAAAAATTTATTACAAAATTTTGAATCCAAAAACTTTTATAATATTTTATGATTTCAGAGATAATTTTGAGGATTCTGTCTCCAAATTTTTTTAAAAAAAATTTGAGTCTTGAAAACTCATTATGGTTTAAGTTTTATAAAATCTTAAAATTTTAGAAAACACAAAGTTTTTTAAAAACATAAAACCTATGTACCCCCTATGAAAAGGAGTAACTTACTATAAGGAGTTAGATCAACAATAAGTAGATATGAATGATTACTTAACATTAATCATTCCTAGATTCTATTTGATATATTCAAATCTATCATAACTAAGGGGTTTTGTAAAAATATAAGCATTTTGATCTTATTTTTTGATGAATTGTAAAATTATATGTTCTTTAAGTGTGTGATCTATAATGAAACAATGTATTATATCTATGTGATTAGAATGTGAGTGATGTTATGGGTTTTTACTTAATGTAATGACACTTGTATTATCACAAAGTATTTGAGTTTTAGTAAAACTAAATCCATATTTAGTGAGTGTGTATTGCATCCACAACAATGAGCACACAAACTTCCAACTACCAAATATTTGGGTTTCATAGTGGAAAGTGATATTGAGTGTGTTTTATTACATGACCAAGAAACTAAAAAATATCTTAATAAATGATAAGTTTCAGATAAACTTTTCCTATCCATTATACAACCACCAAAGTCAGCATCTGAAAAACTTTTTTGTTCAAAAACATTTCCAGAAGAATTTAAAATTACTAAATCCATAGTTCCCTTAAGATAATTAAAAATTCATTTTAAAGATTTTAAATATATTTCCTTTGGATTTTCTTGATATATTTTACATAAGAATATATAAAACATTAAATCTGTGTGACTAGTAGTTAAATAAAGTAAACTTATCATATCTCTAAAAGTTTTTTGATCAACTGGTTTCTTAGCCTAATTAAGATCTAAAGTATTAGAGGTACCTATAGGAGTAATAATAATTTTAGTATTGTCATATACAAATTTCTTAAGAAGATATTTTATATTCTTATGTTTAGATATAAAAGTTCCTTCTATTTTTTGTGAAATTTGAAAACCAAGAAAATATGTTAACTCACCCATCATACTCATTTCAAACTCATATTTCATAAGATATGTAAAGGAATCTATTAAATATTTTTGATTTGAACCAAATATAATATCATCAACATAAATTTTTACAATCATAAATTTTTTATTAACTTCTTTTATAAAAATGGTTGGATCCACAACTCCCTTAACCAAATTATTTTGTAACAAAAATCCTGTTAATCTATCATACCAAGATCTAGGGGCTTATTTAAGTCAATATAAAGCTTTGGTGAGTTTATAAACATATTATTAATGTTTTTTGATTTTAAAAATAGGTGGTTGTTCAATATAAAATTACTCCTGAACATATCTGTTAATAAAACACACTTTACATCAATTTGAAAAAATTTGAAATTAAATAATTCTACAAAGGATAGAAATATTATAATAACTTCAAGTCTTACTACCAGTGCATAGGTTTCTTAATAATCTATAGCTTCTTGTTGATTATAACCCTTAGCAAAAAGTCTATAATTATTTCTAACAATTATTCCATTCTCATCACATTTATTCAAAAAACCCATTTTACCCTAATTATAGAAGTTTCTGCAGGTCACTCAACTAAAGTCCAAACTTTGTTCTGTTAAAATTAATTAATATTATATTGCATAGTATTAATAAAATCCTCATAACCTAAAGCCTTATTAGGATTTTGAGGTTCAAATTGGGATAAGAAATCTAGATGTTCAATTTCATTTCTTAAATAACTTCTTGTCCTAACTTCTTGATCAATATATCCAATGATACTTTCACTAGGATGATTCCTAAGAAACAACTGACTTATTGGGTTTTCAAAATTCTATTCTTCAATAAAAGGTTGAAAATATTCTTGAGGAATAAATTAATATACTATTTCTTGAGTTATTTCCTTATAAGAAGTTTTTCTAACAAAGGTTGAAAATCGATTTTAAAAATAACATCCGAGAAGGATGTAGGTTGGGTTATTTGAAAAAAAGTGATCAGTTTCATTAAACATAACATGTACTATTTCCTCAATAATAATTTTTTTTATTAAAAACTCTATAAGCCTTAGAAGTAGTGGAATAACTTAAAAACATTCCTTCATCAGATTTGGGTGAAAATTTATGTAAATTATCTTTGGTATTTAGGATGAATACTTTGCAACCAAAAAATTTGAAGTAATAAACTTTTAGATTTCTTCCTATCCATAAATCATAAAGTGTTTTATTAAGAAAACTTCTAATTAAAACTCAATTTATAGTATAGAAGTTAGTACTAAATACTTCATCCCAAAAATGTTTAGCAACTGAGTATTCACTAAACATGGTTCTTGTTATTTCTGTAAGAATTCTATTTATTCTTTTAACTACACCATTTTTTGGGGGGTTATAGATGATGAAAAGTTATGTTAAATACCTTTCTTACTACAAAAATTTTCAAAATCAGAATTTAAGAATTCTCCACAGTGATCACTAGGAATAGTTACCAAAGTGTGGTTTTTCTCATTTTTAACTTTAGATACACAAGTTTTAAAATAAAAAAGGGATTCATATTTCTTTTTTAGAAAATAAACCCATGTATATCAAGTGTAATCATCATGTAAGAAATATACATAGTATTTTCTACTAATAATTTCAGTTTGTGTAGGAAAAAATATATATATGTTCACTAACTATAAATCATCATAAGTTGAGACTTCACTAATAGATTTAAAACTTGGCTTATGTATCTTAAAATATTGAAAAGGGTCACAGACTTTTGAAGTATCAAACCTAAATTTTGATAGATCCTTAAAAAGTCCTTTTAGCCAACTTAGATAAGTTTCTAAGGTTACAATGTCCTATCCTTTTATGAAATAACCTAGATTAATCTTCCATTGCACTAAGGCAAGTTAAGTCTGGGCTCCTATTGTCTTCTATGTTTAGTGTGTAAACATACTCATGCCGCACTACTATAAAACCCGTGTTTAATAGCGCTGGTATTTATCAGTGCTAGAAAAAAGTGATGATAAATAAAATCTTTATCAGCACTAAAGAAAACACTGATAAATTTAACCATTTATCAGTGCTTTATTTTTAGCACTGATAAAGGGTACCCTTTATCAATGCTTTATTTTTAATGCTGATAAAGGATACCCTTTATTAGTGCTTTATTTTTAGCGCTCATAAAGGGTATCTTTTATCAGTGCTATATTTTTAGCGCTCCTAAAAGAGTCCCTTATTAGCACTTTTTTAGCGATGATAAAGGTCTGAATAAATAAAATGAATTAATTAAATAAATAAAAATAAAAATGAGTTTATTAAAAAAATATTACAAATTTTATTAATTTAATAATTATTGATAAAAATGAATAAATTGATTATATAAATTATAAATACTAATAAATAGCACTTATTAAATATATAGATATGAAAAATGAAAATTAAAAAAATTAAAATTAAAAATAAGTAAATTGAGAAAAATATTAAAATTTTTATTAATTAGATGATTATTGATAATGTTGATAAATAATATATATTAAATATATAGATATATATTAATGTATATAAATATGATTTATATATTACAAAATATTTATGCACTATATTTAGTGAATAACGGTTTATAATTAAAAATTAATATGAATTAAAAATACTGACTAATTACATAGAGTAATCGACTTATAATTGAATATTGTTTGATATTTCAATTTAACATAGATCAAATGTGTGTTATATTGATTTCACATATATGTAATCAATGCATTTTTATATACAATGTATTCACACCAAACTTATCCAATTTTTCAATATTATTAAAGTGTAATTATTTTTAATTTATTCAATTTCACCCATTTTTAACATGCATGCACTTAAAATTAGATATTCATTAATAATGTTAAAAAAATATATGCAAAAAAATATTTATAAAAAAATATTTATAAAAAAATAATTATAAATAAATTAATTTAAAAATGTACATACTATATTTATAAAATTATATATTTATAATTATAAATAAATAAATATTTTTTAAAATTATTTATATAATTATAAATAAATAATTTATATATTTAAATAATTATAAATAAATAATTATTAAATTTATAATAAATTTATTTAAATAATGAATATATTTACTATATTTATATTTATATATTTATTATATATATATATATATAAATATATAATATGATATGAATATTCTTTTTTAAAAATATTTATATAATTATGAATAAATAATTATATATTTAAATAATTATAAAATTATAATAAATATATTTAAATAAGGAATATATTTACTATATTTATATTTATATATATTGATTAAGTATATATATATTTACAATTTTTTTATTTATAATTATAATTATAAATCCTTTATCATCACTTTTTTTAGTGCTAATAAATATGAGGTTTTATTAGTGCTAAAAAAAGAACTAATAAAGACCTACCTTTATCAGAGCTAAAAAAGAGCTGATAAATATGCCTTTTATCAGCACTTAAATAATAAGCACTGATAAAAGTGTCTTGATCTAATTAAAAAAACCTAACCTGTTGCGAACCTGCTGCAATATGAGAAAAAAAAAACATATTACGAACCCTTCGAGGGTACTTCTTGTTCATTCCCTCTTTATCCAACCCCGATTTTCTCCCACTTTTCCCTCAATCTCATCACCCTAAGGTCCGAGATCTATTCAATGGTGTTCCAATTCTTTTGATCTCGACCTCAGAGTATAATGAGACACCGACTCTTCTTAATCTCACCTTGATTGTGTGGTTTAAACAGCATCTCCCTTCGGTGGACACCTTTGATAGGTTAATCTTTGAGTCTTGGGGATTGCAAGATTGAGAAATGGTAGGTATGCTCGATTAAAGGAACATCATGATTTGATTTTCTTCAGAGGAATATCTGGTCAGGGCTTGGTCTAGTTCCCCCCTATAGCTGAAAGACTTCTAGTTCTATCTCTTTAGGTGGTTATATGACTTTCATATAAAGTGCTAAATTCCAACAACAATGATTTGGGTTAGTTTTCCCATACACCCTTTACCTTTTCAAAATCCAGTGATTATACACATGCTAGGGAATCTCATTGGTTGATATTTATATTCTAATTCTAGAACCTAGTTAGTTTCTCATCCCATTTATTCTCTTATTTTCATGGAAGTTGATGTCTCTATAGTGCCTACAGATTATATTTGGATTAAAATGGGAAAATAATTTTGATGCAAGAAGGTTGTGTGGTTTGAATCATGGCTCGATTTCTATGGTTCCTGTACAAAATTAGGTCATTCTATATCTACCTGTAGGAGAGGGACCAAGAACTATGAACAAAAGAAGGTTGCATTTTCTTGAGATAATGGCAAGGGATTCAATCCTAGTGTTGGTGAAGGGCTGATGGGGCAGAGTTAGTTGGACGTTTCTATAGACCCATGAAATGCAAAGGCTATTCAATGTGAGTATCAGGGGGGCGCATCTCCTCGGTGAACAGAAGTTATCAAATTCTATATATGAGAAATTATTTTTAAGTATTCATCATTTTAGTTCTATACATACTTTTTAGGTCAGTATATACATTTAATTTATAGTAATGTAATTTATACCTAAATAACCAATAAAATATTGCAAACTCATGTTACTTTAAAAATAATAAAATTAGGTAACTATATATACACTTTTTTGAAATAATGAAACTTTTGAAAATTTAAATAATTATATTTTATAGTCAATTACCTAGAATAATAATTATTTAAAATTAATATATTTTAAAAATTATTATTAATAGTATTTTTTAGTTTCATTAGAAAAAATAGTACTATACATATATATCGAATAATATATTTTATATTTAAGTAAATTTAAATATGATAAATAATACACACACATATATATAGTTATATTCAAATAAATATACTAATATAACACACACACACACACACACATATATATATAATATTTAGGTAGATTCACTTTATTTATCTATGTATTGAATGAGGAGTGACCCCCATTTTATAGTTTTTGATGGTGCAAGGCATGAATCCCATTTAGATTTATTACCTATTGAGGTAAGTGTGAATGAAGTAAACGCCTCCATATACCTCTTTTTCCAATCATATAAAACCTTATCATTTTTTAATAAATTAAAACCTATTATAAAAAACCAATTTTTATCGAAAAATACATTAAAAAAAATTCTCAACCAATTATTTTATTAAAGTTTTATTCACATCCTTGTGGACAATTTCAAGGATAAAAATGAAATTAATTCATTATTAACTCTGCCTCCATGTCAAATAAAATAAATTAATTTCAGTAACATACACTCATCAGCTAAAATTACATTATAACAACCCAAGATCCCCGAGCTATGCAACACTACAGTTACGTATTCTGATTCTTCAGTCTCTACCCTCTCCATTTATTTCCCACCCTTCACTCTATTATTTCTATGGTTGTGTGGAGATTTTCTATGGAAGGAGTTAGTGGAAATGGAGGTGTCAAGTTAATAACTAGTGTCAATGGTTTAATTCTCACAAATGGGACGCATTTACCCTTTTAGAGAAAATAATGAAGTACAATTTTCATCCTCATCAATTTCATCTTATGAATAGTTTTTATTTCATTTTTTTCCTTGAGACTCATCCCCCATCTCTTTCATATTTCTTTTACTACTCTGATCATTAGTCATCCCATGGATGACTACTGCATAGAGTATTTCAAGCAACATAGGTTCATGTCCACAAGAGATAGAGAATGTATGTCAAACAACAAAATGCAATGATAACTATTTGGGAGATAAGCTAACAAGGATGACAATTGTATTTCATTGTGTTCTCTAAAAGGGGGAATTCCTTCCATTTGAAATAATTCCACCATTAGAACTAGTTATTAACTCAACACCTCCATTTCCACCAACTCCTTCCAGAGAAAATATCCACACAAATAGAGAAATGATAGAGGAAGGGCAGGAAAGAAATAAATAGGGTGGAGATGGAAGAATCAGAATACACAACTGGAGTGCTACGCAACCTGAGGTTCTTGGGTTTCTATAGTGTAATTTCATCTAATGAGTATATTTTACTAAAATTTAATTTATTTTATTTGACGTGTAGGTAGAGTTAATGATGAATTACTTTTATTTTTATCCTCAAAATTATCCAAAAGGATCTGAATAAAACTTTAATAGAATAATTGGTTGAGGATTTTTTTAATATTTTTTCAATAAAACTTGCCTTTTTTTGGTAGGTTTTATTTTATTAAAAAAATGACAGGGTTTTATAATATTAGAAAAAGAGGTCGATGGAGGCATGTACTTTGTTCACACTTACCTTAATAGGCAATAAAACTGAATGGGGTTCACACCTTCTACCATCAAAAAATATAAAATGGAGGTCACTACTCATTTGATACATAGATAAATAAAGTGAATCTACCTAAATATTATATATATGTTATATATATTATATTAGTAGATTTATTTGAATATAATTATATATATGTATATTATTTATCATATTTAAATTTATTTAAATATTTAGTATATTATTCAATATATATATAATAATTTTTTATAAAGAAACTAAAAGATACTATTAATAATAATTTTTAAATTATAATAATTTTAGATAATTATTATTCTCGTTAATTGTGTTTGTTATCAGTTTAAAATTGATAGTTTAGTTCAAAAAATGTCACTCACTAAAAACAAAGAAAATGAACTCATATTGTATTGATAATTTAGGAAATAAATTCATAAGTCCTTTGTGACATGTAGGAATTGGACTCATGTAAAACCAATACACGATGTTATCGATATAGGTCAGAGTGTGTGTTTCCTATTTAAAATGACATTTTAGTAAAAAAACATGTGATGTACTAAAAACCAAGAAAACACATTCATATTGTTTTGATACTTCAGGAAAACTATCCACAAGTCATTTTAGATGTATAGGAATCAGTTGTTCCTCAATCCAACACATGGTGTGACTGGTATGACTCCAAGTGTGTCTTTTTATTTAAAAATGACATTAATTTTAATAAACATAACAACTAACTTACTCAAAACCAAGAAATTCCATTCATATTGTTTTGATACTTTATATAAATTATCTATAAGTCATTTTTGATGTGTAGGAATTAGCTTCACCTCAATTCGATGCACAACGTGCTGGGTATGACTCAATGTGTCCGTTATCAGTTTAAAATCAGCAATTTTGTTCAAAAAAAGTCACTCAATGAAAATTGAGAAAACACACTTGTATTTTATTTATAATTTAGTACATTTATTTATAAGTTATTTTTGATATATAGGAATCAGTCTCACATCAAACTGATATATAATGTGATCAGTATGATTCAAAGTGCATGTTTCTTGTTTAAAATGATATTTTAGTAAAAAAAGACACATGACATACTCACAATCGAGTAAACAAATTAATATTGTTTTTATACTTTATTAAAATGATCCATAATCCACTTGAGACATGTAATAATTAGCCTCAATTTAATGAGACACACAGTGTGACCGATATGACTCAAAATACGTCTTTTTATATAAAATTGACATTGATTTTAGTAAAAAGGATAAATCACCTACTCAAAACTAAGAAAATGCATTAATATTGTTTTAATACTTTAATAAATTGATTCATAAGTCATTTGAGATGTGTAGGAATCATCCATACCTCAATATGACGCACAATGTGACTGATATGGCTCCAAGTGTGTCTTTTTATTTAAAAAAGACATCAATTTTAATAAAAGGACAACTTAACTATTCAAAATTGAGAAAAAATAATTAATATTATTTTTATACTTTAGTAAAAAAATCTATAAGTCATTTTTGATATGTAGGAATCAACTACAACTTAATCCGATGCACGATGTTCTCAGTATGACTCAATGTGTCCGTTATTAGTTTAAAATTGATAGTTTAGTTCAAAAGATGTCTCTCACTAAAACTGAGTAAACATGCTCGGATTTTCTTGGTAATTTAGGATATTGATTCATAAGTCATTTTTGATGTGTAGGAATTAGTCTCATGTCAAACTGATACACAATGTGATTGGTATGATTCAAAGTGTGTGTTTCCAGTTTAACATGAAATTTTAGTAAAAATGACATGTGACATACTCAAAAATGAGTAAACGCATTCATATTGTTTTGATAATTTATTAAAATTATCCATAATATATTTAGGAGGTTTAATAATTAGCTTAACCTCAATCTGATGCACGCTGTGACTGATATGACTCAAAGTGCGTCTTTTTATTTAAAATTGGCATCAATTTTAGTAAAAAGGAAAACCCACCTAATCAAAACTGGGAAAACACATTTGAATTGATTTGATACTTTAAGAAAACAATCCATAATTAATTTTTGATGTGTAGGAATCATCTGCACCTCAATCCGAAACATGATGTGTCCGATAAGACTCAATGTGTCAGTTATCAGTTTAAAATCAACATTTTAGTTCAAAAAGTATCACTCACTGAAAACTAAGAAAACTCACTCAGATTGTATTTATAATTTAGGAAAATGATTCGTAAGTAATTTTTAATGTGTAGGATTTGGTATCATGTAAAACAGACACAAGATATGATCAGTATGAGTCAAATTGTGTGTTTCTAGTTTAAAATGACATTTTAGTAAAAAAGATAAGTGACATACTGAAAACATAGAAAACACATTCGAATTGTTTTGATACTTTAAGAAAATGATCCATAATTAATTTTATAAATGTACTAATTTGCCTCACCTTAATCCGATGCACATTGTGATCGATATGACTCCAAGTGAGTTTTTTCAATATATAAGTATCATTTTAGTTTAAAACGCGCATCATATCACCAAAACTGAGAAAACTATCCTAGATTGTTTTATCTTCATTTAAATTATGTATTTATACTTTATTTTGTTTATTTTTTGGTGTTTTTGGTGCTATGGTGTGTTGTTACAACACACTACACTGGTGGGGCAGTGTGCCCCTTTATCAGCGCTTTTATAAGTGCTGATAAATAAGTCATTTACAAGCACTTATAAAAGCACTGATAAATGGTCCTTTATCATTTCTTATAGAAGTACTGATAAAGGTCTTGTTCTTTTAAATGTTCTCCAGTATTTAGTGCTTCTTTAGCACTGATAAAGTCCATTTTAATGCTGTTAAAGGACTATTTTTTAGTAGTGTTGATTAGAAGAAAGAACAAATTCATCCTTGTAACTATGTACTAATAATTTATCATTACTGAAGTTCACAATGTAACCATTATCACATAATTTAATTATGATTATATAGTTATTCTTAAGACCTTTGACAAACAAAACATTTGAAATAAGATCTTTTACCAGAAATGAAATGTTACCTATTCTGATAATCTCTCCCTGAGCATTATCTCTAAAAGTTACTTTACCACCTTTTATTTTGATTATCTTCTTAAAGAAGTATTTATTTCCATTCATGTTCCTATAACACCCAATATCCATGTACCATATATTATTTTTTTAGTACTATCTTTGTTTTCCTAAAAATAAAAACATCAGATTTCCAACACCCAAACCTTCTTGGGTCCGATATTGTTTAAAATTAAAATATTAGGTAACCAAATCTGTTTTTTCTGAGATGATGTCATTTCTTTTGAAAAATAGGATTTATTAAAATCTAGTGATTTTATTTTATTTAAGGAACAATCTTTCATCTTGTTCCCAACACTTTTAAACTTGGTGCAAAAGGTGTACTTTTCGGAAGAAAGTAATTGTTATTGAAAATATGTTTTTATAAGTAAAAACCATTCTAGTATTATTACCATGAGGTTTAATTTTTTTATAGATTTTATCAAAAATTTTCTTTCATACAGTAAACTTTGATAAAATTTTCTCTAAAGAAGAAATTTCAGATTTTAATTTTACAAATAAATTCTTATCCTTAGTAGTAATAGTTTTGGAACTATGTTTTTAAAAATTAGTTTGTAAAATATTTTTATCAAAAAATATTTTTTCAAAATATTTAGAAATAGATTATTTTTTTAAATTAGTTTTATTAAGATCTTTAGAAAGATATGGTATTTCATTTTCTAAAACATTTATTCTTGAATCAGTATTAGCAAGTTTTTCCTTAGCGTTATCAATGAAAAAATTTCCACTGCTAACTCTAAATCACGGTTCGGTTAATTTTTCTAATGAATTTTTAATTAGAGAGTGGCATATACTATCACCATGTAATTTTTTATAAATATTTATCTTAATACCTTCTTTTATGCATCACTATATATCAAAAACCCTTCTCCATTGTAGGTTAGTGTAAGCACAGGTGTGATGAACAATGTTCTCTTCAATTCTTTGATACTCTATTCATATTTATCTATCCATAAGAACTTAACCCCATTACAAGTCAACTTGGTGAGTAAAATATATTTTCATGATAAATCTCTCACAAATAATCGGTAGTATCTAACCAACCTAATAAAACTATAGATTTTGGTTACCTTGTTTGGGCTAGGCCATTTCTCAATAACCTTTTTCTTTGGCGGATCCACCGATATACTCTCACTTGAGATTATATAACCCAATAATAATAATTTATGTAACCAAAATTCACACTTGATAATTTTAGCATACAACTTATCCTTCATTAGGGTATTCTACATAATTCTCAAATATTCTTCATGCTCTTACTTTCTCTTTGAATATGTAAGAATATCATCTATAAAGACTACCAAAAATTGATCAAGGTAATATTTGAAGACTCTATTCATCAAACCTATGAAGATAATATGATCATTTTTAAGACCAAATATAATTAATATAAATTCATAATGAATATAACACATACAGAAGGTTGTCTCAGGTATATCCTCCTTCTTGATCCTTAGTTGATTATATCCATATTTAAGATCAATCTAGGAAAAATATAGAGATCCTCATAATTGATCAAAAAAATCATTGATACAAGGTAGAAGATACTTTTTCTTAATAGTGATCTTGTTAAGTTTTGGATAATCGATAAAAAGATGCATTCACCCATCTTTCTTGTAACATACTAGCTTGGGTGACACTAAAACTAGTGCCTTGAGCTAGTTCACCACAAGACCTTAAGCACACCTCCTCTTACACCAAAGTCTACTGACTAGCAGTAGGGGTATAATGTGAAACTATGAGGAGACTATACCACCAAATCAGAGTGCAGAACAATAAGTAAATAACCTAACATTATACACATCATATAATACAGAAGAATAAATAAACTAAAACTGAAACATGCTATAATAAAACGAAATGCAGTGAAGACCCAAACAACCATACCATACAAACAACATTGATTTCCCACTGGGATGATCACATATAAAAAAGTAAACAATTGAAAAATAAATAAATCAAGCCCTATTTATAACTCTGATCCATGTCACATACCTAGTATCCAGTACCTCATCAAGATACTTCATCCTGATCATCAGACTCCACATGAGAATACTACTAAACCATGCAATCTTTGGCCTCAAACCTATCCATAATGCATCCATTATCAACCTAAAAGAAGGAATAAGGACCACACACACACTAATGTGAACATACTAGAGGTGAGAAATAAATCTTAGTTGTCCACCCCAATGGAAAACCTATAACTTGATGCTATAAGTGAATTCTTATACAATATGATTATCCTTTCCGAAACATAACTGAAATAAATACACTAATAAAACAACCATCGATCCGTGTGACCTTATCCTTGATCAACCATACCTAATTAAGCCCATTCCAGTCCTATGAAAAAATATACCATAGGGGTCATAGGCTGACATACAATGAACATTAGTCCAAGTATCAAACCAGGATCCAGAATGATATGTCAGACCATTCCAACCATAATTCAAGGAGGTTACAGGATAAAATAAAAGGAGAATTATTCCATGTATCCAACTAGGATTAATAATAGCACGTATAACCATCCCAACCATGATATGAAATTCCATGTCCATACCCTTGGAGTAAGGATCATGAGTCCATCCTCTAAAAACTATAGTGCACCAGGGTGCCTGGAGCATTAGTCTAGCCTACCCAAAACAAGGGAGAAGAGCATAAGTCCAATATCCCAACCAACCATACATAATATCAGTAGTTTCTAGATAATTGGTCTAAAACCTTTAACATATATAAAACATGTTTCCTATAGTTTCATTCTAGCACGTAAACGTTGTAGTATACTACACATGCCCAAAGCCTCAGTCCAGCATCTCAAAAAAATATGTGGAATGTCAAGTCCACCACACTCAACAATATCAAAAAACATACCACAAACCTCAGTACAACACTAAATACATAAAAAAATATTGGCAATATTATATAATGTCTCATCTAACCACATATCATAAGGGTGTGGAGCGTTGTGTCCAACCTTCCCCTCCTTGGATGGAGAGCATCGTGTCAGACACCTGGAATCATACTTGTGGGACCTCATGTCTATAATATTAGCATAAATGGATCATCTTAGTAACCTAGGATCTAACCAAGGAAGCTCAACCATACCATATAATCCCTTTGGCATAAACCAAGACTCAACCTCAACTAATAGAGAAACATATTAAGGGCTAGCTAAATGCCCATACCCACCATCAACATCTCAACCCCATTAGCTCACACATCACTTTGGGTCCCAAGGGAACACCCATGACTATCACTATCCAAACACCATTACCTACTCAGGGTTTCTCTAATGATCGAGCACTCACCTATCTCTCTGAATCAATATATAGGCAGAGGGATCCTTCTTTGGATTCTAGTAACTAGTACTAAATTGGAGGCATTACTCTTGGAATCCTCTAGGTCAGAACATAAACAGAGACATACCTCTTCTAATCTGTGGTCACAACCAAATTCTTAGTCCAATACTCATCACCTAGGGGTTACACATCCTGAAACATAGTCTCTAGAGACTCATGGAATCATAGGCGTCAATAATAGTATACCTCATAAGAGAAAATATCCTCATGACCACCCCTTTCCAAGAAATCCTAAGATGGTTTGAACACCCAACTTTTCAATCACCTAATGTCATAACTCAATCTTGTTAACCAAGGAAAATATCATATGGTCTCAAAAAAAAAAAATACTATATCCTCAAATCATTCTCATGGACCTCTCCCTGGTATCATACCATGTATCACCCTCAAGAGATAATTGAACTCACTTTCTTAGAGGAAAAGAACTCTATCACAACTTACTAGTCCTGAACCACATTTTAAAAGTACTCGAAATCCCCCAAGGGTTTAACCATCACATTCTACATGAAAAAAACTCAAAATTTACTCATATTCTATCCAATTATGACTCTGGGGTTCCAGACATCCAAAACCCTCAAAAGGGTAACAAAAGGGGTTGTACATGGCATGTATGCCTAAGTACATAGTGTGTACTCCCATAGCCCCACATGGGCATGTACTGTAGCTAGACTTGTCATGGAAAATCTAAGTATGTGGTGTGTAAATCCTATACAAAGAACGTAACAAAAATAGGATACATACCCATGTAAATCACATGGCTTGTCCATGTGTCTCTGTATAGCCGTGTACCCTTATATGACATATAACCCACACAGGGTCTGGCCATGTACCCTACTTGACCATGTCCCCCCTACATAGGTTTCCTAGATATGTACTCAAACAAACTTCAAGTGACACTACATGACATGTAATCTAGAATATATGTCATGGAGTTGTATTTTTCATTTCTTCCCTGAATATTAAGAACACACGACATGGTTCTTAAAACCACATGCTGTGTAGTCAGATTTTCTGAACCGAAAACCCTTGAGAACCTGTCAAAACCTCTGTTTTCCCCAATTAGGTACAAATTGAGCCCCATGGGTCTTTAACAGTTAATATAGGGATCTAAAACATGAAAAAAATTAACCTATAGGGACTGCGGAACAAAAATAAAAAATCAACCTACCTCATGACATAAAAGTTGAAGCTTCGGGTCCAAATACGCTCCCAGAAGCCACTGAACCAAAATCCGGTCCCAATCTATTCTATGGAAAATTTTGGTGGCATATCCTCCACCTTCTCATATTAGTCCATCAATCATGCATGAAATGGAGGAAACCTACCCCTTCTTCCCTATGTAGTAAGCCCCAAATTGGGGGGGGGGGTGTTTTACCCAATTTAATTAATTAATTAAATGTCCATTTTTACACCTATCTCAAGTCCTAGAACCCGAAGAAAGTTTATACCTCACCTAAGAAAAAATATCCATTCTGGACTCAACTGTGAAGTTGTAATATCAATCCGATGCTCTATTCAACATATATCTCCACCCGAACCCACATGAATAATTTAAATTTAAATAATTAAATATTAAATATTCTTCCAAAACTCAAATGATTAATAATTCCACCAAACTTATATCCTGGGTTAAACACCCTATTTAAGGACCAAAGGAGTGTTCAAAAAAATTATACAAGATAATATTCTAGGAGAAAATGACTATTTTACTCCTCACGAGCCTTAAATACCAAATATTCAAATTTATACTCAAATTTAAAAATCCAAAAAAACTCAGATCTCTACAACCTCCCCACCATAAACTTTCTCATCCTTGAGAATCCTTAGTGGTATTATAGCCACAAATACTAACCCACATTAGTCATCAACTAAATCTCAAATCAGTTCATTCTACTCTGAGACACCAACCGAGTGTCACTACACAACTCCTAAGATAGGGCGTACAAGACATCAAAGGCCACAACATAACTTTACACCATCAAAAAACCACTACAACAATGCCTAACTACACCCATCCATCACGATACATCACATTATCATTTAAAATCATCATCAGGCTCATTGTGCTCCCCACCATAGAACTCAACCCATAATAGCTGATTCCGAACCATGACACCCCACCATTGTAGTCACCAATAAAAACAAATCCATAGTAGCCCACTAACCTACTCGATGTGGTTATCACTACGTCACCAAACCTACTATCATAAGGGCTATATCAACACAACTGATCTTATTCTCCCCACCAAAGGAGTATCCTTATTTTCACCTCACAAATAAACAGAATTTCCATATCCCATGCCTCAACCACAGCTAAACATCAGAAATGGATACGACCATATTGGTCCTGCCAGAGCAACAAAACAAAATATCAACTATCTCCCATTCCTGACATATGAGAACATCACCCTTGGTATTTGTTAACATTTTATCCATCATAGGTACCTCAATCATAGACAACTGATGGTGCACTCTCCACCACATGACTTCACATACACCGCTCCACAAGCACAACCTCACAGGGGGCCTCTTATCAACCCAAATAAACACACACACATATATATATAGCATGGAATATGGTCAATACTCTCTTAGTGTACTCAATACAATGTCAATATGTTGGGAATGGTCGTCTCTAGACTTGGAATATTCTAAGATGTCATGAAAAAATACCATTACCAATCATCCACTCTTGGAACATTATTTTTCTATCCAGAGGGCCTTGGTTAACCCTACCCACAATCCTCTCAAACACCCACAATAGGTCTTATTACACTCACGAAAACCTATCTAACTCAAGTATCATGGGAGTATATTCCTATAACATCCGATCCACAATCCAAATAACATAGTGCATCACCAACACTTGTATCTCCAAGATCCCATTAATGCTTAACCATTACACACACTTGTGTAACCCAACCACAGAACCCAATTCCAACTAAAATGAGTCAAATATCATGAAGTATTTGATCAAAATCCCCATCCTCATAACCTAGAGCACCCGTTGTTCTCTTGATCCATCTTAAAATCACTAGGCACAACCTATCTATGAAACCATTACCTAGTATAGAAACTTGAATGAACCTTCCCCTCTTAAAACCAACCACAAGCCTATAACACAAGCTTAAAAGTGCTCATTCTAAAAATAAAAGGAATCCAACGTGACTAAGTCTCATTCTAATCTTATCCCTTAATGCACCATTTTCAAGATTCCAAATCATCCATTTGTGCTTTATGCACCCAAAAGCACTCATAACTTAGTCTACCCCTCTCACGGGTCACCCAAATAAGTCAAATGATACTAAATCCCTAATATAGAGTCATGCCAAAAAGGACACTAGGCTCTCCCGCCTAGCCCTACCGATCAAGTCACACATCTAGTCACTATGTATAATCACCTAGGTCTATGCCAACTCATATAAGTCCATAACTAATGGGACATCAAACATACTCCCATACCACATCACACACCATTATCATACCAAAACACCCATATCTAGGGTATCACATCCACAAGATGTCACATGTCAAACCAACTGCCCATAACTAGGGCACCTATCCTCTATGAGCATCAGTACATCAAACCTCTCCCTAGAGGACCGGAACATGCAACCGATCCTGAACAAAAACTACCCAAAATGGGTCTAATGGCCATAAACTTATACCATACTCACCCACTAGGGTCACTTGACCTACTATACAATAGGATTGCATATGCATCCTCAATAATGAGCACCTAACTGTAGATCAATAAAACTTTCTATTAGAAAGAAATCCATAAAATCACACTAGCATGCTAATAACATGTTAATCCTATGTTAAAACCATGTTTCATGAGACACCTATTGCCTATATAGGACAATATTCAAAACCAAATCACAAGACTCTTTCCAATGGTCCAAAATCTAGATATCCATCATAAACCAAAACATCCAAACTACATGTGCATCACCCAAGAACAAAATCATATACAAATATAACATCACAAACCAATAACATCAATCCCATCCTTGGTAACCTATATTTCCTATCGAAATAGGTGTTCATGAAGCACTGACTGATATCCATCATAGGATCTGACACATTCCTATATATTTAGTCTAACAAATAGTGAAATAATAAGAAAGTAACCCCTTTGATACCACTTTGTAATGTCTCGGCATAGGTTCCACTAAAAATGGTGCCCCAAGATGGTTCACCATAAGAACTCAAGAACGCCTCCTCATGCACCAGAGGATGAAAACTAGTAACAAGGGTATAATGTGGAACTATGAGGTGACAATACCCCAATATCAGAGTGTGAAAAATAAGTAAATAACCCAATATTATACACATCAGATAATGTGGAAGAATAAATAAATTAAAACAAAAACATACTGTAATAAAATGAAATGTATTAAAGGCCTAAAAAACCATGGTATATATACAACATAGATCAATCACTGGGCTGATCACATATACAAAATAAACAACTAAAAAATAAATACATCAGGCCCTACTGCTAACTTCAAGCCATGTCACATACCCAGTATCGAGTGCCCCTTCAAGCTACTATAGCCTGATCATCAGACTCCACATGGGCATCCCACTAAACCATGAAATAATAAGTCACAAAACTATCCATCATGAATCCATGATCAACCTAAAAGTATACATAAGGCATACACACACACACACACACACACACACACTTAAGTACATGTACAAGGAGTGAGAAATAAATATCAGTAGGCAACCCCAATGGCGAACCTATAACCATCTTTCATAAGCGAATGATCATGTAATATGCTCATCCAATAAAAAACATAAATGAAATAAATACAATAATAATACCACTGTCGATCCTTGGTTCCATGATCTATATAAACTATAATTGATTCAACCCATGCCAGTCATATGAGAAATATAACACAGGGTTCACAGGTTTACATACAAGGAGAATCAGTCCAAGTATCCTACTGGGATTCAAAATGCTATGTTTGACCATCCTAACCATAATTCATAGAGGTAACTGGTTTAAATACAAGAAGAATTAGTCCAAGTTTCCTACTGGGATTCTGAATTGCATGTTCATCCATCCCAACCATTATATGGAATGCTATGTCCATACCCTTAGATTCAGGAGCATCAGTCCATCCTCTAAAAACTATGGTGCACTGGGGGTTCCTAGAGCATCAGTCTGGACCACCCAAAACCAGGGAGAGGAGAATCATTCCAACACCCCAACCAATAATAAATAATATCAGTGCTAATTATACCATCAATCTGGCACCTATATCATATATAAATTTTGGTTCCTATAGAGTTAGTCTAGAACCTAAACCTTGTAGTATACTACACATGTTTGGATCCTCAATATTGCATCTCAAACAAGTATGTGGAATGTCATGTCCACCATACTCAGCAATATCAAACAGTGTGACTAAAACCTCAGCCCAACACTCAAACCATAAAAAACTATCAGCACCAATATAGAACATCTCACCCAACCACATATCTTAAGGTCATGGAGAGTCATGTCCAACCTACCCCTACTCAAATGTGGGGAACCATGTCATATATCTGAAGCCATATCTTTAACACCTCATGTCTATAATATCAGCCTAAATAATACATCTCAGTAACCCATACTCCAACCAAGGTAACTAAACCATATTGAAATATCCCTTCAGCATAAACCAAGACTCAAACTCAACCAATATATAAACAATTTAAGGTCTAGAAAAATTACCATACCCATCATCAACATCTTATCCCTATCATCTCGCACATCACTTTGGGTCTCAAGGGAACACCCACAACCATCACTATCCAAATGCCGAAACCTACTCAAAGTTTCCCTAATGAACAAGAACTTATATGGATCTATGAATCAATATGAAAATAGAGGTATACCTCTTTGGATCCTAGTAACTAAAACTAATGTAGAGGCATTCATCTTAGAATTTTCTAGGTTAGAACATAAGCGGAGACATCCCTCTCCTGAACTATGATCATAACCAAAATCTCATGCCAATGCTCATCACTCGAGGGTCATACTTCCTGAAACCTAATATCTAGAAACTCATTACATAACATGCCTCAACTATAATAAAACTCAAGATAGAAAATAGTCTTGTGCCCATACCCTTTCCAAGAAACCCTAGGTTGGTCTGAACACCCAACATATTCATCATATCATGTCATATATTGGTCTCGCTAACCATAAAAAATATCATACCCAACACCAAAAAAGTTATCCAAAAAACTCATACTATGTATTCCAATAATTCTCACAACCTTCACCAGGGTATCATCCCATGTATCACTCTCAGGAGATAGATGAAATCACTTTCTTGGAGGATTTTTTTCACAACTTACTCACCCAAAACTGCCTCTTAGAAGTCCTCAAAATATCCCAAAGGTTTCACCATCACATTATACATGAAAAAAAATCTCAAAATGGACTCTTCTTGTGTCAAATTTTGACCCCAGGGCACCAAAACATCTAAAAACCACAAAAGGGTAACAAAATGGGTAATGCACAATGTGTATTCCTGAGTACACAGATCGTACTCCCATAGCCCCACATGGATGTGTACTACAACCAATCTTGGCATGTAAAATCCAAGTAAATGATGTGTAAAACCTATACACAACATGTACCCTAAATGGGGTACCTACCTATATACCTCACATGGATTGTCAATGTGTCTCTGTCTGGCCATGTACTCTTACACAATGTATAACCCACATGGGATCTGGTCATGTACCCTACACAACTATGTCCCCCCTACACATGTTGTCTAGCCATGTACTCAGCCACACATCGAGTGATACTACATGGAGTGTCCTCTAGACTACATGCAGTATAGTCATATTCTTCTCTTCTTACCAAAATAGGAAGAACACACAACATGTGTTCTTAAAATCACATGTTGTGTAGTCATGTTTTCTAAATTGAAAACCTCTACAAACCTCCCAAAACCCCTATTTTTTCCCAATTAGGTATCGATTAGACCTCATGGGGTCATTAGTAGTCAACATCAGGCTCTAAAACACGAGGAAAACTAAAATAGGGAGATCGAGGCATAAAATAAAAACCAGCCTAACTTGTGGTGCAAACTCCGAAGATTCGAGCCCAAATCGACTCTTGGAAGACACTACACCTCGATTCAGTCCCGATATCTACCATAGAAGAAGTCTATAATCATATATTCTCCCTTATCCTTTTAGTTCAACCATCACATGCATAAGGGAGGAACCACCCCCCTTCTTCCATGTATAGAAATCCCAAAATGGTGGGAGGGGGGTGTTTTACCTAATTTAATTAATTAATTAATTAATTAATTACTAATTTTAACACCTCTCTCTAGTAACAGAGCCCAAAGTCAGTTTATACCTCACCTAATAGAAACTCACCATGCTGTACTCAACCACAGAGTTGGAATCTCAATTCGATAATCCATTCAGAAGATATTTCCACCTGTACCAATGTGAATAATTTAATATTCAATTGATTAAATATTAAATATTATTCCAAAATAAGAATGAATTAAAATTCCACCAAACTCATATCCTAGGGTCAAAACCCTATTTTTGGAAAAACATAGTAGTTATAAAAATAATCTAAAATCATTTGATAAGTAAAAATGACCATTTTACCCATCATGATCCTCTAATAAGAAAAATTCAATTTTCTACTCAAATTTCAAAATCCTACAAAACTAGGGTGTCTAAATTTCTTCTTAAAAAAAACAACTGGTTCACCCCATAGTGAAGTAATAGTATGAATGAATCCCTTATATATATTCTCATGGAGTTTCTTCTTCAATTTTTTAACTCAATCAGGGCCATTCTATATGGAGTCTTTGAAATATGCATAGCACCAGATATGAGTTGTATTGAAAACTCGACATCCCGATTTAGAGGAAGACTAGGAATTTTCTCAGGAAATACATTAGTATATTCCTAAAAAATAAGAACATTTTCAATGTTAAGTTTCTCCCCAACCATTTGAGATAAATATCCCACATGAATAGGTAGCAAAACCCATATGATGTAAGTAATTTCAATTGGGTGTTTAGGTTCATCCATGCACTGATATATGGATGTATATTTATTTTAAATATTTAATATAAAATTCCTCCCCCAAAAATTAATATGGTATATATACTTGGATAGCCAATACAAACCCAAAATTACATTAAATTAAATTAGAGGAATAATAATAAGATTTACAGGAAGAACATTCCCACAAACATCTATTGGATATGAGTTATATATTTAAGATACAATCATTATACCATTAGAAGTTTTTACCTCCAACTCAATATCTAGTCATTGAGGTGGTGATGCGATACCATTAAAAAATTATTCATATATAAAAGAGTGTGTAGAATTAGAATAAAATAAAAAAATTTCAACCCTGTAGTGGATGATAAGTGTAACTTTTTCACAAGTCTCTAGGATCTTCCACTTTGATCGTCGTAATTGCATGATATTGGATATCTCCCATTTACTTTTTTTTTCTAGTAATTTCCATTGATATTTAGTCCATTAGTTGGAATAGTTCCCCATATCCTTAAAGTTAAATCACTTTACTTAAATAGATTCTCTCTTTCCCTTACATTCATGAGCATGCTATACATTTTCTCTACACTTGAAACAAACTCCTTTTCCTTTTAAATATGTACCAAGGTGTTTTATTCCACAAGTATCACATGTTAGAAAATTACTCTTTCTATTATTCCCTTTATCCTTTTTTTCTTTTCCGTCCTCTTATTATCTTGCATTCCTTAAAAGCCACAAGACTTGGAGAATTATTTCTTGATCTTTATTTCACATGATACTATGTTATCATATTATGAGAATGTTTGGGAGACTATTTCCCTTATAAGTATTAGTTTAATACTATCAAATAAATGGTTAAAATTATTTTTTGTATTATTAAAATAGTCCAAAACATACCTTTATAACCTTGTTAAGTTAGATTTATACTTTGCAACATTTTCCTCTTTCTTTTGTCTTAGACTCAAGAATTGTATGTCCATATCTTCTCATTGTTCATGAGGAATTTATTTTCCTAAGAAAAGTTCCTCAAAATCATTCTATTCCATTATTGATATTTTCTCACCATTCTTAGTGTTCTAAAAAAATTAACACCATTGATTCACATCCCCTAAGATAAGATAAACTATCATGTCATCCTGATCCCTTTAATTAATTCCAAAACCAAGAAATATCATCTCTAAGGAACTTATCCATTACTCAGATAGAAATGGATTTTTATACCCATTGAATGGTGGAGGTTACTGATACATGAAGTGATTTAACATTGTTACACCACATTAAGTATCATTATGTTTTTCCATATGAACAATATTATTGTTCATAACCTGATTTATCTACCATAATATAGTTATAATTTTTTTAGCTATAGCTGTATCTCCATCTCTAGCTTTATTATCTATCCTAGGAGTGAAATACTTACATGGATTACGTGTATTGATAAGGTTATTATTCCTTCTTCTAGGTGATATTTCTAAAAAATGAAATACACTAGATTAGATCATAACATTATGAATCATAATATATAATTTTGAAACTACTGAAACACTTAACATAAAATGAAAATTTATGCATGACTAATCTCAAAATAATAAACTTAGTTTCTTTGATAATATTATAAAATAATATATATTTTTAAATATTTCATAATGGTTTTTAAATAAAATTTTAATTAACCCAAGATTATCCCCCAGGAGTTTCAAAATAGGTGCGTATAAAGGGAACACTCCATACAGTAGAATGATGCCCAAAATACACCCGACCAACTTTTTTCAGGGTTATTACCCATAAATGCATTAGTTCCAAAACCACTTCCACTTGTAGTATATATATAGGGAAGTATTTATATGAAAAATTCCTAATATATACCTTATAAAATATTTTGGATGTTATTATATAATTATATTTATTATCAAATTCAGTCATAGGGTTGTGTCATATAAACTATGTTTTCCTAAATCTAGTTCCAAATGTTTCTGCTAAACTTCCTCTGATACAAACTATGACGACCCTAAGAAAAGTAGCTCAAAGTTAGTGGTTAATTTATTATATTGAAACTATATAAAATAAATCTCATCCTAAAGGACAAAATATTTTAGTTGTCTTATAAAACTAGATACATACTTGAATCTCACATAAAATTATAAAACTTAAAATTAAATATAGTATTTTATTTGATAACATTATTATTACCTTTAGAATATCCATGCATATAAATCATAATACATTTCCTAGAATCATGGAGAAAAAAACATAAGAAAGGGGTGTGCTCAGATTGTCAATAAGGGTATGCATATATTAGAAGCTAATACGACATGAATATGTCAAGAATAAATTATGATCAAATAATGACATACAAATAATCACATGAGCCAAAAACTTATCCATGAATATAATAAATATTCAAATAATCACATGGTTATCAATAATTGATTTCATAATTATGGAATTCATAATGTCAAACATTTGAAACTTAACATCAAGTCCTTATTCCAAGACATCTAAAACATATAGTCAAGGCCTCATGCCAAGACATCTTAGATAAATGGGTAAAACCTTAACCAAATACCCAATCTATTTTGTCTCATGATACATACTGATAAATCAAGGGACTATGTAATTAAAGTCCCCACCCATCACTTAATAATTATAATTCATTCATCATATTAATAAACAATATAACTTAACCAACATGCCTTAAGAATCAATAATTGCCCGTATTAGAAGAACTAGCAAAAAAAAATATTAATAAATTCCCAAATAAAACTAATCATAAACCATACAGATAAATACTATGGATGGTATCAATATATTATATCCTTGATAAAGTATAATATTCAACAAATTATGTTTACATAGATGAAAATACTTTCAATAGTCCAATGGAACATTTCTTGAAGAAAATACACTTTTTTACTTTGAAATCACTTATTTTAAATCTAAAAATTTCCCAAATATTAAGGATTTTTTTTAAAAAAAATTAAAAATGGTAAAGTAAGATTTAATTCAATGAGTTTCCATTATTAAAGGAAATTCATTTCATGACGTATAAGTTAAAAAAACATTTCTTTCACACTCTTTGTAAAAAGATCAAAAAGTACTTCATTTGGAAAATGATAAGAAGATTAATTTTAAAACATTTTTTAAAAATTAAAAAATGGGTGAAAATTTATTCAATAAAAAATTATAGAATATTAAAAACATTCCTTTATAAAATTTTAGTAAAATATGGATATGAAAGAAAAAGATTCCTGACGGAGTAGAAAAACAATGTTGGGTTTCTGTAAAAACATCAGTTCAGTATCTTGAGTACATAGATAGATGGAAATTAAAGTAAAAATTATAATTTAAAAAATAACCATATAAGAATAAAATATTTTGGGTTTAATATATAAATATCATATAACTCCCCCAGAAAATACTTAAACATAAACAATCCTAAATAATGATGAGATTGTGAAATAAACCCTTACCTTAGGTCTGAATTCATTCGTTTGTATTTGAATCTCATATTTAATTAATATGTATTTTTTATAAATCTATTAAAAAATCATAATCATATATATCATATCATATATTATTCACTTATAACTTTTTATCATCTATTTATTAACGATTATTTATTAAAATAACTGTTCTCGGTGATAACTGCTTCGTTCTTCATGTATGTTTTGGTTTGGTAGTTTTGGTCCTTATTGATCATGGTTTGATGATATAATGAATTTTAATCATTTATACATATAATATATATCCATAATATAAATATTTATCATCATCTATAAAATATTGAGATATAAAATGAATTACACCGTTCATGGAGGCAGTACGCTGTACGTACATATGGATTCTTTTTTTCACTTTTTGAAGGATGGAATGAAAGAAAGTTAAATAATAATTGAACTTTATATAATCATTATTATATCATATATATCATAAATATTTTTTAAATTCACCCTTATTACCATATATGTAAAGAAAAAATAAAAAACCGACCACATTACTTTGTGGAGGCGGTAGTCTAGACATACACAAGAGTGACATTATCATATTCCAATGGATTGGAAGGTAAGAAAGTAGAAATTATATTATAAATATATAAGAATAATTATTTTATAAATATCATATATAAACATTAAATCTATCATACTAACCATCCAGAAAATACGGTGATGAAAAATGAATTGTATCACTACGTGGAGACGGTAAGCTGTACGTACACACAAGTGATCCTTTCACTTCCCATTTGATGAAAAAGAGGGTTTATAATGGTGGATTCATAATAATAATAATAAAATTTTAGTATAATTATGATATTTAATTTAGTATTTTATTATAAATATCATATATTTATAGGAGGTAAAATAAGAAGTAAGAAGAAAGTGATCGGTTAAGGCGATTAACTCTTCTTTCAAAGAACTCCTTTAGATATCCTCTTAAGGATCCTAGGTTTGGTATTTTGGGAACACCAGAACCCATAGAACGTGTATATAGATTTTGGGAAGATAAATGGGTAGGGACTGGTCAATTTAGGCTTCTCAAAGTGGTGTAAATAAGATAGAGAATGTGTATCCTTTTATAAAGAAGAGAAATGAAACACTTAGAAATACTAAAAATATTAAAATACAACTAATTAATTCTCAAGAAAAAATATTAAAAATGGATATATATTCGAATAACAATATTCTAAGGTTTCAATATAATCATAAAATTAAATTTATCTAGGTTTTGGTATCATTTAAACCTTGTATTTTTGTTTAACCCCATAAGTAACCAATTTTAATCTTAACCATGGTAATATCTTTTTAAATATCAAAGGGTTCTAATTTTACTTATAAGTTAAAAATTGGATCATAAATGTAAAAGGGATTAAATTTTTTACTATATATTATACATCTTCCATATTTTAATATTTGTATGTTTTTTTAAATAATTTAATATTTTTTTCATAAAATATCATTATTATCATTTTTGACACTATTCATTTTATTTGACTTTAAAGACATAAATAACGATATGGATTTTGAATATAATACTTTAACAGAAAATTAATATTATATATTCATTTATTATATTCACAAAACCCAATAATTCTTCCAAATTGTATTAATTTTAATATTTTTCAAATCATTTATTTTATTTTTCCATTAATTAAATATATATTGTATCAGCATTGTGCAAGAATTTAAGGTAATTATATAATCACCAAATTTTTTAAATAAATTACCATTATAAAAATAATTTCATTATACACAAAATAAACATTAATATTCGTTCTCAACTTATTTTTATCCTTATATGAACATAAAATAGAATTTTAAAGTCAAGAGAGTGAAATTTTGTATTTTTCTTTACTTAAAATAATATAAATGTAAATATCAAATAAAAATGGTAATAATTGGATATATTTTCAATCCTTGGATATAAATTTCCAAAATACAATCATTTATAGTATAAAGGCATGTTTTGGTGAAATTTTAAAGTCTTATCCCCAAATTTTTAACCCCATTTTAACCATTTTACCCTTACCAAGGTGACAAATTTTACCGTGGTTACTATTCATATTTTCAAAAAAAAAATAACCTATTTACCAAATTTTATCATCCTAATTAAAATATGGAATTAATTTTTCAAGATTAAATTTCTATAAGTTGTAAAAATTAATTTTAAAATAAGTTCATAAAATGCGACGAAGACCTCTTTTTAGAAAAATATCATTTCTAAGCATAAAACTAGATTTATTCTTATCCTATGCCTAAAAAAATTAGATGAATGTTAATAAAATTTATTGAATATATAATATATACATTCCATTAAAATCATTCAGTAATATTGATCAATTTAATTTATTAAGATAAAAACACATTGTGAACATAAAAATGGTTTTTCATAAATACATCACTTTTACCTTTAAATTTTTATTATTTTCATTTATAATCAATTGGTAACTCATGAATTCATTATATAATATAAAATTTTCCTAATTTATTTAGTCATATTCATACCCACTAATTTGAACGACTAGTTTATAATAGTGACATTTAGATAATATATTTGTAGTAGTTCATGGTTTGTTTAAACTTAGTGTTGCATGTAACACAAGCTATAAATGAAAGTAAATTTATTAAAAAATTCATCATAAAATATTAGAGTGTTATAATGATATCCTAAGGCACCTAGATGAATTTTCTATGATTGAAAATGAATTTTCATGGAAATATTCTGATTTAATAAGGAAATCTAATTATATTTTTTAAAGGAATGATTATTCCCTTTAAGGGTAAAAGATACGTTTTTTAGAAAATGCTTTTCATGGATTCTCATGTTTTATAAAAAAACCTCATGATTATAATTTTGCCTTTTTGTTTTCTTATAAAGTGTTTATTAAAAAATTTGGCCAGTAAAGTTGATTTCATGTGTATGTAAATGATTATTTTAGATCAAAGTTTATTATATTAAAATAAAACACTCTTATACGATCTCATGGTTTGGAAATATACTAGAAAATTTATTTTCTTATTTTTGTATTCCCTTTATCAATATTTTTTTGATAACCCCATGCTTTCAATTTTTTTTCATTGTGTCTAAGGATAAATAAGAACAGTGATGCAGTCAAGTTGAAAATCAAAAACATTTTTCATGAAATGAAAACATGTTTCATTTTAAAAGTATTATATTGTGAAAAATTTAAAACTTTGTGGAATTGACCACTTTAAAATGAAATAGTTTTTTATGTAATATTTTTTTACTGATTCTATAAAACTCTAAACTTAAAAAGATTTTAGGAATGCAAGAAAATGAATTATTATTTAAAAATTAAATTATGGGTTGAATAAGGATCGAGTCCTTATGGTATATATATATAAATTTATATTTATAATTACACTAATATATATGTATATATATAAATATAATGATATATATATATATATGTGTGTGTGTGTGTCTATTAATATATATAATTTAATAATTATATAATAATATATTTATATATAAATTTATTTGAATTTTTATTTATATACCAAGTATATTAATATATATACAGATATAGTGAAATATATATATTAAACAAATAACAAATTTAGCTAGGTTTTTTCATCTATTGGTTTAGGGTAGGCATGGTAGTGGGTTAAATTCCCATGACATGTGTATTTTACAAAGGGGCCTGGTCACATGTGAGTAGGCCATGACGTAGGGCGTGCGTTGGGCTCACGATGGTTGAGCTGATGATGTGGTGGGGCTATTGAGTCTGGTGAGTGGGTTTCAAGTGGATTTGGGCTGATGATGGCTAGGATGAAGGCACTACAGGGTTGAGTGGAGATGTTGGGCTGATATCCAATGAGTGAGGGGTAAAGTGAGAGGTGATGCCAAATAACAATCAGTCGAACGAAGCGGCTGTTCTAACTTTTGGATGGGAGAAGGGGAGATGAAAACCAAGAATAGAATCTAGGTGATGACACTTGGTTGAATGGATATAGTGAGTAGGAGGGTGTGGGTTGACATCCGACAAGTAGGGTGGGTATTTTTTTTATTAAAAAATAAAAAAATAAAAAATAAAAAAAATAAATATCCATGTTTAGGAAAAATGTGGCTACTCAATAGATCATTTACCCATTTTACATAAAATACAGGTAAAAAATGTATGGGAAAATTATCCACATTTATAAATGTGGCTAATTTTGTAATTTTTATAAATATGTATAATTTAACTATATTTATAAGTGTCACTGAATTAAATGTGTTTATAAACATGGGTAAATCCACAATACAATATTTCATGAAGTTTTTACAAAATGTGGTTAAATTAATTATCCATGTTTATATAGATAGTTAAATATAAAACCATAATGCATGGATATCTGGATAGATCAATTGGAAATGGAAAGAAAGATGGAGAATACACAAGATAAGGTTAGAGTTAAAAGTAAATATTTAATTCCACATTAAGAAATTGATATTCATGATAATATTTCAAAAGAATATAATCTAATATCCCATGATTTATTGTGTGTGAGGTTTAAGTAGTCTTGGAACAACACAAATGATTATTTGATAATACTTACAGCTAAATTAGAAACACTAAATAAAATAAAGTAGGCACCCAAATATGAATATGATTTGATGGATCATGTTAAGAAGAAGTAACCAAAAAATGAGATAGTTATGAAAAGAAAAAAATATGTTTCCCATGAGGGTTAAAATATATAAAATCAAATGAGAAAAAACATATAGAGTTCTCAAAAATTTGGATAAAAAATAGAATAGTTTCTAGGTTAAGGAGAAAATATCATCCCTATTTCTTTCATTAAGAAGCTAATGTAGAGTTCACCTAATTTCTAATTTTTTTATATGTGATTCTTTATTCATGGAATTGAATGTGATGCATACAAGGGAAAACTGAAATAATGTTCAATTGACTATATGATATGATGAATAATCCATCATGGAGTGATTTTACTACCTCATTCTTGTAATATTCTTAAACACTAACCATTATGAAGAGTAATTGAGTACATCCCTTAAGGGGGATAAGAAAAGAAAAGAAGCTTCAAAAAATGTATTATTCCATGTGAAAATATGAAATTTCTAGACATTACTGATTTTTGGGGGTATGGTGATAACTTTTCTATATATTTTTTGGATTATAGTAAATTTTTTTATTAAGGGGGAGTGTGTGTTAAACTTAAATGGGGGATAAAATTCTTACACTTGAATGTTTTTAATATATTTTTTGAAGATAAGTCTAGGTTTTTATGTGTAAAACTACTTGAAAAACCCCTAAAAATAGAAAAATAACATTGGTATCACATGTTAAATTGTTTAAAGGATAACATTTATGACTTGGTTAATCATTCATGTTTTATAAACTAAGTATTTATTATATATACTTAAATTTAGTTAATTTATTATTCACTTCTAAGTCAAATGTCATGCCATAATTCTTTCAACTAAATCATACTTTATCTCTCAAGAAAGGGGAAGAACCAAGAGGAGAAGACAAGAATTTAAATTATGAAATAAGAAATAGATAAGAAAGACTTTCCATTACTCTAACACCTTTTCATTTATTGTCAATAAAGAGGAGAATAATATTTACTTTAAATATAAAATGTGTATCAAAAATAAGTCAATAGGGGGAGATCGAAGAGCCCAATTGGATTGCGATGAAGAGATGAATTGATTGTATTCATTTTTAATATAATAATGAGGAAATAAAATTAAATATATATAGAAGTTGGGTTATATAAGAAGATACAATGAATATATAGAAGATGTTACCCATGAATTGATGGGTAAAAATAGTGAGATGTATCTTGGGATTTTCTATAGATCACATGAGTTGAACCTACCTACCATTGTATCTTAAGGATTCATCAATGTGATGAAAAAGGAATCTGAGATATAGTCCTTGATAGTGGGAGATTGATATTTCATGGAATTCTAATATAAGTATATTCAGGTAGTAACCTATGAGAGGTAAAAAAGGAGTTAAAGTTTTTGATGCTTGAAGTTTTGGGAAATATAGATTTAGGGTGCAACATATGCACATGATGATTGATAATATGGTTTTTTAATAATTAAAGAAAAATAATGATATATTTTCTAAAACATGTTTATAAATATTGAGCAAAACTAGATATTATTTCTAGATACTAGTGTTTCTAAGCTACTAAGTTAAAGAGCATAGTTGTCTAGACTAATGAGCATCCATCCATGGATTATAATGCAGAAAAGGTGATGAAAGTTATAGATAATATCACTAGGATGATAAATAGAATAATTATAAGCATGGAATCAGGATTAAAGAGGCAATGAAGGGATATTTAAATAATAAAATTTGAGAATTTAAATGCTCCAATTCATGAAAATGGAGTTAAAGTGTTTTGAAAATATTTTGGTAATTTATAAAGTCAATTTAATTAATTTAGAAATGGATGAAGTTGATTCTGAAGTGATTTTTAGTAGTTCTAAAAGTTATTTTTTTTGGGTAAAATATCATTGGTGGTGATATGTAAATGTGTCTAGAAGTAATATGTAAAATTTATCTAGAGGCATGAACTAGAAAATTTATAAATTTCTTGAGAGTCCACCTTGAGGTATGTAAGAGTACATTTGAGTTGGGGCATATAACATGATTAAGGAATGAGTTTCATAAGAATAATTTATAGCTTATGTAAATGTAATTATGCCTTATAATTGAAGGATTGTAAAAGTATTGGATCCTCAATGAATATGTAAGATACATTCCAAAAATCTAGATCAAAAATTTTTAAAATACATTCCATTTATAAAGGTATATCATAATGGAAAAATAGAAAAGTACTATGCCCTCTGTGATGAGTAAGATTAATTAACACAATAAAAAAGAGTCATCATATTAAATGCATAAGGATAACTCAATAAGGAGCATAAAATTTGGATAAGTGTTGTGAGGTCTACAAAGATAGATAAGAATCATCTACTCTTATGTAAAGGCTACTGACTAGAAATTTAATAAAGGCATAGACCTATACTATGATGTATAAGAGTAAAATTTATTTTGTACACATAATAAAGTGACATGTGAAGGTTTATTAGTTGGTGAAATTTTAATTTAATATATTTTAGAAGATATATTTAGAAACTAAACCATATGACAACAAATTTATTCTCTAATGAATAAAATATCACTATGATTCAAATAGAATTTTGATTCAAGATGGAGCTGAGATAATGAGTATCACACCATGAATAATAAGATCATGTTGTGAAGTAGTAAGAAAATGAGGTATATGTTAAAGATGTATCTATAATTTAAGATAAAACCATGTTGTGAAGAGGAGATCACATTGTGTTGCATGATAAAGATAAGTATCATAAGAGATATTCAAACCATGACCAAACTACTATACGTTCTCAATATACATGGATGAAAGAGAAAGAGAGAGTGAGTCATTTCTCGTAGATTTTATAGAAAAAATAGATTCATGATAATCCTGGTTATTATATAAAATTTAAAAGTTGGGTCTTTTGAAGGATTAAAAGATATTATCTATGATCAATTTTAAATGATATTGTAGACAAAAAATAAAGGACAATTGAAGTGTGATAATATTCACATAATATCATGAATATATAAAGAGAAAGAGAAGAAAGAAAAATAGTGATAAACCTTGATATTATTCCTAGAGTTTTTTGTGTATCAAATAACACTAAGGATCTAATACTGAATTCTTAAATAAAATACAAATTATTAAGGGGGATGATATAGACATATAGAGTATTTGATGATATTCTTGAAGAAATATCTTATGAATTGAAGAAGCTAAAGAAAAAGGATGAAGAAGAAGGATAAGAAATTACTGAGACCTATCCTATGATATCTATATCTCATAGAAGATTAATGAGAAAGTTTGACACTACTGTTGATGTTTATGAAACCTATGTGTTACAAAACTTGAAAAAAATTGAAGAGGAATACAATATGGAGTATCTATATATTTATAGGTACTAAACATTTGGATATTAAGTTTTAGAATAAGGATAATGTTCATGTAGTATTGTGGATTATAGTACAAAATTTTAAGACCTGTTCATGAGGAAGAATATATTGTGTTTTTTATATTGTTTCATTTAGTGAAAATAATAAGTTCTTGTTCATAAGTTCGAAATGAGGGCCTTGGAAAACTGATGTGATCCATTGTAATAATATCCATAACATTCGAGAGAGTAACCAGATTTTAGGGGATATCCAATACCTCAAGGTAGCATCAGGAAAAGATGATACCTACCCAATGGTTAAGGATGATTCAAACCACCCCTTATGAGCATTGATTTTAAGGATCACACCCTTTCTCATTCTTTTTTAATCACTATAATTTTTTAGTGATAATCTATGTCTCATAATCTACCCAGACACAATAAGGAGTAGATTCCAACATAGGGGTTGAATATTGTAAAAATATTATGCACTGCTATCTCTTGTTTATTTCTTACATTTCATGTGGTGTTTGGTGTTGAGAGAATATAAGTAGATCTATTACTCTTAATAGAGATAATGGTTAAAATATTAAGAGTGGATAATTCTAAAGAATTAATAATTTGATAAAAATATTCACACTGATTAAATCCCCCTATCAGGTGACTACATGATATACTAGGAATTATAGATTACACAATATGAATCTGACAAGTCCTTATCCTCAAGACTTTTTTTGAATAATAAGTTCAGAATCACCAATTCTTATCCCCAGAACTCTTCAATTACATAGGATCAAAATTAAACAAATACAACAAAAAACTTAGATCTTTTATAATCAACCTCAAATAAATGGAATCTCTTAGATCAAACTAAAAACTAAAACAATTTTAAGCTATAAAGATGGTGAGTTAGTTAACTAATTTCAAAATCCAGTACTTCAATTTGAGCTAGTATATGTTCCTTTAAGCCTCATCTATTTCTTTTAAAAATGGTTAGTGTAACAAAATCAAAATGGTAAACTATGAGATATTTTGGTATAACTATCACTTATAATAAACTAAGAATATATAACTTGATTTTTCATTCATTCAAAATTACAAGTGACTTTATAATTTTCTAGAAGTGAAAAGTTTTGGAATTATTTCATCTATAACATGTGATTTATAATTTTAATTTTCACACATAGCTTAAACAAGATCTCTAAGTTAACTCAATTAAAACATACAGTGTATTGTGATTCTTGAAACGAAGGATATGAGAGAATTAAATTAGAAAATGACTAAAAAATATCCTCCTTTTTGGTAATCATAAGACACATAAGAAAATGTAAGCTGAACTAAAATAACAATAAAACCAACTCCATGAACTTCTGAGAAATCCCCCCTTAAAATATGATTCCAAAAAGAAAATTTCTTCCCCTTAGAACTACACTTCTACATCATTGTAGAAGAGAATTTACCACTCACTATTTCTCCCCCTTTGTGTTTTTTAAAATGAAAACATGGATATTTAAACTATAATAATACACATAAAAGTTAAAAAAATAATAAATTTCATTAAAGCACTAGAAATTAAAAGTGTAATTAAATTCATATTTTATTCTTTTGTTCGAGATTATTAAACCAAATCCTTAAGTCTTATTTAACTTATACTCTTGTTAATTCATCCTTTACTCTTGGTCTCTTAATATCTGTTCCTGGTCATATGATTTTTACTTAAGATCATTTGAATATTTCTTAATAATTTATTTTCTTTTAATTTTTAGATATCAAAGTATTACTTTTTTATATATTTATCAATTCTATTCATATTTCAAAAATATTCTTAGATCTCAAATTTAAAGTTGAATAGTTCAGTCCTGATCTACACCTACCGATCTAAAATATACTGCCATATCCAAGAGACTTTAAAATCTATATTCTAGTCTTATAAGACACTTAATTTGGAATTAATTTTCAGTAGTCTTGATACAACCTTATACATTGTATCTATATGTTCTGTTGGTAAGAATAGATGATCTTCAAATCAATCCATCCTCAAACTAGCTTCACAACCTCACCACTACTTTAAAACTCTATTTGATTTAGACTACACACATTTATATTCTAGCAAAAATTTTGTATATGTATTATTTTTTGGTTTAATATTTTTAGTATCAATAAGTTTTTCAGATTGTACTTCTTCTTATTTCTCTCCTCTACCATCATTATGGTCTTTATATACTATTTAATACTCTTTATCAGATCCCAATTACTCATCTAATTTACATTTTTAGGAGCTTCTTCAGATGTATAATTCTTTAACTTTTTAGCATCACTAGATGTAGATGATTATTATTATGATGTATTTATAGAATAATGTGCAACAAATACTTCATAGAAAGTATATTTTTTAAATGAAAAATATAGCATAATTAGGTTTGATTATTTTACTCTCTCTTACATTTATGGTGGTGTTTGAGAAAGATATTTGGGAGATGATTTAATGTCAACCTCTATTGCCTTACTCTTCAATTTTATAGTTGGTTCTTTATAGAAATACAACTTCTTGCATAGTGTTTGTACCTAATGACCAGCCTATTTGATCATAATTTGTGGCTAAAATAATCTTAATACTTAAATTATTTGGGGATAGACCCCTTTTATGAAAAATAGAGTACCCATTTCTAACTGTGAAAGGAGGAAACCCATTACATGATAATAAACCCAAAATTAATTGACTGAAGGTCTATAAAATAAAAGTAATAATGGATTGTATGACAATTGAAATAATGATAAAAAATGACCTTAAGGCCTAATGAGATGAAGGACTAAAATACCAAGTGAAATTGGTAACCTTTGGAAAAAAATCTATTAATAAACTCACTACCACCCAACAATTCACCACCACCCAATAACAGTCCACCATGTATACCTTGATGAAACCACTACCTTTTTCATTACCACCACTGCCTGCCTTGCCCAGCACTATCTCCATCCTTGTTCACCACCACAAAAGACCCCTATCTTTAAGCCTACACCATGTGACCATGCAGTAACACATCCCACTAAACACTCCCTAGACGGTCTCCACATCACTAATGAAATTCCCACCACAACATCACCCAAGAAAAAGGTATAAACATACGATACTTCCACCATTTTCCCAAGTGAAAAAGGTGATACTGATGTAACATAAATGGCGATGGAAGAAAAATAATAAAAGGGTAGTGGAGTAACAAACATGAGGAGTGCCTACAAACCTTATATGAAATCATCGAAGCCACAAAATTCTTAAATTGTAGTTCTATTACTTTGATTACTTTATCAATAAATTTATTCTTAGTAGAATCATAAACCCGATTCATCCTTGTTATAGTCTCATCGTTCGATGAAGTCTCCTTCATCCTTTTATGAGTTCTAAAGTACTTCAATACTTATTTATTTAAATTATTTATTAAAATTTGACTTAATATCCTTGAATACAGAAGCATTTTTAATTTCACCATGCTTGCGTAAATAACTTCATTATAAACCCATATAAAATTTATAATGTTAAAAATACTCATACCATAAAGAAAATATTGAACATAGACATCCTAAATATTTAATATAAATTTATATCACTCCATAATAACAAGAAACATTGGATCTATTTCAACAAAATCATTAATTCTAGACTAAGGTGACTCATCTTATGAAATTTATCTTTTACCCAGAATAAATCAGCTATCAAAAAAAAACTAATGAAAAAAAACCATGTTGATCTATAGTAATTGATCTCAAATAAATGAGTGGTTGTATTTGTTTCCCACTAATAACCATGATGTAAAATCTCAAAAAATTATAGATCTTGGATTTTAGGAAAATAAATTTGGTTACTTATAACATAAAAATCATAAATAAAAATAAAAAATATAAGTTACTAACTTTTTAATGTTATATAAGATATTCATTAAGGAAATTACCTTCTAGATGTTATCTTCTAATACATAAGAAATGATATTCTTTTGGATAATATGATTTCAAAATATGAATTAAAAACACCATTATCTTATTTATAAAAACTTTAAAAAATATTCACTTCCCATAAAAAGGTTATCATGAAAAACCTATCCCTTTCTCAATAAGTAAAACAAAGTATGAAACCTTATCTAATAAAAGAAAAAAAAAATTAATCCTATGCATGAACTTCACATTCCAACTTAATATTTTACATACTTGAAAAATTAATCTTAAATAGAAATGTTCCAATTTTTTCAGCTATTGATACTCAAATCCCCTTCCTAAAAAGAAAATAAGAATTTGGTACCCAAATATTCTTGGATACAGAAATGTTAGTGAATAAAACATTTGAAACCCAAATTTTCATAACTCTATGATGTTTAAAAGCTACTAGTTTTTTATAAATAAAATCCCTACAAGTTTCAAATAATCGAACCATTTTTAATGAATATTTATTTCTCAAGTTTCCTCCATAATGAAATTTAATTAAAAAGGATGCAATTTTTCGAAAAAATAGTTAGAATGAAAATTTGGCTTCCATGAAAAAGAATTTCAAATCATGAATTAATAATTATGCGATTTTATCAAATTAATAATCTTATCAAAATTCTCCCTTTTGGAAGTAAAATTTGAAACCATCTTCTTAAGACTCTTAATTTTGGTCTTATTTTTAAAAACCTCATCATGATCTTCAATTAATGAAACTGAAACATCCCTATATTTAAATTCAAAATTAATCTTCAAAATTTAACTTATATCTTTAAAAATATCTACCTTAGTCCCAATATATTTCTTAAAATGATTTTTTGTAGGTATTATCCACTTTAATCATATAATCCTTCATCTCTTCATATAATGTAGAAATATTTTCCTCATCATCTAAAGAATAAGGATAGGTACAATATAAAGACATATTATTAAGGGATTATGTAATTATCATATCCATAAAAATGATTCATTTTTAGGAACATGATAATATAAACAAATTATCTTCCAACAGTTATTTCAATCTTAATGCAGGAAAAATGAGAATTCTTATCGCTATCCGATAGGCGGCCTCGATACAGAAGGATCAGTGTAATACCTCAGTCAGAGATTTGATGATCCTATGACATCTTGGGATTTTAGGTAAATATTCTCACCCTAAATTCATGATTTAAGTTTTTTGGCAGCCCCCCTTCAGGATGGATCAAAATCAATGTGGATGGAGCCTCTAAAGGCAACCCAGGCCCAATGGGTTGTGGAGCCATCTTCAGTAATCATCTGAATCAATTTCTCGGTTTCTTATATGGATCATGTGGTATTGTTACCTCCCTAGAAACAGAGATGCTCAGTGTCATTCATACGATCTCGTTTTCCAAGATGCACAACTGGAACAACATATGTATTGAAAGCGACTCCTCCACTACCGTCCAGGTAATCTAGAAGAGTACCATCCACCTAGCTTGGAAACTCACTTCCCACTGGATTGAATGTCTGAACTCTCTCTCTTACTTCAACTTCATTGCTACGCACGATTACCGGGAAGCAAACAGAGTTTCTGATGCCCTTGCCAACATTGGCGTTGATAAGGACACTACCTGGAGAGATGATCTTCCCCTTGAGTTTCTTCCTATTTATTTGCGGGATGTAAACAAAATGAATTATTTTAGACTTGTATAACCCATTTCTTTTTTATAATAAATTTTGTGTTTTGGTCTTTGACCAGAACACTACCTTTAAAAAAAACTCACACTCCAAGTATCCATCAGTTTTGAAACATTATTTTTTTTTATTTAGAAGATCTGAAATAATTCTCTTTTCATTAAATTATTAGAAAATATGCTTTGAAATGTCTATGATTCTTACATTCATAACATATAAAATCACTTTAATCCTTTCCATCACAACTTATATAATATTTATCTCTTCAGTACTTCAAGTAATCATTTTTAAAATTATGATTCTAAAATATCTGACTTGTTAGTTATGAAAATTATCCTTCAATAATCTCATTATCACTATAATAAAAACAATTATTAGATTTATTTTTATATGTTGGGGGATTTAATGTCTTAACTTTAGAATTAATATCTTTAAAATTCATAGTATCAAAATAAATTCAGTTCTTCCATTTCTATTTGTAAGCATCATGATTCAATATATTCTTATACTATAAAAAGTTTTGATAATACCATTATAAATCATCTTATAAATATGTTGATGGGATTTGGGTGATCATATAATGTTCTTGGTAATAGAAGAAAACCCATAATATGCTCAATCTATCATCAATAGAATCAAAATGATATAAATGAAGTATGTAAAACAAGCATAACTTCATCGCTATAACATTTATCTTTGCTGAACATGATGAAGTATGCTTGATTGGGATCACTTAAGAAACAACCAAAAGACTCTTTCCTTTAAGGGAATTACATTGGTCTTGGATACTCATTCTCAATGATATATCTCTTATTCTTTTAAGGTGTGCTAACACCTTACTCTATGAATATGAATAGTGGAATAAGAAATAAATATAGACTTGTATTAGGATTTTATATATAATATTATATACAAAATGGGGGGATTAAATCCATTTTATTTCATAAAATTAAAAGATTTAAAGCATCAACTACCATCTCATGGAAGCTATTATGTGTTACTATAACACACAACCCATTGAATATATGAAATTGTTGAAAAATTCAACCATTAATATCATTCATATGTAACCATAAATACATCAAACTATTGATAAATAAATAAAGAAAACCCATGTGTAAGATGTGGCATTATCCATGCACTCACATACTATATCATAACCCTCTTATACATTACTATAGAGGCTGAAAGAAGTATCCAAATGCTTCATATGATACGATCATATCATAACATATGATATGATCATATCATAACCTATGATATGCATTGTATATATATGATGAATTCTAACTCACAGAATATCATATAATACGATATCTATTATTTTAGTAAATTTTTTTAAATTTTCCACTTGCACTAAAATTTTATAAAGACTTTATAGATAACATCACAAGTTTTCATAAATCAATCCAAAAATATTTTTGGATACAGTTTATAAATTTTTTATTCATTTTGAAACAAACACTACAACATTGTGTTACCCACTTTAAACTATTTCTCTTATCTATTTTCATTTACATCTTTATTTGTGTGTATTTTGGGACTTCTGAGGATGGAGAGAATTTTATGGGGAAAATGAACTAAAGTTTATGGATGTATTTTTTTTTGAATTAATGGAGTCTGGGTATAAATGTGTTAAAGTATTTGTGGGGTTATCCCTAAGAACAAAGAACTCTAAGCTGGCTTGGGTTTTTTAGGAGAATATAGGATTTTCACTATTTTTGGGATAAATACACTTCATGTACCATTTACATGTCATATATTGGTCCCTTGATATATGTCATGAGTTTAGTTCAGAGTGTGTAAATATTACATGCTATGAAAAGTTTACATGTTGTGAAAAGTGTTCACATAATGTATTGGTTGTCGAGTAGATGTCATGAACCACTATAGGGAGTTAAAGGATCACAAGATATTAATATGTTTCAATACATGAAATGTTAAAATTGGTATTTTTAACTCAATGTTATTTTTTTCGATGTTTTTTGGGTTTTTTGGATTACACATCATGAAATAGGTTTTCATACCATGTAATTATCACAATCTGTGTTTTAGGGAACTATATGGATGATTTATTTTCTTATTTAGTTGTATCATCTTCTCTCTTGACTAAGGAGCTCTCCCATGTGCTTTTGGAGACCTCCACTACTTTTGGATCACTTTTTTAGATATTGATCTCCTTTTTGGTTATAGTTTATTTCTACTGATGAGTAATCCTTAAACTTCTTAATTTTTGTTGACCATGGTAACACCGTTATGTTGTGTTCTTGGATCCATTGTTCTATAATAATAATATTCTTGATCCTTTATAGATCCATTGTGAAATCTTCTTCCTGGGATAATCCTTTATTGGTTGTAGTGTGGAGGGTACATGTTCTTTGATGTTTTCATTACCTACCCTTTCTTCCATCTTCTTTGTTTGTGGGATGTGATTCCAAGTCATGATAATCAATATTGAAGAATCTATTGTTGATCTTGTGTTCCTTTTTGGTTGTTGGATCCCATTTCGGGTGTGCGTGACCTAAGTTTTATGTATGTGGTTCCGTCTATAGCCTATGTTGGATGAAATGTATTGCTCTGGTTTTTATAATTTTTTTATAAATGATTTAGCATGATTTATTTGTGTGTATGGAAATGGGTTTTTGAGAAAAGATGATTTTTCCTTTTTTTGGTAAAATAAAATGTATTTTAAAATAATTGTAAAACAGATTTCTATAATGGTTTTCAAATCATTATTGTGATGAAATGGTTTGGAAAATGTAGCACATGGGAAGCCTTGGGTACTTAAGTGGATGGTGTAGCTTAGGGCCATAGTCTATGTATAACTGGGGTGCTCACTCATGGGGTGTTCCTCTCCTTGGAATGATGTTATCTGTGATTCCATTTTTTATTGGATTTGATATAACATGTGATTCCTATTTTGATTTTATTTGACTGCTTTGATGTATAGGAAATTCTTTAAAACTTTTTTACCAAATTTATTTGGAACTTTGGAAAAGGGAAAATGTTTTACCATTCTTTTGAGATAATTTTTTTAACTATTTATCATTACTTGTTTATATTTAAAGTCGATAATTGTTCATATTTTTGTATAAATAATTGAAATGGAACACCTGGGTGGGATCCTTCTGATCCTATTTATCTTACACCATGTGCACCCCTTCGATGGTGCATAGACCTTTGTATGCCTTTTGATGCAAGGAAATTGAAGGTGCTGTATTGAGGCAAAAAGGTTTCAATTAGTCTGTCTATATAATTGGTGGTGAGATGGTGGGATTTTTCCCTTACTATCACATGGATTAGTAGTTTTGGTTTTAGTTTTCCTTTACTATTGTAATTGTATCTTGGAGATTGTTTAGCTAATTTTGAATTGTTTCACTTTTGTTGTTTCTATTTTTTATAAAATATATTTCTTGTTTACTCTTTCACTATTTATTTTCATTGTGTATCCATATATATGTCATGTTGTCTTCTTTGGGTTGGGTGAAATTGTTCACACTGGTTTTTGTTAATGTCTGGGTGCTAGTTTCTAGCCCATTGGGATCAAAAACACCCTTTGGGTATGTAGAAATTTGGTCTAGGTACTAGTTTCAGAGGGTATTTGAGTCAGGTTTGACAAAATTTGGTGTCATAAGGAGGTTGATCCTCAATATTCATTATCTTGGAAAATTTGGTAGATTGGAGACATGATTATTAGTACTTGTGAGGTAGGTTGTGGTGAGTGACTTTCCATCTCTTTCCACGACGAGACTCAAGTTACCATGGGATGTTGGTACGTGTGTCTCCTGTTTTGAGTTTTTGATCTTAATACCAGTTTTTTATTATGGTTTTCTAGTTTGAAATGAGATTATCTTGTTGTTTGATCATTTCTTCTATTTTGGTGTATAACAGTATGCCTCCGAGATGTCTTCCACAGGTTCCTCAGGAGTGTGTAGCAGATGATTCTAAAGGGAATATTATTTTATATCAGAATATTATCAAGGTTATTATGTGATAAGTTCATGCAATTGACAAAAATTTACCGCAAATCCAGAACACAATTATTGATGTACAATCAAGAGATGGAGGAGAAAGGGATAAATCATAGGAATTCTTATGCGATAAGTTACTATCCTTTAAGGGTGTGAATGAACTAAAAGAGGCAAAGGAATGGTTGGGAAAGATCAATCAGATCTTTGAATTCTTGGATACACTTGAGAGTATCAATGTGAAGTTTGTGGAATTATTAATCGAGAGTCCCAACAAACGATGGTGGGATTACATGGTATAAGAGGATAGACATGTGGGATTAGAATAAAAGGGTTTCAAAACCATCTTCTTTTAGTAGTTTTATCAAGTTTCACTGATGATGGATAATTCTCTAGAGTTCCTCTCCTTACAATAGGGAGAGTGTTCAATGTCATCATACACCAATTAGTTTTCAGTGATAGTTTGTTTTTCTCTATAGGTAGTAAATAATTACTAGTTGAAGGCTCAAAAGTACCAACAAGGTTTATGACTGGTATCAGATCATAGGTATTTATGATAAATATTTTGAACTAAATATATATGGTAGATAGGAAAATGATTATGGAGATTAATATAACAACTAAGGTTGGTTATTCTTCCCCTTATCTCCCACCCATTGGTAGCTTCGGTGGCACATAGGGGAGAAAGAGGAAGTGGCGTGATAATCAAATGATTAGTGGGGATGGTTCTCAGCAACATGATTCCTTTTCAACTTTTGTTATGGATATTTGTGTTCAACTAACTTTATATCAGTTTGAAAAGGTTGGGAATTCCAAACGCTCTTGTTCTGAACCTATGAAGATGTGTAATAACTCTGGGCACTATGGCCATCTATAGGTTTTCTATCAGGATATTTCTACATCTTATCATGATTAGGTATTATTAGATCCAAATGTTACTATGGTGAAGTAAAATGATTTAAAGACTAAAGGGTTCCAAACATAGGCCTTAGGAGTTAAGCACCATTATTTAGTAGATGAGTGTTTGAAGGAGGTAGATGCAGGTCCAGTGACAATGAGAGGTACCATATTTATTTCATCTTCAGTAGTGATTGATTTATTTGATATTAGTGCTTCCCACTCATTTATATCTAGTCATTTTATTGATATGTTTAAACTTCCAATTGAGCTCATTTTTTTATATATTTAACAACAACTCTTAGGAAGAGGAAAGAGTTGGGGGTTCAATGTCCTTTTTCGCTATCAAATCTTGATGCAAAGTTAGTATGTGATATTCTCGTTCTTGATTTGGATCTATTTGAAATCAACATTGAGATGGATTGGATTGTTTATAATCATTATGTGGTTGATTTATATTATAATCATGACTCATTTCTTATGGCTGATGGGATATCTTAGTTGTTTCAGGGAGACTAGGATCTGAGGTCTGGTCATGCAGGACCTTCTTACCCAGAGCTCAAGAGTTTTTTGCATGCTGTAGCCATTGATCCCAATGACGTTTCTTCAATTTTTGTTCTTCCTGCTCTTGTGTAATGCCCTGACCCTAGTTACCCAGAGTTGGTGCATTATTACATAACATTGGCATGATACAAGGAAATCATGTCCCGAAAGACCGGCCAGTTTAGTAGCCTTGGAAATACTAGATACATTCAAAAGTTTTACATTACATTATAAAATGAAAAGCTACAACAACATTGTTTCCATAGACCACACTCATATCCCCTAAAACCATCCCTACAGGTCAGTCATAAAATACTTTTTCACATCCTGGGAAAAATAAAACATAGAAAGGGGTGAGCTCAGATGCTCAGTAAGGATAACAATTTAGTGGAAACTTTCATAAATAAGCATAAACATTTAAGGCAATGTATAAGACTAAAAAAAATCCTTTTAAACTTGAAATTCAACATAATATGGAAAATATAAAATCAAATAATTCCATTTACTTATTCACATGGATATTCTACTAGTTGAATACTCACATGCAATATCAATAGCCACTTTCATAATGATGGAATTCATAATGACATACTTCATAACCACATAGTCAAGGCCTTGTGCCAAGACTACAAATAAGATTTTGTCAAGGCCATGTGCCAAGAAACTAGTTTGTCTCATGAGACCTACCGATGCATCGAGGAGCTATAGCAGGCTCCACCTATCACATACTAAGTTCAATGCATTCCTTATATGAAAAGGTTTAAACATAACATAAACATTCATATTAAAACTAGAATACGATATGTCAACAATTTTTGCATAAACCATGAATGGTGTAAAAATAACACATCCATATTCAAACATATCACAAAACCTTAAATAAAAAATGGATGTTTTTTATCATAATAAATCAACTTCAAATAAGCTTAAAATCCATCAAAGGATGTTGACATAGATGAAATCAAAACTTTTTTTAGAGAAATATCTCTTTCTATTTTGAAATCATTTAAAATTAATATAATTATAAAAGAAAACATTTATTTTGAAAATATTCTTATAAGATTTTAAGGTAATCTTCGACGATGTTATAATGGAGGAAAATAGCCGTACCTATCGTATAAGTTAAAAAAAACATTCTTACCTTAAATTTTATTGAAAAGGTCATAAAGTACCTTGTTTGGAAAATGACAGAAAGATTCCTTTCAAAAAAACATATAAGGTCAAATAAGGTTATAAATTAATTTACCCCATTATTTAGTAAAATTTAAAAATGTTTTGAAATACATTTTTAAGAAACATGGATGTGGATGATAAAGTGATCCCAGTGGATAATTACATATAAACAACCTCAGATAATGAAGAGATTGTAAAATTAACCCTTACCTTGTAATTTTACTTTATCGAGGGTAGGTTAACCTCCTTTATAATGGTTAAATCATTTTTATTAAATTATACAAGAACCATATACATAAATATTATATCATATAGGATCTTCTAATATTTCTTTGTTAATAATATTTTAGTATTATCATTGTTTCAGGTGTTAAATGATTCGTTTTACTTTATATTATTTGTTATGTGAGTCATATTTGTTATGGATGGGATGTATATTATTCATATTATAAATTATATCAAGTCTTTAAACATTATTTTTAATCATCAAATGAAAATTATTCTTGAATGGATACGATGGGGAATGAATCTCATCGCGTTCGTGGAGACGGTAATCCGTACGTACGCAGGAGCGACAATATCATTCTTTTGATATTAAAATAATATATAATTGGATGTAATATCATATATAAAATATAATTATCATGTTATATTTATTATTTGAATTATTTATACTCATTAGTATACCCATCCAAATGATTAAGTGTTTGAATAACAAACTACACCACGACATGGATACGCTAAGCCGTACGTACGCACGTATGGTGACATGTCATTCATAGGATGGATAAAATAATGAATATGGTTGTACCATATTTATAATAATATCATAGTATATATAAGATACTGGAGTTATTATTTTATAATGGAAAAAACAAAGAAAGAGGAAGTGGAAGAAGAAAAGAACATGAAAGAGGTGATGAAATATTTACCTCTTCTTCGGGTTCTTCCTTTTGATTTGATCAAAAGGGCTCCTTAGGTTGGATTTATGACTAAATTAAGGATTCTAGGATTAAGGTAGAAGAGTTGGTAGTATATTTGGGAAGGTTTGGGCTGATACTAATGGCTTTGAAGGTTTTAATTTTAGAGAAGGGGAAGTGCCCCTTTATAAGAGGGGTGGGGGCACCTTAGGAAAATATTGAAATATTATTTTATAATAAAATCATTTTCAGTTTATAATGGCTAAAAAATGATTTATTTATATGATAAGGTGGGTATGGGTCTAAAACTACTCAAAAAATAGGTTTTAGATAGGTTTTAATCACTATATTAACCTTATCTTCTAGATTTAACTCTTAGTTAATTAGTTTGACATTTACCACGTCTCTTTGTATTTTTATATTATATGGTTAATAAACTTACTATAAACTTCCAATAGAACCTAAAGTGGTTAATTAATGACATATATAATGTTATTTAAGACCTTTGTCCAAACCTTATATTTTTAGGAATATAATATCAATTAATAATATAATATTTGTTTTAAAAACTCTTTTATGTCAATTTTGAAACTATTTTCTATTTTGTTTTTGTTAAATTCCTAAAAGCGTTATTACTCCGAAAAAAATTAATTTAATAAATAAAAAAATGTCACATTAACCTATAAAATTATTTTATGGCATCAAAACTTTCAAATTATATTTATTTTAACATCTATAATACCATTTATTTGATTCTTTCATTAATAAGGAAAATACTGCATCACTATTGTGTTATAAATAAATTTAAATATTGAATGTATAAAATTTTTAAATAAAATACAATTATGTAGGAAATATATTTATCTTTATAATTAATATTTATAGTCTAAGAGATAACATATATAACCCTATTTAAAAATTGTTTTACTAAAAGATATATGCTTTTGTCATTTTTGTATTTACTTTAACTTAATTAATATAAAGTGTAATTATCACTTACAAGTGGCTCCATGGGGTCCCAAAATCAACCCAAGGATTCCAATGGTCGGACATGTATCATCCAATAGGGTTATAACACATGTTAGGGTAATTTAATATTATTATAATATTATTTTTTTACCCTTATTTACCAGATTTATCCATTAACCATGGTAAATAAAATATTTACCGAAGTAATTATTCAAAATGTATAAAAATAAAAGTTAACTATTTACATAATTTATACCTAATGATTATAAATATGGAATACATTTTTCTAAATTATAAACAAATAAGTGATAGAAATTAATTTAAAATTAATTCCCGTTGTCAAAACAAAAAGCGTGTTTTTAAGAAATAATAACTATCAAAAGATTGACACTTGCTTATATCTAGTTTAAATGTGAAATTATGTCCAATGACCAAAATTGGATTAAATGGTAAAAATATAATCTAATTATACTTAAAAACCACTCAATATTATAATTTATCACTATAAATTATTTTGATTAAAAAAGTTGTTTTTAATTAAAATTTAGTATTTTTCACTATTAATCAAAAACTGAATGTTTTCAGAAAAATACAAAAAATTCAACCTAAGATAATTTCTATATTCCAAACCCAAAAATAAAGTCCATTTTGAAATATAAAATTGATAAAAATTCACAAAGTGGGAATTACTATTCATAATGGCTAGTTTGATTGGTCGCGATGTGTCGGAATCTCGAAGTTGCGTACAATGCAAGATATTGCATTATTCAAAGGGAAACATACCATGGAAGCTTTTGGTGTTACATTCTCCAGTCCTTCAAATAATTTCATCCTCAAAATTTCTAGAATATTACTACATAAAAATATTCGGGTGGTTCTTCATCATATGTTCCTCGGGTTCCCACATTACCTCTTCCATCTTATAGATTCTCCATAGAACTTTTACCAGATGAGTCGTCCGGTTTCTCAACACTTGTTCTCTTGTATCAAGAACCTTGAGAGGATCATCTCAATAATAAAGATCAGGTTATAGTTCTAATTCCTCATTGGTAAGTATATGCATTGGGTCAGGCATATATTTTCTCAAAAGTGATAAGTGGAACACATCATGAAATTTGGAGAGACTTGGTGGCATTGCTAAACGGTAAGCTACAAACCCAATTAGTTATAGAATTTTGAAAGGTTAGATGTAACTGAGATTGAATTTTCCCTTCTTACTGAATCTTATAATTCCCTTCCATGGAGGTACCTTCAAGAAAACATGATCTCCTACCTGAAATTCCAAATCCTTCATTCGGTTATCAGCATAGCTCTTCTAACTACTTTGAGTTGCTTTTATGTGGGTTTGGATTACCTTCAACTTTTCCATCGTTTCCTCAAAAAGTTCTAGGTATATGAGTTTTCTTTCACCAACATCATCCCAACAAGTTGGTGTACGACATCTCTTTCCGTATAACGCTTCATATGGTGCCATCTGAATACTTAAATAGAATCTATTGTTATAGGAAAATTCTACTAGAGGTAAATATTGATCCCACAAACCTTGATGGTATTTCAAGAAAGATCTCAACATGTATTCTAAGGTTTGAATAGTCTATTTTGATTTTCCATCAGTTTGATGGTGGTAGACAGTGCTCAAACGAAGTTCAGTATCCAGGGATTTTTGAATACTTTTCCAAAATCTTGATGTAAAATGGGGATCACGATCAAAAGAAATCGATAGGGGTACTCCATGAAGTCTTAAAACTTCATTAATATATAGTCATTCTAAACTTTCAAGTGGTAAATCTTATCTTATAGCAAGAAAATGTGCTGACTTGGTAAGGCGATCAATAATGACCCATATTCCATCGTTCCTTCTAGGAGTCTTTGATTGTCCAATGAAAAAGTCCATCGTAATATTATCCCACTTCCACTCAGGTATGGGAAGAGTTTGCATGAATCCTCAAGGATGTTTCCTTCCAAATTTCACTTGTTAAAAAACCATACATCTTAACACAAAATCAGCAATCTTCTTCTTCATTTTGTCCCACCAAAAATGTTACTTCAAATCTCTATACATTTTGGTGCTCCCAGGGTGTATAGAGAAATTGGAGCTATGAGAATCATCCAAAAATTATCTTTTTAGATCAGGTATATCGGGAACACAAAGTATCTTCCCAAATTTCAAAATTCCATATTCATATACAAAGTCACTCAATCTCCCATTATTCACAGCTTTAATCTTATTTTGAAACTCCTCATCATTAGCCTAAGAACTTTTTATCATTTATAGTAAATATGGTTTGGAAACCATTTGAAAAAGCATTGATGTTTCACCTTCCATGGTTATTCCCATACCCATCTTTACTAGATCCATGTATATAGGATCCTTTTCAACTCTCATATTGTTCAAAACTCCATGATCATTTCTACTCAAAGCATCTGCCACCTTATTTGCCTTCCCCGGGTGGCAGTGTATAGTGAAATCATAATCCTTGAGTAGTTCAAGCCATCTCCTTTGCCTCATGTTGAGTTCTTTCTGTGATAAAATATACTTCAAACTCTTGTGATCGGTATATATCTCACATTTTCACCATAGAGATAATGTCTCCATATCTTAAGAGCAAATATTAATGCTGGTAACTCAAGATCATGAGTAGGATAGTTTTTCTCATGAATTTTTAGCTGTCGTGATGCATATGCAATGACTCTATCTTTCTCAATAAAGACACAACCAAGTCCTTTCTTTGAAGCATAACTATAAATAACAAACCCGTTATTCCCCGATGGTAGATTCAATATAGAAGCATTGACTAATATTCTCTTCAATTATTCAAAAACATTCTTCACACTCTTTTGTCCAAACAAATTTAACCCCTTTACGTGTGATCTTGGTTAATGGGTTTTCCAACCAGGCAAAATTTTGGATGAAACACTGATAATACACTACTGGAAAAGTACCCTATACCAAAGGTTTGGAACCATTGGTATAGGCATCCAAAACGTTGGTATATCCTATACCAACGGTTTAGAGGACCATGGCCAAGTAAGCCATGATGATAGGTCTATACCAACAATTTTGGTAAAATCGTTGGTATATACCTATACCAACGGTTTTGAAAACTGTTGGTATAAGTAATATGAAAATCTATACCAAAGGTTCCATAAAACCATTGGTATATATATTTCAAAAAAAACATTCGGTGGAATTTGATCCCAGGACCTCTAGTTTATAATTGAACGACGTAACCACTAACCTAACATGACTTTTGTGAATATAATTTCATAAATATATATATGTATTATCATAATTATTTTAAATTTTGATTTATATAATGTTCTCGGTAAGAAGGTTTGATAAAAAATAAAAGGACCTATACCAACGATTTTGGCCAAACCGTTGGTATAGGTTCAAATTAATGAACTATACTAACAGTTTCGCCAAAACCGTTGGTATAAGTCATATTTCCATTAGTGATAACCTGGTATACCAATAAAACTGCATACCTCAGTTATACTCGTCGGTGCTGGACATTCTTGGATTTTCTTGGTCTTTGAAGGATCAATAGAGATTCCATCCTTAGAGAAAATATGGACAAGAAAAGAAGTATCTTAAAGCCAGAATTCACACTTGCTAAACTTCCCATACAATTCATTTCTTCTTAGAGTCTTCAGGATAATATGAAAGTGATTTTCATGATCTTTGTAGCTCTTGGATTATACCAAGATATCATCAATAAATACTAATACAAAGTCATCATGACATTCCTTGAAAACTATATTCATTAGATCCATGAAGACAGAGGGTGCATTAGTCAATCAAAAAGGCATTACTGTAAACTCATAATGCCCATACCTAGTTCGAAATTCCATCTTTATAATGTCTTCCTTCTTCTCACACAACTAATGATATCCATATCGAAGGTCAATCTTTGAAAAATATTTAGCTCCATGAAGTTGGTTGAATAAGTCATCAATGCAAGGTAGGGGATACTTGTTATTTATCGTTATAGCATTGATCTCCCTGTAGTCAATTCAAAATCTCATAGATCCATATTTATTCTTAACAAAAAGGATAGGGGATCCCCATGGAGAAACACTAGGGTGAATAAATCCCTTATTACTCAATTCCTCTAGTTGTTTCTTTAGTTCCACTAATTCCACAGTGGCCATTCTATAAGGGGTATTCGATATGGGCCTTGAACTTAGAATTAAATCAATAGAAAACTCAATTTCTCATTCTGGAGGATGTCCAGGTAAATATTCTAGAAACACATCAACATATTCTTGCACAATAGGTATATCTTCTATTTGAACATTCTTTTACTCACCCACAGTTATTTCATTCTATTCCTCCACAATATTTGAATTTAGTTGAGCTATTGGGGGTGGATCTAGATAAGAATCAGGTGGTGACAATTTTTCTCTAAAGATAAGGTGTTCTTTATCATCATCATACAAAATTGTAACCTCCTACTTCTTACAATAAATTTTTGCATCATGGTCTGAAAGACAATCCATACTGAGGATTATATCAAATTCAATCATGGGTGTGATGATGAGATTAGCAGAAAAAGAACATTTATATGCCCTAATGGGGACTGATTCACAAAACTTTATTTCAATGATAATTCCCTTAGAAATTTTGACTGACAACTCCCCTGTTAAATCAAATTGGAAATACCTAATTTTCTTAGAAAACTGGGAAAATATGAAACAATGCGATGATCCAAAATCAAATAAAGCATCTGCTAAACTTGAGTAAATAATTAAATTACCTGCCAACACATCTTTTGGAGCTTCAACCTCAGCAGTAGTGATAACATAATCTTTTCCTTAATCCCTTGGCCTTTTCTGATGTAATTTTCCTTGGCCCCTAGGACATTAATTTTCATAATGCCCCCTTTCTCTATAATTGTAGCATTCAACATTGACAACCTCTTTCATCCCCTTGAAATCACGAGCTTGGTGGCCTTTTTCACCACACTTGTAATAGACTCCCAATCCCTTCAGGAAAGTACTGGGGTATTTCTTCCCACATTTACTGCAGGATGGATAATCAAATTTTCCCTTCTTCCCCTTATTTCCATTTCCAGAGTGCTCAGCAGATCTCTTCTTCTCTTGCTTTGCTTTAAAGTCATAAGACTTAGAGAATTCGTTTTCTGTCTTGATAGCACATGAGACGATGTCTTCGTATAACAAGAAGGATTGTGAGACTAATTCTCAATGAATAAATGGTTTTAACCCATCAAAGAAATGATCAATATTACTTCTTGGATTACGTATATAATCTGCTGCATGCCTTGATAACCTTTTAAAGTTAGCTTCATACTTTGCGACATTATCATCCTCTTTTTTTCTTAGACTCAGAAATTACCTTTCCATATCTACTCAATGGTCACGAGGAAAGTATTTTTCTAATAAAAGTTCTTTAAACTCCCTCCATTACATATTTGATACATCATCATCTTCCTTTTTGTTTTGAATCAATGACTACCATTGATCAACATCTCTAGTGAGGCGGTAAATTTCCATGACAACCTTTTCCCTTTAGCTACTCCCCAAGGTGTGGAATATTTTCTCTAAGGAATTTATCCATTGATCAGCTACTAATGGATTTGTACTCCCATTTAATGTTGGTGTTTTTTTCCTCATGAAGAGATCTAACATTGATCCTCCACACTGTGGATCAGGGTGCTTCATACGGGTAAGGTTTTTATTCATAACCTGAGTGAGTTGTCTCAGTACGGTGATAAGCTGATCAGCACCAGTTTCTTCACCAACTCCACTATAATTATCTTGAGTAGGAGGGAAATCCCTACATGGATTACATGTATTGATACAGTTTTCATTCCTTCCACTAGGTTCCATTTTTAAACAATGGCATAAACTAGATTAGTTTATGAATCGAAATACATAATTCCAAACTTGTAAAACACTTAACATAAATTGAAAAGTTTATAAATATAATCCATAATAGTAAAAATGTTTTCTTTGAGGAAGTATATACTCACAAACCCTTCATAATGATTTTTAAAGAAAATGGGAATTTTCCTAAGTATATCCCCCGGGATTGTCGAAACCAAGGGTGTAGTAAGGCCCGTTGTCCTGCACCAGTTCCTGTTCGAGTCTAGCTCAAAGTGGTGTTTTCGGGTTTTACCCCTAGGTACATCTGTGCCAGAGCCACTTATACCTGCTCGTATCCAGACATGGATGTATTTCTTGGAAAAATCACAAAATCTCTATAATACCAAAATTCTAGGAAGTTCTTCTATACTAATCCTCAAATTCTATCTTAGGGTAATGTGCTCTAATTAGAGTTTATCTAAATCTAGATTCCAAGGTTTTTACTAAAATTTCTCTGATACCAACTGTAACACCCTGACCCTAGTTACCCAGAGTCAGTGCATTATTATATAACATTGTCATGATACAAGGAAATCATGTCCTGAAAGACCGATCAATTTAGTAGCCTTGGAAATAATAGATACATTCATAAGTTTTACATTACATTATAAAATGAAAAACTACAACAACATTGTTTCCATAGACCGAACTCATATCCCATTATACTATCCCTGCAGGTCAGTCATAAAATACTTCTTCACATCCTAGAAAAAATAAAACATAGAAAGGTGTGAGCTCAGATGCTCAGTAAGGATAACAATATAACATAAAATTTCATAAATAAGCATAAACATTTAAGGCAATGTATAAGACTAAAACAAAATCCTTTTAAACTTGAACTTCAACATAATATGGAAAATATAAAATCAAATAATTCCATTTACTTATTCACATGGATATTATACTAGTCGAATAATCACATGCAATATGAATATCCACTTTCATAATGATGGAATGCATAATTCCAGACTTCATAACCCCATAGTCAAGGCCTTGTGCCAAGACTACAAATAAGATTTTTTCAAGGCCTTGTTACAAGACACTAGTTTGTCTCATGATACCTACCGATTCATCGAGGAGCTATATCAGGCTCTACCCATCACATACTAAGTCCAATGCATTCCTTATATGAAAAGGTTTAAACATAACATAAACATTCATATTAAAACTAACATACGATATGTTAGTAATTTATCCATAAACCATGAATGGTGTAAAAATAACACATCCATATTCAAACATATCACAAAACCTTCAATACAATATATAATTTTTTTATTATAATAAATCAACTTCAAATAAGCTTAAAATCCATCAAAGGATGTTGACATAGATGAAATCAATTTTTTTAGAGAAATATCTCTTTCTATTTTGAAATAATTTAAAAGTCATATAATTATAATAGAAAACATTTATTTTGAAAATATTCATATAAGATTTTAAGGCAAGATTTGACGATGATATGACAACGGAAAATAACCGCACCCACCGTATAAGTTAAAAAAACATTCTAACCTTAATTTTGTCGAAAAGGTCATAAAGTACCTTGTTTGGAAAACAACATAAAGATTCCTTTCAAAAACATATAAGGTCAAATAAGGGTATAAATTAATTTACCCCATTGTTTAGTAAATAGTAAAAATGTTTTGAAATACATTTTTAAGAAACATGGATGTGGATGACAAAGAGGTCCCAGTGGATAATTACGTATAAACAACCTTGGATAATGAAGAGATTGTGAAATTAACCCTTAACTTGTACTTTTCCTTTGTTGAGGGTAGGTTAACCTCCTGTATAGTGGGGAAATAATTGTTATTAAATTATAAAAGAACCATATACATAAATATGATATCATATAAGATCTTCTAATATTGCTTTGTTAATAATATTTTAGTATTATCGTTGTTTCGGGTGTTAACTGATTCATTTTCATTTATATTATTTGTTATGTGAGTCATATTTGTTATGAATGGTATGTATCTTATTCATATCCCAAATTATATCAAGTCTTTAAACATTATTTTTAATCATAAAATGAAAATTATTCTTGAATGGATACGATGGGGAATGAATCTCATCGCGTTCGTGGAGACGGTAATCCGTACGTACGCAGGAGCGGAAATATCATTCTTTTGATATTAAAATCGTATATAATTAGATGGAATATCATATATACAGAATAATTATTATGTTATATTTATTATTTGAATCATTTATACTCATTATTATACCCATCCAAATGATGAAGTGTTTGAATAACTAACTACACCACGATGTGGAGACGGTAAGCCTTGCGTACACACGTATGGTGATATGTCATTCATAGGATGAATAAAATAATGAATATGGTTGTACCATATTTATAATAACATCAAAATATATATAATATACTGGATTTATTATTTTAGAATGGAATCAACAAATAAAGAAGAAGTGGAAGAATAAAAGAACTTGAAAGAGGTGATGAAATATTTACCTCTTCTTCAGGTTCTTCCTTTTGATTTGATCAAAAGGGCTCTTTAGGCTGGATTTATGACTAAAGGAAGTCCTATAGGATGAATAGAGGAGAGTTTTGAGGATATTTGGTCATGGGTTGGCCGAGACTAATGGCTTTGAAGGTGTGAATTTGAGAGAAGGTGAAGTGCCCTTTAATAAGAGGGGTGAGGGGCACCTTAGGAAAATATTGAAATATTATTTTATAATAAAATAATTTTCGGTTTATAATTGATAAAAAATAATTTATTTTGAGGATAAGGTGGGGATGGGTCGAAAACCACTGAACCAATAGGTTTTAGATAGGTTTGGGTCACTATATTAACCTTATATTCTAGATTTAACTCTTAGTTAATTAGTTTGACATTTACCATGTCTCTTTGTATTTTTATATTATATGGTTAATAATGTCACGACCCGCCCTCGGGGTCCGTGCCGTGACTACCCCAAGCCCGCCTTCCATAGGCCAGGGGCTGGCGACTAGCACCAAGGCGTAAATCCCGGTAAAAAGGGAAGACATTGCCTTTGTAAAGTAAATAAACACCTCAGAGTAAGCAAGCGGAAAGTAAACACTAAGCAAAAGCAGAGTACAACTGAAAGTGCGGAAAAGTAAATGGGCCAGTATACAAACCCAAACTGAAAGTAAAGTACAACTCGAAAGGGAAAACAGAAACTGAAAAGTAAAAGCCGCTACACCGAGCTGTCCACTGGAAATCCCACCTGAAGGGTGGGTACAGATAGCTCCACTGCCCCACGGGTCCCGCCGTCCGCTCCGAGCACGTCCTGCCCAGTGGTCCACCTCCAGGTACCGTCCTGCTCTGCAAGCCTCAGCTAAGATCAACGCTGTCCGTCGTCTGCAACCAACACAACGTAGTGCGGGCAAAGCCCGTGCAGGGGTGAGTATAAGCTACTCAGTAGGGACCCCGAGACCCCTGAAGGTCTCTCAAATCCACAAAGGATAAACCATGAAGAAAGGTACAATCACGAAGTAACAACCGACACTGCTTAGGTATATGCCCATACATATACCTAAGTCATCAATTTCAAATACGCACCAACCTCCGAGCCCAAGTACAACTCAGTCCACACAGGAAAGTAAACGTATTCCACACAAGAAAGCAAAACGTAATCCACACAGGATTGCACAACACAATCCACACAGGAAAGCAATAGGATTTAGCTCACACAAGTATACTTCTTCAAGGACGATAAAGATGATCTCTGATCCATCTAAGTCGTCGGACCCATGAAGGATCGATAGGTAACTAACCCCCGCAAAAGACCCACACAGGATCGGGCCCACGTAGGACCTGTAGGCGCTGGTTCACATAGGACCGCTGAGCGCAAAGACCCACACAGGATCGGACCCACACAGGATCGGGCCCACACAGGACCTGTAGCACTGATCCACGTAGGATCGCTGAGTGCTGTAGTCGTCGTCGTCGAATCCACACAGGATCTCTGTACTGTCGTCGTCGCAGTCACAGTAGCAGTAGTAGCAGTAGCAGTAGTCACAGTCACAGTCGCAGTAACAGTCGCAACCAGCACTAGGGTTCCCGCACACAGCAAGCTCGTTCGGAGGGTCCGCTCCACGAGCCGAGAGGCTGATACATCAACTGTCACAAAGTCCAGAGTTGATGTATCCAAAAGTTTCGTATCGTCAACAGGAACTCAACGCAACAGACGACGCGTCGATCGGACGCCCGGTCTGAGAGTTATTGGCATTTTCGTCCCCGGGGCCCGGTTGGTTTTTAAGGAAAAACCAACCCGACCGTACTCCACCTGCGTCCAAACCTCGGGCGGAGCATGCCAAAAGAACCGTCTCACTAAGAGGAACATAACAAAGCTGACGGTACGTCAATCGGACGTCCGTAGCTCAAGATATGAGCGTTTCCACTCCGAAGGCCCGGTTGGTTTCGTGAACGAACCAACCCGGCCAAACTCAAAGTGTTCCGAAACCTTGAGTGCGATATACTGAAACGGCCGTCTCGATCCAAGGATCGCGTTGCCGCAGACAGTTCGTCAATCGGAGGTCCGTGGCTCAAGTTATGGCCAAAAGACCGAAACTGATTCGAAACGGGGGGGTCCGGGTCCGGGCCGACCCGGCCCAACCCCCCCTGGGTCGGCCCGAACCGGGTCGACCCGACCCGGGTCCGACCCTGCCCGGCCGGCTGGCGGCGCGGTGGCGCGGCGGCGCGGCAGCCTGGCGGCGCGGCGGCCTAGCGCCGCACGGAGGTAGCGCGCGGGGGGGGGGGGGGGGGGCAAAGCCCCCCGCTTCTTGGAGTGGCGGCGCGGCATAAGTGCCGCGCCCTTTTGGAAACCGGCCCCCCTCGTGGGGGCCTGCTTGATTAAACCGGGGGGCCACCTGCCCCCCCCGAAGGAAACCGCTCCCCCTCTTAAATGAGGGGGGTTTTAGAGCTGGCCGGGGGAATTTATTTCCCCCGGCCTTTGACCTTCTGGCCGGTCATCTGCCGGCCGGTTTTCTCCAACGGGACCGGAAAACCGGTCCCGTTTCCGGCTTCTGACGCCGGCGGCCCGGCCGCCGGTCTTCTCGTCTCGCCGCGGCCCGGAACCGGCCGCGGTGTTCGTCGTCCGGCGCGGTGCGACGGCACCGCGCCCCTCCGCCGCGCCTTTGATTTCCTTCAACGCGGCGCGACGGCGTCGCGTTCTTGATGATTCTTCCATGGCGTGGCGCGACGGCGCCGCGCAATAAAATTCGGGCGAATATCCGCATGGTGCGACGGCACCACGCCACCTTGATTCATCCGCAATATAAAACATCAAGAACGAAGGAGGGGGTTCGGCCGTGTTCATGCGGTCCGGCCCCCTCACGTTAAACAATAACACTTATTTAAAATCCTTACGTTAGTCATGCAAGATCCAAGAACAAGGATAAATAAATAAACAAATAACAACAACCCCTACCTTGGGTATAGGTTCGAAGATTTGTCAACGTCCCGCGGAAGACAACGTCGCGGACGTCGGGCGTCGCGGTAGTCGTTCGTCAAATCCGATGACGAAGAGGTACGTCCGAAGAGGTACGTCGTTGGCGAATCTTCGTATGCCGACGAAGGGAGTCCGAGGAGGAAGCGGCGTTCCCTTTCGTTGACACGGAAGACGAAGAAGAGAGGAGCGGCATTCTTCGTCGGAGATTGAGCGTTCTTCGTCAAGCTTGAGCGTTCTTCGTCAAAGTTTGAAGAAGAAAGAAAAGCTCTCAAATCCTCACAAGATGGTTAAAGAGTTATAACCCAACAAAATAAGATAAGAGCTTATTTTATTCACAAAATTAACAAAATAATTTCAAAGGTTTGAAATTCAAAAAGGATAACTCCAAAATTAAATTACAATTGTCATGTCATTTAAAGAGGGGTTAAGGGAGTTTGAGAGAGAAGAGGAAAAGTTTAGGGTTCGTGTGGGCCCCACCACACTTAATCCTCTCAAGGGAGGTTAAGTGGGTGTGGGTACCACCCCTAACTTCCTTTGAGAGAAGTTAACCAACACGTTTAAATAAAAATTTTTAATCCAAAATTTTTATTTAACTTATTCTAAACTCCCAAAAACTAACTCTCAACCCGAAATAAACGCAACCTTGAAAAAGGTCTCCTTAAGAGAATATCGGCGCTGCGAGTTCATCGGTGCCCTCGGATTTCAATTCCGAGCACCGGATCAAAAGTTAGAAATTCCCGCTCGTTCGTTCACTGAACGTACCCGAGCCAAACTTCGGAAATTGATTCTGGGCACTCCGGGCCTCGGAATCAGGTGCCGTCAGAAACCGCGCTCTTGTAAAATTCCAAAGAAAATTAAGAAAAAAATTTCCCTTGAATTTTACGGGTCTTTACATTACTCCCACCTCAGGGCTTTACGTCCCCGTAAAGATACATCAAAAACTAGGGAAACAAATGAGGGTACTGAGCACGCATCTGAGCCTCCCGCTCCCATGTGCTCTCCTGGAGATTCCCGTGCTGCCATCTGATGCGCACAAGAGGAATCAATCACCCACGCAGGACCCGCTCCTGTCGATCCTCTATCTCCACTGGGACCTCCGTAAAAGTCGCCCCATCATCAACGTCAAGCTCCCCATGGTCAATGATGTGCGTCGGGTCGTGCACGTATCTCCTCAGCTGGGATACGTGGAAGACGTCGTGCACCCAGTGCAACTGAGGTGGCAGAGCCAGGCGATAAGCCACCTCGCCAACCCTGCTGAGGACCTGGAAGGGTCCGATGAAGCGCGAAGATAACTTGCCGCCTCGGCCAAATCTCCGAATACCACGTCGAGGTGAGACCCGCAAGAAGACGTGGTCGCCATCCTCGAACTCCAGTGGCCTCCACCTCCTGTCAGCATATGACTTATGCTGGCTCTGAGCTGTCCTCATCCGCTCCTGGATGACCTGGACCTTCTCTGTCATGGCCTGGACCATCTCCGGTCCCACCAGTGCTGACTCCCCTGGGTCTGTCCAGCACAAAGGAGATCTACAAGGTCGGACGTACAATGCCTCGTACGGTGCCATCCCGATGGTGGAGTGGTAGCTGTTGTTGTACGCAAACTCCACCAAGGGTAGATGGTTCTCCCAGCTGCGACCATAGTCGAGGACACATGCGCGGAGCATGTCCTCGAGAGTCTGAATGGTCCTCTCCGTCTGACCATCCGTCTGAGGGTGAAAGGCTGTGCTCAGACGTAGCTGCGTCCCGAACGCCTCCTGCAACCCCTTCCAAAGCCGGGAAGTAAAGCGAGCATCTCGATCGGAGACGATAGATGATGGCACACCGTGGAGCCGCACAATCTCCTAAACGTAGAGACGTCCCAAGCTCTCCACTGAGCCCTGCTCTCTGATGGGTAAGAAGTGTGCCGACTTGGTGAGTCGGTCAACAATCACCCAGATGGAGTCGTGACCTCTAGAAGTACGTGGTAGTCCAGTCACTAAGTCCATAGATATGCCATCCCACTTCCACTCTGGGACCTCCAAGGGCTGTACCAAGCCTGCTGGTACCTGATGCTCTGCCTTCACCTGCTGGCAGGTGAGGCATCGAGAAACGAACTCTGCTACTGTCTTCTTCATGCCCGGCCACCAGTGCTGTCGTCTGAGGTCCTGGTACATCTTTGCCACTCCAGGATGTACCGCCAAAGGAGAAGTGTGAAACTCTCTCAGCACTTCCTCTCACAAAGCGACTGGTACCATGGTACGTCCTCTGAAAAGGATGTCGTGCTCTACTCCAAGGGAGAAACCATCAGGTGCCTATCCCGAGGATATCTGTGCACGCCGTGTCTGACAGTCAGCGTCCCCACGCTGTGCCTCCCTGACTCGCTGCAGTAGTGGAGGAGTGACTGTGAGAGACTGAAGGAAGGCTGCTCCATCCCTATCCACGAAGGATATCTGCAAAGAGGCTAGCTGCTCCGTCGCCTCCTCAAGTAGCTGAATGCCCGTCCTCCTGCTGAGGGCATCAGCTACTACATTCCCCTTCCCAGGAGTATAGACTATCTCAAAGTCATAGTCCTGTAGGAACTCGAGCCATCGCCGCTGTCTCAGGTTCAGGTCCTTCTGCGAGAAGATATACCTGAGACTCTGATGATCGGAAAAGACTGTAAAGCGCTCGCCCATCAGATAGTGTCTCCATGTCTTCAGAGCGAAGACCACTACTGCTAACTCCAGGTCATGGGTAGTGTAGTTCTGTTAATGCAACCTCAACTGTCGTGATCCAAAGGCGATCACTGCCCGCTCCTGCATCAGAACACATCCGAGTCCGGTCCCTGATGCATTGCAGTAGACTACGTACCCTACTCCCTCCTCGGGCAACCTCAAGATAGGTGCGCTAGTCAATCTCTGTCTCAGCTCCTGGAAGCTCTGCTGACATCTGTCTGACCACACGAAGGGTTTCCCCTTCTTCGTCAAAACTGTGAGTGATGCCGCAACTCTAGAGAAGTCTGGCACGAATCTCCGATAGTATCCAGCTAGTCCCAAGAAACTCCGAACCTCAGTCACGCTCCTGGGTGGCTCCCATGCTAACACAGCCTCAATCTTCGCGGGATCCACTGCAACTCCCGCCTCAGAGATAACGTGTCCCAAGAAGTGGACCTCACGTATCCAGAACTGGCACTTCGAGAGCTTACCATAAAGCTGGTGCTCTCGGAGTGTGTCTAGTATAACTCGCAAGTGATAGGCGTGCTCCTCCTCTGTCGTAGAGTAAATCAGAATGTCGTCGATGAAGACCACGACAAACCGATCTAGGTATGGCTGAAAGATCCTGTTCATGAGAGCCATGAACACTGCTGGAGCATTGGTTACACCGAATGGCATAACCAAGAACTCATAGTGGCCATACCGACATCTGAAGGCCGTCTTCTGCACATCCTCGTCTCTGACTCTGAGCTGATGATAGCCTTACCTGAGGTCTATCTTTGAGAACCACCGTGATCCCTTGAGCTGATCGAAGAGGTCATCAATCCTCGGTAGCGGATACTTGTTCCTCACTGTCACCTGGTTCAGGCGACGATAGTCAACACAAAGACGCAAGCTCCCGTCCGCCTTCTTGGCGAACAAAAACGGGGAAGCCCAGGGTGAAACACTGGGTCGGATGAACCCCTTGCCCTGCAAGTCCTCCAACTATACCCGTAGCTCTCGAAGCTCGGAGGGGGCCATCCGATATGCTGGAGTGGATATCGGGGCTGTCCCGGGGTACAAGTCAATATAAAAGTCTACCTCTCTGCGAGGAGGTAGCCCTGGAACGTCGTCGGGAAAAACGTCCGCAAACTGATCCACCACTGCAGGAAAACCAGGACTCCGCACGTCAACTGCTCCAAGGAGGAGGCTAGCTAACTGATGAGTAATGGGCTGTCCTCTCCTCTGCGGAAGTCCTACCTGTGCTACTAAGGCTCCCTTCTCGCCAGTGAAGGTGAACCTACTCCCGTCGGTGCGTACACATCGCACCTTGCGCCTAAAACAGTCAATCTTTGCATGGACCGTAGATAGCCAATCCATGCCCAAGATGACGTCGTAAGGCCTCGACGCTGCTACAAGAAGATCCCAGCCGAATCTCTCGCCTCCTAGAGTAAGCTCACACTGCCGGCACCAGTGCGTAACCGTCGAGTCTGCTCCCGTAGGAGTCTCTAGCCGTAAGGATCGAGCCAACGGCTCTGTCGGAATCTCCGAGCTCCGAACAAGGGCAGCGGCTATGAAAGAGTGACTCGCTCCTGTGTCTATAAGAACTGCAGCAAGGGTGGAATAGACACAGATAGTACCTAGAATCATCTCGGGTGCGCCGTGGTCATAGGCCTCTGCTGCCTGGAGCTGTGCCTGTCTCTGCTCGCCAGCTCCCTGTGGTCGGGGTGGACCTCCTGATGGTGGTGGTGGAAGAGCCTCAAAGCGTCGCCCACCACCGGCTGCTCGTCCAGCTCCTCTGCCTCATCCGCCACCTCCCTGCGGACCGCCACGGTCGACCCTCTACCTCTGCCTCGGTGGTCCCTCAACTGTCTGCTGCTCCTCGGCATGGCGGGTCGGGCAGTCACGAGCCATGTGGCCCTGCCCGCCGCACGAGTAGCACTGTCTGCCTCTCGAAAGACTGGCTCCTCGCTGTGTGCCCCGCACTGCTGAGCCAGTGCCCTGAGGTCGTCTGCCCGAAGGTCTGGTCTGGCTGGACCCCTGAGTCATCCGTCGACTGCCTGCTGCAGATGACTCTGCCACGTGCCGCCCTGCGGTGGGTCGCTGCGCTGGTGTAGACTCAGCAAGGAAGCTCTCGATCAGAAGGGCCCACTCCAGTACTCCTGTCTGAGTCGGTATGCTGAGGGAGATCAGCGATGCCCTGATCTCGTGTCTCAAACCCTGCTCGAAGGTCCGGGCCCAGAAGAATGGGTCCCGTACCATGTCAGTCGAGTAGCGCAAGAGATCGGTAAACCTCGCCGAGTACTGAGCGACCGTCATGCTGCCCTGCCACATCTGAAGAAGCTCCTAGATACGCACCGCACGAAGGGTGGCTGGGACGAACTCCGAGCAGAAGATGCTCTCAAAGTCCGTCCAAAGTAGAGATGCCTCATCGTGCACCTGGAGCATCAAAATCCACCATCGTCCTGCTGCTGCGTGTAGTAGGCTCGCAGCGAGGATCACCATGAGGTCTGCTGGTGTCCTCACTAGCCTAAACATTCGTACCACTGCCTCCAGCCAGTCCTCTGCTGCCTGGGGATCCATCTCCCCGCGAAACCTGGGCGATCGCTGGCGCTGAAACTCATGCAGTGCGCTGAGGCGACGTGCATCGTCAGCGGCTGGTGCTGGAAGCATCGGGGGCTCGGCGGGTAGAGCTACCGCCGGTGCCACTGCTGACAAAGGGCCCTGCACCGAGGCCTCGTCGCTCGGTGGGCTGTCGTCACGCTCGACTCTCGGAACCCTAGCTGGCTGTCGTCGTGGGGCCATCCCGAAAAGGAAACAGGTGCGCCACGGTCAGAACAGTATACCTGGTGAGCTGATATAAGTAATCACAAAGAAAACTTTGAAACACACACGCAATCAATGTTTTCGTGCATTAAGTCGGAAATCAGAAGTCAGGGTCCTGGTGTACGGATACGTCGGCCGCTGCACCAACACTGGACTCCCTGGACTGATAACCACACTTAATACGCTATACATTATTGCTTCACATAGAAAAGATCAGAGTTCGCGGTAGAACCGAACTCCTTTGATACCAATTTGTCACGACCCGCCCTCGGGGTCCGTGCCGTGACTACCCCAAGCCCGCCTTCTATAGGCCAGGGGCTGGCGACTAGCACCAAGGCGTAAATCCCGGTAAAAAGGGAAGGCATTGCCTTTGTAAAGTAAACAAACACCTCAGAGTAAGAAAGCGGAAAGTAAACACTAAGCAAAAGCAGAGTACAACTGAAAGTGCGGAAAAGTAAATGGGCCAGTATACAAACCCAAACTGAAAGTAAAGTACAACTCGAAAGGGAAAACATCAACTGAAAAGTAAAAGCCGCTACACCGAGCTGTCCACTGGAAATCCCACCTGAAGGGTGGGTACAGATATCTCCACTGCTCCACGGGTCCCGCCGTCCGCTCCGAGCACGTCCCGCCCAGTGGTCCACCTCCAGGTACCGTCCTGCTCTGCAAGGCTCAGCTAAGATCAACGCTGTCCGTCGTCTGCAACCAACACAACGTAGTGCGGGAAAAGCCCGTGCAGGGGTGAGTATAAGCTACTCAGTAGGGACCCCGAGACCCCTGAAGGTCTCTCAAATCCACAAAGGATAAACCACGAAGAAAGGTACAATCACGAAGTAACAACCGACACTGCTTAGGTATATGCCCATACATATACCTAAGTCATCAATTTCAAATACGCACCAACCTCCGAGCCCAAGTACAACTCAGTCCACACAGGAAAGTAAACGTATTCCACACAGGAAAGCAAAATGTAATCCACACAAGATTGCACAACACAATCCACACAGGAAAGCAATAGGATTCAGCTCACACAAGTATACTTCTTCAAGGACGATAAAGATGATCTCTGATCCATCTAAGTCGTCGGACCCACGAAGGATCGATAGGTAACTAACCCCCGCAAAAGACCCACACAGGATCGGGCCCACGTAGGACCTGTAGGCGCTGGTTCACATAGGACCGCTGAGCGCAAAGACCCACACAGGATCGGACCCACACAGGATCGGGCCCACGCAGGACCTGTAGCACTGATCCACGTAGGATCGCTGAGTGCTGTAGTCGTCGTCGTCGAATCCATACAGGATCTCTGTACTGTCGTCGTCGCAGTCACAGTAGCAGTAGTAGCAGTAGCAGTAGTCACAGTCACAGTCGCAGTAACAGTCGCAACCAGCATTAGGGTTCCCGCACACAACAAGCTCGTTCGGAGGGTCCGCTCCACGAGCCGAGAGGCTGATACATCAACTGTCACAAAGTCCAGAGTTGATGTATCCAAAAGTTCCGTATCGTCAACAGGAACTCAACGCAACAGACGGCGCGTCGATCGGACGCCCGGTCTGAGAGTTATTGGCATTTTCGTCCCCGGGGCCCGGTTGGTTTTTAAGGCAAAACCAACCCGACCGTACTCCAACTGCGTCCAAACCTCGGGCGGAGCATGCCAAAAGAACCATATCACTAAGAGGAACACAACAAAGCTGACGGTACGTCAATCGGACGTCCGTAGCTCAAGATATGAGCGTTTCCGCTCCGAAGGCCCGGTTGGTTTCGTGAACGAACCAACTCGGCCGAACTCAAAGTGTTCCGAAACCTTGAGTGCGATATACTAAAACGACTGTATCGATCCAAGGATCGCGTTGCCGCAAACGGTTCGTCAATCGGAGGTCCGTGGCTCAAGTTATGGCCAAAAGACCGAAACTGATTCGAAACGGGGGGGTCCGGGTCCGGGCCGACCCGGCCCGACCCCCCCTGGGTCGGCCCGAACCGGGTCGAACCGACCCGGGTCTGACCCGGCTCGGCTGGCTGGCGGCGCGGCGGCCTGGTGGCACGGTGGCGCGGCAGCCTTGCGGCGCGGCGGCCTGGCGCCGCACGGAGGCATCGCGCGGGGGGGGGGGGGGGGGGGGGGCAAAGCCCCCTGCTTCTTAGAGTGGCGGCGCGGCATAAGTGCCGCGCCCTTTTGGAAACCGGCCCCCCTCGTGGGGGCCTGCTTGATTAAACCGGGAGGCCGCCTGCCCCCCCCCCCCCCAAAGGAAACTGCTCCCCCTCTTAAATGAGGGGGGTTTTAGAGCTGGCCGGGGGAATTTATTTCCCCCGGCCTTTGACCTTCCGGCCGGTCATCTGCCAGCCGGTTTTCTCCAACGGGACCAGCAAACCGGTCCCGTTTCCGGCTTCCGACGCCGGCGGCCCGGCCGCCGGTCTTCTTGTCTCGCCGCGGCCCGGAACTGGCCGCGGTGTTCGTCGTCCGGCGCGGTGCGACGACACCGCGCCTTTGATTTCCTTCAACACGGCGCGACGGCGTCGCGTTCTTGATGATTCTTCCATGGCGCGGTGCGACGGCGCCGCACAATAAAATTCGGGCGAATATCCACGTGGTGCGACGGCACCACGCCACCTTGATTCATCCGCAATATAAAACATCAAGAACGAAGGAGGGGGTTCGGCCGTGTTCATGCGGTCCGGCCCCCTCACGTTAAACAATAACACTTATTTAAAATCCTTACGTTAGTCATCCAAGATCCACGAACAAGGATAAATAAATAAACAAATAACAACAACCCCTACCTTGGGTATAGGTTCGAAGATTTGTCAACGTCCCGCGGAAGACAACGTCGCGGAGGTCGGGCGTCGCGGTAGTCGTTCGTCAAATCCGATGACGAAGAGGTACGTCCGAAGAGGTACGTCGTTGGCGAATCTTCGTATGCCGACGAAGGGAGTCCGAGGAGGAAGCGGCGTTCCCTTTCGTTGACACGGAAGACGAAGAAGAGAGGAGAGGCGTTCTTCGTCGGAGCTTGAGCGTTCTTCGTCAAGCTTGAGCGTTCTTCGTCAAAGTTTGAAGAAGAAAGAAAAGCTCTCAAATCCTCACAAGATGGCTAAAGAGTTCTAACCCAACAAAATAAGATAAGAGCTTATTTTATTCAAAAACTTAACAGAAGAATTTCAAAGGTTTGAAATTCAAAAAGGATAACTCCAAAATTAAATTACAATTGTCATGTCATTTAAAGAGGGGTTAAGGGAGTTTGAGAGAGAAGAGGAAAAGTTTAGGGTTCGTGTGGGCCCCACCACACTTAATCCTCTCAAGGGAGGTTAAGTGGGTGTGGGTCCCACCCCTAACTTCCTTTGAGAGAAGTTAACCAACAAGTTTAAATAAAAATTTGTAATCCAAAATTTTTATTTAACTTATTCTAAACTCCCAAAAACTAACTCTCAACCCGAGATAAACGCAACCTCGGAAAAGGTCTCCTTAAGCGAATATCGGCGCTGCGAGTTCATCGGTGCCCTCAGATTTCAATTCCGAGCACCGGATCAAAAGTTAGAAATTCCCGCTCGTTTGTTCACTGAACGTACCCGAGCCAAACTTCGGAAATTGATTCCGGGCACTCCGGGCCTCAGAATCAGGTGCCGTTAGAAACCGCGCTCTTGTAAAATTCCAAAGAAAATTAAGAAAAAAATTTCCCTTGAATTTTACGGGTCTTTACAAATAAAATTACTCTAAACTTCTACTCGAATCTCAAGTGGTTAATTAATGAAATACATAATATTATTTAAGATATTTGGCCGAACCTTATTTCTTTATGAATAGAATATCAATTAATAATATAATATTTGTTTTAAAAACTCTTTTATGTCAATTTTGACACTATTTTCTATTTTTTTTAAATTCTTAACAACATTATTACTTCGAAAAAAATTCATTTAATAAATACTAACATGTCACATTAACCTATAAAATTTGTGTATGGCATCAAAACTTTATAATTATATTTATTTTAACATATATAATACAATTTATTTGATTCTTTCATTAATAAGAAAAATACCGCATCATCATTGTGTCATAAATAAATTTAATTATTCAATGTCTAAAAATTATAAATAAAATAAAATTATGTAGGAAATATTTTTATATTTCTAATGAATATTTATAGTCTAAGAGAAAACATTTATAACCCTATGTAAAATTTGTTTTACTAAAAGATATATGCTTATGTCATTTTTGTATTTACTTTAACTTAATTAATATAAAGTGTCATTATCACTTACAAGTGGCTCCATGGGGTCCCAAAATAGACCCAAGGATTCCCATGGTCGAAAATGTATCAGTCAATAGGGTTAGAACACATGTTAGGGTAATTTAATATTATTATAATATTATTTTTTGACCCTTATTTACCGGATTTTCCCTTTAACCATGGTAAATAAAATATTTACCGAAGTAATTATTCAAAATGTCTAAAAATAAAAGTTATCTATTTACACAATTTGGAACTCATGATTCTAAATATGGAATCCATTTTTCTAAATTAAAAACATAGAAGTGGCAGAAATTAATTTAAAATTAATTCCCGTTGTCATAACAAAAATTGTATTTTTAAGAAATAATAACTATCAAAAGATTGACACTTGATTATGTTCAGTTTAAATGTGAAATTACATCCAATGGCCAATATTGGATTAAATGGTAAAAATATAATATTATTATACTTAAAAACCACTCAATATTATAATTTAGCACTATATATTATTTTGATTAAAAAAGTTGTTTTTAATTAAAATTTAGAATTTTTCACTATTCATGAAAAACTGAATGTTTTTAGAAAAATACCAAAATTTCACCCTAAGATAATTTCGATATTCCGAACCCAAAAATGAATTTTATTTTGAAAGATAATATTGATAAAATTTCATAAAAAGGGAATTACTGTTCATAATGGCTAGTTTGATTGGTCGTGATGTGTTAAAATCTCGAAGTTGCGTACAATGCAAGCTATTGCATTATTCAAAGGGAAACATACCATGGAAGATTTGGGTGTTACATTATCCCCTCATTAAAATAATATCTTCCTCAAAATTTCTAAAATATTATTGCATAAAAATATTCGGGTGGTTCTTCATCATAAGTTCCTGGGTTCCCACGTTGCCTCTTCCATCTTATGGTTTCTCCATAGAACTTTTACTAGAAGAGTCGTCCAGTTTATCAACACTTGTTCTCTTGTATCAAGAACCTTGAGAGACTCTTTGTAATAAGACAAATTGGGTTCCAGTTTTAATTCCTCATAGGTAAGTACATGCATTGGTTCAGGCATGTATTTTCTCAACAATGATACGTGGAACACATCATGAAATTCAGAGAGACTTGGCGGCACTGCCAAACGGTAAGATACAACCCCACTTAGTTCTAGAATTTCAAAAGGTCTGATGTACCTAGGACTCAATTTACCCTTCTTACTGAATTGTATAATTCCATTCCATGAAGATACCTTCAAGAAAACATGATCTCCTACATGAAATTCTAAATACTTCCTTTGATTATCAGCATAGCTCTTCTGCCTACTTTGAGCTGCTTTGATGTTGGTTTGTATTAACTTCACCTTTTCCATCATTTCCTCAACAAGTTCTGGGCCTACAAGTTTTCTTTCACAAACATCATCCCAACATGTTGGTGTACGACATCTCTTTCCATATAACGATTCATATGGTGCCATCTGAATACTTGAATGGAAGCTATGTTTATAGGAAAATTCTACTAGAGGTAAATATTGATCGCACATACCTTGAAAGTAATGTGAGAAAAATATCAACATGTCTTATAAAGTTTGAATAGTCTGTTTTGATTGTCCATTAGTTTGAGGGTGGTAGGTAGTGCTCAAACTAAGTTCAGTATCCAAGGATTTCTGAATACTTTTCCAGAATCATGATGTAAAATGAGGATCACGATCAGAAAAAATTGATAGGGGTACTCCATGAAGTCTTACAACTTCATTAATATACAGTCTTGCTAAACGTTCAAGTGGTAAATCTTCTCTTATATCAAGAAAATTTTCTGACTTGGTAAGGCCATCAATAATTACCCATATTGCATCATTCCTTCTAGGAGTATTTTGTATTCCCATGAAAAAATCCATCGTAGTATTATCCCACTTCCAATCAGGTATGGTAAGAGGTTGCATGACTCCTCCAGGATGTTGCCTTCCAGCTTTCACTTGTTGACAAACCATACATCTTGACACAAAATCAGCAATATACCTCTTCATTTTGTCCCACCAAAATTTTTCCTTCAAATCTCTATACATTTTGGTGCTCCTAGGTTGTATAGAGAAATTAGAGCTATGATCATCATCCAACAATTATCTTTTTAGAACAGGTATATCGGGAACACAAAGTCTCTTCACAAATTTCGAAATTCCATCTTCATATATGAAGTCACTCAATCTCCCGTTATTCATAGCTTTAATATTCTTTTGAAAATCATCACCATCATCCTGAGAAATTTTTATCCTTTCTAATAAATATGTTTTGGAAACCATTTGAAAAATAATTGATGTTTCACCTTCCATGGTTATTCCCATATCCATCTTTACTAGATCTATATATATAAGAGCCTTTTCAACTCTCATCTTGTTCAAAACTCCATGATCCTTTCTACTCAAATCATCTGACACCTTATTTTCCTTCCCTGGGTGGTAGTGTATAGTGAAATCATAATCCTTGAGTAGTTGAAGCCATCTCCTTTGCCTCATGTTGAGTTCTTTCTGTGAGAAAATATACTTCAAACTCTTGTGATCGGTATATATCTCACATTTTTTTAACATGGAGATAATTTCTCCATATCTTAAGAGAAAATATTACAACTGCTAACTCAAAATCATGAGTAAGATAGTTTTTCTCATGAATTTTTAGCTATCGTGATGTATAGGCAATAACCCTATCATTCTGCAAAAGGACACAACCAAGTCCTTTCTTAGAAGCATCACTATAAATAACAAAACCGCCATTCCCTGATGGTAGAGTCAATATAGGAGAATTGAATAATATTCTATTCAATTATTTAAAACATTATTCACACTATTTTGTCCAAAAAAATTTAACCCCTTTACGTGTGGTCTTGGTTAATGGGTTTGCCAATCGGGCAAAATTCTGGACGAAATGTCGATAATAACCTGCTAATCCAATAAAACTGCGTACCTCAGTTATACTCGTTGGTGCTGACCATTCTTGGATTTCATTGGTATTTGAAGGATCAATAGATATTCCATCCTTAGAGACAATATTTCCAAGAAAATAAATCTCTTGAAGCCAGAATTCACACTTGCTAAACTTCCCATATAATTCATTTCTTCTAAGAGTCTTCAAGATAATGCGCAAGTGATTTTCATGATCTTTGTAGCTCTTGGAGTATACCAAGATATCATCAATAAATACCACTAAAAAGTCATCAAGATATTCCTTGAAATCTCTATTCATTAGATCCATGAAGAAAGAGGGTGCATTAGTCAATCCAAAAGGCATTACTGTAAACTCGTAATGTCCGTACCTAGTTCAAAATACCATCTTTAGAATTCCTTCCTTCTTCACACAGAACTGATGATATCTTGATCGAAGGTCAATATTTGAAAAATATTGAGCTCCATGAAGTTGGTTGATTAAATAATCAATGCGAGGTAGGGGATACTTGTTCTTTATTATTATAGCATTGATCTCCCTATAGTCAATGCACAACCTCATAGATCCATCTTTCTTCTTAACAAAAATGACAGGGGCTCCCCATGGAGAAACACTAGGGCGAATAAATCCCTTATTACTCAATTTCTCTAGTTGTTTCTATAGTTCCACTAATTCCAAAGTGTCCATTCTATAAGGGGTCTTCGATATGGGCCTTGAACTAGGAATTAAATCAATAAAAAACTCAATTTCTCATTCTGGAGGATGTCCAGGTAAATATTTTGGAAACACATCAACATATTCTTGCACAATAGGTACATCCTCTAATTGAACATTCTTTTCCTCACCCACAGTTATTTCATTCTCTTCCTCCACAATAATTTAATTTAGTTGAGCTATTGGGGGTGGATCTAGATAAGAATTAGGTGGTGATGATTCTACTATAATGATAAGGTGTTCTTTATCATCGTCATAAAAAATTGTAACCTCATTTTTCTTACAATAAATTTTTGCATCATGGTCCAAAATCCAATCCATACCGAGGATTAAATCAAATTAAATCATGGGTATGATGATGATATCAGCTGACAAAGAACATTTATATGCCCTAATGGGGACTGATTCACAAAAATTTGTTATAATGATACTTCCCTTAGGATTTTTGACTGAAAACTCCTTTGTTAAATAAAATTGGAAATATATAATTTTCTTAGAAAACTGGGAAGATATGAAACAATGCGATGATACAGAATCAAATAAAGCATTTGCTAAACTTGAGGAAACCATTGAATTACCTACCACCACGTCTTTCAGAGCTTCAACCTCAGTTTTAGTGATAGCATGAGCTTGGCCTTGATCCCTTGACCTTTTTTGAGGTAAGTTTCTTTAGAACTTAGGAAATTAATTTTCATAATTCCCCCTTTCTCTAAAATTGTAGCATTCAACATTGACACCCTCTTTCTTCCCCTTGAAATCACGAGCTTGGTAGCCCTTTTCACTACACTTGTAAAAGAATCCCATTCCCTTCAGTCAAGTTCCGGGGTGTTTCTTCACACATTTACTACAAGATGGATATTCAAATTTTCCCGTTTTCTCATTATTTCTATTTCTAGAGTGTTCAGAAGATATCTTATTCTCTTTCTTTCCTTTAAAGTTGTAAGACATAGAGAATTACTTTTTTGTATTGATAACATATGAGATGATGTCTTTATATGACGAGAAGGATTATGAGACTAATTCTCAAATAGAGAAATGATTTTAACCCATAAAAGAAATGATCAATATTACTTCTTGGGTTATGTATATAATATGATTCATACCATGATAACCTTGTAAAGTTAGATTCATACTTTGCAACATTCTCATCATCTTTTTGCCTCAGACTCAGAAATTGGATTTCCATATCTACTCGATGGTCACGAGGAAAGTATTTTTCTAATTCAAGTTCTTTAAACTCTTTACATTCCATATTTTATACATCATCATATTCCTTTGTGTTTTGAATCAATGACCACCATTGATCAACATCTCCAGTGAGGCGGTAAACTGCCATGGCAAATTTTTTCCTTTCACTACTCCCCAAGGTGTGGAATATTTTCTCTAAATAATTTATCCATTGCTTAGATACTAATTTATTTGTACTCACATTGAATGTTGGTGGTTATTACCTCATGAAGAGATCTAACAATGATCATCCACACTGTGGATCAGGGTGCTCCATACGAGTAAGGTTATTATTCATAACCTGAGTGAGTTGTCCCAGTATGGTGATAAGCTGATCAGAACCAATTGATTTACCAACTTCACTATAATTATCTTGAGTAGGAGGGAAATCCCTACATGGATTACATGCATTGATGTGGTTTCCATTACTTCCACTAGGTGCCATTTCTAAACAATGGCAAAAACTATATTAGTTTATAAATCGAAATACATAATTCCAAACTTGTAAAACACTTAATATAAACTGAAAAGTTTATGGATATAATCAATAATCATAAAAATGTTTTATTTGAGGAAGTATATACTCATAAAACCTTCATAATTATTTGTAAAGAAAATGATAATTTTCCTAAGCATATCCCTTGGGAGTGTCGTAACCAAGAGTGCAGTAAGGCCAATTGTCATGCACCAGTTCCCATTCGAGTCTAGCTCAAAGCGGTGTTTTTGGGGTTTTCCCCTAGGTACATCTGTGCTAGAGACGCCTCTACCTGCTCGTATCCATATAGGGATGTATTACTTGGAAAAATCACAAAATCTCTACAATACCAAAATTCTAGGAAGTTTTCTATACTAATCCTTAAAGTCTATATTCAGGTAATGTGCTCGAATCAGAGTTTATCTAAATCTAGATTCCAAGGTTTGTACTAAACTTCATCTGATACCAAATATAATGCCCCGACCCTAGTTAACCAGAGTCGGTGCATTATTACATAACATTGGCATGATACAAGGAAATCATGTCCCAAAAGACCGATCAGTTTAGTATCCTTGGACTAGATACATTAATAAGTTTTACATTACATTATAAAATGAAAATCTACAACAACATTGTTTCCATATACCACACTCATATTCCCTCATATTATCCCTATAGGTCAGTCATAAACTACTTCTTCACATCCTAGGAAAAATAAAACATAGAAAGGGGTGATCTCAGATGCTCAGTAAGGATAACAATATAGCGGAAACTTTCATAAATAAGCATAAACATTTAAGGCAATGTATAAGACTAAAACAAAATCCTTTTATACTTGAACTTCAGCATAATATGGAAAAGATAAAATCAAATAATTCTATTTAATTATTCACATGGATATTCTACTAGTCAAATAATCACACGCAATATCAATAGCCACATTCATAATGATGGAATGCATAATTCCAGACTTCATAACCACATAGTCAAGGCCTTGTGCCAAGACTAAAAATAAGATTTTGTCAAGGCCTTGTTCTAAGACACTAGTTTGTCTCATGATACCCATTGATTCATAAAGAAGCTATAGAGGGATCCACCTATCACATACTAAGTCCAATGCATTCCTCATATGAAAAGGTTTAAACATAACATAAACCTTCATATTAAAACTAGCATAAAAAATGTCAATACTTTATCCATAAACCATGAATGGTATAAAAATAACACATCCATAGTCAAACATATCACAAAACCTTCAATACAATATGGAAGTTTTGTATTATAATAAATCAACTTTAAATAAGCTTAAAATCTATCAAAGGATGTTGACATAGATGAAATCAAAACTCTTTTTATGGAAATATCTCTTTCTATTTTAAAATAATTTAAAAGTCATATAATTATAAAAGAAAACATTTATTTTGAAAATATTATTATAATCTTGTAAGGGAATATTCGACGATGTTATAACGGTGGAAAATAGACACACCCACTGTATAAGTTAAAAAAACAATCTTACCTTAATTTTGTTGAAAAGGTCATAAATTACCTTATTTTGAAAATGACAGAATGATTCCTTTTAAAAAACAAATAAAGACTAATAAGTTTATAAATGACTTTACCTCATTGTTTAGTAAATAGTAAAAATGTTTTGAAATACATTTGTAAGAAACATGGATGTGGATGATAAAGAGGTCCTAGAATCTTGATGTAAAATGGGGATCATGATAAGAAACAATCGACAGGGGTACTCCATGAAGTCTTACAACTTCATTAATATATAGTCTTACTAAACATTCAAGTGGTAAATGTTCTCTTATAGCAAGAAAATGTGCTGACTTGGTTAGATGATCAAAAATGACCCATATTGCATCATTCCTTCTAGGAGTCTTTGGTAGTCCCATGACAAAGTCCATCATAATATTATCCCACTTCCACTCAGGTATGGGAAGAGGTTTCATGACTCCTACAGGATGTTTCCTTCCAGCTTTCACTTGTTGAAAAACCATACATCTTGACACAAAATCATAAATATCCCTCTTCGTGTTGTCCCACAAAAAATGTTCCTTCAAATCTCTATACATTTTGGTGCTCCCAGGGTTTATAGAGAAATTAGAGCTATGAGCATCAACCAAAAATTCTCTTTTTAGATCAGGTATATTGGGAACAAAAAGTATCTTCCCAAATTTTAAAATTACATCTTCATATATGAAGTCACTCAATCTCCCGTTATTCACAGATTTAATCTTATTTTGAAACTCCTCATCATCAACAAGAGAAATTTTTATCCTTTCTAGTAAAGATGGTTTGGAAACCATTTGAAAAATCATTGATGTTTCACCTTCCATAGTTATTCCCATATTCATATTTACTAGATCTATATATATAGGATCCTATTCAACTCTCATCTTATTCAAAACTCCATGATCCTTTCTACTCAAATCATCTGCCACCTTATTTTCCTTCCCCGGGTGGTAGTGTATAGTGAAATCGTAATCCTTGAGTAGTTCAATCCATCTCCTTTGCCCCATGTTGAGTTCTTTTTGTGAGAAAATATACTTCAAACTCTTTTGATCAATATATATCTCATAATTTTCACCATAGAGATAATTTCTTCATATATTAAGAGCAAAGATTACAACTGCTAACTCAAGATCATGGGTTTGATAGTTTTGGTCATGAATTTTTAGATATCGTGATGCATAGAAAATAACCCTATCATTCTGCATAAGGACACAACCAAATCCTTTTTTGAAGCATCACTATAAATAAAAAACCCGTCATTCCCTGATGATAGAGTCAATATAGGAGCATTGAATAATCTTCTCTTAAATTCTTCAAAAAATTCTTCACACTCTTTTGTCAAAACAAATTTAACCCCTTTACGTGTGAGCTTGATTAATTAGTTTTCCAATTGAGAAACATTCTGGATGAAATGTCGATAATAACCTGCTAAACCAATAAAAATGCATACCTCAGTTATACTCGTCCGTTCTGGCCATTCTTGGATTTCCTTGGTCATTGAAGGATCAATAGAGATTCTATCCTTAGAGACAATATGGCCAAGAAAAGAAATCTCTTTAAGCCAGAATTCATACTTTCTAAACTTACCATATAATTCATTTCTTCTAAGAGTCTTCAGGTTAATGTGCAAGTAATTTTCATGATCTTTGTAGCTCTTGGATTATACCAATATCTCATCAATAAATACCACTAAAAATTCATCAAGATATTCCTTGAAATCTCTATTCAATAGATACATGAAGACAGAGGGTGAATTAGTCAATCCAAAAGGCATTACTGTAAACTCGTAATGCCCGTACTTAGTTCGAAATGCTGTCTTCAAAATGTCTTACTTCCTCACACATGGCTGATGATATCCAGATTGAAGGTCAATCTTTGAAAAATATTTAGCTCCATGAAGTTGGTCTAATAAAGCATCAATACAAGGTAGGGGATACTTGTTCTTTATTGTTATAGCATTGATCTCCCTGTAGTCAATGCACAACCACATAGATCCATCTTTCTTCTTAACAAAAAGGAAAGGGGATCCCCATAGAGAAACACTAGGGAAAATAAATCCTTTATTACTCAATTCCTCTTATTTTTTATCTAGTTCAACTAATTCCACAGTGGACATTCTATAAGGGGTCTTCGATATGGGCCTTGAACCAGGAATTAAATCAATAGAAAACTCAATTTCTCGTTCTGGAGGATGTCCTGGTAAATCTTCTGGAAACACATCAACATATTATTGCACAATATGTACATCCTATATTTGAGCATTCTTTTCCTCACCCATAATTATTTCATTCTCTTTCTCCCCAATAATTGAATTTAGTTGAGCTATAGTGGGTGGATCTAGATAAGAATTTGGTGGTGATGATTCTACTCTAAAGATAAGGTGTTCTTTATCATCGTCATCAAAAATCATAACCTCCTTCTTCTTACAATAAATTTTTGTATTATGGTCCAAAAGACAATCCATACCTAGGATTATATCAAATTCAATCATGGGTATGATGATGAGATCAACAAACAAAGAACATTTATATCCCATAATGGGGATTGATTCACAAAACATTGTTGCAATGATACTTCCCTTAGGAGTTTTGACTGACAAATATTTTGTTAAATCAAATTGGAAATATCTAATTTTATTAGAAAACTAGGAAGACATGCAACAATGGGATGATTCAGAATCAAATAAATCATATTATAAACTTGAGAAAACCATTAAATTACCTACCACCATGTCTTTCGGAGCTTCAAACTCAGTAGTGGTGATAGAATAATATTGAACTTGATCCATTGGACTTTTATTAGGTAAGTTTCCTTGGCACTTAGGAAATTAATTTTCATAATGCTCCCTTTCTCTACAATTGTAGCATTCAACATTGACAACCTCTTTTTTCCCCTTGCAATCACATGCTTGGTATCCTTTTTCACCACACTTGTAACAGAATCCCATTCCCTTCAACAAAGTACCTGGGTGTTTCTTCCCACATGAACTATAGTATGGATATTAAAATTTTCCCTTATTCCCCTTATTTCCATTTCCAGAGTGTTCAGCAGATCTCTTCTTCTCTTGCTTTTCTTTAAAGTCGTAAGACTTAGAGAATTTCTTTTATATCTTGATAGCACATGAGATGATGTCTTCATATGACGAGAAGGATTGTGAGACTAATGATTGATGGATAAAAAATTTTAACCCATCAAATAAATGATAAATATTACTTCTTGGGTTATGTATATAATCTGCTGCATGCCTTTCTAACCTTGTAAAGTTAGATTTATACTTTGCGATATTCTCATCCTCTTTTTTCCTTAGTCTCAGAAATTACCATTCCATATCTGCTCGATGGTCACAAGGAAAGTATTTTTCTAAGAAAAGATCTTTAAACTCCCTCTATTCCATATTTCATTCTTCATCATCTTCCATTGTATTTTGAATCAATGACCACCATTGATCAGAATCTCCTGTGAGGCGGTAAACTGCCATGACAACTTTTTCCCTTTGGCTACTCCTCAAGGCGTGGAATATTTTCTCTAAGTAATTTATCCATTGCTCAGCTATTAATGGATTCTTAATCCCATTAGATGTTGGTGGTTGTTTCCTTATCAATCTATCTAACATTGATCCTCCACGCTGTGGATCAGGGTGCTCCGTACGGGTAAGGTTATTATTCATAACCAGAGTGCGTTGTCCCAGTATGGTGATAAGCTGATCAGCACTGGCTACTTCACCAGCTCCACTATAATTATCTTGAGTAGGAGGGAAATCCCTACATGGACTACATTCATTGATAAGGTTTCCATTCCTTCCACTAGGCGCCATTTCTATACAATGACATAAAATAGATTTTTTTTATGAATAGAAATACATAATTCCAAACTTGTAAAACACTTGACATAAACTGAACAATTTATGGATATAACAATAATAATAAAAATGTTTTCTTTGAAGAAGTATATAATCATAAACCATTCATAATTATTTGTAAAGAAAATGAGATTTTTTCTAAGAATATACCCCGGGAGTGTTGTAACCAATAGTGCAGCAGGGCCCGTTGTTGTGCACCAGTTCCCGTTCGAGTCTAGCTCAAAGTGGTGTTTTCGAGTTTTACCCCTAGGTACATATTTTCTAGAGCCGGCTCTACATGCTCATATCCAGACATGGATGTATTTCTTGGAAAACTCAAAAAATCTCTACAATACCAAAATTCTAGGAAGTTCTTCTATACTAATCCTGAAAGTCTATCTTAGGGTAATGTGCTCTAATCAGAGTTTATCTAAATCTAGATTCTAAGGTTTGTACTAAACTTCCTTTAATACCAACTATAATTCCCAACCCCAGTTACCCATATTCGGTGCATTATTACATAACATTGGCATAATACAAGGAAATCATGTCCCAAAAGACTAATCAGTTTAGTAGCCTTGGAAATAATAGATACATTAATAAGTTTTACATTACATTATAAAATTAAAAGCTACAACAACATTGTTTCCATAGACCACACTCATATCCCCTCAGAATATCCCTGCAAGTCAGTCATAAAATACTTCTTCACATCCTGGGAAAAATAAAACATAGAAAGGGGTGAGCTCAAATGCTCAGTAAGGATAACAATATAGCGGAATATTTCATAAATAAGCATAAACATTTAAGGAAATTTATAAGACTAAAACAAAAGCCTTTTAAACTTGAACTTTACGATAATATAGTAAAGATAAAATCAAATAATTCCATTTACTTATTCACATGGATATTCTACTAGTCAAATAATCACATGCAATATCAATAGCCACATTCAAAATGATGGAATGCAAAATTCTAGACTTCATAACCACATAGTCAAGGCCTTGTTCCAAGAATACAAATAAGATTTTTTCAAGGCCTTGTGCCAAGACACTAGTTTCTCTCATGAGACCTACTGATGCATCGAGAAGCTATAGCGGGCTCCACCCATCACATACTAAGTCCAATGCATTCCTCATATGAAAAGGTTTAAACATAAATTAAACATTTGTATTAAAAATAACATACGAAATGTCAATACTTTATCCACAAACCATGAATGGTGTAAAAATAAAACATCTACAGTCAAACATATCACAAAACCTTCAATACAATATGGAAGTTTTGTATCATAAAAAATCAACTTCAAATAAGCTTAAAATCCCTCAAAGGATGTTGACATAGATGAAGTCAAAACTTTTTTAGAGAAATATCTCTTTCTATTTTGAAATAATTTTAAAGTAATATAATTATAAAAGAAAACATTTATTTTGAAAATATTTTTATAATATTGGAAGGGAATATTCGACAATGTTATAATGGCAGAAAATAGCCACACCCACCGTATAAGTAAAAAAAACATTCTTACCTTAATTTTGTCGAAAAGGTCATAAAGTACCTTGTTTGGAAAACGATGAAAAGATTCCTTTTAAAAAACATATAAATCCAAATAAGGGTATAAATGACTTTAAACCATTTTTTAGTAAATAGTAAAAATGTTTTTAAATAAATTTTAAGAAACATGGATGTGGATGATAAAGAGGTCCCAGTGGATAATTAGGTATAAACAACCTCCGATAATGAAGAGATTGTAAAATAAACCCTTACCTTGTACCTTTCCTTGGTCGAGGGTAAGTTAAATTCCTTTATAATTGTGAAATAATTGTTATTAAATTATACAATAACCATATACATAAATATGATATCATATAATATCTTATAATATTGCTTTGTTAATAATATTTTAGTATTATCGTTGTTTCAGGTGTTAACTGATTCATTTTCCTTTATATTTTTTTGTTATGTGAGTCATATTTGTTATGGATGGGATGTATATTATTCATATACCTAATGATATCAAGTCTTTAAACATTATTTTTAATCATCAAATGAAAATCAGTCTTCAATGGATACGATGGGGAATGAATCTCATCGCGTTTGTGGAGACGGTAATCTGTACGTACGCACAAGCGACAATATCATTCTTTTGATATTAAAATTGTATATAATTTTATGGAATATAATATATAAATAATAATTATCATTTTATATTTATTATTTTCATCATTTATACTCATTATTATACCCATCCAATTGATGAAGTGTTTGAATAACAAACTACACCACGACGTGGAGACGGTAAGCCGTATGTACGCACGTATGGTGACATTTCATTCATAGGATGGATAAAATAATGAATATGGTTGTACCATATTTATAATAACATCATAGTATATAGAATATATTTTATTTATCATTTTATAATGGAAACAACAAAGAAAGAGGAAGTGGAAGAATAAAAGAACTTGGAGGTGATGAAATATTTACCTCTTATTCGGGTTATTCTTTTTGATTTGATCAAAAGGGCTCCTTAGGTTGGATTTATGAATAAAGGAAGGCCTCTATGATGAAGGTAGGAGAGTTGGGAGGATATTTGGGTATGGTTTGGCCGAGCCTAATGGCTTTGAAGGAGTGAATTTTGGAGAAGGGGAAGTACCCTTTTATAAGAGGGGTGAGGGGCACCTTAAGAAAAATTGAAATATTATTTTATAATAAAATAATTTTCGGTTTATAATGGATAAAAAATGATTTATTTATAGGATAAGGTGGGTATGGGTCTAAAACCACTCAAAAAATAGGTTTTATACAGTTTTGGGTCACTATATTAACCTTATCTTCTTGATTCAACTCTTAGTTAATTAGTTTGACATTTACCATGTCTCTTTGTATTTTTATATTATATGGTTAATAAACTTACTATAAACTTCCAAGAGAACCTAAAGTGGTTCATTAATTACATATATAATATTATTAAAGACCTTTGGAAAAACCTTATATTTTTAGGAATAGAATATCAATTAATAATATAATATTTGTTTTCAAAACTATTTTATGTCAATTTTGACACTATTTGGTATTTTGTTTTTTTTTAATTTCCAACAACATTATTACTCCAAAAAAAATTACTTTAATCAATACTAAAATTTAAAATTAACCTATAAAATTCTTGTATGGCATAAAAAATTTCAAATTATATTTATTTTAACATCTATAATACCATTTATTTGATTCTTTCATTAATAAGAAAAATACTGCATCATCATTGTGTCATAAATAAATTTAATTCTTCAATGTATAAAAATTATAAATAAAATTAAATTATGTAGGAAATATTTTTATCTTTATAATTAATATTTATATTAGAAGATATAACATATATAAACCTATGTAAAAATTGTTTTACTAAAAGATATATTCTTATGTCATTTTTGTATTTACTTTAACTTAATTAATATAAAGTGTCATTATCACTTACAAGTGGATCCATGGAGTCCCAAAATCGACCCAAAGATTCCCATGATCGGAAATGTATCAGCCTATAGGGTTAAAAAACATGTTAGGGTAATTTAAAATTAATATAATATTATTTTTTTACCCTTTTTTACCGGTTTTATCCATTAACAATGATAAATAAAATATTTACCGAAGTAATTATTCAAAATGTCTAAAAATAAAATTTACCTATTTTCCAAATTTGGAACTCCTGATTATAAATATGGAATCCATTTTTCTAAATTCAAAACACATAAGTGGTAGAAATTAATTTAAAACTAATTCCCGTAGTCAAAACAAAAAGCGTGTTTTTAAGAAATAATAACTATCAAATGATTGACACTTGATTATGTCCATTATAAATGTGAAATTATGTCTAATGAACAAAATTGGATTAAATGGTAAAAATATAATATATTTATACTTAAAAACCACTCAATATTATTATTTATCACTATAGATTATTTTTATTAAAAAATTTGTTTTTAATTAAAATTTAGTATTTTTCACTATTCATCAAAAACTGAATGTTTTCAGAAAAATATTAAAAACTCACCCTAAGATAATTTCAATATTCAAAACCCAAAAATAAATTCCATTTTGAAAGATAAAATTTATAAAATTTCAAAAAGTGGGAATTACTATTCATAACAGCTAGTTTGGTTGGTCGCGATGTGTTCAAATCTCGAAGTTGCGTACAATGCAAGATATTGCATTATTCAAAGGGAAACGTACCATGGAAGTTTGGGGTGTTAAATTCTCCCCTCCTTAAAATAATTTCATCCTCAAAATTTCTAGAATATTACTGCATAAAAATATTTGAGTGGTTTTTCATCACAAGTTCCTCAGGTTCCCATGTTGCCTCTTCCATCTTACGGTTTCTCCATAGAATTTTTACCAGACGAGTTGTCCGATTTCTCAACACTTGTTATATTGTATCAAGGACCTTGAAAGGCTCTTCAAAATAAGACATATCAGGTTCCGGTTCTAATTCCTCATAGGTAAGTACATGCACTGGGTCAGGTATGTATTTTCTCAACAGTGATACGTGGAACACATCATGAACTTTGGAGAGACTTGGTGACATTTCCAAATGGTAAGATACAACCCCAATTCGTTCTAGAATTTCAAAAGATCCGATGTACCTAGGAATCAATTTAACCTTCTTACCAAATTGTATAATTCCTTTCCATGGAGATACCTTCAAGAAAACATGATCTCCTACCTGAAATTCCAAATCATTTCTTCGGTTATCCATATAGCTCTTCTGCCTACTTTGAGATTCTTTGATGCGGGTTTGTATTACCTTCACCTTTTCTATCATTTCCTCCACTAGTTCCTGAACTACGAGTTTTCTTTCACCAACATCATCCCAAAAAGTTGGTGTGTGACATCTCTTTTCATATAACGCTTCATATGGTGCCATCTGAATACTTGAATAGAAGCTATTATTATAGGGAAATTCTACTAGAGGTAAATATTGACACCACATACATTGAAAGTCATGTGAGAAATATCACAACATGTCTTATAAGGTTTTAATAGTATGTTCTAATTGTCCATCAGTTTGAGGGTGGTAGGTAGTGCTCAAACGAAGTTCAGTATCCAGGGATTTCTGAAAACTTTTCCAGAATCTTGATGTAAAATGGGGATCACGATTAGAAACAATCAATTGGGGTACTCCATGAAGTCTTACAACTTCATTAATATAGATTCTTGATAAACGTTCAAGTGGTAAATCTTCTCTTATAGCAAGAAAATGTGCTGACTTGGTAAGACAATCAATAATGAACCATATTGCATCGTTCTTTCTATGAGTCTTTGGTAGTCCCATGAAATAGTCCATCATAATATTATCCCAATTCCACTCAGGTATGGGAAGAGGTTTCATGACTCCTCCAAGCTGTTCCCTTCCAGCTTTCACTTGTTGAAAAACCATACATCTTGACACAAAAGCAGCAATCTACCACTTCATGCTGTCCCACCAAAAATGTTCCTTCAAATCTCTATACATTTTGGTGCTCCCAGGGTGTATAGAGAAATTGGAGCTATGATCATCATCCAAAAATTCTCTTTTTAGATCAGGTATATCGGGAACACAAAGTCTCTTCCCAAATTTCAAAATTCCATCTTCATATATGAAGTCACTCAATATCCCATTATTCATAGCTTTAATCTTCTTTTGAAACTCCTCTTCATCAGTCTGAGAACTTTTTATCCTTTATAGTAAAGATGGTTTGGAAACCACTTGAAAAAGCATTGATGTTTCACCTTCCATGGTTATTCCCATATATATCTTTACTAGATCCATGTATATAGGACCCTTTTCAACTCTCATCTTGTTCAAAACTCCATGATCCTTTCTACTCAAAGCATCTACCACCTAATTTTCCTTCCCTGGGTGGTAGTGTATAGTTAAATCATAATCCTTGAGTAGTTCAAGCCATCTCCTTTTCCTCATGTTGAGTTCTTTCTGTGAGAAAATATACTTCAAACTCTTGTGATAGGTATATATCTCACATTTTTCACCATAGAGATAATGTCTCCATATCATAAGAACAAATATTACAACTGCTAACTCAAGATCATGAGTAAGATAGTTTGGATCATGAATTTTTAATTGTCATGATGAATAGGCAATAACCCTATCATTCTACATAAAGACACAACCAAGTCCTTTCTTTGAATCATCACAATAAATAACAAACCCGTCATTCCCCAATGGTAGAGTCAATATAGGAGCATTGAATAATCTTCTATTAAAATCTTCAAAACATTATTCACACTCTTTTTTCCAAAAAAAATTAACCCATTTACATGTGAGCTTGGTTAATGGGTTTTCCAATCAGGAAACATTCTGGAGGAAATGCCAGTAATAACCTACTAAACCAATAAAATTGTGTACCTCAGTTATACTTGTTTGTGCTGGCCATTCTTGGATTTCCTTGGTCTTTGAAGGATAAAAATAGAGTCCATCCTTAGAGATAATATGTCCAAAAAAATAAATCTCTTTAAGCCAGAATTCACACTTTCTAAACTTCCCATATAATTCATTTCTTCTAAGAGTATTCAGGATAATGCGAAAGTGATTTTCATGATCTTTATAGTTCTTGGATTATACCAAGATATAATCAATAAATACCACTAAAAATTCATCAATATATTCCTTGAAAACTCTATTCACTATATCCATGAAGATAGAGGGTGAATTAGTCAATCCAAAAGGGATTACCATAAACTCGTAATGCCCATACCTGGTTAAAAATGCCATCTTCGAAATGTATTCCTTCTCCACACACAACTGATGATATCTAGATCAAAGGTCAATATTTTAAAAATATTGAGCTCCATGAAGTTGGTTGAATAAATCATCAATGCGATCTAGGGGATAGTTGTTATTTATTGTTATAGCATTGATCTCCCTGTAGTCAATGCACAACCTCCTAGATCCATCTTTCTTCTTAACAAAAAGGACAGGGGATCCCCATAGAGAAACACTAGGGCAAATAAATCCCTTATTACTCAATTCCTCTAGTTGTTTCTTTAGTTACACTAATTCCACAGTGGCCATTCTATATGGGGTCTTCGATATGGGCCTTGGACCAGGATATAAATCAATAGAAAACTCAATTTCTCATTTTGGAGGATGTCTAGGTAAATATTATGGAAACAAATCAACATATTCTTGCACAATAGGTAGAACATTTATTTGAAAATTATTTTCCTCACCCATAGTTATTTCATTATCTTCCTCCCCAATAATTGAATTTAGTTGAGCTATTGGGGGTGGATCTAGATAAGAATTAGGTGGTGACGATTCTGCTATAAAGATAAGGTGTTCTTTATCATCATCATCAAAAATCATAACCTCCTTCTGCTTAAAATAAATTTTTTCATCATGGTCTGAAAGCCAATCCATACCGAGGATTATATCAAATTCAATCATGGGTATGACGATGAGATCAGAAGACAAAGAACATTTATATGTCCTAATGGGGACTGATTCACAAAACATTATTACAATGATACTTCCCTTTAGAGTTATGAATGACAACTCCCTTGTTAAATCAAATTGGAAATATCTAATTTTCTTAGCAAACTGGGAATATATGAAACAATGCGATGATACAGAATCAAATAAAGAATTTTATTAACTTGAGGAAACCATTAAATTACCTACCACTACGTCTTTAAGAGCTTCAACCTCAGATAATTCCTTTTCTATCTTGATAGCACATGAGAGGATGTCTTCGTATGACGAGAAGAAATTTGAGACTAATGCTCAATGAAGAAAAGATTTTAACCCATAAAATAAATGATCGATCTTACTTATTGGTTTATGTATATAATATGTTTTATTCCTTGATAACCTTTTAAAGTTAGCTTCATACTTTGCGACATTCTCATCCTCTTTTTGCCTCAGACTCAGAAATTTCCTTTCCATATCTGATCGATGGTCACGAGGAAAATATTTTTCTAATAAAAGATCTTTAAACTCCCTCCATTCCATATTTGATACTTTATCATCTTCCTTTGTGTTTTGAATCAATGACCACCATTGATCAGCATCTCCAGTGAGGCGGTAAACTGCCATTACAAATTTTTCCCTTTCACTACTCCCCAAGGCATGGAATATTTTCCCTAAGAAATTTATCCATTGTTCAGATAATAATGGATTTGTACTCCCATTGAATGTTGGTGGTTGTTGCCTCATGAAGAAATCAAACATTGATCCTCCATGCTGTGGATCAGGGTGCTCCATACGGGTAAGGTTATTATTCATAACCAGAGTGGGTTTTCCCAGTATGGTGATAAGTTGATAAGCACCAGTTGCTTCACCAGCTCCATTATAATTATCTTGAGTAGGAGAGAAATCCCTATATGGATTACGTATGTTGATACGGTTTTCATTCCTTCTACTAGATTCCATTTCTAAACAATGGCATAAACTAGATTAGTTTATGAATCAAAATACATAATTCCAAACTTATAAAACATTTAACATAAACTGAACAGTTTATAGATATAATCTATAGTCATAAAAATGTTTACATTGAGGAAGTATATACTCATAAACCCTTCATAATTATTTGTAAAGAAAATGATAATTTTCCTAAGCATATCCCCCAGGAGTGTCGTAACCAAGAGTGCAGCAAGGCCTGTTGTCGTGCACCAGTTCCCGTTCTAGTCTAGCTCACAGCGGTGTTTTCAGGTTTTACCTCTAGGTATATTTGTGCCAGAGATGACTCTACCTGCTTGTATCCAGAAAGGGATGTATTTATTATAAAACACAAAAAATATCTATAATAACAAAATTCTTGGAAGTTCTTATATACTAATCCTCAAAGTATATCTTAGGGTATTGTGATCTAATCAGAGTTTATCTAAATCTAGATTTGAAGGTTTGTACTAAAATTCCTCTGATACTAACTATAATGCCCCGACCCTAGTTACCCAGATTCGGTGCATTATTACATTACATTGGCATGATACAAGGAAATCATGTCCCAAAAGACCAATAAGTTTAGTAGCCTTTGAAATACTAGATACATTCATAAGTTTTACATTACATTATAAAATGAAAAGCTACAACAACATTGTTTCCATAGACCACAATCATATACCCTCAGACTATCCCTGTAGGTAAATCATAAAATACTTCTTCACATACTGGGAAAAATAAAACATAGAAAGGGGTGATATCAGATGCTCAGTAAGGATAAAAATATAGAGAAAAATTTCATAAATAAGCATAAACATTTAAGGAAATGTATAAGACTAAAAAAAATCCTTTTAAACTTGAACTTCAGCATAATATGACAAAGATAAAATCAAATAATTCCATTTACTTATTCACATGGATATTCTACTAGTCCAATAATCACATGCAATATCAATAGCAACTTTCATAATGATGGAATGCATAATGCCAGACTTCATAACCACATAGTCAAGGCCTTGTGGCAAGACTAAAAATAAGATTTTATCAAGGCCTTGTGCCAAGACACTAGTTTGTCTCATGAGACCTACTGATGCATCGAGGAGCTATAGTGGGCTCCACCTATCACATACTATGTCCAATGCATTCCTCATATGAAAAGGTTTAAACATAACATAAACATTCGTATTAAAACTAGCATAAAAAATGTCAATAATTTACCCATAAACCATGAATGGTGTAAAAATAACACATCCACAGTAAAAAATATCACAAAACCTTCAATACAATATGGAAGTTTTGTATCATAATAAATCAACTTCAAATAAGCTTAAAATCCATCAAAGGATGTTGACATAGATGAAATCAAAACTTTTTTAGAGAAATATCTCTTTCTATTTTGAAATCATTTAAAATTCATATAATTATAAATAAAAACATTTATTTTGAAAATATTATTATAAGTTTGTGAGGGAATCTTTGATGATGTTATAACGGCGGAAAATAACCGCACTCACCGTATAAGTTAAAAAAAACATTCTTACCTTAATTTTGTTGAAAAGGTCATAAAGTACCTTGTTTGGAAAATGACGGAAAGATTCCTTTCAAAAAAATATAAGGTCAAATAATGGAATAAATGAATTTAACCAATTGTTTAGTAAATAGTAAAAATGTTTTGAAATACATTTTTAAGAAACATGGATGTGGGTGATAAAGAGGCCCCAGTGGATAATTACGTATAAAAAATCTCGGATAATGAAGAGATTGTGAAATTAACCCTTACCTCGTACTTTTCCTTGGTTGAGGGTAGGTTAAACTCATGTATAATGGTGAAATAATTGTTATTAAATTATACAAGAACCATATACATAAATATGATATCATATAGAATCTTCTAATATTGCTTTGTTAATAATATTTTAGTATTATCGTTGTTTTGAGTGTTAACTGATTCGTTTTACTTTATATTCTTGGTTATGTGAGTCATATCTATTATGGATGGGATGTATCTTATTCATATCATGAATTATATCAAGTCTTTAAACATTATTTTTAATCATCATGTCATGACCAGACCCAATGGGGATCAAGCCGTGACTCCCCAAGCCCGCCTCTAATAGGCCAGGGGCTGGCGTCTAGTGCAGAGTAGGCTATCACACACATGGGAGGCATTAGCCTAAGGTACCTGTACACATGCACCCACATACAACTCCATACAGCAGTGCAGAGATATATAAAACTGAAAATAAAATTCATGCACACAACTATCTCAAACCAGAGTGTAACAACAGTACAAAAAGGGCAAAACATGGCCCACCAAAGGAAAACTACAAAAGTGTCCAACCTACTCAGAAGGAGGGAAAACACTGCCAAAACACCTGCCGGTAAGCTCCTCGGCACAACTACGGTAAGCACCCTGGTCAAACGTGCTCACTAAGCTCCGCCTGCTACGGGTCCTCTGAGAACTCCATCAAAGGGCCTATGCTCTGCACAAGACACAAACATGTGCGGGCAAAGCTCGTGCAGGGGTGAGTATAACAATACTCAGTAGGCACCCCAAAAACCCAAAACAAAAGAGAGAAACTGAAAGGCAACAGTCTGATCATCCCATACAGAGGGAACCCAGATGAGATAGAAACTCCATCTCGTGACCATCCTCGGCTAAACACAACTAGTCAGCTCAATATAGGTGTATGCCCATACATACACCTTGAACAACCAGATATACTCTGCTCACACACCAAGCCACATGAGGTACCAAACTCATCACCAGCAACGGTTCAAAACCAGGAGAGCACACTCCATGATCACTGTCATCCCAGATGACACTCGTCCGGGAGATACACTTCATCGGGTCCCACACAAACATCTCAGACGCTCACTCGAGAGATCACGCTCATCAGATATCGTTACTGAGGAAACCTTGTTGAAACAACCTGAACAACAAACTCCTCGGATAGGGGATCACTCCTAGGGTCTTCTAGGGGATACCAAAACCCACACCATTATACGAAGATCTCACAAATAGGGGATCACTCCCAGGGTCCACTGGGGGATACCACAACCCGATCTGGCATTTGTAGATCTCACAGAGAAGGGATCACTCCTAGGATCCACTGGGGGATACCACAACCTGATCTGGCACTCGTCAAAAACACATCACTTAGATAGAGGATCTTCACCCATGTCATGACTGTAACAGCCCGAGATTTTATGAAAAATATTCTTTTTAATTTTATTAATGTCTTGTGTTGTACGCTACACCAAAAGGAGCTTGCACAACACGCATCTTTTACTTTCCTTGCATTACACGCAATCGCAACCTTCCTCGATAGCGTGTGTAGTACGCAATACTGAGTTTCACGAAACAACGATATGCTATTAAAATATTATTATAACTAGCCGTTATGAATAGTAATAACCACCTTTTAAAATTTTAGAAGTTTTAGATATCAAAATGGACTTCATTTTTGGATTCGTAGTATCGAATTTAGCCTAAGGTGAAATTTTGGTACTTTTCGGATAACTTTCATATTTTGATGAATAGTGAAAATTACTAAATTTTAGTTAAAAACAACTTTTTCAATCGAAATAATTAATAGTGATAAATTATTAATTTTTGTTTTTTTAAAGAATATTTAGAATATATTTTTACAATTCAATACAATGTTGGTCATTGGATGTAATTTTACATTTAAACCAGACATAATCAAGTGTCAATCTTTTGATAGATATTGTTTCTTAAAAACACGCTATTTGTTTTAACAGCGGGATTTAATTATAAAATTAATTATTGAAACTTCTATGTTATGAATTTGGTAAAATAGACTTCATTTTTGAATTCGGAATATGAAATATAGCTTAGGATGAAATTTTGGCATTGTTCTGAAAAACATCATTTTTTGATGAATAGTGAAACTACTAAGTGGTAGTTAAAAAACTGAATTTTTCATAAAAGTTAATTTTACCGCTTCTGTGAATGGAATTTCAAAAATCTGAGAGACACGGTTGATGTCAGTAAGTAAAATTTGGTTCAATGAGATGAAAATAATTTTTGGTGAATAGTAAATTTTTTCTTTTATTTACCACGGTTAAAAGTAAATAGGGTAATTAAGGGTAAAAATGATATTAATATTACCCTAACACATGTCCTAATCCTATTGGACAAGTGTATCTCGACCAAAAACAACCTTAAGTGTAAAATATTATCATTTAGGCCCACTTGGATTAGATTAGGACATTTATTATTATTTAATTCAAAGAAGAGTTAAAAGAGTTAAAATCAAAGTTTATTTACTAAAACATTTTTAATATAGAGTTATACATAAGATAAATTCTATTGTAAATATTCATTAGAAATATAAAAAGATTTCCTACATGATGGTATTTTATTTGTAATTTTTAGACATCAAATAATTTAATTTATTTATGACACAAAGATGATGCAGTAATAATCTTAGTAATGAAATATTGACATAATTGATATTATAAATACCAAAATAAATGTAATTTAAGACTTTTTATGAATTACACTAATTTTCTAGGTTACTATGATATATTAGTGTTGATTTAATAAACTTGGTTCGAACATATAATTCTGTTATGAGTTTCACAAAAATCATATATCAAATAGTGTCAAAATTGACACAAAATAGTTTTTAAATCAAATATTATATTATTAATTGTTATTTTATTCCTAAAACTCTAAGGTTCGTCCAAATGACTCAGATAAGGATATATATTAATAATAAACAATTTGGGGTTCGTTTGGCATGTTATAGTAAGTGTATTAACCATATAGTGTAAGAAAACAAAAAGACACGGTAAAAGTTAAATTATTTAACTTAAAGTTAAATCTAATTGATAAGGTTAAAATAATACCCTAAACTTGTCTAAATCCTATTGGTTGATAGGATTTAGACCCATACCCACTTTAGATTCGAAATAATACCCTTTGGAACCATCATAAACCGATTTTGACTTTAATATAAAATAATATTTTGAGATATTCCTAAGGTGCCCCTCTCCTCCCTTATAAAAGGGCACCTCCTCCCCCTCCTCCTCACACCAATTTGAGCACTCAAGCTCGTCCAACCCCTGAAAAAATCCCTTCTCCACTTCCCTAGTATCATCCTAGAGGTCATGGTCTTCTTAAAAGACCAATTTTAGTGCCCTAATAGGAGGTCTCAAAGAAGCACTTCAAAGAAGAGGTAATACCCATTACCAATCCTTTTCAATTTATTTCTTCTTCAACTTCTTCTTCTTTAGTTGTTTCATGATAAAGTAATAACATCAGTATTTATTATATACTGATATATTATTATAAATATGAAACAACTCTAATTAACCTTCTATCCATCCTACGGAAAAAGGAAATCACCGCGCGTGCGTACGTACGGAATACCGTCTCCACGCCGTGGTGTAATCTATTTTCCGCCACCACCTTAATTGGATGGGTATAAAGGTGTAATGAGTAACTATATATGATTATTATGAAGTGATATTGATACTTAAATAGTATACATACACTTCAACACAATTCCACGACCATGGGAACGATATCATCGCTCGTGCGTACGTACGGAATACCGTCTTCACGACGCGATGAGATTCATTCTCAATGATTAACCATTCATGAATGATTATAAAGTATATATAATAAGTACTAATGAAATATATGACCTAATAATGATACTGGAATTATTTATATTTATATGTATGTCATCTACTTAATTCCATTCAATTCAATAAGGAAACGAAAACAGCGTTCATGCGTACGTACGGACTACCGTCTCCATGAACGGTGTATTTATTTCCATTTACTGGTTTATTATATATGTGTATTATGAATATATATATATAAATCATGTTTTATATTCTGGAATTAAGTAATCATGATCTAAGTAATCATATGAATAATTATAAGTTAAAAACACGAACGACAAATGAGACGATTTTACCCAAAACGCTACTTTAACATGAATTTACAAAAGAACGGGTAATATAAAGTCATAAGTGGACCATATATGATATAATAACAATGAATATGATTCTGGAATAAGTCAATAACATGATTTAAATCATTATACAGGAGGTTCAGACACTTACAAAGCAAGTCGGACCTAAGGTAAGGGAAATATCACAATCTCATTTTTATCCGAGATTGTTTATTCGTAAGTATTTATTGGGGTGTATTTTATCATCCACATCCATGTTCCATCAATATTTAATATTGTTTCCATCCACTTACACTAGTTTAAATAAAATTTTAACCTTTGGTGAGTTTTTAGTAAAGAATATGAAAGGAAATCTTTTGTCGTTTTTTCGTACGAGGTACTTTTTGACTTTTCCGACAAAAGTACGAAGAATGTTTTTTTAACTTATACGGCATGAATGGATTATTAAAACATTATTTCCAAGAAGCTTCCTTTACAAGTTTTCAAGTTTATTTTTAATCAACTTCTTTTAGTTTATAATTGTATGACATGTTAAGAAAAGAAAAGTGTTTTTGAAGAAGAAAGGATATTTTCCTCAAGAATGGAGTTCAAGTGTTTTATAAAAATTATTTTCCATCTAAGATAAGAAAGGGTTCTGTTTTTATCCTTATTATTACATTGATTTGATTATTTTGTGAGGGAATTATTTTTATGAAATCATTTACCTTATATGATTTGTTTTATGATGTCATGATGTTTCAAGAATCCCATTTTTTTGTTACATGTGTTATGCGATGATGTATGATTTATGATTATGTGGCACACATAAGAAAGGATTCATTATAAGATGGGTGGGACCTATATCTCCCTCCAATGCATTGGGTAAAGATTTTATATCTCATGAGATAGACATGGCTGGAATGGTAGGTTATACCGGTTCAGTGAAACAGGACTGAAACGAGGGTTACTCGATTCAGAAAGGGACTTTGTCCACTAAGATAGTCTTGGCAATGAGTCTTGACTAACAAGAAATGATTATCTATGATTATGTGTGTATGCCACAAAGTTTCATGTTTTAAGTTATGATTATTGGGATTACATTTCACTACTATGATTTATCCAATGTTATGAAATTATGCTCTCTTTCGCATGATAAGATTTCCAAAAGTTATGTTCTTATGAATATGATGTGATTGATTTTCTTTTGTTTACCCTTACTGAGCGTTTGAGCTCACCCTTTTATGTTTTCTTTTCCCCAGGATATAAAGAAAGGTTTTAGGTAAAAAAAAGGGGAAGATATTTATGGGAGATATTGAAGATCTTTCACCACGATTAGAAGATTACGTTCCGAGTTTCCAAAGACACTAAACTATTACGATCCTTGTGTGTGTGTTTTTGTTATGTACTAAGTATTCCGCAAAAGTAATGTAATGTCCATGTAAGTCAGGCTTCGGGTCTCTACAGTTGGTATCAGAGGAAAGGTTTAGTCAACCTTTGGAAACTAGGATGCGAGAACTTTAGTGAGATCCCTAGAGATATTTCTAAGGTATGTCTAGGGATGTCCCTAAGGTTAAGTATACGTATAGGTTATAGTACTATAATTATGATAACGATAATAGAATTAAACCTAAGATGTTAGATATTGAAGGTTCTCCCCCTTTATTATGTTGTTTTCCCTAGCATGATTTTTGCCTCTCACACTATTCTTTTTGGGTTTTAGACAATGGCTGGAACCCGAAGGAACCGTGTTGATCAATGAAATGGACAATGCAATGATTCTTCTCCTGAACAAACAAATGTTATGGGAGATGGAGTGCAAAATCTTATTGCTATACTTACAGAAGCTATGAATCATTCTGGACTTCCAAATGAGCAGAGAAGGGAACAATATTCTATTGAGTCCTTCATGAGGCAACGCCCACCTTCTTTCAGTAGGTCTTCTGATCCACTTGTGGCTGAACAATGGATCAGTACTACTGAAAAGATATTTTCAGTTCTTCAATGTTCTGAACATGATAAAGTCATCTTAGCAGTATATCGTTTGGAAGGTGAAGCTGATCAATGGTGGAATCTTATCAAGAATACGAGTCCAAGAGATGAAATTGAGTCCATGGAATGGGACGAGTTCAAGAAATTGTTTTTCAGTAAGTACTTCCCTCGTATTCTTCGAACAAAGATGGAGAAAGAGTTTCTTGAACTGAAGCAAAGGGATGATGAATCTGTTGGTACCTATGAAGCAAATTTTATAAGACTTGAAAGGTACGCTTCTGGTATTATCATCCAACCTGAAAGTAAAGTTGATTGATTTTTCAGTGGATTAAAACCAAGTCTTCGAAGGGAATTAGCTATAAGAGACTTCAGTAGATATGAAGAAATTGTGCGTTGTGCTATCAAGGTAGAAATGGAAGTTGGTGTTACATATCAATCTTATGGTTTTGACAAGAAACGAAAGATGGAGGTCAAGGAGAAATCTCAGAATAATGGTGAAAAGAAGATGAATGTTTCCTTATGCACAATGTGTGGAAAGAAGCATGGTGGAGATTGTCTTAAAGGGACTAGAAAATGTTTTAAGTGTGGAAAAGAAGGTCATCGAGCAGCTGAGTGTCGAAGTAATGGAAAAAGGGTTTCTAATGATGTGAATAAAGAAAACACTGCAGAGAACGCACCAACAACACTTCAATGATTCAAGTGCAATAAAATGGGGCATTATTCTAATAAATGCCCTAATCCAAGGGTTAGTGATGATCGACATGAGAAACCGCTTAAGGAAAAGGACAAAGGGAAGTCACATGCGATCACCATTGGCGATGTTGAATATGATAACGATGTGGTGGAATGATTAAGTGTTTATGTAATGGGATTCAAAAATAATGTTGTATCATGGATTATTGGAATATTTATGTATTGGTCTAATGTGGTATTCAAAGTGATTGAGACATTACGCGCATAATGAAGGGAAAACGAGAAAACGAAATGTTTAACAGTATTCATGAGCTCATGATTGATATAAGGACTAAGTGATATCATGGTTTGAGTATATAGAATTCTGAGGATTTTGGTATGTGGAAAGTGTTAAATTTTAACTGCATTCATGTTTACACTAAGGTTCGATGGGTATTCAAGAGAATACATGATTAAGGCCTTTGAATGTTTGGAATGTGACCAACAAAACATATCTTATGATATATGGGGATCAACGATGGTATTAAATCTCTGGTAATCGTTTTCACTATGTTATGAGAATGGACTGCAGTATTATGGATAAGCCTAAAGATTGGAATGGATTATGTTGGACATAAGTTAGTATTGTTTAAGGATAGAAGTTTTTTTTGATATTATTGATGGGATGTTATAGTAATATAGTTTTAGAAAAAGGACAACCTGCAGAACGTGCGACAGCCCATCGCGTCGGACAAGGCTGTGGGAATCGAACCCACAACCAAAGTGCGACTGGCCTTTATCGCCTACCACTGACCTACAGGAAGTCCCTGTTTAGTAGAAACTAGTTTTATTATATTAAGCAGTATGATATATGAAGTATAAGCCCATTTTAGGAACCATATATGATTAATCCCACTATAGATCGACTTATGTATATAAATTTTGCTAACCTTTTGAGACAGATGGAATGACCCGTCATTCTATCACATGATCTACTAACACTTCACGAATAACAAATTAAACTTCATTTATTTAAGAGATGAAGTTGAAATTGTTAAAGGCACGAAAAACAGTGAGGTTGTACCAATATAAAGTAAGTATTTATTCTAATTCAAATTCTTTAACTTTAGGGAAACGATCTTGAAAACCAAAAATGTTGTCCTAGTGATCTTATATCTGATGAATCAGATGGTACCTTAGATCGTCACAAATTTATGGCTTTGTGATTACTGGCTTTTCCATAGCCATGTTCTCTACCACTCTCCATTAGAACATGATGGTTAGATTTATCTTCCATATCCATATTTTCACCTATGTGGAAACCCAGTGATTAGTTTATTTGGGTAACCGTTACGTTTCATACTTTTGTTTTTAAAGATTGGTTTTGATATTCCTTTTTACGATGTGGGTTTCTATTAAATAAACTTTCGAATAGTAAACCATTTATAACCCCGACGAATTTCGAGGGCGAAATTCATTTTAAGGGGGGTAGAATGTAACAGCCCGAGATTTTATGAAAAATATTCTTTTTAATTTTATTAATGTCTTGTGTTGTACGCTACACCAAAAGGAGCTTGCACAACACGCATCTTTTACTTGCCTTGCATTACACGCAATCGCAACCTTCCTCGATAGCGTGTGTAGTACGCAATACTGAGTTTCACAAAACAACGATATGCTATTAAAATATTATTATAACTAGCCGTTATGAATAGTAATAACCACCTTTTAAAATTTTAGAAATTTTAGCTCTCAAAATGGACTTCATTTTTGGATTCGTAGTATCGAATTTAGCCTAAGGTGAAATTTTGGTACTTTTCGGATAACTTTCATATTTTGATGAATAGTGAAAATTACTAAATTTTAGTTAAAAACAACTTTTTAAATCGAAATAATTAATAGTGATAAATTATTAATTTCAGTGTTTTTAAATTATATTTAGAATATATTTTTATAATTCAATACAATGTTGGTCATTGGATGTAATTTTACATTTAAACCAGACATAATCAAGTGTCAATCTTTTGATAGATATTGTTTCTTAAAAACACGCTATTTGTTTTAACAGCGGGATTTAATTATAAAATTAATTAATGCAACTTCTATGTTATGAATTTGGTATAATAGACTTCATTTTTGAATTCGGAATATGAAATATAGCTTAGGATGAAATTTTGGCATTGTTCTAAAAAACATCAATTTTTGATGAATAGTGAAACTACTAAGTGGTAGTTAAAAAACTGAATTTTTCATAAAAGTTAATTTTACCGCTTCTGTGAATGGAATTTCAAAAATCCGAGAGACACGGTTGATGTTAGTAAGTAAAATGTGGTTCAATGAGATGAAAATAATTTTTGGTGAATAGTAACTTTTTACTTTTATTTACCACGGTTAAAAGTAAATAGGGTAATTAAGGGTAAAAATGATATTAATATTACCCTAACACATGTCCTAATCCTATTGGACAAGTGTATCTCGACCAAAAACAACCTTAAGTGTAAAATATTATCATTTAGGCCCACTTGGATTAGATTAGGACATTTATTATTATTTAATTCAAAGAAGAGTTAAAAGAGTTAAAATCGAAGTTTATTTACTAAAACATTTTTAATATAGAGTTATACATAAGATAAATTCGATTGTAAATATTCATTAGAAATCTAAAAAGATTTCCTACATGATGGTATTTTATTTGTAATTTTTAGACATCAAATAATTTAATTTATTTATGACACAAAGATGATGTAGTAATAATCTTAGTAATGAAATATTGACATAATTGATATTATAAATAACAAAATAAATGTAATTTAAGACTTTTTATGAATTACACTAATTTTCTAGGTTACTATGATATATTAGTGTTGATTTAATAAACTTGTTTCGAACATATAATTCTTTTATGAGTTTCACAAAAATCAAATATCAAATAGTGTCAAAATTGACACAAAATAGTTTTTAAATCAAATATTATATTATTAATTGTTATTTTATTCCTAAAAATATAAGGTTCGTCCAAATGACTTAGATAAAGATATATATTAATAATAAACAATTTGGGGTTCGTTTGGCATGTTATAGTAAGTTTATTAACCATATAGTGTAAGAAAACAAAAAGACACGGTAAAAGTTAAATTATTTAACTTAAAGTTAAATATAATTAGTAAGGTTAAAATAATACCCTAAACTTGTCTAAATCCTATTGGTTGATAATATTTCGACCCATCCCCACTTTAGATTCGAAATAAGACCCTTTGGAACCATTATAAACTGATTTTGACTTTAATATAAAATAATATTTTGAGATATTCCTAAGGTGCCCCTCTCCTCCCTTATAAAAGGGCACCTCCTTCCCCTCCTCCTCACACCAATTTGAGCACTCAATCTCGGCCAACCCCTGACAAAATCCCTTCTCCACTTCCCTAGTATCATCCTAGAGGTCCTGGTCTTCTTAAAAGACCAATTTTAGTGCCCTAAAAGGAGGTCTCAAAGAAGCACTTCAAAGAAGAGGTAATACCCATTACCAATCCTTTTCAATTTCTTTCTTCTTCAACTTCTTCTTATTTAGTTGTTTCATGATAAAGTAATAACATAAGTATTTATTATATAATTATATGTTATTATAAATATGAAACGACTCTAATTAACCTTCTATCCATCCTACGGAAAAAGGAAATCACCGCGTGTGCGTACGTACGGAATACCGTCTCCACGCCGTGGTGTAATCTATTTTCTGCCACCACCTTAATTGGATGGGTATAAAGGTGTAATGAGTAACTATATATGATTATTATGAAGTGATATTGATACTTAAATAGTATACATACACTTCAACACAATTCCACGACCATGGGAACGATATCATCGCTCGTGCGTACGTACGGAATACCGTCTCCACGACGCGATGAGATTCATTCTCAATGATTAACCATTCATGAATGATTATAAAGTATATATAATAAGTACTAATGAAATATATGACCTAATAATGATACTGGAATTATTTATATTTATATGTATGTCATCTACTTAATTCCATTCAATTCAATAAGGAAACGAAAACATCGTTCATGCGTACGTACGGACTACCGTCTCCATGAACGATGTATTTATTTCCATTTACTGGTTTATTATATATGTGTATTATGAATATATATATATAAATCATGTTTTATATTCTGGAATTAAGTAATCATGATCTAAGTAATCATATGAATAATTACAAGTTAAAAACACGAACGACAAATGAGACGATTTTACCCAAAACGCTACTTTAACATGAATTTACAAAAGAACGGGTAATATAAAGTCATAAGTGGACCATATATGATATAATAACAATGAATATGATTCTGGAATAAGTCAATAACATGATTTAAATCATTATACAGGAGGTTCGGACACTTACAAAGCAAGTCGGACCTAAGGTAAGGGAAATATCAGAATCTCATTTTTATCCGAGATTGTTTATTCGTAAGTATTTATTGGGGTGTATTTTATCATCCACATCCATGTTCCATCAATATGTAATATTGTTTCCATCCACTTACACTAGTTTAAATCAAATTTTAACCTTCGGTGAGTTTTTAGTAAAGAATATGAAAGGAAATCTTTTGTCAATTTTTCGTACGAGGTACTTTTTGACTTTTCCGACAAAAGTACGAAGAATGTTTTTTTAACTTATACGGCATGAATGGATTCTTAAAACATTATTTCCAAGAAGCTTCCTTTACAATTTTTCAAGTTTATTTTTAATCAACTTCTTTTAGTTTATAATTGTATGACATGTTAAGAAAAGAAAAGTGTTTTTGAAGAAGAAACGATATTTTCCTCAAGAATGGAGTTCAAGTGTTTTATCAAAATTATTTTCCATCTAAGATAAGAAAGAGTTCTGTTTTTATCCTTATTATTACATTGATTTGATTATGTTGTGAGGGAATTATTTTTATGAAATCATTTACCTTATATGATTTGTTTTATAATGTCATGATGTTTCAAGAATCCCATTTTTTTTGTTACATGTGTTATGCGATGATGTATGATTTATGATTATGTGGCACACATAAGAAAGGATTAATTATAAGATGGGTGGGACCTATATCTCCCTCCAATGCATTGGGTAAAGATTTTATATCTCATGAGATAGACATGGCTGGAACGGTAGGTTATACCGGTTCAGTGAAACAGGACTGAAATGAGGGTTACTCGATTCAGAAAGGGACTTTGTCCACTAAGATAGTCTTGGCAATGAGTCTTGACTAACAAGAAATAATTCTCTATGATTATGTGTGTATGCCACAAAGTTTCATGTTTTAAGTTATGATTATTGGGATTACATTTCACTACTATGATTTATCCCATGTTATGAAATTATGCTCTCTTTCGCAGGATAAGATTTCCAAAAGTTATGTTCTTATGAATATGATGTGATTGATTTTCTTTTGTTTACCCTTACTGAGAATTTGAGCTCACCCTTTTATGTTTTCTTTTCCCCAGGATATAAAGAAAGGTTTTAGGTAAAAAAAAAGGGGAAGATCTTTATGGGAGATATTGAAGATCTCTCACCACGATTAGAAGATTACATTCAGAGTTTCCAAAGACACTAAACTATTACGATCCTTGTGTGTGTGTTTTTGTTATGTACTAAGTATTCCGCAAAAGTAATGTAATGTCCATGTACGTCAGGCTTCGGGTCTCTACAATGACGGTCATAGCGATACTGAAGCCCTATCTGGTACATCTCGCTCTGTAGGGGATCAAACTGACGATGCCACAACCCTACAGACACCCCACGCTGAGTAGGGGTTCGTATAACCAAGGATACCGCAACCCTACTATAATCCACATGCTGAGTAGGGGATCATATACCCGGCGATTCCACAACCCTATTGAATAGGGCCCACTACGTAGGGGATCATATTCCCGATGATGCCACAAACCCTACGGAGTTAACCTGCTAGATAGGGGATCGCCGCCTGTGGATAAGCGGTCACAGGGATACCAAGAACCCGATCTAGGGAAACAATGCTAGAGGATCCCACTCCGGGCCCACCAGAGGGATATCACAACTCTAACAGATTAAACATCCCATTGAGAGGATCACAAACCTATACGAAGGTTGTGATGTCGTGTGGACCCTCGTAGGAACGAACCAAGGGAGTACCCTCAACCAATGCCGGTCCAAATGCCACTAACCCAAGCGACCCACCACAACGCCACACTGTACACCACCAAGGTTGATACCAAGGCCACCATCACGATCCATGCGAAAAAATATGTAGGATAGACTGTTTACTCGCCCGAAATGGACAACCGGTGAAAAATGCACCATTCACTGTAGCTCGCCTGTGTGGGGCCCACACTAAGATCCCAAAACTCATCAAGAGGATCATACCACTGTGATCCCCTCGAAAAAACACACAGAATCGACTACCCGATCATCCCAAACCGACACCCAGTGAAAAAGGTACTATTCACCGAAGCCGGCCCTGGGTGGGGCCAACGCCTCGATCTTGAAACTCATCGAACGGATCACACCATTGCGATCCTCTTGAAAAAACACAGAGGATCGACTACCCAATTGTCCAAAACGGACACCTGGTGGAAGAGTTGCATTTCTCCAAAAACGCCAAAACCCGACCTCATGGGGCCCGCACCCCAAACTCAGTCCCAACACCCAAAAACCAACAAGAAAATTCCACCGTACCCTCAGGGCCTCAACGCCACTGACGGTACATCAATCGTATGCTCCGGGTAGAAGATACAACGACTCGAAATCGAATAATAATAAAATATTATTATTTTATTTGACGTTTCAAGCTCCCGGGCCATGATCCTGAAACTTTGAAACCCCCCGAACCCAACTCAAAGGGTTTTCCTTATTTTCAGGGTCGCATATCCATAGACGGCACACGAATTTGACCCCTGGATTGCAAGAAACGGGGGTTTTAAAACCCCCATGTACAAGGAGAGGGCCGGACCGGCCTGAACCGGCCGGTCCGGCCGGCGGACCACGCCGCCGCAGCGTGGCTGAACCCTGATGCGGGGTCACCACTAATTGTTAGCCGAACCGCCGCCCCTACGGTAGTCTGATGACATTCCCACGGCCTTCCACCGCCGATGACCTTCCGAGGGCCACCAGGGGCACCCCAGGGGTCCAAAAGCGCATCCGAAGGCATCTGCGCGTCCCCCAGGGACCAGATCTACATATCTGCAGGCTCAAAACAGAGAAAAACCAACCAAAACGAGATCTGAGATTTTAAAACTCAAACTGCCTACCTGTTGGCGGATCCCCGAAGCTTCGGGTGCAGAACGACACCTGCGACGCGCTGGAGATCGATCCGCTGACGATCGGCGCTGAAAACGGACGCCCGAGGCTCGATTCGGCGAAGAACGGATGAGGGAGGGGATGAGTTTTCCGTGCGTGTGCGGGAGGAGGGAGGTGAGGGATGAGGGATTTTCTTTTTCTTTTTTTAGAAAACTTCATTTAATTTAACACCCCGGCCAGACCTCCCGGCACAGAGGAAATTAGGTTGCCCCTAGGGTAAACCCACCGTTATGAACCCAACCGCGGACTTGGATTTCCAATATGAGACTCCGTTAAGAATTTATTCATGCCAACACTGATAAATAAAATTTTCCATTTATTTATGAAAATGCCCCTGGTGGTTTTTCTCACAACAAGCCCGCACCCACAAAGTTTATACCCCACCTAAGGTAAACGACACGCTCCGGACGCAACCATGCCCTCAGATTCCCATTATGAGTTACTGTTTAGGGGATAACACACCCACACCACGTGAATAGTATAAAAATACTTAATATTTTTATAAAATTAATTTCGGGCACACTGGGCCTCGGAATCACATGGCGTCTTCGCGCCTAGCTCTAGAATTATTCATAAAAATATTCCAAAGCATGACATAGCCAAAACCCAAGTCTCTACATCCTCCCCACCTTAGAAATTTTCATCCCTGAAAATCCCTAAGAACCTGGAAAGCAACTAGACTCTTAATTGGGTCTCCCACACCAGCGAGTTCGATAACAAACACCCATGCCTGCACACATAAGTTAGAGGGACTCATCCACCACACCTCAACACTATCCGCTTTTGACAGCACTGACTCGCCCGCCCAGTTTTGATCGCGTCACAATAACATGGCTCAGTGGGGGAAAGATCTCTCTTCCTCATGCATTTGAAGCACGTCGAACAACACCCACACAGGATTTTACCAACACCCTGAAAAAACCTCGAGCAAGAAAGGGAAAGGAAATAGTACCACTGAACAATGTCTATCAAAACTACTGTAGAAAGTAGAAAGGACACAAGGCGTACCTCTATCCATCTACGGAGCCTCTAGGTCAATAGCCTCTAGGGAATGAAGTTATCCTCTCCCTTGTTCCCCAGCTCCCTGGGCTTGGAATAGTCCACCTGGGGGTGGGGGTGGTGGAAAATGATACCGCCTATCACCTCCTGCTGCGGTACCAGCTTCATCGCCATTTTCACCACCCTACGAACCTCCTTGCTCGAGACGCTGTCGCTGCTAAGGCGGTTTGTCGACCGACTCCCTCTCAGCAGCACAACAGGTCGGACAATATCTAGGAAGATGTCCCCAACCGTCGTAAGCGTAACACCTCCTCTCTTGCAGCTGAACAAAACTGGACTGCAAGCCCTGTGAGCCCTGAGCCTCAGATCCTCCTTCCTGGGGTCACCTCCTAAAACATCGTCCATGTGTAGACCCTTGTGCCTGCCGCTGGCTACTAGTTACAAACATCTCAGCTTCCACGCTCCCAACACTAATGGGATGAATCTCCTCAGCTAGAAAGCTCTCCATCACCAAGGCTCGCTCCAGCACTATAGCATAGGTGGGTAGACACAAGGAAACCACACCTGCCTAGATGTCTCTGCATAGGCCCTACTCGAAGGTCCGAGCCCTAAATAACGGGTCCCAAAACATATCCAGGGAGTAGCGCGACAGGTCTGTAAACCTCACTGAGTACTCCAACATGGTCATGCCCTCCTATTGAAGCTGAAGAAACTCCTGGATCCACACTGACCTTAGCATCACTGGATAGAACTCTTCCCTGAAGAGATGCTCAAACTCAGCCCACACGATCATCTTTTCATCGTGGGATTGCGTCACAAAACTCCACCATTGCCTAACCGAACCATGAAGAAGGCTCACCGCTAGGACCACCATCTGATTTTGGGGTGTCCACACCAGGTGGAAAACTTGGATGACTGCTTTGAGCCAGTCATTAGCTGCCTGAGGGTCTGGATCACCCCGAAACCTCAGAGGTCACTGCCTCTAGAACTCATGAAGCGCACTTAGCCTGTGCGCAACCTCATCCTGCACTTCCGGCATAACCAAATGCTCGACAGGTGGTGGCTCAACTGGAGGACCACCTGGAGGTCCAGCCTCAGAACCTGTGACCTAGTCCACAACCTCAACACGGGGTAGATCGTCACCAAAATCCCGCTGCAGAACTCTCACTGGCTGTCATCATGGAGGCATCCTGAAATACAATCAAGATGCACCATGGTCAAAGAGTATATCTGGAGATATGACTCAAGAATGAAAAGGAATAACCCAAAACCCAGTCCTATATGATGCATGTCCCATTATTTTTCCCCTACGACCATTGTCCAAATGTCCCGAGTCGAAAGGTAGGTTATCAGAGTCCTGGTGAATGGATACGTTGGCCTCCGTACCAACACTGGAGTCCCTGGCCTGAAAGCCGAACTCGAAACATCTTGACACCGCCTCTATGAAACCAAAAACAAACAGCTAGACCAGCTACACTCTGAGATCCCAAAGGTGGAACCTCCTTTGATACCACTCTATCACGACCCGACCCAATGGGGCTCGAGCCGCGACTCCCCAAGCCCACCTCCAATAGGCTAGTGGCTGGCGTCTAGCGCCGAGTAGGCTATCACACACATGGGAGACATTATCCTAAGGTACCTATACACACACACCCACATACACCTCCATGAAATAGTGCAGAGATATATAAAACTGAAAAGAAAATGCATGCACACAACTATCCCAAACCAGAGTGCAACAACAGTACAAAAAGGAAAAAACTGGGCCCACCAAAGGAAAACTACAAAAGTGTCCAACCTGCTCAGAAGGAGGGAAAACACTGCCAAAACACCTGCCAGTAAGCTCCTCGGCACAACTCTAGTAAACACCCCGGTCAAACCCGCTCACCAAGCTCCGCCTGCTGCAGGTCCTCCTGGAACTCCGTCGAAGGGCCTCTGGTCTGCACAAGACACAAACATGTGTGGGAAAAGCCCGTGCAGGGGTGAGTATAACAATACTCAGTAGGTACCCCAAAAACCCAAACAAAAGAGAGCAATTCAAAGGAAAAAGTTCTCTCATCCCAACCATAGGGAACCCAAATGAGAGAGAAATTCCATCTCGTGACCATCCTCGACTAAACACAACTAGTCAGCTTAATCTAGGTATATGCCCATACATACACCTTGAACAACCAGATATACGCTACTCACACACCAAGCCACATGAGGTACCAACCTCATCACCAGAAACAATCCAAAACTAGGAGAGAACACTCCATGATCACTGTCATCCCAGATGACACTCATCTGAGAGATACAATCCATTGGGTCCCACATAAACATCTCAGACGCTCACTCGAGAGATCACACTCATCGGATATCATCACTGAGGAAACCTCGCTAAAACAACATGAACAAAAAACTCCTCGCATAGGGGATCACTCCTAGGGTTCATTAGGGGATACCAAAACCCACACCAATATACGAAGATCTCACAGATAGGGGATCACTCCCAGGGTTCGCTAGGGGATGCCATAACCCAATCTAGCATTCATAGATCTCACAGATAGGGGATCACTCCCAGGATCCGCTGGGGGATACCATAACCCGATCTGGCACTCATCAGAAACATATAACTCATATAGAGAATCTCTACCCATGTCACGATGGTCACGAAGATACCAAAACCCTATCTAGTACATCTTGCACTCTAGAGGATCGAACTAACGATGCCGCAACCCTACAGACACCCCACACTGAGTAGGGGATCGTATAACCAATGATACCGCAACCCTACTATAATCCTCATGCTGAGTAGGGGATCTTATACCCGACGACGCCACAACCCTACTGAACACGACCCACTACATAGGAGATCATATTCCCAATGATGCCAAAAACCCTACAGACTTAGCCTACTGGATAGGGGATCACCACCCGTGGATAAGCGATCATAGCGATACCAAGAACCCAATTTAGGGAAATGATGCTAGAGGATCCCGTTCCAGGCCCACCGGAGGGATGCCACAACTTTAACAGATTAAATATCCCATCGAGAGGATCACAAACCTATACGAACGTTGTGATGCCGCGCAAAACCTTGTAGGAACGAACCAAGGGAGTACCATCCACCACTGCTGGTCCAAATGTCGCTAACCCGAGCGACCCACCACAACACCACATCGCGCACCTCCAAGTCCGATACTGAGGCCACCATCGCGATCCATGCAGATAAACACACAAGATAGGCTGTTTACTCACCCGAAACGGAAAAATGGTGAAAAAGGCACTATTCAGTGTAGCTAGACCATGTGGGGCCCACACTACGATCTAGAAACTCATCAAGCAGATCATACCACTGTGATCCCCTCAAAAAAACACAGGATCAACTATTCAATCGTCCCAAATGAACACCCAGTGAAAAAGGTACTATTCACCGAAGCCAGCCCGAGTGAGGCCCAAACCTCGATCCTAAAACTCATCGAATGGATCATACCATTGCGATCCTATTGAAAAAACACACAGGTTCGACTACTCGTTTGTCCAAAACGGACACCCGGTGGAAAAGTTGCGTTTCTCCAAAAACGCCGAAACCCGGCCTCATGGGGCCCGCACCCCAAACTCAGTCTCAATACCCGAAAACCAACAAGAACATCTCACCGTACCATCAGGGCCTCAACACCACTGACGTCACATCAATTGGACGCTCCTGGTAGAAGATACAACGGTCCGAAGTTGAATAATAATAAAATATTATTATTTTATTCGACGTTTCAAGCTCTCGGGCCACGATCCCAAAACTGCGAAACCACTGAACCCACCTCAAAGGGTTCGACTTATTTCCAAGGTCATGTCACCATAGACGGAATGCGAATTTGACCCCTAGATTACAAGAAACGGGGGGTTTTAAAACCCCCGTGTACAAGGAGAGGGTCAGACTGACCTGGGCCGGCCGACCCAGCCGCCGCCGCCGGACACTCCGGTCAGCAGACCACGCCACCACGACACGACATAGCGTGCGCGCGACTGAACCCTGATGCGGGGTCGCCGCTAATTGGTGGCCGGACCGCCACCCCTACGGCGGTCCGATAACATTCCCATGGCTCACCGTCGCGGGCCGCCGCCACCGCGGGCCGCCGCTGCCCCGGTGCCGTGCCGGCAGACCTTCCGAGGGCCACTGGGGGCACACCGGGGGTCCAAACGTGCATCTAAAGGCATCTGCGCACCCCCCGGGACCAGATCTACACATCTGTAGGCTCAAAATAGAGAAAAACCAACCAAAACAGGATCCGAGATTTTAAAACTCAAACCGCCTAACTGTTGGCGGATCGTCGAAGCTTTGTGTGCAGAATGACGCCTGCGACATGCTGGAGCTCGATCCGCTGACGATCGGCGCTGAAAACGGATTCCCATGGCTTGATTGGGTGAAGAACAGATGAGGTACGGTAGGGGTTCACCGTGCGTGTGCGGGAGGAGGGAGGTGGGGGATAAGGGATTTTCTTTTTTTATTTATTTAAAAACATCATTTAATTTAACAGCCCCAACCAGACCTCCCGTTGTGGAGAAAATTAGGTCGCCCCTAGGGTAAATGCGTCATTCTGAATGCAACAACGGACTTAGATTTTCAATCCGAGACTCCGTTCATAAGTTATTCGAGTCGACGCTCATAAATAAACTTTTCCATTTATTTACAAAAACACCCCTGGTGGCTTTTCTCACAGCAGGCCCGCGCCCGCAATGTTTATACCCCAAATAGGGTAAACTGCACGCTCCAGACACAACCATGCCCTCAGATTCATGTTCTGAGCTACCGTTTAGGAGATAACACACCCCCGCCACGTGCATAGTATAAAAATACTTAATATTTTTATAAAATTAATTCTGGGCACACCGGGCCTCATAATTGCATGCCGTCTTTGCGCCTAGCTCTTGAATTATTAATAGGAATATTCCAAAGTCTGATAGGGCCAAAACCCCAGTTTCTACACATTAAATGAAAATTAGTCTTGAATGGATACAATGGAGAATGAATTTCATCGCGTTCGTGGAGACGGTAATCCGTACGTACGCACGAGCGACAATATCATTCTTTTGATATTAAAATCATATATAATTGGATGGAATATAATATATACAGAATCATTATCATGTTATATTTATTATTTTCATCATTTATACTCATTATTATACCCATCCAAATGATGAAGTATTTGAATAACAAACTACACCACGACGTGGAGACGGTAAGCCGTACATACGCACGTATGATGACATGTATTTCATAGGATGAATAAAATAATGAATATTCTTGTACCATATTTATAATGAAATCACAGTATAGATAAGATACTGGAGTTATTATTTTAGAATGGAAACAATAAATAAATAGAAAGTGGAAGAAGAAAAGAACTTGAAAGAGGTGATGAAATATTTACCTCTTCTTCGGGTTCTTACTTTTGATTTGATCAAAAGGGATCCTTAGGTTGGATTTATGACTAAAGGAAGGCCTCTAGAATGAAGGCAGGATAGTTGGTAGGATATTTGTCTAGGGTTTGGCTGAGCCTAATGGCTTTGAAAAAGTGAATTTGAGAGAAGGGGAAGTGCCCTTTTATAAGAGGGGTGAGGGGCACCTTAGGAAAAGATTGAAATATTATTTTATAATAAAATAATTTTCAGTTTATAATGGATCCAAAATGATTTATTTCAAGGATAAGGTGGAGATGGGTCTAAAAACACTCAAACAATAGGTTTTAGACAGGTTTGGGTCACTATATTAACCTTATCTTCTAGATTTAACTCTTAGTTAATTAGTTTGACATTTACCATGTCTCTTTGTATTTTTATATTATATGGTTAATAAACTTACTATAAAATTTCAAGAGAACCTCAAGTGGTTCATTAATGACATATATAATATTATTTAAGACCTTTTACCAAACCTTATATTTTTAGGAATAGAATATCAATTAATAATATAATATTTGTTTTAAAAACTCTTTTATGTCAATTTTTGACACTATTTGCTATTTTGTTTTTGTTAAATTCCTAAAATTATTTTTACTAAGAAAAAAATTCATTTAATCAATTATAACATGTCACATTAACCTATAAAATTCGTTTATGTTATCAAAACTTTAAAATTATATTTATTTTATTATTTATAATACCATTTATTTGATTCTTTCATTAATAAGGAAAATACTGCATCACCATTGTGTCATAAATAAATTTAATTATTAGATGTATAAAAATTATAAATAAAATACCATTATTTAGGAAATATTTTTATATTTCTAATTAATATTTATAGTCAAATATATAACATATATAACCCTATGTAAAAATTGTTTTACTAAAAGATATATGCTTATGTCATTTCTCTATTTACTTTAACTTAATTAATATAAAGTGTCATTATCACTTAAAAGTGGCTCCATGGGGTCCCAAATTCGACCCAAGGATGACCATAGTCAGACATGTATCATAAAATAGGGTTTGAAAACATGTTAGGATAATTTAATATCATTATAATATTATTTTATTACCCTTATTTACCAGATTTATCCTTTAACCATGGTAAATAAAATATTTACCGAAGTAATTATTCAAAATGTCTAAAAATAAAAGTTACCTATTCACACAATTTGGACCTCCTAATTCTAAATATGAAATACATTTTTCTAAATTCAAAACACAGAAGTGGTATAAATTAATTTAAAATTAATTCCCGTTGTCAAAACAAAAAGCGCGTTTTAAGAAATAATAACTATCAAAAGATTGACACTTGCTTATGTCCAGTTTAAATGTGAAATTATGTCCAATGATCAAAATTTGATTAAATGGTAAAAATATAATCTAATTATACTTAAAAACCACAAAATATTATAATTTATCACTATAAATTATATTGATTAAAAAATTTGTTTTTAATTAAAATTTTGTATTTTTCACTATTCATCAAAAACTGAATGTTTTCAGAAAAATACAAAAAATTCACCCTAAGCTAATTTTTATATTAAAAACCCAAAAAGGAAGTCCATTTTGAAATATAAAATTCATAAAATTTGAAAAAGTGGGAATTACTATTCATAACGGCTAGTTTGATTGGTCACAATGTGTTAGAATCTCAAAGTTGCGTACAACACAAGCTATTACATTATTCAAAGGGAAATGTACCATGGATTCTTGGGGTGTTACATCTTGTTAGGTACTTTGATAAAATTTTTATAGATGGTTTCTCTAGTCTTACTTCAGATAAGAAGGTATATTTTACGATTGATCTGGTGCTTGGTATGCAGTCAATTTTGATACCCACTTATTTTATGTAACTAGAAGAGATAAAAGAGATCAAGATTCAGTTGGATGATATGATGTAGAAGAGTTTTGTTCACCCTAGTGTTTCGACTTTGGTATCCCCTATAATTTTTTCCAAGAGTTCAGTCGGTTCACTCTGATTGTGTGTGGACTATTGGAGTTTGAATCAGTTAATGGTTAAGAATAAATATACTTTGCTCATGTTGATGATTTTTTTGATTATTCAAAGGGGGAAAAGTGGTTTTAAAAGATTGATCTTTGGTTGGGTTATCATTAGCTCAGAGTTTGAGAGTATAATATATCAAATATGACTTTCAGAAGTAGGGATGAACATTACAAATATCTAGTGATTTCGTTTGGTCTAACTAACACTCTTTCATTTTTTATGGATTTCATGAATAATATATTCTATGATAATATCAACACTTTTTTGGAAGTTTTCATGGATGATATTTTGGTTTATTTGAGATCCTATCATGATCATGATCACCATTTTAGTTTGGTTATAGAAATCCATAGGATTCACTGTTTGTATGGAAATATTTCAAAATGAAATATATGGATTGAATAAGTGAATTTCTTGAGACATGTGGTTTCTAAGTATGTATTATTAGTATATCCTGAGAATTTTAAGTTTGTCTTTTCATGGTAAGAGACACGTAATGTCTTTGAGATTAAAATATTCCTTGGTTTGGATAGATATTGTTGACAATTATTTAAATATTTATCAAAGTTGAAGTCACCTTTGCCTTATCTTATGAAGAAATGGTGAAATTAATATGGGATGAAAAGTATCAGTCTTATTTTGAGGAGCTAAAATGAATTCGAACATCACCTCCCATTCTAATCTTACTTGAGCTTGGTAAGGGGTCTATGTTTTTCTATGATGCTTATAGTGCTAGTTTGGGTTTCATGATTATGATGTATGATCATGTGGTGGCTTATGAATATCATAAACTTCGAACACATGATAATAATTACCCCACTCATGATTTAGATATTTCCTAGATTATAAATGAGCTTAAGTGTTGATGGAACTATATTTTTGAGGAGTGGTTCACAGTCTTTTCTAAACATAAGAGTTTGAGCTATATATTTTCTCAGAAATACTTGAATCTTAGATAGAGGTAGTGGGTATAATACCTTTAGATGTTTTATTTAGACATCTCATACACCCCAAGGAAGGGGAATTTCATTACATATGCTCTTAGTAGGAAGGCACCATTGCAGGTTGTTCTTGAATCGAAGGAAGAGTGGAACCTTATGGGGATCTTAACTTAGTTGCACTTGGATTCCTATGAGTATGTTCTAAGTATGGTTCTAGATAGTGTTTAGTTATCATCATCTATACTAGAGTATATTATATAGAGTTATTAGTAGGATTAAGAGTTCATAGGAATTCAAGAAACCCTATATGGTTGGGAGACCACTTTGGATTGGTCTCTCCCTTCAGACGGTGTTCTCTATTTTGGGGATTGGTTTGTCATTCTAGTATCTATGAGGAGATTAGTATTGTTTGAACATTATATTTATTCATGGGCCATTAATCTAAAAACTATTAATATTTATTATGATATGAGATAATGATTCTGGTGTTTGGGTATGAAGTGTGACATTGCAGATTGTGTATCCCACAGTTACACCTGCCAATAGATAAAGGAAGAGCATCTAAAACATATTGGTTTTCTCCAACCTCTTCTAGTTCCAGTTTGAAAATGGAATGAGGTGTTTATATAATTTTTTATTGGATTAACATGGACTCCCCAAAGGAGGAATTCTATATGGGTGGTGATTGATTGATTGAAAAGTCATTTCACTTTATTCAGATTAGGGATGCCACAAAAGTTAAAGATATGGGTAACATGTATGTGTAGGAGATGATGAGGTTACATGGGGTTACTTTAACCATTATTTAAGAAATGATCCCAGGATTACATAGAGGTTTTATTTAAGTCTCCAATAGGTGATAGGGCTCAGGTTAGGATGAGTACAACTTACCATCCATAGCCAGACGACCAGACAGAGCGTTCTATTTAGAACCCATAGAATATGCTCCATGCCTGCATCTTGGATTTTTTTCGATCATGGGATGATATATGGGACTATTTGAGTTTTTTTATAACAAAATTTATAAATAATCTATAAAAATGGATCCTTTAAAGGATTTTTATGGTTTCCTATGTAGATCGCCTCTTTGTTGGGAAGAGGTGGGAAAAGCCTCTTTGGTTGGACCGAGTCTCATTTAGGAGATGTTAACCAGGATTCAGGATATAAGTCGATGTATGGTCATATATCAGAGTTGATAGAAATCATATGCATATCAATGAAATATTCCTTTAGAGTTCTCCATTGGTGACTGAATTTTCTTGAAAGTTTCTCCTCAGTTGGGTCACCATCAACTTGAAAAGTAGGGAAAGTTGGATTTGAGATATATTGGACTATTTGAGCTCACTCAACAGCTTGGGTATGGTGTTTATCAGTTGTCGTTTCTAATTAATTTGATGGGTATTCATGATGTTTCTTACATATCACATATCATGAAGTACTATCCTAACCTCTCTCAAGTTTTGAGTTGGCAAGAGATCGATTTGGAGCTAGAATTTTATATTGTGGAGAAGCTGATGAAGATGATTGAATCTCAAGTGAAGGTCTTGTGTGGGAAGTAAATTATATTGGTCAGAGTTCTATGTCAACATAGATAAGATTATCATGAGCATGAATCATTAATGAAGAAGCAGTGGCCTCACCTCTTTCCAGATTCCATTCTTCCACATGACTTCATGGGAATGAAAATTCTTATGGTGGGGAGTTTGTTACATTATATTACCCACTTTTAGTTATTTCTCTTTTCTCCTCTCATTTCCCTCTTTTTTTGGGTGTATTTTTGGACTTTTGAGTATGGAGAGAATCTTCCAGGGAAAATGAAATAAAGTTAAAGTATTTATTTTTTCAATTAATGGAGTCTAGGTATAAAAATGTTAAAGGTTTTGTGGGGTTATCCCCACATTTAGAGAAAATTGGTTTTGGTTTATGGGTTTTTTTGGGGAATCTAGAATTTTCATTGTCTATAGAAGAAATACACATCATGAACCATTTATACATAGTGTATTGGTCACCAGGAAGATGTAATGAGTTTTTTAGAGTGTATAAAGTATACACACTTTGAAAATTTTATACATCATGAAAAGTGTTCACATCATGTATTGGTTACTGGGAAAATATCATGAACCAATACAAGGTGTGAAATAATTACACACCGTGAATATGTTTCATGTCTTGAAATGTTAAAATAAGTATTTTTAACTGGTATAAACACATTTGTTTTTTCATTTTTTGGGTTTTATGGATTACACATCACGAAATGGGTTGTCACACCATGTAATTATCATGGTAAATGTTCTTAGAAAACTGTATAAATGATTTATTTTATTATTCAGATGAAGAATCTTCTCTCTCAACCAAGGAGATATTTTAGGAAATTTTGGAGACCTCTTATCCTCCACAATCTCTTTGTTTAGTGATTTATCTCCATTGTAGTTATGGTTTACTTCTCTGTGTGAGTAATACTTCTGCCTATTCATTAACATTGATCATGGTAGCACCATTGTGATATTTTATTGGATCCATTGATCTATGATGATAATATTCTCGATTATTTATTGATCCATTGTGTGATATTCTTCTAGGGTCCGATCATTTTCTAGTTTTGGTGTGGTAGGTCTATATTCTTTGAGTTTTTTCATGATTTACCCTTTCCTATATCTTCTTTGTTTGTGGGATATGATTCTAAGACATGGGTTCAATCTCAGGGCCTCTATTGTTGACCCTATGTTCCTTTCTGATTGGTGGATCCTGTTGCAGGCATGTGAGACCCAATTTTGTGGTTGGTGGTTTCGTCTCTAGAATATATTAGATGAAATATATTTATATAGTTTTTGTAAATTGTTTTATAAATTATTTTGGAATGATTGATTTGTGTGTGTGGAAATGGGGTGTTCAGAAAATTTGGTTTTCCCTTATTTTGAAAAAATAAAAGGTATTTTTTTGAAGCATTATAAAATGTATTTCTAAAATGGTTTTCAAAGCATGATTATGATGAAATGTTTTGTAAAATGTAGCACATGGGAAGCCTTAGGTACTTAGGTGGGAGGTGTATCTTAGGTCCATCATCTATGTATATCTTGGGGGTTCACTCATGGGGTGTTACTCTATTCCATAAGACCATTTTTCTAGAGAATCAATTGATATTTTTGGGGTTCACTCATGGGGTGTTCCTATATTCTTTAGGCCCATGTTATAAGGACTTGAGTGTGCACTAGTCATTGATTATGGTATGAGTAGTCTTCTAACCAGACCTATAGTGATTCTTGGAATGATGTTACCTATGGTTTTTATTTTTATTGGATTTGATATGATATATGATGCATGATTTGATTTACCAATTTGATGTATAGGAAATGATTTGAAACTATTTTACCTACTTTTTTTGGAATTGTGGGAAAAGGAGAAATGTTTTAACATGCTTTTGAGTTAAAAACTATTTAACCATTTATCATTCATTAATTTTCTTTAAAGTTTTTAATTGTTCTTATTTTTGTAAATAGACTTGATATAGAACACTTTGGTGTGATCCTATTGATCTTTTTTAGATCACACCCTGCACACCATTTCATCAGTGAGTAGATATTTTTATGTATTTTGATGCAGGGAAAGGAAAGGAACCACAGTGAGGTAGTGAGGTTTCTATGAACTTGTATGGGTAGCAGGTGGTGAGATGGTGGTATTTTTCAAATGATATCACATTGATTAGCTATTTTGGTTTTAGTTATCCTTTTCTGTTGGACTTGTATCTTAGATATTGTTTAGCTACTTTTGAGTTGTTTTGCTTCTACTGTTTCCTTTTTGACATGACATATATTTCTTGTTTACTCTTCCATTATTTCATCCTGTTATGTATCAAAAAATATTTATACTGTCTTCTTCAGGTTGGGTGAAATCATTTCCTCTAGTTTTTGTTGATTCATGGGTGCTAGTCACTAGCCTGTGGGGATTGGGAATTCCCTTTAGGTATGTGGTAATTCAGGCTGGGTATCAATTTGAGAGGGAATCTTGGTCGGGTTTTCCAAAAAAACTTTGTCCAAAATTTAATCATTACCCTAACTCCTAACTATGTGACCTTGTGGTCCTTTTTAGTATTTAAAATAAATATAAAATACTAATTTTAATGATATAAGAAAAGAGAATCCACAAGTAAATCATCATTACAACTCAATATAAAAAGGGATCTGGTATGATCTCAATCAAATATACTATCTTTATATGAACATGTCTATCACAAGATGTATCATATACATCATATTTATACCTATATAATCCCTTTTATATGAAATCAAGTGATCACAAAACATGGAACATGTTATTCTAGTATATAATATCTCATACACTCATGATTCTTTGAAATTGACTATCTAGGTTGATGAGTACATCATAAGTCATTCATGTAGCTGATGAACATATATAATGTCTCTCATCCAAGTAGTTGAACACACCACACATCACTCAATGAAGCATGACCATTCATTTACTTTTTCAAATTAAATTAAGAGATCATATGTATTTTCTTATTATACAAGTGGAAAAAGCCTATATTGTTTGAGATGAAATCGATGAAATGATAAATATCATACCCAACCACCCCTTATTATCTAATCCTAAAGGATTTCATAATAAAGGTATCAAGGTATGAAGGTTCACATGATAAGTATCTTTAAATCCTAAGGTAATGATGATTAATAGTAAGCATACACCTCTAATTAAATCAATTATTTTATGATATTCTATGAGTTATACTTTAACAGGGCAGTCCAAGAAACAAGTCTCAACTTATTACCTTACGAGTCTATTCTTCACATCTCATATACAACTCTTTGTATAAAGTATAAGATTCTACTCATGATAACCTTAACATACCATCACAACCCATAATTACCTATTATGATCATCAATTAGGGATAAATCAAAGGCATACATTAAGGGGATATTATCATAAAATATTATTATAAAATAAATAGAATTAATATAAATTAATGATAAATAAAGATTACCTTTATTAAAAAACCGTGATACATTATATAGCCATTACATCTAATATCTCATGTATATTATACTAAGCGATTCAATAAAAATATCATGATTTTGATGCGATAATGGTATCATCAATAGATATGATTCATTATCCTCTGTATCCACCCAACAGATCTTTTCTATCATTGATCTCAATGATCTCTCAAATGAGATGGTATTTGTGAAGGATGTGTTTGGACCTTTGGTGAGACCATGGTTCCTTGGATTGAGAAATGGATCCATTATTATGACAGTAAATCTCTATTTATCCCTTGATTCTAGGAATCACCCATATAAATTTTTGTTCTTCTTGATCTAAATATATTTCTTCACATTATCTGATGCAATGATGTACTCTTCCACTACTATTGAGTCTGAAATGGGGCTTGTTTGGAACTCTTAAAACTGATAAATCCACTATTCAAAAAAATATAAAACTAGGTTGAGATATCAAGTCATATTTTTCATATTTTAAATAAGAGTTATTTTAACCCCTTACACATAAATCATACTCTCCTATAAATACCATAGACATATCCTTGGTTCTTCTTAAGTACTTAATGATGTTTTTAATAGAAATCCAGTGACTATCACTAGTATTATATTGGTATCAACTTGTGATACTAAGATCATAAGCGACATCAGTTCAAGTACAAAACATGGAATACATGATATATCCTACTAAATATACATAGGTAAATATATCTATATTTTCTAACTCATTATAATGGTCTTGAATATTCCTAAGATTCATGCCACACAACATTGATAAAGACCCATTTTTGGAGTTCTCTATGATAAAACTCTTTAGATATTTACCAATATATGTGTTTAGACCTAGTACATCTATCCCATTAGATATATCTATATATATCTTCATACCCAATATTTAAGTTACTTTACCCATATCTTTCATTGAGAAGAATTTTCTCAACCACATATTTACAAAGTGTAAAATTGAGACATAATTTTTGATAAGAAGTATTCCATCCACATACAATATTAAATATATCACCACACTCTCACTAATACTCTTTTATACATAATAATCATCCACATTATTAATGAAACCAAACTCTTTTATTACATCATTAAACCAAATATTATAACTCCAAGAAGCTTACTTCAATCCATAAATGAAATATTGCAACTCACCAATAATATTTTCACTAAAAACACCAATTTATTTATTTATTTTCCTTATTTAGAACTATTAAGTAGTAAATAGGGGTTAAAACCGCAAGTGAGGTGTGTGAAAGATCCAAGAAAAAAAATCAAAACAAAGAAATAAAAAGAGAAAAAATTGAGGACATTGTAGTAAAAATGACGAAGAAGTTTTAAAAGTAAGAAATTAGTTTTAACTATGTAATAAATGAGTGAATTAAAATTATAAATAAAGAAGAAACATGTGAAAAATGTAGGGTAATATTAAATTGTTTGTTTCCAAATTATTTTTCCTATATCCATAAGAAATTAGAAAGCTGGGTTTTCAACATTCATGATGTCACTAACACCTTTTATCAAGGTTGTTATTTATCAATTAGATATATTCTGTATTTTATAAAATATTGAATTAAATAATACAAATATAAATGAATTTGGAATTATCAAGATCAAATTTTCATTTGATCTTGATGATAAATAACCCATCAAGTAAAATATATAAGAATGAAGTAAAATGATGAACAAAATATTAATCTTATTTACCCTTAATAATTTACCCAAAAAACCATGTTTGAAATCATAATATATGATATTGAGTTCATTAAAAAATATTATGATAATAAAATGAAAAAAATGGAAAGAAGATTATTTTATGTCGAAGAGATCTAATTTCACAGCTCTAACTACTACCAAGTCTCCTAGCTCATCTCTATGTCTCAATGCCCTAATCTATTCTAGTCCCCACTAACCTCTAGTTGTGAATGTTATTCCAATTTTTAATAGTGTCATGAGGAAAATCCAAGCTCTGATCTCACTGGAAAAATCATTGAACTCAAATAATAGGAATATATATGGTAGCTTATCACTACTCAATGTATTCCTCAGGTAACACAAATTGATTTCTGCTGTGAATATCATAGCTTTATGTGGGATCTTAATTATTCTATTGTCTTCCTCATAAATATTTGATGATATAGTCTTTTGAAATATTGAGATAATTCTTTAAGTATTTTTCAAATAAGGAATCGAGGGATAACATGGCATTTTAATCCATAATGGCACTCGAGATTGAAATCTTACTAAGTATGGATTATTACAAGTAGATTGATTCTTACAGGAATGATTCTTACAAAAATAACATTGATTCATATATAGGGAAGTCATAATTATAGGAATGATGAGATGATTATTACAAAGGATAAACATTATGCACAATTATTATTACATATATGGAAAGTGTATTCACATATGATTCTTATGGAGACATTCCCTAATATTTATATAGAGGGCCACCGTGCTTACATAGATAGGTAAATTAACCTTATGTGTTGATGCTTACAAAGATGATCCTTCCACTGGTATGATGATTATACAGTAGGGAATCATGCTTAAATAAGTGACAATAATCCTTATAGTGAGGATAAATAACCCTTATGCACTGAAGATGATTCTTATACATATGAAACTTTGTTAAATTTCACCCACCTTAGTCAAATTATCCTTAGGAACTAGGAATTTTACCCTTATAGAGATCAACCTACAAGGAAAAAATCAACAGTAGATGCAATTTATCAATTTAGTAGGAAAAATATATCTTCCAAACAAAATAAACAATATAATTACAATAATTCCAATAGATTAATTAAAATTTATCACAAAAGTTTATTTGAAATATAGAAACAAGGAAATAGAAAGTATTAGATTCATTATCTATTTTTTTATAAAAAACTCAAAAATAATATCTCAATAAAAATACACCATAGTAATCTAGGAAATTTGGTCCTTTAAAATATATGAAAATAACACAAAAAATTATTTCATAAATTAAGAACCAAGAACACAAATTTTTATCAAGATATTCAAAAAATAATAGTTTTAACTACTAATTAATTAATATTTAACAATTATCCATTGTAATCACATTTTGGAATAAAATAGACAATATTTTACTAAAATAGATTTTTAAAACATATATAAAATCAAATCCATATTAAATTCCCACACACATAACTCATTTCTTTTCCTCAAGCAATCAATTCATCAATTTTAGTGAAAGTTAATTCATCCTAAAAGTATACTATTTTCAATTCTAACTGAGAAATGATTTTCAAAAATGTTTTACCCGAGGGACTCTATCAAGTATGTATGGATAACTACCCTAATCAATAGAAAAATATTTATCCTAAAGTTGGTTTTATTTAAAAAAAGATTGAATTTGAAGATTTTATGAGAATTAAAAAAATTTCACTTTTCATTAAACTATTCTTCCAAACTTCTCTTTTTCTACATGGTGAACATACTCACATATTTTAACACATAGAATAATTAGACACAACTTAATAGATAAGAAAGTTTAATAATTACAAGGAAACATAAATAACTCATCTAACAGATTTAGCTTAAATATTTAAAAGTTGAACTAAGATTTTTAATTCTTTTCATAACACATTTGATTGCAATGATTATGAGTTTAAGTATAGAAAAAAATTAAATTCAATAAAAAATGTAAATTTTACTCCAAAATTTGACCAATTTTTTTTAAGTTAAGTAATGTAAATGATGTTATAAGACTGAAACCATGGAATAATATATAATATTAACCACTTAAAATGTAAAAATAGTTCTGAAGTATCAAAAAAAGTTACCACCACTAAAATAAAAAATAAGGCTTTTAAAATAGTCAATTTTTAAAAATTTTAATTGATTTTTGATGTTATTTTTTAAAATATAGTTTAACATAGTAAAATAGATCCCTTACCCATAATTAAAACCCAACATTGTTCCCAATGTTGAATCTCATGTTTGGGGAAACATTTTAAATAGTTTAATTTTAAAATGATTTCAAAAATAGTTTATAGATTGTTCAAAGGTGAAAATGAAGTTCCATAAAATACATTTCCACAATTTCTAAATAGTTTTTCAAAATATATTTAAGAATTTACTTTCCTTTTTTCATTATGGATAGATTCATGATTTCTCAAAACAACTCATCTAAGTAGCATGTTACTTAGTGATTATAGTAAGTAATGACATTTTAAGAAATTGATTTCAACTTCAATTAATTTATAGTAGTTAAGATAATTCCCCCACACTTAGTTTCATATAGTGAAAAGATTTTAATAAATGTCAAACACTCATCCATAGTTTCAATTTTATTTCAAGTTCCATGTAATAGTTTCAAAAACAATTTTATGAGAAGAAAAATAAATAATTTAAAGAAAAATATCCCCTGATAAAAAATATTAATCCTTTTATGTTTATCCAAATAAACCTTCCCTATTTCTTTATGTATAATACCTATTATTAGTCAGATTTAAGTTACTATAAATTTATACAGATTGACATTAGATTCTTAAAAATAAATCCCAGAATAGTGAAAACATAGAGTTTGAGTTTAATGGAATGTGATTTAGGTTTATTTTATATACAACCCTATTTTGTCTTTGAAAATAATTGAAATTATACCCTAGTGAATTAAAAAATAGGTTAAAATTCCAAAATATCAGGTATAACAAGATTATTACGAGGTATATAAGAAATATATTTATTCTTATTAAAAACCCATGGATCCAAATAAAATAAAAATGGAGGACTATGGGTTGAATACCATGAATCACTAAGTTTAAAATTCTTAGTCAAACACATTGTATGATTAATTTTTAAATATAGATATGGTAGCCAATAATTTTGGATTCCATTAAAAAAATTATTTATTCTCTAAACATTAACAAATAATATAATGTTATCTTCTCATAATAATTCAATATCTCCATTTACTAACACTCTAAGGATCGTGAATGGTCTATACCACTTGGACTTAAGTTTTCCAAGGAATATCTTGAGCCTAGGATTAAAAATTAAAACTGTTTTCCAACCTTAAATTATCTATTTTGAATTATAAAATCATGAAAATCCTTAGTTATTTCCTTATATATCCTTTAATTTTCATAGGATTCTCTTCTAATCTCATTAATTTCACTCAATTCCAAAAATCATATTTCTCCAGAATATTTGAAGTCATAGTTAAATGCCTTCATCGCCTAAAATGACTTATGTTTCATATCCATAGGAAAATGATATGATTTTTCAAAAAGTAATCTAAAGTTAGAAATCTCTATTTGATTTTTGAATGTAGTCCAATAGGCCCACAAAACTTCATTTATCTTTAAGGAATAATATTTTCCAGAACCACAAATGGTTTTCTCCAAAATTTTATTAATATAACTATTTAAAACAATAAATTTCTCACTATACTGAAGATGGTATGTATATTTAGTATTTTTCACACAAAAATACTTTTCCCTTAGGTTTTTTGAATATAATGTTTTTAAAGTGGGTACCATTATCATTCATAAAGGCCTTGAACACTCAAAATATGGAAAAGATTTTATTCTTAATGAATTTCACAAAACTATTTTCTTAGTTATACAGAAGTTCTATAACCTCTACCCACATGTAAAAATAGTCTACATCAACTAATATGTACTCATTACCATGTGAATTTGGGAATGTTCCCATAAAATCCATCCCCCAAAAATAAAAAATTTCAACTTTAAGAATTCACTTTTGGTGTAGTTGTTTTCTTCTTCCAACATTTCCCATTATTTGGCATTTATCATATACCACTATAAGACTTATAACATCTTAAATAGGTTAGTATAGTATAAAATATATTGAATAACCTTCTGGGATATTTTTTTTCACTACATTGTGTCCTTCCCATGGTGAAGATTGATAAATCTTTAGAATAGACAACATCTCTTCTTCAGGGACACACCTTCTCATAATTCCATCATAAAAATTCTAATAAAGAGGTGATTATCCAAAAATTAGTGATTAAGTTTTGAATTTAATTGTTTTTTTTGATTTTGTGTGAGATACTTGGGAATAAATCCTACAATAAAGAAATTATCATAATCTACATACTAAGAAGTTTTCATCACTGAAACAACCAATAGTTTCTCATATGGGAATAAATAATTAATCTCTACTAGGTCAACACTTTGTCTATTGGGTATCCTAGATAGGCGTTCAACCACTACATTATTTACTCTTTTCTAATCCCTGATTTCTAGGTCAAATTATTGAAATAATAGGATCTAACTCATCAATCTTAGTTTTGAATCTTTATTAGGTAGTATGTATTTTAGGTAATCTTGATCAGTAAAAACTATGACTTTGGATCCAATCAAGTAATGCCTAAAATTTTAAAGAGAAAAAATAATTTCGAACATCTCATTACTAGTTTCTGTGTAATTCCTTTAGGTATTATCTAGCAGTCTACTAGCATATCACACCACATTAAATCTTCTGTCCTTTATTTTCTCTAAAACTTCCCCAATAACAAGGTCACTTTAATCAAATATTAACTAAAAGGGTTGCTTATAGTTAGGGATGTAATTATTGGTGAAGAAGTGAGATTTTAATTATGAATATTTAATGTATCTATCACTTCTCATAAAAAAATGGTCACATATTTGATAAGTAGAGAGCAAAGGGGTCTTGTGATCTTTGAAAAATCCTTGATGAACCACTTGTAAAAACCAACATTCTCCAAAATACTTTGAACACCCTTGAAATTTTAAAGAGGGTTTATCTTTTGAAAAAAATTATATTTTATCATTATCTAATCCTATCCCTCTCTTTGATACCTCGTGACCTAGCACTATTCCCTTAGTGACCATAAATTGAAATTTTCCTATAAATAAGAACCAGGTTGGTATCTTTACACCTTTCCAAAACTAATTCCAAATTCTCAAGAAGACTCTAAAATATGTTTCCAACTATTGAAAAATCATCAATGAATTTTTAAACAACCCTCTAAATCATATCTAAAAAATATACATCATACATCTTTGAAAGGAAGTTGGGGCACCACACTATTTGAAGGGAATTCACCAATAATAACATTAAAAAATGGGCATGTGAATGTGGGTTTCTCCAAATCCTCTAGGGTTATCAGAATATGTTTGTAACTAGAATAAATATACATAAAATAGAAAAATTTATTCCTATATAATATCTCAATCATTTGGTACAAAAATAGAATAAGAAAATTGTTCTTTCTAGTGGTTGAGTTGAGGTTCCTGTAGTTTAAAAAAACTATATATTTATCCACTTTTATGATTTATATTTATTAATTATTTTCATTTGTTATGAAAATGAATCCACTTTTTTAAAAAACTACTTAGATATTGCTTACCTAAGGGATATTATAAATGAGATAGATGATTCTAACACCAATAATTTTAATCATTATTTTCTAATTACTTCCTTTATAATGGGATTGAGCCTCCTTTGTCCCTTAACTCTTGACTTATGATCAAGATATATTGGGATCCTATACATGTATAATGAATAACTAATCCCTTTAATATCAGATATAGTATAACCCATAATAGTTTTAAACCTTCTTAAAATAACCAAAAACTTTTATTTTTTACTTTTCCCTAATTCAATAGAAATAATAACCTTTAGAAAATATTTATTACAAAAAATTGAGTAATTTAAGTGATATAAAAGTTGTTTAAGCTCTAAATATGGTTCATATTAACTATAAAGAAGAATATATATATCAGGTGGCCCAAGGTCTTTAATTTTTTTCCTAAATAATGAAATAAAAGTAAAGAAAATATCTTCTTTACTTTTATCTAGATAAGATATTTCTTCACTCTCATTTTTTATATGTAGTATTAGGATATTTTATTATAAAAATTTATCAAGTTGTTCCCAAAACTAAACCTCAAAATCATTTAAGAGTTCCTTATCCTTTATTTAATTGATTCCCATACAATTTTAAAAGATTTAAGTCTTCTATTAATCTCATAAATCATTGTTAAAAAATATTTTTCATCATAATCAAAAGGTTCTTCATATTACAATAGCTCATACTTTGATTGGTTCTTTTTAGGTGTGGGTTTATTGTAATTTTTGAAGAAATTAAATTCTTTATTTTTATATCCTAAATTGAAAATTAGTTTCTCCTTTGATAAATAAGTGAAAACAACTCCTATATCTCAGAAAGGCCTTCCTAAAATGATAGAGACCTCTTTGTAACATTACATATCCAATATGAGGAAGTAAATGGAAAATAATAGTCTACATACTTTAATAATAAATTCATACATTCTTCTTTTGGGGTGTTTGATAGAGTGGTCATCCAACTACAATATCACTATGGTGGGTATCAAGTATCCCAATATTAGGTGTAAATACAGTGAGTAAGAGATCATATTTATTCTATCACCAATTCAACAAATGAAATTGAGAAATATACTATTTTACAAGGTGCATGGGATGAAAATAATACATAGATCCTTAAGATTGAGAGGTATCCTATTTTGAAAAACAAAACTACACTGCTCTTTCTAGATAGAATTTGAAAATGTAACATCTTCAGTTTTTGTGATTATAAAATTTTTATTTTTTAAATAATATTTTCAAAACTACTCCTAGAGTTGGAATAGAGTTTATATGTCATTTAACCGCAATGTTGATATATTAAAAATATTAAAATATATTAACACACACATAAAAATAATATTTGAAATAATAGATCATATTCTTAATAGAGTCTTGGATGGGAAAACTGTGATCTCCATTGAATTTGAAATGCGGGTTTTACCTTAGGAATTCCATATGTCCTATTCACATCAGACCTCTAGTCGATGTGTTATCGTGAAAAAATTATAGATGAAATAAAATAAATAAATAAATTTATTTTATATTAAATTTATATAGCCTTAAAAAACTATTATATAATCTCTCTTTATTGAATCCTCTAGGGTTAGATAGAAAAATACAGAGAGATTCTTGATAGGAGAGTTACAATAGAGAACATTAGTGAAAATCATGGAATCAAGGATCGATTATGAATGAATCAGGATTCAACCATGTCTCGGATAATAATGAGAAAACCTTCATTATTTATTAGAAATCGATCTATTATCAAGGTAGGGATTGTTTTGTTTAATTTAGTCCCATTATAATTGTTATTTAGAACATAAATGAATTAATCTAGAAATAATCCATTGATATTCCTTACATGACCTTGTTAATTTTATTTTTATTCCTTAATTAGGAATTGAGAATATTTTATCTTGATTATTGTGATTTCATCACTGTCCATTCATTTTTTATATGAATAGTGTCCATTCCGAACATGGACATCTTTGGTTCCTCACTTTTGTGTTTTGTGGATTTCTCCCTATGTTCTAAATGTGTTAATCACTAGTATTCATTTTGACCGGTGGTTTGACTATGACCATAGAATTATCTCATTTCATGATCGAATAATGATTTCGTGGATAATTAAAATGGGTTCCACGATGGTGTTTCAGTATGAAGAAGGTTCAATAATGAAAATGGGTAATTGAAGAAGGATAAAGTGATGTCTATTTCATGAGGTGGGGTGTGTAGGATGAAAAATATTCCATGATAGGAAATGATGATCCAGTTTAAAAATAAACGGTTGATGAAGTACAATTTTTAGAAAGGTGTTAATGGTAGTCAACATGGTTACTATAATTTTAATGGTAATCACAATGATTATAGAGAAACAAGTGGAGATTCAGTAGGAAGAACATCTTATAGAAAATTCATAATTGTGAAATGTGTACTTAATAAGAACACACACCATGTTTCTCATAATGATGTGCTAGGGTTTTAGTTGAGTTAAATATCACATAGTTATATATCTAGACCCATAAGCCCTATGAAACTGGAGGAAAATATCAACATGTACTATATGTACATGCCTAGAGACCTATGTATCCCACACAACATGTGTGTAGGGACACACCCTATGTATCCTTGGAGACACATGAATCGACAGATGAGGTACATGATGAGTAACTCTGTAGGTATGTAATTCAATGTGACCCTTATACACATCATGTAATTGGGGTCAATACATTCCATAGAGAATGATAGAACATGGATAGGTGTTTGGGTTGGGATAACAAGTAGTTTATTCATAGGACATGTCGTGTACTTCCCATTGACCTAGAAAAGTTCATTCGTACATGGATTCTCCCACCATTATTTCCAAGTGGAGCAGGTATTTTATCTGTTGGGATTGGGATCCTCTTGGGGAGTCAATATTTTTCCTATGTAAGTATGGTTCTATTATTCTATACCTATAGAATAATATAAAGCCAATATTTCACCATAAGTACAGGGAAAATATCCTATATTTGTGGATTTGGTATTTCACCTTCCTATAGAGCTTGGATGAGACAAATATCCTATATTGGATTCATTATTTCACCCATATTCATGGGTTATGTATACTCCAAAATTATATGATAGAATGATCATGTAGGTTTCTTGATATTTTTAGATCATAAGACAGTAAATCCGAGTTTTTTTGGTTGGTAGAGAGTTGGTACTGTACTTTTGGACTTGAGTACCTCCCATAAGCATATATGGATTTTAATTTCCCTTGACCTCTTGGTTTTGGTTTTTATTTGAATCTTTATTTTGATTTTTTACTTATTAGTAATTTTTGGGTTTCCTACTAGGTTTGTATATACTCACCTATGAATGTGATCGGTCTGCACATGTTGTGTCTTATGAATATAAAAGCATTTTCAATAGAGATATAAAGGGACCTGGAATGGGTGGTGCTTAGTGGATCTTGGTGGACATGGTATCCAAATAGTTATCAAACTTGTGGTTGCATACTAAGACTATTTTACTCTTATTATTAGGTTAAACCTAGTTTATGGTTAAGAGGTTTGTATTTTTTCTCTTTACTTGAACTATGTATTGTCATACTTGGTTATGGAATATTAGAGGTTGCACATGAATTTTTTATTCCATTTGATTACTTTCCACATCACTCTTGGTGTGTATGGAGATATATGTGTGGTGTACCAGTGTATTAGGATAAGTTATACCATATATGTGATATCCTACTTGGTTCTAGTCACCATCCCCTAGCTTATTGTATGTGGGATTGGGGTGGTACACTTATCTTACCACCAACCATGAAGGTCCCAATGGTTCATGTCATGTTAGATTGGTATCAGAGCCTAAGATGGCCTTGAATAGAATTTGGAGATAGAGTAGTTGTGAGGATTGGTTTGAGATTTAAAAAAATAATGTTTTAAGAATATTGAGTTTGGATCTTAAGATAGGGACCCCAATGATGGTTCAACGACCAATATATCTATTCATCATGACTTTGATAACCTACTTATCTTATCAATTAATCGAGGCATCGGTTGCAAGGAAAACAATGGTACATGCATCATATAGGAATGTGATGTGGTTTCGTTGTCCTTATTGAGTTATCTCCTTAGATTATTATCTTTTAATAATGTTATATATTGATTATATTAGGATACCTCAATGCAGATAGCTAGGCAGTATTTTGTGATAATATTACGATGAAAATTAACTCAGTAATGAGGCCTTAGTTTAGGGCCCCATTTAGGAGGTGTTACCTCAGGGTGATGACAAGTGTAATTCTACTCATTGAGAATTAGGAAGACCTTCCTTTAGTAGTATAGGTTTATGTTTTACCTCATTCTATAAAATATATCATTCCAAATATATACGATAATGATGAACATAGGTTGAACATGTTTTTTAAGCATTAGAGGTAGATACTGCCTAGGTTCTAATGCAATCCATCCTTATAGGTGGAAGATGAATGGTTAGAGTCCATGGTTAAAGTATTCCATCTCATAAACCCCTTTAGATCAGATAGTGGTTCTCACAAAAAGAACTCACCATGGATTTATAGGATTATGGTTAAAAATGGTAATGAAAAATCATGATGAGGTGAATCTTCCTTGGATCAATTCCAAGAACCACTTTTGGGGGAGTATTTACCAACAAATCTATGATCAGTATTCATACAAAAGCTTCTTGAGCTTCAATAGGGGAGCATGTTAGTGGAAGAGTATGCATCGCAGTTTATAGACCTCACAAGATACTCTTAGGAGATGATTTTTGATGTATTTTTTTGGATGAGGATGTTCGAGCATAGTCTACACAGGGATGATCAAGCAGGATTTGTTCCCCTTTACATTTCCTCCTATGATAGGGTATTGGAGCATGCTTTCCCAGTAGATATATTTTTTCTGGATTTGTCACAACCAGATGTATTTTATTATAGTAACCTAAGAGTAGATAATTCAACAGTAAATGTATTATATTAGGATTTTTAGGGTCACAACACTCAAAGCATCGGCATGTACAGTCTCAGAATAGGGGGTCTACAACCCAGGGCTCACATGTAAGTTCCATTCAGCCAAGGGATATGAAATAATTTTCTAGTTACTATTGAGGTCATATCACACAATACTTCCCAACCTATCATGTGATAGTGGATAGGGAGATAGTGGATGAGACACCAAGGAAGAATCGATGACATGAGAAGGATAAATCATAGGGTGGTGGTCATGGTATATAAGTTGGGAGAGTTACAATAGGTGGATAATGTTATGATTTAATATTTCCACCACCACCTTTGATTAGTCCCCATCAGGCTTAGGGAGATACAATGAAAGCACATGGTTAGTTCTAAACATTTGAGGCTTATGACCTAGAGGCTCTAAACACGATCCAAGGTATGATATGTGTCTTTTCTACCCTATCTTTAGTTGAGGTAGATATAGTCATGATCCATTCTTTTCTAGTATTATACCTTATTAGATAACTAGATATTATAATAGAGCCTCTATACTTACCTTTACGTTTGGAGTCTCATACTGGAGGGGATTCTTTGACCAAAATATTATATCAATACTGTCACACGGTTCTTAGTGGAGGGAGTTTCTCATGGGGAATTTTCATGGTTGTGATAGGACTATATAGTGTAATTATTTATATGGACTACCTACCCACCATCATTTCACATATTGATTATTTATGTTAGAGGATGTGGTGGACTTGGGTGAACGGGTCAAGATTTTACATCACCGGTGAGAAATAATTATAGTTAAAGAAAATTGGGATCATATTTAGGAGAGTGCAACCAATTTATTATCAGCTATCTAGCTTGAATCTTTGTGTAGAATAATCAGTGGATTTTGGGTTCCCTGTAGTAGTACACATGTTCCTGAATGTCTTTCCTGAGGACATACCCAGGTTACCTTTTTGACAAGAGGTCAGATTTTGTATCAAATTTCATACTAGGATAATTTTTATGTATTTAGTGGAATATCAAAAGGATATTAATAAAATTTGACTGATGAGGGTTCATTTGGAGGACCTTTAGATGAAAAGATTTATTTGACCTAGTGTGTCCCCCTTGAAAACTTCGATAATATTTTTCAAAAAAAAATTGATGGGAGGATGGGGCTGTATGTGGATTACCATTTCTTGAACTAAATAAAAATGAATAATAAGTATCCACTACCAATAAACAATGAACTTTTTGATCAATTGAAAGGAGAAAGGTGGTTTCCAAAGATTGAAATCAGGCTAAGATATCACCAGCTACAGGTTCGTGAGGAGGACATACATAAGATGACATTATGATGTATCTATAATCACTATGATTACTTGGTGATTCCATTTGGCATAATTAATTCCCCAGAAGTGTTTATGGGGCTCATGAATCAGATCTTCTATCCTTTTCTAGGTTGGTTTGTGGTAATCTTTATCAATGAAATTCTCATTTAATCGATATCGAAGGCTCAACATAAAGATTATTTGAGGATGTACCTAGAGGTAATTTATGAGAATTATATATATAGAAGACTCTTGAAGTTACAATTATAGATTATAAAGGTATACTTTCTAGGACATGTCATCTCAGATGAGGGAGTAGCTATGGATCCAACAAATATTGAGGGAGTGCTATCATGGGAACCACCTAAGAGAATGATAAAGGTGAAAATATTCCTTGGGTTGGATGGATATTACTGGATATTAATGATAGAATTATCTAGTATTATGAATCCCTTTATTTACTTGAATTGAAAATGGTATCCTTTTATCTGGTTAGAGAATTTATAGAAGGACTTTGAGGAGTTTCAGAAGTGGTTAACTAGTGATCTTGTCTAAAGGTTTCTAAAAGAGGGGGTTGATTACGTAGTGTTATTTGATTTTTCTAGTTTTAGGATAGTGTGTGTGTTAATATAGATATAGGTGGTGATAGACTACATATATAAGTAATCAAGACCCCATGAGTAGAACTAAAAAACCCACGACTTGGAGCTGACTGCTGTGGTGTTCACCCTAAATACATGGTGACAATATCTTCATGGTGAGAGGTTTTTCATTTATTCTAAATATAAGAGACTTAGATACATTTTCAATTCGATATATCACAATATAATATTGATATTATGGATGGAGTTCCTATAGGACCATGACTTTGAGGTAGTCTATAATCATGGGAAAAAGAATGATGTGGCAGATTATATAGTTTTAAATCTCATTCACTGTTATTAGTTGAGGAATCAGAGTAGTTTTCATCATTTTATTTTTCCTTGTTGGACAAGGTAGGAGAAATATACCCATTATTGATTTTTTTGACCCCTACATTTCTCTAGTGTGTGAAATAATAAAAAATTTATGATAATAATTTTGAGGTCTTGTGCGTCTAGATATTCATAGGACATGTTACCTAATGCTTTTTTGGAAGGTGGGGAGCATGTCAAGAACTTTTAAGGGAAGATAGTGGTATTAATCATGGTTCAAGAGGAGGTATTGATAGAGTTTAATTTATCACCCTTAGTAGTACATATTGGAGTTAAAAATATGTACCAAGAACTTTAATGAAAGTTTTAATGACCGGGGATGAAGAAGATTTATACCAAGTTCATCTCTCAATGCCTCTCCTATTAGCAGGTGAAGGATGAGAATCATATACTAGTGGATTTGGACCAGCCCCTTGAGGTGTAAGAATGGTAGTTGGATGGTATATCCATGGATTTAAAGATAGTATTTCTAGGGATGGCGATAGGTTATGATGTTATCTAGGTGATCATAGATCATCTCACTAAGTTTTCAAACTTCCTCGCTATCAGAGAGTAGTTTTTTTGGAAATAATGGGACACTTGTACATGTATGAGATCATATATATTCATTTTTATCCCTATATTATCATATCATACCATGATTATATCTCAATGTATTTGTTTTAGAGAGGCTTATAGGAGACATTTGGGACTTAGTTGTGGATGATCATGATGTTCCCCTAGACATATGGCTATATTGATAGACTATTTAGGCATGTGAATACATTCTATGGGATTATATGTTGGGATTTGGATAAAGTTGGAAGATCACTTACCTTTAGTAGAGTTTTCGTAGAACAAAAATGATTACTTTACTATTGGTATGAAACCTTTATAGGCTCTTTATACCATACAGTTCACTAGTGTTCTCGTCATAGTTGATAGAATCAACACTTATAATCTTGGATTTAGTTTGATAAATGGTGAAGAATGTGAAGATCATTTAGGAGAGGATGAGGATAGATCAAAGCTGTTATAAGTCCTCTGTGGGCCAAAATTAGAGGCCCTTGGAGTTTAGTGAGGGATACCATGTGTTCCTAAATGTCTCACCTCAATGTAGTTTATATAGATTTGGAAAGGGTTATAAGATATCTATGAGGTTCATCCACCCCTTTCAGATTGAGAACAAGATTGGAGATGTTTCATACCACCTAGATTTACCTCCGTAGTTGAATTAAGTTCATGATGCCTTCCACATGTCATAGATGAGGAGGTATGCATATGATCTATCTCCCATTATTAACTAGGGTGAGTTAAACAATGAAGACAAACTCACCTTTTTAGTCTCCCTAGTGAAAATTTAGGATCGATAAGAAAAGATCATTCATGAGAAAATGATTCCCCTTATGCATGTTCTCTTCCAATACTAGAATCGTTGATAGAGATCATGGGATAAGGAGAACTAGATATAAGATTAGTAACCCCACATATTTGAGTAGTAAAACTACTATTGAATCCATAATGCGGGTTTTACCCTAGGCATGACATAAGTTTTAATCATATTAGATCTCTAGTCGATTTGTTATTGTATACATATAATAGATAAAATAAAATAAGTAAATAAATAAATAAATCTATTTTATTTTAAATTTATATAACCCTATAGAACCTCTATATAATATCTCATTATAAAATCCTCTAGGGATAGTTTCAAAAACCCAGTGAGAGTCGTGATAGGAGATCCACATTGGAGAGAATTAGTGATGAGATTGGAATTAGCGATCAATCACAAATGTGTTCGGATTCAACCACGTCATGGACACCGTTTATGTGAGATTAATTATTCATAAGTGATCGATCCATTATTGAGGTAGGGATTTATTTTTTTGTATTTATTCTCATTCTAATTGTTTTTGTAAACATAGATTAATTCCTATAGAAATAATTCAATGAACATCCTCACAAGGCCTTATTAAATTATATTTTTATTCCTCGATTAAGAATTGATAATATTTCATCATGATTATCATGATTTCATCCCTGTATATTCATTTTATCAATGAATGATGTCCAAGTTGAATAGAGTCATTATTGGTTGCTCACTTTTTTGTGTGGATTTTTCTCTTTTTTATAGATGCGTTCATCACCAATGTTCATTTTTAATGGTGGTTAAACTATTAAAACATATCTATATCATTGTGAAATCAAATAAATTTTTTGTGGATAATTAATATGGGTTATTCAACGGTGTTTTCAACATGATAGAGTTTCAATGATGACAATGATTAATCAAAGAAGGATCTAGTGATGGTTATTTCACAAAGTGGGGTGTACATGTTAAAAAATTTTCCACGGGAGGCAATGATGATCCAATTTCCCAAAAAACCATGGGTAGAATATGATTTATTCAAAGGTGTTTATGGAAGTTAAAATAGTTTCAAGATTTTTAGTAGTAATCATAGGGGTTGTAGAACAATAGGTGAAGCTTCAGGAAGAATCTAATTTTATGGAAAATTTGTGACCATATGACATGTAGTTTGGAAGAACACACACAATTTGTCTTATAATGTGGTGCTAGGGTTTTATCTGAGCTAAATATCACATAGTCATATAGTCGGGATATCATTACATGTAATTCTAGATGAAGATATCAACATGTACCAGATGTACACATCTAGGGACCCATATAGCCCCACACGCTTTGTGTGCTGGGAAATACCCTATGCACCCTGAGAGTTACATGAATCAACATATAGGGTATATTCCTAGTAATTATATCAGCATGGAATGTCATATAACCCTTCTATACACAATATGGTTAGGGATGAGACACACCATGTGGAATGACATAACATGACTAGGTGACTATATTGGGATAACAAGTCATGTAACCATAGGACACACCGTGTACTTCCCCTTGACATAGAATAATTCCATCAGATGTAGATTTCAAGCTCATTATTCCTAGGTGGAGTAGGTATTTTATAAATTGGGACTGAGATCCTCCCAGGGAGTTAATATTTCTCCCATGTAAACATAGGGAAAGGATTCTCTACCTGAAAAATCATATAAAGTTGGTATTTCACCCACACTATGGTGTAGGGATCCTCTATCTATAGAGTTAGTATTTTTTCCATATATTGATCTTTAATGGGATAGGGATCCTCCACCAGAGTCATTATTTCACCCATCCTTAGGGGATAGGGATCCTCCAACACCATCTGAGGGAATGACTACATAGATTATTTGAGTCTTTTGGATCAAAATCTAGTAATGTTGTTTTTTTCTTGCTTAGAGTTGGTAATATACTTTATTACTTAAGTATGTCTTGTGAGAATATCTAGGTTTTCCTTTATTTTCCCATATTTTTTGTGGCTTCAAGATGACACCTTTTTTTTATGTTTTAATTATTAGTGATTTTAGGGTGTTATAATAGGTATTAATATACTTACCCCATTTGGTATCTATCAATACATATTGTGTATTATACATATGACATGATCTTTGATAGATATATAGGGGGACCTAATGCAGGTGGTGCTTAGTGGCACTTGGCGACTGTGGTAGCTGGACTATTGTTAGACCGTTGATTGCGTATTGATAATATTTTCCTCTTATCATAAAATGGGCCCTAATTTTTGGTTGTTAGTCATGTATTTTCACCTCTTTACTTTGAATATGTATTATCATACTTAGTCATGGGATATTAGAGGTCATAAATGCATTTAATATATTATTTTTTTACTTTTCACATTACTCTAGTGTGTATGGAGATACACATGTGTGTCTACAAGTGCATTAGTATAAGGCCTCTCATATGTGTGATATTCCTACCTAGTTCTGGTCACCATCCCCTAGCCTATCAGAGGTGGGGTTTGGGTGGCACATTATTTTTAATGCTATATTGGTAGGCCCTAGTGGGTCAAGCTATATCAAAAAACTCTTTTAGGGTCCTTTTATTTGGCCAAATTTTCCATAATGATTTAAAATATGATAGAATATGAACCAAACCTTAAAGGAAGGTAATATTTATATGGATATTATAGAACAACTCAATGAACATGAATAATTCAGGTTCATAATTTTTTCTTCACTCTTTTAGGGAAAGGGATAGTTGGGTCTAGATTCCTCAAAATAGTTGGAAACTAATCAAGTTCTTCCTCAATATTTTATTTAACTTTATTATTAATAAATTTAAAATATTTTTCAACTTATTATTTTTGATGTAATAGTGTGTTTTATTTCAGATTCATCATGGCTATACATATTTATATATTTAGAGTCTTCCAAATTTTGGTTACCAGGCTCATTCAAAATTTTATTTTAGGGTTTCCTAGAGTCATTTATTTCATCCTGATGAGTTTTAAAATTAATTTTTATGGTTAAAACCACTAATATTTCCCTAGGTTTTATGTTGGATATTATAAAAAACTTTACCTTATCTAATGTTTTAAAGTCTTAGGCTAGTGGCCCCACTTAAAACTCTAGGTTATGAATTCTATCATTAGTTTGAGATTTATTTGAATCATGTTGATATTTTTTTGAGTCAATTTCACATTTTTGTGAGTAAAAAATTCATATTTTTTTAAAATATAACCCTTAAATAATATTTATAATTATAAGGTTGAACCTTATTCTGGTTTTGAAATTGTGTCCTTGACTATTAAGAAAATCTATGGGTAGTTTGTCTCAACATTCCTTACTATCTCTATGAAAAGTTATAGCGATTATTATATCCTTAAATGTAGGTTTTGAAAATTGATTAATCTATAGATTTTATCCTTGGGATATAACCAAGAAAATTAACATTTTAAAAGGGTAGGGATGGTATGTAAAAGCTTGGGAATAAGGTTATATAGCATCCAAACATGCCACATTAGACACATTTATTTGTAAGGGACTAGTTTTCACACCAAATTTGATTTAATTTTTTTGGTATTTGAGTTCATTAGGGACTATAGTTACTCTTTTATTTTAGAAAGTTTAACCTTAATTTACAAACCAAAACCAGTGGTGTACTATCCCCTATTGAATCTTCTCTTATTAGAGTCTTTGAGTTGTGAATTAAGGGAAAGAGTGTTAAAAATCTGTCTCTATTATTCATCTATATTATCTCTATAATTACCTCTAGTATATTGGTCCACCAATTATGAAATAAAGGTGAAATTCCTTCATAGAAGACATATATAAGGACATGGATAGAGAAATGGTGATGAGGAAACTACCTTAGCTGGTCGATAAACCTATTACAAAATTTATGAAAAGCCTCTCCATCCTCTTGAAAAAAGATAGCGACCTTATTTCTAAATTCTACCTTAAGTATCATAGGATAAAATTCCATAAAAAATGAGTTTTATACTTGTTACTAGGTTTTATAAATGTTCTCATCTAAGGATACAAAAAAATTTATAGAATCCCCATTAAAACATAAGGGGGAATTAAACTGTTTCACTATATTATACAAATCCCTAATAAAGTCTAGAGAGTCCTCATTATTCATTCCAATTAATGGGAGAAAAACTGATTTTTTTACTATTTTAGCTCATAATATTCAGCTCTAGTAATTAACCTAATTGATAATGGGTTTCCTAAAACATTAGAAAGTTTTTACTCCCTCATCCTAGGACTTTAAATATTTTTTTGAATGAGGACAGGGTGGATATTTTTTTAGCTATAAGATATCTATCTCTCTCTCTCTCTTAATTTATCCATTTAATTTTTTTAATTTAATAATAAATTTGATTTGTTTATGAATTTTAGGTATAATAGGATATAGATTTAAAGTTTTTGATCTATTTTACATGAACTAGATAGTTTTAAAGATATTTTTGAAACATAATTTTTTTGAGTTTTTTATATTTATTCTTGGTCACACAAAGCCTTACCCTAAAATGAAACCAAAATTTGGAAATATTTTTATTATAACCACAAAACTATTTATTTATTTTTCTTAAAACTAGAAAGAATAAAATAGGGTTCGAACCCACAATGAAGGTGTGTGAAAGATCCAATAAAAAAATCAAAACAAATAAAAAAACAAAATAAAAAAGTGTTAAACTGTAGTTAAAATTATGATGATGTTTTAAAATTATGAAATTATTTTAAACTATGTAACAATTGAGTGAATTCTAAATAACAAGGATTGAATATTTTTTTTATAAAGGTAGGGTAATTTTTGATTGTCTATTATTAAATTGGTTTCTATTTATCCTAAATAAATTGACAACCTGGGTTTCCAATGTCCAAGATGTCATAAGAACATTTTGTTAAAGGTGTTAGTTATTATATAGATTAATTTATTAATTTATCAAACATAAAATTCACTAAGCCAGATATAAATGAAGTTGGGTTCATCAAGATATAATTTTCATTTGATTGTGATGAGTAATAAACCAACAAGGAAAAGAAACAATAATGAAGTAAAAGGATAAATTCCAAATAAATCTTATTTCCACTTAATAATTTATATTATAACCATGTTCAAAACAATAATATAAACATTGAGTTTATTAAAAAATATCCAGAAAATAAAATGATAAATTATAGAAATAAAATTCTTCTCTTATGAGGATCTCTAATTTCCCAACTCTAACTACCATTGAATCTCCTCGATTATACCTTACCTCAATGTCCTAATCCCTTTAAGTCCCCATTAATATCTAGTTGTGTAGATATCCCCCTTTTTAATAGATTCACACACCAAATCCCATCTCTAACTCAAATAATGAATTTTTGATCTCTAATCGGTGGACTCCATATGGCTTCTTATCACTATTCATCGTCTTCCTTAGGTTACTTGAGATGATATCCCCCACAAATGTCACAAATTTACATGGGTTCTTTATTATTGAATTGGATTTCTAATCAATATATGAATATTAACTTCTTTGAAATCATGAGATAACCATTAAAGTGTTTTGAAATGAGGAATCAAGGGATACTGTGGAATTTTAATCCATCAGGACACCCAAACACGAAATATCAAAAAGTTAGGATCCTTAAAAGCATACTAATTATTACTAGAATTATTATTACAAGGATTTCATTGATGAATATGTGGGTAATAAATCCTTATAGAAATGTATAGTTGATGCTTATTGTGGATGAACCTTATGCACAATGATGCTTACATAGGTGGCATGCTTACACATATATGATGCTTGCAAAGAAAATACCTAATGTTTATAAAGAGGGGAATTATACATACATGGACATGGAAATGAACCTTATGAATTAATAATTATATGCATGATTCTTATTGATATTATCCTTATACTAGTATAATGATTACATGATAGATAATCATGCTTACACAGGTGGAAATCATTCTTATGGCTATGATAAAATGGCACTTATGCACTGAATATGATGCTTATATAGAGGGTACTTCACCAAATTTCACCAAAATCATTCAAATTATCCTTATAAACTATTACTTTTACCCTTAATGAGGTCAAACTATAAGTAAATATTCATCACTTTATGAGATTTATCAATCCATTATCAAAATTATAACTTTCTAACAAAATAAAGAATAGAATTTATAGAATTACAAAAGATAAATTAGAAAAATGATTACAAAGATAAATAAATGGAAGTAGGAAGTATTTAATTAAACATAAAAAAAACATATACAACATTATCTAAAATAATGTCTGAATAAAAATTCACCATAGTAATCCTGGAAATTTATTTCTTTAAAATATAGGAAAATAAAACCAAGAATAATTTCATCAGTTAAGTACCAATAATTTTTTTATAAATTTATTCAATAAATAATATTTTCAATTTTTTTAATAAATATTCAATAAATCTCCATTATAATCACATTTTGACATAAAATAGACAACATTTTCTAAAAATAGATGTGGCAAAAATGTATCAAATCCAAGACATATCACTTAGATACCACATCAGACTCATTTAGAACTTAAAAACCTTTATTCTGTATCATATAAAAATCCTCAAATAAATTATCATTAAATAAATTGATATGTATATCCATATGATACATCTAACAATCAAAATGATATTCTATGGAAATAAATACATGAATATATTTTATCATCTCAACTGGTGAAAAGGTCCCTTTATAGTTAATACTTTGAATTTTTTTGGTAAACCTTTTTTCCCAAATCATGATTTATAGGTAGACACTTTACATTCAATGTTAGTTTTCTTATATAAAACCCACTTTAACCTTATAAGTCTCACCCATAAAGGTGTATCCACCAAGTTCCAATCATGGTCAGAGTAGATGGAGTGAATTTTAGATTCCGTGAATTTTAGAAATTTCTTAGAAAAAAACTCTTAATGGACTCTCAATAGGTATTAGGATCATCTATTATGAATATTTATTAATCATAATTTTCTATAATAATTCCATATCTTCCAGGATATTGGAAAATATTATTTGGACTTAGAGGTTTTTTTAACCTGAGTGGTTTTTCTTCCACAACACTTTGTGGGACTGGAACAACTTTCATCTCATAAGTAATTCTTATTTATTAGTCTTGAACTTATCCAAGTTCAACTTTACTCCCATAAAAACATTGAATAATATACTACTTATCAAGGAAAACACCACATGGTTAACAAACACTCTATTTTTAGTTTGATTATAGAAATAAAATCTCATAGTTTTATTGAAATAATAAACAAATGAGTTTTTTTTAATTTGGGGCTGGGTTTTTCAGAATCAAAATGTCATGAATATGATTCAAAACCCTAAATACTTATAATATACGTAGTGGAATGTTTCCCATTTCATATCACTTATGTCATCATTATGAATGATTTATATGGAACACAATTAAGTAGGAATTAAAAAGTCTATAGATCATATCCCTAGAATGAAAATGGAATGTCACATTGACTCATCATCAATCAAACTATATCAAATAGGTTATGATTTCTTCTCTCATGCACACCATTATATTATGGCGTTTTAGAAGGGGTGTGTTATGGAATAATTCAAAAATCTTTTATAAGATTAGAGAATTCAAATAAAAATTATCCACTAACCTAATTCGATCAAAGAATATTAATACCTTTTCACAGTTGATTCTGTATTTCATTCCAAATATATTTTAAAATTTTCAAAATTTTCAAAGTTATGTCTCATCAAAAACACATAATCATAGTTATTAAAGTCACTAGTAGAGGATTAACAATACCTAAAACTCAAACTTTCTTTTGTACTCATTGGTCAACATACATCATTAGGTATGAGATCAAATAATCCACTATACCTTTCACATTTACCACTAAATTATTCATTGGTAATATTTCTTAATAATAAAGATTCATATGTGTTAACTGATTCATAATTTAATGATTTCAGCAATCCTTATCTATAGAGTCTTTGAATGCATTTATCATTTATATGTCCTAGTATAAAATGATAATGGTAGGTGGGATTAGAATGAATCTTTAATTTATTATTATTAATGTTATATATTGAATTATCAATATCAATAATGTATAAAATTAATTAATTATTTCTTTGGTTTTTTTATATTACAACACAAAGCACCCAAGGCTGGGATTTGATCCCATGATCTCCACCCCACAACCCACCCACCTAGAATGCATAAAACATTTACCATATTATTGCTACCATAAAAATTTTATTCAAATATAAATGATAACTCTTATTCTTAATAATGAATGAAAATACCATCTTTTTTAAATACAATATAGAAACAAAATTTTTATTTATAGAATGAACATAATAACAGTTCTCAAATTATAGAACTAATCCACTAGGTAGAATTTGATCATAAGCTCAAACATCCAATCAAATAACTCTTTCTCTATTTACAATATATATAACTACTTCACCCATTTTCAATTCATTCTTATCTTTGATTCTATGTTTATTAATAAAAATGTGTGATGCACACTTGATATCCAATATCCATGATCCAGAGTTGGAGAAATTGATCTCTATAACATTCACATTCAGATGCTCATAATTCTTATCTTTGATAACACTTCTCAGCATTGTTTCCAATATAGAATTATTTTACAGGTCATACATATAATATACCTCAAAATGATATACATGAGGCATGTCATAATCTATAACAAATATATGTATATATATAAGAAAGTATCTTGTTTTATATATTTTCATCAAGGGATTTTAATCAAAGTACTACCATTAAAAATTATTAGCTTATAAATCATATTAATTTAGTGGAGAAGACCCACATTTTATCATGAATTACATCAGTTTGAGCATGTAAATAATCCATGAATATATCTGGAAGACAATAATTTTCAATCATATCATTTATGATTCTTGGATATTTGAGTGAACACATTTTTATTTAAATCCATCATATGGATTCATTCAAATATATTCCTATTTTATTATAACCATTAAGGTTTCACATATAATTAAAATGAAAAGAAAATTCAAATAATAAGGTACCTAACCATTAGGGTCACCTTATTACTTTCATAACTTACATAATATAATTCATGAGCACATAACTATTAGGGTCACCCATACTGAATTATTGAGGTCTTGGAAAGTACAACTTTGGAAGGAATATCACAATGAAACTTGGGGGGTTTTCTTTTGAAGTCTCACTAATTTAATATACATCACATGAATGTTAAATACATAATTTTTTCATCCTAGAAAATATTTATTAGATAACATTTTATTCATTTATATATTCATTCTTCTTATGATTAAGTTATGGAATCCTTATTCCAACTACTAAATAAATACGTTCAAACTATATTAATGTGTAACTCTTTACATAACCCACAATTTATGATACTCACCAAAAAATAGAATAAAAACATATCTATAGAAATAAAAATACATCATATTCATAAGGAATATTAAATTTTCATGTAAAGGTTTTTAATTATATGTGATTGATAATCTCCACATGTGTAATCCTAGCTTGAAAGAGAGACAACCCATACCTTTCTATGATAAGGAATAAACATCCAGGCCAATGGGAATTTCTATACAAAGTCCCTATCCTCAAGGATACTTTACTCAATAAAGAAAAAAAATTCATCATAACTCTAATACCTAATATGTATAAACTATATAAAAAATATAAATTCAATCTAATAATTGTAATTATAAACTTAGGTAAAGTTTAATTAAACCTAAATCTTAGATAATTTTACCTAGCATGTAATTCAAGGATTGATAATTTATAAAAAACAATTTATCACATAAATTAAAGCTTATATAATATCTACATTTCATTAATCCTTTATAAATATTAATATTATAAAATTAATAAATAAATAAATTAACACTTGATTTATTTTCCAAACATGAGATACAATTATAAAAATTCAATATTTCATTTAGGAAATAAAATTTTCTATTTACAATACTTAACACTTACAATTTATAAGTATTTTATAAACTATAAAAAATTCTAGAAAAATATTTTTTTAAAATTTTATGCTATATCATATTTTATGATTGATAAAGGGAATTATCATATGTAACATTCAATTGATATCATTAGCTATGGTAGGCACTACCATAAGGTTCCAGCCACATTTGAAAAAATCCCTTATATACTCAATATGATATAATGCTCTATTTTAGAGAAAACAAAGGTTCAATAATATCTTATGATATTTTATATCATAACCTATTAAATATAACAAAAAAATTATATTTTTTGTATGTAATACCTTATGATATATAACAGTTGTACACCATTATTAAGAAAAACAGAAGCAAACCCTTATATCATATGAACCGATATAACCCCAAAAACTTTATGATAGATATGTTCCTTGAAAAACTAGTAGAAAATAATGCTAGTTTGTTGTTGAATATGGATCTAATATATTTTATTGGTTTTAGGAAATCATCTAATGATCTTGGTAGTGAATAAAACCTATAATATTCCCTATCTATCATCAAAAAAATTAAAATTATATAAAAAATAAACATAAAAAAACTATACCTTCATCACTGTGACTTATATATGCATTAAAAATGATAAAGTATGCTTGATTGGGGTCACTAAAGCAATATAAAAAGACCCACACCTTGGAGGAAATTATACCATACTTGGATCCTCATTTGTAACTAGAGGATTATTTTTCTTTAAAGGTGTGTTAGCACCTTCCTCAATGAAGATGAATGAAAAACTCTGAACTAAATATATCTTCATATTAAGAATAAATGAATAACAATGTATATGAAAAAGGGTGTGTGTGTGTGTGTGGAGGGGGTGTGGGTGATATAGGGGATATAATTACTTTTATAGACTCTCTTTATTAAATAATTAGAGTCATCGCCTCAACTTCCATCTCATGTAAGTCACTGTGCTAAACTATAATGCATTCCCTACTAGAGATATGTAATTTTTGAGCACTTAAATGATTAATATAATGAATTTAAAACTAAAAATGTATCAACTATTTGATATATAACTAAAGATAAACCATGAATAATATATAAAACATACCATGCCCTGGAATCCCATATCATAATCCTATCATATATTATGATATAGGATGATATAAGCATCCAAATATATCTTATGATATGAGCATATTTTAACCTGTGATATGCATCACTTGCATATCATAGCTTATGAATCAAGGGATATTGTATAATATTATTTCTCTTATTTTAGTGTATTTCCCATATATTATTCATATCATTAATCATTTTTCTCTTAGATGAACACTAATTTAGAAGTATACCAATAATTTTATCAACCAAATTATCATCATTAATCTCATTATAACAAAGTTATTATAACTTGTTAACAAAAAGTTATAAATCTATAATACATCTGATCAACTGATTCCCTTAGTCGAAAATTAAATGACTAATAGTTATAAAAAACATCACTCTGTGAGTCTCCAACACCTTGAAAGTTATGGAATGAGTAATATCATGTTTCTTCCAAATACTATTAACTATCTCACAAGAAAATATTTTACTATAGATATTTCATCTCATATAAAAAAGTAGCACATTCTAGACTTTCTGTTATCTTGATACTCAAAACTTTATTCATGAGTAAAGTTTATAATTTCTTTCTCTGAAATCTTATAATTTCTAATCATCATCTGATAATTATAATATCTGATATTAATAAAAAATTTCCCCAACTTGTTCCCCGACTACTCATAATCCACACCGTCTGGGATGAGTGGTGGACTAGGATTCAAGTTATCCAAATTTCTAATAGGTAATTAAACAACCATATAAAATCTATTGTCCATTATATTTTTTTCATAAGGAAAATAATTTAGATACTATATTTATACCAAATGTTTTCCCAAAAAGGAATTATAAAGAGGGATATGGATTAAAGTTTTAAAAAACTTAATAATTCCTCCTACTATATGAAAAATAATGTTCAAAAGTTATATGTTTTGAAATAATCAGAGTAACAATAGATAATAAAAACAATGGAAAATAAACTATTAGGAATATAATATCTAATAGAATATAGTAAAGTAAATATAAAAAAAATATAAAGAGTAAATTTTTCCAATGTTTTTTTAGTTAGGACACTGATTAGACACACACAATGGGTTTGAGGTCGCGGTCCTGTATTCCAAATTTCCAATGATTGGTGACATTTAACCATTGAGGTGACGGTGATAGAACCTTTTTATTGGAAGATAAAGATGAGAGGTTGACTTATCTCACTATTGATATTGTTTCCTAGTTTGGGACTCCCTCATAGATTTAAAACATACCTATGAATACCTTCTTGGTGTTATCCATATTGACATCGGTTAATCAAATCACTTGTCATCTTAGCAGGCTGATGACATTACTATTGATTGGGAAGAGTGTATTGATAATTTGGGTATTTCTAGATGCTTCTATTTCTTCCACATATTGAATTTTATTATTATCACATATGGAATCCTATGATCATCTCATAAGGAATGACGTACCATATTATGTTCATCGCATATGGTATCCTATTCTCATTATATATGGAAATATAGATCATATTATACATGTATCATATGGAACTATATATACATAACCTTGGGAAATATGGGTCCTCTTATACTCATCACATAAGGCATCCTATTCTCATCACAAAGGGAAAGAAGAGCCATCTTATTCTCATCACATAAGGTATCCTATTCTCATCACATAGGTAAAGGGTATTCTTATGCTCATCAAATAAGGCATACTATACTTTTCATATAAGGAAATATGGGTATGTCGGTTAAAATCTTGGAAGGAAGTAACTCATGGTTTAGATTATATCAGGGTTTCTCTGAGAGGTATAATCCTATCCCATAAAGAGTTTAAGTTTGGTGGCATGCTGCACCTCACAAAGGTGATATAGGATGATATCAATGTTGGGATGTTAGAAGTGATACTTAAGGATGAATCCTACATATCCTATTGGGATATGAATCAAAATACATGTAGTTTTGATTACATAGTTTGAGGTCATGTAACAGAATTGGTCCATAAAGTTTAACATTATACTGTAAGGAATCTTGAGTAGTAGAAAAGGTAACAACAAGGGAATAAAGCTTGAACATTATGCTACTTGGATCCTATTTAGAAGTGGGAAGGATATTTCTAGGGCTTACTCATGAGATACCCAACCCTTACCTAGAAATAACAAGGGTATTTATTGGGATTATTTGAATTATACCTATCAGGACATAATTTTGATTATGTGTATAGAGTTTTCATGGGTGAATATAGATTGGGGGAATGTGGGGCCCATGTACAATCAACTCTCATAGAAGTTTGATCCTTGTAGGTGGAATAAAATGGTTTATTTTAACACTAGTTCATGTAATATTAGGGTTGTGTGGGACTTTGAATTTCATGAGGTATTGATCACTTATTCAAGACATGTTATTTATGGAGAGAGAGTTGTGTAAAAGGGTATTAAGTGATTGAAAATTTATTTAAGGGTATATATGTGATAATTCATATAAAATTATCACATGTAAGAGTTTATGGTGCTTTTATTGGATTGCATACGGTGTGGATGTCAAGGTTTCATGAGCTGTGATGCTTTAACTTCTTGAAAAATCCAAAAGACAAAAGGACCCCCCAAGTGGCTACTTGAGAAGTATTTACAAGACTCTATGATCATGAAAGAGATTAGTTCATGGAATAGTTTCACACATGAATAACGTTTACTTTACATTATGCATTAACATATTGACTTACAAAACTTTAGAGTTGCATGAGACTTAGTAAAAATACTCCGAATTTACTTCTCTTGGTCGTTCTTCCTCCTTAATCTATCTTGGATTCATTTTTGAGCATAAAAAAATACCCCCTATAATTTTGGTTTGATGAGGTAGAGGAGGATCAAATTTTGATAAAACCTTCCATTCTTGTGTAACTAAAGTAGCTAAAAGGTCACCCCTACCCCTATAAATATGGGTAGGGCTATTATAGGGATCCAACTAGATTTTGAAAAAATCGATCCAACTCCTTTATTTTTGTAGAAAAAATCCTTTAAGAAAAAGTACCATGACTAAGTGTTGGGATTTAATGTTAAATTAATTATTATAATTATAACTTTATGAGCACTTATCCAATATTTTCTATGAACCTTTCTCTATTTGAGCATAACTTCAAGCATTCATGTGAGAACTTTGTTGCATGAAGAAAAATTTCATGAACCAGAATCTTTTGCATGAACTAAACTTAATAATATTTCTATAGAATAATCTAGCCATCATTAGGGTTAAATAATATTCTTAGGATACTACTATAAATATGTAAGCAATGGTGAGAACGTTGGCATTGGATTAATTTAATGAGTTTTACCACAATACCGAATAATGTAAAATCCGCTCAGGCCAGACTAGAAAGAATACCCATTGTCCAAAAGGATGTTGTTGTATGAGTATTTAGCACTAGATGATGTCAAAATCCTAGATATTGAATTCAACTTAACCTATCATTATTTTATAGATCTTTAGAACTCACCCAATGGAACATATTTTCCACTATAAATTCCATGATAGGGAACAACCTGACATCATCTTATGTTTTATAGAATCCCCCTTAAATGGTGAATGATCAAGTTACTACTGCTATGAAATCCCCTCCAAAATATGTCAGTATGTACAAATAAAACATCATGGAAAATAGGTAAGGATAGACCAAGGAGTGATATCTGCACCAAGGGGGAACATTATGGATCAGTGACCATGGTCATAGTGGGTTCAACATACCCACAGATAGTTTGGAGAGATCCTATGTGGTTTCAGGATATACAGGGTGGTTTGGATTCTGTAATTCCATTCTTAACACCAGAAAATATTATTCCAGAATCTACCAATAGGTATTTACCATACATAAACAATTTATACTTACATCATGGTGAGTTTGGAATTAGTTTATTGGAAATCCATAATATTAGAGGGATCTCCATCCTCAACAAGATGTATCATAAATTCCTTCCAGCATAGAATGTCTTGAAGAAACCAAGTAGAACCTGTTACTAGACCATGTTCTATTGTAGTCACTAATTATGGATTACTAGAGAGATCCTCACCTATACCTAGACACCCCCTTTAGGAAATGGTTAATGATATTCCTAGACATGCCTAAGGGGTGAATGGCGGGGAATCCATAGTAGTTCCTAGGGTTCCAAGCATAAAGGAAGCCCAAGTTTCACTGGTTCCTTTTAGGGTTAGCACATGGAATTATACTTATATTTGAATAAATTAAAAACACTATATCTAAGGCAGATATGATTTCTAGTATCCTTCTCTAATGGATGTTTGTTTCTAGTCTGGGATGCTCACATGGGGGTGAGATCAAGAACTTTCATCATGGAAGTGTGGTTATAAATTATACATTAGATTGACATTTACATCCTAATATTATATAATTTGAATGAAATTCTGGTCATATCAATCATATGAACATTACCATGAATCTTTTTGTCCCATTACAATTCATTTATGGGTGGATCACTATGAACTTTGGGTGGTATGAATTCCTAAATCCCATCAGTTCCCCAAACATAGATATTGGGCCAATGCTATTGAACATCATTTGGGTGTGCCCATTGGTGATTTATTAGGCTGACTACCATGATAATATCACATGAGTAATTAAAATTCATCCCCTTTGGAACTCCAACTAAAGTGAACATGGATAATGATTATGCTATAATTGAGGAGAGGTCAAATATGACTTCCTTCAAAAGTGATGTGTTAGTTATGTACATCAAATAAAACATCATCCATGGTCTATAAATCCAATTCCATTTCACTTTCCAATTCCTCTTCCTTCAGTGGATCATTTTTCATGTATAAACTAGTTTTTTTTTACTATCACCACTTGATAATCATATGGAAGCTTTGGTTTATGATTTTCGATGAGTGAACTGATGCTGAGATCAGATTTTTGATGAATAAAACCTTAATAAAAATACTATAGTATTATTCCTAAAGTTAAATGATCATATATCTTGAGGCAATTTTGAGGGTGTTAGTTACATGGATAGATGCACAAGTTCAAGCCTATGGGTGGCAAGGTGTAGGATGCATCACTTCTAGGGAATCCCATCAGCCAAAGAGGAGGGCTTCTGCTAAGGTCAATGGTTGATAGGAATCAAGAATAGTACTCAATGGAACATGTAGATGTTGATAAAAGGAACCCTAGGAAGAAAATAAATATATAGGGAGAATATTATGGGGTCTCTTTGCTCATTCCCAGAATGGATCCAAGGAAGTGCTCACATGAAATCAGAGAGATACTAGAGAACATAGCCTTCCATGGAGCCTAAATAAACTATGGTGTGAAGTGACTGTACTTCACATGATGATAGACATGAGAGAATATTTAGAAAAATGGGGTACACTTTCCCATCATCGAACTCACCAAGTTCATACTCATGGTTCTCCAATTGGTAATGACGGGTTGTGATACCATGTTGGAGGAGGTAGAATACTCTCATGGCTAGGAGGAAGTTTTCACTACCTGAGTGATGGATATACTTGGTGGGAATCCTGATAAAATATTGGAAGAGGTTATACTACCCATAAGTGTGAAATAGAGAGTTTATGATGACAAATACTCCTTGGAAAGTGATAAATTCTAGGTGTAGGCTTTCATATAGGTATAAGATATTACTTATTTTAAGGAGTTAGGGAATATCTCATTATACCAGGTAACTCCAAGATCCTAAAATATCCACATTATCACAATTTTTGACCTCTAAGTAGCACTAACTCCTATTTTCTGATTTATGTTGGAGTAGTAGTGTGAGGATACATCAAATAAGCCTCTTGACAATGCTCAAAATAGGGGTAGTGAGAAGATCCTAGATAGCTTGGAAATGAGATAAGTATCACCAAAATATCTAGATCTACCAATGGTTTAGAGAGAGATACCATCCAATGATCTAGAGGAACCATCAAACACTAAATATATAAAATTCTTAGGGTTTTTGATGATCTATCTATTATAAACAATTAAAGGTAAAATAAAACTCTCACTTATATCCTCTGAATAGTTTTTTTATACCGTATGAAGAATTTATTGATTTTTATTAGAATACTAAAACATCAAGTGGAGGAGGTTCTCATGGTGGTCTCTTGTCTTCGCACTGATATAGAGGGGTCCTTGATAGTTGAGTCTAATTCCAGTTCCTTGGGCCACAATTTTTTTTATAGTATAGTAGTTGAGAAAGTCTCGATATATGAGGCACCCAATTGACCAGAGGGGGAGTATGATCACAATGTTTCTTTAATGGTAAGAAAGAATTCATTCCAAAACCCCCTATGGGTTTTTAATACCATATCCTAAACTAATGATTTATTTTTTATTTTATTTTTTAGACCTATAGATAAAAGGAGTCTAGGGAACCAATGGGTCCGGAGGAGGCAATCACTGAACTAATGGATATTAAGGTAGAGTAGGAACCTGAAGTTCCCATGGTTCAGGATAGTGTATCTATCAATACATTAGTAGAAAATTATGACCGTAAGGTGATGATAACTTAGAAAGAGATTATTATGATCCCAAAGGTTTATATGTAACCTATGATGGAATAACTTGAATATATTATTCCTCCTTGCACACTGGATTCTAATTAAATGGATCCTATGGCTGAGTGCAAATCTCTACTGCTCAAGTAGTTCCCTGAGTATGAGCCTACACTAGAAGATCAAGTTGTCTTGGAGTTAGATACAGTTGAGGAGAACTGGGTGATCCAATAAAGGGAATGGAAGAATATTTGGGTCCTCATCACTAACACACCACTAATTTATATAGACAATCACACAACTTCCCTATAGAGTGGGAGTGGATAGAGGCATGATATTTTAAAACTTCTAGGTTTTTTATGGTATATACTATAAATACCCCATAAAAGATTAACTGGTAAATTTATTAGAAGGATGAAGAAGAGTGATAGATACATGTTCTTTCACTAATGGAGGAGGAGGTGATCACCCGCTTAAGGACTCAAATAGAAATGGAAAAAATTTATTTTTCCAAATAAATGTCTCAAGATAAGGAATGCATGGTATATCAAGGAGAGCAGTAAGTGTGGGAGGATGAGTTGTGCCCATAGGCATAGGAATTAATAGAGTAAATGAGTAGTCTAAGGTTGGATACCAAATTCTACCACTATAGAGTCTCCAATGTTGAAAAATAAATTTATTTGGTGTTATAATAATCCATCTTATACTGAAGGAGTGGTTTTAGACTATGGATAAAATTCCTAATTATTTTACTGGTAATAAAACTACTACTTTTTTGAACTCCCAATATTTTATTTTACTATTTCTTGACCACATTAATGAAATAACCAAATAAAATATATAATCCCTAATGAGTCATGATCAGTGTGAGAAAAAAGAGATAATAAAAGATCATTCATATTATAATAGGGTGTATAACTGGAGTGGTTAAGTATAGATTGAAATATCACATCACTCAATATAAGGGAACCAATAGATATGGGGAACTAGTTTGAGTATAATTCCAAAATATAGATTCACCCTAAGAACATGCAGAGATGCATAGGGGTATAACAAAAAGGGTTTTGGAATTCCATTTAAGTAAAGAGAAGTGGGAGAAATGTAAATTTTGAACCAAAAGTTTGAATAGAAGGGTGAATAGGAAAATAGGTTGAGTGTGACCATTGAGAGACTATATGAAATGTGAGATCCATTGATGTATTGATATAAATGAGGGAAAAAATGTTGAGCGATCCCTATAGGTTAATTTTTAATAGGTATAATCTCATATATTGATACTAATAATGTTTCCTATAGGATGTGTTCCCTGAATGGGAGGCATTCCAATACTGGGGTGCTGTTTCATCATTGTAATCTGGGGGGGGGGCAATCAAAAATAAATATTGACAGAGATTCAAATTCAGGGGACAAAATGTTTGTTCATAAGATAGGGTGATTCTCAAGAAGAGTTCAAACACTCTTAGGGTTACTCCACCATGCATTGATCATATTTATGGGGTGTACCAAAATAGATGGAAGGCATATAGGTTAGTATGATTTCTGACTAGGAATAAATACTATCCCTTTGAGAGGCATGATAATGAAGTTTGATCATGCTCTATAGATGGTATTGATGCAATACTTGAGTCTATGTAGTTTAAGGTCATATATATGAGAATTAAGTGGTCTAGAATTTAATGTTATATTTCTTAGACCATATAGGTGATTGAATTTAATGTCATACAACTTTGAACAAATGGTGGGGGTTAGGTTGTCTATGTAGAAATAGGGGAAATGTAAACCCATCATTAATGGGATATCAATGTTAACATAGACAATTTTTGATATGGACACATATATTTTAGGCTCATGATACTAGGATAAAATGGGTGATGGAGTTTGAGGCCGTAAAACTTGGGATGTCTCATTGAAGAGTGACTATGTCTTTGTGTCAGGTAGGATTAAGAAACCTGATGAAGGAAATAAAATCCCAATATTATATAGGGGTAATATGAGACTTTTAGATAGGTCTAAAATAGGATATTTTTAATTCACTACGTATCTTGTAAAAATGAATCACGCCACACATAGTTCTTGGGGGTGGTGTGGTTGATGATTAAAACAACCATGAAGGGGGTTCCCTCTTGATTGAGAACTCTATCAAAGTTCAATAGTTTGAGCACCATATAAAAAGAGATTATCTTTGTAGTTTAAGTTCATATATAAATGACCAAGTCCATGAAATTTATTATCATGCAGGAAGGATACAATTATATGCAGTTTAACATCACAAAACAAAGATGTATTGTTATGAAGTTTAACATCATGAAGTGATGATGTAGTTCTATGCAGTTAATCATTATGAAATAAGAATTATTGGTAGTATAATTTATAATCATACTTCTATTATGATTAAATACCATCTTCTAATTACATTTCTTCTCAATCATTCTAAAAAAACAATCAACCAAAACCTATAATCCCACACAAGTCATACTTGGTGTGTGAAAAAATGGGAAATAGAATACCATTATCATCACATGATAGTGCACAATAGGGATGAATGGATAGGGGTTGAAATGTTTCATCAAACACTAAAATTATTTGGGTGTCATTCCACATGATTGATCTGACCTACCAACATGCAGAGGTTGATTAAGGGGAAACACCAAGGGTGATAAAAATATACTTGAACAAAGAGGATTTAAGGGAAGTTAAATTGTGAATTTGAGAGTTTGAATCAAACAAAAGGGGTATATGGGATGAGTGTGACTTCTAGGTGACTATCTGAAATGTGGGATCCATTGATGCATCATAAAAAATGGGGGGAAACAAGTAAATGGTAAATATTGGGAAACCATATCAATGGACTAATCTCTTATTTTTTTGTAGAGGGTGTTTTCTTTTAGACGTGTTCCCTAGATGAGAGGTAGGAAACGATTGGGGTTTTTTCATTATTGTAGGGAAGTGAATTCATAAATGAAAAAATAGAGATGATGATTCAAGCTCATAAGACAAAAAGTATGTTGGTGAAGTGAAGAAGGATACTCAAGAAGTATTTGAGCACTCTTAGGGTACACTATCATGCACTTATCATATCTACAAGGAATTATATAAGAGACATGATAATGTGATTTTATCACTCCTTGGTGGATTATTATGATCCTATATGAGGAGTTGTTCTTGGTTTATAGTTATAGAACTCATACCATATGGGTTATGGGATTTAATATCATACATCTTGGATTATATAGGGGGATATTCCTAGTTTAAGGACTTGGAACTTGGACCATTTAGGGGAGTATCATGGAAGTATATATATAATTAGGGGGGAACTAAAACCAATTCTAATTAAGACCCTAACACTAATATAGAAAACCTTATGTGTGAATGTACACATTATAAGGTTATTATTCTTGGATCATGGTTCTTAGTTTAATTTTATGTAACTCACACCATATCATTGGAGAATAGTACTGTCTCATCATTTGGTAGGTAGAGGTAACCTGATGGGGGTACTGATCATTGAGATGAGATAGGGTGATGGGAAACATTTTCCTCTTCTTGAGATAAGGTATCCAATAATAATACATATCTTTTAAGTCATAAATCAATCCACACACAATTCTTAAACGTGACACATTGTGTGATCGACACTGGGAAGGGGGGTTCTCTTACATGAGGGATCTAACAAAAAATATGTAATTTATTCATTATATAGAAATACATTAGGTATACAATTTAAGGTTATGTAGTGATGATCAATATTAATTCTGTTTAGCATCATTTAGTGAGGATAAAGTGCTATGTAGTTTAACATCATGTAAAAAGGATGTAGTTATATGTAGTTTAATACCTTGAATCATGGATGTTGATCCATAAAGTTTAACATCATGATGCTAGAAAATTATGTCGTGCAGTTTAAAATTATAATTATAGGACATTTACTATGTAGTTTAAGGTCATGTAGCTAGGACTAAGGAGGTATCTGTGTCCTATTCATAACACTTATTGAAAAACCTTTAAATGGCGAGGGGCATGATGACTTCCCTTTCCACAATGATTAATGAATATGAATTATTATAGAAGACTTTGTATACAAAAAACGGACCTTCGCATTTGAGTTCTAGTTTCGGTGTTTTATTTCCTAGTATTAATGGAACTATCAATGATAATGCTAAATCATTCTGGATGAATGAAAAAGGTTAAAATTCTTGTTTAATGCTTGAGATAATTGATTTTTATAGAACTAAAGATTGTATAGTTCTTAAAAACTATATTCATTAAGGGCTTCAAACTCAGATTGTTGTACCTTTCATCCTACTTTAACTAGTCATAGATAGTTTTTTGGAGTAATGATAAGTGAATATTTATGGGAAGAACTTAATCTATTACATACACTAGGGATTAAGGGGTTTCTTGGGTAGAAGTATGATTCATTATCCTATATGGTAAAAAGAAATTATAGATCTTATCAATCCATATATTCTTGTTTTGATCCACCATATTATGAAAATATATTAAAGATTAATTTATTGAATTCCTTGATCTATCTATTCTCTAATACAAGATAGAGGGAAATGTGGTTGGATGAGATACAATACTTGGGGTGAAAATTCTTCATATCAGAGGCTTGAAAATTGGTACTTTTGTTTAATATAGTGGTGTGAGGGATCCCATACTGATGGATTATATGAGATTTCCTAAAATCAATCATATAATTGAACTTGACCTCCTTTAGGGGGAAATATTTATCCCACTTCATAAATAAATTAGTGGTAGTAAAGATAAGCCTTAATAGTTATACTATCACTAATAGTTAGGGGATCATGATTTCAATTCCCCATGTAACAAAGGGCTAAGAGTACTTTGTGGGGTGATGCATCTTTCAGGGTTGATACAAAAAGTTGGCATGACCCTGGCATATGTGACACCTCTTTGTGAATTCCATGTAGTCATGAACCAAGGTTTTCCAAAAGTAAAATAATATTCAAATCCAGTGGGAGATATTAAACCATGTTTTATGACCACCACATGACCTATCTTTCACCTCTTATAACACTTTATAAATTTCATTTCCTTAGATACAATAAAGAAGGATTCCATAAAATCTATTCTTGTTGAGAACTTTCTCTAAACTGGGTCTGTCAAAAAGGATTAAATTTTCCTCTCTCTAATGGATTTATTCTTACTCATCCCAGTTTTGAAACAACACCTCATATTAGAAGTAACAAATCAATGGATTCATCCCATTCAACACTTATTCAACCATATGGGTATTTTAGGGCCCCACCTCTAAAGAGATGACATTGAGTTGGTTCACCTATCAGTAATCCATATTAAATATAATAGGGGAGATCTATCTAAATAATCACCACACATATTACCATATTTTTTTGGTCTAGGTTTAAAAGGGATGTCTTAAACTTTTCTAGAGTTCCCACCCGATGATTTTGGGACTAAGGGAAATGACAAGCCATCTCTTTTAAAGGAAATTTTACCATTAACTAATGAGTGATCTTTGAGAAAAGGGGTGATCTTATCCATATTGATAGTGTATTCAAGATCGATTATTTTGATGACCATATTAGAGTCATGCTTATTGTGTATTTGGGGGAATTGGATATTGATGGACAATTTGAGACTAACGATGATGGATTAGTATTCAACCTCATTTTTGGTGCATCCATTCGAAATGAGAAAAACATAAGACATGTGGTCCTTGGAGGGAGAGGTAGGGATAACTTCAAGGCTGGATCTATTGAGTTTAGGGTTTTCCATTCTCTTCCTAGTTAGGCATCAATAGGTGATATCAAAGTGAATTATATAGTATGGTGATGATTTATTGATGGAGGGAATGAAATATTTGGGGAACTTGATATCTATGGGAAACTCCTCAGGGGTTGGGTGCATGGAAATGAAAATTTAAAATTCTTATCTCTCAAAATCCTTATAAGGGATGAACATGATTTCAAAATTCTGAAGGATCATTTCCCACCATAACAATCACCCAATCCGCAAGGATGATTGAAAATATACTTTAGTGGGTCAATGAAAGAGATAAAAAGGACCCTATGATTCTATGGATAATAACACAACTTCTAGACCATAAATACAAAACTAAAGAAACTATTGTTACTGAGTTAATATTTTGTCTCAGTGTCTATCATCATTTTACTGAGGTAGTACATGATGTTATCTCCTCACTATGGTTTTGGGATAAGAGGGTTCTAAGAGATCACTATAGAGATATCATGCAGAGGAATAAAGGTTTCCCCATGATAAGTGTAATTTGAACCGATGTATGAAACAAATACTACTTGATATCATTTAATATATTATAGAACTATTCATACCACTTATAGATACCTTCTTTATTCATCAGTTTTGATAATTATTTATGATTTCCTATAAGGTTAGAAATAAAACATCACATATAATATATATTCCCTTGGAAGCCTCTCAGATCTAACATATTGTATATAGGGGGAATTTCAATGATGGATTTTATCTTGTTAGAGTCAATATCTATTCCTATATATTGGAAAATTATGCCATGTAATTTCATGGAGGTTACCTAGAAGGCACACTTCAAGGGGTTTATCATTAGATTTTAGGCACAAATCATGTTGAAAACCTTCTAAATATCATTGAGATGATCTTGGAATTAGTGACATTTAACCACCAAATCATCTATACAGTATTATACTATATTTCCTTAGAGAGGCTTGAAGATGTGATTCATATCCTACTGGTAATTTTATCCTACATTTTTTATGCCAAAGTTCATCACTAAGTAATAGTATATTCCCTAGGGTACCCTAAATTTAGTGGCCTCTTTAGCCTTAGGGGCCATATAGATTTGATTGTATCTAGAGTATCTACCCATAAATGATAGTTCTTGGTAGCTTGTAGTTGATTCAATTAAAAACTCTATAAAGGAGATAGATAATTCATCCTTAGGTAGTAGTGTTTGAGATACGATATATTATTATTGTCTCTAATATTCTTGTTATTCTTATTGAGTGGGAAAATGATATCCATTTACTTGAGGTACTAGATTTTTATATAAAATCCAGATTTAGTCATCTTGTCAACTTCAATTTCAACTATGGAACCATGGGATGGGTGAATTCTTCTATGAATATGTTTATATCCATGGTGGATGGTCAATGATGGCCAAACAAAAGACTCATATGGTGGATAATGAATTAGGAATCAATCCCTAACACCTCCTTGTAGTTCCATATAAATTTGTCATAATGTTGCTATAGGAATGTGACATACCAATCCTACTCATTGAGAGACATGATGAAACTAATAAATTTTGGCCTTGGATATTCCTAAATACCCATAATTACATATATTATCTCATCAATGAATGTGGAAACTCCATCTTCAAAGTTAGGAGGGGATTCATCAAACTCTTATTCATTAGAAGTGTGAGGGATGGAGGGGGAATTAAGCTCCTCTATCAGAGGATGTTGTGAGGTGAAATAATATTTCTATATAAGGGTGGAATATTTAGGAGTATCTATATTCCACTATAGTTCTATATAAACCATTTTGATATATTCCATAATTCCAAATCCTTTTGATATTTACCTACATGGTCCACCCAATATGTTGAAACATAGTTATTTTATATTCCATGATTCCCAATCCTTGTGATCTTTACCTACATGGTCCACCCAAGATGTTGAAACATAGTTCTTTTATCGATAATAAATTGGTTTGTCCCACTCTCTAGTATACTCAGTTGAGGTTTTGATTGATAGTTATAGGGAGAACTCTCTAATTCATTATGGAAGATGGTTTCTATATATTTGGGTTCACCTATCCCCAAGATGAGGATTAGGTGATCTAATAGAAATATTTGGTTTACATTATGATGAAATGGTGCTTGAGATATGGATTTTTTAATTACAGATAGTTGATTACCAATAGAAACTACTCTTAAAGTCATCCAAATGATTTACCAAGGTGGATTTAAAGTCATTAGGTATATTTACATGCTTACCTTTCTTGATCTAGGGATTCTTTCCACTCATTTTTTAATACATGACATCTATATAATGTGTCTCACAAGTGTCAAATGGGGTAGAGACACCCCTACTCAACCATTGTGGTAGTATTTGAGGAACTGTTGATAAGATGAGGGGATTTATGCATGAAGGTGGAGCCAATAATTCTATAATAATGAATTGAAATCCATGGCTTGCAAGACTACCATGAACTTGGTGTTGAACATGAAGACACTGAACTGGATACTTAGTTGTATCTTCCCTAGTGATTTTTCTCACCATTATTGTAAACATGAATATTTAGGTTGGATGGGTCTTGATAATCCTTTGTATATCCTAGCATGTGGAGTATCTCAGTCAGGATGAGATTGATCCCAATGCCATTGTCCATCAAGAATCAATGCACATTTATTCCATTGTTCATTACTAAGAAACCAAGGAGATATTATTCCCTTGTATCATTGTGGCCATATACTCCACATATAAAGATAAAATTTATGTATTTATTAATTTGAAAATTATTCTAAATGATATGATTTAGTGGACATGAATTTGGCTCAAACATTAGACGTCACTTTAGGTCCTCGATGGGGGCCTCACAGAATGCCTTTGATAAGCAAAGTTCATAAAGGACTAAAAGGTAGTCTAAAATAATAGTGAGGTGTTTAAGAATACCATAATTTTATGTCATGGGAATGTTTCTACTCCTAACTAGTCATTACCAGAAGGAAAGTGTGGAGGGACTAAATGGATATGGTGGATAAGTTTAACTAACACCCATTGAATTCTACTGGCTTTTGGGTGGCTGTGGCTTATCCAGATGATCAGCCAACATAATTGGTCATGGAGTTATACTAGAGGATTCTACCATGGGGTGATATTCTTTTTGATCTTAGAGAAATTATAGTCTTCTTATATCATTAGAATAAAAATCATTTTTATGGATGGAACCTTAGGTGATATGCTTACCCAAAGGGAATTTCCCCTTTATTAAGAGTGTTAGTGTGAGGATTCAAGAGGTTCCTAAAGGCATTATTTGTCTATAGGATCAAAAAAATAGTACACCAATTTTATGTAATTGATAGTGGTAAATCAGTTTTCATCATTCAAAGATACCTCTAACAACTTAAGGACCATGGAATTTGTTCCCAATGTAGGGAAAATGAATCTATGAGAGTAAAGATCAAAATTGGTGTTAAAAAGGATTCTTCATTAATCCTTTTACATTGGAACAAACTTCTTAAATATTAGAGTGTTATGAATACAAGGTAATTACCATAGGGGATGAAATAGTTAGAGAGGGTTCTGAATGGTTCTTCCATGCATGGATTATCCCATGGGCTCAAGTGATAAAATTTTGATTCAGTCAATCATCAAAATTTTTTGTTCCTCAAATAGAGGATTACTCATATAACATATACTTGAGGTTTACCCAACCCCACTACACTATGATCTAACATGTTATGAATCTAGTACATAAAGACAAAGTAGTCCTGGATGGCCTATTAGAGGAAACCGTGGCAGGGAAAATAAATGATTTGGTTTTTTAAATCAATCACTTTTAGCTTCTTAATATCTATATTTTTGATCAATTAATTTTCTTGGAATATATTAAGAATCCAAGGAATTACTCATTATTGAATTAGTAGATACAAATCTTATAGTCTTTGAAGGGTACTACTGCTTGTCCTTGATGGGAGCCTTGGGAAACATACTCAATTTGAGATTTTTCTTTTTAGGGATCTTGTTATAGAACCCCCTAAAACTAGATTATTTGAGTGGCCAGAGTTAGCATCACAATATCTATCTTGAACCTTCTAGACTTTCATGCAGGACAGGGAGGTAAAAGATAATATCTTTTCTTGGTTTATTGCATGGAATCCTTAAGGAACTATGCTCTCTTAGTAAACTCTCAGAATACACCTATGTACTTTATGAAAACCACATTTGAGGCCAAATCATCCAAAAAATTCTCTATTAACATCCATAGTAAATATTCTCATGGTTCATAAATTTCGAGGGAGTACGTCAAATCCTTACATTGAGTGATGAATCTTGTGACGTGTTCTTTACCAACTATTTTCACTTTGAGAGATAGATAACACTAATTCTATGCAAGGTAGAGATGAATTAGTAGAGGAATTTCTAATTAATTTATTATCAATTGGAAATGAGTTCTGATGCCAAATTTTTGGACTAGACTAAGGTAGGCCCTTCTAATTTTTGAATGAAAAAATGGATCTTGGATGCTTCCTATTTCTCTGGGGTTCCTATAATTAGGATGCATTGAGAGGAAAAGTGTACATGACGCTTCTCTAGGAAACTTTTTCCATTAAAGGATAAAAATCTTGAACTACTAAAATTCAACATAAAGGAGATATAGTCCATCTATTTTGGTTATTTATTCCTTTTAGGGTATAGTAATCCCACAAAATTTCTATGGGTTCTTAGAGAGTGAAAATGACACTGTTTAGATCATTCTAATAGGATTTATTAAAAATTTACACTCTTGTTGGTCATCTTTCTTAGAAAGTATAGAAACTTCAGTTTATAGGTGGGAAGTAATGATGATCTACTTGACAGGGATACTAAATAATTATTGAGTTTTTTCTAAGGTTTATAAAACATTCAAAGGTTTTCAGTTGATGAAAATCTATTAGAGGCATGATAAGTCCATATTTATCATATTCATAACTGGGAATATATCCCTAGAGGATCTTAGAAATGAGTTGTTGACAATCCTTAATATCCTATAGAAATGTAGTGATCTAGGCATCCATAAAGGTCATATCAGCATCTTTTAACAGACTATAAGGATCAAACACACCCTTTCATTTATCAGGATTCCAGTGGGTATTAGGGAGTTGTATGATAAGTAGACTTCCAATATTTATGGACTATCTCAGTAAAAAAATGTGTAAACTTTTATAGGGGTTAACATGCCATTTTTTCCTCTAAGATAAAATAATCATCTTTAACTTCATCATTGGTGTTTTATTCCTGGTTAGAACGGGGATTAAATGTGATCGTATTCACAATGGTGGTGGTGGAAGTGTATAATCAATGAAATCATTAAAGGGATAATATTTTGAAGTGTGTTGTTAACATCTAAGAAGATTTAATCATAGGTTTTAATACTACCCCATACCATAGAATGCATTCAGAGATATTACTCCTTAATGATCTAGAATATTACTATAATAATTTTAGTACATACTTTCTAAATGTTATGAAAATGATCATTGGAGTTTGGATGCCATGACATTGGGAGTGGTCAAGGTTGACCTTTCAACAAAATTTATTAGGGGCCTGAAGATGCCCAGATCTCCTAGGATACATAATTCATTAGTCATGAAGGAATTTTATTGTCAACCATATATTCTATTATAGGTTTTCATCATGATTTTTAGTAAGTATATTCGAGGTGTAAAATTTTAGGATTTTCATGGGGATAGAATATGAAATGAATTTGGTTAGTGGCCAGGGCTTCCCATATGTTATTATCTTCCTCTTTCTCTTGCTTTAAGGGATAATCCTACTCCAAAGTAGCAGGTTAGAGGAAATTCATAGCAATGAGTGATGTGGAAATCCTTTTTAATGTAATTATGGATGAGAATTTCCTCATTTATGACACCCCACACTAAGTTAGATAGATTTCATGTTGATCTAAATCAATATTCAAAAATATTTATTTATAGTTTGGGGAACCTATACCTCTTCTTAAAGGGACATATTAGGTAACTGTAGCACCTATTGAGGTTTTTCTTAATCCAAGAATTTTATAATAGATCCCAATGTCTCCCCACAACTAGTACAACGGTGAAGGAAAAAGATAATAACAATGTTGGGGATGGCATCATGGATAATACTTGGAAGGAAGAGAGTACATTCTCCATGTATAAGTACTTTAAAAGGGTTTTTAGGATCCTTTTAACTTATACCCCTATAATGAACATCATATTCCACCAAGTACCTACCCCCAATGGTTTTAGTAGTTGGAAAAAAACCATATGTTTTGAATCCTTGATGGTTTTGGATTATGAAATATTAATGTTAGTCTGGATTTGATGCTTCTCATTAAGCTTCTGATATAGAAACAAGTGTGAGTTTCATTCAATAATGGGGAGCACATCCATAGAAATTGTTGTTTTATTATGAGGAGGAAATTTATTATGGTTTCTAGTTGCTTCACCCTAAGGGAAAACTTTAGGATGGTTCACATTTTAATCAGGGGAGGAACTTATAATGACCACCAGTGGCATCAATGGTTGAGAGAGTTAACCCGGTATGCTTGATGTGTAACTATGGTATCAATACCAATATGAAAAGATATTTTTACCACCTGATGTTTTTGATGAAAAAGTGTGTTGGGAAATATTTAGTAGTGGTGAAAATTATAGGAGTGGTGGTAGTTGTAAGAGCATCCAGTCATAGATCAGGGTCAGTGGACCTCCCTAAACATTAGTGCCATGAACCCCTGATTGTGGTGGACTAAAAATGAGTGATCTCAACCTATTTGACTTCTGTATGGGTGGTATAGTGATGATGATGACATCATTTGGTGGGATCCTCCTTGGTAAATCTTGGGTGACAACTAGGACTGTCACACCTTGAATGTTCCCTACCTCATCGGTATAGGGGTAGGTAGCATTAGTGAACTCTAGGGATAGGATCTAAAAGAGGTAGGTGGTGATTATAAGAGGTGATTTACCACTATAGTATCTATACTATCAAAGACACCGATATAGAAAAATGGCTTCCAGATCCTCCCAATCCATTTTCAAGTAGGGATGATTCCCTCCCACTCATACTTATAGATGAGGGCATCAATCACACATAGTTGGATCTATTAGACTAGGGAAAGCGGTTGAGGGAACTTTGGAGTTGTTAGGAATACATGTATGATATTACTACATATAGGTGTCCTATAGCATTAATAACATAACTAGTATCCCTCCTGCTAACACACCCAAGATATTTTTCCCTTTCTAGGGATCATTCATAGGTTTATTACATGCACTTGATGACTTCCCAACACTGTCCTCATGTAAATATATTAATTACATCACTTTATTACTTATTAAGGTTAATACCTTTCATTTAGAGTTGATGAGGGTATTGGGAATATGGGTTCTATTGGATGCTACTCCATCTTCATCATAGTAGACATGGGGTCATCTTATACTCATTATATAAGGAATACTATGATCATTATATATATTATGTTTAATCATCTTATGATTATTGTATAAGTCATCCTAATATCACCATATAGGGAAAGATAAGTCATATTATATTCATAAAATAAGGTATAGTGTGATCATCACATCAAGAAATATGGGCTATCTTATTCTCATTACCTAAGGAATCCAATGATCATCATATAGGGAAAGATGATTCATCTTATGCTCATCCCATAATTCATCTTATACTCCTAATATAAGTCATCTTATACTAATAACATATGGAATATTATTCTCTCAATACAGGGAAAGGTTCATTTTATTATTATCACATAAGTAATCCTATGATCATCACATAAGGATATATGGGGTTGTAGGTTTAAATAATGACTGGAAGGAACTTACAATTTAGAGTCTAGTGGGGGTGCTCTGGGAGGTATGATACTCCCCAGGAGGGTGTTTAAGTTTGAGAGCATGATATTCCTCCCAAAGGTGATATGGGATGGTTGAAATGTTGGGATGTTAGTATTGAACCCAAAAGAGTCATCTAATGTATCTTATTTAGATATGAATCAAAATCCATATAGTTTAAATTGATGTGTTTAAGGTCAGGTGATAGGACCAATCCATGCAGTTTAATGTAATGTCGTAAGGAAACTTGTGTCATGGAAGAGGTAAAAATAAAGGATGGAATAGAGATTACACAATGTTATTCCAATATCTTTCATGGGAGTGGGAAGGATACATGTGGGACTTACTCATGATCTACCTAGACCTTGATGGTAAAAAATAAGGATATGTGTGGGGTGTTTTTAAATTCTTCTATTATGGATGAAATTTTAGTCGTGTGTATAGAGTTTTCAAAAGTTAATATAGATTAGGATAATATTGTCACCATATTCCATAAACTCATAGAAGTTGGATTCATGAAGTAGGAATCAGATAGGTTGTTGTAACACTGGTTCATGTAATATTAAGTTTATACAAGACCATGACTTGTGAAAGTCATTAAGAACTTACACAAATATGTCCTTCATATAGAGGGAGTTATGTGAAAGGGTCTTGAGAATTTACCAATTCATTAAAGGGATTTAATAGGGTAATTTTTAGAATATAATCACTTGTAAGAGTCTATGGTGTTTTTATTGGATTTTTTAAGACATAGAAGTCAATGTTGTGTGGGATGAGATAGTTAAATTTTAAAAAAATCCAAAATCCAAAAGGAAGCACCCAAAGTGGTGAGCTAAGGGGTATTTATGGGCCTCAAATATCATGGATGGGGATGGTTCATGAAATATTTTCACACATACACAACTTTAACTTTGTGTGATTCCTCAATTTACCAACTCAAGTAATTTTAGAGTTTCATGTGACTTGGACCAAATCCTTCGACATCACCTCTCTTTGTCATTCTTCCTCTTTGATCCATTATGGATTCATTTTTGAGTGTCAATAGTAATTATTTAATAATGTTTTGTATAATAATATATAAATACCTTAAAATATTTTATATAATGATATCATAGTTTCTATAACTAGAACTATTCACTTTTTATCCAAAGTGGCATAAAGATTAATACTCAGATCTAAAGAAACCCTATCTTAAAAATCTATAACTTCATCAATATAAAATATCAAAAGAACAAGTACTATCCCTAGAATTTATTATATATTTATGTAGTAGAAACATCTTACCCTAGATATTCTCTTTAATAACATGATTTAAATTAACCAAGACTTATCCATAGTACTTATTCAAACAAGATGTTTTGAAGTAGAAGCTCGTATCCCTAAAACTATTAGATAATAAAGGACTAGAAGTAAATAAATAAAATGAGAAAGTTAGATATTTTATTATAAATATTACATAAATGGAAGCTCTAAGATTACACTAAAAACCAAAACAATCTGATTCTCTCAATGCACTATGGTAGTGAACAACTCCCAAAAGTTAGCACTCCAGTGTATGAAAATATCTATTCGTAGAATACTCATCTAATATATTTATTGATGAGTGGTGTAACAAAATTGAAATGGTAAACCCCTAGAAATTTAGGTATATGTAATACCCTAATATTTTGGAATATATATATATATTTATATATATATATATGCGTGTGTGTGTGTGTGTATATATTCTCTAAATTAGTACCATGTTCAATAGCTTACTCCACACACAACACCAAATGAAAATGTTCCATAATATATTATATAAATATTATTAAGAAAAGTTAATAATAATAAAACATATAGTAAATAAAAATATTTTAATCAATTATGAATGTATAAAAATGTGATTAAGAACACTTCAAGTTTTAAAAAGGCATTTTTCAATAAAAGCAGTTTTCTTTTTATATATATTGAATTTTAATTTAAAAGATAAATTTATAAATTTTTGAATTTTAATTTTTAAAAATGAACTTTAATTTTTTATTATAAATATCAAAATCATCCCAAGGTGAATATTTAATATTTGTGTAATATAATTTATTTTTAGGTGAATAGTAAAAATACTAATTTTTCTAATACCGTCACTTTTATGAAATTATCATAATAAAATAATGACTTAAAAGTAATTTAACATTTTTCTATAAAATTATATATTTATAAATTAAAATAAATAATTTAAAAACACAAATTTAATTTATGAATCCTATGTTTAACATTTTTGAAACTTAAGTAATATTTTACTCATAAAAGTATTTTTATTCCCTTATATTTAAAAGTAGTTTCATAACCTATAGAAACTAAATAAAAAAATTGATTTTATATTTTTGATAAAAAATTTCATATTATTTAATAAGTTAAATTTCATTTGAGTAATGAAATTATGATTACTAATATTAAACTTAATGACCATGATAATGGTGAAAGGGTTATTTTCAAATAATTGTTTTATTAAAGATATGGATTTTTTATCCAATAAATAAAAATGAAATATTTTATATAAAGTATATTATATGGTGGTTTACATGTATAAAAATATTTTATCACTCATTTAACTGGTAATTAATGTTATATATGACTAAGAATGCTTAATGGTGAAAATAACATTTTGTATAAAATTATTATCCTATATACTGAATGTTTGGATTTAAAAATTAATTTTATCATATTTATAAATTGAATTATATTATATGGGGAATAATTTTAGTTTTAAAACAACCAAATTTATCAATATGGGTTAATTTATATTTTTAATAAAATATAAACTACTTGGGTAAAAACTAGTTACCTAGGTAAAAACCAAAATAAAAAAATGTAAAAAAAATGGTGAAAGGATTAAAAAATATTTAAAACATGTGTATAAATTTGTGTTAGAGTATTTATATACCTTATATCACCCTAAAATTTATTATTTCTTACTTTTGGATCCATTTAAACTTGAAAAGTGTCAGGCTATTATTGAAAAATGATGGGTATTCACAAAAGCGCCCTTTTCTTCACTTATAAAAGGGAAACACTTTCCTATTAATGCCACCCTTATTCATTTGAATTTAATCCTAAAACTCTTAAATTTTTATCCTTATAGAAACCTATATCAATTTTATATTACAATGGTCTTAATTAATTATCCTAATACCTTTATTTCCAATAAGACTTTCAGGAGAAATTTTGAGGTCCCAACATGAGCATTACACAATCCTTAACCTTTTCTTCTTAACTTTTTCACTTCCAAAACTTTCCTAAATATAGTAATATTATGTCCTAAGTATAATTAGTATACTGAATAAATATTTTATTAATGTAACAACTTTTCTTTATTTATCCCCATCCACTTAGAAAAATAAATGAATGGTAATTGTGCGTATGATGAACTACCGTCTCCACAAAATAACATCTTTAGTCTCTAAAAACCACCTTTAATAGTTGGTAAAAAGGATGATTTTTATAAATTAATGTTATTAATACTTAATAATTATAATTTTTAAATGATAATTTATCATATAGCTCTATTCTATCCCATTTATTGAGAAATGAAATCCTTAATCATGCGTACGACGGACTACGGCCTCCACGAACTACGGATTTCATTTTCCAAAATAATTCCACATGGATGGTCATAAGAATTAATTAAATGAAGTTAAATGATATTTATGTAATTTTTATTATTTTTTAAAAGTTATATTAACATTATATAAACATATTTCCTTACTCAAAAAAACATTACAATACACTATAGTTTGGGTCGGTTTTTACCACATACATGAATGATGTTATAATTTTTAAACCATGAATTATTAGAGAATTTTATATAATGGTAATATAATTTAATAATAATGTATTTAATTTTTTTAATTATTATTTAAATTTATTATTCATATTTACCATATTTATTAATATATCACCCTTCGATCATTAAATATATAGAAACCAGTTCAACAAAATATCCTTTTTCATGAACCATATTCATATATTTCACTTAGTGAAATGGAATATAAGGAATAATTGAAGAAATATATTATTATATATTTAATAATATAGGAATATTTAATTTTTGGGTAAGAGTGAATAATAACAACACTGTTAAGAAATTAGTTCAAAATGATCAATATTACTCACACATGATATTGAAAATAGAAAATAACTAACTAATATACATGTAGAGAATAATTGTAAATAAAATTTATAAATGGTTATAGTATTAATAAGGTAATGGAATAAGTTATTAATATAGTTATGTTTTTTATATTGAAAGTTAGAGAACATTCGAGTAAAAGGAATATGAGGTAAGAGGTTCTTTATCTCAAATTTAATTCCTTGAAACATATATCTTATTATACACAATGATATCTTTGATACGGTGTAATTTCTACCTATTGAATTTCATTTTAGATATTCATAAAATTCATGGGTTTTTAAGATCTATATCATGTTCATTATATAAATGGAATTTTATTTAAAAGAAACCAAAGTTGTAAGGGTTTCTGTTAACTCAACTCCCTTCATTGAGTTATAATTCATCTTCTTGAACTTATTTCTTCCAATATTGGTTTATTTAACCCTTTTATTTAATTTCATGGAACATTTTATTTCTCTATATTTAAAATAATTTTTTATACAAATCTTCTTCCTTGATGAATTTCTTTCCCATAAAAAGTATATCATTATTGAGAATAATTCTCATCCTCTTTAACGATGGTTTCCCCTACTTGTCTATATTTTTCATTCCATATAATTTTATCCTTTATATTTAGAAACCCAATTATGTGTTATAACTTGTGACCTTAATATTTTCCTTATCCCCTTTGAAAAAGGAAGTTTTGTTTCAATTTTTATGAAATGTTTTTTCAATAATGATATTTTAAAATATTATAAAAGGTTTTCCATCCTTTCAAAATCAAATATTTTATTTTCAACCCCACATTTTTTGATAACATTTATGTCTTTTCAAGTATCTATTATTGAAGTTTCTTTTTCATAATAAACGTTTTCTAAGGTTTTCACTTTAACTTTTTGAAACATTTGGGTCATTTTATAGGATTCTTTATTAAAGATTATTTTTAAAAAGTAAAATGTTATAAAAATTTTTCACGTACCCTTTTTGAAACTTTTATGTCCTTTTAAAGGATTAATTATTGATGTTTATTTACAAAATATTTATTTTTAAAATGTGACCCTTTCAATTTATGAAAAGTTACCTTTCTGAAAATTACTTTTCAAAGTGACCCATAAAATTATCACTTATACCAAATTTAAAATCATTTTTTATAAAATTATTCGACGATTATGCTACCATTATACTCTTTATCTCTAAAGGAATTATTTCTTTGGAAGTTAATTTTCATGAACCACCATTATAATTTTCTTATGAAATACTATTTTGGGATGATTGGATTTTTGGGTATCATCCATTTACATTATTTTGATCAATTTTAGTGATACCATATGAACATGTTGTGAAACCCATTTTTCTTTCCCAAGGTTCATTATGACGTGATGAATGATTATTTTTAAGTGGAACACATATGTATATATGATTTATGGGTGGGGTCCTATATAACCCTCTAATCCAATGGTTATGTTTTTATATCGCATGAGGTAAGAATATTATTTGTTGAAATGATCATGTTATGCTTTGTTCACAAGTGTGTGCATGGAAATGATAATTATAGCATACTAGCCCGACTAACTATAAGACCAGTAGTTGGAATGGTCACTACATGGCCTCAAGAGTTCTTCCAAATATTCTTGAGACCACTGACTATTAGTGGGGGTCTAATGGTGGTATGATGGGGATACTAAGCCCTCATTATCAAAGTATCACAATGATATAATAATAAGGAAACATCAAACAATAATGTAATTAATATAAATTAATAACAAGAAAGGGAAGGTAAATATAACAACTGAATGAAAATGATTGTATCCAATTTGAAAAAACCATGCATGCATGTACAAATGATTCTACAATATAAGCAAGAAATAGTACAACAATAAATATAATACAATACATGAAAAAAAGGGAATAAAAATCCATGATGGAAAACTCCATGAGAATCCTCAGTACTAGTGAATTTCCATGTTCCTAAGCTCCCACGAACAATATAAAACACAAGAAATAATCCATGGACTCATGAACATGAGGTCTACTCAAGTACCCCAGTGTAATGGTGGCCTGAGAAGGGTGTGAGATATACTTATTAGGACACCACCAATGATGTATAAAGTTATCCAATCCGTGAATATAAAATATAGTGGTGTGAAGGTACATACTAAATTAAAGGAGACTATAAATAAATACATTGGTCTGATTTACTCATGGGATACCCAAAAAACACTACCTACTTCATCATAAGTTGGATATGTATGAAAGGGAGACAACCTATGTAGATATAATAAGGATGTAAATATAAAAATTCATCATAAAACATGTATCATGAGATAGACCAAACCCAAGCATGTGATTTGTCTTGGTGGACGTGTCCCTAGATAAAAGAAATGCATTCTTAGTTTTTAATATAAAATTCATCATTAGAATTTAATAAGGTCACTCTGAGCCTATCCAAGGTGATCTAAAAAGGAATCCCAATCATCACTCTAGGGTCCCTATAAATACCAAACACCGTAAGAGTAGGTTCAAGGTGATACATAAATGAGATCCCAAGTATCACTCATGGCATGGTGTGAAGTTAATAATTAACCTACCAGTCCATCCCTAGTATCACACATAGGGTACCAAGTATCAATAATGTCCTGAAATAACCATACATCCACTAAGACCATCCATGATATCTCCCCTTGGGAACCAGTATCACTCATATGGATGTAGAGAAAAATACACGGTGAGCCCATACAAGGCATAACAAGTATCTCTTTCAGCAAACTATAAAACATGTAACCTATGAGCTTGACATTGGTGTTCAAAAAAGGGCACCAATTATTGTTCAAGGAATATCACAATTCATTTAATAATTTAAAATGATAAGGGGGAAGGCAATATTCATAAACATGCCATATCACTAGTCATGTACTTTAAGTGGTCCAATCCCATTTACCAATTCAAGTAAAGAACAATATAGTCCATTTAATTAATAATTTCATAACCCATTATAAGTGAATTAAAATAGGGTCATTCCCATAAACATGTAATTTAATTTATTAAGAGGTCCTTTCCATTATAAGGGAATACTAAGCATTAAATAAAAGTAATAAGGCAAGGTTTAATACCCATGGAAGGTAACAATATACATGAAAGAGGTATTAAATAGGCTATTCTAACAATAATATCACACAAGAATCATAAAATTCATTTAATATGAGAAGGTTCTAACCCTTTAGGTGGTGTTTTGGTCATTAGGAGATAATATAGTGGAGGGAAACACCCTTCCACATTATAATTAATCAACTCATCACATTTTATAATACAGTACACCTGAATGAGGGGTTTATTAGAAAAAAATTTATTAATTAAATGAAACCAAGGGACAAACCCTTAAGGGTGGTTAAAAATTGAGGTCCATGACCACAAAATATGCCAATTTAATATACAAGGTCTACTAGAATTAAAAAATTAGGTTCTACACATTAAAATTCAACATTATGAGGCATCACATGGAAATACCGACACAAGAAAAAATGATGTAACTAATATTAAGGGGAAAATTAATAAACCACTTACCAAGTTCTTAGGATGCTTCACTCATCCAATATTGAGTCTTGAATAGAGCCGGTTCGCGAGAAAATGAAGTAATGGAAAAATGAATTGAAAATAGGGTGTATTATCTCTCAAAAAACAATTCTAAAGATGGATATATAAATGAAGAAGATAAGAAAGAGGAATTCAGATCTTACCACTACACATCCAATGAGACTAAGGAAAAGAAAAAAAAACACTAGATGTAGGAGATATCGAGAAACCCTTAGAGAGGGTAGGAAAGAACTACCGAGTGGGTTCCATTCCAGTGCATGAAGAAATGAGGGGCTATTCCCTTGTTTACCATTTTTTAAAAAGGATACCTGCATATTACATGTTGTGTAATTGTTACATGTCTTGTTACACATCGTGAGTCCGTTGAGACAAAACTCATGAAAAAATTACACACTGTGTAAATGTTTTACATGACATGTAAAACTTGTAGTAGTTTTTTTCAACATCCTAGCCTACCATTCATCCTCAGATGTTTTCCCAAACCCCCTAAGACTTCCACATAAACATTAACTACATATGAAAATACTATTTATGTAAGTTGAAACCCTATAGACCTCACTATATTTTTCAAAAATTTTAAAAAATTCATACACTAATGGAAAAGTTTAAATTCTATTGGAAAAACCACCCAGACCAAAATAAAAGATGTTACAACCTCCCCACCTTAAAACTTATCATCCCCGAGAAGCCTTGGGGAACAAAAAAACAACAACCAAACTACTAGGGTCATGAAGTTTAATTTAAATAGAAAAATTTTATTTTTAATTCCCATTACATCCCCAAGCATACCTTTAAGCATATTGTATATAAGACATAAAAAATCAAGTCAACACTCACCCTTTAACTCTGGAACATCGAGATGGAGATTACCTGAGCCCGTCAAGCTCGATACATAATCAAATCACCATCTCTTTTTACCAACCATCCTGCGATTATCCCCACCATAGTTTCTTGAATTTAAATTCCAATTTTGAGTCATGGTATCTCTATTATTAGAATTTTCCAACAAACAATACTTTTAGCATTCTAACGATGCTTCTGAGATGATTTTCAACTCGGTCAAATGGTCAAATATTGATCAACCTTAATTATCCTGGTAAAGACATACTTTCCTGAAAAACCTTGAATGAACCAAACTACACTCACCTCATCCTAATGAAATTATATGAAATGACTACTCAATGAAAACATTTAATAAAATAGGAGGAAGCAATTCGAGCCTCTATCGACCGACTATTCAAAAAAAAAATTATTGTCTTAGATAGGTTTTGTAAAAAAACTAGAAACATGATGCATTCCTCCAAAGAACCACGTGTTTGCTTCAATAACGTTCATTAAATCCTATAACCATATTCTATGGACATATCAATCCAAAATGTTCACTTTCAGTTATCATACCTCATAATAAACATGGGTATATAACCAATCCTACACACTTGGATCAACATCCTCAAAAAATCTCATCCAAGATCGATTGAAGTTTGAGGCAACTCAAATTCATAAAATATAGTCAAAGGAGCTCATCTAAGGCATTAAATACTCTAATGTTTACAAGTGATACATAATTAGAAAGATGAAATGTCCACATAACTATAACACTGACTGAGCCTAATGTGGTATCCTTTTAGAGATAAAGTCAAAGGAAATTATTAGTGTCCCTGAGTCCACACAAGGTATTTATTCAGGGGAATAGTGGTATCACTTAAGACAACCGCACCTTATATTTCCCCACCCGATAGAAGAATAACTTCCCATGAAGTTTACTTATCAAAACAAAGAGAACACTTTAAAATTTTAGCTTGGTGTATAACCTAAACTCTCTTAGTGTATCTTGGATGATGTCAAGATATCAGATATGATTTTCACTAAGTTAAGAGTACACCAAGAGGGTATTAATATTTACTAGGAATAGTCATGAAACTTCTGTCGCAACCAAGGTGAGGTGTCTAACATGGTTTTGAACCAACCATACACATACAATAATAGAAAAGAATATTAGTTGAACCATACTAGTCAACTACTTTAAAATATATTGTCTACACATTCCATCACTTCATCATTACCCAACTATGATGCCTTTACCAGCCAAAGAATCCTAGAACCACTCAAGCATAACAAGTGAAGCCCAATCTGACTATTGATGTTTCCATGGGTTTCATAAACAACCAACCATAAAATTATTATGCTACCTTGAAAGCAGAGAATGAAATCAAAACTCATCAGGATCAATGGAATTTAAATGCTGTACTGACCATATTCAAATGGACATCCTCAATTGCGTTCCTCCTACTCATAAGGACACACTTTTATACAATCGATACAACACTCTATATAATGACCCTATCCTTTTAGACATATTATTACATGATTTTAAGCATAATTAAACATAAAATACCACCCAAGAATTATTAATTCTAGCATCATTGGATGATTAGGTATATAAAATAAAAACTTGGAAATGGAATAAAACATATTTATTTTAATCATCCATAAAGCGATCCTAACCTCCATTGAGCTCCTACATCTGCATAGGATAACCTGGAGAATACATGAATAAAAGGAATGAGCTAAAAATCATAGTAAGGGAATAAAAATATGAATAAAGTATAGAACATGGGTTATAAGTCATAAACTGATTACATAAAAAGTCATGGAACATGAATAAACATAAGGAATCATAGCATGTATAACATGGGATAATATAATCATGGCATCATAGAAATGTAGAAACAACATACAACATGAGATAAGAATGAGTGAATGATCATTTCAAATAGAGTAGTACGAGGCAAGGCTAACCACAAAGACTATTTCACATGGAGCATGAGACAAGGATAACCACTAAGACCATTTCACATAGAGGATGAGTCAAGGATAACCACCAAGACCGTTATACATGGATAATGAGTTAAGGCTAACCACCAAGACCATTGCACATGACATCTCATGAGACTAAACATTACCCAATTAATTAGAGTGATATATAGGTGCACCCATTATAACATGTTGATTAATATGCATGCCACATGAAAAATAAACATAAGAGTTACTATGGAAATAAATGGGTATCATAATCATGTTATAAGGAATAATAAATGGGTGTAACATTAAAGTGTCCATAAAAGAATGGATTTAAATCATACATGTAAATTTATAAGGGGAAATAGGAATATATCATGATAAGTGATGTCAAACTAAAGTGAAAACATGTAAAAATAGTGTTTAAGAAACTTTATAAATAAAACATTTTAGTGTGTTTTAAGGAAAATATTAAAGATAATTTAAATCAGAAAAGGAAAAATATTTTATATAAAAAAATGAACCAATATTTTATTTCATGATAAAATTAGTAATTTTAGAAAGATAATTATGGATTAAAATATATCATGGATTTCACTTGAAAATGACTAATAAATCAAGAAGTTCCCTTTAATCGGGCTTTCTTATTAGGAAAAATTCAGAAGGGAACTTTTTTAAAACATGTACTTACCCATCAAAGAAGGATGAAATAATATGGATACATGATTTTTTAACATATAAATAGAATTTAAAATAATTTAAAAAAAATAAATAAGAATTAAATTTGGATAAAGTTAGAGAAATAGCAACCCAATAGAAAAATGGGGGTTCAGGTAGAATCCCTTACCTTATATCCAAAAGTGTTATACAATTGATATTAATATCCTTGATAATAAATTTTAATCCATTAATTAATTAATTTAGAACCTTTTATACATTTATTTAATTTCATATAATCTTATTAAGTTAATTTATGACCTTTTTGATGAGTTATAAGATACAATTTTGTCGTTCAGAAACGTTCGTTTCCATGGTTTTCATTATTGGTTCACTTGTATAAGAGTATGAAAGATCACGTAAAATGGGAATAGATATCCATAATTTAAGTTATATGTTATTAATTAATAACCATAATATTAAATGGGTATATAATTCATTAGGTTATTTTGGGTGAGTATAAATCATTATATAAGACGTTAGTGATAATCATTTAAATTATTTTGGCAGTTTTTTGATCATCATAAACTAGTTTTGTTTCATTATTTATTATTATGTATAAAAGTTAATTTCAGAACATAAAAAGGGTTATAACTTAAATTTTAAAATATTTACCAAAAGTTATAATGGTTTTATGTCCATAATTTAAGGTGGTAATAAAAATGAAAACTTTTCATCCTCAAAGGCGATAAATCAACACCTCATGGACAATTTTTTTATTTTTAGAATAAAAGGAAGAGGAGAAGAGACTTGATGGTGGATTTTCCTTTAACATAACAAAATTATAGTATATTTAAGATACTAGAGTTATAATTATTTTTTTTGATGGATTATGTGAGGAGAGGAAAAGAAAATAAAATAAATTAAAAATAAAATAAATGAAAAGGAAATATGGTTTTACCTCTTGAATTCTTATCCTTTAGAACCTCCTTGAGGAACTTATGTTTGGTATTTTATTGAGACCAAAGGATCCTAGACTTGGGGAAGATAATTGGAAGGGTGATTTATTAGACTTTGGACAAAATTCAAGGCTTTTTATTTGTGAGGAGAATGGGCGTAGAGGGGTGGTATTTATAGTGGAGGAGAGATGTGTTTTTTATTATTTTGTTCATTATTTTTTTATTTTGGATCAAGAATATCAAAGGTTAAAACTTATCAATAAATTTATTAAATAATATAGAATATTTTGATATTACAAGATTACATCATACATATATCATCTATGACTCAATAATTCATGTATTTGTTAAATACCGGAAATTACTATATTTCACTATTCACAAAAAATTCAACTATTTTTTAAAATTCCCAAAAATTCACCCTAACCAATTTTCAATGTTTATAATTAAAAAATGATATAAAATTTATGAAAATAATTTTCTAGATATGATAAATTTAATTTTTAATTAAAATCATCATTTACTTGAAAAATATTTATTTTAAAATTATAACCAATTTTATAACACTTTTGAAAAATTAATTAAGGTCTCATAAAATTATCTTATAATAATAAGAAAAAAAAATTTTGATTTATGAATCCATTTTATGAAAATAATTTTTCTTTTAAATCATGATATTAATTATAAAATTGTAATTAAATATTTTTAGCTCACAAAAATTCCATCACTTAATTTATCATTTCTTAAACATTTATTTACTTATTCAAAGATATAAATCTATCATATTTTCATTTATAAGATACACATATTTTATTTATACTTTAATAGGTGATTTTACAATTATATTGGTTTTATTTTCTATTCATAGGGGTCATATTACTATTCCAAAGTTCAAGTTACTATTCCATCGATATAGGTTACTTAATTTCTAGAAATACCATTTATTTAATTATTTATTAACTTATAAGGTTTTTATTGTGTTATATATGTGATTTTATGTGATTTATACTATATAAATAATTATAAGAAAGTAAATCTCATTTATGGAATTTTGGGTCATTGCATTCTTCCCCCCTTATGAAATTTCACCCTAAAAATTTTGTTTTACAAACTAAGGGGAAAATAGGTGAGGGTAATTATCCTTCATTACTTTATCCAGTTCCCATATTTTCTCTTCATACTTATGATTCCACCATTTTACTTTGACTAAGTGAGTAGTCTTATTGCATAGACCTTTATCTCTCTGGTCAAGATCTTCATTGGATGCTCCTTATAAGAGAGATCATTTTCCAACTGTACCACCTATGGATTCAGTAAATGTGAGGGATTTGATATTTACTTCCTCAAGAGGGATACATAGAATACATAATGTACTTGAGGAATGGTAGGTGGAAGTTCCATTCGACAGGACAAAGTTCTGACTTGATCAAAAATCTTGAAGGTTCCAATGTACCCGAGACTCAACTTTAATTTATTCACAAATATCATGATTCTATTCCATAGAGATATGTAAAGGAATACCATATCTCCAACCCTAAACTCAAAGTCTCATAGATGATTGTATTCATATCTCTTTTGTATACTTTGGGATACCTTGATGTGCTGATGAATGGTTTTTATCTTCTCCATAATTTATTTAACCATTTCACATACTATTAGATTATGTTCACTGAATTCTATCCCAATATGCCAGTATTCTACATCTTTTACCATAAATGGAGTCATATGGATCCATTTGGATTATCGAGTAGAAAATGTTGTTATTAGATAATTCAGCTAGAGGTAGATGTTATTCCCATCATCCTTTGAAGTCTATAGAACATGATCTCAACATGTATTCTAATGTTTAAATAGTTTGTTCATACTGGACATCAGTTTGAGGATGATAAGCTGTATTGAAGTTAAACTCACTGTTTAGATCATATTGGATACTTTTCTAGAACTTGGAGGAGAACCTAGGATATCAATCAGATAAAATCGATAGTGTTAATCTATACATCCTTACCACTTCTCTGATATACATCTGTGCAAGTTGTTGTAGTGATAAGTTCTATCGAATTATGATAAAGTTATATGCATTTGTGATATGATACACAACAACCCATATAGAATTATTTCTTATGGATTTCTTCAGAAGGCTAGTGAAAAAGTCCATGGTGATGTTTTCCCACTTCCATATTGGTATGAGTAATGGTTGTATCATCCCCTTATAAATTTTCCTTTCAGCCTTTAGTTACTGACATACCTAGAAATTTGATGTATATTTAGCGAACTCTTTATTCATATTTTCCCACCAATAGTTCTCTCTAAGATCTCAATATATCCTTTTGCTCCCTAGATGAATAGATAGGGTTAATATATGTGCATCATTCAGAAGTTACTTATTTATCTCTGGATTGTATGATACACATAGTCATGACCCAAATCCTACAACTCCTTTATCATAAATTTTGAACTCTTAGGACTTCCCCTTTCTCATATATTCCACATTCTTCTAAATTTACACATCATTTATTTGAGCATCCATTATTTTATCTATAAGGGATGATTGAGAAATTATTTTATAAAGGATTGATTATTTTACTTCCTTAATTATTCTCATGTCCATCTTTTTCAAATATAATAAGATTGGATCCTTTTCAATTCTAACCATTAATAAAGGTAAAAGATCCTTTCTACTTAGATAATCCTCCACTTTATTTGCTTTACCAGGATGGTAGTGGATTGAGAAATCATAATCACTGATGATATATAACCACCATCACTGGTGCATATTATTGTATTTATGTGTGAATATATATTTCTAGCTCTTATGATCAGTATATATCTCACACTTCCCCACATAGTGATAATGCAATATGATTTTCAACACAAAGATCATAACTACCAACTCCAGATCATGTGTGGGATAGTTTTTCTCATGAATTTTCAACTAACTTTAGGCAAAGGCTATCAATTTTTCATTTTTCATTAGTAAACGTCCTAATACCTTTTTTTTGAAGAATTAATTTACACCACAAAGAGTTACACACTTTTCAGTAGTGTGAGAACTGGTGTAGTGATAAGCCTATTTTTCAACTCTTTGAATAATTCTTCACATTCACTGATCTAGAAAAACTTCACTCCATTCTGAGTCAACATGGTTATTTTGTTTTAAAATATTGATAAGTTCTTCACAAAGCATCAGTAATATCCATCTAGACCAAGAAAACTATAGATCTTGATTACATATGTTGTCCTATTCCATTATTCAATTTACTTTTTCTTGGAAGGGTCCACAAATATTCCTCTACTAGTGATAACATTCCCCAATAATGATACTTTCTCCATACATAACTCAAATTTACTATACTTTGCATATAGTTTCTCGCTTCACAATGTTTTTAGTATAGTAATCAAATTCTCCTCATATCCCTCCTTACTCTTAGAGTATATCAGGATATTATCAATAAAGACTACCAGAAATTTTTCAAGGTAATATCTAATGATTATATTAATTAAATACATGAAAATTTATGGAGCCTTAGTGAGTCCAAATGGAATCACTAGGAAATTAGTGTCTAAATCTTGTTCGAAAGGCAGTAATGGGAATATCTTCCTTATTTAACTTTAACTTTTGATATCATGATCGAAGGCCAACCTTAGATAAACACATGTCCCCACATAGTTGATCAAACAATTCATCTATCCATGATAGGGGATACTTGTTCTTTATTGTGATTTTTCCGAGTTCATGATAATAAATGCAGAGGCGCATTAATCCATCATTCTTCTTGATAAAGAGGACTGTCACACCCCATGGTCAAGCACTCGAGTGTATAAAACCATTGTCTAGATTATCTTGTAACTGCTTCTTTATTTATTCTAGCTCAATTTTGGCCATTCTATAAGGTTCCTTTGATATATGAAGATATCTATGAGTAAGTTCAATTGAGTAATCAATATCTCGATCAGGAGGATGACCATGAAATTCTATAGGGAACACATTTGTGTAGTCCCTCACAATGGGTATGTATTAAAGTAGGATTATCTCCCTTTTCTCAATCATTTTAGATAGATATGATTACTTATAAAGAATTAATATCCACAATTTAGATGATTATTATGAAGAAGTTTCATCCTCCTCCTTACACTAGTACATAATTGAAGGATGCTTCATGATGTGAAGAGTGATCTCCCTTTCCTGATAGTTAATGTTTTATTTGTATAAAGATGGTCAATCTATGACCAATATAGCATCAAACTCCACCAAAGTAAGTAATACGATATTTCCTGGGAGGTTCAGTCCACAAAAAATTAACTAAGAGTTATAAACTTTGGATGAAATAATTTCCCCATTTTCTATTCTCACAGATAACTCAACATACTTATTTTGAGCTGGTGTTTGAATAATTCTACTAAAATTCCAAGATATGAAAGAATGTGTAGAACTAGAATCAAATAATATATTCTCTATTATTGAATGAATAACCAAGTTACCTATCACCGCATCATTTTCATTCTCCACCTCATTAGTAGTGATAAAATATTCTCTTACTTTCTACCTTGGAGGTTGTTGTTATTGATTGCCTATAATAACCCCTATCTTAGTGTAATGGTTTTCATAATGACCACGATTCTTGTAGTTGAAACACTACACTATAGACTATGTTTTTATTTGAACCTTCCCTTATTCTTCTAAATTAGTGGGATTCTTCATATCCCTTTGATGATTATTATCTAGATGCCCCATTCTTCTACATTTGATGAATTTCTTGGTTCCATTTAAACAGTTTTTTGGATGCTTCTTCCCACAATTTTGAAATGTGGGATTTTGGGTTTTATTTCTATCATGGTATTTATATATTGATCCTCCCATATTAAACTCCATCTTCCACTTTTTATCTTCAGGCCCATGAGACCACAAAGAGTCCCTGATCTCTATTTTAACCTTAAGGTCACAATGGACAATCTTCTCATAACTATCAAAGTCTTTAATTTCCAATACTTTTCATGTACTCGACATTAGTTTGCTAAAGAAACTATCCACCTTGATTTCATTGTTCATGAAAAATCTAGAGGTGTATCATGAAATCCTTATGAAGTTTTCATCATACACCCTGATAGAATCTTCTTCCTTTTGCTTTAGTTTTAGGAACTATCTTTCCCTATTGAGATGGAGTGTTCAAGGAAAATATTTATTGAAAAATATTTTCTTGAATTCATCCCAATTAATGGGATCAATTCACTCTTTAGAATTTGTGTTCTTGATCAGTGTCCACCACTGATCAGCTTCCCCATACAAATGACAGACCACCAATACAACTTTCTCTTATTCTAAGCACTAGAGGAAAAATAATATCTTCTCAATGAAGTTAATCCATTATTCCGTGATGAGGGGATAATAAGATCCACTAAACATGGGAGGACTTTGTTACATGATAGATTCGATGACAACATACTCTTTGTTAGGAGAAGGAGGGCATTCCATGTGATTCAAGTTATTATTCATTATTTGATCATGTTGAGAAAGTACTATAATGTGGTTTTGATCTCTCATTCCTATGATATTTGGAATTTCCTTTGGGAAATTGTCACATTTCCTATCACATTGACTGTTGTCATAGGTTCTCCTATTAAAATCCATTATCTAAAAAAAAATTATGATTAGGGGGATTGAATACATAGCTAATAAGAATAATAAAAGGAAAAATTGAACATAGAAGGATAAACTTTCAAATAAAAAGTATATCGTAACATATGATTCTATAAGTTTCAATCTAGGTTATCCATGGTAACATAATTATACCTAGGGTTATTACTAAAGTTCTATAGTCCTAATCTCCAAAAATAACTAGGCTATTCTATGATACCAATTATAATAACCATATCCTTTTACATATATTATAACATGATTTTAAGCATAATTAATCATAAAATACAACCCAATAATCTTAAAGTCTAGTGTCTTTGAATTATTAGGTACATAAAACTAAAAACATGGAAATGAAATAAAATATCTTTATTTTAATCATCCATAAAAATATCCTAACTTCTATTGAGCTCCTACATATGTATAGGATAACCTGAGGAATACATGAATAAAAGGGATGAGCTGAAAAGCCTAGTAAGGGAATAAATATATGAATAAAGTACAACACATGGGTTACAAGGAATAAAATGATGACATAAAAAGGCATGGAACATGAATAAACACAAGGAATCATAACATGTATAACATGGGACAATATAATCATGGAATCATAAAAATGTGGAAACAACAAACAAAATGACAAAGGAATGAGTCAAGGATCATAACACATGGAGGATCATGAGTCAAGGATACCCACAAAGAATTTTTTACATATAACATTATTCAAGTCTAACCATAAAGACCATTGTGAACGGAGCATGTTTCAAGGCTAACCACTAAGACTGTTTCACATAGAGGATGAGTCAATGTTAACCACCAAGACCATTTCACATGATGTCTCATGAGACTAAAAATTACCCAATTCATTGAATAAATATCTTGGTGAACCCATCATAACATGTTCCTGAATATGTGTTCCACATGAAGAAAACATAAGGGTTACCCATGGAAATAATATGCATCATAATCATTTATTAAAGCATAATAAATGGGTGTAACATAAAAGTGTCCAAGAAAGAATGGATTTAATTCATACATGGACATTAATAAGTGAAAATAGTCAAAGATCATGATAATTGATGTCAAAATGAATTGAAAACATGTAAAAATATTATTTAAGAAACTTTATAAATAAAACATTTTAATGCAGTTTAAGAAAAATATTAAAGAGAATTTAAATCGGAAAAGGAAAAATATTTTATATAAAACCAAAAATTAACCAAAATAATTTTTAATGATAAAATGAGTTATTTTAGAAAATTAATGGTTCATTAAAATAGATTATGGATTTCACTTGAAAATAGATAAGAAATTAAAAAGTTTCCTTTAATCAGACATGCTTATCGAGAAGAATTGAGAAGATAATTTTTTTAAAACATATATTTCCCTATAAAAGAAGGATCAAATGATATGGATACATGATTTTGAAAAATATAAATAAAATTTATAATAATCACACAAAAATAAATAATAATTACATTGCAGTAAATAGAGATAAAGAGTAACCCGAAGGAAAAATGCGGGTTCGGGTAGAATCCCTAACCTTATGTACAAAAGTGTTCTGTAATCGATCTTAATGTTCTAGATAATAAAATTAAATCCATTAATTAATTAATCAAGAAACTTTTATACATTTATTTTATTTTATATAATTTTATTAAGTTCATTTATGGCCTTTTTGATGAGTTATAAGATACAATTTTATCATTTGGGAGTGTTCATTTCCTTGGTTTTCATGATTGGTTCACTTGTATAAAAGTATGAAAGATCATGTAAAATGGGAATAGATATCCAGAATTGAAGTTATATGTTATTAATTAAAATCCAGAATATTAAAATTTTATATAATTCATGTGGTTATTTGGGGTTAGGATGAATCATTTGATAAGACGTTAGTAACAACCATTTATATTATTTTAGCGGTTTTTCAATCATCACAAACTAGTTTTGTTTCATTATTAATTATTATCTATAAAAGTTAGTTTCATAATGTAAAAAGGGTTATAATTTTTTTTACAATATGTACCAACCATTATAATGGTTTTATGTCTATAATTGAAGGCAATAAAGGAAAATTAAAACTTGTCGTCCTCTAAGGCGATAAATCAACACCTTGCAGACGATATTTTCATTTTTAGATTAAAAGGAAGAGGAGAAGAGACTTGATGAGAGATTTTCCATTAAATTAATAAAATTATGGTATATATATGATAATGAAGTTATAATGAATGTTTGGAAAATGAATTTTAGGATAGGAAAATAAAATAAAATAAATTGAAAAAAAAATAAAGGAAAAAGAAAGAGGTTTTTACCTCTTGAATTCTTCTCCTTGAGAACCTCCTTGAGGAACTTGAGTGTGGTCTTTTATTGATAAAAAAAGATTTTTGAAGTGGGTAAGAGACTTTAGAGGAGTATTGGGTATAATTTGGATAATCTTCAAGTCTTTTGAGGTGTGGGGAGAAGGGGTAGTATTTATAGTGGAGGAGAGCAATGTTTTTTGATTATTTTATTCATTATTTTATTATTTTTTCTCAAGAATTTGAATAGTTTTAACCTGATAACTAAATAAATTTAAATTATGAAGGATATATTGATATTTTGGGCTTAAATTAGTCATACATCATCTATGACTCAATAATTCATGTATTTGTTAAATACCGTAAATTACAATATTTTACTATTCATAAAAAATTCAACTATTTTATAAAAATACCAAAAAATACAAAAAAACCACATTTTGAGGTTTAGAATTTAAAAAATAAACTCTATTTTGTGGAAATAATTTTCTAAATTTGATTAATTTAATTTTTAATTAAAATCATCATTTACTTGAAAAATATTGATTTTAAAATTTTAACTGATTTTATGACACTTTGAAAAATTAATTATGGTCTCATAAAATTATATTATAATAATAAGAAAAAAATATAAATTTATGAATATATTATATAAAAATTAATTTTATTTTAAATAATTTTATTAATTATTAAATTGTAATTAAATATTTATAACTTACAAAAATTTCATCACTTAATTTATTATTTCTAAAACATTTATTTACTTATTACAAGATATAAATATATCATATTTTCATTTTTAAGATATCAAAATTTTATTTATACTTTCATAGGTGAGGTTACTATTCTATTGGCCAAATTTACTGTTAAAAAGGGTCATATTACTATTTCAGTGGTCAAGTTACTATTACATCTATATAGGTTACTGAATTTCTAGAAATGCCTCGTATTTTATTCATTCTTCATTTATAAGGTTTGTATTGTGTTATTTATGTGATTTTATATGATTTATACTATATAAATAATTATAAGAAAGTAAATCTCATTGATGGAATTCTAGGTTGTTACACTCCCCACATTAGGAGTGTCCTTATCATCAGATTTTCTGAAGATGGGAACTAATCCCATAAATCCCTCTCCATTGACTACTAACCGCGGGTCTTGGACATAGAAAAAATTATTTTAGAAAGTGTTAAATGGAAAGGAGATAAAAACTAGATGCTTAAAAGAGCACTAGGCTAGATTTAATTTAGATATACGTCTGACACTGCTCCTGAGTTACATCCACATGCACCATAACAACGGCCATATAAGCTAAAACTAGCCAACCAATGTATTAGAATGCATGATCCTTTTTCCAAAATCATCCTTAGCATTGGTATGAGTTATATTACCAATAGTGATCAAGTCACTCTACCCCAAATATAACCTATTATCAAAGTATAACAGTTTATGGATTGAATAATTTTTCCACTGAAGTCATACAGTTCATTGTATCCTCTAATAAATCAATGGGTACCGCAAGTATCAAATCATCCTAACCCAAGATTAAACAATAAAACGACACATACTAGATAATATCCATAGAATTCTTGAACCTATTCATACTAGTATCTGAACGCTTGTAAACAAAATATCACAGATTCATACCATTCCATACAACTGTAATTCTGACTGACAACTTATCAAGTCGTCCATCATAAAAGAAGAAAAGAATGGTCCAACGACCTACCAAGCGAACGACCATGCCCAAAGAATGACTATCATACTGAAACTGAGTATTACAAGATACTTACACCCATAATAGGGTTAAACTATCAAAAAACCATCAGTCCAAGAAAGGTTTCATTTTAGAAACTAAGAGTCTAGCATGAGAGAATGAAACAAAAAAATACCCCATGCTTCAAAATATTCACAACAATTTAACAAGGTTTTAAGGGTTCTAAGGTTTCTAACCACCTCAGGTTAGCCCCTTACTAGAATCATAAAGCATCAAAACTATAAGGGGGTCATGAATTAAAATTAACTAGGCTTAAGGGGATATAATTTAAGTTCAACATAACTAAGAAATGTCATAGAGTCCTACGAGAAACAATCACGTTTCTGTTTAAAGGAAGGTTTAGGGAAAGATTTAAAATACCCTTACTTGCGGGTAAAAACTAAGAAACCCTTAAGAATTTCAATAATTTACATTTATTTACTTATCATGTCAAGGTTTAGTTTAATGGAACATCTAATACAAACCATAAGGAAAACATATTTCATACTTTATTTATCTAAAGACACAAGGCATAATGGAAAGTTTTATTAACTTCCTTTTTAAACATTAATATTTATTTGACATACTATCATAATTAGAAAGTTTATCACATAAATTACTTTTATCAATTTTAATTATCCATAATTTTCTAAAAATTAGACTCAGTTAAATAAAATTTTAATTAAAATCTATAAAGTAAAACACCCTTTAGGTTGCAATTGGCCTTTTATTTAACCAAATACTCATATAAGTACAACTCAAAAGTAGACTATAGGTCTATTATAAGTTAAAGAGGGAATGGATAAGTAATATTCCACCAAACTTCTATATGTGAACCCATATATATGGATATGGACACTTTAAATAACTATCCTCACATAACATAAACATACCCCCACGAGGTTACGTAATAAGACATAAAAAAAGATAAGGCGAACTATGAGGGTACCATTAAGACCATTATGGATTCATCTAAATAAAAAACCATTTTTATTTAAACTATATATATTTTTAAAAACACCCTTAATAGGTTTATCTCGTAAGAACAGGAAGTATGACCAACCTACTTGGGTAATGTCAGTTCTATCTCATAACTATAACAGGTCAAAACTAACCTACTCGGGTCGAGTCATGTAAAAGGTCCATAAGCAACCAATTTACATAAGAGTTAAAGTTTAACAGATTTTACATTTATACAATAGTTTCTAGGTATTTAAAGCTCATATACAATGGTTCTATTATATGGGTTACCATTTCCCAATTTATAAAGCACCCATACACTTCATAAATTGAAAACTGGCTCCCATTTAATCTAAACTAATATGTTTCAGCCCATAAAACCAATTTTCCATGCCTATAACATTTAATTATTGGTTATTTAAAGTATTACCATAAATCTATATAGATAAAAACCATTTAGGTTGATGCTGGAACTTTAATAAACAATTGTATTATTTACAAGTATAACCGGGCATGCTAAACAGAGTAATAATACAAAGAAACATAGTAATAATAAGCATAAAATCATAGAAATTATACATGGAAACTACTACCTAAATATGGAAAACACCCAATCATGCTAGAAAACTACATAAGAAGGAAGCACATAAGAATTATTTATAGTAAAACATACTAAATAAATCACATATCATGTTATACAACAAGCATGCTTACGAAATACCAATGTGGGTACAAAACTAATCATGTTACTAAAATTCCTAACTTGGTATATAACATGAATAATAATAAAAATTAAATGTACATAAATAAATCCAAAACATCCTAGTAATGAAATCTAAATAGAATGAAATATTCATGGAATGTCAATTTGTAACATCTTATTACCAATTTTCAGGTAATTATATTATTTTTTCTTATTTTCCACTTTAATTGGGTTTGTCTATAAACTCCTAAGGATGGAGAAAAATTTATAAGAAAAATCACCTAAAGTTCAAGGATGTATTTTTTTTGAATTAATGGAGTCCATGTATAAATGTGTTAATTTCCTTTCAGGGTTCTCCCTAAGTTCAGAGAATTCCCAAGTTAGTTTGAGGTTTTTATGAATAATATATAGCTTTTATAGTCAGTAGGATAAATACACACTATATAATTGGATTACATGACATATAAGTTTTATTATTAATATTTCATGAACTTTTTACAAAACATGAAAGGAGTACACACTATGTAAAGGTTACATGATGTGTAATGTTAAAAGATAAGTTTTTAATAAAAGGTGATTTTTTTTGGAATATATGAGTTCCAAGGATTACATGAAAAGTATAGGGATTACACATCATATAAATTTCATGGAAAGGGATCTTAGGTAACCACATCAATTGATTTTTCATTCATTATTCCATATCCCTCCTTGCTCTTGACCTATATCTCTTCCCCATAATTTTTAAAGTCTCAATTCGATCTAGATTCATTTTTTTGGAGATTGATCATCATTGTAGTTGGATTGAATCTCTCTATGTGAGTAACCCTTTCCTCTTATTTGTTTCTTTAATCATTATGACATCGTTTCATAGCATTATCATATTCGTTGACCCATGGTGATGTTTTTTCTTGTTTCTCTCTAGATCCATTGTGTGATTTTGTTACATGGGTTATTTCTTTTATTGGTTGTGGTTTGGTAGGTGTTTTTTATTTAGGTAATCAATTGTTTTTGTTGAATTAATTCTTTTGGGGGATTTATTTATGGGTGTGTGTGACCTGAGTTTTGAGGTAAGTGGTTCTTTCTCTATCCTGTGTTGGTGAACTACATTAATCCCATTTTTGATAATTTTTTATTAAATGAAATGGAATGATTCAATAATTTGTTTGTTTGTATGGAATTGGTTTTTTTATAAAATATGGTCCCTAGTTGTGGTAAATGGAAAAAATGGTATTCAGAGAATTGTGAAATATTTTTTTGTGTAATATTGTTTAAAGAATGGTTTGATAGATTTTTTTGATAAACTAGTTTGGAAAATAGGGCACATGGAAAGCCTTGGGTACTTAGGTGGATGGTATAGTAATAGGCCTCATCCATATTTAGAGTTTTTTCTATTAGGGATTTATTATGTATCCTAGGACATTTTTTCTAGGTATTTGTTAAACCTATTGGGGGGTTCACTTGTAAAGGTGTTCCTCTATTCTCAAGACTCGATTAATATGTTTAGTGGCTCAATGCATACAAGATTTTATATGTTAGGTATGAGTGTCCTAGCTATCCAAACCTCGTGTGATCCCTATCATGATGTTACCTATGCTTTTTCTTTTTTATTTCTACTATTTTGTTTCACTACCATGGATATGATATGATATGTGATGCATTATTTGTTTTGACATGATACATCTACTAAGATATATGGTTATGAAATGATTTGAAACTGATTTTACTTATTTATTTGAAAATGTGGGGAAAATGGAAAATTAAACTATTTTCCATGATTTTTTATGAAAACCGCTAAATTATTATCATTCTTTATTTTATTTAAATTTGAGAAGGCTTTGATTATTGTTTAGAGACTTGATATGGAACACCTGAGTGAGACTCTACTAATACTATTATCTCACACCTTGAACAACCCTTTAGTGGTGCGTAGACCTTTTTATGTCTTTCAATGTAGCGAAAGGTAAGGATCTACAGTGAAGAAATGAGGTTTTCTATTAGATGAGTTGGGTAGATCTTGGTGAGATGGTGATAGTCTACCCACACTATCACATGGAGTAGTTGGTTTTCCTATTTTGGTAGTCCTTTATGGTTGGACCTATACATGGATATTGGTTATACTCTTAGGTTGTTTGGTTTCCAATGTTTGATTTAAATTATGTAATATATTTATGTTTTTTCTTATAGACTATATTGTAGATATGCACCATGTTGTTGCTTCAGGATGGGAGAAATCATTCCTTCTGATTGTTGCTTGATACCCGGGTGCTAGTTGCCAACCCATGGGTATCAGGAACACCCCTCAAGTATGTGATGGATTAGACTGGGTATCAGTTTTAGAGGGTATTTGGGTTGGTTTTTTATAATTTGGTATCATATAGAGGTTCGTTGTCAAGATTCCTTTCCTTGGTTTGTTTGGTATACTAAAGATATGATTAACATGACTTGAGAGGTATATTGGGGTGAGTTCCTAGCCAGATCTCACTAGGATGAGGCTCAATTTACCATGGGATGTTGGGATGCGTGTCTCATATTTTGATTTCTTGATGTCAATATTAGTTTTTTATTATGGTTTTTCAAGTTTAATCTGAGATTATTCTATTATTTAATCATTTATTTAGTTTCAGTGTGTAGAATTATGCCTTCGAGACATGTTCCAAGAGTTACTTAAGAGGGGGCAGTTGATGCTCCTAATGGGAATGCTCTGATTGATTAGAACTTTGTCTAGTTCATTGTGAGAGAAATTAATTCTATTGAATAGAATGTCCCATAATCTCTGAACACAATTGTTGAGGTACATCTTGGAGTTTTAGGATAAATAGACCAATCATGAGAGTTTTTTCATGAGAAGCCATCATATTTTAAGGGAATGAATGAATATCAAGTGGTGGAGGACTGATTTTACAAGGTTTATTATATCTTTATCATCCTAGATACACTTGAAAGTATCCAGGTGATGTGTGTATAATTCATACATAAGGGACTTATAAAGATATGGTGGGATTATATGGTATAAGAGGATATGAACGTGGGCTTGGATTAGAATATTTTCAATACTCTCTTATTCCAATAGTTTTTTCTAGAGATTATGATGGTGGAAAAGTCTCTAGAGTTACTCTACTTACAATATAGATAGTGTTTGATGTTGGTGTACACTAATCAATTTTCTAAGATGGTTTGTTTTTAACCAAAGGTTGTAAAGAATGGACAACTAAAGGATCTTAAGTACCTATAGGGTTTGAGATCAGATATCAGATCATAGGTATTTATATATAAGGTTTATACCTATACAGATATAGTGGATGGGGATAAGAGGGTAGAAATGAATATGATAGGTAAGGTTGGATATTATAACCCTTCTCTTCCACCTAGTGGTGACTTTAATGGTGCATTGAGGAAAAAGAGAAAGTGAAAAGATCACTGTAAGAGCAGTGGAGGTGGTTCTCAATAGAAGGCCTCTTCAGAACCTCAATTTGTAGCTATTTTTATGCCTCAGACTTTCTATTAGTGTGGAAATGTTAGACTCACACAGTGTTCTTTTCCTTCACCTATAAATATGTGTAATAGTTTTGGACATTATGGTCATATATAGTGTTTCTGTCAGAATATGTGTAGTCCTCTATATGGTTAGATATTGTTAGCTCCAAAGGCTACTTTGGTTTAGTTAGATGCTTTAAAGACTATAAGGCTCCAACTATAAGCCTCAGGATAAAAGAACCTTCACGCTGTAAATGAGTTTCTAGAAAAGGTAGATGTGATTCCAATGATACTGATAGGTACTATATTTATTTAATCTTTAGTGGAGGTTTCTTTATTTGATACGGGTTCTTACCAATAATTTATATATGTCTATTTTGTTGATATGCTTAACATTCCAATGAAACTCATTTCCTTTGTTATTGAGTTAGAGACACATCTTAGAAAGCGGAACAAGTAGGGGTTTTGGTGTCCTTCTTGTGTGCTATTGATAGATGATATAGAGTTAGTCTATGATTTTCTTGTTCTCAATTTGGATCTATTTGATGTTATCATTAGGATGTATTGGTTTGTTACTCATCAAGATGAGTTTGATTTTTATCATTAGCATGTTACATTTCTTGAACCCGATGGGATCTCACTGGTGATTCAAGGAGAGTGGGATATGAGGTCTGGTCATGTAGGACCTTCCCATCCAGAGTTGAATAGTTTTTTTGTATGTTAGAGTATTTATACATGAGGATTTCTCTTATATTTTTGATCTTAAAACTATTGTTTATTACTTTCCTAACATTTTCCTATATTATTTCACAAAGGATTCCTTCAGATACATGGATTAAGTTTATGATTGAAATAGTGTCATGCAAATAATCAATTTTGATACCTTCTGATCATATGGAACCATAAGAGTTGAGAGGGATCAAGATTTAGTTGGATGAACTGATGGAAAATGGATTTTTTATCCCTAGTGTTTTACCTTGGGAAGCCCTAGTGCTATTTTATAAGAAGGTAAACAATTATCTATGATTGAGAATGGATTATCAAAATTTGAACCAAGTAATAGTTAAGAATAAGTATCATTTTCCTCATGTTTATGATTTTTTATCATTTAAAGGGGTAAAAGTGGTTTTTGAATTTTGATATTTGGTTGGGTTATCATCATCTTAGAGTTCTGAAGTGTGATATACCAAAGATTTATTTTAGAAATAGGTAGGATCGTTATTAATATTTTGTGATGTTGCTTGGTATGACTAATGCTCCTGCAGGTTTTATGGATTTGATGAATTAGATATTCCATCAGTATCTTGACACTTTTGTGGTAACATTCATAGTTGAAATTTTTGCCCACTCAAGATATGGTCATGATAATGAGAAACAAAAACATCTAAATTTGGTTTTTGAAATCATGATAAGTCTTAGTTTTTATGGAAATATTTCAAAATGAAACTTTTGGATTCAAGAAGTTAAATTCTTAGTGCATGTGATTTCTGAGTATGGATTATCAGTTGATATATAGAAAGCGACGACTATCTTATCATGGGAAGAGACATGAAATGTCTTTGATATTTGGATATTTCTTGGTCTTCCTAGATACTACCAAAAGTTCTTCAAGGATTTTTCAATATTACAATCAACTTTGACTACCCTTACCAGGATAGTGAATAAATTCATATGGGATAAAAAGTGTCAAACTTCTTTTGATGAGGTGAAAAGTCTTTTGATGTTGGCTCCCATTTTCTACAATTCTCCTGGTTCTGTCTTGGATTGAGTGATCATGCATGATGATCATATAGTGGATTATTATTCTCATCATCTTAGACTTCATGAGAATGATTAACCACTCATGATTTAGATCTTATTGCAGTAATACATGCACTTAAGTGTCAGTGACATTATCTTTTTGGGGAAAGGATCACAATCTTTTTTGACCATAAGAGTTTGTTATATATATTTTCTCAGAAATACATGAATATCATATAGAGGTAGTGTGTGTAATATCTATAGAAATTTTACTTCGATATCTCCTACTCCCTAGGGAAGGGAAATGTTTTTATATATTCTCTTAGTAGAAAAGTGTCATTCCAACCTATTTTGGAATCAAAGGAAGAGTGGAACCTTATGGGTATTTTTGATCAGTTTTATATGGATGATATAGAGGATTCTTTAGGAATGGATTTGACTAGTTCTTAGTTATCTTAATATCTTCTTGAGTATATTCTATATATCTAATAGTAGGATGACGAGTTCAAAGGAATTCGAGAAACCCTATATATTGGGGAGACCATTTCGGGTTGGTCTCTCTCTTCAGTTAATATTCTTAGTTTAGGAATCTGTTTATCATCCCAGTATCTTTGAGGAGATCATTTTTGTTTGATTTTCATAGTTATTCATGGGATGTTCATTTGAGAACTAAAAATATGAATTATGACATGATATGAAAATTCTGTTGGTAGGTTAAGAAGTGTTACTTTACTGATTATGTGTTCCACTATTAAACCTACTAACAGATAAAGAAAGAGCATTTGAAACCTTTTGGTTTTCTCCAACCACTTACAATGCTAGTTTGGAAATGGGATAAGGTATACATTAATTTATTTATTTGACTACCATAAAAACCCCGATGGAGGAATACTGTTTGGTGGTGGTTGATTGACTAGAAAATCTGGCTCATTTTATTCTAATAAAATACACCGTAAAAATTAATGATATTGGTAAGCTATATGTGCAGGAAATTATAAGGTTATATGGGGTTACTTCTTCCATTGTTTTATATAGGGATCCTAGGTCTTATTCAAGGTTTTAGAGGAGTATGCATGAGGTGAGGGGGACTTAGTTTAGATGAAGTAACTCTTATCATCCAAAGAAAAATAGTCATATGGAGCACTCTATTAAGATTTTGGAGGACATGATCCATGAATGTGTCTTGGATTTAAATGGATATTGGGATTAAATTATTGGACTAGGTGAGTTTTATTATAAAAATATTCATCAGTAATTAATTAAAATGGATCCTTTCGAGGCTTTGTATGGTCTCCCTTGCAGATCACCTCTTTTTTGGGAAGAGATAGGTGAAACTTAATTGGTTGGATTGATTTTGGTTCAAGAGATGTCTATGAGGATTCATGATATACATCAGTGTCTGGTTATAGTGAAGATTCAGTATGTGTTATACAGATCAACGATATCATACTGTGGAGTTTTCTAAAGGTGACCAAGTTTTTTTGAAAGTTTCTCCTTTGTTGGGTCACTATCAGATTGGGAAACAGGGAAAGTTGACTTTGAGATATGTTATACCTTTTGAGATCATTAATTATCCTAGAAATATTTATTATAGGTTTGCATTGTCGGCTCATTTTATATAAATTCATGATATTTTCCACACATCATAGCTTAGGAAATACCATTCTGATCCCACTCATATTTTGAGTTGGGAATGGATTTTGTTATATCCAGATGTTTCTATTATTGAGAAGATTATTGAGATTGTTGAATCTAAAGTGAAAGTCTTATATGGAAATTTTATTCCATTAGTGAGAGTGTTATGGTGGCATAGATCAGATTCCCATGAGACTTGGTAGCATGAGTTGCTGACGAGGGAGAAATGAACTCACCACTTTACTGGACTTTATTCTTTCACATGAATTCCTATGGATGGAAAGTCTTATGGTGGGGAGTTTGAAATATCACATCATACTATTTCAAGTAATTCTCTTATATTTTATTTTTTAAAATTTAATTAGGTGTTTCTAGGGACTCTCGAGGATGGAGAACATTTGCTGAGAAAAATGGCCTAAATTTCAGGGTTGCATGTTTGTTATAATTAATTTAGTTCGGGTATAAATGTGTTAATGAACTTGCAGGGTTCTCCATGAGTTCAGAGAATGACCAAGTTACTTTTAGGTTTTTTGAAGAGTATGATTTTTTGCAGTTTACTGTAGAAATAAACACCATGTAATGGGAGTACATGACATGCAAGTTCTACAAGGAAGATATCACAAACTTTTTATGCAACATAAAAGGATTACACACCATGTAAAGGTTACATGATATGTAATTTTAGGGATCATATTTTAAAAAAAGTTAAATGAGTTTTTCAGCATATATATGTTCTAAGTATTACATGACATGTAAAGTGATTACACACTGTGTAAATGTCATAGATAGGGCTTTTAGGGTCCTGAATCTATTAATTTTTTATTATTAATTCTTCCACATACCTCATTGATCTCGACCTAGAGATCTTCACCAGTGATTTTGGGAGTCTCTATTTTATCTGAATTGATTCATTCGAAGATTGATCAAAATTGTGGTTAGATTACGTCTCTCTAAGTGAGTAATACTTTATGTTTCTTTGTTACTTTGATTTTGGTGGCTCTGTCATGTTGCATTATCGAATTCATTGACCTATGGAGATGTTTCTTATTATTTTTATCAAGATATGTTGTTTGATCTATTTATGGGGTTTTTCCCCTTATTAGATGTGGTACCATGGGTGTGCGTTACTAAGGTCCTCCATTATAATTGTTGAATCTTTTCTTATGATGGATTAATTTGTGGGTATGTACAACCCAATTTTTGAGGTAGGTGGTTCTCTCTCTATCCTGTATTGGTGAACTACATTACTCCTATTTTTGAAAAATTGTTTTATTAAATAAAGTGAAATTATCGACTGATTTTTCTATGTCTATGGAACTGGGTTTTTATAAAATATGGATTTCTCCTAGTTTTGGTAAATGGAAAAAGGGTTTTCAGAGCATTATGAAATAGTTTTTAAATAATGGTTTTATGGAAATGTTTTGATGAACTGGTTTATAAAATAGAGCACATGAGAATCCTTGGGTACTTAGGTGGAAGGTATAGTAATAAGTATCATCCTCTATTGGTGGGTTTTCTCATGGGTATTTCCTCTTCTACCTAGTTCCATTGTTCTAGGGACTTTTTAGACCCGTTGGAGGGGGTTCACATTCTAGGGTGTTTCTATACTCTATTGAATTGATTCATATGTTTAGTGTCTTGATGTGTACATGATTTTATATGTTATGTAAAAGTTTCTTAACTGTCCTGCCCTATTGCAATACCTTACATGATGTTACCCGTGCTTATGATTTTGGTTTGTACTTCCATAGATTTGATATGACATGTGATACATGCTTTGTTTTGACATGATATATCTGCTCAGATATAAGGTTATGAAATAATTTGAAACAAATTTATTTTATTTATTTGGAAATGTGGAAAAAAGTAAACATTAGACTGTTTTTCCATCCATTTTATATAAAAACTATTAAACTATTATCATTACTTTTTTTCTTTAATGTTGAGTATGTTTGGATTATTATTCCGAGACTTGATATGGAACACCTAGGTGAGAAACTACTAATCCTGTTAGCTCACACATTTCATGCCCCTTCAGTGGTGCATAGAACATTTTATGTATTTCGATGCAAGGAAAGTAAAGGTTCTATAGTGAGGTGGTGAGTTTTTTTGTCAGTTGAGTTGGGTTTCTGGTGGAGAGTTGGTGGGAGTCTACAAACACTACCACATAGAGTAGTTGGTTTTCCTATTTTGGTAGTCCTGTGTGGATGGAACTACACTTGGATATTTTTTCTACTCTTGAGTTGTTTGGTTTCTGCTATTTGTTTTCAGTTATGGCATATATTTATCTTTTTCACTATTGAATTTATTGTATATATATTTCATTTTGTTTCCTCTATTTGGGTGAAAATTTCCCCCCTGATTTTTATTTTATTCCTAGATTCTATTATCTATCCCATGAGGATTGAGAACTCCCATCAGGTATGTGATAGATTGGTTCAGGTTCTAGTTTGAGAGGGTATTTAGGTCAGGTTGTTACAGAATATATATATTATTGTGGTGATACATGTAATTTTACATCCTTGATATACCAAGCCAAGGGTAAATAATAAAATATCATAAATTATAAAGCATCTAAAATATATAATTCAATCAAAGTTAAATCATAATCAATTGTAATAATGAAAAACATGAGCAACAATCCCATCCCTGGCCACTTGGAATTTTACCGATGCATGGGTTGATCACTCCAAGAAATAACTATTTTACAAGTGCCAACACATTTCTAGTCTACTTTATTCCAACACAAAATAGTAAGACAAAAGAAATGAAAAGATATGATACCACTTTATTATGTCTCAACCTAACTTAGTATAATTCAAGTAGCCAGACCTATTACCACTTGGTGTCAAGCGTGCCTCCCCATATTGTAGAGGCTACAAACTAGAAACAAGGGTCTAATGGTGGTATGGTGGGGATATTATACCCTCATTATTAGAGTAACACAACGAATTAATAATATGGAAATAATAGACAATAGTGGAAGCGGTATAAATGAATGAAAATCAGTAAAAGGTAAATATAAAAACTGAATGAAAATTTTCATATCCAATAATGTACAACCATGCATGAATTTTTAGATTATGATACAACATAAGTAAGTAAAATTACAATAGGAAGTATAATAAAATACAAGGACAAGTAGAGAATATAGGGACTCAAGGGAAAACCCCAAAATCATCCTAAGTACTAGATCAGTTCTATGCTCCTAAGATCCAATGTACAACACAAAAGAATTAATCCATGGACCTTATAATATGAGTTCTTATCAGGTACCCCAGTGAAATAAATACCTGAGCAGGGTGTGAGATATGCTCAGTAAGATATCACCAATGGTGTATAAAGATATAGAGTTTATGGATATAAAATACAATGGTGTACAAGTACATAATAAATGCAAGGAGATAATAAATAAATACATCTATCTAGGTTCCTCATGGGATACTTGACCAACACTACCTTTTTCGTCCTAAACCGAATATGTTTGAAAGGGAAGCAACCTATATGGATATAATATGGGTGTAAAGATAATACATATTCATAAAACATGTATCATGATATGGACCAAACCTTAGAAAGTGACTTGGGTTGGTGAACACATATCTGGATAATAGCTATGAATTCTTAGTTTTTAATATAAAAGTCATCATGAGAATTTAATAAGATGCACCCTGATCCCATCCAAGGTAATCCAAAAAGTAATTACAAGTATCATTCTAGGGGAACTATAAATAGACAACATCCTAAGAGTCCATCCAAGGTGATCCATAAATGAAATCTCAATTATCACTCTCAGTATAGTGTGAATTCAAGAACAAACATCTAATTTCGTCCCTGGTATCGCACAAAGGGGAACGAGTATCACTCATGCCCTGGTATAACCATCTATAAACTATGCCTATCCATAATGTCTCCCTTAGGGCATCGATATCACTCCTATAGAGGTAGAGAAATCCGTATGGCGATCCCATCCAAGGCATACCAAGTATCCCTCCTAACATACTATAAAACAAGTAACCTATGATCTTGACCTTGGAGTTCTGGAAAAGGATATTTAAGTATCAATCAAGGAATATCACAATTCATTTAATCATTTAAATTAATAATGGTGTAGTATGTATTCATAAAAATTCCACACCATTAGTAATTTGAGTAAGGAATAAGAGAGTCCATGTACTTAAGCATGACATAAGCCATTACAAGGATACTAAAATAAGTTCATTCTCATAAACACATCTTTTAATTAATTAAGTAGTCCTTTTTGATATAAGGGAATACTAAGCATTAAATAAAAGTAATAAGGCCAGGTGGACTATGCATGGAAGATAACACCATACATAAAAGAGGTATTAAATAAACAATGCTAAAAATCATACCACACAAAAACCATAAAATTAATTTAATATGAGAAGGTGATAACCCCTAAGGTGGTAGTTCAGTCATTAGGAGATAATTCAGTGGAGGGATACACCCTTCAACCTTACAATTAATCAAATAATTACTTTTTATAAGACAAAGCATCTCAACGAGGGTTTTATTAGAAAATAATTAATTAATTAAATGAAATCAAGGGACACACCCCTAAGGGTGGTTAAAACTTGAGGTCCATGGCCACCATCCATGAAAATTTAATATAATAGGGATATTATAATTAGGGAATTAGGTTATACACATTTAAATTCCATATTAAGGCGTGTCACATGGAAATACTGACACTCTTCACAATAATATAACTTATAAATAGAATAAATTTATGGGGAAAATACATAGACTACCTATTTCATTATTAGGATGCTTCACTCATCAATTACTGAGGCCTGAATTGAGCCAATTAAAAAGAAAATAAAGGAATGAAAAAATTCCCTAAAAATAAGGCATATTAGCTCACACCAAAACATTGCCGAATATTCTAGGATAAATAAAGAAGAAAAGGAATAGGATTTGAGAGTTTACCACTACGCATCCAACAAGACCAATGATAAGAAAACTATACAATAGATAGAGGAGATCTTGAGAAACCTTTGGAGAGGATAGGAAGATGCTTCCGAGCAGGTTCCCTTTATATGTGTGAAGAAATGAGGGGTCGATCCCATATTTACCCTTTTTAAAAAAGGTTTCCCATATATTTAACATCATTTAATTGTTACAAGCCTTATAATAGTTTCATGACATGTAAAAAATACATGTCATGTATTCATCAGAGAAATACCTCAAGTTTTCACATCATGAGTATGATGGAATGCACCCCAAGAAAACATTACAAATCATGTAAATGTAATACATGACATATAAAACTCATAACAGTTGTTTTTAATTGGATGTCCAACCATTATTCTTCTAGTTTTTTCCTTTACCCACTAAGAATTCCATCAGAACATTACATCCAAAAACACTATTTACAGATGTTCTAACCCTCATAACCTCATTATAGTTTTAAAAAATTTAAAATGATATGTGAAATAATAGAAAAGTTTAAATTCTTTTGGAAAAACCTCCCAGACCAAAGCACAGGGTGTTAAAATAAAATATGGAGTTATTCACACGATTTTTCATGGACATGATCATGTATAAATTTTTTCACATGATTATGTGTGGGCATGATCACATATAGCTTTGTTTAGATGATTGTGCATTGAAATGGTTATGTATATATTTTTTCACAGGATGGTTCATGGGCAGTATCATGTATAGCTTTGTTCACATGATTTTTTATAGACATGATCATGTATAGCATTTTTCACATGATTGTGCATAGACATTATCACGTATAGATTTATTTACATAATTGTTTATGGACATGATCATATATAGATATTTTTAGATGATTATACATAGATATGATCATATATAACTATGCTCACATAATTATTCTTGGATATGATCACATATAGCTTTATTCACATGATTGTTCATGGAAACACTCACATATTACTTTGTTCACATGATTTTTCATTGAAATGAAAATGTATAAATTTGTTCACAAGATTTTGTGTGGACATAATCACATTTTCTTTGTTCACAATGTCATGATTTTCTATACAAATACCAAATTTCAATTTCATATTCATATGACTATGCTCCATGTTTCAAGTTTATTATCTCATACTCTTATGCCATAGTATATATTTGTTAATTTGAGATTAAATGTCCTTATATAATGACTTAGGTATAACTATTGTTTTTACATGTTATTTTAATAAGATATTTCTCCCATGACTATGTTTTCACATGTGCTTATAATCTAACCATTAATGAATTGTTGATGAGTTTTTCTGTTACTGAGCATTCACGCTCACCACTTTCTTTTATTTCCATTTCCTTAAGAAACTATTTATAGGACTACATTTAGAAGGAAGTTTTATATAGAGATGATTTTTGGGATATGTTTATGACTTAAAAATTAAATATCAGTATAATGGATCAAACATACTTTTTGGATGAGGAAGTAATGAGAGAAAATCCTCAAAGGCACTAAACCTTTTATTGTTGGAATTGTTTGAGAATTGTAATAAGTATTGTTTAACTTATGGAAATGATGTAAACTTAAGATATGTTTATCTTGGTTTTATATAGTTGGTATCATAGTATAGTTTATTTATTTTTAGTAATTATTTTATCCATTTTTAGAGATTATGATAAGAAAACATTCATAAAAACCCTAAATATAAGTCTAAGTATTAGATAATGTCAAGATGTTTTTGTAAAGTAGAGATTGAGTGATTTATATGAAATTAAATCCCAGTCAGGATAATTGAAAGTGGTTGTAACTGTAGAATATATGTATCTATGAGTAATAAAACTAAAAGTATGATTAAGTATCATCTAAATATTCTCTCTGGTGCAAGATTAATTGGCCTAAGACTGCACACTTGGCTAGACACTCATGGGGGATATGATTTAGTTAATTCACATTCTCTTTACAAACCATTATAAAGGAATTATTTACTAATTACTTTAAGAAATTAGGATATTAATTATGAAAGAACATAACTTAAAGTAACCTAGGTTGAAATAATAAAGTTATAAGATGAAAAAAGTTTGACAAAGATTCATAGGATGAGATGAAGGTGTCATTAGAGAAGATATAATAAGATCAAGATTTCAAATTCATATGATCATTTATCTGATTCTATTGTATATTATCATAATCATTTTGGTTATAATATTTTTTTGGAAAAAGGATACAAAAAATAAAGCTATGAAAGGTATGTTACTAGAAACTCCTAATACTTATCTATAAAGGTATATTTGGAATAAATGGTTGATAATATTAATATATTCCTATTATGAGGGAAACAAATATATTTCCTAAGTTTTTTGTTATCACATTATAAATTATATCGTCAGTTGTGTATATATATTATATATCATTAGTTAGTTTCACCAGTACGTGATAATTAAAGTTTTAAGGACACAATATTTTTAGGGTGAGTATAATGTAATTCCCCAATATTTTAGAATATATATATATATATATATATATATATTCTCTAAATTAATACTATGTTTGATAGACTTCTTCACACATAAAAAAATGAGTTGTATCATATTTCATGAATATTATTTAGAAAATATAATAATTTTAAATACTCTACTAAATAAAAAAAATATTTTAATCAATTATAAATTTATACAAAATATGATTAAGAACACTAAATGTTTTAAAAATATTGTTTTCAATAAAAAAGTTTTTCTTTATATATATATACATTGAATTTTAATTTAAAATATAAATTTATAAATTTTAGAATTTAACTTTTATAAAATGAAATTAATTTTTTAATTACACACATCAAAATTATTATAATGTGATTTTTTGTTATTTTTCTAAAATAATTTATTTTTAGGTGAATTGTAAAAAATATTGATTTTTCTAATACTATCACTTTTATTACATTATAATAATACAATAATGATTTAAAATTAATGGAAACCATTTATATAAAATTATATATTTCTAATGTAAAATAAATAATTTTAGAAAACTACGTTGAATTTATTAAACCTATGTTTAATGTTTTGTAAACTTAAGTAATATTTTACTAAAAAAACTATTTTTATTCGCTTATATTAAAAATTATTTTTCATCACTTATAGAAACTAAATATAAATAAATAGATTTAATATTTTAGAAAAATATGTTCATGTTATATAATATGGTAAATGTTATTTTAGGCATAAAATTATGATTAATAATATTAAATTTAATGATCATGATAATGGTAAAAGGGTTATTTTCAAAGAATTGTTTTTCTAATGTTGTGTTATTATTATCAAATAAATTAAAATGATAAATTTAATATAAATTATATGATATTATGTTTTAAAATATATAAAATTATTTTATCACTCATTAAATTAATAATTAATCTTATATAAGATTAAGAACACTTAATGTTGAAAACAACATTTTGCTAAAAAATAGTTTATTTATATACAAAATGTTTTAATTTAAAAGTAATTTTTATATTATTTATAAATTGAATTAAATTATATGGGGATTAAATTTAGGTGATTGATAATTGAATTCAGTAATATGTATTAACTTATATTTTTTATAAATATAAATTACTTAGGTAAAAATTAGTTACCGTGGTAAAAACCAAAATGGTAAAATGTAAAAAGAAAGTGGTAAAAGGACTGAAAAATGATTAAAAAATGTTTAAAAATGAGTTTTATAGTCTTTATAGATCATATATCACCAAAAATATATTATTTTTCTCTTTTGGATCCATTTAACCTTAAATATTGTCATTCCTTTATTGAAAAATATTGGGAATTCACAAAAGTCCCATTTTCTTCACTTATGAAAGGGGAACACTTCCACCCCCTCATTCCACTATTACTCCTTAGAATTTCATAAAAAAACTATTCTATTTTTCTCCTAATAAGAACCTCTATAAATTTTATAATCCCATCATATCAATTAGTTATCTCAATCCCTTTATTTTTAAGGACACCTTCAAGAGAATGTTTAAGGTCCCACTATGAGTATTACTTAATCCTTAACTTTTTATTATTAATTTTTCACTTAAAAACCTATAATAACCATAGTTATATAATTAAATTTGTATAATTAAGTGTTATTATATTAATTTAAAAACAATTATTTATTCATTCTCATCCACCTATAAAAATAAAATAATGTTAATCATGTGTACTAAGGACTGCAACCTACACAAAACGACATATTCTGTCATGACCTCCTTTCATGGTGAGTAAAAGGATGGATTTGGTAAATTAATATGGTTAATATTTAATAATTTTAATTTTTAAATGATAATTTAAAATATATATATACTATATATCATTTGTTGAGAATCAAAATCATTAATCGTACATATGGTGGACTACTGACTCCACAGACAATGACTTTAATTTGTCATCACTACCCTACATGGATGGTTCAAAGAATATATTTCATGAATTTAAATGATATTCTTGAAAATTTTCTGATTATTTAAAATTTATATTAACATTATATAAATACATTTACTTACTCAAAAAAACATTACAACACACTATCATTTGGGCTAGTTTTTACCATCTATGTGACCAATGTTATATTATTTAAACCAATAATGATTAAGGAATGTTACATAATGGTAATATAAATTAATAATTATTTATATAATATTTTTTAATGATTTTATAATTTTGTTATTAATATTTAATATATCACCTTTTTATCGTTAAACACATTGAAACTAGTTCATCACAATTTCTTTTTTTTATGAACCATACTTATGTTTTCACCTAGTTAACTTGAATGTAAAAAATTATTGAAAAAATGATTATTATAACTTGAATAATATGGTAATTATTAAATTTTGGAGAATAAGATTATTTAATAAGTGATTAATATATATATTTTTTATTATACATGAGTTTAGAGAATGTTCAAGTAATCAAGAATATAAGGTAAGGGGTTCATTATCTCAAATTTAATTCCTTGCGAAATATTTCTTAATATACCATAATATCATTAATATGGTGTGATTACTTACTAATTAATATATATTTTTTCTATATTCCTGAAATTTATGGGGTTTTAATATCCATATAATTTTATTTCATTAAATAGATTTCAGTTTAAAAGAAACCTAAGTTGTAAGGGTTTTTGTTAACTCAAATCCCTTAATTGAGTTATAATGCATCTTCTTGAACTTCTTTGTTCCATGATTTATTTATATCCCCCTAATATTTTATTTCATGGTACCTACTATTTCTATCTGGGTAAAATGAAACTTTTGATCCAAATCTCCCTCCTCGATAACTTCACCTCTAAAAATTATATCATTATTGAGGATAATTCTCATCCTCTTTAATGATGGATTACCCTCCTTCTCCATATTTTCCTTTCCCAAAAATTTTATACTTTATATAAGGAAACAAAATTATGTGTTATCTCATGTGAAATTTATATTTCCTTTCATCTCTTTGAAATATTACATTTTGTTTCTCTTTTTTTGATGTGGATTTTCAACAACTGTATTTTAAAATATTAAAAAAGGATTTCCATACTTTAAAAATAAAATGTTTTATCTTACACTCCACAATTATTTTTGATAACCTTTACTTATTTTTAAGGATTTATTATTGAATTTTATTTTAGAAATTAAATGTTTTCTAAAGTTTTCAATTCACCTTTTGAAATAATTATGTCTCTTTAAGGTTCCTTTATTGAATATTCATTTTAAAAATTAAAAATTTTCAAAATTTTTTCATGAAACATTTTAAAAACTTTTATGTATTTTTAAGGCTTAATTATTGATATTTATTTTTGAAGATTAATCTTTAAAATTAATTTTTTTTCAATTTATGAAAAGTGTCCTTTCTAAAAACAATTTTCAAACCAACCTATAACTTCATCACTTATGATGAAGTTAAAATAATTTTCTATAAAACCCTTTTACAATTTTGCTACCATTTTACTCATTATATATAATGGAATTATTTCCTTGAAAGTTATTATTCATTAACCACTCTATGAATATTCTTATGAAATACTATTTTGAGGCGATTTGATTTAGGGTATCAAAGTCTGCATTATCAAGGTCAATTTTTTTAATCCCTTATAGAAATGTTATGAAACCCATTTTTCTTACCATGGGTTATTTATGATGTGATGAATGATTATTTTCTAGTGGCACAAATATGTATGTATGATTGATGGATGGGGATCTATACATCCCTTCACTGTATTGGTTATGTTTTTATATCTTTTGAGATAATAATGTTGTGTGTGGACATGATCACTTTATGCTACAATGTTGTGGGTGAACATGATCACATATAGATTTATTCACTTGATTGTTCATGTAAACAATCATATATATATTTTTTCACATGATTATGCATGGAAATGATCATGTATTTCTTTGTTTAGATGATTGTGCATGGATATGATCACATGTATCTTTTTCACATGATTATGTGCAGATATCATCATATATAAATTTGTTCACATGATTTTGTGTAGACATGATCACATATAGCTTTTTTGATGAGTGTTTTTGTGAAAACTCTCAATATATTTTTGATTTTTTTTCTAAGTGAAGCATAAGGAATACCTAGGTCATTATCTTGAGGAGACTTAGTTACAATACTTCATTATCCCAAACACTTTTTCATATTTTTGGTGTTTTTAATTTTTAAAAATATAGTAATGTAATGGGTTTTGAGAATGATTAAATACATGAAAATAAATAAAGTTTGTAAAAACTAACCAATTTTTATCAAGAAAGAAGTTATTCCTAGGGTAAATTTCTCAGGTTCCATCATTATCCATTATTATTTTTAAAAATCTATTTTATATTTCATTGAATCATATATAAACCACTATTCTATACTTTTAGTGTGAAACTTATAATGCCTAGAAGATCTATTTGGAACACCAAATATCACCTCCGCCAATAGTTGAGAATAATCAATGCACCTCAATTGAGAGTGTGACACCTTCCAAGACCTGAATCCATCATATGCTGTTTCATCTATTTAATAAACTGAACTCCATCATATGAAGATATGATCAAGAGTAGTTATGGAATTTATGTTTAATATGGAATAAAATAAAATAGTGGATAATATCTCATAAGGATGGACAATCACTGTATCACCCACTGATACACCCACTGCCCTATTACTAATAGAAAATAAACATTGAGAATTAAATAATAATAATTTAAGAACATTGAGAAAAGATAACATAAGGACATTCTTAGTGTAAGTTATTAACCATCATGTGTATTATATAGGTATGGTGGAAGAACATAAAATTCAAAATAAAATAATAAATATGAGAAGTAGAAAACTAAACTAATATATTTTGAAAATATAGTTGATTATTACAACATAATTTCACCCAAACTAGTGTCTAAAATGGACAACCCTTTTAAATAGAGAATACATACATTATTATTGGAAATAAAGGTGAAAATTTTAGTTCCAAACTTTTTCCTCCAATTGAAGGAAATATATCCCAAATAACATCAATGTCTAAAAAAATGAATTTTTAAATTTATGTTATTATATATTTTTTTTTCAAAATATAGAGTTGATTTAAAATACTTTAAAAGAAAAAATTAAAAAACATTCACAATAAAGAAAAAATAATTCCCAAAACCTAAAAATTTGTTAATTACCAATAAAATATCATATTTTGGGATTAAAACAATGAAATTAAAAGTAAAATTGATAAAAATATTGGATATATCAATTCCACCATTATTAAACATTAAAATACTTGGAAATTCAATGAATTAAACCTAATGAAAAGATGTTTCCTTCTTAGGTTCCAATACACATTCCATTAAAGAAGAAAAATTAAGATTTATACATTATTAAAAATATCATTACTTCTATAAAATTTACATCCACTACCCCATATAAATTTAAATAAAAATTTTATTTTTTGAGGTTTGTAAATAGAATGAAATTTAGAGGGATTAACATTTTAACAAGTGACACTATCACAAATTACTCTTTCCCAAGCTCCTTAAAACAAAGATCCATTTTAAAATTAATTGATATAAACCAAATTAAATTATTATAAGTCAATTACCCATTATTAATACAACCTCCAATATTATACCGACATAAATCCATTCATTTTTGAGAATTAGGAAATCCATTATTTATTGTTTTTTGATTGTTGAAATGCCTCATAACTTCATTTAGGATAAAATTTACCATTTTACTACTATTTAAATTGTAAGGAACATGACCCTAGTAACATGAAGCTGGTGACTTACTTTATTACATTAAAATAATAAATAAGAAAGTCACATTACAAAGGAAAGAATAGTTTAGTAGCTTTGGAAAACTAGATACAAAAATTATTTTTACGTTACAACTTGAAAGGAAAAAAACATAGAAGCTCCATTGAAAACCCTCATATTCTCATAGATTATCCCTGCAATTCATTCATAATATACATATTTTCATCAAGGTAAAAAATAAAACATAATAAAGGGGTGATCTCAGATGATTAATAAGGGTAATCAATACAATAGAAGCTATCACAAATAAACATAAACAATATTTAAGGTGAGTAACTAAAAATTCCTGCCATTAAAACATAATCATGAGAATAATATGGTAAGAATAAAATCTGATCAAATAATTCCACATAAAAAATCACATGAGAATGAAACTTAACCATAAATATTATACTAGTTTAATAATCATATGGAATATAAATACAAATATCACAATGAGGGAATACACAATGTGGTACATTATAAATATATCTTCAAGCATTTGTCCAAGACACCATACATAAATGTGTAAAAACCCAGTCTAGTTTGTCTCATGATACATACCGATGCATTGAGGAGATATAGCAGGACCCACCCATCACTTACTAAGTGAAATGAATTCTTAATATGAAAGGGGTGGAACATAATAAACATATAAATTCATATTGAAATTATCATATGAAATAATAATAACTTTCCCCAAATAATAAACCATATAGATTAATATGGTGAATAATATCAAGATTGTACATCCCAAAAAATAATCACAAATCATTAAATAAAATATGGTAGATGGTAACATAAGAGATCAACCTAAATTAAGAATATGATTCAAAAGTGGGTGTAGACATAGATGAAAATATTCTAAAAAAATCCTTGAAATTTCTTGAGTGAAATAAACCTTTTTTTAACTTGGAATCATTTATTTCAAAAACAACACAATTATAAATGAAATAATTTTATTTGGAAATAAAATTTTAAAATTATAAAATATTCCTACAAACATTAAGGCACCATGAAATCCAGAAAATATGCTCATGCTATATAAGTTAAAAAAACATCTCTTTTAAATTTTGAAAAAAAGGAAATATTTAAAAGTATATTTTTAAATAAAGTGTGAGTGTTAAACCAATGAATCAATTTTATTTATTGGATATAAATCCACATAAAATAAGTGTGAATACAACTTAAGATAATAAAAATTCATTTCACACATGACATAATCATTGCATTATATTTTTAACCCAAAGAATGGAAATACCATTAAAAACATTCTTGAGGAAGATAGTCTTTAAACATTCCAAAGTGTCCCATACCACTTTGAAAAATTTGAATCATAATTACCATGGAGGAATAACATGTAAAAAAACCTTAAATAACAAGAGAATAAATAAATTAATGATAATATATATAAAAGATCAGTATAAATACACCACAGACAAGAAATAAGCAGTGAATAAGGGTATCCCATAGAAATGAAAGTGAGATGTGAAAAACACTTACCTTATGTCTGAAAGAGTTTTACACTTGTAATTAATATCCTATATAATAAAATTATAGTAATTAATTAATTAATTAATTACCTGTTGAACATATATTTTATTTATTATAGTTCAATTAATTTTATTTATGGCAATTTTTTATGAGTTATACTATTTAATTTCATTGTTTTGGGAGCATTTATTTTATGGTTTTATGGTTGGTTCCCTTGAGTATAAATATGGGAATTCTTGTAAAATGAGAATAAATTATATAGAAGTGAAATTATTTAGTATTAATTTAATTAATTTAGTTTAAAAGGGATCATATATCATTTGGTTATATTTTATGAGGATTATTCATTAGATAAAATATTAATGAAAAATGATTAGTTTATTTTGGCCATTTTTACAACCATCATAAAATAGTATCATTTTATTTAATAATATGTTTATATAATGGTCATAAAACATTAAATAAGTTTTAATACACATATTATAATATTTTTTAACCATAAATTTTTTTATGACCAACCTTGAATGAGGTAATAGAAAATGAAAACACATCATCCATGATGGTGGCAAATCGACACATCACAGACTATGTTTTCATTTTTTGAAAAAAGAGAGAGGAGAAGGGGTTTGATGATGAATATCACATTAAAATAATAATATTATAGTATATATACTATATTGGATTTATCATATATTTTTGAATATATTATGTAAGTAAAGGATAAGAAAATAAATTTAAAGAAAATTAAAAGAACGAAATGGGATTTTATAACTTATATTATTCTCCTTGAGAACCTCCTTAGCTAACTCAGAAGTGATCATTTTTTGAGACTGAAAACACTCTAACGTGGCTAGGGATGATTATAATGGAATTTGGAATAGTATAGTCAATCAATGAGGCTCAAGGTGATGAAATTGTGTGGAATAAAGAGTCCCTTTTTATAATTGAGGTGAGGGGAAAGTTTGGAGTTAATTAAAATATTAAAATATAATAACTCTAAAGTAGGGTTAAAGTCTTTCAAAAAGCATAAAAAGATAAAGGTGTTTATATTTTAGAAATAATATTACCATATCTTTAGTTATTCATGTTTTTTGTTATTTTTAAATAATTTAACAAAATATTATATTCATGAAATTAATTTTTTTAAAATTAAACACTATTCATAACTATGACTTTAAAAACATCAAGAAACAAGTTTATTATGTCCTATAAATATCATATTCATTTATATAATTCTTGTATCACTTAAAAAAATCTCAAATTATATTTATTTTAATATTTTTAATATCATTTATTTGGTTTTTCTATTAAATTAATAATTATAACATCAATATTGTGCAATCCTTTAATGTTTTTATTTGTTTTATAAAAATTAGAAATAAATTATCATGATTAAGATAAATTTATTATATTTATAATTAATATTTATGTTAGAATATATTTTATGTATAACCATATATTAAAATATTATACTAATTAAAGTCTATAGTGTGAACAATTTTGACTTTCTTTTATATATAATACTATAAGGGTCTTAATCATATAAAAGTGGATCCAAATGGTAATTAATTGGTAAATTAGATATAAATTGTCAAGATATAATCATAAAATAATATTTATCCATGCTTTTTGGTCCTTTAATGATTCTTATAATTTTAATTATAATCATTTTATAGATTTATTTCTTCTTCTTGCACATGAACTGCATCAGCGTTGCATAATAATTAAAGTAAATTATTTCTTATATAAAATTTAAAAATAACTTAATATAAAAAAATAAATAAATTAGGTTTAATATAATCATTTATATTCATTCATTATGTATATTTATATATATCCATGTGAATACAATTTCTTTAATTTGTTAATTTGATTTTTCTTGGCTCGCACAAGCACTACAGAGACATTTGAATAAGATTCATGTACTAAAAAATATAAAATTCAAAAATATCTACAAAAAACATAAATTATAAATAATAATTAATAAAAAATCCAATTAGAGATTTTTTTGAACTCCATTATTATCTATAAGGAACCAAATTTGACTTTGTCAACATTGTGTAGGCAATGCATCGACACTGACAAAGATGTTTCTTATACTTATCATGAAATAAGTTATAATTTTCTTATTATGAATTATTTATATAAAATATTTAGTTAATAATATCATAATTTATTCATTTCATAAGTTTAATAAATTTTATATCATAATTATGTCTTGATGATGTCACAAAAATACTGTATAAAAAACCCGTAATTTTTACCATTCACAAAAAATTTAATTTTTTTAGAAAAATCTCAAAAAATTTCACCCTAACCATTTTTTGACATGTATATTTGAAAAATGGAATAATTTTATAAATATGATAAATTTAATTTAAGTCATTATTTATTAAAAAAATACCAATTTTAATTTTATAATTGATTTTATGACACTTTGAAAAATTAATTATTGTCTCATAAATTTATATTATAATTATAATTAAATAAAATATTAATTAATGAATATATTTTCTGAAAATAATGTTCCTTTTAAGTCATTAAATTAATTATAAAATTGAAAATAAGAATTTTTGTTTCACAAAAATACCAACACTTAATTTATCATTTTTAAAACATTTATTTATTTATTAAATGATATAAATTTATCATATTTTCATTTATATGATACCTAAATTTTATTTATACCTTATAAGTGAGGTTATTATTACAATAAACATATTACTATTCCCAATAGTCACATAATATTCCAAAGGTCATATTAATATTTAATAGTATATCATTGTTCATTTAAGCTATAAGTTGTCAAATAAATTTAATTAATTTAAGGAGATACAAACTATAAAATTTTGGGGGGTTATATTATACCCTCCTTTAATAAATTTAATCCTCAAAACTTTGAGATTTAAATTGTAAAATCAAAGGTTGACACATGAAAATTTCTTTGTGGGAAAAAACATCGTAAATTGGGTTATTAATATATAATCTTAATAATAGGGAAAGGGAAACGTGAAGGTCACCAGAAAATTAGGCAATAGTATAAAATTAGTGAAAAGTGAAAATAAAGACATGGAATAAAATATAACCATCATGTTCTTATTGGGAATAATATAGAACATGGTTATTATAAAGTTAACCATCACAAAGTTGTAAATATGTGATCGATTAGAAGACCATTGATTTCACAGAAATAAAAGTAAACAGATGAAGTTTTTGTTCCAAAATAATTTTCTTAGAGTTGAGGGATTCTTTTACTATCCAGAGAATAACATGAAAAAATAAACTTACTAGATTCCTTTCTATGTTATAATCTCATCCTTAGGTTTTGATTCGATCTATCTCCACCTAATTTCTTAAATAAAAAGATGTATATTCAAGATGTATTTTTATACCTAAAGCGCTTTTATCAAATGATCCACAAGACACTCCTTTGGGATTTAAATTTTTACCAAAAAAAAGTTATAATAGGTTATATAATCATATAAATCATACTTTAATCTCAATAAATAATATCTTTAATCCATTTAAAAAGTAGTTAACCTCAATACTCATCCTAAATATGTTTGACCAAATTCAAAGAACAAATATTTAGAAGAAAGGTTAATTGAAATCATATTTTCCCCAAAACATCATAATGTATCTATTATTATCAAATACCAAATATTAGAATACCTCAATCACCTTTAAACATGTATAAAACATTCATACTTCCATGAGTAAAATATCCGGTAGTACTTAAATCGAAACATCTAATAATTCCATCATAACATAAACCATCAGATCACTAACCACCTTCATCATCACCAATACTATTCTATAAGCATCGATTTATTATTATATCAATCATCAAGCACATATTTAATGTTATTTTCCCAAGTAATGTGTTTGCAAGAAGACATAACTACAATAAAATAACTTCTCTTGATTACTGGTGCTATTCATCTCATGCTTCCAATCATTTAAAGAAGAATTACTGCAGTACAATCCTTATATATCTCATGAATCTTATAAAAAGAGTATCATAATTATTGATTCCAAATAGATGAATATTAATCATTCATCTTCATCTAAGGTAGGATCATAAGCTTGACCATGATCTATTTGCTTCTTCTGAGCTATATTTCCTTGATGCTTGGTACATTCATTTGTGTAATGCCCCATCTTCTTATAGTTGAATCATTATAAAACTTCTTTCATTCCTTTACAATCACAAGTATAGTTTCCTTTCTATCTACACTTTTAGAAAACTACCATTCCCTAATAGGAAGTACCAGATTGTTTCTTTACACAATTATCAAATTTAGGAAAATCCCTCTTTCCCTTATTCCCTTTATCCATGTTTTTCTCTATCACCCTCTTATTATCTTGTTTCCTTTAAAAGTTATAAGACTTGGGGAATTATTTATCTATCTTGATAGCACATAGTAATATGTATTCATATGATTTAAATATTCAGGATAATTTTTACCTTAAAAATATTAGCATAAGACCATAAAATATTTGATCCTTCTTAATCTATGGTTCATGTGTATTAGTGAGGTTACTATTCCTTCTAGAGGTTCCATTTATAAATGAAAATATACAATATATTAGATCATATCTTTATAAAATATAATTTATAATGTAAAACTAGTTAAATAATTAATTTAAATTTAAAATTTAGGTATAACTAATCTCTAAACCACGAGCTTAGTTACTTTGGGAATACATTCAAAGTATGTTATACGGATTTATTTCCCTAATATATGATTTCTAGTTTCCAAAGTTTCAACTAAAATATCCACTAATACAAACTGAAAGGACCCTAACCCCAGTAGCATAGATCCAGTGCCATACTTTATTACATTGGAATAATAAAAAAGGAAGTATCATCCTGAAGGACCAAATAATTATTAGATTTGGAAAACTAGATACAAACTTAATTGTTAAGCTACAAATTTAATGAAAAAACACATAGAAAATCCATTGAAAACACTCTAATTCTCATAGATTATCCCTACAAGTCATTCACAATATACATCTTTGCATCCTGGGAAAAAATAAAACATAAGAAAGGGGTGATCTCAGATTCTCAGTAAGGGTAAGAAATATAGAAAAAGATATTATAAATAAATATAAAAAATATGGTCAGGGAATATCTAAAAATCCAAGACATTTAAACATAATCTTGAGTATAATATGCTAGGAATAAAAACTAATCAAATAATGCCATATAAATAATCACATGGGAATAAAACTTAACCATGGATATTCTCCAAGTCGAATAATCACATGGAATATAAATACTAACATAATAATGGGATAATGAATAATGTGGGATGTTATAAACATATTTCTAAGGAATTGGCCAAGAAACCATACATAATTGGGCAAAAAACTAGTCTAGTTTGTCTAATGAGACCTATCGAGACATCGAATGGCTATAGCAGGCACTATCTTCCACTTACTAAGTCCAATGAATTTATCATATGAAAGGGGTGGAAGATAATCAACATATACATTCATATTGAAACTATAATATGAAATATTAATAATTTTCCCCAAATCACAAACCATCCAGATTAATATGTAGAATTTTATCATGATAGTATATCCCCAAAAATAATCATAAACCATTCAATAAAATATGGTAGATGGTAATATAAGAGATCTACCTCAATTAAGACTATGTTTCAATAGTGTGTGTTGAAATAAATTAAAATATTATAACAAAATAATTTAAAATTTCTTGATAGAAATATAATTTTTTTACTTTGGATTCATTTATTTCAAAAACTATGAAATTATAAAAGAAAAAATTTTCTTTTTAAATAACCTTGTAAACTTGTAAAGGATTCCTGAAAGCATTAAGTCATCATGAAATCGGGAAAATATGATCATGTCCTATAAGTTAAAAACCATTTATTTTAAATTTTGAAAAAATAAAACATTTAAAATATTATTTTTAAAAGAAAGTTTCAGAGTTAACCCAACTAATCAATTATGTGTATCAGTTATAAATCCATATAAAACAAATGTGAATAAAACTTAAGATAATCAAAATTAATTTGACACATTTAATAATAATTGGACTATATTTTTAAACTAAAGAATGTAAATACCATTAATAATATTATTTATTAAGATAATCTTTAAACATTCCAAAGTGTCCCATACCACTTAGAAACATTTGAATCATAATCCCCACAAAGGAATAACATTTAACAAAACTTTAAAAAAATGAGAATAAATAATTTCCGGATAAGATATATCAAAGAGAAGTATAAATAAACCACACATAAGAAATACATAGTGAATAAGGCATATCCTACAGAAATGAAAGTGAGAAAAGAAAAACCATTACATTATGTTCGAAAGCGTTATTCACCTGTACTTAATGTCTTGAAGTCATCTCCTTGAGAACCACCTTAAGGAACTTTGAATTGGTCTTTTTACAAGGCCAGAGACTCTATAATGTGGCTAGGGATGAGGAGAAGGAAATTTTATAGAGTATATTAAATCAATAAGGCTTAATTTGATGACATTTTGTGAAGTAAAGAGTCCATTTTTATAATTTAGGTGAGGGGAAACTTAGGAATTACATTAAATATTAAAATATAATATGGCTAAAATGAGGTTAAATAATTAAAAAAGGCCTAAAAAGATAAACGTGATTATATTTTTGAGATAATATTATTATATTTGGAAATATTAAATATTATTTAATTTTTAAATAATTTAATAAAATATTTTATTCATGAAAATATTTTTTTTTCAAATTAAAAACTATTCATAACTATGAATTTAAAAAAATAAAAAAGATTAAAAATAAAATAATATTTTATAATATCCTATAAATATCACATTAATCTATAGAATTATTATATCACTTAAAAAATCAACTATTAGATTTATTTTAATATTTTTAATATCATTTATTTGATTTTTTCGATTAAATTAATAATTACTGTATCAACGCTGTGCATGAATTTAAGGTTTTTATTTGTTTCCTAAAAATTAAAAATAAATTATCATGATTAATATAAATGTATTATCTTTCAAATGAATCTTTATGGTTGAATATATTTTTTATAAAACCATATATTAAAATATTATACTAATTAAAGTTTATAGTGTGAACTTTTTGACTTTGTTTTAAATATAATACTATAAGGGTCTTAATCATATCTAAGTGTCTCCAAATGGAAATTATTTCTACATTTGTATAAAATTGGTCAATATATAATCTACCAATAATATTTATTCGAGTTTTTGGGTCATTTAACGGTTATTGATTTTTTTCTTCTGCTTACACAGGCACTATATTAGCGTGGCATAAGCATTAAAGTTAATTATTTCATATATAAAAATTAAAAATAAATTAAAATCATGAAAATAAATTAATTAGGTTCAATATAATCATTTATATTCATTCATTATCTATATTTATATATATACATATAAAGGAAACTTCTTTAATTTGTTAATTTGACTTTTATTGCCTTGCGTAAGCATTGCACATGCATTTGGATAAGATTCATGTTATAAAAATATAAAATTTAAATATATATACTAAAAAAATAAATTATAAATAATAATTAATAAAAAATTCAGTCATATACTTTTTATAACACCATTTTTATCTATAATGAACAAAATTCGGCTTTTCCAACATTGCGCAAGCACTACGTCCGTACTAACAATGTTTTGTATACTTATCATGAAATAAATTATAATTTAACTATTATGAACAATTTAAATAAAAAATTTATATTATAATATCATTATTTATTCATTCCATAAGTTTAATAAAATTTATATCATAATCACGTCTTGACAATGTCACACAAATATCATATTTTTTTTAGAAAAACTATATTTTTTACTATTCACAACAAATTTAATTTTTTTAGAAAATTCTAAAAAAATTTACCCTATTTTTTTTGATGATTATATTTCAAAAATATAATAATTATCTAAATATGAGAAACTAAATTTTTAGATAAAATAATAATTTAATCTAAAAATACTGATTTTAATGTTTTAACTGATTTTACAACACTTTGAAAAATTAATTATGGTCTCATAAAATTATGTTATAATTATAATACAACAAAATAATAATTCATGAATATATTTTATAAAAATAAAGTTCCCTTTAAATAATTAAATTAATTATAAAATTTTAAATAATCATTTATATTTCATAAAAAAAACACTTAATTTATAATTTTAAAATATTTATTTACTGATTCCATGATATAAATATATCATATTTTCATTTATGAGATAACTAAATTTTATTTATATATGCATAGGTGAGTTTATTATTTTAATAAAACATTATTATTCATAACATTCACATTAGTATTCCAAATTTCATGTCAATATTTAATAGTATATCACGGTTCATTTAAGCTATAAGCTATCGAATAAATTGAATTGATTTAAGGTGATAAAAACTGTAAAAAATTAGGGTGTTACATAAATGGAAATATATGAATTTTATTTTAGATGGTTCTATGAGGTTTCCTTTTTTAAAATAGGAAATTCACTCAATAAATAGTTTAAAATTATAGTTTCCTAATGTTATAATTCAAATTCCACTAAATTTTATAATATTTACTAAAATTTTCCCAGTTCTAAAAAAATTCCATGAAAGTAGTGGAACAAATCACTCATAAACCATATAAATTTAACATATTTAAAACAAGAAAAATTCTAAAAATATTATGGAATTTTTCTCTAGGAAGGAAACTATTTAAATCTCAATTTTCTAACCCAAAATAACAATAAAAAATATTAAAAGCTAAAAATAAAACATGATTATTTAAAAAAAACTTGAAAAATAAAATGTAAAAACCCAAAAAATTCCATAAACTTAATATTTAAATACCCTTCCATAAATTTTTAAAAATAATTTATAATGATAAGTGTAGAACAACAAAGGATAAGGAAAACTACAACCTGACTTATTTTATAGTGGAAACATTTAGGTAAGGTTATAAAAACTAACACTTTAGAACTATAAGAAAGTAATAAACAAGACATAATATTTTCTTAAATAAAAATAACGAAAAATAAGGAAAAAGGGAAAATAGGATAGAACATGGTTTAAGTCTTATGTGGGAGCATGAATCTTACTACCCACACTCAGGCTATTCGAGTGGGTTATCCCCAATTTGAAGGTGGATGTAGTTTCTTTGAGATAAACCACCAAAAGTTGTTTGTTCCAGTTTGATTCATCTTATACTTCTTATGGAATATCCCATGTATATACTATAGAAATCAAATTCCTATTACAATAAATTATAATTTTTATAGTGGGGGAAGGATAATAAATGGGACCTCATTATTTTTGTCTACTAATTCCACATCTTATTCCTTATTTTTTAGATATTTCTCATAAAATTATACATAAATAGATTACTCAATGAGAAATTGAGATAATAACTATAATTAAATAAAATTAAAACCTGAAAAATTAATAAAAAATCTTCCCATTTAAATAAAGTTGTTTGTAATTCAGTTTCTTTATATACAACCCTGGGAACCTCTTCATGTTATACATTTAATAAAAGTTCAATGGGTTCAAGGATATCAATTTAATCCTAATCAAGTGAACAATAATTTTATTATTCATCCCACAAGGTGATATAAATGATGAAAAAGTCATAAAAATTCAAATAAAAGGGTGTTAATACCCGATTCGGTTTTAATAAAATTAAAATAAATTGATTTCATGAAAAATTTATCTAAATTGGTTGGTTTAGCTTCAAGAATTTATTCATTATAATGCACCAATTAGAGACGTTTTGTAGTGGATGAAGGAAGGTAGTCAGGCCCCTCTATATTTTCTTTAAATACCACCAAATGGGTGGTTTCTTCCTATAAGGAAATATAGATTTAGAGAGGTGTTAATTTTTAATTTTCATATATAAGAGGATCACTTAACCTTTTCATATTCTAAAAAGTATACCCAATATTCATCCAAATATTCACAATATATTATAGGTATATTATCTATATTATCTAATTCAGGAGAATCCTCAAGAAATGGTCGAGTGAGGTAAAATTCATCTTAAATTAGTTCTCTCAAGGCCTCCTCAGTCTATTAAAAATGAAACATTAGTGAGGATACTTAATCCAACATTGGTTTTGGTTTTGGTTTTGGTATAGGATTCTCTACCTACTTCTAAGATACATGGATCTATTCAGATATCCATTCTATTTTTCTCTCTAGGTTCTAGATGTATTCTCTGATTTCATGCAATTAATATTTTATTTCATTTTTAATTTCACCTTCTTACGACACTAGAGCGTGGTTAGTACATGCATAATAATTATAATTTGAATACATCATGGATGAGTTTTTTTAGTTTTTTCAAGAAAATAAATAAATTTAATTTTTTTTTGAAAAAAACTTACGAGTGATGACCACATGTATCATCAACAACGACACCAATTTAGTAAGAGTTGTCTTGAAAAATCTCAAAATATTTGTTTTTTTCTAATTTCCGTATAGGGGCTGACCTAAGTCATTATATTAGGGATCCTTAGAGTCGATTACTAACTATACTAGATACTTTTTCATATTTTTTTTAAAAAATTAAGAACAAAAAGAATGAAATGGGGTTTGATAATGATGAAATGCATGAAAATAAATCAAGTTATTAAAAAATAAAAAATATTAGTAATAAAATATTGGGTACTAGGGTTTACTTCTCGAGTTCCATAATTATCCATTATTATTGTCGAAATTATTTTTGATAGTTCATACCATCCTACATGAACCACTATCCCCTACTTTGTGTGTGAAATTTAATGTGCCTATGAGATATATTTGGCACACCAAATCTCATATCCTCTAATATTCAACAATAATTAACCCACCTCAATCTACAGTGTGGAAACTTCCAAGACCGGACTCCATTATATTACATTTCATCTCTCAAGCAAACTCAACTCCATCACATGAATAGTTGTCCAAGGGAAGGGAGGGAATTTATGTTTAGTATGAAATATAATAAAATAGTGGATAATATCTCATAATGATGGACTATCACTATATAAACCCTAAATACACCCACCACCCTTTTACAAATAGAAATTAACATTTATATTTTAAGAACAATAATTCAAGAAAACCGAGAAAACCTCCCCTAAGGCTAAGACTACATTTTGTTACTCACCATCAGGAGTATTATAGAGGCATGGTGGAGGAACACAAAAGTGAATGTAAAAAATAGATATTAGAGGAAGAAACCTAAACTGATATATTTTAAAAATATATTATAATATTATAGTATCATTCCAATCTACATATCTTTTAAAATGGAAAACCCTTTGAAATGGAGAGGTGATATATTTTTATAGACAATAAAGGAAAATATTTTGGCTCTAAAAATTTTACTCTAAAGTTGGCATAAGTTAGAAAAATTAAATTAAAAAACTTTAGAAGGAACATTTCTTAAAAGTTTTTATTATATATATTCTCTATCGACGAAAGTTTTTTTATCTTATTTAAACTTATGTAGAGAAAGTTATGATATATTTACTTTGGAAAATTATTCTTACCAGGATGAATGTTTGAATTCCAAAGAGATAAGTTCCAATGAAATTATGACATTAAAAGTATCAGAATATTGAGTTTCCATATTTATGGAAAATATTACTTGGAATGTTTTATATATTTATTTAATTTTTTTTCTAATTTTTTTGGTATGTTTGGAGATATGATATGATATTTGAAAGTATGCAAAAATGGGTTTAGATTTTGATTCCTAAATTTTGGGATATATTTGGGCCTCTTATGATTGGATCTACCTTTTATAAAATATAAGGAAATATATCCCAATGAACATAGATGATTTTTTTTTCAATTTGGGTTAGTGCAAATAAAGTTCTACCCAAAATAAAAAACTGATTTAAAATACATTAATATCAACAATTCAACCATTTTCACAATAAAACTCAAATCATTTCAAAATCCAAAAATTATGATAAATACCATTAAATTATAAAATTAGTGGGATTAAAAAAATTGAAATTAAAATTGAAATTTATTAAAATAATGTCTCTATAAATTCCCCCACACTTAAACATTACACTCCTAGGAAATTAAATGAATTTGACATAATGGAAAGATATTCCCTACTTAGGTTCCAATACACATTATAGAAAATGATAACAAAAAATATTCAAAAATTATTGAAAATATAATAACTACTATAAAATTATTATCCACTACCCCATGTCAATTCAATTAAAAAATTTAAGTTCAAGTTTTTTAAATGAAATAGAATTTTGTGGGATTAATATTTTAACAAGTTACACTATCATATGTTCCTATTTCCTATGATTCTTTTAAGAATGATCCATTTTCTAAATTCATGATAAAAACAAAATGAAAATATTTTAATTTAATTTTAACCTTATTAATCTAGTGTTCAATATTCCCCTCACCTACATCCATTCATTTTTAAAATTTTGTTAATGATTTTTTTTGTTTTTTTGTTTTTTGTTCTTATTTTAGTGCCAAAATGCCTCAAAACTTTACGTGGGTTAAAAATTTCCCATTTTAATCAAGGATCAAAGGAAATATGTGAATTTTATTTTTTTGGCTCCCTGACAGGCTATTTTTCACAATGGGAATTTTAGTTAAGAAAGAGTTCAAAATTTCAGTTTTATTATGTTATAATTCCAATTCCAATATTTATTTTCCATTTTCAAGAATTTTCCTAGTTCCAAAACAAAAAATTCCATGGATTTAGTATAAAAACTCACTAATTAATCATATAAGTTCAAAAATATTAAAATAAAAAAAATCCACAAAACTAAAATGACATTTTTCACTAAATAAAACAACATATAAAGCTTAAATTTTTAACCAAAAAGAACACTAAAAATTAAAATTAGAAAAAAACATGAAATAATTTGTGAAAAATTGAAAAAAAAATATTCAAATAAGAAATTACTAGAAATATTTTAACATACCCACCCACAAACACTTAATATTTAAATAAAATTCCATTTATACTCAAACTGAATTTAGAAATACAAGGGTAGAGAAACAAAAGAGAAGTAGAGATGCATCCTACCTTATTTTCAAGTGGAAGACCTTAGTTAAGCTCATAGAATCTAATTATTTATAAATAAAATAAATAAATAAATAAAACATAAGATATTTATATAAATAAGGGAAAAATAAAATGAAATAGAATGATAAAATAGGATAGATCATAGTTTAACCCCCATACAGGTGCTAGGTTTTTACTTCCCCTAGTTAGAAAATTCCAGTGGTCTATCCCTAATACTAAGGAAGATGCAGTTTATTTGAGATGGTCCACCTCATGTTGTTACTTACATATTGATTTAACTTAGACTTCTTATTTAGGTTAACATGAATAGAGTATGTCAATTCCATCCCCATTGTAATAAAGTCTAATTTACATGGTAGGGTCAGGATAAAGAATGGGTCCTTAATGTTACTTCTATATACACTTACTTCAATTCCAACGGTTTTTCATATTATAATACCTAAACGTATTTTTCAATGATAAATTTCAAATTGAATAAAATTAAAACATAAAAAATTAATATCAAAATCTTTCCATTTAAGAAAAGAAAACTATAATCTGGTTTCTTCATACACAAACCTAGAAAACTAATTATGTTCTCCCATTAATAAATGTTTAATTTTTTTGAGGATATCCATTACTCCTCATTAGATACACAATAATTTTATTATTTATCCTCCAGGGTAGTGTACATGATGGACGAATCTGAAAAATTCAAACAAGGGGATTTAATTATCATTTCAATTTCAATAAATTAAAATAAATTGATTTCAAGAAGGATTTATATCTCAAAGTTGGTTCGAATTTAGGTTTTTCTTCATTAGAAAGTTTTTCTTATAGATTTGTTATAGTTTTTGAAGGCAGGTAGTTAAAATCCTCCATATTTTCTTCAAATTCTACCTCTTGTGTGGTTACTTATTTCAAGGGAAGAGAGAGGTAGAGAGGTGATTATTTTTCATCATCAAATTTAAGAGAAGCACTTACCATTTTATCTTATACAGAGTCTTCCTAATATTCATCATAATCTTCATGATCTCCTAAAAGTATTTCAGTTAGAATATATGATTTTGGAATATTCTAAAGAAATGGTCAAGGGAGGTCTAATTTATCTTCAAGTATATAAAAACCGATAATTTTTATACATAAAGACTACATCTTATTACTAAAATAATAATTACATATCAATACGATCTAATCTATAGCCATAAATATTTATTGTATTTCAAAACATGGATACATAAAAAAACTGGAACATAAATTATCTGCCTCATTTCCCTTTAAGTTCTTCACAACTTTCACCCTTATTAGAAATAACATACTTAAAACCTTTATCCATAACTTGGGGAAGGGAAAGATAATAAATGGTGGGATAAAATTATTAATAATGGTAAAAATAAGAGATACCAACCAATGATCACAAGTGAGAAGAAGATAAGAATAAGAGTATGAGAACATGATATTAACAATAAAAAATCATACCCATTAATTCATGTATCAAAATAATAAAACATGAAATAAAGGTTTATCAATAAAAATACATAAGAAATAAGTGTGAAAAATTATCAAAAATAAATCATGAGCCATGGGATAATATCATAAGAATAAGGAATAAGTTTTGTGGAATACACATAAGTATAGAAGATAATTTCTTTATTCCAGGATCACTGCCATGACTATTATAGTGGATCAGTTTCACTATTGTTTCTATCATTTCCATAGTCTGGGTTCACTCCCAAGACTATATTATTAGATAAAGTTCCTAACTGAGATGTGTTCAATCCACTTTTTAGTACCTATTATCTCAAGAGATACCTTCTTTACCCAATTCATTAGAGAGATATATAGTTCTATGACCACCATTCAAAAAAATGAAAACTATACAAATGTGAACCATAAGATCATAAAATAGTCATCATATCATTAAATAATAACCCATATAAAGGATATGAGTTTTATAAAAATTTCACCATCATATTCATAGACAATGTAGATAAAGAGTAAATATAGTAACGTTGGATCATATCCTCAGTAAATCATAAGAAACATAAGAGTATATTTTTATAGATAAAACACCTTTAAAGTATCACTTGAAAATTTCTTGAGGAAAATACCCTTTTTATTTGAAATTAATTATTTTTAATATGAAAATTTTAAAAATATTAACAAAAATATTTTATTTTCCAAGAAAAAAGGTAACCTAGAAAGGAATCTTTAAATAAAATAATATTCATGATGGTGGGGAATTATTTCTTATGGTGTTTGTTAAAATAAACATTCCTTTCAATTTTTTTGGTAAAAACTCAAAATTACCATGTTTGGGAAATGATAAGGATCCCTATAAAAATTATGAAGGAAAGTAAAATAGAGTCAAAAATTAGTTTAAATAATCTTTGGAGAATAGTAAAAATATTCTTGAAAACATTTTAAAGAAAATATGGAGGTGGAGAAAAATATTCCCATCCAAAGAGAAAAACATGGTTGGTTTTCATTAAAAATATTTTTTCAGTCTCTTGAGTGATTTAATAGAGAGAAATAAAAGGAAAACTTGTAATATAAAGAAATAACTAGAGGATAATTAAATATATAATATTTTAAGTGATAGATCATATAATTTTATTATAACAACCCCAAAACCAGTAGCCCAGAGTCAATGGCCATTTTATTATAATGGCATAGATACAATAGATCACAATGACAAGTATTGATCAGTTTAGTATTCTTAAAGAAACTAGATACATAGATGGTTCCCTTATTACATTGGTAATTAAACATAGTATATAATAAAAGAAAATAAGCTTCTTTTTTCCCATATTCAAAGATTTATTATTCACAACCTAGGAAAGAAAAACCAAAGAAAGGGTGAGGTCAAAATATTATTAAGGGTTACATATCATGGAAGGATGAATTAATAATAAGTGAATCATAAAAAATTAATCATAATCAATAATGCATGGTGAGTAATTGAAAAACACATGCCATAAACTTACTAAGAATGAAAATTAATCCATAAATTTTATCACAGTGAAAATCCTCTAGATAATGCTACCTGAAAGATGAATGAAGAAAAATGATTAATTATTGGACATAATGTATCTATAACATGAACCATCATACCATCAAGATAGTTAAAGACTATGGGTAGAAACCCATCTAATTCTACTTGGAAACAAACATGAAGGGTCTATCGCCAACTATTTTGTCCCATGAGACATGTCGATGCATCGAGGGTCTATAACGGGCCCACCCATCACTAAAAATACTAATAATTATTTATAAATATATTTAATTAAAGAAAAATATGACTTATCAAAATATCTATATTGAGTAGAGGATACAGATTTATCAATATTTCACCATTCAAAGTAAACATCATTTGTAAAAATGGTATACAGTTTAGGAAATAATCATATATATGATACAATATAATATGAATATTTAAGAGGATTATAATTTCAAATTAAAAATGATCTCAAAGGGGTATTAGATAAACCTCATAAAAATTATTAGGTGTAAAATACCCTGTAAGTCTCAATGAATTTGAAATTGAGATGAAGTCCCTTACCTTATGTCCGAATGTGTTCTACCCTTGAAATTAATGTCCTAGATAATTAGTGTAAATCCATTAATTAATTAATTAATAACTGTTTATAAATTTCTTTTTTATTATAATTTTATTAAGTTCATTGATTCTATTTTTGACGAGTTATAAGATAAAATTTTATCATTCGAGAGCATTCGTTTCCTTGATTTTCGTGATCAGTTTACTTATATACATGTATGAAAAAATAACATAAAATTAAAATAGTTTTTCATAATTGAAATTATTTTTTATTAATGAAATTAAATAATATTAAATGTTTATATAATTTCATTTGGTTATATGGTATGAGTATGAATCATTAGATAAAATGTTAGCGATAATTGTGATTATTTTGTCATTTTCTCGATCATTATGAACTAGTATTGTTTTATTAATATATTTTATTCATATATAATGGTTCAAAACTTTAAAAAGATATGATAAATATATTATAATACGTTTTAACCATAAAAATGGTTTTATGACAAGAATTTAAGGCATAATTGAAAAATTAAAACACTTCATCCATGAAGGTGGTAAATCGGAACCTCACAGATGTTGTTTTCATTTTTAGATTAAAAGAGATAAGATAAGGAATTTGATGATTAATATTCCATTATAATGATAAAATAAAATTACATATAAGATAATGGAGTTATAATTTATGTTTTTATATAATATTTAAGGATAGAATAAGAAGAAAATAAATTAAATGAAATGGAAAGTGAATGAAAAAGGATTTTGCTCTCAAATTATTATCCTTGATAACCTTGTTAAGGGGATTAGAAATGGTCTTTTGGTGATACAAGAAAGACCAAAACACAAGGGAGAGGTTTGGGAGAGGAAATGGGCATAATATAATCAAGCTTGAAGGCTTTATAAGTGTGAGGAAAAGGGGTGGTATTTATAGAAGAAGAGAGGGGTATATTTTGAATAGTTTATTCATTATTTTATTATTTTGGTTTAAGAAAAGAAATAGTGATGATTATTGTGAATAAATATAATAATATATGCTTTTTATTTTTAACCAATGGTTCTTAAATCATCCATGACTCAAGGAACAATGTATTTAACTTATAATGTAAATATTTTGTAAATTACTGTATTTTAGTATTCATAAAAAAATCAAGTATTTTAAAAGAATCCCAAAAATTCACCATAATTTTCTTGACATGTATAATTCAAAAATAAACTATTTTTTTTTTAAAAAAATTAATTTTTAATTAAAATCCACATTTACTCAAAAAATACCAATTTTAAAATTTTAACTGATTTCACCACACTTAGAAAAATTAATTAAGGTCTCATAAAATTATCTTATAATAATAAGAGAATAAAATTTTAATTTATGATTCTATTTTATGAAAATAAATTTTATTTTAAATCATTATATTAATTATAAAATTATAAATAAACTTTTATTTTTTATAAAAATACCAACAGTTAATTTATAATTTTTTAATTTTTTTTATAGTTATACTATGATATAATTATATGATATTTTAATTTGTAATATGTATAAATATTATTTACAATTTCTTTGGTGTTGATACTATTCTATTGGTTGAATTACTATTTATAAGGGTCTCATTACTATTCTAAAGGTCAAGTTACTATTTCACTGGTATATGTCCCTTAATTTCTAGAAAATGACTCATATTATATTCATTCTTTATTATAGAGTTTATCTTCTATTCTCTATGTGATTTTATATGATTTATACTATTTTAAATAATTTTTTGGGTAATTTAAGCCGTCAAATGAAGTTAATTTATTTAAGAAGATACATATCCTGAAATATTGGGGTGTTATATTATTCTATCCTTTATAAATTTCATCCTTAAAAAATTTTCATGAATATTTCCCTTTAAATATATGTGTTATGGTTATTCTTTATAACATCTTCAGTTTCCCACATTAATTCTACCATTTTATGGTTTCTTTATAGAACCTTTACCAGTCGATTCATCTAATTTCTCAATACTTTCTCTCTTGTGTTAAGAATTTTGATAGGCCCGTCATAGTAAGAAAAATCAAGTTCCAGTTATATTTATTCATAGGTGAGTACATGTGTTGGGTTTGACATATAATTCTTTAACAATGATATGTGGAACGGATCATGAGATTTATAGAGACTTGGAGGAATTGTTAATCGGTAAGCTGTTGCTCCAATTCTATTTAGAATTTCAAATGGTCTAATGTATCTAGGGATCAATTTACCTTTCTTAATTAACCTTAAGACACCCTTCTATGGATATAATTATAGAAAGACATGATCTCCCACTTGAAATTACAATTCCTTTCTCTGATTGTGAGCATAATTATTTTTTCTACTTTGATCTACTTTGATATGAGCCTAAATATTATTTACCTTTGTCCTTGTATCATCAATAAGTTATGGTCATATAAGTTTCCTCTCACCAACCTCATCCAAACATGTTAGATTATGACATCTCCTACCATATAATACATCATATGGAACCATTTTAATACTAAAATGGAAACTATTGTTGTATGAAAACTCTAAGAAAGATAAATAACAACCCAACATACCTTGAAAGTCATGTTAGGAAGATCTCAATATGTATTCCAATGTTTGAATAGAACTTTTAGAATATTGATAAAACACATTTTTTTTGAATATTTTATTGATAATAAAAGATATAATTCCCTCACATTGTGTTAAATATGTTTATTTATAAAATATTTGGGATTTGATCATTCATTTGAAAATTTGGTGAAAATTCCAGTTTTACCCTTTATAGTGCACTGTAGTATTTCAAAGCTAAATATTTTTATATTTATTATTTGAATTTGAAATTTTGTAACAGTGTTCATAACTTAATTTTATACAACTTTTATGCAGGACACTAGAGCTAAAGAGTGCATTTGTTTGTTGAAAATTGGCCATGAAGTCAAAGTTGGGGTGGACTCGCCAAAATGGAGAATCTTCTATATTTCGGACATAACTCCTTAATATGGGATTGTATTAATCCCAAATTTGGAGAGTAGATATAGGACCCATATCCTCACATTTTATCCTTTTGGAAGGCAGGCTAATTCATGCGTTTTGGTGGTAAAATGGGCAGTGAAAGTTAAAATAAAATATTTGGCCGAGATTCCCCATTCACACTTGAAACCAATTTGAACCTAGACTCCCCACCACTATATAAATTAGTGTTTTCCTCATTTGGTGGGGTTGGGAAGTGCATTTAGAAGTTTAGGGCAGAGGATAAGTGGATCCACTTCAATTATCTAACCATTTCAATAAGGGTAGCTCTTGAAGAAGGGATCCCTTCGACGAAGCCTTCTTCTTCTCCTTCATGTTGTAATGATTTTGTTTATGTAATAAACTTCTTTGTTCTTCTTTTATTTCTTCTCTTTTCTTCTTTTTCATTTAAAATTCTTATTCTCTTAATCTTCCTCTTTGTTCTGGAATTCTTTAGTAGAAGCGTTATTGGTTTATACCCATTATAAACCTTTGCACATGCAAAACACTTCTACGATGATTACGCCACCCATGGAAGAGTAGTCTTTTAGTAATTGATCTATATTCTACCCTATTCATTTAATTATTTTGAATCAATGAGTTACTATAATTCACATAATATGATCCATGAATTGTGTTTTTAAATTGCAAGAAACTAATCAAGAAATTGAACAATTAATACAAAACACGGGAGGTCGAGATTTTGTGTAAATTGTGAGAGCACGATCTTAATCGGTAATACAAGACCACACGGGATAAATTTGTAGAGTTCAAATATAATCGCTAAACAAAATTCATACTCATTTACAAAATGGATGTGTTCTCTAATTAACCACTGACCATAAGCTATCCTTAGAACAACAATCAAATAAGGGTGCTGCGATTGCGTGTTCCGAAGCTAGCCTAGGGTTTAAGTAATTTCATCTTTGTGGTTAAGTTAACTTTCATAGGGTTCGAGGGATAACAAATTAGGGGATCATAATTAAGTGGATATTTATTTAAATTATGATTATTAATAAGTAAATGAAGAGGTATAGTTAGATCGATTATGCCTTTTAAAATATTTTCTAAAAAAAACATCTTCTTGTTGTGTCTTTTTAATCAAACTTCATTTCAAAATTAAAAACAAAAAAATGAAATCTTCTTCCAGAAAACTTCTTCTAGATTTATAAACTATAAAAAACCACCCCCCATACTTTCAAGTAGTGTTTTTATTCTCTTTTATTTTATTTCTAGAATACCTCTGAAAAGTTGTTTTAATTCACTTCCTCCTTTGAGAGACGACCTTGGTCAGCCACTCTACTGCACCTAAGTACCCCAAAATTGCACTAATCATTTGAGGGCTCCCACGACAGCACTCTATCAACTATTTGTCGGTTTGTGGGTGATAATAAGTACTCAAATAAAGCCCAGTATCTAGATCCTTTTGAATAATCTTCTATAATTTTTATGTAAAATGAGGATCTTGATCAGACAAAATCGATAGAAGTTCACCATGAAGTATTACACCTTCATTAATATAGAGTATTTATAGGAACTCAAGAGGTAAATATTCTCTTATAATAAGAAAATGTTCGGATTTTATAAGACAATAAATAATAACCCATATTGCATCATTCCTTCTAGGTGTACTTGGTAGTCTTGTGACAAATTACATCGCAATTTAATCCCAATTCCACATAGTAATAGATAGAGGTCTCCTGAATTCTCTAGGATGTTGTCTATCATCCTTAAAATGTTGAAAAACTAGACACCTTGACACATAGTCAACACTTTCCCTCTTCATATTATCCAAAAAAATGTTCCTTTAGATCTCTACACATCCTGGTACTACTAGGGTGTCTTGAGAAATTTGAGCTATGATAATCATTTAATAGTTCCCTTTTTATCTTCAGTACTGATTAGATACATAAACTCTTCCCAAATTTAAGAACCCCATCCTCATACACGAAGTCTTCCAATCTTCCATCCTTAATGGCTTTAATTTTCTTTTTATAATTATCATCATCATATTGAGATGTTTTTATCTTATCTATTAAATATGGTTTAGAAATAATTTGAAAAAGGAATTATTTCCCCTTCCTTAACAATTCACATATCCATATTTACTAAATCCATGAATATAGGATCTTTCTCAATCCCCATTTGGGTAAAAAGTCCATGATATTTCCTTATTAATGAATCTTCTACCTTATTTTCTTTTCCAAGATGGTAGTGTGTCTACCAACCATAATCTTTGAGTAACTCGATCCATGGCCTTTTCCTTATGTCGATTTCTTTTTGTGTCAACATGTACATCAAACTCTAATAATCCGTATATATCTCACATCTTTCACCATAGAGATAATGTCTCCATATCTTCAGAGAAAAGATTACAGCTACCAACTCAAGATCATGAGTTGGACAATTTTGTTCATGAGTCTTCAATTGAATTCATACATAAGAAACGACTTTATCATTTTTCATAAGGAAACAACCCAATCCATTCTTTTATGCATCACTATATATCAAAAACCCATCATTTCCTGATAGAAGATTCAAAATCGAGGCATTGAACAATATTCTCTTCAATTCTTCAAAACATTATGTACATTATTTTGTCTATACAAACTTAACCCCTTTACATGTGAGTTTAGTTAGTGGGTTAGCCAACCAGAAATTTTTTTGAACAAAATACTGACAGTAACATGCTAAACCAGTAAAACTTTATACCTTGGTTATGTTTTTTAGCATATAAAATTCTTGTATTTCCTTTGTCTTCATAGGATCAAAATATATTCTATCCTTTGAGACAATATAGACAAGAAAAGAAATGGTTTAAGGACATAATTCACAATTTTTAAACTTTTCATATAACTATTTTCATCTAAGAGTATTCAAATCACTCTGCATGTGGTTCTCATGGTCCTCATAACTTTTTGATTACACAAAGATATCATCAATAAACACCACACAAAAATTATCAATATATTCCTTGAAAACTATTTTATTTATATCCATAAAAATAGAGGGTGAATTAGCCGGTCCAAATGCTATTATTGTAAACTTGTAATGTACATACCTAGTTTGGAATGATATCTTAGAAATACCTTCCTTCCTCACATGCAATAGATGATATCCAGAATGAAGGTCAATATTCTAAAAATATTGAGCTCCAAGGAGTTGATCAAATAAATCATCTATTTGAGGTATATGATACTTGTTATTTATTTTAATAGAATAGATTTCTCTATATTCAATACATATCCCCAAGGATCTATCTTTCTTCTTAACAAAAAGAACAAAGGATCCCCATAGAGAAACAGTAGGGTGAATAAATACCTTATTTCTAAAATCCTCTAGTTGTTTATTCAGCTCCACTAATTCCATAGTTTCCTTTTTATAACTATTCTTTGATATTAGTCTTGCATTAGGGAATAAATCATTAGTAAATTCAACTTCACAATCTAGGGGGTGCCAAGGTAATTCCTGAGGAAATACATTAATGTATTCATACACAATTAATACATCCTAAATTTTAATATTACTTCACTCATCCATATATGTTGTTTTCTCTTCCTCCCTAATAATTTCATTTAGTAGAGCTACTACAGGTGTATCTAGATAAGAATCAAATGGTGACATATTTTCTCTAAAGAAAATAGATTCTATATCTTCTTCATAGATCATAATTTCATTATTCTTTCAATAAATTATCACACCATATTTTAAAATCCAATCCATATCGAGGATTATATCAAAGTCAACCATGGGTAAGATGATAAGGTCAACAACTAAAGCACATTTATGTGTCATAAATGGTAATGATCGATAAATTCTTGTTGCAATGAGACTTATCTTAGATGTTTGGACTGAAAAATCCTATGTTAAATCAAAAGGAAAATGTATAATTTTCTTGGAAAAATAAGTAGATAAAAAAGAGTGTGATGATCCTAAATCAAATAAAGCATTGGGTAAATGTAAATATAGGATTAATGTACCTACCACTATATCATTGGTTACTCCTACTTCACTTTTAGTGATCACATAAGAATGGACATATCACCTTTTCCTCTTTTATGGTAGATTACCCTGATGCATGGGACATTAATTTGAATAATGTCCCATTTCATTATAGTTAAATAATTTAAAATAATTTATTTTTTATTTCCATTATAGTCATTAGCTTGATGACCCTTTTCTTTGCACTTATAGAAAACTCCCACACCATTCAAGAAATTTCCTGGTTGATTCTATCCACAATCTTCATATAATGGAAATTTATTCATTCCCTTATTATTCTTTGATGCTTCACCTTTTTCATGGTCATCAGAAGAAATATTATTCTCTTGATTTCCCTTGAATAAATAGGATCTAGTAAATTGTTTCTTCATTTTGATGGAACTTAATACTATTTCATAATATGATGAAAATGTTTGAGAAGTCAATTCCCTTTATATAATTTGTTTAATACCATAAAATAAATGATCAATATTGTCTTCTAAATCATGTATGTAATCTATAGAACACCTACCCACTATTATAAAGGTAGCCTCATACTTCGCAACACACTCTTATTTCCTTTGTTTTAAGCTAAGAAATTTTCTATTCATTTTAGTTTGTTTCTTATGAGGAAAGTATTTTTCAAAGAAATTTTCCTTAAAAGTTATCCATTCCATATTCTAGATCAAAAAACACAATTGTTCAACATCTTCCTTGAGGAAATATACTTATAGTAATACCTTTTCATTATCATTGCACCCCAAAGTTAGAAATATCTTTTCGAGGGACTTGATCCACTACCTTTATACCACTATATTAGTAGTCTCACTAAAAGATGGGGTATTATACTAAATTAAATGTTCCAAAATTGGTGTAGTATGGTTATTTTTCATAACATGAGTATATTGTCCCAATATGATCATGATTGGCTCAGCCCCAACACTAACAATGTTGACTTTATCAGTGGGAAAATACCTACATTTTCTACTGGTATTGATTCCTTTCCTCCCATTAGGTGACATTTTTAAATAATGGAATACAATAAATTATGTTATGAATCATGATGCATAATTTATAACTATAAAAACTATTATCATAAATTTAAACTTTATGCATAACTAATGTCATAATCATAAACATGGATTTTTTAGGGACATATTTAATTTTAAATCCTTCCTAATGGTTTGTAAATAAAATGTGAATTATCCTAATCATATCTCCCGAGAGTATAAAAACATGTGAATAGTAAGTCCTGTTGTTGTTTACCAAGTTACCTCAAGTCAGGCCTGGAACACCTTTTAAGAGTTGTTACCCCTAGGTATATCTGTGCGAGAACCACTCCTACTTTTAGTATCCAGATATGGATGATTTTTTTTGATAAACCACTTAATATATACTTACCAAAATTTTAGGATGTTATTCTAAGATTATCCTCAAAGTCTTTCTTAGAGTTATGTTCCCCAAACTATGTTTTCTAAATCTAGTTCCCAAGGTATATACTAAACTTTCCTCTAATACACACTATAACAACCCTAACGCCAGTATCCCAGAGTCGATGATCATTTTATTATAATGGAATAGATAAAAGAGATAAAATAACCAAGTATTGATCATTTTAGTTGTATTTAATAAACTAGATATATAAATGGTTCCCTTATTACATTGGTAATTATATATAGTACATAAAAAAAGAAAATAAACTGCTTCTTGTCCCTTATTCAAAGATTTATTCTTCAAAACTAGGGGAAGGAAAACAAAAGAAAGGGTGAGATTAAATTCTCATAAGGGTTAAATATAGTGTAAGAATGCATCAATAATAAGTGAATCATAAATAATTAGGCATAATCAATAAGGCATGCTGAGTAACTAAAAAAACATTCCATTAATTTACTGATAATGAAAATGTATCCATATATTTTGTTATAGTGAAAATACTCTAGATAATGATAACTGAAAGATGAATGAAGGAAAATTATTAATGATTAGATGTCATGTATCTAGCACATGAACTATCATACAATCAAGACGATTAAATTCTATGGGTAGAAACCCGTCTGATTCTACTAGTAAATAATCACAAAGGGTTTGTTGATAAATATTTTATCTCATGAGACCTGTCGATGCATCAAAGGGATATAACAAGACCCACGCATAAATGAAATTACAAAGTATTCTTCATACATAGATTCAAATCACGAACAATATGACTTATTAAAATATCCGTATTGAGTAGAGGATACAAATTTATCAATATTTCACCATTCAAAGTAAAAAACATATGTAAATCTGGTATACAGTTTAGAAAATATTCATATTCATGATACAAGATTATATGATTATTTAATTGGGGTATAATTTTAAATTAAATATTATCTCAAAGGATGTGTAGATAAACCTCATAAAATTTTTTAGGTGTACAATACCATGTAAATCTCAATAAAATTGAAATTGAGACAAAGTACCTTACCTTATGTCTGAATGTGTTCAACACTAGATCTTAATGTCTTAGATAATCAGATTAAATATATCAATTAATTAATTTATAAAATTTTCTATATGTATTTTATTTAGTATAATTTTATTAAGTTCATTTATTCCCGTTTTTATGAGTTATAAGATACAATTTTATCATTCGAGATCATTCGTTTCCTTGATTTTCACGATTAGTTTACTTGTATACATGTATCAAAAAATCAGGTAAAATGAGAATAGTTTTCCAGAATTGAAATTATATGTTATTAAAAAATTTTTAGAATATTAAATGTATATATAATTTCATTCAGTTATATGGTATGAGGATGAATCATTAGATAAAATGTTAGTGATAATCGTGAATATTTTGGGGGTTTTCTATCATCAGGAACTAGTTTTGTTTTATTAATTACTATTATTCATATATAATGGTTACATAACTTCAAAAAAGATATTATATATATAATATAATATGTTTTATGAATAAAAATAGTTTTATGACCATCCTTGAAGATTTAATTGAAGAATGAAAACACGTCGTCCACGAAGGTGGAAAATCAGCACCTCACAGATGCTGTTTTCATTTTTAGAATAAAAGGGAGAGGAGAAAGGGATTGATGATTTATATTACATTATCATAATAAAATTACAGTATATATAAGATATTGTAGTTTTCATGCATGTTTGGATAGAATAGTAAAGGATAAAATAAGAATAAAATAAATTAAATGAAATTGTAAGAGATCAAAAAAAGGATTTACCTCTTGAATTCTTCTCCTCAGAACCTCCTTAAGGGACTTAGAAATGGTATTTTGGAGAGACCAGAAATCCCAAAACGTGGGTGAGAGGTTTTTGAGAGGAAATGGGAAGAATAAAATCAAGATTCAAAGCTCTATAAGTGTGAGTATAAGGGTTTGTATTTATAGTGGAGGAGAGGGTTGTTTTTTGAATATTTTGTTTCTTATTTTATTATTTTGGATCAAGATAAGAAATAATGATGATTCTTGTAAAAAAATAAAATAATTGGTTAAAATGAGTTCAAAACAATTATTCTTACACAAGTAATGACACAATAATAGTGTATTTAACTTATAATATATATATATACCATAAATTACCGTATTTTACTATTCACTAAAAAATCAATTATTTTAGAAAAATCCAAAAAATTAACCATAATGATTTTTAAATGTGTAGAATTAAAAAATGAACTCATTTTTAGGAAAATAATTTTATAAATAATATAAATTTAATTTTTAATTAAAATTATCATTTACATGAAAAATACCAATTTTAAAATTATAACCCATTTTACAATATTTTAAAAAATTAATTAAGGTCTCATAAAATTATCTTATAATCATAAGACAACAAAATATTAATTTATGATTATATTTTATGAAAATAAATTTTATTTTAAATTATTATGTTAATTATAAAATTTTAAATAAATATTTTTGTTTTATAAAAATACCAACACTTAATTTATCATTTTAAAAATAGTTATTTACATATACTTTGATATAATTATATAATATTTTCATTTATAATAGGCCTAAACTTTATTTATAATTTCATATGTGAGGTAACTACTCTATTGGATGAATTAATAATCCTAAGGGTCAAGTTACTATTCCAAAGGTCAAGTTACTATTTCATTGTTATATGTTCCTTAATTTCTAGAAAAAGAATCTTATTCCATTGATTCTTCATTATAGAGTTTATTTTGTGTTCTCTATCTGATTTTATATGATTTATGCTATATAAAATATTTTTTTGTGAAATGTAAGCTACTAAAAAAATTTAATTTAGTTAATAGGATACATTGAATGAAATCTTGGGGTGTTATATTCATCATCAGATATTTAAGCATAAACAACCCTGATAAAAAAAGATATTATAACATAAAACCCTTACCTCAAGTATGTATTTCTTCATAAGTACTCTAACCTCCTATATAATAAATTTAAATTTTATTATACTTATACAAAATAAATATAATAATACCTATAATACCATACATGGTTTACTTATAACATCTTATTACCTTTTCATTAACAAAATTTCATTGTCATCATCATTTCAGTTGTTATAATGATTTCATTTTCATATATATTTTGTTTCATCATTTATGGTTCATGTAATTAGATCATAGTTAATTCATATACATAATGTTAATATTAATATTAATATCTCATATATTCATTATTTACATAATTATAACCATTCCTATAAAGTGTTAATGAAAAATGAATTACATCACCATGTGGAGACGGTACTCTGCACATACGCATAAGTGATGTTTCCATTTTTCTATGGATGGAATGAAAGAAAGATAAATATTAATTAAAACTTAACTAATTATTAGTATGACAAAAATATAATATATAAACACTAAATATATCATTATAACTAACCATGAATGATGGTGGTGGAAAATGAATCACATTGCTGCGTAGAGGTGATTGTCCATACATACGTACGGACACTAATTTCATCTCCCATTTGATTGATAAGATATGGTTGTGAAATAAACATAATGATACCTAATTATATTTATTATAATATATTAATTATGTTTTCATTGATACTTTTATATATGAAGTACAAGTAGAAATAAAATTGAGAAAGTCTGGTTAAGATCAACGCCTCTTATTTGAGAGACCTCCGTTTGATTACACCTTAAGTCTTGAAGGATTAGTATTAGAAGAAGTTAAAAAAATATAGGATAAATGGATGGATACCAGGAAGTTTTTTTAACAGGTATTGTTTTGATATATAAGGATCTAATGGTGTAAATAACAGAACAGAAGAGGTTCCCTTTTATAAGTGAGGGGAGGGACACATATGGAATTTCTTAAAAAATATCAATTATATAAGGTTATTTTCATGGTAAATTGGATACATATGGATATATATAAGAATTTATAATAATAAAATGTTTAAATATTTTCAAAAAATAAAAATTATATAGGTTTCTATGGAAATAATACACTTATCTTTTGGTTTAACCCCCAAATAAACCTATTTTGACCTTAACTTTGGTGACAAAATGTTACTATTTTTACTATTCAATATAAACTAAAATTTAGCCGAACCTACTAGATTATAATAATTATTATGATTAAAAATATGGAATCCATTTTACCAAATTCTATTTCTATAATTTTGATAATTTAATTTTAAATATGCGCACAATCCGCAATAAAAACCATATTTAGAAAAGTGAATCTTTCAGCATAAAGTGTAATTTATTTACATTAATTTCCTTGTAAAAACAATGAAATTAATTTTAAAATATATTATTTCATATATAATATTTTAAATTTCATTAAAAATATTAATAAATAAATATTATTTTAAATTTATTAAGATAACAACACATTGCGTGTATAAAAACAGTTTTTTAGAAAAATGTGTTTTTAAGACAAACAATAAACTTATAACAAAATAAATTATAATGATTATTACTATATAATTAATTATATTCTTTATAATTAAATTATAATTATATCACTTTAGAATAAAAATAAAAACATAATGGGACTTTTACTTGAAAATAAATGATAGTTTTTATAAAAATCGGTATTTTTAACTTTTCACTAAAAAAATAATATTTTTAAAAAGTTACCAAAAATACACCCTAATATAATATTAAAATTACGATTTAAAAAATTATTTTCATTTTATAAAATAAAATTTCTAAATTTTCTTCAAATTAAGTATAATTTCTATGTGCTTAAAATGAAATAAAAACCATTTTTGAAGAAAACATATTTTGAAGTATAGAATGTTTTTACCAAAAATTGAGTACTAATATATTGTAAATTAAGAAATATATTCAAATTATTTAAAAACTTTATGCATATTTTTTATAATTTGGTTATTAATATTCATACCTTCCAATTTAATGGCTAGCTTATAACAATTTTCTATATCACATTTTATATTAACTGAGGGTTGCATGTAAAGAAAGATACCGAACACTTACATTTTATTTAATGAAAAATAATCTAAAATATTAGGGTGTTACATTATACCTCCCTTAAATAAATTTCATCCTCATAATTTTTATCTTAGTAATAAATGGTTAAATATTTAAAAATTCCTTTATTTGAAACCCATAATTGAAAATGGGACATTAAAACCTCCATTGAAATGAGAAAGTGGGAAACATAAAGGTTACCTAAAATAATACATAATGAGGTTCCCAAATAAGGATAACATTAGAAGGAAGTGAAAATTTAGGCAACAAGGAGAATGAAAATGTATAAAGAATGACACATAGTGATAGAGAACATGGTAATAATAAATTTAATGACCACAAAACCATAAATTAGTGAGGGGTGAAATTGACCATCGACTCCTCATAAAAAATTTTAAAAAGGAAAACATTTTCATTTTCAAGACCATTTTTCCTAATGTCGATGAATTATTTTACCATATAATTTAAGAAAATATACTTACTTTATTTATTAAAATCCATAAACATAATTTCATCCTTTAATTTTATGTTTTAATTATATTCCACCGATTTTAATCAATATTATGACAATATGATTTTTTCATGCCCAAAGCACTAAAATTTCCTTTTAACAGATTTTATGATCTGTAAAAGAATGACAACTCATTCCTTTTATCTTTAAATATTTACCAAAAAAAAGGTTAGAATAACTAATCCAATATGGATAAATATTAGTATGATGAAATACTATTCTAATCTCTAAAACCTCAATAATCGAACCAAAAGTTCAACATAAACCATTCCATAAATAGTTAACCTTAAGAATCCTCCAAAATATTACTAACTAAATTTGAAACCCAAAAATTAATAAAACGGCCATAAAAGTTACAAAATAAAGTTAAACTTAATCCCCAAATAATATAAAGTAGATTTAAATTTCATATACTAAACATGTGAATACCTTAATCATATATTCTCTAAAAATATGCTAATAACATGAATCACTATAAAACCACAATGAAATGATACATTATTCCAAAAAAACTCTATCTTTATTCCTAAAAAAACACACACTATAAAATTTATCCCATAAATATAAAAATGATATAAAATTCATCAAGGATAACATATATCACTTTGTTCTCAAATCACTAATTAATTTAAAGGTCACAAATACTGTCCATTTACTTATAAATATCAATCATCTCTTTATCCCAACTAAAAATTATTATTTCAACCTTAGATACATATTTAGGGTTATCTATCCCTCAGCCACGTGTTTTCAAAAAATATAACCATACAACTATAATAATTTTCTTTGTCATTGTGACCATTCAACACATGCTTTAAAATATTTAAAGAAAAACTATTATAAAACAATCCTTAGATGTTTCATGATTATTATAAATAGAATATCATTGATAAAACACCTCTAAAATATGAAATATTAATCATGTATTAAGATTCATAAACCAAAGTTTAATCATGCATATTACTTTTAATATAAGTAATAATGTTAAAATAATATACATCTTCCATATGTCATTTTTAGTCTCTTCGTCATCAATCATAAAGCCATAACTTATAAAACTTTATGATCATATTCTTGATCTTCCCACTTATAAAATAGATTTTCATAATTCCAATACTTTCCATATTTAAAACCTTTAACCTTATACGCTTCCTTATAGAAACCATTATTACCATATATTTGTTGTACTAAACATCTCCTGTTTCCTTATAAATTACATTCTCCATGTCCTTTATTGACACCCCAAAACATATTCCCATTACTTTGAGAAATTTCCTCAGGTGCTTCTTCCCACATTATCAACATGTAAGAATATGAATTTTCATTCCTCTTTAATATTCATGAAAATAAATTTCTCTATTATTTGGTTTATTCAGAAACTCAACTATGTTCATGTTGTTAATAATATAATGATATAAATAGTTAAGAATAATCCTAATCTTTTTAATTCTATCTCTCATCTCATTTGGTTTCCTATAAGGAAAATTATTGCATCATCCATCACATTCAGAATTACCATGATTCCTTATAGTTCCATCAATTAACTAAAACCAAAATCATGATGTGATAAATAATAATGATTAATGATCCCACCATGAAAAATCATTTATAATATGCATAAACCATGACACATTCTTTTCAACCCATGAAACCTTAGGTTTAAACACGATCACCCATGGTTATTATCTATAAAAATCATTCATAATGGTTCACAATGAAAATGCGAGTTTACCTAAGAATATCCCCCAAGAGTATCAAAATAGGTGCTTAATAAAGGACAATTCACTATTCTCTAAAATTATTTCTAAGATATAATTGACCATCACTTTTTAGGTTTATTACACTTAAATGATTCTATTCCAAAATCACACCCACTTATAGTATCTAGACATGGATTTATTTTCTTTTGTAAACAAAACTCCATTATTTAACTTACCAAAAATTTAGGATGTTATACTATAATTAATATTATCCTAAGGGTTCTCACTAATGTTTCCTCATCTTAGTTTCCAAAATTTACTAAGCCTTACTTTGATACCAACTCTAACAACCAAAATTTTTTATACATAAATACTATATATTATTAGAGGAATATTCATTACATATCAATACAATCCATGAAAGAACAAAAAATGTTCAGTTTATTTGGAAAATTAGATACATAAAAATGGGTACATAAATAATCTGTATCATTTCCCGTTAATTTCTTCAAAACTAGTATTCTTTTTAGATATAACATACTTAAAAACATTCTCTATACCCTAGGGAAGGGAAACATAATAATGAGTTAGGTCAAATTATCAATAAGGGTAAACATAATAGATATCAATCAATGATAATATGTGAGTATAGGATCAGAATAAAGCAATGATAAAATTATCTTAACATTACAAAATCTTACCCATTAATGCATAGATCATAATAAAAAAACATGAAATAAAGTTTTATCAATAAAAATAAATAAGAAACAAGAGTGAATAATCATAAATAATCAATCATGAGCCATGAGAACAAATAATAATCATAAGAAGTATGTTTTTGGCATACAAATAATCATATAAAATCATTTCCTTAGTCAAGGATCACTATAAAGTCTTCCATAGTGGATTGGGTTCTTTTCTATTCTATCATTTCCTTAGTTGAGGTTCACTCACATGACTATTTTATTAGACAAAGTCCCTTACTGAACTGGGTTTAATACCCATTCTAGTCCTTATTATCTCATGATGTATCCTTATTTACCCAATTCATTAGAGGTATGTATAATTTTGGTATCACCAATCACATAATGAAAATCATACATATATGTTCCATAAGATCATAAAACATTCATCATATCATCAAACCGTAACCCATGGAAAGGGGATAAGTTTTATAAAAATTTGATCATCATAACAATAAACCATCTAGGTAAATAATAAATACGGAATCATTGGATCATATCGATACTTAATCAGAAGAAACATCAAAGGATGTTGTAATTTATTAAAATACCATTAACATATCACTAGATCATTTATTGAGGAAAATAACATATTTATTTTAAATCACTTATTTAGAATCTAAAAATTTACCAAATATAAAAGAAAAACTTTTCTTTTAAAATAAAAAATGAAAATTATAAAAGAATCTTTAAATAAAAGAGTATTCAAGATGGCATAAGAATCGTTTATGTGGTGTTTGTTAAAACAATAATTCCTTTCACATTTTCCACAACAAGTCAAGATTACAATATTTTAAAAAATATAAAAAGGATCATTTTAAAAACTCAAAATGAAATTAAAATATAATAAAAAATGAATTTAAATTACATTTAGATAATTTTAAAAAAGTTTCTAAAAACATTTCAAAGAAAATATGTACCTGGAAGAAAATATTTTCGATCAAAGAGAAAAACATGGTTGATTTTACATATACAAATTTATTTTAGTATCGTGAGTACTTAAATAGAGGAAACTTATAACGACCTTACCCCAGTTACCCAGAGTCGGTGCATTATTACATAACATTGGCATGATCATAAGGAAATCATGTCTCAAAACACCGATCAGTTTAGTATTATTGGAAACAAGATTCATACATAAGTTAAACTTTACAACTTGAAAAGAAATACAACAAGAATTTATTCCATTGGAAACATCCAAGCCTCCTAAATAATTCCTACAAGTCACTCATAACTAACTTCTTCATATCCTAGGAAAATGAAACATAAGAAAGGGGTGAGCTCAAACGCTCAGTAAGAGTAAGAAATACAGTGGAAGATAACATCAATATTAAGAATGATGAATAATTTAAACCACATGCCTTTACCAATAATAAACATGAATAATTTTATGGAAGGAGTATGAGATGAGTAAATAATTAAATAATAAAATATAATCATTGGTATTCTACTAGTCAAATGACCACATGAACCATCAATATTATTTTCATATTGAGAAAATGTATAATTCCAGACATTCTGATACATTTTTTGAAGGCCTCGGCCAAGACATCTAAAAATGATTAAGGCCTCGGCCAAAACCATATATCCAAATTGGGAAAGGGCCTTGGCCAATTCCACATATAGTTGTCTCATGAGACCTACCGATGTATCAAGGAGCTATAGCGCGCTCCACCCTTCACTTACTAAGTCCAATACATTCCTCATATGAAACGATTTAAACCTATCATAAACATTTGTATTAAAACTAGCAGAAACAATGTAAATACTTTAACCATAAATAATGAATGTTATAAAAATAGCACATCCATATTCAAACATATCACAAAACCTTAAATACAATATGGATGTTTTGTATCATAATAAATCAACTTCAAATAAACTTAAAATCTATCGAAGGATGTTGACATAGATTGAATCAAATCCCTTTTTAGAGAAATATATCTTTCTATTTTGGAATCATTTAAGAGTCACATAATTATAAAGAAATTTTTTTTTGAAAATATTCTTATAAGCTTGTAAGGGAATCTTTGATGATGTTATAATGGTGGAAAATAGCCACACTCGCCGTATAAGTTAAAAAAACATTCTTAGCTTAAATTTGTCGAAAATGTCAAAAAGTACCTTGTTTGGAAAATGACAGAAATATTCCTTTCAAAACACATAAGTGTATAAATGAATTTAACCCATTTTCTAGTAAATATTAAAAAATTTTTGAAATAAATTTTTAAGAAACATGGATGTGGATGATAAAGAGGTCCCAATAGATGATTACGTATAAACAATTTCGGATAATAAAGAGATTGTGAAATTAACCCTTACCTTGTACTTTTCCTTGGTCGAGGGTAGGTTAACCTCTTGTATAATAGTTAAATAATTGTTATTAAATTATAAAAGAATCATATATATAAATATGATATCATATATGATCTTTTAATATTTATTTCTTAATAATATTTTAGTATTATCGTTGTTTCGGGTGTTCACTTACTCATTTTATTTTAGATGTTTTGTTACATAAGCCATGTTTGTTATCCATAGGTTGTATCTTATTAATATCCAGAATGATATCAAGTCATTAAACATTATTTTTAATCATAAAATGAAATTATTCTTGAATGGATACTATGGGTAATGAATCTCATCGCGTTCGTGGAGACGGTAGTCCGTACGTACGCACGAACGCTACTTCCATTTCATTTTTCATTTTAAAAGGAATAAAAACCAAATGATACATAGGTATATTATTATTCCAGTATAATATAATATATTATATATGTTACTTAAGTTCATTAACACCATCCTTTATACGTTCCATCTATGTTATGAATGAGTCATATCACTTTGAGGGGGTGGTAGTCCACACTTCCTTAAATGAAATTATTGTATATATATATACAACATGGAATGAATAATGGTATGATATAAAATGGAATTAAATAAGCTTATATATAAAACAAATACAATTAATATCATATTTAATTATAGTTTCATCATAATGGACACCATGAGAGGTGGTAGGAGATAATTGAACAATCATCGTTTCGTGAGGCGTTTGGTTTCCATCCACAGAAACATTATGTTCTTCACCCATTAGATGGAGGTGTGTGTAAGTGTAGTTATAATACTTCTCATAAAAATATCTTAGTATATTGAGTATACTTTTTTGTTACAAAAGAAAAGAATAAGAAGAGTTTGGGGGTTGGAGAAGTAAAATAAAATAAAATAAGCTAAGAGAAATCGTTACCTTTAATTTGGGTAACTCCCTTTGGTTTGAACAAAAAAGGACTCTTGAAGTGCATTATGCCTAAGGTAAGGCTTCTAGGAGGAGGAGAGGTATGTAGGGATCTTAATTGGGTAGAGTTTGGATGAGACAAAAGGCTTGAGAGGTGTGAGGAATTGGTTAGAAGTGGTGTCCCTTTATAAGGGGGAGGAGGGGCTCTTTAGGAAATATTGAAAATATTATTTTATTATATAATGATATTCGGGTTATAAAGGTCCAAAACTCATTAAAGTTGAATATAATATGACTAATGATCGAAATAAAATCATCCAATAATAATTGGACAGGTTTTGGGTATTATGTTTGTCTTTATAATCTTATTTATTTAAATCATTTATTAATGAGGTAAACACTACATCATTATTGTGTCATAAATAATTTAGTTTATTAGATGTATAAAAATTATAAAAAAACTACCATGGTGTAGGAAATATTTTTAGATTTATAATTAATATTTATAGTCGAAAATATAACATATATAACCTTATGTAAAATTTGTTTTTCTAAAAGATATATGCTTATGTAACTTTTGTATTTACTTTAACTTAATTAATATAAAGTGGCATTATCACTTACATGTGGCTCCATGGGGTCCCAAAAACGACCCAAAGATTCCCATGATTAGACATTTATCAACCAATAGGGTAAGGACACGTTTTAGGGTAGTTTATTATTATTATTATATTATTTTTTTACCCTTAATTACCGGATTTACCCTTTAACCATGGTAAATAAAATATTTACCGTAGTAATTATTCAAAATTTCTAAAAATAAAAGTTACCTATTTACACAATTTGGACCTCCTGATTATAAATATGGAATCCATTTTACTAAATTAAAAACATAGAAGTGGCTGAAATTAATTTAAAAATAATTCCCGTTGTCAAAACAAAAAGCGTGTTTTTAAGAAATAATAACTATCAAAAGATTGACACTTGTTTATGTCTAGTTTAAATGTGAAATTACGTCCAATGACCAAAATTGGATTAAATGGTAAAAATATATTCTAACTATACTTTAAAACCACTCAATAGTATAATTTATCACTATAAATTATTTGTATTGAAAAAGTTTTTTTAATTAAAGTTTAGTATTTTTCACTATTCATCAAAAATTGGAAGTTCTTAGAAAAATACCAAAAGTTCACCCTAGGCTAATTTCGATATTAAAAATTTGAAAATTAAGTCCACTTTGAAAGATAAAATTTATAAAATTTCAAAAAGTGGGTATTACTATTCATAACTGCTAGTTTGATTGGTTGTGGTGTGTGTTAGAACTCGAAGTTACGTACAACACACACTATTGTATTATTCAAAGAGAAGCGTACCACAAAAGCTTGGAGTGTTACATTCTCCCCTCCTTCAAATAATTTCATCCTTTAAATTTCTAGAATATTACTGCATTAAAATACTCGGGTGGTTCTTTATCATAAGTTCCCCGGTTTCCCATGTTTCTTCTTCCAACTTATGGTTTCTCCATAGAACTTTTACTAGACGAGTCGTCCGGTTTCTCAACACTTGTTCTCTAGTATCTAGAATCCTCATGGGATCTTCCCAATAAGATAGATCGTGTTCCATTTCTACTTCCTCATAAGTGAGTACATGCTTTGGGTCAGGCATGTATTTTCTCAACAGTGATACATGGAACACATCGTGAACTTTGAAGAGATTTGGCGGCATTGACAAACGATAAGCTACAGTCCCAATTCATACTAGAATTTCAAAAGGTCCAATGTACCTGGGACTCAATTTACCTTTCTTACCGAAATGTATAACTATATTCCATTAAGATACCTTCAAGAAAACATGATCTCCTACCTGAAATTCCAAATCCTTCCTTCGGTTATCGGCATAGCTCTTCTGCCTACTTTGAGCTGCTTTGATGTGGATTTGGATTACCTTCACCTTTTCCATCATTTAATCCACCAGTTCTGGGCCTATGAGTTTTCTTTCACCAACATCATCCCAACAGGTTGGTGTGCGACATCTCTTTCCATATAACGCTTCATACAGTTCCATCCGAATACTTGAATGGAAGCTATTGTTATAGGAAAATTCTACCAGAGGTAAATATTGATCCCACATACACTGAAAGTCAAGTGAGAAAGATCTCAACATTTCTTCTAAGGTTTGAATAGTCCATTCTGATTTTCCATCTATTTGAGGGTGGTAGGCAGTGCTCAAAAAAAGTTCAGTATCCAAGGCCTTCTGAAGACTCTTCCAGAATCTTGAAGTAAAATGGGGATCATGATAAAAAACGATCAATAGGGGTACTCCATGAAGACTCAAAAATTCATTAATATATAGTCTTTCTAGACGTTCAAGTGGTAGATATTCTCTTATAGAAAGAAAATGTGCTTACATGGTAAGACGGTCAACAATGACCCATATTTCATCGTTTCTTCTAGGAGTATTTGGTAGTCCCATGAAAATGTCCATCGTAATATTATCCCATTTCAACTCAGGTATGGGAAGACATTGCATGAATCCTACGGGCTGTTGCCTTCCAGCTTTCACTTGTTGACAAACCATACATCTTGACACAAAATCAGCAATCTCCCTCTTCATGTTTTCCCACAAAAAATGTTCCTTCAAACCTCTATACATTTTGGTGCTCCCAAGGTGTATAGATAAATTGGAACTATGAGCATCGTCCAACAATTCCCTTTTTAGATCAGGCATATCGGGAACACAAAGTCTCTTCCCAAATTATAAAATTCCATCTTCATACGCAAAGTCACTCAATCTACCATCATTCATAGATTTAATCTTCATTTGAAATTCTTTATCATCGGTCTAAGAACTCTTTATCCTTTCTAGTAAATATGGTTTGGAAAAAATTTGAAAATTTATCAATGTTTCACCTTCCATGGTTATTCCCATATCCCCCGAAGATACCGGTACGGAAGAGGAGGCTAGCCAGGTGGCTTCAGAGTCAGCTCCGGACTCCCCTACTGAACCAAAGGATGTGGGCATTGAAGAGGATTTTTTCAGAACCTCTTCAAGGAAGGGAAAAAATTTCATAGTGGATACTGGAGGTTTTTTAAAACATACCAGGAGGCCGCGACAACGGAAAGACTACTCAAGATTACCAAGTCCCCCTTTGACCAGGTCCTCTAGTAAAGCCAACCTTCTCTCGAAGGTGTGTGAAGGCGCTGGCAAGAAGGTGGGGGTTACCTCTGAGAAAGTGAGTCGGGTGGAGGCAGAACTTTCTCCGGGGCAGCAGCACGAGGTGGGCTTCCATGATGACCCTAAACATCAGATAGCATCGGTGCTGCATCACATGGACCTTCTTTTGAACTCAGATGAAGAGATGGTGGAGCAAGTGCTGGATATCAACGCACTGAAGGAAGTGATCAAACAAATGTTGGGAAGATCCCTTAGTGTGGAAACTTCAAAGGGGAAAGGTAAATGGATTGATAAGCAGAACCATATTTTGAAGAGAGGCTTCAACATGGGAAAGATAAACATGGAGGAATTTAGGCAATCCTAGGACATCTTGGCTAAACATTATGAAGGCATCTTGAAGGACGATCTAGAATCCCAGGTAAATTCTATTCCCTAGATACTGTTCAGGGAAATTGATTCCAATTGACTCAAGATTTTCTTCAACAAAAATGTAGTATCTTTTGGTGGTTAAACTATTTTGATGTTAGGGTTCTCACTTCCCCCCTTAAAAGTGTTTTTGATAAATAAAAATGTCAATTGGATGGATCCATATCCAAATTTACTAGATTCATGAAAATTGGATCCCTTTCAACTCTCATTTTGTTCAAAAATCCATGATCCTTTCTTCTCAAAGCATCTGTAACCTTATTTTCCTTCCTTGGGAGGTAGTGTATCATGAAATAATAATCCTTGAGTTGGTCAAGCCATCACCTTTGCCTCATGTTGAGTTCTTTCTGTGAGAAAATATACTTCAAACTCTTGGGATCAGTATAAATCTCACATTTCTCACCATAGAGATAGTGTCTCCAAATCTTCAAAGAAAATATTACAGCTGATAACTCAAGATCATGAGTAGGATTGTTTCCCTCATGAATTTTTAGTTGTCATGATGCATAGGCAATAACCCTATCATTCTGCATAAGGACACAACGAAGTCCTTTCTTCGATGCATCACTATAAATAACGAACCCATCATCCCCCGATGGTAGAGTCAATATCGGAGCATTGATTAATCATCTCTTCAGTTCTTCAAAACATTCTTCACACTCTTTTGTCCAAACAAATTTAACCCATTTTCTTGTGAGCTTCGTTAATGGGTTATCCAATCGGGAAAAATTCTGGACGAAATGTCGATAATAACCTGCTAACCAATAAAACTGCATACATCGGTTATACTCGTTGGTGTTGGACATTCTTGGATTGCCTTGGTCTTAGAAGGTTCAATGGAAATTCCATCCTTAGAGACAATATGGCCAATAAAAGAAATCTACTGAATCAAGAATTCACAGTTGCTAAAATTCCCATATAATTCATGTCTTCTAAGTGTCTTCAGGATAATGCACAAGTGATTTTCATGATCTTCATATCTTTTGGAGTATACCAAGATATAATCAATAAATACCACTACAAAATCATAAAGATATTCCTTGAGAACTATGTTCATTAGATCCATGAAGACAGAGGGTACATTAGTCAATCCAAAAGGCATTACAGTAAACTCGTAATGCTCGTACCTGGTTCGAAATGTTGTCTTCGGAATGTCTTCCTTCTTCACACACAACTGACGGAATCCAGATCGAAGGTAAATCTTTGAAAACTATTGAGCTCCATGCAGTTGGTCAAATAAATCATCAATGTGAGGTAGGGGATAGTTGTTCTTTATTGTTATAGCATTTATCTCCCTATAGTCAATGCATAATCTCATAGATCCACCTTTATTTTTAACAAAAAGAATAGGGGCTCCCCATGGAGAAACACTAGGGTGAATAAATCCCTTATTACTAAATTCATCTAGTTGTTTCTTTAGTTCCACTAATTACACAATGGCCATTCTATAAGGGGTCTTCGATATAGGCCTTGAACCATGAATTAAATCAATGGAAAACTCAATTTCTCATTCTGGAGGATGTCCAGGTAAATCATCTGGAAAAAAAAATCAACATATTATTTCACAATAGGTACATCCTATATTTTAACATTCCTTTCCTAGACCATAGTTATTTCATTCTATTCATCCCCAATAATTTAATTTAGTTGAGCTACTAGGGGTGGATCTAGATAAGAATTAGGTGGTGACGATTCTGATCTAAAGATAAGGTGTTCCTTATCATCACCATCAAAAATCGTAACCTCCTTCTTCTTACAATAAATATTTGGGTCATGGTCGGAAATCCAATCCATACCAAGGATTATATCAAATTCAATCAAAGGTATGACAATGAGATCAGTAGATAAAGAACATTTATATGCTCTAATGGGAACAGATTCACAACACTTTTTTGTAATGATACTTCCCTTAGGAGTTTTGACTGAAAACTCCCTTGTTAAATCAAATTGAAAATATCTAATTTTCTGAGAAAATTGGGTAGATATGAAACAATGTGATGATCCAGAATCAAATAAACCATTTGATAAACTTGAGGAAACCATTAAATTACTTTCCACAATGTCTTTCAGAGCTTCTACCTCAGCAGTCACTACTGGAAATCGGATCTTTCCCAACACTTATATACACCCTTTCCCAACGGTTCTCTCAAACCGTTGGGAAAGGGGGGGTCTTTCCCAACGGTTTGGGAGAACCGTTGGGAAAGACCCCCCCTTTCCCAATGGTTTTGGAGAACCGTTGGGAAAGGGGGGTTTTGAGGCCCCTTTCCCAATGGTTCTCCCAAACCGTTGGGAAAGACCCCCCTTTCCCAACGGTTTGAGAGAACCGTTGGGATAGGTCTATCCCAACGGTTTTGAGAACCGTTGGGATAGATTCTTTCATTTCTTCTAGGTCTGCTACCCGAGAACATTATATAAATCTAAATTTTAAATAATTATGATAATACATATATATATTTATGAAATTATGTTTACAAAAGTGATGTTAGCCTAGTGGTTAAGTCGTTCGATTATAAATAAGGGGTCGTGGGATCAAATCCCAGCACATGTTTTTTTTGAAATACATTTACCAACGGTTTTATATCCGTTGGAATAGATTTTCATATTACTTATACCAACGATTTTGTAAACCGTTGGGATAGGTCTATACCAACGGTTTTGGGAAAACCATTGGTATAGACCTATCCCAACGGCTTACTTCGCAACGGTTCTCCAAACCGTTGGTATAGGCTATACCAACGGTTTGGAGGCCTATACCAACGGTTCCAAACCGTTGGTATAGGTTAGTATTCTACTAGTGAGTAGTGATAACATAAGCTTGGCCTTGATCCCTTGGACTTTTCTAAGGTAAGTTCCCCTGACACTTAGGAAATTAATTTTCATAATGTCCCATATCCCTGCAGTTGTAGCATTGAACATTATTAGTGTCTTTCTTTCCCTTACAATCACCAGCAAGATGGCCTTTCTCTCCACATTTGTAGCATACTCCTTTTCCTTTTATATAGGCACCAAGGTGCTTCCTTCCACAATTATCACATGGTGGAAATTCAATTCTTTCCTTCTTCCATATTTCCTTATTTCCTTTCCCAGAGTGTTCAGCAGATCTCTTCTTCTCTTTCTTTGCTTTAAAGTCGTAAGACTTAGAGAATTCCTTTTCTGTCTTGTTTATCTCTAGTTTAAATGTGAAAATATGTCCAATGACCAACATTGGATTAAATGGTAAAAATATATTATAACTATGCTTTAAAACCAATCAATAGTATAATATATCACTATAAATTATTTGGATTGAAAAATTTGTTTTTAATTAAAGTTTAGTATTTTTCAGTATTCATAAAAAATTGGATGTTCTCAGAAAAATACCAAAAATTCACCCTAGGATAATTTCGATATTCTGAATCCAAAAATAATGTACATTTAGAAATATAAAATTTATAAAATTTAAAAAAGTGGGTATTACTATTCATAACGGCTAGTTTGACTAGTTATGGTGTGTGTTAGAACTCAAAGTTGCGTACAACACATGCTATTGTATTATCAAAAGAGAATCGTACTATGGAAGCTTGGGGTGTTACATTCTCCCCTCCTTCAAATAATTTCTTCCATGAAATTTCTAGAATATCACTGCATAAAAAGACTCAGGTGGTTCTTTATCATAAGTTCCTCAGGTTCCCACGTTATTTCTTCCATCTTATGGTTTCTCAATAGAACTTTTACCATACGAGTCGTCCAGTTTCTTAGCACTTATTCTCTGGTATCAATAATCCCGATGGGCTCTTCACAATAAGATAGATCAGGTTCTAGTTCTACTTCCTCATAAGTGAGTACATGCGTTGGGTCAGGCATGTATTTTCTCAACAGTGATACATGGAACACATCGTGAACTTTTGAGAGATTTGGAACCATTTCCAAATGATAAGCTACAGTCCCAATTCGTTCTATAATTTCAAAAGGTCTGATGTACCTGGGACTCAATTTACCTTTATTATAGAAACATATAACTCCCTTCCATGGAGATAACTTCAAGAAAATATAATCTCCTACCTAAAATTCCAAATTCTTCCTTCGGTTATCGGCACAACTCTTTTTCCTACTTTGAGCTGCTTTGATGTGGCTTTAGATTACCTTTACCTTTTCCATTGTTTCCTCCACCAGTTCTGGGACTATGAGTTTTCATTCACCAACATCATCCCAACAGGTTGGTGTGTGACATCTCTTTCCGTATAACGCTTCATAAGGTGCCATCTGAATACTTGAATGGAAGCTATTGTTATAGGAAAATTCTACCAGAGGTAAATATTGATCCCACATACCCTGAAATTCAATTGATTAAGATCTCAAAATGTCTTCTAAGGTTTGAATAGTTCATTCTGATTGTCCATCTGTTTGAGGGTGGTTGGCAGTGCTCAAATGAAGTTTAGTATCCAAGGATTTCTGAAGACTCTTCTAGAATCTTGAAGTAAAATGGGGATCATGATCAGAAATAATCGATAGGGGTACTTCATGAAGTCTCACAAATTCATTAATATATAGTCTTTCTAGACGTTTAAGTGGTAGATCTTCTCTTATAGCAAGAAAATGTGCTGACATGGTAAGACGATCAGCAATAACCCATATTTCATTGTTTCTTCTAGGAGTCTTGGGTAGTCCCATGACAAAGTCCATTATAATATTATCCCATTTCCATTCAGGTATGGGAAGAGGTTGCAAGACTCCTCCAGGCTGTTTCCATCCAGCTTTCACTTGTTAACAAACCATACATCTTGACACAAAATTAGCAATCTCCCTCTTCATGTTGTCCCACCAAAAATGTTCCTTCAAATCTCTATACATTTTGGTGCTCCCAGGGTGTATAGATAAATTTGAACTATGATCATCATCCAACAATTCCCTTTTTAGATTAGGTATATCGGGAACACAAAGTCTCTTCCCAAATTTTAAAATTTCATCTTCATACACAAAGTCACTCAATCTCCCATCATTCACAACTTTAATATTCTTTTGAAACTCTTTATCATCAGTCTGAGAACTCTTTATCCTTTCTAGTAAAGATGGTTTGGCAACCATTTGAAAAATTATCGATGTTTCACCTTCCATGGTTATTCCCATATCCAACTTTACTTGATCCATGAAAATTGGATCCCTTTCAACTCTCATTTTGTTCAAAACTTCATGATACTTTCTACTCAATGCATCTTCCACCATATTTTCCTTCCCCAGGTGGTAGTGTATCATGCAATCATAATCCTTGAGTATTTCAAGCCATCGCCTTTGCCTCATGTTGAGTTCTTTCTGTGAGAAAATATACTTCAAACTCTTGTGATCAATATAAATCTCACATTTCTCACCATAGAGATAGTGTCTCCAAATCTACAAAGAAAAGATTACAGATGATAACTCAAGATCATGAGTAGTATAGTACTGATCATGAATTTTTAGTTGTCGTGATTCATAAGCAATAACCCTATCATTCTGCATAAGGACACAACCAAGTCCTTTTTTCGATGAATCACTATAAATAATGAACCCATCATTCTTCGATGGTAGATTCAATATCTGAGCATTGACTAATATTCTATTCAATTATTCAAAACATTCTTCACACTCTTTTTTCCAAAAAAATTTAACCCCTTTTCTTGTGAGCTTCGTTAATGGTTTATCCAATCGGGCAAAATTCTGGATGAATTGTCGATAATAACCCACTAAACCAATAAAACTGCGTACCTCGGTTATACTCATTGGTGTTGGCCATTCTTGGATTTCCTTGGTCTTAGAAGGATCAATGAAAATTCGATCCTTAGAGAAAATATGGCCAAGAAAATAAATATCCTGATGCCAGAATTCACACTTTCTAAACTTCCCACATAATTCATGTCTTCTAAGAGTCTTCAGGATAATTCCCAAGTGATTTTCATTATCTTCATAGATTTTAGAGTATACCAAGATATAATTAATAAATACCACTATAAAGTAATCAAGATATTCCTTGAAAACTCTATTCATTAAATCCATGAAGACAGAGGGTGCATTAGTCCATCCAAAATGCATTAATGTAAACTTGTAATGCCCATACCTAGTTCGAAATGCTGTCTTCAGAATGTCTTCCTTCTTCACACACAACTAATGGTATCCAGATCTAAGGTCAATCTTTGACAAATATTGAGCTCCATGCATTTGGTCAAATAAATCATCAATGCAAGGTAGGGAATACTTGTTCTTTATTATTATAGCATTGATCTCCCTGTAGTCAATGCACAATCTCATAGATCCATCTTTCTTTTTAACAAAAAGAATAGGGGCTCCCCATGGAGAAACACTAGGGCGAATAAATACCTTATTACCCAATTCCTCTAGTTGTTTCTTTAGTTCCACTAATTCCATAGTGGCCATTCTATAAGGGGTCTTCGATATAGGCCTTGAACCAGGAATTAAATCAATGGAAAACTCAATTTCTCGTTATGGAGGATGTCCAGGTAAATCCTCTAGAAAAACATCAACATATTATTTCACAATAGGTACATCCTCTCTTTGAACATTCCTTTCCTCACCCACAACTATTTAATTCTCTTCCTCCCCAATAATTGATTTTAGTTGAGCTACTAGGGGTGGATCTAGATAAGAATTAGGTGGTGAGGATTCTGTTCTAAAGATAAGGTGTTCCTAATCATCATCATCAAAAATCGTAACCTCCTTCTTCTTACAATAAATATTTTCATCATGGTCCGAAATTGAATCCATACCGAGGATTATATAAAATTCAATCATAGGTATGATGATGAGATCAGCAGATAAAGAACATTTATATGCTCTAATGGGAGCAGATTCACAAAAATTTGTTGCAATGATACTTCCATTAGGAGTTTTTAATGACAATTACCTTGTTAAATAAAATTGGAAATATCTAATTTTCTTAGAAAACTGGGAAGATATGAAACAATGTGATGATCCAGAATAAAATAAAGCATTTTCTAAACTTTAGGAAACCATTAAATTACCTTCCACAATGTCTTTCAGAGCTTCTAACTCAGCATTAGTGATAGTATAAGCTTGGCTTTGATCCCTTGGAATTTTCTTAGGTAAGTTCCCATGTTGATTAGGAAATTCATTTGAATAATGTTCCATCTCAATGTTGTTGTATCATTGAACATTGGTAGTGTATCTCTTTCCCTTACAATCACCAGAAAGATGGACTTTCTGTCCACATTTGTAGCATACTCCTTTTCCTTTTAGACAGGCACTAGGGTGCTTCCTTCCACAATTATCACATGGTGGAAATTCAATTCTTCCCTTATTCCCTATTTCCGTATTTCTTTTCCCATAGTGTTCAGCAGATCTATTCTTCTCTTTCTTTGCTTTAAAGTCGTAAGACTTAGAGAATTCCTTTTCTGTCTTGATAGCATGTGATACAATATCTTTGTATGATGAGAAGGATTGTAATACTAAATGTAGATGGAGAAATGGTTTTAACCCATCAAATAAATGATCAATATTACTTCTTGAGTTACGTATATAATCTGCAGCATGCCTTGCTAACCTTGTAAAGTTTGCCTCATACTTTGCAACATTCTCATCCTTCTTTTTTCCTTAGACTGAGAAATTGCCTTTCCATATCTGCTCGATGGTCATGAGGAAAGTATTTCTCTAAGAAAATCTCTTTAAACTCCCTCCATTCCATATTTTATACTTCATCATCTTCCTTTGTGTTTTGAATCAATGAACACCATTGATCCACATCTCCAGTGAGGCGATAAATTTCCATGACAACTTTTTCCCTTTCACTACTCCCCAAAGCCAGAAATATTTTCTCAAGGGAACTTATCCATTGCTCAGCTACCGATGTATTTGTATTACCATTGAATGTTGGTAGTTTTTTCCTCATGAAGCGATCTAACATTGATCCTCCACACTGTGGATCTGGGTGCTCCATACGGGTAAGGTTATTATTCATAACATGAGTGAGTTTTCCTAGTATGGTGATTAACTGATCAACACCAGTTACATCTCTAGATCCACTATAATTATCTTGAGTATGATGGAAATTACTACATGGGGTGCCTACATTGACATAGTTTCTATTCCTTCCACTAGGCACCATTTCTAAATAATGGCATACACTAGATTAGTTTATGAATCGCAATACAAAAATCCAAACTTGTAAAACACTTAACATAAGTTAAAAAATTTATGGATATAATCCATTATCATAAAAATTATTTCTTTGAGGAAGTATATACTCATAAACCATTCCTAATGGTTTGTAAAGAAAATGAGAGTTATACTAGGCATATCCCCCGGGAGTGTCATAACCAAGAGTGCAACAAGGCCTGTTGTCATGCACCAGTTCCCATTCGAGTCTAGCTCAAAGTGGTGTTTTTGGGTTTTACCCCTAGGTACATCTGTGCCAAAGACACCTCTACCTTCTTGTATCCAGATAGGGATGCATCGCTCTGAAAACTCACAAAATCTCTACAATACCAAAATTCTAGGAAGTTATTCTATACTAATCCTCCAAGTCCATTTTAGGTACATGTGCTCTAATAAGTGTTTATCTAAATCTAGCTTACAAGTTTTGTACTAAACTTCGTCTGATACCAACTGTAACGCCCCGACCCCAGTTACCCAGAGTCGGTGCATTATTACATAACATTGGCATGATCACAAAAAAATCATGTCTCGAAAGACCAATCAATTTAGTGTTAATGGAAACAATATTCATACATATGTTCAACTTTATAACTTGAAAAGAAATACAACACGAATTTATTCCATTGGAAACATCCAAGACTCCTAAATAATTCCTGAAAGTCACTCATAACTAAATTCTTCATATCCTGGGAAAATGAAACATAAGAAAGGGGTGATCCCAAATGCTTAGTAAGGGTAAGAAATACAGTGTAAGATAACATAAATATTAAGCATGGTGAATAACTGAAACCACATGCATTTACCAATAATAAACATGAATAATTTTATAGAAGGAGTATGAGCTGAGTAAATAATTCCATAATAAAACATAATCATTGGTATTCTACTAGTCAAATGACCACATTAACCATCAATATTTTTTTCATAATGAGGAAATGTATAATTCCGGACATTCTGAAAAATTTTGTCAAGGCCTCGACCAAGATGTCTAAAAATGATTAAGGCCTCGGCCAAAACCATATATCAAAATTAGGAAAAGGCCTCAGCCAATTCCATGTCTAGTTGTCTAATGAGACCTACCGATGCATTGAGGAGCTATAGGGGGATCCACCCGTCACTTACTAATTCCAATACATTCCTAATATGAAACAGTTTAAACATATCATAAACATTCGTATTAAAGATAGCATACGAAATGTCAATACCTTAACCATAAAAAATGAATGGTATAAAAATAGCACATCCATAGTCAAACATATCAAAAAACCTTCAATAAAATAAGGAAGTTTTGTATCATAATAAATAAACTTCAAATAAACTTAAAATCCATCAAAGGACGATGGCATAGATGGAATCAAAACCCTTTTTAGAGAAATATCTCTCTCTATTTTGAAATCATTTAAGAGTCACATAATTATAAAGAAAACATTTATTTTTAAAATATTCTTATAATCTTGTAAGGGAAGCTTTTATGATGTTATAACGACAGAAAATAGCTGCACCCACCGTATAAGATAAAAAAACAATCTTACCTTAAATTTGTCGAAAAGGTCAAAAAGTACCTTGTTTGGAAAATGACGGAAAGAATCCTTTGAAAAAACATAAGGGTATAAATGACTTTAACCCATTGCCTAGTAAATAGTAAAAATGTTTTGAAATACATTTTTAAGAAACATGGATGTGGATGATAAAGTGGTCCCAGTAGATGATTACCTATAAAAAACCTCAGATAATATAGAGATTTTGAAATTAACCCTTACCTTGTACTTTTCCTTGGTCAAGGGTAGGTTAACCTATTTTATAATAGTTAAATAATTGTTATTAAATTATACAAGAATCATATACATAAATATGATATCATATATGATCTTTTAATATTTCTTTGTTAATAATATTTTAGTATTATCGTCGTTTCGGGTGTTCACTTACTCATTTTCATTTACATGTTTTGTTACATATGATGTGTTTGTTATCCATAGGTTGTATCTTATTCAAATCCAGAATTATATCAAGTCCTTAAAAATTATTTTTAATCATCAAATGAAATTATCCTTGAATGGATACGATGGGGAATGAATCTCATCGCATTCGTGGAGACGGTAGTCCATACGTACGCACGAACGCTACTTCCATTTCATTTTTATTTTTAAAAGGAATCAAAACCAAATGATACATAGGTATATTATTATTCCAGTATAATATAATATCTTATATATGTTACTTAAGTTCATTAACACCATCCTTTATACGTTCCATGTATGGTATGAACGAGTCATATCACTTTGAGGGGGTGGTAGTCCGCACTTCCTCAAATGAAATTATCGTATATATATATACAACATGAAATGAATAATGGTATGCTATAAAATTAAATTACAAAAGCTTATATATAAAATAAATATCATAAATATCATATTTAATTATAGTTCCATCATAATGGCCACCATGAGAGGTGGTAGGAGATAATTGAACAATCATCGTTTCGCGAGGCGTTTGGTTGCCATCCACAGAAATTTTATGTTCTTCACCCATTAGATGGAGGTGTGTGTAAGTGTAGTTTGAATACTTCTCATAAAAATATCCTAGTATATTGTGTATACTGGTGTTTTTACAAAAGAAAATAATAATAAGAGTTTAGGGGTTGGAGAAGTAAAATAAATTAAAAGAAGCTAAGAGAAATCGTTACCTTTAATTTGGGTAACTCCCTTTGGTTTGAACCAAAAAGGACTCTTGAAGTGATTTTTGCCTAAGGTAAGGCTTCTTGGAGGAGGAGAGGGATGCATGGAGCTTAATTGGGCAGAGGTTGGACTAGCCAAAAGGCTTGAGAGGTGTGAGGAATTGGTTATAAGTGGTGTCCTTTTATAATGGGGAGGAGGGGCTCTTTAGGAAAGATTGAAAAACTTATTTTATTATATAATGATATTAGTTTTCTAAAGGTCCAAAACTCATTAAGGTTGAATATAAGATGACTCATTATCGAAATGAAATCATCCAATAAGAATTGGACAAGTTTTGGGTATAATTTTTGGTCCTTAAAATCTTATTTATTTAAATCATTTATTAATGAGGTAAACACTACATCATTATTGTGTCATAAATAATTTAGTTTATTAGATGTCTAAAAATTATTAAAAAAATACCATGATGTAGGAAATTTTTTTATCTTTATAATGAATATTTATAGTCGAAAATATAATATAAATAACCCTTTGTAAAAACTGTTTTTCTTAAAGATATATGCTTATGTCATTTTTGTATTTACTTTAACTTAATTAATATTAAGTGTCATTATCATTTACAAGTGGATCCATGGGATCGCAAAATCAACCCAAATATGCCCATGGTCGTACATTTATCAACCAATAGGGTAAGGTGTAATAACCTAGATCTTATTTTCTGGTATGTCTTTCTTTTTCTGGAGTTTTTGAGAAAAAAGTAGTTTCTGGAAATTTTTGAAGAACACACCGTGTACTTTCTGAGTACACGCCATGTACTCCCTTGCTGCGCCAGGCCGTGTGATGTCCGTGTCTGAGCCATACACACAATGTGTAGGGGTGAAGTGGAGGCTGCTTAAAGTAGAGTATAGAAAAATAGAGTACACGCCGTGTTTTTTTTCATTAAATGGACCGAGGTCACGCCTGACAGACAGAACACACTCCTTCTCCAGGTTCTTCATCCGAGAGTGACCCATATGGCTACGATTCTTCTCTGGATTCCCAAGCCTCCATCTGATTTCCATTTCAGCCACCGTCAAATGCATTGGAACCACATGGGTGAGTTCTTCCTTCTTCTAGAGCCTTGTTTTCCAATTTCACCTCTTTCTCAAGGTATTGTGGGTTGAGTGTTTTTGACGTTTTCTCAGATCCTTGACATTCTAGGGAGAATAAATCATCGTGTTTCATTTATATAGTTCTCCTAGAATCAAGGTAGGTGGTTTGTGCCTTTTCGTAGGAAGTCTGTGATTATTTTGTGCAAATTCCACTAATACCCTTGAATGGGGTATTGCATGTTTCCTATTTTGCCCTTGTTGTTTGCTTGCCTTGATAATATGCCCACGTAGAGGTCATTGCTTGTGAATAGGGTAAATTGTATTGTGCTCTGGATGCTTTTCCATGCTTGTTTGCTTGTTCGGCATTTACCAGTTGCCATGCCTAGTTGTTGGATAGTGGGACTGTTGTACTGTTATGCTGTTGTGCCTTAGAATGATAGCCAAGTAGTTATTGAGGTTTACTTGGGCCATTCCACGTGCTATGCATGTTGTTTTACACAGGGCTGTGAGAACCTAGTGTAGTGGACCATAGAGAGAATGGATGTAAGGGCTTCTCTAGAGTGTCTTTAATTACGATACGAGACCATAGGTGGAATTGATGTTGAGTGCTTCCTCATAAAGTCTATTGTTCCTCGATGTGGTCCACAAGGGGGAATTGATTTTGAGTGCTTCCCCAGAGATCCTTTAGTACGATACGAGACTATAGGGGGGAATTTACTGTGAGTGCTTCCTTAGAGAGTCTATTCTTTAGCTGAACCAGAGGGGTGAGACTGTGTGTGCTTTCTAGAGGGTTGCTAGTACTTGTAGGTTGAACCTCAGGGGTTAGGATGTGATAACTACCCAGAGGTTACCTTTTTGTTCTACTTGCTTGAGTGGCTGTTTCTTTTTTGTAGATTATATGCTAGAAACTGTGGATTGTTACTGCTGTGTTTTATCCTATTGACTGCTTACTATTTACTTCTTACTGTACTTTACCTTCCATATATTCACTGACTGTTAGACACATATATTTGGGTGGTTTACTATTGGGACTTTGTCTCACACCTTATTTGGGTCATGCTTTTGGGCCCAAACAAATTATATTGTTGTAGGTATGGATAAGGGAAAGTGTCCTTCTATTTCAGGTTCTTGAATGCACTGGAGCTGGAGAGAATGGGACCAGGCCGAGACTTGCGATGCTGAGGAGTTGCTCATCTTTTTTTCTTTTATACTTTGTCTTAGTACTGTATTCAGAATTGTGACTTGTTTGGCTGTTTTCCTAGACATATACGTATTATGAATCATTTACACATTTTTTCTCCAGTTGTTCATTGATCAGTCTTCCGCTGCTAGTATTGTTGGATGTTTACTGTTTTCGCTTTGTACTCTGCCAACGAGGGCTTAGTTTCCTCACCATCACACCCAGGGCCATTTCTACTGGTCAGCAGCTCTGGCGTTTGGGGAAATACGCTTGAGGCCATGTGGCCAACTGGGTACGGGGCGCCTCTGGGTGGCTTCTAGAACTGGGACATTACAAAGTGGTATCAAAGGAGTTCTTTTCTCTTGATTTACTGTTTGAAGCCTTTAGCCAGGGATAGGATGGATTTGGTACTTGGTATTAAGCTGTGCTCAGGAGTAGCTAACCCGTGTACAGGGAAAATCCATACTACCTCGTTTATTGCAGTTTTCTAGTTTTGAGATTTTATGGTTGATATGATTTCACCTAGAGTGATTCACATGCCTTGTATTGTTATTGTTGTTGATATTGTGGTTCTATTTCTGTCGCAACCCAATGAGATGAGGGTATGCCACCTCATGCATTATATAGGAACTTGTTAGAAATCACATGCCATGCATTCTTGCCATGCCATCTAGGGTGCATTAGTGATTGAATGTTGTTGTGATAGACTTTGTGTAGATTATTAATGATGTTGTGATAGATGCTTGATAGAATATCTGTAGTTTTATGGAAAGGTAGTTTGTTTTGTACCGTGCTTAAATGAACGCCAATTTTTAGTTCTTGAGGTGTTATGGGCCCTCTTAAATCAGAAATTGGGGAATCATTGACTTGTTTTTCCTTATATATGATTGTATTGAATGCCAAGATTTGATTCTTGGGGAGTATGGGCCCTCATGAATCAGAATTTGGCACCTCCTTGGCTTTTTTTCTCTGTTTTCTGGGCTTTGGTGAAATTTCTGAGCTACTGCCCAGAAAAACCCAGAATACACAGCATGTACTTTATATATACACGTTGTGTAGTTTTTAAACCGTGTTACTGACTGTGTGAGCAGAAACATGGGTTGTGAAAAACCTCCAGGAACACGCCGTGTATGGTAGGTATACGCCGTGTAGTAGTGATCAGTGTACCTGGCCGTGTCACTAACAACATGGTTTGGGGAAGGTCACGTCATACATGTCATATTTTGGATGAACACGCCGTGTATCCTTGTCCTTAGTACCCGGCCGTGTCACGAACAACACAGGATGGTGATCTCTCCTCCTATACACGCTGTGTTTGTTCGGAACACGCCGTGTAAAGGTCAGTCGTGTACTTGTTCGTGTCTCCAGCAACACGGGTCAGGAAAATCTTCAAGTACACACCATGTTTGTTCGGAACACGCCGTGTAGTCTCAACCGTGTAGTCGGCCGTGTAACTAACAACACGGGTCGTTGAAACATTTTCTACTACATGTCGTGTCCACAGGGAACATGCCATGTAGTCTTAGTTTAAGAAGACCGTTTGGGTTAGCCGTGCAAGGATACACGGGTAGGGGAGTGGAATTAAGTACACGTCGTGTAGAGTTTATACACGCCGTGTAGTCTTGTTTTGTAAATCTTGAGTGTTTCCTTCTCCTGTTTCCATTTTTTACTCCTTTTTTCTCTGTCCTTGTTTTTCTAATCTAAGGTATTCTTTTGATCTTTCAAAGCTATGCCTCCGAGACATCCTCCGGTTGTACGTCAACTATCAGGCAGTGATCAGACGCCAGAAATGGCTGATCAGGGTCTTCTTGCCGATCCTCTGGTCAGGCCAGCCTTGACACCGAATGTCATACCTGTGGCATGCGCTGATGCATAGTTCAAGGATGGTTTTATAAGGATGATGCAGACCTTTCAGGGAGCACTGCCTCCTGCCACGTCTATGGCAGACTTGACGCGGTTTTTCCAGCAGCAAGATCCTTTTACTTTCTCGGGGGAAGGAGGACCACAGGCTGCAGAGTCATGGATGGAAGCCATGCTAACTATCTTCGAGCATCTAGAGACACCTCTAGAGAGGCGGGTCAAGCTTGCTACCTACATGCTTTGAGAATCCACGAAGAGGTGGTGGGACGTGATCTCACAGGCGGGTCATCAGTAGGTTATGGCTTGGGAGTAGTTCCAGCACGTGTTCTATGACCACTTCTATCTGGATACCCTGAGGGCCGATCGAGCCAGGGAGTTCATGAGTCTAGAGAATAATACTATTTCTTTCATGGAGTATTCCTCTCATTTCATCGAGCTATAGCGTTTCACACCCCTCCAGGATGGAAGTGGGGCGTTTTTGGAAAGGAAGTTTGAGGATGGACTCAGGTGGGAGATCCGCTCGCAGGTGAATATCTTCCAGTTGAATTCTATCACTTCCATCATCAACCAGGTGCTGATTGAAGAGCACAATCTGAGAGACTTAGGATATACAAGCCAGGGCGGTTCTGCTTCTAGAGCTAGTTTTCCCCCAGTTGACAGCAGGAGTGCCGTAGGGAGTCTACGCGCGGTGATTCGAGGAGGCGAGATACATCTTCAGGTAGCCAGGTCATATGCTACCAGTGTGGGAGGGCAGGGCACACAAGGCCGCAGTGCCAGAGAGACCCGGTGGAGTGCTGATCTTGCAGTAATATGGGGTACCTTCAGAATTTCTTCCAGGTTTTCTCAGCCGTATTTGGTGAAGGGGTTCTTCCATGACTCCTCGTTTAGGAGCAACACCACCAGTTTTTCACCAGTCGGGGAACTGGAGTTCTTCCGGCCGTTCGGGCCGAGGTGGAGGTCGAGGCTGTGGCAGTCAGTCACCAGTCCTTCAGTTCCAGCAGGGAGGATCAGCTTAGGGTGGTCAGGTAGGGTCACAGGGCCGCGGGGTAGGCCAGACCATTGCGGTGGAGAAGACCTATTAGGAGCAGGATCCCAGACCTTCTATAGTTCAAGGTACGATTTTAGTAGCCTCGGTTTTATCTTCAGCTCTTTTTGATACTGGTGCTACACATAGCTTTATCTCTATTGCTGTTTTGGAGAGCCTTGGTCTCTGTATCTTTTCTTCTACCGACTCGTTAACACTAGACACACCTTTGGGAATGAGGACATCTAGCGTACGTCAGTGTAGAGAGTGCCCTCTTGAGGTTGTAGGGTATGGATTCTTATTGGATCTCTATATCCTAGAGATGACAAGATATGATGTCATTCTCATGATGGACTGGTTGGTTCCCTTCTAGGCAGTCGTCTACTATTATCACCGTAGGGTGAGTTTCATTTCACCAGAGGGTGAATCTTTTCTTCATAGAGGCGAATGAGATGTTCAGGCGAGTCGAGCAGGACTCGAGCATCATGGGCTAGGAAGGGTGACGACCCAGATTGCTAGTCTTTATTTGGATGACCAGGGGACTACATAGTTGTACTTTCCTCTAGTGGTGGATCATTTCAAGGATGTCTTTCCAGAAGACTTTTCAGGTTTGCCTCCGGAGCGTGAGGTGAACTTCTATATTGAGCTCATTCCAGGAGTGGCATCGGTGTCCATTCCTCCTTATATGATGGCTACAACTGAGTTGGAAGAGCTCATGAAGCAGTTGGAGGAGTTGTAGGCAAAGGGTTTCATCCAAACCAGTACTTCCCCTTGGGGATCGCCTGTCCTATTTGAGAAGAAGGCACACGGTACCCTTAAGCTCTGTGTGGATTATCGGAAGCTGAACCAGTTGACAGTCAAGAACCGATATCCCTTTCCGAGGATTGATGACCTCTTTGACCAGCTTCGAGGAGCCTGCGTATTCTAAAATATCGATTTGAGGTCCGGTTATCATCTGTTGCATGTTAGACCATCAGATATACCTCTTACAACCTTCAAGAGCAGGTATGGTCTCTATGAGTATACGGTCATGCCGTTCGGTCTCATGAATGCGCCAACAGTTTTCATGGCACTAATGAACCAAGTATTCCATCCTTATGTGGATTCCTTCATCTTGGTCTTCATGGATGATATCTTGGTGTACTCTCACACTCGACACGACCATGCTACCCATCCTGAGATCATTCTGAGTACACTGAGAGAGCATTGGATTTATGCTAAACTCTCGAAGTGCCACTTTTGGATGGACCAGATTCACTTCTTGGGTCACGTCATCTCAGAGGAAGGAGTATATGTGGACCTAGAGAAAGGGAGAGTTGTAGTTTCCTGGAAGCATCCAAAGAACATTTTTGAGGTACGAGGTTTCCTAGGACTAGCTGGATACTACAGACGCTTCATTCAAGACTTTTCATGACTTGCAGCACCTTTGAAAGGTCTGACCAAGAAGGGGGTGAAGTTCTTATGGTCAGATTCTTGTGAGTCAGCCTTTCAGGAGCTGAAGGGAAGGTTGAAGTCAGCACTGATACTAGTATTTCTAGAGCTAGGAAAGGGCTATACCATTTATTGCGATGCTTTAGGTATCGGGCTGGGTGCTGGGCTTATGCAGGGAGATGGAGTCGTTGCGTACGAGTCTCGACAGTTGAGGCCACATGAGATGAACTACCTGACGCATGATCTGGAGTTAGCAGCTATTGTTCATGCCTTACGCTATTGGAGACATTACCTTCTGGGAGAGAAATTTGTGTTTTTCACCGACCTCAAAAGTCTCAAGTACATCTTCACTCAACATGATCTGAATCTGAGACAACGCAGGTGGGTCGAGTATCTTCAGTCTTTTGATTTCGAGATTGACTATACGTCGGGAAAGGGCAATGCAGTGGCAGATGCGTTGAGCATGAGAACTTAGATTTCGGTAGTTCAAGAGGCCAGCAGTGAGTGGAAACTTAGGGTCTGTTCTTTGAGATGGATCTAGAGGTTCATGAAAGACAGGGACAGACTTACCTATCTTCTGTATCTGTTACCTCTACACTTCTTGATCGGGTACGGATGATGCAGCTATCAGACTCAGAAGGCTTAGTCCTGTGGGAGAGTGTGTTAGGAGAGGACCCTCTTCCTGGATGGAAAGTGGGCGAGGATGAGATCTTTCTTTTCCAAGGACGCGCATGGGTACGAGAAGAAATATGTGAGGATCTGATGTGGGACTTTCATTCCTCAGTTTGGGCATTTCATCCTGGCATCACCAAGATGTATCGAGATCTTCATTGCCAGTACTGGTGGCCAGGTATGAAGAGGGATGTTGCTAGTTTCATCTTGAGGTGTTCTACTTTTCAGAAGGTGAAGGTGGAGCATCAGCGACCAGTAGGCCTTTTACAACAGTTACCCATTCCGGAGTGGAAGTGGAACGATGTCGCGATGGACTTCGTGACCAGATTGTCGAGGTCGCCTCGAGGGTACGATGCTGTTTGGGTTGTCATCGACAGACTCATGAAGGTTGATCACTTCTTACCAATCAAGGAGACCTTCAGTGTTGATGATATGGTAAGACTTTACATTCAATTTATTATAAGTCTGTATGGAGTTCCACACTCCATTATTTCAGACCGAGATGCGCACATTACTTCTTGGTTCTGGCAGGGGCTTCAGAAGGCTTTGGGTAAGCATGTAATTTTGAGTACAACATACCATCCCTAGACAGATGGCCAGTCCAAGCGTATGATCCAGGTGCTTGAGGATATGATCCGGGATTGAATTCTAGACTTTGGCGGTTCTTGGGAGAAGCATATCCGTCTGGTGGAGTTTTCCTACAACAACAGTTTTCAGGAGACTATTCAGATGGCACCTTACGATGGCTTTGTACGGTAGGCCATATCGATCACCCTTATGCTGGCTGGAGATAGGAGAGACATATTTACTGGGAACTCATCTTTTTCGGGAGACCTCAGAGCAGATAGAGTTGGTTCGGAAGAGGATGGATACAACACAGTCTCAACATAAGTCTTATGCTGATCAGCGGAGACGACCTCTGGAGTTCGAGGTCGGGGATCAGGTTTTCCTGCGTGTCACACCGATATTGGGACACAAGAGGATTTGGAGACAGGGTAAGCCTTCACCATGGTACGTCGGGTATTTTGAGGTATTGGAGAGAGTTGGGATGGTTTCCTATCATTTTTAGTTACCTCAGAGGTACCATGACATGCACGACGTCTTCCACGTCTCTCAGCTCCGACGTTACTTATTAGACCCGTCTCATGTCTTTCAGCTCGAGGAAGTTAAGCTTGAAGAAGATGCATCATTTGAGGAGCATCCTATCTGGATTGTCGATCGCAGTATGAAGGTTCTCCATTGGTAGTCTGTTCCTCTAGTATGGGTGCTATGGCAGCACGTGCGAGTACATGACGAGACTTAGGAAAGGGAGGCCTATGTGCGATCGTAGTGGCCAGAGCTGTTTGAGGTTTCTTCTTCTCCGCCTTGTTAGGGAAATTCGGGGACATATTTCTTTAAGGGGAGAAGTTTTTAAGAACCCAGATCTTCTTTTCAGGTATGTCTTTCTTTTTCTGTAGTTTTTGAGAAAAAAGGAGTTTCTGGAAATTTTTGAAGTACACGGCGTGTACTTTCTGAGTACATGCCATGTACTCCCTTGCCACGCTAGGTCGTGTGCTGGCCATGTCCGGGCCACACACACGGTGTGTAGGGGTTAAGTGGAGGCCGCTTAAAGAATATTATGGAAAACAGAGTACATGCCGTGTACCCCATAAGTACACGCCGTTTATTTTATTTTTTTCATTAAACGGACCGGGGTAGCACCTGACGGACAGAACACACTCCTTCTCCAGGTTCTTTGTCCGAGAGCAAACCGTAAGACCATGATTCTTCTCTGGATTCCTGAGCCTCTGTCTAATCTCAATTTTCAGCCACCATTGATTGCATTGGAACCGCAGCGGTGAGTTCTTCCTTCTTCTAGAGCCTTGTTTTCCAATTTCTCTTCTTTCTCAAGGTATCATGGGTTGAGCGTTTTTGACGTTTTCTCAGATCCTCGACGTTCTAAGGAGAATCAATCATCATGGTTCATGTATATCATTATCCTAGCATCAAGGTAGGTGGTTTGTACCTTTCCGTAGGAAGTATGTGATTATTTTGTTGAAATTCCACTGATACCCTTGAACGGGGTTTTGCGTGTTTCCTATTTTTCCCTTGTTGTTTGCTTGCCTTGCTAATATGCATGTGTATAGGTCATTGCTTGTGAATAGGGTAAATTGTATTGTGCTCTGGATGCTTTGCCATGCTTTTTTGCTTGTTCGACTTTTACCAGTTTCCATGCCTAGTTGTAGGATAGTGGAACTGTTGTACTGTTATGCTGATATGCCTTAGAATGATAGCCAAGTAGTTCTCGAGGTTTACTTGGGCCGTTTCGCGCGCTATGCATGTTGTTTTACACAGGGCTGTGAGAACCTAGTGTAGTGTACCATAGAGAGAGTGGACGTAAGGGCTTCTCTAGAGTGTCTTTAATTACGATGTCAGGCCACATGGGGAATTGATATTGAGTGCTTCCTCAGAGAGTCTGTAGTTCCTCGACGTAGGTCACAGGGGGAATTTATGTTGAGTGCTTCCCCAGAGAGCCTTTAGTATGATACAAGACTATAAAGGGAATTGACGGTGAGTGCTTCCTCAGAGAGTCTATTATTTAGCTGAACTAGAGGGGCGAGACTGTGTATGCTTTCCAGAGGGTTGCTAGTACTTGTAGGTTGAACCTTAGGGGTTACGCTGTGAGAACTACCCAGAGGTTAACTTTTTGTTATAATTTCTTGAGTGGTTGTTTCTTGTTTGTAGATTATATGCTAGAAACTGTGGATTGTTACTGCTATGTTTTATCCTATTGACTGCTTACTATTTACTGCTTACTGTACTTTAACTGCCATATATTCACTGACTGTTAGGCACAATTTTTTGGGTGGTTTTTTATTGGGACTTTGTCTCACACCCTATTTGGGTCATGCTTTTGGGCCCAAACAGATTATATTGTTGCAGGTATAGATAAGGGAAAGCGCCCTTCTATTTCAGGTTATTGAATACACTGGAGCTGGAGAGCATGGGACCAGGCCGAGGCTTGTGATGCTAAGGAGTTTCTCATCTGTTTTTCTTTTGTACTTTGGCTTAGTACTGTATTCAGCATTGTGACTTGTTTGGATGTTTTCCTAGACATATACATATTATGAATCATTTACACATTTCTTCTCCAGTTGTTCATTGATCATTCTTCCACTACTATTATTGTTGGATGTTTACTGTTTCCACTGTGTACTCTTCCAATGATGGCATAGTTTCTCCACCATCACACCCAATGCCCTCGCTGCTAGTCGGTAGCCTCTAGCGTTCAGAGAAATGTGCTTGAGGCCATACGACCAACCGAGTACAGGGTGCCTCTGGGTGGATTTCGGAACCGGTACATTACATAAGGACATGTTTTAGGGTAATTTAGTGTTATTATAATATTAATTTTTTACCCTTATTTACCGGATTTACCCTTTAACCATGATAAATAAAATATTTACCGAAGTAATTATTCCAAATGTCTAAAAATAAAAGTTACCTATTTGCACAATTTGGACCTCCTGATTATAAATATAGAATCCATTTTTCTAAATTCAAAACTCAGAAGTGGCAGAAATTAATTTAAAAATAATTCCCGTTTTCAAAACAAAAAGCGTGATTTTAAGAACTAATAAATATCAAAAGATTGAAACTTGTTTATGTCTAGTTCAAATGTGAAATTACGTCCAATGACCAAAATTTTATTAAATGGTAAAAATTTATTCTAAATATACTTTAAAATCACTCAATAGTATAATTTATCAATGTAAATTATTTGGATTGAAAATGTTGTTTTTAATTAAATTTCACTATTTTCACTATTCATCAAAAATTGGAAGTTCTCAGAAAAATACCAAAACTTCACCCTAGGATAATTTCGATATTCCGAATCCAAAAACAAAGTCCATTTTGAAAGATAAAATTTATAAAATTTTAAAAAGTGGATATTGCTATTCATAACCTCTAGTTTGATTGGTTGTGGTGTGTGTTAGAACTCAAAGTTTCGTAAAACACACGCTATTTTATTATTCAAAGAGAAGCGTACCATGGAAGCTTGGGGTCTTACATTCTACCCTCCTTCAAATAATTTTGTCCTCAAAATTTCTAGAATATTACTTCATAAACAAACTCAGGTGGTTCTTCATCATAAGTTCCTCGGGTTCCCACGTTGCTTCTTCCATCTTATGGTTTCTCAATAGAACTTTTACCCGACGAGTCGTTCAGTTTCTCAGCACTTGTTCTCTGGTATCAAGAATCCTGATGGTCTCTTCGCAATAAGATATATTGGGTTCCAGTTCTACTTCCTCATAAGTGAGTACATGCATTAGGTCAGGCATGTATTTTCTCAAAAGTGATATGTAGAATACATCATGAACTTTGGAGAGATTTGGCGGCATTGACAAACGATAAGCTATCATCCCAATTAGTTCTAGAATTTAGAAAGGTCCGATGTACCTGGGAATCAATTTACCTTTCTTACCGAAACGTATAAATCCCTTCCATGGAGATACCTTCAAGAAAACATGATCTCCTAGCTAAAATTCCAAATCCTTCATTCGGTTATCGGCATAGCTCTTCTGCCTACTTTGAGCTGGTTTGATCTGGCTTTGGATTACCTTCACCTTTTCCATCGTTTCCTCCACCAGTTCTGGGCCTTTGAGTTTTCTTTCACCAACATCATCCTAATAGGTTGGTGTGCGACATCTCTTTCTATATAACGCTTCAAACGGTGCCATCTGAATACTAGAATGGAATCTATTGTTATAAGAAAATTCTACCAGAGGTAAATATTGATCCCACATACCCTAAAAGTCAAGTGATCAAGATCTCAACATGTCTTATAAGGTTTGAATAGTCAATTCTGACTATTTATCTCTTTGAGGGTGGTAGGAAGTGCTCAAACGAAGTTCAATATACAAGGCCTTCTGAAGACTCTTCTAGAATCTTGAAGTAAAACATGGATCATGATCAGAAAAAATTGATAGGCGTACTCCATAAAGTCTCAAAAATTCATTAATATATAGTCTTTCTAGATGTTCAAGTGGTATCTTCTCTTATAACAAGAAAATTTGCTGAAATGGTAAGATGATCCACAATGACCCATATTTCACCGTTTCTTATAGGAGTCTTTGGTATTCCCATGAAAACTTCCATCGTAATATTATCCCATTTCCACTCAGGTATGGGAAGAGGTTGCATGACTCCTCCAGGCTGTTGCCTTCCAGCTTTCACTTGTTGACAAACCATACATCTTGACACAAAATCCACAATCTCCCTCTTCATGTTGTCCCACAAAAAATGTTCCTTCAAATCTCTATACATTTTGGTGCTCCCAGGGTGTATAGATAAATTTGAACTATGAGAATCATCCAAAAATTCCCTTTTTATATTAGGTATATTGGGAACACAAAGTCTCTTCCCAAATTTTAAAATTCCGTCTTCATACACAAAGTCACTCAATCTCCCATCATTCACAGCTTTAATCTTCTTTTGAAACTCTTTATCATCGGTCTGAGAACTCTTTATCCTTTCCAGTAAATACGGTTTGGCAACCATTTGAAAAAGTATTGATGTTTCACCTTCCATGGTTATTCCCATATCCAACTTTACTAGATCCAAGAAAATTGGATCCCTTTCAACTCTCATTTTGTTCAAAACTCCATGATCCTCTCTGCTCAAAGCATCTGCCATCTTATTTTACTTCCCTGGGTGGTAGTGTATCATGAAATCATAGTCCTTGAGTAGTTCAAGCCATCGCCTTTGCCTCATGTTGAGTTCTTTCTGTGAGAAAATATACTTCAAACTCTTGTGATCAGTATAAATCTCACATTTCTCACTATAGAGATAGTGTCTCCAAATCTTCAAAGCAAAGATGACAGATGATAACTCAAGATCATGAGTAGGATAGTTTTTCTAATGAGTTTTTAGTTGTTGTGATGCATAGGCAATAACCCTATCATTTTGCATAATGACACAACCAAGTCATTTCTTCGATGCATCACTATAAATAACATACCCATCATTCCCCGATGGTAGAGTCAATATCGGAGCATTGACAAATATTTTCTCTAGTTCTTCAAAACATTCTTCAAACTCTTTTTTTCAAACAAATTTAACCCCTTTTCTTGTGAGCCTCATTAATGGGTTATCCAATCAGGCAAAATTCTGGACGAAACGTCGATAATAACCTACTAAACCAATAAAACTGCGTACCTCGGTTATACTCATTGGTGTTGGACATTCATGGATTCCCTTGTTATTAGAAGGATCAATAGAAATTAAATCCTTAGAGACAATATGGAGAAGAAAAGAAATCTCTTGAAGCCAGAATTCACACTTGCTAAACTTCCCATATAATTCATGTCTTCTAAGAGTCTTTAGGATAATACGGAAGTGATTTTCATGATCTTCGTAGATTTTTGGAGTATACCAAGATATCATCAACAAATACCACTAAAAAATCATCAGGATATTCCTTGAAAACTTTATTCATTATATCCATGAAGACAGAGGGTGCATTAGTCAATTCAAAAGGCATTACTATAAACTCGTAATGCCCGTACCTAGTTTGAAATGCTGTATTTAGAATGTCTTCCTTCTTCACACACATCTGATGGTATCCAGATCGAAGGTAAATCTTTGAAAAATATTGAGCTCCATGAAGTTAGTCAAATAAATCATCAATGCAAGGTAGGGGATACTTGTTCTTTATTGTTATAACATTGATCTCCCTGTAGTCAATGCACAATCTCGTAGATCCATATTTCTTTTTAACAAAAAGAACAGGGGCTCCCCATGGAGAAACACTAGGGAGAATAAATCCCATATTACTCAATTCATCTAGTTGTTTCTTTAATTCCACTAATTCCATAGTGGCCTTTCTATAAGGGGTCTTCGATATGGGCCTTGAATGAGGAATTAAATCAATGGAAAACTCAATTTCTCATTTTGGAGGATGTCCCGGTAAATCCTCTGGAAAAACATCAATATATTCTTTCACAATAGGTAAATCCTCTATTTGAACATTCCTTTCCTCACCCACAATTATTTCATTCTCTTCCTCCCCAATAATTGAATTTAGTTGAGCTACTGGGGGTGGATCTAGATAATAATTAGGTGGTGACAATTCTGATCTAAAGATAAGGTGTTCCTTATCATCATTATAAAAAATCGTAACCTCCTTCTTCTTAAAATAAATCTTTGTATCATGGTCTGAAATCCAATCCATACTGAGGATTATATCAAATTCAATCATAGGTATGACAATGAGATCAGCAGATAAAGAACATTTATATGCTCTAATGGGAACAGATTCACAAAACATTGTTGCAATGATACTTCCCCTAGGAGTTTTGACTGCCAACTCCCTTGTTAAATCAAATTTGAAATATCTAATTTTCTTAGCAAATTCATAAGATATGAAACAATGTGATGATCCAGAATAAAATAAACAATTTTCTAAACTTGAGGAAACCATTAAATTACCTTCCAAAATGTCTTTCGGAGCTTCTACCACAGTAGTAGTGATATCATAAGCTTGGCCTTGATCCCTTGGCCTTTTCTGAGGTAAGTTCCCATGAATCTTAGGACATTCATTTGCATAATGTCTCATCTCCCTGTAGTTGTAGCATTGAACATTGGTAGTGTCTTTCTTTCCCTTACAATCACCAGCAAGATGACCTTTCTGTCTACATTTGTAGCATACTCCTTTTCCTTTTATACAGGCACCAGGGTGCTTCCTTCCACAATTATCACATGGTCGAAATTCAATTCTTCCCTTCTTCCTTATTTCCTTATTTCCTTTCCCAAAGTGTTCAACATATCTCTTCTTCTCTTAATTTTCTTTAAAGTTGTAAGACTTAGAGAATTCCTTTTCTATCTTGATATCACGTAATACAATATCTTCATATGACAAGAAGGATTGTGATAATAAATCACGATGAAGAAATGTTTTTAACACATCAAAGAAACAATCAATATTACTTCTTGGGTTACATATATAATCTGCAACATGCCTTTCTAACCTTGTAACGTTAGCCTCATACTTTTCAAAATCCTCATCCTCCTTTTGCCTCATACTGAGAAATTTACTTTCCATATCTGATCGATGGTCATGAGGAAGGTATTTCTATAAGAAAATATCTTTAAACTACCTAAATTCCATATTTTATACTTCATCATCTTCCTTTGTGTTTTGAATCAATGACCACCATTGATCAACATCTCCAGTGAGGCGATAAACTACAATGAAAACTTTTTCCCTTTAATACTCCCCAAAGCCTGCAATATTTTCTCTAGGTAACTTATCCATTACTCAGCTACCAATGGATTTGTATTCCCATTTAATGTCAGTGGCTGTTGCCTCATGAAGCGATCTAACATTGATCCTCCACACTATGGATTTGGGTGCTCCATACGGGTAAGGTTATTATTCATAACCTGAGTGAGTTGTCCCAGTATGGTGATTAGCTCATCAACACCAGTTGCATCACCAGCTCAACTATAATTATCTTGAGCAGGAGGGAAATCCCTACATGGGGTGAATGCATTGATACAATTTCCATTCCTTCAACTAGGCACCATTTCTAAACAATGGCATACACTAGATTAGTTTATGAATCAAAATACATAAATCCAAACTTCTAAAACACATAACATAAGTTGAACAGTTTATGGATATAATCCATAATCATAAAAATTCTTTCTTTGAGGAAGTATATACTCATAAACCCTTCATAATGGTTTGTAAAGAAAATGATAATTATACTAGGCATATCCCCCTAGAGTGTCGTAACCAAGAGTGCATCAAGGCCCGTTGTCGTGCACTAGTTCCCGTTCGAGTCTAGCTCAAAGTGGTGTTTTCGGGTTTTACCTCAAGTTACATCAATACCGAAGCCACCTCTACCTTCTCGTATCTATATAGGGACGTATCTCTCAGAAAACTCACAAAATCTCTACAATACCAAAATTTTAGGAAGTTCTTCTATACTAATCCTCAAAGTCCATCTTTGGTCTATGTTCTCTAATCAGAGTTTCTATAAATCTAGCTTCCAAGGTTTTTACTAAACTTCCTCAGATACCAACTGTAACGCCCCGAACCTAGTTACCCATAGTCGGTGCATTATTACATAAAATTGGCACTATCACAAGGAAATAATGTCTCGAAAGACTGATCAGTTTAGTATTATTGGAAATAAGATTCATACATAAGTTCAACTTTACAACAAGAAAAAAATACGACACAAATTTATTCCATTGGAAACATTCAAGCCTCCTAAACAATTCCTGCAAGTCACCCATAACTAACTTCTTCATATCCTGGTAAAATGAAACATAATAAAGGGGTGAGCGCAAACGCTCAGTAAGGGTAAGAAATACAGCGGAAGATAAAATAAATATTAATCATGTTGAATAATTGAAACCGCATGCCTTTACCAATAATAATCATGATTACCTTTGTGGCAGGAGTATGAGATGAGTAAATAATTCCATAATAAAACATAATCATTGGTATTCTACTAGTCGAATGACCACGTGAACCATTAATATTATTTTCATAATGAGGAAATGTATAATGTCGGACATTTTGAAACATTTTGTCAAGGCCTTGGCCAAGACGTCTAAAAAGGATTAAGGCCTCGTCCAAAACCATATATCAAAATTGGGAAAGGGTCTCGACCAATTCCACGTCTAGTTGTCTCATGAGACCTACCGATGCATTGATGAGCTATAGCGGGCTCCACCCGTCACTTACTAAGTCCAATACATTACTCATATGAAACGGTTTAAACATATCATAAACATTTGTGTAACACCCCAATATTATATGGTACACTTCTCTTTGAATAATGCAATAGCGCGTGTTGTACGAAACATCGAGTTCTAACACACACCACAACCGATCAAACTAGCCGTTATGAATAGTAATACCTACTTTTTAAAATTTTATAAATTTTATCTCTCAAAATGGACTTCATTTTTGTATTTGGAGTATCAAATTTAGCCTAAGGTAACATTTTGGTAAATTCGGATAACTTTCATATTTTGATGAATAGTGAAAATTAGTAAATTTAAATTAAAAACAACTTTTTTAATCAAAATAATTAATAGTGATAAATTATGAATTTGAGTGGTTTTAAAGTATATTTAGAATATATTTTTACCATTTAATACAATGTTGGTCATTGGACATAATTTCACAATTAAACCGAACATAAACAAGTATCAATCTTTTGATAGTTATTATATCTTAAAAACACGCTTTTTGTTTTGATAGCGGGAATTAATTTTAAATTAATTTCTGACACTTCTATGTTTTGAATTTGGAAAAATGGATTCCATATTTGGAATCGGGATGTTCAAATTGTGTAAATATGTAAATTTTATTTTTAGACATTTTGAATAATTACTTCGGTAAATATTTTATTTACCATGGTTAAAGGGTAAATCCGGTAAATAAGGGTTAAAAAATAATATTATAATAATACAAAATTACCCTAAAACGTGTCCTAACCTTATTGGTTGATACATGTTCGACCATGGGAATCTTTGGGTCAATATTGGGACCCCATGGTGCCACTTGTATGTGATAGGGACACTTTATTTTAATTAAGTTAAATGAATACAAAATGACACAAGCATATATCTTTTAGAAAAACAATTTTTACATAGGGTTATATATGTTGGATTTTAGACTATAAATATTCATTAGAAATATAAAAAGATTTCCTACATAATGATATTTTATTTATAATTTTTAGACATTATATAAGTTAATTTATTTATGACACAATGATGATGCAGTAATTACCAAAATAGTGAAAAATTAAAATAATTGATATTATAAATACCCAAATAAATATAATTTGAGACTTTTAATGAATTAAACTAATTTTTTAGGTTAATATGACATTTTAGTAATGATTTAATTAACTTTTTTAGAAGTAATAATTCTTTTATGAGTTTTAAAAAAGTGTCAAAATTGACATAAAAGAGTTTTTAAAACAAATATTATATTATTAATTGATATTAAATTCCTAAAAATCTAAGGTTCGGAAAAGAGACTTATATCATGATAGGTGTATCATTAATGGACCAATTGGGGGTCTCTTGGAGGTATATAGTAAGTTTATTAAATATATAATATAAAAATACAAAGAGACATTGTAAAATTGAAACTAATTAACTAAGAGTTAATACTTAAAGATAAGGTTAGTATAATGACCCAAACCTGTCTAAATTATATTGGTTGGGTGGTTTTTGACCTATACCCACATTAAAATTTAAATAATCCACTTTGGAGCCATTAGAAACCGAATATGAATTTATTATAAAATAATATTTCTAACTTTTCCAAAGGTGCCCCTCATCCCTCTTATAAAAGGGCACTCTCCCTTCTCATTAACTCACACCTTCAAAGCCTTTTGGTTTATGAAACTCTGCCCAAATACTCTCTCAACTTCCCTAAATTCATCCTAGAGTAATTCCTTTAGTCATAAATCCAACTTAAGGAGCCCTTTTTATCAAATCAAAAGGAAGAACCCAAAGAAGAGGTAATGATTTCACCAGCATTTTTCAAGTTCCTTTATTCTTCCACTTCTTCCGTCTTTGTTATTACCATTCTAAAATAATAACTCCAGTATCTTATATATGTTGTGATGTTATTATAAATATGGTATAACCATATCCATTATTCTATCCATCCTTTGAATAACATGTCACTATACGTGCGTACGTACGACTTACCATCTCCACGTCGTGGTGTAATTGTTATTCAATAAATTATTATTTGGATAGGTATAATAATGATGAGTAACTCATGTAAATAATAAATATAACATGATAATGATTCTGTATATATGTTATACCATCCAATTATATATTATTTTAATATCAAAAGAATGATATTGTCGCTCGTGCGTACGTACGGACTACCGTCTCCACGAACGCGATGAGATTCATTCTCCATCATATCCATTAAAGTATAATTCTCATTTGATGATTAATAATAGTATCTAAGGACTTGATATCATTCTGAATATGATTAAGATACAACCTATCCATGAAAAACACAGCTTAAGTAACAAAACATATATAATAAAATGAGTAACTTAACACCCGAAACAATGATAATACTAAGATATTATTAACAAATCAATGTTAAAAGATCATATATGATATCATATTAATATATATGATTCTTGTATAATTTAATAACAATTATTTCACCATTATACAGGAGTTTAACCTACCCCAACCAAGGAAAAGTACAAGTTAAGGGTTTATTTCACAATCTCTTCATTATCCGAGGTTGTTTATACGTAATAATCTACTGAGATCTCTTTATCATCCACATCCATGTTTCTTAAAAATGAATTTAAAAACATTTTTACTATTTACTAGAATACGGGTTAAATTTATTTATACCTTTGTTTGACTTTTTATAAGAGGTTTATAAAGGAATCTTTCCGTTGTTTTCCAAACAAGGTTCTTTTTAACCTTTTCGACAAAATTAAGGTAAGAATGTTTTTTTTAAGTTATATGGAGGGTGCGGCTATTTTCCGCCGTTATAAAATCGTCGAAGCTTTCCTTACAAGCTTATAAGAATATTTTCAAAGAAAATGTTTTATTTTAAATGATTTCAAAATATAAATAGATATTTCTCTAAAAAGAGTTTTGATTTCATCTATGTCAACATCCTTTGATGGATTTTACGCTTATTTGAAGTTGATTTATTATGATACAAAACATATATATTGTATTAAAGGTTTTGTGATATGTTTGACTATGGATGTGTTATTTTTATACCATTCACGGTTTATGGATGAAGTATTTACATTTCGTATGCTAGTTTTAATACAAATGTTTATGTTATGTTTAAACCTTTTCATATGGGAATGCATTGGACTTAATATGTGACGGGTGGAGCCCGCTATAACTCCTCGATGAATCAGTAGGTATCATGAGAAAAACTAGTGTCTTGACACAAGGCCTTGGAAAAATCTTATTTGTAGTCTTGGCATGAGGCCATGACTATGTGGTTATGATAGTCTGGCATTATGCATTCCATTATTATGAAAGTGGTTATTGATATTGCATGTGACTATTTGATTAGTAGAATATCCATGTGAATAAGTAAATGGAATTATTTCATTTTATTTTTGCCATACTATGTTGAAGTTTAAGTTTAAAAGGCTTTTGTTTTAGTTATACATTGCCATAAATGTTTATTCTTATTTATGAAAGTTTCCACTATATTGTTATACTTACTGGGCATGTGAGCTCACCCCTTTTCTATGTTTTATTTTTCCTAGTATGTGAAGAAGTAAATTATGAATGACCTACAGGGATATTATGAGGGGATAATAGTGTGGACTATGGAGACAATATGTTGTTGTAGTAGTTTTTCACTTTATGATGTAATGTAAAACTTTATGAATATATCTAGTGTTTCCAAGGCTACTAAACCAATCGGTCTTTCGAGATTTGATCTTTCTTGTGATCATGCCAATGTTATGTAATAATGCACCAAATCTGGGTAACTGGGGTCAGGGCGTTACAGTTGGTATCAGAGGAAGTTTAGCACAAACCTTGGAATCTAGATTTAGATAATCTCTGATTAGAGCACGTAGACCTAAGATGAACTTTGAAGATTAGTATAGAAGAACTTCCTAGAATTTTAGTATTGTAGAGATTTTTTGAGTTTTTCGAGCAATAGATCCCTTTCTGGATACGAGCAGATAGAGGAGGATCTGGCACAGATGTACCTAGGTGTAAAACCCGAAAACACTGCTTTGAGCTAGACTCGAACGAAAACTGGTGCACGACAACAGGCCTTGCTGCACTCTTGGTTATGACACTCCCAGGGGAAATGCTTAGGATAACTCTCATTTTCTTTACAAACCACTATGAAGGGTTACGAGTATATACTTCCTCAAAGAAATTTTTTTTATAATTATGGATTATATCCATAATTAGTTCAATTTATGTTAAGTGTTTTACAAGTATGGAATTATGTATTTTGATTCATGAACTAATCTGGTTTATGCCATTATTTAGAAATGGCACCTAGTGGAAGGAATGGAAACCGTATCAATGCACGCACTCCGTGTAGGGATTGCCCTCCTGCTCAGGATAATTATGGTGGAGCTAGTGATACAACTGGTACCGATCAGCTAATCACCATACTGGGACAACTCACTCAGGTTATGAATAATAACCTTACCCATATGGAGAACCCTGATCCATAGCTTGGAGGATCAATGTTAGATCGATTCATGAGGAAACAACCACCAATGTTCAATGGGAGTAAAAATCCCTTAGTAGCTGAGCAATGGATAAATTCCCTAGAGAAAATATTTCAGGCTTTGGGGAGTAGTGAAAGAGAAAAAGTTATCATGACAGTTTACCGCCTTACTGGAGATGCTGATCAATGGTGGTCATTGATTCAAAACACGAAGGAAGATGATGAAGTATCAAATATGGAATGGAGGGAGTTCAAATATCTGTTTTTAGAAAAATACTTTCCTCGTGACCATCGAGCAGATATGGAAAGGCAATTTCTGAGTCTGAGACAAAAGGAGGATGAGAATGTCGCAAAGTATGAGGCTAACTTTACAAGGTTAGCAAGGTATGCTGGAGATTATATAGGTAACCCAAGAAGTAAGATTGATCGTTTCTTTTATGGGTTAAAACCATTTCTCTGTCGAGCATTAGTCTCACAATCATTCTCGTCATATGAAGACATTGTCTCATGTGCTATCAATACAGAAAAGTAATTCTCTAAGTCTTATGACTTTTAAGAAAAGCAAGAAAAAAAGAGATTTTCTGATCAATCAAGGAATGGAAATAAGGGGAAGAAGGGAAAGGTTGAATATCCATCCTATGGTAAATGTGGGAAGAAACACCCCGGTACTTGCTTTAAGGGAATGTGTGTCTTTTACAAGTGTGGTGAAAAAGGCCACCAAGCTCGTGAATGCAATGGGAAGAAGGAAGCTACCAATGTTCAATGCTACAATTGCAGGGAGATGGGACATTATGCAAATTAATTTACTCAGTGTCAGGGGAACTTACCTCAGAAAAGGCCAAGGGATCAAGGCCAAGCTTATGCTATCACTACTGCTGAGGTAGAAGCTCCGAAAGACGTGGTGGCAGGTAATTTAATGGTTTCCTCAAGTTTAGAAAATGCATTATTTGATTATGGATCATCACATTGTTTCAAATATTCCCATTTTGCTAAGAAAGTTAGATATTTTCAATTTGGTTTAACAAAGGAGTTGTCAGTTAAAAATCCCAAGGGAAGTATCATTGCAACAAAGTTTGGTGAATCAGTCCCCATTAGAGCACATAAATGTTCTTTATCTGCTGATCTCATCGTCATACCTATGATTGAGTTTGATATAATCCTCGGTATGGATTGGATTTCGGATTATGATGTGAAGATTTATTGTAATAAGAAGGAGGTTACGATTTTTGATGATGATGATAAGGAACACCTTATCATTAGAGCAGAATCATCACCACCTAATTCTTATCTAGATCCACCCCCAGTAGCTCAACTAAATTCAATTATTGGGGAGGAAGAGAATGAAATGACTGTGGGTGAGGAGAGGAATGTTCAAATAGAGGATGTACCTGTTGTGAAAGAATATGTAGATGTATTTCCGGAAGATTTACCTGGACATCCTCCAGAACGAGAAGTTGAGTTTTCCATTGATTTAATTCCTAGATCAAGGCCTATATCGAATACCCCTAATAGAATGGCCACTATGGAATTAGTCGAACTAAAGAAACAACTAGAGGAATTGAGTAATAAGGGATTTATTCACCCTAGTGTTTCTCCATGGGGAGCCCTGGTTCTTTTTGTTAAAAAGAAAGATGGATCTATGAGGTTATGTATCGACTATAGGGAGATCAATGCCATAACAATAAAGAACAAGTATCCCCTACCTCACATTGATGATTTATTTGACCAACTACATGGATATCAATACTTTTCAAATATTGACCTTCGATCTAGATACCATCAGTTGTGTGTAAAGAAGGAAGACATTCCTAAGACAACATTTTGAACCAGGTACGGGCATTACGAGTCTACTGTAATGCCTTTTGGATTGACTAATGCACCCTCTGTATTCATGGATATGATGAATAGAGTTTTCAAGGAGTATCTCGATGAATTTGTGGTGGTATTTATTGATGATATCTTGGTATACTCTAAAAGCTACGAGGATCATGAAAGTCACTTGCGCATTATCCTGAAGACTCTGAGAAGACGTGAATTATATGGGAAGTTTAGCAAGTGTGAATTCTGGCTTCATGAGATTTCTTTTCTTGGCCATATTGTCTCTAAAGATGGAATCTCTGTTGATCCTTCTAAGACCAAGGCAATCCAAGAATGGCCAGCACCTACGAGTATAACTAAGGTACACAGTTTTATTGGTTTGGAAGGTTATTATCGACGTTTCGTCCAGAATTTTGCCTGATTGGCAACCCCATTAACGAAGCTCACACGTAAAGGGGTTAAATTTGTTTGGAAAAAAGAGTGTGAAGAATGTTTCGAAGAACTGAATAGAAGATTAGTCAATGCTCCTATATTGACTCTACCATCGGGGAATGATGGGTTTGTTATTTATAGCGATGCATCGAAGAAAGGACTTGGTTGTGTCCTTATGCAGAATTATAGGGTTATTGCCTATGCATCACGACAGTTGAAAATTCATGAGAAAAACTATCCTACTCATGATATTGAGTTAGCAGCTGTGATATTTGCTTTGAAGATATGGAGGCACTACCTCTATGGTGAAAAATGTGAGATTTATACTGATCACAAGAGTTTGAAGTATATTTTCTCACAAAAAGAACTCAACATGAGGGAAAGTAGATGGCTTGAATTAATCAAGGATTATGATTTCACAATACACTACCACCTGGGGAAGGCAAATAAGGTGGAAGATGCTTAGAGCAGAAAAGACCATGGAGTTTTGAAAAATATGAGAATTGAAAGGGATCCAATTTTCATGGATCTAGTGAAGATGGACATGGGAATAACCATGGAAGGTGAAACATCAATGCTTTTTCAAATGGTTGCCAAACAATCTTTACTAGAAAGAATTAAGAGTTCTTAGACTGATGATGAAGAAATTCAAAAGAAGATTAAAGCTGTGAATGATGGGAGATTGAGAGACTTTGTGTATGAAGATGGAATTTTGAAATTCGGGAAGAGACTTTGTGTTCCCGATATACCTGATCTAAAAAGGGAATTGCTGGATGATGCTCACAGTTCCAATTTCTCTAGACACCCTTGGAGCACCAAAATGTATAGAGACTTGAAGGAACATTTTTGATGGGACAACATAAAGGGGGAGATTGCTGATTTTGTGTCAAGATGTATGGTTTGTCAACAAGTGAAAGCTGAAAGGCAACAACCTGGTGGAGTATTGCAACCTCATTCCATACTGGAGTGGAAATGGGACAATATTACGATGGAATTTGTCATGGGGCTACCAAAAACTCCTAGATGGAATGATGAAATATGGGTCATTGTTGATCGTCTTACCAAGTCAGCACATTTTCTTTCTATAAGGGAAGATCTACCACTGGAACGTCTAGAAAGACTATATATTGATGAAGTTGTGAGACTTCATGGAGTACCCCTATCGATTGTTTCTGATCGTGATCCCTGTTTTACTTCATGATTCTGGAAAAGTCTTCAGAAAGCCTTGGATACTAATCTTCATTTGAGCACTGCCTACCACCCTCAAACAGATGGACAATCAGAACGAACTATTCAAACCTTAGAAGACATGTGGAGATCCTGCTCATTTGACTTTCAGGGTATGTGGGATCAATATTTACCTCTGGTAGAATTTTCCTATAATAATAGCTTCCATTCGAGTATTCAGATGGCACCATATGAAGCGTTATACGGAAAGAGATGTCGTACACCAACCTGTTGGGATGAAGTTGGTGAAAGAAAACTTGTAGGCCCAGAACTGGTGGAGGAAACGATGGAAAAGGTGAAGGTAATCCAAAATCACATCAAAGCAGCTCAAAGTAGGTAGAAGATCTATGCCGATAATCGAAGGAAGGATTTGGAATTTCAAGTTGGTGATCATGTTTTCCTAAAGGTATCTCCATGGAAGGGAGTCATACGTTTTGGTAAGAAAGGTAAATTGAGTCCCAGGTACATCAGACCTTTCGAAATTCTAGAACGAATTGGGCCTGTAGCTTACCGATTGGCAATGCCGCCAAGTCTCTCCAAAGTTCACGATGTGTTCCACGTATCTCTATTGAGGAAATACATGCTTGACCCAACTCATGTAATCACCTATGAGGAATTAGAACTGGAAACCGATCTGTCTTATTGTGAAGAGCCCGTCAGGATTCTTGATACGAGAGAACAAGTACTGAGAAACCGGACAACTCGTCTGGTAAAAGTCTTATGGAGAAACCATAAGATGGATGAGGCAACGTGGGAACCCGAGGAATTTATCATGAAGAGCCACCCGAGTCTTTTCATGCGGTAGTATTCTAGAAATTTTGAGGACGAAATTATTTGAAGGAGGGGAGAATGTAACACCCCAAGCTTCTACGGTACACTTCTCTTTGAATAATGCAATAGCGTGTGTTGTACGCAACATCGAGTTCTAACACACATCACAACCGATCAAACTAGCCGTTATGAATAGTAATACCTACTTTTTAAAATTTTAGAAATTTTATCTCTCAAAATGGAATTCATTTTTGGATTCGGAGTATCGAATTTAGCCTAAGGTGAAATTTTGGTACTTTTCGGATAACTTTCATATTTTGATGAATAGTGAAAATTACTAAATTTTAATTAAAAACAACTTTTTAAATCAAAATAATTAATATTGATAAATTATGCATTTGAGTGTTTTTAAAGTATATTTATAATATATTTTTACCATTTAATACAATTTTGGTCATTGGACATAATTTCACAATTAAACCAAACATAAACAAGTATCAATCTTTTGATAGTTATTATATCTTAAAAACACGCTTTTTGTTTTGACAGCGGGAATTAATTTTAAATTAATTTCTTCCACTTCTGTGTTTTGAATTTGGAAAAAATGGATTCCGTATTTGGAATCAGGATGTTCAAATTGTGTAAATAGGTAACTTTTATTTTTAGACATTTTGAATAATTACTTCGATAAATATTTTATTTACCATGGTTAAAGGGTAAATCTGGTAAATAAGGGTTTAAAAATAATATTATAATAATAAAAAATTACCCTCAAACGTGTCCTAAAATTATTGGTTGATACATGTTCGACCATGGTCATCTTTGGGTAAATTTTGGGACCCCATGGTGCCACTTGTAAGTGATAGGGACACTTTATTTTAATTAAGTTAAAATGAATACAAAATGACACAAGCATATATATTTTAGAAAAACAATTTTTACATAGGGTTATATATGTTGGATTTTAGACTATAAATATTCATTAGAAAGATAAATAGATTTAATACATAATTATATTTTATTTATAATTTTTAGACATTATATAAATTAATTTATTTATGACACAATGATGATACAGTAATTACAATAATAGTGAAAAATTAAAATAATTGATATTATAAATACCCAAATAAATATAATTTGAGACTTTTAATGAATTAAACTAATTTTATAGGATACTATTACATGTTAGTAATGATTTAATCAACTTTTTTAGAAGTAATAATTCTGTTATGAGTTTTAAAAAAATCAACTATTGAATAGTGTCAAAATTGACATAAAAGAGTTTTTAAAACAAATATTATATTATTAATTGATATTAAATTCCTAAAAATCTAAGGTTAGTCCAAGAGACTTATATCATGATAGGTTTATCTTTAATGGACCACTTGGGTGTCTCTTGGAGGTATATAGAAAGTTTAGTAACTATATAATATAAAAATACAATGAGACATTGTAAAAGTGAAACTAATTAATTAAGAGTTGATACTTAAAGATAAGGTTATTATAATGACCCAAACCTGTCTAAATTCTATTGGTTGGGTGGTTTTAGACCTATACCCACATTAATATTTAAATAATCCACTTTTGATCCATTATAAACCGAAAAAAAATTTATTATAAAATAATATTTCTAACTTTTCCAAAGGTGCCCCTCACCCCTCTTATAAAAGGTCACTCTCCCTTCTCATTAACTCACACCTTCAAAGCTTTTTTGTTTGGCCAAAATCTGCCCAAATACTCTCTCAACTTCCCTAAATTCATCCTAGAGGCCTTCCTTTAGTCAGAAATCCAACTTAAGGATCCCTTTTGATCAAATCAAAAGGAAGAACCCAAAGAAGAGGTAATGATTTCACCACCCTTTTTCAAGTTCCTTTCTTCTTCCACTTCTTCCTTATTTGTTATTACCATTATAAAATAATAACTCCAGTATCATATATATGATGTGATTTTATTATAAATATGGTACAACCATATTCATTATTCTATCCATCCTTTGAATAACATGTCACCATACGTGCGTACGTACGGCTTACCGTCTCTACATCGTGGTGTAATTGTTATTCAATAAATTATTATTTCGATGGGTATAATAATGATGAGTAAATCATGTAAATAATAAATATAACATGATAATTATTCTTTATATATGTTATACCATCCAATTATATATTATTTTAATATCAAAAGAATGATATTGTCGCTCGTGCGTACGTACGGACTACCGTCTCCACGAACGCGATGAGATTAATTATCCATCATATCCATTCAAGTATAATTCTCATTTTATGATTATTAATAGTATCTAAAGACTTGATATCATTTTGGATATGATTAAGATACAACTTATCCATGACAAACACAGCTTACGTAACAAAACATATAAAAGAAAACGAGTAAGTTAACACCCGAAACAACGATAATACTAAGATATTATTAACAAATAAATGTTAAAAGATCATATATGATATCATATTAATATATATGATTCTTGTATAATTTAATAACAATTATTTCACCATTATACAGGAGTTTAACCTACCCCAACCAAGGAAAAGTACAAGTTAAGGGTTTATTTCGCAATCTCTTCATTATCTGAGGTTGTTTTTACGTAATAATCTACTGGGATCTCTTTATCATCCACATCCATGTTTCTTAAAAATGAATTTCAAAACATTTTTACTATTTACTAAAATATGGGTTAAAGTCATTTGTACCCTTCTTTGAATTTTTATAAGTGTTTTATAAAGGAATCTTTCCGTCATTTTCCAAATAAGGTGCTTTTTAACCTTTTCGACAAAATTAAGGTAAGAATGTTTTTTAACTTATACGGCGGGTGCGACTATTTTCTGCCGTTATAAAATCGTCGAAGCTTCCCTTACATGCTTATAAGAATATTTTCAAAGAAATTTTTTTATTTTAAATGATTTCAAAATATAAAGAGATATTTCACTAAAAAGAGTTTTGATTTCATCTATGTCAACATCCTTTGATGGATTTTACGCTTATTTGAAGTTGATTTATTATGATACAAAACTTCTATATTGTATTGAAGGTTTTGTGATATTTTTGACTGTGGATGTGTTATTTTTATACCATTCATGGTTTATGGATGAAGTATTTACATTTTTATGCTAGTTTTAATACGAATGTTTATGTTATGTTTAAACCTTTTCATATGGGAATGCATTGGACTTACTATGTGACGGGTGGAGCCCGCTATAGCTCCTCGATGCATCGGTAGGTCTCATGAGACAAACTAGTGTCTTGGAACAAGGACTTGGCAAAATCTTATTTGTAGTCTTGGCACGAGGCCTTGGCTATGTGGTTATGATAGTCTGTCATTATGCATTCCATCATTATAAAAGTGGTTATTGATATTTCATGTGATTATTCGATTAGTAGAATATCCATTTGAATAAGTAAATGTCATTATTTCATTTTATTTTTGCCATACTATGTTGAAGTTGAAGTTTAAAAGGCTTTTGTTTTAGTTATACATTGCCATAAATGTTTATTCTTATTTATGAAGGTTTCCGCTATATTTTTATCCTTACTGGGCATTTGTGCTCACCCCTTTTCTATGTTTTATTTTTCCCAGGATGTGAAGAAGTAAATTATGAATGACCTGCAGGGATATTATGAGGGGATAATAGTGTGGACTATGGAGACAATATGTTGTTGTATTAGTTTTTCAGTTTATGATGTAATGTAAAACATTATGAATATATCTAGTGTTTCCAAGGCTACTAAACCAATCTGTCTTTCGAGATTTGATCTTTCTTCTGAACATGCCAATGTTATGTAATAATGCACCGACTCTGGGTAATTAGGGTCGGGGCGTTACAATTTTTATTAGAACTAGCATATGAAATGTCAACAATTTAACCATAAACAATGAATGGTATAAAAATAGCACATCCACAGTCAAAAATATCACAAAACCTTAAATAAAATATGGATGTTTTGTATCATAATAAATCAACTTCAAATAAACTTAAAATCCATCAAAGTATAATGACATAGATGGAATAAAAACCCTTTTTAGAGAAATATATCTTTCTATTTTGAAATCATTTAAGAGTCACATAATTATAATGAAAAAATTTATTTTGAAAATATTCTTATAAGATTTTAAGGGAAGATTTGATGTTGTTATAATGGAAGAAAATAGCCCCACCCTCCGTATAAGTTAAAAAAAAACATTCTTACCTTAAATTTGTCGAAAAGGTCAAAAAGTACCTTGTTTGGAAAATGATGGAAAGATTCCTTTCCCAACACATAAGGGTATAAATGACTTTAACCCATTGTCTAGTAAATAGTAAAAATCTTTTAAAATACATTTTTAAGAAACTTGGATGTGGATGATAAAGAGGCCCTAGTAGATGAGTACGTATAAAAAACCTCAGATAATATAGATATTGTGAAATTAAACCATACCTTGTACTTTTCCTTGATTGAGGGAAGGTTAACCTCCTGTATAATAGTTAAATAATTGTTATTAAATTATAAAAGAATCATATAAATAAATATTATATCATATATTATCTTTTAATATTGCTTTGTTAATAATATTTTTGTATTATCATTGTTTCAGGTGGTCACTTACTCGTTTTCTTTTATATGTTTTGTTACATAATCCGTGTTTGTTATCCATAGTTTGTATCTTATTCATATCCAGAATGATATCAAGTCCTTAAAAATTATTTTTAATCATCAAATGAAATTATTCTTGAATGGATACGATGGGGAATGAATCTCATCGCGTTCGTGGAGACGGTAGTCCGTACGTACGCACAAACGCTACTTCCATTTCATTTTTCATTTTAAAAGGAATCAAAACCAAATGATACATAGGTATATTATTATTCCAGTATAATATAATATCTTATATATGTTACTTAAGTTCATTAACACCATCCTTTATATGTTCCATGTATGGTATGAACGAGTCATATCACTTTGAGGGGGCGGTAGTCCACACTTCCTCAAATAAAATTATCATATATATATATACAACATAAAAAGAATAATGGTATTCTATAAAATATAATTAAAGAAGATTATATATAAAATAAATATCATAAATATCATATTTAATTATGGTACCATCATAATGGCCACCATGAGAGGTGGTAGGAGATAATTGAAAAATCATCGTTTCGTGAGGCGTTTGGTTGCCATCCACATAAATATTATTTTTTTCACCCATTAGATGGAGGTGTGTGTAAATTTAGTTCGAATACTTCTCATAACAATATCCTTGTATATTGAGTATACTGGTGCTGTTATAAAAGAAAAGAATAAGAAGAGTTTATGGGTTGGATAAGTAAAATAAAATAAAAGAAGCCAAGAGAAATCGTTACCTTTAATTTGGGTAACTCCCTTTGGTTTGAACCAAAAAAGGACTCTTGAAGTGCCTTATGCCTAAGGTAAGGCTTCTGGGAGGAGGATAGAGATGTAGGGAGCTTAATTAGGGAGAGTTTGGACGAGCCAAAAGGCTTGAGGGGTGTGAGGAACTGGTTAGAAGTGGTGTCCTTTTATAAGGGGGAGGAGAGGCTCTTTAGGAAAGATTGAAAATATTATTTTATTATATAATTATATTCGGTTTCTAAAGGTCCAAAACTCATTAAAGTTGAAGATAAGATGTCTCATGATCTAAATGAAATCATCCAATAAAAATTGGACAGGTTTTGGGTATTATTTTAGTCTTTATAATCTTATTTATTTAAATCATTTATTAATGAGGTAAACACTACATCATTATGGTGTCATAAATAATTTAGTTTATTAGATTTATAAAAATTATAAAAAAATACCATGATGTAGGAACTTTTTTTAGCTTTCTAATTAATATTTATAGTTGAAAATATAACATATATAACCCTGTGTAAAAATTGTTTTTCTAAAAGCTATATGATTATGTCATTTTTGTATTACTTTAACCTAATTAATATAAAGTGTCATTATCACTTACAAGTGGCTCCATGGGGTCCCAAAATCAACCCGAAGATGCCCATGGTCGGGAATGTATCAACCAATATGGTAAGGACACGTTTTAGGGTAATTTAGTATTATTATAATATTATTTTTTACCCTTATTTACAAAATTTACCCTTTAACCATGGTAAATAAAATATTTACCAAAGTAATTATTCAAACTTTCTAAAAATAAAAGTTACCTATTTACAAAATTTGGACCTCCTGATTATAAATATGGATTCCATTTTTCTAAATTCAAAACACAGAAGTGGAAGAAATTAATTTAAAAATAATTCCCATTGTCAAAACGAAGAGCATGTTTTTAAGAAATAATAATTATCAAAAGATTGACACTTGTTTATGTCTAGTTTAAATGTGAAATTATGTCCAATGACCAAAATTAGATTAAATGGTAAAAATATATTCTAACTATAATTTAAAACCCCTCAATAGTATAATTTATCACTATAAATTATTTGGATTGAAAAAGTTGTTTTTAATTAAAGTTTAGTATTTTTCACTATTCATCAAAAATTGGAAGTTCTCAGAAAAATACCAAAAATTCACCCTAGGATAATTTCGATATTCCGAATCCAAAAATGAAGCCCATCTTGAAAGATAAAATTTATAAAATTTCAAAAAGTATGTATTACTATTCATAATGACTAGTTTGATTGGTTGTGGTGTGTGTTAGAACTCGAAGTTGCATACCACACATGCTATTGTATTATTCAAAGAGAAGCGTACCATGGAAGCTTGGGGTGTTACATTCTACCCTCATTCAAATAATTTATTCCTAAAAATTTCTAGAATATTACTGCATAAAAAGACTCGAGTGGTTCTGCATCATAAGTTCCTCGAGTTCCCACATTGCTTTATCCATCTTATGGTTTCTCCATAGAACTTATACCAGACAAGTCATCCGGTTTCTCAGCACTTGTTCTCTGGTATCAAGAATCCTAATGGGATCTTCCTAATAAGAAAGATTTGGTTCTAGTTATACTTCCTCATATGTGAGTACATGCGTTGGGTCAGGTATGTATTTTCTCAACAGCGATACGTGGAACACATCGTGATATTGGGAGAGATTTGGCGGCATTTCCAAACGATAAGCTACAGTCCCAATTTGTTCTGGAATTTAGAAAGGTCCGATGTACCTGGGACTCAATTTACCTTTCTTACTGAAACGTATAACTCCCTTCCCTGGAGATAATTTCAAGAAAACATGATCTCCTACCTGAAATTCCAAATCCTTCCTTCGGTTATCGGCATAGCTCTTCTTCCTACATTGAGCTTCTTTGATGTGGCTTTGGATTACCTTGAACTTTTCCATCATTTCCTCCACCAGTTCTAGGCCTATGAGTTCTCTTTAACCAACATCATCCCAACAGGTTGGTGTGCGACATCTCTTTCCGTATAACGCTTCATACGGTGCCATCCGAATACTTGAATGGAAGATATTAGTATAGGAAAATTCTACCAGAGGTAAATATTGATCCCACATACCCTGAAAGTCAAGTGAGAAAGATCCCAACATGTCATCTAAGGTTTGAATAGACCGTTCTGATTGTCAATCAGTTTGAGGGTGGTAGGCAGTGCTCAAACGAAGTTCAGTATCCAAGGAATTCTGAAGACTCTTCCAGAATCTTGAAGTAAAATGGGGATCACGATCAGAAACAATCAATAGGGGTACTCCATAAAGTCTCACAACTTCATTAATATATAGTCTTTCTAGACGTTCAAGTGGTAGATCTTCTCTTATAGAAAGAAAATGTGATGACTTGGTAAGAAGATGAACAATGACTCATATTGCATCGTTTCTTCTAGGAGTCATTGGTAGTGCCATGACAAAGTCCATCATAATATTTTCCCATTTCCACTCAGGTATGGGAAGAGGTTGCATGACTCCTCTAGGTTGTTTCCTTCTAGATTTAACTTGTTGAAAAACCATACATCTTTACACAAAATCAGAAATCTCCCTCTTCATGTGGTCCCACGAAAAATGTTCCTTCAAATCTCTATACATTTTTGTGATCCTAGGGTGTATAGATAAATTGGAACTATGAGCATTGTCCAACAATTCCTTTTTTAGATTAGGTATATCGGGAACACAAAGTCTCTTACCAAATTTTAAAATTCCATCTTCATACACAATGTCACTTAATCTACCATCATTCATAGCTTTAATCTTCTTTTGAAAATCTTTATCATCGGTCTGAGAACTATTTATACTTTCTAGTAAAGATGGTTTGGAAGCCATTTGAAAAAGTATTGATGTTTCACCTTCCATGGTTATTCCCATATCCAACTTTACTATATCCATGAAAATTGGATCCCTTTAAACTCTCATTTTGTTCAAAACTCCATGATCCTTTCTTCTCAAAGCATCTGCCACCTTATTTTTCTTCCCTGTGTGGTAGTGTATCATGCAATCATTATCCTTGAGTAGTTCAAGCCATCGCCTTTGCCTCATGTTGATTTATTTCTGTGAGAAAATATACTTCAAACTCTTGTGATCAGTATAAATCTCACATTTCTCTCCATAGAGATAGTGTCTCCAAATCTTCAATGAAAATATTATAGCTGATAACTCAAGATCATGAGTAGGATAGTTTTGCTCAGGATTTTTTAGTTGTCATGATGCATAGGCAATAACCCTATCATTCTGCATAAGGACACAACCAAGTCCTTTCTTTGATGCATCACTATAAATAACGAACCCATCATTCCCCGATGGTAGAGTCAATATCGGAGCATTGACTAATATTGTCTTCAGTTCTTTAAAACATTCTTCACACTCTTTTGTCCAAACAAATTTAGCCCCTTTTCTTGTGATCTCCATTAATGGGTTAGCCAATCAGGCAAAATTATAGACGAAACGTCGATAATAACCTGCTAACCCAATAAAACTATGTACCTTGGTAATACCCATTGGTGCTGACCTTTCTTGAATTGCCTTGGTCTTAGAAGGATCAATGGAAATTCCATCCTTAGAGACAATATGGCCAAGAAAATAAATCTTTTGAATCTAGAATTCACACTTGCTAAACTTACCATATAATTCATGTCTTCTAAGAGTCTTCAGGATAATGCACATGTGATTTTCATGATCTTCATAGCTTTTAGAGTATACCAAGATATCATCAATAAATACCACTAAAAAATCATCGAGATATTCCTTTAAAATTATGTTCATTAGATCCATGAAGACAGAGGGTGCATTAGTCAATCCAAAAGGCATTACTATAAACTCGTAATGCCCGTACCTAGTTTGAAATGCTGTCTTCAGAATGTCTTCCTTCTTCACACACAACTGATGGAATCCATATCGAAGGTCAATCTTTGAAAAATATTGAGATCCATGCAGTTGGTCAAATAAATCATCAATTCAAGGTAGGGTATACTTGTTCTTTATTGTTATAGCATTGATCTCCCTATAGTCAATGCACAATCTCATAGATCCTTCTTTGTTTTTAACAAAAAGAATAGGGGATCCCCATGGAGAAACACTAGGGAGAATAAATCCCTTATTACTCAATTACTCTAGTTTTTTCTTTAGTTCCACTAATTCCACATTGGCCATTCTATAAGGGGTCTTCGATATAGGCCTTGAACTAGGAATTAAATCAATAGAAAACTCAATTTCTCGTTCTGGAGAATGTCCAAGTAAATCCTCTTGAAAAACATCAACATATTCTTTCACAATAGGTACATCCTCTATTTGAACATTCCTTTCCTCACCCACAGTTATTTCATTCTCTTCATTCCCAATAATGGAATTTAGTTGAGCTATTGGGGGTGGATCTAGATAAGAATTAGGCGGTGACAATTCTGATCTAAAGATAAGGTGTTCCTTATCATCATCATCAAAAAACATAACCTCCTTATTCTTACAAGAAATATTTCCATCATGGTACAAAATTTAATCCATACTGAGGATTATATCAAATTCAATCATAGGTATGACAATGATATCAATAGATAAAGAACATTTATATGCTTTAATGGTAATGGATTCACAAAACATTGTTACAATGATACTTCCCTTAGGAGTTTTGACTGAAAACTCCCTTGTTAAATCAAATTGGAAATATCTAATTTTCATTGAAAATTGGGAAGATATTAAACAATGTGATGATCCAGAATCAAATAATGCATTTTCTAAACTTGAGGAAACCATTAAATTACCTTCCACAACGTCCTTCGGAGCTTCTACCTCAGCAGTAGTGATATCATAACCATGGAATTGATCCCTTGGCCTTTTCTGAGTTAAGTTCCACTGACGCTTAGAACATTCATTTTCATAATGTCCCATATCCCTGTAGTTGTATCATTGAACATTGGTAGTGTATTTCTTTCCCTTAAAATCACCAGCAAGATGGCGTTTCTGTCCACATTTGTAGCATACTCATTTTACTTTTATATAGGCACCAGGGTGCTTCCTTACACAATTATCACATGGTGCAAAATTCAATTCTTCCCTTCTTCCCTGTTTCCTTATTTCCTTTTCTAGAGTGTTCAACAAATATCTTCTTCTTTTTCTTTGCTTTAAAGTCGTAAGACTTAGGGAATTTTTTTCTTCCTTGATAGCACATGATACAATATCTTCGTATGATGAGAAGGATTGCGATACTAAATCTCGATGGAGAAATGGTTTTAACACATCAAAGAAATGATCAATATTACTTCTTGGGTTACGTATATCATCTGTAGCATGCCTTTCTAACATTGTAAAGTTATCCTCATACTTTGGAACATTCTCATCCTCCTTTTTCCTTAGACTGAGAAATTGCCTTTCCATATCTGCTCGATGGTCACGAGGAAAGTATTTCTCTAATAAAATCTCTTTGAACTCCATCTATTCCATATTTTATACTTCATAATCTTCCTTTGTGTTTTGAATCATTTACCACCATTGATCAACATCCCCAGTGAGGCGATAAACTGCTATGAAAACTTTTTCCCTTTCACTACTCCCCAATGCCTGAAATATTTTCTCTAGGGAACTTATCCATTGCTCAGCTACCAATGGATTTGTATTCCCATTTAATTTCAGCGGTTGTTTCCTTATGAAGCGATCTAACATTGATCCTCTACATTGTGGATCTGGGTGTTCCATACGTGTAAGGTTATTATTCATAACCTAAGTGAGTTGTCCCAATATGATGATTAGCTGATCAACACCAGTTGCATCACCAGCTCCACTATAATTATCTTCAGTAGGAGGGAAATCCCTACATGGGGTGCATGCATTAATACCGTTTCAATTCCTTCCACTAGGCGCTATTTCTAAACAACGGAATACACTATATTAGTTTATGAATCTCAATACATAAATCCAAACTTGTAAAACACTTAACATAAGTTGAACAATTTATGAATATTATCCATAATCATAAAAATGCTTTCTTTGAGGAAGTATACACACATAAAACCTTCTTAATGGTTTGTAATGAAAATGAGAATTATCCTAGGCATATCCCCCAGGAGTTTCGTAACCAAGAGTGCAGCAAGGCTCGTTATCATGCACCAGTTCCCGTTTAAGTCTAGCTTAAAGCGGGTTTTTCAGGTTTTACCCCAAGGTACATCTGTACCAAAGCCACCTCTACCTGCTTGTATCCAAACAGGGATGTATCACTCAAAAAACTCACAAAATCTCTACAATATAAAAATTCTAGGAAGTTCTTCTATACTAATCCTCAAAGTCCATCTTAGGTCTATGTGCTCTAATAAGAGTTTATCTAAATCTTACTTCCAAGGTTTGTACTAAAATTCCTCTGATACCAACTGTAACGCCCTGACCCCAGTTACCCAGAGTCGGTGCATAATTACATAACATTGGCATGGACACAAGGAAATCATGTCTCAAAAGACCGATCAGTTTAGTATTATTGGAAACAAGATTCATACATAAGTTCATCTTTATAACTTGAAAATAAATACAACATGAATTTATTCCATTGGAAACATCCAAGCCTCCTAAATAATTACTGAAAGTCACTCATAACTAACTTATTCATATCCTGGGAAAATGAAACATAAGAAAGGGGTGAGCTTAAATGCTCCGTAAGGGTAAGAAATACAGCATAAGATAACATAAATATTAAGCATGATGAATAATTGAAACCACATGCCTTTACCAATAATAAAAATGATTACTTTTATGGAAGGAGTATGAGATGAGTAAATAATTCAATAATAAAACATAATAATTGGTATTTTAATAGTTGAATGACCACATGAACCAATAATATTATTTTCATAATGAAAAAATGTATAATTCCGGACATTCTGAAACATTTTTTCAAGGCCTTGGACAATATGTATAAAAAATGATTAAGGACTCGGCCAAAAACATATATCAAAATTGGGAAAGGGCCTTGGACAGTTCCACATCTAGTTGTCTCATGAGACCTACTGATGCATTGAGGAGCTATAGCAGGCTCCACCTGTCACTTACTAAGTCCAATACATTCCTCATATGAAACGGTTTAAACATATCATAAACATTCGTATTAAAACTAGCATACGAAATGTCAATACTTTAACCATAAAAAATGAATGGTATAAAAATAGCACACCCATAGTAAAAAATATCACAAAAACTTCAATACAATATGGAAGTTTTGTATCATAATAAATCAACTTCAAATAATCTTAAAATCCATCAAAGGTTGTTGACATAGATGGAATTAAACCTATTTTAGGGAAATATCTCTTTCTATTTTGAAATCATTTAAGAGTCAAATAATTATAAAGAATACATTTATTATTAAAATATACTTATCAGCTTGTAAGGGAAGCTTTGACGATGTTATAATGTCATAAAATAGCTACACCCGCCATATAAGTTAAAAAAACATTCTTACCTTAAATTTGTCGAAAAGGTCAAAAAGTAACTTGTTTGGAAAATGACGGAAAGATTCCTTTCAAAAAAAATAAGGGTATAAATGACTTTAACCCATTTTCTAGTAAATAGTAAAAATGTTTTGAAATACATATTTAAGAAACATGGATGTGGATGATAAAGAGGTCCCAGTAGATGATTACGTATAAACAACTTCAGATAATATAGAGATTGTGAAATTAACCCTTACCTTGTAATTTTCCTTTTTCGAGGATAGGTTAAACTCCTGTATAATAGTTAAATAATTGTTATTAAAATATACAAGAATCATATACATAAATATGATATCATATATGATCTTTTAATATTTCTTTGTTAATAATATTTTAGTATTATCGTCGTTTTGGGTGTTCACTTACTCGTTTTATTTTATATGTTTTGTTACATAAGCCATGTTTGTTATCCATAGGTTGTATCTTATTCATCTCTATAATTATATCAAGTCATTAAAAATTATTTTTAATCATCAAATGTAATTATTCTTGAATGGATATGATGGGGAATGAATCTCATCGCGTTCGTGGAGACGGTAGTCCGTACGTACGCACGAACGCTACTTCCATTTCATTTTTAATTTTAAAAGGAATAAACAAAAAATGATACATAGGTATATTATTATTAAAATATAATATAATATCTTATATATTTTACTTAAGTTCATTTACTCCATCCTTTATACGTTCCAAGTATGGTATGAACGAGTCATATCACTTTGAGGGGGCGGTAGTCCACACTTCCTCAAATGAAATTATCGTATATATATACAACATGAAATGAATAATGGTTTGCTATAAAATGGAATTAAAGAAGCTTATATATAAAATAAATATCATTAATATCATATTTAATTATAGTTTCATCATAATGGACACCATGAGAGGTGGTAGGAGATAATTAAACAATCATCGTTTTTTGAGACGTTTGGTTGCCATCCACAGAAACACTATGTTATTCACCCATTAGATGGAGGTGTGTGTAAGTTTAGTTTGAATAATTATCATAACAATATCCTAGTATACTGATTATACTGTTTTTGTTACAAAAGAAAAGAATAATAATATTTTAGGGGTTGGATAAGTAAAATAAAATAAAATAAGCTAAGAGAAATCGTTACCTTTAATTTGGGTAACTCTCTTTGGTTTGAACAAAAAAGAACTCTTGAAGTGCCTTATTCCTAAGGTAAGGCTTCTAGGAGGAGGATATTGATGTAGGGAGATTAATTGGGTAGAGGTTGGATGATCCAAAAGGCCTGAGAGGGGTGAGGAATTGGTTAGAAGTGGTGTCCTTTTATAAGGGGGAGGAGGGGCTCTTTAGGAAATATTAAAAATATTATTTTATTATATAATTATATTCGGTTTCTAAAGGTCCAAAACTAATGAAAGTTGAAGATAAGATGACTAATGATCGAAATTAAATCATCCAATAAGAATTGGATAGGTTTTGTTTATTATTTTAGTCTTTATAATCTTATTTATTTAAATCATTTATTAATGAGGTAAAGACTACATCATTATTGTGTCATAAATAATTTAGTTTATTAGATGTATAAAAATTATATAAAAATACCATGATGTAGGAAATATTTTTATCTTTCCAATGAATCTTTATAGTCTAAAATATAATATATATAACCCTATTTAAATTTTTGTTTCTAAAAGATATATGCTATTGTCATTTTTGTATTTACTTTAACTTAATTAATATAAAGTGTCATTATCACTTACAAGTGGCTCCATGGGGTCCTAAAATCGACCCAAAGATGCCCATGGTTGGAAATGTATGAACCAATAGGGTAAGGAAACGTTTTAGGGTAATTTAGTATTATTATAAAATTATTTTTTTACCCTTATTTACCGTATTTACCCTTTAACCATGGTAAATAAAATATTTACCGAAGTAATTATTCAAAATGTCTAAAAATAAAAGTTACCTATTTACACAATTTAGACCTCGTGATTATAAATATGGAATCCGTTTTTCTAAATTCAAAATAGAGAAGTGGAATAAATTATTTTAAAAATAATTCCCGTTTTCAAAACAAAAAGTGTGTTTTTAAGAAATAATAACTATTAAAAGATTGACACTTGTCTATGTTTAATTTAAGTGTGAAATTACGTCTAATGAACAAAATTGGATTAAATGGTAAAAATATATTCTAAATATAATTTAAAACCAATCAATAGTATAATTTATCACTATAAATTATTTGGATTGAAAATGTTGTTTTTAATTAAAGTTTAGTATTTTTCACTATTCATCAAAAATTGAAAGTTCTCAGAAAAATACCAAAAATTCACCCTAGGTTAATTTTGATATTCCGAATCCAAAAATGAAGTCCATTTTGAAATATAATATTTAAAAAATTTCAAAAATTGGGTATTTCTATTCATAACCTCTAGTTTGATTGGTTGTGGTGTGTGTTAGAACTCGAAGTTGCGTACAACAGACGCTATTGTATTATTCAAAGAGAAGCGTATCGTGGAAGCTTGGGGTGTTACAAAAATAAAATAAAGTCATATAATCACTATAAATATTAAATTATAAGAAAAAACATAATATTTTGGAGAGATCAATAATTTAACTTCATTATTAGATATTTAATCATAAATAATCCCAGTAAAAAAGTGTTTGTAAAATAAAACCCTTACCACAATTTAATATTTCTTTGTAATCACTATAAAATCTTAAATAAAAAATTTAAATTTTATTATAATTATAAAATAGAACCATAATAATAACTATAATTCCATATATGAATTAATTATAGTATCTTATCACCCGTTCATTAATAAACTTTCATTATCACCATCATTTTGCGTGTTAACTTCTTTTTTTTCATGTATGTTTTGGTTTTAAGGTTATGTTATATACACATAAATCAGGGTACCTTCATATCCAAAATCTTAATCCAAATATAAATATAATATATATTCATTATGTATATAATTATAACCATCCATATAAAGAATTTATAAAAAATGAATTATATCACTACATGGATATGATAGTCCATACGTACATACAAGTATTGTTTCAATTCTTTGATCGATGAAAAAAATAAAGGTAAATATTAATTAAAAAAACATAATTATAACACAAATATTATATATAAAAATTAAATATATAATAATAACCAACTATTAATAATGTTTGTGGGAAATGAATCACATTTCCACATAGAGGCAATAGTTCACACATATGCATGGGAGATAATTTCATCTCTCATTTGATTGAGAATAAGCGGTAAATGGGTTTTACATCACCATAATAAAATATAAATAAATTTATGGTACTTAATTTATCATGTTTTTTTGGATAAAATAGTTTTAATGAAGCATAAGAAGAAATAAAATTGAATGATCTTGGTTTAGATCTATACCTCTTCTTTGAGAGACCTCCATTGGCTTACACCTTAAGCCTTTATATATTAGTCTTAGGAGAAAAAAATATATATGATGAAGGGAATGATTTTATAATGGTTTTTAGTAGGGATTTATGATCTAGAATCCTCCAATATTGTGAATAAAGGAGGTCAAGAGGTTCCCTTTTATAAGTGATGGGAGGGACACACATGGAATTTCATAAAATATTTCAATTATATAAGGTTAATTTCATGGGAAAGTGACTCTAAATAGACAAGTATTTAACATTATTATTAGATAATGTTTAAATATATTAAAAAAATTCTTATTTGGGTGGAAATCCTACCCTTGTATCTTGGTTTAACCCTCCAGTAAACATGTTTTAACCTTAACCATGATAAAAAATGTTACTATTTTTACAATTCACCATAATAAAAAATTAAGTTGAAATATTGGATTATATGAATTATGATGATTGACAATATTGAATCCTTTTACTATATTTAAATTATATAAGTGGTGGAATTTAATTTTAAATAATGGTGCAACCCGCAACAAAAACCCATTTTAGAAAAATGAATCTTTAAACATAAAAATAATTTACTTACATTCATTTCCTTGTAAAAACCATAAAATTTATGTTAAAATATATGATTGAATATAAAATATATAAATTTCATTAAAATAATTTATCAATTAATATTAATTTATTTTATTATTATAATAATACATTTCACACATAAAAACAGTTTTTATAAAAATTTGTTTCAAGCCCAAAAATAAAATTATACCAAAATAAAGTGTAATGATGATTCTTATGTAATTAATTATATTATTTATAATTGAATGATAATTATGTTAATCTAGGATCAAATTCAAAATATAAGGGATCTTTTACTTAAAAATAAGGGATATTTTTTACAAAAAATTCTATTTTTTATTATTCATCGAAAAATAAATATTCTTTGAAAAATAATAAAAATTAAACCTTAGATAATGTTGGTATTTTTACGACCCAACCCATACTAGAGCTTGAGCTGAAATTACCCCAAGCCTGCCTCAATAGGCTAGGGGATGGAGACTAGTGCTGAAGGAATAACTAACATAGGATGCCTTTTGTTAAATACCCCCCCACACACACATCCGTCCCAATGCAGAAGTGAAGTGGAAAGCGTAAAAGATGAAAAAACTAGGGAAAAAACCATGCATGTTAAAACCTATAGGCAGTACAAAGTACATTAGTGTAAACTAAAAAATAAAGGGAAAAAATACACACCCAACCAAAAAATATGTCCCAAAATGAAAAAACTAGAATGTAAAATGCCGAGAGAGACTGGATCATAATCTCCAAGATATAAACACTGTACACGGTCCAAAGTAACAGGTATCCATAATCTCCTTCGTAGTCACCATAAAACTATCTGTCATTTGAAAAATATATACCATGTGCAGAAAAATACCATGAATAGGTGATTTTATATATATACATTAGGACACCTAGAAATTTGAAGGGGGGGAGTAAGAGATACAATAGGAATAAAACAACAGTAGATAGTAAATAACATGTAGTGAAAGAGAACAACTCAACCCAAAACAATAGGGGAATTAACCTCATCCAATAATAGGGGGGGTCAATATGGTGATTAGATTAAGTAAACATTAAGTCTTTTCCACACATAATAGGAGAGTAAAATCATCAAACCATGAGAAGATAAACATATAAAGAATGTGGCATACCCCACACATCTTCACATATCATGGGAAGAGAGTAAAAAAATACAAAGGTATGGATAAAAAGTAATATATATATATATATTATATTTCAAAAGAAACATAGAAAAAGAGAAAAGTGATCCCCATATTATATATCATCACAGGAATAAGTGTCGCCAACAGTTCCAAAAAACATCAATGATGCCCAGCATCTCACACATCTTCCCAGAAGTAACCATCCAAGTCAATCCACACCTCATCACTATAACGAAAAATTTATGGGCCATAATATATAGTTATTGGACCCATTATATTGTACAATAGTAGGGTTACACTCTATGGTAGAGGAACCATAGCCAGCCTAGCTAGAGGGTTCCACTAAAGAAGTCAATAGATGACCCATGCCCAAGCTAGCTGGAGGGTTCCACTCTAGATGTTAGTAGAGGACCCATGCCCAACCCAATTGGATGGATCCACTCTAGAAGTATTCTAGAACCCATGCCCATCCCCCATGGATGGTTCTACTTAGGAGTCGGTAGCAGACCCATGGCTAGCTGAGCTGGAGGGTTTCACTCTAGAAGTCTATAGAGGACCCTTGCCTAGCCCAGTTGAAGGGTTCCACTCTAGTCATCGAGGACCCATGGCCATACCAGCTGTAGGGTTCCACTCAAAAGCTCTATAGAATACCCATGCCCTATTACAAAAGGAGGGTTCTACACTAAATTTCATCGAGGACCCATGCCCAGCCTATCTGGAGGGTTCTACTTGGGATGTATCTGGTGATACTGCATGGTCACTGCCATCATTGAGCGTTGCCTAACCAAGAATCGTACTCAAAAGATTTCACATCATATCTCTAAATCCACAAATGGGGGAACCATCACTTTCTACATGGAGAAGCACTCATGTTAGGCTACTCATGGGCCAAAATCCGAGTCTAAACAACGGAGATAAAGAAGTTTGAAGTTTCCTAAAAAGGAACCCAGGGGTACATGGTGTGTGGTACCACTCCTTCACCCAGCCATGTTCTTGAAGGTACACAACTCTATAACTATGTAGGATTATATGGTATGTGGGGGGATATACATGACCTACCTGATGCCACTCAGGGTCCCACCAGTGTGTTTGGCTGTGTCTATGTATCCAAGATGTGTCTGTTCACTTTACCTCAGGTCTGTGTACTTTAGTACATAGCGTGGCGCTTCACACGGGGTTCCGTTCATGTGCTTTGGTTGTGACCATGTACACGGGCACATGTCATGTGCATGGATCTATTCTCCATCACATACTCATTCTTATGGGTATGGTAGTACATGTTGTGTAGGAGGGCTACATTCCATGCCTTCCTTCAAAAACCCAAAACTCTAGTCGTCAAATCCAAGGGGCTACATGCTATGTGTTCATTACAGTACACGAAGTGTAGTTGGGGTTTTCTTAGTTTCTCATATCCATGATATATACACCATATCTAATCTCTACCTTTGATTTAAGCCTCGATTCCACCCATGATTTGTGGATCTATTATTGGATGACAGATTCCAGCCCTCTAGTGGCTGGAAATCAAATTTCCCCAATCCCCACACACGTCACCTCACACTATGCGCACCCCATATTCTTTTCTAGATTATTATTTGATCATAGATCTTTGAAAATATATTTCATAGCAAAAAAATCTCATATTTTTACTTTTTTCATCGATACGTCCCATGTTTTTCATTTCTTCATGATTCTGGGTGTCCGATTGGGCTTGGTACCACCCAACAACAACAAATAGGGACCGCATGGTCCTATCGATGAAGAACACGAAGAAATTGAGAGAGAAATTCACAAGAATAGACGTCTAATGATCATTGGACAAGATTTATTGGTGAAAGATCAAGAGCTAGGGTATCTGGGTTAGTAAACAATTGAATAAAAAAATTAATCAACACACAGGTGCATGCTCAGGCCACAATTGGTGTAGATCAATAGAAGGGATTGATATGATTAATAAATTTAATAAAAATGTGCATAAAATAAAAATTTATGAGTCATTCTTGGATATTGTATCATTCATCATTAAAAAATGCACTCACCCGGTATTGAAGGATTTTGTTGTGTTCTATATGCTCCAATCTGCTCTGATCCAGCGTTTCATTATCATCCGAGGCAATTCTCTAACAGGAGGGGAAGAAGCTCTAGAATCCTCCCATGTTTTATATGTCTAACCATTGAGGATTTTCCATAGAAATTTATTTTTATACATTTAGTTAGTTTAAAATAATCAATTAATTAAATTAAATTAATTTATTATAAAATTGAATGTACCATCAATGGATGAGATATCCAAACATCCCAAACAGACCTATTTTAGGTTGTACCTAGGGTAAAAACACATTCTGGACTCAACCGTGGTCTATAATTTCAGATCTGATATTCCATTTATGATTTAGACAATTTTATTTAATAAATAATTCACATAATATAAAATATATTTAATATTAAAAAAAAAACAGTTCTGGGAACACCGGACCTCAGAATCGTAGACCATCTTAGTGTCTAACTTTGGAAATATGGATATGAATATCTCAAAGACTTACAAGGAAAAAATAGAGTCTCTACATAATTCCCTCATTCAAAATGTTTTCCCCTGAAAAGAAAAACTAAACAAAAAACTCGGGATACTGAGCCCGCACCTGAATCTACCACTCTCAGGAACTCTCCAACAAATTTTCCTACTACCAAAATACACGAACCAATGGGATAATACCTCCTCTTAGGGTCATCTTCTATTGATCCTCAATCACCACCAGGTGCTCCGCAAAGGTTGATCCATCCTTGATATATAGCTCTTTCCAATCAATGATGTGTGTGGGGTCATGCACATATCTTCTCAAATACAAAACATAAAAGAATTCATTCACTATATCCAACTATGGGGTATGATTGAGGTGGTAAGAAAACCCTCCAACCCTCTGAATGATCTTGAATAGACTGATGAACCTTGGGGTTAACTTTCCTCCTTGATCAAACCTCTACAATCTTGGTCATGGGGATACTCTCAATAAAATGTTTTCTCCTTGCTTGAACTCCAAGGGCTTAAAATGAAGATCTTCATAAGATATATGACTAATCTGAGCTAAACTCATCCAATCATGGATGACCTAGATGTTCTCTGTCATCATGTACGCCATCTCTGGGCCCACAAGATATGTCTCACCAATCTCTATCCAACATAATGAAAAACTTCATAGTCTCTCATACATGGCCTCAAAAGGTCATATGTCGATGGTATTGTGGTAGTTGTTGTTGTATACAAACTCTACCAAGGGAAATTGGTCCTCCTATATCTGGTTTAAGTCTAACATGCAAGCCCTCAATATATCCTCCAACACCTAGACAGTGCACTCAGTCTTGTCATCAATCTGGGGCTGAAAGGATATACTCATCCTCATTTGGGTCCTTAATGCCTCCAGTAAGAATCTTCAAAACCTTGACATATACCATGTGTCAAGATTAGAGACAATTGTTGAAGGAACCCCATGAAGGTGAATGATCTTTAGTACATACAACTGCCCTAAAATCTATATTGAACTCTGCTCCTTAAATCCAAGAAAGTGTTCGAACATCTTGAGTCGGTAAAATATCACCTAGATAACATCATCGACCTTTAATGTCCTTGAAATTCCTATCACAATGTCCATGGATATGATTTCCCACTTCCACTCCAAGATCAAAAGGGGCTATAGAAAACATGCTGTAACTTGGTGCTTAGCCATCACCTGTTGACATGCAATCCACCGAGAGACAAGCTCAGCTACACTCTGTCTCATGCCGGACCACCAAAACTTCCATTGAAGGTATCTATAAATCTTCCCCACAACGATATGTATATATAGTGTATAAGTGTGGAACTCCCACATCACCTCATCACTCATAATGACTGGAATAACTGCCCACCTTTGAAAAAACATGACATGAATCCATTTTTTATAATATCGATCTAGTGGAACCCCCATGTATATCTATTCATATAAGACCTCACAATTGATGTTTCCCAACCATGAATCTCTCACATGATCGAGAATTGGAAGATTCAACACCATCGAATGCAAAAAATCTATACCCTCATGCTTGACCAGTGTTAGTTGCAGGGCATCCAAATACTCAGAAGCCTCCTACACCAAACAAGTCTGTGAATTCACGCTAAGGGGATTTGCTATTATATTTCCCTTCCCTAGAGTATAGACTATCTTGAAGTCATAGTCCTTCAAGAACTCAAACCAGTGCGGCTGACTCAGGTTCAAGTATCTCTATATAAATATATATCAGAGACTTTGATGGTTTGAGTAAACCACAATGTGATCCCCCATAAAGCAGTGCCTCTACATCCTTTAGAAAAATACTACCACTTATAACTCTATTTCATGAGTTGCATAGTTATTTAAGTGGGGTATCAACTACCTCAAACTGTATAAGATAACTACCTACAACTGCATCAACACGTAGGTGATTCTAACTCTTGAGGCATTGCAATACATGACATACTCTACACCCACCCCTGGTTTTCTCAACATAGGATTAGTCATCACTCTCAGACTCAACTCCTCAAATGACTTATGAAACTACTCATTCTAGGTAAAAAAATTCCCTTTCCATTTTTTGGAAGTCAAAGGGGCTATAATTACAGAGAATTCTTCCACAAAACTCCTATAGTTCCCCACTAAATCCAGAAATATCCACACCTCTGAAACATTCTTAAACGGTTTCCAATTAATCACTTCATCAATATTTTTTGGTTCCATGGATAAACCATGCTTAGAGATGACATTACCTAGAAATTGAACCACAAGGATAAATAACTAGAACTTAGAGAGCATTCCATAAATTTGGTGATCTTGAAGAAAATATACAACCATCCTAAAGTGATCTACATGTTCCTCCTCCATTGTAAAGTATATGAGTATGCCATCAATTTAAAAAACCAAAAACTAGTCCAAGAACAGTTTTAAGACCTGGTTCATCAAAGCCATAAAAAGTTCAGATGAATTCTTCACCCCAAAGGGCATAAATAGTAACTCAGAGTGTTTGTAGAAACATTGGAATGCCATATTTAGAATACCAACCTCACGAACCCTCAACTGGTGGTAGCCATAACTGAGATTTATCTTCAAGAACCATCTTGAGCCTTGAAACTTGTTAAAGATGTCATCAATCCTTGGTAATTTGTATATTTTCTTTATCATATCCAAGTTCATACAATGAAAATCCATGAAAAGATGCAATCTCCCATCTACCTTTTTGAGGAACAACACTGCAGCTGCCCATGGGGACACACTGATCTAAATGAAACCCTTCTCTCAAAGGTCTTATAACTTCGATTGAATCTTCTAGAGTTCAATAAAATCCATACAATATACTGCATAAGATATCAGAGTGGTACTTGGATTCAAGCTAATACAAAACTCTATCTCCCACCTCGAAAGTATTCCTGAAACATACTTAGGGAAGAAATCCATATAATCCTCCACAATTGAAGGAATCCAAGTTCCTGAAGAGACTTCTACACCAAGGAATGTACAAGATAAATAATGGGTGATGGGTTATATAATCCTTCTTATAGAACCCACTTGTCATGCCATGATATCTCTCTCACCCATAAAGGAGAATCCCTTCCCATCAGTGTATAGGAATCTGAATTATTTTTGGTGATAGTAAATCGAGGCTCAAACCATGGAAAATCAATCCATATGAAAGATGATGTCATAGGGGTCCATTATGATGACTAAAATATCTGACACGAACCAATCTCCCCCAATCAATAGATCATACTGAAAATAGATAAAGGATACAAGAGAAAAATTCCTTGTAGGAACCTCAAGATGAAGCTACTGGGCTAGTTCCTCAACTATGAGATCCATATCTAGAACTAAGAGTATAGAGATGAATAAATGATTGGAACACGTGTCTACTAATACTAAATAAAGAGTATAATAGACACATATTGTACCTCTAATCATCTCATGTGTTTTGGGGTCATAAGCTTCTAGATCCTGCAGCTGTCTGTGACCTCGACCACCTACTCCCTGAGCAGGATGTGGGCCACCTGGTGGTGGTAATTGAAGGATCTCATAACATTCTCTACCTCCCACAAATCATCTTTCTCTTCCAGATTTTCCTCCCTAGGGACCACCTTACCGTCCCCTAGGATATCCATAATCATGACACTACCTCTATCATGGTGGTTCTTCAGCTATCTGAATATGCGTCTCAACATGTCTAGTTAGGTAGTCACATGCTATGTGAACTCACCCATCACAAACATAGAACCAAACCTATCCAAGCAGTATTGACACTTTGAGATATCCCTTTACTACATGACCATGCACCTGTTCCTAATCACAAAAGGATCTCATGCACTCAGAACCCATTTACTGGAGCCTGCAACCTACTGCAAATGACTCAACTCTGTGACACACACTTCTAGCTCCATCTGTCGGGAATCCCTGTGATTGAAATATCTCTATCACTAGTTCCCTCTCCAAAACCCTAACATAGTTGGGGATGAAAAAGGAAACCACATTGGCATATATATCTCTACATATTCCCTATTCAAACATATGTTCTCAAAATTATCCATCACATACCATTTTAAAGAAGTACTAGGTATGGTATGTGAACCTCTATGCATACTCATCTACCATCATCCTTCCCGGATACAACTCCAGAAGCTCATGAATTTTAACTGAGTACAAATAGGAGGGGTAGTACTCCCCATAGAATAACTTCTGGAAGTTAGGCCATGAGAGTGCCGACTCATCATGCATCTGGGTAACAAGAATCTACCAGTGACCTACTACTCTGTGGAAAAGGATATCTTATAGCGTAACAACCTAATACGTCAGTTTTTGGATAATCCTGAATATATGAACTACCAATTCTATCTAATCCTTTTCTTCTTGGGGATTTAGATAACCATGGAACCTCAGTGGCCTATGGTACTGTAACTTGCGAAGCATGCTAAGACTGTGCACATCCTCAGAATTCTCTACGTGGATGATTTTTTTTCGCAACAGGTGGAGGTGATGCTACCTGCCCACATGGAAGTAGAAGATCATGTGGTGGACCCCAAACTGTGGCCTTATCACTTATCGGATCATTGTCACAGCCCAGAACTTGTATCCTAGATGGTTGTCATTGCGAAGGAATCTTAAAATTTAATCACGATGTACCATGGTTAGTTAAGAATATATATATATATATATATATAACAGTAATGGGTAACTGACTCAATAAGTATAGTCAAAGACTCCACCCTATATGATTCATGAACCATTGTTACCTACAACCAATGTCTTGGTATGCTGAGTCGACAAGTAGGTAGTCAAGGTCATGGTGAATAGATACTTTATCTGACCATAACATCACTAGATTCCCTAGTCTGAGAGCTTTATTTGAGACACTCTGACACTATTTCCCTAATTCCAAAGAAATCCTTCAAAGGGGACTACTCCAAACACCATCTTAAGGATCGAACCACCTTTGATACAAATCTAACATGACCCGAACCAAGACGAGGCTTGATCTACAACTACCTCAAGCTAACCTCCATAGTCCATGGGCTATAGACTGGTGTTGAAGGAATAAATAACACGGGGAGGCCTTTTCCTAAATAACTATACCCACACAACCATCTAAATTCATAATTTCAGAGGAAAGAGTAAATGATGCGAAACACCAGGGAAACAATAATGCATGTTAAAATCTATAGATATTACAAAGTACAATAATGTAAATTGGAACATAATGGAAAAAATACAATCCCAACCAAAAAGATGCCCCAACCTAAAAAAATTATAAATTAAAATTCAGAGAGAGCCCAAATCCCAATCTCCAAGATGCGACCACCATACACAGTCTAATGTACATGGTATCCCTAAGCTCCTCTATAGTCACCGATGAGCTATCTATCATCCGAATAAGACATGACACATGTGGGAAAATCCTATGCAGGGGTGAGTATAAAAATACCCAGTAGGACACCTCAAAATTTGAAGGGGGATTAGTAAGAAATACAACAGGAATAGAAAGACAATAGATAATAAACAAGATGTAGTGGAATAAAACAACTCAACCCAAACCAAGATGGGAAGTAACCTCATACAAGAATAGGGGGAACAAAATAGTGATTATATGAAATAAACATCAAGTTTTTTTCCACCCATAGTAGGAGAATAAACTCATCCAACCATGAGAATATAAAATGGAAATCATGTGGCATACCTCGCACACATTTTCATATCATGGGAAAATAGTTAACAAATCCAAAGGTATGGATATATATGCTCAATCAAAAGAAACAAAAATTAGAGAGAAAGGGGATCTCCATATCATAGCTCAACCTAAGAAGAAGAGTTTCCTATAGTTCCAAAAGTCCAACAATTATGCCTAATATCTCACACATCATCCTAGAAGTAACAACCCATGTCAAGACACACCTCATTATTGTGTTGTACAGTCGAGGGGCCAAAATCTCTAGGTAAAGGACCCTTGCCCGGGTATAATAATAGGGTTCCACTCAGTGGTAAATGAACCATGCCCAACCTAGATGGAGGGTTCCACTCTAGAAATTAGTAAAGGACCCATGCCCAATCCATATAGAGGGTTCCACTCTATAATTCGGTAGAGGTCCCTTACCAAGCCCAACTGGAGGGTTCCACTCTAGAAGTCATTAAGGACCCATGAAAATCCTAGCTGGAGGGTTCCACTCAGGTGTCCATAGAGGACCCATATAAGGGACCAACCTTAAACATTATATAATCTTCAATTAAATGAATAATTCACATTGAGGATATTTTTAGGTTTAGAGTTTTTGAGAATTAGGCCACAACTATTACATTACATCTCAAAAATTACAAAGTAGAAACTTCTACTCAGTTTCCATTTTTTTTTCATAAAATAAAACTCTTGAAAAAATGATTCGTGTCTATTTCCATGTTTTAGACAGCATGGCATTTCCTTGATCCCATCCTTGACCCTATTCATCTTTAAGTCCTATGAAAAACATTTCAAAACTTGGGATGAGCATAAAAAGCTCAGTAAGGGTAATAAAATAAAGAAATAAAATATTAGTCAATAAAAAAATAAGCATTTTAACATACCTCATGAAATCATAAGATTTATTAATAAAAAATAGAAAACATTAATCTTAATGGTAACTTGTGGTATCCATATCAAACTTACATTGTAGCTTTCACAGCTACATATGGAGTTACGTTTGGAATACCAATCACAGTATATACCCTAAATCTCTTAGGAGAAAAAGTAATGTTTAACTCCATCACGTTACCCAATGCATTGAAGTGATATCTTAGGATCACCCACCTTAGTTTTATCACAGAACCACCAGTATACATAAACAATGCCCAAGAACCATAACATATTAATAACACATAAAACAAAAATAAAGTAAAGATAAAGTTTCCAAATTTAAATCAAAATATATCATTTGAATATATTGACATAATCAATCCATTCTCAAAACCATTTTAAATATCAAAATATGTAAAAAATAGTGTATGGTATTTATTTTCCTTTTAAAAGCACTACAGTTTGTAGAGGAAGCCAAATATCAAATAATGCTCATGGTGGCAGAAAGGTCATTGTCACCGTGTACATTAAAAAGACATTCCCTTTGTCATTTAGTAAAATTATACATATAAAAACATTCCATTTTAATGAAATTAAAGTCAAAGTGGTTTATACACTGTATAAAAGAAAGTAGAAAACAAAATATGCCTCAATGAAATGAGATTGAGATGAAGTCTCTTACCTCATGTCTAACTTGACTCGTTCATTATTTAAATCTCTTAAATAATAAACTAAAGTTAATTTATACTTTACTTAGAACCGTTTTCAAGTGTATTATTCCTTTTACATCACTTATTACCATGTTATAAACATTACATAATCATTAATGTTAATAACAGTCATTTTGTCAATATTTGGTACTTATAATTATAAGTTATCCATGTGGTCAAAAGTCCGTTATATATAGAATGATATTAATAATTTAAATATCATATAAATCATATATATTCAGTATATATGTATTTATAATAGTCCATATCAATTGGATATAGGAAAATGAAATGCACTGTTCATGGAGACGATAAGCCGTACGTACGCATGAATGCCACTTTCATTTCTTTTTATCATTTCGAAAGGAATAAAAACCAAATGATACATAGGTATATTATAATTACATTATAATATAATATTTTATATATGTTACATAAGTTCATTAACACCATCCTTTATAAATTTCATGTATGGTATGAATGAGTCATGTAATTTTGAGGGGGCGGTAGTCTGCACTTCCTCAAATGAAATTATCGTATATATACAACATGAAAAGCCCACAGGTATGTTACAAAAGAAAATTAAAAAATCATATATATAAAATAAATATCATAAATATCATATATAATCATAGTTTCATCATAATGTCCACCATGAGAGGCTGTAGGAGATAATTGAACAATCATCGTTTCGTGAGGCAGTAGTTCACCGTCCACAGAAACAGTATGTTCGTATCCATTAGATGGAGGTGTGTGTAAGTGTAGTTAGAATAATTCTCACAAAAAAACCTATTATATTGAGGATACATGTTTTGTTATAAAATAAAGGAATAAAAAGATTTTAGGGGGTTTAGAGAAGTAAAATAAAAGAAAAAACTTAAGAGAAGACGTTACCTTTAAATCGGGTAACTCCCTTTGGTTTGAACCAAAAGAATTTATTCAAGTTTTTTATGTATAATTTAAAGCTTATAGGTGTAATATAGGGAAGTTGGGAGCTTATTTGGGCAGATTTTGGATAATACAAGTATCTTGAGATGTTTGAGTAATGGGCTAGAGGTGATGGCTTTTTATAAGGGTGAAGAGGGTCTCTTTAGGAAAGTTTAAAAATATCATTTTATTATAAAATGATTTTTGGTTTCAAAAGTCCAAAAACTTATTTAATTCGATGAAAAGATGCATATAAGTCTAAATAAAATCATCCAATAATAATTGGACCAGTTTTGGATATTTTTGAATCCTTATCTATCTTATTTAACCCTTTGTTAACTTATTTAACTTTTACGATGTCCTCTTATATATTCATACTATATAGTTAATATATTTACTATAAAATGCCAAGTGAGTAAAAATGGATCATTAATGAAATTTTTAACATAATATATGTAATTTGGCAGAAAATTTTATTTCTTGTACTATTTAATCAATTAATAAAATATTGATCAATTTTAAAACTCTTTTATATCAATTTTAATACTATTCATATCACGACTTTTTAAAAAATCCAAACCAACTTGATTATTTCTAAAAACCTTAATTAATTAAAATATAAAAAGTCATAATAATCTATAAAATTAGTGGATGGCATAAAAAGGTTAAAAATAAATTTATTTTAATATTTATAATATCATTTATTTGAATCCTTTATTAATGATGAAATTACTCCATCACCATTGTGTTATAATTAAATTTATTTATTTAATGTATAGAAATTATAAATAAAATACCATGATGTAGGAAATAGTTTTATATTTCTAATTACTATTTATAGTTGAAGATATCAATTATATATCCCTACATTAAAATTGTTTTACTAAAAGATATATGTTTATGTTACTTTTGTCTTTACTTTAAATTAATTAATATAAAATGTCATTTTCACTTACAAGTGGCTCTATGGAATCAAACAATCATCCCAAGGATTCCCATGGTCAGAAATGTATCAGAAAATAAGATTAGGACACATGTTAGTGTAATTTAATATTATTATAATATTATTTTTACCCTTATTTACCTGATTTGCCCTTTAACCATTGTAAATAAAATATTTACTGAAGAAAATATTCGTTACGTATAAAAATAAAAGTTACCTATTTACACAATTTGGACCCCCTGATTCCATTTTTGGAATCCATTTTTATGAATTAAAAATACAGAAGTGACAGAAATTAATTTAAAATTAATTCCCGCCGTCAAAATAAAAAGCGTGTTTTTAAGAAATATTTATCAAAAGATTTACATTTGTTTATGTCCAATTTAAGAGTGAAATTACTTCTAATGACCAAAATTGGATTAAATGCTAAAAATATAATCCAATTAAACTTTAAAAACAATTATAATAAAAATATAATGATATAAATAAATTAGATTAAAACGTAGTTTTGAATTAAAATGTAGTATTTTTCACTATTCACTAAAAAATGAACATTATCAAAAAAATTCCAAAATTTCATTAAATGTAGATTTTGATTTACTAATTATAAATAAGAATATTATTTTGTCAAATAGATCATATAAAAGTGACAAAAACTAGATTTAAAAAGGGTTCACCATCAAAAGGTTATAAATCAACATTTTAATGAATATTAGAGTGTTTATGCTTAAAATTGGATTCATTCACATTTTAAGCTTCTAAATTTTATTGGATAAATGTAAAAAAATTTAAAAAACATGTATAATCATATTGTAGTTATTTTTGTTCATTCCCACCAATACAACAGCTATGTGTTAACTACCATTTAAAATAATAATAATATTATATTATTGTTCGGTATAACTCCACATTGTGTGAAACGTAAGATTTCAAAGAAACCAGTTGTTGTTTATCAAGTATTCCATCAAACATAGCATCCAATTTAATGTAAAATTAATATTTAATTCACAAATATTAATAAATATGAAAATGTCATATTCTTTATTTACGTGGGATGTTACATCTCATGCCCAAACCAGCTAGAGGGTTCCACTCTAGAAGTCTGTAGAGGACCCATTCTCAGCCCACTTGGAGGGTTCCACTCTAGTCATTGAGAACCCATGCCTAGCCTAGCTAGAGGGTTCCACTCGAATGCTCTACATGGGATCCATTCCCTATGCCAATAGGAGGCTTCCACTCTAAACATCATCGAGGACCTATGTCCAGCCCAAATAGAGGGTTCAACTAAGTATGCCTCTAGTGATCTTGTATGATTTCTACCATCATCGAGTTCTTCCAAACCAAGTTTAATTCCCATAACATTCTATATAATATCCTAAAATCTACATCTGAGGGAACCATCATGTTATATGTGAAAAAACACTCAGTATAAGCTACTGACAGGCTACATTACAAGTCCAAATGAAGGAGATATGAAAGTTTTATGTTTTATTAAAAGGATCCAAGGGGTATATGATGTGAGAGGGGACCCACATAACATGTGGTCCCACTCATTCACATGGCCATGTCCTTGAATGTACATGGATATCCAATCGTGTAGGAGTACACAACATGTGAGGGGATATAGACGGTGTTCCCAATGCCACCTGGGGTCCCACCCTTGTGATTGGCCATGTGAATGTGTCTAAGTTATGTATGTGTACTCTAACCAGTGTACGTGTACTTTAGAACACGATGTGCCTCTTCACATGGGGTGCCGCCCATGTGTTCTGGTCATGATCGTGTACTCGGGAACATGGTGCGTGACTGACTATGTGCTCCATTACATGGCTCAACCATACAGGGAAGGTGGTACACTATGTATATGACGGATACACGTTGTAGAATCCTTATAAAAACCCAAACCCTAGCCACTAAATCCACGATTCTACATGTCACATGTTGATCATGTTACATGACGTGTAGTCAAATTTTTCACATTATCTAAGATATTCGATTCACACACCAGATATAATCTCCAAAGTTGATTTGGGCCTCAATTATGTCCTTGATTTGTGGATATAACATCAACTGGTAGATTCCAGTCCTCTGGTGGTCAGAAAACCAATTTCCTGAAGCCCCGCATGCGTCACTTCACACTTTGCACGCCCCAGCTTCTTCTGTCGATGATGATTCGACCATTAATCCTTGAAATGCTATTAAATAGTGCACAAACATCTCATATATATCATTTTTTATCTATCCATCCATATTTTGTTGTTTCATCACAATTTTAAGGTTCGATCAGGCTTGGTACTGCCTGACAATATTGAACTGGAATAGCAGGGTCCTACCGATGAAGCACCTGAAGCAATTGAGGGAAAAATTCATAACAAAATATGATTAGCCATCATTTTATAAGAATTATTATCCAATGATCAAGAACATAGGTATTAAGGCCAAAAAAAATTGAATAACCAAATTAATTGGTACACAGGTGCATTCTCAGGCCACAATTGCTGCAGATCAATAAAAGGGATTGATCTCCTCAATCATTTTAATCAAAAAGGGAATAAAAAAAATGAAAAGTACTAGCTAGATATTGAATCATTTTTCATTGAAGAACATGATCAATAATTATTAAAGGATGTCATTGCATTCACTACACTCTGATCTGATCTGATTCAGCATTTCTTCATCATCTGAGGCGATTCATGAATGATAGGAGGGGAAGAATATTTGGAATCCTCCTAGGGATTATGTAGCTAACCCTATAGAATTTTACATAGCGATGTATTTTTTGAAATTTGTTTTGGTTAAAATTATCATTTAATTAAATTAATTTAATTAATTAACAAACAAAACATACCCCTAATGGGTGAGATATATGAATGCCCCAAGACGACCTATTTTAGGTCACACCTTGGGTAAATAACTCATTCTGGACTCAATCTTGGTCTCATATTTTTGATCCGAGTTTCCATTTAAGAGTTATTACATTTTATTTAAGAAGCTGTGTGCACAATATAAAATATATTTAATATGTTTATAAAATTAATTTTGGTCACACTGAGCCTTGAAATCATGCTCCGTCTCTAGTCTTGTCTTTGGAAATATATATAGAAATATTCAAAATTCTTATAAGGAAAAAATAGTTCTCTACAGATATGATGAATTTAAAAAATAATTTTCATTTCCTAAAAATAAAAATTCTAAAAATGGTAGAAATTAATTATAATTTATGTTTTCATAATATGAAATAAAATCCATTTTTGAAGAAAGAATATTTTTGACATGTAAAATGATTTTAATAAAAATTGGGTACTTATTTATTATTCTTGAATCAATAAATTTTCATTATTTAAAACCATTATAAATATCTCCATAATGTGGTTATTACTATTTTTACATGCTAATTTAGTGGATATATTATAAATATTTACTATATCATGGTTCATATTGACCCAGGGTTTCTTTTTAAGGAAAGATTCAAAACATTTAAATTTTATTTTAAAAAAATATATTCTAAAATCACAGGGTGTTACAATGTATTTTTATCTAGGCCTCCTCTGATTATTCAAACTGAAAAATTTGTGGGGATACTTCTTCCATAACTATTTCTAGTTCTAGATGAAGTTTGGATTGCTTTAGCCGCTTCTCCTAATATGTACTGATGTATTCAACCACCCATTGAATTTTTCTCTCCAGGTTCTGGATGTATTCTCTAATTTTTAGTAACATAACTTCATTCATTTTAAATTTCTTCTACTTTTATCTCATTATAATAGTTAGTACATGCCTAATAATTATAATTAGAATATATCATGGGAAAATATATTATTTTTTTAGTCTATTTTTGAATGAAAATAATGTTATTTAATTTTTTTAAATAAAAATAGAGAGTGAAGAATGATTATCACCCCGATAATGATTACAATTTGATGATAATTTTCAGGAACACTCTCAAAATATTATGTTTTTTAAGTATAGCACAAGGTATTACCTAGGTTCTTGTCATGAGGATACTGAGTGTCAGTTACTCACTATCCCAATTTATTTTTCATATTTTTGGTATTTTTAATACTTGAAAAAAAGGATTGAAATAGGGTTTGAGAATGATGAAATGAATGAAAATAAAGTAATACTAAAAAACTAAAAAAAATTTAGCAATAAAGAATTTGGTATTAGGTTTGACTTATCAGGTTCTATCATTATCAATTTTTATTATCACTGAAATTCTATTTGATATTTTATCACATCTTATGTGAAACACTATCCCTAATTTGTGTATGAAACATAGAATGTCTAGGATATCTCTTCAACACACAAAATATCACCTCTTACAATATTAAAGAAAAATGAGAACACCTCAATCTAGAGTGTGACACATTCTAAGGCCCATGTATATCATATGTAATTTTATCTCTTAGGGAAACTCAACTCCATCATATGAAGAGATATCCAAGAGAAGGGAGGGAATTGATGTTTGGTTGGGAATATAATAAAATAGTGAAAAATATCTTAGAATAATGAACAATTACTACATTACCCCTTAATACACCTAATAACTTATTAAAAAAAATAAAAAATTATAATTGAATAAAAAAAATTCAAGAACACCAAGAAAACCTCCTCTAAGTCGAGGATGATGGTTAGTTACTCACCATGTAACATCCCAGGTAAATAAAGAATATAACATTTTCATATTTATTAAATTTTTTGAATTAAATAATAATTTTACTTTAATGTGGATGCTATGTTTGATGGCGTATCCGATACACAACAACGAGTTTCTTTGAAATCTTATGTTGCACACAATGCTAAGTCATACTGAAAAATAATAATATAATATTATTTTAAATGGTAGTTAACGCCTAGCCGTTGTATTGGTGGGAATGGACAGAACTAACTACAATATGAATATACATGTTTGTTAATTTTTTTACATTAATCAAATAAATTTTATAGGCTTAAAATAAGAAAGAATCAAATTTTAAGCATAAATACACTAATATTCATTAAAAGGTCGATTTACTGCCTTTTGATGGTGAACCGTATTTTAATATAATTTTGTTAACATTTATATATTCTATTTGAAAAAATAATATTATTCATTAGAATAGAGACATAAAAATTTACTTTGGATAAAATTTTGGTGTTTTTCTAATAAATTTTATTTTTTTATGAATAGTAAAAACTACTGTATTTTAATTAAAAACTGCCTTTTAATATAATTTATTTATATGGTTATATTATATTTATAAATGATTTTAAATTATAATTAGATTATATTTTTACCATTTAATCCAATGTTGGTCATTGGAAGTAATTTCTCTTTGAAATTGGACATAAATAAGTGTCAATATTTTAATAGTTATTATTTCATAAAAACACGTTTTTTGTTTTGACAATGAGAATTAATTTTAAATTAATTTCTGCCACTTCTTTATCTTGTATTTGGAAAAATGGATTCCATAATTGTAATCAGGAGGTTGAAAATTTTTAAACAGGTAACTTTTATTTTTAGACATTATGAATATTTACTTTAGTAAAAATTTTATTTACCATGGTTAAAGGGTAAATCTGGTAAATAAGGGTAACAAAATATTATTATAATAATATTAAATTACCCTAACATGTGTCCTAATCCTATTAGTTTATTCATTTCTGACCATGGACATCCTTGAGTCTATTTTGGGATCCCATAGATCCACTTGGGAGTGATAATGACACTTTATATTAATTAATTTAAAGTAAAGACAAAAATGACTTAAACATATATATTTTTGTAAATCAATTCTTACATGGGGTTATATAAGTTATATTTTTTACTGTAAATATTAATTTTAAATATAAAAATATTTCCTACATCATTATATTTTTTTTATAATTTTTTGACATCAAATAAACAAAATTATTTATGACACAATAATGATATTGTGTTTTCCTCATTAATGAATAATTTATATAAATAAGATTATAAATATTAAAAAAATATCCAAGACCATTAAAATTATTATTGGATGATTTTATTTCTAACATGAGTCATCTTATATTTGAATTTAATAAGTTTTGTACAATTAGAATCCAAAAATCATTATATAATAAAATAATATTTTTAAACTTTCTTAAAGAGCCCCTCCCCCTTATAAAAATCCCTCACTTCTAACCAATTCCTCACAATTCTCAAGCACCTTGTATCTCCCAAACTCTGCCCAATTAATCTCACCACATACCTTTCCTCCTCCTAGAATCCTTCCCTTAGGCAGAATGAAATTCAAGTAAACCTTTTTGGTTCAAACCAAAGGGAGATACCCGATTTAAAGGTAACATCTTCTCTTAAGTTATTTTGTTTTATTTTACTTCTCCAACCCTATAAACTCTTTTTATTACTTTATTTTACAACAACAACAGTATCCAAAATATACTGTGTTGTTGTTATGAGAATTATTCAAACTACACTTACACACACCTCTATCTAATAGGTAAATAATATATTGTTTCTGTGGACAACGAACTACTGCATCACAAAATGATGATTGTTCAATCTTCTCCTACCACCTCTCATGGTGGCCATTATGATGACACTATATTTATATATGATATATATTATGTTTATGTTTCCTCTATGCTTCTATAATTTTTATTTACAAACATACCTTTATGCTTTACAATATGTGTAAATACGATAATTTCATTTGAAGAAGTGCGGACTACCTCCCCCTCAAGGTGATATGATTCGTTCATGACATACATGGAACGTATAAAGGATGGTGTTAATGAAATTATGTAACATATATATAGTATGATATTATACATGAATTATAATATATCTATGTATCATTATGTTTTCATTCCACTAAATATAAAATAGAAATGAAAGTAGTGTTCATGCGTACGTACGACTTACCATCTCCATGAATGGTGCATTTCATTTCTTATCTCCAAATGTTATGTAATATTATAAATACATACATATACTGTATATATATGATTTATATGATATCTAAATCATTAATATAATTCTTTAGATAATGGAATTTCGACAACATGAACAAATTGTAATTATAAGAAGTTCATTTTTGACTCAAGTACCAAATATCGACAAAACGACCATTATTAACTTAAATGATTGCATAATGTTTATAACATGGTAATAAGTGATATAAAAGGATTAATAAACTTTAATAAGGTTATTAATCAATTATAAATTAACTTTATGTTATTATTCAGGTTATTAAAGAACGAAAGGGTCAAGCCAGACATGAGGTAAGGGGCTTCTTATCTCACTTTTAATTCTGTGATATTTCCATTGTTCGCCACTTATTTATTGGATGTGGTGTATTGTGTACTGACATTTGATATATATTATCAGTATTATCTTTATATTCATGGTATTATCTGATTAATTTGGTGTTTATTAACTTTTGGTCTTACGACTCGATTGGTTACAACGTGGTAAGGGGTTTTCATCTCACTTTTTATTCCCGTGAGATTCATACTATATTTGCCACTATTTCCTTTTGTGTGGTGTATATACCAACCATGATTGTATTATTTGTATAATATTATTTAATTTATGGGTATTTACATCTTTATTTAATTATCCTTCTTTCATTGGGTGTATGTTTCGTATGTTACCAAATCGGTAAGGAAACCTTTCACCCTTCTCTTTTTAAAAGACTTCTTTTTATTATGTATTTTAATTTATATCTTATTATGTTGGGATACGTTATTATATATCCTTATTGCTATAAATTTTATGTCCATGTGATGAGATACCCTTTTCTCTCTCTTCAACTCATTTTATGAATTTTAAAGTGACGCCGTTAGGCTGTCGAATTTTTGTAAGGGAACTCATTCACCCAATTTCAATTCGTTCAATTAAACTTCTACTTCTTGATTATGTTGTTCTATGAATATGTGTCAATTAAATATTATTGTTTTATACTTAATATCCACTTATACTGGGTGTATTATTATTTGTCACACATAAATATGTCATTGATTTATCCTTAATCTAAGGATACGATCTTTGTAAGGGACTTTGTCTCAATTTAAATTCCATTGAGACTTATTTGTTATTATACACCAATTCACATTTATATGGTGTATATACTTCCCTTTGACATATTATATCAGGAATATATTTATTCTCATGATATTATAATGTTTTTATTAATGTTATTCCTCAATTATTTATATTCAAGCATCTCTCATTTAGTTAGGAACTCTTTAAATAAATATCATTTTAAATGTTATAAAGATTTATTCTTATAAATATTTATCATTAATTTCCATTTTTTAAAAATGGTTTTAAGGATTTATTTTTATGGACACTAATGTTTTAAAATGTTAATTCTTTTAAAAGATTCAATGTGGTATGGGACGCTTTGATTCAAAAATATCTTTATTAAATGTTTTAAATGGTTTTGAAAACGGTTTGATAAAGCATTGATTATGTCAATATCTTGAAATGATATGTTGTGATTTCAATGTGGAAATTTTATATTTCCTTTATGCTTGTTTTATGTGTTATAAATATGTTATGGTTATTGGACATTATTTACGTATATGGGTGGTTCTGTGATAAACCTATGGCAGGTGAGACCGAGAGAGCTCTCCAATGCATTGGGTAACGTGACTGAGGTAAATGTTAATTTTTCTCCTAAGAGATTTTGGGAATATACTATGATGGGTATTCCAACATAATTCCCTACATAGCTGTGACTGCTAAAATGTAAGTATGATATGGATTCCATAAGTTACATTTAATATTTATGATTTCTATGTGTTATTTATAAATCTTATGAGTTCATGAGGTATGTTATGATTGAAAATTATGGTTTCATTGACTTGTATTTATTGGTGGGATAATGTTTTCTTTTCTTATTTTAGAACCCTTACTAAGCTTTTTATGCTCATCCCATGTTTTTGAAATGTTATTCACAGGACATAAATTGGAATAGGGTCAAGGATGAGATCAAGGAAAAGTCATGTTGTCTAAAACACATAACTAGACATGTTTCTTTTTAAGAGTTTTATTTTATGAAAAAATTATACTGAGTAGTAGTGTTTACATTTAATTTTCAAGTTGATATGTAATAGTTATGGCCCAATTCTCTAAAACTCCAAACCTGAAGAGATCCTAAATGTGAATTATTCATTTAATTCAAGATTATGTAATGTTTTAAGGCTGGGTCCTTAAACACCATCTTGAGTATTATATATGTATGATGAAAGAACAAAAAAGTGAAACTAAAACAAAAGATATTATAAGAATAAAATTAAAATAATATATATTAAAAAAATAGTATAATATTATATCAGTATTCAACCCAACCTAGCATCTAAAATGGTCAACCCTTTGAATTGAAGTGGTGGTAAATTTATATACAAAAAAGGTGACAAATTTGGATCAAAAAATTGTTCTCCAAAGATCCCATTTGTTAAAAATATTAAATTAAATAATTTTTTAAATTATTCTTCTTAAAAGTTATTCCTATATCTATCCTCTATTAACTAAAAAAAAATTGAGCTTATTTTTACATATGTAGAGAGAGTTATGATCAATTTACTAGAGAAAATTAATATGTCTTGGAATACTATTTGAATTCCAACGCATCGAGTTATAATTTCATTATATCCTTGAAAGCACAAAAATCTAAATTTTAAATAGAAATTTAAAAGTTTCATTGGAATTTTCTAAATATTCATTTAAATTTTTTTCTATTTTGTTTTATTATTATGGGAGATATGGACCCATCTTTGAAAGTATCCATAACTATACACAATTTTTGATGCCCAAATTCTGAGCTATATTTGGAAATCTTAGGATTTTATTCATATTTGTATACATTTGATTGAAATATATCCCCCCAAAAAATAGAATCATAAAAAATTGAAATATTCAATTTAGGTTAGTGTATAAATTTTTTTATCCAAAATACAAAACTGATTCAAAATACATTAAATTCAACGATTAGTCTATTTTCACAATAAATCACAAATCATTAAAAAAACCTAAAACTTTGATAATTAACAATAAAATATAAAATTTATGGGATTAAAAACATTTAAATTCAAAGTAATATAGTAAAATAGCTGATCTATCAATTCAACAACAATTAAACATTTCACTCCTAGGAAATTCAATGAATTCAACCTAATGAAAATATGTGTCTTGCCTAGGTTCTAATACACATGTTAGAGAAAAAAATATTCATACATCATTGAAAATATCACACCTCCTTTAAAATTACAATCCACATCCCTATTTTAATTCTATTAAATCTTTCATGTTTGAGGTTTGTAAGGAAAATGGAATTTTCTGAGATTAACTTTTTAACAAGTTAAACTATCATAAATTCCACTTTAACAAGCTCCATAAACCAAAGATCAATTTTCAACATCCTTGATACAACCAAAAATAAATTATTATAAGTAAATTTCACACTTATTCATCTAAAAGTCAATATTATCCTGTCCAAAATCAATTATGTTTTGAAAACTAGGTACTTCATTTTTTTGTTTATATATTGTTTTCTAATACAAAATGTATTATAATTTTATGTGGGATTCCAATTTACCATTTTTATATTGTTTAAAAGGATATATATATATATATGAATTTCATTATCATTGGATCATTGTGGTTTTCTTTATCACAATGTAAAATTCACTAAATAAAGTTCTCAAAATTCATGTTTCCCAATGTTATAATTGATATTCCACTAAATTTTGTTCCATTTAAAAACCTTTTACAAGTTCCAAATTTTTTTCCATGAAAGTGGTAGAAAAAATCACTTACAAATCATATAAATTTTACAATTTTAAAATTATTAAAATTTTAAAAACTATAATGAAATTTTTACTATAAATTACAACATTAAAAGCTCAAATTTTTAACCTAAAAGAAAAAAAATTAAATGAAAAAAAACATGATTTTTTTTGAAAAATAACATGAAATATAAAATGAAAAACAAAAATAATTCTTATAAAGTGTTTATCATCCCCACAATTAAGATTTAATTACCTTTAAATTTAATCTCAAACAGAATGTATAAAGATAAGGGTAGAAAAAAAAAGGTAAAGAAAGATACAACCTAAACTATTTTTTAGTGGAAACATTTAGTTAATATATTAGATTCAATAAATTTATTACTAGAATAAAGTAATAAAAAAAAATAAGAAATTTATTTAAAGAAAAATAAATTAGTATAGATATAAAATTAAATAGGATATAATATGGTTTAACCCCCATATGGGTTCATGTTTTTTTACTTCCCTTAGGCAATTCTAGTGGGTTATCCACAATACGAAGGTGGATGTAGTTTCTTTGAGATAAAAAATCACATTTTTCTCTTCAATTTTGCTTCAAATTGTACTTATTATTGAGGTACCATGTATAAATTATTACAATTCCATACCCATTACAATAAATTATAATTTTCATGGTGGTGGAATGATAAATAATTGGTCCTCATCCTTTCCAAATAATAATTCTACAAACTCTTCCTTCACTTACAAGGATTTTTCATAATATAATTCATAAATAGATTTTTTAATGCGCTAGTGAGAGATTAATTCTAATTGAATAGAATTTAAACATTAACAATTAAAATCAAAATATTTCCATTTATAGTAAGAAAATTATAATTAGGTTTCATTATATAGAACCGAGAGAAACTCTTTATGTTATCCCTTTAATAAATATTCAATGGGTTTGGGGATATCCACATACACATTATTAGGTGTATAATCATTTTTTTATTCATCCTATAATATATTAAAAGTGATGGAATAATCTAGAAAATTTATAAAAGTGATGTTAATGCTCAATTTAGTTTCAATAAAATTAAAATAAATTTGGTTTAATAAATAATTTTCTCTCAGAGTTGGGTTGGCATGAAGCATTTCTTCGTTGGAAAATATCTATTATAGATGTGTTGTAGTAGATAAAAATAGGTAGCCATGATTCTATATATTTTCTTCAAATTCTACCACTTGGGGGGTTTATTATTACAAGGAAATAGAGAGGTAGAGAGGTTCAAATTTTTATTGTCAAATATGGGATAATCACTTACCTTTTCATCTTTTAAATTTTTTTTCCAATATTCATCCACATCTTCAGGATCTCCCACAAGTATATTAGCTAAAATATCAAAATTAAGAAGCACCACAAGTAATGGTTGAGTGAGGTTTAATGGATATTCATGTAGTTATATTGAGGACTCCTCTAATACATCAACTTGGAAAATTAGTGGGGATACATATTTCACCATTATTTTTGGTTTAGGTTGAGTTTTGGGTTTCTCAAGATGCTTCTCTTGAGATTCCCAAATGTATTTATATATCCATTTTATTTTTATCTCTAGGTTTTGTTTGTACCCACTAATTTCATATTGTTGAAATTTTTATCCATTTTTAATTTATTATTCTTATGGAACTTGAGAGTACTCATTCCATTCATAATAATTATAATTTTAATACATTATATACAAATAGAGTTTTTAGTTTTTTTAAAGAAATTATGTTTGTTTATAAAATTTCAAATATAAATAGATGGTGAAGATCTCTTATATCCCAATAAATGCCACCAATTTTTTGAGTTTTTCAATGAATACTCTCAAAATATTTGTTATTTTTTTTATACGTACAACCTAGGGGATGAATTATTATATTCTATCGAGGAGCTGTAGTGTAAAAAAATTACTATCCCAAACACCTTTTAATATTTTTAATATTTTTAATATTTAAAATCAATATAATTAAATGGGTCTTATTAATGATTAAATTCATCAAAATAAAGTAAGTGAAAAATAAAAAAAATCGAATGAAATAACATTTACCTAGGTTTGAATCTTGGGGTACAATAATTATCTACTATTATTGTCTAAATTCTATTTGATTGTTCTTATCACTTTATATGAACAATTATCTCCTAATTTGGGTGTGAAACTTAGAATTACTAGGAGATATATTTAGTATAAAAAATATCACTTCCTATAATAGTAAATAACTTTGAACACACCTTAATAATGAGTGTAACACATTCCATGACCCAAATCCCAAATATTTTATTTTATCTCTTAAAAAAACTATACTCTATATATTATGTGCTATCCCAGAGAATGGAGAAAATTTATTTTTGGTAGGTAATAGAATAAAATAGTTGATATTATCTTAAGCTAATGGAAAATCACTTTATAACCCCTCAATAAACCCATTAACATATTAAAAATAGAAAATAAAAAATGATATTAAAAGAAAGAGAATTCAATAATAGGGAGAAAAATTCCCCAGTGGTTAATCCTAGGGTTAGTTACTCACCATAGTGAGTATTATAGAGTTATGGAATAATAACATAAAATTGAAATAAAAATAATAGAGATGAGTGGAATAAAATTATACTAATATATAGAGAAAATATGATAGACTATTTTAATATCATTCTATCTAACCTAGATTCTAAAATGGCTGAACCTGTGAAATAGATAGGAGATATGTTTTTATATACAAGAAAGTTAAAAATGTTGGCTCCAAATTATTTTTATCCAAAGATAGAACTAGGTTAACAAATTAAATAGAATAATTTTGGATAGTGTAATTCTTGAATGTTCTTCATCTATATCTCTTATATCAAATCAAAAAATTGAGCTTATTTAGAAACATTTAGTGAAATATATGATATATTTACTATAGAATATTATTCAGACTTATCTAGATATTATAATTATAATGCACTGACTTTCTATTCCATTATTTCCTTGAAAGAAACAGAATATCGAGTTTCCAAATTTGTGAAAAATGTTTCTTGGAATGTTCTATATCTTAATTTAAAATTTATACTCTTTTAGTTTGGTATGTTGGGAGATTTGTGCCCATATTTAAAAGTCTCCTAAACTATGTATAGACTTTGAGTCCTGAATTGTGATATATATTTAGGACTCTTATTATTAGATTAATCATTTCCCCTGATAAATGAAATGTATCTCGATAAACATAAAATCCTTTATTTGTTTCTCCTTGGGTCAGTGTAAAAAATGTTCTGGCCAAAATACCAACCTAATTTAAAATATATTAAAATCAATAATTAGGATATTTTCATAATAAATATAAAATCATTCTAAAATCCTAAAAATTAGATAATTACCCTCAAAATATCAAATTAGTGGGATTAAAAACATTGAAATTCAATGTAATTTTTTTGAAAATATTTTCATTTTGACTTTTTTCACATTATTGTGTATGGATATTATTGCGTATATCTTTTTTCACATGATTTTTCATAGAAATGATTGCGTATAGCTTTGTTCACATGATTGTGTGTGGAAATGATCACATATGGATTTATTCACATGATTTTCCATTGAAATGATCTCATATAGCTTTGTTCACATGATCATTCATGGACATGATCATATATAGATTTTTTCCCTTGATGGTGCATGAACATGGTTGTATATGTCTTTTTTCACAAGATTGTGTATGGATGTAACATTACTCAATCCAACACTTTCTCACATAGTCAAATCAAGTTGGTAATTGGACCTCAAGCATGCCTCCGTATAAGCCAGAGGCTTTCAACTAGTAGTGGGGATATAAAGAATATAGTGGAGAGACTATGCCCCTTGGTATAGTGTTATAATAATATATAAGTAAACAAATATCGGATTAAAAAAATTAGCGGAAACAATACAACATATAACTAGAAGGTAAAAGGGAAACAATAAATCAAATAATACTGATCCATGTAATATCAGGATAGAATGTAACTAAATGACATACTAGAATTCAAAATAAGAAAAGAAAATTCTGACACTAATAAACTCAAAATACCTCGGTCCCAAACCCCATGTCGGTCCCGCCTCCATGTTCTGACCCATACAAAAATCAACAATAATTAATAAGGTACATTTCCCTTATCTAAAACCGTACCTATGAAATCTTCCTGGGTATCAAATGATGACCTGAATAGGGTGTGAGTTCAACTCAGTAGGTCAACACCGCCATGTTTTAAAAAAACCCAGTCTAATAATAAGTGTATGTAATAAAGCGATAAACATGTGTATTAATTAAAAAATTAATACAATATAAGAAAACTGCTTTAGAACCATGATCTAATATCTTTGATCATGTAGAACTACCATTCCAACCATAAACATCAACAATTACATAATCATATACCTATAAAATCTATCTATATAAGAATTTCAGCATCTAGGCCAAACCCTGTATATAAGCATTTCATCATCGGGGACAATCCATCTATATTATCATTTCAGCATCTGAGACAAGCCCCCTATATAATAATTTTAGAATGAAACTGGGGTAAGACTATTATATAATAATTAAAACCTGAAACTAGTCTAGGCCCAGTATATAATAATTACAACATGAAATTGGGCCAAACCCACTATACATGCATTATAGTATGAAAGTGGGCCAAGCCCTCTATATAAAAATTACAATATAAAATTGGGAAAATCCCACTATATAAGCATTTCAACATGAAATTGGGACATTACCACTATATAAGCATGAAAAAATGAAATGGGTCCAAGTATTATATACAAGAATTACAACATGAATTACAACACAAGTCATAACAATAAGGATATCACAATATCATATCATAATCCTTAATGGTTAATTCTAAAAATTACTATTTTTCTTTCAATTACACATCTATTTTTATATAAAATTATCACCAGAAATTTCAATAAGAAAATTCCTCACCAAAGTGATTCTATATCAATCAATCACATAAGGTATCATGTCATGATAAAACATACAATAATCTATTATCCAATTCATTATTATTCAAGTGTTTTATCACCCAATGGGTAACCAAAAGTCAGGTCACAACACCATCATATCCAAATGGATCCAAGGAATAATGAAAACATATGGTTATCATCATTCATTATTCAATTAATATATACACATGTTTTGATGGATCAATACATAATATTTCATATACTTAATAATTAAACAGGACATATGGTTAGGTTTTATACCACCTACCATTATCTAGCGATTAAAAGATGCTTCCAAAAGGTAATGAAAATAAGAATAAAGGTGAATATGACCACAAGAAGAACTATACCACACAAGATCAAGATCAATACATGTTTCCCAAAAGTTCAAAATATTACACTATGATAATAATAAGAAAGAGTAAGATAGGGGAAAACCAAATCAAACCCACTCAATAGAGATTGATCACTTGATCTGGACATCTACAATGGAAGAAAGAACTCCAAAATATCATAGATCTCAAGAGAGGAAGGCTGAATGAAAAATTAATAATTAAATCATACACATAGAATGACTTATAACTTTTGATCCTGACAAATACATGGCATGTAATATTTTCACATCATATAATTCTCAATTTAGGAGTTATGAAAGAAATGAATCACCTTGAGTCAAAATAAACCTGGTCAAACATTACATGACAAGAACCATATTCACGATGTGTATTCATGTCATGTCATATACCTAGTGTCAGTTATACATCATGTAAAATTTACATGTTGTGTAAATTCCCTACAAATAGCTTTAATCCTAGATTCTGCAAAAAAGATCTTGATCTACCTCCAAATCCCTCCAAACTCTTAAAAACACTCATAATACCCTTTACCACATTTACACCATGACTCCATTAATTCAAAAGAAAAAACACATATCCCCAAACATTAGATAAGTTTCTATAGTAAAATTTCTATGTCTCAAAATGAAACTCAACTACCAATGTTCATATATGAAGGAAAACTCAAAAGAAATAGCTCCAAAGAAAAAAACTCTAAGAGGTACATACATATAAAATAATGGATCTTACAACCTCCACTCCATATAACAACTCATCCCCAAGCTACTCAAAGAATCACGAGGGGGTATTAGTGAACAATTTTGGCCACTATGCTGGTATATAAAATTCCCTCTCTCAAGTCTCCTCTTGAACATTCCAATACTAACAATGCACTCAATCTAATGGTATAATATTTAGTCAGAGATAATTATCAATATAGTCTACAATATATATCAGATACTCATTAAAGGAGGCATCTACATGAAGCTTTATGTCCTCGAATTCTACCACATGAGAAGTGTCAAGATAATATGTTTGAATATGTGACACATGGAACACGTCATACATGTAACTGTATCACTATGGAGGGTATAATTGGAATGACACTCAACTAACCGTTTCCACTATCTCAAATGGCTTAAAAAACTTGGGTGATAACTTTCCATGTTTCCCAATATAGTTTTCCCTAACCTAGGTGACACCCGAAGGAAAACACGATGACAAACCTCAAACTCCATAGGTCATCTCTAATGGAAACATAAGATTTTTTCCTACTCTACGTAGTCACCAATCACCCTTTAATCAATTAAACTAGCTCAGATGCCTCTTGAATGAGACTAGGTCAAACAAGCACTAACTCACCTCCCTCAAACAAAAAGAGAGGAAAAAATAATATCCTTCCATAAAAAACCTTGAAGGGTGCCATTTGGATAGATTATTAGAAGATATTATTATATTAAAACTCTAGGAGTTCTATATGATTCTCCCATAAACCACCTAAATCTAAAACATAGGCCCGTAACATATCATGTAGAATCTAAATAGTCCACTAAGATTGACCATCATTCAAATTATGGTAGGTTATTCTTAGAAGAACCTATAATCTCAGATCCTTATAAAGACCTTGCTATAATTGAGACATGAAATGATGATATTTATCTAAAATGATACTCCTAAGAAAACAGCGTGGTTGAACTATCTCCCACATGTAAATAATTATCATATGATCAAAAATGAAGGACTCCCTGATAGGTAAGAAGTGGGATACCTTTTTTAGTTGATCTATGATCACCCATACTACATCATTTTTATGTTTTTTCCTTGATACTCCTATCAAAAAAACCATATTTACATTATCCCAATTCCATTTCAGAATGTTCAGAGGCTATAACGACCCAAAAGGACTCTAATGCTCAACTTTCACCCACTGAAAGGTGAAAAATTTATTTACGAATCCCACTACCTCAATCTTTATTCCCAACCACTAGTATAATCTATTGAGGTCATGATACATATTTTTCAGAATAGGATGTACCACCCATCTAGAATCATGAATCTCTCATATTATCTCCCCCGTAAAAGCCTGTAGGAACCTATACTTGGACATAGAATATAAGAACATTACTGATCCCAATAGACCATCTAGATTGTGGATACCCACCATATAATCTGTCTCTTTGAGATAATCCTTCTGGATCAGATAAATTATCTATCATTATTTGGTCAAGAAGAAAAGGTAAAAAATGTTACAGTTATAACTACTCATCTCTATGTCTCTTGAACATCTCGATGCATGTTTTCAAAGAGTTCCATAATCCACCACTCTTCAAAAGACTCCCAAACTACTTCAATCTATGTCTTTTGGACAAGTCATTAATAATGATTTTTCCCGTAACTAGTGTGTAAGACAACTCAATGTTAAAATACCACATATACTTGACCCCCTCCTCTACCAAAGGTTCATGCCCCACTGAGAAACATGTACATGTTGATCTTATAGTACATGTATACCACAAAAATCTCACCCATAAGATAGTGTATCTAATATATTTATTCATATACCACTGTAGCTAACTCCAGATTGTGAGTAGTTTAATTCCTCTCATGTGGCCTAAGCAGTCTGGTGCCATATGAAATTGGTATGTCTTACTTTATCAGAAATTCTTCAAGCCCAACTTTGGATGCGTCATAATACATGTTATTTGATTTACCTAGTTCAAGTAAAGTGTGGATAGGTTCTGAGGTCATATTTCCTTTCAACTACAAAAATACCTCTCAAAAGAATATAACCAAACAAAATTTACTCTTTTATTGGTTATCCTAGAAATTAGTGCTTTTATACAGGAGAAGTCCTAAATAATGCATTGATAATAACATGATAAACCGATAAAGATATGAATATTAAATATATTATTGGGTCACTCCCAAGATACCATGGCCAGAACCTTCTCTGGATCCACTGGGACTCTTTCATCTGAGATACCGGTTCTTGACCGTTATTGATGTGGAAAATGGGATATCGGTTCTTGACCGTTATTTGGTTCAATCCTCAATAATCCACAAATAAGTGAAAATACCCATCATATTTCTTAGAGAAAATAACTAGGGAACCCCATGGATATATACTAGGCCATATGAAACCTTTAGCTTCCAAATATTCCAACTGAACTTTCAACTCCCGAAGATCTGCTGGTGTAATACTATAAGGTTGAAAAAAACTATATCTTATCCTAAAACCAACTCAATCATGAAATCGATCTATTGTTTGGGTGGTAAGATGAAAATTTTTTATATAAAAACATCTTGAAAATGATCTATAGCTGGAGGGAATGAATCGTACTACATTCCACCATCATCCCTAGAAAGGATTACTATCTGAGCTGTGATAAAATCTATTCTACACTGAATTGGTCCTGCATGACTATCCTAAAGATCCCACTCACCCTGGCATGAATAACTATCTCCATTCAGAGGTATAAATGTAACTCTACTTTAGTAATAGTCAATAGGATCCTGGTATATTACTAAATAATCTATACCTAGAGCCAAATTGAAACATTTCATGTTCTTCACAAAAAGTTCCCTAAAGAAATGGTAACCACCAACTTCTAGAGAACACACCTTGAAACATTTGATATTTCCAAAATAGACTCCCAACAATGCATCAATGGTCAAGATACCATCAAATAATTCAACAACCAAGCCCAAAATATTTTCAAAAAGAGAAGATAAAAATGAATGCAATGATCCTTTATAAAAAAATTCAAGAAATGGTAGATGATAAAATAATCTTACCTCTGAAGGTAGAAGGTCTCACATCCACACAAGTCAGAGTAGAATTCATACCATGCAGTTGGCTCACCCCTCTACCCTAGGGTTTAGTATAACTTCCCTAGGATATTTCATCTACTTGGTACTTATGATTTTGTACTGGGATACCATATCCCCTACATTGACCTGAACATCCTGTGGAACTTTAAATACCTATTTATTTATGGGTAGCTATGTCCTTCAAAAAATTTTGTACTTTTCCTGATCCCCTGCCAATGCTCTACTGTGAGAAGTTCCCACAAAACTCTAAATATGATCCAACCAACCCCAATAATGACAGTCCAACATAGGGTATAGACACTAAGGCTAATTTTGGACTAAATTTCCACATTTATAGAAATCTAATGAAACAAAGTATTGTTATGGATAACCTCTATCTCGATTGATATTACCATTTTTTACTTAGAGACAACTGTCATAACATCACTTCATGACACTAGAAAAATATTTCAAAGTTATCCCTAATGAAATAGCCTATCTGCTAATTGGGGACTCTCTCAGATTCTATTATTTGATGAGTTCTTGATTCTTTACATCCAAAAATACAATCAAGTGAAAATTGTTCACCTATGAAATGATCTAATAGTGAGGCCGATCCTGGAAACATATCTCCCTATGGATCTCATCAGTAGAAAAAATGGTGCAAAAGAATTGTAAGTAAATGAAACTTCTAGAATCATCCATTACTGACATAATATCCTATGTCAGGTGTATGAACTTGTGATCCTTATCACCCCTCAGCATATTTGTATAAAAGTGGTTTAGGAAATTCACCTCAAAGTTCTTACAAGATAACTCCTCATACTGGCCACCTTTCACTAGAATGTCCCACTAACGGTTGGCATGTCCACAATGCATGTATTCAGTACGATCAACCCTCATATTTTGTAGGTTTTTTTGAGGTTCTTGAATATATTATAGACTTACTTAATTTAGAACTCAACTACCAGGGTGTTCTCCTCCCTAGTGAAGGTAAACAAATTCTACATCTGAAACTCTCCCATCAGCTCATACATTTAAGGAAAGAAACAAACAATTTCCCTATCCATTGATCGCATGACCTTCAGGAATTTATCATGAATATGAACATATATATAATCCTTAAGAGCTACCAAATATCTAGTTCAGCTATGTTTTGGGTGTACTGATTGGCACTCTCTTAATTATCAACTCGAAGATGATGAGAAGGTATTATATCTAAAAGATAAACCCACTCCTTAGAACAATGTATAAAAAAAGTTCTACCTCAATAGGTGAAAATAATAGAGAACCATTGGGCCATGGTCTCTCTAAACAAGGCTTACAAGTGTTTTAGAATGAAATAATAGTTCATTCATTTGTTTATTAGATATAACGGGTATATCATTTCATAGTTCATTAAGGAAAATATATCACACACAATAAATATGTCCCTATAATGAGCAATTCATTTCCTGATATATGCCTATGTTACTATGATGATGCATGCATTCTCATTTCACACAATATCGATCCATGAGTATAAATATCAAGAAAAAATAACATCACAGAACATGTGAATCACCCAAGATGAAATAACATCAATTGTAATAATCAAACATCATGAACAACAATCCCATCTCTGGGCACTCAGATCCCTTCATACATGGGTTAGCTACACCCACGAAAAATATCATTACCAAGTTCAGACACATCCTTATCTCCTTTATACTATTCCCAAATAGGGAAAAAATTCTTTGATACCACGTTTTTAATGCCCCCTAATAAGACACTCTCTCACATGGTCAAATAGGGTTGGTTACTGTAATTTAAGCACACCTCCCTGTATTCCAGAGGATTCTAACTAGTATCAGGGGTGTAATGAATATAGTGAGGAGGATATACGCCCATAGTGTAGAGTTATAATATAGTGGAAGTAATAAAAATTCATAGTAATACAAATAAAAGATAAATGGGAACCAATAAATCAAATAATAGTGATCCATGTAATGTCAGGCTGGAATGTAACTAAATGACATACTAAAAGTAAAAATAATAAAATAATATGATAACACAAATAAAATAAAAATAACCTTGTCCCAAACCACATGTTGGTACCACCTATATGCTCCAACCCATCCAATAATCAACTCTAATTCCTTGACCCTAGAAGCCCAGAGTAAGTTCCTTACTTTGTTACATTGGAACAAGTATAAGGAATTAAATATCTAAGGACTAATTAGTTTAGCATATTTGGAAAACTAGATTACATACATGATACACATATTACATTGGAAAATTAAAAATAACCCATTATACATAACAAAATTAAATGAAAAACACCCTTGATATCTTATTCAAATATTTATTATTCATAACATGGGTAAAGAAAAGAAAATAAGGGTGAGCTCAAATGCTCAGTAAGGGTTAAGTATAGAGGAATATATCATAAATTGATAATGGATAACCAACATGGAAAGGTATATAACTGAAAAAACAATCCATTTAAATAACCTTATAAGGAATAATCAATACTAAAAGGTAAATAACTGAACACACATGGTATTTAATCAATAAACTAAGAAAGAATTGAATCCATAGATAATGTCAAAGAAAAAATATCATAGATATTAATAGTCACTGAATTCTCAAAAAAGTAAATTATTAATTATTGGATGTTATGTTTCCCAATCAAATGATTACTTTACCATCAACATCTATCCTCAAGACAGTTTAAAAGATATTGGAAAAAAACCATCTGATTTGGGCCACTGATTTCATCTCATGTGACTACTGATGTATCAAGGGGATTACATTTACCGGTCCTACAACTATGTAGTGCATGTCCAAAATATTCCTCATATATTGAATAATTGATTTAATTAATTAAAAACATTAATTTTCAGCAAAAATACATATTGTCATAACACCCTTTCTTTGTGACATGATTCCATCCTTTATCCGAGACTAATGTTAAATTCCCTCCTTTAGAATCTTGTAATTTTATTTCCTATTAATATAGAGCCTCCATGATAACTTTTATAAAAATAAAAAATATAAATATTGAGTAAAAGATAAAGATTTATTAATATTTCACCAATTAATAAAATAACTTTCAAAGTCAACACCATATATAAAAATGATATACAATTAGGAAATAATAATATCAATTCCATGAGAATATGGATATTTATGATAAATATAATGTACAATAAAAATGATGTTAAAGAAGTTATTTTTTCAATAGAAAGTTAACAATAATAAAATAACGTGATATATAAGAGATAAATTTTACCACTTGGTAGTTTTCAAATCAAATCCCCTTGGATGAGATAGTTCAAAGTGAATCATAAAATACCATAAAGTAGGAGTGAATCAAGATATTAAATTACAATGGGATAGTATATATAAAAAATTAAAGTGAAGTGGTGCATAATACCAATTTTTTTTCAATATAATGTAAATTTAGATGAAATCCCTTACACTATGCTTCTTTTTAGTTGTGTGGTCTTTAACCACCTCTTCTTAGGGTAACTCTCTTTGGTTTTCATCAAATGACTTCCTCTATTTTCTTTCTTCGAAAAGCTAGGATTCTAGGATTAGGGGAGGGATTTTGGGAGCTTATTTGGATAGTGGTTGGATGAGAGAAAGGGAATGAGAGGTGTTAATAAGTGGAAGAAGTGAGTGCCTTTTTTTAGCGGAGGAGGAGTGACATTCTTGTAAATATAAAAAGGTAAACACTATTGAGAGGTCTACCATAAATCACGTTCTCCCAATAATGAACCAAATTATATTCAAGAGATTGTATGGTCTAAATATAGACATAAAATTGGTTTTGATAATGTTTTTAGGTCATTTTGAACCTAAAGTTTTTGGTTTAGTCATTTTAAGCTTAATTTTAACTTAATTGTTGTAATTTATTTTAACTACATTCACTAATATTTTTGGTCAAAATAAATTTGACCTTACTATTCATTATAAATTATGATAATTTGAAATACGGAATATATTTGTCTAAATATGGAACAAAATTTTCCAAATTCCAATAAAAAATGTTGTAGAAATTAATTTAAATTTAATCTCATGGATGGGATGAGAAAGTTGGGTTTTAAAGTAAAAATGTTCAAAAAGTTTGTAATGTTTTTATATCAAATTTAAAAGTGAAATTGATTCCAATTACATAAATTGGATTAATTTATATACAATTGATCTAATTTTAATTTAAATAAAATTTAAAATAAAATTTAACTTTATAAATAAATTATAAAAAATGCATTTTTAATTAAAATTCATTATTTTTTATTATTCGTCAAAAAATGAATCTTCTCAGAAAAAATACCAAAAATTCACCCTAAAATATTTTTTATATTTATATTTTAAAAATGAAGTTTTTTGATAAATATAATTTATAAAATTGTAAAATTTTGGTTTTAAAACTAGTGAACCATTTAAAGGTGGAAAAATTACCTTTAAAAAAATATAGGTTTTTATGGGTAAAATTGGGTCTGTTCTTATCTTATGCCTAAAAAATATATTTGAAAAATGTAAAAAATATTTGATTTAACATATAATATATAGATTTCATCAACATTATCCACTAATAGTAGTCAATTTAATTTATTAAGATAAGACACATTTGGAGCATAATAATACTTTTTTTTTATAAAAACGTTTCATTTATATTCATTTGGTTTCTATATTTATTTCTAATTAATTGGTAACAAATGAATTAAATTATATATTTCCATAAGTTATTAAATACTATTCTCAACTTCAAATTTATTTTCTATGAGATAAATTCCATTTTAAATAATAATATTAAAAATATTCGGTAAGATTCAATCTTGCATGTAACACAAGCCATCGAAGAAACTATTTGCATGAAAACACAAGCTAAAATCAATGTAGCATGAATTGAAATATATATAATAGATTTAAACTATTTATAATATTTAATATACTATACATTTTTTATATATTATATTCCCTTACATGCTTGATGTTGTTTATCAAACACGCTATGAAATATAATATCCTTATTTTAGAATTTTGGGGTGTCATATTCTCCACACCATAAATAAATCACAACCTCACAATTTAAAATTTATCTTGGTAGTAAAGGGTTTTATATTTGAAAATAAACAATTTTGGAAAAACCCACATTGTAATTAGAGTCAATAACACATTTTATTAATAAGAGGGAAAGGAAACTGCGATGGTCACCAGAAAACTATGATTTCAAATAGGAGAATTTTAGTGAAAACATGGACATGGAAGAGAAATCTAAATATCAAGTTCCAATGGAGAGTGATAAAGAATATGTTCAACTAAAATTTTATAACCACAAATCCATAAACTAGTGGCATGAAAAAGGTCATTGATATCCTAAAAGATAAGGATAATCCGAATTTGTTTTGCTTCAAACCCTTTTCCTAGTGTTGAAGAATTTTTTCACTCTATAATAATGTAAGGAAATTTAATTACTTGATACGATTATATTTCAGAACCAAAATCTTATCCTTTGGTTGTGCCTTGAACTATTTCTACTTCATTTCATAGCATAGGTTTCATCATATGGTGACATCATACATTAATATCTAAAACCTCATTCAAAGATAAACTTAAGCCATTTCATAAATAGTCAACATTTTGAAATGATTATAATCCAACACTTTTATAAATAAGGTCACAAAATTTCAAAAATAAACTTATTATTAATCCAAACAACATATAGTAGGTCTTAATTTTCAAATTCCAAACATGTGAATTCCATCATCATGTATTCTCTTGAAACATGGTAATAACTTGAATTACCATAAAAACTTATACAAAAGGTTCGTGATTCCTTATTAATTATGTAAAAAAATGATATTGGATATATTCATTAAATCCAAAAATGTTTTAGACTACATAAATGATACCATAAACACTTTTACAATAAATCATTAATAAGTTCCTAGGTAGTTCGTAGTATAAAATTTACTTTATCCAGATATCTTTATAAAATTATCACAACATTAGGAATATATTACATGTTATCTTTACCTCAATAATGTGTTTTACAAAATGCTTAACTTACTAATGAATCAATTTTCTTGGTACCATTCAACATACGCTTTAAAAACCTCAATGAAAAGTACTATAGCACAATCCTTATATATTTTATAATTCCCATGACCAGTACCTTACTCAAATAAAATAATTATTGAATAAAAACATAATCATATTAATCATTCCTCTTTTTATATGGTATTAGGAAAATCATGACCATGATCCATTAGCCTATTTTTCCATATATTCCTTTGACACATGAGACATTGATTTGTGTAGTGTACCATCTCCTTACATTTTAAGCATTATTGTTTTGAAACAATTTTCTTATATTTAAAATCACAAGCATAGTGGACTTTCTCTCTATACTTGTAGCAGAATCTCATTCCTTTTAAAAAAGTAATAGGGTGATTATTTCCCCAATTATTACATGAAGGAAAATAATTCTTTCCCTTCTTCATTTTATCCATATTTTTTCCCATTTTCCACCTTTTATCTTGATTACCTCTAAAGACATAACACATAGATAATTATTTCTCTATCTCATTAGCACATGATACTATATTCTCATATGATGAGAATAATTTTAAGATTAGTTCCCTTCAAAATAGTATCTTAAGACCTTAAAATAAATGATCATTCTTATTCTTTGTATTATATGCATTGGTGAGGTTCACATTCATTCTGCTAGTTTAATTTCTGAATGAATACATATACTTGATTATATCTAATCATGTATAATCCAAAAACTAGTGAAATATATAACATAAAATGAAAATTTTATGCATAGCTAATATCATAATCATAAATATGGTTTCTTTGGATGTTCTTATATACTTATCCTTAAATTATATCATAGTCTTATGTTCAATAATCTATATTTTCCTACATTTACTTTTCAAGGTTTTTACTAAACTTTCTTTGATAATAACTATAACTCCCCAACCCCAGAATCCTGGAGTCACTGCCTTTATTACATTATCATGATTACAAATAATAAAATCCTAAAGAACCGAGGAGTTTGTTAGTTTTGGAAAACAATATTACATACATGATATCCATATTATATTGGGAAATAGAAAATAACACATGATATATAATGAAATTAATTGAACAACATCTTTAAAAGATTATTAAAATATTTCTTCTTCATAACCTCGGGAATGGAAACAAAATAAGGGTGAGATCAAATTCTCCGTAAGGGTTATGTATAGTGAACAATATTGTGAATTAATAATGAATAATCAATATGGAAAGGAAGATAATTGAACACACATGACATTTAAATAACTAGATTGGTCATAATCAATATGGTAAGGTAAATAACTGAACACACACTCCATTTAATCAATAAACTGAGAACAAAAATGAATCCATAGATAATGTCAAAGAAAAAAAATATCTTGTATAATAATAATAATTTAATTCTCAATAAATTAATTTATTAATTATTATATGCCATGTTTCTCAATATCATGATACCTTTACAGTCCAGACCAATCCTTAAGAGAGTTTAAAACATACTAGGTAAAAACCTATCTGATTTGGCCAAATGATTTCTTCTCATAAGACTACCGATGCATTGAGGGATTTTCATTAACCGGTACCCAACCCATATTGTGCTTGTACAAATCATTCCTCATATATTGAATAATTTATTTAATTCTTTATCATAAAATATCCATATTGAGTAAAAGATACAAATTCATCAATATTTTCTCAATCAATCAAATAACTGTCAAAGTGAACATTGTTTGTAAAAATAGTATAAAATTTAGGAAATAATAATATCAATTGCATTATAATATTTTTATTTAATATAAATTTAATTTATATTAGAAATTATCTCATGGAAGTTATTATTTCAAGAGAAAATGAACAATCACAAAAGAGAGTGATATAATAGAGAGAACTTTTACCACATAGTAAATTTCATGTCAAATCCCATTGAATGTGATATTTCAAATTGAAACATACAATACTAGGAAATAGAAGTAAATAATGATATTAAATTATAAATGGGAAGTATATACACCACATTAAATTTAATTGGTTCCTAATAACAATTTTTTCCCAATAAAATGTAAATTGAAATGAAATCCCTTACCTTATGATTCCTTTTAGTTGTGTGATATTTAACTACCTATTATTAGGGTAACTCTATTTATTTTCAACCAAATTACTTCCTTGGTTTATATTCTACCAAATGTGAGGATTATACTATGAGAGTATATATATTAATAGCTTATTTAGGCAGAGTTTGGATGAGAAAGTGGTCATGATATGTGTGAATAAGTGGAAGGGGTTAGTTTATTTTTAAAGTAGAGGAGGAGTTTCATTATTATAAATATAAAAAGGTAAAAAATATTGAGAGGTCTACCTTCATATTTTGTTACACCCCCAGATTTTTTGAATTATTTTTTTTTGAATTAATTTAATCTTTTTGATAATTTTCATTTTATACAAAACTAAATATAGTTTTTTATATAAAATAATTAAGTTTTAATTGATTTATACTAAAAAGAAGTAAATAATTAACTATATGAAACACTTAGATTATCTTTTGTTACATATAAAACTATTTTGGATTACATTTTAAATAATTCCAATTTCCTTTTATAGCTTGCGTTACACGCAAGATCGAGTTTTACCTAACTATAATATAATAATATTATTAAAATATTATTGCTATCACTTAGCTATTATAATGGAATATATGAATGAGATTAAATAAATTATGAAACCATGGTTTACACATGTATATATAATTAATTCATTTTTTACAATTAGTTAGAAATTATAGTAAGAGCTATTTGAAAATAATAAAATTCATTTTCTAAGAAAACTATGTACAAACACCATTTTAGGTCAATAAATAAAAAAACACTATTGATGACTGATTTTAATAAAATTTATATGTTATATAATAAATAATTTTTTTACACAAATCCAATAGACTTGATAGGCATAATATAGGAATAAATCTAATTATATGAATAAAAATAGGTTTTTTTCTAAAAGGAAATTTTTCCGCCTTTTAATGGAGAACCCATTTTTAATATGATTTTTGAAAATTTTATAATATTTATTTTACACAATAAACATAATTTTTTAAAGAAAAATATCAAAATTTACCTGGAGTGATTTTTTTATTTTTCTAGGAAGTTTCATTTTTAATGAATAATGAATAATACTAAATTTAATTCAAAATTTATTTTTATTTACATTTATTTATAAGTTTAAATTATATTTAACAATGATTTTAAAGTCATATTATATCACTTATACATTAATTAATACAATTTTTTTTATTTTAATCAATTTTAAATTGAAATTAGATATAAAAACTTACCAAACTGTTGACCATTTCTACATTAAAAACTCGCTTTGTCATCCCCTTTGTAGGATTAAATTTGAATTAATTTATACCAATTATGTGATTTTAATGTTTATAAATGGATTACGTATTTTTAATAATAATAATATATAATTTTAAATAATTTTTACTTAGTTTTGGACCCAAAATATTAGTGAATATTATTAAGAATAATTACAATGATTTAGAGAAAACTTATCATAATAAAGGACCAAACCTTAAACTTAAGGGTTAAAATGACCTATAAATTGTCAAAAATCAATTATATATTCATATTTAGACACTATAATACCTTTTATATAATATTTTAAATTATTGGTGCCACTTTTCATAGGAAAAATATGGGTGGAATTTCCTTTTCAAAAATTTACAAGAATGCCACTCCTCCTCCACTATAAAAAGGCACTCAACCCTCCCACTTATTTGCAAATATCATGCCTTTTGATCAAAAAATATCTAATAAAATAATATCAAAAAATACCTAACTTCATATATGAATAATCCCTTTTGGAATAAATCTAACCAAGGAATAATTTTTGTGAAAGACAAAAGGAGTAACCCAAAGAAGAGGCAACATCATTCTTCAAGCTCCTTTCTTTTATTTTCTTTCTAAACCAACTAAATTATTATTATATGGTTAAATAATATAATAAGTATCTTAAACATACTAATATATTTTTATATTAAGGTTTTTACATAAAATTACACATAATTCCATCAAATGGGTTACAAAAATACAATTCTTGTGTATGGAGAACTACCGCCTCACGAAAAAATGTCATTCGTTTTTTCTTTACCATGTCTAATGGTTGGGAATTATGATGTAAAATCTATTTTTATACGATTTATGTGATATTTATTACTTATAAATTCTTATATGACCATTATATAAAACATAAATTCATGGTTTCTATATTTTGGATACATGATAGCATCATTTATGGTCGTGTAGACTACCACCTCCTCAAAGCGACGTGATTCGTTCAAATTTTGATTGGAATGTATTAAGGATTTTTTTAGTTAAAATATATTATATTTATGAAATAATTTTTCAAATTTAGTTATATTATATATATATTCAAACATGCACACTGTTCAATTACATTCCTTCTTTCAATACGACAGGAAAACGAAAATAACGTTCATGCATACGTACGACCTACCATCTCTACAAATTATACATTTTGTTTAATATTAATATATTTAATAGATTATTATAAATAAATATATAATGAAAATATATTATATTTATATAATTTTTTTGATTCTAGAAATAATTAAATCATGATCTAAGTAAGAGGATCAACAATAACAAGTAAAAACATATACAAAAAACAAGTAGATATTACCTAGAACGTAAAACTAACATGGAATTGTAAATAAATGGGTAATATAAAGTCATAATAAAATAATATTTGGTATTATATATAAGAACATTATTATTTGGTATATTTATATGAAAATTATACTTATTATATAGGAGGTTTGAACATGTACGAAGAAGGTTAAGACTTAAGGTAAGAGTTTTCTCATCTCACTGTTTATATCTATGAGATAAATTCCATGTTCACCACTAATATATTTTTTGTCATGTATATAATCCACATGGATATATTATATGATAATTAAAATTATATTTATGGGTATTTACAAATCCATTTAATTATTTTTTCATCAGGTTTATGGTTCAAAATTTGCCAAATTGGTAAAGTAGTTTTGTCTCAAATTTCCTTCTCTGAGACACATGCCATTTCATGCACCTATATTTTTCTAAGAGGTGCATATAATTCCATTTGAAATGTTATATCATTAATATACTTCTTTACATGATAATTTATTCTTTATTTAATTTCAATTTCATTCATGGGGAGTATTATTCAAGGTTACCAAGTGATAAGTGTTTATTAAAATAATCTCTTCATTTATTAGGATTGTTTTTTATTATGCTTCCATTGATCAAATATTATGATCCATATATAAAAAGATCTCAGGAATTTTCTTACCCTCTTAGTATTCATGTTATATCCCAGTAATGTTACAATTTTTCCACTCTTTGGTACTTAAGATAATTAAGAAAATTCTTTTATGAAAATATGACTTTATTTCTTCTTTTGGTCGAAAACCTGTGTCCTTTCAAATACATGTTTTTTAAAAATGTTTTAAAAAATATTTTACTCTTATCCTATACTATTTAAAGGAAATTTTTACCCATGTGTTACCTTTTCAAAAAATGTTTTTAAAAGGAAACTTCTTGTTGTTTTCTGACTAAGGCACTTTTCTAAATTTTTAAGGTGAAAAAGGAATGTTTGACATATATAGACTTACCTGCCGCTTTGAGCATAATTTCCTTGATGTTTAATTTTAAATTTTATAAGGTTATTTTTTTAAAGAATTTGTTTTAATAATATTCTAGAAATTTTTTTATATTTTTTTTAAATGGATTTAAATTTTTTTATGATTAAATATTATTTTTAGTTATTTTCAAAGATTTATTTATTTGTTTTCAATAGTTTGTTTTCAATGAAAAAGATTTTAATGATCTAGAATATTATTTTATAAATTTTCAATTTATTTTCAATGAACAATTTTTTCAATTTTTTTCCAAGATTCTTTTGTATTTTTTCAAAGAAAATGGTTTTCAAAATGTTTTGAAGCTTTTTTTATATGATTTTAAGTAAGATGGGTTTCAAAATGTTCTCAGGATTCTTTTATATGTTTTAAAGGAAATATGTTCTCAAAATGTTTTCAAGCTTCTTTTATTGGTTTTCAGGGAATTTTGTTTTCAAAATAGTTTTGAGCATCTTTTATAAGCTTTCAAAGGAAATGGTTTTCAAAATGATTTCAAGCATTATTTTAAATGTATTAAAATTATTTTCAATGAAAATGGTTTTAAAAATTTTTTATCTTTTAAAAACATGTTTTTAAAATAAGGAAATATATTTCACTCAAGAAATGGTTTTAAAAATTATTTCCAAATTATTTTCCATCTAAGATGACATCCATTGGTGTTACTCACGACTTTATGTGAAAATTATCCAAAGGTTCCATTCATATTAATTCTCTAAATATTTTATGTTTTTATGGAATGATGATTATGAAACCCATTTATATTTAATGGGATATATGTTTATGAAACTCATTTCTCTTTTACGAGTTATATTCTTATGAAACCCACTTCCTTTCACGAGTTATGCTTTGATGAAATGATTATGAAACCTATATATTTTTCTATAGGTTATGATATGATTACATGTTTATTATGCATATTTAATTTCATCGGTTATTATATGATTGTTTATGATCTTTTGGCACAAATATGTATGATTTCATTATGATATGGGTGGGAAATATATCTCCCTCAAATAAATTGGGTAAAAATTTATATCTCATGAGATAGGAATGGTTGGAATGGGAAGTCAACTTATTTCAGTAAAGGAATTTGTATGATAATATGGTCTTGGGAGTGAACCTTGACTACTACAAGGTAAGGGGAGTAATCCATGACTAACAATATGGTATTGGGAGTGAACACATACTACTAATATGGCATTGGTAGTGATTCCTTGACTATTATGGAAATAATTCTATATGCTTATGTATTTTGCCATAAATTCTATGTCTTATTCCTGTATTATGATTTTAGGGATTTTTCACTTATTTACCTTATATTTATGGATTATAAATTTCCAATATTTATTAAATGACTCATTTATATGATATTTTATATAAAGGGTGTGATATTCAAATTTTATTATCATGTTCTCATACCCTTATTCTCATGTTATGCTTATGTGTTTATTTTGTTTACCCTTACAGAGCATTTGAACTCACCCCTATCTTATGTTTCCATTCCCTAGGTTATGAAGGAAGGTTTTTAGTTGATGTAATAATATGAAATATCTTCATGGGTAACATTGAATATCTTTCACTGAGTTAGAATATTCTGTTCCCATTTTTCAAAGAAACTAAACTGTTATGGTCCTCAAGCATGTATTTATGTAATGTGCTGAATATTCATCTAAAATGATGTAATATTCACGTATGTTAATCCTGGGTGTCTACATTTGGTATCTAAGTAAAGGTTTATTCAAACATAGGAAATTATTATGAGAAGAATTTAGTGAGATACAGAGGGATATTTCTAAGGATATGTCTAAGGATATCTCAACTGATAATCCTAAGACATCTTATATTTTAAACAAGGTTCCAAAATTTAGACATCATATAATTGATTATTCATGATTTTGTGGTTTTACATAATTATAAGTGTTTATCACATAATTATTTCTAGTTTTATCCAATGGAAAGAATCGGAAAGAACTGGGTTAATGTTGAATTTGAAGGACAATTTTCTGATGAGTAGTCAAATGTGATGATCACTAGAGTGAAGGATGTTGTGATCATGGATATATATTTTTCACAGAACATGGTTAAAAACATGTACCTTAACCAACTATTGAACCCACCAAATAATATAAATAATGATTTAACTAAAAATTTAGGAAATGGATACCATAGAGGAAAGAATATTCAGTTTTCTTTGTGTCAAGAATGTAGAAGGAATCACCCAAGTGAATGTCTTAGAGGAACTAGAAGATATTTTTACTATGGAAAAGAAAACAAAGTCAGTCACTATAAAGGAAAAATGAAGTGTTCTATTAAAAAAATGGATTGGAATATTGTCCGACATGTGTGATCATTGAAGGTTAAATTATTTATGTGTGTAATGAATGGTCATTATGAAAATCGATTTCCTAAGTGGAAATCTACCAAAGAGAATCTGAAAGGTGGCATGAGTAAAAGTTATATTGATGATGATGATGAGAATATAGATGAAATGTGAAAGGAAAGAGGCATTATATAATATAATGAGGTAACCTTTTTATGATTAAGGATGAAGTGGAATAACAAAAGTATTTATGTATTTAGATTTAAGAACAATGTTATATGAATGGTGAAATTTATAAGAATTTTTTAGTTTATGTTTTTTCACTAATGATTTAAAAAAATATGGTGAATGGTTAGAATGGAATAGAATTTTTTTTTAATTTAAAGGTAATGTTCATGTAAAACACATGCTTAAGGTAAATATATCCGTTAATATGTTCATAATGTTAAGATAATGTTGTTTGGATAAAGATATGCTGGATATGATTAAGTAAATTGGATGGTACTGGTTACCTTAAAACAGATTAAGGACTTTTTAACTAGTGTTTTATTATATCATGGATGATGTTTAAAACTTATTGGATTTAGAGAATATATCTAATAAAATTTTAAATAAGGAAACTTGCATGTTTTTAAAATGGATTTTTAGTAATTTAGGTCATTACCGTGTTTCAAGAGAATAATTGATGAAGGGATTCACAAGTTTGGTATGTGACAGATGAGAGCTACTATATGATATATGGGGGATCAATTTTAATATTATTTTTAGAAATTTAGTTTCCTTCTTTCTAGAGTTTTGGACTTTCATTTTCCGAAAGGGTTATAAGGTTAACCATTTATGGAATCGTTTTTGTTAAACTTTAGATATGGTTTTAGATATTAAAGTATTATCTCACCGTATAAAGATTTATGTATATTTTATAACTTATGATAAATTTGTTTTCTGATAAAATTAATAGAATGACCTGTCATTATATTCATGGACCTTATGATCTTTTAATGTTTCAAGAATAAAAAATTCACCTTCATTTCATGGAATGAGAGATGAAGTTGAAGTTGATTAAGGCACAAAAAAGAGTAAGGTTGTTATGAAATCATGTAAGTATATATTTTCATGAAAATCATTCAACATTGGGAAAAAGGATCATTAAGCCAAAAAATATATCCTAGTACCTTCATTTCTGATGAATCAAATGGACCCTTAGGTCATCACGAATTTATGGTTTTATGACTGTTAATTTTCTCCTAACCATGTTCTACATCACTCTCCATAGGAACTTTATAGTTAGATTTATATTCCATATCTTTGTTTTCACTTCCCACCTATGTTCTCATTTATGGAAAACTAGTTATGATTTACTTTGGGTAACCATTATGTTTCCAACATTCCTTTTTTAAAGTATGTTTTAGTATTCATTTTTACAATGTGGGTTTTTAAGAAAAGAACATTCAAATATTAAACCTTTAATAACCTAGATGAATTTATAAGGAAAAATTTATTTTAATGGGGGTAGAATGTGATACCATGATATTTTGTGAATTATTGTTTTTTGAATTAATTTAATCTTTTTGATATTTTTCATTTCATGCAACATTGAATATAGTTTGTATAAAATCACTAAGTTTGGATTTCATTATACACAAATCCAAGTTAATCATTAGAAATAAGAAACAAATATATTATTTTTTAGTACTCACAAACTACATTGGCTTGTGTTATAAAAAATATCAAGTTCCTTCAATAGATTTCATTACACACATGACCAAGTTTTACCGTACTACAATATACTATTATTATTAAAATAATATAGTTATTACTTAGCCATTAGAATGGAATATATGAATGATATTAAATAAATTATGAGACTATGGTTTAAACTTATATATAAAATTAATTCATTTTTTTAAAATCAGTTACAAATAAAAGTAAGAACTATTTGAAAATAACAAAATTTCTTCTATAAGAAAACTATGTACAAACACCATTTTATCTCAATATATTAAATAAGCCACAATTGATAATTTTTTTTAAAAAATTATATTTTATATATTAATTAATTTTTTTTGACACTTATCCAATTGACTTGATAGGAATAAGATAAGAATATATCTAATTATATGAAAAAAGGGTATTTTCTAAAAGTCAATTTTATCACTGTTTAATGAGGAATCCATTTTAAATATGATTTTAAATATTTTGTAATTTTAATTTCAAAAAATAAACTTAATTCTTGGAAGCAGAATATCAAAATTTACTTAGGTTTCATTTTTAGTATTTTTTATGAAGTTTCATTTTTTAATGAATAGTGAATAATACTGAATTTTAATTCAAAAATAATTTTTAGTATGATTTATTTTTATCATTAAATTATATTTTAATTTTTTTAAAGTAAAATTAGATAAATTATACATAAATTAATCTAATTTATTTCATTATAATAAATTTAAATTTGAAATTGGATATAAAACCTTACCAAACCTTTCAACTTTTTTACATTTACAGCCTGCTTCAGCATCCCATTTGCAGGATTAAATTTGAATTAATTTATGATTCTTATGGGATTATGATTTTAAAAAATTGATTCCATATATATGAAATTAAATAATATATAATTTCAAATAATTTAAACTTAGTTTTTGACATAAAATATTAGTGAATGTGATTAAAATTGATTATTGTGATTAAGAGAAAAATTAGCTTAACAATGGACTAAACCATAAACATAAGGGAAAAAAGGAATTAAAAACATGTCCAAAATACATTGGATGTTCATATTTATACCCTCTACTCCATTTTATCTAATGTTTACAATTATTAGATCCACTTTTCATAGAAAAAACATGGGCAAAATTCCCTTTTCAAAAATTTACAAGAATGCCACTCATCCACCACTATAAAAAGGCACTCACCCCTCCCCCTTATTCACACAAATAATGACATTTCAGTAGACAAAAATCTGATAAAATGAGATAAAAAAATCCTTCAATTACGACTTGAATCCTCCCATTGGTCATAAATCCAACAAAATAATCCCTTTTGTGCAAACCAAAAGGAGTTACCTAAAGAAGAGGTAACAACATTCCTCAAGATCCTTTATTTTATTTTTTTAAAAAAAACACCATAATTAAAATTATTATATTATTAAATAATAACCTACATAACCTACATATACTTATATGTTCTTATATTATGGGTTATACCTTCACTTAGAAACACTTCCATCAATTGGGTAATGAACTTACCGTTATTGTGTATGGTGAACTACCCCTTCACGAAACGATATTGTTTGTTTTCCTTTACCACCTATAATGGTTGGGAATTATAATGGAAAATTTATTTTTATATGATATATATGATATTTATTTTTAATTTTTAATTTATTATTTTTTATATAAAACACACCTTCATTCTTTCTACATTTTGGATATATGATAACTTTGTTTTTGGATGTGTGGACTGCCGCCTCCTCAAAGCGATGTGATTCATTCACACTTTACATGGAATGTATTAAGGATGATTTTTGTAAAAATATATCATATATATGACATAATAATTTTACTATAATGATTATATATATATACACATACATTTTATTTACATTCTTTCTTTCAATATGACAAGAAAATGGAAACAATGTTCATGAATACATATGACCCATCGTCTCCATGAAAAATGTATTTAATTTAATATTAATATCTTTTATATATTATTATAAATATATATATACTGAATATATATTACATTTATATCATGGTTAACTTTATATAAATAATTAAATCATGATCTAAGTAAAAGGATTAAGAATAACAAGTCAAAATTTATACAAAAAACAAGCGAATATTACCCAAAACATAACACTAACATGAAATTGTAAATAAATGATTAATATAAAGTAATAATAAAATAATATATGATATTATATAAAATAAAATGGTTCTATGGTAGATTTATAATAATATTATTTTTATTATATAGGAGGTTTGAATATTTGCAAATAAAGTCAAGATTTAAGGTAAGGGTTTTCTCATCTCACTTTTTATATCATTGAGATACATGTCATGCTCACCAATAGTTTATTTTGTCTGGTGTATATAATTACCATAAATTTAGTATATGATAATTATAATTATATTTATGTGTATTTACATATCCATTTAATGAACCTTTTTTTCATGCGGGTTAGGGTTCAAAAGTTACCAAATCAGTAAAGTAGTTTTGTCTCAAATTTCTTTATTTGAGACACATTCCATGTCATGAACCTATATTCTTATAATAAATGTATATAATACCCTTGAGATGCTATATAATTAATATCTTTATTTTAATTATATTTTATGCTTCATGTAATTTAATTTTCTTTCATGGGGATTAAGATATAAGGGTACCAAGTGGTAAAACGTTTATTGAAACAATCTCATTGTTTGTCGGGACTATTTATGATAATGCATTCATTGATCAAATAATATGATCAATATATCAAGAAATATCATGAATTTTCTTACCCTCTAGTTATTAATGTTATATAAAAGTAATGGTACTATTTTTTCACTCTTTGGTACTTAAGATAATTAAGAAAATGTTTTCATGTGAATTCAATCCTATTTATCCTTTTGGTTTGAAATCTGGGTTCTTTCAAAATTCAGTTTTCTAAAAATATTTTCAAAAATGTTTTAATGATATCCTATGATGTTTAAAGGAAAATTTTACCCATGTATCAACTTTTTACAAAACTTTTTAAATGAATCATATTATATTTTTTAGTTAAGGAACTTTTCTAAACTTTTAAGGTACAAAAGGAATGTTAGGTATATACAGACTTATCCACCATCAGGTATTTTATTTTCTTGATCCTTCATTTTTAAGTTTAAAATGTTTAATTTTTAAATATTTTTTTTCCTAATATCCTTGAAATTTGTTTATTGTAAAATGTTTTTCAAAGAAAAAGGGATTTCAAAAAAAAATTTATGTTTAAAAAGTGTTTTAAATAATTTACAAATATTTCTTAATATGTTTTCAAAATGTTGTTTTAAAAGAAAATGATTTAAATTAACTCAAATATTATTTTATAAGTTTTGAAATTATTTTCAAATATTTTTTTTGAAATGTTTTCAATATTATTTTATAAGTTTTCAAGGAAGATGATTTTCAAAATGCTTTCAAGCTTCTTTTTTAAGTTTTCAAGGAAAACAGTTTCAAAATATTTTCAATAGTCAATCATATGTTTTCAAACAAAATGGTTTTCACTTTTTTTTAATATTATTTTATAAATTTTAATTTAAAACATTTTTCAAAATATTTTAGATATTATTTTATAAGTTTTCAAGAAAAAAGTTTTTCAAAATGATTTCATGACTTCTTTTAAACTTTTCAAAGTATTTTCAATGAAAATGCGGTTCAATAGGTTTTATGTTTTAAAAATATATTTTTTCATATAATAAAAGATATTTTCATCAAAATAAGGTTTCAAATGATCTTTCAAAATTATTTTCCATCTAATATGACATCTTTTGGTGTTACTCATGCCTTTTTGGGAAAATGATCCAAAGGTTCCATTCGTATTCTTTTTTTGAATGGTTTTTTATTTTATGGAATGATGTTTATGAAAAACATTTATCCTTCAGGGGTTATAATTTTATGAAACCCATTTCTCTTTCATGGGTTATATTATTATGAAACCCACTTCCTTTAACGAGTTATTTTTGATGAAATGATTATGAAACCTATCTATTTTTCCAGAAGTTATGATATGATTACATGTTTATGGTGCCCATTTAATTTCATGGTTTATGATACAATTGTCTATGATCATTTGAAACATATATGTATGATTTAATTATGAGATGGGTGGGACCTATATCTACATCGAATATATTGGGTAAAAATTTATATCTCATTAAATATCCATGGCTGTAATGAGAAGTGAACTTAGTTTAGTAAAGAACATTTTCCACTAAGATGGTCTTGGGAGTGAACCTTTATTACTAATATAGTCTTGGGAGTGAATATTGACTACTAATATGGTCATATGAGTGAACCATGACAACCAATATTGTACAGGGAGTGAACCCATACTACTAAGATGGCCTTGACAACGATGCATTGAATAATATGGAAATCATTTTATATTCTTATGTGTCTACCAAAAATTATATGAAATGTCTCCAAATTCTTGAATATAAATAGTATATGAAAAATAAAAGTAAAATACATGAATACCTAACCACTTTCCTTAATATTTCCTTATATATATCTCTATAATATTTATAATCTCACTTAGCTCATCAACCAATACTTGATCCATTAACCCACTTTTCTTAAAAAAACATAAGGTCTATATGCACACTAAGGTGACCATTCATTGTTTGAGGATCAGTTGTACACATCTAATATTTTACTTAATACAAACTAGTATATATGTGCATGTATATTCCGAATAAAAATTAAGATGTAATATCACAATAATACATAAGAATTCCTAATAGGTACTAAAAAATACACCAAAATGGTTGTTATATACCTTCTTTATATAGTATTGGAATGAAAAAATTCTCCCATATTATGAACACATACCGAGTTTGAATGACTTATCAATACTCATATCATCTGTCAAGGATAAATAACTATCTATATAACACAACATAAAGGTGAATGATGTATCACCCAAAATCATTTGATGTTAAAAAATATATCACATACTCATATCTCAGGTGAATTAAATATCACCATTCCTTAATTAAGGTTGATGATGAACCACCAAATTAACATGGTGAATGAGGTATCACTTGGTGAACAATATATTATTGTTAAATAACAAAGTAAATGATGTATCACTATGTGAATGATATATCACCAAAAAAATTAGGGTGAATGATGTATTTCAAGGTGAATGATGTATCACTAATCCTATTAACAAAAGGGTAAACAATAGATCACTAATAACATGAAGAAGAATGATTCCTCTCTTGGTTAACTATGCATCGCCAATCCAATCAAAAATAGGGAGAATTATGTATCTCTAGGTGAACAATATCTCATAAACCAAATTTGGATGAATGGTGTATCTTCTGGTGAATAATGTATCACTAATCCAATCAATAATAGGGAGAATGATGCATCATCATGTGAATGTGATGTCACTACTCCAAAACTTCCCAATGGATGATCTACAACTATAGAAATCACTAAGGTGAATGATCCATTTCCAAGAAAAACCCTAGGTAGATGATTTACCATAACAAAAAAATAATGGTGAGTGATATATGTCTCTGGAAAGAGGAATAACCCATTAATAATAGTTTTTAATGAGGGATTGTTGGGGGAAAGAGGCATCACCCATTAACAATGGTGGAGAATGATGAATCTACAATTTTTCAACGTATCACCAATCCAAAATCTCTATGGTGAATGATATATCATTGATCATACCCAAGGTGAATGATCTATCACTAATTTATACATATCGAGGTGGAAAATCTACCACTAACCACATGCAAGGTGAACTATCTATCACCATAAGCACAAAATTTAAGTGAATGACTAATAACCATAACAATATGTATATAAACACATTTTATAACCCTAGAGAATGAGAAATCACCCTATTCATGGGTTCCGCCAACTCTTTTCATCACAAGGCTACTCATTATTACAATAAATATACCTGATATGCATACATTAATAGAAATATCCCACATCATGGATTCATTATGGCTTTATCATGCCTTCTGTTCCCTAAAAACTAATTATCTGTAAAGAGTCGCGCGTTATTGACACTCATCAGACCAAAATATTATCATAATTATATCTAACCACTTAAAGAAACCAAAAAATAAGTTTCAATCACCAAAGGGTAGTCAATAATGTTGTACAAGGCTCACAAACTAAGCTAGGGACTAGGAAACCCCCTCATGGTTCCATTCCCTAAGTTTTAAGTCACTTAATGAGGTTTTACGACTATTGGTGGCTTTGTTATAAACATGAACAATTATGGGGTCTTACCATGATCTAGGTAGACCAAATTATCATTGAATAGATAAGTGAATCCTATTTTGTTCCAACATAGTTCATTCTCACATACCCACTCAAGCTTGTGTATCTTATGACAAATTATATAACAACCATTTAAACCCACCCCTATCCACTATTATATGTGAGTTCCATATTACACCACATTACTCTCTTAGATCATGAGTGTTATACCTAAAATAATGGAAACCCATAAAAGTTCCATATCCCTCTAACTAATCCTCCCACATAGGCTAAATATTTAGTAAATACTAATCAAAAGTTCAAAACCCTTTAGGGATTGTTATGGATCTAGTCAAACCTGTTAGAATTTCCTTAAAAAAGATAAAGTACTCACAACTCCCATTATGGTAACTCATACCTTCTTACCAACCCTTAAAATTTATACAACATATGGAAACACAAATAATATAGTAATATTAGTGACAACCTACCATAATCATAGAGTTATACCCTAAAGAAATACTTGTTCACTAACACATAGGCTTGTACAAGACCATACCAACCATTAATCACCTCCATGAGGTCCTTGATCCACCAAAAATAATTTTAATTAATTATAAATCCATTAAAAATAATCAAAACCATTGATTTCATAAATAAATCTTTTAAAAACATATGAGGTATATATCATAGGGCGATGCTTTCTTGGTGATATAATGAGTAATGGGTTGTGGTTCATTCCCAACACATCCTCATGACCACTGTCGACTAAATCCCTAACACTCGATATAGAAATATCAACCAATACCATCAATTTATGATATAGAAGCCAAAATAAATTAAGGAATTGGCTTACATATAACAAAATGGAATGAAACCTCATTTTTTTCCTTTTGGATCCTCCTCTCTCCAACATACATCAAAGACCCATCATCATAGTTCAATTTCATTATGATATAATTTAATCAGTATCAAACACCTAAGACCACACTCTTGGAATTTTAGGAGAAGAAAATAGGGGATAAGGGGAGGAATAAGAGAAGAGAATTCACCCAATTTAATAAGAAATCTTCCATAAAAAATCTAGGTCACCCGTGATAAAATTAGGATAAGGGAAAGAAAATGAGGCCATAATATTTAGTTTTCATCCACCCCAAGTAAGAAACCCCTGATTGGTATAGTAATAATTTTTTGAAAATGAAAAAAGATCCCTTATTTTAAAAAACAATTGACTTAGGCACCACCGAGTACCCAATTTCCTACACCAAACACCTAATTATCAATTGGGTATCTGATATAGAGATCCGGTCACTTGGTGTCCCCTAAAAGAGGGAATTTCCCTATGGTTGCTCAGTGAGTGGCTGATACAACCACATTGGGTATCTAATGGCTCCATACAACTGCCAGCCTAAACTATTCCACCTCCAAAACACCAAAAACCTGTACTTTTTCATTTACACCCAAGACATAATCTTCGAAACACTCCCTCCATCATTTAAAATGAATCTACAAATACTAATTATTAATAATAATCTAAAAATTAAATTCGGTCTTGATTTTAAATCCATTGAAACATGAATTTTCCTTGACTCTATTGGAATTAAATGGCGTGAGTTGTAACTACCTCCACACAATTATTCTTCTCACCTGAGAGAAGTCTTTGTACACATATATCATGAACAATATTAGTCACCAAATCCTGATGAATGAACTATATTTATATCTCCCATTGGAAATTTCTATGCTAATATTGCACCTAAACTAGTGAAACAACCAAATCATAGACTCCTTCCACTTTGGACCACTATAAACTCTTTTCATCACCTTAAAAGTTCATGTGTATCCTTATCTAAATCATCATTCTCAACCACATGTGAAACAAACTAGATGATATCATACAACATCAACTACCTCTAAAAATCCAATGACTCGTGCACTGTTGTGGTGGTAACTTCCACTAACTCCACAACTATACCCTACTCTTGAAGATATTTGTGAACTCCTAATTTACTGATGTCAAACACTAATGGTTGATATCACCAGTATATACTTGAAAATCACTTGATCAGTTCCATACTGAGGACCACTTGACCATTCTCATAAAAACCTACAGTCTCATCCTTAATACCACACTCCTAACAAGAATCCATTGACCATTATACTTAATATCACACATCCCTATAAGCACTAACATACCAAAAACCCAATCAACCTACCAATAGTTTTCCAAAATTGGAAATAGGCCATTTCATTACACTATAACCCACAAATTATGTCTGTTAGTTACTAAAAAAATAAATTTACCTGATCATCATTGATTAAAAAGAAAATCTAGGTATTTTACATTCCCCAAACATAACCTAACTACTTATATCCAAGAATAAATGTTAAAAAAAACCCAACATAGGATGGGTCCACCAACACACCATCTCTGATATTTAATAAAATTCTTCTAAGATGAGTAGAACACATTGTTATAATCTATGGTATACTCACCACTGTAATTTTTTTATTATTTATTTTTAATGAGAATGATCTTAACTAACATATTCTATCATCCAAGAAACGACACTCACAATACCTACTCATTATATTATCATAAACCAATCATGTGTTCTTTCTCTATGGTATATAATACCATGGTGCTCTAGGATACCATTTCTTAAGTCCATTAGTAAATCAATACTACAAAATCTAGTCTTAGATGACTCAAAATTATGAGACTCTTGCATAATAACTTTACATGAACCACACACTAAATCTTATAATGTTTTACCATCTCACCAATGCTCAAACCATTATAGTTGAGGCACTTTCCTAAATCCTCAGCAACCACACCAAGATACCCAGTCCCTTGGCATCTCACAAGACCCAATGGTTTCCATTTCATATTTGACACAAAAGGGAAAAAGTAACTATTACTCTAATAAACAAATGATACATAATTAAGGGACAAAAACCATACTCATTCCTTATAGGAGTAAAAGAGTATCATATAGTTCAACCATCACATATTATTTTATAAAAATCTAAGTTCCCGTAGGCTTAGGAGATTACATGACCCGAAGGTCTTATGGAATTCAACCAGACTATCTACAAGGAACTACCCCTCCCCAACATCTACATCATGATAGTAGCTCTTCACCTTTGCATGGCCATCTAGATAGGCTTCCTGTGCAAGCACAGGTTGAACCCGATGGCACAGCCATACCCTCTCATTCTAACAAATAAATTTAGCTCTTCTCTGGTGAGTGAACCTTCTATGAATCCTCTTCTAGGGCTGCTCCTTTTTTGTAGTGTGTTTGGGGAAATTGCATGTGGCCCGAAGGCCTTGAGGTGGCCCGAAAGCCCTACTAACCCAAAGCCTGGGTGAACCGAAAGCCTTAAGGACTCCAAGCCAAAACCGATGGCCCAAGTTGAATTGTTCTAGGTGCTACAGTACCAAATAGTACCTGCTACAGTACATGCTACCGTACCCACACAGTGTACAATACTGCCACAGTACTGCTACAGTATTGCTATAGTACTGCTACAGTTCTCCAGAAATATGCCTCTACTTTGTTTTGAACCTGGGTCTTGTAGATGCAATTAAGGATAATTTACCAAAGTAAACCAGTTGAAATATCCCACCCATTATCTAGGAAGGTCATGCCTAACCACCACTAAGTTCATCAATCCCTATTCGATCTTATCATACCTCAACCCACATATCTCATATATTGAGAAAAATATCACTCTTCTATTTCTATGATAAGAGATCATTCAATGAACACCTAGAATAATGTATAACAACCTATATTACCCAACCATTGCATATCCAAGTAAGAATAAACCTAAATTACAACATACTATACCACTCAACTCATACCATCATGAGTCACATCCCATCAGTCTAATTCTCATATGCCTAATCAAATAGATGACCATGACGCTCATGCATGTCTGATAGATTTTTTATATGAAGATGAATCTATGATAAACCTCTCAACTAAAAAATAGAGGGAATCCTCACATGACTATACTATATAATTGATCATACCACATATGATTTGATCTATAACATGAAGAGTTTTCCCATGCTTCAATCTCTAAGTCATCTGCAAGATTGGGCTCAACCTTTATTATCAATGGCTACCCTCATATATCATGACCCATTCCATACATAGAGAGGGAAAAATGATTTGTTACATGGGTAACACTTGACTCACCACTGTTGGAATTGTTATGCCTCTTCATGGTACTAAATTGAATTTACCGTAAGCTGGAACTCTAAAATTGCACCTTTTTCTTGTTAAGGATGTTGCAATTGATAGTGTCAACTTGAAGGTAAGTTTAAAAGAAGGTGATTTTTTGATGATTTTATGGTAAATACCATTAGTGGTTTATAAAATAAAATAGATAAGGTGGTAAAACATATAGGGAATTATAGGTTGTCTAGCTCTAATGGTGGGTTGACTATAAACATTAGATAATGATGTAACTTTTTCTCCCAGCTGGGATCTTCAATAAAGTAGTGGTAGAACCAATTTCTATGTATGATGAAATGAAATATATTAACTAAATCCTTAGATATAATTATTGTAATATTTTTATTTATAGTAATATAAGAGTCTACAGTGTTCTACTATGTATTTAGGAAATAGGTTTGAACCACATAATCTTCTATTTCCACCATTTCATGTTAATTTTTTTTTTCAGTTGAATGTTTGTTGTGTGAGTTTTTTTGAACTGTGTGTGAGTAGTCACTACGGGAAAAATCACTATTTGCGACGGGAAGAAATCCCATCGCAAATAACCCCTCCAGGAAGCTATTTGCGACAGGAAAATCTCACCGTCACAAATAACCAATTATTTACGACGGGTTTTCGTCTCCCATCGCAAATAGTTTGGCACGATTTGCGCGCCAAACCAAGCGAATATTATTTGCGACGAGGAGATTTCTCCCATCGCAAATAGTTTGGCTCGACTTGCGCGCCAAACCGTGTAGAGGTATTTGCGACGGGATCCCATCGCAAATACCTGGTGGCGGTTAATATGTTTTTGCGACAGGATGTCATCCCGTCACAAAAAGACTGTCGGCAGGAACTATTTGCGACGAGTCCCGTCACAAGTAACCTTTTAACTGCCAACTGTAATTAATGTGGGCGAGGATATTTGCGACGGGACCCATCACAAATACGACCATTTGCGACGGGAAACCCGTCACTAATAACCCCGTCACAACTAATCTAACCTATATATACCCCCATCCGTTTTTCCCAAATCATTCAGATCTTGCTCTCTCCCACTTTTCTTTCTTCAGTTTCAAAGAAAAATTTTCTTTTAGTTGAAATTTTTTATACAAGAACAATCAGAGGGCGTCAATATCTTCAGAATATCAAAGTTTAAGGTATTTATTTTTTTATTTTTTTATATTTATTTTATTTTTTATGTTAATTTTAATTGTTGTTTATTAGTTGTAATTTAATTAGATTTCAATTGACTTTTATTTATATTTATTTTTACTAAAAAATTGATATTGTTAGTGATAATTATAAATAATTAGTCATAATTAATATTAATTAGATATAATTAGATATAATTAGTAATAAATAGATATAACTAGGAATAAATAGATATAATTAGCAATAAATAGATATAATTAGCAACAAATAGATATAATTAGCAATAAATAGATATAATTAGCAATAAATAGATATAATTAGCAATAAATAGATATAATTAGCAATAAATAGATATAATTAGTAATAAATAGATATAAATAGATATAATTTGTAATAAATAGATATAATAAGTAATAAATAGTTATAATTTGTAATACATAGATATAATTAGTAATAGTTAGATATAATTAGTAATAGTTAGATATAATTAGTAATAGTTAGATATAATTAGTAATAGTTTGATATAATTAGTAATAAATAGATATAATTAGTAATAGTTTGTAATAATTAGTAATATTTAGCAATAATTAGTAATAATGAGTAATAATTATTAACAATTAGTAATAATTAGTAATAATTAGTAATGATTAGTAATAATTAGTAATAATTAGTAATAATTAGTAATAATTAGTAATAATTAGTAATAATTAGATATAATTAGCAATAATTAGTAATAATTAGATATAATTAGTAATAATTAGTAATAATTAGATATAATTAGTAATAATTAGATATAATTAGTAATAATTAGTAATAATTAGTAATAATAAGTAACAATTAGTAATAATTAGCAATAATTAGTAATAATTAGTAATAATTAGCTATAATTAGGAATAATTAGCTATAATTAGGAATAATTAGCAATAATTAGGAATAATTAGCTATAATTAGGAATAATTAGCTATAATTAGGAATAATTAGCTATAATTAGGAATAATTAGCTATAATTAGCTAGAAATAGCTATAATTAGAAATAATTAGCTATAATTAGAAATAATTAGTAATAATTAGTAATAATTAGTAATAATTAGTAATAATTAGTAATAATTAGTAATAAATAGTAATAAATAGTAATAAATAGTAATAAATAGTAATAAATAGTAATAAATAGTAATAATTAGCAATAATTACTAATAAATAGTAATAAATAGTAATAATTAGTAATAATTAGTAATAATTAGTAATAATTAGTAATAATTAGTATTAATTAGTAATAATTAGTAATAATTATTTATAATTAGTAATAATTAGTAATAATTATTTATAATTAGTAATAATTAGTAATAATTAGTAATAATTAGTAATAATTAGAAATAATTAGTAATAATTAGTAATAATTAGTAATAATTAGTAATAATTATGAATAATTAGGAATAATTAGGAATATTTGGGAATAATTAGGAATAATTAGGAATAATTAGGAATAATTAGGAATAATTAGCAATAATTACGAATAATTAGCAATAATTAGAAATAATTAGAAATAATTAGAAATAATTAGCAATAATTAGCAATAATTATCAATAATTAGCAATAATTAGCAATAAAAAATTTATATTATCAATATTTACAAAAAAAAAATATTAATATTATTAAAATAATAAAAAATTTATAAAATATTAATATTATCAATATTCGCAATAAAAAATTTATATTATCAATATTTATGAAAAAATATTAATATTATTAAAATAATAAAAAATTTATAAAATATTGAAATTATCAATATTCGCAACAAGCTTTGCTCTATTCTTAACATGTTCAAATCTCAAAGGGTCGCCAATTGTCAGGTCATGCGCAATAAAAAGTTTGTGTCAACCATGTCCAATGTAAATTCTATAATTGTCCTTGCATGGTTGATCACCTTGCAAGTAGTGTTGTAATAGGAAAACCCAAGTCATGCCCTTCTTATCTATAAGAATTATCTCACATGAATCTTTATATAGACCATTCTTCCTTGAAAATTTAAGGGAAAGATACTGATATCCCCTCAATTTTTTAAGGAAGAATGATATATGTAAAGTGACATGTGAGATGATTCTTAGAGACGAGAATGTCATTACATTGGTCGTCCTATTGCGACACTACTTGCGAGGTGATCAACCATACAAGTACAATTATAGAATTTACATTGGACATGACTGACACAAACTTTTTATTGTGCATGACTAGACAATTAACGACCCTTTGAGATTTGAACATTCTAAGAATAGAGCAAAGTCTGTTGCGAATATTGATAATTTTAATATTTTATAATTTTTTTATAATTTTAATAATATTAATATTGTTTTTTCTTAAATATTGATAATATAATTTTTTATTAGTAATAGTTAGTAAACAAAATCTTCTTGGATAATGAAGGGAAAATTTGTAATAATCTCCACAATGATGATTACCAAATTTCCTTTCATTATTCAAGCAGTTTTCATTTTGCTATGTATTGCTAAGTATTGCTAAATTAGTAATAAATAGTAATAAATAATAATAATTAGTAATAAATTGTAATAATTAGTAATAATTAGTACTAATTAGTAACAATTAGTAATAATTTTTAAGAATTAGTAATAATTTGTAATTATTAGAAATAATTAGGAATAATTAGGAATAATTAGCAATAATTAGCAATAATAAGTGTGAGAAAGATGCAATTAAATGATCTATAAGATAAAAGAGTAGCCATCAATCCACTTAAAATTGTGTCGCCCTTAATTAATGGTAATTATTAAGTAGTTGTAATTATTTATCTTCTTTTTTCAGATAGTGTTTATATAATTTCAAATTATTCAAAAATAGTGATGATTTTATATTTTATGTAGAATGATATGGAATAAAGAAGTCGACATCAGTCATTATTAGATGATCCAGCTTGGATAAATCAGCGTAGAAATCCAAATGGTTCTAGTTTAAATATTGTATATATTGAGGGTGTTCAAGCTTTCTTAGCATTTGCATCATCAAAACTAGAATATGCTTCAGAAGTCACAATTAAGTGTCCTTGTAAAAAATGTGCTCTGAGAAAATTTGACACATTTGAAAAGGTTGGGGGACATCTCTTGCGGTTTGGTTTTCTAATAGATTATGTTTTTTGGTATCAACACGGCGAACACAGTTCCAGGTAAGATCCTAATAACTTGATTCTAGATCCATCACAATTTCAAAATTTAGTACATGATGTTGCTGGTCCATATGTGCAACAAACTGAAACTCATGATGATATTGATTTAACTCCTGAGTTGGCACCATCCGAATTTTATGAGTTGTTGAGGTCTACTGAGGATGAATTATATCATGGTTGTAAGATAATTAAATTAGAAGTGGTTGAATAATTTATGGCTATTAAATCAGATGATCGAGCTTGGATAAATCAGCGCAGAAATCCAAATGGTTCTAGTTTAAATCCTTTATATATTGAGGGTGTTGAAGCTTTATTAGCATTTGAATCATCAAAACCAGAATATATTTTTGAAGGCACAATTATGTGTCCTTGTAAAAAATGTTCTCTCAGAATGTTTGAGACATTTGACAAGGTTGGGGGACATCTCTTGCAGTTTGGTTTTCAACCAGATTATGTTTTTTGGTATCAACACGGTGAACGCAGTTCCAGAGAAGATCCTAATAACTTTATTTCGGATCCATAACGGTTTAAAAATTTAGTACATGATGTTGTAGGTACATCTATGCAATAAACCAAAACTCATGATGATATTGATTTAACTCATGAGTTGGCACCATCCGAATTTTATGAGTTGTTGAGGTCTGCTGACGATGCATTATATCCTGGTTGAAAGATAAGAAAATCAGAAGCGGTTGCAAAATTTATGTCTATTAAATCAGATGATCAAGCTTGGATAAATTAGTGCAGAAATCCAAATGGTTCTAGTTTAAATCCTATATATATTGAGGGTTTTGAAGCTTTCCAATCATTTGCATCATCAAAACCAGAATATGTTTCAGAAGGCACAATTAAGTGTCCTTGTAAAAAATGCACTCTGAGAACGTTTGACACATTTGACAAGGTTTGGGGACATCTCTTGCGGTTTAGTTTTCAACTAAATTATGTTTTTTCGTATCAACACGGTGAACGCAACTCCAGATAAGATCCTAATAACTTGATTCCAGATCCATCACGGTTTCAAAATTTAGTACATGATATTGCAGGTCCATCTGTGAAACAAACTGAAACTCATGATGATATTGATTTAACTCCTGAGTTGGAACCATCCAAATTTTATGAGTTGTTGAGGTTTGCTGAGGTTGAATTATATCCTAGTTGTAGGATAAGAAAATTAGAAGAGATTTCAAAATTTATGGCTATTAAATCAGCATGAGGAGGAGACACATCGATGGAAGCAGCAACATCATGAGAAGATGGAGTACATGTTCCATCTGACTCATAGTTTTGGGATGGAGTGTCCTCCACCAGCTCCTTTAGCTCCTCCACCTTCTCTAGAAGATGACCCCCTAGTGATTTTTTTTTATGTTACAAACATTTGAATTTAATATTGTAATATGAATTATTTACATTTTCTGTCTTTTATATGGGTGAAAATATTACATAATTTTATTTTTAATATTTTATTAATTTTTTTATATTTTTTTGTGAATTTTGAGAATTTCAATATTTTTTATTTTTTATTGTTTTAATAATAGTAATATCATTTTTTCATTCATTGTAATTTTATTAAATTTTGTATTTTTTAAAATTAATTTATTATTTGTGACGAGACTATTTGTGACAAGTTCCCGTCAGAAATAGTCTAACTAAATATTTTTAAAAATATATTTGCAACGAGATTACTTTTTCTTCACAAATACTTTGTTGCAACGAGCCCATCGCAGAATGTTATATTTATATATATATATATATATATATATATATATATATATATATATTTTGCGACAAGATAAGGGCCTGTCGCAAATAGTTTTTGTGACCAGCCCGTCGTGAAAACGATTATGTATATATAATACATATAATCAGAGGCTTATTTGCGACGATGATGTTTCCCGTTGAAAATAAGATTTTTTGCGATGGGCCCATTGCAAATAATTGTTTTTGTGACAGTGTTTTCTGTAACAGGCTATTTGCAATGGGGGCCCGTCGCTAAAGCCTATTTGCGACAGGATCCTGTCGTAAATAGGCCGTCGCAATTACCAAGAATTCCAGTAGTGAGTGTGACTCAGTGTCATGAGTTGGGGTACTAGTATTATAATATTCTATTATAACAATATAATTGGAAATTTCTATTATTTTGAATTTTTTAGCATAGAAACTATGGAATGTGTGATATTCAAGTGGATTGGAGTTATATCCTATGGTTGTTGCATAAAATATCCTTTCCTCCATGTTATAGTATTGGAGATCAGTGGTTCACTCTTACCATGTAGATTATATACTGTTAACTCATGTCTTAGTATTATATTAGTTTCAACTATATTTACTAACATTAGAATACATGATTATGGAAGAAGGAATAATTTAAATTTATCAATTTCATGGAAATAATTATGTATTCCAAAGGATGTAGATAGAGAATTGTCTCATCCCAAAAGGGTATGAAACTTCCATTAGGTGGAGACAAACATAAAAATATGTAGAAAAATGAATGAGAAAATACTTTCATTATATCACATGGATTAAAGAGGATGTCACTATAATTAAATGTACAATTCAACATCTAGGATAAAAAGAAATCAAATGAACTAATGGTGGCCTAGGTGGATATATATAAGAATACAACAACATTAAACAATGTTTTCTTGACCCAAATCTTGTTAGTATGAGGTTATTAGAAGGAAGGTTATAAGTAGATCATGTGAACGATTTCAATATGATTAGGACTCAACTTGAAGTATGAAAGTTACTTTCACATATTATGTATGGAAAATTCCAGTACATTTGTGTTTATTAGAATCTTTGGATGGTATGGATACTACATTTAGTAATTAATATAAAAATACCAATTTGATGTATTAATATGTTTGGAATTTGAACCTCAATGAAGAACTACTGAGAATATTGGTCCATGTACATTTCAAAAATTCATTGAATATCAATATATTGGAATACTCACCTCATAGAAAGAATCATCAACAACTTAAAGGTAAATATAGGGAAAGAAGTCAAGGAAAGTCAAATGGTTTGGGAATTATATACTATTACTATAGGGAGAATGGAAATATTTAGGGGAATTACAAGAATTAAAAGGTAGTCACTATTAGAACAAACTCTGAAAGTTCATATTCTATAAACATATTGGAAATATGAAATGCTATATTTATCAATGTGAATGTTTCAATGGATTCCGGGGTGGTTGAATCCACTTCATCTTTTCACTCAATAACTGATCGGAAATATAAGGCTAAATTTGTTTCTAGAATATTTTGAAATATTTATCGAGTGGATGATGAAGTTTTTCAAGTGATCAAGAAAGGAGATATAAACATCCATAAGTAGAATGGGTGTTTCCTATGATTGAAAGAAATGAGGAATGTTCTATGTATATGTAAGAACCTTATATTTTTGGTACTATTGGAAAACACTAGGTATAAAAAACTTTGAATATAGATTTTGGAAAGTGACTCTATGGTCCATGGTTGTAGTATGAGGATTAAAGTTTGAAAAACTTTAATTTATTGGAAATATACATGAAAGTCATTGAACTTCATGCAAATTAAAATTTATAAAACTAAAATTACTACTTACAACTAGTATAATGGTTATAAGGGTTTCAATTCCATATGTCAGGCTAAATGGTGTGTGAGAGTGACAAAAAAAAAACTAAAAAACAACCAAAAAAATAAGAAAAAGGAAACAGGAAAAATGGGACACAATGTGAGGAGGATTAGTGTATAATGGTGTAAGAATAATGACAGAGAGTGAGAGACAATCCAAAGTTGAGTTAAGGGAACTAAACTAGGTGAGATAGATTGAAAAATCATTTCTATCGAATGGAATATATCACATAGGTACTTAGGCTATGTGTAAAGGAATGAAATGTCTAACTGTCACTAGATAAATCACCATAGCCATAAATCTCTCTTGGGAATAATTATCTCTAATAGAACCCATGAAAACAATACTTCTTAAAGAATAATGTCTTAGAAAAACCTTTTCTAGATTATTAATTTTTTTTTGGTCACCATGTAAAAATGATAATCTACCATTTACCTCTCATTACTCGAGGTAGAGTGAAAAAATTCTCACAAGAAAGAGTAAAAGATATGGTTGGATGGAATGAAATACCCCTATATGATTAATCCAAATGCAAGAATAGAAGGAATGAAAGTAGTTCAATCCATATAATACAACCCACTATAAATACTTAGATATTCATAATAAATGTATTATAAAAAATATAATTCATTAAAAATATCTCAGTATAATGAAACATGGAATAAGAAAATGGAGAAGAAGCACTTCTATCCTGATCAACTTCTTCCTCCAACTCAAACTACACTATCCTCTTGCTCTGAGTGTGCTCCAAGATTGGTTGTCTACTCCCTATTTGATGATTTTTGATAATGATTGTGGATTTGATGGTTCAAAAATCCCCCTATCAGGATAAATAAATGATTTCCCCGCTATTTTTTAGAACCTTCTTCTCTTAATGAACCAAATTTCTGCCATTCCCTACATTGATTTGTTGGTTACTAATCCACAAGAAAATCATGGCTTCCACATGGAAAATTCACTGTGCATATTTATCCTTGATGGTGTCTAGAGGAAAAACCCTATGCAAAAAAATGCTCAACATCTTGAAGTTCCCAGCCATACTACTACCATGATCTCCCAACCAGATGCTCTCCATGATGAATGTTCAAGGGCCATGATAACAATGTGAATCCTCACTAGTTCACATGATCCCTTCATGCAATTATCTTACTTGGAAAGAAATTAGAAAAATTTTAGAAACCATAGAATCACCAATTATTTTTCACAAATACCAATTTGGGCCAGGGTCCATCTGAGTAATATTATATATTTATATTTAAATATATATAAATTACTTAAATTAATTTATAATAGTACTAAATATATACATAAATATAATGATGTATTATATATTTATATACTTATTAATATTAATAGTATATATATATGAATGTGAAAATACTATTATTATCATTCTTATTATTAGATATATAAATATATACTATATTATTATGTTTTATTATTTATATTTATTTATTTAATATATTATCATTATAATTCTATTAATATATATATATTATTTTTCTTATCCTCTATCACCGTGGTATTATTCTCCAAGAGGAAGGGATCACGTGAGTGGTCCTCTTCTCCAAGCTCGTCAGTAATGTGGTTTCTTTGATAGGGGCATGATGGTGTGGGTCTTTTCTATCTAGGATCTTGTGGAGATGCTTGGTGTGGTAGTAAGACATCATTTTATTCCTTGGTGTCTAGGGAGGGAGGCTTCAAATTGAAAGGATTTTAGTCAGTAGGTTTAATATTCAATATAAGCATCTATGGGAAGTGCCGAATTCAACCAGTAGCATCAATGGAGGCCTGTAGGGGTCAGATTTGACTTCTAGTTTTTATAGATCTAGAAAAATTAGTGATTTAGGGTTGTGGATAGTGAAACTTTTGGAGTTCTTGGTTTATCAATGGTGCATGATGAATATCTTCTTCGCGAGGGCGAGGTTAGGTTTTTCTGCAATCAGCCTTGGCAGTTTTTCCTAACGAGTTTGGTTTTTTGGTTTTGATATTAAAGAAATGTCTCATTAGTGTTGGAATTGTGTGGTGATATATGGGGATTTTTTAATGGGGTGGGTGATGGTGGATCTATAAGTGATGTGAGTGACGGTGGATCTGGAGGGAAAGATCAAATGGTGGAATGGTAGATCAATATCTACTGGTGGTAGGAGAAATAGTGGATTAGAGATGAAGTAAGAGTGGAGGCCAATGGTAGATCTGTGGAATAAATGGTAGATCCAGATATAACAATGTTAGTGGAGGACCGGCAGATTCAGATTCATGATGGTGGATACAATAAAGTGGTAGATGGTGATGCTACCGATAACATTGGTTGTGGTACTAGCAGTAGATGAGGTTGTGGACTAGTGGATTGTAGACTAGTAGATAGGCGTTCCATCAGTGATAGAGAGCTAATAGTGGATCTAGAGTCAAATGAGGTTGCTACAATTTCAGCCTACAAGTAGCACTAGAGACCAGAAATAGGGGGATCAATGGATTGTGGGAATGATAGATCTGCTACATTAAAAAATAAACTTATTAAATAAATTTGAAATACGGTTAAATTATTTATTTTCAAATTATAAAAAAAATAAAAAATTAATTGAATTAATGAATGAAAAAAATAAAAACATAATATTATAAATTAATTACAAAAACAGTGAAAATAAATAACTCAATTAAATAAAAATATTAATTTAATAAATTAATATTTATTAATTAGAAATATAATTAAATAAAGAATTAATGGAATAATAGACTAAATTAAAACAATGAAATTATTATTTTGAAAAACATGAAATGATATAATTAAAGAATTAAAAAAATGGAATAAAAAAATTATAATTTAAATGAAAACACAAAAATAATAAATGAAAGTTAATAAAAAATTAATTATTTAACTTTTAGTTATTCAAAATGGCTTAAAAAATTAAAAAATAAAAATCTTAAGATGTAATAACCATTTAAATAATTTAATATTAAAATGACTACAATTTTCAGTTATTTAACAGAATAAATTATTTTAAAAAGAAAGTAAATTAGTTATAATTATTATTGTAGTATAAATTAATTAATAAATACCACATCAAATTCCCCCACAATTAATCAATTTCATTCTTAGAAAATTCTATACATTTTTTTTAAAAAGACACTTAAAAAAAAATGACATTCTACATAGGTTCCAAATTTCTTCAAATAAAAAGAGATAAAAAAGACCTCCAAATATTGAAATAGTCATGCTTATTATGTGAATGTCACTCGCTTCCTTATTTAAATTTCAATTTGGGTTCCAATTATAAGAGTTAAATAGGTTAGAAAGGTATAGAATTTACACTTTAATAAGAGACACTATTAATTATTACTCTCCACTTGGTTCCAAAAATTTAATATTCATTTGTTTTTTCATTGCTGCATTGATTCAACTCAAATGATAATTAAATAAGTTAATCAATCCCTTCTTTAACTGGGTTAGAAAAATTTCCTCACTTTAATGAACTCATTTTTTTATATTAGGAACTTTATTGTTTTTTACTCAGCCATGTATGCACAAATCACTATACAAGATCACTTATTTGAAATGTACAAAGGGCATACACACACAAATAGTGCATAAAGTCTTAGATATTCACCTTGGGAACCCATATTCACATTTTAATCAAGTTTAAAAGTAATTAAATGATTATCATTTTAGTTTTATCTATGATGTGTTATTTTAAAAATAGCATTTACCCTAATTTCAAGATTAAATTTCTTATTTTCTTAAGTTAAGATCCAAATTCCACCAAGATAATTCCCATCACACTCCAATTACTAGATCCAAAAGTTAACTTTCATAATAATAGTGGGATATCACTCAAAAATCACACTATTCTAGTGTTTTATGAATTATTTAAACCCATCAACTAAGGGTGAAATTTTCACCTAGATAGGAAAAAATATTTTTTGTTTTTTTTCCATTTGTTTTTTTGTTTTTTGTTTTGTGTTTTTTTATTATTATAACAATTTTTTGATTCTTTTTATAAAAAAACTAAATAAATGCATGAAAGGGTGGAAATTTGAAAAAAATGAGGGTTTTTATTCTTTTTTATATTTTTTTATATTTTATTTTTTGTTTTGTTATTTTTTTATTTAGTTTTTTTATTATGGTTACATTTTTTGACTATTTTTACAAAAAAACCTTAATTGAATCATGAAAGGGAGGAAATTTTAAAAAATTGAGGATTTTTTATGGGTTAAAATTAAGGATAGATTTGTATAATTAATACCCATACCACACACTAAAAAATCTTCAATGAATCCATTGTTGAATCATAATGTGGGAGGCACAACTAAAAGGTTTGAAAAAAATTTAGACATGCAATATAGTTAAATTCAGTTTTATCAGGTGACATGAAATTTTAAATAAATTTTTTCCACATAGAATGTAGAAAATAAATTCATAAATCACCCTCTGTTATACTACTAAGCAATAAAGAACATAATATTTTTCTTAAAAAGGTTGAATAAATCTGATTAATTCATTAATTATTTTCAAATGGGAACCAAAATTTAACTAGAAATTGAATAGTGAGCTTAAATAAATAGAACATGCAAGAAAAAAAATTAGTAAAAAAATTAAAATAGTGAATAAAATGAAACTATTTGGAGCACTGGAACATAATATAATGAATTAAAATAATTACTCTCCATATATATAGAAGCTATTTTCACCATTGAAAAGAAAAATTGTAACCTCCCCTTAAACCAATTAAATATTCAATTATTTCAAAATTTGAAGCACCAAAAAAATGTAAAAAATGACATGATAATTTAGAATTGAAAGAAGAATTTTTAATTGAGTAGAGTATGAGTTGAGGGAATTTTTATGTTGTGTTCTCAAACTGGAATCTTATTTTTTCATTGATGTTATAAATGATTCTACCACTGGTAAAATTTCTGAAAACCAACTGGTACTTCTAAACACATACCATCAATACATCTTGGTTACTTTTAACCAAAAAATTTGAAAAAGTATATATCAAATATGACTAAGAATATGACAGTGAAACATAAAAAACTACGAGTTATAAAATCAGGGAGATAGACAGCTATGTAAGGAGAATTTATTCAAATAGAAATTATAATAGAAATTCAAAAAAAACATGGGTATCCTCATAGGAAGTGATGAATTTAAAGTCTTCAACTTGACTTTATTCACCTAATAAGATTTTAACATGGTCATTTAATGGGTAATATTAATCATTACATGATCCCTTAGTTTTCCATTTTAAATTCACAGTGTTCACACAAAATCTCATGAAATTCATCAGTTTGAATAATTATCGTAGATAATTCCCGCACTTAGGGACTAAGCCTCCTTGAGTCAATATCTTAAAAATATATAAAATCACATAAATAATTAGGTAAAGTATGAAAAAACTCATCATGATATCCAAGATGAAAAAATTCACTCTGAAAATGCTCTATCACATTCCCCCCTACACTTGTGCGTTTCTCATGTTTAGAAAAATAAATAGTAGTTTCTATAAGTGGATCAATACAAATTTTAGAGTGACTTTCAGAGGTAAAACTTTTAGGTGAGTTAGTGGGAGTTTCATTAGGATATTGTTAGAATCACACAAACTCATTGACAAAAAATTCATCATTCAAATGGTGAAAAGAATTATGTTTAGACCTACTATCAATAATTAGTGAAATGTCGAGAAACTCCCCTAGATCACTCTTAATATATTTATAAAATTTATCTCTAACTATAAGAAAAAACAATAGATTTTAGACTCATCCTAAGCATCAAAACTATTAATTTTGTTTTTCAGAAAAAGAATTAGAAATAGACTCTCTGTCCTTAGGTTGGTAGGAATAGGAAGCTATTTTAGAGAGGGCCCATTGGATGTTTTCAAACTCTAAAATTATTGAGGAAAACTATTAGAAAAATGTATTTGTCTATGATTTACCATTTTTTGGTTCTAAGCAATGTATTTTCTAATTTTTTTCTTAATAATTATTAATATTTCCAACTCAAGTGTAGACTTAGATTCAACAAAATTTTCTTCAAAATGTTTACAGAAATACTCAGTGAAAAAATCATTAAAGGGATGATGATTTTATTTTCCATCCTCAGCTTTGGAAGCCTCATCCAAAACATCAATCAACATATAACTGACTTAAAGCTTAGAATCTTTATAAACTAGATATTCTTGTTGGTATTCACCAACTTGGAGGGTAAGAATACCTTTTGAGACATTGATGAAAACCCCACTAGTGTATAAGAACAACATACCTAAAATAATTAGAACCAAGTTTTCAAACTGCTTGTGCAAAATAATATGGTCTATGAGAAAATATAGTTTCCCCACATCAACTAATTGGCCATCTACCCTCCTATCAGGGTAGTAAAGTAATCTATCTACTAGCTATAGTGAAACTGAAGTTGAAATCATCTCCTAAAAGCCAAAACTTTTGAATAAGGAGTATGTAATAAGGTTTATTCTACCTCCTAAATCACGAAATCACACAATCTGATCAATTCGACCAATTTTACATGACATGAACCAACTACCAAGGATATTCATTTTTTGGGGGATATTTATTTGTACTATGGTACTACAATCATCATTCAAATTTACAGTTGTTCTCTTACCCCAATTCCTTTTGTTAGCTAATAAACATTAAATAAATTTCAGATAAGATGATATTTTCTTCAAAGTTTCCAAAAATAAAATATTAACATTGAAGTTTCGAAACATCTAAAGAAATTTTAGGTAATAAGGTTCATTATTATTTTTATACCTTAAAGTAAAAGTGATGGTAGGGATAATTCTTAAAAACATATGGATTATTTTCCTCATCCTCAAACCTCACCTTGTTCTTTATATCTTTTATAAATTCTCACATAATTTTCCTTTGTTCCTAGGATTTCTCATATGAAATTTTAATATTTTTCTTAGATTCATAAAATATACTAAGATTCCTAGATATAAGGTTTTTTAGTTCTAGTTTCATATTGAAAATCAATTTTTTCACCCATATACTATTCCCTAACTAGATATTAAAATTTAATGTATGACCTAGTTGTTTCTGCCATAACATTTTCTCTTGGGTTTTTGTCTATTATGATAATAAGTTTACCTTTTTATCTTACTCCTATTTCTCTAGAAATCTAATCCATTTGAATTAAAATTTTTGGGCTGTGATTGGTAATTTGGGGCTATTGGTTTTCTTGTTTACACCTTATTATTTCCAAGATAGGTTGGGGTTATTTTTTTATACATAGTTACACTGATTTGAGAATAGATCTTAGACACCACAATTCCTAGCCCTGTAATCCACAAGCTGGGCATTCTTATCCGATTGGATAGGGAGACCAAGTTGGGAATTTTTTTCCTAGTTTGACCAAACATCCCACCGTGACAACACTTCTCCCTATGAATTTATTCATTAATAATAGCATCTTGGTTATTTGTCTTATCCCTATGAATTTTTCTTTTCTTAATGGTATTGAGTTGTTGATTTTGATCCAATTTATCAAATAATTAATTAATCTCATCTGTATAGGAATCAGAGAAGTCACTTCCACATGATTATTGAACAAGATTCTGGTATAAGGTGTGAGGGAATTGTAAAAAGTATTCATAATTAGGTGGGGAGCTAACTGGTGATTGGGAATCTGTATAAAAAAACTTTTGAATATATACTAGGCTTTATAAAACAACTCTTCCTCATCCTAAAGAAATCTAATGATCTTGTTCCTAACTTTAATGGTGGTGTTCCTGGGGTATAATTTTGATACATAGGCATTAAAAACCTCATCCGAGGTGTTAAATATTTCATCATCTATATTTCAGAACCAAGACCTATCCTTAACCTTAAGACATAATAGAAATACTCTCAACTTCAACCCTCACCACTCAAATCTCACAAAGAAAATTGTTAGACACAACCATAGAAAATATAATAAACTCTAATGAGTCCTCTACAAATAGAATATTGAAAGGAAAAATTTGGGAGAAATGAGACTATTTAACCTCATAGTTCATATACCTAGGGGAAAACCAAATAAAAGAAAGATTGTTTGACACTATTGGAATTTAAGGTCTCTCAGGGGAAGGAACTAAAGGATGTGATACATTCATAATTTTATTTTTATCTCTTCGTAAATCAAAGTCTTCCAAATATTTTATTTCAATTTTATTTTTTGTAAAGAGAAAAACAATTTTTTTTGTTTTCATATATTGGAGTTTTATGTTATGACTCATAAGTTCATGTATTCAGCCAGTTTTAACAAAAATGAATTTGGTAAATTTTTTGTATAGTTTTTATGTTTTTTATTTTTTTAAGATTTCTAGATTTTCTATTTTTTTAGTTATATATATATTTTAATTGGTCGCACATTCCTTCCTCAGAAATAACAAAAAAAATTTACATGAAATTCATTGAACTTTAGGAAAATTTAAATTTATTAAACCCCACTTTCTACTTACAACTTGTACAATTCTAATCAGGGTGTTGATGCTATAGAGAAGGCTAAATAGTGTGTGTGAGTGACCAAAAAAATATAAAAAAAGAAACAGTGAAAATGGAATGTTGTGGGAGAAAGTTTAGTTGGAAATTGATTTTTTTAAATTGTGTGAGAATAATGATAAAGAGTGAGAGACAACCATAAGTTGAGTTACAGGAACTAGACAATATGCGATTTATTAAAAAGTCACTACTCTTGAATGGAATCAATCACAGATATATTGAGGTTGTGCACAGAGTAATGAATTGTCTAAACATATTTAGACAAATCACCATCTCCAGAGATCTCTATTGGGAATAATTATCTCTAACAAAACCCAAGAAAATGATGCTTCCTCATGTAAACATCTTACCAAAACCTTTTTCGGATTAGTACATCAGTTGTGGTTTCTAAATAAAAAGGATACTCTACCTTGAACCTCTTAGTACATAGGGAAGAGTGAAATTATTCTCACAAGAAATAATGAAATATATCTCTAGATGAAACACATCATCCCTCTATGATTAATCTGAATGCAAGAATAAAAGGAATGAAAGTAATTTAATCCATCCGATCCAGCCTCCTAAACTACTTATCTATACATAATCATTGCTGTAAAAAATATAATTCATTAAAAATGTATCATTATAGTGAAACCAGTAATATGAAAATAGAGAAAAATAACTACTAGTTTTATTGTCTTCTTCCTCCGATTAAAACTTCACTATCCTCTATCTCTGAGTGTGCTACAAAATCTCTTTTATCCTCCATTTTTGGTGATGGTTGATAATGATTATGGATCTGATGGTTCTTGAGTCCCCCCTCTTGAGATGAATGAATGATATTTCCCACTCTTCTTCAAGAATCTTATTCTCTTAATGAATATAATTCCCACCAATACCTACCTTAATCTCACAGTCATGGATCCACAAGAAACTCATGGCTTCCACATGGTACATTCACTATGCATCTTTCTTCTCAACGGTGACCATAACATGAGACCCTTCCGATAGAATGATCATATTCTTAAATATGTATATTACTTAATTATATTATACTACTTTTAAATAAATATATAAATATAATTATTTTTTATATATTTATTTACTTATTAATATTAATAGTATATATATTTTTATGTATGTACATATATTATTATTATTATTAGTATTAGATATATAAATATATACTATATTATTATGTTTCATTATTTATATTTATTTATTTATAATTTTTGATTTAAATTTATTTATTTTATATATTATTTTTATCATATTATTATTACACACACACACAAATATATATATATATATATATATATTCTTTTTTTATCCTCTATCACCACTGTGTTCTTATCAAAGGGAGAGGGATTACACGAGTGGTCCTCTTCTCCAAGATCGATAGTGATAGGGTTTCTTTAACAAATGTACAATGGCATGGGTCTCATACATCAAGGATATTGTTGTAGTTTTTGGTGCAGTAATGCAAGATCATATTATTCATTGGTGGCCAAAAAGGGTGGCTTCTGCTTTTGTGGATCCCATTTGGGATGATAGATCTTAAAAAAACATCTATGGGTGGAAACCACTTCAACCATTATTATCATGATTGGGGAGTATAGGCCAGATTTAGATTTAGGTTTTTTCATATCTAGAAAAATCAGTGATTTGCAGTTGTGGATGGGGAAGATTTGAGAGTTCTTGGTTTATCAGTGGTGCACGACAAGTATATTCTTCCTGAGGGTGAGTTGATGTTATTCTGGAATTGATGTCTGAGGTGTCTCCTAACTGGTTTGGTTAGTTGGTGTTGAGATTACAATAGTGTCTCATCCGTGTTTGGTAGGTGTGGCAATAGATGGGGAGGTTGTAGTGGGGTATGTGACAATGGATCTGATAGTGATGTGAGCTATGGTGGATTGGGAGCAAAAGATTAGATGGTAGAATAATATATCAAGATCCATCCTTGGGAGGGGATATGGTGGATCATATATATAACAAGGGTGGAGGATGAAGATAGATATGAAAATACAATGGTAGATCTAGGTCAACATTTTTTAGGAGAGGGATGATAGATGAGGATTTGCGATGGTGGATGCAGTGAAGCAGTAGATGGTGATGTTACTAGTTTCAATGGTTGTTGTACTGGAGGTAGATAAGGATATAGAATGTAGAATTTTAAACTAGTAGATGGGTGTTCAACTGGTGACAAGGAGGTGATGGTGGATCTAGAGCAGAAGCAAGGTGTTACCATTATAGCCTGGCAGTAACGCTGGAAACCGGTAGCAAGGGGAGTGATGGATTGTGGGAACAATATATCTTCTTCCTAGAAAAATAAACATAATTAGTAAATTTGAATTAAATTTTATTTATTTATTTTTAAATTAAAAAATTTAATTAATTGAATTAATTAATTAAACAAAAATATTAAAAAAAGAAAATAAATTCATTATAAAAAGTGAAAATAAATAACTAAAATAAATAAAAATATTAATTAAAAAAAATTAAGAGTTAATAATTAGGAAAACAATTAAATAAAGAATTAATGGAATAAGACATAGACTTAATAAAAATTAAATTATTATTTTTAAAAATATAAAATGAAATAATGAAATAATTAAAAAATGGAATTGAAAATTTATAATTTAAATAAAAATAGAAATAAAAAATGAATGTTTACAAAAAAATAATTATTTAACATTAAATTATTCAAAAAGACAAAAAATACAAATTTTAACAAGTAGTCAATTTTTTAATAATTTAATATAAAAATGACAACAATTGTCATTTATTTAAAAAAAGAAACTGTTTTTATAAAAAATGAAATTAATTATAGTAAATTATGTGGAAAAAATTAATGAATAAAGGACACAACTGGAATTTAGATGGAAATGTAATGGCCAGAATGTCAACCATGGAAGATCTAGAGGCCTACCATTTCATACACAACCATCTTAGTGAAAAGAGCATAAAGGTTTTGGAAATGAAAGGAATAATAAATATGAATCACATAATCATCCTAAGTTGTGAGAGTTATATATCTAGGAAACAAAAGTGGGTTTTATTCATCTTGAATTTCTAGTTTCCTAGATTGTTGAATATGGAATTAGTTCACTCATATGTATGGAGACGATCCAAAATATGATATCATAGAGGATTAAATTAATTCAACACATTCATTGATGATGTTATAAGTAAGGTATTGGTGTATTTCATTATATGTAATTATAATATTTTTATTACCATTATATAGTATAAATCCAGGGAAAAAGGTAATGTTTCTAGAAGTTAATGTTCCATAGGCCAGATAATAGAAGATAATAAAGAAGAAAAAACTTCCTTGAAATCTATTAAAATAATGGGATATGGATAGGAAGAATAATACTAAGAACATCGCAAAAAAATGGCACAGATTATAAGATAAAAAAAATTTAAGAAGGAAAAATACATGTATGAAAATTTCTCAATTCCCAAGGCCATCTAGGTGATATCAATTAACATTAGAGAATACATAGCCTAAAGAAGTCCACTATCTTCTATGGGATAGGTCTTGTTAGTATAGCTATAGTTTATTAATTCACCAGAAGTTATAAATATTAAAGTCTTCCTAAGTTTATTCAATTAACTTTTTGATTCCTACGTTATAGATTAGTTGGAGGATAACTCCAAAGCCTATTATCGCATAGGCTATGGGAGTAAATGTTTTTCTTTCATACCATGGGATGTTGATAAGTACCAATTAATCAAAATTCATAACATTATATTCAATTATAATTTTCTATGGATGGATCAATATATAAATGAATGATAAGTTTTGTGGAATAAACCATCAACGTAATTTTAAGTTGATATGGATAAAACAATTGAATATTCATAAATTTCAGTGATAAAAGATATCAATACCAATTTTATAGACGTTCAAATAGTATTGTATGTTTAAGAATTCTTAAGGTTACTCAAGACTGAGGTAATGATCTAGAAGTTGAACAATCAATAGTCAGTTAACTGGAACTTTGGGAAATATAAATAAAGAACTCTAAAGCGATGAATCTCAAAAAGATTTAAGAAGTTATTCTATAGTATTGAATCCAGTCTATAATAATGGAACTAATTTCAATTTCTTACTTCTAAATGATACTAGAGATCATGAATGTCCAAAAGCGGAAAAAAAACTTAGTGACATGAAATAACGGGAGTCATATATGGAGGAACAAATTAATCCCTTAAATTTCAATGGAACTTAAAATCTAGTCTAACTATTGAAGGTAATGTGAGAACCATAGAATAAATGAGTTATTTATTTGAAGGAAGAATATATTGGAAGAAGAAGATACAAGGTATGGATGGTGCGGAAAGGATTCAAATATAAGGAAGGAATTAATATCCTACAAATATTTACACCTATATATAAACATACTATTATCTGAATGGTGCCATGTCTTGTTTCTTTTGATGAACTACACTTGGAGTAGATGGATATCAAGACTAAATTTCCTCATGTTAATTTAGACAAGGAGATCTACATAAAGCAGTAAGTCTTTTAAAGACCATCAGAAGGAAGGCCTTGTTTTTAAGTTGAACAAAATACTCTATTGATTGAAACATGCACCTCAATAGTGGAGCTATAAGTTTGACCATTTCAAGAATATAATATCCCCAAACCCACACTCCCGAAATTGGTTTTGAAATTGAAAAATTTATATTTTTGTGTTTTTTGGGTATGATTATGACCCATTTTTTCCATCCAAACCTTACAATATCAAAAGGAAAAAACTAGATCATTTACATTATTGAGGACATTTTAGGAATATAGTTTTATAGAATTAGGGAAAACTCATACATAAAAAACACCCATGTCATTAAATAATATTTTCTCCCATTTAACCTGGATTTTTTTTTCACATTAAGTCATCATCATAATCCACATGAAATACCTTATAGAACCAATTCATTTAACCTCATTATTTATATCCTAGGGAAGAAGAAACAAAATAGGTGTGAGCTAAAATGCTTAGTAAGGGTAAAAATAAGCATTAATAATTTGAATTTCATCATTGAGAATAAGAATTTCATAAGGGTATAATGAAATAATCATAGATCCTGAGTAAATCAAAAAAGAAATTACACCCATAAATACCTGGGCCATCAAATATGAATACATGGAAAATTAAAGAGTCATCAGAATTAATAATTGTGAGCCATTTGATATCAATATTGATCATAAGAAATATTATAAACCCATAAAAATAAATTAAAACACCTTTTTGGTGACTTAGAGAATCATATTAATAAAACCCTTTCAAAAACCTTATATTTGGAATAACCATATGACCAAATTTTACTCTAATCATTACCAAATTCATTGGAGAACTATTTGTGAACACCCATTATATAAGATATAGCGGGATCATCTGACGCTATATGGGATACCCCATAATATAATCTATAATAGGCTCACCCAACACTATTTGGTCCACCCCATTGTATAAGCTGTAATGGGATCCCATGGTGCTATCTCGGCCACCCCATAATATAAGTTTTAAAGGAAGCACCTAATGCTATCTGATCCTCCCCATAATATAAGTAATGTATAAGAACCCCATCATCAATAAATTACATAGAGCTTTCACAACTAGAAAAAATGTCTATTTTCAAAATTTTATTTCTGAGTATTTAAACCATAAAAATAGACTACGTAATACCACAATTTTAAAAAAACCGTGGAAATACCTTTCCCTATTCCCTCTTCGAAACCAAGCTCCTATCCTCATCCTGTATCCCTCTTCCTGCTGTGTGCCCCTACACTGTCTTCCCTCTTCGACATTAGTCAAAACAGAGCCCCTATCCTCATTTAGTATTCCTTTTCCCACAAAGATCACCTTCACAATATTACTTCTTCAAAATTGCTCAAAACTGAGCCCCTCTCCTCATTCCACATCCCTCTTCCCACAATGATCCCCTATATAGTCTTCCCTCTTTGAAATTGTTCAATCTCCCCTCTGTAGCCCATTGTGAGACCCTCAATATACCTCTTCCCTTTTCACGATTGATTGATATCTAAGATCCATTTTTCTCTATATAAGGTAAAATATTTTAATAAAATCATTGTTGTTACCCTCCCATGTGTTGAAAAGGTTTCTTTTCATTTTAAGCATCCATATTCATTCCATACCCCTCATGAAATTAGGGAAAAACCTAATTATAAGTTCATCCTCAGTCTATTTATTAAGTATAAAGAATTTGATAGTTTTAAAGAAATACTTAATGAAATATAGAGAATCTTATAATGGTATCCTAATTAATACTACAAGATACTATAGGTGGTGAAGCTACATCCCTTAATTCCTTCCATTCAATGTAAATATAAGAAAAGTATCTTTAATGACACAAAAATAGAATGTAATTTTTATATCTTTTAAATTTAAATCCACAATTTTTTGATTTTATTTTCCCATATCTAGGTCTCTATAGACTTATAATGGAATTAGTTTTATTATTTCTACAAAATCTATAATATATGTAATTATCACTTTATTGTGAATTCACTAGGAACTTAGAATATCCAATAATATTTAATTTTTTAGGGAATATTCTGATGAATAACAAAATAATACTTTTTAGTAATTGGAAATGTTGTAAACTCATATAACTTCTTCTTTTCAAAAATGATTGTTTTTAAAACATGGTGTAAGATGGATTTTTTTCCATTTATTTTAAAAATGAAATATCTACTCTTAACTTCTATAAAATCTAAATAACCTCTTGAATAAATTATCTCTATACATATAAATCTCCCTGTCTCAATTAGGAAATGGTGTAGATGGCTCATATAGATTCAAACCATTGTCAAATAATATGAGAATGACTATCCCATACTATCATTCCCATTAGTTATTATTTTTTTAGAAAAAACTACTTCCTATTATGATTTATCCTATTCATGATCATTTATTTCTTCTTGATTGTCAACTTCATATTTATTATCAACATATACTTAACGTTATATAATATATTATTTATCATTTCATTTTATTGTCTTGTATACTCTGTTTTTAATTTCCAGGCATCCTTAACTGGAATTAGTTTCTTTGGTACATAGAAAATTCTTTTTCTCTCTCACTATATTTCATTTAAAAATTTACCTACCCAACATTTCAAAATTATATATTCTTTCCTATATTATTATATATTATTCAAGTATAATACCTACATTGATCTCTATATGGAATTTATTACCATTGAATGGTAGCCTCTCTTTTCAAAATAATGACAATCCATGCATTTCATTAAGATTTAAACTCACCATCAGGTGAAGAACCTCTTTAGGGATGTAATAATAGATAAAATTTCAAACATAAAGATTGACAAATTAGGCATGTAATCAATTGGAAATAACACCACCAAGATGAAATTAATTTTTTATATATAATAAAGAGTTAAACCCTCACAATGGAATAAATAATCTAAAAATGAAATCAGTTTGAATAATCAATTTTTTTTTGAATACATATCTAGAAATGTAATAATTAGGTAACATTTACCTCCTATTATGTTCCATGACATCAGAGAGAGTCTCAACATAATCTTATATATTCCCTTTTTAATTAAAAAAATCATCTCATTTTATATCTTTAATTACTTGAATTATTTAAAATATATTTCTTTATCATTCATGACTTTATATTTGAGGAAATATTCACTTCTTATTTCAAAATTAGTAAGATTAATGGAAAGTTCATCAAAATAGTTTTCATAAATACATGTATCTTTAAGTGATGAGATCTTTTCATTAACCTTTCTCGATGAATTTTCATGAGTTCATTTACCATATTAATAAGACTAAGATTAATTTATTATTTATTTACTTCATTATTTTATTCCTTTAATAAATATTTTAAATAAAGAAAGAGTTTTTATGTGTTCAAGACATGAATTTAAAGTGTTTTTTATATTTTTAAGTTTAAATTGTGAGTGTATAATGAAATGGAATAGGTTAGTAGAGTTGTGTTAAATGAAATTTTATTAGGGGATTTATGATTGTGGTCAACCTACTAATGCATGAAAAATGAATTACCCAAAAAAACACATAAGAAACATAACCAATTATTTAAATATCACTGCACAAAGCTTAAAAAAATTAATGTTTTTTATTTATTTGAGAAATCATATTTTAAATAATTCCATGTTTTAAAAAATCCATGAAAACATTATTAAACATCACTGCACACATTACTACACATTACTCTAAAAGTACAATCTATGCTATATAGCATGCTTTCACAAATTAAAGAAATAAAAAACTCATACTTATGATGTGTTAAATAAAAATTACATAATCATGAATAATAGGTAATGAACAAAACCAAAACAAATATAATTATATTGAAATTAATTTAAGCTTTAAAATATAACTAGATGTAGTTTAGTTATTTTATTTTCTTTTAAAAATTTATTTCTTAAACTTATTAAATTAATGTTTAATGAAGGAATAAAAATAGATTTTTCATGTTTTTTTCCCATTGGTTGGTGCTATATGTTTTGGTTTATCAGAATATATGATGTTAATTTCATAGTAGATTAGAATTAATTAGTTTTTCTGTTAATTGAATTTAAATTTGGTTCATATGAGTGTGTTTGGATTTATGAAATTTTAAAAACCTAGTTATTGGAGTTATGTCTCAAAATCATTGGATTATTAAGTTAAAATGGCGTTTTTATCCCTTGTGACTTGTTAAAATACTAGTTTATTTTTGTTTTATAATTTAAATCATCTAAAATGAACATAATAAATAATCACTCTCAGATATATGTTCATACTCTAATGAACACTACAATTCTAGATCATGAACTTTAAGAGGTAATATATAATTTAACATTGAATATAAACTTATTTTTCATTGATTTATGTTTAATTTTCATACAGAAACAAGAATTGATTACTGAGAGATATGTTCTCCGATCATTATTATTTTATTATAGTAGAAAAAAAGATAAAAGTGTTGTGAATTGGGAAACACAAGAAAAAACTGTAGGAATATTTTTAAATTTTTATTTCATATTTAATAAGGTCATGATATTGATTTTGTTTTGTTTAATTATATTTATTTCATATTCAAAATAAGAATATTTTTAAAAAACTTTATCTATTATATAAACTCAAGAAAATAATTCTTAATAAAATTTCTTATTTTGAATTTTAAAGACAAATTTACACAGACAAAGATTTTTAAATAAATTATAATGGATTAATAATCCTCTTTTTTAACTGTGTTGATAAATGATTATATATATAATTTCATACCTTTCAGAAACATTTCTTTAAACAAAATTATTAGAATTACGTCTACAAAATATAATTATCTACAAAAATTGATCTTAAATACCTTTGTTAAAAAAATTATTACTTTTTATTCCTAGTAATTTTATATTAAAAGGATTTAAAAACTTTTTCCATTTATGTAACACCCCAAGATTTCATAGTGTGTTCTCTCTTCAAAGTATTTCAATAACTTGCGCTAAACACAACACCGAGTTCGAGCGCTCCACGACTTACCAAACTAGCAATTAAAAAATGATGTTATGAACAGTATTAATTTTTTTTTAAATTTTATATATCCCATATAATTTTAACATTCATATTTTATTTTTATTCAACATAATATAAGAAAAATTAAAATTTTAAGATAAAATAGGTATTTCTCAAAAACTGTACGTTTTCCACCTTTTAATGTCGAACCCTATTTAAAACCAATATTTGATAGTTTAATATACTAAATTTAGTGAAATTAAATTAATCTTTAGAATAGGTACATACAAATTTATTTTGGATAAATTTTTGGTACTTTTCTGATAACTTTCATATTTTGATGAATAGTGAAAATATAATAAATTTTAATTAAAAACAATTTTTTTAATCAAAATAATTTATAGTGTTAAATTATACATTTTAATTGTTTTTAATTATCATTGGATTATATTTTTATCATTTAATATAATTTAGGTCATTGTATGTAATTTCACATTTAAATTGGATATAAACAAGTGTCAATCTTTTGATAGTTATTATTTCTTAAAAACATGTTTTTTTTTGTTTTGACAATGAGAATTAATATTAAATTAATTTCTGCCACTTCAGTGTATTGAATTTATAAAAATGGATTCCATATTTGGAATAATGTGGTACAAATTGTGTAAATAGGTAACTTTTATTTTTAGACATTATAAATAATTACTTCGGTAAATATTTTATTTACCATGGTTAAAGGGTAAATCTGGTAAATATGGGTAATGAAATAATATTAAAATAATATTAAATTACCATAAAACATGTACTAACCCAATTTTATGACACATTTACTACCATGGGAATCCTTGGGTCTATTTTAGGACCCCATGAATCCTCATGGGAGTGATAATGACACTTTATATTAATTAATTTAAGGTAAAGACAAAAATGACATAAACATATATCTTTTAGTAAAACAATTTTTATATAGGGTTATATAAGTTATATTTTCAAATATAAATACTAATTATAAAATTAAAAATATTTCCTAAATATTTATATTTTATTTATAATTTTTATACATTAAATAATTAAATTTATTTATGACACAATGATGATGCACTAATTACCTTATTAATTAAAGAATCAAATAAATGGTATTGCAAATATTAAAATAAATATAATTTTAAAGTTCTGATTCCATAGACGAATTTTATAGGTGAATATTAAATGTTATTATTTATTTAATGTATTTTTTTCTAAGTAATAAAGTTTTTTTGACATTGAAAAAAACCAAATACCAAATAGTGTCAAAATCGACATAAATTAATTTTTAAAACAAATACTATATTTTTGGTTGATATAATATTTCTAAAAATATAAGGTTTGACCAAATGGATTAAATAATATTATATATTTCTTTAATGAATCACTTGAAGTTATCATGGAAGTTTATAGTAATTTTATTGACCATATAGTGTAAGAATACAAGAAGATGCGGTAAAAGTTAAACTATTTGACTAAGAGTTAAATCTATAAGATAAGGTTAAAATGGAAACCTAAAATTCTATAAAACCTATTGGTTCAGAGGCTTTAGACCCATAAACACATAAGTCTAGAAATAAATTCATTTGGAGCCATTATAAACTGAAAATTGTTGTATAATAAATTAATGTTTTAATCTTTTCCAAAAGTGACCGTCACCAATCTTATAAAAGAGAACTTACCCTTATCTCAAAATAACACCTCAAAATCCATTTGGCTCGACCAAAACCTACAAAACTCTCCTCCCAACTTTCCTCCCTTCGACCTAGAGGTCTTCCCTTGATAATAAATCCAACCTAATGATCCCTTTTGTTCAAATCAAAAGGAAACACTCTGAAAGAGGTAATTATTTTGTCATCTCTTTCAAAGTTCTATTCTTCTTCCACTTTCTCATTTTTTTTGTTATTTCCATACCAATATAATAACTCATGTAAATTTTACATACTGTTATGTTATTATAAATATGGTACAACCATATTCATTATTCTATCCATCCTATGAATGATAATGTCACCATGCGTGTGTACATACGACTTCCATCTCCACCCTGTGGTGTAGTTTGTTATTCAACACTTCATTATTTGGATGAGTATAATAATGAGTATAATTGATATAAATAATAAATATGACATGTTAATGATTATATATATATAATATACTGTCAAATTACATACAATTTCACCATCAATAGAATGATATCGTCACTCGTGTGTACGTACGGCTTACCGTCTCCACGACGCGATGAGATTCATTTACACTTTCACCATTCAAAGATGATTATAAAAATATATATTATTAATAAGTATGTAATATATAAAATAATAATTCTATTGAATATATATATATATGTTCTTATTTATATCTTATTCATTTACTTTCATTTAATACGGTATGAAAACGGAAACAACATTTATGCATACTTACGGCCTACCATCTCCACAAACGGTATTTTCCATTTCATATATCTATCTATTATACATATTTATATTTTAAATATATATGATAAATCATGTGTTATATTCTGGATGTATTTAAATTATTATCTAAATGATATGATCAAGAATAACAAGTTAAAACACGTACGATAAAGAAAGCGTCTATTACCAAAAATGTTAATTTAACATCGAAATCATTATTAAATGGGTAGAATAATTTCATAAATGAATCATTTACGATATAATAAATATTAATATGGATCTTTTATAATTTAATAACATATTATGGTTATTATACATGAGTTTAAATGTACCCTCGACCAAAGGAAAGTGCAAGGTATGGGTTATTTCCTCAATCTCATTATTATCTGAGATTGTTTATGTGTAAGTATTTATTGGGACATATTTATCATAGATACCCATATTTCATAAAAATGTTTTCAAAAGGAATATTTTAAGGTTTTATGGGAGGTTATATTTAACTAGATCATCATTTTAAATGTTTTAACGATTTATCTTTCAAAATACTTTTAATTAATATCCACGTTTTCAAAATGATTTTAAGGATTTATTTTTATGGAAATGAATGTTTTAAAATGATAATTCTTTTCAAAAGTTTAAAAGTGGTATGGGAAACTTTGCTTCAAAAATCTCTTTTAAATTACTTCTTTTATAAATGTGTGCCTTTTAAATGTTTTCATGAAAAAATGAATATTTCTCTCAATGAGTTTTACAAATCATTTTAATCTATGTAAACATCCTTTGATGGATTTTAAACTTGTTTGAAGTTGATTTATTATGATACAAAGCTTCCATATTGTATTGAATGTTTTTTGATATATTTGAATGTGGATGTATTATTTTTATACTATTAATGGTTTATGGTTAAAGTATTGACATTTCGTATGCCAGTTTTAATACAAATGTTTATGTTATGTTTCAACCTTTTCATATGAGGAATGTATTGGACCTAGTAACTGATGGGTGGAGCCCGCTATAGCTCCTCGGTGCATCGGTAGGTCTCATGAGACAATTATATGTGGAATTGGCCGAGCCCTTTCTGAATTTGATATATGGTTTTGGCCGAGGCCTTAATCATTTTTATAAATATTGGCTGAGGACTTGAGATGATGTTTCAGAATGTACGACATTATAAATTCCCTCATTATGAAAATATTATTGATGGTTCATGTTGTTATTCTATTAGTAGAATACCCATGGTTATGTTTTATTATGTTATTATTTACTAATATCATATTCCTGTCAAAAAGTGTTCATTTTTATTATTTGTAAAGGAATGTGTTTTAAATTATTCACCATGCCTAATGTTTATGTTATCTTCTGCTGTATTGCTTACCATTACTGAGCATTTGAGCTCACCCATTTCTTATGTTTTATTTTCCCAGGATTCCAAGAAGTGTATTATGTTTGATAAACAGGGTAAAACTAGGGGATTAATGGAGTTCTCAAAGGATCATTTGTGTTGTGTTTTATTTTCAAATGTGTAATATAACTTTCATGTATGTAATATATTTTCCAAGACAGCTAAAATATCAGTATTTCAGGACTTTATTCTTTGTAATCATTCCAATGTATTAAAATAAATCACTGAATTTGGGCTTGTAGGGTCAGGGTGTTACAGTTGGTATTAGAGGAAGTTTAACAGTAACTTTGGAAACTAGATTTAGAATAACTCTGATCAGAGAACATTTCCCTAAGATTGAATTTAAGGATTAGTATATAAGAACATCCAAAATTCTTTGTAATGTAGATATTATATGGGTTTTACAAGAAATACATCCCTATCTAGATACGATCAGGTAGAGGCGACTCTAGCATAGATGTACCTAGGAGTGAAAAATCCAACAACGAGTTTCGGGCTTGACCCGAGGTATCCTAGTGCACAACAATGGTCCTTACTGCACTCTTGGTTATGACACTACTAAGGGATATTCTTAGGATAATTCAAAATTTATTTAAAAACCATTATAAAGGATATATGATTAAATATTCCCTCAAAGAAACCAATTTTATGATTATGAGACTAGATGTGTGAAAATATTCAATTAATGTCAATATTTTTTCTAGTTTTGGGATTATACAGTAAGATATGATCTAACCTAGTGTGTGCCATCATTTAGAAATGGCACACATTAGATGGAATAATAACTGCATCAACATTCATGATCCAAAGGGTAAGAAGGATCATATCTTTCATCTTCTTAAGACACCATTTAGAAGGGAAATAACCTTCCATATATTCTCATCATATGAAGAAGTATTACCAGGTGTTAGTAATATAAGTGAAGAATTATCTAAGTCCTATGGCTTTGAACGGTAAAAAGATAAGAAAAGTATGATATAGAGAAAGATGAATAAATGGAAGAGGGGAAAGAAGGATTTTCCCATATGTGATAACTATGGAAAGAACCACCTTGGTAAATTATTAAAGGGAATGAGAGTTTTTTATAAGTGTGGAGAAAAAGGAAACCAAGTACGTGATTGAAAGGATAAAAAAAGGTTCAAATATACAATGATTCATCTGCAAGGAGTTGGGGAACTAAGCGAAACAATTTCCAAATCATCAGTGTATACCCCAAATGATTCTATTGGATAATAATCAAGTTATGATACTACCGAAGATAAAGAGGAATGATTAGATTTCTTATGTTGTTATAAATGTATTGCATCATTTGAGTATTGTATTAAGGATGTACATGTTATAAGAATTATATAGTATAAAAGGATTGTAATTTAGTACTATTTCATTAAGGACTTGAGATTGTGTGGAACCAAGAAAAGTGACTCAATAGGGGGTTACTTTTTTTGGAAAATATATAGTTGAGATAAAGATAAACCATAATATGGTTCTGATACTCAGGTATAAATTTTGGAATATTATATGATTGATTTGGATAAATTATATTGGATATTCTTGACTACCTTGAAACAGATTAATTATTTGCATATTCCATCAATGTTGGAGTTTACAACATTTTTGGATATAAAGAGTATATCCATTATTCAATAAAGAAAAGGGAAACATGACTGTAACCAATATGGTTTTATGGTAATTCAGGATGTTACCATGTTTTAAAAGAATACATGATAAAGGTATTCACATGTTATTACGTGCCAAAAAGAATCTCTATTATGTTTGACTTTCATATAAATTTTGGACTGTGAATTTGGACAGAAGTATTTTGGGTAAGTATAAAGGTAAGAATGAATTAATTTTGAAATTTTATACTATTATTAAGGTTAAAAAATTTCTTAATATTATTTTTGGATTGTTATAAAAAGGGAAACCTAGTGGTTGGGCGACAACCCGTCGCGTCTGGCAAGGCCGTGAGACTTGAACCCGCAACCGAAGGGTGACAAGGGTAGATCACCTACCACAAGAGTACATGATGTCCTGGTTTGTATAATGTAGTTTTTTTAAATATTCTGACAAAGTAATTATAAATTCATTATTTTTGGAACCCTATACAATTAGGATAAATATAATATTTTTGAATTCTATTATCTTTTGGAGTGAAATATGAATTTGTGGTAGGAATTAGTTGAAGTATAAAACTCTACTTATCAAGTATATTTTTTCCTCTTATTTTATGAATAAATTATTTCTCAAACTTTAGGGAAGGGATCTTAAAACCAAAAATGTTTTATCCTAATACCTTATGTTTTGTTGAACCAATGATATTTCAAATCATCATAGATTTATGGATTTAAGGCCTTCAATTTTACACATGTTTGTGATTGATGACCTCAATAACTCCCTATAATTATTTATGTTTTCCTCCAATTATACATATATAATTTCTACCAATTTTATCCTAATCGAGATCATAATTTGGTGGTGACTGTTTCATTTCCCTTTGTCTTTTATTATGACTAAATTTTATTAACCCAATTTCTGATGTTGGTTTTACACAAAGGTATTTATCTATTTTAACCTTTTATTATCGAAAAGCAATTTTAAATTGTGAAGAAACAATTTATTGAAGGAGGGAAGAATGTAATACCCCAAGATTTCATAGTTTGTTATCTCTTCAAAGTATTTCAATAACTTGCGCTACACGCAACACAAAGTTCGAGTGCACCACGACTTTCCAAACTAGCCATTAAAAAAAGAGGTTATGAATAGTATTGAACACATTTTAAATTTTATATATCCTATATAATTTTAACATTCCTATTTTGTGTTTCTTAGACATAATATAAGAAAAATTCAATTTTTAAGATAAAAGAGGCATTTTTCAAAAAATGTAGTTGTTCCACCTTTTAATGGAAAAACCCTTTTAAATCCAATATTTTATAATTTTATATATTAAATTTAGTGAAATTTAATTCATCTTTGGAATAGGGACATAAAAATTTAGTTTGGATAAATTGTTTGGAACTTTTCTGATAACTTTCATATTTTGATGAATAGTGAAAAATACTAAATTTTAATTAAAAACAACTTTTTTAGTTGAAATAATTTATAGTGTTTAATTTTATATTTTAATGGTTTTTAAGTATAATTAGATTATATTTTTATCATTTAATATAATTTAGGCCATTTTATGTAATTTCACATTTAAATTGTACATAAACAAGTGTCAATATTTTGATAGATATTAATTCTTAAAAATATAGTTTTTGTTTTGACAATGGGAATTAATTTTAAATTAATTTCTGCCACTTATGTGTTTTGAATTTGGAAAAATGGATTCCATATTTAGAATCAGGAGGTCTAAATTGTGTAAATAGGGAACTTTTATCATTAAACATTTTGAATAATTACTTTGGTAAATATTTTATTTACCATGGTTAAAGGGTAAATCCGGTAAACATGGGTAAAGAAATAATATTAAAATAATATTAAATTTCCTTAACATGTGTCCTAAACCTATTTTATGATACATGTCCGACCATGGGCATCCTTGGGTCTATTTTAGGACCCCATAGAGCAAATGGGGAGTGATAATGACACCTTATATTAATTAATTTAAAGTAAAGACAAAAATGACAGAAACATATATATTTTAGTAAAATAGTTTTTACATAAGGTTATATAAGTTATATTTTTGACTATAAATACTCATTAGAAAGTTAAATATATTTCCTACATAATGATATTTTATTTATAATTTTTAGACATTAAATAAATAAATTTATTTATGACACAATGATGATGCAATAATTACCTTATTAATGAAAGAATCAAATAAGTGGTATTGTAAATATTAAAATAAATATAATTTGAAAGTTTTGATGCCATAAAAGAATTTTATAGGTGAATATAAAATTTTATAATTTATTTAATTTATTGTTTTGAATTAATAATGTTTTTTTGACATTCACAAAAAATACCAAATAGTGTCAAAATTGACATAAATTAATTTTTAAAACAAATATTATATTATTGGTTGATATAATATTTATAAAAATATAAGGTTAGACTAAAGGGATTAAATAATATTATATATGTCATTAATTAATCACTTGAGGTTCTTCGATTTCGGCGGTGGTTTGATTTCCGACGGTCCTGCTGTTTTTTGGTGATTTGCCGGTATGACGATGAGTTGTGCTGAGGGTTCCTCCCTCATTGAAATCGGTGGCGGTGTTTTTGCGTTGTTGAAGGCTTGACGGCGCTGGTTGAGGGTTTTCGCCGACGTCTTTGGCTGCGGCGGCGATGAACGCTGCAGGGGTATGGCTCGAGGTGACGTTCTGCCCGAGACACCTCGGTACTCGCGTTTGAAATGATGGCATGGTTTTTGAATTTTGAAATTGGATGGTTGAAAGTGTGGTTGGGTTGTTTGTTTTGTGTATGGTTACCGGTAACCCATAAACCGGTTTTGAGAAAATGAAAAAAATGATTTCCAGGCAAAAAAAAAAAAAATCACTTGAGGTTCTCTGGGAAGTTTATATTAAGTTTATTAAACCTATAGTGTAATAATACAAGAAGACGTAGTAACAGTTAAACTATTTAACTAAGAGTTAAATCTAAATGATAAGGTTAAAATGGAAACCTAAACTTCTCTAAAACCAATTTATTGAGATTATTTTGACCCATAACCACCTAAGGATCAAAATAAATTCATTTGGAGCAATTATAAACCAAAAATTATTGTATAATAAATTAATATTTTAATCTTTTCCAATAGTGACCCTCACCCCTCTTACAAAAGGGAACTTTCCCTTCTCTCAAAATCACACCTCTAAATCCATTTGGCTCAGACAAAACCTACGCAAATCTCCTCCCAACATTCCTCCCTTAATCCTAGATTCCTTAACTTGAGCATAAATCTAACCTAAGTATACCTTTTGTTCAGATCAATAAAAAACACCTGAAAAGAGGTATTTATTTTATCACCTCTTTCAAAGTTCAATTATTCTTCCACTTTCGCTTTTTTAGTTATTTCCATACCAATATAATAACTATAGTACCTTATAAATACTCTGATCTTATTATAAATATAGTACAACCATATTCATTATTCTATCCATCATATTAATGATAATGTCACCATGCGTGCGTACGTATGACTTACCGTCTCCACGCCATGGTGTAGTTTGTTATTCAACACTTCATTATTTGGATCAGTATAATAATGAGTATAATTTATGTAAATAATAAATGTAACATGTTAATTATTATTTATATATAATATACCATCAAATTACATATTATTTCACCATAAATAGAATGATATCATCGCTCGTGCGTACGTACGACTTACCGTCTCCACGACCTGATGAGATTAATTTCCACGTTCACCATTCAACGATGATTATAAAAATATATATTATTAATAAGTATGTAATATATGACATAATAATTCTACTGAATATATATATATATATATATATATATTTATTTATATGTATGTACTTACATATATCTTATTCACTTACTTCCATTCAATACGATATGAAAACAGAAACAATGTTTATGCGTATGTACGGCCTACAATCTCCGTAAGCAGTGTTTTCTATTCCATATATCTATCTATTATAAATTTTTATATTCTAATTATATATGATAAATCATGTGTTATATTCTATAAGTATTTAAATCATGATATAAATTATATGATCAAGAATAACATGTTAAAACACGTACGATAAAGAAAGCGACTATTACCCAAAATGATAATTTAACATGGAAATCATTATTAAATGGGTAGAATAATGTCATAAATGAATCATGTATGATATAATAAATATGAATATGGTTCTGGTATAATTTAATAACATACTCTGGTCATTATATAAGAGGATAAATGTACCCTCGACCAAAGGAAAGTGCAAGGTAAGGGTTTTTTCTTCTATCTCATTATTATCTGAGATTGTTTATGTGTAAGTATTTACAGGGGCATATTTATCATCGAAACCCATATTTCATAAAAATGTTTTCAAAATTAATCTTTTAAGGTTTTATGCGAGAGTCTATTAAACTAGATCATCATTTAAAATGTTTTAATTATTTACCTTTCTAATCATTTTAATTAATGTCCATGTATTCTAAATGATTTTAAGGATTTATTTTCATGGACATGAATGTTTTGAAATGATAATTATTTTCAAAAGTTTCAAAGTGGGATGGGTCACTTTGATTCAAAAATATCTTTTAAATTACTTCCTTTATAAATGTGTTACTTTTAAATGTTTTCATGAAAAATGGATATTTCTCTCAAAGAGTTTATAAATCATTTTCATCTATGCCGACATCCTTTGATGGATTTTAAACTTGTTCGAAGTTGATTTATTATGATACAAATATTCCATATTGTATTGAATGTTTTGTGATATATTTGACTATGGATGTGTTTATACCATTAATAGTTTATGGTTAAAGTATTGGAATTTTTTATGCTAGTTTTGATACAAATGTTTATGTTATGTTTCAACCTTTTCATATGAGGAATGTATTGGACTTAGTAAGTGACGGTTGTAGCCTTCTATAGCTCCTGAGTGCATCGGTAGGTATCATGAGACAATTAGACTTAGAATTGGCTGAGGCCTTTTCTAATTTGATATATGGTTTTGGCCGAGGCCTTAATCATTTTTAGATATCTTGGATGTGGCTTTGACAAAATATTTCAGAATGTCTAGAATTATAAATTCCCTCATTATGAAAAATATTATTGATGGTTCATGTGGTTATTAGACTAGTAGAAGACCCATGGCTATGTTTTATTATGTAATTATTTACTCATCTCATATTCCTGCTATAATATATTCTTTTTTATTTTTTGTAAAGGCATGTGTTTTAAATTATTCACCGTGCCTAATGTTTCTGTTATCTTCTACTGTATTTCTTACCCTTACTGAGCATTTGAACTCATCCCTTTCTTATGTTTTATTATCCTAGGATTCCAAGAAGTGTATTATGTTTGATAGGCAGGGTTAATCTAAGGGATTAATGGTGTTCTCAAAGGATCATTTATGTAGTGTTTTATTTTCTAATTTGTAATGTAATGTTCATGTATGTAATCTATTTTATAGGAATTCTAAACAATCAGTATTTCAGAAATTGATTCTTTGTAATCATGCCAATTTTTTAAAATAAAGCACCGACTATGGGCTTCTGGGGTCAAGGTGTTACAATTTAATTGTGATGAGTTTCCCCCCAATATACTCCCATTTTAGTCAAAGTCCCTTAAAATGGTATTTTTCTTTTTTAATTAGATTCACAAGGTTTTTATATATCAGTAAATAGAATACCAATTTCGTGAAAATATTGATATTTATCAAGAAAGATCTACCAAAAATGAAAAATATCTAATAAGTTTACCTATAAACCGATCAAGCTCTAGCCGAATTAGATTTATTTTATGTCAGTCACAATAGACATATAAGAAGTAATTCTCGAAGTAGATTACACTATCCACCCCAACAACACTTTGAAAACCAGCCTGAGATTATTTGAAAAATTAAATATATTTTATGAATTATATATAAACTCTCAGTTTAGTGATTTATAGCCAAGTTAAAAGAAAATAGAAACACCATACCAGATTTAATTCACCATGTAGAAATAATGTACGAGTTTTCAAATAGAAGACACCAAATCGGGGATAAAATTCTAGTTAAAAAACTAGGCAATTTCAGTACCGGTATTTATGATATAATTTTTCACCACTAGTCAATGATATCTATAAAAAATGTTAAAATTATCAAAATAATGAATTAATGATATATGTAACAGCATGATGTTGTAGGGAATACTGATATGTGGTGAGTTTACATAATGAATATTTAATGAGGCCTTAACAGGGCACCATATTTGGAATGTATATATGCATGGAAATCATCATATACCACCATATATGACTCACCATTTGGCTCTAATATCCACTATTCTATGTATAAGGTAAAATATTTTAATAAAATCATTGTAGTTACCCCCCCATTTGTTGAAAAAAATTCATTTGGTTTGTGAGACAGTCCCATTATGAAATTTGGGAAACACCTCATTATAAGTTCATCTTCAATCAATTTATTAAGTGGAAAGTATTTTATGGTAGTAGGAAAATACATAATCAAATATTGAGAATATTCTGATGGTATTCCATTTAAAACTATAAAATAGTATAGGTGGGGAAGCTGCATCCCTTAATTCATTTCATTCATAGTCAATAAAATAAAAATTCAATTGGTAACACAAAAATGGAATGTAATTTACATATCAATTAACTATAAATCCATGATTTTTTTATTTATCTTTCACATATCAAAGTCTCTATAAATTTCTAGTAGAATTACTTTTATTATTACTACCAAATATACAATAAAAGTAATTTTCACTTTACTTTGAGTTCATTAGGAACATGGAACTTCCATTGATCTTTAACTATTTTGGGAATCTTCTATTGAATAATGAAACTTCACTCTTTAGTAATTGGAAATGTTGAAAACTCCTCTAACAACTTCTTATTGAAAATGATTGTTTTTTAAACATTGTGTAAGATGTATTTTTTTCAATTGATTTTAAAAATTAAATATATAATCTTAACTTCAAGAATATATGAATAACCTCTTGAAGCAATCATCACTATACATGTCAAGATCACTATCTCATTCAAGAAAAGGTGCAGGTGGATCATTTACATTCATAGTACTGTCAAATAATTTGATCTTGAGTATCCCATTTCATATTTCCCTTAAATTAGTTTTTTAGAAAAATATACTTCATGTTATGATTTATCCTTTTCATGATCATTTTTTCTTCTTGACTTCCAACTTCATATTTCTCATCAACTTATAATTAATGTATTATAATATATTACTGATCATTATATTTTATTATCTTGGCCCCATTTTTTTTAATTTCTATGTATACAATGATAAATATCCCATTATATTTCATCATGCCAAGAACCTTTCCCCAATATACATTTCACGATTTCCTTCCATGGTAACCAAGGTTCTCTAGTTTATCACTATGATCTATAGTTCCAGTAACAAAAGCTCCTACTATGATCCCAAAATACCTCCTTAGGATTACTCTTTCTCAATATGTACTCTCCCAATATGATTTATTGAAACCATAATTTTAAAATATTATTATTCATAAATTTATTTTTATTAAACAATATGAATTTCAGTGGTTTAGATCAATTTTTAATTCCAGATAAAGGCCTCCATCATATTTTTTTGCAATATGCACTCTACCACTTTTTTAGTTTTCATTATTAGTTTTATCGCATAGATTTTTTTAAATAATAAATTAAATTATCAAATAAAACCTCTATGAACATCATGTTTATGCACTATTCATGTGAATATATCTTCACTGAGTGGTTTTCTCTTTGAAATTAGATCAAATTTTCATGAAATTTTGTTAATCCATATGTAGCACAACTGTTATATAAAATTCCTTCTTTTATTGATTTATCCCTTTTCATCAAGCTTCCAAAACACTCACATGGATGTTGTTTCATTGTGATATGGTATGCGTTTCACATGAAGTTGGATTCTTCATGGTCAATGAAATACTCCTATTTGGTTATTTGGGTCTTGCAGTAGATCCACACTCATGGAAGGTATTTTTATTTATGTGTATGATCAACATATTTCATGTCCTATTGCATTTCTCATGGTGGATCACATTATTCATGGTTTATTGGAATGAAAACATTGCATGAAAGATATAATGATCAATTCTCCCATTCCATGGCTAATCAAAGTCCTTATATTTATGTGATAGACTAATCAGGTGAAATATTTGTTGTCAATTTAAACACTGATCATAAAAAACTATATCCAATGGTGGTTGAAGATGACCTCAACAATATAGTTTCATTTAAAAATTTCATGGTCCATGTGATATGTCCATATCATTTAACAGATGATCAACACATGTAAATGGGATCTCCCATATCTATATTTGCAATGGAAGGGTTTTTCTTAATTACCTAACCCATTCCCTTAGCATCTCAGTAAAATTATATGGGTGTTAGTGGTCACTTACTATCATTTTTTCTTCTCTCTATAAATAAAACTAACCACCAGTCAATTATAAGCATTTCAACATCACACACAAACATTCCTTCACCTATCTTCTTTCTATTCACATTATTTATCCACAGTACTATACCATATATATCTACTTGTGATTGAATGGTATTATTCATATAATTGAGATGGTTACCATAGCTTTCTATAGTGAGACTATTTTTTAAACTAAACCTCAACTCAAAATCACATTGGAAAATTGCCTTAAATTTTAGCCTCAATTGTAAATATATTTTAAGCACCTCAAAAATTTTTATTTAAAAAATTATCAACTCCTCTTGTAATGGGAAAATATTTTATAATCTTATTTCAACCATATTTAAGTAAAAAATGTACAAAAATTTCTTGATTATTTCAATATTCAATATATCATTAGATATCATATTTTAAAAAGTATTATATTTTTAAAACATAATGAGAATATTTCATGATCAATATGAATTGTTCAACAATTTTCACATGTAATTGGAATATTTACTTATCATGCATAATAAAAAATGAATCCATAATAATCCTATAATCAGTATAATAAATCATATATTGTCTTCTTTACTTATTTATTGACAATAAATAAAAATCAAACATTTGGAAACATAAATCTACCTATTTGGATTTGAAATCAATAATTCATTTATCATTCAAAATAAATATTATATTATATTTGATAAAATATTTTCTCACCTTTCCAATGAAAAAATACAAAAGATTTATTTGGGGATCAGATCTCAATAAATTGTTGACAACTTGTTCAAAAACAACCAGTTATTCGAGTTTGATTTTCGAATAATAACATAATCCACCATTTTGAGAAAGGAATGATATTAAAAGTCACTTAGAAATGAGTCATTAGTTAGTTAAATCTATGTATATATGGACTAGTATGGTTTAGAGAATAAGAGAGACTCTAATAAGACATTAATGTTATCTATAAATACCATGAATGTGATACTCATATTAAGAAAATCTACTTGGGGCTACAAAAACTCATTTAATATGAGTTAAAAAGAATTTTTTTAGCCTACAAATATCCAAATAAACATATTATAACACTAAATTATAAGGAAAAAGTTTCCCCCTTTCTTCCATTATTCTCATAAACCATAGTCAATATTTAAAAACATATTTGTACGATAAAAACATAGACATGTAATGTGTTTAGAATTCTCAATACCTCAATTATATATATATTTTCTCATAATAATAATTTTTTAATAAAATAATTATATAATGGAAGTATCTATTTAACATGGAAATTCATGTTCATTATGATATAAACCTTTTATTGTTGTAAAATTACTACAACACTCATCTATATACCCCTTTAATTTAACTTCTTCAATTACCTATATATTAAATTAACCAGACCAAAATTTAGGGAACAATGAAGGGTTTACATGCTCCTCAGTAAAATAATTAATGATAAGAGTTTCCACTCTAACATAATTATCATATCATTACACTTTTAGTATTGGAGAAACTCCTCATTCATCCAATTATGAAACTTTTATCATTTATCATCATGATCACAATTCTATTTTCAACAGTATACATGTGTGGATATTCTTTCTATATATGGTCCATAAATTCCTATTATTCTTGAGATACTTTCACCATCCATTTCCTTTTATTTTCTTCTTATATATATAGAATTACCCAAAAGTCTCTCAAAATATTCCCATTTTTTCATTTTGTTTAATGAACCTCATGATCATTGGTTCATTCTTGTGAATCCTCCTTCCTACCTTAATCATGAGCACTTTTTTTGATATCCTAATTTTTTATTTTTGAGAATAATTTATCTAAATATAATGGATAGATTAATTTTAATTTCATGGATTGAATTTTATTTTATTAGATTCAATTTTCTAACTTGGATGTGTTTTTCATGTAATTTTCAGAATAATAACCCAACTACTGTAACAAACAGTACTTGGGGGGTTGGAGGTTAAGGAATTCTGGATGTTTGGTAGTAGTTTTTATTCCATATAAAAGATATAGATATGGTTTTAATCATGGTAGTATCCTCTAATTTCTTGGCTTAAACAACTGTTGTATGAAGTAATGACCGTGGTTAAAGCCATGGTTATAGAGGAACTACTGCCATGATTTTAACCATGGTAATTAGACCTTATTACCATTATTAAACCATGAATGTAGATTGAAATTTACATGGTTTTATATTTTGAAATAGGTAAGACCTAATGTAACATATCTAGTACCAATGGTTTTGGAAAACTGTTGAAATAGGCTATTTCCATGGTTTTTTTGGCTTAATACCACCATTTAAAATCGTGTCTACATGTGAATTTGCAAGTTCTGTTTCATCATAAAATTCATGAAAACAATAATTATTCTTTTATAGCATGATTAAGAAATTTAAAATAAATGGTTTTTAAGTAAACCTCTTTGAAACATGATTAAATCAAGATAATGAAACGAGTTCCATAATAATCTCTTTGAAACATGATTAAACTGTGGAAAAGAAACGGGTTTTATAACAATCTCTTTGAAACCACATTAATCCACCAGAGAAAGAATGATTATGGTATCAATACCAAATATAACCATTGTATGATAAGTAAAAACAAGGTTTGTTGATTTTTAAGAATTTAAATACCATTAAAATATCATTAAAAATTTCTTAAAGAAAATATCATTTTCATTTTGAAAATAACTTTATAAAAAATAATTTATTTTTGAAAACCCTTTTCTTTTAAAATAAATTTTTAAAAACCAATAATCTATAGAATATTAAAAAAAAAATCATTAAAAATTACCATTTAAACTTTTAGTGGAATATTAAAATAATTTATGGTTATGTTAGTAGGTAGTTTCATACATTCCATAAAGAACATTCCTTTTTAAAGGTAAAAAGTTGAGAAAATTGATTTATTCAAAGACAAAAACAAAAGTTTCCATTGATTTAAAAAAAAAGAAATAATGGGTAAAATTTTCTTTAATAAATAATTTTTAAATGGTTAAAAGAAAATTTTAAAATATTTTTAGAAAACATATTTTTGGAAAATAATATATTTCCAATCAAAGAGAGAAATGAAGTCAGATATTATTAAAAAATATTTCACAATAATTTTAAGTTCCAAAGAGTGATAAAATGGTAATATTATTTATAAATATCATAAATAAATATAGGAAAATAAAATTCATGAGTTTATTGAAATATATATCATAAATTATCATCATCATAAGAGTAATCATAAACAATCATGATAAATGATTAGATTGTAACATAAAAATCTTACCACTTTTGTATATTTCAATTATAATTACCATGAAAAGATTACATTAAATAAAACATATAATATAATAAAAACAATTATATTCATGATATAACATATAAAATGGGTATTATATACACTTCATAAAATAACATAGGTGTATAACATAACAAATGTATCAATGAAGAAAAATTGAGACAAAAATCCTTTACCACTTTTGTAACTTTGAAACTATAGAACCCATGAAATAGATATTATAAAATGGATATGTAAATAAAAATAAATTTAGGTAAAATAATGATAAAATAAATTCATGGGAATTATATACACCAAAAATAAAAATAAGTGGTTAATATGACATATATATCACAAAAACAAATATAAAATGAGAAAAACCCATACCTCAAGTTTGATTAATCGTGACTATAATTAATATTAATAAATAATAAAATTACATTACTTATTAAATTTATTTTTAATTTTTTTAAATCATATTATTAAATTTATTTTAGTTATTAACATTTTATATACAATTACTTAATCAATAATTTTTACATTGGTTTTTTGACCATATTTAACTTATGCATTAAAAATGACATTAGTAGGATGAATATTTTCAAAAAGGTCATTATTTAAACTTATATAGAGTAAAAAAAGGAACCAATTAACATATTTATACATCAATTATACTTTTAAAACCAATAATGAAATATTTTAATGAGAAATTAACCGACGTTATGATCATAGAGACAGTAGGCTGTACTTACTCCTTAGTAACATTTATATTTTTTCAATGATCATTATGGAAAGATGGTAAGAAAAATTTACATTTATAAAATGATAATAATATAATATATAAAATATTATTAAATTATGTGTACTTATATATATCATTTTTGTGATGTGGTGGTGGAAAAAGGAATCACATCACTTCAAGGATGCGGTAGTCCATACGTTTACGAACAATATTATCATTTTTTCATGTGAGTGAAAAGGTAAAAAGAATATGATTTATCATATTTTATGAATCATAAATATTTAAATAATATCATAAATATTTAATTTATATTACATATATATATATATATTATATTTACCCTTATTATCATTCATGTAATGCGTTAGTGAAAAATGAATAGCATTGCTTCGTGAGACGGTAGTGATCCGTACACATTAGCGTCATTTACCGTATCACTTAGGGAATAGAATTTAAAATTATATATATATGATATAATGTTTCCATAGTTATAATTCTTTTATAAATATCATATATAGACTTCATATCTATAATTATACCCAACCATGAGTGTTGGTAATGGAAAAACGAATGACATCATTTTGTGAGGTGGTAGTCCACCGTACGCATGAATGATGATTTGATAACACATTTTATGGAAGTGTGTGTGGTTATAGCCCATAAAATTATGATAAAAAATATAATTATATAAAATATAATATGGTTTTTATATCATCATGGTATAAGTATAATTTAAGGGGGTGGAAAAAGAAAAAAAAACTCATTGACGAACATTACCTCTTCTTTGAGAAACTCCATTGGGTTTGCAACAAAGAACTTAATTGGTTGGATTTATGCCCAAAGTAAGGATAATAGTATTAGATTTGGTATTATTATAAGTTCCTTGGGTATTGTTTGGATGTTCTAAATTCCTTGAGAGTTTTCAAGAAGTTATGGGAGTGAGTGCCGTTATATAGTTAAGGAGTAACATTGTTCTAAATACTCAAAATTACTCACTATTGTGAGGTCAATATAACGTAATATGGCACAAAATTGAAAATTAAGTGTATTTTTGATTATATGGTCTATAAAGTACTCTAAAAAAATAAAACAGATGCTTTAAACATTTTTTTCCTTAACTCCTAAGTTTACTTTTTTTTATTTTGGTTTTTCTTTACGGTAACTAGTATTATAACCTAAGTAATTTATTAATTAAGACTAAATTAAAGTGATAAATATTATATAATTTCTAATAAATGATTATAAATATTAAATACAAAATATAGTATAAAAATACTATGTGTGCAGGAAATTAACTTTAACACAAGTGCATGCAAAGTGCAAAAATACTACGTTTACCTTATCTATGCTAGAAATTTTTTTATTAATTAGGGGGAATTATATTCATTATAAAAGAAAAATTGGATCATTAATGGAACACAGTTGACATTTATTTTTATCGAAAAATAACTTTCTAGAATATAGGTTTTTTATTAATTTTAAATCATTTAATAAAATATAATTTTTCATAAAATTACATTAATGTCAAGTTTAACATTATCCATATAAATTGAATTAAAAAAATATCAATATAATCATAGAATTATACTATATTATATTAAAACCTATTTAACAAGATATATTCGTATAGAAAAATAATATAACATAATAAATCTTTTAATTTACTTCACTTTTATTATTTTTAGTAACAATTATTTTATTTTTTAATTAAATAATTACTGCATTAACATTTATAAAGAATTTTAAGTAAAAAATTTATATATAGAAAATAAATAAAAATTATTATAACAAAAGAACTCATTTATATTTCAGAATAATAAGTATAACTTAACCAATTTTATTTTTTCTTTATTCCAAATCATTCTCGATGTTAAAACAATGAAATGTATCTTTTTTGTCATTTTATTTACTTAACTTATTATATGAGTAAAATTCATCGAATATTTTCCCAAAAAATCATAAAGATAGATGAAAAATTTATAAGGGTTGAAATATATTCATTACATGAGTTTTTTACAAGTTTATAGTTCATTTTCCCCATATGTTTAAAGATTAATGCCTTGGTAAACTCGTTTTTTTCTTAATCATTCTGATTAATTTTAACTATTTTCACTAATCATTATAATAAAAAATTTAGCTTTACTTATTATAAATTATACATTTTTATTACAAAATATATGTAACTGATTTTAAAAAATTAAATTCACATAAATAGCATTATTTAATTTAATATTAACCCCGTAGATGCAGAGAGACAATGAGTTTTTAAGAAGAGTATTTTTTTGAAAAATATGATTCTATATTAATTATATGACTAATAATAATCATTATAGGGCAAAAAATTATTATTTACTAGTACATAATCTATAAATTTCATTTAAAAAATTCTCCTCTATGGATTATTTTAGTTAATTAAAATGGAGAAGCATTATGCTTTTTAAAATAGTTTTTTTTTTCACAAAAATTGTTTTTAATCAAAAAACACTTATACTAAAAACCAATATAAATTTGATTCAAATTAATTTTGTGGTTTAAATATAACATATGTTACTTTAAAGCACAATACTTTTTAAAAAATTGTTATTTTTCACTATTCACTGAAAAATCAAAATATTTTGAAAAATTCCAAAATTTCTCCCAAATTTAATTTTTATATTTGGAATCTAAATATAAATTTAATTTAATAAAATACATTTTATAAAACATCCAATATTTATTATAATACTTTTTTCATGAAAATAAATAAAAATCAATTTTGAAGAAAACATATTTTGAAGAATAAAATCACATTACAAAAAGTTGATGGATCATTTACTAAACATGTATCAATAATTTATATTGTGTAAGAAATATATATATATATATGTATATATTATAATGTAGTTAATACTAATTATTCCTCTCAATTTAAGGACTAGGTTATATAATTAACATATATAATGGGTTGTTCAAGTTAAGTGTTGCGTGTTTAATATGTTATTGAACATAAAAATATCATGGTTTTCATTAACTCAAGATAAAATTAGTGTATTATATAATGAAATATGAATATATTCTGGTGTGTAATGAAAGATAAACTCATTTTTTATTCCATTTACACCATTGAATAAGATTTTCTTATTTCGTAATCTAAAGGTGTTACATCCTCCCCCCTTTAATAAATTCCATCATCAAATTTTAACTTTATCTCACTAATCAATGGATGGAAATTTGAAAATATTTTTTTTATAAACCCACATCATAAAAGGGTTAATAAAACCTCTTCTTGATAAGATATAAAGTGAAGTACAAGTGTCATCTGGAATTACACATATTGTTGGGAATTTATTGTATCAACAATACTCTATAATTTATGATGCTTTTGATTCTAAAAAATACCCTTGTTTGTTTTATAATAAATTTGTTCTAAGTATGTTTAAAAAAGATATATCATGATTTTATTTATATATTTAATAAAATTAAAAGTTATGGGATGTGTAATGGAAACCCTGTTTAAACCCTACCTTTGGTAAATGAACGTAAGGTTCATCATACCTACATTACACTAAATAGTTTGCACATGGATCAGCAACCCTACGTTCCAAGAAACAATGAATGTATGAAATATAAAACCTACATTATAATTTGAAATCACTATTCATACCCTATGTTCAGGATATTTAACGTATGCTTAATAAACCTTATGTTTGGAAGCTTATGCTGCAAAAGACAAATGTATGGAATCTCATCCCTATGTTAGTTTTGTTCCCTTTGTTACACACAGATGAAAGTATGGATAAATAACCATATAATGGTAGGAACACTACACGATGCAAAAGAACTCTACATTACGGAAATGAACCCTATGATTTATAATGGAACTCTATGCTACACCGTTGAACCCTAAGATTGACTATTCAAAAACATAATTTTTTTAGTTGCGATTTATCCATGATTCATGCAACAGTTTTGAAAAAATAATAGAATGATTGAAAGATTCTATATGAATGTTTTAAATATCATTATGAACAATTCAAATAACTGCGTTGTTCAAACAAAATCAATCATATTCTTAAGGGAAGTTATGACTCCCCAAGTTAATTTAAATTTAAATTTTTCAGTTATTTTAAACGATTTTATTGGATCTGGGATATCGTATCAAGCTATCTGCTCTATATATTATACCAATGTATCTTTATGGGTTATATAACATTAAAATATACAACTATAATCTTGTGAATATATTTTGATGATCAAATTAAATGAATGATAAACTTTGTTATTTTTGAAGGAGGCTACACTTGAATGTTCTATACTTTTCAACCTCATATAGCTGTGAGATTACTACTACAATTTTTTGATATTAATATTTAAGAAAATTTTCAACTAGCTCCACTTCAAAGTTTTTATTTCTTAAACACATTAATTTCTGAAGAATAAGATACATCTACTGTCTGTTGCTGTTGTGACTGTGAAGTTCAACCCAAACCATCATCAAATCAAACTCTTTTGATTTTGGAGTATCAAATTCTCTTACTCTATTTTGTTTTAAGTATAAAATTATTATACTATGATGTGGATAATTGGTTCCCTACTGAATAACTCGAAGGATCTATTTAGCCTTGTTGTAAAGGTGTCAACTGCCTGCACTCACCTGCAGATTTGAAGTTCTGGTGATAAGAGGACCTTTCTAGTGAATTCAACAAGCTTATAGAGAGAGTGTTGGTGGAGCAGAAAAGGAGATATTTGGGCCCCCAAACCACTATAAAATTGTTGTGTTCATTCATTCTATTTATTCACTACTCATACTAATTACAAAAGAGGACATTTCATATCTTCATAAATCTCTAAGATATTTACAAACTAGAATATGTCGATATTTTAAAAAAGGCACAGTTCAACCCACTATTATGTTATCTTTATTATTCCATCCTAAAAATTGGTATCAGAGCTGAGATTTTATGATAAAGATATAACATGCTGAAAATAATAAATTCTAGAAAAAGAATATGGTAATGGATGATCTGAAAGAAGGAATGTCTATGGTTCATGCTCCATAATTTAATAGAGAAAAATATGGATTCTATAAATCCAAAATGATTATCTATATAAATAATCTTAGATTAAAGGTCTATTCAAATATCATTAATCCTTTTGTGAGTCCTGAAAAACCAGAGACTTTTACTACTAAAATAGAAGCTGAATAAGACACTAATTAAAAAGAAATGGATTCTATTATCCATGATCTTGGACCAGATGAATTTAATCATGTATCACAACATCCTACTACCTATGAGATGTGAAAAATAATAGATGTCACATATGAAGGAACAAAAAACATCATACAGATGAGATATTCCACAATAAATATAAAATTTAATACATTTAGAATTATTTATGGTGAACGCATCATGTAAATGAATGGAAGGTTAACATATATTGTTAACAATATTACTACCTTGGGAGATCCCATAAATCATCCTAATCAAGCATTTAAAGTACTAATAGTACTTCCCTCTAAATTAAATGTCATATCTATGGCTATTTGAAAATCATCACCTCTCAAGAATTTAAATACGAAGGAACTTATTGGAACATTGATGATGTATGAAGAATAAATGAAAGATGAAGCTGATGATCACAATATTTTTGTAAAAATGAAAAATACTGCTCTCAAAGTGACATACCAGAAGTATAAAAGAAAATAAATATAATATTTAAAACTAGACAAAGTTTCAGACTCCTTAGTCTTAGAAATGGAACTGGAACAACTAGCTAGAAAATATATAAAATTATAAAATATTAAGAAAGGCTTTAGAAAATAATTTAAGAAGATTGAAAAGAACATTGAGAAGTATGACTCTATGAGTGCAAAAAATTGGATCACATCAAACCAAATTTCCCTAAATCAAAAGATGAAATAAAAAATATAGAAAAGAAATATCAAAAGACCGCTCATTATGGGAATAAAGGAAAAATATCCATGAGAGCTACACAGAGTGTATCTAATGATTCTAGTAGCTCATCAAAATATGATTCATAGAAAGAGAAAAAAATATAATCCAACACATGCTTTATGGATAATGAAGAAGAAGAGGTATAATCGTATTACTCTTCTAATTATAAAATAATTGGTTTATCAAATATTAAATTATCTACCTATTGTACAATGTTAGAATATAAATATGATTCTTTATTAAAGAAATATAAATCATTGGAAAATATTAATAATTCTATTTTAGGTGAAAGAGATACAATTCTAAAACATCATCAAGAATTAATTGAAAAATTTAATTCATCTACATCAAACTGTATTGATCATGAAAAAAGGATAAAAGAATTATCAGATGAAGTAAAATATTATAAAATTTCTTTTCTTATTTTTAATAAAATAGAAAATAATCTCAATGATATTCATGGAAATAAGGTATTTAAAAGAGAAAATTTTTGAATAGGAAGAAAGGGTGAGAAATCAAAACTATACAAAAATTATTTTTTTCCAAATTCGAAAATCACTACCTACTATTACTATGAAAAAGGTCATTACACTAATAAATTTAACATTAGAAATATTGAAATTAGTGGTATTAAAAAATATTTGATTTCAAAAATTATGTCTATAGAAAGTGATATAAATTATGGAATGATACGGAATATCTGGATTCCTAGATATTTTCTCAATAACTCTACTGGACCCAAGAAAATATGGGTATCAAAAAAAATATGTGTTTAAATTATTTTATAGGAGAAAGGAAACATGAAAAAAAAATTTATATGGTACATGTATAGTGGCTATTATAGACCCATGAGTGGATACTCATCAAATTTCATTACATTGACTCAAATGGATGGAGGTTCAGTCACTTTTAGTGATAATGAAAGAGGATCGATTATTGGAAGTAGAACTTTTTGGAGATCTAAATACCATCTCAATCAACAATGTAATGTATATGCATGGTCTAAAGAACAACCTGATAATTATTTCTCAAATTTGTGATAATGGATTTTATCTTTATTTTTCTAACAAATCCTGCTCTATTTTCAATGAAAAACTACACAAATTTAGAGTATCAAGAACTGATAATGTTTATAAATTGGATCTTAATCCCTTGCGTAAAAAAAAACTAAATTTTTTAACTTCTAAGATGAATGATTCATGGAATTTCCATAGAATTTATAGATATTAAAATTTATATTCTTTACAAAAATTTTGTAAGAAACAGTTACTTTTTGATTTTCCTAGTCTTAATTTTTAAAATGATAGATTCTATAGTGCATGTCAAATTGGAAAAAAACATAAATCTTTTTTCAAATCTATTAACAAAATTGATACATATAAACTATTAGAACATATCCACATGTATTTTTTAGACCATCTTGCATAGATAGTTTATATGATAAATTATTTTTTTAGGTTTTAGTTGATGATTTTTCTATATTTACTTGGGTATATTTTCTAAAACTCAAAAGTTATGTTTTCACCATTTTTGAAAGATTTTAAAAAATTATTCAAAATGAAAAGATTTTTAAAATAATTTCATTAAGAAGTGATCATGGTGGAGAATTCTAGAATAAAAAATTTAATTCTTTTTTCTTAAATATATGTATTAATCACACCTTATCTACACCAAGAACACCTAAAAAAATAGAATTATTGAAAGAAGAAACAAAACTATTTATGAAATGGAAAGGACAATGCTAAATAAAAATAGGCTTCCTTCAATGTTTTGGGTATAATATGTAATAACAACATGATATATCATGAATAAAGTTTTAATTAGACATATAATTAAGAATACACCATGTTAACTTTGGAATAACAGAAAACTAAAAGTAAATTACTTTTAAAGTATTTGGATGAAAGGTTTATATCATGAATATTAAGGGAAAACTTGGTAAATTCGATCCAAAAGATAATTATGTAATATTTTTTGGATACTATACTAATTCTAAATCATATAAAGTGTTTACAAAAATGTAAAGGATTATTGAAGAATCAGTTCATGAAAATTTTGATGAAATTAACCCTTTCAATAAAAAAAGTTCAAATAGATGACATTATTGTCTCTTTTGAAAATATGAGACTTGATTCACCAACATACGATTTTGAAAATAATATAAAAAAATTATTTCCTGTTTATAGGAACATGAAATTAAAGAATCTAAAAATATCTAACCTAGATAATCTAAAACATTAAAGATCTATCCTTTAGAAACTATTATAGGAGACCAAGATATCGGAATTAGAACTAGAATAACTATTAGAATCCTAGTTGAATTATATACCTTTATATCTCATTTTGAACCTAAGTCTATTGAAGAATCCTTTGAATATGAGAGTTGGATTCTCATAATGAAAGAAGAACTAAACAAATTCATAAGAAATGAAGTCTAGGATTTAATTGAAAGACTATAAAATTATCAAGTAATAGGAACTAAGTGGATCTTTAGAAAGAAATAGAATGATAAAGGGATCATAATTAGAAACAAATATAGATTAGTAGCTAAAGGTTATAATCAAGAAGAAGGTATAGATTATTAGGAAACCTTTTCCCCTATAGTTAGATTAGAATCCATTAAAAATTTCATAGCTTATGCATCTCATATGAATTTTAAATTATATTATATAGATGTTAAATATACCTTGTTAAATGGATAGTTAATAGAGGAATTTTATTTTTAATAACCTCTTGGTTTTGAAAACTCTTATATACCAAATTCTATTTTTAAACTTACTAAATCTCTATATGGCCTTAAACTAGCGCCTAGATCTTGGTATCAAAGATTAAGTTCTTTTATTCTAAAAAATGGATTTACTGTCAGATTGGTTGATAAAATAATTTTTAATAAATTTTTTTATTCTAATAGTTTATTATTATAATTTTTTATGACGTTATTTATGGTTTAAAAAATAAAAATCCTTGTAATTATTTTTCTAAACTAATGAAAAAAGAATTTGAACTGAGTATGATGGGAGAAATGACTTTATTTTTAATATTTCATATTTATCAAAAATATTATAGAAATGTTTTAAATAAAAGTAAATATATTATTGATTTATTGAAAAAATTTGGACTTGAAAATAGTAAAACTTATAAAAATCCTATGTGTACTAATATAAAACATGATTTAGATGAATACAGAAAAACAGTTGACAAAAATTTATATAGAGGTATAATTTGAATTTTATTATATCTTAATGCTAGTAGATAGATATTATGTTTTTCGTATGTTTATGTGCTAGATTTATGTCAAATCCAAAATAATCCCATCTTACTAATGCAAAAATATTTTTTAGATATTTAAAAGGATCTATTTTTCAATCTATTTTGTGTCAAAAAAATTATGATTTTAATTTAATTTAATATTCAGATGAAGACTTTGGATGATGTAGATTAGAAATAAAAATCACCTCAAGAACCTATCACTTTTTTGGAAAATATTTAGTATCATGGTCGAATAAAAAACAACACTTAGTTTCCCTGTCAATAGATGAGGCATAATATATTTATACTGGCAGTTTATATGCACAAATATTATGGATTAAAAACACTCCACAACACTTTAGACTAAATTTTAATAAAATAACTATTTTATGTCATAATACTAGTGCAATAAATATTTAAAAAATCCTATAAGTAATTCGAGGACTAAGAACATTGATATTAGACACCATTTTCTAAGAGATCATGTTCTTAAAAATGATATAGCTTTAGAATTTCTTAATACCGAATATCAATTAGATGATATTTTTACTAAACCACCTCCCAATGAAAATTTTAATTTTATTAAGGGGGAGTTAGGAATATTTAATTTTAAATGATTTTTTACTAATTTTTTATTATCTCTATTTATATTTTAGTAAATCTTATATGATATATTTAATTATTTTTATTTCTATTTATGTTTGTTTGGTTATGTATTAATTTGTTAAAAAATAATTTAATTTTGATTTCTTTTTGTTATTATTTTCAAATTAAAATGTTATGAATAAATTCTCAATCGACACGAGGAAACCATCTGCATTCTCCTACTCCCCTTCCTACTCCTTCATGTCCTTTCAGTTAAAAAAGATTCTCTCTTTCCAAATTAACAAAACCCTAAAACATTGAATCCTAACTTCTCAAACCTTCATAAAATGAATATTCAAGAAGATTTGAAGACGTTGGTCCAATCGGGCCTGTTCATCAGTTGAAATATTGGAAAGTTCTTTATGGAAAGGTAATCGATTTTGATTGGATGAATGAAATAAATATATCATTAAACACTGGTATAAGATTTCAATTTTGGGAATTCATTTTTGGAGATATCAATATGAATTTTTTTTATGTAGAAGTAAAAGTGTTCTATCAAAATGCCTCAATTAGTTTTGGAAATGATAAAGACATAGTTATGTATAAGATTCATCACGAAAAGTTTTCTATATCTTTGGTTCAAATTTCTAAGATCATAGAATGTCCCCATGAGTGGGAATTTTATTTTGATCTATGAAATATAGAAGATAAGAAATACATATGAGAGGATATCATGTTTTCTCTCTTTGGAACTAGAACTGTCATGAAAATGATATCAAGAGATATTAATGATGATCAAAGAGTCTTGTTGAAATCCATTCAGTTTAGAATAGTTGCGAGGACAACTAAGTTAGGTAAAGTTATTTATCAAGATATGTATATTTTGTTTTTTACATTGAACAATATTAAGCTGAAATTTAATAGATATATGTTAAGGTATCTGAATCATTGCTTTCAAAAGATTGAAAAGATGGGGTTTTATCCCTATGGGAGGATTTTATCCCTAGTATTACTAAGGAAAGGAAAGATAAAAGACATATATTTTGGTCAAATAAGTCATTATAAAAATATTATTTATGCTAGAAATAACAGAAAACTAGGATTTTTTGGAGTGATTCCTGTAATTATCTTCTCCCAGTTGGCATAGAAGAAAAAGAAAGGATGATGGCTGGTTCTTTGGGGGTTCAGTTACCTGTTGTTGGTTCTGTGGTACCAAGGACTGATGAAGAATCATAATTAATAATTTAAGAGGAATGTATTCATCAAAGAATAATAATTTCAATAAATATTTATGAACTAGTGGCATTGTTCCAAGCTAGATAAGAAAAGGTTGATGAGAAGGAAGATCAAGTAATTGAAAATGTTGAAGAAGTTTCTCTTGGGGCTAATCAATCCAATGAAATTGATCATAATTTTGATTAGGATAACCGTACAAATTTTTCTTTAATTTTTGTTGATGCAGTTAAGGTATGAGTATCTACATTAAGAGTAAAGTAAGAGCAAAGTTTGACTTTGGTGGAAGTTGGACAAACCAGATCACAATATACTGAGTCTTCAGACTCATTGGACAGAGATAATAATGATTTGGTTCAATGTTTCAATCAAGTAAATTATTAGAATCTGACTCTAAGACAAGAATTATAGTCTAGGAGGAATAAATTTAATGAGCTTAGAAATTAAATAGTGATTAGGGATGATTTTTAGTCACTTCAAGCTCAATTAAGAGAAGTGGAAGAAAATTTTATTTCTATTGGAGATAATGAATATTTTAATAGATATTTAGGTAGATAATTCAGATACTTGAAAGATGAATCTATAAAAAAGACTAATTTTGATGAATTGTTGAGCAGAGAGTATCAATATGTCAAAGAAAGTCATTAGGCTTAAACCTTTACTCCTCAATAGACTCACACTGATTTGATAAGAAGTTTTGAAGCTATTACTTCATTTTTGGATGAGTTCAATAATAGGCTATACACTATCTAGTGCGATAGTACACCTTTGAATGTTCTTATGGATAATCAAAGAGATTTAATCAGTCAACTGACCTATAATTGTAAAATCCTGACCCAGATTCCCCTAAAATGGTGCTCCGATATTGTTTTTCATAAGGCCTCAAGTGTGCCAACCTGTATTCTAGAGGCTTACAACTAGAAGAAAGGTACTAGGAGGAGATAGTGGGGATACTATTCCCTCATCTCAGACTAAATAAATAGAAAAAATAGCCATGTATCATACAAATTAGTAAGTAAATAGAGTGCGAAATCAATAAACAACTGAAACATAACAAAGAGTGAGGGTGGCCCGAACACCTAACACAAAACTACAGTCATAGCCCCATGTGATTAAAAGATTAGACTGGGTTCTAGGTGACACCCAAACACCATCTCTACCCAAACTCGATGTAAAAATCAGGTTTATCCAAACCACAGGAACCTGCTGGGTCCCTCAAGTAAAACATAAAGAGGAATCCAACTTGTGATACTCTAGGTAAACATGAGATAAGGCATACTACACGTGATCCTTATCAAAAATTAAGGGAGGAATCCTATATGGGATCCTTTAATGAAGAAAAATAGATAAATCCTACAACACGGATCCTCTCAAAGGAAAATAGGAGAGAGATCCTATAAGGGACTCCCTAGGTTTGCATATAAGGAAAGGAATTCCTCAGTGGATCCTTGGAACCATCTGGTCTCATGGACTCACAGAACAGAAGGGAAAATCTCACAAGGGGAACATCCCCAAGGGAATAGGCCATGATAGATAGCTCACAACTCATCTCAGATCAAAGGTCTCAACTATGTTGGTTCAAACACCCAACTTATCATCCATGCCAAGTCTCACAATTAGGTGACAAATGAACTTGATAAATTGAGGAAGAACCACTCCATTTAGATATAAATCCCCAAAACACCATTTATATGACCTCTAAATGTCAAGAGGATTCAACCATTGTGACTTATGTGGAAAAAACACTCAGAATGGACTAATCACACACCCAATTCTGACTTCCAGGGCACAAAGTACCCCAAACCTCTAAGCTAGAAAATCACATGGTGTATACTTTAGAGTATAAAATGTGTACTCTTATCCCTCCCCCTAGCTGTATACTCATACATGGCCAGAAAAAAATGGGGCTTTCCAATGTAAAAGTACACAACATGTGCTGTCTAAAAACAAAAAACCTATGTTATTTTTCACATGGCTGGACACATAGCCATGTACCACCACACAACGTGTAATCAGAGTACACAACATGTACTTAAGAAAACTTCTTCTTCCATAAAAGGAAAAAAAAAACACAGTGTGTTCACCTAGAACACACGCTGTGTAACTAGGGTTTCCTGATGAGAAAACACTTGGATTGCCCGAAACGCCTGTTTTCACCCCTGAAACAATAGATCTGGACTTAATAGGCCACAAGAAAGCATAAAAATAATTTAATAACATAAATAATTTAAAGGGGATCTATGGTGAAAACATAAATAAGCCTACCTTCAGGAAGAAACTATCGAAGTTTCGTTGGATTTCACCATCCATGGATTCCACACGCCGACTCAGCCTGTCGAGGGATTCCCGAAAAAAATACTCTTTCCATTATTCTCTCCCTATTTATAAATATCCATTTTCTCCATTAGTTCACAGACAAGGAGGAGAAAATAGGAGGCATGCACAAGAAGGAGGAGGAAAGAAGAGGAAGGAAAAGAAAAGAAGAAAAAATAAAATAAAAGAAAAAGTGTCCTGAGACGGTCTCGTATCCTAACTCGTGTTTATGCCTCACCTAGGCTAAAATACCCATTCTAGACTCAATATGAGAGATGAAATCTCAATCGAATGCTCTGTTCAAATGTTAAGGCTGAATGAAACTATGTGAATAATTTCATATTTAATTTAATAATATTAATTATTAATTATTCTGCTAAAATTCAAACAGCTTAGATTTCCACCAAACTCCAATCCAAGGGGAAAAACACTATTCCTAGACTAAAAGAGTGCTCAGAAAAATTATCTGATAACATCTGATAAGGGAAAATTCCAGTTTACCCCTTTATAAGCATGTGACAGTAAAAATTCAAATTTCATCTAAAAGATGTGGTTCAAAGAAACACGAGTCCTTACAAACTCTCCACCATAAACTTTCTCATCATTGAGAAGCCTGGTGAAAGGAAATGTAGCCAAGATCCCAACCTGAGCATATATACAACCAAGCTATCTAGACTATCCATCAACCATCCTCATAACATTGACAACTGACTTCAACATGGAAGCCATTTAACTATGACCGATATAATACTCCCCACCATAGGAATACCCCTATCTTCATCTCAGAAACAAACTCCAAGCTCAAAATACCACTAGAAACACCGAATTTCAATAGAAAATGAGGGTCACCACCCTCAAACAACCAAAGTTGCACTCCCCACCATATGGATTACCTTACACCGCTCCCCAAGATTAACCTTAATAGTTTTCCCTCTTTCTCACCAGGGGAGACATTAAGAAGAAAAAGGAAAGAAGATCGGTATTGGGCCTACACTCTCTCAATATACTCAATACTAATCAAGATTGATCATTATCATCTCTAAATAGTAGTACCCTAATATTGTACAAAAAGTCTTGTACAACTTCCTCTGAGCCACACTCACATCCTGTCAACCTGACCTGGATTTAGCCACAGGTAAATAATCTCACAGTACCTAATTCATTATACGATATCACCTCTACTATAGAGGGACATCCCTGCCCAAATTTCAGGGTCCAAACCCACAACAAGTCTTGAAACACATCAATCCTTGGCTTTCACTTGGCCACTCACCGATTTTTATTCCAACGATACCATGCATAACAAACATGTATTTTCATCACCCGAACTATACCCCAATGAGTCAATTAGTCACGATAGTCTACCCATGATCTAACTATCTTAGAATAAACAAGAAAATTGGTCGACTAGGCCAAGAACCCAAACAATCTTGCTCATCAAATCCAATCTCAAAAAGCAAGAACTCAAGGTGCCTCAATCAAAATATGAAGGCATCAACATTCCTATAACGCAAAACACGAGCACCTACCATGACTAGATCATAAAAAAAGGGTAAACCAAGATCACCACAAAAAAAATAATTGAAAAAATAGGCCAACCTCTCATACAGGTTTCCTTAGAATGAAACTGACATCGACCAACAAGGGCCCAAGTCAAACTAAGGGTCTCTAGGTCTCCCACCTAGCACTACAGAAAAAGCCTCACAACTGGGTCACATGGTCCAACCACCTAGCCCAAAATATCAAAAACCTCTCAAAAGAAGGTAAAAATCACAAATACCTAAAAAGGTAAATATTTAAAAAACAAACTACAAGGGCCTTGATCCTCTCCGAGAATCCTCAGAAGGAACTGATATCTGGAGGTCACAACCCAAGAAGAAGAGAAACTAAGCTGACACACATTGAGTATCTGTCTATGGAAATACCCCATGATGGTACAGTTCACAAGAAAATTACTGGTATTCATCAACACCATACTCTATGATCCGATTAGATAACCACATAACTGAGGAAAAAAAATAGAAAAAACAGCCACAACAAAAGGGAATCACTTTCCAAATTGACCTACTAGGGTCACTACATAGGAGGTGCATGAGGACGGAGTCATCAACCTCACAAAAAACACCTCAATGTAGATCCAAATAACCTACAGTTATAGTAAAAGGTATTTGTAAGCAGGCCCAACTGAAAAGGCCTCTGTCGTCTGTAAAATTACAAACTAGCAGGACTATATGCTGTAAATCATACGTGCAAAATATGATGAATGAGACGCCTCTTTCCTTTACCATAAAAGAGTGAAAATCCATCTCTGGACTCTTAACAATAAGATAGAGAGATACATAATTAAATTAGAACACCCACAGACAACATGTGCATTGCTCAAGGAGAAAATCACATAGAACTGTATCTTTGCACAATCAGAACATCAATCCCAACCCTAGAATCTATGACATCCTACCAGAACTAGTGTTCTCAATGCACCAGTATGATATCCATCAGAGGTTCGAACACATTCCTAATAATACTATCTACCATATCTCAAATAGTAAGTACTAGGAAAACAAACCCCTATGATACTACTTTGTAACATCCCAACCTGAATTCCACTAAACCGGTGCTCTGAGCCGGTTAACCACACAACCTCAATAGCACCTCCCCATATGCCAGAGGCTTCCTAATAGTAATGAGGGACTAGTAGGTGATAGTGGGGAGACTATTCTCTCATATCAAAGTAAAAAAATAGCCAAAATATCCCAGTATCATACACAATGGAAAGTAAACAGAGTGTGGATGAAATAAAAAACTAAAACATAACAAAGAGTGAGGGTGGCTAGAATGCCCAACATAACACTACAGTCACAAACCCTTGGTATTACTAGTTCAGCACGGGTTCTAGGTGACACTAGAAAACCATATCTACCCAAAACCAATTTAAATATCAGGGTCGGCCAAACCACATGCACCTACTTGGTTCTTCAAGTCAAACACAAAGAGGCATTCTACTCGGGATCCTCCAGGTAAACACGAGTGAAGACATCCTACCCGGGATCCTTAGAGAAAATCAAGGGTGTAATCCTATATGGGATCCTCAAAAAAAGAAAAAAAGAGAGGAATCCTACAATTGGGATCATCTCAAAGGAAAATATGAGAGATATCCTATAAGGGAATCCCAAGGTCCGAACATAAGAAAAGGCACCCCTCATCGGATCCTTGGAAGAATATGGTCTCATGGCATCATAGGCCATAAGGGAACATCTCACAAGGGGAAAATCATCAAAATCATAGGTCATGGGAGATATCTCATAGCTCATCTCAGATCAATGGTCTCAACTAGGTTAGTCCAAAAACCCAACCTATTATCCATGCCAAGTCTCACTCTCAGGTGAAAACTGTACTCGATAGCTAGAAGAAGAACCTATCCATTTAAATAGTAACCACCCAAACACCATTTATATGTCCTCTAAATTTCAAGAGGATTTTACTATTTCGATATACGTGAAAAAACACTCATAATATACTACTCACATGCCTAATTCTAACTTCTAGGGCACACAATACCCCAAACCTCTAAGCTAGAAAAGTACATGGCATGTACTTTAGAGAACATGACATATACTCTTATCCCTCACACTAGATGTGTACTCATACATAGACAAAAAAACATGGGATCTTCCTGTCTAAAAGTACACGGTGTGTAATTCAATGTATAGAGTGTGTACTATCTAAAAACAAAAAACCAATGTTCTTTTTCACACAACCGGACACACAACCATGTACCACCACACAACGTATACTCTGAGTACACAACTTGTACTTAAGAAAATTTATTTGCTGAATGGGAAGAACACAATGCATGTCCCCCTAGAACAAACAACATGTAACCTAAGTTTCCTTATGAGAAAACCTTCAGATCGCCTAAGACACCCGTTTTCACCCATGAAACAATAGATCTGGCCTTTAGAGGCCACAAGAAAGAGTAAATAGGATTTAAAAACATAAAAAAACATGTTTAATGGGGATATATAGAAAAAATGAAAATGAGCATAATTTTGGGTGGAAACTACTGAAGCTTCATTAGATTTCACTGTCCACAGATGCCATACGCTAACTCAATACGTCGAGGGCTTCGCGACGATACCACTCTTCCTTGCCTTATCTCCCTCTATCTCAATCTCCATTTTCCCCCTTAGGTCACGATAAAGGAGGAGAACATTGGAGGCATTCACAAGAAGGAGGAGGAAGGAAGATAAAGGAAAATAAAATAATAAAAGAGGAATGAAAAGAAAAATGGGCTCGGGCTGGCCCTAGCGCCTGACTCGAGTTTATGCCTCGCCTAGGATAAAATCCCCATTCTAAACCCAACAACGTAGAAAAAATATAAATATAATTCTCCCTTAAAAAGTTACAACCCAACAAACCTGCACGAATAATTTTATATTTAATATAATAATATTAAATATGAATTACTTTTATAAAATTTAAAGAGCTCTGATTTCCAACAAACTCCTATCCGGAGGTAAATATCCTATTCCGGGACCAACAGAGTGGTCATAAAAATTATCCAAGATCATATGGAAAAGTAAAAGACCATTTATCCCTTTATAAGCCTATGAAAGCAAAAAAACATATTTCTGCTCAAAACTGCTGTCTGGGAGAACATGATTCCATACACAATTGAATCTTAGTCAGGACCAATCATTCATCAAGTTAGAGATAGATTGTCTGCTTTTATTCAATCTGAAGAAACAGTGAATGAGTTTATTAAGGTGAATTTGGTGGACAACATAATGGTTGGTCTAGATTATATAAAAGTGCGTCAAAAGAATAAATATGTATTCAAAAATAATTTTCAAAGCCTATTAGTGAAGTTCCTTGATAATCAAAGTGATGTTCATACCATTCCTCATCCCACTGCACCTTCTAACAATGGAGAATATGATGAAAAAAACCATTATGACCATAGACCATCATTTTTAAGACTTATTAATTGATTGTGGCATGTACTCATAATATTTCAATAAATTTTATCTTCATTTTAGTTTACTTTACTGTTATAAAAGTTTATTTTATACCTTTATAACTGTATTTGTTTGTTCAACTTAACACTTCTATATCAGATTTCTTATTTTTCTACTCAATACATTAAAACATTCATTTGAAATTACTGCTATATTAACTATGTTTTCTATTAGTTATTCTTTAAACCGTTATTTTTTTATATCACAAAATGTAAGAGAATATTTACAATTCAGAAATATTATATATTTTTGTGGAGAAAACATGGAGAATTTTGGGTAAATTTTTTTTTCTCAATTTACATGTATCTATTATTTCAGCGATAACATATTGTGAAATCAATTTTTTTTTCAAATATCCTATATTTTCTATTAGTTATTATATTGGTTTTGTGATCATAAAAAAGGGGGGAGATTGTTGGGAATGTATTTTATCAACAATACCCTATAATTTATGATGATTTTGATGCTAAAAAATACCCATGTTTTTTATAATAAAGTTATGCTTTGTATATTTCAGAAAGATATATCATAATTTTATTTATATCTTTAATGAAATTAAAATTAAAGGATGCATTATGGAAACACTATTCGAATGCTAGATTTGGTAAATGAACATGTGGTTCATTGTCCCTACATTACTCTGAACAGTTTGTGCATGGATAAAAACCCTACATTCAGAGAATAAATGAATGTATGTAATATAAACCATATATTGGAATATGGAATCACTGTTTATACCCTATGTTCTAGATATAGAATGTATGGTTAATAAACCGTACATTTGGAAACTTATGCTAAAATAGATGAACATATGGAATCTCATCCCTACGTTACTTTTATTTACTACGTTATACACAGACAAAAGAATGGATAAGAAACCTTTCATGGGTAGGAACCCTATAATTTACAAAGGAACTATACACAACACAAAGTAACCCTACCCTATTCAAAGGAACCCTATGCTACATGGTTGAACCTTACGTTTGACTATTCAACAATAGATCTTTTTAAGCCATAATTTAATCCAAGATTCATGCAACAATCTTGATTGAATAATGGGATAATTTAAATCTTCTCTCTGACTATTTAAAAGGTAATTATTATGGATTCAATTAACTATGTTCATTGGAGAAAATCAATCTAATACTTAAGGGAAGTTACGGCTCCCTTGATCAATTTAAATTTGAATTTATGCTTTCTTTCTGGAGATTTTCTTGAATATAGGATACCATATCAAGATATATTCTCTATATATTCTACCAGTGTATCTTTTATAAATATGGGTGATATAACATTCAAAAATACAATAATACTCTTATGAATATATTTTTCTAATCTTCTATAATGAAGAATAAAATTTTCTATTTTCAAAAGAGGATCCACTTGAAGGTTATATACTTTTCAACCTCGTATAAATATGATTTTACTTATAATTTTTGTTGATATTCATATTGAAGATAATTTGGAACCAGAATCACTTTAGAGTTTTTATTTCTTTAAGACACTCATTTTTAAAAAAGATGATCCATCTACTGTTAGTTTCTATTGCGATTGTGAAGTTCAACCCAAACCCTCATCAAATTGAACTCATTTTACTTTGAAGTTTGAATTGATCACAAACAGTTATGGTTTATGTATCAGCTTCTTTTACTAATATATGGATAATTGGTTCCATGTTAAAGAAATAGAAAGCTCAGTTTAATCTTGTTATAAAGGTTTCAACTTCTTACACTTAGATATGGATTTGAAGGTCTAGTAATAAGAGGACATTTCTAGTGAATTCACCAAGCTCATAGAGAGAGTGTTGGTGGAGTGGACTAGGGGATATTTGTACCCCAAACCACTATAAAATTTATATCTTCATTCATTCTATTTATCCACAACTCATACTCATTACAGAAGAGAATGTTACATATATGTATAAATCTATAAAATATTTACAAGCTAGAATGTGTCGAGATTTTTGAAAAGACACAATTCACCCCACCTCTTATGTTATCTTCATATTATTCTAGCCGAACACATAACATGTTTTCAATTATAAGAACATAGGTGGGAAGTGATGATGTGGACATGAAAGAAAAATATAAAACCTAATTAATGATATAGAGTGATTGATATCATTGATCACTATAAAGTTAATGATTAAGTGAATGTTAACAATCATAAAACCATAAACAAAAGAGGTGTAAAAAATGTAACTGATGTCATTAAAGATAATGGTAATAGGTTATTTTTAGGATCCTTTTCCTAGAGTAGAGAAATTATATTATCATCTAGACTAAGATAATATGTAAATATACTTACTTTATTAGTAAAATTTATTCTTTTAATAAATTGGTACCACAATCTCATCTTATTCTATAAATGATGTGTATCTAGGATGAAGTTTTCTTATTAAAATCGCAAAACTAAATTTTTAAAGGGCCTAATAATACCCAAAATAAGGAAAATATATTTATCCTATCATTATAAATTAACCAAAACTATAATGGTTAGCATATTGTAAGATAATTATAATAATGAGTAAGCCATTGTATGATACCATAATCTTCAAAATTCAATAGTAATACCCAATGTTCAAAATAAATCATTCCTGAATAACATGTAAATAAAAGGGTGTTTTAACCTCAAATGTTATCTCATACCATTTAGCTTCAAATCCCAAAAATATTACGATATATCATTGATCAATTAGTTACTAAATCTCTTTTCAATCTCATGATTATCTATATGATAAATCTGTTGTTCCAATAATTACCTCAATATCCAAGATCATATAAACCCTAAGGGATATTAGTACCTAAAACAGTTGACCACAAAATTTAAAGGAATAAATCAAATTAAACTGAATTTCTACATACAATTCAACCAAATTAGTCATCTCTTAAAGTGCCATTAGCCACTTTAGAATCTCATTTCTTAAAACCTCAAAGGGGTGTTTAAAACTTTGGAACTTATTATCAGCCTTAATATTATATACCTAAGATAGTATACATAAATCTTAAGATAAACTCACATGATAATATTATAATCTCCAAATTTATATAAACACATTCTCTGAAAGCAAATATAACCTCCTATAACCTTCACTCCCATATCTAGTGTTGAAATTGTAAACATTACATTTTTTCCAATGTTGTTGATAACTAGGGCCAATTATTTCGATTCAAACCATACAACATCATAAGGAAAAAAATTGGATCACTTAAATTCTCAAAGACCTTTTATGTTTATAGTTATATAGAATTATAAAAAACTCCTACATAAACAATACCCAAATCATTAAACAGAAATTTCTCCCATTTAACCCAGCTTTTTTTATTTCACATTAATTTAGCTTCATAATCCTTATGAAATAACATATAATCATATGTTCAACCTCATTAATTATAACATGGGGAATATGGAACATAATAAGAGTGAGATCAAATTCTAACTAAGTTTAAACATAATCATTACCAATTGGAATGTAATTAATGTGCAGAAGAAGTGCATAAGGGTATAAAAATACAATAAAAGATCATGATAGAATCATAAAAGAACTCATACCCAATGATACTTGGGTCATAAAATATTAAAAAACATTAAAGGAAAGAATCACCAGAATCAATAATTATGATCCATGTCATATCAATATTGATCATAAGAAACACTATAAACCCATATCAAATAATAAAAACCACTTTTGGTGGCTTAGAGTATCATATTCATAAAAAAATTTAAAACTCTTTTAATTGGAATAATCATATGGTTTAATTCCAATATAATCATCACCCGATGCATTAGAGTGCAATCAAGATACACCTATTATATAAGATATAATGGCCTCACCCAACGCTTTCTGTGCATCCCCATTGAATAAGATATAATGGGCTCACCCAATGCTATATGGGCCACCCCATCATATAATATGTAATGTTATCACCCAATGCTATCTATGTGGACCCATCATATAAGCTATAATGGGATAACCCGATGCTATATGAGTCAACCCAACATATAAGTAATGTCTAATTAGAACCATATCATGAATAAAGTACATAAATATTTCATTATAAAACTCATAGAAAAAATCATTATTATTTTATAACCTGATTAAACCATAGAAAAGAAATATATTTCATGTTAATATCATTGAAACACGATTAACTCATGAAAAATAAATGAGTTCCATAACAATCTTATTGAAACATAATTAACTCGTGGAAAAGAAATGGATTTGATAAAAATATCTTTGAAACAATCTTAATCTATCTTGATAAAGAATGAGGATGGTGTCAATAAAAATATCCCTAGTAGATGATAAGTAATAAAAAGGGTTATCAACGTTGAGGAATCTATATACCATTAAAATATCATTAAAATATTCTTAAGGAAAATATCATTTTCATTTCAAAAATCACTTTCTAAAAACTATAACATTTTAAAAATCCTTTTATTTGAAAATACTGTTTTAAACAACCTGAATTTTCATAATATTAAAAAAATTCCTTAAAACTAAACTTTTAAACTTTCAAAGTAAGCTTCAAGGAAATTATGGCCATGTTGGTCAGTAATTCCATACATTCCGAAAAGAACATTCATTTTTCATAGTAAAAAGGTTACAAAAGTTCCTTGTTTGGAAAAATATAAGAAGATTCCTTTGATTTAAAAAAAAATAAATAATATGTTAAAATTTATTTAATAAATAATTTTTAAAATGTAAAAAAAATTTGATTTATTTTAGAAAACTGGTTTTAGGAAAATAACATATTTCTGACTGAAGAGAGAAACACAATTAAAATTTTTAATACGTTTTCTGAATAATTTTACGTAAACTATAGTGAAAAATAGTAATATTAATTATAAATATAATAAGAATAAACTGGAAAAGGGAATTTATTATTTTATTGAGATATAGATCATAATATTTCAATATCAAAGGCATAATCATAAATAATCCTAATAAAGGTTTAGATTGTAACATAAAACTCATACGACTTTGGTATCTTTGAATAGTATCATCACTGAATAGATTAAATTAAATGAAGCTTATAATATCATTAATATAAATATATTCATGATATAAAATTTCAAAGGGGTAGTATATAACCCTCATAAAATAATATAGGTATATAACATAACAAACATCTCAAAAAAGTAAAATTGAGAAAAAAAACCTTACCTCTTGGGTTAATTTGAATCCATAAACACCATAAAATATAGAGCATCAAATGTATAGGTAAATACAATATTTTATAACAATAATATAATATATTCATAAGTATTATATATACCACACAATAATAATAAGTGGTGAATATTACATATATCTCACAAAAATAAAATTGATATGAGAAAAACCCTTACCTAGAGTTTGATTCATCACGCTTGTTATTTATCTTCCAAAATAATAAAATTGTGTTAATTATTTAATTTATTTAGCAATTTTTAAAGTTTATTATTACTTTTATTTCACTTATTATCATGTTATTTACAATTACTTAATCAATTAGATTTATGTCTGATGTTGTTACTATATTCGGATTATGTGTCAAACATGACTTTGGAAGGATGACTATGTTCAAAGAGGAAATCATTTAAAAATATTAATAATAATAATATTGAAATAATTATCATATTTATATATAAATCTTACTTTTGAAACCAATCATGAATTATTTTTATAAAAAGTTAACTAAAATTACTATCATGAAGATGGTAGTCCATACTTATGCATGAGTAATATTTCCATTTTTTTAATGATCATTATGGAAAGAAGTTAAGTAAAATTTTTTATTCGAAAATGATATTAATATCATCAATAAAAAATTATTTAATTATATATACTTATATATATAATTTATTATGTGGTAGTGAAAAATGGAATCACATTGCTTTGAGTTGGTGATAGTCCACACACCCAAAAATGACATTATCATTTATTCCAATGAGTGAAAAGGTAAAAATAAAATGATATATTATAATTTTTGAATTATAAATATTTCATTAATATCATGAATACTTCATTTATATCAAATATATTTATTAGATTTATAAGGACCCATCCTTAAACAAAACTTATTCTTATGAAATTTTAAAAGAATTTATTTTAATTTATTCCCAAAGATACGTTAGGTATAGAGCTTTAGATAATTAGAACAAAATATTTCATAAACATTAAATATGACAAAGTAGATAAGTCTACATGCCATCCATTTTTTTCATCAAAAAAACTATAAAAATGAAACATGGTTTAATTTAAAGAAAAATCTTCAAATACTTTCATCATAACATCTTCTTTGTCCTTACCAATCTTAAGACTTATGGAAAACATTTAAAAAATTGAGATGAGAACAAAAAGCTCATTAAGGGAAAAAAGGGAAAAAATTTACATGTGATCTTGAGAGATATAAATATGAACATAAGGAATTTAATAAAGTCATGATAAAGAGGAATATCCTAACAATAAGAACTTGGATTATATCTTGAAAATGTGGCTACAATATTTTATTTAGACATTCATAATCATATCACCAAGGTCTATCTCCAAGGTGTCATATCACCAAGGTCCATCCCTAAGGTTTCATAAAAATTTCCAAGGTTATTAAACAAGGTATCATTAAAATTACAATGGTTATTCACCATGGAATCATAAAAATTACCATTGTTATTCACCAAGGTATCATAAAAATTACCATGGTTATTCACTAAGGTATCATAAAACATTCTATCTCTAGAGATTAATTTCTTAACCCAATGTATTGGAGTGTTATCGGGGAAAAAAATAAACATGTATTTATTTTAATGTGATCCACATATATCATAATAAATTTTTTCATAAATAACCCAATTAGAATAAAGGAAAGGGGTTTTACATCAAAATCATGACGTTTTAAAAAGTGCTTAAAACACAATCATTATGCCATTTATAACCCATGAAAATGGAATGAGGTTTTTATATATGTCAATTAAATAATAAAATAAATAATTTTTTTAGTTATTAATAACCTAATAAATTAAATAGGGTTGGGTATTCACATAAAAAAATAATAGAATTTATTGAGAAAAAGGAGAGATTTTGAGATGAAAATTCTATAGCATAACGACTGTGAAACAAGGTTTTAGAAAACATTAAAAAGAGTGGGGAAAGGGTCACCCATTTATAAAAGACTCATAATATAGTATAAGTACCGAATGAAATGGAAATAAGATTTTTTTATGAAAACATTAAAGACATACCATATAAAAGAGAACGTAAAATTAAAAGAGAAGTGGAGAATTCCCTTATGAAAATTCGGCAGCCTAATGGTGCCAATTAAAAATTAAGAAAATGAGTTGATGAGAGAGAAAATGGGATCTCCCCATTTGGAAATAAAATTTATAGGAATAATGATATATAATAACATAACTTAACATAATAAAATGAAAATTTAAGGACATAACATAAAACAAGTCATTGAAAAAAAGAGAAGGGTGAAAGGTTTTCTTACCTTGAAGAGTAACTTCTAAAACTATGAGATCAACACCTTGGGGGCTTGATGACACCTTGGTAGGACTCCTTGGGAGATAGAAATAGAAAAAAGTCATGGAGAATGATTTTGGAATCAATTAAAACGATGAAATGGGAGGGTATTTTTTAGAAAAAGTAAGGGAATATTTTATAAATTTCAAAGGACACCTCAATAGTGGTATTTGCAAAACCATGGGATTGTGCATTGTACTTTCCCATGGTATTGGAAACTTGGGACACGCCATGTCATATTATAATCCATAAGATTCAAACAACATCTTCTCTTACTCATTACATAATTATGAAATAGTTATGATGTCATTAAACATACCAAAAACCCAAAAGTGTATTTTTTACTATTCATTAAAAATTCAACTGTTTAAGAAAAACCCCTAAATTTGAACCTAGCCATTTTCTTACGGGTGTAATTCAAAAGTAAACTCCATTTTATAAAAAGTAATTTCATTTTAAATAAAATAAAATAAATAAAATACTAATACTTAACTAATAATTTCTAAAACATTTATTTACTTATACATATGATATATTTACATCACATTACCATGTAAGCTGACTAAAACATATTTATACTTACTTATGTGAGGTTACTAGTACATTAGTCAAATTACCATTCGTAAGGGTAAATTTACTATTCCAAAGGTAAAGTTATTATTTACCTAAAAATTATTTTGATCTTATTGAACCACATTTGTCACCCTGATTACAACTATGTATGTCCGATTTTCGAAAATCATTTCACAGAAAAAGTTAATTAATAATTATATTTTTTTTAAAATTCATAAGAAAACACTATTCATTAAATAATATTTGTAAAAAATACTATTTATCAAATACTATTCATATAATACTAAAAAATGGAAACTTCTTAGAAAACTTCTAAAAATTCATCATAGATTAATTTTGACACTATTCATAACATGGCTATTTTTTTCAAAATATCCTAACAACTTCATTACTTTAAAACAAATGAATTAACTCAAATATAATAAGTCATAATTACCCATAAAATTCGTGGATAACATCAACAGTTTTATATTATATTTATTTTAATATTTATAATATCATTTATTTGAATCTTTTATTAATAATATAATCACTACATCATTATTATGTCATAAATATATATATTTATTTAATGTATAAAAATTATAAATAAAATACCATGATTTAGGAAATATTTTTAGCTTGATAATGAATATTTATAGTCTAATAAATCACTTACATAAACCCATTTTAAAAAAAATGTAATACTTATTAAAACATGAGTGTGAGAGAAGCTTTAAACTAGCTTCATTGGGAAGATTTTCCCTTTTAATTAAAGAAGCTTCCATGAGAAGCATTAAATTGGATTACATGGGAAGCTTTGTACATTTAATTAAATAGTATTTTATGATAATCTTAAAAATGGCTTTAAAAGGATGTTTTGTTCTTTTAATTTAACAAGCTTCTACGAGATGCTTTATAATAGCTTCCATAGGAAGATTTATACTTTTAATTAAACAAGATTCTATGAGAAGCTTTATACCTATTTTCATGGTAATATTTGTCCATTTAATTAAATAATATTTTTTGAGAGTCTTTAAACTATCCCATCAAATAAAATTATGACATGTGTTAGGGTAATTTTATAATTTTATTTTTACCCTTAATTATTTGATTTACCCTTAATTACGGGAATTAAAAATAATTACTAAAGTTACTATTCATAATTTCCAAAGATACCTATTTAAAAAATATGGACCTTATGATTCCAAATATGGATTTTTCCAAATTATAAACATATAAATTTTAGTAATTAATTTAAAATTAATTCCCATTGTCCAAACTAGAAAGCAGGTTTTTAATAAGTAAAAACATTCAAAAGATTGACATGTGTTTATGTCCAATTTAAATGTAAAATTAATTCCAATGAACATAATTGGATTATATGATATAAAATTAATCCAATTAAATTTTATAAATAATTAAATTAAAATCTAAAAATATAAATAATTTAGATGAAAATACAGTTTGGATTTAAAATGCTGTATTTTTTCACTATTCATAAAAATATGAATTTTATCCGAAAAATACCGAAATTTCGACTAAGGTAAATTTTGTTGTCCATATTGTAATTTATAATTTTATTTTATCAAGTAAAACAAATAAAAGTGAGAAAAATTACTTTTAAAAAGGATTCTCCATCAAATGTTGTAAAACAACGTTTTAAAAATATTATAGTATTTTATGCTTAAAATTGAATTCATTCACATTTTAAGCCACTAAAATTAATTGGATAAATGTAAACAAATTTAAAAAATATGTAAAATAATAATATTGGTAATTAAATTCATTCCCTATAATACAACAACTCGACTTTAACTACCATTTAAAGTGATAATATTAATGATGTATTATTTTACGGTATAACTCAGTGTTGTGTGTTATGCAAGATTTTGGAGAAACCCATTGTTGCGTGTCACGCATGATATCATACATAGTGTACCCTCTAAACTAAAATTAATATTAAATTAAAAAATAATAATATATATGAAAATGTATTACTCTATAAATACCTAGGATGTTATAATATTTACACTTACTACCTTCCATGTAATGCGTTAGTGAAAAATGAATCACATCGCTTTGTGATGCGGTTGTCCACTATACACACGATTAACTTTATCATATTCCATATGGAATATAAATTAAAAGTTATATATGATATAATTACTTTAGAGGTATAATTATGTTATAAATATAATATATAAACTTTATATCCATCATTATACCCAACCATGAGTGATGGTAATAGAAAAACAAACAACATCATTTTGCGAGGTGGAAGACTGTTGTACACACGATTTATGATTTCATAACCCATTTGATGGAAGTATGTCTTGCTGTAGGTAATACCATAATCATAAAAAAATAAAATTATATATAAGGTACTATGTTTATTTTACTAGAATCATATAATAAGAATTGAAGGGGGTGTAGAAAGAAATAAAACAAAAATACTCTTTGATGAACGTTACCTCTTCGTCAGGTAAATATTTTTTGTTTGAAACAAAAGCCTTCCTTGGTTAGACTTATTCCCAAAATAAGGATTCTCTTATGAGAGTAGTGAAGTTTAAAATTTATTTGGGTAGGGGTTGGATGATCTAATAAAATATTTTATGAGGATAGGCCTACAAATAAAAATTCCACATGTTATATGTTTCATTGTATATTCCCCTATATGAAAATGTTTATTGTCCAATATATATGGAATTTTAATTAATTTATATCATGAAGTTTTTATGTTGATGTATGGATAAAAACCAAGATGAAGTATACTCACGGTGAGGTAGTGTAACATCCCAACCCTGACCCATTGACTTGGGAAGGACTATGGTCCCACTAACCTTTGTTGAAATTACACTAGACATTAAAGTTTGGAAATATATAACAAGGTCATAATAAAATATTAGGGTATAATTTTCCCTTACACATATACACCACTTTTAAAAGAAAGAAAGTGAAAATAATTACAAGACATTATATGACGCCTGAAGGTAAAAAAATACATCTCAATATCCAAAATTAAAGTACTACGTCAGAGTATAAGTAGAAGATGATAAAAAACAGTAAACCAAAAATTAAAATATTTGAAAGACTCTAGGTACCTAGGTGGCATCGATCTAGATATAAAGACTTGAGAAACTCCCATTCCATGTCTCTATTAACCATGACCACAACTTAAAAGTTCTCTTCTAGTGAAGTGTGAAAAATTATAATTTCCTATATAATGATAAATAACATCTATATACACAGTAAGGTGAATATATAGGGGGTGAGTATATCAAATTAGTATGAAATCTATAAGACTTCCCATGTACACAATGTGAATAAGAACAAGTTCAATCATTGTTTTATTTATATATAGGAAGAAAGTGTATCAAAGTAGTTTTTACTAAATTTGTATTTAAACAAGATGTGTAAAAAAATTACTTCCATATATAATACCCATACCATAAATCAAACACCCATGCATGAAACCTTACTTTAAATAGTTATAACTCATTAGATATAAAAACCTATCCTTATATACTCAATTTTTCACCTGGTTGTGTACCCATGTGTTCCCTAAACCACATTGATGTCTAAGTTCAAACCAAAAAATCCCATACCATAAAATATGAACACACAAAACACATGTGTATTCCAAATTAACACACCAAAACATTACATTGAAAACTAATTTCTTTTATCATTATATGAAACACATTGTGGGTGACACTCATGATTTTATATTTTTAAATCCAATAAACATAGATGGTTTTCCAACTAAAAATCAATAATTTTTTCTAATAAAAATAAAAAAACTCCAATTAAAAAATCCAATCCTTCATGTCTTCAGATAAATTGGAGAGATAAATACTACAAAAGAGGCTTTTAATAGTGCTAAAATGGCCTTTATCAGCACCAAATAAGTGATGACTATTAAATCAAGTTTAACAGACCTAGTCTTTTATAAGCACTCAAAAAGCACTGATAAAGGACTTATTTATTTACCGTTATAAAAGAACCAATAAAGGGGAATATTGTAGTGTGTTGTTTCAACACACTACCCCATTGGTTCAGTGTGATGTAACAACACACCACAACACAAAAACACCACCAAATAAACAAAATTAAGTATGAATATAGAATTTAAATAAAGTGAAAATAATCTATGATCATTTCCCCAGTTTTAGTGATATGATGCACATTTTAAACTAAAATGATACTTATATATTGAAAAAATGAATTTGGATTCATATCGGTCACTCCATACACTAGATTGATGTTCATATAATTTATACACATCTCAAATGACTTATGGATAATTTTCCTAAAGTATCAAAACAATTCAAATGTGTTTTCTCTATTTTGAGTACGTCACTTATCTTTTTCACTAAAATTAAATTTAAACTAGAAACACAAACTTTTACTCATAAAAATAATATATTATATTGATTTTATGTGATATCTATTCCTAAATCTTATAAATTACTTATGAATCATTTTAATAAATTATAAAGACAATGTTAATGTGTTTTCATAGTTTTCAATGAGTGACACTTTTTGATCTAAAATGTTGATTTTAAATAGATAACAGACACACTGAGTCATACTAGACACATTGGGTGTCATATTGAGATATAGATGATTACTAAAAATAAAAAATCACTTAATAATATTTTTCCAAAAGTATCAAAAAAATACGAATGCGTTTTCTCGATTTTGAGTAGGTGAGTTTTCCATTATACTAAAATTGATCTCAATTTTAAATAAAAAGATGTACTTTGAGTCATATCGGTCAAAATATGTGTTAGATTGATGTGGGGATAATTTTTACACATCCCAAATGGATTATGGATATTTTTCATAAACTATCAAAATAATCTGAATGTGTTTACTCAATTTTGAGTATTTCACATGTGTTTTTTACTAAAATGACAATTCAAACTGGAAACAAACACTTTGAATCATAAAGATACCATAATGTATTATTTTGACATGAGACTAATTCCTACACGTCGAAAATTAATTATTAATCAACGTCTTAAATTATCTAGAAAATAAGAGTGTGTTTGCATTATTTTTAGTGAGTTACATTTTTTGAACTAAACTGTCAATTTTAAACTGGTAACAGACACATTTTGTCATACCGGGAACAATATGCATCAAATTGTGGTGAATATAATTTGAAAACATCAAAAATAACCTTTGGATCATTTACCTACTGTACCAAAACAAACTGAATGTGTTTTCTTGGTTTTGAGTAGGTCGGTTGTCCTTTTTATTAAAGTTGATGTCATTTTTAAATAAAAATATTTACTTGGAGTCATACCGGGAACACCATGTGTCGGATTGCGGTGTAGCTGATTTCCACATATCTCAAATGAAATATGTATCATTTTCCTTAAGTACCAAAATAATCCATATGATATTCCCAATTTTGAGTACCTTATTCTCATTTTTACTAAAATTGATGTCAATTTTAAATAAAAAGATTCACTTTGAGTCATATCGGTCACATTATGCATCAGATTGAGGTGAGACTAATTATTTCACACTTAAAATGGATTATGGATCTTTTTCATAAATTATAATATCAATCTAAATGATTTTACTCAATTTTGAGTACATCACATGTCTTTTTAAAAAAAATGTCATTTTAAATTTGAAACAAACACTTTAACTCATACCAATCACATCATGAATTGGTTTGATGTGAAACGGAATCCTACATTTAAAAATGAATTATGAATCAATTTACTAGATTATCAGGAAATTTAGTGTGCGTTTTCTTAGTTTTTGTTGAGTGAAATTTTTCTAACTAAACTATCGATTTTAAATTGATATCGGACACATTGAGTCATACTGGGCACACCATGAGTTAGATTGATGTGAATATGATTCATACACATCAAAAATTAATTATTGATCATTTCCCTAAAGTATCAAAACAATACGAATTAATTTTCTTGGTTTTGAGTAGGTCAGTTGTCAATTTTATTAAAATTGATGTTATTTATAAATAGAAAGATGCACTTGGAGTCATACCAGTCACACCATGCATAAGATTGAGGTGCGAATGATTCCTACATGTCTCAAATGACTTATTAATCGATGTCCTAAATTATTAAAACAATCCAAACGATTTTTCTTAGTTTTGAGTACGTCACTTATTTTTTTTACTAAAATGTCATTTTAAACCAGAAACGCGTACTTTGACCTATACAGATCACATCATGTATTGGTTTGATGTGAGACTGATTCCTATAAATCAAAAAGGAATTATGAACCAATTTAATAAATTATTAATACAATCCAAGCATGTTTTCTTTGTTTTCAGTGAGTGGCATGTTTTGACCTAAACTATCAATTTAAACTAATAACAAGCACAATTACTCAGAATAATAATTATTTATAATTAATATAATTTAAAAATTATTATTATTTGTATTTTTTTAGTTTCATTAGGAAAATAGTATTATATATATATCAAATAATATATTTTATATTAAAATGAATTTAAATATGATAAATAATATACATATATATATAATTATATTCAAATAAAGTTACTAATATAATATAGACACACACACACACAAATATATATAACATATATATAAAATATTTGTATATATTTATATTATATATCTATGTATCGAATAAGGAGTGACATCTATTTTATAGTTTTTTATGGTGGAAGATGTGAACCCCATTCAGGTTTATTACCTATCGAGGTAAGTGTGAATGGAGTACACATCTCCACTAACCTATTTTTCCAATAATATAAAACCCTACCATTTTTAATACAATAAAACTTGTTATAAAAGAAAAGTTTTATTGAAAAAAAATTAAAAAAACCGTCAACCAATTATTTTATAAAATTTTTATTTGGATCCTTATGGATAATTTTGACGATAAAATTTAAGGTAATTCATTATAAACTATGACACCAATTCAAATAAAATAAATTAATTTTAGTAATATACACCCATTAGCTGAAATTACACTATAAAAACCCAAAAACCATAGGCTATGAGGCACTACAGTTTTTTATTCAGATTCTTCCATCTCCACCCTCTCCATTTCTTTCTCAGCCTTCACAATATTGTATCCCTAGTTGTGTGGAGATTTTCTCTGGAAGGAGTTGGTGAAAATAGAGTCTTCAAGTTAATAACTAGTGAAAGTGGTCTAATTATCCCAAGTGGGAGGCATCTCCCCTTTTAGATAACACAATGAAGTAAAATTTTCATCCTCATTTGCTCATCTCTTAAATAGTTATCATTTCATTTTGTTGTCTGACACACATTTTCCATCTCTCGGGGATATGCAAATATGTTTCTTGAACTACTCAAAGAATTAGTCATCCATGGGATGACTAATTATCAAAGTAGTACAAGAGACATAAAATAGATGAGAAATGAGTCTCAATGAAACAAAATTAAATAATATCTATTTTGGAGTTGAAACTGATAAGGAAGATAGTTTTAATTCATTTTATTATCTAAAATGGGAAATGACTCTCATTTGTGAGAATTGAACCATTGAAACTAGTTATTTACCCAATACCTCCATTTCCATAAACTCATTCCAATTAAAGACTACACACAACTAGATAAATGATAGAGTTAAGGGTGAGAAATAAATGGAGAGGGTGGAGACTGAAGAACCAGAATACACAACTGTAGTGTAGCGCAACCCAAGGGTCTTGGGTTTTTACAGTGTAATTTCTATTGATGAGTGTATGTTATTGAAATTAATTTATTTTATTTTAAATGGATGTAGAGTTATTGATGAATTACTTTCATTTTTATCCCCAAAATAAACCAAAAGTATTCAAATAAAACTTTAATAAAATAATTTTTTGAGGATTTTTAACGTTTTTTGATAAAACCTGTATTTTTTAATAGGCTTTATTTTATTAAAAAATGATAGGGTTTTATATGATTACAAAAAGATGTCAGTGGAGGCGCATACCTTTTTTACACTTACTTCAATAGGAAATAAATCTACATTGGGTTCACACCTTCCATTGTAAAAAACTATAAAATAGAGGTCACTCCACATTCAATACATAGACAAATAATGCTAGTCTACTTAAATATTATAAAAATATATATGTTATATATATACAAATTATATTAGTAACTCTCTTTGAATATAATTATACATATGTATATTATTTATCATATTTAAATTTACTTAATTATACAATATATTATTCGATATATATATATAACACTATTCTTTCACATGAATCTAATAAAATAATAATAATAATAATGATTTTTAAATTATATTATTTATAAATATTTATTATTCTATGTAATTTTGTATATAATATAATTATTTAAATTATGGAAAGCTTAATTATTTCAAAAATATGTATATATAGTAACCTAATTTTATTATTTTGAAAGTAATATGAGTTTAAAATATTTTATTATTTATTTAATTATAAATTATATTACTTTTAATTAAATGTATGTATAGACCTAAAAATTATATATAGAAAGAAATGATTAATACCTAAAAATAATTTCTAATATATTGAATTTGATAACTTCTATTCATCAAGGAATTGCGCTCCCCCTCAGACTCGCATTGAACAACCATTGCATTGCATGGGTCCGTAGAGATGTCCAACTGACTATGACACATAGAACCTTCAAAAAAACCTGTCTTGAAGCCATTTCCATTATCTCTAGAAATCGCCACCTACTGTTGTTCACGGTTCTTGTTATCCTGCCGACATGTAGATGTAGAGGCACCCAATTTTCTTATTGGAAGCTGAGAAGTCGACCCACGATTCAAACCATATGACCCGCTTTCATAAAAATTATTCCCACATTGTAATACAAATACAATTTGTAGGATCTTTAGAGACATCAACTTCCACACAAAGGTGAGGAGAAATAGAATGAGAAACTGATCAGCTTCTACTATCAGAACATAAATATCTACCAATGATATTACCTATCATGCGTATATTCACTGGATTTTGAAAAGGTAAAGGGAGATTGTGGAAACAAACTGAAATCACAGTTTTTGGAATGTCACACATCATAGGGAAGTCATATTACCACTTGAAGAGATAGAACCAAAAGTTGTTCTTCCAAGAGGGTGGGGGTGGGGGGCACTGGACTAAGCCCTGACCATATCTTCTTCCTAAAAAAACTAAATCATGATGTTTTTTTTGTCAAGAAGACCTATCATTTGTCGATATTGTAACCCACAAGACTTAAAGATTGACCTATCGAAGGTGTCCACCAAAGGTAGATGCAGTATAAACTACAAAATCAAGGTGAGATTAAGAAGATCCAATGCCGCATTGTACTCTGAGGTCAAGATCAAAAGATTCAGAACACCATTGAATAAATATGGGACCTTAGGGTGAAGTGATTGATGGAAATGTGGGAGAAAATCAGGGATGGAGAAAGGAGAGAATGAAAGAGAAGTGCCCTATAAGGGTTCACAACATGTTTTTTTTCTGATACCATGATGGGTTCATAACATGTTAGGTTTTTAATTAGATCGGGACAATTTTTTCAGCGCTTATTATTTAAGCGCTGATAAAAGGCATATTTGTAATTTTTTTTAGAATTTTTAAAGGCAGGTATTTATCAACACTAAAAAAGTGCTGATAAAATCCATATTTATCAGCACTAAATCTTTATCTATGATAAATACTGCTTTTATCAGTGCTAAAAAAGCACTGATAAATATTTTTTTTATCAACGTTTATTACTTAAGTACTGATACAGTATATATAATTATAATTATAAATAATTTTTTTGTGTAAATATATATATTTAATCAGTATATATAAATATAAATATAGTAAATATATTCCTTATTTAAATATATTTATTATAAGTTTATAATTATTTAAATATATAATTATTTATTTATAATTATATAAATAGTTTAGAAAAAGAATATTTATATCATTATATATATATATTTAATAAATATATATAAATAAAAATATAGTAAATATATTAATTAATTAAGTAATTTTATTAAAAATTGAATAATTATTTAAATATATATAATTATTTATTTATAATTATTTAAATACTTTTGGAAAAATATTTATTTATTTATAATTATAAATATATAATTTTATAAATATTGTATGTACATTTTTAATATATTTATTTATAAATATTTTCTTATAAATATTTTTTTACAGATATGTTTTCAACATTATTAATGAATATCTAATTTTAAGTGCATGCGTGTTAAAAATGAGTGAAATTTATGAAATTAAAAATAAGTAAACATTAATTATATTGAAAAAATGGATAATTTTTTCCTGTGTATATTGTATATAAAAATTCATTAATTATTTAGATATAAAATCAATATAAAACACATTTGATCTATGTAAAATAGAAAAATCAAACCACGTTCAATTATAAGTTTATTACTCTATGCAATTAGTCAGTATTTTTAATTCATATTAATTTATAATTATAAACAATTATTCACTAAATATAGCACATAAATATTTTGTAATATATAAATCATATTTATATACATTAATATGTATCTATATATTTAAAATAAATTATTTATTAAGATTACCAATAATCAACTAATTAATAAAATGAATAATATTTTTCTCAATTTAAATATTTTTATTTTAAATTTGTTTAATTTTTATTTTTCATATCTATATATTTAATACATACTATTTATTAGTATTTATAATTTATAAATTCATTTTATTCATTTTTATCAATAATAATTTAATTAATAAAATTTGTAATATTTTTTTAATAAACTCGTTTTTTATTTTTTATTTTTTATTTATTGCATCTTATTTATTTGGACCTTTATTAGTGATAAAATAGTACAGATAAAGGAATCCTTTATAAGAGCTAAAAATATAGTGTTAATAAATGGTAACATTTGTCAGCGCTAAAAATAAAGTGATGATAAAGGGAATCCTTTATCAGTGATAAAAATAAAGCAAAAATAAATGGTACCCTTTATTATCACTAAAAATAAAGCACTGATAAATGGAACCTTTATTAGTGATTAAAAAAAGCACTAAAAATATGCCATTTATCCGTAATTTTTTCGACAGCTTATAAATACCAACACTATTAAATGTGGGTTTTGTAGTACTGTAGTTATAGAATCCACTTACCTCAAACTTTAATCACATATAATGGACAAGAGGAAGAGCTTCAGTAGGATGAGAACTGTCGCCAAATCACCTCTGAATTATTTGGATTAAGTGAACTAGTGACAAGAGGGTAAAATATGGAGTTAATATGGGTGATATTGATACAAAATTAAATTAAAACCACCCATAAAGGTCATACATGTTTTCAATTCAATGTGAATAACTCCCCCTGATGAATTAGCAACAGAATATGCCATTTCAAAAAAAATACTATTCTCCAACACCATAACATGGTGGTGAACCCGTACAACCATAGTGACTTCGATTGTACCTCACCTAGTGAGACCCACCACAATGATCCACTAATGTGATGGAAGAAATCCTTCCCTGTTTTGATCCACCACACCTTGGACCACGGTGTGGTGAAGCCTCCAAGGCTATTTTCTAGTGTGCCAACTCCACCTAAAACATTCTCTACCAGAGGGACACTATACCAAATACTACAACATTTTGGACCTCCATGTTTTCTATAGGTGAACTTCTAGTTAAAATTATAACCACGATAGGTGTTTCACTGCCCATAGTGTTCCTCAATTCACCTAAACTACACTTAATTCATTAAGAACCCTTCTAAAAATTCCCAAACCCAATAAAACCACTATAAAACCTAACAAAATATCTAAAAATAGAAATAATTCAAATTAGGGGTGTTATAGGTAGAATAATTTGGGTTCATCGTAAGTGATATGAAATTAATTTAATCACTCAATAGAAAATTTATCCTTTATAAGATAATGGAAGAATAAATCTCTAGACCTTTTAATTGAAATATAATAGTCCAATTTAATCTGTTTCTTTGGTAGTTCATTAATGAGTTCGTTTTAAAGAGTCAATTAAAGATAAATCATGCATGTAGGATGATGACATAGGTATGCACCTTTCTTGATGAGATATATTGAATATGAGATTTTATTACACTATAGTATTCATATGAGGGTTATTGTTTTTGTGACATCAACATTGTAATATCCTTAATTTCTAAAGATCACAAAAAACCTTCTTTAGTGAAAATTTATAATTGTTTTTATGTAAAAATATATATTTCAATAAAAACCACTTAATAAATTTTTCAAGGGGTTTACATAAGAATAAAGACCAGTTAACACATTGAAACATTCTATCAAATGTATTTGGAGTCAGGTGTTAAGTTAGTAAAATATTCCAAGGCTCCTAAAGCCTTGACATAAATAGAATAAAAATATGAGATATATTATCTTATTAACACAAAATTTATCAAAAAAAATTATATATCTCCCAAATGGCACATTGTATGAGAAAAATGAGACCACTATCAGGTTTGGGACGTGATGTTTACCCTATGCAGGGTAAAACAGTTGTAAGTATCAAACATTTGGTTAGGTATCTTTCGAGGATAAGTTATTTTATATTTTGATTATTTTATTTTTTCATCAATAAATTAATATCTCTCAAATGGTGTATCATATGAGAAATACGATACCTCATTTAGGTCTAGAATGTAGGGTTTATACTAGATGAGGTATAAATTTTATGGGAATATGGTGTTTAGCAACATCGCATGAGATAAAACTCATTTTATATTTAATTATTTATTTAATATAATTTATAAATAATAACTAATTAATATCTATCAAATAGTGATTCATTTGAGAAATATGAGACCATTGTTAGGTCTGAAACACGGGGTTTACCTTTTGTGGGGTATAAATTTTATACGTAATAATCATTTGGTCTGGTCACCCTTTAAATTAATTTATTTGATATTTTTTAAATCATTAAATTTATTAATTTAATTAAAATTTATTTTACTGTTCATATTCCTCCTCCATAGGCTCATACCTCCATTTTCAACAGACCCATCTTCTTAATACCACAATTTATCACCCATTTGGACTATAGAAAAACCAAATCAACCTAATAAATTGAAATCAAGAAATCCACATTAATTTCTAGGTGGAATAATGGAATAAGATTTGGGTATTAATTCAGGGTAGATGAACATGTGGTTTGGCGGTTTTGAAAATAGATGAACCAATAAGTTTTGGTTGGGTAAAAAACCCTCAAGGTAACATTGCAACAATTTTTGGTTGGTTGTGTTTGTTGAAAAAGTGGGTTTTCATGGTGAATTTTCAAGTTCAATATATGTTGTTGACAATCCATGTTGAAAAAGAACCATGAAAAAGGAATGGAAGATTTGGAGGTGGTACAAAAGAATAGATACAAGGTGGCACTATTTTCTAGTGTTTTCCAAATTTTTGGGGTCCAAAATTTGGATTTTGTGACCATCTCAAAAAGTGAATTTCCTTGAAGATCTCATGAAAATATGGAAAGGGAATAAGTTTCTCCAATATGAGCTTCATGAATTTTATTTTTCAATGACTTGAAGAATTTCTATGGTGAGATCTGCAATTACGACGAGCTTCACAAACACCAGAGGTTAAGAGCATTGTGAGGGAGTATTGCGACAGCGGCACCAAAGAATTTATGGAAAACACCACGATTACGAATAGCTCTATGATATGAAAATTTTCATGGTTCTTTTCAATACAAAGATAATTTCGATTGAAATTTCAGATAATTGTGATTTGAGATGGCGTGGTGCTGAATTTTCACAGAATGTTCTTGAGTCGGTGGAATCACGTACAAATAGATCCCAAAACGTCGAGAGTAGTAGAGAGATCAAACGAAAAAACATAAGATCTATATAATTTTGAAGGAGATTCATGAAATAAAAGATAATTCATAGAGGTAGTTGAGCTCTGTGAAAGGAAGGAACACCACAAAGGCCAGTTCAGCTTTGTGGAGGACATGGGCTTCGCAAAGGCTTGTTTATTTTTGAGAAATCACAAAGACCAGTGTGATATATTAAATCTAGAGAGATATGCGATATAATGAGATTTGAGAAGCTATGAGCTTTGAAAACATGTGAGATTTGAGAAGAAGTTGGAGATTTTTTTAGGCTTGTTTGAGATTTTCAAAAGAGTGATCTTCACAAAGGAAGTGTGTTTTGCAAAATAGTTTCAAAAGGTGTTGCCCAATGTTAAGTGGAAATGTGATATTCACCTATGGATGAAAGTGGAACTTCAATAGAGAATATATCTATAAATGAGGATGTATTCATTAGTGATAATGAAGATACCTACAGGTCTATAAACTCTGAGTGAATATTTTGAAGAAGCAATGTTCTAACATTAGTTGGGAGAGTAGTGAGTTCTCAAATTGTGAATGGTTGTAAACTAGACAGGACAGTGAGTCTGCTTCAAACTTGTAAGCAGCAGTGCACTTTTTTTGGATTTGGTACATCGACACATTATCGGTGTATGCTCCTTGGATGTAGCCCAGTGAGGGTGAACCAAGTAAAATTTGTTTTATCATGTGCATGCTTTAATATTTGTTCAAACTATGCAATGGGAAGGAGAGAGAAGATAGTTTTTTAACAACAAAACAAGATCAAAAGGGGAACTTGTTTTAATTTTTCATACCCTAATTCACCCCTCTCTCAGGGTATCTAGCCTAGTGGACCTAACGGTTTTCATGGTTGAATGTCTTTTTTTATTTTGAGTGATCCCTGATTTCTTGTGCATGATCAAGGAAATCACCCAAATCTTGGTTGGTGTCTTCTACAGTTTTCAGGCCTATGGCAAAGCTCCTCTTCCCCTCCTATTTCTTGTGAGTGGTGATAGAAAAAAATAATAGGGGTTAGTTTTTTAAATTTTTTTATTTTTATTCATCAAATCTTCCCTCGTCAATATCTTATTTCATATTGATCAGAATTAAATTCCATCAGGGTCACTGGATTCATCTCGATAAGAAGAAGTTACATCTTTTTTGTTGTTTTGAAGTCTTCAAGGTTTTATTCAAAATGGTTTTTTTCAAATTTTAAATGGATAATTTAAAATAAATTATAAAAGTATATTGTTAAATAAATTATTATCAAGGATAATATTTCACATTTCATCGAAAGTTAATTATTAAATTTATCGAAGAATAATTTTATCAAATTATAAATGATAATTATATCAAAATGTTAAATATTAATTTTAAATAAAATTTCCAAAGGATAAATTATTATAAATAAAAAATAATAATTACAATGAATTATCAAAGGATAATAATTAATAATTACCAAGTGACAATTAAAATGAATTATCAAATAATAATTTCATGAGTTTATAGTAGAAAATATTATCCAATTTATTAAAGGATACTCATTATGTAATTATCACGTGGAAAAATTACCAAATTTATCAAACGATAATATCTATATTATCCAAGGATAATTTATAGAATAAAAATTATCAAAGGATAATTGCATGGATTTATAAATGGATAATTTATAAGAAATTATCCAAATATAATTATAAAATGATAATTTATGAGAAATTATTAATTGATAATTATAAAATAATAATTTAAGGGAAATTATTAAAATATATTTAAAAAGTATAATTTATGAGAAATTATTAAGACATAATTATAAAAGGATAATTTATGATAAATTATCAAATATATATTTATAATGTGATAATTTATGAGAAATTATCAATATATAATTATAAAAGGAAAATTTAGAAATTTTCCAAGAGAGAGAATGTATTATCACATGTGATATTTTATTTCTTTATGAATTAAAATAACTGAATTTGGTTTTAGGATTCCTTGATGAATGTTGAGATTGGAGACGTCGATGATTATGATAACATAGCAACGAGGGGGTGTGTCGAACTACACTAGGTGGTTTATCCATACTGCTGATGATGAAGAATTTAATGTATAAAGTTCCTTACCTTTTTTGGTATTTTCACACATGTTTTATTAATATGATTTATGTGTAGACATATCTAATTTCTCCTCTAGATTATGATCGCATGTGGGTGTGTGTGTAGCCTTGAGAAACTTATTTAATTTTTTTTCCATGAGTACATAATTTCTTATTATTCATGTTCGATGTTGATAACATGTATTATTGTAAGAACATACTTATGATGATGTTCTATGTGTGTTTATCCCATGATATGGTATGATTTGATTCTATGAGATTGATGTGATAGGCTGATTCCATTATAATGTTTGATTAACATGTTGATTTATATGGTGATTCTATATTTCTCGTGACATGTGATATGGTTGTTATCATACTATGAATTTTCATGATTTTATTTGGAGTATTGGTATGTGTATACTTGATAGGTGGCCATCATGGTATAATTACTCCTTTTGGGGTGTTCACATGATGTGCGGTGACAACGCAACATGATAACCTTTTAACCTGGAATCCAATCAATGCTTTGTGGATTCTGAGTAGATGTCCTACACTTGATGTGTTATAGATTATGAGTGTTACCCAATGCCTTGTGGATTTAGGGTAGGACATTGATTCTTAATGCCTTGTAGATTTTATGTATTATTCAATGACATGTTGATTATGGGTAGATTGTTTTCAATCAATGCCTTTTGGATTCTGAGTGGCTCCCTAGTAGCCTTGTGGATAATTTTGGAAAATTATCATCATACAATAAATTTCTAGAATGGAGTTGAAGCATGTATGACTGGGGGATTATAACGGCTCTGTTAGCACACGATTGCTTGATTTTGGATTTTATGTTTATTATTTTTACATATTTTCCAATATTAGGACACAAAATTGTATATTTGAGAATATAAGGTTAAGGAAACATTTGTGGTGTCCTTTTGAGCCTTGTACTCACACCATACTCAGGAATTTTTCAGTTCTTGTAGATTTATTGAGTAATTAGGTGAAGGGAAAGGGCCCTGTGGAAGACTATTTAGATGAAGAGCGTTAATATTGAGGTGGGATATGATGAACATAGATGAGACATGCAGTTTATCATTATTTGATTATCTTCTTTATTTACACGGCTTATGCTTTCCACATTGGGAGTTTCTTTTTTGTATGAAATGTATTCCATATTTACCTTTCCACCTGTTTAATATAATTATTTAACATATGTTTTATTATCGATTATAGATACTATAAAATGATACTGAGGGTATAGTCTCCCCACTTACAAAATTAAATCCTTGCTTCTAGTTATCAACCTCTTTCATACGGGGAGGAAAACATGAGGTCACGTGGAATTACGGCTCGGACCCCATGGTTCAGGTTGGGATGTAAAAAAATGGCAACAGAGTGTCAGGACTAACTAAATTAATCTTCTCTAGTTCTGGGTTGAGATATGTTAAAAAATGTATAGGAATATTGGGACTTAGGTAGGGAAACTATTCCAATGCCATGATAAAACTATATAGTGGACCTCCAAAACTCCATAAAGTGGGGAATTTATGTTTTCATATTACCGTTGATTAAACTATACTAGGGTGATTCACATGATACTGATATGTGATTTATGAGATTTCATGTATGTTAATGCATCATGACATAGAATTTAGGTTCACATTCAATATATATACCTGTTGTTGTACTTCATAGTGGTTCATTAATTAAATTCCTTGATTTATGCCATATGTTCAGGGTATTTTATCCCAGTGTGATATATCTGGGTTGCATGCTATCATGATAGATCTTTATTGAAATTGGTTTGGTTAACTGGGCATGTTTTTTTGTTAGTATATATATAATTAATGTGAATAATGTGCAGGGACAAAAACAAGGGTTAGTGCTAAGAGGGTTATACCTTGGGTTAAGGGATGACTCCTAGGAAAACATTGTTTTATCCCATAGACTGGTTAAAAGAAATATTATGTGATCCCATATAATGATTAGGATTTATCATAATGAATTTATTTATTTTCTAAAGTGTGTTCTTCCTCATTACAAAAGATGTTTCCTTGACACAGTTTATGGAAATACATGAGAATAAGGCTACAATACTTCCTCAAGGTAGGAGGTTTTCACCTTACTATTTGACATGTAGGATAATGTAGGTAAGATTTCTCCTAAACATGATCTTTGGTATAGAAAACATGGCCAACTCAACTAGAATTATTTATCTTATTACTTATCCTAGGCATAATAATTCAGAACTAGGGTCGAATATGCCGTGATTTTTAACTCGATCATTCTTTATCCTTCTATAGTAATGAAGGCCCTCGAGATGAAGAAGAATGGGTTCATATATTATTAGAAATATTTTAACTAGTAGAGACTTTGAAGGATTGAATATTTAATATGAGATTTAGATCATTCCATGTGAAAAACCCATTTAGATATCCCTGAATCATATGACACCAACTAAGATGAAGGATCTCAAGGTTTTTCTAGACGACATGGAAAGTAAGGTATTCATAAGGCCAAAAAAATCACCATAGAAATGTCCTGTATTGTTCACCAAGAATGAATACAATAGTCTTCGGCTATGTGTTGATTAACCAAAGCTGAACCAAGTGCCATTGATGAACTGAAATTTATTGCCCCATATTGATTATCATTTCTATAAACTATGGGTATCCCAGTGGGTCTCCAAGACTTATATTCTATCAAGCTATAAAAAATTGTGAGTTATAAAGGTTGACATTCTAAATATGTTTTTTTTGGATTTGGTATAGAGTGTATGAGTACCACATGATGTCGTTCATTCTAATGAACATGCTAGTAGTGTCCATGGACCTAATTAACAATATATTTTATACATACATGAGCACATTTGTTATATTGTTCATTTATTATATTCTCATCTACTTACTGACATTAGAGAAACATGTTAGGAACCTAGAGAGAGTCTGGAGTATGCTTTGAACAAAGATGATTTACGCTAATATGTCGAAGCATGACTTCTATATTTGAGATGTGAAATTACTAGGACATGTGGTGTTTGATAAAAGTATATATTTAAACCCAAATAAAATAGAGGTAATCATGTCTTGGAAACTTCCTCATAATGTTTTTTTGATTAAGGGATTTTTGGGTTTTGTAGGATATCACTGAAAGTTTATCCAGAAATTCTCCCAACTATCAAAACCCATAAAAGCACTAAAAATGAGGATGTAAAGTTCTAGTGGGCATACTAATGTGAATATGATTTTCTTAATCTAAAGATAAGTTTGATGATAGGTCTAGTACTGACACTCCCTGATCCTAGGATAGCTTATATAGTGTACTATAATGCATTGAGAATTAGTATGGGAGTGGTGATGATGTAAATAGAGTAGGTAGTAACCTATGGGTCTCTTTAGCTACAACCCCATGATAGGAACTACCTTATACATGACTTGGAGATGGAAGCCTTGGTCCATTCTCTAAGTGTTAGTGAAACTATCTCTTTATTGAGATTTTTTTGTTTATACGGACCATAAGAGCCTTAGATATATCTTCACACATGGGAGCCTAAACCTTATATAGAGGTGTTGGGTTGAGTATCTATGGTCTTTCAACCTTGAGATAATGCATGCACTAAGAAAATGTAATTTCATTTTAGATAATATTTTCCATAATACATAGGTAGAGAAGGAGATTGCTGAGACTCCTTTATAAGAGAAGTGATGCATGGTGAGATTTTTGGATGACTAGATGATGGATTCTTTTGAGGAGAACATATTTATGAATTTTTCCCCTTTAGTTATTGAATCATCACTAGTGGATTGGATGGATAATTGTTAGGAGTCAGACCCAATGTGTCTTGTGATGAGGGAACAATTAGTTGGTGATGACTCAATGCCCAAATGGTCGATGGATGATGATGACATAATCTTGGTACATGGAAGAGTGGTATTCCCTAGTTCCACAAAAAAGGAGACGATTAGGGATTACAATACCTCTTGATGAAAATTACAACATAGTGTGAACAAGATGTATCATGACTTTAGGCAATGGTTCTGGTGATCCGGGATAAACAGATACTTTTTTGGTTTTGTCCCTAGATGCCTCACATATCAGAGGGTGAAGGTCGAGCACCAACATCCTAGAGGGTTATTAAAGTGACTCCCAATACTTATCTGAACGAGGGATTACATCATGGTGGACTTTGTGATGGGGTTACCCAGGACTCTGAGGAGTCATGACATATTTTGGGTGATTATAAATAAGTTAATTAAGTTTTCCCACTTCTTACTGATAATAGAGACTCACCCAGTGGAGGGGTTGAGAAAGATCTATGTTTAAGAGATCTAACTCTTATGTGGAGTCCCATTGAACAATTTTTCATATAGAGATGCACATTTTACAATGCACTTTTGGTTGGGATTGAAAAAATACCTAGAAAATCAGGTGTGATTGAGTATGATGTACCATCCTTATACTGATGGACAATTTGAGAAGACTATACACATATTTGAGGATATTATTTGAGTTTTCATGAAAGAATTTTGTTGATAATGGTATGATGATATAGCCTTGATTGAGTTCAAATATAATAACGGTTATCAGGCTTCAATTCAGATGTAACCTTGTGAGGCTCTTTAAGGGAGGCTATGTCTCTCATCCCTATGTTAGTATTTGGTGGGTGAAGAAGAAGTTTTTGGACCGGATGTGGTTCAATATTCCTCAGAGAGAGTTCAGATGATACAAAATAGATTGATCATCACTTAGAGAAGACATATATCATATGATGACCATTAGAGTAGACAAATGGAGTTTGTGGTGGTAGATCATTTTTTCTTGAGAGTGTGTCCTATGTTTGAGAACATACATCTGGGTAAGCAGGTAAAGATAGAACTATGTTTTTGAAGGTTTTGGGTGCAGCGGAAGTGTGGTTCGTACGTCACCCAAATTTGATTTTTACCATGATCAATGATTATTCCAGGATGAATATGATGATGAATTCCAGTCTCTATGAAATATAATCAAATATTTAGATAAATAAGAAAGAGGCCCAAAACCTTTAGAGAGGATCTTGCACATCATGTTTATAATTAATTTAATTAATTTCATAAAGAAATGTAATACCTGAATCTTTGGTATTTTTCTTCGCTGATGATGTTGATCATCCTAAATGACCCTTATAGATTATCTCATTGTGCATGTAAGGATCCAATCCATAATCCCTCTAGCAATGATCTACACATGCTATAATGGCCTCTGATTGACACCTCTCATTCTCCGGGTTCTAGCACGTCAAAGAATGTGTCTTGTGTAGGTCATTTTTGATCACTTGTTCTTTGGCCACAAAGAACGTCTCTCATTATTGAGAGGATAAAGAAGAGGATTAGAGAGAGAAATCATTTGGATCAACAATTCTAAATTCACTAGGCCTATGGTGTGATATATAACATAGTTGGCCTACTTGTCTATTTATATACATGGAATTTCAGTTACAATATTTAATTGCATAGAAACAATTAAATACATTCATGAACATAGAAAAAAACCCATGCCCATAATAATAATACCACGTCATTATTCATGGTGTGCCAACTTGCAGAAAACAGAATTATAAAATTAAATTCCACATAACAAAATAATAGTAGTGTAATTATTATTTTTACTTGTTCCAACTAGTTAAATAATTATTTACCATCTTGAAAATAATTATTTCACTACCGGACCAACCTTGGTCCGATGGAACTCCACTTACATTTATTGAACACCCGAATAAATAAATAAATAAATTATTCTCTTAAATAAATATTTTATTTACAAACTAATAAATAAATATTTATTAAATGTTCAATAAAATAAATAAATATATTTTATTTAATTTATGCGATCATTTTAACTTGAATAAAATTATTCCTCAGTCTTGAGAATAATATTTATTTCATTAATTAAATTCAAATAGAATTTAACCAAGACCACCAAAAACACTTATTGTGTGACCCTCTAAGATTATTTATCATTGGCATTAGGCGGTCTTGCCTAAAGTTCGAGACTACTGTCTAAAAATGGGTAAAGTAATCCAAGAGAAATATCATAAAGTCACAAAAACAACATCCAAATACGAACGCTCACTGTGTAATATAATCCCTTTGTTGCAATATCTCATCAACCAGGTTTCAGGACAGTTTCATCAAATTTTATGCTTGATACGTCGTTCTCTGACTACCTGAAATAAACCCATAGTTACACTATGGCCATGGAATTTCACGTGACGGTTCTATTTAAATCAAAGGGTCGAGATATAAACTTCCATAAATTGAAGGGAAAAATCCTTCCTCGACTTCTCCATTAATAACATGCCACTCATGACACACCCAACATACCCTACTTCCCGCCAATTGCCTGCATGACAGTTTTCATCAGTAAATCAAAGTGTGTGAGTCATGACACGTATTAATGATAATACTAAAGTCTAAGGATCATTACACACACTCATAGGTAGAAATATCCGATGACACTAAAACAACCAGAATTCCTACTAGCGGGTCTATTATCAAAATCTTTTATCTTGGAGATTACCATGTGAGAACTTTATGAGAGGAAGTCTCATCTTCTTACGGGTACATACACCTGATGGTCTACATGCAATGTGTCCCATCATAGTATGTCATCCAACCACAAAACTATTTTTTAAAATATTGTTATCGAATTTAAGGTTTCTCATCTTAGTGGGGAACTTCAATGACCTTATCAATGAAACAAATAATCTCGGACATTATTACATCATAGTCATATATAAAAATGAACAATATGTAATAATACATTAAATATCCATGTAATCAACATAAAACTAGTGGGTTATAGGACACAAAATCTTATAAACTCCCACTTGGACTAGATCCAACTGCCTACAACTTTCAGTCCGCTAGACCTCACATGATGATCATGTTTCTGCTATATCAAGGCTTTAGTCAAGGGGTCCTCCACATTGTATTCTATGGAAATACTACTCACTGCAACCTCACCTCTCTAAGAAAAATCCATCAAGAGATGATACTTCCGAAGTATGTTCTTCATCCGCTAATGTGACCTTGGATATTTTACTAGAGCCACCGCTGAAGTATTATCACAAAAAGTGTGATGGGATATTTACTACTAGGAATCACATCTAGCTCCTAGACAAAGTTTCACATCCAAACTACTTCTTTAGCTACCTTAGAAGCTATGATATACTCAGACTCTACTGTAGAATCTGCGACCACACACTGCTTTGAGATCTTCTAGATCACTGCACCTCCATTCAAAGTGAAGATGTATCTCGTTTGCGACATCAAGTAATCTTGATTAGTCTGGAAACTAACATCTACATATCCTCTAATGAATAGTTACTCATATACTCAATAAACCAGAAATATATCCATAGTACGAGTCAAATACTTTAGGATAGTCTTGATTGCCAACCAATGGAAATCACCTGGGCCATCTTGATATCTGCCTAACACACTCAATGGGTAAGCAACGTCCAGCCTAGAAAATATCATATAATACATGACTGACCCAATCGCTGATTCATATGGAGTCCTTGCCATTATATTTATTTACTCATGTGTCTGAGGAAACATTTTTTCGGAAAGATGAATGCCATGTGATGCTGGAAACAATCCCCACTTGGATTGTTCCATACTGAATCTCTTCAGTATCATATCAATGTATGTACTTTGACTTAGGCCCAACAATATCTTGGATCTATCAGGATGGATCTTGATCCCATGAATATACATTGCCTCACCCAAGTCCTTCATGGAGAAGCATTGATTCAACCATAACCCAATAGACTATAATATTGGTATCTCATTTCCAATAAGTAATATGTCATCAATATATACTATTAAGAAAACAATTTCACTCCCACTAAACCATTTGTAGGCCCAAGGATCATATTCATTCTTGATAAAACCAAATTATTTTATGTCTTCATCAAAATTAATGTTCTATGACTTGGATGGTTTATTTAATCCATAAATGAATTTTCGAAACTTGCATACCATATTGGCATCCTTTTGAGTCACAAAACCTTCAAGTTGTGTCACGTAGACATCTTCCAGAAGGTTCCCATTAAGGAATTATATTTTGAAATCCATTTTACAAATCTCATTATCATGGTAATCTGAAATGGAAAGTTGAATTTTAATGGATTTCAGCAATGCAACTAGTGAGAAAGTTTCACCTTAGTCAATTCGTTGACACTGTTTAAACCCTTTTGCAACCAGTCGTGCCTTATAGGTGTAGAATTTTCCTTCCATGTATAGTTTCTTCTTGAATACCCATTTGCAACTAGTAGAATTTATATTAACTAGAGGATCTACCAAAATCCAAATTTGGTTTTGGTACATGGAATCCATTTCAGAATTCATGGCTTCTTGCCACTTGGTAACATCTATTCCACTTACTGCTTCCTTATAGGTTATAGCATACTTATTATCAACTAATAATGAGTCACCATCCTTGGTAACTAGAAAACTATACCATTCTTGTTATCTAACCTATCTTGTACTCCTATGTAGTACTTGTGTCTCTGGAACATATTATTCTTCCATGAGGCTTTGTGGAATATGTTCCTGTACTAACTCTTGTGTACTATGAGCCTCAACTTCATCAAATTCTTTCTTGCTCCCACTATCACTTTTGGATATGTGCCCCCTATCAAGGAATATGACATGTATTTCCACTATAACATTTTTTTGAGGGGTTGTATAGGTAATATCCCCTTGTTTCCTTGGGGCATCCTATAATGGTACACTTTGTGCCTCGGGGTGCGTGTTTTATACCTAAAGAGGCATTAAAAAACACTTCGCTACCCCACACATGTAAATTTTATAACATGGATTTCTTTTTCACTCTAGAACTCATATATAATACCATTTATTGATTTAGTTGGTACTTGGTTTAGTATGTGTGCTGCTTTTTGTAATGCATACCCCTAAAAGGATAATGGAAGACTTTCATGACTCATCATTGATCTCACCATCTCTAATAAGGTGCGATTACTCCTTGTGCTTACACCATTCCATTGAGGTGTGTAAGGAGGAGTGATTTGGGATATGATCCAAAACTCTTTTAAGTAATCAATGAAGTCCTGATTAAGATATTTCCCACGTTGATCTGAGCAGAGTTTCTTAATCTTCTTACCAAGCTGGTTCTCAACTTCATTCTTGTATTCCTTGAACTTATCAAAGGAATTTGACTTATACCTCATTAAGTATATATATCCATATCTACTAAAATAATTAGTAATAGTTATGAAGTATGAGTACCCACCACTTTCTTCAATTAGAAATGGTCCACACACATCAGTATGAACCAATTCAAGAAGCTGTTTAGCCCTTTGACCTTTCCCACTAAATGGGGCTTTTGGAATTTTTCCTTATAAACATGCATGACATAGTCCAAGTGGTTTTAGTTCAAAATAATTTAAATATCCATCCTTACACAAATTTTTCAAGCGTTTCTCATTTACACGACCTAGTTGGTGATGCCAAAGTTGGGTGTGGTATGAGTTGTGTGAAGTATCTTTGTCATCGATTTCCATTACATAGTTTGTGTAATCCAACACATAAAGACATTTTTATAAATGTGCTCTACCAAAACAAATGCTATATTTATAAAAGAAGCATCATTCATTTACAAACTTGAAAACAAATCAATCTATATCTAGTATAGATACAAAAATTATGTTTTTGGTTACAAAAGAAACATGAAAACAACCCTTTAACACCAAGATCATCCCAGTTGGAAACATGAGGTGGTAGTCCTCAACAACTACAATAGAAAGTCTGGCTCTGTTGGCTTCTCATAGATCTACCTCCCCTTGATCAATCTTCTTTAATCTACTTGGTTTATTTATTTAGATACATATGTTAGCACCACAAGATGTATCTAATACCCAATTTCTAGATACAGATAGATTGAATTCGATAATAAATGTACCTGAAGCTTCCCCTTACCTCTTAGGCTGGGTGCATTTCTTCTTCCAGTGGACCTTCTTGCCTTATGCGAAACAAACAACCTCCTATTCCTTTCCCCCCTTTGATCTTCCTTTTCTTGGAAGGCCTTGAAGAAGCTTTGGGCTTAAAGCTCTTCACCTTCCCATTCCTCTTATTCACCATAAGGACATAAGGATTTTCGTGCTTCATATCTTTCTCCACTTGGAAAATGAGGATAATAAGATCAAATAGAGACTTCTCAATGTTGTTCATATTGAAATTGACAAAAAATTTAGAGAATCTTTGAGGGAGTGATGCAAGAATGAGATCAGTTCCTAGTTCTTTAGGGAGTTTAAACCCTAGAACCTATAGGCACTCAATGTAACCAATGAGGATGATTTCATGAGTCCCAGCTAGGGTAACTTCTCAAATCATACTCTAAAATAGTTCCTTAGAGATCTCAATCCCTTACTATCTTTACCTCTCCTAGTAAACACCATGGAGTTGATCGATCATGATATAAGAATACATGTTTTTATGAGACTTTATGAGCTCACTAGACATTGATGATAACATCAAACATTGAACGTTGACTGCGTCGTTCATATGTTTCTCATAGACCATGAAATTCTCATCACTCGCCTCTTTGGCAGGCAGATAAGGTAATTGTAAAGGCCCATATTTTCCATGTAATTTTATAAAATTAATTATATGGAATTATTACGAGTCTGTAAAAATTGACGGCGCGTGATTCTGGGGCCTGCTGTGCCCAAAATGAATTTCTAAACATTTTTTAGGTACATTCAGTAAACGCGTGAGCAAAATTTTCTAACTTTTTAATCGGTGCTCGGATTAAAAATTTGAGGGTACCATTGAATCCGCAATGCCAGGATTATCATAACGGAGACTTTAATTTGACAGCAGTAGGTTTAGAGAAAAAGTTATGTTTTGGGTCTTTTAAAAGAATAATAAAAATGAACTATTTATTTTTATTTTCTTTCTTCTCCACCAACAGGCAAGCAGGGTGTGGGACCCGTGTTGTGTTAAGACAATAAATTTCTTGACCTATCAACCTTAAGCAACGATGTCCTTGTGGAATTAGGAAGGTTCATAATTAATGAGCCCCCATTAATTCCCCACGTCTTTACTTACCCTCCCCCTCTCCTATTTATATGGAGCTTGGGGAGAGGTGTCAGCATAGCTTCACCAAGAAACAAAGTGCTGAAGGAGTGCCGAGATGCCAAAACATTGGAGGAAAGATCCAGTTCTGACGATTGGTTACAAGGGACACCAAAACCTTGTACCATAGGATGACATGCAAGCGACGTCATTGGAAGCCTATGGAAGGAATGAAGTTCATTGATCCACCTTCAATATAGGATGTTCTCCAATGAGTTTACGAGGTAGGAGTTTTGATTTGTGTTTATTTCAAGGGAATTTATTGAACCATTTATCCTCTCTCATGTTACGATCTAATGCCGAGGGTGCAGGCCTAACGAACCTGACCCGGACCCTTCGCTACATTTCTACACCCTTGCATTCTCCATGGAATACCGACAGTGTGGCGGCACCGACTAGCTATAAAGAAGGCGTGCGCCAATGCACACCGCAAGATGAGGCCTGGAAAAAAAGCTGTGGAGGTCATCAGAACAGTTGACACTAGCCGACTATGAAAGTGGTGCGTCGTGCTGTCACACGTTGTCGGTGAGCAAGGGGTTGCGACTCATCATTCGTTGCGATCAGAGGAGGTAGTTGGCACTTTGACTGGACATGGAAGGAGAGGCGGCGCGACCTACAAAACATTGGTGGGAAGAAGCCACGGATGAAGCTGTAGTGGAGGCAGAACCTGCGCCTCCTATAAGTTCCACGATAACCGGGCATCGCTCACATGGCGCCTCTAATTCACAAACTAAACATGCTCCAGGCCATCCGGGAGTTCGGGACATCGGGGGTCACACCCCCCCTCGCCAGTTCGGGCAGACAGTGGTCGGGCCACCCCCTTGAGGGATGCACCCTACACGGCCAGGCCGCCCCCTTGTGGGCAATGCCCTATATGGCTAGGCTTCCCCCTTGAGAGTCGCTCCCTACACGACCGAGCTGCCCTTGCGGGTTGGGCCACCCTTGTGGTCCACCCTTTGTGGGCCACCCTTTGCGGGCCACCCTTTGAGGGCCACCCTTTGCAGGCTAGGACACCCTTGCGGGCTGAGCCAAACCTCAGACTAGTGGGCCAAGCCTACTGTGACCCAGCCTATACCGGGTTGTTCCGACCGGGTTTGACCGAACCCGGGCTCAACGGGGCCCAGAAACACTTAAAGGGCCATATCTTGATAACTTAACATCCATTTGATGAACCATCTATGGTTTTGGGATCTTTGGATCGAGACAGTCCTTTTGGTATACTCCTCTTGAATTTTGGAGACAATTGGTGTATGACCGAGTTGGATGGAACCAGAATCCAATCGGGCCATCAGAACTAAAATGCTTATAACTCACAGACCGTGCGTCCGATTGATGCACCGTCTATTGCGTTGGAACCCTTAAGACATGATTGTCTTTTGGGTTAACACTTTGTAGAGATTTGTGGGGGTTGAGGTGCGACCAATATCTCTAGGTGAAAATACTACAGAACTTGATCACACCGGGTGTGAGGAATCTAGTGGCTATCAGTGAGGTGAAGGTTGGAGATAGATCATACAGAGGTTAGTAACAAGTGATCCTAGGTGGGTCATCACTGATCCTGTGTGGGTTAGATCCTATGTGGGTCAGTGCTGAGTCGTCCTGTGCAGGTCAGCACATACCGATCCTGTGTGGGTCAGCGCTCAATAATACTATGTGGGTCAATACATACGGATCCTGTGTGGGATAGTGAGGGTTAGTAACCCATAGATCTGTTGTGGATTATGTCTATTGTGGATCATTGTGGGGGTTAGTTACCTATCGATCCTGGGCGGATTAGATCCTGTGTGGGTCATTGCGGGGGTTAGTACCTATCAATCCAGTGTGGTTCAGACTCTGTATGGTCAACAGTAGCACCTCTTGACAAAATAAGATGGTCTAGTTTGGAGACTAATCATCTGTACTTCAATAATTCATTGAAAACCTAGTTTGAGTTGAGACTCTATTTGATCTGTGTCTATTTATTTGTTCTTTGTGATTGATATCATGATTTTTGGTTTTCCTTTGTGGAATTATGAGAGACCTTCAGGGGTCTCGGGGTCCCTATTGGGTATTATTATACTCACCCCTGCACGGGCTTCGCCCACACCTTGTTGTGTCTTGTGTTGATGATGAGAAGCTGGGATAAGGTTTGAGGGAGCCAGGACTAGGCAGTATGTGGAGGAGATGGGCAGACGTGGAGTGCTGAGGAGGTGATATGTACCTACCCTTCTGGTAGAATCCTCAGAGGATGACCCAAGAGCTATTTTACCTTTTTCAGTTGTACTTGTACCTTTCAGTTGAGCTTTTATTCCATCTCCTTTACTGTCATCACTATTTTACTACAGCTGTTTACTTCGTGGTTTCATCTTGTTGTGTTATAGTCTATGTATTTTTATAGGTTTAAAGTAAATTCCTTAACCTTATAGGGATACAACTTTATGGTGATAGTCACCAGCCCCTGGTCTATGAAAGCGGGCTTGGGGTAGTCACGATACAGTCCTAGGGAACGGGTCATGAAAAAGTGGTATCAGAGGATTCGGTTCTACTGAAGAATTAGGACTCTGATCTTTTCAATTTAGCAATAGTGTTAAGTGTTATGAGTGTGGTTCTTAGTTCAGGGAGTCTACTGTTGGTGCAGCAGATGACGTATCCATACACCAGGACCCGAAATTCTTATTTCCGACTCAGTACGTAGAAGCACTGATTGCGTGTGTTTTGAAGATTTTTTCTTATGATTTCATTGAGTCAGCTCAATAAGTATAACATATTGACCATGGAACAACTATTTTTTTTAGGATGCTGCCACATAGATAGCTAGCCAGGATTCTAGAGAGAGTACACGATGACGTCCCACTGAGCGATGAGGCCTCGGTGCAGGGCCCTCTCATGGCATTAGCACCTTTGGGTGGTGTACCGGTAGCACCACTACCCATTGGGTAGCTGTTGCCACCATCCCCACTAGTAGAGGTTGCACGATTTTTAGTGGCAGAGGCCTCTGAGGTTCCGAGGCAAGATAGACCCGCAGGCGGCTAAGGACTGGCTGGAGGCTATAGTCAGCGTTTTCTACTTGGTTGGGACACCAGCTGACCATATGGTGATCCTAGCAGCCAATCTCTTCCAAGAAGCAGCAGGGAGATGGTGGTGTTTGATGCTTTAGATTCACAATTAGGTTACATTCATTTGGGCAAACATCGAGAGAATTTTCAGGGTAGAGTTTTTTCTAGATACCTTACACTATGTGCGTATACAAGAGCTGCTGCACCTACAGTAGGGCAGCATGACTGTGGACCATTAGTCTGCGAGGTTCACTAATCTCTCCTGTTACTCCACCGACATGGTATGAGACACTTTATTCATGGCCCGGACCTTTGATACTGGTCTATGATAGGATATCAAAGAATCGATTATATCACTCAGCATTCCAATGCATGCTGGGGTTCTAGATCGAACATTTTTGGTGGAGATATTTCTAGCTGATTAGAGATCGACAGTGAGACCCACCACCAGGAGACATGTAGCAGAGTCATCTGCAGGTGGTAGTAGGTAGATGAAAAAAAGGACCATGTAAAATAGACCTTCTGGTGGACGGCCCCAGGATGCTGGGTTAGTGGTGTAGGGCTTGCGAGGTAGAAGAGGTCAAATGAGGGACAAGCAGTGCTACACATGTGGCAGGTAGGGTCACATGGCTCATGATTTCCTGACCATCTGTACAGATGAACAGTAGACGGTCTAGGGACCGCTGAGATAGAGGAATAGGTTCCAGTGAGGAGTTCCACAGATAGGTGAACGTGGTAGGGGATCTAGTCGTGCAGTAGGCGGTGGGCATCGATTCAAGGTTCTACTACCTCCAAAACTATGTGGCCCACCCCGACCACATGGAGTAGATGGAAATGGACGATATCATCTCTAGGAAGCTAAGTCCTATGACCACGACACTCTGGAGATGATTATAGGTATTATATGTTTCTACTCTACCCCATGTGTTGTACTTATATACACAGGTTCCAGTCACACTTTTGTTGCCAAGACCCTCGTTCGGAGCTCAGAGATTCCGATGGATCCGTTGGATTGATCCTTATGGATATATACTCCTTTGAGAGAAGATTCAATGATCATAAACTGGTTCTAGTAGTGTGAGGTTACTCTAGGAGGAGATAGCTTTAATTGGGATCTCCTAGTAGCGGCATCGAGGCCTTACGACATCATCTTGGGTATGGACTGGTTATCCATAGTCTTTGCTCAAATCGATTGTATTTGGTACAATGTGCAGTATTTCAGTGCAGAAGGGAGTAGGTTTTACTTCACCGATGATAAGGGAACCTATACATCAAAAGATGGACTAACCCAAAGAAGGGTGCAACCAATTTCACATCAGTTGGCTAGCTTTACCCTCAAAGAAGTAGATGTTGAGTGTTCAAGCTATCCTGTAGTGGTGGACTAGTATGCCAATGTCTTTCCTGATGATGTTCTAGGACTACCTCCATGTAGAGAGGTAGAATTTTTACATCAACATGTACCCAGGGACAACACCGATATCTATACTAACATATCGGATAGCTTTTGTAGAGATTTGTGAGTTAGAGGTACAGTTGGAGGACTTACAGAGAAAGGGGTTTATAAGGCCTAGAGTTTATCTATGGGCAGCCCCGATTTTGTTCGCCAAGAAGGCAGGTGGGTGTTTGAGGCTCTGTGCGGATTATTGGAACATAAAAAAAGTGATTGTGAAGAAAAAATATCCACTTCTTGGGATTAATGACCTTTTCGATCAGTTGAAGGGAGATAATTGGTTTTCAAAGATAAAACTCGGATCTGTCTATCATCAGGTCAGGGTACGAGATGAGGATGTGTAGAAGATGGCCTTCGGATGTCGGTATGGCCACTATGAGTTCTTGGTTATGTCATTTGACATGACCAATTACCTAGCAGTGTTCATGGGAGTCATGAACAGGATATTTCATCCATACCTCGATCACTTTTTGGTGGTGTTCATTAATGACATCTTGTTATACTCAGCGATAGAGGAGGATCATGCCTATCATCTACAGATAGTTCTGGATACACCCCGAGAGAACTAGCTTTATGGTAATTTCTTGAAGTTTGAGTTCTGGATACTTGAGGTCTACTTTCTGGGACACATTATCTCAAAGGCTGGAGTTGAAGAGGATTTAGAGAAGATAGAGGTTTTACTTGCTTGGGGGCCACACAGGAGTGTGACCGAGGTACGAAGTTTCCTGTGTTTGGTTGGATACTACCGAAGGTTCGCGCCTGACTTTTCCAAAGTTTCAACACCCTTTTTAGCATTGAAAATGAAGGGACATCCCTTTGTATGGACATAGAGATGCCAATGGAGTTTCTAGAAGCTGAGGCAGAGACTAACAAGTGCCCCCATTTTGAGGACACCAGAAGAGGGCGTTGGGTATGTATTCTAATGCGACATGTTAGGGACTAGACATGGGTGTGTCCTGATTTAAGATCGAGTGGTGATCACCTATATCTCCTAACAGCTGAGAAGAACTACACAACCTATGATCTGGAGTTAGTAGCAGTGGTCTTCACCTTAAAGGTGTGGTGACATTACTTGATGTGAGAACATTCTATAGTCTACTCCGATCACAAGAGTCTTAGGTATATATTCTATCAGAAGGACCCAAACCTAAGATAGTGCTAATGGCTAGACTTCCTCTAGAACTTTGACTTTGAGATTATCTATACTCCTGGGAAGGTGACCATGGTAGCAGATGCACTCAGCAGGAGTTCTGATCTACAGTTTCGCAGTGAGGCAATAGAGAATCTAGCCGTGTTGGATATATCCTTAGTGGATAGAGTTGGAGGAGCTTACCTCTATTCTATGATAGTCACTCCCCTACTCCTTCAGCGATCCAGGGAGGCACAACTTGGGGACATTGACTGTGAGGATCGACGTGCTCAGATATTCTCAGTACAAGCACCTGATGGATTTTCTAAAGGTGTGGAGCACGACATCCTCTTCAGAGGATGTACCATGGTACCAGTGGTGCTACGATAAGAGGTGTTGAGGGAGTTTCATACGTCCCCTATGAAAGTACATCCTGGTGTGGCGAAGATGTACTGGGACCTCTAGCATCAACACTGGTGGCTAGGGATGAAGATGGCATTAGTAGAGTTTGATTCCTGATGCCTCACTTGTTAGTAAGTGAAGGTTGAGAATTAGGCACCAGCAGGCTTAGCATAACCACTAGAGGGGCCATAGTGGAAGTGGGATGGGATCACCATCGACTTTTTTACAGGGCTTCCATATATTTCTAGGGGACATGATTCCATATAGGTGATTATTGACCGACTCACCAAGTTAGCCCACTTCCTACCTATCCGAGAGTAGGGATCAGCGGAGGGCTTGAGACGCCCTTACGTACAAAAGATTGTATGACTTCATGGGGTGCCATAGATGATCATCTATGATTGTGAAACCAGTTTTACATCTTGGTTGTGGAAGGGATTACAGGAGGAGTTCGAGACTCAGCTATATTTGAGCACCGCCTTTCATCCCCAGACGGATGGTCAGACGTAGTGGACCATTCAAATGCTGGAGGACATGCTTCTTGCTTGTGTCCTAGATTATGGTCGTAGATGGGAGGATCACATGCCATTGGTGTAGTTCACATACAACAACAATTATCACACCACTATCGGTATGGAACCATTCAAGTCCCTCTACGGTCGACCTTGCATATCACCTCTATGCTGGATAAACCCAGGGGATTCGGCACTTATGGGTCCAGATTTGGTGTGAGCTACCACTGAGAAGGTGCAGCTCATCCCGGAGTAGATGAAGACTGCACAGAGTAGACATAAGTCTTATGCTTATAGAAGAAAAATACATTTGGAGTTTCAGAAGGGGGACAACGCATTCTTGCGAGTCTCTCCTCGAAGGGACTACATAGATTTGGCTGAGGCAGCAAGTTATCACTAAGGTTTATTGATCCTTTTTTGATACTTAGAAGGATAATAAAGGTGGAATACCACTTGTGTCTGCCACCATAGTTGGAGAGGGTGAACGACATCTTCCACGTATCCTAGCTGAGGTGATATGTGCATGAACAATCTCACATTATCACCCATGGCGAGCTAGACTTTGATGATGGTGAGACATTTGCAGAGGTTCCAGTGGATATTGAGGATCGACTGGAGCAAGTCCTTTGGGGGGAATCGATACCTCCGATGCATATTCGCTGGAAGCACAAGAACCTCCATGAGAGAAAATGGGAGCAGGAGGCTCAGATTTGTGCTCATTACCCCCATTTGTTTCCTTAGTCTGTGTTGTGTCTTTTGGGGATGAAAATCCCTAAGGTGGGGATAATTTAAAGGCCCATATTTTCCATGTAAATGTATTTATTTTTAGTTAATAATATAGAATTATTATATGTTTTCAAAAATTAAAGACGCATGATTCCGAGGCCTGGTGTTCCTGGAATGAATTTATGAACATTTTTTAGATACGTTCACTAAATGAGTGAGCAACATTTTCTAACTTTTTAACCAGTTCTCAAAATAAAAATCCAAGGGTACAATTGAATTAGTAGTTCTTGGAATCACTTAAGGGAGACTTTATTTTGACAGTAGCAGGTCTGGAGAAAAAGTTATGTTTTGGGACTTTTAAAATAATAATAAAAATAAACTGTTTATTTTTATTTTCTTTCTTCGCCACCAACGGACAAGCGGAGTGTGGTACCCACAATGTGTCAAGACAATAAATGTCTTGACATTTCAATCATAAGTAACGACGTCGTTGGGGAATTTAGAAGGTTTCTAATTAATGACCCCCATTAATTCCCCACTTTGTTACTTACCCTACCCCTCTCATATTTATATGGAGATTAGGGAGAGGTGTCGGCCCAAGTTCACCAAGAAAAGAAATGATAGAGGAGTGCCAAGATGAAAAACCCTTGGAGGATAGAGCTGGTTCTGGCGAGCGGTGACAAGCCACAACGAAACCCCGAACCGAAGGATGATGTGCAAGTTGCATCATTGGAAGCCTATGGTGGGAACAAAGATCACTGATCCACCTTCAAGCACTGATGTTCTCCATTGGGTTTATGAGGTAGGGGATTTGATTCTTTTTTATTTCAATTGAATTTATTGAACCCTTTATCCTCCCTCATGTTACGAGCTAACAAGAAGGGTGTGAGACTAACGAACCTGGCCCGAACCCTCCGCTACTTTGCAACACCCTTGCATTCTCCATAGAATACCTTTAGCGCGGAGACCCTGACTAGATATGAAGAATGAATGCACTGAAGGATGTTTCAAGAGGAGGTTGCGACACAAATCTGCAACAGTCATCAGAATGGCTGACACCAGATGACCACAGAAGAGGTGCGGTGTGCCATCGCATGCTGCCAGCGAGCAAGGGGTTGCGACTCATCAACTATGATGATTGGAGGAGGAGGACGACAATTTGGACAGCCTTAGAAGGAGAGGTGGCGCGACCAGCACACCATCGGTGGAAAGAATCCATGGATGAAGCCACAGAGGAGGCAAAACCCGTGCATCCGGAAGGTACCAGAGTGACTGGGAAGCTCCCACATGGTGCTGCCAGTTCACAAACCAAACGACCTCCGGGCCGTTAGGGTGTTCAGGGGAATGGGGGTTACACCCCCCTCACAATCTTGGGTGGAAAGTGGCTGGGAAGCCCCCATTATGGGCCACCCCTACACGGACATGCCTCCCCCTTGCGGGCCGCACCCTATATGGTCGGGCCGTCCCCCTTGCCGGCCGCTATCTTCACAGCTGGGCCACCCTTTGCGGTTCGGGCCACCCATTGTGGGCTGACCTTTGCAGGCCGAGCTGCCCTTACAGGATTCCTTTGCGGGACACGCCTTGCAAGCTGGGCCAGACCTTGGCCTAGCAGGCTGAGCCTACCATGACATAGCCCAAACATGGTCGGTCCGACCAGGACTGATCGAACCCAGGCTCAACCGGACCTAGAAACACTTAAAGGGCCATATCTTGAGAACCAGATGTCTGTTTTATGAACCGTCTGTGGAGTTGGGATACTTGTATCGAGACAGTCTTGTTGGTATACTACTCTTTACTTTTAGAGATAGTTGTAGTACAACCAGGTTGGATCGAACTTGAATCCAACCGGGCCCCCAGAACTGAAACACAACCGGGCCCCCAGAACTGAAACACTTATAACTCACAAACCGAGCGCCCGATTGACGCATCGTCTATCGCGTTGGAACCCTTACGACATGGAGGTCATTTGGGATACAACTTTATGGAGGTTTTTGGTAGTCTTGATAGGAGTGATATCTCAAGGGGTATATACTATAGAACTCGAGCGCACCGGGTGCGAGGAATCCAGTGGCTGGCAGTGAGGCAGAGGTTGGAGATAGATCATACGGAGGTTAGTACCGAGCGATCATGTGTGGGTCAGAACTGATCATGTGTGGGTCAGATCTTATGTGGGTCAGTGCTTCATGATCCTATTTGGGTCAACGCATATCGATCCTATGTGGGTCAGATCCTTTGTAGGTCAACACTCAATGATCCTGTGTGGGTCAGCACATACCGATCCTGTGTGGGTCAGATCCTATGTGGGTCAGCAGGGGTTGGTTATCTATCGATCCTAGGAGGATCAGATCCTGTGTGGGTCATTGTGATGGTTAGTACCTATTGATCCTATGTGGTTCAGACTCCTTATGGTCAACTATAGTGCCTCTTGGAAGAATAAGATGATCTAGCTTCCAAACTAATCATATGTACTTCTATACTTCACTGGAAACTTGGTTTGAGTTGAGACTCTATTTGAGCTATGTCTATTGCTTTGTGATTTGTTATTGAGATCATGACTTTTTGTTTTCCCTTTTGGAATTATGAGAGACCTTCGAGGGTCTCGGGTTCCCTTATGGGTATTATCATTCTCACCCCTGCACGGGCTTCACCCGCACCTTATTGTATCCTATGCAAATGATGAGCTACTAGGCTAGGGTTTGAGGGAGCCAGGACTAGGCATTATGCGGAGGAGATGGGAAGACATGGAGTTCTGAGGAGGCAATAGATACCTACCGATTAGGTAGGATCCTCGGAGGAAGACCCATGAGTTTTTTTCCTTTTATCAGTTATACTTGTACATTTCAGTTGGGCTTGTATTCTGGCCCCTTTACTTTCAATGATCTTTTACTACAGTATTTTACTTCATGGTTTCATCTTTTTGAATTCTAGTATGTGCGTTTGTATAGGTTTAAAGGCAATGCATTCTCGTTATAGGGATACACATTTCCGGTTCTATTTGCTAGCCCCTGGCCTATAGAAAAAGGGAGTGAGGTTGTCACGACACAGGCCCTGGGGGACGGGTGGTGACAGTAATGCATAATCCAGCATGGAAGACTTCTGTTCATTATGTAGGATAACCCTAAGGCTTCTAAAAAATTCCTAGAAATTACTGCTGGTGAGGATGTTGTCTTTATCTAGAATTGATCACATGGATAGTGTGGTCGATGAGCTTGTTATTTTTATTCTACAATTAAAAGTGTAGATCATTAGTACATTCTTGATTATATTTTATGAGAAATAATAATTTTTTTTATGTCTCCCACTATTTTATCAAGTCCCAATGTCCCTCACCATTGAACTCAGAATGTTCAGTTTCCATGACATTCTAGTGGAAAGGATCTATATTCCCCTTCGCATAACCCCAACAAGGGTTTGTCAAACTATAGAATGTATTTAGGTTGGCAGGTCTTTGCTAACTGCTGGCCTACAACTCCTTGATCTATTGAGTGGAATCCCAATTCCTAAAATCCTGAATTTGGATTTCCTCATCTCTTGCCTCTAATATTACACCAAGTCTATCAAGGGAAACTCATATTGATGTAATATGGTTAAGTCAACCCGAAACATTTCATAATGGATTCTTACATAAAAGTAAGTGTCCAAACAAGGGTTGGTCAAACACTTAGTTTTATTGATTTTTTCTCTTAATCAAGTAAAAAAAGTCTTGGTATGACTTAATATTTTATTTTAGATACTTTTATCCCTTATGTGTGAATTGATTATTATCACATGCTTGTTAATATTAAGTGAGACTTACTTAAGTGATTAACCATATCTTGATAATATTTACGCATAAGTCTAGTTTATTTTAGTTCAATCTTGAATTCTTGTTTAATTCATTAATTATGTGATCATAACAACACATCCATATTGATAAACCATAAAAATTATAGAAATAAAATAAAGTAAATGGCATAATCATGAGCTTTTCTAATGGTTAGTTTATCTTGCGGTTGATAAACTAACCCAAGACTAGGGGAGAAACACATTGAACCTTTTGGGTTCGTGTTTACAGCTTCTACCTATCCACCTCTGTATCTCATAGGATTGGTTTCATCTCGACTCCATCTTGAACCACCTCCACTACTTTGAGAGTTCCATCCATTACATATGACCTTTTTTTAACTGGCATGTTGGTGAGGGGTAAAAGAGGGTTTTACATAAAAGAACCCTTGGGCACATAGGACTTACATATTAATGATGGGAAGGCTTGCAGGAAAACAAATTTAATTCAAATAAATAAATTAAAATAAACCATCCACATACAAAGGTCTTGGTCTAGCTCATGATCATCCATACATGCAATCATATTTATGCATAATTAAAACTAGCATTCAATTCTCTAATTGTTCTTGTTTGTGGTAAATCACGCTCTAATCAATTAATTATCATCTTTAACTAATCAATCCTTTTATCTTAAATCCATTTTTTAATTTCCTTGATATTATCATCCATTATAATTTTAAACAAATAAATTCATTTAAAATCATCTTTGTGCATAACTTGTACCTTTGAGGGAAACCAGTGAATTCCTATTCAAAACTACCCAATGAGTAGAAATGATCATTACGTAGATGTTAAATTAAAAACACACACACACACACACAAAAATATATATATATATATATATATATATAAACTATATTGTGTTGTGCCTCAGATTTATGCCTACACGATTGTACATGTCTCAAGGGTTTGTATAATATAATAATCAATTTTAATAAATCTGCGTAATTTGGATGAGTACACGATGTGTAGTTCCAACTACATGGATTGTAGTATTGTTCACCGTCCATCCTAAGTACATGCTTGAGGAAACCGTGTATGATTGTACTTCCTAAATCTTCGTAATACATGGTATGTCCAGTTGGACAGACGTAGTTTAGTTCCTCATTACACGGTCTCCAGTCAGGTTAGCGGTGTATGGGTTACACAGTCCAACCCTAACCCGAAGGGACTACAGGCTATGTCCATTTGGAAAAAATGACATGTAATCTAGAAATTGTGTGCCACCTATTCCTGGTCAACACACGAAGTCATTTAAGACATATAAATACTCCAACACATGACTTGGTTTTGTGGACCAGTCCGATGAATTGAATATTGACTACACGGCGTGTACTGCCAAATACACGCAGTGTGTTCTGGGGTTGTATGGCCATGAAGCTTTGGCACCTCCGGATGAGATCCTCTATTTTATTTTAATCCAAATTAAAGGAATAGATTATTTCTGTAAGGTGAATGATAAGCGAAAGAAGAATAATAGATCTCAAGATTTATATTTGGAAAACTATTAAATTGAATTGAAACAACTAAATTATTAAATGCATATGTCATCAGAGAAATACTTAAATAATTATAAACTATGATTTAACCTCCCTATGATACCACTTGAAGGTTCTGGGCGTAGTGGAAGCATGGTTGGTACGACACCCAACATTGATTTTTACCTTGATCAATGGTTATTATGGGATCAATATAATGATGAACGCCAGTCTCCACAGAATATAATCAAAGATTGAGATAAAGAACAAAGTGGATCAAATCCTTTAGAGATGATATTTTACATCATGTTTATAATTAATTTAATTAATTTCACAAAGAAAAGAAATACATGGATCTTTGGTTTTTTTCTTGGTTGATGATGTTGATCGTCTAGAATGACCCTTCCAGATTATCTCATTGTGCTTGTAAGGATACAAACTAGAATCCCTCTAAAAGTGATCCACGTGTGCTCTGATGGTCTCCGATCGACACTACTCATTCTCCAAGTACTAGCACGGTGAAGAAATTGTCTTATGTCAGTCGTTTTTGATCACTTGTTCTTCGACTATGAAGAACATCTTTTGTTCTTGAGAGGGGAGAGAAGAGGATTCAGAAGAGAAATTGTTTTGCTCAAGAATTATCAAATCACCAGGTGTGTGGTGTGATGTATAACTCAATAGGCCTACTTGTCTATTTATATACATGGAATTTCCATTACAATATTTAATTACACAGAAACAATTAAACACATTCATGAACTCAGAGAAAAATCATTCTCAAAATAATAATACCGTTTCATTATTCATGGTGCACCAACTTTCACAAAACAAAATTATAAAATAAAATTCCACGTCACAAAATAATAGCAGCCTCATTATTATTTTAACTTGTGACAACTAGTTAAATAATTATTTATCGTCCTACAAATAATTATTTTACTACCTGACCAACCTTGGTCTACTCTAAATCCACTTCCATTTATTGAACACTAGAATAAATAAATAAATAAATAAATAATTTATTCTTTTAAATAAATATTTTATTTAAAAACTAGTAAATAAATATTTATAAAATGTTCAATAAAATAAATAAATATATATTTTTAATTTAGGAAATCATTTTAACTAGAATGAAATTATTCCACAGTCTCTAGAATAAAATTTATTTCATTAATTAAATTCAAATAGAATTTAACCAAGACCACAAAAAACACTTAGTGTGTGACCCTCTAGGATTATTTCTCATTGGAATTAGGTGGGCTTTCCTAAAGTCCAAGAGTACTGTATAGAAATGGGTCAATGAACCCAAGAGAAAGAACATAAAGTCGCAACAACAACATCCAAATATGAACACTCAATGTGTAATATAATCCCTTTGTCACAATATCTCATCAAGAAGGTTTCATGATAGTTTCATCAACTTTTATGCTTGATACATATTTCTTTGACTATCTGAAATAAACTCATCGTTACACCATAGCCATGTAATTTCATGCTACATTTTTATTTCAATCAAAGGGCTGATATATAAACTTCCATAAATGGAAATTACAAGTCCTTCCTCGACTTATCCATTAATAACATTCCACTCGTGATACACCCAACGTACCCTACTTCTTGAAAATTGCATGCATGTATTTTTTGTCAGTAAATCAAAATGCATGATTCATGAAAAATATTAATGATAATATTAATGTCTGAGGAACATTACACACGCTCACAAATAGAAATATCTGATGACACTAAAACATGCAGAATTCCAACTAGCGGGTTTGTTGTCATAATCTCATATCTTGGAGATTACCAAGTGATACCTTCATGAGAGGAAGTCTCATTTGCTTACGAGTACTCACACCTGACAGTCTGCATGATTTGTTTCCCATCATAGTATTTCATCCAACTACAAAACTATATTTAAGAATATTGTTATTTCATTTAAAGGTTCTCATCATAGCGGGGAACTACCATGAACTTATCAATGCAACAAATACTCTAAGACATTTTTACATCATTGTCATCAAGAACAATGAAAAATATATAATAATACATTAAAAATCCATGTAATTAATGTAAAACTAGTTGGTTCTAAGACACCAACTCTTATAGTTTTATTGCACACTTTCAGATAACTGAGAAGATAGGGGAAATTGTGTATCTTTGGGGTCTCCCTTCTTGCTATTGAGGCATGAACGACATGATCCATGCATCACAAATTTGAAGGTACATAATGGAACCTAGGTGCGTTATTGATTGTGAGTTTATTGATATGAAGACCAAAACTTCTTATGAGGAGTTTTTGGTGTGGATCATAGATCGAATTTAGATGGTTTTTTGTGGAAAAACGATACCACTAATTTATATTTAGCTAAAACATGGAAGGATCTTGGATGAGACATGGGAGCGTGGGTTTGATGTTCAATATCATTGGCCTATATTTTTCAATATATACCTCTAGGGATACTTCTTGGGGATGAGAAGTCTATAGAGGGGAAAAATTTTAATATCTTGAATTTATAAATATAACAAAAACCCATTTTTTTTGATAATTTATAAGTATTTTTATGTGAAAATTTAATTTCAAATAAAAATAATTTATTAAATATTTTAAAGGACTTTTATAAGGGTAAAACCACAGTTAACGCATTGGAATATTCTATCAAATATTTTAGATGTCAGGTGCTAAGTTAGTGTGAGATTCCAAGTCCCGTAACGCCTCAATATATACATTATAAAAATATTAAATACATTATATTAAAAGCACATGATTTATCAAAAATAATTTAATATCTCCCAAATGATGCATCGTATGATAAATCTATGGCCACCTTTAGGTTTGGGATATTATTTTTACCCTAGTTTGGTTATAATTTTTTTGAGCATCAGGTGTTTGTTCAGTTTTCTCATGATGACAAGTCATTTAATAATTTTTGTATACTTTTTTTTTTCAAAAATAAATTAATACCTCTCAAATGGTGTATCTTATGAGAAATTCGATACTTTCATTAGGTACTGAATGTAGGGTTTACTCTAGCTGGGGTATAAATTTGATGTACATCAAGTGTTTGGCAATATTACATTCGATAAAACCCTTTTATATTTAATTATTTAATTATTCCAATTTTTAAATAATAAATAGTTAATATCCCTCAAAAAGTGCATGATATGATAAATAAGAGACCATAGTTATGTTCGTAATGTAGGGTTTACCATAGTAGGGATATAATATTTTTACACTACGAGAATTTGTTCAGGTATCCCTTTAAATTAATAAATTTGATATTTGTGTTAAATCATTAAATTTATTAATTTAATTAATTTTTTTAACTATTCACCATCCTCCTCCATAGGTGCGTACCTCAATTTTCAACAAACCAACTTCTTGAAACCACAATTTATCACCCGTTTTGATCATAGAGAAATCAAAATGCCCTAATAAATTGAAATCAATTACTTCATATTGATTTTTTGGTGGAATAACGAATTAAAATCGAGGTAATAATTTGGTCTTGATGAACATGCGGTTTGGGGGTTTTAAAAATATCTAACCAATATGAATTCATTGTTGGATGTTTTTTTGAGTCTGGGAGATCCCCGACTCCTTGTGCACGATCAAGAAGTCACCTCGATCTTGGTTGATGTTTTCTGTGGTTTCTAGGAATGTGAAAAAGCTCATCTTCCACTCTTATTTCCTATGCATGGATCTAGGAATAAAAAAGTTTTGTTTTTTTTATAATTTTTTAATTATTTTTCATCCATTATTAGCTTATTTATATCTTATTTCATATTGATCATAATTACACTCCCTCAGTTTCATTGGATTCATCTCAACAATAAGAATCTAAATCCAATTCTTTTATGGAATAAATGTATTATTAAATATTATTTTTTCACATTTTAAATGGATAATTTATAATAAATTATCCAAGTATATTCTTAAAAAAACTATTATTATGGATAATATTGTACAATTTATCAAAAATAAGTATTATAATTATCAACTAATAATTTTATATAATAATTTTTGATAATTACATTAAAATATCAAATGAATATATTAAATAAAATTATCAATGTCTGAATTATTATGAATATCAAAAGATAATAATAAGGAATTATCAAAGGATAATAATGAAAAATTATCAAGCGATAAATAAAATTAATTATAAAATAATAATTAAATGAGTTTATCTAAGATAAAATTATTCAATTTATCAAAGGATAATTATATGTTAATTTTCATGTGCAAAAATTATCAAAATTATCAAAAAATAATTTATAGATTAAAAAAGGATAATTTATGGAATAAAAATTATCAAAGGATAATATCATGGATTTATCAATGGTCAATTTATGAGAAATTATGAAAATATAATTATAATATGATAATTTATGGGAAATTATGAGGTGATAATTATAAAAGGATAATTTAAGGAGAAATTATCAGAATATATTTTTAAAAGGATAATTTATGAAAATTATCAAAAGATAATTATAAAAGGATAATTTAAGAGAAATCACCAAAATATGATTATAAAATTATAATTTATGAGATATTTTCAAAACATAATATGGAAATTATATAGGAGAGAGAATGTATCATGTCATGTGGTATTTTATATTTTTATGAAATAAAATAACTGGTTTTGATTCAAGATCCCTTAATGAATGTTGATCATTGAGGTGTTTATGATTAAGATAATAAATTCTCAAGGTGGTGTATCAAACCAGACATGGTGGTTTATCCATTCTTCTAATGACAATGACTTTGATGTAGGAAGTTCCTTACCTTTTTAGGCTTTGTCACACATGTTGCCTTAATATGATTTATGTGTAGACATAGATTATGACCGTGCAAGATTATGATTGCATGTGGGTGTTTATGTAGCCTTGAGAACCTTATGCGACACTTTTTACCATGAGAAATTTGATGCTTATTATTCATGTTAGATATTAATCACATGTATTGTTTTCCTACCTTACTTATGATGATGTGCTATGTGTGTGTATCCAATAAAATTCTATGATTTTATTCCATGAGACTGATGTGATAGATTGATTCTATGATGATGTATTATTGAAATATTGATGTATATGATGATAATATACTTCTCATGATGTGTTATATGGTTGTTATCATTCTATGACTAGTCATGTTCTCTTTTTAGAGGATTTCTATGTGTAAACTTGATAGGTGGTTGTCATGGCATGATTACTCCTTGTGTGGTGTGCCCATGATGCACAATGACAGAGCAACAAGATAAACTTGTATCATGGAATCTAATTGATGATTTTTGGATTCCAAGAAGATGGATGACACATAAACCCTTATATATTCTTTGTTTTACCCAATGCCTTGTGGATTCCATATAGGTTAAAGATACTCAATGCCTCGTGGATTCCGAGTATAACATGATGCCCTAAGGATTTTGGCCAAGTTTTTTTCACTAGATGCCTTTTGGATTCTGAGTGACTCTCCAAGAGATTTGTGTCTAGTTTTGGATACTTATCAACATACATTACATTTCCATCATGGAGTTGAAGCAGGCACAACCATGGGTTTGTGGTGGATTGGTGAGTGCACAACCACTCGGTTTTTGATTTTTTATTTATGCTTATTAAACATTAATAAATATTACCTCATACAATTTTATATTTGAGAACTTCAGGTTAAATACACATTGGTGGTTACCTAATGAGTCTTGTAATAACACCTTACTTGAGAATTTTGGTGAACTTGTAGATTTAATGAGTGATTCGACGAAGGGAAATGGAACTACGGTGGACTTTTGAGTGGAGGAGTGTGGATATTGAAGTGGGTTAGGACAAAAAATAGTAGGACCATCATTTTATCATCATTTTATTTTCTTCTTTATTTAATCTAGGTATTATTTCCACATCTAAAGATTATTTATTTGTATGACATGTATTCTATATTTAACGTCCCACGTTTTTTCTCTGATTATTTATCATATTGTTTATTATTGATTATTTATCCCATGACATGATACTGAGAGTATTGTATCACCACTAATAGAATCATACCATAATTGTTAGTTAGAAACATCTTGCATATGGGGCGACAAGCATGAGGTCATGTGGAATTTTTTCTCATAACCTTTAGATCAGGTTGGGATGTTAAAAACTTCGTTCCTTATGGGCGTCTTCATATGTTTCTAGACCCTGATCTTATAATTTATACAAGTTAAACTAATATCACTGAGAGAAGAATAGATGTTCACTTAATAATATTATCTGAAATCTCATTGAATTTTATCATGGTTTTAAATAATAAGAATAAAAAATATTCTTGGTTTGCGGAAAAATAATTAATCAAGTGTTGTTGATCACGTAAATTCGGTCACCAGATATTTGAGTTTAGAATATGAATTTTTTAGTTTATCTATTTTTTATTATTCATAATGAAATAAAAAATGCATATTTATTCATAATTATAGTGAATAAATTAATATAAATACTTTTTTAGTTATGTGAATATTAAAATAATTGTTTATTCACTAGTTTGGTGAATATAATATTTATTTATATCTTATTTATTATTTACATGGTAATAAATAAATATTTATTTATTCAATATTTTAGTGAATATGTTACTATTAATATTTATTTAGTTTTGTTAAAGTGAAAATAAATATTTATTCACATGTTTAGTAAATATACTATTTATTATTTATGTAATGAATAATATTTATTTATTTATTAACTAGTTGTGTCTTTCTTGAGTGGTAAAGTCACCCTATATTTCTATAAGTGACCAAGATTACAATCCTAGTAGCCACCATAGGGAGTATTTGTGGGGAAATTTATGGATAATGACACATGTGGTGATGTAAGAAGGGGTGCAGAATCAAGTGCATGATGACACAAATAGTGATGTAACATAGGAAATGGGGCCTTCGAGCTATGAAAAAGGAGATTCAAGCCATGTAATGGCTATCAAGACACATGGAATTTAGGAAATTATATTGTAACAGTTATCTTGTTTGTGGGCCCATCCTTGGGGGGGGGGATGAAGTCTAATCCATGTTAGGACATGGGGGCATGTTTTTCTTCATTTTATATAACCTATAAGATATTAAATAAATATTTTATTATTCTAGGTTCAATAAACACTGAGGATGATTAATGGGTTGAGTTACGATATTGTTGAAAATGATATATTTATCCATGATTTTAGAACATGTCTTGGGATATAATAATAATAATATTTTAATTGTTATTTAACATGGGTATTTTTGATAATGAACAATTAGATAAAGGGTCCTTGTGAAATTTTTAAATTTTTAACCCTAAATATACAATATTGTATATATAATCTTGGAGATTAATAGAGTGGTTGTTCATATTGGCAGGACTCAAGAATCATCTCAAGACATAGAGATAAATCTTCATCCCCTTTCATGAATGATCAAAGAATATGATAATTTCTTTTTTTGTGATCAATGATGATAAAAGAAAATCACTAAGTTCCCTAACCATAGTACCCAGAATACAAAGGGTGTTGTTTGGAGATTAGTAGAGAATGTGTGGACACAACTAAATAAATCCTAGCTTGGATTATCTATTGTAATGATGTTATAATAGGATTGGTAACCAAATTTATCAAAGAATATTGATAAATGTTTAGGTAATTATCAATTTAAATTAATTATAAATTAAATGTTAATCATACTCTCTAGATAATTTTGGGGTTTCCTTCATCTTGTTCTTTAGATATTATATAATGAAACCAAAAAAAACCATTGATGGGAACAAGCCTCAAAATAATAATATGCCTCGAAAGCTTCAAGTGGTATCAAAATGATCACATTACAATTTATAATTATTTATTATTTGTTTAATTAATTTACAACATTTTATTTCGGGTTTTTTCTTGTTTTTTATTGAATCAAAAAAGGAAATTAGACATTTTTTTAGTTTCATATGAATTAGTATAATGGAATAATATAGGTATAATGCTCGAAGATCCCAACCAAAGGTAGAATATTTATGGAAACGTGACATCAATACAAGATATGTAATGGAAAAATTAATTCCATGTACCAATGGATAACTACACAAGGTACATGTATTGTAAATATCAATTCAACTCATGGATTAGTATGTGATGTCCTTACGAACTATGTATTAACCTCCAACATTCATGTGACCTCATTGAGAGTAGATGGAATGTAAATGATGTACACATTGTATAACACCACATGGTTTAGACTTAATGTAAATCTTGGTAAATGGTGTGTACAAAGTACATAGCATCATTACACACCACTTACTTATTTCTAGCCAATCGATATGAAAAATGTAAATTATACAGTGTGTGGTTGGATGTTTATGATTTATAGTATATTATAACCCTTGAATGTTACACAATAAGTATTTATGTTTGTTTCATTGGTATGTATAAAGGTATTCCATAGTGTTTAGTTACATTTATATACCATGTAACATGTTCCAACTCATATAGGGTACATTCAAAGATAATCATTTCGTGCAAGTCAATACGTCAAAAATTAAAGTGAAGCACAAACTACATAGTGTGTATCTGGATGTACATGCTATGTGATAAGTGTTACATTGTACTAGGTATAAACTGAGTATTTTTTGCTAAGTCATGTTGATGTAAATTCATAAAAAAATTTATCCATGTACTTCTACATCTACATAATGTGTAATGGATTCCTACACACTATGTACTCCATGAGAATTTCCGATAGTAAATTCCATGTATATTAATGGTGTTTTGTGTAGTTATACATTCCATATAGACTATACAAATTGATTCATAGAACAATACACTTTTTATATCATGGCATGTTGGGGGTGAATAAATTTCATGTAAGTATAAAGTAAAAAACAATGTCCATACATAGTGTAAGTCACAAGCTGTGTCAAGTGACAGAACAAGTTATATAAGTATTAAATTTCAAAAATGGATTTAATCAAACATAGAATGTTACACTTTTTGATTCCTTTAGAGCACACACCAAGTATATATTATTTTCAAATAATGAATTTAATCTTATTCAAAAAAGGTACACAAAATGCATCCTCATCAGTACACACCATTCACATTATTATTTTAATTAAAATTAACTTTATTTGATATATTTAAAATAATATAGGATGGGAGTCTTATTGTATCGTAATGACTATTTGGAAAAATTATTTTGATAAATAATTTATTAATAAATCAATAGATTAATTATAAACTAAATTAAATTTATCTTAATAAAAAATTGAAATTAATGATAGCCATTATAAATTCATAGTTTTTGTATGTTTTATTTTATCATAAGATTGATCAACCTATGTACATGTTGGGTTAATTTAATTTTATTATATATTTCATAGTTTGGTGATAAAATTTTCTGTTAAATGAAACATGATGATATATGTATTATATCTTTATCCATTATTATAGAATACATGTATACATTTAATTTAATGTAACCCTAATTCATTGGTTCCCTTACCTATGAGTGAGTAAATTTTTGTAAAGGATGGAGCTCCCAGAGAGAGGAGATAGTTCAGGACCCGAGCCAAGGTAGACCCAAAAAAGTGGATTAAAAGGTTAATAGAGTAATGGCGCAACTCGATCTGGGCATGCGATCATGGATAAATTTCCTCTAGGGTTAATGTTTTTCCTTATGCTTGAAAATTCTACCAGTAGTTAAAATATTGTGACCATATCACATATTTGTTTATTTGTCAAGTGCATGGTTATTTATTTATTTATGCGATGCATGGTTTATTTGGATAATTAAACATGATCACATAATGTAAATAAATTAACCATCAAGAAAAGAAAAAATAAAATAACATTATTATATATAAATTATTTAATTATAGATGGTAAATTAATTATGTAAAATATACATAATATTAACTAGAATGTGAAGAATAAAATAAAAAAGTTTACTCATAAGTTAAAAAATAACTTAAGAGTATATTAATTCATAAAACAAATTCCATATTTTAAATTAAGATAAAATCCTAGGAAATGTGTATGTCGGTGTATATTCATGGAAAAATTTTAGTTATTGGGGAGTTTTAACAAAGGTAATTGAGTAGATTTACCACATTAAAATTATAATAAATATCCATAGCCTACTTAATAGAATTTGGTGGTAAATTTTAATGGAATCAGAGTTAGAATTTTTGGATTATGGATTTTACTCAATTGATTAAGGAACCATGATTTAATGATATAGGAAAGAAAAGGATACCTAAATACCTTTGAGTAATTTTTATGGCTATAGTTTAGTTTATGAGAAGGGAAATATGGATCCTTGAATCTAGAATATCCAAGTGAAAATATATTTCTAATCCTATGGTGAGGGTTAATAGGATTTAATAAAATGGAATGGGACTAATAAAATTAATTTCAATACATCAAACTTGGTAATCAAGATAAAGTAATAAAATATGTTTTTATTTGTTATAGAAAAATGTAATGTCAATCCATGATAACACTATGATCATTCATGTACATAGGAAAGTTTCTCAAAAACAAGAATTTTCAATATTTATACAATCACTTATACACTATACTACTATATTAAAATTTATATTTTGTGTTAGAACCCCTATCCCAAATCAGCCACCTCAATGCACGAATATAGGTTAAAAGGACACTTTAAATTTCTATTACATCATATTATCAACTATATATAGAGAGATTAACATACAACATAATGAAATAGACTCATACACCTTGATAACTCAAATCCTATAATGTGGAAAGGAGAAACAGTGGATAAAGATAAATTATATTTTCACTACATTATACAAGTGTAAATTTTAAGATGGTTACAAAACTAGTGATATTTACTTATACATGTTGATCTAAATTGATAAACTAAAAAATTTTAGATTCTATATTGATATTTAATTATCCATTTATTTCATATTTTCATCCTTAGCACATAGATTCTAAACATTTATAAAAAAATTGAGAATGAATAATATGGAGAAGCTACCGACGAATCATTTTATTATGATTCACCAAGTTGACAAGGATTGGTAGGAACATGGTTCCTCACCCCTTCTTATGAATGAAGTTAAATACAAGGTTGAAAAGTCTTTAGAGATATTAAAGCCAATTTATCTTTAAAAACAACAAAAAATTGAAAATTTAAGAGGGAGATAAATTAATAAGAGGTAATGTACTTCAAATGTTTTATGAAAGCTCTCTGAAATAGAATAGAATTTACAATACTCAAATTACTATACAACCATTAGAGTGATGATGGTGTCAAAAGGAGGAATTATGATGAGTCTTATATTTTTTTTCATGTCTTCTATAATTCCTTTTTAGAAATGTTTTTCAAATTGTTGTATTAACACATAACCATATACTAAATATGTTGACTAATGGATATCATATAAGTTATAATATGAAATAAATACATTATGTCATTGATTTATGTTTTTTATTATAACTATTTATTAAATAAGATTTCATCTATAAACTTATAATATATAATCACTAAGTTCATCTCTGTTAGTCATATTAAAAGATAATTGGACTTCATTGAAGTCAAACACATATATACACATGAGTTAGAATAATAACACTAAAATCCAAAAAACATAGTTGGAGGATTTGTTCCAGATACCCATACTATACAGGAATGTTAAAACCAAATATGTGGTTTTATATTCACCAAGTTAGGATATATGTTTTCTATAATAATAATAAATCCTGTATGGAAATAAAAATGGAAATAATACAATATTGGAAATATTATATTAATTTTGAAATGGATTCTATGTATCAAAATCTAGTTCTACTTTTTGGTAGTTTCTCTATTTAATGTAAAATTTTAGTGGATATTCAAGAAGAAACTAGGAATTAATGTTATTTTTTGTACGAATAAGGAATAATTCGTTACTAAAGGTTTCAATTGATGTCTAGACATACTGTATGAAAAAAATATTTTTTCACTACTTATCTTGAAAAAATCAATTAGAATCCCATTTTTCATAGAAACCTACCATGACCATGGAAAATGGATGTAAAGACAAACTTCCTAAATGGAAGCCTAATGGAATATGTCTATTTCATAGAACTAAAAGGGTTAGTGACACCATATAATTCAAATAATAAATGTAAGTTACGAAAAAATATTTACAGATTGGAGAGAACATCATGATCATGGGATATTTATTTTTATAAATCCATTAATTAATTTGGTTTTTATTATGAATTAAAATCAGTCATGAGTATAAATGATGTTAGTGGGAGTTCCTTAGTCTCCCAAGACAAATATGTTTCTAATTTATGTAAAAATAGATTTTTCGTCTTAGAGTTAGTTATAACTAAGATAAAAGATATTTATCAAAGTATGACTTAAAGTATTAAACCAAGTTATAGGGTACAGGATATAGAAAGATATATCATTAGGGTTTCATAGATAAAGTTATAATATATACATTGATAAGGTGTTGAAAAAAATAAAATATTAAAACATTTAAGGAGTAAATTGTTTCATATGTTGCATGGTGTGAAATATCTTTAAGATGATGTATTAAATCATAATATGATATTATTTTGTATAATAATTCAATAAAGTTAAATAATTTATATCTAGTACATTCTCCCTGATATGTATAGATATTTTATTTCTTATACATAAATAATAATGGGAAAATATCATATAGATCTAAGAGAATAATATTATGATGAAATAAAAACTGTCAGATAGTACTTGGGAATGTATAATAGATGTGTTCCTATATGTTTGAGAAATTAGAATAATAGTTATCAAGGAGATAAAAAGATAGATTTTCATTAGAAAAATTCTAACTAGTGTCATAGTTATTCTTATATGAATAATGAAGAGAATATTATTAAAGTCAATGATAGCTATATTTATATAGATTAAGTTTATTTCAACTTATAATAAAGTTTAAGAAGAAGTTTAGTATTGAGTTGTTCAAGATTTTATTATTGTACCAATATAGTAACGTATTATCATAATATATATTATAAAAATCTTATGATAATAGTATTTTCTACAATTCTATGTTCATAACAGAGAACAAAAGGTAATTACTCTGTGATATTAATTTTTGATGGATTTTTTCAATGGTGTGAATTTGAAGAAAGTAAAATACCCATAGTAGAAAATAAAATGCTAATAAAAATAAACTTTGTAAATATTTTTAGGACCAATATCTATATAAATTACTTAATAGGAGAATGTTTATCATGTGAGAGCTAATGAGTTTCTAGTTAGTAGTTGGATTCAGTGCAAGTGAGAGTCTATTGGAGTTGGTTCCCTAGAACCAAATGACTTATTAAATTTGATTACTAGAATATTAATAAATATATTAACACATTATTATTGTTCTTATATGTAACATTATTATTAAATTCCATTAGACTATTTGTCACATTAAAAGTTTATATTATATCATAACTATAATGAGAACCTAAAGATGTTATAAAAATATTATTAAAACTTATATACTATGTTCTAGAGAATATATTCCTAAAAAAACAAATATGATGTTCAAATACATGGTTCAAGATAAATTGAGACTTCTTCTCATGAAGTGCACACTTGGTAATCTCTTAAAATGGAGGGTATGAGGACAAACCCACTAATGCGAATTCCTTATGCTATACGTGTAATTGGATATTTATATCTAAAAATGTGTGTATTAGTCATTAAACATGATATTAATGTATATCATGAATCATGTACTTTGATATATGGTAAAAAAAATGAATACATATACTCGTGGTGAAATAGTATACGTTCAGTGTTTCATTAGTGATATAAAATTACATGAATAAATCATGAAAGGATTTTTCCCACATGAGTTAATGGAAGTGTATATCTCTTTAAATTTGATTAAAATAGAAAAATATGATTAAATAAATAGATTTTATAGCTCATAGAAATGTTTATTTTAGAGAGTCAAAGAAAGATAAATGAAGAATATAGTATAATGAACAAAGTATGCACCCTACATGATGAAATATTGTGAAAAGGGATTATAGAACATAGTATCATTTATAAAAAGTTTGTTTTAATTAAGTCATTAACTTATTTATCTATTGGTGACATTTCATGTCTCTTTAAAAGACCCATATCTTTATATGTTATGAAATTGAGAAGAATTTATTTGGGTAACATAATAGGGAATGTTTTGAGAACTGGTATTAGTGGTAAAATTTTGAGGGTTGGAACAACTCCAAGAGTTTTTTTGGAAATAGATCAAGTACTGGGAGGTGTTTATGGTTCTTGAGTGAATATCAGAGGAGGTTCTTGGTAATCCCCTTATCAAATTTTTTTGTAGGTAGACCATTGTGTTGTGACATGTGAGATTCATTCAATGATGAGTGTTGAGAGGGAGATTGTTGTGTTATGATTAAGGAATTCACAAATAAAAATATTCTATATAGATATTGTATAAGGGGAAGACCCATATGTTAAGGGTCATATATACTTATGTGAGGGGTCTAAGGACCCTTATATACTTGTCTTTTTTATTTTCATAGAGGATAACTAGTCACACCATGACCCTTATGTCATTCTGTGATATCTTTTAATAAGGGGTGTATCATGGTGAGGTGTGGGAAGGCCATGCTATGAGAGGGAGTGTTGGGTAACACCACATGAAGAATAAGGAGGCTACATCATGATGGTTTGGGACTCTCTTGAAGAAGGGGAATCATGCCATGACCTATAAGGGTCCCACCATGATGGTTTTAGGAAAGGGTATTGCCTATCTGCCTAGGGTGGTTAACCTATGAACCATAGGGGTTTCACCATGAAAAAGTAAATAAATGAATTTTTTTCCATGATCCCAATTATTATTCCATGACCTTATATTTGGGTGGTTTTTTTGATATGAGGACAACTGATTTTTTAGGGTTTCCCACCTGTGTTTATAATGAGGTTATACTTTGATTGATATCAATTTCAACAAGATCTCCCACCTCTCCTTAGACATTTTATTCCCCAAGTAAATGGAGGTTTTTGGTGGTTATTTTACATTGATTTGAGGTATGTTTTTCTTCTAATCCCCTTATTTCTTATTTCCCTTGGTTATCAAATATTTTAGAGATTATCATCTAGGGTTTTAGCACTAATTCTATAAAATCATGGTGGAATTGGGCATAAATGAATGGTATCTTTCATATAGTGTAAATAGGTTTTCTTGATAGGCCAATTTCACACCATTTATCACTATTTCATTGGAGATGTGTTCAGAGATTTCCAAAAGATTTTGGTATGCCTTTCCTCAAGGTTTCAGTGAGTAAAAGTCACTCAGTGAGGCTTTAGGTAGTTATTATTTTTAGATTAAATTGAATAATAAATTATAATTGGTTATAATTAATTATTAGGATTTTTTGGCTCAATATAGAAGATAATTAGTTTATAAGAGCATGAATAATGATTGGATGAGGTTAGGAGATAACTAATATTGATTAATTAAAATAAATCCAAATGAGGTAGGTGGTCCCTGAACATCTCCCTATGGTATATTCATTGTTTTGTAGCATGTGATATTTGGTATCTCCACTAATAGACGATTGAACTTAATATAAATTATTTTTTTTATAAAATTACATTATATTAAATGATGTGTTATGGTTACCGATCAACTCATGAATACTATGATGATTCCTTGACCATCGATGGTTGAGGGATCAATCATAAATGTGTGCCTTATGACAATGGGACTCGAAAGGGGTATACATGAATTGATCAATCCCTAGAATGTTGGATTTGGTGTCTTAAGACCAACTATTTTTACTATGATTACATGTATATTTTCTTATCGGAATATTAATAAAAAATATTTTTATATATTATTCATTTTTATTCATGACCCTTATGTAATAATGTCTAAGGGTATGTATCACATTTATATAGTCATATAAGTTCCCATATATGATTAGAAACATGAAGTTACATGAGGATGTTATTAAATATAGTTATGTGGTCAGATAAAGTACTATTAGAGGCACCTGATATATAGACTATCAGGTGTGAGTACTCTTAAGCGGATGCACCTTCTTATTAGGAAGATAACACCTGATAATATCCAAGATGAGAGGTTATGATAATAGAACCATCAGTAATAATTCTATATGTTTTTATGTCATCGAATATTTCTATCTACATGCATGGGTAATAGTAATTAGTCTTTAAGATAATTATTAATTCATGTTATAACTCAAGAAATTAGATGTATTTCATAAACCATGATTATAAAATTCATGGATAAGTTGGATACATTGGGTTCATCATGAGTAAAGTTTTATTAATGGATAATTCGAGGAGGTATTTATCAATTCTATATTTATGGTAGTTGAAATCAAAACACATTGATTATAATAGAAGAGTCACATTAAATTCTAGGGACATGGTGTAATAACATGTTTATATCAGATAGTCAAAGAAATATTTATTGAGTACATATGTAAATTAATCAGATGTGAAAAATTATTCATGAGATATTGAGATAAAGGGATTATATTATATAGTGAGAATTCTTATGTGGTTGTCATTATTTTGAAATTAAGTTCTTTTTCTTGGGTAAATTGGCCCATTACTAGACAGTAATCTTAGACTTTAGGAAAACCCACTGAATTCCAATGATAAAGAATCCTTAAGGGTCACACACAATGATTTTTCTCTGATATCAATTAAATTATATTTAAATTTAATTATTGGAATAAATATCATTCTCAAGAACAACAAATAATTTTATTCATGTTTTATTTATTGATAATTTTCCCAAGGTGATAAATAATTTATTATATGAATATTTCATATATATTTATTTTTTTTATTTTTAATATAATATTTATTCTATTTATTGAAAAATAAAATATTTAATAAAATATATTTGCAATTATTCAATAAATACCAAGGGGGATGAATGGACCCAGACCACTCTCATTGATAAATATTAATTTTCTAGTTAGTAAGAATATATTGATCCTTAATCAATATAGAACACTCTATAAAATATTATTATTAATAATATTATTATATGTCATAGGGTTTATTAATGAATATTATATTATTCAAGGGAATGTTCGTAATTATATAATATTTTAACCTAAACCCGATATCTATAAATAAATTTTTATGTTTATTGTGTAGGGTTAATAAAAATTAAAAATTAATAATCCTTTCCCACAAAATACCTCTCTCTTAAATTTTCATCCTCTCCTTCTATAAAGATTGAGATGAACTCCTTCAAGCTTGAAGGATATCAAAGTGATGAACATGAACAATGAAAGATGATTGATTCACCATACTAGAACCTGAAAATAAACCTGTGTCATTCGGAGATAAAAGGAGAATGTGTGGATCACCACTAGAGGGATTCTATATTTGGATCCCTAAAACACAATGAAGGTAATCCAAAAAGGGTCTTTCTGTAAATCAACAACATCATCGGATAAATTATCCTAAGATGAGAAAATTCACTTCTCCATACATAAATAAATTAATTATAAATTTAACATGAAAGATATTCTATTTGGTTTTCATGAAAAACCAATTAAAATTAATATTTGATTTATCACATGCCAATGACACTTTCATTGTTACCAAAATCATAAAGGGGTATCAGAGATATCATTTTTTAAATTCACAATTATTTATTTAATTGTTGATCTATGTGCATAACAGTGGTTATATTTTATCTACTTGAATTTAATGATATCCCAACAATTCAAAATCATTGGTATAGGCTAGGGAACCATTAGAATATCTTATACCAGTGGTTAAAAAAACATTTGGATATAATGATTTTAACAAAGGCCTATACCAATGGTTCTTTAGGAACTGTTCGTTTAGGGTGGAAAAAATTTCATTTTAACAAATGGTTCATGGTGAACCATTGGTATTAAGGCATCCTAATGATTTAGAGCTATTGGTATAGTTATATAAAAATGGTTCTGAATCATTGGGATACATATATACCAATGGTTTACAATTAACTGTTGGTTTAAGGATATACCGGTGGTTATAAAACCATTGGTTTAGACCCCCTATCATTCCAAATCCAACAGCAGAACCACCCTTCCAATAAAACCTGCAAACAAAACACAAAACCCCTATAACGAAATGAAATCATAACATGAAATAAACTAAAATTCAACCTACAGAACCTGAAATCAATTGATAACACAAGAAAAAGAACCTCCAATACATTCAACAGAACATCCTTAAGAAAATGAACCTAAAAAATCCCTAAAGAATGAAAATATAACCTCCACACAAATAGAAACTACAATGAAACGAACTTAACATCATCAAAGATCCATAAACCAATACAAAAATAATGATAAAACAGGAAGTAAGTTGATGCATTTAACTAGGGTTAACACATATAAAAAACATCACATATATTAATTCATAAAAAATAACCAAACATTAAATTTCATAAATAACATTAAAAAATGTAAAAGATTAATCTACCCCTCATCACAATTAGTTTTTTTACCATCATCATAAACCATATCCTCATCCTTGGCCTCAACCTTATCTTGAGCCATGACTTCAACCTTATCCTCACCCTCTTCCTCACCATCTTCCTCACCCTCTTTCTCACCATCATCCTCATCATTTCCCGGAACGTCAACATCCAAACCACCACTTGGACAATTGACCATTTCAATATATAACTTACACAATGTTGAAATATGTTTATCATAGTCCACAATGGTCTTTTATGGATGTGATGGACATAAAAATTCCATCAGTTTCATAAAATCAATGTTTTCCCATTGATTCCATTCTTCCACCGGTATGAATATTGTTTTCCTTTTCTTCCTTAGCCTTAGCCAGTGATGACTGTGCATTAACTTTTTCCAACTTGGTGCTACCTAAATAGGCACCTGATATGGGCCAATACCTTGTTAGGATAATACTCTTCCATGGTTGACAATATACTCTACCATGGTGATCATTTGCTAAAACAAGATGTAAGTGATTATTTGGACCAAATCGTTCAACTTCCTATGAATCAAGAGCCTCTAAACGTAACTATTACAAATATAAATAGAAATTTATGTTATAAAATAAATACTAAAATTTGAAATCCCCATAGTAAAACTTACAATATGTTGCCATGTCAGTTCATTTACCATGATTCATGTAAAGACCCAGAAATTTCAAGTAATTTTTTTAAATACTTTGGAATTTTACGAGTTTGTGGCTTCTGAAGGTGCTCGATTCCAAGGCCTGGTGTGCCCGGAATCAATTTCCAAAGTTTAGCTCGGGTACGTTCAGTAAACGAACGAGTGAGTTTTTATATCTTTTAAACCGGTGTTCAGAATTAAAATCCGAGGGCACCGATAAACACGGAACACCGGTAATTGCTTAAGGGGACATTAACCGCAGTTGCATTTTATGTGGGTTTGAAGTTTCTTTTTGGGGTTCATTTGAGAAGTAAATAAAATTGTTGTACAATTTTATTTAATATCTAGAGAGTTTAATTCCTCCCATGGGTAGTTAAGGGTGGGACCCACAACCACCTAACAACCCAAGGGTGGATGTTAGATAGGTGGGTCCCATACGATCCCCAACCTTTTAATTTCCTATAAACTCATTAAGAACCCCTCTTTAGTTTGGTAACCCTATTTTTTTTATTTTCCAACGCGTATAATTATTGGGGATCTTCCCTCTCCCTTCCTTTAATAAATGGTCAACACGTTATTAAATGTGGTGATTTAATTTTGGGAGTTTCTTTGCATGTGTAATTAAATAATAGTAGAAGACTATTATTTAATTTTGGGGAAGAGATTTCGTTGTGAGAGAGAGATCGAGTGAGATTTTGAGATTTTGGAAGAACGATGGTCTCCAACAAAGAATGATGAAGAACACCGACCTCCGACGAAGAATGATGAAGAACGCCGGTTCCTCAAAGATCGATGACGTGCCACCAATTCTCTTCTCCGTGACAAGAGAGGAGGCACCACTTCCTCCTCGGTGCACTCCGACATCTCCTACGATCCCTTTCCCCGTGACGTCGTCTACCACGACACTGACGTTCGACATTGTTTGTTGAGGTAGTTGATTTTTTATATTTCATTATGTTATCTATACCCTCGGCATAGCATGGAATTGTTGGGTGATGTTTGGAACCACTAACGCGGTGGGTACAGACTAACGAACAAGTCCGAACCCACCTAAACTTTGTTCTTGATGCACGGAATTTTTGGCGACAATGAAGCTGGACCACACTGGCGATTGGAGGCCTTCACAGTGATGTACAAGTCCCGAGGTGACCGTAGGCGCAGACTGGAGCAAAATCAGACCACCAGAATGACTCCGGTGGCCCGTAGAGGCCCCCGGCGGCACGGGCCGCTGGCAGAAGCCCACCGTAGAAGAAGAAGTGGCGGAGAAGAAAACATCCCGCGGCCAGGCGGGATCCAGGGGAGACGCGGCGCCAGGCGCCACGTCCGTGGAATAGAGGGGGGGCACCCCCCCACCCCCCGCTCGGCTCGCTGGCCGAGCCAGCATACCCCCCGGCCAGGCCGGGGTGGGTCACATGGACCGGGACATGCCCTGCCGGGCTGGGCTGTAACCTTCCATGCCAGACCCGGACCCGGGTCGGGTCGACCCGGTTTGGGCCGACCCAGGGGGGTTGGGCCGGGTTGGACCGGGCCCAGACCCCACTTCAGACCGTTTTCGGTCTTTTTCCCATAACATGAGTTACGGATCTCCGATTGATGTACCGTCAGTTGCGTAAGAATCCTTGGATCGAGACGGTCGTTTTGATATATTACACTCGATGTCTTGACAATGTTTGTGTACGAACGGGTTGGTTCGAACCAAAAACCAACCGGGCCCTTGGAGAGGAAACACTTATAAACTAAGGACTAGACGTCCGATTGACGTGCCGTCAAATGTGTTGAATTTCCCTTGATGAGATGGTATTTTTGGCTTAATCCGATTGAGGTTTGGACGCAGATATAGTACGGTCGGGTTGGTTTTAGATTAAAAACCAACCGGGCCCCTAGAACGGAAAAGACAATAACTCTCAGACCGGGTGTCTGATTGACGCACCGTCTATCGCGTTGGGTTTCTTTTGACGAGACAGAACTTTGGGATACATCAAATATGGACTTCGTGACAGTTGATGTATTGACTCTTTTGCTCGAGGAGCGGACCCTCCCGGAATGAAGCATGTTTTTTGCGGGAACCCTAGAGATGGCTGTGACTGCGACGATGACGACTGCACTTGGATCCTCTGTGGGTTCGGTAGTGAGGACGACTGTACATGGACCCTCTGTGGGTTCGGCAGTGACGAAGACCATACTGGGATCCTTTGTGGGTTCGATGACGATGAATACTGTTCTTGTATCCTACGTGGGTCTGGCAGTATTGACCTCTGTACTTGTATCCTGAGTGGGTCTGGCAGAGTAGCTGGTCTTGTATCCTATGTGTGTCTGACAGCTTAGCTGGTCTTGTATCCTATGTTGGTCTGACAGCTTAGATGATTTAGTGGCTACATCTGATCATCTCTATCGCTATAGGAAAGATGTATACCTGTGTGAGTTGAGTCTTGATTTTCAATCATTATCATCGATGTGATTGACTTGCTTTCGTATGTAGACTGAGTTGTGTTTTCCTATGTGGACTGGGTTGTGTTTTCCTGTGCGGAGTGGGTTGTTCTTGGGCTCGAGAGTTGGAGCCGTTTTGTAATTGATGACTTAGGTATATGTATGGGAATATACCTAGGTAAAGTCGGTTGATATTTCGTGATTGTATCTTTCCTTTGTGGTTTATCCTTCGTGGATTTTGAGAGACCTTCGGGGGTCTCGGGGACCCTACTGAGTATCGTATACTCACCCCTACATAGGCTATGCCCGCACTACATTGTGTTTGATGCAGAAAATAGACATCACTGATCGAGGTGGAGGCTTGTGGGGTTGGGCGGTACCCAGAGGTGGACCACTTGGCGGGACGTACACGGGGCGGACGGCCGAAACCGACGAGCTGAGGAGACTATCTATATCCCCCCTTCAAGTTGGATTTCCGGATGATGACTCGGTGTTTCTATTCTAATTACTGCTTTTTTACTTTCCTTTCAGTTGTACTGTACTTTCAATTGGGTTTATATACTGGACCATTTAATTTTCAGCACTTACACTGTACCCATTTATACTTAGTACTAACTTCAATTGTGTACTCTATTGTGTTTTTGTTTACTTTATAAAAGTAAATTCCTTCCCTCTTATTAGGATTTATGCCTTTGGTGCTGGTCGCCAGCCCCTGGGATATGGAAGACGGGCTTGGGGTAGTCACGACACGGGCCCCGAGGATGCATCGTGACAAATTGTTATCAAAGGAGTCGGTTCTACTACAGAACTCATGACTCTGATATTTTCTTTTATGTGAAGAAATAGTGTTAAGATTATTGAGTGTGGTTTTCAGTCCAGGGAGTCCAGTGTTGGTGCGGCGGACGACTTATCCATACACCAGGACCCTGACCTCTGATTTCTGAGTTAGTGCATGAAAACACTGATTGCGTGTGTGTTTCATTTCAAAAAGTTTTCTTTGTGATTACTTTGTGCCAGCTCACTAGGTATACTGTTTGACCGTGGCACAACTGTTTCTTTTCAGTATGGCCCCACGAAGGCAGCATGCTAGGGTTCCTAGTTACGTGTGGGATGGAAGCCCACCGAGCGACGAGGCCTCGGTGTAGGGCCCCATTACAGTGGAGGCACCAGCGGTATCTCTATCTGCTGGGCCACCGATACGGCCAGCCCCAGCAGTGGAGAGTGCACACATCCTGAGTGCACTGCATGATATTTTGCGACAGAGGTCGCCCAGGTTCCGTGGAGAGACAGACCCTTAGGTTGATGAGGATTGGCTGGAGGCAATTGTCTGAGTCTTCAGATTGGTAGGGACACCAGCAGATCTTATGGTGATCCTTGCCATGAGTCTCTTGCACGTAGTAGTAGGTAGATGGTGGAGTGTGACGCTCCAGGTGCATGACAATGCATCTCTACTATGGACTGACTTCGAGAGCCTCTTTCTCTTGGAGTTCGTTCCAGCCACCCTCCGTGCAGTGCATATCCAGGAGTTACTATAGCTGCGGTAGGGCATCATGACAGTGTCCCAGTACTCGATGAGGTTTACCGACCTCTCGCGCTACTCCACGGACATGGTATGGGACCCATTCTTTCGGGCCCAGACCTTTGAGTAGGGACTAAGGCATGAGATCTAGGCTTCGATGATCTCCATCAGCATTACGACGTAGGCAGGAGTACTTGAGCAAGCCCTTCTTGTGGAGATCTTCATTGCTGAGCCTACGCCAGCAGTGAGGCCTACTGCAGGGTGACACGTATCAGAGTCTTCTACTGCTGGAAGTAGACAGATGTCATAGAGGACCAAGAGGACCAGGCCATCAGGTGGGAGACCTTAGGATACTAGTTCGGAGGTGCGGGGAACACGCAACAGAGCCAGTCATACGAGAGGTAGGTAGTGCTATGCATGCGACAGGTAGGGCCACAAGGCTCGTGACTGCCTGACCCTCCATGCAGAGGAGCAACAGATGGTTGAGGGAACACCCAGGAAGAGGTAGAGGTTCGACCGTAGCGGTACACAGTGAGCTGGAAGACGAGGTAGAGGAGCTAGCCAAGCAGCAGGTGGTGGACGACGCTTCGAGGCTCTACCACACCCACCACCAGGAGGACCACTCCGACTGGAGGGAATGGCTGGACAGGGGAGAGCGCAGCTTTAGGCAGCTGAGGCCTATTACCATAGAGCTCCGGGAGCAGACGGGTAGGAGTGGGACTAGCACCAGGCATGGAGACTTTTGTTCATGATGCTACTAGCTTTGTTTTTGTCATTGTTTGTGGATGCTTTGTGTCTTTGTACTTTGAGATGCAGTATTAAAAGACACTTGTTCTTGTGACGTCTGCTTCCTTGTCCTTTTTATGTGGTTGATACTGAGAGGTTCCGGTTAAAACCATTGGCTTGACCCTCAATTTCGAGATTCCTACTAGAGGAGACCTAGTAACCACACACTGCTGCCATCAGTGTGACTCGACCCTTGGAGGCGAGAGTAACAATTGGATATCTTGGTAGTAGCGTCGAGGCCTTACGACGTCATCCATGGCATGAAATAGTACCGTTCATGTCAGGATTGACTGTATTAGGCAAAGAACGTATTTCATCCAGGGGATGAGATTAGATTTCTCTTTTCGGCAAAGGAGAAATCTAAGAAGCTCTTGTAGGACGTAAGCAAAAAGTGGTGTATTCGAGTTCTTTGCAATGGATAGTCACACCCATGGTTCGTTGAGCGAACGGTTTACGGTCTACTCTAATCTCAAAAGTCTCAGGTGTGTTTTCTCATAGAAGTACCTGAACCTGAGACAACGTCGATGGCTCGAGTTCCTGCAGGATTATGACTTTGAAATTGTCTATACTCCTGGGAAGGGGAACATTGGGGATGATGCTCTCAGGAGGAGATCAGGAATTCAGCTGCTTGGAGAGGTGACAAAGCAGTTAGCCGCTTTGCAGATATCCTTCGTGGATAGAGATGGGGAATCCTATATTCAGTCCCTCATAGTCACTCCTCCACCAATTTAGTAGGTCAGAGAGGCACAACGTGGGGACGTTGACTGTGAGGTGTGACGTGCTCAGATATCCTCAGGGCTGGCACCTGATGGATTTTCTGAAGGCAAGGAGCACGTCATCCTCTTCAGGGGACGTACCATGGTACCCGTTGCACTATAGGAGGAGGTGCTGAGGGAGTTCCACACTTCCCCTCTAGCAGTACATCCTGGAGTAGCGAAGATGTACCAGGACCTCCGACGACAGCACTGATGGCCGGGTATGAAAAAGGTTGTGGCAGAGTTTGTTTCTCGGTGCCCCACTTGTCAGCAAGTGAAGGCATAACATTAGGTACCTGCAGGCTTGGTACAACCCTTAGAGGTCTTAGAGTGGAAGTGGGATGTGATATCCATGGATTTTGTGACGGGGCTTCCACGTACTTCCAGAGGAAACGACTCCTTCTGGATGATCATAGACTAACTCACCAATTCGGCCCACTTCTTAACGATCAGAGAGAAAGGATCAGTATAGTGCTTGGGACGCCTCTACATTAAGGAGACCGTATGGATTCATGGTGTGCCAGCATCTATCGTCTCTGATCGAGATGGTTTCTTTACTTCCCAGCTTTAGAAGGGGTTACAAGAGGCTTTTGGGACGCAGCTACACCTGATCACTGCCTTTCACCCTCAGACGGATGTCCAGACAGAGAGTACCATTCAAACACTCGAGGACATGCTCCGTGCATGGGTCCTTGACTTTTGTCGCACCTGGGATTATCACCTACCCTTTGTGGAGTTTGCTTACAACAACAACAAGCACTCCACGATCAGGATGGCACCATACGTGGCATTGTACGGAGGACCTTGTAGATCACCTCTGTGTTGGACTTACCCTGGCGAGTCAGCACTCGTAGGGCCAGAGATGGTTCAGGCTACGATGAAGAAGGTGTAGATCATCCATGAGTGGATAAGGACTGCACAAAGCAGAAATAATTCCTATGCTGATAGGAGGTAGAGACCACTGGATTTCGAGGATGGCGACCACGTTTTCATACGGGTCTCACCTCGACGTGGATTACAGATATTTGGATGGGGCGGAAAGTTATCTCCGTGCTTCATCGGACCATTCCAAGTCCTCAGCAGGGTAGGCGAGGTGGCTTACCGCCTGGCCCTTCCACCTCAGTTGCACTAGGTGCACAACGTCTTCCACGTATCTTAGCTGAGGATTTACGTGCATGACCTGACACATATCATCGGCCACATGGATCTGGACATCGATGACGGGGTGAATTTTGTGGAGGTCCCAATGGAGATTGAGGATCAATAGGAGCGGGTCCTACATGGACGGTCGATTCCTCTGGTGCGCATTCGTTGGCAGCACAGGAATCTCAAGGAGAGCACATGGGAGCGGGAGGCTCAGATGTGTGCTCAGTACCCTCATTTGTTTCCCTAGTTTATGATGTAGCTTTACAGGGGCGTAAATCCGTGAGGTGGGAGTAATTTAAAGACCATGAAATTTCAAGGAATTATTTTAAATACTTTGGAATTTTACGAGTCTATGGCTTTTGACGGCGCTTGATTCTGAGGCTCGGTGTTCCCGAAAACAATTTCTGAAGTTTACCTCAGGTAAATTCTGTAAACGAATGAGTGGGTTTTTCTAAATTTTGAACAGGTGTTCGGAATTAAAATCAGAGGGCACCGATGAACTCGCATCGCTGGTTATTGCTTAAGGGGACATTTACCGCAGTTCCGTTTTATGTGGGTTTGAAGTTTTTTTTGGGGTTCATTTGAGAAGTAAATAAATTTTTTGAAAAATTTTATTTTATATCTAGAGAGGTTAATTCCTCCCATGGGTAGTTAAGGGTGGGACCCACTGACACCTAACTACCCAAGGGTGGATGTTAGATAGGTGGGGCCCACACGAGCCCCAACCTTTTAATTTCCCTAAACTTATTAAAAACCCCTCTTTAGTTTTGAAACCCCCTTTTTTTTATTTTCCAATGCATATAATTAATGGGGATCTTCCCTCTCCCTTCCTTTATTCAATGGTCAACACGTTATTAAATGTGGTGATTTAATTTTTGAGTTTTTTGCATGTGTAATTAAATAATAGGAGAAGCCTATTATAAAATTTTGGGGAAGGGGTTTCGTTGTGCGAGAGAGATCGGGAGAGCTTTTCAGTTTTTGGAAGAATTTCGGTCTCCGACGAAGAACAACGAAGAACGTTGGCCTCCGACAAAGAACGATGAAGAATGATGATTCCTCGAAGATCGACAACGCGACACCAATTCTCTTCTCCATGACAATATAGAAGACACTGCTTCCTCCTCGGCACACTTCGAAATCGCCTACGATCCCATTCCCCGTGACGCCGTCTACCATGACGCCGACGTTTGACATCATTTGTTGAGGTTGGGGATTTTGTATATTTAATTATGTAATCTATACCCTCAGCATGGTGTGGAATTGTTGGGTGATTTTTTTAACCACTAACACGGTGGGTACGGACTAACGAACAAGTCCAAACCCACCACTACTTTGTTCTTGATGCACAGAATTTTTGGCGACAATGAAGTGGGACCGTAATGGGGATTGGAGTCCTTCGCAGTGACGTACGGGTCCGGAGGCAACCACCGACACAGACGGGAGCAAAATCAGACCACCGAAATGACTCCGGTGGCCCGCGGAAGCCCCCGAAAGCACGGGTCGCCGGCGGCTGGAGGTGGCGGCTGGCACCGGCCGCCCGCCCAGAGGCGGAGGCGCCCCGGCGTGCCACTGGAAGAAGCCGCGACAGCGAGGGTAGGATCCCACGGCCGCACGGGATCCAGGGGAGACGCGATGCCAGGCGCCGCGTCCGCGGAACAGAGCCCCCTGCTTGGGACGCTTCCTGAGCCAGGGTACCCCCGACTGGGCCAGGGCAGGTCACGCGGACCGGGCCGCGCCCTTCCGGGCCGACCTAGGGGGGTTGGGCCGGGTTGGACCGGGCCTAGACCCCCTAATTCGGACCATTTTCGGTCTTTTTCCCATAACTTGTGATACAGAACTCTGATCGACGCATCTTCAGTTGCGTAGGAATCCTTGGATCGAGACAGTAGTTTTCGTATATTTCACTCGAGGTTTTGGAAATGTTTGTGTATGGCTAGGTTGGTTCGAACCCGAAACCAACAGGGCCCTTGGAGTAGAAACGTTTATAACTTAAGGATCAAACGTCCGATTGACGTGTCATAAACTACATTAAATTCATCTTGATGAGAAGGTCCTTTTGGATTACTCCTCTTGAGGTTTGGACACAGCTGGAGTATGGTCGGGTTGGTTTTAGCTTAAAAACCAACCAGGCCCCTGGAACGGAAAAGCTAATAACTCTCAGACCGGGCGTCCGATTGACGCACCGTCTGTTGCGTTGGGTTTCTTTTGACGAGACAAAACTTTGGGATAAATCAACTCTGGACTTCGTGATAGTTTATGTATCGACTCTTTTTCATGAGGAGTAGACCCTCCCGGAATCGATCATGTTGTGTGCGGGAACCCTAGAGCTGGCTGCGACTGCGGTGATGACGACTGCAGTTGGATCCTCCGTGGGTTCGGCAACGAGGATGACTGTAGTTGGATCCTCCATGGGTTCATCAGTGATGATGAACGTACTGGGATCCTTTGTGGGTTTGACGGTGATGACTACTGTTCTTGTATCCTACGTGGGTCTGGCAGTATTGACCTCTGTACTTGTATCCTGAGTGGGTCTGGCAGAGTAGCTAGTCTTGTATCCTATGTGGGTCAGACAGCTTAGCTGGTCTTGTATCCTATGTGGGTTCGATAGCTTAGATGATTCAGTGGATACATATGCTCATATCTATCACTATACGAAAGATGTATACCTGTGTGAGTTTAGTCTTGATTTTCAATCATTATCATCGATGTGATTGACTTTCTTTCCTGTGTGGACTGGGTTGTGTTTTCTTGTGTGGACTGGGCTGTGTTTTCCTATGTAGATTGGGTTGTTCTTGGGCTCGAGAGTTAGAGAAGTTTTGTAATTGATGACTTAGGTATATGTGTGGGCATATACCGAAGTAATGTCGGCTGATACTTATTGATTGTATCTTTCTTTTTTTGTTTATCCTTCGTGGATTCTGAGAGACCATCAGGGGTCTCGGGGTCCCTAGTGAGTATCTTATACTCACCCCTACATGGGCTATGCCCTCACTACATTGTGTTGGATTCAGATGACGTACGACACTGATCGAGGTGGAGGCTTGTGGAGCTGGGCGATACCCGGAGGTGGACCACTTGGCGAGACGTACACGGAGCAGACGGCCGGACCCAAGGAGATGAGGAGACTATCTATATCCACCATTCAGGTGGGATTTATGGATGACGACTCGGTGTTTCAATTCTACTTACTGTTGTTGTACTTTCCTTTCAGTTGTACTGTACTTTCAGTTGGGTTTGTATACTGGCCCATTTAATTTTCAGCACATACCTTGTACCCAGTTATACTTATTACTTACTTCACTTGCGTACTCTGTTGTGTTTTTGTTTACTTTATAAAAGGCAATGCCTTCCATCTTATTGTTATTTACGCCTTTGGTTCTAGTCTTCATCCCCTGGCCTATGGATGGTGGCCTTGGGGTAGTCACGACACAGGCCCCGAGGACGGGTCGTGACACTTCCAATTTTTTTTTCTACTGGAGAAAAATAATTTTTCTCAAGACACACATCCTTCAATATTCAAAACCTCCAAATACAATAACATTGAATTCAGAAAGCCATAATTTAAAATAGGTTACTAAAAATTAATTTCATAACTAAAATAAAATGGATATTAGTTATAAATGATGCTGAAAATAAAAACATAAGGTATAAGAATTATAACTGAGTATCAATGAATGATTTATCAATATATATAACATATATATAAGTGAATAGGTCATAAAAATAATAAATAATAATGTGGATGTGTGATCACTATAATTAATGATTATATGAACAGGTATTACAACAATAATGCTTAACTACTATACAATAAATAATTAAAAGTTAGATAAATTACAATATAAAAATCTTCATTTTTAATTAATTATCCTTTTAAATAGCATGAAATTTTATTTTATTTTATATTATATTATTTATTCATTAATAATGTTATGTAAGGGTAAAAAAGTCAATTAAGGATAAAATAATGTTAAGTAAGGTTCAATGAATGTTAAGGTTTAAAAGAAAGTTAAGTAAGGGTAAAATAGAGATAAGTTATGGTAAAAAAAGTTAAATAAGGGTAAACTAATGAAAAGTAAGGGTAAACTAAATTTAATTAAAAGGGAACTAAAGTTATGTAATGGTTAACTAAATTTAATTAAGTGGAATCAATGTTAGGTTGAGGTGAGACAAAATTAAGCAAGGGAAAAAAGTTAATCAAAGGAATAACAAAGTTAAGTAAGGGTAAATAAAATCAAAGTAAAGGTATAGTAAAGTTAAGTGTGGGTAAAATAAAGGTAGGTAAGGGTCAAATAAAGCTAGGTGTGGGTAAACTAAAGTAAACTAAGGGTAAAATAAATTCAATTATGGGTAAATTAAATCTAAATTAGGGTAAAATAATGTTAAGTTAGTATTATCTAATGTTAAGTAAGGGTAAAACAAAGTTAATTAAGAGTAAAAGCAAGGTAGTTAAGGGTAAAATAAAGATAATTAATTGTAAAATAAGGCAATTAATGGTAAGATTATGTTAAATAAGGGATAAAAAAGATAATTAATGGTAAAATAAATCTATGGGTAAACCATAGTTAAGTAAAGGTAATCTAATGTTAAGTAAGAGTAAAATAAAGTTATGTAAGGGTGAAACAAAGTTAAGTAAGTGCATAATAGTGTTAATTAAAGGTAAAAATAAAGCTAAGTTAGGGAAAAATAAATCTATGTAAGGGAAAACTAATTTTATATGAGGATAAACTAAAGTTGAGTAACGGTAAAACAAGGGGTGGGATATATAGAATCTTAAATTACAGAATATTTTTATAATTTTTTCAATGGGTGGTCTATATAGAATCTTTATTTACTTTATAGTATCATTAAATGGTTATTAGTGTGTGGGATGAGTGTTCCTCTACCATGGGTATTTTCTATCTAGGATTATTACCATGTGATGTGATTTAAGTATTTGATGGAATTATATCCTTCAAAAATATGGTGTTTTAAGTATATTTTGTTTAAAATGATCATATATTCAAGTGTGAAATTTGATGTTTTAAAATAACATATGACTGATTCTGTGTTCCAATTGTTCTATACCACATAGATCATGTTCGATCCAAGCTTCCTAAGGGTGGTTCTCATTCGATTCTTGGTCGTTTAGAGTGCCGATGGTTGCAGATCGAAGCTCTGAGTAAGGCTAATCCGATCCTTGCTTCTATTTTTGGTTTAGGGTTTGTATCTTCTCTCCCTCTTGTTCCGAAGCTCTAAAACCCTATCTTTTGGGTGAGTTATAGGTTGAAGCTCCAAAAGTTGGCTTGATCGAGTTCAAAGGACTCGATTGAGAGTGCGTTCAATAGTGGTTTCTAGGTAGGTGGTCTACAAGATATATCCCATGGTTATTTGGGTATTTGTGCATATTTAGTTGTGTTCTTTGTTCCCCATGGTTATGTTTCGAATGACCTTGGAATGTTTTGTAATAATGATGTTTAAAATGACTAATGGGAACCCTCACGATCCCCGTGGTATGTGATGGGATGGACTTGACCTAATTTAGGGCCATCCATGGGATGTGACAGCTTTTCCCGGGTTTAGGGATTGTTATTAAACAAGTGGCCTTGTTGTAGTGAATTGTAGAGCCCATGAAAAACATGTTGGCATGAATGGTTTTATAATGGAAATGATGAATATTTTAAATGGATTAATGCGTAAAATAATTAAAGACCATAATGGATAGGTTATGGGATTAGTGCTAATTTCTTAGTGAGTTAGGCATAACATATGGGAATTGGGTGAATGGTTAAATGATGTGAAATGGTAATGTGTTAATGGGTTAAGGCATGATATGGATTCCCATGTGGGGTGTTTTGAATAGTGTTTCCTAAGGGCATTGGTTTGGATGGTTGATGGTTACATATATATATATAAGCATGTGCACATGGATTCATAGATTGGGGTATGACTTGATGATCTACTCCCACAGGTTGAGCTAATACTGACGTTCTAAACTCCACCCTAAATGCATGGGTTAGGAAAGGGGACTGAGGGTCTATTCTCTTAACAGTTGCATCCACCTGGACTATGACTTTGAGGTGAGGATATGGTTACTATGAGGGAGTTAGTCCTAGTGAGATATTATAATGATGTGTTCACCCTCTTGCACGTGATTGTTGGCCTTAGACCCATGTAACATAATGTATGTTATTAATCCATGGAAATGTGATGAGAATGTGAGTGATGATATTTGGATTGTAATGAATGGTAATGGAAGTGGCAGCAGCTTTGGCTCAAAAATTGTCTAATGTAACCTAAATTAATTAATTAGAAATTATAATTCATTTTCCTTTTTCATGCACTACGTGTTTATATCAGATATTTTGTAGACACCGTTGGTAGTGGCCTACTGAGTTGTACTCACCCCTTGCTCGGGCTGCCGTTGGGTACCTGAGCAGACTTCATTATTACAGGTCAGAAGAAGGGAAAGGGTCTTTGCTAGATAGTTGAGTGGACATGGGTATCACTTGGTGGAGGATCCGGACTTGGAGTCGGGACAGTTTTGTGGATTTTGGTTGTTGTCTTTATTTTGGGCATTTGTTCACCATTTCACTTATAGTATGACATGAAATATTTATTATTGGAAATGGTTGTTGTACGTCTTCCTTGTTTTTTGGATATTGTTTCCGCTATTTGGTTTATTTCTGTTGTGGCTTACTCTGATAAAAAGGGGGTATAGTTTCCCCACTTGACTCCATAGATCCCCACTGCTAATTGGCAACCTTTGGCATATGGGGAGGCACAATTAAGGTCATGTAACCACCCGGATCAGAGCACCGGTTTAGTGGCATCTGGGTTGGGGACGTTACAATTTTAATTATTAAATAATGATAAATATAAATGAGATTAGTGAATATAAAAAAAATCTATTTTCTTATAAAAATTGTTTTTAACGGTATATCACAATTTTATAAAAAATTTATAATTATAAATTAAATATTTCTAATTAATAAATGTAAATTTTATTTCTGGATCATAAATTGAAATATTTTTTTCAGACATGTTTTTGGAATTTTCCAAATAACTATTTTTTAGGGATTAGTGAAAATATTGTTTTTATAAAAAATGTGACTCATCAGACATAAAAATATAATATGCATTAAATAAAAATTAAAACCCCACTCAATTAATAAAAAAATTATTCATGATAAAAAAATTTAAAATTTAAAATAATTATTTTAAATATAAATCCAATGTCGTATAATTTCAAAATTCATTATTATTTTAATTCATTAAAAACCATCTCCATTTTTTTGATTCCTATTATTTAATGTGTGATTATTTTTAAGAATTCCTCTAATGTATAGAATAATTAATTATTTTTTTGATAGGTCAATTTTTATATTAGAATTAATATCCATGATATATTTATATTGTGTATAAATTTAAAGAATAAAACCTTTTCCTCAAAATACTTTATTATATGATTAAGTGTGTTTTTTTAAAATGTAACATTTCAGATCAATGAAAATATTATTTTTAAAAATGATTTTTAAATTTTAAACAATTATCATAAAATCATCTAAATGGTTAAAAAATATTAGATTCTAACAAAAATATTTTCAATGGTTAAAATTTTATTATATAGGTAAATGCTATTTATGGAATTTTTTTTATGAAATCCCTAAAAGAATCACTATATTCACAAAAGGAGTGGTTGAGGTGGTTTTAAAGCCACTCATAATTTACCAACCTATTAATTATATTTTTTCTCTATTGAACCTTGAATATAATAATTACATTATTAAAAATGTAACAGGAACACCATCAACTACACTTCCATACTCATATAATAGTGTAACACTAATACAATAAAAAGACTCTCCATACATTAAATTTTTACCTGAAACATTGGAAATTTTCTACTGTTATAACCCAATATAATTTCTAAATGTTCACTGTTATATAACAGAATTCCTTCATTTGGAAGGGGAATTCCTAGGAAAATTCATGTACCTGACATGAATATTATCAACTACATATTTTCTTTTCATTATTTCCAAAATTAAAATTTATTATTTCCAAAAAAATATAGTATCATTATTATAAATTAAATATTTAATTATATTTTATATTGGACAAAATCACAATCTTATTCCATTTCCCATCCATTAATAAAAATGAAATCATATTTCATTTGAACTTGCACACTACCACCTCTATAAAATGACACTTTCCACTTACCATAATCACCCCTCAAGGAAAATAATAAGTTTTTATTCCTGAATAAAATAATTTTTATGTAATATAATCATGGATATTGAATGTAAAATGATTATATACCATCATTAAGTTATTTTTTTGGAGGAATGGGATAATTAATTGTGAGTTTTGGTGGAATACCTCCTCAACGAGTGGAAAATTTCCATTGTTATCAAACCAAACATGGGATATTATAATAATTATTTTAATTGAGATGTATAATATATATTAATTTTTTTATAGAATTAAAATTAAAATTATATAATTTTATATCCTTATTCATTTAAAAATTATAACAATATCTTGTTTTGTTTAGTTTTTTATATATGTTTAAATGATATAGTAATGCATTTACAGTGATTGATTAATGCATGTAATATAATGGTATAATCATATAATAAAAATAATTCATTAATATATTTTAAATGAAATTGCCTAGGAAAACCTAACACATCAATTGATATATCTCACTATAAGGGAGCAGGCACACATCATCGATTGCTAATGGATTTAAACTCATGGGGATGATATATATGGAAGTTGGGGGAGACTATACCCTCTTGTTAAACTGAAGATATAGTTAAAAATAACCAAACTCATACACATGGGTGAAAATTCAAGTATACATATAAAATAACTAAAATAGAAGTACAATAGAATAAATGAAATGTGGAATACAATCATATAGGCTCAAATCATGTGATTCATACCATAGTAGATGAGCCAATAGGAAGAATAAGAATAAAAAATAAATAATAAATACAATAGGCTCTACTATCAACACCGAGCCAAACCTGATACACAGTCTCAATAATGATTAAGTAGTGCTGGCCCAATCTAGATACTCCACATGAGATGCACCGCTCGATAAAGAAACACTAGGCCTCAACCCCTTGCATTACACAACCTATGATCCATCATAAAATTAGGCATTATATTTTTATGTAAAATGAGGCCCACATACATGAGGTGAGAAATAAATCCATGTAGAATAACCCAAAAATTGGACCTATAATATTTTGTCATAATAAGTGCATGAACACATGAAATGGACACAGTAAAAAAAATCTAATTTCAACTGAAGTTAATAAAAAAACCACATAAAAAAGGGGAACAATACATAAATAAAAAACTAACCACTTTTTCTATCCTAAAAATAAAGGTACATATTCTCCCACTATGCACCCTTCAATAGGATTTTCAGTAGATGGATCACTTATCCAAACAACTACTAGTGAGTCCAATATCACTACACAAGTGAACGAAGATTCCATGACATAAAATGAATGAATACTAGACCCATTGGAATGATTGTAGTGACCCTCACCCAAATAATCATGGAGATCATTTCACTCTACTTTACATTATCATATGATTCAAGGATTCAAATCCTGAAAAACCAATTAGTTTATTAGTATTGGTAAACTATATTTAGAAATGAGAAATTCATTATATTCAAATATACAAATTACAACATAATGTTTTTTCTTCGTATTTCCAAAATATCATTATTTCATATATAATATCTCTACAAATCATTCATTATAAACATCATGGAATCCCTGATAAAATAAAAATAATGGTGATCTAAAATTTTCCATTAGGGTATTGAATATTCAATATGGAATAGTAAATAACAGAACAAAAATTCCACTTAAAAAACATGACTATGGAATTGATAAATAATAATCAATATGGAATGGAAAATAACTAAACAAATCTATTTAATCAATAAGATAATAATAAAATTTATGCATTGATTACGACATAAAAAATATCAAGGATAATAAAAATTGAATTTTGAATAGTGAAAATGTTTACTTATTGATTTTCATGTTTCATTGGATCATGATAACATGTACATAAATATCTATCCTTAATATAGATTAAACCATGTTGGGCAATACCCCATCTAATTGGAGCCAAGAAAATTCATAATTTAGTAACTATCACGATTTATAGTACATATAGTATATAACGATTCGTTTCAAATTTAACGATTTTGTAGACAAACGATTTCATCACATGAAAATAGTGATGTATTAGGGGATCAGATCAATCAATACAAAACCTATGTATTACATTATCAAATAAATCTAATTATATAAAATAACTGATATAATTCATAAACAATTTCACTTTAAAAATATCCTTATTTAGTAAATCATAAATGTTTATTGATATTTCGTTAGTTGATCAAATAAAACTCAACGTAAACATTGTATGTAGAAATGGTATAGTGTTTATTCAGTAATCATTTCGATGATAAATGATATGGATTCTTATGGGATATTTAATGTTCAATGATCATAGGAATGTGAATGACTCAAAGGGAAGTTAATGACTATGAAAATGATTCAAGTAAGTGAATGTAAATATTATCTATGTTTATAGCAATCATTATCAATACAGAGGAATAATAAAGATGGTATCAATAATATTTATACCAATAAGTGTAATAAAAAATGATTTTTTCATTGTTAATATAAATACCATATAAATATATTTAAAAAATATCATGAGAAAATATCATTTTTATTTCCATTTTTTAAAATATTTTTTTTGACAATCACATTTAATAAGATAATAATTAAAAAAAAAAACTATAAACTTCAAAATGAAGAAATAATGAAATTAAATTAATGATCTTTGGTAATGATATACAATTTGTAGAAATAATGAAGCATTATTTTTCCACTATTAAAAATGTATGAATGTTTATTTTTTATAAAGTTATAAAATATTCCCATTATATTTTCGGTAGATGAGAAACATGATTCTTTAAAATAAAAAAATATTACCTAGAAAAAAATGTTAATGATTTATTTTTTTTGGAAAATTCATTGATAAATAATTTTTTAATTGTATATAACTATTATTGAAATCATTTTTAGAAGACATGGTTTTAGAAGAAAATATATGTTTGAACAACGAGAGAAGTGATTGTGGTTTTTCAGAAAAACATTCTCATAAAATTTTATGTACCAATAAGTGTAAAAATTTGTAATATTGATTGAATGAAATCATTCATAACCACATGAAAATAAAATTAAATGGATTGTTATGAAATTATCAAATAATTACCTGCAATGTGAATTCATGTTTAAAAAATCCTGAAAATATGAGATTGTGATGTAGACCCTTTCAGGGATCGTAAATTAGAATATATAATCAACCAATGAATTGATTTTCTTTATAAATTTTAAATCAACATAACAATTTTAAACTATAAAATATATATTCAAGCTTTATTACACACATAATCATTGAATTTTAATGACAATAGGTAGAGAATTAATCATCTACATGGATTAAAACACTTTTCTCCCACATATTTCTCCTCTTCCCATAGTTCTTCTAGTGTCGGCTAGGTCAGCATCAGTTGATCTTGGGATTTGGGGGACCAAGGGTGGATATTCTCATTCTCCACTGTCTTCTTTCAAAGGAGTGTGGGTGCATCCCCCTCTGCCCTGTTCTTGTAGTTTCGGAAGTGACTTTTGATGAGGTAGCAAAAAATTTCTAGTGGACCCTAATCGATAGATTTGGCACTGAAAAACCTCTAATATCGCGGGTCTAGGAATTCGTCATATGGCAGGGTCTCAACTTCTTGGACAAAGTGTCTATCTTAGATTAGAAAGCGTTATGTATAATCCGAGCCTCCATGTTGGATTTTGTTGAATCATTGAGGAGTTCTCTTTGGGTGGGACGTTGGAACTTCTTCCTCTCCCCTTCGTTAATGGATGCTCACTCAGGGAGGGAGAGCCCTCTTGCAGTGGTCTGGATCACCATACTCGGGCTCCCTCTACCCCCGATGGAAGAATCATTCCGAAGGAGATTGGGGATTATTTGGGGTCATACCAGTGTGCAAATATTGATAATAATTGTATAGGGGAGTGGTTGGTTTCTTGGATCTTTGTCGAAATAGACTATTATCTCCCAATTCTGGAACAGATAGTTCTCAGGATCACGGGGGTGTAGGACCATCACTAGGCTTTCTTCTACCGAGACTATCCATAGTTCTGCTTGTTTTGTCATGTCTCGTGGAATTCTATTCAAGTTTCCATAGTGTCTCAGGGAACGTTCAGAATCTGCACAATTTTGGTCGGAATCCCCTAGATACACCTCAGATCATAGATCAGGGAAAAGGGGCGGTCTTTTATACCTATACTTATATTGGGCACCTTCCTGGTTGGCGCACCGGGTAATTCCTCCTCAATTGGAGCATCACACAGTTTTCTCCTTTAATGTTGTGTTTTAATGCGTTCCAAGACCATGTGAATTAATTCATGTGGGGAAACTCATTTGACACTGTGACATTATTTGACACTGATTATTTTCCTATATACGGAGGCAAAGGCAAGGCATTTCAACATCACCAGTAGCAACAACACCGAGAGAAAATCCCATTTGTTGATCACCTTTCTTCGACGATCATCTTTCATGCTCTCCACCTTTCGATTCACACTTTTATTCATGAGTATTTATTTTGAGATCCCTTCCATTTTGGGGAGTCTCTATCGGGTACTTATTAATATCAGTAGATCCCTCTTTCTAGACTAGGTCCCGTGGTTTTTCCCTTTTGGGTTTTCCACGTAAAAATTTTCGGTGTCAAATTAATTTTCTGCACATTTAATTTTGTCGTTGCGCATCCGCTTCTATTTGGGGGGAAAAGATTCAATTTCCACTGCGCGTTCACTTTTTCTTTGTTTGCACATTTGTCACATTCCCGTATTTCCCATAATATGTTATCAGAGGGAGGTTCTTTTCTTTCCATATTTATTATGGAGGCCAACTACAGTCGGATGATTTTTTTTAAATGGTACCAACTACCATATGTGGTGACTTAAAATGAAGGATCTTATTTTTGTCAAGTGAATGCGTCTTCCCGTGTTTAGTACCCAGAAGCCAGAGAGGATGTCAGACAAAGAATGGTTATTTGAGCATGAGATGTTTTGTGGATTCATTCGCCAATGGGTTGAAGACAACGTGATGGACCACATTGTCAACATCTCTCACTCCTGAACTTTTTGGGAAATGCTTGAGACAAACTACGCTTCGAGGACAGGAAACAATAAAATGTTTCTTCTTAAAAAAATGATGAAATTGAGGTACAGAAAAGGTACAACTCTTTTTGAATACTTATGTGAATATCAACGATGTTTTGTTTAGTTTTATGGCATGGGTATCAATTTTGAAGATGAGATTTTATCTCTTTTGCTGCTTAACACTTTACCCGATTCATGGGAAAATTTACGTGTTACTCTAACTGGTTCTACACTAATGGTGCTATGACATTTTTTTTTGTTAAGTCTGGTTTTTTAAATGAAGAGGTCAGGAGACACACTCAGGAGAAATCTTCTTCCGAGATTTTGGTCACATAGAACTGGGGAAAACTAGGATCTGGGGAAAAGCAGTCGAGATAAGAGCAGAGGCAGAAGCAAATCTAGACCGAAGTAGAGAGATTTTGAATGTCATGATTATGGTAAGAAGGGGCATGTTAAGAAGTTTTTTTATCAGCTAAAAATAGAGAATATAATGAAGTAAAATGCACAGATGAAAATGGATATGGAGATGATCATGTCGCCACCGCTACAGCGGTGATCATGTTATGGATTATGACTCCATTAACATTGCTTCTAATGATTCTTGCTGGGTTGTTGACAGTGGTGCCTATTTTCATGTGACATTGATGAAGGAGTTCTTTACATATTATAGCCTAGCTAATTTTGGGATTTTGAAGACGGGAAATGATGGTCATGCTAACATTTTAGGCATCAAGACTGTCTGATTAAAGATCAGTAAAGGAAGTAAGATGATTTTGAAGAATCTTTGACATTCACACGAGTTTCATTTGAATCTTATCTCTACTAGTGTTCTTAATGATGAAGGGTTTATCAGCACTTTTGGCGATTTCCAATGGAAGCTTTCCAAGCGATATTTGATCGTGGCTCAAGGGAAGAAGCAATCAAGTTTGTACTTGACTAGAGCTTCTATTTCTTGTGATACTTCTTACATTGTTGAGTGTAGTGTTTCATCCAAGTTGTGGCATAAGAGACTCAGTCACATCAGTGGGAAAGGTCTTGGTTGTTTGGCCAAGAGAAATCTTCTTCCAGATTTTATGAGTGTCAAATTGGACACATGTGATCATTGCATGGCTGGGAAACAAAGTAGAGTGAGTTTCAACAGTCATCCTCCACACAGGAAGTCATAGGTACTCGAATTGGTAAATTATGCTGTTTTTGGTCCTTTGAAATAAAAGACCTTTATTGGAGGTCTTTATTTTGTTACATTTATTGATGAATACTCAGAAAGCTCCGGGTTTATGTCTTGAAATCAAAAAGTCAGGTGCTAAATATTTTTAAGGAATTTCATTTTTCTACTGAGAGGGAATCAGGAAAGAAATTGAAATGTATTCACATTGACAATGGGGGAGATTATTGTGGTCCGTTTGATCAGTATTGCAGGTAGAAAGGTATTTGACATCAGAAGACGCCACCCAAGACACCTCAGCTGAATGGTGTACCTGAGCGGATAAACAGAACATTTCTAGAAAGAGTTCGTTGTTTGCTTTCAGAAGCAATGTTTCTTGGAATTTTTTGGGGTGATGCTTTACTTACTGATGCTTATATTAACAATTTATCAACTTCAGTTTCTTTGTATATAGACACTACCGACAAATTTTGTTATGGAAAAGAGATCAGGTATGATCACTTGCATGTTTTTGGTTTCAAGGCTTTTGTTCATGTGCCTAGAGATGAGATATCCAAGCTAGATGGTAAGTCACACCAGTGTATTTTCATTGGCTATGGACACAATGAGTTTGGGTACAGGTTCTATGATCTTGTTTTGAAGATACTTGTCAGAAGCAGCGATACAGTGTTTAAGGAGGATCAGACTATTGCAGACATTGGTAAGGGAGAAAAAGATGCTTCTCCAACTTCTGATGGTTTTATCAGTCTTGAGCAAGGTTCTGATTCACATTTACATCATATTGTTGATTCTGATGATCATGATGATGTACAAAATGATGCTCAAGGTGAACAGGTTGGAGTTTATGTTTCCGATGCACCTTTTGATTCTGATGATACGATTACAGGGGTTATTAATGAACCCGTAGTTCCACTCTGAAGGTCATATCGACATCACACCACTTCTACTCGATATTCACCTGATGAGTATGTGATCCTCGCTAAAGGTGTAACACCCCGACCCTAATTACCTAGAGTCAGTGCATTATTACATAACATTGGCATGATCACGAGAAAGATCAAATCTCGAAAGACCGATTGGTTTAGTAGCCTTGGAAACACTAGATATATTCATAAGTTTTACATTACATCATAAAATGAAAAACTACTACAACAACATAATGTCTCCATAATCCACACTCATATCCCCACATAATATCCCTGCAGGTCATTCATAATTTACTTCTTCACTTCCTGGGAAAAATAAAACATAGAAAAGGGGTGAGCTCAAATGCCCAGTAAGGATAACAATATAGCGGAAACTTTCATAAATAAGAATAAACATTTAAGGCAATGTATAACTAAAACAAAAGCCTTTCAAACATGAACTTTCAACATGGTACGACATAAATAAAATGAAATAATTCCATTTACTTATTCACATGGATATTCTACTAATCGAATAATCACATGCAAAAATCAATAACCACTTTCATAATGTTGGAATGCATAATGCCAGACTATCATAACCACATAGTCAAGGCCTCGTGCCAAGACTACAAATAAGATTTTTTCAAGGCCTTGTGCCAAGACACTAGTTTGTCTCATGAGACCTACCGATGCATCGAGGAGCTATAGCGGGCTCCACCCGTCACTTACTAAGTCCAATGCATTCCCATATGAAAAGGTTTAAACATAACATAAACATTCGTATTAAAACTAGCATACGAAATGTAAATAATTTCACCATAAACTATGAATGGTATAAAAATAGCACATCCACAGTCAAACATATCACAAAACCTTCAATACAATATAGAAGTTTTGTATCATAATAAATCAACTTCAAATAATCTTAAAATCCATCAAAGGATGTTGACATAGATGAAATCAATATTATTTTTAAAAAAATATCTCCTTTTAATTTGAAATCATTTAAGATCCATATAAAATAAAACATTTTCTTTGAAAATATTCTTATAAGCTTGTAAGGGAAGCTTTGAATATTTTATAACGGCGGAAAATAGCCGCACCCGCCGTATAAGTTAAAAAAAACATTCTTACCTTAATTCTGTCGAAAAGGTTAAAAAGGACCTTGTTTTGAAAACGACCGAAAGATTCCTTTATAAACCACTTATAAAAGTCAAAAAGGGTATAAATGACTTTAACTCATATTCTAGTAAATAGTAAAAATGTTTTGAAATACATTTTTAAGAAACATGGATGTGGATGATAAAGAGATCCCAGTAGATTATTACGTATAAACAACCTCGGATAATGAAGAGATTGTGAAATAACCCTTACCTTGTACTTTTCCTTGGTTGGGGTAGGTTAACCTCCTATATAATGGTGAAATAATTGTTATTAAATTATACAAGAATCATATATATTAATATGATATCATATATGATCTTTTAACATTGATTTGTTAATAATATCTTAGAATTATCGTCATTTCGGGTGTTAACTTACTCATTTTATTTTATATGTTTTGTAATATAAGCCATGTTTGTTGTATCTTATTCATATCTAGAATGGTATCAAGTCCTTAAACATCATTTTTAAATCATCAAATGATAATTATACTTGAATGGATACGATGGAGAATGAATCTCATCGCGTTCGTGGAGACGGTAGTCTGTACGTACGCACGAGCGACAATATCATTCTTTTGATATTAAAATAATATATAAATGGACGGTATATCATATATACAGAATCATTTACATGTTATATTTATTATTTACATGAGTTACACATCATTATTATACCCATCCAAAAAATAATATATTGAATAACAATTACACCACGATGTGGAGACGGTAAGCCGTACGTACGCACGTATGGTGACATGTTATTCAAAGGGTGGATAGAATACTGAATATGGTTGTACCATATTTATAATAACATCACAGTATATATATGATACTGTATTTATTATTTTAGAATGGTAACAACAAAGGAAGAAGAAGTGGAAGAAGAAATGAACTTAGAAAAGGGTGGTGAAATCATTACCTCTTCTTCGGGTTCTTCCTTTTGATTTGATCAAAAGGGCTCCTTAGGTTGAATTTCTGATCAAACTAAGGCCCCTAGGTTGTAGTGAGGGAAGTTGGGAGAGTATTTGGGCAGAGTTTGGACGAACCAAAAGGCTTTGAAGGTGTGAAGAAATGAGAAGGGGGAGTGCCCTTTTACAAGAGGGGTGAGGGGCACCTTTGGAAAAGCTAGAAATATTAATTTATAATAAATTCATATTCGTTTTCAAATGGATCCAAAGTTGATTATAAAAAGGTTAAGGTGGGGATGGGTCGAAAACAACTTAACCAATAGAATTTAGACAGGTTTGGGTACTTATATTAACCTTATCTTTAAGTTTTAACTCTAAGTAAATTAGTTTCACTTTTACAATGTCTCTTTGTATTTTTATAAAATATGGTTAATAAACACACTACATACATCAAAGAAACCCCCAAGTGGTCCATTAATGATGAAACTATCTTGATATAAGTCTCTTGGCCGAACTGTAGATTTTTAGGAATTTAATATCAATTAATAATATAATATTTGTTTTAAGAACTCTTTTATGTCAATTTTGACACTATTCAATAGTTGATTTTTGTGAAACTCATAACAGATTGATTACTTCGAAAAAAGTCAATTAAATCAATACTAATATATCATATTATCCTATAAAATTAGTTTAATTCATTAAAAGTTTCATATTATATTTATTTGGGTATTTATAATATCAATTATTTTAATTTTTCACTATTATAGTTATTACTGCATCATCATTGTGTCATAAATAATTTAAATTATTTAATGTCTAAAAATTATAAATAAAATATAATTATGTAAGAAATCGTTTTATCTTTCTAATGAATATTTATAATCTAAAATCCAACATATATAACCCTATGTAACAATTGTTTTTCTAAAAGATATATGCTTGTGTCATTTTTGTATTCATTTTAACTTAATTAAAATAATGTGTCATTATCACTTACAAGTGGATCCATGGGGTCCCAAAATAGACCCAAAGATGTCCATGGTCGACCATGTATCAACCAATAAGGTTAAGACAGGTTTTAGGGTAATTTAGTATTATTATAATATTATTTTTTAACCCTTATTTACCGGATTTACCCTTAACCATGGTAAATAAAATATTTACCGCAATAATTATTCAAAATGTCTAAAAATAAAAGTTACCTATTTACACAATTTGAACATCCTGATTACAAATATGGAATCCATTTTCCTAAATTCAAAACACATAAGTGGCAGAAATTAATTTAAAATTAATTCCCGCTGTCAAAACAAAAAGCGTGTTTTTAAGAGACAATAACTATCAAAAGATTGACACTTGTTTATGTTCGGTTTATTTGTAAAATTATATCCAATGAACAAAATTATATTAAATGGTAAAAATATATTATAAATATACTTTAAAACCACTCAAATTCATAATTTATCACTATTAATTATTTTGATTAAAAAAGTTGTTTTTAATTAAAATTTAGTAGTTTTCACTATTCATCAAAATATGAAAGTTATCCGAAAAGTACCAAAATTTCACCTTAGGCTAAATTCGATATTCCGAATCCAGAAATGAAGTCCATTTTAAAATATAAAATATATATAATTTCGAAAAGTAGGTATTACTATTCATAACGGCTAGTTTGATTGGTTGTAGTGTGTGTTAAAACTCAAGGTTGCGTACAACACACGCTACTGTATTATTCAAAGAATGCGTACCGTGGAAGCTTGGGATGTTTCATTTTAAATTTTTGATGTCCCCATTTAGTCAAAAAGTTTAAAATATTGTTTTTAAAAAGGGTTCACTATTAAAATTTGATAAAAGTGCAATACTGAAAATGAATTTGTTCTTGCATTATATCTAAGAAACTCATAATATTGATTCTAAAATTATAAGGATTATATAAAGTTTAAAATTTAGATAATACTATTCATAACCTCTTTTGAATGACTCTTTTTTTGTAAGTCATGGTGTGATTGAACTCGGTGTTGCGTGTAGTGCAAGTTATTGAATTATTTTGAAGAAATAACACACTATGAAATCTTGGGGTGTTACATTCTCCCCTCCTTCAATAAATTGCGTCCTCGCAATTTGAAATTGTTCTTTGAAAATAAAAGGTTGAAAATAGAAAATATATTAGTGGGAAATCCCACATCGGAAATTGGGTTACTAAAATTTAGTCTTAATATGAGGAAAAGAGAAATGAAAGGGTCACCACCAAATTATGATCTCGATTAGGAGAACATTGGTGGCAATTAGAGACATATAATTGGAGGAAAAACGTAAATATTTATAGGTAGTGATTGAGGTCATCAATCACAAACAAGTATAAAATTGAGGTCCTTACATTCATCAATCTATGATGATTTGAAATACCATCGGTTCAAAAAAACATAGGGTATTAGGATAACACATTTTTGACGTTTCAAAATATCTTAGTTGAAATCCCACATCGAAAAATGAATTAATGAGGCCTATATTTAAAATAAAGAGTCGAAAGTATGAAGATTACCGAAAATAACACATACTAGGGTTCCATGTAGGAAAATATGGATATGGAAGAAAAATCTAACCATCAATTATCTGATGGAGAGTGCTAGAGAACATGGCTATGAAAAGGCCAACAATCCCAAAGCCATAAATTAGTGATGATTTAAGGTACCATCTAGGAAAACATTTTTGATCTAAGTTTCTTTTCTTAATATTGAGGAATTTATTTATGAGATTGGATAAGATCATAAGGAGATATACTTACTTTATAATTAGAGTTTTATCCATTAATAAATTTCTACCACATACTCATCATTCACTCTAAAAGATAATAGAATGTAAAAAAAATTTATTTACACTATTTGTATAGGGTTCCAAAATAAACAAACTTATAATTCATCTACAAGATCTTTTAATAAAAACTACATTATTTAATCCAGGACATCTCGTGGGCCAGTGGTAGGTGATACACCCTTGTCGCCCTTCGGTTGCGGGTTCAAGTCTCGCAGCCTTACCGGACACGACGGGTTGCCGCCCGACCTCCGGGTTGTCCTTTTATGGCAATCCAAAATAATCCAAACTAGAACTATCCAAAATACTTCTGTCCAAACTCACAGTCCAACATTTATAAGGAAGGTAAACATAATATAGATCCTTTTTACCCCATAATAGCATATGAATACCTTCATCATGTATTACCATATTCCTTATTGATTACATTCATTCTCCCTTATTCCACATAGAATGCTGGATATACTTCATTAATCCAAAAATGATTTAAACCCCAACAATGATGGAATATACAAATCATTAATCAGTTCCAAGGTAGTCAAGAATATCCAATATAATTTATCCAAAACAATCACATATTATTCCAAAATCACTACCTCAGTATCAGAACTATATTATGATTTATCATTCTCTCAACCATATATTTTCCAAAAATTTATCCTGCTATTGAGTCACTTTTCATTGTTCCACACAATCTCAAGTCCTTAATGAAATAGTACTGCAGTACAATCCTTATATACTCCATAATTATTATAACAAGTACATTGTTGATACAACACTCAATTGACATAATCAACATAAGAACTCTAATCATTCCTCTTCATCTGTGGTAGTATCATAACTTGATTATTATCCAATAACATCATTTGCGGCATAGTCTGATGACTGGGACATAGGTTCGCGTAGTGTCCAAACTCCTTGCAAATGAAGCATTGTACATTTAAAACCATTTTCTTAACCTTGCATTCACATACTTTGTGCCCTTTTCCTCCACACTTATAACAAACTCCCATTCCTTTCAGGCAAGTTCCAGGGCGTTTCTTTCCACATTTACCACATATGGGAAAATTCTTCTTTTCCCTCTTCCCTTTATCCATCTTTCTCTCTTCCATCCTTTTCTTCTCTTACTTACCTTCAAAGCCATAAGACTCAGTAAACTCTTTACTTATCTTATCAACACATGATATTATTTCTTCATATGATGATAATACATGGGAGACTATTTCTCTTATAAATTCTAGCTTAAGACCATGAAAGATATGATACTTCCTTCTCTTTGGATCATGTGCATTTCTGGAGTTCTCATTCCTTCTACTGGGTCCCATTTCTAAACAACGACATACACTAGATCAGTTTATGAATCCAAATACATAATCCCATACTTATAAAACACTTAACATAAATTGAACTATTTATGGATATAATCCATAATCATAAAAATGTCTCCTTTGAAGATGTATATACTCATAAACCCTTCATAATGGTTTGTAAAGAAAATGAGAATTATCCTAAGCATATCCCCCGGGAGTGTCGTAACCAAGAGTGCAGCAAGACCCGTTGTCATGCACCAGTTCCCGTTCGAGTCTAGCTCAAAGCGGTGTTTTCGGGTTTTACCCCTAGGTACATCTGTGCCAGAGCCGCCTCTACCTGCTCGTATCCAGACAGGGATGTATTGCTTGGAAAACTCACAAAATCCCTACAATACCAAAATTCTAGGAAGTTCTTCTACACTAATCCTCAAAGTTCATCTTAGGTCTACGTGCTCTAATCAGAGTTTATCTAAATCTAGCTTCCAAGGTTTGTACTAAACATTCTCTGATACCAACTGTAACACCCCGACCCTAATTACCTAGAGTCGGTGCATTATTACATAACATTGGCATGATCACGAGAAAGATCAAATCTCGAAATACCGATTGGTTTAGTAGCCTTGAAAACACTAGATATATTCATAAGTTTTACATTACATCATAAAATGAAAAACGACTACAACAACATAATGTCTCCACAATCCACACTCATATCCCCACATAATATCCCTGTAGGTCATTCATAATTTACTTCTTCACTTCCTGGAAAAAATAAAACATAGAAAAGGGGTGAGCTCAAATTCCCAGTAAGGATAACAATATAGAGGAAACTTTCATAAATAAGAATAAACATTTAAGGCAATGTATAACTAAAACAAAAGCCTTTCAAACATGAAATTTCAACATGGTACGGCATAAATAAAATGAAATAATTCCATTTACTTATTCACATGGATATTCTACTAATCGAATAATCACATGATAAAATCAATAACCACTTTCATAATGTTGGAATGCATAATGCCAGACTATCATAACCACATAGTCAAGGCCTCGTGCCAAGACTACAAATAAGATTTTGTCAAGGCCTTGTCCCAAGACACTAGTTTGTCTCATGAGACCTACCGATGCATCGAGGAGCTATAGCTGGCTCCACCCGTCACTTACTAAGTCCAATGCATTCCCATATGAAAAGGTTTAAACATAACATAAACAATCGTATTAAAACTAGCATACGAAATGTAAATAATTTCACCATAAACTATGAATGGTATAAAAATAGCACATCCATAGTCAAACATATCACAAAACCTTCAATACAATATAGAAGTTTTGTATCATAATAAATCAACTTCAAATAATCTTAAAATCCATCAAAGGATGTTGACATAGATGAAATTAATATTCTTTTTAAAAAAATATCTCCTTTTAATTTGAAATCATTTAAGATCCATATAAAATAAAACATTTTCTTTGAAAATATTCTTATAAGCTTGTAAGGGAAGCTTTGAAGATTTTATAACGGCGGAAAATAGCCGCACCCGCCGTATAAGTTAAAAAAACATTCTTACCTTAATTCTATCGAAAAGGTTAAAAAGGACCTTGTTTTGAAAACGACCGAAATATTCCTTTATAAACCACTTATAAATGTCAAAAAGGGTATAAATGAATTTAACTCATATTATAGTAAATAGTAAAAATGTTTTGAAATACATTTTTAAGAAACATGGATGTGGATGATAAAGAGATCCTAGTAGATTATTACGTATAAACAACTTCGGATAATGAAGAGATTGTGAAATAACCCTTACCTTGTATTTTTCCTTGGTTGGGGTAGGTTAACCTGCTGTATAATGGTGAAATAATTGTTATTAAATTATACAAGAATCATATATATTAATGTGTTATCATATATGATCTTTTAACATTGATTTGTTAATAATATCTTAGAATTATCGTCGTTTCGGGTGTTAACTTACTCGTTTTATTTTATATGTTTTGTTACATAAGCCATGTTTGTTGTATCTTATTAATATCCAGAATGATATCAAGTCCTTAAACATCATTTTTAAACAATCAAATGATAATTATACTTGAATGGATACGATGGAGAATGAATCTCATCGCGTTCGTGGACACGGTAGTCCGTACGTACGCACGAGTGACAATATCATTATTTTGATATTAAAATAATATATAAATGGATGGTATATCATATATAAAGAATCATTAACATGTTATATTTATTATTTACATGAGTTACACATCATTATTATACCCATCCAAATAATAATATATTGAATAACAATTACACCACGACGTGGAGACGGTAAGCCGTACGTACGCACGTATGGTGACATGTTATTCAAAGGGTGGATAGAATACTGAATATGGTTGTACCATATTTATAATAACATCACAGTATATATATGATACTTTATTTATTATTTTAGAATGGTAACAACAAAGGAAGAAGAAGTGGAAGAAGAAATGAACTTAGAAAAGGGTGGTGAAATCATTACCTCTTCTTCGGGTTCTTCCTTTTGATTTGATCAAAAGGGCTCCGTAGGTTGGATTTCTGATCAAACTAAGGCCCCTAGGTTGTTGTGAGGGAAGTTGGGAGAGTATTTGGGCAGAGTTTGGCCGAACCAAAAGGCTTTGAAGGTTTGAAGAAATGAGAAGGAGGAGTGCCCTTTTATAAGAGGGGTGAGGGGCACCTTTGGAAAAGCTAGAAATATTAATTTATAATAAATTCATATTCGGTTTCAAATGGATACAAAGTTGAATATTCAAATGTTAAGGTGGTAATGGGTCGAAAACAACTTAACAAATAGAATTTAGGCAGGTTTGGGTACTTATATTAACATTATCTTTAAGTTTTAACTCTAAGTTAATTAGTTTCACTTTTACAATGTCTCTTTGTATTTTTATAAAATATGGTTAATAAACATACTACATACATGAAAGAGACCCCCAAGTGGTCCATTAATGATGATCCTATCATGATATAAGTCTCTTGGCCGAACCTTAGATTTTTAGGATTTAATATCAATTAATAATATAATATTTGTTTTAAGAACTCTTTTATGTCAATTTTGACACTATTCAATAGTTGATTTTTGTGAAACTCATAACAGATTTATTACTTCGAAAAAAGTCAATTAAATCAATCCTAATATATCATATTATCCTAGAAAATTAGTTTAATTCATTAAAAGTTTCATATTATATTTATTTGGGTATTTATAATATCGATTAATTTAATTTGTCACTATTATAGTTATTACTGCATCATCATTGTGTCATAAATAAAATAAATTATTTAATGTCTAAAAATTATAAATAAAATATAATTATGTAGGAAATCGTTTTATATTTCTAATGAATATTTATAATCTAAAATCCAACATATATAACCCTATGTAACAATTGTTTTTCTAAAAGATATATGCTTGTGTCCTTTTTGTATTCATTTTAACTTAATTAAAATAAAGTGTCATTATCACTTACAAGTGGATCCATGGGGTCCCAAAATCTACCCAAAGATGTCCATGGTCGACCATGTATCAACCAATAGGGTTAAGACACGTTTTAGGGTAATTTAGTATTATTATAATATTATTTTTTAACCCTTATTTACCGGATTTACCCTTAACCATGGTAAATAAAATATTTACCGCAGTAATTATTCAAAATGTCTAAAAATAAAAGTTACCTATTTACAAAATTTAAACATCATGATTCCAAATATGGAATCCATTTTCCTAAATTCAAAACACAGAAGTGGCAGAAATTAATTTAAAATTAATTCCAGCTGTCAAAACAAAAAGCGTGTTTTTAAGAGATAATAACTATCAAAAGATTGACACTTGTTTATGTTCTGTTTATTTGTAAAATTATGTCCAATGACCAGAATTATATTAAATTGTAAAAATATATTATAAATATACTTTAAAACCACTCAAATCCATAATTTATCACTATTAATTATTTTTATTAAAAAAGTTGTTTTTAATTAAAATTTAGTAATTTTCACTATTCATCAAAATATGAAAGTTATCCGAAAAGTACCAAAATTTCACCTTAGGCTAAATTCGATATTCCAAATCCAGAAATGAAGTCCATTTTAAAATATAAAATATATATAATTTCCAAAAGTAGGTATTACTATTCATAATGGCTAGTTTGATTGGTTGTGGTGTGTGTTAAAACTCAAGGTTGCGTACAACACACGCTACTGTATTATTCAAAGAAAGCGTACCGTGGAAGCTTGGGATGTTTCATTTTAAATTTTTGATGTCCCCATTTAGTCAAAAAGTTTAAAATATTGTATTTAAAAAGGGTTCACTATTAAAAGTTGATAAAAGTGCAATACTGAAAATGAATTTGTTCTTGCATTATATCTAAGAAACTCATAATATGGATTCTAAAATTATAAGGATTATATAAAGTTTAAAATTTAGATAATACTTTTCATAACCTCTTTTGAATGGATCTTTTTTTTAAGTCATGGTGTGATTGAACTCGGTGTTGCGTGTAGTGCAAGTTGTTGAATTATTTTGAAGAAATAACACACTATAAAATCTTGGGGTGTTACAAAAGGGGGAGAACCAGAATTGTTTGATGTGGAAATGGAGAGTGAACAAAAAGAAAGATGGTTTGTGGAAATGTATGACGAGATAACATCAATTCACAAAAACCAAAGTTTTGAGCTGGTGAGGTTATCGATAGGGAAGAGAGCTTTGAAAAATCGGTGTATTTATAGGATTAAAAATGAAGAATCCTATTTCCTTCCATAATACAATGAAAGGTTAGTTGTCAAAGGCTTCTGTTATTAGAGAGGTATTGATTTCGATGAGATTTTCTCATCTGTTGTCAAAATTTATTTCAATCAGGTTGTTCTTGGTTTGGCTACCATTTTAGATCTGCAGATTGAGAAGATGAATGTGAAGACAGCTTTCCTCCATGGAGATTTTGGGGAGGAGATTGATATGGAGAAAATAGAGGGTTTTGTTGAAATATTTAATGAATATCATGTCTGCAAGTTGAGGTAGATCTTGTATGGCTTGAAGCATGCTCTGTGGTAGTGGTATAAGAATTTTGAATCTATCATTTCTCATAAGGGTTTCAGGAAGACAACTTTTGATCATTGTGTTTTTGGTTAGATATTTAATGATGTTGATTTTATTATACTGTTGCTTTATGTTGATGATATGCTCATTGTTGGCCATGATACATCTAGAATTGACAGATTGAAGAAGGATCTTTTTCAGTCTTTTGTGATGAAAGTCATGGGGCCAGCATGACAGATTCTTGGCAAGATGATCTCCCGTGACAGGAAGGCCAAGAAGTTGTTGTTATCTAAACAGAGATACATTTAGAAGGTTCTTCAGAGATATTCTATGGATAGAGAAAAAGTGGTTAGTACTCATCTTGATTTACATTTTATGCTCAGTACCAGTAAGTCACCTTCTACTAATGAAGAGTGACCAGAGATGCAACACAAACCTTATTCATCAACTGTTGGTTGTTTAATGAATGCAATGATATGTACTAGACCTGATATAGATAATGCAGTTGGTGTGATCAATCATTTTCTATCAAATATAGGTAGAGAGCATTGGAGAGTAGTGAAGTAAAATTTTCATTATCTTCGTGCTACTTCTGATCTGAGATTGTGTTTTGGAAAAGGGTAACTAATTCTTTGTGGATTTACAGATTCAGATATGGTAGGAGATATCGATTCGAGGAAGTCTACTTAAGGATATTTGATCACTTTTGCAGGGGGTGCTGTATCTTGGCACTCTAGATTGCAGAGATGTGTTGCTTTATTTACCACCGAGTCAGAGTTTATTATAGCTACTGAGGCATGAAATGAATTGCTGTGGATGAAAAATTTTATTCGAGAGATCAATTGAAATCAGGAAAGGTATGTTTTATTTTGTGATAGTCAGAGTGCTATTTGTCTGGGAAAGAATTGCTCATTTCCTAACAAGTCAAAACATATCGATGTTCGATATCATTGGATTTTCAACATCCTTGATTTGAGATAATTAGAGCTTGGGAGGATCCACAATGATGACAGTAGGTCAGACACGTTGACACAGAGTTTACCATGAGGAAAATTCGAGACATGCCGACAGATTGCAGGGTTGGGGGTGATCCCCACTTGAGTCGGAGGGGGATTTTGTTGGGAACCATCCTGGTTAGTGCACTGGGTAATGCCTCCTCAATTGGAGCATCACACAATTTTCTCCTTTAATGTGGTGTTTTAATGCATTCTAAGACCACTTGAATTAATTCACGTGGTGACACTCTTTTTACACGGTGAAATTATTTGACGCTGATTATTTTCATATATAAGGAGGAAGAGGCAAGGCATTTAAACATCACCGGTAGCAACAACACCGAGAGCAAATCCCATTTGGTGATCACCTTTCTTTGACGATCATCTTTCTTCCTCTCCACCTTTTGATCCACAATTTTATTCTTGAGTATTACATTAGAGTTACCTTCCATTTTGGGGAGTCTCTACCGTGTACTTATTGATATTAGTGGATCCCTCTTTCTATAATAGGTCCCGTGGTTTTTCCCTTTCGGGTTTTCCATGTAAAAATATCTGGTGTCAAATTTATTTTCTGCACATACAATTTTTTCATTGTGCATCCGCTTCAATTTGGGGGGAAATATTCAATTTCTGCTGCACGTTCTCTTTTTCTATTGTTTGTGAATTCGTCGCTTTCCTGTATTTCGCCTCAACTCATACTTCAGAGGCTTTGTCATCCATGTTTTTAGATTTAGACAGTTCTTACCAGGATCTAGTCTGTTTCACCCAAGGAGAAGATGACAAAGTGGCGGGTCCCCCATGGATAAGACTATATGAAGTAGCCTTTTCAGTTTATATATATGGGATCCGCGAGTCACATCACACATCACCATCTATGAATTTTTACAATTGGACATGCGGCCTTGTAAGTTGGAGGTGTCGCTTTTTCCCCCAAATAGTTAGCTTCTTCTTCTTTCTCTGTCTTCACCGTAGTTTTCTCCCACGGTCCATGCACTTGTGTCTCCAGTCAGGCATGTGGTAGCTGATATCATCTTATTTTCATTCGATTATACATTTACAGATTGGAAACATGGAAGAATCACTCATATATTTTTCAACATAATCAAGCAGAACAACATGTGCACCCCATCTATGTCTAAATCTAGATATACTATTTTCCCGTAGAAGTATCTACAATCAAAGGGCTAGGAGTCTAGGGCCAAATCTAGACGCCAATATCTCGATGTCTATGATATTAATATGGGATTCCTGATTTCTAGGGGAATGGGTGAAATCCAATTTTATTTTTAATGAATTAGTTAACAAATCAGTTTCTATAGTGCCCATTCTTGAACCAAAAAAAATTGTCAGGTAGAATAGATGAGTGCATGAAAAGGCTTAATGTTTATGGTTTCATGCATGGGAACCCTACCAACTCCCATATTTTTCTATTCCGGAAGGACAATATTTTAGTGGATTATATTAATGTGATGAAACAATACCTCTATACATGAATAATGATTGGATCTCAATTTATTTCTCTCTCTTTTATTTATGAAAAATGAAATCCCCAGGAGCTAGAGGTTCCATGGTGTGACCTTGAAGGCCTTATTGATGATAACACCCTCTGGATTGTTGGATTTGACATCCACATAGTAGAATATACTGAGGAGAAACAAGGTCGAGGGGAATTTCCATGAATTTTAAGCCAGGACTTCGTTTCTTTCTTAGAAAGAATATTTCTGAAAGACGTTGGATTCACGGGAGGCTGTTACACCTGGTGTAACAAACAACATAGGGGAAGAAACATTTGGTGTTTTCTCAATCAGTGCTTGATGAACTAGGTATCTCTTTCTCTCTATCCGAATGCTATAGAATCCCATGTACTTATTTTGTTATCTAACCACTCTCAAATTCAGCATTTTTTGGGTTCCCGTACTCAAATAAGAGTGTTTACCCAGTTCTCAAGCTCGTGGTTGGAAGATCCGGGTTTCAATGATGTGGTCAAGGATGCATAGGATTGGCTGCTCATAGGGAACACAATGATATCCTTCAACAATAAGATAAAGAGTCTAAAAAATCCGCTACAAAGGTGGAGGAAGAATATTCCTATCCATGATCCAGAGTTGACCACAATTAGCAAGTGGGATTCATAGAGACACGATTAGAAAAAAGATGATATTATTAATTTTTTAACAATATCATGCATAAGAAGTCTCTCTTACCTAATATTCTTATAAAGGAGGAGAGGCTGGAGAGGGAGGGAGCATGGGTTAAGTGTCATCATGAGAGGGACCAAAACGCTGGTGTTTTCATGCTTGCATAAAAGATAAGAATCATACTCACATGCCCAATATTCATAGAGAATAAGTATCATATTAAGAAGACTATGATTAATTGATGAATCTGGCCAATGACATTGTCAACTATTTATTGGAATGAAAAAAATTATAATATGGAAAATAGTTATCTAACTGTTGATATAGAGCTTATTTAGGACATCCAGAGTAGTGTTATTGAGGTTGTTGATGAGGGGTTGAGGAGGCCTCTATAGGAGGAAGAAGTAAGAGAGGCGGTGTCGACGCTGAACCCTAACAATGCTCCAGGGTTGGACAGGATTACAGATCATTTTATAGGGTTACGTGGGATATGATCAAAGGGGACATGGTAAGAGCAATATAGGACTTCTTTGAAGGAAATCATCTTCCATGCATAGCTAGTGTGTCCAAGGTGGTTATGATTCTGAAGGCATGAAACCAAAATCTTGTTGATTAGTACATTCCAATTGACACATGAAACATTCTTTATAAGATCCTTTCAAGTGTCTTCAACAAAAGGCTTGAGGTTAACTTAAATGATTGGTTGTATGCAGAATAACAAGACTTTATCAACAAGAGGTCAATTAAGGGTGAAATCGGTGTGATTCATGATATAATAAGTTGGATTAACAATAAGGCCTTTGGGAATAACCTAGATTACAAACTTTATATGAGGTATACCTATGATATAAGGAAATGGGGTTTTATTTTAAAGGTGTTGACTGACATGGGTTTCATAAAATGGACCTAAGACCTCCTCTTCTTCTATTTTAGATCAGCAAGGATATCCACTTCTTTCATGGGTAATCCTTTCAGATTCATCAAGGAACATATATGTTTAAGGTAGGGGGAATATTCATTCAACCACCCTAATTATTTTATCTCATAATGTGCAAATCAGTTTTATAAAGAGGGGCCTGCGCATGGGGGGAATCCTTCCATATCAGGATATAAATTCTCAGAAGGGAATATCCAACTTGATGTTTGTAGACCATACCATATGTTTAATCAATGGTATAAGGTGATCAATGAATGGAATGAATGGTATTCTAAGTGAATATTACTAATGAAGTGGTCATGTGGTGAATTGGGAGAAAATCAAGTTTTACATTACTAAGGAATTCTCGGCCAGGAGGGCCACATCACTGGAATTAAGTTTGAAAAGGAGGAGAGGCTCTTTCTCTAATGAGTATCATAGAGCCCTGGAGAGTTAAAACTCCCTTTGTGTACCCCACTTTGAAATGATTAGCGGAAATAACTTGGGGCACATTATCAATTGAAAAAATAGGTTCCTATCCATTAGAGGGTGCATTAATTTAGAAACTAGTGTTTTAGTTTCTATTCCCATGAACCACATGTATACTGTTACGATTCATAAAATTGTTATTTTCAATTTGGAGAGGATAATGGTCTTCTTTATATGGGATTTCCAGATGGAGAGAAAGAACCACTAGGCCTCAGGGAAGAATTTAGAAAGACCTGTATTTGAAGGGGGAATCAATTTGAGGTGTCTATCTTTGACCATGAAAGGGTTACATTCCCTGATAGCATGGGAGAAAATGGAGGGAGAACTTTGTGGGAACAACTGATGTAGGTTAAATACAGAATGGATATGGCAGTGTAGAGGTGTCGACCATCGAGATCATGGATGCTAATTCTCCATTACTATGAGATACTTCTTCCGTACGAGTGATGTCTAGTGGGCAGAGGTGATGTGAATTTCTAGAACCGGGATTAGGGGAGGAAACCTATGGTTTTCCGGATGTCTAGTATCGTACATATCTTTCAAAGAATCCAGTGGGTACCCAGGTTTTACCCACACCATTATCAATGATGATCAAGACACTTCTTTCATGAAGATCATTCCAAATAAGGAACCTAGCTATCTCATTTTAATGGGACCTACGTCCGATTAATTAACCCATAAATTTTATAGTTTTGTGGCATGGGAACCCAGCTGAGGAGATCTATGGGTTGTTATGGAGAAAGGGAATATCCCCAATGTATAACATTGTGCTGTGGAGAGTCCAAAATAATTCATTTACCACTAATGACAACCTACCAAATATGGGTGTTAATTTGGTATCAAGACATCGGTGTGACATTGTCCCCCAATAAGAAACAATGGAGGATTTATTCTTCAATATCGATTATGCTCGGTGGAGTTGGAATGCACACAGAAAACTCTTAGAATGGCATGCTTTATGTGGGAGGAAAGAGGAGGTTTTTAACCAATTGTTTGTTAGTGTAGGTGATCATGGTCAATTGAGGAAAATAAAATCTATCATTCTTGTGGCGGCTTGCAAAACTATTTGGAAATAGAGGAATGATGCGAGGCATGAGAAATCCATTGAAACCCAAGTTAGATACAACTTCAAAATGAGGAATGTAGTGCTGAACATAATCTATTTATCTATTTATTTCCATGATACTCTTTTGGTAACATCTATTATCCAATGAGTGATAACTCAAAATGGGAGGATGGGTAATTGACATTGGGTACGTTGGTACCCCCTACGTGACAAGTTCACACTCAAAACGGATGGATCCCTTCACGTGGGAGATGAGAGGTGGTGGTGAATGATGAGACCAGAGGGGGTTGGTTGTGGTGGCCTATTTAAATTTTTATGGTATATGTGAGGCAATTTAGTCCAATGAAAAGGAGATGGCCTTAGGGTGGTAGGTTTGTGATCAAAGGACGATTTATTTGAGGATTACAGAGATAGATTCTGTAATTCTCTGTAAATCATTATCAAGATGTGGAAGTATCCATTAGAGGATAGCTTACCATATCCATATGTGAATGCTGGTTATGAGAAACCTTATGGGTATATCCAAAACATGGGGTGAAGGGGAATAAAGCTGCAGGCTTCATGGAATATCAAGCATCCTTAAGACAAAATGTTTCCTTATATCTTAATTTAAGATCATTTCGTCCTGGAGGATCTCACTTTGTTACCAATGATCATTTGGGCATTCAATAATTCTAACCTCCTTGATGTATCTCTATTTTTGTATGTAACATAAAACAATAAAAATGATAATCTCCAGTCAAAAAAAAAACAAAACTACTTTGTAATACAACCCAATAAAATTAAATTTTGTTTTAAAATTATTTTGCAATTGGTAACTTTTAATTAAAACCCCATAGTTGAAATAATTATAATTAAAAGTTAATATAACCTAAATAATGAATTATTCATGGAATTTTATTTGAAAGGAATGGAATATAGATAATATAAGAGAAAATAGGTTCAAATCATTTAAATTTGTATCAAGTAAATGAAATTGAGAAGAAACCCATGACATTATCATTCCTTTTTATTGAACATGATTTATTATTGTACATAGTAATTTTAAAATTGTTAATAAATTACTTACAAAGAATATTAATATTTATGATAAAATTTATTTTCCTTTTATATGGACTTATTTCCTCATCATTAATAATATTTAGTTATTTTAATTTTTATCAGGTGTTAATTTCATTGTTTTTTCCTATGTATTTTACTATGAATGTTACCATTTGTGTTAACATTATATACTTTTATCATCTATATAATGTTAATAATTACTTAATTATCATATATTTATATAACATTGACTTTTAATTCCAATAATTAATGATGGTTTTGAATAATAATGTTTTTTTATTATGGTGACAGTAGGGTACACATATGCATGAATAACGTTGTCATTTTTAAATAATTATTTTGGAAATTTAGTTGGTAATATTTTTAATTTAAATAATTTTAAATATATTAAAAATACCATATTATATACTTATATATTTTATCCTTTGGTTGTGGTGATGAAAATAGCATCACATCTATTCATGACGACCATATACATGAATGATGTAATCATTTTTACATTAGTGAACCGAAAAGAAGAAAAATGATATATATATATATATATTTATGTATTCTCTTTATTGAAAAAAAATATAACATGAATTAAAAAATTATTCCTTTTAAATCATATATAATCATTTATATTATCTTTATCACCTTACATGTGTTGTTTTAGTGAAAGAAAAATCACAACACTACACCTGGTTGTAGTTCATTGTTCACATGAGTGACGTTAACATACCTCTTATAAAATGGGCGGTGAAAAGTTATATATTATATAGTGATTCCATATATATAAATATATTATAAATATATTATATATAATTTATAAACTATTCATATAATGGTATTATTAACCTTGAATGGTGGTATTGAAAAAATGAACTACATCGATTCACGTGGATGTAGTCAACTATAAATAGGAATAATGATTTCATAACCCATTTGATAGGTTTTTATGTGGTTTTATCTAATATAGTTAACATAAAAACTATTCATGACATATAATTTATTTACATTATTATATAATAAGGATTTTAAAGTAATCAAATGAGGTGGAGAATAAAATAATATGAATATGTATAATGATGAAAAACTCATCCTCTTCATGTATCATACATAGTTTTTTGGGAAATCCATAATAGAATGGCTTTAATCCCAAAATAATGCTTCCAGGATGTGGGGAGGGTCGTTGAGAAGTCATTTAGGTAGGGCTAGTCTGAAAAAATTTTGGTTGACGGTGTGATGTGGAGAAGAGAGGGTGGCCATTTATAAGTGAGGGAGAGAACACAATTGGTAATTTTGAATATAATTTAGTTTTAAAGATTTTTTCATATGAAAAGTAGTAAAAAAATTATACCATTAAAAATAAATTTATGTTTCATGGTCTTAATATTTCTATAAAATATATTTTGGACAAGTTTATAAGAAACGACAAGTCTTGACTTTTCAGTTTAACCCCAAGTAAATCCATTTTACCTAATCTATGGTGAATAACATTTTCTTATGTAACTATTGTTTTTAGTAAATTATAAATTTGAAATTATTATAAATTATAAATCATTTTTATTCTATTTATGGATTAAATTATTGATTATTAAAATTTATAGATTTGACTGAATTTTACTGTAAATTAACCCCACAGGTGCGATGAGAAACAAGGTTTTTAATGTGGAAATGTTAAAAAGTTTTGAATATTTTTATATAAAATAAATTTTTTATATTATTAAATTAAAATAAATTGGATTAATATTTGTATAATTTAGCTATTTTTATCTTAGAATTAATTGAAAATATTATTTATAATTATAAATTATTTAGATAGAAAAGCTGTTTTCAATTAAAATCTTATATTTTTCACTATTCTTCAAAAAATGAATCTTCTTAGAAAAAAAGAAAAAATTCATCATAATATAATTTATATTTTACAATATAAGAAATTAATTTTATTTTTTCACATAAATTTTATAATATTTGTTAAAAATAATTTTTATGTATTGTGCCCCAAATATAATTAAACCACATTTTTAGAAAAAAATATTTTTTTAGAAAGCATAACTAATCTGATTAGAAGTTAATGTTTTATTAAAGAGGGTTTCAAAACCCTCCAAAATAAAATGATAACCTCATGAAGGTCTAAAATGGTTGAGTCCAAGGGAATCCACTTGAAAAAAAAATTACGTTCTAAAGGTAGAGATCAAAAACTATAAAATATGTTAATAGTGTCACATGAATTCCCAACATGAGCTAGTGAATATGCTTATAAAATTTATTCTCACCAAATATTCCTCACCAACTATTATCCATTAGTATCTAAAAAGAATATTTTGGTTAAGTAAGCCAACTATCATGGTGCGCCACATTTCCCTAGTATAATTATAACAAAAGCCTAATTTCATTGCTTGATTTCCATCACATGAAGATCAAAACCATTAAAAAACCTAAAACTAGTATGAAGCACCCTTATGACCATTCCTATAGAAGAACTTGCACCATAATAAGAACTGGACAAAAATAAAATTCAAACACTTTAGTCTCTTAGTATACCTCACCTATCATTTTTACATTAAAAAAATATCCATCCACATTGAAATTCATTCCATTCAAAGGAGGTTTCCACATAATACATCACCTATTAGGCCTAACAACCAAATAGGGTTTGTGAAAAAAATGTATAAGGGATATCAAGTTTCGAACCCCTTTATGAAGGGATCCCAATTCAACTAATATAGAACTCATTATCATCTAGATATGTATAAGTGAGATACTATGACCCATTATAAAATGGTTACAATATTCCCAAAGTGTCCAACATATATCCATGAAAATAGTGCTCCACAAATTGAGCACCATGACATTTTTATCCATTCCATGGAGCCATGAAGAGATGAAATCCTTTATAGAAAACTTCCCCTCACTGGAACACGTCATCTTCCTAAAAGATTAGTAAATGGAATAACCCAACTATCATTGGAATAAAAGGATCGCACTATATTCATTCTGTTAAGCCTCATATTAAAAACTATGATAGGATAAGGAAATTACCCACCAATTTACATTCTCATCGGCAAAAATCACTTGGTTTCTTAAATTCCAAACAAGACATTCAGATAAGTTAGAAACTTCTAGAACCATAACATAACATCTCATGCATTATCCTAAACCACTACACAATAGGGTATCATATAATAACATGGAAAAAAATACCCGACCTCGAACCATTGAAACAACACCTATCAAAATCATCATTAAAGAATTTATTTTCAAACACCTCCCACTACTCTTGGGAGAGAGAAAGAGAATCACTTCTTGGTAACCACTCACTTCCCCAAAGGAATGGAATTATGTTAAAAATACTAGAAAAAATAGTATCTCCACCACCCAGTTCACATTCTAGATGTTGAGATCTCCATTCCTCGTAACTCACTACGATGAACCCAAATGCACTTCTAGAATAGTAAACAAACACCACACTAAGTGATAGGGCCATCCTCTATGACCCTTTCCACCATCCCATTGATTTATATTATTTTCATTAATGATATAATCCCATAAAGAATCTCATTAAATGATACACCATCAAAGACTGTCTTACATTCCATTAATGGTTTCGAAAATATCACGTAAACCCACACCACCTTCCTCAACAGACTCGGACAAGAATTTATAGAAGTCCCAATAATAGTGTCCTATATGATTATAATCCCATAAAAAATCAACATATCATTCTCTATAATATCAATAATACCTTTTGTGGGGGAAACGTTCGAAAAAATATTTGTGGGAATAGAGGATAACGTGCTATTACTCACTGGGACTCTCATGCAAAATAAAAATAATCCATTCATCCAGTTATGGATTTCTCCCATCATCCTATTGATAATGTCATCGTAAAGGAGCATCTTGATGAAACCAATGGATAAAGGATTTCCATGATAATTCATAGTAAATTTACCCCTTTTAATTCAACAAAGACATTGAATATCCCTACACCATGTTCTAGAACAATTCTTTGAGGTAAAAATCGGGCTCTTTCTTAGGTTAATGTATTGTCCACTCAAACATAAATAGACAAACATGAACTCCAAGAAACCATAATGTAATCATTTCAGTACATTAATAAATATGCATATGTCATCTAAGAATGTTATATGACACATACATTTGAATAACCTAAATACAATCACTATTATGGAAATAGAGAGCCATGTAGATGATAATCAACTAAAAGAAAGGTCGGAAAACCACTCTTGAAACCCAATTTCCTCAAAACCTGAATGATGAAACTCAACTATATTTTCCCATAATCATTGTCCATGTCCACATGAATGATTACATTCGATCCCATGGAACTTTTTTATGTTTCCTATAATATTATATCAAGTTTTATCATCATAATAATGAACATATTCATCCCATATTGTGTTTCTAGAGAGCAACATGGATTTTTAAAAGTATAGAGTATTCAAGTGGAATTTTAGGATATCAACACGGTGGAGAATATTAAATATTAATGGGATTTTATAAGGTAATTGATTAAAATTATTTAAATGATAAATTGAATGTTTTGCGCCTAAAATAAATAAATATATGATTATTTTAAATACAACCTGATTCTTCCCAAATGTATATAATAGGTTAATTTTTTTATTTCAGGATTATTTTCAAAATATTGTTGAATTATTTTACAAATAAAATAAGGAAATATTCTTACATAATGTGTTTAAATAAAAACGATTTAATCCTTTAGTTCACCATTAATATCTTTCTCAGTGAAATTATTAACCATAAAATAATTTTTTCTCCCTTATATACATATATTTACTTTTAAAAAAGCATTAGATCCATAAACCGGTGACTAGTATTTCCAAATTTATATAACTATTTTGTAAAAAATTTGTATTGAAGAAGTTATAATATAAATTAATCTCATAAAATAAAAAGTAAAACAACTCGTTTTAATTAATTTTTATTTTTATTATTATTTACAAAATTTCAAATTAACAAGGACATCATGTAGGTTACTAGTAGGTGTTAAACCATTAGTGTTCTTAATTCACATGTTATAGTTTGGGACCTTTCTGGATATGTCGTATTTTTACACAACAAATAGGTTTTATTTTTCTTAACGAATATTAATTTAATATCTATACCATTACCCTAAAAATTAATTTTGAAATACGTAAAATAAAATAAATAATTAAATAAAATTTCTATTGGTTTTATAATATGTTTATTTACATTGTATAATAATATATTTTTATTATTATTATCATGTATTTATTAATAATATTAACTGTAATGGTTTTAAATACCTTTAAAATAATATATATGAAATTATAATATTTTATTACTCATATAAATTTTCCAATAAAACATATACATTCAAATAATTTCTCCAAAATTTCGTTAATCTTGGTAGTATCCCATCACAAGAAACCTAAAAATATATGTTTAATACATTGAAATCATAATCAATATTAAACTTATTTACACATGATGACATCCATAACACATATATTAATGATGACATGTGTTCTCCTAAAATTCGACACAATCCATTGAAATTTAAAAATTATTTTTACTAAAATACCTTTGGTAAAAATACTTCTAAAATTTAAATAAATAATCTTAATACATAATTAAATCATTATTTTTAGTTCAACATACATTCTTCACTAGTATATGGTATATCCTATGATTTTAAAAGTTATTATCTACTCAAATATTTCATAATGGTTTGTAATGAAAATGTGAATTATCCCACGTATACCTCCTTGGTTTTTAATCTAGCGGCATAATAAGGCCTAATATTGTGAAGCAAGATATACTAATGATCAGTCATATATTCTATTTCCAGATTAATTACCTCTAGGTAAATCTGTACCAGATACAAATTCACTTTTAGTATCCTAATAGAGATGAATTTAAATAAAAGATCACTTAATATCTATAATTCCAAAACATTAGTATTCTTTTTTATAATTATCCTCATATAATATCATAGGATTATAATACCTAATTTATGTTTTCCAAAATCTATTTTCCATGGATGAAATTAATATTTCTCTAATACCAACTATAGAATCCTTGGCAACAATAATCATAGAGTTGATGTCTTACTACAATATATTTTAAGAAGATAAAAGTAATCACATCTTGATGGACTATGTATGTTACTAGTCTTATAAAATTAGATACATATTGAGATATGAATTATATTAGAATAAAAAATGTAAAACACAAGTTTTTATTCTTTTGAGAATATAATTACTCAATATTGAAAGGTAAATAACTAAAATAGAATACTATTTAAATAACATAACATAATTAATAGATAATTACGAATGAATATTAAATGGTAAACTATTGAGAATAATTCCATTTAATCAATATTATGAAAATAAAATTCATCAATGGAATATTACATAGAATAAATCTCATGGATAATAATAACAGAATTATGAATAAAGGGAATGAATAATTATTGAACATCTAGATTCCTTAGAATATGATACCTTTACAATCAAGATATATCACCAATATTTTTTGTAACATCATGGGTGAAAAACCATCCTAATTGTGTAAAGAAATTTCCTAAGACACATAATATGAAGATCTGACCTCCAAATAGTTTAAAACTAGTTAGGTACAATTGTGTTGTGTTTTTGGCCAAATGATTTTATCTCATGAGACAACAGATGCATTGACTATCTTACATTAACAAGTCCCCAACCCTTATATTTCATGTCAAAATAATTCCTCATATATATAATATTCAATTTAATTCATAAATTTTGTTCCCTATAAAATATTTTTAATTATTAATTGATATAAATATATCTATATTTCTACAGTTTGTCAAATAACCATCAAAGTAAAAACCATATTTAAAAATGGAATTCAGTTTAGTGATTCATTATATACACGATTAATATTATTTATAATTAGGTTAAATTTAATTTTCAATGATAAAAATAAAGTGATTAACTCAAGGGGGTGTTAATGATCCCAAAAGTCACTCAAGGAGGTGAATTTCAATACAATCCTCAATCAAAATAATAATAATTCATCAAAAATAAGAATTATTATTTAATTAATAAAACATATAACAATTGAGGTAATAAAATAATGTTTTTTATTTGAGTAATAGAGATACCATGAAAATATATTTTAAATATTTGTTGATTTAAATATCAATTCCATTCTATTAAAAATTTAGAAAATTATTTTCATTCAAAATAAATATTAGATACATTTCATTAAAAGATCATTGTATAAATAAAAAATCATAAAATAAAAGATGGTTTGCAAAGAAGATAATTACATTTATTATATAAAAAATATCATTCATTTGGAACTCTATGATTTTTTGGAATGTTCTCTGTTCATAAAACGACACACAAAATATTTTATTAATTTTCATAAAATTTAATAGGGAAATGTTTGGAAAAGACATAATATTTCATTGAAAAAATATTATAATGATTTAAAATTGGTGAATATTCTATTGATAATTTTTATAGAAGGATAATTTTTATAATTAATTTATAGAAAATAGGGCTTTGATGAAAATTGATTTCTACCTAAAGAGAAAAATAATGTAAGGTTTTTCTTAAAACATTTTATAAAACACTTATAGTACTAATGAATATTAAAATTGTATTATTTTTTGAAAATAATAACGAATAAGTAGTTTAAATAAAATAAAAAGGTTTGTTAAATAATGATCAAATAATAACTGTCAATATAAATTCTTATATAAACATACGACATTGTGTAGTAAATATTCATTACACAAATAAAACATATAATATTTACTACAATGTGGATGTAATGTAACATAATAAAATGAAATTGAGTGATCTAATTATTTAACACTTGATAAATATTAATTTCAATCCCCATAGATGAAAATAATTCCAATTGAAACATAAATACCATGAATAATAAATTATTCATGAAATTACATGTAAAATGGACATTATATACACCATGTCAACGATACTAGGTGCATACCAATACAATATAACTTAATGAAATGAAATTGTGGCAAAATATCTTACCATATTGTTTCTTTTGGTCGAATACAATTTATTATCTTATTTAGTCATTTTAAATATTTCTAACTTATTATTTAACCATATTTATATTTTTTATGACACATATCAAACTCTTATAACATCTTATTACCCGTTTTCTAGAAATATTTCATTATTATCAATGTTTTGCGTGTTAATTTCATTGTTTTATAATGCTTGTTTAATTATGAAAATTTTTCTTCCTGTGAATATTATACAGTTCATTATCTTCCAAAAAATTAATAATGAAATATTTATCTTAATTTTATATGAAATATAATTTTAAAAACAATAAAAAATGATGGTTATAATAAATGAAGTATGTTACTATTATAGAGATGGTTGGCCCTATATATGGATGAGTAACATTTTAATTTATTTAAATGATCTATATAGAACAGAAATCACTAATATTTTACCTTTACATAATGATAATAATAACCCTAATACCATATTATATAGTTATATATTTTATACATGTGGTTTTTTAATGAAAATGGGGTCACAACACTTCGTGATAGTGGTAGTACACATATACATGTACGATGTTATCATATTTATGGAACTGAAAAGGAAATAAATAAAATGATATATATATATATAATCTTGAATGATAAATATAAAATTTATATAATTGTTATATGATTTTTATTAAATATAATCATTAAATTCCTCATTATCACTTTTTATGTGTAGAAGTACTGGAAGCGGAATCACACCAATTTTCAAGGTGGTAGTCCGTTGTACACTTGAGAGACATTATCATTTATTATACAGAATAGAAGTTGAATATATATATATATATATATATATTAAATAGTAAAAAAGGGTATAACTGTGTTATAAATATAATTTATTTCACATTTAAACTATAAATTCACAATTATTCTCAATAATTAAAGGAGGTAATGGAAAAACAAACGACATAAGTTCACTAGGTGGTAGTCTGCTGTACTGATAAACAATGATTCTATAACCCATTTGATGAATGTTTGTTCTTCTGTAGGTTTGACCATTAACATAAAAAATCTAATTATATGGAATATAATTAGCCTAGTAAATAATTATTGTTTGAAAATAATTTATTGAGGCATAAAATGAAATAAAATAAAGTTAAATTTAAGAACATTGTCTATTCTTTGGGTGTCCTTCAATATTCACAAAATCCTTAAAGTGTTGGATTTCATCCAAAATTAATGATTATAGTATAATAGGGCAGGGGAGGGTTGATGTTGGGATGTTATTTGGTATGTTATTGGATGAAAAAAATTGTATTGGATTATTTGAATTGGGGAGGAGAGGGGGTGGGCTTTCATAAGTGGGGGAGAAGAAATACATTATATTTTTGAAATTAACTGTGTGATACCATGTTTTTTTATATGAACAAAGGTCAAAATGGACAAATAATAAAAAATATTTGATTAAAGGTTGAAATATGTTTATAAAATGGTTTTTGGAGAAATATATACATAATTTTAATCTTTATCATTTTAGTTTAACCCCCGAAAAAATAATTTTTACCTTAACCCTGGTAAATAATTTTTTTATAATTTCAATAATAATTTTGGACCAAATTTATGTTAAACATATTGTAAGATATAACTTATATCTATTATAATTATATAATATATTTTTAGAAATTATATTTACATAAGGAAAAAAATTAATTTAAAATTTTTCCCATTGAGGTGATTGGAAAACATGTTTTTAAAGAGATAATGGTCAATATTTTTTAATTTTCACATATAAAAACAAAATATTACAATTATATGAAAATCCTAAATAGGATTAATATATAAATTATTGAATTAACTTGACTTGAAATTCTAAAATTTAAAAATAATTATAAATTATTTATATGAAAATGATGTTTTCCCTTAAAATCCAATTATTTTTACTATTTATCAAAAGCTGAAACACGAAACAAAAATAAATCTAATTAATCCTAAGATAGTATAGATACACTTATTAAAAATTTTAAATTTAATTTATCACATAATGTTTCTAATATTGGTAATTTTTAATTTTAAATAATGTGCTCCCAACATGATAAAACCAACTTGTTGAGAAAACACTATTTTTTAGAAAACATGTACTTTAATTTTTATTGATTCTTGTTTTATTTCATATAAATATAAATCAAAGGAAGCGTAATAAATTTTTTATTTTTATAAATTAGAAAAACATGTTCGTATTCTCAGTTCCAATGACTGTGCTATAATTCTCATAATAACAAAATATTAATAATATATAGTTTTTTGGTAAAACATGGCCTTTTGTGTGATGAAAGATTTCGAAGAAACTCGTTATTGTGTGTAACAGAAAATTAAATTACTATTTAAATACAAATAATATATTGAAAACAATGTTATTAATTTATTATTTTTATGGTGTTATAGTAATAGTTGTAAAAAATAACTACAAACAACATCAACCATGCCATAGGACTCAAATAACAGGTTTATGACTAGAAACAATAACTTATAACTCAACAAAAATAGGGTACCCATAAATATCCAGAGGCATCAAAAAAATATATAGAAATATATATATACCAAAAAATATATTCTCCATAAAAATTCTATGAGGGATAAAAACATCCATTGTCCTTTAGAGAATAGCTGTATCCATGAGACATAAAAACCCACTCCATGAGATACTCGACAACTCATGAGAAAGAAGCCACAATTATTGGGGATAAAAAAATCATGATGGGGGGGGGGGTTTTAGTCACCCAAATCATTCATCACCTGGTAAATATTTTATTAACATATATAACTAGAAGATGATAGAACGAAATAACTACATAGTTAAAGTGAACATCTATGATTTTCTAATGATCTCCTCTACAAACCATATTTATGAGTAGAAACTGACTCAGAAGTAATGACCAATGTCTATCTAAGGGTGATCTGACAATAGTCCCACCATCCAAACTAATCAATGAACTTTATCATTTTACTAACGAAATTCCTGGAAACATCCAAGTAATATAGGTTGAACGTAGTCAATGAGGGGAGAAGTAATGTAGAAAAAGATAATAATCCATAACAATAATTTTAAAATCATTAGATGATGCATCCATGATATATTTTAAAAAACATGATTAGAAATATATTTTTGTGTGTATTATATATATATTTAAACATATCAGAATCGATTCATAATTTAAAAAAAAATAGATTCACAATTATTGTGGAATTATAAGTTGATTTAATGATACATGAGGACACAAAGCTGGTGTAAAGAATTACTAGGACTATTAGTCTTCATTTTTAGCTTACAAATCACCTGTATAGTTCCCATATCTCTAGGTATTTTGGAAAATAATACTCTAGTTAAAATATATCTTATAATACTAGAAAATATATACCATCACCCAAGGGATATCAACCTTATATTAAGGAAAGATGACCATTATTGTAGAATCAAATTCGACATCCACAATGTGTTTGATGAAATGCATGTATAGATAAATACCCATGGCCATGACATTATATTCCACACAAGTGGAATTACATTAACCCAAAAGGAACTAAATCCTAGTAATAGTGAAACCTTACTACATCTTACAAACACTTCCCCTATCATCTCCCCATCTAGTGAAAATATGTCATCATTTTGTTTCAAAACCTTGCATGGGGTTGTCCATCTGACCCATATTCTATGGTTAGATTATTTGTTATCCATGTTCAAGCAGTATCCAGTTAATAATATTCCTATAGTAAAAGAATGACTAGAATCCTTGACCAGCACCCCCTTCTCTTCCAATAATAGTATCACTTGGACATCGATATAAAATTATGTTAGCTTTACACCATTCATATCTTTATTTGAAGCATTCCAAAGGATCCAAAAAGTGTCCTCAAAACTATTCAGTGAACCTTACCCTAAATCCAATGATTTCCCAACCCCCAAAACCATGCCTCAATCAAGTATTTTATAGAATCTTTGAGGTCTTCATGGTTTATCCAATAATAACCCAGTTATTTTTATTACGTTCATACATGATTTAATGACATACACTTATTTTTAATAAAACCTAAAATACTGAAAATTCTTATGTCTTGGGAAATTAGAAACACTAGATAACCACTTAAAACAAGAAATAAAACATCATTATTGAAACCATCCATTAAATGACCACAAAAAACGTTTATAAAACATTTCATGGGATACCATAAAGGAATGCATAAGAAAGTGGTAAGCTATAAATCCCAATATGATAATAAGCATAAAATACCATGTGGAAGACAAAATATGATGTAAGATAGAAATATTAGTGGAGCATAAAATAAACATGACCATAAAGGCATGATATAACATGACAATCATAACATGGAAATGTAGAAAAAACATAAAAACTTGGATCATAGGTCAATGATAAACTACATTTAAATGATAGTGGAAAAAGTACCATAATATAATTAGGTAAAAACATATCCCAATAGGTCATATCATGATTCTAAACATTATCCAATGCATTGGAGTGAAATATAATTCGAGGCGCACCTGTCACCTTCATTTCATTCTCATGATTAGGCGTACCACATATAACATAAATCATTGATTCATTCTTCTTCATAATTAATTAAAATATCATTGAGTGAAGAATACATACATGTAATTCCTCTATATAAAAGAGTATGTGTATAAATGTGAATATACCTTATAAGGAATGAGTACATTATTCATTTATAAAATTATATTGAATGGTGATTCACTTTTATATTTTGACAGCCTAACGTCAGGAAATAAAAATTCATGAGATGGGTTTATGAGAGAAAAAGTGGTCTCTCATAATATATAAATGAAATGGAATGTTATAGGGTCATATAAATACTTTTCCAAGAATATGGAATTTAGAAATTGAAGGAATATCATTATAAAGATCATGAAGAAAGAGGGAAAAAGGAATAACTCTTTGGAAAATTCGGTATGCTAATAGGTGTACATGGGAGGGATTAATGAATGATAAATGGGTTTCTCATCATTCAAATATAATAATGGAAATATTTTGGAGGTTCAAAAACATACTCCATCATTTTTAAATGAAAATTTAAGGGTTTAATAGTATAAGGAAACTTGTATAATAATGATAATAGAAGGAAACCTTACATGTGTGTGTGAGTTCAAAATCCTGAATAGTGGATTCCTGAGAGATTAAAGACCTTATTATGATTCTAAAGTGGTTAGTACATAGTATGAACGTGTAACAAGTATTTTTATTGTAGAGAAGTTGGATCACTGGTGGGTTTTTATAGGAAATGATAGTGTAATTCTTTAATATTTCACAAACATAGGTTTTGGAATCTATATAATTAATTATTAAAAACCCAAATCCTTCTCATGGGGTTTTCACATGGATATTTTCAAATTATATTGGAAAAAATATTTTATAAGTCCATTAGTTGATGGTATTAAAAACCTAGCCTTTTTATGTGAGGGTGAGTCACATTAATAATTAAATGAAATTAAAATCAAAAAATTTATTATTCATTTAGGAAGATTCACTATGGATTTTTAAAATAAGTAAAAAACCCTAAAATCAAATGATTTTAAAGGTAAAAATTTTATTTGGATGAATATTTCGTTATAGTGTTGATTACATCACTACTGAGCCATTATGATGTCAGAATTCAAAATATATATTTATAGGTTATTTAATTTTATAGAAAAACTTGCTTTTCTTATAATATTATAGAAAATTAACCAAAGTATAAATTTTACATCCCGATTCCAAAAATAATATGCATTTTATGAACATAATTTTTAATTATGTCAATATTTTACTTTTAAAATAATAACCAAAATTTATTTATTATTAGCAGGTTTTGAAAAAATGGATCATTAAACATTAATAAATACTGCATCTAGCCTCATAAAAATTATATGATCATTTATATTTAATAAATGTAATGTAATAAATATATTTTGTTGAAATATAATTTATTAAATCATCAAATTTGATTTAAAAATTTAATTTAAATATTAACAAAAAATACTATTTGTGGTCTAAAAAATAATTATGTAAAAGAATATTCATTATTCTATATAACAATATTTTACAAAGTAATAATTTTATGGTCTTGATACATATCCCGTTATTACACCTGGATACACCCTAAAACTATGGTGTGCGATGGTAGGGCATTCATGGGATCGTTCGGTGAACATGGGTTGAGTGGTGATCTCAATGAGCTTGAACTTCTCCAATAAATGGTATCACTCATAATTATGTTTTTGGTTCATGGCTAGGGATTGGTTTGGGGAAATGACATAAAATTATATCTCCATAAGATGCATTGATAAACGAGATTTGGATGGAACGATTCTGCCAGTTGAGTCCATCACCTCCTTTTTTTGCGTCGAAAGCATTTGTTGAAGTAATATAATTATACAAGTCATGTGATCACTATTCAACGGATATATTATTAATGATAGTGTTACAAAACTATCATCTAAATCCAATTTAATATAATAAAAAAACAACATTTAATATGTTTTCTATGTCAATTTTAAAAAAATGAAATTGAATTAAATCAAGAGCGAAATTTCACCTATAATAGTTTGGGTCGTTAATATTCCTCTCCCCTTAAGAAATTTCTCCCACAAAACAATAATTTACCACATAAAACAGATGATGGTAACTCTATTTCATCTCCGCCTCGGGATGCTACGTTTTTTTTCAAACTTTTTCTTTCTCAACAGCACTTTGACAAAATGCATTGTCTTATTCTGCAGAACTATATATCTATGATATAATATTTCACTGGCTTCTCATCATAATGGATTTCATTCTTCAACGGTACCACCTATGAATTGATTACTTTAGATGAGTCTGGTATATACATTCTAAGTAGGGATACATGGAATTAATCATGTACTTGGGATATGTTTGGTGTGAGTGCAAGTTATTAGGCCACCACTCTAATGAGATTAATGATCTCAAAGGGAGTTATGTAGCATGGACTAAAATTTTCCTTCTTCCAAAACATCATCACTTCTTCCATGGGAATATGCATAGGATGACCATGTATCCAACATCAAACTTTTGGTCTTTTTGTTGATTGTCCTTATAGCTTTATATTGACACTACGTTCCCTTAATGTGTTGTTGAATTTCCTCAAACCTCCCCACCATTTCCTCAACCATTTCAAGACATAGTTGTTTTCATTACCCAACCTCATCCCAAAATTCTGGTGTTCTACATCTCTTCCTATAAAGGGATTCTTTGGGAGAAATTTGGATGTTTAAGTGGAAACTGTTTTTGTAAGAGAACTCAATGAGAGGAAGTTGTTTATGCCATCTTTTGTTGATGTATATTGAGCATGATATCAAAATTTCTTCAAATGTTTGAATAGTACATTGAGATTGGTCATCGTTTCTTGGGTGATAGTTCATGGTGAATTTTAACTCAGTATTCATAGCATGTTCGAGACTCCTCCAGAACATAGAGTTTAATCGTGTTTCTCAACTAGATACAATCGATAGTGGTGCACCATGAAGTCTTGCCACTTCTCTGATGTATATCCATTCATGTTGATCCAATGATAAATTCTCTCAAATTTAAATGAAGTGTACATTGTTTTTAAGATGATCCACAACAACCCAGATAACATTTTTCCTCCATATGTACTAATAAGTCTAGCGACAATGTTTAGGATGATGTTTTCCCATTTCCATGTAGGTATGGGTAATGATTGTGTCATTCCCTTCTATTTTTTCTATTCTACATTCATTTACTGACAAATAAGACATCTTGATGTATATTTTTCAATATTTTAATTCATTTTGTCCCACCAATAGTCTTACTACATATCTCAATACATCTTTGTACTTATATGGTAGATAGAGATGTTTTAGATATGTGAATTATCCAATAACTCCTCCAATAATGCAGGATTTGATGGTACACATAGTCGTGACTCAAATATTACAACACCATATTCATTAACATTGAACTATGAGAAATTCAATTTTCAAATAGTTTCGACATTCTTCTGAAGTCCCACATCATCCCTTTGAGAATCAGTTATCCTCCCGAGATGATTGGGCTGAGAAATTATTTGTCAAAGTGTTGATGATGTTTCTTCCATTATGATTCCCTTTTCCATCCTCTTTAGATATATGAATATTTGAAACTTATCAATTATCATCAATGAATAAATTTCTTGATCCTATGACCTTATAGTGTATGAAATGTTATTTAGTTTCCCTAGAAATATCTAGCAATCATCATTAGCACATATTCACTTCATTCTATGTGAATATACACATGAGGATTTTCTGATTAGTATATATTTCACAGTTCTCCCCAAAAGTGATATGTTTCCAAATATTAAAATCAAATCTAACTATTTTCAACTCCAAATCATATTTTGGATTGTTCTAATCATGAAATTTCAACTACCTTGAATCATAGGCAATGAATTTGTTATTTTTCCTCAACACATAGCCCTACCACTTCAATGAATAATCAATTAATTCCATAAAAATATATCCACTTGTGGGAAGTCTGAGCACATGAATAGTAATATTCCTCTTTTTTGACTCCTTAAATCTCTCTTAGAATTAATCATTCCAAGAAAACATGACTCCCTTATGAGTTATCTTTGTTTATAGTGTTTGAAAATCATGATAATTTTTTCACAAATTGAAGATAATACCAAGCTAATCCTAGGTAACTATGGATATCATTCACAGATGTTGGTCTCGGTCATCCATAAATTTCCTCAGACATTGGAGGGTATAAATATATCCTAATAATTGTGATGATATTCCTTGATAAATAGAAAAACATTAACTATAAGTTTGATATTTTGTACTTGGAAAAACAATTTTCATTTCTCAAGGACTTTAGAATAGTACTTAAAAGATGATCATGGTCCTTACATTGGATTGTATTCGAATGACAGAAGTAAAAACATCCAATAATTTGTCATTGAAAACATTAAATATTCTATTAATCAAGTCCATGAAGATTTATAGAGCATTAGTGAGTCCGAATGGCATCACTATGAACTCATAATGCCTGTACCTTGTACGAAAAGTTGTCTTGGGCATATCCTCCTTTTTCACCCTAAATTGGTAATATCCTTACCACAGATCCAAATTAGAGTAGTATTATGTTCTACATATCAAATAAAAAATGTCTTCCATTCGTGTCAAGGGATACATGTTCTATATCTTGATTTTTTTGATCTTAAGATAATCTATGCAAAGGGGAATTGACCCATCATTCTACATGATGAAGAGGACTGGTGGACCCCATGATGAAGAAATTGGTCATATAAACTCTTTATCTAGATCCACTGGTAGTTGTTTCTCTAGCTCCTCAAGTTCTATAATAGCCATTCTATAGGGAGTCTTGTATATTGTAAACATCCTAGGTATAAGATCATTAGAAAATTCAATATCTCTTCTAGGAGGAAGACCATTAAATTCTTTGGGAAACACATTGTTGAATCCCCTCACAATAATAATGTATTTAAGGATGGTTCCTTACTTAGAATCATTCATCTGAAAATGATATTCATGGTTATATAGAAATAATATCAACACAGTTGATGATGATGCTAAAGAAAAATCATCCTCCTCCTTGAACATCTGTAGAATTGGGGGTTGATTTTCCATATGGAGGGTGATTTCACTTTCACGAAATTTTTTGTTTGTTCTATATTGGGAAATCCAATTCATCCTAGGAATTACTTAATATCCCACTAAGGGAAGTAAGATAAGGTTCACCAAGAAGTTAAATAAACAAATTGTGATAGGGGGAGTTATATACCTGGGATGCTATAATTTCCCCATTTTTCATTTTCATCAACATCTCTATATCAATGATTGGTGGTGGTTTTTGATTGTTCTAATAAACATTTTTATACAAAAGAATATTTATAACCAGAATAATAAATTACATTTTCCATTAATGTATGAAAAAATTGCATAAAATTTCGCCGTTTCGTTTTTTGGTATTCAATTTGGTGGTAGGGATGAAAAATATCACACTTACTGTGTTGGAGGTTATTAGTTGCCTCCGATAACCCTTGTATTAGTAAATTGATTTGAGAAATTCTATGGTTATTTTTAATTTTATAAATTATCAATGAATTAATGGTTATTTGAAGCATTCTTTTCTTCCATCACTGATGCTATATTTTCTTTTTGGAAATCACTGGCTAGGTTCCCTTCCACCCCGTACCCAAATAATTTTCTTTTCCCCATCATTAAATTTTTATTCTACTTCTTTCAACACTATTAAATATTGGGGTTATTATTTTATTGAAACTATTAGACATCACTATCTGACCACTAGAATTTTCTCCACATTTTTCTTCTTATCCTAGTGATACTTCTGTGATTCCTTGATCTCCAATTTGACTTTGAGGGAACTTAAAAAAATTCCATCATTGAAATAAAATTAATGAATCACTATGTTATTCCATAAGATTGATATTAATTCAATAAATATTCATCCAACATTGCATTCAGGGGTAATTAAATATCCAAAGATGTACTGTGAAACCATTATGAAATTATCATTGCACGCTCCGATGGATTCATTATCTATTTTCATGAAAGAAAGGTACCCCCTTTCCATCTTAAGTCAGAGGGTACAAGTAAATTTTTTATCAACTTTTGTTGAAATATTTCAAACCCATCACCTCGATATATTCTTCATTATTTATATTTATGATCAATTCCCACTATTGATAATCTTCACCAAACATATGATAAGTGTTTGGAAGATACTACTATTTTTGGAGCATTGAACGATAGATAATATCTTCTCAATAGTGTTGATCAGTTGTTCGGAGATTGAGGAATCAAATGATCCATTGAATGTAGGTTTACATTGTCTTATGAATCATTCATTTATGATTATGTATTTATTATATGGGGGGAGGGGGTTGGAAAATCTCTATGGTATGGGTATATATTCCAAATGTGAGTTTACATAGTGAGTATCATGACATTTGGTATGGTCTCCTTTCCCATCAGATTCTAAATCCCATTAATTTAGACATTAAATTGATCCTAACTCTAGTTTTTAGCTCGACTCCACCTATTACTAGTCATTTTCTACAATAAAATGAAAATTATGGGAATTTTTTTTAAACAATTAAAATCATTAATTGGATACCAATATAATTAAAGGGATATCATATAAATTACAGTTACATCATTAACATTTGATTTTCTAGGATTCATTATATGATATCCGTGATTTATTCCCTAATGAATATTCTTGTGGGGTTTTCCCCCCTTAATAATGGATTGTATTTTTGTAATGAAATTATCAATTCATATCCACCAATAGTGTAAAACAAGCAGTACAACAAGTCCAGTTTTCATGAACCAGTTCACGTTCAATTCTATCTCAAATTGGTGTCTTTGTATTTTAACCCTAGATACATCATTTCCAAAACCATATACAATTTTTCACATATATACATAAATTTATTTTATTTATAAATGACATATATTATAATCTCCATGACATATGTATTTTTTTCTTATACATAATCTTATCTCTAAGGATTTCACTGGAGTTTTCTAATCCTAATCCAAAAAAAAACTAAATATTCCAATGATACCAACTGTAAAAACACTATTCTTTTTCTCACATTCAGTTGGGATTTAATGAAATAAACATACACATAATAAAACCTGAATGATCATGAATTATAATGTCTTGGTTAATTAGGAACATTGCATAAAAATATAAAACATGAAATACAACCTCATTAGTGAAAACATCCTTTACATGACCATAAGATTCCTTTGAACTTAATATTTCATGGTATAACCTGAGGGAATGCATAAGAAAGGGATAAGATATAAATCATAGTATGGGAATAATAATGTAATAACATATGGAAGAAAACAAAAGTTATAAAAATATAATATTAGTAGAGCATAAATGAATAATGGACATAAAGGCACGATGCATAAGGATAATCCTGACATAGAAATGTAGAATCAACTTAAAAACTTTCATCATAAGTCTAGACAAAATTGCCAAGATATAAAAGTTGATAGAGTCTCATAAATGAATCTAGTAAAACCTGGTCCCAACATGTCATATCATGATACTAAACATTACCCAATGCATTGGAGAAATATATAATTTCGGGCATACCCATCACTTTCATTTCATTTTCATGCTGAAGTGTGCCCTATAGATCATAAAAAATTGATTCATTCTTCATCATAATTCATTAAATGATCAATGAACGAGGAATATATACATTTAATTCATCATTAAAAAGGTATATTTTTATAAAATTTACACCGTTGATATGGAATGGGTACGATATTCACTTAGATAATTGTTTTGGAATGGTGTTTCACGGTGAAATTTCAACAACCTAACATCATGACATGAAAATTCATAAAAATTGATTAATAGGGAGAAAGATGACTCTATACATATATACATGAAATTTACAGTAATAGGTTCAAATAAATACATGTCCCAAAATATGTAATTTGGAAATAAAATTCAAAACATAATAAAGAACTTGAAGAAAGAGGAGAAATCGAATAACTCTAATGAAATTTTGGCATAATAATGGTTGTATGTGGGAGGGAATAATCAATGAACAAGAGTACTATCATTATTAAAAATAATAAGGGTAGTATATGAGATGTGCTCAAACATATTCCATCATTTTTAAATGAAGATAAAATGGTGCAACAATATACAGAATCTTGGATAAAAATGAGAATATAAGGAACCCTTACTTGAGTGTGTGACTTCAAACACATGAAGAGTGGATTCTTCAGATCTTAGTGTGACTTGTGAGGATTTTAATGAAGGGTGGACAGAGTAAGGACATTATCCAAGTGTTTTTGTGGAATTGATGTGGGATTTAGGGTGGGGTTACATATGAAATGAGAGGGATTTTTTTTAATATTTCACAATCTTAGGGTTTGTAATCTATATAATTAAATATTCAAAACAACAAGAACTACCATGGTTTGTCGCATAGATTTTTACAAATTGAAGGTAATTAAATTATTTTATAAGTCCATGGGCCGAATATATTAAAATATTAGCATTTATTACATGGAGGTGAGTCACATTTTTAAAGGAATGAAAATTAAATCATAAAATATATTATACATTTTGGTGTATTCCCTAAGGCCTTATAAAAATAAGTCAAACAAATCTAAAATCACAATATTTCAATGTTAAAACTAATATTTGGTTGAATATATCTTTTATAGTGTTTTTACATCATTATTGTTCTATTATTAAGTCGAATAACACAGTATATATATATAATGGGTGTTTAATTTTTAACAAAAAAATCTAATGTCTAAAAAATAATGAAAAATTATCCATTTGGCAATTTGGATGTCCTAAACCCAAAAATGATATTAATTTTATCTAAATAATTTTCTAAATATATAAATTTTTTCTTTTAATATAAAAACCATTAATTATTTAAAATTGATGTGTTTTTTGAGGGAAAAAATATTTAAACCATATTTAAAATTACATTTTGGCCTCCTAAAAATTATTGGATCATTTATATTTAATAAAAACAATTTAAAAATAAAATTTTATTAAAATATTATTTATTACTTCATCAAAATGGATTTATTAATTCAATTTGAATATTACGCAAAATACTACTTGTTCTTTAATGAAATAAAATTATATTTATTATTATATAATGACATAATGTAAATAATCATAACGCTAGGATCTTGATACATATCCATTTATTACACCATTATATGTCCTAAGAGCACGGTGTGTGATTGTGGGGCTACCATGGGGCCATTTGATGAACATAGTTTGGACTCTGATATCGTTGTGCTTGACCTTATCACATAAATGGTTTATCTCTTGTTTATTTTATTAGTTAATTTGTGGAGATTGGTATAGATAAACCCTATAAATTCAATCTCTTTCAGATGCCCTGATATATGGGCTTTATAGGGACCAATCCTACTAGTTGAGTCCATCGCCGCCTTTTTCTATGTCAAAAGGATTTTTTAAAACCCTATATTTATATTGGTCAAGTAATCACTATTCAACGACTATATTATCAATAATAATGATACATAACAACCATTTAAATACAATTGTAAATAATAATACCAATTGAGTGGTTTTTCCTTTATCCATTTTAAAAAGTGAGACATTTAGTTAAATCAAAAGGGAAATTTCCCTTATAATAGCTTCAATCGTTACACGTCACATGATGAAAGAAGTTCCAAGAACTATTCTTCTAGTCACCATTGAGGAAAACATTCCCTATTGTTTTCTATTACGGACTAGCACGACACTAACATCATGAGGCATGATATGCTTATATTCATTGAAAAACACCTTTAGTTATGATCAAATGGATCCTCGTATTCTATACAAAAATTTTCACCGTACATTTTCACTCCTTGAACCAAAACATCGAATCCCATTCATCTGTTTGACTATAAGAGTGAAACATTTTATTGAATTCAAAAGTTCAAAACAGGCCTGTATATGATCCAAAGAAAGTACACTTTTTTGGATTATCCACTATCATGATGCCTTCATAAAAATCCCTCTGATCATGATTTAGGATGGATTGAATTTAGGAGAGATACACCTAGCCTCATTGAATGACATTGTTGGTTATGGGAAACCTAAAAAATGAAGCATTTATCCTGAATAGTTTTTTCCCTTTGGATTATGTCTCCCGACCCATAGTCAAATTAATATTACCTTTCATCACCACCAAATTCTATAAAATTTATCATTCTAGGCCAGAAAACATCCTTGAATTTGTATCCCAGCTCATACAGTTCTTCCAATACCTATCAGTAATGAACATATCTCATAAATTGTCCCCTTCAACAATATCCCATTCAATCCTTGCTTCTATTGATTCTTCCCCATCATCTAAACATGATGCCACTTTCATCCAATATTTATCCATTCACATAAAAAAAATTTATTGAATAAATATTTATTTTCATCCCACAATAATATTTTCATGGTGTTTTCTATGTTTCTAATAGCCCAATTTAGTTTTATAATAATTGATAACTCATGAATTACAATAGAATTGGCTACAAAATTAATCAATTGGATCCTTACAATAATGGAGAGAAACATCTTCATCCAATTAAAAATTATCCTTATGATTTGATTGATGATTCCATTAGAAAACACATTTTGACCAGTACATTAGTATATAGGAACAGTGATAAACCATTGAGAGTTAATTCCACTATATACCCCAGTTGGATTTAATTAAAAAGATTGTTTTTTTGAACCATTATTGGAGATAAAAACATCAATTTCGTGAATTGATGTTTTTCCATTTAGTTTTCCATATGATGAAATGAAATTTAAGAACCAATAAAATTATTATTTCCAAAAATTAATGTATAATAACATATAATCAGAAAAACATAATGGGACATTAGCACATTCTTGGACTTGTTTTTGTAAGATAGTATCTTTCGATCCTAAATATTTATATGGATGTTCTATATAAGTGGCACTTAATCCCTGATTAATAGAGTGGGTGACATGGTGACACCAATTATTATACCATGTTCCAAATAAATTATTACCAACATTCATAACCATTAGAGAAATTGTAATCCTCGATGAAGTAGAACATTTAAAAAAACAACAAATAAATTATTTAATGAATCATTTTCTATTGAGAATGAGATTAAATCTCCATACCAATTTTTCTTAGGCCATGTCTAGGTCCACATTGATCTTGATATTGGATCCAATAGACATTTTGATTATTTTTAAAACAATTTATTTGGAGATAAATTTTTTAATAAGATACTTTTTACATACAAAAACACATGTTACACTTCAAAAATTATTCATGGAATGGCATTGAAAAGTATCATATTTATAATGGATTAATGAATCATATAAAACATATTAAACATTAATATAAGGAAAAAATATTTCAAGGAAGATCGATCTTTCACTTTAGGGATGAGTCAAACATAGGTTGCATAAGAAGACTAGGTCAGAGATCTTCATTTCAACAAATCCCATACCACCTCCCCAACTCGTATAATAAAAATAACCCAGGATTCAACAAAAAATCATAGGAATCCATTAAGGACATGAGAAAAGTCTTCATTCATACTGAACACCACACTCTTTAACTCATCCTTATCATTTATATATATTAAAGTATCATTTTCCCCGTCATCCACCAGTGTTGGAATTCAGTTCATAAAATCATCCTCACCAACCTATGTACATATCCTTTCATCTATAAAACTTTTGGGTCCTACCAATAGTCATTCAAAAAAATAAAAAACCATATTTCTGACCAAATCCATATCCTAGCATAAATATCCATCCTTATGATAAACATTGGTCATATTTTTCAGCCTTATTCTGTAGCATTTTTAAATAAAATAGGTGGAATTTATGTCCTCTACATTGAACGACATGGCTAGAGATAGATGCAAGGAGGTCCTGGGTATTGTGAAAATTTCATTGCTAACACATTATTTTTCTCAACTGGAATATAAAGTCTATTATTATCCAATGAATTATGATTAACATTCTCAAGTTTCTTGAAGTCACTCCTTAAATCATTCCATGGATTTTTTATCACTGTAATAAAGTGGATCCACTCATAAACATCACTTGAAATATTATGAAGATGGTTCAAGAGGCCAATATATGTTTTAAACCATTCAGATCGATCCCTGGCATAATTTACCATTTATAGTTAACAATAAATATACTAATAATTTGAATAGTAAAAGAAAATTATTAGACCCTAGGACCACCTCGTTCAGTTTCACTTGAAGGGGGTTTGATATGAAACTAATCTGTTAAGGTAGGTTACTGAGGCCCATGCATAGTGTTTTGAACTTGATGATTAGATAGTAAATGAAAACCTACACACCAAATCCCTCAATTATAATTGAAAATAATGTCATATTATCTTTTAAACAATATTTTATCCATCAGTCACTTAAACACAGGAAAATTCATGAAGTAATGTGTTTAATTAGAATATATATCAACTCCAATTATTTTATTTGAGGGCTCTATAATTGTTTCAAAGTCTCCTCCAATAAACAAATTAAGATTTATTGGATGAAGAGAGTGAATTTTCATTAATAAAATAAAATTTTATGATGCCTAATAACGTGAATAATCAATAAAAAAGAAAATATAATTGTCCTCAATAGTTATCATGATTTTAATAAACTGTGAATAAGCCTCATTGAGATCTAGAAATATTTCTAGTTTCCAAAAAATAAAAATATAACTATTATCGGTTCTTGCATGAATGAAGTTGGTGAATCCAATAATTTTATAATTTAGTGTAATGTGATTCAGATCTAATTTTAGTTATAGATTTGTGAAAATATAATCATTTTTCTGGCGAAACTCTGAGGCCATGATTTCACACATCACACTATCCCACAAACCTTGAGTATTCTTAATTATAGTATGAGTCATAATGTAAGAGTTAATGGCCTTTCATTCCTCCAAAAATTCTTTTGAAACCAAAAATGAAGAGAACGATTCCCATTCACAATCTATGTTGATACGACCATTGCCAGCATGTGAATAAGCCACCATTATACTAAAAAATTTATTAATATCTAGGATGGAACACCCCATTGTTGTAGATTCTGGATCCTCATTCACTAAAAATCATTATGAGTGGACAAAATTAGATTGAGTCCTTAGACTAATATCCTACATAAATAATGATATGATCATCTTCCTACCTAGAGGAATCCTTGGAGAACATATTTCTTCCAACACACCCTCAAGAACTGTGTTGTTACCAATGAAATTTTATCAACTAGATGGTCTTTTAGCGATCCTGATGTTGGACCTAATATTTTCTTCTAGTGAGTGAGGTCACTAATAAGGATAAATAAGAAAAATAATAATAAAATTGTAATGCAAAAAGAATTACCAATGAGGAGGAATCTTATGAGAAACGTAAATGAAAAATATTTTCTTCAAATAGGCGCCACTTCAAAAAAAGGCATGAGGTGTGTGAATCAGAATGGTAAAATATAAAAATAATTCAATTATAAGGGAAATTTCACCACAAACTAGAGGAACAGTGGAGGGAGAATCCATTGAACTCAAAACATAATCCCTTTATCCTCTATATTTTGTACTGGATCACTACATGGAGGATATGGAATATCAGAAGAAGAAGAAATAAAGTTGATTGGTTAGCCTTTATTGATTCCCAATTTATTTTTTCAACATGTCTCTATATAGATTCCCTAAAAATAAAACTGTACACAGATCCAATGATGATTTATGTACAAAATACATTACCACCATGGGAACCCTTCACGTTCCCTGATCAAAACACGCGAAGGAAGAATCAGTGTGATGTCCAATTCCACAAAAATGTAGGTGAATAAAGTAGAATAAGGACTAAAGGATTCCTTATCCATGAATATGAAGTTCCTTAAGGAATTAACAACTAATTCTAAAAATGAGGGTTTATGAAGGAGAAATGGAAGACCAGGAAGCTGATCCCAAACTACCAACTATGATGAATATTTATCAAAAAATAAATCACATAACCAAATTGTAAGAGTGAAACACCATGATCCACAACACCTATCATTCATGAACAAATATTTCATGAATTCTTACTTGTGGAACATGTGGATACATAAGGATAAACTATAATACACTGATATTGCTGTTGACTGACAGAAAACCCATGAATTCCAATGATTCCTAAAAAATATTAATGATAGTTTATATAAACCGAATCTCACAACCATTGAGAGGTCATGAATACATGACTCATCAAATATTTCATCTTATGAAAATACCACCATCAGGAAACAATTAATCCTTTCCAATTTGTGGTGCGTAAGTTGAATAACATGGATGCTTAGAAGAGATTAATTGACATATAGTTCCACTGTATTTCAAAGAACATTCTAAAATGATTTGACACCCTGATGGTTTGAACAAAATACATTACTCAAATTGAGAAATATGGGAATCTCGTCCACATGAGGAAAATACAAGGAGGTCTATGAGAATGGAAATGAAGAATAAATCCGGTGGGACATGTTCTATTTTCTAGATTCCACATATTAACTTATTTAATCATCGAATTATATGATCCAAACATTTGAACTGATATCACCAATCCACTATGATCATATAATGAAAATTTTCACTCTCAGCATCTAGTATGTCAACATCCAAACATAACATCCACAATTGGGTCTCAATGACACACCTCAAGATCAAACCAATACCATGACTACCATGAACCCTGAGGTCAAAACATAAATTTAAAGCTTCAACAAGGCTCCAATTTTATACATATTATCTCAAGCTATGACTAGAGTAAGAACATTTAAAAGTTTAATGTAAACAAGAAGACCAGGACAAGATATTTTTGGTTTCTTATTTTCACCAAAAATCATGTGTTACATCTAGTAAATAAATACCCAAAATGGATCTTAGTTGCCTCACACTGATCCTTAATCAATAATGTACCAAAAGTGAATTAAAAAATTAAATGCTTTCCAATAGTTAAATTCATAGATTCCCTCATGAAAACCTCAAAATAATAACCATCCACAAGGGATACTCATTACAATTAAACATCATGGAAGATTCCTTGAAATAAGAACCTCATTCACACCTACAGAAAAACCAACTATCCTTGGGTACCAACTCAATCAGACATGAATCCTTGAGAGTCCCTCATACTGAGCCTAATAGCGTCATCACATGTATCTGGAACCATCATCTCATAATGTCATCATAGACACAATACTTCCAGAGCCTCGATACTCAAACCAAATGGTATGACAAAACATATTTACCTTCATGAATCATGTACTAATATTCATGGACAAACCAATATCTTCTAAAAGATACTACTCGATCAATTATTATGGGATCCTTCCATATGAACATTGAACAAAACTCACCAGAAATCAGTAGGACATGAAAAAGAATGATCTAACACACTCATCTAGTCCTCACATCCTACAACCCATCAAACAAGAGGGGTTTAACACCAAAACTCTGGAAAATGCCTTGATGGTCTCTCAAAGTCAAAAACAGCATCCTAATGTTCTCTAAACACTATAAAAATTCCTCCACCATAATCTACATAAAAAACTCATAATTAACTACTCCCATATCAAATTTTGACTTAATGGGAAAACATTGAATTCAACAAATCTTGAAAAATCACATGTTATATACTTCTGAGTTGATTCTGTGAAATCACAAAGATGCACCTAGAAATGTACTTACACATTACAATTATAAACAATGGGTGTTCCCATTTACTACATAAAAATAAATAAACACATGGGGAAATCCCATGTACTTCTCCATGGAAATGATCCTCCTGTAGTGGTTGGATTACCAGGAAAATTTCTTCATGTCCTTGACGACAACATAGTATGTTCATGGGTTACATAGTCTGTAGTTCCAAAAACTCTTCCCTTCCATGTATTATAGAGACCATACAATATCTTACATAAATAGTATGTCTTAATATATTAATATTAAATACATTAAATAAAAATATATAGCTATTTTTTTGGACTAGTGCCTTTGAATAATGGAAATATAATCAACTTGTTTGTAAGTGAGCTACATAATTTCCAACAAGGTTCAACATAAGTAACACCCTTTATAGGAATATAATAAATTATTCTCTTTATCATAACATGGGGAAAAGAAACATAAGAAAGGGTGTGATAAGATACTCAGTAAGGGTAAAAAATGGTATATATCAATATATCATGATCATAAGTGCATGCAAAATGAGAATTAAATTTTAAAACCATATTCATCATATAATAGTTCATAATCATGGGTCATTAGATAAATCTTGGGTGTTAAAATGAAATAATTACTAATGAAATCAAAGAGCATATAGGATTATAATATATAATTGTTAAATGACATAGAGTTATGAAAAAAATATGAATAGAAATCCTTATGTTAAAAAACCCACCAAGACATTCTTAATTTGTTACCCTTGGGATAACCATCCATGTACCTGCTTTGATATTGGTATTACCTCGCATGTACCATCTTCTCAGTCTTCGGATAACCACACATGAACCCAATGATTTCATAGAACATTAATAAGTATCCAATATATAAGGGGGATATATTAATACCACCCTTCACATAAAAAATTTCAAACTCCAGTGTAACAGGATAACATTATTCATATATAATATCTGAATCCCTGAAATGAAATGGATTTAAAAATCATTTTAGAAAAAACCATGAAAATGATGTGGTTTTCACATACATTTTACCACCACAATAATTATCCGCCTAGAGAATAAATAAATTTCACATCATTGGATGTTACTACTAGTAAAGATTAATTATCATAAAAGGAATTCATCTTAGATAAAAAAAATATTTTAAAAAATCCCATGGAAAATTTCTTTTTTAAAATAACCATTATTTGAACATGGACTTTTTAAATCAATAAATTCAAAAAATATTTAAGATTTTTTTTAAAATTACAATGATAACATATAAGGTATGAATTAAAATAACATAATATATTACCTTGGGAAAATAAAATTTCATTGAAAAAAACATTTGAAAAACAATAATTTCATAAAAAAGAATGGAAATCCTTTTTGTTGAAAATAACCTTAAAACCTATTAATAATGATTTAAAAACCATTAAAAACATTTCATGAGGAAAATATCATTTCAAATTTAATTTTTTTATGAATATAAGTTTTTCAATATCATTTCACTATAAAATAAACTTTGAATTAAATGATGGAGGCCTTAAAAATTTATAAAAAATATCATGAAAAAAAATATCTCAGATAATATGATTTTAATAAAAAAACAATTTAAAAAACAATTTTTTATTATAAAACATGAAATTAATAAAGTAATAAAAATTGAGTTGTTATGATGGTGGGAAATGTTGTGCATGAAAAAATAATGGTTTCTTTCACATTTTCAGTAAAATAAAATATTAATCATTTTAGAAAAATAATAATATAATTATTTATTTATTTGAAAATTAAAACATTGGCAGAAATAACATTTAAAATCATTAGGAAACATTAAAAAACATTTTAATACAATTATATAAAAAATGTATATGGAAAAAATGGGTTTCAACTAAATAGATAGGTAAATTATGTTTTCATTAAAAATATTCTTAAGGAATAATGACTTCATAAATTGAGGAAAATGAAAGAAAAATAAGTATTCTTCTGAAATAATCAGAGGATAATGAATGAAATTAGTTTTTTGAGTTATGTTCATAATCTTAATTCATTGAGAGAATAATCAAGAAAATCCTGATGAATAATGGGATCATAACATCAACACCTTACCACTTGGGTAAATTTGGAACCATAAGATCAATTGAAAATAAAATAAATAAAATATTATATAGCATAAATAAAAGTATATTCATGATTCAAAATTTAAAAGTGGATGTATATACACTATATAATATAATATAGGATCATAACAAAATGTATGTCCCAAAGAAGTTAAATTGAATGAAAAATACCTTAACTCTTTTTCAATTATTCAATAATAAACGACATGAAATTGAGATTACAAAATTGATATTTAAATCCTCATATATTATATAATAATCATTTTTAATTAAATTTAACCATCATATATAGACCAAATAAATGAAACACATGCCTATAAATCATATATCTCAAAAAATAAACTTGTGACATAAATACCTTACCATAAGTTTTAATATTGATTTTAAATATTAAAAACCCCTTTATAACAAATATAAGTTTATTATAATTATATTATAGAATCATAATAATTTTTATAATATCATATATGATTTTTTATTTTACCTTTTATTACTTTTTTATCACATGGTCCTCGTTAAAATCATGTTTTAGGAAATAACAGATGTGTTTTTCATGTATGTATTGATTTTTTATTTTATAACCCCCTCTATTGACCATATATCCATAATATCTTCAAATATAACCATGATGTAAATATAATATATATTATTTATAAATGTATTGTTATTAATTGTTAGATGCGAGATAAATAAAATGAAATACACCTTTTATGAAGTCAGCAGGTCGTATATAAAAATTAATGTTGTTTACACATTATCAAAAGATGAAATGAAAGGTAGGTAAATAATATATTACAATTATAGAATTATTTTTATTATATATATATATATATTATTCATTAAATTTACCCTGTGAAAAATTAATCACATCACTTCACAAGGTTATAGTCTATTGTACACACAAACGACATTATCATATACAATAGGCAATATAATGTAATAAGGTATATGTGATATAATAATTAGAAATGTATAAATATCTTACCAATATAATATATATTCCTTTTATATATACTTTTTACAATATATGTTTAACAGAATTGAAAAATAAATCACATCGGTTCCCGAGGACGAATTCTGTTGTACAAAAGAGAGATGTTATAGTTTTTTGACTTTTTAAAATGACGAAGGATGATGTAATATTAAAATTAAAAAAAGTATAACAATATCATAAATATTTTATACAAACATTAACTTATAATTATTTCATGTTTTGAGGGATGTGATGGAAAACGAATAACATCAGTTCTCATGGTGGTAGTTATCCATACACAGGACCAATAGTTTTATTTTCCATTTGATGGATTTTAAGATCGACATAGGTTATTAATTTACATTAATTGTATATAATTATAAAATATATAATATTTTTATTATATATACTAATCTTATTCATATATTATGGATTTGGAAGGTGAAAAAAACACATGTTTTCTGATTTTACATGTTCTTCAAAGAAACAATTTAGTTTTATAACTAAAGCCAACAAAGAAGGGTTTCCCAATAATTATACGGAATCTATTAAGTATATATTGAATTAGGGAATATATTTTGTTTGGTATTTTCCAAAATAAATGGTTTTGTATGTATGATTAATGATGAAGAAGTGGATTCCTATTATTAGTGGTGGAGAGAGCACACATGGATTTTTTGAAATTAATAATGTGTATCCCATTTTTTACATGCCATAAAGTTACAAAATGGTATGTTATAGATAATTATTGTCTATAAGGTTTATACAAATATATAAAATGGGGTTTTTACATGTGTCAAGGTTATATTACCAATTTTATTCTAAGATTAACCTCTGGTAATCATATTTAATCCTTATATGTTGTAAATAATCTGTACCATTAATACAATTTGTTATTAAAAAAATTAATATTAAATTATAATATAATATATATTATGTGGAATAGAAATATTGAATTAAATTAATTTATTTTCATAATTTTAATTGAATATTATCTCTATACACACTCTAAGAAAGTGGTTTTCCAATGCAAAAATGTTCATATGTAAATATTGTTATTTTATAAATATTTACAAAAACATTTATTTTATTGATGTAAATTCTATGATATATATAATTAATTAAAATAATATTTTTAATAAAATTTAAAAAATTATTCCATAGAAATATTTTAAATGGTAAGGTAGTTATTAATAAAAACTATTTTTTTTAAAATATTCATTAAAAAAATTAATATATTTCGAATAATAAAAAAACTTTATAATAATTTTAGAATATATATTTCAAAAAACGGTGTTCATTTTTGTGAAATTTTATAAATGATCAAAAAATAAATATATTTATTTTTTTTAATAAAAATATTTTTTTGGTGGGATAATAGTATTTTCAAATCATATAATAAAATTACCAAAAATTGTGTAATTTCATATCAGTATGATTAATTTATATTAATCTAGTATAAATAATATTTTTTAAAATTCTAATTCATGAATCCAATTTTAAATCTTTGTAATAATAGTCGTGTTTAAATAAGAATATTAATTTTTTTCACATTTCGTCAAAACTCAGTGTTGTGTGTAAAATAACCTCTCTTTGATATTAATTTTTTTCAAAAATATTCATAACAAATAATGGTGTTAAATTGTATACTCATTAAAATGAATTCCCCCTAAATTAATCAAAGTAGTATGAAAAATTGTCTTAACTTATTTCTCTTTACATCTACTTGTTCTAAGATAGCATTCAAATGTTGGGGGATTCACCAAAAAACATTGAACAATTTAGTGTTCTAGTTTCATAGAACATTATTAGTATGATCTAAACAGGTTGTTACCTATGTGAAATATCATGATTTATTAGTAAATCCATTATGTATAGTTCATATGATGAATTAGTATTTTACTTCTATAGGATAGATACATGGAACACATCATGATCCAATGAGAGGTTCACATAATTATATTGGTAATTAATATTAGGTATAATTATATTAATGAATTTTATTTGACTTAATTTACCTAAGAATTAGTTTTTTCTTCCTTCCAAATATAATTACCTTATTCTATATGGATATTTATAGGAAAACATTTCCACAAACATCAATTTACAAATCATATTGATTATTATTATAAAATATATTTAATTACTTTTAGTTATTAATTGAACCTTATTTTTATCTCCTATTAGATTGATCTACTTTCAGGGTGATATGGGTGAAATTTAAAAAAAAATTGGAATCCCTTGGGGATGTTGATGGTTGGTGTATGATTTGGTAAAATAGTGCTGTATGGACTATAAAACTAGGTGCCATGTCGAAGGCTATTATAAGGGGTGTATGGTTAGTTTAACCATGGATCCATCCCATTGAAACGATGCACCCAAGAATAGGGAAGGTTTTCATGGATGGTCCATGAATAATATAACCATATTACAAAATGGTAAACCCCATAAAAAAGTAAATTATGGGATCATAGTTAAGGAGAATTATTTTTTAACTATGAAAGCCTCCCAAGTAAACCATCTGTTCTATTTTTAATTCCTCAAAAAAATTAAATAAAATCCAAAAAAATAATTATTACTGAACCAAATACCTCCATTCAATAGTAACATTATTTTTTGGTTATTGAAGATTATGAAGAGGACAAAATTACTCATCCAAACCAACTTTTTAAAAGATATAAGTTGTTTTGGTCTTGTTTGATATCATTTGGGTAAGTTGATCTCCTCTCATGTGGCATCTTTCAATCTCTATTTCTCCCCTTCTAAGATATTTATAGTTCATCACATAATGGATGGATTGAAAGAAAAATTAATTAGGTCACGATTCAATGTTATTTTTCTAGATCTCCTTTCCATCATTCTTCACCGGTTTTTCCCTTTGCATGTGCTGTGGGTTTGGTTTCCTTGATCTAAAGGTAGGTGGTTCCATAATACATTTCCATACTAATGAAATTGTTACTTTTTTTATTAAATTAAAAAGAGTTATAAGTTGATTTAAAAATGTGGATATGTTATTATTTTATCTTTGACATGAAATGGTCAGGAGATTTTATAAATAAACCAATTTAAATGGATTTTAAATTTTAAGGAGAATTTAATAAGATCGAGTGATTGATTTAGAAATTTTTTTGATAAAATTATTTGAAATTGATCATTACAAGATGGATTAAATTGATAATTGATTTGAAATGGAATTAAATGATGGAAATCAATTATTTGGTTTTAAAATTTAAAATTCATATAGGGATATTTTTTTGGGAAATAATATTTTTAAATGATTTCAAGTGATTGATCAAAAAAATTATTGATTAATTGATAAAAAAACATGTTTGATTGGGTAGTTAGTGGTAATTATGAAATTAACACCTGGGCCTTGACTACCCCAAAATGGAATAATGATAAAAATTATTACTATAAAACTGTGTAAAGACTATTAATGATGTTTTCTCTAATTTTGGTGTATACTATTTATGATGAATTTCCCAATGGGTGAGTTTTTATGTTTTCAGTCCCAACTTGATCCATACTCTTTATTGAGATGTGTGAAGATACTATTACTTAAAAACTATCATTCTGTGGGGGTTGGTGTACATTGTTCTTTCTATGATTTTTGACATGATTATACATTAAACTAATTATTAAACTATTTTATTCATTTAAATTACATTATATTTTTTTTTGTATAATAATTTAATTTTTACATGTTGGAATGTTATTTTTCCATGTCATTCATGAATTTGAAGCATATAATGTTCTCATTTAAAAATTGAAAATGCAATTCCCTACAACATTCTATTTATACTAATAGAATAAATAGTAAACTGTTATGGAACACATGGTTACACCCCACTGGTATTTATATCTCAAATAATGCGTTATGATTTATGAAATTATAGATATTATCATGAATAGTATGAAAAATGGAAAAGTGTCGGTTGGAGGAGGTGGATGTTCTTGATCCGTTGGAAACAAAGTACAAATATTGACTAGTACTGATTCCATACACTTGTTTCTTCGTTTTTTGTGTTATTATATTGTAGGAAAAAGATAAAATTGATAATGTTGTACTTATTTATCTTTTTAAGTTATATTCTAGTAGGTTCTCATTTTAGAGTTTTGAGAACACTTACTTTTAACATTATATCATCCACATTATTTTTAAATTTTGACCACCCTAATGTTTTTTGATTCTAGGTGCATGTCACTAAGCCACGAGAATTATGAAAAACCTTCAGGATATGTTAGTGCTAGATCTGGTATCATTTTTATTGGTTATCCATTCATGTTTCTAACAAATTTCTTCAATGGTGTTAGTATAAAATCTCTCCATGTTGTTATAGTACATCATGATTGGTCATAAAATATGGGAGATTTTTGATTTTTGAGACATTTGAGGTATTTATTAGATATTTATTGACCAAATATAATCATAAAGATAATTAATACACCATGGGTTTTGGGGAAAGTAGTATTGAACAATAATTTGATCATATTCTAGTCCATCCACTACTTTTGGCATTGGAATTTTCAAATCAAAAACATGAATGATTATCTGATTGGATTTATAGTTATATTGATCTTGTTTGAGTTATCTATTTTGGTATTCTTATGATTTATCTAGTGGTTTATTTCAATGATGTATTAAATAGTGTGTAAAATATCATGATTTCCCATTTACGCAACTCCTTTTATTTTCCATTAGTCTTCCTTTTTTGTTTTTTTGTCATTAGTCCTTGTTGGTTTAGTCTCGTTTTGAGATGAGGATCCATGTTGGTGGAATTTTTTAATGGGTAGTGATGTTTTTTTAATTAATGTATTCTAGGAATAAACATTTTTAATTGGATTATGTGAGTGTTCCATGAGTTTTTAATGATTCATATGGTGTTCATGATTTTCAGAAAGAGTTGAGATAAAAATCTATCTAGAGAAAATTTGCACACCATGTAATAGAATTAAATTGTGTGTATATATTTACAATAAAAATACATGAACCACATTTAGGATGGGAAATAAATAAATTCTGTTATGCTATCACATGATGTGAATTGTTTTAGAAGGGTTATATAAACCCATAGAGATGTTAATTTTAGTGTAACTCTATAATAAAACATACAAAACATGTAATATTGTTACATACCATGTATTTCATGGCACTAACAATTTTACGAGTGTTGAGAATATGATTCTTGATCAGTCATAATGAAACCTCTCCTCCCATGAAATCTAAGGCACTCTAACAAGTTTCAGATTCCATCAATAACTTCTGGACTCCGCATTGATGATCCATATCCCAAGTAAGTTAGTTTTCATTGTTTTTTCCTCCCCAACCTTTATTCATCATCATTTATATGTAAATACATTGATTGTGGTTGTTGTTTTTTGATCTCATTTTTGTGTTTTCTAGGTTCCTTTATGTGATTTTTCTTAAATTTATTATTAATGGAGGTTCAAGTTGGAATCATTTCATAATCCTAGGATATGGTTTGGCGGTAAAAAACCTTACCATATGGCCTATTAACAATCATGTATGTATAATATTGATATTTCATAGAAACAATGTTTGAATTAATCAATTTAATAATGAATGATGATAAATCATGTTGTGGATTATATTATTTTATCTCATTAGATTCAATGGTATGTCTAGTTGGCATGTGCATACCCATTGGGTGATCTGACCTTGGATTTATAAGGAACAAGATAATGATTTATTGTGTGTTTAGAGTGAAATGATATTTCAAGTGATTAATTGATATAGAATCACTTTAGTAACTTATTATAGAATATTTATGTGATTTTTGATAAATCGATATGTAAGTGGATGCGTTGTTGAATGAAAATGTATGTTTTCATCATTAATTAATGGGTCTTATAATGTGATATTATGATATCCTTGCAATTATGATTTGTAAAGAATGATATGAAATTCTTATATATAGTTCTATTCTCGGTGATATTGGAATTCATATATAGAGATATTGGATCAGTCGATGATTTAGTGGTTATATTCAATGTTTGGTGTAATCATGGGTGAAATACATATATATTGGTTTATTCCAATTGATGTAGAAGTGATTATATAGAGGTATTTTAATATTTTAAGGATGAAAAGCTTATTTTATGTATTTTCCTAGTGTCTAAATTTTTTATTCATATTGGTTTATATGGTTATGTGACTATTCTAAGGGTTATGTTTATAGTTGGGATTGTTGTGCAACATGATAAAAAACATTGTGACATAGTTCCGATGTGTGTTCATTTATGTATTATATTATTTAATTAAAAAGTAATCTTATTTATATATTTATTTCATGATCATAATATAAAATTTTATTTTTAGACAAGGTGTTTTTAACCTACTGGTTTTTACTCACGACCTGTTGAAGACATATTTTTTTACTCAAACAGATTACATTAATACATGATAGGTCAAGGGAAATGGACCATGATGGTAAATTTTTCTAATGGATGGATAAAATTATGGGGATAGGGGTGAAAAGGGGTTTTCGAATAGGGTATTTTGAGATTATTTGTGTCAGTTAATTCAGTAATTTGTATTATTTATACATTTAGATACATTTATCTTTTCATTACAAGAATCATTATTATTGGTTTATTAGTTCCTTGTTTTCCTTCCTAGTTGGGTATTTCACAGCTTCCACAATTTTTTCATACTGTATTATTTATTCATACAAGCATGTTTATGATGTATTGTAAATCTATAATAGGGTTATAATATCCTTATTATATTCATCACACCCCACACCATGTAGGGGGCTTCTAAACAAAGGGGTGGCTTTCTTGAAGTCTTTTAACCAACATGATTTGTTCCTGTAATAGGGTGATATGTTAGATAATTTTACATCATTAATATAAAAATACATATGAAATGGCCTAAGGAGTTAGATACTTATGAACCATAGGTAGCATATACGCCCATGGATTGTAATATTCTAGAGAATGTTGTGTGTTTTATCTATCATCTTGGACATGAAACTGCACCAGTTCCCATTCCGGTTCTAGTTGAGAAAAATCAAAGTAATGAATCTCAGCTTCCTGATCGAGTAATTATTATCCTGAATCCAACTTATTTTCAAGGTTCTCATGGTCAAAAAAGAAGTTGGAGATATTATGAACATGATAGAGAATATTTTTGAGTCTATATAAACTTTTCTTTCTATTTAGTTGAAATGTGCTTCCATTATACGAGAAGGGCCTTGCAGGAGTTGATGGGATATTATTGTAATGATAGAGAAGCATAATGGTTTGGTTTGATAATAATTTATATATCTTTTAAGTGGTCATATATTTGTATAATATATGGTATTATCTATATCTAAGGATATTTTCATGAAATAATAGGCCTACATGACTATGAAGTAGTATGTGATCCACCCTTCCAATAATTCACAGTTTTCAAATGAGATTATATCTAATGGGATGATGAATCATTGAATTTCAAGAAGCACATAAGACCTAATATTCATTCCTATGTTTTCATAATGAAGGTTACCTCTTATGTTGATGCACTTGACATGGTGTTAATGGTTGATCCTGATCAATTTAGTAACTATGGGTTAATGTGAGACTCATTTTCTCTTAGTTGTTGTAAAAAGGGTCCCATTGAAGTATATAGGATGTGTGATGATTTTTATGGTGGTTGTCAACATAAGGTATATAAAATATATTCTATAGTTCCATGAAATAGTCCTTGGAATTGATTCTAGTGTTACAAATATGGGAATTCATGACATGTTTCTATTGATATTACAAGGATATGCAGTCCTTGTGGTCTCTCAAGACACCTAATAAAATTATTTTATTTGATGTCTAGTCTATGAAAATGATAATGCTTTTAAATTATTAAAATTTATTGTGGTGTAATCATATTTTCGATGATAGAAAGGGGTTCTATCCATTTGCATCTTGAGTTATGCCTCTTGACATAATGGATAAGACTCCCTTGGATACTTGTATAGGTCCAATGACTAAGATAGGAAAAATAATTATGTATTCATATATGGTGAACTTATTTTTTATACCAGTGCATCTATCTCATTTATATTGAATTTTATTGTGAAAATAAAAAATCATCATATATAACTTTTATCTTATGTGGTGGATGTTAATAAACTATTCTGAAAGATTAGCGAGTCAGAACATCAATTTTTTCATGTATATTTTATTTATCAGTAATGGATTTTTTCTTGGATTTTTTGGATTACTAAATGAAATCCCTTAACATAATCTTTAGAAATAATTGTATGATTTATAATAAATCATGAATTTACTTTTATCCTCAATGGTTATCCTTTATATGACTAGATGAGGTGTTTCACTTCTTTTACAGAGAATAGAACATAGGTCATGTAGGGAATGAAATTATTTTTAGAAGATATGGAATGAAATACATGTATTTTATTTTTATATACAGAAATAAGCCACATGTTATGATCTCCCTCAACTTTTCTTTTAGTATCACGTTGTACTTCCTTATAATTTTTCTATTTTTCCATTGGTAATAGAGGAATAATGTTCTATTTTTTAGTTCTTTATACTCAACTAGAATTATATATTTTTTACCACATGACCTAAAATGAACTGAAATAATTTAATTTCCTTTTGAATGATGTGTTAGTGAAATGATTCATAATCATGAAAGTTTCACCTTGTACAAAAAAATATTTGATTTCAAAATAGTGCTAATGGTGTTTTTTACCATTGTGATGATTACACGATGATCAACAAATTTACGGTAATGAAGAAGATTTCATTAACATGGATTGATGATATGTTATCCAACGTGATGGTGTAGAAGTGTTTCTCAAATATTGAACATAGATCCCATTATCTCCAGTTGAGAATAAAAGAATCCAATATTCATCAGACTCCTTTTCGATGTAGGTATGACCACTAGGAGTATCTTGTTATTCAATTTTTTATTAACCAATTATCTATTTGTATTTATGGAATTTATTAATTAAATATTCCATTAGTATATAAATATATTCATGGTGTTATTTGTGGTTGAAATCATAGTTAACTATTATTATGAGAAGAATCTTGACCGTAATATGACAATAATTGTGGAAATTTTGAGAAATCACTCAGTGAAATCCAAGATATCAAATTGGGATTTCTGGATTTGGGAAGTTTCATTTCTAGGAAATATTGTATCAATAATATTTTTTATTCTGATCATAAGAAGATTAATTTTGTTATGACATGGGAGAAATGATATATTTTATTATATTTAGAGCTCTTAGGTATGGCTGGTTTTTGTAATCAGTTTTTATATGATATCACATTGAGGGAACATTAGATGTCCAACCTCCCTCAAAATGGGTAGTTGTAAACATGGTATGAAAATTTACAGATCTCTTTGGTTGAAGAGATAATTATTTTTACTTATAAACATTTTTTTGATCATTTAGAGGCTGGAAATAGGAATTGAGTATTTTATGACACATTAGGTTTAAGATTGGAAAACATTATTTTGATGATGATAATGTGGTGTCCAATGTTTCTCAATTGGTTAGGCCACAATAAATGAATTAACTAACTCATTACCTCAAACTCATACCTTTTATGAATGTGATTATTAGTCAGTTATATTACCTTATTTGAGATTAGATTACCACATTTTCCATCTATAAGAGCCAGTGTTATATTTTTTGCAATAATGATTTGATCCTCCAATAGAGGAATTGTGTAGAGTACCTGATGTATTTTTAATTCAAAATTACATGCATCATGAGGAATGAAAATGTTTTAGACTAATTGAGAAGGAACCATCCCAACTAATTAGTTAAAGATTCATAATAATAGTGGAACATGACGAATTGTTTTGCATAGGAAAATTTATGAGACCTAGATGAACAGGTCAAGGTTTCCATGACATGTGTTCAATTGTACTCAACTCTACTAGAGATGATTCTTCAAGAATAAAATAATTATGATGAATTCATTTGTATTTTTCAACCCATTATAGTGGGGATACCATAAGTGTGTTGATATAATATTCTATAGGAATCCTATGTTTTCCTATTTTTTTGTGACTTTGTTATTAAGGATGTCTATAATGGAAGATTTCCATTATCTATAGTCGAAAGTGAATATAGGAACAAAAAATTTATTTTATGCTATTTAGTTACTAATCCAGTGGACAAGATTGAGATGCGACATCATTGACCGTGTTTTACATTGTAAAACTTGTCATTATATCATGGATGAGCACCAGAGAATTTTGTGTTTTCTAAAGCCATATCTAGTGTGGAGTTCGATGTAGGATAAGATTTCTATAGACATTGATGTTGGGATTTGGGGAGCCACATTAGGAAGGAATGTGATATGGGTTTTTATTGATATGTTGACCAAATCAAATCACTTTACACCCTTTTAAGAAGCCACCAATTTTTGGTGTTAGGATACATCTATGTGATAGATATTTTTGATTTATACGGAGTTCCATATGATGTGGTCTCTAATAGATATCCCAATTTTACTTCTTTTTTTTGATAGGCCTTCTAGATATGGTGGGATCTTAGGTTAATTTAGTATGAGATACCATCTATAGATGGATATCCATACAAAAATGATTCTACAGAATCTTGAGGAAATTGTTCGTGCCTACATCAATGTTTTTTTTGGATCATGGGGTGTATATTTGAGAATGGTTGAATATTATTTTAATAATATTTACTATTTTGGAATTCATAATTGGTTTTTTAGGACTTGTATGGATTGACTTTTTGATATATGTTATGTTGGTCAGAGATTGGTGAATAATAATTTGTTGGATAGAATTTTGTCAATGGGATGAAAAACAAATTCAGTTGGATAATAATAGAATGTTTATGGAAGAGATATTTTACAAATCATATGCTAACCATCATTAGAGTACATTGAAATTTTCAATAAATGACTAGGTGTTTCTAAGAGTTTCACCTTGTTTGGGTCATTAATGATTTTTGAAACAGTGGAATCATTAACCATAGATTGTGGGACCTTTTGAGGTTGTAATGAAGGTTTCAATATTGTTTTATAATTTATAACTTCAACCACAACAAACATTGATACATAATGTGTTCTATGTATCATATCTTTGTAAAAATGATTCTGATGTAGCTCTTATATTGTTCATGGAGGATCATAACATTTTACCAGATTTTTCCAAGGTTGATCATTTGGTTGTGATAGTTTATTATAAGACTAAAATAATTCATGGAAGGATGATACCATTAGTCTGTGTACAATGATAGTGTGGATAATTGTTTTATCAAACTTTGGTGCATTAAGAACTTATGATAGAGAAGTGGCATCATATCATTGTTATGGAAATTTTATTGATAAAATTATTGGGAAATAATGTTATTATTATAGGTAGGTTGGAATATTCTATTACATGGTTTTATGTAATATTTTACTCTTTTATGATATCCATCTGTTTGGGTCTAACTTCAAGGTGTTTCATGTGATATTTTGAGAAATTTGGAACCCTTATGTGTTGTTCATGAATGTTGCATAGATAGGGAATGTTGGGATGTTTGGAATAGAAAATATTGTTCCCCATTGATGGCCATAATAAAATGTCACGTTATTTTTTATCCTTGTGGCCATACCTTCTTTACCATTAATACTCCCATAGAGAGGATATTCATGGTTGCAACAAGGTTAATGATTCCATATTTCAAAATAGTAGAACCCATCATGAAGTCCAATATAGGATCAAAATTTGAGTGCATTTGTTTTTTAACAATGAAATCCTTTAAAAGAAACCATATTTGTGATAATGACATCCTCCAAAAAAATTATTTTATATTTTTATGCCACCTATTTAAGAATCATAATCACTCATTCGACTGTGACTTGATTTTTTCGATCATAGAGGATATCAAGAGGTGAAATTGACTCCTCATACCCCCATTAATGGGGTATGAAAGATGATTTTGTCTCATTTGACCTTCTCTAAGTAAGTTTATTTCCCCTCATATGGTTTCTCACTATCTCTCTTTATCTCCTACTTATAGGTTGAAATATCACTTTGTGATGGATGAATCTAATATTCATTGTGTTAGATATTTATTATTTTCTATGTTAAAAGATCACCATTTCCTCATTCTACTTTATCATTCTAACTTATGGGTTCTGTGCTTTGTGATACACTAATATAATGGTGTGGGTTCCACCATTATTTTACATATGATTAAATCCTTGATTTTCATGATTAAATTTAATTTTTTAATATATTGATTTAAATAATGGATTTGTTCTAATTTGATCTATGACATGAAATGGGAATGAGATTTATAAGAAACTTTTTTAATAGAAATAAAATTTTGGGTGAATTTTTATGGAATTATTTGGATACCATTTTGATGAAATTATTTAATTTTGATTTTGAAAAAATGGAATAAACTGATAAATGATTTTAAATGACATGAAATGATGAAAACCAATGAATTTAATTTGAAATGAAAATACATGTTCAAAACCAAAAATTGGGAAATTATATTTTGAATTTTTTTAAATTATTTGATTGAAAATATGACTGATTTATTTTTTAATGCTCATATCATATTGGGTATATTACGGTTACAATAAAAAATCATGGGAAAAATTTGGATCCATAAAAAAGTTTTGAAGATACTAAATGATACTAAAACAACTATGGAATGACTTTCAATGATGGGATACTATATTAGTGTGTAGAATGATCATGTTCGGTTCTCCATTTTGGGTGTATTTTTGTGTTCACCACAGACAATAGATGAAATCATTATTGATAATTGTGAATATCATATTACCTAAAAAACTAACTAACAATGTGAATTTTACATAATTATTTGATATGATTAATGACTATATTATAAATTTCATTGACTATTGAATAGTCATATAAATGATAATGTGTTTACATGATTTTTATTATATAAAGTTTTCCGTAGTTTTTTTGATGATTTTTCCACCTATTCTATCTATTTGATGGAAATCAACTGTTTTATTTAAAATATTATAATTTAATTCGATTATTATTATTTTTAAAAATAATAAAATAAATGAAAAATTTCTGCGATATTAATTATGAAACCCTTGATGAGACCCTTATAGAATTTATAGATCACATCCAACATATTCCATTAGGTTTTCAATGACTTTATTATACTGGGAAGGAGAAAAAGTAAATCTTTACATTGAGGAAGTGGATTTAGTTGATCCTCAATACCGGAATACATGATGGTGACTTCTGAACATGAAATATGATTTTTCATGTGTTATTTTATTTATTTTGTTTTTATATATTGATTAATTTGATGATTTACTTTTTTGAATTTTGTTTTACTTTTTGGTTACTAGTAATTTATCCTTTTTTAGTGATGTCCATGAGGACTTCATTGCTTTTATGTTTTCCAGTCTTATCGAAATATTTATTCCAAATTGATTTCATTTGATTCCAAGTGATCGAAACCCACTTGTGGGGATCTATTGTTCCCTTTGGGCTATTTTAGTGTTGAATCAGGTGCCATGGTATTAGGGTATCTGGGATAATTTCTGAAAATTATCATCATTGTTTTTTACATACACTTTGAAACCATTTTGTAATGGTGAATATCCCTAACTATATCGACCATTTTCACCCGTTTTGAGTCCTAATTAATTTCATTCAAAAACATTATCATGTATATTGGTGTGGTACATTTCTTTCACTTGTGGTGTTTATAAGGACCCATATCAATACTTGAGTGGAAAATATTACTGTATGAAAACTCTTCTTGGGGAATTTATTGATCCCAACCAACATTTAAATGCATAAGCAAATATATTAACATATCCCATAGTGTTGGAAGTTTTCTCTCAATCTAAACATATTTATATAGATGATCCACTATATGAAAACTCATCTCTGTATCAAGATATTTATGATGACATATTCAGAAAATTGAGGTAAACGATGGATCCCAACCACATACAATGATGTGTGGCATTCAATGAGACCTCAACACTTTCATAATGTAAACTATATCAACATGATCAAGAGATAATTCTTCTATGATATGAATGTAGTTTTCTGTTCTTGTATGATGATAAAATATGAATTCTATTATTTTTTAACCTTTTGTGATTTTTTGGAGTCCAACAAGAAAATCCATAGTGATATTTTTCAATTTTCCTTTTTTTTTGGAAATTGATTATAGAAACCATTTTAATTTTTTCTATCAACCGTAACTTGCTCACATACCATTTTCCATAATACATACTAAAAAATATAGATCTCTATGTATTACCACCATAAACACTCATTCCTTTTGTCCAGTGGTAGTTGATATAACCCTTCAATTATTTTGTTACGAGTTTAAGCCATGCACCCTTACCAGATGATATAGGTAGTCACCGACCTATGGGTAATCATTTATCCAGAAATATAATAAAATAATTTCTAAAAGAATCAAAAAGATAAATAACACATAATCACATAAACAACAATGAAATGATAAAATATGAAGGACACCAATACCTTTAATCATATGTCAATAAAATGAATCCCCCTTCAAAAAACATTTTCACTAAAACAAATAATAGAAAGATAGTTTGTATTTTCATATATGTGTCTTAAAAATTATTTATTCATTATAATCACCCATTATATAAAACAAAAACTTGTTTAAATGACATTTAATTTGTTATCATCCTTAATATTATAAAGCCCGTTTTATATCCATAACTATTAAGATAATCTTACATGGGAAAAATATGCTTCAAATGGATAATTCACCCTTCAATCCTTGAATGCTATCTTATTCTAGACATAAAAATTTCTATTGGGAGATTTGATGCATCATCTTAATAATATAATATCAAATGTTATTTCATTAATCTATAATAAATTTATAGGGTAGAATTAAAATAATTGGGTGACTTAAAATTACATCATTGGATGAACACAAATATTTCCATAAGGCTCATTATTACAAACTCCATATGAAATTCCCAACTCTAGAGTACATTGTAACAAAATAGGTATTTATACAATAATACATACTCATAAGTATTAATATTTTTGAATAAGATATTAAATTTATTTTAATGACGAAACATTTTTAGATATCATACTCAACACACAACAATAGGTTTCTATGAAATCTATCATGACCCATCCCAGTGGGGCCCGAGCTGCAACTCCCCAAGCCCACCTCCAATAGGCCAGGGGCTGGTGACTAGCACCGAGTAGGCATGCTACTAACATGGGAGGCATTGAAAATAAACCTGTACACACGCACACACATCCCCAAGACCAAAAATCTGAAAATTAAAAACTACTAAAAATGGAAAGGATGCATGCATACACTAAAACCCAACCAACAAAGTACGACAGGAAATTAACGTAAAGTAAGTGTAAAACCCTGCGCCAAAAGTACAATCCCACCAAAAAGAAAGTCTATAACAAAGTCCAACCTATAAGAAAGGTGCTAGGACTGTAGTCTGTAGCCATAGGAACACACCTCGGCCTGTCTAATCTCACTGAGTACCGTCTAGTCCTGGTCCGCCTAGAATCCTATCAAAGGCTCGCTCATCTGCACAAGACACGACACATGCGGGAAAAGCCCGTGCAGGGGTGAGTATAACAATACCCAGTAGGACACCCCGAAACCACAAAGGAAATACAACAAGGGAAAATACCACAAAGGAAAGATACAGGCAGCTCCACACAGTATATGTCTAAAGAAAATACCACAAGAATATCCATATACACTCATACACAAATGACCATCGCGATACTTCCACTTGGATCCAGCTTGAAGATTTCCAATAAGCACATAATAGGGAAAACACACTCCTAGGTCTGAAGAGAGAGAGAGATGTGAAGTACTCTCTTTGGGAGAACACACCCCACAAGTACTAAGGGAACATGATGGTCAGATGATGATCACAACCAAGTCATGGGGTGATTCTGACAACTAAGTCTGAGCTAATCCGCTAAGCAGAGGATCGACGCCCAGGTAAAGTTGATCACGTCGATACCATGAAATCTACCTAGGGTTCCAGGAACGAATAGAGGATCCATCTCTAATCTCACAAAGGGGATTCCAAAAACTCTATTAAGGGAGTTATGCTGAAGGGATCATACTCTTGTGTAAAAGAAATGATACCGAAACCTTCAGGGAAACGACCAAGGGTATGAACCCTAAGAGAACTAGTCCTAGTCGTAGAATAAAAGTGGCTCAAGTAAACCAGAAAAGGTTACATGATGTGTAGTATGGTTACATGCCATGTTCCATGACCCCGGGTACTGCCCGTGCAAATGGCCCGTGTCATTCGTTCAGGCCGTGTAAAACCAAACTACACAGCGTGTAGAAAAGGTACACACCGTGTTCCATGACCCTGGGTACTGCCCGTGTAATCAGCCCGTGTCATTCAGATTGTTAGACTGAAATAAAGCACACAGTGTGTAGAAGAATCACACGCCATTTCCGAGCACCTGGGCTCCGTCCTTGTACGCTGGCCATGTGCCCGTACATGGCCTCGGCCCGTGTCCATGTCGCCAACCCGTATACCAGTACACGGGTTATCCCGTGTATCTGGCTGGGGAGGGGTATACACGTCGTGTCCTTGGCTGTGTACCCTGCCCATGTCCGTGTACTCTCGGAGTATATGCCATGTGGTCCGCCGACAAACACACACCGTGTATCACATACTACACGGTGTGTAGTCGGGATTTTTCCAGAAACGTTGTCATATTCCTTGCGCCGTGGCTGAACCTCCAGATCTCGGTTTCTTTTCCATTCATCCCAATACTCCAGGGATTGGATCGTTTCATCACACGAACATCCTAACAGGTGTTTTTGGCTCTTAAAACGGATCATAATCGTCGAACGATCCATCTGAAGAAAAATGCCCGAAAACTCGTATCTCCCGATCTACTCTGAACCGCTTGCCGAAACCATCGTCGCACCTCCATGACACCGCTCCTAGGTTGAATCCTCAATCTCGAATCGTTGCGTCGCAGAACAGATTCACAATGATCCGTTGTTCATCGCCCCGCGAAGAACGCGAAGAACGCGATGGAGAGAAAGGGGAGAAATCCAATGAAACAAAATTGAGGAACGAACCTCCACCGTCGTTCATCACGGCGTTGATCCGCTCCCATTAATAGGATTAAATAGAGCAGAAAAGTTAAACAACAGAAGAATAATCATGGATTTAATCTCCCATAATCCCTGCAAAAGCCCACCCCACAAGAACGATTGATTTCGGACTAATCAGTTTGTGGATTAGCCCACGTTCATCGTAGAAATCAAAAACGGGGAAGGAAAAAATCAAGACAAACATCCTACCTGGATTTCGCGGCGTTCGTCGGCGATGATCTGGTCACTGTGTCGTCATCTCCGCGTTATGAGGTTTCCTCCAGAGCCTCCAGAGTAGCCAAGGGTTACAAGGTTATGTAAATTATAACTGTGATCCGCTGAGAAATATCCATTTAAAAATATAAGGTATTTCACTGTAACAACGATTTAAATAAAATATTTTAATAAAATATTTTGTTACGGTTGCGTCCAAAAACCAGATTTTTTACTATCGAGCTACGCCGGCCGATGTTAGGCCTCGCCTAAGGAAAAAACGCTGTTCTGAACACAATGGTGGCCTCGTATTTCAGATCCAAGCATCTATTTAGGAGTTTTTCCAATTTTTCAGGAATACCGCACACGCGCGTTATTTAATTATTAAATTAAATTCAAACATTTGTTCTCGGCTCACCGGGCCTCGAAACTACACGTCGCCTCAGAGGATGGTCTCGAATTAATTCCCATATAATATTAAAATAATACATCGAAAAATCCGGGACATTACATCACACCCACCTTAGGGATTTTAGGTCCCCGAAAAGCCAAAACAAAGGCTACTCAAGAAGATGTGGGTTCTGCACGCGAATATGAGCCCCCCGCTCCCAAGTGCTCTCTTGGAGATTCTTGTGCTACCACCAGACACACACAAAGGGAATAACTCACCCAAGAAAACATTCTCCTATATTTCCTCAATCTCCACTGGGTACTCAGCTAAGGTCACTCCATCATCGATGTCCAGCTCTCCCTAGTTGATGACGTGCGATGGATCATGCACGTACCTCCGTAGCTACGACACATGGAAGACATTGTGTACCCAGTCTCTTTGAGGAGGCAAAGCTAAGAGATATGCCACCACTCCAAATCTACTCTGAATCTGAAAAGGGCCAACGAACCTCAGAGATAGCTTTCTGCCTCAGCCAAATCTCCGTAATCCCCATTGAGGTGAGACCCGAAACAACACATGGTCTCCCTCCTCAAACACCATGGGCCTCCGCCTCCTATCGACATATGACTTCTGACAACTCTGTGCAGTCTTCATCAGCTCCTGGATGACCTGCACCTTCTCTTCAATAGCTCTCACTATCTCCGGGCCCATGAGTACTGACTCTCCCTGGTCAGTTCAGCAAAGGGGCGACCTGCAGGGTCTCCCGTACAGTGCCTCGAATGGTGCCATACCAATACTGGAATGGTAACTGTTGTTATATGAAAATTCCACCAGTGGTAGGTGATCCTCTCAACTATGACCAAAGTATAGTATGCAAGACCGAATCATATATTCTAGGACTAGAATGGTCTGCTCTGTCTGACCATCATTTTGGGGATGGAACACTGTGCTCAAGCATAACTGAGTCCCGAAATCTTCCTGCAATCCCTTCCACAATGGGGATGTGAAATGTGCATCACGATCTGAGACGACCGTGGATGGAACTCCATGAAGTCGGAGTATCTCTTGCACGCAGAGGCATCCCAATCTCTGCAATGAACTCTACTCCCACATGGCTAGGAAGTGGGCTGACTTGCTGAGTCGATCAACAATCACCCAGATGGCATCGTGCCCCCTGGACGTACGTGGTAGACCCATCATGAAGTCCATGGATATCCCGTCCCACTTCCACTCTGGCACCTCAAGGGGCTGAGTCAAACCCTCTGGAACCTGGTGCTCATCCTTTACTTGTTGACAAGTAAGGCACCGAGAAACAAACTCTGCCACACAATTCATCATTCCTGGCCACCAAAACTGACGTCGGAGGTCCTGATACATCTTTTCCATGCCTGGATGCCCTGCCAAAGGAGATGAATGGAAATTCCTTAGAGCATCCTCCCGCAACGTCGCTGGTACTACTGTTCTCCCTCTGAAAAGAACAATGTGCTACCCACCTCTTGAATATCCATCAGCAGCATCACCTGGGGATATCTAAGCACGTAGAGTCTCACAGCTAGCATCCTCACGTTGTGCTTCCCTGACTCGCTGTAAGAGTGGAGGGGTAACAACCATCGACTGAAGGTAAGCTCCCTCATCTCCTTCCACATAGGATAACGTCAAGGAGGCCAACTACCTCGTTGTCTCATCCAGCAACAACGAACTGGATTTCCTACTGAGAGCATCTGCCACCACGTTCCCCTACCCAGGAGTATAAACGATCTCAAAGTCGTAATACTGGAGGAACTCAATCCATCACCTCTGTCTCAAATTCAGGTCCTTCTGAGAAAATATATATCGGAGACTCTTTTGATTCTAGTAGAAGGAAAACCACACGCCCATCAGGTAGTGCCACCACATCTTCAATGCGAATACTAATGCTGCCAACTCAAGATCATGGGTCGTGTAGTTTTGCTCGTGTGGCCTCAACAAACGTGAGCCATAGGCAATCACCACTTGCCTCTTCATCAGGACACAACCAATCCTGGTTCCTGATGCGTCGCAGAACACTACGTACTCGACACCCTCCTCCGATTATCTCAAGATCGGGGCGCTCATCAAACTCTGTCTCAACTTCTGGAAAGCCTGCTGGCATATCTATGTCCACACAAAAGGCTTCCTCTTTCAGGTCAAAGCTATCCTGGGTGCTGCAATCCTGGAGAAATAAAGAATGTATCTCTGATAGTAGCCTACCAATCCAAGAAAACTCCGCACCTCCATCACGCTCCAGGGTGGCTCCCATGCTAACACTACCTCCACCTTGGCTGGGTCCACTACTACACCACCTTCTGAGATAACTTGTCCGAGAAAGTGGACCTCTTATAACCACAACTGGAACTTCAAGAGTTTCCCATACAACTGGTGCTCTCAGAGTGTGTTCAGAACCATCCGTAGGTGTCTCGCATGCTCCTTATCAGACGCAGAGTACACAAGTATATCATCGATGACGACCACTACAAACCGGTGTAGATATGGCTAAAAGACCCAGTTCATGAGCCCCATGAACACCGCTGGGGCATTCTTCATGCCGAAGGGCATCACCAAGTAATCATAGTGACCGTAGCGACATCTTAAAGCCATCTTTGGTATATCCTCCACCTGTACTCGCAACTGGTGATAGCCTGATCATAGATCAACCATCGAGAATAATCGTGCCCCTCTCAACTGGTCAATTAGGTCATTGATCCTCAGTAGGGGATACCGGTTCTTTACAGTCACCTGATTCAAGCAATGGTAATCCACACATAGCCTCAAGCTCCCGTCTACCTTCTTGGAAAATAGCACTGGGGCCGCCCAGAGTGAAACACTGGGTCTCACAAAGCCCTTCTTCTGCATGTCTTCCAGCTGCACCCTCAACTCATGAAGCTCTGCATGAGCCATCTGATATGCTAATGATGATATCGGTGTCATCTCTGGTTGAAACTCAATGCCGAAATCTATCTCCCAACGGGGTGGTGGCCCGTGGACATCCTCCGAGAAGATGTCCTCGTACTCAGCCACTACTGCTTGAAACTGGAAACCCGTAACATCTACTACACCAAGGGCTAGGATATCCAACTGATGTGAAATCAGTTGTGCCCTCATATGCACGAGTCCATCCTGCGCTTCCTGGGTCTCCCTTTCACAAACAAAAGAGAACCTCGTTCCATCACTGCGGACACACCACACCCTTCGCCTAAAACAGTCGATCTGGTCATGAACTGTGGATAGCCAATCCATACCCAAAATGACATAGTTAGGCCTTGACGCTACCACCAAGAGGTTACAACCGAAACTCTCACCTCCAAGGTTAAGTTCACACTATCTACAGAGGTGTGTGATCTCTAAATCTTCTCCATTTGTTGTTTCTAAGCATAAGGGTCGAGTCAACGGCTCAACTGGAATCTCAAGGTATTGAACAAGATAAGAAGCCAGCAAGGAATGACAAGCACCTATGTCTATCAATACGTCATCCAAAGTAGAAAAGACACCGATAATAACTCTCATCATTCAGGGAGTACCTGGGTCATAAGACTCTGCCGCCTGCAGCTGTCCCTGCCTCTGTCCACCAGCTCCCTGAGCCTGGGTTGGACCTCCCAGGGGTGGTGGTTGTAAAAGATCAAAACACTGACCACCTCCTGCTGCTCTCCCAGCTCCCCTACCACGTTTTCTGCCCCAAAAATCTATATGCTCCATGCGTTGCCTCTTCCTCGGTGGTCCATCCATCGCTCCCATGTCAGTAGTACGGTGGGTCAGACAATCCCGAGCGAGATGTCCCCTGCCATCATATTAGTAGCATCGCCTCTCTCGAGGCTGGCTAGATACACCCTGCAAACCCTGTATGGAAGATCCCCTGTCCTAGTATCTCCTCTGGAAACGTCTCCCACGCCTGGGTCCCTGACATCAGCTCCCAGCTGCCACGGTCTCTGCTCCATCTCACCCACTACTTACATCTGTCGGTTGTCTCTACTCTTCCAAGAAGCTCTCGACCACCAGAGCCCACTCGAGCACCCTAGAATAAGTAGGAATACTCATAGGGATGATTCTAGTTCGGATATCTCTGTGCAAGCCTCCATCAAAAGTCCTAGATCTGAAGTACAGATATCTGACCATATCCATCAAGTACCATGAGAGGTTGGTAAACCTCAATGAATAGTCAGCCACCATCATGGTTCCCTGCTGAAGCTGAAGATGCTCATGAATTCATAATAATCTCAGGGTAACTGGTGAAAACTCCTCTCTGAAGAGACGCTCAAACTCCGACCAAGCGAGTGTCCCCTCGTTGTGAGTCTGGATAACCAAAATCCACCATCGTTTTGCAGAGCCCTGTAGAAAGCTCACTGCTAGGATCACTATCTGGTCTACTGGGGTACTGACCAAAAGGAAGACTCTAGCCACCGCCTCAAGCTAGTCCTATAATGCTTGAGGGTCAAGCTCTCATTGAAACTTGGATGGTTACTGTCTATAAAACTCGTGGAGTGCGCTCAGCCTATGATCCTCCTCCACTGGTATAGCAGGCACTAAACACTGCTCCACAGGTGGCAGGATAACTGGCACACCACCTGGTAGTAAAACTAGGGGATCTGGTCCCTGTATCTATGCTTTATCACTAAGGGAGTCATCCTCATGATTGAGCTGCTGGATCCTAGCGGGTGCATGTCGCAGAGGCATCCAGTAAGGAAATAAGATGTCTCTCAGTCAGTGAGTATATTTGGAGAGCTGACTCAAGAAGGACATGGAAACCAAAACCTATTGCTATATGATGCATGTACCATTATTTTCAATGTAACTAGTGCACTCATGTTCCGTGTCAAAAATCAATTTATCAGAGTCCTGGTGTATGGATACGTCAGCTGCCCACACCAACACTGGGGTCCTTGGCCTGAAATCCGAACTCGAAACACTTAACATTGTTTCCACAAACAGACTCACAGACTATCGGTCCAAAGGTAGAACCGACCACCTTGGATACCACTCTGTCACAACCCGTCCCAGTGGGGCCTGAGCCGCAACTCCCCAAGCCTGCCTCCAATAAGCCAGGGGCTGGTGACTAGCACCGATTAGGCATGCTACTAACCTGGAAGGCATTACCTATAAACCTATAGACACACACACACACACACACATCTCCAAGCCCACAAAGCTGAAATGTAAAAACAACTAAAAATGGAAAGGATGAATGCATACACTAAAACCCAACCAACAGAGTACGACATGAATGTAAAGTACAACAAGTGTAAAACCCTTGGCCAAATGTACAAGCCCACCAAAAATAAAGTTTATAACAAAGTCCAACCTGTAAGAAAGGTGCTAGGACTGTAGTCTATAGTCGTAGGAACACACCTCGGCCTGTCTGATCTCACTGAGTACCGTCCGGTCCTGGTCCTCCTAGAATCCTGTCAAAGGCTCGCTCATCTACACAAGACATGACACGTGCGGGAGATGCCTGTGCAGGGGTGAGTATAATAATACCCAGTAGGACACCCCGAAACCACAAAGGAAATACAACATGAGAAAATACCACAAAGGAAAGATGTTGTCAACTCCACGCAGTATATGTCTAAAGAACATACCACAAAATATCAGGATATACTCATACACAAACGACCATCGCAATACTTCCACTAGGATCCTGCTCGAAGATTTCCACTAAGCACATAATAGGGAGAACACACTCATAAGTCTGAAGAGAGAGAGACGTGAAGTACTCGCTCTGGGAGAACACACTCCAAAAGTACTAAGGGAATATGATGTTCAGATGAGGATCACAACCACGTCATGGGGTGATTCCAACAACTCAGTCTCAGCTAACCCGCTAGGAAGCGGATCAGCGCCTGGGTAAAGTTGGTCATGTTGATACCAAGAACTCTACCTAGGGTTCCAGGAATGAATAGAGGATCTGGATCTATGTCTCACTGAGGGGATTCCAATAAATCTATTCCAGGAGTTCTGCTAAAGGGATCATACTCTTTTGTAAAGGAAATTATACCAGAACCTTCAGGGAAATGACCAAGGGTACGAACCCTCATAGAACTAGTCCAAGTCACAGAAGACATGTGGCTCAAGTCAACTAGAAAACGTTACACGACGTGTAGTATGGTTACACGTCGTATTCCATGACCCCGGGTACTACACATGCAAATGGCCCATGTCATTCGTTCAAGCCGTGTAAAACCAAACTACACGGCATGTAGAAAAGGTACACGCCTTGTTCCTTGACCCCAGGTACTGCCCGTGTAACCGGCCGATGTCATTTAGCTTGTCGGACAGAAATCAACTACATGGCGTGTAGAAGAATCACATGCTATGTCTAAGCACCTGGGCTCACTCCGTGAACACTGGCCATGTGCCCGTACACAACCTCTACTCATGTCCGTGTCGCCTGCCTGTGTACCAGTACAGGGGTTATCCCGTGTATCTGGCCGAGTCTGGCTGGGGAGGGGTATACACGGCATGTCCTTGGCCGTGTACCCTGCCCGTGTTCGTGTACTCCCAGAGTACACGCCATGTGGTCCACTGACGAACACACGCCGTGTATCCCATACTACATGGCATGTAGTCAGGATTTTTCCAGAAACACCGTCTTCTTCTTTGCGCCGCGGCTGAACCTCCGGATTTCAGTTTCTTGTCTGTTCCTCCTGATACTCCAGGGATTGGTTCCTTTTGTCACACGAACATCATAACGGGTGTTTTTAGCTCTTAAAACGGATCATAATCGTCAAATGATCCATCCGAAGAAAAATCCTTGAAAACTCGTATCTCTCGATCCTCTCCGAATCGCTTGCCGAAACCGTCGGCGCACCTCCGTGACACCGCTCCGGGGTTGAATCCACAATCTCAGATCGCTGTGTCGTAGAACGGATGCACAAAGATCTATTGGTCATCGCCCCGTGAAGTACACGAAGAACACGAAGGAGAGAAAGGGGAGAAATCCAATGAAACAAAATTGAGGAACGAACCTCCGCCGTCGTTCGTCATGGCGTTGATCCGCTCCTGTTAATAGGATTAAATGGAGTATAAAAGATGAAAAACAGAAGAATCATCCTGGATTTAATCTCCCAGAATCTCCGAAAAATCCCACCCCATAAGAAAGATTGACCCGCGAACTAATCTCTTCGTGGATTAGCCCGCGTTCGTCGTAGAAATAAAAAACGGGGAAGGAAAAAAATCAAGAAAAACATCCTACTTGGATTTCGTGGTGTTTGTCGGCGATGATCTGGTCGCTGCGTCGCCATCGCCGCATTGGGAGGTTTCCTCTAGAGCCTCCAGAGACACCAATGGTTTAAGGGTTTTGGAAATTGTAACCCTGATCCCCTGCGAAATCTCCATTTGAAATGATAAGGGATTTAGTTGTAATAATGATTTAAATAAAATATTTTATTACGGTTGCGTCCAAAAACCATATTTTTACTACCAACCTGCGCCATCCGATGTTAGGTCTCGCCTAAGGTAAAAACGCTGTTCTGAACGCAATGGTGCCCTCGGATTTCTGATCCAAGTACTCGTTTAGGAGTTATTCCACTTTTCAGGATAACCACATGTGCGCGTTATTTAATTATTAAATTAAATTAAAACATTTGTTTCGGGCTCACTGGGCCTTGAAACTTCACGCCGCCTTAGAGGTTGGTCTTGAATTAATTCCCATATAATATAAAAATAATACATGGAAAAATATGGGACATTACAAAATCGTACTTTGCACACAACATTGAGATATACAAAAAATAGTATAATAATAATAAAATTCTAAATGATAGTTAACACCATGACATTGTATTGATGGGAATGAATATAAATAAATAAAATATTATTATAAAAGCTTATTACACTTATCGAATAAATTTTGGAGTCATAAAATAAGAATGAATATGATTTTATGTATGAAAAACTCTAATATTTTTAAAATGTCATTTTACCTCCTTATGATAGCAAACCCTTTTTAAATCTAGTTATTATCACATTTAAAATTTCCATTTGACAAAATAAACATTTTATTTTTTTTTGGGACATAAAAATATACTTTGGGTATATTTTTGGCATTTTTCAGATATGGTTCATTTTTGATGAATAGTGAAAAATAATGCATTTTAAGTCAAAGATTTTATTTCATTTGATTTATTTATATTGGTGTATTATCTTTGAAATTAATTTTAAAGTGTAATTATATTATGTTTTTTTCTATTTAATCCAATTTTGGTCATTGGAAATAATTTCACTTTTAAATTAGACGTATGCACATGTCAATCTTTTGGTAGTTAATATTTCTTAAAAAAACGTTTTTTGGTTTTGATGACATGAATTAATTTTAAATAATTTATGAAACTTCTATGTATTTAATTGGAAAAAATGAATTCCATATTTTTAATCAGGAGGTAAATTTTTTAAATAGGTATCTTTTATTTTTGGACATCATGATTAGTAACTTTAGAAAATATTTTATTTACCATTGCTAAATGGTAAATCTGGTAAATAATGGTAAACATTAATATTATAATAATATTAAATTGAACTAACACAAGTCCTAACACAATAATATGGTATCTTTCAAACCATAGGCATCAATGTGTCAATTTTATGACCCTATAAATCCAGTTTTATCTGTAAATGACATTTAATTACTTTTAATTTAATGTTAGGGAAAATATAACGTAAAAATATATCTTTTGATAAACAATTTTTATACGGGGTTATATAAAAGATATATTAATATATAAATAATCATTTAAAAGTTAAAAATATTTTTCTATGTCATGGTATTTTATTTATAATTTTTACACATTAAATAAATAAATTTAATTATGACACAATGATGATATAGTGATTGCATCATTAATAAAGGATTCAAATAAATGATATTACAATTTTAAAATAAATTCAATTTTGTTGTTTTAATGACATCCACAAATTTTATAGATTATATTTACATGTTATCTTTGTATTAATTATATATTTGTTTGAATCAATCAGGTTATTACGGGGTTTTAAAGAGTAATGATATGAATAGTGTCAAAATTAAAATAATTCCTTTTTTTAAAATATAAATTATTTTATTAAATATTATAAAATTTCATAAAATATATTATTTTTCCAAATAGTTATCATATTTTTATAATTTAATTAATAGCTCTTTATTTTTATAATTTTCACGTTTTGGTAACTATTTTGATTCTGAAAGTTCTAGATGCTTTACAAAACGATAAAATAAAAAAAGTGTTAAATAAAAAATATTTGAATTCAATAATATTCAAAACATGTCAAATTAATATTAGATTAAATAATTTCGACTAATATTAATTTTATCAAATAATATAATGATTTTTGGACCTTTTGATTCTAAAAATAAATTTATAATAATACAATACATTAAAACCTTCCTAAAGAGACCATCCCCCCTCTTTTAAGATGGAATCACCTAAAACCATTAATCAAACCTCTAAATCCAACATGGATCATACAACCACTATCAAAATAAGTTCCCAAAATACATCTCTTCCCCATATAATCATTACGTTAGGCATAATGAAATTCATGAAATGTGATTGGTTTAATCCAAAGGGAGATAACCGATTTAATGGTAATTTCCTCTCTCAAGTTCTTTTTTTTCATCCTCCTCCAAAGGACCGAAGGCCTTCATTTTTTATTGATTTTGATAATCCACATTTATTTTATTTTCATTATCCACTACCAATTATATTCTTATTATTTGATTAAATAACAACACTAGTATCCTTAATATAATTGTATTTTTCCATGATAAGGATATAACTACACTTCTACACACCTCTAAAAAATGGATACGAACATACTGTTTCTATGGACGGTGAACTACTGCCTAATGAAACTAGGATTGTTCAATTATATTCTACCGCCTCTGATGGTGGCCATTATGATGGAACTATAAAAAAAATGATACTTATGATTTTCAATTTTTCTATTATTATGTAATTATCATTTAAAATATACCTTTATATTTTTCATGTTGTATATATTTGATAATTTCATTTGAGGTGGTGTGGACTGCCACCCCCTCAAAGTGATATAACTCGTTCATTCCATATACGGAATGTATAAATAATGGTGCTAATGAAATTACGTAATGTAGATAAAATATTATATTATAATATAATTATAATTTACGAATTTCTCATTTAGTTTACATTCATTTAAATATAAAAATAAAATGTGAGTACCGTTAATGCGTACGTACGACTTACTACCTCTATGAATGATGCTTTTAATTTATTATATCCAAATGTTATGGACTCTTATAAATACATATATTCAGGATATTTTTGATATATATGATATATATATCATTAATATCATTATGTCAAAATTATAATTTTTACCACATGGAAAATTTGTAATTATAACAAGTTAATTTTAGACTCATGTACCGAACATCAACAAAATGACTGATATGAACATGAAAAATTATATGATGCTTATTTCAAGGTAATAAGTGATATTAAATGAATAATAAAATTTAAAAAGGATCTTATGCATGTAGAAATTAACTTAGGTTTATTTTTTAATAAGAACAAGGAACATACGTGATGATTCACACACAAGGTAAGGGAACCTTTCACCCTCCTCTTTTAGTTAAAGACTTCTTTTATGTTATATCTTTTAATTTCCATTTTATTATGTTTTTATAAGTTCTTATACATCCATATTTCTTTAAAAAAAATTCCATGTGATTATAGAACATTTCTATCTAATCAACTCATTTTCAGAATTTTTATGTGACACATTTAGGCTGCGGAAATTTTGTAATGGAAGTATTAGCTCAATCTTTATTCATTGGGTTAAACATTCATGATATTAGATTTTTTTACCAGAATAAGTGTGAATGTAAAATTATTGATTTAAACTTAATATCCAATCATATTGAGTGTATTTAAAATTTTCACACATAATTATGTCATTGATTTATCCTTAATCTGTTGATACAATCATTGTAAAAGACATAATATAAGTCTCCTTTAATTGAGGAATGCTTTGGTTTATAAAAGTCCTTACATTATATGGTGTATAAATATACCATTTTTTTAATTTAATTCAATGGTTTGCAAATGGTATCTTTTGTTTTATGAAAAATTTTACAAAATGAAAGAGGAAATCATTCTTTTTAATGTACGTGGTTACAATGAACTTTTTGTCGTCGTAATCAGTCTTTAATATTTTGCTTCATTTAAAATATGTAATGTTTTTAAAATGAAAATAAATACCATATACCTTTTTTAATGTATTTTGTTATTTAAAATTGTTTTGAGATATTCTATATTATTTGAATATATTGAAATAATATTTTGTGATAGAAATGTGAAAATGTAATCGTTTCTTTTATACCTTGTTTATGTGTTATGAATATGTTATGGTTCAGGGGAATTTTTAACATATACAGGTGGTTCCATGATAAATATAGGGAGGGTGAGCCTAATATATCTCTCTAATTCATTGGGTAACATGAAGAAGGTAAACATTAATGTTTCTCCTAATAGATTTAGGGAATATACTGTGATCGATATTCCAAATATACCTTTCTATATAGATACTAAAGGAACAATGTAAGTATTTTATAGATTCTACAAGTTCCCATTATGATTTATGATATCTATGTGTTATTCATAAATCTTATTATTACATGAGGTATGTGATAGAGTAGATTTTTTAAGATTGAAAAGTATGATCTTAGTGATTTTTATGTATTGATGGGCTATGTATTCTTTGATTTTTTAATAACCCTTACCGAGCTTTTCATGATCATCCAATGTTTTTGAAATTATTTCCATAGGGTATAATGAAGGGTTAAGTAAATGAAGAATTCATAGAAAATTTATATTAAGATAATAATTCTAGGTTTCTTTTAAGAGTTTTTATTTTATAAAAAATTGTTACTGAGTATAAGTGTCTACATTGAAATATTTGAGATGTAATGTAATAGTTATGGAATAATTATCTAAAACTATAAACCAGAAAATATCCTCATTATGAATTAATAACTTAATTAATGATTATGTAATGTTTCAGTCTAGGTCCTTATAGTTTCTATTAGAGGTCAATATAGATAATTTTAGAGGTTAGGATGTTATTTAATCATTAGTGACATAACAATAATGGTTAAAAGAATTGAAATATTCGAAGATATTTAGATAAATAAAATGACTTAATATAACATGAATATGTCTATATTAGTGTTAACTATCCTCATAAGATATTATATTATGATTTTACTAATATGCTCAAACATACATTTTTTTGTTTTATTAAATTGGAGCATCTAGCAGGCACCAAAGTAATAATGGATGTGAAGAAATCTGTGGTGGTTTTTTTGAATGGGAATATAAATGAAATAATATTTGTAATAAGTACTCTTTTGGTTATTCGTAACCATATATTTTGAGTCATGATTGACCAATTTAACCAGGGCGAATTTTCTAAGTCATCATATATGCGAGAAACAAATCCCAATAGAAGTTCAGGTAATAATAATATAGTTATGTATATTCAAACACCTATGTGTCAAGGATGTGGAAATAAACCCCAAGGAAAATTATTCAATGAGATGGGAACATGATATAGATGTGATATTGAAGGTCATAAATCAGGAACCTATAATGGAAAAATGATGTGTACAGTTGACACCTAGAAAGAGAAAGGTGTTCTTTTTGAAGGATTAATTTAATGTATAAAATGTGGTTTTCATGGTAATTATACAAATAGATGTCATACAAAGATGGTTCGTGAATGTAATCAGTGGGACCATACTAATATAATTTTACCAATAAGTAATGACATTCTATTTTAGGTTGATGAAACTGACAATGACAAATCAATGGTATAGATTATTTCACAGCTGATGTTTTGACATTATTTAATCATAGGTTATGATTCATGATTTTGTTTGTAGAAAAAGTATTACATAATAATTAAGAAATTAATGATTAATGGATCATGAAGAGCATTAAATTATTAAGATTTATATATATAAGGGATTAACAAGTTATGGTAGATTATAGAATAATGAAATGTTTAAATGTATTAATTGACTTTTGATGATGGAATTTCTTTATGAAGACATTTTATAATATGTGTATCACTGATGTTTGATATGTGGAAATTTCATTCATGGAAGAATTTGTTTTCTTATATCGACATAAAATATAACCATAGGGTTTTTTATTATTTTTTGATGTGAATAATTGTTTTTTAATCTTGGGATGCAAAATGAAAGGTATTAGGTAACCAATGAGGATAAAGTACGACATTCAAATTTTTGAGGAAATTATCTAATTTTTTAGAATGTAAAAATAATTATATGGTTTTAGAAAAATTATAACCAATAAAATTGGTGACAACCCATTGCGTCTGTCAAGGCAATAGGAATGTAACCCACATCTGAAGGGTGATAAGGGCACACCTCCAACCACTGGACTATGTAAATTCCCTGGTTAGTATGACTAATTATTTTTTAGTTAAATGATTTTATGGATCAAGAATAAGTTTATTTTGGGATATTATGTATTATCACATGAATATACATAATATATGAAGATGATTCTGTGATTATGTTATTAAGGTTATTTTTTAAGACATTTTCTCTATTGGGAACATTATATGCCTATGGAAAATAGAAAACTTTGGGATTTAAATTTAGGAGTAATGGAGAAACTTATTTCTGAATTATCTATGTTTTTATTGTTAACATATAGTGAATTGGTTTATTTATGGAAATTATTAACCTGTCATAGTGAATATGTGATAAGGTTAATTACTTTTTAGTATGAGAATTTATGAGTAGCTAATGTTATTTGGAGCTAACTGTAAAGATTATTTTGGAAGACTATGTGATCAAATATTTCGGAATTTTGGGTTTCAAACATACTTTCCATTATTTTGAATTATTTTACGAATAAATGTGTATTGAATAGTTTTTATGAGCTCTGGGGTGCTATCTATTCAATGATTGATATTAAGAGTAGTATTTATTTTTCATAAAGGATTATCCTTTTGGGGATTATTTGATCTCATGCTAACCATTTTGGTATTGGTTAATGTCTAAAGACAAGGGAAATATAAAATTATTCATTTATGGATCATGTTATTCTCTTGATGTTGATTCTAACACATTACGAGTGACCTTGTTATCATGAAAACTCTTCATTTGAATAAAAGATGAGATTTTGGTAAAAACTTATTAAAGGATGAAACTATATTTGAAAAGTAAGAATATTTCATTATGTTCATAGAAAATTTCATAAATAAATTATCCATCATTATGAAAAGGAACATAAAACAAAAAAATTATCCGTTTACTTTTCCTAATTGGGAATCTAATACCGTTTAACCGATCACATTTTTTGGTTTCCATGTGGTTAACATTCTCCTAATCATGCTTTCTATCCCTCTCCATCAAAAATTGACACTTTGTTTCTTCTCCATATCCATACATTCCTACATGGAATACTAGTATGTGTTGTCACTGGTGAGGTTCGTACATCTCTTTCATTATTTTAATGTTATAGTTTTATTGACTCTTTTTCTGATTTGGGACTTTCAATCAGGCTTCGAAGCCTGATTTTAATATTATGAGGACAAAATTTTTAATAGGGTGAAGGATGTAATGATCAAGGTATTTATAGAATAATACATTTTAATATCTATTAATATTTATGAATAAGATATTAATTTTATTTTATTATGGACACTCTCTCTGATAGTGTACTCCAAACACAACAGTAGGTTTCATTGAAATAATTCATTGCAATGAACATTGACATATATCAAAAAATAATATAATAATATTATTATTCTAAATGATAGTTAACACCAAACAATTGTATTTGTGGGAATGAACATATATAACTAAAATATTGTTATTATATTTCTTAACACTTATCTAATATATTTTATATTCTTAAAATAAGAATGAATATGATTTTATGCATGAAAAACACTAATATTTTTAAAAAGTCATTTTATATCCTTTTGATGGAGAACCATTTTTAAATAATTTTTTGTAACTTTTTTATTTCCATTTGAAAAAAGTGAACTTGTAAATTATATGTGTAAGATCAAAATTTATATTGTGTAAATTTTTGGTACTTTTATGATAATGTTCATTTATTAATGAATTGTTAAAAATACATCATTTTAAGTCAAAACTAACTTTTCATCAGATTTGTTAATATGGTTCGATTATTTTTTTCATGGGTTTTAAAGTCTAATTAGATTTTTATTTTTAATTTAATCCAATGTTATTTATTAGAAATAATTTCACTTTTTAGTTATACATAAACACATGTCAATATTTTGATAATTATCATCTCTTAAAAACAAGATTTTTGGTTTTGACAACAGAAATTAATTTTAAATTAATTTAGGAAACTTCTTGATTTTGAATTTTGAAAAATGGATTACACATTTGGAATCAAGAGATCGAAATTGTGTAAATTATAAAATTTTATTTTAAGACATTATGAATAGTAACATTATTAAATATTTTATTTACTATAGTTAAAGTGAAAATATGGTAAAAATGGGTAAAAAATATTATTATAATAATATTAAATTACCTTAACACATGATCTAACCCTATTATTTGAGATATGTATTATGATGTCCATCCTTGGGTCGACTTAAAACACCATTGAGCCACTTTTGTGTGAAAATAAAATTTAATTACTTATATTTTTTTGATAGGGAAAATATAACCTTAACATATATATTTTATTAGAACAATTTTTATATGTGTTTAAATATGCCATACCTTTGAATATAAATATTAATTGGAAATATAATAATATTTATTACAACATTGTATTTTATTTTTAATATTTAGACATTATATAAATAAATTTATTTATGGACCAATGATGATGCATTGATTGCTTCATTTATAAAGGATTAAAATAAATGTTAATATAAATGTTTCAATAAATGTAATTTGGTTATTTTGATATCATTAATGAATTATATAGATTTTATTTACATTTTATATTTTTATTAATGATTTTTTTAGAATCAATCATGTTTTTATGGGTTTTTAAAAATTCATGAAATGAATAGTTTTTAAATTTACATAATTCATATTTTAAAATATAAAATATTTTATTAAATAATATATAATTCCAATAAATCAATAATTCGTCACAATTGTTGTCATAAGTCTAAATTTTCATTATTTAATCTTTAATTGGATATTTTTCTTTTTTTTTTGTAACTATATTGATTCTCAAAGTGGTCAATAATTGATAAAATGGTTAGAGTAAAAAAGGGATAAATAAAAAAATATAAGGATTAAAAGAATATCAAAAACATGTATAATTCATATTGGATAATTTTATTTTGACTTTTATTCATCATATGATTGAATTTAATGTGTAGTGGATATTTTTAAAACAAAAATAATTATATAATAAAATAATACTTTCAAACTTTTCTAAAGAGCCACTCCTCCCTCCTATAAAATGGAATAACCTCTAACCACTAGTCACCATTCTCAAACCTCCTTGGATCATCCCACCATTACCAAAATAATCTCTCAAAATACATCTCTTAAATTTAGAAGCCTTAACATAGGCAAAACTCAATTAAATATTTCCTTTTAGTTCAAAGACAATGGAGTTAACCAATTTAAAGGTAACCTCTTCTCTAAAGTTCTTTTCATTTATTTTCCTTCTCCAGAAAATATTATATTTTTATTTATTGATTACATAACAACAATCATATCCAAAATATACTAGTATTTTATTATGAGAATTATTATAACTACATTTACACACACCTCTATCTAATATATATAAACATAATCTTTTTTTGGACGATGATCTAATTCCCCACAAAATGATGATTGTTCAATTATCTCCATCAACCTCTCATGGTGTCCGTTATTTTGGAAATGTAATTATAAATTATATTTATTTTATCTCTATTATTTTTTAATTATATTTTATAACATAACTATATGATTTTCATGTGGTTTATATACAATAATTTCATTTGCAGAGGAGTGGACTACCGAGCCCTTAATGTAATATGACACATCCACGCCACACATGGAACGTATAAAGGATTTTGTAAATGAACATATGTAATGTATATAAAATATGATATTATACTAGAATTATAATATACCTATGTATCATTTAGTTTTTATTCCATTAAATATGAAAAATAAATAAATGTAGCGTTCATGCGTACGTATGACTTACTGTCTCTATGAACAATGCTTTTCATTTATTATATCATTGTGTTATAGAATATTACAGATACATATATACAATATATATACATACATATGATATATATGGTATCTAAATCCTGAATATCATTATGTGGATAATATTATATTGTCGACATAGAAATTTTTTAATAATAACAAGTTCATTTTTGACTCATATACAAACATCGACAAAACGACTGATATGAATTTAAATAATTATATGACTGCAATATCAAGGTAATAAGTGATATAAATTTATTAATAAACATTAGAATGGTTTTAAATAAAATATTAATTAACTTATGTTTATTATTTTTAAAGAATAAGGAGCATAAGTGATGATTCAGACTCAAAGTTAAGGAACCTTTCACCCTCATCTTTTAGTCTAATACTTATTTTATGTTATGTATTTTAATATCCATTTTATTATGTTAGGATATGTTCTTATATGTCTTAATTTATTTATATTTTATATTTAATTGATGAGAGACCCTTTTCTCTAACATAAACTAATTTTATAAATTTTAATGTGATGTTGTTAGGCAGTCAAATATTTTTAAGGAAAATATTAGCTCAATATCCATTCATTGAGTTAAATATTCATGTCATTGGTTATGTTTTTTTACATGAATATATGTGAATGTACTCTGATTTATTTATATATAATATCCAATCATATTTTCTGTGTATATTTTTCACACTTAATTATGTCATTAATTTATTTTTAATTTAATGATCTAATTATTATAAGGGACTTCGTCTCAAGCTCCTTTCATTGAGGCATATTTTGGTTTATACATGAACTTATTTTATACTGTGTATAATTAAAAAAAATTTCTTTTATTTTCAATCAATTATTTTTAATTGTTATCATTTTTTATGAGGTTTTTTACAAAACGGGAAATGGAATATTTTTTTAATGTATACGGTGAAAATTACATTTCCACCGCCCTCATCATTTTTGATTTTTTCCTCCCTAATTTTTTTAATTTATTTAAAAAGAAAATAAATACTAAATATATGTTTTATGTATTTTGTTATTGAAAATGGTTTTAATAATTTATTGAGTATGTCACTATATTGAAATGATATATTGTTATTATAATGTAGAAATATTATCATTCCATTATTCTAGTGTTTTCTGTTATTATTATGTTATGGTTCTTTGGAAGTATTTAGGTTTATGGGTGGTTCCATTATTAACCATTGGTGGGTGAGCCCAAGATATCACTCCAATTGATTGGGTAACTTGATAGGGATAAACATTAATGTTTCTCCCATGATATTTAGGGAATATATTGTGATGGGCATTCCAAACATAAGTCTGTTTGTAGTTGTAAAATATATAATGTATGTATGTTATGGATGAAAAAAGTTACCATTATTATTTATTATTTCTATGAGTTATTCATAAATCCTATGATATCCTGATTTCTGTTAAAGAGAATATGTTTTATGATTGAAATGTATAATCTCATTGATTTTTATGTATTCATGGGATAACATTTTCCTTCTTTATTTTAGAACACTTAATATGATTTTAATGCTCATCCAATGTTTTTGAAATATTTTTCCTACGGTATAAAGAAGGGTAATATAAAGGATTAATTCAAGGATATTTATATAATGAAAATAATTCTTTTTTTATGACTTTTAATTTTATGAATGAAATTGTTAGTGAGTAGAAGTTTCTACTTGGTAATATTTAAGACATAATGTAATAGTTATATCCTAATTCTATAAAACACAAAAACTAAATATATCTTTAATGTAAATTATTTATTAATTCATGATTATGTAATATTTAAGGTGGTGTCCTTATATATATGATATGCGTGTCATAATTATCACGACTTACATCAAATATTGTGATTATATACTATGTCCATTTTTTATTTTTCATTATATATGGTTGTGTTTGATTATCCTCATTTTCCATTAGCTTATTATATTTATTTTCTAATTACAAAACTTCATTCATTTGAATCACTACAGTGTGGGTTCTGCATTATGAGGTGATTTCATTATATTCTCACTATCAAATATGTTCTTCCAATCATTTTTGAATTCATACACTCTGTAAATTTTATTCAAAAATTTAAAACATTTATTAGTCAAATATATAAAATTTCATCAATATTTATTTGAAAAAATTGAGCAAGAATTAACTATCATCTTCTTATCTCCATGGATTTTAGGGTTTTTTTGAATTTAATCATTCTTTTCTTATCAGGGACATGAGTGTTATGTGTAAATCTAATATCTATTTCCACCATAACAAAAAAAATAAATTTTTATATCCTCCATAAATCCTTTTGTACATCCCCGATAAAATATATGTTTTTATTCTACTAAGTAATAGATCAAATACACATTCTGGTAAGATTATAAAAAAATAAGCGTATCTCATATGTATTTTAAAATATTCTTCATTGGTTCCATATGTTTATTCATCATTCTTTTTTAGATCATGTAATTTCCTCACCATTAATGAATTTAGAAAATTATTGAATTGGTTATTAAAAAATATGATCATAAAATGGTTATACACTATGGAGACAATATTGTATTCTAATTTCATATTCTTTAAAATATTCTACCATTGACCCCCTTACCCTTCATAAAAATAAAGGGAAAATTCAATTTTTCATGTAATATAAACTAGAGAGTTGAAAATATACATTCAATTGAACTAATAAATTTCGTAGAGACTAGTGGATTACAAGATTAAATAATCTAATGTGGGTGTTTTCTCCGAGAGACTCAAAATATTGTTGTTACCTCCGTTTCCCATTAAAAAGTTAAAAATAATTCAGATTCTGACAAAAATGTTTAAGAACATCCAAATCATTTTTCATTCCAGCTTTGATAATATTTTTTTCTCACGAGAACAACAATTGAATTTGTCATTGAAATCAACATTAAAATAGTAACATCCGGATCCAACCGTTGACTATAACCAAATATTGTATTTTTAGAAACCTAAATTGTTGGGGGAAACCACATTATCATGAAACTTAATATATATAATGTATATATCAAAAAACATCATTTATAAAATATAAATATATAGGTCTAACCTATTTTATTCATGTTCATCATCTATATGAATCCTTCATGAAGGATAATAAAGGTTTTGGGAATTTAAAAATCATATCTCTGGGGGTTTCTCTGAAGGTATCGATGAAGTCCCATTTTTATATACATGGTGATGATCTATTCCTACTCAAGGTGTTGATTTTGTAGTTAACACACCTATAATTCCCTATTACAAATCCACATACACTTGAATTGTATTTACAGTGATGTAATTTCTTCGAAAACACTCACTCTATCATTTACCAAAATTCCCTCACATTTGTTTTCATTGGCTCATCCTCATAATTATCCTTATAAATATACCAATATATATCATTAGAAATATCTCCAAGGATGGCTCTAAAATTTTCTCATACATGTTTATAAGGGTTGGTTGATAATTTCTATGATGAAAACAATAACGATCCAAACAACTCATTTTAAAATATTATATATGAATAGGGAAATTATAGTTTTAATACATAATGATGTACACAAAAATAATTTAGGATAAGTTCCACTGAAAACATGGAAACATAAAAACATATTTATAGGTGATAAATATTATCTCCCACCAAAATCATCATTACTGACACCCTTCATAGAACTATTATAAATAACACCTTCCATAATAACCTAAGGAAATGAATCATAATAAAGGAAGAGTTTAAATTCTCTTCAAGGGAATACAGTGAGAGATCAATAAAAATTTAGAATAAGGGTAAGATAACATAATAAATAAATTTTAATACCATACCCTATATATCATTGATCATAATATTGATTCTTGGAATAAATCATAATAGTTCATAATACTTGAATAACTAAAGATTTAAATAATTTGGTTGTGAGAGAATAATATTTCAAAAAGACATATATTTGTGGAAAACAAAAATATTCGTAAAAAACTATATATCTAGGGTAACTAACAATACATTCATATCGTTTTATTCTCCGTATAACCAACCATTTACCTAATTTTGATAGGGGATTGCCTCCCATGTCCCATCTATTTGGGATAGGGTTAACCACCCATGTACCATCTAAGATCAAAGAACATTAATTATTACCCAATACATTTGAGGGAGATATATTTTCATCTAATTAAATAATTAAAATTAGCTATATGGATTCCAAATGAACACAAACCATTAACCATATTAGATGTAATGAAAATAAATTTATTTTAAAAAATACTGTACCATATAATATCCCTTGAAATGTTATAGGATAAAAAAATATTATCAATATAAAAATAAACCATGTAGAGAATGAATGAAGATTTAATCAGTGGATAATATCCCCAGTATATGTCATATAACTTCTAAGATGTTTTCTTAGATGAAATATTATATTTTATGAAATTTCATATGAAAACATTAATGATTGAAATAAAATTTCGTTGGAAATTATATTTTTAAAACACGAAATTCATAAAATTTTGTGTAAATATATTTATTTCAAAATTAAATTGAATACATATAATGGATTCATTAAAATTAATTTTTAATATTTCTTGTGAAAAATTAAATTTCACTTAAAGTAACATTTTTAATACAATAATTTCAATAAATATTGGATGAAAATTTATATTAAAATATCATTGAAAATTTAAAAAGGAATATTTGTAATTAATTAAAAATAATTATTATAGAACATATAATTTGCACATTGAAAATAATTTTTTCAAAACATTAATTTTTCCAAATGGTTTTCTATGAATATTGTCATAAAATCTTATAAAAAACAAATTAAATATAATTTTAAACATTTCTAGAGGAAAAATGATATTTAAATTTGAGAAACATTATTTATTGTATAAAATTTTTCAAAATTATTTTTTTAAATAACATGTCATACATATATTGGATGCCTTAAAATATTGAGTAGTCAATGATATCAAAGAATACTAAACACATTAAAAAATAATTTAAATTTGTTAGTAAAATATAAAAGGTTATTGATTTAAAAATTAAATGAATATCTTTTTATTTTTTATAAAAATTCAAAATAGGGTATAATGAATTAAAAATTCATGATGGATCATTTTATCATTTTTAAAACATTTTTTGAATATATGGATATGAATAAAGGTAGAGTTTTTATAGAGGGGAGGTATGATGTTGATTTTAATTTATAAAATTAATTAGTAATCAGGTGTAAATAAATGGAGGAAAATTAAGTGAAAATGTTTATTCAAATGACCTTAATAGAGGATTATAATAATTATGAATTTCTTGAGAGATGGATCAAAATTTTTATCATTAAAATCATAATCATAAAAAAAATCATGATGAACAATTATATCATAACATTAAACCCTTTCAACATTTAGTGACATTTGAATCATAACCCTAAATAAAGATATATTAAATTTCATAAATATAATAATATTAATGATATAAAATTTAAAATGGGTAGTATATAGGCCATGTAAAATTGATAAGTGCATAATATATAACATTTCCCAATGAAGAAAAATTGATACAAAAACCACTTACCTCTTTTGTAACATTTCAACTGTAAATCCTATAAAACTAAAATCTTATAATGGATATTTAAATACCAATAAATTTAGGAAAAATAATCATAAAATAAAATCATGTGAATTATTTACACCAAATAAATTCTAAACATGATGAAATAGCTTGTGTCTCACATAAAAGAATAGTGACATGAAAACAACTTAACATAAGTGTTGAATTATTGTTGAAAAATTTGATACTCATGTAAAATATATTTAATATATATATATATATATATTAAATAACTAAAATCATATGTATCATAACATATATGATTTATATATGTCTTTTTATTTCTGTTTTTCTATAATTCATTATCTAAATCTCATTTCTCGTAATAACTTCTTTTATTTTCATTTATGTTTTGATTTTTTTATTTTATTTACTTTTATGATGATCATTATTTAATAATATAAATAATTTTATCCATAAAATAAATAAAAATTTAGTGTAAGACTATTTAGTTTAATTACTAAAAGTTATTGAAAAAATATGAAATATATCCTGAATAGAGACGGTAGGTTGTATGTATACAAGAATATTATTTCTATACTATCAATGGATGAAATTAAATAACTATAAATATTATACTACCATTATAGATATATTTTTATTACATATATAAAATTTATATTCATTAAATTATTCCTAATTACATTCTTTTAAAGAGTTACTGAAAAATGAATCACATCACATCATAATGGGATAGTCTGTAGTACACAGAAATAAGGTAATCGTATCACTCAAAAAATCGAATTAATAGGGTATATGAGATATAATAATTATAAAATTATTAATATATTATAAATATAATATCTAATCCATTAATATTTACTTATTAAAATATATCTAAAAACGAATGAAAAACATCAGATCGATTTGTGATGTCGTGGTTCTCCTAACACATGAGCGATGATACAATTTTACAATGGGATGGAAGGTAAAAAGGTAGGTGTGATATTATGATTCCTAAAGCACAATAATATTATAATCATAAATAAAAATTTAATCCGTAATTATATCTGGTATGTATATTTTGTGATGAAAATTTAATAACACTTGTTCGCAAGGTGATAGTCATCCGTACACATGTTTATGAGTTTTACATCTTTATGGGATAACCTATTTAGGTTAAGACATAATAGCATCATAAAATGGTTTAGAATTTATTATAAGGCCACTAGGTAGTATATAAAAAAATATTAAATATATATGGTATGTTTTAGTTCCCAAAAATGTTTTTGGACTTGTGATGAGAGGTAGAGAGGGGATTCCTTTTATATGTCTATGAGAGGGTCCACATTAAATTTTTAAAAAGAATAAATTGTACCCACCATATTGTCATTGAAAAAGGTTAAAAAATTTACATTATCAATATTTATAGTATATAAGGAATAAATATGGCCCCAAAAATAGTGTTTTCTATGATTATAAGTCATTTACCCCATATTTGTTCAGTAACCCTTGATAAACCATTTTTAAAACCTAACAAAAGTAAATAACCTATTCGATTTATATATTCTTTTTGAAAAAATATTAGTTAATATTATTATATAATATAAATTATTCCAATTCAGAATATAGAATTATTATTCCCAAATACAATTGAAGGAATTGACAAATTAAATTAATTATTAATCCCACTACCATGATGAGAATGTTCTTTTCCAAAAAAATATTTAACAAAAGTTTAAAATTTTCAAATATAATATATAAATATAAAATTGATTCCTATAAATTAAAATAGTTTAATAATTATATAATTTAATTTATATAAATTTTAAAAGAATTTAATTAAAATTAAATCTTATTCATTCATTAAATTAAGAATCATTTTCAATAGAATAATATATTTTAACCATTCAATGATAAATTAATATGTTTTTAAAAATCACAATAAAACAATCAAAGATAATTTTGACATATTAATTTCAAAAAATAATCTTTTTTTGAAATAATGTTTCTCATTTTTTCAAAATTTACATTAAATATTTATTAAAGAATAGAAAAATTTCATTCTAAGAAAATATAATTTTGGAAGCATGTAGTGACATTTACCAAAAATCAAAGACTTTTTTTAAATTCTTTTATATATAACCATTATAGATAATATTAATGATTTGGTATTTCCTAGTAACACCTTCATGTATAATTTTTTTTTAATATTTTTCTTTTTTAAATAATAATATGAATATTTTTCCATATTTTTATAAAACTCAGTGTTACTTGTGACCCAAACCATCAATGAAATTAAATTTATTTGAAAATTATTTCCATAAAATATTTGGGTGTTACATAATATTTGAAACAATTATAGGTATTAAGAACTTTAATACTTTATATAGTGTGGTTAATAATACATTTAGTGTACTTCAAAAACACATCTTCCTAGGATAAGAGGAACACAATTTTTGTGTTTTTCAAACCACAACCCATATACAAGTGTTTTCACGATTAGAAATCCCTCAAATCCCACCAAAATTCTGATTTCCTCCATGAAAAACATATATTTACAAAAATGGGTTCCCCGATTGTTAAAAAAATTTAAAAATACTTTTAAATAAGTGAACTAAAATTTTATTTATCTCCAAAAATTGAATTGTCCAACTTCTAGGTAGAGACCACTGATATGGGAATGAATCACTGATCATCCACTACAACACGATGATCCAGCATGAATCATGCTCCGTGGTAGGACCTCCTCTACTACCAATACCTATATTATATCCCTATATATATATCAGTCTAATAAACTAAATGGGAAGCAACTACGAGAATTCATTGTTGGATAAGGACAAAAATAATGAAGTAAAATAAAAATAAAGAAAAAATAAAAATAAAATAGAAAATGGGCCTAGCCCTGGCCCAGGTTCCCTATGCATGGCTTCGACATACCATAGAAAATACTCCTTTATGATCTCAATGGAGGAGGGGTAATTTTAATATAAGGATCTGTTCATAATATATGACCAAATGAACACTTGTGAATAAAGTAATATTTTATTAACTAAATATTAAATATTTGGTTAAATTTAAAATGGATTTGATTTCCATTATACTTATATAAAAGGGTATCTTTTCTATTATAGGACAAATATAGATGTCAGAATAAAAATATTAGCTCATCTCACAAGAGAAATTACATTTTCCCCTTATACACTTTATGGTATAAATGGATCAAATTTTCCCTAATTTTCATAACCTTTGAGAACACTGGTCATCAAAAACACTTAATCCCTCAATAGGACTCGATGGATATCAAATTGGGAATCACACCCCATTGTATCACTCAATAAATGAAATCTCATCTATCTGTAAAATTTTCTTATAGTTCACAATACTCTTTACCAATAAAAGAGATAGTTAATCATGACCGATCTCATGCTCCCCACCATAGGAGTACCATTATCATCACACAAGTACGTAATAGAAAAAAATTTATATCATATAATATCCATTATATAACTAAATGGATAAAAATGTACAAAAACATAAAAAATCATTAGCATCATGAAGTCCCACAATAACCAAACTCAACAAAAACACTTAAACAAAGCCCATATACTATAATAGCCTATTGTGTTCTCCCCACAACAAGGATTTCCTTATAAATATCTAAAAATCAAAAAATTCATATTATCATATGGTCCATGTCCTAATGAAATTTGGGTATTGCACATAAATCAAATGGCCACAATTCTCATATTGGTATGTTCCACAAAACTAGAGAAACCTCAACACTCCTCTTCATCACTGAGGATTCTAGCTCTGCCATAGTCAACCACATGTCCACAAACAACATTGGGGTTGATCCAATTCTATAAGAATCTAACAAAGATTCTAATATGCTGACAGATGTGCACAATAAAATGACTAGGACTAGGGTTATAGGAAAACCCAACCTCTCAATCCATTTATGTGACATAGAGATCTCCAAGTTTTCTATTTCTTTATAGCCAAGAATCATCATGCCTAAAAAAATCCTAGTGATAAAAGAGCTCCTAAATACCAAAATGGAAGAATATCATTGCCCACCCAATTGGGTAGTGGTAGATATAACATGATCTTCACATTATGACATGTAATAAAATAATTAGAAAGAATAGTTCCCTCCCAAGGAACACAAACATGAGACTTTAGGGGAGCCAACAAGAAAGGTAAACTATATCCCAAAATAAATACCACTCAAGGGTACATTCCATTTTAAATAAACCAGTTTGGTAGTTAGAGCATACTATCAACCCACAAGGGTTTTTATTGATACCTCAATGAAGGTAATTAATACACCAACATCTAGAAACCGCTTACTATATGATCTACATGAATTTTCATTATTATAAAAAATAAAATATTACAGAAATGAATATGTCATGTTAACAACACAGGCGTATAATTAATAATTAACAAAACAATATTTATCATTGGGAATCAACCAAAAACTATAAAACCCATAAATTCACATACACAAGCCCTATACACTAGGTGGTATAATAAAACTATAGAAATAGAATCCAAGAATATTAATATCATTCCATGGAATATTGGTCTTCTTATCATAAAACTTTTCTTCAATACACCAGTCTATAATTCATCAATCATCATAACACATTCATAGACCAACTGTCTAGAATCACCAAAATTCAATAACCCTTGAAACTTTAATAAAAGATTGAAACAAATAATCCTAGGAAGACCAAATAGTTTACTCAATATGACATTCCAAAAGGCCTCAAGAATGCCTCCTTAAATTTTGGAGACATCCAACCATTGGTGAGGGATGATAAGGGACATTTGGGTGATTGTATACTCTTTATGTGTGAAATAAAAATGAAAAGTAACCTAAATCATACACATGTGTTCTCGTAGAAGTATGCATTACAAATAAATTAAATATAAGAATTTTCTAGTAAAAAAATGATTCATATAGTCATGTAAACACAAACCATGAAAAATTGAAAATATATAACCACCCACTAGGCCAACAAAATAATATTTAAACAAATAAAAAATAAATAAAACAATATATAATTCTAATAATGATCCAAAATAGATTCCCAGTCTCCACGGTGCTCGAGCTACACATTCCCAATATATTAACTCAATTGGATCTACTTCACTTGAACAAGAAACATTTCGCCTCAATCCCCCATCAAATAACATGTGATCCATCATGAAATAAGAGATCATGTCTGCACATGATCTAAGGTTCAAATCTAGGGGTGATAAAAAATCATAGTTGGTTAGCCCCAATTGTGGACTTAATATCTACTATCATAATAATTGCATACAGATATGATATCCCATCCTAGTTGTAATCCAAAATAAGATTATACAAATGAAAAAACCGTAAAAAAATATGGACACACAAGGAAATCAGCCTATTTTGTGTTCAAATATGACATTTTATGTCAATATACCCCAAATTTTTCAACAACAAGAGCATTTACAGTAGACGGATCACCCATCCACAAGACAAATGACACGTTATATACATCTAAAAAAGTTCTCTATGATTATTAAATATAACATTAATGAATTCAAGGGCCAGGTAAATAACTATAGGGCTCCATGAACACAACAATGAAATGATCTTATATTCCATAATACCTCAAGAACACCTCCCTAAATACCTAAGGCTACCGACTAGTGATGAGGGTCCCTAAGGCACTGTATGTAGATGAAACCCTATAGATAAGGATTAATAACATTAGGAAATAAAAAAATTCATACATAGGATTGAACATCAGAGCACACAATAATAATAGAATCATTCTATAATAAATTAAATGTAGAATATATTCATAAAAATTATATAATAAAAAACATTAAATCAAATATCACCTACTTGGATTCCTATATATAAAAAATAAAAAATAAATAAATTAATAAAATTGGAAGTAATGTCATCACTGAGCCACATAAAATACTCAGTCTCTATGACATGTTAGATACATCATCGTGGTGCAAGAATCCACATGAGTTGCACTATTGGACAATTCATCACTGGGCCTCGAACCCATAAATCCCACAACCAATGTTCCAACCTAAAAGAAAATATTTTATTTACATTCACACTATGGTTTATATATATATGGTTTGATTCAAATCTCAGTTTTCTACCCCCAATGTTGTAAATATATTACGATATAACAACAATTACATTTACCTATAAAATCTAATGACTATATAAATCAAATAGAAATCAGAATAAATGAACCGACCACATGAAAAGGGGTAAAACACTAGGGAAACAATTAACCATGGGGTTTCGTCTAACACATGAGGTAAATATTCCACTTATCTTAACCAACAATAGTATTTAAAAAATGTGTCCCACCTAGAAACAAGACTAACCCACATCCTTTAGATATATAATGGGTTTTTATGAAACCAAAATCCATCATGTATGAATATAGATACCCTGGGTATTACCATATGCATGAAATATTGAAAAGAACATCTACTTGGAACCATGAATCTTATATAAGGATCAATATATGTGATATGAACTTCGTGGTGATAAAAATTAGAGAACAAATTTGTTTCAAGAGTCTAATAGAATATATTAGGCACCATATATGGTCTCAATAATATGGGAAACCTAAAAAACCTAGTTGTGTAAATATTATCCAATATCCCAAAGAAAAAAATGGCATACATTGAAGTGGAAAAACAACTTAATGAATTACTTATCATATCATGGTATGGATTCCACACTAATCTCTTAATTACTCAATTAGATAGGGGTTTCACTAATATCGATAATCCATTATCTTCCCAATCCCATCTATCAATGAACATTTTTTTGGAAAGAAACCAATAAATACTTTAAGATAATTCAATAACCATGATATCATAAAGGATTTGTCCTAAAACCATAGTTTTGAAAAGAAAATGCCTCAAACACCATGGAAATAGTCCAACAAAAGGTGGGATGATCCATCCTCGACCACACCATCAAAATAGGTGAACTAGAAGTGGTGTTCCATTATTGAGAGAAATGTACTATGACCACTCTTAGAACCCTAAATATTAGAATCCATGAAAAATATCCACCTCTAGTTCCCAAAGAACCTCCTCTAGGTCAAACAAAACACATGGTTACCACAATCCTTGAGGTCGCAACATAATGCAACACTATCAATATGTGCCCCTTTCATCACAGACTCTCTAGGTATGTGTCCCATTATAGAACCTCAAAATTTCCAAAAGACACAATATTATTAGGACACCATATTAATAGTTCATGAAGATCATCCAGATGCAAAATAGATGAATTGTATTGAAACAACCCCAATATCCCTCAGAATCCTCCCATAACATTCAATCAACTATGCACAAAAAGATTCATCCAAAAGAAAAATCCCACCTATAATGGTATTCATAGTAGTTCTCATGAACACCTAAAATGTATGTCCCCCATTGAGGTACATTTATCACTAAAAAATTGCGAAATTATCATGTGATAAAATTTCAACCATGCATCCTTGAAAACAACCGCTCAATGGGTACCAAATTCATAACCATGAAATCCTTGATTGTCAATTTGAATCATATAAAAATATAAATGGAACCTGGCCATTACATCAATACCATGGTTCTAACCTAGCACAATTGCTACATATTATTTGGTCCTCAAACATTAAATCTAAACCTCAATTTCTCTAACCATGAGAAACTAGTCCCCATATACAGGGTAAAACCAAGAACTCCTCAAATAAAAAACTCAATTAATTCTAGAATCCATCCAAAATGACAACGAAAAAACCATACTAGAATCTATAGTCCATGAAAAATAATGATCTCACACATGTCATACTCATACATGGGCCATATAGCCTACAAACCATCCAACCAGTGGGTTTTAAAATTAAACATCATGGAAATCTAATAACTAAAACATTGTTGTCTAAAATAGTATCTTGATGGACTTTAGACACTAAATGGATTCCAATATCATGATATATGTATAAGAAATATGAAAATATACTACTCAGAAGTTTAAATATGAATACACATAATAAAAACACCCAAAATCCCCAGGTAGGAAAAAGTATACGATGTGTACTTTTGCTTACATGTTGTGCTCTCCCAAAAATACTACTTGAAATATGGACCCACATGGATATATCATACATGGGGTCTTCTTGTGTAATGTTACAAGGATAGGTCATTCCTAGAGTCTTTCTATGTACTTATTCACATTTATAATTCCCTTAAACTGGTATCTAAACAAGTAAATTCTCATAGAGACATGTTCCCTTTCATAGCCATTACACAGAGTATATTCCATGTACTTTTAGAGACACTACCATTTCATGTACTCTACCCCATTTCCATGTATATGACTATGAATTACTATAGGTCGTATACAAAATGTACATGGTGTGTGTGATTGTAGAAACTCAACTTTCCAAAATAGTAAAAACACATGGTGTGTGTACTCTAAACTAAATACGACTTATATAGTTATTCATAAACTTGACGCCTGCACAACCCCACATGAAATACATTTTTCACCATGGCAACCGTAAATAAACATTCAAGCTTCCCCAATATGTTAAAACACTAGGTTGAAACGTAATAAAATATAAAATATACAGTTTTTTGGAATTAAATATAATAGTTCCTTCATATGGATGGAAACCATGGATGATTCAAATGAATATATGATATATGACTACCACACATAAATTCTATGTGACCCGAGCTCCATATAATCATCAAATCCTATCCCTATATTACTATAATCTCCCTCTCCCTCTATCAAAAAATTAAAGCATATAAAAAGACCCCATAAATAGATAATAATCCAATGGGTAAAGCTAATTATAAAAATAAGAAATATTAAGAAATGTTTTTTGAGAAAAAAAAAAGAAATCTAAAATGATAAGAAAAGGGGCTCGACCCCAACTCTTGTTCACGATGTATTGTTATTTATTTACAATGAAAAAACACTAATTCAAGGTCAATTAAAGAGTTATAATACCAATACTATTCATTATTTAAATGATATGACACCACAATCAAAATAGTCATAAACTACTAAACAAAATATGGAACACGATATCACTATTGATCAAACAAAATTATTAATAAGAATCATTAATGTGTTTTGTCCTAGATTAATATACTCTATCAAAATTAATGAATGCTTATTAAAATAAATAAAATTTTTACTGTGGAATTATTTATTTAAAAAGTCATGCAATTATAAAATAAAACATTTTATTTCAAAATAAAATTATAATAATATAATGAAATCCTGAATATATTAATGTGTTATGAAATCAATATAAATACTCTCATAATGGATAAGTGAAAAACACACCTTTTATATTTTGAAAAAAATTATAAGCTTATTTTTAATAGAATTTGTGAGAATCAACCAAATAAATTGACTGTGTGAATCCATTTTTAATCTACAGAAATAAATTGGAAATAAATCATAAGATAATCGAAAATAATTTTTAAAATAATCATATAATGACATAATCATGGTAGTAGAAGATAATCCCAAATAATTGAAATTGGGGTCAGAATTACCTTAACACATAGAAAACAATCGAATCGTATGACCCGTAAAATTAATGATCATAAAATTAAACAATTAATATCATGAATATAATTTTATTTGTAATATGTTATATCATAGGGAATCATGATTTCACAACATTTAAGAAATAATTGGTGAATAAGTATAATATCATATAAATAAATTTGAGATGAGAAAACACTTACCTTTTAATTGAATGAATCTACACTTGTACATAAAATCCGTGATAATTAAATTATATTAATTTATTACTTATTTATGATCCTATAATTCATATAATTTATTTATAATATTTTTTATGATTATTAATGTCCATATCTATGAGTTATAATGTTTAATTTCATGTTTTTAGAACGTTAATTAGATTTTTATTTTGATCAGTTACCATGATTAATAAAATGGGAGTTCTTTTTAAACTTAATAATGGGCTTAGGACCTCCCATGAAAGTTGTACTAAAAAATGAATAATTATTATCCATGAAGGCGGTGAATTAACAATTCAAAGACTATGTATTCATTGATAGCATAATAGAAGAAGATAAGTTCTGTGCTGATAGATATTTCAATATCATTATAAAATTCTAGTATATAATTCATGATGGAGTTATAAAGAAACATTGGATAGTGGTGGTGGGGAAATTATAAAAAAAATTAAAATAGAAAGAAGGTGGATTTTACTTCTTGAATTACCAATCCTAGAGAACATGCTTAAGGAACATTGAAGTGTCCTTTGGATGGGTCCATAAACAACATAATGTGTATATTAGTTTTAGGATCTTATTTGGGAAGAATATAATAATGATTCAAGGACAATAAGGTGTGAGTAGAAGAGGTGGCGAGGAATGGTATTTATAGTTTAATGAGAGGGGTTTATTTATTATTATATTCATTTTTATATTATTTTGGACCAAGCCTATAAATATTATTGATTCATATGACTAATTATAGTAAATAGTTCATGTGGGTTCTAAAAAATTCGTTTTTGTTCAAACCGTGACTCAAAAATTGATCTATTTTGCTTGAAATGTTAAATACCACGCATTGCCATATTTCACTATTCAAAAAATTCAACTCTTTAAGAAAAACTGAAAAAATTAAACATTATATTTTATCAACATGTAGAATTTAAAAAAAAATAAATTTATTTAATTAATTTTATTATTCTGAGAAATTTTGTTTTTTATTAAAATCATCAGTTATTCAGAAAATACTTATTTTAATTTTATAACTGATTTTGTGACACATGGAAAAATTATTAATGGTCTCATAAAATTTTATTATAGTTATAATGAAACAAAATATTAATTTATTAATATATATTTGGAAATTATATTTTATTTTAAATTATTATAATAATTAGAAAATTATAAATTCACATTTACTATTCACAAAAATAAAAAAATTTAATATATCATTTTTAAAACATTTATTTACTTATTATATTATATAAATGTATCATATTTTCATTTATTAGATACCTAAAATTTATTTAAACTATTATTAATATTCACATAACTATTATAGTGGTCTTGTTAATTATTAATAGTATATAATAACGAAATGATATGTGTTTCCAAAAGCACATACTAACCACGATGTTATATTTAAAAGATATATACCATAAAATATTGAATTATTATATTCTACCATCATAAAAAAAATTCATCTTTCAAATTTCAATAATATCTTACTAAAAAATGATTTATGTAGTTATTTATCATAATTCCCTATACTTAGAATATTTCCTCTTCAATTATACAGTTTTTCAAATTTATAATTATAATATGAGCTATCTAATTCCTCAAAAATTGTTTTACAGTCTCTAGAATCGTGATAGGTTTCTTAAAGTTAGATTAATCAGGTTCTATTTACATTTATTTATAAGTGATAACTTGTGTTCTATTTGGAATGTACTTCCTTAGCAATTATTTTTGGAATACATCATAAACATTGGAAAGATTTAGTGGCATAAAAAATGATAAGACACATATCTAATTCTTTTCATAATTTTAAAAGGTCTTATGTACATAGGGATTATTTTTCATTTCATTTCTAATATAATAACACCGTTTTACGGAAAAACCATCAAGAAAATGTGATCTCTCACATGATTCTCCAAATAGTTATTTTGTTTATCTACATAGCTATTTTTATTTCATTGAGATTATTTGATATTGTGTCAAGTAATCATTACATTTGCTATTGATTCATTCTCTAATTCTTAGCCTACACGATTCCATTCACTAACATCGTCATAAAAATTTGGTGTGTGACATCTCTTTCTATATAACGCTTCATAAAATTCAATTTGAATACCTGAATGGAAACTATTATTAAAATAATAATATATCAAAATTAAATAAAGATACCACACACCATAAATGTAAATTTATTATAACCTAAACATGTCTTCCAAGGTTTGGATCATCCTTTATGACTACCCTTCAGTTTGGGGGTGATAATAAGTGCTCAAAATAAGCATGGTAATAATATAATTCTGAATCCATTCTAAATTTTTGATGTAAATCTTGGATCATGATTAGAGACAATTTATATTATTACACCATGAATTATTAAAACATGATTAATATTGAGTTTTTTATGGTGTTCCAGTGGGAAATCATCTGTTATTGAGTTGAATTTTGTTTAATTGATAACTTTTTCATCAATTATAAATATTGATCCATTATTTCTTGGATTTATTTTCAATATAGTGAAATAATGTATAATAATTCCATACCATTTCCCTGTATTTATAGGTAGATGGATCATGATTCCTCTTAGATGTTGTTTTTTTGCTTTTACATTTTGACAAACTACACTTGTTGATGCATAATAAGCAATTTCCTAATTCATATAATTCCACCAAAAATGTTCCATGATATCTACATACATAATAATGCTACCAAAATTTATAGGGTAACATGATATATGAGAATCGTCCAATAATACCTTTCTTTGCTCGGGTATAGAGGGAACAGAAAGACTCTTAAAAAATTTCAAAATGGAATCCCCATATTCGGATTCTACCAATTTAAAGTCTTTCATCACATTAATTTTCTTTTGAAGATTCTCATCATTACACTATATTTTTTATTTTCTTACAATATATATAGTCCTGATACTATTTAAAAATTAGCCATTTTTCACCTTCATTGGTAATAACCATATCCATATTTACTAGATAAATGCGAACATGATCCCCATAAACCCATAAATTTTCAGAAATCCAAGATATATCCTACCCAATGAATCTAGTACGTTAATTTCCTTACCTAGGTGGTATTTTATTATACAATCAATATCCTTGTGTAGCTCGAGTAATCAAATTTTCCTCATGTTGAGTTTTTTTTATGAGAAGAAAAATTTTAATCTATTTTAGTCTTTATATATCTCAAATAGCTCACCATAGTGATAGAACATTCAAAAAATTCGAGTAAATATTATAGCTGCTAACTCAAGATCATGAGTTTTATTTTTCTGTTCATGATATTTTAAATTCCTTGATCCATTGTAAATAACAATTTAAATATGTATAGTTAAGAAACAATGTTTTTTAATGGATGCACCTCTATAGATCACAAATCCACCATTCTATGATGGTATATCCACAATCATATCATTCACTAATCTCCTAAAAAATTCATCAAAGAAATATTTGCGTTCTTTTGTTTGAATAAAATGATCCATTTACAAGTACTCATGTTTTATTGGTTAGATAATTGGGAAATATTTTGAATGAAACATAGATAATAACCCCAAAAACAAACGAAACTACATACCTAAGTTATGTTTATTAGTTTAGGACATAACACGATTTCCTATTTATATGCAAAATCAATTGAGATTCTATCATGGGAGATAATATGAACATGAAAAGAAATAGTTTAATGTAACAATTCACACATTCAAAACCTCCCATATAAATATTTTCTTCTATGAGACTCCATGAAAATATTTATTTTTTTCATTTGGTCCTCATTCATTTTGGACTACACAATGATACCATCAGTAAACAACACAATAAAATAATCATGATATTCCTTCAATACTATTTTCATAGGTCCATAATGAAATAGTTTCACTATTAATTCCAAATGTAATTAATTTAAAATTGTAATCCCCATAACATGTTCAATACAGTTCTTTTGGAATATTATCCTCCTTTAAAATCAATTGATGTCATCACGAATAAAGAACATTATTTGAAAAATATTGAGCACTGTTTATTGGGTAAAATATGTCACCAAAGCAAGGAATCAAACAAAATGTCTTTATAAAAAAACTTCATCCCCAAATAGTCAATGAGTTTCCTCATTTATGTAAATTTCTTCTTAAAAAATATGAAATGGTCTCCCCATGGGGAAATACATGGGAGTATAAATTCCTTATCCTTTAATTCCTTTAGTTGTTTCATTAACTTCATTATCTCCACCATGGACATTCTATAAGGAGTTTTGGATATAGGTCTAGCATTAGGGATTTAGTGAATTCATAACTAAAAAAATAAAAAATGGGCTATTTCTAGGTAAGTCTTATAGAAATACATAAATATATTACTGAAGGATATATACATTCTAAATTTGAAGCTTTCCTTTTTTTAATAGTAGGAATTATCTTCTCTTCATTACTTTGATTATAATTTAGAGGATTTACTGGCCATAAAACATGATATGTCCCAGATGATGAATTCTCCCATCTAAAGATAATAAATTATTTAACATCAGGTGGAATCATAATTTCTTTTACTTTTCAATAAATATTCTCATTATATTATTAAATACAGTGCATATATAATATTTTATCCGAATCAACCATAGGTATAATCATGAAATCAGTTATTAGAGAATGTTTATATGAAATAACGAGAGATTATTGACACATCTATATTGTAATTATGTTTCCACTAGGTGTTTTGAATGGTAACTCCATTTTTATGGTGTATTGTAAAAATATAATATTTATATAAAATGATGAAGATAGAAAATAAGGTGATGATTGAGAATCAAATAAATAATTATCTAAATTTGAAGAGACAATTTTTGTACTTCTCCCTTCATATTTAAGAACATCAACCTCAACATCTATGACTACATAATAATTTAATTTGTCCCATATACTTTTATGAGTAGTTTTCTCTTTACATCTAGGACATTCATGTGTATAATTCCACATATCTTTATAGCCAAAAATTACTAATTTTCAATTTCTTAATTTCCCTTGAAATCATGGGCATGGTGGCCATTTTCTCTAAACTTATAACAAACTCAAATTTCTAATAGGAATTGTATATGATGTTTCATTCAAAATTTATTACAATATAGAAATTAAATTCCATCCATTTTAAATTTTTTCATTATTTACTTTTTGAGATAACTCATAATCTTTTTCCATTTCAAACATCCGTTAAAATATATTTGGTCTACACAATTAACTATCTATCAGGGTTCCACATGATACTATCTCCTCAAATGATGGAAATGTTTAAGGGAGTAGTTACATTAATAGGATTATATTAATTTCAAAAATGAAATGAAACATCATTCATTGTGGATTACATATGTATTCTATGACATTCTTTTCTAACCATGTTATGATGGATTCATATATGTAAAAATTTTCAACATAATTTTTACTCAAACCCAGGAATTTTCCCTCTATAACTTCTCATCATTTTTATGGGAAATATTTTTTCAAAAAAATAATTACAAAAATACTATTAAAATTTTAAATTTCATTGTCATTTTTTCAGTTTTGAATTAATAACACAGATCTTTTAAATCCCCCAATATATGACAAACTACTATGAAAACAATCTCAAATTCATTACATACAAATTAAACATGTATCATATTGAAAGAACATATAAATTGCATTGCTAAAAATGGGTTTCTTGGACCATTGAATAAAAGTGGATTCTGTCTCATGAAGCGGTTTAAAATTTTTACACCACATTGTGGATAAGGATGCTCAATGTAATTAGGTTTATTATTCCTTACCAGATATAGTTTTCTTAGAATAGTTATATGTTGTTAATATTAACATGAAACTCGATCTCCAACATAATTATATAGAATCAGAGAGGAATTGCTATATGGAATACATGCATTTACATGATATTCCTTCCATAAAACATGATCCATTTCAAAACAATGGAATACAATAGATTATATAATTAAAATTTAAAACTACTAAAACACATAATGTTTAACTAATCTCAAATCATAATCATGGTTACCTTGGGAATATTCTCTATGTCGGTTATAGGGTTATATTTACCTAATCTAATTTTTCAAAAATCCATTTTCCATCATTTTTATTAATATTCCCCTCATGCCAACTTTCGATATGCCAACGCTAGTAGTGAGTTCTCAGTTCAATACTTTATTACATTGGTTCTATGTAAAATGGATCACCTCCCAAATATTGAATAGTTTAGTATATCATAAAAACATGATAAAAACCTATTATTTTACATTATAACTTGAAATTAATTACAACATAGATAACAACATAAAAAAATCATTATTATCCATGATTTTCCCTGAATGACAATCACAATATGCATCTAGTCATCCTAGGAGAAAAATAAGAAATGGGTGAGGGTAGATTCTACGTAAGTGTATGCATATAAAAGAACCTATCATATAATTACATAATCAATAAGGTAATAAGAATATTTATAAACAGATTATTTTATGTCCTAATATTTAGGATAATATTTCATTAATATAATATAATAAAATGTTTCAGTTTTAATAAACACATGAGATTGAAACATACACATGGATATTATACTAGTTAAATAATCACATATATTTTCTATAACTATTATCATAATAAATGAATGACTAATGTGGAAAATCATAAATATAATTTCAATCATTTAGAAAACACATACCTAATAGGGTAATACATCATCCAATACCAAAAATAGCTTGTCTCATGAGACCAAAAAATGCATAGAGGGGATATAGTGGGTCCTTCCCGAAACTTACTAAGTCAAATTATTTTCTCATATAAAATTGGTGAAAGATAATAAATATAAACACCCATATCATAAATAGAATATGAAATATAAGTTATTATTATGTATTAAAAAACATATCATAAACAATATATATAAATATGTAGAATTGTAACACCCCAAGATTTTATAGTGTGTTATTTCTTCAAAATAATTCAATAACTTTCACTACACGCAACACCAAGTTCAATCGCACCATGACTTACCAAACAGGCTGTTCAAAAGAGGTTATTAATAGTGTTAACTAAATTTTAAACTTTATATAATCCTTATAATTTTAGAATCCATATTATGAGTTTCTTAGACATAATGTAAGAACAAATTCATTTTCAATATTGCACTTTTACCAAATTTTAATAGTGAACCCTTTTTAGATACAATATTTTAATCCTTTTGACTAAATGGGGACATCAAAAAATTTAAAATAAAACATTCAAAGCTTCCACGGTACGCTTTCCTTTGAATAAAACAGTAGCGTGTGTTGTACACAACTTCGAGTTTTAACACACACCACAACCGATCAAACTAGCCATTATGAATAGTAATTATATATATTTTATATTTCAAAATGGACTTCATTTTTGGATTCGGAATATCAAATTTAGCCTAAGGTGAAATTTTGGTACTTTTCGGATAACTTTCATATTTTGATGAATAGTAAAAATTACTAAATTTTAATTAAAAACAACTTTTTTAATCAAAATAATTAATAGTGATAAATTATGAATTTGAGTGGTTTTAAAGTATATTTAGAATATATTTTTACCATTTAATATAATTTTGGTCATTGGACATAATTTTACAATTAAACCGAACATAAACAAGTGTCAATCTTTTGATAGTTATTATCTCTTAAAAACACGCTTTTTGTTTTGACAGCGGGAATTAATTTTAAATTAATTTCTGCCACTTCTGTGTTTTGAATTTAGAAAAATGGATTCCATATTTGGAATCAGGATGTTCAAATTGTGTAAATAGCTAACTTTTATTTTTAGACATTTTGAATAATTACTGCGGTAAATATTTTATTTACCATGGTTAAGGGTAAATCCGGTAAATAAGGGTTAAAAAAATAATATTATAATAATACTAAATTACCCTAAAACGTGTCTTAACCCTATTGGTTGATACATGGTCGACCATGGGCATCTTTGGGTCTGTTTTGGGACCCCATGGATCCACTTGTAAGTGATAATGACACATTATATTAATAAAGTTAAAATAAAAATAAAAATGGCATAAGCTTACATCTTTTAGAAGAACAATTTTTACATAGGGTTATACATGTTGGATTTTAGATTATAAATATTCATTAGAAAGCTAAAAATATTTCCTACATAATGATATTTTATTTATAATTTTTAGACATCAAATAATTTAAATTATTAATGACACAATAATGATGAAACGTTTACCTCATTAATAAATCATTTAAATAAATAAGATTATAATGATTAAAATATTATCTAAAACCTGTCCAATTCTTATTGGTTGATGTTATTTAGAATATGAGTCATCTTATCTTCGACCTCAATGATTTTTGGACCATTATAAACCGAATACAAATATATTATAAAGTAATACTTTCACACTTTCCTAAAGAGCCCCTCCTCTCCCTTATAAAAGGAGACCACTTCTACTCATTCCTCACACCTCTCAAGCCACTTTGCTCGTCCAAACTCTGCCCAACTAAGCTCCCCACATCCCTCTCCTCCTCCTTGAAGCTTCCCCTTAGGCAGAAAGCATTTCAAGAAGTCCTTTGGTTCCAACCAAAGTGAGTTACCTAAATTAAAGGTAACAATTTCTCTTAAAGTATTTTCATTTATTTTGCTTCTCCAACCCCCAAAATCTTTTTATTTCCCTTCTTTTGTAACAACAACAGTATCCTCAATATACTAGGATGTTGTTATAAGAAGGATTCAAACTACACATTCACACAACTCCATCTAATGGATGATGAACATAATGTTTCTGTGGATGGCAAACTAACGCCTCACGAAACGATGATTGTTCAAATACATCTTACCGCCTCTCATGGTGGCCATTAGGATGGCACTGTAATTAAATAAGATATTAATGATATATATTTTATATATAAGCTTCTGTAATTCCATTTTATTTCATACCATTATTCGTTTCATGTTGTATATACATACGATAATTTCATTTGAGGAAGTGCGGACTACCGCCCCCTTAAAATGATATGACTTGTTCATACCACACATGGAACGTATAAAGGATGGTGTAAATGAACTTAAGTAACATATATAAAATATTATATTATACTGGAATAGTAATATACCTATGTATAATTTGGATTCGATTCTTTTAAAATAAAAATTAAATGGAAGTAGCGTTCGTGCGTACGTACGGACTACCGTCTCCACGAACGCGATGAGATTCATTCTCCATCATATCCATTCAAGTATAATTATCATTTGATGATTTAAAAATGATGTTTAAGAACTTGATACCATTCTGGATATGAATAATATACATCCCATTAATAACGAATATGTCTCACATAACAAAGAATATAAAGTAAAATGAACCCGTTAACACCCGAAATGACGATAATTCTAAAATATTATTAACAAATCAATGATAAAAGATCATATATGATATCATATTAAAGTAAATGATTCTTTTATTATTCAATAACAATTATTTCACCATTATACAGGAGGTAAACCTACCAACGACCAAGGAAAAAGTACAATGTAAGGGATTCTCTTATCTCACTTTTAATTTCGTGAGATTTCCATTGATCACCACTTAATTATTGCATGTGGTGTATGTGTACTGCCCATAATTGTATTCATTGTGTAATATACTTTAATTTATGGGTATTTACATCATCATGGTATGATACTTCTTTCATGGGTGTATGTTTCGTATGTTACCTAATCGATAAGGGAATTTGAGATTTTTCCACTCATTTGGCTTTACACATATTTCATTGATTATATTACCCCAAGATTATGTGTGGAATCACTATTCATTTGATTATGTCATAATTTCCACTCCCCTTCCTGTGGATAGAAGTTTGGTACACATAATCACTCCATTGGTAATTCTCAAGTCATTGATATGAATTTGATAAGAGTAATTTTAACTCATTCTCCATTTGTTGAGTTAAACATCCAATTCGTTGGTATTGTTTTTACAAGAATATGTGTGAATGTCCTTTGATTGTTTTACACTGAATATCCGATCATATTTAGTGTATTTATATTTGTCACACATAATTATGTCATTGATTTATCCTTAACCTATGGATACAACCTTTTTGAGAAATTTCATCCCAATTTACATTCCATTGAGACTTCTTTGATGATATACACCAAATCACTTTTATGTGGTGTATATAATGTACTTTGACATAGTATATCATGAATTCCTTTATTCTCATGATATTACAATGTTTTGATTACCTCAATTATTTGTATTCAAGTGTCTCTCTTTTGGTTAGAAGCTCTAACCAAAATACCATTTTAAAATGTTTTAAAGAATTATTCTTCTAAATCATGCTCATTAATGTCCATATTTTAAAAATGGTTTTAAGGATTTATTTATATGGACATTAAAGTTTTAAAATTAAAACTCCTTTTAAAAGTTTCAAAGTGGTATGGGACACTTTGATTCAAAAATATACTTTTAAATGGCTTCTTGACAAATAGTGTGACTTTTAAATGTTTTCAAGAAAAGGGGGATATTTCTCTCAAATAGTTTTGATGATTATTTTCATCTATGTCAACATCCTTCATTATTATTGATTGAGGTTAATGTGATACAATACAATCTTCCATATTGTATCGAATGAATTATGTTTGACTGTGGATGTGCTATTTTTATACCATTCATGGTTTGTGGTGAAAGTATTGGCATTTCGTATGCTAGTTTAATACGAATGTTTACGTTATGTTTAAACCTTTTCATATGGGAATGCATTGGACTTAATAAGTGACGGCTGGAGCCCGCTATAGCTCCTCGATGCATCGGTAGGTCTCATGAGACAAAATAGTGTCTTGGCACAAGGCCTTGGCAAAATCTTATTTGTAGTCTTGGCACGAGGCCTTGGCTATGTGGTTATGATAGTCTGGAATTATGCATTCCATCATTATGAAAGTGGTTATTGATATTGCATGTGATCATTCGACTAGTAGAATATCCATGTGAGTAAGTAAATGGCATTATTTGATTTTACCTTTGCCATTTTATGCTGAAGTTCAAGTTTAAAAGGCTTTTGTTTTAGTTATAAATTGCCTTAAGTGTTTATGCTTATTTATGAAAGCTTCTGCTATAATGTTATCCTTACTGAGCATCCGAGCTCACCCCTTTCAATGTTTTATTTTTTTTCCAGGATTATGAAGAAGTAATTTATAAATGACCTGCAGGGATAGTATGAGGGGATATGAAGACAAGATGTTTTTTTTATGATATAATGTAAAAATTTATGGATGTATCTAGTTATTCCAAGGCTACTAAACTAATCGGTCTTTCGAGACTTGATCTTTCTCATGATCATGCCAATGTTATGTAATTAATGCACCGACTCTAGGTAGCTGGGGTCGGGGCGTTACAATTGGTATCAGAGGAAGTTTAGTACAAACCTTGGTAGCTAGATTTAGATAAACTCTGATTAGAGCACGTAGACCTAAGATGAACTTTGAGGATTAGTATAAAAGAACTTCCTAGAATTTTGGTATTGTAGAGATTTTGTGAGTTTTCCGAGCAATACATCCCTTTCTGGATACGAGCAGGTAGAGGCAGCTCTGGCACAGATGTACCTAGGGGTAAAACCCGAAAACACCACTTTGAGCTAGACTCGAACGGGAACTGGTGCACGACAACGGGCCTTGCTGCACTCTTGGTTACGACACTCCCGGGGGATATGCTTAGGATAATTTACATTTTCTTTACAAACCGATTTAAGTAATATATACATAAGATGAGAGTAAATGACCTTGGTTAATCCTAATATGTTTCAAATTGAGAATATGGTGACATTTTAATCTCTAAATGATTTTACGACTACTATTACTCACACAATGCTTTCTGGTTTTAGTCAATGGCTAGATTCCAAGGAAGTCATAGTGACTTTGAGAATGATGTACAAGTTGGGAACAGTGGTGGAAATGAGCAACAAAATGGAATGTTGATAGGCGTAAAAGATATCGTCTTTATGCCAAATCAGTTTTCCAAAAATATGATCAACAACATATATATTAACCAACTCCCAGACTCAACAAGGAAGAGAAAGGTGATAAATGATAAGATATCCAGCAATGGAGACCATGGAGAAAAGAAACCTCAATTTTCATCATGCAGGAATTGTGGAAAGAGACACCCAGGAAAGTGTCTCAATGGGACAACGAAATGTTTTACGTGCAGGAAGGAAGGACATAAAGTGAAGAATTGCCGAAGAAAAATGAAGAGTACTATGGAAGAAGATAAAAATGGTCCCAAGAGTCCATTTACAGTCATTTGCCGTAAATGTAGGGGACCTGGCCATTACCCGAGTGAATGTACTATTCTATAGGATATTTTCTTGGTCAAAGAAGAAGCTATGTGGAAATAAATGGTTGGAGAAAAATTATCACTACTTGTTGATGGGTTTACATTGGAATAATTTTCTCTTGTATTTGTAACCCCGCAGTTTGCCATGTGAGAATGATATTTGAGGAAGAATTGTCTCTTCTCTTGTGGATATAGGTATAAATAACCATTTGGTTTTATATGATCATTGGGGTTTGAGAAAATGATAAGTTATTATAATTTGGGATGAAAATGCAAAGTATGATATAACATTTGTGGTTAAATTATGTTATTTTTAGGAATTTATCTCATTTTGGTAATATTATAAAATATAGTTTTGAAAAAGGACAACACGTAGACCGTGTGACAACCCGTCACGTCGGACAAAGCTGTGGGAATTGAACCCACAACCAAAGTGCGATTGGGATTTATCGCCTACCACTGGACTACGTGAAGTCCCTGGTTAGTATGACTATTTTTTTGTTAAATGATTTTATTGATCAATGATAAGATGATTTGGGTTCTTATGTCTTATCAAATGAATACCCTTGGTATAGGAAAATGATTTGGTGATTACGTGATAAATGTTATTTTGGAAGATGTTCATTTTGTTAGGAACACTATATGCCCAAGGAAAATAGAATACAATGAGGTTTCATTTGTAGAGTAATGGTGGATTTTTATCTACATTTTTATTGTTGATTTATAGTGATTGGGGTTATTTATGGAAATGATTAACCTATAACAGAGAATATGTGATGATGTTGATTACATTTAAGTATGTGACTTTAAGAGTATTTGATGTAATTTGGAGATACAATGTAACATGGGAGACTACATAATCAAATTCTTCTATGTTTTGGGTTTCAATATTAGTTTGGATTATATTAAAGGATTTTAAGGACAATTGGTTATTGAATGGTATCTATTTAACTTTGGGGTATTGTTGGTTTAATTTTAGAAATTAAGATTAGTGCATATTTATCTCAATGAATATCCTTTTGGGGGATCATTAGATCATTCACTAACCATTTTGGTTTTGATTAATCTTCAAAGACAATGTAAATATATGGTTTATCCTGCATGGATCATGTGATTCTATAGAAGTTTATTCTAGCTCTCCCAGTGTGACCAAGTCTTCTTGAATACTCATCGTTTAAAAAAAAAATTGAGTTAGTGGTGGAAATTTATTAAAGAATGAAAATCTACTTAAAATTTAAGTATATCTCATAATGTTCTTAGTCAATATCATAAATGAATTCCTCTTCCTTATGTAATGTAACTTTAAAAAAAATGTTGTCCTAGATGGTACCTTAAATCATCACTAATTTATGGCTTTGGGATTGTTGGCCTATTCATAGCCATGTTCTCTACCACTCTCCATCAGATAATTGATGGTTAGATTTCTCCTCCATATCCATATTTTCCTACATGGAACCCTAGTATGTGTTAATTTCGGTAATCTTCATACTTTCCACTCTTTATTTTAAATAGAGGCCTCATTAATTCATTTTTCGATGTGGGATTTCAACTAAGATATTTTGAAATGTCAAAAATGTGTGATCCCAATACCCTATATTTTGTTGAACCGATGGTACTTCAAATCATCATAGATTGATGAGTTTAAGGACCTCAATTTTATACTTGTTTGTGATTGATGACCTCAACCACTACCTATAAATATTTACGTTTTTCCTCCAATTATATGTCTCTAATTGCCACCAATGTTCTCCTAATCGAGCTCATAATTTGGTGGTGACCCTTTCATTTCTCTTTTCCTCATATTAAGACTAAATTTTAGTAAACCAATTTCCGATGTGGGTTTTCCCACAAATATATTTTCTATTTTCAACCTTTTATTTTTGAAGAACAATTTCAAATTGCGAGGACGCAATTTATTGAAGGAGGGGAGAATGTAACACCCCAAGATTTTATAGTGTGTTATTTCTTCAAAATAATTCAATAACTTTCACTACACGCAACACCAAGTTCAATCGCACCATGACTTACCAAACAGGCTGTTCAAAAGAGGTTATGAATAGTGTTAACTAAATTTTAAACTTTATATAATCCTTATAATTTTAGAATCCATATTATGAGTTTCTTAGACATAATGTAAGAACAAATTCATTTTCAATATTGCACTTTTACCAAATTTTAATAGTGAACCCTTTTTAGATACAATATTTTAAACCTTTTTACTAAATGGGGACATCAAAAAATTTAAAATAAAACATTCCAAGCTTCCACGGTATGCTTTCCTTTGAATAAAACAGTAGCGTGTGTTGTACGCAACTTCGAGTTTTAACACACACCACAACCGATCAAACTAGCCGTTATGAATAGTAATTATATATATTTTATATTTCAAAATGGACTTCATTTTTGGATTCGGAATATCAAATTTAGCCTAAGGTGAAATTTTGGTACTTTTCGGATAACTTTCATATTTTGATGAATAGTAAAAATTACTAAATTTTAATTAAAAACAACTTTTTTAATCAAAATAATTAATAGTGATAAATTATGAATTTGAGTGGTTTTAAAGTATATTTAGAATATATTTTTACCATTTAATATAATTTTGGTCATTGGACATAATTTTACAATTAAACCGAACATAAACAAGTGTCAATCTTTTGATAGTTATTATCTCTTAAAAACACGCTTTTTGTTTTGACAGCGGGAATTAATTTTAAATTAATTTCTTCCACTTCTGTGTTTTGAATTTAGAAAAATGGATTCCATATTTGGAATCAGGATGTTCAAATTGTGTAAATATGTAACTTTTATTTTTATACATTTTGAATAATTACTGCGGTAAATATTTTATTTACCATGGTTAAGGGTAAATCCGGTAAATAAGGGTTAAAAAAATAATATTATAATAATACTAAATTACCCTAAAACGTGTCTTAACCCTATTGGTTGATACATGGTCGACCATGGGCATCTTTGGGTCTGTTTTGGGACCCCATGGATCCACTTGTAAGTGATAATGACACATTATATTAATAAAGTTAAAATAAAAATAAAAATGGCATAAGCTTACATCTTTTAGAAGAACAATTTTTACATAGGGTTATACATGTTGGATTTTAGATTATAAATATTCATTAGAAAGCTAAAAAGATTTTCTACATAATGATATTTTATTTGTAATTTTTAGACATCAAATAATTTAAATTATTATTGACACAATAATGATGAAACGTTTACCTCATTAATAAATCATTTAAATAAATAAGATTATAATGATTAAAATATTATCTAAAACCTGTCCAATTCTTATTTGATGATGTTATTTAGAATATGAGTCATCTTATCTTCGACCTCAATGATTTTTGGACCATTATAAACCGAATACAAATATATTATAAAGTAATACTTTCACACTTTCCTAAAGAGCCCCTCCTCTCCCTTATAAAAGGAGACCACTTCTACTCATTCCTCACACCTCTAAAGCCACTTGGCTCGTCAAAACTCTGCCCAACTAAGCTCCCCACATCCCTCTCCTCCTCCTTGAAGCTTCCCCTTAGGCAGAAAGCATTTCAAGAAGTCCTTTGGTTCCAACCAAAGTGAGTTAACTAAATTAAAGGTAACAATTTCTCTTAAAGTATTTTCATTTATTTTGCTTCTCCAACCCCCAAAATCTTTTTATTTCCCTTATTTTGTAACAACAACAGTATCCTCAATATACTAGGATGTTGTTATAAGAAGGATTCAAACTAAACATTAACACAACTCCATCTAATGGATGATGAACATAATGTTTCTGTGGATGGAAAACTAACGCCTCACGAAACGATGATTGTTCAAATACATCTTACTGCCTCTCATGGTGGCCATTAGGATGGAACTGTAATTAAATATGATATTAATGATATATATTTTATATATAAGCTTCTGTAATTCCATTTTATTTCATACTATTATTCGTTTCATGTTGTATATACATACGATAATTTCATTTGAGGAAGTGCGGACTACCGCCCCCTTAAAATGATATGATTCGTTCATACCACACATGGAACGTATAAAGGATGGTGTAAATGAACTTAAGTAACATATATAAAATATTATATTATACTGGAATAGTAATATACCTATGTATAATTTGGATTCGATTCTTTTAAAATAAAAATTAAATGGAAGTAGCGTTCGTGCGTACGTACGGACTACCGTCTCCACGAACGCGATGAGATTCATTCTCCATCGTATCCATTCAAGTATAATTATCATTTGATGATTTAAAAATGATGTTTAAGAACTTGATACCATTCTGGATATGAATAATATACATCCCATTAATAACGAATATGTCTCACATAACAAAGAATATAAAGTAAAATGAACCCGTTAACACCCGAAATGACGATAATTCTAAAATATTATTAACAAATCAATGATAAAAGATCATATATGATATCATATTAAAGTAAATGATACTTTTATTATTCAATAACAATTATTTCACCATTATACAGGAGGTAAACCTACCATCGACCAAGGAAATAGTACAATGTAAGGGATTCTCTTATCTCACTTTTAATTTCGTGAGATTTCCATTGATCACCACTTAATTATTGCATGTGGTGTATGTGTACTGCCCATAATTGTATTCATTGTGTAATATACTTTAATTTATGGGTATTTACATCATCATGGTATGATACTTCTTTCATGGGTGTATGTTTCGTATGTTACCTAATCGATAAGGGAATTTGAGATTTTTCCACTCATTTGGCTTTACACATATTTCATTGATTATATTACCCCAAGATTATGTGTGGAATCACTATTCATTTGATTATGTCATAATTTCCACTCCCCTTCCTGTGGATAGAAGTTTGGTACACATAATCACTCCATTGGTAATTCTCAAGTCATTGATATGAATTTGATAAGAGTAATTTTAACTCATTCTCCATTTGTTGAGTTAAACATCCAATTCGTTGGTATTGTTTTTACAAGAATATGTGTGAATGTCCTTTGATTGTTTTACACTGAATATCCAATCATATTTAGTGTATTTATATTTGTCACACATAATTATGTCATTGATTTATCCTTAACCTAAGGATACAACCTTTTTGAGAAATTTCATCTCAATTTACATTCCATTGAGACTTCTTTGATGATATACACCAAATCACTTTTATGTGGTGTATATAATGTACTTTGACATAGTATATCATGAATTCCTTTATTCTCATGATATTACAATGTTTTGATTACCTCAATTATTTGTATTCAAGTGTCTCTCTTTTGGTTAGAAACTCTAACCAAAATACCATTTTAAAATGTTTTAAAGAATTATTCTTCTAAATCATGCTCATTAATGTCCATATTTTAAAAATGGTTTTAAGGATTTATTTATATGGACATTAAAGTTTTAAAATTAAAACTCCTTTTAAAAGTTTCAAAGTGGTATGGGACACTTTGATTCAAAAATATACTTTTAAATGGCTTCTTGACAAATAGTGTGACTTTTAAATGTTTTCAAGAAAAGGGGGATATTTCTCTCAAATAGTTTTGATGATTATTTTCATCTATGTCAACATCCTTCATTATTATTGATTGAGGTTAATGTGATACAATACAATCTTCCATATTGTATCGAATGAATTATGTTTGACTGTGGATGTGCTATTTTTATACCATTCATGGTTTGTGGTGGAAGTATTGACATTTCATATGCTAGTTTAATACGAATGTTTACGTTATGTTTAAACCTTTTCATATGGGAATGCATTGGACTTAATAAGTGACGGGTGGAGCCCGCTATAGCTCCTCGATGCATCGGTAGGTCTCATGAGACAAACTAGTGTCTTGGCACAAGGCCTTGGCAAAATCTTATTTGTAGTCTTGGCACGAGGCCTTGGCTATGTGGTTATGATAGTCTGGCATTATGCATTCCATCATTATGAAAGTGGTTATTGATATTGAATGTGATCATTCGACTAGTAGAATATCCATGTGAGTAAGTAAATGGCATTATTTCATTTTACCTTTGCCATTTTATGCTGAAGTTCAAGTTTAAAAGGCTTTTGTTTTAGTTATAAATTGCCTTAAGTGTTTATGCTTATTTATGAAAGCTTCTGCTATAATGTTATCCTTACTGAGTATTCGAGCTCACCCCTTTCAATGTTTTATTTTTTTTCCAGGATTATGAAGAAGTAATTTATGAATGACCTGCAGGGATAGTATGAGGGGATATGAAGACAAGATGTTTTTTTTATGATATAATGTAAAAATTTATGGATGTATCTAGTTATTCCAAGGCTACTAAACTAATCGGTCTTTCGAGACTTGATCTTTCTCATGATCATGCCAATGTTATGTAATTAATGCACCGACTCTGGGTAGCTGGGGTCGAGGCGTTACAAGAATAGTGTAAAAATAGTACATCCCCAGTCAGACTGATCAAAAAATATTAAATGAGATATAAAAAATTGTATCATAATAGATATGCCTAAATAAATCCTAATTTTTAAATGACTATATTAATATATATTAAAATATTATAATAAAATAATTGAATATTTAATGATGGAAATACACTTTCTTACTTTCGAATAATTTATTTAAACATCCTCATTGCAATGAAAAATAATTTTTTTGAAATGAAACATTTAATATAGTAATTAATTTATGATAAAATTTTGAATTAGGAAACCACTACGATCTTTTCACTTAAAATACGTAAAAAAACATTACTTTTGAAATTTTTAAAAAATAATTTCCAAGATTATTTTTAAAATAAAGTGTGAGAATTTAGAAAATTAAAAATGTATTTGTATAATCTATAAATCCACATAAAGAAATTTAAAATAATATATAAGATAATAAAAATTTATTTTCCAAATACACATAGAAATTTAATATTCATTGGAGTATAATTTTAAACCAATGTTTGGAAATTGGGTTATGAATTCTTTATCCACATTGAAAACAGTCGAACTTTATACCCACAAAAAAGTTAATGATTATCAATTGAAACTATAAATACAATAATTATAAATAGATTCATTATATGATATGTCAAATGTATTAATAGTTACATGACTCAAAATGAATATGTTGGGAATATGTATATCACATATAAATAAAAGTGAGATAATAAAACCCTTACCATGGGTTTAAGATCATTATTCAGTTGTATATAAAATAATGTATATTCAAATTAAATTAAATAACTAAAAAATTATAACCTCTTAAAAATATTTTTTATTTATTATAATTTTTTTGAGTTCATTTATATCTATTTTTCATTGATATAATGTTTTATTTCATTGTTCCAAGAGTGAATGATTTATGTTATTATGGTCGGTTCCATTGAGTATAAATATGACAGTTCATATCAAATGGAATAAAAAATAGAAGTGTGATGGAATGATAATAATATATATATATAATTTTTAATTATTCATCATATATAATTTGGTTATATGGTATTGTTATTGTTAATTAGATAAATCATTAATGGAAATGATTAGTTTATTTTGGTGCCTTTTATCACCATAACGAACTAGTGTCGCTGTATTTAATACATTATTAATATACTGGTTCCAAAAAATTATGTAAGTTTTAATAAAAATTTTAAAATCATATTTGACCACAAATATTATTTTATGAACAAAAATTATGGTGGTAATGAATAATTAAAACTCATCATCTACAAAGGGAGTGAATCATCATCTCACAGATGATGTTTTAATTTCTAGAATAATAGGAGAAGATAAGAGACATGATGGTGAATATTACATTAAAATAATAGCATTATATATATATATATATATCATATTATAGTTTAATTTGAACTTTTATTGTGGATTTAATGAATGGATAATAAAAGAAAATATTTTCAAAGAGAAATAAGGTGGATATTACCCCTCAAATAACGTATCATTGGGAACCTCCACAAGGAACCAAGAAAGGGTCATTTGATGAAAAAATAAATACAACAACATGACAAATATGTTTTTAGAGTAATTGTGTAAAATATATGTAACATAAATGTCTTATATGTTTTTAGTAGAATAAGTGGGGATGTGTGATATTTAAAGCTATAGGTGAGGGGTGTTTTTGATTATTTTATTCCATTGTTTTTTATTTTTTTCTCAAGACTATCAATGCTGTTGATTCTGGTGATTAATTAAATTAAACTGTGCATGTGATTTGTAAACAATTTTTTATTAGATAATTCAAGAATAAATTATTCATGTATTTCGATTGAAATTTTAGATATCATAATTTACAATATTCCACTATTCATAAGAAAAATTCAGCTACTTCATAGAAATACGAAATAAAAAATATTCATATTTTAAGACATGTAAAATTCATAAAAAATAATTTTAATGAAAATAATTTTATAAATTAGATAAATATATTTTTTAAATAAAATCATCACTTATTAAAAAAATACTGATTTTTATATTATAATCAATTTTATGACACTTTAAAAAATTAATTATCATCTTATAAATATATATTATAAATATAAACAAATAATAATAAATTTATAAATATTTTAGGAAAAAATATTCTATTTTAACATGTTATATTAATTAATGAATTTTAAATAACAATTAAATTTCACAAAAATTCCATCCCATAATTTATCTGTTCTAAGTCATTTATTTACCTATCCCATGATATTAAAATATTCAATTTTCATTTATGAGATACCAAAATTTTATTTATATTATTTATATTTTTCACATTGCTATTCCAATGTTAATTTTAATATTTAATCGTATATCAGGCATTAAAACATGGTGTTGTTTGTAATATATGTTATGAAGGATGTAATATTTAAAAATAGAAAATAATAAAATCTATGTGGTGTTACAATTCAAAACAAGAAACATAAAATTTTGGAATATTATAATTAAATAATGATATAATCTATTTAATATCTTTAGTATATTGAAATTATTTAATTATTAAATGGGTAATATATTTATATTAATGGTCTTGAAAAGTTATTATGTTAGTCACATTCATTTTGAAGGTTGTTAGAGCACTATTGACTTTGTTGGAATACCTAGTTATGTTTTTTCAACTACAATTCATCCCATTGAGAAATATTTTGAATTACACAACAAATTTCCATTATGTGGTTTATATAAATCCTGATTGATATACCATATCAAGAATTATAGTATATTAATTTATTTTTTATGTTCAATTAAAATCATACTCTTCTAAGGGATTATGATTTAAATGTTTCAAAATCTATATGAAATTTATGGTCCTCAATTCCTAATCCTTGATAAATGTTACAAGATATAATACAAGATTCATTTATACGTGGTTTTATTGGCTCACTATACCATTATTATTCTTTAATTTTTTACCTTACAATTAATGGTATACACTAATTTAAATCATTTTAAATTTATATTATTTCATTTCATTCAAGTGTTACCCAAGTCATACAAGTTAATTATAAATCAATTTTAAGTTAATATGGGATAGTGGTTCTCATAGGATTATTTCAAAAACGTGGGGTAAATAATTTACAGTCATCGTATTATGTATTATTATCATATAGTGCTATGATATATATATTATTAACACATAATTAAACTGAAAATTATTTCTTATTATTTTGTATATGTTTTCTATAAGTGATGTTAATAAATGATAGTCAATATTCACTTTCATGACCTAATTACAGAATAAGAATTTTATGATTTGTAGTATTCCAATAATATTTAATAATTTTTTTTATAAAATTAAGACATGACAAATAACTTCCTCTAAATTAATGATAAAAATATTTTCTAAAATCTCATTTGCATACTCACATCCATTTTATTTTTCATTTTCAAAAGGATTTAACCTATAAATATTATGTTTCATTATTTATAATCTATAGATATATTATAGGAATGATCTCATGAATCCAAACAATCCAATTCATGATCCCTTCATGGTTGATATCATTCAATCATTCTTTTGCAATGGTATTTTCATATATAATATCAATAATTTATATTTTCCTAGATACACTAGTGATATTATCATTTAAAACCATTCTAATTATATCTCTGGATGGGTGATGTCAACTACATTAATGTATTGAATTATCCATATAATAAATAATTTAAATAGTGTGAACTTAACTTTTCTACAAATTTTGGATTGGATATCTTTCATCAAAAAATAATATTATTTAATTCACATGGGGAAAAAATTTATGTCCCATATGTTTTCATTCCAATATATACAATTAATTGGTAGTTGATTAATTATTCTTTAACATTCCACCTTTTCACCTAGATCGATTATGCTAATTTTATCAAATTTATTGATGTGGTGAAATGTATTTTCATTATACATATTTCAATTCCATTGGTGATTATTTTTATAAATTTGAATACTTTTATTGACCATACTAGTTATTCTTATATACGGGTTGTTATCATATTGTCCCATTTACTATAATGGAGAAATATTTGACCTTCAATGATGAAAAATGAATGTTATTGTAGGTTGATTGTGCATTGAAATTAAATATTTTCCATTTTTTGAATATCCATGATATTATTCAACATCATGTTCCATAGGGAATGACATAAAATGTCATGTTGACTCGTACAAGGAAATAATTGGATATAAAAAATTATCATCTTGGTATTAAAAATATATATAATTTAAATTTAGTTATCTATCTCATGAGACAAAACATCCATGGATTATGTATATATTTATCCCCAAATTAGTATATATTTTTAGAATATGGCCTTTAAAACATGTTTTGATATATGAAATATTTCATTCCATCATTTTTATCATAATTATTAAAATCAAAGTTTGAATTAATTTTTATGGATATATCATTCTCATAGTTTATGTTGATTATCAAATTATTCTAATTATTTATTAATATCAGATCCTGATAATATTTTTAGATATTTTTTTATGTTTCATTTACTGTGTGTTTTAGGTCACTTCTTTATTATGTTTTTCTTCCACATGTTATGAATAAAAGTAATAAAAATGAAATTTTTTAACTATATCATGGTTAAATCAATTTATTGGAGATGAAAAATACTATTTATATTTTATGTAGTATTTTATATAATTAATGATGTATCATTGATAGATATAACATATGATTTTATACATTTTTTGATGTCCCTTACTCTCTACACCTAAAAAGATTTATTGGATTTTAGAGGTTAAATAATATTAATTAATATCAAAATAAATGGGTTATATATATGTGTATTTTTAATTTCTATCATTTCAAATATGTAAATAATTTTCTTATGGAATTATATTTGGGAGTTCACATCTGTGGCTTCATGATATGTATCAAATGAATTATTTATATAAATTAGGATATTAAGATGTCTAATAAGGAAAACAAAAGGGTTGGTATAATATTTTTGATCGTAATAGATAACCCACTAGAATATTATTTGATATAATGGTAATAAAATAATGATTATTATATTATAGGATTTGGATGAGAGTGATTTCTCACAAATCCAGTGAATAAGTCTATGTATTGGATAACAAGATAATATTTTTTTACAGTAGATATTATGTCATTTTTATATAAAACAAATTATTGTATGCATTCCTCAATGTGGATATGGATATGTATTGGATGAACCGAAGGGTAATCACCCCAAAAGGGTTCATTTATAATTTAATCAATCGCCACTCTAATGCATGATGACTAGGCCGAAGACAACACACCTAGATCAACACTCCAGGGGTATATTCTCTTGGTAATCATGTTAGCTTTATAAATAATTATATATTATGAACTAATGTTGATAACTAAATAGTTTAGTGAATATTGTATAAGAATGAATTTTGATAACCATGGACTACATAGTAAGAGTAATATGTTAATCAACAACTATAATTTTTATAATATAAAGATATCATTGAGTATAAAATATTAATATTTATGTTTTCATATTTCTATTCAGGATATTATCATTACTATTTTAGTTTTATTATTTGGTTTTTATTGAATCACCATAATAAATCTGTGAAAGGTATGTATCTTGAAATCAAAATTTTATATAACTAATTAATCATGCATACTTAAATACTTATGATAGTTAATATATAAAAATTATGCATAAAGATTTTATTTTAGTTATCTTACCTATTGTAGTGAGGTTGAAACCAAAATGGAAATTAATTCATTATACTCTTATCTATTTTAATTAGTGGTATGATATTTATCAATGATATTTTGTTATATTGTGGATTTTGTGAAACATATTAGGGTCATTAATCTATAATTTTTGATTTTTGATTTTAAATCATATATTAAATAGTATAAACAACATTGAGATATTAATTTATTGTTAGGGAATATTGTTTGAGAAAATTATTAAAGAAAACATGTTTTATAAATGGAAACGTTTTATCCTTTGTATTATTTTTATGTGGACATAATAAAGGGTATGGTGATTTTAAAATAATTTTTATGTATTGCCAATATCTTTGGTATTATTGATAATTAATGGTACTTATTTGGAAGGAAATCTAATTTTAATGATTATGATATATAGTGACTAGTGTGTGAACTTATGTACGTGGGGAAAATATTTTTTACAGATTAAAGGCAAAGTTAATTCCTCAAAAGATTATATACCATGAATGTGAAATGTTGACACCATGATTAATTTTTTTTCAAGAAAGGTATGTTATAGGTAATATATGATTAGGGAGTTTAAAAAAATGGATACATGATTATATAAATGGATAATGATTTTCAAATAAGTATACGTAATATGATATAGCCCCAGAATGTATGGTAGATGTCATCTTATAAGTTTAAACTCAATTTTTGATTCGATAATAATACCCTCAACTAGTTTTATAAATGAGTAATAAATAATATTTGGAGTAAAAAATTTATTTTGGGTAGATATAATGAAACACCCCAAATTCATAATATAATATTTTCTTTCCAAATTGAATGTGTTCGTTAACTTTTCCCACTCATAATAAATATAATTAAAAAATCGTGATATATTTTGAAAAATTAAAAATATTTTATTTTGACATTTAAAAAATGTAAATTTTTTACATGGATTAAATTGAAGTAACTGCTCTATGTAATATATGTATAAATAAAATTAAATCTACATTTAATATTAAATAATTAATATTACTCTACCAAAAATTAAAAATATGATGACTTATTTTTTAGAGAAATTGTTTCCTAAAAAATTTCCTTTTTGTTTGATATTATTTTCTATTTCTATAAACATATGGTTAATGATGAAAAGTTGTATTTAATATTAATAATTTGAGAACATTAATTTATTCTTTAAATGATATGAAATAATATTGGTAGTTAATTTTTGAAAAAATAATTTTACAATAAAAAGGATCTTCCATTATATGTTTTGATATAATAAAATAAATGATATTTTAGTTTTTAAATTAGAACAGTTAAAAAAATTATGTTTTTAAACTCCCATTATCAAAATTTTAATATAATTAATTTTTGATATTTTAAAAAATGATTGGTTTGTAGTTGAGAAATATTATTTCCATAAATAATTTATTATATAAAATTTAACAATATATAAGAATGACTGATATGTTTTGAAATTAATTATATTTGAAAATATGAACATATGACCTAAAATTATTTATAATTGAATATTTTTATGACTTTTAAATCATGTCAATTAATTTATTAGAACCAAAGTAAAATTTTAATTCAATAAAAATTAATGTTTTCATTTCATTGAATCATCTATTTTCAAAGTTGAATTTGGTTTTTTTTATCCTTGAAATACTTATAACATATATATTATTTCAAATAAAAAATAATTTTTCATATTTTCTGACAATTTCAATAACTATGTATAAACCATAAATGAGAATCTTCAAAAAATAAATTTTCTAGAAAATATTTTTAAAAATAATGTTTGGTAAAAATAAATTTAAATTTTCATGCCCCTAGGACTTTAAAATGATTAAATATTTATGAGTTTGTAATAAGATAGACCATATATTATAAATTTTTTATTATTTAGTTTTTCACTTAATTAACATCTTAGGTTAAGTTTTAAATACAGGGGTAGAGTAAATTACTAATGACATTAAAAGGTTTAATGAAAAATCTTTTAATCATATTTGGAAAAATATACAAAAATAATTTTTGTTTCTATTTTTGAAATGTGTATTATGTTTTAAAAAATATTAAAAGGGGCATCCACTTCACATTCATATTATGTGTCTTCCTATAAATATTACATCCTGATAAAAAATTTTCATTCTCTAAGAGATAATATTTATTATTAATTAAAAAATTCAAATTGTTTTCAATAAAATTATTTAAAAATACTTTTATAAGTGAACCATAACATTAATTTTTTTTGTTAATTTTATAAAATATATCTTAAATATCTTTTAAGATTTCAATTCCATTTCACTTTTATTTTTATAAATAATTTTCTATATCATGGATTGTGATTTTCTATTTATATATATATATATTGGGGTAAATAACTCAATATATCAAATAATTAAATTTAGGAAACATCATCGGTGATTCATTCATGCAGTCATTTTCAAGGGTATTTTTCATCTATGTCGATATATATCTAGGATTCCCATGATACAAAGGGGATATGTTATTTTGAATAAATACTCTTTTTTCTCTACATGGATTTTCAAATTTTGGTTCTAGTATTTACATAGCTACATATGCATTTATTTTTACGATGTGAACATTATATTTCAAATATTTTTTAGTGGATGACATTCATAAAGAAGGAATATTATTCTATTAGAATATAAAAAATTGTTTTCAATTTTTATGTTGTTATTAAAAAATGTATGATTATTAAAATTTTGAGCATATTTTTTTTATTACCACATTCCTCCTCCTTACGTGTTCTGATCATGTTATACCCTTTATTGTAATGTGTCAAAGTATTAGTATCTATATATAGTTATTACAATAAACTTGATTATCGAAAACATGGATATGTATTGTTGAACCTTCTTCCTTACTCAAATGGTTGTTTTAGGATCATATTGTCTATTATATTGACATAGGAAAGAGTATTCAAATTTATAATGATTAATGATTTCTATCAAATAATCATCATGTATTGAGGTCCTATATTTTCCATTATATGAATATGCATGTTTTTATTTAGAGATATGTTTCTTATGGAATTGTATAAAATCTATTTTTGACACTTATAGTGAGTGAAATGGTTATAAACATGTTATTGGTGGGAATTGATATTATATTTACACATTATGAATTAGTACAGATCCTGAGAAAAATAATCTTCTTTTTTGGGGTATACCTCTCCCAATGTTAGTATAATTTATGATCATATGGTCATGACAACATTTTATTGATATGTGATATTATGTATTCCATTAGTATGAGAAGTAGTAAATATATATCATATTTCCAAAATTATCATATATATATATCAAACACTTCATTTTATTTACTTATTTCATAATTCTGATTATTTATTCATACCTTACTATTTTGATGTTTTTTATAGGGTTAATAACATGTTTCTTTCAGTGAGAGTTTCATATCCCTCCTTTCTTAAGATTATATTACTCAATTTATGATCATTTATTTTATAGATTTCATATGTAAGGGGATATAATAAAATTTATAATTTATCAAATATGTTAAAGAACCATTATATACTTATTAGTTTCATATATAATAAAAAATTATATATATTTGATAAAATAACATGTGATTTTTTAATATTATTTTCACAAAATTATATAATGTTCCCAAAAGGGAATGATCCTCTGTATACTAGGGATGAAATAATTGTTTGTATTTTAGTAATTAATGTTTTTTATTTTAAGGATTGTACGCATAATATCAAATCCAAACATTAATATATGTGTTTATCGAATTAGATGTGATAGATTTGGCTAGGAGTTTTTATGAAGTGTAAGTATAAAATTTCTTGAACTAATTAAATTGATACATAAATAAGTGTTTATAGTATTTTCATTGAATCATGTATGAACAATGTGATATTTGGATTAGTATTTACTTCAATGTCGTATTATTATTTTTATAAACAAATTTTTCCATTAAAATAATTATTGAATATATTTTTATTAAACGAAAATTTAATGATTAAGAAAAATATTCTTAGAAAAAAACATTTTACATTGATAAAATGTTTTATTAAAAAATAAAATATTGATATCAAAATAAATATTATTTCATAAAATTTTATTTAAATTTGAACACAAAGCATCAAATTATAAATAATGGTAGAAATTAATTTTTTTCATGAAAATTAATTATGACAGTTAAAATTAATTTCCATGGTAAAAGTAAATTAGGTTACAAGTAAATATGCTAAAATTATATGCCCTAAAACCCTCAAGGATATAAAAAACAAGGATTATTTTATGTGATTTCTGACCCGCATTCCCATTCAATTAATTTCTTCCATTTTCTCGCTATTAACCATTGAATGTTAATATTATATTATTTAACATGTAAGGGCTACTCTAGAAGCCACCCTTCCCTTGGCATATAAAATGGTAACCCATCGACTCGATCAAAACTGAACATGCCTTGGAATTTATAATTTAAATTATTGTAAGTTTATTCACCTATAATATTACACCCTTTCCAGATTCACAAGGTCACTATTAGTTATCGTAATACCTTCATTTCTGAAGAGTTTTTCCAAAAAAATAAAGTACAAGACAATATTATTCTCAAATATAATGTTTTTATTATAAATTTAGTTAAATTATATTTATTTCAAACACATTAATATAATTTAATTACTATGATTTTGATTATATATTTATATTATATTGGGGATAAAGTCTTAATATGCCCACTTGTATTATCTATTAAGAAAAACAAAATCATTCTTTCTGTGTATGTACATACACACTCCTCTATGAAATAATTACTTCCATTTAAAATGATCATCATACATGGATTGTAATAATGATTGTATAGATATAAAAAATTATTTATTTTATATAATTATGAATATATTATTTTAAATTATCATATAGTGTCATTCTTTCTGTTTATCAAGAAATTAGATATTAGTTGCGTGTGAGTGTATTAATACCTCTATGAGGGACAAATTAAATTTTCTATCACCACAAAATATGAATATATCTAATAACTAATAATATATATATATATATATATATATATCATATATTAAATAATTAATTTTCATTAAAATATTTAATAAATAACCTAAAAAATATTCATATGCTTTCCAATGTTATAACACATTCTTATTTGGTTTAGTTTTATCGCAAAAATGAAAGAAGAAGTAATGATAATGTAATGAATAATTTGGGAATAAAATATTATGTTATGAAAATTTAATAATAACTAATTGAATATATTTAATTATTATGTAATAGTAATATTAATAAGAAAACATATTGTTAATATATTATCATCATTAGTTAAAAACTCTAAAAAAAGACAGTCACTTCCTTCATCATCTATAGTCAGGATTATAATATCATGGAATTAAGGTAAAATATTATAATTATTTTTTAATATATATTATAGTATACTAATTAATCTATTAATGATAATGTTTAAACCATATAATGAGAATCGATCTCTTCTTCATGAAAACATTACGAAACAAACTGAAAAATGTTTTAATAGTTTATAATGAAACTAACCTAATTTTACTAAATAAATTTATAATATATTTTCAAAATATAATTATAAATTTTTTTGTAATATAATATAATTTTTTTAGGAAATTTATTATTATAATTCAGTTTTTTATATTTATGGTTAGACAATGATCACTTAAGAGAGAGTATAAGGTAATAGATTATATATCTCAAGTTCCTTACCTTGATACATGTTTGTTACTTTGTATATTATTTCATATATATGGTGTATACAATACCAAATGTATATGTTATTTTATGTTAAATATTTTAATCATTGTATTTTATGTTCATTTAAAATCCCTATGTTTCGATGGATTTTGATTAAAAGGAAACTCAAGAAGAAAGGGTCCCTTTTCTCGGATTTTAAATCAATGAGACATGATGATATTATAGACAATGATTCCTTTATGTAGTGTACCACCCCTATAAATTCATGATATTTACATGATAAATTTTGTTCCCTGATTAATGTATCAATTTATTTCTTTCTTTCCAATGAAGTAGGGAAATGCGGTAACTTATATTTTATTAATTATGTTGTAATCATATTTTTGAACACATATAATATAAGTTTGGTAAATTCATCCCATTGATTATATTATATGGTATTCCATCATTATTTTCATTAGATATACATTCTTACCAACAAAAAAATATGAAAAACATTTCTAACTTCTTAGGTTATCTTTTTTTCAACCATCAACCTTTATTCTTTGAATGAATTATGATCATGTTATTAGAGTGTTGATTTATTTATATAATAACTTCTTTGTTCTATATGAAAAACTAATTTTCAAAAATATTGATTGGTTAATGTTGAAAAATAAATATTTATATTTTATAAATTTGGAAAAATTATTTTTATCCCATTTGTTTTTATTGAAATATAAATGAATTTTTTACCACATTTTTTTGTTTTAACGATCCTACTTATTATACAGAATAGTTTATGTCAATGTAGTCCATTTTATTGCCAAAGTGAATATTATTTTATTCTGATAGGTTTTTATTTGTATAAATAATACTTTGTAAAAGACCATTATTTTTTTAATAATCCACAATATTCCTACGATTGAGTAGTAATGATTTTGTCCCTTTTATTTACCATTTGAATAGTGATGGAATTTTATATGTTATTATACCAATAAAAATGATTGTAAAAAATTTTATTTTATTTATTATTATTAATTTTATCACATGTATAATGCATTGGAAATAATGAGGTTATATGTGGGGACCATCATTAAAAATATTCTTTATATATCAGTAGGTTTCATGAGATAATCATATTTGAGTATTTTTGTGTTTTATTACATAGAAAAATTAATAAACTTGTAGGTAGGATCATGAGGGTAGTGATCATGACATCCAGGAATATATTATGGAATTATCTCTCTATCATTCTTTTTCATTTCCAAATTACATGTTAATTATATCCATGTAATCTGTTATCATCCATTGTATTCCATTGATATATACATATTTTTTAATTATTTTTGGACATTATTTTGAATATTTTTTCCATCAATAACATTTACTCTATTTTAATCTAATTGTTTATTTAGTTTATTATTTTCCCCTGATATATATTTGTAGACATCCCATCATAGAAATATTTTTACATACATTATTGAGAATATAATTATATATGACATGTATAACAAGATATATTCTTTGAAGGATGTATTAGACATATTTAAGACCTAATATTGATTAAGTGGATTTATATATAGTAGGAAAAATTACATTGGTTGAGAATGGAATTGTATTTATTAGCTCATTTTTTTTCAAATTATCTTGATAAGTACAGATAAAAGGACATGGAAATATACGGAATGAAATATTTCCATTATTTCATGTTTAAATGGGATAATTATTTTAATAAATGTATTGTTAGTATTAAATCCACTATATATGTATGGGTTTATAGAACCTAGTCATTGAATTTGAGTATTAGGCATCACATTTGGAGTAAACCCTTAATTTAGGAAATAACCGTTTCTTCATTTTCCAAATTTGATTTTATATTTAAGAGAAAAAGAAAATTTACTTGGATTATAGATTTATGTCCCAAAAATAAAATATTAATTTTAATGTATTATTTTAAAAAATCCATGATCCACATCACTAAAAATAAAACATTGACATATCCGAAATAGTATTTCAAAAATATTCACAGTTTTCTGATAAAAGAATTAGAGGTAACTGCATCCATAATATATTCAATGATTTTTTCCCTAAATATTATAAATTAACTAAAAATAATTTGGTAGTGAGATCACTTTTGTTTCTCTTATTCCTAATTGACATTAATAAGGTTTCCAGGTTTCTAGGGAACACACACCAGTGGCATTTGTGAACCATGATGCGTATTACTTTAAATTACTTTTTTCACCAAATATTAATATTATAAAAAACATGATCGTCCACTGGACCTTTATAAATTTTTATTCTTTAGGGGTCATTAATGTGTTTCTATAGAAGTAAGGCGTGAAATATGTGTCCCATGGTTTAACTGTAGTGGGAAACTATGTGGTAAATAATATCACAATCCCTTTTCATGATCAAAAATATAATGATAAACCACATGTATATACTGATTCCCAAATAAAACATCTGTAAAGCATGTAATATAGAAACCATTATGAATATAATATCCCACTTCTTAAATTTCAACGCGCCCCATAAACAGTTTTGATATGAGATATCATGACTATATGATATCATAATCCCCTCATTGATTAATTATATATTATAAAAATAAAATAAAAAATCCCTATCCTAAATAACTATGTCTCTCTGAAATAATTTCAAAAGAATAGATTCTGATGGGGCCTCATACATTAGATTTTCCACAATATCATGTCTATTTCAATAAAGTGGGTGTATTGGTACATCAAATCCCCTAAGGGAATGTTATCAATTGAGATTATAATAAAATGTAGAACACCATACTACAGGATATCTTAATTAAGTGTAATGGATTACTCAATATTTCTATATAACTAATTATGTAATGTAATACGCAACAACAGATATGTCTAGAATCCATATTTATATTACATAAAAAACTTAAAAAATAATTGATAATTTTCATCATAAATTTTTGTAATGGTTATACATTTAAATAATAAAATCACCTATATATATAGGTGTCCTATGATCTCCACAAAATCTAATCATGAATATAATAGATGTGGGATAAAATGGGTAGTCGATTAATGATTTCTCAAAATGAATTGTGATCAATCACTATTCATGAAAAACATTCATGAAATCAGTCTACATAAAATCTAAATTTATAATTTTAGCCTCAATTTCTTTGTAAAACATCTTATGTTGCATTTCAATGCCTTCATATATTGACAGGGGAGACACCATATGAAAAAATAAACAATGCCCATATTCATACAATGAATAAAAATTGATACATATGTCCTATAAACATAAAATTAACATAGTGATGGTGGACTAGTGGGATACATTTTTGAATCAATAAACAACTCTTGACATAGAGAAATTGGAACCATTATTCCCAATTAAAAGAGCATGACATGCTCTCCACATTCTAAAAATACTCTAGGTTCATTAACTGAGGATGTCTAGTCATAATGGAAATAATGAGTGAGGTCTCATAACAATCTTTCCCTCACATAATAGATTTGTATATAGGGAAGAAACATAAATTAATGATAAAATACTTGTTCCTTATATAATCAAGAAAGCTACATCAATGATATTTAATTAGGTTACTCCCACAAAACTTTGGTGTGATATTATATGGTATGGGAATATAAACCCGTATTTCCCTTCCCCAATATGAATATAATAATTATGTCCTTTTAAAATATAAAAACTATCCAAAACTTCTATATCATATTAAATTACCTCAATGTGTATATGATTCTAATAATCCTATGGTTTTGGTAGGATATGAACTATTGTTGTATAGTTTAAGTATCATTGTCTTGGCAGTGAGAATTTCCCATTTAATCCACAAATCGTGTAATGTGTTGTTTATATCCCAAGGTGTCAGCATTTATGAATGATATTAAATAATTTATAACCTCTATATTAACATAAAAACCATTCCCTTTTCTATAGGATTTTGAAAATCACATATTTAAACATCCCCTCTAATAGATATAAAACAACATCACATGTTAATCAATTCATGAAATCATTGAATTTCCAAAAAAAAATCAACTCAAATGAAGGGATATCTATTTTGAGAAAACATATAGATTATAACATCATACCTAGAGAATCATTCCACAAATTACTTATAGTATCATTCAATCCAAAGGAAGATCCACTCCTCAAACGCTCGGTAGGGTATATCCTATGAAATCACTACATCAATAACCACATAATCTTTTGATACTAATCCCACTTAGATAACAAGGAGTGTGAAGGAGAATCCATTTATAAAGAAAACAATTATATATAACCATAATTTATATATTGTGGTCTCATTAAAATACCATGATGATCCTGAAATTCTCCATGTGATTAACATCAAAACATGATAAGTTGAAAATTTCATCAGTGAATATAACCATAAAAATAAATGAATGATTAATTGATCCAGTTTATGATGACCATAAACCTCAATAAGGTGTTACTTATATTTATGGGAATCTCTAGAAAATCATAATTTAAATAAAAATAACTACATTACATCATCAAAATATACTTCTCATACACATATCTTTGAAAAAAAGATTAATTCATGGGATGAAATTCACATATATAAGCTAGTCCAATAGGAAATCAATCAATGGAATGTGGTATTTCATGTTATCTATCTATTTATTATAAAAATGATAGTAAAAAGAAATAAAAAATGTGTTTTCCTATCCAACTACATGATACTAAATGTACATACTGGGAGATATCAAGTCTAATTAAATCTTGATTCTATATTGTCCATTAAAATCGCATTCACCAAACACAATTTTTTATTTAGAAATAAAATAGATGTTTTATTGCATCTATGTTTTAGAAGGGTGATGATAAATTTATAATTTGATCACTCGATGTGATTTAGATTAATATTTTAATTGATAAATATGTCTATATGATCATAGATGATTACAAGATTCTGATCTTATAATTCACCCACAATATATAATCAAATTATTTATAAATGAATAGAGATTATATAATAATTCTTATAAATAGAACTCATTTACTATGACATATGGTCAATCACATCCCTGACGGGAAAATAGAATTCATTAACATTATAATACCCCACACATAGTTTGGTGAAATATTTCTAATAATATAATATAGATACAAAGTATATGCTAGTGATAATTTCATATGGAAATATCCAAACCAAAATAAGTTCATATTTATACATCTCCAAACTCAGCACATTCTCGCATCATTAGAACATTTCAGTGAGAATGTGGTCATTTATAGTGGGAGTTTCTAGTCGCATTGTTCTAGCTATTATCTACACTAGGATCAGTATATTTCAAAATAGGGATGAAATAAAAAAATTGAATATCTCATTTCAGTATATAATATTATAGATTCTTACATGTATATGATAGTTATTATAATATAAATTAGAATGAAAAATGTCATGTATTATTTGTCAATTACTCATATATAGATATATGGCCCATATATCCACATCCCAAAGCATGGAACAAATAACCGTGGAGTGACCATGATGGAAGTAGATCATAGATATTTCAAAAACTATATCCTCATAAAAGAGAACCTCCATATCATCAACCAAATATTTCTCCATGAGTATTTCCTTTTTTTTCATGGAGGCCCCCAATCAGGTCTATTCCATTGATAATGATATCCACATACAACCTATCGATAATATACCACCTGGAGGTATATTTCGACTTAGAAATTTTGACCATATTTTCTATAAGTATAGATAATAGTATCTTCTTGATAGATATATCCTCATCATAAGTATAGATTGTAAAGGTCCACCAGTAAATTATGGGATCATAAATAATTATTAATTATATTAAAACTAAATCATTGATAGGTTTTTAGACATTTCATAAAATCAATGACACTAGTTTTGGATTATAGGGTGTAGTCGTGTTCTATATTATCATGAAATGTCATTAACATTGGAAGGTATTTTTCTCATAGATATGTTTTGGAAAAAATTGATGGATGAATAGTATAACCCTGGATGATTGAAACAATAATAAATCTCTAAATATTAATTTAGATAAATGGATGTGAATGTAACAATTGATTTTTTGTGATAGAGTTATAGAATTGGAATCATGTTTTCATTTGAGTAACTCAGTTATGTTTGGTAAGAAAAACCTAATGTCTATCGAAAATCAAAAGGATGGTAAGATATTGATAGAGATATAAAGATATATTTTAAAATATTTTTATGCGATCTATGATACTATATTGGATATTGTATATAAACACATGGATTATTCCACATAACACATTAAAATGATTTAACTATGACATTAGAATTAAAAATTTTACCTTAGTGGAAGGAATATATCATATTTACCTCTACACATTTTTGAATGGCTAGTTACGAAAGGAAACAACTCATAATCCATATAGATTTTCAAAAAATACACAACTAATCTTCAATAAATATTCTCTGATGTTTTTGTGTTAGCTTTAAATAAACATGTGTTTTATGATGAATATTCAATTACATGAGGATAACATAATAGATTCATGTACATGGATAATTAGATTAATTACCATCCCCCAGATTTCTCTCTACATACATTAGATTATTATAATAATGGATAGATAGGTAATTCAATGTTACCCCTCCATCATTTTTCATGTACAATTATATAAATACATTCATTTAACTCTTAAAAAATTGTGTTTTTATCTAAACAAAATATCCCATTAAAACCAAAAAAAATATCAAAATGGACGTTGAAAACTTTTTGCACATTATATTTTAATTCCATTACCAATTTATGATACTTTTAAAAGTATAATGATGATATGTGAAACCCAAACATTATTATTGGGTAATTATTGAATAAACATTGACTATGTAACATTGGATTAAAATTTAATCTTTTACCTTGTTAATGTTTAAAATTTTATAATCAATAAAATCAAAGTGAGATAAAACATATTTAAATATTATAAAACAAAATAATATATATATATATATATATTATTATTTTATTCATATATTATATTGGATCTTTCACACTAAAACATTCCTAGAACACCTCTATATAGGGAAAACATTACCCTAATCTCCAATAAATAAATACTTTTTTGATTTGAGGGTAAAAATTCATGGTATCCCTCTAGGATCTTATTTTAATAAGATTAAATCATATTCATAAACCAATATTTCATTATTGAAAGACATAATGGGACCCAAAATGATTTATGTAATTTAATTCTATGACTACCACTTACAGACAATTATAATGATATATAATATTTGGTTCTCTTAAGATTATATTATATAGGATACATATATTTTCTCAAGACCATTTATTTATTTATTTATCAATTTTCCAAATAATAATGGAACATTGCTTCTTATAGAATTGACATGGATATAACAAAGGCATTACTATAATAGTCATGTGTTCAAGGATATAATTATATATTAATTAGTAGATAATATATTCATGGTCATTGAAATAATTCTATATGACCAATGATTCATCTAAAACATTAAAATGTAAAAAAAATTATTCTATTTATGTTTTATTAATATATTCCACCAAATGATACATATTGACAATGATTTCATGTCAACAGACCAAAACAAATGTTCATAGATAGGAACATCAGATGATTCCTAATAAATATAGTTTTCTTACTAGCTGGTCAGTGATCAAGATTCTGTGTACATAGTATCACTATATAAATAATTCTTTTGATGATGTTACAATTTATAATATACCCTAACACATGATGAAAATAAATATTATATTCATAATAAATATGATTTATCTTGAATATAGGGTCTTCCACTAATATTAATAGTATAGTATTGAAATGTTTAAATTATAACACAGAACAAAAATAGACATTTTATTTCAAAAATTTCCAAATTAATTAGTATATATATTCTAAATAAAACTAATAACACAATAATTGAATGTTCTAATATTTCAAAAATTTATATACACATAATATGGTCATCAAAATTAATTATTATATTTTATTATAGGTAAAATTTTATTTAAATACACCCACTTTCTCAAGATCCATATAATTTTCCACTAAAATATTATATTAAAAATGATAAAGTCATGCTTCTATTGAGTTAAAACTATATTCAGTGTTCCTGCCACATTTCATAATGAGTAAATTCTATTATATTTGATGTCATATCCATGAGTAAAATCACTCAAGATAATATTATGCTATGTATATCCTTTTTCCTCTATCATATGGATAACATCAATTATGGAAGCATTTTTCAATTTTTTAACTATTTAAATTATGATAATGCATTATATTCATTTAATGATTCCATGAGTTTGAAAAATAGTTTCAAATTTAAACATCAAAATTATATTATAAAAAAGCTAAATATAATCATTATATAATGATATTGTCATGGAAAAAACACGAATAGGTCTCAATCCACAACTACCCCAAGCACGACTTTATAGGATAGTGGGAGATGACCAGTTCTAAAGGAATAACTAACATGGGAACAACCTTGCATGTAAAACCACAAGACAACAAACGAGTATGGTAGTGGAAACTAAAATATTAATGGGAGAAATAAATGCCTAATAATATATATTTTCCATCCTGACCAAACTAGATGAAGAAAGGTAAGATAACATGGCTATTGATCTCTGAGATGAGATCATCAAACATGGTTCAAATTACAAGGTATCCATAAATAACATTGTAGTCACCATTGAAATTTCCTTCTTCTGCATAAAGACGACACATGAAGGAAACCCCATGATGGGGTGATAATTTACATACGCAGTATAAATCATAAAATGTTGAAAGGAGATATGTAAGGGATACTGTAAGATTTAAAAGACAATAGATAGTAAACATGACCAAGATCAACCCAAAGAATAGTAAAGAGTAACATTATCCATGAATAATAGGCTCAACCCAGTGTGTATAGGGACTACACATTGAGACTTTTACACTCACAGTATGAGATAAAACTCATCAAAACATGAGAATCTAATAATAGAAATAACATAGAATACCCCATGAATATTTGTAAGATTTGAAATAAGATAAAATAAATAAAAATGTATGTATATAAATATATATATATATTCTAGTTAAAAATATTCCTAAATGAGTGAGAAGAGGGATATCCATCTCATAGTTTAACCAATTAAATAATTCACCAAATGTTCTAGAAGACCAACATTGATGCCAAACATCATGTACATCTAACCATAAGTAACCATACAAGTCAAACATCTCCGATTCACTATACCATACAATCTATGGGCCATTATATAAAGGTAGAGGGACCATTCCCTATTATAATAGGATGATTCAAATTAGTGGATATAAAGAAAACACATACCCATTTATAACCTGTATCATTCTCTATATTTGTTGATATAAGACCAATTCCATGCCAAGCCGGAGGGTTCCACTCAGATAGTTGATAGAGGAACCATGCTAAACACAACTAGGGTGTTCCACTATAGAATTGGGTAGAGAACACCATGACTTATACCAAAATGATTTTCCAACAGTTATGTTATAGAAAACATTCACATCCCTACTGGTGGGTTCCACTCTAGACATTTGTATAGGACCATGCCATGTCCCAACAAGAGGGATCCAGTCTAATGGAAGAGGATCTATGCCCATCACAGATTGAGGGTACCAATCTAAGAGACTATAGAGGTCCCATACCCATCCCAGTTATAGGGTTCCACTGAAGTCATGGGGGACCAATTCACATATTCGTTAGACGGTTCTACTTCGAAAGCCTTTGATGATCTTGTGTGATCAATTCCACTTTTAAGAATCACCAAACCAAGTTCCATTCTCAGAATATCTAAAATCATATTCCAAAAGGAACAACTGAGGGGACCATCACATTCAATATGAAAAATTACTCTGGGTATTATACTCTCGATCCAAAATCCATGCCCAAATGAAAGAGATACTATAGAATTACGATTCCTCAAAACAAAAAAGAAACACATTGTGTGTGAAGGGACCCAAATGACGCGTGGTATCACTCCATCACACAGTCATTTCCCTGGACGTACAAATCATAACAACCATGTCGGTATACATAATATTCTTATAATCAACATAGCATGATCATGCCACTTCTTTTATCACTGATGTGGTTGGTTGTGTCTGTTTATCCAACCCATGTTGGTGTACATTAGTACACCAAGATACTCTTCACACGAGGTTCCAAAAATGTCTTTATTTATGCCCATTTACTTGGGAATATGATGTGTTATTGGTCATGAAATATTCTACAAGATATTTCCAATTGGGTAAGTAGAATATGATATATAGGGAGCATACATGTCATGTCATCCATACTTATTTTTGAAACCCTATACTATGTGTTATAGGGGCTGACATGAAATGTCTTCTTCTAACTACAGAAAATGTTTTTTGGATGTTTCCAAAAATCCAGATATGATCTCTGTGAAATTGAAATAGCTTAATCTCGTTGAATCTAGCTCATTCAATGTATAAAACTAGTAGTTTTAGTCATTGTTCATCATTTCATGCCAGGTTGTTGAAAATCGATTTACAATGACCCCTTGGGCCTCAAAATTTTCACCTCACACCAAGAGACCTTCTTATATAATTGATTTGTCCACTGATAATTGGAAAAATCTCCCACAACCTTTAACAACCCAAATATATCCATAATTTTTCTTTCCAACCCCTCAAATGTTAATTCAATATTATTCTGGGAGTCCAATCCAGCTAAATATTTAATTAAATTGTTAAACTGGGACCATAGAATAACACCGGTGAAAATTAAGGACTAATGGTGGAAAAAATGATAAAAAACAAATGACTAAGTATCTATGTCCAAGAGTTATTGGAAGAGGATCACTCACTGGATATTTGGTAATAGAAACACAATGAAATCATTTTAATCATTATCCAAGTGCATGAACATGAATAAATTTCAATAGATCAATATAAGGGATCAATATTCTCAATTAGTTTAATAAAAATGTTTTTAATACATAAATTTATGTTTCCTTCAGGTAGATTAGATATTTATTCATTGATGAAAAATCTCCCGAATTATTGAAGGATGTTGTTGCATATGTTGTGCTACGATATTATTCGGTGTAGAGATTCAACTTCATTTGTTATAATACACCAACATAAAGGGGAAAAAGAAGATCTATAATTCTCATAGGTTTTATGGTTCTAAAAAAAGAGGATTTACTATTGAAAAAAATTTATAGACAATTTATTTTGGTTAAAATAGACAATTAATTTAAATAATTTTACTAATTAACCAACATTATGTACTTCCAATGTGAGAGATATTTGAATGACCCATGCGGTCCTATTTATGGTCTCTCCTATAGTAAAGAACATGTTCCAGACTCAAATGTGATATCATATTTATGATATTAGAATTCATATACGAGTTATCAAATTTTTATTATAGAACTATGCACACAGAATATAAAATATATTTTAGATTTTTATAAAATTAATTAAGGGTACAAGATTCCCCATAATCTTAGGACATTTAACTGCATTGATATGAACATATATATATATATATATATATATATATATATCAATGAATAACACAGATAAACATGGTACTTAATCATTTAACTCTTCATGATTTTCTTCATCATAATGAAAAAATAAATAAACAACTTTGGATACTCATCCCACATCTAGTACTCCATCGCATACATCAATAATGGAATGTATTTCCATAAAATGAAAAATATTTTTTGTATACCACTTATAGAATGTTCATTTTTGAGTCCCATGTAGATATATGTTCCTGAAAGACCTTAGGTTCGATGTCTACCACTAGGGACTCTCTCACGCATATGAGATGTAGTGGTGTCAACACTTTATACTAAAGAAATGTTGCATCCTCCTGTTCCACCACAGTCATCTTTAATGAAGCCAAAAGCATAGAACCCTATTTCACAAAGCAGGATTTGTAATTCATGCTATGTGAATCTGCTACCCCATTTCCCTTCCATGATGTAAATACTACATTGATGTCATAGTTATGTAAGAACTACAACCAATGATATTTCATGAGGTTAAAGACTCTCTTCGTGAATAATAACATCATACTATGATTGTCTTAGTAAACCATAATTTCTACCCGCAGATTGTAGTGCCTTCAAATAATCACGTAGAATACTACCACTACTAGCTCTAGTTTGAGGTTTGCATAGTTCTACTACTGGGGTGTTAACATCCTCAACCCATATGGGATAACTGATTACTGATTCATTAACTCTGTTTCGAGACAAGCTCTTGAGATATGAAAATACAGTTCTAAATCGACACCATAATCTAATAGTATCAATATAAGAGAACTCATCATCTTCATAATCTACTCCACAAAGGCCCATGAGAACTTTTCACTTTAGAAAAAATGATGCCTTTTCCGTGTTTGGGTGGTCAAAGGGACTGCATTCCTAGAAAATTGTTCAAAAATACTCATATAGTACCCCACCAAACAATGTATTATCCACACCTCTGAAACATTATTTAGTGGATCCAAAGCATGAAAAACAATGATCTTTTCTGGGTCCATGACTAAAATATGCTCACAAATGTTATTCCCAAAAAAGTAAACCATGTGAATATAGAACTGGAAGTTCAAGAGCATCACATAAAGCTAGTTTTCACAAATAAAATGTAGAAACAACCACCATTTCTCACTATATTCCACCTCCGATGCATTTTAGATATATATTTTATCCATAAAGGATGCCAAAAATTGTTCCATGTATAGATGGATTATTTTTTTCATAAAATTATTAACTATAGCGGTTGAATTCACCACACAAAAGGGAATCACATCATTTAATAAATTTCATAGCAACACCGACATTATTGTATGGGAATAAAAACCATTAAAACCCTTAAATGGAAGAAGCCATAATAGATATCAATCATTGATAACTATCTCACACCACAGAATTGGATAAAGAGGACATCAATCCTCTGATAGGGGAAATTATTCATTATCATGGACTTTTTATGGTTATGATAATCCTCATGAATTCAAAATCTCCCACACACTATTTTCATGAACAACACTATAGTTTCTTGTGGAGACATAGTGGTAATGATTAAACCATTCTATCAAATTCTCTCAAAAATAGAACCACATATCATGTAACTCATTAGGTTTCATCCAATATTCCAAATTATTTTTAAGAGTGATTAATGTATATATGTTCCTAAAAAATTCCGTCTCCCACCTCAAAGGTTTTACTTGACATATTCGGATAAGACAACAAAGAAATATTACACAAATTGAGGAATGAAAATGCATAATAGATTTCAGTACAAATGGATACACCTTCCAACTAATGGGGGATAGCATATAGACTTATACTCGCCACACCCACAACCCCATCGATGAGATCCCTATCACCAGAAAAGAAGAATCTCCACCCATTACTGCAATGAGATCAGACTCATCATCAGTGAAAATAAATATTGGTTTGAACCAAAAACAACCAATCCATACCCAATATTATATTTGTAGGTTCAATCACGATCCCACATGAACCTCTCTTGATAATGAAATATTACATACTGCTGGATGACTAAATATATAGATGATGTGTTCCTGGTAGGAACATCAAGATGAATCTTAAGGGATAACACCTCAACTGAGAGCTCCATATCATTCACTAGGACAATAGATATAAACGAATGACTAGAACATATGTTTACATATAATGAATCGTGATTAGAATATATACGGATCAAACCACAAGTCTTATTATGTTTGAGAAGGTCATTAGAATCCAAAGAATTTAGTATTTGGTGGCCCAAACTGCCCCCTCCCTGAGCATATTGTGGGCCTTCTGGTGGGGGTGAATGAAGGATATCATAGAATAATCCACCTCCCACAACTCCTTCTCTAATTCAATACCTAAATCTATGGGGACATCCCTTCCCTCTCCTAATAGATCCATTATCATGGTGTTTGCAACACCATGTAGGTCCATTAACTACCATCATATTCTTGTTTGTAGGTCTGGTCAGGCAGTTACATGCTATTGGACCTTTCCCATAGTAAGCAAATCACCAACCCTATTAAGGATTCCATGGCCCCTTATGCGGTCCTTTGTTGCATGACTACACGTTGAGTCTGGTCATTATAGGATCACATGCACTATGATCATGTTGGCTATAACCTAGTAGTTTATATAGGTGACTCAAATATCTGATTCCCACTATCAACTAAAAATATCTGGATCCCCTACAGAATAAATATCACTATAAATATTTCATGTTCTAGAACCTTGGGATATGTTGGGATGCACAACGGGGCCATACTAGAATATATCTCTTTGTGTAGTCATGTATTAAACATATATTCATAAAATTATCCATCATGGATCATGTAAAGGGTTTACTGTGTATGGTTTGTGATCCTAACGATATAATCATCCACTTTCATCCCTCCCTGGTGCATCTCCAGAAGATCATGAATTTGAACAAAGAATAAACAAGATTGGTAATACTCTTTAAAAAAATACAAGAAGTGGGTGCATGAGAGTGTCAACTCATCATGCATTTGGGTAATCAGACTCCACTATAACGCAAATACTCCAAGTAAAATTATAGCTTCAAGTGAAATCATCTAGGACATCATTGTATAGTAATGAATAAAATCAAAAAAACACACAAATTCTATCATGTCATATTCTTCCTACGGATGTCAATTTACATAGATCCTCAAAGAAACTAGATTTAGAACTCACTGATCATTCAATGATGGATCAAATAATCATCTTTCTATATTGGGATATTCTAATGTTCAAAAAGTTGTGGTGGTGGAACCAAACCCTATATGAATAATCTCAAAGGATAGACTACAAACTGAGGGCTCAGTTCTCCTTATATCATAATCATGATTTGGAACCATTTTCATGGCAGGATTTCCTTATAGAGATGTCCTGAAATTTAATCTCGACATACCATTGTATGTTGTGAAAATATTAAGAAATAAAAATGCATGGGTGAATCATGAAGTACAGTCAAAGACTCAATCTTGTATTATTCATGTACCATTGAAAAATGAAACTAATACCATGTTATGATTATCCAGTAAGCATGTTTCCATAGTCTGGGTAAATATATACCTTAGTCTCGTGTACCCTAAATGGATTCCCTAGTCCATGATTTTCACATGAAGTATTTTAAAAAAATTTCCCTAATAACAACCGAATCCTCACAAGGGGACTACTCCAAACCCCATCCCAATGATTGAAACATCTATGAAACCAATCATTCATTACCCAACCCTAATTAGGGATCTATTTGGAACTACCCAAACCATCATCTATTGGCCAGATTATGTAGAGTATTGTTGAAGGTATATCTAAAAAGGGGAGTCATTTTCTTAAGAACATGTACCTCTAATGAAAAATGGGACTCAATTAAAAGTGAGTAGATATAAAATAAAAAATTTCAAAACAGTATACTAACAACTATGAATGTAATACCTCTCGAATGTAAAATAGTAGGGCAGTGTAAAATGAAAATAAAATAGTAAAAATATATTTCAAACTAGATGGTTTTTTCAAACTAAAAAACTGGAAAGTAATATGCTGAGAGAACCCATGAAAACTTCATCATGCTTCTACCACTATACGTGGTCCAAAGTATCAGGTATCACTAACCGCATATATAGTCATCACTGACCTGTCCTTCATCTGCATAAGACACAACATATGTGAGGAAATCCCATACAGGGGTGAGTATATACATACCCTGTAGAACTCCTTGAATGTTTAAGGGGGAGTATTAAGATATTCAATAGAAATAGAAAGATATAGTGTAATAAACAGGATATCGATCAGCCCAATGCAAGGTAAAGGACAATATCATCCATGAACAATGGGAAAATCAAGGTGTGTAAATGGACAACACTGAAATTATTTTATACTCATAATAGGAGTGTAACATCATCCAGAAAAAAGGAGGATAAAAACTGAAATAACATGGTATCCCCCATAAATTATCGCAACCCATGAAAGGAGAGAAATCAAATTCAATGGTATGAATACAAGCAGACAAAAACATAAAAATGTATATATATATATATATATATACTAAGTAAAAAAATTCGTAAATTAGACAGACATGGGATTTCCATCTCAAATATCAACCCTATAATAGTGTCACCAAAAGTTTTAGATGTGAAAACACGGATTCCCAATATGTCACTCGTCGATGCAATAAATATAATCCAAGTCTTGACTTTCCACATAAATTATACAGACAATTGAGGTGCCAAAATATCTAGGTAGAGGACCCATTACCAGATACAAATAGGTTGGTTCCACTCAATGGATTGATAGAGGACCCATACCATTTTCCAATAAGAGTGTTCCACTGTAATAGTGGATAGGGGACCCAGGACTTGCCCAACTCGAAGATTCCACTGTGATAGTCAATAGAGGACCCACAACAAAACTTGATTGAGGGTTTTACTTTAGATATTGTTAGGGGAGCCATTACATATCAAAAAATAATGGATCCACTCGAATGGATGAGGACCTATAACATCCCAATATTTCGTAGTACTTATCTCATTAATGTAATTACAAAGCTTGCACTACATGGAACACCGAGTTCGAGCGCACCACAGCTAACCAAACTAAACGTTAAAAAAGCGGTTATGAATAGTATTAACGGTATTTTGTATCTTATACTCTATATAATTATAACATACATATTATGTATTTCATAGACATAATATAAGAATAATTTCATTTTTTCAGATAATATATGTATTTTTCCAAAAATGCAATTTTACCTCCTGTTAATGGAGAACCCTTTTAAAACCAATATTAGAATCTTTCATAATTTTTTTTAATAAAATTAAATTCTTCTTTAGATATAGGACATAAAAATTTAGTTTTGATAAATTTTTTGTACTTTTATGATAACTTTCATAATTTGATGAACAGTAAAAAATACAATGTTTTAATTGAAAAAAACCTTTTTAATGGAAATAATTTATAGTGTTGAATGATGAATTTTAATGGTTTTTAAGTATAATTAGATTATATTTTTATCATTTAATACAATATATTTCATTATAGGAAATTTTACCTTTATATTTGACATAAACACATGTCAATCTTTTGAACGTTTTTACTTTTTAAAAAACTGCATTTCAGTTTTGAAAAAGGAATTTAATTTTAAATTATTAAATGCAACTTCTGTGGTTTGAATTTGGTAAAATGGACTTCATTTTTAAAATTTTAATATTAAAATTCTATTATTTTAATGTTTTTATATTTTTCTGATAACATTCATTTTTTGCTGAATAGAGAAAAACACTGGGTTGTTATTTAAAACTGAAATTTTATTAAAATAATTATTTATTTTATTTAAATTTATATAAAGTTAATATATATATATATATTATAACTATATATGTTCAATTTAATTCATCGGAGTCATTTTATAATAAATTTAGATGTATAAAATTTTACTGAACTTTTTGACCTCGTTTTACTTCTATTTACATTTGCAAATTTGCATAAAACATAATTTTACCGCTTTAGTGGCTTGAATTTCAAAAATCAGAGAGACAAAATTAAAATTAGTAAGTATAATTTTGTTCAATAATATGAAAATTATTTTTTTGGAATAGTAACTTTTGACTTTTATTACCATGGTTCAAAGTAAATAGGGCAATTAAGGGTAAAAATGATATTATAATTACAAAAACCCAAATCCGTATTCTATTGGATATGAGTAATTAGACAAAAAATAACCTTATTATTAAGATATGTTCTTATTTGGTCCATGTATATTAGATTAGGAAATTTATTATAATTTTATTTAAAAAAGTGTTAAAGGTGTTAATTCAATGTTTAATAACTAAAACATTTTAAATATAGGGTTTTACATAAGATAAATTTTACTATAAATATTAATTATAAGGATAAAAATATTTCCTACATCATGGTATTTTATTTATAATATTTATACATTATATAATTAAATTTAATTATGACACAATGATGATGCAATAATTACCTTATTTATGAAAGAATCAAATAAATGGTATCACAAATATTAAAATAAATATAATTTTTATTTTTTTCTGATGTAAACTAATTTTCTAGGTGAATATGATATTTTAGGGTTGATTAAATATATTTTATTTTATGTAATCACGTTGTGATGTCTTTCAAAAAAACCAAATACTAAATAGTGTCAAAATTGACATAAGTATTTTTTTAAACAGATATTATATTATTAAATTATATAATATTCCTAAAAATCTATGGTTCATCCACATGCCTTAAATTATATTATATATGTCATTAATGAATGCCTTGAGGTTATCATGGATGTTAATATTATGTTTATTAACCCTATAGTGTTACAATACAAGAAGACAAGATTAAAAGTTAACTGATTTAACTAAGAGTTAAATCTAAAAGATAAGGTTAACATGGTGACCTAAACTTTTATAAAACCAATTGGATGAGTGGTTTTCGACCCATACCTATCATAGCTTCTATATAAATGAATTCTTATCCATCAAAAACTGAAAATGATTTTATAATCAAATGATATTTAAAACATTTCCTAAAGTGACCCTCACCTCTATTATAAAATGGTACATTCCCTTCTCTTAATTTCACACACCCAAAGTCATTTGGATCGACCACAATAGCACAAATATCCTCCCAAATACCCTAAAATAATCCTAGAGTCCATTGATTAATCATAAAGATAACCTAAATATCCCTTTTGATCAACTAAAACGGAAGCACCCAATGAAGAGGTAATAATTTCACCACCCTCTTTCAAGTTACTTTCATCCTCAACTTCCTCTTTCATTGTTGTTTCATACAAAATAGTAACTCCAATAACTTCAAAATACAGTGATGTTACTAGAAATATGGTATATCCATATTCTTTATTCTATCCATCCTATTAACAAAAATGTCACACTGCGTGTGTACGTACGACTTACCGTCTCCACACCATGGTGTAATTAGTTATTCATAACTATATTATTTTGATGGATATATTGATGAGTAATATGTGTATAAATAATGAAAATAACATGAAATTTTTTCTGTAAAATTAATATACCATCCATTTCTACACCTTTTAATCATTAATGAGATGATATCGTCACTCGTGTGTACATACAGCTTACCATCTCCACAATGCGATAAGATTCATCTCAATGTTTACCATTCAACAATGAGTATAAAATATATATTATTATAAAGTATGTAATATATTTCATAATAATTCTACTGGAGATATATATATATATATATATGTCTATTTGTGTACTTACATATAACATATTCACTTAATTCCATTCAATACAACATGAAAAAAAACATCATTTATGTGTACGTACGACCTACAGTCTCCATATATGGTTCCCTCCATTTCATATATCTATGTATTATAAAATTTTAAATTCTAAATATATATGATATATAAATCAGGGTTAATATTCTAGAAGTATTTATTCTTTTTCTAAATGATACTATCAAGAATAACAAGTAAAAACACAAACGAATAAAAAAGCGATTATTACCCGAAATGTTAATTTAAGATGGAAATCTGTATTAAATTTGTTGTTTAAAGTCATAAATTAATCATGTATGATATATTAAATATGAATATGGTTCTGGTATTATTTAAAAAGATACAATGGTCGTTATATAGGATGTTAAATGTATCCTCGACCAAAGGAAAGTGCAAGGTAAGGGTTAATTTCTTAATCTCAATATTAGCAGGGATTTTTTATGTGTAAGTATTTTATAGGAAATATTTTTTATCCATTTTCATATATCATAAAATCCATTTCAATTTTATTCATTTAAGGTACAGTTTAACTGACACATTATTTTATTTGTTTTAAATACTTATTCTTCTAAATCATTCAAATTAATGTCAATTTTTTTTAAATAGTTTTTAAAGAAGTTATTTCAATGGATATGAATGTTTAAAAATGTTAATTCATTCAAGTGTTTCAAAGTGGAATGGGACACTCTGATTCAAAAATATCTTTCAAATTAATTCTTTTATAAATGCGTATCTTTTAAATGATTTCACAATGTGGGATATTTCTCTCAAATAATTTTACTGATCAATTTCCACTATGTCAACATCCTTTGTTGAATATTATACTTGATTGAGGATTATTTTTTATAATACAATATTCCATATAGTATCAAGTGATTTATGATATGTTGGACTATGTAAGTGTCATTTTTACTCCATTCATGGTTTATGGATAATGTATTGACATTTCATATTCTAGTTTTAATATGAATGTTTATGTTATGTTTAAACCTTTTCATATGAGGAATGCATCAGACTAAGTAAGTGATGGGTGAAGCCCATTATAGATCCTCGATGCATCAGTAGGTCTCATGATACAAACTAGTGTCTTGGCATAAGGCTTTGAAAAAATCTTATTTGCTGTCTTGGCATAAGGCCTTGACTATGTGGTTATGAGCTCTGGCATTATACATTCCATCATTATGAAATTGGCTATTGTTATTGTATGTGATTATTTGACTAGTATAATATCAATGTGAATTAGAAAGAAGAATTATTTGATTTATATTTCCCATATTATATTGATGTTTATGTTTAAAAGTAGTATGCTTTAGTCTGATACATTTACTTAATTGTTTATACTTATTTATGAATGTTTCCACTATATTGTTATCCTTAAGGAGCATCTGAGCTCACCCAATTCTAGGATTTATTTTTCCTATGACGTGAAAAATTATATAATGACTGACCAACAAGGATATTCTATGATATAATAATGTTTTCAATAGAGACAATGTTGTTTTGGTTTTTTATTTTATAATGTTACTTAACTTTCTTTTACGTAATCTATTTTCTAAAACTGCTAAACTGATTGGTCCTTCTGGACATGATTTCTTGTAATCATGCCAATGTATTAATATAATGCACTGACCCTAGGTAACTGGGTTCTGGGTGCTCCAATTGGTATTAGTGGAAGTTTATAAATAACCTTGAAAACTAGATTTATAAAAACCTTTATTAGATAACATTAACCAAAGATAGACTTTGAGGATTAGAATAAAAGAAAATCCAAAAATTTTGGTAATGTAGAGTTTTGAGAATTTTCCAAGAAATAAATCTATGTCTGGATACGTGAAGGTAGAGGAGGATCTGGTACACATGTACCTTGGATTGGAACTCTAACCAAGAGTTTTAGGCTTGACATGGGGTATCCTTGTACACGACAATAGGCCTTGCGGCACTCGTGGTTACAACACTCTGGGGTGATTTTCTTATGATAATTCACATTTTCATTACACGACATTATGGAGGATTTAGATGTAAATAATTCCAAAAGAATTTTTTTATGATTATAGATTATATGCATAATCTTTTAAATCTGTGTTAGGTATTTTACATGTTCAGAATTATGCATTGTGATTTATAAAACTAACCTAGTGTATGAAATTGTATAGAAATGGTGCTCTATAGATGGAATGAGAACTCCAATAATAAATATAATCAAATGAGTAAGAAGGATCACATATTTCATGGTATTAATCCATTGTTTCGATAGGAAATAGTCTCCCAAATTTTATCATCATAATGAGAAATAGTATCATGAGTTAAAAAGATATGTAAAAAATTTTCCGAGTCTTATGGCTTTGAAGGGAAGCCATTGAAGAAAAGGATGGTAGAGAGAAAGATGGACAAATGGAATAAGGGAAAGAAGGATTTTCCATATGTGATAACTGGGGAATAAATTGCCTTGGTAAATGGTTGATGTGAATGTGAGTTTGTTATAAGTGTGAAGAAAATGGAAATTGAGGAAATGATTGCAAGGGTAAGAAAAAGGTTTCAAATATAAAATGATTTATCTACAATGATTTAGGACACTATGTGAATCAATGTCCAAATAATCAGTGTATACAACAAATGATGCTGGTGGATAATAATATAGTTATGAAATCATAGAAATTAAGAGTAATGACTATTGTTCATATGATGATATTAATGAGTTATGTCATTTGAGATTTTTTTCAATGATGTACTGGTTATAATAATTATAGAGTATATATGGATTGTACTGTAGAACTATTTCATTAAGTATTTGAAGTTGTGTGGTTCAAAAAAAAGTGACTCAATTGAAAGTTAAAATTTTGAAAAAATATATGGTTTAATGAAAGATAAAACATTAATATGGTCCTGATACCGAGGTATTGATTTTAAAATAAGAGATTATTGATTTGGATAAATTATATTGGATATTATTGATATCCTTGGAATTGATTAATGGTTTGTTTATTCCATCATTGTTAGAGTTTACAATGTTTTTGGATATAAAGAGTATATCCAGTATTCAATAAGGGAAAAAGGAGCATGAATGTAATCAATATGGTTTTATGGTAATTCATGATGTTACCTTGTTTATAAAAAATATATTATGAAGTTATTCACATTTTATTATGTGGAAAAAATATCTTCATTATGTTTACCTTCCTTAAAAGTTGTGGACTGTGAGTTTGGGAAGAATTATTTTGGATAAGACTAAAAGTAGGAATGACTTATGTTTGACATTGGATACTATTGTTATGGTTAAATCATTTCTTGTGATTTTTTTGTACTGTTATGAAAAATAAAACCCGGTGGTCAGGCGATAACTCATCGCGTCCGACAAGGCCGTGAGACTTGAACCTGTAACTGAAGGGTGACAAGGGTAATCACCTACCACTGTCTTACGTGATGTCCATGTTTGTATAATGTAGTTTTTTAAATATTCTGACAAATGAATTATAAATTCTATATATTTAGAACCCTATACGATATGGATAAATGGAATATTTTTGAAATCTATTATCATTTGAAGAGAAAGATGATTTGTTGTTGGAATTAATTGAAGGATGAAACTCATCTTGTCAAGTATATTTTTTTTCTCTTATTATATTAATAAATTAATTCTTAATCTTTAGAGAAGTAATCTTGAATCAAAAAATGTGTAATCCTAATACCTTATGTTTTGTTGAACTAATCTTAGTTCAAATCATCATAGATTGATGGCTTTGAGGCCCTCAATTTTATACATGAATGTGATTGATGACCTCAATCACTCCATATAAATATTTAAAAATTTCCTCCAATTATGTGTCTCTAATTTCCACCAATATTATTCTAATTGAGCTCATTATTTTCTGGTGACTTTTTCATTCCCTTTCCCTCTTATTAAGACTAATTTTATTAACCCAATTTCTGATGTGGGTTTTCAGCAAAGGTATTTTTATATTTTTAACCTTTTATTTTATAAGAACAATTTCAAATTGTGAGAACACATTTTATAGAAGGATGAGAGAATGTAAAACCTCATGATTTCATAGTACGTATCTCATAAAATTAATTCAATAGCTTGTGCTACACACACCACCTTGTTCAAGCGCATCACAACATATCAAAATAACCATTAAAAAGGGGCTATGAATTGTATTAACTGCATTTTGAATCTTATATACTCAATATCAATTTAAAATCCATATTATTTGTTGATTATATATAATATAATAACAAATTACTTTTTAGTTAAAATAATTATTTTTTTAAAAATGCAATTTTATAGCCTTTTAATGGGAAACCATTTATAAATTTTTTTGACACTTTTATATATTCAATTTAATAAAATTAATTGCTTCCTTATATTAAAGACATGAAAATTTATTTTGGATAATTTTTTTGTACATTTCTGATAACTTTTATAATTGAGGAATAGGGAAAAATATAATGTTTTAATTGAAAATAAATTTTTAATCGAAATAATTTATAGTGTCAAATTATGAATTTGAATGGTTTATAAGTATAATTAGATTATAATTTTACAATTTAATAAAATTTAGGTCTTTATAAGTAATTTCACATTTACATTTGACATAAACAACATTCAATCTATTGATAGTTTTTACTTAAAAAAACACTATTTTGTTTTGACAACCGGAATTAATTTTAAATTATTAAAAGAAACTTCTATGTTTTGAATTTTGTAAAGTATAAATCAATTTCGAATTCCAAATATGAAAATTATATTAGGCTAAATTTTTTGTATTTTTTTGAAAACATTCAATTTTCGATGAATAATGAAAAACACTACATTATTATTTAAAACTGAATTTTTATTTAAAAAATTATTTATATTATTTAAAATTATTTTAACTAAAAATATAAATATAATACCTGTATATGTTAAATTCAATTCATTGAAATAATTTTATAATAAAGTTAGATTTATAAAATTTTATTGAACTTTTTAAACTCCTTTACCCACCTTCTAGGTACATTTTCAAATTTGCATAAAACATAATTTCACTACTACCGTGAGTTGAATTTCAAAAATCCGTGAGACATGGTTGAAATTAGTAAGTAAAATGTGGTTCAATAAAATGAATATATTTTTTGGTTAATAGTAACTTTTGATTTTTATTTACCACAGTTCAAAGTAAATAGGGTAATTAAGATTTTATAATTACCCTATATCATGTCCTAATTCTATTGGATAAGTGTAATTAGACACAATTAAACAATATAAATAATATATGATCTTCTTTTTTCCCCTTGTATTATATTAGGACATTTATTATAATTTTATTTAAAAGAAGAGTTAAAAGTGTTAAATTCAACGATTAATAAATATAACATTTTTAATATAGAGTTTGAAATAATATAAATTCGACAATAAATATTAATTAAAAAGATAAAAAGATTTTCCATATCATGGTATTTTATTTATAATTTTTACATATTAAATAATTGAATTTATTTTTGACAGAATGGTGATGCAACAATTACATTATTAATGAAAGAACCAAATAAATGGTTTTATAAATATTAAAATAAATATAATTTAACAGCTTTTATGACATCCGCGAATTTTATAGGAGAATATTACATGTTAGGGTTTATTCAATGTATGTTTTTTGAATTAATAAGGTTTTTATGACATTCAACGAAACCAAATACTAAATATTTTCAAAATTGTCATAAATGAGTTTTTTTAAAAAAATTAAATTATTAAATTATATAATATTCCTAAAAATATAAGGTTCATCCAATGGGATTAATTAATATTAAATATGTCTTTATTGAACCACTTATGGTTCCTTTTTAAGTTTAGAGTATTTTAATTAACCATATAATGTAAGAATAAATGAAGACACAGTAAAAGTTAAACTATTTAACTAAGAGATAATTTTAAAAGAAAAGGTTAATATGGTATCCTAAACTAATATAAAACCTATTTTTATGTGGTTTTCAACCCATATCCACATTTTTTAAAATGATGTAATTGAGATCCATTATAAACAAGAAATTATTTTATAATAAAATAATATTTTAATATTATCCTAAAGTAACCCTCACCTCTCTTAGAAATGGTACCTCCCCTTCACTTAATTTCACACCAGAAAAATCTATTTGGCTCGCCAACCCCAGCCCAATTATCCTCCCAACTACCCTAAATTAGACCTAGAGTCCTTTCTTTGATCATAAATACAACTATAGAGCCCTTTTGATCAACTCAAAATGAATCACCCGAAGAAGAGGTAATAATTTCACCACCCTCCTTAAAGTTCTTTTCTTCTTCCACTTCCTATTTCTTTGTTGATTCCATAAAAAAACAAAAAATCCAGTAAGTTATACATTCTATGATATTATTAAAATTATGGTAGAACCATATTTATTATTTTATCCATCCTATAAATTAAAATGTCACCATGCGTGTGTACGTACGACTTACCGTCTCCATGTTGTGGTGTAATTTGTTATTCCACACTATGTTATTTTGATTGATAAAATTATGTGTAATATTTATATAAATAATGAAAATAAAATGATAATTTCTCTATAAAATTAATATACCATCCAATTACACACCTTTTAATCATTAAAGAGATGATATTGTCACTCGTGTGTACATACAGCTTACCATCTCCACAACGCGATGAGATTCATTTCCACGTTCACCATTCAATGATGATTATAAAATATATATTACAAATAAGTATGTAATATATGATATAATAATTCTATATTAGATATATATATATATATATATATGTATGTATGTACTTACATATATCTTATTCACATACTTCTGTTCAGTACGATATGAAAACAGAAACAACGTTTATGCGTACGCATGACCTACCATCTCCATAAATTGTATATTACCTTTCATATTTCTATATATTAAAAATATTTAATGTCTAAATATATATGATATATAAATCATGTTTTATATTTTTTATGTATTTAAATCATGATCTAAATGATATGACCAAAAATAACAAGATAAAACATGTACGATAAAGAAAGCGATTATTACACGAAATGTTAAATTAAGATGATAATCATTATTAAATGGGTAGTATAATGTCATAAATGAATCATGTATGATATAGTAAATATGAATACGTTTTTGGTATAATTTAATAAGATATTATGGTCATTATATAGGAGGTTAAACGTATCCTCGACCAAAATAATGTTCATAGGAAGGGTTAATTCTTCAATCTCATTATTATATATGATTGTTTATGTGTAAGTATTTTCTAGGACATATTTATTATCCATTTCCATGTTTCATAAAAGACATTTCAAAATGATATGTTTAAGGTACTCTTTAACTAAAACATCATTTTAAATGTTTTAAATATTTATTCTTCTAAATCATTCTAATTAATGTCCATGTATTAAAAATGATTTTTTAAAGATTTATTTATATGTAAATGATGATTTTAAAATGTTGATTCTTTAAAAAGATTCAAAATTTTATGGGAAACATTGATTAAAAAATATATTTTAAATGAATTCCTTTATAAATTCATGATATTTAAATTATTTCACCAAAAAAAGAATATTTCATTCAATGAGTTTTACAGATCATTTTCAACTATGTCAACATCCTTTATTGTATATTATTCATGATTGAGGTTGATTTATTATAATAAAATCTTCTATATTGTGTCAAATATGTTATGATTTGTTTGACTATGTATGTGATATTTTTACACCATTCATGGTTTATGGATAATGTATTGGCATTTCATATTCTAGTTTTAATACGAATGATTATGTTATGAGTATTCCTTTTTATATGGGGAATTTATTGAACATAGTAAGTGATGGGTGGAGAAATCTGTAGCTCTTCGATGCATCGGTAGGTCTCGTGAGACAAACTAGTGTCTTGGGATAAGGCCTTGAAAAATTCTTATTTGTTGTCATGGAACAAGTCCTTGACTCTGTGGTTATAAAGTCTGCCATTACGCATTCCATCATTATAAAATTGGCTATTGATATTACATCGATTATTAGCCTGCTAGAATATCTATGTGTATATGTAAATGGAATTATTTTATTTATATTTTCCATATTAAGCTAAAGTATTTGTTTAAAATTCTTATGTTTTAGTCTAATAAATTTCTTAAATTTTTATGCTAATTTAGGAATGTTTCAGCTATATTGTTATCCTTACTAAGCATCTAGGATCACCCCTATCAATGTTTTATTTTTCGCAGGATGTGAAGATGTATATTATGAATAACCTGTGGGGATCGTGTAAGGGATATGGTTGTGTTCAATGTAGACAATGTTGTTTTTGGTTATCATTTTATAATGTAATGTAATGTTCATGTATGTAATCTTTTTTCCAAGTTTTCTAAACAAATCGATCCTTCGAGGCTTGATTCCTTGTAATCTTTCCCATGTATTAAAATAATGCACCGACTCTAGTGACAATGGTTGTAGTATTCCATGGCCATTTCATAGACCACCTAGTGGGTTACACTCTAGAAGTTAGTATATTACCCTTTCCCTTTCGTATCTATAGGTTTCCACTCTAATGGTAGAATACACATTCCTAACAAGGATGGAGGGTTACAGTATAGGAGGATATAGAGGACCCATTCCAAAACCACATCGTGGATTAAATTATAGTCAATGAGGACCCACCAAAAATTATATGGAGGGTTCCCCTCAGAATTCCATTGGAGATCCTACAGGTTCGATGTCGTCAACGAGCATCGCCTAAAGGTGTATCATGCCTGGAACATCTTTCATTGTATCCAAAAACCTTAAATCAAGGGAAACATAAAATTCTATGAAGAAGAAAAATAAGGGCTGTCTACTAACATGACCAAATCAGAATCCAAACATAAGAGATATGATATATTGATGTTTCAATAATAGAAACCATGAGGTAAACGACACGTGAGGGGACTCACAAGGCATATGGTCTTACTCCATCCCCTAGATGTTTCACTGGAGGTACATGGATTAAAAAATTCATAGGTATAAAAATATTTCAATGAACTACATAGCTTTACCAAGACACTCAGGTCCCTACATGTGTGACTATAGATGTCTATGTATCCATCCTATGATCATGTACATTTTCACATCGTGTGTGTCTTTACCCGAGTTTATTCCCATGTTACTGTCCATGATCGTGTACTACAACACATGGAATGTTCCTATCATTATAAACATCCATATGTCTCTTCCACTATTTTAATGTTGTGCATTGAATTTAAGGATCCTACACGGTGTCCCTTCCATATAAATTTCTGAAACCCAAGTCGCTACAACTTAGGGACCACATGCCATATGTTCTTTTAACTACAAGGCATGTAAACATGATGTTTCTAAAAAGAATGATCTTTTACATTTGTGCTATATTCAGCTTCATACAATTAAATATGGATTATTCATCATCTGAAATCATTGGTTCTGGTCACTATTTTTCATTTTTTTCCTTCCAGTGGCTACAAATACAATTTTTTCGACCCATGGTGGTTTGGTTGAATGCACCACGTAACTATCGATTTTAATACATTATTGATTAATTATTTGATCATTGGAAGGATATACCATAACCAATAAAAAATTCTTTTTATATTCTTGTCTCATATATACACCCATCACCCATGAATATCTTGTTATTTATCTTGTCTAATTGGGCACGATAAAACTCAATAATGTCGAACTGGGACTGTGAGATCCAACCAGTGTACAATGCGAATTAATTGAGGGGAAAAGAGGAAAACATTAATCATATATGGACAAGGGTTCTTTTCAAATGAAAAAAGAATTGGGATATTTGGGATTAGAAAACAAAAAAATTAATCTAATCGATACTCAGTCACATAAAAAGGAAAAAATTAGCACAGATCAATGAATGATAAAATAATTTTAATCGAAGTGATACCAAAATTGAAGAGCCCTACCGGGAGACTGGATTTATCATCATTGTAGAATATTATTTTAAATAGTTGATTATAGTAGTTGTGTTCGCTGTGATTAGATCTGCTCTACTACAGAAATTCATCATTGTCTGATTTGATCCACTAATAGAAAGTGGAAGTTTAGGATCTGGTATCCTCATAAGGAATATACAACTATCCATTAAGGATTATCTATATATAATAGTTTATAAGAATTCTAGATATATTAACATTATATATTAATGAATTATTTTAATTAATTATCGAAATGAACATACATCAAACCAGAAAGATTTCCAAAATCACAGTGCTAACCAATATTAGGATTCGCCTAGTGTAAATAATGTGTTCTAGACTCATCGATGATCTCATATTTCTAATACAAGATTCCATTTAAATATTTCGATGTATTATGTGGAAAAAATCAGTTCTGTAATGATATGCATATAATTCACTACACAATGTTCTTATTCGTTATTGATATTTTAAAACTATGACACTAGAGAAAATTAATCAGTAATGGGTCTGTTGATAGTCCCCTATACAAGTAGATTTATTTAATTCGATGTTCCTTGAAAATATAATGTGTACATTCACAAGTACTATTAGATTATTCTGAATACTTGGATTTCTAGTTGACTAATATTTATTTGATATTATCCATTCATTATGTATGTATTTGAAATATTATATCATGTTAATAACATAGAATATGTGAGTGATCGAATAGTGAAGTAGGTAAAAGAATTTATATTATATGTTTTTTTACCATAAAATAATTAATTTTTTAAATTTTAAATTATCATTATTTTAAATTATTAATTGATTATTTAATTTTTTTAGTCATTTATATTTTGAATTTTTTTTGAAAAATAAATGAATAATATTTTTTTATTTTCTTGCTAAATATTTTTATTTATGATAATTTTTTATTTTCAGGTGATGGGAATGTTTTAAATAATTATTCTTTTAATGGGGATTTCAATTAATATTTCGAATATATGAAAAGTCTCGAATATATATGAAATCCATAAAAACCAATAGGGTCAGCCAAAAAAGACCACATGGGTTACTGAAAAATATTATAATGGAAATAAATTTGTTGACTCATGGGAAAAAATGTGTAGATTATTATTTAGAAGAAAATAACTTATTCATTACAAAGAGTAATGGAAATATTAGTGCATATCCTACTAATTTTAGACATCTTCAGAGTTTGAGGGTCGATACCTATGCCCATTTTCAGTTTATATCTAATTGAAAAACATATCATGGGTAAAAAATGTTCTTAGACACTTGGAATATTTGTGTTGGAAAAAATGAGTGTGCAATATAAATCATACTTAAAATAATTGTGTCTCTTGCATGAAACCTATATATTCTTCACCAGAAAAACATAAAAACCACTCAAAAAAACCCCACAACCACCATGTCACCACACCAGCCACTAGAGTACACAATTCCACAATTCGTCGATTGATCTCACTTCCAATATTATAAGTATGATGTTTGAAATAGCTACTTAACATTACTAGAGTTTGAAATGGAATTCCATTACATTAAATTATAATTCCATTGAATTGAATGTATAACATAATACATATAAATTTACTCAAGAATTTAAATTTCAAAATTTAATAAATTTAATTTAAAGAATTTTCTTAATTTATCATGAAAAAATTATCTGAAGATCAATTTTGGAATTTTTTTAAATGAGATTATTTATAGGCGATTTTTGAAAAATAATGAATTTAAAAAATAGAAAATTTTATATCCTATAATAATTTAATAATAAAATAATTTTATATGATACATCTGAATTGAATTAATATATACTTAATATATAATATATTGATTATTAAAATATTATATTGAACATATAAATATTTGATTTCCATTTTGGAAATCAATGTTGTTTATTTGTAAAAGTAAAAAACATTTCTTAGGTCATTATATTTAATCAAGTATTTATCCCTTTCATTTCTATTTTGGTTTCTTCATCAAGAAAAATTACAATCCTTTGATTTAAAAAAAACTTATTAATCCCAATATAATAAAAAATATTCTTTATTATTATGTAAAATAATTTATATGTTAAAAAAATGTTTTCCGAAAAAATATTTTCTCTATTTTTTTAAAATATAAATTAAATATAATATTTTCCACATATATGAGTTGAATCATGAAAAAATTATTTTATATTTTCTTGAATAACAATTAAAATTAACAAATAAATAAAAAAATATATGTATTTCAATATTAAAAGTATTCAGGATAAATTTTTATCACCTTGGTTTAGGGTAAAATAGGAAAAAGAGAAAAAGGGATATTTATTGAAGATAACACAAAAAAATCGTAAACCGTGTTGGATGGATATATTTCAACATTAACCAAAAAATTTTAATTTTTTTATAAATTTGGAGCCACTTTCAAAAGATATTTATTATATTATTATAATTATTTATTTAATTGAATGTTTCTTCTTCCCCTCACTTAAATTGGGAACCTATTACCCTACTAAAATGAAAAAACATTGAAACATATATATTACTTAATAACATCATAAAATACTAAATAGATTCATTTCATTCATTATTTATCTTTGTTATTTACACTATGTCTATCCTATTAAGGATTAAGGTTTAATCTAAATGATGACTCTCAAGGAATATGAAATCGCCATACCCAACACACTCAATGCCTAATAATTAGTATTCCTATTCTAAATATATTGAAAATATCCTAACATAATCAGTCCAATATATATATATAATATTGTGATTTTATAATTATTATGAAGGAAATTATTTCCTACTCCTTTATATATTTTGAAAAAAATGAAAACATCATTATTGTGTACATATGATATACCTCTTCCATGTAGGGGTGTAAATAATATTTCAACATTACAATATCTATATGGTTGCAAGGGTGGAATTAATGAAATATATATTTTATTTATATTATAATTATGATTCTATCAATATAATATATCATCTCCCCTCTTACACATCCATAATTTTGAAAATTATAATGTCACTCGTGCCTATGTATGGAAAACCACTTCCATAAAATTGTGTTATTAATTTTTATATCAACACTCTGCATGGATTATTTAGAAACTATATATTATGAATAAAAATCATAATCATGAAATTATTAAAATAGTTTATATTACATAACAATTTCATAATTTTATTATATATTGATAATATACTGAATTAGTTTTCGATAAAATTCTTCAAAAAAAGTTAAAGTGGTAAACATACTATTTTTTTTTCAATGAATAGATATAACATGATTATAAATAGACTTAAAAATATAATAAAGATAGAATTGTTTATTAATAATTCATTTAATAATTTAAAATTCCAAATATATATAAGGGTGAAACAAGTACAACTAATTTGTGATCAAATGAATGTGATTTATTTTACAATCCATTTTTATTTTTCAATTCTATTTGTCTATATTTTATTTGGAAAAGAAATTTAATCATATGATTAAAATCACTATATATTAAATTTTCCACTTTCTATGTTTATTTCCAAATTTTTTATTTTCCAATTCATCAATTTTTATGATGACTCAATAAGAATGTATAATTTATTTTACATTCTTTCAAAAATATTATTGTGATATTTTCCTTAGTAATGTTTTAATTCGATGAACATAATATTGTTAAAATGATTTATTCATAATATTTATACCCATGTTTTAATATCAGTTAAATTTTTTAAATAGATTCATCTACTTATTTTCCAAATGAGATACCTTAACCAATAGTGTGAATGAAATATTTATTTTAATATACACCACATATAGAACATTCCATGTTTCCTGTTAATAAATTTCCATTACAGATTAAATTAAAAGTATTTATGCATATTATAAATGAAAATATATTTCGTAATATATTGGTAATTATTATTTAAAATGAGATTAAAATATAATATTAATATTTTTATAATAGAATGGAATGAATTTTTATGAGTGATTTATAAATCAATTAGGACATAAAGTTACAAGGATGTCATTTGTAATATATTGATCCTATCATATTCTCTAAAGTATTAGATTTTTTAAAAATTCTAATTTTATTTGGATAATAATCTATTATAACATTTTTCTTATAATCATTCACATTCATTTGATCATTTTATCAATCAATCAAATTTTTTAAATAAACAAAATTTTTATACTTCATGATAATATTTTTAATATAATTTTATAATTTTGAATAATTTCTATAAATTTAAGAAGGTTTAAATAATATAAAATTTCTATATATGCTAGAGATTAAAGGGATTTTATTAAATAATTTATTTTATTTACTATAGAAATAATGATGTTCCATAATCAAAATTTAATATGGATAATTGGTAACCCATAATGTATTATGGGAAAGAATTTTATTGATCATTGAAATATGGGGGAATGAACATAAAGTGTTAGTGACAGATTGAGCATGGTTATATATTTATCCTTGATGAATCAACATGTATCATGATATAATAAAACATGTATGACAAATTAAATAAATATTTAGAATTATATAGACAAATTTATTAAGAATTATATGTTTGTTGGGTGGAATTGACGGTAATATTCAAGATATCATAATCAAGGCCTTGGGGGATAGGTCATGACTGTCATAATTGATGTATTTAAATAATTAATATACCAGTTTTAATTGTATATGTTATTTACATGTTGATACATGATAAATATGATCATTAAAATAATATTTTGGATTAAATGTCATTGGTTTGGATTATCCAGTCTACTATAGTGATTATTCCTTATTTAATCATTGTAGTTTCCACAATATGTAATTTATATTGAGAATATAAGCTCACCATCTACATTTCTTCATTCCATGAAATATGAAGAAGGATATTGTGAATGATTCCATGGATTAAAGGTTATTTATTATGAATTAATATTTTTGTTATAATATAATTTAGGAATAATGTATGTATATGTTTTTTAAAATAATGATAAACTGATCTGTCTTGTATAGTAATATTGATTATATATATTACTAATGTAATTAATTAAACACTGAGATAATGTTTCATGATTTTGGGTGTTACAGTTGGTATCCTAGGATTTTTAGTGGGATCCTTCTAAGCTATATTTTAAAGGAACATATGTATCTTGATAATTCAGATAACCGGCTATGATATTTTAGAATTTAAATATTTATTTGAATTTTTATTTATGAGTCAATATTCATGATGATTAAGAGATAACTTATTGAGTTCCATTAATTATACAATGTTCGCAGTTAATGAAAGAGAATCAACAACCAAAATCAATATAATGATTTAATTCATGGGAAACACAACACAAACTAATTTTTTGTTGGGTAAATCATTGATATATTATGGAAACATACATTGGTTACGAAAAATAAGCTTTATCATATGGAACCTATTTTAATGTTACAAAAAATAATGAGTATGATATAATATAATTTATTTAATAAGGAAAAACTAATGTGATGTTCTTTATGGGAATGTCTCCTTTGGAAATATGAGGTGAAATAGAGAGGAATGTACACTCCTTAAAGTATAATTAAGGATGTATACTTTCAATAATGGGATCATGTTATCTTGAATGTATGTCAATGTAAGTGTTTTATATGGTATGGAATGAACAAGATAGTATGTTCCAAGTACGTTTTGTCTTTTGGAATTTTAAAAACTATTGGAGATGTGTCTTTAAGTTTTCAAATGTCACAATGACTCTTTAATGTTCGTGATATTTTTTATAACTCTTTTTATCAAATTAAATTCCATAGGAAATTCATGTTCAAACCTATAATGAAATAAAACTAGATCCTGATTTAACTTATAATGAACATCACATACCTAATCTTAACCAAAGAAAAAAAATACATTTTTTAATTGGATGTCATGATTGGGGAAGTTACATTAGGTAAAAGGAAAAAAAATTATAAACATGGGATCTTGAGTAATTTATGAGTACAAAACCAATAATTAAATGAGTTGAAAATTTTGGAAATTATGATGAAATATTTTTGGGAGAGTGATCAATTTTACAATTGAGATATAATTTTATAAAGAAATAATTTTTATAGAGAAACTCTAAAATTATGCACATAGAATTATTTAATAATTTTAATTATAAAGTTAAATAAATTAAATTTGAAAATAATAATTTTTTACATCAGTTTTTAAAAAATATATTAGGATAAAATTCAGACAATAATCAAAATGAACTCATCAGTAGTTGTTTTTAGAAAAAAAAATTAATTTTTTTTGATAATATAATGATGTAAATATAATATATATATGTATGAAACCCTTTTAGGAATATTATATATTTATGAATTAATTTAATGATAATAAATATGTACTGATAAAATTTCAAATATATTCTAATTATTCGGGAATTCTATGTAATTTTTTTATTCCAAAAAAATGCATTTAATTATTTACAAATAATAACGTATTTACTGGGTATCATTTTTTTGGTTTGTTTGTATAGAAAAACTATTATTATTTCTTTTAAAATTATCTAGTCATTCACTTTATAATCAAAATTATACTGTATATATCTATTATATCATTTTATTATGAAGAAATGATTTTCCTAAAAATAGTACTCATTAAATGTTTAAAATTTATATTAACTATAATTTCTAAAGAAAAATATATTTATTGAAATTAAATTTGATAAAATATATTTAATTATAATAACTTTGATTTGGTAATGTGTTTATCTTATTTTTTGTCATAATTAATATTAAGCCTTCAAAATATATTTTTACACAGTTAAGTGTATAATGAGTTATAAAGGTTAAAAATAAATGGATAATGGTTCAATATAACAAAAAACACTTCCTTGAACCCCCTATGCATGGTTGAATTTTAAACCTACAATTATGTTATTATATTTTTTTATTAATTTAGAGTCATATTGAGAAGAAAATGTCTTTAAATTATTAAAATTTCTTATGTGATTCAATGAGTACCCCTCCCATCAATTAAAAAATTCCATAACATCCAATTCAAAATTCAAAAAGATTAACTCCTCTAGACTTACTTATCCAAACATAAAAACATTTCTAGAGTTATTCGATTAATTCTAATCTTCTAGTATTACCCAAAGAGCATCATATGAAGGTTTATGGTTTAAGATGAAGGAGATCTATCAAATAATTGGTTATCGTCATTCCTGACTAATACATTATGTATAACATTATAAATGTCCACTAAAAATATTATACACATCATAAAATAATTAATATACTATAAAATACGTATTAAGATGTTATTATGATGATGGAACAAAAATTTGTTTCCATATTATAATATGAAAATTATGTCACCATTTGTGCATATATATATCACCTACCATATCCATGTGGTGGTGTAATTAAATTTTCATCAATAATTCAACATAATGATTATATATATGGTATTAGTAAATTTTTTATGACACATATAAAATAATAATTATTCATGAAATAATATTTATCATCTAACTTTTTACGCATCCATCCTTTGGAAAATGATAATGTCACTTGTCTGTAAATGTGGACTACCACCTCCCTGAATCGATATTTTCTTATTAATACTATTCAGGGGTGTTTAAAGAAATTTATGAAAATAATATGAATTATATTAATGAAATTATTTACATTCTAGAGATAAGGTTACAATTTTATAGCTACCTTAACAATCTCGTGACCCCTCCCAGTGGGGACCGTGCTATGACTCTCCATGTCCTCCTCCAAATTTCCAATGGTGGGTGAATATAACCTATTAGAAATATTTCTAATGTTAGAGGCATTTACCATGTACCAGCATGAATACACACATCCCCAAGACCACAAAATAATGAAATTTTTAAACCATTATGTAAACAATACATGCATACCTCTATATCCAATAAAATGAGTATTAAGGAATATAATGTAAATTAAATAAGACTAGAATACAATCCCACAAAAATGAGTATGTAAGTACAAGTCCAACCTGTAAAGAAAATGCACTGGGAATGGCTTTCGAAAGTTGCATGAATACTCCAAGATCTGTCTGGTCTCACTAAGCATTATCTAGTCCTAGTCCACCAAGGACTCCATAAAAAGGAAACTGATCTTCATAATACTAAAAATGTGGTGGAAAATACCATACAGGGGTGTGTATAACAATAATTAGTTGGATACCCCCCCAAAAAAGAAATTCAAAAACTGAATGTGAATTCAAATCTAAACAAGTTTATGTCTACAATATATATATCAATAAATATCCATATATACTCAAATCAAGAAACTATGTCTAGAGGTAAGTCACAAACATTTCAAACCATAATCATAACTTTATCTTGAATATTCCCTCAAAAATCATTCAAGAGGCCACACTATTGAGTTGGATAGTAGTGAGGTTGTCCGTCGAAGTGGTACTGCACATCTTGTCTCTCCATGAAATGATACATTTATATATCTTAAGAGAAATAGAATAAAATATATGAAGACCAAATCTAGGGATATGGGGTGATACCAATAACTAAATATGTATTATCCTAATATATAGAAGATGGATTCATATTTAGTGTTGGAGAAATATATAATAAATCTACTAAGGGAACAAATAATGAATTGAGGATTCAGCTCTAGACCTCTTAGGGGATTCCAGAAACACTATACAAGAAGTCCATTTGAAGGGATCACAATCCTAGGATTGGGTAAATGGTTCTTTCCAACCATTAGGGAAATAAAGAAGGGAACAAACCAAAATGAATATTATCCAATATACATATGATTATTGGATCATGACTTGTAGTAAGGGGGTACTTGGATTGTAGTATGATCACAAACCGTGTCCATTATCCAATAAAACATTTAGTGTACAATGAATCATGTCATTAAAACATGTCGTATAGATGTGTGGTACACGTTTTGTTGGAAGGGTCACAAGACATGTCCTTTTATCTAGGGTCTTCCTATGTACATATGACATGTTGCAATACAATATATAATACCATGTATATTTTCTAGTGAACTGGTACATGGGGTAGTTGGTCTTACTAGTTTAATCCATGTTGTGGGGGGGGGGGTACACAAAGTGTAGGAAACTTGGGTACTCCACACCTTGTTTATTTACATCCCATGTACATGCTGAGTTGTCCATTGATGATGTGAAACTATGCATCTAGGTATTCTCACCATGTATATCTGGTTATCCGGAAACCGTCCATTTTCTTTCTCATTCCTTAGAAAATTATCTGATTGACGTTTCAATTGTCTATTCTCTTTTAAACTCTGGATCGAAGGTCATTTCTCCATTGCATCAGTAAATTGATGGTTTTTAGGCCTTCAATCATCTCAAAAATCAAATTTCATTCATCCAAATGTACCTCACATAAATAATGTGTTGTCATATATTACATTGATCCAACTGCTACCATTTATATCACACCACGTCTAGATATACAAGCTATGATTGTTGAGCGAACAACCAGACACAAAATAATTGATCTGTCAATTGGGTGTCGAATAGAAAACCAAGGGTCACCCAAAATTAATGATAAATAAAGAGAGTAATCATAAGTAACAATCCTATGGAAAAAAATATGACCATTGATCATTCTATACTCTATCCATTCATTTAAGGATGATAAAAACATCAAAAAAATCATCAAAATAATTATCAACCATCAAACCCACATAATAACCATCCCACAAATACGTTTGATCTGTAGGCTAATATGTTCGTTTATATGTTATCCTCCATTGTATGAATCATGAACAAGGAATTGAAAATTGAAAGAATACTTTATACTCTGATTCAGATTTCTTGGTAAGGAATAACTTTCATCACATCATTGTTGGTGAGATCCATCATGATCAGAGCTCATCAATCACTGATTCATTGTTTTTTAGTCAGATAATTGAGAGAAATATCTTGATCTCTCTCCGTATAATTTTTAGAGAATTACAGGGTTATGAAACTATCCCTTGATATATAATAGAAGGATTATTTAAAAAAACCTATCGCGACATCGCTACATCGATAGAATAAAATAAAATAAAATTTTCATAATTTATATTATTCATTTAAAGATTAGGTGATGAATTTTCATAATTGAAAAGTACCGACCAATGCCAATTTTCATCTAGAGTAATTCCAAAATTATCATTTCAATGGTTTTCTTAGATATTTGATCCAAAATCCCATTTAGATGCCATTCCTCTAGTTCAAAAAATCTGTACACGCATGCTATTTAATTTTTTAAATAGAACACAAATGATAATTGTTAATTTAAACCCAGGTTAAAGCATGAATTATGAATGAAATGGTTCCCTAATTTTTCTAATATGGGAACCCATATAGATTCTATTTCAGATTTTCAAGAAAACTATATGCACATACTATTTAATCATTTAATATTTTTGAATCATTTTTTCCAAAACACTAGTTATCAAAGCCACACATCGTTTGAAAGAATGATCATGAAATTAATCTATATAATATTTTAAAAATATTACGTAAAAAATGTGAGTCATGAAGATCACCCCACCTTTGGGATTTACATCCTAGGAATGCCAAAACAAAGGCTAATTAAACATATGAGTGTACTAATCATGAATTGGAGCCACCAACTCCAATGATCTCACCTGGAGATTCCCATGTTTCCACCATACCCACACCACGGGAAATGATCAACCATGAAATATCCTCTCTTATATCCTTGATATCTAATGTGATCAAAGAAAACGATTCTCTATCCTTAATTTACAGCACATCCTAATTAATGATGTGTTATGGGTCATGCACATAACTCATTAGCTGTGAGGCATGGAAGATGTTGTGTATCCAGTCTATCTGTGGAGGAATTGATAAGTAGTATTCCACCATTCCATGTCTATGTAGTATCTGAAAGTGGTTGATAAACCCCAGATATAACTTTTCAACTTATCCAAATCTATATTATTCACATCGAGGTGAAACCCAATGAAATATATGTTCTCATTACATAAAATGAATATGAATTTATCTCATATCAGCATAAGATTCATGATGGAACTATGCAGTCTTAATTCACTTCAGGATGATCTTAACCTCTCCGTATTATCTCACAAAAACATTGTGTCCATAAGTGTTGTATCTCTTGGTCTAGTCTTGTGATGTAATGACTTAATCGGTCCTACATACAAAGCCTCTAATTGTTACGGACATATGGTTAAATGGTATCTATTGTCTAACTCAAACTCCATAAAGAATTGGTGATCCTCCAGTCATTATCCAAGGTCTAACATAAAAACTCCTATCATGGCCTCCAGAACCGAAATGTGACTTCCCCATATGACTAATCGTTTGTTGCTGAATGGTTGTGCTCATGCAAAAATGGGTCCCAAATCAACATGTAATCCGTTCCACATTAAAGATGTAAATAGAGTATTAGTATATGAAATTATAATTTATGGGACTCTAGTGAGTCTAACTATATTATAACTATAGAGGAGTACCAATCCCTATACCTAAATATACTCATTGATAGCTAGGATGTGGGCTGACTTGGTGAGTCTGTCAACTATCACATTGATGGAATCATGTCTCATAAATGTATACGAAAAACCTATCATGAAAACCATCAAAATATCTTACAAATTCTATTGAGGAACCCTTAAGGGTTGAGTTAACATACTAGATTCTAGTACTCAACCATACCTTGATGATAAGTATAACTTCGAGTGACAAAATATGCAACTCATTTCTTCACCAATTTCCACAAAAAACTAACACCAATGGTTCAAGTACATATTTTACACACCTAGATTCACTTTTGATATGGACGTATGAAACTCCCTCAAACCCTCATTTAGAAATGTTAATGGTAGTATTGTACATCCTTTTAAATGAAATAAATGATCCCACCTTTTGAATATAAATTTAGAGAACAACATTTGGGTATCTAATCATGTAGGTTGTTGTTGTCAGTATTATCATGTTGTACCACCTTGGATCACTATAATAGGGGATTTGTGACAACCATCAGCTAGATGTACGATTCCCCACCTCTATCCACTAAGGTTAACTATAATTGGGACAACTTCCCTAATGCCTCGTACATGTATTTGGAACAAGATCTCATGATAAGATCATCTTCCACTATGTTTTATTTCCTATAAGTATATACTATATTAAAGTCTTAGTATTGGTGGATATTTATCTATTTACTGTGTCTCATGTTATGAACCTTCTGAGAGAATATATACATGAGATTCTTGTGATCAGTGTAGAAGATAACCCTCTCTCCCATCAGGTAGATTTCCAATATCATGAAATAATATATGAATGCTACTAACTAAAGAAAATGGTAAATGTATTTGTGGTCATTTGGTCTCAAATTGAGTGAGACATACGAAGTCACTGATTCCCTCTACATCAAAATAAAACACCTCTCCTTTTCTGATGCATAGCAGAACACTACAGACTCAAAACCCACCTCATGAAATCATATGATTGGAGTGCCCATAAATCTCTACCTCAACTAATGAGAATTTCATTTTCACTTCATGGTCCACAAGAGAGTACACCCCATTCTAGTCAATGTTTTCATGGGTGCAAATTTTTTGGTGAAATCCCGTATCAATATACAACAATATCGTTTAATCCAAATGAATATCTATAACTCTATCATGATCTTAGGTGGATCCTATGCTAACAATGACTCAATGTTTGATGTTTCCACTCATACTACTTCCATTGAGATAACATGTCCATGAATGTGGAATTATTGAATTTATATTATTCACATTGAGTGGTTTAGGTAATGTTGGTGTTCTCAGAGTACGTCTAAAACTATCCTTCTATGTCCCATGTGCTCTTACTCACATACCATGTACACACAAATTTCATCAATGAATACCCCTACAGACCTATCTATATAAGGTTGAAATATCCATTTCATGAGTTCCATGAACACTACGGGGGAGTTATTCCTACCAAATGGAACCACCATGTACTCATAGTGAACGTAAAGACATCTAAATGTTTTATTTAGTATATACTCAGCCCTACTCGCACCAGGTGATAACCTGATCGGAGGACATCTTTTGAGAACCATCATTCCCCTCTCAACTGATCAAATATGTTATTGATCCTTAGTAGTGGATAAACGTTCTTCAAAATCACAATGTTCAAGGATCGGTAGTAAACACACAACCTCTAGCACCCATATTCCTTCTTGGGAAACAAAACTAGGGATTACCATGGTAAAACAATGGGTCTTATAAATCCCATCCCCTGAAATTCCCCAAACAGTAACTTCATCCCATCACGCTCCATTACATTCATGTTTATCTAATGAGATATAAATCATTAACCAATTAATTTGAGGGATATATAGGTCCAACCCATATTATAATGAAATAATTCTTACAAGAACCATAAAAACATAAATCACTCATCGTTACATAACCCATGAAAAAATGGGTTTTATTAAACTTCATTCCATCATAAAATAATCCATATAAAAAACCATTCCATCATTAACACAATCAAATCATAGAATTAATATGCATAAAAATGAAACCCTATTTAAAGAGATACATCTTAGATGGAAAATAATTTTTATAATCCACTTGGAATTAATTCATTATGAAAAATATCCTTTCTTCAAAAAAAATTGTCTTCTCCAAATTCTACAAAATTTTAAAACATAAGAATTTAATTGAAAAAAATCACAAAATAGAGTACATTAATCTTCATGGAAATATTGTTTCATGAAACCATAAAAATTCATTAATTCTTTATAAGTTAAAATGAAAATCTCCTCATACTTTTTCCTAAAAATCCAAAAGTTACATCTTATTGTAAAAAAAATGAAAATTTTGCACATTCATTAATGTAAAGAAATGATAAAACTGAAAATAAACACACATTGAAGAGTTGAAAACATTTTAGGAATTTTTTTAGAAAACATGGGCATGGATGATAAATATATCCCAAGCAAATAAATATATATAAACAATCTTGGATAAAAATGACATTGAAAAAGTATACCTTACCTTAGGTATGATTTCATCTGTATGAGTCGAAAACTCCATTATATTGGGTTTACACGTATTATTAACTTGTATTAGAGCCATTGTATTATTTAAGACATCCCATATGATTTTTATATTACTTTATATTACATGTTAATTTGTCAATTTAATGTTAAATCAACATTTGTGTAATAATCATTATACTTATCATATATATTCAGACATTTTATTCTTGATATTTTTAAATAGATCATGTTTAAGTAATTAAATAATGTAATTAATCAATTATATACCATATACATTTACTATATAAAAATAAATATATTTATATATTTATATATATATAATAGATAGATAAATGAAATGTAATACACTGTTCATAGAGATGGTAGGTCATAAGTTTGCATGAACACTGTTTATGTTTTCTTATTGTATTTAATGGAAGTAAAAAAATGACACACACACACACATATATATATATATAGTATCATTATTATATATTGTATTTAATGATTATTAATTATGTATACTATATAATAATTTTTTACTGTTTATCTTGTAGAATTAATTTTATCACATTGAGGAGATGGTAAGTCGTATGTATGCACGAGCGACAATATCGTTCCCATAAAAAATTATTGGTATTGAGATTGATGGTTTATAATATCTCAGAAATATTATCATGTTATAATAGTAATATATATTTATTATTTCTATCATTATACCGATCCATGTAAGGTGGTGGTGAAAAACAGATTATACTACAACGTTGAGACGGCCAACCGTACGTACGCACGTGCAGTGATTCTACTTTTCATGACTTGGATAGAAGGTGAAATAGAGTTGTTTAATATTTATAATAAAATATCATTTTATGAGTGATAATTTTTTTATTTCGTTATAATGAAAAAACTAATGAAGAGTATGTATAAAAAGATGCAAATTTGAAACAATCGATAGGAGAGATTACCTCTTCCTCAACATGCCTCCATTAAATTTTCTCTTAGGGCATAAGGGATTGTTTTTTGGAGAAGACCAGAACATATAAAATGTAACTAGAGAAGTTTAGAAGATAAATGGGTAGATTTAGGCTGACCATGAAGTCTCAAAATGGAGTTAAGATTAGAGAGAGGAGGTGCCCTATTATAAGAGGGGAGAGGGGATTTTTTGGATGGTATTGATATATTATTTTATTATAATTTTTTTGATTTCAATAGGTAAAAAAGTAATTTAATTAAAATATAAGATCAGGTTTTTTCATTATACTTTCCAAAAAATGGTTTTATATAAGTATAGGTCTCATATTTGACCTTATCTTTTTTATTTAACCCTTAGTTAACTAATTTAACTCTTACCACGACTTTTTTGTATATTCGTATTATATGGTTAATATATTTTCTATAAAATGCCCATATAATTTTATGTGGTTAATTAATTATATTTTAGACTTTATTTATGTAATTGGGACAAATAAAATATTTTCTAGAATTTTATAACATTTAATAATATTTTATTGGTTTTAAAAACTCAATTATGTCAATTTTTATACTATTCATATCATGAATTTATAAAAAAAATTAACAAATTCATTATTTCAAATAAACATCATGTATTAAAATATTAAAAGTAAATATCATCCATAAAACTTATATATGGCAAAAAAAGTTTCAAAATAAATTTATTTTACTATTTATAATCTAATTTATTTCAATCATTCAGTAATAATGTAATCACTACATAAAACATGTATCATAAATAAATTTATTTATTTATTGTCTATAGAATATAAATAAGAATTCATTATGTAGGAAATATTTTTATCTTTCCAATGAAAATATATATTATTTATTTATCATTTGTATAACCCCATTTTAAATTTTTTTTTATTTAGAAGATATATGTTTATGTCATATTTCTCATTACATTAAATTAATTCTTATAAAATGTCATTTTTATGTCCAAGTGGTTCTATGGGGTCCCATAATCGACCCATGGATTCCCAAGGTCTTAATTATATCCCCCAATAATAATATTAGAGGTTTAGGGAACTTTAGTATTATTATAATAATAATATTTTACCCTTATATACCAGATTTAACCTTTAACCACAGTAAATAAAATAAATACTGAAGTTAATATTCACAATATCCATAAATAGAAAGTGCATATATACACAATTTGATACTTCTGATTCCAAATATGGAATATATTTTTCCAAATACAAAACACAGAAGTTACACTAATTAATTTAAAAATAATTCCCATTTTCAAAACCAAAAAAGTGATGTTTTATGAAATAATAACTATCAAAAGAATGACATGTGTTTATGTGCAATTAAAATGTGAAATTACACCCAATGACCAATATTGAATTAAATGATTAAAATATAGCACAATTACACTTCAAAAAAATTAAATATATAATCTAACTATATAAATAAATTAGATGAAAAGTCACTTTTGAATTAAAATGCAGTATTTTTAACTATTAATTAAAATATGATTTTTATAAGAAAAATACCAAAAATTAAAGAAAAGTAAATTTTTATGTTCTGATTATAATGGAGATATTTTAAAAAAAATACTATATAAAAGTGTAAAAAATATATTTAAAATGGATGTTTCATCAAATGGTGAAAAAGTGTAATTTTATTAAAATGCTTATTTTATCTGAAAAATTGAATTTTTTCTTACATCATGTCTAGAAAATACATAATATGATGGTTAATGTAATATAAAATTAAAAAAAATTGTTAATAATATTCATAACAGATAGTTTATATCCCATTAAATAATAATATTTTAATAATATATCATTATTTAGTGAAACTCAGTATTGCATACCACACAGTACATCAAGGAAGGTCAGTCTTGCATGTAATGCAATCCAAGTAAATGTTGAAATTAGGTACTGATTACTTAAGTGTTTTTTATAACATAATCCATACACAGTTCTTTTATACTTTGATAAAAATTAATACTCAACGATTCTTGAAATTAATTCTTTCAAACTAAATTGACATTGTGTGTAACACAAGCCAAGTATAGTGTTGTGTATACTATATGCTAATATGGTGTTTCATAAAGCACAAGATATTATTTCTGTATCATATAACAAGAGATATAAATTAAATAAAAAGGAATCTATCTCATAAAATTTCTAGGTGTTACATAAAATCCCCCTCAAATATAATTTCTCCCTAAAATTTATTTGGGGTCATAAAAGGTTTACTACTTTAAAGTTTCATTCCTAGACACCCACATCATAAAAAGAAATAAGAAAATCATTTTAAAAAATAATTTTAAAAACATAATGGTTACCCAAATTAACTCATCACTGGGTTTCCACAATGGGGACCTAGGTGGGATGTGAAAACATGAGTTTCAATGAAAAATCAAACCATCAAGTATAGATGGATACTAATAAATAATATGGTTTGGATAAAGATAACTACCATAAATCCATGAATCTTTGATTAGTTAATGGACCATTTGATTCATCTGATAAGAAGGTACTAGGATAATATTTTTTGTTTTCAAATATCCTTTTTCTAATGTTTAATAATGATATTAAATACTTGATTGATTTTTGTATAATGTCACAATTGTCCGTGCCTTGAAGAATTTAAAATTCACATCTTATTTAAAAAAAAATTAGGTGAATTTTTCCTTATTTAAGTTTTAGTAGATCATCCAAAATAATGTTAGCTCAATCCATTTATATCAACATAAATGATACAACTGGGTATCCAATATACATAAGTCCATATATGGTGATATTAACCATATGTTGTTCCAATAAAAGCCTTACACTTCATCTATCATGTAGTTTAATTAAAATAAAACTAATTTATTATTACATGGGACTTCTTATAGTTCAGTTATAGTTGATAATTTCATGTCACACAAAAGTTTTTAGATCAATTACCACATCCTTGACAAACGCGACAAGTTTTCGCTAGTCTTAAAGGTTGTCCAATTTCTAAAACTAAAATATAAAAACATTTAATAAATAATTTTAAAAATAGTATTAGCCTTAATAAATACAATATAACATCTAACATAATCAACTCCACCATTATGATTATCGAATAAACTTTTTTCCAAACTAATAATACAAAAAAAATACAACAATTTCATATGAAAATACTATGAATACCTTCATTTATCCCCCATATATAATAATATATATCCTATTGGTCAAATTCCAAACATTTGAATATCTTCAACATTAATTATATTTAGTCATGGTAATAGCCTAAATTACAATATATCCTTATTGCAAACATGCATGTTTCGTTATTCCAAATGTTACTGTATATATTACATAAGTCCCAAAAAGATGTATACATCATCCAAGATATCATAACCCTCTTGTCAACAACTCCATAGTTAGTTCCCAAGAAACTAGTATCATCTAATTTATTTATTCAAATCAAACATATCTTTATCCAAACATCATTATCTTAACATAAGGGTTATATTAAGTGTAATATTTTTCTTAATAATGTGTTCTCCATATACATCATCTTACCCTTAAATCGTTTTTCAATCACTATAGAACTATTCATCATATACAATCTAATCCTATTACTAGAAACACACATATATTTCATATTTTTTTAATTAAGAATCATATACACCACAATCATCTATATTTATTCTAAAACCATTACTCAAGATCTACCATCTTCATATTTCATAAAATATGAATCATGTATATTCATTTCTCAACCTCATGATTCTTATGATTAATGTAAAAAATATAGGAAGATCATCACATACCTTTCATATATAATTTACAATCTCTATATCCTCAGTAGTATGACCAATACACGTACCATATCCATTATTCTCTTCATTATATTTCAACATAGGTAATCGACCTTCATAATTCCCATAATTTCAATATCTATAACATTCACTAGTTAACTATGTCCTTTGTAGTTCTGTCTATTGACTATGATTATAATGAAATGTGTGTGAAATACAAATCATTGATTATAAATTCAAATGCAAGGTAAATTACTTGTAATATATCAATCTATGCTGTATTCATTTTAACCCTACGTTACTCATTATTATCACCAATGTCCTATATCTGTAATCTATACTTTATATATCCTTAAGACATACCTAGAAATATACATTGAAATATCTCAAGGGATATCACTAATATTTTCACATCCTAGTTTCCAATGGTTGACTACACCGTCTCACTGATACGAACTGTAGAGACCCAATCTTGAAAAACATGTACATTACATTAACTTTTTCGAATACATAATTAACGAAACAAACAAAATCCAAAAGACTATATTAGATTAGTGTCTTTGGAATCTCATAACACATTTTCCTTGTTGGGTGAATGATCTTCCACATCTCCCATAAATATCTTCCCTATTAGATTTCCTACATAAAACCTTTCCTTATATCATTGGGAAATGAAATCATAAAAAGGGTGAGCTCAAATTCTTAGTAAGGTTAAACATTGAGACCATAAAATAAACCATAAATATTAAAATTTAAACTACATGATAACGAAGTTTAAACATCAAAATGTCAAGTCATGAAATAAATAATATTATTATGTAAGGGATAATTTATAAGTGTACACATCAATGATAACATATAATTGACATACAAAAGGGAATTTTTTCAATCAAATAATCACATAATATACGACCTTACATGGACATGATTTTTTCTATAGGTTCGTACATCCCTATCCGATGCAACTATCGAGACAAGGAACTAAACACAGATGAATAAGCAAGAAATATGATTTCTATAGTAACCAAGGAATTGTTTCCATTACCATCACAATGGATAATGTACTTTTCTGAACCAGATTTACATGTCATTCCAGCCATGTATTACTAAACCGAGTTTACATGCCATTCTATTCATGTCTATCTCAAGAGATATAAATCTTTATCCAATGCATTGGAGGTAGATATATGTCCCATAAATCTCATAATTAAATCATTCATATATGTTTAACAAAAACACAAAGGACTCATCATACCAAATCCCATTAAATAAAATGTGTTTTTAAACATCATTCCATCATAACATGAACCATATTAAATACTATTCCATCATTAAAACTATAAAATCGAAGTAATAATAGGGATATAATAATCACCCTATTTAATGAGAGTCATCATAGATGAAAATTAATTTTGATAAACCACATGAAATTAATTCTTCAATAAAATATCCTTTCTTCTTCAAAAAAATTTTGTTTCTAAAAATGCAATAAAATTTTAAAAGATAAGAATTTAATAGAAAAAATTTTGAAATCCTGTATAGGATTCTTCATGGAAATAAGGTGGCATGGTACAAAAAAAATTCATTCATGCCTTATAAATTAAAAGAAAATTCTCCCCCAAATGTGTTCTGAAAATTGAAAAGGTACATCATATGGAAAACCAAAGAAATATTCCTTCTATACCGTGTAGTAAAATAAGAAAATGGGTAAAAATGAATTTAAACATACATATAAAAATAGAACACATTTTATGAACTTTTTTTTATAATACATGAATAGGGATGATAAATATATTTCATGTAAATACTAATATATAAACAATATCAAATAAAAATAATATTGAAAAATTATCCCTTACATTATGTCTGATTTCATCTATATGTTTATGAAGCTCTTTTATATTGGGTTTAAAATAATAATAACTTATAAAAGAACAATAAAATAATTAATGATATCATATATGATTTACATATTACATTATATTACCCGTTTATTTTCCAATTCCCGGTGAATGCAACATTTTTGTTAATAATTGTTTTATTAATCCAACAAGTTTGGACTTTTTATTCTTGAAATTATTAACTAGATCATGTTTTAAATATAAACATAATGTAAATAATGATTTATATAAAATATATATTCAGTATATATATATATATAGTATATAGATTAATGAAATGGAATACGATGTTCATGGAGACGGTAGGTTATACGTACACAAGAACATTGTTTTCATTACATTATTGAATTAAATAGAAGTAAGTAAATGAAATATATATATATATATATTTATATTAGAATTATTATGTCATGTATTTATTTTTAATTTATTATATAGACTTTATATTCATTTTTGAATGGTTAATGTGGATAATGAATCTCATCCCATCTTGGAGACAGTATGTCATACGTATGCATGAGCGAAAATATAGTTCCCATAATTATTCAATGGTATATATGTGGATTGCCTATAATATCTCATAATTAGTGTCATGTTATAATAATAATATATATTTATTATTTCCACCATTATAACCATCTAAGTAAAGTGGTGGTAAAATCAAATTACACCTCGTCTAAGAGTCAGTAAGTCATACGTACACATGTGTGATGATTTCATTTTTCCTAGGATTAATAGATGGAGAAATTTGTTTTTTTATTTATAATTACATATAATTATATGGGTAATAAATATGTTATTACTCTATAATGAAACAACTAATGAAGAGGATGTATGAGAAGAAAAACAATTGAATGAATCGGTAGAAGTTATTATCTCTTCCTCAACGTGACACCATTAAATAATCTTTTAGGGAAATGGAGTTGCACTTTTTAGAAGACTATAACCTTTATAATGTTACTAGGAAATCCAATAAGGGTAATGGGATGGTTTTGGCCGACCATTAATTCTCAAAATAGATTGAAGAGGAGAGGGGGGAAGTCCACTCTTATATGAGAAGAGAGGGGAACATTAAGAAGGTTTGGAAATATTATTTTATTATAAAATGTTTTTTTGTTTAAAAATCCAAAAAATAATTTAATTATATGATAAGATAAGTATTTTTTGATATCCTCTCAACCAAGAGGTTTTATACAGTTTTTTGTCTCAAATTTGACATCGATTTTTTCCTTTAACAATTAGTTAACTAATTTAACTGTTACCATGTCTTCTTATATATTCATACTATATGGTTAATATAGTTACTATAAAATTACAATTAATACTCAACAGGTTAATTATTTAAAAGTTTAACATTTCCTATGTCATTTTTCCAAATCTTATATTTTGAGAACTATTATATCATTCCATAAAATAGCATTTGTTTTAAAAAAACATTTACATCAATTTTATACTACTCATATCATGACATTATAAAAATCCATAACAACATTATTATTTGGAAAAACATTATTAATTAAAATATTACAAGTAATAATCATACATAAAATTTATTAATTGCATAAAATGCTTCAAAATTAATCTGGATTAATATTTAATACATTTTTTATATAAATAATACATTTATAAGGTAATAACAACATCAACATTATGTCATAAATAAATTTATTTATATGGAGTCTAAAAATTATAAATAAATTACCATGATATATGAAATATTTTTATCTTTCTAGTGAATAATTAGTTTTTAATATATCATAGACATTACATTTATTAAATTTTTTATATTAAGAAGAACCATATTTATCTCATATTTCCCTTTACATTAAATTTATTATTATAAGATGTCATTTTCACATCCAAATGGTTCCATGGGGTCCCAAAATTGACCCATGGAAGCCCATTATTAGTAATATATAATAACATAGGATTATAATATGTTTTAGTATAGTTTAATATTATTATATAATTATTTTTTTATCCTTATTTACAATATTTTACCTTTTAACCATGGTAAATATAATAATAACTGAAGTTACAATTTAAAATGTCCAAAAATAAAAGCTACCTATTTAAAAAATATTAAATTTATAATTAAAATAAGGAATCCATTTTCCCAAATTAAAAAAACAAAATTTGTCGTAATTAATTTAAAATTAATTCTCGTTGTCAAAACCAAAAAGTGGGGTTTTAAGAAGAAACAACTATCGAAAGATTGACATGTGTTTATTACAAATTTAAAATGTAAATTGCATAAAATGAGCAATATTGGATTATGTTATAAATTTATAATCAAATTAAACTTTGAAACCAATTAAAAATATAATCTCAATATATAAATGAATTATATAAAAAGGTATTTTTGAATTAAAATGTTGTCTTTTTCACTATTTGTTAATATAAAAATTTAATCATAAAAATACCAAAAAATAAATAAACAAACTTTTATTATCAAATTATAAATGTGAATTTAATTTTTTTTAAATATAATATAAAAAGTGTTAAAAACTAAATTCAAAATGGGTGTGCCATCAAATGGTCCCAAAACCACAGTTCGTTTTGACAAATACATCTTTTATATGATGAACTGAATTTGTTGTTATATAATGTCTAGAAAATACTTAAGATGAAATTAAATATTATATAAAATTAAAAAATTGGTTAATACTATTCATTAATACTAGTTTATATCCCATTAAATAATAATATTTGAATTATATATCGTTTTTAGTGAAACTCCTAATTGTGTACAACGCAAGCTATAGAGGACGGTCGATCTAGCATGTAATGCAAGCCAAGTAAATGATGCATTTAGTTCATGATTCCATTGGTGTTACATATAAAATAATCCAATGATATTTCTTATTTAAAATGAACAAATTATACACTCAATGTTGCATGAAATGAATTCGATCAAACACACATGAAATAGTGTGTAACACAAACCATGTATAGTGATTCATATACTACAAGACAATAGGGTGTTGAGTATATAAAAATCATTTCATGTGGTAGAATAAAATATATGACATCCAAAAATATAAAAAAAATCTATCTCATAAAATTTCAGGGTTTTACACAATCTAACTCATTGCATGATTGAGTCGCCTCATCGTAAGTATGGATATCCGCAATCCACAATCATCCTTTAAATCTATGTAGATGAATCGTCACTTAAAACTCCATATTATCGTTTATTGTCCCAACTATACATAAAAATTAGGGTCACCTATTTGTGCCATTCCCCAGCCGCTTGTGGGTTAGTCTCACTCTGGAACCTGATGTGTTTATTCAACTGAAACATGTGAGGTGCGCAAAAATTGTTGTCCTCATTTGCAGTTACTGCAGGTACAACATAATTCTCTATAGGTGGAGTAATGGATGGTGCACCACCCAAGGTAACATCTCTGAAATTGGTCCATGTATCAAATCCTCGCCACTGAGGTGGTCATCTTCATGATTAAGATGATGAATCCATGATGGTTTTCATTGTAGATGAATCCTAAAATTAAACAAGATGTACAATGGTTAATGAGTATATATGGAGAGATAAACCAAAAAAGAAATGAAAACCAAATCACATTCCTATATGATACCGGTTGCATTATTTTACATCCATCCATTGGTCCCATGTAACATGTCTGTAAAATGGTTATTAGAGCACAAGTGTATGAATACATCAACCACTAAACAAACACAAGAGTTCTTATCCTAAAATTATAATTTTAAACACATAATAGTATTTACCCAAACCAATCTCATAGACTCATGGTCCTAATGTATTACTTAACCCCTCTGATACCAGTCGGACAGAACCCATCCATGTGGGGCCCCAAATGCTACTCCCCATGCCTTCATCCAATAGTCTAGGGGATGGTGATTAGAACAGAGTAGGCATATCAATAAAATGGGAGAAATTTCCTATGATCCTTTACGCACCCACATATCTAAAAACTACAAAATGATACAATATAAAAACAAAAAACTAAACAATGCTATTATAACACTATATCCCACAACCAGAGTATGGAAGAATGTAATTTATTGAATACAGGGCCTAAATACATTACTTTTAAAAATAGTCTGTAACCTCATGTATTACATTTATGAAAATGGTAAAAAGAATAATTTCTATAAGCCACAAGAACACACCTCGGTCCGTCTAGTATCACTGAGCTATGTCTAGTTATAGTCCACCTATAACGAATTTAAAATGTTGATCATCATCATAAGACATGACACATGCGGTAAATTTTTATATAAGGGTGAGTATAAGAATACTCAATAGTAAAACCGTAACAATAAAATCAATAAAAAATTGAATGCATTGTTTGATAAACAATGGTATATTTATAAAATACATTTGACAAAAAATAACAAGTTATACTAAAACAAAGGCATGCCGTCCAAAGGTAAGTTAAACACATTGTTTACCATCACTAGAACTTCATATTGGAGATTCACAGAATCAATCATCCTTTAAAACACACTCATGAGATTGATAGCACTGATGACGTCAATCCAATATGTACTTCTCATAGTGTCTCTCCATGAGAAAGATGCAATGATAGATCAACAGGGAAATACTATACAATAGATTTTGATCACAGTGTAGGCTATAGAGAGATACCAACAACTTAATCTGGATTAACCCACTATGTATTGGAATGGCTCCTACGTAGTGTTGGTCACATCAATACCAAGAACTCAACCTAGGGAATAATGAATGAATAGAGTATCCACCTCAAGGATAATATGGGTATTCAAATAACATTATCCGTGAAGTCCTACTAAAGGGTTCATATTCTAAGGATTGGGGAAATTATTCATATAGATATTCATTACAAAAATGGGAATAAACCCCATATAAACCTATCCATGATATGTACAAAAAGTGTCTCATGCAATGTATGATGGGGGTACACACTATGTGGTAGGGTAACACACCATTTCTATTGAACACAAGTATTACACATATACAATATAATGTGTCATTAAATCATGTCATGTAAAAGATGGGTACACGACATGTAGAAGGGGTCACTTTCCATGTCCTTTCATATGGGGGCCACTAATGTACTTTTTCATGTCCTAGTACAGGGTTCCATAACATCAAAAATAGAGTGTGTACCAGTATTTGTGTAGTTAGTGTAACATGTTCAGCCTATTCCATTTGGGGGAGTACACATAGTTTTGGAAACCTATGTAATCTATAATACATTAATATAAATCCTATGTACCAGATGAGTTGTCCAATAATTAACACATGATGTGTAGTCGATAATACATAACACATCTATATGGGTTTTCAAGAAACCCTTTTTCCACTACATACCTAAACTAATTATCTAAATCATGCTCATGTTCTCTCTTATCCTTGAAGAATTAGATTCGATTACATTTCACCGTTACAACAATAAATCTATGGGGTTTGGGCCTTCAATTGTCTCGGAAATATGAATTTATTCATCCCCACACAAATCGCCCGAAGAAAATGTACTCATAAAACAATTTGATATTTCAACCTTTATTTTAATCATCACACATATGTATCATCGTGCCGAGTCCAGTTCTACAACCTCAGATCATTTCACTTAGAACCATGCACAAAATGATCAATCTGTCAGTTGTGTGTCGAACTACAATCCAGAGGTCACATACGATGGACATTAAATATGGATAAAAATTTCACGTAAAATCATCAAGGAACAAACCCCATATATTGTTTGATCTACCCATAATCCACTCCCATAAGAATGATAAATAAATCTAAAACACTATTCACAATAATTATTAATTTCCAACCCCCATATGATAACTATCCCGCAAACATGATCAATTAAAGGGATAATTTATGCATTGAGTAGTCCCCAGTCATCATAGGAATAAATAATGGTGAAATGAAAATCTAAATATCACATCATACTAATATTTTGGTTCACTCATTCATGAATAATAGACACAAAATTGTCTTTGATAGTGATATATATCAAGACCACAGTTCGTCAATCGACAATTCGATGTTTCGTCATCTCTTACTATAGAAAATTATCAATATAACTCTCTCTCTTTGGTATCTAGAAGATTAAAGAGTTATAAGAATAACCAAATGTCTATGATAAAGGTTATACATAAAAACATATGTGTATCTACATCACTGCATTGATGAAATAAAATATAATAAATTTTTCATAGTTGATTTTTTTCATTTATAATGGCCATTAAGACATTCCACAATAGAAAAATGCAAACCAATTCTTGGAAAAACCTAGGGTAAAGAATTTTTTCTGAATGAAATGATTCCCTCATATTTTTGATATGGTAAACTTTTTATAATTCATTCGACCTTTTCCAAAAAAAAAATAACACGTGAGTGCTATTTAAAAAAATATCATATTTAAATTGTTCGTTCTGGGCACATCGGAAATCAAACTGCACGATTTCCCAACACCTAGAACTGAAATCAATCCTTATTCTATTTAAAATTAATTCATCAAAAATAAGAGTAATTACACACGATAGAATATAAATAAAAGCAAATTTGGGGAATCTGACTTATCATCCACAATGTATTCCACATAAGAAATAATTATTCAATGAATAAATTTTTGTTGATTAAAATAGTACCTTAAAAATTTAATATAGATTAAAATAACACTCGAAAGATAATTCTATAAGTCTATATTTAATTCATAGGAGTAAAAAACACGAAAAATTTATAGGAGATAAATTTATGTTATTAATGTTAAAGTGTAATTTTATTAACGGAGTGTTTCTATAGAGATTAACATTAGAATAATTAAATGATACATATATTTCAAGACATCTATATATATATATTCATATAAATTTTTTATTTTCTATTATTACGTTTTTATTTTCTATTTCATCCCTTCATGTGTCACAAAATAATATGTCTGTAAAATGTATGGGAAATTCAATTAAAAATCAGGCTTCCATGTCAACCTTGAAAGTTTTTTCTTCCATGCCAATATTATCATTAAAATCATTCCAATAATGTAATTAATATTCTCCCTTGAGTTATTAAACTAATTGTTTTCTGATTTAATGACATTTTTAAAATGGTTTTATAAGAATTCCATTTTTTCCAAAAATGTACTTTTTACAAATGGCGTGATGGAATTTTATTATTTAATACCACATGAAAATATTTTCCCACTACCATGACTACATTATTCCATGAAAATTTAATTATATGATTCTTGTGTTATCTTCAAATAATTTTTTTTCTAAATGTATAAGGAATTTTTATTTTAAATGATATCAAAATAAATGTTTATTATATTCATAAAAGAATGATATCTAAAAAAGGTATTTTTTTCCATCTTAAAAAGATTTACATGGATGTTATTTTTAATAATTTTATTAGATCTTATTTTGTAAATTATTGGTTTTAATTCCAAACAGTAATTACTACATAATTGATTGAATTTTATTAACCATTAATAAAATTAAATTTTAACTTTTATCAAAGTAATTAACATTATTTTGACCATGTTCTCAATCACTCACTAGTAGATATGAGACCTTACTTTTCTCTTACAATTCCATCTTATCAATCTAATTGATGTATTAAAAACAATTTTTTTACACTTATTATTTCCAATCATATCATATTTTTATATACCTTATGAGTTGAAGGAATCCCATAATATAATTTAAATAATTTACGTAGAATATATTGATAGTATATATTCATTATTCTATATGGATAAATGTAGGAATCATATGATTTTTTAGAAAAAATTGAAATTATAATTTTAAATATGTTGAAAAATGATCATGTGATTGGGATGGGTAGGGACTGGTTTGATATATATCCTTGACACATTGATAGGTCTCATGAGAATTTGAAATATACATTACATAATTGATTTTCATTTTATTTATATCTATCAATTTATTTATTTTTATGTCTTTGTTGACTGTCCATGATAGTAGGATTCATGATAACCTGAATGAGTCCCTGATAGAATTTTCATTAATGTATATTTTTTATTTATTTTATTAAGAGTTATTTTCCAATTATCACTGTGATTTATATTTTGATATTATATAGGGATGTTTATTTACATCATCCTTTCGTTTAAATTTCATATCATTTGATTATCCACATTTCAATATTTATTTTCTAAAAACATTTAATGATATATTCACCTCTACATAACCCGTAATGATTATATGATCTCCCACTTCTAGGTTTTTATTTTCCCAATGATATAATGTAGTATATTAATAATTATTTCACGTATGAAATAATATTTTTTAGACAATGTTTTTATAGTAAATAGTTAATATGAGATTCATGTACCTATCTTTTTATCCAAGATAGAAAAAATGATCTATAATACATCATGGAATCCCATGTATCATATTCCAATGTAATAAAGTAAACACTAATACTATGTTTTTTGCATTGGGGTGTTATAAGTGGATCTTTATGTAACCTTATTTAGGATAAATGAATGACATGTACAATGAAGATAACTCGATATATAAAATGTGATATCCTAATGATGATAATGAGGAAAATTTAATAATGTTAGACAAGAATGGATGAAATAATTATTTAAACATCCATGATGTCCATGGTCTCATAACAGTTTTAATTTACCACTTGATAATATAAGAAAATGTTGTGGAAAAAACAAATGTTATATTTCTATATCTTATTATTGTGAATGTCACATGGGATGAAGAAGAGTTATTTATAGTTTCTTAATCAATTTGGATATGATTACCCTGAAAACCACATGTATTACATTGTCAAAATTCCCATGTTTATGGACATTGACATGATGTGTTGGTGCATTCATGTAGGAATAAAAGATGATGCTATATAAATTAGCTTTGAAAATACTATTGGGTTCACCACAATTCTTCAACACCCTTGTTATGGGTTGTTATGATAAAGTATGATATATTTAATATTACATGATTATTTTGAATCATGGGATTTTAAATCATGTGTCATAATTTATACGTGGTTTTTAGAAGAATAAAATTTAGTTTTAGAGGTTTTTTGTTTTTGAAATTGATGACCCCATTCCCCAGTGTAAGTCATTTTGTCTCTCGTGTAATATTTTGTTAAATGTGGAAGGGAAAAAACTTTTCAATATATTTTGGATGTTTTGTTATGTATAAAATTCCAATTATGTTTGAAAAACAACCATTTAGATGTTTTTTTCGGCTGGCATGTTTATGAACATTAAATCCAATGAAAGGCTAGTGTAGTAGTTATAATGATGGATTAGAGAACATTATAACTACTAAAATTTTCTAATTTGTTATCGTAAATTGATGAAATAAAAAGTGAAGTTATTGTTGATATAGAATGGTATTTTAGATGTATTTTACAATCCTTTACAACCAGTATTAATTTAATTATACACACATCTCATGTTGATTACTTTTATCGATATGAATTCTAATAGGACCATGGAAACCTCTATTTTTATTAAGGCTAATTATTTGGTTAAATATGATTCTTATAAATGTAAAATATTGATTAGTCTAGACGAATAGCAACAAACAGAATAGTGATTTTTCTTATTGCATCTGAATAATATGAGAATTAACATAATATATTACTCACCGCCCATGAGGGAAATAGATTATTATTTCTTCAACCAGTTTCCAACACAAACATCGATGGTGTTGAACAATTGGATATGTGTTTTTATAACCATTTTTTATTCTTTGATTTCCCTTTTTCTAGAACTAAATTTTTGTTTTTTTAGAACAAACTCTTGGAGTTCTTTGTGTGTATGATTTTTATATGGCGTGTGAACGTGTTTGGTTGATAAGGTTCTTATAAAACCTATAAATTTACATTGAAAACCATTAGTTATGAAATTCCAAAAACATATAGGGAATTTTATTTTAGTATATTAGGATTTTTTAGTATTTTTAAGGAAAATTAATTTTATATTTTTTCATGTGGATTAGAGAGTGGCCCTTGAGAAACATGTTTTATATTTGATCATATGATTGTTGTATAACCCCTTGATTTTTTTTAATTTTTAAAATATTATAAACATTTATGATATATATTTATTTGGTCATTCCTTATTCGATGGAATATTACATTAGGTATCATGATGGTAAGGTCTCTATGTATTAGTTAGATGGCCACCTAGAGGGTGATCATGATGAAGTTATTATGACTAAAAAAATAATTTGTTTTTCATTATATGATTAGGATCACATCCATCAATAATAATGTGGGTGGTAGAATTTCACATCTATTTAAAAATCTATTATACATTGTTCAATGTCGAATAATACCTTGCTAGAGTGTGCGTTATCAAATTTCCTCAAACATGTTTGATGGTAGTCACAATTATCTAAGGATAATGACCACTGTTAGGCTTGGGTGAGTGAAATTCATTATATGGACAAACACTGTGATATGGTGAGTCTTGATTCATTAAATGTGTAAAATTCTCTAATATTATAGGGTTTCAAATGATTGTGGATGATTTTTCATGTATTCTGACATATACTGGAAGACATGAATATCCTTACTAGTATCATGCAAATGAAATAGATCTCAATGTTAATTGAGACTTGGTTAGAACTTGATATCTTTGTTCATGTATATCTATATTTTTACATGGGAATTTAGATACTCATAATATACACTATCATATATTATTTTGAACATATGGTAAGATCACATTCGTGGTGGCCTATTGAGATAACACTCAAACCATGAATACCCATCTCAATAAACATGAAGGATTCAGGATCAGGTATAAAATGAACAGAAAAGGGCCTATGAAAGAGATATTATACAAGAAAAATGATGTTAAGAGGAAGTATTATGATATAATTTTAGATATTGAATAGTGATTTATTTACATTCATCTCTTTCATGAATTCTTTTTAACCTTCCGCCTTAGGAGCATTTAGTTATTTTTAATGTATGACTAGAAGATTCTTCCATGTATTATATTAGATAATTAATTATTTATTCAATTAAATTACTAATACATTTTATAATGAATATTAATGATATAGTTACCACCCTAATAGAATGTACATTCTTATTATTGGGATCCGATTGTATATGAGGAGCTATACACGATTCGTTGTGGTACATCAGCAAAACCCAATGATTTAGGACACATAATTACAAAGTTGTATCAATTGGGTTTTTTCATTACCTATGTTTTGAATTATCATAAGAAGTAGAACATGTGTATTGAGGATCTAGTAGGGGAGTTATATATAATATATTCTAGTATATGTGTAACAACGATTGAGACACCATTGTTGGGACTGCTTTAGAAGTTTCAGTTTTATAATTTCATAGATATCATATTTATTTTATGTTGTATCTATTTATGGACTTTGGGTGTATCCATTCACTATGATAGGTAATTTGGACCACATGTCGTATTTATATGCATTATAATTGTGATTCAACATGTTCTTTGATTAAATTCATTTATTTTTTAATTCGGTTTAGGATAGATATATATTCTCTATTAGGTGATAAAAATATTATTGCTAATTTTGTTATATATATCTATTTGATACAATAATTAGTTTAACTCAGGACTGATATTTTATTTTTTGTTTATATTATAGTGACTTATGTGATGATATAGAGATATTCGATTAGTGTTATGAGTTATATACCTATGGTAATGTGTATCTCTCAAGGAGATCCTTTTGGGATCCCATAGACTAATTTTGATCTTACTTTACAACATTGGTCATATTAAAATTTCTTTGGGAATTGCATTAATTCCTCAAATAAATGTTCAATGAGGCCACTACTATAAATATATCTTGATATAACTTCATTAGAGAAAAAAAATTTATGCCACCACATCTTATGATAGAGGATGTACCCAATCAGGTTCTTGAATGAGCAAATTTTATTCAAGGTGTACCAACAATACAATAATGAAATTTTCATATATTTTCTACTAATTGTTGAAATATTTAGAATTCCAGGATATATCATTTTAAATATGCGAGGGTCTAGTTTCCACCGACCATTATTGTTAATTGAGGACCTCATTATTAATATAATTGTATAATATTCAATGAAATCATTTTCAATCTCTTCTAGGCTCCTCTGGAATGGTGAGTAATGCTAGTGACCTTCATTTTATATTTGTATGTAAGGAGATAGTGTATAACCCTGAATAGTGATAGATGTGAAGAGATAGTTACCTGGATGATATTTAAGGTGTAATTCCCCAAAGAACGTTCTTTCATGATAATATATTATCATTATCAAGTGTTTGTGTTTATATAATAGGGATTAATTTATATATTTGTGTATTCTACTCATTTCAAGGAGATACTATTCATTTCCAATATTGTAGCATAAAACAGGATCCAAAATAGTTGGATGTTTATCATAAGACTCTACCATGGGATTAGAAATCATATTCGGGTCATTTCTCTAAAATAATTAGTAGTGGTTTTGGGAATGGATTGGACCATCTGCAATGATATAAATGGGGACATGGTATAGAGATCACTTTTAGATTCCTGCTTACTACTGATATGGTATTATTCTACTATAATGGGATCCATATGGGGTTTTAGTAATGGGAATGATAACAAGAAGAAGTAGGGTAGAAAGTAATTGTGTCTATATCTGACATCCCTAATGTCCTATATGGGATATGATTATAAATTTTTTTTTTAATTATTGGTACGTAAGGACTTTACCAAATTAATGTAATAATTCACCTGTGGAGTGCTACCAAAGAATATCAATTCATGGGATTCTATTTAGGGTTACTATAAGAACATGTAATGATTTGGGTGGGTAAACGTATTAGAGGATAAATACACATCATACATCGATTAGTTAGTGGAAAGGGTGTGAATTTTTAGAAGTAAGTGTTTTTGGAATGTACTATTACCCTAATGTTGGTAGTGGGGAATAATCTATAGTTCATGATATGGTTTTATTGACCCAAATTATATATACATATTAGATTGATATTAATTTTTTCCAATACATTAACTTTAATTAAGTGATTTATATCATCGACTTACCAATTACAATACCTTTATATAATATTTCAATTGGAAACCCCTTATGGAATAAACTTGACTATCTTTATAGCGGTAGAGTATTTCCTATAGTGGTCATCTTCTATGTGATTTTTTTTGGATTTCACGATACTATATTTGATTAATTTTATGTTATATTTGGGATAGTCTAGATTATGAGTTATCCTTCATCACATACTATTATGGGAGAGGGAAATCCATTAACATTCAATGTTTGGAATCATTTTTTATGATTGGTGAATGAGAGTTCGTAGAGTGGGATAAGATAAAAGTTATATTATATATTTTTTCACATAAGATACATGATTTATTATTTATATAGTATCAGAATTTACACGCATAATATTTCATTATATCATATCTTCCTTATCATGTTGTATTTTTAGAATAATTTATTTCTACCACAAGATAAATAGATTAAATGGAATAACCTATAATAATTGTACATTATCTCATGGTGTGATATATTTTTATGGAAGTAAAATTTCAGGATGATAACATAAAAATTACAAGGTTTATCATTTTGATAACGTATCCTAACGATCCTCAGTGTTTTTCAATAAAATGAAATATAGGACTCTTCTTCTCTTTGTGGATTTTTGGAAGTCAATCTTCGTTTATATAATTAATGGTTATTTATTTAATAGGATATATGACTTTTCTTGATTAGTAGTGTCAAGATCATTGGTATCCCATGATCCTTCTAGAATAATCCTCCCATAATGTTAGGATTATGGGTGAAAATTTATTTAATTAAAGTGTATAAAATTATGACTGGGAAATAAAATAATGTGGTTATGAAATTAGGTTTGAAAAATTATTCAATAATGCTTATAGCCCCCATGAATATTGTCTTTCACCCATATAATGAATGTGTCATCATTGTATTCATTAATTACATCTTCATTTCTTCATATACCTCATAGAATCATTCCATACATCTTGATATAGTCTTTTGTAAACATCAAACACATAATCACAATATATTGAACTATCTCTATTAAATTTTGCAATTAAATTTCCTATTACATCTAGGAAATGTTTTCGAATCCTTGTGTCCTAGAGAAGTTAAAGGTAGTTATATATTGAACTATACATCATCATGTATTTGTTTTATAAGAGTACTAGATACATTTCATCTAGGAACTCTCATGTATAATATTCCCCATGGTGGCTTTGAATAATAAAGGGGTACAATTAGAGTGGTTAGATCTTTGGGATGAAGAATATGAGATGGTAATCAAATGGTTCCTGACAACTCTAGTATTGATATTTATATAACATATGAGGGATTATATAATATTTTGTGATTCCAATATAGTTTTATTAAGATATTTTCATATATTGATGGACTTGGTAGTAGTATATGGGTCTTTTCTTCTACAGTCCCATTAGTGTAATTATACTACCCATCACATGGAGTTAGCATCATTGTTCTATGTTATAAAGTGTTGCTGAAACTATCTCTTTGGAGACTGTTTATTGAATACATTAACCCAAAAAGTTTTTATTAAATAATCATATATTGGGATCTAAATTTGAGGAAGACATACTATATAAAGTTTATATAGATGTTTGACATCATGATATATTATAAACATGGAATGGATACTGGTGATTAATATACTCTCATTTTTTAGTTGGATGATGGAAAGGATCATAGAGAGTGGAATTTATAGGAATAATGATGTATAATGTTTTTGATTCATGATTAGAGTATTAGTGAAACATAGGAGTGGGGGATAGTGACATGTGTTTAACATATCTCTCTAATAAATGGGATTGATTAGATATAGAGTTACACTTTCCATACGTGATGCAACCAATATTCTAAAGGGAAACCATAAATACTATGTGATATAGATAACATTGAGGGAATATTTTCTCAAATATAAAACTACATGGTTACATAAAATATAAACACCCAATCAGTATATGTAATTCAGGATAATAAGTATTACATCAAAAATATAATTCTGATAGAACTACAATATTATAGTGATAAGATAGTATAGATAATCAAATAAAAAATCCAATGAAAAAGATGACAGAAGTTATCAATTGGACAAGATCCCATGTACCATATGAACTACCTCGAAGTTCCAACTATAAAATCCATTACCCTTGTATAATAATACATGACTAGAGAAATATGATACTATACATGAACCCATGTCTCACTATCGAAATCATAAGAGGCACAAAATTTACAATTAAGTGGGAGTGTATAAATATATTCAAAAATACCTAGTTAGATCCTATTACACACCACTTGGACAAGAACAGATTAACATATTTTATATATAACATGTGTATAAATGATAAACACGTTATTTAATGATAAAATTAAAATCCTTGTGAAAAATCTATTAGATACGCTATTTCAATATTTTTATATTTGGTACAATAATTTGTATATTCACCTACAGAAAAACCCACCCATCTGCACATATTCTTGGTGACACCATTGATGATGGTACTCCATGACCATAATTATTCAAACCAGGAGAGTGTAACTTACAACCATAACATACCAAAATTGAAAACACACATATCAGATAATTATAATCCTTTTTTCTAATACATTTCATATAAAAATTATTTACTTGATATTCATTCATCAATCAGTCTGCATGCATCAAAACCACAACATAAATTTATAAACCCTCATCTTAAAATTAAAATCAATATGGTTATATAAATAACATCCAATTTAAAAAAATTATAAAGAAAATTATATCAAAATAATATCCAGTAAAATTCAAATAATAATACCGCATAAAATAAAAGAAAACCATCGAATAAAAAATAATACTTCATGTTCTGGTATATTTTGAGATGATATAGAACCCATATTACTCTTAATGGATTCAAAATACAATTAATATAACGTATATAACATAGATATAGGCACATGACACCTCACATTCCATAGATCCCACAAGATCTCAGAATGATTTAAATCTATTCACATAGAAATATTAAAAAAATATAGATCTATGGCTTTATGTGAGAGGATGAAATTTGATTAGATAAGAACAGGGAGGGGAAAAGACTTAATAATCATTTTAAATCTCCAAATAATATTGATTAACCAAAAAATAACATCCAAATCAATGGAAATTGTCATGGTAACAGAGGGGAGGAAATGAGATCGAGGCCCTAGAAAACAGGGAAAAAATGAGGGGATTATGACATTAATAAAACATTAAATACAAATTTTTGATCAATAAATAAATGTAAAATGGATTAGAAAATAATTTTCTTTCTAGTGTGAAAGAAAATAGAAATTAAAAATGTAGTTGAGTGGTTATTTCATATGGTTAGGTAATTAGTACACCAACCACATAGTGATAATTTTTAAAGGAATCCCCCTCACACAATGGGATCATATTGTTTCAAAAACTATGCACCAACTAACCATTTCCCATATCTGTATCAACACACATTCTTATATCACTGTAATGGTTTTGAAAAACCATTATGAAAATGCAGACATGCTCTATGATTTGAAACACCATGATACACAATTTCATTGATATGATGCATCATTTATACTAACCATCATCAAACAAAGAACCTCAAAAAACACATTCAAAACACTTTTAAATAATTTGTAAAGTTCAAATACATAAATCAATCATTACATTAAATTAAAATATTAATTAAATGGGTAATGTACCTAAAAATGTTGGTGTTACAATATCGCTTATTTTGGACATTCCGTCCATGCAAAGTGGAAGTCATTATTTACTTTGGATGTGTTTGGGATAGTTCTCTAGAATCACTTTTTTCAAATTCCCATATATCATTATAATACTGACCATTATTCCATAAAAACTATAACACATAAATAATTATCCATCATATGATATTACCACTACTATACTAAATTTTCAATGAGATATGAATCAATATAAAAAATAGTTCACGATAAACATGGTCCCATGAGATAATATGGTCAGGATTAGGTTGATAATTTTTATTCGAGATACATCAAGCATGTTTTACATAGAAATGAATCATGTCTATAAATGAATTTGATATTCTCCCATCCCAACCCATTCAATTAAATAAAAGTGACTATTTTACCAATGATACAACATGAATTTTGAAAAAAAAATTCATTATCCAGTCATTGGAATTATTCTTAACAATACATGATCCCAAATATCTATTGAAGACTATAGTTTACTGCAATCTACATTTAAATTTTGAAGACTATATGTTTTCACCATTATATAAAAGATCAGTTGAATCTTCTTCATCATCAATTTTTCATGGATTGTTTTTTATGTGATTTTTTCAATAGTCCCCCTAGTGGAAACGTTTGTGATTCTAATAATATTAATTGAATGGAGCCATATTCATCATGTCTGGATAAAAATTATTATATGATATCTCCACTAATAGTGTATTCTCATATCCAAAACCACAAATATAAATCTCCCTATGTCTATGAAAGCCTGTAATGTTTGAAGAATCTTTTTGTATTTTCCATCCATTTAATAATTATTATATATTCAGACATTCAAATAATTTCTATAATATTTCAATAAGGACATCCAAAACATTGGTGCATGACTCTGTTCCAAATCATACACAATTTAAACAGGACTATTGTGCATCATGTTATCTTCATGAATGTATAGTTTTGATCACTATTCCATTATATTAGATTGATGAAATTGGGTAATTTGGGATAATTTCATGAGCTAATGAATAATATATCATATGAAGTCTTTTTCCCATAGAGTCTCGGAGAAGAGCCAAAAATATTTATCCACCTTCTACTATTTCCACATGATAATTCATAATGAATGAAATAATGAATCTATTCAACAGTGCATCACACCGACCTACTGATTGGTGAATCAAATTTTGGGAAAATCCATAACTATCATCATCATTCCTTCCACCATGAAGTTGTGCTCTAATATATTTCTACATCATCTCAATAAATGTTTGAACTAACCATGTAAAAATATAGTATTAATAGAGGACCTTTTCCTATTAGGGTAGATGAATTTTGAGTGGATTTCTAAAACACAACATAGAGTCCCCATCTAGCATTCATCCATTAGTAGTCTCCCCAATACTAATTTTTTCACTAATTATTTGATATTCTATATTATATTTCTACGTATATTTTCCATTATAAAAAAATAGGTACTACAGAAACCAGAAAGAAAACTACACCATACTCATAATTAGTAAAATATAGATTCACAGAAGGTAAACCATATATTTTCATCCATTGATCGTATCCCTATTTTCCAAATAGTTTTATGACATCATAATAATATTTTATAAAACTATATTTTCTATTTAACATGTATTCATTTTGATGAAGTTAATTTTTTGTGATAATCCATGTGGATACATTGTTCTAGAATCAAATAAATCTATGAGAAAAGGAATGTTAAGATTATATGATCAGTAAGAATCGTAAAATTGAAACTTATATCATTATAACATCGAGACAATAATTCAAGCACTATATCTTCATATTAAAACTAATGTTTTTGGTACTTTTTCTAAATCGCCAATAAATATCACCATACATAAACAACAACATGATCTCCCACCATGACAACACATCCCACCCCAGATTCTGAGGCATTATAGTGGATATTATACCACAGTATTGACTATTGAAATGTATGAAAAAAATACTATTTCTCAAGTGAATCTTATTCTATTGAAAATATTTTTATCACTCATTTACCCATTGGAATGGAAAGTAATACAATTTAAAATCTATCATTAGAGTGTAAATTCATTAAAAATTACAAAGAGAATGGTAGTAATATGATACAAATTCATCAAAACTACATATTTCAATGAAATTTTAATTATATTCCAAATATTACATCTTATATCTATTTAGGAACATAAAAATATCCACCATTAAAAATGTCGTGTCCAGGAAAATGAACCACTTGTATCCAAAATTGAATTATTCAAAACATTCCATAAAAGAACTTTTTTATGCATGAGACCCAATATTGTAAAAAAAGTATTGATCATGATTGGACTTAGAAAAATAATACACCCTAATATCATAAAAAAATACAACTACTAAAGATTCAATATTCCTATAAAAAAGTTAAGTCTTCAAAAAAATAAAAACAATAGATTCACTAATATTAAATTAGGGAATTAATACATGTTCATATTTACTACAATAACTACGGAAGAATATATTTAGAATATCATCTTTCAAAAGTCTCAGTTGGTAATAGCCATATTTTGACATCACTAGCTATGCTTTTGTTAGGTAATTCGATAATATGATGGTGAAAGCATCTCAATAAGATACAGCCCAAGAATGACATATCTATATGATTATCCAAGATGTATCGTCACATTAATTCATTATATTTTATTAAGTTAAATTTGCAGGAAAAATTCATGGTTTTTAACACAAATTAATCAACATAGGTTATTGAATGGTTTCCAATTGTTTAATAATTTTATAAGGATTATGTTGAGAGTATATTAGAGGCATTTTATTGGTGTTTTGATATAGTTATCATGTGATTAGATGACCTGATGAGAATTTATAAATAAAATTATAATTTTTTTTGTTTCAAGGGAATAGAAAAATTATTATTTTTTACAATTTATAATATTCCATGGAGTTTCATATCTAACACTCTAATATTTTAGAATATATTTCACTTTTGGAATTTTTTATATTCTTGATAAATTTCATATAATGAATCACCAATAATTAAATTAAGAGTAATATAATATAAATGAACACTAAAATTAGAGGTATGATTAGGAATGACTAACTTATGAAATATATATATATAATGTTTTTATAGAATTAATTGTTTGTTTAAATAATAATAAATACTTTTTCAAATATTAATAATGACATTTTCTGTCTGTGAAAAAGATTTCCCTAAAAAATGGGTTCTGTTTCCTTATTTATGAAATAATAATTAATAACATATTACATTTTGAGATATTTTATTTCATTAAATGAATATAAATTAAAAATTAAATATGTAAATAATATTTTTTTTATTCTTTTAATTATTTCTAAAAATAATTAATTTTATTCGAATAGGAAATATTCTTTTTATAAACCAATAATTTATTTTTTATATAATGTAGTATAAAATTCTTATAATAATGTTAGTTATTTATTATATTAGAATAACATCCCTTTAGTTTGAAAAAATATAATATATTTTTAATGAATCGATATAATACATTACATTTCTATAAGTTCCATTAATGATTAAAAACTTTTTTTCGAAACTATTTCTATTTTGTCATTGATATTAAAATTCAATCCAACCACTTGCATAAATTTATTCATGAATTTTATATTAAATAATTACAATAATGTAGTTAAATTATTGTAAATAGTTCCATTTTAGTTTTAGTAATTATGAATACTAACCATGGAAAACATTTCTCACGTCGGTAAGTGTAATATGGGTAAAATGTGGATTAAATTATAGGCCAAGCTCTACAAAAATACTTAAATCATGAATCTATACAATATTATGAGTCGTGTTATACCAATTTAATCCTAAATATGAAAATATGTAAATTAATTACTTCACTCATTTGTTATAATCATTAAATTATTAAAAAAATACAAATAAAATATGTTAGTATATTGAAATTATTTAATTCTATATATTGTAATAACAAATGAAGGACGATATGAATCGGTGTGGAATGTAATTTTGGTAATAAAAAATAATTTTAATTGTAGTAATTATTTTTTCATTTTTAGGTATGATATATTTACTATATAGTATTATCAAACCCATATATAATGTGTGTACATTGAGTAGAAATATAAAATAAAATTGTTCTTTAAAAAACAAATTTATATTAGTTTTATGAATTCATATAATCATTGAATTTAATAGGTAGTAATAATTTATAAAGGATAATAATTTTTATTATATTATAATTATATTTCTACCTCGATTCTATTGATTTAAAATAAAATAAATAGTCTGAAAATGATGTTAATGATATTTTATGATGATCAAGTTAAAAAATAAAAATAATATAGTTAAATAGTAAAAGTGAGAAGGGAAGTGGTAAAAATATTTATAAATGGATCTTATGTGTGCCCCAATTAATATTATTGGAAAATTTATTACCCATAATGGTGAAAAATATGTTATCACTTTAAAGGATAACAAGATCTATTGAAGGAGTTAAACCAAATTATACAATTTAAAATCACACAAAAACCCACATAAACTATATTGATGATGTTATTTTAAAAATAGATTCTTTTAATTAATTACATGATCATTTTGAATAATTAATCATGATAAATACATATATTATTTTTATTTGTGTAATTTCATTATTTTCTTATACTCACATATAATAGGGTAGTCACACACACACCTTCTTTACAAGATTTAATTCTTATGAATCAAAAACTACAAATCATAATACATAAAATGAATCATTACACGTTTTATAGAGTCATTGATATTCCATTAATATCATCCCAAGAAATATTATGGTGTAATAAAATGGATATCTCTCAATGAAGAGTTAATCATCTTTGAATAATTCATTCAATGTATATTTCCTTGTGTAGATCTTTTAAATATATTATATTGATTGTAAAAAATTTAGTATATAAACTGAATTGAATGCTGATGTCATTATACTGATTGGGATACCATTTTCCCTATCCATTCCATAAATGGGATGTAAAGGATTCACTCGTGCTTATGTTTGGACATCTATATCCACGTAGTCAAATTATTCATTTCCATATCCATAATTTATTGATAGTTATCATCCTAGATTAAAGGAATTTTTAATATAATAATAAAAAAATTATATTTCAATAAATATAATATCTTATAAAAAATCATAGCTTATGATCTATTATAAATGTATATCATTGATGATTTATATGTATGGATTTCCACATAAATGAAATAAAATGATTTATTTTAATTGAATATATATATTTATAGTAAAATGTAATAATTTGTGGAATATATATGATATTTTTTATAGAATTGTGATTATGGAATTGTCAAAGACAACTAATCCTATTTTTTACCCATCATTGGATATCAAGGAGGGTAGTGATATGGTGACCATTCAAATCCATCCTACAAGAGTCCATGGGTTAGAAAAAAGAACCATGGGTATAATAAACATACATATGGGAGGAATTGAACTCTATTTTAAACATATAAAAGAGAGAGAAATGTTATAAAAAGAAATATTTTTTGGGATGGATTTAGAGAAAATAAATCCTATGTGCAAACATGAAACAATATAAAAAACAAATACAACTAAAAAGGGACTATGAAAACCCAAAATAAGCTAATTGTGACTGTGATAATAAATCCAAACCAACTATTACAAATCCATTATTTGGTAATATTCATTCAAGTCTACATCCTTATACTGCAAACCTAAAACATCGACTATATATAAAAGGGATGAGTCTAACAATATACCTAGCAAGATACTACCTGGAGTCTCTCACTCAAAAATTAAATAAATATTATTAAAGTGTAATAAATAACAAGTGATGCTATCTTTTCAGCTAAAGATCCATGAAATGTTCCCAAACTCATAATTTTTTCTATCTCAAATTTCAATTCATCCATTATATCTTATAATAAGATAAACCCTATGGTACCCGTCTACTTATTTCCCAAAAGATAGATTCTCAAACCAATATCATATATGACACCCCATCTCTCTAAAGAAGTAAGACAACCTGATGAAACCTACAATAAATAATCAAAACATGAATCTCATGAATCACATTATCTAATCATCTCATACCACATATCCCTATATTTATCATATAGTTTTGGGTATCCCTGAGATCATATATGAAATGTATCACAAATCAGGTGATATACATCTACCCATCATAAATAGTACATTTAGTACGGTATATCCAGCCATCAAAAAGTATATGCTTAAAACCAAAAATAATTCATTGGATACAATATATAGATATAAATGTGATTTAAATAAATACAAGACATTATATTCCTCTATAAAAAATTATTTAAAAATTTAATTACCATTCATAACATCACAAATTAATACCAAGAGAAGAAATAGAGGCCTAAATTCATAGTCATGGGTCGATCCTCCCCACTGAGATGTTGGGGAAACACCATCCCATTTTCACCGGGTTTCAACCACCTTATCAGCATTGGTTGGGTAGAATATGAAATAAAAAATTTATATTATATAATATATCTCAAAACAACACAATGGGAATTGCATAGTCATTTATTCAACTCCAACTTCTATCACTTAGACACCCCAATATCACTTCTAATGTATAAATATCCTATTTCCACAAAATCAAATTTTAATACTTCTAATAAACTAGTTATTTTATTTTTAACATTTAACATTATGTTAGTTAATTTTTTAGCCAATAATTAACCACATTTTGAATTGTATAATAATTAAACATTAAGGTGAAATATATTCCCTATAGGAATCATCAAATTGAGTCCATGGATTCTCAAGATATTTTAAATAGATTTAACCTTAGAAAAAACCAAATATATGGGTTAAAACATTTATTTAAAATCATTAAAATTCCATAATTCTATGTACTCTAGGAAAAAATCCAATAAAAATATAAGTAAGATAAAAAAAGAACATACATTTACAACATAATGTTGTGAAAGGAAATCAAAAAAAAAAAATAAAACTAGATATATGTTCATTAAATAGATTCATTCATTAAGAATAAACTTCTGTTTCAACATATTAATTGGTATTTAAATCATCAACTCATTCCATCACCTCATATTCCATCCCCAATACAATATTGTATAAAATAGTGTATCTTGTTGTCACATGCATCATATACTACAAAAAACCTATGCATCCCCACTCATATTCCATCATTCATCCCAATCTCACAAAAAATCTTATGGAATGAATCATTTCCAATGTAAATACAAGGAAGAATGTAGTAAACAAAACCAATAGTGAAATATTTCCCTATTAACAAGGCATTCAACATTCACAGGAAAAAGATCACTGTCATCCCCTAATCTAAGGCATTCATCATTTATAATCAAATGGGTTATATCATCCCCAAAATATTATATTTTTATTCAATAGATTTTATTTAATCTAGAATTATGTGATTGATAAATCACATGTTTCAACTAATGAAATACTATGGAAATAGATACATCAACCTATAAATGTTAACTAATCATACTTTCTATCATTTTATATACATAAAAATATTAAAATAATAGAATTTTTCATTGAACATTTATTTGATAAATAATACCTTTAATAAGAATTATTAATATGTGTTCATTATCCAATTTAATTAACACATGTAATAACATATTCAATTAATCATTCATTTTGAATCATCATTTTTACAGAAAAAAATAACGGAAAAACCATATTTTGAAAAAATTAAGGTTATTTAAATCTTAATACAATAAATAAATTATTACTAACATTAAATTAATTACGAATTTCATCAATTACCTCATTTTTTAGAAATCATATCAACCTTATAAATAGTGAATTAAATAATGGAACACTATCTAGAAAACCAAGAGGTAGACCATTATCAAAGTGGAATACATCAACATGTTATCTATAAACACAAACTAATTTCATTGTCTAATCTTGTTAAATATTTATTAGGTCAGTTAGAATACATTTAAAAGGTTTAAAATAAGTCTAATAAATTATTAAACTATAAATAATTAGGAAAATAATTGAATGTCTAATGTCATCATCCAACGTTCATAAAAATAAAAATAAATAACAACACATATTATTGATCCACACTCTCGTAAAAAAACTATGATCAGAGAAATTATAATTACATTTTAACACAAAATAAAAATATAAAACTTCAATATAATTTTAGTGATCAATTTCTATAACATGTAACAAAAAATTTGGAGAAAAATGAGATCGACTAGATATTAATTACAAGAAAAAGGATCTATAACTCATGTTGGTTCACCACAAATCAATCATATGATGTAATGAATTGATAACTATTGAGAGGGGATATAATCAAACACAAATAATGATATTGGATTCCATATTTTATTTGGAATAAGTAAGATAATATTTGTTTTAGGTTGCTTGATGGTATTTATAAGAAAACTGATTTCTATAAGGCCTCAATAAAACCACTACAACAATTTATTATGATCCCCTGTTATAGGGTGTGTTATGGTGAAGACTAATAGAAAACCCAAAACTCCCTATTAGGTATATAATAATTTAAAATATTTTGAAACATCATAGTGATGATCAGGTGTTCATAGTGAAGTTACTATGGAAAAACATAACTTTCATGTCATTGTTTATCCTAAAATTATAGTATCATAAAATTATACTAGAACTCTAATTTTTTTTGATTACCTAAAGAACACCATAAAATCTCCTACAGGCTCCACCAACACCAAAAAATCACAATGTAAATGGATTTAAAGATCTTATACCTTGAATAATCTTACAATCACACAATTCAAATTCTAGATAGTTTAGAACCAAATAGTTATAGAAGTAAGATTGAAACATGGCCATCTAATAAGCCACCATTGGAGATAACATTAAAATATATTTTCACCACAAAATATAGTCCACCTCACTCCAATTATTTAAAAGAAACCAAAAAAACCAAAACATGTCTCTAAAACACTCTCCTAAGGGTGATACATATCAAACAAGTGTACATATACAAAATCAACAATGTAAAACCATACCTTAAATAATTCAATGAACAACATCCATAATGAGGCATTATAAAGAGAGAATGACTAAATAACCAATATCTCAATGAATTGAGAATATATTTGTGTCCCAATTTACCAGGTTTTCTCTTCTATGAAACCATGTCAACACAATACATGGATGATGGGAAATTTAACCCCATGAGATATCATTTCATAGATGGCTCATAACTCTATAGGTCACTCCATGACATTTTAAAAATCCTCAAAATTGTTCATGACTGATTAAATGATGTGAGGGATGTTATTAATTTAACAACATAGTTTAACCTTGTAAAAATTATTTTTATTTTTCTTGTTTATAGGGAACATGACATATTATATGCCACAACTCCAATACTAGGAAATACATTGAAATGATCAACATATATATGAGAAATATTAATTACAAGACCCACCCATCACATCCCATGACAAGGTTTTACATTATATAACACCTTATCTCTATCTTTATTCAACATGTGACTCCTCATATTATCACCATAGTACTTATGATGATCCCATGCATCTCTTAACCTTTCACGAATTACATAAACTATCATATTCATGCATTGTAAAAGATACGACCTTTGAATTTATGACTCTATAACCCCATTCTAGAACAACATACAATGGTAGTTTTAACTAAACAAATCGTAAAAAAGTTCCAAATGTATTCTTTTAAGTAAAATTGAAAATATTATGATGCCTCAGTGAAGAGCCTCTAAAATCGTGGAAACATGAATGAAAAGTGTCTTCATGTGAAAGGATAGTCCAGTTTTACTGACCATACATTTAAAGATGAAATTTGAAGCTAATGAGTAACATAGAATCAAAAAAAATAAGTGGATACGACACAAAGTAGATGTAAATTATGGTTCATTATAATATATGATCATCCATGTGATCCTGTGGAGTCTATTAATGACCTTAAAGTATTTCATCTATATAATCAATAATAAACTCAACTCCCTTCTCTCTATGTAGTGTAGTTATTTCAACAAATAATCAACAATCATCTATATGATATTGAAGCATCTAAGGGATCTATGTATACAGGTGATGGATTTTATTGAAATTTCATCCCACTTATACTAGGGGAAATTTAATGGCATGATAATGTAACTAAGAACATGGTGTTCAACCATTATCTTCTGGAAAACCATATATCATGATAAAAAATCTGAAATAGAAAGATTTACCTATGGACAATAAAAATTTCCTATCATAGGTCGATAAATATTTGACATGATAGGATGTATCTCCATTGTTGAGCAATAGGACTCATAGGGAAGCATCTCATGCATCCCAAAATTAATGAAAATCCTCTCATTAACCAATTTTCGGTGTTTTAATTACATAGAAAAATTATCAAAAGTATAAATAATGATAAATGAGTCTCTCTAGACCTACTTTTCTGAATTTTTTATCTAGGACTCCTCCATCTACTACACAAAGTATTCCTAAACATCTATTTGATGAATAAAACACATTCATAGGTCATCATCGAAATCCATATTCAGCATTAGGGGACATTTTGTCACTCACTATAATCTCAATATTCACACATGCTATCACTAATTGACTTTCAAATCATCACATTTTCCCTTTTATGGAACTACTACAAGATGATGTGGCATTTGGAGAAGTCATACCTCAAGCTCTTAGGCTGGATAAACCATCCAAATCATTTTTATATGGTTGTGCCCCCACAAAATATGGGGAAAATGATAGATACCAAATAATGATCATAGGTGGAATAATTTCTCTATTTTTTATATATCTACTGAGTCAAAAATTCAATAATATATCTCTTCCATGTCTGAACATAGTCCAAAACAACATGCGATGAATCCAATTATACATTGAATTAAACTACCTCAATAAGAAAAAATGTTAATAGAGAGTTGATCGACTTCTAAATTAGTCACTAGAAAGCATCCAAAAACATTTAAATGAATAAGAATGAATTTTAAATTTTTGTTACGTTCGTTAAAGGAGATATAACCTTATCAAAATAATCCATAAATATTCCATAATATCATAAATAATAATAAATAATTTTTACTTACATAATAATCTTCACGGATGAATAATAAATAACTTCCTTGATATTTAAATGATCCATATCTACCCCTTTGTGGTGTATAACACTCCCAATGAAATGAAATCCTATATCTCAAATCACTCTCCTCAATAAGATCCACATCATTTGGTGGGGAAGAATTACTCCCAAAAACTACACATAGATGATCTACCTTCTCTTCCATAGACATGAAGTACACCGATATGTCATTGATGATGACCATCATAGATTGACACAAAATATAAAAAACACTAAGTTTGTAGAAATAACATGCATTCATAGAGTTGTTTTTCAAAATTAAGGATATCATATAGACCTTGTAATTCCTAATATCTATAAGCTGTTATTCAGAATATCCTCTTTATTGACCAGAATCTAATGATACCCTCATTATAGATTGATCTTAGAGAAATATTTTTTTCCTTTCAGCTGATTGAATAATTAATTAGAAAATTGATCATGATAGTGTTTATTAATCCTCACATGGTTTGTGTGAGTATATTTGATACAATGATAGAAATTTCTATGTTATGTTATTCATGCACAAAACTGGTTCGACCAATGGTGACACACTCAACCAAACAAAACAAAACTACATCAGATCCGATTTATATAGTCATACCATTTATATATAATAAAAACTCATCAGATATTGATACATCAAAATAAGGGAAATTGGTGGCTATATATAAATATCAAACTCGATCTACCATTGAATGGGTAATGCCACAACCTACTCAGAAAAATCATTATTTTATTCTTCTTCAACCCTAGGAAACACCATCTGCTAAACCTCTATTGAAACCATCCCATGCTCGATTATTTGGTAAGAATTAGAGAGAATATTTTTGTAACTTGTTCTATGGTCTCTCTCAATAATGGGAATGGATGAAAATAAATTAGTATCATATATCTAATCCTTCATCTAAAAGCAATCCGCAACTTTATTTATTGAATACCACCATGTAATATCATTGATGATTTTGTCAGGATTTTTCTTTAAGCATATGTTCTCTCCAATATATATGTACTACCCCATAACTAAATCAACGTCTCTACATAAATCATATAGATAGGATCATCCTCCTACCAAAATATTTAAACCCAATAGAACTTTATTTCTTTCTACCTTATGTCTCAATTGATGGACTAGGGAAGGTGATATAAAAATTGTTTCTCTCTTAAATCTATTAAAGCATGCACTGAGATAGAAAACAAGAAAATGTTTCCAGGAATGATAATATGATTTATCAATATTGAAAATGATTCATAAAGAAGTTGACCAAGACATACTTCATGTCCCCTCTAGACCAAATGAAGACCACCTCCATACTAATTCTCTTCTCTATTAGGATGAGGAAAATTTATGGTTTATTTGCATCCTACATATTCTACTATCTGTAGATCCAAAATATGATAACATTAAAACTACATCTGTAGAATAAATTACCTCATTTGTAGAACATAACGTATTACACATTGTGTACTCTTCATTATCATAATATTTGATAACTATTAATATGATGACCTTAACATCCTCAATAAGAACTTGTATCTAATTCATGAGTATATGACTGAGAGGCACTGCCACATGGGATCAAATATAATGAGGTGTGAGGCCTACTCCCCCCGAATATCCAAATATCTTATTTTTTTTAAATTGAGGTCCATATAAAATAATTCTTTTTCTAGATAATTGGTTATGAATCCAATTTAGTGATAATCTTGTTACAAAAAATTTTATCTTCGAAACAACTATTCATTTAAAAAACATTAGCTATGATATAAAAATAAAAATTATGTCTTTCCACTAGATATCTGCAAACAATAATAATAAAATTATTTAACCAAAAATCGTCATATTGAAAATTTAGTGAATCATATCATAGAAGGGTTTCTAAAATATATCTTGAACTACGAAATTTTGGAACTCCCTTACTGAGTGGAAAATAAGTCATGACAACTAGCCTCCATCATGGTCAAAGAAATAAAATCTTCTTGGAACTATTCTTTAAACTTATCCCATAATACCTATAACTCATTGTGATACATCAGTAATTATATTTTCCACTACCACACTAATCTATTCAACATTACAAAACAAACAAGACATAGTGATAATTCTAAGAAATGATAATACTAAAGGTTGTATGAACCTCCTAAACCAGTTCTTTTTTACTGAGTCCAAAATAGAGCCCCCATATTTCTGTAAATACTATTTTTGAAACTCTCAGAGACTCCCCCTATGTGTGATTTAATCATTGAGTATGACATTATGGTAATAAAATGCAACTTCTGGGTAATAATGTTTTTTGTAAACCAGATGAGTACATTGACCGAGAGACATGCATGTAATTAAAAAAATCATTAGAGAAAATCAATCCATGAATATGGGATATGTAATATTGATTAATTAATTATTATTTTACCTTTATTCCATTTTAAACTATTCTCATGGTCTTCTAATATAAAAACTATGAATGAAAAATAATGGTGCATGATTGTATCATAGGTTTATATCCCACAACTGTTATCAATTCACTTAGTAGGCTTAACTAATATAAATTTACATGTATTAGATCATATGGGGCCATAAATAACCATGCCTCATTCTAAATCCCATTATAGTATCACTTTTTATATGTATATCATATTGTTTCCCTACAAACCCATGTAGTCTGACCTACACCAAACTCTGAACACTATTATATCTCTCAAACTGACCATTTTATAACAATCTATCACAAAAAATTCCCCCCTAAATAGTACCAGATCTATTTTACTCTCCTATATTTTTTATTTGAATTTTTTTATTGTCATATTCCTCACTTTGGATGTTAACATGATCTGGAAAATTTTTCTTAACCAACATTATTTCCTATTTGTTTGAAGTATTTTTCATTCATTTCCATTCACTTAAAAAAATTGGATATTTTTACTGATACATGAAATAAATTTACATTTTCATTTAGTTAATTTTTTTAAATTACAAATTTATAAATAAATACTTTTAATGATGAGTTTTTATTACAAGTATAGTTTTACCTTTTAAGGATGACTGTAATGAATAATATTTTATATTGTAAATGGTATAAACTGAATTCTATGGAATAATGAATAATATATTTTTTAATATTACTTTTTATGCTTTAATGGTTAATTTAAAATAATATTTTTTCTCATTATTATGGGAAATTATAGATAAAATGTTAATAAAATATGATATATCCACATTTTTTCAATTAATGGATCAAATGATCATTATAATCATTTTTATATACTTTAATATGATTCATTGATTATTACGATACACTTTATATATCATATTATGATACCATCCACTTTATTTATTTGGATATCATATGATTATGATAATATAATGTTTATTCTATGAAAAAATTCATTTTACACTCGGTTAGTAATGTTAGGATAAAATAATACTAAAACCCTTTTCTTTTCTAGAGGTTTTATATATGATTAAATTATAGTACCATTATGAAATATTATTCATTTCCATATAATTATATGTTATTAATTAATGGATGTTTAGTGATAATTTGAAACACATATTAATGTTTATTATCACTTGACATCTGTTCTTGGAATTTTATAACAATAGTATTCATTCGTTAAAGAATTGTATCTCATGAGAAAATTTCGATTTAAATGATTAGTTAATAAAATTCAGTGAGGGACATTTTATAATATGGTAGTATTCAGAATGAACATTGAGTAAGGGAATTATGGAATGGGTATTGATCATATTCAACCATGATTGTATTTCTATTGATCCATGACCAAGAAAATAATTTCATATTATTTTTTCCTTTAAAACATATATAATATGATTTTGATTTTTTCTTTTAGATCATGGTTGATTATAGATAATTTTACATACTTATTTATTTTATCATTTATGATAAATTATTATTCATAGATTCATGATTACATGTTTTTGACTATTTGGGGATGAATATCAAAACATATGATTGTTTTATCATACACATATTCTTATACAAAATTATAATTATTTATTGATATATCATTTTTAACCCATATAGATCATCTTAACTCAAATTTTATTATGATTCAGTTTTTAGGTTATTAATAATTTTTTTGATAGATATTGTTTATGATGTTTGAATTATGAGAAGAACATTGATAAAATTTTTAAAGATACCTTATATCATAATTTTTTTATTTATATATTCTATAGAGACACTAAATGTTTATGGGTCTATGGGGTATAAAATTTAGTTATGTTTTTATTATTCACTTAATGAAACAATATTTTTTTTGTGATCCTATTAGGATTATATAGTTAGTATAATAGAGGGTATTTATTATTTTTCTAGATTTTGATTTGAAAACATTGGTGAAAACTGATGGATAAACCTATTTATAGGATAAAATCGTAATATTTTATTATGGAATAGAATGTTTTTTCCCTAAATATTAATCTTTATCATGATACAAACATGTTTACGTGGCAATAGAACAGATTCATGAAGGGGTAATAAATATTGAATGGGTGGTGTGGGTATTAACACAGTCATCATTAATGCATGCAGAGTGAGTCTATAGTTGGAAAACATGTATGTCACGACCCCCACCACACATGGTCTACCCCTCTTGGGCAGGCAATGTGAGAAAAGAGATAATGAATTTCGAGACCCGCATCCATTAGGCCACGGTTTGGTGACTTGCATCGAGTGTATAATAACAAATAAATGGGAGGAATAACCATCTATGAGAATACATGTGACAAAGAGAGATAAGATAGACACTAATATACTCCAACTTATAAAATAGTATATATTAAATCCCATGTACACATGTGTAATTTCTTACCTAACTACTACAACTAAAAGGGGATAATTGCAAGTACCCCAATGAATGTAAAAACAATAGCAACCATGGTCCCTAAATAGCTCCTGCAACCCCATGACTATAGAAACAATCCTGATCTTCAACCTTCATCAAGTTACATGAAAAAACAGTTTATATATACATAGGGTGAGTATAGTAGTATACTTAGTAGGATCCTCCCTGAATCCTCTGGTTAAAAAGTAAAGAAAACATATTAAAGCACATTGAACAACAAGTGAAACTAACTCATCACATAAAAGGCATACAATGTTCCCAGCCTCACCATGGCAACTCTCACCATCTAGCACATACAAGATTATATAATATAAAAAAGAATATCAAGGGTGCCCCGCTACTACTTCCCCACTGGTTTGCCGCTTTTCCCCATAGTCACATGCCCTAAGCATCTCTCTCCAAAAATTCTCTCCCCCAGACAGTTGGGGGAAGCACCGCAACATGAACCTCATGCAACAAAACCATCACGTCGATGAATTCAAAGTAACCAGATAGTTTCTCGGAGCCACCACATCTCGCATAACATGTATCATACATCAGGTATTAAACCTCAAGCCATTATAGCTCATACATCGAGTAAGGATCCTAAAACCATCATAGCCAATACATGTTACACCTATAGTAGGCCATATAAAACTATATCCAAAATATATGTGTGCGAATAACCTCAAGCCATTATATCCCTTTACACACAGATACAGGGAAAACCACTCTTCTAACCAGCACAAGTATCTTCCAAGGGAAGAGAGTGGGGCCACAGGGCATAGTCAACCATCCATCCTCCCACCAAAATGTTGGGTAAAACACCCCCTAAGGCTCAGAATACTCAGGGTGAGATTTTCCCTAATTGACGGGGTGGAGGAGTGTATAGAAACAAAAAAATACAGAATATAATATTGCTCACAACCACACTATAGACATAATAAATTCATAGACACAACGACAACTAACATCTCTTTGAATCTGGAATTCCACTTCTAAGACTTGGTATATTATAAGCACACAACCATTTAAAGAGCATAAATACATTACTTCATTGATTTTTTATTAGTTTCACTTTATGTTAATTAATTATTTGATCATTAATTAACCATTTACAATTCCACATTACATTTCACTACCATCACACCCAAAAATCAGTGTTCCTTCAAATCGAAACCTCAGCATTACGCCCCAACTGCCTCCAACCCCATGGGTTAGCCTAATTTATACAATTATTTATTTATAGCATTACATTACCATATTCCCAATAATTCTACAAAAACAGCCAAGATAATATACACAAGGGGCTTAAAAAGGTGAGTAGATAAACTACCCATCGAGTCTTCGCCGCCTAGCAAGAATGTAGACCCATCCTCCCTTATGAAGCAAAAAACAAAAAGCATGTGGCATACCCCGCACATCTTTGAAACTTTTGGAAGGAGGGTAAGAAAAACTATCTGCCTTAAGTATTGGGGATAGTAAAGAAGATAACAACCAACAAGATCAACAAGAATTCAAACATTCACATCCAACTACTTCCATCATCCCTTGTGTCCTCCCAGACACCCACATGCATAAACTGATGCATCTCGCCACTCTAGGCATCAACTTCCCCCACAACCAATAGGCCTCCCTACCCCCACATATCACAACATCCATCCAAACTCACATTAGATTACAAATATTAGGAAAACAATCATCATATCAATTGGGATATTTTCCCTTAAACAAATAAGAGGGAAACTCATAACCCTATATAGAATTATATTTTATCAAAGAATCAGTTCTTTAATCCATATTTAATTAAAAAATTTATTATTCGTATGTTCTAACATCGAGAAACCTAAACCATAAGCTATCTCAAATTGATTAATCTTGTTTACTACATCAATTTGATTAACATCAAATTACAACAACAACCATCAAATTCATTCACATGCCTCTTTATATTTATCCAATCTAATATCAATTAATTCCGGCTCTACGTTCTTTAGCAATTGCTTTCAAAAATGATAATCCACACAAAGATATCATAGATATCACACTATCTAGAACATCAAGAGGAAGTAACATATGATCAATATCAATTAATTTATCTGGTTCAAATATTTATTATATCAATTTCATTGTGATCCAGTGGGTTAAAACATGATAAATCTTTAATTTAATCTAATTGAGAAGAGATGAAATGAATCCCCTACCTGAAATGGATCTTGATGTTAATTATACGAGAACGAGCCACACAACAGTTTACGATCCCCCGTGAAAATTGTATCCACCCAAGGATGTAGAGAAATAACAACACCGGTCAACACCCAAGAAAATCCCAATATGAATATCGATATAGAATTATATAAAAGGACAACAAGAAACAAGAGGAGACGAACCCAAAATATTTGTGATATATCATACCTTATATCAAAAATTTATCAATACATCTTGGTTGCATCAAAATAGAGGGAAACCAATCCATAGAGAAATGTTTGACTACAAAAATCCTACTATATGGAATGAATGGTTTGATCATATCACAACTGAGAACAAGGATGAAGATCTTGGGATTAAGTTATATAATCCCTTTAGAAGATTTAACAGAGCAAATATTTTAAATATGTTGGATTTTCCATTAAAATAGGATCATATTAAACCACACAGTTTGACCAAGTAAAAGCATCCCAAGCCTTAAGAAAAATTCATATAGGAGTTAAGTTCATTGAATCGACCATAGAGTCCTCAAAACATGTTTTTAAATGAATTTTATGTCAAAGGAAACATCAAATGTGAGAAACTGTAGGAATCTAGAAACACTATTCACAGACTCAAAAATTGGAAAAGAAAAAACACTATTTATGAACATCACCGTTGAAACCTCAGCATTGGAACCTCACCATTCTGGAAACAATGTTCATGAACCTCACCGTTGGAACCTCAATTTTGGAACCTCACCATTCTGGAAACACTTTTCATGAACCTCACCATTGGAACCTCACTATTCTAGATACACTATTCTTGAACCTCACCATTGGAACCTCACCATTCATGAAACACTATTCATGAACTCAAAATTTGGAAAATGAAAGAGGCTACCGTTGAAGCCTCATCATTCTGGAAACACTATTTATGAACTTGAAATTTGGCAAATTAAAGAGGCTACTGTTGGAACCTCACTATTTTACTATTCAATTAAGTAAACTGGTGACATTGTTCACATATGGTTACTATAACACTATTCACATCAGGATACCATTTCTCTATTCACCTAAGGATACTGATGAAACTATTCAAATAAGGCTACCATTGCACTGTACACCAATGGCTACCATTGAATGTGTTCACATAAGGCTATTGTTGCACTGTTCACCAAAGGCTACCAATGACACTATTGAAGGAACTATAAATTTGGAAATCTTTTGGGGATAAGTCAACATGACCTCCCGAAACACCTTAGACACCAGATTTTCACAATGTTATAGACTAGTGATGTTAGAGACATTACATCAGATACCTCCCAAAACATTTTTGTCCTCAAAAATTAAAAACCTACATAAAAGGGAACAAAAAATAAGTCTGAACAACCACCCATAGAGATACCTCTCAAAACAGAGAAAAACACAAGAAACAACCAAAGAAAACAATCTCATAAACACAAAAGGTCTATAACCACAAAGGGGGCATCGTAACAAGAAAATATTTAAACATAAAAAAACTCTAAGTAATAAGCACGTATATGTGACTCACATTCCTAGGTACTCTCCTCCATGACATTGTGATTCCCCAACACACAAACCAATGTGATAGAACACCCAATCAACACCTTCTCTTTACGGACTTGGATCTCCATAGTTCATTCTTCAATGGTCGAATCATCATCAAAATTGATCTCTCCCCAATTGATGACACAAGAGTCATCTTAAAGATAACCACAGAGTTGGGAAAATTTATCAACACTGTGCATCCAGCTCATCTATGGGGGGAGTAATTCTCGGTAAGCCATATCTCCAACATGAGATAACACCTCGAATGGCACAAAAAAACTGGGGAGAAAGCTTACTCCCATTACCAAACTGTCACATCCCATGATGGGGAGTCACCTTCAAAAACATGTTATCCCCAACATCAAACTCTATGGGCCTTCTACTTTGATCGTTATATGATTTATGATGATCCTGTGATGTACTTCTCATCTCAGGAATCACTCGAAAAATCAATGTTGTATTCTGCACGAGTTCTAATCCAAGAATTTCTAACACTACGACCCTAGTCCAGCACAATGGAGAATAGAAATACCGGACATACAATGCTTCAAATGGTTCCATACTAATGGTGGAGTGAAAATTACTGTTGTATGAAATATCTACCAAGGGTATGTGCCTCATCCACGAACCTCCAAAATCCTAGAAACTAGAGTTTAACATGTCTTCAAGAGTCTAGATGGTCTGCTCTGTCTGACCATTTGTCTGAGGATGAAAAACAGTGATAAGGCATAGTTAAGGACCAAAATCATGCTGGAGACCTCTCCACACCCTATAGTTAAACTGAGGATCGTGATCGGAAATGATTGTCCTAGAACTCCAAGAAGTCTCACCACCTCCAGATACAATGTTGAAAAAACATCCACTAAGCAGGACTCCTTGATTGCTATTAAGTGGGATGATATTGTAAAATAAACACCACCACCCAAATAGAAACATGCCCTCTCTGAGATTGAGGTAAACTAGTAGAAAATTACATTGACATGTCATCCCACTTCCACTAAGGAACATCTAACAGAAGGAGAAGACCACATGGTACTTGGTGTTTAGCCTTGACCTTCTGGAAGACCAAACATCGAGACACAAACTCCACAACCACATGCATCATCCCAGGCCACCAAAATTTGCTATTCAATCCTCAATACATCTTTGTCATGCATGAATGCACCGATAATGGAGAACTATGGAACTCTCATAAAACTATCTCATGCATCGTCAAAAAATCAAAAATCATTCCGTGATACATAAGTGTGTGTTGTTAATCCTATTAGAAACAATCAAGGGCGTAACCATAAATACTCGATCTCTCCAGACCTCCACCTCTAGATCCCCCAATAGGGACTCTTCCAACTACTGCACTAGAGGTGACTGCACCATCATCGGTAAAAGATAACCTATATCCCCCAACTTATCCCATACATAGATGTACTGATGACAGTTCTTACATTACTCTCCAAGGGTCACCAGATACATGAATTTCATCACTACCTGACATCTGACTCAGCACCTCAGCTACAATATTCCACTTTCCTGGTGTATAAAATATTTCAAAGTTGTATTCCTAAAAGAACTCCATCCACCGATGTTTTTGTAAGATCAAGTTACACTGGGAGAAACCATAACTCAAACACTTTTTATCGGTGAAAACCAAAAATCGCTCGCTAATGAGGTAATTTCTAAAAATCTTCGGAAAAACACCATGGTCGCCAACTCAAGATCGTGTGTGGAATAGTTATGTTCATGGGGATGATACAGTCGAGACACATAAGAAAAAACTTATCTCTGCTGTATTAGAACACAACCTAACCCTAGATGTAAAGAATCACATAAATAATCAAAATGAAGTCCCTCTGCTAGAAGAAAACTAACTGGAGAACTTACTAACTTTTCTATTAGATACTCAAGAGCTTCCTAACACTGATAAGTCCATATAAATTCCTGATCCTTCCTAGTCAAAACCATTAGAGGAGTCACAACTCTAGATAAATAGGATATGAACCTCCTTTAGTATCCTGTGAGACCATGGAAACTTCTCACCTATGGCTATGCCTTGGGGGATACCCAATACACCATTACTTTCATCTATGATGGATCTACAACTATGTTATACTGGGACCCAACATTCCCAATGAAACGGACATCTTGAGCCCAAAACTCACACTTCCACCACATCCCAAACATATGATGTTAATGAAGAAATCAAAAAATGGCATGTAGATACTTTTCTTAATCCTCCCCAGACGTGGTGTACACAAAGATTTTATTGATGAAAACCACCACGAATTTCTCTAGGAACTCATGGAAAACAATGTTTATCAATCGCATGAACACAGCTGGAGTATTCTTCACACCAAACGAAATTATAACTAACTCATAATTCTAATGACTACAATAGAAAGCGGTATTTGAGATATAATCATCCTAGACACGCATATGATGATATCATGACCACTATTCTATCTTTGAGAACCAAATTTCACCTTTCCATTGTTCAAATAAATCATCAATACATGGAAGAGGATAGCAATTCTTCACTTTCACTTTGTTTATGTGATAATAATCGACACTGAACTGAAAATTTCCTTCAGAATTCATCACAAATAAAACGGGTGCACCAAACGGTGACACACTCAGCCGAACAAAACAGCACTATAACAGACCATAAAGATGTATACGTATCACTCAAAACTCAGATGGGGCCATCTAATATGGATACATAGAGATAAGAGATGATCATGTTTATAGATTGATCCCAAACTAGATCTCTAGTTGTGGGGGTAATGCTACAACCACTTCCAGAAAGTCGTCAGGGTACCCTTCTATGACCACAGTAAATGAAAACTATTGATCCTCTAAATATGTCAAGATCAGCTCATCCATCTTGGTTGAGATGGACAAAACAGAACTCTGACGGATCTGAGGGTATTGCTCACCAAAAAACATTAATAGCTCTGCATCTTCATGGAAGAACACAACATGCCTCCCGAATCAATACATGGTAGCATGCACTGAATACAACCAATATATACTGAAGATGACATCACATGGTTTTGTTCTTAAACATAAGAAATATCCCCAAGAGTGGTGCTACCCCGACACTAGCTCACCATCACTCCATACATTAAACAAGTCAAATCGACCTCCAAATGGCAGAGTCAATGCCATGGGCACTAGAAGCCTCTCTACCTCAGGTCCAAAAAAATGTACAGGGGTAGTTGATATGAATTATTGTGTCTCTCTTAAATCAAACAAGGCATACAATATTGTAAAAAATGAGAAGAGGGTTCTTGAACATCATATGGCTCTCCTGGAGCTGGTAACACTAAATCATGAAGCTGACCATGACCTCCTCCATGTCACCTCTGACTTAGATGACGACAACCACCACCGTCACACTTTACTCTCTAAGGATGGGGAGCATCACAGAGATATCCTTTGCCTACACCATCTACCCTCTACAGATCCAAAGCTGATGCAACCTACTACTGATGTGTCGGCTGGAACTACATTAATGGAGGAACCTTGAGTGCAAAACATAGTACACGATGACTATTCTGAATGGTCGAGAACTCTCGCTCATGAAGACTTCGACCAAAATATGAAAAAAAAACACTTGATCCTTTGCTATAGGCCTGAAATATGTTGCCTATAGAGAAACGAGATACAGAGGATTGGGACATACCGTTAGCTAAATGGAAATAATTATTCCCAAAAAACTAGGAACCTCGTACCATAGCTCTGCTTTATGAGGAATCATAACGAATACCCTCTCGTGATGATCCAGTTCTAGACAAATCCCTCTAGAAAACTTCTTCCCTTTCCAGCAACTCAATATATGCCTTAAGCATAAATGGGATGATGTGGAACTGGATATCTGGATGCAAAGCCTCCTTGAAATTCCTCACCGTAGCCTCCTCCTCTGGAAATGGGTCCAACACATATCATAAAAGAATCCTAAAATGGATTCCAAACATTCGCACATTGGAGATCCCCTATTGAAGGGTAAGAAGCTCCTAGCGACTGGATGCCATCGTAGTCGAACAAAGAAACTCGACTCTAAACATTTCTCAGAAATCATCCCATGAGATAGGTGACTCATCCTGATCCCCTGTGAATAAGATCTGACACTTCCTCGCTGCTCCACACAACATCGTCACAACCAAAGACACCCAGTCCTCCTTCCATGAAAAGAATTAACTAAAGCCTATGTTTACATCCTCCAACTAGTAATCCATGACTACAACTGAAATGGAGCCCTTGTACATCTGTAGACTCTTGAACATAAACTCCTAGAGTGTCCTCCCCCCCCCTTTTTTTGTTCTTCAACCACTACCCTGCAGCGATCATCTGCCACAACCTGCATGACATCTTCTATCCGATCCTGACGAGGAGGTCAACTTGGAGACCTACCTATAAAATAACAAATAGTTAGATCTCTTAAACATAGAATAATTAAGACTCAATATTAATTAATTAATTTTTTTCTTTTATTCATTTAAGGTTACCCCATCTGATGTTCTACCAATTCATACATTGGCACAAGAATTAATGATGCAGGATCCATTCCTAGGTGTTTACCATGTAACTAGAATATCCTCTTTTAGTAGCCGTTATAAACATAAAGGTCCAAACATTAGATCATAGGGGGCCTTAACAAATATGTCTTAGCATATGTACAATGTTTACATTACTTTCTAAACTTTTCTAATATTTTTGTCCTACCAATCCATGCAACCTCACCAGTGCCTAACTCCTAACTCAATCCTATCTCCCAACCAGTCTTTTGATATCTCTCTTCCATGATCCCCTCCCCACAAGGTGTACCCCTCATGGGGAAAAATGAGAGAAGGGAGATAATGACCCCTGAGTCCCTCCATCAACAGTCCTCGAGTTGGGGACTAGCTTTGAGGGTATAGTAAACACACAGATTGGAGGCATCACGCTCTCATAGAACAAATGCGAAAGGGATAGATAAGATAGACACCAAACAACTCCATCTCATACAACAATATAAATGAAATCCCAATTACAAATATGTATTGTCATGACAAAATAATACAACTGAAAGGGGAAAACTGCAAGTACCCAAAAGAATGTAAAAAAACAGTAACCACGAACCCCAAAAAGCTCATGTTACCCCATACTAGTAGAAACCATCGTGATCTCATAGCTACTCCATGTGACCAAAAAATAGTTTATATATACATAGAGTGAGTATAACAACATACTCAGTAGGATTTTCCCCAAATCCTCTCATTTAGAAGTAAATAAAACATGCTAAAGCATAGTGAACAACATGTGAAACTAACTCGTCACCAAAAAAGGAAAACTATGTCACCATCCTCACAATGGATACTCTCACCAATTAACACATACAAGATTATATAATATAACAAATACTATCAAGGAAATCCTGGTACTTCTTCCCCACTAGTTTTTCGATTTTCCCCATATTCACACGTCATTAACATCTCTCTCCAAAAAGACTGGCCCACAAACACCTGGACGATACACCACAACATGAACATCGTGTAACAAAACCACCACATCCATGTAATAAATGTTACTAGATAGTTTCTGGGATCCACCACAGCTCACATAATTTGTATCATACGTTGGGTATTAAATCTCAAGCTATTATTTCCCATACACCGAGTAAGGATCCTCAGGCCATCATATCATATACATGTTACACATAATGTAGTACATAGGATACTATATCCATAATATATGTTTGTGAATAACCTCAAGACATTACATAAATCTACAAACATATATGGGTAAAACTAACTGTTGTTCCTACCAGCAAAATTAACTACTCAGAGAAGATTGCATGGCTAAAGGGGTAGTCAGCCATCCATTCTCCCACTTGAGTGATGGGGAAAACACACCCGAGGGCTCATAATCCACAGGGTGTTAGTTACCTTAATTGATGGGGTGGAATAGCATATAGAAACACAAAATGTATAGAATATAAAATACCTTAAAACCACACTATGGGTATAACCTCATCTTAGACTCAACTAAATATATCATCTCTCAGACTCCCAGATTCCACTTCTAAGACTATGTATTATATAATCACATAATCATTTATAGAGATTAATTACATTACATCAATCAATTTTTATCAGTTTCACTGTATCATTATTAATTAATTAAACATTAATTAACCATTAACTATACCACATTATATTTCTTTAGAATCAAACCCAACATTCAATGTTCCGTCAAATTACATCATCGGCATTGCGCCCAAACAAGCTCCAACCCCGCAGGTTAACATCATTTATTTATTTATTTATTTACAGTATTACATTACTATATTCCCAGGAATTCTAGAAAAACATTCTAAGCTACAATACACAGCGGGATCAACACGGTTAGTATATGAAATACTCGTCAAGTATTTTCTTCCTCGTAAGAGAATAGACACATCCTCCATTAGGAAGCTAAACACGGAATTCGCATGGCATACTCTGCTCATCTTCCCCACTTTTGGAAGGAGGGTAAGAAAAAACAGTTTCCTTGAGTAGTGGGGAATGTAAATAAGATAACAACAAAATCTATTAGTAAGAATCCAAACATTCATATCCAACCGGTCCCATCATACCCAATGTCTCCCCAAACACCCACATGCATAAACCGATGCATATCACTACTCTATGGTTCAACTACTACCACAACCTGTAGGCCTCCCCTCCCCCACATATCACAAAAACCATCCAGGATCAAATCACAACATATGTAGTATAAAAAATGATCATATCAATTGGTCCCTTGGTCCTTAAACAAGCAAGATGGTAACTCAGAACCCTACAAGGAATTATCTTTTATCAAAAAACTAGTTCTTTAATCAGTCTTTAATTTTGTGCTTTATTATTCATATGTTCCAACTTCAAGAAACCTTAATTATAATCCATCACAAATTCATTACTCATTTTTACTACATCAATTTGATTAAAATCAAATTACCAAAAACCAATCAAATTCATTCAAATTCCTCATTATCTTTAGCTGTACAATTATCAATTAATTCCGTAATTATGTTCTTTTCTAAATTCATCAAGAACTAATAGCTAAAAAATGAAATCATTGATATCACACTATCTAAAAAATCTATATTCAATAACATATAATCAATATCAATTTATTAATCCAGTTTAAATATTTATTATGTCAATTCCATTTTGATCTAGTTGGATAAAACTTGTAAACTCTACAATTTCACAAAAAAAGAGAATCAATGACTCCTACAACTCAAATGGTGCTTGATATTCGTTATAAAATAACGAGCCACAAATCAAGTTATGATCTCCTCCCCCCATGACCATTGTATCCACCCGAGGATGTCGAGACACCACCACACTGGTAAATACCCATGAAAATTCCATTAGAAACATGGATATATAATTTAATAAATGTAAAAGGGGAAACATGAGGAGATGAACCCACAATAAGGGTGATAGATCATACAATATATCGAATATTGATCGATACTACTTGGTTACATCAAAATAGATGGGATCCAATCCACGGAAGAAAGATTGACTGCACAAATCCAAATAGATGGAATGAAAGGATTGAGTTTCTCATAGGTAAGAACAAGGTGGAAGAACTAGGGAGGAATATATATCATCCCTTTAAAATATATAATGGAGAAGCAGTTTAAGATGTGTTGGATTCTCCATTAAAATTGGATTGCATTAAAAAACGTCGTTTGACCAAGTAAAAGCATCCCGAGCCTTATGAAAAATTAATTTATGAGTTATGGCCTTTGAATCGGCCTTAGAGACATTAAAACAAGGCTTTAAATTCAATTTATGTCAAAGGAGACATCAAAGGGGTGAAACTGTAAGATGATTGAAACATTGTTCACAAAATCGAAATTCAAAAAAGGAAGAACACGGTTCATAAACGTTGCCAATGAAACCTCGCCATTGGAACCTCACTATTATGAAAACAGTGTTCCTGAACCTCACTATTAAAACCTCAACATTAGAACCTCACCGTTCTGAAAAAACTATTCCTAAACATCACCATTGAAACCTCACCATTAGAACCTCACTGTTCAAGAAATACTATTCAGGAACCACACTTTTGGAACATCACCATTCAAGAAACACTGTTCATGAACTTCACTATTGAAACCTCACCATTGGAACCTCACAGTAATTGAAACTCTATTCATGAACCTCACCATTGAAACCTGACCCGTTGGAACCTCACCGTTCTGGAAACACTATTCATGAACAATGCTTTTGAAACATAACTATTGGAACCTCAATGTTTGGGAAAAAGTATTTTTGAACCTCACTGTTGAAACCACTCTTTTGGAACCTCATTGTTCTAGAAACAATGTTCATGAACTCAAAATTTGGAAAAGGAAAGAGACTACAGTTGGAACCTCACCATTCTAGAAACACTATACATGAACTTGAAATTTGGAAAAGGACAGGGGATACCATTGGAACCTCGCTATTTTGGAAACACTGTTCATGAACATGAAATTTGCCAAAGGAAAGAGGCTACCATTGAATCCTCACTATTGCACTATTCACACAAGCCTACAGATGACACTGTTCACATAAGTCCACCATTGCACTGTTCCCCTAATTCTACTGATGAAACTATTCATAGAATTGGAAATTTGGAAATGTGTTGGGGATAATTCACCTTGACATCCCAAAACACCTCAGACTCTAAATTGTCCCAAAAGAATGGACCACAAACGTCCAAACCATTACATTGTTAAAAACTCGTAATGGATTTTTATGGGTTAGTTTACATTTTCATTAAAACAAATTATGGGGTATTTAAAGAGATAATAAAAATGAATGACCAAGATAGTAATATGGTGTCATATTATAAAAAAGGTTGTTTCATGATATAGACATCATGTGGAATAATTTTTTTATCACACAATTACTCACTATGATTATTATTGACCACACTATGATTTTTTTAATTAATCACATGAATTAGGTGTAATCATGATAACACTGAACATCAAATGTGATGAAATGATTATCCTAATGTGAAAAAATTAGTTATTAGAACTAATGTGAGTTCATGATATTTCTGTATACCAGAGACCTTTCCAAGAAAATCAATATCCCTTTATTAGCAAAAAAAAATCACAAGTTTGAAAGAAGAAGATTTAAAAAACATCCATCCTGAAAAAATAATGTAGGTCATCTGGGACATGATCAACCTAAAGAAAATCCTTACTATTAACGCCTTTGTTGGAATTCCCATCCGCTAATGCATTTTCCTCCTTATAAGCATGAGTAACAATTTGGTCTCTTGAGTATAGATATTTTAGACATCTAGTATAGAAATTAGTGAATTTCCAAGAATGATGAAAATCCCCAGTTCAAATAGTAGAGACTACAATAGTGGAGTCACATTCAATCCAATTCTAGTAACAACCCCACCATCCAGCGTGCTCAACAAAAATTATAACACCAACCATTTCTGCTTCAAGAGTTTAAGCAATAATGCATGATCCATAAATGCAGCAATGAACATTTCCCTGATAGTCCCTAAAGAAAACACCAAAGCTAGGGGGACACAGTTTTCAACTTGAAGCACCATCAAAGTAGACTTAAATCCATTCATGAAAAGGGGCCTACCAAATTACTTCCATTGTACCATGTGGACGACAAAATATTCCATTCACCCAAATCTGATTAAGCTTATATCAATCATGAATTGAGTTTGGGAAAAACTCATCTTTCAATGTTTCAATCTCTTGGATAGATGTGAGAATCCCTGCAAGAGCAGCACCAAATAGAATACATTTCAAGTCATGTCTGATCTTATTTATTTTTGTTTATATCATATGAATAGCCTCCACTACAGTAACCTAAAAAAGATTCAGGAGTTGTGGTGACAAGTGAAAAGAGCTCCATCTCTTTATGAGATCTCCAATTGAGTTGAAAAAAGGAAAAGGAACTTCAATTTTAAAACAAAAATCTTTCCATATTTCAGAAGCTGCAACACTACTTAGAAAATGGTTTTCCACATCCTCCATACATTGAATGCACAAAACACAAATGAATGAAATAGAAATTCCACATACCTACATAAATTCATCAGTTGGTATTTTTTGTGAGCCCACATCCATGAATGAATAGTCAAGGATGGACTTAAAAACATTCTCCACTGGTTACCAATCCATTTCATGTCAATTGAACAACCAATAGAGTGATTATAAAATATTTTGGAGGTGATAATTCCATTGGCAACATGCACCCAGTCTCAAAAAACACCCCTAGGGGATCAACAATATTCATCCACAATGGAGGTGATATAATATGGAATATTATCAATGTGACCAATTGATCCTTGATGGAAAAATCAATATCCATGTTTGAATCCCTTTCCAGGACAAATTAAATCAGATGATCTCCAGTCCAATTGGATTTCCATAAATTAAGATATGAACACTTTGAAATGAACCACTGAGAGTCAATATCATGTTTTTAAAAAATAATCTTGAAGGTGGGCCACATCAAAGAGTTGACATAATTAAAATTATCTATCTTAATCTTGTGAATAAACCTGTCCTGAAGAAAACCAGTTGCCTCATATTGAATTTTCATAAGCTCCATATAAAGTTGGACTACAAAGAGTTATTGAAACCCAATTGATTCTTGAGGCCCAAGCCCCCCACAACATGTAACTTGCAAACATAATTTCAAGGAACAGTTGCCATCCTCCTTTCTGAAATACTGCCACTCCAAATAAAATTTTTAATATAAGTATATATGCCATTGATTAAAGAAATCATCCAGTTATACACCATAAAAAAATATGAATGTTTGGAGATGATGGTTGATTTCACCCGGAATACCCTACCAACCATGGATAAATATTTTCCCTTCCATGTGGAATGTTGTCTTTCAATCATGCTAAGAATGCTAGAGATATAAAAAACCTTTAGTCTCCCCCAGAACATGGGAACTCCAAAAAAGGAGAAGGGTTTATGTATCTTTTGAATTCCCAATTCTCTAATGTTATCATTTTTACTAATCGATGAGAATCCACATCCAAAGAAAACAATTGACTTGATCCAACTAATCACTTTTCCCGAAACCAATTCATAGTGAAAACGGGATCTATTTATATTATTGATATTTCCCTTACCCCCTTGTGTGAAAATGTTGAAATCATCAGTATATAGATGATGGGAGGGAGAAACAACCTCCGTTCCAACAAGAATAGACTTCAGTTTACCATTTCCAGACATGGTGAAAAGAATCCTGCTAAAATATTCCTCCACAATTGAAAAAAGGTTTAATGAGAAGGGATCAACCTGACTAACACCCCTCAAACAATCAAAATATACATCAGGGGATCCATTTATAAGGACTGATATATGAGCAAAACTTAATATGGTTTTGAACAATGTATCAAAAATATCATCAAACCCATACATGATAAGGATCTTGCAGGTGAAACCCCAATCCATTATATCAAATGCATTCTTAACATCCAATTTGAGAGAAATACTACCACTTCTGAGGGGTTTTCGAAAAATATTAACACATTACAAGGTAGTGATAAGACAATCCTATATTAATATTCCATTGATGAATCCAAACTGATTTGTAGAAAAAAATCATGCAATGATAGAAAGTCTTTTAGAAAGGATTTTGCAAATGACTTTGTAAACTGTGTTAACCAGAGAAACTTTCCTGAATAGATGAATTTCATTAGCATTCTACTCTTTCAATATAAGAGATAGAAATTGAGAATTCAAACCTCTAAGAAGAGATCCACCTCAAAAAAAGTTAAAAACTGACCTGCAAACATCATTACTAATGAGATCCCAAAAAGTTTGAAAGAAGACGTTACCAAAACCATTTGGTCAAGGTGAGATATCAGGTTTGAGGCCAAGTGAAACCTCCTTAATCACTGTGTCAAGAGGTACAATAGTGAGAGAGGAGTTGTCACCTTGATTCTCCATTCTTGGAATCACCCCATCTACAGAATCAATCTTGGATTGGGGGCCGTTAAAGAGATCCTCAAAATAGGATGTGTCATACTCTCATAGATCCACTCAATTTTGAATGAGGCTATCCCCATTAGTAATCAATGAAATATGGTTGGAGACGTTCCTCATATTTTTAAGGGAATTTATGAATTTTGTGTTTCTGTCACCTTCCTTTAACCACATGGCTCTAATGGAGTCCCTTTGAAATGAATATTTCATGTCAAGTAGACTGATCAGTTTAAGGGAGAACTCGATTTACATTTTAATTCCATCTGAGAAATCACTATTTGTGTTATTATCTTTATCCTTTTAAAGAGAATCATCCAGAGTAGAGATATCAGAGTCAAAGGAGCTGAATCAATCTTTACTCCCCACGCTTATGTTCCTCATTTTGATTATGAGATTACTGATACAGGAAAAGGTATCATCCTTACAATTAATACAGCTTTAGGTGATATGAAAAATGGTGTTGAATTTAGGATGAGAGACCCAAAATTGGTTGAACCTGAAAGGAAAAGCTGGTGTGGGTTCCTTTACACTAAGATCCACCAAGATGGGATGAAGATCAGAATTGAGTCTGGACAAAGTTGAGCATGATATGGTACCCCATGAATCTAGAGAGGCCCCATTAACAAAGGCCCTATCAATATTACTATCCCAAAAGTTGTTCTAGTGACTCCTATACCAGGTATATACGACACCTACAAGATTAATCTCAATTAAATCATTCTCATCTATATATAATATGAATTTCATGGATGATATTGAGTTTCTTTCCTCTCCCATTTTTTCATCTACATTCAAAATTGAATTGATGTCCTCCAATATTAACCAAGGACTAGATATGGTAGATTTAAGAAAAGCTATATCCATATACATATTCATGCGATCTTGATAACTGTTATAGGCATAAATGAAGGAGCATGTAAACTGGAAATCAAGATAGGAGACAGAGAATGAGACATGCTAATCACTTTACATAACCATGGAAGTATTGCCTGTTTTATTATGGGACATCACCCATGGACTCTTGATATATGTTAAACACCTATTGAAGTCAAAAATATGGGACCCCAGATTCTCTAATTTAACAATAGAAGGGGAGAAGAGTTTTTGTGCCTCAGACAGAACAATAGGGATTGGTTTGTGCTGTTGAATAAATAAATGAATGGATCAACAAGTCCTTATGTTATCGAGACCCTGACAATTATATAATATATTCTTTTTTCAATATGGAGTCGGGTTTTGAACCCCTAATATTAATACCTCTCTTTTTTTGGTGGTCTTCCCGCCTTCTTCTTGGGAGGTGGAGACAACTGATCACTAATATTTGCATTACTAGACTGGGTGCCCTTCCAATTGGATTTAGGATTAAACAGACATGTCCGGGTATCATGATTTGAGATACTGATGGAGGCACTATATCATTTTTCATGCCTTGGCCTGCTCCCATGCAGTATTATTGAAACATCCTGCTCCATTGTAATGGAGCGAACAACTCCCTGTATCTGACAAGTGAAGGATTGATCTCCCTAGGTCTAAGATAACTCCATGGATGCATTGGGAGGCTTTGATTCCTCATACCTTAGTCTGATGTCATTGAAATTGGTTTTAACCACATTCCCCATTGAAATGGGATAGCCTCCCTATATCTGGCTAGTGATGTACAGTTATGCCTGGGACCCAGAAAACTCTATTGAGGCATTAAGAGGCTAGGATTTCTCATGCCCTGATCTTTTGTCATGCAAACTGGATGTATCAACTTTCCCCATTAGAAGGGAATAATCAACTCCATGTATCTGAGCCCCTGATGTACTATATAAATTTATAGGAATCATACTGTCTGATGGAATATTATTACAAGATGCTAAACCTATCATGACGTCTTCCAGATTTGAGGTGCTGATCATATAATCAATATTTGAATTAACATTATCCCTCATTGACCAAACAAGTTCATTGCTGTCATTATATAACTCTATAGAAATTATTTTTTCATTATTTTATTACCTCAAAATTATATTTATTTCATAATATTATTTTACATATTTTTTATGAAATTAATAAAACCAATGATATGATTATTTTGATATTATCTTATACTGATGTTTTAAATTTTTTTAATGGAAAAATTGTTTTCTAGCCAAATGGTGAAAAATAATAATTTTTAAAACTATCATTTCATTTCATTAATGAAATAATATTAAATTACAATATTTTTTTGAATTTTTTATTGATATCATATTTTGAAAATATAATTATTGTTATATAACATAATTTCATAGTTATGAATGTTATTATTTATATTTACAGAATTTTATTATTATGGTTAAAAAGTCATTTCTCTAAAAAAATAATTTCAATTGAGATGAATAAATAAATATTAAATATTTATTTTCTCCACATGTTGAAATGTAATTATGAAAAATATATTCAATACATAGAATAATTTGATTAAAATTTTATAATATGATCCCTTTTAGTTTTACTCATTATGAATAGAAAATGTGCTAAATATTTGACATCATAGTAAAAGTAAAATGTGTAATAATAATTTAAAACAATTATAAAAGGCCCAAAATATCGATAACACATTACATTATATTATTGGATGAGTTGTTTTAGGTCAAATAAAATATAGATACAAATATATGGAATTTTCTACGCACCTTCCTTTGATTATAAATGTTTTATTAATTTAAAAAAGGATGAGTAAATAATGTCATTTCCATTATATTTTTTTTTCTATTGTGTGGAATCATATGGATATGAAAAGTTATGCATGAATATAAATGGTTATTTTTAACATAAATAAATTATTTTAACATATTATTTTTTAAAATTTTCATTGATGATACAATTTCCTTAAACTCTTACGTAATGTCGATACAATAACTATGATAGTACTAAGAAATTGCAGTTATTTATTTTATAAACAAGAAAATTAATATTTTTTGGTGGATTTTTATTATTCCAATATTTTAATGGGTCATTATAATTTCTAAATTATGGTAAATGTGTTTAATTAAAATTCCAATGTTTTCACGGTGTCTTTGAAAGCAATCTGAATGAATTGATTCATAAATGACAATAATATCATTTTATGCCAAACAATACATTTTGAATTGAATTATAAATAAATAGAAATATTGTTTGAGGTAAAATGGGTTTCTATATGGGAAAAATGTTATTCAAAGAATTTTTTTATTTCCCCATCACCATAGAATTAAATTTATAACCATTAAAATAAAAAAATAAAATTGCCATGGTTTTTGTTAAATGTATTAATTAGCATGTTTAAACAGAAAGATAAAGTATAAAACATTATCCAATCAAAAATAAATTTTATTGGGTGACGATATTTAGACATTATACTCTTCCTAAACAAATATGTGCCCATTTTTAGTCATTATTACTAATGAAATTGGAAGTAATTTTTAAATATTGTTCATAATTCCAATTGCGTCAACTACCTTCATATATAAGGTTACATAATCTCCTCAATTATTCCAAAATATTATTCCTTATAATATATAACATACATAAACTAATACCTTCCCAAAATAATTTGAGTAATCATAGATCCAATGGTCTTCCCTAAAGACAATCCAGTGATGGATCATGGTTTATTCCAAAAAGATGTCTCTAGAAAATAAGTAATTTTCTAACCGAAACATTCTAATGTTTATTTTTACTTTTGATTCCTATAAATTTAATATTTAAATACTGATATAATTAATAAAGTAAAATGAATCTACTTTTATTTCATAATGTCTATTAAATAACCCTTCATCTTTTTTTCTATCCAAAAGAAAGTAAAGGTATTGCCCATGCATACATGCTCATTACAACCTAAACATAGCGATGTGATAAATTTTCAATCACCATATTTAATTTTATTAAATTAGGATAGATTTAAATTATATTTATGATATTCAATACTCAATTATGAATATTTTATTTTATGATTTATATACCTTCTTACCTTCCCATCTATTAGAAAATGATAATGTCGATGCCCCGTATATTTTTCCTATAACCTCTGTTAAGCGACATGATTTTATGAAATTTAAATATTACATATGTGGTAACATGTATTTATTTAATGAATATATTTGATATCAATTATACTATAAATATTCAATAAATTTGAATTATTATTTTATCATTTTTTACAATCTATAAAAAACATGTAACATCACTCATGTGTATGATCGTGTCACGGTCTCCACCAAGTGATGTTATTCTAATTTCCTCTCTATATTATATGTATAGTAATTAAACAATATATAGTGAATTAATATTATATATATAACATGATTAATATTTTGGACATTATTTTACCACAATTAATATATATAGATTCGAATAACCAAACTGAATCATATATTAAAAATGAAAATGTTATCACCTATAATAGTTATTTTAATAAAAAAAATTAATTAACTTGTTATGATTCAATATTTCTTTATCATATGGGGTTATCACACACATGTTACTAAACTGACATGGGTCTATGTAACAATCTCAATTAATATCTTGATGGTCTTCACTAAATATACAATAATGGAAAATATATGGATCATTCTATTTTAACAACAACAATTTTCTGCTCTTTTTATTATAACATTTTTTTATTTTTAATACATATTCTTTTATTTTCATATTAAATGTTCATGAAATGTTTTTATAGAGAAAATACATTGATAAATCTATTGCTGATGAAGATTTTATTTTATAAAAATTATCTTTATTTATGTTATAGAAGTTCATAACTATTAAGAAATTTTAATAATAGAGATCCTCAAGCATTTCAAGTATAATATTTCATGATTTTAAAAAATAAATATCCATTAATAAAACCCAATTATATAGTAAATTCCTTGTTTCTTGGGAACACTAGGATCATAATCTAAAAAAAATATATGGAATAATTATTTTATTATCCATAGTGAGGTCCAAAAATTAATTCTAGATCTTGAATATATATAGGATAACCTAGGGAATAAATTGGAGAAATATTTAAGATAAAAATAATAACATTGTATAAAATCATGATATCTAATCATAACATGTGAGTCAAAAGAATAACATAACATCATAAAAGTGAAGGCACCATGTAATCACATAGAACCCTAACATAAATAACATAGAATAATAATACAATGGAATCATAAGAAATTTGGAATCAAAATAAAAATTACATCAGAGTGTGTTAAGAGTATCTTCCAATAAAATCACCCTAGGTGAAAAAATTATCGTAATGGATTAGGTTCAATTCCTAATCCCATTCATTATGTCTCATGAGACTATATCATTTACCATTGTGTTTTACGGATATATAATTCTAGGACCACCCATTACATTATTTTCTTTTATATTCACCTGAGGTAAATATAAGGATATAATTCATTATTCATAAATATAATAATTTTTAATGGAATGAACTATCATTCATGATATTATTTCATAATATGATCCTATGATATATTCATAATGAATTATCTTGTGAAATAAACATAATGATTAAATTACAACATAAATGTAAGAGATAATAATATTGTTATATATGCGATATATATATACCTAATTCATAATACATCCAATAAGTTAATATTTTATGTTGTTAATGAATAATAATTTTATAATAATATTAAAAAAATTATTTGAAAATTACCATTCCATAAAAAAAATCACTTTTTAAAAACAAAATTTAAAAAAATATTATGGTAATTATTTTATTTGGAAAACATCAATGTAATATTATATATTAAGCATCAATGTAAATAATTGTCACTATTATGTAATATACTATTCATATTTTCATATTAATATAATGTTTTCTTTCACATTTTTTGTAAATTTCCATGTGGTACCGTATTTAAAAAATTTCGAGAAGATTGAATTTAGACATACTTTGAAAAATTAAGAAATCATAAAAATTAATTTCAAATATCAATGAAGAATGATAAATTTTTTATAAAATATTTTAATGAAAACTAGTACATATTTGGAAAAATATTTTTATATTGAAGATAATAACAAAGTAAATTTTTCCTAAAAAATTAATTTATTTATGTATCATATTGAGGAAAATTGAACTATTCCAATGAAAATAAATAATTCAGAAATGATATTAATATTTATATTATTAATTATACAATGTTAAAATATATTCCTTCAATTAAATTTCAATCATTTTTAATTACCATTAAAATAAAAATAAATCCAAAACCCTTTAGGCTTTGATGAATTTTAACTCATAAACCCCCTGAATGATGCAATTGAATTGTATCATACTATAACATGAAATATTATTTACTAATGATAAAATATGTAATTTTTTTATATACACCATATTAAGTAAATTAGGTTTATTAAATAAGATGTTTCTCAACGTAGAATGTTTTTAGAATGATACATTAACAACATTTTAATCATTTAGGTAAGAGTTCTAAGATTGGTTAATTACATGTAGAAATTATATGTATATAAAAATATTTTTTTATTCAAATATAATTTAGTAAAATATCATTTTTTATATGATCTTATCTTAATATACTCAATGAAGTAGTCGTATAAAACATTGAGTTGTAAATGAGTTTAGAGAACCCCTTACCTATAACTACCATTACATGAATAAGCATTAAAATAAATTATGGTGGTCTTAATCATGTTATTTTATTATCAAATAACTACGTTAATATTTATATTATCATATACGACCCTTTTATAACATCTAATTACAAATTCATTAATACTATTTCATTATCACTATTTTTTCTGGTGTTAATTTTTTTATTTTCTACTACATGTTTCATCATGAATGTTATAGATCATTATAAAGGGTAAAATTATATAATTTTAATTTATATATTAATTTAGTAAATGGTTTTTTTAATTATCTTAATCTTTATAATAAATATTTAGTTTTGAACAAGGATAATGAATCGCATCACTTCATGGTAGTGGTATGCAGTATGCATACAAGAACAATGTTATCATTTCATTAATGGGTGAAAGGTTAAAGAAGTTTATAATATAATAATTATCCACAATAATAGTCATGTCATTATTTATATATATAATATTCGTTAAATTTTTCGTTATTACCTTCTATATAAGAATTTAGTAAAAATGATTCACCTAGCTTCGTGATGCATTGGTCCTCCATACAAATGGACAACATTATCATTCACTCAAAAGAAGATATGGTAATAAATTAAATGATATATGTATTCTCAATAGTGATTAATTTTTCATTAATATAACATTTAAACATAAAATTAATAAATATATACATCCATGTAATTCATATTAGAAAAACTAACTATATTTCTTTATGAGGTGGTAATCTGCCCTAAACATGAGTGACATTATCATATTCTCTTTAGAAAAGAATACAAGAAGGTATATGTGATATTATAACTAAAAAGACAAAAATTATATAATAATTATATAATTTAAATATTAAGTGAATAATTATACAGATTAGTGACAAGTGGTGATGAAAAAAAAATACATCGGTTAGCGAGGTTGTAGTCCACAGTACACATGATTAATGTTTTCATTTCTTATTGAAGACAGTGAGATAATTTTGTAGTTAATTTCCATAAAATAATAAAATATATTAATATTTAATATAGTAAATATATTATATCCTCGTGTTTTAATAATAATTTTTGGAGGTGGAAGACGAAATAATATAAAATGACTTGTTAAGGATGTTACCTTCTATTCACAATACAAATTGTAGTTTGTGAAAAATGACATCATAGGATGTTTTTATAAAAAAAAGATAATTCTAGGATTATTTGAAGGAATTAAGGTATTTATTTGAGTATTTATTATATTAACTAATCGGTATTGGATGTGTGTAATAAAGTGGTGATGGGGTGACCTTTTATAAGGGGGGAGAACACACATTGGGAATTTTTGAAAAGAAAGAATTCCACTAATATTTTTTTTGAAACAAAAAATTATAAAATTTGAATATTTTAAAATATGATAATATATAATGTTGAAATATAACAATAAATAAGAATTAGGGATGTTTTGGTTGAATTAAAATTTAACTACCCAGAAACTCATTTTTACAGTAGTAGTGGTAAATAGTTTTTACTGTTATCAATATTAAATATGGACAAGAACTATGTTAAACCAATTAAGTATTATAAATAATTCTAATTCATAAATTTGAAACCACATTTATAAATTTCTCTCATATAAATGGTTTAATTTAATTTTAATTTAATTTTTTTTACATGTTGAAAATAAGTTTTTCTATAGAATATCATTCAAAAGATTAATGAACAATTTACAACATAGTTAAATTTAAAATCGATTCAAGTGCACAAAATTATTTAAATGTTATTTTAATTTAATTAATTATTAAATACAAATATTTTTTATATAATTTATATATTAATTTAAGTTAAATGAAAAAGATGTTTTTGAATAAAAATATGAAATTTTCAAAATTTATCACAAATACATTTGTTCAGATAATTATAAATAACTCACCAAAAATATATTTTTTTACTTTGAGATTTATTAATTTATATTCTATTTGAAATAAATTTTTTTAAAATAGAAATGACTAATTTTATATTATGGGTGTAAAGCGTGATAAAGACATTTTAAAGAAAAATATTGTTTTTTAGAAATCATTTCACTCTCTTTCAGATTGCTATTATATTATCTTCAATCTATTTAGAAACATTGAATTATTTTTATGAAATTGAAAAAATAGCTTTCATAATTTATTTTTTATAATTCATACACACCAAATTAATTTATATGTTATAAAAAATGTTATAATATTAATATTTTAATTGTGTATCGTGTATTGTTTTATCCTGTTGTTATGTGCAATGCATTATCTGAAAGAGATTGATGTTCTTTGAGAAAAAAATATAATGTATCGTTTTGTGGTGTTACCTCCTTTTCAACACATGTTTATGCATGTCATTTAATCTATCAAAACATTATGTTCCTCTTCTAAAATCTCGAGGCATTAAATTCCACCCCCTTAAAAAAATTATTCCTCTTAATTTAATATTTCCCTCTACAATGATTGGTTTGAAATTTGAAAATACTTTTAATGGAAACCCACATTGAAAAACAGGTCCACAAAATAATATCTTGAAAAGTGTGAATGGTATGCATGATGGTCATCCATAATACCTCATTACAAGGTTTATATGTAGGATAATATTCATTGGAAATGAAAACATATCCTTTAAAGAAAACATGAATACCAAATGATTTATAGAAATTTAAGCACCAAATAACCATAAAGGATTATTGAGAAAAAATATCATTAGATTAATTATAAATGAATGTAAATGGTTATTATTTTGGATTCAATATACTTTTTATATAGTTTTGGAATTATTTTTCCATCTAAACAAGCATTATAAAAATATACTTACATGAAATGTATAATTTCATTTGTTAACAAACATGTTCCAAAATATTTTTTTCTTTTCAAACAATTAGTATTCAGGATAATTTGTTTTGTTCCATGAATAAATAAAATTAATATTCAATGGATCACATAATCCAAAAAATAATACCATGTTATTCCACAAATATTCACATAAACAAAATTAGTTTCCATAGTTATTCTAATTTAAATAACTAATATCTAATACCTAAATTGTAACTTGTAATTTACAATATAATTCATTCAATTAGTGTCTATCATTAAAATTTTTTATCTTTCATATCAAAAAAATATATGTTTTCTCCATGAATAAAAAATTTCCTCAATGAAAATATTTAAATATGGCATAACCCATAAAATGTATCCAAAAATATATTTATTCACCTCAATATAAATTTACCTTTAACCTCACATGTCGTGTCTGTGATATTTATCTTATAAGAAACCATAAATTTATAATATCATGATGGTCTTTGTAACTCATAAGTTAATCTAACATTGAGACGTATATATTTCTAAAATTAACGGAATTCATATATTTTTAATGATTCTTATTACCAAATACCATTTATATAAATACTTCAACTACATAATCATTAATCATATTAAATGCATCCAAAACATAACCATGAATTATAGTACCTAAAAACTTATAACCTCTTACATAAATTATTTGGTATATCATAGGGTTTTCCATAGTTTTGGGGATAATGCTTTGTTTAGGAATGTAACATAGAAAATACCAAATTCCCCAACATCTAAAGAAATTAATTGCTTAAAAATTCATTCCTATATGTCCTCTATGTCCACATAGAATAAATATTCTATTGTATTTCAGATATTATTCTTGGTGAATTTTTACACCATATTTAAATTTTGTAAGTCGAACCATCTTTCTATTATGTTTGTTAAGACAAATACATTTATGAATGCTAATCCTCTTATAATATGACTTGTTTTGAATCTCACCATACTCACATTGTTAATAATATATCAAAAAAATTAATTATAAATAATTAGAGTATTTTTTTCTACAAAAATAATGTAATTTGGTATATCATTGTCACATATGTGTCAATAACATTCATTTTTGACTTAATTTATCATTGTTATATCCATTGACAGAAACCACAAGCCATATTATGAGAAATAATAATCAATTTTGGGAACCACAATTAATGAAACATAATTTATATGATGTATAAATCAGGACATATTATTTTCAATGTTGGGAAAATTATTTTTTCCTAAGTCTATCATGGTCATTATTGATTTAAATCCTTCATGAGGGTTTGTAACGAGTTTATGAATTTTGATTGTAAATCACTCAAGAGTGTCAAATCAAACAAGGATTATGGAACTTTATTAAATACTATAGAATTATTGAGTCATAATGGAATCAGCATTTTCTAATTTATTACCCCAAGGTAATTCTAGGTCAGAACCACTTCCACATGTAGTATTAATATATGTACTTAATTCCTCAAAAATTAGTCACTCTTATCTTTTTGACAATTCCATTATATATTTTTTATAATTAGATATAAGTAATTTATTTTTCCAAGGATTAATCCTCACACATTCCCCTAGGATTATTACTAAAGTTTTACCATCATTATTTACTATATTTTGATAAATGTTTCTTCTTATACAAACTTTTATGGCCGATAATTTCTACCCTTATAATCTCATGATATCAACAAAAAAAATCCATTAATACAGAATAATGATCACAAATTCCTACTATATTTTGGAGACTACATTATTAATAAATAAAAAGAAACTGAAAAATGCAATCCTTATTTAATTATCCATAGTGAACCCCTAATGGCCATTATTTCCCTTTAATATCCATAGGGTAACATAGATAATACATTAAGAAAAGGGGTCAGATAAATTTCCCAATAAGGGAATAAACTTGATAAGGAAGTGTTACATGTGTGTCAAATGTATAAAATTATTTCCTAAAAGATAAGGCACATGAGTAATCACATGCATATATAATATAAAGAAATTGGTATGACAATATTTTTGAATGTTATTAAAGGTTATAGAAATAATAAATATGAAATAAGAATACATAATGGATAACATCCCACTAAACCTCATATAGTGAACAAAGTCCCATAATATATTAGGTTCACTCTGTAATCGCAATCAAGTGTAATCATTAAACTAAAACATTTCCACAAAAAAATTGGAGGGTTATATTTATCTAGGAACACCCATAAAAAAATTAATATACTTGAATGGGCATTTGACATATACATATATCATTCATATGGAATAAATAGAAGAATAACCAATGACATTATATGTGTGTCATAATCTTGTCTCATAACACGACAAAAAGTATTTTTAATAATGAATTAATTTAAGAGATTTACATAATGAATGTATTACCCCATAAAAGGAAGGTAGAACATTCTAGGTATATTAAAATAACATTAACAAAACTAAAAATCACACAATATTGTGGCTTATTTTTATTTAAAAAAACTATGAAAATTTAAAAATTATGCTTCAAATAAAATAATGGTCATATTGAAGAAAATATTTTTATATCAACCACATTAAAATAATAATCCATTTATTATTTTCGGTAAAAATTAATGATATACTATATTGGGAAAATAAAAATATTTTTCTTTTTGTCTATTTGAAAAAAAAAATTGGTAAAAATGAATTTAAGCAATATTATATGAAAAAAAAATTTATAAAAAAATTTAATTTAATCCAAGATATGAAAGAGAAATGATTTCTGGACCGAAGATTGAAAAATTGTCAAATTTTATTAAAATAATTTCTAAATTTATTTTAAAATAAAGATGAAATGGTTTTATTAAAATTGAAATTCATGAAATTCCATATTAGAATAAAAATAAATTATTTAATTAGACACAGATAAAATGATTACATTCACTGGAAATTTTATCACGAAAAATCCTGATTAAAATGGAATTAAAGTGTTAACCCATTATATTTTGGTAACTATTGTATCACAAAACCCTTAAATGAATAAAATGAATTTTAACATAAAATAAAACAACTTCCCAGTGATTCATTAAATAATAATGGCTTAGTATTTAGACTATACAAAAAATTAGGTGTATAAAAAACTTGAGAATTAAAAAAAGATATTTTGAGATTGAAACCCTTATAACCATATTATCTGTGATGTGTGAGTGAATTGATGAAGTGAATTCAAGTAAATAATAAATATTTGAAAAATAAATGATTTCATACATCATAAATCCAAAAAAAATTATTCCACACCTGATATTGGAATAATATAACCAATTACATACTCGTATGGCCCAATGGTGGAAATTGAATTTAAAAAACACCATACCTCATAATTTCCATTAGATAAGAGATATTTAATTGAATATATAGTTGAATTAAACATGATATTAACATACAACCTGATCAAAATAAAATTTAAATTCTCGTATACAATCCTTTTATAACATCGTACAAAATGTTTGTTAGAAATCATTCAATATCAGTATTGTTTATTATGGTAATATCCATTGTCACGACCCATCCTTGGGGCCTATGCCGTGACTACCCCAAGCCCACCTTCCATAGGACTGGGGCAGGAAACTAGCACCAAAGGCATAAATCTGAAAAAATGGGAAGGCATTGCCTTTAAATAAGTAATCAAACACAACAGAGTATGCAAGCTGAAGTAAACACTCAGTAAACTGAGTACAAATGTATGTGCTGCAATGTAAATGGGCCAGAATAAAAACCCACCTGAAATTACAATACAAAAGAAATGAAAAAACAATTGTAGTAAAGTAAACTACCAACCACTGATTCATCCTCCAGATATCCCACCTGAAGGGTGGGTAAAAATGGTCTCCTCAGTTCCTTGGGTCATGCCTTCTGCTCCTTGTACGTCCCTCCAAGTGGTCCACCTCCAGGTACCCTCCCGATCCACAAGACTCCACCTCGAGCAGTGATGTCTGTCTTCTGTATCCAACACAATGTAGTGCGGGGATAACCCATGCAGGGGTGAGTATAAGATACTCAGTAGGGACCCCGAGACTCCTGAAGGTCTCTCAGAATCCACTAAGGATAAACCACAAAGGAAATATACAAACACGAAGTATCATCCAACTCTACTTAGGTATATGCCCATACATATACCTCAGTCATCAATTCCAGTTCGACTCTAACTCAAGAGACCTAGTACAACCCAATCCACACAGGAAAGCACAACCCAGTCCACATAGAAAAGCACAACCCTGTACACACAGGAAAGTAAGTCAATCGATTCGATGACAATGAATGAAAGTCAAGACTCAGCTCACATAGGTATACAACTCACGAAGAGGGGTGGAGATGATAGTTGTGGCCTCAGAATCATCTCCCCTTCCGAATCCACATAGGATCCAAGTACAGATTTCGTCTCTGCCGAACACACATAGGATCCAAGTACAATAACCATCGCTACCGAACCCACGGAGGATCCAAGTACATTCTTCTTCACTGCCAAACCCATGGAGGATCCTAGTACAGTCGTCCTCGCTGTTGAACCCACGTAGGATCAAAGTACAGTCGCCATTGTTGTCGTAGTCGCAGCCAGCTTTAGGGTTCCTGCACATAGCACGCTCGATTCCAGAAAGGTCCTCTCAATGATCCAAGGGGTCGATACATCAACTTTCATGATGTCCAGAGTTGATGTATCACAATGTTTTTTCTCATCAATAGGACCTCATCATGACAGATGGCACGTCAATCGGACGCCTGGTCTGCGAGATATAGGCTTCCCCATCCCAGGGGCCCGGTTAGAAATATGCTCGTTTCTAACTCGGACGATATCCAAATTCATCCGAAACTTACTTAGAGTATGTCAAAAATGACCGTCTCGTCGAAAGATTCCTAGTGACACATACAACACGTCGATCAGATGCATGGTCTTAGAGTTATTCACATTTAAGTGATTAACAGGCCAAACCCGTTTAGCCTAGTGGGCCAACATGTCAGGTTAACCTAGTTTGACGGGTCCGACCTAGCAGGGGTGTCAGACTAGTCTGAAGGAAAATACTCAACTCTGCTCGAAGGGACGTGGCCCTGCCCGGAGTGGTGCGGCCTGGCCCAGCGGGGCGTGGCCCGGCCCAGCTCGGCCCTACCCGGCGCGACCCCGCTCGGCCCGTCCAGGTGCGGCCGGGCAGGCCGAGTGGCCCGGACTAAGCCGAATGGGTTTCATGGGGGGTGGCCCCCCCAGCTTTCCGCACCGGTAGCGCCAGGCAGCGCCGCCATTCCCCAAACCGGCCAGCTAGACCGACCAGTCTTCTGCGCATGCAGTCCGCAAGGGCAGGCCGCGGGTCTTCTAGCACGACACACTCCTGGCGCCGCGGTCCAGCTCTGCCTGGCCGGCCGACGGGAGGACTAGTCCTTTAGCGTGGCGCCGCAACTCCTCTTCTCCCGGCCGGTCGGCGGGGTAGCCTGTTCTTCCACCGAAGAAGCCCGTGTAGCGGGCCACAGTTCTTCCCAAACAACCAGCGCGATGATGATGGTTCCCTTCACCACGTTCCCGGAACGGCGCAATGGTTCCATGCTTCCTTCGCTGCAATTTTCCAATTCTAAAATAATAAATGAGAAAAACAGAGGGTTGTCGGGTCGTGTTCATTCGACCAGCACCCTCCGCGTAAAATGATATCAATCAGCTATATTTAGAAAACTATTTCCAATGAGTATGGGGTACTTAAACATCCATGTTTAAGAGTAAACCCCTACCTCAACAAAAGGTGACAAATGTTGGAGTCGCGATCGACGACATCGCGAGGTGAGAATTCATAGACGTTGACGAAGAGTGTCTGAGGAGAAAACGGTGTCTCCCCTTTTTATCACGGAGAGAAGAAAATAAGGTGTGACGTCATTGGAAATTTCATGTGTCGGTGTGTCCTCTCTTGTCACGGAGGAAGAAGAGGATGGTGAATCCAGGGTTTCTGAGTCGTTGTTATTCACCGGGGAGTTGGTGTTCTTCAACAATGGATATGAAGCGTTCTTTAAAACTCCAGAGCTCTCTCCCCAAAATCTCAACACAACAAGACAACCGGAAATAAAATAAGGCTTCTCTTTATTTTATTAAATCATGCCATTCATTAAAATTTACAAAATTCAAATTCCAATTCACATAATTAATTAAACCATGAGTTGTCTAATTAATTAAGTGATAGGTTGGAAAGTTTTAATGGAGTGAGAGAGGGAGAGGAAGAGTCCTCATTAAAGAGGAGTTAACAAGTTTAAATGGGGAAGTTTATGGAGTTTTAGGGAATGTGAAGAGTTGGGGCTCGTGTGGGACCACCTAAAAAATATCCTCACATTGGTAGTTAGGGTCCCACCCCAACATCCCCATGAAGGATTTAACCACTTAGATATAGAATAAAAATTGTTCCACATTTTTATTCACTTCCTATTTTATCAACAATTTTTAACATCTCCCCCCGCACAAACACAACTACGGTAAAGGTCCCCTTATGTAATTACTGGTGTTTTGAATTCATCAGTCCCCTCAGATTTCAATTCTGAGCACCGGTTCAAAAGATTGAAAAACCTGCTCGTTCGTTTATTGAACGTACCTGATCTAACCTTCAGAAATTGATTTCGGGTAGACCAGGCCTCAGAATCAAGTTCCGTCCGAAGCCACAGACTCGTAAAATTTCAAAGTATTTAAGAAAAAATTTTCCTTGAAATTTCTGGGTCTTTACATTACTCCCACATCAGGGGTTTAGATCCCTATAAAGCTACATCATAAACTAGGGAAACAAATGTGGGTACTATGCATGCTTGTGAGCCTCCTGCTCCCATGTGCTCTCCGCGAGGTTCCTGTGCTGCCGACGAATGCAAACTAGAGGAATCGACCATCCATGTAGGAACCACTCTAGTCGATCATCAATCTCCACCAAGACCTCCTCAAATTTCTCCCCATCATCGATGTCTAGATCCCTATGATCAATTATATTAGTCGAGTCATGCACGTATCTCCTTATCTGAGATACGTGGAAGACGTCGTGCACCCAGTGCAACTGAGGTGGAAGAGCCAGGCGATAAGCCACCGCACCTACCCTAATGAGAACCTCCAATGGTCCGATGAAGTGTGGAGTTAACTTGACACCCCGGCCAAATCTCCGTAATCCACGTCGAGGTGAGACCCGTAAGAAAATGTGGTCTCCATCCTCGAACTCCGGTGGTCTCCACCTCCTATCAGCATAAGTATTTTGTCTGCTCTATGCAGTCCTCTTCCGCTCCTAGATGATCTAAACCTTCTCCATCATAGCATGGACCATCTCAAGTCCTACAAGTGCTGTCTCCCCAGGGTCTGTCCAGCATAGAGAAGATCTGCATGGTTGGTCGTACAGTGCCTTGTATAGTGCCATCCCGATGGTGGAGTGGTATCTGTTGTTGTACGCAAACTCTACCAAGGGTAGGTGATCCTCCTAGCTGTGACCAAAGTCAAGGAAAAATTAACGGAGCATGTCATCATGTGTCTGAATGGTCCTCTCCATTTGGCCATTCTTATGAGGATGAAAGGAGGTGCTCAGGTGTAGTTGCGCCCCAAAAGCCTCCAGTAACCCCTTCCAATGCCGGGAAGTAAAGCGAGCATCTTGATCCGAGATGATTGATGATGGCACACCAGGAAGTTATACGATCTCCTGAACGTAGAGGCATCCCAAGCTCTCAACTGAGCCCTGCTCTCTTATAGGTAGGAAGTGGGCCAACATGGTAAGCCGACCTACAATCACCCCAATGGAGTCATGTCCTCTAGATGTATGTGTGACTCCATCACGAAATCCATATATATCCCGTACCACTTCCACTCCGGAACCTCTAAGGGATGCACCATGCCTACTAGAACTTGGTGCTCCGCCTTCACCTGCTGGCAGGTGAGGCATTGTGATACAAAATCTACAATAGACTTCTTCATACCCGGCCACTAGTTATGTCTTCTGAGATCCTAGTACATCTTCTCTACTCCTGGATGTACCGCCAAAGGGGAAGTGTGAAACTCCCTCAGCACCTACTCTTGTAATGAAACTGGTACCATGGTACGTCCCCTGAAGAGGATGAAGTTCTATCCTCCTAAAGAAAATCCATTAGGTTCATGTCCTATGGATATCTGTGCACATCGCATCTCACAGTCAACATCCCCATGATGTGCCTCTCTGACCCACTGAAGTAGAGGAGGAGTGACTGTGAGTGACTGTAGAAAGGTTTCTCCATATCTAGCCACGAAGTATATCGGCAACGTGGCTAGCTTCTCTGTCGCCTCTATAAGTAGTTGAATGCCTGATCTCCTAATGAGATCATCAGCTTCTACATTCCCCATCCCATAATTATAGACTATCTCAAAGTCATATTCCTAGAAGAACTTGAGTCATCGCCACTTTCTTAAGTTCACGTCCTTCTGCGAGAAGATATACCTGAGACTCGGGTGGTCAGAATAGACTGTATTGCGCTCACCCATAAGATAGTGCCGCCACATCTTCATGGCCAAGACCACTGCTACTTACTTCAGGTAATGGGTAGTGTATTTTTTCTTGTGATGCCTCAAATGTTGTGAACCGTATGTGATCACTGCCCACTCCTACATCAGGACACACCCGAGTTCGGTCCTTGATGCACCGCAGTAAACCACATACCCAACGCCCTCCTTCTGTAGCCTCAAGATGGGCGCACTGGTAAATATATATCTGAGATCCTGGAAGCTCTGCTGACATATATCTGACCACATGAAGGGTACCCCCTTTTTCTTCAAAGAAGAAAGCGGTGCTGCATCTCTGGAGAAGTCTGGCACAAATATCCGATAATACCCAGCCAGACCTATGAAACTCCACACCTCCGTCACGCTCCAGGGTGGCTCCCAATAAAGTACTCCCTCAATCTTCATAGGATCCACATCAACTCCCACCTCAGAGATGATGTGCCCCAATAATTGGACCTCTCGAATCCAGAACTGACACTCCGAGAGCTTGCTATAATACTGTTTCTCTCGGAGTGTGTGCATTACAACCCGCAAGTGGTAGGCATTCTCCTCCTCAATAGTCGAGTAAATCAGTATGTCGTCAATGAAGACTATGACAAATCGATCGAGGTAAGGCTGGATAATCATGTTCATGAGAGTCATGAAAACTAATGGAGCATTGGTTACGCCGAAAGGCATAACCAAGAAAATATAGTAGAGTTACCGACACATGATGGTCGTCTTCTGTACTTCTTCATCTCGAACGCTGAGCTGATGATAGCCTGACCCTAGGTCTATCTTCGAGAACCATCGTGCTTCCTTGAGATGATCTAAGAGGTCGTCAATTCTCTGGAGTGGATAGTTTATCCTTACTGTCACCTGATTCAGGTGATGGTAGTCGACACATAGTCATATGCTCCCATCCGCCTTATAGGTGAATAAAATCAGATAAGCCCAGGGTGATACACTGGGTCGGATGAATCCCTTTCCGTGCAAGTCCTCCTGCTGTACCCGTAGCTCTCTAAGCTCAGCAGGAGCCATCCGATATGCTGGAGTAGATATCAGGGTTGTCCTAGGGTACATGTCAATATAGAAGTCCACCTCTCTGTAAGGAGTTAGTCCTGGAACGTCATCAGGGAAAACTTCCGCAATATGATCCACCATAATAGGATAACTCGAACTCCACACATCAACCACACCGAGAATGAGACTAGCAAACTGATGTGTGATTGGCTGCCCTCTCCTCCACGTAAGTCCATCCTGCACTGTAAAGGCTCCCTTCTCACCGGTGATGGTGAAACTGCTCCCATCTGTGCGGACACAACACACTTTGTGCCTAATACAGTTGATCTGAGCATAGACTGTAGATAACCAATCCATACCCAAGATGACGGTGTAAGGACTCGATGCCACTACAAGAAGATCCCAACAGAAGCTCTCACCTCCTACAGTAATCTCACACTGTTGGAACCAGTGTGTAATCGTCGATTCTACTCCCATAGGAGTCTATAGCCGTAAGGATCGAGCCAATGGCTCCGTCAAAATCTCCGAGATCCGAACAAAGGCAGCGACAATAACATAATGACTCGCTCCTATGTCTATAAGAACCGCAACAAGGGTGGTGTAGACACATATAGTACATTGAATCATATCTGGTGGGCCGTGGTCGTTAGCCTCCACTGCCTAAAGCTGATCCTGCCTCTTTTTGCCCGCTCCCTATGCTCGGGGTGGACCTCTTGGTGGTGGTGGTGGTGGTAGAGCCTCAATGTTTCGCCCACCACGCACTGGTCGGCCAACTCCTCTGCCTCGTCTGCATGCTCCATGCGGACTACCACGGTCAAACAACTGCCTCTTCCTGGGTGGTAACTCAACTGTCTGCTTCTCCTCTGCCTGGAGGTTCGTGCAATCATGAGCCCTTTGGCCCTGCCCGCCGCCTGCATAGCACTGTCTGCCTCTCATATGACTGGATCTGTTGCGTGTGCCCCGCATCTCCGAACCAGAATCCTAAGGTCGCCCACCTGTTGGCCTAGTCCTCTTGGACCTTTGTGACATCTGCCTACTGCCGGCTGCAGAATACTCTACTATGTGTCTCCCTGCGGTAGGCCTCGCTACTGTCATAGGCTTGTCAAGGAAGCTCTCCACAAGAAGGGCTCACTCTAGTACTCCTGCTTACATCAGAATGTTGAGGTAGTTCATCCAATCCATGAACTCATGCCTTAGTCCCTGCTTGAAGGTCTATACCTAGAAGAATGGGTTTCGTACCATGTCCATGGAGTATCGCAAGAGGTTGGTAAATCTTGTCGAGTACTGCTGTACTGTTATGATGCCCTGCCGCAGCTGCAGTAACTCCAGGATGCCCACCGCATAGAGGGTTGTTGGAACGAACTCCGAGTGGAAGAGTCTCTCGAATTTCGTCTAATGTAAAGATGCCTCGTCATGCACCTGGAGCATCAGGCTCTATCATCTACCTACTGCTGTGTGAATTAGACACGCAGAAAAGATCACCATATGATCTGATGGTGTCTCTACCAATATGAAGACTCGGACAATAGCCACCAGCCAATCCTCGGCTTCTTGAGGGTCCGTCTATTCATGGATCCTGGGTGGCATCTATCACTGAAACACATGCAGTGCACTCAGGCGGTATGCACTCTCCACTTTTGGGGCTGGTGGTATCGGTTTCCCAACGGGTAGAGGTAACACTAGTTCCTTCGCTGTAATGGGGCCATGCACCGAGGCCTCGTCGCTCGGTGGGCTACCATCTCGCACATAACTGGGAACCCTAGATAGCTGCCATCGTGGGTCCATTCTGAAAATAAAGAGGTGTTCCATGACTAATATAGTATACCTGGTGAGTTGACACAATGTAATCCCTAAGAAAACTTTTGAAACAATAATACAATCAATGTTTTCGTGCATTGAGTCCGAAATCATAAGTCAGGGTCCTGGTGTATGGATACGTCGGCCGTCGCACCAACACTAGACTCTCTGGACTGATAACCATACTCAATACCCTTAACATTATTGCTTCACAGGAAGAAATTATCAGAGTCCTATGTTCTGTGGTAGAACCGACTCCTCTGATACTTATTTATCACGACCCATCTTCAGGGCCCGTGTCGTGAGTACCCCAAGCTAGCCATCCATAGGCCAGGGGCTGGGGACTAGCACCAAAGGCATAAATCTTGATGAAAGGGAAGGAATTTCCTTTATATAATTAGTCATACACAATAGAGTACACAAGCTGAAGTAATCACTATGTAAACCGAGTACAAAAGTAAGTGCTGGAAAGTAAAAGGGCCAAAATAAAAACCCAACTGAAAGTACAATACAATAGTAAAGAAAGAATAGCTTCAGTAATGTAAACCAGCATCCCCTGAGTCGTCCTATGGATATCCCATCTAAAGGGTTGGTAAAAATGGTCTCCTCAGCACCTCGGGTCTGGCCGTCCGCTCCGTGTATGTCCCGCCAAGTGGTCCACCTCTAGGTACCATCCCGCTCTACAAGACTCCACCAAGATCAGTGTTGTCTATCGTCTGCATCCAACACAATGTAGTGCGGGAATAGCCCGTGTAGAGGTGAGTATACGATACTCAGTAGGGGCCCTAAGAACCCTGAAGGTCTCAAATAATCCACAAAGGATAAACCATAAAGGAAAGATACAAACACGAAGTATCAACCAACTCTAATTAGGTATATGATCATACATATACCTAAGACATCAATTCCAATTAGACACCAACTCAAGAGCCCAAGTATAGCCCAGTCCACACAGGAAAGCACAACCTAGTCCACACAAGAAAGCAAAACCCAGTCCACACAGGAAAATAAGTCAATCACATTGATGATAATGACTGAATGTCAAGAATCAGCTCACACAGGTATACTACTCACAAGAAGGGGTGGAGACAATAGATGTAGCCTCTGAATCATCTCCCCTACCGAACCCATGTAGGATCCAAGTATAGAAGTCGTTTCTTCCAAACCCACGTAGGATCCAAGTAGAGTAAACATCGCTGCCGATCCCACGTAGGATCCATGTACAGTCGTCATTGCTGTCAAACCCATAAAGGATCCTAGTACTGTTGTCCTCGCGGCCGAACCCACGTAGGATCCATGTACAGTCGTCATCATCGTTGTAGTCGCAGCCATCTATAGGGTTCATTCACATAGTATGCTCGATTCGGGGATGCTACGCTCCACGAGCCAAGGGTTCGATACATCAACTATCACGAAGTCCATAGTTGTTTTATCACAAAGTACAGTCTCATCAATAGGAACTCAATGCACAAGAAGGAGCATCAATCGGACGCCTAGTCTGCGAGATATAGGCTTTTCCGTCCCAGGGGCCTGGTTAGAAATACACTTTTTTCTAACCCGGCCAATAACCAAATTAATCCGATACTTACTTAGAGTATAGAAAAAGGACCGTCTCGTTGAAAAAGTCATAGTGCTGCAGAAGGCGCATCGATCGGATGCACGGTCTCAGAGTTATTCCAGTTTAAGTGATTAATAGGCCCGACACGTTTAGCCCAGTGGGCCGACGGGTCAAGTTATCCCAGTTTGACATGTCTGACCCAGAAGGGGTGTCGGACCGGTCCGAAGGAAAATACTCAACTCAGCCCTAAGGTATGCAGCACAGCCCGGAGTGGCGCGGCCCGCCCGAAGTGGCACGGCCCGGCCCGACGGGGCGCGACCCGGCCCGGCACGGTGCGCCTCTTCCCGGCATGGCACGGGCTGGATGGCTCGGGCGGCAGGCTGCATGACACGACCTATGTTGAGCGGGTTCCAGGGGCGCCCCCACTGGTTTTCTGCACCGGCGGTGCCAGGTGGTGCAACCCTTCCCTAAACTGGCCCGTCTTCTACGCACGCGGCCCGCATGGGCAGGCCACTAGTCTTCTAGCACGGTGCCCTCATGGCGCTGCGGTCCTGCTTCGCCCGGCCGGTCGACGGGTCGGCCGGACGTCTAGCGCGGCACCCTCCTGGCGCCGCGACTCCTCTTCACCCGACCGGCCGATGAGCCGACATGTTCTTCCGCCGAAGCGGCCCGTGTAGTGGGCCGCGGTTCTTCCCACACAACCAATGCGATGACACCTGTCCCCTTCTCTACGTTCCCTGTATGGCGCAACAGTGGAATTCTTCCTTCACCGACATTTCACTATTATAAAATAATAAACGAGAACAACAGAGGGTTTTCGGGCCGTGTTCGATTGGTCCGCACCCTCCGCGTAAAATGATAAGAAACAACCATATTTAGACAATGAGTTCCAATGAGTACGGGGTACATAAACATATACTTTCAAGAGTGAAACCCCACCTCAACAAAAGGTCACGAACGTTGGTGTCACGATCGTCGACATCATGAGGTGAGAATTCGTAGACGTCGACGAAGAGCATCTGAGGAGGAAATAGTGTCTCCCCTTTTTATCACGGAGAGAAGAAAACAAGGCGTGACATCATTGGCAAGTTCCCACATCGGTGTCTCCTCCCTTTTTCGTGGAGTAATAAGAGGATGGTGAATCCGGGGTCGCCGAGTCGATGTTCTTCGTCGGAGAGTTAGCATTCTTCAACAAAGGAGATGAAGCGTTCTTCAAAACTCCAGATCTCTCTCCCCAAAATCTCAAAACAACAAGCCAACCAAAAATAAAATAATGCTTCTCCTTATTTTCTTAAATCATGCCATGCATTCAAATTTACAAAATTCAAATTCAATTCACTTAATTAATTAAACCATGACTTGTCTAATTAATTAAGTGGTAGGATGGAAAGTTTTAATGGAGTTAGAGAGGTAGAAGAAGAGTCCTCATTAAATAGGAGTTACCAAGTTTAAAGGGGGGGGGGGTTAAAGAAGTTTTAGGGAATGTAAAGGGTTGGGGCTTGTGTGGCCCCCCCTCACAAATATCCTCACATCGGTTGTTAGGGGCCCACCCCAAATTCCCCATGTAGGATGTAACCACATAGATATAGAATAAAAATTGTTCAACATTTTTATTCACTTCTTATTTAATCCAAATTTTTTAACATCTCCTCCCACAGAAACGAAACTATAGTTAAAGTCCCCTTAGGCAATTACCGGCATTGCAAATTAATCAGTGCCCTCAGATTAAAATCCCGAGCACCGGTTCAAAAGATAGAAAAATCTGCTCGTTCGTTTACTGAACATACCTGAGCTAAACATCGGAAAATGATTACGGGGACACCGGGCCTCAGAATCAAGTATCATCCAAAGCCAAAGAATTGTATAATTCCAAAGTATTTAAGAAAAAATTTTCTGTGAAATTTTCGGGTCATTACATCCATGATTTCTCCTCTATTATTCATATAAAAATTATATAATCACAAATGTATGATATGTAACATCGCAGGTAAATAATGAATAAAACAGTTTCATATTTATTAATATTTATGAATTAAATATTAATTTTAATTTAAAGGGGCTGCTATGTTTGATAGCATACCTGATACGCAACAAAGAGTTTCATTGAAATCTTACGTTGCACACTAGTAATAAAATAATATTATTTTAAATGGTAGTTAACACATAGCCGTTGTATTGGAGGGAATGGATATAAATAACTAAAATATGATTATATATGTTTTTTAAATGTTTTTTCATTTATCTAATAAAATATAAATGCTTAAAATACGGAAAGAATTCAATTTTAGGCATATATACCCTAATTTTCACTAAAGGTTCACTTATCACTTTTTGATGGAGAACCGTCATTAAATATACTTTTGTTCACTCTTATACATTCTATTGGACCAAATAGAACTCTTATTTAGAATCAGGACATCAAAAATTACTTTGTGTATATTTTTGGTATTTTTCCGATAAAGTTCATTTTTTTAATGAATAGTGTAAAATGTTGTATTTTAATTCAAAACCTCTTTTTAATCTAATTTATTTATATGATTATATTATCTTTTGAATTTGTTTTAAAGTGAAATTAGAATATATTTTTACCATTAAATCCAATAGTGGTCGTTGGAATTAATTTTACTTTGAAATCGGTCTTAAACTAGTGTCAATCTTTTGATACTTATAGTTTCATAAAAACACGCTATTTGCTTTGACAACAGAAATTAATTATTAAATTAATTAATGAAACTTGTATGTTTTAAATTTTTTAAAATAGAATTCATTTTTTAATTTGTAATATAAAATATATCTTAGGGTGATGTTTTGGTATTTTTCTGAAAAACTTCAATTTTTGATGAATAGTGAAACCACTAAGTGGTACTTAAAAAAACTGATTTTTCGTTTAAATGAAATTTTACCACCTCTGTGTTTTGAATTTCAAAAATCCGACATACATGGTTTTAATTAAGAAGTATAATGTGGTTAAATGGGATTAAAATAATTTTTTGGGGAATGGTAACTTATTATATTTTTAATCGCGATTAGAGGTAATTAGTGTAATTTAAGGTAAAAATAATGTTGTAATAATATGAAATGAACATGACACATGTCCTAACCTCATTTTATGTGTCATGGCCGACCACTAAAATCTATGGGTCAACTTGGGGTCCCCATGAAGCCACTTTGGTTGGAAAATGACATTAATAACTTTTTATGTAAAGTTAAAATAATAATGTCACAAACATGAGTTGTTTTACTAAAACAATTTTTACATGGGGTTATACAAATAATATTTTTGACTATAAATATTAATTGGAAAGGTAAAACTATTTCCTACATCATAGTATTTTTTTATAATTTTTAGAAATTAAATAAATTACATTATTTATGACACCATGATGATGCAGCGATTACCTCATTATTTAACGATTTAAATAAAATGGAAAGATAATGTTAAATCTAAGACCTACAGATTTCAAAAACCTATTGTATGGGTGGATTTATAACCCTTATCACCTTATCCTCGAAACACATCAATTTGGGACCATTAAAATCCGAAAGTCATTCTAAAATAAAGTAACATTTCCTTACTTTCCAAGAGTTCCCCTTCTCTCGTATTATAAAAGGCCCCCACCTCTACCACCTTAACCACAGTTCCAATGCCTTTGGCTCGGCCAAACCCTTCCCATTTTGTCTCTCCACATCCCTATCTTACTCCTTGAAGCCTCAATTTGGGAAGAATTCTTCCCAAGTAAGCCTTTGGGCTCAAACCAAAAGGAGATACCCGATTTAAAGGACGTTAAAGAACGATCGAGTCAAGTCGGACCCAAGGTAAGGGACTTCGTCTCAGTCTCCTTCCATTGGGGGAATATTTCATTTTATACACAACATTATTTTATATGGTGTATAAAACCCTTTTAATTTTACTTTTATACAAAAGGAATCTTTTTCTATGAAGCGTTTTACTAAACGACAAAAAGGAATGTTTCTATTAACGTACGCGGTGACAATGACCTTTTCCGCCGTCGCGAGTATTATTTGGTCTTTGGCATCCCCAACAAGCTGTAATGTTTTTTTAAAAATTAAATAAATACCATGTACTGTTTTATGTATTTTGGTATTGAAAAGGGTTTTTTATAATGGATTTGTTATGTCAATATATTTAAGTGATATATTGTGATCAAAGTGTGGAAACGTTTTCTTTCCATTATATTTTTTTTATGTCTTATGAGTTTTATAATGGTACTTGGACATTTGACTGGTGGTTATGTGATAAACCATATGACGAGTGGTGCTGTGAATACCAGGACGGGTGGTTATGTTATAACCTCCAATGCATTGGGTATGGAATTCGGCCGTATGGCTATTCCATTAAGTGATATGTGTGGATGTCGACCGTATGGGTATTCAATTTAAGTATGTTTAAGTCCCAAGTTACCTTTATATGTTATGTGATACTTATATGGGTTTTATGGTAATATTTTGGTTACAAAAGGGTATGTATTGATCTTTTATTCAGTGAAGAGTTTTTACTACTTCATAAAGGTGAAAAGTATTACTTTGATAAAGTATACATGGTTTACTTGTTATTTTGATAAACGAATAGTTTTCATTCTTTGTGTATCCATTACTGTCATTTTTATGCTCACCCCAAGTTTTTTTGAAATTTATTTCATAGGAATTAATGTTGAATAGGGTCAAGGATGGGATCAAGGGAAAGTCATGCTATATAAAACATGGAACTAGACATGTTTCTTTTTAAGAGTTTTTTATTCTATGGAAACTTAGTAGAAGTGTCTACTTTGTAATCTTTTGAGATGTAATAGTTATGTTATAATTCTATAAAACTCTAAACCTGAAATGATCCTCAATGTGAATTATTCATTTAATTCAATATTAAGTAAGGTTTAATGCCGAGGCCTTATAGTTGGTATCAGAGGATGGTTTAGAAAACATTAGGAGTTAGAAAATTGTTAAATTATAAATTAATTTATGGTATGATTAAAATGATATAGCATTTGAAGATTACCATGTTTCTTCACCATAGATATTTCTATGATAAGAATGGTTTTTCATAGAGGAAATGGAACAGATTTTTTGGGAAGGCATACAGAGGGAAATGACCTTTCAAATCAGTATCCTGAGATGGTCAGAATCAGAACTAAACTGTTTTTTACAGTGATGGCTTAGTTGACTCAGGTGATAATTGTTGGTTATGTTTATTGATGATATTTTGGTGTTTTATAAAAATAAAGAATAGCATGAAAGTCATTTAAGGGTTATCTTTCAAAACTTAAAAGAAAATAAAATATATGGAAAATTCAGCAAGTGTGAGTTTTGGTTACAACAAATTTCATTCCTTGGTCACATTATTTTAAAAGATGGCATAACTGTTGATCCTGCTAAAACAAAAGTTGGTGAAGAATGGCCAAGACTCACAAATGTAACCTAGATCCATAGTTTTCTTGGTTTGGTAGGTTACTACCGAAGGTTTGTTGAAATTTTTTCATGGTTATCTAGTCCAATGACTAAGCTAACTCGTACGGGTGTTAAGTTCATCTGGAAAAAAGAATGTGATGATTCTTTTCAGGAGTTGAAAAGAAGATTGGTGAATGCTTCAGTTTTGGCACTTCCTTCTAGGAATGGTGAGTTTGTTATATACAGTGATGCTTCATTGAAAGGACTTGGTTGTTTCCTTATGAAGAATGATCAGGTAACTGCTTATGCTTCACATTAGTTGAAAACTCATGAGGTAAATTACCCTACACATGATTTGGAATTAGCTGCTGTTGTTTTTGCTTTAAAAATTTGGAGGCATCATTTGTATAGAGTAAAGTGTGAAATATACACCGATCAAAAAAGTTTAAAGTATATATTCACTCAGAAAGAATTCAACATGAGATAGAGGATATGGTTGGAATTAATCAAGGATTATTATTCTACAATTCATTACCGTCCGGGAAAAGCAAATAAAGTGGCTGATGCTTTGAGTCGAAAAAGTAATGCTTCATTAGCAATGTTGCATTTGGAACGTGATCCTTTGGTTAAGGATTTGATGAACTTTGGAATAGAAGTTTTTGGTACAGGATGTTCTTCTGTTTTGTTTCAGGTATCAGTGAAATATTCTCTATGAGACATAATCAAGCAAGCACAAAAACAAGACAGTGAGTTGTAGAAAAAGGTAGAGCTGGTTCAGAAAGGTAAGTTTCATGAATTCAACATTGATAGTGATTGTGTTTTGAGAATTGGGAAGAGATTATGTGTCCATGGTGATTCACAGTTGAAGAAAGAGTTGTTATGTGAGGCTCATAGTTCCCCATTTTCAGTTCATCCTGGAAGTACTAAGATGTATGGGGATCTGCGAGAGTATTACTGGTGGGATGGAATGAAAAGAGATATTGCTGATTTTACTGTGAAGTGTTTGAATTTTCAGCAGGTTAAAGCAGAGCGGCAGTTACCAAAAGGGATGCTTCATCCTTTACCAGTGCCAGAGTGGAAATGGGAAAATATATCCATGGACTTTTTTGTGGGGTTACCGAGGAAATCTCGAGGTAGTAATGCAATCTGGGTTATTATTGATCGATTGACTAAATCTTCTCATTTCCTTGCCATACGAGATAATTTTTCCCTAGATCAACTTTCCCTTTTGTATCTTAAAGAGATAGTCAGGTTACATGGATTTCCTCTCTCCTTTATATCTGACCGTGATCCCAGGTTTACTTCTAACTTTTGGAAAGGCCTTCAGAAGTCATTGGGTACTAAATTAAATTTTAGTACAGTTTTTCATCCGCAATCAGATGGGCAGTCAGAACGAACAATTCAGACCATGGAGGATATGATATGAGCTTGTTCGATGGATTATCAGGGAAGTTGGGGCCAACATCTTTCTTTGGTTGAGTTTTCTTATAATAACAGTTTTCATTCCAGTATACAGATGGCACCATTTGAGGAATTATATGGGAAGCGGTGTCGAACTCCAGCATTTTAGGATGAAGTGGGTGAAATGAAGCTGATGGGACCAGAATTGGTAGAAGAGATGGCAGAAAAAGTTCAGTTGATTCAGAAACACATGAGAACAGTTCAGAGAAGGCAGAAAAGTTATGCGGATAATCGGAGGAAGGATCTATCTTTCGAAGTAGGTGATCATGTTTTTCTCAAGGTTTCTCCATAGAAAAGTGTGATGTGATTTGGTAAGAAAGGAAAGCCGAGTCCAAGGTTCTTTGGACCATATGAAATTATGGATAGAGTTGGATCAGTTTCATACATAGTGGCATTACCTCCGAGTTTATCTCAGGTACACAATGTTTTTTTCATGTTTCGATGTTGAGGAAGTATATGCCAGATCAATCTCATGTTTTGAGTCCAGAGGTAGTTCAGCTGGAAGAGAACCTATCTTATGAAGAATAACCAGTCCAAATTCTTGACCGAAGAGAGCAAGTGTTGCGAAATAAGGTAATTCACTAGGTAATGGTTTTGTGGAAAAACCATATGGTTGAAGAGGCAACGTGGGAATCTGAAAATTCTATGAGAGATAAATACCCCCACTTATTTTGATAAGTGAATAAAACTGCGAGGACACAATTCCCAAAAGGGGGGAAGGATGTAAAATCCCAGGTAAATAATGAATATAACATTTTCATATTTATTAAAACTTATGAATTAAATATTAATTTTACTTTAAAGGGGTTTCTATGTTTGATAGCGTACCCGATACGCAACAAAGAGTTTCATTGAAATCTTACGTTGCACACTAGTAATAAAATAATATTGTTTTAAATGGTATTTAACACATAGCCGTTGTATTGGAGGTAATGGATAGAAATAACTAAAATATGATTTTATATGTTTTTTAAATGTTTTTACATTTATCTAATAAAATATAAAGGCTTAAAATACGGAAAGAATTCAATTTTAGGCATATATACGCTAATTTTCACTAAAGGTTCACTTATCGCCTTTTGACGGTGAACCGTCATTAAATATAGTTTTGTTCACTATTATACATTCTATTGGACAAAATAAAACTCTTATTTATAATTGGGACATCAAAATTTAATTTGTGTAATTTTTTGGTAATTTTCCGATAAAGTTCATTTTTTTAATGAATAGTGTAAAATGTTGTATTTTAATTCAAAACCTCTTTTAAATCTAATTTATTTTTATGATTAGATTATGTTTTGAATTATTTTTAAAGTGAAATTAGAATATATTTTTACCATTAAATCCAATAGTGGTCGTTGGAATTAATTTCACTTTGAAATCGGACATAAACTAGTGTCAATCTTTTGATACTTATTGTTTCAAAAAAACACGCTATTTGCTCTGACAGTGGGAAATAATTATTAAATTAATTAATGAAACTTATATGTTTTGAATTTTTTAAAATTGAATTCATTTTTTAATTTGGAATATCAAATATATCTTAGGGTGAAGTTTTGGTATTTTTCTGAAAAACTTCAATTTGTGATGAATAGTGAAACCACTAAGTGGTACTTAAAAAACCGTTTTTTCGTTTAAATGAACTTTTACCACCTCTGTGTTTTGAATTTCCAAAATCCAACATAAATTGTTTTCATTAGGAAGTAAAATGTGGTTCAATGGGATTAAAATAATTTTTTGGTGAATAGTAACTTATTAAGTTTTTAATCGCGATTAGAGGTAATTAGTGTAATTTAAGGTAAACATAATGTTGTAATAATATGAAATGAACTTCACACATGTCCTAACATAATTGGATGTGTCATGGCTGAACAAGACAATCCATGGGTCATCTTGGGGACCCAATGAATCCACATTGGTTGGAAAATGACATTAATAACTTTTTATTTAAAGTTAAAATAAAAATGTCACAAATATGATTTGTTTTACTAAAACAATTTTTACATGGGGGTATACAAATAATATTTTTGACTATAAATATTCATTGGAAAGGTAAAACGATTTACTACATCATAGTAGTTTTTATATAATTTTTAGACGTTAAATAAATTAAATTATTTATGACACCATGATGATGCAGTGATTACCTAATTATTTAACGATTTAAATAAAATGGAAAGATAATGTAAAATATAAGACCTACTCGTGTCAAAAACCTACTGGATGGGTGGATTTAGAACTCTTATCACCTTATACTCGAAACACATCAATGTGGGACCATTAAAATCCGGAAATCATTTTAAATAAAGTAACATTTCCTTACTTTCCACGAGTGCCCTTCCTATCCTCTTATAAAAGGCCCCCACCTCTACCACCTTACCCACACTTCCAAATCCTTTGGCTCAGCCAAATCCTACCCATTTTGTCTATCCACATCCCTCTATTACTCCTCGAAGCCTCAATTTGGGAAGAAGTCTTCCCAAGGAAGCCTTTGAGCTCAAACCAAAAAGAGATACCCGATTTAAAGGACGTTAAAGAACGATCGAGTCATGTCGAACCCGATGTAAGGGACTTCGTCTCAATCTCCTTTCATTGAGGCATATTTCGTTGTATACACAACTTTCTTTTATACGGTGTATAAACCCCTTTGACTTTTACTTTTATTCAAAAGGAATCTTTTTCTACGAAGCGTTTTACTAAACAAAAAAAGGAATGTTTCTATTAACGCACGCGGTGACAACGACCTTTTCCGCCACCGTGAATATTATTTGGTCTTTGGCTTCCTCTACAAGACGTAATGTTTTTTTAAAAATTAAATAAATACCATATAATGTTATATGAATTTTGGTATTGAAAAGGGTTTTTTATAATGGATTTTTTATGTCAATATATTTAAGTGATATATTGTGATCAAAGTGTGGAAATGTTTTCTTTCCATTATATTTGTTTTATGTATTATGATTTTTATAATGGTACTTGGAAATTTGATGGGTGGTTACGTGATAAAACATATGATGGGTGGTGCCATGAATACTAGGACGGGTGGTTATGTTATAACCTCCAATGCATTGGGTATGGAAGTCGGCCGTATGGCTATTCCATTAAGTGATATGTGTGGAAGTTGACCGTATGGTTTTTCCATTTATGTATGTTTATGTCCCAAGTTACCTTTATATGTTATGTGATATTTATATGGGTTTTATGGTAATATTTTGGTTACAAAAGGGTATGTATTGATATTTTATTCAGTGACGAGTTTTTATTACTTCATAAAGGTGAAAAGTATTACTTTGATAAAGTATACATGGTTTACTTGTTGTTTTGATAAACTAATAGTTTTCATTAATTGTATATCCCTTACAGAGATTTTCATGCTCACCCCAAGTTTTTTTGAAATGTTTTCATGGGACTTAATGTGGAATAGGTTCAAGGATGGGATCAAGGGAAAGTCATGCTATATAAAACATGGAACTAGACATGTTTCTTTTTAAGAGTTTTTTATTCTATGGAAACTTAGTAGAAGTGTCTACTTTGTAATCTTTTGAGGTGTAATAGTTATTTTCTAATTCTCTAAAACTCTAAACCTGAATAGATCCTCAATGTGAATTATTCATTTAATTAAATATTAAGTAAGGTTTTAAGGTCGGGGCCTTATATGATATATTTCAATCAATTGAAAAATTATATTAATTTTACAAATATAATTTCAATTAATTATATAAATATTTAGAACCCTTATTGAATTTTGATCATGTAGAATGAATCACATAACATTACGGTGATGGATGTTTATACACTTGCACAAAATACATTATCATTTCCTCAACTGGTGAAAGAGTAAGTAAGTGTGTTGTATATTTATTTACAAAAATAATCCAATTATTATATATATAATATATATTCATTGAATTTTTCATTATTTGACTTTTATGTATTCAATTAGTAAAAAAAATATCACACGGCTTCATGAGGTGGTAATATGGCATAAAAATGAACAAACATTATCATTTATTTAGAGGACAGAAAGGGATGAATTTAAAATATATATTTATAGTCCATAGATATTAATATTTCCTAAATATAATATATATAAATATGTATATCAAATTAATCCACATGAAATTTTATGAATTGAGTAACTAACAATCTAATCCAATCGTTACAAAAGAAATTAGTCTAACATAAAGACAATATTGTAATATTCCCTAAGGAATATAATATAATAATTTTTAGGAGATATTATGATTAAAAAGTTAAAATTATATACTAAGTGTCATATATAATCATAAATATATCATTATATCAAACCATGATAAATCATAATGGAAAATGAATAATGTCAGTTCGCATGGCGGAAGACCGTTATACACAAGATCAATATTATATTTTCCAATATGATATAAGAGGATAAAATTGAATTTCATTCCAATAACTTAAAAAATAAATTTAATGGAATATAATATGGTAACTATATCATCATGTATTATTAAATTTTAATTTATGTTGAATGAGAAATAAAATAAATAGTCCGGTTATGGAAATTAAATATTCCTTATAAATATTAATTTAGATTTCACTATAATACATAATAAGATGGATTTTTTCAAAAAAAAAAGAATTATAAAATTAAGGGAGGTTATTTATGAAGTTATTTTGATAGACCATGTCTTAACTAATAGGTTCTGGAAACATGTAAATGATATGATTTGGAGATGTCGTTTATATGTGGAGGAGATTACAAACATGAAATATTTTAATAGAATATATTACACCCACTATTTTTTCTTGGAAAAGGTAAAAAAAATAATTAGAATTTATAAGTAACGAATATGACCATAAAATTGGATATAGATATGTATTGGGTAAATTATAACACTTACCTTTTAATATTAACCCCCAATAAACCTGTTTTTACCTTTTCTATAGTAAATTTTTTGTATTTCACTATCAATTATTGTAAATAATTATGTTTACCATATTAGATAATAGAAATTATTATGATACAAAATATAGAATCCTTTTTATCAAATTAAACTTTAATATGTTTCATTATTATATTTAATCGTTAATCCTTTATTGTGCTGAAAAAATTGGTTTTCCAAAAACAGTACATTCAAATGATTTACAAAAATCTATCTAACAATTAATTATGAAAATCATTGCAACAAAATAATTCGATATATTGTAATTTAAATTTACTAAATTTACATAATATTTTTTTAAAAATAATTTAGATTTTTAAATAATTAAAATGAAAATTCAATTTTTTTTAAAAAAATTTATATTCAAAAAATAAACAAAAAAAATAATTTTAAAAAAATTATTAACTATTTTCTAAAATATAACTCTGAATTTTAAATATTAAAATGATATTTATTTTTCATTTAAATTTGATAAAATTGGAATTCTTTACTTTTGAATTATGTGTACAATTAGTGAATAATTATACTTTCCTAGAAATACACATTTGAAGAAAAAAATTAATTCTATAATAAATGGATATTATTTTATTTATAATATATAGAAAATTATTGAATTTATATTATAAATTTTGAAAAATATGATTCATAATTTATTTATTCATATTCATACACTATAAATCTAATATCATGCTCATAGTATTAAAGGTTAAATATTCATATTTTTATAGAGTTTCATGTTTTGGATAAACCTAGTGTTGTGTGAATCAATAGCTATCAAATTCATTGAATTTAATTAAAAGAAAAATAGATCATAATTTTTTCTATTGTTATAATATATTCTAAACCTGGTCATAAGTTTCATATACCATATTAGAAATTATATTACTCCGTTAAAATGACTAGTTTCTGCCAAAAAATCATTTTTATTACCATTTATTTTATTTATCATGTTACCATTGGAATTTTTGTAATGAATAATTATCCAAAAAAGTCCATTTTCCATTTTTAAAAAATGTGAGAAAATAAAATTCTATTTTTCATTCAGGGTATGGATATTTTTCCTATAAATATGGCATTTTTTATGCTTCACATATATGTTTCCATGGACTAAAGTGCTACTTTTTTTTAAAATGTTATAAAAATAAAAAAATATGCTTCTCATGTTTTATAATTAATTATTTATATGATAAACATAAATGTATAGTCATAAATTTAATCACCATATATAACCCTATTACAATTTAAATTGGATATTTTTTATGATTCCATCAATTTACATTTTTTTTGATGGATTATGATGATTATTTTATATGGTTTATTCGATAAATCACTTTTTTAAGTGGAGTTTATTATATTATAATGAAATATTTATGAGACCCAATTACATTCCAATGGTTTTTATATTATATCATGAAGTAATTTTAGTAAAACAAATTCAAAACCTTGGTTTATGATATGAAAAATTGATTAATGTTTTATGGTATTATTGTGAACTTATATTTTGTTTTCATTATGTTATAGGTATTACATGACCTATATATTCCACCAATGAATTGATTATTGAATTATATCACATGAGATAATTTGTAAATAAACATGAAGTGATACTAGTTCATTATGGTACTCTGTTGAATATAGTAGTTTTGTGAGTGAACCGTTACAAAGGAAATGTTGGAAATTTTTGTCAACCAACTCAACAATGATAATCTTTCTAGTGATTATTGTGTAAGAAAATAACATCACATGATTATGTGTACTCTAAAAAATTATGTCTTTTTTTATGATATGTTGTAATACAACATGAGTTAATATTCATGATTCTAATTTTTTGTAATATTGTAATTACGATTAAAACATATACAATGATTTATAATTAATGACCTCATTTTGACTGGGTATGAATGTATAAAATTAAAATGATCTTATGATAGAATTATTATAATGATCACGCACACTAATTTATTGATAACAATGATCCATTCGTTTATTTTCATATGAGATAACCATTTTTTATTTTTTGTTTCCCTGAGTAATTAAAAATGGTTTTATAAGGGTAATTTCACATAAGTGTATTATGTGATATTAATTTACTAGGAGGTATTTATGATCATTAAGGAAATAATATGTTTATTTATGTAGTCATAAATTATTCTAAAACATTATATATTGAAAAATATAAAATTCTGTACTGTATTGAATTTTCATATAAAATAATCTAATCATTATGTATGTTATTATTCAATAACCTTAAGATAGGTTCGCATGGTATTAAAGTGAACATTGAAAATACTTGATTGAGATGACCAAGATACCAATTAAAATTTTTATTACTCAAATTTGATTATGTTGTTCCTTAGTGGATACCTAATTTATTAATTATTTAATTAATATAGTTAATGTGATATGATGTCTCACAAACTATATGTGTTTTTCATTTTAAAAAATTTAAACTTTTTAATAAAAAATAATTTGTATAAATTTGTTTCATAATATAAAATTTTTTTGAGGGACCTTTTAAACTGGAAATATACTATTGACATTGATATTTGGGCACATAACTTGAATTGTGATCCATATGCAAATTATGGATAATGGGATATGATTCAAATTAAATGATATGAATGAGATGGTGTAAAAATAGTAAGTGTTTCCCTTAGGGACCTTTGAGTAATGAATTGTGTTAGAATAAGGTGTTGTACTGGGTAGGCCATGTGACAACATTGGGCTTCAATAATGTAATTGGGAAAGATGAAATGATGATTCAATGAGTCATATAATTCATTTTTTATGTGTGTTCCAACCATGGTATACAATTGGTTGATTTTATATAGGTTGGTTTCTTGATTACTAATCAGAGTATTGGGATGCGAGTTTAGAATTATTTAATCTCCTGATATAGATTTCAATGAGGCTTTTCCTATATCGTTTTTGAGTCTATAATGTTATCATAATAATTCCAAATTACTTTATTCTCATAAAGGTAAATTCATGGAGATTGAGTTGTGTTTCTGGTAAGTGATCCCATTGATGGTGTCCAGTGTACAATTTGATTTGGGTACTATAGTGGGCCCCCATACGATATGTATACCCTAGAGATGGGTTGTATAATATTCTATTGTGATTATTTAGGGTGTCTCCTTAGAACCCAATAAATTATTTTACACTTATATGGATGTAGTGATGATTATATGTAATTAAAGTGGATGTAAATCATTGGATTTGTTATATGTATTAGAAATATAAATGTACAATTTATGATATGTGTACATATATGATTTAGGTATGATAAATTTCCTAATGATATTTAATTAGAAACTTGGTATTACATAGAATTTTTTATTGGATTTGTCTTTTATTCCAACTATAAATATTTTGACAAAGGTGGGATACACTGTCCACTAATATGTATTTAGATACAAGGGATACCATACAAATATTCCATGGATTTTAAATGCATTCATGATATCATTTAATAAATATAAATAAATTATCTTTTTATTAGAATGAGTTATTGGTCTGGAGTGCCCTATAAAGGCACATTAGTTTCATATTCAATATGATTTAGATTATAAGTGATTTACTCCAAGTAAATTTCCATCAATCGTAATTCAATATGAATACCATTGAATTTATCGTAGGAGTTTTCCATTGTCTTAGTATTGGTTGGAATGGGTGTGTGAAGTGAAAATATGTATTCAGGCATTGGAACAATTTGGTTTTGGTCAATGTTGGGTACCATTTAAAGACTATAGGTACTCATCGAAACTATTAAATAATTATTACCTGCGAATAACACATGTGGAAAAACAATTATTTAATCACTATATATGAGAATTAAATTGTTTTTGTTCATTGGAAATGTATTAATTATATACTTAAGAGTCTATGAATACTGAGTACCTAAGAAGATTACAGTTTTCTGTTGTTTAGGATTGAAAGAGGGTTGATATTTTATCATTTATCTTGATAGGATGTGGTAAAATCTAGAGATGGGTTTCGTGGGGACATGGGATATAACATGGACCTCCAATATTTTATTTATTATATTTTGTTTACTTTGAACAATATTGTTTGTTATCAGTCATTCAATGCTAGCATGAGCATGTGTTTTTTATGACTACATGTATCTAAATATTCATTTGATATTACATTCATATTTACTTATAGTCCTTCGTGTACTCTAATGATTATTATATTTATTTTTATGATTTATTATTAATTAATTATTTCACACTCAAGTAAGAGGTTATTTTCTTATAATGATATCACCATATATACTGACTTGGAATAGAAATTATTTGGCCTATGGGGAGGTGATTGTTATTTCATGTAGAAATTCATAATAATTATATTATAATGATAAAATAGATATGTAGATCACATCAAACAATCCACACGTGGTTATATAAAAAAATTTCATTCTCACTAAAATTATCTCCTCAACTGTCCCCTATTGTGAGTACACATATTTTCTACAATGTTACTCCATGACAACATATCAATGTATAGTAAACAATTATATATCAAAATAGGCATCGCATTTGTTTCCTTTTATATATTATTACCCACTTTACGTCCACCACATAAATATAACTTAAAAAATTATAAATGGAATATTAATTGATGTTCCATTATGAACTTATCCACTGGTTACCAACTTATATGAAGGAATAAAAAGCTGAATAATTATAATAAAACAACATATGGGTAAATATATAGGACTTGAAAATCATATGAAAACATACATATAGAGAAATTAAAATGATTAAGGACGACCCATATTAGTATAACTGAATCCCACATGACAAAAAATATCGAATTAATGATATCAAATAAATGGTGAACCCTATATGATTGAAAATGTCAAGATTATTTTATAAATACTGAAATTGTTAAAATAATGGAAGAAATTGGTAATTATCTGAAGGTGAGTTTTGTAATTTATATATATGATCATATAGGATATGAAACACCTCAATATGAAGATTGATTTGGGAAGAATATTCTTATAGAAGAAGTATATAGGGGGAATATATTCAAAGGTCACGAGGTCAACTATGTGAGATTAAATAACAGAAAACAAATTTTATAATAATTTAGGCCACATAAATATTAATTAAAATATCAACATAAATTTTATAGGACCCAACTTAAACCCATTGAAAATTCCAATATTTTAGACAATAATATTTTCCCTATAAATTATAAATTTGGTGGTATCATAGTGGATATCTCGTGTGTTATATTATCTTATTTATTTGTTTCCAATTTATTCATATCCTTGAAACAAAAGCCTGATCAAAATTAAATGCCATAAACAAAAACATTTAATGCTTCAATTGGTTTACCAAAATTAATTTAAATTATTTAAAAAGTTATTTTTTTTAAATCCTTAAAATAATTATGAGGTAAATTTATTTGAAATAAATTATAATGTTCATTTAGCATATATTAACATGTACCAATTAACATTCAACTTCAAAATCCTTAAAACCCATTAACTAAAATCATTTTATTTATTTATTGTAATATGAGCCCTAATTTTCTATATTCATCTATTTATGATTGTTATATCAATATACAATTAATGGAAGATCATGATTTATATCCAATAATATTATAAATTAATCATATAATAATGATAAATTTTATATTTTATGTTTTGTCAAATAGATATAATTAAAATAATTTGATATGGATTTATTATCATTTATTTTACAAATTAGTTTCCATTAATAAAATTAACTCTATTATTCTATAAATTTTCAAAACCAAATTATACTTCTCAATTCATTTTAAATTTATTTTACACCTTATAATATGTAATGTGGAATCTTATCCATGATTGTTTTCTTTTCATTTTTTACCTTTCTATATGAAACACATCCATGATTACATAATCACGACCATTACACTAAATGTTAGAATTAGAGTCCTCAAATTATATCATATACTAAATTTAAATTAACAATGAATTATTAAATAAAATTAATTTTTTATCTCATAATTTAAAGGTATCCATATGTTGTGTAATAAATATGTTTTGTTTTTTACATAACTTCTTCATGATTTAATTTATTTTTCATCTTTTTTTAGTTTTAAGGATTTATTATCCTACATTAAAATATCTTTAACTGTTAATTTAATGGATTATTTTATGAAAACATGAGTTTGTTATATAAATAATCACCACAACCCAAAATTCCTTCCATAAAAGTGTCATTTTATTAAAATATATAAAAATATTATGTTAGTAGTTGGGGTTTCTCTTACTAGTAAGCACCGTATAAATTAACATAAAAAATGAGGGTTCAAACCCATTGGGTGAAGGGTACTTTAGCGGTACGATTGAAGTAGAGATATTGGGAAATGGCAGCACTATAGCATTGGCAGGCACTGTTGTATATATGGTAGCAGTGACAGTACTGTAGGATCTCTGGTATTGTAGTAGTACTATTAATCTATGGGCCTTTGGGAAAACAAAATGGACTTTTAAGTCCATGTAATGGTATTTCATGCTCAATCAGCCTACATCCCATGTAATGGGTCTTCTCTACCAAGATAAAAAGGACCTTTATTTCAATAAAAAATGAGGCTTCGACCACAAAAATTTGAAAAAAAATTAAAAAGATTATGTTATTTTGGAAGATTTGTTTTCACCAATTTCATTCATTTTCATATCTTCACATCATTATAATAACTATATTTTATTATTATACAATTATATTTTCATTTCATTTTTCAATTTTTCTCCCTCATTATCATATAAAATTTTATCTATTATTTCTGGAAGAAACCCATTGTGAAACAATGTGTGATGTATTATTTATGAATGAAAATACTATTTCTTTCACTATTTTTCCTTTTCTTCTTTTATTACCTCCATTTTCTTTAATCAAATTTAAAGGTAAAATCTATTTTCTCCATCATCATGTTTTATAGATGTATATATAATATAAATTGATATATTTTTATCCATACACTACATTAAGAATATTTTAAAAATAATGACTAAATTTTTATAAATAAATTTTAATTTCAATAAACAAATAATATACTAAGTTAACATATTATAAACATATTACCTCTAATGAATTAATATCATTAGTAATTTTTATTTATTTTAAAATGAAAAAAATTGATTTATAAAATCCTCATTATTTGATCGCTTTCCATTTAGGAATCCATTTACAAAGTATTAGAATTGATTTTTTAGTTAATCATTCTCATTCTACTAATATGAATTATTATTGATAATAACCATCATAAACATTATTATGATATACTCCCTCTATTTACTAAATATTTCACCTTTTTGAAGTTCAATTTAATCTTATATATTGTTTAAGTGAACATTAAATGTGTTATCTATAAAATCATCTTTATAATTTCATTTTCCAATATGTTTTCTGAATAGAAATTAAAAAAGATGTATTTTTGATTAAAAATCCACTTTTTTGTTTATAAATATTCCCTTACCCTTTAGTAATGTTATATATTTTAAAATGAGTAGAACTATATCATTTTCATTATTAATCATATTTTATTTATCCTCATCTTTGGAATATGACTTCAATTGGTTGTGCGATAAAAAATGAAAACAATTCTATTTTTTATGCATAAAATTTTTTCATAACCAGATCAATTAATACTAAATTTATAAAATTACTTAGATTTAAATTGTAGAGATTTATTTTAAATCAGATAATCTAAACCATGTTTAGTGTTTTCTTATATTTTTGCTGAACATTAAAATTAAATTAATTCATGTATTTGAAATCATTTCCCATATCTATAGTACTTTATTTATGGCCATATTCATATCTAAAAATCCATCAATATATTTTTCATTTTAGCTATCATAAAATTAAAAAATTTAGGATCCTCAAATAATTTGAACATTTACATCAATCTATAAATTTTTTTAGTCACCATGATTTTGTTCAATGGATTTGTAAATAAAATTCGCATATTTTTAAATATAAACATGTATTCAATAAATATATAATTATATACTAATATATGTAGTAATTAAATATAAATAATATGTGGTTTTTACTCTTTAAAATTATTAAACAGTCATTTATAATATATATTTTATCGTTGAAGACTATATATGTTTTTTATTTACATTAATATTATAACATAATACTCCAACGGTAATAAAAGTAATGTGTTTCTTGATTTTACATAGTCTTAGGAGTTCTTTCAAACCATCAATGCATAATAACAATATTTTTTAGACTATATGAATCATTTGTGAGTAATTTCATGGTCATATATTATTATTAATAAAAATGTAATGAAGTATCATCTTAACCATCATACATAAAACATATTCAATAAAAAAATACATTCTTGTTTTATTAATACAATTCTTGTTATCCATGACAATGAATTCAGTAGTGTATGATATGACTACAAAAATTCAATCATATTATTTGTAAAGATGAAATGTTTCTTAGAAACTAATTGATGTTACTAGATAGATATGTTGAAGAATAATATTGGAAGAGGGTTGGGTGAGTTTTTTATCAATGATGTAAAAAGTTAATATTTTTCATTTTTTGGATATTAGTATATTGAATCAAGCATAATAATTTTTGAATAATTATAATAGATAATATAGAAATAATAATACATGAACAAATTTAATAATTTCTTGTAATTATAACTCTTTGTCTGGGTAGTAGTCATATATCAATTGATTTTGTAAAAAATTACATGGTACTCAATTTATTATGAAAATAAAATAATGTAATATTAATATAAATGAAATTTTTAAACAAAACCTTCTAATAATCATCCTACCAACAATACATCACAATTAAATACTAGTTACTTAAAATAAATTTTGGTCAATTATAAACACTAGATAAAAAATAATTATATCTTAAAATATCTTTATGGGGTTTTGAGGTAGTAAACTAACTTCAGTAACTAAAATCTTGTGGTAATTCTACAATATTATCAAGCATTATAAAAGTTCACATAATGATGGAGAAAAATGTTTTTTAGTATTGGAGTTCTAGAGGAATTCATGATTCCCACATTACATTTGAAATAATGAAATATAAATAATTATAAATTAATAAATTTATCATTAATTATAGTATATCTATGAAATAATATGTATTATTATTATTGGCATCCCTAGGAATGGAAAACATAAAAACTGGTAATCTCATATTATCTATAAAGTAATGTGTAAAAAATGTTATTATATGATACATAATGAATGAAAAGTATGTTAGAGATAAACATCCAGAAGTCATTTCATATTACAAATATAATAAAAGGGGGATAAATACTTATATTACATACAAATATAAATTATATCATGGAAAAAAACTAGATTTATAATGGATGAATGAAAAATGATGTACATCATAATGTTATTGCCATGTACTCTTACCAAGACATCATATATAAATAGGCCATGAATATACCAAATACGCCTACTAGTCTACTAAATAAAACCTATTGATGCATCTAGGGTATATAATGGATCCCAACCATCACATTCTATATCAAATGCATTCATAATATGAATTAAATTTATAATAACTCAATACCAAATCAACATAAGAATTCATGTAAAATAATACATAATATTTTCTTTTTCCCAATAAATAAATAGTACAATATGATAAAAATAATTATAGATAAATAATTTTGATAGTTTGAACCAGTTATTTCTCATGTAACATATAATAGCCATCATGGAATATTCATATATCTGAAAATAATTTTCAAATATCACATGATCATTTCATATGGAAAATTTTATTTTCATTTTGAAATCACTTATTTAAAAAAAATTTATATAATATTTGGAAAAATAATTATATATTACTAGGTATAAAATTATTTCAATTAACTAAGAAAAATATTAATGAAAATATCAATGAACATAGTATTCAAGATAGTGGGAATGGAAATATATACATTTACTGTTTTAAAAAATATTTTTATCACAAAATTAGTAAGAATACTTCATTTAGAAATCATAAAAAGTGTTAGTTTTATCCTATTTATAGAGTGTATAATTTTTTTTAAATATTTCATTAACATTAATTTTTTATAAAATATGGGAATAGAAAACATGGAGAACAATCTAATTTGAAAAAATATTCAGTTTAATTTAAAACATTATTTTGAATAATTTATGTAAATAGAGATAAAAATATGATGGTAAAATATTTAATTTCATGAAATAAATTGATTATATAAATAAGTAAATAATTTTTTATATAAATATTATAATTCAATTACTATAAATTCAATCATAAAGTGTTTCATTCAGAATATATATATGAAAACCCCTTTCAACATTTGTATCTTTTTCACCATAAAAAACAAGAATGAAATAAAATGAAATGAAATATTATATATCATGTATATAATGATAATATATATATAACCTATAAACTGGATAAAATGTACCACATATGAAATAATCATTCATTGAATGTAGAATAGTTCTCATGTAATTTTTTTGACAAGAAACACATACTATAGGTCCAACATGATTAATATGTACTCTTAACCTCATGAATAATAAATTTTAATTCATTAAAAATATATAAAGAAAGAATATTAAAAATAATAAAATCTTATATAATCATATAATATCATTTTTAATCATGTAATAATAATATTTTTTAAAAACTATCTGTTTACGTGATAAATATTTTTGTTTTTCATTCATTTATCATTTTTCTAGTTCTAGCCCATGAAAGTTGGTTGTGTTTTAACTATTGATGAATTTAAATTAATAATATCTTAGAATTTTATTACATAATATAAAAATTATTTAATTTTATTTAATGATTCATTTCAATAACATTACAATAATACTCATGTAAGTGGTAATACAGACATAATGAATAGAATGTAATAAATATGGAAGGGATAATAACATGTCAATTTATATTATTATTATAAAGTATATAGAAAAATATTAATGTTAATATTAATTCATATATTCATTATGTTCTACCTCATAATAGACTATAGTAGTTTGATTCTTAATATGAAAATATATCTCAACAACGGATGGTAGTCCATACATGCACATGAATGATACTTTCTTTTTATATTGAGAAAAAGAAAATGAATTAAGACAATTTTTTTTAATCAAAGAATAATTAAAATATAATAAAAATAAAATATATTTTTTAAATGCATCATAACTACAATAAATTATTTGTGTTGATGTAAATTTAATCACATCGATACGTGAGGGAGGTAGTCTGCATGTACAAACGAGTGATACGTTCACTTCCAATATCATTAAAAAGAGTAAAAACAAAGATGCAATAATATAATAATATAATAATATTATATTATATATTGTGTATTCATTATTTTGGGGTATATACACAATATTTTGTGGAAGTAAAAGATAATATCATCTTTGAATTATTATGTAATTATGAGTCCATCTTCCTTGGTATACCTCTATTGGATAACACCTTATGCACCCTTTGGAGGATCTTATGGTTTTACCATAAGCTCATGAATAAAGGGAATGAATATATTATGTTTGTTGGATAAGGTTTTACTATGTTAGAGTGCTCAATGTTTGTGAATAATGGAGGAGATAAGGTTCACATTTAAATGTGAATAGAGGGAGACAATTGGAATGACTAAATGTATTTAAATAACATAACATAATTTTATATTAAAGTGGAACCAAATGGACAGTAATTTGAACATATGATAATATTTGGTCGAAATATCTAAAACATATAATAATTAGACATTTTTGTGGGGTATTTTTATGCTTATGTCATAGTTTAACCCCCAATAATTTATTTTTAACCCCGAACATGGTAAAACATGTTTTCAATTACAATTATTAATTATTGGAAAACATTAATTTGATCATACAAAATTATATTATTTATGTTGATCCTAAAAATTAATATATTATAAACTATTTAGTATAATATTTTGGTATACATTATTTTTAATATTTGTTCTAATAATTCAACACAAAAAATCTGAAGAAAATTATTGGTTTTAATCATTAAAATGATTTATATAAAAATAAGGTATAATGATAATTAAAATGGAATTAATTGTGTTATGATAAGTAAAAATAGATATATTTTTATTTCAAACTATACCGACCAAAATGGAATCTTTTAAATTCTAATAAATAAAGAAGATCCAAATAAATTGTTTATTTGACTAACAAATTAAATAGATTTATTAAATTTCATAATTGATTTATAAGTTCAACATTATATTTTTATATGAATTATATTACATATCATATATAAATTCTAGCCAGTAAAAACGTTTCATAAATTATCATGTCATTCTTATATCAATCTATTCTTATAAAATTCATAGTATGGGTAAAATAAGTATTTCTAACTATTCAGTCCAAAAAAGAATATACTTATTTAAAATCATGAGAAATATCTATTTGATAATAAAAATTGTAAATTTACGTAAATTTATTCAGATAAAATTTATATAAAAGATTGAAATTGTATCTATTTTTTCACTCATAGAACATTTGATGTTCTTTTTATAAAAAATGTATTCTTCTTGAAAAAATGAATTTATTATTAAAATAAATTAAAATAATTATATAAATGAAGTTATTATTTAGAATTAATTCACGATTTTTTATAGAAATTATTTATAAATATAAATAAAAACTAGGATATTCTGATTCATACATGACAACATATTCAAAATGGTATAATAATCATATTTAAGTAATATTATTTCATGGTCTTTTAACACTTAAGGATGTGTGTGGTGCATGATATCAAATTTAATATTAATTTATATTCATCAAAAATAAGGCAGGTCTTATAATTACCCATCTATAATGAAATTTCATCCTCACAATTTTAATTCATTTTAAGCATATCAATACTTTTTAATATGTATTATCTTGAATTTTAATTTATAGGTTATGACTTTGGAACTTATAATTTCATAAATAGTGGATATGACATCCATTTTATGAATTCCACATGAAAACATTTTTTATATGAGTATAATATTAATTATTTGATACATTCTACAAATTTTATAATATATATATCATTCACTTATGTAATTTGTTAAATCATATTACATGACACTTACAATATAAAATTCATTTATTAATGGGAATTTTCATTCCTTTGATTGATTATTTTAATTGGTTTCGCCATACTATTATAACCACAAATGACTAAGTGGAAATCACCTTGTGTAAATCAAAAAATTAAACCCCGAATGGATTATTTATTACATTAAATATGAAAACATTTATTCACTCATCTATAGAAATTATTACAGAAATTTATGACAATAGTAAATAAAAATTAATCATATTGTTAATAGGTAATGAATTAATTATGAAAACATTTATAGTTATTCCCATAAAAGTGATACAATATATTAATATTAAAATTTTAATGTCACTGATTTGAAAAATATTATTTTATAACATACTAAATAGTTCTCAAATATTGAAAATTAATTAGACCCCTGAACTCATGATTATGTCAAATCTTAATATAGGTATAAAAATATTTTTTGAAAACATGGCATATATATGTTTCATAATTGAAAGTAAATGATATATTTTTATTGAAATAATTTTTCATCCAGGATTCATTTTCAACAAATCACTTATTAAGATTATAGGGAAATTTAATTTTTTTTTAAATCATGGATGATATAAAAGGGTGAAAATATATAGATAGAAAAATAGAATTATCTAAATTTTTGTCTTTTTTTAAAAACCCATCTTTATAAAATTCATGTATTTCAAGATCATATATTTCAATTCGATAATCATACCCTTCCTTATATATCATTTTTGCAACAAATATATATAATTATTGAGGAAATCAATTATATAGGTCCCCAAAACATTATATTTGAGGCATTGGACATCAGTGGAAATGTTTTTTCCCAGAAATGTACATTATTGATGAACATTATCACAAGTATCAAAGAAAACAGACATTACCTTCATCAAAGTATCATTGTATTTCTTTCTAAAATTATCAAATGTACAAAATTACACTATTCACTTCATCCGATTTTCAGTTATTTTTTTTCTAAAGTGCGTAAAATCATTCTATATTCTCTATTTTCCATAGAAAAATTAATATGTGGATATTTATTTCTCATAGATTTTGAAACACGATACTTTAACCTCGTATATTAAAAATAATTGAGAGAAAAGATTATATTCTAGTATTTTAAGATGTCTATAAATGAAATTATCAATCAAACATTCTTGATTATTTATGTTCTATATATCATTATTTTAATATTATAATGTATTCCACATACTAATAAAAACTATATATTTACTCTTATATTAGATATATAAATTTAATTTCTATATTATTTAGTTCCTCAGAATAAATTTATATTTTGGAATTATATGTATTTGTGATTATTACATTTTATTTTCTATATATCATCATCTACTGAGGTTTTTTGAATCAATGATCACAATTTATAATTATTTTCCCTAAATGATACACTGTTAATATATCCCAGTACATTTCATTTCCTTTCAAATTAATAAATTCCAATTGAAAAAAAAATAAACTATTCATCTATAAATGGAAACAATGATTCTATTTTTGTATTGAGGATTATACCACATGAAAATATATAAAAACAATGAATATTTTTATTAAGAAATAAATTTCTACACACCAAAAAATGTTATTATACATAACCTAATTTAACTATACTAATATTATCATCCATAACAAAATATTTTTTTTAACATCGCATGGGGTAAATCCATACATATATTATAGGTGTTGACATGTTTTCTTGTTCTTACATCAGATTCAACTGATAAATAATTTAATAATCATGATTATCACAATAAATTATAAATAATATTTTATAATCCAAAATTCAGAGAAATACATAACATTAATTAAAAAAAAATTAATAAATAATTTCAAAATAATAAATTTTTTATATTTGGTAATAAATGTAAATCATAAAAATATTTTCATGTATTAATAATGGTTTTTAATGATCCAGATAATCTACCAAAGCATTCCCCATAGAGTGTCTAGAAAGTTCTAGAAACTTTGGATCTCTAATATTGAACTGAGTAATGATCGAGATGATACAAACCATACATTTGTACAGTCGTTTACGCTTATTGTCACAATGACAAGTCACTCCACATTCCAATATCTAGAAATTGATGCAATCTCTAAGAAAATGAGAAATATTTACATTTCCAAAACATCAATATATTATATAATATTTAGGATTACACCTTCCAAATTTCATAGTGTTATAATATGTAATATATATTTTAAGAAATCTAGTACACAAGGTATATTCTAAACATTCTATTTTTAAAATATTATCACACCTACTCATGTAACCTAGTGAGGGTTGTTATTGCAACATAGCTAAAAATGATATATGTTATCACATCCTAATGTATAATTTCATTGGTAGTCTTGAGAGACAAGATACATACATGATTCTCAACTTATTCACTGAAACCTAAAATAATAATTTATATTCTAACTATATGATTATCATTAAAATTTGAATATACATTAAATTATTCATAAATACATTCATAGTAATATGGGTAAATTATAACATAACTGGGGGTGTCCACAGATTCTATATAAGGGAATGTGTCTAAGATAAGATATCATATGATATATAAACAACAAATAATATGAAAAATATAAACAATAATAAAATATTTCATATATATAGTAACATATAAATGTTAATAATTTAATGGACGTCATATGAAAATAAATATTCACATGTATAAAAAAATCATTCTTATTAATGACATTATACATAATATCGGTAATCATAATAATAATATCAATAAATCATTAAAAGATAGAATATGAAATTATATAAGGAGAATTATAAAAACCTATAATGGTTTGTCTAATGAGAACTTTCAATGGATTTTGGGACTGTAACAGTCATTTAACGCTATTTTAAAATTAAAATCCATTCATCATATATAATAAATCAATAATATTTTAATACATAATAAATAAAAATATTCATACTCAAAAAACTAGAATTTTAAATGATAATATACTTCCAAGTATTTAAAAATAAAAAAATACTATGAGATATAAAAAAAGTATTTAGGATGTTATTGAAAGATTATATTCATAGTAATGTATAGGATTCATTATATGTTAGTGAATTTTATTAAAATAATGTCAATGTATCACTGGAAAATTTAAAAACAAAATTTTCATGTTGAAATAAATTATTTAAAATCCAAAATTTCAAGAATATTATGAAAACTATTTTTATTAAAATAAATATATAATAATTTAATGTATCAATTCAATGAATACAATTTATGAAAAAAAAAATCCATTCATATAAGGAAAATAAAAACAAAGATTCCAATAACACCACTGGTAACAAATATAATGTTTTGAAAATGAAAAAAAGATCCTTTTTTAATACTATTTAAAAAAGGACAATCATGGGATAAAATGAAAATGATGAAAAATTTGAAAATATTATAATTATTTTAATTAAATATTAATGAAAATAACCATAGTGAATGAAAATAATCCTGAACTATTAGAAATATAATAACAATTTTCCATTACAACATTATTTCAGAATTTTCCCTATATAGTGTGAAAAAAATAAAAATATTAAATTCCCTGATACGATCATAAGAGAATAAATGAAAATCCTAATTGTAGGATACATAGCTAATAAATGATATTATTAGTGAACATTTCATACGTCACAAACAAAAATACATGGTGTGAAAAACCCTTACCTTTGGTCTAACATATTTTCAAAATTCTTTTACCAACATGTATAATAATTTTATATATATTATAAGTCATTTAAAAAAACTAATACTTATAAAATCTTATGTGATCCCCTTTAAACATCCTAAAACATATTTATTAGTAATTCCTCACTAAATTATGTATTATCTGTGTAATTTTATTTGTTTTTAATATATGTTACAGTCAGGAGGTTATAATCCATGACCATTAATATTTGTTCCAACATGTATAAAATTTTAATCATTTAATTTGTAACTTATTATTATATAATATCCCAATAATTAAATATTAGTCAATAATCCATTTCAAAAATATTATAAAATCACACATATACGTGGTAAAACCAAATCCCAACTGTAGTGTGTTATAGGGATAAAATGTGTCAAAAATGTCAATTTAAAATCTTAATATTAAAATTAAATATTCGTAATCAAGTAATAAAAATTTAAAATATTCAATTTGATAAAATTTTGAACAATATATTAGTGGGATAAATTTTAAATTATATATATATCAAATGGATAAGGAAGATCATATGAATGAAAGAATAATATTTCTTTTTTATATTGTGAAAAAGGTTAATAAATAAGATAATATTTTATTAATATAGTAAAATTATATGTAATAAATAATATATATATATATATAACATTATAACCATCAATGATATTTGGTGATGTAAAATGAATATAATCTATTTTTGAAACTATTTCCCGTATCTCTTAGTTTTACCCTGACTCCCAATAAACCTATTTTAACATAATAAATTGTAATAGTTTTTACTATTTTTATTCACTATAATATAATATTATGTTGAAAATATCAAATAATATTAATTATGATGATTATAAATAAATAATTCAATTTCAATATATTATAAAAACTAATTTTAAAATATGTGAAGAAAATGGTAGAAATGTTGTTATTTGAAAAAATTAAATTTTCATTAAAAAATGATATTGTAAAAAATAAACTATAATATTGATTCAAATAAAATTAATTTGACTATAATAATTAAATGATTTCATTTGTTTATATTTTAAAAATCTAAAACCGATTGAATCATTATAAATACGTGATTAATATTTACGAAATAAAAATTAATTTTATTTGACTATAAACATTAATTAGATTTCCAAATTGATATGTGTATATATATATATGATAAATATTATATTTTTATATTAATTAATTTATTTATAAAATAAATAATTTGTATATAACATGATTTTATAACCATTAATGTTATTCATATTTCACAAAAATGTCATAAAACTTAAAGTATTCGTAAAATATATATTTTAAACTATTCAAAGGAAATCAATAATTTCTAAACAACATCAATTATTCAACCAAATATAATAACAATATCATTAATTATTTTCAATTTTTCAAAAAAAATATATAAATAAGGATGAATTTATTTTTAATTTTTCTTACACAAAACAATTATAATCCATTTCTATGATGAATGCATTGTTAGGGAATCAAATTAATTAATTATCATAATTTTCTTATTAACAATAAATAGATGAGTGTAATATTATGATAATTGAATTAATTTTTATATTTAAGAAATCCATTTTATAAATAATTCCTAATTTAGATGTGCATATTCTTACACACCAACCCAACAACTAGACTATACATATAATTTATAAATAACATTATTTCACTTTTCATTTATGATCTAGGTTTCATGTGATGCATGATATTGATCATTCTATATATTTAAAGGGAACTATAAAATTAATTAATTAAATTAACTATTTCCACATGTCTACCCATTATGAATCCCTTATTATGATTGTGTAAAAATCATACTAAATTTTCAAAAATGTTATCATAAGATTACCCATTATTCTATTAACAAAACATAATAAAATTCAATATGATAAATTAAACCATTTAAAATATATCATTACCTTAAATATAACACATTAAAATTATTATTATTAGATAAATTTGAATCTTTCATATAATAAGTTTTACATTAGAAATTATTATTTTTTAAACATGATATCCATAATTAATACATGAAAATTAATCATCAAATTAATTTTTAAAATCCACTTTAATTAATTAATATAATTAATTCTAAAATATTCCCAAATTAATCCTTTAAAATTATCCACTCTTTAAACATAATATGAAATATATTGTATATTCATTTAAAACATAAATTTATAGGTTAAATAATCATTATAAAATCCACAAGGCTACTGTCGGTTAATGTCATGTCATCATTTCTGTGTATGTCATGGCCCCTTCCCAAAAAGATTCTACAATGAGGGGAGACAAATTCCGACCACCCAATTCCAACCTCTAGTATACCCCATTTTGATGACTATCACTGAGGGTATACTAAACCTACAAATTTGAGGCATTACCCTATATGTGAATGATTTTGAAGAGATACATATGAAGGATAAATGATTCGTCAAAAGATCATTCATATATATAATTTAAATCCATGGTTCAACATGAAATGATAAAAAATACTAAAATAACTGAAAGGAAAACCAAAAGTATCAAAATATAATTATGGAAGTAATCATGAAGTAAAAAAAACTTTTATTAAACCCTATTATGGTAATATCTATCTCGATAACAAACCTACATCAAATATCCGGAAGAAAAGATTATATATACATAGGTTGATAAAATTGTATACATGGTAGGATACTCCATGTAGGCTCAAATGAAAAAAATAAAGAAACAATTTTGAACCATAGTGAACAAAAATGAAACTAACTTATCATATAAAGAGTTAAATTATTTCCCACCCATAAAATGACAACATCTCACCATGTAATGCATAAAATAGATAATATAATATAACAATAAAACATTACGAGTACCATTATCTTACATCCCTACTGGTTTCTGTCTATTACACAATGTCTCACATCCTAAGAATCTCTCTCCAAACGTAAGCCAGCACAATAACCGTCGGGAAAGGCACCACAACATGAACCTCATGATTAAAAAATCACATCATCCCATATCCTATATATCAAATCTATAATTAAGAGGAACATACCTTATCCAAAGGTGAAGTGGTATCTCAAACTAGGCATTCATGCTTCACATCAAAATGATCTCTCGTGACTCCAAAAAAGGAAATTGTTCTTCATAATAAAATAGATGAATCATTCCCTAGAAAAACAATTTATCACCAAACTAGTTCTTATTTCATATTTAATTAACCAATTCCTTTATTATCAGGTTTCAACTATGGAAATCGCATAGAATAAATATATAGAATCATATTAAATTAAAAACCTAATATTAGAATTTATTTCCATTTTCAACAAAATGTGAAAAGTACCACTCTCAAGTAAAATTCATTTTTAATAATAATAAATAATAATAACCTTCTTATTAATTAGAATTTCTAGTTAATCATTCTCATATCATCAATTTTTTTAATTAAATATTAAATTAAGCATTATATTGCAAATATATCTCTTTAATTATGTAAACTAATTACATGTAAACTAATTCATGATTTAAATTATTTATAAATTAAAATCAACAATAATAAGATAATAAAATGAAAATAAAAACATAGTAATAATAAAGGATTATATGTATCAATATCTAGAAATTCACGTGGAAAACTACAATAATTGTAAAAAGAGAATACATTACTAACATGGAATCAGAGTCTCATTTATTTAAATATATTTAATTGATTATTATGTAAAAATACATTACATAAAAATGAATAATTTAAGGCAAATTTATGATTAAAATTTAATAATATAGAATATAAAACATGAATACCTCTGAAAAAATCAACATTATTCTTCTTCGAACATACCTCGTTACAGATCTTAGAACATCACTCCTCTATGATCATCATCCATATGAGAAAACTGTGGCCAAACTACACAAAACAAAACCAAGAAAAATAACTTTATCAAAAATGGATATCAATTTCTATATATTTTAGAGATTAACAATAGTAAATCATGAGGAAAAACATACAACCCGTCATAAAATTAAGGAAGAACATACATTGGGTCAGCTCAAGTCACCACAAATTGAATGAGGAAGGATGGAATCAATCCCCAGTTGAGGGGATCTCAAAACACCCAATGTCAGAGCTCCTGGTCCCCTAGAACACGGATTTTATAGTTGTATGGAGAAAGGATTTGAGGAACCCCTATGTAAATTCACATTTTCATAACATTCTTCACAAGAAATGTATAACCCATTAAATATTTTTACACATTGTGTAATTGTTGAGATTTAGTTTCTAATAAAAATTAGTCACCTATTTATTAGTAAATATGAATAATTATATGTTTTTTAGAATTAATTTAACCTACATTAACAATATATCACCATAATTACATGGGGAGTAAAGATCTCATGGCCAGTAATTTCCCAATTTATGGATTTTTTTATCTAACACGTTTGTAATTATTGCATGATTCTTCCAAGAACCACTATCTGTGGAAATACCAATAAGTTTGACCACATGGATTCATATTAATAATTTATATAACTCAAAAAAATTAATTTCTAAAGATTCAAAACTAAATAGACAAAACAATTGTTCATCTGAGTAGTCACCCTCTAAGGTACCTCTCAACGGCCTCTCCAACATAAGAACTCAACCACTACTGGAAATCGGATCTTTCCCAACACTTCTATACCAACGGTTTGTCAAAACCGTTGGTATAGGCACACCCCTTTCCCAACGGTTTTGGAGAACCGTTGGGAAAGGGGTGGGTCTTTCCCAACGGTTCTCCCAAACCGTTGGGAAAGGGAGCTCAAAACACCCCTTTCCCAACGGTTTTGGAGAACCGTTGGGAAAGGGGTGGGTCTTTCCCAACGGTTTCCCCAAACCGTTGGGAAAGGGAGCTCAAAACACCCCTTTCCCAACGGTTTTGGAGAACCGTTGGGAAAGACCCACCCCTTTCCCAACGGTTCTCCAAAACCATTGGTAAAGGGTGTCCCAAAATCCAGCATACACCCCGAAAAAAAATATGCACCTATCCCAACGGTTTTGCGAACCGTTGGGATAGGTTCTTCGATTTTTTTCCAGGTCTACTACCCGAGAACATTATATAAATCTAAATTTTGAATAATTATTATAATACATATATATATTTATGAAATTATGTTTAAAAAAGTCATATTAGGTTAGTGGTTAAGTCGTTCTATTATAAACGAAGGGTTCAGGGATCAAATCACACCGAATGTATTTTTTTTGAAATACATATACCATCGGTTTTATAACCGTTGGAATAGATTTTCATATTACCTATGCCAACGGTTTTCAAAACTGTTGGGATAGGTCTCTACCAACGGTTTTCCCAAAACCGTTGGTACAGACCTATCCCAACGGCTTACTTCGCCACGGTTCTCCAAACCGTTGGTATAGGCTATACCAACGGTTTGGAGGCCTATACCAACGGTTCCAAACCGTTGGTATAGGTTAGTTTTCCAGTAGTGAACAATGACATTAGTGGAATGTGTCCAAACCATGAAACAACCGCAACCAGATCCAAAACATTGTACCTAAGGATATATATCTCAAAATAGAGTAAATACACAACAATACCAATAGTTAACTATCTCATAACTAAATATGATCAACATATCTAAGGGAAAAACCTTACAAGAGAATAGATAAACATAAAAAACTCATGATACTCTATTTAAATATGTGAATAACATTCCCATATACTCATATCCATGACACCATGCTACTACAAGATAGAATCCAATGATAAATATTTCTCAAGAAACAACATCTCATATAAGTAGTGGATCACTACAGGTTGATCCTCAAAGGATGCATCATCTTCAATGCCAATCTCACCCGAATATATGGAATTGGAGTCATCATGAAGATAATGATTGGGATAAGGCATGTGATACACATTTTATAACATTATAATTTTTTGGGGAAGTATTCCAGGATAAACCTGGATCCAAAATTATCCAATGCCTTCAAAATCCCAAACAACTAGGGATAAATATTATACTCACAACCACTAGTTCACTTTTTATGCCGATGAGTTGCCTTCAAATCACATGACCTCCCATGTTGAACTCTAGATGTATCCTCCAATGGAATATCATTTCTGTATATCGGCTCTTCATATTTACACCACATAGTCTCCCATATTGGAACACAGAAACTACTACAACAATAAAGACTACACTATCATATGGATAATACAACATATTCCTCCATCCTCTATAATATCCAAATGTATCATTCACAGTTTATCCATCAGTCTCAAGGAATCCATAGACAGATCGATGGAAACACTATGTGATTTCCTTTTTAGTGCATTAATATGAAAATTCAACATTCACAGTATATGAAACATTTAAAAAACACAATACACCATGAATTCAATAAACCTATTCTAGTGATTGTTACTTTCATACTAGGATAAGACATACCTCAAGATAAAATGGTAAATAAAAACTGCATAATTCTCACCTATGAGGTAAGGATACTAACACATAAAAGAAAACACCACTATAACCAACCCTATATCATAGTTGGAATACTCACTCACATTTTTATGTAACAACTGAGACACATATGAAAAACTGTTATCCACTGTTTCATAACATTTCCTAATCCAATACATGGATCATCACACACAAACCGAACTCTAGAGGTTTGAAAATAAGGAAATAGATAGTTGACCAACATTCCTTTCAGGTACGCAAATTCTATATTACTCTAGTTTGTAAAAATTAATGTCTGAACCTTTCTGTAATGTGTCTTCAATGGAGTCGTAATCCATGATAATGAGGCTAAAAACCTCCTATAATAGCCTATTAGACCATGGAATATTGGAAACTATTCCACTATATTGTTATATTATCAAGACATATCCACATATACCATCATTGGATCAATAGATACCCCCTACAAAAACACCAAATTCAAAATGAAACACATATCACGAGCCTATAACTAACACAATGAATAGTATATAAAAATATTCTCATGATGAAGAACTTCCCAAATGACAAGTTGATGATATGCATACGCCTACTCAAATGCAAAGTACAGAAATGTGTTTTTGATGAAGACTAGAATGAACATATATGAAAATATCTCTGAACACTTCTTTTATCCACCCTATGAACACAACTAGAGTATTCATCACACTAAAAAATATCAAAATTAATTCATATTTCCCATGATTAATATAAAATTATTTCTAATTAGTATCCTTATTCTTCACTCGCTTCTAATGATATAATGACTTAAAATTGGTATTTTTAAACAAACATGCTCCCATCAACTACAAGAATTAATCATCAATATGAGGAAGGGGATACTAGTTCTTCACTATCACTTATTTCAAGGGAATATAATTTATAAAATTCCATAATCTACCACATTCCTTCTTTACAAACAAAACTAGTGTAGACCATTATGAAACACTCAAAGGTTAAAAACCTTTCTACTATAGGTCATAGAACTATAATCACATATTTAACAATATACATGGTGACATCCTATATGGTGACATCGAAATTGGAGGCACATCAGGTTATCGCTCGATCGGAAATTATTTCTTCCATTGAGGGTGTAACTCTACCTCATACACTATAAAGAAATCATGGAATACATCCACAAACCATGGAAACAAAAAAAATATGAACCTATGATTAGATCAGAATAAGTTCCTCCATCTATGTTGATATGGACATAACATATCTCTATCCCATTGATGGGTCTCAGTCACAATCAAACACTCTTGTCTATCCAACATCATAATAAAAAACATTCCTCTTATACAAATACATGGTAGATTTTACTGAGTATATTCAATAAATGATGATGATTATTTCATATGGATATATTCATAAACACAAGAAATACCCCTAATAGAGGTGTTGGTCTATCACTATATAACAATATTTACATATATCATACATGTTTTCCCAACCACCATCTAGCATAGTAAAATCTGAGGGCACCATAAGAATTTATCGCCATGTCCAAAATCAAGGATGAGGGTAGGTGATATAAAAGAGTTCATAAAACTAGAATGAAATAAAGTATACACCCTTTTATATAAAAAAAGAAAAGGGTACCTTGAACCACATCTGGATCACAAGACTCTAGAAATGCTAAAAAAACATCCTGACAATGACATGATTCGCAGCCTCAATGACCCTGTTGACAACCACTATCGTCTGTTTGAGGATTAGCACTATCTTGAGGATATCATCTATATTACCTATCTTCATTTAACTGATCCCATACTATACCACTTTACTATTATTAAAACTATTGAAACTACCTCAATAGTAGAACATGAAGAAGATCACATGGAACACAATGACTTCATTGAAATGTTGGACATTCTTACCATGTTGACTATTACTTATAAAAGGAAACTATTATATGATTATTTGTAATATGTTTGTGAGAAACTAGTAACATAGAAATGTGATGATGAGTATTGGGACCTAATAAAATCTAACTAAATAATCATCTATCTTTAAAACATGGAACCCCATACCAAATCTACACTTCATGAGGAATCCTGACTACTCCCCTTGCAGGATGACATGATTCAAGACATCATCACTCAATACCATTTTTTCTTGCTAGAACCAGAAGAAATGCCTTTAGTATAAAATAGGTGACCTGGTGCATGATATATGTATGCATGGACTCCTCAAAATGCCTTGACATTGCATTTATATCTGAGAATATATCTGAATAATATCATAGAAGGGTCCTAAAATGGTTCCTGAACTCTCACTCAATAGAGGTACACTTCATAATGGTAAGAAGATCGTGGAAAATGGATTCCATTAACATCGAATAAATAATCACCTCTCAGATCTAGTTTCATAAAATATCCATCAATAATAGATATACCTCACTATCACCCAAGGAATAAAAACCAGTACTAGATCGCTGCACCATGAAGCATCTTCATCGGTAAAAATAACCCATTACTCATCTTGAAAATAGATAAACCTGAATGATATCTCAACATCCCCCAACTAGTATTACATTAGTGCATGTTAATAAATTCTTTAATACACCATCAAAAATTGATACTATGATTCTTAGAGTTCCCTTCTCTATGTGTCAATGGTATCAAACTGCACTCTGCAGTGATCTTCTAGAAGATCCTACTAAAAATCTTTAGCGTAAACACAAATAGGCAATTGACATAAATCTATGATTATAAAAAGGAAAAAACATATTTAACACTTAATCATATAATATTGAATATTAATAATTGTTTAATTAATTACTTTATGAGCTTATTACGGTTTTAGCATATCCCAAGGTCTACCTATTTCATAAAAATGAGCAGAGAAGAGTGATGCATGATCTCTTCCTCCGAATCTAACATTAAATTAGTATCACATTATTAATTGGCCTTGTAAACAAAATGGTTCATGAATTAGTTTAAGGGGATCTGAAACACATATTTCCTAGTTAGTCATCCATTTTTATATCTCATTCTAATCTTAGTTGACAATGTTTCTCAACCAAACCAGGAAACCTCACCTCTTCCTACTGAAACCCCATAATTTCCCTCAAACCATAATATTTGATACCACTCTATCACAACCCCTCTCCATGAAGAATAGGTAATGAGTGGATACTTTTGGTGACATCCCATGTCCCACTGCTAGTAGGCCCCAGGTTTTAAAATAGATAAAACAGTATAATAAATATAGAAATTCGTGGCATTACTCTCTAACAGAAACAGAAAAAAGAGAGTGATTATAAGGAAACAATAATTAACATATTATCATAAATATATAAGTAATAAATCGCATATGCATCATGAAATGTTAAATAGTACCATATACAAATGAACAATAAACTACAAGTATAAAAAGGGAATGATAGAAGTGACCACAAAGGCCATACAGCTTCTATTATATGATGAACAATAAATATCCACCCTAATCAAGAACCATCTAAAAATGACCTAAAAAAGTTTATATCTCTATTTGATGATCATAATAGTATACTTTATAGGATCATCCCTAGGTAATCTCATGTAGAAGAAAAATAAATCATGCTAAAATATAGTGAAAAATAGTGAAACTAACTCATCACCTATACATGGATACTAATTTCACATCCTCGCCATAGATATATCTCAAAAAATAATTCTTACAAGAGAGAATATAATAAAATAATAAAACATCATGGGTATATCTCTCCTACTTAACCCTTATTTTTCAACTCTTTCCCTTCATCGCACATCTGTGGAATCACTATCTGAAAGTTAGATGCCTTAAAAAATCATGGAAAGGAACCAATGCATGAACCTGGTGCCTGAAATTACCATACCATACCATATATCATAAAGTAAACATGTAGTTTCTTAAACATGTAATATCCTATAAGATTTATATCAATAATGTTTTCTTATTATTTAATATATTACATCACATATATTATCTATTTTCTTAAATCCTTTACAAAATTTATATTTCAGGCATATAATTATCGTTTAGATGATTTATATGGTAATACATGTTTGTGAAATAACCACAACCTAGAAAACCCCTTTATATATATATGTGGGAAAAGTATCACCATTCATACCAGCACATGTAACTACCAAGAGAAGACAGTAGGCCTAGAGTGGGCAGTCAGTCACTCATCCCCCTACCTGGATAGTTGGGAAAACCCCATCCCAATTACCATTGGGTATTTGTTCCCATAATATAAATAGGTGACGAAATGTATGAAAAAAAATAATATACCAAATGTAATATATTTCACAACCACACTATAGAAATAACCTAGCCTTTTACTGAACTATTGCTAATATCACTTGGACTCTAAAATATCACTCCTATGACAAGGTATGATATAAGAATATAATAAAATAAAAGATCCACATTAAATATGTTATAAATAATTATTTCCATCCATTATTTATTTATTTATCCATTAATTAACCATTTACATTATTCCAAGTTATATTTAATTTTAACTACAAAACACATCAAAATAAATTCAATGACCTTTATTTATAATCAAAACCATATATATGGTATATCAAGATTAAGATATATTTGGAAATTTTCATTCCTCCATTAAACAACATCATGTTTTAATATTTATTTTTTCTATTTATATCATCATTCCATAACATTGTACTCACGGAAAACTACTATATGCTACCAACAAGAGGAAATATGTAACCAAGAACCACTAGTTTCATCATGAAATGGGGAAACAGTGTCGATAAAACATGAAACTCATCCATATTCCATAAAATAGATATGCATGTGAGCTTACTAGCTCTCAAAATCACATCAATAGGTAAGTCCACATTTAACATGTTCCATATCCTCTAGTTCCATCCTTGACACCTAGATGCATATACTGATCCATCTCAACATCACAAGTTTCAAATTCTACAACATCATCTTGGAATAAGGGCCCACATATATCATATCAACTTCCTAGGTTTAGCAATACCAGGATCTCACACATAAATTCATATACATAGAAAATAAATATGTAGTAGTAATAAATAATAATAAATAAGGATGTTGGGCCCTCATATAAGGAATTTATCCCTATCATGTAAATACCATCTTGCGGGTCCGAAACAAGGCACCTGGCCTTCTTAATAAAATACAAAAATCAATACCTACAGAAAATAATTATCACATGACCAGTACTTCTTCAATCATTTATCAACTGATTCATTTATTAAAATGTTTCAAATATGGGAAAAATAATGCAACAAGCTATAACAAGATATTGAAGGAGAATCATGCACTTAACTTTTATTACTAGTTCCAATAAACAATGATAGATAATATTCTATATTATCATGACATACTAAATATCAATATGAATAAACAATCTAAATATTACATATCAATTCCAATTAATCAAGAACCTTTCATCAACATTATTATCTCAAAATTAAATTTACCACCTCTTAAAATGTCACGACCCATCCTCAGGGCTCGTGCCGTGACTACCCCATGCCCTCCTTCCATAGGCCAGGGGCTGGCGACTAGCACCAAAGGCGTAAAATCCCGGTAACTGGGAAGGCATTGCCTTTATAAAAGAAAACAAGCACCACAGAGTACAAGCGGAAACAAAACACTAAGTACAAAAGAAAAGCTGAAAAGTAAATGGGCCAGAATACAAACCCAAAAGAAATTACGACTACAACTGAACAAGGTACAACAGAAAAAAGACAAACAGCTGGAAGAAGGAAGCAGCTCCTAGGTCGTCCTCCTCGGATCCTACTTGAAGGGTAGGTACAGATATTGCAGCTCCTGGTCGTCCACCACGGATCCTATCTGAAGGGTAGGTACAGATAGCCTCCACCACGCTCTCGTCCGTCAACCTCCTCTGTGAGACGTCACGTCGTGTAGTCCACCTCCGGGTACTGGCTCGTTGTGTAGTCCACCTCCGGGTATCGTCCAGTCCTCGAACACTCGGCCTCCGTCAGCACTGCCCGTCATCTGCAACCAACACAACGAGGTGCGGGCATAGCCCGTGCAGGGGTGAGTATAACGATACTCATTAGGGACCCCGAGACCCTCAAGGTCTCACTAAAACCAACAAGGATAACCACAAAGAAGATCTCAACAGATAACCTCTACTTAGGTATAAGATCTCAACAGATAACCTCTACTTAGGTATATGCCCATACATATACCTAAGTTGTCAAGTAACCCATCTCAATCATGAGGAAACACAAGGATTGTGAAATCAACGGTTGACCACTACCCAGGTATATGCCCATACATATACCTAAGTTATCAAGTGACCCATCTAAATCATGAGGTATACACAAAGGTCAAAAGTCTCAGATCAAACCAGGATTTTCATTATCGAAACCGTAACTGCTGAAGAGCTCCGTCTCTGGAGTGTACAGTGGTCCTGTCACCACACCGAGGTACTGCTCACTAACCTAAGACTGCTGAGGTACTCCTCCTGTCAAGTACTGCGGGTTTGCGGCCAACTACCGGGCGCTCCGTCTGCTGAGGGTCTGTCGCCAAATACCGGGCGCTCCCATTAATAGCCTACAGAGGTACTCCTCCTGTCGAGTACCGCGGGTTTGCGGCCAACTACCGGGCGCTCCGTCCGCCGTGGGTCTGTCGCCAAATACCGGGCGCTCCGTCCACTGGGCTAGTCGAATCACTCCAAGTAGAGTCGGTCAAGCAGTCGTCAGGTCTCAGCCGGCTACACGGTCTCCGTACTCCGCACGATCGTCTCCGGGAGGGTCCGCTCCATGAGCTACTGGTCGATACTCCAAGTATCACAAAGTCCCACAAAGAAGTATCTCAAAGGACCACCTTGTCATAGGGGTCTCAACGCAACAGACGGCGCGTCAATCGGATGCCCGGTCTGTGAGTTATTAGCCTTTTCGTCCCAGGGGCCCGGTTGGTTTCGTGTGCGAACCAATCTGGTCATAACTCAACTATACCCCGAACACTCATAGGGTATATTCATAGGGACTGTTTCTCAACGAGATCACCAACGCCGCTGACGGTTCGTCAAACAGACGTTCTGTCAGAAAGATATCAGCTTTTCCGTTCCAGGGGCCCGGTTGGATTTCGGTGCGATCCAACTCGGCCACTATCCATCTGCATCCAATTCTCGGGCGGATGATGTCAAAAGTTCTGTATCGTCAACAGGAACTCAACGCAACAGACGACGCATCAATCAGACACCCGGTCTGAGAGTTATTGGCTTTACCGTCTCACACCCAACCTGGGAAACTTCCCAGGATGTCATCCATCCTGATCACTACTCTAGGCCAAGCACGCTTAACTATGGAGTTTTAACCACGTAGGCTCCTGAAAAGGAAGATGTACCTTGATTATAGTATACCAAAACGACCGTCTCGATCCAAGGATCGCGTTGCCGCTGACGGCGAGTCGTTTGGAGGCACGTAGCTCAAGATACGGGCATTTGACCAACAGTGGTCCGAAACTGGGGGTCTGGGCCCGGGCCGACCCAGCCCGACCCCCCCCCCCCCCCTGGGTCGGCCGAACCGGGTCGACCCGCCCCGGGTGGCGACCCGGCCCGACGACTCGGCCCGGCCGGCGGCGCGGCGGCGCGGTCCTGCGCGGCGGCGCGATCCGGCGCGGTGGCGCGGAACGGCACGGTGGCGCGGCCTGGGAGCCGTTCGGGTGCCGTGCACGGGGGGCAAAGCCCCCCTCCCCCCCGCCCCCCTTGAGAACCGCGACCCCTTAATTGGGACCGCTTTTGAGACCTGGCCGGGGGAAATTAATTCCCCCGGTCTCCACTGTCCGGCTGGCCCGCACTGGCCGGCCGGTTTCGCCGGCAAGGACCGGCGACGACCAGTCCTTCCTTCGCAGACACCAGCGGCCAGGTGCCGGATGCCGGTCATCTTGCTCCGCCGCGGCCCGAAACCGGCCGCGGCCTATGCCGTTCGGCGCGATGCGACGACATCGCTTCCCTCCACCGCGGCCCGGCTCCGGCCGCAGCGCCTTTGACTTTCTTCGACGCGACGCGACTGCTTCGCGTTCTTGGATTTCTTTCCACGGCGCGGCGCGACGGCGCCGCGCAATAATTGTCGTGCGATTCCCGCGTGGTGCGCCGGCACCACGCCATCCCGTTCCATCCGCAAGGAAACTATTATGAACATAGGAGGGGGGTTCGGTCGTGTTGGTGCGGTCCGGGCCCCCCTCTCGTTAGACAATAACATTTAATCCTTTATCCTCGAAGTTCGACATTCTAGAATCAATAATGGAAAATAAATAATTAAAATATCAACAATCCCCTACCTCAGATTCAAGTGCAGAGCACGCCGATCAAGCCGCGGAAGACTAGCGTCGCGGAGGTTGGGTGTCGCGGAAATCAAACGTCGTTTCCGTTGACGTCGAGGTGCGTCCGAAGAGGTACGTCGCTGGAGAAGCTTCGTAAGCTGACGGAGATAGTCCGAGGAGGAAACGAAGTCTCCTTTCATTAACACGGGAAGAAGATCGAAGAAGCGGCGTCATCGATCTTTGGAAACACACCGACTACGAAGAAGAGAAGTGGCGTTCTTCGTCGGAGCTGAAGTGTTCTTCGTCAAGGTTGAAGAAGATGGAGAGAGCTTCTCAAAATCTCTCAAGGTGGCAAAGGAGACCAACCCAAAATAAAATAAGATTAAGCCTTATTTTATTTACACAACTAAACATTTGAATTTCAAAAGATGAGAAAGGAACCATTAATTCGTAGAATTAATTCAACGAAAGAAATGGCTCATTTAATTTACGAAATAAACCGCCCCAATTAAATGGTCTGTAAAGAATTTAAGAAAACACATCTGTTGACTTTCATAAGGATGGGTTTTCGAGGGTGCGATACTTAGCGGAATGAAATGGCGGGGCTCGTGTGGGCCCCACCTCACAAATATCCTACCAAGAGGGTAGGATAATTCTGGATAGTACCCTATCCGATTCAACTCAGATTAAGCCGCTTTTAAGTGGCTTCAAGTGGCTTCCAAGTGGCTTAAGTGAAATAAAATAAAGTTGTCGCAAAATTATTTTATTTATTAACTTTAAGACCGAAAATTAAAAACCACACCCGAGCAAACGCAACTCCGGAATAGGCGTTTCTAAGCAATTACCGGCGCTGCTATTCCATCGGTGCCCTCAACATTTGATTCCGAGCACCAGTTCAAAAGTTAGAAAAACCCGCTCATCCATTCACTGAACGTACCCGAGCCAAACTTCGGAAATTGATTCCGGGCACACCGGCCTAGGAATCAGGCGCCGTAAGAAAACTACGCTTTTGTAAAATTCCAAAAAAAATTATGAAAAAAAAATTCCTTGGAATTTCTTGGTCTTTACATTACTCCCACCACTGGGCTTTACGTCCCCTTAAAGCTTCACCACAAACTTAGGGAAACAAAGCGGTACTGAGCACGCATCTGAGCCTTCCGCTCCATGTGCTAACCTGGAGGTTCCCGCGCTGCCAAAGAAAGTGCACAAGAGGAATCGACCATCCTACTAGGATCCGATCATGTCGATCCTCGATCCCCACAGAATCCTCCGTAGAAGACACTCATCGCCACCGTCCATCTCCTCATGGCCGATGATATGCGAAGGGGTCGAGCACGTATATCCTCGGTTGGGATACGTGGAAAACGCCGTGCACCTAGTGCAACTAAAGTGGACAGGCCAAGCGGTAAACCACCTTGCCTACCCAGCTGAGGACCTAGAAAGGTCCGTTGAACCTCGGAGATAACTTGCCTCCCTGGACACATCTCCGTAAACCTTGTCGAGGTGAGACCCGTAAGAAGACGTGGTCGTCATCCTCGAACTCCAGAGGTCTCCATTTCGGTTAGAACTGAAACTCAAAATGACTGCTGCTACGAGGGTAAGGTTGACCGACTCAAGAGTGATCGGTCGCACCCTCCTGTGCAAGAGTTACCCTACACTGCCTGGGGTTTCCTTTTCCGCCGACCAAGGAAAACTCATCCCGACGTTTTCCTAAAACCGTCAATTTGAGTATGAACAGTTATTGCCCATTCCATACTAAAACTAACGTCGTAAGGCCTCGACGCTGCCACCAAGAGATTCCAACCAGAACTCTCGCCTCGAGGGTCTGACCACACGGTCTGCGTAAGTGTGATTATCGAGTCTCCTCCCAAGGTATCTCCAGACGTGAGGGTCAAGTCCAAGACTTACTGGAAAATCTAGGTCTGGAACAAGATTTGTGAAAGTGAGGAATGATTCATATCGACGTCTGTTACTACAGCAGCTAGAAGTGGACACAGACTGTCCCTTGAATCATTTCTAGAGCCATTGGGTCACACTCCTTGACCGCATACAGCCGCACTCTTCCTCCGCCCTCCATCTCCCTGAGCCTGGTGGGAATAACTAAGGTGGGTGGTTGTACAATGATAGGATCTACACCACCTCATGCTGCTCTCCTAGCTCTGCCTCCACGTCTGCCGCTTCGCAGACTCATCTCTATTTAAAGCTTCCTCTTTTGGAAACATTTAACACGCCCGACACTCTAAGACTGGCACCGGTTTCCTGTTTCTTACTGCACTGTGCAGTCTTCATCGCGCTCCTGGATGAACTACACCTCCTTTAGTCTCACAAGAGCTGCTATGATTTCTTCATTTCCGATAAGAGAAATCTGGTCTCATCCCCTGGATGAACCACATTCGTTGCCTAATAAAGTCAATCCTGACATAAATGATTCATTCATGCCATGGATGACGTCGTAAGGCCTCGATGTAACTACCAAGAGATCCAACTGTCACTCTCGCCTCCAAGGGTCGAGTCACACTGTCGGCATCAGTGTGAGGTCACCGGGTCTCCTCCAGTAGAAATCTCGAAAGTGAGGGTCAAGTCAACAGTTTAACCGGGACCACTCAGTATCAACTAAACAAAAAGGACAGGAAAGAAAACATCACAAGATAAGTGTCTTTTTATTATTGCAGCTCATAATACAAAGACACGAATACAAAACCAACATGGAACTAGAAGTACAAAGGATGTATCCACCAGTTTCGATCCTGTCCACCTGCTCCCGGAGCTCTACTGCCTTGTCCACTACTCGGCTGTTGCTCAAGCACCTGCCGCTGCTTCTGTCTTGGTGGCTCCTCCAACACCTGCTGATCAACCGTGAGGGGGGTCGTACAGTCACGTGCCAGGTGACCCTTTCCACCGCATGAGTAACACAACCTGCTTCTGGCACGCCTAACTCTGTTCCCACCTCGGGTGCCCTGCACCACCGGTCCTAAAACCCGAGATCGTCTAACTACTAGTCTGGTCCTCCTGGACCTCTGCATCATCTGTCTACTGCCCACAGATGACTCAGCTACTGATCGAAAATCACGCGGCAAAGGCAGAAGCTCCTGTACACGCTCGGGGTGTAGAGCTACTGGCACAAACTCCACCCTGAAGAAGGTCTCGAAGTCTTCTCAAGAAAAGTTCATCCCGTCACAAAACACAAACAAGTGGCTCCACCACCTGCCTGCTACTTCCTGAAGGAGGCTGGTAGCAAAGATCACCATGAATTCTGCCGGCATCCCCACTATCCTGAAGACTCTCACCACATCCTCCAGCCAAACCTCAGCCGCCTGCGGGTCCATCTCTCCCCGGAACCTGGGTGGCCTCTGGCGCTGGAACTCGTGCAGCGCGCTCAAGCGTCGTGCATTGCCTACTGCTGGGGCCGGTGGCATCGGTGGCCCAACGGGTAACAGTACCGCTGGTGCCTCCGCTGGTGCCTCAACTACAAGAGGGCCCTGTACCGAAGCCTCGTCGCTCGACAGGCTGTCAGCACGTACATCCCTCTGGGCTCTAGCTGGTCTTCCATGAAAAGGCATCCTGAAGGAAACATCGTGACACTGTCAAACGATTATACCTGGTGAGCTGACCTGCTTTGAGTTGTTTTAAGTGAAAACCTTTGAGAACACACATGCAATCAATGTTTTTCATGCACAAAGTCGGAAATCAGTTGTCAGGGTCTTGGTGTATGGATACGTCGGCCGCCCGCACCAACACTATACTCCCTGAACTGAAATCCATACTCTGTACTCTTAACACTATTTCTTCACAGAAAGAAAAAGTCAGAGTCATAATTTCTGCGGTAGAACCGAACTCCTTTGATACCAATTTGTCACGACCCGTCCTCGGGGCCCATGCCATGACTACCCCCAAGCCCGCCTTCCATAGGCCAGGGGCTGGCGACTAGCACCAAAGGTGTAAAATCCCGATAACTGGGAAGGCATTGCCTTTATAAAAGAAAACAAGCACCACATAGTACAAGCGGAAACAAAACACTCAGTACAAAATAAAATCTGAAAAGTAAATGGGCCAGAATACAAACCCAAAAGAAAGTACGACTACAACTGAACAAGGTACAAAAGCAAAAAGACAAACTGCTGGAAGAAGGAAGCAGCTCTTGGGTCGTCCTCCTCGGATCCTACCTGAAGGGTAGGTACAGATATCGCAGCTCCTGGTCGTCCGCCACGGATCCTACCTGAAGGGTAGGTACATATAGCCTCCTCCACAATCTCGTCCATCAACCTTCTTTGTGAGACGTCACATCGTGTAGTCCACCTCCGGGTACTGGCTCGTTGTGTAGTCGACCTCTGGGTACCGTCCAGTCCTCAAACACTCGGCCTCCGTCAGCAATGCCCGTCGTCTGCAACCAACACAATGAGGTGTGGGAATAGCCCATGCAGGGGTGAGTATAACGATACTCAGTAGGGACCCCGACACCCTCAAGGTCTCACTAAAACCAACAAGGATAACCACAAAGAAGATCTCAACAAATAACCTCTACTTAGGTATATGCCCATACATATACCTAAGTTATCAAGTAACCCATCTCAATCATGAGGAAATACAAGGATTGTGAAATCAACGGTTGACCACTACCCAGGTATATTCCCATACATATACCTAAGTTATCAAGTGACCCATCTCAATCATGAGATATACACAAAGGTCAAAAGTCTCAGCTCAAACTAGGATTTTCATTATCGAAACCGTAACTGCTGAAGAGCTCCGTCTCTGGAGTGTACAGTGGTCCTGTCACGACTCCGAGGTACTTCTCACTAAACTAAGACTGCTGAGGTACTCCTCCTGTCGAGTACTGCGGGTTTGCGGAAAACTACCGGGCGCTCCGTCCGCTGAGGGTCTGTCGCCAAATACCGGGCGTTCCCACTAATAGCCTACAGAGGTACTCCTCCTGTCGAGTACCACGGGTTTGCGGCCAACTACCGGGCGCTCCGTCCGCCATGGGTCTGTCTCCAAATACCCGACGCTCTGTCCACTGGGCTAGTCGACTCACTCCAAGTCGAGTCGGTCAAGCAGTCGTCAGGTCTCAGCCGGCTACACGGTCTCCGTACTCGCACGCTCGTCTCCGGGAGGGTCCGCTCAATGAGCTACTGGTCAATACTCCAAGTATCACAAAGTCCCGCAAATAAGTATCTCAAAGGACTACCTCGTCATAGGGGTCTCAACGCAATAGACGGCGCGCCAATCGGACGCCCGGTCTGTGAGTTATTAGTCGTTTCGTCCCAGGGGCCCGGTTGGTTTCATGTGCGAACCAATCCGGCCGTAAGTCAACTATACCCCGAACACTCATAGGGTATACTCATAGAACCGTTTCTCAACGAGATCACCAACGCCGCTGACGGTTCGTCAAACAGACGTTCTGTCAGAAAGATATCATATTTTCCGTTCCAGGGGCCTGGTTAGATTTCGGTGCGATCCGACTCGGCCACTATCCATCTGCATCCAATTCTCAGGAGGAGGATGTCAAAAGTTCTGTATCGTCAATAGGAACTCAACGCAATAGACAGCGCGTCAATCAGACGCCCGGTCTGAGAGTTATTTTCTTTTCCGTCTCACACCCACCCTGAGAAACTTTCCAGGAGATCACCCATCCTGATCACTACTCTAGGGCAAGCACGCTTAACTATGGAGTTTTAACCACGTAGGCTCCCGAAAAGGAAGTTTTACCTTGAGTATAGTATACTGAAACGACCGTCTCGATCCAAGGATCGTGTTGCCGCTAACGGCGAGTCGTTTGGAGGCCCGTAGCCCAAGATACAGGCATTTGACCAAAAGTGGTCCGAAACTGGGGGTCTGGGCCCAGGCCGACCCAGCCCGACCCCCCATGGGTCGGCCGAACCAGGTTGACCCGCCCCGGGAGGCGACCTAGCCCGACGACCCGGCCCGGCTCGAAAAACCCTGCCAGACCAGCAGCGCGGCGGCGCGGGCCGGTGCGGCGGCGCGGTCCGGCGCGGGGGCGCGGTCCAGCACGGTGGCGCGGAACGGCACTGCTGCGTGGCCTGGGCAGCGTTCTGGTGCCGCGCGCGGGGGGCAAAGCCCCCCCCCCCCCCCTTTGAGAACCGCGGCCCCTTAATTGGGGCCGCTTTTGAGACCCGGATGAGGGAAATTAATTCCACCGGTCTCCACTGTCCGGCCGGCCCGCACTGGCCGGCCGGTTTCGCCAGCAAGGACCGGCGACGACCGATCCTTCCTTCGCCGACACCGGCGGCCCGGTGCCGGCCGCTGGTCATCTTGCTCCACCGCGGCCCGGAACCGGCCGCGGCCTATGCTGTCCGGCGCGATGCGATGGCATCGCTTCCCTCTTCCGCGGCCCCGCTCCGGCCGCGGCGCCTTTGACTTTCTTCGACGCGACGCGACGACGTCGAGTTCTTGGATTTCTTTCCACAGCGCGGAGCGATGGCAATGCGCAATAATTGTCGTGCAATTCCCGCGTGGTGAGACGACACCACACCATCCCGTTCCATTCACAAGGAAACAATTATGAATATAGGATGGGGGGTTCAGCCGTGTTGGTGCGGTCTGGGCCCCCCTCTCGTTAGACAATAACATTTAATCCTTTATCCTCGAAGTTCGACATTCTAGAATCAAGAATGGAAAATAAATAAATAAAATATCAACAATCCCCTACCTCAGATTCAAGTGCAGAGCACGCCAATCAAGCCACGGAAGACTAGCGTCGCGGAGGTCGGGCGTCGCGGAAATCGAACGTCGTTTCCATTGACGTCGAGGTGCGTCCGAAGAGGTACGTCGCTGAAGATGCTTCGTAAGCTGACGGAGATAGTCCGAGGAGTAAACGACGTCTCCTTTCGTTGACACAGGAAGAAGATTGAAGAAGCGGTGTCTTCAATCTTCAGAAACACACCGGCTACGAAGAAGAGAAGCGGCATTCTTCGTCGGAGCTTAAGTGTTCTTCGTGTTCATCTTCAAGGTTGAAGAAGATGGAGAGAGCTTCTCAATATCTCTCAAGGTGGCAAAGGAGACCAAACCAAAATAAAATAAGCTTAAGCCTTATTTTATTTACACAACTAAACAATTGAATTTCAAAAGATAAGAAACGAACCATTAATTCCTAGAATTAATTCAACGAAAGAAACAGCTCATTTAATTTACGAAATAAACCGCCCAATTAAATGGTCTGTTAAGAATTTAAGAAAACGCATCAGTTGACTTTCATAAAGATGGGTTTTCGAGGGTGCAATAATTAGCAGAATGAAACGGTGGGGCTCGTGTGGGCCCCACCTCACAAATATCCTACCAAGAGGGTGGGATATTTATGGATAGTACCCTATCCAATTCAACTCAGATTAAGCCGATTTTAAGTGGCTTCAAGTGGCTTCTAAATGGCTTAAGTGAAATAAAATAAATTTGTCGCAAAATTATTTTATTTCTTAACTTTAAGCCCAAAAATTAAAAACCACACCCGAGCAAACTCAACTCCGGAAGAGGCGTTTCTAAGAAATTACCAGCGCTGCGATTCCATCGGTGCCCTCAGAATTCGATTCCGAGCATCGGTTCAAAAGTTAGAAAAACCCGCTCGTCCGTTCACTGAACGTACCTGAGCCAAACTTCGGAAATTGATTCCGGGCACACAGGGCCTCGGAATCAGGTGCCGTCAGAAACTACGTTTTTGTAAAATTCCAAAGAAAATTAAGAAAAAAAAATTTCCTAGGAATTTACAGGTCTTTACATAAAAAAATTCCACATTATCTTCATAACAAAATTAATTAACAATTAATTACATATTTAGGTTCATTATAACCTCCCATCTAAGAAAACATGATAATCCATTACATAAAAAAATCATACTAACTATTATGTCATAGATAACTGAATAACGTCAAAGTCACAAGGCACATCACTTTCATAGTAAAAAAACAACTACATCGCTAATATCTAATGACTGTCTAAATTCCTTAAATACAGTTCACTAAAGTATTTTGTTGTCTTCATTTCAATACAATGGGATAAAGAATGTTTAATATATAATTTCATGTAAATAAATGATCTAAAATGAAACCTCGTATCTCAAAAGACATTAACGTTATTCACCCATGAATGGACCACATTATGGATATTCAAGCACTACTCCCATAATAACTGCATCTTTCCGATGAAACTATGGAACAAATTGACCTTAAAATCCCTGAGAAACCAATTTAGAAAAAACATAGGTCAATAATCATTGAATTTCTAGTAGAGTTGGCAGAAATTTGATAAAATTAAAATAAACTATTATATAATGAAGTAAGGACATATGTTGGATTGAATCTGGTAACCATAGATCAAAGGAAGAAGGCTATAATCGAACATTGGTAAATGGGACATAAAACATTCAACGTAGGGATAAAATGGTCACATGGAATGAAAGGGATGAAGAACTAGTCATATGGTTTGTTAAACCCCCAATCCACTTCATCATTTATTATAACACTAAAATAGGAATATACCCAACATTTAATCCAGTTTCACAACATGAAAATGCAGATATTTGTTTTTTTTTCTAAAAACAACTTCCCGCTTTATTATTATTTGACCCAAAATATTTATACATCACGTAGCACCCCATGAAACAATTTTAAAAAATCGTGAACTTCACAAGCATCGTCTATGAAGAATAAATGGTGTATAATCCCTTAATTTTAATATCTTTTATTAGAAAACATATAAAGACATATTCTAGGCCTCCTACAAGATCCAATAGCCTCAAATCCCAGAAGGGGTTATGCCACAATGATCTAAACAGAAAAAATATGCCATTATTAAATCGTCTATGATACATAATTAAATATGAATTATTGGTAAAATAAAGTGTAATATCATCAAATTTAATCACATACATTACAAGTGTTTATGTGAAAAAATTTATGAATGTTCAATTTTTATGTTTTTATTGTATTATACTGTATAATTAAAAATTATTTTATTCCCTATTGATAAAACTCATATATTTTCTAAATTTTTTTTAAACAATGAGCTTGTTCTAGATAGTTTCTCTAAGATTCATCACTATTATACCCATCCTAATATATAGTAAAGTCTCAACAATTTTTTTCATTCCATTTAAAATTAAATTTTGAATTTATATTTTTCATGAAATTGTTAAATTTCGAGAATGTTAAACAAATTAGCCCAATTCATTGAATTTTAAATCAAACATTAAAAAAAATTAGATATTTTTAAAATAAATTTGTCCAATAAAACAATTTTAAAAATCCTTTCACTATCATCTTGATAATAAATAAAATGATAAATTGTTATCTATAATAATAGATAACTAACAAATGAAACAAGTATATAGTATAATCATAATGTAAGAGTTGTCAAAATATTATATTACTTATTGATGTAAAGATTTCACGATAACATTAATTTGAAATGTAAATAATAGTACTATATAGACCAAGTGTAATTACCATAAATATGGGTTATTATTTCTATCATATTGACAGATACACTAGATTCAAGTCATTAACTCCATCCCAGTTAGAAAATTTCTATAGGATATCATACAGTAACCCTAAATAACCCATTTGTGACTTGAATAGTGTTATATCATGTCAATTAGTAGATATGAAGTAAAGAATACGACCATAGTAGCCCAGATTTAGTGGAAAATTTATTAAATTGGAAAAAGATACACGAAATCACATCCCACAATAAAACATTGATATCTACTCTCATAAAAATAAATACATAATTTAAATTCAAATTAAATTTCAAATCCAAAACTACCGAAATAATTTCATTGAGCCTTATATTATGTCACCTTTGTGTGACACAAAAATATCAGTCATAATATACTTTTTGGAATCCTAGGGAAATATGGAACATATGAAAGGGGTGATCTTAGATTCACCATAATGGTAAGTGTATATATATAACAATGAGTAAAAATTCCATAAACAACATGGAATTGTCAATAAATAAATCTCAGTCCATTAAATCGATAACATGATAATAAAATGATATAAATAAAAGAAAATTAAATAATACCACATAAATAAATATAAAAAAATGAATCCTATACTTGGATATTATATCTAATTGAATAATAACACAGAATATCAACAACAAAATTCATAATTAGTGAATGTATAAATATGAATATAAAAAACATACCATCATTTTTTCATCCCTATAAACAAATAATTTCTACTCTTTATACCTGGGATCTAATAAATAGCAAGGGACTCATAAAAAACAAAACAAATTTTGTTTCATGAACCCATATTATTCATATAGGGTTTATAGCAGGCCCACACATCCCTAACTACGTCCAATTCATTCTACACATGAATATATAACCCAACTATACAAATTAATAAGTCTCTATATTAGAGTAACTAGTCATAATGAATATCTACACTTCCTCAATTAAAAGGATCATAAATGATCAAAATAAATATGTTGAATAGTATAATTATAGTATTGGCTTGAAATAATTTTTTAAAATTAATGCTAACTTTGATGAAAATAATATAATGTGTTTATTATAATATTTATTTAATAAATTAAACTTTTTTAAAAAATATTTTTTAAATATAACACCTATGTACGTAAAAAAATTATTTGAAAATATCATTGTATAATTTTAAAAGATTCTTAATATAATTAAGATATAATGAAGGTGGAATTTTTTTCATGTTGTATAAGTTATAAATATAGTTCTTTTACAAATTATTTAAGAAAATTAATAAATTAGCTTGTTTTGGAAAATGGTTGAATGATTCATTTTAATTTTTCTTATGTTGAAAAGGGTAATAAGTGACAACAAAAATATTTGTATACTTCTAATAAAATTTATTATGACATTTTTAGAAAACCTGGTCCTGGAATAAAATTTTCTATTAGTGTGATATAAATATCTCCTATCCTGAATAATAATGATATTGTGAAATAATTTACTATAAAAATTGATTGTATTAAAAATCCCATTTATTTAATAAATATATAATTTAATAAAAATGTTCTCATAAATAATGGAGATTTTTTTTAATAAAATTGGTATTTGTTGAATGAATCTAGATATTAAATATTAGTATTGGCATAGGTAAAGTAATCCTCATCATGTGCAATAATAACAGAACATTATTTTTGACATTTTTCAAAGCCATACATTTAATATAACAAAAAATATTCCTCTTGTAAAAATATGAATTAAAGTAAAAAAGTTACCATAAAATTAATTTTTATAACAATATTTTATAAATATGTAAAATATTTTCAAGAATATTTATATATAGTGGGAAAATATGATAATTAAATCATTAAGCATTCATTGTGTCCCATACGACTTCAAATATTTAATTCATAATCCCAATGAAAGAATAAAAATTAAAAAAACAATAAATAAAATAATAATATGTAAATTAGCGACATGATAATTTAAAGGGGATACATATACACCTCATAAAATAAGTTGAGTGTATAACATCAAAGTATGCCCCAACGGAAGGATATTGGGACAAATTCATTTATGGTGGAATGTTCATTAATTAATCATGCATTAAGTATAAGTATAATGGTTTAAGGCATGTTTTTATTTTATAACATGAAATTATCCACATATATTATATCATAAATTATATTCATATATTATTATATCAACTGGGTTTTGGAATCATTTCATTATGATGTTTTTTTTGGGTGTTAAATACTTATTTTTCCGAGCATATTTTAACATTTATGTCATGTTTATTATGAATATATATATTTAATTCATGTAAATAATTATATTAAGATGATATATATCATATTTATTAATTATATATATTTTTATAATCATTACTTAGTGGTGAACATGGAAAATGATTCACATCGTGTCGTGGAGAAGGTAGGCCATACTTACGCACGAGCGACTGTATCATTACCTTAATGATGAAATGATAAGGAAGTGTTTGGTATATTAATTATCAAAAATCAATAAATTTTCATTTTTAAAATATATAGCCATAATTTCCATCATTATACCAATCCAGGTAAATTGATGATTAAAAACAGATGACACCACGACGTGCAGACCAAAACTCATACACATGGAAGATTGATGTTTTCATTTATTTAATGAGTTATTAAAGGTGAAATATGGTTTTAAAATATTAAAAATAACATATAGTGATATATATTACAGTATGGTTATTAGTTTATGATGGAAACAACATGTGAAGATGATGAGGAGGAACAAATGAACATGGATGAGTTTGTAAGAATGATTACCTCTTCCTTGGTGGACTCCCTATAAATATCTATTTGTAAGATATTGGGATGGAATTTAACGAAACTATGTATAGGATTCATCATGAATTAAGGCTCATGATTTTTTGAATAAGAGAATAATGATGTTCACATTTATAATTGAGGCAAGAGGAACATATAAAATCTCCAAAAATATTAAATTAATGTAATTTTATTGTAGATATAAATTAATCCAATTGTTTTATTAAAATATAAAATGATTATAATGGGGAATATTTTCATAATATAATATTTAGACATTTTTAGGTCACATTAATCCCTTTATATATTTTTAACACTTACTTAATCCTTTTAAACCTTACCTTGACAACATGGATTCTGTACAATTTAAGGGTTAATATTGTTAATATAAAATTATAAAGGGACCATAAATTAAACATGGGATGCATATTCAACCTCATAAATAATAATTTGAATGAATTATATTTTTATGAATCTAATATCAATTTGAAAAATATTATTAATTATAAATATTAATAATTTTTTATTTCGAGACTATTCATTACATGCCCCTTTTCATAAAACATCTATAGAGAATACATAATATGAATGAAAACATTGATGCAACTATAATATGACTATTTAATCTATAAAATTCCTAGGTGACATTAATTATCTGAAATTATATTTATTTTAATATTTTAAATATCAATTATATGATATTTCAAATAATTAAACAATTAATCCATCATTATTGTGTATGACATTATGGTAATTATTTATTTTCAAAAAAGTAGAACTAAATTTCGATGATGAAGAGAAAAAATTTATATTGAAAATTTATATCGATTGTGAAATATAGAAACTACATAACATCTTATAAAAAATATTTTATTTATTAAAATTATGATAGTGACCTTTAATAAAATATTGTCACCCACACATTAACATAAATTCAATTATTGGGTTATTATTGACAAAATACTCTCATCCAAAAAATGGAAAAAAAATTATGGACTATTTATAGTTCTTATTATATAATTTTTACCCTTAATAACTCAATTTTTACCTAATTAACCATTTTACGGGGAACAAAAAATAACCAAAGTTACTATTTATATTATAAAAATATCATAAGAAAAATAGTTACTAAATTTGGACTTTCTAATTCCAAATATTGACTCCATTTTTTACCAATCAATTAATGTAATTTTCATTAGTTAATATAAATTTTAATCCACAGTTTATATGAACCATCATGGTTTAAAGTAAAATTGTTCAAAATTTTGGAATGATTGTATATACATTATCAATGTTGAATTGATTCCAATAAAAAAATATTAGTTAAATTGTGGGTTTATTTTATTATCATGACAATGTACACAAAAAGATAAAAGTTCATTATTAATTTCTATTTACTGGGTATAATCAAATCCTTTTCTATGATTACATCTACATTAACATCACATTGTAATCCTCAATATGGATATTAATTAATAATCTTTATGTGTGATGTAATTTTAATGAATCATATCGCCTAGATGTTATTCCTTCATCCTCTAAATCATAACTGAAAAAATAGCACATGGTATACAATAAGAAATTCTTTTACCACAAAAAATAATATCCAAGTTAATATTAATCCATTCCAACTATAAAACTCATCCAAAATACATCATCCCAAAATCATAATCTAAAAGACTCCAAATATCCAAAATAGATCTTAAATGATTCATAGAAGATTTAGGGAATTTATAAAAATTTCGAACATTGAATTTAGAGTATTTTTAGAATTTTTAAAACATTCAAAATAATTTAAAAAACACATTCCTATTATAATTTTGTATAAAAGTTCATTAATACCATTGTTTTGGAAAAAAATAGGAGGATTTGTTTTAATTAATTTTTATAAATTTCAGAAAAGTAGAAAAATGAAATTAAAAAATCATTGGATAAATTTAAAAACATTTTTGAAGACATTTTTAAAAAATTTGGAAATCAAATAAATTATTCCCCTATGGAGGAATAATCATATATTATCCCAAATAATAATGAGATTATAAATTAAACCCTTATCAAAAAAATTCACATAAAAATACAATTTTCTTTTAAAAACAAAAATATATAATAAAAAATATCCCTAAAATTAGGAAATATGATATTTTATTTTAAAAAATATATAATATTAGAATGGAATATAGAAATTGAATAATAGTTATTATCATGACCCATCCCCCGGGGTCCGCACCGTGACTACCCTAATCCCGCATTCCATAAGCCAAGGGCTGACGACTAGCACCGAAAGACGTATTCCATAAAATTGGGAAGGCATTGCCTTTATAACCTGTAAACTCACAAGACCAAGCACAAAGTAGGATACGAACACAATGTATGTTGTACAGTAAAAGAGTGCTGAAAGTAAAAAGGGGTCGGAATACAAGCCCAACTAGAAAGTAGAAGAAAACTGAGAAAAACATGTCAAACTTGGAGGTACAGGTAAACTTAACAACTCATGTGATCACCATCCAAGGATCCTACCTGAAGGGTAGGTACAACTTTTGAACGGTCGTCTCTACGATATGTCACATCTAATGTCCACCTCCAAGTTACCTCCGGTCCTAGTACCCTTTCCCTAAGTCAGTGTTGTCCATCGTCTACACCAAACACAACAAGGTGCAGGCATAAACTGTGAAGGGGTGAGTAAAACGATACTCAATAGGGACCCCGAGAACATCAATGGTCTCACAAAATCCAAAAATGATAAACCAAAATGCAAGGAAATGACAGTCTACCCCACCTAAATATATTCCCATACATATACCTAAGTTATCAAGTATATCTATCTCATTAATGAAGAAACACAAGGCCCAACTCAAAAGCTCAAACAACTGTTCTACAATGGATGGAATACGATGAAGGAAACCCCACAAAGATAAGTACAACAATGATAATACCACATAGATGAATACCACAAAGGTTTCAACATGATGTTATGTACCACAAAGGTACACCACACTGAAGAATACAACAATGGTGTCACCACAATGGTAAGTACCACAAAGGTACGCCACACAGAAGAAGACCACAAAGGTATCACCATGAAAGTAAGGATTTATATCACACAAGGTATAGCTTAGGTATAATAGTGTAGATAATTAGATGTAACAACTGAATCATTTTACTCTATTAAGAGGCAGACCACATAGGATCCTAATTATCAGACCCAAATAGGATTCTAAATCATCAGACCCACATAGGATCCTAGTACATCATCATACCCACATAAGATCCTGCTATAGTAGACACTATAAGGATTCTAGAGTTTTTCATCATGAATTACTAGAGTGTATCCATGTGGGAACCTCAATCACTGGAGCATGAAGGATCCCAAAGCACAGACCCACATAGGATCCCTTTCTCATATTACAGCCAGCTATAGGGGTCCCACACTAAGCTTTCTTAATTCCGAGAGGATCCACTCAATATAATAGGTTGATACTCTAAATGCAACAAAGTACCATGAAAAGGTATCCCAAAGGACCTCCACGTAATAGGGGTCTCAACCCAACAGACGGTGCTTCAATCAGACGCTCGGTCTGCAAGTTATTGTCTTTTTAGTCCCAAGGGCCCGGTTGGATTCATGTTCGATCCAACCTGGATATACCCCAACTTTATCCAAAACTCTTGTGAGTAATACCAAAAGGGCCTTCTCTATCCATGGTTTCGGGCACCATAGATGGTTCGTCAAATGGACACATGTAGATCATGTTATGGCCGAAAGTACGAAAAGGGTCGAAGTGGGTCCGGGTTCGGTCTGACCCGGACGACCCGACCCAACCCGTGTCCGGCCCTAAGTCCAACCCGATAAGTTGGGTCCAGCCTGACCCACATGATCTAGCCCAGCCCACTGGTGCAGCCTGTGGTGGTAGCCCCTGGTGATCGACCAGTGGTGGCGACCTGCGGTGGTGTCCCACGATGGCGGCATGTGGTGCCGCGGCTGGCTGAACGTCCAGCCACCCTTCGCGTGGCATTGTCGCATGCTGCACCTCCACCGATTGCTAGCTAGGCCGACCGTCCTCCCTTCTCCACCGCGAAACAAGGCCATGGATCTTTCATTTCAGGTGGCATGGATTCACGCCATCGTCCCCTTCGCGTGGCTGGCTGGAGTGCCAGCCGTCGTCCTTGCTCCGTCGCGGTAGACAGGCCACGCCCCATCTTCGGTGGTGTGGGTTCGCCGCCGCAGTTTTCATGGCCAGTTGGGGTGCTGACCACCACTAATGAGTCCAACCTGTGACAATCTCCGGCAACAGTCACTATCCACTTCCAAGGCTAAGAACACGACAAAACCTCAAAGGTTGTGGAGAGGATGGGTCATGTTCGTTTTCCCCACACCCTCCATGTTATAGTGGTAGTAAGTGACTCCACAATTCATGAATCATGAAGAACGTCAAGAACGGGTAAGGGGTTATTAATATAATAAACTCTACCATGTTATTAATTAGAGGATGTCCCAAGGAAGAAGACAGTGTCATTAGAGGACATCGGCAGTTATTTCCTCCACTAGGTGCTTCTGATCCTGGCTTGTGGTCGGTTCCTCGTTCTTCATTGGAGATGTGTTATTCTTTGTAGAGGAAGTGTTTTCTCCATAATTATCCCAAGCTCCCCCCTTTTCCACCCCTTTATCCCAAAGTTAATTAGGTGCCAATATAAATTAAAATATGTTTAACAGATTAATTTAGGTTGTCACAATTAAATATTGACACATTAAATTAATTTTAGTTGGCTCAAATAATAAAATGGGGAGTTGAAAGGTTTTCTCCCATAAAATATGGTTTGGGTGGTCTATGCCATTAATTTCAAAATGGGGTGATTTAGTCCCTGGTGGTCCCCACCATTTCACATTTAAAAATTAGGAGTTTATGGAAATAAAATAAAAGTTGTTCATTATTTTATTTTTATTTCGATGAAAAACATGAAACCTAACATTCACCCTCGTCCTACTATCGTCGAGGTGAAACTTTCAATAAGAGAATACCGGAACTACAAGTTCAACGGTGTCCTCATTTTTCAATTCGAAGAACAGTTTCAAATGTCACAAAATCCTGCTCACACATTTACTGAACGTTCATAAAAAAAGTACAGAAATTCATTTTGGGCACACTGGGCCTCAGAATCATGAGCTGTTAATTTTCGTGGAGTCGGAAAATTCACATATAATTAAAAACAAGTCATGTAATTCCAGTTCATTACATTCTCCCCACCTTAAGGCATTTCATCCTCGAATGCCACATCAAAAAATCTAGGAAAATAAGTGGGGGTACTGAGCACGAATCTAAGCATCCCGCTCTTATGTGATCCCCTAGAGGTTCTCGTGCTTCCAATGTACATGCACTAAAGGTATCGATCACCCATGAAGGACTCTATCCTATCGATACTCAATCTCCACAGGAACCTCAATAAACGTCACCCCATCTTCGATGTCTAGCTCTCCATGGTCGATGATGTGTGATGGGTTGTGCACATATCTCCTTAGCTGGGATATGTGCAAAATTTTGTGCACTCTTTTCAACTGAGGGTGAACTACAAAGTATTAAGCCACCTTGTAAACTCTTATGAGGACCTAGAAATATCCGACGAAGATCGGAGGTAACTTTCCTCCCTGGCCAAACCTCCGAAAACCTCATCAGGGTAAGACCTGTAGAAATACATGGTCACCATACTCAAACTCCAGAGGTCTCTGTCTCCTATCTGCATAAGATTAATGCCTACCCTATGTAGTCTTCATCCGCTCTTGGATGATCTACCCCTTCTCCTGGGTACCTCGTACAATATCTTTTTCCATGAGTACTGACTCCCCTAGGTCGGTCTAGTACAATGGCGATCTGCAAGGTCATCCATACAGTGCCTCAAATGGTTCCATCCCAATGGTGGAGTGATAGCTATTATTGTATGCAAACTCCACCAAAGGCAGGTGATACTTCCAGATGCAACAGAAGTCATGGACACAAGCACGTAGCATTTCCTCGAGGGTCTGAATGGTCCACTCAGTCTGGACATATTTTTGAGGATGGAAGGCGGTGTTCAAACGAATCTGTGTCCTAAATGCCTCCTGCAACCCCTTCCACAACCGGGAGGTAAAGCATGCATCACAATTGAAGACAATCATCCAGGGTACACCTTGTAGATGCAAAATCTCCTACCAATAAAGGTGTCACATGATATCTAATAAACCCTTCTCTCTGATTAGTGGGAAGTGGGCTAACATGGTGGGTTGGCCGACAATCACCTAGATAGAATCATGACCCCTAGATGTACGTGTAAGTCCTTTCAAAAATTCCATGGATATCCCATCCCACATTTACACTAGGACTTCTAAAGGCTGAACTAAGACTTCTGGTACCTAATGCTCCACCTTAACTTTCTAAAAAGAGAGGAACCAAGAGACAATCTATGCTACTACTTTCTTCATTCTTGGAAACCAATATTGTCATTGTAGATCCTGGTACATCTTTGCCACTCCTGGATGTAACACTAGAGGGGATATGTGCAACTCCCTCTACACATCCTCCCAAAGTGACACTGGTACATCTTCGCCACACTTGTCCTATGGATATCTGAGTACGTAGAGCCTCGAAGTCAGGATCCCCATGTTGTGCCTCCCAGACATGCTAATTAAGTGGTGGGGAGAGACTGTAAGAGATTAAAGAAATTATGTTCTATCTTGATCTACAAATGATATTTGCAATGCGGCCAACTACTCTATCACCTCTCCTTGAAGTGGTATACCGGATCTCCTACTAATTTCATCTTCTAAAACGTCCCCCTTCCCCAGGAGTATAGTATATCTCAAAGTCATTGTCCGGGAAGAACTCAAGTCAGCGTTGTTGTCTCAGGTTCTGGTCCTTCTAAGAGAACATATACCTGGGAATCTTATGATCAGAGTAGATTGTAAAACATTCTCCCATAAAGTAATGTCTCTACATATTTAATGTGAAAACTACTGATGCTAACTCCATTTCATGGGTATCATAGTTTTATTCATGATATCTTAGCTATCGAGAACAATATGTGATAACTTCTTTCTCCTGCTTCATGAAACATTTGAGCTCGTTACCAGATGTGTCGCAGAAGACCATTGACCCAACACTGTCCTCCAGAAGCCTCAAGATGGGGGCACTAGTCTGCCTATTCCTTAGCTCCAGAAAACTCTGATGGTGTCTATCTAACCACAGGAAGGGTTTCCCCTTCTTAGTAAATGCAGATAAAGGAACTAAAGCTCTAGATAAATCTAGCACAAACCTCCAGTAGTATCTGGTCAAAACCAAGAAACTTCATACTTCTGTCACAGTCCTCGGTGGAACCCAAGAAAGTACCACATCAATCATTGCTGGATCCACTACATCTCCAGCCTCCGAGATAACATGTCCCAGAAAGTGAACATCTTGGATCTATACCTGGAACTATGAGAGCATACCATAAATCTAGTGATCTCGAAGTGTGTCCAGGACTCTCTGTAGATGATAAGAATTCTCCTCCTTGGTAGTCGAGTAGATTAGTATGTCATTGATGAAGACTACTACAAAGAGATCGAGGTATGGCTGAATGACCCTGTTCATGAGCCCCATGAACACTGCTGGAACATTGGTCACACCAAATGGAATAACAATGAACTCAGAGTGGATGCACTGAAATTTTAAAGTCATCTTCTACACATCCTCATCTCGCACTCTAAGCTGGTGATAGCCTGATCTGAGCTCTATCTTTGAGAACCACCGTGCTCCCTTCAAATGATCTAAGAGTTCATCAATCCTCGGAGGTGGTTAATTATTCTTCAAGGTCACCTGGTTCTGGCGCCAATATTCTACACAATGACTCAAGCTCCCATTTGCCTTCTTGGTGAATAAAATTGGGGTTGCCCATGGAGAAACACTAGGCCGGATGAATCCCTTCCATTGTAAGTCCTCTAGCTGTACCCGTTGCTCACGAAGCTCTACAAGATCCATCTGATACACTGGTGTAGATATTGGTGCCATCCGTGGATACAATTCAATGTAAAATTCCACCTCTATGTGAGGAGGTAGACATGAAACATCATCAGGGAAGACATCCGCATACTAGTCCACCCCTATAGAATAACTTGGACTCTCCACATCAACCGCTCCATGGGTAAGGCTATCCAATTGATGATTGATCGACTGCACTCTCCTCGGGGTAAGTCCATCATGTGATGAAAATGCTCCCTTATCACTATAGAAGGTAATCATAGTACCATCAGTGTTTAAACACATCACTTTGTGCCAAATACAAACAATCTGAGCTTGAAATATAGATAACTAGTCCATACCCAATATGACATCATAAGACCTCGACGCTACCTCTAAGAGATCTCAACTGAAGCTATCACCTCCTAGAGTATCTCACACTACCGTCACTAGTGCGTAATCATCAAATCTACTTCCTTAGGAGTCTCTAGCTGTAAGGATCGAGCTAATGGCTCCGTTGGAATCTCTGAGCTCCAAAAAAGGGTCGTGAAAAAAAATAATGACTGGAACCTGTGTCTATAAGTACTGCAACTAAGGTGGAGTATACACATATCATACCTCATATCATCTCTAGATCACCATGTTCGTAGGACTCAACCACCTAGATCTGAGAACGCCCCTTTCCACCGGATCCATGTGGTCAGGGGGGACCACCTTGTAGTGGTGGAAATAAGATATAGACTCGTCACCCACCACCAGCTCCAAAACTAGCTCCTCTGCTATGTCCGACTGCTCCATATGGACCTCCTCAGTCAAACCAATGTCTCTTATTGGGCGGTAATTCGATTGTCTTATGATCATCTATATGGAGGTTTGGGTAGTAATGAGCCATGTGTCCCTGCCCACTACTTCTGTAACACTGCCTGCTCCTCGCATGACTTGCTCTATCTTGGGTGCCCCACAAAACTGACCCTGTATCAGGCAGTTTTCCACCTGTAGGTATGGTCGTCTTGGAAATTTGTGACATATTTCTGCTACCAGCTGTAGAAGACTCAGTTATGTGATGCCTGGTGGTGCGTCTCACTACTGGTGACTGCTCAGCAAGAAAACTCACTACTAAGAGGGCTCTCTATAACACCCCCACCTACGTCGGGATGCTGAGAGAAATAATTGAATCCCTGATCTTTCTCCTAAGCCCCTGCTTGACGGTTTAGGCCCTAATGAATGGGTTTCACCCCATATCAGTGGAGTATCATGAGAGGTAGGTGAACCTCACTGAGTATTGAGCCATAATCTTGCTGCCCTACTCCAAATGGAGACACACCTAAAGGCGCACTATGTGAAGGGTCATTGTGACAAAATCTTCCAGAAATAGGAAATCAAAATTGGCCTCGATGAGTGTCACCTCATTGAAAATATAGGGCATAATGCTCCACCATCTGCCAAATGCTACCTGTAGAATACTAGCGGCAAGGATCACTATGAGACTAGTGGGTTTCCCTACCAGTCGGAAGACTCTCACCATGGCCTCTAGCCAATCGTCAGTAGCATGTGGGTCTGTCTCACCCCAGAACCTCTGTGGAATTTTGTGTTGGAACTCATGCAATGTGCTCAAATGATATGTACCCTCTATTACTGGGGCTGGTGGTATCGGTGGCCCAATGAGTAATGGTACCTCTAGTGCCTCCACTAGTTCCTCTTCTGGAAGAGGGCCCTGCACTGAGGCTTCACCGCTCAGTGGGCTATCATCACATACTATACTAGGAACGCCATCTCGCTGTCTATGTGGAGGCATTCTGAAAAGAAACATGTGGGACATAGTAAAAATTATACCTGGTGATATGACTCAATAATTTCATGAAGAAAACATTTCAAAACATACACACAATTAGTGTTTTCATGAACTCAGTCAGAAATCAGAAGTTAGGGGCCTGGTGTATGGATACTTGGCTGACACACCCATAATGGTTTCCCTAAACTGATAACCACACCTACTACACATAACACTATTTCCATTAAATGAAAGATTAGAGTCTATTGTTATATAGTAGAACCGACTACTCAGATACCAATTTGTCGTGACCCGTCCCCCGTGACCTGCGCCATGACTACCCCAAGCATTCCTTCTATATGCTAGGGGCTGGAATCTAGCACTGAAAGGCGTATTCCCTAAAACAGAGAAGTAATTTCCTTTATAACCTATAAAATCACATGACTAAGCACAATTTAGGATACGATCACAAAGCAACATGTATAGTAAAAGAGTGCTGAAAGTAAAAAGGGGTCGAAATACAAGTCCAACTAGAAAGTTCATGAAAACAGAGAAGTACAAGTAAAACTGTGAGGTACAAGTAAACTGAACAGCTCCTATGATCACCCACCAATGATCATACCTGAAGGGTAGGTACAAATCTCGAAAAGTCATCTCTATGGTATGCATCTTCAAATGTACACCTCCATGCTACATATATTCTTGGTACCACACCCTCAGTCAGTGATGTTCTTCATCTCCACCAAACACAATAATGTGTGGGCATAGCCCGTGAGTGGGTGAGTATAATGATACTCAATAGGAATATCGAGACCCTCAACGGTCTCACAAAATCCATAAAGGATAAACAAAAAAGAATGGAAACGAAATTCAATACTACTTAGGTATATAATCATACATATACCTATGTTATCAAGTATACCCTTATCATTCATGAGAAAACACAACGCCTAACCCAAAATCCCAGACAACTGTTCCACAATGGAAGGAATATCACGAAGGTAACACCACAAAGATAAGTACCACAATGGTAACGCCACCCAGAAGAATTCCAAAATGGTATCACCACAAAGATAATTACCACAATAGTACAACACACAAATGAATACCATAATGGAATCACTATGATGGTAAGTACCATAGAGGTATGCCACACAGAAAAATACATCAAAGGTATCACCACGAAGGTAAGGATTCAACTCACACCAGTTTTAAATTATGTACAGTAGTAAAGATGACTACATGTAACTACTGAATTATCTTACTTTATTAACAGGAAGATCCACATATGATCCTAAATTATCATACCCACATAGGATCCCAAATCATCAGTCCCACATAGGATCCTAGTACATCACTAGACCCACATAGGATCCTAGCACAATAGAACCACAAAGGATCACTGAGTAATACCACATGGATTTCGAGAGAGGATCCATGTGGGACCCTCAATCACGGACCCTCGAAGGATCCCAAAGCACAGACCCACATATGATCCCTTTCTCAGATTACAACCAGCTACACGGTTCCCATACAAATCTCGCTTCATTCTGGGAGGATCCGCAATTCAAGCCACATGCCGATACTCCAAATTCCATGAAGGCCCATGAATATTTATCTCAATGGACTGACACATAAAAGGGGTCTCAACGCAACATACAATGCTTCAATCAGATGCTCGGTCTACGAGATATTGTCCTTTTAGTCCTGAGGGCCTGGTTGGATTTTTCATTCATCCAACCTGGCCATACACCATCATTATCCAAAACTCATGTGCGATAGTCCAAAAGTACCATCCTGATCTAAAGATTCTAGTTCCACAGATGGTTCTTCCAATGGACACTCGTATCTCAGGTTATGGATAAAAGAACAAAAAGGATCAAAGTTGTTCCAGGTCCTGTGAGCCTGGCCTGACCGACCCAGTTCGGGACGACCCGACCCAACCTGGGTCTGGCCCTGGGCCCAATCGAGCCAACTAGGTCCAATTCGGCCCGGTCTGCCGGCGCGGCCTGTGGTTTTGGCCCAAGGTGAGCGGTCTACAGTGGCGGTCCATGGTGGCGGCCCGCGGTGGCGACCCACGGTGGCGGCCCGTGTTGAGCGGCCCGTGGTGTCGTGGATGACCGGACAACCAGCCCTCCCTTTGCACAGCACGGTCGCTCGTCGTGACTCCACTGGCGGTCGGATCAGCCATCCACCCACCCTTCGCTGCCACGACACAAGGGTGCGACTCTTGCATGCCGGTTTGCACGGACGCGCACTAGAGTGGGTAATTGTAACACCCCAGAATGATAAAGGATCAACTGACTTAAGGATATGTCTAATGTCAAAAATGTTGCACCATACTTTTGGACGCATACTTTATTAGAACTCTATTGTAATGTGTTCTTGGACTAGAGTGGGGATCAGGATGGATGACCTTCTGTAATGTTTCCCCGAGTGTGTGTGAGTGAGGAAAAAAGAACACTGGAATGGACAAGTGTTGGCCTGTGGGAACTTTCATTAGTCAGATGACTCGTTCCGGCATGTGGAAGGAGCCTTGGGTGGGGAACACGTGTCTACGGGTTAACTGGTGGTACCTGGAGGGCCAGGACCCAACCACCATGTTATGGCGGGGTGGTTGTGCTGTCATCGGGACCCAGCTCTCACATTTGGTATAAGAGGTGGTACCTAGAATTAAGTGTGGTGAAATCCATGGGTTGAGATGTGGGGCCCACATTAAAGACGTTGTGCTCTAAAGGGGGGTGATTGTAACACCCCATAATGATAAAGTGTTAAATGACTAAATGATAAGACTCATGTAAACAAGGTACACCTTCCCTTTCAGGAGCCTGTTAGATTAGAAATCCATAGTTAAGCATGTTTGGCATGTATTAGTGATTAAGATGGGTAAGCTTCTGGGATGTTTCCCAGGGTGTGTGTGACTAATGAAAAATCACCCTGGGAATGACATGTGTCGACCTCTAGGGATAATCAATAGTTAGATGACCCGTTCGGGCATGTGGTTGGACCCTTGGGTGGGGAACACGTGTCTGCGGGGCAACTTGTGGTACCTAGAGGGCCAGGGCCCGATGGCCATGTTAAGGCGAGGCGGTTGTGCCGTCACCGTGACCCATTTTCCACAGTTATGGAAGTAGGTATGTCATTGACACCGTGTACGTAAACGATAGAAAATTAATTTTTTACATTTGGAAAAACATACAATATAAACCATGAAAATAGATTTATTTTTAATTCATTTTATATGGAATTAAATATAGATATAAAATTTCACTTATAATCCTTTTATAGTAAAATTTAAAATATTATCATGAATATTTACATGGAGAAAATTATATCCTAAATAAATTTTTAAACATTCAAGGTGTCCCAAACGACATTGAAAATTTAAATCATTATCCCTATCAATGAATTTTCATTAAAAAACATTAAATAACACAATAATAAATAAATTATGACATTATATGTCAATGAGGAGAAATATATAGGTCATAAAACATGGTGGGAGTATAACATCATATCATTAATCAATGAAAGGAGATTGAGATGAAGTCTCATACATTGCACAATACATTTGTTGAAGTACATTAAAATAATATATAATGTATTAATGATTGTTTTAAATTTATATCATAATCATAACCAGATTTATTTTACCATATGTGTTTTTTTAATATAAATTTGTAACCCATTTTTGGATAATATTTCATTATTACCTTAGTTCCTGGATTTAATGAAGTTATTTTTTTATGCATGTTTAGAGATTTATGTCTTAATTAAAATGAATAGGATATATTTATTTCATCACCAGAATGATAATAATTTAATAGATACTATATTTATTCATTATATTTATTTTTATAATCACTCATAAATGGTTATCAAGGAAAAATAATCACATGAGGTTTTGGAGATTGTTGGTTGTACAAACACATGAGTGATATTGGAATTCCCTTAATAAAAAATGGGTTTGTAAGAGGATTTTATATTAATTAACCATAAACAATATTATTTCATGCATTCCATATATATAAATTATTTATATCTATATACCCATCAATACAATGCGGTGACAAAACCATATTTCAACCTGAAGGGGAGATGGTAAACCATACGTATGCATGCAAGATGATTTCACATTTCATAGGATGGATTAAAGGAGAACATGGTAGTTACTTAATTAAAATAAAATAATATAAAATAATTACTCTGTATTTATATCATTATCATGGAAACCACACATTTGGATGATCAAAATTTTTGGGATGAATTGTTAAAAATGATTATCTCTTCTTCAATGAGCATCCTTTAAATCTATTATTAAGGGACCTTGGGTAGGTCATTTTGGATGATTAGGACCACCAAAACATATTTAGTGATGTTTTGTGGTTAAATTGGCAGGGTTTTGTCAATATATAAGGCTCATGGTGTTTTAAAAAAATGAGGGAGGATTTACTATTTTATAATTGTGGTGAGGGACACTTTTAGAAAACTCAAAATTTTTAAATTAATGTAAATTATTTTTTATCAATAAACCCAAAAAGGAAAATTATTTGGAATATAAGATGATTATGGATCTATATATTCTCATAAAATAAATTTTATACATGTTTATGTCAAATTACTACCCTTATCTATGGGTTTTAACCCTTATTAAAACCCATTAAATCATAACATGACAACTTTTTTTTACACATTAAGAGTTTATGTATTTACTATAAAATCACTAAAGGATCATAAATTAATTATGGGTTAAATATCCAAGTGCAACCAATTTTTTGGAAACATTTTACATTTTTGGGAATTTTTATCTATTAATAAATATTTATTTATTTCAAATTATTATTAATGGAAATTTTGACACTTTTAATTACATTACATTGTTTAATATATAAATACAAAAGATAAATTCAAATAAAATCATCTATTACATCCCTAATATGTCTATTTAATCTATAATATTTTTGATATTAATTATCTAAAATTATTTTCATTATAATATTTGTTATATCATTTATTTTATATTTAAATAAATAAATCTTTTAGTACATTGTCATAGTGTAATTAATTGAGGTATTTATTTATTTTCTAAATAATAGTAAAATGTACCATGATGATGAAAAAAATAATTAATTTTAAATTTCTATTTATAGTATACCATAGTCACTAGAAAACAAAATATAAAAAATAATTTAGTTATTAATAATATGAAGGTGTCATAGTTTTTGTTTTATTAAACAATATATTATAATTGTGATATTCAAAAATTAAATGGAAAAAAGGTTATATATTAGAAATCTGGGTTATCAATGATAATTTTTTTTCTTACAATAAAAATGGGACAACATAAATAGTCATTTTACAGTACTTATTATATTATCTTTCTCTTAAAGACTCTATTTTTAGACACTTTTGATTTTAACGTGGTAAAAAATTTACAAAAGAGAGAGTTAATATTGAAAAAAATAAAGGGGAATTATTCTATAATTTTAGGCCCTACTATGAAAAATATGAATTCCATTTTTTGTAATTAAATCCATAGATGTATATGAAATTAATATAAACATTAATCCCATAGAAAGGATTAAACCAAAAGTATTTAAATTAAAATATTGTAATGTTTGAAATGTTTTTTTGACCAACATAAATGAGAAATTTTTTCCAGTGAACCAAATTTGATTTATCGATATATATTTTGGATATTTTAAATTTAAAACAAATCATGTATTATAAAATATCTATATAATTAAATTAGGTGGAAATTCATATTTAATTATGATTTAGTATTTCCCACCATTCATAATAAAATTAATCTTATTAGAAATTTCCAAAAAATGAAATTAATGAAAATTGGTATGTTATTATTTAAAATATTATTTTTATTGTGTCAAATAAAATATATTAATGTTTTAAAATGTATCTATAGAACATGCAAAAAATTATATGGTGAAAAAATTACCTTTAGAAAAAACATATCTTTTTATACATATTAATTGATTTATTCATATCATATTCTTATAAATTAGATTGGATTAACGAAAAAATTTAAATAAATATGTAGTATATAAACATAATAAATGGTTAATACTATTCATTCATGTCAATTGAATAGTTATGCGATAATAATATTTCATTGTAAATTTTTGTTGGTTGTTATGTGCATTGTAAACAATTGAAAACATTAAATTTAATGAGATACAAACAATGAAATGTTGGGGTGTTACTCATTATTAGTGAATAAAATAAAAAAATTAATATTTAATATGTTAAAAAATATAATAATTTGTATTTAATAGTTAATTTAATGATTATTTCTTCTTGGAAAATATGAAATATAATTATGATAATGAGTGAATTATTTATTATTAATGAAAACCATTAACAATTAATTGATATATTTTTGTTTTTTTTAATTTGTATTATATGACTACATTAAATAAAAGGCTAAATGTTTAATAATTTGTAAAATAAATATAATCCTCATATAAAAAATGAAAATGAAAATTATATGATAACATATTTTTAGATTATAACATTTTTATTATAGGAAAACATCATATTGAAACAATAAATACACATATAAATGTATACAAATGGAAATGATTACCTTAAAGAGTTATATTTTTGTAGGAAATTTATTTATTTACTATTTTTATAACATAAAAAATTCATCCTCATAATATTTGTGACAACATATAACTTTTTAATAAATATATATATTTAAAAAAAATTAATTTACTCTATGAATTTTAATTATATTTTGATAGATATATTGGGATTAATAAAATATATTATAAATTTTTTATTAATGTATAATACATTTAGAATTCTTATGAAAATGGTATTTATTTATAAGTTCATACAGATGATGGTTTCCCCAATGAAATTAAATATTTATATAATATTTTTTTTAATATTTATTTTTTTATATATTACGATTAAATTTTTAGGATATTTTTATATGTTTTTAAGATAATATTTGGGGTGGTTTTATAAAATGTTTTGTAATTAATAAAATTAACAAAAACTAGAAAATAATTCATTATATATGATTATAATTGTTGAGAAATAACCTATATGGTATTTGTAATGAAAATAACCTAATGAATGGTAAATATAATTATACCATGTTACAAAATATCTCTTTTAGGAGTCATAACAATATGATTAGTTACAAAACTCATCTATTTAAATCTATTACATGTATTATAGAAAACATTCACAAGTTTTTAAATTTATATTTTCTAACAATATAATTATTTGGAATTATTAAAAAAATATTAAAACTAGTAATGGATAAATTTTATCTTTTTTTAAATTTTTTATTATAGTGAATTATATATGAAAAAAATACAATATTAGTAACCAATAATAATTATACATGTTTTTTGGAAAAATACATTCAAAATAATGCATTTAATTAGTAATTACGCATCATATTTCAATATATCCATTTATATAAATACTACTCACATTATAAATCCCCTGACAAAAAACTATAATTTAAATTTAGTGTTTCCCCTTATATAACATATATTTACATTTCACCCCTTTTAATCTCTTATTTTTTCCCATTTGATTATTTAAATCATCATTAATATTTTTCATTATTCTGATATGTATTCATACTAAAAAATTTCAACATTATTTAATTTATGAATATATAGATAGTAACATAGAATCAATGAACCTTGTAAAATAGTTCCCTTTATGGCATCAATTCATTACTAATAAGGGGTGGTGGTTGTGGTTAATTTTTGAATCTATCTTCTAAATGATGATGAGTGGACACTATTTGTGTTATTATTCCATTGTTTTCATTCAATGTTTTTCTTAACAAAAAATTTGTTTTTAGGTAAAAATTTTATTTAATGAGTTCTATACCTAGTGAATATCATTGTTTTTGGGAAATTAGATGATTTGTTAAAGGTTAAGGATCTTTTTTTTTCACTTCAATTCTATGATAGAAGGTCATTTATTTTTGAATTGAACTACCAATTTAATGTATTAAAATGATATATTATGGTATCCCCTTGGTCATAGTATTCTAGAGATGGTTTGGAGTGAAGTACTCAATAATAAATTAGGTACCCTATTTTTGGTTATCATGAATTCAGTTTTCACTTCGGTGTTTTTTAAACATTTTAGCCAGATTAAATAGAATACTTAAAATTTAAAATAATTTTATTATTCTATCATTTCCAATTTTTATTCAACAAAACTGTAATTCCCTCTAGTCATATTATTCCCTTTATAGTAGTGAATATGAACTAAATAAACACAAAAGTTATGTATATATAGCAATATGAATTAATGGTGGTAGGGTTATAACTCCTCTTTAACTAATTACCTATTATTTAAATTGTGTCAATTTTTCCCCAGGAATACCATAATTTATGGTTTTTTAATAATTTTTTTTGAAAAACCATGATATTAGCATATTTATTTGAATCATCATATGAATCCATATTCTAATTTATCTTGGTCGCATATGAATATTCCTTTGAGTTCCACATTAGATTTGGATAAGGTTGAGTGTCTATTTGAAACAAATAAGAGTTTTTGAATTTTTTTATAGTGTTAAAAAAATATGTATATATATATATTAAAGGATTATGTTAATATTTATTTCATATATAATATATTTCTTCATATGTTTTTAGTGGTGATATAGTTTTTATGACTTGAAAATCCTACTAGGAAACCACGTAGGCTATAAGTAATTTAATTTTTCCACACTAAGACCACCAAAAAAGATGTAGGGATAGAATATTGAACCATGAAGTCATATGAAAATACATAAATAAAATTATACTAATGTATCCAAAATAATATTCATAATAAATATAATAATTATGATGTGAAAATATAAAATACTACAATATATATTTTTTATTTCAAATATAATAAACCATAATGATAAATGAAATTAAATAATGAGAACTAAAATAATTTCCTTATATTTAAATGGTAAAAAATAACCAAAAAAAGTTAAAGATGATTATTACTATAAATAAATTCAATTTATATGAAATCAAGTTGCAACTATCATCTATGTCTACATAAAATAACTTTAACCAAAAAACCATGTGCACTATAATTTATTACAAATGATATCCCTCATCATAAAACATATCTTGTGTTCGTGAAGAATTACATTAGATATTGGTAAATATATATGAAATAATACACAGGAAAATCCACCAATGATATATATTAATTCTAGTCAGATCAGACAAAAATATTCACAAAATAACCTATAAATTATAATAAGTAGAATGATTGTATCATTGAATAAATCTCTAGTTTATCAAAAATATTTTTCTAAAAATATGGTTCTCTTAATTACATATGAAACTAAATTTCATAGATTTAAAACATAGACAACCATTTAAAAACAAAAATTGGTGTCCTAAACCTCACTATGCTATATATCCTTAAATGGTGTCACCACAACTAGTATAGGATATTCACATCACAAAGTAGAAGATGTCCGAAGCACGATTAAATGAATACTTGGATAAAGGACCTAACCCATAAAAATGAAGTGAGTTACTAACTTTATCGATTATGTGGGGGACTGAAACATAATTTGTTTCAAGGGAGTATCAACCACATGGATTATTTAAAAAATGACCAAAAAACAAATTTTAGGGTGAAAAAAACTAGAAAACGTATACGAACCCATTAGGTATCATAAATATTCTTCCCAGGATTCTCATAATCTTATGACCACTCTAATCAATATGACCAACCACTAACAATATATATATATAACTAAGGAATATAAAAATCTGAAATCACATTGTCTATCACCTATAGAATGGATGCGATGTATAATATAATTTTTTGGAATTTTTTTTAATATTAGCAATAAAATCCCAAAAATACATACATAGGGAAAAAATATGAAAATATTTATAATATGAAGGGTCCATGACATGAACATTGGTGGTAGATGTTTTATTTTCCATAATATATGTGATATAATGTGATGTCATCCAAATAGGTCTTTTGGGTCAGCCTAGATAGATGTTTTATTTATCTAAATGATTTTTTTCTCATATGGTTTTAAAAATATCATTATATAAACTATTTTATATTAAAACAAAGATATATATCATGTGATTATGTACTAAAATATTTGTGGGAATAAAAACAAAACTTGTCATATACTCTATGTAAATAAAAAGTTGGGAGATCTAGGACTACAAAAGGTTACGTGTGACGTTTGATACTAGTCTTACAAAACTGGGAATAAAACCTTATATTTCAAAACTGGGTAAAAATATGGTATATATCAAAAAAGTACATGTTTTTTGTCCATCTTATTAAGATCTATATTGTAGAAAACTCTAAATTCTCATACTATTACAGTTCTCACCTCCATTTATTTTAAAATAACATTAAATTTCTCCAATCATCACTAATGCATGTCCTATTAATGACCTCATTCATTATCATGGACTTACCAAAAATCCATGATTATATGTCTTCTAGAGAAAACAATCATGTGATATCTAATTATTAAATTCAACTACTCATTCATAGAAGGGTTTACTCATGCCTTTAATGGTTTAATTTCAAGAATCCCTTATCTTGGGATATATTTTCCACACTAGTTAACCAAATTCACCATTAATATGTTTGAAAATTTATTATTAATGGATAAATTAAAATTAAATCAAACATTGGGACATAATAATGGATTTAATAGAAAAAGACATGTTAGGGGAAAATGAGGGAAAACCCAAGAATAAATTTTTTTGTTGTGAGTGTAATTGTTTATACACCATTCATTGCTAGTTTTTAATCTAAATGAGATTAATGAGATTATAGTTAGATTGAAAAAATACATTATATATTAATTTTCAAAAATGACATGTATAATGACAGGATAATATTTTTATAGTATTCAACATTAATTTTTTTTCAATAATAGTGAAAAATAAATAAAAGGATAAGTCATGGGACTCATTATGTTTTTTCATTGGATATGTCCACATATACCAAAAAATATTTTCTTATGCCAATTATATATTAATTGTCGACATATAAGGAACTCAATTACAAATAGAACCATAAACTATCTAATTAATTGTTCATAGTGAATTAAAATAATTAATTCATTGCATTTTTACATCTATATAAATTTAGAATTATAATTTTTTAAAGATTATTACTAAAATTGTTTAAAAAAATATTTTCAATTAATCAATTAATTATATTCATGTTAGAGAAGACATGGGATTATGTAATCCCACATTTTTCTGCCTCAATTATAAACCCCATATTATAATAATAACATTGTCCAAAAATTTATCACAAGAAAATCCATTGAAAATGAAATGATTTTTCTACATTTCAATGATTCACACTAATATATTATTTTTGAATTATTAATTACAGGAATAAATTGTACTCATTCTCTTTGAAAATAACATAAAATTGTCCAAAATAATTTCATAATGATTTATAAAGGCTAATTTAGTAAGGATTGAGGTCACCATATCCATGGTACATTCATGGGGGTTCCCTAAAAGTAAAAACAACATAAAATTTAAAGGGATTTGGGTTTACATTATATCCATGTATTTCATCAACATCATTAAGTGGATTTATTCATCCAATGAATAAACAACAGTGGTATCCATATAACTAAAATATTTTTATTCAATTGAAGCACCATCTTTGACCTATAGACTTCTGTAAATAATGATACAATATGGGTCTTTAATGTGTCCCCGAAATAGTATAGAATGTAAGATGTTGTCCCTATTTTAGCTATAGGGAAAATAATAGGAACTAAAAAATATCACGATCCCATTGTTTAATCCAAAATATATAAATAAACCATTGGTCAACGTTTTTTGACCAATTATCCAAAATCTATGTAATATAGATACCATTTAGAAAACATTATTTTTATACTCAAACATCAAATATCTCCACCTATAGTTTCAAGAGGACTTATCATGATTATCAGTTATCATCATGATATCTAGGATAAATTGTACCATCCCTATCCCCAATAAAAAAAATATATTTCAAATTATCAATGTAACTCTTTGAGATTTTATAATAACACAATGATTGATAGTGTATAATAACATACAAAACTGGTATTAAACAAACCAAAATTTATTATCAAAAATAATATTAATTTAACATTATCATCACAACTATGACACTAAAATTTGGTGTTTTATTAGGAAATAAAATATTATAAAAATATCTATAATGAATTAAAATGCTCTAAATTTGTGGATTTATACATAATAATAATTACAACAATTTTATGAATGTTGTCTTTTACATATCAAATTCGTCAAAAATTATTTTCATTAAATTTACTGGGAAATTATTATAAATAATATACAGTGAATTTAGAAATTTTATTTTATAAAATAAAAATATTATTTTAATTATAATAAAAATATTAATTTATGGTGCAATTTTTATACTTTTGTGGAAAATATTGATTTTCCAATGAATAGTTCAAAATACTGATTTATTTAAAACATTTCATTCATTAAATAAATAATTACATTAAAATTACTATTATTATTCCAATTTTATTTCAATGTAACATAATTATTTATTAAAAAAGTTTCAAAAATAATAATAAACTTTATATCAACTTTATAATGTATTTTATTATAAGTTTTTTTTATCGTTAAAACTCATTTTTCTATAAACTGATTTGAACCACATACTTCTTATCATTTTTAAATAATTAAAAAACCACAAATTATTATTTATTTTATTCAATATTTTGATTATATACAAAAAATATGAATTTAAATTAATTTATGGTTACATTCAAGAGATTTAATAAAATATCATCTATTACTTTCAAAATAAATGTCTGGAAAATACTGAATTATTACACGTATGTAGGTTTTATATTTAAGTTGAATTATTCCACTTTTGCATTCTAAATTTGATTCAAAAAATAGTTATATTGTTTGAAAACATTGAACAAATGTGTTACCTCTGAAGAAATAGAATAAAGAGATTAAAACTTGTGTATTGTTGAATGTTTTACATTTGGATATTTCATATAACCATTAAAAACATATTTATCAATTTATGTGTCCCATGGATTTAGATTACTTTATATTTTTGAATAGTTTTGCATGTTTAAGGAAAGGGAACTCCTCCTCAATTATAAAAGGTAAACCACCCATAACATATTGACACCACTAGTTCAATTTTTATCACACAACACCTAGAAAATTATCTACCCAAAAATATAACACACAATTTATATCTTATATTCTCCCCAAAAAATCATCCTTAACGTCTATAAATATATATCCAAATGAGGTTCCTCTAAGAGAATATAATGGAATTCACCAGGTCAATTATTTTTAAATCAACCATTTAGACCTTAAATTATGATATTAAAATTACAATATAATAACACCAATTTCACTTATATACAATAATGATGTTATATCTAGGGAATTATATTTATCTATAGAATATTCCTCTAAATGTAAAAAAAAATATTAATTATTTATACTAAAGAGTACCACATAACGGACAGATGTAATTCATTATACATCATCACCTCAATATTCATTTTATGAAAATGGATTTAATTTTTATATCAAATAAAGAGGAAATATTAATTATTATATAAGGTTATGAATTCATTTAACTTCATTCATTACCTTCCATTGAAAAGTAATAATATCACTCGTGTTTACAGAGGGCTATAGCCTCACACAAAGATGTGTTTTTTTTAATTACTACAACACATGGATGATATATTAAATTGTATTTAAAGAAATAATATTATATATATTATATATATTATATATTTAAATATAATATAACACTTAACTTTTTTCTTACAAGTTGATTGAAAAATGGAAATGTTAATTAGGTTTATATATGGACTACTATCTCCAAGATTGTAACAAAATTTATTTTTTGATAACTATAAAAAATAGTTCATATTAAAATTATAACGAATGAATTAAAAATATAATTATATAACAATTATTATTACAGATATGCTTTATTAATGACCCCCTTGACTAGGTTAAACACACTGGTTCAATTTTGAAATCTTGAACCCAACATTATCAAAACACCAATTATTCACATAACTGACTAAGTAATCAAATATGTCAATATGATAAATGATGTAAAAGTTTAAATATAAAGTATTAAAAATGAAAATGGATATTAATGAAAATTTTAAAATTTATTATACCAGATATGAAATACATAAATTATTACGCCTGGACTCGATGTATGGGTATCATCTCAAAACATACTTCTCTAAGAGACATGTTATTTTATGCAGCAAACTTCTTTAAAATGCAGTAAATGTTGCGCTATAACATATTATATGATTAATCATTAAAAATAAATGTTATTTTATGTTAAAATTCATTTAGGTCATTCATTTGAGTGTTGATTATAATGATACCGAAATTGTGAGTGTTTATGTTTTAATATCATTTTTGGCATGTTTTATTATGCTTGAATATCCATATATAGAAATTCTTTGATCAATATAAAATAAAAAACAGAGGAATTTTAGTTTAATTATATTTTTTATGAATATTTCATGTAATTGTTCCATATTTGATTATATTATCTATAAATGATTTAGGATATGATTTTATTAAAATATGAATTTTTTATGTCATCGGTCGAAAATGATTTTTCTTCTATATACATTTTTTATAAAAAAATCAATATTATTTTCAAAATTCACAAAATTTATGTTTAAATTATCTTTTACCCATTTATTAATTTTTTAAATATGGTTTAAAAAAATTTCTTCAAATTTTTCAAATGTACTACCTATTATCCTCTTTACAAATCTGTGGAGGAATGTTTTATAGTTTTTATGAAATTGACACAATTACCCACAATCATAGTCAATAAATTCATTATAGGTTCCTATGTAAGAATTCATGTGTATTTTTACTGAAAATGTATTCCAATATATATTTTTAATTTTTTTTATATTTTTATTATGAGATTTTGTATTGAAAAAATAATTTTCCCTAGAAAAATAGTCAATGAATATTTTTGAGGACATTTTCATCAATGACGCCGGCATATAATGTTTTAGAGTAATTATAAATTATATACATACATATATATTTCACATATATTCCATGAGTTTTATCTGCTACTTCATTAAGGACATATATTCTTTATGTTTATCTCTGAAATTCACTAATTATATAATTTTTTTATGATATAAAATTAAATTATCCAACCCATTTCATTCCAAGGTAATTATAACGTTCATAAATAATGATAGTTTTCCTTCTATGTCACATAAATTCATATACATGTTATGATGTGTGTTCCAAGAAAGTGAACCAATGAATTTTGTAAACATTTAGTTACATGAGACATCATGTATTAGATTAGGGTGATAAACTAATCCATTATGAGATTTTTCCACCATGCTATACATTCTATGAAGTGAGAAATAAATGAATTTTATTAAATATTATATGTCTCATCCACAATTCCTATGATTTCATGGACTTAAGATACCATGTTATTTATGTTATTAAAAAATGGAATTACACTTGGCCACATTTTTTGGATATCTTGTCATGTATTTTACTCAAAAGGTATGTATCCATATCATGTTTATTCTATGTCATGTATACTTATCTCAACCCTTTCATTTCTGTATTTATAAAGGTTATCCCATATAGTTTATTACAATTTAAGTATTTTGGAACCCATTATGTGTTATAAAATAAAATAAAATTATTTTATTATCAAAATGATGCATTTTGAACCTAATTGTAAAAATACAATTCGACTCATGACCTCATTGTTGTAATTAATGTAATATTGTATTAAAAACAATTAAATAACATATTTAAACGTATTGATAACAATATTCTATGTCTCTCCTTCCTATTTCTAACATATAGATTTCTTATACAACTTATAAGTAAGCTATTTATTTGTGTCATTACTAAAATGGTGCAGTGAATTTTTTGGAACATAAATACCAATAATAGTTGGTGACCCATGGATTATATATGGAAGTCCTATAAAAAATATTACCACATATCCTCAAAAATATGAATGGTTTACTCACTATATCTATCATTTTATGGATATAATTTTATTGTTAACTACTACAATATTTAAAATTAGTTATGATAGTTCTGAAACAATGAAAACATGTGTCATGAATTTTATTGAAAATTTATTCAATTCTATTTAATGAAGGAATATGGTCTTCCCAAAAAAAGAAATCTAATTATCTCCACTGAACAACACTCTGGAAATTAATGAATCTGGGATAACATCGTAATCAGGTTTATGTTCACCTAAATATTATTGTGACCCACCACTATTAAAAATAGTATTTAAATCCATGTATATATTATCCTAGTTTCACTATGGAGTATGTAATGGTTGGTCTAGAGAATATAGATTCTGATACTAGGAATTCACATATTGATATTTGAGATGTCATGGTAAAAATTCAACCTGAACCATCTACTTACAATGAATCTAAAACTAGTACCTATGGTCCCTATAGGGTAAATTCATTCACTAATATAACCCTATGGTTATTGTCTATGAATCAATAATATCCTCCCCATATATGGTGATCAGAACCTTGATTCCCCTTTAGAAGAGGATTTAATGCTCCCCATATTCTAAACACAATCTAAGCCCTTCATATGAGAATACATTTCCATACAAGATCTATTGAATTAGGTTTCTCAAATGGGTATCCATCACACACTAAATAGGTAGTGAGCTAATAGTTAATATAATTATAAGATACATCACCCTCATCCACTATGGAATGCTTCATCAATTCGAACTGCCTAGATCCATGTCATGGAAATATAGCTTGGGATTACATGGTATTTGAATCTAAAACCAAATGTCTATTACCTATAGTAACTCAATCATATTATAAAATATAAACTATATCCAACACATCTATGCCATATTTTATTTTCTTTATGTGATGAAATATTAAGAATATTGTGGTCTGGATTAAATATATTCCAGTATCCCATAGTTTAATGTCTATTAGAAAATAAGGTGAACAATACCTCTTCAATCAATATACCATGCGATGTGTAGTTTAGGTCATCAGTTTTGAACTTTCATGATAGTTTAAAAAATAATTTCCTCCTACTAAATTAACAAACATGAAATCCCATCTATATAAAAACCAATTTTTTTTTCAAATCACCGACCGCAAAACCAATAAATAAGACCACTCATCATAATATTATTGAGATCCTCAAGTGATATTCATGTATTCTCAGATTAAATGAATTAATTCACATTTCATGTAGTGGTTGTGATTTGATTTAAAATACATGATAATGTTTCCTCAATTCCTTTATAGTATCTATAAAACCCTAAAAATCATCTCCTGAAACACCGTATAAGGGGGATCCTAGGATAGTAGTACCTAGATGAACACTAAATTCCTAACTTCCCTTATCGTTCAGATTATAGGACATATGATATGTTATTATAGATTACATAATAAACACCTCAAAAAATAATGTATAGTTTAATATCTCTACAAAAGTCTAGAATTATCCTAAAATACTACATGTAACCATCCACAAAATGTGAATAAAATATTTTTTCATTGATGCGGACAACCTTAATCTATTCCAATAACTAATGGATGGAAGACATCATGATTCCCATTATCACAATTAAGGTGTATATAATAGTTATTATAATCACAAAAAATTATAATTTTTATAAAAAAATATGAATTGTATAATCAGTATTCCATTCTCAAAATCACACATCATTCAAGAAATAAACAATTGAGAAAATATAAAGGAAACATAATATTTCTAAATTTTGTTAAAGGAATCATCAATAATCGATTGATTTTTTCCATTTCCATTTACTTGATTAAGGTGGTTATAATCAACATAAATTAACAATATTATGTTTCAAATCATGGATAAAAATACCATTTCTACCTAGTGGAACACACTAAGTCTAATAGAATCATTTAACTCATATTCCAATAATAAAAAATTCATCACCCAAATCAAATTAGATTGCATCAGATAGGTTATTTATGTCCTATATTATATCATAAGGATTATATCAATTTAGAATTCAATCATTTGAGTAGGGTAAATAAAACCGTTCATTTAGGAATACATCCATATAATTATCCATTATTTTTAGAATAAGATCATCTAGATTATATAAAACATAAAAGTCAATTAATTACAAATGTTTAGGAGTATCTAATGATTATTGTAGATATTCCCTATTTACCCGATTGTCCCACAATACTAAAATGGAAAACAATAGTTAATTGACTCTATAACTAACTAAACATTGATGAAATTTTTACGTCCAAGAAAATATTATGTATAAATTTTCCATGATAAATAAACATTCATAAGTCACAACCCTATTCACCTTGAAGTCTAAAGATTAATTTTACATAATAAAAATAACATAGCATCATTCACTGATTTGGGTGAATATCTGATCATTTCTTATGTGAGTATCTTGTCATATAGGTATATATAGAAGAATTACTAGGTTCATCAATTTTCAAAATAGAGATGAAACAATAATTAATTACTAATTATAGTTTATATATTTAAAAATTCCAGTGTATTGAATACCCTTATTATTCCTTAAATTATAATTAATATATTATGCCTGCATCCACAAATTTTTCTAAAACCATTTAATACCTATTTTTTATGGTTTTAATATGGTCATCATACACATGCTGATGTCTATGATTTTATATGGTCTTATAGATGTCCACCCCTTCACATTCCCTTAGGTACACCACCAGATCTTATTTCATTGATTGCCAATGAGAAATATCAAATAATCCAAATGAAGTCACTAATTATGTCTCCAACCATGTTATAGATGTCTATTTACTACCATAACACACAATACCAAATTTCTATTTAGGAATTCCATAGTACATGACTTAATTATCCACATGAATTTAAAATTATTTCCACTTTCTAGATATATCATTTTAATAAATCGAGATTTTAAATATCCAATAGTAAATATATGAAGCATATGGAAATATTATTGGTTTTTAAATTAATGAAATATTAGGTTTTTGGACATGACATTACATAGATCTAACCACATTGGGGTGGTAGATATTGTTTTATTATCTATTGTCAAATAGATTCATTACTCCATTAGAAAGGTTTGATTCTTGTAGATATGTTTTAGAACCATATAATTGATGTGTTATATACCAAATTGTTTTTGAGAGTATAATATGAATCCGATGTGGATTCTACTAGATTGGTTGTTAATTTAGCAACTAAATCTGGGTAATAGAAGTTATTTAGTTGAATCTATATTGCTTATGATTTACAGTAATTTATAGTTTAGAATTATTAATTTTTTATCAAATGGAAGAAAGAACATAAAAATTTACTTAATCAAATAATTATTTATTTTTAAATAATTTACCCATATATATTATACAATTCGAATCATATTTATTATGAATTATATTTTTCTTTGGATCACATTCATATAATATAGGTACGATAATGGGATTAATAATAAAACCATTATAGAATGACATTATCTCGGTGTACTTTTCTAATATGTGAATGGAAGTTTCATTAATGAATAAACTAAGGATACTAATAGATTATATAAACATACACTATAAGACATCACAAACAGTTTATATGGTCTTTACGTGAGACCATTCATTAATTATAAGATGTAATATATATTATACATTAAAAGAACTCATGAAATTTATAAACATTCACGAATAATTTGACACTTTATTATCCATCTTATTTCTCTATATGAATCATTGGGGAATGAAATAATTTATAGAGTAGTAATTTAAAGATACCGCTCCCTCATTTAAATGGTAAAATAATATTTATATAGTGTCTTAGCTCATTGAAATTTCACATTATCCCACAAAATAACAAACTGTTAAAACATCCCATTTATGTTACAAATGTCATAGAAAATATATTATATGTTTAATAAAAATACATGACCAATTTTTGACATTTTATGAATATTTTAATGAAATGTAATCCACTTACTCAGCTTAATTGTCCTATAATTATTGAATGAATACTGAATATGTAATATTCATTACAATATAATATTCTTTTATATTATTTTTTATAATTAAATAATATGTTTACACATAAGTAGATAACTTAAATTTTAATATTCTAAAAATCTATAATATATATAATTTAATTAATTTATTGATTAATAATGATCATTTACACTAATACATTATAAATCCATTGCATATATGGAAAATATCTCATTGACCTATAATTCTTCCAAATTATTGAAACACAAGAATAATCAATATCTATTACCTATTGGAATTTAATTTGATATGAGTGAATCATATTAAATTACCATGTGTTTTAAAATGAAATACAACATGAACCCTTAGAAGATAATGATATGGATTTTGTAGAAGAACACAAAATATATTGGGGTGTCCAATGATATCATAGTGATTCTTGAACTAAAAAACCAATTATTGATCAATAAATCAAATCCAACACCACAATTATTGATATTACATATTCATCCTTTTGAAAAATATAAATTTCATGGAATTCATATTGTTTTAATGTATTCAATCAATGATGAATATTGATAATGATCTCATATTGATGTACCAATACATGTGTTCATCTGTATGAACATCTAATGATGCCTAAATAATATTTTGTTCCTTTGGGTGGATGATTTATCATGATCTCATCTTATATATATCAGCATGTAAAAAATTAAAGAGATGAAGTATTACTAATTTTGTTACCCCAAACACTTATTAAAATATATCTTTTACGTATCATCAATATCATGTATATAGAATATTGTTCGTGATTAAAAGATTATATTTAAAGAATCACATCGTTTTAATTATTCCAAGGATCAACTATAAGGTTTTTATAAGAATAAATAAATTGCAATTTCAAAAAAATGGATATGGAAATGTAATAAAACTATTTTATTAATAAAAACATTATACAGAAATCTTGGTATAATTAATATTTTAAACAAAAATGAAATATCATAGTTCGGTCTAGGGGATCCACTATTATAATTCACCGCAGTTGCTCTAGACACACATTTATAAGACCCAAGCCTATATACCTCAAAAAATAAGATCATTCTTATACTAATATATATCATTATAAATTAACCATACCAAATTTACATATAAGGAAATGATGTTATTTTCGACTTCATATCCTTCGTAAAATCAATTGTAATATCAATTTCCCTGTAATATTACTTTACAATGTCTCACCAAGGAACCATTTATTGTATAATTATCATATGATTATCATAATTTTAATTATCATAATACATTTCATTCGCACTACGATTCCATTAATTTGATCGACTCATTTCATATTTTAACTTATATATTATTTGTAGTAGTAGCTAAAACATTCTAATTATTTATTGATATGGATAAAATTAGAATGAATGAGTTTCAATTAATTGTTTCCATAGAAAAACATTAATATAAAATCAGATAGATATGTACTAGTACCAGTTTTATTCCCCTATTTAACTAGAGTTCCCTTATTTATGTATGTACAATGATAATATCAATTATACAATCTGATTTCATATTTTATTATTATCAATACTTTCTTTAATAATTTCATGGGTTTTTAATCACATTTTTCAATCCCAAAATATATATTGGTGCTAGTTTTATTCCCCTATTTAATTAGAGTTCCTTTTTCTGTATGTACAATGATAAAATCAAGTATACCGTCTAATGCCATATTTTATTATTATCAATACTTCCTTAAATAGGCCAAAATCATGTCATCAAGATTGATATGAATGAATTAGATCTAATATATTTATAGAATTAGATGCCAGACATACATTTCCAATCGTAATAAATGAATGGTTTCATCTCGATATGAGGGATTTCCTAACTACAAAACTACATAATCAAAAAATTTCACTGATATAGTTCAGTTTTGATGTTACTTCTATTATGAAAATTTACTCCTTCTTGGTTCAATTATAGGTCATACTTCTTCAATACTAGATTTAGGTGGTAATTTACCTTGTTTTATGTAATTTAACCAATGGTAATTGTGTTAGGAGAAAATAGTTTTCATTTTATCATTAAATTTTGTATTAAAAATAGTTTTTATAATTCAAAATCATTCTACATTCTATTTAAGGATGATTTTTATGATAATATGGAATGTATTTTTAATATCAAGATAAATATCCTGGATTTATTACTGATCATAAAATAGTTTTTTAGTTATTTTTTAATAAAATATCATGATACTTATATTTATAATAATCCCAATTATTTGACCACTATAATGAGAGTATTTTTAAATTAATTTAGGGAGTACTGATACTGGGTAAATTATTTGTATCATATCCAAAAATGGATAGACCAAAAATTTACCACATTAATCCACTAATAAACAAAACCATTATTATAGATATTGGGTCATTATATCTTATTAATTTATAATTCTTATTTAAATTATCAGTCAAACAATACTAAATTTTCTTAAGGATTACATAAAACATATCAATTTTTTTACCTCAAACATATATTTATTATAATATGTTAATTAATAATATATTTGACTGAGTTTTATAATAATTTATAAATTTCATTACCTCATAAAAGATAATGACACCCTTTAGATATATTAGTATTTTATGATGGAATAATCTTCATTGTTATCTCCTCAAATGCCTTTTAGACATATTCATATAAAGATTTAACGCTTGTGAAATAAGAAAAAATTCCCCAATAAATTTATCAAATAGGAATTTGGAATTTCTTATCAGTATATTTACTTTTATTTCTTCTTTGTAACAAAAAATTTCAATATCAATGTATCCCATTGTATTAAATTTGTTATCTAGGATATGAAAATATTTTAAGAGATACATTTTAAAAATTGGTATTTTATATAACGATTCAATGAACATTTTCACACTAATGGGATTTAAAAGGATTATTTCAAATGTGGGATTAATTTTGTTTAGGGAATCATGTTTGTAGAAATTCTTAATGATTCCATTATATTTATATTTACTATAGGTTTATTTTAGTTTCAATAGGGGATACCATTGGTAGGATTGTAACATGCTCAAATGGGGATCCCGGTATAGATTGCATGCTAGCTAGGGATATTGTCCTAGTTTGTTTGAGTGATCCTATATATAGTAAATTAACATCATGAAAACTGAAAACTCTATATGTACTATTACATTTGAATATACAAAATAAAATTCCGTCAAAATTACCTGGTTCACATCGACCCATATTTTCAATCCCATGTATTATTTGTGGATATAAATTAATATATGTTAATACCTACTACATATAGAAACCCATAATTTTCATAATTATATCTTTCTTCATTTTATGTAGATATTCATTAAATAACTTACCCGTCTATTTTATAATCATACATAAATAGTGAATTTGGATACATGGAAACATGAAAAACTACTTTTATGAGTATCCCATTATTTTCTTCTTAAATAGCACCCTTATAAGGAACATAATCCCTAAAAATGTTATTTATAACGTTATAAAAAAATTATAATAAAGGGTGAGAATATATCCATGTTAAGGGTAAAAAGGGTTATATTAATGGTTACATTATTATAACATGAGAATTAGTGTATGATAACATGATCTTATCATTTAAAATTCATTCGCTCTATACCCTGGCTTGTAGTATTGATTCATCAAATAAGGAAAGGTTGTTTTGAAGAAACAAATCATAAATAAATAAAATAAAATGATAAATTACCGAATAAAATTATCTTAAGATATGGAATTGTTGAATACACATTCAATAATATGTTTTTGAGCATGTATAATCAGATATAGGTTCAATAATCATGTTTTTTGACATGAAATTATTCCCCTCTATAAACATAAATACATGGAATGGGGTCTCTGAATAATATTGTGTACATGAAATTCATTTCCATGCATAAAAATATAAAAATAAAAAATAGGCCCAATAATAATCTTATGGACCTTAATGATACGTGAATACATAATCTTATGGACCTTAATCTTTTGTGACATGTCATATCTAAGGCAGGAGTTGCAGTGGATCTAGTGAAGATTGAGGCAGTACTTGCTTGGGAGCCACCCAGGAGAGTGATGGAGGTACAGAGTTTTCATGATTTGGATGGATACTTCCAGAAATTTGTTCCAGATTTCTCCAGAGTAGGAGAACCACTATCAGACTAGATGAAGAAGGGGAACCCTTAGTGTGGTCAGAGAGATAGTAGTAGAGTTTTCAAGAGCTGAGGTATATGCAGACTAGTGTCACCATCTTAAGGATTCAAGAGGATGGTGTTGGGTACGTAGTCTATTTCGATGCATCAGGGATCGTGCTCAGATGTGTCCTGATGTAGGAGTGAGTAGTGATCACATATTGTTCTCAAAAGCTAAGAAAACATGAGCAGAACTACGCTACCCATGACCTGGAGTTAGTATCAGTGGTCTTCTTCTTGATGATTTTTCATCACTATCTGATGAGCGAACATTTTAAGTCTACTCAGATCACAAGAGTCTCAGGTATATCTTCTCTCAGAAGGACCATAACATGAGATAGTGATGTTGGCTTGAGATCCTATAGGACTATGACTTTTAGATAGTTTATACTCCTGGGAAGGGGAACATTGTAGCAATTGCACTCAGCAGGATGTCATTTATACAGCTGCTGGGAAAGGCAACAGATCAGCTGGCTTATTTCCAGATATCCTTTGTGGATAGAGATGGAGCATCTTTTCTTCAGTCTCTTATAGTCACTACCCCAATTATTCAGTGAGTTAGGGAGGTGTAGTGCGGGGAAGCTAACTGTGAGACATGACGTGCTAAGATATCTACATGACAGGCACTTGATGGATTTTCTAAAGGTGGAGAGCACATAATCTACTTCATTGCATGTACAATGGTAGTAGTGTCGCTTCGGGAGGAAGTATTGAGGGAGTTCCACACATCCCCTCTAGAAGTACATCCAGGAGTGGTGAAGATTTATCAGGATCTCTGATGACATCACTAGTGGCTTGGAGTGAAGAAATCAACAGTAGAGTTTGTCTCTCGATGCCTCACTTGTCAGCATTTGAAGGTAGAGCATCAGGTACTAGTAGCCTTGGTTCAGCCTTTAGAGGTCCCATAGTGGAAGTGGGATGGTATATCCATGGACTTCGTGATAGGACTTCCACTTACATCAAGAGTTCATGACTTGATCTGGGTGATCGTCGACCGACGCACCAAGTTGGCCTGCTTCCTACAGATTAGAGAGCAGGGTTCTGTAGAAGCTTGGGATGCCTCTAGCTGCAAAAATATTTTAAGGCTACATGGAGTATTCATGACTATTATCTCCAATCGTGATGCGTGTTTTACTTCCAGGTTTTGGAAAGGGTTGTAGGAAGCTTTCCTGGTGCAGCTTCATTTGACCACTTCCTTCCATCCGTAGACGGATGGCCAGACTAAGCATACCATTTAGACCCTTGAGGAAATGATGTGTGCTTATGTCCTGGACTTTGGTCGTAGTTGAGAGGATCAATTTACTTTGGTGGAGTTTTCATACAACAACAGTTATCACTCCAACATTGGGATGACGCCTTTCGAGGCATTGTACAGGTGACCTTGCAGATCACTATTGTAATGGACTAATCTAGGAGAGTCAGCACTAGTGGGACCAGAGATGGTACATGCTACCACAGAGAAAGTGTAGATCATCTAGGATCAGAAGAAGACTACACAGAGTAGGAAAATGTCATATGCCGACAAGTGATGGAGACCTCTAGAGTTCGAGGATGGTGACCATGTCTTTCTACGGGTCTCACCTCGATGAGGTCTGCAGAGATTTGGCTGAGGTGTCCAGTTATCACCGAAGTTCATTGGACCATTTCAGGTCCTCAGCAGAGTTAGCGAGGTGGGTTACCATTTAGCTCTTCTACCTCAGTTGCACCAGGTGCATGAAGTCTTCCACGTATCCTATATTTGTAGATATGTGAAAGACCATTCTCACATCATTGATCGTGGGGAGATGGAATTCAAAGATGGGGTGAAATTTACCGAGGTTCCATTATATGTTGAGGATTGATAGGACAGGGTCCTTCATGGATGGTCGACACCTCTGGTGTGTGTTTTCTGGGAGCACGAGAACCTCCCAAAGTGCTCATTGTAGTAGGAGGTGCAGATACGTGCTCAGTACCCCCATTGTTCCCTTAGTTTGAGTTACGACTTATGGGGATGTAAAGCCCTATGTTCTGGATAATTTAATGATCTGAAATAACCATGTAATTTTTATTAATTAATTAAATGTAAATTTTACGAGTCTGTGAAAACTGACGGTGCATGATTCTGAGGCCCAGAGTGCCCGAAATGAATTTTTGAACATTTGTTCGGTTCTGTTCAGTAAACATTAGAGTGGGGTTTTCTAACATTTGAACCAGTGATCAGAATTGAAATTTTAGGGCACCGTTGAGCTCGCAGTGTTGGTATTCTCTTAAGGAGTCCTTTACCTCGACTGTAGTAGGTCGAGGGTGGAAGTTAGTTTTTCACTTTTTCGTGACAGAATAAAATAAAATAAAATGGTATAACATTTTATTTTTATTTTATTTTGATACTCCTTGTGGATGTTGAGTGGTGGGGACCACCATTAGACAACCTCCCCTTGAGGTTATTGAGTTGTCGAAAATCTAACCTAAAACCTCCCATGAGAGGTTATGGTGGTAGGGACCCCCTGAGATTAAACCACTTTGAACCTCCCACATAAACGAGGGGATATCTCTTGATCTTCACCTGGATTAATTAAGCCACCCTACTTTAATTAATACGCTAACTCAATTAATTAATTATTCCAAATTGAAATTATGTCAACATATTCTATAATGTTGGATAATTAATTTTTGGTGGAATTGGGGGAATCTCTTCCCAAAAGGGAGAAACTTGGGAAATTAGGAGAAATCTTTCCAACGAAGAATGCCGAATTCGACATCGAATTTGACATCTTCCTCAGGACAATAATTGACTACGAATGTATTCAAAATCAATGAACCAGTGATCAAAGAAACACTGACATCACTGATGTCTGTCTACCCCCAACGACATCGTCTCCTTCCTCTCGACCTCTGTGTATGAATTAAACAAGGTAGGGAGGGTGTTTGGATTATTTTCCCTTACTCGTTCTTGATATTCTTGTGATTCATGTATTATACCTTCTTTCTACCACCCTTATGTGGTGTTTATGGGAAAAATGGATTTTCCTCTATGAATTTCTTGGGATAATTCTAGTGTTTTTGAAGATGGAGGAGTACAATTATCAACAGTGACGAAGGTGATGAAGGAAATGGCACCGCCGGGCGGCCCCCGCCGCCCGCCACTCTGTCGTCCGTGGCCTACCCCGCCACCGCGGTCTCCGCGCCCAAAGGTGCTCTGCCACCAGCGGCCCTCCGAGCCACCCAGTGGCCCCGCGTCATCCACATCTGAGTCGTGTCGTGGCCTCGCGTCGTCCGCAGCCCAGCCGCCCCATGCCCTCAGGGAACCCCTGCGACTGATCTTCCTTGCGGCATCGCGTCGTCTGCTGTCGAGTCGCCCAGTGCCCTCACTGTCGAGCCTCCCTGAGCCCTCACGACCATGCCGTGTCGTGCCCTCGCGGCAGTCCTGTAGATGAGCTGCGTCGCGGGCTCACGTCTTCAGCTGCCGAACCGCCCCATGGCCTCACGACTATTGTGGCAACGCGCCACCCTCATATCCCCACAGATTCTGTGGTACTACTTCGCGTCCCTCACGAACTCGTATTATCTTTGAGCCCCCGCGGCCCTCCGCAGCCCCTCGTGGTCCTCATGGAATGTTGGATAGCCCAGCGGGCCAAGCTAAACACAATGGACGGGGGCACCAAGAAGGCCCGACCGGACCCAGCAGGTCGGGCTCGGTCGACCCAGACCGGGTAGGGCCAGGTCGGTCAGACGAGGTCAGACCAAACATAGACCAGCTATGAGGTTTTCACACTAACAGCTATAACTTTGGTAGTGGGGGTACGTTTGAGGACCCATCAATGGTGTAGTAAAATTTAGAGCAAGGCAGTCCCTTTGGTATACCCCAAAAGGAGTTTTGGGTAATGTTGATGTACAGTCGGGTTGGATAAAGCCGGAATTAAACCATTCCCCCAGGACTAAAAGGCTAATAACTCACAGACCAGGCGTTTGATTAATGCTCCTTATGTTGCGTTGAGAAACCTATGACATGGAGGACCATTGAGATACTTTTTTGTGGGACTTCAGGGAAGTTTGAGTATCGACTACTGGCTTGGAGAGTGGATCCTCTCAGAGATGAGAAATCCTAGTTCGAGAACCCAATGGCTGGCTGTGTCATGAAAAATGAAGAGCGAACCTATGTGGGTCATCACCGACGGATCCTGTGTGGGTCAGAACTGAGCGATCCGTTGGGGTTTAGCACCTAGATATCATATGTGGGTCATCACCTATAGATCCTATTTGGGGATACACTGGGGATCCTGTGTGGGTCAGCACCTAGCGATCTTTTGTGGGTCACCACCGACTGATCATGTGCGCGTCATCACCAAGCGATCCTGTGTGGGTCAGCACCTAGTGATCCTGTTTTGGTCATCACTGAGTGATCCTGTGTGGGTCAGCACCGAGCGATCCTCTGTGGGTTTGTCTCTTAACAGAGTAAGATAATTTAGTAGTTACATCTAGTCATATTTACTACTTTACCTATGTTATACATTTTGTGAGCTGGGTTCGTACCTGTGTGGTACATTAATTCATGGAAATACATTGGTGGTATTTTTCAGTTTGGCGTACCTGTGTGGTACTTACCTTTGTGGTTATCCTTCTTTTGTGGAACAGTGGATCGTTGGGATTTTTGGTTAGACCTTGTGTTTCCTCAGGATTTAGATGGTCATACTTGATAACTTATGTATATGTATGGACATATACCTAAGTAGGGTTTTCATTTGATTTCATCCTTTGTGGCTTATCCTTTTTGAATTTTGTGAGACCTTTTGGGTCTCAGGGTCCTTACTAAGTATCGTTATACTCACCCCTAAATGGGTTATGCCAGCACCTTGTTTTGTTTGGTGCAGATGATGGATAGAACTGACGAAGGATGAGGGTACCGGGGCTAGACGAGGCCTAGAGGTGTACCATACGGTGTAACGGTATGCAGAGGAGACATGCAGATTTGGAGTGCTATGGAGGCGATATGTACCTACCCTTCAAGTAGGATCCTTGGAGGATGACCCAAAAGATGTATTTCTCTTTATTCAGTTGTATTGCATTTCAGTTGTACTTGTACATTTAGGGTTGGGCTTGTATGTTGTCCTCTCATACTTTTAGTAGTCTTTTTGCTATATAGATATAATTGAGTTCGTTTCTTGTTGGGTGCTTAGTTGCATGTGCTTACAGGTTATAAAGGAAATGCATTCTCAGTATTAGGGAATACACCTTCGGTGCTACTTGTCACCCCCAAGCCTATGGATGGAGGGCTTGGGGTAGTCACGGCACGAGCCCCGACGGATGGGTCGTGACAACTATTTTATCATTTAATAAAGTATTATTTATTTAAAAATATCATTTTTTCAATTTTAATACAATTAATTATTTTCATTTTTAAAAATATTAAAACAACATGATAACATTGAATGAATACTTAAAATATGTCAATAATTTGTATATAGCATCTAATAAATTTATTTATGTAATTAATTAAGTCAAATTATAATGATTTTAATATTATTAATATCATTTATTCGATACTTTCTTTAATAAATGAATTTCCACATCATCATAATGTCACAATTATGATTATTTGTTAATGTATAAAAAATATAAAAAAATAATCCTGATGTATATAATATTCTTATAATTCTAATGAAATTTTATGTTTGAATTTATATTATGTGTATCACTAAATTAAAAATGATTCGGTTATTAAAATTTGAATATGTCACTTTAAACTCAACTACAAATAAACTATAATTATTGTCTTAATATAATAATATTGGCTTAAAATATCATATTGTTGATATAAGGTTCATTTTTGTCATATCAAACACTTCCAATGAAATTAGGACACATGTTAGGTTAATTTTATATTGTTATAATATAATATTTTCCATTAATTACCATATTTACTATTAACAACGTTGAATAAAATTCAAAATTTACTGTTCGCAAAAAAATTATGTTGATCCAATTAGATAAATTTTTTCATACTGATTAGAACCATATATTTTTTATTTTATAGATTCAATTCCTAGAAGCTGTAGAATTATGTTTAAAGCTAATATACAAATGTGGCTAGAAGGCAGGTAAAAAGATATTAAAAAGTTATACACATTTTTTAATCTAATAATATTATTAAAAATAGTACAATATCTTAAGTTGGATTAATAAATATATTATTTACCTATTCATAAAAAAAATAAATTTAAATTAAAAAACTTATCTAAATGAAAAATTTGTATATCTAACAATAATGCATTGTTTTTCACTATTCATAAAAAATTTCATTGTTTTCTGAAAAATACCAAAAACTAAACCTAAGATAATTTTAATATTTATAATTGATATATTAATTAAATATTTCTAAAATAATTAATATAATGTCAAAAATTAATTTTATTGTTGTTCAATAAATTAATGAAATATTTTTTTCTATAAAAAAATTCTTTTTCTAAAGAGATAACTATTTTACAAAAAAATATAAATTTCATTATAAATATGTTTTATTTATGTGAAAGAATTTTTAATAACATTTAAAAAATAATTATTACAATTTATATTTCTATTTTTAGTATATATGTTATAAATAAACTATTTAAATAATGAGAACAATAATGTGTTGTTTCACATAAATCCCATATTTCCTGTTATACATGCCAAGAGGGTGTTGAGTGAGACACACCCTATTAAAGATAACATAATGTGAAATGTGGGGACGTTATAAAAGGTAACGCTAATTACCCTTCTTTTCCATCAAATATATAGTTCTATAAAAAAGATTTAATAACATGGTGTACTGCATTGGTGGAAATCTATCACTTTGATTACATGATGTCTATATCCTAATTCATATTTCCTCATAAAATTATTTCTTTAATAATTATATAATATTTCAATTATCATTTCATCCACACAAATTTCATAATAATTAGAGATAATGGTATAATTGTCCAGGAAATTTTGTTAATTTCAGATCTAAATAGATATTGATGGAATCACAATAACGTAAATATCAAAAACATAAACCATGAGTCTTATCTAATTTTCATTTTCTAATAATTATTTAAATAATGTGGAATATGTATAATGGGTAAATTTTTATAAATACCTTCATTTGATATTGTAGAACATTTTTTTCTTATAACACTCAGGGAAATAAACACCTGTATAGATGTGTTAGATTATATATATATATGAATATTTTTTAAAATATTTTTTATTTTCTTGTAAAAAACCTTATAAGTTTAATGATGTTTTAATTTTTATTAATTATTATAAATTATAAATGTATTAATCTTAAATTCCTACCACCATATTAGTAAATTGTAGAATCCCTTAACTATCCTATTTTTAATAATCTCCCATTTTTATATTCTATTACAGAAATATCCTTATTTATGTATAAATTTTCTATTCTATCATGAATCCACTTCTAAAATAGTATAATTTAGAATTATTTGTTTCCAAATTTATTAAATATTGGTGAATTTATTTTGAAATTTCAGTCCAATCTCCCACCAATTTTTAATACAGATTCATTCAACACATTATATTAAAAAGATTCCAAGAAAGGGAAAAATATTCAAATGGCATATAATTTTTAAATTTTACCCATGACACAAGTTAAAAATCCTTCATTATTGTATGTAACCACATATATGGTTAGCCTGAACCCTGAATATGGTTTCATTATAACTAATTTCCGGGATGTTGTTTGATGTCTAATTATTTCATCATGGTTTCCATAATTTTTAATTGTTCATTACAAATTAAATAAGAATTTATTTATTTTTATATTTTAATTTTTGATATTGCTCATAATATTTTTCTAGGTATAATTAGTAATCATTTATCATATACACTAATTTATATTATATAATCATTTTTCTTACATATCTTCTTGGGTGTATATATATATCAATGAATTCACATATATTAAAAAAATAACAAAAGTAATAATCAATGATATTATCAATATCTACATTATAAAACTTCATCCATCATATTGATGATGGGTAAATAGAGATATTAATAATGTTTTATTGGTTATATCCCAAACTAAATGTTATGTCAGGTCAAATAGAATGGATTTTATTGCTTTGTTCCACAATGATTTTCGACATAAATCCTATAAAAATGAACTCCTCCAACATTTAAAAACTCTAATCACATACAGGTGAGGGTGAATTAGGGACATATTTGTATATTTATAGAAGTAAATAATTTACATGAATTTCATTTAAAATTAAAATATGGTTCGACAATTCATATATCATTGGAAAAAAATATTTAATGAAACATTAGTAAATTTTAATCATTAAATATGAAAAATATATTTAATATATAAAAAACATACAAAATTATATATCAACTAATCATTAAGTGAACTTAATTAAAATATCATTCTAATGGTTGTGATGATATAACAATAACATATGATTTTTTAAAATAACATAATCATTCATCGAAATTATTCTCAATTAGAATCCGTTAAATCTTTTATTTCCAGAAATTTATTATTAATATCAAAAAAAATATATTTACTTTTATTTTTAAAAAATTTTATATCTCATATATAGTTAATATGGGACATGAGGGAGGGAGAGTGGTGGATATGTCCTTGAGATTAAATATCATTTTGGGATGGTCAGGTTGGAACCCATCATATCATTATCATTAATAGGCTAAAGTAGATAAGTAGAAGACATTCGGGCTTATGAGTACACCCTTGGGGTGGATCTAATTGACACCCAGAACCATCCATGAGAGGAATCGGGATTAGACACTAATAAACACATCATAATCCTTCTAAAAAATATTCATCAATAATAATATCCACTTGTAATTTGTTACATGTCATTGGATTATCCCATAATTCAATTAGAATTTTAGATGATGGTTTGTGGTGTGTGCCACCGTTATGGTTTTTTCATTTTATCAATACAACGATATAGTTTTCCTCTAAAATATAGAAAAACACATAACCTATATGAAATCATTTTTTATCTATCTATATATAGTATATACACTATGTTTCCTTGTGTCACGACCCGTCCTCGGGGCCTGTGCCGTGACTAACCCAAGCCCGCCTTCCATAGGCCAGGGGCTGGAGACTAGCGCCAAGGTGTAATTCCCAGTAAAAAGGGAAGGTATTGCCTTTGTAAAGTAAACAAACACCACAGAGCAAGCAAGCAGAAGTAAACACTGAGTAAAAACTGGGTAAAATAGTAAGTGCGGAAAAGTAAGTGGGTCAGAATACAAACCCAAATTGAAAGTAAAGTACAACTGAAAAACGGAGTACAACAACTGAAACGTAAAGCCATAGCCTCGAGCCATCCACTGGAAGTCCCACCTGAAGGGTGGGTACAGATATCCTCCACAGCTCCTCGGGTCCAGCCATCCACTCTGAGTACGTCCCGCCCAGTGGTCCACATCCAAGTACCGACCTTCTCCGCAAACCTCAACCACGATCAGCGCTGTCCGTCGTCTACAACCAAAACAACTTAGTGTGGGTATAGCCCGTGCAGGGGTGAGTATAAGCAACTCATTAGGGACCCCGAGACCCCCGAAGGTCTCCCAGAATCCCCAAAGTATAATCCACAAAGGAAGATACAATCACGATGTAACATCCGACACCACTTAGGTATATGCCATTCATATACCTAAGTCATCAATTCTATTTTGGATCCAACATCCAAGCCCATGTTCGATCACGTCCACACAGGATATCACAACACAATACACATAGGAAAGCAAGAAAAGATTCAGCTCACATAGGTATACTTCTTCGTAAGATGATAGAGATGATCATATATTGCCACTATTTCATCTAACCCGTCGGACCCACACAGGATCGATATGAACTAACCCCCACAATGACCCACAATGGATCAATAGGTAAATAACCCCCACAATGACCCACAAAAGATCAATAGGTAACTAACCCCCATAATGACCCACACAGAATCGGACCCACATATGATCTATAGGCGCTGGCCCACACAGGACCGCTGAGCGCTGACCCACACAAGATCTGACCCACACAGGATCGGTAGCACTAATCCACATAGGATCGCTGAGTGCTGTAGTCATCGTCGTCGAATACATGGAGGATTTCTGTACAGTCATCATCGTCATCACAGTCGCAGCCAGCTCTAGGGTTCCCACACACAGCAAGCTCATTAAGGAGGGTCCGCTCCACGAGCTGAGGAGATGATACATCAATAGACACATAGTCCGGAGTTGATGTATCCAAAAGTTCTGTATCGTCAACAGGAACTCAACGTCACAGATGGCTCGTTAATCAGACACCCAGTCCGAGAGATATTGGCTTTTCCGTCCCATGGGCCCAGTTGGTTTTAACTCAAAACCAACCTGAACGTACTCCAACTGCGTCCAAACCTTGAGCGGAGTAAGCCAAAATGGTCCGTCTCACTTAGAGGAATCCATCAATGTCGACGGAACATCAATCGTATGTCCGTAGCTCAAGATATAAGTGTTTCAGCACTGATGGATCAGTTGGTTTCGTGTACGAACCAACCCCGCCGAACCAAAAGTTCTCCAAAATGTTGAGTTTAATATAACAAAATCACCGTCTCGATCCATGGATCGCATCGCAGCTGACGGTGTGTCGATCGGAGGTCCGCAGCCCATGTTATGGGCAAAAGACTATGAGAGGTCCGAAAGTGGGGGTTTCGGGCCCGGACCGACCCGGCCCGAGACCCCCTGGGTCGGCCCGAACTGGGTCAACCCGAACCGGGTCCATGTCCGGCCCGCTTGGGCGCGGCGTGGCCCGACCCGGCTGGCGCGGCCCAGTCTCCAGGTTGCTCGGATGTTTCGGCCGAGCGGATGGGGGGGGGGGGCGCATTCCCCCCTATTTCGTAACCACAACCCCCATGATGGGGGGCCACACCTGCTGGTCAGCCGGGGGTCGTAACCCCTGGCTCCTCCCTTGGCTGGCCGGCCCGCTCCAGCCGGCCCGCTGTTGCCGCAACAGGACCGGCACTGGCCGGTCCCACTACTCCGACGCCGGTGGCCCGGAACCGGCCACCAGTCTCCCTGCTCCGCCATGGCCTTGGTCCGTCTGGCGCGGCGCAATGGTGCCACACCCCTCTGCCGCAGCCCCGCTCTGGCCGTGGCGCTTTTGTGGTTCTCCAGCGTGGTGCGACAGTGCCGCATCTTTGGTTCATCTTCAACGGCACTGCGCGATGGCGCTGCGCTTCTCACCCATTCATTAATATTTCCCACGCGGTGCTTCGGCACCGCGTTGCCTTGTTCGTTCCGAAAATAATATCAAATTACCAAAGGGGAGGGGAGGGTCGTCCGTGTTCGTGAGGTCCGACCTCCTCCCATTATTCCGATAACAGGCGGCCCAAATCAAGCGATAAGTCAACGATGAAGTTATCAGGAACAAATGAAATAATAACCCCCCTACCTCATTGAATTCATTGAGCGAGGGTTTGTCGAGGAAGAAGTAATCATGGAAGGAGAGTGTCATTGGCATCGCGGTATAGGGAATCGCGTAGTTGATATCCGAGGATTCGGCCTTCTTCGTTAGAGATCAGTGTGTTCTTCGCATTCTTCGATGAAGAAGATGAAGATCTTCAAGCTTCCCCTATTTCTCCCAAATCCCCTCTCAACACAACCAGACTAATAAAATAAGAGTTGTCTTATTTTATTTCTCAGGCCATGCGTTTTAAAATAAAAAAACGAATCAAACAATTAATTGAATTAATTGCAACATTTAAACTGCCCAAATTAAATGAGGAGTTTCATAACAGAAAAACGCAAGGGTTGACTTCCAATTAGTAGGGGTGCAGGTGTGTTACCTTAATAAAGAAGGGGGTTTAGGAAGAAAAGAAACTATGGGTCTCGTGTGGGCCCCACCTCACAAATATCCTACAAAGTGGGTAGGATATTGTGGGGCCCACATCATCCACTTAGCTTAGGTTAAACAAAAATAAAATAGAATTGGTTTCCCCACTTTTATTTTATTTATTTACATAACCCCAAAATTTAAAAACCACACCCGAGCAAACACATCTCCAGAAAAGGTGTTTCTAAGTAATAACAGGTGCTGCTATTCCATCGGTGCCCTCAAAATTCGATTCTGAGCACCAGTTCAAAAGTTAGAAAAACCTTCTTGTTCATTCACTGAACGTACCCGAGCTAAACTTCAAAAAATGATTCCGGGCACACCGGGCCTCGGAGTCAAGTGCCGTCAGAAACCGTGTTCTTGTAAAATCCAAAAGAAAAATAAAAAAAATTTCCCTTTATTTTATGGGTCTTTACATCACTCCCACCTTAGGGATTTACGTTCCCTTGAAGATACATCATAAACTAGGGAAACAAATGTGGGTATTGAGCACGCATCTGATCCTCCCGCTCCCAAGTGCTCTCTTGGAGGTTCCCATGCTGCCATCTGATGCACACTAGAGGAATCGACCGTCCACGTAGGACCCGCTCTTGTCGATCCTGAATCTGCACCGGGACCTCCGCAAAAGACGCCCCATCATCAACATCCAACTCCCCATGGTCAATGATGTGTGTCCGGTCGGGCACGTATCTCCCTAGCTGGTATACGTGGAAGACGTCGTGCACCCGGTGCAACTGAGGTGGTAGAGCCAGGCGATATGCCACCTCGCCAATCCTGCTGAGGACCTGGAATGGTCCGATGAAGTGTGGAGACAACTTGCCGCCTCGGCCAAATCTCCGTAAACCACGTCGAGGTGAGACCCGCAAGAAGACATGGTCGCCATCCTCGAACTCTAGTGGCCTTCGCCTCCTTTCAGTATAAGACTTCTGCCGACTCTTAGTTGTCCCCATCCACTCCTGGATGACCTGGACCTTCTCTATCATGGCCTGGACCATCTCCGGTCCCACAAGTGCTGACTCCCCAGGGTCTGTCCAACAGAGAGGAGATCCGCAAGATCGGTCGTACAATGTCTCGTATGGTGCCATCCCGATGGTGGAGTGGTAGCTGTTGTTGTATGTGTACTCCACCAAGGGTAGGTGGTCCTCCCAGCTGCGACCAATGTCGAGGACACATGCGTGGAGCATGTCCTCGAGAGTCTGAATGGTCCTCTCCGTCTGACCATCTGTCTACGGGTTAAAGGTGATACTCAGACGTAGCTTCGTCCTGAATGGCTCCTCCAACCCCTTCCAAAGCCGGGAAGTAAAGAGAGCATCTCGATCGGACATGATAGATGATGGCACACCATGAAGCCGTAAAATCTCTTGAACGTAAAGACGTTCCAAGATCTCCACTGATCCCTACTCTCTGATGGGTAAGAAGTGAGCCGACTTGGTGAGTCGTTCGACAATCACCCAAATGGAGTTGTGACCTCTGGAAGTGTGTGGAAGTCCAGTCACGAAGTCCATAGATATTCCTTCCCACTTCCACTCCGGGGCCTCCATGGGTTGTACCAAGCCTGCTGGTACATGGTGCTCTGCCTTCACCGGCTGTCAGGTGAGGCATCGAGAAACGAACTCTGCCACATCCTTTTTCATGCCCGACCACCAGTGCTGTCTTCTGAGATCCTAGTAAATTTTCGCCACTCCAGGATGTACCGCCAAAGGGAAAGTGTGAAACTCTCGCAGCACCTCCTCCCGTAAAGCAACTGGTACCAAGGTACGTCATCTGAAAAGGACGTCGTTCTCTCCTCCTAAGGAGAATCCATCTAGTGTATGTCTTGAGGATATCTGCACATGTCGCGTCTCACAGTCGGCATCCCCACGCTGTGCCTCTCTGACCCGCTGCAGTAGTGGAGGAGTGACTGTGAGCGACTGAAGAAAGGCAACTCCATCTCTATCCAAAAGGATATCTGCAAAGCGGCTAGCTGCTCTGTCGCCTCCCCATGTAGCTGAATGCTCGTCCTCCTGCTGAGAGAATTGGCTACCACGTTCCCCTTTCCAGTAGTATAGACTATCTCAAAGTCATAGTCTTGGAGGAACTCGAGCCATCGCCTCTGTCTCAGGTTCAGGTCCTTCTGTGAGAAGATGTACCTGAGACTCTGATGGCCAGAGTAGACTATAAAGCGCTCTCCCATCAGCTAGTGTCGCCACATCTTCAGAGCGAAGACAACTGCTGCTAACTCCAGGTCATGGGTAGCGTAGTTATGCTCATGATGCCACAAATGACGTGATCTGTAGGAAATCATGGACCTCTCTTGCATGAGGACACATCTGAGTCCGGTCCTTAATGCATCGCAGTAAACTACGTACCCAACTCCCTCCTCCGGTAGCCTCAAGATAGGAACACTGGTCAATATCTGTCTCAGCTCCTGGAAGATCTGCTGACATCTGTCTCAACACACAAAGGGTTTCCACTTATTTGTCAAAGCTGAGAGTTGTTCTGCAACTCTGGAGAAGTCTGGCAAAAATCTCTGGTAGTATCCAGCTAATCCCAAAAAACTCCGCACCTCCGTCACACTCCTAGTTGGCACCCAAGCTAGCACTGCCTCGATCTTCGCAGGATCCACCTCAACTCCCACCTCAGAGATGACATGTCCCAAGAAGTGGACCTCACATATCCAGAACTGACACTTAGAGAGCTTACCATAAATCTGGTGCTCTCGGAGTGTGTCTATTATAACCCGTAAGTTGTAGGAGTGCTCCTCCTCAATCGTTGAGTATATCAAAATGTCGTCGATGAAGACCAGGACAAATCGATCGAGGTACGGCTGAATGATCCTGTTCATGAGCCCCATGAACATTTCTGGAGAATTAGTTACACCGAATGGCATAACCAAGAACTCATAGTGCCCATACCAACATCTAAATGTCGTTTTCTGCACGTCCTCATCCCGAACTCTGAGCTGATGATATCCTTATCTAAGGTCTATCTTTGAGAACCACCGTGCTCCCTTGAGATGATTGAAGAGGTATTAAATCCTAGGTAGTGGGTACTTGTTCCTCACCGTCACCTGGTTCAGGCGAATATAGTCGACACAATGTCGCAAGCTCTCATCCGCCTTCTTGGCGAACAATATCGGGGAAGCCCAGGGTGAAACACTGGGTTAGATGAATCCCTTGCGCTACAAGTCCTACAACTGTAACCGTAGCTCATGAAGCTCGATGGGAGCCATCCGATATGCTAGGGTGGATATCGGGGTTGTCCCGGGGTACATATCAATATAAAATTCTTCCTCTCTATGAGGAGGTAGACCTGGAACGTCATCGGGGAAAATGTCTGCATTCTGTTCCACCACTGCAGTAAAAAAGGACTCTGCACGTCAACTGCTCCTAGGATAAGGCCAGCCAACTGATTAGTGATGGGATGTCCTCTCCTCTGTGAGAGTCCATCCTGTGCTACGAAGGCTCCCTTCTCGCTGGTGAAGGTGAACCTGTTCCCATCGGTGCGTACACATCACACCTTAAGCCTAATACACTCAATCTGAGCATTGTCTGTAGATAACCAATCCATGACCAAGATGACGTCATAAGGCCTCGACGCCGCTACAAGAAGATCCCAGCCGAAGCTCTCACCTCCAAGAGTAAGCTCACACTGCCGGCACCAGTGTGTAATCATCGAGTCTACTCCCGTAGGAGTCTCTAGCCATAAGGATCGAGCCAATGGCTCTGTCGGAATCTCCGAGCTCCGAACAAGGGAAGTGGCTATGAAAGAATGACTCACTCCTGGGTCAATAATAACTGCATCAAGGGTGGAATAGACACAGATAGTACCTTGAATCATCTTGGGTGCGCCGTGGTCATAGTCCTCCGCTACCTGAAGCTGTGCTTGTCCCTACCTGCCAACTCCCTGTGGTCAAGGTGGACCTCCTGACGGCGGCGGTGGTAGAGCCTCAAAGCATCTCCCACAACCTGCTTCTCGGCCAGCTCCTCTGCATCATCTGACTGCTCCCTGAAGACTGCCACGATTGACCCTCTACCTCTGCCTGGGTGGTCCCTCAACTGTCTGATGCTCCTATGCACGGCGGGTCGGGCAGTCACGAGCCACGTGGCCCTGCCCGCCGCATGCGTAACACTGTCTGCCTATCGAAAGATTGGCTCTGCGCTGTGTTCCCCACACCACTGAGCCAGTTTCCTGAGGTCGTCTACCTGAGGTTCTAGTCTTCCTACACCCATGAGTCATCCATCGACTTCCTACTACAGAATACTCTGCTACGTGCCGCCCTACGGTAGCTCTCACTGCTGATGTAGGCTCAGCAAGGTAGCTCTCAATTAGAAGGGCTTGCTCTTGTACCCATGCCTGTGTCGGAATGCTGAGGGAGATCAACGATGCCCTGATATCATGCCTCAATCCCTGCTCAATGGTCTGGGCCCGGAAGAATGGGCCTCGTACCATGTCCGTCGAATAGCGCGAGAGATTTGTAAATCTATCTGAGTACTGGGTGACCGTCAAGCTACCCTGCCACTGCTGTAGAAGCTCCTTGATGCGCACCACACGAAGTGTCGTTAGGACGAACTTCGAGTGGAAGAGGCTCTCAAAGTCCATCCAGAGAATAAATGCCTCATTGTGCACCTGGAGAATCATGCTCCACCATCTTCCTATTGCCGCGTGCTGGAGGCTCGCTGCGAGGATCACCATGAGGTCTGCGGGTGTCCTCACTAACCTGAAAACTCGTACAACTGCCTCCGGCCAATCCTCGACTGCCTGAGGGTTCGTCTCCCCACGGAACCTGGGAAGTCGCTGACGCTGAAACTCATGCAGTGCACTAAGGCGACGTGCATCGTTACTGGTTGGGGCTGGTAGCATCGGTGGCTCAGTGGGTAGTGGTATCGTCGGTGCCTCTGCTGTCAAAGGGCCCTGAACTGATGCCTCATCGCTCGGTGGGCTGTCGTCATGCACAACGCTTGGATCCCCAACTGGCTGTCATCGTGGGGCCATCCTGAAAAGAGACATGTGCGCCATGGTCAGAACAGTATACCTAGAGCTGATACAAAGTAATCAGAAAGAAAACATGAAACACACATGGAATCAATGTTTTTGTGCATTAAGTCGGAAATCAGAAGTCAGGGTCCAGGTGTACAGATACGTCTGCCACCACACCAACACTGGACTCACTGGACTGATAACCACACTCAATACTCTTAACACTATTGTTTCACATAGAATGAAGACCAGAGTCCAAAGTTCTACGGTAGAACCGAACTCCTCTGATACCAATTTGTCATGACCCGTCCTCGGGGCCTCTGTTGTGGCTACCCCAAGCATACCTTCCATAGGCCAGGGGATGGAGACTAGCACCAAGGCGTAATTCCCGGTAAAAAGGGAAGGCATTGCCTTTGAAAAGTAAACAAACACCATAGATCAAGCAAGTAGAAGTAAACACTGAGTAAAAACTGGGTACAATAGTAAGTGCGGAAAAATAAGTGGGCCAGAATACAAACCCAAACTAAAAGTAAAGTACAACTGAAAAAGGGAGTACATCAACTGAAAAGTAAAGCCGTAGCCTCGAGCCGTCCACTGGAAGTCCCACCTGAAGGGTGTGTACAGATAGCCTCCACAGCTCCTCGGGTCCAGCCGTCTGCTCCGAGTACGTCCCGCCCAGTGGTCCACCTCCAGGTACCGACCTGCTCCGCAAGCCTCAACTACGATCAGCGCTGTCTGTCGCCTGAAACAAACACAATGTAGTGGGGGCATAGCCCATGCATGGGTGAGTATAAGCTACTCAGTAGGGACCCTGAGACCCCCAATGGTCTCCCAGAATCCACAAAGGATAATCCACAAAGGAAGACACAATCACGAAGTAACATCCGACACCACTTAGGTATATTCCATACATATACCTAAGTCATCAATTCCAGTTCGGCTCCAACATCCGATCCCATGTTCGATCACGTCCACACAGGATAGCACAACACAATCCACATAGGAATGCAAGACAACATTCAGCTCACACAAGTATACTTCTTCGTAAGATGATAGAGATGATTAGATATTTCCACTGATTCATCTATGCCATCGGAACCACACAGGATCGATAGGTACTAACCACCGCAATGACCCACAGAGGATCGATAGGTAACTAACCCCCGCAATGACCGAAAAAGGATCGATAGGTAACTAACCCCTGCAATGACCCACACAGGATCGGACCCACATAGGATTTGTAGGCACTGGCCCACACAGGACCACTCAACGTTGACCCACATCGGATCTGACCCACACAGGATCGGTAGCACTGATCCACGTAGGATCGCTGAGTGATGTAGTCTTCGCCGTCGAATCAACGGAAGATTTCTATACAGTCGTCATCATCGTCGCAGTCGCAGCCAACTCTAGAGTTCCTGCATACAGCATGCTCATTCGGGAGGGTCCGATCCATGAGCCGAGGGACTGATACATCAACTGACACATAGTTCAGAGTTGATGTATCCAAAAGTTCCATATCTTCAACAAGAACTCAACTTCACAGACGGCGCGTCAATCGGACGCCCAGTCTGAGAGTAATTGGCCTTTTCATCCCAGGGCCCGGTTGGTTTTTAAGTCAAAACCAACATGACCGTACTCCAACTGCATTTAAATCTCTAGCGGAGTAATCCAAAAGGGCCCGTCTCACTATGAGGAATCCATCAACGTTGACAGCACGTCAATCAGACGTCCAGATCTCATGTTATAAGCGTTTCCGCTCCGAGGGCTTGGTTGGTTTCGTGTACGAACCAACCCGGCCGAACCCAAAGTTCTTTGAAACCTTGAGTGTAACATAACGAAATGACCTTCTAGATCCAAGGATCGCATTTCCACTGACGGTACGATGATCAGAGGTCCGCAACCCCTATTATGGGAAAAAGACCGTGAGAGGTCCAGAAGTGTGGGTTTCAGGCCTAGACCGACCCAGCCCGAGACTCCCTGGGTCAGCCCGAATCTGGTCTGGGTCTGGCCCGCTTGGGCACGACCCTGCCCGGCTGGTGTGGCCCAGTCGCCAGGTGGCTCGACTGTTTTGGCCGAGCGGATGGGGGGGGGGGGGGCGCCTGCCCCCCTGTTTCGTAACCGCGACCCCCCATGATGGGGGCCGCACCTGCTGGTCAGCCGGGGTTGTAACCCCCGACTCCTCCCTTGACTAGCCTGCCCACTCCAGCCAGCCGACTGCTGCCGCCACGGGACCGGCGCTGGCCAGTCCCCCTGCTTCGATGCCGGCGGCCCGGAACCAGCCGCCGGTGTCCCCGCTCCCCCGCGACCTTGGTCCATCCAGCACGGCGTGACGACACCGCTCCCCTCTACCGCAGTGCCGTTCCGGCCGTAGCGCTTTTTGTGGTTCTCTGACGTGGCACGACGGTTCCGCGTCTTTGGTTCATCTTCAACGGTGCATCACGATGGCGCTGCGCTTCTCCCCATTTCATTAATATTTCTCGCACGGTGCTTCGGCACCGCATTGCCTTGTTCGTGCCGCAAACAATATCAAATAACCAAAGGGGAGAGGAGGGTCGGTCGTGTTTGTGCTGTCCGACCTCCTCCCGTTATTCCGATAATAGGCAGCCCAAATCAGACGATAAGCCAACAATGATTTGATCAGGAACAAATTAAATAATAATCCCCTACCTCGTCGAATTCGTTGAGTGAGGGTTCGTCACGGAAGAAGGCGTGGCAGATGGAGAGTGTCGTTGGCGTCGCGGTACACGACGTCGCGTAGTCGATCTCCGAGGATTCGACATTCTTCATCGGAAATCGGTGCATTCTTTGCATTCTTCACATTCTTCGCGTTATTTGATGAAGAAGATGAAGATCTTCAAGCTTCCCCTATTTCTCCGAAATCCCCTCTCAACACAACCAGACTAATAAAATAAGAGTTGTCTTATTTTATTTCTCAAGACAAGCGTTTTAAAATTCAAAAACGAATCAAACAATTAATTGAATTAATTGCAACGTTTATACTACCCAAATTAAATGAGGCGTTTCATAACAGAAAAACGCAAGGGTTGACTTCCAATTAGTAGGGGTGCGGGAGCGTTACCTTAATAAAGGAGGGGGTTTAGGAAGAAAAGAAACGATGGGGGTCATGTGTGCCCCACCTCACAAATATCCTACCAAGTGGGTAGGATATTGTGGGTCCCACATCATCCACTTATCTTAGGTTAAACAAAAATAAAATAAAATTGGGTGCACCACTTTTATTTTATTTCTTTACTTAACCCCAAAATTTAAAAACCACACCCAAGAAAACGCAACTCCAAAAAAGGTGTTTCTAAGCAATTACTGGCACTGCTATTCCATCGGTGCCCTCGGAATTTGATTCCGAGCACTGGTTCAAAAGTTAGAAAAACCCACTCGTTCATTCACTGAATGTACCCAAGCTAAACTTCATAAAATTATTACGGGCACACCGGGCCTCTGAATCATGTGTCGTCAGAAACCGCGTTCTTGTAAAATCCCAGAGAAAAATAAAAAAAATTCCATTGAATTTTACGGGTCATTACTCCTTGGATCCAGATTACACATTTCTTCCCCACATAAATTTTATATTATTTTAAAAAATATATTATTTTCAATTTTGTGTGTATTGATTTCCCTAATTTTTTAAATATCCATATTAACTATAATATCATCACAACTCATAAAAATCTTCACCAAAAGGATATTTTTTATCCATAGAGTATGATTTAGAAAAATATTATGCTGATTTTTAAAAAAATATATACATTTAAATTAAAATAATTATTAATTAAATAAAAAAATTGAAATAAAATATTTTAAAAGCCATATAATTATACTTAAAGAATTAGTTTTCATGTATTCAGTAGCATTGAGACTCTCTCGAAGGAATATTTTTGAATTCCAACATAAGTAATTAGGATTTCCACATAAAAAGTTACATCAAATCATTGATTCTGGATGAAGGTACCTAATACTATTTCGAGGATTGTAAATGTGTATTTTAATTTTTTTTGTCTGGAACCCTACCCTGGGTCATGATTTAGAATATTTTTTAACATATTCATTCTTTAATATTATGAAAACATATTGTGTATGAGTAATGAAATAAAAATGGAACCATGGATGATCTAAATGATCTCAATGTACTATACACTTTTTAGAATCATTATTGAAATAATGCCAATATGAGGATTCATTTTTAATTTCAACAAATACTACACAATATATAGAATATTTTTATGAACAATACAACCTTTAATGAATAAATCATAGAATCTACTAATTATTTTATATTAAATAATGATCATGAAATCAATAAACAAACATTGATCAATTTTTTCATGATTTCCATTTCATTTTATCCTTTAGTTATTTAATATACAATTAATGTGGTGATATAAATCATTCATGGTTTATCCTATATTCTAGATGTTATTTTTTTATTATAATTAATATTTAAAATTAAAATTATAATTCTAAAAAAGGATTCCTTTAAAGACTAACATGTTTATTTGATTAATGTACTTGATAAAATAGCATACTTGTCAAAAAAAAATTATGCCTATTTTATTAATGCATATAATTTTATCATTTTAATTAAGAACCTTTAACAATTATCTAGTCATTATTTAACAAATAGTTAATTAATTATGTTTATTCGAAAAATAATTTTTTTATAAAACTTATTTATTAAATTAAATTTCATTTCAATACCATGATAGGGAAAATAAACATGTCATTACTATAAAAATGTATATAGTATAGTATAATTAAATAATCCTTTACTTAAAATAAATGATAATCATACATTCATCAACTAAAACACATGCTGAGAATTTTACCATAATCTATATGGAAGATTATTTGATGGAAAATGTGGGTTAAATGTTTTTTTATATTTCATATTCCTTATGTTTATATAATAAATCATATTCCATGATCATGAGTGGTATCTTGAAACAAATATTTCCCCCTAAATAAATAGTGATAATTTGCATCGATGAAAACTTCATATTAACATATATCATTTAAAATAATGTATTTTCTCATGATATATAATATGTAGGACAAACCCAATTCTCCATAACACATTTATATATAATTTTTTATTACTGAATTAATTCGATATATTTTTATTCATCTATTATGGATATGGATTTACTCACCACACTATTATTCTAGTTATACGGCCAATTATATCATCTTCTATTTAGATGTGATGAATCCTATATTGTTCATTCTAAAAATTACCAAAATACAATGATATACTAAAGTAAAAACATATCACCAAACACATAAATTTCATTTCTTTAAGCATACATCAATTTATTATATAAAAGGATACATAGAGATAATGATATATAATTTACATTCAAATAAACATGAATATTTATAAGAAAATCGAATTCAACCCAAAACATATGGTCTATTAATTAGAGACATAGTCCTTTATATCTCCCTTAAATTTAATCACCATGTGTTAACACTGTGTAAAATACCTCAATTATTGTCACCCCCAGATGATTATTAAATATAATTTATGTGGAAAATTTATGATATATGTAGACTATTTTACATGTGTTTGATATTATAATCACTATTTCACAAGGTTATCATTAAATATAGGAACAACTATATCATTTATTTTTGTAAAATAATACCATAACATTAATATAAAAATACTTTATTCAGATGTAATTTCAGTACTATGGTATGAAAAAATTCATTTATAGGTCTCTTGATAAATGAGATGGAAAAAAATAAATAATCATGATGGGGATAAGTTACCCATAATTATAAAAATGGTTACATAAGAATCATAATAGTGTGGTGCTAATGTAATTACATAGCATGGAATATTAAATATGATTAAATGATTAGGCAATGTGCATGGTGATGTAATTTAATGAAGGGAGGGTCATCATTAAATATTAAAAGATAGTGGGAAAAATATACCATGTATTGTTTTTTAGAAATAGTTGTCTTGGATCACTAATTAACATATAAAAATAATCATATAATACTGCCCTTATTCATTCATGATTAATAAAAATTTTATCATTCCAACCATGTCCTAATAAAATATTTCGACCAAGTATATTAATTTTATTCCATTTAAGAGTAAAATATTATATTAATTCAATTATATGTGTGTGTTTTGAAAGTCATTTTTATATAATGTTGATTCAATGTTATAAAATAGATAATTATTTATTTATTTTACCATTTACAATATGTGAAACATGATTTGAGGTATTTTTCTTTGTTCTATAATTGTGGTTTATAAAAAGTATCCAACAAATTTGGAATATCATCATATAATGTGCCATTAGTGCATTGTATTAGACATAATGATATTTTTTATGACCATTTTTTTCATTGTTGTGTAATATTACTATTTATATGGGAATGAATTTGAAATATATTATGTCTTAAAATGAAATATTAAATTTTTAGAAACCAAATTATGAAAGTTACATAGTGAAGATTATACATGGAAGAACATACATGATATTCTATAAAATGGGATCGAACAAAAAATAATGGAAAATAAGATTAAAATCATTTTATATAGAATTTAATTATGTTAATTATATTACATTTAGATAAAATTTGTTCTTCATTATTCATGGGTTTAATAAATCTATAAAGACGATGATAAAAAATAAGTAATTTTTCTGAAAACCCTATCTTGGTGAGTATTCTATTTATGTGGTGAATATTAATGAATATGTGGTTATCAAGTACATTATAGTTGGATCATGAAAATGAATTTAACAAGATTTTGAGTCATGTTAAATTGATTTGAGTAAAATATGATGATGTATTAGGGGTATAAATACATCAGTCATCACTTCTAATATAGTGGAATTCCATTAATACTATTATAAATATTTGAATTTTTAATAATTGATTTCTATTTGATGAAATCATATATATTTTTTGAATTATGATATACCGCAGTAGAAAATATATATTTATACTAAAAAAATTATTTTATAAGGTATGGGACATTAAACATGAATGGAAAACAATATTATAAAGAAGGTGATGCCCAATAGAGAAACAATTCAAGAGAAATTGGTAGGGCCCAACCCAACTACTATATTAGTTAGAAAATGGAATACATGAATTAATACATTATAGGTATATGATTAAGTAAAAAATCATATAGTTTTGTTCTAATTCATTAAATATAACCAAATAGGATAAAATAAATATTTTTCTTTTTAATGCTTGTATGTTGGAGTCATTAGTCATTGAATCATATGGATGATTTTTCTATACATCATAGAAGGTGAGTATGAGAGGTTATTTTGATAGAATATTTTTCATGGTGAATCATATACATTATAAAAACCCTGATATACATGGAAAGCATGATTTTAAAGTCTAATTACGTTGTCAATACTAACTATGGTTTTGAGAGGTGCGATTCAAACATGGGTTACAGAAGAATTTAATCATAGTATATTATATGATAGATTTTTTTGATAAATGTTGTATTTATGGAGAATAAATGACAACATGTATTTCAAATGTGGTGGAAATTTTTTTCTAAAATGGAATGATATACCATAAAAAGAGTTTGGATGAAAATTAAATTAATTTCATAAAAACCTATATATCATTGATGTTGTGGTATAATTATATAGGACACAAGGGTGGGAAGGTAACATATAAATATGCTATAAAGAGAATCATAATACACTATAATGTTGTGTTTGAAATGATTATATATTATATATTGGGGATAAAATAGATTTTGGAATTTAAAATAACATTTTGAACCCCAGGTATGGCATGATAGAATTTGTGTATACTAATATATAGGTGATATAATCATACTTGCGTAAGAAAGATCTATTATATTTTAATACATTGATAGATTATGTGACACATATGGTCATGTGTTTTATTATCAAACACAAGTATGAGGATTTCACAAATTTTAATCTTATATAACATTGTGTGGTAATTATATGTCATTTAAAATCATATGTTCTTGAGGTCTGGTTAGTATGGATAATATACAATTTCATAGTTCTTAATGATTTTTAGGATGAAAAGAAATAATTTTTATATTGTTGTTATAAGTCACTTGAAAAAAAATATGCAGAAAATTTGTTGAATAATATATGAGGGACCCTAGATAATGATCATATTCTATAGAAACTAATAGTTTTTTGGGAAGTTTTTTTGAATTGTGTGGACTCCATCATAAACCAAAATCCATCCACGGTACTAGGGATGGAGCTTATAAAAGTTTTATCTTCTTGTATAAGAGTTAATGTATCCCACAACAATGTATGTGGTAGTATTTATACTGTTTATAATATTTCCATATACATAGAAATTTTATTATGAAAATATGGACCATTTTATTTTTAAGTTAAGAAATTGATGTTTTTAGATATCAAATAATGTATAAGAAACATTGACTGATAATTAGATGCTAAAATATATAATTTAATAAATAGTTTATATAAAATTGTTAGAACTAGAAAAAAGATACATATATGGAAATAATATAGGATCATAACATGTTTTATTTGAGATGATTGTTGATAATTAATTATTATTATGACGGAACTCTTGTTCATGACGAAACTAACTATCCAAAATTTTTAGTTCAATACAGAGGATGAATTCTAGATGTTAGTCTATGGATAGAAGAACTAGAAACATCCAAATTTACAATGGATCAATATAGTGTTTTGGAAGATATTATGGGTCAAAGTTCACAACATTAGGAGTTATTGTGTTCTAATAGAGTAAGATGAAATGTGCCAAATTTTATTTCCATTCGGTATAATAAAAACATATGAATGTTGTATTAGTAGGAATCCCTAAAAAAGTGTGATGTATCAATGGTGAAGAAAATATGATATTGTGATAAATGATTAAATGTAAAACTAGAATGAATATGTAACATTGTATAATTTTGGACATCTGGGGGAAAATAAGGACTTATTGAATAATTCGTTTACTGGATGAAGTGGTTGTTTTGAATTGGAATAAGGAAAATTTAGTATAAAATGAATTTTAACCATAATATTTTTATTTAGTTAATTATTGTTCTAAATTTTATTATATAAAAAAAATCCAAATAGTTATTAGAATTATATTTAAATAATACATACATCATTAATAATATGACTTTAATAAAAATTTATAGCATGTAGAATTATAAGAGGAAATATATATGGAAAAAATTAACAGGGTCGAATAAAAAATTGTAATGATACATAATTGTCATTTAAATACAATTGAATACATCAATTAAATAAAAAAGGGTTTATGTGTGTTCTATATCCATGATACATTTAGTTAAAAGTGAAGGAATTTTATTAACAGATGATCGGGTCGTTACAACCTTCCTGCCTTAAGAAATGTTTTCCTCCAAATTTATCATTCCAACACTAAAATAGATGTGGGTAACTATGATTCATTACCTCCTCTGGTTCCCATGTGGCATCTTCAAACATGTGGTTTCTCCACAATACTTTATCGAGGGAAATTGTCTTATTTCGTAGACCATTCCCCCTATTATCTAAGATCATCATCGGCTTTTCCAAATTAGAGTGTTCATTATCTAATGGCACCACCACTGGATTTAGTACATTAAATGGTTCAACTATGATCATTCTTAATATTGATACATTGAATATATCATCAACATAATATAGGATTGGTCGGATTTCTAGTCGATAAACCACTACTCAAATGAGATTATAGATGCCAAAGGTGCCAATGTACATTGGACTATGCTTTCCCATAATACAAAATATCATAACACTCTTCTATGGAGATATGTAAGAATAAATTTATCCTACATCATCCTATAGATCACATCGATAATTGTCAGTATAGCTCTTTTGAGGACACTGAGAAGCATTGATGTTCTATTCAATGGAATTAAACTTCTCCACTATTTCTTTGACCATTTCAGTTCCAAGAAGTTTTTGTTCCCTAAGTTCAATCCAACAATCCAGTATTCTTTACATGTTCCCATAAAGGGATTCATAATGATCCATTTGGATGCGTGAGTAAAAACTATTGTTGTATTATAACTCAACTAAAGGAAGTCATTGGTCCCATCCGATTTTGAAGTCCATTCAGTAAGCTCTAGACATGTCCCCATGTGATTACATAGTCCACTCAGATTTGTTATCAGTTTGAGGTTGATTGGAGATACAGAAGTTCAAGTGAGTATTTAGAGGATGTTGGATACTCGTCTATAAATTATAGGTGAATCATGGTACTCGATCGAACACAATCGATAGTTGTACTCCATGAAACCTTACCACTTTTTATATGTATATTTTTGCGATTTTATCCAATGGGAAATCCACTCGTATAGCAATGAATGGTGTTGTCTTTGTAAGGATATTCACAACAACCCATATTGCATTATTTCATTTGAATTTCTTTAGAAGTCCAGTGAAAATGTACATGGTGTTGTTTACCCCATTCCATAATGTTATGGGTAATAGTTGCCTCATCCCCTTAGACTTATACCTCTCATCCTTCACTTTCCGACATACTAGGAACATTGATGTATATTCAGTGATATCCTTCAGCCTATTATCCCTAAAATATTTTTTTTAGAGAACATGATAAATCTTTGTGTTTCCTAGGCGAATGGAGATATTCTAACTATGTGCATCATCAAAATGTTGTTTCTTTGACTCAGGATTTGATGGAACACATAGTCTTGACCAAAATGTCACAATTCCTTCTTCATTAGCATTGAACTCTTTGTATTTTGATTTTTTAATTGATTCCAAATTATTCTGAAAACCCAAATAATTTTTTTATCATCCATTAACATCACTATATGTGATGATTTAGAATACATTTTTGAAAGTATTGATGATGTTCCCATGTTTATGGTCCCCTTGTCCATCATCATCATATCTATGAATATTGGATACTTTTCAATTCTCATCAATGATATAAGTAATGGGTCATTTATATATAGATAATCAACCAACATGTTTTCATTCCCAGGGTGGTAATGGATAGAGAAGTGGTAATCTTTGATGAGATATATCCATATTCGTTGGTTCATATTAAACTCTTTCAATTTTTATATATATTTGTGACGTTTGTGATCCACATATATTTCACACATCACCATAATGAGATAATTCCACCATATTTTTACCGCAAAGACCACCGCTTCCAACTATATATAATATGTGGGATAGTTTGGCTCATTAATTTTAAAATTATTTGACTCATAGAAAATAGGTTTTTCATTTTTCCTCAATGTCCCTCAAATGGATACATGTAATATTTTCAAAAAGAACATTACCATAAACTTTAACATGTTATACCATACTCATTCAAGTTTTCACAAATTTTATGTTAAGGGGAAAACTTTATTTTCGTTAAATATAGGCTTAATAGGTAATGAATTAAAATATATTACTACTTTTAAGTAGTGGTTACATTTAATTCATTCATCATTATCCATCTCAGAATATAAAATTTAGTACTCCATTGATCATAGATATTGTTAATTCTCATCATGCATCATAGCCCTTGCAGTAGAGTATTTTTTTGTATAATTCAAGACTTCTCTAGATTTATGACATAGAACTGTGTAAGATTCCATAGATGGATCTTTTTTCCATCCTTAAAATTATCCATTTTTTCATCTAAGTTAAATATTTTATACCATTCCTTTATGAAAATAAAACATCTCGTAGTCCCTTTATGTCATTTTTTGGTGACTCATTCCACTCTTATCACACGAAGGGAATTGGGACTTCTTCCCCTTTTTATCATTTTATGATGGACTTTTATGAGATTACATCTTTCTATTCATTGATGTCTTTAGGAATTAAACTATGTATCAATGGCTAATTTTGATTTTTGATAGCTATATTAGAATAATCATGATATATCCTACATGAGCTCCCATCTGATTGGGAATATTGTTTTGGAAATCTAGAAAATACCCTTTACATCAGTTGATAACCAAATTCTTTATATTACTATCCATTGGCTAGAAAAAAGGAAAATTTGAGGTAAAATTTTATAACTATTAAACACATAAAAGGTAATCCAGTGAAAAAAGGGATATCCTATTAATTTTTTCATTTCCTTAACTTTTCAATTTCTTGGTTTCAATCTATGTTATTCATAATCAATTTCTTGATTTATATTCTTATGGGATTTTCTTCATTGATTTTTTCCATTAATTTTGGTTTGTATTATGATTATGACATTACACAGGCATATAAATCGGTAGTGTCGAACCAAGAGTGTATCAAGGAATATCGTCATGCACCAATTATTTTTCGAGTATAGATCAAAGTAGTGTTTTTAGGTTTTACCCATACATATGTTTTAACTAATGCTGCTTCTACATGTTTGTATTCAGTAAGAGAAGTATTTCCATGATAAAACACTTACTCAATTCATACACAAATTTATTGATGTTTTTCTTATGAATAGTCTTATACCTAAGACTTTCACTAGAGTTTTGTAATCTTAATCCTAGAAAATAAATAAACATATCCTCTATTACCAACAATAACAACCCTACTCTTTATTACATATTTTAACAACATTTATAACATAAAATTTAACTAAATATAACTCCATAGATCGAGAGATCTACTACCTTTGGGGCCTAGGGACATTACATAACAACATAATACCTGAAATACACATATTGTTTTAACACATCATTTACATGACCACACCATTCCCTCATTCTTAGAACTAAATGGGGTAACCTAAGGATGTACATAAGAAAGAAGTGAGCTATTAAGCATTGTAAAAGAATAAATATAATATAAATAATACGACACATAATAAAAAAATAATAATTGGATAACAATTGAAGCATGAACATAAAGGCTTGTTATTGCAAGATTCTCAAAACATGGAAATGAGGAAACTACCAACAACATGATATTACCATGATCCAATGCTCATTGAACATGGATGACATGATTAAACCATAATCACAAATGGATTCGCAGGATTAAACACTAATTTCACTTAGAGTATCATGATACTAAATATTACCCAATCCATTGGAGTTATATCAGGGTGCACCTTCATAATCATTTCATTTAATGCATAAGTGATCCACATATATCATACAAAAAGATTAATTAAATATATTATGATATTTAGTGATCAGGTAATGTGGAATAAATACTTTTATTTCCACAATTAATGAGTTTACTTTCATAATGTCCCATTTTAGAGAAATGTGTATGGTATTCACTACATGAATAATTTTTCATGGAAAATCATTTTTCAATTTTTGAAGCATATTGGTGTCATATGGAAATATATAAAATGGGTTAATGAGAGATAAAAGGTCTATAATCATTTAGACAAGAAATTTAATTTAATAGGGTCATGGAAAGAAGTTACATAACATATGTTATTGGATATTGAAGGCGTGGAATAATTTGGAGTCTTTAAGATATAGGATAAATGGAATCACTCTAACACAATGTCATCATGATTACATGTTTACATAAAGGATCATAGGAGGGAAAATGAGGGTGTAAGGGGATATCATAATTTATATATCATGTGTATATTAAGGGAGAAATTTACAAACATATGACATCATGGGAGTAAAGGAAATTAAAATATGTAACATAAAATAAATACGTGATAATAGATTAGTGTGGAAGATCACATACAGAATTTTGGCATGGTAATAGTTCTGCTTAAAGGATAATAGGGTTGAATGTTGAGAGGGGAAACAAGATATCATCATCTATGGAATATATGAGGGTCTTGGAACATCATAACCCACCATAGAAATACAGATCCTAAGAAGCATAATATAAAATATGTGCTAGAATGGAAATCATAAGAGAGAAATCCCAAACGGAATCTCAGCGTAGTAAATACATAGTTAATTGTCCATGTGAGTGGAGGTAAATTATCCCTAATTCACATAACATCATATTTTATGAAGGGAAACTATTACAAAATAATTAAAATACAACCAATATAAATTAAAATTCTAATTTCAAACAATGTTCACGAATTGAAAGGATGATAGAAGGAGAGGTTCCCTTACTTGGATGTGTGATCCCAACTAATTTGGAGAGGCATATGGGGAGCATGGGGGATCCTTGGGGGAACTATAGGTAGTATAGGGAAGAAGGTGGATGAAAATAAAATGGTTTCAGCGAAGATAAATGAGATATTGGGTGGGTTTATATATGAAATGAGTGAGAATTCATTATTATTTAGGTTTTGGACTGTACACATTAAAATATACAAAATGGAAAACCATTCCATTTTTTTCCCATGGTTTCATACAAAATTGAGTGTTAAAAAATATTTTATAATTCCACGATCCCAAAACATTATAATATTAGTCATTCTTATGTGGATGTGAGTCACACTCTTAAGGAAATTATTTTAAAAATATAAAATATTTAATAAGTCTTATAGGATTCAATAAGGCTTCATAATATAAATCATACTAATCTAATATTACATTATTTTTGAGTTAAAACATATATTTGGTCTAAAATCACTTTTATGTTGTTTTAAAACATCACTATTTGATCATTATGATGTCATAAAAGACAATATATATTAATTCATTTTTTAATTTTTACCCAAAAATTCTATTGTCCATGAATTTTATGAAAAATTCACCACTAGATTATTCTGATGTCATGATTCCAAAAATAATATTAATTTTATGTAAATAAATTAATATCTATTTGAATTATAACTTTTAAAATGAAAACCAATAATTATTGAAAATTAATTGGTTTTGAAAAAAAATAGTTTTTAATTGTTAATATAATCTATATTGGACTTCATAAAAATTATGTGATCATTTATATTTGATAAAATTAATTAAATAATGAAATTTTATTAAATTTTATTATCAGAATAAAATAATATATCAAAATTGATTTCTTAATTAAATTTGAATGTTATTGAAAAAATGCTAATTGTGATTTAAATTGTATACAATGTAGAAATAATGGTATGAAAGTATATTAATAATTATATAAAATAAAATAATGAAAAATATAATAATTCTAGAATCTTAATACAGGTCTCTTTATTAAACCAGCATACACCCGGAGAGTTAGGTGTGTGATGATGCAGATTTTTGGTGCCATTTATTTTACATGGTTTGTGTCCTAATCTCGATAATCTCGAACTTCTCCAGTAAACGGTTTCTCTCACGCTTATTATGTTGGACCTACAATGGGGTCTTATCATGGGAAAAGCCCAAAAATAATATCTCCTTCAAAATATCTGATAAATGGGATTCAAAGAGATCAATCCTAAAGGTTGAATCCCTTACTACCTTTGCATGTGTCAAAATGAGTTTTCAAATACGTATATTTAGACTAGTCATGTGATCTCTATTCAATGGATATATTATCAATGGTATTGATACTTGACAGTCATTTAAATCCAATTTGATATAAAAATTAAATAAAAAAAGAGTTCATGTGTTTTTTATATCCATGAGACATTTAATCCAATGAAAGGGAATTTTATTAAAAAATTATTGGGTCATTACAGATATGATATGTTCTATATTATTTTCATCATATTGTGATGTTTCCAATTGGGGTTGTGGTGTTTTATATGTTTTACAGAATAAAAGTTAAAATAACTTATTTATTATACCATTTTAATTTGGATCGAACTTTATTTGACATTGTGTATTTGAAGGTTCTCAAGAGGCCATGTTGACTCATATAACCTCTTCTCATTATGCAATGATGTACCGATGATTGTGCTTTATATTCTTATTCTATGCGGTTCTCCCTTAATTTGATTAATACTGATCTCCCAATATCCACTTATTATAGAGTGACTTTTCATCATGTTATTTAATGATCTAATAAATTATTTGATGAAACTTATTAATATGATTGTTTTTGAAATATCATCACCTTAATTATTCATTAGTGTCTCTAATGTGGTGTTAATTTGATCACATGAGTAAACTATGTGAGGTTATATAAGAAACTAATATTCAATTGAAGACATTATTTTTATTATTGAAATGAAATTATATTCCAATTTATTAAATCATAGGATTTGTGATCATTTGATTTTTTATTTCAAAGGTCATCTAATTGTGATGTAAAACTAAATTCCATGGGAATTGAAATTTTCTATAGAATTTGAGAAAAAAATATACATTTAATTTACATGTTTATTAGATGAAATTATTTGATTTTACATATTGAAAAAATGGTTTTGAAATTAGTATTTTTATTAATGTGCATGAATTGGAAGCAAAAATAATATTTTGTTTTTTAAAATAAAGGGTTGCAGAAAATAAAAAGGGAAGTTGAATAGTTAATAAATAAATTATTTTTAATGATTGACCATTCCATGAATAATTTATTTATTGTTTGATAACATGTGATCCTAAGAAGTAAGTGTGTGATTATGCCAATAACAAAATCCTATATCTCCCATGTAATGGATTGATATGATAATAATTAATAATCCATTTCGACATGATTTTTTTATAATGTGTCTCCTTTTGTGTGGTTGATTTGATTATGAATTGAGATATTTTATTTTTATTATGTTTTAGATTTGTGACGATTATATTTATATAAACTATTGTAATGTAGTTATTTTGAGAAAGGTTGTTTATTTTTTGACTAGATTATACAATCCATTTATTGTAGACATATTTTATCCATTCCAACTATTTTACATAATATTAATTATAAAATGTTCATTTGAGATTCCTTAAAAAAATATAACTTTTTAAAATTTGATACAATGTTTTTAAAAAAATATTTAAATTCATTTAAATTTCAGGTTTAATTAAAATTGAATTTATTTGTGTTTCATTGTTATGGATTTTCATGTTGAATTGTTGGTGGTTTGTAACTAAATATTTTTTACAGACACTAACTTTTCCATTGGGAGTTTTAAGCATATATTATTCCATGTTCATGAAAAGAAAAATAACTATTTGGATGTGGTGGGTGTGCTCGATTTTTGGGACCTTGTGTGGAATAGGTGATCAGTGATGACTTGATCCACTGATTACTTGGGTTTCTTGACAAATTATTTGCCATACATTGTTTATTTTATTGATTCACTATTTGTGTGTTGTTTTCTATATATGATTCTATTATATTTTCCTTGAGGGGTGTTATAATATTTACTTGAATCATTTACCTTCCATTATTTATTGTAATAAATTCTATTTTAATTATTTTTCTAAATCTATGATAAAGACACAATGTCAGTGGGATTGGTAATTCCCATCATTCCATTTCTGGACAAGCTCATGTATTAATGTAATATAATATTCATGTTAGTTCCTGAAAATTTTGTAATAGATGAGTGGTCATGAATCCTTCCATGATGTCAATAGGTACTATTAATGATTCTTGGTAGACAAAGGTTTGATTATGAGGACCTTAAAGGTAGCTATCAACGTGTTCCCCGATTTCTTTCATCATAATGAGCCTTAAGACACCATGTCTGATTAGTAAACATTTCGTTATGAAATATTTTAACTGATTATTCTCTTTTCTATACCTTTTATTAGAGTTTATTTGAATCCTAATGATTAATTCATTTTATGGAATAATTTAATTGTATGTATTGTTTGACTTTTTGACCAATCTATTTAAATGATGTCTTAGTGATTCTTATTGTTGTTTCCTAGAATCATGACACTATGAAGATATTTGAATAGTCATTGGGAAGAATCAACTGGTGTCTCGCAACATGTAAATCCTTTAGAATACTATAATATTGTTGAGATTATTGCAAGTGTTATCGAGGACTTTGATAATTACCTTCATCTAGTCATATTCAAGCTATATTATTGGATCTTCTAGGGAATAAAACTCAAACAATGATCAATAGTTTCTTAAAAATAATACACCAACATTTTCTTAACCAAATTATCCTCAGGAGGCTATGGATTTGTTGAAAAATATATTGATTCTCTTAAAGTTCATATAATGCCTTGATTCATCAAATGTGATGTTTGATACCTTCTAGTTTTCTGGTCTTAGAAGGATAAGGTGGGATTTAATGGTGTTTGTGAGGGAACATGAAGTTTTTTTCTTGAAATACTGTACAATTACATACATTAATTAGATTTATATTCCGTATATGTTCATGGTAAAATCCATTGTTTTTATCATCCATCAACATGGTGAAATGAATATGAGACCACAAAAAAAATGACATTACAGAACCTGATCAATTTTCACCTGAGATTATTAAAAATGTTAAACAGAATGATTGATGAATTTTGAAAGGTATTAGATCAGATATTTTATCATAGTTTTTCAAATGAATGATTACTTCTCACACTAACATACTAGATATATCATTGATGGATCAAATATACATTTTATAAATTTTATGGTTTACATGAGTTCCTTTAATCCCCATGGTAGTTATGTTAGTTCCATTAATAGAAGGAAAATAATGGGAATCTCCTTGTAGATCTCAATAGAATACTTCATTTAGGCCTCATTAAATTATATAGTAGCCCCTATGACGTTATTTTAGTGTGGCAACATTGGTAATTCAAAATATGTAGTTCTAAATCAACTAGGACTTTTATCTTGTGCCGAAGAAAAGGACATCTATAAATTTATGTTAAAATATTTTCTTTTCTACATAGTATCACAGGAACATCAACACCAAAAATCATAATGGTGAATTTAGATGCCTCAAAAACTACTAGGTTACATCCAGAAGAACTTGGAATGGAGGTTCATTAGGCTTTGAAGTTCCTCTAGAGGAACCAAATGTGTGTCCAATGACTGTGAGATTTTCTTTTACAATGTCCCCATATTTATTGATTACATTGTTTTATATTGTATCTTTTAAACCATTCATATCATCTTATATTGTGAACTAGGTAAATATTTTTATTTATCAATTGTCTTGTGTGATGGATATTATCATTCTCATCAGAAGGAATTGGGAGAAATGCATCCATTATCCCTCAAGTGTTTTCTCTCTAACATGGACCGATCGTTTATGGAATTTATTAATTCTTGACATGGTGGCTCTTTTTATCATTTTGAAAATGTATTGGTTTTTTTAATATAAATACCATATTAAAATTTTCCATCTATGTCTTTTTTTCACTACACTCTGGGGTGGTGTGTTGTGTTTTTTACAAGGAGTGGGACCTGAGGTCGGGTACTGAAAACCCACCTTTTATAGAGATCTATTTGGCAATATCAATGATTTCTTTATAATGAATGAATTATTGTATGGTGTAATGAATTATTTTATCATTGAGTATTACTACATGATTCCATTTTTTAGCTTCCCAGTCTTATAAGAGTGAGTTCTCCACTGATTTGGTACGTGGTTCTTGTTAAGTTTATATTAAATCAAAACATATATGATATGATTAAATGATAGAGCTGAAGGCCATGTTGGGTTTTTTAATAGAATTTTTTTATTCACCCAAGTATATCACCATTGGTTGAACATATAAATTTTTCATTGAAATGTTATGGAAAAAATCACATATGTGTTGGTGACCAATAACAAAATTTGGTTGTGGAAAAGATCATATATTTGTTTCCATATATATATATATATGATATTTTGGACTACATGAAAGTGTAAAAGTGGTTTTCAGAAAATGATCTCTGATATTGCTATCATCTATTGAGAAATAAGGAATCAAATTTTTTTTATAACAGCCTTTAATAGAATGTATATTAATTATTAGCACATTGTTTTTCAATAGGTTTTAATAAATGATAATTTAGTCATTATGTAATTGACAAACTAGACATTTCATGAGAAATAAGAAGCATTCAAGGTAGTTTTTAATGAAATTTTTGTTACTACCAATATAGATTACGATTACATACATCATCTAAAAATTGATTTGGAAACATTGGGAAATGAAAAATACCATTCTTTGATTTTTAATTGAAATATATAAATTTGGAAAGTGAATATATATTGAAATTTTGTCTATAAATATTTAGTTTTGGTTGATTCGGATATGGTTAATGTTGTGATTGCATGGGGTGAAAATTATAAAGTTATAAGGATTCCAATATTCATATGTTTATCTACATGTTTCCATTGGTAAATCAATGATTTCTCAATGTAGTATTGTAACTCCGCAAAATGATAAAGGGTTAAATGACTAAATGATATGTCTAATGTCAACAAGGTGAACCATCCCTTTCGGGAGAAAACCTCATTAGAACATCATTGTTAAGCGTTCTTGGCCTCGAGAAGTGATCAGGATGGGCGGCCTTCTGGGAAGTTACCTAGGGTGTGTGAGTGTGAGGACAAAGCACACTGGAAAGTACCTATGTTGGCATGTTGGAACTTTCATTAGTCAGATGACCCGTTCGGGGATGTGGGTGGGCCCCAGGGTGGGGACCACGTGTCTGGGGGCAACTGGTGGTACCTAGGGTGCCTGGACCCGATGATCGTGTTAAGGCGGGGTGGTTGTGCTATCAACAAGACGCAATTGTAACATTTGGTATCATAGGTGATACCAAACCTTAAGTGTAGCACACTTCCTGGGTTAAGATGTAGGGCCCACAACGAGGGAGTAGTGTTATAAAGGGAAGGTTATTGTACCATATAAAGATGATAAAGGGTTAAATAACTAAATGATATAACTACGTCAACATTGGGCACCTTCCTTTTCTGGAGACTACCTAATTAGAACTTCATAGCTAAGTGTGCTTGGCCTGGAGTAGTGATTCGGATGGATGAACTTCTGGGAAGTTACCCAGGGTGTTTGTGAGCGAGGAAAAATCATACTCAGAAGAACAAGTGTTAGCCTATGAGTATTGTCATTAGTCAGATGACATGTTTGGGCACGTGGGTGGGCCTCAGGGTGGGGACCACATGTCTACGGGGAAACTTGTGGTAGCTGGTTGTCCAGGACTTAACGACCATGTTAAGGTGAGGTGGCTGTAGGGACCACAGTGAGGGATTTTTGCTATAAAGGGGGGCACATGTCTGTGGGGAAACTGGTGGTACCTGGTGTGCCTGGACCCGACGACCATGTTAATGAGGGGTGGTTGTGCTGTCACTAGGACACAGTTGTCACATTTTGCATCAGAGGTGGTACGAAGCCTTAAGTGTAGTGCACTGGCTAGGTTAAGATATAGGTCCCACACCGAGGGTGTAGTGATATAAAGGGAGCGAGATTTTAACACCCCCAAATGATAAAGTTTTAAATGAATAAATGATATAACTCAAGTCAACAAGGTGCACATTTTTTTCTTGATCCTACCTAATTAAAACATCAATGTTAAGCATGATTGGCCTGGAGTAGTGATCATGATTTATGACCTTCTGGGATGTTACCCAGGGTGTTTGTGAGTGAGGAAAAAGAACACTTCAAAGGATAAGTGTTGAGCTGTGGGGACTGTAATTAGTAAGATGTCATGTTTGGTCACGTGGGTGGGCCCTAGGGTGGGGACCATGTGTCTGCGGGGAAACTGGTGGTACATGGTGGGCCAGGACCTGATGACCATGTTAATGTGGGGTGGCAGTAGGGCCCACAATGAGGGTGTTATTATATAAAAGTGGGACCGCGTGTCTGCGATGCAACTGGTGGTACCCAGTGTTCCAGGACCCGATGACCATGTTAATGCGGGGTAGTTGTGCTATCACTAGGACATATTTGTCAAATTTGGTATCAAAGGTGGTGCCAAGCCTTAAGTGTAGCGCACTGCCTGGGTGAAGAGGTAGGGACCACAACGAGGGTGTAGTGCAATAAAGGGAGGGTGATTGTAACACCCCAAAATGATAGTGGGTTAAATGAATAAATTATATAACTCAGGTCAATAAGGTCCACATTCCTTTTCGTGAGACTACCTAATTAGAACTTCACAGTTAAGGGTGCTTGGCCTGTAGTAGTGATCAATATGGATGACCTTCTGGGAAGTTACCCTGGGTGTTTTTGAGTGAGGACAAAGCACACTCGAAAGGAAAAGTAGTAGCCTATGAGGAATTTTATTAGTCAGTTGAAATGTTTGGGCAGGTGGGTGGGCCCTAGGGTGGGGTCCACGTGTCTGCTGGTCAACTAGTGGTACCTGGTTGGCCAAGAATCGACTACAATGTTTAGGTAGGGTGGATTAAGGGCCCACAATGAGGGAATTGTGCTATAAAATGGGGGAGGTGAATGTAACACCCCAAAATGATAAAGGGTTAAATGATTAAATGATAAAACTCAGGTTAACAAGATTCACCTTCCATTTTGGGATCCTACATGATTAGAACTTCACAATTAAGTGTGCTTGGCCTGGAGTAGTGGTTATGATGGATGACCTTGTACAAAGTTATGTAGGTTGTGTGTGTGTGAGGAAAAATCACACTGGAATGGACATGTGTTGGAATGTGGGGACTCTCAATAGTCAGATGGAATGTTTGGGCATGTGGGTGGGCCCCATGGTGGGGACCATGTGTTTTTATGAGAACTAGTGTTACCTAGTGGGACAGAAGATGATGAAGATGTTAAGGTGGGGGTGGTTGTGCTTTCACAAAGACCCAGTTGTCACGTGTATTATCTAATGATATTGGTACCTGTGTGATGGAGCAGGCCTACTCTACACGATAGAGGACGAGTACGCCGCCAGCCATGGTTTCGATAATAAATACCCTAGTTTGAGCTAAGTCTTTGGCTTTTTTGTTTCTGGTTTCACCCAAATTTACCCATGTTCTAAGGGTTATTTGGATTCATTCAGTGTAGTTTGGGTGGTCGAATCCTCAGATACCTAACAAGATCCTTAGACACACAATAAAAGGAGATGAAATTTTTGGCTATGAAGTGGCCAACATTGGGTTTATTTTATATTGTTTAAAAAGAGAACTAAGTGATCTATGTGAATTCAAATTATGAGAAAATGAGTTGATCCTAGGTTATAGCCTGGGGTCGATTGGATGAATTCTTTTTTTAACAATTTTATTTTCATTAACTCAGGATGGATTCATACAATGATATCAAACTATCCTCAACACCTATTGGATAAACACATTCAAAAACACATTCTAATCATCTATACACTTCTAGGATCATTTTCTTGAGCACACCAAGGCAAAGGATCTTATTATCACATAAAAGTGGGGTGAATAAATTTAATATAGAAGGGGAAGAGAGAAAATAATTGAACGAAAAAACTCAAATAAACGAAATTCATAACATTTATATATCAAGAAATAACATCCAATACAGCCCCTTGATACCCCCTTGGATCAACCCATAAATGAGTTATCCCTCCATTGATGACATGTTCCCAACGGAAGTGGGATGTAGACTTGTAAGGGCAGAATGGAAGAAGTAAAAAAAATAACGATCACTCCACCGTTGTGTGAAGAATATCACATGGTTTGGTGTGAAAAAGTTCCCACCTTAATGCAATGATATCAAGGTGATATGAAGAAGAACAGAATAAGAGATTAACAAGATCTTTTATTAAGAACTAATATGATTCAAAAGACTTACATGAGAATGAAGAACGATTAAAACACCAAATTGACAGCATAATAATACAAAGAAACAAATCACCAAAGATGATAAGAAATATATGAGATCCTTATGAACATCACCACTAGATCATTATATAGGCATATTAAGAGCCCAAGGTCCAACCCCCCACAATCAATTCACCCCCAACAATTATGATAGTAAAAAGAAGGGCGAAGAATCAAAAGGAAATTGACATTTTGATGTTGACCCGAAAAACTGTCCATATTCTTCCACCATTTGGACGTTCGAATTTGACATTAAATATGGCCGAATCATCAGAGATAGTAGACAAAAAATATATTCTTCCATGTGTCCTCTATTATATTTCCAAATTTCCGGTCATTTGGTGCATCATTTTGAATGTTATTCCCGAAATGGTGATAAGAATTTATGGGCGTTCATATCAGTCCCACCATTTAAATGTAAACATCGGATCCATATATTTCCATGAAAACATCGAAATTAGCTCTAGAAACAGTTGAATAAAATGATACTCATATTTCTTTCAATCTTATGTATAAATTGGAGCTTTAATGGGATTGTTTTGTGGGCCCCACATTTGTTTGATGGTCCTTAGGCCCATTATGATTTTTCGAGCAAATTTCTGCATTCAGGTGAAAACATCTTCATGTTCCATTGGGATTCATCCATCTGACCTAATAGAAAAAAAGATCAAATAAAGTGATTAATCATATACCAAAAGATAAAATTAAAATAGAGAAAAATGTATTTTTCACAAGCAATTTATTGAGTGGGCCCAAATTAACACTTTAAGCATGAATTGCACAATGATGGGAAATGAAGTTCAATTTCTGAGTTGGACGAAAATTGATGTTTATGAACATTAAAACACATTAATATTATGATATTAACAATGAATAATAGCCACTTTCATTAACTAATCACACCTCCCAACTTGAGATTTTCTGGTGCCGAGCAAAATATATTACAAATATGAAATTTGAATCCCCTGTTCCAAAAACATTCTAATACACATTTCTCAAACAAAGACCTCATAACAAGAAAAATTATGAGACCCATCAAAATAATTTAAAAAAATATAGGTCCACAAGCACATACCAATCCCAAGCCCATTCTTTTGTTCAAATTCATCACCACATTTCATCCAATTTAAATTAATCATGATAAAGTGTTGTGCATCACAAAAGATATGGGGCCCATTTTATTGCTCAAGGAGAAAAAATGGAAGATCTAGGTGGGAATCAAATTAAACCTTTAGATGAGTATCAAATTTTTTCTGAATTTTTTTTATTTTTTTAACCACAATAGATATGAAAAGGCTAACTCTAGGAAATAAAACTATGGAGTCATGATCCGCAAGTGTCAGACGAGACACATATTGTCAATTACATGCTTTACCAAAGAGATATAAAGCCTAACTCTGGGCAAGAAAACTATAGAGTCACGATCCCAACATGCCAGACGCCATGCATTTGCACTAAACATTGCTCTATGAGGTCATAATTTTTGTTATTTTTTGCATTTTTTTCTTTTTTATACTCAAATTAAACTAAAAGTTACCCTAGAACATTATGCTATAATCAATGGGACCCAAGAACTCAAATTCACACCCACGATCCAACAGACATGCATTGTGGCATTTTTATTAAGAGGATGAAAATGTAAATGTTAAAAAATCACATCGGACAACCGTACATTCCAAAAACTATGCTCATGAACATAAACTTGCATTAAAATAAGAATCAAGGCATGAAAAATTATTTGATATCCAATTTCAGTGTTTTCAATGTGTGTTATCATGTTCAAGGTTTATAAAAATTTTCCTTCCACACAATTTATGATGAAAACAAAATCAATGCTTTTATTTTATCTCCCCAAACATAGAATAACACTGTCCCTAGTGTTTAAAGAAAAGAAAAGTTATAAGGGGGTAGGAGAGGAGTTCAAAGAGGAAATTGAAAATGATAAACATGGAACAAATTCACCTGGTTTTTGAAGTTAAAGTTCATGATGCCTATATTACTTGTTTGATCTCTTATGGGATGTAGGAACCTCCTTGATTGAACATGTATCACACAAAATAATCCATAAACCATACAAAGAAGAACAAACTAGACAAAACAAACAACACAACAATATATTTGAAACCATGTATCAAAATTTTTATGGTTTTCTGTGTTTTTTTATTTTTTATTTTTAATTTTAAAAATCAAACTGATGATACATTGTCTTTTTTATATTTTCTGAGTAAGTTATTAATTAGGGATCACACTGCGTGACAAGGATGAATACGGTTCTCCCCTTTCATACCCATCCTTACTCATAAAATAAGAACATTCCAACAATATATTTTTATACATACCTTCAAAAACATAAAATAAAATAAAATAAACTGATGATATATTGTCTTCTTTTAAATTTCTGGGTAAGATATTACATACGTATCAAACCGTGTGACACAGAAGAATATGGTGCTCCCCTTTCAAACCCATCCTTACTCATAAAATAATAACAAGTCAATAGTATATATTTTTTTAAAACATAATAACAAAATGAAGAAGAAGGAAACAAAAGATGATTCAAAATGATTGGAAACATGAAAACCATGGATTGCCTCCCATGTAGTGCTTTTGTTTAATGTCGTTAGCCCGACATAGACCCTAAAACTATTAATGTTTTTCTAGTTCATATGTTGGCTCAGTTAACTCCTCCTTGGTTTCTTGTTTATTGAATGATTCAATGAATAGTTTTAACCTATGACCACTGAAATTGAAAAAATAACCACTTGTGGGATCATGAATCTCTATTTCCCCATGAGGGTACACATGATGCACTAGGTATGGACAAGACCATGTAGACCGTAGCTTTCCTGGGAGTAGATGCATTTTTGAACTATACAAAAGCACAAATTTTGCTGGTTCAATGTGTTTGACTTTGAGATTCATAGATTTGTAGGCTTGAACTTTAGATTTATTGATCCTTGAATTTTGATAAGCCTCCATCCTATGTTCTTCAAGTTCATTAAGATCTAATTTCCTTTTTTGTTTCATCCAATGAAACGTCAAAGTTCATTTTTTTTATTTCCCAAAAGGCCTTATACTAAATTTCAACAGGAAAATGACTTCTTTTCTATAAACCAATCTATACGGTGACATGCCTAGGATAGTTTTGAAAGCAGTTCGATATTCCAAAACGGCATATAAGAATTTCTTGGACAAATATTTCCTAGAGGGATTGACATTTTTTTCAAGAATTTACTTAATTTCTCTATTTTCTAACTCAGCTTGAAATTTGGTTTTAGGATGGTATGAAGTGGAGACATAATGAGAAATACCATATTTATACATGAGTGAAGAGAATGGGAGGTTGCAGAAATGGGTTCCACAATCACTAATTATAGCCCTCAGAATTCCAAATATAGAAAAGATATGATCTTTTAGGAATCAGATCACAACTTGATGATCATTAGTCTTGGTGGGAACACACTCAACCCATTTTGAGATGTAATCAATAGCTAAGAGGATGTAGATATATCCCCTAGAGTTTGGAAGGGTCCCATGAAATTGATTCCACAAAAGTAAAATATTTAAATCATTAATATGGGAGTGAGTGGAATTTGATTCATTTTTGTGATGGACACTAATTGTTGACACCTAGGGTAGATTTGACAAAATGTGTAGGAATACTTTGAGAGGGTGGTCCAGAAGAGAACAGTATGAAGAACATTAGCAGATGTTTTCTTAGAAGAAAAGTGACCACCACATGATTCACTATGACCAAATTTAAGGATAGACTCTAGTTCAGATTTTGGGACACACCTCCTAATGAATTGGTCAGGGAAGAACTTATAGAGGTATGGAAAATCAACCACATAGTGCCTTCCATCAGAAAGAAATTTCCTTCTATATTGAGTCCCTATGAATTCTGGAATGACTCCAGTAACTAAGAAGTTGGTTATGTCATCATACCAAGGGCAGTCAATCACAGAGTATAAGTTTTTATCAGGGAATGAATCAGACACATCAAGGTGAGATGATTTTTCATTAAATTATATCCTAGAAATATGGTCAGCTACAATATTTTCAACACCCTTTTTACCCTTGATTGTGAGGTCAAATTCTTATAAGAGACGAACCCACCTAATCAGTCATTCCTTAGCATCTTGTTTCTGGAATAGGTATTTTAGTGCAGAATGGTCAGTAAACATAGTGATGGGGGATCCTAAGAGGTAGGACATAAACTTTTCTAAGGAAAACACAACAATAAGTAACTCCTTCTCAGTGGTGGTGTAGTTGATTTGGGCATCATTTAAGGATTTTATTGCATAAGCAATGACATAAGGAGTTTTCTCACATCTTTTTCCTAAGACTGCACCTATAACAATGTCACTCGCATTACATATGAGATTGAATTGAAGGTTGAAATTTGAAGACTTCATAATTGGAGGAGAGGTGAGAGAGAATTTGATGGTTGATAATGAACCCGCACATCTTTCTGTCCAAATAAATGGAGCATCCATTACTAGAATACCACAAAGGGGATGAGTGATTGAACTAAAGTTCCTAATGAATCTTATGTAGAAACCAGCATACCCTAAGAAAGTCCTCACATCCTTGACAGGTTTTGGTGATGGAAGGTGATGAATGATGTCAACCTTGGATTTATTGACTTCAATCCCCCTACACGAGACAATTTGGCCAAGGACAAGTCATTCTTTAACCATGAAATGACATTTTTACCAGTTTAGGACCAGATTATTTTCTTCACATCTTGACAAAACTCTCTCCACATTCGTCATACATCCCTCAAATGTATCCCCAAACATAGAGAAGTCATCCATGAAGACCTCAAGAAAATACCCTATCATATTTGAGAAGATTCCTATCATGCACCGTTGGAAGGTTCCAGGGGAATTTCATATCACGAAAGGAATGGGTTTGAAGGCAAAGGTATCTAATGGACAGTTGAATGTAGTTTTCCCTTGATCCTCTAAGGAGTCCTCAATCTGATTGTACCCTGAGTACCCATCAAAGAAACAATATAACTTATGACGTTCCACTCTCTGAAGGACTTGGTCAATGAATGGTAAGGGGAAACGATCTTTTTTGTGAATGAGTTTAGCTTTCTATTGTCAATGCAGACCCTCCATCCACTACTCACCCTAGTTAAAGAATCCCTCCATCCTTATTGGTTATCACTTTGATTCCTCCATTCATGGGAACCACTTAGATTGGGCTCACCCACTCACTCTCAGCTATAGGATAGATGATACCAGCTTTTAACAATTTCATAATTTCCTACCTTACTACCTCCATGTGATTAGGATTGAGTCTCAGTTGAGGTTGACGACATGAATTTGAATCAGATTCTATAACAATCCTATGAGTCCCTATTAGTGGTCTAATACCAGGAATATCATACAGGGTCCAACCAATGGAATTCTTATGTTTCATAAGGACATTTAAAAGCATCATCTCATGATTGGATTCAAGAGAAAAAGAAATGAAAATAGGTTGTGATTGATTGTCCCATAGGAAGGCATACTTGAGTACAGCATGAAGTTCCTTTATTTCAATATCAGGTTGTTTTAGAATTTCAGCCGAAGATTGGGACATTGGATCAAGATTGGTTTTTTTTCCTATATTTTTTGATAAAATCGAATCCCCATGTGTTGAAAATTTATCTACAATATTGGTTTGATCATATTTAGCGAAGGAAGATTGATTGGTCTCCATGGAAGTGGTTTCCTGAAAGGTTTCACAGATTGTGGGACCTAAGAATTCATCATAAGATAAATTTGAAAATGATTCAAGACAAGGAGGTAAACTTCCTTCATGTGAAAAAAGGAAATCAATCTCATCCTGACTTAAACATCCTTCAAATATTCCTTGATGTTCTAAGGATTCATTAACAATTCTTCCTATCATATTTACCTCATGAATGTCCTCATCATCCCCTATTTGTGAGCTTTCATTATAGATATTTATGTCTAGACTCATGTTTCCAACAGTGATGGCCATGTTCCCATTTCGAACTCAGATAATAGAGTTGACTGTTGCAAGGAAAGGATGACCAAGGATGATTTGGGTATGTTCCTCATTTCTTATGATTGGATGATTTTCAAGGACAATGAATTCAACAGGGTAGATGAAGTTTTCAACCTTTACCAAAACATCCTTTAAAATCCCCTTTGGAACCCTAATACTACGATCAGTAAGTTGAAGTGTGGCAGATGTGTGTTGAAGATCTTCTAGGCCTAATTGGAAATACATAGCATAGGGGATGAGATTGACACTAGCACCTAGGCCAAATAAGGCCATGAAAACTTTTCTCTCTCCTAGTTCAAAATTTATTTAATTGCAACCCATGTCTTTCAACTTATGAAGAATGGTCCGTTGAATAGTGATACTCACATTAGCAGCCAAAAGGACTTGGTTTTTATGTGAAAATTTATTTTAGAAGTTCACAAGTTTTTAAGGCTCTTTGAGTATTCCATAATAGTTTAAATTTATTTGAGGAGTGGAATGTTCAACTTGACTTGTGGGAATATTTCCCTCAATGTTTCACCCAATTAAGAATTGGTTTTCCACCTCATGAATTGAGGAAATGGTGTAGGTTGTGGGATCGTTTGTTGAAGTGTTGTTTATTTCACATTGTTATCAGTTTTTTCAGTTCGATCTTATAGTTCATTTGAATTTTCATTAGAGTTTGAATCTTCACATGGTTTTGGACTTATTTGTTTGGGGTTTTCAATTGATTTCCCACTTCTTAAAACTATCACAACCTTTAGTTGATCATGGGTTGTTTGAGTGAAACTTGTATCTCCTCTTGATGTTTGTTTTGGAATGTCCTGTGTGGGAATGGGTGCCTTTCCAGTTTTGACAGTTTGAAGTTCTTATAAATGGATGAGAATTCGGAGTTCATTTTTTCCATTTGTTTCCACAGTTTTCCTATTAGGCATTGTAGAACAATTTGGGTTGGTGCTTGAGCTTGTTGGTTTATCCCAGGCGGATACATCTGTTGTTGGATTGGATGTTGAATGGGTTGTTGGATAGTTTGTTGATATTGGACATGAGGATGTTGCAATTGGATCGGTTGTGTTTGGAATTGATTATGAGGTTGAATGTTTTGTTGAGGGTATGTGTTGATACATTGTTGTTGTGTTGGTTGATAATTGTCCTTCCAACGAAAGACTGGATGGTCATTATACCTTGGATTAAAGGCATTTTGGAATCGTGGCTTTTGAAATTTCATTACATTAACTTCTTCTAGTGGTCATCCTAAAATAAAATCCTTGATAAAAGGAATGGTTTGTAAATTATCAGACTTGTGGTCTTGTTTGTCAAAAATTCTACAAACAAGCTCAACAGTTTGGGTTTTGTGGACCTTCCTAAGATCAATCTCCTCAACATTCCTTGTGATGCAACTGGTTTTTATCTAAGGTTTTCTTATTCTCCAAGATTGTACATTTCACTAGATTTAGGTGGATTCTCTTAGTATGGTGATGTTCCTCATGTTTGGTTCTGTTCAGGATGATTTTTTAGATACTTGTAAGCATGATTTGTGGATTTTTTTGAAGGATCCATTACACATAATATCAATGAATTGTTTGTTTCCAGGACCCAACCCTTCATAGAAAATTATCACTTGTTCTGGGATTAAGAAAACATGGTGTGGTACCATGTTTAATGTTTCCTTGCATATTTCACATGTTTCATTGAATGTTTCTCCCTATATTTCAAAAACGTTTTGTATGCTCTTTTTAAGTGCAATTGTTTTGTGATGGGGGAAGTATTTTTTATAGAATTATTGTTGAAGTTGGTCCCAAGAGTAAATGGATATTGGTCTCAAATTGTTTAACCAATTAATTGCTCGGTCCATCATAGAAAAAGGAAAAGGTCTCATTTTAGCAGATTCAAATTTATTTGGAGGGCACATGGTTTCAACAATGTAATTAAATTCTTTAACATGAAGGTAATCCATCTTAGACTCCATCCGATAAAAGGTTGGAACGTGGTTCAGGACATGGGATTTGAAACCATATTGGGAATATCCTTTGTTATCATGCCTAATTCATGCGGGTACATTGGTCCAGGTTGGTGTGAGGTAGTCATTCATGGTTGGGTCTGCAACATTTCCCAAGTTAGGGTCTTTCCCATTATTTCGGGTCCCTTCCTGGTTTATAATTTGGTTTTGTGGGAGATTATCCATTGTATCAAACTGAACCTCTGAATCTGGAGTATTGAAAATATTTGGATCTAATGGAAAAAGACCTCTATTATTGCTTGACTCCCCATCCATAGGACTATCCACGCTAACTAATATGTTTGAGTTATCGCGGGTGTAGGCAGACATGCACCAAAAGAAAAAAAAAGCGAGAAAGGGAAAAGACAATAGAATTGGCGTGAGAATAGAATAATGGGGTAAGAAAAGAAGGATTTTAGTCAATGGAATATAATTGGTCCCCGAAAAAGGCGCCAAAATTTGGTTTCACCCAAATTTACACAAGTTATAAGGGTTAAACGGTCGCTTGAAGTGTAGTTTGGGTTGTCGAATCCACAATGACCTAAGAAGATCCTTAGACACACAATAAAAAGTGATGAAATTTTTGGCTATGATGTGGCAATCTTTGGGTTGATTTTAGATTGTTTTAAAAGAAAACTAAGAGATACATGTGAATTCAAATTTTGAGAAAATGAGTTGATCCTAGGTTATAGCTCAGGGTCGATTGGATGACTTTTTTTAACAATTTTATTTTCATTAACTCGAGAAGGATTCATGCAATTAATTCAAACTAACCTCATCACCTATTGGATAAACACCTTCACAAACACATACTAATCACCTATAAACTTGTAGGACCATTTTAATGAGCACTTCAAGGTAAAGGATATTATTATCACATAAAAGTAGGGTGAATAAATTCAATATGGAATAGGAAGAGAGAAAATAATTGAATGAAAAAACTCAAATAAATGAAAATAATAACATTTATAGATCTAGAATAACATCCAATCAAGACTCTTGATACCCCCTTGGATCAACCCATAAATGATTTATCCCTCCATTGATGACATGTTCCCAACAGAAACAGGATGTAGACTTATAAGGGTGGAATGGAAGAAGTAAAAAATATAACAATCACTCCACTGTTGTATGAAGAATATCACAAGGTTTGGTGTGAAAAAGTTCACACCATAATGCAACGGTATCAAGGCGATATGAAGAATAACAGAATAAAAGATGAAGAAGAACATTTATTAATAACTGATGTGATTCAAAATAATTACATGAGAATGAAGAACAATTACAACACCAACTTGACATCATAACAACAAAATGAAACAAAGCACCAAAGATGATTAAAAAAATATGAGATACTTATTCCCTTCACCACCAGCTCCATATATAGGCATATTAGGAGACTTAGGTCCATCACTCAAAAATAAATTCACCCCCAACAATGAATTCAACCGCCAAAAATTATGAGAGTCAAAATTAGGGTGAAGAATCAAAAGGAAATTGAAGTTTCGAAGTTGACCTGGAAACCTGTCAAGATTCATCCTCAATTTGGACGTTCGAATTTGACATTAAATTTGGCTGAATCATCAGTGGTCGTAGAAGAAAAATATCTTAGTCCCGGTGTCCTCTATCATATTTCCAAAATTATGGTCATTTGGTGCATCTTTTTGAATTTTATTCCCAAAAAGGTGAGAAGAATTTATGGGCGTTCATATCGGTCCCACCATTTAAATATAAACTTCGGATCCATATATCTCCATGAAAACATCCAAATTAGATCTATCCATAGTTGAATAAAATGATCCTCATATTGGAATCTTTACACTGTATAAATTTGAGCTTCATTGGGATTAGTTTGTCTGTCCCAAATTTGTTTGATGGGCCTTAAGCCCATTATGCTTTTTCCAGAAAATTTCTGCATTCAGGCACAAAAATCTCCATCATCCCTTGGTATTCATCCATCAGATCTAAAAGATAAAATTTTCCAAATAGACTGCTGAATCATATTACAAAATATAAAATTAAACTGATGAACAATTTATTTTTCACAAGCAATTTATTGATTGGGCCCGAATTGACACTTTAAGCATGAATTGCACAATGATGGGAAATGATGTTCAATTTATGAATTGAACTAAAATTGATGTTTATGATCTTTGAAACACATTAATATTATGATATTCACAAGGATTATTAGCCACTTTCAGTGACTAATCACACCCCCAACATGAGTTTTGCTGGTGCTGAGCAAAAAATATTACAAATATGAAATTCAAATCCCCTATTCAAAAAAATTTTAATACACATTTCCCACCCAAAGACCTCATACCAAAAAAATTATGAAACCCATCAAAATAATTTAAATCAAACTAGGTCCATAATCATATCCCAAACCCATGCCCGTTCTTTTGTCCAAATTAATCACCAAATTTCATCCAATTTCAAATAAGCATGATAAAGTGTTGGGCATCACAAATGATATGGGGCCCATTTTATTGTTCGAGGGGAAAAATTGGAAGACCTAAGTGGGAATCACATTAAACCTAAAGATGAGTACCATTTTTTTGATTTTTTTCTTCTGTTTTTTTGATTTTTTTAAACCATAATAGATATGAAAAGACTAACTCTGGGAAAGACAACTATGGAGTCATGATCCCCAAGTGTCGGACACCACACATATTGTCAATTCCATTCTCTACAATAGAGATATAAAGCCTAAATCTTGTCAAGACAACTATAGAGTCATGATCCCCAAGTGTCGGATGCCACACATTTGGACTAAACATTGCCCTATGTGGTCAGAGTTTTTTTCATTTTTTTGTTTTCTTGGTTTTTTTATACTCAAATTAAACTAAAAGTGACCCCATAACCCTATGCAATAATGAAAGGGACTCAAGAACTCAAATCTACACCCATGATTCAGTATACATGCATTGTCGAATTTTTATTAAGAGGAAGAAAATGTAAATTTAGAAAAATCACATTGGACAACCGCAATATGCTCATGAACATAAACGTGCATTAAAATAAAAATCAAGGCATGAAAAATTATATGATATAAAATTTCGGAGTTTTCAATGTGTGTTATCATGTTCATGGTTTATAAAAATTTTCCATCCACACATTTTATGAAGAATACAAAATCAATGCTTTTATTTTATCTCACCCCAACACAGAATAGCACTGTCCACAGTGTTTAAAGAAAATAAAAGTTATAAGGGGGTAGGAGAGGAGTTCAAATAAGAAATTGAAAATGATAAACATGGATAAAATTTTCCTGGTCTTTGAAGCTAAATTTGATGATGCTCCAGACTACTCTGTTGATCTCTTGGGGGATTTAGGCACCTCCTTGATTGAACATGTATCACCAAAAAATGTCCCTGAACCATACAAATAAGAACAAACCAGACAAGAAACAACACAATAATTTATTTTAAACCATGTATCAACATTTTTTTGGTTTTCCTTATTTTTTTTAAATTTTAAAAATCAAACTGATGATACAATGTCTTCATTATATTTTCTGGGTCCGGTATTACTCGGGGATCACACAGCGTGACACGAATGAATACGATGCTACCATTTCCTACCCATCCTTACTCATAAAATTAGAACATTTCAACAATCTATTTATTTTAAATACCTACAAATACATAAAATAAAATAAAATAAACTAACAACACAATGTCTTCTATTAATTATCTGGGTAAGGCATTACTCAAGGATCACACCATGTGATATGCTTATAGCTACTGATATAGATCTACTAGTACTAAGTCTACCGATTGAAATTCTATTATCAAGCTGATAATACTATTAAAATAATCTTTGAAATATGTGAATCAATGTTTATCTTTGATTATATGAATTTTTAAATAATTCTAACTCAATCGGATATGTTTTGCATAAAGCAGATAAGTGTTAAGTCACTGATATGTTTATAGCTACTGATACAGATCTATCGGTACCTAGTCTACGGATAGACATAGTCACTGATAAGCAATGTTCACTAATACGCAGACCTACCATTTTTTATAAATCAACCGGTAAGCACAAGTCACTGATAGATCAAGTCCACCGATACAGATAACTACCGATAGAAGCAGAGCTACCAATAGAACAAGTCTACTGATATACACTTAATCACTGGTACAAAACGAGCTACTGATAGACCAAGAGCTACCGACAGAATGAGCTACCAGTACAAGGACAAATAGCTACAGATATGTTCTCACTACTATAAAAAGTCGACCATTACATATCTACCGATGGAAAGCTACTGATGAAAGACTTACCAGTCAGTGATTCCTAAATTCTACTTTTGTCAACATTATTTATTTATTAAGAAATGATCATATTTGATTATTTTAATGAAATTAATGTTATTTAATGATAGTTGTTGGCATGTCAGGGAACCGTGCCTCGTACCTATAAAAAGGTAATCATCCCTATTGCCTGAGATGAAAGCTATATAAAAAAGGACAAAGTTCGTACATACATATGTGCACAAAAATGGAAAAAGAATGTTGTAAAGTGGTGCATACAAAAATACTACATCCATACTCAAAGAACACAGGACATACACGAAGAGATTCATAAAATAAGAGATCAAAAAACTATACTTTAGTCATGGAGTGAATAACTACAACGAGCTACTCATACACATAAGCTGATCAAGCTGAACCTGAATACCATAAAAGAAAACAACACTTTGTTTTCCAAACAAAAACCAGAAAATGAATCCGAAGCATTTCTATCAAATCAAAAGGAATCCAGAGCTACACTTCAAATCACTAGAGCATTCTAAACTCATATCTACTCTCTTAGTGATTCATCTATTTACATTTCGATCAGTGTGTGTACTCTGTATATATTATACTCACATTGTCTCCTGTGCCAAAACAAGAGGATCTCTAAATCCTCACACAAACCTTCCATAACTCTTTTGTATCCCAATATGGATAGTGGTAGAGGTCATGTAAGACCTGGACAGCCTGTGTGATGTTTTTTTCTTTTCCCACATAGAACTATGGTAGAGGTCTTAGTACATGGAAATTCGTTGAACATTGTTTACCCCGATCTAGGGTGTGGATAAAATTTATTTAAACTATTTGAGAGGACTATGTATCGGCTTGATACTGAACCTCTTGGTTATATATGTTGTGAATCTTAGATTAAGTATAAAGTATATTGCATAAATTATTTTCTGCTACTAATTACATTGAAATTCAATTTGTTTTAAAGTTACTTTGATAGTTAATCTACCAAGTGTTTGTAACTATTGTAAATCAGTAGGTTAGTTTCAAAAGCTACTTTAATCTTCTGATTAAATTAACTGAGACCTAATCAATCTTTGGAGAACCTAATCGAAGCATTACAGTTTTACAAATTCACTATAGTTTAACTTCGTTGTTAAATTTGGGTATTTTAAGAGAAATATTTTAACAGATATTTTTATTGGAACTCAATTCCCCCCCTCTTGAGTATCCACTCCGACCAACATTTGGTATTAGAGGTTGATTATTATTAAAGGTTTTTGAAACCCTCTGTTTTTCAAATGTGATTTTAGTTGTATCTCAATGATCTTAAATTTCTGTTAGTTCTAAATTTTTATACATTTTCTAAAATAGAACTATGGATAATACAATTGAAGGTGCTACTAACAACATGCCACCTTTCTTTAGTGGTCCAAATTATGCCCAGTGGATGCTTAAAATGAAAATTCATTTAGAGAGTATGGGATTTGACATCTGTAATGCTATAGAAACTCAATATTAGATTCCCGAATCTGAATGAACTACTTGGGATGAACCTACTAAAATAGCTTATAATAATATTTGTAATGCAATGAATTATTTTTACTATGCTTTAGGTGATAAGGAATTTAATAGAATATCTTCTTGTAAAACTACTTATGAAATCTTTGACACTATGGATATTTCCCATGAGGGAACAACCAATGATAAGGAAATGAGATGGAATACCTACACTATTAAATATGATAATTTTAAAATGAATCCTGATGAACCCATTATTGACATGTATCTGAAGTTCAATGATATTGTGAACGCTATGAGATATCTTGGTAATGATGTTCCTACAAAAGAACAGATCATGAGGATATTAAGATGTCTACCAGAATGTTGGATAGGCACATCAGTTTCCATTATAGATTCATACAACATCCGCAAACTGCATGTTAAAGAATTAATTGGTAAGCTAATGATGTATGAGGAAGAGCTGTAGGTCCACAAGGAAGAAGATGATGAACCAAAGGGAAAGTCAGCGACATTTTAGTCTACTGCCTCAAAGAGCAAGGACAACGATAAAGTTCACATACCAACTGAAAGCTCGAGCAGTGATGAGAGAGCATCTAACAGTGATGATGAGATGGCTCAGATAGCCAGAAGATTCAAGAAGTTCTATAGGAAGAATAAATTCTTCAGAAAATAATATTAAAAAGGAAAATATGACAACAAAGGTCATTTGAAGAAGGATTGGAAAAGCCTGATAAAAGTGATGAAATTTTCTGCTGTGAATGCAAAAGGAAAGGACTTGTAAAAGCAGACTTTCCAAAATTGAAGTTAAAAAAGAAATATGAATAAAAGCACAAAAAGTACAAGAAAGATATGAATGATACCTAGAGTGATTCAGAAGACAGAACAAGTGAGTCTGATGTTTCTGATTCTAAAAATAATCGTGCTAACATGTGTTTTATGACAAACACATCCGAGGTAATATTGGATACTCATGCTTTGAAATCATATTATTCTACAGGTGATTCTTATTCTAAATATGAAAAAATTTCTAGTGAATAATTATTTGAATATTTTAATATGCTAGAAGAAACATGTAATGAATTGAAGGAAAATTTTAAAACCTTAAAGAACCAGCATGCTCTAACTAGTTCTGTTAAATCCTCCCTTGACATAGAAAAGTAAAAGATTTCTTAATTACTCAATGAAAATACTGAACGGAAAATGTCTAATGAGAAACTGAGGAAGGACATAGAAAAGTTAACCAATGGAAAAGATACTCTTACAAAAATGTTAGGAAAAAAAGTTGCACCAAAATATACCACTAGTAAAGCTATCATCCTAGAAAAAGACAGATTACTAAAACTAGATTTCTTCCAAAATCTAGACAGAATTCTGATAGATCTAGTTCGAGAAATTCATATGATTCAACTAGTTAATCATATTGTTATAAATCAAATAAAGTTTATTTTTCAAAAACTATTGATTCTGTAGATTATATGAGTCCCCTGAGACATATATGGGTACCTAAGGCTGTGCTTGCTAACCTATCTGGACCCAGGAAAATCTGGGTAACAAAATCATTTTCTGTTTAAATCTTATTTATTGGAGACTTTCTTGAACAGTTCTCATAAGAAGGTATTGTACTTGGAATGTTGAGATTCAAGACACATGACTAGAGATTAATCATGCTTCATGAGTTTAATCAATGTTGATGGAGTCCATGTCACCTTTAGTGATAACCATAAAGGAAAGATCATCGGCCTAGGCTTGATTGGTAACACTGATTCAGTTTTGATTTCAAAAGTTTTATTTGTTAATGGACTTAAATATAATCAGTTAAGTATTTCTCAGTTATGTGATGATGGTTTCAATGTTAAATTTGAAAATGATTCTTGTAATGTTTTTAATTCCAAAAATGTTTTTGTATTTTCTACATTGAGAAATGAAAATGTTTATGCTGTTGATTTGAATTCTTTAGTGAATCAAAACATTACCTGTTTAAATATTTTTAATAAAGAGTCTTGGCTTTGGCACAGAATATTAGGACACTGCAATGTTCATTCACTTAGAAAATTTACTGGGAATAACTTAGTTAGAGACCAACGTAAACTCAAGTTCCCAGCTCATAATGTCAGTAATCCCTATCAAAAGGGAAAGCAACATAATGTTTATTTTAAATCAATGAATGAAGTTTCACCTTATCAACATCTCGAGTTGGTTCACATGGATTTTTTTGGACATTCTAGAGTTTATAGTTCAAATGGGAAGCACTATGTCGGTGTCTTAGTAGTTGACTTTTCTAGATATACTTGTGTATACTTATTAGCTCCCAAAAGTGAAGCTTGTTCTTACTTTATTAAATACTCCATGTCTGTAGAAAACCATAGTGGACATAAGATTAAGACCTTGAGAAGTGACCACAGTCGTGAGTTTTAAAATCATGAGTTAAAATCTTATTTCTCACACAATGGTTACAGTAACAATTTTTCTACCCCTAGAACACCTCAGCAGAATGGTGTAGTAGAAAGAAGAAATAGAACATTTCAATAAATTGCAAGAACCATGCTTAATCAGTATGAACTACCTATTTATTTATGAGCTGAAGCTGTAAAGACAACTTGTTATATCATAAATAGAGTCTTAATTAGACCCATACTCCAGAAGACCACTTATGAGTTGTGGAACAATAGGAAACCTAAGGTTAGATACATTAGAGTTTTTAGTATCAATGTCTTTATTCTCAATACAAAGGATAATCTTGACACGTTTGCATCCAAAAGTGATGAAGGAATTTTTCTTGGTTATTATTTAACTAGAAAAGCCAATAGATTCATTATTAAAAGAACCAAATGTGTGGAAGAATCTTTTCATATCAAGTTTGATGAAACTAATCAAAATGAACCTAAGTCCTCTATTGAAAATCTTGAAGAAGATCTGTCTGTTCTTGACCTTAATGATAAAACCAAAGAACCTAAAGTAAAGACAAGCAGTTCTGTACATATTCTGTAATCTTCTTCTATAGAACCCGAACATAGAGAAGAGCATGAAATTTCTAGTCCTACCATTACAAGATCAACTAGGATTCAAAAGAATCATCCTTTAGATTCTATTGTTAGTAATATTGATAGAGGGACATAGACTAGAGCTTCTATAAGAAACCCAGTTGAACATCATGACATTCATTCATAGTTAGAACCTAAAAATATCAATGATTCAATCAATTATCAATTTCAGTTAATGGCTATGAAAGAAGAACTAAATCAATTTGAACAAAACAAAGTTTGAGAATTGGTTGACAGACCTAATGACACTTTGACCATATTCACTAAATGGGTTTTTAGAAAAAAAGTTGATGAGTCTGGAAATATAGTTAGAAATAAATCTAGGTTAGTTGCACAAGGATATAGTCAAGAAGAAGGAATAGACTATGAGGAAACCTTTTCACTTGTAGAAAGATTAGAAGCTATTAGGATTCTACTTGCCTTTGTTGCTCATTTTTATTTCATGTTATATCAAATGGGTGTTAAAAGTTTTTTTCTAAATGGTTTTATAATTGAATATTTTTGTGTTGAACAACCACCTGAATTTACTAATCCTCATTTTCCAAATCATGTTTACAAACTATCTAAATCTTTTTAGGGTTTAAAACAAGCTCCACAATCTAGGAATTATAGACTTAGTAATTTTCTTATTTCAAATGGTTTTACTAAAGGGATTTCTGATCCAACTCTTTTTATTGAAAGAATTTATAATGATGGTTTATAGTACAAATATATGTTGATATTATTTTTGGATCTTCCAAACATTCTTTATGTACTGTCTTTTCCAAGAGTATGAAAAATGAATTTGAAATGAGTTTAATCGGAGAAATCAAATATTTTTTTGGATTTCACGTTTTTCAAAATGAAAATGGTATTATATCAAATCAAATTAAATATAGAAAGGATCATTTGAAACGTTTTGGTTTGGATAGTATTAAGTAAAGTGATAGACCTATGAGTACTATTTGTAAATTGGAAATTGATGAAACTAAGAAACCAGTGGGTCAAACAAGTAACAGAGGTTTGTTTGGAAGCTTACTTTACCTTACTGCTAGTCGACCAGATATTATGTTTTGTGTGTGTATGTGTGCAAGATTTCAAGCTAATCATAATGAATCACATTTTCTTGCTATTAATTTTTTTTAAGTATCTTAAAAATACTACAAATTTGGGTTTTTTATCCGAAAGAACAATATTTTGAATTAATGAGTTATTCAGATGGTGATTTTGCTAGTTGAAAGATGGATAGAAAAAGCACATTTGGATCATGTAATTTATTGGGAAAATCCTTAATATCATGGTGTAGTAAGAAATATAATTCATTTGCTTTGTCCACTGCTGAAGCAAAGTATATAGCTGCTGGTAGTTTCTGTGCACAAATTCTGTGGATGAAACACACTCTTTTGGACTACGTATATGATTTTAAACATGTTTCAATAAACTATGATAACACTAGTGCAATTAATATATCAAAGAACCTTGTATCTCACTCTAGAACCAAACACATTGATGTAAGGCCCCATTTCTTGAGAGATCCTTTCAAAAAAGGTGATATTACTGTTGAATTTATAGGTACTGAACATCAATTAGAAGAAATTTTCACAAATCCATTAATTTCAGATAGTTTCAGTTACATAAGACATGAGTTAGGAATGGTAAATCATTGATATGCCTCACCGATATGAAACCTCACCGATATGAAATCTCGCTGATATCAAACCTCACCGATATGAAACCACACTGATATTAAACCTCACTGATATGAAACCTCACCGGTTTGGACCTCATTGATATACCTCACTACTATAGACCTCACTGATATACCTAACTATTATGGACCTCACTGATTGGTGGATCTCACCGTTAGGAATTCTCACCAGTATACCCTACCAATAAGTATGCGCTGTTTTAAACTTCTGTCTTCCGCTAGATTCTTTATCGTTTATACATTAATTATTGTACATTATTTATTTAATTTATGAGTCCTAAATGATAAAACTAAGTCTTAATTACTTCTCGATCCACCTCAAACCTTTTTCCCTCAAGCCTTAGCTCCCGAATCTCATGAAAACCCTAGGTTTCTCGAACCAGAAATGGAAAAACCCAAAATGCCTACTGTCAGAGATGACATTGATGAGATGAATGTGAAGAAGCAGAAGACAGAGCAAGAAGCAAGTAGCACTGTTTGTAGAACATGGTTGTGGAGGCGACCGGTGAACCCGCATTTACCAAATAGAGTTATTGTGATCGAAAAAGATCTATGTATGGAATGGATGTTGTCTAGTAAATCGTTAGTTCAAATGGTACTGGACGATCAGAAGTGGGTAAAATTATTTTCGAACAACAATGGACCCTACTATCTGAAGCTAGTGAAAATGTTCAATGAGTTTGGAAGTTTTGAGAAATCTGAAGAAGAAAAGAGAATGGTTTCTTGGGAAAATGGAAAGGAGATAGCATTTTATTATATTGAGTGGGCTGAATTCCTGAAGGTTCCACATGAAGGTCTTTTTGGATATTTCTCAAAATCAGTACCACCTAGAAGCGACATATTTGATTATCATACGGCCCTAGAGGAGCTCACCATTAGTGGAAAGAAAATTCATGTGGTGGCTACTGAAATGGATGGAGAGAACATATTGTTGTTCAAGTTTGTTCACCATGTTTTAATTCTAAGGAGGGAGGACTTTGCAAATTTGAGATATCAAGATATCTATCTGCTATATCTCTTGAGACATGGTGTGAATGTAAATCTGTTCCGGCTACTAATGATTAAAATGGAGGATATGACATGGCCAAAATCAAAGATCAATGCCTTATTCTTTTCCAAGTTGATCTCAGTGATGATTATGGTAAAAGGAGTAGCTGAGTCTCAGGATGAGACAGTAGTGGTAAGAAAAAACTTATGTATCACAAGAACTATATGTAAATACCTGAAGATAAACTGGAATCCATTGAAAGGAGAGTGGCTTAGTCATGAAAAATAGATATATGATAAGTTCAATCCTGTGGATCTCCTTCAAGACCTAAGGATGTGATGGATCTAGGTCTGGGACCTGATGAAGAAGAGCCACAGTATAGTGATGATTCAGAAGAGGACGATTGCTCTACAGCAGGTGGAGGAGATCCAGACTTACCTCCTAGACCAACTCCTGAAATTGTATCACAATAAAAGGAGAGTGCTTATTTGAACCTACCTATTACAGAAAATATTTTGGATATAAGAAATAAAGATGCACCTGTGGATGAGGAAGAACAATAGAAAGTAGATCAGGAAGAGGCTGCTCGAGAAGATAAAGAAGATGATCATGAAGAAGAAGAAACTATTGATAAGAAAGAAAAAACTACCCCAAAGACTGAAGAAGTAGAAGAATCGGAATTTGGAGAATCTGTTTCTGTTTGCTCAAGTCTGAGACCATTGATTCGAAGCTCAGTTTTACCTATTGAGATTGTTTTGGCTGAAAAAGAAGGGCCTTTACCTATTCTAGAGTAACGTCCTGCTGTTGTAGAAATTGAGATTTTTGTGAAGGATTCTGATGAGGAAGACCAAACAGTTGAGGGTATTTTTTATTTAAAAGAGAACGCACTAGTTTAGGGTGAGCATCCAACCATTTTTGGAAATGTTTCAGTGGTTGTTGAGTTTGAAGACTGGGCAGAGGACCCAGGGATTGTAGTTTGTGGAATAGATTATCCAGATTCTCATAATGAGACATCCCTTCAGATACCAAAAATCAAATATGATATTCAGTCTAAAATATTACCTGAAGATGTTGTTAGAACACATGATCTGGATAAGCTTATGTCTGATCTCAAAATCAGTTTTGTGGAAAAAATAAGGAAAATGGAAGCTTCACTAGTGTCATTTATTCAATCGATTATTAATGACTATGTGGCCAGTATTGTATCTAAAAGAGCACCTGTTGTGGTTGAACCTACTGATATGATCACCAGGGATGACTTAGCATCTTTAAAGGGTGATATGAAAGGGCATTTTAGTGCTTCTGTTTCTAAGATAAAGAGTTTCTTTGTTGAAGAGACGAGCAATTCGGAAAAGTCCTTCAAACTTCCTCTTGGTTGCAATGTGTCAAACTTTGTTGTAGAGATAGTGAATGAAGTTATAGCTTGCTAGACTCAAGTATCTAGAATAACAGAGAATATTGAAATTCTAAACCAATCAGTTATCTCTCTGGAATCCCATATGAGTTCTAAATATCAAGAAGACAAGGATTTGGCTTATGTGAAGAGTGTAGTTAGCCAAATGGTCTCAGGTTTTGAGGAGTTTATGCATTCTGTAACAAAGCATGTTAGCACCCAAGATTCTACTATGAAAAATTTTATTAGTGGGTTAACTAAGAGTTTCAAGGAAACTGTGACCTTCCCTATTGGTTCTCTTTCTTCCAGACATTCAGTGGATTTGGATCAGATTAGTGCTTTGATGAAGTAGGATCTTGGTTCAACATCAACCAATGGATTTGTGGACTCATCTGATCTAACCAAAGTAGTGAATTCTAATAGAGATTCCACTAGAGATATCGTGAAGATTGTTCAAGACTATTTGAGAGAAGATTCTATTTCTCAAAAAGAGGTGAAAGAAAAGGTAGATTATTATTTCCAATGTGCTTATACCAATCATCAGCTCACCAGCCATTTCACTCTTCTATTAGAAAACCTGAAGCTACCCCCAGTCAATCGGGCCTTTAGAGAAGATGTTTTCAATCTCAGAGAGTTAACACCTACACTAGAAAAATTAATGGAGAACAATAACGATTTCATTTCTTCTATGGAAATAGGAGGAGAAATTATTATGGATTTCAGAAACCTCTTGTTTCCCTTCTTGCATGTTGATGCTCGACCAGTTATTGTATCTCCAGCTTTACCTGCATCTACCACTTCTACTTCTCCTACCCATATCACTCTAGCCCAAGCTATCTGAAGCCTTACTCCTATGGTCACTCAAAGAACTACACGGTATAGGCCATGAACAATTTCAGTAGCTCAGCCACCTCTGATAATCTCTGGTGTTCCTAAGCCTCCACCTGTATCCACCACACATAAATTCTCTTCTTATCCCAAGGTGAAATATCATGCTGATCATGTGGATTGATCAGTGGCTAGGATTTTTGATATGAATAACCTTTATTTATTTTTGTTTCATTTATGTATTTCTTTGTAAGTGTTTGCTCTAAGGAATATATGTGCTATTACCTTCTTTTACTCGGTATTTCTTATTTTCTCCTATTTTTCCTTCTTGTCCCACTTTTTTATTATCACAAAGGGGGAGAAGTAATATCTAATAAAATCTTTTATGTCTAAGGGGGTGAAATACTATCTTTTATGAGCTTAATTCATTTCCCTCTGGTAAATTTGTTTTACATTTTATCTTTAGTACATATGTTTTATAATATATTGTTTTCTATGATTCAATTGGATTGAATGTAATATCGTCTGTTACATTACTAATTATTTTGGACCTCACCAGTTTTGATAATCCCAACTATTCTTTCACAAACGTTGATAATCCCAAATAATGTTTATCTATATGTTAATTCATTCAATAAATGACATTATATTATCAAGATGATAATAATATTAAAATAATCTTTGAAATATGTTAATCAATGTTTATCTATGTTTTTATGAATTTTGAAAAAATTCTCACTCAATCAGATATGTTTTGGATAAATAAGATATGTGTTAAGTCACTGATATGCTTATAGCTGTTGATACAGATCTACTAGTACGTAGTCTACCGATAGACATAGAAACTGATAAGAAAAGGTCACTGATACGCAGAGCTTCCGGTATGTATAAGTACACCGGTAAGCACATGTCATTGATAGATCAAGTCCACCGATACAGACAACTACCGATAGAAGTTGAGCTACCGATAGAACAATTCTATAGATATACACTTAATCACTGGTACAAAACGAGCAAGAAATAGACCAAGAGCTACCAATTCAAGGATCTACTAGTACAAGGACAAAGAGATACCGATAGGAGCTCACTGCTATACAAAGCTCACCGTTACATATGTACTGATAGAAAGCTACTGATGAAAGTCTTACCAGTCACTAATTCCTAAACTCTACTTTTGTCAACAATATTTATTTATTAAGTAATGGTCATATTTTATTATTTTAATGCAATTTATGTTATTTAATTATAATTGTTGGCATGTCAGGGAACCATATGTCATACATATAAAAAGGTAATCATTCACATTGCCTGAGATGAAAGCTTATAAGGAAGGAAAAAGGATGGACATACGTATGTGCACAAAAAGGGAAAAAGAATGTTGTAAAGTGGTGCATACAGAAAGACTACATCCATACATGAAGAACACTGGACATACACGAAGCGATTCATACAATAAGAGAACAAAAAACGAACTTCAGTCAAGGAGTGAAGAACTACAACGAGCTGCTCAAACACTCAAGATGATCAAGATGAACCTGAACACCAAGAAAATGACACTCTGTTTTTAAAACAAAAACTAGAGAAGGACTCCGAAGAATTTCTGTCAAATGAAAAGGAGTCTTGAGTTTCACATCAAATCACTAGAGCATTTTAAACTCATATTTACTCTCTAAGTGATTCTTCTATTTTCATTTCGAGAACTGTGTGTACTCTTTATATTTTATACTCACACTGTCTCATGTGCTAAAACTGGAGGATATCTAAATCCTCACACAAACCTTCCATAACTCTTTTCTATCCCACTGTGGATAGTGGTATAGGTCATGAAATATTGGGATAGCCAGTGTGATGTTGTTTCGTTTTCCCACGTAGAACTGTGGTAGAGGTTTTAGTACATGGACAGTCTTTGCACTATTGTCTAACCTGATCCAGGGTGTGGATCCAATTTATTTAAATTGTTTGAGAGGAATAAGTCTCGGCTTGAGACTGAACCTCTTGGTTATATCTGTTGTGCATCTTAGATTATTTCTAAAGTATATTACATACATTATTTTCCGCTTCTAATTACATTGAAATACAATTTGATTTAAAGGTACTTTGATAGTTAATCTAGAAAGTGTTTATAACTATTTTTAATCAGTAGGTTAGTTTAAAAACCTAATTAAATCTTCTGATTAAAATAACTGAGACCTAATCAATCATTGGAGAACCGAATCGAACAATTACAATTTTACAAATTCACTACAGTTTAACTTAGTTTTTAAATTTGGGGATTTTAGGCGAATTATTTTAATATAAATTTTAATTAGAACTCAATTCACCCCCCCTCTTGAGTTTCCACTCTGACCAACACCTTTCATACCCATCCTTACTCATAAAAGAAGAACATGTCAATAATATATTTTTTAAATACCTACAAAAAAATAATATAAAATAAAATAAACTGGTGATACATTGTCTTCTTTTAAATTTCTAGGTAAGGTATTACTCAGGGATCAAACTGTGTGACACAGATGAATATGGTGCTCCCCTTTCATACAAATCCTTACTCATAAAAGAAGAACAAGTCAAAAATCTATTTTTTAAATCCCTAAAAAACATAAAATAAAATAAAATAAACTAATGATACATTGTCTTCTTTTAAATTTCTGGGTAAGGTATTACTAAGGGATCACACCACGTGACACAGATGAATATGGTGCTCCCCTTTCATACCCATCCTTACTCATAAAATAAGAACAGGTCAAAAGTCTAATTTGAAAAAAAATAATAAGAAAATAAAGAATAAGGAATGAAAAAAATATTCACAGTGATTGGAAACATGAAAATCATGGATTGCCTCCCAGACAACGCTTTTTTTAATGTTGTTATCCCGACATAGACCCTAAATCTATTAATTTTTTTCTGGTTCATATGTTGGATCTATTAAATCCTCCTTGGTTTCATGTTTATTGAATGGTTCAGTGAATGGTTTTAACCTATGACCATTGAATTTGAAGACTTGACAACTTGTGGGATCCTGAATCTCTATTGCCCCATGAGGGTACATATGCTGCACTAGGTATGGACCAGACCATCTAGACCTTATCTTTCCTGGGTGTAGATGATGTTTTGAAATATAAAAGAGCAAGAATTTTCTTGGTTAAAAGTTTGTGACTTTGAGATTACTATATTGGTAGGCTTGAACTTTAGATATATTGATCCTTGAATTTTCATAAGCCACCATCCTAAGTTTCTCGCGTTCATTAAGATCTAATTTCCTATTTTTTCAGCCAATAAAATGTCAATGTTCATTTTTTTATTGACCAAAAGGCCTTATGCTCAATTTAAACATGTAAATGACATGCTTTTCCATAAACCAATCTATACGGCGACATTCCTCGGATAGTTTTGAAATTAGTTCGATATGCTCAAATGGCATCAAAGAGTTTCTCGGGCAAATTTTTCCGAGAGGGATTGATATTTTTTTCAAGAATTTTCTCAATTTCTATATTTTCCAACTCAGATTGTTCGTTGGTTTGAGAATGTTATGCAGTGGAATCATTATGAGAAATATCATACTTGGACATGAGTGAATAGAATGGGAGGTTGCAGAAATGGGTTCCATGATCATTGATTATAGCCCCATAATTCCAAATCTATAAAACATATGCTCTTTTAGGAATTGGATAACAACATGATGATCATTAGTCTTGGTGGGAATGGACTCAACCCATTTTGAGACGTAATCAATAGCTAAGAGGATGTAGATATATCCCCCAGAGTTTGGGAAGGGTCCCATGAAATTGATTCCCCAACATTGAACGATTTCAATCACCAGGATTGGAGTGAGTGGCATTTTATTCCTTTTTGTGATGGACCCTAATTTCTGATACCTAGGGAAGATTTGACAAAATGTATAGGAATCCTTTGAGATGGTGGGCCAGCAGATACCAATATGAATAACCATAGATGAAATTTTATTAGAAGAAAAGCGACCTCCACATGGTTCACTATGATAGAATTTAAGGATGGTCTCTTGTTCAGATTCTAGGACACACCTCCTAATGACTTGGTCAGGGTAGAACTTATAGAGGTATGGATCATCAAACACATAGTGCCTAACATCAGAATAGAATTTCCTTCTAGCTTGAGTCCATATGAATTTTTGAATGACTCATGTAACTATGAAGTTGGCTATGTCGACATACCAAGGGACGTCACTCACATAGTATAAGAGTTTATCATGGAATAAATCAGACACATCATGGTGAGATTATTTTTCATTAAATTCAATCCTAGGGAGATGGTCACTACAAAATTTTCATCACCCTCATTTTCCATGATTGTGACATCAAATTCTTGTAAGAGAGGGACCCACCTAATCAGTCGTTCCTTAGCATCTTGTTTCTGGAATAGGCATTTCAGCGCAGAAGGGTCAGTGAACACAGTGATGGGGGATCCTAAGAGGTAGGACCTAAAATTTTCTAAGGAAAACACAATAGAAAGTAACTCCTTCTCAGTGGTGGTGTAGTTGAGTTGGCCATCATTTAAGGATTTACTTTCATAAGCAATGACATATAGAGTTTTCTCACATCTTTGTCCTAAGACTGCACCTAGAGTGAAGCCACTCACATCACACATGAGTTCGAATAGAAGGTTCCAATTTGGAGACTTAATAATGGGGGGATATGTGAGAGAGAATTGTATGGTTGATAATGAAACCTCACAGCTTTTTGTCCAAACAAATGGAGAATCCTTTAACAGAAGACCACAAAGGGGACGAGCGATTGAACTAAAGTTCCTAATGAATCTTCTGTAAAAACCATCATGCCTTAAGAAGGACCTCACTTCCTTGAATTTTTTGGGTGATGGAAGGTGATGAATGATGTAAACCTTGACATTATTGACTTCAATACCCCTACCCGAGACAATATGGCCAAGGACTAGTCCCGCTTTAACCATGAAATTGCATTTCCCAAGTTTAGGACTAGATTATTTTCTTCACATCTTGACAAAAATCTCTCCACATTACTCAGACATCCCTCAAATGTATCCCCAAACACAAGGAAGTCATCCATGAGGACCACAAGAAAATCCCCTACCATATCTGAGAAGATTCTCATTATGCACTACTGGAAGGTTACAGGGGCATTGTATAACCTGAACAACAAGCATTTGAAGTAAAATGTGCTGAATGGACAGGTGAATGTAGTCTTCCCATGATCCTCTAAGGAGACCTCAATCTGATTGTACCCTCAGTACCCTTCTAGGAAATAATAGAACTCATGACCTTCCACTCTCTCAAGGACTTGGTCAATTAATGGAAAGGGGAAATGGTCCTTCTTGGAGAACGAGTTTAGCTTTCTATTGTCAATGTAGACCCATCATCCACTACTCACCCCAGTAGGAAGAATATCTCCATCCTTATTAGTTATCGTTTTGATTCCTCCTTTCTTGGGAACCACTTGGATTGGGCTCACCCACTCATAGGATAGATGATACCATCTTTTAACAATTTCAATATTTCCTTCCTTACTACCTCTATGAGATTATGATTAAGTCTCTGTTAAGCTTGACGACATGGCTTTGAATCAGATTATAGAACAATCTTTTGAGTCCCTATTAGTGGGCTAATACAAGGTATGTCAGACAGGGTCCGACGAATGACTTTCAAACGTTTCTTATGGACATCTAAAAGAATTATCTCATGATTGGCATCAATAGAAGAAGAAATGAAAATAGGTTGTGTTTGATTGTCCCCTAGTAAGGCATACTTGAGTGCAGCTAGAAGTTCCATCAATTAAAGAATAGGCTGGTTTAGAATTTCAGCTGAAGATTGGGAAATTGGTTCAAGATCAATTTTTTCTCCTATAGTTTTAGATAGATTCGAATCCCCATGTGTATAAATTTCATCTACAAGATTGGTTTGATCAGATTTAGGGAAGGAAGATTGATTGGTCTCCATGAATGTGGTTTCCTGAATGGATTCACTAATTTTTGGACCTAATACTTCATCATAAGATAAATTTGAAAATGATTCATGCCAAGGATATAATCTTATTTCATGTGAAAAAAGGAAATCAATCTCATCCGGACATAAACATACATCAAATATTCCTTGATGTTCTATGGATTCTTTATAACTTCTTCTTATCATGTTTACTTCATGAATGTCCTCATCATCCCCTATTTGGGAGCTTTCATTATGGATGTTTATGTCTAGACTCATGTTTCTAAAGGTGATGGTCATGTTCCCATTTCAAACTCAGATAACAGAGTTGATTTTTGCAAGGAAAGGATGACCAAATATGATTGGGGTTTGTTAATTATATCCAATGTTTGGATGATTGTCAAGGATAATGAAGTCAGCATGGTAGATGAAGTTTTCAACCATCACCAAAACATCCTTTAAAATCCCCTTTGGAACCCTAATGTTATGATCAGCATGTTAAGGTGTGACAAATGTGGGTTGGATCTCTTTTAGGTCTAATTGGAAGTAACAACATAGGGGATGATATTAGCACAAGTACCTAGGTGACATAAGGCCTTGATAACATTTCTCTCTCCTAGTTCTAAATTGATGTAATGGCAACCCGAGACTTTCAACATTGGAGGAATGGTCCCTTGAAGAGTTGTACTCACACTAGTAGCCAAAATGACATGGTTTTTATGTGAAAGTTTAATTTTAAAAGTTCACAAGTCCTTAAGGTACTTTTATTATGCAATAATGGTTTGAATTGCATCGAGGAGTATAATGTTCAACATGACTTGTGAGAATATTTCCCTCAATGTTTCACTCAATTCAAGTTGGTTTCCCCCTCATGCATTGTGTAAATGGTGTAGGTTGTGGGATTGTGTGTTGAAGTGTTGTTTCATTCAAATGGTTATCAGTTTCTTCAGTTTGAACTTGTGGTTTGTTGAAATTTTCATTAGATTTTGAAGCATCACATGGTTTTGGACATATTTTTTCAGGGTTTTCAATTGATTTCCCACTTCTTAAAATCGTCACTGCCTTTAGTTGTTCATGAGTTGTTTGAGTGAAACTTGTCTCTCCCCTTGATGTTTTTTGTGGAATGGCATGTGTGGGAATGGGTTCCTTTCTAGTTTTGATGGTTTGATGTTCTTGTTTAATGAATGATAATTATGAGTTCATTTTTCCCATTTGTTTGCACAATTGTTCTAGTAGGATTTGTGGAACAATTTGGGTTGGTTCTTGAGATTTTTGGTTTATCCCCGGAGGATAATTTGGTTGTTGGATTGGCTATTGAATGTGTTGTTGGATTGGATGTTGATATTGGACATGAGAAAGTTGGAATTGGACTGGTTGTGGTTGGAACTGATTATGATGAGGAATTTTTTGTTGAGGGTATGGGTTGATACATTGTTATTGTGATGGTTGTTGATTGTCCTTCCAACGAAAGCATTGATGGTCATTATACCTTGGATTAAAGGTGTTTTTGGAACTGTGGATTTTGAATGTTCATTGCATTAACTTCTTCTGGTGGTCCTCCTAAAATATCATCCTTGATAGAAGGAATGGTTGGGCAATTATCAGACATGTGGTCATGTTTGTCACAAATTGTACAAACAAGCTCCATAGTTTAGGTTTTGTGGAACATCCTAAGATAAATCTCTTTAACATTTCTTGTTAGTGCAGCAAGTTTTGCTATAAGGTTTTATTCTTCTCCATGATTGTACATTCCTTCAGATTTGGGTGGCTTCTCATAGTATTGTGATATCCCTCGTGTTTAGTTTTGCTCAGAATGATTTTCTAGATACTCATAAGCATCATTTGGGGCTTCTTTTTGTATGTTCCATTACACATCATATCAATGAATTGTTTATTTCTGGGACCCAACCCTTCATAGAAAATTCTCACTTGTTTTGGGATTAAGAAGCCATGGTGCAGTACCATGTTTAATGTGTCCCTAAATCTTTCCCATGTTTCCTAGAATGTTTCTCCCTCTCTTTAAAAACAGTTTTGTATGCTCTTTTTAATTGCAATTGTTTTGTGATGGGGGAAGTATTTTTTATAGAATTCTCGTTGAAGTTGGTCCCAAGAGTAAATGGATGTTAGTCTCAAATTGATTAACCAATTCTTTTCTCGGTCTTTCAGAGAAAAAGGAAAAAGTCTCATTTTAGCAGATTCAATTTGATTTGGAGGGCACATGGTTTCAACAATGTCTTTAAATTCTTTAACATGAAGGTAAGGCTTCTCAGACTCCATCTCATGAAAGGATGGAAGGTGGTTCAAGACAGTGGGTTTGAAAACATATTGGGCATATCCTATGTTATAATTTCTAATGCATGAGGCTACATTGGTCCAGGTAGGTGTGAGGTAGTCATTCAGGGATGGGTCTTCAACAATTCCAACGTTAAGGTCTTGCTCATTATTTCGGTTCCCTCCCTGGTTTATGATTTGGTTTTGTGGGATATTCTCCATTGTATCAAACTCAACCTCTCAATCTAGAGTGTTGGGAATGTTTGGATCTAATGGAAAAAGACCTATATGATTTCTTGACTTCCCAGCCCTAGGAATATCCACCCTAACCAATCTATTTGAGTAATCATGGGTGGAGGCATTGATGCGCCAAAAGGGAAAAAAGCGAGAAAGGGAAAAGATAAGAGAATTGGGGTGAGAATAGAAGAATGGGGGTATGAAAATAAGGTTATTGGTCTAAGGAACTTACTTGGTCCCCCGAAATGGTGCCAAAATTTGGTTTCTCCCAAATTTACCCAGGTTCTAAGGGTTATGCAGTCGATTGCAGTGTAGTTTGGGTTGTCGAATCCTCAGAGACCTAAGAAGATCCTTAGACACACAATAAAAAGAAATGAATTTTTTTTCTATGAAGTGGACAACTATGGGTTGATTTTAGATTGTTTCAAAAGAGAACTAAGAGATCTATGTGAATTCAAATTTTGAGAAAATGATTTTATCCTAGGTTATAGCTCGGGGTAAATTGGATGAATAATTTTTTTAACTATTTTATTTTCATTAACTCAACATGATTTCATTCAATGAATTCAAACTAACCTCATCACCTACTGGATAAAAACCTACACAAACACATGATAATCACCGATACACTTTTAGGATCATTTTCATGAGAACTCTATGGTAAAGGATCTAATTAGCACATAAAAGTGGGGATAATGAATTCAATATGGAAGAGGAAGATAGAAAATCATAGAACGAAAAAACTCAAATAAAAGAAATTAATAACATTTATAGATCAATAAATTACATCCAGTCCAGCCCCTTGATACCCCTTTGGATCAACCCATAAATGAGTTATCCCTCCATTGATGACATGTTCGCAACGAAAGTGGGATGTAGAATCATAAGGGCGGAATGGACGAAGTAAAAAAACCAAATAACGATCATTCCACTGTTGTGTCAAGAATATCACAAGGTTTGGTGCGAAAAGTTTCACACCTTAATGAAATGGTATAAAGGTGATATGAATAAGAACATAATAAAAGATGAAGATGAACTTTTATTAATAACTAATGTGATTCAAAAGACTTACATGAGAGTGAATAACGATTACAACACCAAATTGACAGTATAACAATACAATGAAACAAAGCACCAAAGATGATATGAAAAATATGATATCCTTATTACCTTCACGACCAGCTCCTTATATAAAAATATTAGGAGCCTTAGGTCCACCCCCAACAATAAATTCACCCCCTCAACAATCAATTCACCACCCAACAATTAAGAGAGTAAAAATGAGGTTTATGAATCAAAAAGAAACTGACATTTCGAAGTTGACTCAGAAAACTGTACAGATTCATCCTCCATTTGGACGTTCGAATTTGACATTAAATATGGCTGAATCATCAGAAGTAGTAAGGGGAAAATATCTTCTTCCATGTGTCTTCTATCATCTATCCAAATTTCTGGTCATTTGGTGCGTCTGTTTGAATGTTATTCCCGAAATGGTGAGATGAATTTATGGGTGTTCATATCGGTCCCACCATTTAAATGTAAATTTCAAAACCATATATCTCCATGAAAACATCGTAATTAGCTCTGGACATAGTTTAATAAAAATATCATCAAATTTTTATCCTCCTACTGTATAAATTTTACCTTCATTGAGCTTGGTTTCTGGGCACCATAATTGTTTGATGGGCCTTAGGCCCATTATGCTTTTTCAAGAACATTTCTACATTCAGGCAGAAAAATATCCATATTCCCTTGGGATTCATCCATCGGACCTGAAAGATAAAATGTTCCAAATAATGTGATGAATGATATACCATAATATAAAATTAAAATGATGAAAAATGTATTTTTTACAAGCAATTTATTAAATGGGACCAAAATAACACTTTAAGCATGAATTGCACATTGATGGGAAATGAAGTTCAATTTCTGAATTGGAATAAAATTGATGATTATGCACTTTTAAACATATTAATATTATGATATAAACAATTAATATTATCCACTTTCAGTGACTAATCAGTTTCATCATGATTGAGATGAGTTACTAGATAACTTATGTATATGTATGGGCATATACCTATGTAATGGTTATCTGTTGATTTCATACTTTGTGATTTATCCTTGTTGGTTTTTTTGAGACCATGAGGTTCTCAGAGACCCTAATGTGAATTTTTATACACACCCTTTAACAGGTTATGCCTGCACCTCAATGTGTTGGACGCAGATGACGGACAACACTGATGGAGGCCGAGAGCGCCAGGAAGGGATGGTACACGGAGGTGGACCTTATAACGAGTCGGTACATATATGATATTGATGGATGTGGAGTGATGAGGTGGTCAACTCTACCTACCCTTAAGGTAGGAACCCCCTAATGATGATCCAAGAGATTCTCTCTATCTTTCAGCTATTTTTCCTTTTTCACTTGTACTTGTACTTTACAGTTGGGCTTGTATTTCCGGCCCCTTTTACTTTCCAGCACACTTTTTGTATATAGTATTAACATATTGTTTTGTTTCTAGTTGTGTATATATGATGTGTTTGATTAGTGTTATAAAAGAAATGCATTCCAAGTTTATGGATATACGTGTTTGGTGCTAGTCGCCAACCCCTGGCCTATGGAAGGCAGGCTTGGGGTAGTTATGGCACAGGCCCCAGGGGACTGGTCGTGACAAATTGGTATCAGAGGAGTCAGTTCTACCGTAGGACATAAGACTCTGATATATATTTTCTATGAACCAATAGTGTTAAGGGTACTATGTGTATTTTTCAGTTCAGGGAGTTGAGTGTTGGTGCGGGTGGCCGACATATCCATACACCAGTACCCTGACGTCTGATTTCTGACTCAGTGCACGAAAACACTAATTGTGTGTGTGTTTTCAAAAGAATTTCTTTAAGTCATCTCAACCAGGTCATCTGACTAGGTATAATCTTTTGACTGTGTCAAATCTATTTCTTTTAGGACGTCTCCCTGTGGATGACCAGTTAGATCCCCAAGAGTCGTATGTACTGACAGCCCACCGACCAACGAGGCCTTGGTGTAGGGCTTTCTTTCAGTTGAGGCACCAGGGGTACCACTACCCATTGGGACACCGATGCCACTAGCCCCAGAAGCATAGGGTGAATGTTTATTGAGCTTTTTGCATGAGTTCCAGTGCTAGAGGCCACCCAGGTTCAGGGGAGAGACGGACCCACAGGCAGCTAAGGAATGGCTGGAGGCTATGGTGAGAGTCTTCAGGATAGTAGGAACACCAACATACTTTATGGCGATCCTTGATACTATCCTCTTACAGGCATCAGTAGGAAGATGGTGGATCTTGATGCTCTAGGTTCATGTCGTGGCAACACTTCTTTGGGCAGACATCGAGAGCCTATTCCGGACAGAGTTTGTCCCAACCACACTTCGAGTGATGCAGATACAAGAGCAAATTAATCTACGATTGGGTAGAGAGATGGTGGCACATTACTCAGTGAGGGTTACCAACATCTCGTGCTACTCCACTGATATAGTACAAGACCCGTTCTTTAGGTCCTGGACCTTCGAGTATGGACTCTGGCATGAGATCAGAGCTTCGGTGATCACATTTAGCATCCCGACTCAGGCGGGGGTGTTAGAGAGGGCTCTCCTAGTAGAGAGTTTCCATGATGAGCAGTCTCCAATTGTGAGAACCACCACTAGCTGACCTGTAGTGGAGTATTCTACAGCTAGTAGTATACATATTTCATAGAGGACTAAGAGGACTAGACCTACAGGAGGTCGACCACATGACTTAAGTTCGGTTGTGCAGGGCACACATAGAAGAGACACACATGATGATAACAGGCAGTGTTACTCAGGCAGCGGGCTTGGTCACATGGCTCGTGAATGTCCGACCTACTGCTCTGATTATCATCAGATGGTCGAGGGACCTCCTAGGTAGAGGCAGAGATCTGATTAAGGCGGTCCACAGGGCTCAAGAGGATGTGGAAGAGGAGTTGGTCGAGCAGCTTGTGGTGGACGATGTTACGAGGTTCCACCGAAACCACCACCAGGAGGTCCACCCTGAACATAGGGAGCAGGTGGATAGGGGGATCATAGATTCAAGCAGCTGAAGCATACGACCATGGAGGTCTGGATAATATTCAAGGTACGATCTGTGTCTATTCCACCTTAGCTGCAGTTCTTATAGACACAGGTTCAAGTCGTTCTTTCATTACCACTTCCCTCATTCAGATCTCAGAGATTTCAAATGAGCCATTAGTTCGATCCTTACGGCTAGAGACTCTTACGGAAGCTGATTTTCCGATTACGCACTGGTTTTGGAAGTGCGAGCTTACTCTATGAGGCAAGAGCTTCGGCATGGATCTTTTAGTAGAGGCATTGAGGCCTTAGGATGTCATCTTGGGTATGGAATTATTATCTAGAGTCCATGCCCAGATCAACTGTATTAGGCACAAAGTGTGGTGTGTCCACACGGATGGGACCAGGTTCACCTCCACTAGTGAGAATGGAACCATGGCAGCACAGTACGGGCTTACTCAGAGAAGGTTACAACCAATCACTCACCAGTTGGCTTGCCTTACCCTCAGAGAAGTTGATATGGAGAGTCCGACTTATCCTCTAGTGGTGGACCAGTACATGGGTGTTTTATCTAATGATGTTCTAGGACTACCTCCACTCAGATAGGTGGACTTCTACATTGACATATACCCTAGGAAGGCACCAATATCTACTCCAGCATATAGGATGGCTCCCGCTGAGCTTTAAGAGCCGTGGGTACAACTAAAGGGCTTTTAGTGGAAGGGATTCATCTGGACTAGTGTTTCTCCTTGTGTAGCCCCGATTCTGTTCGCCAAGAAGGAGGATGGTAGCTTGAGGCTCTATGTTGACTACCATCACCTAAACCAGTTGATCGTAAAGAACAAGTACCCACTCCCATGAATTTAAGACCTCTTTGATCAGCTCAAAGGAGCACTATGGTTCTTGAATATAGACCTCGGATGAGGCTATCACCATCTCAAAGTTCGAGAAGAGGATGTGTAGAAGATTTACTTCAGGTGTCAATACGACAACTACGAGTTCTTTGTTATGCACTTCGGTATAACCAATGCTCTAACAGTGTTCATGAGTCTTAGAAACAGGATCTTCCAGCTTTACCTCGATCGCTTTGTCATACTCTTCATCAACGACATTTTGATCTACTTGACTACTGAGGAGGAGCATGCCTACCATTTACAGGTAGTACTGGACACCCTTTGAGAGCACCAGCTTTTGGTATGATCTCGTAGTTCCAGTTATGGATTTGAGAGGTGCACTTCATGGGACAGGTTATCTCGGAGGCTAGTATTGTAGTTGATCCAACTATGATCGTGGCGGTACATGATATGGAGCCACTAAGAAGTGTGACAGAAGTACGTAGTTTCTGGGTTTGGATGGATACTATCAAGGATTCTTTCCAGACTTCTCTAGAGTTTCAGCACCACTATCAGCTAGGACGAAGAAAGGGAAACCCTTCATGTGGTCAGATAGATTCCGGTATAATTTTTAGGAGCTGAGGCAGAAGATGACAACTGACCCCATCATGAAGCTTCCAAAGGAAGGAGTATGGTACATTGTTTACTGCGACATATCAGGGACCTGACTTGGGTTTGTCATGATGCTGGAGCGAGTAGTGATCGCATATGGTTCTCGGCAGCTGAGATAGAATGAGTAGAACTACGCTACCCATGACATGGAGTTAACAGCAGTTGTCTTCACCTTGATGATTTGGTGACGCTATCTTATGGGAGAACCATTTACTATGTACTCTGATCACAGGAGTCTCAGCTTTATTTTCTCTCATAAGGACCTGAATCCGAGACATCAATATTGGCTTGAGTTACTCAAGGACTATGACTTAGAGATAGTCTATACTCTTGAAAAGGGGAACGTTGTTACAGATGCGCTTAGTAGGAGGACTGGAATACATCTGTTAGGAGAGGCGACATAGCAGATAGCTACTTTAATGATATCCTTTGTGGATAGAGATGAAGCTTCTTATCTACAGACTCTTACTGTCACTCCCCCACTACATCAGCGAGTCAGGGAGGCGCAACATGGGGACAGAGACTGTGAGACACGACGTGCCCATATATCCATAGGGTAGGCACTTAATAGATTTTATAAATGTGGGGAGCACATCATACTCTTCAGAGGATATTCCATGGTACTAGTATCACTTCAGGAGGAAGTGTTGAGGGAGTTCCACACTTCCTCTCTTACTATACATCCATGAGTGGCAAAAATGTACCACGACCGTTGACGATAGCACTGATGGAAAGGGATGAAGAAGGTAGTAGCTGAGCTTGTCTCATGATTCCACACTTGTCAGCAAGTGAAGGCGGAGCACTAGGTACTATCAGGCTTGATTCAGCCCTTATTGGTCCCGACATGAAAGTGGGATGTGATATCGATGGGCTTCGTGATGGGTCTTCCACATACAACTTGGGGTCACAACTCGATTTGGGTGATCATCGACAGACTCACCAAGTCAGACCACTTCCTACCGATCAGAGAGAGGGCCCAGTAGGGAACCTAGGACGCCTCCATGTACAGTAGATTGTGTGTCTACATGGAGTACCATCATCTATTGTCTCTGATCGTGACACACGATTTACTTCCCGGCTATGGAAGGGGTCGCTGGAAGCATTCGGGACACAGCTTCGCTTAAGCACCGCCTTCCATCCTCAAATGGATGGTCAGACCGAGCGAACCATCTAGACACTCGAGGACATGATTCGTGCATGTATCCTTGACTTCGGTCATAGTTGGGAGGATCTTTTACATTTTTCTTAGTTTTAGTACAATAATATCTATCACTCATCCATCTGCATGGCACATTTTGAGGACTTGTATGGTCGACCTTGCGGATCGCCACAGTGCTGCACAGACCCAGGGGTGTCAGCACTAGTGGGATAAGAGATGGTACAGACTACCATGGAGAAGGTGCACATCAACCAGGAGTGGATGAAGACTGCACAAAGTAGGAAGAAGTTGTATTCTAACAGGAGATGGAGACCTCTGGAGTTCAAGGATAGCGACCACGACTTTCTATGCGTCCCACCATGACGAGTTCTACAGTGATTTGGTCGAGGAGGAAAGTTATCATCGAGATTCATTAGACCATTCCAAGTCCTCATCAGAGTAGGTGGGGTGGCTTACCACTTAGCTCTTCCACCTCATTTGAACTGGGTGCACAACGTCTTCCACGTATCTCAGCCGAGGAGATATGTGCACGACCCATCCCACATCATCGACCATGGAGAGCGGGAAATTGATGATGGGGAAACTTTTACAGAGGTTCTAGTAGAGATTTAGGATTGATAGGAGAGATTCCTATATTGATGATTGATACCACTGGTGCACATTTGCTGGCAGCACGAGAACCTCCAGGAAGCACATGGGAGTGGGAGGCTCAAATGCATTCTCAGTACCCCCAATTGTTTCCTTAGTTCGAGTTGTAGCTTACGGGGATGTAAATCCCTGAGATGTGGAGAATGTATAGACCTAGAAACTCCATTTACATTTATTTCTTAAACACATGGAATATTTTTGAGTCCACAAAAATTGACGGCCCTTGATTCCGAAACCTGGTGTTCCCGGAATCAATTTCTGAAGTTTTGTTCGGGTACGTTTAGTAAACATACGAGCGATCTTATATTACATTTGAGTCGTTTATCAGAACTAAACTTTGAAGGAACCGTTGGACTCCCATCACCGGTATTCGCTTAGGTATACTTTCAGCACAATGGCAGTTGGTTGAGAATAAATGTTAGATTTTGGATTTTTTTAAAATAATAATAAAATAAGGTACAACACATTATTTTATTTTTTTAAGATACCATGTATTGAGTGTATTTGTTAAGACATCTCAATGGGAGTTGGTGGTGGGACTACCACACCCTAACCTTCCATTAGTGGTTATGGTGGTGAGGCCCACCCTACTATAACCTCCCATGGGAGGATAATTGAGGTGGGGACCACCCGACCCGCATAACCTTTCTATTAATGAAAGGGGTGGGGACCACCAGACCGCTATTTATGGTGGAGGATGAAACCTATCCACTCACCATAATTAATGAGGGGGATCTTCCTAACCTCCTTGGGCAATTAATTGCGGCAACGCTTGTGTTTTATTAAGGAGAGCCTCATGGAATCCTCCAATTTAATTTGAAAACAATTGTTCCTTTAATTTGGTGGAGCTAGGTTTTTAATTATCCTAATTGAATTGGTGTTCCAAATGTAATATTCGACAAATAATATAATATTATTTCATTGGAATTTCTCTTTTGGTGGAATTGAGAGGAGCTTGGGAGAAAACTGATCCCAATGAAGTAGGATCGTCTGAACAAGGAATGAAAAATGAGGAGAATGCCATATTTCTCCTTCGACTACTTTCCTTGAATCTTACCAATGTGGAGTGCCTTCCATAGCCGACTCAACTCATGATTCGGAGAGCGTAGTGGACGTGAAGAACGATGAATTATTTCATCTTAATCCCCCAACTTCAAATGTCAAAAAATGACGAACGACAAATAATAAAGCATGGGGTTATTGTATGTTGATTATTCCCTTTTCGTTCTCTCATCATCGAATGAAAATTTGATAAAAAGTGTTGTAATTAATCGTTGAGATTCATTCTGATGAGCCAATTGTAATCATCTCTAAACGCGGAGGGTGTGGGCCAAACTAACATGGCCTGAATCCCTCTTTCGTTCTTTCATAATGATTCTTCGCCATCGTGATGAGTCGATGAAAACGACGGCGGAAACAATGAAGGTTGTGCTACACGCGGCCTCCGCAAATAGAACCACCCCCACAGTGCACCTATTCTTCCGGCAGAACACCATCGTGCACCGCCGCGTGAACCGCGGCTTACCCGCATGTTCCCAGCGCACCGACGTGCCCCAAGCTACCGGCCCACGCGCCCCGCGTGCAGCCCGACTCTACTGGAATCCTGCCCGACGCCACTATGTTGCCTGTCTGCATGCCCCGCAGACTGCTCAGGAGCCCCCGTGGCTGGCCCAGCCCTGTCGGCGGTCTACCCGGTGCCAGCCTGACAGCCCGCGCCCCACGCGGCCTACCAATTGGCCCCCTAGCCACTAACCTCCTGAGCTACGCCCCTCGTGGCACTGTCCAAATAGGCCCCAGCCTTCGGGCTGCATCACCTGCGTGGGGGAATTCGGTTCGAACCACCCTCCCAGTCCACTAGGTCGGGCCCTACAGACCGGGCCTAACTTAGCTGGCTGACCCACCCAACGGGATGGGTCAGACCCATCAGATATGTCCGGGTTGACCCAGACCAGGTTGGATCAGACTAGGTTTGGTTGAGTCAGTCCGAACGAGTAGAACCGGACCCGGGACCACAATCGACCCCATTTTCTTACTTTCTCCATATCTGTGGCACCAAAAATCTGTTTGACAAGCCATCACTGGCACTGGTAATCGCGATGAGAGACGGTCCCTTTGAGTATACCACACTGAAGTGCAGGGTATAGTTGAGATACAGTCGGGTTGGTTCATACACGAATCCAACCGGGCCCCTGGGACTAAAAGGCTAATAACTCATAGACCGGACGTCAGATTGACGCACCATCTATTGCGTTGAGACCAATATGATAAGGCAGTACTTTTAGATACTTCTACATGATACTTCGTGACACTTGGAGTATCGACCAGTATTTTGTGGAGCAGATCCTTCCAGTGAAGAGCAGACAGAGTACGGAGACCTAGTAGTTGGATGAGATCTGATGACTGCATGACCGATTTGACTCATAGTGACTCGACTAGCCCAGTGGGGATCTCCTTTGTGTGACGCGGCAGACCCCTAGCGTAGGAGAGCCTTTGTGTTAGTGTGGCAGACCCACGATACTCGATAAGAAGAGTTCTTATGTAGGCTATTAGGGGGACCGCCTATGTGTGACATGGCAGACCCACGGTGGGGAGCACCTCTGTGTTACGCAGTAGACCCATGGTACTCGACAGGAGGAGTGCCTCAGCAGTCCAAGGATAGTGGGAAGCCCCTCTGTGTGACGCGGCATGCCCACTATTCTTGATAGAGGAGGTGTACACCACCAGCCATTGTTTCGAAAAAAAATCCTAGTTTGAGCTGAGTCTTTGGATTTTGTGTTTCCTTATGATAGATATGGGTTACTAGATAACTTAGGTATATGTATGGGCATATACCAATGTAATGGTTATCTATTTATTTCGTATTTTTCGATTTATACTTATTGGTTTTTGTGAGACCATGAAGGTCTCGGTGTCCCTAGTGAGTATTGTTATACTCACCCTACACTGGCTATTCCCACACCACGTTCTGTTGGATACAGAGGACAAATAGCGCTGACAGTGGACGAGAGCACCAGGACTGTATGGTACCCGGAGGTGGACCATACGATGAGTCGGTACACAGAGGAGTCTGACGAACATGGAGTGATGAGGTGGCCATTTTACCTACCCTTTAGGTAGGAATCCCAGAGGACGATCAAAGAGCTTCTCATTACCTTTCAGATGTTTCTCCCTCTTTTAGTTGTACTTGAACTTTACAGTTGGACTTGTATTTCCTGCACCTTTTACATTCCATCTCACTTTATGTATACAGATTTTACTCAGTGTTTTGATTCTAGTTGTGTACCCTGATGTGTTTGTTTACAGTTATAAAGGCAATGCCTTCCCATTTTAGGGATATATGCCTTTGTTGCAAGTCGCTAGCCCCTGGCCTATGGAAGGCGGGCTTGGGGTAGTTACGACATGGGCCTTGGGGGACAGGTTGTGACATTATCATTAATTAATCATTCCTCATGGTTCATATATATTTATATCATATTTTTGTATTTTATATATTTTAAAATTAACAGTATTTCAAAAAAAATGTATTAATTTTATTCACAAAATTTTCCCAAATTATTGACAATAATAAAAAAATGGATAAATTTTACTTCCAAAATATAGAAAGTAATTATGGTTCATAATATAAAATTTCAAGAAGTGACATAAGTTATTATTAATATAAATGTGTAAAATGAAACGAAAATATGTTTATTGAATATTGTGTTTTTAGGACTGAAATTTAAAATAATAATAAGATAATAATATTTCTTCTATAATTAATTTTATTTATTATAATTAAAGGAGGCCTATATAATATTTTGATAAAATAAGAAATTTAAATATCATTATTTAATTTTAATATATTACTATTTTACTAAAATTTGTATTCCCCCGATTCAGAAAGATATTAATATTATTTGAAAATTCAAATAATATTAAACTAATATAATTTTTAAATGAATAATTAAAAAGTGATATGCTTTTTAATAATATAATAATATAATATTTAAAATTATTTTTTAGAAAAACAATAAAATTCCTGAAAACTATAATTTTTAAGAAATAATTATTTTTCCTTTAGATATAAAATTTGCCTAATATTCTTGTAATGAATATAACAATAGAAATTATTAATCAAGAATAGTGAGGAATGAAAATAATTGTAATTAAATTACCCATAAAATAATGATAGTGTAATCAATGTTATTATATATATGATATACATATACATATAATTTTGAGGGATTACACAAAAAAATATAGATATATAATGTCAGTTAGGGATAGATTAGAGATAACACGAAGAAAATATGGTGGTTCAGAGGGATCCCATTCATTAGATTCTATAATCATTATTCACATTATATTAACATACTATATAATCATATTAAATTTATTCATTAATTGATTCAGAATATTTTCATGGTATATTCTATTTAATAAAATTTTATTATTTTAATTTCATACTTTTACAATGGGAGATATTTTTTAATTTCAAAATTATTAAGGGATTTCTGAAATCAATCCATGGTCAGATCACATGTAGATAATTGTTGATTTTCTTATTAGGTTGGAATATAATTGAAAATATGTCCCTAAATGGTTATATATATCTATATGGAAATTTAAATGGTCACAAAAAAACTATTTCTTCAAGAAATATGGAAAATCCATTGAGTAATAATGTTGATGTTATATGGTTAGTCCAATTAGTTTTTTTACCAACAATTATGAGGTAGTTTCTATTTATTTAACATTAACTCTATATATTCATCATAAAACATGAAATGTTATTTAATATAATTATAATAATTTTGTTTAAAATAATAATATTTTTATGGATTACCATTATCGAAAAGGAGAAAAATGAAGTACATTGTTCATAGAGGCAGTGGAATAATAATAATGTCAATTAGTATTTTATTTTATAATATGAGGAAGGAATGGTGGAATATTGTAATTACACCATAATAATATGACAATATTTTAATTATTATAAATATTGTAACATACCTTTATGTATGTAAAAATTAATGGGTGGTAGATGAAGAAAAAAATTAAAATTGTTTAGTTTATATTATTCCCTCTTCTTTTGGTTTTCTATTATAAGGCACCCCTTATGATTTTTTAAAAGTTATTTGGTGGAACATGATGTCTTCGGATGTGGAGTGAATGAAATGAAAAGATAATTGGTTACATGATTGGAATCCTTCAATGAATTTAGAATTATAGGATAATGTTTTGGGAAGTGTCTTATTTGTAGAAGGTGTTGAGGGGCGTATTTGTATAGTATAAACATTACTTTATTATTTTTTATCAGACAACCAATAGTGATAAATCTTATGTCCATATACAATAAAAAATATAATTTATTTTGATGTAATGGGGGGTTACATAATAAATGAATTAGAAATTATTTTATTTATAAAAAATCATAAATATCATATTTTTTAATATTTCACTCTTCACAAATGTTTAATTATTTTAGAAAAATACAGAAAATTGACACTATTTTATTAAATACAGATTAAAAAATCAGAAATACATTGTATAAGAATAATGTTATAAATTTGAAAAATATAAATTTTAAATACATTCAAAATTTGTATAAAAATTAACGATTTTATAATTATGATAAAATAGAAAAACTAATGAAAAAATACATATTGTTACATAAAATTATATTATAAATTTAAAAATACTGAATATTAATTAATAATCCCATTTCATGATATGATTTTTTATTTATATTTTAAATAAAAAATAAAATAAAATATCTATGTTTCTGGAAAATATATACACCTATTTTATCATATCAATCATTATTTTGTTTGATTCATTTTGTAAATATATCATATTATCATTTTAAAATATACATAGATAATAAATTAAATTCTCATTTGTGTATTTTAATTTTAATTGTTGTTTTAGGATTCCCAATGGTCATATTAAAATTCTAACTATCAAATTACTTTTTATATGACCAGATTATACATCCAGTGATAAGATTTTCATATGTCATATGTGTTCCCTGTATTGTATAAATACCTTATATTTCATTCATTCTTCATTCACAGTCATTTTAACACACACACACACACACACACATATATACATATATATATATATATTCATTTTTCAAATTCATATTGTAATACAAATATTCACCTTCATTTCTAATGTTTCATTCGATATTGGAATTATGACTGGGGATTGAGCATATTAAAATATATATTTTTTAATATTGTTTCCTAATTTTTACAATTATAATAAATTCAATTCATATATCCATATTTGTTTGATAAGTTTAATATTTAAATTAATATAATAAAACATATTTCTCTTTATCATGTAGACAATGTATACTAACAAATATTATATTACTATATATGACAAAATTTTATTTTCATCTGTGAAATTCCATTGATAAAATTTTTGTTCATTGCATTTCCCCCCATAAGAAATATCTCCATTGAAATTTCATTTTATATACAAGGGTGGAAAACTATAGGTACTAATGGATTATGGACTCCCCATGATCTCGTGTTTCCATCTCATACTTATGGTTTCAAATTAATCAATTTAAAAGGAGAGTATTCTTATTGTGTATAAATATATATATATAATATAAAATAATTATTGGTTTACTTATAGAATATTGATCATTTTCCATATGTACAACAACTTAATTTAGTTCAAGTGAGGGATCTAATATAAACATCTTTCATAGGGATACATGGAATATGTCATGTACATAAAATAGTGTTGGTTAGTATTCTAGATGATTACCCACCACTTTTTAGTGATGGGCAACATCAATGGATATGAAGTACCTAGAGTATATCATTCCAATATTCTAAAATCCTATGGATCTCTTCTATGTATATTTACAATGGAATACATTTCCTTCATCAAAAGTCTTTTGTTCTATTTGATTTCATTCAGGATAACAATTATGTTGAATTTGAGAGTTCAGGATGTTTTATTGAATTTTATTGATATTTATACATGTTACTCTTATATTTCCAGATTTGGAAGTCTCAATTATCCAATTTCATCACTTCACGTTGGTTTTCAACATCTATTCAAAGTAAAGGCGTCATATGGAGAAGTTTTTATTCAAGAGTTGAAAGTATTTTTGATCTCAACCAGACGATGATTCTGATATGATCATTCTTTGATGACTATTGAGGATGATTAAAACATATCATCATCTACCATGATATAAAATTATGATTAGGCATCAGTTTTGGATAGATATTTGATAATGTATTTCAATCCACTATTTTTATCAGGATGGATATTTCTCTAGAAGATAAATCCAAATATCAGATATAAATATTGTAAAATTGATATCTCTTTTCAATTAAACATCATCCATTATCTAATGTATATCCTTATAAATTAATTTAGTAAGATTTCAATTCAAATTGAAATAATATTATTAGTTTGTTAATATGATGCATAAAAAAATAATAGAATTATATCCTATTTTTATTCAAAAGACTATGTACAATGTCCATGGTGATGTATTCACATTTATATTTAGGTTTTTATAATGATTTCATCAACCCCATGTATATTTTTCTTTCATAATTCACATTATGAAATAGTAGAATATGTTTTGTACATTTCATGATCGATCCCTTCTTATTATCGAAAAATTTGTTTTCTCAATCATATTCATACTTCTTCATGATCCCTAGGTGGATTGATAATTCCATGACATATGTAGCATTCAATAACTCCTTAATTATATTAGGACGTTATTTTAGATGTATACGTGACTCAAATCATAAAATCCACTCTTCATCAATTTTTTACTACATGAATTTCTTTTTTTCATAAATTTTCTACCGTCTTCTATATTTAGGTATCATCTTTTTCAGAATTCATTATCTTCTCTATAAAGGATAGTTGATAAGTAATTTGTGAAATGAATGATGAAGTTCATTTATACATGATCCAAATATCCATCATATTCATAGATAATAATATTTAATCCTTCTATATTCTAAAAATTTATAATGATTCTAGATCCTTTCGACTCTATGAAACATCCTTTTTATGTCCTATCGACATATAGTAGTGCATTGAGAAGTCAGAGTCCTTGATCAACTCATATGATCTTCATTGTTACATATTATGCTCTATGTATGTGAATATATATTTTAGGCTATAGATATATGTATATAAATCATACATTTCCCCATAATTATAGTGACATTAAATACACAATGTGAAGATCACATCGCCAAACTATAGTAAAAATGATTGGTAGTTCTACTTATGATCTTTTAACTAACATGTTGTGAGGAAATTACCTTACCATTCCACCTAAGTATATTTTCCAACCACATCATTTAAGAATCAATCAATAAAATAAATTGATACCAAATTGAGGGAAACATAATGGTTGATATAGTGATAATAAAAATTTCAATTTTGTTTAACATTTTAATGAATTAATCAATGTTGAAAAAATATACCCTTATATGTTTGGTTCATTATTGGATTTTAAAATCATGAAAAGATTCATGAATTACCCATGAGGTTTAACTATTGAGTCCCCCTAGCCTTCCTATAATAGGCATATGGTTGGTGAAAAACACCATGCATGAATTTCCCAAAATTAGATTATATAATCCTAAAATAGACACACACACACAAACACATCCATTCCCACATAGTGTTAAAATGTAAAAAAATGAATTGTAATGCATACATCTATCATACATCCCACAAAAGAGTACTATAGTAATGTAATGAAATTGAAATGATGGGGAAAATATAGTCCCAACAAAGAAATATAATGATCCCAACCTACTCCATTTGAAATGAGTAAATTCAGTATGAAGCTCTCAATAACCACCTTAGTCGGAAAAGTTTGAGATATACTCCAATCACTATCATACCATCTAGGGCATTGTCAACTGGGCCATCATCTGCATAAGATACAATATGTGCATAAAAACACCATGCAGGGGTGAGTACTACAATATCTAGCAGGACACCCTAAAAATATTAAAATGATGAACTAGTTATCATCATACCACTAAAATAAATCACAATAAATTTATAAGTTAAACCACAATATATATATATATATATATGTGTATATATATATATATAAAGAATGTATCCACACCACCAGGAGGCCATAAACAACGTCTACACACATGAGTCTACATGAAGCAGTGCTCAATCTGGGAGGACTCACACCACAAGACATGCTATCCAAAAGACAATCGACAAAGCAGTCTATAACATTAGGCCCCACCCATGAAAGCTCATTGGTGTAAGTATAACCAGATACATAGATTATGGGTCATGCCCCGAACCATTGGGGGACACCGCAAATCCAATCTAGATATACTATATACATTTGCGATGATATGAAAATGATACCCCGACCCCTACAAATATATTTTCTAGATAGCGTATCAATTCAATACACAGGGTAGTAACATTGATTCCAAAAAACACAACTTAGGGAATAAAGATGATATTGGAATATACAAAAGTCTTATATAGAGAAACCATAACTCGATATGAACTCAACCTTTATATGAGATAACAATATTTTGACATGGATGTAATGATGAACTGTATCATTGAGGGAATGTACCAAAGGTAATTCCCTGAAACAAGAATTTTATATATTAAATAAAGTTTTTTTAAAACACATTTATAGGGGGTACACAACGTATACTAGGTTAAAAGGACATGCCCAACTATCCCCCTATCACCACTTGTGGTAAATACTCACACGAAATGTAATATAAAAAATATACGTGATGTAGAATATGTAAATGGTCTAAAGAGATACTTAAACCCCTATCCATGTGTGTTGACTATGTTTGTGTACTAGACAAACTGTATACTAACCATAATTAAGGGTTCCTAGGAGGTGATGAAGTTCAAGGTATTAATTTGATCATATATGTGTTCCCATGTATGTGTACTTTTCTAGGTACACATTGATCCATCCAAGTTTGGTCACACAATATGTGAAGTTGTCAAACATCATTTGATCCTTAACATCATCTTGAAAACCCAACAACTATGGGGAGAGACCAATATATTATGTAATCCAGAAATAATAGTTGTGTTCCATGGAATTTTCTGAATCCATCAAGATCTCTTTCGTAAGGTTCATTTCTTCACAAAAGGCATCTACCATTCCAGAACATATTGTTCATGGTTCGACCGGTCCTTCCCAACATCAATGAATTGAGAACCGAGAACAAATCTTCTTAAAAATATCCTCAACTTTCCACCATATATTTGCATCTAAAATAGGTAATATCAAAACACACAAATACATTCTGATCCACCTCCTTTATCGTACATATACTAAAAAAAGATCATAAAATCCACTAAAAATTATTGTCTCATTCTGGTCATAGAATAATAAATCAATGACCAAATAACTGGTATTAAATAAACCACATTCATGGAATACATGACAATGATAAACTTGTGATTAATGGTGGAAGAAATCCATACAACCAAATATGTGAGGAATGAACCTTAGTGTTTTTTCTACCATGATCCATTATTATAGAAGAATATGAATGAAGAAGAATAAAATCACAATGAAAAATTGAAAATACCAATCTACTAAAATATACACTAGATGTGATAATATATTTTATTCATGGAATTGATTCACATTTATAATAAGTAAAGAAACTAGATGGAAATCACAAAAAAACATAATAACTAGTGTTTTGATGATTATTTTTGAAGAAACGGTGTGCTTCCATTGTTGAATTGTTCCACAAAATCAATTGGCCCAATGATGCATGATCTGATCCTAATTCATCATCATTAAAAAATAAAGATATCCAATGGTCGTTTAAATGTCCAAGGATAGAGTGTCCAACCCCGAGGAAACACTATAAAAATATAACATTTGGTGAAATCCATTGTAGTGTCAAAATAAACAAAACAAATAATTTTTTTATTTATTCCCCGGATTTATTTTTTACCAATGGCCTATATCGACATCAATCCTGTTTCACCTAGGGAAAATACCAAATTATGAACACTATGGTGAAGTTTTATTTTTTATCAATGAATCCCTTATGTATTTATTAATAATTTTTTGTAAAACAACATGAATGTGTTATTTAATATATTCAATATATTTAAAACATTTATTGGAGGCACCTCATGCATTAAAATCGCACGTCGTCATTTTGAATGGTTTAAAAAATAATCCAAATAATATCCAAAATTAATACATAAAAAATAGGATGATATAAATTATAACATACATAAGGATCTTAATCATGAAAATGGAAGAACCTATTAAAAAAGATAACCATACTATGCTCAAATCTCGGTCCCCCACTACCAAGTTCTATCTTGAATATTAATGTGCTACCACTGGATAGGAACAAGGTTAATCAATCTCCCATTATGGATCATATTATACTGATCCTCAATCACATGTAGCTTTTCAACCAATGGTTTATCCATCCTTGGTGCATGTCTCACCCTAGATTATAATGTTTGTTGGGCCATGAACATACCTCCTTTGATGCAACCCATGGACGATTTCATGAACCCAGTCAAACTACATTGGTACATCTATGTGGAATGACAGATTTTTAACACAGTGATGTATCTAGAAGGGAATAAAGAATCTTAGAGATATCAGTCCAACGTCGCCAAATATGTACAATCCAAATCAAAATTATTCCCATAGGATCACACTGTCTACATCCCCATTCTATATAGGTCTTGATATTTAGTCTGTTTAAGAACATTGTTGGATATATGGAGTCCTCATCTGTCCCCAAATGATTTACACCTCATCTATGGTATCTTTCCCCATATTTGGACCCATGAATGATGAATCTACTGGACCATTCAATATAAGTGGTAACCTATAAGGTGTCCCATTAAAATATTCAAATGTTCTGATACCAATAATTTAATGGGAGTTTTTTTGTATGAAAATTTCACCAAGGGTAGATGATCCTTCCCACTAATACCACAATCCACCAAAAAACCCATTAGCTTGTCCTCTATCACTTGAAAGTTCTTCTTATTCTAGACATCATTCTGGGGGTGAAACATTGTGATCAAGCGTATCTGAGTCCCATAAGACACCTTCAACCCCCTCCATAACCATGATGTGAAGATTACATCATGTTCAGAAACATTCTATTAAGGAACACCATAGAGTCGAACTATCACCTTCATGTAAAGAGATTCAAATCCCTTTAATAACTATGCTCTCGAATAGCTAGGAAACAATATAACTAAGGGTGAATGACTATGATTCCTTAGATGGAATCATTTCCCCAGGGCATATGTGGTAATATTTTCATGACTTTTAATGAAATCTCATCCCACATTATCTCTAAAACCTTTATGGGTTGTGTTAACCTACTAGAACCTAGTTCTATACCATTTCCTACTGAATGTTTGGAATCGAGAAACAAACTCTATCACACCATTCTTCTAAATAGTTACTACAAATGGCATCATAGGTCTTGTTTGATAATTACTATACCTATAAGTAACACCAATTATCATGTATAAAACACAAACATCAACTCATCCAACAATTCCAAAGATACTATCTTTCATTCTATGAGAATGATAGTGTCCACCAACCATCGTACTATTCATTTAGAGCATATAAAATGTATAAAATTGCATAAAATGTCTCAAAATAAGGGTTTCCATAATGGGAATCCCAACCACACTGTAAATACATATGGGTAATAACAATCATTTAAATATATGGAGGAACATCATTGTACGATAAGGAAATATTCAATGAGGCTAACTACTCAGATACCTCAGCCAAAATCTAAGAACTATATCTCCTACTGATAGTGTATACCACCACATTCCCTCTCCATTGAGTCTAGAACATATCAAAATCATTGTCATACGGTAACTCTATCCATGTAATCTAACTCAAGTTAATATCGTTTTCTGAGAAGATATACTTGACCCTATCGTGATTAGTGAAATTGATATACCGCTCAAACATTAGGATTTGAGGACACATATTTAGTGCAAATACTTTTGATGCCAACAAAAGATCATGGTTCGTGATTTTCATATAATTTTTCATCTACAAATGTGAATGTTTTGAAATAAATTTATACATCTTCATCAAAACGATATCAATTCTATTCTGGATACATCACAAAACACAAGTAATCGACACCCTCCTCTAGAATTCAAAAAATGGGGGAACTTGTCAACATTTTCCAAAACTAATGAATGAAATAATACAGCCTTATAACATAGCAAGGCTAAGGATTATTATTTAAAGAAGTAATGGTTGCCGAAAATCTAGATAAATTAGTTACAAACAACCCATATAACCCTTACAACACAAGGAAACATTTATCATTGGTAACATTCTTGCTTGGTTGCAATGGAATATTTACATCATCTTTTTTAAGGTCCACTACTACTCCTGCCTATAAAATGATGTGTCCAAAAATTTTGGCCTCTCATAAAAATAACTAAAACATTGAGAGATTCTCAGAAATCTAGTTCTCTCATAGTGTGTCCAGTACCCTCTCCATGTGTGTCGCATTCTATTCGTCATGTTTTATAAACACTAGAATTTTATCGATGAAGACCACCATGAACAAGTCTAAGAAATAATGAACAATAAAGTTCATGATTTCGATGAATAGTACATGGAAATTATACATGATGAACATCATTACCAATTATTAATATTGATCATATGGGCATCTGAATGTCATAATCGATATATCATTTTCATATACTAACAACTAGTGATATCATTATCTAAGGTCAAACTATGAGAACAACCACACCCAAATTAATTGATCAAATGAACAATTGATCAACATTAGTTGATAATTATTTTTCATGGTCACCTATTTTAAGCACTATTAATCTACACATAACCACAATATCATATCAACCTTTACGGAGAACAACACTAGGTATACCCAGGGGAAAGACTGGGTCTCACGAATCCCTTTTCCTGCATGTCATCCAACTAAAACATCTACTCTTAGGGCTCTATAGGAGTTATCTGATATGATGTTGTAGATATATATTTCATCATAAGAGGGTAGTTAAAATAGATGTCTTATTCTTGGCAGGGAGGTAAACATAGTATATCCTTTATAATGATGTCCCCATACTCTAACCACTACCACATGAATATGATATCCCAATGTATCCATATTTCTAAAAGCCATGATATTAAACTATTGAGTGATGGGATTTACTATACTATACCTGATACTATCCTACTCTACCTGATTTTCCTTATCTCCCACAAAAACATTATTGTTCCTTTATTGTGGACACATCATATACTCTATATATAATAATAAATATCGCCATGAGCAATAATTATCCATTCAATACCCAATATTTTGATGTAAGGAAACATTAATCCTATAATGATATCACATTCAAAAAACTCAACTCCATTTATCAAATTACATTGTTGAATGGAATACGAATTAATTAAGTCGCAACTATTGGATTCTTCTACTAGATGGGTTGATCCCACTACTCAACTAGAATCTCTATCACTAGAACTAGATAGGCGGAATAGAATGAACGAATATGACCTTTATCTATAAATAATATTAACAATTTATAAATAACATAGATCATAAATTATATCATCACTAGATATTTAGGGTCATGGAATCTATATCCTATTACTATCCTCATCCATGCCAACAATCTCTATGGGATTGATGTGGACCACCTAGCAGTTGTGGTGCTTACATGTCAATCTTATGACCTCCCCTACTTCTATATATTCCCCTCATCCTTGTATACTACCATAGATACCACCATTATCATTAATCCAGCTCTATATTGGTGATCTATTGACCATCTCAAAATTAGGTCTATGATGGGATAGACAATCCTAATCATGATTTCCCATATTTTTATAGGGAAAACACCACATATTAATCAAATTATTTGATCCACAATAATAGTAATGCATTAATAATCCTTTCACATGGAATCACCTCTTGAAGTGCCTTTCATTCTTGGATCCCTATGACTGTAATAAACTATTAGCTGATGAGGTCTTAGCTATATGTTTCCCGATAGTGGCACTCATTGTGGGAACCTACTCTTATGAAAAGACCACTACTATCATGTCTTATTCAAGCACCCCAATATTTGTGGAAATGAATAGGGATACCACTAATTCAATTTTTTATCTTCCTATGTCAAGGTCAATGGTCTACTGTCTATGTAAATGAGTGTACACCATATCAATGGTATTATGAGAGTGTTCATTAAAAATCATTGTTTATTCATCCACATCCAAACAACACAACTAAAAATGAAAAATCTCAGGTATGCATACTGATTATTACATAGATGTTTAAAAATCATCATTGAAGACAAACACAATTTTAGACTAGGGGAGAGCTCTCTTATCGTGAATCCTAGTCACTAAGCTCCATTTATTCCAATTAGAGACAAGAATAAGACATTACACAAGGACTGCCATCTGATTTAAAAGCATCCTCATAAGGAAGAATACAAGAATCACTACCTCTGGCTATTACTCATCCACCTAGATGTGTAGATCCCCATTATTTCATGGAGGTCACATTATATAAAACCCATAAAACAAAATCAACCATTGTGCATCATTAATAGGTACAACCAATGCCACCTACTACACTACGAGTGGTGGTGTATCAAGTAAACCACAAACAAGTTATATCTCTTGAACCCCCTCATGTACTGATCTCCCTTCATAGGGAGGATCATCCCAGTCATCACAAAATGGAATCTTTTTTTTATGTGTGAATTGATGAATCTTGAAATAAAAAAAGCAGTACCATAGTGAATAGAGTCTATATGGGGTACTAATTCAAGAAGGACAAGGAAAACACAACATGTTCTAGTATTATTCTTGTATCAATATTTTACTTGAAATCAATTTTTATATTCACCAAGTCAAAATTCATGTTATTAGTGTCCTACTATATGGATACATAGATTTCACACCATCAATGGAGTACATGGCTTGAATGCGTAATGTGAAACACTAAGAAATATTTCCACAATCCAAACTCACTAACTCAGTTCTATGGATATAACCAAATACTATGATACCATTCTATCAAGACTGATCCCACCATGGTTCAATACATGATTACTACAATACCAACTCTAATATGCTAGGGGTTTCCGACCAGCACCGAGTGGGAATTTCCCACAAATTGGAGGCATTACATAATGTACCTGAAAAAACACACTCATCTCCATGACCACACATGGGTGAAATTTAAATCAACCAAAAGTAATGAATGAATAATTCTAGGATCCCACAAAAGATTCTGACAATGAACAACTAAATTTTGAAAAAGTGATAAAATGAAATCATTACCAAATCCTGTAATGATTCAAATTTTCTCCATGGGTGAGGAATAATATCAAATGTAAGCTATTGGTAACAACCTATATCATAAAATATCAGGACATTATATGCCTACTCCATTTACTTATATAACACCATTAAATGGGCCATCATGTGGATAAGTCATGTTACATGGAGGAAAATACCATACTGCGTTGTGTAAAATAATACAATTTACGAATCCCTTAAAATACTAAGCATGAAGCACAATGTATTTGCATATCAACAAAACATATCAAAATAAATGTAAAAAAGAAACACCTAGATATACTCAGTAAAGAAACCACGCCACCTATTGGTCATATCAAATTACCCACCAAAGGGTTCCTCTTGAAGATATGATCATTCGTCGAGAACCTACTACATGAGATATGGTATCACTGAAGACACTCTTCAAAGTGTCTCATTGGCCCCTTAAAATGAATTTTCAGTACTCTTAGAAATTCCTAATACTCAAATATGGGGCCACACCCAAAATAACTGGGATACAACAAGAATAGAACCTAGATCAACCCACTATAATGAGGATCATAATAAAATGATACTGCAAATCCTATTGATACAGTATAGAAAGATCGAAGATCAATTCTATTATCATGGAGTTCACTCTTATTCAACAAACCCAATATCGAGAAAACATATGATAGATTCTCACAATCTAGTATCATAGAGAGACACCACAACTATATCTATAACTCAACCTCTAAATGATAACATAATCATGTGATTTTGATGTAATTACACACATTACCAATGATGGAAATGACTATGGGAGATCACCAAAAACAATAGTCCAAATTAAGAAAATGAATATCTATAAAAACTTTGGAAAAGTGTACACAACTTGTACATTGGGTATATAGTGTGTTCAACTGTACCCAAGTCTACCCATGTTTTAATACCTCGCATGACATTTATGATTCATTATAAAATGCATATAGATGAATTACATAGAATGTAGAGGCACATGAATATCTATCATTGTTCCCTGAATGTATCTATGTACTAGCATTCCTATTCACTAACCCATATACAGGTAGCCATATTCATTTCCATGTTTCCAATATACCTCTAACAGAAACATTTTATCAAAATTATTGTACTTTATGATGTAAACAACGAGTCTTCCTGGTTATTATATGTGTCGGGTGATCATTAAAAATATCCTAAAACACCATCCACCCACGAGACAAACCCACAAGGCATGTAATTTGGAAATACACATCATTTAAGTCATGTTTCTTTAAAATCAATTAGGGTGACTTCTGCACAACCCTACACTTCTCCAGAGTGATCAACCTTGTTGTAACATATATATTGAGGTACAAATGATCATTTACCACATATATTAATGAAAAAATAGACTCAAATATACATGAAAATCGTGTCATTGAGCCTCCATCACCATGAATGAAATAATAGGAACATTTAAACTCAAAAATCATATATGATCGAACTCCAATATTTTTATTCTTTCATTAAACCTCGATCACACCATCGATCGTGATCCATACATGTGGCATTGATCTTTTGAAATAAATAATAGTCCTGCAATGAACTAATAACATGAATTTTATAATCCATGTTCCAAAATGAAATTACATGGAAGAACACTTCAGAAAATGTGTAAGAAATAAATATACCATAATATGTGAGAAATGAACCTTGGCATATGTTCATTTATCCTCGATCCATTGTTTTAGAAGAGAACAAATGAAGGGAAATAAAATAGTGATGAACAATTATAATACTCCACAAATTCAAATATACTAAGGATTACTATAATAATTTAGTTCATAGAATTTATACATGTGTATAAAGGATTAAGATACATAATATAGATAAAAAACTTCTTACAATGTGTTTGGGTTGATCAATGATGATGAATGGTTTTGTTTTCATTGTCGGTGAGAGATAAAATCTCCAATGATGCAATGATCCATGATCGAATCATAAACTATCACAATTTCCCAAAAAACCAATTCAATGTTCATTTGAACCTATAAGGGTTGAGGGAAAAAACCCAATGAATTCTTATAACCATATACATATATGAGAAATCACGTTTTGTGTAAAAATAAACCAAACCAGAAAATTAATTATATTATTTGCACCATTTTTTCCCGAAACGGTCCACATTGGAAATGATTACTTTATACTGAGGTTATAACCTATGCCATTATATCAACGATGCCTTATATTAATAATCTAGTCCATCATTCAAGAGTTATTCAAATTTTAGGGATACTTCAAGAATGTTCTATATAAAATATTAAATATATTTTAAACATTTACTTTAGCTACATTGGTATGTGGGATCATATGTCATATCATCACCTGGTTTAAAAAATAATCCATATAATGTAAAACAATAATGTAGGGAAATTCTGAGTTATTAAATGAAGTTACACAAAAATAATAATTAATACCCACCTAGTTTAATGAAACTATGTATCTTCATTACAGATATATAAATGGGCCAATCCTCGATTTAAATTTCCTGAAAAGGTTATATAAATGACCATTTTCAAGAGACAATTTATCAAAAAAGGATAATATCTCTATATATTACTCTCAATTAGTTTTCATCAAATATATATTCTCCCTTCACAATGTATAAATCATTATTCCAAAATGATCATCATGCTTCACCATCCATTATGAGTATATTAGAAAATCCTCAATATAGACTACTGAAATTTATATAGGAAATATCCAATGCAACTATTAATTATTTCAAATAATATTTTTGGATCTTTATTGAATCTAAATGTAATCAATATTAACTCATATTATCCATAACTTTTGTGAATGGGAATTTTGAGAATATCATCATTATTTAACATTAATTGGTGATATCTTGGTCGATAGTCCACCATATTGAATTACTAGGCCCCACATTATTGACGGAATTGGCCATCAATTCATTATAGAAGATATTTTTTCATTATCAAGATAATTTAGAGTTCACTATTTCCAATATAGAGTCACATTAACCCATAATTATATTTTAAAAGTGGTATTGAAACACCTCATGGTGAAGCACGTGGGAATATTAATCAATTTTCCATATTCACATGTAACTACTAGTTCTGTTATTCTAAATAATGGTTGGAAAATATGTTAGTTGCACAGAATAATGGAATAGATCCATGTATATTATTAATTGAGATCTAATAAAATCAGTCAGATTGAAGATATGAATGTCTTCGTGTAATATATCAATATAATTCTCTATAATTCACATGTCATTAATCAGGTGTCTCTCCTTCATATGATGAATATGAGTCAGATATTTCATGTCAAAATCAATAATATACAAACATATATTTTTATTCTAAAAAATATTAATCCACCTAGTTAATAATATAAATAATCTAAGGATGAATAAATATTTGAAGATTGATCACCCTCTCATGAATTATGATATTTTAATTTAATATTGACATCATGTCCATGCTCAATAAACATCAAATTTTTACTAAAGAAAGTATGATACTATTTTATGGGAGGATTAGTCTACAAAACTTGATTCATGAGGATTTATATACATGGGATACAAATATTTATCTATAATATATTCTAATAGATTTAACATCCCCCATGTATTGAAGTAGCTTTTTAAAAGGTTTACTTATATTTTTTATGTGAATGAATGTATATAACTAGATTCAAAAAGTACATTCCAACTTTTTGAAAGAATAACATTTTTTATCTATTACAATATAATTTTTGGGATCCTCCTCATCAGTAGCGGTAGTATATTACCATGATTTATCTCTTATTCTTGTAGGTTATTATTATTAATTTTCTATAATAATTATTGTATTTTTACATTACATGCCTAATTCCCAGTTTTATTACAGTTTTAACAGAAAAAGTAAAGATATTTATGGATGTGATCATTCATTCCTTATATCAAATTAATGGGTTTATTCTTGTATATTTGGATTTTATTAACTTGTTGTAAATTTTCCACACATTTTAACCAACTTAGAATTCACTTGAAATAGTTTTTAGGATGCTTCTTCTCTCACTTTTTACATATTGGAATATTAATTTTCTATTGTCTAGGGGAATTTTCTATTGACCCTCCAATATTTTCCTCTACATATAGTTTATAAATCATTATATATAAGTCCACTAGATGAAAAAATTATCATCTCTCCCTAAGGAAACAAAAAATATATCTTTATATCTATTAATGTATCAAATATATAATGATTATATACATGGATTTAATATATTAATGAATTAGTTTCTATTATATTTGTTGTTGTTGATAATTTCATTGGACCATCATGCGCGTCTCTTTATATTTTCCTCATACAGTCCAGTAGCCTCATATTCCTTTTACATTAGACCATGGACCTTCCTATCTAGTTTATTTTGAAGAGTTTGGGGAGAATATTTATTAATAAACAATTTCTAGAATCATTACAATTCAACTGAATTAGTTTTCTATGGGGTCATCATTGTCTTAATCAGTGCCCACTAATTATATGATTCATCATTCATGCAAGAAACGAACTGATACAATTTTTCTATTAAGTGGAATCAAAGTATATATAATATAATTTAAATTAACATAATAAATTGGTCAATGATGATGGGATGAAAATATAGATGATGGATTGGATTCCATTTTCACATAAAGGAGTCGACTGAAAAATTCATATTTTTAAAAGTATGAGGGTGTTCAACATGATTCATATTACTATTCATGACATGATTTAGATAATTATAGACTATAATGATTTTCTCAAATATTTATAAAATAAAAATATTCATCTTACTACAGATATAATCTCATCTAAAATAAATTTTTTTCTTGTAAATGAATTTCATATTCCCAACAAATAACAAAAATAAAGGAAATTTTTTTTTTCAAAATACTCAAACTAAATATAATGATAAAAGTGGAACTGCAAACATAGATGGAATAAAATATAAATAAAAAAAATATAATATATTATGGGTATCAATTATTCAATATGTTAAATCCACAGTAATTAAAATATTTACTTCGCCAACTTAATAATATATTCATGTACAACATAGTGGTTCATAATTTTTTTAATCCCCAAATTGTATCCCATTATAGCATAAAACCCAATGTAAAAAAGGCATTGTTTTCATGAAACTAATTATTAATTTTTTAATAAACAATACACACATTTAGTGTTATTAACACTATGAAAAACTATTAAAGAGGTACATTAACATGTAGTATCATTACATGGATTTAATTTTATGGAAACCACTCATCTTATACATCACCATGATTTAGAGAGATTAACCAATAATTAAATTTATCCATAAGATTATCACTAATTTTTTCTCTTCATAATCCAATGAAATATTTTTAGCTTCCTCTATTACCAACTATAGTGTCCTAATACTTTTACACATAATTTTACATGATTTTTGTAATAATTACATTATAAATACAAAAAACATATCAAAATGCCTGGATTACATAAGAGAAAATGCACACAATAAATTAAGATGAAATGAAAATAATATTTAATTATTTGTATATCAATAATGAGATCCAAAATCCATTTCAGATTCTAATACCATATTGGACAACATTTTGAATACATATGAAAAATGGGTCAGATAATAATACAAGGGAATAAAATAATATTGAAGCATTATATGAGTTAAAATGAAAAACATACTATAATAAAATAAAAGGATCATGAATAATCATATTTGATAATAAAATAAATAAAATTTGATCATAATATGATGCAAACATAGAATATTGGATAAAACATATAACATCACATAAAAATTTTTCAGTGAAAACTAACAAGAAAACATCACCATGTAGAGAATATCCCATCACATATATGGTTCAATACCTAATCCCAAACATATCATATCATGATAAATAAACATTACCCAATAAATTTAAATGCTATATTCTCTAATTGAGGATAACATGTAAATGATTTTGTTCCAAAAATGGAAATGAAATATGAGGTGTAAACCTGACAACTGCATATGGGATGAAATGGGTAGGATAAAATTTTATCATATCAAAATAAATGGATATCACACATTTATTCTAAATAGAATGAAAAATTATATATTATAGATGTTCATATATTTATTTTAAATAATAAGTCTCAAAATATTTTTTTATTTAAAAATCATCATCATAAATGGAAGATAATTGGGTATATCTATGAACATTCAAAACATTGGCAAAAGAATCTATAGAAAACAATAAATAAATATTAAATATGGAATTTTAATTAAAAACATAGTTAAACAACAATGGTTATCCAAAACAATATATTAAATATAGAAGTTATTAATGAGAATAAAGAAGTCCAAATAGTGCTTCAAAATAGTATTATGGGACAACAAATTTCCACATAATGCAGATAGATTTTAAATAACACATTTTAGGGATGAACATAAATCTTGTGTTACCCCATTAATGGAAAGGATTATAATATATTTATTTATGTATGTTATGGATATATTAATTTAAAATAATTATTTACTATGAAAAAGATAGATAATGTGAATTATAGAGAGAAATGTGATAACCTAATGAAAAAGGTGGGTTTTTTAGATATCCCATAAATTGGGGTTTCAAATCATTCCAAAAATTCACTAAAAATATTAGATAATAAAATTAAAATAATTAATAACATAATTAAAATTAATTTCCGTGTATATTTTTTATATAAAAAACTATAATGTTCAATAATAACCAAATAAATGAGATTTAAATTTTAATTTCATTATTCTTGGAAATCCTTTTCCAGGTTCCAATGATGTATAACATGTGGATATCTATTTATGTTCATATTAAATGGAACTACAACACAGGGAGAAATATAAAACAATATTCATGTTCTTATTGAAATTAAAAATGTCCGAACACTGCAACATTAATTGAATTTAACGGCGGTTTTGTAGCGGTGGTTCACAAAACCGCTGCTAAACCTATTTGTAAAATGGTTTCGTGGCGGTTTATAATAAACCGCCATGAAACCATCTATTTTTTACACTCTCGACCCTCCCCCCAACCATGACCTTAATTCTCCTCCCTACCACCCGCGACCCCACGACCCAATGACCCCCTTCTCCCGGCAACCCCCCTTCTCTCGACGATCCCCTCGGCGACCCCTAGGCAACCCCCCAGCGACCCCCGGTGACCCCCTTCTCCCGTCGACCACCCACGACCCCCCTTCTCCTAGTGACCCCCTTCTCCCAGAGGCCACCTTCTCCCCCGCGACCCCCTGCATCCATACGACACCATGACCCCACTTCTCTGGGAGACCTCACGACCCCCTTCTCCCAGTGAGTTTACTTGGAGAATGTATGTTTAGTATAATCTTTCAGGTCTATATTGAATTCAATGTTATTTGTCCTATTTATGAATAAAACATATCTGTTCAATCTATCTTGGGTATATATAGTTTATTTGAGTTCAATCTCGTTTTGTTTAGATCAATTTTGATATGTCTATATTTTTTTTCAATTTATAGTTATTTAGTATTTTTTAGTTAAAGTAGTGTTTGGAGATATTTAATATATATGATTTGGTTCATTTCAATTCAATTTTATAATTTTTTTTCATTTTATTCAGTTGAATTTGTTGTAGTTAATTGAAATAAAATGAGATTTATATTATTTTCATAACTATTGTTACACTTTAATTCATTTATGTTTTGATTGTATTCAGTTTTACTAAAATTAATTTTAATCTCGATAGGTTGGTTCATGATTTTTATGGTTTGTTTGATATAATTTTATTTAATTTGAAATAATGTGATACATTTTAATGTAGTTATTGTCAATATGAATATTTATAAGGTATAAAATTAAACAATTTAAATGTTTTATAATGGATTTGTTTATTTTATATGAGGGTTTGTTTTATAAAATTGAATGATTCAACTGTAATGATTTAGGTTAAACTCATCCAATGAAATACTTTTTAATATAAAATGATTCTTGAAATTTTAACTCATTGGAATAAATTTATACAATCAGTGTATATGAGTGGAGCATTAATGGTCTTAAAATTAGTAGTTATAGTAAATACCCTTGTAATTTATTGGTTAGACAATGAAATAATCTTACAAGCGATGGGTTTCTAAATTTTTTATTTCAAATGGTTTGAAATAAGTTTGTACATGTTATAAATATTTTTTTTATAAATTGTGTAAAGGTTAGGGTTGGTTGGTTTTAATATTTTTTAGATTATCTTATTACAAATATTTCATATATATTTTCTTTTTTGGACATGTTATTGTATTTTAGTTTGGTAAAATATGCCTGAGGGTACACCGAATATTGAATACTTAGATTTAGATCTATTGTTTTGGATCAATACTTGTCAATCTATTTTTGGGGTATCATTTTTACTAAATTAATTTTTATTTGTTTTTGTTTTGTTTAGCATTGTATGGGTCAATTTTGTTCACTTCTGTTAAATTGAATTTTTTTTTCAATTATAATTATGTCGAATTTGGAATGTTAAATATCATTCGTGTCATTTCTTTTGCATCTATTTTTATCCAGTATTGAATTATTTAGATATATTCAAGGAGTCTATCATGTCTTCAGTTCTATATTATTTTTTACAATTACATTTGGTTCCTTTAAATATGGTTTACTTAAATTAATGTTCAATAATTTTAAATCTAATTGATGTAGAAATCATTGTATTGTAAGCGTATATGATAGAAAGCAGAGTGTGGGGGTGAATTTCTATTTAAAAAACTACTCTAAGATAAAACCCAAGCCACGTTTGTTAAAGTAATCAGACTCAAAGATTTTCTAATGATTATAGTATAGGTATCAGACTTATAAGTAATCCAATAAATTAGAGTTACAAAACATACTTTCAAACAATGTGATTATAAAAATATTAAAAATTTAGAAACATAAACATTCTTATATAAATTTCACATAGGAAAAAATACTTGTTAGAGCCAGTAAAATGAAAACTATGCATAATGAATCTATTAATCCAGGTTGGCAATGATCAGGTTGGTTATGGAAATAATTATTTGGGGCTAGGTGAGCCTTTATTGGTTTCTAAAGGATTTTATCAATTTTTATGGACATAGTTTCCCCTTATGTTTATGATGATAAAAATATTTTTGATTCTATATATGTGTGCTCTAGGGTTGTATAGGCATTTTAAGATTGATGTCTGGGGTCTTGAAGGAAAAAAGCGGAGGATGGTGTTTGGTAAAAGAGGGGATCTCTTTTTTCCATTTATTGTCATATGGTTAATAGGAATTGATTCCTCAGGATGAGAGATGCGTTATCATGGTTGTTGAGTTATTGTGTGAAGTCTTTTTATGTTTTGTTAATGTGTTAATTTAGAGATGGGTATTCCCATATTTCTTATTCATTGTTGAATGATTTGATTTATTATTATCAAATGGATGATTTTTTTTGGTTCCCAACTACTTGTTGAAGTTTCTATATACCCTATTTAGTGTATCACATTGTGGTAGCTTATGATTGACCATTAAATACCATGATTATGAAATTGATAATGTAATGAACATTGAACTCATGGGATGATTATTTATGTTGTTTTATGGGATAATGGAAACTTTTGGATGATTAGATTAATGCCAAGAGGAGCATTTGATTGAAATCTAAGAATTGTACGGGAAAATAATAAATCCAACTGGATCTAATGAACTAAATTGATTAAATAACAATTTTTATTGAATTTAGCAAATGAGTGGATAGTAATATATATTTAATATTTCAAAATGATTAATGGTGTTGAATCATGAAACTTAGGTTCTTGGATTTAACTGCACCATATCACAAAAACTTGAGAATATTCTCCTCAAATAAGTACAATAATATTATTCCTACTTTATGAACAATGGATCGTCTTTATTATATTATTTTTATGTAATCACACACTATCGTATATATGAATCTCTTTCTCTATTTAGTAGAAACTATGGGTTTTATTTTTTTTCAAATTGTGAAGGCACATTGTGATATACATGGATAAAAGCTAGATCACATTACAGAGGAACACACCTATGTTTGTAAAGGGTTGAAGGGGTTTTTATAATATTCAATTTATAATCGATCCATTGAAGTGAGAATAATATTTCCATGTCCTAAATGTAAATTTATAAGATGGCTGAAGAGAGATGAAGTTTAAGAACATTTATTGCTGAATTAATTCAACAATCAATATTTGTGTTGGATTTGGCATGGAGAATAGAACATTACAGAAAGATTGAGCACTGATGTTAATCCATAGAATGATGTCTCAACTTCATCGACAATGGAAAATGAAATGAAAAACCTCTTAATTGATGCATTGGGAACTGTAAGACACCTCTCTCAACAACAAAACATAACAGAAAAACCAGATGAGGGTGCTACAAATTGCAATGTGACAAGTGATGTTTTGGAGACAGTAACACAACCAGATCAAGATTGTAACATATCATTAGATCCTCCTCATGATTATGTGGAGCTGAATGTAAGAGAAAACATCATTGAGGAAAATTAGTATCATGATTTATTTGATGATGTAAATAAATAGTTGTATAGTGGGTGTTTGAAATATTCAAATCTTTCTATTATGATAAATTTGTACCATATAAAATTCTGATTAGGCATCATTTTTGGATAGATATTTGATAATGTATTTCAATCCACTTTTTATATCAGGGTGGATATTTTTCTAGAAGATAAATCCAAATATCAGATATAAATACTGTAAAATTGATAGCACTTTTCAATTAAACATCATCCATTATCTAATGTATATCCTTATAAATTAATTTAGTAAGATTTCAATTCAAATTGAAATAATAGTCTTATTTTTTTAATATGATGCATAAAAAAATAATAGAATTATTTCCTATTTTTATTCAAAAGACTATTTAAAATGTCCATGGTGATGTTTTCACATTTATATTTAGGTTTGTGTAATGATTTCATCAACAACATGTATATTTTTAATTAATTATTCACATTATGAAATAATAGAATTTGTTTTGTACATTTCATGATCGATCCCTTCTTATTATCAAACAAATTTTTCTCTCAATCATATGCATACTCCTTCATGATCCCTTGGTGGATTGATAATTCTGTGACATATGTTGCATTCAATAACTCCTTAATTATATTAGGAAGTTATTTTACATGTATACATGACTCAAATCATAAAATCCATTCTTCATCAATTTTTTACAACATCAATTTCTTTTTTTTCATAAATTTTCGACCATCTTCTTTATTTAGGTAGCATCTTTTTCAAAAATCATTTTCTTCTCTATAAAGGATAGTTGATAAGTAATTTTTGAAATGAATGATGAAGTTCATTTATTAATGATCCCCATATCAATCCTATGCATATATAAGAAGATTTAATCCTTCTAAATTCTAAAAATTTATAATGATTCTAGATCCTTTCGACTCTAAGAACATCCTTTTTATGTCATATCCTCATATGGCAGTGCATTGAGAAGTCAGAGTCCTTGATCAACTCATACGATCTTAATTGTTAAATATTATGCTCTATGTATGTGAATATACATTTTAGGCTATAGATATATGTATATAAATCAAACATCTTCCCATAATGATAGTGTCATTAAATACACAATGTGAAGATCACATCGTCAAACTATAGTACAAATGTTTGGTAGTTCTAATTATGATCTTTTAACTAACTTGTTGTGAGGCAATAACTTTACCATTCCACCTAAGTATATTTTCCAACCACATCTGTGAAGCATCAATAAATAATATAAATTGACACCAAATTGAGGGAAACATAATGGTTGATATTGTCATAAAAAAATTTCAATTTTTTTTATCATTTTAATGAATTAATCAGTGTAGAAAAAATATCCCCTTCTATGTTTGGTTCGTTGTTGGATTTTAAAATCATGACAAGATTCATGAATTACATGCGAGGTTTAACTATTGAGTCCCCCTAGACTTCCTATAATAGGAATATGGTTGGTGAAAAACCCCAAGTAGGAATTTCCCAAAATAAGATTATATAATCCTAAAATATATATACACACACACACACACACATATCCATTCCCACATAGTGTTAAAATGTAAAAAAATGAATTGTAATGCATACATATATCATACATACCACAGATGAGTACTATAGTAATGAAATGATATTGAAATTATGTGGAAAATATAGGCCTAACAAAGAAATATAATGATCCCAACCTACTCTATTTGATATGAGTAAATTCAGTATGAAGCTCTCAATAACCACCTTAGTCGGAAAAGTTTGAGATATGCTCCACTCACTGTCATACCATCTAGGGAATTGTTAACTAGGCCATCATCTGTATAAGATACAATATGTGCAGAAAAATACCATGCAAAGGTCAGTACTACAATATCCAGCAGGACACCGTAAAAATATTAAAATGATGAACTAGGTATCATCATACCACTAAAAGATATCACAATAAATTTATAATTTAAACCACAATATATATATAAGGAATGTCTCCACACCACCAGGAGGCCATAAACAATGTCTACACACATGAGTCTACATGAAGCAGTGCTCAATCTGGGAGAACCCACACCACGAGACATGCTATCCAAATGACACTCGACAAAGCGGTCTATATCATTAGGCCTCACCCATGAAAGCTCACTAGTGTAAGTATAACCTGATACATAGATTATGGGTCATTCCCCGGACCATTTGGGGACATACCAAATCCAATCTAGATATACTATATACGTTTGGGATGATTTGAAAATGATTCCCCGACCCCTACAAATATAGTCTTCTAGATAGAGTATCAATGCACTACGTAGGGTAGTAACATTGATTCCAAATAACACAACGTAGGGAATAAAGATGATATTGGAATATAAAAATGTCTTATATAGAGAAACCACAACTCTATATGAACTCAACCATTATAGGAGATAATAATCTTTTGACATGGATGTAATGATGCACTGTATCGTTGAGGGAATGTACCAAAGGGAATGCCCTGAAACAAGAATTGTAAATACTAAATAATGTTTTTTTAACCACATTTATAGGGGGTACACAACATATTCTAGGTTTAAAGGACATGCACAACTATCCCCCTATCACCAATTGTGGTAAATACTCAGACGACATGTAATATAAAAAATATACGTGATGTAGAATATCTAAATGGTATAAAGAGACACTTGAACCCCTATCCATGTGTCTTGACTATGTTAGTGTACTAGACAAACTGTGTACTAACCATAATTAAGGGTTCCTTGGAGGTGATGAAGTTCAAGGTATTCCTTTGATCAAAGATGTGTTCCCATGTATGTGTACTTTTCTAGGTACACATTGATCCAACAAAGTTCGGTCACACAATATGTGAAGTGGTCAAACATCATTTGATCCTTAACATCATCTTGAAAACCCAATAACTATGGAGAGAGATCCACACATTGTGTAATCCAGAAATAATAGTTGTGTTCCTTGGAATTTTATGTATCCATCAAGATCCCTTCTGTATGGTTCGTTTCTTCAAAAAAGGCATCTACCTTTCCAGAACATATTGTTCAAGGTTCGACCAGTCCTTCCCAACATCAATGAATTGAAAACCAAGCACAAATCTTCTTAAAAATTTCCTCACCTTTCCACCATCTCTATGCATCTAAAAAATGGTAATATCAAAATACACAAATACATTATGATCCACCTCATTTATCTTACATATACTACAACAAAGATAAAAAACTCCCCTAAATATTATTGATTCATTTTTTAATCAAATAGTCAATCAATGACAAAATAACTGGTATTAAATAAACCACATTCAAGGAATACATGACAATGATAAACTAGTGAATAATGGTGGAAGAAATCCATACAACCAAACATGTGAGGAATGAACCTTAGTGTTTTTTCTACCATGATCCATTTTTATAGAAGAATAGGAATGAAGAAGAATAAAATCACAATGAAAAATTGAAAAATACCAATCTACTAAAATATACACATGATGTGATAATATATTTTATTCATGGAATTGAATCACATTCATAATAAGTAATGAAACTAGATGGAAATCACAAAACAAAACATAATAACTTGTGTTTTTAATGATTATTTATGATGAAACGGTGTGTCTACGTTGTTGAATTGTTCCACAAAATAAATTGGCCCAATGATCCATTATTTGATCCTAATTCATCATCATTAAAAAATAAAGATATCCAATGTATGTTTAAATGTCCAAGGATAGAGTGGCCAACCCCGAGGAAACACTATAAAAATATAACATTAGGTGAAATCCATTGTAGTGTCAAAATAAACAAAACAAAGAATATTTTTTATTTATTCCCCGAATTTATTTTTTACCAATGGCCTATATCGACATCGATCCTGTTTCACCTAGGGAAAATACCACATTATGAACACTATGGTGAACTTTTATTTTTTATCAATGAACCCCTTATATATTTATTCATAATTTTTTGTAAAACAACGTGAATGTGTTATTTAATATATTCAATATATTTAAAACATTTATTGGAGGCACCTCATGCCTTAAAATTTCACGTCGTCATTTTGAATAGTTTAAAAAATAATCCAAATAATATCCAAAATTAATACATAAAAAATATGGTTATATAAATTATCACTTACTTAAGGATTTTAATCATGAAAAGAGAATAACCTATTGAAAAAGATAACCATACTATGCTCACATCTTGGCCCCCCACTACAGGTTCTATCTTGAATATTTATGTGCTACCACCGGATAAGAACAAGGTTAATCGATCTCCCATGATGGGTCATATTATACTGATCCTAAATCTCATCTAGATTTTCAACCAATGGTTTATCCCTCCTTGGTGCATGTATCACCCTAGATTATAATGTTGGTTGGGCCATGCACATACCTCCTATGTTGCAACCCATGGACGATTTCATGATCCCAGTCAAACTACAGTGGTACTTTTATGTGGAATGACAGATTTTTAACACAGTGAGGTATCTAGAAGGGAACAAATAATCTTAGAGATATCAGTCCACCATGGCCAAATATCTACAATCCAAATCAAAATTATTCCCACAGGATCACATTGTCTACCTCCCCATTCTATAGAGGTTTTGGTCTTTATTTTGTTTAAGAACATTATTGGATCTATGGAGTCCTCATCTATCCCCAAATTATCCACACCTCATCTATGATATATTTCCCCATCTTTGGACCCATGACTGATGACTCTATAGGATCATTCAATAAAAGTGGTAACCTATAAGGTTTCCCATAAAAATATTCAAATGTTCTGATATCAATGATTTAATTGGAGTTTTTTTTGTATGAAAAATTCACCAAGGGTAGATGATCCTTTCCACTAATACCACAATCCACCAAAACACCCATTAGCTTGTAAAACATCAACTCATCCAACAATTCCAAAGATACTATCTTCTATTCTCTGAGAATGATAGGGTCCACCAACCATCGTACTATTCATTAAGAGCGTATCAAATTTATAACATTGCACATAATCTCTCAAAATTTGGGTTTCCATAATGGCAATCCCAGCCACACTGTAAATACATATGGGTAATAACAATCAACTAAATATATGGTGGAACATCATTGTACAATAAGGAAAACTTCAATGAGGCTAACTACTCAGATACCTCAGCCAAAATCTAAGAACTATTTCACCCACTGAGAGTGTATACCACCACATTCCGTTTCCATTGAGTCTAGAACGTATCAAAATCATTGTCCTGGGGTAACTCTATCTATTTAATATATCTGAAGTTAATATCATTTTCTGAGAATATATACTTGAACCTATCGTGATTATTGAAATTGATATACCGCTCAAACACTAGGATTTGATGACACATATTTAGTGCAAATAATATTAATGCTAACCAAAGATCATGGTTCGTGATTTTCTTATAATTTTTCATCTAATAATGTGAATGTTTTGAAATAAATGTATAAATCTTCATCAAAACAATATTAATTCTATTCTGTGATACATCACAGAACACAAGTGCTCGACACCCTCCCCTAGAATTCAAAAAATGGGGGAACTTATTGACATTTTCCAAAATAACTGATTGAAATAATACCGCCTTATAACTTAACAAGGATAATGGTTATTCTCTAAAGCAGTAATGGTTGTGGAAAATCTAGATAAATTAGTTACAAACCACCCATATTACCCTTAAAACAGAAGGAAACATTTATCCTTGGTAACAGTCTTGGGTGGTTGCAATGGAAGATTTACATCATCTTTTTTAAGGTCCACTACTACTCCTGCCTATAAAATGATGTGTCCAAAAAATTTGGTCTCTCATAAAAATAACTGAAACTGTGAGAGATTCTCACAAATCTAGTTCTCTCATAGTGTGTCCAATACCCTCTCCATGTGTGTCACGTTCAATTCGTCATGTTTTATAAACACTAGAATTTTATCGATGAAGACCACCATGAACAAGTCTAAGAAATAATGTACAATCATGTTCATGATTTCCATGAATAGTACATGGCAATTATACATGATGAACATCATTACCAATTACTAATATTTATCATAGGGGCATTTGAATTTCATCATAGATATATCATTTTCCTATACTAACAACTACTGATACCATTATCTAAGGTCAAACTATGAGAACCACCACACCCAAATCAATTGACCAAATAAACAATTGATCAACATTAGTTGATAATTATTGTTCATGGTCACCTATTTTAAGCACTATTAATCTAAACATAACCACAATCTCATATCAACCTTTATAGAGAACAACACTAGGTATATCCAGGGGAAACACTGGGTCTCACGAATCCCTTTTCCCGCATGTCATCCAACTGAACCATATACTCTTGGGGCTCTTTAGGAGTAATCTGATATACTGTTGTAGATATATGTGTCATCATAAGACGGTAGTAAAAATTGATGTCTTATTCTTGGCGGGGAGTTAAACATAGTATATCCTTAAGAATTATGTCCCCATACTCTAACCACTACCACATGAATATGATATCCCTATATATCCGCTATTTCTAAAAGTCATGATATTACACTATTGAGTAATGGTATTTACTATACTAGACCTAATACTATCCTACTCTACCTGATTTTCCTTATCACCCATAAAAAAATTCTTTTTTCTTTATTGTGGACACATAATATCCTCTATATATATTAATAAATATGGCCATGATCAATAATTATCCATTCAATACCCAATATTTTGATGTAAGGAATCATTAATCCTATAATGATATCACATTCAAAAAACTCAACTCCATGTATCAAATTACATGGTTCAATGGAATCCACATTAATTAATTCACAACTATTGGATTCTTCTACTAGATGGGTTTATCCCACTACTCAACTAGAATCTCTAGCAATAGAACTAGATATGTGGAATAGAATGAATTAATATGACCTCTATCTATAAATAATATAGAAAATTTATAAATAACATAGATCATATGTTATATCATAACTAGATATTTAGGTTCATGGAATCTATATTCTATTACTATCCTCATCCATGCCAAAAATCTCTATGGGATTGATGTGGACCACCTGGCAGATGTGGTGGTTACATGTCAATATTATGACCTCCCCTACTTCAATAGATTCCCCTAATCCTTGTATAATACCCTAAATACCACCATTATCGTTACTCCAACTCTATATTTGTGATCTCTTGAGCATCTCAAAATTAGGTCTAGGATGGGATAGAAAATCCTGATCATGATTTCCCATATTTTTATAGGGAAAACAACACATATTAATCAAATTATTTGATCCACCATAATAGTAATGCATTAATAATCCTTTTTTCATGTAATCGCCTATTGAAGTGTCTTTCCTTCTTGGATCCCTATGACTATAATAAACTATTAGCTGATGAGGTCTTAGCTATATGTTTCCCAATAGTAGCACTCATTGTGTGAACCTACTCTTATGAAAAGATATCTACTATCATGTCTTACTCAAGCACCCCAATATTGGTGGAAATGAACAGGGATAACAGTAATTCAATTTTTAATCTTCCTATGTCATGGTCAATGGTCTGCTGTCTATATAAATGAGTGTACACCATATCAGTGGTACTATGAGAGTGGTCATTAAAAATCATTTTTTATTCATCCACATCCAAATAACACTACTTGAAATGAAAAATCTCAGGTATGCATACCGATCATAACATATATGTTTAAAAATCACCATTAAAGATAAACTCAATTTTAGACTAGGGGAGAGCTCTCTTATTGTGAATCCTAGTCACTAAGCTCCATTTATTCCAATTATAGATAAGAATAAGAAATTCCACAAGGACTGCCATCTGATTTAAAAGCATCATCATAAGGAAGAATACATGAATCACTACCTCTGGCTATTACTCATCCACCTAGATGTGTATATCCCCATTATTCCATGGAGGTCACTTTATATAAAACTCATAAAAAAATCAACCATTGTGCATCATTAATAGGTACAACCAATGCCACCTACTACACTACGAGTGGTGGTGTATCAAGTAAACCACCAATAGGTTCTATCTCTTGAACCCCCACATGTACTGATCTCCCATCATAGGGAGGATCATCCTCATCATCACACAATGGAATCTTGTTTTTATGTGTGAATTGATGAATCTTGAAATAAAACAAGTAGTACCATAGTGAATAGAGTATATATGGGGTACTAATTCAAGAAGGACAGGGAAAACACAACATGTTCTAGTATTATTCTTGTAACAATATTTTCCTTATAATAAATTTTTATATTCACCAAGTCAAAATTCATATTATTAGTGTCCTACTATATGGATACATAGATTTTCACACCAACAATGCAGTACATGGCTTGAATGCAGAATGTGAAACACTAAGAAATATTTCCACAATCCAAACTCACTAACTCGGTTCTATGGATATAACCGACTACTATGATATCAACCTATCAAGATGGATCCCACCATGTTTCAATACATGATTACTCCAATACCACCTCCAATATGCTAGGGGTTGCCGACCAGCACCGAGTGGGAATTTCCCACAAATTGGAGGCATTACATAACATACCTGAAACAACACAGTCATCTCCAAGACCACACATGGGTGAAATTTAAATCAACCAAAAGTAATGAATGAATAATTCTAGGATCCCACAAAAGAGTCTGAAAATGAACAAATAAATTTAGAAAATGTGTTAAAATGAAATCACAACCAAATCCTGTAATGATTCAAATTTTCTTATTGGGTGCGGAATAATATCAAATGTAAGCTATTGGTTACAACTTATATCATAAAATATCATGACATTATATGCCAAATATATTTACTTATATAACAACATTAAATGGGCCTTCGTGTGGATAAGGCATGTTACATGTAGGAAAATACGATACTGCGTTTAGTAAAATAATACAATTTACGAATCCCTTAAAATACTAAGCATGAAGCACCAAGTATTTGCATATCAATAATACATATCAAAATAAATGTAAAAAAGAAACACCTAGATATACTCAGAAAGAAACCACGCCACCTATTGGTCATTTCAAATTACCCACCAAAGGATTTCTCTTGAAGATATGATCATTATTCTAGAACCCAGTACATGAGATATGGTATCACCGAAGACACTCTTCAAAGTGCCTCATTGGCCCCATCAAATGAATTATCATTACTCTTAGAAATCCCTAATACTCAAATACGAGGCCACACCCAAAATAGATGGTATACAACAAGAATAGAACCTAGATCAACCCACTATAATGAGGATCATAATAAAATAATACTGAAAATCCTATTGATACAATATAGAAAGATGGAAGATCAATTCTATTATCATGGAGTTCACTCTTATTCAACAAACCCAGTATCGAGAAAACATATGATAGATGCTCACAATCTAGTGTCATAGAGGGACACCACAACTATATCTACAACTCAAACTCTAAATGATAACATAATCACGTGATTTTGATGTTATTACACACATTACCATTGATGGAAATGACTATGGGAGATCACCAAAACAAGAATAGTCCAAATTAAGAAAATGAATATCTATAATAACTTTGGAAACATGTACACATCTTGTAAATTTAGTATATAGTGTGTCCAACTGTACCCAAGTCTACCCATGTTTTAATACCTCACATGACATTTATGAATCATAATAAAATGCATATAGATGAATTACAGAGAATGTAGAGGCACCTGAATCTATATCATTGTTCCCTATATGTCTCCATGTACTAGCATGGCTATTCACTAACCCATATACAGGCAGCCATATTCATTTCCATGTTTCTAATATGCCTCTAATAGTTAAATTTTACCAAAATTATTGTACTTTATGATGTAAGCAACGAGTCTTCCTGGTTTTTATATGTGTCGGGTGATCATTAAAATTATCTTAAAACACTATCCACCCACGAGACAAACCCAGAAGGCATGTAATTTGGAAATACACATCATTTAATTCATGTTTCTTTAAAATCAATCGAGGTGACTTCTACACAGCCCTACACTTCTCCAGTGTGATCAACCTTGATGTAACATATAGATTGATGTACAAAAGATCATTTACCACATATATTAATGAAATAATGGACTTATATATACATGGAAATCATGTCATTGAGCCTCCATCACCATGAATGAAATAATATGAACATTTAAACTCCAAAATCATATATTATCGATCACCAATATTTTTATTAATTCATCAAACCTCGATCACACCATTGATCGTGATCCAAACATGTGGCATTGATCTGTTGAAATAAATAATAGGCCTGCAATGAACTAAAAACATGAATTTTATTAACCATGTTCCAAAATGAAATTACAAGGAAGAACACTTCAGGAAATGTGTAAGAAATACATATACCATAATATGTGAGAAATGAACCATGGAATATGTTCATTTATCCCTAATCCAATATTGTAGAAGAGGAAAAATGAAGGGAAATAAAATAGTTATGAACAATTATAATACTCCATAAATTCAAATATACTAAGGATTACTGTAATAATTTAGTTCATGGAATTTATAGATGTGTGTAAAGGATTAAGATACATAATATAGATAAAAAACCTCTGACAATGTGTTTGGGTTGATCAATGATGATGAATGGTTGTGTTTTCATTGTCGGCGAGAGATACAATCTCCAATGATGCAATGATCCAAGATCGGATCATAAAATATCATAATTCCCCCAAAACCAATTCAAATTTTCATTTGAACCTATAAGGGTTGAGGGAAAAAACCCAATGAATTCTTATAACCATATACATATATGAGAAATCACGTTTTGTGTACAAATAAACCAAACCAGAAAATTAATTAAATTATTTTCACCATTTTTTTTCGAAACGGTCCACATTAGAAATGATTACTTTAGACTGAGGTTATAACCTATGAAATTATATCAACGATTCCTTCATATTTATAATCTAGTCCATCATTCAAGTGTTATTAAAATTTGAGGGGTTCTTCAAGCATGTTCTACATAAAATATTAAATATATTTTAAACATTTACTTTTTTTACATTGGTATGTGGAATCATATATCATGTAATCACCTGGTCTAAAAAATAATCCGTATAACTTTAAACAATAATGTAGGGAAATTCTGAGTTATTAAATGAAGTTACAAAAAAATAATAATTAATACCCACCTAGTTTACTGAAACTATGTATCTTCATTACAAATACAGAAATGGGCCAATCCTCGATTTAAATTTCCTTAAAAGGTTATATAAATGACCATTTTCAAGAGATAATTGATCAAAAAGGATAATATCTCTATATATTACTCTCAATTATTTTACATCGAATATATGTTCTCCCTTAACAATATATAAATAATTCTACCAAAATGATCATCACACTTCACCACCCTTTATGAGTATATCAGAAAATCCTCAATATAGACTACTGAAATTTATATAGGAAATATCTAATGAAACTATTAATTATTTCCAATAATATTTTTGGATCTTTATTGAATCTAAATGTAATCAATATTAACTAATATTATCCGTACCTTTTGTGACTGAGAATATTGAGAATATCTTCGTTATTTAACATTAATTGGTGATATCTTGGTCGATGGTCCACCATATAGAATTACTAGGCCCTACATTATTGACGGAATTGGTCATCTATTCATTATAGAGGATATTTTTTAATTATCAAGATAATTTAGAGTTCACTATTTTCAATATAGATTCACATTAACCCATAATTATATTTGAAAAGTGGTATTGAAACACCTCATGGTGAAGCACATGGGAATATTAATCAATTATCCATATTCACATGTAACTACTAGTTTTGTAATTCTAAATAATGGTTGGAAAATATGTTAGTTGCACAGAATAATGGAATAGATCCATGTATAACATTGATTGAGATCTAAGAAAATTAGCCAGATAGAAGATATGAATATCCTCATGTAATATATCAATAGAACTCCCTATAATTCACATGTCATTAATCAGGCGTCTCTCCTTCATATGAAGAATGTGAGTCAGATATTTCATCTCAAAATCAATAATATACAAACATATATTTTTATTCTAAACAAGATTAATCCACCTCGTTAATAATATAAATAATCTAAGGATGAATAAATATTTGAAGATTGATAACCCTCTCATGAATCCTGATATTTTCATTTAATATAGACATCATTTCCATGCTCAATAAACATGAAATTTTTACTAAAGAAAGTATGGTAATGTTTTTTTGGAGGATTAGTCTACAAAACATGATTCATGAGGATTTATATACATGGGATACAAATATTTATCTATAATACATTCTAATAGATTTAACATCCCCCATGAATTGATGTAGCATTTTAAAATGTTTAGTTATATTTTTTATTTGAATGAATGTATATAACTAGATTCAAAAAGTACATTACAATTTTTTGAAAGAATAACATTTTTTATCTATTAAAATATAATTTTTGGGATCCTCCTCATCAGTAGTGGAAGTATATTACAATGAATTATCTCCTATACTTGTAGGTTATTATTATTCATTTTCTATAATAATTATTGGATTTGTACATTAGAGGCCTAATTCCCAGTTTTATTATAGTTTTAACAGAAAATGTAAAGATATTTATGGATGTGATCATTTATTCCTTATATCAAATTAATGGGTTTATTCTTGTATATTTGGATTTTATTAACTTTTTGTCTATTTTCCACACACTAGAACCAACTTCTAATTCACTTGAAATAGTTTTGAGGATGCTTCTTCTCTCACTTTTTACATATGGGAATATTTATTTTCTATTGTCCAGGGGAATTGTCTATTTATCCTCCAATATTTTCCACTACATATACTTTATAAATAATTATATATAAGTCCACTAGCTGACAAAATTATCATCTCTCCATAAAAAAACAAAAAATATATCTTTATATCTATTAATGTATCAAATATATAATGATTATATACAAGGATTTAATATATTAATGAATTAGTTTAGATTTTATTTGTTGTTGCTGATAATTTCATTGGACCATCATGTGCGTCTCATTATGTTTTCCTCATACAGTCTAGTAGCCTCATATTCCTTTTACATTAGTCCATAGACCATCATATCAATTTTATTATGAAGAGTTTGGGGAGAATATTTATTAATAAACAACTTCTAGAATCATTACAATTCAACTAAATTAGTTTTCAATGTGGACATCATGGTCTTAATCTATGTCCACTAATGATATGATTCATCATTCATGGAAGAAATGAACTGAAACAATTTTTCTATTAAGTGGAAGAAAAGTATAGATAATATAATTTAAATTTATATAATAAATTGGTCAATGATGAGGGGATGAAAATATCTATGATGGATTGGATTCCATTTTCACATAAAGGAGTCGACTGAAAAATTCAAATTTTTAAAAGTATAAGGGTGTTCCACATGATTCATGTTACTATTCATGACATGATTTAGATAATTATAGACTATAATGATTTTCTCAAATACTTATACAATAAAAATATTCATCTTACTACAGATATAATCTCATCTAAAATCAAATTTTTTCCTATAAATGAATTTCATATTCCCAACAAATAACAAAAATAAAGGAAATAATTTTTTTTGAAAATACTCAAACTAAATATAATGTTAAAAGTGGAACTACAAACATAGATGGAATAAAATATAAATAAAAGCTATATAATATATTATGGGTATCAATTATTCAATATGTTAAATCAACGGTAATTAATATATTTACTTCGCCAACTTAATAATATATTCATGTACATCATAATGGTTCATAATTTTTTTTAATCCCCAAATTGTATCCCATTATAGCATAAAACCCATTGTAAAAAAGGCATTGTTTTCATAAAACTAATTATTAATGTGTTAATAAACAATACACACATTTAGTGTTATTAACACTATGAAAAACTATTAAAGAGGTGCATTAACATATAGTATCTTGACATGGATTTAATTTTATGGAAACGAATCATCTTATACATCACCATGATTTATAGTTATTGACCAATAATTAAATTTATCCATAGTATTACCACTAATTTTTTCTCTTCATAATCCAATGAAATATTTTTAGCTTCCTCTATTACCAACTATAGTGTCCTATTACTTTTACACATAATTTAACATGATTTTTCTTTTTCAGAATTACATTATAAATACAAACAACAGATCAAAATGTCCGGATTACTTAAAATAAAATGCACACAAGAAGTTATTATGAAACGAAAATAAAATATAATTAATTTTATCTCAATAATGAGATCCAAAATCCATTTCAGATTCTAAAACCATATTGGAAAACATTTTGAACACATATGAAAAATTGGTCAGATAATAATACAAGGGAATAAAATAATATTTAAGCATTATATGAGTTAAAATTTAAAACATTATATAATAAAATAAAAGGATCAGGAATAATCATATTTTATAATAAAAAAAATAAAATTTGATCATAATATGATGGGAACATAGAATATTGGATAAAACATATAAAATCACATAGGAATTTTTCAGTGAAAACTAACAAGAAAACATCACCATGTAGAGAATATCCCATCACATATATGGTTCGATACCTAATCTCAAACATATCATATAATTATAAATAATAATTACCCAATAAATTTAAATTCTATATATTTTAATTGAGGATAACATGTAAATGATTTTTTTCCACAAATGGAAATGAAATGTAATGTGTAATCCTGACAACTGCATATGGGATGAAATGGGTAGGATAAAATTTTATCATATCAAAATAAATGGATATCACACATTTATTCTAAATAGAATGAAAAATTATATATTATAGATGTTCATATATTTAATTTATATAATAAGTCTCAAAATATTTTTTTATTTAAAAATCATCATCATAAATGGAAGATAATGGGGTATAGCTATGAACATTCCAAACATTGGAAAAAGAATCTACAAAAAACAATAAATAAATATTCAATATGGAATTTTAATTAAAAACATAGTTAAAAAACAATGGTTATCCAAAACAATCTATTAAATATAAAAGTTATTAATGAGAATAAAGAAGTCCAAATAGTGCTTCAAAATTGTATTATGGGACAACAAATTTCCACATAATGTGGATAGATTTTAAAGAACACATTTTAGGGATGAACATAAATCTTGTGTTACCCTATTAATGGAAAGGATAATAATATATTTATTTATGTATGTGATAGATATATAAATTTAATATAATTATTTACTATGAAAAAGGTAGATAATATGAATTATAGAGATAAATGTGATAACCTAATGAAAATAGGGGTTTTTTAGATATCCCAAAAATTGGGGTTTAAAATCATTCCAAAAATTCACTAAAAATATTGGATAATAAAATTAAAATAATTAATAACATAATTAAAATTCATTTCCTTGTATATTTTTTATATATAAAATTATAATGTTCAATAATAACCAATTAAATGAGATTTAAATTTTAATTTAATTATTCTAGGAAATCCTTTTTCCAGGTTCCAATGATGGATAACATGTGTATGTCTATTTATGTTCATATTAAATTGAACTAAAACACATGAACCGATATAAAACAATATTCATTCTCTTATTGAAATTAAAAATGTCTAAATAGTAATACATTAATTGAATTTAACGATGGTTTTGTAGCGGTGGTTCACAAAACTTCCACTAAACCTATTTGTAAAATGGTTTCGCGGCGGTTTATAATAAACCGCCCCAAAACCATCTATTTTTTACACTCTCGACCCTCCTCCTCCCCCCCCCCCCACCCCGACCGTGACCTTAATTCTCCACCCTACCCCCTGCGACCCCACGACCACATGACCCCCTTCTCCCGGCGACCCCCTTCTCCCGAAGATCCCCTTGGCGACCCCTAGGCAACCACCCGACGACCCCCGGTGACCCCCTTTCTCCTGTCGACCCCCACGACCCCCCATCTCCTGGTGACCCCACTTCTCCTAGAGGACAACTTCTCCCCCGCGACCCCCTGCATCCCCACAACACCATGACCCCACTTCTATGGGCGACCTCACAACCCCCTTCTCCAGGCGAGTTTACTAGGAGCAAGTATGTTTAGTATAATCTTTCAGGTCTATATTGAATTCATAGTTTTTGTCTTATATATGAATAAAACATATCTGTTCAATTTATCTTGGGTATATATAGTTTAGTTTAATTCAATCTAGTTTTGTTTAGATCAATTTGTATTGGTCTATATTGTTTTTTTTTCAATTTCTTGTTATTTAATATTTTTTAGTTAAACTAGTGTTTGGAAATATTTAATATATATGATTTGGTTCATTTCAATTCAATATTATAATTTTTTTTCATTTTATTCAGTTGAATTTGTCACAGTTAATTGAAATAAAATAAGATTTATATTATTTTCATAACTATTGTTACACTTTAATTCATTTATGTTTTGATTATATTCAGTTTGATGAAATTTAATTTTAATCTCCATAGGTTGGTTCATAATTTTTATTGTTTGTTTGATATCATTTTATTTAATTTGAAATGATGTGATACATTTTAATGTAGTGATTGTCAATATGAATATTTATAGGATATAAAATTAGACATTTTAAATGTTTTATGTTGGATTTATTTATTTTATATAAGGGTTTTTTTCAAAAAAAAATTGAATGATTCAACTGTAATGATTTAGGTTAAACTCATCCAAAGAAATAGTTTTTAATATAAAATGATTTTTGAAATTTTGAATTATTGGAATAAATTTATGCCATCAGTTTATATGAGTGGAGCATTAATGGTGTTAAAATTAGTAGTTTTAGTAAATACCCTTATAATTTATTGGTTACACCATGAAATAATATTACAAGAGATGGGTTTCTAAATTTTTTATTTCAAATGGTTTGAAGTAAGTTTGTACATGTTATAAATTTCTTTTTTATAAATTGTGTAAAGGTTAGGGTTGGTGGTTTTTAATATTTTTTAGATCATCTTATTACAAATATTTCATATATATTTCCTATTTTTGGACTTTCCATTGTATTTTAGTTTGGTAAAATAGGCCTGAGGGTAGAGAGAATATTGAATAATTAGATTTAGATCTATTGTTTTGGATCAATACATGTCAATCTAGTTTTTGGGGTTTCATTTTTACTAAATTAATTTTTATTTATTTTTTATTGGTTTAGTTTTGTATGGGTCAATTTTGTTCACTTCGGTTAAATTCAACTAATTTTTTTTTCAATTATAATTATGTTGGATTTGGAATGTTAAATATCGTTCGAGTTATTTCTTTTGCATCTATTTTTATCCAGTCTTGAATTATTTAGATATATTCAATGAGTCTATCATGTCTTCAGTTCTATATTATTTTTTTAAATTAGATTTGTTTCCTTTCAATATGGTTTAATTAAATTAATGTTCAATAATTTTAAATCTAATCGATGTAGAAGACATTTTATTGTAAGCGTATATGATAGAAACCAGAGTGTGGGGGTGAATTTCTATTTAAAAATCTACTCTAAGATAAAACCCAAGACACTGTTGTTAATGTAATCAGACTCAAAGATTGTCTAATGATTAGAGTATATGTATCAGTATTATAAATAATCCAATAAATTAGAGTTACAGAACATAATTACAAACAATGTGATTAAGAAAATATTAAAAATTTAGAAACATAAACAATCTTATATAAATTTCACATAGGAATATAATACTTGTTAGAACTAGTAAAATGAAACCTATGCATAATAAATCTATTAATTCAAGTTGGAAATGATCAGGTTGGTTATGGAAATAATTATTTGGGGAAAGGTGAGTCTTTATTGGTTTCTAAAGGATTTTTTCAATTTTTTATAGACATAGTTTCTCCGTATGTTTATGATGATAAAAATACTTTTGATTCTATATATGTGTGCTCTAGGGTTGTATAGGCATTTTACGATTTAGTTCTGGGGTTTTCAAGGAAAAAAGTGGAGGATGGTGTTTGGTAAAAGAGGGGATCTCTTTTTTCCATTTGTTGTCATATGGGTAATAGGAATTGATTCCTTGGGATGAGAGATGTGTTATCATGGTTGATGGGTTATTTTGTGAAGTATTTTTATGGGCTGTTAATGTTTTAATTTAGGGACGGGTATTCCCATCTTTCTTATTCATTGTCGAATGATTTGATTTATTATTATCAAATCGACGATTGTTTTGGTTCCCAACTACTTGTTGTAGTTTTTATATACCCTATTTAGTGTATCACACTGTGGTAGCTTATGATTGACCATTTAATACCATGATTATGAAATTGATAATGTAATGGACATTGAACTCATCGGATGAGTATTTATGTTGGTTTGTGGGATAATGGAAACTTTTGGATGATTGGATTAATTCCATGAGGAGCATTTGATTGAAATCAAAGAATTGTACCAGAAAATAATAAATCCAACTGGATCTAATGAACTAAATTGATTAAATATGAATTATTATTGAATTTAACATATGAGTGGATAACAATATATATTCAATATTTTAAAATGATTAATGGTGTTGAATCATGAAACATAGGTTCATGGATTTAACTACACCATAGCACAAAAACTTGAGAATATTCTCCTCAAATAAGTACAATAATATTATTCATACTTTATGATCAATGGATTGTCTTTATTATATTAGTTTTCTGCAATCATACACTATCGTATATATGAATCAATTTCTCTATTTAGTAGTAAATGTGTGTTTTATTTTTTTTTCAAATTGTGAAGGCACATTGTGATATACATATATAAAAGCTATATCACATTACTGAGGAACACACCTGAGTTTGTTAAGGGTTTGAAGGAGTTTTTAGAATTTTCAATTTCTAATCGATCCATTGAAGGGAGAATAATTATTCCATGTCCTAAATGTAAATTTAAAATATGGTTGAAGAGAGATGAAGTTTATGAACATTTATTACTGAATTAATTCCATAATCAATATTTATGTTGGATTTGGCATGGATAATTGAACATTATAGAAAGATTGAGCACTGATGTTAATCCATAGAATGATGTCTCAACTTCGTCGACAAAAGAAAATGAAATGAAAAACCTCCTAATTGATGCATTGGGAACTGTAAGACACCACTCTCAACAACAAAACATAACAGAAAAACTAGATGACGGTGCTACAAATTGCAATGTGACAAGTGATGTTTTGGAGACAGTAACACAACCAGATCAAGATTGTAACATATCATTGGATCCTCCTCTTGATTATGTGGAGCCTAATGTAAGAGAAAACATCACTGAGGAAAATTCGTATCAAGATTTAGTTGATGATGTAAATCAAGAGTTGTATAGTGTGTGTTTTAAATATTCAAATCTTTCTTTTATGCTAAATTTGTACCATATAAAATGTCTATGTGGAATTACAAATAAGGAAATATCCATGATTTTGAAATTGATTCGTGATGCATCTCCTGATGCAAAAATCCCTGAGTCTTTTTATGAAATGAAAAAAATTGTTAACAGACTTGGTCTGAATTATACAAAAATAAGTGTGTTTCCTAATGATTTTATGCTTTATTGGGGAGAATATTCATGTTGACAGAATTGAAAAAAATGTTCTTCTTCAAGATGGAAGTCAAAGGGTGATGTTGGAAGATTGAATAAACATAATTTCAGGGAGAAGAAGAAAAGTAACACACCTGTGATGGTTTTGCATTACTTTCCTTTGAATCCTCGATTAAAATGATTATTCATGTCATTGAAAACTGCCGAACACAAGAAGTGGAATTCTGTACATAATAACAATGTTGGGTTAATGAGACATCCACAAGATTGACAATCGTGGAAGACGTTTGATACATTTCATCCATATTTATCAGCTAATCCTAGGAATGTTCGATTGGGATTGGTTGTCGATAGGTTCAACCTATTTGGGACTTTGAGTACCAGTTATAGAATTTGGCTAGTAGCTTTGAACCCTTACAATCTGTCTCCATGAATGTGTATGCAACAAACATATTTTATCATTTCAATGATTATTCCATGAAAGCATATGACTAGAAATTATAGTGATGTATACATGCATCTTTTGATTGATGAATTGTAGGATTTATAGAGCAACAACGTTGAGATATTTGACACTTCTTCTAAAACATTGTTCAAAATGGTTAATGCTTTAATGTGGATCATTAGTGACTTCTCTAGGCTTGGAAATTTTTCTAGTTGGATCACTTATAAGAGTTTGGCTTGTCCCATTTGTTACTATGATTTTGAGCCCAAATGGATTCCTCATAATATAAAATGGTGATTCTTGTGCCATTGAATATTTTTGATGCATCTGGTAGATTTCAGCTGAACAGATAAAAATTTAATAGTTTCATTGATCATAGAACACCTCCAATGTTTTTAACTGGTTCTAAAATATTAAAACAACTTGATAATGAAGAATCAAAATTTGGTAAGGTTCATCATTTGTATGGTAGTAGAAAACGGGTCCAAAGTGCATCGTCAAGTGAAAACAGAACACAATAATTGAAAAAAATAATATTATTCAAACTTCCATATTGGGAATTTATTTTTTTTTGCAGCATAATCTTGAAGTGAAGCATATTATGAAGAATGCCTATGAAAATTTTATATTAACATTACTTAATGAGCATGAAAAGTCGAAGGATCATCTCAATGCTCAAAAATACTTACAAGTAATGAACATAAAACGTGATCTCTAGCCAGATGAGAATGAAAAGTATGCTCTGAAAATTTTTCAACGAATAATAAGGATAATGATACATTCCATAAAATTTTAAGGAATGTGAATGTATCTGATGGGTATTCGAGTAATATCTCGAGGTGTGTTGACTTGAAAAATCATAAGTTACATGGATTGAAAAGTCAAGATTCACATATTTTGTTATAACAGTTAATACCATTGACATTGTGTACATTATAACCTAAAACGTTATTACTGTTGTACTCCAATTATACACATTTTTCAGGAAATTATGTGAGAAATATCTACATCTATTTCAACTTGACAACCTCTAGGAGTGGTTTTTTTGACCCTTTTTGCAATGGAGATGATCTTTCCTCCGTTTTTTACTGTCAGGATGCATTTTGCTATGCATTTGTACAAGGAAGCTAAATTAGGAGGCCTCGTTCATTATATATGGATGTATTCAATTGATTGGTTTTTTATTTATATGTTTTTCATATAAGTAAACAATTTTTGGCTTTTAAATAAATCCATAATAATTATTATTTTATTTCACAGATATCTTGGGAATTTGAAAGCATACGTGGGAAATAATACTCAACTAAAAGGCTCTATTGTTGAAGGATATTTGGATGAGGAGTTTCTTACGATTTTTTCTAGATACTTGGATGATTTTGAGACAATATTTAATCTATTTGGACGTGTTGGAAACATATCGACTCAATCTAAAATACATCAGAATTTAAAAATAATTTTTGTTGTTGACTGATCTGTTGGGACGACCTCAAATGTGACACTGAAAAAATTGGAATTATTACAGGCCCATAGATATGTGCTGCTGATTAATGAAATTACAGAATCATTTATGGAAGATTTGAGGATACAAACAAAGATATAAATGAGAGGATGATCGTGAAATGAGAAAGATATAATGAAGGCTACAAATAAAGGGCTTGTAGAATGGTTTTCATGACATGTAAGATCATAAATATTTCAATAAGTATGAATATTAGTTTGACACATTCATTTTTCAAATCTAATAAATTATATTTATTTTTTAAAATTATGAATATAGATTCTCGATTAGTGTTGTCAGAAGATTTGATGTTTCTTGCTAGAGGTCCTATAAAAAAGTTATAATGTTCGACGCTTATAATGTAAATGGCTTTAGATATCATACAGTCGATCAAGAAGTGTGTTTGAAAACACAGAATAGTGTATATTTAATTTGCTGAAGTGGTATACTATTGAATGCTACTTGATATTATTTAATTAAACTACCACGGGCATTTTTTAGTTGTTTTATTCAAAAGCAATTGGGTTGATATTATCAATGGTGTTAAAAGAGATTCCTTGCAATGTACTTTAGTGAAATTTTCTCGCTTGATGGATGTTTGTGATCGTGAACTCAAGGATCCATATATCATATCATCAGAAGAAAAAATTGTATATTATCTAAATGATGTTATGGATGAAGGGTGGAGTGTAGTAGCTCACATAATACAAATAGATTTCTATGATATGGGTGATGAAGTGGAAGATTTGACCTCTAAAATTGAATCTCATCAACTACAAGAAGCAGAATTTTTTTCCATCATGATATTGATAATATTAGTCTAGAAAGGATGAATGAATTGGATAAATTAATGGAGTAGGAAACCAACATGATTGAAGGGGAAAACTATTTTATGTATAGTTATTTATTCATTCAGAGACCACTTATTTAATTTTTGATGTCATTCATTATCATTTATATATATATATATATTTTGTTATCACTGGGAATCTATTATAATATTTTTTTTCTACATATTTTTTTTTGAAATATTTATTCTGAACGTAATTTTATTTGATTAAATGACTGGAATTTCAAGTAGGAAGCGATACAATATTTCATCCACTATTGCGACATATTATTATCCATCTGTCTCCCTTCCCACGATATCTGATCCACCAGCTGCATACACCCCTACATCATCTTCTTGTGAACCATCTCTCACTCCCTCTATGGGTGTCCCATTATAGGTTGAGTCATCGAATCTCCCTTCATGATCCTCAGTAGTGGGGTGGCATCACTCCACTTCTAGTTCATCACATGCATACTAGAGGGTCACTATCATAGGTACAAATTTTAATATAAATATATTTATTGCATTTTGTTTATACTAATTATTTGCTCATTGAAGATGAAAAAATTCTTCACTGGATAAAAAAAATAAAAACTTCAGATGTTTGGAATATGAATGGTGAGAAGATATTCATTCCATTTGATTCATTTGGGGTCCCTACGGATGACGTTGTGGGGTTACATGGATAGATTCTAGGTCAACTGGCAGTGGATCCCACCTCCCCAATTATTTCTTATGATGATTGAAGATATATTACTCCATGTTGTAAAAATGATGTTTTTGATTCCCACATAAAGGTAATTTTAATACATTATGGTTTAATTGAATATCATGTTACAAATATGTTCAAAATGAATTTCTGTATATAGATTTTCTTCCACTTTACAGTTGCTGATGTGATAGAACAAAAGTGGACATTGAAAAATATTTGTAAGAAATAGAAATAATTCAATTAGGGATTGTGGTACGATGTCACCAATTATTTATTGACCATGAAAAAAATGTATGAGAAGCTACCGAGTGGGTTACCGAAAGAACATTTGAATGTTTTTATTGACAAAAATCATGATGATAAGCAGAAGGTATTGAAATATATATTATTATATTATACTCATTTACATTTTTACATGTATATGAATATGAGATGGCATTGAATACATTACTGTTAAATTGAATTTTACATATTTCAGGATCTCTCAAGACAGAATGCATCAAACCGGGATAACCAAGTCACCCCTCACACTGCATGGGTGAAAAATATTTTCTAGAAGTTGAAGGACTCTGGTAATCTTTTCATTTATTTAAATATTTATAAGGAAATATTTTATTTTTAATATATTTAATTGTTGATTTATCTTTTCTTAATGTAGTAATAGAGATTATGACATGAAGCATCCCGAACTGAAGTGTGGTTGGATGTTCAAAAAAATCATATGGATGTATTGTTAATGAGACTGCAAAAGAAGTTGGGGTGTGAAATAAATTTTATATAATAATAACTTATTATTAGTTTTTATTGTGTTAATATATATTTATATTTGATTTATAGGTAACAATTAATGAACTATGGGATTCCAATCCTGGGTAGTCCTACTCAGTCTCCTAGGATGACCCTTTTGCTAAAGTCCATGGGATAGAGCATCCTGGTAGAGTGTGCAGGATGGGTTTCAGACCAGTACCATATAAGGTCTTTGGAAAGCCACCAGGGATTCTAGCTGCATCCACTCCTGGTTATAGTCAGTCCATACCTGAAGATGATCAATGGGAGATTTATTCTCTATAAACCACAGTTCTAGACCATGGGGCTCAGATATCCGCTATGAAGAAAGCAATGAATGATATATACTAGCAGATGAGTAGATATGCCCTCGGTGGTAGTGGATCAACTGGCGGTAATAAGGTAAATTACAAAATATCATAATCATTTAAATTTCATACTTTTATTGGTTTTAAGTTTAAATATAATTATGAAATAGTATTTATTTTTCAATATAATGTTCTTCCAGGTGATAGAAGGAAGTGGAGATGGAGGTGGAGAGGGTGACGATACATGTTCTACATCGGGCCATGAGTAGTTGTTTTGTTGATGTGTTGGAAAAATATGGGAACAATTGGTTGGTATAAGTATCAAGTGTGGCACATAGGTACCATCAATAATTTTTATGACCTATCATTTTCATGATTTCTCATGTTTTTTATCCATTTTATTGAGTTATAATGTTTCCTTTCATGTCTTGATTTCTTAAGTGTGGTATGCACCACATATATCGAATCGTTATTATGATGATTCATTTTTTGTGATTCATTTATTATGAGTAATTTTTTCTATAGAATTTTAGGACTGAAAGGGACTATGAATTTATGCATTTAGAGTATGGATCTATGTTTTTTATAGAGTGTTTGACTCACATTACGAGATTTTAGGTTTTGTGCATATTTGACATATGGATGATCCATCTATGGTGAAATATTCCAGACACAAGACTTACATCACTAGAATATATGACCTGCTCAACACATGTAGGCTATATATTAGGGCCAAAAATTAGTATAATTTTATAAAGTGAGACCAATATGTGAGGAACATAGTTTTGGACCTTCTATAGTGAGAGGTAGTATTTTGGTAGCTTCCACTTTAGTATCTAATTTATTTGATATAGGTGCTTCTCATTCCATCATATTTGTGCGTGTTGTGGAGATCCTTGGGCTCGACATTCAGTTTTCCTATGAAGTGATGACCCTCAAAACATTGTTGGATATTTCATTAGAAAATTTATGTTACTTTAGGGAGTGGACCTTGATATAAGTGTGTGTCACCTCGTATGGGACCTCTTTTTCTACGAGATGATGGTTTTGACATCGTTCATGGGATGAAATGGTTGTTCCCCTACATTGCTTACATTGATTGGTATCACCAAAGGATTTCATTAAAATCACTATAGAGTGGGTTTCTATTTACAAGGGTGAATTGGATGTATGAGAAAGATGATATGGACTCGAGCATCATGGGTTGGGTGTTATGATTGACTGAATTACTTGATTATATCTGGAGCATAATGAAGGCATTGGAAAAATTTACATGCCAATAAGGCTCATAGAATCTAAAGCCAATCATGGGAATTCATATTGTAGAGTTACCAAAAAATTCATTTCCCACGTTCTCATAATAGTGGTAGATTCAAGATGATGTTGAATAATTAATTATGATACAGTCACATAAAATTAACATTGTAACAGAAGTGCATACATGGGTTTATGTTTGTAGTTTCCCTTTGTCAATTTTTTATTTATATTACTAATGGATGTGCTTTCTTCTTATACATGGAATATCTTTTTATACTCTATATATATTTATCTAATTTTATTTTTTCCAATATACATATTCATATATGTTCTTATTTTCTAGTATACATTACTATTTTTCATTTATATGGAATGTAATTGTGACATCACTACTATATGCATTATTTTTCAACAATGAATTACGAGTACTCACTTTTATAGAATATAATTCCATTATTGTATGCACTTATTTTCAATGAATTAATTTTTTTAAAAATTCAAATTATTTTTATGTGAACGTGTAGTTGATTGATCGTTTCATTTTAATTCACAGGTTGGTAGTAGTTCATTATAACCTAGTGTTTAGGGAAACAAAATAAAGTGTCAAATCAGATGTTCATTAAGGATAAACACAAAAGATATCTATTGACAATGATATAAAAGCATATGATAAGAATAATGATATAAGAGAATGACTATAAATTATGAATATAAAACACAATTCATCATATATTAAAAGTGTGATGTTTGTTGATATGAATTGTTATGTCAGGGTTGGAATATGTATTAATGGAATAGGTTGAACCTAGGTTTTGAATTGTTTTCATGAAATATGAAAGACATGTTTGTTTATAATTTTTTTAAAGGTCTAATGGCCATTTGATATGTTTATCTGCATTCCTTGACTGAAAGATGCACTTGATTATGCTTAGTTAAGCATATCATTTCATACTGTCTAGTATGCATTCTGTTAGACTATTCGTATTCTTAGAGTGGTTTGTTTTTTAGGGAACTGGTGCAAGGGATGCAGAGATGTTATATTTTCCCGAATCATCTTTTAGCAATATTTTTAACCGCAGCTAAATGAAACTGGTTAAATTTGTAGTGGCAATTTTTACAGCCGCTAAATATAGATATTTTTCTCATAGCGGCGGTTTTAACCACCACTATAGTGTCCCACCATCCGTGTGTACTCCGTGGAGGTTTTTATTATATTAGAGACACTTTTCTAGTGAGGGGTGTTTATTATTCGTGGCGGTTTAACAACCGTAAACAAAAGAGATCCACTGACCGTAAAATCGCCGCTAAAAAATCCAGAACCACTGCGAAATGAGGCAACTACAACGATTTATTTAAATTGATGCAAAATGGAAATAATAATAGATAATATTTTTCTGACGTGCAACTTAGAGGTGGTTTCCTAAAACAATCTATAGTAGGTTTTTTTTCCGGTAGTGAAAATTTAATAGTTTGTTCTGAAGTTTGGATGACTCATCTCATAAAATGGTAACATTGTATTGTAAGTTTGTTCAGTTGTTTTACTCACCACAAGAAACTAGTTTCATTTAATTTAATATTACATCTAGAGAATAATTATATAATATTTAATTATTTATAATATAATTATTATTATCTTTTTCATCACTAATAATTTTTATGGACAGTGTTGAAGGGGGTCGAATAATTTGATTTACATTTTTCATGGAGGTGGTGTACCAACTATACTGTAAATAAATTTCATTATAAATTCTAAATATGTGAGGGTAGAATATGTATATTACATGGTCATGATGACATATAATTTTATTTATTAAAATAATTTTATTATTTTTAGGTGGATGTAAATCATTACGGTGTGGTAGAAGTAGGATAAAATTGAAATTGGTTAGTCCTATATTTTTCCTTTTCCATTGGTTTCCTATTTTTATGATTCCCCTTAATACTCCATTAAATTAAAATTGTTGAAACCAGAAGAAATAAGATATACAAAATAAGATATGGAATACTATTTCATAGAAATATGGTACACTACAATTCAATGATGATGTGAGGAGAATGTGTTGTGATTGGTGGTATTTGAAACGGAAGAAGAGATGTGTTTCAAAATATTTTAATCAACTCATTATTATGTTGGATCAGGAAAACAATTGTTGATGAGTCTTATGAACATATATAACAAATTATTCATGTACGTTCAACTTAATGGGGTTTTACAACATCCACGATTAATAAATTTAAGTATCGTGCACATAACATTATTTATTGTATTTTCGCATATTTCAGTAATCAAAAATATTCAAAAATTTTAGAATAAAAATCACCAAAATAAATTTGTGACATCTAGATTCCAAAAAAAACCCTTTTTGGAAAGTAATTTTCATAATATGTTAATTTTATTTTTATATAACAACCTTATTATTGAAAAAATACCAATTTTAATATTATTCTCATTTTTAGACCATTTAAAAAATTTATTATTCCCTTATAATATTATATCATATATATAATAAAAGTTATAATTAATTTGTAAAAAGAATTCATAAAGATAAAAAAATTTAAAAATATATTTTTTTATTAAAAAGAAAATATTTCATATATGTTTTATGAAAAAATAAACACATATTTTATAATGTAGAACAATATTTTACATATTTCATGATATAAATATGTCATATTCTAATTTTATAGGGACGCTATTTATTATTTTACATTTACATATGTAATTTTAATATTTGAATTGTCATTATAAAATTAATTATTATTAGCACAATATTTTAAATGTTTATATTATTATTCATATGATAATATTAATATTCTAATGATCATATTTGGAATGGTTATATGGGTTCCCTTAATGATATATATACCTTATATTTTAGTCATTATTCATTAAAATATATTTTATCTCAAGGATTTATCAATATATTTAAAATTCAAAATTTTTATTACATTACACACATTCTTCTTAATTTATAAAGTGGTTTTCATGAGTGTAATTATACTAGTTGATCGATCATATCCAAATCTTTCTATAATTTTTTTGGTATTTTTTACATTGATTCCAATTGTAATAATTTCAGTCCTTATGATAATATTTATACATTATATTTAATTATTAAATTAATAAAACAAAATATATTTGGTTTATCTGGTTTTCTGTGTTCAATATATAATATTATGTTACTAAATATGGAAAATTTATCTACAAAATTGATAAATTCAACGTATAAAATTTTTCATCATTACAAATGCCCATAATTTTTACACTCTAAAATAAACCAACTCATCAGTACTCTACTAGTTAAAGATGTATATTATGTGAACCACCCCATGACAACATTAATTAGGCATTTTTTCTCTGACTAAAGATGAGTTTTCATGCCCTACAACATGGGATGCATTAGACTATTTATAATTTAAAATAACATATACATCCAAATATAATATTATAATAAATTTCATATAATAAATCAAAATAAAATATTTCTTGTATGTGACTATTATTAATGATCATCAAATTTAAATTATATAATATTAAATGGGATAAATAATATCCTATTATCATAAAGATTAAATTAAATATAACGCAGCTATATTTCAAGGAATCCTCTCTGATGCACCACCCTATTAATAAATGATAACTATGACTTTCTTGTTCAGGATACACTAACTTCCAAATCCTGAAAAAGTATGGCCACAAATATTTCCATCAAAATTTATATCATTGTCGTAAGGCATGAAATGTATAGAAAAAAACCCCCACTTGGATTACTGTGTACATATATTATTGAAAACCACCAAAAAACATATGATATATAGAAATTCTAGTAAAATATTATAGAAAATGAATATTTAACAAAAATATTACAATAATGATAAGTTCCTATACATATAGGTGATATCACCTCCACACAACATTAATATTTATGAACATATCCTAAAAGACATCCAATGAATTAGAATAAACAGAAATTTCATAGACTATCACACCACATAATAAATTTTGAATTCCTTATTATATATTATTTTAAATGGAAGAGGGAGTTGTAAAATCCAATTTATCACCCAAGTTCAATGTAAGAGATAATTTACAAAGATGGATAATATGACTCCATGTATCAAGGAAAACTGTTTAGAAGATGTATATGAATTAATAAATATATTATTCAACAAGTGGACTAATCCTTACTGTAACCATGTAATAAATTCATTGATACCATGAATACTACCACCTAATGAATATTATAGATATCCAAGTATTTAAATTCATGTAATAGATCCATTAAATTAAAAATGGATACCAATGTTATATGTCCAAAAAAATATGTGGGTGAATCAATATTGGTGTATTATTTTCCCAACTAAAAAATTATCACATGTTACATCCCACATGATTATGGAATTTATTCAAATACCTCAAATTATTTCTGTGAGGAATGTTTTCAATTCATATGATTTCTGTAAATACAAAAACAAAATAACCCCAAAGATTTCAATAAATTCAACCTCTATAAGGGGACTACATGAAAATTGTATGGGGGTCTTCATCCCAATAACTAAAATTAATATTTTTTTATTACATAATGCTCAATAATGTGTACAAATATATGTCAGTTTCACTTCATAAAAAATATGATCTTCTTTCTCAAATAGTAATGAAGTCAAAAATCTACCAAGCCAACATCAATTCTAGAAATATCACAATGCCATGTGCTATGATTTTTCCTCTTATTCTTCATCTGTTTTGTATATCAGATACAATTGAGCAATGTTCTCTCTGCATTTATATTCCCCTTTTTAATTATAATAACACTAGATCCCCACTTCCTTCATCAATACATAAGATCTATAATATGTTGTTGTACTGATTTTCTACATCTCTCTCTCATGAGGATATAATTTTCAAAAATAAAAAGTATATATTCATTTAGTTTTTATTAATTTTATTTATATAAATATTTAATATAAAATTTGAATATGTCCCTTTGAATATTCATTAATTTTGGTATTCTTGTACGTAATGTATTAGAATTTTGAACTAATTATAATCAATCGAAAGCCTCATTCATCTATTCAAATAAATATGGATAATGAAACAATTATTTTAATATTATCCTTATGATATATATAAATATCATGTTTTATTATAATTTTAATTAATTCTATAAAATAATCATTAATATTTTCTTATATTCAAATATTTTATTTAACTATGATTTTGTGTGAGTATAAAATAGAGAAACATTATGTGACCATGATTTCCCCATGATCCATCAAATCCCACAACTAGTTCTTATAGATTGATATTTGATTGAATCATGATCCTTAGGAAGTAAATTTTATTACCAGGTTTGATAGTATTGATACCTTTTTTTTAATAATTTTCATCTTCATATAATTAAACAATGAAACTCATTTTTTATCTAGATGAATCCTTAAAAAATTTATTAATTTTTGACACTTATGTTTATTTTTTTTGGTCCATATATTTTAGTAAATTTAATTTCATAGTATTTGATCAATGTATTATAGTGAATGAAAACTCATAATGATTTTTATAATTAATATATATGATATCTATTAATGATTTAAACTCACGGAATATCCATTTTCCAACCTCATATCAATGCCATAAGATCTTCATAAATTATTTTTATCATAATTCAATAAAATACTGAAATTCTATTATCATCCAGGTCATTTTATGATATCTTATGATGAATAAATACATTTAAATAAGAAATTTATATGATTGACACAAAAATTGGCAATAACTAGGAATATGATTACATACAGTGACATTTATGTTTTTCTAGTTTTAAAAGAATAATTCTAGAAAAATAAAGATGAATCCAAATCTCATAAAGCCAACTCTATGATTTTTTAAACACATCAGAACACCACATCACATTTAAAAACTATTTCTGAATGAGTTTCTTCATTATCAAACACAAAAATATTTTTCCATGAATATTATCTCAAAAATCCTCATACTTTTCATTACATTTACAATGATTATTTTGTACCTATATATCATTAAATAAATTTACAATATTAAGTTAGTCAATTTGGAATATTTTTCCACACTATTTGATTTTGTTATTATTAATGATATAATTACTTATTCTACATTGAGAAACACTTGATTATACTTCAACAGATTCAATAAACATATTCCAATCACTATATTTATTTATACAAATAGGATCACTAGTGAAATGACATTGAGATAACCTTTTTCATATTCTATAATTTTACAATTCCCTAAAATATCAAATTCTTGAATATCTTATATAGCCCAAAACTATGGAAATAGTTTAGGATGATGCCTTTAAATATTGATAGTTTATGATTTAATATGATGAAAACTATAACTATTTTTATAATCCCATGTTAAATTATAACTACGAAGAGTGGATCTATATAACTCATTGAGAAACATTTTCTTTAAAGTGAAAAATTCATATATCTAGTAGTCTCCTACAATCTAGAATTCTGACCAACATGGATGGAAATAACCTCCACCACCCAAATTCATGTTGACCCATGTTATCAATCCTCTTAATACATGAATGTCCCTCAACATTCAATGTTCATGGATTCTTGGTGAACATTGGACATTAATTATGACATGGATTTCTTGTGTGGTTTCATGGACATTTCTACCATGGATAATCATGTGATGGAAAAATTTTCTCCTTAACCATAATGATTCATTTTTAAACTAATAAAATTTATTCCATTGATAAGGAAAATTAATCCAAGTAACCTCTTTTCTACATTTCAAAGTCATCCATATATAAAAATAATTATTTTAATTTTTTTAACATCTCAAATAGTCCAAAAAATATTATTAAAATATATTTCCAAATATATAAATTAAATAACAGAAAATATTTTTTATTCAAATATGAAATTAAAATAATCATAAAATACCATATTCCATGATGTTACCTCTAATATGGTTCAAAAAATATAAAATAATTAATTAATTAGAAACATATTATCCATCACATTATCATTGGTTTCCCTATTTTTTCCTTTCCAATTTTCTTATATATATTTCTTACTTAAAATACATTTACATATGTAATTTTTTTTATAAAAAATTTATTTATCATTCACTTATTTGGTGTTTTTTAATTTTCTAATGCTATAAAATACTACATCAATATGATCTATGCTTATCATATCTAATATTTTTTCAAAGACTAATATTAGTTTCCTTTTTCTACATAATTTTATTTAAAAAATATATAAGGAAGGGAATGGAAAAACAAAAAAAAACATATTCAATTTTCAATAATTTAACATATTCAATGTATATGTGAGCAATGACCAGTGTTCAAAAAAAGGATTGGTGGTAGAAAAAATTAATTCCAAAAAATTATTATTTTGGTATTATATCATACTATTAACCACAACTCTGTCATAGGATACCAATATGTATTCTAGTTAGAACAAAACAATTCTAAAAAATTATTTTATGCCATCTAAGATAATATCTTTGTAGACTTCACTACTATTAATACATAACTTAATAACATCCATTTACACAAATAATATTTTTAAATCAACCATGTTATCCCCATAAATTTTATTAATTTATTACCATTGGTTAAATTAAACCACATAATTTTATGTAAAATAAATGAAATCCTAGGCTGATAGAATTAACATTCAAACCTACTAAATAACTAAATATAAAGTAACTTTAAAAATAATAGATATATATATGAATGGTATGGAGCTAGATTCGTCTCATGTTAAACTCAACCTCAATGGATTATCTCCATATCTAATTCATTATGTTATATTTTTTTTATATATTATTATGCATTTTAATTGATTCATTAGTCATAAATAATGTATTATTTTTGTCTATAAAATTTATAATATATTATATCAAATTATTTATTCTAAATATTAGGACTAGAGACACCTTTATTATCAAACGTGGTTAGAAAAATATAACACATATGGTAAGGGAATATGGTGGAACCTCCTTGATCGTAATTGTGATAAGTTCAGGTGATAATTCTTTCTCAACAAGTATTTAGTCATAAAATATTTTCATATTTCTAGATGGAATCATAATACATAGACAATGATTTTTTAAATAGGATTTTCATCTAGAATCATGGTTACTTTTCTTCATTTTTTATATTTGGTATTTTTAATCAAAATCAATCATGGAATATAAATGACCATGTGTTATATTGATATTCATCATGAATTCATGTAGGGATTGAGTGATAGTTATAATATATTTTGATACGATTATCTTTTTCAAAAAAATCTAATAAACTACCAAAATATTACTTATATAATCAATAGTTATAAAAATCATAAAATATTTGTGATCTTGTATTGTATCATTTTTTTTTATTTAGGATTAGTTTTTCTTGTGGTTACTCCATCCATTTTAATTCTCCAATTTTTATGGTCTGGTGTAAAATCAAACCCATCATAATTGACCTGAGTTGAGAAAGAATTACTATAAGGATTTATGTGACATCCCCAAGACACAAAAGGATGGAAATAAATTCCAAAGGATCCAATTTTATTGGGCTATTATTTTCCAATTTTATTCTAATGTAATAAAACAAAAAATGCCATTAAAATTTAACACTACTTGATTTATTACAAAAACTAAAAATACCTCATACAAATACCATTGATATCAAAAAAAAATTACAAAAATTACAATATTAGAATAATAATGATAGAATAGTACACAACTGAGGAATAATAACTCAAAGCCTCCATGATTTTCTATGCTCCAAATCCAAAAAATTACCCAATTTTCAGGATACACAACTAATGAATTATTATACATTTTATTTTCTTGTGTCTCAATTATTGATATCTAAAAAATACTCAATGTAAAAAATAAAGGATGATTAATGAAACAATATTTGATTTCCTCATACTACTTCTCTACTCATGCCACTAGGATCAATCATGTTATCACATATATATAAATCAATTGAAAATATATTATATCAAATCCATGAAATTTGACCCCAAAACAGTTCTCAATACTCAAATACTGTCCAAAAAACTGACCAAAAAATTTATTATATCCATTTCATCATTAAATTATCTTTATGAATTCCATATTAAATAGCCACACACACTCGGAAACATGTCTACACAGGCTTGTTGTTACTATTAATGGTATATATTCATGTCAATAACTCATCCCCTTTGAGGGTGGTGCATTCATTACCACTATACATCCCATTTAATCTGTGAATATCCATTTAAGTCCACCACATACTAGTTCATACTTTTACAAACAAATCCAATAATTTCAATAGAACCTCTCCCATATTGAAATCCATTATAACAAACCATTTAAAAAAACTAACTTTTTATTGAATAAACATTTCCAATAGCCATTACAATAAAATGAAAAATTTATTTAAAAATGTTTACATAAAATAATTATACTAAAAAGTAATTTTTTATTGAAAACCATTTTACATGAATCAAAATAAAAAATCAGTTTAAAAATAATTATTAAAATATCTAGTTACAATTTTAATCTTCCTCTAAAACAAAAAAAAGGAGCACTACTCCCAAAAAATCAACAAAAGTGGTTTTTGAAAAAAAATCACAAAAAATCACCGTGACATTCACTCAATAAAATTAATTTGGAGTCATTTCTTCTAGTTATATCTATATAATTCAAGAGTTAACCCACCTACCACAGAAATAATGGCAAAAATGAAGAATGATACGAAAATTCCCAAAAAACGATGGTGAATCTTCATAACCCACTATAAATATATTACCATATAATCATCAAATATATGTACAAAATGATTAGTTTTAACAAAAATATATCTATCCACATAATACTGGACCAACAAAATCTTGGGATTCAAGAAAGTATATGTTTAAAAAACAAAGAAAAAACCAAAGACAATGACTTACCAAGGGAATTCAGCTTCAAAGTACATGTAAATGCCTATAGATCACATAAAAATTTGTGTGAAAGGATTACATAGCCTTTAGGAGTAATAAAATTTGAGTTATGGTTGAAAAAAGGAAAAAAATATGTGTTAATTTATAATCTCTACCTATATCCCCTTTTTATTATCTTGATTTTTAACTGTGCATGGTTAGTCGCATAGTTAGGAAAACCATGCGCTATTTGTTTATCATATTTTTTTTTCAATGAGGAACATAAAATGATTAGATCACACTGTTAGAAAACCATGACAAAACTATTTGAAAATCCCACCTTCCCATATTTCATGTTTACTCCTTGGTGATTGTATAGTTTTGAAAAATTGTGAGCCTACCCATGCACCAACCCCTTATCCCATGTCTCATTGTACATGGATTTTTGTAGTAGTATCAAGGATTTTGAAAACAAATATCAAATAATTAACCTATAGAAAATCCACATAAAATTTATAAAAGACTTCAAAAAATTCCCAAACATCAAAAAACCACTTTAAGCGATCTAAATAAAAAATGAAGGGTGTCATACATGAAACTGCATGTGCGATATTATTTATACTATTTACATTAAGAGACATCCCCAAGAATCCGATGACTAGAAATAAATTACAAGGGAGTCAATATGAGTGGGTCATGATTTACCACTTTGGAATTGAAATAAAAAATCCTAACATGACATAACAAAATACCACTTCAAGATTCTTGATAACTGTAAAACACTGAGATTTTGTGAAATAATTTTTCTATTTAAATACCTAATTTTGATACTTTTCACATAATATATAAACGAATAGGATGGAACCTAGGGTTTAGCGATGGTGATTGCCGTCGTAGGCGGTGATGGCCTCCGAGTAGATCCCTCCTCCCCTGGTAGAGGAGGGATATCCACATCCCTCTTGTGAAAAATGATTTATCCCCTTCTCAAACACTGATTTCATGCCTTCATTCCCGAAGATATTTCTCTCCCCCAAAGTTCTTGAGTAACATAATGGGATTCCGCAGCTTTCGGTCATTTCCCGAGAGTTCATTGACGCTTCTTTCCGGCTGAATCTGACATTGATAGATCACTTCATTAAAAGAGGCCCGCCAGTGGATTGTTTTGATCGCATTATATTTCAATCGTGGAATCTATAGGAACGCGCCACTGTGGGTATTTTCAATTTGAAGAATATAATGGATTGATTTTAGTTGGATGAAGATCTGATCCTAGATTGGTCTTGTGCCCCCCGTACCTGTGATGGCTCCCAATTTTCTCTCTTCCGATGGTCTTATAATTACCATATGAAGTGTGACTCCTCGACAATTGAAATTTGTGATAGAATTCCGAAAATATTACTTCCATTTCAGAAACCCTCCATCATTCGAATGATTGGGAACCTAGTTGGTCATTATCTATGCTCGGACAGTAGAACTAGGGCTGTATGCCATCCAGTTTCTCTTAGAATTTGTGTTGAAGTTGATTTATCCAAACCGCCTTTCAAGTCGATTTTCGTTGCTGTGAGTGAGCAGTTATGATGTAAACAGTCTGTTTTTTTCAGTCCTTGATTGACTACTGCTCTCGGTGTTTAAAAGTAGGGAATCTGATGGATTACTGGAGTGGTAGATGGGTGATTCTGTAGGTGTATTTGGATCAATAGGCTACGGTTGTGGTGTAATTAAACTCTCAGTAAAGGGAGATGAATCTGGGTACTGGTGTGTGGATGGGGCCTTGTCCTTCATGTCACAATATAGTAAATGGAACATGAATTGGGGCTGTGAAGGAGTCTCGGAATCCGAGTGTGAATGAGGTGTTTGGAAGGCTGTGAAGGGATCTTGGGGTGATTCCTTCAAGAGTTCTGGAGACTAATAAGAAACAGATATCTCAACCTACTGGGGTGGCTAGTGGGAATCAATAAGAGGTTCCTGCGGGGGTGAGGAGGCTTTGGGCAGACATTTCATGAATTTTTAGGCTGGAGGGTCCTTAGCTGGAACTGGTGGCTAGGTGAGGGCCTCACCTAGGCTGAAGACACAGCCTGCACAGCAAGTGGGGTGCTTTGAAGTTAGTAACTGCTTTGATGGTCTGGTAAATGAGGTTCTGGAAGTTGTTCAGGATCGAGTATCCCCTGCTCTATCTACTGGAAGGGGGTCTGTTGAAGTTGCTGAATTGCATAATAGTGGGGGGCTAGGTCCGACACATAATTGTGAGAAAAGTGGATGCATGTTTGAGAATGTTCAAGGGAAGGGCCTCTACCATTGTGATAAAGAATGCAGTCATTAGAGAATATCTCCTGATGAGGGGGAACTCCCAAGGAGTGTAGGTTGCAGCATGCAGATTGTCTTGTGTTTGATGGATACTATATCAGGAGGAGGTCTTGCATAGAAGGGGGCTCTTGATGGTGATGATCTTGTGGCACAACCTCAATGTCTAGTGCTGGTGGATCCTAATAGCCACATTGAGTAGGAGCTTGTTGTGAATGACTATTATCAGGTGATGAATATACCTCAGAAATGGGGGGGTATATCTGATAGTGATAAGGAGAATGATGGTGGTCGAGACTGAACCTATTATAGTGATGTTGTTCATCATGGTATGAAGAATGTGGTAGGGAAATAGGGTGTTATGACAACACCACCGAGAAGAAGGAAGTGGAAAGATTATTCTTCTCTGCCTACTTCGATGCTTACCAGATCTTTTTTTAGCAAAGGAAAAGGTATGAACACTTCTGAGGGGTTTTTGTACATGGAGAAAATAAATCTCAGACGAAAGTATGTGAAGGATCTGAAGCATTATGATAGCTCGGAATGGGAAACAACTACCGTAGATGAAGCAAATGCCGTCGAACATGATGATGGATATGGTGATGGGTATGGCTTTTATGACATGTAGTTGTCAATGCTGGATTATAACACTTATTTTTTGTACTTTTTCTTTATTTTAATAAATGGTCAGAGGCTTTGTCACGGGCTGAGCATTCAAGGTATAAACGAATATCTATTATTATAATTATTTAAAAGTAATAAATTTGGATTAAATTATATGAAACACAACGTTATTCTTGTGTTATATGAATTATCAACATTTCTTGTGTTAAAAGCCACATTTTGTCTCTACGAAACAAATTTTTATTATTATAATTATTCAAATCAGATAGATATAACCCATACATGAATAAAATTAATAGGAATGATAATGAATAATTTATATGTATAATTTTTAATGTTTTCATATAAATAAACCATTTTTATAATGAAATTTATAAATTTTGTTAAAATTGTTATATGTTTAGAAATAAATGTTTCATAAAAGAACTGTTTTTAACCATTGGTGAAAATAAATAAAAATATTGGTTACTATTTGATATTTAATTTTATAAAATAAACATCATTTATGAATTCATAATGTCATAATTAACTGAAGGAAATTTTTTAAATTTTTTGAGTTGTTTCATTATTCGATGAATATTGAAAATTACAACACAGTAGTGAAGAAAAAAAATTTATATAATGAATCATTAATCATTAATTCATTTATAAAGTCAATATTAATAATTATTAAATATAGTATTCCAATTTAGTTCAGGAGAAACTCTTTTATATTGAAATTATATATATAATTACTTATTGAACTTTTGAATATTCTATTTACCTGCCTTTTCTCTACATCAATAGGATTAGTGTTAAACATAATTTTTCCCCTTATGTGAATTAAATTTTATAAAATGATAAAAATAGTAGTAATCAGTATGATATTTAGAATGTAACAAGATAAACATAATTTTTTTGATTTTATGAATAATATCATTAGTCAATTTTTATTTACCATGGTCAGCGGTAAATTGGATAATTAATGATAAAAATAATATTATAAATTTATAAATTTACTCTAACATCTATCCTAATATCGTTGGATAAGATATATTTGACTAAAATTAAATATAACATGAAATTATATCCCTTTTAATACACTTGTAAAAATATATGAAATTTATTATATTTTATTTATAGATAAGTTAAAATTTTCAGACTCAAACTTTTTTATAACTCATAAATTTTTAATATACCATTATATAGAAGATATATTCATCTACAAATATAAATTTGATATCTAAAATGATCATATACTTAGTATATTTTATTAATAATTTTTATAGATATAGTAATTTATATAATTGGTTATACATTAATGATTTTGAAATTGTTTAATTTACCAAACGATCGAATAAATGATATCAAAAATATTTGAATAGATATTATATTAATTAATAAAATGTAATGAAAATATTTTATATATGAATATGAAATAATTGGAGTATATTAAGTGGGTTTTTTCATAATTTAATTTCATTATGTATTCTAATTAAATACATGGTAGGGAATAAGCTCGAAATTGATAGTATTGATATTATATAAAAAAAATTATTTTACTAAATTAATATAATTAAAATTAAAAAGAGATTATGATAAGGACTAAAATGACATAATTTTACCTTTTTTGGAAAATTCATTTCATATAATTAGTAATTTATAAGAACTTAATATTTAAAAGGTGTTATTATATTTGAAAAAAAATCTATTAATAAATAGAAAATAAAAATAATAAGGTTTAAAATAAAATCAAAACATGAAATAAATCATTATTGGATGAAGCGTATTAATCCCCTTTAACCTAAAAATCGATATAGTTTTTTTTAATTTCCCATATCCCATGAATAATTCTTTAATATTATTTACATTCAAGGATGGTTATTAAATTTCCCTCTCTTGTGTTTAATATATTTTATGTGTCCTATAGGGAAAAGATCAAAGAATAAATGATTATAAAACATTAATTTGATCACAATGAAATTTATTTCATTATATAATTAACTTTTAATTTTTATATATTATATAATTACCATATATGTTTATTCAATGTTATAAAAAACTAATTTCAATAACAGAAAATTAAAATAATTGAAATTATTAATATTAATTTTGAAATATCTTTGGTTAATTATAGTATATAAAAAATTTATAGATCAATAAGATAAATTCAATATGTTTGAAACCATTAAATATTAATTTCTACTTTTTCTTGATGTATACAATGAAAAATTAAATGAATAGTATAAAATGTAAAAATAATGATATTTTATTGAATTAATATGTTAATAAATTTTTTAAAATTCCAAAAAAAGAAATTATCACAAAATGAAACTGATATGATTTAAAATTTATTATAATATATATTTATATCTCATTTGGTTTTTTTGGATCTAGAATATATTTATTATAATTTAATATTTTTTTGGATTTCTAAAAGATCCCCTCACCACAATTATAAAAAGAACCTCCTTTCTAACATAATCACACTATATAAAAATTAAATCATGAACAAACACATCACATTTCCCTTAATAATTTCCAAGTAACATTTTATTGTTTCTTGTATTCTCAAAAGACATGATTTAGATCACATGAGGTGTGATTTAAAGTAATATCACTGAAAAATAGATAATCTTGTTTACCGACTTTCGGAAGATCATTTATTCTTCTACATCCTCATAATGTATTGATTCACATCAAATATAATAAATCCAATATCAAAAAATAGTTTAAATGTTATTATTTTTACTGACTAATCATATTACACATTTTCTTCATCCTAAAAAAAATGAAAGTAACACATGTGCATACATATAACTTACAATCTCCAAACCGTGGTGTAATATGCTTTACATGACCACATTACATGGATTTGTAAAATTCTGGAAATAATAATTAAATATGATGATTATAACTTGATATTTATTCTGGAAGAAATATACTATCTAATTCTTTACTTTTTTCTTAATTAAGGGAATGATATTGTCGCTTGTGTGTGCGTACGTACATCCTACCATCGTCACAACACAATTAGATTCATCTTCCAAGTTAACCAGGTAAATAATGATTATAAAACGTTATATAATGGATATATATGAAATATATGAAATATATTAAACAGTAATGATAATTTTACAATATATATATATAATGTAATTTTCCTTCATCCATTTAGTATGATGAGAATACAGAAACAATGCTCAAGTGTATGCACTGCTTAATGAATCCATGAATGGTTTATTCCATTTCATATATCTATAATATATATATATATATGTTAAATATATATTATTTTTAAATCATGTTTTAAATTTTGGACATAATTATACCACTATAAAATTAATATGATAATGAAAAACAAGTCACCACACATATAATAATCAACAAGCTAGTTAATTGAATCACTACTTTAACATAATTTTTCTTGTAAATGGGAAATATAATGTAATAAATGAATCATATATGAAATAATAAATATTATTATTATCCTCTAATTAGATAACAATATATTTCAAAACACTAAACAATAGTTTTTGGACACATATAGTGGGAATCATACCTAATTCAATGATTTTTTGTCTCTCTTTTACATTTAGGAGACACATGACTCATAATTAACATTTTTATTATTCATGTTGTTTATACAATCCTTGAACAAATTCCATAAGTCCTAACCAAATTATTATAGTAATTTTAAATCCATATAATAAATATTATCCATATTTATATGATTCTAAATAATATAGTTGTTTAAATGTTTATTCCATTATATTTTTATTATCATGATTGGTTTTACAAAGGATTATACAATGAAATATTTATCTTCCATTTCAATGCTTCATAAAAACTAAATTGAAAATATTTATACAATCTTCGCCAAAAATTGTAAGTTAATTTTCCCATGTTTTAATTTTATAAATTTTATTGAAAAGAATATTTCTGATTTTTTCTAAATGAGTTACATATTCACATTTCTAAAAAAATATGAATATAATTTTTTTTCTAGATAATATAGTATTAAAATATTTTTATACTTTAATTAAGACGTATTTAATTGAATTTTAACTTGAAATATTATAATATTATATTCAAATAAAATAATTTCTTTTAAAATAACATGAAATTTTACATAAACAATATGTTTCCAAAGATGATATGATATTTTTGTGATGATATTTTCATTATACCTCCCAAAAGTATTTTCCATCCTAGATAACATTGTTTAATGTTACCTTTTTTCTAGGTTATGCTTAATTTTTTCCATTTTAATTTATTCTATGAATGTTTTATTATTATTGATGGAATATATTTAATAATACCATTTCATTTAGTAGTATCTGATTTCATCAATGATTTAGGTTATTATGGAAGACATATTTATAGTTTTCATAAGGAGACCGGTGTGGAATATATTTCTCTTTGATTCTTTGGGTAAATATTAATGTCTTATATGATAATGATTGGAATAAATTCAATGTTCTCAATCTAATAATGGAAAATGTTAAACCCGATCCAATATAGATGATAAATAAATACATCTTAATATTTTAAATGTTGTTTCCAAAATTAAATGTATAGTAGATTAATTATGGGTAAATCAAAATGATAAGTTTTAAAATATGTACTGATCTTGCAGTAAGATGGTCCATATGGGACCACATTACCTAGAAGACCCAGTCGAATACCAATCTTGCAGTAAGATGATCCATCATCAGTGTTTTTTCTAAATGTTCTCACCAACAGTGAGTGAGAGGGGATCTGTTATGACTCCATGATCAAGAGCATGCCCATGAGTTTCTCATTATTCAGGGAACTAGAGTTCGATATTCCTTGCAATCCAAAGATGTGTTCATGGTCATGGAATCTAGATGTTAGGTTTCCAATGTCATCAAGGTGGATCAGCTTAGGGTAGTTGGGAAGGGTCACATGGCTGCATTACAGGTAAGAATTTTTCGATGGTGCATTCCCAACACGAGATAGATATCAGAACCTCTATGTTAATATGTACGATTATAGTTTCCTTAGTATTAGGTTCGTCTCTTTTAGATATTGGGGTTTCCAATGTTTTTATATCTATTGTCATTGAGGAGGGTTGTGCACTCTGCATCTTTTCATATAATGATGGTATGATTCAAGACACTCTGTTGGGGATTAGGATGGATAATGTTCATTAGTGTAAGGATTTCCCACTTGAGGATGGTGATATTCAGTTCTTATGGGACCTCGGTGTCCTAGAGATAACAAGTATCTATCTCATTATCAGAATGGACTAGTTAGTCACCTTTCAAGACTTTGATGACTTCTATAGCCACATGGTGAATATCACATCACTAGAAGACAATTATTTTGTACACAATGGCGAATGAGATGTCTAGACGAGCAGAGTAGGACTTGAGAATCATGGGTTGGGATTAACTATAGCTTATGTCATTAGTTTATATCTGGATGACTAGGGGACATAACATATGAACTTTCCTCAAGTGGTGGATCATTTCAAATATGTCTATCCAGATTAACTTCTAGGTTTACCGCATGAGAGGGATGTAAAATTCTCAATTGAGCTTATTCCATGATTTCCAATGGTGTCTATTACTCTATATGATGGCAACACTAGACCTATTAAAGCACAAGAAGCAGTTAGAGGATATGCAGGAAAAGGGCTTCATCTGACCCAGTAACCCTCCATGGTGTTTTCTTGTCCTTTTTGTAATGAATGTGGATGGTACCCTCATACTTTGCATGGACTGTCAGAAGGTGATCTAGTAACTAGTATGAAACTTTTATCCCATGTCGAGTATTGATGATCTCAATGACCATCATTGAGGAGACCATGTGTTCAAGAATATTTACTTGAGATCTGGGTTTCATCAGTTTCATGGTAGACCATCAGATATACCTCTCACAACATTTCATAGTATGTATTGTCTATATGAATATTTGGTTATGTTGTTTGGTCTCTTGAACGTGTCATTAGTTTTCATGGAACTGATAAATCGATTGTTCCATCCTTACTTGTATTATTTTGTGGCAGTATTTGTGGAAGATATCTTGGTGCACTCGGACACTCGACATGACCCTTCCTTACATCTAGGGATCGTATTGAGTACATTGGGAGAGCATCAGTTATATGTTAATCACTCAATATGGAATGAACTGATTCACTTCATGGGTCATGTTATCTTAGAGAATGGAGTATCAGTGGTCTAGAGAAGGTGATAGTAGTATTATCTTATTAGAACCCGAATAACATCAATGAGGTATAGATTTTTATGGTGATTTATTGTTACTATAGTCAATTTATACAATACTATTCATTCTTCACAATGCCACTTGTGAGCCTAACTAATAATCATGAAATGTACTTGTGGATATATTCCTTCTATTTAGCATTTTAGGAGCTAATTGGGATGTTGATGTCAGCATTGATACTACTTTTTCAAGTACCGAGAAAGAGTTACACCATTTACTGCGATGCATCATGTACTGGTTATGGTGTAGTTCTTCTTTAGGGGTAGGAGTCATTGTGTGTTGGTCTTGGTAGTTGAGGCCATAACAGAGGAATTACCCCACACATAATGTCAAGTTAAAATTATCTTCTCGGATATCATTTTGTGGTGTACACGGACCACAATAATCTCATGTATATATTTAGTTAGTGAGATTATTATTTGATACAACCATGGTGGGTGGATTTCCTTTAGTCAGTTGACATTGATATTGCATACATAACTGGGAAACACAATGCACTGGAAGATGTATTGATCAGAATAACTCAAATATATGTAGTTCAAAATGCCTAGTGTGAGTGGAAACATATTGGTATGTTCTCTATGGTACATTTAGAGGTCCAATAAAGATAGGTGAAGAAATTTCTTTATTCTTTAGTTGTCACCTCTACTCTACTGGATCGAGTGTGAATGAGGTGGCTATCAGATTCTAATGGCCTCGAACTATAAAGGAGTGTGTTAGGAGATGAACCTACTCTTTGGTGGACCATGGGGGATTTTGAGATCTTTCGATTTCATGGTCATGTATCGTTGTAATAAAACATGCACAATGAGTTGTTATGAGATTTCCATTAACCAATTTGGGTAGTTCAACTTGATTTCACCAAGATTAATCAAGATCTACACTATTAGTTTTGGTGGACAGATATGAGGAGGGATGTAGATGATTTTGTTATTAGATGTCCCACCTGTCAGTAGATGAAATCCTAACATCAGTGACCAACATGGTTTCTACAATAGTTACCCATTCATGAGTGGAAGTGGAATGATGTGTTGATGGATTTTGTGATTGGTATACCAAGGTTGCCATGAGGAAATTATGTTCTATGGGTTGTTGTTGACTGACTCACAGATGATTCACATTTCCTTCCGATTAATTTAACCTTTTGTGCGGATGATCTTGTAATGTTATACATCTATTATATTATACATTTACATGGGGTCCCATACTCCATAATTTCAGATAGGGACTCCAGGTTTACTCCTTGTGTCTAGAATGAAATACATATGGATTTATATACATTGGTACATTTGAGTACACCTTACCACCCCCAAAAAATTGCATGTACGAGGGCACAATTTAGGTTTTGGAGGAAATTATTCAAGCATGCATCTTAGTTTTCAGGCTTTCTTGGGATATACACATAACCCAAGTGGAGATTTCCTAAAATAACAGTTTTTTGAAAAAAAAAGTCGAATGAAACCTTTTGAGGAATTGTACATATGGACATGCTGATCACCCCAATATTGGATAGAGGAAGGGGAGGTAGCTATATTGGGACCTCATCTTGTCCTGGAGTGAACTCAATAGGTTGAGTTTATTTAGAAGAGGATGCCTACTGCCCAATATTGGTAAAAATATTTTTTGTTTTACAGAGATAACCTCGGGAGTTCAATGATTTAGAGTAGGGTTTCATTAATGTCACATTGAGGTTGGGAAACAAGTGGATTAAGAGACCAGAGAAGCTTTCTCCAAGATACATCAGTCCTTTTGAGGTTTTTGAGAGATTCAGTCCAATTTCCTATCGGTTGTAGTTACCGCAAGGGTACCAAGCTATGAACAAATCAGATCATTTTTCTTAGATCTGAAATTACTTTTTTAGACCCATGTCATTTTTTTCAAATCATGAATTTTGAGCTGTAAGTGGATGCAACCTTCGAGGTTCCTTAAATTCAGATTTTTGATCACAATACTATGGTCATTAGTGGCTGGTCTATTCCTCTGGTATAGGTTCTATTGAAAAATAGGAGAGTACAAGATGAGACTTGGGGGAGGGAGGCTGACAAACGATCCCAGCAACTAGTGTTTTTTGATGTCTCTTCTTCACCACCATTGGAATGGATTTTCAAGGATGAATTGATTTATGTGAGGAATTTTATAAGAGCATTGATCTACATTTCTGGAATGGATCTTTAATTCTCCATGTTTTTTAAGGAAAATGTAGATTTGGGAATTTTCTATGTACACACCATGTAATTATGAGTACCAGCCATGTACCCGGATATAATGTCCAACCATGTAATGGTTGTTTAACTACTAAGTACATGGTTGTGTGGTGATCTCGTAGACCAAAAATGTGGCTTCCATTTGAGGATAATAAAAAACATGTCCATTAAGTGAACACACAATGTAATTTTCCTTTTATTTGGTGAATCACAGTTGGGTAGCATCTTATGTTTAGAATATATTTATTCTCCCCTTTTTTCTTAAATGAGAGCAACGAAACAACTGTGAATTTAGATTCCCTCAAAATTTTCCATCTAACCTCCAATTGAGATACAGTCATGTGCATTGGAATCCCACCAGTGGGTTCTAATTTCCCCTAGAACGTATATTCCTTATTCATACTCTCTCGTGTATATTTCAATGATGATCAATTTTTCCCTTTTTATTGATCTAAACCATTATAGGATGATTCATATGTTCATGTTCATGATTATAGATCCTATGGAATAGAGGAATGTAGTTTGTCACTTTTATTGTTTTTCTCTAGATTACAAATTCTAGAGTGTTTTATTCACATGTTTGGGGTATTAGGTGTTTGGAATTAGACCCTGGTTATTACATTATATGAATTGGTAGATTTGGTAAATGAGAATTTCATATTCGTAGGGTTGTATACCTTATTTATGTGATACACAATTGGTGCATTTTTATGTTTGATTATTTTTGTCCATTTGTTCTAGAATGCATGTAGGCTCATGTTTTTTCCATGACTCTTTTTTAGTATTGAGTTTATAATTATATGAAATGCATGTCATATGAATTGTGGAACATTTACCAAGGGGAATTTGATAGGGAGTGCATCCCAAAGTAAGGTCATTTATATATGATTTGTTGTTATGTTGACCCAGAGGTATTAACTGCTGGTGATATTGGGTGGTCATAGGCTAGAGTGATTAGAAGGTGATAACTACCTAAAAGGGTGACATGAAATGAATTGATGAAATATAGTCCAAGGGTTATTGACCATGTGAGTTGACCAGGTGGTTGTTTGTAAATAATTAGTGTTATATTAGACCAGAGGTGTTAGATCATGAGAGCTACCATGAGAGTTATTGATAAATGAATTGTTGTTATGTTTGACCAGGGGGATCAGACCATGAGAACATTATCAATGGGTCATTATTAAATAATTGAATGATAATGACAAGTATAGGAAGCCAAATCACATGATTGGACTCAGTCATACATGATTTTTAGATGGTATTCTAAGATGTCGGTTGTTATTATCACATATTTGATATATATCATTGGCTAGATCCTAAGGATTAAATGATTCAACAGATGAATAAATAATGTTAAATGAATGTAATTTAAAAGTACATGATTGTTTACTTTTGAGTAATACATTTTTTGTTTCTTAATTTCCACATATTTCCTAACATACACACAGAGATATATATATATATGTACTTATTGTTAGGCACATTTATTTTGGTAGTTGCCTACTGGGATTCATCTCACAACCTATTTGGGTTTTGATTTTATACCGGGAAAGATTTTATTGTTCTAGGTATAGATTAGGGAATTCACCCCTCTTTATTAGGTATATCATTACTATTTGAGAAGAAGAGCATGGTATTAGGTCGAGTCATGCGATGCTATTGGAGTTTAATAGCTTCTTTACATTGGTTTTAGTATTGTAATTCCAACATTATGACTTTTTTGGATTCTTTCCTATACACATGTGACATGCATCCTTTTCTATATTCCCAGTTGTTATATTAATATCATTCTTCCATTGTTTACTTTGTGGTATGGTAGTACTGCTTCCTCTATTGTTTACTATTTGATATACATTGGGTATACACTACTATAGAGGGAATAGATTCCCCATTATCGTATTGTGTCCCTCACTACTAGTCGGTAGCCTCTGGCATTTGGGTAAATGTGGTTGAGTTCATGTGACCAACCATGTTCGGGGCACCATAGGTTGGAACCATGAACCAGGATGTTAGAAATTGGTATCATAGGAGTTTCATTCTTCTTTTACATAATATTTGGTGCCAATATATATGGATATGAATGAATAGGTTGTTATTAATATGTTGTTATTGGTAGTAGCTAACATGTGTATAGGGAGAAGCCATGTTTCCATGAATATTTCAATTTTCTAGTATTTTCAATTGTTATAATTGATTTGATTTAACCATTGGGTGATTAACTTGTTTTGTATAGTTTTACTTTATAAGATTGTGGTTCTATTTCTGTTGAAACCCGATAATTTGTGGTTATTCGATGTCATTCATTATATATTCACTTTTTAGAGATCATATTTCATGCATTCAGGTCATGCCATTTATGATGCATTATTGATTAGATGACGTTGTGATATATGTTGTGCTACATATGCATGCAGTTTTGATAGATGATGTTATTGAAATACCTTCAATTCAGATATGGTATTGTAATATGTATTGATTCTCTTTTATGGGCACCAATCTTTTGTCCCTCAGGTGTTATGGGGCCTCATGGATAAAAATATGTTGGACCGTGTTTGAAATTTAGTTGAATTTTGTAATTTTATTATGTTATAAGGGATTTCAACCACTGATTAGCGAGGTGTATGGGCTCTCATGGGTCTAAATTTTTTAGGCCTTTGTCAATTTTTTTATGTTTCATGGGTTTAAGTGTTGTTTTATAGGCATACTATCCAGAAACCCAGACCACACAATGTGTGATATTATGAAAACCCGCCTTGCGTTCTTCTGTTCAGAAAGAATGAATTTTATTAAGTACACATTAGGTACTAGGAGTACACACTTGTAGTGCCTGAATGTGTGACTGACTACATAGCAAGGACCCTGGGTTTAGAAATACTTTGTAAAACAACCCATGTCTATATTGTACATGCCATGTTGTAATGAACCGCATTTCCAGAATTGTAGAAAATGACATGAGCGGATGTAATTTGGATGGTAAACAATGATTGGTGATCGACTGTGTATCCAGATGTGTTTCTAACTACATGGGTGGATAGAATATAATTAGTACATGCTGTTTTATGTTTGAAAACAATATGCAGTGTTACATTAGGGTATAACTGTGTAGTTCTAGCCGTGTATATGTATATGGGTAGGAGGGAAAATTTATGTACACACCATGTATCAGGAAGAACATGTTGTGTGTAAGGGGTGTTAGAAGACCATGACTGGTAGAGGTACACGCCATGTTAAAATCTTATGGTAACAGTTTGTGTATAGTCTTTACATGTGGTGTAACACAATTTTGTAAAACATGAATTTTAACGTTCTTAAGTAATATTCATTCACTTATCATTAGATATACTTGATAATCATGAACAGATGTCTATGATTGACATTATAGATTCATGCTTCCAATAATTCCTTTGTTTTTACACAAGATTTAGGGAAATGATTAGACACTAGAAATGGTAGATTAGGGACTACTAGTAGATCTCCTCACCGTGCATGTATTGGAACATGTTGTTATACACAATAAAGGTTTATATGCACATATACATGAAGGATTTGGGAGGAAGAAGCTGAATTTTTAGGGAGCACCACATCCTACCCTGACTATGGTGGATTTGACGAAGGTGTTCCCGTAGTATAATCCTCTCATTTGTTTAGGGATAGAGGACCACAACATGAAGAGTCATGGTAGGAGGTGATTATTACTATCCTTGAGCATCTAGAGATGTCTCTTGACAAGAGGGTGATGATCACGAGGTAAACAGTATGTAATTCATCTAAGATATGGTGGGATGTTATCTAACAAGTGGGACATCATCGAGACATGGATTGGGTCGAGTTTCAGATGACCATATATGATTACTTCTACCATAATATATTTAAAGTTGATTGAGATAGATATTAAATTCATTTGGATCGTGGAATTAGTTTATTGAAGGATTAATCTTCTCAATTTATAGAGTTTCAGTGCTTCACACCTGTTATGGGAGGTGACAAGTAATTACTGACTAGGCTGTATGAGAATGGTATCATGTATGAAATCTGATCTTATGTGAATGATTTTATATTTTTTATAGAATATAGTAATTCAGTCACTGATTACTAATCTCACTCTATTGGATTTGGGAACTTTGAGCCAGGGTGGTTCAGCATCCAGGGCTGGTACACCTTCAATAGATATCAGGAAGTGCCACAGTGATCATTCACGAGATGTTTATTTAAATATTCATGTGATATTTTACCAGTTCATGATGTGCATCCGTACAGGAAAAGAAATTCCCAAATTAAATGTTGAGTCCGATCTTGTAGTAAGATAGTCCATCATTGTCATTTTTTTCAAATGTTCCCACTAGTTGCATGTGATATAGGTTAGGATAGACTGCATGTTTTGGAGAAGGACCACTAGTTTCTCATCATTTAAGGAACTAGATTTTGAAATTCCTTTTGGGACAAGGATGAGGACATGGACGTGGATGCAACATGTCAGTTTTTCAGTGATATTAGGGTGGATCTTCTCAGGTTAGTCCAGAAAGGTCACTAGGCTGCAATAAAGGTCAGACTTTTGTGATGGATCAAATCCAATAAGAGCTAGATCAGAGACCTACTATAGATAAAGGTGTGATTATAGTTTCCTTAGTTTGGACTTCTTCTATTTTTGATATAGGGGCTTCCCATAGTGTTATATCTATTTCCATTTTGGAGAGCCATGGTCTACGCATCATTGCATCTAATGATGTCATGATGCTAGACACTCTGTCAGGGATTTGGATCGCTAGATTACGTTAGTGAAAGGGATTCCATATTGAGGTTTTTGGTTGTTAGTTATTATGTGACTACTATGTTCTAGAGATTATATGTTTCGATGTCATTCCTAGAGTGGACTGGACAGTCTATTTTCAAGCATTTGTTGACTACTATCTTCATAGGGTGAGTGTCACGCCAATAGAGGGCATATGATTTCTACAAAAGGTTGAATGGGATGTATAGGTGAAAATTGTGGGTCTCAAGCATCATGGGTTGTGAGGAATCACATCCTATATTTATATTCCATATTTGGATGACCAGGGGACTTCCTTGATGGAATTTCATCCAGCGGCGGATCATTTTAGTGATGTATTCCTACACATATTTTCAGGTTTACTTCCAGAGAGAGGGGTATATTTCCCAATTGAGATTATTCTTCATGTGTCACTGGTGTCCATTACTCCATATTTTTTGGATACACCTTTGATATAGGAGATCAATAAGCAGTTATAAGAGTAGTAGGAAAAGGGTTTCATTTAACTAATAACTCTTCTTGGGGTTCACCTTTCCTTTTATGCGATGAAGGCAGATGGTACCCTAAGACATTGCATGGATTATCAGAAGCTGAAAAAATTTAAAATCAATAACCTATATTCCATGATGAGGATTGATGATCTCTTTGATCATCTTTGAGGTGCATGGGTGTTATCAAAGATTTAATTGGGATCCTGATATCATCAATTGCCTGTTAGACCATCAAATATTCCACTCACAACATTTCAGATTATGTATGGCTTATATAAGTATTGGTTTTTGTCATTTTGTCTCATGAACATGCCATCGGTGTTCATGACACTGATGATATAACACCCCAAACTTCCACGGTATGCTTCTCTTTGAATAGTACAGTAGCGTGTGTTGTAGGCAACTTTGAGTTGTAACACACCACAACCAATCAAACTTGCCGTTATGAATAGTAATACCCACTTTTTGACATTTTATAAATTTTATCTTTCAAAATGAACATAACTTTTGGATTTGGTGTGTCGGAATTAGCATATGGTAAATTTTTTGGTATTTTTATGAAAACATTCAATTTTTGATGAATAGTGAAAAAAACTGAGTTATAGTTTAAAATTAAAATTTTATTTAAATAATTATTTGTTTTATTTAAATTTATTTTAGGTTAGAATAGATACATAATACCTTTATAAGTTCAATTGAATTCACTGGAGTTAGTTTATACTAATTTTAGATATATAAAATTTCTTTGAACTTTTTACCATTTTTTACCCACCTCCTAAGCGCATTTGAAAATTAACATAAATCATAATTGTACCAATTTTGTGAGTTGAATTTTAAAAATCTGAGAGACATGGTTGATATCAGTAAGTAAAATTTGGTTTAATAAGATGAAAATTTTTTTTTGTGAAAAATAACTTCTTACTTTTATTTTCCATAATTATATGTAAATATGGTAATTAAGGGTAAAAAGATTTTATTTTTACCCGAACGCATGTCATAATTCTATTTTTTAAGTATAATTATAGCAACAAAACCTTAGGAATAATATATGAACCACTTTGGTCAACTTGAATTAGATTATGACATTTATTATTATTTTATTTAAAGAAGAGTTAAAAGAGTTAAATTCCATGTTTAATAACTAAACCATTTTTAATAAGGGGTTACACAAAATATAAATTCAAATATAAATATTAAAAATAAATCTAAAAATATATCATATTATTTTATTTTATTTATAATTTTTATACATTAAATAATTAACTTTATTTATGACACAATGATGATGCTGTAATTATCGTATTAATGAAAGATTAAAATAATTGATATAATAAACATATAAATAAATCTAATTTGAGACTATTAATTAATTAAACTATGTTTTATGGTCAATATGACAATTTATGGTTAATTAAATGTATTTTTTTCTATGTAATAATTTTTTTAGGACTTTAAAAAAATAAATTTTTAAATAATGTCCAAATTAACATAAATGAGTTTTGAAAACAAATACAATATTATTGGTTGATATAATAATCCAAAAAATTTACAGTTTAGCATAAAGACTTATATAATTATAGGTTTATCATTAGTGAACCACTTTGTGTTCTCTTGTAATTTTATTGTATGTTTATTATCTATATAATATAAAAATACATAGAGACATGATAAATGTCACAATATTTTACAAAGAGTTAAATAAAAAAGATAAGGTTAATATAAGGACCCAAACCTGTCTAAAACCTATTGAATGAGATATTATAGACCCATAACTACATTATCCTTTGAATAATTCATTTTAGAGTCATTATAAACCGAAAATGAGTTTATTATAAAAAACAATTTCTAGCTTTTCCAAAGGTTCCCCTCACCTCTCTTATAAAAGGTCGCTTCCCCTTATATCTAATTCACACCTCCAAATCCATTTGGATCGGACACCCCCTGACCAAATACCCTTTCAACTGTACTCCCTTCATCCTATAGGCCATCCTTTAGTCAGAAAGCCATCCTATGGAGCCCGTTTGATCAAATAAAAAGGAAGAACCTGAAGAGGAGGTGAATATCTCCCCACCTCTTTCATGTTTTTTGTTCTTCCACTTCATCTTTCCTTGTTGTTTATATTATAAAATAATAACTAATTTATCTTATATATAATATGTTGTTATTATAAATATGGTACAACCATATTCAATATTCTATCCATCCTTTGAATGACATGTCACCATATGTGCGTACGTACGACTTACCGTCTCCATGTCGTGGTGTAGTTGTTACTCAACACATTTCTATTATGATGGGTATAATAATGATGTATAAATGATGTAAATAATAAATATAACATGATAATTATACTATATATATTACATACCATTCAATTATATTTTATTTTTATATCAAATGAATGATATTGTCATTCGCACGTATGTACGGATTACCTTCTCCACGAACACGATGAGATTTATTCCCCATTGTATCTATTCAAGACTAATTTTCATTATATGATTAAAAATAATGTTTAATTACTTAATATCATTTTGAATATGAATACGATAAACCCTATCTATAACAAATATTACTTATGTAAAAAATCATATAAAGGGAAATGAATCATTTAACACCCGAAACGACATTAATACTAAAATACTATTAACAAATAAATATTAAAAGATCATATATGATATCATATTAATGTATATTATTCTTTTAAAATTTAATAAAAATAATTTCACCATTATACAGTATGTTAACCTACCCTTGACCAAGGAAAAGTACAAGGTAAGGGTTAATTTCACAATCTCTTTATTATCCAAGGTTGTTTTAACATAAGTATCTACTAGGACCTATTTGTTGTCCACATCCATGTTCATTAATATTTTGTTTCAAAAAAACATACTATTATTTAGAATTTGGGTTGAAGAAATTTATACCATTGTTTGACTTAATATGATTTTTTTTATAACGGAATCTTTCAGTCGTTTCTAAAAAAGGTCCTTTATAACCTTTTTGACAAAATTATTGTAAGAATGAATTTTTTTTATCTTATATAGCATATGAGGCTATTTTCTGCCGTTATACCATCATAGAAGCTTTCCTTTCAAGCTTATAAGAATATTTTCTAAATAAATTTTTTCTTTATAATTATGTGACTCTTAAATTATTTCAAAATAGAAAGGGATATTTCTCTAAAAATGGTTTTGATTACATCTATGTCAACATCCTTTAATGAATTTTAAGCATATCTGGAGTTGATTTATTATGATAAAAAACATCAATATTTTATTGAAGGTTTTTTATATGTTTTACAATGGATGTGTTATTTATACACCATTAATGGTTTATGGATAATGTATTTACATTTCTTGTGCTAGTTTTAATACAAATGTTTATGTAATGTTTAAAACTTTTCATATGAGGAATGCATTGGACTTAGTTTGTGAAAGGTGGAGCCCACTATAGCTCCTCGATGCATTGGTAGGTCGCATGAGACAAAATAATGTCTTATAACAAGGCCTTGAAAAAATCTTATTTGTAGTCTTGGATTAATTTTTAACTATGTGGTTATGAATTCTGAATTATCAATTCCATCATTATGAATGTGTCTATTGATAATACATGTGCTTATTCGAATAATAAAATATCCATGTTAATAAGTTAATGGAATTATTTGATTTTATCTTTTCCATATTATGGTGAAGTTAATGTTTAAAAGGCTTTTGTTTTAGTATTATACATTTACTTAAATTTTTATGCTTATTTATGAAAGTTTCCACTATATTGTTATCATTTATGGGCATCTGAGCTCACCCTATTCTATCTCTTATTTTTTTCGGCATGAAAAGAAGTATTTTATGAATGACCTGTAGGGATAGTCTTAGGGGATATCTGTGTGGTCTATTGAAAAAATTATGTTGTAGTTTTTCATTTTTATAATGTAATGTAAAACTTATACATGTATCTAGTATTTCCAAGGAAACTAATCTGATCAGTCTTTCGGAACCTGATTTCCTTATGTCATGATAATGTTATATAATAATGCACCAAATCTGGGTAGCTGGAGTTAGGGAATTGTAGTTGGTATCAGAGTATGTTTAGTACGAAACTTGGAAGCTAGATTTAGATATACTCTTATTAGATCACATAGCCCTAAGATAGACTTTGAAGATTAGTATAGACGAACATCCTAGAATTTTGGTATTGTAGAGATTTTGAGAGTTTTCCAAGCAATACATCTCTGTCCAGATACAAGAAGGTAGAGGCAGATCTGGAATAGATGTACCGTGGGGTTAAACTGAAAAATACCACTTTGATCTAGAATCGAATGGGAACAGGTGCATGGTAATGGGCCTTGCTGCTCTCTTGGTTACGACACTCTTGAGAGATATTCTTAGGATAATTCAAATTTTCTTTTAAATCAATTATGAAGGGTTTATGATTATATATTTCCTCAAAGAAAACATTTTTATGATTATGGATTATATCCATAAATGGATCAATTTATTTTAAGTGTTTTAGATGTTTTGATTTATGTATTGTGATTCATAAACTAATCTAGTGTATGCCATTGTTTAGAAATGTCACATAGTGGGAGGAATAAAAATCGTATCAATGCACTCACTCCATGTTGAGATTTCCCTCCTACTCAAGATTGTTATAGAGGAGTTGCTGATGAAACTGGTGCTGATCAGCTAATCACCATACTAGGACAACTCACTCAGGTTATGAATTATAACCTTACCCGTACAGAGAACCCTGATCTGTAGCGTAGATGATCAATGTTAGATCGCTTCATGAGGCAACAACCACCAATATTCAATGGGGGTACAAATCCACTAGTTGCTGATCAATGGATAAATTTCTAAGTGAAAATATTTCATGCCTTTGGTAGTAGCAAAAAGGAAAAAGTTGTCATGGAAATTTACCGCCTCACTGGAGATGTAGATAAATTGTGGTAATTGATTCAAAACAAAAAGGAGGATGATAAAGTATCAAATATTGAATATATAGAGTTTAAAAAAATTTCATGGAAAAACACATTCCTCATGACAATCGACTGTATATGGAAAGACAATTTCTGAGACTGAAGAAAAAGAAGGATTGGAATGTCGCAAAGTAGGAAGCTAACTTTACAAGATTAGCGAGGAATTCTGAAGATTATATACATAACCCAGGAAGTAAGTTTGATCATTTATTTGATGGGTTAAAATCATTTCTCCACCGATCATTAGTCTCACAATCGTTCTAGTCATATGAAGATATTGTCTCATGTGATATCAAGACATAAAAAGAATTATCTATGTCTTACGACTTTAAAAAAAAAGAAAGAGAATAAGAGATCAATTGAACACTCTATAAATGGAAATAAGCTAATGAATTGAAATGTTTAATATCCATCCTATAGTAAATGTGGGAAGAAACACCCTAGTTCTTGTCTGAAGGGAATGTGAGTCTATTACATGTGTGGTGAAAAAGGCAACCACGCCTATGATTTCAAGTGGAAGAAAGAGGCTGTAAATGTTGAATGCTATAACTATAGAGAAAGAGGAAATTATACAAATGAATTTTCAATTTGTTAGAGGAACATACCTCTGAAAAGGACAAGGGATCATGTCCAGGATTTTTCAATCACTACTGCTGAGGTAAAAGCTCTGAAAGACGTAGTGGTAGGTAATTTATTAGTTTCCTCAAGTTTAGCCAATGCTTTATTTGATTCGGGATCATCGCATTATTTCTTTATGTTCCCAGTTTTCTAATAAAATTAGATATTTCAAATTTTATTTAACAAGGGAGGTGTCAGTAAAAACTCTTAATGGAAGTATCATTGCAAAAATGTTTTGTAAATCATTTCCCATTAAGGAATATAAACTTTATTTATATGCTGATCTCATTTTCATAACCATTATTGAATTTCATATAATCCTAGGTCTGGAATGGATTTAGGACCATGATGCGATAATTTATTGTATGAAGAAAGAGGATAATTTTTTTTGATAATGATAAGGAGTACCTTACCTTTAGAGACGAAACGTCACCACCTAATTCTTATCTAGACCCACCCAGTAGCTCAACTAAATTATATAATTGGGGAGGAAGATAATTAAATAACTATGGGTGAGGAAAGGAATGTTCAAATAGAGGACGTACCGATTGTGAACGAATATATTGATGTGTTTCTAGGGGATTTACCTGGACATCATCTTGAATGAGAAATTTAGGTTTCCATTGACTTAATTCCTAGTTCAAGGCCCATATCGAAGACCCCATATATAATGGCAACTGTTGAATTAGTGGAACTAAAGAAACAACTAGAGTAATTGAGTAATAAGGGATTTATTCTCCCTAGTGTTTCTTTATGGGGATCCCATGTTCTTTTTGTTAAGAAGAAATATGGATCTATGAGGTTGTACATTGACTACAAGGATATCAATGCTATAAAAATAAAGAACATGTATCCCCTACCACACATTTATGATTTGTTCGACCAAATTCATGGACCTCAATACTTTTCATAGATTGACCTTCGATCTGGATATCATCCATTATGTGTGAAGAAGGAAGATATTCTGAAAAATGCGTTTTGAACTATGTATGGTCATTACGAGTTTACAGTAATGCATTTTGGATTGACTGATGCACTATCTGTGTTCATGTATATATTGAATAGAGTTTTCAAAGAATATCATTATGACATTGTAGTAGTATTAATTGATGATATTGTAGTATACTCCAAAAGATATTAAGATCATAAAAATCACTTGCGCATTTTTTTAAATACTCTTAGATGTCATGAATTATATGGGATGTTTAGCATGTGTGATTTATGTCTTCAAGAGTTTTCTTTTCTAGGACATATTTTCTATAAGGATGGAATCTCTATTGATCATTATATGTCAATAGAAATACATGAATGGTGAGCATGGATGAGTATAACTGAGGTATGTAGTTTTATTGGTTTAACAGGTTATTTTCGGTGTTTCCTCCAGAATTTTGTCCGATTGGCAAACACATTAACCAAGATCACACATAAAGGGGTTAAATTTGTTTGGAAAAAATAGTGTGAAGAATGTTTTGAAGAACTGATGAAAATAATAGTCAATGATCCAATAATGACTCTACCTTTGGGGAATGATGGGTTTGCTATTCAATGTGATGCTTCATTGAAAGGACATGGTTGAGTCATTATGTAGAATGATAAGGTTACTCCCTATGCATCACAACATCTAATAATTATTGAAAAAACTATTCCACACATGATCTTGAGTTAGCAACTATAATATTTGCTTTAATGATTTTGAGACACTAGATCAATGGTGAAAAATGTGAGATATATAACGATCACAAGAGTTTGAAGTATAGTTTCTCATAGAAAGAACTCATCATGAGGAAAATGGGTTGTATTGAACTACCCAAGGATTATTATTGCACAATAAACTACCACCTGGGGAAGGAAAATAAGGTGGAAGATGATTTGAGTAGAAAGGATCATGGAGCTCTGAACAATATGAGAGTCGGAAATGGTCTTATATACAAGGATATAGTAATGTTGGACATGGTGATAACCATGGAAGGTTAAAAATCAATAATTTTTCAAATGGTTTCCAAACCATCTTTTCAAGAAAGAATAACTAGTTCTTAGACGGATGATGAAGAGTTTAAAAAGAGATTAAAGCTGTGAATGAAGGAAGATTGAGTGACTCTGTTTATGAAGATTGAATTTTGAAATTTGGGAAGAGACTTTGTGTTCCCGATATACGTAATCTAAAAAATGAATTGTTATATGATGATCAAAGTTCCAATTTCTTTATACACCCTGGTAGCACTAATATTTATAGAGATTTTAAGGAACATTTTTGGTGGGACAACATGAACGGGGAGATGGCTGATTTTGTGTTAAGATGTATGGTTTGTCAAAAAGTGAAAGCTGGAGGGAAACAACATGGTGGAGTCATGCAACCTCTTCCCATAACTGAGTGGAAATGGGTTAATATTATGATGGAATTTTTCATGGGAATACCAAAGACTCTTAGAAGGAATGATGAAATATGGGTCTTTATTGATAGTCTTACCAAGTCATCACATTTTATTTCTATAATAGAAGATTTACCACATGAACGTCTAGAAAGACTATGTATTAATGTTGTTTTTAGACATCATGGTGTACCCGTATCAATTATTAATGATCGTGATCCACATTTTTAGATCAATATTTTAGAAAAGTCTTCAGAAATCCTAGGATACTAAATTTCATTTGAGCACTGCCTACCACCCCCAAACTGATGGACAATCAGAACAGACAATTCAAACCTTAGAAGACATGTTGATATCTTGCTCACTTGGATTTCAAGGAATGTGGGATCAATATTCACCTCTGGTAGAATTTTCAAATAACAATAGCTCACCTTTAAGTATTCATATGGTGCCATATAGAGCATTATACGAAAAGACATTTCTCACCCCAAACTATTGGGATGATGTTTGTGAAAGAAAACTCGTAGGCCCGGAACTTGTGGAGGAAATGATTGAAAAGGTGAAGGTAATTCAAAACCACATCAAAGCATCTCAAAGTAGGAAAAAGAGATATGCCGATAACCAAACGAAGTATTTGGAATTTCATATAAGAGATCTTGTTTTATTGAAGGTATATCCATATAAGGGTGTTATATGATTCAAAAAGAAGGAAAAATTAAGTCTCAGGTACATCAAACATTTAAAAATTGTAGAACTAATTGGGGTTGTAGCTTACCATTTGGAAATACCGCAAAGTCTCTACAAAGTTCAGGATGTATTCCACATATCACTGTAGAGAAAATACATGCCCAACCCAATGCATGTACTCACCTGGGAGGAATTAGAACTAGATCTCGATCTGTCTTATTGTGAAGATCATTTTAAGGTTCTTAATACAAGTGAACAATTGCTGAGAAACCGAACGACTCGTCTGCTAAAAGTTCTATGGAGAAACCATAAGATGGAATAGCCAACGTGGGAACCTGAGGAACTTATATGGAAGAACCACCCGTGTCTTTTTGTGTAGTAATATTCTAGAAATTTTTAGGATAAAATTATTTGAAGGAAGGGAGAATGGTACACCCCAAGCTTCCATGGTACACTGCTCTTTGAATAATACAATAGCGTGTATTGTACGCAACATCAAGTTCTAAGACACCACATCCAATCAAACTAGTCGTTATTAATTGTAATTCCCACATTTTTTAATTTTATAAATTTTATATTTCAAAATGGACTTCGTTTTTGGATTTGGATTACCGAAATTTTCTTAGGGTGAATTTTTTGTATTTTTCTGAAAACATTCAATTTTTTATGAATAGTTAAAAACACTAAGTTATAGATTAAAATTGAATATTTATTTAAATAATTATTTATTTTATTTAAATATATTTTATGTCAAAATAGATACATAATACCTATATATTTTCAATGTAATTCATTAGTGTTAGTTTATAAAAATTTTAGATATATAAAAATTTTATTGAACTTTTTACCGTCTTTTACCCACATCCTAGTGGAAATTGAAATTTTATATAAAACATAATTTTATAGCTTCAGTGAGTTGAATTTCAAAAATCTGAGACACACAGTTGATATCAGTTAGTAAAATGTGGTTTAGTAAGATGAACATAATTTTTGTTGAATAGTAACTTTTTACTTTTATTTACCACTGTTAAAAGTAAATAGGGTAATTAAGGGTTAAAATGATATCATTATTACCCTAAAACATGTCCTAATTCTATTGGATAAGTATAATTCTACCAAAAACAACTTAAGGAATAAAATATGATCCCCTTTGGTCAACATGGAATAGATTAAGAGATTTATCATTTTTTTATTTAAAGAAGAGTTAAAAGAGTTAAATTCAATGTTTAATAACTAAACCATTTATAATATATGGTTACACAAAATATAAATTATAATATAAATATTAATTATAAATCTAAAAGGATATCCCACATAATCATATTTTATTTATAATTTTTATACCTTAAATAATTCAATTTATTTATGACACAATGATGATGCAATAATTAACATATTTATTATAAATTAAAATAATTGATATTATAAATAACCAAATAAATTTAATTTGAGACTTTTAATGAATTAAAATAATTTTAAATTTTAATAAGACATGTTAGGGTTGATTAAATGTATTTATTTTTAAGTAATAACGTTGTTTGGACTTTAAAAATAATCCATTATTAAATAATGTCAAAATTGACATACATGAGTTTTTAAAACAAATACAATAATATTGGTTGATATAAGTATACTAAAAATCTAAGGTTATGCCTAAAAACATATATAATGATAGGTGTATCATTAATGAACCACTTGTGGTTTTCTTGGAAGTTTAGAGTATGTTTATTAACCATATAATATAAAAATACAAAGAGACATGGTAAATGTCAAACTATTTAACTAAGTGTTAAATCTAAAAGAGAAGGTTCATATTGTTACCCAAACCTATCTAAAACCTATTGGTTGAGAGGTTTTGACCCATACCAGCGTAATACTTTGAATAATTCATTTCAGAGCCACTAGAAACCGAAAATAATTTTATTATAACAAAATATTTATAGCTTTTCCTAAGATGCCCCTCACCCCTCTTTTAAAAGAGAACATCCCCATCCCTCTAATTCACATCTTTAAACCCATTTTTCTCAGACAAACAATTCCAAAATACCCACTCTACTATCCTCCCTTTACCTTAGAGGCCTTATTCTAGTGATAATGCCATCCTAATGAACACTTTTGATGAAATCAAAAGGAAAAACCTAGAGAAGAGGTAAATATCACACCACCTCTTTTATGTTTTTTTCTTCTTCCACTTTTTCATTCCTTGTTGTTTTCATTCTAAAATAATATCTCATGTATATTTTATATACAATGATGTTATTAAAAATATGTTTCAACCATATTCATTATTCTATCCATCCATTGAATGAAATGTCATTATACATGTTTACGTACGACTTACTATCTCCACGTCGTGGTGTAGTTGTTACTCAATTCATTACTAATCGTTGGGGTATAATAATGATGTATAAATGATGTAAATAATAAATATAACATTATAATGATTAATTATATATTATATACCATCAAATTATATATTATTTTATTATCCAAAGAATGATATTTTTGCTCGTGCATACGTACAGATTACCATCTCCACGAACACGATGAGATTCATTCTCCATCGTATCCATTCATGAGTAATTTTCATTAGATGAATAAAAATAATTTTTAAAAACTTGATATCATTCTAAATTTGAATAATATACATCATATCCATATTAAATATTACTTATGTAATAAAGCATATAAATGAAAATGAATTAATTAACTCCCAAAACGACGATAATACTAAAATATTATTAACAAAGCAATATTAAAAGATCATATATCATATCATATTAATGCATATGATTATTGTATAATTTAATAACAATTATTTCACCAATATAAATGAGGTTAACCTACCCTCATCCAAGGAAAATTACATGGTAATGGTTAATTTCACAATCACTTTATTATCCGAGGTTCTTTTTTCGTGAGTATATACTGGGACCTCATTACCATCCACATCCGTGTTTCTAAAGTGTATTTCAAAACATTGTTACAATTTTAATGAATTTGGTTTAATGTCATTTATACCCAAATTTTAATTTTTATTAGATGTTTATAAAGGAATATTTTCACCATTTTCCAAACAAGGTCCTTTATAACCTTTTCAACCAAATTGCTGTAAGAAAGTAATTTTTTTAACTTATAATGTGGGTACGGCTATTTTCTGCCATTATAACATCATCAAAGCATCCCTTACAAGCATATAAAAATATTTTCAAAATAAATGTTTTCATTATAATTATGTGACTCTTAAATGATTTCAAAATAGAAAGAGATGTTTCCATAAAAAGGTTTTGATTTCATCTATGTCAACATCCTTTGTTGGATTTTAAGCTTATTTGATGGTGATTTATTATGATACAAAAATTTCATATTGTATTGATGGTTTTGTGATATGTTTGAATGTGGATGTGTTATTTTTATACCATTCATGTTTTATGGATAAAGTATTAATATTTTGTATTTTAGTTTTCATACGAATGTTTATGTTATGTTTAAACATTTTCATATGTGGAATGCATTGGACTTATTATGTGAAAGGTGGAGACCGCTATAGCTACTCGATGCATCTGTAGGTCTGATAAGACAAAATAGTGTCTTGGTAGAAGGCCTTGAAAAAATCTTATTTTCAGTCTTGGAAGAAGGCCTTGACTATGTTGTTATTAAATCTTGGCATTTTTCATTCCATCGTTATGAAAGTGTCTATTGATATTGCATGTGATTATTCGACTAGTAGAATATCCATATAAAAAAGTAAATTCCATTATTTGATTTTATCAGTTCCATATTATGATGAATTTCAATTTTAAAAGGCCTTTGTTTTAGTCTTATACATTTCCTTAAATGTTTGTGCTTATTTATGAATGTATCTTCTATATTGTTATCCTTTCTGAGCATCTGAGCTCATCACTTTCTATGTTTTATTTTTCCTAGGATTTGAAGAAGTATTTTATGACCGATTTGTAGGGATAGTCTTAGGGGATATGAGTATGGTCTATAGAAAAAATGTTGTTGTAGTTTTTAATATTATAATGCAGTGTAAAACATATGTATGTATCTAGTAATTTCAAGGCTACTAAACTAATTAGTCTTTCGAGACCTGATATTTTGTGAGCATGCCAATGATACGTAATAATGCACCAACTCTAGAATTTTGGGGTCTAGGCGTTACAGAAGAACGGAGTGTTCCATCCATAATTGGATTCTTTTGTAGTATTATTTATGGACGATATCTTGGTGTACTCCCACACCCGACACTACCATGACACCCTTCTAGAGATCATATTTAGTTTACAAAGAGGGTATCAATTAATTGTTATTCCCTAAAATGACACTTTTAGAAGGACTAGATTTCATTATTGGGTAATGTTATATCATGGAAAATAGTATCAGTAGACCCAATGAAATGTGAGATCATTAGTTTCATGGGAGTATCCAAAGAAATTATTAGAGGTATAGAGTTTTCTAGGGCTTGATTCTTACTAAAAATGATTTATACAGGACTTGTCAAGCATAGTAGTGTGATAGATGGGATTGAATATTAAGGGATTAATGTACTTGTGGAACGAATCCTGTGATTCAGAATTTCAGAAGCTAAGGGCGAGGTTCACTTCAGCACCGATATTTATTTTTCCAATATCGGGAAAGAGTTAAACCATTTACTACAATGTATCAGGTATAGGGTAGGGAGCAGTTATTTTTCAGTGGGGAAGGACTCGTTGAGTATGAGTCCCAATTGTTCGGGACAAAAGAGAGGAATTTCCTAAGGCATGATCTCGAGTTAGCTACATTTTTTCATGCTTTGTGTTGTTGGAGAAAATATCTTTTTGTAGAGAATTTTGTGGTATATATTGATCACAAAAGTCCCATTTATATCATTACTAATTAAGATCTGAATTTGAGACAATGTATATCAGTTGTGTACCTTCAGTCTTTTGACATTGAGCTTTCCTACATTCCTGGGAAAAGAAATGTAGTGGTTGATCTATTATGATGGGGAAATTAGATATATGTAGTTTTGGAGGCTAGTAGTGAGTTGATGCTTATGTATATGTTAACTACAATGCATTTGTAGGTGCACGAAAGACATGGGAAGACTTATATTTCATTTTTAACTATTACCTATTCTTTACTGGATTGAGTGTGAATGAGGATGATATCAGATTTCGAAGGAGTAGTCCTACGGGAATGTGTGTCAGGAGAGGACCCTATTCCTGGGTGGACTGTGAGCGACGATGTGATCTTGAGTTTTCATGGTCACGTATGTGTGTCTACAAACATGCGTGAGGAGTTGTTTCATGATATTAATTCCTCTATTTGGGAAGTTCATCCTGATGTCACCGGGATGAATCATGATCTGCACCATTAGTATAGGTTGCCCGGTATGACGAGGGATATAGCTAGATTTTTTATGAGATGTTCCACCTGTTAGCATGTAAATTCAGAGCATTAGTGACCCGATATGATTTTATAGTAGTTTCCCATACTAGATTGAAAGTGTAATGACGTGGAGATGGATTTTGTGATAGGTTTTACAAGTTCACCACATAGAAATGATGATGTATTGGTTTTTGTTGAAAGAAAATTGATGGTTTCACATTTACATCTATTTAATGAAAACATTTGGGTTGATAAACTTGGATGCTGGTACATCTAATAGTTTATACATTTACATGGGGTACCACACTCTATCATTACAGATAGCACTACAAGAAAAAAAACTTTTTGCGACAGGCTATTTGCGACGGGATTATTTCTCGTCATAAATACTATAGTCCAGAGATTATTTGCGACAGGAAGAACCCCTGTCACAAATAACTTATTATTTGCGATGGGTTTTGGTGGCCTGCCTCAAATAGTAATTCTCGGTTTGATGTGGTGTGCACTGAAAAGTGCTTGAAGGTTGTCTGTGGCTGGAGGATTACTCCCGTGGCAAATACCCGGTCGTGGTAAATTGGTTTTTGCGACGAGAGGTTGCCACGTCCCAAATTGTGTGTTGGAAGGTACCTTTTACGACGGGGCCCGTCGTAAATACCCTTTTAACCGCTGACAACAATTTATGTGGGCAATGGTATTTGCGACAGGTCCCATTGCAAAAAGTATATTTTGCGACGAAAATACCATCGCAAAAGGTTTCGTCGCAACTAATCTAACCTATATATACCCCCCATCCGTTTTATCAAATCATTCTCTCAATTCTCATTTTCTCTCTCTCTTTCAACCCGGTTTTCAGAGTGAAAATTTGTTTGAGTTTTTTTACGATAACGTTTTGAAGCCGTCTACATCAATATAAAGTTTAATGGTAATTATATTTAAGTTAATTTAATATTTATTTCATTTTTATGTTAATTCTAATTGTTTTTGATTATCTTTAAATTATTTTGTTAAGAGTATTTATTTGTTATAATAAATTGATATTATTAGTATTAATATTTAATAAATACGAATAATTAGTAATAAATATGAATAATTAATAACAAATAGGAATAATTTGTAATAAATATGAATAATTAAAAATAAAGAGGAACTATTAGTAATAAATAGGAAGAATTAGTAATAATTAGGAACAAATATTTATAATTAGCAATAAATAAGAATAATTAGCAATAAATCGGAATAATTATAAATAAATAGGAACAAATAGAAATAAATAATTATAATTAGCAAAAAATATGAATAATTTGTAATAATTAGAAATAATTATGAGTAATTAGAAATAAATAGTAATAAATAGGAATAAATAGTAACAAGTAGGAATAAATAGTCATAATTAACAATAATTAGTAATAAATTGGAATTAATAGGAACAAATAAGAATAATTAGTAATAAATATGATTAATTACTAATAAATAAGAATAATTATTAATAATTTGGAATAAATAGGAATAATTAACAATAAATAGGAATAAATAATAATAAATACTAATAAATAGGAACAAATACTGATAAATAAGAATAATTAGTAATAAATGGAAATAATTAGTAATAAATACAACTAATTAATAACAAATAGCAATAATTAATAATAAATAGGAATAAATAATAATAAACATGTATAATTAGAAATAAATAATAATAATTAGTAATAAATATGAATAATTAGTAATAAATATGAATAAATATTAATAATTAGGAATAATTTGTAACAAATAGGAATAAATAGAATTAAATAGTAAAAATTAAGAATAAATGGGAATAATTAGTAATAAATAGCTATTAATAGTAATAAATACGAATAAATAGGGATAAATAAGAATAATTTGAAATAAAGAGAAATAATTAATAACAAATTGGAATAAATAGTAATAAATATTAATAATTGGGAACAATTACTAATATATATGAACAATTAGGAATAATTAGGAATAATTAGGAATAATTAGTAATAAATAGAAATAAATAGGAATAATTAAAAATTAATAGTAATAATTAAAAATAATTAGAAATAATTAATCATAATTAGAATAATTAGGGATAATTAGGATTAATTAGGAATAATTAGTAATAATTAGTGACAATTAGTCATAATTAGTAATACTTATTACTAATTAGTAGAAATTAGTACTAATTAGTAGTAATTCATATTGTTTGTAGTAATTAGTAGTATTTAGTAGTAATTAGTAGTAATTCGTAGTAATTATTAGCAATTTGTAATAATTAGGACTAAATAGTAATATATAGGACTAAATAGTAATAAATAGTAATAAATACTACTAATTAGTAATTAATACTAATAAATTGGAATAATTAGTAATAAATTGGAATAAATATTAATAATTAATAATAAATAGCAATAATTAATAATAAATAGGAATAATTAATAATAAATATAAATAAATAGGAATAAATAGGAATAAATAGGAATACTTAGTAACAAATAGGAATAATTACTAATAAAAAAGAATAATTAGTAATAAATAGTAATAGTTAGTAATAAATAGGAATAATTATCAATAAATAGAAATAATTAGTTATAAATATGAATAATTAGTAATAAATAGAAATAATTAGTAATAAATATGAATAATTAGTAATAAATAGGAATAATATTTAATAATTTGGAATATTTTATAATAATTAGGAATAATTAGTAATACATACAAATAAATAAAAATAAAGAGGAATAATTAGAAATAAATAGAAATAAATAGGACTAAATCGTAATAAATTTTAATAAATACTAATAATTAGAAATAAATACTAATAAATAAGAATAAATACTAATAAATGAGAATAATTAGTAATAAATAGGAAAAAATATTAATAAATATGAATAATTAATAATAAATAGGAATAAATAATGATAAATAAGAATATTTAATAATAAATAAGAATAATTAGGAATAAATAGGTATAATTAGTAATAAAAAGGAATAATTAGTAATAAATAGGAATAATTAGAAATAAATAGGAATATTTGGTAATAAATAGAAATAATTAGTAATAAATATGAATAATTTGTAATAAATAAGAATAATTAGTAATAAATACAAATAATTAGTAATAAATAGGAATAATTAGTAAAAAATAGGAATAATAAGAAATAATTTGGAATAATTTGGAATAATTAGTAATAAATAAGAATAAATAATAATAATTAGGAATAATTAGTTATAAATAGGAATAATTAGTAATAATTTGGAATAATTAGTAATAAATTGATTAATTAAAAATCAATATGAATAGTTACAAATAAATAGAAATAAATATGAACAAATAGGAATAAATAGTAATAAATAGCAACAAATAGGAATAAATACTAATAAATAGGAATAAATACAGATAAATAGAAATAAATACTAATAAATAAGAGTAAATACTAATAAATAATAATAATTATGAGTAAATATGAATAATTACTAATTAATTTGAATAATTACTAATAAATTAGAAATAATAGAAATAATTAAAAATAATTAGCAGTAAATAAGAATAATTATGAGTAAATAGGAATAATTAGTAGTAAATAGGAATAATTAGTAACAAATAGGAATATATAGTAATAAATTGAAATAATTAGTAATAAATTGGAATAATTAGGAATAAACATGAATATTTAGTAATAAATAGGAATAATTAGAAATAAATAGAAATAAATAGGAATAAGTTGTAATAAAAAGTAATAAATAGCAATAAAGAGGAATAAATACTAATAAATAGAAATAAATAGCAATAAATATTAATATAACTACTAAATATGAGTAAATACTAATAAATAGAAATAATTACCAATAAATAAGAATAAATAGCAATAATTAGGAATAATTAAAATTAATTAGGAATAATTAGCATTAATTAGGAATAATTGACATTAATTAGAAATAATTAGCACTAAATGGGAATAATTATGTGTAAACATGATTAATCAGGAGTATACAAGAGTAATTTAAAGTAAACATGAGTAATTTGGAGTTAATAGAAGTAATTAAGAGTTAACATGAGTAATTAGGAGTTAACATGAGTAATTAGGAGTTAAAAATAGTAATTATGAGTTAACAGGAGTAATTATGAGTTTACAAGAGTAATTAGAAATAAAGAGAAGTAATTAGGAATAAATGGGGCTAAATAAGAATAAAGTGGAATAAAGAGGAATAAATTCTAATAACATCAAATAACATGGCACAATTTCAAGTGGATTGACGAAACTCCTTTTGCTCGATGACTCTTCTACTTTCAACTTTCATCGACTCAAAACATTATGAAATGTGTGATTCTACATATGCATATCCAATCTCGAATGCTTGTGTTTGAATATGAATTCGTAGGACAACATTTTTTATAATGTTTTCAGGTGGCGATAGATGTAATAAGATGAGTCATCGACAAAAATGGGGCTCTTTTGTTCGATGGATCATTAATTGCATCTTTGTCACACTAAAATCACAATGAAGAAACTATTCAGCTGTATGCTTATAAATTCTCGAATTCACACGAATGAATAAGCGTACCTATGAGAAAATTGTTCATTATGATTTTAGTTTGAGAAAGAATCAAGTAAATGAGCCGTCGGACAAAAGAGTAGCAGTCAATCCACTGGAAGTTGTGTTGCCCAAATTTAATTATAATTATTAATATGTAGTTGAAATTATTTATCATCATTTTTCAGATTGTGTTTTTATAATTTCAAATTATTCAATAATAGTGACGATTTATATTTTGTAGAGAAATACGGAAATATTAAATCGACATCATTCATTATTAGATGATCGTGCTTGGATAAATCAGCGTAGATATGCAAATGGTTTAGGTTTAAATCATGAATATATTGAGGGTGTTGAAGAATTATTTTCATTTTCATCATCAAAACCAAAATATGTTTCAGAAGGAACAATTATGTTTCCTTGTAAAAAATGTTTTCTGAGAAGTTTTGACACATTTGACATGGTTGGGGGACATCACTTGCGGTTTGGTTTTCCACAAGATTTTGTTTTTTGGTATCTACACAATAAACACAGTTCCAGAAAAGATATAAATAACATGATTCTGGATTCATCACGGTTTCAAAATTTACTACATGATGTTATAGGTCCATCTGTTAAACAAATAGAAACTCAAGAAGATAGTTATTTGACTCCTAAGTTAGAACCATCAGAATTTTATGATTTGTTGAGGTCTGATGAAGATGAATTATATCTTGGTTATAAGATAAGAAAACTAAAAGCAGTTTCAAAATTTATGTCTATTAAATCAGATAATGCAATGTCAAAAAATAGTTTTGATTATATATTTTCTTTGGTTAAAACATTGTTATCTGAAGTAAATGTGTTGCATGCAAATTACTATTAGTGTAAGAGGTTAGTTCATAATATGTGCCTTAATTATCAGAAGATTTATGCATGTCCAAATGATTGCATCATATATTCTGGTAATAATGAGTGATTGGATAGTTGTCCTACATGTGGATATTCGAGGTATAATGAAGTGAAACCACAGATGTCTGGATCGATTCCAGTAATACTGTTGAGATATTTCCCCCATACACCCAGGTTGCAACGATTATTTATGTCTTAGAACACTGTGTTAATGATTTCATGGCACAAAACCAAGATTTCAACTGATAAAAGCTTGAACCATCCATCTGATGGTGATTTATGGAAACAATTTGATTGTCTACATCCGTATTTGTTTAGAAGACAGAAACATGAGATTGGTTATTTTTACTGACGGTGTTCGTCCATTTGGTTCTAATGGTAGTAAGTATTCTTATTGGCATGTCATTATAACTCCGTACAATTTACCTCCATAGATGTTGATAAATGATCCTTATATCTTTTTGACTCTATTAATCCCAGGACATCCGAAAAAAATATTCATGTTTATTTGAATCCATTGATTGATGAGTTAAATGAATTATAGAGTGATGGTGTTAGTACATATGATGTTGCTGTGAAACAAAATTTCATATTAAAAGCTGCATTGATGTGGATGATTAGTGACTTTATGGAATATGGAATGTTATTTGGTAGAGTAAACATGGTCTGAAATCATGTCCTTAATGTATAAAAGACAACAATGCATTTATGATAATAAATGAAAAAAACTTGTTATTATGACTGTCTACGCATGTTTCTTCCAACTGATTATCCTTTTCGGCGGGATAAATATCATTTCTGAAGAGGTACTATTGAATGGGATGAACCTCCAATGATGATCTCGGGTACAGAGTTGAAATCAATTTTATTTTCATTGCCTCCCATCACATTTGGGCTGACAATAAACCAATAGAAAATAGATGTCTTTGGGGAATATCATAATTGGATAAAACAAATCATTTTTTGGGATCTTCTATATTGGTCTAATTTGTTGGTCCAATATATGTTGGATTTTATGAATATTGAGAAGAACTGTTTTGATAATTTTTTATAATGTTTTGGTTACACCAGGTAAGACCAAAGATTCTATAAAGGCATGATTAGATCTTTCCCAAATTTGCAGGGGACTAGAACATGAACTATTTGAAAATGTCATATCACAGAGATTAATGTAGTCAAAAGAAACTTATACACTATCAAAAGAGAGTCTCTTATTATTTTTTTAGTGTATTGCAGATTTGAGTCTTCCAGATATTTGTGCTTCCAATTTGGGAAAATGTGTTAAGAATGGTTATTTTACCTGATTAAAAATTCATGATTTCCATGTTATAATGAAAAGACTTATGCCAATTGGATTCATAGGTTATTTGAATTATATGATTTGGGATACAATAAGAAATATATAATATTTTTTTCAAGACATTTGTGTAGTGACAACAGACTACAATGACCTAAGAAAACTGAAAGATGATGTTGTTGTAATTATATGTAAACTGGAAGAAATATTTCAACTATCATTCATTAACTCAATGAAACATCTGATATTACTTACTCCACATGAAGCTAAATGTAGAGGTCTCATATAGTTTCGATGAAATTACCCATTCAAGAGATGTATAAGGAAATAGAAGAAAGAAGTACGTAACAAAGCATTAGTAGAAGAGTCAATTGATGAAGCTTATTTTCAAGAGAAATTGTTTTTTTCTACTCTCATTATTTTGAATCTCAATATCCCTCAAAACATAATCGAATGGGAAGAAACGAGGGGAATTTTTATGACAAAATAGAAAATCAATTATCAGTTTTTAATCAGAAAAATCTAGGTTTTAGTGGAGTCCATGAACAATGAATTTCAGATGATGAACATCACAGAGCTCATACATATGTTCTGCTCAACTGTGAAGAAATTACATCAATTGGATTGTGAGTGTTTCTATCACATAGTCTATAATATATGTTTCAGTGTGTAATCTTATTTTATTTGTAGGTTATATAATAATCATATCAAGACACAACTTCCACAAATTATAGTTGTTTCTCTTGAAGAACATAGAAAAAAAATTCTCAATGGTTTTAAAAATTCATAACATAAATTATTGATGGTTTAATATCAATAATATTTATTATTTATCATATTGATAATTGTTTTACAAATTTTTAGATTTCTCAACATGCTGATAAAATTGATAAGCGACTTTGTATATTAAGTAGCCCACCATCCAAAATGGTTAAATATTATAGTGCATATGTGGTGAATGGTTTTTGATTTCATACTCTTGCATATGGGGAATCAAAAAAATGAACACTGATGTTTTCACTAGAGGATCGCATCACAGAGAAACTGAATTTGACTTTTATAGCATTCTAGATGAAATTATTGAGTTGTGTTATCTAGTACAGAATTACATAATGATGTTTAAATATTTGTGGTTGGATACTGAGAAAGGCTTGCGTGTTCATATAAATCATAGAATCTCCAATATTAAATATAAAAGTCTTATTACAGTAAATTAATCATTTTTTACTGGCTCAACAGGAAAATCAAATTTATTATGAAAATTAAGGTGATACTTTAAGAGACTTGATGGATTAGTGGAGTATAATAAAAACAAAATCTTGAGAATATCAGATTACTCAAACTGAATGTGATCCCGCTAAAGTGGAAGGAATTGAAATTATTCAAGCAACTGTTCAAAATTAATCTTTTTTGAAAAGAGACGTGAATATCAATGATGAAACTCCACAATTAAGTATCGATGATGATAAAGATGTTAATGATGTTACAAATGCAATTGAAATGACACGAGATGATGAAACTAAAACTCGTATGGATATTGATGATGATGGGGAGGAAGATGAAAAAATTGGAATGGACAGCTATAGAGATGAGGATAAAGATGGATATTTACACGGATATTTGATGGTTATAATCATAACTAATAAATATCTGTATATAATAGTTATTTTCAAATGTCTTTCAAAATAATCATTTTTGTTTTTCCCATAGGTCCTGTTCAATTTTGCGAGTTGTAGGAGGCTGATATACCTTTGGATGAGGGGGATTTTGGACTATCTAACCCTCGACCACTGACAGTTCAGGGGGTATGCAGAGGGGGAACATTTATGTTTTATTGATGATTCCTAACATTATCCCCAAGCAACGTCCATGTGTTGGTTTCGATCCATGCACACGAAGGTATGATAACCTGCATATTTTAGTTAGCGTCCATTTATTTATTTATATATATATATTCTAATTGTTTGATTATTTATTTCTTTATCACAATTTTGTGAATGTAGCTATTGGACATGGGAGCACAATCTTGCGCAGTTATTTTTCTCAGCCATGGATCACATTGGAACAGAGTCCTGTTGATGTACGGTGTGACATGTTCGATCGTTGGCTGGTACATAAATAAAGAATTTTTATTTTGAAATTTATTTTATTAATAACGTGATATTTTAAATTATTTGTAGTGTTTATGGTATTCCATTGTTAATATAATTCATGATACTATCCAAAAAGTATGGAATGTGTCAATGCATGACCATTTTTGTTAGTTTTTGCACAATTTGAGAAGAACATCCATTAAAAAGTCTCGAGTGAAAAAATTTGATAAGTTGTGTAGAGCCCACTAACTAGAGTACATTTCATCTCAAGTTTGGGATGGATTTTTTTTACTGGTTGGGTGGTGGATTTCAGAGGAGATCTTCAGTGGGACGACAGAACCGAGGGAGAAAAGAGATGACACATCAAGCAAGTAGCTGTACATTCAGAATGTATAAAGAGCAGCTAGTAAGTATATTTTTTAAATATTATATATAACTTTAATTATAAACTATTTATATTATATTTCTATAGGAAGTCACGCATCCCGATATTATAGAGTTCGATGTTTATCAGATGATGTATAGTGATCTAGCCACTAGAGAGATTTGAGGTGATCGCCAACATCATATTGTGGTTAATATTATTTTTTTCAGTTTGAAAATTAACTATACATAATATTTTCACCATTTTAATTTCAAATTGGAATTGAAGGAGTCATATGAGGCTGCGGCATGTCATACATAGGATGAGAGTCAGGACGAGAAGACTGAGCATACCAGTGCCCACTATTTTGATGAGGAGGCATGGATGTAGGTGACGTAGTATGGCTTTGAGAAGGGACAAGTAGTTGGTATCAACTCTCATTTGACTACGGGTACTTAATATGGTACTACTGCGATGTCAGCGTTCATCTCGAGAGGAGCTCGTGGAGAGGCGTCATCTCTTGACTCACATTATCAGGAGCAATTGCGAACATAGGCTAAGCTTATAGAGAGTTTGTAGAAGCAGAATGAAGAGATGTGTTGGTGGCAGTAGTAACAACAGCACGAGGAGGAGATGCATCGATGGGAGAGACATCAACAACAGAAAAATCACGATTAGATGGATTACATGCGTTTTCTAACTCGTAGTTTTGGGATGGAGTTTCCTCCACCATCTCCCACACCTCCTCCACCTCCTCTATAATACAACCCACTAATTATTTGTTTTTATGTTAAAAACATTTGATTTCAAGATTTGTAGTAATATGAACTATTTAATGTTTCTGTCTTTTATATTGATGGAAATATTGCATAATATTTTTAATAATTTATTATTTATTATCACTGTTAAATTTTTAAATATTTTTTTATTTTACTACTAATAATAATATTTTATGAATTTTTTTATATTTTTTGTAGATATTGACAATTTTTATAATTTTTTATTATTTTAATAATAATAATTTAATTTTTTCAGTAATCATAATTTTTTTTAATTTATTTAAAATAATTTTTTCAGTAATCATAAATTTATTTTTATTTTTATTATGTGATATATTTTTGACAGAACTATTGCGATGGGATTCCATCACAAATAATAAAAATATACATTTTTATTACTATTATTTGCAATGAGACGATAGTCTGTCGCAAATAGTATTTACAACGGACCTGTCACCAAAAATATTTAAGTATATATATATAATGTATATAATCGGGCTGTTATTTACGACGAGAAGCATACTCTTCCGAAAGACTATTTGCAACGATCCCATCAAAAAAGTTTGATCGATATATAATATATATAATGTGATACTTATTTGGAACGTGAATGTTTACCATCACAACAAATAATATTTGCGATGTTCCCATCGCAAAAAAATTTATTTGCGACGTCGTTTTTTGCAACAGGCTATTTGCGAAGGGTCCCTGTCACTAAAAACTATTTGTGACAGGATCCTGTCATAAATAGCCCATTACAAATAGCCTTAACTCTTGTAGTGTAGGGACACTCGATTTATCTCTCAGGTCTGGATGGGACTACAAAGGGCTTTAGGTACATAGGTCTTCAGAGTACAACTTACCACACCCAGACAGATGGCCAGTCCGATGAAACAATTCAGGTTTTGGAGGACATTCTTTAAGCATGCATCCTAGATTTTAGGGGCTATTGGGAGAGAAAAAACCCATAGTGAACTATGCCTACGATAACTACTTTCTAGAAATAATTCAGATTTCAACTTTTGAGGCATTATACGGTATGCCTTTCTGATCACCCCCATGTTGTATGGAGGCAGAAGAGGAAGCTATGACGAGACCTCATCCTTTCTAAGAGACTAATGAGCTGGGTTTTTTCATATAGAATTGGATGTCTACTATATAGTCTCGGAATTAATCTTATTCTGATCAACAGATAAAACCCCTAGTGTTCGAGGTTGGAGATCATGTTTTCTTACATGTCACTTCGATGTTGATAAACAGGAATATTAAAAGACTGAGTAAGCTTTCACCAAGATACCTCTGGCCGTTTGATATTTTTGAGAGAGTCGGGACCATTTCCTATCCGTTGTAGTTACCTTATAAGTTCATAGATATGCATTACATCTTTCATATTTCATACCTATGATGTTAATTTTCAGACCCATCAAATGAATTTCTAATAGGGGATGTTTAGTTAGAAGTGGTTGAATCCTCTGAGGAGAACCCTATTTGGATTGTGGATTGCATAAGAATGATTCATATTGGCTATTATGTTTCATTAGTATAGGTTCTATGGAAGCACGAGTGAGTATAGGATGATACATTGGATACTAGGGCTGACGTACTATCCCTATAGAAAGAGTTTTTTGACCTTTTTTCTCACCACCCATGTAAGGGAAATTTTGGGATGAATTTATTTAAGGGAGGATGTTTGTAAGAACTCGGGTAATCATTTCATTCATGGATCGTGAATTAGGTTTTTTTTTCATTGAAATGACTATTTGGGAAATTTCAAAGACCATGTTGTGCACCTAGGTTCCTCATACAACCATATAATATCCTTGTAATGACCGAGTACATGTCTGTGTGGTCACCTAGGAAAAAACCTAAACTAGTGTCTTATTGAGTTTAATACACGAAATGTACATTTAATGAACACGCAGTGTAATTTTATTTTAATACGATGAATTAGTATATGGTTGATTCTTACGTCCGGAACATATTTCATCTCCCATCATTTCGTACAGGAGAGCAACATAACCACCTTGTACTTCTATCCCCTCCATATTATATATTTGACCTATGATTGAGACACTTTCAGGTGTGTTGGAATCCCACCGGTGAGTTTTAATTTCCACTAGAGCCTCCATTTCAGATCCCTCCTCTCTCATGAGTATTTAATGTATGAACGTGTATAAATTTTTTATATCTACGCTATGTTACGCTGATTCAGGGGTTAATGTTCAAGATTATTGATCACATGTAATTGGGATGGTGGTTTGTGCCTTTCGTTGTTTTTATTTAGATTATATATTCTAAAAGTTCCATATACCCATGTGTGGGGTATTGAATGTTTGGAATTAGACTCTATTTATTACCATCAGTGGTTTGGTAGATTGATAAATGTAAATTGCATATGTTTCGGGTTTTATACATTGATTATGGGAAACACCATTGGTGTGTTTCTTTTTTTGATTATTTGTGGCCATTTTACTTACAATGCCTCTAACATTTCATTGTTTATATGCCTTGTTTTTTAGGAAAGTGTTGCTAATTATATGAAATGCATATTATATGCATTGTTTAAGAGTAACAAAGGGGAATTCAACTATATGAACTCCTCATGATAGGATCATTTAAGAATGATTTGTAGTTATGTTTACTCAAAGGTATTAACTGTGAGAGATAACGGGTGGTCATAGGCCAGAGGGGCTAGACCATGAGAGCTACCAAAAGGGTCATTTTTATATCAATTGATTCTATAATTTAAAAGGGTATTGACCATGTGAGATACCTAAGTAGATGTTTGTAAATCATTTTTGTTATGTTAGACCATAGGTGTTTGACCATGAGAGCTACCGAGAGGGTTGTTATTAAATAAATTATTGTTATGTTAGACCCGAGAGATTAGACATTGGGAACATTCACAAAGGGTTGTAATTGAATTATTTAATGACGATGGCATGTTTTCCTGTCCAATTCACAAGAATGGTCTCGGATATAATTGATTATTAGATGGTATTTTGAGACATCTATTGTTACTATCACACATATGTTACAGTGATTAGGCTAGATACCAAGGTTTACAAGATTCCATAGAAGAATAAATAATGGTAAATGAATGTAATTAAAAATTATATTATTGTTTACTTTTGTGTACTTTCTATTTTATTTCTTCATTTCTGTATATTTCCTTCTATATATAACCCAGTGGCCCTCACTGCTAGCTGGTATCTCTTGGAGTTTAGGGAAATGAAATTGAGGACATGTGACCAACTGAGATTGGGGCACCATTAGGCGGCACTGTAAACCAAGATCTTACAATGGAATATATTTCATTATAATGATAATATATATATATATATATCATGTTCCTTCATCCATTCAGTACAAAAATAAAATTCAAACAACGTTCTTTTATATATAAGGATTACTATATCCATGGATAGTGTCTTCCATTTCATATATATATCTTTAATATGAATTTATATAATAAATATAAATGATATATAAATCCTATTTTAAATTCAAAATGAAATAAGCCATGATCTATGTAATATGATAAAGAATAACTAGCCAAAAAATATGATATTTAAAGCCATTATTACCAAAAACCATGAATTAAAATGGAATTGTCAATAAATGGGAAATATAAATTCATTAATGAAAAATATATGATATCATAAATATTATTAAGAATCTTATAAAAGTTGATAATATTTTTAAAACCACAATATAAGAGTTTCAGACATTTATATTATGAATCAGACTTATGGAAGGGATTTTTTCTCACATTTACTTCAGGAAACACATGTCTCACACATTACATGTTTCATCTTCATGATAATTATACTGACCTTGAATTACTTTTTGGAGTCTTAAACATAATATTGTGTTATTTTTATATACATATATTTTTATATCACTGATGGGTATATGTTTCTAATGATTATAATGTTGTAAGGGTTAATATAACAACCACATTGTTATAAGGATTGTTTATACATATGTTTTTATGGGGAAAAACATATATACTATGTTTATTAATCTTAAAAAATATTTTCTAGATTATATGTACTATATTCATCAAAATTTTTGAGGTCTGTGTAACCATGTTCCACATTTTATAAACTACTCGACATGAATATTTTCATCCAAAGGAAGTATATTTTGAATTTTCCAGAAAAAGTATGAGAATAATGATTTTTATCGTATTCTATATGAATTTTTTTTATGAATTCATGTATCCTTTTTCCTTGAATGTTTATTTACATGAAAAAAGTTTATTTTCATTAAAAATGTTCACAATTAAAATTTCACATCATTTCATGTAATGAATATTTTTTCAAAGTATAAAATAAAGTTTCTTCAAGATTTCTTTTCCTGATATCTACCCCAATTATTATACATCTAAGGAAACATTTATTTATGATAAATTTGTTTTTCAAGGTATATAATTAAATTTCTCCTTTATTATTCATTCTATGAAAGGATTATGTTTATCGTGGAATGATATTAATTAAATCCATTTCATTTCATGGGTTCTAATTTGATGAATGATTTATTTTCATATAGAACACACATGGTTTCTGTTCATTACATTATTTGTTGGAACTACATATTCCTCCAATGAAATAATTAAATAGTTATGTCTAATAATATAATTATGCGAATCATGTTGATAGTCTTGATCCACAATGGGAAGATGGGGAATCATGATCCACAATGGGAAGATGGGGAAACTTAATCCCCTATGGAAATATGGGGAAACAAATTCAACTACATGAAGATGGGGAATCCATATAGACTATTGAATAAGGTTATACATGATCCCATTGATGAAATGGAGATCGACCGGGGATGGTGGTGTTTCCCACATAGTATGTGTAGTTTCCATGATGTAACCTGGTATGTTCTAGCAATGTGTCTTGACACAAAGGGAAAGAAATTATCTATTAATGTGAATGACCCAATTCCATTCCTTTTTCATATGTTATGATTTAATTGATTATGTTATTTATTTAATTAAGATTCATGTCTTTTGAATTTCCAATTATTATACATTAATTCTTGTTTATGATCATTGATACTTGGGGTATGGTTATATATTTTCATGACCATTTTCATATACCATTACACTCATGAATATGTTTACATTCCACCCTTGTATACCCTTATTGAGGTTATAAGCTCCCCATTTATTATGTTTTCTTATCTATAATTTATTGGAAAATGATTCCAGTGGGGTTTCTGATGGTGAAGATCCTTGTGAAAAAAAATTTAAGATCATTTGATGGACTAGAAGTTTGTGTTCAAGGTTTCCAAAGCCAATAACTAATACGGTCTTTGGGAATATTTTGTGGTAATGTGTTATGTGTTCCATAAAAATGATTTAATTTCAATGTACATAATTCATGGTTTGTAAAATAACAATGTAAAATAATCTCATAGTAAGACCATTGATATCATAACAAAACATAATAAAGTACCATTGCGAAAGAAAACACACATCAAAGTACACAATAGAATAAAAAACAAAAACCCTTAAAGGCTCCAAGATTCTCCATGATCCATTTCCAATTAACATCCCTTGCATAAATATTCCCAACTAAATAAGTGTGACACATTACCTTTTCTATTTTCATAATAATGATTATCTCCAAAATAACCAATGTGGAAATGTAGGGAAAAATAATGAAACTCTATCGGAATTACCCAAATGACATCACAAAACACACCACTAGAAGAGAAAATGCTAATAAATTTATATTATAAAAAACATATAAATAATTTTAAATAGTTCATAGCAATGCCAATAAATTTAACACCAAAATAGTTTTCCATAATAAAATTGTTTCTAATGAAAACCACCAAAAACTCATTCCAACCACTTCATCATGAAAGATTATTTACATATTCCAAATCATATAGCAAAAAAAATAACTAAACCACTAAATATTTGTGTAAAAAATGATTGTGAAACATTTACATCCATAACCCATAACTGTTTATACTAGTAATTTCATAACTGATATCCATCTCATTCCCTCCATTCATCACAATATATTCCTACCACATTCCAATACATCATTTTATAAAACATTAAAATAATTTCAATAAAATCACAGTCTATTAAAAAACCATAATAATAAATAATTTAAAATAAACCATCCATTTATTGAAAACAATATTCCAATAAGTATTCAAATAACATCAAAATTTTAATTGAAATAAAATTTCCTTCAAAAAAATTTAATTAAACAAATCTTCTATTTGAAAACCCTTTTACATCCATCAGAATCATAATTTTTTTTAAATAATAATTTTAAAAACATGTTACAATTTTCACCTTCCACAAAACCAAAAAAATGGAAAATTCAAAAAAACCTCACATATGGGTGTTTTCTACCAATAATGGATCACGAATTTTACAATCATTTTCTAAAAAAAATTCAATCTTATATTAATCATTATAGTTCTAGAAAGAGGAGTCAATAGTGTAGACACCTACTTTAGTATGTTCGGTGAAAATTAAGAATGACTCGAAAGCACCCACAATGATGTGTTGAATTCTGACAAAACTCATCTTTGATATTTTACCCTATCAACAAAAAAGTCAAACCATACCATTATTGGAATTATAAACGATATATCTATATTTATTATACATGATCTTATAATCCAATAGTGGTAAGGTAGTGTATTTAAGAAAAATTAAGAGAAACTACCATAACAATGACTTACCAATAGAATCTAGCTTCAACACACCATGAAACATCTCCAAATCACGTCCTAATCAAAGGGGAAAAATTCCACACACTTTGGGAAGAAATATTTTCTTACTAGTGAATAAAAGGAGAAAAACAAATTTTTAATGGATTATAACTACCAATATAAACTTTTTATGGATCTTGTTTTTAAATTTTCCATGGTTAGCCCCTAGCTTAATAAAATAGTTTACTAACCATGCACCAACATATGGATCAAGGAGGAATATTGCATGGTTTTGTAGCACATTTATAAAACAGTACACTCAAAATGGGAAACCGACTATCCCACATTTCATAATTTTTCCTAAGTTGCCTCACAATTTTGAAAATGGTTTGTCGTCCCCTTTTCCCATGTCCTAATATGCAAGATATCATATAGGAGTTTCATGGTTTCCACTAAAAGTTTTCAAAACATGAACATTGACAAAATCCCATAATACACACCAAAATACTTACAAACTCTCCCAAACAACACTAAAAAATATTATATATATAATATATATAAATTATATGTCACTTACATGAAACAGGGGGTGCGACATTTGGCATGTGGCAAGAAAGGGTCATTGAGTCGTAGAAGTATATTCAAAGGAACCGTGTATTTTTAAATGGTTATTTTAATCACTATAATGGTATTGGAACTACTTCTAAAGCTATTTTATGGGTGATAATTTATTATATTAAACATGATATCCATTACATGTGTTTATCCCTTTTGATTACATATGACATTGAAACTAGTATCAAGGATATATAAGGGAGAACTGGGATTATCCCATGGAAAAATCTACTCATAGGATTGAGTGAATAAGACTATTCACTCAACTTCAATTGATTTTCTAAAATGAATATATAGAATCCAACCAGGTAGAAGTTATATTATCAAATAAAGAGGTCATCGAAACCTGTATGATGTGGGATTTCAGAGTTCTTAATTATTTTGAATCATTAGTGGATGATTATATGGGAGTGATAGTTCACTACCTTGTTTGAAAACTCCTTTTTAATGACTATGATTTTATGATTAGTTATTAATTAAAAAATTATCATTGACTTTTTCTAATTTTCGAATCTTTTTGGTATATTCTATTTATCTCATTTCTTCATCATTTTACCTAATAAAATCCCATAATTACTTATAAAAAATGATTGATTTTTCTCCAATTTAATTTGATAAATTTTTGGACGAGCGTGTAACATTAATATCCAATAATATATTGAAAAAATATAGTCCACCAAACATTTAAAGCATTTCTTGGATGAATATTCAACAACAAATGTTGTAGAAAATAAAACTTCTCATTCTTTATCCAACTCACTATAGAATCACTTTTAACTTCGGAACATAAAGCATTATAAAAATTACCTAATACAATTGGACTGAATTTATTGATGAATAATTATTTTATAAATAAACTTTTATATCCTACTTGTGTATATCAATGTTAGGAATTTATATATTTAGGTATATGATATTTTCTAAACATTTTTCATCACACATTATGTTACCTTGGAAAACTATTTGTCATACTCATTATATCTACCCTAGACCTGGTGGTAAAATTTTCATTGTTTCTCCAATAACATTTTTTTGTTGATATTAATATAATACCAAAATAATATTAATAAATAATATTTGACTGATAAATAAATTAAGAAACAGATGTTACTGATTTTTTTGGTGATTCTATGATATGTTCAACGGATAATTTCTTACTATTATGATAATAGGATATATGCCCTTGAATTTCATAATGACCCAAAATATATTTTTTTATAGTAAAAAATTTCATATATTTGTGTGAATAATGTGCATAATGTCTTTCTAGATTTTTCAATTTGATATTTAATTCAATAATATTCATATTTTTGTTGTTTTTATCATTATATATTGACATTATTTTTTCATCACTATCTGTTCTGGTCTTTCAGGAGATTTTTTATTTACATTGAATCAAATGAATATTATTCTATAATGTTTCATGATTAATTTTATATTTTATCTATTGTTAATAATTTTTGATTTCAATGATCTCTTTTTTATTTCAAAAAATTGTATTGATATTCAATAAATTTCATTAAATGACATTATCTTTCTTTCATATAAAAAAATAATAATTTCAATCAAGGTGCAATTTATATCAATAAAATATTATTTTTGAGTCATTTAAATTTCTATACTTTTATGATCAACATTTCTGATTAGAAACTATTCCAGAGCATCCATTAATTTTCCTAGTCCTTATTGAATGTGGGAGATACACAATTGAAAACATATAAAATAGACATAAGTAATATTTAGTTTATTTTTCTGGAAACTATTGTTTGATATCCTCAAATCCTAAGGGAGAATCATCTTATGAATCATCATAGATTTTATTCTTCCAAGTTGTTTTTGGATCATATGGAAGATAGTTTTTAAAAGAAGTATTTATTTCCTAATTTCTATCATTGACATGTTATGATCTCTATTAGTTTAAATTATTTTAATATTCCTTAATATATGAAAAAACAATAATATATTTTTCTCAAATGATATTTTTCTGTTTAATAGAATCACAAGATGGGAAAATTGGTTAATTTTAATCTATTTTAAATGTTATTCCTTCTTACCTTCTCACATGTTCTATGAATGGATTCTTATCTAATATAAATATATCTATGTCATTATTGGTTCAAATGAATATGATATATGTATGAATATATAAAAATAACACCAATGTATATTAATATGGTATACATACCTATTATTGAAAATACCCAAAATTTAAAGTTTATATCATCCCATACTCATAAAATTTCTTATATAATATAACAAGAATCCCATGCATTAGTATTACCATTAAAAACTTTCCTGATCAAAATCCAATTCTACTTCATAATTTAGATTTATTTTTTGAATACCATTGTATGATTACAGCACAACCATGTTCATTAAAAATATAATTGTTATTAAATTCATTATAAATATGTTATTAATGTTAATCAACGATGTATTGTACTTCCTTTTTCATTTTTAAGAGTCATATCGATGTTATGTGAACATCATAAAGTCTAATGATTAGAAATCCAAAGACATACTTTAAGGGATTCTGATCAAATAATTCATATGATGATGTCTTATGATGACTATATATATTGAAATTCTTATTCATAATTTCATATCATTGATTTTATATTAGTTTCCAAAATCTAATGACAAGGTATCTTTCCATTTTTTCAGATTCACCTCGAGAATATGAGACATATTAAAATGACACATTAACATATTCAAATGAACTACAAGACATCTCAAATAGCACAAATTACCTCATCATTATTAATAAATATCATATTATATCAGTATTCATCCATTAATACATATGATTTTATTTCATTAAGACATTATTAGCTACAGTTACACATTACCTGAATAATACATAATGTATTCTTGACCACTACAATGATAATAATACACCATAATATAGTGAAATATTAAGACTTATTTTTCTTCCTTATTTGTAGAGATCATGATGAAAAATGTCATGAATCATAATTTAGTGATGAAAATATTATTTTTAATCAACATATTTTATCATATTATTTCAAACACAATATTCGTTGTTTAATTCATTATCACCACTATCATGATATCCAGCTGATCTATATATATATTACTGAGCATCATGTAATTTTAGAACACTACCATTATATGACATCTTATGTAGAAAGAAATGTAGACCATGGTTTATGACAATTTATTATTTAATAATATTTTTAAATAAAAAATGATAAACATTTTCAATATTTCCATGATGTCAAATCAAATTATAACTAGTGAGATCACCTCTATATAAACTAGGATCCGCTATTTTATAACAGGTGAAATAAATTAAGTTGGTGGTCTCCTATGATTATAGATCTTAACCCCCATGTATTAGTCTAACTAGAATCAACCATCTTTAAATGGTCTCAGGTAAATAATTCTTTTGATGAAAGTTATTTTCCTCACCTCTGAATTATCATTGATGTTTGCGGCTGAATGGATTGTGAATTTTTTATTCGCTTTTTTTTCTGAAGGCTTTGTTTCTTGGGTCCTATCCATCCATGAGGTAAAAATATTTCTAACTAATATTAATGTATTCCATGTTAAATTAATATAATTTAGATCATACATAATGAAATGGATTCTCACCCCATTTCACTTCTTTTCAACTTCATATATGTAATCCAATGATTCTTGTATCTTCAAATATAATTTTCAAAATATTAATTTTTTCATATAATAATATATTTATAATTAATTATAGCAATGAAAAACAACACTTTTATTTACATAAAATAAAATAATATAATAAATACATCAATAATGTCACTTCCAATTATATTTATGTAATATAAACTACAATTTTCAATGTGAAATTATTCTCTTTATAAAAATAAAAGGGTTGTCTATGTTTTCAAATATTTTATCATCAAAGTATTGATAGTATATAAATATTTATATACTAAAATAAAATAAAATATAAATATAATATTGGTTAAACATTTATATCTATCATCACATAATGGTTCTTCATAACCCCATTTTTGTATAATAGTAAAGAATTCACATTGTTTTCTTCGTAAAAATATATAGACACTAATATAACGAAATCCATTCTTATGTAATATTTTTTTAATATAAATAGATATTGACTGTTTATTATTTGTAAAATAAAATTGATGAACTACACGAAAACATATTCACAATTAATGGGGATGAAGATATGAAAATATCATTGACTAGAAATGTACATGACATATTATTTGGGGTACATGTTGTATAACTAATTATATTAAGTGTGGTCATGTAATACGCTACTCATGTCATGTAAATGTGTACCTATACAAGATTTTTGATTGTGTACAATATTTTATTGACTCAGAGAGGTAATCTACATGTATTTCTAGAATCTGAGTCTTGTGGTGACAATGGTTTAAAATTGTAATCCTAAAACACTTATTATTTTGTGCTATATAGTTTAATATTAATGTTCCATAAGTACAATCCATACCTAGTAAAATATTTTAAAATAAAATATAATTATTATGTAAACATTATCATCTGTTTAAAATGAATTAATTCCCCATCTGTTTCTACTATCATTGTAAATGTTGTGTTCCTTAGATGTAGACAAACCAAGAACTTTTTCTTGAGCAAAATATGCTAAGAACACTCAAATTATTGCATCCACAAAAGATATCACATTATATAAATATAAAATAGTAAATAATTTCTTATAATGGAAATTAAATTGAATTATGTGTTGACAATATCCTCATTTGAGGACCCATAAGAAAACCTTCACTATAAATCCACTCCAAAAAACCATAAAATCACAAAAATGACCTAAAACAACATTTTGAGTCTAAATTGGGTTACACAATGAATATTAGGAGTATAATTCATAGATAACTAATTCCTAAACATTAAAATCAAGATTCCATTATCATAATATCCACTTGTAATCATAAACATTTGTATGTCATTGATCTTTTACAATTTATTCCTACAAAAAATGTGGTAATTTTTTATGTGTAAAACATGTAATTAATAGTGAAGAAGGATAAGGAAATATATATGGGTATAATATTTTGTAAATTTTTGAGGGTTCAAAGATTGATTATTGGGAATGTATTCAAAATGAAGTTGATTTCAAGTTGAATCTATACTTTTAAATGCAATAAGTAATAAATTCTGTCCAAGGATTAATAATATATAAGTGTAATTTTTGAATAATATTCCATGACATAGTACAAAGAAATGATGGTCATAAAAAACTAAAATAATGAGTCATATCTCTCAATCTGATAATAAACCAGTGATGACCACTTCTATATCGACTATTTTTTCATTTAATGTCAAAATCCAAAATCATTTGATTCTGAAAGAGATGATTCTCTCAATTAACTAGTATAAATAATTGATGATTTATTCTGAATGAATTTAATTCTAATTATTGTGTAGTATGTTTGAGAATATAAATATGTTTTTCATATTGAAGATAATTAATTAGTTAATTATTCATATAATAAAATGAGATAGGTATCCCATGCGAAGAAACTAAGTAAATTATATAACCCATAGGTTAAATCCCTAATTAATGATGAAACTATAGATTCATTTTTAATTAGATCCATTCTCTATGAGGAAATGTAATTTTATTATTATCATATCTACATCAACAACAACAAAATATTAATATATTGGATTTGGGAATTTATGATACATATTTGATGAAAATTTCCCCAGGAAACTTTTATTTAAAATTATTTATATTATTTTAATGTATAACACACAAAAAAACCAATGTTTTTACAAATAGTTTGAGGAGTATCCCTTTTTCTTATATGATTATATGAAAAATGATCTTGAGGAGGAATATATGTATTTAATATTGAATGTCAATAATTTAAATAAACTATATATAATGAACATTCTACGAATCATGAACCATTTAAATAATGGATGTATTATTTGGGGAGGAATCATATGAATAAAATAATTTATTTATCATGGAACAACTCACTATACAGTGACATAATATCATTACTCATTAGAAATGGTTCAATGGAATTTCCTTATTAAATAGTGGATTATGACCAATAAATAGTGAATGATAATCAATTTATTATTTTAATTTATACATCTAGGTAAGTAATAGAAACACACCATTTTAAATTTTTTTATAAATCATGATATTTTTATTCATGAACACTGGGTTGGAAAATAACATGATTTAAAATTTATTTAATTCATAGATAATTTTTCAAAATTTGAAATTATTGGTTGATAATTAATGATTAAATGAATATTATAAACATAATAGATTGTTATATTATGTTTATGAATTAAATATATATAATCATATGTTGTCATATGATAATTATTAATTATTATTATTAAATGGAACATTGAATGAATTGTGTAATTCTGTTAATACATGAGTGAATTGATTGGGTTTAATAATATGATTTCATGGTATTTTATTTGAAGAGGAATTAATAACAATTTTATTATAAATATCTATATTTTTATAAAATAATTAGAAAAATTAACTCTGATGGGAGAATTGTTTGGGAATAGATATTAAGGATATTGATGGTTTCTAGGAATCATCGGTGTTTATATGACAAATATGAATTTTATGAATCTATATTTAAACATATACCTAAGGCCCATGTGGGATATACCTAGAATAATTATCAAAAGGCACACGGTTATGTAAAAATAGCCTAAATTTCTGTTACATAATGTATTATTTTACATTCACATAAACATTTTTATGGGTATTAATGACTTTTTTTGAGATCAAACTTGTATATTGTTACATGAATAATATCTATTTTTTGGGGTTATGTATGATAAACGTATTTTAAGTGATATAACATTCTATATAATTATCAATTAATATATGAAACTTAAATAATTAATGTTGTCTAAAATTAACAAGAATCATTAGATGACTATAATTACTGATAGTTTATACCATAAAATTTTTCAGAATATGAGGTAAAAATAAATATAAATAAAATTTATTGTAAAAATTCATTTAAATTTGAAAATACAATATTTTAACTTTCTGAAAGATTAACCATAAATTAGAATCAGTGATAATGACTTGAGGGTAGAAAAACATAATGAAAAAGAAATAAAAAAAGTTTTTGATCATCACCTTCATCATGAATGAATGGTTACTTCATGTAAATTCATGGATAAACAGATTTTAGAGGTTTATTCCTATCTCACTACTAAAATTTGTATTATTCCATCTATCCTTTCAAGGAATGTTACTACATACAACTTTTTTTCTACCAGAAGACAAGATCGTTGGGTGACCTCCACATGGTTGTTGAGCAGCCAATTGATGAGACTAAGTGCCATGAAACATCTCCTCAGACTGAACCACTAGAGGTTGAGGGATTGTTTGACACCTCCCCTGAAAAAAACACTAAAAAATAGAGATATATCTCTGACTCTAACATCATTAATGTCAAGACCCTATATGAAAGGATCAAGGTTCTTCAACCAAGTGGGAAGAGATCAAATGACCAGGGGTGCGGATACAGAAGATTCTTTTTAAGTGAATTCAATTCGATTGGAGGAAAGAAGACTATTTAATGGATGAAGAAAAAGTTAGGTAAAAATATATTATGATCTCGGTAGTTTTATTTGTATTCCTGCTCCCTATCTAATTCTTTTTGTTGTTTTCTTATTTATAATAAATAAAAAAAATTCTTCTACCTTTCAAAAAAATAATGTAATGGGTAAAATCAATTGATGGAATATATTTACCAATAAATAATTGCATTTAATTATAAATAATTAATGTTAATACTAGGTAATAACAAAATACATTACAATCATTGATATTTTTTAGAAAAAAATCAATGTGTGGGAATGTGAAACCAATGGTTTCAAATGGTTATTGTTTCTATAGGTGATGAAATTGGGAAAAAAGGATAGATTAATATGCACTATCGATGTTAAATATAATAGAATTAATGAATTTTGTATAAAAATAAATTTATTCTTTAAATAAATGTTATTTATTGATTTATGAAAAATAAGTATCTTCTATTTGGCCATTATTTTTTGAAATTATATATCGTGTAACTCGTCATCCGGTTTGAATTAATTACTAAAATTTAATTTTTCTAGTAAGTTGGTCTCTCATCAAAAAATTTTGATCGTTGAAATGATATATGAATTTTTTCAATTATTTAAATGGAATATAGTAATTATAGATTGAATTGATGGGAACATTAAATTACCAATTTTTTGTAATATACATATATATATGTTAATATCTAATAATATTATATGATTTAATATTTATAATATGGGATATCGAAATAAATGAAATTCACTCGATGTAATATTGATTTGTCTATTCATTTAATTGATGAACTAGTATACTCTATTTGAAATGACACAGTATGGATTAGTTATATAACTAATTTAATATATTTAAACTCTAATATATTATATATTTTTATGAAACACGTGTATACATGCATGATTTTTTTCTATTCATCTTGTAGTTTATTTTAAAAAGGAATTGGATAATATTTCAAATAAGATATTATATCCATTGGAAACTATCAATTTATTCTAGATAAACTTCATATATAAGAAAATAATTGGTTGAAAATATTAAAATTAAAAAATATTAGTAATAATGGAATGTGTAGTGTCAAGATTCATTATTATACTTAATAAAATCAATAAGTTTTTAGAGGAATAATTTGTATATTTGATGAAAATGAAATTTTGGATGATTCTTTTTTATGAGTGATATGAAATTTTTTATACATGGTAGTTTATATATCGGTCTCATTGACTAAAGGAAGATTTTAAAACTAATTGTGTGGAAATTTTTACTAGAATATCATGGTAATGGTAATATTCTTATCATGAATGGATTTAATGAAAATATGTTGATTGAATTTAGACATAATATATGACTATTTTATAAAAATATTTAATGATGTTGATTGCATTTTATCTCTAGATAATTATTTATATTAATAATGTAAACTATTTGAATAAGGTAGCAATAATTTTAGTAATGTTAAACTATACATATAAAAATGATAAATTAGTAGTATAATTATTTTAAATAAAATTGTAATGTGATAAAAATGAATTTATTTCAATGTGATTGAAAATATAGAAATTAATATAAAATATAAAAATATATATTATTTAATATTTAAATATTAAAATTTTATAAATATATGAATATATTTAATGGAAATTATTTTTTAGATGCCTGAAGACTATATTTCTTTGTGTCCTGAAAATTATAATGAAACATAGTAATTTCCACACAAGGGAGGATTTTCCCTGAAACGACCAATTTAAATTATATGTGAAATGTATATTAAAATTTAAATTATTGAAAATATATATTTTTATAAGAAATCAAAATTTTAGATAACATTGGATACATACAACAACATGTTTAGACAAAACACACTACTTTATTAATATTTTATTTTAAAAAACCATTATATATAAGATTTTTAAATATAAGTAATGAATATAAAAAAATAAATTATTAGAAATTAATAATTTACACATGTAATTTTAATATATAATTTTTAAAAATAAATATAATAATCATTAAAAAGAAAAATAAATGGTTTTTGAATAACAATGTTTTTTTCTTCTAAAAGGAAATTTTTTCGCCCATCTCAGAGCAATGTTTAACATGCAATTTGAAAATAATAGAAAATCAATTTAATAAAATAAATCAATTTTTTAATTTATCATATCAAAATTATATTAGGTTGAATTATTGGAATTTTTATGAAATTTTTCTAATTTAAATAACAAGTGAAAAAATATAAAATTTCAATTGAAAAATAACTTCATTTTAATTACTTTTAAAGATAAATTATATTTTTAAAATTTTTAATGAAAAATTTGTTCAATTATATATCTAATAATATTATTTTTTCTAATATAACCTCTTTTACATTTACATCTTAAATATAATCATTGTAAACTTTTCAATATTTTCTCTTTAAAAACATGATTTCTCATTGCATATTTGGAATTAAATTTCAATTTAAAATTTCAAATTATTGTGAATAAATTTCAAAAAATGGGTTAAATATTATTTAACATCATAATTGGTATATTATAATGTGTTAACCGGTATTTATTTCTAAATTCTATAGTTAAAATAATAAAAATTAATTATCATTGTTAATGTAAAATATGGATTTACCATAGGTTAACCTGAAACGATAAGTGCTTAAATGACATATATTATAATCAAAAAATTATTTTATAGCCATATATGGACCTTATAATTTATATGGATTAATAAAAACCTATTTATGACCCATTTTTAATGTAAAAAAGGTGGGTAACCATTTTTCATTTCAAATACCACAAGTGTGCCACTCATCTCTCTTATTAATGGACACCACCTGTGAGGAAATTTTCACAGATTTACACCATACTTTTTAATCCAATAAAAACCAAAATAACCTCCCAAAATCAATCCTGTAATACAATAATTCCTTATTTTAGTTTGAATAAATCCTAGGGAGTCTTTTTCCAAACAAAATGAGTATACCAAAAGAACATGCAACGACATTCAATGAGTTGTTTAATTTTATTTTGTCAAATACCTCTTTAAATTTTTATTAAAACATTATTGAATGATAAAATATATATATTAAATATAAATTTATGTTTTTATTAAAATTAAATTAACTAAGAAAACAACCACTTCTATCAAATTGGATAGATAATCAACATTCTAGTGTACGACGGACTACCGCCTCCTGAACTCATTCTATCCTTTTCCATTTCCATATTCCATGGATGGGTATAACAGATGATATAAAGTATATATGTATATATATAATATAGAAAATTATTATACATATGTGGTCATTATATCATATATATATATATATATATATTTAATTTACTTTTAATAGGGGATGTGATAAAATCGCTTCTGTATATGGTGGACTACACCCTAGTGACGTGACATGATTCATCATTCTTGATTGTGTAACATAGAAGGTAAAAATGATTGTGATAATTAATATATTTTATATACCAGAAATATTTATGAAAATAAAAAATTATTTATCATTATTAAAATAGTATATATCATTTTCTTTCATACATTGAACAATGAAAATAGTGGTTGTGTACATGTGGACTCCAGCCTTCGTGAAGCTATGTGAATCTCGTTTCTTAACCACAACACATGGAATATATATATATATATATATATATAAATAAATAATATAATTTTTATTATAATATGATAATTCTGAGAATATAAAATATTACATAATTCATTATTATAATCATCATTTAATTATGAAAGCATTACTCATGCATACATATTGACTACGATCTCTATGACCATAAAATACTTGATTTTTTTAAAAAATATTTCACGATTAGTATTGAAGGAATAATTTATTTATAATATGATAATTATTTCAATATTTTTATTATAGAGATAATGTATCAATATAATTTTCACAATATATGGAACCCTTACAACAGACCATTAATGAGAAGGAAAAGGAAATTACAACCTTGGACAAAAAAATATTGAAATATTTTATAAAACACAGTTTTAAAATCATATTAGATGATCATATATGAAATTATAAATATGCTTATTTTTATTATATAAATTTATAATATTCCTAAAACCATTATAATGGAGGTAATATCATGTTCAATTAAGGGAAGTCTTGAGAAATAGGATTTCATCACAATTTACATCTCTTAGAGACTTAATTTATTTATTATACACCAACTACAAATAATTTGGTGTTTACAATGACCCTTTTAAATGTAATCCCATTATTTGATCAGAAATAATGTTATTTTATGTTTAAATTTTAATAATTTTCATCCAAGTGTATTTTACATGAAAAATAACTAGTGTCAAATGTTATTATACAATGTCACTATCTATAATGACTATTCACTTTCTCTTAAATCAATCATATTTTTTTGATCAAATGTCAATATAAATTTACTCAATCACCAATATCTGTATTATATCATGATTTTTTTTCATGAACCATATTCCAATTTTAAATTCAATATATTGTTTGAAATTAATTTGATTATATGTGGATATTGTTAACAAATCTTTGTCCTTTAAACACTAAAAATATTTGTTTGTATGTTACAATGTTCATGAAATAAATATATTATTAATTATATATGTTTTGATTTAGACATGATTAAATAGTTGGGGCCTAGATATAGATCACCCGATGACGCATCTATAGATATCATTATAAAAAAATAGTCAGGTAAATAAGATGATTTTTTTGATAATATTCACACAATCATGATGACTGATCTTCATAAGAGTGGTATCTTTTTCATAAGTCGTGATGAAAAGTAATTATTCATTTACATCATTCAAAATAAAATTATAATATCTATATGTGATATTTTCTCTATAGTATTATCTTTTATTGCATTTCATTCTCATATTATTTATTAAATTGAATGTGTGTTTAATTTTTTACTTTATAAAATTTATTATTCCTTACCTGATAAATTTTTCCATGTTTTATAAATGAATATTTTTTTCATCATTGAACATTCCATTTAGATTATAAATATACATTTATGATAAATTCCACTATATAAAACTTTTACTCATCATTTCAGATTGAAAATATTTTTTTTTACATTCCCCAACACACCATGGAGAGATATTTGAACGAGTTTTCAAGGATGATGATAATTTTATTTTTTTTATGTATAATGTTTTATTTTTTGTTAGTAATGTAAAATATGTGTCATGAATATATATAATTTTATGAAACTAATTAACTGGTTGTCCCCTCATGACTCGATCCTTTTTATATATTAAAATGTATTAAATCACACACTAACTTCTGGATACTTATATTGGGGTCATTATATTTGTTATTAGGGTAATTTTAGAATTAATCATGAGAAGTAAATTTAGAAAAAAAAATTGGGAAAAACCACAAATATAGAATTTGAGTATATGTATATATATAGAAATTTTAAAGGTTTGGTAGGGAAGAAAATATGGCCAATTTCTTATAAAAACATTTGTTTATTAATACTACAAGTTATCATGATTCCAAAATATTGGTACCTAGGGCTAATAAATCAAAACTGGGTGAATTAGGCTTGATATTGTTGTCATCTTTATAATGAAAATAATCATTAATGAACACATGGATTGACCCTCAATACAGATATCTTATGGATAATCAAAATTTTCTTTATAAAAATTTATGAAGGATTTAAAAAAATGATATCCCCAATGAATGTTTTTTTATGATTTTAATCTTAAAAATGAATAATTTTGATTTATTTTTAGAGTTAAAAATATATAGAATTATAAATTTTGATTTATAATTGATAATATTATGATCTAATACAGCATGTGCTATTTTTTAGAAATAGTTATAGGCTAGACGAAGGGTACAAATACACGTGGCCAATAGGGGGATTACATGTTGAGAAAGAAAATAAACCACTATATTAATTAAGAAAACTAAATCTATATTGTAAAATTTTATTTAGGTTATGATTTATAACCCTGACTATAAAATCTCTATCTCAGAGCCAACTGATGCAATTCCATAAGATCACCACATGTCCTTATCCAGACATCCCCATATGAGAGTGGATGCTGACTACTAGTGTGGGTCTAATGAGATTCACTGGGAGACCATACCACCTTTACTATATTTCGTCATAATAGTTATTAATATAAATATAAAAAAAAACTTAATCGCAATCTAATGGACATAAATAAAAATATCCCAAAATTATTTACAAGCCACAAATAAAAAATAAAAATATATATTGAATCGAATTGTTTTTAGGGTAAAATAAACCAAAAATAAAGGAAAAAAGATCAATCCCCAAAACTATCCTAAATCTAGGTCTGGATCGTCATCCATGTAAATCTATTGATGAATTCAACTCCATATCATTGATCCTTTGGATTTATCTGAACCTATAACAAGGATTTTTTCTCGGGTACCCAATGGTGGCCTCTGAAGGGACTGAGTACAATGATCTAGGTCACCACTGATGGAATCTAGAAAATATTTAGTATAAACAAATATTGCATTAAAATAATCAGTAAATATGATCAATCAAAATAAAACTCAGGTTCTATTAGTTAACCATATTTTCATTATCCCTTTATGCTATTATTACAAATTTCATTATTTATAGCATATTCATTACTTATTCCATATTAATTATCTATTTCAGGTGTTTGGGATTTACATCACATACACAAGGTTCTAAAGAAACCAATCAATATTATTAGGGTGGATAAATCATGTAAAATCCATACTAGGTGTAAACATTCACAAAAATATATATTTCACTATCCTCAAAGCCTCAGTACAGGTGATAGATACACTATAAGGCCCCAGCCTTAAACCTTACTTAATATTGAATTAAATGAATAATTCACATTGAGGATATTTTCAGGTTTAGAGTTTTAGAGAATTAGAACATAACTATTACATCTTAAAAGATTACAAAGTAGACACTTCTACTAAGTCTCCATAAAATAAAAACTCTTAAAAAGAAAGATGTCTAGATTCCATGTTTTAGATAGCATGAAATTCCCTTGATCCCATCCTTGACCTTATTCCACTTTAAGTCCTGTGAAAAACATTTCGAAAAACTTGGGGTGAGCATAAAAAGCTCAGTAAGGGATACAAAAAGAATGAAAACTGTTAGTTTTTCAAACATCCAGTAAACCATGTATACTATATCAAAGTAATACCTTCACCTTCATGAAGTAGTAAAAAAAATCTTCACTGAATAAAGTATCATTACTTACCTTTTTGTAACCAAAATATTACCATAAAACCCATATAAAGAACACATAGATTATATAAAGGTAACTTGGGACATAAACATACTTAAGTGGAATAACCATACAGTTGACTTACACACATATCACTTAATGGAATAGCCATACGGCCAATTTCCATACATACTTAATGGAATAGCCATACGACCGACTTCCATACCCAATGCATTGGAGGTTATAACGTACCCACCCGTCCTGGTATTCACGGCACCACCCGTCATATGGTTTATAATGTAACCACCCGTTAAAATGTCCAAGTACCAATATAAAATCATAAAACATAAAACCAATATAAAGGAATGATAACATTTCCACAATTCAATCACAATATATCATAAATATATTGACATAATAGAATCATTTATCAAAACCATTTTCAATACCAAAATACATAAAAGATTATATGGTATTTATTTTATTTTAAAAACATTACGGCTTGTTGAGGAAGCCAAAGATCAAATAATACTCGCGGCGGTGGAAAAAGGTCGTTGTCACCGCGTACGTTAAAAAAACATTCCTTTTTGTCGTTTAGTAAAACGATTTGTAGAAAAAGATTCCTTTTGTATAAAAGTAAAAGTCAAAGGGTTTATACACCGTATAAAAGAAAGATGTGTATAAAACAAAATATGCCTCAATGAAAGGAGATTGAGACGAAGTCCCTTACCTTGGGTCCGACTTGACTCGATCGTTCTTTAACGTCCTGAATAATAAACATGAGTTAATTTATACTTGATTAAGAACCTTTTTAAAGTTCATTATTCTTTTTATATCACTTATTGACATGTTATAAACATTATGTAACAATTTAAGTTAATAATGTTTGTTTTGTCAATATTTGGTTCTTAAGTCGAAAGTTGACTTCTTACAATTACATGTTGTTCATGTGGTCAAAAGTTCTTTATATCCAGAATGAAATTCCCGATTTGGATATAATATGTATCATATATATACAGCATATACATGTATTTATAATATTACATAATCATTTAGAGGTAAGAAATGAAATGCACCGTTCATGGAGACGGTAAGCCGTACGTACGCATGAACGCTACTTTAATTTCTTTGTCATATTAGTGGAATTAAAACTAAATGAGAGGTATGCATATTTTAATTCCAGAATTATATTCATCATTTAGATATATCATTAATTATATATATACATTATATACATGTAATTTTAATAGTACCTTACATTTGGGGATAAGAAATGAAATGCACCGTTCATGGAGACGGTAAGCCGTACGTACGCATGAACGCTACATTCATTTCTATCTCATACTTTAATGGAAAGAAATAATAATGATATAGAGGTATATAATAATTCCAGTATAACATCATATATAATAACTATAAATCCATCATTTACACGTCCCACATATGGTATTAACGAATCACATCACCTTGAGGGGCTGGTAGTCCGCACTTCCTTAAATGAAGATATCGTGTTTACCCATAATGGAAACCATAAAGGTATGCCAAAAATGAAAAATACAGAAGATTAAAGAAAACATAAACATATTATATATCATATATAAAAATAGTGACATCATAATGGCCACCCTTGAAGGTGTTAAATGAGTATTGAACAATCATCGTTTCGGGAGGCAGAATTTCGCCATCCACGGAAACCGTATGTTCTTTAACCATTTGATGTAGTTGTGTGAGAGTATAGCTCAAATAAATATTATAAAAACATCCTAGTATATTGAAGATACCGGTGTTGTAACAAAATAAATAAATAAAAAGAGTTTAGAGGGTTGGAGAAGCAAAATAAAACAAATGAACAAGAGAGAATGAATTACCTTTAAAAGTGTAACTCCCTTTTGATTTGAGCCTAAAGGCTTCCTTTGAAAGGATTATTCCCAAAGGGAATCCTATAGGATGAGGAGAGGGATGTGGAGAGAGTAATTTGGCAGGGGTTGGCCGAGCCAAAGGCTTGAGAAGTGTGTGAAATGGGGTAGAGGTGGGGTCCTTTTATAAGAGGAGAGGAGGGGCACTTTTGGAAAGTAAAGAAATATTACTTTATTTGAAAATGTGTTTCGGTTTTAAAAGGTCCCACATTAAAATAATTCGTGGATAAGGTGATAAGGGTTCGAAATCCACTCATCCAATTGGCTTTGGACATGTGTATTTCATAGATTTTACATTATCTTTCCATTTTATTTAAATCGTCAAATAATGATGTCATCTCTGCATCATTATTATGTCATAAATAATTTAATTTATTTAATGTCTAAAAATTATAAAAAAATACTATGATGTAGGAAATCGATTTAGCTTTCCAATGACTATTTATAATCAAAATTTGGACTTGGTTAACCCCACTCAAAAATTATTTTAGTAAAACAATTTATGTTAGTGTCATTTTCACTTTAACATTAAATAAAAATATATTAATGTCATTTTACAACTAAAGTGGCTCCATGGAGTCCCCAAGTTGGCCCATGGCTTTTCTTGGTCGGCCATGACTCCCCCAATAGGTGTAGGACAAGTTTTATGGTGTTTTCACATTCTTATAATACCATTTTTACCTTAAACTAAACTAATTACCTCTAATCGCGATTAATGAAAAAAAGTTACTATTCACCAAAAAATTATTTTAATCTCATTGAACCACATTTTACTTCTTAAGGACAACCATGTATGTCGGATTTTCAAAATTCAATACACATTAGTGGTAAACACTCATTTAACTGAAAATTCAGTTTGCTTGATTACCACTTAGTGGTTTCACTATTCATCAAAAATTGAAGTTTTTCAGAAAATTACCAAAAATTCACCCTAAGCTATATTTAATATTCTGAATTCAAAAATGAAGTCCATTTTAAAAAATTAAAAACATATAAGTCAAATTAATTAATTTAATAATTAATTCCCGCTGTCATGACAAATAGCGTGTTTTTGCGAAACAATAAGTATCAAAAGATTGACACCAGTTTAAGTCCAATTTCAAAGTGAAATTGATTCCAATGACCACCATTGGATTAAATGGTAAAAATATTTTCTAATTTCACTTTAAAACCAATTAAAATAATAATCTAATCATATAAATAATTTAGATTAAAAAGAGGTTTTGAATTAAAATACAACATTTTACACTGTTCATAAAAAAAATGAACATTATCAGAAAGGTACCAAAAATTTACACAAAGTAAATTTTGATGTCCCGATTCTAAAGAAGAGTTATATTTGGTCCAAAATAAAGTATAAGAGTGATCAAAACTATATTTAATGACGGTTCACCATTAAAAGGTGATAAGTGAACCTTTAGTGAAAATTAGAGTATATATGCCCGTAAAATTGAACTCTTTCCGTATTTTAACCTTTTATCTTTTATTGGGTAAATGTATAAACATTTAAAAAAATATCTAATCATATTTTAGTTATTTCTATCCATTCCCGCCAGTACAATGACTACTTGTTAACTAACATTTAAAATAATATTATTTTATTACTAGTGTGCTATGTAAGTTTCAAAGAAACTCATCGTTGCGTATCGGGTACGCTATCAAACATAGAAACCCCTTTAAAATAAAATTAATATTTAATTCGTAAATATTAATAATTATGAAAATTATTTATTCTTTATTTACCTGGGATGTTACATCCTTCCCCCCTTTTGGGAATTGCGTCCTCGCAATTTTATTCACTTATCAAAATAAGTGGGGGTATTTATCCCTCATAGCATTTTCAGATTCCCACGTTGCCTCTTCAATCACATGGTTTTCCACAAAACCTTTACCTGATGAATCACCTTATTCCGTAACACTTGCTCCCTGTGGTCAAGAATCTGGACCAGTTGTTCCTCACAAGATAGGTTCTCTTCCATCTAAACTACCTCTGGACTCAAAACATGAGATGGATCTGGCATATACTTTCTCAACATCGAAACGTGAAAAACATTGTGTACCTGAGATAAACTCAGAGGTAAAGCCACTCGGTATGCAACTGATCCAACTCTTTCCATAATTTCGTATGGTCCAATAAACCTTGGACTCAGCCTTCCTTTCTTACCAAATCTCATCACACTTTTCCAATGAGAAACCTTAAGAAAAACATGATCACCTACCTCGAAAGATAGATCCTTCCTCCGGTTATCCGCATAACTCTTCTGCCTGCTCTGAGCTGTTCTCATGTGCTTCTGAATCAACTGATCTTTTTCTGCCATCTCTTCTACCAATTTTGGTCCCATCAGCTTCCTTTCACCCACTTCATTCCAAAATGCTGGGGTTCGACACCGCTTCCCATATAATGCCTAAAATAGTGCCAGCTGTATACTGGAATGAAAGCTGTTATTATAAGAAAACTCAACCAAAGAAAGATGTTGGTCCCAACTTCCCTGATAATCCATAGAACAAGCTCGTAGCATATCCTCCAATGTCTGAATTGTTCGTTCTGACTGCCCATCTGATTGAGGATGAAAAGCTGTACTAAAATTTAATTCAGTACCCAACGACTTCTGAAGGCCTTTCCAAAAGTTAGAAGTAAACCTGGGATCACGATCCGATACAATGGAGAGAGGAACTCCATGTAACCTGACTATCTCTTTAAGATACAAACGGGAAAGTTGATCAAGAGAGAAAGTATCTTGTATAGAAAGGAAATGAGCAGATTTGGTCAAGCGATGAACAATAACCCAGATTGCATTATTACCTCTTGATATCTTCGGTAATCCCACAACAAAGTCCATGGATATATTCTCCCATTTCCACTCTGTCATTGGTAAAGGCTGAAGCATCCCTTTCGGTAACTGCCGCTCTGCTTTAACCTGTTGACATGTCAAACACTTCACAGTAAAATCAGCAATATCTCTTTTAATTCCATCCCACCAGTAATACTCCCGCAGACCTCTGTACATCTTAGTACTGCCAGGATGAAAAAACAACTCATTCTTCAAATGTGAATCACAAGGCACACATAATCTCTTCCCAAACCTCAAAACGCAAACACAAACTTATCCAAGAACTCATGGAAAATATTATTCATAAGGTCCATGAATACAGCAGGTGCATTGGTTAACCCAAAAGGTATAACTACAAATTCATAATGGACATATCTAGTACGGAACGCAGTCTTCGGAACGTCTGCTTCTTTTACTTTCAACTGATGGTACCCCGACCTCAAGTCAATCTTCGAAAAATACTGAGCTCCCTGGAGCTGATACCACTTCATTCGATGGCCCAACATCTGCTGAAGTTGTTGCAAATGATTTTACAACCCCTTTCTGCTTGTAGTCTAGCTGCATTCCCCCAGTTGAGTTCATCGTTGGACACTCGTTTGCGTAATGACCCATTTCATTACACTTAAAACATATTACCGTTGGCTTTTCATTGCCTGTTTGATCATCTTCCTTACAGTTACGAGCAATATGACCAGACTTACCACACCGAAAGCACTTACCAGACTTGGATAAACATTCTCCAGGATGCATTTTACCACACTTATCACAGGATGGTTATTTGGTTTTCTTACCTCCTTGCTTCTTTGATGAATTCTTCCCCTTTTCCTGCCAACTAGATCTCTTATTCTGTTGTTTGTCATATAACACCTGATCATCGACAAACTCCATTTCCACCTTCTCCGTACATCGAACAAGTTTTTCATAACATTTGAACTCACGAGAAGCTAAAGCCCTTCGAAACTTTGGCTTTAACCCTGAGTAAAAATGGTTTATTTTTCTATCAAGATCTCGTATGAAGTTTGGAGCATACCTTGCCAATCGAGTAAACTTTTCTTCATAAGTAGCCACTGAATCATTCTCCTGCCTCAATTCTAGGAACTGTTATTCCATCCTAAGATGAACCACCTTAGGAAAATATTTCTCAAGAAACATACCTTTGAATTTGTCCCAGTGAAGATCCTCAATCTCATCACTATCCCTGATATTTTTCACTATCGACCACCACTGATCAGCTTCACCTTCAAAACGGTAAATAGAAAGACTAACCTTTTGATTGTCTGAACACCCCATGACATCGAAAATCTTCTCCAGTGCTTTAATCCACCCTTCAGCTTGCACAGGGTCAGATGATCCTCTGAATGATGGGGGATGTTACCTCATGAAATGTTCCACCACTGACATGTTCTTCTGCGGTTGATTTGGCTGATCTCGTGCATGGATACCCCCACCATTTATAGCCTGAGTCAACTGTGTCATCACTGCAATAAACTGTTCAGTTCCGATTCCGACCATCTCAGGTTGCTGATTTGGAAGGTTGTCTTCCTCCTGATGTCGTCCCAACATAGCTGCTTTGTTTCCTCTACGAAAAACCATTCTGAACACAGAAATATCTTAGGCGAAGCAACATGGTAATCCGTAAATGCTATATCATTTCAATCATATTATAATTTAACACTTTTCTAACTCCTAAAGTTGTCTAAACTGACCTTTGATACCAACTATAAGGCCCCAGCCTTAAACCTTACTTAATATTGAATTAAATGAATAATTCACATTGAGGATCTTTTCAGGTTTAGAGTTTTAGAGAATTAGAACATAACTATTACATCTTAAAAGATTACAAAGTAGACACTTCTACTAAGTCTCCATAAAATAAAAACTCTTAAAAAGAAAGATGTCTAGATTCCATGTTTTAGATAGCATGAAATTCCCTTGATCCCATCATTGACCTTATTCCACTTTAAGTCATGTGAAAAACATTTCGAAAAACTTGGGGTGAGCATAAAAAGATTAGTAAGGGATACAAAAAGAATGAAAACTGTTAGTTTTTCAAACATCAAGTAAACCATGTATACTATATCAAAGTAATACCTTCACCTTCATGAAGTAGTAAAAAAATCTTCACTGAATAAAGTATCATTACTTACCTTTTTGTAACCAAAAGATTACCATAAAACCCATATAAAGAACACATAGAATATATAAAGGGAACTTGGGACATAAACATACTTAAGTGGAATAACCATACGGTTGACCTCCACACATATCACTTAATGGAATAGCCATACGTCCAATTTCCATACATACTTAATATTATAGCCATACGGCCAACTTCCATACCCAATGCATTGGAGGTTATAACGTAACCACCCGTCCTGGTATTCACGGCACCACCCGTCATATGGTTTATAACGTAACCACCCGTTAAAATGTCCAAGTACCAATATAAAATCATAAAACATAAAACCAATATAAAGGAATGATAATATTTCCACAATTCAATCACAATATATCATAAATATATTGACATAATAGAATCATTTATCAAAACCATTTTCAATACCAAAATACATAAAAGAGTATATGGTATTTATTTTATTTTAAAAACATTACAGCTTGTTGAGGAAGCCAAAGATCAAATAATACTCGCGGCGGCGGAAAAAGGTCGTTGTCACCGCGTACGTTAAAAAAACATTCCTTTTTGTCGTTTAGTAAAACGCTTTGTAGAAAAAGATTCCTTTTGTATAAAAGTAAAAGTAAAAGGGTTTATACACCGTATAAAAGAAAGATGTGTATAAAACAAAATATGCCTCAATGAAAGGAGATTGAGACGAAGTCCCTTACCTTGGGTCCGACTTGACTCGATCATTCTTTAACGTCCTGAATAATAAACTTGAGCTAATTTATACTTGATTAAGAACCTTTTTAAAGTTCATTATTCTTTTTATATCACTTATTGCCATGTTATAAACATTATGTAACCATTTAAGTTAATAATGTTTGTTTTGTCAATATTTGGTTCTTAAGTCGAAAGTTGACTTCTTACAATTACATTTGTTCATGTGGTCAAAAGTTCTTTATATACAGAATGAAATTCCTGATTTGGATATAATATGTATCATATATATCCAGAATATACATGTATTTATAATATTACATAATCATTTAGAGGTAAGAAATGAAATGCACCGTTCATGGAGACGGTAAGCCGTACGTACGCATGAACGCTACTTTCATTTCTTTGTCATATTAGTGGAATTAAAACTAAATGAGAGGTATGTATATTTTAATTCCAGAATTATATTCATCATTTAGATATATCATTAATTATATATATACATTATATACATGTAATTTTAATAGTACATTACATTTGGGGATAAGAAATGAAATGCACCGTTCATGGAGACGGTAAGCCGTACGTACGCATTAACGCTACTTTCATTTCTATCTCATACTTTAATGGAAAGAAATAATAATGATATAGAGGTATATTATAATTCCAGTATAACATCATATATAATAACTTTAAATCCATCCTTTACACGTCCCACATATGGTATTAACGAATCACATCACCTTGAGGGGGCGGTAGTCCGCACTTCCTTAAATGAAGATATCGTGTTTACCCATAATGGAAACCATAAAGGTATGCCAAAAATGAAAAATATAGAAGCTTAAAGAAAACATAAACATATTATATATCATATATAAAAATAGTGACATCATAATGGCCACCCTTGAAGATGTTAAATGAGTATTGAACAATCATCGTTTCGGGAGGCAGAATTTCGCCATCCACGGAAACCGTATGTTCTTTAACCATTTGATGTAGTTGTGTGAGAGTGTAGCTCAAATAAATATTATAAAAACATCCTAGTATATTGAATATACTGTTGTTGTTACAAAAGAAGTAAATAAAAAGAGTTTAGAGGGTTGGAGAAGCAAAATAAAACAAATGAACAAAAGAGAATGAATTACCTTTAAAAGTGTAACTCCCTTTTGATTTGAGCCTAAAGGCTTCCTTTGAAAGGATTCTGCCCAAAGGGAATCCTCTAGGATTAGGAGAGGGATGTGGAGAGAGTAATTGGGCAGGGTTTGGACGAGCCAAAGGCTTGAGAAGTGTGTGAAATGGGGTAGAGGTGGGGGCCTTTTATAAGAGGAGAGGAGGGGCACTTTTGGAAAGTAAAGAAATATTACTTTATTTGAAAATGTTTTCGGTTTTAAAATGTCCCAAATTGAAATAATTCGTGGATAAGGTGATAAGGGTTCGAAATCCACTCATCCAATTGGCTTTGGACATGTGTAGTTCATAGATTTTACATTATCTTTCCATTTTATTTAAATCGTCAAATAATGATGTCATCGCTGCATCATTATTATGTCATAAATAATTTAATTTATTTAATGTCTAAAAATTATAAAAAAAATACTATGATGTAGGAAATCGATTTAGATTTCCAATGACTATTTATAATCAAAATGTGGACTTGTATAACCCCACTAAAAAATTATTTTAGTAAAACAATTTATGTTAGTGTCATTTTCACTTTAACATTAAATAAAAATATATTAATGTCATTTTACAACTAAAGTGGCTCCATGGGGTCCCCAAGTTGGCCCATGGCTTTTCTTGGACGGCCATGACTCACCCAATAGGTGTAGGACAAGTTTCATGGTGTTTTCACATTCTTATAATAACATTTTTACCTTAAACTACACTAATTACCTCTAATCGCCATTAATGAAAAAAAGTTACTATTCACCAAAAAATTATTTTAATCTCATTGAACCACATTTTACTTCTTAATGACAACCATGTATGTCGGATTTTCAAAATTTAATACACATTAGTGGTAAACTTTCATTTAACTGAAAAATCAGTTTGCTTGATTACCACTTAGTGGTTTCACTATTCATCAAAAATTGAAGTTTTTCAGAAAATTACCAAAAATTCACCCTAAGCTATATTTGATATTCCGAATTCAAAAATTAAGTCCATTTTAAAAAATTCAAAACATATAAGTCAAATTAATTAATTTAATAATTAATTCCCGTTGTCATGACAAATAGCGTGTTTTTGCGAAACAATAAGTATCAAAAGATTGACACCAGTTTAAGTCCAATTTCAAAGTGAAATTGATTCCAATGACCACCATTGGATTAACTGGTAAAAATATTTTCTAATTTCACTTTAAAACCAATTAAAATAATAATCTAATCATATAAATCATTTAGAATAAAAAGAGGTTTTGAATTAAAATACAACATTTTACACTATTCATAAAAAAAATGAACTTTATCAGAAAGGTACCAAAAATTTACACAAAGTATATTTTGATGTCCCGATTCTAAAGAAGAGTTATATTTGGTCCAAAATAAAGTATAAGAGTTATCAAAACTATATTTAATGACGGTTCACCATTAAAAGGTGATAAGTGAACCTTTAGTGAAAATTAGAGTATATATGCCCGTAAAATTGAACTCTTTCCGTATTTTAAGCTTTTATCTTTTATTGGGTAAATGTATAAACATTTAAAAAAATATCTAATCACATTTTAGTTATTTCTATCCATTCCCACCAGTACAACGGCTACTTGTTAACTAAAATTTAAAATAATATTATTTTATTACTAGTGTGCTACGTAAGTTTCAAAGAAACTCATCGTTGCGTACCGGGTACGCTATCGAACATAGCAACCCCTTTAAAATAAAATTAATATTTAATTCGTAAATATTAATAATTATGAAAATTCTTTATTCTTTATTTACATGCGATGTTACATACACCATCCCCTACCCTAACCCATGACTTTTCATTTGGATTTTAGAGCCATAGTCTGACTCGACTAGTGGTCTTACAACCTCATGTAAATACCCTACAATATAATTCCATGACCACATGTTTATTTAAAAATTCAACCCACACATACCACATCACAACCAAAAAAACATAATACACAATAATCAATAGGGTAACTAGGTTCATGTCACAACCAAGTAAAATATTTTCTTTCTAAAATAAATATTTTTTTATCCCAATTCCAATTTATTATGACTAAACTAACAAATTATATTAAATAATCCACATTCATTCTAATATTTATCATACTCCTAAATTTATCAAATGTTAACCCAATTTACCCATTCCACATATCACATGTTAAAAACCCCTTACACAATCTATGTACATTTCAAAATCCCTTTTGACATTCACAATAATCCAATTTACCCATTTGTCTTATTCAAAAATCTATATATGGTATCCACTTTACACTTACATAATTTCATGAGACATAACCAATTTACCCATTATTAGTAATCCAAACCTCTCCTTCTACCATTTTCCAAGAATATAAACACATATGAATAATACTCTTTCAATTCAGTTCATCATATCAATATGACTATCATTACTCTACATTACCACATGTATACTATACACTTAACCCTACCAATTTCTAGGTTCTTGAATGTATGCGCCGCCCACGGGTGGCTCTTAATCAGTCAATTAATCCTATATTGAGCCTAATGTGTTCATGTAGAGTTATATTCACAATATATACTCCAATTATGAAAAATCTCACTAATAGAATCAAACTCACAATATTAGATAACCCTGAACAAAACCAAAAAATGTAAAAAGAAACTCAGCGAATATGGGAAAAATAATATAGACCATATACCTTGAATCCATTGATGAATTCAATATTAATCATTTATTTATATCAAGATTCAAGAACAACTTGAATCCTTATCCTTAAATAATATATAGAAATTGGATTTTCATGCATTACAAGAAGATAACCTATGATAGAATCCTTAATCTTGAAATGAGAGGAAAGAGTGATATTTCACATACATTGTGCATCGATTTCCATCCAACGACACACCAAATGACTAAGAATCGAAGAATAATAACCCATTGGATGATTTAGAATATTGATTTGAAAACTAGGGTTAATAGGGGATGAATGAGAGGAATCATGGATGAGAAGAAAAAATATTGGGAGGAAAAAACTATAAATTACCTAGTATCTAAGGGGATGTATAGTTTGGTTGCACAGTTTTCAAAATAGTGTGGAAATCATTTGCAATACAATTTAAATGGAAAATGAGGTCACATGATTAACTGGGGTGCTTCACATGGATTAAATAACCTTGAAAAAAGTACATAATTCAAATTTCCATGTTTGCACAGTATTCCTGAGAGGGATTCAAGTTTTACTTAATTGTACACAAACTGTGTAACATGCATAGGTTAGATGGTTTTCATTATTATCAGGGGCCAAACCTCAAGAACATCTCATGAGGAGCTTCAAATACCATATGAACATTTAATTGAAAAAATAAGAGATTCAACACAAATTTAAAATTGGGAATACCACCACAAAACTGGAAACTTCCAATATCACCGGCATATTGTGCCTTGTCCTCGAGATAGTTTTCCAAAGAATCAATTATCTTACAAGGTATGTAGATTGGGAAAAAAGCCTAAATATCTATATCCCTCTTCCTTTTTCCATTAAACGGACACCAAGCATCCATGAAACTCTAAAATATGAACAACCTTTCCTGACAATACATTTTTACATTGATCAACAATATGAACTAGATGATCCTCAAAAAATGCATCAGCCTTACGATCAACATCAACAAAATCAATAACATGAGATGTTTTTTTGATAATTTAAAATCATCAACACATGCCCCTGGACTTAACATCTCTACAATCTCTAATGGCCATACATACATGTTCTCTATCTACCATGTTTCTAAATCTGATGGAGACCAAACCATTGAAACACATAAATGGATGAAAGACCCCCAAACGAATAATAGGGAAGTATATGATGCTTATAAAAATATTAATCTTACCCCTTTTTAGTCATTTCCTTCCACATCTAGATCAATAGAACTGGCTCCAATGTCTCCTACACGAGATTCAGAATAAACAACTCTAATTTTATAGCTTATATCCAACGTAATTGATATTTACCTGCTCTACCATAATGTTCCTCAAATATTACTATATAAACCTCATCATGATAAATATTATTGTATTAAAACTAAACAATGGACAAATTCATTTCCCAAATTACACAATAATCCTCGAAAAAAGATTCCAAATTATCATATAGTACCAGAATCGTATGCTCTAACTACATTCCAATTTAATGGTGGAAAAGAATACTCAAGAAAATAGGTGTACCAAGTTACTTTTGAAATCATTTCTAGAAATGTGATGAGAAACAAATATCATGATCTGAAACTATAGTCCATAGTACACCTTAAAAAACACTACATATAGAATATACAATTCACCCAACATATCCATAGTGAAATTAGATCAAATATGTACAAAATGGGAACCCTTAGTCAACCAAACAAAAAACTACATAGATTTCATCATTCTTATAGGTCATATTCAAAAGGAATACCTTGTTTTCTATCTTTATATCATCACATTTTCATTTGATAATGGGTAGTGCCTATAAAAAAAACCAAACCATTGATTCTTAACCTTCCTCTACTATAATTTATGGTATCATGCAACAAATCCCAAAACCTATTCATTAATTCATATCCACTATTACTACCTAAGGATTTCACAATACATCTTGGTATAACCAATATTCAAAAACCATTTTTCTAAATGAATGTCACCCATGAAATCACATCACAAAAAAATTGGAAAAACAACATGACAAGAAACACAAACAACCCCATTATGTTCAACCACCCAACCAAAATGTGAATCCCCACCATTATGACTTCCGCTCATAAACAAATATTCTGAGACCTCATGTTTTTCTTCCATAATATGGCTTAAAAGAGCATACTCAACTTCCATGGATGAATGTTTCATCATACCTTGGCCATCATCTACTTCAAAATTCATTTCAGCAAAAACCATCATCACATTCAACTCAGAGTTAGACTCTTGAACCCCCTGCCATTGACATTTCTGAGGAAATTCATAATCAACACTATATTACTTCAATGAAGTGTAAACTTGATCAAAGTCAATGTATTTTATGTATTCAACCCATATCTAAATATAATGATTCAAATGAAAATGAGATAAGATTTAACTAAGGATTTTTAATATCAAAATACTTTATAACTACCCTCCCAACAAGTAATACTACCAACCGTTTAATGAATAGAGAAATGTAGGTAATTCAATGTCATTAGTTGGATAATTTCATTCATGAGGCCTCAAATAATATAAAAAATATGAAAAACCCGGATCATCCTCCTTAAATATTACCCCCGTCCTGATTACAGATGCATTAAAATATAATGTATACTTATTACTTGACTCAGTTAATATCAGGATCAGTGTTGTAGTCATTTGCTACATTAACTGTTGGAAATCATTATCACATGATTTTAACCATTTGAACAGGATGCCTTTCTTGGAAATAAATGAAATTATAACTTATTACTAGGAAAATTCAAGGATATACCTTTTATGTTATCCTTCTAAATGTAGAAAACATTGAATATCAGAATCATTTATGGGGTACTCCCAAGACACTACTGCATAAACATTCTCAAGGTCTAATGAAATGCCATCCTCAAGGATGATGTGACCCATAAAACTAACCCTATTGATAATGAAATGAAATTTGGACAGATTTTCATATAACCTATGCTATATTATTGTACTAGATATGATGTCAAGATTTTTTACGTGATGTTGTGATTCTTCGAGTAAAACTAGATTTTATCCCCAATGAAAACTATAAAATGATATTGAAATGTCTGAATGAATCAAATCATCAGACCAATGAACACTTCATGAGAGTTTTTCTACATGATTTACTTCACAACAAACTCATATAGATAATAAATTATCCTGAATAAATCTATCATACATATAAAGGTATCAACCATAACTGATGATACCCCGAACTCAAAACAATCATTTTTCAAACTACCACACCTCCCATTTGTTATAAAATTTCATCGATTTTTAGAAGGATGTAGAAGATGATAATCATCATCTAATGTATGTTTTTATAATTAAAACATAACATCAATGATCTATATACCATGTTGAAAAAAATAGAGACTCCGAAGGAGATATACTTGGACCGATGATACATTTCTACTCCAACTACTCCAATAAATTCTTATGCTCATGTGGTTCTGATGGTTCCATTCAATATGATTGTATGGAAACTAGTTCTTCCCCTAAAAGTAACTGAATCATAATTCCATCATCTATATTTTGTGGTATCGAAATGAATTTATTAGAAAACACATCCAGAAAACGTTCCACAATTATAAGAAAGACTGATTTCTCTATTCATCAATTATCAAGTGAACGACAAGCCACATGGGTTGTTATTTCTACCAAATGGTGAAAAACTAACACTGTATGGCTGAATTGTACATCCAACTCACCAAGATGGAAATATTTTTCTCCCTTAAGTGACACAAATATTAATAAACAATTGTAAATGTCAATATGTTCCTATAGTAATTCCAGTCAATCCATTCCCAAAATCGGTTAAAAAAATGACTCCTCAATGCTGAAAAATGCCAAATTTTTTTTACCAACCAACATCTAGAGAACATCTCATAAATTGTTGTTTATCCTCCTATTGCAACCCTAAAAATGTATGAATCAAAATAATAACACATACACGTTTCACTTCTAGGGACAACACATTTACATATTGTGTAGGTATAAAATAATTGTGTGGATCCTATTAGAAAAAAGTTACTAGAAACCATGGAATATCTATGAATCGTATATCAACCTATCGATGGTAAAAACTCACAACATCCAGGTGTAGACTAAAGTGTGTAACATTGGATTTCCCATCATCTGTGTTCTTTGGACTGAGTCCCTACTACTATATTACTTTATTGATTTCAATGCTCTCGCCTTGGATTACCACATCCACCATCCCGATTAATACAACCCGTAAAGCTCTAACTAATTATATGATATGTTGTGACATGTCCCCTAGCATCTGTAATCATTAACCTTTATCCCTAGTATGCACCAAACTATTAAGGATTCATATAGAGCATATTTATATGTGTTATCCCTCTTCAGGGAATGGCACTTAAATGGTTGTTGGGGACACTGACTATGCATGTCCCCCATCCTTCAACCCGGAATGAAATGAATGTAGTCACCACCCAAAAAGGTTGACCCTATCTTTTGAATACATTTTGTTTTTCCACCCCAATGGAAACTCCCCAAATTTCATTTCGTACCCTTGTATGATGCACCATTCTTCCACCCAACTAGAAGCATAATTCTACTAACTGAATACCCATTAAGGTTCCCTTATATGAGTTGGTCATGATCCTCCACATCTAGAAACCATTTAAATTGGAAGCTATTCATATGGGATCTGTTCTCATGTTTAAGACATTTCCCTGATTTTTTCCCCACATGTTCCACATCCCCTACCATCTCTAGAATAGAGCATCATAAGTCATTAAATTGACGAGCATAATCAATTAGCGATATATCCCCATGGGTCAAAATCATAAACTCTATAGCCTTATCCTACAATGATGTTTTTGGATTGAAGTGTTATAGAATATTCTCTTAGAATTCATTCATTACCATTCCATTAAACAGCTCAATCTGAACCATGATGTTTGGCCAATGATTTTCTTGGACACGCAACATATATGCCTCCAACATGACTCACTTCTCCTAAAGAGTTACCAAATTATCAAGATTCATATTGATGGACTCGATACAAATATCACCTACCTATAGAACACCATATATGTTATTTTTTTAAGGTTCTTATCTGAAACTATATATTTATCTTCAAAATACTCAGTACAACCTTCCATAGGTCTTGTTCCATCATTTGAATAATGTGGGAGAGGTTATCATTAAACTATTATTCCCTATTACGGTGAATCACCAGGTATTATTGATCCACTACGAGGGGAAAATTCTAGAATCTTTCTATTGTCACCCTACCAACACAAATCTTTATGGTGCAATTTTCCTTTAATTCTATATAGGACCATTAGGACACATATCATAAATAATCTACAATTTACACACAAGAGTATTATTCACTAGTCATAAAAAACCATTCACAAACACTATCCCTATGGATATCAACCAACATAAGATCTACTCTCTACCATACTTACCATAAGTTAGGGAAAACAAGGGTTAACTAGTTTACATATCCCTGCCCATTTATTAGTGACATTTTATATATGACTTCCACATTCTTAACAAAAATCCTTTATCCTATGACCATTTCCCACTTCATAAAATACATCAAAATATTTTTAATAAATATGAATAATAAGTAATAAATATGAATAATTTGCAATAATTAGGAATAATTAGTAAAAATAAGAATAATTAGTAATAAATTGGAATAATTAGTAATAATTATGAATATTTATTAATAAAGAGGGATTATTAGTATTAAATAGTAAGAATTAATAATAATTAGGAACAAATATTTATAATTAGGAATAAATAGGATTAGTTAACAATAAAATGGAATAATTAACAGTAAATAAGAATAATTAGAAATAAATAGGAATAATTAGAAATAAATAGTTATAATTCACAATAAACCGGAATAATTTGTAATAATTAGTAATAATTATGATTAATTAGAAATAAATATTAATAAATAAGAATAAATAGTAAGAAATAGTAATAAATAGTAATAAATAAGAATAATCAGTGATAAATAGGAATTATTAGTAATAAATAAGAATAATTAGTAATAGATTTGAATAATTAGTAATAAATAAGAATAATTATTAATAAATTTGAATAATTAAGAATAATTAACAATAAATATGAATAAATAACAACAAATACTAATAAATAAGAACAAATACTAACAAATAAGAATAATTAGAAATAAATAGGAATATTTTGTAATAAATAGAAATAATTAATAACAGATAGAAATAATTAATAATAAATAGGAATAAATAATAATAAATAACAATAATTAATAATTAATTGGAATAATTAGTAATAAATAGGTATAATTGATAATAAATTTGAATAATTAGTAATAAATAAGAATAATTAGTAATAAATAGGAATAAATTGTAATAAATAAGAATAAATAGTAATAAATAATAATAATTAGGTTTAAATAGGAATTATTAGTAATAAATAGAAATAAATAGTAAAAAATAGGAATAAATAATAATTAATATGATAAATTAGAATTAAATAGGACTAATTAGTAATAAATAAAAATAAACAGTAATAAATAGTAATAATATTGAATAATTACTTATAAATGTGAATAACTAGAATAAATAAGAATAATTATGAATAATTAGTAATAAATAGAAATAAATTTTAATAATTATAAATAATTAGAAATAATTAGGAATGATTAGGAATAATTAGGAATAATTAGTAATAATTTGTAATAATTTGTAATAATTGGTGCTGATTAGTAGTAAATTAAACTAATTAGTAGTAATTCGTACTAATTTAGTTGTAATTAGTAGCAATTAGTAGTAATTAGTAGTAATTAGGACTAAATAGTAATAAATAGGACTAAATAGTAATAAATAGTAATAAATACCTATAATTAGAAATAAATACTAATAAATAAGAATAATTAGTAATAAATTGGAACAAATTGGACTAACTAGGAATAATTAATAATAAAAATGAATAATTCATATTAAATATGAATAATTAGTAATAATTTGGAATTAATAGGAATAATTAGAAATAAATATGAATAATTAGTAATAAATAGGAATAATTATTAATAAATAGTAATAATTAGTAATAAATATTAATAGTTACTAATAAATAAAAATAATTAGAAATAAATAGGAATAATTAGAAATAAATAGTTATAATTCACAATAAACCGGAATAATTTGTAATAATTAGTAATAATTATGATTAATTAGAAATAAATATTAATAAATAATAATAAATAGTAAGAAATAGTAAGAAATAGTAATAAATAAGAATAATCAGTGATAAATAGGAATTATTAGTAATAAATAAGAATAATTAGTAATAGATCTGAATAATTAGTAATAAATAAGAATAATTATTAATAAATTGGAATAATTAAGAATAATTAACAATAAATAGGAATAAATAACAACAAATACTAATAAATAAGAACAAATACTAACAAATAAGAATAATTAGAAATAAATAGGAATATTTTGTAATAAAGAGAAATAATTAATAACAGATAGAAATAATTAATAATAAATAGGAATAAATAATAATAAATAACAATAATTAATAATTAATTGGAATAATTAGTAATAAATAGGTATAATTAATAATAAATTTGAATAATTAGTAATAAATAAGAATAATTAGTAATAAATAGGAATAAATTGTAATAAATAAGAATAAATAGTAATAAATAATAATAATTAGGTTTAAATAGGAATTATTAGTAATAAATAGAAATAAATAGTAAAAAATAGGAATAAATAATAATTAATATGATAAATTAGAATTAAATAGGACTAATTAGTAATAAATAAAAATAAACAGTAATAAACAGTAATAATATTGAATAATTACTTATAAATGTGAATAACTAGAATAAATAAGAATAATTATGAATAATTAGTAATAAATAGAAATAAATTTTAATAATTATAAATAATTAGAAATAATTAGGAATGATTAGGAATAATTAGGAATAATTAGTAATAATTAGTAATAATTTGTAATAATTGGTGCTGATTAGTAGTAAATTAAACTAATTAGTAGTAATTCGTACTAATTTAGTTGTAATTAGTAGTAATTAGTAGTAATTAGTAGTAATTAGGACTAAATAGTAATAAATAGGACTAAATAGTAATAAATAGTAATAAATACCTATAATTAGAAATAAATACTAATAAATAAGAATAATTAGTAATAAATTGGAACAAATTGGACTAACTAGGAATAATTAATAATAAATACGAATAATTCATATTAAATATGAATAATTAGTAATAATTTGGAATTAATAGGAATAATTAGGAATAAATATGAATAATTAGTAATAAATAGGAATAATTATTAATAAATAGTAATAATTAGTAATAAATATTAATAGTTACTAATAAATAAAAATAATTAGTAATAAATAGGAATAATTAGTAATAAATATGAATAATTAGTAATAAATAGAAATAATTAGTAATAAATAGGAATAATAAGTAATAAATAGGAACAATGAGTAATAATTAAGAATAATTGGTAAAAAATAGAAATAATTAAACAGAAATAATAATAATTAGAAATAAATAGAAAGAAATAGGACTAAATCGTAACAAATAGTAATAAATACAAATAATTAGAAATAAATACTAATAATATGTATAAATACTAATAAATAAGAATAGTTATAAATAAATAGGAATAAATAGTAATAAATATGAATAATTAATAATAAATAGGAATAATTAATTAAAAATAGGTATATTTAATAATATATAAGAATAATTATTAATAAATAGCAATAATTAGTAATAAATAGGAATAATTAGTAATAAATAGGTATAATCAGTAATAAATTAGAACAATTAGCAATAAATAGGAATAATTAGTAATAAATTAGAATAATTAAAAATAAATAGGAATATTTAGTATTAAATATGAATAATTAGTAATAAATATAAATAATTATTAATAAATAGGAATAATTACAAATAAATAAGAACAAATAGTAAAAATTAGGAATAATTAGGAATAATTAAGATTAATTTGTAATAAATACGAATAATAATTAATAAATAGGAATAATTAGTAATAAATGAGAATAATTAGTAATAATTCAGAATAATTTGTAATAAATAGAATAATTATAAATAAATAGGAATAATTAGAAATAAGTAGAAATAAATAGGAATAAATAGGAATAAATAGTAATAAATAGAAATAAATAGAAATAAATACTAATAAATAGGAATAAATACTAATAAATAGAAATAAATACTAATAAATAAGAATAAATACAAATAAATTGGAATATTTACTAATAAATATAAATAATTAAAAATTAATAGGAATAATTACTAATAAAAAGGAATAAATAGCATAAATTATGAATAATTAGCATTAATTAAAAATAATTAGCAGTAAATAGGAAGAATTAGGAGTGAAGAGGAAGAATTAGGAGTAAATAGGAATAATTAGTCATAAATAGGAATAATTAGTAACACATAGGAATAAATAAAAATTAATAGAAATAATTTGTAATAAATAGGAATAATTAGGAATAAATATGAATAATTAGTAATAAATAAAAATAATTAGAAAAAATTAGAAATAAATAGAAATAAGTAGTAATAAATCATAATAAATAGCAACAAATAGTAATAAATACTAATAAATAGTAATAAATCGCAATAAATAGGAATAAATACCAATAAATAGGAATAAATAATAATAAATAGGAATAATTACCAATTGATAGAAATAAATTTCAATAAATAGGAATAATTAGCTTTAATTAAGAATAATTTGAATTAATTAAGAATAATTTGCATTAATTAGGAATAATTAGCACTAAATGAAAATAATTAAGAGTAAAAATGAATAATTAAAAGTAAAAAAAGAGTAATTAGAAGTAAACAAGAGTAATTTGGAGTTAACGGGAGTAATTTAGACTTAACATGAGTAATTAGGAGTTAATAGGCGTAATTAGGAGTTAACAAGAGTAATTAAAATTAACGAGATTAATTATGAGTTAAAAGGATTAATTAGAAATAAAAAGAAGAAATTAGGAATAAAGTTGACTAAATAAGAATAAAGAGGTGTAAATAGGAATAAAGAGGAATAAATTATAATGACTTGTAATAACATGGCACAATTTCTAGTGGATTGGCAACACTCATTTTTCTCGATGAATCTTTTTTATTCAGCTTTTACCGACTCAAAAAATTATGAAAAGTGTGCTTCTACGTATGCATATCTAATATCGAATGCATGAGTTTGAATATGTATTCGTAGGCCCACATTTTTTATATTGTTTTCAGGCGGTGATAGTTCCAAGAAGACGATTCATCGACGAAAAAGGGGATCTTTTTTCAATTGATCATTTACTTGCATTTTTGTCACACTGAAATCACAATGAAGAAACTACTCAGAGTTATGCTTATAATTTCTCATATGCACAAGAATGAATAAGCATATCTACGAGAAAATTATTCACTGTGATTTCAGTGTGAGAAAGATGCCAGTAAATGAGTCGTCAGACAAAAGAGTATCCATCAATCCACTAGAAGTTATGTCGCCTAAATTTAATGATAATTATTAAGAAGTAGTTGAAATTATTTATCTTTATTTTTCAGAGATTGTTTTTATTATTTAAAATTATTCAAAAATAGTGATGATTTATATTTTATATAAAAATATGGAATAAGGAAATCGACATCAGTCATTATTAGATGATCGCACTTAGATCTATCAGTGCAGAAATCCAAATGGTTCTGGTTTAAATCCTTTATATATTGAGGGTGTTGAAGCTTTCTTATCATTTCCATCATCAAAAACAAAATATATTTCTGAAGGAACAATTAAGTGTCCTTGTAAAAAATGTTTTCTGAAAACATTTGACACATTTGACAAGGTTGGGGGACATCTCTTGCGGTTTGGTTTTCAACCAGATTATATTTTATTGGTATCAACACAATAAACGAAGTTCTAGAAATGATACAAATAACTTGATTCTGGATCCATCAATGTTTCAAAATTTAGTACATGATGTTGTAGGTCCATATGTTCAACAAACTTAATCTCAAGATGACAGTGATTTAACTCCTGAGTTAGCACCATCCAAAAATTATGAGATGTTGAGGTCTACTGATGATGCTTTATATCCTGGTTGTAAGATAAGAAAATTAAAACCAGTTTCAAAATTAATGGCTATTAGATCTGGTAATGCAATGTAAAACAACTATTTTGGTCAGATATTTTCATTGGTTAAAACATAGTTACCTGAAGGAAATGTGTTCCCTACAAATTACTATGAGGGAAAGAGGTTGGTTCTTAATCTGGGCCTTAATTATTGGAATATTCATCCATGTCCAAATGATTGCATCATATATTCTGGTGAAACTGAGTCATTGGATAGTTGTCATATATGTGGAAAATCAAGGTATAAAGAAGCTCAACCATGAATGTCTGGATCGATTCCAGTAAAAAAGTTGAAATATTTACCCCTCACACCCAGGTTTCAACATTTATTTATGTCTTTGAACACAACATAAATGATATTATGGCACAAAACTAAGATTTAAACTGATAATTGCTTAAAATATCCATCAGATGGTGATTCATGGAAATAATTTGACTGTCTGCATCTGTATTTTTATTTAGAAGACCAAAACATGAGATTGGGTATTTCTATTGACGGGTTTCATCTGTTTGGATCATATGGTAGTTAGTATTCATGTGGTCTGTATTTATAACTCCGTACAATTTACCTCCATGGATGTTGATAAAGGAGCCCTATATATTTTTGAATATATTTATAACCAGACATTCAAAAAAGAATATTTATGTTTATTTGAATCCATTGATTGATGAGATAAATGCATTGTGGAGTGATGGTGTTAGTACATATGATGTTGCTGTGAAAAAAAATTTCATATTAAAAGCTGCATTGATGTAGAAGATTAGTGACATTTTGGCATAAAGAATGTTTTCTGGCTAGAGTACACATTGTCACGAACTAGGATGGGTTGCCATCCGACCTGGCACCTGACCCAGTCCGCGACATGGCTCGAAGGGCGTTCCCGATCCCCACGGTCTGGCACAAGTGCTTGGGTATTAAAAAGTACAAGGGAACGGTTTACTTGAAATAGGATATATAAAAACAACTAACAAATTTAATAGAAAAAATTGATTTTATACAACAAAACATACCCTTACAAAAATTCATAACTAAATATCTACAACTAGAACCAGCAACCTTAGAGAGAGACGACAATACAGGAAAACTAAAAATCTAAAAATATTGCTAGAAATAGAACTAACACATCTAACCACACATTCATGTAACATGAGGAGACACCTCCTCAAACCACCATCGTCAGAACTACGTGGGAAGACTATCAACACTCGGACCACAAACACTAAGCACGATGCCTCTACCTATGACATACAAAGGAAAATGGTTATATACACCCAAAGGTGTGTGTAGGGTGTGAGCCAAGAGCCCAATAAGATGCCAGCGGGAGAAGATTCCATGCATAACCATATAAATGACGAATACATTTTCCACAAAAAATAGAAAATAAGGTAAATAAATGTTTAAACAGTATTTAATGAAAACAATTGTTTTGGAAGGTGCTTTAAATGAAAACGAATTCAAAGACAAAAACAAAAGTTAAAGAGAAGGATTAAATACTTGCACACTTATAATGAAAACTAGATTTAAGAAAAACTGTTTCAAATAAGACATATTAAAATAAAACACACACACACACACACTTACTTCTTAAAATAACCAATGTGTCACACCGATGGATGTAAATTAACCAAGGAGCACCAAATCTGGGAGAGGTCGTGTGGGTGTTAGCTATTTTGGGTCCCTAGATCTTCGTGTCTCGGTGAAACATGTCATAGAAACCATGAACCTCAGAAAACATGTCTTAGAAGGCCACACCCCTCCGAAAACGTGGCTTAGAAGACCACGACCCTCAGATAAGCATATGTTTAGTTAGTGTTGCAATCGTCAGTCCTGTCAGTGTAACCGGGTCGAGTCACCTCCAGAACACTAGCCCACTAGTCCTAGTTTACCTTCCTAGCTACCCCGGCTTCCCACTTTGTGCTCAACAAATTTCAAGATCATAATGAGTACACATCACACAAGAAACCCAAGAGAAACACCACGCATGACAAGATAAAATTTACATCATCAATTCTACTTTGAAAATTTAATATCATGTCAAATGTCAGATTTGTGCATAAAAGCCAAACAGAGTACTTACACACACCGAACCATCACTTGCACACCCAAATACCATTTTGAAATATTACGCACACCCAATGACCATTTTGAAATATTACGCACACCCTAATACCGTTTTGAAATATTACACACACCCAAATACCTTTTTGGGCATAATCCACATCGCTTACACCATCAATTATACAATTTTCAATTAAAAAAACAGTTTTACACTTAGACAACCCCCAGGAAAACTTATTAAACAAATTCGAAGGTGTTCTGCATGACTCAAAAATACTAAAAATGCAGTTAAAAGTTCCTTTGTGACTCAACGCAAACTGACGCTAAAATAGAGCATAATTTGTATAATTTATAAACTACTAATAAACAGTTTCAACATCAATTTTTCACATAAAACACACTTATATTGCATGTACATATTAACTAAAATTACAAACATTATTTACATAAAATAAAATAATTAAATAATATGCTAAATTGATTTAAGAAGAAAATTAATTCGTCAAATAATGGTAAAATGTGAAATCACTTTCCTCGGGTGAAGGAATTCCATTAAACTTGTGAGAATCTCAAATTGCACCTAATGTGCACAATAACAAACCAAAAGTGAACCCTAAAACATAAAATTGATCCTAAATGATTTAATATCAAACTATAGTTTGAGACCCTTAACCACTAGATATCCAAAATGCAGGGATAAAAAATATTAAAGAAGGACTCCACCAGGATGGTTGCTCATGTAGGAGGGATAGGTGTAGGCCGACCTAGGAGGTGGCATGCCAGAGGATTTCTGGGGAAGACGTGGTGCGCAGTGGGAGGCAAGGAAGTCCAAGTGGGTGAAACAGGTTGCAGTGTACCAAGGTTCCCAGGGGGTGTGACTCGAAGTGGAGGCTGGCTGGAGGCGAGCAGGTGAGGGAGGCACCGGAATGGAGAGTCGCCGAGAAGGAGGACAGCAGTGTGATAAACTGATCGATGTCGATGGGGTTCCTAGGGGGTAGGCGATGATGCCACAGGAAGAGGGGGGAAGGTTCTAGGTCATGGCGGCTGGAGGTTCACCAGTTGTATCCTAGAGATGTGTGGGTGTGCTTCGAGATAGGTAGGAGGGGGTGAGGTGGGGTGCGATGAGATTTCAAGGAGAGGGGCGACATGAGTTGGGTAGTAGGGGAAGTGTACCGCAACTAGAAAAAAGGTGGGGAAGGGCGACGGGTTAAGGGAACCCTACCCAAAAGAGATATAAAAGAAAAATAAAAAGAAAATAAAAAGGAAATAAAATAAATAAAAAATAACAATAAACTATAACTAATTATAAAAATAACAGTAATAAATTGATGGTAGTAAAATAAGAGTTAAAAAAATTATAACAACAGTGATAAAAATAATTTTAATAATAACATCCTCAAATATTAGTATTATTATTATCATTAAAATAATTTATTAAATTTTTTTGTCACATTTTATTTTATTTATTTATCATCAAGTCCATTCATTTAATTAATTAGACCCTAGGAGGTCACCCGGTGGACCAGGTGAGGCTACACGATTTCAAGAACATTCCTCGTCCAAGTCATGCCTCACCCAAGGCCGCACAGTCTATAATTTCATTGTGTTCTCATTTTATTATTCTTCGCTTTTATTTTTCATCTCCCTTAAACATCAGTCAGGCCGTGGGGTAAGATAAGCGAGGCAGCGTGGTGACCGAGGTGAGGCCGTGCGGCGTTGACCATAGTGCGCTGGACGCAACCAAGAGTGAACCATTTTTTCTAAGTAAGAGCTCAGAAATTTTTAGTAATGCGTTAACCTGAACTATCTGATTCCCAATAAAAATAATAAAATAGATAATCTAAAAAGGATGGGTGTGACAATTCTCCCCACCATAAATATTTTCGTCCCTGTAAAGCCACAACCATAACTAAACCCCAAAGAAGAAAATCACACTCCGTTATGGGTCAAATGGGATCCTCACAAACACTAAGCAAAGAGAGTAATAATTATCGTGCTCAGTAAAAGTGACTTAATGAAAATTTCAAGAAACTCATATAAAGACTTTCTGATATGTGTCTCCCGCCCCGAATAGCTAGAACGCCTCCAGTTGACTGATCAAGGAAGGGAACTCTCGCACCCACGGAAACCAACTTCCCAAGACAAAACACCTTAAGAACTATTAAATCGAAACCACACCATTTGACTAGAATGAACAAACAAGGTTAAACCACGTCCATTGAACACTATTATCACTTATCACTAAGCCATATTTAAAAACAGAAGAAAAATATAAACAGGGGAGGCCCGAGGGGATCCCCTCCATAAGGAACACACTGACGCTCGAAACGGGACTGGAAAACCAACACGGGGATGTTCGAGCGGACTCCCCACCATTAAAGAAACGTCCAACAATAATTCATTCCAGAGACATTCGTGCGAGACCCAATGTGGGTCTCCCCACCATTAAGAACCTACCAACGCCCAAGAATAGACTAGAAAGCCAACTTGGGGAGGTCCGGGCAGACTCCCCACAATTAAGGAAAGGCCCACACTGATTTATTCGATACACCTTTGTGCGAGACCCATCGTGGGTCTCGCTTCCATTAGAACAAACAGAGGATACATAACATTGAAAACTTCTCGATGGTGACCAAACACCCCACCACAAGGGGTTGGGAGGGAGGGGCCCGACCACCCAGGTGTCAAAACCACGACCTACGATAAACCAACATTTTCACATCCTTGGAGGAGAACTATTCCCACTTTGAGACCGACTTACCCAACATATCCTCTATGGACCACTAAAGAGATTTCATCCAGTGGAACGCGACGCCCAAGTCTCTAAGGTAATGAGATGACCACACCTCTACATGGTCACAAAAACCTCATGCAACTTGATGATTAGTTCGGAATGGAACAACCACTGGAGACAATATAACCCTCCTTCACCTTCAACACCGACGACAGAAATCAGGTTGGGGTCTCGTACACTCCTGGGGTTCCTGACCACGCGCCAGCTTCACTGTGAGGCCTATGGATAGAGACCTAATGTTTGAAGCATCTCCTGCCTCTTCGTCAGGTGTCGAAGACTCTCGAACGAAGCTTCAACTTTTGGTGCCACATGCATCCACACTGCAACTGAGGAAACACTAGCAAACACAACACATTATGACATCCAACTGATCATACACAGAACATTCACCCACACAAGGGCTGAAATGGTGCATGCGAACCACCCTTGGTCACACTGAATGAGAACACAACCCCACAATTCGTCTCCTGGACATGATCATTGTTGTTGAGAGGAACATTATAAGGAGAGAGACTTCAAACCGAGTCTAAAACAACATATGATTCCTGTAACTGACCGTATCATCCTCATGTGACTGGGTCTGCCACACTAGTGGCCTAATATAGATTATTTCTTAAACAAAACCAACGACGGACCAATGGTCATTTAGAGTAGTGGCCCACACCGACCACTCTAGGCTACTTCCACCTTTTCCCCTCTGGAATTTCCTTCACTATTTCCAAGAAGAACATTCAAATTAATGAGGTCAAACAACAACATTGACATTCAAAGAGAACTCACACTGCAAGACATCACCGAAAATGACCCTTGTAACCGATGAAAGTACTACAAAGCCCTTCAAGACACTGGTCAATACAGAAAATTCTAAACCACATTCACCCTTACGTACTGGAATTCCTTTCATCTCTTATAGGGGGACCATTAGATGCAACGATGTCAAACTTCATACCCAACAATTATGATAAATCAAATAAACCAACGATCTTATCAATTTCCATCGTGCTTGTCATCCCGCTATGAGAGGATCCACTTAACCAAAAAGAAATAGGAAAACACTTAGCACTATCACTCAAAAGGGAGAGTCCGTGCTTTAATCAACCAGAGGTTCAGCCAATGGCGAATTACCCATGGCCACGCTTCAACCGCATATTAGTGCTTTATGGGGGCGTACACTAGTCCAGAGAGAGAACCACATACCCAATCAAGCTGGTCCAATGGACAATACATATCGCATGCGAAAACTAAGCATGCAGGGGGAACCACTGCAAGGGCTTCCCAAAGCACTTTTTAGAAGAACACATTAACCACACGCTTGCACTCCAACAAACAAATAAAAATTCAAACTCAAACACAATTCAGTGAAAAATGATTCTCGACTCAAAATGTATCACATCCAACATGTAGAAAACACAAGGACACAACACACAGTCACCAATTACTAAAACACCAAATTTTCATTCAACAAAACATTTTGAAAATAAGCAAAGCTAGTGGGTTGCATAAAAACCAATGGTGTCCCATAGACCTCACACATGAATGTTATCATACCACACTGGCACCCACCTCATAGCCACCCAAGAATTCATTCACTCATTCCATTAACCATTTCTTTTTTCATATACATTCATGCATGTGGTTTCCCATGAGAACTACAAGAATCAAAACCAAAGATTTCGATGTTTTTTTAAAAACCAAACATTCAACCCACACATTTCAAACCATACACATCATTCTATTTTTAAAGAGCTTCATTTGAAAACATTTTCTGAGACCAAAACATTTTTACATAAAAAAAACAGATTTCCATGAATCCTGAACAAAGACATGATGAATGATGCAAGAGGAGACTAGTGTCAGTGGGCAACCAGAACATATGATTGGCAGCCATACGCCAATCACTCCACTACCACAGAGAGTATTCTATGACACCAATCCTGACTCCACATGGCTTACCAGACCCTGTGAGCTCACTGGGACTGCCAAAACTACTCCATATTCATTTCCACTAAAAAACATTAACTGCACCGACCAAAGGGTCAGAGAAACCTCAACTTGTTTTGGTAACTCGAGTTCCGCCAAGAGGTGTGTTGGCCAGGCACCTTACTCGTAGCCAAGACGTGAAGTCCTGAAAACCTTAACTCCAGTCTACCATGACTCTATCCCAAAAGAAAATGACCAAATAGAACAAACCTCCCACTGATACCATTTCGTCACGAACCAGGATGTGTGGCCACCCGACCTGGCGCCCGACCCGATCCGCGACATGGCCCGAAGGGTGTTCTCGATCCCCACGGGCTGGCACAAGTGCCCGGTTATCAAAAAGTACAAGGGAATGATTTACCCGAAAGAAGAGATATAAAAACAACTAACAACTTTAATAGAAAGAAACAGATTTTATACAACCAAACAGACCCTTAACACAATTCATATCTAAAACTCTACAACTGGAACCAGGAACTTGGGTGAGAGATGACAACAATGGAAAACTAAAACTCTATGAATATTGCAAGAAATAAAACTAACACATCTAACCTCACCTTCACGCAACATGAGGAGACACCTCCTCAAACCACCATCGTCAGACCTGCATGGGAAGAACATCGATACTCGGACCACCGACACTAAGCATGATGGCTCATCCTGTGACATACAAAGGAAAAGGGCTACATACACCCAAAGGTGTATGTAGGGTGTGAGCCAAGATCCCAGTAGGATGCCACCGTGAGAAGATTCCATGCATAACCATTTAAATGAAGAATTCATTTTCCAGTAAAATAGAAAAAAAACAGAAATAAATTTTTAAACAGTATTTAATAAAAACAATTTTTTTGACAGGTGCATTAAATTTAAACAAATTCAAAGACAACAATTTAAGTTAAAGATAGGTATTAAATACTCGCACACATATAATGAAAACCAAATTTAAGAACAACTATTTCAAATAAGACATATTAAAATAAAACACACACACACACACATGCTTACTTCTTAAAATAACCAAAGTGTCGCACCGATGGATGTAAAGTAACCAAGGAGCACCAAATATAGGAGAGTCCGCATGGGTGTTATCTAGCTTGGGTCCCTAGATCTTCGTGTCTCTGTGAAATGCGGCTTAGAAACCACGACCCTCAAAAAACGTGGATTAGAAGGACACGACCCTCAGAAAATGAGGCATTGAAGACCATGACCCATAGATAAGCATATTTTTAGTTAGTGTTGCAATGGTTAGTCCTGTCAGTGAAACCGGGTTGAGTCACCTCTGGAGCACTATCCCCCTAGTCCTAGTTCACCTTCCTAGCTACCCCGACTTCCCTCTTTGTGCTCAAAAATTTTCAAGATCATAATGAGTAAACCTCACACATGAATCCCAAGAAAAACACCACAGATGACAAGATACAATTTACATCATCAATTCTACTTTTAAAATTTAGGATCATGTCAAATGTCATATTTGTTCATAAAATCTGAACAGAGTACTTACACACACCGAACCATCATTTTCACACCCAAACACAATTTTGAAATATTACACAAACCCAAATACAATTTTAAAATATTACGCACACCCAATTACCATTTTGAAATATTATGCACACCCAAATACTTTTTTGGACATAATCTACATCACTTACACCATCAATTAAACCATTTGCAAAAAACAGATTTACACTTAGAAAACCCACAAAAAACATATTAAACATATTTGAAGGTGTTCCGTATCGCTCAAAAATACTAAAAATGCAGTCAAAAGTACCTTTGTAACTCAACTCAAAATGACGCTAAACCAGAGCACGATTTGTATAATTTATAAACTACGAATAAATAGTTTCAACATCAATTATTCACGTAAAACACACTTATATCGCACGCACATATTAATTTCAATTAACAACATTATTCGCATCAAATAAACTAATTAAATAAAAGGATAAATTTATTTAAGATGAAAATTAATTCTTAAAACAATGGTTAAATGTGAAATCACCTACCTCGGGTGAAGGATTTCCATAAAACTTGTGCGAATCTCCAATCGCACCTAATGCGCACCATAAACGAACCAAAAGTATACCCTAAAACATGAAATCTATCCAACAAGATTTGATATCAAACTCTAGTTTGAGACCCTTAACCACTAGATAACAAAAAGGCATGGATGAAGAAAATATTAAAGAAGGACTCCACCAGGATGGTTGCTCATGTAGGAGGGAAAGGTGTAGGCCGATATGGGAGGTGGCGCGCCAGAGGATTTCTGGGGAAGACAAGGTGCGTAGTTGGAGGAACGGAAGTCCGAGCAGGAGAAGCGGGGTGCAGTGTACCAGGGTTCCAGGGGGTTCGACTCAAAGTGGAGGCTTGCTAGAGGCGAGAAGGTGAGGGAGGTACTGGAATGGAGATTTTTCGGGAAGGAGGATGATGATGTGAGAAACAGGTCGACGCCGAGGGGGTTCCAGGGGGGCGACAACGCTGCATGAAGAGGGGGGAAGGGTCTAGGTCGTGACAGATGGAGGTTCACTAGTGGTATATTAGAGATGTGGGTTCGATTCGAGATAGGTAGGAGGGGGTGAGGCGAGGTGAGACAAGATTTCAAGGAGAGGGGTGGCGCGAGTTGGGTAGCAGGGGACGTGTGCCACAACCAGAAAAGGGTGGGGGGGGCGATGGGTTATTGGAACCCCACCCAAAAGAGATAGAAAATAAAAATAAAAATAAAATAATAAATAAAATAAAATAAATAATAAAATAACAATAAACTAAAACAAATAATTAAAATAATAGTAATAAATTGATGGTAGTAAAATAAGAGTTAAAACAATTATAATAACAGTGATAAAAATAATTTTAATAATAACATCCTCAAAAATTAGTATTATTATTATCATTAAAATAATTTATTAAATTTATTTATCAAATTTAATTTTATTTATTTATCATCAAGTTCTTCATTTATTTAATTAGACACTAGCAGGTCACCCGGTGGACCAGGTGAGGCTGCGCGATTTCAAAAACGTGCCTCTCCCAAGGCCGCGATGTCTAAAATTTCATTGTGTTCTCATTTTATTATTCATCGCATATATTTTTTTAGCTCCCTTAAACATCAGGCATGCCGTGCTGCAAGCGAATTGAGGTCGCGAGACAACCCAGGAGAGGTCGTGCAGCTTCGACCGCAGTACGCTGGACGCAACCAAGAGTCAAACATTTGTTTCAAAGTAAGAGCTCAGAAATTTTAAGTCGGTCCTTGACCCGAACTATCTGACGACCAATAAAAATAATAAAATAAATAATATAAAAAGGATGGGTGTGACACAAATGGTCTGAAATAATGTCCTTAATGTATGAAAAACAACAAAGCATTTATGATCATCAATGAAAAAACCATTTTATTAGGTCTTTCACTGTTGATTTCGTCCAACCAATCATCATTTTCGGAGAAAAAAATCTCATTTAAAAAATGGTACAATTGAAAGTGATGAACCTCAAATGATGATCTCAAGAATAGAGTTAAAATCAATTTTATTTTCATTACCTCTCATCACATTTCGGCCAACAATAAACCAACATAAAATAGATGGCTTTGGGAAAGAGCATAATTGGATTAAACAAAGTATTTTTTGGGATCTTCAATATTGGTCTGATTTGTTGGTCCGTAACATGTTGAATGTCATGTATATTGAGAAGAACTGTTTTGATAATTTATTTCATACAGTTTTGGATACACTAGGTAAGACCAAAGATACTGTAAAGGCACGATTAGATCTTTCCCAAATTTGCAGGTGACCAGAACGTGAACTATTTGAAAATATCAGATCATAGAGGTTAATAAAGCCAAAAGAAGCTTATACACTATCCAAAGAGAGTCTCTTATTATTTTGTTAGTGTATTGCAGATTTGAGACTTCCAGATGGTTGTGCTTCCAATTTGGGCAGATGTGTTAAGAATATTTATTTAACCATATTAAAATGTCATGATTTTCATGTTATAATGGAAATACTTATGCCGAATGGATTCAGAGGATTGTTGAATTCTATGATTTGGGATTCAATAATATACAAATAATATTTCTTTGAGACATTTTTGTAGTGACAACAAACTATGATGCCCTATGAATAATGGAAGAAGATGTTGTTGTAATTATATGTAAATTTGAAGAAATCTTTCCACAAGATTTCTTTGACTCAATGGAAAATCTGAAATTACATTTTCCACATGAAGGCAAATGTAGAGGTCCTATAAAATTTCTATGGATGTACCCATTCAAGAGATGCATACAGAAATAGATGAAAAAAGTACGTAACAAAGCATCAGTTGAAGGCTCAATTGCTAAATATTATTTGCAAGAGGAAATTTATTTTTTCTTCTCTAATTATTTTAAATCTCAATATACCTCAAAACATAATAGCATTGGACAAAACTAGGGGAATGTTAATGAAAAAATTTAAAATCAATTATCAGTTTTTAATCAACAAAATTTTGGTTTCATTGGAGTTAATTAACGATGACTTTTAGATGACGAACACCACAGAGATCATACATATGTTCTACTCAACTGTGAAGAAATGTCATCAATTTTACTGTGAGTGTTTCAATCACAAATTTTATATTATATGTTTCTGTATGTAAACTTATTTTATTTGTAGGTTATATGATAATCATATCACGAAACAAATTCCATAAATTACAGTAGTTTTTCATGAAGAATTCAGACAAAAAAAATCTCAATAGTTTAAAAAATTTGTAACATAAATTATTGATGGTTTAATCTGAATTCTATTTATTATTAATCACATTGATAAGAGTTTTATAAATGTTCAGGTGTCCCAACATGCTGATTAAATTGATAAGAGACTATGTATATTTTTTAACCCCCCATCAAAAATGGTTAAATCTAATAAATAATATGAGGTGAATGTTTTTTGATTTTATACACGTGCGTATGGGGAATCCAAAAAACAATGAATAGTGGAGTTTGCATGAGGGGATCGCATCGTAGTGAAACTGTAGTTGATTTTATAGCATTTTGGATGAAATTATTGAGCTATGTTATCTAGGAAAGAATTAAATAACGATGTTTGAATGTCGGTGGTTGGATACTGAGAGTGGTTTGCTTGTTCATCCAAGTCATGGAATCGTCGATATTAAATATAAAATTCTTCTTGCTGTAAATTAACTATTTTTACTTGCTTAATAGACACATCAAATTTATTATGCAAAGTAATTTAGTACTTCAAGAGACTAGTGTGATTTGTGGGGCATAAAAAAACAAAATCTCATGAAAATCAGTTTACTCAAACTGAATGCGATTCCGCTGAAGTGGAAGGAATTGAAAATTTTCATGATGCTGTTCAAAATTCTTCTTTTTCACAAAGAGACATGAATATAAATGACGACACACCACAATTACGGATCGATGATGATAATGATTTTTATGATGTTACCAATGAATTTGAAATGAAAATAGATGATGAAACTGAAACTCATATGGATATTTATGATGCTGGGGAGGAAGATGAAAAAATTGAAAAGGACAGCGATAGAGATGAGGATGAAGATGGATATTGACACAGTCAAATGATGGTTATAATCGCAACTAATATATATCTATATATAATTGTTATTTTCAACTATTTTATAACAACAATCATTTATTTGTTCGGATAGATCCTGATTAATTTTTCGAGTTGTATGAGGCTGATATACCTTTGGATGAGGGCGATTATAGACCATCTAACCCTCATCCTAATAACGGTTCAGGGGGTACGCCAAGGGGGCGCAGTCTTGTGCGATTGATGATTCCTAACCCTATCCCCAAGCGATGTCCATGTCTTGGTTTCGATCCACGCACATAGAGGTATGATAACCTGCATATTTTAGTTAGCTTTCATTAATTTATTTATATATATGCTAATTTTTTGAATATTTATTTTATTTTTCACAGTTTTTTTCATGTAGCTATTGGACATGGGTGCACTATCTTGCGTAGTTATTTTTCTCAACCATGGATCACATTGTAATAGATTCTCATTGATGTGCGGTGCGACATGTTCGATATTTGGCTGGTACATAAAAAAAATATTTATTTTGAAAATTAATTTTTTAATAACATTATATTATAAATTATGTGTAGGTTTTATGGTATTTCATTGATGATAGCATTCGTGATGCTATCCACACAACAAGGTATGTGTCAATGCATGACCATTTCCATCAGTTTTTGCACAACGTGAGAACAACAACCATTAAAAAAGATGGAGTGATAGAATTTGATGAGTCATGTAGAGCCCACCGACTTGAGTACATTTCATCTCACATTTTGGATAGATTATTTTTACACTAGTTGGGTGGTGCATTTCAAAGGAATTCTTTAGTGGGACGACAGAACTGTGGGAGATAGGAGATGACTCATCAAGATGGTAGTCGTACATTCAGTATGCATAGAGAGAAGATCTGGTATTTATATTTTTTAAATATTATATATAACATTAAATATAAACAGTTTATATTATATTTTTGTAGGTAGTCGTGCATCTCGATATTTCAGAGTTCGATGTTTATCAGAGGATGTATAGTGATCCAGCCACTAGAGAGATTAGAGGTGATCGCTAGCGACAGAATGTGGTTAGTGCTATTTTTTCAGTTTGAGAAATAACTATATATAATATTTTCACCATTTTGATTTTAAATTTGAATTGAAGGACTCATATGAGGCAGCGACCTATCATACACTGGTTGAGAGTTAGGACAAGACGACAGAGCATTCCAGTTCCCACCATTTCGATGAGGCGACATGGATGCAGGCGATGTAGTATGTCTTTGAGAAGGGACAAGTAGTTGGTATCAGCTCTCATTTGACTTCTGGTACTTACAATGGTATTGTTGTGATGTCAGTGTTCATCAAGAGTGGAGATCGTGGAGAGGCATTATCTTCTGAATCCCAGTATGAGGAGTAGTTGCGAACATAGGCTAAGCTTATGGAGAGTTTGTAGAGGCAGCATGAAGATATGTGTCGGTGGTAGTAGAATCATCAGCAACATGAGGAGGAGATGGGTCAATGGGAGAAACAACATCAGCAAAAACATCATGAGCATATGGATTACATGCGCCGTCTGAGTCTTAGTTTTGGGATGGAGTTTTCTCCACCATCTCCTCCACCACCTCCACCACTTCCAGAAGACGATCCCCAGTGAATTTTTTTATGTTAAAAACATTTTATTTCACGATTTGTAGTAATATGAACTATTTAATGTTTTTGTCTTTTATATTGGTAGAAATATTGCTTAATTTTTTTAATACATTAATATTTATTATTACTATTATATTTTTTTATATTTGGTTATTTTACTAAAAATAATAATATTTTATGATATTTTATATTTTTCGTGTATATTGAAAATTTAATAATTTATTATTATTATAATAATAATAATATAATTTTCTCATTAATAATAATTTTAGTAGTTTTTTTAATATATATTTTTCATTAATTATAATTTTATTATTATTTGTATTATGTTTTGTATTTGTGATGGGTCCTTATGCGATGAGATCTCATCGCAAATAATATAAATATACATTTTTATTATTAGTATTTGGAACGGGAAGGTGGTTTGTCGAAAATAGTATTTGCGATGAACCCCTCATAAAAAGTATTTATATATATAACATATATAGTCGGGCTGTTATTAGCGAAGGGAAACATACCCATCGTGAATACTATTTGCGGTGAGCCCGTCGCAAAACATTGATCTATATATATTATATATAATCGGATTCTTATTTTCAACATGAAAGTTTCCCATCATAAAAAATAATATTTGTGACGGTCCCGTCACAAAAAATTGTATTTGCGACGTCGTTTTTTGCAATGGGCTATTTGCGATGGGTCCCCATCACTAAAAACTATTTGCGACAGGATCCTGTCACAAATAGCCCAATGCAAATAGCCCTAATTCCTATAGTGTAGGGATACCCGGTTTATCTCTCATTTTTGGACGGGACTATAGATGGCTTTAGGTACATAGGTACTTCTGATTACAGCTTACCACACCTAGATAGATGGCCAATCCGATGACACAATTCAGGTTTTGGAGGACATCCTTTAAGCATGCCTCCTAGATTTTGGGGGCTCTGGGGAGAGACAAATACCCATTGGGGATTTTTCCTACAATAACCGTTTTCAGGAAATAATTCAGATTTCATCTTTTGAGGCATTATACATTAGGCCTTGCTGATCACCCTTATGGTTTCTTGAGGTAGAAGAGGAAGCTATGATGGGACCTTGTCTTTTCCAAGATACCAATGAGCCGGTTTTGTTTATTCAGAATTGGATGTATACTATATAGTCTTGAAATTAATCTTATTCTGATCAACAAGGAAAACCTCTGGTGTTCGAGGTTTGGTATTATGTTTTCTTACATGTAACTACGATGTTGGGAAACAGGAAGATTAAAATACTGAGGAAGCTTTCATCGAGATATGTCTGGCTGTTTGAGATTTTTGAGAGAGTCAGGACGGTTTCCTATCATTTGATGTTACCTCAAAGGTACACAAATATTCATGACATCTTTCCTATTTCATACCTACGATGTTACTTTTCACACCCATCGAATGATTTCCCAAAAGGGTAGGTTTAGTTAGAAGTGGATTAATCCTTTGAGGAGAACCCTATTTGGATTTTGGTCAAATCACAATGATTCATAGTGTCTATTCTGTTTCATTGGTATAGGTGCTCTGGTAGCACTAGTTTGTATAGGATGAGACATGGGATACTAAGGTTGACATACTATCCCAATATCTAGAGTTCTTTGACCATTATTCTCACCAACCTTGTAAGGGAAATTTGGAGATGAATTTCTTTAAGGGAGGATGTTTTTAAGAACCCAGATCATCATTTCATTCATGGATCATTAATTTGGTTTATTTTTCATGGAAATGATTATTTGGGAAATTTCAAAGTTCATGTTGTGTACCTAGGTACCTCGTACAAAAATATACTATCCTTGTTAGGACCGAGTACATGTCTGTGTGGTGACTATGAGAAACACCTAAAATGGTGTCCATTTTTGTTTAATACATGATATGAACATTTAATGAATACACATTGTAATTTTATTTTAATTTGATGAATTAGTGTGTGGTAACTTCTTATGTCCAGAACATATTCATCTCCCCTCAGTTCGTACAGGAGAGTGACAAAACAACCTTGTACATCGAACCCCTCCGTATTATATATCTGACCTCCGATTGAGACACATTCAGGTGTGTTGGAATCACTCCGGTGAGTTTTAATTTCCACTAGATCCTCTATTTCAAATCCCTCCTCTCTCATGAGTATTTAAAGGATGAACATGTTTAAATTTTGTAAATCTACTCTATTCTAGGCTGACTCAGTGGTAAATGTTCAATATCATTGATCACATTTAATTGGGATGGTGGTTTGTGCCTTTCGTTGTATTTATTTAGATTTTATATTCTAAAAGTTCCATATTCCCATGTGTGGGGTATTGCTTGTTTTAAATTAGACTCTATTTATTACCATCAATGGTTTTGTAGATTGATTAATGGAAATGTCATATGTGTCGCGTTATATACCATTTTTATGGGACACACCATGGGTGTGTTTCTTTAATTGATTCTTTGTGGCCATTTGACCTATAATGCCTCTATGATTTCCTTGTTTCTATGCCTTTTTTTGTAAGGACAGTGTTGCTGATTATATGAAATGCAGATGATATGCATTTTGGATGCGTGAAAAAGGTGAATTCAACCAAGGGAGATCCTCAAGGTAGGGTCATTTAGGTATGATTTGTTGTTATTTTGAATCAAATGTATTAATTGTGAGAGCTAACGGGAGGTCATTGGCCAGAGGTGTTAAACCATGATAGATACCCAAAGAGTTGTTTTTAAATGAATTGATTATATAATTGACAAAGGGTATTGACCATGTAAGCTACCTAGGTGGATGTTTGTAAATGATTTGTGTTATTTTGGACCATAGGTGTTAGACCACAACAGCTAACAAGAGGGTCGTTATTAAATAAATTTTATTATATTAGACCTAGGGGGTTAGACATTGAGAACATTCACAAATGGTTGTTATTGAATTATTGAATGACGATGACATGTTTTCATATCCAATTCACAAGCATGGACTTAGACATAATTGAATGTTAGATGGTCTTCTGAGACATCTATTGTTACTATCACACATCTATTATAGTGATTAGGATAGATCCCATGGTTTAAAAGATTCCATAGAAGAATAAATAATGGTAAATGAATGTAACTAAAAACTATATTAATGTTTACTTTTGTGTATTTCTTATTTTATTTCTTTATTTCTACATATTTCCTTCTATATATTACCCAGTGGCCCTCACTACTAGTTGGTATCCCTTGGATATTAGGTAAATACAATTTAGGTCATGTGTCCAACTGAGATTGGGGCACCATTAGGTGGAACTATAAACCAAGATCATACAATAGAATATATGACATTATAATGATAATATATATATATATATATCATGTCCCCTCGTCAATTTATTATAGTAATAAAATGAAAACAACATTCTTCTATATATAAGGATTACCATATATATGGATAGTGTCTTCTATTTCATATATCTATCTTTAATATGCATTGATATTGTAAATATAAAAGTTGATAATATTTTTAAAACCACTATATAAGAGTTTCAGACATGTATATTGGGAATCAGACTAATAGAAGGGATTTTTTCTCACATTTACTTCATGAAACACAAGTCTCATACATTACATGTTTCACATTCATGATGTTTATATTGATGTTGAATTACTTTTTGGAGTCTTAACCATAATATTATGTTATTTTCTTATCTATATATATTTATTTCATTAATGTGTATACAATTTTAATGATTATGAATTTGTATGTGTTAATATCAAAACCTCATTGTTATAAGAACTGTTTATACATAAGTATTTATTGGGAAAAATGTATATACCATGTTAATTTACATTAAAAAATATTTTCCAACTTATTTTTACTGTATTCATAGAAATTTTTGAGGTTTGTGTAACCATGTTCGACATTTTCTACACTACTCGACATGAATATTTTCATCCAAAGGAAGTACATTTTAAATTTTCCAGAAAAAGTACGAGAATAATGATTTTTAACATATGCTACATGAATTTATTTTTTAATTTCATGAATCCTTTTACTTGAATGTTGATTTACATTAAAAAAGATTCATTAAAAATAATCACTATTAAAATTTCACAATATTTCATGTAATGAATACGTTTTCAATGTTTGAATTAAATTTTCTTCAGGATCTGTTTCCTGATATCTCCCAAAATTATTTTACATTTAAGATAACATTTCTTTATGATACATTTGTTTTTTAGGGGATATAATTTAATTTCTCCTTTCTTATTTATTCTATGAATGGATTATGTTTATGGTGGAATGATATTAATGAAATCCATTTCATTTCATGGGTTATATTTTGATGAATGATTTATGTTTATATGGAACACATATGTTTTGTGTTCATTACATTATTGGTGGGTCCTACATATCAATACAATGAAATAATTAAATAGTTATGTCTCATGAGATACTTATGGGAATCATTTTTATAGTCTTGATCCATAATGGGATGATGGGGAATTCTAATTTATAATGGGAAGATGTGGAAACCTAATCCACCATGGAAAGATGGGGAAAACAATTCACCTATCCGAATATGGGGAATCCATATAGACTATTGAATAAGGTTAAACATGATCCAATTGATGAAATGAACATCAACCGGGGATGGTGGTGTGTCACACATAGTAGGTGTGGTCTCTATTATGTACCCTAATATGTTCTAGCAACGTGTCTTGACACAAATGGAAAGCAATTACCTGTTTATGTGAATGCCCCAATTTCATGTCGTTTTCATATGTTGTGATTTAATTGATTATGTTATTTATTTATTTATGATTCATGCCTTATGAATTTAAAATAATTATGCATTGATTCATGTTTATTGTCATTGATACTTGGGGTATGGTTATATATTTTCTTGACCATTTTCATATACCATTACACTCGTGATTATGTTTACATGCCACCCTTGAATACCCTTATTGAGATTATAAGCTCCCCATTTGTTATCTTTTATTATCTATAATTTATTGGTAAATGTTTCAGGTGGTTTTTCTAATGGTGAATATCCTTTTGAAAAACATTTAATATCATTCGAAGGACTATAAGCTTGTGTTCCAAGACTCCAAAGCCACTAACAAATATGGTATTTTGGTATCTTTTGTTGTCATGTTTTATGTGTTCCTAAAAAATGATTAATTTCGATGTACATAATTCATGGTTTGTTAAAATAACAATGTAAAATAATCTCATAGTAATTCCATTAATATCAAAACAAAACATAATAATGTACCATTCCAAAAGAAAACTCACATCAAAGTACAGAACAAAATTAAAAACAAAAACCCTTAGAGGCTCCAAGATTCTCCAAGATCCATTTCCAATAAATAGCCCATGTAGAAATATTCCCATCTAAATAAGTGTGACACTTTACCTTTCCCCTTTTCTTAATAATGATTATCTTTAAAATAACCAATTTGGAAAAGAAAGGAAAAATAATGAAACTCTATAGGCATTCCCCAAATGACTTCCCTAAACACACCACTAGAAGAGAACATGTTACTACATTTATATTATAAAAACCCTATAAATAATTTAAAATAGTTCATATCAAATCCAATAAATTTGACAGCAATATATTATTTAGTAATAAAATTGTTTCTAATGAAAACCACAAAAAAAATCAATCCTAAAATTTCATCATGAAAGATTATTTAAATATTCCAATTCATATAGAAAAATAATCTAATTAATAAAACCACCAAATATTAGTTTAAAAAATTATTGTGAAACATTTATATCCATAACACATCACCGTTTATACTGTTAGTTTAATAACTGATATCCATCTCATTCCCAACATTCATCGCAATATATTCCTACCACATTACAAAACATCATTTTATAAACCATTATAATAATTTAAATAAAATCACACTATATTAAAAAACAATAATAATAAACAATTTCAAATAAACCCTCAATTTATTGAAAACAGTATTCCCATAAGTATTCAAATAACATAAAAATATTAATCGAAATAAATTTTCCTCCAAAAAAATTTAATTAAACAAATAATCTATTTGAAACCCCTTTTACATCCATCAGAATCATAAAAACAATTTAAAATAATCATTTTAAAACCATTTTACCATTTTCACCTTCCACAAAACAAAAAAAATGGAAAATTCAACAAAACATCACATATGGGTGTTTTCAACCAATAATAAAACAATAATTTTACAATAAATTTCACAAAAAATAAACCATATATTAATCATTATAGTTCTAGAAAGAGGAGTCGATCGTGTACCTCAGTATGTTCAGTGAAAAATAAGAATGACTCGAAAGCACCCACAATGATGTGTTGAATTCCCACAAAACTCATCTTTGATAATTTACCCTATCGTCAAAAAAGTCAAACCATACCATTATTGGAATTATAAATGATATATATATATTTCATATACTAGATCTAATAAACTAACAATGGGAAGGTAGTGTATCTAAGAAAAATTAAGAGAAACTACCATAAAAAAGACTTACCAAGAGAATCTAGCTTAAAAACACCATGAAACAACACCAAATCACGCCCTAATCAAAGGGGAAGAATACCACACACATTGGGATGAAATATTTTCTACCTAGGGAATAAAAGGAGAAAAAGGTTTGTTAATGGATTATAACTACCAATATACACTTTTTATTGATCATGTTTCTAAATTGTCCATGGATAGTCCCATGGTTAATAAAATAGTTTACTAACCATGCACCAACATATGGATCTAGGAACAATATTGTATGGTTTTCTTCCACATTTATAAAATTGTGCACTCAAAATGGGAAACCGAATATCCCAAATTTCACAATTTTTCCTAGGTGGCCTCACACTTTTAAAAACAGTTTTCCATCCCCTTTTACCATGTCCTAATACGCATGATATCACATAGGAGTTTCATGGTTTCCACAAACAATTATCAAAACATGAACGTTGAGAAAATCTCAAAAAACACCCCAAAATACTTACAAACTTTCCCAACCATCACCAAACTACATTCTATAGATAAAATATATAAATTATATGTTACTTACATGAAATAGGGGGTGCGAAATGTGGCATATGTCATGAAAGGGTCCTCGGGTCATAGAAGTATATTCTATGGAACCATGGATTTTTCAATGGTTGTTTTAATCACTATAATGGTATTATAACTATTTATAAAGATATGTTATGGGTGATGATTTATTATATTAAACATGATATCCATTACATTTGTGTATCCCTTTTGATTGAATATGACTTTGAAACTGGTATCAAGGATATATATGGGAGAATTGGGATTATCCCATGGAAACATCTACCTCATAGGATTGAGTGCATAAAACATTTAACTCAACTTAATTTGGTTATCTAAAATAAATATATAGAATCCAACCAGGTAGATGTTTTATTATAAAATAGGGAGTTCATGGAAACATGTATGATGTGGGATTTCAGAGTTCTTAATTATTGTGCATCATTAGTGGATGATGATATGGGAGTGATAGTTTACTCCCTTGTTTGAAAACTACATTGTAATGAATATCCTTTTATTATTAATTACTAATTAGAAAATTTTTATTATTTACTTTTCCTTGTTTTGGGATCTTTTTGGTATATTCTTGTTATCTCATTTCTTCATCATTTTACCTAATGAAATCCCATAATTACTCATAAAAGATGTGCGATTTTTCTCCAATTTAATTTTATAAATTTTTGGACGAGCATGAAACATTAATATCCAACAAAATATTGTAAAAATAGATACCAACAAACATTTAAAACATTTTTTGGATGAATATTCATCAACACATGTTGTATAAAATAAAACTTCTCATCCTTTATCCAACTCACTAAAGAATCAATTTTATCTTCGGAACAAAAAGAATTATAAAAATTACATAACACAATTGGACAGAATTTATTGATGAATACTTATTTTACAAAGAACCAATTTTATCCTACTTGTGCATATCAATGATAAAAATTTATATATTGAGGTATATGATATTTTTTAAACATTGTTCATCACACATTATGTTACCTTGGAAAACAAGTTGTCATAATCATTATATCTACCCTAGACATGGTGGTAATATTTTCATTGTGTTTGCAATCACATTTTTTTGTAGATATGAATATAATACCGAAAAAATATTAATAAATAATATTTTATTGATAAATAAATTAATAAATAGAAGTTTACCGATTTCTTTTGTGATTCTATGATAAGTTCAACAAATAAATTATTACTATTATGAAAACAGGATATATGCATTTTAATTTTATAATGACCCTAAAAATATTTTCTTATAGTAGAAATTTTCATATATTGATGTGAATAATCAGCATGAAGACTTTCTAGATTTTAAAATTTGATATTTAATTCAATAATATTCATATTTTTGTTGTTTTTATCATTCTTTATTGACATTATTTTTTCATCACCATCTGATGTGATCTTTCATGTAGTATTTTATTTACATTGAATCTAATTAATCTTATTCTATAATGTTTCATGATTAATTTTCTTTTTTTATCTATTTTTAATAATTTTTGATTTCAATGATCACTTTTTTATTTCTAAAAAATGAATAGATATCCAATAAATGTCATTAAATGACATTATTTTTATTTCATATAACGAAATTAAATAACTTCAATCAAGGTACGATTTATATCAATGAAATATTATTTAAATTACAATATTTATATGATCAACATTCCTCATTAGCATCTATTCTAGAGCATCCATTAATTTTCTTGGTCCTTATAAAGTTTGGGAGATACCCAATTGAAAACATATAAAATATACATAAGTAATATTTAGTTTATTTTTCTAGAAAATATTGTTGGATATCCCCATATCCTGAGGGAGAATCATCTTATGAATCATCATATATTTTATTCTTCTAATTTGTGTTTGGATCGTTTAAAAGATATTTTTTAAAAGAAGTATTTCTTGCCTAATTTTTTTCATTGACATGTTCTGATCTCTATGATTTGAAAATATTATAATATTTCATAATTAGAGAAAAAATTATAATATATTTTTCTCAAATGATATTTTTCTCTTCAATAGAATCACAACAAGGGAAATTGGTTAATTTTATCTATTTTAAATGTTATTCCTTCTAACCTTTTCACATGTTCTATGAATGGATTCTTATGTAATATACATATCTCTATGACATTATTGGTTTAAGTGACTATGGTATATGTAAGAAAATATAAAAATAACACCATTGTATAGTAATTTTGTATACATACATATTATTGAAAATATCCATAATTTATAGTGGATATCATCCCATCCACACAAAATTTCTTATTTATTATATCATGAATCAAATGAATTAGTATTAACATTAGGAAAATTCATTATCAAAATCCAATTCTACTTCATAATTTAGATTTATTTTTCAAATACCAGTGTAGGATAATAGCACAACCTAGTTAATTATAAATATAATTGTTATTAACATCATTATAAATATGTTATGAATGTTAATCAATGATGTATTGTACTTCCTTTTCCATTTTTAAGACTCATATCGAAGTTATTTGATAATAATAAAGTCTAATGATTAGAAATACAATGACCTAATTTAAGTGATTGTGATCACATAATTCATATGATGATGTCTTATGATGATGATATATATTGAAATTCTTATTCATAAAATGATATCATTTATTTAATATTAGTTTCCAAAATCTAATGGTAAGGTATCATTCCATTTTTTTAGATTCACCTCGAGAACATGAGACATATTCAAATGACATGTTGAAATATTCAAACCAACTTCAAGGCATCTCAAATAGCACAAATTACTTCATAATAATTCAAAAAAAATCATATTATATCATTTTTCATCCATTAATATATATGATTTCATTCTAAAAAGACATTCTCAGCAATGGTTAAACAATAAGTGAATAATACATAATGTATTTTTGACCACAACAATGATAATAATACACCTTAACATAGGGAAATATTTGGACTTATTTTTCTTCCTTATTTGTAGGGATCATGATGAAGATTATCATGAATCATAATTTAGTGATGAAAATATTATTTTTAATCAAAATATTCTTTCATATTATTTCAAACACCATATTAATTGTTTACGTCATTATCACCACTATCATGATATTTAGTTGACATATATATATTATTGATAATCATGTAATATTAGAACTCTACAATTATATGTCATCTTATGTAGAATGAATTGTAGAACATAGTTTATGATAATGTATGTTTGACTAATATTTTTATATAAAAAATGATAAACAGTTTCAATATTTCCAGGATGTCAAATCAAATTATAACTAGTGAGATCACCTCTATATAAAAAAGGATGATCAATTTTATAACAGGTGAAATCAATTAAGTTGGTGGTCTCTTATGATTATAGATATTAACCCACATGTATGAGTCAAACCAGCATCAACCATCTTTATGTGGTCCCATGTAAATAATTCTTTTGATGAAAGCTATTTTCCTCACCTCTGAATTATCATTATTGTTTGCGGCTGGATGTCTTGTGAATTTTTTATTCACTTTTTTTTGTGAAGGCTAAGTTTCTTGGGTCATATCCATCCCTGAGATAAAAATATTTCTAACTAATATTAATGTATTCCATGGTAAAATAATATAATTTATTTCATATATAATAAAATGAATTCTCACCCCATTTTCACTTCTTTTCATATTCATCTATGTAGTCCAATGATTCTTGTATCATAGAATATAAGTTACTGAATATTAAATTTTTTCATATAATAATATATTTATAATACATTATAACAATGGAAAACCACACTTATATTTACATAATATAATATAATAAAATAAAAACTTCCAGAATATCACTTCAAATTATATTTATATAATATAAATTACAATTTTCAATGTGAACTTATTATCTTTATAAAAATGAAAGGGTAGTTTATGTTTTCAAATAATTTAACATCAAATTATTGATAAGAAATAAATATTTACATTCAAATAAATAATAAAATATAAATATAATATGTGTTAAAAATTAATATCTATTATCACATAATGGGTGTTCATAACCCATTTTTTGTATAATTGTCATGAATTCTCATAATTGTTTCCATGAAAATATATGGACACTAAAATACAGAAATCAATTATTATGTCATGTTTTTTAAAATAAATTGATATTGACTCTTTTTTATGTGAAAAATAAAAATGATTAACTACACAAAATCATATTCACAATTATTAGGCATGAGGATATGAAAATATCAATGACTAGAAATGTACATGACATATTATTTGGGGTACATGGCATATAATGAATTATATTAAGTGTGGTCATGTAATATGCTACTCATGTCATGTACATGTATACCTAAACAAGATGCTTGACAGTGTATGGTATTTTATAGACTCATAGAGGTAATAAGAATGTATTTCTAGAATCTAAGTCTTTTGGTGGCAAAGGATCAAAATTGTAATCCTAAACCACTTATTATTCTATGCTATATAGTATAATATTAATGTTCCCTAAGTAAAATACATACCTAATAAACTATTTTAAAATAAAATATAATTTTAATTTTCACATTATCATCTATTTGAAATTAATAAATACCCCATTTATTTATACTAGCATTTTAAATGTTGTGTTCCTTAGATGTAGACAAACTGATAACTTTTTCTTTACCTAAATATTTTAAGAACACTCAAATTATTGCATCCACAATAGATATCACATAACATAAATATAAAATAGTAAATAATTTCTTATAATGACATTAAATTGAATTATGGGTTGATAATATCCTCGTTTGAGGACCCAGAAGATAACATTCACTATAAATCCACTCATAAAAACCATCAAATCACAAAAATACCCTAAAACAACATTTCGAGTCCAAATTGGGTTACACAAATTCTCTAAGGAGTATCCTTCACAGATAAGTAATTCCTAAACATTAAAATTTGGATTCCATTATAATAATATCCTTTTGTAATCGTAAATATTGGTAAGTCATTGATCTATTACAATTTATTCCTACAACAGATATTGACAATTTTTTTGTGTAAAACATGTAATTAATAGGGAAGAAGGATAACAAAAATATTTGGGTATAATTTTGTGTTATAGTTTGAGGGTTCAAACATTTATTATTTGGAATGTATTCAAAATGAATTTGATTTCAAGATGAATCTATACTTTTAAATTTAATAAGTAATATATTCCATCCATGAATATATAATATATAAGAGTAATTCATGAATAATATTCAATGACATAGTACATAGAAATGGTGGTCCTAAAAAACTGAAATAATGAGTCATATATATCAATCTATTAATAAATCAGTGATGACCACTTCTATATCGACTATTATTTTTTCATTATCAAAATATGAAATCATTGGATTCTGAAATCCATGATTCTCTCAATTACCAATTATAAATAATTGAGGATTTATTGTGAATGAATTTAATTTTGATTATAGTGTAGTATGTTTGAGAAAGTAATTTTTTTTATATGGAGATAATTAATTAGTTAATCATTTATATAATAAAATGAGATAGGTATCTCATGGGATGAAACTAATGAAATTATTCAACCCATAGGGTAAATCCCAAATTAAAGATAAAACTATAGTAATTTTTTAATTTGATCCACTATATATGAGAATATGGAATTTTATTATTATCATATGTAAAAAAACATAAAAAAATTATTAATATATTAGATTTGGAAATTTATGATGCTTATTTGACAAAACTTCCCCAGGAATCATTTAAATAAAATTATTTATACTTTTCTAATGTTTCATAAAAAACCCATGTTTATACAAATTGTTTATGGAGTATCCCTTTTTCTTATATGATTCTATGAAAAATGATCTTGAGGAGGAGAAGATGTATTTAATAATGAATGTCAATAATTTAAATAAACTATATAAAATTTACGTTCAATGAATCATTAAAATTTTCAATAATGGATGTATTATTTTGAGAGAAATCGTATGAATAAAAATTTGTTATTGATCAGGGAATACCTCACTATACAGTGACGTAATATCATTACTCATTAGAAAATTTTCAATGGAATTTCCCTATTGAATAGTGGATTATAACCAATAAATAGTGAGTATTAATCAATTGATTGTTTTAATTTAAACATCATGGTTTGTAAAATAAATACACCATTTTTAATTTTTTTTATAAATCTTGATATTTTTATTCATGAACGCGGAGTTGGAAAATAACATGATTGAAAATTTATTTAATTCATAGATAATTTTTTAAAATTTGAAATTATTAGTTGATAAATACTTATTAAATGAATATTATGAACACAATAGAGTGTTCAATAATGTTTATTAATTAAATATATAATAATATATTTTAATATGATAATTCTAAATTATTATTACTAAATGGAAAACTGAATGCGTTTTGTAATTCTGTAATACATGAGTGAATTGTTTGGGTTTAATTATAAGATTTAAATGTCTTTTATTTTAAGAGGAACTAATAAATATTTTAATATAAATATATCTTCAATTTTATAACATAATTAGAAAAATTATCTCTTATGGGAGTGTTTTTTGGGAATAGATATAAAGGATATTCATGGTTTCTAGGAATCATCCATGTTTATATGAAAAATATGAAAAATATGAATCTATGTTTAAACATATTCCTAAGGCCCATGTGGGATATATGTAGAATAATTATAAAAAGGGACAAGGATATGTTAAAAGGTCCTAAATGTCTGTTACATAAGGTATTATTTTAAATTCACATAAACATTGTTGTGGTTATTAATGAATTTTTTTGAGATCAAACATGTATATTGTTGCATGAATAATATCTAATTTTTTGGGGATATGTATGATAAATAGATTTTAGCTGATATAACATTATATTAAATTCTCAATTAATATGTAACAATTAAATAATTAATGTTGTATAAAATTAAAATGAATCATTAGATGAATACAATTACTGATAGTTCATAACATAAAATTTTACTGAATATGAGGTAAAAATAAATATAAATAAAATTTATTATAAAAATTTATTTAAATTTTCAAATACATTATTGTAACTTTCAGAAAGCTCAACCATAAATTAAAATCAGTGTTAATGACTTGAGGGTAGAACAACTCAATAAACAAGAAATAAAAAATGTTTTGATCATCACCTTCATCCTAAAAGAATGGTTATTTCATGTAAATGTGAGGATAAATTGATTTTAGAGGTTGATTCCCATCTCACTGCTAGAATTTGTATTACTCCATCTATCCTTTCATGGAATTTTTATACATCCAACTTGTTTCCTACCAAAAGACAAGATATTTGGGTACCCTCCACATAGTGGATGAGCAGCCAACTGAAGAGACTAAGTGCCAGGAATCATCTCCTCAGACTGGACTACTATAGGTTGAGGGATTGCAGGACACCTCCCCTGAAAAAACCACTAAAAACAGAGAGATATCTCTGACTCTGATAGAATTGATGTCGAGACCCTGTATGAAAGGAACAAGGCTCTTCAACCAAGTGGGGAGAGATCAAGTGGTCAGGCGTGCCGATGCGAAATATCCTTTTTTAAGGGAATTCAATGTGATAGGAGGAAAGAAGACTATTTAAAGGCTGAAGAAAAAGTTAAGTAAATAGATATTATACTTTGGGTTGTTTTCTTTGTATCCCCACTCACTATCTCATTCCTTGATTTGTTTTCTTATTTCCCATAAAAAGGAAATGCCTCTACCTTTTTCAAAAAACAATATAATGGGTAAAATCAATTGATCAAATAACTTTACCAAAAAATAATTTCATTTAATTATCCATATTTATTGATAATACTAGGTAATAACAAAATACATTACAATGTATGATATTTTTTAGAAAAAAAAATCAAACTGTGGGCATGTAAAACAAATGGTTTCAAATGGTTATTGTTACTATAGGTGATGAAATTGTAAAAAAAATGGAAAGATTAATTTGATGTACCAATATGAAATATGATATAATCAATGAATTTTGTATAAAAGTCAATTTATAATTTAAATAAATGTTATTTATTGATAAATGAAAAATAATTTTACACTATTTGGCCACTATGGGAGAATTGATATATTGTGTTACTCGTCATCTGGTTTTAATTAATTACTAAAATTCAGGTTTTATAGTAAGTTGGTCTCTCATTAAAATTTATCGATCATAGAAATGATATAACAATTGTTTTTATTATTTAACTGGAATATAGTAATAATAGATTAAATTGATGGGAACATTATATTTCTCAATTTTTTATTATATATATATATATATATTCATATCTAATAATTGGATATTATTGAATATTTATTCTAAGGGATCTAGAAATTAATGAAATTCACACGATGTATTGTTGATTTTTCTATCCATTTAATTGATTTACGGGTATACTCTATTTTAAATGACACATTATGGATTAGATAGGGAACTAATTTACTATATTTAAACTCAATTATATTATATATATTTTTTGAAACACATGTATAAATGAATGATTTATTTTTACTCATCTTATAGTTTATTTTAACCGGGAATTGGATAATGCTTCAAATAATATATTATATCCAGTGGATACTATCAATTTATTCTATATAAACTTCATATATAAGTTATTAATTTGTTGTAAATATTAAAATTAAGAAATAATAGTAATAATGGAATGTATAGGATGAAAATTCATTATTATACTTAATAAAATCAAAAAAAATTAGAGGAATATGTTTTATATTTGATGAAAATGAAAATTTGGATCATTCTTTTTTATGAGTAATATGAAACTTTTTATGCATAGTAGTTTATATATCTGTCTCATTGACTAATTTTTTTAAACTAATGGCGTGGAAATTCACACTAGAATATAATGGTAATGGTAATATTCTTATCATGAATGTATTTAATGAAAACTTGTTGATTGAATTTAAACATAATATATGAATATGTTAAAAAAATATTTAATGTTGTTGATTACATTTTATATCTAGAATATGATTTATATTAATAATGTAAACTTTTTGAATATGGTAGCAATAATTTAGGTAATGTTGGACTATTCAGATAAAAATGATTAATTAGTAGTACAATTATTTTAAATAAAATTGTAATGTGATAAAAATGATTTTATTTTAATGTAATTAAAAATATAGAAATTAACATAATATATAAAAATAAGTATTATTTTTTCTTTAAATATTAAAATTTTATAACTACACAAATACATTTATTGGAAATTATTTTTTTTTCATGCCTGAAAACTATATTTCTTTGTGTCATGAATATTATAAAGAAACAATGTAATTTCCACATAATTGAGGATTTTCCATCAAATGATCAATTTAAATTATATGTGAAATGTATTTTGAAATATAAATTATTGAAAATATATAATTTTATATGAAATCAAAATTTTTGATAGCATTGGATACATACAACACAATGTTTAGACAAAACACGCTACTTTATTAATATTTTATTTTAAACAACCATTATATCAATGATTTTTAAATATAAGTAATGAATATAAAAAAATAATTTTTTATAAATAAATAATTAAAACAGGTATATTTTTATATATTTAATAAAAATAAATATAATAATAATTACAAACAAAAAATAAATGGATCTTGAATAACAATGATTTTTTCCTCTAAATGGAAATTTTACCGCCCATCTCACAACAAATTTTCACTTACAATTTAAATATAATATAAAATTAATTGAATAAAATAAATCAACTTTTTAATTTATCATATCAAAATTATATTAGGTTGAATGATTGGAATTTTCATGAAATGTTTCAAATTTCAATAACAAGTTAAAAAATACTGAATTTCTATTGAAATGTAACATCATATTAATTACTTATAAAGATAAATTGTATTTATAAAATTTTTAATGAAAAATTTGTTCAATTATATATCTAATAATATTATTTAGTACAACATAACCACTTTCATATTAACTTTTTTAAATATAATCATTGTAAACTTTCGAATATTTTCTCTTTAAAAACATGATTTTTCATTGCACATTTGGAAATAAATTTCAATTAAAAATTTCAAATTATTTTCAGTAAATTTTAAAAAATGTAATAAATATTAGTTCACATCATAACTAATATTTTATAATGCGTTAAAAATTATTTATTTCTAAATTCGATAGTTTATAGAATAACATGTAATTTACACTATTAATATAAAATATGGATTTACCATAGGTAAACCGGAAACGATAAGTCCTTATATGACATATATTATAGTCAAAAAATTATTTTATAGACATATATGGACCATATAAATTATATGGAATGATAATAACCAATTTATGACCCATTTTTAATGTTGAAAATGTGGGTAAACCTTTTTCATTTCAAATACCACAAGTGCACCACTCATCACTCTTATAAATGGACACCCCCTGTGAGGACATTTTCACAGATTTACACTATACTATTTAATCTAATAAAAACTAAAATAACATTCCAAAATCAATCCTATAATCTATTAATTTCGTATTTTTGTTTAAATACATCCTAGAGAGCCTTTTTTTCATACAAAAGGAGTATACCCAATGAACATGCAACGCCATTCCATGAGTTATTTTATTTAATTTTGTCAAGCACCTCTTTTTATTATTAGTAAAACTTTATTGTATGATAATATATATATATATATATATTAAATATAAATTTATGTTTGTATAAAAATTTATTTACCTAATAAAAGATCCAATTCTATCAATTGGGATATATAATCAACATTCTAGTGTATGGCGGACTACCGCCTCCCGAACTAATTAAATTTTATTCCATTTCCATATAACATGGATGGGTATGACGGATGATATAAAGTATATATATAATGTATAAAATTATTATACATATGTGTTCATTATATCATATATATATATATATATTTAATTTACATTCATTAGGGGTTGAGATAACATCGCTCTTGTGTATGGGGGAGTACATCCTAGTGACGTGATGTGATTCATCATTCTTGATTATGTAACATGGAAGGTAAAAATGATTGAGATGAATAATATATTTTATATAACTTAAATATTTATTATAATAAAAATTTATTAAGCATTATTAATATAACATATATCATTTTCCTTCATACATTGAATAATGAAAATATTGTTCAAGTACATGTGGACTTCAGCCTTCATGAAGTTATGTGAATCTCTTTTGATAACGACAACACATGGAATATATATATATATATATTTAAATAAATAATTTGATTTTCATTATAATATGATAATTCTATGAATATTAAATATAACATAACTCATTATTGTAATCATCATTTAATTATGAAAACATTACCCATGCGTACTTATTGACTACGATGTCCATGACCATAAAATACTTGAATTTTTTAAAAAATATTTCACGATTAGTATTGAATGTATAATTTATTTATAATATGATAATTATTTAATTATCTTTATTATAGATATAATGGATCAATATAATTTTCACAATATATGGAACCTTCACAAAAAACCATTAATGAGAAAATATGGAAATTACAACCTGCAACAAAAAAATACTGAAATATTATTAAAAACGAGGAGTTAAAATGATATTAGATGATCATATATGAAAATATAAATATATTTTTATTTATTATAGAAATTTATAACATTATTATAACCATTATAATGGAGGTTATATCATGTTCGACTAATGTAAGTCCTGATGCATGGGATTTCATCTCAATTTACATTTCCTAGAGACTTAATCTTTTTTATTATACACAAATTACCATTTATTTGGTGTTTCCAATTACCCTTTTAAATGTAATCCCATTATTTGATCAGTAATAATGTTATTTTTTGATTAAATTTTAATCATTTCATCCAATGGTATTTTACATGAAAAATAACTAGTGTCAAATGTTATTATACAATGTCACTATCTATAATGACTATTCAATTTCTCTTAAATCAATCATCTTTTTGTGATCAATTTTAAATGTAAATTTCTTTAATCACCAATATCTATACTATATCATGATTTATTTTATTATTTCCTGAATCATATGCCAATTTTAAATTCAATTTATAGTTTTAAATTAATTTGATTACATATGGAAATGTTAACATATTTTTATCAATTATTCCTTAAAAATATTTTTTAATATGTTACATTGTTCATGAAATAAATATATTATTAAATATATATGTAATGATCTAGACATCATTAAATAATAGGGGCCTAGATATAGATATCCCCTTGATGCATCTATAGGTATCATGATAAAAACCAGTTAGCTAAATAAGATGATTTTATTGAGAATATTTACCCAATCATGATGACTGATCATCATAAGAGTTGTTTCTTGTTCCTAAGACATGATGAAAAGTAATTATTCATTTAAATTATTGAGTATAAAATTATTACCTCTATCTGTTAGATTTTCTCTATAGTATTATCTCTGATTTTATTTCATTCTCATATTATTTATTAAATTAAATCTGTGTTCAATTATTTACTTTACCAAATTTATTATTCCTTATCTGATAATGTTTTCAGAGTTTTCTAAATGAATATTTTGTTTCATTATTGAACATTCCATTTATATTATAAATATTTATTTATGATATCTTCCACTATATAAAACCTTTACTCATCATTTCAGATTGCAATTATTTTTTTACATTTCCCAAGACACCATGGAGATATATTTGAATGAGTTTTCAAGGATGATGATAATTGTATTTTTATAAGTATAATGTTTTATTTTGTATTACCAATGTAAAATATGTATCATGAATATATCTAGTTTTATTAAACTGATTAACTGATTGGCCCTTCATGAATTGATCCTTTGTATCTATACCGATGTATTAAATCACAAAATATCTTTGGGATACTTAAATTGGGGTCATTATAGTTACTATCAGGGTAATTTTAGAATTAATCATGAGAAGTCAATTTCGAAAAAAAATACTGGGAAAACCCAAAATTATTTGATTTGAGTATATGTATATATATGGACATCATAATGGTTTGGTAGGGAAGACAATATGGGGAATTTCTTATAAAAAAAATCAATGTATTAATACGACAAATGTTCATGATTCAAAAATATAGGTACCTAGGTCTAATTAATCAAAACTGGGTGAATTAGGCTTGATATGGTTTCCATCTTTATAATGAAAATAATCATTAATGAACACATGGATTGACACACAATACAAATATATTAAGGATAATCAACATTTTCTTTGTAAAAAATTATGAAGGATTCCAAAAAAATGATATCCCTAATGAATGTTTTTTATGATTTTTATCTTAAAAATGAATAATTTTGCTTTATTTTTTGTGTTAAAAATTTATGGAATTAAAATTTTTGATTTATAATTCATAATATTATGATCTAATCAAGAATATTATATTTTTTAGAATATGTTATTGGAAAAAAGAAGTGTACAAATACATGTGGCCAATAGGGGGATAACATGTTGAGAAAGAAAATAAACCACTATATGAATTAAGAAAAATAATTCTATATTGTACAATACTATTCAGGTTATGATTAATAACCCTGACTATAAAAACTCTAACTCAGAGACAACTGAGGTAGTTCCCTAAGAAAAGTCACCACATGACCTCATGCATACATCCCCATGTCAGAGTGGTTGCCGACTACTAGTGAGGGTCTACGGAGATTCACTGGGAGGCCATACCACCATTACTATATTACGTCACAATAGTTATTTATATAAATATAAAAAACACTTAAATACAAACTAATGGAGATAAATAAGAATCTCCAAAAATTATTTACAAGACACAAATAAAAAATAACCATGTACATTGAATCTAATTGTTTTTAGAGTAAACAAAACCCAAAAAGGCAAAAGATCAATCCCCAAACTATCCTAAATCTACGTCTAGATCATCATCCATGTTAATCTAGTGATGAACTCAACTCCCTAACATTAGGTCATTGGAATTATCTGAACCTATAACAATGAAGTATTCTCGGGTTCCCAATGGTGGCCTATGAAGGGACTGAGTACAACGATGTAGGCCACCACCAATGGAATCTAGAATATATTTAGTATATATAAATATTGCAATTAAATAATCAATAAATATGATCAATCAAAATAAAACTCAGGTTATATTATTTAACAATATTTTCCTTAACCCTGTATACTATTATTACCATTTTAATTGTTTATACCATGTTCATTACTTATTCCAGATTCATTATCCATTCAAGGAGTTTGATATTTACATCACATACATATGGGTCTAAGTAAACCAATCAATATTATTATGGGGAATAAATCATGTAAAATATATACTATAGGTATAAAATAACAAAAATATACATTTCACTATCTTCATAGCCTTGGTCTAGGTGGTTTCATGAAATGAAACTTTTAAGGTAACAGATACACCATACCCTACCCTAACCCATGATTTTTGGTTTGGAGTTTAGATCCTTAGTCTAACTCGACAAGTGGTTTTACAACCTCATGTAAATTCCCAACAATACAATGCCTTCAACACGTGTTTATTTAACAATTCATCCCACACATACCACATCAAAACCAAAAAAAAAAATTAAAATACAGAACATAATACACAATAATCAATTAGGTAATTAGTATCATGTGAAAACCTAGTAAAACAGTTTCCTTCTACAATACATATTTGTTTATCCCAATTTGTATTTCATATGCCTGAACTAACAAATCATATTAAATAATCCACATTCATTCTGTTATTAATCATACTTTTAAATTTTTCAAATGTTAACCCAATTTACCCATTCCACATATCACATATAACAAACCCATTACACAATCTATGTACATTTCAAAATCCCTTTTCACATTCACAATAATTAAATTTACCCATTTATCTTATTCAAAAATCTATATATCGTAGCCACTTAAAACTTACATAATTTCATGAGACATAACCAATTTACCCATTATTACTTATCCAAACATCTCCTTCTTACATTATCCATTAATATAAACACATATGAATAATCCCTTTTCAATTTAGGTCATCATATCAATATGTTTATCATTTATCTACATTACCACATGTCTATTATACACTTACCCCTACCAATTTCTAGGTTCTTTAATGTCAACGCCCCCCATGGGTGGATCTTAATCAGTCAATTAATCTTATATTAAACACAAAGTGTTAATGTAGTGTTCAATTCACATTATATACTCCAATTATGCGAAATCTCACAAATGAAATCAAACTCACAATAATAGATAACCTTGAACAAAACCAAAAATGAAAAAAGGTCCTCATTGAATATGGGAAAAATCATATAGACCATATTCCTTGAATCCATTTTTGAATTCAATATTAATTATTTATTTATATCTAGATTCATGAATACCATAGATTATTAACCTTAAATAATATATAGAAATTGTATTTTAGTGCATTAGAAGAAGGTAACCTAAGATAGAAGCCTTAATCTTGAAATGAGTAGGAAGAGTGATATTTCACATACATGGTGCATCGATCTGCATCCAACGACACACCAAATGACTATGAATCAATGAATAATAACCCATTGTAATATTTAGAATCATTATTTGACAACTAGGGTTGGTAGGGGATGAATGGGAGGAAACATGGAGTAGAATAAAAAAATTGGTATGAAAAAACTATAATTTCGGTAGTATCTAATGGGATGTATAGTTTGGTTGCACTGTTTTAAAAATAGTGTGGAAACCATTTTAAATACAATGTAAACAGAGAACGATGTCACATGATTAACCGGGGAGCTTTACATGTTTTAACTAACAATTAAAATAAGTACATAATTCAATTGTCCATGTTTCCATGGTATTCCTGGGAAGGATTTATGGTTTACTTAATTGTACACAAATTGTGTGACTTGCATAGGATAGCTGGTTTTCTTTCTTATCAGGGTCCAAAACTCAAGAGCATCCCATGAGTACCTTAAAATACCATATGAACATTTAATTGAAAAAAATAAGAGATTCGACACATATTTAAAATAGGTAATACCACCACTGAACTGGAAACATCCAATATCCCCTGTATATTGTGGCTTTTCCTCGAGATGGTTTTCCTAAGAATCTCTTATCTTACAAGGTATGTATATTGGGAAACAAATCCCACACATAAATATCCCTCTTCATTTTTATTCCAAAAGGACACCAAGCTTCCATGAAACTCTACGAACTAGAACAACCTTTCCCCGCAATACATTTTTACAACGATCAACAATAAGAACCAGATTATCCTCAAAAAAATGCATTAGACTTACGATCAACATCAACAAAATCAATAACATGAGATGTTTTCCTGATAATTTAAAATCATCAACACATACCACTGGACTTAACCTCTCTTAAATCTCTAATGACCATACATACATGTTCACTATCTTCCATGTTTCTAAATCCGATGGAGACCAAACCTTTGAAACACATGAATGAATGAAAGGCCACCAACCAAATAATAGGGATGTATATGATGCCAATACACATATTAATTTTACCTCTATTGAGTCAGTTCCATCCACATCCAAATCATCAGAACTGGCTCCAACATCTCCTTCACGAGATTCAGAACAAACAACTCTAATTCTATAGCTTCCATCCCACCTAATAGATATTTACCTGGTCTACAATAATGTTCTTCAAATATTACTATTTAAATATTATCATGATAAATATTATTGTATGAAAACTCAACAATGGACAAATTCGTTTCCCAAAATCCACAAAAATCCAAGAAAAAAGATGCAAACATGTCATATAGTACCATAATCGTATACTCAAACTACATTTCAATTTGATGGTATAATGAAATAGTCAAAAAAATAGGTGTACCAATTTACTTTTGAAATCATTTCCAGAAATGTGATGAGAAACAAAGATCATGATATGAATCTATAGTCTATAGTACACCTTAAAAAACAACATATAAAATATATAATTCACCCAACATATCCACAGTGAAATTCAATCAAATCTGTACAAAATGGGAAACCTTAGTCAACCGAACAAAAAACTACATCGATTATATCATTCTTCTATGTCATCCTCAAAAGGAATACCTTGTTTTCTATTTTTACATCATCACATTTTAATTTGATAATGGGTAGTGGCTATAACAAAACACCAAGCCATTTATTCTCACCATTCCCCTACTATAATGTATGGAATCATGCCACAAATCCCAAAACCTATTCCTGCATTCATATACACTATTACTACCTAAGGATATCACAATAAATATTTGTATAAACTATATTCAAAGACCATTTTTCAACATGAATGTAACCCATGAAATCGCATCACAAACACAATGGAACAAAAACATGTCAAGAAACACAAACAACCCCATTATCTTCAACCACTGATCCAAAATGTGAATCCCCACCTTTATGACTTACCTCATAAACAAATATTCTGATACCTCATGTTTTTATTCCATAATCTGGCATAATAGAGAATACTCAACTTCCATGGATGAATGTTTCATCTTACCTAGGCCACCATATACTTCAATATTCATTTAATCCAAAAACATCATCACATTCAACTTAGTGTTAGACTCTTGAAACCCCAGACATTGATATTTATGGGGAAATTTATAATCAAAAATATTTTACTTTGATGAAGTAAAAAATTGATCAAATTCAATGTATTTTATGAATTCAACCCATATCTAAATATAATTATTCCAATTACAGTGAGATAAGATTGTCTTATGGATTTTAAGATCAGAATACATTGTAAACTACTCTCCCGACAAGTAATTCCACCAACCATTTAATGAATAGAGAAATGTAGGTTATTCGATGTCATTAGTTCTAGAATTTCATTCTTGAGGCCTAAAATACTATAAAAAATATGAAACACCCTGATAATCCAACATAATTATTACCCCCATCACGATTGCGGATGAATTAAAAGACAAGGTATACGTCATACTTGGATCAGTTAATATCAGGATAAGTGTTGTAGTCTTCTACTACAATAATTATTGGAAATCATTCTCACATGTTTCTAACCATTAAAATTGGATTCCTTTATTAGTAAAAAAATGAAATTATAACTTCCTAATAGAAAAATTCAATGATATACCTTTCAGGTTATCCCTATAAATGTATAAAATATTGAATATCAGAATCATTAATGGGGTACTCCCAAGACTCAGCTGCCTAAACTTTCTCAAGGTCTAATGACATGTTGTCCTCAAGGACGATGTGGCCCATAAAACTAACCTTATTGATAATGAAATGAAATTTGGATAGCTTTTCATATAATGTATGTTCTATTAGTGTACTAGATATGATGTCAATATGTTTTACTTGGCGTTGTGACTCTTCGAGTACAACATGATTTTATCCACAATGAAAACTATAAAATGATCATGGGATGTATGAATGAATAAAACCATCATATCAAAGAACACTTCATGGGTGTTTTTATACTTAAATTACTTCACAACAATCACATAAGATTCATACATTCTCCTGAACAAATTCATCTTATATATCTAGGTATAAACCTTCACTGATGATACCCTAAGATCAAAACAATCCTTTTTCACACTCCCACACCTCTCATTTTTTATGAAATTTCATCGATTTTTAGAAAGTTGTATAGGCTCTTAATCATCATCTGATTTATGTTATTATTATTGAAACATAACATCAATGATCTATCTACCATGTTGAAAAAAATTAGAGACATCGAAGGCGATGTACTTAGACCGATGATACATTTCTACTCAAACTAATACAACAAATTATTATTCTCGTGTGGTTATGATGGTTCCATTCAATATTATTGTATAGAAACTAGTTATTCCCCTAAAAGTAACTCAATAAAAATTCCATCATCTGTATTGGGTGGTATCACAAGGAATTTATTATAAAATACATCCAGAAAATGTCCCATAATTATAAGAAAGACTGATTTCTCTATTAATCAATCATCAATTGAAAGGAAAGCCACATGGGTTGTTAGTTCATCCAAATGGTGGAAAACTGGCACTGCATGGCCAGATTGTACATCAAACTAACCCTGATAGAAATAATTTTCTCCCTTAAGTGAAACGAATATTTATTAACATTTGTAAAAGTCAATATGGGCCTAGAGTAATTCCAGACAATCCATTCCCAAAATCTGTTAAAAATTTGATACCTCAAAGATGAGAAATTCCCAAAAATATGTTACCAACCAACCTCTAAAGAATATATCATACATTGTTGGTTATCCTCCTATTTATACACAAAAAATGTATCAATCAAAATAATACCACATACAAGTTTCACTTCTAGGTCCAACACATCAACATACTATGTAAGGATAAAATAATGTGTGGAGCCTATTAGAAAAAAGATACTAGAAACCACAGAAGATATATGAATCGTATATCAACCAATCGATGTTAAAAACTCACCACATCCAGGTGTAGATTAATGTGTGTGGAGTTGAATTTTCCATATTCTGTGTGCTTTAGACTGACTCCCTACTACTACACTACTATGCTTATTTCAATGCTCTCGGCTTGGATTACCACATCCACCATCCGGATTAATACAACCTATAATCTGTAACTAATTATATGATATATTGTGACCTATCCCCAAGCATATTTAATCATTAGACTTAATCCCTAGTATGCACCAATCTATTAAGGATTCATATAGAGCATATTTACATGCCCCATCCTTCTTCTTGAATGGAACATAAATGGTTGCCTAGGACACTGACTATGCATGTCCCCCACCCTTCAACCCGGAATGAAAAGTGTAACGCCCCGACCCCAGTTACCCAGAGTCAGTGCATTATTGCGTAACACTGGCATGATCACAAAAGATCAAGTCTCAAATGACCAATTAGTTTAGTAGTCTTGGAAACACTAGATACATTCATAAGTCTTACATTACATAATAAAGTGAAAAATCACAATAACATAGTATCCATTTTCCACACTCATATACCCTTCCGACTATCCCTGTAGGTCATTCCTAAAATACTTCTTCACATCCTGGAAAAATTAAAACATTGAAAGGGGTGAGATCAGATGCTCAGTAAGGATAAAAATATAGAGGAAGCTTTCATAAATAAAAATTATCATTTAAGGAAATGTATAACTAAAACAAAATCCCCTTTAAACTTGATCTTTAGCATAATATGGCAAAATAAAATAAAATAATTCCATTTACTTATTCACATGGATATTATACTGGTCGAATAATCACATGCAATATGAATAACCACTTTCATAATGATGGAATTCATAATTCCAGACTATCATAACCATGTAGCCAAGTCCTTGTGCCACGTATAAAAATAAGATTTTGTCAAGGCCTCATGCTAAGACACTAGTTTGTCTCATGAGACCTACCGATGCATCGAGGAGCTATAGCGGGCTCCACCCGTCACTTATTAAGTCCAATGCATTCCTCATATAAACAGGTTTAAACATATCATAAACCAAAACATAATAGTACCACATAAAACATGCATAAAGGAAACATAATATTCCCATATTTCAATCAAAAGATATCAATACAACACATTGATATAATAAAAACATTATCAAAACCATTTTCAATACCAAAATAAAAGAAAATTATAACTTGGTATTTATTTTTCTTTTAAAAAAAAGTTATGGCTTATAGAGGAATCCGATACTCAAATAATTGTCACGGCGGTAGAGAAGTCGTTGTCGCCGCATACATATGACAAAAAACATTCCATTTTGTTGTTTTGTAAAACACTTCATATAAAAATATTCCTTTTGAATAAACATAAAAGTTAAAGGGGTTTATACACCGTATAAATAAAATATGTGTATAAAACAATATATGCTTCAATGAATGGAGATTGAGACGAAGTCCCTTAAAAAGATCAATTTTTAAATAAAATAGATCTATTATGTTTATTCAATACAAGTAAACATAATGAAAGTAAAAATACAGGATAGTACATAATAATATCAGGACATAATTTAAAAGTAGGAGATTAACCCAAACAATGGAAATTGGGTTAAGAAGTTCCCTTACCTGGTGTCCGACTTGACTCGACCGTTATTTAACCTCCTGAATAATAAACTAGAGTTAATATCTACTTTCTTAAGAACATTTTTCATGTTCATTATCCCTTTTATATCACTTATTACAATGTTACGAAAATTATGTAGTCATTTAATTTAATAACGGTCGTTTTGTCAATCTTTGGTACTTGAGTCAACAATAAACTTCTTATAATTACAAGTTTTTTATGTGGTAGAATATCCATTATCTAAATAATTATATCCATGATTTAGATATAATATTTATCCTATATATCCATTATATCAATTCATTTATAATATTACATAACATTTAGAGGTATGAAATGAAGTGCACCATTCATGGAGACGGTAAGCCGTACGTACGCATGAACACTACATTCATTTCTATTAAATATTTAATGGATTTAAATCATAATTATATAAAGGTATACTATAATTAAATTATAATATAATTTATAATACCATTTACTCCATCCTTTATACATCCCACATATGGAATTAACGATTCAAATCACTTTGAGGGGGCGGTAGTCCGCAATTCCTAATATGAAATTATCGTGTTTACCCATAATGGGAATCATAAACGTATGCCATAAATGAAAAATACATAATCATAAGAAAAATAATAATATATATCATATATAAATATAGTTTCATCCTAATGGCTACCATGAGAGGTGTTAAAATAAGATTGAACAATCATCGTTTCATGAGGCAGAAATTCGCCAACCACAGAAATAGTATGATCATTAACCATTAGACGAAGATGTGTTGAAGGGTAAATCAAGTCCTTTTCAAAACAAAAAAATATTATATTTAATATACTGGTATTGTTACAAAAGAAAGGAATAAAAATAGTTTAAGGGGTTGGAGAAACAAAATAAAACAATATAACTTAAGAGAAGACATTACCATAAAATAAGGTAAATCTTTTTTGATTTGAGAAAAAAGGATCCTTGGGAAGAATTATGCCCAATGTGAGGCTTCTAGGAGTAATAGAGGGAAGTTTAGAGAGTATTTGGGCAGAGGTTTGCAGAGAAAAAAAGGCTTTTATGGTGTGAATAAGGTGGTAGTGGTGGGGGCCTTTTATAAGAGGAGAGGAGGGGAACTCTTGGAATGTCATGAAATGTTACTTTATTATATAATGAGTTTCGGATTTTAAAGGTCTCACACTTATATATTTAGAGGATAAGGTGATAAGGGTTCTAAATATACTCATCCAATAGGTTTTTAACAAGTGTAAGTCTTAGATTTTACATTATCGTTTCATTTTATTAAAATCGTAAATTAATGAGGTAATCGCTGCATCATCATGGTGTCATAAAAAATTTAAAGTATTTAATGTCTAATGATTATTAAAAATTATCATGATGTTGGAAATCTTTTTGGCTTTCCAATGAATATTTATAGTCGAAATGTTACCTTATATATCCCCATGTAATAATTGTTTTAGTAAAACAACTCATGTTTCTGACAATTTCATTTTTACTTTAAATAAAATGTTATTATTGTCATTTTCTTACCCAAGTGGTTCCATGGGGTCCCCAAGTTGACCCATGGATTTTATTGGTCGGACGTGACTCATCCAATATGGTTTGGACAAGTTAAAAGGTATTTTCATATTTTTATAATATCATTTTTACCTTAAATTTCACTAATTACCATTAATCGTGATTAATTAAACATAAAAATTACTATTCACAAAAATTATTATAATCTCATTGAACCACATTTTACTTCCTAATGACAACCATGTATGTCAGATTTCGGAAAATCAAATCACATAAGTGGTAATGTTTCGTTTAAACGAAAAATCAGTTTTTCAACTACCACTTAGTGGTGTCACTATTCATCAAAAATTTAAGTTTTTCAGAACGATGCCAAAATTTCACCCTAAGCTATAATTGATATTCTGAATTCAAAAATGATGTCTATTTTAAAAAATTCCAAACATATAAGCTGCATTAATTAATTTTATAATTAATTTCCATTGTCACAACAAATAGCATTTTTTAAGAAACAATATATATCAAAAGATTAACAATTGTTTATGTACAATTTCAAAGTGAAATTAATTCTAATGAACACCATTGGATAAAATGGTAAAAATAAATTCTAATTATAATCTAAAACCATTCAATAGTATAATTTATCACTATAAATTATTTTTATTAAAAAAGTTGTTTTTAAGTATTTTTCACTATTCATAAAAAATTGGAAGTTCTTAGAAAATTACATAAAATTCAACTTAGGATAATTTTGATATCCGAATAAAAAAACGAAGTCTATTTTGAATGATAAAATTTAAAAAAATTTCAAAATTAGGTATTGCTATTCTTAATGGCTACTTTGATTTGTTGTTGTGTGTGTTACAACTCGAAGTTGTGTACAACACACGCTACTGTGTTATTCAAAGAAAAGTGTACCGTGGAAGCTTGGGGTGTCACATTCTCCCCTCCTTCAAATAATTTCATCCGTGAAATTTCATACAATATCACTGTATAAAATACTCGAGTGATTCTTCATCATAAGTTCATCGGGTTCCCACGTTGCCTCCTCCATCTTATGGTTTCTCCATAGAACTTTTACCAGAAGAGTCGTCCAGTTTCTCAGCACTTGTTCGCTTGTATCAAGAATCCTGATGGGCTCTTCGCAATAAGACAGATCAGGTTCCCGTTCTAATTCCTCATAGGTGAGTACATGCGTTGGGTCAGGCATGTATTTTCTCAACAGTGATACATGGAATACATCGTGAACTTTGTAGAGACATGGCGGCATTTCCAAACGGTAAGCTACAGCCCCAATTCGTTCTAGAATTTTGAAGGGTCCGATGTACCTGGGACTCAATTAACCCTTCTTACTGAAACATATAACTACCTTCAATGGAGATACCTTCAAGAAAACATGATCTCCTAACTGAAATTCCAAATCCTTCATTCGGTTGTCGGCATAGCTCTTCTGCCTACTTTGAGCTGCTTTGAAGTGGGTTTGGATTACATTCACCTTTTCCATCGTTTCCTCCACCAGTTCTGGGCCTACCAGTTTTCTTTCACCAATGTCATCCCAACAGGTTGGTGTGCGACATCTATTTCAGTATAATGCTTCAGATAGTTCCTTTTGAATACTTGAATGCAAGCTATTGTTATAGGAAAATTCTACCAGAGGTAAATATTGATCCCACATTCCCTGAAAGTCAAGTGAGCATGATCTCAACCTGTCTTCTAAGGTTTGAATAGTTTGTTCTGATTTTCCATCTGTTTGAGGGTGGTAAGCATTTCTGAAATGAAGTTTAGTAACCAAGGCCTTCTGGAGACTTTTCTATAATCTTGATGTAAAATGGGGATCACGATCCGAGACAATCGACAGGGGTACTCCATGAAGTCTCACAACTTCATTAATATATAGTCTTACTAGAAGATCAAGTGGTAGATCTTCTCTTATAGCAAGAAAATGTGCTGACATCGTGAAACGATCAAGAATGACCCATATTGAATCATTCCTTCTAGGAGTCTTTGGTAGTCCCATGAAAAAATCCATCGTATTATTATCCCATTTCCACTCAGGTCTGGGAAGAGGTTGCAATACTCCACCAGGCAGTTTCCTTCCAGCTTTCACTTGTTGACAAACCATACATCTTGACACAAAATCAGCAATCTCCCTCTTCATGTTGTCCCACCAAAAATGTCCCTTTAAATCACTATACATTATGGTGCTCCCAGGGTGTATAGAGAAATTGGAACTATGAGAATCATCCAACAATTCCCTCTTTAAATTAGGTATATTGGGAACACAAAGTCTCCTCCCAAATTTCAAAATTCCATCTTCATACACAAAGTCACTCAATCGCCCATCATTCATAGCGTTAATCTTCTTTTTCAACTCTTCATCATTGGCCTGAGAACAATTTATCCTTTCTAGTTACGATGGTTTGACGACCATTTGAAAAATATTTGATGTTTCACCCTCCATGGTGATTCCCATATCCATATTTACTAGATCCATGAAAATAGGATCCCTTTCCACTCTCATCATATTCAAAACTCCATGATCATTACTACTCAAAGCATCTATAACTTTATTTTCCTTCCCCGGGTGGTAGTGTATCATGAAATCATAATCCTTGAGGAGTTCAAGCCATCGCCTTTGCCTCATGTTGAGTTCCTTTTGTGAGAAAATATATTTCAAGATGTTGTGATCGGTATATATCTCACATTCTTTACCATAGAGATAATGTTTCCATATCTTCAAGGAAAAGATTACAATAGCTAACTCAAGATCATGAGTTGGATAGTTCTGCTCATGAATTTTTAGCTATCATGATACATAGGAAATAACCCTATTATTCTGCATAAGGATACAACCAAGTACTTTCATTGATGCATTACTATAAACAACGAACCCATCATTCCCTGATGGTAGAGTCAATATAGAAGCATTGACAAATATTTAATTCAGTTCTTCAAAACATTCTTCACGCTCTTTTGTCCAGAAAAATTTAACCCCTTTACGTGTGATCTTCGTTAATGGGTTATCCAATTAGGAAAAATTCTGGACAAAACGTCGATAATAACCTTCCAAACAAATAAAATTGTGTGCCTCAGTTATAATCATCGGTTCTAGCCATTCTTGGATTGCCTTGGTCTTAGAAGGATCAACGGAAATTCCATCCTTAGAGATAATATGGCCAAAAAAAGAAATCTCCTGAGGCCAAAATCCACACTTGATAAAATTCCCATATAATTCATTCCTTCTAAGAGTCTTCAAGATAATGCGCAAGTGATTTTCATGATCTTCATAGATTTTGGAGTATACCAAGATATCATCAATAAATAACACCCCAAAATCATCATGATATTCCTTGAAAACTCTATTCATTAGATCCATGAATACAAAGGGTCCATTAGTCAATCCAAAAGGCATTACTGTAAACTCGTAATGCCCGTACCTTGTTTGAAATGCTGTCTTTGGAATGTATTCCTTCTTCACAAACAACTGATGGAATCTAGATCGATGGTCAATCTTTGACATGTATTGAGATCCATGCAGTTGGTCAAACAAATCATCAATGCGTGGTAGGGGATACTTGTTCTTTATTGTTATAGCATTGATCTCTCTGTAGTCAACACAAAACCTCATCGATCCATCTTTCTTCTTAACAAAAAGGATAGGGTCTCCCCATGGAGAAACACTAGGGCGAATAAATCTCTTATTACATATTTCCTCTAGTTGTTTCTTTAGTTAAACTAATTCCACAGTGGCCATTCTATAAGGGGTCTTCGATATAGGCCTTGCTCCAAGAATTAAATCAATGTAAAACTTAACTTCTCATTCTGGAGGATGTCCTGGTAAATCTTCCGGAAACACATCTACATATTCTTTCACAATAGGTACATCCTCTATTTGAACATTCCTTACCTCGCCCTCAGTCATTTCATTCTCTTCCTCACCAATAATTGAATTTATTTGAGCTACTGGGGGTGGATCTAAATAAGAATTAAGTGGTGACAATTCTGCACTAAAGATAAGGTGTTCCTTATCATCATCATCAAAAATCGTAACCTCCTTCTTCTTAAAATAAATCTTTGCATCATAGTCCGAAATCCAATACATACAGAGGATTATATCAAACTAAATCATAGGTATGACAATGAGATCAGTGGATAAAGAACATTTATGTTCTCTAAGGGGGACTGATTCACAAAACTTTATTGCAATGATACTTCCTTTAGGAGTTTTGACTGATATTTCTTGTGTTAAATCAAATTGGAAATATCTAATTTTCTTAGCAAACTAGGAAGATATGAAACAATGAGATGATCCAGAATCAAATAATGCATTTTCTAAACTTGAGGAAACCATTAAATTACCCGCCACCACGTCTTTCAGATCTTCAACCTCAGCAGTAGTGATAGTATAATCATGGCATTGATCCCTTGGCCTCTTCTAAGGTAAGTTCCCCTGACGCTTAGGACATTCATTTGCATAATGTCCCATCTCTCTACAATGATATAATTCCACATTGAAAACAACTTTCGTTCCCTTGAAATCATGAGCTTGGTGGCCTTTTTTACCACACTCGTAACAGACTCTCATTCCCTTCAAGAAAGTATCGGGGTGTTTCTTCCCACATTTACTATAGGACTGATATTTAACTTTTCCCTTCTTCCCCTTATTTCCATTTCTAGATTGATCAGAATATATCTTCTTCTCTTGCTTTTCTTTAAAGTCATAAGACTTAGAGAATTCCTTTTCTGTCTTGATAGCACACGATACAATATCTTCTTAGGATGGGAAGGTTTGTGAGACTAATTCTCGACAGAGAAACGGTTTTAATCCATCAAAGAAATGATTGATCATACTTCTTGGGTTACGTATATAATCTGCAACATGCCTCGCTTACCATGTAAAGTTAGACTCATACATTGCGACATTATCATCCTCATTCTGCCTCAGACTCAGAAATTGCCTTTTCATATCTGCTCGATGGTCATGAGGAAACTATTTTTCTAAAAAAATATCTTTGAACTCCCTCTATACCATACTTGATACTTCTTCATCTTCCTTTGTGTTTTGAATCAGCGAACACCATTGATCGGCATCTCCAGTGAGGCGGTAAACATCCATGATGACCTTCTCCCTTTCGCTACTCCCCATGGTGTGGAATATTATATCTAAGGAGTTTATCCATTGCTCAGCTACTAATGGATTTGTTTCCCCATTAAATGTTGGCGGTTGATGCCTCATGAAGTGGTCTAACATTGATCCTCCACGTTGCGGATCATGGTGCTCCATATGAGTAAGGATATTATTCATAACCTGAGTGAGTTATCCTAGTATGGTGATAAGTTTATCATCACTAGTTGTATCTCCAGCTCCACAATAATTATCTTGAGCAGGAGGGAAATCCCTACATAGAGTGCGTGCATTTATATGGTTTACATTCCTCCCACTAGGTGCCATTTCTAAACAATGGAATAAACTAGATTATATTCTGAATCAAAATCCATAATTCCATACTTGTAAAACACTTAACATAATTTGAACTATTTATGGATATAATCCATAATCATAAAAAGAAATGTTTTCTTTGAGGAAATATATACTGATAAACCCTTCATAATGGTTTTTAATGAAAATGAAAATTATCTTAAGCACATTTCTCAGGAGTGTCGTAACCGAGAGTGCAGCAAGCCCCGTTGTCGTGCACCAGTTCTCGTTCGAGTCTAGCTCAAAGCGGTGTTTTCGGGTTTTACCCCTAGGTGCATTTATGCCAGAGCCGCCTCTACCTGCTCGTATCCAGACAGGGATGTATTGCTCGCAATACTCACAAAATTTCTATAATACCAAAATTCGAGGAAGTTCATCTATACTAATCCTCAACGTTTATCTTAGGTCTATGTGCTCTAATCAGGGTTTATCAAAATATATCATCCAAGGTTATTACTAAACTGCCTCTAAAAACAACTGTAACGCCCCGAACCTAGTTACCCAGAGTCGGTGCATTATTGCGTAAAATTGGCATGATCACAAAAGATCAAGTCTGGAAAGACTGATTAGTTTAGTAGTCTTGGAAATACTAGATACATTCCTAAGCCATACATTACATAATAAAGTGAAAAATCAAAATTACATAGTCTCCATTTTCTACACTCATATCCCCTTCAGACCATCCCTGCAGGTCACTCCTAAAATACTTCTTCACATCCTGGAAAAAATAAAACATTGAAAGGGGTGAGCTCAGATTCTCAGTAAGGATAAAAATATAGCGGAAGCTTTCATAAATAAACATTGATATTTAAGGGAATGTATAACTAAGAAAAATCCCTTTTAAACTTGAACTTCAACATAATATGGAAGAATAAAATAAAATAATGCCATTTACTCATTCAAATGGATATTCTACTGGTCGAATAATCACATGAAATATCAATAACTACTTTCATAATGATGGAATGCATAATGCCAGACTATCATAACGACGTATCCAAGGCCTGGTGCCAAGACTACAAAAAATATTTTTTCATGGACTCATGCCAAGACACTAGCTTGTCTCATGTGACCTACTGATGCATCGAGGAGCTATAGAGGGCTCCAAACGTCACTTATGAAGTCAAATGCATTCCTCATATGAATAGGTTTAAACATATCATAAACTATAACATAACCGTATCACATAAAACATGCATAATGGAAACATAACATTCCCACATTTCAATCACAATATATCAATACAACACATTGATATAATAAAAAAATTATAAAAAACATTTTCAATACCAAAATAAAATAAAATTAGAACTTGGTATTTATTTTTCATTTAAAAAAATGTTATGGCTTGTAGAGGAAGACGAAACTAAAATAATGGTCATGGCGACAGAGAAGTCTTTGTTGCTGCATACATATGACAAAAAAACATTCCATTTTTTTGTTTTGTAAAATGCTTCGTATAAAAATATTCCTTTTGAATAAACATAAATTTCAAAGGGTTTTATACATCGTATAAATATAATTTGTGTATAAAACAAAATATGCCTCAATGAATGGAGATTGAGACGAAGTCCCTTACAAAGATAATTTTTTAAATAAAATAGATCTATTATGTGTATTCACTATAAGTACACATAAAGAACATAAAAATACAAGATAGGACATAATAATATCATGAATAATTTGAATGTAGGAGATTAACCCATAGAATGGAAATTGGGTTAAGAAGTTCTCTTACCTTGTGTCCGACTTGAATCGACCATTCTTTAACCACCTGAATAATAAACTAGAGTTAATATCTACTTTCTTGAGAACCTTTTTCAAGTTCATTATCCCTTTTATATAACTTAGTACAATGTTACGAAAATTATGCAGTCATTTCAGTTAATAACGGTCGTTTTGTCGATCTTTGGTACTTGAGTCAACAATAAACTTTTTATAATTACAAGTTGTTTATGTGGTAGAATATCCATTATATCCAGAATTATATCCATGATGTAGATATCATATATATCATATATATCCAGTATATACATGCATTTATAATATTACATAACATTTAGAGGTAAGAAATGAATTGCACCGTTCATGGAGACGGTAATCTATACGTACACATGAAGATACTTTCATTTATATTTCGTATTTAATGGAAATAAATAATAATTATATAAAGGTACACTATAATTACAGTATAATATACTATATAATACCATTTAATCCATCCTTTATTCATCCCACATATGGCATTAACGATTCAAATCACTTTGAGAGGGCGATAGTCCGCACTTCCTAAAATGAAATCATCATGTTTACCCATAATGGGAATCATAAAGGCATTCCATAAATGAAAAATACAGAATCATAAGGAAAACAAAAACATAATATATATCATATATAAATATAGTGACATCCTAATGGCCACCATGAGAGGTGTTAAAAGAATATTGAACAATCATCGTTTCGTGAGGCAGAAATTCGCCAACCACAGAAACAATATGTTCTTTAACCATTAGACAAAGGTGTGTGTAAGTGTAAATAAAATACATCCCATAAAAACATAATAGTGTATTTAAGATACTGGTGTTGTTACAAAAGAAAGGAATAAAAATAGTTTAAGTGGTTTGAGAAGCAAAATAAAACAAAATAACATAAGAGAAGACATTACCTTAAAATCGGGTAACTCTTTTTTTATTTGAGCCAAAATAATCCTTGGGAAGAATTTTGCCCAAAGTGAGGCTTCTAGGAGTAAGAGAAGGAATTTGAAGGAGTATTTGGGTAGAGGTTTTCCAAGCCAAAAGGCTATGATTGTGTGATTAAGGTGGTTGTGGTGGGGCCTTTTATAAGAGGAGAGGAGGGGCACTCGTGGAAAGTCATGAAATGTTACGTTATTATATAATGAATTTCGGATTTTAAAGGTCCCACACTTATATATTTTGAGGATAAGGTGATAAGGGTTCTAAATATACTCATCCAATCGGTTTTTTAAAAGTGTAAGTCTTAGATTATACATTATCTTTTTATTTTATTTAAATCGTTAATTAATGAGGTAATCGATGCATCATCATGGTGTCATAAAAATTTAATTCATTTAATGTCTAAAAATTATAAAAAATTTATCATGATGTAGGAAATATTTTTTTCTTTCCAATAAATATTTATAGTTGAAATTTTACCTTATATTACCTCATGTAATAATTTTTTTTAGTAAACCAACTCATGTTTGTGACAATTTTATTTTTACTTTAAATAAAAAGTTATTATTGTCATTTTCTTACCCAAGTGGCTCCATGGGGTCCCCAAGTTGACCAATGGATTGTCTTGGCCGGCCATGAATCATCCAATAATGACAAGACAAGTGTGAAGGTATTTTCATATTTTTATAATATCATTTTTACCTTAAATTTCACTAATTATCTTTAATCGAGATTAATTAAACATAAAAGTTACTATTCGCCAAAAATTATTTTAATCTCATTGAACCACATTTTACATCCTAATGACAACCATGTATGTCAGATTTTTGAAAATCAAATCACACAAGTGGTAATGTTTCATTTAAATGAAAAATCAGTTTTTTAACTACCACATAGTGGTTTCACTATTCATCAAAAATTGAAGTTTTTCAGAACAATGCCAAAATTTCACCCAAAGCTATAATTGATATTCTGAATTTAAAAACAATGTCTATTTTAAAAAATTCCACACATATATGTTGCAGTAATTAATTTTATAATTAATTCCCACTGTCACAACAAATATTTTTTTTAAAAACAATATATATCAAATGATTAATAATTGTTTATGTCCAATTTCAAAGTGAAATTAATTCTAAAGAACGCCATTGGATAAAATGGTAAAAATATATTCTAATTAAACTTTAAAACCACTCTATATTATAATTTATCACTGTAAATTATTTTTCCTAAAAAAGTTATTTTTAAGTATTTTTCACTATTCAAAAAAATTTGGAAGTTCTCAGAAAATTAAAAAAAATTCAACAGATGATAATTTCGATATTCCAAATACAATAACAAATTCCATTTTGAACATAAAATTTATAAAATTTCAATAAGTAGGAATTATTATTCTTAACAGCTACTTTGATTGGTTGTGGTGTGTGTTTGAACTCGAAGTTGTGTACAACACACGCTACTGTGTTATTCAAAGAGAAGTGTACCGTGGAAGCATGGTGTGTTACAAAAAGAAAGTAGTCACCACCCAAAAAGGTTGAAACTATATTCTGAATACATTGTGCATTTCCACCCCAATGGAAACTCCCAAAATGTCATTTATTACCCTCGTATGATGCACTATTCTTCCACCCAAATGTAAGCATAATTCCACTAATTGAATACCCCTTAAGGTTCCCTTGTATGATTAGGTCATGATCCTCCACATCTAGAAGCCTTTTAAAAAGGAAGTTGTTCATATGGGATCTGTTCTCATGTTTAATACATTTCCTTTAACTTTTTCCCACATGTTCCATGTTCCCTACCATCTCTAGAATAGAGCATCATAAGTCATTAAAATGACTAGAATAATCATTTACCGATATATCCCTTTTGGTCAAAATAAAAAACTCTATATCTTTATCCTATAATAATGTTTATGGATTTAAGTGTTATATAATATTCTCTTAGAAGTCATTCAATACCATTCCATTAAACATCTCAATCTGAACCATGATGTCCGACCGATGATTTTCATGGACATGTAACATAGAGGCCTCCAACAAGATTTCAATTCTCCTAAAGAGTTACCAAATTATCATGACTCGTATTGATCTAATATATACATATCTCACCTAACTATAGAACAACATATACTTTATTTTTTGTAAGGATCTTATCTGAAACTTTTGTTTCCAAAATACTCATTAAAACCATCCATAAGTCTCGTTCCATCATTTGAATAATGTGGGAGAAGTTATAATTAAACTATTATTACATATTACCAAGAATCACCATCTATTATTGATCCACCATGAGGGAAAAAATCTAGAAACTTTCTATTGTCACCCTATGAAAACAAATCATTTTGGTGAAATTTTCCTTTAACTCTTTACAGGATCATTAGAACACATATCATAAATAATCTAAAAATTACACACAATAGTATTATTCACTAGTCATAAAAAACCATTCACAAACACTATCCCTATGGATATCAACCAATATTAGAACTACTCACTACCATACTTACCATATGTTAGGGAAAACAAGGGTTAATTAATTTAAATATCCCTAACCATTTATTTGTGACATTTTTGAAATGTCTTCCACATTCTGAACAAATTTTTTTTATCTTATGAGAATTTCCCATTTCATAAAATATCACAAAACATTATTTACTGATTTAAATCCCTACATTAAGAACGATGAATTACACTTTCTCAAACATTCCATCTATTTTACCCAATTTAATTATTATTATGAAGAACCATTTTATTTTATTTCTCAGGAATTTAAAATACATTCACCTTTCAGAGGAAACCCACCCATCTCGTGTGTGCCTACAATGGTGCATGTCACCAATGTCTCTAGGATCTTAAAAATGATCCATGAATATGAAAAAAAAATTCATTAACACCATGATAAAAATATCATAATAGGCATACATAAAAAAACTAGTGCCTCATCTAATGGTGAAATATCATTCAACTATTACAACACACAATTATAAAAAAAATTACAACCATGGATACATGGGTTTTCAAGCATACATTGGTTAGCTACAGCTGACCAATAGATCATTTAAAAGACCAGAAACATTTAATTATAACTTATACCATCTCAAATAATAATTCTATTAAAAATAACCATGATCTTATACCTCTTTGTAATGTATGCGATCTTTTAACCACTAAATCGGTGCCCAGATCTATGTCACCACATAAACTCAAGTACATCTCCCTATATGGTTGAAGTTTCTGACTATTATGGAGGATCAAAAGAGTCACATAGGGAGAAAATACCCTCTTTATTTGAGAAATACACAATATTTATGGTTATAAATAGATGAAACAACATGTAATAACCAATAATCATGCATAACTAAAAAACCCCATAAGATTGGTACAATCCACAACACAATAAAAGACATGCAATTTCAAGATAATAGTGTGACGATTTATGAAAACCCAAAATAAATCCAAACAAATAAATCCTCAAAACAGACCATCTTCCATGTTTGGGTAGTCATCCACATGTATCCCAAGCCCAACTCAACTCCTTTATTCTTGGCCTTTCCCATACATGAATGGGCATCAATAATGTATTCTAGGGATCCTAAAAGCAGTCTCAACATAGTGTGAGTAAAACTGTGTTGGAAATTGTTTACAGAATATCCATTCTAAATAGACAGTGCATTAAAATAAGTAATAAAGATGAGTAAACTATGGGAATATCAGATTCTATTATCTATCCATATATTAAATACACATTTTCATTCATTATTACAAATTTCATTACATATACCATCATCATTAGATAATCAATATTCATCATGTGTTTTATGATTTATAAATTTATGTCACTCAATCAAGGGTATATGAATCAAATCATCATGCAAAGTGGAAATAAATTATGTCTATATCTCACTAGGGGTAATAAAATCCCAAAAAAATAAAATTTAGTCATGTCAAAACATCATTTTGGGTGGTATCCTAAAATTCATATGTTAGGGGAATAAATAAACTTTCCCCTTCCCTAACCAATGCTTTTGGGGTGGAGATTAAATTCTCTGTCTAATTCGACCCATGGTAGTATAACCCAAATTTGATTCCCTACAATAACAGGCTATGTGCACATTCTTTTTTATTCATTCACCCCACACAGACCACACCAATAAAATATATAACCAATATAAATAAAAGTCATAATACATAAGAATTATCATGTGAATTAATATCATCACATAACCCATTAAAACATTTTCCATCAATATTACATAGTCGTTTAACCCAATTCAAATTTCTTATGACTTCATTCATTAATTATATTCAATAATTTCTATTCATTATAACATTTATACTAATAATTAATTTCTCACATGTTAACACATTTATTTCAATCCTTTTTTAATAAATTACATCACCATTATGCATTTCATTTTCTTTTTATAATCAATTTTCCGTATTCAAATTTATCCAATTAACACATTTTTTAATTTTAATAACATATAACCATTATCAATTTAAAACTTCTATCATGTCAGTAGCCTTAACCACTTTTCCATTGGAATTTACCAAATAAACTACTTATTCCAATATCCATGAATAAACTCATATTTCAATAATCCTAAATCAACTCAATTTATCATTTCTATGTCTTCCTCATCAATCTACATTACCAGAAGTCATCTATACACTTATCCATGGAAATTTCATGGTTCAAAAATGACTTTTCACCATATGGGTATACCTAAAATGGTAAAATCAACCTTCATGCATCCCATGGGATCATGAGGGGTTTAGTTCACCATTCAGACACACATTTTACAAATGTAACTAAAGTCAAAAAACACACAATAAAATATAAACATGAATGAAACCAAACATTACCAAATCAAGTAAATGTCTATGAGATATATCTTGTAGATATCATAACACAAATATGTTGATGAAATTAATCATAATTTTTGTCTTCAATACAGATTAAAGCACCTATTGAATCCTAATCCTTGAATCCACCATAGATAGTGGGTTTCTGGGATTCATATGAAGATAACCCATAATTGAATCCAAAATTTAGAAAAGAGAAGAAATAGGGAGATTATATTTACTCGGACCTTCTAACTAAATAAAATGGTGCTCCATATTTCCAAGAATTGAAGAATGGCCAGCTTTAGGATAAGCTGGGTGTTTATGTTCGTCACTGGGTCTAATAGAGAAAAAATTGGATGAAAAATCAGGTAGAACATAAAAAACATGAGACGGAAAAACTCAAATTTATCTATGATTTAATAGGGTTCCTAGATTGTCCAAGAGTTTTCCAAACCATTCAAAAATAGTGTGCAATCCATAGTCCAAGGTGGGAGAGGTTGAACATTTATTAGGGGAGATATACATAGTTTAACTAACCAGGCACCAACAATTTAAAATTCCATCGTGAATGGTTTCATGATTTTCCAGGGATGGTTACAAGGTTAACATAACCACGCACAATCCATGTTCCCTGAAAGGGTCTTCATATTTTTCCATCATTTCATGTCCAAAACCCCTATTAAATCATCATGTCCCCTAAAACACTAAGATTACATTTAATTAATAAAAACCATGTGATGCAAACCAAAATTTTATAAATTAAATACATCAATAGAGACAATACCATAAATTGATATATGGTACAACCTATTCCACATTGATATTATCCTATGTTAGATTAGTTTATGTGATACAATCCCCCAAAATTTTGTGGGACTGCTAATCATGTGACAAATGGGTAATGGATTTAGTATTCAGACAATAATTATGGAGTTGAGATGTTGGGAAAATGAAATGGTTACTTATGTACTATATATTCCCAAAGGGGATTATGATAAGTGGGTGTATTTGATCTAGAATACTTGGTTGCATGTAAAAGAGAACTCGCAGAATTTTAAGATTTTAATTAGACATATTTCATATTTTGTTTCCATTATGATAATGAAATTGAATATTAATTTTTGTTACATAGATTATGGAAATAAGATGATGAATGTTTAATAGAGTATTTAGCCACCAAGGATATGTAGGTATTCTTGGATTACATAAAAAACAATAAGTGAAATATTGTATTTTTAATTTAAGGTCATAGTCTATTTATTTTATGCGAAATTAAATTTCATTCTTTTTTTCATATCATGAAAAAAATTTATGTTCTATAATAACGGATAAAGAATTTTAAGTATCCAATATATTCTCGGGTAATAATGAAAAGAATATTTCATCTGATCACTATGTGAATGGAAAATAGTCAAATAATAATAATAATAGAATAAAACAATTTTCATATTTTGAAAACTATTGAAATAATCCCCATCAGCAATGAATTAATGGATTAATAGGTTTTTCTATTTATAGGGATAATGGTCACTATGAAAAAGAATGTAAAAGTAATAGTAAGGAAATTGTTATTAATTTTTTTAACTATAGGGAGATGGGGAACTACAAAATAAAATTCACTAAACTTCAAGGGAATCTTCCTGAAAAACATATATGGGGATAAGTATATTCTTTCACAATAACTTCATATGATATGGAATTACATAATGATGTGTTTGTGGGTGCTTAAATCAAATTTTAAAATTTAAACATTGATTTATTTATTTATTTGGATCCTAACTAATTTTTATATCTACCCATTTTTAAGATGATTATACACTATACACGTAATTTATGAAGGGATTTTTCAGTTGAAAATCTAAGTGGATGTTTTGCTGCAACAAGGGTTTATCATGTACACCCCTGTATCAAACATAAATATGGCTTATTTACTATTCTTATTATAATACCTATATTTGAGAATTATATATCTATGTTATAAATGAGTTTTCTAAATATAATGAAAATATGTATAGAGGATGATTAAAACCATGATTTTCTTGGAATATTTATAATTCCTTAACATTAGACTATGAAATTCATCATATGAGTCATATACGAGTCCACCTTCCGTAGATCTACTAAATGCGATTCAATGGAATGAATAGAATAAAATATAGTGATGAATAATGTAACTTTAAAATTGAATTTTTACAGATTGATCCTAAAAACATTGGTAAATATCATGATGAAATACATAGATAACACATAGAAGATGAACTTTTTCCTTCAATTAATTTAATTTATGACAAAAGATAAATATCAAGGACTCCCTATAGAATGTGTAACGCCCCAACCCTAGTTACCCAGAGTTGGTACATTATTACATAACATTGTCATGATCACAAAAGATCATGTCTTGAATGACCGATTAGTTTAGTTGCCTTAGAAATACTAGATATATTCATATGTTTTACAATACATTATAATATCAACAATTAAAACTAAATCGTATCCAAAGGAAACAGTCATATCACTTATTCCATCCCTACAGGATAGTCATAATATACATTTTCACATCCTAGAAAAAATAAAACATAGAAATGGGTGAGCTCAGATGCTCATTAAGGACAACAATATAGGAGAAAAATTCATAAATAATCATAAACATTTATAAAAATGTATGACTAAAACAAAAGCCTTTTAAACATGAACATCATCATAATTTGAAAATGATAAAATCAAATAATTCCAATTAAATATTCAAATGGATATTATAATAGTCGAATAATCACATGCAATATCAACAACCACATTCATAATGATGGAATGCATAATGCACGAATTCATAACCACATAGTCAAGGCCTAGTACCAAGAATACAAATAAGATTTTTTCAAGGCCTTGTGTCAAGAAACTAGTTTGTCTAATGAAACCTACTGATGCCTCAAAGAGCTATATCGGGCTCCACCTATCCCTTACCAAGTCCAATGAATTCTCATATGAAAAGGTATAAACATAACCTAAGCGTTTGTATTATAACTAGCACAATAAATGTAAATACTTTATCTATAATACATGATTGGTGTAAAAAAACACATCCACAGTCAAACATATCACAAAGACTTCAATAAAATTTGGTAGTTTTGTATCATAATAAATCAACTTCAAATAAGCATAAAATCCATCAATGGATGTAGTCATAAATGAAATAAAAACCTTTTTTTAGAGAAACATCCTTTTCTATATTGAAATAATTTAAGAGTAATATAAATATAAAAGAGAACATTTATTTTTAAAATATTCTTATAAACTTGTAAGGGATTCATCAACGATTTTATAACTGTGGAAAATATCCGCACCTACCGTATAGGTTAAAAAAAATTCTTACCTTAATTTTGTCGAAAAGGTCATAAGGTACCTTGTTTGGAAAATGATAGAAATATTAAATTAAAACCATTTAATAAACAATCAAACAAGGGTATTAATGATGTTAACCCATAATCAATTAAATATTAATAATGTTTTGCAATACATTTTTAAGAAACGTTGATGTGGATAATGAAGAGGTACTAGTAGATACTTATATAAAAACAACCTCAGATAATAATGAGATTGTGAAATTAACCATTACCTTGTAGTTTTCTAGGGTTTAGGGTACATTAACCTCTAGTATAAAAGTTAAATCATTTTTATTAAATTATAAAAAAACTATATACATAAATATGATATCATATATGATCATCTAATATTGCTTGGTTAATGATATTTCAGTAGTATCATTGTTTCATGTGTTAACTGATTCATTTTCTTTTATATGATTTGTTACGTAAGTAAAATTTTTTATAGATAGGATGTATCTTATACATATTCATAATTATATTAAGTCATTTAACATTATTTTTAATCATCAAATGAAAATTAGTTTTCAATGGATACGATGGGGAATGAATATCATCGCGTTCGTGGAGATGTTAATCCGTACGTACGCACAAGCGATAATATCATTATTTTGATATTAAAATAATATATAATTGGATGAAATATCATATATAATGAATAATTATCTTGTTATATTTATTAGTTACATAATTTATACTCCTTATTATACCCATATAAATGATTAAGTATTTGAATAACACACAACACCACGACGTGGAGACGACAATCTGTACGTACGCACGTATGGGGAATTTGACATTTATAGGATGGATAGAATAGTGAAAATGGTTTTACCATTTGTATAATAACATCAAAATATTTAAAAGATACTTTATTTATTATTTTATAATAGAATCAATAAAGAAGGAGGAAGTGGAAGAGGAAAAGAACAAGAAAGATGTGACGAAATATTTACCACTTCTTCGGGTTCTTCCTTTTGATGTGATCAAAAGGGCTCCATATGATGGATTTATGACTAACGGAAGGCCTCTATGATGAATGGAGGAAAGTTGAAAGGATATTTGGGATGGTTTTGGCCAAAAAAAATGGTATTAATGGTGTGAATTAGAGAGAAGGTGATGTTCCGTTTTATAAGAGGGGTGAGGGGCACCTTAGGAAAAGACTAAGATATTATTTTATAAAAAAATAATTTTCGGTTTTTAATGGTTCCAAAATTATTTATATCAAAGAATATGTGGTGATGGGTATAAAACCACTAAACCAATAGGTTTTATATATGTTTGGGTTACTATATTATCCTTATTATTTAGATTAAACTTTTAGTTAAATAGTTTAACATTTACCATGTCTCTATGTATTTTTATATTTTACTGTTAATAAAATTACTATAAAATTCCAAGAGAACCTCAAGGGGTTAATTAATGAAATGTATAAATTTTTTTTAAGCCATTTGGCCGAACCTTAGATTTTTAGGTATAGAATACCAATTAATAATATAATATTTGTTTTAAAAACAATTTTATGTCTATTTTGACACTATTTGGTATTTTGTTTTTGTTATATTCATAACTACATTATTACTTGTAAAATAATAAATTTAATCAACCATAACATGTTATATTATCCTATAAAATTAGTTTAATTCATTAAAATTCTCAAATTAGATTTATTTGGATATTTATAATATCAATTATTATGATCTTTCATTAATAATATAATTACTACCTCATCATTGTGTCATAAATAAATTAAATTATTTAATTTCTAAAAATGATAAATAAAATACCATTATGTAGGAAATCATTTTATATATTTAGTGAATATTTATAGTGTAATTTATATTATCTATATACATATATTAAAAATAGATTATTTATTTAACAATGATTTTTAACTCTTTTAACACTTCTTTAAATAAAATAATAATAAAATTCATAATCTAATATATGTGGACCTAAGGGAACATATTTTATTCCTAAGGTTGTTTCTGGTCAAATTACAGGTATCCAATATAATTAGGACATGTGTTAGGGTAATAATAATATATCTTTTACCCTTAATTATGCTATTTACATTTAAATGTGGTAAATAAAAGTAAAAAGTCAATATTCAAAAAAAATTATTTACATCTTATTGAACCACATTTTACTTACTTATATCAATAGTGTATCTCAGAATTTTTAAATTAAACTCATAGAAGTGGTAAAATTGGGTTTTATACAAATTTGCAAATGCACCTAGAGGTGGGTAAAAGACAGTAAAAAGTTCGATAAAATTATATATATCTAAACATATTATAAAATGACTCCAATGAATTATGGTGAACATGTATTGGTATTATGTATCTATTTTGACTTAAAATAAATTTAAATAAAATAGTTAATTATTTAATTAAAAAGTGTGTCTTAAACAATAATGCTGTGTTTTTCACTATTCATCAAAAATTGAAAGTTACATAAAAAATACCAAAATATCAACCTAAAATAATTTAGATATTCCGAATCCAAATATAATGTCCATTTTGAATTATAAAATTAATAAAATTCTAAAAAGTGTGTATTATTATTCATAATGGTTATTTTAATTGGTTTTGGTGTGTTTGAACTCGACGTTTAACACAACACAAGCAATTGAATTATTTATAAGAAAACGTACCATGGAAGCTTGTGGTGTTACATTCTCTCCACCATAAATTAATTTCATCCTAAAAATTTCTATAATATTACTACATAAAATTATTTGGGTGGTTCTTCTTCATAAGTTCCTCATTTTCCCAAGTTGCCTCTTCCATCTTATAATTTCTCCAAAGAACATTTACAAGACGAGTCGTCCAGTTCCTTAGAACTTGTTCTATGGTATCATGAATTTTGACAAGATATTAAAAATAAGATAAATCAGGTTCCAGTTCAATTTCCTTATAGGTGAGAACATGTGTTGTGTCAGACAAGTATTTTCTCAACAGTGATATGTGGAACACATCATGAACTTTGGTAAGACTTGGTGGCATTTCCATATGGTAAGATACAACCCCAATTCGTTCACAAATTTCAAAAGGTCTGATGTACCTGAGACTCAATTTACCCTTCTCACAGAATCGTATAACTCCATTCCATGGAGATAACTTCAAGAAAACATGATCTCCTACCTAAAATTCTAAATAATTCCTTTAGTTATTGGCATAGCTCTTCTGTCTACTTTGTGCTGCTTTGATGTGGGTTTGGATAACCTTCAACTTTTATATAGTTTTCTCCACAGTTTTTGGGCCTATGAGTTTTCTTTCACCAACATCATCCCAACATGTTGGTGTGCGACATCTATTTCCATATAATGGATCATATGGTGTCATCTGAATAATTGAATGTAAGCTATTCTTATATGAAAATTATTCCAAAGGTAAATATTGATTCCACATAACATGAAAGTCATGTCAGCAAGATCTCAACATGTCATTTGAGGTTTTAATAATTCATTCTGATTGTCCATCAGTTTGAGGGTGGTAGGCAGTGCTCAAATGAAGTTTAGTATCTAGGTCTTTCTGAATACTTTTCCAGAATCATGATGTAAGATGGGGATCACAGTCAATAATGATCTATAAAGGTACTCCATGAAGTCTTACAACATCATTAATTTATAGTATTGCAAGATGTTTATGTGGTAAATCATCTATTATAGAAAGAAAATGTGCTGACATGGTAAGACGATCAACAATGACCCATATGACATCATTCCTTCTAGGAGTCTTTCGTATCCCCATGACAAAGTCCATCGTAATATTATAACATTTCCACTCAGGTATGTGAAGTGGTTTCATGACTCATCCAGGCTGTTGCCTTCCATCATTCACTTGTTGAAAAACCATACATCTTGACACAAAACCCGCAATCTCCATCTTCATGTTATCCCACTAATAATGTTAATTCAAATCTCTATACATTTTGCTAATACCAGGATATATAGAGAATTTGGAGCTATGAGCATCATCCATCCATTCCCTTTTTAGATTAGGTAAATCAGGAACACAAAATCTCTTCCAAAATTTCACAATCCCATATTCATATATGAATTCTCTCAATCTCCCATCATTCAAAACATAAATTTTCTTTGGAAACTCTTCATCATCATTTTGGGAACTTTTTATCCTTTATTGTAATAATCGTTTGGAAAAATTTTAAAAAATAATAGAGGTTTGACCGTCTATGGTTATCCCCATATCCATATTTACTAGATCCATGAAAATATGATCCCTTTCAATTATCATCGTGTTTAATTCTCCATGATCCTTTCTACTCAAAACATAATTCACCTTATTTTCCTTCCCCAGGTGGTAGTGTATAGTGAAATTATAATCCTTGAGTAGTTCAAACCGCCTCCTTTGCCTCATGTTGAGTTCATTATGTGAGAAAATATAATTCAAACTATTGTTATTGGTATGTATCATTCATTTTTCACCATAGAGATTGCATCTCCATATCGGAAAAGAAAAAATTGCAGCTTCTAACTCAAGATCCTGAGTAGGATTGTTTTTCTCGTTAATTTTTATCCACTATGATGCATAGGCAATAAATATATCATTCTTCATAAAGACACAACCAAGTCATTTCTTTGAAGAATAAATATAAATTACAAACCCATAATTATCTTATGGTAGAGTCGAGATTGGAGCATTGAATAATCATCTCTTCAGTTCTTCAAAACATTTTTCACACTCTTTTGTCCATAAAAATTTAACACCTTTACGTGTGAGACTTGCTAATGGGTTAGCCAACTGAGAAAAATGCTGGTTGAAATGTCGATAACAACTAGATAAACCAATAAAATTGTGTACCTCAGTTATACTCATTGGTGCTAGACATTATTGGATTGCCTTATTCTTTGAATGATAAACAGAGATTATATCCTTAGAGACAATATAGCCCCAAAAAAATCTCTTGAATCCAAATTTCAATCATGCTAAATTTCTCGTATAATTTATTTCTTCTAAGAGTCTTTTGAATAATGTGATATTAATTTTAATGATCCTCATAGAATTTGGATTATACCAGGATATCATCAATAAATACCACAAAAAAAGTCATCAATATATTACTTTAAAACTCAGTTAATTAGATCCATGAAAACAGAGGGTGCATTAGTCAACCAAGAAGGCATTACTGTAAACTCGTAATGCTCATACTTGGTTCGAAATGTTGTTTTTGGAATATCTTCCTTCATCACAAAAAACTGATGATATCTATATCGAAGGTCAATCTTTTAAAAATATTGAGCTCAATGAAGTTGGTCGAATAAATCATCAATGTTTGGTAGGGGAATAAGTGTTCTTTTTTATTAAAGCATTGATTTCCCTGTATCAAATGCACAACCACATAGATCCATCTTACTTCAAAACAAAAAGTATAGGGGCTCCCCATGGAGAAACATTAGGGAGAATAAATCCCTTGTTAATCAATTCCTCTAGTTGTTTCTTTTGTTCCACTAATACTACAGTGGAAATTCTACAAGGGGTCTTCTGTATGGGCCTTTAACTAGGAATTAAATCAATGGAAAACTCAATTTCTCATTCTGTAGGATGTCCAGGTAAATCATCTAGAAACACATCAACATATTTTTTCACAATATGTACGTCCTCTATTTGAAAATTCCTTTACTCACCAAGAGTTATTTCGTTCTCTTCTTCCTTAATAATTGAATTTAGTTGAGCTACTATGAATGGATCTAGATAAGAATTAGGTGGTGATGTTTCTGCACTAAATATAAGGTACTTCTTATCATCATTGAGAATTGTAACCTCATTCTTCATAAAATAAATATTCGCATCATGGTCTGAAAGTCAATACATACAATGGATTATATCATATTCAATCATGGGTATGACGATGTGATCAGCAGATAAAGAACATTTAAATGCCCTAATGGGGAATTGATTCACCAAACATTATTGCAATGATACTTCCCTTATGTGTTTTGACTGGAAACTACTTTTTGAAGTCAAATTGAAAATATATAATATTTTTAGCAATATTGGTAGATATGAAATAATGTGATGATCCTGAATCTAATAAAGCCTTTTCTAAGCTTGAGGAAACCATTAAATTATCTTCCCCCATGTCTTTTGGAGATTCCTCTTCAGCAACAGTGATAGGATAAGCATGGCCATGATCCCTTGTCCTTTTCTGAGGTATGTTTCCATGGTACTTAAGACATTCATTTTCATAATGCCCCTTTTCTCTAAAATTTTATAGTTAAACCTTGACAACCTCTCTCATCCCCTTTTAATCAGGAACTTGGTTTCATTTTCACAAAACTTGTAACAAACTCACATTCCCTTCAAGAAAGTACAGGGGTTTTTCTTCCCACATTTACCACAGGATTGTCACGACCCGTCCTCGAGGCCCGTTCCATGACTACCCCAAGCTCACCTTCCATAGTCCAGGGGCTGGCGACTAGAACCAAATGTGTAAATAACAATAAAAATGGAAGGCATTTCCTTTTTTATAAGTAAACAACACAACAGAGTACGCAAGTGAAGTAAGAACTATGTAAAACTGAGTACAAAGGTTAGTGCTGAAAATTAAATAGGCCAGTATACAAAGCCAAATAGAAGTACAGTACAACTAAAAAGGGATGTATAATAGTAGTAAAGTAAAGCAGCAGCCACCGATTCATCCTCTGATAATCCTACCTGAAGGGTGGGTATAGATGGTCTCCTCGGCACCTCGGGTCCGTCCGTCCACTCCGTGCACGCCTCACAAGGTGGTCCACCTCTAGCTACCGTCCAGCTCCACAAGGCTCTTCCACGATAAGTGTAGTTTTTCGTTTGCATCCAACAGAATTTAGTGTGGGAATATCCCATGCAGGGGTGAGTATACGATACTCAGTAGGGACCCCGAGACCCCCGAAGGTCTCCCAGGATCAATAATGGATACATCATGAAGGACAGATACAATCACGAAGTTTCAAACAATTCTACTTAGGTATATTCCCATACATATACATAACATATCAATCACTGTTCGACTCCAGCTCCCAAGCCCATGTACAACCCAGCCCACACTAGAAATAAGTCAATCACATCGATGATAATGAATGAAAGTCAAGACTCAACTCACCCAGGTATACAAATTTCGTATAGTGATATAGAAGATCATATGTAGCCACAGATTCATCTAATATATTTAACACACATAGGATACAAGACCAGATAAGTTGTCGGACCCTTATAGGATACAAGACTAGTTACTCTGCCGGACCCACTCAGGATACAAGTACAGAGGTCATATTGTCGGACCCACATAGGATACAAGAACAATAGTCAAAGCTGTCTAACCCACAGAGGATCCCAGTACAGATGTCATCGTCTTCGAACCCATAGAAGATCCTAGTACGGTAGACGTTTTTGTTAAACCCACGGAGGATCCCAGTACGGTAGTCGATGCAGTCACAGCCAGCTCTAGGGTTCCCGCACACAGAACGCTCAATTCCGGGAGGGTCCGATCCTTGAAAAGTTGATTCGATACATCAACTATCACGAAGTTCAGAGTTTATATATCCCAAAGTTCCATCTCTTCAAAAGAAAACCAACACGATAGACGGTGTGTCAATTGGACGCTCGGTCTGAGAGTTATTGGATTTCCTGTTCCAGGGGCCCTGTTGGGTTTGAAGCTAAAACCAACCCAACTATACTCCAAATGTGTCCAAACCTCATCTAGAGTGTGAAAAAAAGCACCGTCTCATCAAAAGGAATTCAATTTTGTTGAAGGCAAGTCAATCAGACGTCCAGTCCTTATGTTATAAGTGTTTCCGCTCCATAGGCCCGGTTGGTTTCGGGTACGAACAAACTCGGCCATAATAAAACTTCACAGAAACCTTGAGTGTAATATACCGAAATGACGGTATCAATAAAAGGATTAATATGAAACTTACAATTTATCGATAGGAGGACTGTAGCACATGTTATGGACAAAAGTCTGAAAAACGGTCTGAAGTGGGGGTCTGGGCCCGCTCAGACCCGGCCCAACCCACAATGGGTCAGCCCGAATAAGTTTGACACGACCCGGGTCAGGGTCCGTCCTAGCTAGGCATAGCCAGGCCCGGCTGGGGGCGGCCAGGCCCGGCCGGCGCAGCCCGGTCAGCGCGACCCACCCCGGCCCGGCTGGGTGGGGGGGTGGTGCCGGCTCGACCAGCTGGCCGAGCGGGGGAGGCTGACCCCTGTTCCGCAAACATGGCGCCAGGATGGCACTGCTGTCTCCTAGGATCCCTCATGTCCGCAGGATTGGACACTCTCCTCTGTGGCCTATGCCGCGGCGAGCTCCTCCGGGCGGTGTGCAGGGGCGCCGCCACGCAGGCGACCCGCACCGCCACAGTCTTCTATGGGCCACCGTAGTCATTCTGGTGGTCCGTTTTTGCATCTGTCTGGACCTAAGATCATCTCGGGATCCAAACTCCACTGTGAAGGCCCCAAATCGCCATTTCAGTCTTGTATCGTCGTCTCCCACACCACGCGCTTCAAGAAAAAATATCGGTGGGTCCAGACATGTTTGTTAGTCCATACCCACGACATTAGTGGTTCAAATCATCACCCAACAATTAAACGCCATATCAGAGAGTATAAATAACATAAATGAAATATAAAAAATCCCTTACTTCGAAGTTGTTGTCGTATTTCGTCGATCCGCGGAAGACAAGCATCGTCGTAGATGGGCGTCGCGGAAGAACGGTGACGTTCCGTCAACAATGGGGGAAGGGTCGTTGTTTTAGGAGATATAGGCTCCATGATGACATTGTGCTTCCGAGTAAGATATGTCATTGGATGAAGTGTCTTTGCATTCTTCTCCAGGGGAATTCATCATTGATGAATGGTGTTCTTCATTGATAAAGGATCAACTCTCCATTTATTCCCTAGAGCCTTTTCCCAAAAAATATTTTCCCACGAAAAGAAATCAGAGGCTCCCCAAATTAATAGAATTGTCAAGAAATTGATATTAATTAGAAAGAAGTTCCAATTAATTTCACATTTTTTAAATTAATAGGTTGGCACACTTAATGGGATGATGGAGGTTGGAAGGCTCCACCATTAATGAGGAGTTGTCAAAGGAAACACTAGGGAATTAATGGGAAGTTGAGGAGTGTTATGGGGAAAGAAAGGTTGGCGATCATGTCTGCCCCACATCACAAATATCCACACTTAGGAGGAAAATAAAGAACTCACAAATATAATTGTGTACCACACAGTTTTATTTAGATAAAGATAAAACCCCAAAAATAAACATTCGACCCGTATAAAACGCAACGACGGTAAAGGTCCCCTTAATAAAATACCGATGTTGCGAGTTCATTGGTGCCATCGGATATCAATTCTGATCACCGCTTCAAAAGATAGAAAAACCCACTCATTCGTTCACTAAACACACCAGAGCTAAACTTCAGAAAATTATTTCGGGAACACTGCACCTCAGAATCAGGTGCCGTTAGAAAGTGTGTACTCGTAATATTCCAATGAATTTACAAAAAAAACATTTCCCTGAAATTTACGGGTCTTTAAATTACTCCTAACTCAGAGATTTACATCTCTGTGAAGCTACAACACACATTAGGGAAACAAAAAGGTGTACTGAGAACAGATATGTGGCTCCCACTCACATATGATCTCCTGAAGGTTCCCGTGATTTCATAAAACATGCATTTGAGGAATCAACTGTCCGCAAAGGACTCGCTCCTGTCGATCCTCGATCTCCACCGGAACCTCCAAGAATGTTTCCCTGTCGTCGATTTCTAGCTCCATGTGATCTATGATGTGGGTCTTGTCATGCACGTATCTCCTCAGCTAAGATACGTGGAAGACATCATACATCTGGTGAAACTGAGGTGGAAGGTCCAGGCGGTAAGCCACCTCAACTACTCTCCTGAGGACCTGGAAAGGTCTGATGAAACATAGAGATAACTTGCTGCCCTGTCCAAATCTCCATAGTCCTCGTCAAGGTGAGACTCGTAGGAAAACGTGGTCACCATCCTTGAACTCCATTGGTCTCTTTCTCCAATCAGCATAGGACTTCTATCTGCTCTGTGTAGTCTTCATCCACTCCTAGATGATCTGCACCTTCTCCGTCGCAGCCTGAACCATCTCTGTTCCTACAAGTGATGACTCCCCAGGGTCAGTCTAGCTTAGAGGTGATCTGCATGGTCGGCCGTATAGTGCCTCATATGGTGCCATCCCGATGGTGGAGTGGTAGCTGATGTTGTATGAAAACTACACCAAATGTAGGTGATCTCCCAACTATGATCAAAGTCATGGACACATGCACGGAGCATGCCCTCGAGTGTCTGAATGGTCCTCTCAGTCTGGCCATCCGTTTGAGGATGGAAGGTGGTGCTCATGTGTAGATGATTCCCAAAATCCTCCTACAACCCCTTCAAATGTTGGGATGTAAAGCATGCATCCAGATCAGAAATGATTGTCGATGGCACACAATGAAGTCGTATGATCTCCTAAATGTAGAAGCATCCCAAGCACTCTACCGAGCCCTGCTCTCAGATCGATAGGATGTGGACAACTTGGTGAGTTGGTCTACGATCACCCAGATGGTGTCAGGTCCTCTAGAAGTACATGGAAGCACCGTCATGAAATCCATGGAGATCCCATCCCACTTCCACTCCGGGACCTCTAAGGGCTGTACTAGGCCTGTTGGTACCTAGTGATCCACCGTCAGTTTCTGAAAAGTGAGGCATCGTTAAACGAACTCTGCTATAGCCTTCTTCATACCCGGACACCAGTGTTGTCATATAAAGTCCTGGTACATCTTCGCCACTCCAGGATGTACCGATTGTGGGGAAGTATGAAACTCTCTAAACACTTTCTCTTGCAGTGAAACTAGTACAATGGTACATACCCTGAGAAGGATGACGTGTTATCCTCCTTCAAAAAACCCATCAGGGGCATACCCTGTGGAAATATGAGCACGTTCTGTCTTAGAGTCAACGTCCCCATGCTATCCCTCTATGACTCACTGATGAAGTGGGGGAGTGACTGTGAGAGACTGAAGAAAGGATGATCCATACGTATCCAGAAAGGATATCTGCAATATGGATAGCTGCTTCCTCGCCTCTCCTAGCAGCTGAATGGCCAATCTATTATTGGGAGCACAAGCTACAACGTTTTGATTCCAAGGATTATAGACTATCTCAAAGTCATAGTCTTGAAGGAACTCGAGCCATCACCACTGCCTCAGGTTCATGTCCTTCTACGAGAAGATGTAACTGAGACTCTGGTGGTCAGAGTAGACTGTAAAGTGATCTCCCATCAGATAGTGTGGCCACATCTTCATGGTGAAGACCACTACTGCTAACTCCAAGTCATGGGTAGCGTCGTTTTTCTCATGATATCTCAAATACCACGAAACATAAGCGATCACCGCTCGCTCCTGCATCAGGACACCCCAGAGTCCGGTCCCTGTTGCATCGCAGTAAACTATGTACCCAATGCCCTCCTCTGATAGCCTCAAGATGGGTGCACTGGTCAATCTCCGCCTTAGCTGCTGAAATATCTACTGACATCTATCTGACCACACGAATGGATTACCCATCTTCATCAAAGATGTAAGTGTCACTACAACTCTAGAGAAATCTGGCACAAATCTCTGATATTACTCAGCCAGACCTAGGAAAATATGCACCTCCGTCACGCTCCTGGGTGCCTCCCAACCAAGTACTGCGTCGATCTTCGCAGGATCCACAGAAACTCCCTCTTCCGAGATGACGTTCCCTATGAAGTGAACCTCTCGAATCTAGAGCTGTCACTTCGAGAGCTTACCAAAAAGCTAGTGCTCTCGAAGTGTGTCATGTACAACCCGCAAGTGGTAGGCATGCTCCTCCTTAGTGGTCGAGTAAATCAGTATGTCTTCAATGAAGACTACGACAAAATGATCAATGTAAGGCTGGAAGATCATGTTCATGAGACTCATGAACAGTTCTGAAGTGTTGGTCACACCGAAGGGAAAAACAAAAAACTCATAGTAACCACACCCACACCTGAAGGCCATCTTCTACACATCCACATCACGAAATCTGAGCTGGTGATAGCCTGACCTGAGGTCTATCTTGGAGAACCATCGTGCCCCCTTGAGATGATTGAAGAAGTCTTCAATCCTCAGAAGTGGGTACATGTTACTCATGGTCCCCTGGTTCAGGTGACGGTAGTCGACACATATTCTCAAGCTCCCATTCACATTCTTGGCGAACAAAATCTGAGATGCCCAGGGTGAACACTGGGTCAGATGAATCCCTTTCCCTGAAAGTACTCCAGCTGTACCCACAGCTCATGAAGCTTGGAAAGAGCCATTCGATATGCTAGAGAAGATATATGTGTTATCCCGGGGTATAGTTCAATGTAGAAATCTAACTCTATTTGAGGAGGTAGCCCTAAAATGTCATCCGGGAAAACGCCCGTATAATGATCCACCACAATAGGAAAACTCAGACTCTGCACGTCAACTGCTTCGAGGATGAGAGTAGCCAACTGATGTGAGATCGGCTGCACTCTCCTCTGCGTATGTCCATCCTACACTGCAAAAGATCCCTTCTCGCCGGTGAAGGTGAACCTGGTCCCATCCATTCAGACACAAAACACTTTGCACCTAATACAGTCGATATGAGCATGTACTGTAGATAACCAGTACATACCCAAGATGACATCATAAGGCCTCGACGCCGATACATGAAGATCCCAGCTGAAGCTCTCGCCTCCAAGAGTAAGCTCACACTGCCGGCACCAGTGTGTAATCATCGTGTCTGCTCCCGTAGGAGTCTCAATCCGTAAGGATCGAGCCAACGGCTCCCTCAGAATATTTGAGCTCTGAACAAGGTTAGCGGCAGTAAAATAATGACTCACTCATGTGAATATGAGAAATGCATCAAGGGTGGAGTAGACACAGATAATACCTTGAATCATCTAAGGTGTGCCGTGGTCGTAATCCTCCACTGCCTGGAGATGAGCCTACCTCTGCCCGCCAGCTCCCTGTGGTCGGGGTGGACCTTTTGGGGGTGTTGGTGGTAGAGCCTCGAAACATCATCCACAACCCGCTGCTCGGCTAGCTCCTCTGCCTCGTCCTCCTGCTCCATGTGGACCTCCATGTTCGAACCTTTACCTCTGCCTGAGAGGTCCCTCCAAAGCCTGCTGCTCGTCTACATGGTGGGTCGGGCAGTCACGAGCCATGTTTCCCTACCCATCGCATGCATATCACTGTCTACTCCTCATAAGGTTGGCTCTGTTTTGTGTGCCTCGCACAACCGAACCTATATCCTGAGGTCGCCCAACTAATGGCCTTGTCCACTTGGACCCTTGTGCCATCTATCTACTGCCGGCTACAGAAGACTCCGCTACATGTCACCCTACAGTGGGCCTCTCTACTGGTGGATTCTTATCAAGGACGCTCTCCACTAAAAGGGCTCTCTCCAGCTCCCCTTCCTATGTCGGGATGTTAAAGTGGAATCGTCGAAGCCCTGATCTCAGGCCTCAGTCCCTGCTCGATGTTCTGAGGCATGAAGAACCAGTCCCATACCATAACAATGGAGTAGCGTGAGAGGTCAGTAAACCTCTCAGAGTACCGAGCTACTGTCATACTACCCTTCCACAGATGAAGTAAGTCTTGGATGCACACCGCACGAAGGGTGGCTAAAAAAAACTCCGAGCGAAAGAGACTCTCGAAGTCTGTCCAAAGAAGAGATTCCTTGTCGTGCACATGGAGCATCAGGCTCCACCATCTACCTGCAACTGCGTGTTGTAGACTGACAACAAGGATCACCATAATGTCAGCTGGTGTTCCTACGAACCCGATGACTGTGACGATAGCCTCCAGCCATTCCCCAACTGCTTGAGGTTCAATCTCTCTGGGTAGCCTGGGCGGCCTCTGTCGTTGATACTCATGCAACGCGCTCAGGTGGAGTGCACTCTTTGCTACTGGGGATGGTATCATCGGTGGCTCAACAGGTAGTTGTACCGCTGGTGCCTCCGCGGTGATGGGGCCCTACACAGAGGCCTCGTCGCTCGGTGGGCTAACATCTCCCACGTAACTCGGAACCCTGCCTGGCTACTTTCATGGGGTCATCCTAAAAATAAATAGGTGTTCCACAGTCAAACGATATACCTGGTGAGCTGACACAAAGTAATCACAATGAACACCTTTGAAACACACAAACAGAATCAGTGTTTTCATGCACTGAGTCCGAAATCAGAGGTCAGTGTCCTGGTGTATGGATACGTCGCCCGCCGCACCAAAACTGGACTCCCTGGACTGAAAACCACACTCAATACTCATAACACTATTGCTTCATAGAAGGGAAGGATCATAGTCTTATGTTCTGTAGTAGAACCCACTCCTCTGATACAAATTTGTCATGACCCATCCTCGGGGCTCGTGCCGTGACTAACCCAAGACCGCCTTCCATATGCCAGGGGCTGGTGACTAGCACCAAAGGAGTAAATCCTAATAAAAACGGAAGGCATTGAATTTTGTAAAAGTAAAAAAACACAACATAGTATTCATGTGAAGTACGCACTAAGTAAAACTTAGTAAAAAGGTAAGTGCAGAAAAGTAAATGGGCCAGTATACAAACCCAACTGAATGTACAGTACAACTAAAAAGGGAAGTACAATAGCATTAAAGTAAAGCAGCAACCACCAAGTCTTCCTCCGAGAATCCCACCTGAAGGGTGGGTACAGATGGTCTCTTCGGCACCTCGGGTCCCTCTGTTCGCTCTGTGAACACCTCACTAGGCAGTCCACCTCCGGGTACAATCTAGCACCACAAGACTCCTCCACGATCAATGATGTCCGTCGTCTGCATCCAACACAGCGTAGTTCAGGCATAACCCGTGCAAGGGTGATTATACGATACTCAGTAGGGACCCCAAGACCCCCGAAGGTCTCCCAGGATCCACAAAAGATACATCACGATGGAAAGATACAATCATGAAGTATTAACCAACTCTACTTAGGTATATGACCATACATATACCTAAGTTATAAATCACAGTTCGACTGCAGCTCCCGAGCCCATGTACAACACAGTCCACACAAGATTGAACTCAATCACATTGATGATAATGATTGAAAGTCAGTACTCAGATCACACAGATATATATCTTTCGTATAGCAATAGAGATGATCAGATGTAGCCACTGATTCATCTAAGATGTATGACCCACAAAGGATATAAGACCAGCTATGCTATCATACTCACATAGGATACAAGACCATCTACTCTGCCGTACCCACTCAAGATACAAGTACAGAGGTCATACTATCGGACCCACGTAGGATACAGGAACAATAGTCATCACTGTCGAACCCATATATGATCCCGGTATATATGTCATCACCGTCGCACCCACGGAGGATCCATGTACGGTAGACGTCGTCGTCAAACCCACGAAGGATCCCAATATGGTAGTCAATGCAGTCATATCCAGCTCTAGGGTTATCGCACATAGCGCGCTTGATTATGGGAGGGTCCTCTACTCAAGCAAAGGGGTCGATACATCAATTGTCATGAGTCCAGAGTTGATGTATCCCAAAGTTCCATCTTGTCAAAGGAAACCCAACGCGATAGATGGTGCATCAATCGAACGCTCGGTCTGAGAGTTATTGGCATTTCTGTTGCAAGGGCCCGGTTGGTTTTTAAGAAAAAAACAACCCAACTATACGCCAACTGCATCTAGACCTCATGTGGAGTGTGCCAAAAGAACTGCCTCATCAAAATTAATTCAACATAGATGACATCACATCAATGGGATTTCCGGTCCTTATGTTATATGCGTTTCCACTCCATGGGCCATGTTGGTTTTGTGTCTGACCCAACCAACCTATACCCAAACGTTGCCTAAACCACAAGTTTAATACAAAGAAACAACCATCTCGATCCATGTATTCCAACACAACTGACAGTGCATCGATCAGAGGTCTGTAGCTCAAGTTGTGGGAAAAGACTGAAAACGGTACGAAGTGGGGGTCCGGGCCCGGTCCAACCAGGCCCAACCCACCCTGGGTCATCCCGACAGGGCACGACACGGCGCGGCCCAGCCAGCACGACCCCCTGTTCTACCAATGTGGCACTAGGATAGAACCGTTGTCACCCCGAATCCCGTGCGGCCGCGGGATCCGCCGCTGGCCGCCGTGTCCGGTGTAGCAGCGAGCTCCTCCCGGCGGCAAGCCGGGGTGCCGCCGCCTCCAGGATGCCGGTGACCCGTGCCGCCACGGTCTTCCGTGAGCCACCAGAGTCATTCTGATGGTCCGTTTCTACTTTCGTCTATGCCTGCAGTCGTCTTGGGATTTGAACTTCACTGTGATGGCCTCAAATCGCCGTTGCGGTCCCGTTTCGTCATCGCCAACACCCCACGCCTCAATAAAAAAATAGATGTGGGTCCAGAATTGTTTTTTAGTCCATACCCACCGTGTTTGTGGTTCAAATCCTCACCCAAAAATTAAACACCATACTCGATTGTATAAATCACTTAAATGAAATATAGAAATCCCCCTACCTCGAAGTTGTTGTCATACGTCATCGATCCGCGGAAGACGAGCGTCACAGTAGATGGGCGTCGCTGAAGAACAGTGTCGTTCAGTCAATGATGGGGGAAGGGTCATTTTCATAAGAAATGTAGGCTCCATGACATCGAGGTGCGTCCGAGGAAGATGCGTTATTGGAAGAAGTTTCTTCGTGTTCTCCACCGGGGTCGTTCTTCGTTGAAGAACGATGTTCTTCGGCGATGAAGGAAAACCTATCCTTTAATTCAGCAGAGCCTTTTCCAAAAAGAAATTTTACCATGAAAATAAATCAATGGATCCCCAAATTAATATAATTTTAATTCAATTCATATTAATAACAAAGCGGTGCTAATTAATTTAACGTAGATTAAATTAATAGGTTGGAACACTTAATGGGATGAGGGAGGTAGGAAGGATCCACCATTAATGAGGAGTTGTCAAAGGAAATAGTGGGGAATTAATGGGTAGTTGAGGATAGTTATGGGGAAAGGATGTTTGGGTCTTGTGCAGGACCCTCCTCATAAATATCCGCACATGGAAGGAAAATAACCAACTCACAAATACAATCGTGTACCAAACAATTTTATTGAGTTTAAGATAAAACCCCTAAAATTAACTTTTGGCCTGCATAAAATGCAACTGCATTAAAGGACCCCATAATCAAATACTGGTGCTACGAGTTCATCAGTGCCCTCATATTTCAATTATGGGCACCACTTCAAATGATAGAAAAACCAGCTCGTTCGTTCACTGAACGTACCCAAGCTAAACTTCAGAAAATTATTCCGGGCACACCGGGCCTTGGAATCAGGTGCCGTCAGAAACTGCATACTCATAAAATTTCAACAAATTTAAGGGAAAAAAATTTTCCATGAAATTTAAGGGTCTTTACAAGGATTGGTGTACAAATTTTTTGTTCATCCCCTTGTTACAATTTCTTGTGTTTCCAATAGATCTCCTCTTCTCCTGCCTTTCTTCAAAGTCGCAAGACATAATGAATTCTTTTTCTGTCTTGATAGAACATAAGATAATATCTTCCTATGATTATAAGGATTGTGAGACTAATTCTTGACGGAGAAATGGTTTTAACCCATCAATTAAATGATCAATATTACATCTTGGGTTACATATCTAATATGAAACTTGCCTTGCTGACCTTGTAAAGTTATCCTCATATTTTGCAACATTCTCATCCTCCATTTGTTTCAGAATCAAAAATTTCCTTTCCATATTCGCTCGATGGTCACGAAGAAAATATTTTTCTATGAAAATAACTTCAAAAATCCTCTATTATATATTTGATAATTCATCATCATCATTTGTGTTTTGTATCAATAACCACCATTGATCTGCATGTCCTATGAGGCGATAAACTACCATGAAATCTTTTTGACTTTCACTACTCCCCAAAGCGAGGAATATTTTTTCCAAAGGAACTTATCCATTAATAAGATACAAATTGATTTGTATTCACATTGAATGATGGTGGTTGTTCCCTCATGAATCGGTCTAACATTGATCATCCATGTTGTGGATAAGAGTGCTCTATTCGGGTAAGGCTATTACTAATAACCTAAGAGAGTTATCCCAATATGGTGATAAGATGATCAACACCAGTTGTGTCACTAGATCCACTATAATTATCTTGAGTAGGATTGAAATCCCTACAAGGATTACATGCATTTATATGGTTTCAATTACTTCCACTATGTGATAATTATAAATAATGGCCCAAACAAGATTAGTTTATGAATCACAATACATAATTCCAAAAATGTAAAACAGTTAACATAAATTGAACATTTTATTGACATAATCCATAATCATAAAAAAAATTGTTGAGGATGAAGATACTTATAAACCCTTCATAATGGTTCGTAATGAAAATGAGAATTATCCAAATCATATCCCTCAGGAGTGTTGTTACCAATAGTGCAACAAGGCATGTTGTCGTGCACCAATTCATGTTCGAGTCTAGCTCAATGTACTTCTTTTGAGTTTTACCTCAAGGTTCATCTGTGCCAGAGCTTCCTCTACCTACTCGTATCGATACATGGATTTATTTCATGGAAAACTAACAAAATATCTGAAATACCCAAATTATATGAAGTTATTCTATACTAATCCTAAAAGTCTATCCTAGGTTAATGTTCTCTAATTAGTGTTTTTCCAAATATAGCTTCCAAGTATTGTACTAAACTTCCTCTAATACCAATTTTAATTCCCCGACCATAGTTACCTAGAGTATGTTCATTATTACATAACAGTTTCATGATCACAAAAGATCAAGAATCAGATGACCGATTAGTTTAGTAGCCTTGGAAATACTAGATACAATCAGAAGATTTACATTACATTATAAAGTGAAAAATTACAACAAGATAGTCTCCATAGGCCACACTCATATCCCTTATATTATCCCTGTAGGTTAGTCATAATATACTTCTTTTCATCCTAGGAAAAATAAAACGTATTTAGGGGTGAGATCAGATGCTCAGTAAGGATAACGATATAGAAGAAACTTTCATAAATAAGCATAAAAATTTAAGGCAATGTAAGAATAAAACAAAATACTTTTAAACATAAAAATCAGCCTAATATAGGAAATATAGAATCAAATAATTATATTTAATTATTAACATGTATATTCAACTAGTTGAATAATCACATTCAGTATCAATATCCACCATCATAATGATGGAAAGCATAATGTCAGACAGTATAACCACATAGTCAAGGCATTGTGCCAAGACTACTAATAATATTTTTTCAAGGCCTTGTTCCTAAACACAAGTTTGTCTCACGAGACCTACAGATGCATTTAGGAGCTACAATAGTCTCCACTGGTCACTTACTTTGTCCAATGTATTCCTCATATTAAAATGTTTAAACATAACTTAAACATTTGTATTAAAACTAGCATACAAAATGTCAAAACATTATACATAAGCCATGAATGGTGTAAAAATAACACATCCACATTCAAACATATCAAAAAACCTTCAATAAAATATTGTAGTTTTGTATCCTAATAAAACAACTTCAAATAACCTTAAAATCAATCAATAGATGTAGACATAGATGAAATCAAAACATTTTTTAGAGAAATATATCTTTCTATATTGAAATCATATAAAAGTCATAAAACTATAAAATAAAACATATATTTTAAAAATATTATTTTATGCTTTTAAATTTAGCTTCAACAATGTTATAATGACAGAAAATATTCGTGCATGCTCTATATGTTAAAAAAACATTCTTACCCTAATTTTTTCAAAATGGTCATAAGGTACAGTGTTTGGAAATCGACAAAAAGATGCCTTTCAAACCATTTAAAAAAAATTCAAATAAGGGTATAAATTATGTTAACCCATAGTATAGTAAATATTAAAAATGTTTTGAAAGACATTTTTAAGAAACATAAATGTTGATGATAAAGAGGTCCGAGTAGATAAATAAGTAAAAACAGCCTCAGTTAATAAAGAGATTGTGAAATTAACCCTTTGTTATTTTCCTTGGTCGAGTGTACACTAACATCCTGTATAATAGTTTAATCATTGTTATTAAATGATACAAGAACTATATACATAAATATTATATCATATATGATCTACAATATTTATTTGTTAGTGGTATTTTAATACTATCATCATTTTGGGTGTTAACTGATTCGTTTTCCTTTATATTATTTGTTACATAAGTAATGTTTTAAATAGATAGGATGTATCTTATTCATATTCAGAATTATATGAATTCTTTAAAAAAAATTAACCATCAAATAAAAATTAGTCTTTAATGGTTACGATGGGGAATGAATCTCATCGAATTCGTGGAGACGGTAATCCGTACGTACGCACGAGCAATAATAATATTTTTTTGATATTAAAATCATATATAATTGGATGATATATCATATATTAAAAATAATTATCATGTTATTTTTATTATTTACATCATTTATAATCATTAATTTACCAATCCAAATGATGAAGTATTTGAATAACAAATTACACCACGACGTGGAGACGGTAATCCGTACGTACGTTCGTATGATGACTTTTTCATTTATAGGATGGATAGAATAATGAATTTAGTTGGAAAATTTTAATAATAACATAATATTATATAGAATGTACTAGTGTTTTTATTTTATAAAGTAAATAACAAATAAAGAGGAAGTTGATGATGAAAATAACATGGAAGAGGTGATGAAATATTTACCTCTTCTTCGGGTTCTTCCTTTTGATTTGATCAAAAGGGCTCCTTAAGTTACATTTATGACTAAATAAAGGTCTGTAGGATGAAGGAAGGACTTTTGAAAGGATATTGTGGCAGTGTTAGGCCCAGAAAAAAGTATATGAAGGTGTGAATTTGAGAGAAGGATAAGTTCCCTTTTATAAGATGGGTGATGGGTGCTTTATGAAAAAAATGAAAATATTATTTATAATAAAACCATTTTCGTTTAAAATGGATCAAAATTTATTTATATAAAGGATAAGGTGGTGCTGGGTTTGAAACCACTCATCCAATAGGTTTTACACAGGTTTGGGTCACTATATTAACCCTATATTTTAGATTTAACTCTTAGTTAAATAGTTTGACAATTACCATGTCCCTTGTATTTTTATATTATATGGTTAGTAAACATACTATAAACTTCCAAAAGAACATCAAGTGGTTCATTAATGACATATATAATATTATTTATGTCCTTTTTTTGATCCTTATATTTTTAGCAATAGAATACCAATTAATAATATCATATTTGTTTTAAAAACACTTTTATGTCAGTTTTGACAATATTTTGTTTTTTTGTTAAATTCAAAAAATAAATTTTACAGAAAAAAAATTTATTTAATCAACCCTAACATGTCATATTAACCTAGAATATTTGTGGAATTCAATAAAACTCTCAGATTATATTTATTTGGATAATTATAATATCAATTATTTTAATCATTCATTAATAAGGTAGTTACTGCATCATCATTGTGTCATAAATAAATTAAATTATTTAATATCTAAAAATTATAAATAAAATAACATTATATAAGAAGTAGTTTTATATTTTGAAATAATATTTATAATCAAATTTATCTTATGTATAACCCTCTATAAAAACTTATTTAGGTATTAAACATTGATTTTAACTTTTTTAACTCTTCTTTAAATAAAATAATAATAAATTTCCTAATCTAATTCAATTGGACCTAAACGATCATATATAATTCCTAAGGTTGTTTTCAGTCGAATTACACATATAAAATAGAATTATGACATGTTTTAAGGTAATAATAATATCATTTTTATCCCTAATTATGCTATTTACTTTTAATCATGGAAATGAAAAGTAAAAAGATGCAATCAACCAATAAAATAATCTTATTGAACTGCATTTTACATAATGATATCAACTGTGTCTCAAGGATTTTTGAAATTCAACTCACAGAAGGGGTAGAAATTATGTTTTACACAAATATACAAATGCTCATAAGAGGTGTGTAAAAGACGGTAAAAAGTTCAATAAAATATTATATATCTGAACTTATTATAAAATGACTCTAATAAATTATGATGAAAATATATAGGCATTATGTATCAATTTTTTCCTAAAATAAAATTAAATTATATAACTAATTATTTAATTAAAATGTTGGTTTTAAACAATAACTTAGTGTTTTTCACTATCCATCAAAAATTGAATGTTTTCTGAATAATGCCCAAAATTCACCATAAGATAATTTCGATATTCTGAATCGAAAATAGAAGTCCATTTTGTAAGATAAAATTTATAAAATTTCAAAAATTTGGTATTACTATTTATAACTCCTAGAGTTATGGGTTGTGGTGTGTTTGAACTGAAAGTTGTATACAACACAAGCTATTGTGTTATTTAAAGTAAATCCTTCTATGTAAGCTTGAGGTGTTACATAATGCCTCATAGGGAATTATTCCAATTGAAGAAACATGTAGATGTGATCTGTGATACATGAATTATTCAACATAGTGTTCACCATGGGGATACCTTAGTCACCTAATTATTATAAACAATGGATCCATGAGGTTTTTTCGTTGATTATTTGGACATCAATGCTCTTGTGATAAAGAACGAGTATCATCTTCAATGAATTGGTTAGTTGTTCAATCAAATTAATAAAGCAAAATATTTTTCAAATATTAACCTTTAATTATTTTATTACCTATTGGGAGGGAAAATGAAGAAATTCAAAATAAATATTTTAGATGATGTATGAACATTAAATTATTATAGTAATTTGAAATGTATTAAATAATAATCCTTCTATTTTTATAGATAAAATGAACTTTGTATTCAATGATTATCTTGATGAATGTTTCTTGAATTCATTGATCATATTTGTTTGAACTCTAATTTTAACGAGGATATTGAAAATAACTTATAGGGAAATCATGGATATCATAGATTAAAAGAGAAAAGTGGAAAATTTAGTATGTGTAACTTCTGGATGGATAAAATTTATTTTTCAAACCATATTATCCTTATGGATTTAATCTTAGTTTATCTTGTAATGAAAAAGGTAATAAATGAATTTCCAATAATAATGAACATAAATACTGAACATTGTTTCATTAGTTTTTTAAACAACTATATGTGGTTCTTATATAATTTTTTTCCAATTGGATGACCCTTTATCCGTGATTACATGAATATGAGTTATGTTTGATTGGATAATAGACTTTAGAGAATGTATTGGTGAACTATAGTGGATATTTTCCCTTTCTTTAATTTACACTATAACATATTGAAATTATGTGTTTGTGATATATAGTGATGAATCAAATAATGGAGATTATTTTATACTAATGATAAATGAATACTCTAGTTCCTAAACATCAATGAAATTAATGAATTGTTTACAAAACTATCCAACACACAATCATGAGTTAGAAGTTGTACTATATTCGTTAAAGATATTAATGAATTATATATTGAGTGAAAGATAAGAAATATACACAAAATATGAGATCCTAAAATACTAATTTTAATAAAAATGATCTTAACATGTGGAAATAGGATGGCTTTATCTAATCAAGGATTATAATTTTATAATACAATACCACCCATTGAAATCATATAAAGGATTAGAGGCATTGAGTAGAAAATATCACAGTGTATTTACATAAATGAGAATATAAAGGGATTATATATTTACAGATATTGAAATGTTAGTGATGAGAATAATTAATTAAGGGGATACATCATGGTTTTTTCAACTGATTGTTAATAAATATATATTATAAAATATAAAATGTTTTGAATAAAATGGAAAGTGATTTCAATAAAAAACTAATTTTGTGAATAATTCATTTTTAGTAGACCTAATTTTGGATGATTGTATTATATAATATAGAGATTAGATTATTTTTTCCATAAATACATGATCTATAGATGGCTATTTTTGAGGATTCTAATATATAGAATCTCATTATACTCAATAGTAGCACAATAATTTATAAAGATTTCAGAGATAATTTTTGGTGGGATAACATGATGGATGAAAATGATTATTATGTTTCCAAAAGTTTTTTTGTCATCTATTTAATATTTTGAGATAAATTTTCAGAGGATCCATGTATCTTATTCGAATTATTATGAATAAAATATGTGGTCAGTACTTTGTACTTTATTATCACAAAATCAAATACTTCATGAAAGAATGAATCCATATGGGTTATCATTAATTGCCTAACCTGATAAACATATTTCGATTAAATATGAGAATATTTATATCCTAATTCGAAATAAAGGATTACTATTAATAAAATTGTAATAATTCATGGTTGACCTCATTCAATTTTGTGTGATCATAATTCTTATTTTACATAAAATTTTTGGAAATGTCTTATGAAGGCCCTTAACACAATGATTCATATTCAAAATACCAAAAATCATCAAAAAAATTCTTATTATAAATGGAACATAAAAACAATATAAAAAATATTGAGTTCATGTTAACATTAATTTCATGGTATGTGGTATTTTTATATAACCACGATAGATTTTACTAATAAATATGGTTTTCATTCACGTTCTAAAAAGGCATCATATATGGAATTATCATGAAATAGATGTCTTAATAAAACATTATCTGGTCAAATTGGTGATAGGAAACTATTAGGTAGATAAAATTATAAAGGGGCAATAATAAAGGAAAATGTTATTCAGGCTCACATTAATGTAGCTCAATGAAGAAAAAAAGTGTTATTCCAAAAATTAAAGGAATGATTTGGAATTCCAAGTGGGTGATCATATTTTTTAGAATTATATCCTCATAAGTGTGTTATAATGACCATTAATAATGGGAATCTAATTCCTAGGTATATCAGATGTTTCGAAAAAATATAATTAATTGGAGTTTTTTCATCATTTTGAAATGACACCAAGTCTCTAAAAAATACACGACATTTTCATATCTCATTGTCATGGAAGTGAATTCCAGACCAAATGCTTGTTCTCACCTATAATGTATTATAATTATATCCTGATCTATCTTACAATCAAGAACCCATCAATATTGAGGACAATATAGTGAAGGTATTGATGAATTGGATGACTCTTCCCACAATAGTGCTCTGGTTAAATTAAGAAATGGAGGAAGAAATGTGGGTAACATAGGGTATGATTAAGGATAACTACATACATTTAGTTAGAAGGTAAAATAAATGAAATACAAAGGATTAATTTTTTAGAGAATAATATTCTAAAAGAAAAATACATGATAATATATTTATTTTAGAATAAATTAAATTGCTCTGATAACATAAGATTCAAGTTACACCAGGTATAAATCAACCATGATACTCTATTAAAATATTTTTTATCGTGAAAATTATAAAATAGATGTTAAATTACAATGTATGAAAAGAAATAGATTAATTATAAAAAATATTCATTTTACACAGTTAATTTTATTTATATTTATTATAAATAATAATAATAATTTAAATGAAAAAAGATTTTTTTTTCTAAAATGATATTTTCTCACAAATTACAAACATAATTTAAAATTGATAAATTGACCCATTAAGAATATAAAATTTGAAACATAGTTTCAATTTTTTATGGATCATATCAAATTTTATGTTATGGTGAATTTCTTTATATTTTTTTTCAAATGTTTCCATTTTTAATGAATAGTGATAATTTAATAATTGTAATGGAAAACAATCATTTCCTATAAATTATTTATAATGATTAATATTTTAATTATTTGGATTATAAAAATATTAATTTCAAATATATATATATATATATTAATTATATTTATTAAATTTTAATAATTCTCAAGTTGGACATTGATATAATCACATTGTAAAGGTTTAGACATATTCGATTTAAACCCCGCATTACCACCACATCAATGTGATTAATTTAAATTTCTAATTTTAGGCTTCAATAAATATGATTTAAAGAGATTGATTATATATTTGGAATTAGAAAAATTTATATTTTATAATAATTTTAGCTTTTTATTAACAAAATGAATAGTGAAAAATGTAAAAAATAATTATTTTGGTTATGGAAAAAATAGTTTTATCAGGGGTTAACCTAAAAAGATAATGGTGAAAATGACCTAAATTGTTTTATGAAATCTATTTTTTGACATCATATAAACATTATAATATCCAATTATAGATAATAATCTTTTTTTGAACCATTTATAATTTGAAAAATATGTGTACATATTTTTATTTCATAAAATTACATGTCATACACTCACCACACCAATAATAGGATACCAACTCTCCTCTATTCATCAAAGCTTCATAACATTTTGGTCCATAAAATGAATACTCAGATAACATCCCAAAACCCTCCCCTCAATGTTTAATTTTTTTTTAAATTTCTTTCCTATGATGGATTTTAGTGCAAACCAATATATGATACTCATAGAAGAGGTGACAATCATTAATGATTGTTTTTATTTTATTTCTTCCACCAACCACATCAATTATTATTAAAAATTGATAATATAATATTATAATAATCATAAATATAAATTTTTTATGATAATTTGATTATATGAAACCATCTCCATTTCAATAATAATTTTTATGATATCATCATTCATGTGTATGAGAAAATACCACCTTACGAAGTGATGTCAATAATGTTTTACCACAATATTACCCAGTTGGGTATGTTAATGGATTAAATGTCAATATAAGATATTTATAACATAATTATATATTTTTATTAATTAAATAATATATACCTTTTCAATTTCCATTCAATAAGTGTTATGATACGATCAGTTATGTGTATGGTGGACTATCACCTCATAAATAAATTTGATTCATCATTCAATCACACTAAACATGGAAGGTGATAATGAATAATTTAATAAATATTTGTGATATCAATGAAATAATTATTATATTTATGACATGTTTATAATTATTAAAATTTAATATTTATTTTTATTTACTACACTAAAAAATGATAACATTGTTTGAGATAGTGTGGTCTACCACCATCATGAAGTGTTGTGAAAAAATTATCAACATCACACATCATGGATGATATATATATACATATTTATATTTAAATAAATCTCATGGTATTTGTTATATAATTGTTATTATGTAATAGAGATATATTACATACCTCATATCAATATTGATCATTAAAAATGGAAATGGTGTTTAACCGTATATACAACCTACCGTCTCTAAAATCCAAACGTACATCATTTTACATAACCATCACTCATGATTCATAATAATGTATAATAAATTTATAAATATTATAATTAAGTCACCGTTACTATTTTTCATATGTTTGAACATTATAATATTCCCAAGAAATGGAACATCCATTAAAATTAAGAAATGAGAAAAGAATGTGATTATCACACGATACAACGGAAATAATGAAATGTTATAAACAAACGGATGGTAAAATATTATAATAAAGACCTATATTATATTAGAAATATTATTAAGGATATTGTATATATTAATAACATCATTAAAACCATTATAATTGTCATTTAATATTGTTCATATAATGAAATGTATGAGGTAACATAAAAATACACACTTTACATTCCACTAAGATTTACTTTATGAAGTTCTAATTAAATTTTATGTGTAGTATATAATTCCAATTAGACTTGTAATATCATGATTCATTAAAAAATATGTTTATTATATATTCTAATTTATAAAATTTTATTGATGGTTATTTTATGTGAATATTACCATGTGGTAAATGTTATTATTCATTCCCGTATTCTTTTTTGATTTTTATCCTCTATTTCAAACAATCAGTTTATTGTGGTAAATTTTCCTGGTAAATTACATTTCACTTAAAAATAAATATTATTTTATTATGCATGTTATAATTTCCTAAAGCATATAAAATTTTTAGAAATTGTTTTTTACATTTAATTTTATTTTATTAACATGGAAAACATGGATAAATATATATTCATTACTCAATATGGATACTTGATTATAAAGAAAATTATTAATGAATTTAATATATCATTTGATATATGAAAAATGTTTTGGACATGTTGACATGTGTGGGGAATACATACATATACCCCCTTGTTTAATCAACAAACCTCATTAGACAAACCAATTGTCCAAATCAGATGGGGTTTTACACAGTAGTTATAAACAATATTAATAATATATATTGACAATAGTGGATCCATGTTCCTATGACATGATATACAGTAAATAAGTATTTAATTCAATTAAAATATAGATATTATCACCAACCATTATATTTCTATTATGATATTATCATTTGATGAATTTAATTTAAATGTTGTTGATAATATGGAATGTGTTTTTAGTTATTTACATTTATATATTCATTATTACTAATCTTATCATGGTAGAAATATTATTTAAATGACATGTGTATTAGTTATTTAACAGTATAGGTTCGTTGTTCTTATATATTTATGATAAATAATACTTTAAATTACCCTTACTAATCATTTGGGATTACACTTATTCTTATTCCATTCCATTATATAAAAAATATATACCACTAAATGAGTTTTATTGGATGGTGATAATGTTATGTTTTTATGTATTATAATTTATTTTATATTCTTAATAAAAAATATTTTATTTTATGTATATGGCTCTACAAAACTATAAATCTGATCGGCCCATTGGGATTTGATCATTTTTTCTACACCGATGTAATAATGTAGACATTGTCTCTGGTGCAAAATATCATGAATTTTTGAAATAAATACTATGATAAATTTCCTAAATGTTGCGTAATTTATTAAATCAAGAGAATACCAAGTCTAATGATATAAATTTCTCTAATATAATATATAAATTTAACTTGTGTGTACAAACAATATTAAAAAAATTATAAAATATTTAATAGTGATACTGATTGAAAAAGTAGATATTATTTTATTATAAATAATGACTCAATTTTATTGTAATTTAATTTAATTTTCAAAAATATATTTTCTAAAAAAAATAGGTTTTACTAACTTTCACGACTGAATATTGTACATAGTCTATATTATATTTTATAAAATGATTTTACAAAATTAAAATTAAATTTAGAAATTATAATACCATGTTTCACTACCTTCTAATTTTTGATATATTTTTGAAAATATTTCATTTTAATTGAATAGTGAAATATACTAAATTATTGAAAAAAATTCATTTATGTTCAACAAATTAAATAATAAAAAATTATTATTATTTTTCTTATTGAGATCATGGGATTATCACATGTTTTAAAACGGTTTTCAGGTGGTTTATATTAGTGTAGTGATAAGGATGAGATCTTGAAAAAAATCATATGAATTTTTCACGATGATAAATAACACATTTTTTAAAGCATTGGTTTTAAGGAAGAAATGTATAATTATTATAAGATTGAAACTGTAATGTATTGGATGTTAATGTATCTATTATAACAAATTACTTAAAAATAATAATCCTAGATGATCCTTGTGAATTATACAAAATAAGTTCGAGTTAAAAATCACTAAAATATGTAAAGTTTAAGGTCTGGTCCTTAGACTTTGTATGAGAGGAGGGTTTAGATAACATTTGTTGTTATGGTGTTTCTGTGGAATTTTATTTTAAATTTTTTAGATATCATCGTGGGTTTACATGTTTATGGATGATAAATGTTCAATGTATAAGAAACCCCTTAAGTTGTTTAATGTGGTGGATCTCTGGGAGATTAATGATATATTTATTGAATGGATTTATAAATAAAATTTATTTAATTTTAATTAATTTGGAGGATAATTAATTAAAGAATATCTATGTGTATCACAATTAAATGAATCATTTTCGTTTTAACATGTGTCAATTTATTTTATGTTTTGATGTTGTTCTTTTATATAGACTCAGTACCTTTTCACAAGAGGATATGAAATGGATCTTTTAAAACATTCATATCTCTTCTTCAGTATTTGATTATTCAAATTATTGGAAAAACATGTTCCATTTATTTTTAAATCTTTCTGAATATTCAAGTCTTATACAAGAAATTATTTGACTTATCTTTCACCGTTTCTTTACTCTATAAATCTTATATATCTTTGTATCTTTTTTATTTTATTTTTAAATTACATATTTAACAACTCTCTAAAAATGAGAACATAAAAAAAGGACATGACCATTAAATTTCTAGAAGTTGGAAATAAATGGGACATAAATGAAATCATTATGTTTGTATTCATTTATTATATGAATGAAAAATTATTAGGTTGATTTTAATGAATCATAATGATATAAATCATTTCATTGAATATAGGAATTTTGAATGATGTTTAAAGGCCTGGAAATTTCAGGGAAATTTTTTTCATAAATACTTTATAATTTTACGAGTCTGTGGTTTCTAACAGCACTTCATTCTGAGGCCCGGTGTTCCTGGAATCAATTTCTGATGTTTTGTTTGGGTAAGTTTTGTAAACGTACATGAAAGTTTTTCTATCTTTCAAACCAGTGCTCGGAATTGAAATCTGAGGACACCAATGAAATCACAGTGCCGATATTCGCTTAAGGGGACCTTTACTGTAGTTGCATTTTATGTGGGTTGAGAGTTAATATTTTCGAATTTAGTATAAAAATAAATAAAATTTATGGAACACAATTTTATTTAGGGAAGTTGGTTAATTCCTCTCAAGGGGAGTTAGAGGTGGGTCCCACACCCACATTACCTCCCATTAGATAATATTTGTGAGGTGGGGGCTACACAATACTAACAATTTCATCTTCTCATAACACCCCCTAAACTCCCTTTGACCCCCTTTTTAATTCTTGACAACTCCCCTCTTTATTTGGAAAACTTTCCACCTTCCACTTGTTCATTAATATGAAAACACCTTGAATTGATTATTTTTTACTCCACAAAATTAATTAATTACATTGGGAGGATTTAAATCATTTTGAAAATGCATGGAAAGTTTATTAAAATAGGGGGAGCCTTAATATAACATTTTCTTGACAAATATTTTGGGGTGGAACCTCTAGAGGATTAGAACGAAAGGTGTTCTTCTGCCGATGAAGAACGTGTCCGATAAAGAACAACATTCTCCCTCGACGAAGAACACTCTACGATTTGAAGAACGGGAAGTCGCAATAGATGCTTCTTTTTTGGGTCCACACCAACATCAATAGAATGGACACCATTCTTCCGCGACACAAGACTACCGCGATGTTCGTCTTCCGCTGCTCGACGACGTGTGATGTCTTTTCGTGGTAGGGGAATTATTTCAATTTTTAAATTGATTAAAATTGTTCTTGTTCTTTGAATCATGGTTTTACTTCGGCCAATTTCTACCACCTAATGCGGAGGGAGCGGGCTGTATGCACATGTCCTGAAGACCCTATGTAGAATATTTGTTTACGATTGAAGCAAGTTGGAAGAGGCAGCGAAGGGAGAAGCGGCGGCCGCATGCCGGACGCATGCGGAGGAACCACGATCCTCAACCACGGGCCGCTCGGCCTAAGGAGAACCGGCGGGCTAAACCCGGACTGGTGAAAGGAAGGCCATGAAACCACAATGGGTGTCACACTGCGGTGGACTGCAGCCCCCATTCTGCGGGCTGCTTCAGTGGAAAACTAGCCGGATCGTCGGCCAAAAGTGTTGAGGAGCTGGGGCCCATGAAGGTGCCTCACAGCATGACCACGGCCCGCCCGAGTGGGCCTCTTGTGCCAAGAAGGCCATCTGGATTCGATCGGCTGGTTTTGGAGGGCGACACCACTTGGTGTAGCCAGTTCGGTAATCCGTGGGGTCGCGGCCCCCCTCGGACAGCTCGGCCCTCCGGGCAGAGCCGCGTCGTGCCGGGCCAGGCCGCACCGTGTCGTGCCGCCCTCCGCCGGGCCAGGTCGTGCCCCCTCGGGCCAGACCTTGCTCCGTGGGCCGGACCACGCCATTCATTGGTCATGTCTGACCCTCTTCCAGGTTGGACCCTCCAAAACTGTGTTGACCCGACCCGTCGGCCCACTAGGCTTAACGGGTCGGGCCTGTTTTCACTTAAATGTTAATAACTTTTAGACCACGAGTCTGATCGATGCGCCGTCTGCGACACTGGGACCTTTACGACGATTCTTTCCTTTTGATATAATCTCAGTGAGTTTTAGATGAATATGGATAACATCCAGGTTTGGAACGAGCGTATTTCCAACCTTGTGCCTGGAACGGAAAAGAAAATATTTCTCAGACTAGGCGTCCGATTAACGTGCCTTCTGCCGCATTGTGTTCCTTTTAATGAGAAGGAACGTCAGGATACATCAACTTGGGACTTCGTGACAATTGATGTGTTGACCCCTTTTCTCGAGGAGCAGACCCTCCCAGAATCGAGTGTGCTATGTGAGGGAACCCGAGAGCTGGCTGCGACTGCAACGACTACCGTATTGGAATCCTCCAGGGGTTCGGTGAGAAAGACTACCATACTGTAATCCTCCGTGGGTTCAGAGATGACGACTACCGTACTATAATCCTCTGTGGGTTCGACGGAGATGATTACTATTCTTGTATCCTATGTGGGTCTGATAGTTTGAATTCTGTTCTAGTATCCTATGTGGGTATGAAAGAGTAATAGGTCCAGTATCCTATGTGGGTCTGACAGCTTAGCTGGTCTAGTATCCTACGTGGGTCCATCATCTTAGATGAATAAGTGATTGCATGTGATCATCTTTATCCCTTTACTAAAGATGTATACAGGTGAGAGCTGAGTCAGGACATTCAATCATTATCATCGATGTGATTGACTTCTTTCTTGTGTGGACTAGGTTGTGCTTGGGCTCAAGTGTTGGAGCCAAACTCGGATTGATGACATTGGTATACATATGGGAATATACCTAAGTAGTTCTGGTTAATTATTCATTATTGTATCTTTCCTTTTTGGTATATCCTTCGTTGATTCTAGGAGACCTTCGGGGGTATCGAGGTTCCTACTCAGTATCGTTATACTCACCTCTGCATGAGAAATTCCCTCACTATGTTGTTTTGGATGCAGATGATGGAAATCTCTGATCGTGATAGAGGCTTGTGGAGCTGGATGACACCCGGAGGTGGACCACCTGGTGAGGCATACGCGGAGCGGAAGGACGGACCCTAGGTGCTGAGGAGATCATCTGTACCCACCATTCAGGTGGGATTCCCGGAGGATGACTTAGTGTTTGCTGTTTTAATTTTCTGATATGGTACTAGACATTCAGTTGTACTGTACTTTTCAGTTGGGTTTGTATTCTACCACATTCACCTTTCAGAACATACTTTATTTTCAGTATTACATTGTTCTTACTTCAGCTTGTGTACTTTTTTGTGTACCATCACTATCATAATGGAAATTCCTTCCCTTTTTATCAGGATTTACACCTTTTGTGCGAGTCGATGACCCCTAGCCTATGGAAGACGGGCATGGGGTAGTCACAGCATGGGACCCGAGGACGGTTTGTGACATGATGGGATACAATGACAAAGCATGTGTAATGAAATATGATGTAACTTGAATGAATTTTCTATTTTGCGATGATTTTTCATATTTATTATAAATTGGAATATTATAAATACTATGGTAATCATGGAAAACTAAATGTTTTTATATTGAAAATATTTTTCTATTGTTTTTTAAAAATATATTAACGTAATCAATATAATATAAAAGTGGTGAAAGGGTGATTCCTTTTATGATATGTTAATAATGATTTCATAAATATATAAAGAAAATGTAGACCTTATGATTTTTATACGAAAAACCATTAATTGGGGAATAGTTCCTTCACAAATTTTATTATATGATAGAAGGTATTGGATTTCCATTGGGTTAATAAGACCTCAAATTTTGAGGTAATTTTGGGTTCGTAATTTTTGGGGAGGAAAAATGAAATGTATGATACATCCTATGCTGATAAATATAATAATGTAATTTTTAGGATGTTTTTTACATTTTTAAACATTTATGATTTTTATATTAATATAGACTTAGAAAATGGACAACCCATAAGACGGGTGTTAACCCATCATGTCTATAAAGGCTATAGGAATTCAACCCATAACTGAAGGGTGACTTGGTTTCTTTACCTACCACTGGCATACATGGTTTCATAGTTAGAATGATCTTTGTCCTTTTAGTTCAATGACCTAAATGATTAAAAAGTTGTCTATTTTAGGAACACTTGTTTTATCCTATAGTCATTTGATGGATTGTAAAATGATATGGTGATACGTAATTAATGTTATTTTACAATGTTTTTACAATATTTGGATCCTTTCACGATTAAGTCAAAATGAATACTATGGCATTTAATTTGAGAAATATTTTATAAATTATATTTTTGAAATATATATGATTAATTACCATTTTGGTAATTTATTGAAATGATCAGTTTTTTTTAATATTATGTGATTATATAAATTATATTTTTAAATGATAATTTAGGTGTGATATATATTATTTAATTTTGAATATTAAATTCATCTAGGAATTCGATCCTATTAAATAAATTTTATTATTGGGTATATATATTTGTCTATAATAATAGGAGGTATCTTATGGATTGTAATTTTTTGAAAATTAGATGTCAATATTTTTGTATTGTAATTGAATATTAGAGATTAATGTACTATGTCGTCATATAAATGTTTAATATTTCTAGATAATTACATTAAATTAATGTATAATTTTGGGTTTTCACTATTTCATAAATATATATGGAAAAAAATTTATACTTTTAAGTATTTTTTGATTTTTAGGTGTACATTACAATAATACATTAATTGAAAATTCACATTGAATACTCATAATTCAGAGAAAATATGATGATAAAATTTTATTTTTCAGGTATATATACATGATTATGTTCAATTTCTATGTAGTAATATAATTCCAAAATAATAGGGAACATTTTCTTGACTGAAAAATATTATTTGTATAGTTTTCTTACTAAGATATCAATGTCCTTTTAAACAGTAACTTAATAACGATTTTGAGATGGTTAAAACTCTCATTATTGTGTTATCTATCACCCTCAATTAGACATTGATATTGCTTTCCCTTCTTCCACTTACTTGTTTTCCTACAAGGAATCCTAATATGTTTTATTTAAGAATTCCAACCTACATTTTTATCTAAAAATTGAAGAAACTATTTTATAGGTCAATTTTTAAGATAAAGGATTTCAAGAATGGTTTTATAAAAATTTGAAACTTTAGTTTTTTATAATGAATTCAAATTTTTATGAAATAATTTATTTTATGTTGAGATTGAATATAAAATCATCAGATCATTTAAGGGAAAAACTATGCTTGATACATTATAAGATATGTAATATTGATCACAAACAAACTACGTAATCTGATTATTTTAATGTGGCAATTACAATCTAGTTGTTAAAATCGATGATATGAAAAGTATAATAGAAAATACAAAATATATTATCTTCATAAAAATTGATAAATTGTTAATAATTTTTTTAAATATTAACTCATATTTTTAGTGAATCCATTTTACATTTCAATAACAAATTTTATTAAAAAAACATGGATTTATTTCCTTTTATTAGTGAATATTATAATTTATTCTTTTAAATTTTTGAAAATAAATTTCACAATTTAATATTAATTTTCTATAACATCATAGAATTTTTAATTTTTTTTGACATTATGGATAGTTTTTCAAAAAATATTGGGTTTTCAATGAATAGGGAAAAACACATTTTTTTTGTAAAAATATCATTTAATTTCCATTAATTAATCAATTAAATAGTTCCCATTATATTTATTATATTATTTAAATAACCTAATTATAATTTATAAATATTTAATCTTATTAAATTATATTTAATCATATATATATATATTTTATTTTAGAATAATTTTATTTCATTAAATGATTTTTTTAAACTGTTTTAATGTGCATAATGTTTATTATCATTAATTATTTAAAATAATTCTTAATGGGTAATTATTTGAATGATATGTATTTATTATATATCTCTATATATTAATTTTTTTTGTATAATATCAATAATAATTATTAATGTTAATATAAAATCATACGTTCCGTAAAAAATACACTTCTTGAAAACATCCTTCTTTATTCTATATATGGGTATTGTATAAAATATAATATTTCCTATTATATTTTCAGAATTTTGTAAATTTTATTCCATACTTTGAATAAAAATGTTCAAATTAGGTAGTTTTGTAATTTTTATTTTTTTATTCAAGAAAATGTTACCGTGGTTAAAGAATTATTTTCAACATTATAGATTTACTAATTTAACATTCTATTGTAAAAATGAAGAAACATAAAATATCTAAGAACTGAAAAATTAAATTCATTTTTATGGGCTTATTTAAAATAATACTATTTAAATAAAATAAATTATAAATACAATTAGTTAGAATTAATGTCGCCAAAATGTGATTTGTAATTCCTCAACCCCCGAAGCTAGGAGTCAATGCATTATTACAATAAATATGAATTATTACAGGGATTTAAATTTAGAAAGACTATATAGTTTAGTCATCATATAAATCCATATTACATACATAATACACATAATACATTTGGATAATAGAATAAAACATGCTACCCAATAAACTACAATAAAATCCATCATTGAAATCTTATTCAATGTTCTATTATTCATAACATGAGGAAACACATAATATTATTTAGATGAAATTCTCATCATTGGTAAGTACAACATAAGAAATAATGACTCAATATATATGTAAAGGTAAATAACTAAGTAAACTTTCAAAAAAATAACTAGATAAGCCACAAATAATGTTGCAAGTAACAGTCTAAAACACAAATCATAAATCAATAAACTAAGAATGAAGTACACCCATATGTATGTTGATTAAAAATCTCATGGTAAAAAATAATATATACTAAATGTTGAAAATTTCATTCTTATCATAGGTCACATCTCTAGAACATGAAATCTTATTATCTTCAAGACCTTTTACGAGACAGTTTAAAACAAAAAATGAAACCTATATAATTTGGACATCTTAGTTTTTAATGAGAACTTATCGATGCATCAAGGAGATATAAAATGTACAGGATACACCATTAATTTCATGTAAAAAACATTCCACATATTGAAAAATAGAAAAAAAAATTCTTTAACAAATAACTATATTGAATGAGAAATACAGATTAAACAATATTTCCACAAAAAATAATATATGTTTCAAAGTAACCATCGTATAAAAAATAGTATACTTTATTAGAAATACTAATATAAATTATATTAGAATATGGATATTATATTATGTTCACTATGAAAAATGATTACATTAAATTAAAAATTTCAGGGTAATTTAATAATAAAAAAAATCAGTATAATTAAAAACATGTGTGTAGAATAAACCTTAAACATACCAATGTGTCCCTTACCAATTAGAATCATTCAAATCATAATCACTAATAAGATATGAAATTAATTGATTATTATAATATCATCTAAATAATAGGATTTATGACATGATATATCAAAATGGGATGTAGGTTTGTTACACAAAATATCTTTGTACTGAATATGAAAATAATCTCACAGATTTACGAAGGGAGATGAAAATCCCTCACATAATCTTTTCTTTTAGTTGTGTGGTGTTTATCCTCTTGTATAGTGGTTTAAAATATAATACTATCTATTTAATAAACCAAATGAATTTTTATAATGTCATATATTAACCTATTGTAATATTTTGTTATTCATTTTTTTTACACTCTTTCATTATTTAAATGATTATTGTTGTTAATTTCTTAGTTTTTTCAAGTATGCTTTTACTTGTTATTTTTGTTCATATTTAATATAAAACGGTTTAATAATCTTAATAATTTAAACAATGAATAAATTATAATTTATATTTATTATATATATATAAGTCCATTACATTTAGGTATTATAAATTATGTGAACCTTTCATGGAGACTGTAGGTCGTACATACGCATAAACGCATCTTCAATATCATTGTGGAATTTAATGAATTAAAAATAAATGAAAAATATGTATTTTTTAATTTCCTGTATTATATTTATGTTATATATGTTTCAATTGTGTTTTATAAGAAACCATTATACATTTAATGTATGTTATGGATGGGCCATATCACTTTGAGGGGCGGTAGTCCACACTTTTTTCAAACAAAATTATTTTATTTAGAAATGATGGAAAAACTGAGTAGTGTTATAAATAAAAATTATATAATAATAAATACATTATAAATATTATATATAAATTATTTATAAATTATATATAAATAATTTTTTCCTCATTATGGCCACCATGAGAGGTGGTGATCAATGTTGTACAATCATAATTTCATGAGGCTTTAGTTCACAATACACAGAAACATTAAGTTCTTTGCCTATTAGATGTGGTTTATGTAATTTTTGGACTAAATATTATTGTAATAACATCCTTTTATTTTTTGAATACTTAATTTGATATTAAATAATATAATAATAATATTTTAGATAGTGTGTGAGGGAAAATATTTTAGAGAGCATGAGAAAATGTGTTGCCTCTTAATCAAGTAACATATTCTAGTGTATACCAAACACATCGTATTATTGATTTCAATCCAAAGGGGGACCTCTTGGTTATTGTTAGGGATTCTGGGATAGAAATTTGGAAGGGATTGGCCTAACATAATAGGATTCAGAGGTGTGTGGAATGGGTTGAGGTTGTGGCCTTTTATAGGGAAGGAAAACGACTCACTTGGTACTCTTGAAAAGAAGTTAGGTGTACATATGTAATTACATAAAAATCCATACCAAACCATAAATACTAAATAATTTAAGTTTCATGAATGTTATAGGGACATATAATGTGTCTTGGATATGTTTCTATGTTATTTTGTCCCATAACTTAGAGTTTTAGTCAATTTTATGCCTAATTACACCTTAACCATTGTAATTAATGTTTTTCACATTCATTAAAAAATTATGAAAAAAATTTAGTTTATATTAATATAATTTTTTTTAATAGAATGAATTATTTTTATTTTCAAAATTCATATCCTATAAGTGGTAAAATTAATATTAGTATTAATATTGAAGACAAACAGATTAACTTGTCTTAGTAGAAAAATGTTCCAAAGACTGTTATTTTTTAGATTAAATTTAATAGTTAACCAAATTACAATTAATTAAATTTTATTAATACATGTATAATTGATAAAATATGAATTAAAAAAATTAAATATAATTTAACATTACTAATTATTTTAATGAACTGACATTTTTAAACTAAAATGCATTTTTTTACTACTCACAAAAAATAATGAATCTTGAAAAAATATCAAAAAATCACAATAAAAAATTGTACATTATGAATTATAAAATTGAAATTATTTTATCAAATTAAATAATTATGTGTCTTAGAATTATGATTTTTACAAGTTTATCTATTAACATGGGTAAAATTAGCTTAAAATAGTATTTTATGTGTAATATTTGGTTTGTACATATACAATTACTATTATACTAGTGTAGAATTATTATTTTTTGATATTTAATATATATAAATGAACACAATAACTGTGATAAAATTAAATTTTCTATTAAAAACATGAATGAATAATATTTCATTTAAATCATGTGTTGTGTTTATTGCAATGATAGCTATAGGTATGTGTGTTAACATCTTGGGGTGCAACATTATTCCCTCTTACAAAATATTTGACCTCAAAATTTAAGGGTTAATACATTTTAAAAAATGTTGGTAGTTCATTGTCATATATTACTTTGGTTCCCATGATTCTTCTTCTGTTTTGTGATTTCTCTAGATTACCTTTACTATATGATTTGTTTTTTTCCTTAAAACATGATCTTTGGAGTCAATCATCCGAATACATTCATTGAAATATGAAAGTTCATGTTCAAAAATTATTTCATCAAATGTGAAAACATGTGTTGAGTATCTTAGGTAATTCCTTAAGGAGCATATATAAAACATATCATGATCTCTTGCGAGATTTGGAATCAATGATAATTGATTAGAAACAGATCCAACCTTTTGAATTTTCTCAATAGGTCTAATGGACCTAGGACTCAGTTTTCACTTCTTATAGAAGAAGACAATACCCTTCCCTAGAGATACCTTTAGGAAAACATGATCTCCCACTTGAAATTACAAATCCGATCTCTGGTTATCTTCATAACTATTTTTCCTATTTGATCTGTTTTGATATGTGCCAAAATATAAATCACCATTATCATCATATCTTCCAAATGGTTAGGACCTATGAGTTTCCATTCACCAACATCATCCCATGATTTATGTGAAAAAAACACTTTCAATATAATGTTTGTTATTGTGGAATTTTATTACATGAATGGAAACTTTTATTATAGGAAAAATCCACAAATGTTATGTTCTGATCCCACATAACAAGAAAATAAAGGGAACATTATCTCAGCATGTAAACCATTTTTTTAATTGTTCTTTCATATTGCCAATTATTTTTTGGATGGTAGGCAGTTCTCAAATGAAGTTTAGTGTCCAGAACCTTTTGAAGACTCTTCCATAACATTGATGTATAAAGGGGGTCTCGACTTGAGACAAGTTATTGAGGTGCTCCATGACGTCATAAAACATTATTAATGTATATCCTTGTGATTCACTGAAGAGGTATATTTTCTCTTATTACACGTAAATGTTCAAATTTGGATAGTAGATCCACAGTAACCCATATTGCATCATCCTTTATAAGAGTCTTTGGAATTTCTGGAACAAACTACAAAATAATTTTATCCCATTTACAAAATAAGTATAGGAATAGGTTATAGAACTTATTTATGAATATATATTACAGCTTTAACGTGTTTAAAAACTAGACATCATGACACATAATTCGCAATTTCAAGCTTCATGTTATCCCACAAAAAAGGTTCCATAAATTCCTTATACATATTTTTCTACCAAGGTGTATAGAAAAATTTGAGCTAGGAACATCATTCAAGAATTCAATTTTTAGCTTATGTAATTTTGGAACACATTGCCTCATTCCAAATTTAATAACACCATATTCAAAAATAAAGTCTTCTAATTTTCCATTGTTCAAGCATTTATTTTTGTTCTGAATGGCCTCATCATCAAATTGAGATTTCATTATCCTCTCTATTAAAATAGTTTTTCAATCATTTTATTAATATTTTTTTAACTTACTTATAAATTTCCTTATCCAGGTTCACTAGATCCATGAACATGACATCCTTAACAATCCTCATCTGGTTTAGAACTCTATTATCTTTCATACTCAATGTGTGCGCCATCTTATTTACTTTCTCCTGGTGGTAGTGTTTTGATCAATAATAATACTTTAATTTTTCGAGCCATCACAGTTGTCTCATGTAGATATCATTCATTGAGAATATGCATTTCAATATTTTATGATCCATGTATATCACAAATATATCCTCAAAGAGGTAATGTATCCATATTTATAAATAAAATATTATAACTTCTGACTCCTGTTCTTGGGTTTGTTAGTTCTATTCACGATTCGTCATTTTCTATGATGCATATGCCATAAAAGTTTCATTTTTCATTAATACGTAACCAAGTAACCAATTTTATACATCACTATAAATTTTAAAACCATCACTACAATAAAATAGAGTCAAAATTGGAGAATTAACCGATCTTCTTTTTAGCTCATCAAACCATTCTTCACATTATATCATGAATACAAACTTAACAACTTAACATGTAATTCTGGCAAAGGGTTTTATAATAATAAAAAATTTCTGAATGAATTGTTATTAATAACCATCAAAACTAATGAAACTATGAACATTGGTTACATTTTTCTATGTAGTCAATTATCTAACTACCTTTTTCTTTACAGGATCAACTAATATTCAATTGTTGGAGACAATATAACAAGGAAAAGAGGTTTCATGAAGCGAAAAATTGCCATTAATAAATTTCTAATATAAATTTTAACATTGATCAATATTATAGATGATCCCAATGTGATCTTAATGATCCTCATAGGGTTTTTAATACCCTATAATATCATCAATGAATACTATAACAAAATTGTCAAGATATTCCGTGAATATTTTGTTCATTGTGTCTATAAAAATAGGGGGCGTAGTAGTAAGCCTAAAGAAAATTCTTATAAACTTGTATTTTCCATGTATTCTCTGAAATGGTGTCTTCATAATTTATTCCCTCTTAAATTACAATTAGTGATACTGAGAATTAAGATCAATCATTGAAAAATATTAGACTACATGAAGTTGATGAAATAAGTCATCAATGTTAGGTAGATGATACATGATCTTTATTGTAATGGAATTGAACTCCCTATAATCAATACAAAAACTCATGGATTCATCATTATTTTTATAAAATAGGACATGGGATCCCAAAGGTGAGACACTATGGAAAATAAATCCTTTATTACCCAAATAATATAGTTGATTCATAAACACTAAAAATTCAATAGTGGTACTTCTATATAGAGTCTTTGATATAGGCCTTTTATTAGGTATTAAATCAATGATGAAATCAACCTCATGTAGTAGTGGATTTATATGTAAATTCTTTGTCAATAAATCATTGTATTCTTATATAATATGTACATCTACAATTTCTATGTTACATCCTTAATCACTATAATTTTTTTTCCCTTCCACTACAATAATTACATTTAGTGGAGCTACCGGGGAGGTGCTATAAATAAGAATCAGGTGGGGATGCTTCGACTCAAAAAATGAGGGATTATATATTATCATCAAATATAGTCAATTTTTTCCACTTGTAATTAATTTTTGAATCATATCTTAAGATTCATTGTATACTTTGGATAATATCCAAATCAGAAATAGTTATGATATCATGGGAGTACATAATTTACGTTGGTGCTTCATAATTGGGAGTAATCATCATATCTTCATTGCAATGATACTTCCCATAAAAGTTTTTACTAACACATTTAATATTAATTCAAATGTAAGTGTGTAATTTTCATGGAAAACTAAGTAGTTTTAAATTTTTTTGATGATCCATATAAAATAACACTTTGAAAAAATTTGATGATATGATTATGGTATGTGCCACCATGAATCTTGGTAATTCTCTCACTACATTTGTGATTGCATATTCTTTTTAACTTCACCTTGGACTCTTCTTTTTTAGATTCCAATTAAACAAGGGAAAATAATTTTCATAATATTCCATCTCTTATAATTATAGCTCTGGACAAAATTGATTGGCTTCTTCCCCTTTCAACCATGTTTTTGGTGACCCTTATCTCCACATTTATAGAAAAATCCATGTCACCTCAAACATTTACCAGGTTATATTTTCTCACAGTATTCACAAGGTGGGAATCTGTCAAAATTATTTTTATTCATTAAATTCACATTCTTATAATTCTTAGATAACCTATTCATTTATTGGTTTCCCATGAATATATTGACTCTAGAAAATTCCTTCCCCTTCTTGATGGAAAATAAAAATATATCTTCATATGATGAAAAATTCTATGAAACTAGTTACCTTTAACGATTTTTTAGGGACACCAAATAAGAGATTTATCTTACACTCAGTGTTCCGTATATAATCTAAAGCATACATAGATAGCCCTGTGAAGGTAGATTAATAATATTCTACAGTAGTGTATTTATTTTTCATTAAGATAAGGAAATGCCTATTTATCAAAATATTTTGGTCTTGAGGGAAGTAATTATTGAATAATATCTATATAAATTTCCAATATTCCATGCATTCAATTTATTATTCTACACTTGTATTTTGGATTAAAAACCACCATTGATTATCTCACCTTGATGACAATACACAGCAAGTGTAAGCTTTTATTTTTCACTACATTTCAATGCTATGAATATATTGTACATAGAATTAATATATTTCACACCTACAATTGGATTGGTATACCCACTTAAATATAAAGGATTTTATCGATTAAAATGAACTATATTATTAGATAACCTTTGTGGAATAAGTTTCTCTATCCAGGAAAACTTATTTTTCATAACCTAATAATGTTTCCCAAATATTTTCATGATTTTATATGTTCCAATATCAGATATATTGGTTTTCTCAAGAGAGAAATATATGCATTGTCTATGACCATTGAAACAATTCTTCCGTCCAGGATCCATTTCTAGAATGATTCATATTTTATATTATCTCATAAAATTATGAACTCTCAATAACTCTATACATGTTTTAGCATATAATATAAATTCTCGCATCATAAATCATGGAATCATACGATTCGGTTACTTTGGGGGTTTCTTTAATCTTAAATTATTTATAATGATAGGTAGAAAATTGTGAATTATCTTATGTGTGTCTTTCAGTAATGTCTACCAAAGAGTATAGTAAGGGCCATATTTGTTTACCAGGTTACCCCGATCCTTTCCCAAAACACAATGCAAATCTATTACTCATAGGTATATTTGTTCAATAACCACATCCACTTGTAGTAACCAGATAGGGATATATATTTTTGTAGATACAAACCTAACCCCAACCTTACTAGAATTATAAAATATTATTTTATAATTATCATTAGATTCAAAGTTATGGTTGTGATACTTAATATTTGTTTTTCAAATCTAGATTCCACGTTTTTTTTCAAAATTCTATTGATACAATCTATAATGCCCCGAACCCATATACCAAGAACTTGCTTATTGTAAAATTAAATTGGAATTATTACTATGAAGAAAAAATTAATGGACCTTTCAATTTAGTTGTCTTAGAATGCTTTATTACATAAACAATACCAATAATGAAGTGGGAAAATAGAATAAAACATACAACACAATAAACTGAAATAAAATCAATCCTTGATTGCGTATTCAATGTTTTATACTTTAAATCTAGGGAAAAAACATAACAAGGGTGCCATCAAATGCATAGAAAGTGTACGTATAATAGTAGTAATTATGAATCAATATATATAGAAATGTAAATATCAGAGTACACAATACATAAAAATAACTATATAAGGCATATGTTTTGTCGCAAGTGAGAAACTAAAACACAATCCATAAATGTATAAATTTATAATGAACTACATTGATAGATATTTCAATGAAAAATCTCATGGAAACTATATTTTATACCAAATGGATGAAATTTATTTTTTATTGAACATCATGTATCATGCACATGAAAACCTATTATTGTCAGGACCATTCACTATATTTTTAAAAACATTGATAGAAAACCCTTTAGTTTGGCTATATTATTTATCTCATAACAACATATACATGTGAAGAAGGGCTTTATAAAGTCTAAGATCCACCCTTAACATCTATTCCAAGGAATGACTCATATTTTTGATCAATATATCTAATATTACTAATCAAAAAACTCTATTGAATAAGAAATACAAAATTAACTATAATTTCCAAAATACACAAATAATTACCTATGTAACAAAAATATAAAAAATGAAATATGGTTTATCAAATACTAATATCCATTGTATGTGGATAGAGATAATAAATTAAATTTACAATGAAAAATAATTAAAATAATGTGATTGTTTCAAGGGATGTTAAATTTAGAAAATGATGTGAGATTAAGAACAGTTGAGGAGAATGATCTTTAAACATTCAAAGTGTCTCATTCTATATTGAAACATTTAAATCATATTTAAATGAAAGGTATGAAATTAAATGAGTCATATAATATCAAGAGAATAATAGGGTTTATGTTATAAAATATAAAAATGTTCAATAGTTGTGGAACACCAAAGATGCATTTCGTGAGAATTACTATAATCTCATAAATTTAAAAATTGAGATTAGAATCCATTACCTTATCCTAACTTTTTTATTGTGTTGTATATAGACCTATTTATAATGGTTTTGAATTGTTTGTAATGAATACCAGAAACAATTTCATGTTTATAATATCATATATTAACTTATTACAATATTTTATTTCCCCTTTTTAAATATTATTTCATTAATTTAATTGTTTTGGGTCTTAATTGCATAATATTCTCAAGTACGTTTTGACATGATATTTGTTGTTCTCATTTAATATATCATGGTATCACCATATCATGAATGTAGTTCGTTACTAAATTATCATATATATATTAAGTCTATATTTATTTAAAATATTCCATAACATTTTGAGAGAAGAAATCAAGTGCAACGTTCATGGAGATGGTAGGTCGTACTTACGAACAAACAGTACTTCCATTTCGTTGTTAAATTAAAATAATTAAAGAAAACTGATAAATATGTTTTTATAACGTTTTGTATCATATTTATTTTGTATATGTTTCATTGATATATTATATCCAACCTTTATATGTTTCATGTTTTTCATGAATGAGTCATATCACTTTGAGTGGGCGATATTCCACACATCCTAAAACAAAATTATTGTATTTACACATGATGGAAGATTAAAGTTATGTTATAAATAGAAAATAAATAATCCTAAATTACATAAAGATTTAATATATATTATATGTAAATTTATAGATCATTATAATAGACACCATGAGAGGTTGTAGGGAATGTTGAACACTCATCATTTCCTGAGGCAGTAGTTCAATGTACACAGAAACAATATGTTAATTACCCATTAGATGGAGGTTTGTGAAATTGTACATTGAAATATTGATATAAAAACATCATAGTATTTTTTAATACCTTATTTTACATTGAATCACTGAATAATAATATAATAGTGAGTTGACAAGTGAAATGAAACTAGAGAGCTTGAGAGAAAGCGTTACATCATTATCAGGGAACATCTTTTGTTGTATACAAAAAGCCTAATTGGATTTCGTTATGACCAATGGGAGGATTCTAGGTCATGTGTAGGGATGTTGGGATACAATTTTGGAATGTATTGGAAAACCATTAGGGGACTGAGATGTGTGAGGAATGGGTATAGGTTTTGGCCTTTTATAGGAAAGTAAAAGAGCCCACTTGGAATTTTAGAAAAGATGTTTGGTGTACATAAGTCATTAGATAAATAATGTAATAAAAAACAGAAAAAATAAATAAGTAAAGAATCATTTCCAATATATGTATATCCATTGGGTGTTGGAGAATTTTATTGGTTAATTTGTCCCTTAAAATGATGGTTTTAATCTATTTTATGTCTAATTACACATAAATAATTTAAAATAATTTTAATCACATTTAATAAAAATTTTGGATACAAATTTAGTTGATATTATTAGAAACAAAATATAATATTTATTATAATAGTTCATTTTATATTTTAAAAAATCAAATGATAGAAGACGAATAATTAGGATTAATGATAATCTCACAGACAGACAGATTAACTAGTTTAAGTAGAAAACAGATCAAAATATTATTATGTTTTTATAAAAAAATTTAATGATAATATTATAATAATGAAATATTTTTTTTAATATATGTAAAATTGATCCTGTTTTACTCTAAAACTTATTAATAATATATTTTATAATTTATAATTATTTAAAATAAAATGTAGTTTGTAACTTAAACACATCAATTTTCACTATTCACTAAAAAATTATGTTTATCTGAAAAATCACAAAAATTCCCACAAAGGTAATTTGGAAATTATGAATGAAAAAAATGAAGTTTATTTTACCAAATTAAAATAATAAGTGTGTCAACATTATGATTAAATATAGGATCTTCATTAAAAGAATTTAAAGTTATCCAAAAAATTTCGTATTTTATGTGAGTATTAGGTTTGTTCATAACCTATGCCTATTAGATGAATGAAAAATTACATATTGGATATATAATATAGATAAATGAACTCTAAAAATGATATATAATTTAAATAAATATGAAAAACACGAGTAAGTAATATTTCATTTAAATCGGGTTGTCTGTGTATTGCATTCATATCTAAAGGTAAATATGTTAAAGCATTGGGGTTCTAAAAGGTTGAAATTAAATATAATATAATCATTATTTATTCACATAAAACCACCCCTTCTTGAGTACAAACACAACTCCTCACATCCTCTATTTCTCCTAAAGATAATATAGGATATTAAAATATCAAAATCCCTTATACTCCTCATACTCTAAAAATTCAAGTTATTCTTGTCTCACCCAATGAGCAATTCCATTTTATTTAAATTATCCCTCAAGGATGTGATATATTCAATTTGTGAATTTCACAAAACACCTCTTTTAATTACTTTTTTCTCATAAATTGATATGACATTATTCTACCATAAAATCATAATAACTCATATATCATGTATATATTTGAAATTTTATCTTGATAATTGAATATCATACTCCCATTCATTTTCTCACATCATATTTAATGAAATTAAACCATTTTCTAGATTATGGTGGTTAACTATCTCCATATATATTGAATTTTTTCCACTAACCCCATCAGGGATAGTCATAAAATTATTTTTAAGTTTGAATGATAATTTTTTAAGTATATCAAAAACTATTAAATATTCTTGATGTATTATATATATGAAATATTTAATTAAATGAAACTTGTTGGTGATTTTCATAAAAACTACAGAACAAAACAAAACACTTGTAATTAATATTTATTTACAAATATTTCATCTTGTGAAAGGAAAAAATTATATATTATACAAATTATACTTATATATTTTTAGTAAGACTATTTCATTCAAAATATGGACTTTTTTCACATTTTACAAGAAAACCAATAATTATACTCAACTCAATAGACGAAGAAACATTGAAAAGAATGCACCTGGAATGAATATTTATAACACATTGAGAAGTACATCAATGAAATTAATAATATTATAATTAACAAAATATACATGTAAATGTTATTTGATTGTATATTTAGAAATAAAATTTAATTGTCTTAAAAATTTATATAATGTGACTAACATATAGACACATGGTAATAGAACCATTAAATAAAAATCAACATTTTAAATGTTTAATGATATAATTCAAAAATATGAACCACTAATTTCCATGTTATTAAAGTTAATATATTGAATAAATTTATATAAAAAATCATTAAAAATTTATTATTTATATATATTTAATTCAAAATGATATCTTTTTATCTCTTTTATGTATTGTAATTATTAAACATATTTCCATTATTTGGGTTAATTTGCTACTTCATAAATTATGTCAAGCAATGATTATGCGTGAAATTTATTTAGATTATATTATGTTTTATTTATACCTTTTTATGTTTATTTATAGTGGATACACACAATTGATTCATTTTCATAATACTAAGTCAATGATATATAATTTTTATATGGTATTCCATAAAAAACTCCAGGAAAATGTTAATTATAAAAAATTTCAATGGAATGTTTTTTACATGTATGTAATTAACATAATATATAGGATATTTGTAACCCAAATAATTTAAAATTTAATTTACATGTTTATATGGTAACTTTCATTAAAAAAAATTCCATTGTATGTGTAATGTTTATCAAAATAATTTATTTCAAAATGAATGGTTTATTTTATTTAGTGATTATTATATGATGAAATATTTCAGAATATTTAATGATTTTTAAGTTCATTAAAATTATTTATGATGACACATTGTTCCATTATAAACCAATGATAATAGGTTACATAATAAAACAAGGACACACATACAGTTTATTATACAATTATGTATGGTTCATGGATAATCTATGGATGGGTGGTTATGTTATAACCTCCAATGAATTGGGTAATATAAAGATAGGGGATGGATATATTCATTAATCAATTTGTAAGAGTGATATGAAAATAATTTCCACTGTATCGTAATTTACTATTAGGTTTCTTATTATGAGTTTTCATAAAGATAATAATATTTTGAAAATTTATGATAATCATATTTTTTAAAAGTATGAATAATTGTTTACGATAAAAGCATATTTTTTATAAATTTTTTATGGTTTTTTATTGGTGTAATGTTTTCTTCTAATTAATATAACTTATTTTTATATTGTTCTCATCCATTGTTCGAAAATATTTTTCCTATGGTTTAACCATTTTTAGGAACAACTATGTGATCAATGGGAAAATTCTGAATATTTTATATGAAGAGATGTCATGTTTTTATAAAATCTAATTAATAAAAGAAATGAGTACAGAGTAGAAGAGTCAATTGGGAATATAAGGATTTATCGTGATTCAATTATTCTTAATTATATATAACTACAAACTTAAAGGATATTTGGGATTTTAATAGTGTAAATTATAGTTTCAATTAATTAAAATATTTGATATTTAGATGAGGTCCTTACATATAAGTCATTATAGATGTGGTCATTAAAAAATTGATATGTTAATTGGAAGTAAAAATTATATGAAAATCTTCACAAACATTTTAACTAAGCAGTTACTATATTGGAATTTTTTCACTACTTAGATGAATGATATTTTTTGTTGGAGATGTAGAATTAATATTTTGTAAGAATGGAATGTTTTAACCAAATCCGACATATTCTAGATATATAGTGGCATAACTATATAAGTTTTAACATAATAAATTCATAGGACTAGAAGATATTATTTAATAGTTATATTTTCATATATATTGAAAATTATAAAATAAATAAATATTTAAGGATTCTTCTGAATTGGTTATTTTTATCTGTTGATAATGAGTATCTAAATTATAATTTCATAATTTATGATATGAAACAATTGATGAATATAATTAGGAATCCACTGATCAATTTTTTTTGATATAAAATTACTATATAAAATAAATAACAAACTCAATGACTAAGTAGATTATAAATAAAAAATAACCTTTAAGAGAGAGAGAGATATATATATATATATTTTAGGAAATTTAAGAAGAAAATATTCATCTATAGTTGGTATACATAGTACAAAAATAAAATAGGATGGTAAAATGGGTTTTTTATAATATATATTTTGAATAAAGAGTTATTTTTAAAGAATTTATTATAAGTATTGTATCCAAAATACTATGAAATTATTATTTATGATTATTGGAATATGAAGATGTGTAATATATTTTTATACATATTGAATAACATCACAATAAATTGAGTTCATTATATCTCAATAAATTCAGTTATTCATATCATGAACACCATTTTCAATGTTGTGAGTAGAGAGATTGGTATCTAGAGTAACCCATATATAATAATGATAGATACATAAGCCCCTTTATATGAAGTATGGCTTTTTGTCTATGTGACTATTGGTCCAAAACTTTATTGATAATAGAAATTATTAAAGTAAAACACAAGAATAAAAGCCCATAAATGTAACTATTTTAGTTATAAAAAGTAAAACTTATATTTTTCAAATGATTTTTATGGTTGTCAAATTTAATTTTATATTGGTTATGATAATAATGTAACAATTTAAAACAAAATATAAAAAAATTGGTCCAATATATAGAATAAGTAATTGTTTTTAATGAAAATAAAAATTCCATCCACTCTCTCCTAGAATTAGTGAGACTGTTGTGCAGAAACACAATATAAAATAAATTGACCATAATTTTCCAAAAAATATTCCTAAGCAATAATAATTTTAGTATGAAATATTATTAATAATGGAAATAAATCTATTTACATTTTATTTAGCATCATTTTATTGTGTTTTTGATTATATAAATTGTATACATATTGACAACTATGAGGTAACCATACTATAATTTTCATCCATTTAACCATAATGATGTGATTATTTTTTAATTATTTATGTAGATATAATATTTTTTAATAGGTTGATCATTAATATATAAAAAATTATAGAAAATTATATTATAGTGTATGTATTTTAAAATTATGATATGTGCATTTCTTAGTATTAGATGTTATAGAAATTAAATTGTATAATTTGTAAAATAAATACAAAATATTTTTTAATAAATTAGGGAATTACATATTTGTATAGTATATATACTTATTTAGTTTCCACAAAAATTGTTTTCTATATAAACTTTTCTATTAAGTGGCATAATATTTTTTGTTGTGAAAGAGAGACTATTTCACTTAATGAAATAGATTCCAATATAAAATTAGAAAAGAGATTTAATCTTCAACTCAAAGAATTTATTAAAATTATGATATTTGATCTAATTAATTGTGTATTTAATTATAATATTATTTTCTCATATTATTCATGAATTAAATTTCCCATTATCATTAAATTATTAATTATTTGTTGTTGGTGTAAAAATATTTTGATCAAACATTTTATATTTATATATAATATCATTTAATGACCTAAATTTTGGTATGTATTAAAATTTGATGGCATGTAAATAATTTTTTCACTGTAATAAAATCTTATATATGATTATTATACATTATGGAAGAAATTAATATATTGGATATATGGATTGTATTTCCCGCATTTAATATCATCAATATCCATTTAAAGCATTGAATGTCCAAAAAAATTTAAAAAAAATTAAAAATGATAATTTATCATCCTTTAGAAAGAATCTAGAGAATGGAAGTCTATGTTTTTCAGGTATGTGACATCATTAGCCAATATAACCCAATTTTAAAATAATTATATATTATATGGTAAGAGAATATTCTCTTGAAATATTCTACTAATGTATCAAATATAGATTTTTCCTATATCCATTTAGAAGAATAAGGATATGTGTCCTAGTGGACTATATAATATATGTAGAGATAAAATATGTCAATTTGGTGATATTATATATCCTAATGTGATTCATATTAATCAAATGTAAATATGTTAAAGATAAAACTACCACAAAAGTTGAGAACAAAATCATCTAAACTTACAAAAATATATGTTTGATTAATATAAAATTAAATAGTGTGTCACAACCCCCTCCCCACAATATGTACCCCTACTGGGCTGGCAATGTGTAAAGGGAGATGATGACCCTCGAGTCCCACCTCTAGTAGGTCCTGGTATGGAGACTAGCACTGAGGGTCTAATAACACACAAAATGGTAGGAATTACCCTCTAAGAGAACACATGCGGAAGAGAGATATAAGATAGACACCAACCAACTCTATCTCATACATCAATATAAATAAAACCCCATATACAAATACGTAATGTCATGAAAAACTACTACAAATGGAAGGGGGAAACAGCAAGTACCCAAAAGAATGTTAAACAGTAGCAACCACAGGCCTGTACAGCTCATGCAACAGAAAGCTAGTAGAAACCATCTTCATCTCCATCCTTCTCCAAGTGACCTGAAAAACAGTTTATATATACGTAGGGTGAGTATAACAATATACTCATTAGGATCCTCCCTGAAGCCTCTCGTGGAAAAGTAAATAAAGCATGCTAAAGCATAATGAACCACAAGGGATACTAACTCATCATCTAAATAGGTGTAATATGTTCCCAGCCTCACCATGGTTACTCTCACCAAGTTATGCATACAAGAGTATATAATATAACAAATATTATCAATGGTACCCCACTAATACTTCCCCACTAGATTTTCGCATTGCCCCAACATTTCACGTCCTAAGAATATCTCTCCAAAAAGGCTTGACCAAAGACACCTGGGTGAAGCACCATAATATGAAACACATGCAAAAAAACCACCATGTCCACAAAACAAAGTAACTACGTAGTTTTTGAGAGCCACAATAGCTCGCTTAATGGGTATCATATATCGGGTATTATACCTCAATCATTACAGCCCATACACCGAGTAAGGATCCTCAAGCCATCACAGCCTATACATGTTACAACTATAATAGTCCATATGATACTATCTCCAGAATATATGTTTGTGAATAACCACAAGCCATTACAACCCTCTACACACATATAAGGGGAAAACTAACCATTGTGCCTACCTGCACAAGTATCTACCATGAGATGAGAGCGGGGCCAAAGGGGGTAGTCAGGCATCCATCCTCCCTCATGAATATTAGGCAAGACACCCCCTTGGGCTCAAAATCCCCGATGTGTAAGTTTCCCATACTGATAGGGTGGAGTAGCATAAAGAAACACCAAAAGTATAGAATATTATATAGCTCCCAACCACACTATGGGCATAACCTAGTATTAGAATCAACTGCAGCTAAAATCTCTCAGACTCTCAGCGACAACTTCTAAGACTAGGGATCATATATGCACACAACAATTTAAAAAGAATTATTTCTTTACATCATTACCTTTTTATCAGTTCCAATTTATGTTAAATAATTCTTTAAACATTAATTAAACATTTATATTTCAACATTAAATTTCATTAACATCACACCCAAAGTCCACTTCTCCTTTAAAATTACAACCTCATCATTATGTTCCAGTAAACTCCAACCTTATGGGTTAACATTATTTATTCGATTATTCATTTCATAATTACATTCCCATATTCCCAGGCATTCTAGAAATACTATCAATGCAACTAATCACAACGGGGGCCAACATGTTTAGTAGATGAACTACATGTAGGATCTTTCCTGCCAATGGAAAGAGCGTAGACCCATCTTCCATTGAGTAGTTAAACATGAAAAGAACGTGGTATACCCCATTCAAATTTACCCCTTTATGAATAAGGTCATGTAAGACCATCTTCCTTGAGTAGTGGGGAAAATTAAATCATATAATAAACCAATAAGAATCATTAATCATCCAACAATCATTTTTGTAACACCCCAGGTAAATAAAGAATATGTCATCTTTATATTTATCCATATTTGTGAATTAAATATTAATATTACTTTAAATGGGATGCTATGCTCGATGGCGTACCCAATACGCAACAACGAGTTTCTTGGGAATCTTACATTGCACTCTAATAATAAAATAATATTATTTTAAATGGTAGTTAACACCTAGCCTTTGTAATGGGGGGAATGAATAGAAATAACTACAAAATTATTATATATGTTTGCCAAATATTTGTACTCTTTACAATAAATGATACAAGATTAAAAATGCAAATGAATCCAGTTTTTAAGCATAAACATTCTAATATTCTTTAAAAGGTTGATTAACCGCCTTTTAATGGAGAACCCCTTTTAAATCAACTCATTGACAATTTTATAAGCTCTAGTTTTGAAAATAAACATATTATTTATGTTTGGGACATTGAAATTTACCTTGGGTTAATTTTTGGTATTTTTCTGACAATGTTCATTTTTCAATGAATAGTGAAAAATGTTGTATTTTAATTCAAAACCTCTTTTTAATCTAATTTATTTTTATTATTAGATTATCTTTTGAATTGGTTTTAAAGTGAAATTAGAATACATTTTTACCATTTAATCCAATAGTGGTTGTTGGAATTAATTTCACTTTGAAATCGGACTTAAACTAGTGTCAATCTTTTGATACATTTTGTTTCATAAAAACGCACTATTTGTTTTGACAGCGGGAATTAATTATTAAATTAATTAATGCAACTTATATGTTTTGAATTTTTTAAAATAGACATCATTTTTGAATTCGGAATATCAGATATAGCTAAGGGTGAATTTTTTGGTAATTTTCTGAGAAACTTCAATTTTTGATGAATAGTGAAACCACTAAGTGGTACTTATAAAAACTGATTTTCCATTTAAATGAAAATTTTCCACCTTTGTGTTTTTAATTTCAAAAATCTAACATACATGGTTTTCATTAAGAAGTAAAATGTGGTTCAATGGGATTAAAATATTTTTTGGTAAATAGTAACTTATTATGTTGTTAATCGCGATTAGAGGTAATTAGTGTAGTTTAAGGTTAGAATCATGTTTTAGTAAACTGAAATGACCTAGACACATGTCCTACCCTAATTGGATGTGTCATGGACGACCAAGAAAATCCGTGGGTCAACTTGGGGACCCCATGAAGCCACTTTGGTTGGAAGATGACATAAATTCCTTTTTATTTAATGTTAATGTAAAAATGACACACACATGATATGTTTTACTAAAACAATTTTTACTTGGGGTTATAAAAGTCCGATTTTTGACTATAAATATGAATTAGAAATATAGATATATTTATTACATCATGATATTTTTTTATAATTTTTATAAATTAAATAAATTAAATTATTTATGACATCATGATGATGCAGTGATGACCTCATTATTTAACGATTTAAATAAAATGGAAAGATAATGTAACATCCAAGACCTACACAAGTCCAAAACCTATTGGATGGGTGGATTTTGAACCCTTATCACCTTATCCTCGAAAAAAATCAATGTGGGACCATTAAAATCCTAATATCATTCTAAAATAAAGTAACATTTCCTTACTTTCCAAGAGTGCCCCTCCTCTCCTCTTATAAAAGGCCCCCACCTCTACCTCCTTACCCACACTCCCAAAGCCTTTGGCTCGGCCAACCCCTACCCATTTTGTCTTTCCACATCCCTCTATAACTCCTTGAAGCCTCACTTTGGGCAGAAGTCTTCCCAAGGAATCATTTTATCTCAAACCAAAGGGAGTTACCCGATTTTAAGGTAATGTCTTCACTTGAGTACATTTGTATTATTTTGCCTCTCCAACCCCCTAAACTATTTTTATTAATTTATTTTCTAACAATTCCAGTATATTAAATATACTAGGATGTTTTTATAAGATGTATTAGAGCTACACTTACACACACCTACATCTAATGGTTAAAGAACATACTGTTTCCGTGGATGGCGAATTTCTGCCTCACGAAACGATGATTGTTCAACACTCATATAACACCTTCAAAGGTGGCCATTAAGATGTCACTATATTTAAATATGTTATATAATATGTTTATATTTTACTTAATCTTCTGTATTTTTCATTTTTGGCTTACCTTTATGGCTTCCATTATTGGTATACACGATATCTTCATTTTAGGAAGTGCAGACAACCGCCCCCTCAAAATGATGTGATTCGTTAATGCCATATGTGGAACGTATAAAGGATGGATTTAAAGTTATTATATATGATTTTATAATGGAATTATAATATAACTCTATATCATTATTATTTATTTCCATTAATGCATGAGATAGAAATGAAAGTAGCGTTCAAGCGTACGTACGACTTACCGTCTCCATGAACGGTGCATTTCATTTCTTATCCCCAAATGTAATGTACTATTATAAGTACAAGTATATAATGGTTATATATGATGAATGATACATCTAAATTATGAATATAATTCTGGAATTAAAATATACTTACCTCTCATTTAGTTTTAATTCCATTAATAAGACAATGAAATGAAACTAGCGTTCATGCGTACGTACGGCTTACCGTCTCCATGAACGGTGCATGTCATTTCATACCTCTAAATGATTATGTGATATTATAAACACATGTATATTATAGATATATATGATATATATGATATCCAAATCAGGAATTTCATTCTGAATATAAAGAACCTTTGACCACACGAATAACATGTAATTGTAAGAAGTCCACTTTCGACTTAAGAACCAAATATCGACAAAACAAACATTATTAACTTAAATGATTACATAATGTTTATAACATGGAAATAAGTGATATAAAAGGAATAATGAACTTGAAAAAGGTTCTTAATCAAAAATAAATTAACTATAGTTTATTATTCACGACGTTAAAGAACGATCGAGTCAAGTCGGACCCGAGGTAAGGGATCCTACTCCTCTCTTTCTTTTTAAGTACGCTCTTTTATGTCATTCCTTTTAAGCTCATATTTATTGTGATTGGGATGTTCTTTTATATTACATATACTTTAATTTTTATGTTCATATTATGAGAGAACCTATTCTCTCTCATCAATCCATTTTGGATGTTTTGAGTGGCGCCGTTAGGCTGCCGAATTTTCGTAAGAGATCTAACCTCTCTTTTTTTTTTTAAGTACTCTCCTTTATGTCACTTATTTTAAGCTCCTCTTTGTTATTTTGGGGGATGTTATTTTATATTACTCATACTTTACTTTTTATTTTCATATTATGGGAGACCTTATTTGATCTTATCAATCCATTTTTGTAAGTTTTATGTGGCGCCATTAGGCTGCCGAGTTTTCGTAAGGGATTTTTCATCTCACATTTATTCATGTGAGATTTATGCTACATTTGCCACAATTTACTTTGAGTGGTTCATGTAATTCCCATTATTTTACTCATTGTGTAATATACTCTCATTTATGAGTATTTACATCAATGTTGTATTGTCCTTCTTTCACGGGGTGCATGTCTCGAAAGATACCCATGTCGGTAAGGGAACCTTTCACCCTCCTCTTTTTAAAAGACTTATTTTGTTGGGTCTTTCAATTCACATATTGTTATGTTGGGATATGTTCACATATATCCTTATTGATGTAAATTTTATGTGATGAGATACCTTTTTCTATCTCTCATCAACTCTTTTTCTGAATTTTGAAGTGACGCCATTAAGCTGTCAAATTTTTGCAAGGGAACTTTTTAACCCAAATTTGATTATTTGGGATAAACTTGTACTCCTTGAATATGTCATTCTATGAATATGTGTGAATAACCTCTGATTGTTTTACACTTAATATACACTCTTATTTGGTGTATTCGTTTGTCACACAAAATTATGCAATTGATTTATCCTTAATCCAAGGATACCGTCTTTGTAAGGGACTTCGACTCAATATCCTTTCATTGAGGCATATTTCGTTTTATACACAACTTTCTTTTATACGGTGTATAAACCCCTTTGAATTTTACTTTTATACAAAAGGAATATTTTTCTACGAAGCGTTTTACAAAATGACAAAAAGGAATGTTTCTTTTAATGTACATGGTGACAATGACCTTTTCCGCCGCCATGCGTATTATTTGGTATTTCGCATCCTGAACAAGCCGTAATGTTTTTTTTTAAAATGAAATAAATACCATATACTCTATAATGTATTTTGGTATTGAAAATGGTTTTTTATAATGGATTTGTTATGTCAATATATTTATGTGATATATTGTGATCGGAATGTGGAAATGTTTTCTTTCCATTGTGTTTATTTTATGTCTTATGATTTTATAATGGTACTTCGACATTTGATGGGTGGTTACGTGATAAACCATATGACGGGTGGTGCCGTGAATACCCGGATGGGTGGTTACGTTATAACCTCTAATTAATTAGGTATGGAAGTCGGTCGTATGGCTATTCCATTACGTATGTACGGAAGTTGGCCGAATGGCTATTCCATTAAGTGATATGTGTGGAAGTAGACCTTATGGTTATTACACTTAAGTATGTTTACGTCCCAAGTTACCTTTATATGTTATGTGATCTATATATGGGTTTTATGGTAATCTTTTGGTTACATAAGGGTAAGTATGGAACGTTTATTCAGAAAAGTGTTTTTTACTACTTCAAGAAGGTGAAAAGTATTACTTTGATAAAGTATACATGGTTTAGTTGTTGTTTTGAAAAACTAATAGTTTTCATTCTTTGTGTATTCCTTACTGAGCTTTTTTGCTCATCCCAAGTTTTTGAAATGTTTTTCACATGACTTAACGTGGAATAGGGTCAAGGAAGGGATCAAGGTAAATTCATGCTACCTAAAACATGGAAATAGACATGTTTCTTTTTAAGAGTTTTTATTTTATGAAAACTTAGTAGAAGTTTCTACTTTGTAATCTTTTGAGATGTAATAGTTATGTCCTAATTCTCTAAAACTCTAAACTTGAAAAGATCTTCAATGTAAATTATTCATTTAATTAAACATTAAGTAAGGATTAAGGTTGGGGCCTTATAGTTGGCATTAGAGGTCGGTTTAGATAAATTTAGAGGTTAGGGTATTCATTAAGCATAAGTGACATTACCATAATGGTTAGGATTTCAGAAAGAGTCATAGTTTTTAGATAAAGTGAATGAGTAAGTATTTATTCCTCATTAGTAATTGATGGTTCTGTTGATATACTCACACTGACATTTCTATTTTTAGTGAATGGATGGATCTATCAGGAACCAAAGAGACAACAGGTTTGAAGGAAACTGTGGTGGTTCTCTGATTGAGATACTAGATAAAATGGAGGATTCAATGAGGACACTCGTGGTTGTTCTAAACCAACTATCAAGGAGTCATGATCAACCACTTGAACCTTGGTACGTTCTGTAATGCATCATGTACGAGATGACCAATCGATGTGGATGTTCAAGTAATAATTATAATGGTAACCATTAGAGATTATATGATCCTTACTTTTGAGGTAATTATAGGTTACACTATGATATGATGGAAAATGAAATGCATGAGATAAAATTGAGGTTAAAATATGTTATGATTTTTTTGAAGATTTTATCTCCTTTTGGGGAATGTTTTAATATTTATATAGTTTTGGAAAAAGGACAACACGCAGACCTTGTGACAACCCGTCGCGTTAGACAAAGCTGCAGGAATCGAACCCACAACCAAAGTGCAACTGGAATTTATCGCCTACCACAGGACTATGTGAAGTCCCTGGTTAGTTTGACAGATTCTTTTTAGTTAGATGATTTTAGGAATCAAGAGTAAGATTATTTTGGGTTATCTATGGAAATGATTAACCTATCATGGAGGATATGTGATTAGGTTAATTACTTTTCAATATGAGAATTTAAGAGCAACTGATGTTATTTAGAGATAAAAGTTAATTTGTACCTTGGAAGACTTTGTGATTAAATCCATCAAATATTTGGGTTTCAATCTTAGTTTGGTTTACTATGAAGAATTTTATGGACAAATTGTTTATCGTATGGTAATTGTTGAACTTTGGGTTTTTTTGGACAAATTTTGGAGATTAAGCATCGATTTTCTATTTAAAGGGTTATCCTTTTCTTGATTATCTGATCCTGTACTAACCTTTTTGGTTTTGGTTAAAGCCTAAATACATGGGAAGTATATAGTTCTCTTTGGTGGATTAGGTGATTCTCTAGAATTTGATTATAGTACTCTTAATATGAACAAGTCTTCCTAAATACTCGTCTTTTGGAGAAAATATGAGTTTGTGTAAGGAATCTAAAAAAAGTTGAAAGTCAACATAATAAGTGATTATGTTTCCTTATGAATAAATTCCTCAATAAAAAGTAACTTAAAACAAAAATGTTTTCTATTAAATTTTCCTACTATCGAATCGAATACCGTTTAACCCATCACAAGTTTGTGATTTTCTTATGGTTAACTTTCTCCTAAACATGTTTTCTATCACTCTCCATCAGAACATGACCCCTTGTTTTTTTCACCATGTCCATATTTTCATACTTGGAATCCTAGTATGGGTTATCTCGAGTGTCCTTTGTAATTATCTTTCTTTATTTTAAAGTTATTGTTTTACCGACTCTTGTTCCGATATGGGACTTTCTAGGATGTTTCCGAGCCCAATTTTAAAATTGCGAGGACGCAATTCCCAAATGGGGGGAAGGATTTAACACCCCAGGTAAATAAAGAATATGAAATCTTTATATTTTTCCATATTTTTGAATAAAATATTAATATTACTTTAAAGGGGAGGCTATGCTCGATGGCATACCCAATACGCAACAACATGTTTCTTGGGAATCTTACGTTGCACTCTAATAATAAAATAATATTATTTTAAATGGTAGTTAACGCCTAGCCTTTGTAAAGGCGGTAATGAACAGAACTAACTACAAAATGATTATATATGTTTGTCAAATATTTTTACTCTTTACAATAAATGTTGTAGGATTAAAAATGAAAATGAATCCAGTTTTTAAGAGTAAACATTCTAATATTCGTTAAAAGGTCGATTAACCGCCTTTTGATGGAGAACCCCTTTTAAATCCACTTTTTGACAATTTTATATGATCTATTTTTCAAAATAAACATATTATTTATGTTTGGGACATTGAAATTTACCTTGGGTTAATTTTTGGTATTTTTCTGACAATGTTCATTTTTCAATGAATAGTGAAAAATGTTGTATTTTAATTCAAAACCACTTTTTCATCTAATTTGTTTTTATGATTAGATTATCTTTTGAATTTGTTTTAAAGTGAAATTAGAATATATTTTTACCATTTAATCCAATTGTGGTCATTGGAATTAATTTCACTTTGAAATCGGACTTAAACTAGTGTCAATCTTCTGATACATTTTGTTTCATAAAAACACGCTATTTGTTTTGACAGCTGGAATTAATTATTAAATTAATTAATGCAACTTATATGTTTTGAATTTTGTAAAATAGACTTCATTTTTGAATTCGGAATATTAGATATAGCTTAGGGTGAATTTTTGGTAATTTTCTGAGAAACATCAATTTTTGATGAATAGTTAAACCACTAAGTGGTACTTATAAAAACTGATTTTCCATTTAAATGAAAATTTTCCACCTTTGTGTTTTGAATTTCAAAAATCCGACATACATGGTTGTCATTAAGAAGTAAAATGTGGTTCAATGGGATTAAAATAATTTTTGGTGAATAGTAACTTATTATGTTGTTAATCACGATTAGAGGTAATTAGTGTAGTTTAAGGTACGAATAATGTTTTAATAAAATGAAATGTCCAAGACTCATGTTCTACCCTCATTGGATGTGTCATGGAAGACCAAGACAATCCATGGGTCAACTTGGGGACCCCATGGAGCCACTTTGGTTGGAAAATGACATAAATACCTTTTTATTTAATGTTAAAGAAAAAATGACACACACATGATATGTTTTACTAAAACAATTTTTACATGTGGTTATAAAAGTCAGATTTTTTACTATAAATATTAATTAGAAATATAAAAAGATTTCCTACATCATGATAATTTTTTTATAATTTTTAGATATCATATAAATTAAATTATTTATGACATCATGATGATGCAGTGATGACCTCATTATATAACGATTTAAATAAAATGGAAATATAATGTATAATACAAGACCTAAACATGTCCAAAACCTATTATATGGGTGGATTTAGAACCCCTATCACCTTATCCTCGAAACCCATCAATTTGGGACCATTAAAATCCGAAACGCATTCTAAAATAAAGTAACATTTCCTTACTTTCCAAGAGTGCCCCTCCTCTACTCTTATAAAAGGCCCCCACCTCTACCTCCTTACCCACACTCCCAAAGCCTTTGGCTCGTCCAACCACTTCCCATTTTGTCTCCCCAATTCCCTCTCTAACTCCTTGAAGCCTCACTTTGGGCATAAGTCTTCCCAAGGAATCCTTTTAGCTCAAACCAAAGGGAGTTACCCGATTTTAAGGTAATGTCTTCACTTGAGTCCTTTTGTTTTATTTTTCCTCTTCAACCCCCTAAACTCTTTTTATTCGTTTATTTTGTAACAAATATAGTATCTAAAATATACTAGGATGTTGTTATAATAATTATTCGAGCTACACTTACACACACCTACATTTAATGGTTAAAGAACATACTGTTTCCGTGGATGGTGAATTTCTGCCTCACGAAACGATGAATGTTCAACACTCATATAACACCTTCAAAGGTGGCCATTAAGATGTCACTATATTTATATATGATATATGATATTTTTATGTTTTACTTAAGCTTCTGTATTTTTCATTTTTGTCTTACCTTTATGGCTTCCATTATGGGTATATGCGATATCTTCATTTTAGGAAGTGCGGACTACCGCCCCCTCAAAGTGATGTGATTCGTTAATGCCATATGTGGGATGTATAAAGGATGGATTTAAAGTTATTATATATTATGATATACTGGAATTATAATATACCTATATATCATTATTATTTCTTTACATTAATTTCTGATATAGAAATGAAAGTAGCGTTCATGCGTACGTACGACTTACCGTCTCCATGAACGGTGCATTTCATTTCTTATCCCCAAATGTAATGTACTATTATAAGTACATGTATATAATGGATATATATGATGAATGATACATAAAAATGATGAATATAATTCTGGAATTAAAATATACATACCTCTCATTTATTTTTAATTCCATTAATATGACAAAGAAATGAAACAAGCGTTCATGCGTATGTACAACTTACCGTCTCCATGAACGGTGCATTTCATTTCTTACCTCTAAATGATTATGTGATATTATAAACACATGTATATTCTATATATATATGATATATATGATATCCAAATCATGAATGTCATTCTATATATAAAGAACATTTGACCACATGAACAACATGTAATTGTAAGAAGTCCACTTTCGAGTTAAGAACCAAATATCGACAAAACAAACATTATTAACTTAAATGATTACATAATGTTTATAACATGGCAATAAGTGATCTAAAAGGAATAATGAACTTGAAAAATGTTCTTAAGAAAAAATAAATTAACTCAAGTTTATTATTCAGGACGTTAAAGAACGATCGAGTTAAGTCGGACCCAAGGTAAGGGATCCTACTCCTCTCTTTCTTTTTAAGTACGCTCTATTATGTCATTCCTTTTAAGCTCATATTTCTTGTGATTGGGATGTTCTTTTGTATTACTTATACTGTAATTTTTATGATCATATGATGAGAGACCCTATTCTCTCTCATCAATCCATTTTGGACGTTTTGAGTGGTGCCGTTAGGCTGCCGAATTTTCGTAAGAGATCTAACCTCTCTCTTTTTTTAAGTACTCTCCTTTATGTCACTTATTTTATGCTCCTCTTTGTTATGTTGGGGGATGTTATTTTATATTTATCATACTTTACTTTTTATGTTCATATTATGGGAGACCCTATTTGATCTTATCAATCCATTTTTGTATGTTTTATGTGGCGTCGTTAGGCTGCCGAGTTTTCGTAAGGGATTTTTCATCTCACATTTATTCCCATGAGATTTATGCTACATTTGACACAATTTCCTTTGAGTGGTGTATGTACTGCCCATTATTTTACTCATTGTGTAAGATAATCTCATTTATGAGTATTTACATCAATGTTGTATTGTCCTTCTTTCACGGGGTGCATGTCTCTAAAGATGCCCATGTCGTTAAGGGAACCTTTCAACCTCCTCTTTTTAAAAGACTTATTTTTTTGGGTATTTTAATTCACATATTGTTATGTTGGGATATGTTCTCATATATCCTTATTGTTGTAAATTTTATGTGATGAGATACCTTTTTTTATCTCTCATCAACTCTTTTTCTGAATTTTGAAGTGACGCCGTTAGGCAGTCAAATTTTTTCAAGGGAACTTTTTAACCCAAATTTGATTCTTTGGGATAAACTTGTACTCCTTGAATATGTAGTTCTATGAATATGTGTGAATAACCTCTGATTGTTTTACACTTAATATCCACTTATATTTGGTGTATTCATTTGTCACACATAATTATACAATTGATTTATCCTTAAACCAACGATACCATCTTTATATGGGACTTCGTCTCAATCTCCTTTAATTGAGGCATATTTCGTTTTAGACACAACTTTCTTTTATACGGTGTATAAACCCCATTGACTTTTAATTTTATACAAAATGAATATTTTTCTACGAAGCATTTTACAAAATGACAAAAAGTAATGTTTCTTTTAACGTATGCGGTGACAATGACCTTTTCTGCCACCGCGAGTATTATTTGGTCTTTGGCTACCTGAACAAGCCGTAATGTTTTTTTTAATGAAATAAATACCATATACTCTTTTATATATTTTGGTATTGAAAATGGGTTTTTATAATGGATTTGTTATATCAATATATTTATGTGATATATTGTGATCGGAATGTGGAAATGTTTTCTTTCCATTGTGTTTATTTTATGTATTATGATTTTATAATGGTACTTGGACATTCGATGGGTGGTTACGTGATAAACCATATGACGGGTGGTGCCGTGAATACCAGGACAGGTGGTTACGTTATAACCTCCAATGCATTGGGTATGGAAGTCGGTCATATGGCTATTCCATTAAGTATGTATGGAAGTTGGCCGAATGTCTATTCCATTAAGTGATATGTGTGGAAGTCGACCTTATGGTTATTCCACTTAAGTATGTTTATGTCCCAAGTTACCTTTATATGTTATGTGATCTTTATATGGGTTTTATGGTAATATTTTGGTTACAGACGGGTAAGTAATGAACTTTTATTCAGCGTAGAGTTTTTACTACTTTGAAAAGGTGAAAAGTATTACTTTGATAATGTATACATGGTTTAATTGTTGTTTTGAAAAACTAAAAGTTTTCATTCTTTGTGTATCCCTTACTGAGCTTTTTTGCTCATCCCAAGTTTTTGAAATGATTGTCACTGGACTTAAAGTGGAATAGGGTCAAGGATGGGATTAAGGGAAAGTCATGCTACCTAAAACATGTAACTAGACATGTTTCTTTTTAAGAGTTTTTATTTTATTGAAACTTAGTAGAAGTTTCTACTTTGTAATCTTTTGAGATGTAATAGTTATGTCCTAATTCTATAAAACTCTAAACCTGAAAAGATCCTCAATTTGAATTATTCATTTAATTCAATATTAAGTATCGATTAAGGTTGGGACCTTATAATTTTTATCCCGCTCCTTCATTCCTATTGTCCTCCATGACACCCACATGCATTGACCGATGCATCTCGCCACTTTAGGCGTCATCTACTACCAGAACCAAATAGTCCTTCATTCCCCCACATATCACAACATCCATCCATGCTAACATCACCACACAAGCAGCATGAAAATAAACATCTTAAAAATTGGGCTCTTTCCCCTTTAACAATTAAGAGGGTAACTCAGACCCCTTCAAGGAATTATCAAACTATCAGTTCATTAATCAATCTTGATTTAACCAATATATTATTCATAGGGTCCAAATTTAGGAAACATTATCAGAAAGCTATCACAAATAATTAAACATTATTACTATGCCAATTTTATTAAAATCAAATTACAAAAAGGAGAACCAGATTCATTTACCTGCCTCTTTATCTTTTATCCAAACTATTATCAATTTATTGCGGTTTCAGTTCATTTCCAATTTCCATCAAGAACGAATAACTAAAAAAATCTATAACAGATATCTCTCTATCTATAAAAACAAGAGGCAATAACATATGATTTATATCAAATTATTTATCTGGTTCAAATATTTAATATGTCAATTCCATTTTCGTCTAGTCGGATAAAACTTGCCAACAATATAGTTGAACGTAAAAGAAGAGATAAGTAACAAATTACCTACATCAAATGGGTCATGAAATTATTTATATGAGAACAGTCCATAGAATGGATTACGATCGCCTCCTCTCGTGACAACTTCACCCACCCACGGATTCCACGTTAAAACCGCACCAACCAAACCCCATGAAAAATCCATTTGAAGCTTGGAGATCAGATTCTATAATAAGGAAAGGAAAAAACAAGAGATGATGAACCCAAAAAGAATGAAGATAAATCATACCTTATTTTAATGAATGATCGACCCTTACATCTTTCACCAATGTAGGGGGAGCGCATGCAATAGGAAGAACGTCGAGGAAACTAGTCCATGGGTAAAAGTTTTATCTCTAGATTCCTAAGGGAAGGAAGAAAATGTTTGAGCTTCTTGCACAAGAGAACAAGGATGAATAACTACGGAGGAAGATATATTATCCCTTCTCAAGATTTAGTGGAGCGATGGCTTAAGATAGGCTTGATTTCCCATTAAAAGTTGATCTCATTAAACCAGGCGGGTTGACCATGTAATAACATCACGATCCATAGGAATAATTAATATAGGAGTTATGGCCTTTGAATTGGAATATAGTCCTTAAAAACATCGCTTTAAATGCATTTACTTTAATGTAAATATTAAGGGGTGAAACTATAGGAAGCTGGAAAAACTATTCATTAGCCTCATTATTGAAACCTCGCTGTTAGAACCTCACAGTTCTGGAAACACTGTTCATTATCCTCACCGTTAAAAGCTCACTGTTGGAACCTCATTGTTCTGCGAACATAGTTCATTACCCTCATCATTGAAACTTCACCATTAGAACCTCACCATTCTAGAAACATTGTTCATGAACCTCACTGTTGGAACCTCACCGTTCTGGAAACAATGTTCATGAACCTCATTGTTGGAACCTCATCACTGGAACATCACCATTCTGGAAACACTATTCCATAAACACACCGTTGAAACCTCACTGTTGTGATCTCAACATTCTAGAAATAGTGTTCATGAACTTCTCCTTTGGAGCCTCACCATTCGGGAAACAGTATTCACAAAATTCAAAATTTGGCAATGGAAAGAAATGGTCACAGTTGGAAGGTCACCATTGGAACCTCACCATTGGATTGTTTATTTTACGGTTACCGATGAAACTATTCATTTAAGGTTACCATTATACTATTCACATATATTCAAGGATGTCATTTTCACATCAGGTCACCGTTTCACTGTTAACAACTATCTACCGTTGGAAGTGTACACTTAAGGTTACTGATGAACTGTTCAAAACTATCTACTGTTGGAACTGTTCATTGAAGTGAAAATTTGGAAAATATTTGGGATACGTCACCATGACTTCCTGGAACACCTCAAACACCATCTTTTCACAAGCGAATGGAAAAGGGTGTTCTGGACTATTACATCAGATACCTCTTAAAATATTCACATCCTTGAGAATTCCAAACCCCCTAATGGGAAAAATATGAAACGAGTCCGAACAACCATCCATCAAGACACCTCTCAAAAGAGAGGAGGCCACAAGAAACAACAAAAGAAAACCATATTATAAGCATTAAATGTATAACCAAAATGGGACATAGTTACATGGAAAGAGTTAAACATCCAACAACTTTGGGTATTGAGCACGTATCTATGACTCACTTTTCCATGTACTCTCCTCCATTCCACCATGACACCACTAGACACAAACCAAGGAGATATAATTCCCACACAACACCTTCTCTTGGCGGTCTTGGATCTCGACAGGTTGCTCCCCAAAGGTCTTATCATCATTAACATCTATCTATCCCCAATCGACGATGTGAGAGTCATCATAAAGATAACGGCGGAGCTGTGATACATGGAAAACATCAAGTATCTGACTCATCTGCGGGGGAAGTTCTACTCGATATTCCAAATCTCCAACATGTTCTAACACCTCAAAATTCCCAACAAACCGGGGATAAATCAAACTCCCACAACTAAACTTTAACTGCCCATGATGGGGAGTCACCTTCCAAAACTCATGAACCATATTTATTGTATTATACACTAGATCTTGTCCGAGAATTACTGACTCTCCGACCCAGTCCAGCACAGTGTAGAATGGCATGGTTAGCCATAAAAGGCTTCGAATGGTGTGATACCGATGTTGGAGTGAAAACTATTAATGTAAGTGAACTCCAACAAGGGTATGTGCCTTATCCACAAGCCTCCATAATCAAGAACAGAAGACCGTATCATGTCATCAAGAGTCTGGATGGTTTGTTATGTCTGACCATCCGTTTGAGGATAAAAAGCAGTGCTATGGAAAAGCTAAGAACCGAAATCTTGCTGGAGACCTCTCCACACACTAGAAGTAATGCGAGGATATCGATTAGAAATGATCGTCCTTGGGACACTGTGAAGTCTCACTACCTCTTCTAGATACTTCCATGAAGAACATCCACTGATCTCGACTCGTTGATTTCTATAAAAAAGGATTATTATGTTAAGGGATCCACTACCACACAAATAGCATTATTTCATCCAGGAGATCGAGGTAAACCAGTAACAAAGTCCATTGAAATATCCTCTAACTTCCACTGAGGAATCTCTAATGGCTGGAGCAAACCACCAGGGGCGCAGTGCTTAGCCTGGACCTTCTAGAATACTACACATCAATGCACAAACTCTACAACTACGCACTTCATCCCAGGCCACCAATAAAAATTCTTCAAGGCTAGGTACATCTTTGTCATGCCACGATGCACTGCTAAAAGATAACTAAATAACACTCTGGGAACCGACTTGCGCATCCTCAATGGAACAAAAAGCATTCCGTGATACAACACTCAGTTTTTTTCATCCTCTAACCAACCATCAATGGCCTCACCACAATCAGCTCTATCTCTCCAGACCATCACCTCAAGATCCCCTAACTAGGACTCTTCCACCTGATTCACCTGATAAGATTTCACCATCATATGAAAAAGACAACCTATTCACCCATCTTCTCCCATGTCATGATGTAATGCTGACATGTCACGAACCAGGCTGGGTCGCCATCTGATCTGGGGCCCGACCCGGTCCTCGACATGGCATGAAGGGCATTACCGATCCCCACAGGCTGCCACAAGTGCTCGGGTATCATCAGTAAAAATTGGGAATGGTTTACCTGAAATACAAGATAGAAAGACAACTAACAATATAAATAAAATGAAACTGGAAACCGAAAACCAAACATGCCTTTAAACTAGAAACAAATTTAGAGGTTTAAAGCTTGAACCAACATAAAAAAATTGACATCAAAAGAAATAAAACTAAAACTCAAACTTCCAAGAAATAAGAGAGGCGGAAAATCCACATGCCAGAATACCAACCTGCACGATATGACCATCAACGACCAGAACCGCCATCACTGAGCATGATGTCACAACCTGGAATACAGAAGAAACAATGTCTACATTCACCCAAAGGTGTATATAGGGTGTGATCCAAAAGCCCAGTTGGGCGTCACCCAATAAAAATGTTCCATGTATAATCCTTAAAATGCAAATACATTTTTAGGCTAAATAAATTAAAGGACACCAAAGCTTAAAAAACATTAAAGAAACAATTTCTATAAGGAAAGAACTTTTATGGAAAATAACTTAAATAAAAGAAAACACCCATGCATAAAAGAAAAGAACAATCCTTCACAAAAACCCAAATGTTTCACCATATTCCAATGGTGGGTGTATAGTAGTCTAGGATCACCAAAAGTGGGAGAGGCCCCAAAGGTACTAGAAAAAGGAATGGGACCCTAGAACCTCATATCTTGATGAACATTATAGGAACCATAACAAAATACGTTCTCGTGCATGATCCACTAGACATGGCAACACATCCATAACCTAGTGTTCTCTGATCATCATCCAAACTTTATTTAGTGTTGTAAGCGTCAGTCCAACTAAGTGAAACTGGGCCGGAGCCACTCTCATATCTCTAGAACGCTAGTCTAGTCCACCCACCTAATACCGATGCTTCCCCTTTTGTGCTCAAGATACTCCAATTTCACATTTTCATGTTGAACTCAGACAAAAAAACAAACAAGGTGTAACATAAACCCATCTCCACACTTACACACACACCGATAGCAATTTGAAGATGTACGCATGGAAAAAGACTTTACCCAACTGAATTAAAACAATTTCTGCATTGCTAATAATTCTTTATTAAAAACAAATTTAATTTTTATCAATAATAATTTTATTAAATCATATTAAATTCTTGGTAACCAAATTATTTAAAATGAAACATAACACATCTTAACACAGAAAACCAACTCAACCCTCTTTCATGACCAGACACACCCAACGCCGCATCAAGAACACAAATTTCACAAATTTCATCAACTAATAACCCAACTGCACCGTTAAAAACACATTTTACCGACAAAAAAACACACAAAATTTTTTTTATGCAAACCAGAAGATAAAACATGACTCTAAACAACAAAGATGCACTCAAAATTCCTTTTTTGAAAAAAAACTCATACGAACGCTACACCAAAACATAAACTGCGCACCTTGTGCATTTCCACAAAAGAAAATGAAAACTTTATAAAAACTCCAGAACACAAACATTTCACATTGCACATATGAAAAGGCTAACTACACATGCTGTAAAACACTAACAATTGAAGAAAAGTATGATTTTAGCCAATGAATGCACCCACCCATATAAACACACTACAAGCCAAATATTAAAAAATGAAAAACATCATGAAAACCAAATTCTTACCCAAAGTAATTAATCAAAGAACATTGGAAATTAACTAATCTATTAAATTTATTCATTAAGTAATGTTTAATTGTGGAACCAACAACCTCGAACCAATAAGATTTTGTAAATACGGTGTGAAATCCATCATCACCGAAAGAGATGATCAAAATCCCCCTTTTCATACCAATCACACCACATAATATAACTAAATAATACATTCGTACATCTAAACAGACATATTAAATTAACCATGTGATGTTGAGGCATCGAAACACCTACCTTGGTGTTGAATTTTACCGAATCTTGTGCGGACCTTCATCCTCACCTAATACGCACCACGAAAAACTCAAATCAGACAATAAAACACAAATTGGACCCAAAATAACATCAAATACAAAACAAAAACCACATAATCCTGAAACTGGTAATCTCCCAAAGGAAGAATGAACCAAACTGAGAAAAACGCACCTGCGGTAGGGATATAGGGGGATGTATGAGCATGTTGGAGAGGTGCAGAGGCACGTCGCGCTTGGAAAAACCATCTGAGCAGGGTTACACCCACAAAGTGGAGGATACCCCGGCTACTAGGGGTGCCGCAACCAAATGAGCAGTGGCCTGAGGCACTGCACAAGGTGGGGAGGTCGGCTGATAGTTGCGGTCACCAGAGGGGGCACCAGAGGGAAGGTCAGGCTAGATGGACAGGGGGGTGGTGTGTACGGACTGTCGGGGAAAGCAGGGTGTGAGGGTCAAAAGGGGGGAGGGTCGGATATCCAGCAGTGTGAAGTGGTGTTGAGTGGCCGGTGCGGGCTGGCTAGTCTATGAGGTCGCTGGAAGAGGAGGCACCGACAGGGGTCAGGAGAGGCGGCAGAGAAGCGCGCAAAGGGAGGGAAGGAAAGTGGAGTCAGGCATTGGAGCTTGGTCGCCAGAGGGGGGTGCAGGGCGCAGGAGTTGAGCAGCGTTGGAGGAGTGCGGGGCGCCGAAGGTGAGGTTTCGACCCGGGAGGGGAGCGGCGTGAGTAGAGCCGAGGTAGGGAGGGGAAGCCTTCGACGAGGGAAAAAATGAAATGGGGGAGGGGAGTCTGGGAAATAATGCAGTGGTACGATGGGAGGAGAAGTCAGCGAGGGAGGTCTCCAGTGGGGGATCGTGCGGCGGTGCGAGCCTGGATCAGGGATGCAACCGTTTGTGGAAAGGAGAAGAACGAATGAGGAAGGGGGATACGGGATCCAGGGGAAGCATCAACCCGAAAAACAATAAACCCTACAACACTGTGGAAAAAATATAATATAAATAAAACCAAAATAAAACCAATAATAAAAAAACTAAAATTAGAATAATAATGTTAATAGTGGTAATCGTAATAATAATATCATTAAAATATTAATAATATTGGTCTTGTTACCATTAAAACAATCAATTTTTTTCACTCATCATTTTTTTGTTTCTTTATTAATTCATTTTATTTCATCAATTTATCATTGAGTAGACGTTTGGAGAACCAGAAGAGGCCGTGCAGTGATCAAGGTGAGGTTGTGCGGCTTCGACACCGATGCGCTGAACGCTGCCATGGCCAAACCACAAATTAAAAAAAATAACCCAAAAACATAATTCATGATTCATCTCGAACTACCCAGCACCAATAAAATTTGATAAATTAAATAAAATTGAAAAAGACGGGTGTGAAAATTCTCCCCACCATAAAGCATTCCTTCCCCAGAAAGCCACAACTAAGGCTGATACCCCAAGTATCAAACGACACCCCTTATGGTTCAAAGGGGATCCCCACAAACAATAAGCGAGAAAGGAAAAACACATCGTGCTCAGAAAAAGGATGACTTATAGGCATCTTCAAGAAACCCGTAAAACACTTTTCGGTAAGTGTCACACACCACAGAGCGCTAGAACACCTCCAGTTGATTTTTTAAAGAAAAAAACTCTCGCACCCACGGAAACCATCTTCAAAAACCAAAACATCACAAGCACCATTGATCTAAGTCCACATCGATTGACTGGAATGAACAAACGAGACCAAACACGTCCAAAGAGAACTCTTATCACAAATCACCAACTCATATTTAGAAACTGAACTAAATGGTCACCATGGGGATGCCGAGGGGCTCCCCACCATTATAAATTTACCAATATCTGTGATGAGACTGAAATAATGTCAAGAGGAGGCCCGGACAGACTCCCACCATTATGAATAATGGCCAACCCAAATCACTCCAATGACTTTTGAGCGAGACCCGACGTCGGTCTCCCCACTATTATATCAAACAGAAGATACAAAAACTTGAATTTTTTTTCCGATGGTGACCATGCACCCCACCACAAGGTGCAGGGAGGGTCGGCCCCAACTACCAGACATCAAAACCATAAACGGATACAGACTAACATCTTCAAATCCCTGGATGAGAATTATTCAAATTTGAGAAATATTTTCCTAATAGACTCCCATAAGGACCACTAAAGCGATTTCATCCAGTGGGGCGCAACCCCCAATACTTTAAGGAAACGAGAAGAACATCCCTCCACATGGTCACGGAAACCATATTCAACCAGATGGATCACTCAGAGAGGAACCAAAGAAACAATTTAAACTGTCTCTACTTTCAACACCGATGAGAGGACAAAGTTGGGGTCCCATACACTCTCTAGGTTCCTGACCACGCTCCAGCTTCACTCTGAGGCCTATGGCTGGAGCCTAGATGTTTGAAGCATCTCTTGCCTCACAGTCAGGTGTTGAAGACTCCCGAACAGAGCTTCACCTTTTGGTGACACATGCAGCCACAATGAAACCGATGCATCACCAGCAATCACAATACATTATGACATCCAAATGATCATACACGGAATATTCACCAACACGAGATCTTAAATGGTGCATACGCATCACACTTTGTCACACTGAATGAGAACACGACACCACAAATATTCACCGAGCACAATCATTACCATCAAGAGAAACATTACGCTGAGAACAACTTTAAACCACGTCTTGAACAACACGTGATTCCTGCAAACGACCATAGAAGCCTCATACAACTAGGTCTTCCAAACTAGTAGCCTAACAAAAACCTTTTCATAAACGAAACAAATTAAAGACCAGAGGTCATTTAGAACAATAGACTGCAACAACAAATTAAGTATTCCTCCACATTTTCCCCACTGGAGTCTCCTTTACCACTTCTAAACAATTGTTGACTATCAAAGGGACCTCACGCTGCAAGATGTCACCCAAACATTACCATTGCGGTCGATAAACAAACTACAAGCCTTTAAAGACATTGGTCAACAGCAATAACTCTGAACCTCCTTCATCCATCCTCGCTGAAATTATGTTCAGCGCTTCCAGTGGGACCCTTCAAACACGACAATGTCAAACATCATACTCGATGAGTCAGACACTCAAAAGAAAAAAAACTCCCTTCAACTCCCATTGCATTTGGCATCCTGCTGTGAGAGGATCCACTTAGTTGTAAAAAGGAGAGGTGGGTTCAATTCTATAATTCAAGAAGATATTCTTCTACTCAACTAGAGGGTCGGCCAACGACGATTTTCCTGTGGCCTCACTTCAATAACATGTCAACGCTTTATGGGGGCATACACTAGTCAAGAAAGAAAACCATGGACCCAACCGAACTGGTCCAATGGTCAAGACATCCCACAAGCGAACACCAAACGTGTAGGGGGAACCACTACAAGGGATCCCTGATTTATTCTTGAAAATAATTTACTAACCACAAACTAGAAAACCAACATAATAATAAGAATTCAAACTCGGGACACAAATTAGTCAAAAATGATTCTCAGCTCAAAAAGCATCACATCCAACCTTTCAAAAATACTAAAACAAACCACACAATCATCATTTATTAAAACACCAAATTTTTATTTAACAATACATTTTGAAAATAATCCAACCTAATGGGTTTCACAAGCACCAATGGTTTCCCATGAGCCTCGCACATGCATGTTGTCATGCCGCACTGCCATCCACCTCATATATTTCCAGGAAATCACCTGCTCATGCCATTAACCATTTTCTTTTTACATATACATTCTTGCATGTGGTTTCCCATGAGAACACCAACAATCAAAACCAAACCTTGCAATTTTTCAAAACCAAAACATCCAACCCACACGTTTCAAACCTCACACACCATTAAATTTTTTAAGCACTTAATTTGAAAACATTTTCCAAGACCAAATCATTTTTACATAAAAACAAAATTTCCACAAATCCAAAACAAAGAGATGAGAAATGACACAGGAGAAAACTTGTGTCAGCGGGTGATTGGAATGTATGGTTGGCGACCATACGCCAGTCACGCCACCGCCACAGAGGGTATTCTAGGATAACGTCCCCAGCTCCACATGGCTTGCCAGACCCTTCGAGCTCACTGGGACCACTGACCCTACTCCCTTTTCATTTCCCATAATCATGATTAATCGCAAAGACTAAAAAGTCATACAAACCTCAACTAACATTGGTAACTCGAGTCCCTCCATGAGATGTGATGGCCAGGAACCTTACTCGTAGACAGGACGTTGAGTTCCGAAAACCTTAACTCTAGTATACCACGACTATATCCCAAAAGATCACGACCCAAGAGAGCAAACATGCTCCTCTGATACCATTTTTGTCACGAACCAGGCCGGGTCGCCATCCGACCCGGCACTAGAACCCGTCTGCGACATGGCCCGAAGGGTGTTCTCAATCCCCACTGGCTGGCACAAGTGCCCATGTATCATAAGTAACAAGTGGGAACCGTTTAACCGAAATAAAAGATAGAAAGACAAATAAAAATATAAACAATCAGAAACTGGAAAAAGACAACCAAACATGCCTTTAAAATAGAACCAAATTTAGAGGTTTACAACTGGAACCAACATAAAAAAATTAAATGACATCAAAAGAACTAAAACTCTAACTCAAACCTCTAAGCAATAAGAGAGGCGCAACATCCACATGCCACAATACCAACCTGAATGAGAAGACCATCAATGACCAGAACCACCATCACTAAGCACGATGTTATAACCTGAAATAAAAAAGAAACAAAGTCTACAAACACACAAAGGTTTATGTAGGGTGTGAGAAAAAAGCCATGTATGACGTCATCCAATAAAGTGGTTCCACATATAAACATTGAATAGAAAATACATTTGAAGGATAAATAAATGAAAGGGCACCAATGCATAAACAACTTTAAAGAAACCGTTTCTGTGAGGGATGCAGTTTTAAAGAAAACAACATAAATAAAAGAAATCACCATTGCATAAAAGAAAAGCTCAAACATTCACAAAAACCCAAAAGCTGCGCCGTATGCCAACGGTGGGTGTATAGTAGTCCAGGAGCACCAAAAGTGGGAGAGACCCTAAAGGTAGTAGAAAAAGGAATGATACCCTAGAACCTTGCGTCTCGGTGAATAGTATTGGAATCAAAACAAAATACGTTCTCGTGCATGAGACACTAGGCACTGAAACACATCCATAACATAGTGGTTTTCGATCATCATCCAAAGATTTTTTATTATTGTAAGCATCAATCCAGCTAAGTGAAAATGGGCCAAAGCCACTCCCGTATCACTAGCACGCTAGTCTAGTCCAGCCACCTAACACCCAGGATTCCCCTTTTGTGCTCAAGATGTTCCAATTTCACATTATCATTTTGAACTCAGAAAAAAAAAACAAGGTGTAACATAAACCCAACACCACTCTTCCAAACACACCAAAATCCATTTCACAAAGTACACACAACAAAAGACTTTACCCAAATCAATTAAATCAATTTCTGCATTGCTAATAATTATTTATTAAAAACACATTAAATTTTAATCGTTATTAATTTTATTAAATCATATTAAATTCTTGGTAAACAAATTGTATTAAAAGAAATATAACAAGACTATACACAAAAAAAACAACTCAACCCTCTTTCAGGACCAGACACACCCAATGCCACATCAAGAACACAAATTTCACAAATTTCATCAATTAATAACCCAATCGCACTGTTAAAAACACATTTTACTGATTAAAAAAACACTAGAAATTTTATTAAGAAAACTTGAAGATAAAACATGACTCTAATCACCAAAGATGAACTAAAATTCCCTTTTTGAACAAACGCATATGAATGCTACACCAAAACATAAACTGCGCACTTTACGCATTTCTAGAAAAGCAAACACAAACTTTATAAAAGCTCCAGAACAGAAACATTGCACTTTGCAAAAATGAAAATGCTAATTTCACATGCTGTAAAACACTAACAATTGACTAAAAGTAAGATTTCATCCATTGAATGCACCCACCCTTATAATCATAGTACCAGAAAAATATTAACAGATGAAAAACTTCATGAAAACCAAATTCTCACCCAAAATAATTATTCAAAGAGAATCAGAGAATAACTAAGCTAGAAAATTAATTCATTATGTAATGTTTAAACACGAAACCACCTAACTCAAACCAAGGAGCTTCCTCAAATATAGTGCGAAGTCCATCATCACCCAAAGACATGTTCAAAATCCCCCTTTTCAGACCAAACACACAACATAATCAATCCAAAGAATACATTAGTACATCTAAATAGACATATTAAATTAACCAAATGATGTTGAAGCATCGAAACACCTACCTCGATGTTGAATTTTCCTGAATATTGTGCGGACCTTCATCCGCACCTAACACGCACCACAAAAAAACTCAAAGAAGACCCTAAAACAGGAATTGGACGGAAAATAAAATCTAATCCAAATCAAAAACCCTATAATCCCTAACCATGTAATCTCCCAATGGAAGAACCAACCAAAAAGAGTAAAACACACATGCGGTAGGGATATAAGGGGATACCCGAGCACGTTGGAGAGGTGCGGAGGCATGTCACGCTTGGCAAATCCATCCGAGCAGTGTTACACCAGCAAAGAGGAGGTGACGCCGGCTACTAGGGGAGCCACGACCAAAGGAGAAGCGGCATGAGGTGCTGCACGAGGTGGGGAGGTTGGAGGACAATGGCGGTCACCGGAGGGGGCACCGGCGGGGAGGTTGTGCTAGCTGGACAAGGGGGGGTTTCCCGCACGGACTGTTGGGAAAAGAAGGGTGTGAGTGAAAAGGGGGAGGAGGGTCAGATATCTAGTGGCGCGAATGGGTGAGGGGCGGCCAGTGCGGGCTAGCTGGCCAATGAGGTCACCAGAAGTGGCGGCACCGACAGGTGTCTGGTGATGCGGTGGAGAAGCGCGTAATGGGAGGGAAGGCGGGTGGAGTCAGGCGGTGGATCATGGTCGCTGTAGGGGGGTGCAGGGCACCGGAGGAGTGTGAGGCACCATAGGGGAGGTTTCGGCAAGGGAGGGGAGCGACACGAGTAGAACCGAGGTAGGGAAGGGAAGCCTTTGACGGGGGAAAATGAAATGGGGGAGGGGAGTCTGGGGAATAATGCAGCGACACGAAAGGAAGGAGAATCCGATGAGGGAGGTCTCCGGTAGGGGTTCATGCGGCGGAGCGAGCCTAGAGCAGTGGTGCGACGGTTTGTGGAAATGAGAAGAAAGAATGAGGAAGGGGCTATGGGATCCAGGGGTAGGAGCATCCTGAAAAAATAGAAAGAAACCCTACATCGCTGATGGAAATACAATAAAATATAATATAATATAAATAAAACCAAAATAAAACCAATAATAAAAATACTAAAATTAGAATAATAATTGTAATAGTGATAATCAAAATAATAATATCCTTAAAATATTAACAATATTGGTATTATTTTCATTAAAACAATCCATTTTTTTCAGTCGTCGTTTTTATTTTGTTTCATTATTAATTCAATATATTTAATTGATTTATCATCGAGCAGATGTGCGGAGAACTGGACGAGGCCGTGCGGTGATCCAAGTGAGGTCACGTAGTTTCGACACCGAAGCGCTGAAAGATATCAAGGCCAAACCACATGTTTAAAAAAAAGAACCCAAAAACATAAGTTGGGATTCAACCAAAACTAACTGACACCAATAAAAAATGATAAATTAAATAAAATTGAAAAAGAGGGATGTGACATGACAGTTCTTCCATTACTCTCTAGGAGTCACCATATTCACGCACTGCATCACTTCGTGACTCTTGACACAGCGCATTAGCTATGACATTTCCCATTCTAGGTGTATATGATATTTCAAAGTCATATTCTTGTAAGAACTTCATCATCTGATTTTGTTGCAAGTACAAGTCATGCTGGGAGAAAACATACCTCAAACTCGTATGATCGTTGAAAAACACAAAGCGCTCACTAATGAGGTAATGTCTCCACAACATTAGAGTAAATCACTAATAATTACAACTTAAGAACATGGGTGACATAGTTATGTTCATGGGGACACAACTATCGAGACCCATAAGAAACAACTGATCTCTACTGCATCAGAACACAACCTTACCCCAAATGTGAAGCATCACAGAAAACATCAAACTAATCCCCCTCTGTTGGGAGACAAACAACTAGATAACTTACTAACTTATTCATTAGATACTCGAAAGCATACTGACACTAATTAGTCCATATGAATTCCTGATACATGAGTGTTAAAGTATCATAGGAGTAAAACTTGTGAAAAACTGGCTACAAACCTCCTGTAGTATCCTGCGAGACCACGAAAACTTCAAACCTGTCACACTGTATTTGGGGATTCCAAAGACACAACTACTTCTATCTTCTATGGATCCACAGCTACTCCCTGTTGGGACACAACATACCCTAAAAACAGACTACTCGAGCCCAAAACAGACACTTCCCCAACTTCCCAAACAACTGATGTTGACAAAGAACTCTAAAAATGACGTGTAGATGCTCTGCACACTCCTCCTCAAATGTAGAGTACCCAAGGATGTCATCAATTAAACCCACCATGAACATGTCTAGGAACTCACGGAACACAGCGTTCATCAATCCCATGATCACAACTGGAGTATTCATCACACCGAAGGACATTACAACAAACTCATAATGCTTATGATGACAATGGTGAGAAGTCTTCTAGATATCCTAATCTTTCACACGCATCTGATGATTTCCTGACCTCAAGTCTATCTTTGAGAACTAGCTTTCACACTTAATTTTATCGAATAAATCATCAATACATGGAAGAGTATAGTGATTATTCACTGTTACTTTGTTTAAGAGATGATAATCGACACACAACCGCAAACTACAGTTAGCCTTCTTCATGAACAAAACTGCTGCACCCTTGGGTGACACACTTGGCCAAACAAAACTGCACTGTAACATACCATCAAGTTAAAAATTTATATCTCATTACTCACAAGTGGAAATCTTATATGGGGACATAGAGATAGGAGATGCTCCTAGTTGTATCATGATCCCAAAATAAATTTATCATCGAGGGGGTAATGCAATAACCTCATCATGAATGTTATCAGGGTACTCTTCAACCACCATAGGAAATGCCAACTACTGAACCTTTTAAGAACACAAAATCATCTCATCCATAATCTATGATAAGGATGAAACACACCTATGACCCATCCGAGGGTCTTGCTCCCCAACTAACACCATCGGCTCTCCATCCGCATCAAAAAACACAACCTGACTCCTAAAGAAATCCACTATAGCATACACAGAATACACCCAATCCATGATGAGTATGAAATCATATGGATTCATTCATAAACATAGGAAATATCCCCGAGATAGGTGCTTCCCCAACACTAGCTAACAGTTTTTACATACATCTAACAAGTCAGCTCAACCTCCAACTAGCGTAATCAACCCCAAGGGAACTGGAAGCCTCTCCAACCCATGTCCCAAAGCATGAACAGGGGTAGGTGATATGAAGGACTGTGTCACTCCTAAAACAAACAAGGTATACACCAATGTAGACAACAAGCAATGAGTACATCGAATGATGTCTGGATCGACTAGAGATGGAAACGATAGAGCATGAAGGTGACCACAACCTCCTCCACAGCCTCTCTGACCCATATGTAAACCACCACCACGGCTGCGCTCTACTATCTGAGGAAGGGGACCATCACAGATCTATACTCTACCTACCCCATCTACCCTCTATTGATCTAATGCTGGTGAAACCTACTTCTTCATCCTCGGCTAGAACTACTCAAAAAGGTCGGGCAGTCCCTCTGATGATGACCTCGAACACCATAAGAAAAAATGTTCCTGAACCCTTGGAATAGGCCCAAGAGTTGAATCCTCTAGATAAATGAGATGTGAAGGGCTGGAACCTACCCCTTGAAAAACGAAAACTCTTCTACCCTGAAAAACGAGATCCCCAGACCACAGCTATGCATCATGATGAATTATGATGACTCACCTCTCATGATGATCCGGTTCTGGACAAAGTCCTCTCGACAACCTCTTCCATTTAAAACACCTCAAGATATGTCTTCTGCATAAATGGGGTGACCTAGCACTAGATCTATGGATGCATATCCTTCTTGAAATTCCTCAAACTGGCCTCTTCATCGGGAAATAGGTCTAAAGAATGTCGTAAAAGGTTCTTAAAACAGATTCCACACTCTTGCATACTGGAGATCCCATGTAGAAGGATATGAAACTCTTGGTGAATGTATGACTTCATGGTCGAATATAAAAACTGAACTCTAAACTTGTCTCGGAACTCCTCCCATGAGATCACTGACACCTCACGATCCCCAAGGAACAATAACCACCACGGCCTCATTTCTCCATGAAGCATCATCTTAACAAAGGACAAAAAATGCTCTTTCTGAGCATAGATCGAATTGAAGCTGATATAGACCTTCTCTAACCAGCCTTCTGTGACTACATCTGAAACGGAGCCCTCACACTTCTGCAGAATATGTCACTGAAACTCTCAGAGTGTGTTCCTCCAAGTGTCATCGTCATTAGCCACTACCCTGTGGCGATCTGCTGGAATAGCCTGCTGGACATTTTCTATGTAATCCTAACGAGGATGTCGACTTATATCCATACGTATAAAATAAAAAACAGTTAGCGATCTTAAATGTATTATATGGAAGACTCAACATTAATTAATTGTTTTTTTATTCATTTTAGATTAACCTATCCCATGGTCTACCCATTCAAACACATGCAAAAAGAATAATTATGAATGATCCTTTCCTAGGTCTCTAACCTGCAAATAGTATCACCTCGTTCAGTAGACATTGTAAACATAATGGTCCATACATCAGATCATAGGGGGCCCTGAATGCCTACGTCTCAGTAGGTCTACAGTGTTTACATCATTTTCTAAACATGAATGATAATGTTTCCCTACCAACCCAAGCAACCTCACTTGTTCCTAACTCCAAACTCCATACTATCATCTACCAAAACATTAATACCACTCGGTCATGTCCCCCTCCCCACAACGTGTACCCCTCCTGGGCTGGAAATGTGAGAAGGGAGATGATGACCACCAAGTCCTGCCACCAGTATGCCCTGGGTTGGTGACTATCACCGAGTGTATAGTAACACACAAAATGGGTGTCATTACCCTCTAATACAACACATACAGAAGAGACTGATAAGATAGAAACCAACCCACTACATATAATACAACAATATAAATAAAATCCCAACTCCACAAATGTAATTTCATGAAAAAATACTATAACTGGATGCGGAAAATTGCAAGTACCCAAAAGAATGTAAAAAAACAGCAACCACAGGCCCGAACCACTCCTGCAACCCCAAGATAGTAGAAACCAGCATGATCTCCAAACTATTCCAGGTGACCTGAAAAAATATTTATATACACATAGAGTGTGTATAACAGTATACTCACTAGGATACTCCTTGAATCCTCTCATGAAAAAAGTAATGAAAGCATGCTAAAGTACAGTTAAGAATAAGTGAATGTAACTCATCATATAAACATGAATACAATGTTCCCAGTCTCACCATGGATACTCTAACCAACTAACTCATACAAGAGTATATAATATAATAAATAATATCAAGGGTACCCCACTACTGCTTCCCCAATGGTTTTCCGCTTTTCCCCAACGTCACACATCCTAAGCATCCCTCTCCAATGAGGCTTTCCCACAGACACCTCGGTGAAGCACCACAACATCCACCTCGTGAAAAAAACCCACAACTCCCATAAAGTAAAGTAACCATGTAGTTTTTGTGAGACACGAAATCCGACATAACGGGTATCATACGTCGGGTATTATACCTCAATCCATTACAACCCATACACCGAGTAGGGAACCTCAAGCCATCACAACATATACATGTTACACCAATTGTAGTCCATAGAATACTATACGTAGAGTATATGTGTGTGAATAAACACACGCCATTATATCCCTCTACACATATATTTGTGGAAATCTAACTACTGTGCCTACCAGCACAACTATCTACCAAGAGAGTAGAGCGGAGCCAAAGTAGGTAGTCAACCATCAATCCTCCCACCAGAATGTTGGGGAGAACACCCCTATAGGATCAGAATCCCCGTGCTGTTAGTATCCTTTACTGACGAGATGAAGTAGCATATAGAAACTCAAAACGTTCATATTATACTATATTTCACAACCACACTATGTGAATAACCTATTCTTAGACTCAACTACAACTAACGTCACTCGGACTTCTGGTTTCCACTTCTAATACAAGGTATCCTATAAGTAGAAAACCATTTAAATGATTTATTGCCTCCCTTAATTATCCTTTTATCAGTTTTAATTTATGTTAATTAATTCTTTAAAATTAAATAACCATGTATAATTCCACATTAAATTTCATTAGCATCACACCCAAATTCCACTATCCCTTTAAAATTACAACCTTATCATTATGTTCAGAAAAATCCAACCCCATGGGTTGACATCATTTATTCAATTATTCATTAGAGAATTACTTTCCTATATTCGTATGCATTCAGTAAAATAGTATATGCTACTAAACACAATGGGGCTCAACATAGTGAGTTAATGTACTACTCTTCGAGTCATTGAAACCTATACCTAGAGCGTAGACCCATCCTCCCTTGAGAATTTAATCACGAAAAGCACGTGGCATTCCCCACACATATTCACCCCTTTTAAAAGAAGGGTCATTAAGACCAGCTCCCTTGGGGAGTGGGGAAAAGTAAATCATATAATAAACCAATAAAAATCAGCAAGCATTCAACAATCACATCCATCTCGTTTTGTCATTCCTAATGTCCTCCCCGATAGCCTCAAGAATAAACCGATGCATCTCGCCACTCTAGGCGTCATCTGATTCCAAAACCAAATTGGACTCCATGCCCCCACATATCACAATATCCATCCATGATCACATAACAATACAAGAAGAAGTAAAACAATCATCTTAACAATGGGGATCTTAGCCCTTTAACAATCAAGAGGGTTACTCAGAACCCTACAAACAATAATCAAAGAATCAGTTCATTGACCCATCTTGAATTAACCGATTTATTATTCAATGGATTCAAATTCAGGAAACAAAATTAGTAAGGTATAAAAAATAATTGAACATGCTTACTATGCCATGTTCATTAATATCAAATTAGAAGAAGTAGAACCAGATTCATTTACATGCCTATTTATCTTTTATCCAAAAAATTATCAATTAATTGTGGTATAAATATATTACTAATTTCCATAAAGAACGAACAGTTAAAAAAAATCATGCATAGATATCACACTATCTAGAAAAATAGGAGGAAATAACATAAGATCGATATTGATTTATTAATCTAGTTAAAATAATTATTCTGTCAATTCCATTGTCATGTAGTGGGATAAAACATGTCAATAATTCAGTTGCATGTAATAGAAGAGAGATGTAATGACTTCCCTACCTCAAAGGGTTATTGACAATCATTATATGAGAACAGTCCATAGAATGGATTATGATCACCTCTTCTCGCGACAACATCATCCACCAGAGGATGCCCAATTACAACCGCACCAACCAAAACCGAAGAAAACTCCATTAGAAACATGGAGATCAGATTCAATAATAGGTAAAAGAGAAAACTGGAGATGATGAACCCAAAAAGAATGATGATAAATCATACCTTATTTTGATCAAAGATCGGCCCTTGATGCTTTCACCAAAGAAGGGTGTGGGCATGCAACAGGAAGAACATCGAGGAACCCAATCCATGGGGAATGGATCGATCTCCCGATCCCTACAGGAACGGAGGAAAGGTTTGAGTGTCTTACACTAGAGAACAAAGATGAATAACTAGGGAGGACGATATATTATCCCTTTTCAAGATTTAGCTGAGCGACGACTTAAGATACACTTGATTTCCCATTAAAAGAGGGTAACATTAAACCAGGCGGGTTGACCATGTAAAAACATGCAGAGCCATAGGAATAACTAATATAGTAGTTATGACCTTTGAAAGGGCCATATATTCTTGAAAAAAGTCTTTAAATACATTTTACGTCAAAGGAAACGTTAAAGCGGTGAAATTGTAAGAAGATGGAAACACTGTTCATTAACCTCACCGTTGAACACTCGTCGTTGGAACCCCACCATTTTGGAAACACTTTTCAAGAACCTCGCCGTTTTGGAAACAGTGTTCATGAACATCACCATTGGAACCTCACCGTTAGAGACTCATTGTTCTGGAAACACTATTCATTATCCTCACCGTTGAAACCCCACTGTTGGAACCTCACCATTCTGGAAACACTATTCATAAACCTCACTATTGAAACCTCATAGTTCTAGAAACACTGTTCACAGAATTCAAAATTTGGAAATGTAAAGAAGACTTCATAGTTAGAACCTCACCTTTGGATTGTTTACTTATGGTTACCAATGACAGTATTCATATAAGGTTTCCATTATATAGTTCACAAATGGTCAAGGATGTCACTGTTCACATAAGGTCAATGTTGCACTGTTCACAACTGTCTACCATTGGAACTGTTCACATGAGGTTACCAATTCACTATTCACAACTATCTACCATTGGAACTATTCATCGAAATGGAAATTTGGAAATGTGTTGGGGATAAATCACCTTTACCCCCTTGAACACCTCAAACACTATATTTTCACAATGGAACGACAAGGGAGGTCTGAGCCATTTCATATGGTATATTAATTTAAAAATTTTAGGTATGAAATATATAATTTCCAATCGTCACTACTTAAAAAATGACCTAAATTATTAATTCAATAAGCACGGAATATATTATCATATATGTAGGTTGAATTATCCCATAATCCAGGTAAACATTCATTTTAGGTAGGATAAAATCCACCTACACCCATGATCATTATATAATATTATTGTTGTTTAATCCTAGGCACATAGACTATAAAAACCTTGTTCACATGTAAAATTTATACCCTAGGAACCTATGAAATTTGGAAATAGGCTAGAAATATGGCTATATTCTATGTGGACCATGGCCAATGGTGAAAATGAAAACACATATGCAAACAAATAGTATGGAATATATACATAGATTTAAATTGATCCTATATGATAATAATTTTTAAAAATCATTATAATTTTATGTATTCAAATTATTTAATGTTGTTCAGTGGTTAATTTTTATAGAAAATATAATTAATCTTACAATATCCATCCTCCAATATTTGTTTTTTTTAAATCAATGGCTATAAGTATGGTCACAACAATGATAGTCATTCTATTACCATTAAACGTTCACAAGGGAATTGGAATGTGGCCATAGTCATGCCTTGACTATTTCTATGAAAAATTCCATTGTAAACTATATCCTTATACTAATAATGGATGGAAATTGTTTATATAAATTTTCTAACATCATATTCTAATGGTTTTCCTACGTTAATAAATCAAATTTTATTGTTTTAAAAATCTATATTTATTTAATTGTTATTCATTATAATATTATTCTCTTAATTATGAATAAATGAAAAATTTATGTAGAAATATGTATTATACCACTACAATTGACTTCTCTAATACATTATAAATCAATATTGATATAGGTATTTTAAAAGGAAAAAATAATCATTGTACATGATAAAAAAAATTATTCTCATTGATTATATTTGTTATAATAAATGAATCATTTATTGAATTAGAAAAAATTTCAAAGATATAATATATATTATTCTTTTAATCTTTTTTTCATAAATTATTTCGATTTCAAAATCATTTATTTTAATTTTTCAACAAATATAGAAAAAATATTGAAAATGGAGAGATGTTGTTAGAGACTATTTAAATATTATGTGGATGTGTTTGAAAAACATATTATGAAATATATATTACAGAATAGAGAATATTATATAGATATCGTTAGAATAGAATATTTTTAAATAATTTATAAATAAAAAACATACTCAACTAGAATTAACTAATAAGAAAATATAACAACATATATAATGATATGATATGTTATCATATTGACTGATCTATTGAAAAATTGATGAAGAAATGGATATGAAATGGGTATTGATACAATTTGATAAGAAAATTTAATTAATATATTTATGTATTCTATAACATAGATAAATTAATCTTATATATTATATTTTTTTAGATTTAAATTTTACTGATATAAATGTTCATGTGATGAAATGTTTACTTATAGGAAGCAATTAATTGGTTATTTAATAATACTTATATTGATAAATGATTTTCAACTAATTTATTAATATATTGTACATCCAAATTGATGTTATATATTTAGTAAATAATCTATAAAAAAATTTATTCTATATATCTAGTGTTTTAATTAGGAATATTTGTTAATGATGTATATGTTTTTAGTTTCTCTTCCATTCTCAACATTCCATTTTATATTCCAACTATATTAATGATTTTATTAAAAAATAATTAATTAAAAATATCATAATATTATAAATGGGAGGGTATCATGATTCAAACAATAGAAGTATATAATATTTTAGATTTTTAGGGAAGTAAAAAATAATTTATATTATTTAGTAGATATGTTCCAAATACATATATCTTAAAATATTAATACCTTTAAAATTTATAATTTGTTTCATTTATATTTTTCTAATAAAAACCAAACTAAATCAAAATCATGATATAATAAAATAAAAATTTTCCACTTTCATATAGATATTAATTTATAGGGTAAAAATTAATGTCACAAAATTAATAAATATATTAAGGAAAAAAATAAAACATAGTAGAAGAATTATCCATTAGAAATCCCATTTTACTTTTTATATAAAAGAGGCAGTTTATATAGAATATCACAAGAAAAAATCAATCAATTATTATATAACTGAAATTATATTTAAGATAAATTCTTTCATAAGGAAATTCATATGAGGAATATACTAGTGGGATCACCACCATCAGAATCCACTATAGATTATATTTTTCTTGGGTCATATAATGAGATAAAAATGGTTTTGAATATTCAAATTATTAATATATTAACATGTGTTAATATATTTATATGTACATAAATTTTTTGAATTTTATTACTGTTTCCCTCGGAATTCGGGGATGACCTCCTGGATGAGAGATTCAAACGTTCCGATCGGTTTCTAACGGGTTTGTTCGTAGAACCGGAAACATCCAATGATTCCACATCCATTTGGACCTACTTTCCAAAGGTAGGTGCTCATTAGCTTGTGGACTGATGATGCTTAGGAATTTGCATTGGTCGAGAAGATGGGAGGTCGGACTCATCACACCTTTTTGAGGGGAATTATTGTCTATTCCGGGACTCTCTTTATAGATTTAAGTTATGTTCTTGAATCCTTATTACATTACCAAGTATAAAATTAGACATTCCTTTAGTTTTGACAATCAATGATTAAATATGTAAGAAATTTAGAGAATCTTTTATATGTATTCGAGGTTCTTCATCAATAGAGAATCATCTATATCTATTTAGAGATTCTTAGTCAATGGTAACCTTCAAAACATTCATATAAAAGTCTCTAGGTCATTATGATGACCAGGTTGGTTTTAAAGCCACTCAGTGGGGCACTTGAAGATTATTGTCATTCAGAAGGTCATGAATTATTTCAAAGTTGGGATCGAACCCATAGATGGGCTACCTACGTATCCTTTGTTTTGGAAAAGGAATCAGAACCCACGTAGTTCTAATGGAAGAGTATGATGTTTATGATTGATGGCTCAAAGCAGGATGTCATAGTTACTTTTACCCTCTATGCTCACGTGAGTCATGCTCGGTGTGAGAAACAAGAGGTATTGGTAATAAAATAGACAATTGAGCCATGAAAGATGTAATCATAAGAAATGGTTTGGGGCTTATGTATGTATCACTGCCCAGAGGATTTACTTTAGGGAGAAAATCCAGGAATATGGTCCATAAAGGTATATGTGCTTCATGGAGATTTGAATACTCTAACTTGGGACTTATTCCTGAAAAGGAAACCCAAATTAGGAGAGGATTGATAACTGGGTTTTACTATTGAGAAGGAATCCCAGATCAAACGTAAATTAGGACTGGTTAAAGAGAATGGGTCTTATTCCTTAAAAAGGAAGCCCAAGATTTAGGAATGGGACTTATTCCTGAAAAGGAGACCCAGGTTAGGGGACTTGGGGCTTACTCCTGAGATGGAACCCCAAACATATGACTGTGACTTATTCCTGAAAAGGAGACCCAGATTAAGGATTAAGTTTTGGGGCCTACTCCTAAAAAGGATTCCCAAATTAGAGGACTTATGACTGAGGATTATTCCAGAAAAGGAGACCCAAGTTAAGGATTCTCTCATCTTAAAGGATGAGGTTGAATGAATGAACTCTCCATATTTAGTGACATTAGGATATTTAAATCACTAGGTTTTGAGAGATATTCCACAGAATTCCTTTCAGATAAGGAAGTCAAATCATGAAATCATGCCATAAATGGATGTGAAGAGTGTCTTGAAGACTGAATCTTGAAAAGTAAAGGTGTAATGGCCTAAGAGGGGTGGAATGGGCAAGAAAGGCACCCAAAAAGAAAGGGGAGCACATGTCTTGGATGGCACGCAAGTATTGCGGGGGAGCGCAAGTATTGGTCGCGCAGGTGTACCTGCGCGACACGTGGTGTACTTGCGCGATGGTCAACCAGCATTGAAATACTTGAGAGGCTCTTTATTAAAGCCTTTGGAATCCTCTTTATGTTCTTCCAACAAAGGGACGCACAAGTTCTATCGAAGAAGTAAGGAGGTACGCAAGTGTGGCCACTTCTCTTAAGGGCTGGCCACTCAGACGCGCAAGTGTTGATGAATTTCAACACTTTGGCCTTTCTCTCTCACTTTAGATATTCCGTTCTAGGTAAGAAATTACCTTAGAAGTGTTCCGGATGCTTTGAGAAGAGACTTGGGCGTCGGGAGCTTCAATTCCAGTTTCTGGAAAAAGATCCTCCTGAATGGGGGGCCCACAGGGTCTATTTATAGGCAGGAGAAGACCCCGGGCGGTTATCAATTAGGTCGCGCAAGTCACTTGCGCGGCCTATGGGCAATGATTTCCTTGTTCATCCCTTTGTCGATTTTTGATTTTTTCTTCAAAGGTTGAATCCCTTTGAGCTCAGATATTCCCCTTTTCCGAACTTTAGATTCTGTGACGAAAGGAGTGTCAACAAAAGTCCCCCCTCAGAGTTGGATCCGGAGAGAAATAGAGGATTTGGATCTAAGGAAATCGAATACATCCAAAGGAAAAGGGGGCACTCAAGTCTTGATGGCGCAAAGGCTGCGCGCAAGTGCGCATCGCGTAGGGATACGACCCTTGATCGTGCAGGGTATGACGCGCAGGGTCCCGACTGCGTCTATAAATAGAGGGCCTCACATCCATACAATCATCCGGATTTCCGGTCTTCATACCTTCGAGCTATCGCCGCGCAGGTCTCCTTAGCTGCGCAGGTTGATCTGTTTTCCAGTGTTTTCCTTGATGTCATGCTACTGTAAAGGTATTTGTACTTGCGCGGTTTATACTTGCGCGTCAAAAACTAGCGCGTTACACGAATACTTGCACGCCATTTTTAGACTTGCGCGCCTTAATGCCTTAGCCATTTTTTCGAATTATTTCACAAATGTTATGAAAAATAAACCCATTTAAGAGTTTAATTTATTCAACTTTTGGGCAGATTCAATGGCTCCTAAGGGAATTAAAACGTCTGATGAACTGGATAGCAAGCGGATTGATGACATGATGAACATAATTGGCCATGATTACTATGATATCTGTAACATCACTCTCCCAAATTTTTCTAAGCACTTGAAGAAATATCATCTTAATTTCCCACAGAGCATCTACCTGCCTCTATATGGTCATGGTCACTTGCAAGGAGTCAATGTTCCAGATACAAAGAACTATACACCTGAAATGCAGCTGCGCTGCTACTCCTTCATTTCGGTTATGTTGTGCATTAAGAGAAACAAAAATGGTGTGAAGTTTAAAATTCTTCCTCCAGGTCATTTCCTTGTAGATATGAAAATGACAAACCCATGGGCTGAAATTTTTTCCTCTACCGGTAGGTGGAGAGAATACAAACATGGTATTAGAGAAATATCTGAAAAGAGTACTCTCTCCAAATGGCTCTTTACTTCCAATTCTCCATTCTTAAATCCATGTATCCATATTCCAAGTCTCCTGGACAGAAACAGAGTCACTGTTTGATCAGCAGAAAATTTTCTCAAACCGCACTCAAGAACATCGTTTTACAATTATTCCAAGAAGAGTTGGTATCAATGCATCTCTTATTGTATCCAGTTGAATAAATGAATTCAAGGTGATTGCTGATGAAGCTCGGGATGCCGTAAATCAAATGAAGTGTTATGTTGAAAGCCTCTTGTAATTTTTGAAAAAGATAAGAGACTCCAGTCTGTGGATGTCCTTCTAACTCTTGTGTATCAATGAAAAACACTTTCATCTTCAATCATTTTTACCTGCATTCTTTCACTACCTACTTCAAATTTACTTAAACCAGTGGGCTTAGTAAGCATAGTTTGATTTTTACTAGGACTATTAGAAATAACCCTATAAACCTTGAATCTTTTAATTGATCAATATTACCTAATTCATACAGAATGTATGTTTAGTGAGCTGGAACTTGACTTTTATTCAGAGTTCCTTTGTCTTTTGTGGGCAGTTTAAAGTCATGCACGCCAGACATAAAGGGGCTAATGTTTAAGGTCGAAATAGCTTTGACCAAAATGGATTAGAAATTGATTCAATTCCTTGACAATTTATCTGAAAACATATTACCATACTCAAGTATGAGGGAAAATATATGAACTATGGCTTAAGAATATTTGAATCTGAGGAATGATATGAAAAAGAGATAAAAGGCATTAGAAGAAGTAGTTTCCAAGAATGAAGTTACTATTATTTGACAAAAAACCCGTTAGGGGGTTGAATTATGCAGGGCCACCTAAGGGCATTGGCTGCATGGTCAAATAAATAGCATCTTTTGGCTGACAAGTCTGTTATGTGGACTGTTTATGCAAGGCCACCTATGGGCACATGCTGCATAGTCAGGCAAAAAGAACTCTCAGAAATTTACTTTCCTAGTGCGAAAAGCCAGTGAAGCTTATGGAGATTCAAATTTTCTAAAGTATAGTGTTTTCTGTATGGAAAGAGGTACTTGAATATGGAGAAGATATTTCCAGACAAGATTATCGAAGAACTGGATGAATATCACTCCTACGAAGGTCTGACCCAAATGTAGGGAAGAAAAATAAACCATAGACTTGAATACTTTCAGATCATGAAAAAGGATATGGGACAAATATGTTAAGGATGACTATTTTTTTGCGGATCCCTATATACTTTTGTTTAAGACAAATAAGGACAAAATATGCATTATTCCCAAGAATGAAGTTACCACTATCTGACAAAACCGTTAGGGGTTGAATTATGTAGGGCCACCTAAGGGCATTGCCTGCATAGTCAAATAAATAGTATCTTTTGGCTAACAAGTCTGTTATGTGGACTGTTTATGCAAGGCCACCTATGGGCACGTACTGCATAGTCAGGAAAAAGAATTCTCAAAATTTTGACATTTTTGAGACTAAAAGTCATGAAAAGGGTTATGAAGATCTGAAAATATTTAAGGTTAGGATTGTAACAAATAAATATGGGTATTGTCCAATGTATATAGAGATACATAGGTCAATGATAACCATAATCATGTTGTGGCTGGGTCCTGAATTGAAATTTTGGACTTCACTACGTATCTCATAAGAATGGGAATCAAGCCATACGTAGTTCTTGAAATGCAGTTTAACATCGTGTAGGACGAAAGTATGAGAGATCTTAGTTTAGGGTCATAGATTTTGGACCGTAATAATGAATACACAGTGTGTGTTTTCATGAGGACTTTTCAGCCAAGGGACTGAAAGTGAAATTTGGGGTTAGGCCCAAAAGACTTGGGGTTGGATTCGAGGGATACTCAAACATTTCTATGTATCCCATAAGGATGGGAATCAATCCCACGTAGTTCTAGAACTACCCTTTGTACAAATTTGGTTCGTACATGTGAAGGGTGAAAAGGGACTTTAGTGCAATGATGGTTTAACCTGAAATAAAAAGTTTAGGTATTACCATGTATGCACGTAGTCTTTTGAAATGAAACATGATTGAAAAATCAATGTCAATAATAGTTCTCTCTCAAATGATGAAATCAAAGAGTATTTTAGTTTATTTTCGTACCGGACAAAAGTGTTGCATAGTTTAATGTCATATAATAAGGACGAAAGTGAATCAATGTAAAGATATTGATTCTAGGGGCGGTTTCACGAATCAACATCATATGAGATGGTGGTGAACCGATGTGAAGAGATTGTTTTTGGGCTTGAACCCTGGGAGGTTTCCTACATACCCAACCTGGAGGGAAAGGATCAAAGTCCGTGTAGTTCAATTAAAGAATGAATTAATGATCAAGTTATTCTTGGGGACAACGATCTAATAAAAAAATGTTGTTAGGACTTATAAATGGTTAGCGGCCCAAAGAGAGTGTTACAGTTGAGGTTTTCTCTAAGCTCACGCGATTCATACTCGGTGTGAGAAACAATAGGTAAAAACAACTTTAAAGATGCATATTTTAATGTCATGTAGGACATATAAAGGGACTATGCAGTTTAAAGTCTTGCAGTTAGGACTATTGGTGTTGCACAGTTTAGTGTCATGTAGCAGGGAAAAAATATAGTTTAATGTCATCTAGGACATATCATGAATTTTCTGTACAGTTTAGCGTCATGTATTTTGGACGATGGGGACAATAGAGTTTAACGTCATGTTGGACGAAAGGGGGACTGCGCAGTTTAATGTCATGCAGTAAGGACAAAATAACACACCATTTACGTCATGTTGGACGCATTGGGGATTTTTTTTCACAGTTTAACGTCATGTTGGACGAAAGTGAGAATAGTTTAAGGTCATATGCGTGGACTGTGGATGGTGCAGTTTAATGTCATGCTGGACGGTGGTGTAGTTTAAGGTCATACAGGACCTTTGGTGATTATATAGTTTAACTTCTTTCCAGACATAAGGGACTTTTATACAGTTTAGCGTCATGTAGTTAGGACGTCACAGTTTAACGTCATGTTATATGAAAGTACGAATAGTTTAAGGTCATATGCATGGACTGTGGATGATGAAGTTTAAGGTCGTACTAGACCATTTAGGGAACTTTTTCACAGTTTAATGTCGTGTGGGACGAAGTTGCAGTTTAAGGTCATACAGGACCATTGCTGTATAGTTTAACGTCATATAGCAAGGACAAACTGGTGCTGCACAGTTTAGTGACATGTTGCGGGGACATACTGGTGAATACTTAGTTTTTTATACAAAATATTTCTTCAAAAATCTGTCATTAGTTGGAGTAGTAATGAGTTCTCCATCCATCGAGATTAATGAATAAGCTCCATTGGAGTAGACCCTATGTATTGAATAATGTCCTTCCCATTTTGGTTCAAGATTGGGAGGTTTCGTTCCTGGTATCATTGGAGTTCTGATAACTAATACCAATTCTCCCTGAAAGAATGAACGAAGATGAACTTTTTTGTTAAAAGCTCGTGCTATTCGATTCTGATATATTTCCAAGTGGTGCAAAGTGAACAATCTTTTCTTATCTAACCGTTCCAATTCATTAAATCGCTTTTGGTATTGCTCATATATAGATAACTGATCACAAATGGCTACTCTGAGTGAGGGAAATTGAACTTCAGTGGGCAAGACTACTTCTGTTCCATATACCAACGAATATGGAGTTGACCGCGTTGCATTGCGGGTGGTAGTCCGATAAGCCCATAAAGCATGAAAGAGTTTATCAGGACATGACCTATTATCTTTATCCACCATCATTTGCAGTATATTTGAAAGAGTCTTGTTAAAGGCTTCTATTTGGCCATTGGCTGCCGCATGATACCGAGATGGATGGTTGGATTTAATGTTGTATTCTTGATACAATTTCTTCACCTCAGAAGAACAGAAGTTGGTGCCATTGTCCGTCAATATGGTATGAGGGACACCAAATCTAGTAATGATGTTAGACTTGATGAAGCTAATAATGCATTTAGAACTGACTTCTTTGAGAGGTACTTCCTCTGCCCATTTGGAAAAGAAATCAGTAGCAGTAAGAATGTACTTAAACTGCTTGGCCGAAGCTGCAGGGTAAGGTCCCACCACATCCATTCACTATGTGGCAAATGGCCATGAGTATTTAGCTGTATGTAGCATCTCTGGAGGTTGATGAATGAAGTTGGCATGTACTTGACATGAATGACATTTCTTTGTGAAATCAACACAATCTTGTATCATTGAAGGCCAAAAGTATCCAAGCCTTCGAATTTGATCAGACAATCTATGTCCAGACTGGTGGGCACCACAGACTCCTGCATGCACTTCTTTCATGACAACCATTGTCTCTTCACCATCAATTCATCTGAAGAGAACTCCATCAAAACCATGTTTGTAGAGAATTTTCTCTAGGTGGGTTGGGCCATCATAAAGAGTAAAATTGACCACACATCGCCAGATTTGTTCTTTCTCGGCTCTATCAGGTGGAAGTGTTCCATTTTGAAGGTATTCCCTAATAGGTGACATCCATCCTGTAGTATGACCATACGGTTCAGGAATGGGACTAATTTCATTAATTTCCTCTGTTCTGGCTTGAACATAAGGTGAAATTGCACGACGGTGGGCAATACTGATGGTTTTCTCGTCCTGATTTGGATCTGCTAGAGCTGTGGCTATATTAGCCAGTGCATCAGCTTGAGAATTTTGTGATCTTGGGACATAAGAAAATGTCGGTTCTGATGGGAATTCCACCATTAACTTTCTGACGTAATCATACAAAGGGATTAACTCTTCTTTTCTGATGGCATAATCCCCATTGACTTGTTTGATTACCAAGTCTGGATCACCTTTCACCTTTAAGTGATTCACTTGTGCTTGAAGCGCTAACTCCAAGCCTGTGATAAGAGCTTGGTATTCGAATTCATTATTCGTACCACCTTCCCATAATAAAAATGAATAAGGTAACAATGCCTTATCTGGAGAAATGAGTACAATTCCTAAACCAACTTTGTTGAATTTAGTATTTTCCATTTTCTTCCCTGTTGGACTTCTGGAAGCACCATCAAAAATACATTTCCCATGTTTGAGGACACTCTTTAATAGAAAAAACTTCTTCATCAGGGAGTTCAATATCTGAAGACGTGTCTTCCACTGAAGGATGTTCAGCCAGGAAATCAGCCAGAGCTTGGCCCTTTATTGCCTTTTGAGATACATTCATAATGTCGAACTGCTGCAAAATAACTGCCCACCTTGCTAGACATCCTGTAAGCATTGGACGACTAAGGATGAATTTGATCGGATTATTGCGAGATACCAATTGGACCTCGTGATGTTGCAGGTGGTGTCTCAGTTTCTGAACTGCAAATATTAATGCTAGGCAACACTTCTCAATACATGAATACCGAGTTTCTGCTTCAAGCATAGTTCTACTTAGATAGTAGAGGCTATTTTCATTCCTAGCATCATTCTTTTGAGCGAGAAAGGGACCCAATGATCTCTCTAGAGCTGTCACATAGTGGATAAGAGGTCTAACTTCAACAGGTGGCATGCTTACTGGTGGACTCAAGAGGTATTTGTTGAGAACATCAAACGCTTCTTGACATTCTTCAGTCCACTGGTAAGTGACTCCTTTTTTCAATAATTTGGTAAAGGGTAAACTTTTGCCTGCCAAATTGGCAATGAAATGCCGAATATAGGCTAATTGTCCTTGAAGTCCTCTTAATTCTTTCAAATTCTGAGGAGGTGACATACCAATTATTGATTTGGTCTTCTCAGGATCGACTTCAATACCACGATGGCATACAACAAAGCCGAGGAATTTTCCTGAGGTTACCCCAAAAGAACATTTTAAGGGGGTCATCTTAAAATTATGTAGTCGAAGCTTGTGGAATATGACTTCCAAATCAGCCAAGTGATTAGAACGTTGTTTGGATTTAGCCACCAAATCGTCTACAATGCATTCAACAAACATCCCTAAGAAAGGTTTGAAGATACAATGCATGGAGTGTTGATATGATGCACCTTCATTCATTAAACCAAAGGGCATCACCCGGTAACAAAACACACCTTGAGGGGCTCTGAAGGATGTAGATTCCTCATCTTCTAGGGCCATTCGGATCTGATTATTTCTGGAATATCCATCCATGAAGGAATGTACTTCATAGCCAGCCGTCACATCAATTAAGAGTTCTGTAATCAGAACTGGGAAATCATCTTTAGGACAATACCGATTAAGATCTCTGAAATCGATGGAAACACTAATTTGTCCGTTCTTCTTCTTTACAGGGACAATAATAGCCAACCACTTGGGATACTGAACTTCTCTGATGAAGTTAGCTTTGATCAGCTTACCCACTTCAGCTTCAATTTTGGAAGCATAGGTTGGGTGTGTTCTTCTCGCGGCTTGCTTAAATCCTCGATGTTCTTTTGGTAAACCCAAAAGATGAGTAGCAATATCAGGATCAAGCCCAGGAATTTCTGTATAGTTCCAAGAAAAAATATCTTTATTTTGCTTTAGAAAAGAAGTATACATTTCTTGCTCTTCAAGGGTCATGGCCGCACTAATTAAAGTGTGGCGTGGATCTTTCTCTGTACCCAGATTTATTTCTCTGAGTTCATCCACAGTGGTAGATATACCCTCTTCAAATGCTGGAGGAGCATCTCTAAGATCTTCCTCTTCCTCTTCATCATGTGCTATTTCTTCCTTTTCTACTTGCATAGTAGATGACAAAACGAAATTTTAATGATCATAAGAGATGTCAAAATTTGCACATTTTGAAGAAGAAGCTTCTATTTCCGACCCTATTGATGATAAAGGGCCTTCTTTGGGAAATAAAGAGGAGATGATGGATTGAGAATTGACATCATTATTCACCTCCGATGTTGCTATAACTTCTTCTGGCCTGATTGGAGAAGTATAGACCTGTTGGATTTCAGTAGATGAAATGAAGACGTCACCACTTGTGCTTTCATCACTGTTTGGTAGGTTACAAATTTCTCCCATGTTGTCTGGCTCAATTGCCGTAATTGACATTATGGATCTTTCCATAAGAGTATTTTGAATTGGGCCTATTTTTTCAATTTTACTGATAGGTAACACATAATCTGTACTCACATGTGTAAATGGATTTATTGGAATTTTCTCCAAACCATATGGAGCATTAACTTTGGTAATTTCGTTCATTGTAGATTTTTCTCTTCCCTTCATGTGATAATATTCTGCCTCAATGTATTGAGACTCACATGTCTTGAACGGGGTCTTATCACCATACAATGTTCCAACATGACCATTGAAACAGTATTTGAGACATTGATGACATGATGAAGGAATAGCTGCATGCTGATGTAGCCAGGGTCTTCTAAGTAAGACGTTGAAAGCTGAGTCTTGATCAACAATGATGAAATCGGAATTGGATACAAGATCTCCAAACTGTGTTCTGAGTGTAACCTCGCCCAGTGGTTCTTGTTCATTTTTATCATATCCTTGTAACATCGTGGTAGAAGGAGATAAATTAGATTCCGTGAGGCCAAATCGACGAAGTGTACAGATGGGCATGAGGTTGACTCCTGAACCATTGTCAATGAAAGCTCTTCGGATATCCACCCCATTGAATTTTCCAGATAAGTACAAAGGTTTTATGTGCCCATGCACAACATCATATTCATCATTATCAGTAATAGATATCACTGCATGGCATTCTGCAGGATTATTCTCTATGTGATAGACTTCAGCTGCAGCAATTTCAGCTTCAAATTCCTGAGGACTTGACAAAGCTTCGATGAGTGCTTCCCGAAGATCTTTTGACAGATTCAAAGCATCCAAAATTGATAACTTGGCTGGTACATGGGCCAAGTGTTTCAATATATCATACTTTTGATCTAAAGGTCTGCGTTTCCCAACAAGAATATGCGATTTAGCAGGTACATTGGAAGAAGATGCTTTGGAAGCTGATGCATCTTGTATTGGGATAGATGTTGGAAACATCCTTGGTTTAGGAAGATTAGACCGATTAGATCAATTTACTAGCTGAGATAAAGAAGATGGAATGTTCAATCGGTCTTCCAAAATAACTATGCCAAGACTGGGTTGACTATTGGCAGATGAAATTGCTTGTTCTTTTTGAGCTCGCTGAAGGGCTCTACCACGAGTTTCTGTTGCATACACAGTGCTAGCAGGGGTAGAATTGGAGTAGTGGCTTCGGAAAGATCCACGTCATCCCCTCTATCCTGAACCTCTAGAACTTCCTCGGATTCCCTTATTTGATATAGGGAATTCATACTTATCAAAATTGAAATTATGACTGGAATACGGATCTGTTAATTGAATCATATTAACAGAAGAGAAGATTAACTCTTCGTCTAATAAAGACTCTGCCTGACTTGCCTATTTAGGCTGTGCCCTTTGATGGGGCGGTTCCCGTTGTTTTGAAGTAGATGGCATAAAGTCTGCCAGAGTCAAAGACAATTTAGGCTTTGACACATACTCATATTCTTCTGATTCTTTTTCCTTATTTGAATCAAACCGTTTCTTTGAGGACTTTCCCTCTGAAAAAGAGGGTTTTACCGCAATATTCATGGCAGAAGACACAATTGGTTTTTTTAATTGTGTTCGCAAAATGGCATGAGTCCGATTGATTGTATTTCTGACCATCCAATCATCATATTTATATGCATTTCAGCTTTTGTTTTCTTGCCATTCACCTTCCTCCTCTAGAACTGTATCAGTAACACATGCTACCTAAGTCGAAGAACCTTTCAACTTGACTTTTCCCAAGTCGACCATCTTTTGCAGGAGGTCTTTGAAGACAAAACACTCCTAGATGGGATGCCCTAACTTTTGATGAAAGAGACAATAATTGGGATGATCTTCATCTCCTTCCTTTTTTGGCATCTTTGGCACTGGTAATTGAACCAAATTATTTTCCAGAGCTGAAATGAAGTAACCAGTAACTTGCTCATTTCGGAAGGAGTATGTTTTACTCTTCAAATCTTCAAATTGTTTTCATCGTTGATCTCTTTGATCATTTGGATGAAACGACCTTTGTTGTTGGCGTTCAGGAGGTGGATCCCTTCGAGAAGATGAAGGTTTTGAAGTAGAAATAGGTACATGCGCTTGTTTAAGCATAACTGTAGCATTTTCTGCTTTACCCATTCTCCTTCTTCAAGCTGATGGAATTACACGAGATTTAACCTTAGCCTGTATAAGGGAATCTTCAATCTACTGAGCGATTGATGTAAGGTCTCGAAACCCTCCTGTGTATTTCACAGGGATCAATGGCGTGCGTAATTCGTCACACAAATTTGCCACACATATTGGCAATAGCTCTTCCTGAGGGAGTGCTAAACTCAAGGAATATGTTAATCCCTTCCAGCGAGCAAAGAAATCAGAGACTCTTTCATTCTACCTTTTCTTGCAGTTTGTAAGATCGAAAACTGTCGTTTTTGGCAAAGTTGAGCTGAACTGAAGAAGGAATCTTTGACGAAGATCCTCCCATCCGATGATTGACCGGGATTGCAAGCTTGTATACCAGACAAAAGCTGGTCCTTGCAAGGTTCGCACAAAGAATCTGAGTTTCACTGCTTCTTGCTGCTCTGGAGTTCCCATCATAGGATCAAAACAAGACACATAATGCGTCAAATGTTGTTTAGGGTCGCCTGATCCATTGAAAGTAGGGAAAATAGGGTTTCCAAAACTAGATGGAGGAGAAATTGAATCTACCCATTCAGGGTAAACTTTCTTTTCTGGTTGAACTTGCGCCTGTTTCCCTTCCATAGTTTCTAACCGAGCTATTAATGACTCAATATTAGTTATTTACTTTTGAGAAATATCAGGTTGAATTTGGTCTTGGGTAGGTGCAATGAATGGAGCTTGGAAAGACGTGGTGATTGGTGTTGCAACTGATGGTAGCACTGCCAACCGTTTTTGCGTTTGACCCGTAGGATTAGACCTCTGAGGGTGTACTGATAAAGGAAGATATTCCTGATCCATCTCAGTAGTTACAACAAATTCCTTCGGCTATCAGACTTCAGCATTCTTAAGAAGAAGACTACTCTGAAGTAGTTCTGCATTCAACCTTCTTAATTCTTTCATTTCTTCCTCTTGTTGTGAAATCCTTTGCTCTAACGAGAGCGATTGACCTTATCCAGAGTAAGGATATGTAACCTGATTCTTTCCCCTCCCTTGGTTGGATACTTTTTGGAGAGAAGGAAGTGGATTACCTAGGTTCTGAGTAATCCTTTGACTTCGTGTACGCACACAATCTTCATTTGTATCAGCGCGTACATTTTCTTGAGCAGGACGCTCTTCATCTGAGTCCCCTGAGTGAGTCTCATCTGGTGGATTAGCAACAACGGCATTGATGACATTGATTGATGTATAATGCATCACATCCCTTCTATCAACATTTCTGTGATATTGTCTTCTTTCATGTCTTTGATGAGACATTGCCTTTTGTTGATTTAATCTTTTAGGAACTTCTTGATGAGATATAACTTGGAGGGAATATCCTGATAATTTGGCTCTTAGTTCCTCATGGGGCTTCTTTCCCAATCGAGAAAAGACCGACATTCTCTGAGAAGGGGATTGGCTATTTGAAAGAGTCCCCAGTCCCATGAACTGGGGATGTTCCTGCTGCTTCCGCTCAACTCCTCGAATCCCATTTGATGACTCTGAAGGTTGGGTTAAAGGATTCCCCAGTCTGACAAGCTGGGGTGGCTCTTGACATGCTATGTCTGAGACCTTCTTAAAAGCTCTCTTGATCTTTCGAAACTTAGTATGGAAATTAGCTTGATGCATTAGCCTGTATCCACTTTTATCACCTGGTTTAACAGACCGTTGGATGATTTCCGAAACTTCTGTCATTTGATTATGTGTTTTCTCCATACGAGAGGCTTGTGCAATATTATCGCCTTCTTGAAGTAGGAGCAATTCAACAACATGTTATCTATATGCTTGATTTTGGGAGGAACTAGTTGAATCACGTTCTTGAGAAAGATTTTGATTATGAACAAAGCCCATTGACTATGGCCGGCAATGGGCAATAACATTGCACGAGACGATTTTCGGCGGGCTTTTATGACTGGAAAGCACTGTGAAATGTAGTGCTCCGTGAACACCCCACCCTCTGATATGAACACCAGATGGAGCATTGGCAATTAACTGATGCAATTTTCTTAGTGCGCCAAGGCATGAACGTTGAAGGGTTCTCTGTTGCTTTTCAGCCTTCGGATACCGAGAGACTGATAGAGATGCCAAATCAATCTAACGTTGTAACCCTTCTATTATCTTAAGACGATTTTCATATTCATCATAAGATAATACCTTCATCTTCAATTGACAAAGAGTTTTCCATATGTTGAGATGAATATCATGGACTCCATCTTCCGTAAAAATCATTGGAATGTCATACTGGGAGTCAGCCAAAGGCCAAAACATGACTGGTACCTCACTTTTCTCCTGTTTTTCCTCATGTTCAGCATTTCCTCTTTATCATTAAATGAAGATTCTTCTACCTGTTTTGACCAGAGTTGGTGTTTCCTTGTTGCTTCATCGGATTCAACAAGATTGGTAGAGAGATCATTGATCAAACTAGAAGATGAATGACATAGGGGTGGTTCTGAGAATGACCTACACCCTGGGCTATCTTCTGATTGAGAAAGTATTTCACTTGCTAGCGATAAAGCATCAGACATGACTGGTTTCGCATTTGCAAGTGCCTCAAGATAATAGGGCTTTCTTGGCACTACATTGTCCACTGGAGTATTTTCCAGGCAATGTGAATCACTACTGCGGAGAGGACATTCGCAGCGAAATTCATCATCATGGGGAGGACCACCATAATGGGTTACATCAAAAGATGAGATCTCTGGCTCCTTGGTCTCTTGACCACACAGAGGGTTCCTGTTTCTCTCATCTGAAGAAGAAACTTCAAGATTGACCTAATTTTCATGATGAAAGCCTTCATGAGGATGTGTCTGTGGAAGACTTTCGGAATTAATGTTCCCGTTATTGGGAACTGAGGGAGTAGAATCTTGAATTCCAACAGATAAATTTCTGAGGGCTTCAAGAACTCCAGCATCGAGCAAGGCCTTGCTACAGATTGGCCTTTGATGTCCTAACTATGATGGGCGAATCTTTTTCGTAGATGCCTTCTTACTCACTTTAGAAACCACTTGTTGACGAAAGTGTTTACTCTGAGCAGGTGTATGTGCCTGATCAGGAAAGATGGTAAGGTTAGGCTGACGATCTCCACTCAAATCAGGTGTATGTGCCTGACTTGGTTGTCCGTATGATATGGGGGAGTATGCCCCAAAACCCTCCTGGACTGGAACAGATGTGTGTGTCTGTTCCGGAGTGAATCATTGATGTGTCACTCCACTGCTAGGGATAGATTTATGTGTCTTTCCCTGAGATGATGCTGAAGCTGTTATGATATCCTGGCAAGCATCCAGTATATGAGCAGGAATTTGCTTCTTCTCTTTCACCATTGACAAAATATGCTTGGTGACTTCAGCCACCGGAATGGGGATATACGTCCATTACGGGCTTGGAGAAGGTGTATGTGCCTGCTCCTGTCGTCCTTTTCCTATTAGTGAATCCTGACAGTACTCAAGTGTGGAGGCAGAGAGTTGAGTCTGCCTCCTGTTTGTCGTCGGAGCTTTCCGACTGACTTCTCCGTGCGCTACCAAGTGAGACTGTTGGTAGGCTTCATTAGTACTAGCAGGTGTATGTGCCTGCTGATTACACTTTGCCAAACGTGGTTGATGAGATCCATCATATGTAGTCAGGCAAGCCTGCTGACTAACTGATGATGTATAAGCAGGTGTATGTTCCTACCTATAGTACTTCGCCGGAATATCCTGGCGGGATTGGCGTGATATTTCCAGACGAGTCTGCTGGACAACGGAATTAAGACGGACAGGTGTGTGTGCCTTCTCGTTGTTTGCCACCAAGTTAATTTGGTGGACTTCTCCGGAGATGGAAGGGATGAAAACCTGCCCATTGTTAACCGGATTCCGTCTCTGGCAGTTCGTCTTGCCTGCTCGGGTTCGAGGAACTTGTGCTGAATGTCTGGAGTCAGTACCCTCATCATGTTGAGGGCGCACAACCGCACGAGTCTGGCGGTGATTGTTGATGGGATCCCTCGGGAAGGACTCCTGTTTTTTTGAATTAAGGCCCTGAGGGACCTGCTCATTCACTTCCTCAGAGTAAGGGAGCAAATGGAAATTGCTTTCTGGGAATAACGACCCGAAACTGTTGGAGAAGGTATTCAGCACCGCCTGCCTCTTGATCACTGGTTGTCGTTGTCCGGACGACCTGTGTGAGTTTTTCACTTGGAGGGCCTGTCGGGAAGCCTCCAAAGTTGGGATGGTACTGTGTTGACGGTACTCCTTAACCAGCGCATTTGACACCCAGCGTTGAAGACGCTGAGTAGGTGATGTCATCCTCAGAGCGGATGACGATCCTGTAGGAATAGCAGCAGTGGTATTTGCAGCAACAGTATTCACAGATGTGAATTTGAGAGCATCCATTATGGAAATAAAGAAGATCTTGGAAAAGAGTGCCTGTTTGATATAACAGACGTAATCAAGATAAAATTCAGCCACTTCATCCTTTGGATGAGCACACATGTCAATGATTGTTTTTGTTTGCCCTCTTATTGAGTTTTAAATAGGGGCTTAACAAATAGGTAAAACATCATTTTAACTTGGTTAAGGATTCACGTCAGGTTCACCATTTTTTGTTTCCCTCGGAATTCGGGGATGACCTCTTGGATGGGAGATTCAAACATTCTAATCAGTTTCTAATGGGTTTGTTCGTAGAACCGGAAACATCCAATGATTCCACATCCATTTGGACCTACTTTCCAAAGGTAGGCGCTCATTAGCTTGTGGACTAATAAGGCTTAGGAATTTGCATTGGTCGAGAGGCTGGGAGGTCGTACGCATCACGCCTATTTGAGGGGAATTATTGTCTATTCCGGGACTCTCTTTATAGATTTAAGTTATGTTCGTGAATCCTTATTACATTACCAATTATAAAATGAGCTTTTCCTTTAGTTTTGACAATCAATGATTAAATATGTAATAAATTTAGAGAATCTTTTATATGTATTCGAGGTTCTTCATCAATAGAGAATCATATATATCTATTTAGAGATTCTTGGTCAATGGTAACCTTCAAAACATTCATATAAAAGTCTCTTGGTCATTATGATGACCAGGCTGGTTTTAAAGCCACTCAGTGGGGAACTTGAAGTTTATTTTCATTCAGAAGGACATGAATTATTTCAAAGTTGGGATCGAACCCATAGATGGGCTACCTACATATCCTTTGTTTTGGAAAAGGAATCAGAACCCACGTAGTTCGAATGGAAGAGTATGATGTTTATGATTGATGGCTCAAAGCAGGATTTCATAATTACTTTTACCCTCTAAGATCACGTGAGTCATGCTCGGTGTGAGAAACAAGAGTTATTGGTAATAAAATAGACAATTGTGCCTTGAAAGATGTAATCATAAGAAAAGGTTTGGGGCTTATGTATGTATGACTGTTCAGAGGATTTACTTTAGGGAGAAAATCCAGGAATAGGGTCCATAAAGGTATATGTACTTCATGGAGATTTGAATACTATAACTTGGGACTTATTCCTGAAAAGGAAACTCAAATTAGGAGAGGATTGATAACTGGGTTTTACTCCTGAGAGGGAATCCCAGATCAAACGTAAATTAGGACTAGTTAAAAAGAATGGGGCTTATTCCTGGAAAAGGAAGCCCAAGATTTAGGACTGGGACTTATTCCTGAAAAGGAGACCCAGGTTAGGGGACTTGGGGCTTACTCTTGAGAAGGAAGCCCAAAATTATGACTGGGACTTATTCCTGAAAAGGAGACCCAGGTTAAGGATTAAGGTTTGGGGCTTACTCCTGAAAAGGATGCCCAAATTAGGGGACTTATGACTGGGGAATATTCCAGAAACGGAGACCCAGGTTAAGGATTCTATCATCATAAAGGATGAGGTTGAATGAATGAACTCTCCATAATTAGTGACATAAGATTATTTAAATAACTAGGTTTTGAGAGATATTCCACAGAATTCCTTTCAGATAAGGAAGTAAAATCAATAAATCATGCCATAAATGGATTTGAAGAGTGTCTTGAAGACTGAATCTTGAAAAGGAAAGGTGTAATGGCTTAAGAGGGGTGGAATGGGAAAGAAAGGCACCCAAAAAGAAAGGGGCGTGCAAGTCTTGGAAGGCGCACAAGTATTGCGGGGGAGCGCAAGTATAGGTCGTGCAGGTGTACCTGTGCGACACCTGGTGTACTTGCGCGATGGTCAAACAGCATTGAAATACTTGAGCGGCTCTTTATTAAAACCTTTAGAATCCTCTTGAGGTTCTTCCAACAAAGGGATGCGCAAGTTCCATCGAAGAAGTAAGGCGGTGCGCAAGTGTGACCACTTCCCTTAAGGGCTGGCCACTCAGACGCACAAGTGTTGATGAATTTCAACACTTAGGCCTTTCTCCCTCCCTTTAGATCTTCCGTTCTAGGTAAGAAATTACCCTAGAAGTGTTCCGGAAGCTTTGAGAAGAGACTTGGGAATCAGGAACTTCAATCCGAGTTTCTGGAAAAAGATCCTCCCGAATGGGGGGCCCACATGGTCTATCTATAGGTAGGAGAAGACCCCGGGCGGTTACCTGGGCGGTTATCAATTAGGTCATGCAAGTAACTTGCGCCCCAGGTGCGTCGCGCAAGTCCACTTGCGTGACCATGAAAGAACTTGCGCGGCCTACGGGCAATGTTTTCCTTGTTCATCCCTTTGTCTATTTTTGATGTTTTCTTCAAAGGTTGAATCACTTTGAGCTCAAATATTCCCCTTTTCCGATCTTTAGATTCTGTGACGAAAGGAGCGTCAATAATTAAGTTTCAAATGGTCCTTTTATGAATAAAATAATGTTTTTGACAGAAATTAGAATTTATATTAGAGAAACTATTTATATTAAAAACATGAATTAAAAACATATATATTAAATATGAATAGTATATTAAAATGAGTTAATTTTCCAACTTATGTGAATAATAATAAATAATAATTTTTTAAAAATATATGAAATATTCATCAAAATAATTTTTTATTTTAAACCAATGATTAAATATTAATATTGATGTTGTTTATTTAGAAAAACAAAACATCAAATTTTCCTTAATGATTATAGAATAAAATTAATATAAACTTATGGTGAATCTGTAGAATAATATTTTCGAAAATTAGTATAATATAGTCATTTTAAAAATTGCATCTCTATAAGTCATTTTAATATATTTGTTTGAAAAAAAAAATTTATGAAACATTATTCTATAATTAAATAACTACTTCTCAGGGATTTATAGTTTTTAAAACTATAAAACATAATTTTAATCCCTATATTTGATTTTTTATAATTTATGTAATATTGTTTCTAAATTACTTTTCAATACATTAGAAATTTTTATTTTTAAAATAAATTTTTATAAAATTTATATGTTGACATATTTTGAAAGGAATTAAATTTTAAAATAATTATATTTAAATAATCTAATAATTACCACTTCATTTGTAGGAATAAATATTACGTTACATTAGTTATAAACTAATTACATTGGGAAAAGAAATATATTAATTGTTGCGGAAAATTGACAGAATTATGATAAACAATCATAGAATTATTTTAGGAAGTATTAATGAATCTTCTCTCTTATACACTAAACTATTTATCAATTTTATATCTAGTTTACTGTTTATCATGTTATACCATTATATTAAAAATATATATTTACAAAAAATTAATTATCAACGCTTATTAAATGGAACATCCCCCCTCACAAAACCTCTAAAAATTATTTTTAATCCTAAAACCAATAATTGTTTCCATTCCCCATAAAATTAATTCTCTCTCTTGACCTTCTAGTCACAAGATACAAGCCTATGAAATCTATTTCCAATGGATCTTCGAATGATATTTCATGTTATCAGAATTAGTTATAATTTTATCATTACTTCTTACATTTTAAATTTTACTTCCCAATTATTACTTATAAATTTGTATGTATCGTAATAATAACTAATAGCCTTTAATCATTTCTATTATGAAAATTTAAACCATCATTAGTGTTTAGTGTGGACTACCTCACCCATGAAAAAAAATGTTTTTCCTTCCATAACCACTATAAAATGATATTGTAGAAGGGTAGTTTAATCAATAATTATGATATTTATATCATGTAAAATATTCAAGAACTTTAATACATATTACTCTCACTCAATGGTAAAAGAAATCATCAAACATGCATACATACTGATTATAAAATCTATATAATGGTTTTCTTTCATTTTTATTCTAATCATCTCTTTACATGAATGATAATCTAGAAGGTATTAAAAGATAAATATACTGTTTTTGATATTAATAATATTATGTTATGAAAATTCATAGAACAAATTAATGATTTGAATAAAAAATTATTATTGTTATTTTGATAATTAGAAACAAGAGAACTAAGAGGAAAAAAATATCTTCATTATAATTAATGACTTCATAAAAATTATATAATATTTATAAATATAATCAATTATTATATATCAAACTAACACCCACAAAATAATAATATTATTCTTATATTAATATCATAATGAAACTAATCCAACACATATTCTTCTATTTATAATGGTTGGATCATGTTTCAGTTTTTCTAAACATTTAGAGGAAGAATACTATGAATTAATGTAATGGAAGACTTTGTGAACATATTACATTGTACAATATGTCATAAAAATGTATTTTTTTAAATTTTTTTGTTTATTTTATAAAGAATTTAATTGGTTTTATAATTAACAAAATTCCATAAATTAGAAATAAAAAAACATGATAATTATTGTTTTCATCTTTATATAAAGTAACAAAAAATTACCTGGAATGAAAATATAAAAAAACTATAATTAAAAATATATTAAAATACCTTATGTCATCTTATAATATTGTAATTTTGAAATTGAATTGATACCCACACCATTTTGATGAAACTAGTTCGAAGGGGTAAATATTGCTTACCATGGTGGTTTAAAAATTTTTAAAATAAAAATATATATATTTATAGATTTGCCATAAATGATGATTATAAATGGTTGTAGTTATTAATATGGGAATTTTACGTGAATATAATAAATAATATTTAATTATTAACAAAATTAGGGGAATATACAGAATGAATAAGGAATAACGGTTTAGTTTTTTACCATAAATCCTTCTCTTTGAGCACATCCTAATAGAATGTTACAAATTTAATTTATTTCATGTATAAATTTCATATTTTAGATTTCATATCAAGAATTTCCTATTAATTATGTTATTTTATGTTCAATGACAAGTTAAATCTTTCAATGTGATTATAATTTATTTTTTATAATGACATTAATCTTTTCATAGTATCAATTATGATTAATTGAGGCATAATTCTGTTTGTACACAATTTATTTGAATGGAATATTCGCTATCAACTGGAATGTTTTTTTCATTTATTTTTTACAACATGGTATTTACTAGAAAATTAAAGTAACCATATCCATGAATTTATTTATTTGTTAGATTTCTTAGTAGTTTTTTCTAACTAATCATTCATCAAATTAGTTATGATCATTCTACCCAATTTTATTTCTAATAATATTGGAAAATTAAAACCTATAAATTGTTATATTGTATTAAATAAATTTATTATAAGTATATAAATTTTTACAAAAAATTTATTTAAATATATTTCTCATTTGGTAGGATATGATATCTTGAATGTTTCCATCGTTATTCTCTAGACGGGTAATGAACCTTTTATTATTTTTGTTGACATTGAGAAATGTATTGGTGTAAAATATCATGTAATTATATTAATTATTATTATTGTAATGTAGAATTTTTATTAATTAACTATCAATTATCTTTATTTGTACAGTTTATGAAAATTTTATCAATTTTAGATATATATAAAAATTAATTTATGTTCATTATAGTGTCACAAAAATAAATATGATTATGAAAAAAATATTTATCTTGAAATTTTTAATGATTTATTAAATGATTAATTCATTTTTATTAGATAATATATATGTGAGGCCAATTATTATATAGCCCCTCGATATGAAAATAGTTAACATGATACAAAACTGGTTGGGTTTTTGTGTATATTTTTTTCCTATTTCATGATAGTGTATTAGTCATGGGATTAACAACATGTTTTTGGCTTCCATAATTTCTCATCCATATATATGAGAACATAAGTATTAATTTCCTAATTTTCATTTATATTCATTAATATAGTATGATAATTATTTCAATTTTATCATGTATTTATGTTCATTTCATATTCATACCATATATTTTCTATCATTTTAATTTCACTATTTATTTTATTAAATATATCCTAGATTCTGTTCCAGATCTCACCGCTTTATATGTATTAAATTTTATATTTTATGATATAAATTTTTAAATGTGACATTTTTAAAAAGGTAGTATGTATGAAATAAATATAGTTGTTTATTATGATTCTATATGGATCAAATAGTTTCGTATATAGATGGAAAAAATCTCCACATGATAAAAATAATATATTTTTTCTTAGTTAAATACTGGCCTCATTCAATGATGATATATTATTGAAATGATACTTGGTAATTAATTGATGCACTATCAGTTTAATTTTTTTTATTATATTTGTTTTTATAGAGTATCTCACAAATGTTATCTAGTGAATAAGTAATGTATGTATTTATGACACAAAACCAAGGATTGGAGGTCCAAGGTTTCATAGTAGGTTACAAAGGAACCATTTAGATAACATTAGAGATAATGATTATTTTTTGGTTCTTTTAAGAGTTTATCAGGTTGGGTTGATCATAATATCAATAATATATCACATTGGTATATGTATATGATTTACTAACATGGTTTTAATACATATTTAAATTAGGTAACATGATAAGAGATCATTAGTGAAAATACAAGGAATATGATTATGTACTTGATAACATCATATTGTTTAACTAAGGTATTAATTTTGATTCACTCCAATATAATAGACATTATTATAAATTAAAATTTTGGATTTTAGATCTGGAATAAAAGTTACTAGGGTAAGTTACCTTGAAAAAGGCATATTGGTGGTTAACTCGATAATCATTTCACTTTTGAGAAAACAGAGTAGTTACACACCAAGTATGAAATTCCTTAGGTATATTCTATAGTATATTCAAATGTCGTTTAATGAACCAACAAGAATGATTTTTTCAATAATTAAATTAATGATATAGGACAAATAAGCTATTGAACCTAACATAAAAAATGTTGATTGAATTGGCAGTCATGACAAAAATATGAACATGTCAATAGTGAATACATAATAGGATTGAGTGTTCATAATCATATTATTTTTTTTAAATTTTATTGATATCCATTTTGTGAACTATAATTTTCACAAATAAAATAAAAAATGAATTGATTCAAATAATGGTATGTACCTAGAAACAAGTATGTTTTACAATTGAATAAGATATCATAAGTAAATGCTATAGTATTTGATTATTTTCCAACAATTATGTAAATGGAGAGATTACAAGTATTATCTAATGATGTGTGGTTGATATTTTAATGTAATCAAATTATTAAAACCATTAAATATTTTTAATAATTAAAAAAATTATTACAGTATTTTGAGTATATTCATATTATTATTATCGATTATGTGAAATATATAAGGATATTTTTTCTGTAGTTTTGAATTAATGTTTTGAAAAAATATATTAGCTAGAATCAAGGAAATAGATAAATGATTTTAGGAAATGTTATATTTTTTTAAAACAATTTAAGAACACATTTTCTAGTGATGGATATGTCTTAAATTTAGTATATATTTTTCATTCAAAATAATAGAGGGTTTATAGACTATGAAAATTTATGATTGTAGTGTCAATTTACATGTGATTGTTTATAATTAAATTTTAATGTATATATAATTTGTAGGATTATGATATATTATGGAAAGTTAGTAAACTTATTAACTAGTAGATCATACCATTTGTTTTTTATATATAGTGTAATTTTCTGATAAGGTTACCAGAAAAAAATGATTGGTTATGACATGGATTATTAAATGTTTTTGGGAATGTTATGTTATGGGGATTATATGATTATTCTATATGAAAACATATTTATACGATTGTATGAATTGGATATTTTATTTCTGGAAATATAAGAAACATAATCTATCAAAAAGAGTTTGATATGTGTCATATTATAAATTATCCAAATTGACTAATATATTAAAAATACAATATCCTTCATTTATTAGTATGTTATAATTTAAATTGTTAGGCATTATTTTATTTAGGGGTTGAATGTAACATCTTGAAATTTTAAAATAAGTTATTATATAACTAATAAAATTTATTGGAAGGATTTTTGAAGAAAGAACAGAAAAACTATTATATGTTAAAATAAATTTTGACCATTATATTCTGGCCATTAAATTTGCAGCAATAATGGGAAATAACCATTTTATGAAATCTATGATTGAAAAAAATAAAACCGAGAAGTGAAAATATACCATGTGAATCACATTCATATGAGGTTATAAAATAGGTATCTTTTCTGTGTTTTTATACAGACTAATACTTTATTGATATAAAATATTTTCGGTATGAGAAAAATCATATCAAAGAGAAATAAAATCTCATGGAAATTTCAAAAAATATATGCTATGGGTATCAACATTTTTGACTTAAAACAGATCTTATATAGTACTTAGTTATTGTAAAATTTACATAAGATTTTATTTAAGTACAAATTATATTAATAGTATCGTGTAATAAATTATTATTATATATACACATTTCATGAATGATTTTGTTTTTTGAAAGGTTATTTTATCATTAAAAATATTTTTTTATAAAAAAATATTTTCCTTTAGTAAAAAATAAATATGTTGTGATTATATATTAATAATATATATTGATAATATGAATATAAAATTACTAAAAAATTAAATTCTAATTGGTATGAAATATGAATAATGAATAGATAACCTTTTCAAATTCTATGGACAATTTTCACTGTATATTGGGTTAATATTTAAATAATGAAATATATATATTTATAAAAATATTTGTACTAAATGATTATCATATTTTAATATTTATTATAAGGTATACTTAAGATGAATTTATGGGTCATTAAAAATAATTGATTAGTAGGTTAATAGTGAAAAATTGTTTTACCAATATAAGATGACATTTATGATATTATTAATATATAATAATGTATTGTAAATCCATAAAACCAATTTCATAAAATAGATAAATATTTTATATTTGGATTTATAATTTATAATATTGGGTTTTAAATTTATGAATCATTATTTTATGTTTTTTAATATAAGTTATATTTTCTCAACATTTTTCTATAAAATAATTCAAAATTATATTTCAAGAAATATTTTTTTCAATTTGATAAATTGAATAAAATTTAATTGATTAAAAAGTCGACATATATATATGAAATTTATCTAATAATAATTGAATTTATTTTTAGGATTAATGGTACGGATACATTATATTAGAAGTAGTCACCGATGTAATATAGAAAATGGATAATGAAATAATTCAAGGGGTAAATGGATTAAAAATTTATAGAACCATGTGTAAAATTTGGTCGATAAGGTTCTATGTAAGACCAAGACCCGAACACTGATTCTAAATTAGAGCTCCATATGAACTCAATCATTCTTTCTCACGTGTAATCGGATACCAACTAACAGAAATAGAACAAGTCTATAATTAATGAAACTATACTCTTAGCATGAGAAATTAATACCATAATAATAAATCAAAATATTAATCTATATGTAGTCAATGTAAACTTGTATAAAGATAAATTCCTTGATTTTAAAATTCAATTTATGGAAAACATGCATAAAAACAGTATTTAGAATTGGTAATCCAAACATCAGTATATCATTTTCGTAAAAGTAAATGGAACAATAATGATATAATCATTTCTAAACATATATGTTTTCTAAAAACCTATTCCACTTTAACATCCCATCATATGTCACATTCCCTTCGCTAGATACCTAACTATGAAGTCTAAATTCATAATATGATGTTAATTTTGTGTGTGAGTAATAAAAGTAATACGAAACCACAAATGATTCTTTATCAGAAGTGCACAAAAATATATATTATTGTGTTTGACCAGAAATAAATAAATTTTCAATTAAACATACAATCACACATTGGTCGAGTCATCATATACTAACATATATATCACAAACCTTAACCAATATTCTTGATATAATTTTTAGTTAGAATGGAATGGTATGTCAAAAAACATAAGACCATTATGTATATAACCAAATATCTATTATGGTGGTTCTTGTTTTCCAAAAAATTAGAAGCCTGATCCTAACTTTTGAAAATATCAACAAATTTTCTTACCCCACCTTTTCAATGGTAATTTTTTTAGAAAGATTGTAAGTCCCAAATTAGTTTCTTAATGAAAATAGCTTACTGAAAAATTCTCTATACGACATTCTCTAACACTTGAAAAAAGGTAATGGATTCTCATCATCACTAAGCTAATATCTAACTGAGAATAAAAATATTACTCTTCGAGATAAATAAATCATTTTTCGTTAGACTATATATGTCAACAAAGAATAAATTTAATTGGAAGGAAAACAACATATTAGATAGATGAAATATCCAGATTCTACAAATAACCATTTTTTCATAATCAAACAATATATCAAATAAACTCACCCACAAACATGAAATAATTTTAAAATCATGAATTATTAAAAATAACAATAATAAAATGGAAATGTTAAACATATTGTCTATAAAAATGTCAGACACTTTTTACCTCATGGTTATACATTTCCACATTGAGGTTCCTTAGGTAATCATCCCCCGGATAATGTCCACATCCTCAATAATGAAAATATATATCTATTAAAACCTAAAAACAATTCAAACTAATTTTGTTATGGAATTATATTAAACAAAACATGTGATAATAATTTATCTTTATATGATAACTTCTAAAATATCATGATATTCCATATCCAATGTTAAATGAGTATTTCCAAAGGAATAATTTCACCCCTTGTGATTTTAAATTCTCTCTCTAGAATAATCCCTGATAAACAAGAATAATTCATCTATTATATTTCCATTAATATTTATAATAATTTTTGTAGTTTATTATTTTTTTCATAAATCTTTATAAGTATTTTATAAAAAACTAACTATGAAAAAATTATGTAGATGTTATAACAATGATTTATCCATTATAAAATAATACACCAATACATATGAGAGAGGGTGAGGGTTTTATAATACATGGAAAAAATATGAAAAATTTATATTATTCATAGATGGTTTCACCAACCATGAGTAATGATATTCCTAGTCTACCAATATTGAAGAGTATAAGAAAATCATAACAAAGAAGGGGTCATAAATTGTTAGAAGGTAAACTGCATACATATTCATTACATTAAAAACCTGTATATAAAATTCAACTTGTTTTTATTTTATGGGATTCCTAGTTTTGTATCATTTATATTTCTCAATAATATGGAATATAAATTTTAATTTAGATAAAAATTAAATTCCCATATTTTAATAATTTTCAAAATATAAAAAATTATTCATATTTTTGTGAGGTGGAAAAATAATTGGAAAATTAAAAAATATTTTCCTCAAAAAGTTAAACCCAATAGGGAATAATGATATTACTCTAATAAATCAATTAAATTTCATGTGGTGTTACTAAGTGACCCATACATAACACATGAACATAATCATTCGTAATTACGTAACGGAAAATTAGCCTTAATTACCCTTATGAAACATAGTTGTTCCCATCTAAAACCATTAGGAAAAATAGTTTAACATTATGCGGTGATGGAAATACCATTACCTAGAACATAAAATCTATTTAAGCATAAAATAAGGTTACCCTTAAGGATATATGTTTTTCAGTTCACCATGTTTGTTTTTTATTTTCATGTTTTCATCCCGATCATGACCCTATTACTCTATTTTGATGTTCTAAATTTCCTTAACACATTGGACTTATTCTACATTATCCATTAATATAAATAGACCTCATTATTAAAGATGATAAACCCACATAAAATATTAATCACTTTCAAGAAAAATTATATGATAGATTTGGTTTTCGGTGTTTAATGTATAAATCTATAAGTGGGTTTCATTATAAAATTATTTGAACACTTTCTTCATTTTATGTTTTCAATTTTATTTTGTCCATGAAGACCAAGAATTCAGTTATTAATGTTTGGTGAATATTTATATTACAAATTATTTATTCTTGAGGTTTTTAAGCATGTTTTGACCCTCATCCTCGCTTCTCTATTTTTGTACACTTTTTTGAAGGATAAACCATAATAAAAAATTCAATAAAATCATTTAATATTTTGTTTCTAATAAAATAATTATAAATAATACTTGAAAAAGATGAAGAAATATAATGTGATGATAACCCTGAGTTGCGGAGAATAATAATAATAATAATTACTTGTTATCTTAGATTATTATTGAGAATGGTTATTGTAAAGACCTGGAAATTTCAAGGGAATTTTTTTTTTCTTAATTTTATTTGGAATTTTACATGAACACAGTTTCTGACGGCACCAGATTCCGAGGCCAGGTGTGCCCAGAATCACCTTCCGAAGTTTGGCTCGGGTACGTTCAGTGGATGGACGAGCGGGTTTTTCTAAATTTTGAACCGGTGCTCAGAATAAAATTCCGAGGGCACTGATGAAATCACAGCGCCGATACTTTCTTAGAGACACCTCTTCCGGAGTTGCGTTTGCTCGGGTGTGGTTTTTAATTTTCGGGTTTAATTTTATGAAATAAAATAAAGTTGTGCGACAAACTTTATTTTATTTCACTTAAGCCACTTGGAAGCCACTTGAAGCCACTTAAAGCTGCTTAAGCTGTGTTGGTGCGGATAGGGTGCTATCCGAAAATATCCTACCCTCTTGGTAGGATATTTGAGAGGTGGGGCCCGAACGAGCCCCACCGTTTCCTTTCCTCTAAGTAATGCACCCATGAAAACCCGTCATTATGAAAGTCAACCGACGCGTTTTCTTAATTTTTTAACACACCAATTAATTGGGCGGTTTTCTTCGTTGAATTAAATGGGTAGTTTATTCGTTGAAATTAATTCTAGGAATTAATTTCATTCATTTCTTAACTTGTTCGAAATCCGTTGGCATAATAATAAAATAAGACCAACGCACGACTTCTGGAAAAATGTTCGTTGAGAGGATTTGACAGAAACCAAGAGTTCTTCAACCTCATTCATGAAGAACACGAAGAACGCGAAGAACACGAAGAACGCGAAGAACGCCGAGCCCTCGGAAATCGACGACGCGCCGCCAAGTTCCGCGACGCTGGTGATTCTTATTCTGCGACATTCTTCCGCAGCAATCCAACCCCGCGACAACCTTCGATCGGCAGCGACAAGGTAGGGGGTTGCGCTCTTTTCTTTTTACCGTTTGGATTAAAACAACAATATTAATTTAATTATTATTAATTAAATCTGTTGTTTCTTGGTCCTCGGAGTTCGTCGACGCAACGCCGAATACCGCGACGATGCGACGGTCCCCCCCTTCCGCGACGATCAAGTTCCGCGAAGAACGTGCGTGCGACGACTTGACAAGGTAGGGATTTCATTTTGGAAATACCTCTTTTTATTCCCGGGATCATTTCTTTTAAATGTGAAGAACCCGGAAAATTAGAACAAATTTAATATATTAAAATTGTTGTTTCATGTGTTGAATAATTATCCCGTTGTTATTAACTAATGCGGAGGGTGCAGGCCAAACAAACACGACCCAAAAACCTGCGCCGTTCTTCGTGGTTGTGCGGATTTGGTGGGCAACGGCAAAATGTGACGCAAGGGCGATTTGATGATCCCGCAGTGAAGAACGGAACCCGGGAGGAACAACGGTGCAGACGGGAAGGAAAATGGACCACCGGAGCAACTCCGGTGGCCCGTGGAAGCTGCCGGGGGCCGGAGGCGGCGGCGCCCCGGCGTGCCGCCGGACAGGGCCGTCACGGTCGAAGCCGCGGTGGCGTCGCCCAGCGGACCCGCGACCGCGCGGTTCCGACCCTCACGCACGGGACGCGGCTATGCCGCGTCCATTGACTCCAGCGCGACCCTTCGAGGGCCGCGACTTCTTCCAACCCGCGGGGGCGGCGCCCCGCGGCACCCGAGTGCTCGGCCGCTCGGCCGAGCCGAGCTAGGCCGGTCCGACCGGCCGGGCCGTGCCCTGGTCGGGTCGGGTCGACCCGGTTCGGCCGACCCAGGGGGTGTCGGGCCTCGTCGTCCCAGGCCCAGACCCCCCTATCTTTGGACCGTTTAGGTCTCTCACTCATAACATGAGCTATGGACCTCCGAACGATGCACTGTCACCGGAAACACGATTCTTGTATAGAGACGGTCGTTTCGGTATATCGCACTCAAGGATTCAGATTACTTTGGGTTTGGCTGAGTTGGTTCGTACACGAAACCAACCGGGCCCTCAGATCGGAAACAATCATATCATGAGCTCCGGGCATCCGCTTGACGTGCCGTCGACTTTGTTGAATTCCAATAAGTGATGCAGATCTTTTAGCTCACTCCGCCCGAGGTTTGGACGTAGGTGGAGTACGGTCGGGTTGGTTTTTCCTTAAAAATCAACCGGGCCCCTGGGACAAAAAAGCCAATAACTCTCAGACTGGGCATCCGATTGACGCGCCGTCTGTGACGTTGAGTTCCTGTTGATGATACAGAACTTTTGGATACATCAACTCTGGACTTGTGTCAGTTGATGTATCAGCCTCTCGGCTCGTGGAGTGGACCCTCTCGAACGAGATTGCTGTGTGCGGGAACCCTAGTGCTGGCTGCGACTTCGACGATGACGACTGTGCAGAGATCCTCAGTGGGCTGCGACGATGAAGAATAATGGTCTTGTATCCTATGTGGGTCCCAGCCGTGCTGGTCTTGTATCCTATGTGGGTCCCAAATTAGATGATTCAATACTGGTCTCGTATCCTATGTGGGTCCCAGTATAGATGAATCAATGAAGAAAGTCGGTCTTGTATCCTATGTGGGTCCCACCCGTGCTGGTCTTGTATCCTATATGGGTCCTAGCAGTGCCAGTCTTGTATCCTATGTGGGTCCCAGCTTAGATGATTCAATACTGGTCTTGTATCCTATGTGGTTCCCAGTATAGATGAATCAATGAAGACAGCTGGTCTTGTATCCTATTTGGGTCCTAGCTGTGCTGGTCTTGTATCCTATGTGGGTCCCAACTTTGATGATTCAGTACTGGTCTTGTATCCTATGTGGGTCCCAACATAGATGAATCAATGAAGACAGCTGGTCTTGTGTCATATGTGGGTCCCAGCTTAGATGATTCGGTATTTATATATGATCATCCCTTTCACCTTTTCGACGATGTATACCTGTGTGAGCTGAAATACTGTTTTCTTTCCTTTGTGGATTGTGTCATGCTATCCTGTGTGGATTACGTTTTTCTCTCCTTTGTGGATTGTGTCATGCTATCCTGTGTGGATTACTTTTTGCTCTCCTTTGAGAATTGTGTTGTGCTATCCTGTGTGGATTTACGTTTTGCTTTCCTGTGAGGACTGGGTTGGCTTGGGCTCGGATGTTGGAGACGAACGGGAATTGATGACTTAGGTATGTGTATGGTAATATACCTAAGAAGTTTCGGTTGTTACTTTGTGATTGCACCTTTACTTTGTGGTATATCCTTTGTGGATTTTGGGAGACCTTCGGGGGTCTCGGGGTCCCTACTGAGTAGCTTATACTCACCCCTGCACAGGCATTTCCCGCACTACGTTGTATTGGTTGTAGACGACGGACAGTGTTGATTGTGGTTGAGTCATGCAGAGCAGGACGGTACCTAGAGGTGGACCACTGGGCAGGACTTACTCGGAGCGGACGGTGGGACCCGAGGAGCAGTGGAGCTATCTGTACCCACCCTTCAGGTGGGATTTCGAGAGAACGGCCCGACGCTGCGGCTTTTCTTTTCATTTTCGGTTTTCCCCATTCAGTTGCACATTACAGTAGGGCTTGTATTTCCGGCCCCTTTTTACTTCCAGCACAACTTGTTACATTTTTTACTTAGTGCTTACTCTTTCCGCTTGCTTACTCTGTGGTGGTTGTTTTCTTTACAAAGGCAATGCCTTCCCAGTTTATCAGGATTTACTCATTGGTGCTAGTCGGCAGCCCCTGGCCTATGGAAGGCGGGATTGGGGTAGTCACAGCACGGGCCCCGAGGACGGCTCGTGACAGTTATATCATCACATGTGAAATTACAATGAAAGTTTTTAAAATAACTTTTTAAAACATTCTATGTCTTACAGTGATAATTTTGAAATTATACCATAAAAAGAACTAATTATCACATATGGTGTTATATTTTATTTTTTATGTATAATAGTTTAAATTGGTTCTAGGTATAATTGAACAGAGATTTGACATAATGAGTATGTTGATGTGTTATGAGTGATGATTATTTGATGAACCATGACTTTGAAAACAAAAATATTTAAGAAGGGTATTCCTTACTATTATTGGTCATTATGTATGATGTTCCCATGACATGTTTTTTTGATTAATAACCCATTCATGTTATTTGTTTTGTTGTCGGTGTGTGAGTTCCCTTTAGACCATGTAGGATGTTGATAATTTTGTAATGTTCAACATCTTTTGAATTTTTTTCTTAATATTCAAAATCATTCCATATAATGAACTATATTTCATGTTTTGTTTCATAACCAGTAGAACAAAGAAAATTTTATATGGATGACCAGGTTCATCAAAAAAATTTAGTAGACCCCTTCGAAGGAAATATTAATGACATGATGAAGAATGTGAACTAATGATCATTTGGGAGTATGTTCCGGATCATAGACATTCATATTCAAGAGGGTATTCCATTCAAAGGATCATAATTTTTTTGGATTTTTACTATGTATTATAATTCCATAAAAGGTGTTTTTAGTTGTCCAAATACATAAATTTTGATTACTCTGGCTTAATATTGATTGAGGATAAAAATAATCAACAATTTGAGGTGTGTAGTGTCCTTGATAAACATCATAGATATGGCATGTCAATGTATTTTATTCATAATGACCACGAACTTGGTTGTATGTGAAGTGTTTCCATAAAGATAGAAATTTATTTAACATATATTGACATCCTTGCTGAAAAAGGACTAATAATGTGGGTATAGGTTTTATGGATCATAGATTAATTCATGGTGGTCAAAACATGTGAGACAGATTTTTTATAAGATAGATTAATTATTTCATGTCTTAAAATATTTTATATTTTTTTTGATTGAATGTTAAGGACACAATGGTGGCGTCTTATTAGGTTTATTACTAACTCCATGTACACATATTTTAGTATTTTTCCACACATTATAATTAGAGATATAGTAAATATAAAGAGAAATATGATAGGGATTTGAGTATATATAGGATATAAGATAATTCTGATGTTGGGACATGCTCCATGTATTTATGTTTTATTTACTTATTTTCACATGATATACTCTAATTTGACATGCCACATGAAAAAGAAGTTTAATAATTATTTTATCAAATATAAGTCATATTAAATTATGGAATATTTATTTTCTACATATTTAGTATAATTATATAATTATTTTTATTAGATTTTATGATTATTAGTCATATAAAATTTGATTTTGAGTATTATCTTCCTACTGATGGACATAGACCCCTACATCAAGTGGGAAACCTATTGTGTATAAGGAGGAAAGTGTGGTGTCATGTGGAACTCTGGTTTAGATATAGTGATTTTTTTGGGAGTTACTCATTGATTGACCTTTTCCATTATAAAATAATTATTTTTAAAATTTGGAAATCACAAGCCTTATTTAACATTTTTTACCTCTATAGAAATTTAAAATATAACTAAAAATGTCACCCAGAGAAAATATAAAATTTTCCTCTCTCACAAAACATCAATGAAATCCTAATAATTATATTTCCACCTGAAAAAATGAATTTTACCTTTCCATATAATAATCTATCACTGGAGTCATATTCATTTAATAATAGAATAACCAATTTAATCAACAATATAGAGATCCTACATATAAATATCATGTTCTTAACCCAAGTTATCAATTTTACATAATCTCTTTATTGTGAATTTTTCATTACCAGATTTAAATTTCAAATTCTTATTTAGCTGAATAATCTTTTTAAATAAAAATATTGTATTATTTTGTTTTCATAATCATTCGTCACTTTTTTCATTTATATAATCAAAAATAAAAATGGCATTCCTGTTTTTTGTAAACTACGGCTTCAAATCACAAAATGTTTTATATTATTTCTACACTAAAATTTATGATAAGAAAATTTATATTAAAATATAATTATATTATTTATATGATTATTATTATTTAGAATTGATAAATCAAATTACTCCATCCTTGTTTTCAATGAAATAAAAAACAAAAAACATGCATTGGTCAAGACTTCCTTATCCATGGATTGATTGTTTCTTTTTTTTTCATCAACACCATACCCAGATGGTTATGTGGATGGGATTAATGTATAAATATTTTGTTTTTGATATCATAATGTTTAATTTTTTTAAAATTTTTGACCCTATTGATGATATTATAAATAAATTTTGATTCTAATTCAATCAGTTTAAGATAATAATCTATGATAAAATGATCTCTTCTTTCTATGTAATAAATATATATATATTAAATTATTTTAATATATATTTTATATACTTGTATATTACACTAATAGTCCCAAAATAATATTATTTTTCTCTTGGTATTGTCAAACAACAACAAAATCACTTGATAATAAACCATTAGTCATGTTATGATCATATTTACGTCAGTTTAACGACACATATGTCCAATGGTATCAATTTATTCCATCGATGTCTAATATAACATAATTTATGAAAAAAATTCATATAAATATACAAAATATATTAATTTTTTAATATAAATTTTATATAATAATTTAAATCAATAATTGAGAAATAAATATTATTTTATTTCAAATAAAACATGATCATGATCTATATTGTATTCATTGATTATTTCCAAAACTACAATAAAATGAAATTATTCTATTATAACAACAATATATCATATATTAATATAAAATAAAATATCTAATATTAATATAATTTGGAAAATGAATATATTGGTACACCATTTTTTTGAAACAATATTAATGGAGAAAATATTACTTACAGTAAGTGTAGAAAATATATTAAAACTACGATATATATATAATGATTAAAAATGGGGCATAAAAATGGTTATAGTTATAAATATTATTTTTGTTATGTTTTTATTTTAATTTACTTAATATTTATGAACATTTGTATTCATTGAAGAAATTTTTAGGATTAAAGAAATGTGTTTTAATCTTTTTTTTATTTGAGATGTGATAGGTATTATGTATCAATTTAATTTTATATGGAATATATTATTACTACTTAAGATATCATTTCATGAAATATATTTTTGTAACTTGTTTTTTATGATCAATTTTATTTCATCAGTTTAATATGGTTTTACATTGCTGTTACTAATGTTGTATGGGATCTCTCGGTCTCAATTATTTATATATCAGACATTATATATTTTATGAATTTGTTTAAATATGAGTTAAATTTACTACAAATTCTTATAATTTTATCAAAATATTTTATTTACATATATTTACAATGAAAATCATGTTCCCTTATCCAAATATCTACTAATTTAGTGGGTTAACAATTATTAATATATTTTGGATAACTCAATTTTCAGTCACTAATTTATTATTATTCTCTTGAAACTAATTCATATATATTAGTCAAATTATTCTCTATGATTTTATTATGTTTTATTCGATTACTATATTCTTGGAGTATAAATTTGTACTACATAATCTTGTTGTAAAAATATTTTCTATATCATGTGATATATTATTTTGAAACCATCCACCATACATCACAAGGTGGATTATGATAATGTTTTTCCATTTTTTAACATGAGGAAATGTATCATTGACCATTATATTTTTTATCAAAATATATGTGTTTCTGTAAATTGTAATATGCATTATTTGACGATCAAATGAATCCCTTTGAGTGAGTTATGATCATGTTATCCATTTTATTATCCTAGTAAATGTATTATTGTTCTGTATATTTATATCCCAATATATATAATTATTGGAAAATTTTATTATAATTTTTTTATTCATTTTATCAATTGTTTAATGAATTACGAATTATAAATAAATATTGATTTGTGTTAGATATATTTATATATCCACTTGATGCATTGATAGGTCATGTGATAAAAAATATGTTGTGATTTGGTGTATGTATCTTCCCTTAATAGAACTATGTCCTAAAATAAGGCCCTGAAATATGGTTTGTGGTTTATAGAATAATTAATTATTTCTATATGATATCAGAAGTATTTGAATACATATTTTAATTCATTTTAATCCATATATAACTCTATTATCCTAAATTTTATTATTTATTCAGGTTAATTTATTATTCATTCCATGATATTTATGATATACGTAGTCTTATATTTTCCCATTTCTACGGTTGATATATTTATAATTTCAGCTCACTATTTCATATGTTTGCATTTAAATTGGTTATAAAGATAATTCACACATTTGAAAATCCTAGAAAGACACAATGTTAGAATGAATAATTTAGATATGTTTTTTATTCATTCTGGATTATGTAGCATTCTATATTGTGGGGAAAAATATACAAGACAAAAAACATGATTATTTTTAGTTTATGATTTTCATAAATTTAAAAGGATTTATATATGAAAATATAACCATAATGTAATAGAATAATTTTTTTTCTTATATATTAATTATTGATGATTATATTTAATATTTTAAATTTTTTATCATACGAGTACATGATGTTTGTATTTATGGCCCTAGACTCAGGTCTGATGATATGTGTAATAAACATTTGTATTGGACGATATGTTTAGTGAATTTTTGGGATTAGTATATTGGTTGAGGATAAAATATATTTAGTATTTCAGGTTTTATAATATGATCAATGGTATAAATAACCCCTTTTTATAACTATATAATATAATTTCAAGCTAATAATACACATTTTATTTTATAAATATTACATGATAACAAAAGTGAATATATTAGTAATAAATCCAGGTATAAGATGACATACCCATGTTTTCATAAGTTCATTAATATACCATTATCTTAGAAATTATTTCCATGTCTAGACAAAATAAGTTTAAAGAGTTTCATAAAAATATGTACAGAAAATTAATAACACTAAAAATAGATGATTGGGTTTTAACTCTATCATCACCAATTGTACCGTAAATGGGCCTTAATACACATCTTTTCTGATAAAATATGTAACATACCAAGTAAGTAATGAATAATAGATATTTTTTATCTATGTCTATTAATGAATGAGATAGTGTTTTAGAGGCATAAGAGGAGAATAAATCCAATCATAAGCATGGAATACACTAATATCTTTAAAAGATTGTTTTACTACCTTTTGATGGCTAACCATTTTTAAATCAAACTTTTGACAATTTTATAAGCCCTATTTTTCAAAATAAACTTATTATTTATGATTGGGACATTGAAAGTTACTTTGGGTAAATTTTTGGTATTTTTCCGATAAAGTTCATTTTTTAATGAATAGTGAAAAATATTGTATTTTAATTCAAAACCTATTTTTAGTCTAGTTTATTTATATGATTATATTAACTTTTGAATTGGTTTTAAAGGTCAATTAGAATATATTTTACCATTTAATCCAATAGTGGTCGTTGGAATTTATTTCACTTTGAAATTGGACTTTAACTAGTGTTAATCTTTTGATACTTACTGTGCCATAAAACACGCTATTTGCTCAGACAACAGAAATTAATTATTAAATTAATTAATGTAACATATATGTTTTGAATTTTTTAAAATAGAAGTCATTTTTGAATTTGGAATATCAAATATATCTTAGGGTGACGATTTGGTATTTTTCTGAAAAACGTCAATTTTTGATGAATAATGAAACCACTAAGTGGTACTTAAAAAACTGATTTTTCGTTTAAATGAAATTTTACAACCTCTATGTTTTGAATTTCAAAAATCCGACTTTCATGGTTTTAATTAAGAAGTAAAATGTGGTTCAATGGGATTAAATTAATTTTTTGGTGAATAACTACATTTAAGTTTTTTATCGCGATTAGAGGTAATTAGTGTTATTTAAGGTAAGAATAATGTTTTAATATTATAAAATGACCTTGAAACATGTCCTACCCTTATTGGATGTGTCATGGCCGACCGAGACAAACCATGGCCCAACTTGGGGACCCCATGGAGCCACTTGGGTACGAAGATGACATTAATATCTTTTTATTTAATGTTAAAGTAAAAATGACACAAACATGAGTTGTTTTACTAAAATAATTTAAAAATGGGGTTATACAAGTCAGATTTTTGACTATAAATAGTCATTGGAAATCTAAAAATATTTCTACATTATTGTAGTTTTTTAATAATTTTTAGACATTAAATAAATTAATTTATTTTTGACACCATGATGATGCAACGATTAGCACATTATTTAACAATTTAAATAAAATGAAAATATAATGTAAAATATAAGACCTAAACTTGTCAAAAACCTATTGTATGGGTGGATTTAGAATCCTTATCACCTTATCATCGAAATTTATCATCGTGGGACCTTTTTTATCCGAAAATCATTTTATAACAAAGAATCTTTTCTTAACATTCCAAGAGTTCCCCTCCTCTCCTCTTATAAAAGGCCCTCACCTCTACCACCTTACCCACACATCCAAAGCATTTGGCTCGGCCAACCCATACCCATATTGTCTCTCCACATTTCTCTCTTACTCTGAGAAGCCTCACTTTTTGCATAAGTCTTCCCAAGGAAGCCTTTGAGCTCAAATCAAAAAGAGTTACCCGATTTAAAGGTAGTGTCTTCTATTGTGTTCTTATGTTTTATTTTGCTTCTACAACCCCCTAAACTCTTTTAAATCATTTCTTTTGTAACAACACCAGTATATTAAATATACTAGGATGTTTTTATAAGAAATATTCGAGCTACACTTACACAAACCTACATCTAATGGTTAAAGAACATACTGTTTCCGTGGATGGCGAATTTCTGCCTCACGAAACGATGATTGTTCAATATTCTTTTAACACCTTCAAAGGTGGAGATTAAGATGACACTAAATTTATATATGATATATAATATGTTTATGTTTTACTTAAGCTTATGTATTTTTCATTTATGGCATTCCTTAATGGTTTCCATTATGGGTAAACACGATATCATCATTTTAGGAAGTGCGGACTACCGCCCCCTCAAAGTGATTTGATCCGTTAATGCCATATGTGGGGCGTATAAAGGATGTAATTAATGATATTATATATGATATAATGGAATTATAATATAACTTTATATCATTATGATTCCATTCCAAAAAATACGAAATAGAAATGAATGTAGCGTTCATGCGTACGTACGGCTTACCGTCTCCATGAACGGTGCATTTCATTTCTTACCTCTAAACGTTATGTAATATTATAAATTCATGTATATACTGGATATATATGATATATATGATATATAAATCATGAGTATAACTCTTCATATAATGGATACATGAACAACTTGTAATTATAAAGAGTTTATTTTTGACTCTAGTACCAATGATCGTTAAAATGTCCATTATTAACTTAAATAATTACATAGTGTTCATAACATGGTAATAAGTGATATAAAAGGAATAATGAACTTGAAAAAGGTTCTTAAGCAAGTATAAATTAACTCAAGTTTATTATTCAGGACGTTAAAGAATGATCGAGTCAAGTCAGACCCGAGGTAAGGGAACTTCTTAACCCAATTTCCGTTCTTTGGGTTAATCTCCTACATTAAAATAATGTCAAGATATTATTATGTACTATCTTGTATTTGTACTTTCTTTATGTGTAATTATAGTGAATACACATAATATATCTATTTAATTTAATAAAATTGATCTTTGCATGGGACTTCGTCTCAATCTCCTTTCATTGAAGCATATTTTTTTTATACACAACTTGCTTTTATACGGTGTATAATCCCCCTTGACTTTTACGTTTATCCAAAAGGAATATTTTTCTATGAAGCATTTTACTAAACGATAAAAGGGAATTTTTTTGTCGTAGGTATGCGGCGACAACGACTTCTCTGCCGTCGTGGCCATTATTTGAGTTTCGGCATCCTCTAAAAGCCATACATTTTTTAAAATAAAAATATATACCATGTTTTACTTTTCATTTATTTTGGTATTGGAAATAGTTTTCATAATGTCTTTATATCAATGTTTTGTATTGATATCTTGTGATTGAAAAGTGGAAATGTTATGTTTCCTTTATGCATGTTTTATGTGATACGATTATGTTATGGTTTTTGGGAATTGTTATGAAGACGGGTGGTTCCGTGATAAACTAAGGGCAGGTGAGCCTGATATAGCTCTCCAATGCATTGGGTAATTCGAAAGAGTTAAACATTAAGATTTCTCCGAAGATATTTAGGGAATATACTGTGATGGGTATTCTAAACGTAACCAAGAGTGTTACTCTCTACGTACGAATTTTATAAATGCCTCAAGTTACCATTATGTATTATGATTTCTATGATTTATTCATGATTTGATGAGGTATGTTAAAGTACTTATGTTTTATGAGTAGAGTATGATTTCATTGATTCTTATGTATACATGTACTCCTGTTTCCTTTCTATATTTTTATATCCCTTTCTAAGATTTTTATGATAATCCCAAGTTTTTGAAATGTTTTCATAGGTTAAGGGAAGGGTACATGATATGATGATAGTGTCAAGGAAGTGTCAAGAAAGAATCCATGTTTTATTTTAAATATGTTTCTATTTATGGGAAAAAATGAATACTATCTTTTATTATAACCACATTGTTTAAATGTTGGATGTAATGCATGTTTTATGATCTGATTCTATAAAACTCTAATCCTAAAATTATCCTCATTGTGTAATCTTGTAATAATTCGAGATTAAGTAAGGTTTAAGGCTGGGGCCTTATAGTTGGAATCAGATGTCGATTTAGATAACTTTAGGAGTTATAATTCTATTAAATGATTATCCAAAAATATTTTTTTTATGGTCAAATTGAAATGATATAGCATTTGAAGATTACCATGTTGCTTCATCTAAGACATGTTTGTTCAGAACGGTTTTCCGTAGAGAAAATAGGGAAGTAGTGTTAGGAAGGCATACAGAAGGAAATAACCTTCCAAATCAGCATCCTAAGATGGTCGGAATTGGAACTGAACAGTTTGTTACAGTAATGGCGTAGTTGACTCAAGCGATAAATAGTGGCGGTATCCAAGCACGAGATCATCCAGATCAACTACAGAGGAACATGAAAATGGTGGAACATTTCATGAGGAAACATCCCCCATAATTTAGAGGATCATCTGACCCTGTGCTAGCTTAAGGGTGGATTAAATCACAGGAGAAGATTATGGATGCCATGGGGTGTTCAGAAAATAAAAAGGTTAGTCTTGATATTTACCATTTGGAGGGTGAAGTAGATCAGTGGTAGTCGATGGTTAAAAATATCAGGGATGCTGATGATATTGATACTCTCGACTGGGATGAATTCAAAGGTATGTTTCTTGATAAGTATTTTCCTAAGGCTGTTCGACATAGGATGGAAAAAAATTCCTTGAATTGAGGAAAGAGGAAGACTCAGTGGATGCCTATGATGAAAGGTTCACTCAATTGTCAAGGTATAATCCAAATTTTTTCCGAGACTTTGATAGTAAAATAAATCATTTTTACTCAGGATTAAATCCAAATATCAAAGGGCATTAGCTTTTCATGAGTCCAGAAGTTAGGAAAAGACTGTTCAATGTGCTGAGAAGGTGGAAATAGAGTTTTCTGATGATCAAGTGTTCTATAACAACCAACAGAAGAAGAGACTGAGGTGGAAGGAGATAGGAAAGAATTCATCAAAAAATACTGATGGTAAGAAAACTAAGATTCCAGTTTGTGATAAATGTGGTAAAAGGCATGTTGGGGAATGCCTTCTGAATTCTGGAAAGAGCTACCGATGTGGTAAGATGGGACATAATGCTTTTGATTGCACTGAAAAAGATCAAGGTGAAGGTAAGACCAAATTTGATTTACAGTTAGTGAAATGTTTTAAGTGCAATGAAATAAGTCACTATGAAAACGAGTGTCCAAAAAAGAACTTGAGTAATGTGAAGCAGTTATACTACACGTAGAAAGGGGTGGTGAAATCCCTTGCAACTACTTCAATAGATGTCGGGCCATCAAATGAAGTTGTATCAGGTACTTTGTTTGTTTTTTCAGATTATGCCAGTGTGCTGTTTGATTCGGGGTCTACACATTCTTTCATCTCTGAAAACATTTCTAGTAAAATGGGAATACCATCTCAAGAAATGACTCCTGAACTTGTGGTAAAAACATCTGGGGGAAATGTTGAGGCAAAATAATTTATAATAATCTTCATATCCTTATCCATGGAAAGAACCTACATAAAAACCTTATTGTTTTACCTCTAGTAGAGTTTGATGTTATCTTGGGTATGGATTGGCTCTCTATTTACCATGCTAAGATTGACCATAGAGCTAAATAATTTTCTTTTCAGAAATACATTCAGTTTGTGTACAATAATGAACCCTTACTGTTGATAACATATCAAGAGGCCGAGAAACGTGTAAAAGATGGAAATGAATGTTACCTTGCTCACATCATTCAAAACAAAGGAACTATTCAGATTAATGATGTGATAGTGGTAAATGAGTATCCTGATGTTTTTCCTGATGAGTTTCCTGGAATAATACTAGATCAGGAAGTTGAATTTCCTGTTGACTTAGTTCTTGATGCTAAGCCAATTTCATAACACCCTTGTCGAATGGCTCAAATTGAACTTTTAGAGTTGAAGGATCAATTCAAGATTTATTAGAGAAAGGTTTCATTTGACCTAGCACATCACCATGGGGTGCTCCTATTTTATTTGTTAAAAATAAAGATGGTTCTATGAGACTATTCATTGATTATAGAGCCTTGAATAACATCACTGTTAAGAAAAAATATCCTTTGCCTCATATCGATGATTTGTTTGATCAGCACCAGGTAGTTTAGTATTTTTCAATGATTGACCTGAGATCGGGGTACCATCATCTAAAGGTAAAGAAAACAGATGTTCTGAAGACTTCGTTTCGTACAAGATATGGCCATCATGAATTTTTAGTAATGCCTTTTGGGTTAACCAATGCACCTACTGTATTCATGGAATTAATGAATAGAATTTTCCATGAGTTCTTCGATAAGTTTGTGGTGGTTTTCAATGATGATATTTTGGTGTTTCCTAAAAGTAAAGAGGAGATTGAATGACATTTAAGGGTTTTTTTTCAAACCATAAAAGAAATGAAATTGTATGAGAAATTCAACAATTGTGAGTTTTGGTTGCAACAAATTTCTTTGCTTGGTCACATTGTTTCTAAATATGGGATAACTGTTGATCCTGCAAAAACAAAGGTTGTTGAAGAATGGCCAAGACCCACAAATGTAACTGATATTCATAGTTTCCTTGGGTTGGCAAGCTATTACCGAAAGTTTTTTAGAAAATTTTCAACGTTATCTAGTCCAATGATTAAGCTAACTCGGAAGGGTGTTAAGTTTATCTGGACAAAAGAATGCATTGATTGTTTTCAAGAGCTGAAAAGAAGATTGGTGAATGCTCCAGTTTTCGCACTACCTTACAGGAATGAGGAGTTTGTTATCTACAATGATGCTTCATTGAAAGGAAATGGTTGTGTTCTAATGCAGAATGATCAGGTAATTGCTTATGTTTCACGACAGTTGAAAACTCATAATGTAAATTACCCTACACATGATTTGGAATTAGATGCTGTTTTATTTGCTTTAAAAATTTTGAGGAATAATTTTTATGGAGTAAAGTGTGAAATATATATCGATCACAAAAGTTTAAAGTATAAATTCACTCAGAAAAAAATTGAACATGAGACGGAGGAGATGGCTAGAATTAATCAAGGATTAAGATTGTACAATTCATTACCATCCAGGAAAAGAAAATAAAGTGGTTGATGCTTTGAGTCGAAAAAGTAATGCTTCATTAACAATGTTGCATTTGGAATGTGATCCTTTGGTTAAGGAATTTATGAACTTTGGAATCAATGTTCTTGGTGCAGGATGTTCTTCTGTTTTGTTTCAGGTATCAGTGAAATCATCTCTAGCAAACAGAATCAAGCAAGCACAGAAGAAAGACAGCGAGTTGCAGAAAAAGGTAGAGCTGGTTCAGAAGGGTAAGTTTCCTGAATTCAATATTGATAATGATTGTGTTTTGAGATTTGGGAAGAGATAGTGTGTGCTGTGTGATTCACAGTTGAAGATAGATTTGTTATGTGAAGTTTATAGTTATCTGTTTTCAGTTCATCCTGGTAGTACTAATATGTACAGAGATCTTCGGGAGTATTACTGGTGGGATGGAATGAAAAGAGATATTGCTGATTTTACTGTGAAGTGTTTTACTTGTCAGCAGGTTAATGCAGAGCAGCAGTTACCGAAAGGGATGCTTCAGCTTTTACCAGTGCTAGAGTGGAAATGGGAAAACATTTCAATGGACATTGTTGTGGGATTATCGAAGACATTTCGAAGTAATAATGCAATATGGGTTATTCTTGATCGCTTGACTAAATCTGCTCATTTCCTTGCTATACGAAATTGTATCTGACCGTGATCCCAAGTTCACTTCTAACTTTTGGAAAGGCCTTCAGAAGTCATTGGGTACTGAATTAAATTTTAGTACAACTTTTCATCCTCAAACAGATGGGTAGTCAGAACGAACAATTAAGACATTGGAAGATATCCTACGTGCTTGTTCGATGGATTATCAGGGAAGTTGGTACCAACATCTTTATTTGGTTGAATTTTCTTATAATAACAGTTTTCATTCCAGTATAAAGATGGCTGCAATTGAGGCATTATATGGTAAACGCTGTCGAACTCCAGCTTTTTGGGATGAAGTGGGTAAAAGGAAGCTGATGGGACTAGAATTGGTTGAAGAGATGGTAGAAAAAGTTCAGTTGATTCAGAAACACATGAGAACAACCTAGAGCAGGCAGAAGAGTTATGCAGATAACCAGAAAAATGATCTATCTTTCGAGGTAGGTGATCATGTTTTTCTCAATGTTTCACCATGGAAAAGTGTGATGCTATTCGGAAAGAAAGGAAAGCTGAGTGCATGGTTCATTGGACCATATGAAATTCTGGAGAGAGTTGTATCACTTTATTATCTAGTGGCTTTACCTCCGATTTTATCTCAGGTACACAATGTTTTTCATGTTTCAATGTTAAGGAAGTACATGCCAGATCCATCTCATGTTTTGAGTCTGGAGGTAGTTCAGTTCGAAGAGAACCTATCTTATGAGGAACAACCGGTCCAGATTCTTGACCACAGGGATAACGTGTTACGGAATAAGGTGATTCATCAGGTAAAGGTTTATTGGAAAAACCACATGATTGAAGAGGCAACATGGGAATCTGAAAATGCAATGAGGGCTAAATACTCCCACTTATTCGATAAGTAAATAAATTGAGGGGAAGAAATTTTCAAAAAGGAGGAAGGATATAACATTCCAAGTAAGTAATGAATAATAGATATTTTCTATATATGTCTATTAATGAATTAGATAGTGTTTTAGAGGCTTAAAATTAGAATAAATCCAATCTTAAGTATGGAATACACTAATATCTTTAAAAGATTGTTTTACTTCCTTTTGATGAAAAACCATTTCTAAATAAAACTTTTTACAATTTCATAAGCTCTATTTTTCAAAATGAACTTATTTTTTATGATTGGAACATTGATATTTACTTTGGGTAAATTTTTGGTATTTTTCCGATAAAGTTCATTTTTAAATGAATAGCGAAAAATGTTGTATTTTAATTCAAAAAATATTTTTAGTCTAATTTATTTATATGATTATATTATCTTTTAAATTGGTTTTAAAGTTCAATTAGAATATATTTTTTACCATTTAATCAAATATTGGTCATTGGAATTAATTTCACTTGGAAATTGGACTAAAACTAGTGTCAATCTTTTGATACTTATTGCTTCATAAAAGCACGCTATTTGCTCAGATATCGGGAATTACTTATTAAATTAATTAATGTAACTTATATGTTTTTAATTTTTTAAAATATACATCATTATTGAATTCAGAACATCAAAAATAGCTTAGGGTGAAATTTTGGTATTTTTCTAAAAAACTTCAATTTTTGATGAATAGTGAAACCACTAAGTGGTACTTAAAAAACTGATTTTTCGTTTAAATGAAATTTTACCACCTCTGTGTTTTGAATTTCAAAAATAAGACATACATGGTTGTAATTAAGAAGTAAAATTTGGTTCAATGTGATTAAAATAATTTTTTGGTGAATAATAACTTTTAAGTTTTTAATCGCAATTAGAGGTAATTAGTGTAATATAAGGTAACAATAATGTTTTAATAATATGAAATGAACATGACACATGTCCTAACCTTATTGGATGTGTCATGGTCGACCAATAAAATCCATGGGTCAAATTGGGGATCCCATGGAGCCACTTGAGTATGAAAATGACATTAATATCTTTTTATATAATAATAATGTAAAAACGACACAAACATGAGTTGATTTACTAAAACAATTTTTAAATGGGGTTATACAAGTCAGATTTTTTACTATAAATATTAATTTTAAAGTTAAAATAATTTTCTACATCATAGTATTTTTTTTATAATTGTTAGTCATTAAATAAATTAAATTATTTATGACACCATGATGATGCAGCGATTACCACATTATTTAACGATTTAAATAAAATGAAAATAAAATGTAAAATATAAGACCTACACATGTCAAAAACCTATTGGATGGGTGGATTTCGAACCCTTATCACCTTATACTCGAAATTTATCAGTTTGGGACCTTTTTTGTCCAAAAATCCTTTTATAACAAAGTATCTTTTCTTAACTTTCCAAGAGTGACCCTCCTCTCCTCTTATAAAAGGCCCCCACCTCTACCACCTTACCCACACATCCAATGCCTTTTCCTTGACAAAACCCTGCCCATTTTGTCTCTACACATCCGTATCTAACTCTGAGAAGACTCACTTTGGGCATAAGTCTTCCCAAGGAAGCCTTTGAGCTCAAATCAAAAAGTGTTTCCCGATTTAAAGGTAGTGTCTTTTATTGTGTTCTTATGTTTTATTTTGCTTCTCCAATACCATGAACTCTTTTTATTAATTTCTTTGTAACAACACCAGTATCTCCCATATACTAGTATGTTGTTATAATAAGGATTCGAGCTACACTTACACACACCTACATCTAATGGTTAAAGAACATACTGTTTCTATGGATGACGAATTTCTGCCTCACGAAACGATGATTGTTCAATATTTTTTTAACTCTTTCAAAGGTGGACATTAAGATGACACTATATTTATATATGATATATAATATGTTTATGTTTTACTTAAGATTCTTAATTTTTCATTTATTACATTCCTTTATGGTTTCCATTATGGGTAAACGCGATATCTTAATTTTAGGAAGTGCGGACTACCGCCCCCTCAAAGTGATTTGATCCATTAATGCCAGATGTGGGACGTATAAAAGATGTAATTAATGATATTATATATGATATAATGGAATTATAATATAGCTTTATATAATTATGATTTCATTCCATAAAATACGAAATAGAAATTAATGTAGCGTTCATGCGTACGTACGACTTACCGTCTCCATGAACGGTGCATTTCATTTCTTAACTCTAAACGTTATGTAATATTATAAATGCATGTATATACTAGATATATATGATATATATGATATATAAATCATGAGTATAACTCTGGATATATTAGATACATGAACAACTTGAAATTATAAAGAGTTTATTTTTGACTCAAGTACCAATGATCGTTAAAACGACCATTATTAACTTAAATAATTACATAGTGTTAATAACAAGGTAATAAGTGATATAAAAGGTATAATGAACTTGAAAAAGGTTCTTAAGAAAGTAGATATTAACTCAATTTTATTATTCAGGATGTTAAAGAACGATTGAGTCAAGTCGGACCCGAGGTAAGGGAACTTCTTAACCCAATTTCCGTTCTTTGGGTTAATCTCCTACTTTCAAATTATGTCATGATATTATTATCACCTATCTTGTATTTGTACTTTATTTATGTGTAATTATAGTGAATACACATAATAGATCTATTTAATTTAAAAAAATGATCTTTGTATGGGACTTCGTCTCAATATCCTTTCATCGAGGCATATTTTTTTAATACACAACTTTCTTTTATACGGTGTATAAACCCCTTTGGCTTTTACGTTTATACAAAAGGAATATTTTTTATATGAATAGTTTTACTAAACAAAAAAAGGGAATGTTTTTGTCGTACGTATGCGACGACAATGACTACTCCACCGTCATGACCATTATTTGAGTTTCGGCTTCCTCTACAAGCCATACTTTTTTTTAAAAGAAAAATAAATACCATGTTTTACTTTTCTTTTATTTTGGTATTTGAAATGGTTTTCATAATGTATTTATATCAATGTGTTGTATTGATATCTTGTGATTGAAAATTGGAAATGTTATGTTTCCTTTATGCATGTTTTATGTGATACGATTATGTTATGGTTCTTGGGTATTGTTATGAAGACAGGGGGTTCCGTGATAAACTAAGTGCAGGTGACCCCGATATATCTCTCCAATTCATTGTTTAACATGAAGGAGTTAAAGGTTAAGGTTTCTCCGAAGAGATTTAGGGAATATACTGTGATGGGTATTCCAAACGTAACTAAGAGGGTTACTCCATACGTAAGAATATTATGAATGCCTCAAGTTACCTTTATATCTTATGATTTCTATAATTTATTCATTATTTGATGAGGTATGTTAAAGTACTTATGTATTATGAGTAGAGTATGATTTCATTGATTCTTATGTAAACATGTACTCATGTTTCCTTTCCATATTATAATATCCCTTACTGAGCTTTTTATGCTCATCCCATGTTTTAGAAATGTTTTCACAGGTCAAGGGAAGGGTACATGATATGATGACAGTGTCAAGGAAGTTTCAAGAAAGAATCCATGTTTTATTTTGAATATGTTTCCGTTGATGGGGTAAAATGAATACAATTTTTTATTGTAACCACTTTGTTTAAATCTGGGATGTAATGCATGTTTTATGGTCTCATTCTCTAAAACTCTAAACCTGAAAATATCCTCAATGTGTATTCTTATAATAACTCAAGATTAAGTAAGGTTTAAGGCTGTGGACTTATAAAATATGTTATTTTTATTGACATTATATCTAAAAAAACAATATGATAGATTTATTTCCTAATTACATTATTTAATTAGGTGAATATTTACAATAGAACGTTTAATTATGAAAATATATATTGAACTAGATGTTCCAATAGATGAATGGTTTTTGTCAATGAAAAAGTCATAATATTATTGATATCACATATTAATATGATAATTTTATATTATTTTATTGATAACCACTTTGGGTTTTTTTATATGGTTGAAAAATGATCAGTAAAATAAATTTGAGAATGTTATATACCAGGAAACCAATATTAATTATAACCAAATAAGGGAGAATAATTAAATGATTAATAATTTATGTATATGACAATTATAAAGGAAAAGTATATTTGGGTAGTCTTAAATATTTTGGTAATGTTTATATCGTTAATGAAATTAATTTTTTTGTCATATTAGTTATTTTGTTTATCTATGAGATATTTTTAATGACATTTTTCTATATTCCATGTGCTATAATCGATTATGTAAATCATCTAAGTATCATTCTTAATTTTTCTAACATTAATGAATTTAAAAAATATAGTTAATGGTATCATCTACTATGAACATCCTCAAGATTAATGTAAATTGATTTATATTTTTCAAAAAAAAATTAGGATTATGATATATATTTACTAGTTAGTGACCTTATTGGATGTGAGATAATAATATCTTACAATTAAACTTATGGCTAATTTCATTCATGAATAAATTACTTCAATTTGGTTTTCATTTTTTAAGATTTATGTTGTATTAGTAAATGTTTGTTGTGGTGAGTAAACCACTAAAGTGTAAACACATGTTGGTATATGATTATATAAATTAATTAATTTTGATTAAAGAATGGTAAATAACTTAATATTGTCTAAGAGGGTAAATTTTATGTAATATAAACTGATATATCATAAATGATAAATATTTTATGAATAAATATATAAAAATTTCAAAGTGTTTATTATATTTTCATGTATTAAATTTATTTATGGGGATGGAGAATGTAACGTCCCATGATTTTTAAAATATTATGACCTATAATAGATAAAAATTAATTTCTTATGTTTTTTATTATAAAATACCAAACCAAAATGAATATGTGATATATCAAAATAACATATCACCATTATAGTAATTATGTTAATTCAGAAGGTGTAAGGGGAAGAAACCATATTGAAAAATCTATAAATAAATAAAATGGGACTAACTACTTGAATTTTCCCTTATAAATCCCTTTTACATATGATTGGTAAGGAGGGATCTTCTATATGAAATTCTCTTGGAAAATCACATGATCATTTGAATCATTTATGATATGATTGAAATATAATGCGATATAAATTCTTGCTCATAAAAACTCTCAGAAGATATATTCAATCAAAATCACCACTATAGACTTCCACTAGATCTCATCTGATTATTAGGTCTTGCATTAATATCATAAGGGTTTAAAAAATTTGAAATTATTAATATATTAACAATTTTCAATATTGTCATATTTTTAGATATACCATAACTTTAATTATCCTTTATAATGGGTATGTTTTGGTTTAAAATAAATTATTTTATAAAATTTATTATTTGATTTAATGTAGGAATATATATAATGATTTGATAATAAAAAATTATATTTATACTATTAATAATATTTGAATGGTAATTTAATTAATAATTTAATATTAAATAAAAAAATTAATGCTTATTTTTTAAAAGATGTTGCAAAATGATTTTTACTATATTTTTTATATTTTTTAAAAAATATTGAATTAAAAATTTTAAAAAATAAATTTTGAACAATTGAAACAAATTTTTTCCAAATGAGCTATAAAATAATCATAAAAATAATTTATATATTTTTTATCAATATTTTATTTTTTATTGATTACTGAAAAATAGAGTTCTTGAATATCACAAGAATGTTTTTACATTATTGGTTTATATCGTTGAATTAAAATTCAGGATGGAATTTCAAAAGATTATATATATATATAATGTATATCAATATTTTAATTTTTAAATTCTAATTTGATTAATGTATATCATATTTGACACATTAAAAAATATTTTATTTAACCGAAAAAATTCACACTGGTTGAATTATTATTATGAAATTATTTTTTATCAATTTTATAAATTGTATAAAATGAAATTAAAATCATTTTAATTGTGAGTTTGTTAAAATTTTCTAATAACTATAACTTCTGTTAGGAGTATTTATTATGTTACATTATGTAAATATAGTAAAAGTAGTAAAAGATAAAAGGGTGAGATTTATAACACAATGTAAATAGATTAATAAAATATAAAAATGTAACTAAATTATTGGATGGACCTTATATCTTCCACGAGTAAAATATTACTCAATTTTTGATTAACATGATGTGTTAGAATAAAACATTCATTATCATCACTTATAAATGTGGATATCACCCCCACCCCTCAATAAGATCACAAAATGGAAATTACATAATGAATACCTACTCAATTTACATACATTATAATACTCTTTAATTCATATAATAATATCGTAAAAAATACTACAATATCATACATTTTCATTGGATCATCAACGAAATATCATGTACTAAAACTAAGTATTCACTATTACATAACATTTGACTTACAATATTTTTTTTTAAAAAAAATTAAAAATTAAAATCAATATGTAATGAAATAATTTTATTTATTTATTTTGTTCTATTTTTTCATGGATTAGTCTTTGATAAAAAAGTTATCATTTCAATTATGGATAGTAAAACTGTCATTTCTGCTTAGTCTGGATTATCATCTCCTCTATGCAACCTGTTTTTTTTCTTATCCACCATAAAATGATTTTATAAAAGATAAATTTAAAAAATTACAATCAATTATATTTAATTTTTGTTATTATGAAACATTAACTAATATTAATTATTCGTTGAGTTATATGAAAAAAAACATTATCCATTCATATGTTTGGAATAAAATATCCTTAGAAAAATATCCTTTTTTCGTTTCATCAACAGAATATATGGATATTAATGTTTTTGATATAAGAAATATTTTTTATGGATAACATTATGGATTTTTAATGATTTTTTGAACCTATCATTGATATGGTTGACACAATATTGTGGGTAATTCTACTATTTAAAATAACTGAAATAATAGGAAAATGATCACTCATTTTACTATAATGAATTTATATAAATTATTTTATATTTATAATTTTCTCATTCATATATATCAATATAAGGGGAAGTAAATAAGTTTATCTTTTATAGTGTAATTAAATATAAAAAAAAAACAGATAATAATTTTTTAATAATGTTATAATCATGATTTGGTGTATTTAACAATCTATGAGAACAATACTTTTAAATTATGCAATTGAAGAATATATGAAATTATAGAATGTTATAACATGATATAAATATATAAATAATTTTATGATATTGGTTGTGATAGTTTTATATTAATATTTAGCATTGAAATTAATAAATAGCATTTCTTTCGGAAAAAATCAGAAAAACATGATTATAAGTGATATCAACAAAATGGATTATCATAAATATACCATGGAATAAAATTATACCATTAAATATATCATTAAAAATAAATTAAATTACCTTAAATAATCAAGGATATATTGAATTTATGAAAATAATCGATACAAAAGGTATTTTGTTTGAAAATAGTTCCAATCGATAAAGAAGACAAACAACTGAGGCTTAAAATATGTATATCTAACTAACATATATGTGTATATACTGACAATGAATTATATGTATGAATGTATATAGTTATGAGTACATATATTGTGTATATATTTATATATCTTTATATTATTACACTAATAACTTTGTTCGTTTTTTAATTGAGATCAGATTGAGGTTTGGGTTTTTCATCTTAAATTACTATCATTGAGACAAGTATGGAATTATTTACACAGTTTCATTTATGAATTGTATATAAAAAATAATTGAGATATCATATAAGGGAATTATCTTTTATTAATATTATTTTATGTTCAATTACAATCTATTTATTTTTGGATGTTTTATTCAAATTATTTAAAATTTGCAAGGGGTTATTTTATCTAAATTCAGATTCATTGAGGAACAATATATTTTATGAACCATGTTTTCTTTGTATATTTTTTTCATTACCAATTTATATTTGTTTATCATATTAATTATCATTCATGGTATTTATTATCTAAATCGTGTTCTCTTATTTAAGTGGTAATTGATTTATTTTTTCCCTATAGTAATTTTAAATATAACCCCACATTCATTCATTGAGTTATGAAAATATTATTCTGATTAATTTGTATAAGATTGGATAATTTCACACTTATTGGGATACAATATTTTAAATTAATTGACATCATTCCATGTGATGGTTTATTACTAAGTTATATTTTTTATTGATATGGGGATAATTTTTTTACTATATAATGTTTTTTCAATAGAAGTTATTAGTTTTTGTTAATATTTTATTGAATAAAATTAATCTTTCTTCCTCAATATGTGTTATGATCATGTGTTAATTAGTTTTAAAATATTCATGATTATGGGTGTTTCATGTGTTGTTATACTAGTATGGATGATTATATGAAATAGTTATTTTAAATTGTTTAATCATTTTCATACATGACCAATGCATTGGACATAATCATGTGATGAGTGAGGAATAGAAATATATAACCACATGATGCATTGACTGGATTCTTGAGAAAATATTAGTAGGAAATTTATATAAACAAATTCCCATAAAATGAGAGTGTATTTTCGTATGGCATTGACAACATTTTTTTCTGATATTATGGATTCCATAAGTTTTGGATTTTTATTATTTATATCCATGTTTATTTATATTTTCATGGATATATTATTATCTCAAAATCATTTTTATTTTTGTATTTACTTTATTGTATTATTCCTTCGATAATATTTATAATATAATTATTACATGATTTCCATAATTATATATTTCCCATAAAATATTTTGACTTCACCCATGCGGATGATTCCATTTCTAGAAGATATGAATAAAATTAATACATTTGGCATGTTTATAAGGATAATGTTTTGGGATAAATTAATTAAAGATATTGATGATTAATTATATAATAATTATTCTCATATATGGTTTAATGAAATTATTTTTATTTTAAATAATTTTTTTTTCATTTGATAATTTATTCTAAGTCTCTAATTCTCTAAACATAGAAATATCTTGAAAATATTAGGAAAAAAATATTCATTTTTTTATTCAGTAACTAATTATATTTGTATTTGTGGTGTTATTTTTTGAATCAATTGAGTATATAATGTATGCATCTATGGGACTGAACTGGAGTGTTTGGGTTTGTGAAATCACAAGATAATAATAATATTTTTTATGTTTATAATGGTATTTCTAATTATTTCTACATAGGGGTTTGATTTGATTTTTTTCAGCTATGTACACGGTTTTTTAATCAAACTAATTCATTATAATATTTTCTTTTTTATCATCATTTTAATGGTTCAAAATTTGTTATATGATGTTTCATTATACACTTTACAATAATCCAATCTATGAATGATATCCACCTAAACATATATTTGATCACATGATAGATGAAAATTATATATTTTAACTATTATTTATAATTACATGATTATCACTTCCTGTTTTGACATATAGTTTATGAATGTTATTAGTTAACATGTTCTTACAATCTAACAAAATTGAACACACACCCTCCCCGAATATGTTCCTATAAGTTCATATTTCATGTTTAGAAGGATAGGTGACTTTTTAAGACATAAAGTGTGTTTTTGATCTAGATTAGCTTTGTAAAATATGGGAGACAAGACTCGGAAGATTCTATAGTATTGTTGTTAATTCTTTTTTTTAAAAATAAGTAATGTTTTCTATATGATTGTAAAATATTTTATTTGCATCTATATAACTCTGGTGAAATTTTTGTGGGTTTTTTCTTATATAATATGATATGTTGTTCACAATTTTTTAAATTTTTATGATAATAATAATATTTTAAAATTATGTTTTTATTAAATTGTTCATTATTTCATAGAAAATTATGTATGCTACATGGTGACAAAATGGTATAATATCCCTAATATATTCATAGAACTTATTTTATAGTTTGTATCGACTTCTATATTTTTATTTATTATTAAAATTTGAAATTATCTATTTTTATCCTATAAATAGTGAGTTTACTTTTAATCAGCGTTTTAGGCTCGGTGTAGTGTTGAATTTACTTATAAAACCAATATAAAATTTTTGTCCTTGTTTTAAAATACATAGTCATCAGTCTCAATTATGAAACATGAATCTTGATTATCCACATTAAACACTTATTCCCCCATGACATAATAATAATATAATGGAATCAACACTCAAAGGTTTTTTTTCAAAAATCATCAAAATTATCGGAAACAGGCTCCTCTCAGTAATAGATTACTATCATGACTCATATTTTTTTTACTACCATATGCGACATAATATATAGATTTATTATAATTTTTAAAATTCATGATAAAATCATGAACTCTGATTTCCCTACATTTCACTAGGTGGAAGGTTATCTTTCAAAAAAATCACTCATACATCACATTTGGAATAATAGATTTCATTAAAAGGGAGATTTTAGTATTCATATGTTTTTCGTTGACACCATGTATAGTTCTTCAATATCTAAAAAATATTCTCTTAGAATGATCACATACATGTCGAACCTATAATTAAACATAGTCAATCTAATTTTTTTATTCCCTAACCAATTAGTTCTTCATCATCTCAATATAATGAATGTGGGAACATGAATGTAACCATTGTCTATATTTTAATTTCGTAAAATCAAAAAATTAATCATTGATTCCTAAATACATTTTCATCTATTCTTATAATACATTAAATCAGATGGATATTTTGGTATATACTATGATTTTCACTCCCTCTATTTTTGATTCTCAATAATATCAACTATTATTTCACACATAATTTTATTTGTTTGAATGATATTATTACATTATATATACAATTAACAGGTGATATATATGGGGATTGTGGATGTAAATATGACTCTCAAGATAAATATATTTCTTCAATAGGAATCATTCAATTCCTTTAATGATATTCAATTTTCCATTCGAAACAAAAACAATGATCTGAGTGTAAATACATTATATATCTTCAAAAAATAAAATTCTACCATGAAAAATACACCTCAAATTACACAATCATGAATTACAAGCTATTAGCTATCAAGGTTTTATTAAATTCACATAAATTATATGTTTAATATCATCTTGAATAATTTACCCTATTAACATTATACTCTTATCAATTTATATATAATTTGACACTTCACCGATCATCAATTTCCAATAATTCATTTATAAAAATTTGATAAAACATATGAGATTTAAATATTCTCCATATCACCCCTAAAAAATTATTCAAATACAGGAATTGTAGCATCTAATTACTTCAATATATCATCAAAATGAAATGAATTTTTATCATTTAGAATAAGAAAATTTATTTCTACCCATTATTTTGTGAATATATAATCTCATCAACAAAAAATGGCCATAAAATAATTTTAATCCGCACATCTAAACATGTGTTACTCTAAAACATTTTCATATACTTAATCCACCGACATATTCATAATTGACAACCACAACTTGAAATATATGACAAATAACTTTTTATTTCAGGATAATGATTATGAAATTTCATTTCATGGTTGATTTATTAATTGAATCCAATCTGTCATTTAGTCATATTTTTGATAATCCATTTAGAATCTTCATCATAAACACATTTGGTCCTTGTTCTCAGAAACTTCCCAATTTTCTAAATCTCCATTATAATAAATAATTTATTATGTAGAATCCTTTATTGAATCATAGAGTTAATCATACATGACTTTTAATGAACAATGATGTATTTTCTATTAAAATAACACAATATCTCTATCTAATTTTGAGTCATAAATAATTGATCATTTATATATTATTTCATTTAATTAGAAACATTCTATATGAATGACAACAAAAATTAATATTTAAAACATATATTTATGTAGTGATAATTCTGAATCTCTAACTTAGTTTTTATTATACTCCATAACTGTACAAATTTTCATAACAAAAATCTTTATATAAGGTGAATAATAACCACAACGTATTAATTTCATTATTATATTCCATCTTCTAAATCATCAACATAGATCTAATCTAAGATTTGATGATTTAGATTAGGTATTATTCATCTTCATGATTCAAACATTCAGATTTCATATATCAATATTATGTACCATATCCTACATGAATGTATCATCTAGTAAATATATACTCAAAATTAATAACTCAACCATTTAGATGAAATTTTTCATCACATAAATGGTAAACATGTATTATATAATTTTTTCATGATTCGTCAAGTGAAATTTTAAATTATGATGAGAACTAATTCATGATAAATAACATAATCAATAAATTTGATTTTCTAACTAGTCAATTTACATATCAATGTTGTGTAATTTATGATTTCATTATGATTATAAAGTAAAATAATCCTAACTATTATTACCATAATAAAAAATGTCCTTTTTTCATCCATATAGAATAGTATCCAAGAATATATCCTCCGTCCATTATGAGAATGAAATCTAGCCTACACAGATTAACATATAGGGACCTGAGACGTCAATTATTTAGATAAATCAATCTGCACGAGCATGACATAATCATCTGATAGTTCCACATGTATATATAGTGTTCAATCATGTAATGGTTCAACCATCCAAAGTATAAATATCATGTGTAATAACAACCAAAATAACCATAACAATATTCAAAACCCTCTTCAACGACCTCAGTTACTAACATCAACAAAATATATTAAAAAATATAGAAATATTCATTTTTAAACAGTCTTTAGTTCTTCAAAACCCCATATTCGATTTGTTGTCAATGCTAAAGTCGATGTAAGGAAAATAATTTCATCACCCCCATATTATTAAAAAATTTAGTGTTTTACCTTGGTAAAAAAGTACACATAAGAACGTTGACCAATTTAAATATTTTCACCATAACAACAATTTAACTAATAAAAAATCATGAATTTCATGATATATGGATAAAACAATTCTTTAATGCAATGAGTGATATGTTAATCTGTCATATGTTTATATGAGCTATACATAAATAAGAATATAAGAGTGACTAAATTTGATAACAATGATTTCCATAATAAATTATTCCATTAATACTAAATTAAAAATATTTTATGAGTGGTTAACAAGAATATTTTTTAACGTAATATCATGATATTATCAATATAAATAGATTGAAAAGATTAAATCAAAAATTAGGTTACGCCCTATTTTCATTACATTATTTCTATGTCCTAATGTTAAAACACTACCCTATATTCCTGGAATTCGATTATATACACGAATAATACAATATTTCAATATTACACTATAGTGGTGAAGTCTTAAATATCTGGAACATAATAATTATGTTACAATGGTTATACATCTGGGTATATGAATATTCTTGAATCAATTGTATGTTGTACTTAATCATCTTAAAATAGATTGTTTAGGACATTAGTTCATCAATTTATTTAGAACATTGATCCTTCACTCAAATATATAAAATTTATAGAATTAAACATTCATGAATCACTTCCCCTAAAGGGTAGAACTCTATATTTAATCATCATCACGATGGACATAAATTGATGTGTTCTATCAAAGGAACTATGCTTCCAAACATTTTTTAGTAATTTATGATGTAAATAATTAAAAATTCATTTCTAAATCCTTAAAAATCTATAATTTATGTCTCACATTAAAAAAATTCCACTTATAATTTAATTATCATTGTGAAATATATAATATACAATGGATACATTTTTATTTTAATCGTTCAATTAGTTAAAAAATAATGTTGAAATATATTTCTAAATCCTAATTCTCCCTTCAATTCAGCATAAAATATAATCATATGTACACCCTTTATATTCTAGGATCTAATATCATTGAGTCAAATAGACATAAAATATAATTTAACATGACATTTTTACATTATTTTAATATTTATTCTCAATATCCACCAATAAGTCACACACATAGTATTATTTTCCATTACATGTGACATCATTATCAATTCTATCAAATTTCAAAAAACTCATTGAAAAATACTTACAATAACAATTTGGAAGAAACAATAAATAAGTATTTCTATATTGTTTGACTCTTTTTTGAAAAAATTAATCCTTTTGAAGGTCAATTGTTATACTAATTCCAATAATTTCTATTTGTATTCCGCATTTATGGTAAATAACGATTTTTCAATTACCCATTAGTTTGGATAATCATAAGTATAGATTTTAATATATTATCCATATGTTGGGATATTTAATTAAAATAATTTACTATGTTCTATTAGGTATTGTATTCATGTAAATACAAGTGATTAAATTCATTAAAAGTTCATTAATGGATCACTAAAATGTATTATGTATCCAAAAATGTCTTCTATTATGATGGAATGAACATATATACAATTCTTTAACATCCAGAAACATAAATAATAGATCTATAAAATTAATTTTAATTTGATTCCATAACATCTTCATATAGTAAATTGGATGAAGAATCTAAATAATATTTAGTTTCTCAAATGCATAATATATCATTTTTTTCCTTGAATCTATATGCTCCAATCTACTCAATTATTGGATGTAAAAAATATTTTTTAATGTACATGTTTGGTCACAACCTCTCCATTATAAATTTCAACAATATGAATAAAAAAATATTTTATATTCCTATTTTCAATTAAAATGATTTTCCCCATTACATATGTATCAGACCACTACTAAATGTAAGGAACATGATATCTAAATTTCATTTTTCTGCTAACTCAAGGACATGGTTAATCTTTTTTTAACGCTTCTAAAATATGAATGATTCAATTTTTTAAAAAGATAAAAAACCATGAAAATAATTAAGCTCTACCCTAAATTAATTTTTGAATCATAAAGAACCCATCATGAATTTCCCAACATTGAATAATCATATTGGTAACGACCCCCTCAACATAAAGTCTGCCCCTCCTAGGCCAGCAATGTGAGAAGGGAGATGATGACCCCCTGAGTCCCGCCTCTGGTAGGCCCCGGGTTGGTGGCTAGCACTGAGGGTGTAAAGAACATCAGAAATGGGAGGTATTACCATTTAAGAGAACACAAGAAGAAGAGAGATAAAAGATAGAAAACAACCAAATTCAACTCAACATATTAGATAAAAGAAATCCCATGTACACATATTAAATGTCACGACAAAATACTATAACTGAAGGTACCCAAAAGAAAGTAAAACCGCAGTAACCACAAGCATGTACAGCTCCTGAAACCGCAAGCTAGTAGTATCCAGCATGATCTCCAACCTGCTCCAAGTGACCTGAAAATATCTTTATATATACATAGGTTGAGTATAACACTATGCTCAATAGGATCCTCCCCGAAGCCTCTTGTGCAAAATTAATGAAATCATGCTAAATCATAGTGAACAACAAGTGAAACTAACTTGTTAATTAAATATGTATACTATGTTCCTAGCCTATCAATTCATACTCTCACCGAGTAACGCATACAAGAGTATATAATATAATAATGATTATCAATGGTACCCCGCTACTACTTCCCCACTTGTTTGCATATTTACCCCAACGTTGCACGCCCTGAGTCTCTCTCTCCAATAAGGCTTGCCCATAGACAACTGGGAAAGAACAACAACTTGCACCTCATGCAACAAAAAAACCACGTCCATGTATGTAAAGTAACCAGGTAGTTTCTAGAAGCCACGACAGCTCACATAACGTGTATCATATGTCGCGTATTATACCTCAAGACATTAAAGCCCATACACTGAGAAAGGATCCTTGATCCATCACAACCTATACACGTTACACCTATAGTAGTCCATAGGAAACTATATCCAGAATATATGTGTTGGAATAACCACAAGCCATTACATCCATATACAAACATATATAGTGAAAACTAACCATTGTGCCTACCCGCACAAGTAACTACCAAGAGAAGAGAGTGTGGCAAAGGGGGTAGTCATCCATTCATCCTCCCATTAGAATGTGGGGGAAAACACCCCAAGGGCATAGAATCTCTGGTGTGTCAGTTTCCCTTAATGATAGGGTGGGGTAGCATATAGAAACACAAAAAGTATAGAATATACTATATCTCACAACCACACTATGTGAATAACCTAGTATTAGACTGAACTGTAGGTAATGTCTGTTGGACTCTGGGATGGTATATCTATTACAACTTATCCTATAAGAAAACAACCATTAAAATTGATTTAATACAGAATTTCATTCCTTTTTTTATCAGTTTCACTTTACGTTAATTAATTCTTTAAACATTAATTAACCAATAACAATTCCAAATTAAATTTCAATAGCATGACACCCAAATCCTGATGTCCTCAGCATTTTATCCCAGCAAGCTCCAACCCCAGGGGTTAACATCATTTATTCAATTATTTATTTACATTATTACTTTCCCATATTACGAGACATTCTTGAAAAAACATTCTATGCTACTAAACATAAGGGGGATCAACATGGTGAGTAGATGGACTACCCGTCGAGTCTTTACCGCCTATAGAAAGAGAGTATATCCATCCTCCATTAAGAAGATAAACAAGGAAATCACATGGAATACCCTACGTGTCTTATCCCCTTTCGGATGGAGAGAAAGAAAAACCAGCTGCCTTGAGAAATGGGGAATGTAAAATAGATAAACAACCAAGAAGATCAGAAAGCATCCAAACATTAACATCCAACCTGTTTCATCATCACTTGTGTCCTCCCTGAAAACCACATGCACAAATAGATGTAACTCGCCACTCTACGCTTCAACTTCTACCACAAACAGTAAGCCTCCATTCCCCCACATATCACAATATCCATCCAGGCTCACATAAAAACACAAACAACATGAAAACAAACAACACATCAATTAGATCATTCCCCTTAAAAAATCATGTGGGTAACACAGAACCCTTAAAGGAATTATTTTTTATCATACCACCAATTCTTTAATCCATCATGGATTAACCGATTTATTATTTATAGGATCCATCATTGGGAAACCTAAATAGTAAGACGTCCTAAATAATTAAACATTCTTACTACACCATTTTGAGTAATCATTAAATTACAACAAGATGAACCAGATTCATTTACATACATATTTATTATTAACCAAACAAATATGAATTAATTATGTTTTAAGTTATTTACCAATTTCCATCAATAATGAACAACTATACGAATCATACATAGATATCATACTATCTAGCAGAACAAGAGGCAACAACATACAATGGATATTAATTTTTTTTTCTGATTCAAATATTTATTGAGTAAATTCCATTGTGATCTAGTGGGATAAAACATGCTCACTACAAAGTTGAACATTGAATTAAAGGGATGAACCGAAACCCCTACCTTAAAAAGCTTCTCAAGGATATTTATACGAGAACGATCCACACAACAAATCATGATCGCCTCCTCCCGTGAGAACTGCATCTACTTGAGGATGTCATGGCATGACTGCACCAACCGAAACCCAAGAAACTGTATTAGCAGCTTGGAAATCACATGCCCTAACATGGAAATGAGAAACAAGAGAAGGTGAACCCAAAAGAATAATGATAAATCATACCTTATTTCAAATATTGATGGACACTACTTGGTTGCACCAAAACAGGGGGTGCACTTGCAGTAAGAAGAACGTCGAGGGAAACCAATCCATTAGGAAAAGATTAATCTCACGATTACTACCGGTTGAAGGAATGTTTTGACCGTCACACACTAGAGAACAAGGAGAAAGAACAAGGGGGGGGGGATATTCTGTCCCTATATAAGATTTAACTGAGTAGCGGTTTAAGATACGGTGGATTTTCCATTAAAATCAGATTGCATTAAACCACACGGTTTGACCATGAAAATGCTCCTCGGGCCTTAGGAAAATTAATATAGGATTTATGGTATTTGATTCGGCCTAAAATACCTTAAAAAAGGCCAGAAACGTGTTTTACATCAAATAAAATGTTAAAATTGTGAAACTAGATAAATATGGGAATTTTGCGAAGGAAATATGAAATAGTTCTAGAAACACTGTTCATGAGATGTGACACCATGTCAGACTCACCGTTTCTGACACACCATTTCTATCTCACAATTTCTGACTCACAATTTCTGACTTACCATTTCAGACACACCATTTTTGTCTCACCATTTCAAACTCACTATTTCTGACTCACCGTTTATGACTTAGCCTTTCTAACTGACCATTTCAGTCTCACCGTTTCAGACTCACTGTTTCTCACCCATCATTTCGGACTCACCATTTCTGAGTCACTATTTCTGACTAACTGTTTTTTTACTCACCGTTTCTGGATCACCTTTTCAAACACACCATTTCTATCTCACCATCTTTGACTCACTGTTTCTGACTCACCATTTCAAACTCCATGTGACACTGTTCATAAAACTGGTATAACTGTTCACAGAAATGGATGTTAGGAAATGTGTTACGGACGAGTCACATTGACCTCCTAGAACACCTCAAATGATAGATTTCAGCAATATGATAGAATAGAGTAGTCTGTGCAATTACATCGAATACCTCTCAAAACATTCTCCTCCTCAGGAATCCAAAACCAACATAAAAAGTAACTAAAAAGGGGTCTGAACAACCACAACTCAAGAATCCTCTCAAAAGAGAGAACGCCATAAAAATTAACAAATGAAATTCATCATTAAAAAAAGAATGGTCTATAACCACAAGGGAGACACTGTTACATGAAAAGTGATTAAACATCAAACAACTTTGGGTACTGAGCATGTATCTGTGATTTATATTCCCATGTACTCTCCTCTATTCCGTCATGTTGCCACATGACACAAACCAAGGGAATAAAAATCCAACACAACACCTTCTCTTTGCGGTCATGGATCCCCACAGGTCACTCCTCGAAGGTCGCATCATCATCAACATCGATCTATCCCCAATCAATGACCTGAGAGTCATCATGAAGAAAATAACGGAGCTATGACACATGAAAAACATCGTGTATCTAGATCATCTACGGGGGAAGTGTTTTCTTATATTCCAAAACTCCAACATGATCTCAAACCTCAAAAATACCAACAAACCGGGGATAATGCTTACTCCTACGACCAAAACATCGCTTCCCATGATAGGGAGTCACCATCAGAAACATGTGATCCCCAACTTCGAACTCCAATGTTTTACTCCTTTGATGGAAATATGATTTCTGACGATACTGTGATGTCTTCATCCTCTCACGAATAACCCGAACCTTTATTGTTGTATTCGTCTCTAGATCTTGTCCATGAATTGCTAACTCTCCAACCCCAGTCTAGCACAATAGAGAATGTCAAGACCGACCTTATAGGGCTTTAAATTGCGCCATAACGATGGTGGAGTGAAAACTATTATTGTAAGAGAACTCCACCAAGGGTAAGTGCATCTTCCATGTACCTCCAAAATCAAGAACACAATAGCATTACATGTCTTCAAGAGTCTGGATTGTTTTCTCTGTTTGACCATCTGTTTGAGAATGAAAAGCAATGATAAGTGATAGCAGAGAACCGAAAGCATGCTAGAGACCTCTCCACACCCTCGAAGTAAAGAGGGGATCTAAATCCTAAATGATCATCCTTGGGACTCCATGAAGTCTCACCACCTCCTATAGAAACTACCTAGACAAAATTTCCACTGAGCTCGACTGATTAATCTCTATGAAGTGGGTTGATTTGGTTAAATGATCCACTACCCCCCAAATAGCATCATGTCCTCCTTGAGCTCAAGGTAAACCAGTAACATATTCCATTATGATGTACTACCACTTCCACTGAGGAATATCCAATTGCTGGAGTAGACCACCAGGAACACGGGTTTCAGCCTTCACCTTATGGAAGACCAACCATCGAGACACAAACTACGCAACTGCATGCTTTATCCCAGGACACCAAAAATGGTTCCTCAAGGATTGGTATATCTTTGTCATGCCAGGATGCACCGTTAAAGGTGAACTATGGAACTCTCTCCGAACTCTCTCGCGCACTTATAAAGGAACAAATATCCTTCCCTGAAATAACACTCGGTGTTGATCATCCTCAGTCAAACCATCAGGGACCTCACCACAAACATCTTAGTATTTCTGGATGACTGTGTAGTCAAAACTATTGAAACATGTGGAATAGTCCCAGTTGGGCAATCACGACCCCTCTCCACAATGTCTACCCCTCCTGGGTCGGAAATGTGATAAGGGAGATAATTTCCCCCGAGTCCCACCTCCAGTAGGCCCCGGATTGGTGACTAGAACTAAGGTTATAACAAACAAACTAATTTGAGGAATTACCCTCTAAGAGAACACATGTGAAAGAGAGAGACAAGATAGACACCAAAAAAATACAAATCAACCAATAAGATAATTTAAATCACATGTACGCATATGAAATTTCATGAAAAACTACTAAAACTCCATCGGAAAAAACTGAATGTTCCCAAAAGAATGTAAAACAGCATCAACAACAAGCCCGACCACCTCCTAAAACTGCAAGCTAGTAGTGACCAGCCTGATCCCCAACCTACTCCAAGAGACTGGAAAAGCAGATTCTATATAAATTGGGTGAGTATAATAGTATACTCATTAGGATTCTACCCAAATCCTCTTGTAAAAAATTAAATAATGCATTCTAAAGAACAATGAACACAAAGTGAAACTAACTCATCACCTAAATAGGTATACACTTTTTGCAGCCTCAACATGAAAACTCTCACCATGTTACGTATACAATAGTATATAATACAATAAAGAATATCAAGGGTACCCCAAACTACTTCTCCACTGGTGTGCAGCTTTGCCCCAACGTCGCACGTCCTGAGCCTCTCTCTCCAAAATGGATTTCTCCTAGACACCGGGGAGAAGCACCATAACATGGAACTTGTGCAACAAAACCACCATGCCCACATAAGCAAAGTTACCAGGTAGTTTCTGGGAGCCACCATAGCTCTCATAATGTGTATCATACGTTGAGTATTATACCTCAATCCATTACATAGCATACACCGAGCAAGGGTCCTCGATCAATCACAACCTATACACATTACATCTATAGTAGTCCATAGGAAACTATTTCCAGAATATATGAGGGTGAATAACCACAATCCATTACAGCCCTCTACAAATATATATGGGGAAAACTAACCACTATTCCTACTAGCACAAGTAACAACAAGAAAATAGAGCCGGTCCAAAGTGGGTAGTTGTCCATTCATCCTCCCGTAGGAATTTTTGGAAAAACACCCTCAGGGCTCAGAATCCCAGGGGTGTTATTTTCCGTTAATGATAGGGTGGATTAGCATATAGTAACAATAAAAAGTACATAATTTACTATATCTCACAACCACACTATGGGAATAACCTTGTCTTAGACTCAACTGTAGCTAACGTCTCTCGGACTTTGGGCTGCTACTTCTAAGACTAGGTATCCTATAACCACACAATCATTTAAAGAGATTCAGTACATTATTTCATTTCCTTTTTATTAGTTTCAATCTTCATTAATTAATTAATTAAACATTAATTAACCAATAAAAATTACACATTAAATTTCATTAGCAAGACACCCAAAGTCCGAAGTCCTCAACATTTCATCCCAGAAAGCTCCAACCCCATGTGTTAACATCCTTTATTTAATTATTTATTTACAGAATTACATTACCATATTTCTAAGAAATATAGAAAACCAATCTATGCTACTAAAAACAAGGGGGATCAACACGGTGAGTTGATGGACTACTCGTAGAGTCTTTACCACCTATAATAATTGCATAGACCCATACTCCCATGAGAGGTTAAACACAGAAAGCACGTGGCATACCCTGCATGTCTTCACCCTTTTCCGATGGAGGGAAATAAAATCAAGTTGCCTAGAGTAGTAGGGAAAGTAAAACTGATAAAAAACAAAGAATATCGGCATGAATCAAAACATTCACATCCAACTAATTCTGTCATCCCTTGTGTCCAACCTAACCCCAACATGCATAAACTGATGCATATCGCCACTCAAGGCATCAACTGCTACAACAACTAGTAGGCCTTATAGCCTCCACATATCACAATAGCCATCCAGGCTCACATCACAACAAAGACAATAGGAAATAAAACAACACATCAACTGGCTACTTCCCCTTAAAAAATCCAGAGGGTAACTCAGAACCTTATATGGAGTTATCTTTTATCAAACCAGTAGTTCTTTATCCATATTGGATTAACTGATTTACTATTCATATGTTCCAACATTGGGAAACCTAAATAGTATGATATCACAAATAATTCAATATGCTTACTACATCATTTTCATTAATCATAAAATTACTACAACAAGAACCAGATTAATTTACATGAATCTTTATCTTTAGTAAAACAATTATCAATTAATTCTGGTTTGTGTTCTTTTACAATTTCCATCCTGAATAGACAACATTATGTAACAATAATACATATCACACTATCTAGAAAATCTAGAGGCAATAACATACGATCAATATAAATTTACTTATCCAATTCCAATATTTATTATATCAATTCTATTGTGATCCAGTAGAATAAAACATGATAAATATACAGTTTCACATAGAATAAATGAGAATAAATGAATCCCTTTCCTTAAAAAAGTTCATAAGGATCTTTATACGAGAATGATCCACACAACGAATCATGATCACCTCCTCCTGTTACAACGACATCCACCAGTGGATGTCGCGGCATTACCGCACCAATCGAAACCCAAAAACACGATTAGAAGCATGGAGATCACATGTCATAATATGGAAAGAAGGAACAAGAGAAGTTCAACCTAAAAGAACAATGATAAATCATACCTTATATCGAAGATTAATGGATACGACTTGGTTACAACAAAATAGGGGGTGCACTTGCAGTAAGAAGAACATCGAGGGAAACCAATCCACCGGAAAATGTTTGATCTCACGATTCCTACAGGAATGAATGAAATTTATAAGCGTCTGGAAGAAGCGAACAATGAGAAATAACAAGGGAGGAATATATCTTATGCCGTTAAAAGATTTAACGGAGCAAGGATTTATGATACAGTGGATTTCCATTAAAATGAAATTGCATTAAACCACACAGTTTGACCATGTAAATGCATCATGGGCCTTAGAAAAATTAATATAGGGGTTATGGGATATGATTTGGAATTAAATCACATAAAACAAGGAATTATATGTGTTTTACATCAAATAAAACATTAAATTGGAGAAGCTCGAAATGTCTAGAAATTTGGTAAAGTAAATATGAAACAGTTCTGGAAACACTATTCATGGTCTATGACACCATGTATGACTCACCATTTATGATTCACTATTTCTGTCTCACCATTTCTGACTCATCATTTCAGACTCACCATTTCAGACTCACTATTTCAGACTCACCATTTCTTTCTCACCATTTCTAACTCACCATTTCCGACTCACCGTTTCTGACTCAACATTTCTAACTCACAGTTTCTAACTCAATGTTTCTAACTCACAGTTTTTGACTCACCGTTTCTGACTCACTATTTTTAACACCCGGTTTCTGACTCACCATTTATGACTTACCATTTATGACTCTCCGTTTCTGACTCACCGTTTCTGACTCACCATTTCTGACTCACTATGACATTGTTCATTAAACTGGAAACCATATTCACAGAACAAGAAATTTGGAAATGTGTTGGGGATGAGTCACCTCAACATCCCAAAACACCTCAAGCACTAGATTTCAACAAAGGGATGGACCAGAAAGTTTTATGCCATTAAAATATTATTATTATAAAAATTTCGTTGTATTAACTAAAATTATATTTTTTATCAGTTATGTTACATTGAAGTCCCTTAATGTATGGTACATTATCTTCAGATTTTTATATTATTATAAAATAATAATATTCAGCCACATGTCTTCAATCAAAAGTATGAAAATATTATTTGAATCAATTTTTATCAATCCACTGTTTTTCCATATGATTCAATCTTGTTTTTTATAATCATAGAAATTCCCCATATAAACCTTTTTCCATAAAATCCATTCAATATCACTTAGTCCATTAATGTATTTTTCTATCAGCACATGATGATATCTTCCAATAAATTTAGATGTCAATTTATGATTGTTATAATTCATATTTATCAAATTTTATTACTCTATCATTTGGTGATTTAATTCAACAAAATTTATCTGCATCATTGACAACACTAACATCGATTATTTACCATCAGCTATAAACTATTATAGATTAGCCAATAGAAATTAATTCAATCCATGTTAAATTAAATATATATATATATATAATTAGGTTAGTTGTTTGTTTCACCTCATAAACTCTTCATCATATACTACAAATCATCAGGGGACTAGAGAAATAAAAAATCAATTGTTTTCCCTCAGAGTCAATAATAATTTGATCCAGTGAATTAATTTAAAATTTAAATGAATCATAGTATACCAGAAATTAACATTGATATATTTTTATCAATTTCATATAATAGATTCATGTAATTTTTATTCTTTTAAAATTCATCGTCTAGGTTTTTCATTATCTATATTATATCATTTTTTATTGATATTCTACCTTTAAATTTTCAAATATCATTATATAGTGTGTTCCTATATATGTAATTTTAATTTCAATTATATAAATTTATTTTAAAATTTTCATTGTATTTATATATTTATATATGAATTAAAACAACATTTTTTTCCTAAAACCACCAATTTTATAATTTTCATTCTTTTTTATATATCATTTTGAATGCAACATTATTTCTTGAAGAGGGTTTTCTTCATTTAGATTCACGACTTTGGAATACATTATTATGAATATAGAAGGGTATATAGTTTTCTTCATCACATTGTTAATAGTTATTATAGATAATAAATTCATTCATTTAGATTAATTTTATGTTAAAATTCATTACAACATTATCTTCTTTTATTCCATAAAATAAAAAATTTGAAATAATCAATGTTCCAACTAAATAATGCATGAGTATTTAGATATTCAATCACCCCTTTTTCTATCCAATCAGTTCCCAATATATTGTTATTAATAGATCCATTTCCCATGGAATATAAATTCTCATTTATTAGGATAATTGATCAATAATATCTTTATGCATTGGTTTGTTCCAAAAATCATTAAATTTTTTATTATATCCTTCGTCCGTTGTAAGAACTAACATCCCAGTCTTCCAACATACTATCAGTGACATGAACATTCTATTAATTTAATATATCACTCAACATATCATCACAATCATCTTAATGTAATAAAAAATACATTGATGGGGTTATTAATTCCATTTTATTCACCATCATAATTATTAAATTCTAGAGGAATAACCCCATAGAATACCCAATGTTACCATTAAAATTCTTTCAACAATATCTATATATAATTATTTCACTATAATAATATTACAAAAAATAAAATAATTTTTATATGAATCGAATTGGTAATTAAACATGACCTTGTTTGTGATTGAATATATTTCATATTTCATTACACATTATATTGTTTTGGAATTAATATATTTCATTAGGTAATTTGAATTATATTTATTATCTTGTATATAAACATTCATGGTTTCAGGGTTAGTGTTAGTTGTATATTTTTGAAATATTGGATTAATAATACATTTATTTTCCTATTTTTGTTTTATCACTATAAAATCACACCCAAAAACATTGTATTGAGTTGAATAAGAACTCCAAAATGGCCTTAGGTGAATTCCCAATGCAGTAAATGATGGAATAAATTCCATGGGCTTCAATGCAATTTGTATATGATTTTCCCTTTTGAAAATAATAAAACCACAACTAACATACCAAAACCAAATAACATCTTATTTATTCATGAAACCAGAGTAATACAACTCAATGTAGTACTAACTAATTTCAAAACTAACCTATACTAGACTACAACAACAGAACAATAGTGACGTAAAAGTACAATGTGGCAAAAAATTTCTCAATTATCAATGTCTAAAAACAAATAAACTCCACTTTTCCCAATATGATACACGATCCAACACCAAAATAAAACCCAATGTATCATGAAGCATAAATAATGAAATTCGATACATTTAATTCACATGTTTCTCAATAATCAATATAATCCTTCACATCAATGTGAACCTAGAATTGGGTGAGTAATGAAACAGAGTAGGTTTTTCCGAAATTAATACCCTACTCACACCACTAGCATTGAACATGTAGTATATATATATATATATAATTTTTTCGTAAAACACATATAAATTGTTTATATCAATATAAAATATTTTAAAATCAAAATATTAATCATTGAAGGAAACCAAAAATGTCATTCAAATGATTTCAAAAAACCATTAGACATAACTCATTCCATTCAACACATCAATCGAACCATAGTTTTATTACAATGTGAATAAAATAGAATCATGAGTGATATCTCATCGATCTACCAAGACATCATATTATTAACATATACTACTTGTCCGATGAAAGATATCCCTTCCGTGGGCCACATAAATATAAATGAACAAACACTAAACAGTCATTCAATAATCATTCCAAATCAACTACATCAATTTTATCAACAAAAATATCCAATTTTTTAAAAAAATTACCTTCATGAAATTTCAGGTGATTTCAATAAATTATCCATTTTATAGAATAATTATTCGCGAATAAAACCACAAAATATTTAAAAATAATCATTTTAAAACCATTGAACATATGACATTTAAAACATCCAATTTCCTGAAAAAAACATTATTAAAGAGAGTTTCTACAAATATAATCACAAAAATTTGCGATTTAATTTCATGAAATTAATATATATTAAACCAAATCCATAATTTTATAAAAATATATGTCAATAGTGAATCCCAAATCTTCAAAAAAATATGATAAAGTTAGGAACATCACTTATTCTTCAACAAAACTATGTTTAAAATCCAAAAAACCTTCCTTATATCTCATTCAATAACAAAAAAACGCACATAATCAAGAATGGGATCAAATATCACAGATCTATCCCAAATATTTTAGGGTTGTAAATTAATTATAAAGTGTGAAGAAAATTATATACAAGGGAAACAACCAATTATATAGACTTATCAATGAATATGGTCTTTAACAGACAAAGTATTTACAATTGATATCCCATTGATCAATGTTACGAGTCTCTATCACCTTTGGTTGGAGATAAAACCAAAATAGTGTAATAATAGAGATAATATGAGGGGTTAAGGGGTAAATAAATATATATAAACAATTACTATATGTAAATATTCATTTTAAACTATTACATGACACGATTAGAAAATCTATGTTCTAATAGTCTGCCTCCCTATTCTTCAAGAAAAACCTTAATCGATACTCTCACATGGTTAAAAAAATGTGAAAACATTGAAGAAAACATATTTTAAAAATAAATCATGATTACTCATATGTATATGCATGGTTTGGTCAAAATATTTAACTAAATGTGAACCTATCATGATCCCACTAAATCAATTTTAACAGTTCTCTATTTTAGTTTCAACGATTGAACTAAATATTATCAAACTATTTGCTTCCAAAAAATATCTGGAAACATTCCAAACATCCTCCTAAACAATCCAAAACACAACATGGCCTCCATAAATACATTATAATATAATTAAATTCTTACATAATTGAAAAATATGGAGAAAAAATCTCTCTAAAAATGGTGTGGGGTTTAATTATTTAATGTTGTATCAATAAAATATATAGTGGTTTCATATATATCCTCATAGTTCTATTAATTTTAACTATTATTAATAATATTTTTAGGTTTTTATTTCTCTTTAATTTTTATCTTCATGAATCATATATGTATTTTATCAATTACATTATTATGGATAATTCAATAATGATCCTAATATTTATTTGATCACTATAATTAAGGGTGTATGAATTGTTTAGTAAGACATAATACATTTTAAATTATATAAAATAAATAAAATTTTATCATTCAATATAAATTTATTTTTGAGTTTTTTATTCACATTAAGGTGACCTTCCATCATAACCAACACCTATTAAGATATTTTATATAGTGGAAAAGCATTTCAAACTATTTTTTCCTTATTAATTACTTATTTAGAATCCCATATTTAATATATATGCTGATTTAATTATTATTGATCGAATATATTCATTATGAACAATATCGTTTGAAAATTGATCCTATAATTATTTATTTTATAAGAGAGTTTTTTCTACAGAGTCCACCTACATATAATAAATATAATAGAATACATGAGTTTTTTACTATATAGGTAACCATTAAACAACATGAGAAACCACATTATTATATAAACATTCTAGATATGTGTACTCTTCTGGATCCCTTAAGGATCATGTGGGTTGTCCTTGTCTAGGAAGATCAATTTGCGGAGTCGTCTAGAAGGTAATATAATTAAATTTATACATAATATATTTCTAGATATGTATATGTATGAGAGGGCCTTGTTTAATAATTTTATTATTATATTTAGTTCTTTTGTGATGGAATATTATACTAATTTTTCATTCATATATTAACATATAGGATTTTTAATGTTTATTAGAATGGAAGGGTTCACTATTTATATGATTGATTGAACCATTATATTTGGGTTCAAGGGAAAAATTTTCAAACAAAAATCATTTCTTGAGGTTCATAACCAAGATGACATTTCACATATGATGATTTTAGGGAGGCCAATTTAATGAAATTTTAGATCATATAATTTATTTACTAGTTTACCTCAAGTCTAATGATATCTAAATATGTTAATTCATTGAAACAAGGTGTTAGAAATATCTACTAAAGACATTGATCATTAAAATATAATGAATGAATTAATTTTACTCTATTTATAATATATAATATAGTATAGAATAATATATTATTGGTAAATTAAGAAATAGGGTTTTAATAATATTTCACATAATTATGAAGTCTATTTTGATTTTATAATGTTAATTTTTGACTATATGTTTTAATAGAGATCATACACATCACAGATATAGTGTAATATCTGGTTCTCTATATTATAGTAGGAATGGGGTACCTTTTCTAGTTATGGTCAAATGGAGTGGATCATATTTATGCTTATAAGTGGAATTAAATTCATGATTCTTTATTTTTTTAGCCAATTATAGGGAATGGTTATGGAATTGGGGTTGGAAGTCTTCATACATTTATGGATAAACAAGCTGGCTGTATAGAGATATGATAAAAAATTCATGAAATTTACATTGTATCATTGACCACATAATTAATTATACATTATTTTTTTAAACAATTTATATTATCATATATGATTAATGATATTTGGATGAATGTAGCATAAATCCAAGTGGTGATAATGATTTATATTACCTCAGGGGTCTCATTTAAAAGTATTAAAAGATTTACATAGTGATCTATCATGATTTTTAGGGATAAATTTCCCAGATATTTCATCATTATATAATCAGATAGTTTGTATTTGAGTCCTGAATGGCTATTATTGAAATAGTTTGAGTACACAACAACTAATATTACATATTATTATCATTCAAATATTTTGTGGTTTATTTTTTTCTCGTTTTTTATACTGCAAATAAACAGAATTCAATTCATTAGGTGACCATGGGTAGTTGGGGTCAGTTTTTTCCTATTTTATAGTATTATTTTTCATTATTATGAGATTAAATTGATTTCTTTTTCAACACAAAATATCTAGTTTTATAAAATAGTCCTTATTTTCATTATAGGATTTCATCCCATTTAAAATTTTACATTATGATCATGATGCTCAATAGTATAGTTACCTTACTTATTATAAAAAATAGTATATATCCTTCAAATCGTAGAGATTTGACTTACTATATAGTGGTCCTTGAGGTGAATGTACATATTCACTTGATAATTCCAGCATTGGGTTCTTCTATCATAAACCATAAAATTATAGATTGTTTTTTATGTTTTTTTATTGATTATAGATGCTTTAACCTAATGACATAAGAGAATATATATTCTCTTCCTCTAATTTATGACCTATTTAAACATCTTTGGATATTAATGTGTTTCTTGGTGATTAATATGCTATCCAGATTAAACAAGTTACATGTAAGTTCAATATTTATGATTAGTTATATATTATATGTGTATCCTCTGATGGAACAAAAATTTTAAAATGTTCATGAAGTGTTGACATCCCATATTAATAGTGTATTCCACCCAAATCAACATTCAATTATGGGACTATTTATTGGGGTAATTTTTTATATTCCAACCATATAATCAACCTTCATGGTATATGGATATAATATTAAATTAATATGGGGGATAATTTATTTTATTCAAATTTATCAATGTATTAGTTATGAACTATTTATGATCACTTCTTACTGTATGTTATATAAAATGATTGTATACCAGTATTACAATAGGAGTCAAAGATTGTGACGTATTAGTGGTAACCCAAGAATGTATTATTGATTCGTAACTTCATCAGATTGGTAGGATACCACAATATATTCATAATTGAATTTTCAGGATTATATGATCAAATGAAATCGGTTTTGAAGATGTTTGGAATTCATAGGTATTATGATCATTATTGGAGGGATTTTTGAGACATGATGGGAATAATAAATTTTTTAAAGATCATTACCATAACATATATAGTTATGTAGTATAGCATATATTTTGTAACATTAAGAATTAGATATAGAATCCATATTATATAGTATAATTTTCTAGTATATTATGGATCAAGGAATTTTTACATGCATATACTGAGTTATAGAACTAAAAATTTATAGATAGTGTTGGTAGTAAAAATTTTTATATTTTATCATGATAACATATTGGTGTGGATTTTTTTTATTATTTAAACTATATTATCCTAGAACAAATAATTAAACAAAACAATGAAACCCTTTATGTGCCAATAAAAATATATGGGTGACACTTGAAGACCACCTCCAATATTCTAGTTGGTGAAATCTACCACTTAATAGGGATATAATAAAATATGAATTAATAACATAATTTATAAGTACATTATCACTTAAGATACATTCAATAGTTCATATATATAGATATCCACATAATAATATGATGTATAAATCATTCATGAAAAAACCATCATAAAAGACATAAATATAAAATATTTTAATTTAGTTGATAGTAAGGGAAAAATATTCTCCAAACCTAAAATAATGTTCCATAATTTAAAAACTAGGAATTATAAAATTCTAAAGAGTGTGACTCAAAATCTCCAAGATTAACTAACAAACATGGTTAGCACAACCAAGTACCACTATACCCATATGAAGTCACAACGTATCTTCCAGTCAACTGAAAAATACAAAACATTCATGGTTGAAATCCATAAATGGTTCAGCATATACATATATAGTAGGACACTTGGAAAGAAATGGATTAATAGAAATTGAAAAGGGTAAGTCAAACAATTATAAAAAGGTTGTGGTAATCTTCTTATCAGTTATTACGAATTGAAGACCTAGTGGTAGAGAAATCAGATATCTATATCCATATCCACCAAATAATGACGAGTTATTATAATTCTCTAAATGGTCCATCTAAAATTATAATATTCAAATGAAACCTCAAATGAATCTATTTGAAGGGGAACACCCATGAATAATATTATCTACATGATATTGAATAATAAAATTTGTAAATGACCCACTCCCCACTAGAGCATGATGGAGGGAGATTATCACTTTAAAATAAGAAAAAAAATTCGTATTTGGTGTTGGGAAGTGATGTCTCTGACTATATAAAGTGTATATGAATCTTTTTCTGCAGTGTGATTGGGTCCATAACAACCCATGATTTTTTCTCATGTTCAAACTTTATGTTATACATTATACAAACATCATTGAAGAATGCATCATTTTTGTCACAACCCATGTCTTATGTAACTCCCCAACCTGATTCCTAGATCTGTTGCATTATTATATTACATTGGAATGCTCACAAAACAAACCAATCCAGATAAAAGATTAGTTTGGTAAGCTTTTGAAATCAAGAGAAAAACATATGTTTTAAATTACATCTTAAAATGAAAAAATAAATAATTTCTCATTTGAAAATGGTTTTAACCCATAGATCTACCCGAGAAATATGTCAAATTATAGCTACTCACATCATGGTATAATGGAAACATAAAAAATTGGTGAGATCAAATTCTGAGTAATGGTAAAAAAAATTTAAAACTATCATTATTAATCATAAAAATTTAAGGCAAGGAATATATGTAAAAATATATATTTAAACCAAATCATGTAAATAATAAATCAAATAATTTCTTATAAAATTTATCATGGAAATTATATTATGAAATCATTGACAAGTAATATAAATAACTAATCCCATAATGTGAAAATCCATAATTGCAAACATCATAAACATACCATCATGGCCTCATTCCAAAATAATATATAAATTGATAAGATGTTAGTCAAGACCTATACTAGTTTTTCTAATGATAAATATCGATTAATCAAAGGGTATTCCCTATAAATTTCTCTATCTATATAGATTTAATTAAAATTTTACCAACTCATCACGGACAATGTCCCATACATTCCTCATATGAATAGTGATAAATCAAATAAAAAAATAATATTAATACTAGAATATGAAATGTAAATACATTAACCATTAACCATAAACATTATCAAATTATAATTTCAACAATCACACAGATTATAAATCCTTCAATTAAATTCTATATATTATATCATAATAAATCTACATAAATTAATTATAAAATACTATGATGGATTGTGACGAACCAAACATTTTTAATAGAAATCCATCTTGATCAAATTAAATTCCCCTTTATGTAAAATGTTTATATAAAATTTCAACTTATTTGGTTTTATGTTTTTGTATTTTAAAATATTGTTATGAATTGTGACCATTTCTGATATAGTCGTTGATCAGTGATCACATGATTAGTATAATTATAAGCCATTAAAAATTCCAATTTACTCAGATAGAGAAAGTGATGGCCTCATCCAGAAGACATGCCACATACAGAGCCCATTTTTTAGAGCTCAGAAAATAGGTTTTGTCTTTGGGCTACGCTCTTGACAAAGCCCAAGCCGATATTTAATATGTTGTGTTCGAGCGGTAGCACCAACGAGAGAAGTGAATGTTGATAGATATTACCACCCGAGCAATGTTATCTGAGCCACCCCAGAAGTCTGTCAACATCACACACCATACTCTTCGAACTTATGCGGGTGTCATAAGGGGTTATCTAACAATACCTTAGCACTATGTTTATGTACATTATTTTTTGTATATAATAATGAATATACTATCATTTTATAATTGTTACCTTGTAAATAGTTTTTACACCACAAATATAATTTTTAGTTAATTTTAAACTAAGAGATATATTTTGATGAATTAATGGATTTTTGATCAAAATAATATTTGAATAAAATATTATAATTTTTTTTAAATTTATTTTTATTAAATATAAATGATCATATAATTTTATGAATGCAATTTTAATTTTTATTAAATATCAAAAGCCTTTTTTTTCAAAAAACATGAATTTTAGATAAAAGTAGGTTTTTAGTTTAAAAGTGAAAATTAAAATATTTTTAAATTTATTTAGATAAAATGAATATTATATATGGAATCCGGACGTCGAAATTATCCAACGGTAAAATTTTCATTATTTTTTGAGATAGTAAAATTTATGGGTAAAAATTAAATACCGTTTAAATATATAATGTGTTTTATGGCATCATAATGACCCAATAGTGATGTAATAAAATACTATAAACAATATTTTAGGTCAATATATGTATTAAAATTAAAATAATGTGATTTTGTGTTTGTTTTATTTATTTTACAATGAATTAGTGGACCCTTGAATACCTATTAAACATTTTCTCTATTTAAATTGTTTTCCTTCGGAGAGTGACTCACCTCCACATAAGCTACCCCTTTATTTTAAGAATTATGGACTTTGGAGATATATAATATTGTTTTCCACTACCCTTTGAAAAAAAACATGGGAAAAAACTATTGTCTAGTTTTTGTTTATTATTTTTTTTATGTGAGGTGTCTCAAACCTAAATAATAAACAATTCCATCTCATTTCCTATATAAACCAACCCATGCTCCGAATTCCTCACAATAAGCATTTGGAGATTTCCCAACCTCTTTCATATTTTCTCTAAAATCCTCCCAAGTTTCCCCAAGCTCCCAAGAAGACTTTCTCAAGCCTCTCTCAAGCCTTTGGAAGCACACTTCCAAGTAAAGGTTTTTCTTCCTTTCCCAATTCTGTCTAATAGTCATTTAATTGTTATTCCCTTTTAATTTCAATTAGAAATTTTATGGTATGGTTTCTCTCCTCCCCCATACCTGCCTATATATGTTTTAATGAAGGGAGACCCCTTTCTCTCTCATTAAATGTCTCCCATGTACACCCGTTACTATGCCGAAATTCTGAAAGGAATTACTCTCTCCTCATTTACATTCATGCAATTATTTTTCATCATGAATATTAATTCCAATAATTTTTTTGGACCTATATATATATTACCCCCTAACATTCCATGTCATTTAAATATGATGATACCACCATTTTCTCTCTTATCAACAATTTTTATGAGTTCTTATGTCGCGTCATTATGCTGCTGAAATTGCACCACATTTTTCCAAGCCAATGTCATTGTGTATTGAATACCATGCGCATTTCTATATCTAGGGTATTCACCACTATGAATGTTTCCTTATTTATTAATTAATTTCAATTATGTATTCCAGATTCATTTATCAGGGACTGAATGATTATTTTTAATGATTCAATGTTTTATGATCCATGTGGAACATCTTTGCATGATGTGAAATGTTTAAGAAGGGTGGGCCCTGATAGATATCTAATGCATTGTATAATGTATAGTATCATAATAAATCATGTGCAATGGGTTTTGACTCATTCTAATTCAACTACAATGTGGTTTTACTTGTGCTTCATGTTCATTAAGGGTTTACTCATGCTCCATGTGAAATGAGCCTTAGCTCATTCTCATACCATGTTAAGTGTTGTTGCCACGTTTCCATGTTATGATTATCTTTTCTTATCATGAATTTATGTTCATATTTCTCTTTTTCTCCATTTATATGCATATTTTCTAACATTTATTGTATTCCTCATGTTATTCCATGTCTATTCCTTTACTGGGCTTTATATATAACACTTTTCTTATGCATGTACTCAGGTTATCCAATGCAATGCTAAGTACGAGGGAATGTAGTGGTCATATAAAGTATGTTTTCTATAATGATGTTGTATTTCATGTTTTAATTTGTTCTGTAATAATTATAATCCCAAATGTAAATAAACCTCTTGATCATCTTTGTTGTATCAAGTGAAATTAATGTACTAAATTATGTTTATTTGTGTAATAAAAAAGGGTTTTTATAGTTGGTATCAGAGGATATGTTTAGTTAGTTTTGGGAATAGGATATGAAAACCCTATTAAAGCCTTTGAGAAGAGACTATGTATAATAAAAATATTCCTATGTTTTCGTGAGTATTGAGTAAGATGTAAATCAAGAAAATACAACCTTATCTGAATATGAGAAGGTAGAGGAAACTCTAGTAGAGATGTATCCTAGGTGTAAAACCCGAAAACCCCACTTTGACCTAGACATGAATATGAACTGGTGAATGACAATGGGCCTTTATGCACTCTTGTTTATGACACTCCTAGGGGATATGATTTGGTAAATTCACAAGATTAGTATGAACCATTTTTAAGTGACAAAACATTCCTTAATAATATATGTTAGAAAGTATATCGTGGATAACATAGACTGAAGCCAATAAAATCTTATGTTATGGGAATAAAAGTTACTTATAAGTAATTAGTTTTGTCTATCAATTACCATTTATGTGTTACCCATAACATTCCTTTTATTCCAGCAAATGGCCGGTAATAGGAGGACTCAGGCTAACTACTGATGTGATGATCAATGTGTTGACTGTACTAATGAGTTTCCCAATACAATGGGAGATGGAATCACAAACATTTTCATGCCTCTCTCTATGCTAACTCAATATTTGAATAGAAACAGGGTTCCAGAGGACCATTCAACCCCCACCCCTAAAAAGGAACATGTCACTATCGATAGCTTCATGAGACAAATTCCTCCTACATTTAATGGCTCATCTGATCTTAATCACTGAACAATGGATCAAATCCATTGAAAAGATCATGTCCATACTTTAATGTTCTAAAAAAGAGAAGGTACAGCTAGATGCTTAACATATGGGGTGTAATGCTGATCAATGGTGGAAATTGATCAAAAATACAAAGCCTGAGTAGGATATCGAGACATTGGAATGGAAGTATTTTTGGAATATGTTTTTTGATAAATATTTTCCACGGAGCCTACGGCTTAATATAGAAAGGGACTTCCTTTCCCTCAAGAAAAAATACAACGAATCTATCGGAGCGTATGAGGCACACTTAACAAGGCATGCCTGATACTCCTCCGGCATTGTCATTACCCCTGAACGCAAGGTTGACTGCTTCTTTGGTGGGATAAAACCTAGCATATTGAAAGTGCTGGTGATCCGCAACATCAACAGCTATGAGTAAATATTTTGATTTTCCCTCACGGTAAAAATGGATATCAAGGAATATGTGGGTTATCATGAGGATATGAAGCGTAATGTGGACTTCAATTCTAGCAGTCTGACGGATAAATCCAATGGTGAAATGATGACGCAACACCCCACTTTCCAATGGTTTGGAAAGAAGCCCCCCATAAATTTCATGAAGGGGATGAGGTAATGTTTTAGCTCTAGAAGAGAAGGTAACCTGGATATTAACTAGCGATAAGAAGGATCTGCGACGATGATAGAGGAGAGGAATTCTATGTTCAAACCTCAACGTGTGTTTTTTTCTACAACTTCAAAGAACCAGGGCATCATGCAAATCAGTTCCCCAAACCAACGATTTTTAGAGGCAACCAACAACCCCCAAGGAAGCATGGGTGATCTTTTTTCCATCACTACTACCGAAGTGAACCCTAAAAATGATGTTGTGATAGGTACGCTAGTTATTATTTCTAGAATAGAGAACGTACTTTTCGATTCAGGTTATACGCAATATTTTATATCTCGAATGTTTAGTTGAATAATCCAATCATGACCACAAATCATGGAAGTGAAGATGTCGGTGAGTTTGAAAAATGAGGCAGTCATTGCATCGCATGAATATAACTCTTTCCCTGTTATAATCTATGCATTGAACATCCTGGAAAACCTCATCATACTCCCTATGGTGAAATTTGATGAAATTCTTGGCATGGATTGGCTTCCCTTATATAGAGCCAACATAAATTTCCGTGAGTGGGAAATCAGTCTCCATGTAATGAATTGACCCCCATTTCTTTATATGTGAAAGGATTAAGATGAATCTTCTTTAGGTCCATCTTCTCAAGTGTGGGTATTACTTCCCTAGGAGCATGCGTATCTGGCTCAGATGATTGAGTCTAAGAAGGAAACCATCCTAGAAGACATTCCCATTATACGGGAATTCGCTAAACTGTTTCCTGAGAAATTTCATGGTCTTCCTCTTAGAAGAGACGTTGGATTCTCATTTGATCATATACCTGAGGAATTTTCAATATCCAATACACCGTATAGAATGGCTGTTTTGGAGTTTGAGCAGCTGAAGAAACAAATATGGGAGAATCTGGATAAAGGGTTTATACGCCCAAGTGCATCACCTAGGGGTACACTAGTCATATTCATCAAGAAGAAGCATGGGTCAATGCACCTTTGCATTGATTATCGTGAGCTCAATAAAATCAAGATAAAGAACAAATATTCTCTCCCATGAATTGATTACTTGTTTGATAAGTTGCGTGGAGAAAAATACTTCTCTAAGGTGGATTTGTGGTCAGGATATTATCAAGTTTGGGTGAAGAAGGAAGATTTCCCCACGACTACTTTTTGTACAATATACGGGCACTCTGAATTCATTGATATGCTTTTTGGACTCCCTAATTCTCTATAAATCTTCATGGACTTCATGAATAGAGTCTTTATATATTACCTCAAAATATTTGTGGTAGAATATGTAGATGATATTATGATATACTCCAAAAACAAGTAGGATAATGAGGAGCATCTAAGAATTGTACTAGAGACCTTGTAAAAGGAGAATCACTATGAAAAGTACCGTAAGTGGGAGTTATGGTTGAAGGAGGTCTCATTATTGTGCTATATCATAAAAAGTAATGGGATACTAGTGGATCCCTCTAAAACAGATTCAATTGAGGGATGGTTGAGGCCAACATTAGTAAAAGATATTCGTATATTCATAGGGTTAGATGGATATTATCGATGATTTGTGAGAAGTTTTTCATGAGTGTCCAACCCTCTTACCAACCTAACTCAAAAGGGAGTAATGTTTTTTTGGAGTGATTAATGAGAAGAAAGATTCAAGGAGTTGAAATGGAGGATTATCATTGTGCTCATTATGATTTTACACACAAGTGGAGAAATGTTTTTTGGTATTCATTGACGATTCGATGAAGGTCATGTGTGTGTGTTGATGCAAAATGACAAGGTCATTGCCTATGAATCAAGGCAATTGAACTTTATTGGACATAACTATCCAACACATGAACTCAAGTTGGCTATACTGATCTTCACATTGAAAATTTTGTGGCATTATCTTTTGGGAAGATGTGTGAAATATATACGGACCACAAAAGCTTCAAGTATATATTCCCATAGAAAGAGTTGAACATGGACCAACGAATATGGTTAGAGCTGATCGATGACTATGAGTAGAAAATCCATTTACACCTCGGGAAAGAAAACAAGGTGGTGGATTACCTATGTAGAAAGACCCATCGATTCTATCATTGATGAGATTTAAAAAGGATCCAGTATTCTTAGATTTGATGAAGATGAACATGGGAATAAAAAATAAGGGAACATCATGAATCCTTTCTCAAATGATTGCTCAACTGTATCTTTTGAAACGGAAAAATTATTCTCAAAAGGATGATGTGGGAATTTAGAAAAGAGTGGAAGCTATCAGAAAAGGGAAGTCATTAGAGTTCAATGTTAGTGAAGAAGGAATTAGGATATTTTGGAAGATAATATGTGTTACATCAAGTCCAGAGCAGATGACAGAACTTTTGGATGATGCACATAGTTCAAATTTCACTATTCACCTTGGAAAGACAAAGATGTATCAAGATCTCTGAGATCATTATTGGTGGGATAATATGAAGAAGTAGATAGTTGAATAGACATCAATGTTATAGATGTGTCATCATGTGAAGGAAGAGAGGAAGAAGTCTAAGGGGATTATGGAACCATTACACATACCATAATGGAAATGGGAGACCATCACCATGGAATTTGTCACTTGACTTCCGATGACATCCTATGGAAACAATGCAGTCTAGGTTTTTGTGCATCATCTTACAAAGTCTTCACACATTTCTCTTCAGGAGGATTTCTCATTGGATAAAATGGCATAGATTTATATCAGGGGAGTGTTAAGGATTCATGGAGTACCACTATCAATTTAGTCCGATTGAGATCCATGATTCACCACTATGTTTTGGAAAAGTATTTAACAGACATTGAATATTGAACTGAACATCAGTATGGACCATCATCCTAAAACTGATTGCCAATCCGAGTGGACTATCCAAACACTTGAAGACGTGTTGAATGTGTGCTCAGTAGACATTAAAGGAGTATGGGATCAACATATTCCTCTGGTTGAGTTCTATTATAATAAATATTTCAACTCGAGCATCCAAATGGCACCATATTATACCCTTTATAGGAAAAGGTGCATAACACAAGCTTATTGGGATTAGGTCGGTGTGCGTAAGTTGCTGGGACCATAAATGGTTGACAAAATGGTGGATAAGGTGAAAACCATTCAGAAGTATATCATGGAAGCCCATATTCGACAAAATAGTTATGTAGATATCCATTGATGAGACCTTGAGTATAAAGTTGGAGACATGGTATTTCTATACATATCTCTCGGAAACAAGTTCATGAGGTTTTCAAATAATGGGAAGTTAATTCCATGGTACATCGGCCCCATCGAGAGTCTAGATTGTGTTGGTGTTGTGGCCTATCAACTAGCACTTCCACCTATAATGGCCAAAGTACATGATGTCTTTCATGTATCCCTCTTAAGGAAGTACATACTGGAACCTTCACATGTACTCTCTTCAGAGGTGGTATAGTTAGAGGTAGATATTTCTTATCAGGAGCAACAGGTTAAGATCTTATATCCTATAGAAAATGTTCTACGGAGTATGAAAATTCCCCATCTCAGTGTTTTGTGGTGGAACAAAAAGTTTAAAGAAGCAACCTGGGGATCATAAGATATTATTAAGCAGAGTTTCCCATATCTGTTTTAGTGTGGGAAAAGGAAATTTCGAGGGAAATTTTTCTTAATAAGGGAAGATTATGACAACCCAGACATTCATTATTGGAAAGACCTCATGATATAATTAAATGTATATTTATGTAAAATGATTATATAACATTTCAAATTCTTTGGTTTTATGTTTTCGGATTTTAAAATACTATTAAGAATAGTGATCACATGATTAGTCTAAATATAGGGCTTTAAAAATACAATTTACTCCGAAAAAGCAAGTAATGTCTCCATCCAGTAGATGTGACTTATACGAAGCCCAGTTTTCAGAGCTTCGAAAGGATGCTGCTTCTTTGGGCTTCACTCTTGACCAAGCCCAAGACGAGATTGAATATCTTAAGCTTGATCGGGACCCCCTACGAGAGAAGTGGAAGTTGATAGAGATTACCTCCCATGAAATGTTATCCGAGCAACCCCAAGAGTCTGTCACCATCGCACACCTTACATTTAAGTCTTATGTGTGTGTTATAAGGGGTTATGTAACAATTCCACATCACTATGGTTATGTACATTATTTTTATATATAATATTGAATATACTTTCATTTTAATATTGTTACCTTGTAAATAGTTTTTAAAGAACAAATAGTATTTTTAGTTACTATTCAAATAAGAAATATATTTTGATGAATTAATGGATTTATGAATTAAATAATATTTTAATAGAATATTATTATTTTTATTAAATTAATTTATACTAAATATAAATGATAGTATAATTATATGAATGCAATTGTAATTTTTATTATGGTTTGAAAGTCATTTTTGTCAAAAACCATGAATTTTCGATAAATTTATATTTTTATTTTAAAAGTGATAATTAAAATATTTAGAAAATTATTTATCTAAAATGAATATTATTTCTAGAATCATAATGTTGAAATTTTCCAATAGTGAAGTTTTCATAATTTTTTGAGACAGTCAAGATTTTTGTTTAAAAATTAAATACTGTTTTTATATATGTTGTGTTTTATGACATAATAATGTCCAAATAGTGATTTAATAATATAAATTAAACATTATTTTTGGGAAATATATGTTTTATCATTAATATACTATTATTTTTGGTTTGATTGATTTATTTTACCAAGCTTCAGTTGACCCTTCTAGACATATTACACATTTTTCCTTTTTAAATTGTTTTCATTGGGAGTGTGACTCACCTCCACATAAGAAACCCCATTATATTAAGATGTTAAGACTTTTTACTTATAAAATAATGTTTTTTAGTCCCCTTTGGAAGAAATCATGGGCCAAAATCGTGGGCTGGGTTGTGGTTTTGATTCGTTTAATGTTAGGTGTCCCAAACCTAAATAATAAACAATTCTCTCTCATTTCTGATATAAACCCACCTAATATCCCACTTCAACCTCACTGAAATCCAATGGAGTTCATCCAACATGTTACCTCCACATTCTATAATCCTCCCAAGGTTCCTCAAACTCCCATGAAACCCTTCCCAAGCCTCTCTCAAGCCTTTGTAAGCACACTTCCGTGTAAGGGGTTTTCTTCCTTTCTCATTTCTGTCCAATATTCTTCAAATTGTTATTACCTTTAATTTCAATTATAAATGATGGGGTATAGTTCAAAACTTCCACCATAATTCCCTCTTTATGTTTTAATGGTGGGGTACCCCTTTTTATCTCATTAAATGCCTCCCATGTACACCCGTTACTATTCCAGAATTCCAAAAAGATTTGCTCTCTCCTCATTTACAATCAAGAAATTCTATTGTATTAGGAATCTAAATTACCTTCATTTTTTTGGTACATGAATCTATATGAAACCCTTACTATCCATGTTAGGTAAATATGATAATAAACCCCTTTCTCTATCAGCATCCTTTTTTATGAGTTCTTATGTTACACCATTATGCTGCTGAAATTGCACTACGTGTTTCCAAGCCAATGTCATTGTGTAGTGAATACCATTCCCATTTAACTATCAAGGGTATTCACCTTTATGCACATTTACTTATTTTTTAAAGAGTTTCATTTATGTTATTCCACATTCTGTTATTGTAAAATTAATTATTATGATAAATGATTCAATGTTTTATGATCCGTGTGACACACTTATGCATTAATTGAAATGATTAAGAACGATGCACCCTGATAACGCTCTAATGCATTGGGTAATGTATATTATCATGATATGTCATGTGTAGTGGGTGTCGACTCATGATAATTTAAGTGCAATGTGTTTTTACTTGTTCTTCATGTGCAATGAGGGTTTACGGATGGACCATGTGGAATGAGCCTTGGGTCATGCTAATTCTGGGTTAAGTGTTATTGATACATTTCCATGTTATGATTATGAAGCTTTATCATGCCTTTATGTTCATGTTTATCTTGTGATCCATTGATATTCATATTTCCTAACATGTATTTTATTCCTCATGTTATTCCTTGTTTACTTCATAACTAGGCTTTATAGCTTACCCTTTTCTTAAGCATGTCCTCAGGTTATCCCATGCAATGCTATATTCGAGGGAATGTAGTGGACATGTAATGTATGTTTTCAATAAAGTTGTTGTATTTCATGTTTTATGTTGTTATGAAATGATATTAAGCCCCAAAGACAATAGACCTCCCAATATTTATGTTTTATCAAGTGATGTTTATGTAATAAATTATGTTTAATTGGGTAATAAAAATCAGGGTTGTTATTGTTGGTATTAGAGGATAGGTTTAGTTATTTTTGGGATTATGATTAGAAAACCGTAATAAAGCCTTAGATATAAGACTAAGTATAATAAAAACATCCTTTTGTTTTGGTGAGTATTGAGTAAGTGGTTTATCAAGAAAATACATCCCTCTCTGGATACAAACAGGTATAGGCAGCTCTAGCACAGATGTATCCTCGGGGTAAGACCCGAAAACACCGCATTGAGCTTGACTCGAATGGGAACCAGTGCACGAAAATGGGATTTGCGGCACTATTCGTTATGAATCTTCTGGGGGATATGCGTTGGTCAATTCACATGCTTAGTATGAACCATTATTAATTGACAAAAAATTACCTAATAATATATGTTAGAAAGTAGATCGTGGATAACATAGGTTGATTCCAACAGAATCATATGTTATGGAAATAAATGTTATTTATAAGTCATCCATTTTGTAATTCAATTACCCTTTATGTGTTACCCCACACTTTTTTTATTCCATCCAATGGTCGATAATAGGAGGACTGGGGCTAATAACAGATGTGAAGATAAATGTGATGATTGTGCTAATGAGATACCCAATCCAATGGGAGTGCGAATCAAATTTTTTTTGACTATTCTATCTCAACTAACTCATGATTTGAATAGAAACATGGGTCATGAATAACATTCAACGCCCTCTATGAAAGAAAATATCGCTATCGAGATATTGATGAGACAAAGACTTCCTACTTTTAATAGATCATCTGATCCCCCAATCGCTGAACAATGTATCAACTCCATTGAAATGATCTCCTCCATCCTTCAATGTTCTGAAAATGATAAGGTTCACCCGGCTGCTTATCATATGGAGGGATAAGCTGATCAATGGTGTATGTTGATAAAACATTAACAGCCTGAGATGGAGATCGATGCATTGGATTGGAATGAGTTCCAGAAGATGTTTTTTGGTAAATATTTTTCATGAACCCTCTGGCTTTAGATGGAAAGGGACTTCATTTCCATTATGAAAAAAGATGTTGAATCTATTGGTGAATATGAAGAAAAATTCACAAGGCTTGTAGGATACGCCTCCGTCTTTGTCATTACCCTCTAATACAAGGTTTACCACTTATTTGGTAGTCTGAAACATGGCCTGCAGAAAGCACAGGAAATCCATGTCATCGACAGCTTTGAGGATATTGTCTGATGTTCTCTCAAGGTAGAAATAGAGAGCAGAGAATCTCTGGGGAATCATGGGGATAAGAAGCATAAGGGGGACTTCAATGCTGGTGGTCTGATTGATAAATACAATAGTGCTACGAAGATCCATCACCCCACATTTTAAAGGTGGAGAAAGAAGCACCTCGTAAATTTCTTGAAGGGGACGGGGAAATGTTTTAGTTGTTGGAGAGAAGGGCACATGGCAATTAACTGTCGGCAAGAAAGACCCGTGGCTATGATAGAGGATAGGAATTATCTGTTCTAACCACAACGCGTGGTTCGTTTCTACAACTGCAAATAACTAGGGAATCATTCAAATCAGTGCCCTAAGACAAGTGTTTTCGGAGGCAACCAACAACCTCACATGCATCAAGGGAGAGATTTATCCATCACTACTACAGAAGTGATCCCCGAAAACAAAGTGGTGAAAGGTACACCAGTTATTCATTAATGAGTAGGGAACATACTTATTGATTCAGATTCTACACATTTTTTATAAGTCAAATTTTTAGTAGAAAAATCCCAGCACCACCAAAAATCATGGAAGTCAAGATGTTGGTGAGTATGGAAATTCAGGCAATAATGGAATCACAAGAATATAACACCTCTCCTGTCATAATATGTGGTTTGAAAATATCGTTGAACCTCTTCATACTACCTCTGGTGGAATTTGATGAATGTTTTGGCATGGGTTGGATTTATTTATATAGATTCATCATAAATTTCTATGAGAGGGAAATCACTCTCCTTGTAGATAATCGACCACTAATTATTTACAAGTGAATGGAGGAAGATGAGTATTCTTTAGCTCCATCATCTCAAGCATGGATATTATTGCCCAATGAGCAAGCGTATCTAGCTCAGATGATGGAGTCTATGGAGCTAACCATCCTAGAAGATATTCTCATAGAGATGGAATTCAATGAAGTGTTTCCCAAGGAATTGAATGGCCTTATTTCTTTAAGAGTTGCTGAATTCTAAATTGATCTTATAACTGGTGAATTCCCAACAACTAGGACTCCATATAGAATGGAAATAATGGTGCTTTAAGAGATGAAAAATAACTACAGGAGAATCTAGATAAATGGTTTATATGCCCATGTGCTTCACCATGGGGTTCACCAGTCCTCTTCATCAAGAATAAGGATGGGTCAATTCACCTTTACATCGATTATCGTGAGTTTAACAAAATCATGACTATTAACAATTATCCTATCTCACGAATTGATGACTTGTTCGATCAGCTTCATGGAGAACAATACTTTTCTGAGGTAGATTTTCAGTCGGGGTATTATATAGTAAGTGTGGAGAAAGAAGATATCCCCAAGAATGCTTTTCGTACAACATACATGCACTATGAATTTATAGAAATTATTTTTAGACTCACTAAAGCTCTAGAAATACTCATGGAGTAGATGAATAGAGTCTTTAGAGATTATCTTGAAAAATTTGTGGTAGTCTTTATAGATGATATTTTGATATACTCTAAAACCATGCAGGATCATGTGGGGAATCTATGAACTATACTGGGGACCTTTCCGAAGGAGATGTTCTATGCAAGGTACATCAAGTGTGAGTTCTGGTTTAAGGAGGTCTCATTCATGGGCTATATCATCACAAGCAATGGGATATCTTGTGGATCCCTCCAAAACAGATGCAATTGAGGGATGGTCGATGCCAACATCGGTAACATATATCAGTATCTTCTTGGGGTTAGCTGGACATTATCGACGATTTGTGATAAATTTCTCACGATCGTCCAACCCTCTTACCATGCTAACATCGATGGGGGAAGAGTTATTCTAGAGTGATTAGTGAGAAGAAATATTCAAGGGGTTGAAAACTAGGCTTATCACAACACCCGTGATCACTTTACCCACAAGTGGATAACTTTTTGAGGTATTCATCGATGCCTCAAAAATGGGCCTGGGATGTGTGTTGATGAAAATTGATAAATTCATTTCCTATACTTCAAGGCAATTGAAATTTCATGAATAGAACTACCCAACACATGAACTCGAGTTGGATACAGTGACCTTCGCTCGGAAAATATGGAGGCATGATCTATTTGGGGAGAACTGGGAAATATATACGAACCACAAAAGCCATAGGTATATATTCACATATAAAGAGTTAAACATGGACCAACAAATATTGTTTGATCTGATCAAATACTATGATGCTCAATCCATTACCACCCTAGGAAAGAAAACAAGGTGAGATATTCCCTATGTAGAAAATACCCAGTGGTTCTATCATTGATGAGAGTTGAAAAGGATAAAATCTTCAATGATTTGATGAATATGGAAAAGGTAATCATAAAGAAGGGAACATCATTAATCCTTTCACAAATGATTCCTTAACCTTTCTTTTGAAATGGTTAGAGGATGCTCAAAAGGATGATGTTGGAATTTATAAGAGAGTGGAAGATATTAGAAAATGTAAATCCTTGGAGTTCAATGTTAACGAAGTAGGAATTGTGAGATTTGGGAAAAGACTATGTGGTCCATCAATTCCGGATTTGAAGAAATAACTTTTAGATGATGCACATTCTTGAAATTTCTCTATTCACCCAGGAAATATAATGATTTATCGAGATCTCTGAGAGTAATATTGGTGGGATAATATGAAGAAGGAGATCGCTGAATATACATCAATGATCATGGTGTGTCACCATGATAAGGTAGAGAGGCAGAAGTCTAAGGGGATGATACAACAATTTCCTATACCAGAATGGAAAATTGGAGAAAATCACCAAGGAAATTGTCAATGGAATTCCAAATAATTCAAAGGCCATAATGCAATCGTGGTTGTTGTGAATCATCTTAAAAAGGTTTCAAACTTAATTTCTATTCTGGATAATTTCTCATTGGATAAAATAGAACGTATATATATCTGGGATGTTGTAAGGCTTCATGGAGTACCACTATCTATTGTGTTCGATCGAGATCCAAGATTCACCTCTATGTTTTGGAAGAGTCTTCAACATGCTATAAATACTAAACTAAACTTCAGTATGACCTATCATCATCAAAATGATGGAAAATCCAAGTGGACTATCCAAAAACATGATGACATGTTGAGAGCGTGCTTAATGGACTTTAATGGAGGATGGAATCAATATCTTTCTGTAGTTGAGTTCTCTAATAATAACAGTTTCCACTCGAGCATCCCAATAGCACCATTTGAAGCCCTTTATGGGAAAATATGAAGAACACCGCCGTTTTTGGATGAGGTCGGTGAGTGTAAGATTCTTGGAAATGAAATGGTAATCGAAATGTTAAAGAAGGTGAAAACCATTTTTGCAGCATATCAAGACAGCCTAGAGTCGAAAGAAGAGTTATGTAGAAATCCATCGATGAGACCTTGAGATTAAAGTTAGAGACATGGAATTTCTACCCATATCACTGTGGAAGAAGGTTATGAGGTTTAGAATGAAAGGGAAGTTAGGTCCAAGGTACATCAAAACCTTCTAGATCCTTGATCGTGTTGAGGATGTGGCCTATCTACTAGCACAACCACATACCATGGCCAAAGTACATGATGTCTTTCACGTAACCCTCTTAATGAATTACATACCAAACACTTCACATGTACTATCTTCAGAGGTGGTATAGTTAGAGGATGATATTTCTTATGAGGAGCAACTAGTGAAGATCATAGATCATAGAGAAAAAGTTATCGGAAATAAGACAATTCCCATCATCAAGGTGTTGTGTAAAAACCACAAGTTTAAAGATTCAAAATGGTAATCATTGGATATGATAAATCAGAGTTACCCAAATCTGTTTTAGTGTGGGAAAAGGCTATTTCGGGGAGGAAATTTTTTAAGGGGGGAAGATTCTAACAACCCAAACATTCATTAATGGAAATATCTCTTTATCTAATTAAATGTATCTTCATATAAAATGTTTATATAAAATTTCAACTTCATTGGTTTTATGTTTTTGGATTTTAAAATGTTATTTAGAATTGTGACTGTTGCTAATATAGTTGTTGAACAGTGATCACAAAATTAGTATAAATATATGGCTTTAAAAATCCAACTAACTCAGAAAAAGGAAGCGATGGCCTCATATAGTAGACATTCCCCATAAGAAGCCAATTTGTCAGAGCTCAAAAAGGAGGTTGCATCTTTGGGAATCTATCTTGACCAAGCCCTAGCCGAGCTTGAATATGTTAAGCTTGAGCAGGGCCGGCTACGATAGAAGTGGAAGTTGATAGAGATTACCACCCGATCAATGTTATCTGAGCCACCCCAATAGTCTGTCACCATCGCACACCTTACTCTTCGGTCATATGCGGGTGTTATAATGGGTTATGTAACAAGACGTTATCACTATGGTTATATACATTATTTTTATATATAATAATGAATATACATTAATTTTATTATTGTTACCTTGAAAATAGTTTTTAAAGCACTAATAATATTTTTAGTTAATGTTCAATGAATAAATCATTTTTGATGAATTAATAGATTTTTTAATTAAATAATATATTGAGAAATTATTATTATTGTTATTAAATTAATTTTTATTCAATATAAATGATATTATAATTTTATGACTGCAATTGTAATTTTTATTAAGGTTTTCCATTTTTTTCAAAAACCTACAATTTTCGATAAATGTTGGTTTTCATTTTAAAAGAGAAAATTAAAATATTTACAAAATTATTTAGATAAAATGAATTTTATTTCTGTAATCATGACATGAAAATTATCCAACTATTAATTTTTCATAATTTTCTGAGGCATTCAAATTTTTGGGTAAAAATTAAATACCATTTAAATATATAATGTGTTTAATGACATCATAATGACCAAATAGTTCTATAATAAAATCATATAAACTTACTTTCCTCCAATATATGTTTTAAAATTAATATAATTTGATTTTGGATTTGTTTGATTTGTATTAAAAATCTTTAGTGGACCCTTCAAGACTTATTAAACATTTTGTCTTTTTAAATTGTTTTCCTTGGGAGTGTGATTCACCTCCACATAATCAACCCCATTATATTAAGATGTTCAGACATTGGCTTATGAAATATTTTTTTCCACTCATATTTGGAAATAACCATGGGAAAAACCATGGTATGGAATGTGTTTTTGATTAGTTTAATGCGAGGTGTCTGAAACAAAAATAATAAACAATTCCCACTCCTTTCCTTTATAAACCCCCACAAGCTCTCACTTTCTCCTCACTAAAAGCCATTGAAGTTCGTCAAATCTCTTCCCTACTATCTCTAAAATCCTCAAAGGGTGCCCCACGCTCCCAAAAATCCTCTCTCAAGCCTCTCTCAAGCATTTGGAAACGCACTTCCAAGTAAGGGTTTTTCTTCATTTCTAATTTTTGTCCAATATTCTTTAAACTGGTTTTCCCTTTTAATTTCAATTATAAATATTGGGATATGATTTTAAATCTCCCCCATACTTACATATTTATGTTTTAATGATGGGATACCCATTTCTCTCTCAATAAATTCCTCCCATGTACACTCGTTACTATGCTGAAATTCTGAAAGGAATTTCTCTATCCTCATTTACATTCAAGCGATTATTTTGTATCATGAATATAAATTGAATTAAATTTTTTAAGACATGTATCTATATGACCCCCTTACATTCAATTTCCTTTAAATATGAAGATACACCCCTTTTCTATCATAAACCATTTTTATGAGTTCTTATGTCATGACGTTAGGTTGCCAAAATTGCACCACGTTTTTCCAAGCCATAGCCATTGTGTAGTAAATACCGTACCCATTTCTCTATCAATGTTATTCACCTTTATACACATTTACATATTTTTTAAATATTTTCATGTATTTATTATACATTTTTTTATGGTGGAATAAATCATAATGTTTAATGATTAAATGTTTTATTATCCATGTGGCACACTTATGCATGAAGTGAAATGTTTATGAAGGGTGCGCCCTGATAGATCCCCAATGCAATGGGTAAAGTATAGTATCATGATAATTCATGTTAAATTAGTGTGGAATCATTCTAATTCAGGTGCAACTTGGTTTTACTATTGCTTCATGTACAATGAGGTTTTATTTACGCTCTATGTGAAATGATCCTTGGCTCATGCTAATTCCATGTTAAGTGTTGTTGCCACATTTCCATGTTATGATTATCATGTGTTATCATGAAATTATGTTCATGTTTCACTTGTGATACATTAATATTATTATTTTCTAACATTTATTGTATTCCTCATGTTATTCCTTGTTTATTCCTTTACTGGTCATTATAGCTCATCGTTTTCTAAGGCATGTCCTTAGGTTATCCCATGCACTGCTACGTAGGAGGGAAAGTAGTGGTCTTGTAAAAAATTCTTTCAATAAAGATGTTGTATTTCATGTTTTATGTTGTTATATAATGATAATAAGCCTCGATGAAACTATACCTCTTGATATTCAATGTTGTATGAGGTAATGTATATGTATGAAATTATGTTTAATTATGTAATAATAAGCAGGGATGTTATAGTATGTCATAGATTAAAATAATATAATAAAATCATTCGAACTTAATTACATATATATATCTTTTTCAATGAACTTATTTTTGAAAGGTGTGAATAATTTTTATATAAAACATTTATAGTTTATTGAATCTTATTTTTATTTACCGAAATCTTCACTTATGAAATATAAGATAAAAAATCATGCATTGGGTTTAAAAAAAGGTAATAATGTGCATCGTTTTTAAAATGAAAGAAAGATTCCTTTCTAAATGTATTATAGAATATCAAAAAAGTGAAAAAATGACCTTAAACAATGGTCTAAGAATAGTATAATATTTTGAAATACGTTTTATAAGAAACATGGACAAGGAATATAAATATTTCCCAATAGATGCCTATTTATAAAAATTATCTGATAATAATGAGATTGTGAAATAGATTGTTACCATGTACTATACATACATATATGGTGTATTAACCCCCTATACAATGGATGAATAATTTTTTAAATTATACCAAACCATATCCATATAATGATATAATATATGATCCTCTAATAACATTTTCATAATAACATGTCATTATTACCACTTTTCCCGGTGTTATCATCTTTATCTCCAGATGCATGTTTTGTTGTTTAAGTCATGTTTCATATGAAAAATATATATTTTTCTCAAATATATAATTATATAATTTTCATAGATATAATATTAAAACATATTTTTCATTTTTATAATCATTATTGAATGTTTAACAGGGGGAATTAATCTCATTCAATCATGGAGATGGTATGCTGTATATATGCACAATCCATGATATCATTCCCTTAATGGTTAAAAGATATGTATGTCCATGGTATATAAATTATAAAAATTAATTACCATGTCTTATTCATTATTTCTATCAATTATACTCATCATTATACCAATCAAAATAACGTAGTGATGAAATTTATAACACCCCGACATATAGATAATAAATCATATGTACTCACACATGGTGATATTATTTTTCAAAAGATGTGTAAAATGAAGAATACAGTTGAACCATAATAAAAATCATCTCAGTATATATATTTTATTTTAGGCATTAATTTAGTTTAATATATATATATATATATAGAAAAAGTAGAAGACAAAATTGAATTAATGTGATAAAATGATTACCTATTCTTTAGTGGACTCCCATTACATCTACTCTTAAGAACATTTAAGGCAGTTTTTTGAAATACCATGACCATTAGAAGTTAACTCTAAATTTTTTATAGGATAATTGGGTACGGTTTGGTTGATTTAGAAGGCTCATAGTGGTGTTAATAATCGAGGAAGGTGGTGCCTTTTTATATGAGAGAGAAGGTGAACTCATGGAATCCATTAAAATATTAAATTAATATAAATTGATTTTCAATTTCACCCAGATCCAGATGGATTTTTTTCAAAGTTATACTTATGATGTTTCAAAATCCTCCAATTAAATTATTTTTATACAAGTTGTGATCACAAAATTAACCTTTAATTTTTATTTAATACTAGTTAAATCCTTTTAACTCTTACCATGATGACATGTCTTTTTTACAATATAGGGTTAATATTGAGATTAATAAATTCAAAATGACACCCTAGTGGATAATTTTGGACATATTTAACCTTATAATAATTATATTTATGAACTGTATGTATTTTTAAATGTAAAATCATTTTAGAAAATATTATTTATTTTATATTATCATTTATTTTTTCTTTAGTAATATTTATTATATCTCTTCGTAATAAATATATTAATAAAAACTTATAAAAAAATAACACATCTAATATATATCTAGAATATCTAAGTTATATAAATACTTATTTTTTTCATTAGTTATGTCTAATTATAATTTTATTAATTTTTTAAGATCAATTTATTTATATTTTCATTAATTAAACAATTACAATATGATTACGATCAAATCCATAAATTGAAATACTTGTTATCAAAACAAATAAAATAAATATCTTTATTAAGATAAATATATTTTATTTTAAATTAATATTTACTATCAAAATTTTCTTACATAAAACCTTATTTTAAAAATGACTAATTAGTTAAATGATGAATATGTCATTTTAAATTATAATTAAAAAATATCATAAAATACTTATTCTTAAACTAGTGGAATTAAAAATCATAATTTTATACTATTTTTGATTTTGGTTTCAAACTAATTATAAAATGAAATTTGAACATGTTTTATGATATATTTTCAGTATTATAATATTATTCATTAAATTAAACACATGATTGACTATTATCTATGGTAAATAAATTAAATTAACCAATGTTATTATTAACAAAAAAAAAATTTCAAACCTATTAGACTGTAAGTATTATAATATTTACCACTGTGTATGTTCATTTCTAAAAAATTTACTCACATTAGTGGATAAATTGTGATTAATGTTAATGTGGTGAGAAGGCGCTTAGAAGAGACTTTTAAATTTTTAGTATGTCATTATATTTAATTTTAATATAAAAGTTTTCCAATATATTTTGGTGGATTACTATATGTATTATTGATATATTATGGATTAAAAATTTAAATTAATATATTAATTTTATTTAAAAGAAAAAGATAGTTTTTAACTACAATGTAGTATCTCCCACAATTCATCAATAAATGACACCATTCAGGAAAATAAAAAAAATCCCACTATAATAATTTTGATATTTCAAATTAAAAAATATTGATTATATTGGAATATAAAATTTATAAATTTCATCATGTGGTTAATAAATGTCATAACAACTTATTAAATGACTAGTTTAATATTTCATGGGGTGCTCAAAATCAGTGTTGTGTTCAATGTATAATGAATTTATATATAACAAAAAGTATAATGGTATATTTCGATGAAACATTATTCCGTAAATAAAAAAATTAATATATATTTTCTCATATAATCACCTCCTAAAAATAATCCAGTGGTTCATTATCATCAATTCATGTAACACCGAGAGATTTTATGAAAAATATTATTTTTAATTTTATTGATGTCTAGTGTTGTACACTACCCCAAAAGGAGATTGCACTACATGCATCAATGACTTGGCTTTCATTACACGAAATCGCGACCTTCCTCGATAGCTTGCGTCGTACGCAATACTTAGTTTCACTAAACAATGATATGCTATTAAAATTTTATTAAAACTAGGTGCTATGAATAGTAATACCCAATTTTTGAAATTTTTTAAATTTTATCATTCAAAATGGACTTCATATTTGGATTCGGAATATTGAAATTACCATAGGGTGAGTTTCTGGTATTTTTATGAAAACATTCAATTTTTGATTAATATTGAAAACACTAGGTTAATATTTAAAAATCGACTTTTTATTTAAATAATTATTTATTTTATTTAAATTTATTTTATGTCAAAATGGATACATAATACATATATAAGATAAATTTAATTCATTGGAGTAATTTTATAAAAATTTTAGATATATAAAAATTTTATTGAACTTTTTACCGTCTTTTACCCACCTCCTATGAGAATTTGGATATTCACATAAAAACTAATTTTACCACTTCTGTGAGTGGAATTTCAAAAATCCGAGAGACACAGATAATATCAATTACTAAAATGTGGTTCAATGAGATGAAAATAATTTTTGGGTAATATTAAATTTTTACTTTTTTTTTACCACGGTTAAAAGTAAATAGGGGAAATAAGGGGGAAAATAATATTATTATTACCCTAACACATGTCCTAATTCTATTGGATAAGATCAATTAGACCAAAAACAACCTTAGGAATAAAATATGACCATATATTTCCACTTGTATTAGTTTAGGACATTTATTATTAATTTATTTAAAGAAGGGTTAAAATAGTTAAAATCAATGTTTAATAACTAAAACATTTTTAATATAGGGTAATAAAAAAGATAAATTCGACTATAAATATTCATTAATAAGATAAATATATTTCCTACATATTCATATTTTATTTATTTTTTTTATACATTAAATAATTTAATTTATTTATGACACAATGATGACGCAATAATTATCTTATTAATGAAATATTGACATAATTAATGTTATAAATACCCAAATGAATCTAATTTGAGACTTTTTATGAATTACACTATTTTTCTATGTTAATATGACATTTTAGTATTGATTTAATTATCTTTTTTTGAACTAATCATTCTGTTATAATTTTCACAAAAATCAATTACTAAATAGTGTCAAAATTGACATAAAATAGTTTTTAAAACAAATGTTATATTTTTATTTGTTATTTTATTCCAAAAAATTTATTTTTCGCCAACATGACTTATATAAAGTTATATATATTAATAATAATCAACTTGGGGTTATTTTGTCTTTTTATATTATGTTTATTAACCATAGAGTGTAAGAAAACAAGAAGACACGGTAAAAATTAAATTATGTAACTTAGAGTTAAATATAAATGATAAGGTTAAAATTGTAATATAAACTTGTATAAATTATATTGGATGGAAATATTTCTACCCATCCCCACTTTAGCTTCGAAATAAATCAATTTTGAGCTATTATAAACTGAGTATGACTTTATTATAAAATAATATTTTATGTTTTTCCAAAGGTACCCCTCTCCTCCCTTATAAAAAGGGCACCCCTTCCCTCTTCTCTTCACACCATTTTTAGCCTTGAAGCTCGGCCAACCCCTGCCAATTTATCTTCTCCACTTTCCTAGAAACAATCTGGAGGCTTTGGGCTTCTCAAAAGACCAACTCTACTTCCATAAGGGAATCTTAAAGGAGGTGCGTCGAAGAAGAGGTAATCTCTTCTTTCTATTCTCCCAAGTTTCTTTCTTCTTCATCTTCTTCTTATTTAGTTGTTTCCCTATAAATTAATAACATCAGTATCACTCGTATAATGATATTTTATTATGAATATGAAACAACCCTATTTCACCTTCTATCCATCCTACGGAAAACGAAATCACCACGTGTGCGTACATAAGGAATATCGTCTCCATGCCATGTTATAATCAGTTTTTCCACCACCACCTTACATGGATTGGTATAATGGTGTAAATAAATAACTATATATGGTTATTGTAAAGTTATATTGATTCTATAATATTATACATACACTTCAATAAAATTCCATGATCATGGAAATGATATCATCGCTCGTGCGTACGTAAGGACTACCATCTCCACGAACGTGATGAGATTCATTTTCCATGATTAACCATTCTAGAATGATTATAAACTATATATAATAAATAATAATTAAATATATTACATAATGAATCTAATGGATTTATTTATACACACACACACACATATATATATATATATATATGTCATCTACTTACTTCCATTCAAGTCAATAAAGAAAGGAAAACCACACACATGCGTACGTACGGCCTACCGTCTCCATGAACAGTGTGTTTCATTTCATTTATCTATCTATTATATATATATATACTGAATATATATGATATATAAATCATTTTTTTACATTATGTAAGTAAGTAAATCATGATATAAGTAATAATAATATCATGAATAACATGTCCAAACATGTACGATAAATGAAACAGTTTTACCTAAAATGCTACTTTAACATGGAATTTACAAATGAACGGGTAATATAAATACATAAGTGAACCATATATGATATAATAACAATGAATATGATTCTTTAATAATTCAATTACATTATTTAAATCATTATACAGGAGGTTCAAATACATACGAAGCATATCAGACATACGGTAAGGGATAACTATTCCAATCATGTTCTTATCTGAGATTGTTATTCGTATGTATTTACTAGGCTTATTGTTATCATCCATGCCAATGTTTTATAACAAAGCTTTCATGTATTTTTATAGTCCTTTTTACCCATTTTTTGAAATTTACCACGTGTTATGAAAGGAATCTTACTTTTGTTTACCACACGGTGAACTTTTTGACTTTTCTGAAAACAGTACAAGAAGGATGTTATTTTTAACTTATATGGCGTGAACGGATTTTTACAGTTTCATAACGCCTCATTTTCATGAATCCTACTCTACATGATTTTATGAATGTTTTCAACAAAATACATTTCTTTTAAAATTTCATGGCATTTTGTGAAAAGAAAATGATTTTGAAGAAGAAAGTATATTTTCCTCAAGAATTCTTTTCAAGTGTTTTATCAAAACCATTTTTAATTTAAGATGAAATTATTTCATATGTGTATGTTTAAAGTATAATATATCCATGATTTACATGGTTTAAATTTTATTATGATTAAACGATGTCCATTTGTTTTATATGGATTATGTTATGATGGGATGATGTTTATGAAACCCATTTTTATTCATTGTGTTATGATGACTGATTTATGTTTATGTTGTGGAACAAGTAAGAATGATTTCATTATGATATGGGTGGGACCTATATCTCCCTCCAATTCATTGGGTAAATATTTATATCTCATGAGATAGACATGGCTGGAAGGGTATGTTAATCTGGTTCAGTAATACAGAACTTGAACGAGGAGTGAACTCGATTCCGAAAGGGACTTTGTCCACTAAGATTGTCTTGGAAGAAATGCCTTGGATACTATGGAAATAATATCATGTTTTTAATGGATTCCAAAATTACATGTTTTATTACCATGCTAGTTTACCATGTCTAATGTTCTTTTATAAACTATGCCTTGTGTACTTCCAAGATTTATGTCGTTGCTCATGATTTTTATGTTTAGATTTTATGGTCAAGTTTTTTGCATTCAAATGTTTATGGATTGTTTTATGTTCTCTATGATTACCCTTACTGAGCATTTTAGATCACCCTTTATATGTTTTATATTCCCCAGGATTTAAAGAACTGTTTTAAGTATGAAAAAATGGGAATATCTTTATAAGAGATGTTGATGATCTTTAACCACGATTAGAAGATTATTTTCTGAGTTTCCAAAGACACTAAACTATTATGGTCCTTATGTGTCTTTTTTTGTTATGTATTTTGTATTCCGCAAAAGTAATGTAATGACCATGTATGTCAAGCTTTGGGTCTCTACAGTTGGTATCAGAGGAAAGGTATATTTAACATTTGGAAACTAGGATGCGAAAACATTAGTGAGATCCCTAGAGATATTTCTAATGTATGTCTAGGGATATACTTAAGCATAAGTATACGTATAGGTTATAGTCCTAGAATTATGATAACTATCATGAATAAACTAGGATTAAACCTATGATTTTAGAGAATGAAAGTACTCCCCATGATTATGTTCTTTTGGTAGCATGTTTTATGCCTCTCACATAATTCTTTTTGGGTCTTAGAAAATGGTTGGAAACCAGATGATTCATGTTAATGAAGAATATGATGGACAATGGAATTATATTATTCATGATCAAAAAAATGAAATGGTATTTGGAAGGAGAAACATCGTTATTATGCCTAATCATAAATGTAATAATATGATCAATAATCTCAACTTTGGTAAGTTTCCTGACACAACTAATAAGAGAATGATGGAGTGTCATGATGATAATAGAGGAAGGAAAGTTCAATTTCTATCATGTAAATCATGTGGGAAGAGGAATCAAGGAGAATGATTCAAAGGAACTGGAAGATGCTTTGGGTGCGGAAAAGAAGGACACAAATACAGTATGTGCAAAGGAAAAGGTTCAGTTATCACCATGGATAAGGATAAGGGTATTGCTACAACATCAACAATGATTAGATGTTTTAAATGTGGAATGTATGTGCATTATGCAACCCAATTCCCTAAGGGAAAATCTCAGGAAGAGAATCAGCATGGTCATATGGGTAGTATTTTTGTGGATGATGATGAGGAGACTACAAATGATATATGAGATGAAAGAAGTGTGGAAGCTTTGTCAATGGTTTAAGAAAGTAGTGGAATGATTGTATGTTTATCAAGAGTTATGATGTATATGTAATTTAATCGTACTATGGAATAAAGAAACATCTAAGGATTGATACACTATTGTTTTTCCGAAATTACATGAAAGTATATGTTGAATGGTACTGGTAACCATGAATGGTTATTAAGATATTTTTGGAAAGAATATGATATGCACATAATGAATGGATAAGGAGGAAATAATATGTTTTATACTATTCATGAGCTCATGATTGATATAAGGACTATGTGATATCATGGTTTGAGTATATAGAATTTTGAGGATTTTGGTATGTGGTAACTGTTAACTTTTAACTGCATTCATGTTTTCACTAAGGTTCAATGGGTATTCATTTTTTTCAAGAGAATAAATGATTAAGGCCTTGAATGTTTAGAATGTGACCAAAAATATATATCGTATGATATATGGGGGATAAATGATGGTATTCACGTACTTGTTATGTGACCTCTCTAGTAATCATTTTGTTTACACTATGGGATTGGATAGAAGTATTTTGATAAGCATAAAGGTTGGAATGGATTAAATTGGCCATCATATAGAATTGTTTAAGGGTAGAATTTTTTTTCGATATTATTTATGGAATGTTATAATAATGAATCTTTATAAAAAGGACAAGCTTCAGGATGGGCGACAACCCGTCACGTCGGACAAGGCTGTGGGAATCGAACCCACAACTGAAGTGCGAGATGCCATTATCGCCTACCACTGGCCTATAGGAAGTCCTTTTTTAGTAGAAACTATTTTTATTATATTAAGCAGTATGATATATGAAGTATAATTCCATTTTAAGAACCATATATGATTAATCTCACTATAGATGGACCTATGTGTTCTTGATAACTTTTTCTAACATTTTGTTTGATATAGATGGAATGACCCATCATTCTATCACATGATATGCTAACACTTCACGAATGAAAAATTCAACTTCATTTCATTAAGAGATGTTGTGGAAATTATCCAAGGAACAACCAATAGAGAGACTGTACCAAAATCAAGAAAGTATTTCTTCTAATTCCAATTTCTTCAACATTATGGAAATGATCTTGAAAACCAAAAATGTTTTCCAAGTGCCCTTATATCCAATGATTCAGATGGTAACTTATATCATCACAAATCTATGGCTTTGTGATTGTTGAATTTTTCATAGCCATATTCTCTACCACTCTCCATCAGAACATGATGGTTAGATTTCTTTTCCATATCCATATTTTCACCTATGTTCTCCTATGTGGAAACCCAGTGATTAGTTAATTTGGGTAACCATTATGTTTCATACATTAGTTTTTAATGATTGGTTTTGGTATTCCTTTTTACGATGTGGGTTTCGATTAAATAATATTTTGAGTAGTAAACCATTTATAACCCCGACGAATTTCGGGGGAAAAATTCATTTTAAGGGGGGTAGAATGTAACAACCCGAGATTTTATGAAAAATATTATTTGTAATTTTATTGATGTCTAGTGTTGTACGCTACACCAAAATGAGCTTGTACTACATGGATCCTTGACTTGGATTGAATTACACGCAATCACGACCCTCCTCGATAGCTTGTGTCGTACGCAATACTGAGTTTCACTAAACAATGATTTGCTATTAAAATATTATTAAAACTAGCCATTATGAATTGTAATACACAATTTTTAAATTTTTATAAATTTTATCTTCCAAAATGGACATCATTTTCGGATTTGTAATATAGAAATTATCCTAGGGTGAATTTTCGGTATTTTTCTGAAAACATTCAATTTTTGATGAATAGTGAAAACACTGGGTTACTATTTAAAAACCGACTTTTTATTTAAATAATTATTTATTTTATTTAAATGTATTTTTGGTAAAAATTGATTCATAATACCTATATAAGTTCAATGTAATTCATTGGAGTCGTTTTATAATAATTTTAGATATAGAAAAATTTTATTGAACTTTTCACCGTCTTTTACCCACCTCCTAGGAGAATTTGGAAATTCACAAAAAACATAATTTTAATGCTTCTGTGAGTGGAATTTCGAAAATCCGAGAGACAATATTAATATCAAGTACTAAAATGTGGTTCGATGAGATGAAAATAATTTTTGGTGAATAGTAACTTTTTACTTTTTTTACCACGGTTAAAAGTAAATAGGGTAATTAAGGGTAGAAATGATATTATTATTACCCTAACACATGTACTAATTCTATTGGATAAATTTAATTCGACCAAAAAAACCTGAGGAATAAAATAGGATCATTTAGGTCTACTTGGATTAGATTAAGACATTAATTATTAATTTATTTAAAGAAGGGTTAAAATAGTTAAAATCAACATTTAACAACTAAAACATATTTAATATAGGGTTATACATAAGATAAATTCAACTATAAATATTCATTATAAATATAAAAATATTTCCTACATAATGGTATTTTATTTATGTTTTTAGAGATAAGAAAATTTAATTTGTTGTTGATGCAATGATGATCCAGTAATTATCTTATTAATGAAATATTAACATAATTAATGGTATAAATTCCCAAATGAATGTAATTTGAGACTTTTTATGAATTAAACTAATTTTATAGGTTAATATGACATGTTATTATTGATTTAATTAAATTTTTTCGAACTAATAATTCTGCTATGATTTTCACAAAAATCAATTACCAAATAGTGTCAAAATTGACATAAAATGGTTTTTAAAACAAGTATTATATTATTAATTGTTATTTTCTTATTAAAAATCCAAGGTTTGGCCAAATGACTTATACATGGTTATATATATTAATAATAAACAACTTGGAGTTCCTTTGGCTTTTTATAATAAGTTTATTTATCTTATAGTGTATGAAAACAAGAAGACGCTGTAAAAGTAAAATTATTTAACTTGAAGTTAAATCTAAATGATAAGGTAAAAATAGAAACCAAAACGTGGATAAATTCTATTTGATGAGAGTATTTAGACCCATCCCCACCTTATATTCGAAATAAATCAATTTGGAGCTATTATAACACAAATATGACTTTATTATAAAATAATATTTTGAGTTTTTCAAAAGGTGCCCCTCTCCTCCCTTATAAAAAGGGAACCCCTTCCCTCTTCTATTCACACCCTTTTGAGACTTTATTCTCGGCCAACCCCTGAACATTTCTCTTCTAAACTTACCTAGAAACATTCTGGAGGTTCTGTTCATCTCAAATGACATACTCCACTTCCTTAAGAGAAGGCTTAAAGGAGGTGCGTCGAAGAAGAGGTAATATCTTCTTTCGATTCTCTCAAGTTTCATTCTTCTTCAACTTCTTCTTATTTAGTTGTTTAAATATAAAGTAATAACATCATTATAACTCATATAATGATATTTTATTATGAATATGAAACAACCATATTTCACCTTCTATCCATTCTATGGAAAACGAAATCACCACGCATGCATACGTACGGAATACCCTCTCCACGCCACGATATAATCAGTTTTTCCACCACCACCTTACATGGATGGATATAATGGTGTAAATAAATAACTATATATGGTTATTTTAAAGTGATATTGATTCTGTAATATTATACATACACTTCAATACAATTCCACGATCATTGGAATGATATCATCGCTCATGCGTACGTACGGACTGCCATCTCCACGAACGCGATGTGATTCATTTTCCATGATTAACCATTCAAGAATGATTATAAAATATATATAATGAATAATAATGAAATATATGACAGAATGAAACTACTGGATTTATGTATACACATATATATATATATGTGATCTACTTACTTACATTCGTGTTAATAATGAAAGGAAAACAACATTCATGCGTACGTATGGCCTACCGTCTCCATGAACGGTGTGTTTCATTTCATTTATATATCTATTATATATATATATATACTGAATATATATGATATATAAATCATGTTTTACATTCTGTATGTAATTAAATCATGATATAAGTAATAATAATATCATGAATAACAACTCCAAACACGTACGATAAATGAAACAATTTTACCCAAAACGCTACTTTAACAGGGAATTGACAAATGAATGGGTAATATAAATACCTAAGTGAACCAAATATGATATAATAACATTGAATATGATTCTTTAATAAGAAAATGACATTATTTAAATAATTATACCGGAGGTTCGGATACATACGAAGCATATCAGACATAAGTTAAGGGATAACTTTTCCAATCTCGTTTTTATCCGAGATTGTTTATTCGTACGTATTCACTATGGTTATATTTATTATCCATTTTCCTATTTTCTAAAAAAATTTCATGTATTTTTAATGTCCTCTTTACCCATTTTCTACTTTTACTACATGGTTTGAAAGGAATCCTTCTTTTGTTTACGTTACGAGGTACTTTTTGACTTTTCCGGCAAAAGTACGAGAACAATGTATTTTTAACTTTTATGGCATGAAAAGATTTATATGGTTTTATAAATAATTATTTTCATTAAGCTTAATCCAAAATATTTCATGACTATTTTAAACAAAATCTCTTTCTTTTAAAAATTTCATGATGTTTTGTGAAAAGAAATTGATTTTGATGAAGAAAGGATATTTTCCTCAAGAATTCATTTCAAATGTTTTATCAAAACCACTTTCCATCTTAGATGAAATTATTTCACATGTGTATGTTTAAAGTATAATGTCTATATTATTTACATGGTTTAAATTTTTTTATGACTAAATATCCATTTGATTTATATGGATTATGTGATGATGGGATGATGTTTATAAAACCCATTTTATTCTTTGGGTTATGATGAATGTTTCAAGTTTATTTTGTGGCACAAGTAAGAATCATTTGATTATGAGATTGGTGGGACCTATATCTCCCTCCAATTAATTAGGTAATGATTTATCTCTCATGAGATTGACATGGATGTAACAATATGTTAATCCAGTTCAGTAATACAGGACTGAAACGAGGAGTGAACTCGATTCAGAAAGGGACTTTGTCCACTAAGATGGTTTTGGCAGCAATTCCTTGGCTACTATGGAAATCATATCATGTGATTAATGTATGCCAAAATTACATGTTTTATTACCATGATAGTTTACCATGACAAATTTTCCTTTATGATCAATGCCTTGTGTACTTCCAAGATTTATGCCATTGATCGTGATTTTGATGTTTAGATTTTATGTTCAAGTTTTTTCATTCAAATGTTTATGGATTGTTTTATGTCCTCTATGCTTACGATTAATGAGAATTTGAGCTAACCCTTTATATGTTTTATTTTCCATAGGATTTAATGATAGGTTTTATGTATGAAAAAAGGGGAAGATATTTATAAGAGATGTTGAAGATCTTTCACCACGATTAGATGATTATTTTCCGAGTTTCCAAAGACACTAAACTACAACAATCCTTCTGTGTCTGTTTTCGTTAGGTATTAAGTATTCCACAAATGTAATGTAATGTACATGTACTTAAATATTTGGGTCTCTACAATTCATAAGGTTCCCATGTCACATATTCCATTTTATGGTTTCCCCATGGAACCGTTACATGTTGTGTCTTCTGATTTGATAGAAAAAATTCTCTAGTATCAAGAATATTAAAAATACCCTCATAAAAGGAAAATAAGGATCCAATTATATTTCTTAATTTTTGAGTATATTCAATAGTTATTTCATGTAATTCCATAAAATTGATATGTAGAACACCTCATGAACATTGGAATGGCATTTTAGCATTTCTAAATGGTAAGCTATAACTTCAATTGGTTTGAGAGATTTGAAATTTTTATTGTACTAGGTACATAATTTACATTTATTACTGAATATTATAACACCCATACATGGATATACCATCTATAAAACATGATATCCCTTTGAAATTGAAAAGTCATCCTTTATTTATCGACATTTATATCTTCCCAACATTGAGATACTTTGATTTGTGTTTGAATAATATATACCTTTAACATTTTTCACTCAACATGTTCTAGAACTATGAGTTTTCATTCACTAACATCTTCCAAATATGTTAGATACAACATAACTTCATAGATAATGCTTCAAAAGGTTCAATTTGAATACATAAATGAAAGATATTGTTATTTGAACATTCTACCAAAGGTATAATATAATCCCACTTACCATGAATTAAATGTGAGAAATACCTCATGATATTTTATAATATGGAATATCCTTTTCTGATTTTCAATCTATTTTAGGGTCTTATGAATTTCTCAAATGAGGTTTAATACATACAACCTTATGAATTCCTTTCCAAATCATTGATTTAATATAGGTATCATGATCAGAAACAATCTATCTATGTACACTATAAAGTCTTACAAACTCAATAATAGAATGTCTTACTATGAATTATAAGGATAAATATTCTCTAATAGTAGGGAAATATGATTATTTTGTTAGATGATAGAAAATAACACATATCATATCCTAACATCTAGGATCCATTGGTATCCCTATGACAAAGTCCATCATCATATAATCATATTTTCACAATGTATAATAAGGGGATGCATGAAAACTCTTGGATTTTGTATTTCAACATTCAACTATAAAAAATGAAACATCTCTACACATAATTAATAATATCTCTCTCTATGTTGTCCCACAAAAATTGTTCCTTAAAATCATTATATATCTTCTTTCTTCTAGGGTGTATAGTGAAATTTGAGCTTGGATCATAAGACAAAAATTCGTTTTTTACTATTTGGAATAGAGGGATCACAAAGCCTTTTCCCAAATTTAAAATTCACATTTTTATATTTGAATTCAACCAATCTCCCATATATCTCACTTTTAATTTTTTTTGAAAGTCCATAACATCATACTAAAATCATTTTATTCATTCTAGTAACAATGGATTGGAATCCCTTTGAAAATTTAGAAATGTTTTCGAAGAATGATAATTAATATATCCATTTTTAATATACATCTGAATAGTGTATACATTTCAATTCTTATTTTTTATGAACTCCATGGTCCTTCCTACTCGAATCATCTTCAGATATATTTTCCTTTCCACGGTGGTAGTGTATTGGGAAATAATAATACTTGAGTAGCTCGATCCATCACCATTGCATCATATATTTTCATTTCTATGTGATAATATATTTCAAAATCTTGTGATCAGTATATATTACAAATATTTCACCATAGAGATTGCTTACCCATATATTCAAAGAATAGAATACCACTGATTACTAAATATCATGCGTTGTATAGTTTTATTTAGTTGTTTTTAACTACCTAGATGTATGTTTAATAATTTAATCATTAATCCTAAGGAAACAACAAAATAATTTCAATAATGTATCACTAAAAATTAAAAATACATCATTACTATATGGTAAAGGAAAGATATGATCATTACCCAGTCTTATCTACAATTCATCAAAACATTCTTTACAATGATTTCTGAAAAACAATTTATCCACATTACATGCACCATGGGATAAACTGTTATCAAATAGGGAAAAAATATAGATGAAACAACTATAATAACCTACTAAACCTATAAAATGGCATAACATGATTATGTTATTTGTTGTAGGATATTATTGTATTGGATTTATAATTGTATGATCAATATACATTCCATCTTGGAGACGATATGGACAAGAAGTAAAATTTTCTATTACAGAAATCACAGTTGATTAATTCACCATATAATTCTTCACATATTATATATTTAAGAATTATATTTAAGTGATACTCATGATCTACGTATCATTTACATTAACCAAAATTTCATCAATGAATACAACACCAAAATCATCAATATATAACTTGTGTAATATTTTCATTAGATCCAAAAACACCAAGTGTGTATTACTAAATACAAATGGAATTAAATGTAAATTTGTAATGTCCATACCCCATTAAAAAACCTCTATTAGGAATACCATCCTTCATCACATGAAGATGATGATATCCAGAATGGAGTCAAATCGTAAAAATTAAGTGAGATCTATGATGATGATCAAGTAAGTCATCAATGTGAGGTAGAGGATACTTGTTCAGTATTGTAATAGAATTTATTTTCCTATTATCAATAAGAAAAATCATTTATACATATTTGTTCTTGAAAAAATATAATAGGGGAACCCCATTGGGGAAACACATGGGAGAATAAATCCTTTTTAGCCAAATCATCCTGTTGATTCTTCAACTCCATTAATTTCATTGTTTCAATTATTTAGGAAGTCATTGATATTGATCTTTAATAAGGGATTAAATAAATATAAAACTGAACGTCATGCTCTATGGTAGTTCAAGTAAATCATCAGAAATTACATCAATTCATTCCATTATGGTGGTTATATACTAAATTTATGAATTAATTTCTTCATATATAGATTTTTTTTGATATTCCTCCCTTATATGTTCATTCAATAAAGATAATAAGGATGTATATAGGTTATAATCATATGATTTTGTTTTCTAATTACTGATATGAGAATATTATGTATCCTCAAAAATCATAACTCCCTTCCTTTTGTAATAAATTTTCACATCATAGTTTGAAATCCAGTTCATACTGAGGACTGTATACAATTCAACCACATGTATGATAAAAAAGAAATAATATAAATGATGATTGTGGGTCCTTAATGGTACATTTTGATACATTTTTTTGTAATGATACTAAACTTAGGAGTTTTGACTATAGTTTAACTTATTAAATATAAATGGTAAATTTTAAATTTCTTTGAAAAATAAGATCATATATTAGAACGTGATGATCCAGGATAAAAGAAATAACTGCCTATTTTAGAGAATATTAGTTGTGTATACACAGCTGAATCAATTTTAACAAGATCCTTTGTAGTTGTGATATAATAAGCTCACCCTTGTCCACATGGCCATTTATGGGTCAAATTTCTTTGAGACATAGAACATTCATTTTTATAATGTCCAATTTCCATAAAATTGTAGAATTGAACAATGCTATATTATTTCATCCCCTTACAATCATGGGTTGTGTCTCCTTTTCTTCAAAACATGTAAAACACTGCACTAAAATTAGATAATGTACCAGGGTGTTTCTTCACACAATTACTATAATATTGAATGTCATATATTTTCCCCTTCACATTATTTTCTTTTTCATAGTGTTCATTTGTCCTATTCTTCTTTACATTACTTTAATTTAAAGAGACGTATCTAAATCTTCTTTTCTTATGATAAAAATTATGACTACATATTCATATGATTAGAAAGAACGTAAGACTAGTGTGTGTAAAAGTAATGGATTTAACCAATCAAATTATCATTCAATATTACATATTGGGTAAATTATGTAGTCTACAACATTTATTTCAATCATTGTATAGATAGCTTCTCATATTTCAACATTATCATCAACCATTTTCCTCAAAATTAATAATTGTCTTTCCATATCTTATCACACTTCAGAATGAAGGAATATTTATTAAAAAAGATCTTTAACTCCCCCCACTCTATGATTGCTATTTCTTCATCCTACAACATGTTTTTCATCAATGACCAACATTTATCTGCATCTCCTTAGATATAATAAATTACAATGACAATATTCTAACTTTTGTTACATCCCAAATCATGAAATGTCTTCTCTATGGAATATATCCATTTCAAATAAACCTATTAATTTGTGGACCCATTAAATAAAATATGTTGTAGTCTCAAGACATATTATAACATTGACCATCCACATTGTGGATAAAGTCACTCTATAGGGGAAATTTTTTTGTTCATAAACTAAGTTAGCTATCCTGGTATAGTAATAATCTATTCATCACCAGTTGTATATACAACTACACTATCATTATATTACTTATAAGGGTAATAGATCCATTTATTTCTTTTTCATTGATAAGATTCCAATTCCATAAACTAGAATCCATTTCTCATCAAAGGGAGACACTAGATTAAGTTATGAATCATAATGCATAATTTCATACTAGAAAATACTTATCAAAATTCGAAAAAAGTTATACATATCTAATAAAATAACCATAAACATCGATTCATGGGAAAAAATATTTACCCATATATACTTCATAATGGTTTGTAAAAAAATTGAATTATCACAAACATTTCACCCAGCTGTGCCAACCCAAGTGCACATTATGGTTTGTTTTTGTGAACTAGGTTACCCTGAGTTAGGCCTGGAATACCATTTCAGAGTTGTTACTTTTAGGTACCTCTCTTATATGACTACATTGACTTATAGTATCAAAACATTGGTTTATTTCATGGAAGAACCACATAATCACTGTCATAAAATAATTTCTATGATGTTCTTGTATACTTATTATCAATGTATATATTTGGTTAATTTTCCGTAATCAATTTTCTCTCTACATATAGTTTCTTGGTTTTGTACCAAAATTTCTTTGATACCAACTATATCACCCCATCCCCAATATGTATGGATGTGGATCATTATTTTTTAGTATTTTCATGATCAGAAATAATCAAATCCAAAAGGACTGACACTTTTAGTATCCCATGAAAAAATGGATACAATCAATAGTTTTACATTACAAATTGAAAAGAATAACAATCTAGTATATCCTTTGATAAAACATTTAACCACTATATTATCTCCGCAAATGAGTAATAATATAAATCTTCACAACCTTGGATAAATGAATCATATGATAGGGGCAGGCTAAAAAACATATTAAGTTTAATAATATAAAGTAGAAGCAATCATAATTATAAATAAACATATAAGGCCAAGTATATAACCAAAACCATATCCTTATAAAAATAATAATGGTAATAAAAAATCTTATAATGAAATATAAACATTCAAATGGATAAACTAATAGTTAAATATAAACATGGAATATCAATAACTAGTCTCATACATAGGAATTCATAATGTCGGACATCGTATCCAAATTGTCATGTCTCCGTACCAATATCATACATAATAAGGTTAGAAGTTATTAGAAAACCAAAATAGTTTGTCTCATGTAAACTAATGATGCATCTAAGGGATATCATTAACCAGTCCCCAACATATATGTATTTCATTAAAATTTCACTAACCCTTTACTTATTATGTCTGATGCATTCCTCATCTGAAAAGGGAGAAACATAACAATCATAAATAGTCATGTCAAAACTGGAATAGGAAATTATTATACAGTAACCATAATGAACAAATGGTATCAAAATATAACAGCCACAATCATATATATCATAAACCCTACAATATAATATTTTAGATTTTCTTATAAGAAATCATCCTAAATTAAAAAAATTCCAACAAAGGATTTTTACATATATGATTATAATGTAATAGAATCATAAAATCTTATTGAAAAAAATATTCCTTTTTTATTGACATTATTATACAAAGGGGAATTTAATTTTATCATACCATATTTTTGGTGAAAATAATCCTCCAATCTTATCACAAAATCTTTTCTCATACCATATAGGGTAAAAATACAATTTGTCCTAACTTTTTTTATAATATGATAATGTAACTCATTTTGAAAAAGAATAAAAGATTTCTTTTAGACAATATTATAAATATTCAAACATGGGAAAAATGAATTTAATTATTTTAAATATCATAATTTAATATTGAAATTAATTTTAAAAAAAACATTGACAAATATGAGAAATATTTCACAATAGATACATATTTATAAACAATCTCATATAATAACGTGATTGTTAAATAAGCCCATACCGTGTACTATATATTAGTTGAGTGTGTGTTAACCTCATATATAATGGGTAAATAAATTTTTATGTTATAAAAGAATTGTATCGATATTTATTATATCACATATAATCTTCTCATATCTTTTTGTAATAACTTTTCACTATTACTAATGTTTTGGGTGTTAACTACATCATCTTCCTATGCATGTTTTATTGTTAAAGTAATCTTTCTTATGAATAGGATATATTTTATTCATATAAAAATTATACTATGTTCATAAATAATATATTTAATCATCTAATAAAATCTTAATATTATTATTGACTAGTTACCTTGGAGAATGAATCTCATTGCATCGAGGAGACGACAGGCCGTACATACACACAAATGAACATATCATTCCCTTATTTGTTAAACAATACATAATTGGATGATATACTAATTATAAACAATCACTATAATTTAATATTATTATTTATATCAATTAAAATCTTTATTATACATATAAAATTTATGTAGTGATGAATAAAATTACACCACAATATGGAGAGGGTAAGTCATACGTATGCACAAATAGTGATTTTATTTTTCATAAGATGAATGAAAAAGAATAATACTGTTTTCCAATATCATAAAAACGTCTTAGAATATATATGATAAGTGATTTATTATATTAGTATTGCAATAACATATAAAAAGTAATTAGAAGAAAAAATGAAATTGAATTGAATTTGTAAAATGAATAACTATTCATTGGAGATCTTTATTTTTGACCACCAATTATTGATACTAGGGATGATATTTTTGGAAGACCATGACATCCATAAATATACAAATAATTTTTAAATGACAATTGGTTATGTTCTTGTAGATATATATGTCTCAACGTTTTGTGTGGAAGTTTAGAAAGATGTGACTTTTTTGTATCGTGGGTAAGGGGAACTCGTGGAATCCATTAAAATATTAAATGAATATCAATTAATTCGTGATTTAAAATTTCTCAAAAGTGATATATTTTGACGATATGATTATTTTTGTTTTAAATATCCTTAACCAAGAATTTTTAGGAATTTTTATGCCACAAAATTAACCGTATATAATGGATTTAACCTTTATTTAAACCCATTAAATCATACCGTGACAACATTGATTTTATCTCTTAAGGGATACTATAGTTACTATAAAATTCCAAACTAACACCAACCGAACAATTGATTACTTATATAACCTTATTATAATTTTTTCCCTAACTATATATTTTTATATATATTATATAATTTAATATAATATTTTTTTTACTTTAATTTATAATTTATAACAATTTTGATAATATATATAATTTATCATTTCAAAAAATATATAAAAACATGATAAAATATAACTAATACTTATAATGAATCTCAAAAATGTTAAATTTATCTAAAAAAAATCTTTTAGCACAAATAATAATTGTTTTATTATTTGAAGTATCAATCATTTAATGCATACATTAATTAAATAACTACTACATAATTATTATAAAATATTTTAATTAAGTAACATATTCTCAAAAAATTTAAAAAATGCGATGAAGATAAATTTATTTTCTTTTAAATGATTATGTATAGTGTAGTTTATCTTATGTATATAAATATTTTAAAAATGATTTAGTTAATTAAATAATGAGTATGATATTTTAACACTTCTTTAAATTAAAACTTATAAAAGCATTATTTTTACCCAAGTGTATTAAAAAGATCACAATTTCTTCCAGACGTTTATTCTAGTCTAAACCAACATATCCAATATTTTTAGGACATGTTTTAGAGTTACTTATAGATATTATAATATTATGTTTACATTTAAATATCTAATTTATTAGTAACAGTTTTATATAAAAAAATTCTTAAGTTAAAATTCCCCGAAACAATCTTTTGATCCTATTAGACTCTAAAATTTATAATAATTTCATCAATCTGTATCCATTATTTCAAATTTTACACACTAGAGTTCCTAAATTAAATTTAGCGCAAATGTGTTCGTAAGGCTTGTAAAGGAGACATTTAAATGTTTAGTATGATTTCGTAAAAAAAAATTTAATATAAAATTTATACAATGTCATAAATTAGATTAATATATGTATTATTTATGTATTGGGTCATTAAAAATAAATTTAAAATATAATAAAAATTTCAATGAAAATGTCGGGTTTTTAAAACAAGAATGTATTATTAACTATTCCTCAAAAATGAAACATTTCATAAAAATAACAAAAAATCACCCTATTATAATTTTGAAATTATTAATTAAAAAATTATGACTATTTTGAATAATAAAATTTATAGATTTCATGATGACGTTAATACTACTCAAATCTAATTTGTAAACTGCTAGTTCGATAGATCATGGGGTGCTTGAACTGGGTGTTGGGTGTAGTGCAAGAATTTCAATTTTTTTTAAAAAATGTACCATAGAATATTTTTTAGATACATCATATATATGATTTTGAACATTAAAGGCCACTATTTAATTATACATGGAAAAATACATAAGATATGATAATCATTAGAAAAAATATGTGTCTCAATGAAGGAAAAACGTAAGGTATACGATCTTATAAAATGTACATTGTGTGTTCACAAGATCACATGGAATGCAAAATCATCTTCTAACAAGGGAATTTTCAAGCCTTATAATGTATTGGATATATATCTATTGATATAACTAATTTTTACTTAAATTACACATCATTTCTTGGATTTATAGTGTATTCCCATGTCCTCCCAACCCGTGCCTATGTAATCTAGACCATTCTGTTACACTCTGCCAATTCACATTCACTGGTTCCATGAGATTACATGATTATATGAAAAAATAATATGACATCGTATATGGAATAGTTAAGTGATGCATGATTTTGATTCAACCCTAAAACATATCCTTAATAACAAGGGGAGTAAACTACATATCCTTTTAAAATACCGCCAATTTACGTACAGATTTCCAAAATAAATATGTAAAATATATTCATGTATCTCAATTAAAATTAAAACTCTAATATACATATTTCATGAAAATACACATATGACATCATATTTAGATGTTAATGATCCATATATGTCATCAGTGGCTAGCTTTTGGCCACCAAAATAGCCTGCAGATCACCCCTGTCACACATCACAAGTAAATCTCCCCCTACATTGAAGAAATACAATTATCCAAACACTGATCCAACTCTCCAAAAATCATGTCTATCATCTCAGAATGATATAATATCAATATTCATATCACCAACTTATTCATGCATATGTAATGAATATTTCTATTTTTCCATGCTTGAATCTACCCTGAAGATAGAAAACAACAACCTTATGATGCAATGCCAACGAATTTGATGAATTCTGGGGGGGAAAACAAGAGTACATTTATGAACCACATTGGGTATATTTTAACCCATCTAATATAATTATATGTTGTAAAATTATTCATATCATTGGTTTTGATGATTAAAATAATTGGGTGAAGAATATTGTTAATACGATTAGTCCTGTGAGGAATGAAATATCATAGAATAACAAAATGTATTATAAAATCCATTATTATCATTATATATAATGGTAAAGATAAAAGAAATACCTTCCCCCACCCCATGTCTGGATTAATTGTTGGTGGTGAACAAATCTTCTTGTGATGATGATGACGATATCATCGTATTCATAACTCATCACGTTGTTTACCTCTATCATTAATCATTGATCACCATTATATATTTTCTAAGGCCAAATATATCCAACTCTATAATCTCTAAGGGTTATGTCAATGACCCAAGGTATTTAATATAATATATTATTTATTAATATTTTTAGGGTTTTATTAATTAATTAAATGAAATTATTTATTTTACATAACACATTTCAAGTTGTTTTTCCTCAACCAGAAACCCAAATCTCACCAAAATTATTTCATACCTATGTTAATGTAATTTTTTTTTAAACTGACAAGATATGATATTTCCTAACTGAGGACCTGATAAATTGGAAAACAATGAATTTAAAATTGATACACTCAACTATTTCAATATAAATTAATATTTTAATATTTTAATTAAGTGATACATTGACACCCAAATGTATTACGAAATACTAGAAACAAGACTATGGTATTTATTGAAATATTTAATGGACTGAACCATCAAAATTTTCCTCATTATATTCATAACCCAGTATATGAATTTCACCCTATAAGTAAAATTATAAAATAAACAGGTGGGTTAATAAAACAACATATAGTTGTGACGCCCATATGATCTCTTATGTTCACTATCAAGATATCAATCCACTGAAACTAAATGGATTACCCATCCATGAAAGGAAATACCATATTGAACCATTACCTGTAATCGGTACTCAATGATTGTGGACCTTTACTATTTTCCACATTACCTTATTCTATAATATGTATTAGGTCAAAAACATATTTACATTAATGAGTCATAGGGAAGACATGATGAACTCATTATGACAATTGGAGAAAGGCCACGTGATAAGAAACCTCACTAACAAACCATAGGATATCAAACAACCAAAAGAACTTAAGTAATTTCATTCCTTCAAGAAAAATCACTGTAATACACATCATAGAAGACTCCAAGGAACAAATCATATCCCAATAAGAAATCCAATTGACATTGATGTCAAATTATATGGGTTTTATTATTTATCAATTCAATCAACACTTATTTAGGGATAACACAATCCTTTACAATCATTTTCAACAATAAAAATGATAAGATAATATATGTCTCACCATTCTCGGTACTATAAAAGGTTTCCAAAAGGCTATCATGTATATGGAATTCAATGGTTCATCCAAGAATATGGAGTAAAAACTATGTTCATATGCATGATCAATAAATGGATTGTTATCCTCCACGTTTCGTCTAATTTCCAACAAATATAGGAAAATTACATCCTATAATGCACAGATAGTCCACTTAGGCCAACCATCTTTTTGGGGGTAAATCATTGTATTAATCAATAATAGGTTTCCCAAATCCACTTGAAAATCCATTAAAATCATGCCTATGACATGGAATGACCTATAGTGATTAGTTATATGGGACCCCAAGGAGATGTAAAAGATTCAATATATAATACTTCACCAATTTATAAACATAACTCTGCTTCATGTAGTTAAGGAAGTTTTAATGTATTTTTTAGTCACACAATAATATCTAAGATCGAATCATGACCTCCCAGTATCTTTGGATTCCCAATAAAACATTAAATTACATGTCAATCCAATTTTATCCAAGAATTTCTATAGGATGATTCATATCTAGTAAATATTTATTCTCGTCTTTTACCTTCTCACAATTAGGTGTCATTGAAATAAACTTGGAAAGATTCTCCCCTAGGCCACCCCCTAAACACTACAAATGTTGGTACTTCAATTTCATTATGACACACTTCTGTTCTTAAAAGATTGATGAATAAAATTCTGCCAACACCTAATGTAATTGAGAAATAAACTACTATATGTCCTTAAAAAATATTTTAGTTCTCTCCTCCTTCATAAAATCTATATGGTGCATCTCCCGAGAAAATATATTCATATTTAACATCACAGTAGATTTCTCATTAATGGAAATCCCTCACACAATGACTTAGAGTTGGTGTCACTAGTATCAATTGCGTATAATATTCATTCCTCTCATCCACTATAGATAAGAGTAAATATGGCTATTTCTCAAATTCCTCCATCAAAAATTAAGAATGTAACATTATACAGAGTTCATATTCTAAAAATTTCCCTTCTATAGTTTATAGAATATCACGAATTAATTATCCTTAAATAAATATATAAAATTTATATGTATTAGGTTTTGGTATCCTTGAGTGAACACATAATTAATAATCTAATGATCTAACTAAATAATGAAATGATCCCCTCGAATTAAATGCCTCTAAATCAACGATGTGGGTAATATTGCTGATAAATAGATGTTATGAATCACACATTTATAATCAAGGGGAATAAACTTCCATTTGACATATAATATCATTGCCTACCTCTGAACCACCACATAGTCTATCCCAACACTAAAGGTTTGAAAAAAAACTAGAAGTAAACATCCTCTTTTGGTATGCTCAATAAAGGATCACTTTTTACTAACATCAGAATAACATAAATGTTTCTCTAACACAATTGAGTCTTGTTAAATGGATTGAATTTCTAAATAAATGGATTTAATTAATATTTTATGATATAAATGTATTACATGAACCTCCTAAATTACCCTATAGAAATTAGTGAACTCAACAATTCTATCATATTCTAAATTGGATCACATGTAACTAATAAATCTATAATCATCAGTTAAACAACACAAACCCATATAGAGGTGAAATTCCCCAGAAAAATATTCTCACATATCTAGTAATTAATAATCTTTAACATATATATATATATGGTTCCTCTGTGGTAATACTAGAGCCATCCTCAAATTACCTACATTCTCCTCCTCTAATGGGGAGTAGAAAAGAATTTCATTGATAAATAAAATGAATCTTTTCCATGTTTATATTCATGTTATTAATAATATGACCCATGAACAAATGTAGGTAATTATTTCACCCAAAACGCATCATAAGTAACTCCTAGTGATCATAGCCACTTCAAAATAACTTCATCTTAATATCAACCAAATGGATCCCTAAAAGATGTTAGCCAGACCATAGATATATCACTGAGAAAAAATAGTCCCCATCAAATGGTTGAACTAATCACAAATCATCATGAAGTGGTACATTATCTATATTATTACTGAATTTAGATAATGATATTAAAAGAAAACACAAAAAACTAGACAAATTTTGTCATCAATAAAAATATTTATTCCTAGGGGGAACCATGGGTCAAAAACAGAATCTATCAATAGTATTTCAACTTTACCCATAGCTCTCAATGTTTTATAGGGTTATAAGATATGTTATTAAAGGAATAAGTGTCGTATCACAGTATATTTAGAAGTGTAATTCATTATCGAATGATAGAGCTAGTCTCATGAAATATTTTTTAAATAAATAAATATAAAATAATACTCCCTCTAAATGGTTGGTTCCTAAATATTTAACTACACCAAGGATTGAACTCACCAGTTGAAGGATGATGTGTATCATCTTCCTAACCTTGAGCATCACTAACTCATCTATAATGAAATATTTCAAACAAAATAGAATCAATTTTGATTATAATGATGGAATCCAACTCTAATGTTATTGTATTTTATAGAGGCACTCTCTCTATACAACTAGTCCCTACCAAGGATTATATCATAATGTTTAGCCTGAATGACCATGTGGTCGCATAGGAACATACCTCTACTATGAGCCAACTAGAACTAATTATAGTTTTGGGATACAGAGTGATAACTCGTTATATTATAATCTATGTATATCCATTGGGACAAAGACTCAATTAGATGATTTAGTGATAATAGAAGGGATACGAATATAAAAATACGAATCATGCCAATAACTGTTTTTGACATGAATATGAGTTTGATAAAAAATTTTGGTTCCCAAAATTAACCCATGATAATATTTTTCATAACCACCCTATTCCAAAAACATGTCACACCATTGAAATCAATACATATGAGCCATGAATGGGCCACTAGGTGGTGGTAGTAAATGTACCATGTAATATTATCCTCCAAAAGAATATCATCCTATTATTGATTTATCTTCTACTATATTAATATTTCATACCTAGGGGCTCTCTATAAGTGAATAGGATATCCTTGATCATGGTGTAACATCTGTCATAGCGATCAATCAATTTCTAGACAACAATCCTTATCACATTGGGTTTGATATCCATGATCTATATGGCCTCTCACATCACATGAAAACCATCATCACTCTCTAGTCTATTTAAATTATATATGAGAATTTTTTGTTGGAAATCCATGTAATAATGTATGTATTTGATTATAAATTCTATAATAATATGATAATTATTTTTTTCCTTCAACTTCTATAGTTATATTTTTCTAATATTTTCCACATACAACTCCTTATTCTTGATTCCCCTATTACATGAGGTGATCTTTAAATAAATATTACATCATCACACCAATATAAGTGGAATTCTAAATTATGCAACACTAGTATGAATGTATGTATGAATAAATTTCCAAGAAATTTGTGTTCTTATGTTACCATCTCCCACTATATCAATAGAGTTGAGTATGTTGTTGGTAAACCTAATGTCATACTTGGAAACTCAAATATCACATTACTGCAACTCGAGATGCTTATAAAACAATAAAGTGATCATGCCCAAAATATAAAAATTATAATGGAATGTACATTGGAATTTTCCCCAAGATAGTATTTCCTAATCATTTGTATTAGTGGCTAAACTCTCCTGGTGACCTACTTCTCTATGATTATGGTTACCTATAAATGAAACTATTCTATTTGAAAATTTCATAACAAACATAAAAATGAGATCCATATTCTTGTTCCTGTACTATGCATTATTAGGGTATATATAAACAAAAAAATTTATTAGTCCATATCAATTGAAAATGAATAACATATAATGAATGCATGCATCATCATCTTGACATACTAAAACCATTTTGTACTCAACATGTGTTCACACAACTTTTAAATTATTACAAAATTTTTTTTATGTGTGAGTCCATTAGTTGAGGAATAATCAAACAAAATATCATCATCACAATCCTATATCAGTATCTTATCGATTTTTCATCAAAAATACATCGTGATGATTGAAATATATTACATGTATTGATGATACCATATATGGAAATGAATCAAGTATAAAACATAAATCAAAATATTAAAATTAAAATTGATGTAGGTAAAATTGAATCACTACTGTCAGTTTCTATGTATTCTAAATAAACCAGAATATATTTACAGTAAGAGTGTATATATATTTCAATCGCTACATGTACCCTTGTTTTTAAGGATTGTGAGATGAACTAGGTATACCTCAATATCATTGACCTATGATACCAATTCAAACCTCACATTTTTAAATATCAACAAAACTAAATGCATGAATACCACATTTCAGACCACTCAATCCTGACCCGAACCACCAAGAACCCTCTTTGGTTTGATGTAAACTGATAATTACAACCTATAACCACCTCAAATAGGGAAGGGGGTAAAGACTAGCACCAAGTGGTAGTGTCACTAAAATGGGAGGGCATATCCATCATTGGATATATTAATGAAAAAAATACCTTCATAAAATATAATAGATATATTGAAATAAACTTAAATATATTGAATATAAACCCTTCATGAAAAACCCTCTAGGGAAAACATCAATTTACATCAGTATAATATAGATAATAAAAAGAGTATGAATATATTATCAAATGGAAATCAATCCCAAAAATTGATGGAATATTGCATAAAATAATGACTTCAGATCATATATCAAATTAAATAATGATGATAATAAAACATGGTAAACACATCTAAATATTATTTTACTCCACTTATTTAATGATAGATATTAATTCTATCATAATAAGAAACAAAAAATTCAAGGAAATACCATGAAGTGAGGAGTATACACCTACCTATTAGGATTCGTTGAAAAATATAATTAAGAGAATAGAAAAATCAATAGTCATCTCAACCGATAAAAACGGGTAAATGAAAACACAATTTCAAATATATTGAAAAGAAACCCATGTGAGTGAGAATAAGGATTTTAATCGACATATGTACCATAGAAAGGTAAGTCACCATAAAACATTAAGAGGTATATATATGGTTACCTTCTCCATAAATGGTCTCCAAAGAATAATATTTGTGTTCCCAATCTATTATATTGTTCTCTATTACTGAGGGACCACTAAATCCCATTGAGTACCCACTCCACACTGACTATTGATGATGCAGGGGTACACCACTATAGATATAATTCACACACACTCTACAATGTATGGGGGTACCAACTCTACCACTATAAATGGTATTGGGGATGCAATCCCAAATATGATAGGGTAGAATTGTCCAAAAATTTCTATATGAGGATTGAACCCAATCACTTCCATTGAAAAAACATCACTAATTGATGAATCAAATACTTCAAAAATGATTCTATATATCACATTAAAAAAATAATTCCATTGTTGTTTTATACAAGGAAAACTACTCAGAATGGTCTACACATAGCACCAAATCCAAGACATAGAGATGTAAATAAATAAGGTATATTTATTATTTAAAAGTACATGTTGGCTAAATAGGGACAAAAAAATGTGACCTCACCTAGACACATGGGCATTCCCTTTTCTGCACACATCATGGATAGCACTATAGATATAAATGTGAATTACATGGGGAACATGGTCAGTTTTAGTATCTATTGGTATGTTTGTTTCCTCTTGAATTGTTCATACGTACCTTAGCAAGTTCTTGTATACTATGGCCCATTCCCACAATTTTTAATGGGACCACACATTGTGGGGTTTTAGACTATATTCCATTTATGTTTGGATTTTCCATAATCTAAAGAACTCCTAAAACATCACTATCAAGCCTCCTATTCTACTATATCTACCATGAAATCATCTTATGTTCTCAGATTTGTATTTTTACAGACATGAAATGTCACTAGTTTCTTGATTCCATCCAGCCAAACTATGTATAGATCATTCTCTATTCTCTACAGTGCTTTGACGCTAATCCTGTGGAACATACACATTATACATCCACTGGTCCATTACTGAAAAACCTGAATCCTATTTAACATAATGATATAATATTAAAAAACTGATATTCAACTTGTACATGTGTTTTCTATGAATCTTGAGCTTAGTTCCAACTAGAATATTGTAAGGCAATGTTGATTTGGTATTTCATGGTCCAAAAAACATGGTGAATTATGGGGGAAAAGAAAATAATAAAATTTAAAACCCAACATTTGATAGTATGATGAAATCAAAATATATATTATGTTGGAACATGGGAGAAATCCATGAATCTAACTATAATGAAAATAAATTTTGTGAATGTTACTGTCAATTGTGCTTGTATAGATAATGTAAAAGCACCAATGAAAAATGTATATTACATATTCATGATTATCAATATATAAAATGGTATAAATCCATGTAATAAAATTACCTAATATTAGATTATATTAATTATTAGAGGAGAAAATGTATTCTAGAGATTATGATGATGATCACAATGCATTATACATCTTTATAACTCCTTTCGTTTATTATTTATTGTCTATCATCATTACCAATTTTCTGTCAGTAGAGCTATTCTTTCAAATCTGTCTGGGTTATAAATCTAACCAAGGTAATTTTCTATAACACCATTTTAATATATTTGTATAAGTTTTATTTCATTTAATAAAATAAATGAAAAAAATGTTTTATTATACTCAATTCTGCTCCAATGGTTCCCATCAACCGAAAACTTGACATTAACAATTTTTATGTCAACCCTCGAGAAAACCACATGTTCTAAAAAATCATGATCTTGAATTTTCCATTAGAGGTCCGGATAAATAAAGAAATAATTTATTTAAAAAAATAATATTCACATCTGAATTTTAATTTATATTATTAATTTTAATATTTAAATCCTAGGGTATTTTGACAGAAAATCATAATATCATTTCTAATGAAAATTACATAGATGTGTTATTAAATATTAATTTAAATTGACCAACCAAACTAGATCCATTACAATATTTATCTTTTAATATATTAACCTAGCCCTTCTATGATTGTAGGTCATGTATAGAATTTTTCTTCAAATTATTTTAGAGTATACCCCCCCACTACCGAGAATTTTATTGTCATGGTAAATGAATGGTGTAGAAAGAGTACATATTAGTTTGATCATCAAAAAGTTTCTAGGTTGTAGTGAATGAGTATATTAATTGAGATGTATTTGATATCCGATGTTATTTTGGTGGTACATCCCAAATAATTGTTTTTTAAATGTTATATAAATATTATATTGAAGGTTAACATATTTTTTGAATCGTACTGACTATTTTGGATTGAAAACAAATATGGTTTTGAGAATCCACTTGATTTATACTAGGATAATTTTTTGTTCCAATTTTATGATATATCATTATTATCCCCTTGAAAATTTATATTTATATGAGGATACACGCAAAAATAATTTAATTTAATATAAGCCTGGTTTTGACATGTCGTACCACAATACTCAGAATCAGTAGTAGTGGAATGGGTCAAATAACGATTTTTAGGGTTTTTATTCATGGTGATATGTTTGTAATTTGGTATTGTCTAAAAATCATGGGCGTATAGTTACTTTTTATACATTACCAATTCTTTAGTAGAAATAGAATAATGTGACAATTGATTTCACAATAGGGCTTCCATGGTATCATCAAATTAGAAGTAAGGAAAGTGTTCTTATGGATGGATTCATGGAGGATGATTATTTCTTATAGATGTTGATGTAAATGAATATTTATGAAATAATATGTTATTTTGATTGAGTTATAGTAAAATTTCATTTTATTCAATGATATATATTTTATTCTGGTATACCTCTTTGCATCCAATTGATAAATTTTTTGGAGATTTTTTTATCAACCACATTAACTAGTTGAATGTCATTCATTTTTCTATGATCAAATTCATTAAGAGTAATGAAAATGTTTTTGATGGGTATCCTAATGGAAAATACTTTTGATAAACATGTAGTTATAAATTATAGAAGTATTTAGAATATGATTTGTATTTTCTTTTTTGTTGTAGATACCACACAATGATAGTATAGATCAACCCATAATATTATGCATGAGAATTAATGATTTTTTACCGATGGAATAGTTTTCTCATGATAAATATAGACATTACAAAATAAAATTCTATATAGACTCATCATGTATATAACAATGAAATGATTTATGGAATTATTATGTATTGATAAATTATTATTCTATTCATTATTTAACACCTCAATTATAATTAATCCACGTTAAAAATTCTTAATACGATTATTGTGTATAATTGTTCACACGAAAATGATATTCTAATGAATAAATGGAAAAGGGAATTGTAAATATGGAAAATTGATTGTTCCTATGGATTTAAGTGTCATTATATAAATAATATTTATTTAAACTAAATAAAAATATATAACAATAAATATGGAGAACTAAAATAGATACACATAGATAGATGGAGATGAAATTCCATTATAAAGAGAGTATAATGTATGGGGATATTCTTGGATGGTTATTTATTTCCATAATGTTCATATTTTCAAGTTGGTGGTCACTCAATGTTATTTTTATATAGTATGAAAACTCTATTAAAGAAGGATTTTGAGTCATTTATTATAAAAAATTATTCCATAATGCTAAAGTGGGAGAGAATGTTCCATGTTAATCAGTATTTGGGAAGTATAAGTGTGTTTGGCTCTCACATGAAGGAAGAAATAGATCCATGGTGCTCAAGATCTCACCATGACATTGTCATGTTATGAAAAATTTCAATATTTCTATTTTAAAAAATTTAATTTTTTTCAGGAAAATAATTTTGAGGATGTTGAAATATATTTTGGAGATATGTCTATGAGTTAATAAGTTGTGTGTATGACATCGATAAAATAGAAAATTATTCATAGAGAATATTTATTAAAATTAGAGGTCATAATATTAGGACTTCATGGATAGAGGTAAATAATTATGTTTTGGATAGTGGATGTATTATTTAGGGGTTATATTTCATTTAATATTTGTATTAATTAATTTTTTCTATAATACAAATTTAATATGTTTACCTGTTCATTAATATGGATACCATAATTTGAAGAATGAGATAGAAAAATATTAACTCATATTTTGTAAGATTATATTTAACAATATTTCTTAGGTCTAACCATAATCGTAATATAAGTTTGTTGGTGAGCATTTAAGGATAAACAGGGTGTCTATATTTATGATTGACATTTTGTATAGTCATAGTTAAATATTTGACCATATTTCATAATATAAAATAATGGAAGATCCATTGAAGAAGAAAATTTATATTTTTCTATATAATCATTCAAAATAAATAGTGATATATTTATGGAATTATAAGATAATTATATCAACCATATATTGCTGTATATTTATAAAATATGAAAATTATATATCATTTAAATTAGATATAATTTTCATGGTAAATTTGTGATCATATGTGAGGGGAACACAAATAATATTAATTAAATAGATAAAAGTTATAACTAAAAATATGAAATTATTTGGATAACACTTATCTGTCTTATCCTGAAATTTCATGAGCATATATCCAACATGAAACCCATCATAAATCATCCTGATAGCCACTAGATGAGAATTAGTTCATGGGAATCTAGGAATTTATTTTTAATTTATTTGTTCATAATAAGAAACTTGGGTGGAGAACCCCTTTATTAAATAAAAAACACGCAAACCCTTTTGTGGGAAAATGTGGAACCTAAGAGAAATATGAACACATAGACATATAGTTATTAGGATTCAATGACTCGAAAGACCAATGGAAAAATCCATTAAACCACAACATCAGCCCAAAAGCCCACAGAAACAAGCCCAAAATAAAATCTAGGTCAACCCAAAGAACCACCCACTGCCGTTACGAATTCACATAGCCATCACCACCAAGGCAGCCGAGAAGCCGGCCTTCGACGCCACCATGCTGCACAGGCAGTTGAAGCCTGAGGATGATCCTATCACATCATCCAGGGAAGACGCTACCACAGCCAAACCATCACACCCACAATTGATGAAATGCCCACCACCGATTGGAACCCACCTTTATCCAACATCAGATCTGAACCAGATCTGGTTGTAGATGTGACCATCGCCAAATCGCCACCCAAGTCAACCCACGGACCATCAGATCTATCGAAGCCGACCACTATACGATTGATTTATTCATAAATTATCATTAATATAGATATAAACCGTGGAATCCAACATCGATGAAAAAATAATTAATAGAAGGACCATACAATAGTTGAAAGTTTGCATTCATAAGAAAAAATTCCAGAGTGAAAAAATACGAAATATTCCAATCATTAAATACAATAATTATTGAGAAAAAATTTTATATACATTTTATTTCACATACAATAACTATCCCTAGATACACCAAGAACAATATTTATAATAATTATATGAGGAAATTCATTAACCAGAGTCAAAAAAATAGGGCATCTTACACTCATTAGGTATATTTAAGGTGAAATAACATAGTCATATTTTAGGATCCCAACAAATGTTCCATGAATAAATACTATAATATAAATATAAAATCTTGTTTGAAAAATATATTAAATATTTTCTATAATATTTATTAAAAAATAAAATAGAAAAAAAATAATTTTCACCTAGAATCTATGTAAATATTAAACCTAAAAAATTGGATATTCCTATATAATGGACTAGTAGAGAGTTTGGATCCTCAAATAATTAATTATCATACCATTAACATGAAACAAAGTTCATATTCTCAAGCTATCACCAGTATATATCATAATCAATATTGTAGTTAGTGTTTTGATGTAATCCTTCATGGTAGTGTGATGAATGATTAACACAACATTCCTACTCTACCATTTTAGGTACCATGGATTACCATGTTATATTAATCTTTTATTAAACTATAATAATAATATTTTATCATGGGTCAATCATAATATTACAGAAAAAATATTTCTTACCATATTCGAATAAAAAATTTAATTTCACAACTATTTTATAATAATCAAATTACCCTGTAAAACAAAACTTCACTTAGACAACCCAATTATGAAAGCATTTGGATTTTGGATCCAACATAACAATATTTTAATACAATGTAACAACATGAAACCATATATCATTTTCATTGAACCTAGGAAAATTGATTGGATAACACATGCAATTAGAGATAAGATCATGTGACGGTCATAATAATTTATAAACATCAAATCCTAAGACATAATATTTTTTTTCAAAGATCAGTATGTCCTAAAAACCATATGGTAGTTTAACAATATAATAAATATATTTTATAGACCATGAATATAGAATACATTATACTTATGTAGTGTTTCTTGATCGAAAAAAATTAAAACTACACAAAATTTAATACAAGATGAGAGGGAGGAAGAGGGCCACATTACTAAGGTAGGAGGAGAAATAAATGGAAATAATATAGGTGAGTGGTGATAAATTATAGAGGGGTAATTTATAAAATGCAACATTTTTTTAGATAAACTAGTCATTCTTCATGGTTTGGTGATAATATTTTCTTGACCATACACCATCCCTGGATGTTCTTCGGGCTACACTGGAAGGCTATATATTGTTTTGGATATGTGGTTACATCAACCATTCAACTAACAACATAGGAATTTTAGGGCCTCTATCATAACTCACAAATGTTTAATAGGATGGTCTATGGTTTTTCCTAACCATGCACTAAGTATATGCTAGCCGCTTTCTCCCAAAAAACTACCTTTTTATAACGAATAATATAATTGGATCAAATATTAAAACAAATCATGTAAATTATTTATAAAAAACTGGCACCATGTGTGTGATAATTCTCCCCACCATGTTAGTTTCATCTACAAAATTGTCAATTCATAGCCTGATAATATGTTAAATGAGGGCATTTCTCTTCCACCCACATCTTTTATTCATGTGTTTCTTACTCACCATTCATGTATATACATAATATATGAAATTAGGGAATATATTTCAGTTGATTCACCATAAAATGGTAATAAATGAATTAAATGATCAGTCATAGAAATATTATTTTTCAGGTTTATATCATCTCTACACTGAAATTGGGAAGATTACATAATGTGATATTATCATATGAGAGATGTTGAAAAAAAAATGTAAATCAATGTAAACTAAAATGGATGAAAAATAAAATATGTGACACTAAAAATCTTATCAAGGATATCAAATGGTTCAATATATAATTTAGTTGAATTATCATTCATTCATATCTGGACTATATAACGAACCAAAACCCACCATTATAGTTTAAGTACAAATAAATGTTTATTAATTTTTTTAAAAAATACAAATGAAAAAATAGAACATTTTACATTCTAAGGAATTTTCTAATATTGTATTTTGGGAATGTGAAATGTATACAAAGTTATCAGAGATGAAAAAATTATTCAATTCTCAAATTTTTATAATGTGCACTAACTCCTCTTAAGTGAAAATAAACAAATAAGAATACCAGTAAACATGTTAATAATAAATTAAAACATAGGGTGATCATTAAATATCACCTTAAAAGGGTTTTCAAAATACTTTTATATCATTTTTTATTAGAATATATCAATTTATTTCGAATCATTTTATAATATAAATCATTTACCAAAATAATTACACAGAAATGGGATTTCATGAATCAAATCATTTTTTAAATATTTTCGATAATTGTACATTAAATTTAAAACCATTAATTTTCTTCGATAATGACCCATTGAAATTCTTAATTGGATTTCATCTTCATAATAAAAAAATTTACAGATAATTTATTTTACATAGTAGTCCATAGGAAATATCATGAGGCCACATTATCATGTCATATTTTAGACAGTGTCCCCTTAAGATCATGTGTTTATTTTATGTAACTTATCATCTAATTTGATACATTAGTTCTATAATTTAAGAAGTAATTTTTTATAGTCATTCCATTGTGACTCATAAAATAAAAACCTTTCAAAATCATATTTTATTTATTTTCATAGAAGAAAATAATTATACTATTCATTTAAATTTTATAATCATATTTTGACGAAATTATAAAATATTTATGCTAAATCCATAACATCATACGACTTAATAAATTTTAAAATGCATAAACATAATTTCCTAGGAATTTAAAAATAAATCTTCCAAAAAATGAAAAAAATTTGAATAACAATTTTAGATGATGTCCATATCTAAAATATATATGATATTCATGGATGTACCATAATCATCCACAATAACAATTATTATTTGTATTAAAAAATAAAATAATTGGTAAACCACCTAGTAAATGATAACTACAACTATTAAAAAATAATAACTAATATCATTAATCCTACTAACATATAAATTTTAATAAAATAAAACATTCCATAAATATTAGGTTAAATATTTAAAAAAGTGTGTTGTTATAGTTTTTTCTTCAAAGAAAAAATTTGAAATTTTTCTCATAAATATTGAAAATATAAAAGGAATGTGACAAAATTAATTTCCTTACACCTAACATATATATTTGAAGTACTGTTAATTTAAATTACCATAGTGTTTTGTAATTGAAAAATAAAATATGGTTCTATAACAAGATAAATTAAATTCAAAACATCACATACAAACGAATTAAAATAAAACCACATATATATATGTTATTTTTTAGAGAATAACTGAATATCTAAACTCATTTCCATCACAATAAATTGAAGAATAAAATGATTTTGGATTCTAGAAGCAATGAAAAAGGGTGATTTGGGGAGGGTGGTTTGGGTCTTCTAGGTGTGAAAACAATTATTTTTATATGTAACATGCTTTTATATTTTTTATGACATGAATTTTTCTCAGATATAAATTGTTGTGGAATACTAATTTCTTCCTTCTAATAAAACAGAATTGATGAATTTTTTTATTTTTAATGTGTTTGATTATCATTCATGATTTATAATATATATATATATATGTGTGTGTGTGTGTAATTTGTGTCACTCGCTATGGTATTTGTAAATATGAAAAAGGGGATTTGATATTTTGATAATGAAATATGAACATGTGTTTTGAATAATATTTAAAGATACTCATAATATTATGGATTATATTGGATGATTGAAAAAATAGAGATATATATTTCTTATTTCTGAAGATGTGGGAGGGAAATAAAAATGAAAATTAAAACTGGGTCAGGGGTTCTGTTAATATTTTAATTATACCATCTTGATTGTTGACATTGATTGAGATGTAGTTATGATGTTAATTATAGTAGTGAAGAGGAAGTTGATCATGGAAGAATCATGGTATACTGATTTACATATGAGGGGAATAAAAATAGTTTGTAATAAGAATAGAAAAAACAGTGAATGTCTTAGATCAACTATATCTCAAACAGACATCATAGATTTTTTAATATGATTTAAAAGTCATACAACATAAATATGAGATGAATTAAACTGACACATTTTAATATAATCCATTTCATATCCATCTCGAAATCAAAATTACACACACAATGGCCTTACACACGGGCTATAAGGGCTTCGACCTATCCTCTCCATAAAAAAATATGCCCTATAGATAGTTATTATTTCTATGTGTGGTTACTATTCTCCCCCAAGGTTCCACCCTACCACATTGGGATATTTTTTGTTGATACCTCTTATATAGGGTTGACCCATAGTCGATCCTCCTAAGTTATTGAGGTGTCCCCAATATATCCTTAATCATTTTTTCCATATTTTTTTGTGAACATAAATACATTAACTTACAGTATTGTAAATTTTATATTTATTTAACGTTTGTTATAATTATTTTATAAAATTTAGTTATTATATATTGGATATTAAAATTTGTATTCCCCAATGTTATAATAAATATAATTTAAAATGTATCATATTATTTTTATTTTTAAAAATGTTTATTATGTTAAATCATTTGAAATATTCTATAATTATTTTGATTTATGAATATCATCTAAAATTTATTTTAAATTCAATTTTAATTAATAATCATGTAAACAAAACAGATTCATGATGTTACATTCACCCATTAATTAAATTAAATCATAGAAATTAATTTTTAAACAAAACACCTTTTTCATTTTCAAAACATCAAACTTGATATTCCTTCCCAAGTAAAATTATTATTAATAAATGACAAATTTTCATTGAAAATATTAATTCACACCATTACTAGAATTTCCAATGTTGGTGAGTCTTAGTAACAGACTAGTTTAATCAAATCAATCTGATCCTTAGTGAGTTTTGAGAATATTCAACATCCTTTTCCCATATTATTCACGATCAACTTGGGTCAAAATTTTGTAGACAATGATTACATGTTGATATATATGTATGATGGTTATTAATATTAGATAAATCATAGTTATATACTTATATATAATAGTTGAAATGAATCATCATAATAAATGATAGTCTCTGAATATTTCATTAAAAAACACATATATTGAAAAATAATATGTGTGAAGGTTATCTACTACTTAATCATATAGAAAATTCTCTAAAAAGTCAAAATTATTAAATATGGTAAAATGAACTAAAATTCCCCCATGATATTTTTCATGTATTTCATATGATGGATGTTGAGTATATTTAATGTAATAATAGAAAATAACCGATCAATGAGAAAATAAATGTATATATGTTGTGTTGAGTAGATTTTATATATGTTACAAAGATAGTCAATGGTTTTCAAAAGGATAAAAATTGTTATATAATGATTTTATTATTTTATTTTCATGAAATAAATCGTGATATTGAAAAAATTTATTCATTTTATTGTACCTCCCATCCAAAAATGGTATGTGAACAAAAGTAAAATATTGGAATGCTTATATTATTAAATTTTTTTTATTTTACAAAATTATTGACGTCGTCCCTTTGATACAAACTTTATATACCCCAAACCCACACTTTGGGAGCTTGTACATATAAATTCTATCTATTTTTATAAAATAACACTAAAAAACATAGAAACCATTTTATAATTCTGGAACATTTCCATTCAATGTTTTTAATAATTTGAGAAAACATATTACAATTTGTTAGAACGATAGAAAATTTATACAGTTTAGAAATTTCCATTAATTGTGATTAATCCTCTTATGAAACAATGAGTAATTCCAATCCATATAATCATAGGGAAAAAATTAAAACATTGGGTGATCACATAAATTACATATGATGGGGTTTAAAAAATATATAATGATGAATTTTATTTGAAAACTATAAATTTATTTGCAAAACTATTTTCAAATAAATCATATTTAAATTAATTAAATAAAAAATTATTTTCAAGCATTGAATAATTTTATAAATATCCATAATAAGTTTATATAACATTGGTAACCAATCATATTCTATGATACAATTAAACATAAATACATCATTTTATTTATCATTATATAAAATAATCAATTTTATTGATTATTAAATATACTTAGTAGGCCATAAGAATAACCTTGAGGCCACTTAAAAATTTTACATTTCAGAAAATTTAACCCAAATTTCTAGTCCACATAATTTCATGTCATTTTCTAATCATGTTCCATAATTTATGAAAATATTTTTAATGGTCCCACCATTCACAATCATAAACAAAATAACCATTAAAAATTTAACACATATTTTTGAATATTAAAATAATAATACAATTCTATTATATTAAATAATATGAATTTATTGAAAATGTAAAATAATTAAGATGAATCCCTACCTTCATGTTATATCTGCATTTTTAAAAGGAATAACCATAATTACATATAAATTAAAAATATATTATTATTATAAATACCTAAAATTTAAATTACATCTATAGTTGATGGGAATACATTAATTATATATGAAATTCAAGGATATGAAAAAAAAAATTATACATGAAATTATAATATGTATTAAAATATATTATAATTTATAAACAATTGATAAATTATATCTCATAATAACATAATATTATAATAAATCTCATTAAAACTACTAAAAATGATATTTTAAAAAATCAATATTATTTAAATTCTATTTCAATAAATTACAGAAAAATGTTATTATTTTACATCATAGATAAAATTGAATAATTTTGTGATAATGTTTGATAAGATAATTATAATGTGAAAAAACTAACTTCTATGAAACTAATATATTTATATATATAGTGGTGTTTATTTTTGAAAATTACTGATTCTTTTTAAATGTAGCAAAAAATTCAGATTCTATAACATGGTAATATGAAGTTAAAACACTAATTGGTAAGTGATTAAATGAAAACCAAATATACATCAATATATATATACAGTAGATTTTTTTCTAATTAATAAATATCAAATAACATGACTCGTACCTTAATGATAATAATTCTAGTTCATTGGCTTCTCAGAACACTGAAAATGAATGAGTTAGGGGGGTGTGAGTCAGGTCTTCTTGATGTGCAAAAATGGGAGTTATATATAACATGTTTTTGAATATTTAATTACATAAATCTTGTTAATAAAAAATTATAGAGGAATATTGTTTGTTTAGTTATAATTGAATGGAATTCGAGAGTTTTTTATTTGTCCATGGGTTTGATTATCATCCTTGATAATATAAATATATATCAATGTATATATTTTATGATTCATAGTGCAAGATTTGAAAATATGAAATTTTATTCTAAAAAAATTATGATAAAGAACAAATAATAGTTTTAAATAAGTATTTATGATACTCATATTATTTATTATTCAGATTAAATGGGATGATTAGAAATATATAGATGTAGCTTACATTCAAATCCAAGTTAGGGAAAAAGGATAAAAAATGATTCCAGGGTTTTTTTTTATTTTAATCATTCCATTTAGAAAGTTGACATTAACTTGACTATGGTTCTAAAGAGGGCATCAATGGTGGAGAGAATGTGGAACTCATAAATTATGAGGTATACATGGTTGTAGAAGTGTGGAAGTATAATATTTGACAAGGTAAAAATATAGAAGAATGAATAGAGCAGATGAACATGATCTTTAATAGATTTATTAGATTAAATCTCATGGTTTAGAAAAAATCCATCCTATAAATTAGAATAGATTGTGTGAAGAACATTAATTTAAGCTTTTTAATCTCTATCACAAAATCACTAGCAACAATAAAATGACATTTGATGTGGGAATTGAGGGATTATAGCCATCCTATATATAAAAAAAAGGGGGAAATGTAAATGTATATACTCACTAATGTTGGAACTATTTTCCACTATAGACCCACCCTTTCACCATGGGATTGTTTTGGATAAAGCCTCCCACATGGGTTTTACCCCTATTGGGTCATCAAAAGTCATCGATGTGTCCCCATGTTATCCCCCAATGGATGAGTTATATTTTTCTGGACAACATAAATACTATAAGTAATCATATAAATTTTTTAAAATTTATCATTTTTATTACATCATAAAAAATATTTTACTCAAAACTATATGTTAAATTTTGTAATTATCAACATTATATTACAAATAATTTATTATTTGGCTTATAATTAATAATTTTTAAAATATTAATTAAGTTATATCATTTTTGATATTATATATATTTTTTTGAAACGATCATCATGAAATTATATAAAATTTATTTTTATTACTACTAAATTATAATTAACTGTAACTTCTATTTTTCTAATGGTAAATAATAAAAAGACATATAAATAACAATATCTAATTGTATTAAAATTAAAAATGGAAATCATTCAATTCTCATTTCTTTCATCGATAATGATGAAATAAAAAACACATGCTCTATGTATTTTTTTGATAAATATTACATAATACTTTATAATTTTAGAAAAATTATTGGATTATGGTTACTCATTCCGAAATATTGTGTTAATCGGCGATTATATGGTTTTTTTCTTGATCTTCTTGTGAGTTTACTGAATTTTCATTGGTTTCTAGTTCAGTAAAGAAGTAATTGTGTAAGTGATTTATTAATAATGTTTTTCTTAATTTGTTCTTACGTATATTATTCTATTATATAGAAATTTTTTACTAAAATTAAAAAATAAATCATTAATTTTTGATGATATATTGTTCACCCAAATGAGGTGTCACCTTTAGAAACACCTGATCTTCCACTGAGAATAAAATGGGTCGGTAATAATGATTTGAATGAATATTTTAACATGTTTACATAGTCATAAATTTTTTCTTAATCATATTAAAATATCTAGGCATTTCTCACAAAATTAATGGTCCAACATGTGAGGTCTCACCAACATCAATCCATAAACAAGGAGACTGGTTTGTTTTATATCATATGGATTTATATGGATTTATCATGGTTTTAGAATGGTCACATCTAATTTAGGTGAACCCTACCAACCTAATATTGTTCTTACATGAACTAATATACTCAATTATAAATTTGTAAGTATTGAATTCTCATATATAAGTAACCTTTTCTATTTGGCAATCCATATAATTGTGGTATGTCATGCTATGTTTGACCTACCACATTATTGAATTTTGGTGGTCTCCCTAGAAATGATATGTGAAATATGGAACTTTATCTAAAAAAATAAAATACAAGAAACCCTGATTCCTCACAATCTTATATTATTATATCTTCTAACCTCGACCACCTTCATAGATTCCTTGACAAGGAAAACATTAGTAAAAAGGATAAATGATACATTACCTCTCAAATAAAAATCCTTCATTTGGTGTATGGGGATAACCTTTGATAAATCCCATGTCTAAATCATTACACACCACAATGGAATAAAAAGAGGCTGAATTATTATTGATAGATTATAAATTTCTACTTTGACATTCTACGAGGTATAAAACTAAGAGACAAGGTTAGAATTGTAATAGTTCATGCATGGCTACTCAAACTAATGTTTTAAAAAATATAGATTGTTTTGGATCTGGGATGAGTGGGAAATTGTGACATGTAAAAGTTTTAAATCACCTCATTTCATAGTGAAGAAAGTACATCGTAAAAAAATATTATGAATATAATTCCACAATGATATAAAGATAATTCACTGAAAACCTCTACACTTATTTGAAACAAATAACAATACTAACATAAATAACCCATTTAATAGTCATAAAAAATCATTTGAAGATAAATATGAAATGACTGTGTACATTGAATAATCTTACCCCTTTATCCTCATTGTATTCCATAGGCATCTGTGAAAAATTCATTAGTAAGATCCAATTACTGGTTGACTCCTTTTGAGTCATAGATGGATTTGTCTAATTCCTGGAAATAATATATTTTATTTCTTTACCAATATTATATATGATGATGTGAAAGCCATTAAGACACTACATCTATCATCCCATCTTCATACGAAAATTCTTTTATAATGAGGTATAACAAAAGAGTTTATGGTCTGAGTAGACCATCACACATTAAAAAAATGGTAGTGGCCCCAAAATTTGATGTAATGAATCACAACTGTAAGATCAATTACATTAGTTAGGTAATTCACATCTTATCGAAACATATGGAGAGATCCATATGACACCACATAGTCCTCGTAAATTAGAATGTAACCCAATAACCATAAATGAAGTATCATTGTAGACCACATAAACCTGTTCATCCTTCAATATTATCAATATAAGGTCTCTAATTAACCACTAATTATGCTCCCAAAAAGACCATTATAATTATTGGGTCTATAAAAATATTATTGAATTTTAGGTATGTGATTTTATAGTGATGTAAATTTAGGATATATCTTTCAAAACCATCTAGTAGAATCCTAAATCCTCTAAAATGCCATTTGATCTGAAAAAATCCCAAGGATCCTCACATGACACCACTACTATAAATTTATATACAAAATTTGAAACCAGACATTATAATATACCAAGATCAAAAAACATGACTTTCCATATCCAAAAATGTTATTTTGAAAATTTATCATTGAAAAATTATATTTAATTTCACCATAAGAATCTTTAAATGATATTCATTACCCTCTTCTAATTTGCAGTAATACAAAATTTCATCCACAAATACCATGAAAAAAGAGTTGACATATTTATGGAATACAATGTATATAAGGTCCATTAAAATTATAATAGAATTATTCAACATGAAATAAATTTTTTAATATTAAAAATTGAAATTCCAACTTTCTAAATCGGTATTAAGAACATTATTTCCATTTTTATTCAGATGGTGATAAAAATGGATTTTTTTCTTAAAAATAAAATTCCATTTGATTTTGGAAAAGATAAAATAAATATGGGAAATGGGTATTTAATATTAATATTGAATGAAATCAGTTTCTGGTAGTCAATAAAAATCCAATGTGATCAATTTTCATTCTTATTTATGTGTATCAAAAAAGGAAGCTTACCCAACACAGAATATGGGGGTCTAGCCCAAACTAACTAATGATACCATTCTCTCTAAATAACCTAATTTCTTCCTTCACGCTCCATTAATATAACCAAATCATGATAAATATATATTTAGGATATAAATTGAATCATCAAATATATTACTAGGATAATTTCAATGAAATGAACATCTAAAATGATGAAACATCAGTTCATCTCAAAATTTGAAAATGAGACAACTAAATAAAAAATGAAAATACCTCTACTTACTCTATCTAATATGTGTAATTAAAAACATCAAATTTTTCATTCTCTCAATTGGGAGTTTCTTTAGGTCCACATGTTGATAAATTATAAATGAGTGTGAAGAAGCTGTATCAATCAACAAAACTGCAATTCATGATGTAAGAAGAAGTGTATATATGATTACTGGGAGATATAAGTAAATATACTCAAATTATTGATTAATAATATGAAGATAAATTATCAACGTCATAACCATATGTTAACTACAAAACTATGAATATTCCATAATTGAACTATACTGATACGATTATTTGGCCATTCCACTACATCATACTGATTGAGATCTAATAGCCCACGAAACATCATTATTTTTTATATTCCTCATTGGATCTATAGAACTGAAATCATTCTATGGATTATCATTCAAAAAAGCAATTATTATGTCCCATGTGACAAAAATGAAGGTATTCAATGTGTGAGGCCATATACGTGGACTAGATTTACATGTATCTTTTACAATTCCTCCACATTAATATAATCTCACATGAAACTACTGATGTGGGAATATGGAGATGATATCTGGAGATACTATCTCCCTTTATTCCATTCACCTCATGCTTCCTCTTCCATTCATGTAATATAATACTTCCATGGTATGATTCTGAAATAATCCTAGTCAATCATGGCATTCCTTCTTGGTCGATCACAACCGACCAAGCCAAGTTGCCACCTCATAATAGGAATTCATTTTAAAAACGAAAAAATTAAATCAAATATTTGAAAATAAACCCATATAAAACCATTAGGATTGCAAATTTTCATTGGTAATTATATCATATGAAATGATGACTATCATCTCAAAGTTCTTATCAAATTATATCACTCAAAAGGTATCCTAAATTTAGGGATAATAACTCCTAGGAAAAGGATGTGTCTAAATTCATAGATATTAACAGATTGATAGTGCTGGACTTAATGTACTTCCACCATATCTACTTATGTTTCCATTAAAAATATAGAGTTACCTAACACCTAATAATGGATTCATTGAATATAAATTTATAACAATGCACTTTAAATTCTTCAATGGTTCCATGGAATATAAATATATAACCAATTTTATCCACAATGAATTCATCTTAAAGGTGTCCTGACTTCCCTAGAATTAAGGAAATAATTCTTTATTAACAGTAAATGCAAAAAATTCATTATCTTTCATAAATTCTCAAACATGGGTGAAAATTTAGCACACTCCTTGATCAAGAACTCATTCAACCCTAACCACAACCTCAATTATTCTCTTATCAACTACTCTATTAGCCAATAGATAATTATTTGGGACTTCACCCCACAACTATAGAGGATGTATAATGGGTGGAATGATATTAAAAATTAATGATTAATAAATGAAAAACCATATATTCCTCAAACCACTATAAATTGACAAAAAAGTGTAATAAAACATAAAAATAAATCATGATAAAATCATAACCACTGAATAATGTTTCTTGTGGCTAGTCTGCAGACTCCCCATTATATCGTATAATGGATTCAAACAAAATTACCAACTTCCAATTGTCATATACGTCCCAAGAATACACATTTTATATATATACCCCAATCCCACATAATCATAACTATGTTTTCTCTGGATTATACCAAATCAATATACCCAATGTAAGGGAAATCATATTCCAAAATTTATTTTTCCATGATCCATCCTAGTCATCAATCCATCCTGAAACATAACCTATCCCATTTTATGGATACAATGTAATTCCCAATACCCCTATATTGGAAACTACTACATGTAAATAAAGGAGTCCCTTTAAAAACAATTTTTACAATCATAATCATCAACATAAACCTATATCATGATAACAAAAATCCATGAAAAAAACTATAATAGATGGATCCTACGAATTTTTAACAATTACATCTATTGGAAAAATCAGTGATTAAAAATGGGAGAAATATACAAAAAAAATACGACAAATATATATGTGATATAATTTTTAACAAAACATTATTCCACCAGTAACAGCTTTCCAAAAAATCCAAACTAAAGAGTATTCATTACCACCATCAGAGGTATTTCATTTACCTTAGATATAATAAACAATGCTTGCATACAAACAATTGGTTTTTGTAGAATATGAGATCACATTCATATAAGTATCTTAACAAGGGAACCATGCATATCCATTATACAATTTATTAGGATATAACTAATAAAAATACATGAAAGGGATTATTTTTAAATTTTTTAATAATATTTAAATGATAAATTGAAATAAATTTATTGATTATAAATTAGGTAAACATAAAACACAAGTAGAATGTGAAGTCATTTTTAAGGATTTGGGGGGGAGTTGAATTCTTTTACTCTTTATTTTCATTCCAAATACATGAATATTTATTCCCATACTCATGTTATAATCCATCCACATCACCATCAATTGTTTTTTAATTGTCGTACCATAATCCAAGAGGAAATGGAATGGAATCACTAGTGTACATATCCCTATATCCCATCTTATATTCCATTGAATCCCATGAAAATTAGTATCTTTATTAAAAAAAACAGATCATATTTCATCCCATTCTAACTGTAATATGACACAAGATAATCCTTGCAATTATATCTATGGGGTGAATTATATATTACAAACCTCTCACAACGTCAAAAACCACTTAAAAAACACATTTACTAAGACAAACACATTTATAAAACCATTTATATATAAGAATTCACATCTAAAATGTAAAAAATTATAAAACATGTGACCACATTACATTGTATTTTAAATCACCAATAACCAATTGAAAAACACTATTGAGTAGGAGAGGAGATCCTATAGAGATTATTATAAAATAATACTGATTTCCCTAGTGATAAAATTTATGTCCTACCATCCCTAGGTAATAAAAACCGCATGGTGGTAATAATACTCAATATAAATATAGGAGACACCATATATAAGGAAATATAGACTCAAAATTTGAGTGTCATGAATGAATTTTATCCATTAAAATTGATGCATGGAGAGAGAGTGGAAGAGGTTTGGCATTCGAATGGTATATTGGAGACATAAATTGGTGTAAATGAGGGGTTTGTGATTTAAAATTATTAGTGTAAATTATGAAATTATATATTAAAAAATTCAGCATGCTGGATGGATTTCATAAATATGATCCAAACATATGGGGGGTTCCTTCCAAACAAGATGAGGATACATGGATTGAACATCATAGATGCAATAATGGTGTGGTTAATCATGTAGTAAATATGGTTATATGTCTTAGATATGAGAATTTTTAGTGCATGGATCATTATTTATTCTAACATTGTTCTATATGCGAGCTAGCCTCTGTCTCCAAAAAACACCCTCTTCCAATAAAAAATACACATTGATGATATATATAAAAAGAAATAGAAAAACTGAATGATAAATTTTGTAAAATTGAACCAGGTGTGTGATATTTATAATATTATACATTTATACAGTTATAAAATTAAAAATATTATTAACTGATATTTTGTGAAGACATTGTTTTCTAATATTATATTAGAGTCAAACATTCAATAACAAATTTCCACAGTAGAATAAGGTGATTTTTTCCCATAATGACTTATGGAATGTGGATATATGATATAAGTAGAAATCTCTTAATACTTGTATATTGGTGTGTATATATGTATATCAAGAATATTTTTTCTACACTATGTTATGTATCAATTATATTGATGATTTTCATTTCATTTTTTAATTCCTAATGTTTATTATTATTATATAGTAATAAAAATGATTGGAGAGGGGTGAATCTTAAATGTAGTAGGCCAACATTAATACATAGTATGAGGAGTGATATTAGGAATTGGGTGACCACACAAAATCCTATAACTGAATACAATTTAATAGATTTGAGAACATTATAACATTTTTTCCTGTACAAATTATTTTTTTACAAGTGTTTGTGATCCTTGTAAATTACTCATTTCTTATTATCACTCATTAAATAATTTATAAAATGTATACAATAGTGTGTATTGGATATATAGTAATTAATCATATTAAATTACAAAAATAAAAAATAGATCATCATTAAAATGTCAATATAAGTGTTAAGCTAAAAAAATGTGAAAGAAATAATTTTTTAAAATGATTTTCCGAGTATTCATTGGAAAAATGAGTTTATTACTCCTGAATAATTAACACCACATCACTAGACCTATCTCACACTAGAAACATTTAAAATCACCATGTGGTAATTTTTTATAAGTATCACATAATTGATTTTTTTTTCTTAATATGACTAATTATTTCATAAATTTATTATTTTTTGCAACCTTAAAATATTTTATTGGCCTAAAAATGAGATTGAATCCAACTAAAGTGAAAAAAACTACTACAATTCCATATAAAAATAATAATTTTTATAATATGCATTATCCAGACGAAAAATCAAATTAATTATCACAATGAATGTTGCAATTATTTTATTTATCTATCAATTAATTCATTCAAATGTTATTTCTAATTATATAAACTACCAAATGTACAATGTGAAGTTGAATCTATGAATAATAAATAGATATCCAAAAATAAATAGGTGCATGATGTAATATTAAAATATTATTTATAATTTTTTTATAGGGATAATTTAAATAACTGAGAAGAATATTTCGTATATGGGAACTATGTTGAAAATGTGAATTTTGAAATTGAAAAGATAAAAATCATTTATAAAATAATGTTTTATTACGATAATTTCCACATGCAATAGAATATATAATATAATGAGTAATTCATGGAGATTTCATCGAAATTGTGGAATCGTAATGATGGCTCCCATGAATAGTTCCTTCTCTTAATTTTAATTTTAAACTATAATTTACAAAAAGAGTTAAAATTTCATACACATTGTGAAATTAGAATGGGGGAAATGGATAAAATATGATGATGAATATTTTGGAATCCATTTTTGGATTGATGAAAAACATAAATTAATAATTTAAAAAATTAGTTGAGTTTTCTAATTCATTTGGTGGTGAAATATGTAATTGATATATGCTATGTAAGATATAAATTATCAAAACGAAAATAGAAGAAAAAACATTAGGAAACATAATGTATAGTATTTTTTCAATGAAATATAATAATAATAATAATTTTTTGTTAAAATATATTTTAAAAAAATCATTATGCTCGTTATTTGATTAACCCAAATATGATTATGGAGTGATAGAGAGAATGTGTGGTAAATTAGAATTGGAAAAATAAAAAATCACGATGAAATAATGGATATACTTTATAATTAATCATTGTATTGGCCATAACCAAATAAATTAAATCATTTTTATTAAGATTAAAATTGATGTTCCCATGAATAATAAAAAACTTTTATAGAGTGAAAATATTTTTAATTAGTCTACAAATGTATTATGAAAAATGGACGAGACCCTACAAAATTAAAAAAAACAATTTTTCCATTATTAAGGAATCCATAAAAACTCATCTCTGATATTTCATAAAGCATTGGGATATATTGATGAATGAAATGTTGATACAAGAATTGAAATTGAAATTTACCAACCTCATTAATGAAGGTACTATATTTATATTAATAATACATATCATTATAATCAATAAACCATAAGAGATTGTAGGACAACATTTTTAATAGTGTATAATGAATGTAAGCATTCATGTAGTAGTAAATATAATAAATCTATAAATATACATCATGTGATAATTTATAAAAATTATATATTTTATAAAATTTAAAGAAATGTCTTATAAATTACATTAAAAGAAGTCATAGAATGAAGATAAATAGTTTTGGAAAAATAAACTTATTCCAAATCAAATCCATGTGAATGAAATATCAAAAAAAAATAGAATATTTTTTCAAATCTAATGATTCATATAGAGAAAAAATGTTGAAATAAAGTGGATATGAATATTAATTTCTAAATAAATAAAATTTTATATGATTCATTAAGAAAATATAACCCACATAAGAAAATATTGTTCTTCGGAAATGATGAAACTAGAATGTATAAAGATGTTAAAGGAATGAAATATTTTATTAAATAGTATTCAGATATCTTGAATGATTACAAATTGACTGATAAGTAGAAAACCCTTTCAAAGTGTCCATCCATCATCATAATATAATGGAAATTAAAAATTTATCACCACATTCATATACTAAATTAGTATAACTATTATTTAAAAAATATAGGTTTTGGATGAGATATGATCAATGTTTTGATGTAATTGAAAAATGCATGTGGAATCATTAAATGATATATAATTCCCATTTTCTATACTGGTATATTCTCTTTTCTATTTAATCATAGAAAAGAATAAGGCAACCACTGCAATTTTCATGGTAATAATAATTAGTTAGAAGTATTAATTGAAGTTCCAGTTACAATTGAATATGATTTTAAATTATATTTTGACATTATAGTTGATGAACGAGGCATTTTTGGAAAATTGATTAAAATATTTAATGACTTATTTACTGTAGTAAAAAAACGTTAAATCATATGTTTGTTTTCATGTTATCTCATGTGTTATAAATGGATGAATCTAATGATATTTATAATTCCTATATTTGGAGGCATATCTAAGAATTTTATTGTGAAATTTGATACATAGATCTATAATATTTTAGCCTCATGAAACATTATATGATACCTCATATTTTAATAAAATAATCCTCATAAAGATGATGTATAGAAATAATCATTGAAGAATGAAATTAGTATTAATCACACACTCAAGGATACATGTTTTTTTCACTAATTGGTTTTTAGAAGAATTATTCATCTTAGAGGGAGACACTAGAAGTTAACTGCTCCATATATATTATTTTAAGGAAAAAAGATAGTTTGGTGTACTTCATTGATGTGAAAAAACACAAACTATTAATTCATATAAAATAATATATTCCCAATGTGTTTGATGTTTTATTTGTGACTGAATGATACGTTTAATCTGACACAACATATTGATAAACCTACATATATTTGGAATAATTTCCCAAATTTAAGCACACTTTCTCATTAAATTACACAATAAATACACCATAATGTTTATTTTATTCAGAAAATAGATGTTCAAATTTTATATTTATCTCCAACCCATCAAAATATCACATAACATGATTTTTTTAAAGTCACATGTCTTAAAAAATGGATGTTAATAAAATTATTAATCACTTTGGGAATGAAAATACAAGAGAGGGGAGAGAATAATTTTTAATGGATTGTAATATTAACCAGTCAAAAAGTGTTATATCATATGCACTTGACAAAAATGATCATTTATGAAATTGTAAATTAAAATAAATATATATAAAAAATGTTAGTTTAGTTTTCATGATTAATTAATATATAACATCTAAATATCAATTATACACTTTTTCATATGAATATAGAGACATGTAAAAACTAATGTTATCCATGAAGCATAAACCATAGAAATAAAATAATAAAGATATAAGGAAAAAGGTATAAGCATAATAAATCATAATCCTATTATGAAAGCTACCAAAAATCATATATAGAATAAAAAAACATGTAACCAATTATACCTATATACATGTTACATAAAATAATCTGAATAAACTAAAGTTAGACATGGTCACACATAATCATGTGATAAATGATACCATAAATAATGTCTATACACAGTCATTTGAACAAAGAAAAATTAAATCATGTTCATTAACAATAATGTGTTCTAATATAAATATTATCCAATTGATTCAAAATCCTGAAAACAATAATATACATATTCATATTCCCAAAAATCATCATTATCCCATGTGATAAAATAATACCTAATACAATTTATAGAAATTAATCGATCTTTTCCTTCTTGGTACTTACATATTACATCCTTTTATCTAAATAATCCATAAATCTAATAACATGTCATGGAATTTAAATGCATATTTTATGTGTATTTTTTCAATAGATAAATAATAATAAAATTTTATGATATATCTTTATCTCCCCCATAATATTAATCTATCATATAACTATTCTTTTATATATAATAATTAAATAAATTCATCATAACCTATGGAAGGTAATCATAAGAAAGGGTGAGCTCAAATTATTATTATAGAAAAACACAAGATCTGTGAATCTATTATTAGAATTGATTATTATACAACATTAAGTGTTTGATAATGTGATCATAACTTATTATAAAAATACAAAATCCACCAAAGGTCATTAATTATAAATACTAGATGATGTATTTTTTAATACATAAAAAATAAGTCCTATGATTATAGAAACATCAATAATCAACAATTATCCACAAATAAAATTATAGTAATATAAAATTGGTTTTTGGAATTGAAATGAAAATAAAAAATAGTCCCCTTTGTTTAGACTATCATTTAAGTCTATCCGAGAGGATTTGGTTCACCCCAATTCCATTATTACTATAATAATGGTCCACCATAAAGACTATATTATGTAAAAAATTATCTAACTAAATGGGGTTCAATCAACAATTAAATGAATATTATCTCAATATATTTCAATCATTAATTAATCTATTGTTAGAACACACAATTCTATACCGACCAATAAAATTATACAGAACAAATATATGAAGTCCATAATATTATAAAACATTCATCAAATCATTATTTCATAACACATGTAAATTAAATTGGCATCATCATCATTTAATCATTTCATAATAGCATAAATCATTGAAATAAATTTGGTACCATAATATCTTCATGATATCTTTAATAACGTATGTGAATGAAAAAAGTCTTATATAATAATCCTTAAATCATCTTGAGAATAAAACATCTATATAATTAATATAGAATCTATCGTTAAATAATAATTCTGGTAGAGCATAAAAATATATAGAAGATGATGAAGTAGATGTAAAACAATATTAAAATAATATTTGATCAATTCTATGATAATATGAGAAAAATATAATAATTTTTAATAAAATTTTAATAGAAATATATAATATATTAAAAAAATTATATTCATTTAAATTAACTATGAATACAGATAATTTAATATTCAAATTAAATAATACTAATGGTGCTAATAATATTTTTTCGATGGTAAATGTTAAATCAGTGATTCTTTCCACAAAATTATAATATAAAAAACAAAGAAACTACTCAAGAAAATAGTTTAAAGGATTGTTTTTAAATAACATTAAATGTTTCAAAAATATCATTGATCACGAATTCAACAAATGATTTTAATCTAGAAATGAATCTTATTCAAATCATTTTATGGATAATTTATATGGGAGATAATTTTAATCCATTAAAGATAATATAATGTGGGGTTATCATAAGAACATTATCCTGATCATTTTTTTACCAAATAGGAAAAAATAGAACTATTACATAATTTTTTCAAGGAACTAGATTATAGTATAACATATGGGTTTTCAAGGACATGATCATTTTATTTTAACTGAAATGATAGTTATCATATAAAAGCCTAAAAATGAGATTATAACATCAACCTCCTTCATCAGGTACCTTCTTAATTTGTATATAAACAAATATCATATAACATAAATATATATATATATTATAAATATATTATATTACCATATAAATATTGATTTTTTTTTGAATCATTCCATTATAATATGATATTATCATTTCAAAAAAATGGCATAATTAACCTAAAAATGAAGTTGGAAACTGGTCTATTTTTTTACATATTTTGGTTCAAATATAGATTTGAAAGAAACATTCTCATGGATTCACTATCTGCATAATATTAATCCATAAATTTGTGTCATATTTATTCATTATAAATAATTATATAATTATTCATATAAATAACATAAAAAAACAAATCACATAACATTATAAAGGTTGTAGTGCACACGTATTTATGAGTCATGTAATAAATATTCAACATATGGGAATAGAAATAGTTATATAATATATTATAATTATATAAGATTAAATATTTCATAAATATCATATATAATCATTAAATCCATCATAATAACAAACCATGAATGATGGTGAAAAAATTGAATTGAACCACTATGTGAAGGTGTTCGTCCACCTACTCAAAAAAGTTATAAGGATGTGGCCATAAACATTACATAACATTCAGTTTGAAGTCATGGATTCAATCTATCAAATTAGAATATATTTTCAGGATTAGTGTTCAAGAAAATTAATTCATAACACATACATAAAAAACCATATATTATTTCTACACCATTGAACAGAATCCATTTTTTCCATTATATAGAAAATTTAAAATTTAAAATTACTTTATTTCACCATTGATATGCATGACTTTTATCTAGATATGTTCCTTCCTTATAAAAACCATAAAACAAATTGGAATATTTTTTTAGTTGTCGGATTAGAAGAAAAACACTATTAAAGGACATAAAAATAGTGTAAACCATTAATCTAATAAAAAAATTGAAAACCCATGTTATATTTACATTTATATTCAGTGTTCATTAATCATATGAAATAATTCAATTTTTCATTAAAAAACAGATAAATTTTTTTCAAGGAAACCCTCTAAAACTAATATCAAGAAAATAATATCCCTTCTAGGAAATATAGAGTAACATATATATATATATATATGACCCTTTACAACATTTTCAAAAGGAATAACCATATAGTAAAATTAAAATATAATTATTCATAGAACTTAATCCTTACAAAATTTAAAAGATAGATAAAATGTATTTCACCTTTAGTATAATATATTTTTGGATCACCATACATTAATGGGAAATTATAGAGACCAACCATTTTTATAAGCTATATCAGGCTTTCTTATAAGCTATAATGTGGATCTAACAATTGTATAAGATGTATCAGGCTCATTAATTTTTCATATAATAATTATGTACTATTAAATGAATATATTCATTTATTCATTTACCATTTGTTCATAAAAAAATTAATAAACTATTTTTAACACAATGAAAGAACTATTTCTCTTATTGAAATACACTTTTCGTTTAAAACCCCATATTCAATACTAAAATACACCTTTCTTTTAAAACCACATTTTCAATAAAATAATATATAAAAAGGGAAATGATGTTTTTATTTTAAAATTACTAGAAATATTATATTGGATTATAAACTTTTTATTAATGTTACAGTGGTGAGAAAATTCATTTTAACCGTATATGTTAAAAGATAAAATTCTCTTTAATATTTTTAATTATAGTAAAACATATGTTGAGATATTTGTTTTTTATCATTAAATTAAGTCAAAATGTACAAAATAAAACACACATTTTTATATAATTACCATCATAAATAATTTTAAAAAAAGGATATGTAAGAGAATATGATTTTGAAGGATTACATTAAGAAGATTATTTTTATCTAAAATTCCCTTATCACATGGGAAAAACTTGAATTGTATTCCCCATAAAAGAATAACATTAATAAAAAAAATTCTATCATGAAACTAGATCAAATTATTATAAAAATTATCATTAGGGTTGTAATTAATCATCATTAATGTCTAAAGCTAAAAAACATTAAGAGTATCTTTAAATAATGTATAAAAATATAATGTCTCATACCTTGAGTCTCACTCATGACATATGTTATTAATATTATAAAATAAAAAATTATATTAGTTATTTAACTTCAAAAACTATGTTATGACTAAATTGTGATTTGGATTTAATTTGTTGAATATATAAACATTTTTTTTAATTTTGTGAATGAGATACTGCTGAGAAGTTAACAGATACATCTTTTGAAGAAGGTTATATATGTGATGTTATCAATCAAATCCCGAACCATTGTAATGTGAATTTGATCAAGCACATCGACATGAGTCAGTGTAGTAAATAAAATTTTGTTGTTCATAATGTTTCAGAAGTATATATAATTCTATTGAATCTAGAATGAAATATTTGATCATAATGGAAATTAGTGACTATTGGGAATTGGTCTATGGATGAATCAGCTTCATAAGGTGATAAATGAGACTAAATGTTCAAAATGTGATTAAAAATAAATGTATTTGATATTTTAATTCAAATCTAAATTATATTTATCATAAATCATCTATTAGGTTATAAACATTCAATGTTATACTTATTAAGTAAAGGGGTATAGCCACTACTGAGAATCAAATTGATGATCAATTATATTCCCAGATGTTTATAGGAGTCTATAATGTTTAAATAATTCCCAATATAAGTCATATGATTCTGTTACAATCCAAAATGAATTCAATGTCACAAGGAAGTCATGATACAAGAAGATTCTTGTGGATTTGAGGTAAAGACAATATGATATTTTCTATTTTCATCACATTAATGTGAGAAACACCAATCACATAATGATCAAGTTCACAAATATGTGATTTATCGGTGAGACCATAATAGAAGGCTAGATGATTGATAATTTTTATGTAAAGATGTTACATCTATCATCGTACCATCCGACAAAATATGCCATTGATCCACCATAATGGGCTCTAGTAGTGATTCATATTTTTAGAATCTTGTGTATATCATATGTAGTGTTTTATCGGATGACTAATGTTTCATTTTTCGACAATTGTAACAAATGACCCATCAAAATAATTCAATGAATGATCAAATGAACCTCATTACTCAATTCTGTTAGGAGAAAATTATAAAAAACATTTATTGTTACTCAACAAGAGGAGGATAGTAAAAGAACTAGTGATGATAATTGTTCATCAAAATGAAGAATCAAAATGATTAATCAAACGGATTAAATCATTTTCATTATAAATATGCCTATTTTTAGAAGATTTTTTAATATTTGAGGATCTCCCAAAAGAAATGAAAAGTGTTAATGAAGTAAATTATGTATTCCAAAATGAACTATAACATGGAATTAACGAATTTTTTTAGTGGAACATGAAATTAATCATTCATACTTTTACATTTTAGGGTTCCCATAAATGGATTGAATATTACACTCAATAGTGTGGTGAAACACGAATTTTTAATGCGAACCATGATCTCTAACATTTTTTTCTTCAGTTTTTTAGTTTTTAGGAAGACTTTTTTTTAGGATGACAAAGGGGAATGCTACTAGAGTGATGTTTAATCTGACCATATGATCATGTCCCTCAGAATGATCCCATGATAACATCATCCATCAAATAATGTCTGTCAATATGATCCCATAAATACATCATATAATCAATTTCTTTCATCAGAGTGATTCCATTAGAGAGTCATCCATTAGAGGAATGTATAACAGATTGAGTTCCCTCAAACATTGGAATTGTCAAAAACCAATTCATATTTTTTAAAATAATATATGAGCATCAGTAGAAGAATCAAATGGGTTTCAATAATTAATGTTCTATTGGACATACAATACCAGACTGATTTAGATATGTTATAAATTTTTTGAGGAATTATTCTTCAAATTTTTTTTAAACAATTATTGTGAAAAACATGCTCCTTAACATATTTGCAATATTATTTATAATTGTGTATAGGTAATGTTTTATTATTCTTAAATGTTGATGAATTGATGAATTTATAATGATGTTGAGAAAATAAGGTAAATAACAATTGTAATTTTGGATACATACAATTTTCTGAAAATCCATTATTTTTTCAAGGATGAACTACCAACTATTAGAATTTATATACTAAAGAAAAATATTGGAGATGTATAAACAAGTACATAATGAAATTTTCAACCCTGATTATAGAAATTTTCACCTATTGGGGATATGAATTATTGAATGAATATAGTTAGTAAATATATATTGTTGGGACTATCATACCTGGAATTGAGTATTTATTTGTATCAAACATTGTATACATTAAGCGATGTGGAATTCTTAAATTTATTTCATATTAAAGGAATGGTTATGAATTTTTATTTGAGATAATAATAACATTAACACGTTCGAGTTGATATGAATGTTTACTAATTGAATTAATACACAAACTTATAAAATTATAAGTACCAAATAATTCATCACATACTGGTTTCAATCCTTATGGAGAACAACAATTTTTATTATATCTAAGGCTCCCTCCAAATGATCGTTCTCAAATAATATTGAATTTAAATTTAGTGGTAATTTGGGGTTTTATTATTTATAATTGAATGAACCATCACTTTTGTATGAATAGGTAGTTTTCCAATCATTATTTACTTCAAGATGAACTGATATATGCATCAATAGAGAGATTTCCTCCAATAAATAAATCTTTTATATAGATAATGATATGAAAATAATTGAAGATGATTGAAAAGAATATAATTCTTTTTTGAAGTCTTCTACAAAAATTGTTTCATGAAATTTCATTGGGTTTTCAATAACTATAAAAAAGAGGGATATGATTATATGCTTCTCTCAAGGTAATGAGAGAGGTATGGATTCCATGTTAGAAATATTGAGAAGTAGATTAAAATGTTTGAAAATGGATAATAATGAAATTAATGATAGTTAATTTATAATGGTATCATAGATAGTGAGTAATAAAATAGGATTTTGTGTGAATCTGGAAGTGTCCATTATTTTTACGAATTATATGATAATAATTCCATATTTATATTTGGGTCAATATTTTATGCATTTGATGATCATGAAAATATATCATTCTATAAAATTTAAAATATTCCAGTATAAAGTGATATTATAAAACATAATTAATTTATGAAAAATGATGAAATAGATAGGAAATTAGATGAATATTGTAAAATTGAATAATGTTTAAATATTCCAAAGAATAATAAATTGATTTATATATAGCGGAAGAAAAAATATATCTCAAAAAAAATTCCCTCATTATTATGAAATACATTATGGGAATAATTGAAATTAATACTCTGAAATTCTGTAATTCTGAACGAAAATTAAATTTATCATATCATCTTATAAGGAAGAATATTTAGGATTATGATTATGAATAGTATGATAATAAATAATTAAAAAAACATTAGGAGTAACATAATGAAATTATTTTATATTACAAGAATAATAAATTCTATCTAAGCATCTGAATAATGAAATTTTCATCATCTAGTGATGAATTAGTTCACTAGATTTTAATTATTGATCAAGTTATAATTAAAGGATATTTTTAATATAGTGAATTTTTTTGTGAAGATATTACCAAAATATATTCAATTCATAAATCAATGTTTTAAAATGCACGTGAGATGAATAATAAAAAAGTAGAAATATTAAACATGGAGAAAATGTTAACGATGTATATTATGTGAATGATGATTTAATTAAGATAGAGGAGAAAAATATCATTTCTATTTGATCTTTTATGTTGAATATTGATGAGATTGAAAGAAAAATTGAATGATATGAATTATAATTGGTTAGAAGTGAGAACCTCAACAAGAAGAAATCTTCACATGTCGAAGAAAATTAATAAATAAATAAATGATATTATAAGAGAATTGATGGATGATAAAGATGAGAAGTTGTTTATAATACGATCAATGATTATTATAAAAAAAAATTAGATAAGAAATGAAATGGAAAACAACACAAATGATGTTGATATTAATAGAGTAACATATAAAAAATGTGAAAATATAGTATTAAAAAATTCAGAAAACATCTTTCATCATGAAAACTAAAAATTATTTTGGATTGTAATCTATTGAGAAACGAGTGAAATTATTTGGTATAAAATAGAAAAAATAATTCTAAAAAAATTAATTATATGACTAAAAAACATTAATCAAAGGTCACTTTTTGTGTTGTGGATTTTTTCGAATGAAATAATATTCATGTTAGGACAACATGTCTCTACCAAGAAAAAGTATGAATCAAGGGGTAACTAGGATAATAAATGATGATCAAATGCTTCCAAAAAAATTATGGAAAAAAAAGGAAATTATAAGATAATAAAAGATGATTATTTTTAAAATTGTGAGAAAAGTAAGTTGAAGGATAAGTAAAATAAATTATATATAGTCATCTCATTAGAACAAGTTCATATGGATAGAATGTTATAAGAAGAAAAAAAGTAATCGGAAGTACAAGGGTAGAATAAGGATAAAAAATATGTGATAAATGATATTGAAAAGATAGAAAAAAATTGGTTTGAAATTCATAAAAGATGCAATATACAACTGAAAGAATGAATTTCTATTAACAATTGATTGACTATCCTTATAAAATAAAAAGAATTCAAAAATATTTCAAAAAAAACAATGTAGATAAATCATTACTAAAAGGGAAAAAAATTGTTTCATTATCATAATAGTCTATATATGGAATGAATCTTGTCAAAAAATATTACATGTATGAATATAATGAAGGAAATTCATCCAATTAAAAGTACATAGTGTAAATGAAATTTTTTTTTGGAGAATTCTCAGTCCAAAATATTCATAAATAACCAATAGAGGATCCTCCTTTCTTCCAAAATAATTTTATTTTTACTTACTTGATCGGAATTGAAGGAGTTAAAGAAATAATGTTGAATTATATGCCAATTACATTTTCAAAATAATTAAATAAGGATACTAAATATATTTTTACTGATATATATTTATACACATGTGATATATGTATATATATATGTCACAAAAATCTAATTATATGAGAATGTCAAAAAGAGTGATCCTATCAATCATCATCCAACAGATCAAGTCTATGAGATTTAGCCCATTATAGAATCATTTGTCAGAGCAAGTCCACTAGAGTGATCACATCAGAGAGACACTTGTGACAGTAATGTTCAACAGGCTGATTTTAATTAGATAGAGGAATTATGAGATAACAATTTAGTTTCTACTCATTTTATTATTCATTTTAACATGTATAATAAGAATTTGGACAATCAAATGATGACCACCAAATATAGGTTATCAGAATGAGTTAGATCGTACAAAATGTTTCTAAGGATGTTTTCCAGAATGATTTTATAGGTTAATGTTCATGACCAACAAGATCCTTAAAGAATTTTTGATGTTAATAAAGATTGTAAGTATGTAAATATTCATTATTCTTACACATTGATTTATTTAATACATTCTGATGTGTAAAAGAATATAAGGGAACAAAAAATTGTAATTGTAGAAACATACCAATTTGTGAAAATACATGATTAATTTGATTGAATGTATAACTAGATCTATAAAAGTGGATTATGAAACAAGATAATTGGAGGTTATAAAAATATATAACTGAAATAAACAAATGGGATTATATAATTGTTAAATTTATGGGAATTTTTATTTCAGTAGGATAATAATGAATGAATCCATGTTGGTGGGACTATACAACAATGAATGGTGTATGTCATTATATTGAACCTTTTAAATTTTGTGTGATGCCATGAATTTTTAATTTTTTATATGTGAAGTGTGTTTCATAATTTTTATTTAATTAAATAATAACCTAACTTGTTTCAAAGGATAATAATTATTACTAAATTAGTTAATAAACATTCATACAAAATTAAAAAGAACCACTAAATCACATACTGTCAGTGGTCTCGATCCAAGAAGGGAAGAACAAGATCCTTTTCAAATTTATTATACAATTTTTTAATCTTTTATCACAAATAATTTAATTAATTTAACATTTAAATTTTTTAGATTATACATTGATATTTGGAATATGTGTCAAAAATTTCTTTGGTAGGTTGAATATTAGACAAATGGGTGATTAATATTCATCTCTACAATAATAATAATGAACCCTTTATTATATTTATATACAAATGATAATTTTTAAATGAAATGCCTTATGTTTTAAAAAAACATCATAATTGATAGTTTTTATGACACACAACCCCCATCCTAGAAGGGAATGGACATTTAGACACCTTACAGAGCATTTAATTTTAAATAAAATAATTTTATTTAATAGAATGTGATCCATGAAAAAATATAAAATTTAATGAATATCTATTAAAATATTATTATTTGAGAACTGACAATTATAACTGACGATTTATGTTGGTTGATATGAAAAGTATTAATTAAATTATCGAAATAATATAGTTTAAAAATTTATAAAATAAATTCCTTGGATATTCTTTGATTGAAATTAAAATAATCAAACAAGTATAGTGAGATAAAATGATTTTTACCATTTATTAAAATGAACGGAATTATTTTCATAAAATCATTTTTTTGGTTTTGACATCTAGAATTATTTTGAAATTATTTTCATAAAATTACGTGTCTCGAATATGGAAAAATATATTCCATATTAGGAATTTGATGATCGAAATTTTGTAAATATGTACCATTTATTTTTTTACATTATGAATTGTATCTTTAATAATTAATTTTAATTACCCTGGTTAAAGGATAAATTTAGTAAATAAGTCTAAAATATAATATTATAATTATAGAAAACTACCAGAACATATTTCTTACTCTATTAGACGAGATATATCTTAGTATGGACATCATGATTTCTATTTTAGAACACCATGAAGACACATTGGTGTGTTAATGGAATTAAATTAGAATTAATTTAATGTAATGAGATATACAACACAAACATGAATCTTTTATTAACAGAATATGAATATAGGGTTATATTACTAAATTATTTGACCAGAAATATAATTAGAAATAAAAAAATGTTAAATTATTTTATTTTATTTATAATACTTAATCATTTAATAAAAAAAATTATTTATGAAATAAAGATTATATAATGATTACCTTAGTAATGAAATATCCATATAAATGATAATATAAATATTAAAATAAATACAATTGGAATTGTTCAATGCTATCCAAGAACGTTATGGATGACTGTGACATATTTTATATGATTTTAATCCTTTTTTCTATGGAATCATGAAATTATTAATTCTGCAAAAATAAATTATTAATAGTATAAAAATTGACATAAATGAGTTTTTACAACATATACAATTATATTTAATGATGTAAGAGTCCTACAATTCTAACAATCGAAATAATGACTTATATGATGTTAAATATATCATTAATGATCAACTAGTTGTTCTATTACATTTTTTATTGACTACAGTAAACAAATATAATGATAATACAAGAAGACATGGTAGGGGTTAATGTTTTCTACTAAGGGTTAAAGGTTAAAGATAGGGTTAATTTTGTGACTTGAACATGTCTAAAACATATTTTCCAATAGTATTTAGAACCAATGTCATATTATACTTTATATATATCACTTTTTATCTATGATAATATGTAAATAAATTTATAATTTTATAATATTTCATTACAATCCAAATGTACACCTCCTCCCTATTATAAAAGGACACCACCTCTACCCATTTAATTAGACATTTCAAGCTCTTTAGATAATCCAGAAATGAATAAAATATTCTCAAAACATACTTCCCTTCCACCTGAATCAGTAACATGGGTATAATGATGTTTAAGAAATACTTTTTTGTCAAATAAAAAGGAGTTACCAGTTTTAGTGGTAACATCTTCACTAAAGTTCATTTCCATTATTTTCCATATTCACTCCCTATGCCCTAAATATTCATATATTACATAACAACACCAGTATAATCAATTTAAAATGTTGTTTTTATGTGAATTATTAGAACTGTACTTGTGAACACAACAATCAATTTTATATTAACATATTATTTCTGTGTAATGTGGACTACTACCTCATAAAACGATGATTGTTCAATTTTTTCCTCGAATCTATCATGGTGGCTACTCTGATAGAACTATATTTAAATATGATATATATTATATTTGAAATGTCAATATTCCTCTATTTTTTTTATTTACACATACCTTTATACCTACCATAATGTGTAAATACGATAATTTCATTTGAGGAATCCTAGACTACCTCCCCTCAGAGATATATGAATCGTTTAATCCATATATGAAAGGTATAAAAGATGAATTAATGAACGTATATAAAATTCATGAAATATAGATTATAATGTAATTATAATATTGTTTCTTATAATTTATTTTTCATTCCATTCATATGATAGATGAAAGAAATGTAGTGACCATGTGTACGTACGACCTACGGTCTCCATGAACTATGCATTTCATTTCAGTTATCCAAATGATATGGACTATTATAAATAAATTAATACTAGATATATTGGATATTTAAATCATGTTTAAATTTTTTGAGATAATTTAATTATGAAGACATCAATAATTTTCATCAAAACAATATCATTTTTTACTCCTGTACCGAATATTGACAAAGAGTCTGATATGAACTTAAATAAATATGTAATTTTTATAAAATTTATATAAGTGAAATAAAATGAGTAATATACATGAAAATGATTCTCATGAATGTTACATTTTACAAAATTCTAATACTCATGAACATTACGACTATACATGATGAGTCAGAATCACGTTAAGAAAACCTCTTAACCCAATTTTCATTCCTTGGGTTAATATTCATCTTTGTTAATATGTCATTATATGATTATGTGAGAAATAACTTCTGGTGTGGTATATTGTTTTTATAAATTATTTATCTGGATATATAGTGAATAAAAAAAATCTATATATTCTATTAACATGATTTTACTATTAATTGAATTTTTAAACTCAATTTCCTCTCATTGGGTTTTATGAAAACATAATTGATTATATAATGCCATGATTATGTGTGGAATTATTTTTTTTATATATTAATTTACATTACAATGTGAATTTGATCAAGCACATCGACATGAGTCAGTGTAGTAAATAAAATTTTGTTGTTCATAATGTTTCAGAAGTATATATAATTCTATTGAATCTAGAATGAAATATTTGATCATAATGGAAATTAGTGACTATTGGGAATTGGTCTATGGATGAATCAGCTTCATAAGGTGATAAATGAGACTAAATGTTCAGAATGTGATTAAAAATAAATGTATTTGATATTTTAATTCAAATCTAAATTATATTTATCATAAATCATCTATTAGGTTATAAACATTCAATGTTATACTTATTAAGTAAAGGGGTATAGCCACTACTGAGAATCAAATTGATGATCAATTATATTCCCAGATGTTTATAGGAGTCTATAATGTTTAAATAATTCCCAATATAAGTCATATGATTCTGTTACAATCCAAAATGAATTCAATGTCACAAGGAAGTCATGATACAAGAAGATTCTTGTGGATTTGAGGTAAAGACAATATGATATTTTCTATTTTCATCACATTAATGTGAGAAACACCAATCACATAATGATCAAGTTCACAAATATGTGATTTATCGGTGAGACCATAATAGAAGGCAAGATGATTGATAATTTTTATGTAAAGATGTTACATCTATCATCGTACCATCCGACAAAATATGCCATTGATCCACCATAATGGGCTCTAGTAGTGATTCATATTTTTAGAATCTTGTGTATATCATATGTAGTGTTTTATCGGATGACTAATGTTTCATTTTTCGACAATTGTAACAAATGACCCATCAAAAGAATTCAATGAATGATCAAATGAACCTCATTACTCAATTCTGTTAGGAGAAAATTATAAAAAACATTTATTGTTACTCAACAAGAGGAGGATAGTAAAAGAACTAGTGATGATAATTGTTCATCAAAATGAAGAATCAAAATGATTAATCAAACGGATTAAATCATTTTCATTATAAATATGCCGATTTTTTAGAAGATTTTTTAATATTTGAGGATCTCCCAAAAGAAATGAAAAGTGTTAATGAAGTAAATTATGTATTCCAAAATGAACTATAACATGGAATTAACGAATTTTTTTAGTGGAACATGAAATTAATCATTCATACTTTTACATTTTAGGGTTCCCATAAATGGATTGAATATTACACTCAATAGTGTGGTGAAACACGAATTTTTAATGCGAACCATGATCTCTAACATTTTTTTCTTCAGTTTTTTAGTTTTTAGGAAGACATTTTTTTAGGATGACAAAGGGGAATGCTACTAGAGTGATGTTTAATCTGACCATATGATCATGTCCCTCAGAATGATCCCATGATAACATCATCCATCAAATAATGTCTGTCAATATGATCCCATAAATACATCATATAATCAATTTCTTTCATCAGAGTGATTCCATTAGAGAGTCATCCATTAGAGGAATGTATAACAGATTGAGTTCCCTCAAACATTGGAATTGTCAAAAACCAATTCAGATTTTTTAAAATAATATATGAGCATTAGTAGAAGAATCAAATGGGTTTCAATAATTAATGTTCTATTGGACATACAATACCAGACTGATTTAGATAGGTTATAAATTTTTTGAGGAATTATTCTTCAAATTTTTTTTAAACAATTATTGTGAAAAACATGCTCCTTAAGATATTTGCAATATTATTTATAATTGTGTATAGGTAATGTTTTATTATTCTTAAATGTTGATGAATTGATGAATTTATAATGATGTTGAGAAAATAAGGTAAATAACAACTGTAATTTTGGATACATACAATTTTCTGAAAATCCATGATTTTTTTCAAGGATGAACTACCAACTATTAGAATTTATATACTAAAGAAAAATATTGGAGATGTATAAACAAGTACATAATGAAATTTTCAACCCTGATTATAGAAATTTTCACCTATTGGGGATATGAATTATTGAATGAATATAGTTAGTAAATATATATTGTTGGGACTATCATACCTGGAATTGAGTATTTATTTGTATCAAACATTGTATATATTAAGCGATGTGGAATTCTTAAATTTATTTCATATTAAAGGAATGGTTATGAATTTTTATTTGAGATAATAATAACATTAACACGTTCGAGTTGATATGAATGTTTACTAATTGAATTAATACACAAACTTATAAAATTATAAGTACCAAATAATTCATCACATACTGGTTTCAATCCTTATGGAGAACAACAATTTTTATTATATCTAAGGCTCCCTCCAAATGATCGTTCTCAAATAATATTGAATTTAAATTTAGTGGTAATTTGGGGTTTTATTATTTATAATTGAATGAACCATCACTTTTGTATGAATAGGTAGTTTTCCAATCATTATTTACTTCAAGATGAACTGATATATGCATCAATAGAGAGATTTCCTCCAATAAATAAATCTTTTATATAGATAATGATATGAAAATAATTTAAGATGATTGAAAAGAATATAATTCTTTTTTGAAGTCTTCTACAAAAATTGTTTCATGAAATTTCATTGGGTTTTCAATAACTATAAAAAAGAGGGATATGATTATATGCTTCTCTCAAGGTAATGAGAGAGGTATGGATTCCATGTTAGAAATATTGAGAAGTAGATTAAAATGTTTGAAAATGGATAATAATGAAATTAATGATAGTTAATTTATAATGGTATCATAGATAGTGAGTAATAAAATAGGATTTTGTGTGAATCTGGAAGTGTCCATTATTTTTACGAATTATATGATAATAATTCCATATTTATATTTGGGTCAATATTTTATGCATTTGATGATCATGAAAATATATCATTCTATAAAATTTAAAATATTCCAGTATAAAGTGATATTATAAAACATAATTAATTTATGAAAAATGATGAAATAGATAGGAAATTAGATGAATATTGTAAAATTGAATAATGTTTAAATATTCCAAAGAATAATAAATTGATTTATATATAGCGGAAGAAAAAATATATCTCAAAAAAAATTCCCTCATTATTATGAAATACATTATGGGAATAATTGAAATTAATACTCTGAAATTCTGTAATTCTGAACGAAAATTAAATTTATCATATCATCTTATAAGGAAGAATATTTAGGATTATGATTATGAATAGTATGATAATAAATAATTAAAAAAACATTAGGAGTAACATAATGAAATTATTTTATATTACAAGAATAATAAATTCTATCTAAGCATCTGAATAATGAAATTTTCATCATCTAGTGATGAATTAGTTCACTAGATTTTAATTATTGATCAAGTTATAATTAAAGGATATTTTTAATATAGTGAATTTTTTTGTGAAGATATTACCAAAATATATTCAATTCATAAATCAATGTTTTAAAATGCACGTGAGATGAATAATAAAAAAATAGAAATATTAAACATGGAGAAAATGTTAACGATGTATATTATGTGAATGATGATTTAATTAAGATAGAGGAGAAAAATATCATTTCTATTTGATCTTTTATGTTGAATATTGATGAGATTGAAAGAAAAATTGAATGATATGAATTATAATTGGTTAGAAGTGAGAACCTCAACAAGAAGAAATCTTCACATGTCGAAGAAAATTAATAAATAAATAAATGATATTATAAGAGAATTGATGGATGATAAAGATGAGAAGTTGTTTATAATACGATCAATGATTATTATAAAAAAAATTAGATAAGAAATGAAATGGAAAACAACACAAATGATGTTGATATTAATAGAGTAACATATAAAAAATGTGAAAATATAGTATTAAAAAATTCAGAAAACATCTTTCATCATGAAAACTAAAAATTATTTTGGATTGTAATCTATTGAGAAACGAGTGAAATTATTTGGTATAAAATAGCAAAAATAATTCTAAAAAAATTAATTATATGACTAAAAAACATTAATCAAAGGTCACTTTTTGTGTTGTGGATTTTTTCGAATGAAATAATATTCATGTTAGGACAACATGTCTCTACCAAGAAAATGTATGAATCAAGGGGTAACTATGATAATAAATGATGATCAAATGCTTCCAAAAAAATTATGGAATAAAAAAAAGGAAATTATAAGATAATAAAAGATGATTATTTTTAAAATTGTGAGAAAAGTAAGTTGAAGGATAAGTAAAATAAATTATATATAGTCATCTCATTAGAACAAGTTCATATGGATAGAATGTTATAAGAAGAAAAAAAGTAATCGGAAGTACAAGGGTAGAATAAGGATAAAAAATATGTGATAAATGATATTGAAAAGATAGAAAAAAATTGGTTTGAAATTCATAAAAGATGCAATATACAACTGAAAGAATGAATTTCTATTAACAATTGATTGACTATCCTTATAAAATAAAAAGAATTCAAAAATATTTCAAAAAAACAATGTAGATAAATCATTACTAAAAGGGAAAAAAATTGTTTCATTATCATAATAGTCTATATATGGAATGAATCTTGTCAAAAAATATTACATGTATGAATATAATGAAGGAAATTCATCCAATTAAAAGTACATAGTGTAAATGAAAAAAAATGTTGGAGAATTCTCAGTCCAAAATATTCATAAATAACCAATAGAGGATCCTCCTTTCTTCCAAAATAATTTTATTTTTACTTACTTGATCGGAATTGAAGGAGTTAATGAAATAATGTTGAATTATATGCCAATTACATTTTCAAAATAATTAAATAAGGATACTAAATATATTTTTACTGATATATATTTATACCCATGTGATATATATATATATATGTCACAAAAATCTAATTATATGAGAATGTCAAAAAGAGTGATCCTATAAATCATCATCCAACAGATCAAGTCTATGAGATTTAGCCCATTATAGAATCATTTGTCAGAGCAAGTCCACTAGAGTGATCACATCAGAGAGACACTTGTGACAGTAATGTTCAACAGGCTGATTTTAATTAGATAGAGGAATTATGAGATAACAATTTAGTTTCTACTCATTTTATTATTCATTTTAACATGTATAATAAGAATTTGGACAATCAAATGATGACCACCAAATATAGGTTATTAGAATGAGTTAGATCGTACAAAATGTTTCTAAGGATGTTTTCCAGAATGATTTTATAGGTTAATGTTCATGACCAACAAGATCCTTAAAGAATTTTTGATGTTAATAAATATTGTAAGTATGTAAATATTCATTATTCTTACACATTGATTAATTTAATACATTCTGATGTGTAAAAGAATATAAGGGAAAAAAATTGTAATTGCAGAAACATACCAATTTGTGAAAATACATGATTAATTTGATTGAATGTATAACTAGATCTATAAAAGTGGATTATGAAACAAGATAATTGGAGGTTATAAAAATATATAACTGAAATAAACAAATGGGATTATATAATTGTTCAATTTATGGGAATTTTTATTTCAGTAGGATAATAATGAATGAATCCATGTTGGTGGGACTATACAACAATGAATGGTGTATGTCATTATATTGAACCTTTTAAATTTTGTGTGATGCCATGAATTTTTAATTTTTTATATGTGAAGTGTGTTTCATAATTTTTATTTAATTAAATAATAACCTAACTTGTTTCAAAGGATAATAATTATTACTAAATTAGTTAATAAACATTCATACAAAATTAAAAAGAACCACTAAATCACATACTGTCAGTGGTCTCGATCCAAGAAGGGAAGAACAAGATCCTTTTCAAATTTATTATACAATTTTTTAATCTTTTATCACAAATAATTTAATTAATTTAACATTTAATTTTTTTAGATTATACATTGATATTTGGAATATGTGTCAAAAATTACTTTTGTAGGTTGAATATTAGACAAATGGGTGATTAATATTCATCTCTACAATAATAATAATGAACCCTTTATTATATTTATATACAAATGATAATTTTTAAATGAAATGCCTTATGTTTTAAAAAAACATCATAATTGATAGTTTTTATGACACACAACCCCCATCCTAGAAGGGAATGGACATTTAGACACCTTACAGAGCATTTAATTTTAAATAAAATAATTTTATTTAATAGAATGTGATCCATGAAAAAATATAAAATATAATGAATATCTATTAAAATATTATTATTTGAGAACTGACAATTATAACTGACGATTTATGTTGGTTGATATGATAAGTATTAATTAAATTATCGAAATTATATAGTTTAAAAATTTATAAAATAAATTCCTTGGATATTCTTTGATTGAAATTAAAATAATCAAACAAGTATAGTGAGATAAAATGATTTTTACCATTTATTAAAATGAACGGAATTATTTTCATAAAATCATTTTTTTGGTTTTGACATCTAGAATTATTTTGAAATTATTTTCATAAAATTACGTGTCTCGAATATGGAAAAATATATTCCATATTAGGAATTTGATGATCGAAATTTTGTAAATATGTACCATTTATTTTTTTACATTATGAATTGTATCTTTAATAATTAATTTTAATTACCCTGGTTAAAGGATAAATTTAGTAAATAAGTCTAAAATATAATATTATAATTATAGAAAACTACCAGAACATATTTCTTACTCTTTTAGACGAGATATATCTTAGTATGGACATCATGATTTCTATTTTAGAACACCATGAAGACACATTGGTGTGTTAATGGAATTCAATTAGAATTAATTTAATGTAATGAGATATACAACACAAACATGAATCTTTTATTAACAGAATTTGAATATAGGGTTATATTACTAAATTATTTGACTAGAAATATAATTAGAAATAAAAAAATGTTAAATTATTTTATTTTATTTATAATACTTAATCATTTAATAAAAAAAATTATTTATGAAATAAAGATTATATAATGATTACCTTAGTAATGAAATATCCATATAAATGATAATATAAATATTAAAATAAATACAATTGGAATTGTTCAATGCTATCCAAGAACGTTATGGATGACTGTGACATATTTTATATGATTTTAATCCTTTTTTCTATGGAATCATGAAATTATTAATTCTGCAAAAATAAATTATTAATAGTATAAAAATTGACATAAATGAGTTTTTACAACATATACAATTATATTTAATGATGTAAGAGTCCTACAATTCTAACAATCGAAATAATGACTTATATGATGTTAAATATATCATTAATGATCAACTAGTTGATCTATTACATTTTTTATTGACTACAGTAAACAAATATAATGATAATACAAGAAGACATGGTAGGGGTTAATGTTTTCTACTAAGGGTTAAAGGTTAAAGATAGGGTTAATTTTGTGACTTGAACATGTCTAAAACATATTTTCCAATAGTATTTAGAACCAATGTCATATTATACTTTATATATATCACTTTTTATCTATGATAATATGTAAATAAATTTATAAATTTATAATATTTCATTACAATCCAAATGTACACCTCCTCCCTATTATAAAAGGACACCACCTCTACCCATTTAATTAGACATTTCAAGCTCTTTAGATAATCCAGAAATGAATAAAATATTCTCAAAACATACTTCCCTTCCACCTGAATCAGTAACATGGGTATAATGATGTTTAAGAAATACTTTTTTGTCAAATAAAAAGGAGTTACCAGTTTTAGTGGTAACATCTTCACTAAAGTTCATTTCCATTATTTTCCATATTCACTCCCTATGCCCTAAATATTCATATATTACATAACAACACCAGTATAATCAATTTAAAATGTTGTTTTTATGTGAATTATTAGAACTGTACTTGTGAACACATCAATCAATTTTATATTAACATATTATTTCTGTGTAATGTGGACTACTACCTCATAAAACGATGATTGTTCAATTTTTTCCTCGAATCTATCATGGTGGCTACTCTGATAGAACTATATTTAAATATGATATATATTATATTTGAAATGTCAATATTCCTCTATTTTTTTTATTTACACATACCTTTATACCTACCATAATGTGTAAATACGATAATTTCATTTGAGGAATCCTAGACTACCTCCCCTCAGAGAGATATGAATCGTTTAATCCATATATGAAAGGTATAAAAGATGAATTAATGAACATATATAAAATTCATAAAATATATATTATAATGTAATTATAATATTGTTTCTTATAATTTATTTTTCATTCCATTCATATGATAGATGAAAGAAATGTAGTGACCATGTGTACGTACGACCTACGGTCTCCATGAACTATGCATTTCATTTCAGTTATCCAAATGATATGGACTATTATAAATAAATTAATACTAGATATATTGGATATTTAAATCATGTTTAAATTTTTTGAGATAATTTAATTATGAAGACATCAATAATTTTCATCAAAACAATATCATTTTTTACTCCTGTACCGAATATTGACAAAGAGTCTGATATGAACTTAAATAAATATGTAATTTTTATAAAATTTATATAAGTGAAATAAAATGAGTAATATACATGAAAATGATTCTCATGAATGTTACATTTTACAAAATTCTAATACTCATGAACATTACGACTATACATGATGAGTCAGAATCACGTTAAGAAAACCTCTTAACCCAATTTTCATTCCTTGGGTTAATATTCATCTTTGTTAATATGTCATTATATGATTATGTGAGAAATAACTTCTGGTGTGGTATATTGTTTTTATAAATTATTTATCTGGATATATAGTGAATAAAAAAAATCTATATATTCTATTAACATGATTTTACTATTAATTGAATTTTTAAACTCAATTTCCTCTCATTGGGTTTTATGAAAACATAATTGATTATATAATGCCATGATTATGTGTGGAATTAATTTTTTTATTTATATATTAATTTACATTACACATTTTTGGGTATACTATTTCTATACATAATCAACCAATTTTATAAATTTGTAATTCATTTATATGTTCTTTTGTTGGGAAATCTTAACTCAATCTCATTGAATTGAGTAAAATATTCATTTCCTTGGTATTGTTTTTTCAAGAATATATGTGAAATAACATTAAATGTTTTACACCATATAACCAATTATATAGTGTTATTTTTTTTTCAAAATACATTTCATCATTGATTTGTCTTTAATCTAACGATACGATCATTGTAACATATATTATCTTAATTTATATTTAATTGAAATTTTTTTGTTGTTATCCACCAATTCAATTTTATATGCTGAATTTATTTTTATTTGACATATTATAACATGAATCTATTTACTTTAATCATACTATAAGTCTTGTTTAATGTTGTTCTTTAATTACATTATTCATGTATTTTCTCAAGTGGTATGGTTCTCTTTAACTAAAACAGCATTTCAAATGTTTTAGATATTTATTCTTCTAAATATTTCTCATTAATGTGCATGATTTCCAATTGGTTTTAATGATATTTTTATATGAAAATTAAGGTTTTAAAATATTAATTACTTCAAATCATTAAAAGAGTAATGGACCACATTGATTCAAAAATATTTATTTTAAATGTTTCAAATGATCCTCTTAAATTTGATTGATGATGTCCATATCATGAAATGATATCATGTGAATGAAAATGTAGAAATGTAAATTTCCCATTATGAATGTTTTATGTTATATGATAAATTTTTGGTTTTTGGAAATTTTCTATTTATATTAGTGGATTAGTCATAAACAATGTGTTGGTGTGCCTAACATAGTTCTCTAATGCATTGGGTCACTTGGCAGAGGTAATGATTTTTATTTATCTTAAGAGATATAGGGAATATACTACAATGGGTATTCCAAATGTAACCATAATGTTTATTCCATATGTAGCTTTGAAAGATACAATGTATGTATATTATGGATGCCAAATTTAACTTTATAATAGATTATTTATATTATTTATTCCGAAATCTAATGATTACTTGAGGTATGTTAATGAGATAATGATTTATGAGTGAAAATTATGATTTTACTGAATTTTATGTATACATGGATTAATATTTTAATTCATTATTTTATATCCCTTAATATGATTCTAATTCTCATCCTATATGTTCAAAAAAAATTATAGGGTATATGGAGGGATAAAAGAAAAGTAGATTTCAAGATGATTTTTATTATGAAAAAAATATTATTTTATTTATAGTGATTAATAATTGTGAAAATGATTAGTTAGAGTAGAAGTGTTTAGTTTGTAATAATCAAGTTGTTATGTATAATTTAATACCACTGTCACTAAATCTATGAACCATAAAAGATCCTTGATGTAAAATATAGTCTAATTATCGACATTTATCATGATTTTGTAATGTTTATGGTTGGGGCCATAAAGTTGGTATCAGAAGTCCGTTTACACCCCTTTAGGGTTTAAGAGTTTTGGATAACCACATTGTAATTTTTTACATCAATTATTTCAGTTAAATCCTTGTTTTAGAACATTTTAATATCTAAAAATGTTCGTTACAACAGAAAGGATGAGGATCTCAAAAAACATTCATATCTCATTCTGATTATATACATGCAATAATTATATATAATTCATGTTCACATGATTGTGAATCTTTTACTAACATGAAATTAATATTCATGTAAATGTTTGAGTTATAAAACACCTCTAATATACCTCAATAACATTATGGATCAAGGATTTTATTTCATCAAATCATATTTTCTCAATATTCTCATATTTTAATGAAATGTAAATACTAACAAGGAATGTGCAAATATTTAACCTTATCACAATGTTTGAAACATTTTCTTCAAAATGTTAATGAATATGGAGACCCTCGTGCAACCTATATATATAGTTTCAAAATATAATCTTTAAATACATATTTATGGTATTTTAAGAGTAATATTGAATGAAATATTCAACTCAACTTTATCCGAATATTTTAAAAAATCATGTTCTATTAGTTGTATTGAAATTATATATCATAAATGATTATTTTCATAAAATAATTTTCTATGAACACACATAATACCCATTTTGTACAATATTTATTTGTATAAAGGAAACAATAGATTTTAAAGGATCTCTAAATAATTTTTGCAATGAATGGACCTTCTATTTATGTGATCCAGATGATGATGAAACCAGGTGGGAACCACGATCAAGATATGATGTTCATTCTATTGTAAATTAATTTTTAAAATATAGTGGTGAAAAAATTCAATATATATAAGACTTTGGGAATTAATATGTTGAGGTCATTATTATTTGGGATGAAAATGAGATGAATAAGGCAACCATTGATCATAATATTTTTAGGGATGTTTTTGAGTTTTAAAAAATGGTAATCATATATGATGGGGGAAAACCCGTCACATCCGACATGGATGTAGGAATTAGTCTCACAACCGAAGGTAGAAAAGGGTGCATCGCCTACCACTAGACTAGAAGACATATATTTTCAGTATTATTAATTCATTTTAGACAAATGATTCTATGGATCAAGAATAAGTTCATTTTGGGAATATATATTTTATCAAATCAATATAATTATTATAGGAAAATAATTTTTGGGATGATGATATAAATGTTATTTTGGAAGACATTCACTATTTTGAAAATTCTATTTGATTAATTCAAATAGAATACTATGGAATTTTATATGAGGAGTAATGGTTGAATTTTATTTTGAAAGAATATATGTATTTATTATTTAATTTTGGCGATTTGGGTTACTTATTGAAGTGATTAGATTATTTTGGATAATATGTGATTAGCTTAATTTCTTTTTTTTTGCATGGTACATTAATAGTAGTTGGTATTATTTGGCGAAAAATAATATGATTTATTGTGGAAGACTATGTGATCAAATCATTTTGAATTTTGGGTTCATTATTAGTTAGATTATTCTTCTTGAAAAATAACATGTAAATTTTTTTTAATGGAAATTATTTATCATTGGGGAATTGTTTATTTAATTTTGGATATTAAGAGTAGTATAACATTTTATAAAGGATTAATCTTTTAATGAGATTATCTGATCTTCTACCAACCATTTTGTTCTTGTTATAGTGTAATGAAATGGGAATTATATGATTCATATTTTGTGGGTTATTTAATTCTATAAATGTTGATTCTAGTGCTTCTGGTTTGACCATGGTATCTTTAATACTAATAGTTTAGAAAAAATATGAGTTTTTGGCAGATATTTAATAATGTATGAAACTCTACTTCACATGTATGTATGTTTCGTTATGTTCTTAGTCGTGATAATAACTAAATTAATAAACTTTATGAAAAGGAAATTATTGAAAATATCTTTTCAATTTACTTTTCCTACTGAGAAATCAATGACCATTTAACCCATCACAGGTTTGTGGTTTTTATATTGTCAACTTTCTCATGGACATGATTTCTATCACTCTCCATTATAAAAATATGGTTAATTTTTATTACATATTCTCTATCATCCTAAATTGAATATTTTTTATTGTTATCTTAGGTTTCCTTGATACTTCTCTTAATTTCTATTAATTTTATAGTTTTATTAACACTTTTTTTGATGAATAATTTTTATGGATGTTTCCATGACCAATTTTAAAATTCTGAAGACACAATTTAAAAAATGGGGGAATGATGTAATGACCGAGGTATTTATAGAATAATACATTTTCATATATATTAATTTTTATGAACACTATATTAATTTTATTTTAAGAAGGAAATTGTTTTGATGAAATTCATGATATAGAACAATTGGTTTCTTTGAAATATTATGTTTCACACAACAATGAGTTATAGAAGAAAAATAATACCATCATAATATTATTATTATAAATGGTACTTAATACCTAGTTGATGTATTAGTGGAATTGAACATTTTTAAATATATTATGATATTACATACTCATTAAATGTTTTAAAATTTGTAAAATGAATTTTAGAGGCTTAAAATGAGAATGAATCAAATTTTAAGAAAACAATAATCTAATATTTCAAAATGGTTGGTTTACCACCTTTTGATTGAGAAACCTTTTAAAAAAATAGTTTTTTTTCACTTTTATATGATGTAAATTCAAAAATAACATTATTCTATATATTAGGTACATTAATGTATACTTTTATTAAATAATTATAAAATTTGTTTAATAATGTTCATTTTTTAATGTATAGTGAAAAATTTATCATTTTAAATCAAAAATGAACTTTCATCTAATTTATTTATGTTTTTATATTGTAATTTTAATTTGTTTTAAAAATTAATTGAATTATTTTTTATAATTTAATAATTTTTCATTGTTGGATGTAGTTTCACATTTAAATTTTATATACACAGATGATAATCGTTGGATATTTTTTACTTCTTAAAGCCCCACTATTTGGTTTTGGAAACATGAATTAATGATAATTATTTTTTTTTAAATATTAGTTTTGAATTTTGTTAAATTTATTCCATATTTGGAATCCTAATTTTCAAATTCAGAAAATAGGTACCTTTTAATTTTTGGCAGTATGAATAGTAACTACGGTAATTAATATTATTTACAATGTAAAAAGGGATAATATAGTAAATAAGGGAACATAACAATATTATAATTAAATTAAGCTACCCAAACACAAGTAAAAATATTATTGGATGATATAATTCTGACCATGGTCATCATTGGGTTGATTGGAAGACACATGTGGATCCACCTCGGTGTTATAAAGACATGATATAAGAATTAATTTAAAGTAAAGTGAAATATAACATAAACATTTATCTTTAACTAAAACAACTTTATTATATATTTATATAACTGATATATCAGATTGAAAAAATCCATTATAAATATAAAAATATTTCCAACCACATTGTATTTTACTTAAAAATTTTAGACCTTAAATATATAAACATATATATGCCACAATGAAGATGTCGTGATTACCTAATTAATGAAATACACAAATAAATGATATTATAAATTTTTAAATAAATGTAATGTAAATGTTTTGATTCCATACGATAAATTTATTGATTATTTTGACATATTTTAGTTTTCTTTTATTCCATAGGTTCAAAGGAGTAATGTTTTTATTCTTTTAACAAAAAACAATTACAAAATAGTTTCAAAATTGACATTAATTGGTTTTAAAAAAATATACTATTTTATTAAATGATATAATGGACATAATAATAAATTATTATGAAAAATAACATAAATAATGTTATAAATGACATTACTGACCCATTTTGGTGTCACTTGTGATTTTATAGTATCTATAATAGCTATATATTTTAAAAATAAATGAATACATGGTAAGAGATAATGTTTTTAACTAAGGGATAATGTTAAAAGATAAGGTAAATTTTTGTGACATAAACTTTTCTAAAACAATTTTGATGATAGTTTTTTACCCATTATAAAATCTGACTCTCTATATTACACTTTCAACCTATTATAATTCTAAAACAAATTTATAGTAAATTAATTTTTCAAGACTTTCCTAAAGTTCTATGCATCCCTCATATAAACGACCTCCACTTCAACCCACATATTCACACATATAATGCCCCTTGTATGATCCTATTTCTGATAAAATATTCTCTCAACATCCTTCAATTACTCATTTAATCCTTAACTTTGGATGAAGGCAACACATGATATCCATTTTAATAAAATTAAAAATAGGTACCATTTAAGAGGTAGCGTCTTCTTTAAAGTTCCCTTCCTTTATTTTCTTTTTTCGCCTCCAATTAACATCTAAATATATGATTACATAATAAAACTAGTTTCATCAATATACTAGGATGTACATATAATAATTATTCAAACATCACTTACACACACCTCCATGTAATTGATACTGACATATTGTTTCAGTGTATGGTAAAATACTGCCTCACGAAATGATGATTGCTCAATTTATTACCAGCAACTAACATGGTGGCCAATATGATGGAGATTTATTCAAATATTATATACATTATATTAATTTATTCTCTATTATTATGTAGTTTTTGTTCACATCATACATTTTTTCATTCCATATTTGTGTAAATACGATAATTGTTTTTGAGATATGTGGACTACCACCCAATAAAAATGATACGAATTGTTCTTTCAATATTTGATGAATATAAAGGATGATGTAATTTAACATATGTAACATATATAACATTGATATTATAATGTAATTATTATATACCAATTAATCATTTAGTCATCCTTTATTCATTATGACAACAAAATGAAAGTAGCGTCCAAGCGTACGTACTACCTAAAGTCTATAAACGGTGCATTTCATTTCATATCTACAAATGTAATAGACTAGTATAAAAACATAAATACTATATATATATGATATTTAAATAATGAATAATATTTTTTAGATAATATACTTATGAAAACATGGATAATTAGAATCAAAACAAGTTCATTTTTGGATCAAGTACAGAATATCGTCAAAACATCTGATATGACCTTAAAAAGTTAGGTAATATTTATAAAATGTTAATGAGTGATATAAATGTAATAATAGATATGGAAATTTTTATTATGATATTATAAATTAACAGAATTTTAACATTCTAGAACATAACGACTTTACGTGATGAGTCAGGCTCAATGTATGTGAACTTCTCATCCTAATATCCATTATTTGGGTTAATATTCTACTTCATGATAATGGAATTCTATGAATATGAGAGAAATAAATTTTTATATATGATATTTTATTTATATATTAATTATGTTTAATTATATTTAATACAAGTAATCGATTTGTTTATTTAAAAAAATGTTCTTTTAAGGGAATTTCAAAAATCAATTTCTACTCATTTGGTTTGACGCATACTTCGTTGATTATATTGTTCCATCATTATCTGTGAAATCACTATTTATTTATATATTTTTTAATTTACACTTCATTTTTTGTGTATAAAATATTTATACAACTTATCAACCAATTTTTTTTAATTTTTGTATCATTTATAAGAATTTTTTTTGGGAAATCATAACACAATCACATTACATTGAGTAAAAAATCCATGTCATTAGTATTTTTCAAATGATATTTGTGAATGAAAAATAATTTTTTTGCAATAAATATCCTCTTATTTTGGGATTATTTGTATTTTCACACATAATTATGTGATTTATTTGTACTTAATCAAATGACCTGATCTTCTTAAGAGATTTCATATCAATTTACATTCTATTGTGACTTATTTGACTTCAATTCACTGATTCACTTTTATATGGTACATATAATGTACATTGAAATATTATATCATTAATATATTTATTTTAATGATATTATATATTTTTATTAATTTTTTTCTTTATTTAGTTTTATTCATGTATTTTCCCATGTGTAAAGAGACTCTTTAACTAAAAAATAATTTTAATTTTTTTTATGATTTATTCTTCTATGTAGTTATTATTAATGCCAGTGTTTTCAAAATGTTTTAATGGTTTTATTTATATGGGCATTATAATTTTAAATTGATAATTCTATTTAAATTTTCAATGTGTTTTGGGATAGTTTGATTAAAAAATAATCATTTCAATTTTTTTTATGTGCCTTTAAAATTGGATTGATTATGTCATTATCTTGAAATGATATATTGGTAATGAAAATATGGAAATGATATTTTTCTATTAAGATGGTTTTATGTTTTAGGATTACGGTATGGTTATTGGGCATTGTTTATTAATATGGGTGGTTTCATGATAAACAAAGGGTCTATGAGCACGTGATTTCTCTCTAATGTATTAGGTAACATGAAGGAGGTAAATATTAAGTTTTCTCTAAATAAATTTAAGGAATATATTGTTATGGGTATTCCAAATGTAACCATGGTGGATAATCCCTTTGTAAATTTATAATCTATAATTTAAGTATATTATGGATTCCACAAGTTACCTGTATGATTAATTATTACTATGAGTTATTGATAATTCCTAGGATTTCATGAGTTATGTAAAATAGATTATGTTTTATGAGTGAAAATTACGATTTCATTGGTTTGAATGTACTCATGGACTAATGTTTTCATTCCTTTTTTTATATCTTATACTGAGTGTTTATGCTCATCCCATGTTTTTTAATTTTTATTAGTGTGTATATGGAAGTGTGAGAGAAATGAATAATTCAATGATATTTGTATCAAGAAAATAATTATTTTTTAATTTAAAGATATTTATTATTGTGTAATTTATTGGTTAGAGTAGAATTGTGAACATTATAATAATCATGTTGTTCTGAGTAATTTGTCACATAATTATCAACATCTATAAACCTAAACAGATCATTGAAGTGAATTAAAGACGAATTATTCACATAAATAATGATTATGTAATGTTTAAGGATGAGGTATTATATAAACACAATAGAATATTAACCTGGAAATCATGTAGAATAGAGGTATTCATTGATCCATTATTTTCATTTCATTGTGAATTTTTTACCGATAAACATTCTACATATGATGGGTTATCACATTACATTTGAGTTTATCATTTTATAGAACCAAATAAACACAATTCAATATTATGTTAAAAAATATAAATAGCCCATAATTACATCAGCAATAGTGACTTCTAAAAATGCAAGGGGTAGATATACCATCATAGAATCGTATTTATCATTATTATATCAAAACTAAGCACATATTAAATTTTCTCCTCCATTAATAATTATTTTCAAAGAATTTAAAATATCTAATAAATAACATTCCTTGTTATAACTGAAAACATTCATTCAAATATAAAAAAATGCTACATTTGTAAAATTCCGATAAAATTCATAATTTTATTATCCAAAAATATGTTTTATTAAAATACACAAACAAAAAACTACATATTGAAAAATAAAATATCAATAATAATTATATTTCTTATGTATTAATATAATAAGATTGATCCGGATCCCTTGTGTCATTTAGATGTATATTACTATGATGCTTTGAGAAATCAGTATTGTAGATCCCCTTATCCTTCCAATGGATGTATTGAACATTGTTAGATTATTTCATTAGATTACTATAATGAAATGGTGTCCTTTTCTTCCACACAGGAAGAAATTTTACATTATTTTTATGCATCTACCAAAGTGTTTCCTTCTACAAGTATCATAATTTTAAAAAATACTTCATTTCTTTATTCCCTTTTTCTACATTTTTTAGACGACTCCATCATCTCTTTCATCCCTCTGAATCCATATGAAATAGAATATTATATAATTTTTTCTATTGTATATGATAATATATCTTGATTTGATGATAAATTTTTAGAGATAATTTTCCATATATGAATTTCATAATCATATTAATGAAATCGTTTATCTAGTTTTTTGTTCAATGTACCTAGTCCCCAATATGCATTTCTAACGTTGTAATTTTTTTTAAATGTTGAGAAAAAAATTCTTCTATTTTATTTATTTGGAACAAAATTTGACATTCCATATCATATCATTGCTCATGGGGAAAATAAATATTTTAGGAAGAGAACCATGAAATCATTCAAAAACATGAACTCTATTCATTTCTCACTATTTCTATTTCATATTATTGACCCATATTGATCTAAATATTCAGATAAGTGATAAACATCAACGAAAGCTTTCTCCATTTCACTACACCATAGAGTGATATATATCTTATATAGGGAACTTATAAATTTTTCATATGAATGTTGGCTTGTATTATCTTTGAATGACAATGATTTTTGATGTGTGAGGTGGTATAACATAATTACACTATATGGTGGATCAATATGATTCTCTTTAATGGAATGTTTAGTTCTGATAAACATATTTAACATCCCTAATATGGTTTTTATTTGATCAGTTCTATCTTCAACTCCATCTCTATCATCATTATAATTCTTCGGAGGACAATCCCAACACGATTGCATGTGTTGATATAGTTAAAATTTCATATTATAGTTTCCATTTATAATAGTTTTAATTCACGGGATTAGATAATTTTTTTATGAAACATAATTTTTAATCCCAAAATTAGGGAAATAATTAACATATATGAAAAAAAATTATACATAGATTATATCTGAATCATAAAAATTGTATTTGGGATATATTTATTTTCAAATTCATCTTTACAGGGTTTAATAAAAATGGAATGTACCATAATCATACACCTCCATAGTTTCAAAGGTGGTGTGGATTGAGTCATTTTTTTCAACAGGTGAGTTTTGAGTAAATCCCATTTATCTTATTTTAGAGTTATTTCTACTATATATGTCCATGATAGAAGAATTTCAACTTGTAATATTGATAAAGAGTGTATTTTCTATAAAAAACACCTTATTTATTCATTAATAAAACATTAAGAGCTTTATATTTATATATAAGAAAATTTAATCATAGTATTATTCTTCCTAATATATCTTTTATGGAATCTAATTTCCTAGCTTCCAACAAAACATCCTCAATTATGAAATGAAACTATCACAACCCCACAAGCTCTAAGTTGATTGTTACTTTATTACTTTTATATAATATTAAAAGAATTGTATCCTAAATTAACGAATCATTCAATATTAATTATAATCTATATACATACATTAAATTATTATTTTAATTGAATACAATGAATAAACAACAAATTTTAATTGATAATGTCATAATTAAGAATAGTGTATCATTGTATATTAGTAACGAATCAGTTCAAGGTATACTTTGGAAAATAAAACATAAAATGTGGAAACCACATTTTCATAATATGGCCATGAATAAATTTGAATTTATGAATAAATATTAAATAAATAGTTCTATAATTTAGACAACGAAAACACATTCAAATTTAAAAATAACATTTGAATAATTTAGTAGTAATAAATGCTGATAAAATATTTCCGTGTAAATAAGCATAAAATCCTGAAAACCAAATGAATTATATTAAAACAATTAAAATAATAACATTGAATATTAATCACTAAATTCATGATGATGCAATACATAATATAAAACATCTAAAACATATCATCTGGGGCTAGTAGAAATAAATAAAGATAACTATGTAAAGCCTCTAAAAAAACATAATATTTTTTTTCTCATGAGATCTATTGATGAATCGAGGGGATATAGTGGTCCATACTAATCACTTACTTTATCCGATTAATTGAATATTTTACGGTGTAAAACATAATTAACATAATTATTTATTTTAGAAAAACAACATTTTAAATGATAATACATACCCAAATAAATAATAATAATCGTATAACATCTAGATGAAAATTTAGAATTGTAATAAAATTGTACTCCCCCAAAATAAATGATCATTAAACTTCCTAATTAATAATAATGGTGATATTAATAAAACATATCCACACTGAATCAGAAGAATAATTTGGGGTATACATCAGTTGTGAATAGAAATACCATGAATTGATCAATTATTTTTTGGAAAAATAAATTTTTCAGTTCAAAAATAAAAATATAAATCAAGAAAAATGAGAATTAAAAAACATTAATTGGTTGTGATGGTGGAAAATTACATTTTTGTCATACATAGTAATATAAATAATCATTTCATGCATTTGTTAAAATCCAAACATAATTTTTTGAAATCGATATCAGTTTTAAATTAAATATATTTTAAAATGTACAAATTGTTCAAAATATATTTAAAAAATCATTTATAAAAACTAAAAAAAAATCAAATTAATTTTATAAAAAAATATGTGTTAAAGAAAAATTATCTTTTAATGTATTGAGAAATATTGTTATATTTTCTTGAGAACATTTTTAAAGTCATTTTAAATTCCAAATAGTAAAATTAATATATTTACTAGAAAAGGATAATTAATAAAAATAGAATATGGAATTTTTTTTAGTCGAAAATAAAATATATTTCCCTTATGTAATATGTTAACATAATCAATCTAGAATAATGATGATATTGTGAAATAAATCCTTTACCACTTTCGCAACTTCATAATCGTATGGTCGGTAACACCCTGAGATAATGTGATTTTTTTTGAAAAAAAAAATATTGACTCTATTATTTTTTAAATGAAATATCAAATGTATCATGAGTTTTATGAAGAACTATTATTGGATCATGATACATGAAGCATCGATTTATGACTCTGCTACAGTAAAACACTAGTGTTTCTCAAATTACAAATGACATGGTCATTTTTCAAAAATGATATATTATTAATAAATATATTTAAAAGTGACTATTATAAATTTTTCTTTAAAAATAGTGGTTTTAAAATCAATTAATTTTAGTCAATTATTTTTTTATTATTTTTACATAAATGAATCATTTTGAGATAAATATACATATTTTTTTAAAATTCATAATATTTTTCAAAAATATTATTCAATAAACAATGAATTTTATTAATTTTGTTGAAATTAATAAAATATTATTTACATATGTTATAATATTAATTAGATAAAATAAAAACCATTTTTTATTTCTTCATTCAAGAAATATCTTAGAGGGAATTTTTTTGAGCTTTAGGGAAATTTTCATTTTCTTATTAATAATGAAAAATAATGAATTTTAAATAAAAAAATAATTTTTGTTGATATTAATTTTAAATATAAATTTTAAATTGGTTTTTTTAGTGAATAAATATTTCTATTATAGTTTCATTGATAAAATTTAGGTGAGTTTATTCAATTTTATGTTGCATTCTGGTATATATTTTTTGAAAATTTGTAAAATTTTCTTTTGAAAATAGGGATCCTCATAATGTCAATGAGTTTACTTTTTAAATTACATATTAAAATAAATTGAATTGAATATTTGAAAAAAAAATCTATTTTTGGATCGAAATTTTTTTATTATATCCTATATTTTGAATTTAGTTTTATACAAAAATTATAATAACAAATTATTTACTATAGTTATTAATAATTTAGTTTACTATGGGGTTATTATAAAATGATAAGGGTTGAAATTACCTATAAATCTTTATAATATCTATATTGTGGATATATTCTGACCTTATGGTTCTTAAGTTTTAAATTTGAGTCATTTTGGACAATTTTTTATGTGAAAAACATTGGTACATTTTTTATATTAAAAACATTACGATTTTCCCAGTCACCTAACATATAAAATTTCATCACTAAACTCCCTTAATGACGCCATAAATCCATTTAGGTGTAGTAGATAAAATTAAAAAACAATTTATAAATTCCTTAATCCCATCAGAGAATATTTATTTGGGTCATAAATTCATTTTAGTAAGGATTTTGGTGAAAACATAAGGGGAATACCCAAGGAAGTTGTAATGTTCATCTATGTGATTTTTGTTTATTTATATGCATCTTAAGTTATTATTATATGATAAAATATGAACAACTAGTATATTAAATAATATTTTATGTTTTTTATGTCAATTACCAACAATCATTTCTATAACCATCAAATAGGTTGCAAAATAATCATTCTTTTGTACATTAGACTTCCGCCTTGCGAACCAATGACATTAGTTTTTTTATTTCCACCTCTAATGTATAGAAATAATGATGAATTTATAAAATTATATAAAATATTTCATATAATTTTATTTCTATAGTAATTGTATCACTCATATATTCATACTGACAAATATCGATGAATAAGATTAAGTCGTTCGTGCTTATAGAAGACCACCGCCTTACGAAACAATGTGATACATTAACGATTTTAATGGAAGGTAATAAATAGTAATTTCATTTTAATATTTTATATATATGAAAATAAAATGATTTTATAATTTTAATATAACATTTACCATGACTTATATCAATCAAATATGAAAATGGAAAGGATGTTCTTTCATATATACGGCCTAACATCTCCCTAAAAAGGAATATTAATTTTATATCATTTTTCAAGATAATATAAATAGAAATATTATGAAAATATAAATATTTATAAAATTGTGAATATTATTCATATTATTAATCAAAGATCAATTTCATAGTAACACAATACAAAATCAAAATATACATTAAGAAGATAGAAGTTATCTCTTGATACATGCTTTTAAAAAGGAATTGGTAATAAATATAAAATAAAAGGTCATAACTAAATAATATATGGCACGATATGTATACATATATATATATATTTGTTAATTTAATAGATTTACAATAAACTGATATTTATTATACAGTAGTTTTGAAAGTGTTAGAAAGAATTCAAGATGTCACTTAAGATATTTCTAGTTTCCTTTTTATATTTGAGTGACTTACAAAAATTCATGATTATATTTATTTGTGCTGTGAATATACATTCGATTTGGCATGATATACGATTTAAACACTTCATTTAATGATATTTTAAATTTAATATGACATTATTTTTTATTTTTTATTATGATTCATAATTTACCAAACCCGTAAGGGATTTCGATGTTTATTCTATTTTTCATTGAGACACATGCCATGTTCACTACATTATTATTTTTTATCATGTGTATAAATCAAATTTCTGTATGTTATAATGGTTATAAAAAAATTATAAGTATATACATACCCATTTAATGTCATATCTTTCATGGTTATTACATTAAAATGTAACTAATGAGGTAAATATTTTTGGTTACAATTTTATCTTATATAGCGATTATTTATAAGGATAACTCTATTGATAGAATCCTATGATTTAGCTACCATAAAACACTTGAGTTTTATTCCCAAAGTTAAATTCCTGACAATACATGAATTCAGTTCATGTTCTTCTCATTATGTAGTCAATAGTTCAAAAAGTATCTTTTTGTGAAAAATAATATTTTTTTCCAAAAACCTTATTTATTATTGAAATATGTTTTTAAAAATATTTTAAATTTTTTAAAATGATTTTGAAATTATATATTAAATAGTATTTTAACCATGATTTTATGGCTACAAAATTTCTTGACATTAATCTTTGTTTATTTTTTAAAAAATAATGATATTTGGATTTTCAAAAACTTTGAACAAAATTATTATGTATTACATGACCAAAATTTACAACATTCATGGAAATTATTTTTATTATGGATGCCTTAATAAATTTTCAAGGATAGTTTCACATAACTGGATTTCAAAATTTTTTTATTTATTATAATTACATTTTTATAATGGAATGATACTCTCATCAAGAAATTATTCTTCCCATCTTTAAAAATAATTCTCAGAATAAGATGACATACATTGATGTAACAATTTATTTTCTAGGAAAATTTTCATAGTATTTCAGTTTTATCTTTCATATAAAGGTTTATTGATTAAAATACATTTATAAATTGTTTTCTCTTCTATGGGATACATCATGGTAAACTTACTATGAATGCTTATTCTCATTCCATGTATTATGTGATCATGAATTGATTTTATGTGTAATATCTGGTAAATTTCATGTCAATTTACTTTAATGTATATGGAATCATACAGGGACCATACACTATGACGACATGATATTATGAGGCCTCAAGAGCCCTCAATGGAATATGAACTTTTTTATGTAACCATAATTAAAGGTACGAGCATGTTTTTCTATCGTATGAACTAGTTCTCAGATCAAAAATATAAGGGAACTGTTGAATTTAGAACACTGACATTGGCTTTAAAAATAATATAATTTTCATGATAAGTGTCAAATAGAAAATGTTAATTTTCGAACTTTTCTAAAAATAATAAAATAAATTTAAAAGGTTATACTATTTTCATTTCTTATCCTTTGAGTACTGGAAGGCGACGTTGTGGTGCATCAACAAGGCACATTGATGAGCATCATTAATGTATCATTAACTAGAAAAAATAATGGCAAGTTAATTATGCATAATAGCGATGCTATTTCATAAATTACACAACATAACAATGTGATGTCGCAGCATAATAGAAACAATGTGCTGCGTTTTCCTTTTTTGGATGTCAAATTAGTGGAAAGTGTAATTAAACTGCGTGTATTATATGATGAACCTCCAACAAACTACATCCCCAACAAAGAATTAAAAATACTGACAGACATCAACCATCTTTGATACACCTCGATGAACGTATTCGGAAGTAATGAACAAAGTTGATGTCTTGAAACCTCGAGGAAATAATATATCGGTAATGAATGTCAATGAGGTAGGAGTATAATTTTATCTCTCCAATCACTGTTATAATATTATAAATGATGAACTTATATCATCCCAAAAATAGGATTATCCACAAATCATGTGTTTATGTTAGATGGTGACTTTTCTTGTTTGAGTAATTATCTAGAATTTTTTTATCTATGTTTTGATTGAACCATAATCCCTGAGCATCCCCATGATTATAATCCTCTAACATGGGGGGAATTTTCCGACCCGAACAAGGCCCTAACCCCTCCTCTTGTGAGCTCGTTTTGAACAGATTGTCCAAAATGACGGTAATGTGGGTTTGAGTCCTTTGCGGTGAAGTGGTTTCTCATAGGCTGTAAGTGCAGTCAACAAAAAGAATAGACACTAGAGCACATCCACTGATCCACCGAAGAATCTACTAGCATGTTGGATGGAATGACAACATGATGTCAGCCCTTCCACTGGTCATTCCACTGGCAGAATAGAGTAGCACACCCATCGACGCATCCCGGTTTCATGATGCGGCAGACAACTGGTTGCGGGAGTGGAAGGATAACCTCCAACTGGCATCATGAGGATGCATGGACCATGTTAGGGCCTGTCGGGTGGCCCAAGTGCATGACGACTGTGGGAATGGCGAGATGCGATTGGCCGACTATGACTAGAAGAGCCTTGCACATTTTTCAGTCTGGCGTGAAGCCGAACGCGATCTATAGACCACGGTTGGAGGATCCTCTTGCATCCACGGGTCCGACGAGAAGCTAGATGCGCCCGAATTCCACGTCCTAGGAGGACCCCACTAGCCACCCATGCGGCATGTATTCATGATGGTAGTTTGTGCCATTTTCAAGCAAGCTGTACCCCCAGCCACTAAGCCGGACTCGAACCCAGCGGGCCAGACATACATCGGTATGTTTGACCTGGTCCCTTTAGTCCAAGCGAGGTCCAGTGAGGGCCATTGGGCCTAGCCCACTGGCCAGTTTGGAATAAACTAACCCAGACCTGAACCAGTTCAGGTCGAGTTGGATGAATTAAATCGTGGTATGTGGGACCCCCTGGCTAGGTTGCTCATGTTGGTTTGACTAGTTCATACTGATCCTAGACGCAACCAAACCCTGATAAGTAAATCACATAAATCTTGAAAACCAAGCATCCAAAAAACGGGTTGTTCATGGAGTTGATACACCCTTAGGGAGGAGTATCTTCTTTTAACTCTCTATGAAGATGTTCATTGATGTTTATATGAAAAGAATGGAAAGTGGAGTGGTTCACCCAGGAACGCTACGTACAGATCTCAAGGATGGCTAATACCTGAAGAATGCTGACAATCCAATCATTTTGACTAGATGAAATCCCACTGGGAAGCATCCTTGTGTTACCTAGTAGTCCTATGGTGGGGAACAACTATTTGGGACATGGAAGACCCACCATTCTCGACTAGAGGAGTACTCAATATTGACATGGTGGGAAGTTGCTCTGTTGGACCCACTATTCCTATGGTGGAGAGAAGCTCTGTGTGGCCTAGAATACAAACGGTGCTCATTAGTGATGAGTATGAATGAAGTCCATTGTTATTGGTAAGTGGATTCTCTGGGACCTAGTAATACCACTATACACGATACAAGAGAATTTATCTAATAGATGAGGTGTTCGATGATGTGCCTGATGATTCTACAATCACTACCCTAAAAGCATACCTTCTGTGATATGTCATATACTTTATTCTTTATTTCGAGGAATGTGGTGTGGCATTTCAGTTTTTTGATTTCCCTAATAGGTATCACATTACTCACCCCTACAGGTGCTATGCTCATTCGTTTCATGTCCTATGTAAGAGTTTTGTGTATTTATAAGGACTTTATAGGAATGGGACCCTGAGGTGTTTATGGAGACATGATCGACAGAATATATGATAGTGTATATGGTGGTTTAGACCAAGAGAGACATTGTAGAAATAGGCGGACACGACATACTACTTTGACTTCAAGTATCTACACTAATCTTACAATCATGTGGGGTTTTTGTGGATTTCCCTTAGATTTCTTTTTATACTTTTCAGTTTTCATTTCTTTTATTGGGTTTGAATTCTGGCCCTTGTTTATTAGTTTTTCCATACAACACATTATTTTATTGACTCTTTTTTTAATTTTATGTGTTTGGGACATGGTAGGGCATGACTATGCATACACGTACTCAATAAAATGACTCTGACTTGCATGTTAACTTCTTTGACACTAGTCGCTAGCCCATTTCCTTCGGGAGGTAGGTAGGGGTAGTCATGAAACGAGCCCTGATGGTGGTTTATGAAAAATAGGTACCAAAAGGTGGTCGGTTGTACCACAAATATCGAGAGTCCAGATTTTGTTTGCGGGAATCAATGTGAATGGTTTCGAGTCTGAATTCCAGATTTGGGTAGGCCAATGTTGGTGTGGTGAACAGTGTATCTAAAAAATGACCTTGATTTATAATTTTAAGCTATATAGATGAAAAAATTGGTTTCATAACTATCGTGTTATTTTATTTTGAATAAAATTCATATCACTAGGTATAATCATCTGACTGTAGTACATCATGATATTTCTCATGAAGCCTCCATGTGGACGAATTGCCAGGATTCCGATACGAGGTCATGAGGAAAACTCACCCAGCAATGAGGCATCCGTTTAAGGAACTGTTCTAGTGATGTCCCTGCCGGGTGGTACGCCAGTGCTACAACCCCATGATGGTATGATTTGACTGCCGGTGGTTCTGATATAGGACCTACATAGACTCAGTGCACTATATGTGTTTTAGAGATAGATACCTCCATGGTTCAGAGCAGTCACAGATTCTCAGGTCATTGAGTACTAGATGGAGGCAGTGAAGTGTGTCTTCTGCATAGAGAGGACACCACCTGACCAGATGGACATCATAGCAGTGAGACATCTATAGGGCTCAATTGCGAGATGATAGAGCTTGACCAACCACAAGAATGATGAGGCGACCCTCACATGGGTTGACAACGATCAGATATTCCTATAATAGGTTTTTCTATTAACATTGTGCTCTTTCTGCATTTAGGAGTTCCTTCACATATATAAGGGTATCATGATACTAGTTGAGTACTCTGTGAGGTTCACTAATCTATCTCACTACTCAAATGATATGGTGAGAGGCACTTTCTTCAGGTTCGAAGCCTTTGATCTAGGAATCAGGAAAGAGTTCAGGGTGTCAGTATTGTCTCATATCACCCCTACTCAGGTTGGGTAGCTATAGAGAGCCCTTCATGTAGAGAGATTCATGATGGTGCAGACACTCGCAGGTATAGCTACCAATATATTCCATGGAGTGGAGTCACCCATATGTAGTAGAAAACAAACATGAAGGCCCAAGTAGGATAGTTCATTCAGTGGAAGACCCCACAAATCTGGGTCAGTTGTGCAGGGCTCATAATATATAAAGAGTAATTAGGGAGCCATTCAGTGCTTCACATGCAAGGGGCAATGAGACATGGATCAGGATTTCCTGACCTACCATACTGATTATTGACCAATGGTCAAGGGGCCACTGGGGTCGAGGTAGCAGTCTGATCAAGGAGGTATGTAGGGTTGATGAAGTGTTAGAGGAGTATCCGAGAAGCAGGTGGTGGGAGATGGTTTGAGGTGTTAAAACAACCACCACTAGGTGGTACAACATGACCTCAGGGAGTAGGCAGACATGGGTGAGAACATCTTCAGGAAGTTGATGTTTATGACCACGGTTCTACATAAATGTTCCAAGGTACAAAATGTGTCATCTTCACCATAGTTTTTGTTCCTATAGATACAGGTTCTAGTCACCCCTTCCATGGCATGACATTTTTGTATACATTGGAAATTCTGGTTGTGCTGTTTTCTCGATCCATATAGGTGGAGACTCTTGTAAGAGTGGATTTGATAATTTCACACTATATCTAGTAGTGTGTGATCACTCTAGGTGGTGAGAGATTCAGCTGGGTTATATTAGAAGCATCTTCGAGGCCTTACAACGTCAAATTGGGTAAGGGCTGGTTATCCACATTCGATGCCCATATCGATTTATTAGGTATACAATGTATTGTGTCCATGGAAATGGGTCCACGTTTTCCTTCACCTATGTGATGGATTATTTTTCCTCACATGATAGAATTTCTCCTTAGATGGTGCAACTGATTGCACACCAGTTGGATAGTCTAACCCTCAGTTCAGTGGATTAGAGGAGTCCAAGTATTCTTGTAGTGGTGGATGAGTACTATGATATTTTCTGTAAATATGTTCTGGGATTACCTCTTTGTTTAGAGGAATAATTTTACATCAACAAGTACCCTAAGATGTCACTAATATCTACACCCATATATTGGATGGCTCTCGTAGAGTTTCACAATATAAAAATACAAATTTATGAATTATAGGATAAGTGGTTCGTATGGTCCAACATTTCACCACGGGCATCCCCAATTCTTTTTTCCAAGAAGGTAGACTAATCTTTGAGGTTATGCATGAAATTCCAGAACCTATAATCGGTGACTTTGAAGAATAAGAATCCACATCCAAGAATTATTTATTTCCTTGACTTTTTCAAATTTGGGGGAAGTGGTTCTCAAAGATAGACCTCAGACCAGGATACCACCAGCTTTGGGTATAAGATAATATTATATAGAAGACCTCCTTTAGGTGCTGGTATTACCACTATGAGTTCGTAGTGATTTTTTTTGTTTATCCAATGCCACATCATTGTTCACAGGCCTCATTAATATGATTATCTATCCTTACCTTGAGTGGTTCTTCATGTTCATTTTCAATGAAATCATGGTGTACTTAGATTCATAGAATGAACCGTCTACACACATTTTGATAGTCCTAGATACACTGTGAGAGATCCAGCCTTATGGTTAGCTCTCTAAGTTTCAGTTATTGATTCAAGAAGTATATTTTCTGGGAAACATCATCTCAAAGGATGGTGTTTCAGTAAATCTTGTGAAGATACATGTATTTCTTTCTTGGTAGCCACCTAGAAATGTGAAAGAGTTGTGGAGATTCTTGGGGTTAGATTAGTACTATCAGAGGTTTGAGAACAACTTTTATGGTATAGGAGGATACATATTAGCTTTGATAAGGAAGGGAAAACCCGTCATGTTGATGGATAAATGTCATCATAGTTTTCAAGAGCTGAGAGAAAGAAAGACTAGTTCCCCTATATTGAGAATACTAGAGGATGGAGTTTGGAATGTAGTTTACTATGACTTATTAGCGATCGAACATGGTTATTCCATGACTTAGAAGCGAATAGAGATTGCCTACATCTCACCCCATTTGAGGCAACACGAGTATTACTATTCCACCCATTACATAGAGTTAGCAGTAGTGGTCTTTACGTTGAAGATGTGGTCACACTACTTGATGGGTGAATTGTTTGCATTTTACTTCGACCACAAGAGTCTTTGGTATATCTTATTCAAGAAGAAACTGAACTATAGACTATGGTAATGGATATTGTTACTCTATGATAATGAATTTAAGATAGTCTAAACTCCTGGGAAGGGGAATTCAGTGGCAAACACACTCAGTAGGAAAAAAGGTTTGCAACTACTATGTGAGGTGACAGAGCAGTTAGCCGTGATGGAGATATCCTTTAAGGATGATGGTAGAGATATTTAACTTATGATTATGACTATTTCTCTCCCCCCCCTAATATATTGAGTTAGAGAGAAACATCGAGTGGATGTTTACTACGAGTCCTGACTTGCCCAGTTATCCTCAATATGGGCTCCTGATGGATTTTCGATATGTGGGGAGTACGTCATCTTTTTCAGAGGGCACACTGGAGTTCCACTGACGTTGCTATTAGAAGTGTTGAGGGAGTTCCATTCATTCTATTTGGTGGTACATCAAGGAGTGAGGAAGTTATACCATGTACTACAATGTTAGTACTTCTGGAGATGGATGAACAATGCAGCGGCTGAGTACATTTCATGATACCTCACTTGTTAGCAAGGGAAGGCTGAGCATTAGGTTCTAACATGCTTGTCCCAGCCACTCGAGGTTCCTGAGTATTAATGGGTGGTATCTTGGTAGTCTTTATGATGTTGTTACCATGTACATCCCGGGCCATGACTCAATCAAGGTGATCATTAAACAACTCACCATGTCAGCACACTTCCTACCCATCTGTGAGAAGGGAAATTTAGAGGGCATGGGAGACCTCTACATCCAGGAGATAGTGCGACATCATAGGGTTCCTGTGATGATAATATCATATCGTGACACTTGCATACCAACCTGGTTGTGTAGGGGATTATAGGAGGCATTCGGGACAATGGTGTGCAATATCACAACTTGTCATCCCCATAAGGGTGGTCAGACACAAAAGAATATATAGACCTTGGAGGACATGAAAAATGATTGCGTCCATGATTTTGGTCACAGTAATGACGAACAACTAGCACTTTTAGAGTTTGCATACAACAATAGATATAATTCCACCATTAACATGGAACTGTTTGAGGAATTTTACAAGTGGCCTTGCAGGTCACCCATATATAGGACATACCCAGGGGAGTGAACACTCAGGGGTTAGGAGTTGGTATCAGCTATCACTGAGAAGGTGAAGATCATCCAGGAGCGAATGAGGACTACACATAGCCGGAAAAAAGTCTTATGAAAACAAGAGATATAGACCCTTGGCGTTTGAGGTGGTCGATCATTTGATTTTTAGGTATAGGCCCATTTATATATACATAGATTTGGCCAGGGTGGAAAGCTATATCTGACATTCATCAGACCATTTTAGAATTGGCGCAGACATGGTGAGGTGGTGTTCCTCCTTGCTCTTATCCCACATATCCACCGGGTTCATGATGTTTTTCTTCATGTCACAACTGAGGTGGTATGTGCATGATCCATCCCATGTCATAGACTAGGGTGAGATATAAATTGATGATGGGGAGACATTTTCCAAGTTCCCAGGGGATATTGATTATCTATAGTACCAGTTCCAACATGGGGGTAAATTTCTCTTGTTCGAGTTCGGTGGTAGCACAGGAATCTCCCCGGTAGAACATCGGAGGGGGAGGCACTAATTTGTTTTTAGAACCTCCATCAGTATGATTAGTATTTATTTTGGATTTTGGTGATTTAATGGAGTAATTTGAGTTGAATTTAATGACTTGGAAATACCAAATAATTTTTTTTTTCAAATTATATGGATATATTCCAAAACCAAAGGTTTTGACTACACCAGATTCTGAGGCCTCGTGATCCTAGAACGAATGTTTGAACTTTTATTATGTACGCTTATGTAAACATATTAGTGGGGTTTTCTAACATTTGAAGAAGTTCTCAGATCGAAAATCCAAGGGAAGCATTTATGTAAAACCACCAAAATTCATATAGAAAAGAAATAAATTCTTCTGGTAAGGGCCGAATAGAAATATTAATTATAGGTCTTGTTGAAAAATAATAAAAAATAATAAAAAGATATTTTATTTAATTACCTCATTTGTTGAGAAGCTAATGACGTTGATGCATTTTAGTGATGAGGTGCACTGATGATTTTAATCAATGGCTCATTAACTCATAGTGTAATGAAATTTTAATTATGTATATCATCACATAATTTTATAAATGAACAGTTTAATGATACGATGTTGAATCATAATAGAAATTCTGGGAAGTTATTTTCTTTTATTATGGATTGCACGTTGGTGTAACATGGAATTAAACTATGAGGATTCACTGATGAGGCCCCAAAAACATCCTCTCCAATGAAGAATGACAATGGATAATGAACGTCAATCATATTTTAAGCATCGTAAAGAACAAAGTCAAAAGTGATGAATGACATCGACTTCTTGAAACCACGAGAATGTAACACTGCGACAACTTTTGTCAAAGTTATAACGGTTTAATTATTGCATGTTCATCCGCATTTTAATTCTAGAAATGATAAACAACGGTAAACCCATAAATAGGTTGATTCATTAAATGTACATTTATGCAAGATGGTGAATTTTATTTTCAGTGTTATTATATGAGATTAGTTTGCCTCTGGTTTGATTGAGCCACAATCCCGGACCATCACCATTATTATAATCTTCTATTGAGGAGGGTTTTGGATGACATGAACAAGGCTTGAGACCTTCATCTTATGTTCTTCATGTGAATAGATTGTTTGATTCAACAGAATGGCGGGTTTGATACATTCACGGTGAAGTGGATCCCCTCAGAGGTCAAAGGCGTAGGATGATTGAAGAACGAACCACTAGAGCTCATCTATGGCCCCACAGAAGAATATGCCAGTGCACTATTTCCCTTTAGTGGCACTTGGTGGTACAAAATTCCAGGACAACAGGACTTTGAGCAGTTTTAGTGGAGCATCCTGGAAAATCGTCTGTAGTGGTAGAAGGAATGGTGCCAACTGAAGCTTCATGGAGGGTTGTCCCATGTTTGGGCCTCCCTGGTGGGTGGTGAGCTTCAGTCGGTGGACAGCAGATGAAGGATCCTTGCACTTCCACAGTGCTGGAAAGAAGAGGAATGCTGCTGGAAACCACATCTTAGGAACACCCAACTATCCTTCCACATAGTATGTCATCGGGATGGGGGTTGCGCCCCTACCAGTACGCCCCCACCCCTAGAAACTGGGTCGGGACGATCCCACGCCTTGCAGGCTGGACCGACACTGGTTGGCCAGTCTCATACCCATCGGGCCCGACCCACACAAGTAGTCAAGATGTGCCTCTAGTGGGCCTGACCCCCGCAAGAATTCCAGACTCACACCATTCATGAAAGTCCTTCACTCTTCGGGCCAAGATGGAACAGAGTAGGTCTCCATGCGACTCAACGAGCTGGACCATCAGCCCAACCAGGTCAGGTCCATCATGTACAATTGGGCCTAACCAACATGCTAGTCCATACTGGACTAACCCAGACATGAACCAAGTTGGAGAGAGTCAGTCTAATTAAATCAGGTTTTATGAAATGCCCGGGCTGGGTTGGTCCATTCGGTCTGACCGGGTCAAACCAGACCCAAACGTAACTAACCCATGTTTACAAAAACACACATATCATGCAAACGAGCTTTCTATTGATGAGCCTTTTCTGGTGATGGGACCCTCTCAACAAGGTGGATATTTTGGAATTCTATACTGTACTATTAATGGGTGTTGAATGGAAAATAATATCTTTTGTATAGGTTCTCCCAAGTGTGTTATGTACGGATACCCACAGTTTTTTGAGACCTAGAGACTACTGACTATCGACAATGTTTAACTCAATGACATCCTAGTGGCAAGAGGATATGTGTGGCCCAGAATACCTATTGTGGGGACCGACTCTATGTGACCCATCAGACCCATGGTACTCGATATGAGAAGTACCACAACATGGCTAAGGTGGGAAGTAGCTGTGTGTGACCATGTAATCCCTATAAAGGGAGAGACTATGTGTAACCCAGCATACCCAAAGTACTCATATGGAATGAGTACCATAAATATCCAAGGTTAGGGGGGATTCTTTGTAACCTAAAATGTCCAATATACTTGATAGATGAGATGTTCTCCAGTAGTCGATGACTTCGATGATGTGACTGATGTTTCTAATATTACTACCCTAAATTTATTTTTGGTGTGAGATTTCATGTTTTTCATCATTTATTATTGGATTTTTGTGTCATATTTCCTTTTTATATTGGGGTCCCTACTGAGTATTGTGTAACTCACTGTTGCAAAGGCTCCACCTACTCATGTCATGTCTCGTGCTAGAGATTGGTGTTTCAATAAATACTTTGGTAGACTGGGACCTAGAGGTTCTTAGTGATACAAGACCAAATAATGCTATGATGGTGAACATGGTAGCATAGGACTAGGTGGGTCCTAGTTGGACTTGGTGCACAAGAAATACTACATTATCTTCTAGAAGCTACACTACTCATAGAATCATGTGGTGTTTTCAATGATTGGACATTAGATTTCCATTAGTACTTTAATGTTTTCTTTTTTTGTTGGGATTGTATTCTGGACCACATTTATTAGTTTTATAAGTATTCATCTTTGTTTTAGTGATATTTGTTTTTTATTAGTGTGTTGGACTTCGTGTGGCATGTCTGTGTGTACAGATACTCCAGAAAATGCCTCCCACATACATGTTGATGCCTTCGGTGCAAGTCACCTTCCCCCGGCCTTCGAGATGTGGGATTGAGGTAGTCACAACACGAGCCTCGGGGGATAGGTCATGACACAATTAATAAGAAACCTGTCTCATTCTCATAGGTTATGATATATTGAAAATGATATGAAACCCATTTAATTTCATGGGTTATGATATGTTGACTGTATTATGTAGTCAAGGAACAATGATGAAAGATTTTTATTATGTGATTAGAGGGAACTATATCTCCCTCATTTTCCCATGGAATGATTCTGAGCTCTTCGTTTTTTGTGATTCATTTTCCAATGTTATAAGGAAATTTTTTCGTGTATGAGTACTGAAGCGGATGATATACATTGGATAAATTTAATATAATTCATGAATGAATAATATTTCAATAAATTTTTTTAATATAATTAAACTACTATGGTCTATATGTGTCTATTTTTGTAGTTTAATGATTATTGATCAAAAATTATGTAATATCTATGTATGGGAAGAATGGGTTCCTATAGAAATAAAATGGTAAATATTATAGATAATATTTAGAAACTATGAGGAGATAAATTTAGTCTTATCTGTAGGAATAATTACAAATAAATGTCTAGTGGATTATCTATGTATTTGATAGATGAAGTTTCATTACATTGGAAAATTTATGGATTTTTCATAAAAGATTGAAAATGTGGATTACAAATAATTATATCCCTATGTGGAAACAATATATGGGCATGTATTGTTAATATAGTTACCTATGGGTAATTACCTAGAAATATGCTCATTGATTTGGACTCAATAATCACCTAGTCTATGAAAATACACCATATTGCAGTCATAGTTTGACACTCTACAATGATATGATTTGGAAAAACATATACACGATATGAACCATCATGATGGCTTTAAAAAGATAATAATCACTGATCACATAAGCTAAGAGTAATGTTTCATTTATTTAATGTAATGTTTCATTATTTTCACATTATGTAAGTGAATCTTTGTGATCATGTGGTTTTCCACTATGATTAGTTTTTTTCACACTCTGCATTTTTTATAGAAAATGTAAAAAACTAAAAGGAACGATTTTAAGGCTAAGTAAGATAGATAATAAAATTATTTCCCTCCAATGCATACAAATTATATTGTTGATTAAATTAAAAATATAGTTTCTACTTCCAATAAAAACGTTCATATATAAATCATGATGTACTTCAAAATAAAAAAAGTATGGAACAACAATATGTTGAGTCCATCATGAGACACCATATACCTTATTTTAGTTGGTCTTATGATCAACTAGTTATTGAATAATGTATCAGAATAACTAGATTTATTATTCCCATTATTGAGTACTCAGAACATGATAAGGTCATTTTGGAATTCTATCATTTTGAAGGTGAAGTAGTACAATGGTAGTGTTTTTTAAGAACATGAGGTAATATGATGAAATTAAATCCATGTAATATGTTGTGTTTAATAAAATATTTTTAATTCTTATTTTCCTCATATAATTTTTTAGATGATGGAGAAGGAGTTCTGTGTGATAAATAAATGATAATGACTCTTTTTGTACCTATGAATTATTTTATAAAAGAAATAATATATATTCTTCTATTATTATCATCCAACCAAAATTTAAGTTTAATCGTTTATTATTTTCATAAAATAAAATATCCAAATCTAATTAGACATGATAGAATTTATTAACGATGATGATATTTTTTGTTGTATAATTAAGGTTGGGATGGATGGTGAAGTTATGTATCAATATCATGGATTTAATAGGAAGAGAAAAATATAATTTAATTGAAAATATAATAAGAATGAAGAAAAAATTGAGTGTTCCTTTATGTTAAATATGTGGGATGAAGAATGGAGTATATTGTTTTAAAGAGAAAAATTAATGTTTTAATTTTGGATAGAAAGGTCATTGTTCGACATAATGAAAAAATTATTGGAAGAAATTATCTAAAGGTGAAAAATATCAATATATTAGACCTCACACAATTCTGAGAATCCTTTTTACAGATATTGGTTTTTATTATTACAAGTTTCCAAATCAAATGATTAATAAAATGGCCACTTCCTAGAGACTCTAAAGACAATTTAATTAGGGAGTGTTTATGTGGTCATGATAGTTGATGTGAATCATGATATTTAGGTATTACTAATTATCACCTTTAGAGTTTGGAATTAATTTTTTTTAACAAATGAATCCCATGAAAATACCACTACACAAAAATTAAAATTATTTAATGTGATTAACCCTCTATCTATGAATTCTGGAATATTGAAATAACATTTTATATTATATCTGTACAATGTCGAACACGATCTATTAATAGAAATATTTATTATTATCTATGATATTATTTATAGAACAAATGATGAATTTTCTGATGCAATAATATATGTCTCAAAATAAAATTAACTTAAGAGTAGTGGATACCATCATGAATTAATTATTTTAAGCTTCATCATTATTAAAATTTCATTTCAATCCATTTAAGGATTTAGGTGTACATAGTTTATCATGATTATATCTATTTTAAGAGATATTAATCAAAATTAATACACCGTGTTTTATCTATAGTGAACTATTAATATGAATAGGAATACTTATACACATTAAGAATATGTGAGTAAATATATTGGAATCCTTTAGAGTTTATTATATCATTGATGTTGAGATAATTATGTATTTCTATTGATCATATTTTAAAGTCATCCCAATAAATTATTGTAGAGAAAATTTATTTTTGGTAACTCTTTAAAAATATAAATTATATAAGTGGTAATGTTGCAAGGATTACTATATTAAATTTTATTTTATCAAAATATAGTGTTTAATATGATTTATTTAGAAATTAATTTATGATGATACTAATACAGATTTGAGTTTCATCTTCATTAATTATCAGATTTTTTGTTTAAGAGTCTAATTGAATCCCTAAATGAAACATTATGATTTTTAATTATGTATTTCAGAGGTTTTATGGATTAACCCATTCATCAAGTTTAGTTTTCATACAATGATATCATTCACTTAAACATTCATAAAGATTGCTACGAACGCATTTAAGGAAGGATGTATAGAAATCCTATTTACTAGAATATAGTTCTAGAATTAAAGATATTAGGACTTGTGAAAGATGATGATATGAAATAAAAGATATGATCCATCAAAAAATATGTGTAAATTCTTCAATAATGAATGATATTTTATCTTTTTATATTTTAAAATATCAAGAATTTGAATTTGGAATGAATATAATTTTGTTAAATTATATGTGGAAGAAGTATGAGAAAATTAAGCCCTATGGACATCAATAACACAGAAATACATGATAGTAATGAGATAATAACTTGTCATCGTTGAGTTATAATGAATCTCAATTTGGATCATTATATGTCACATGTATCATTAAATATGCAGAACATAATTGACCAATCTTATAAACTAACCTCGGAGTTCATACAAGTGAAGAATGACATTCTATTGCAGGAAAAACCAATTGAGATTATAGTCCAAATATGGAATAATATAATATAAAATACCCCTTACTTAGTTATCATTTTAGGAAAAACCCAGCATTATTAAAAAGATACATGTGATCCTAATGATGAAATGAGTAATAATTATTCTTAGTTGTTTGTAAATAATTTATTTATTTGTTAGGAAAATTTTTTATTAATGGGGTAGAATGTAACACCCCAAGATTTTGAGATTTTTTTTCTAAAGAAAATACTATTTTATAAAAATTTTATTAAAAAAAATTTAATTTTTAGATTTTTTATGTGAAACAATACATAATTTTGTCATTACATGTAACACCATTTTATGATTTTGCTATAGGAAACAATGGATTGGCTTGAATTGAACTTGAAATTGAGATTTAATAAAGATATTATTTATCATTAATGTATATACTTTCATAATATTTAATATTTATTTTATTATATTATTTATTGGGTCTTAATATTTAAACTCTAACCAATTGGTAATTGATTTATATCTCACATTTATTTTTTTTGATACACCTGACACATTCAGCACATGTGTCAATTATGCTGTGTTTAAGATAACCAAGGTTATATTTTAATATTGTTATAATATAAATTACTTTTAATTAAATATAAATTTATATATATCCCTTTCATGGGAATTTTATTTCAAATTTACTAATTTGGAAAGGATTTTCGGTTACAATTTCATCATTTAAGTATATTGTTTATGATTATGTTTCCATTGAAAGAATTTTTGATCCATCTATAATGAAAAAACATAAATATTATTTTATTATAGTTATTTAATTATAATACATGATTTACCTTCATTTTTAATGTAATCAATTGTTCATAATTAGTGGTTTTTTGAATAATAATCTTTTTTTGTCGAAAAATATTTTTCTTCCATAACCATGTTTCAACAATTTTTTAAAAAAAAATATTTGATTCATTTTGTAAATTTATTAATTAAAAATAAATTTCCCATGTATTATTTTAGAAAATAATTTACAATTGTAATTATACAATATATTTAAATAATTACATTTTGGGTTTTATCGAAAATGTGATTTGAATAATTGTCTATAACAATAATGGAATACTTCAAATTCATAACGACTATCTCCATTAAATTTTCATTAATATATTTTATGGATTTTATTGAAATATATTGATTATTAAAATTTTTTATGTTTTCAAATGTTTTTTAAGGATAGAATATATTTTTCTCATGAATAGTTTCATATGAAATTTCAAAATCGCGCTCCATTTAATATGACATCATTTGATGTATCTTAGGATTCTATTTTGATATGAACCGAGTAGAAGACTATTATTCTATATATGAATTATTTATTATGAAAAAAAATTTATAAAACACATTTATATTACACAAGTTATACTTTGATAAAATATGTATGAAGAACAATTATTTATCCATGATTTATGCTATGATTAAAGTTTGAAATGATTATGAAACATGTATCTTCTCTACAAGTTAATATATGATGATATGTTTTTTGGAAATTCTAAAATATCATGTGATATTATATGATGATTTTTTTATGATCTGGTGCGACACATAATTCTAGTTTTTAATTTGTGGTGGTTGGTTGATATAAATCCATCTACTTAATTCAGTAAAGATAAATGATCTCTGAGACTAAAGGTACATGGGTGGTTATCCCAAGCTTGATAAATAGGGTACAAGAGTGGTTAGACCAAAACCAATGATAGTACATGGGGGTTATCCACTTCCTTTTATGTTATTAATTTATTTTTTTATATAGTTAACATAATAATTTATGTGATTTTGTTTATGTAATAAATCTATGTCTTATAACTATTTTCTACTCTTATGGGTCATGTTATTTGATTCAAATATGATTCATGTTTTACGAACCAAAAATATATGTACAATTACACAATATAAGGATATATGATATAAAATTTATAGTTTTAGATGTTATTCTCATTTTCTCATACCATTATTCTAATTTTATTTGTATATATCTCCTTTGATTACCCTTATTGTCTATATGAGAGCACATTTTTTTGTTTCCATTGGAAATGTTATGATGAAACACTTTTTTGTTGTAGTGAAAAAGAGGAATTTATGATAGACATTAAATATATATCATTAATTATGAATATGACATTAAATTATTCCAAATTCCATAAACTGTTATGTTCCCCAGGCATGAGTTCGTGTATTGTGATAAATATTTATCTAAAAGGATGTAATATCCATGTGTGTGAATTAAGGGTCTCCATAATCCGGAAAAATGAAATGAAATAAAATGAAACATTAAATTACATGGTGGTAAATAGATCTATGAAATATAATATTATAGGGGATTTATATTTACAACATAATTAATATTCATGGTGAATATGGAATATGTCTCACATAAGAAGAATTATGACGTGAACCCTTTCCTCTGGCAGGATTTCTTTAAAATGTGTATGTATAACATTTATAATAGTTTTAATCATGATATTATTTTATACCTGATAAATAATCATATTTATAATATAATGTAGGATACTATAATAATATTATACCACGTTTTTGTTAATAATATTTCATTACGTACATCGTTTTTGGGGTTACATTTCTTATATTATCAAGAATGCTTTTAAATAAAATTTACGTGTTATAATTATAGGTTATATATATATATATCATATCTGTAATGATTATAATGATATAAATATTATATTTACTCATTATATATATTTTTATAAAAATTTATGATATTTGGACATGGAAAATAAATCACATCACTTATTGTAGACGGTTGGGCATATCCATGCAAGAGCGATGATATCACTCCCTTATCGAGTGATTGGGTAATGTAGTGTGTGAGATATTAATTTTTAGGAATAAGTATCTCCTAATATATATCACATTAATATTAATGTTATCCTTTTTATATTCTATGGGTTGCATATGTGAGAAATCTATCACATCACTTCATAATGGTGTTCTCCACCATACACATGTATGAAATTATCTTATTTGGAACAGAATCAAATGTAAAAAATGTATGTGTGATGTTAAAATTAAATATTTATAATACCATCATTAATATTACATAAGTTAGATAAATCAATCAAAATATAAATCATTTGAATGTACTGACAGAAAAAAAACATTATATATTAGCGAGGTAGTAGTCCCCTATACACAAAATCATAGATTTCAATTACTATTTGATGGAAGTGTTGACGGATAAATATGATGAAATCTACATAATAAAATTACACTAGAAGTGAAAAAATATTATTATTTTTTAACTTATAATAGTTATTTTAATGTGGTAAATAATAAAATACAATGAATGATACTTGTAATTATATATACAATCTCTATGAGAATCTTCTTTTGGATTTCCTCTTATAAAAATGAGAGATAGATTATTGGGTGTACCAGTAGCTCTATAATGTGTATAAGGATATTGGGGAGATATTTTTTCTGTTTTGTCGCAAACCGTATGGCATTAGGGTTGTGAATATGATATGGGAGGGATTTCCATCTTATTAATGTGGAAATCAGACACTCTTTAAAATTACATGGAAATATACCAAAATAATTCAAATTAAGAAAGTCTTTCAAATGATAAAATCTTAAAAATATTCATAGTTTAGAACTTCTGATAGGATTGGCGGGAAATATTTTTATCTAACAATATTTTAAATCATTTTTATGTAATTTTACATCTTAAATTTTTTAATTATCCATATGGTTAACATATTATTACCTTAACATTAGTAATTAAAATATTCTTATTTTGACATGTTATTTAGGTAAACGTTTAATGCATAATTATTATAGAAGTATTTTTTTTATTACCAATGTCAAATAAACTTTATTAAATAGAATTAGAATATATGGAATAATAAAATTTAAAATTTGACCCTCTAACATGATGAAAAAAAGATGGGTTTCAATGAGAATGTTCTCATATTTATTTATGGTTTTAATACCAAATATCAATTTTCAATTTTTAAATGAAATAAATTTTTAAAATTTTTATTTAATAAAAATATATTTACCTTGAAGAGAATTTATAAAAATATGTTAACAATATAGATAAGCATAACAATAATGATGTTTTTAGTGAAAAACATTAATGTTCACTATTCATAAAAAAAGAATCAATTGAGAAAAATTAAAAACATTCACCGTGATATAATTTTGATACAATGACTTAAAATTGGAATGTAATTCTTTAAATTAAATTTTATATATGTGGTAAAAAATAATCATATATAATGTGTGCGAAAAGAAATAAACCGCCTTTTAGGAAAATAATGTTTTCTAGAATCCATATCATTTACGTTGAAATTTTTTTATTTTGTTTATAATCAATAGATAATAATTTAATTTCGATTATACTTGTGAAAAACAAGAAAAATTGATTTATTTTGCTTCTAATATTTTTGAAATCCAATATATTATCAAGGATATATTGGTAAATTTATATAGTAATTTATTAATAAAGTGTTAGTTTTCATTTGAATTTGATGTTGCATGTATCAAAATATGTCACATACATTAAATTTATTTAAAAAGGGATGTATCGTAATGTGTTGAGATGTTAACATATTTTCTAAACATGGTCATGTGTTTCATATTCTTTAACAAACATGATTTTTATATATCAAAAATTCTTTTGTATTTCAAAAAAATCATTTCAATCAATTTCACATTGAATTTTGATGTTAAAATATTCTATAATTATGACTATTTCTCTTCGGAAAAAAAAATTTATTTTCCTTTATGAGTATAAAATTTAATATTAGTTTTTCAACTTTTAGGATATGAATTTGGAATATCTTTTTAATATTTAAAATCAATATAAGTTATAATATCTAATATGGTCAAATTAATTTCTGACCAAAAAGAGTAATGAAACCAATAGAAATTAATTAATAAGGTACGTGTAGAATTGGATTATCAAAGGTTAAACTATGAATATAATGGTTTAAATGACCAAACATGTTGTGAAAATATTATCGGATGTAATTATTTCCAGCTTATACTTTCCCATTATAGAGTCTATGATTATTTTTAGGTTTTGGATATGTGAATTACGTAATTATTTATTATTCTTTTTGGTAAATATCCATATAACTTAAAAAATGGATTCCATTCAACACTTATTAATGTTCGCTCCATACTTTCACAAATTTACTAACCACAAAACCATTTGATCAGGAAAAAATAAAAACATATCTCGACAATAAATTTTTACAAATTCTAGAGTTTCTAATCCTCCAAAAATTACATGACAGTTTTCTATTATAGGAGATCCAAAGGAGACTTAACAAGAGAAATGTAATTTTCCTCAGTAAGATGAATCATTTTTATTATAATTTTCCCACCTATAATTATGTCATCTAAATTAAAACAATACAATAAATTTATTTAATATAAAATTAAGAGTTATTATTATTTTGGAATTTTTTTCTATCTCTACATTCATCAAATGGGAAATCAAATAATCAATCACCGGTACAATATACTACAAGCTCTCTAACCAATGTATAATTTTCCATCACCACTATTCAAGAATTCATAAAATTATACTATTAAAACATATATATTTTATTAATTATATTTTTATACTCATATAATTCTTAAATCACATCTAAAATTTTATATTAAATTTAGTTTCAAATATGATAATTTCACTTGTTGTATGGTAGATCATTCTAACACAAAATGATGTAATTATTTATTCACATATGGTTTACATGGAAAAAATATGAAAAAATTAATAAAAATATGTGAAATGTATAATCGACTGTATGGTGTATATAAAATTAAAATATCTCATTGTTTAATACCTTTTCCCTCATTAAGGGAATGATATTATCACCCATGCGTACGTATGACATACCATCCCCACAAAGCGATGATATTCATTTTCCACATCCATCAAAAATAAATGGTTATAAAATGTATTTAGTAATAAAGTATGATATTAATAAAATATTACCTTTTTGGATATTCTATATAAATATATACTATTAATAATAATAAGATCATCCAAAAAATAACACATGAGAAAAAATAGTAATTAACATTAATAAAATTGATAATAATTAAATTTTATTTATAAATAAGAAATAGAATGTTATAAAAGAATCTTATATTACATTTTAAATATTATTTTTTATTTTCTAAAAATTAATAATTTTTTTGAATCCATTATTCAAGAGGTAAAGACACATATGGAAAAAAAGACCATAGGAAACCCTATCTCATATCACTTTTCCTTTCATTATACATATGACTTATTGAAAACATATTTAGGTTGTGAGGTGTATATAATTCACCAATTATATATTATATAAATAATAAATTTATGTTAATTTACTTTAATGTTTCATTTTATTTCATTTCGTGTTTGGTAATTATGATTTATATGTCTCAAATGTGGTATTTTTTTGTTTCACAATAAAAATATTATTCAGGATTGTCTTTGTTTATGACACCCTTAGAGGAATTATTTGAAATTCATATCAGAAAATTATAATATTATATTTTCCAATAGTCTTGGAATGAATTTTTTATGTAATAGTATCATTTATCACACATTGGTACATAAAATGATTGAAAAAATATGTTCAGGAAAACCATACATTATTTATATCATCGGTTAGAAATCTATTTTCAAAAGACCATTAATTTTTAAAAATGATTTATTAAATGTTTCAATAAATTTTAAAATCACTGATTAACTATATTTTTAACCACATTTTCATTTTTTAGATATTTTTTGGGAATCATCATTCAATTTAATAAATCTAATATGTTCTTCATTTATTAAAAATTGAATTAAATATTTGTTTCAAGTTGTATGGCATGAATGGAATATTTCATCATGATGAATAATAAATATTTTAATTATTATTTTATTTGTCATAGTAGTTTAATTTCAATATAAATTAATTTACAAAATAAATTTTATTTTCATAAAATGTGGATTCTAAAATTGTAAAATTAATTTTTCTAAAAAATGATTTAATGATCTTTTCTGGGGTTTTTACTCATCACCATTATTATCCCACTATTTTAATTATGTTAGTATGATGATTTATAATATTGATAACATCCTTATTAATAATCCATATGGTTCATAATTAGTTTGACAAAAGATGTATTATTTTTTTAACATTTACTATTTTACTCTAGATGGGTGATGATTCAATTTATTTATTGGGGTAAATATCATCATTTAAAATGTTAGTTTTCAATGTGAATAATTATATTTATAATATTTTACCACTTTCATATTAGTAATTCATAATTCATATTATGGTATAGTAATATAAATCTATGTAACAACCAATTATTTTACGATATGAATCTCCTAAAATAAGTTCAAATTATCTTATAGCACACAACTTAAACAAACCGTGTTGTATTATTAAATATTAACATGACATTTGAAATATAAATGATATCATTATGAGTATTAAAGAATCCATTATAATAAAATCCTAACCTATTAGAATAAGAATGAATGTTGATAAAATTGGGAAAGAACATATTGCTATAACTTTGAAAAACACCTATGGATATCTTTTTAAGGACACTATTGTTGGTATTTTTAAATTATAATCAACTATAATATGTGGATAGGAAATTTGTGTTGAGATTTGGTAACGGTTTTTTTGAAAAAGAGGGATCATGAGGTGTGATGAAAAATTGGGTTGTGCGCCATTTAATAAGGTAAGGTAGTGGAATACTTTTAATTATTTTTAATATTAAAATACAATAAAGTTACTATCTTGAGAATATGGGAATGAATTATCATGTAATAATATAATATCAAATAGACTTAAAATATATTCTTGATGTAAGATGTTGAATTGTTTTTGGGCTACTTTAACAAATTTATATTTTTATTAACCCATCATTATCCCCTTTTAACATGTACTATTTTAATGAATTTTTGGTAGGATTACAATTCATAAGGATAAAAAATTAATTTTACTATCTTAAATATTTTAATTATGATGATTTAACATGTGGGATCCAATTTATAATTATTTATTTATATAAGTGGATTAAATTCATTTACTAATAAGTGTAAAAAATAAAACCCAATAATTTTTTAGCACAATGCATTCTAAAATATAAAACTATGTCCAACATGAATAAATTACATTTAAAAACTATTATATCAATATTAAATGATTTTTTATTGTATTTTCTAAATATATAATTAAAATAAATCATGAATAATTTTTTTTGTAAATGATTAATAAATTAATTTCATAAAACCGTAATTATTGAAAATAACTATTTATAACTTCAATTTCATCTATTTTTATTTATTTTAATTTTATAAAAAAAATGCATTTTTTAGATATGTAAAGAAAATGGATTCATATTTGACAATGTCATATTCATATCATTTGACCTGATGGTTTGGTAGTAACTGCATCATTTATGTTTTGATATTACAATTGTATGTCACAATTTGTTTATCCTAGGTATTGTGTTTCATCACAAACCAAGCCACGATTCCATCAAACCTAACCCCTGAACCATTGTTAAAATTTGCATGAAGAGAATCCCAAATACCCATAATAAAAAACTAGTTTTGTGCATCAATTTAATCATAATGGGAATTATTTAAAAAATATCAGTATCAATTAAATAAACTAAACACATTTACTAACCACCAATAAATGAATATCTATAAATTCAAAACGTATCCAAATATAAAAGTAACTGAATATAGAAAAATATTAGGAACATAACTGAATCCAATCCACACTGACATGATATCTATATAACCTCTCAGTCACCACCAACCATAAGATCAACCTATACCAAGAGCAATACAATCCATAGACTAACACCTTAATCATGTACATTCAAAATAGCTTGGTTCTATAAAAGCTGAGTGACTAATGATCATTATGATATAAAACAACTCAATAGGTAATAAAATCATAGTTCAAACATTTCAATTCATGGGATAGTACAATAACACTATTTTAAAAATACTATTATTAAACATTCATTATAAACATTTAATGCAGGTAAACATAGAAATGTAGACTTTTTTAAACACACGAATCATTAGTTTTCAAGTATAGATCCACTTTTCATGACCCATTTAGAAACCATACACCAATTATAAATTCATACCATGTAATGTGTAACATCCCGATTTCGGGAGACACCCCGAGGTGACCCGTACCTAGTTGGTCACATGACCTCAAGCACAGTTCCCCAAACGTCTGAGACTACGGACTAGTAGAGAGAGACGTGGTTATGATAGTGGGGAAACTATTCCCTCATTAGTATAATAACACATTTGAAGTAAACAGATAACAATATTAGAAGCAGTAGTAACATGAAATAACTAATCAAATGAAATAATAAATAACTAGAGAACACATATATAAATGATGCATGATACATATGTCTAAGAAAACATCCAATAAAGTCACAATGCTTGAATAATGTACCATACCAATGTAAAAAATAAAAACAATAAACTCCAATAGCATTGAAAGTCTCATCTTATTCCCATGTTGTCCAGCTCCACAGTAATCAAGTACCTAAATTAGAAGGGTACTTGCAATTATCTATACCTACAACAATATAATCAGTTTGGGCCCAATATCATAACCAAAATAGGTTGTGAGATTAATCCTAGTACGAATCTAAATAAATATCTACGCCTAGTAGTCATTGAATATATACGGCAGGAAATATGAAAAATGGAGTAATAAAACGGAAGTACTCAAAAGTAAACAATCTTATAGTTTCAATTACATCCAATTTCATTTATTAGTTAGCAACCAAAAATCATATGTAACCCCGTAGGATGTACTCACATCCTTACCCCTCTTGTTCAACAAATCTTACACAAGAAAACCCATGTGATGTACTCACATTCTAACCCAACTAGTTCAACTTTAGAAAGGAGACACTCTTCGGATGCACACACTGTCAATTCCCCCCTACGGTCTCATATCGGTAACTATAGACACTCTGAAGAAGGAATCAACATAAAATTATCCATGTTGTCTCATAACAATGAAGTGAAGACATTCTTAGGGAGCACAAAGTCCTTACCCCCTATTGTTTAGAAACGTAAAAGCAAACTGACATTCTGGAGAAGCCCTCAGTGTCCATTCTTTATTTGGTCTACTACACCAGGATCCCACATCCCTGTGAATGTCAATAGTGCAAAAACAATATATGAAAGGAAATGTAAACCTCTAGAAATACATGGCTAAATAGTCTACAATATATCAATTCATTTCATGTATAATCACTCCATATTCACAACACTAGGCCTGGAAGTCAAAGCAACCTAATAGTAAAAGCTATACCAAACAGTCAATATCGAGAAATCATGGGAAACACCTCCATAGCATGGTAAATAACGAAATTTATAGTCATAAATCTTCTACTCTAGCACACAAGGCATATCAGACAATAATAGTGCTAAAATCCATAAAAATTCAATACCCTGAACAAGTGTATTGAGCACTGTTCCACATATAACTCAAGGAATAACTACAGAAAGGAACAAACCCCATACCTCAGTGTTGTAATATTGGTATTCAAAATCAGCAGGCCTTGAATCTTCCTAAAATTTAATAGATTTTTTAAAATTCTATGAAAATTATCTAAAGATATATCACGAAATAAAAGAATCTAGAAACAAGGCTTTAGAATATGGAAGAGATTATTGTTGTGATACCTACACAATCGATGCCTGTCGATTCATAGAATGGATGGAGATTCAGGGGCTTGGAGAATAATCACGACATATGGTTGGTCCAAGATGAGAAGAATGGAGAAAAAGGGTGTTATGTCAATTAAACACGACCCTGGTCCATTTAATGAAATAAAAAATAAAGTTCAATGCATGTTCTTCAATGGTGCATGTTGTGTACTTGCCTTTACCAAGTCCCTCTTTAGGAAGCCTCCTTGTCACTTCACATAGCCATGAACTTGTCCGTTACATGGACAGTACATTTTCACCCATGGTAACTAGGTACAATGCGTGTACTTATAAGTACACATCGTGTACTCCTAAAATATCGAGAAAATACTGTTTTTCTCAAAAACAACTATAAAGGGAAGACATTCCAAAAAAGAAGATACGAGTTCTTACAAACTTCCCCCCTTAATGAAATTAATCCTAGAATTTCCCTAGAAAGGAAATATAAAATAGGAATCCATGAATAGATCTGGCCAAAAGGATCATATATCCGCCTCCCTCTCCCATGTCCTGTATTGTACTCACATATGCTTCAATAGCACTCATACTAGAGGAAAATTACATCCAAGGATAACATTCATGTTGTGATCAAAAATCTAGATAGGATTATTCTCAAATTATGCATCCACCTACACATCAAGGTAAATTACCCAATTTACAGTAAAAAATCCTCTACATAGGCACACAAGGCATAGTAGACAATAAATGTTATAAGAACCATAAACACAGAATACGCGAACAAGGTTATTGGGAAATTTTTCACATATAAATCAAGGAATAACAATTGAAAGGCGCAAACAATTGTCCACCACATTGTAAGATCAATATACATGAGCCTATGTTTTTGAATAACCATAGAATACCATAGATCTAGAATAACAATACAAAACTTTAACGGATGATAAATCATGAAAGAAGAGGAATCAGGAAACTATGCTCCAGAATAAAAAACATCTATCCAAGCTGGTTACAACACAATCAACAACAGTCAATTCATAGAATGGATTGTGAATCGGGGGCTCAGTGAAATTTCACTTCGTACAGATGCTCTTTTACAAGACGAATAGAGAAGAAGTGTGTTTTATCGATTAGATGTGACCCAAGTCCATTTAATGAAATAAAAATAAAGTACAAGATGTGGTCTTCAAAGGTACATGGCTTTTATTGCCTTTACCGGGCCCCACATTAGGTGGCCTCCAGGTCACCCCACACGACCTTGTACTCGACCATTGTATTGCCCTTTCATAGTCGCCCATTACAAATGGCTTCACGGTGTGAACTTATATGTACACGATTTGTACTCTTGAAAATTCTAAACCCCATTTTTTTCTTAAAAAACATCCAAAAAATAAACACATACCTGAAAAGAGGATCCGATTTCATAAAAAAGTCCCCCCATTATTAAAATTTCCACCAAATTTCCCTTGCAAGGTGACGTTGAAGAGGAAACCTTGAAAACCATTGGCCACTACAATCATTCATCATCCACCCTATCCCAAGTCTCATACAATACCAATCCTTGCTACTATATCACTAGCACCAAATGAACATACCATCCACATATAACCATTGCACTTCGATCAACAATTCGTGTAGGATTCCCCTCGAATGATGCATCCACCTCAAACTCAACCTCCTCTAATTGAAATAAATGAGTCAATTCTATGATATAACTCCACAACTGAGAAACATGGAATTCTTCGTGCATATCTTGGTACCTCTAAGGTAACCGAAAATGATATTCAATCGTACCGACTCTCCAAAAAACACCAAATAGTCCAACATATCTTGTTTAATGCATGTTCAGTCTCCTAATCCTCCAGTGTCCCAACCACATTGTGGCATGTATGAGAACCTGATCTCTGACCTCGAACACCAGAGGTCATCCTCATCGATCAGCATAAGACATTTATTTTTATTGTGTACTATACATCCTCTTTCAAGTCAACTCTATTTGTTCTATAGTCTCTTGGACAAGATGATGTCCATAGTAATTTCTTCTCCTGATTCTAGCCCACATAGGGGTGATCGACATGGAATACCGTTCAAAGCATCATAAGGTTCCATCTTAATAGTTTCAGGAAAACTATTATTGCAGGAAAACACCACAAGAGGTATGTGCTTCTTCCAAGATCAACTAAATACTCGGACGAATGTTAGAAAAATTTCATCCAACACATTTATCATACTCTCAGATTGTCCTTCTTTCTGGGCTTGGTAATTCATACTCAGAAGTACCTATGATCCCAAATCATTCTCTAGTCCCTACCAAACCCGGGATGTAAAACTTGAATCGCTGTCAGAAACAATGGAGTGTGGAACCCCATGTAGATGTACAATATCTTAGATTTACAACCTTCCCAGCTCATTTACACTAAAGGTCTCCTATATAGGTATGAAGTGTGAAACCTTTGTTAGTGTACCAAGGAAAACCCATACTGCATCATTCCCTTGAGTTGACCTCGGTAATCCTGTCATGACGTCCATCACAACATCCTTACACTTCATCAAGGGAATGGGTAACTGCTGCAAAAGTCATGCTGGTAACTGATTCTCTGACTTCACCTACTGATTGGTGGAACTCCTCATGAAAAAACCAACAACATCTCTCTTCATTCATGTACACCGTTACTGATGGTGAAGATCTGGATACATCTTAGTGACACCAGAATGAACTGCCCAAACTAAGGAATGAAAGTCTTTTATTAACTCCTCACATTTTTCTATTAAAAACCATATGCGCCAATGAATGCTCCCGATTTCATCCTCTTCCACAATCCATCAGGGAATATGGTCCACTCTTAAGACACACATTTATAGGAATAGGATTTAAGTATCTGATAGGTACCTCAATCGTACTCGACCAAGTAATGCAGAGGTGAAAGATACAAGAGAAAGTAATTTATACCCCGGTCTGTCGTGCAACTCCAAATTCATCTCAGATAAGAGGTCCATAAGAATCCAGTCATTCCTAGATTCTAGAACTTCCTGTATCAGCATCATCCTACTCAACGCATTTGTCACAACATTTCCTTTTATAGGTGGGTAGGTATGATGGAGTTCAAAAGGCTGAAGGTACTCAACCCATATTTGAAGTATCATGTTCAGGCCACACTGAGTAAAGAAATACTTGAGACTTTTGTGGTCCGTGAAAACCAAAAAATGATATCCCAGAAGATAATGTCTCTAAAAACATAAATTGTGAATAACTATTTACAACTCAAGATTCAACATCAGATATTTCCTCTCATGCGCATTCAACTACTGAAACCCAAACACAATGACTCATTCTCCCTATATAAGCACAAGTCCCAGCTCGATTTTTTATGCATCATAGAAAATAGTATAAATCATTCCCAACTCGGGGAAAACAAGTATCGGTGCTGAATTCAACCACCCTTACCACTTCTGAAATGATGAATCACAAAATCTTACAATAAATACATCACACCCTTCTTAGTTAGGCCTATCAGTGGCACTACAAGTCATGAGAAGCCCTATATGAAATGTATGTAGTAACCATCCAGCCCTATAAAACATCATAAATCAAAGATTTTCTTAGGCTGTTTCCTGGAAACTACTTCTCTCACTTTCTTGGGGTCTATAGATACCCTTGTCTCTGAGATAACATGACCCAGAATGTGAATTTGGTCGATCCAAAAGTGGCATTTTCGAGTTAATCATATAAATTTTTCTCTCATAGGGTACTCAAAATTATATCAATATGGGTTGAATGTTCATGTCTATTGAGAGAGTACATCAAGATATCATCAATGATGACTACCATGAATGAATCCATGTATGTATGGAACACTCAGATCATCAGTGACATTAGAACTACAAGCGTGTTCGTGAGATCGAATGCCATAAACACATACTCGTATAGATCATATCTTCTCCAAAATGCAGTAAGAGGTATATCATGTGGTCTAATGTGTAACTTATTTTAACGAGATATCAAGTCGATCTTCAATAACTCTTGGTCTCATAGATGCTGATCAAATAGATCAGCAATCCTCATCAAGGGATATCGGTTCTTGACCATCAACTTGTTGAACATCAAATAATCCACATAATGTCTGAGGTTATCATCCACCTTTTTTGAAAACAGGACATGCGAACCCCACAGAAATATAATGTGTTGGATGAAACCCTTGGAATTTAACTTCTCTAACTGCTTATTGAGCTATTATAACTCTGGTGTAGACATCTTATAAAGTGTAATGGACACCAGCGCCCCTCCTGGAACATGATCAATAGAAAAGTCAACCTCACACTCCGGAGGAAAACCTAAAAAGTCTTCTGGAATGACATATTGAAAATGGAACACCACTATGGGAATATCCATATATGATTTGCCATGGTCGTCTAGATATAGACTAGCAATCATGAATATAGTACCAAACTAAAGTAAAAAAACACTAGAATCATATTTAGCCTCATCTTGTTCCCTTTCTCACTAGCTCCACATAAGTCAAGTCTCTTCTGTAGAATGGCTCTAATAATTATCTATACCTATAGAAATATAATCTACTTGGCCCTAATAGCTAGACCCAAACAGTGTGTGAGACGAATCCACGTATGTAACCACATAAAGATCTATTCATAATAGTTAGTGAATATATATTTAAGACGATAAGAAAAAGGATGTAGTGAACAAGGATGTAATCAAAATTAAACAATCATATAGTTTATCTTAAATCCATTATCATTTATTATTTAAGAAACCAATATTCATAAGTAACCCCCTAGAATGTAAACACATCATAAACCTTATGGTTTAACAAATCAAACAAAAGCAACCCTCTAGGACGTACCTGCATTCTTTCCCCTCTGGTTCATTATTACCAATGATACACTCTATGCAAGAACTCAACGTCAATTCCACCTATAGTTTTGTATCAGTAGCTACAGACACTCTAGGAAGTACTAAACATCCAATTCCCCTTGTGGCCTCGTAATGAGGAACTAAAAATAATATGAAGGAGCACAATGTTTATCCCCCTTATAGTGTCGCAGTGTAAAAGTAAACAGACACTCTGGAAAATCCCTCAACATCCATTCTCCCTACGAACTACTAAACTTGGATCCCACAACCCCATGTGATTCAATAGTTCTCAAAATTTATATGGAAACCACAGTAATCCCCAACAACTACTTATCTAAATATTATAAAGCATATCACAACATGTCAGAAAAAAATCACTCCACTCTAACAACACTAACCATGGAAAATAAAGCATCATAATAGAAAAAACTAGACCAAAGAGTCATTATCTCACAATAATGGAAAAATCCTCCATAGAAATGTAAATAACCCTATTTAGAGTAATAAGTCATCTACTGAGGAACACAAGGAATTGTAGAAAATAACTGGTCTATGAACCATAAAAAGGAAAAACCTCAAACAAGGTTATTGAGATCTTTTGCACATATAACAGAATGACTAACAATGAAAACGCTCCAACTACCGACCTCATCATTTTACGACTGATATACATCTGCCTAAGGCCATTAATCTCCCTAGAACTTCGTCTATATACAAAAACACTGAAAACATTTAACTGAAGATAACTCATCAAAGAAGATGAATGAAAAAACAAGGCACTATAAGAAGGATGAGAATACCTTGGTGATTCCAATTCAATCGATGACAGTCGATTCAGAGAACAGATGCAGAATTGAGGGCTCCAAGAAGAATCACAATTTACAGTCCCATTTGGATGAGATGAATGGAGAAGAATGTTGTTATGTCGATTAGACGCGACCCCTGACTGTTTAATGAAATAAAAAGAAAGTATAGTTCATGTGATTCATGGGTTCAGGTCGTGTACTTGACTTTACTATGCCCCACTTTAGACGGTCTCCAGGTCACCCCCACAAGGCCATTTACTCGGTCGTTACACATCTAGTACACGGTCACCCACGATAACTAGGTACATGGAGATTTCTCCTGCTCGAATTGCCCGAAGGCCTTCATTTTTATTGATTTTTGATAACCCCCCTTTAAAGGGATGATGGGGAACCCTTAAAATGCCCGTAGGATAAAAGATTACAAGGCCCGTAGATTTAGAAGATTACATGACCCAAATGTCTTAGGCAATTCAGCCAGACTATATACAAGGAACTACCCCTCCCCAGCATCTGTGTCATGATAGTAGCTCTCCACCATTGCATGGTCGTATGGAATGGCTTCTCGTGCAAGTATAGGCTTGTACCGATGGCATAGCCATACCCCCTCATTGTGACAATCCATTTGGTTCTGCTCTGGTGAGTGCACATGCTCTGAATCCTCATCTGGGGCTGCTCCTTTTTTTGTAGTGTGTCTGGGGAAACTGGATGGAGATTGCTCCTGAAATTTTCAGAAACTCCACTTTTTCACAAAGATAACTCTAAATGGATGACATACCTCAAAAGAAGATACGATTTCAAAACTAATAAATATGATATATATATATGTTGTTATGGAAGTAAATAAAACTGGATAAATGTAGTAGGGCTAAAATACAAACATGGACTATAAATAAACTGATCATACTTATAATAAATCATGAGAATTTCCTGATCATTTCTTGAGGAAAACCCTATACATACTCATTTTGTAGTCTACCAATATATTGAATAGATCTATAAAAAATTAAAAACTACATTATCTAAATTAGACAACCTAGTATAACATCCCAGCTTGCAACATATTTGCAGGGGTCTACCAACCATTCTAATCAGGGTCAATAAGGAACTATCATTCGACCCTCTGTTTAACACCCATGATTCCCATGACATTAATAATAATAATACACGGTAAAACAATGTATAATTAAGACAAAAATACTTTTCTCATGAATGATCAAGGAGAGTGGTTATAGTCTTTAATTTGTGTAGTCCTAATACCAGCAGAATTCATGTCCATGAGCCACTACGGTAGATCTCATCCACAGTTATACTAGTCCCAAAATGTAATCCAAATATTATAACTCACTTAAGAATCATTTTTTAATTATTATTAAAAATCAACCAAGTATAACAATACATAAATATTCAACAAATTTTCCAAAACATAACAACATATCTACAAGGCCAAAATATCACATAGTTTCTAATTCAAATTAGAAAACAAACAAGTTTCCAATCATATATTTGTATCACATCTCATTGAAACCAAATTTCATTTTCAAAAGATACTACCAACCATGCTTCAAAATTCCCTATCCAAATTCATTTTCAATGCCTCTTCCACATTATTTTTAAAGGAAATATAAAAAAATATTTTCAAATTCAAATTGTCAAATATCCTTTTCATTATTTAGATACCAAATAATATTTAAAAATGACAAATGATTACTTCTATTTTAATTTTGAATCTATTTCCATGCCAAAGAAGAAATGATAAAATAAATAATGTCCCAAACATGCATTTATACCACATTCACAACACATCAAACCCCTTTAGAAAACACAAAAAAGTAGTGCAAACATGTAACTCAATCATTTCCATTAGAAAATACCCTTTCCAAATTCATACACACCAAAATTATTTTTTAAAATACAGTCAAATAACCCTTTATATTTGAAAACATATTTTCAGTGGAAAATAATGGAAGTCATGTTATAGAAAAAAACATTCTATAGAAAACTGATTTTAAATTCCTTTATACATCATAACAATTTTGCAACATGATTCCCACCATTCACAAAACCCCTTGACCAAAGTAAAAAATGTTAAATAAGGAGACACACTTGAAACAAAATCAATTTTTTGACACAAGATTTATTGTAATAGTCACTTCAAATCACATTCAATACAATTTTTTTAATGATACATCACTTAATTTGAAATCAAATTAAGTCAAAAATAAGAATCATTTCGTTAAAAAAACAATGTATAGAAATTACACTTCACTCACAACCCACCAACATTATCAAAATATAACTAATGGAAAAAACCTCTCAATATACACATCAAACCTAACACCTGACACATTTTTAAACATGACATGAAGGGAATACCTAATTTATATAATATGGAAATTAGTCTCGGGCATCAATGTTACCATAATGGGAATTATTTTAAAAGAACCAGTATCAAATAAATAAACTGAAGACATTTAATAACCACCACTAAATGAACATCAATAAATATAAAATAGATCCCTATAGAAAAACTTCTGATTATAGAAAAATATGTAGAACATAACTGAATCCAAACCACATTGAAACGATCTCTACATGACCTCTCTGTCACCACCAACCAAGATCAACCTTCTCTAAGAACAACTCAATCCATAGACTAGAACCATAAGCATGGAAATTCAAAATAGCTTTGTTCTACAAAAGATGAGTGATAAATATCGTTATAATATTAAAAATCTCAATAGGTAATAAAAACCTAGTTCATACATTTCAATTCTTGGGATAATACAAGAAAACTATTTTGAAAATACATTAATTAAACATTCATTAAAAACATTTACAATAGGTATACATATTAATGCACAATTTTTAAAATACATGAATCATTCCATTTCATGTACAGATCCACTTTTCATGACCCATTTAGAAACCATACCACAATTATAAATCCATACCATGTAATATGTAACATCCTAGTTTCGGGAGTATCCCGGAGGTGCCCCATACCAAGTTGGTCACATGACCTCATGTTCAGTTCACCAAATTTATGAGGCTGCCGACTATTAGCGAGAGACTTGGTTGTCATATCGGGGAAACTCTGCTATCATTAGTAGAGTAACACAATGGAAATAAATAGATAACAATAGTGGAAGTAGTAGTAACCTGAAATATGATAATAGATGATGTAATAAACAACTAGGGAACACATATATAGATTACCCACGATAAATATGTCTAGGAAAACATCTAATAAAGTCACAATGCTTGAATATTGTACCATACTAATGTAAAAAGGAAAACAAATAAACTCCAATAGCATTGCAAGTCTAAACTTGGTCGCATGCTCTCCAGCTCCATAGTAATCAAGTACCTAATGTAGAAGGGTGCATGCCCTTATCTATACCTACAGTAATATAACAATTTTGGACCCAATATCCGGACCATAATAGGGAGTGAGATTAATCCTATTAGGAAACCAACCAAGGATATGAGCCTAATAGTAAGTGAATATATATGTTAGGCAATAAGGAAAATGGGGCAGTAATGAAGGAGGTACTCAAAAGTAAAAAATCTTATAGGTTCACTTGCATACATTTTCATTTTTTAGTTAACAACCATCAATCATAATTAACCGCCTAAGAAGTAATAACTACCTAACCCCTATTGTGTAACTATTAAAACCCAAGAAACCCTATGTCATGTACTCACATATTAACCCAACTAGTTCAATATTAAAAAAGAGACACTCTTAGGAAGCACTCACTATCAATCCCCCCCTACGGTCTCATATTGGTAACTATAGACACTATGAGGAAGGACTCAACATTCAATTACCCCTGTAGTCTCGTAAGTATGAACTGCATACACTCTTAGGGAGCACAAATTCCATCCCCCTATTGTCTTGCAATGTAAAAGTAGACTGACATTCTAGAGAATCCCTCAGGGTCCATTCTATATATGGCCTACTACACCTGGATCCCACTTCTCTATGTAAGTAAATAGTTCACAAATGATATATGGTAGGAAAAGTGAACCTGTAAAAATACTTTGCTAAATATTCTACAACATATCAATTCATGTCAAGTAAAATCTCTCCATCTTAACAACACTAGGCTTGGAAAATAATGCAACCTAACAGAAATAGCTAGACCAAACAGTCAATATCAACCTATCATGGGAAAATCCTCCAAAGAAAAGTAAATAACAATATTTACAATCATAAATCCTCTACCCAAGAACACAAGGAATATCAGACAATAGCAGGTCTAAGAACCATAAACATGGAATACCCTGAACAAGGTTATTGGAAACTTTTCTACATATAACTCAAGGAATGACTACAGAATGGCACAAACCCCCTAAATTACTTTTGTATGATCTATATTCCTAATCATCAGGACTTGAATCTCTCTAGAATGTCATATATTTGAAAAAAATGTGAAAAAAATGGTTAATTGAAGATAAATCATGAATGACGAGGAATCCTGAAACGAGGCTCAAGAAGAAGGAAGAGATTATTGTGGTGAATCCAACTAAATCAATGTCAATTGATTCGAAGAATGGATTGAGAATCTGGGTCTCAGAGAAGAATCGCCTTTTAATTTCTCTCCCATATGTCAAGAATTGTGAAAAATGGTGTTCTGTCGATTAGACGTGACCCTGGCCCATTTAATGAAATAAAAAATAATGTACATGGGATGTTCTTCAGCAGTACATGGTGTGCACTTGCCTTTATCTGGTCCCTCGTTAGGCAGCCTCCATGTCACCCCACACGGCCATGTACTCAGTCGTTACATGGACAATACACATTCACCCATGGTAACTAGGTACACAACGTGTACTTATAAGTACACAATGTGTACTCCTGAAATTTCGAGAAGATTTTTTTTTTCTCAAAATCAACTAGAATTTAAAAACAAACCTAAAATAAAGATACAGGTTCTTACAATATTCCAACATTAAATAAATTTTTCCCCTAAATTCCCTATCAAGGTGACATAGAAGAAGAATCGGTGAATATATTTGGCCACAACAATTGTATATTAGCCTCCCTCTCCCAAGTCTCGTCCAATACTCACCTATGTTTCCATAGCACTCATTCCAGTGGAACATACCATCCATGGAGAACTGTCATGTTATGATCAATAATCCAGATAGGATACTTCTTGAACGATGCGTCCAACTCCATAAATGTTAAATTACCCTATTTACATTCATAAATCCTATACCCAGGCACAAAAGGAATAGTAGACAATAAAAGTTCTAAGAACCAAAAACATGCAATACCTCGAACAAGGGTTTTGGGAAAATGTTCATATATAACACAAGGGAAAACAAAAGAAAGGCCGAAAGCACCTACCTCAGCGATTTATGATGGATATACAAGATCATCAATCTATGAATAAGCCTAGGACTCCATAGATCTAAAAATCGCTAAAAAAATTTAACAGAAGGTAAATCACGAAAGGAGATGAATCAAGAAACAATGCTCTAGGAGAAAAAATAGATTACCAATGTGATTCCAAACAATCAACATCGGTCGATTCGGAGAATGGATCATGAATTAGGGGCTCAGAGAAAAATCACTTCGTATGGATGCTCTTGTATGAGACGAACGAAGAAGAAGGGTGTTCTGTCGATTAGACGCGACCCCTGTTTGTTTAATAAAAAATGAAAGTACAAGATGCGATCTTCAATGGTACATGAGGTGTATTTCCTTTACCGATCCCCGTATTAGGTGGCCTCCAGGTCAACCCACACGGCCTTGTACTCGACCATTAAAGAGCCCATGCATGGTCACCCGCGACAACTGGGTAAATGGTGTGTACTTATAAGTACATGACGTGCACTCCTGAAATTTCTAAAACTCACATTCTTCTCATAAACAACCAGAAAATAAATAAATACCTAATAAGAGGATCTGGGTTCCTAAAAATGTCCCCCCTTAGTGAAAATTGTCCCCAAATTTCCATATCAAGGAGACATAGAATAATAATCCTTGAATACCTCTGGCCACTATAATAATACATCATCCTCCCTATCCTAAGTCTCATCCTTTACCAATCCTTACAACCATATAACTGACCCTAGAGGAACATACAATCTACATTGAATTATTGCACTACAATCGACAATCTAGATATGATGCTCCTAGAACGATACATCCACCTCCAACTCAACCTCCCCAGGTTGAATGACATGACTCAATTATCTAATGTATTCCCACAACTGAGATCCCTGGAATACGCCGTGCATTACCTGATACCTCTAAGGTAAATTCAACTGATAGGAAACCAACCTGACTCTTTCCAAAATGCCAAATAGTCCAACATATCTCGTTGAATGACTGCCCTGTCTCCTAATCCTTCTATTACCCAACCTCATTTTGGCATGTAGGAGAACCTGATCTCTAACCCCAAACACAATAGGTTATCCTCGTTGATCAACATAAGACTTCTGTTTTGATTGTGTAGTATCCATCATCTTCTAAATAAACTGTATTTGTTCTGTGGTCTCCTATACAATGCGATGTACCATCCTAACTGCCCCTCCTGCTTCCATCCCACATAGAGGGGACCGACATGGCCTACCATACAAAGCCTCATGAGGTTCCATCTGAATAGTTTCATGAATACAATTGTTATAGAAAAATACCCCAAGAGGTATGTGATTATCCCAAGAACAACCAAAAACATGGACAAATTCCATAAAAATGTCCTCCATCACATGTATCGTACTCTTGGATTTGCCATCTATCTGGGATTGGTAAACCATACTCAGAAGTACCTCTGTACCCAAAGCATTTTGTAGTCTCTACCATACCCGGTAAGTAAAACGTTCATCACTATCAGAAACAGTGGAGTGTGGAACCCTATGTAGATGTACAATATCTTGGACGTACAACCTTTCCATATCATCTACATTGAGGGTCTCATTGATCGGTATGAAGTGTGCAACCATTGTGAGTCTACCAATGATAACCCATACTGCATCATTCCCATGAGGAGACCTCGGTTTTCTTGCCATGATTTCCATCAAAACATCATTACCCTTTATCACATGAATGCGTTACTGTTGAAAAAGTATTGCTGGTCACTGATTCTCTACCTTCACTTACTGACATGTGGAACTCTTCATGACAAAACCATCAACATCTCTCTTCATACATGGCCACCATACTGACGGTGCAGATCTTGATACATCTTGGTAACACTAGGATGTACTTCCCAAACTAAGGAATGAAGGTCTCACATCAACTCGTCCCATATGTTTTCTAAAAACCATAAGTGCCCATGAAAACACCTGATTTCATCCCCTCCCATTGTCCATAATGTAACAGGGTCCTCTCTTGACACATTATCCAATAAGACTAGGCCTTCAACATCTGATTGATGCCTCATTCACACTCGATCATGTAGAGTAGTGGTGACAACTACAAGAGAATGGAATGTATGCCACGTTCTGTTGTGCACCTCAAAATACATCTCAAAGAAAAGGTCCATATGCTTCAACTCAATCCTAGCTTCCTAAACTTCCTATACCTGCATTATCCTACTCAACGATTCATTCACAACGTTCCATTTATTCAGAGGGTAACCTAGATCAATGTCAAAAGATAGAAGGTACTCAACCCACATTCATTGTCTCAAGTTCAGGTAATGTTGAAAGAATAAATACTTAAGGATTTTGTGGTTGGTGAAACCCAAAAAATGATCTCCCATAAGGTAATTTCTATAAAAACATAAATCTTGTTAAACTACCACAAAATATAGATCTTTCATCAGATAGTTCCTCTAATGTGCATTCAACTACTGAGACCCAAACACAACGACTCCTTCTCACTGCATAGGCACAAATCATGGCCCGATTATTGATGCATCACAGTAAATAGTATAACTCTTTCCCAACATTGGGAAAAAAGTATCGGTGCTGAAGTCATTATCCCTTCCAGCTCCTGAAAGGATGACTCATAATAATCCAACAATAAATACTTCACACCCTTCTTAGTTAGGCCCGTCATTAGAGCAGCTAATAATTACAAGTCCTATATGAAACATCTTTAGTATCCATCCAACCCTATAAAACATTATAAATCAACGACATTCTTGAACTGCTTCCTGGAAACTACAGCTCTCACCTACTTGGAGTCTACTGATACTATTTTCTATGAGTTAACATGACCCAAGATGTGAATCAGGTCCATCCAAATGTGTAATTTTAGAGCTCAACATATAACTGATGCTCTCTTATTGTACTCAAAATGATATCAATTTTGGTGGCACGGTCATGTTTATTGAGAGAGTACATAAAGATATCATCCATAAAGACTACCACAAAAGAATCCAAGTATGTAAGGAACACACAGATCATTAGTAACATGAAAACTACAGGTGTGTTCGTGAGACCGAAACGAATAACCACTTACTCATATAGACCACATATTATCCAAAATTCAGTAAGAGGTATATCATATGGTCTAATGCGCAACTAATTTTAGCATGATCTAAAGTCAATTTTCGAGACACCTGGACACATCGAAGCTGATCAAATAGATAAGAAATACTTAACAATGGATATCTTTTTTTGACCGTCTACTGGTTCAACATCCAATAATCCACATAATGTCTGATGTTATCATCCACATTTTTTGAAAACTGGACATGCGAACCCCCATGGGAAGTACTGGGTCAGATGAAACCCTTTTCTTGCAACTCCTCCAACTGATTCTGGAGCTCCTGTAACTCTAGTGTAGCCATCCTATAAAGAGTAAAGTACACCACTTCCACTCCTATAAAAAGACAAATATAAAAGTATACCTCACACTTCGGAGGCAAAACTGAAAATTCCTCTTGAAAGACATCTCTAAAACAATCCACCACTGGAGGAATGTCTATCATTGATGTCCCCTGGTCGTCTAGATATAGACTTTCAAACATAAATATAGTACCAAACCAATGTAAAAAAATCTAGTAGTATTGCAAGCCCCAGCTTTGTCCCATTCTCTCCAGCTTCATATAAATCCAGTACCTGATGTAGAAGGGTGCTTATCATTATCTACCCCTACAGATATATAATATGTTTGGGACCAATAGCATGACACAAACAGTGTGTGAGTGGAATCCACATAGGCAACCACCCAAAGATCTATTCATAACAGTTAGTGAATATATATGTAGGAAATAAGAAAATGGAAGTAGTGAACAAGGAACTACTAAAAAGTAAACAAACCGATAGTTTTACTAACACACATTATCATTTATTTGTTAAGAAACCAACAATAATAAGTAACCCCAGGGTATGTACTCATAGCATAACCCCTATGGTTTAACCAATCAAATACAAGAAACCATTTGGTATGTAGTCATTGTCTAACACCTCTGGTTCAGCATTATCAAAGAGACACTCTGTTTAAGAACTCACCGACAATTACACCTACAGTATTGTATTAGTAACTATAGACACTCTTGGGAAGTACTTAACATCTAATTCCCCTTTTGTTCTTGTAACAAGGAACTATAAAAACTATTAGGGAACACAATGTCAACCCCCCTATAGTCTCAAAACATAAAATTAAACCAGACACTCTTGAAAAGCCCCCAACATCCATTCTCCCTACGAACTACTACACTAGGTTCCCACCACCATGTGTGAGTGAATAGTTCACAAAATATATATGGAAACCAAAGTAATCCTTAACAACTACTTGGATAAATATTCTATAACATAACACAACATGCTAGATAAAATCACTCCTCCCTAACAACACCACACATGGAAAACAAAGAATCATAATAGAAAAAGCTAGACCAAATAGGCAATATCGAGCAAACATGGGAAACACATCCATATCAATGTAAATAACCCTATTTACAGTCATATGGCCTCTATTCAGGTACACAAGGCATTGCAGAAAATAACTGGTATGAGAACCATAAAAACGAAAAACCCCAAACAACGTTATTGGGAACTTTTTCACATATAACTGAAGGACTAACAACGAAATGGCACCAACCACCTACCTAAAAATTTATGAACGAAATATTTGTGTGTAAGGAATTGAATCTCCATAGATCTCCCTATATATACAAAACACTAAAAAATTAACAAAAGATAAATCACAAAAGAGGATGAATGAAGAAATGAGGCACTAGAAGAAGGAAGATCATACCTTGGAGATTCCAACACAATTGACGATAGTCGATTCGTTGAACAGATGGGGAATCGATGGATCTAAGAAGAATCACGGTGTATGGTCACTCCAGGATGAAACGAATGGATTGGAAAGGTGTTATATCGATTAGACGTGGCCCCAACCTATTTAATGAAATAAAAAATGTACACATCATGTTATTCATGGATACACGTCGTGTACTTTACTTCACAGAGCCTCGCTTTAGGGGGCCTCAAGGTCACCCCACACATCCATTTACTTGGTTGTTACACAGCTAGTACATGGTCACCCTCGACAACTGGGTACATGGTGATTACTCCAAAAATTTCAAAAAACTCATATTTTTCTCAATGATAACTAGAAATGGATGACATACCTGAAAAGTAGATACACTTTCATAAATAAGAAATATGGTTTATAATTAATGTAATGGAATAATGACAACTAGCTAAAAGTAATATGGCTAAAATCCAAACATGGAGAAAAATAAATAGATCATACCTATAATAACTCATGAGAATTTCCATAGCATTTCTCGAGGAAAACTATATACATACTCAATTCATATTCTACCAACATATGGAATATATATGTAGAAAATAAAAAACATTTATCTAAATTAGACATCCTTGTATAATATCCCACCTAGAAACCTATTTTTAGAGGTCAACCAACCAGTCTAATCAGGGTCACCAAGGAACTATCACTCGACCCTCTAGTGGACACCCATCAACCCCATGATATTAATAATAATAATAAATTGTAAAACATGGTATAATAACCACAAAAAATAGTTTTTTCATGATTGATCAACTAGAGTGGTTATAATCTACAGTTTTTGTGGTCCTAAAACAAGTAGCATTCTTGTCCATAAGCCCATAGGGTGGATCTAATCCACAGTTCTACCAGTCCCAAAATGTAATCCATGTATTATAACTCACATAAAAATCAATTTTTTAATTATTGTTAAAAATAAACCAAGGGTAACAGTACATAAATATTCAACACAATTTCCAAAACATGACAACATATCTACAAGGCCGACACATCACATTGTTTCCAATTCATTTCAAGAAAACATATTGAGGTTTAAATAATATATTTTAGCACAACTCATAAAAACCAAATTTCATTTACAAAAGATACTTCCAACCTTGATTTAACATTTCCTATCTCAATTCATTTTCAATGCATCTCCCACATTATTTTTTAAAGGAAATATAAAACACTATTTTCAAATGCCCAATGTCAAATATCCTTTTCATTATTTAGATACCAAATAATATTACAATATTCCAAATGAGCACTTATGTTTTAATTTTGAATCCATTTCCACACAAAAAAATTGATACAACAAAGAATGTCCCAAACATGCATTAAACGACATTCATTACTCTTGAAACCCCTTAGGAAAACACAAAAAGTAGTGAAAACATGTAACTCAACCATTTCCATTGTAAAATACCCCTTTAAAATTCATACACACGCCAATTTTTTTTAACACTAAAATCACCCTTAATTTTTTAAAACATATTTTTAGTGAAAAATAATAGAGATCATGTTATATAAAATTAATTTTATAGAAAACTGAATTTCAATTCTTTTATAAATAATTACATTTTTGCAACATGATTCACACCATTCACAAAACCCCTTGAAGAAAATTTAAAAATGTGAAATATGGAGACACACATGAAACACAATCAATTTAATTTCGAACACTGTATTTAATGTAGTATTCACTTCAAATCACATTCAATTAAATTTTTTTAAAGATACACCACTTTATTTGAAATCAAATCAAGTCAGAAATAAGAATCATTCATTAAAACCCCATTATACTAAATTTACACTCAACTCATCACCCACCGACATTATCAAAATATATCTAATGGAAAAAACCTCTCAATATACTCATGATTACATTAAAATCATAATTATAATTTTATCAAAAACCATTCATTCATTTAATTAAATGTATAATTGAAGAACCCTATAGATAACCATTTCCACCCATTTACCATCATGTAAATACTAAAAAAATTATGAAAACACATAATGAGAAAAAAAATTCAGATCCACAAACTATTTAGGAAATATAAATCATGAAATGGAATGTGATGAAAATTGAATAGAAAGAGAAAACCTACCTCAATATGGTGAAAATATAAACAAACATCAAAAGAAGGAGTAACCATGATTGAAAGATAATTCGCACACCCTAAAATCAATGAAATAGAACCACATATCAAACCTATCCCATAGGGTTATTCCAACAGCTAATCCCACCTTCTAATTACTCAAAATCCAAGTGATAAGGGGATGAAGATGAGTAAATCGACCAAAAATCACTAGAATGAACCATAAGAACCATCAAGGGGCTTCAAAAAATGAAATATGGTAAGCGGGAAATATCATGGAAGCTCCCATGGTTCACTAAAAATGATAAAGAGGATGAAAACTATAACTGGGAATAATATAGCAGATGAGAAAACATGTAATTTCACATTTTTGATGATCAGAGGAACTATCACGGGTTGGATGCAAAATTTTCCACACCATATGATGACCTCTCACCCTTCACTTACCATAAAGGGAAACACCAAAAAAATTGGATGGCCAGTTTTCCAAACAGTCTGCCCATTGTGAAAATTAACTCTCCTCAATTCTAAAAGCATACTGCACGGTTGGATCATGGTTTCCAAATCTATGTGAAACTTAATTTCCATAGTGGTAGTTATAAAAACATGTTGTGCGATTACTTGGGTGGGGCCACACAGTTTCCCCTGGCCATGTTCCAAATGTGACACTATCATACAAGTGTAAAAACTATACTTTTAAACAAAATCTGAAAAATTTAATCCACGAATCAAACATAACCTCAACCCACAAATCCAATATCATGAAATGATTAAAATAAAAAGGATTCCATGTTTTAGTTTTGATTTATCTCCCCACCAGAAACACATTCATCACATAGAAAATCACCTTCTAAAAGATATACATATCTCGATCCTGATACTGAATAAATCTGAAATAACCCATGAAAATTGGCCTAACCTTCTACATCACATGTCACAACTGACCATTCTAGATGAATCCATAGCATGTAAATGATAAGAAACAACAATAGGGTTATCCCAACAATAAAAAATTATTATCATCTTAGTACATCTTAAGATCATCCCAATAAAGAAAATAAAAAAAATCACCTATGTATGGCCAGCTTATAAAATGTTTATGAAACCACCCCATGTCAACCAAAAAAACTTATTATATATAATAATATAACTTCTATGAAGAATTTCTACAAAACCTCCAATAGAGTTGAAAATTACAGGCATAATCCAAAACCAACAACCCAATGGGTAAACTAATGGACTAAAATTGAACCAAATAGAGTACCCAAACTTAACCAACAACCATGTATTTACACAAGATTTGATACCTACAATCAATCATAAAATAATTTAAGAAAAATTTCATGACATGATAATTCTTAAAGATAGACATAAAATTTACAAAATTCCTATATGAAAATAATATCATTGAACTTCTTACATGGGAAAAAGGGAATATTTTCAAGAGGGAAACAGTAATAGTAAATTAAATTATCTCCAATCCAAAACACGAGAAAATATATAAGAAAAGGTTTTATGCACAATCAAAAATTCCCTGACTATGCGCGAGTTTCACTCGATGGACTATGGATGGAACCTTGATGTCTTAACCATCTACTAACTCAAATCCATAAACATACATTCTATTATGAAGAAAACTTGTTTAAAAAATTATTCTTACATATCTTCTCCATGTGACACCAATAAATACAATGATAATATATATTTATGGGATTTCCACAAGATGAAATTGAATTTAGAAATTGGACACGTAGGAAGTACAAAAATGAATAGTCTAATGGGAAAGAAGAAGAGACCAATAAAGGATACTTGAAATAATAAAATCTTCCTACACACAGATCATTCTAGACAGGGAACCTTCACAAGAACCACATACTACAGAATGAATCCCATAAAAAATCTCATCTAAGAATGCATCACCCTCCATCATCATGAACATAAATTCATTAGAAGATATGACACCCCACTGACCTCTAAATGAATACCGTAAACAAAAGTAGTACATTTCAAAAGATCTTATGACACAATCTAGAAATTGAAAGAAACCATATTCTTGAAATTCTCAACAAATGCGATCACTGACTGCTTACCATAAAGAATACTAAAAAAAATTAAATGTTATTCCATGTCACCTACACATGTAAAAAATATCGTAATAAAGTAATTTTTATCAATTTCCATTGTATAACAACATTAATTGATGATATTTCGTTCACCATCCACTGATCCAAACATGGACCCTAATGAAACCAAAGAACATACACTCTTATGGATTTGGTAGTTCTTACATTTCTAAAAGCACATTGTACTTCCTCAACTTGTTCAACTATCTCTAACATGCCTCAAACACCTTGAATTATGGGAATCAAATAAGAAGAACCAGAAAATATAAAACCCTCATAATAAATTTTGTGGACAATTTTGGGTAACATTATATGATCAACATGAAAAACACTAAACCAAAATCAAAATCTACCCATAACACAATTTGATGGAACATCATATGACCCAATAATGAGATCCCAAATAAGACATCACAAATACAACCAAAAATCCTATTTTAAAAAACAATCCTTTTTTCCTTGGAATTTAAAATCCACATTCTTCTATGGTTGTCTATTAATTCAAAATGAAACATGAAATAAATAATTTTCAATTAAAAATCATCTTTCATATTTAAAAAACACATACATCAACCAAAAGGAAAAAAATCACATTAAAATATAATAATTAGGAACTTGTGGCCATTATTATCCTAATAACATGGTTAGTGACCCATTTCATTTGTAATAATCAACAATAATAGAGAACTAGAACCATGCTTTCATATTCACCATGTTTACATACTATATGTGAGATCGTGATATTACATTAGCTCACCCCCATTGTCATTTTTCATCATCTCAAGTCAAAATCCAATAAAATTCACTGAAAACACAGACAACCCCCATCAAATCGATTACCAGAATAAGAAAGGGTTCATGAAGTAATTCTCGTACCTACAACTCTATCCGAGATAGTCCTAATCATAAATCTACATGATACCTCATATAAAACGTAAATTATCTGATAATGTTTTGACACATACCAAGCTATGATTCTATCCATCCCAACACCTGGCCAGATCCATGATAAGCCTTGAAAGGCATCCTCGATCCCCATGGGACGTAATCTAGTGCCCAGTGTGAATATTATCATAGTGGGAATGAACTTTTCGAAAAATTAAGGATCAAATAAAAAACTAAACACATGTAATAGCTAACAATAACTTAATATCAATAAATAAAAAACCTGTCAATAAACAACAAAAACAGTGCATAGAAATTTGTGGAAAGTTACTATGAACGAGGAAAACTAACAAGATCATCACGTGACCTTCTAGTAACCAAAACCTCATGTCCAACCTGCTCTAAGAGAATCAAAATCCAAAGTCCATAACATAAGGCATGGATCCAAAAAACAACCCAGTTATACCAATGTTTAGTGCCTCAAGTAGGATCTGAGATAAAACAGATCAGCTGGTAATCCCCATAGACTCAATAAATTTTATTTTCTGGTTCAGTTTATAAACATTAGATTGAAAATAAATTTAGAAAATATGATTTTAAAACATTTCCATCATGTAAACATAACATTCCATAATTTTTGTTTAAAAAAACAACACTATGAACATTAATTTTCTAAAAACGATCCAGTTTTAACAACCTAATAAATAAACCAAAAATTCAAAACCATTACATGTAATAAAAAATTGTTGTGAAAAACAAAAAGTTTATAAGTAAAAATATCCTAAACTATGAGGGATAAAACCAAATTTATCAGAATAAATAAGTATAAAATACTAATAGTAACACATGATCATTTCGTTGACATACATATAAGAAATTCTTCGATGTATTTATTTTAAACACACCTTTCTCTATATTATACAACTCCACCAACAATAACCAACATGCCATCCTAAAATTTCCATTCTGATATCACATCCCACCTAGACCCATAAAGTACATGGGTTATTAAATCATCTAATCAGGGTTGAAAACCAACCATTACTCGATCCTCTAGATGATTTCTAAAAATACTAGGACATTAATAACAACAATACATGGAAAAAATCATATCGTAACCCCAAAAAAAACAATGTTCTCTTGTATGATCCACTAGAAATGGTATCATAAACACTTATGGTGGTCTCAATAACAATAAAATTATAGAGAACATTTAACTTAAGATGATATTATCCACTATTAAATGTTTATAAAAAATACATACAAGGATTTATAATATGTAAGAACATATATTTACTTTCATAATCATTATCAATAACTTAACAGTCCTCAAACAACCTAGGGATTAAAGTTATTTTCCAAAAAATTACAACATATCTACCAAGCCCACACAACTCATAGGATCGGTATAAAATTGAAAACCTCAAAAATTAGAAATCCTTCATTTGTTTCAATTAACATAAAAATGAAATTTCATTGAAAAGATAAACTTCCAAAAGGGATGTAACACCCTGACCCTAGTTATCCAGAGTTGGTGTAATATTACATAACATTTTCATGATCACAAGTGATCAGGTCCCAAAATAAATGATTAGTTATGTATGCATGGAAGTACTAGATTCATAAATTATTTTACATTTACATCATGATATAAAAAAACAACAACAAAATTTTCCCCATTGAACAAAATTTTATCCATTAGCCTATCCATGTAAGTCATTCATAATATACTTCTCCACATCCAAGGAAAAATAAATCATATAAGGGGGTGAGCTCATTTTTCTTAGTAAAGATAACAATATAGCGAAAAATTTCAAAAAAATCATAAACATTTAAGGAATGGAATAAGAATAAAACAAAAAAATTTAAACTAAATCTTTAGTATAATATTGAAAATATAATTCAAAATAATTCCATTAACTTATTCACAATGATATTCCACTAGTTAAATAATGACATGTAATATCAATAGCCAATTTCATAACGATATATTTCAAAATGAAATACTTTATAATCACATCGTCAAGGCCTAGACCCCATAATATAAATAAGATTTTGTCATGGCCTTGTTCCAAGACCCTAGTTTGTAACACCCTGAGATTTTATGAAAAATATATTTTTTTTAATTTTATTGATGTCTACTGTTGTACGCTACACCAAAAGGAGCTTGCACTACACGCATCCCTGACTTGGATTGCATTACATGCAATCGGGACCTTCCTCGATAGCTTGCATCGTACGCAATACTGAGTTTCACTAAACAATGATATACTATTAAAATATTATTAAAACTAGCCGTTATGAATAGTAATACCCACTTTTTTAAAATTATATGAATTCTATCTTTCAATATGGACATCATTTTTAGATTCGGAATATCAAAATTAGCTTAGGGTGATGTTTTGGTATTTTTCTGAAAACATTCAAATTTTGATGAATAGTGAAAACACTGGGTTACTATTTAAAAACCGAATTTTTATTTAAATAATTATTTACTTTATTTAAATTTATTTTAGGTCAAAATTTATACATAATACCTATATATGTTAAATGTAATTCAATGGAGTAATTTTATATTAATTTTAGATATGCAAAAATTTTATTGAACTTTTCACCGTCTTTTACCCACATCCTAGGAGAATTTGTAAATTCACATAAAACATAATTTTACCTCTTTTGTGTGTGGAATTTCGAAAATCCGAGAAACACGGTTAAAATCAGGGACTAAAATGTGGTTCAATGAGATGAAAATAATTTTCGGTGAATAGTAATTTTTTACTTTTTTTACCACGGTTAAAAGTAAATAGGGTAATTTAGGGTAAAAATGATATTATTATTACCCTAAAACATGTCCTAATTCTATTGGATAAGTGTAATTATACCATAAACAACATTAGGAATAAAATATGACCATTTAGGTCCACTTGTATTAGAATAGGACATTTATTATGAATTTATTTAAAGAAAGGTTAAAATAGATAAAATCAAAGTTTAATAACTGAAAAAAATTTTAATATAGGGTTATATATAAGATAAATACGACTATAAATATTCATTAGAAATGTAAAAATATTTCCTACATAATGGAATTTTATTTATGATTTTTATACATTATATAGTTTATTTTATTTATGACACAATGATGATGCAGTAATTATCTTATTAATGAAATATTGACATAATTAATGTTATAAATACCCAAATGAATGTAATTTGAAACTTTTTATGTATTAAAATACTTTAATAGGTTAATATGACATGTTATTATTGATTTAATTAAACTTTTTCCTACTAATCATGATGTTATAATTTTCACTAATATCAATTACCAAATAGTGTCAAAATTGACATAAAATTGTTTTTAAAACAAATATTATATTATTAATTGTTATTTTATTCCTAAAAATATAAGGTTCGGACAAATGACTTAGATAAGGATATATATATTAATAATTAACAACTTGGGGTTCATTTGGCTTGTTATAGTATGATTATTAACCACATAGTGTAAGAAAACAAGAAGACACAGTAAAAGTTAAATTATTTATCTTAGAGTTAAATCTAAATGATAAGGTTAAAATTGTAACCTAAACTTGTCAATAATATATTTGATGAGAGGATTTCGACCCACCCCCACTTTATATTTAAAATAATTCAATTTGGAGCTATTATAAACCGAATATGACTTTATTATAAATTAATATTTTTAGTTTTTCCAAAGGTGCCCCTCTCCTCCCTTATAAAAAGGGAACCCCTTCCCTCTTCTCTTCACACCCTTTTTAGCCTTGAATTTCGGCTATCCCCGGACCATTTATCGTCTCCACTTCCCTAGAAACATTCTTTAGGTTCTGGTCTTCTCAAAAGACCAACTCTACTTCCATAAGAGGAAGCTTAAAGGAGGTGCATCGAAGAAGAGGTAATCTCTTCTTTCGATTCTCTCAAGTTTCTTTCTTCTTCAACTTCTTCTTATTTAGTTGTTTCATTATAAAGTAATAACATATGTATCACTAATATACTGATATGTTATTATTCATATTAAACAAACCTATTTCAACTTCTATCCATCCTACGGAAAACAAAATCATCACGCGTGTGTACATATAGAATACCGTCTCCACGCCGTGTTATAATCAGTTTTTCCACCACCACCTTACATGGATGGGTATAATGGTGTAAATAAACTACTATATATGGTTATTGTAAATTGATATTGATTATTTAATATTATACATACACTTCAATTCAATTCCACGATCATGGGAATGATATCATCGCTCATACGTACGTACGGACTACCATCTCCACGAACACGATGAGATTCATTTTCCATGATTAACCATTCAAGAATGATTATAAAGTGTATATAATTAATAATAATTAAATAAATGACATAATGAAGATACAGGATTTATGTATACATATATATATATATATCATCTACTTACTTCCATTCAAGTCAATAAAGAAAGGAAAACAACGTTCATGCGTAAGTACGGCCTACCGTCTCCATGAACGGTGTGTTTCATTTCATTTATCTATATTATATATTTATATATACACTAAATATATATGATATGTAAACCATGTTTTACTTTCTGGAAGTAAGTAAATCATGATATAATTAATAATAATATCAATAACAACAAGTCCAAACACATACGATAAATGAATAAATTTTACCCAAAACGCTACTTTAACATGGAATTGACAAATAAACGGGTAATATAAATACCTAAGTGAACCATATATGATATAATAACAGTGAATATGATTCTGTAATAATTCAATGAAATTATTTAAATCATTATACAGAAGGTTCATATACATATAAAGAATATCATACAAAAGGTAAGGGATAACTATTCCAATCTCGTTCTTATCCGAGATTGTTATTCGTAGGTATTTACTAGGGTTATTGTTATCAACCTTGACTATGTTTTATAAAAATGTATTCATGTATTTATAAAGTCATTTTTACCCATTTTTGAGATTTACCACATGTTATGAAAGGAATCTTACTCTTTTTTACCACACGTGGATCTTTTTTACTTTTCTAACATAAGTACGAGAAAGATGATATTTTTAACTTATACGGCGTGAACAGATTTTTTAGGTTTCATAACGCCTCATTTTCATGAATCTTACTCTACATGAATTTATGAATATTTTCAAGAATATACATTTCTTTTAAAATTTCATGGCATTTTTTGAATAAAAAGGATTTTGAAGAAGAAAGGATATTTTCCTTAATAATAATTATCAAGTGTTTTATCAAAACCATTTTCCATCTAAGATGACATTATTTAATATGTGTATGATTCTTGTATAATATCTCTATGATTTACATGGTTTCACTTTTTTTTATGAAACGATATCCATTTGTTTTATATGGATTTTGTTATGATGGGATGATGTTTATGAAACACATTTTTATTCATTGGGTAATGAAGAATGATTTATTATTATGTTGTGGCACAAGTAAGAATGATTTCAATATGAGATGGGTAGGACCTATATCTCCCTCCAATGCATTGGGTAAAGATTTATATCTCATGAGATAGACATGGATGGAACAGTAAGTTAATCTGGTTTATTAATACATGACTGAAACGAGGAGTGAACTCGATTCAGAAAGAGACTTTGTCCACTAAGATGGTCATGTCAGCAATGCCATGGCTACTACGGAACTCATATAATGTTCTTAATGGATGCCACAATTACATGTTTTATTACCATGCTCTTTTACCATGACAAATGTTTTTTTATGATATATGCCTCGTGTACTTCTATGATTTATGTCATTGCTCAATATTTTGATGTTTAGATTTTATGTTCAAGTTCTAGCATTCAAATGTTTATAGATTGTTTTATGTTCTCTATTCTTAACCTTACTGAGAATTTGAGCTCACCCTTTATAAGTTTTCTTTTCCCCGGGATTTAAAGATTGGTTTTAGATAAGAAAAGAAAAGGATAAGATCTTTATGGGAGATATTGAAGATCTTTCACCACGATTAAAATATTATTTTCTGAGTTTCCAAATACACTAAACTATTAGGGTCCTTGTGTGTATGTTTTCTTTATATATTAAGTATTCAGAAAATGTAATGTAATGTCCATGTACGTCAAGATTTGGGTCTCTAAAGTTGGTATCAGAGGAAAGGATTAGTTAACCTTTGGAAACTTGGATACGAAAACATTAGTGAGATCCCTAGATATATTTATAATGAATGTATAGGGATGTCCCTAAGGTTAAGTATTAGTATAAGGATTAAAACTATGATTTTAGAGAATAAAAGTACTCCCCTTGATTATTTTGTTTTTCTAGAATGATTTATGCCTCTCACAAAATTGTTTTTGGGTTTTAGAAAATGGTTGGAAACTAGAAGAATCAGGTTAATGAAGAATATGATGGAATATGAAATGATATTCTTCATGATCAACCAAATTAAATGGGATTTAGAAAGCGAAACATCATTATTATGCCTAATCAGCAATCTCATAATATGATCAATAATCTCAACATTGGTAATTTTCCTAACTCATCTAATAAGAGAAAGATGGAGTTTCATGATGACCATAGAGGAAGGAATGCTCAATTTCTATCATGTAAATCACGTGGGAAGAGGGATCAAGGAGAATTTTTCAAAGGAACTTGAATATTCTTTGGGTTTGGAAAAGAAGGACACAAATGTAGTAAGTGAAAAGGAAAAGTTTCAGTTAACACCATGGATAAGGATAATGGTATTTCTACGACATCAACAATGATCAAATGTTTTAAATGTGGCATGTATTTGCTTTATTAAACCCAATTACCTAAGGGAAAGTCTCATGAAGAGAATCAGGATGGTCATATGGGTAGTATTTTTGTGGATGATGATGAGGAGACTACAAATGATATATGAGATGGAAGAAGTTTTGATGCTTGGTCAATGGTTTAAGAAGGTAGTGGAATGATTGTAAGTTTATCAAGAGTTATGTTGTATAGGTAATTTAATGGTACTATGGAATAAAGAAACATCTAAGGATTGTTTCACAATTGTTTTTCCTAATGTACTTGAAAGTATATGTTGAATGGTACTGGTAACCATGAAAGTTTATTTAGATATTTTTGGAAAGAATATGATATGCACATAATGAATGGATAAGGAGGAAATAATATGTTTGATAGTATTCATGAGCTCATGATTGATATAAGGACTAAGTGATATCATGGTTTGAGTACTCAGAATTTTGAGGATTTCGGTATGTGGAAAGTGTTAACTTTAAACTGCATTCATGTTTTCACTAAGGTTCAATGGGTATTCATTTTTTCAATAGAATACATGATTAAGGGCTTCGAATGTTTGTAATGTGACAAAGAAGATATATCGTATGATATATGAGGGATACATGATGGTATTCACGTACTTGTTATGTGACCTCTCTAGTACTCATTTTCATTACACTATGAGATTGGACAGAAGTATTTTCGATAAGCTTAAAGTTTGGAATGGATTAAGATGGACATTAGATAGAATTGTTTAAGGGTAGAATTTTTTTCGATATTAGTTATGGAATTTTATAATATTGTAGTTTTAGAAAAAGGACAACCTGTAGGACGGGCGACAACCCATCGCGTCGGACAAGGCTGTGGGAATCGAACCCACAACTAAAGTGTGACAGGCCTTTATCGCCTACAACTAGCTTACATGAAGTCCCTTTTTAGTAGAAACCGGTTTTATTATATTAAGCAGTATGATATATGAAGTATAAGTCCATTTTAGGAACCATATATGATTAATCTCACTATATATGGACTAATGTATTTTTGAAAACCTTTTCTAACCATTTGTTTGAGACAGATGGAATGACCCATCATTCTATCACATGATATTCTAACACTTCACGAATGACAAATTCGACTTTATTTCATTAAGAGATCAAGAGGAAATTGTCCAAGGAATGACCAACGGTGAGACTGTACAGAAATTAAGAAAGTATTTCTTCTAATTCCAATTTCTTCAACTTTAGGGAAATGGTCTTGAAAACCTAAAATGTTGTCCTAGTGCCCTTATATCTGATTAATAAGATGGTACTTTATATCATCACAAATATTTGGATTTATGATTGTTGGCTTTTTAGTAGCCATATTCTCTACCACTCTCCATCAGAACATGATGGTTAGATTTCTCTTTCATATCTACATTTTCACACATGTTCTCCTATGTGGAAACACGGTGATTAGTTAATTTGGGTAACTGTTACGTTTCATAATTTAGTTTTTTAATATTGGTTTTGTTATTTGTTTTTACGATGCAGGTTTCTATTAAATAAACTTTCGAGTAGTAAACTATTTATAACCCCGACGAATTTCGATGTCGAAATTCATTTTAAGGGGGGTAGAATGTAACACCCAGAGATTTTATGAAAAATATTATTTTTAATTTTATTGATGTCTAGTGTTGTATGGTACACCCAAAGGAGCTTGCACTACATGCATCCCTATCTTGGCTTGCATTACACGCAATCGCGACCATCCTCAATAGCTTGTGTCGTACGCAATATTGAGTTTCACTAAACAACGATATGCTATTAAAATATTATTAAAACTATCCATTATGAATAGTAATACCCACTTTTTGAAATTTTATAAATTTTACCATTCAAAATGGACTTCATTTTTGGATTTGGGATATCGAAATTATCCTAGGGTAAATTTTTGGTATTTTTCTGAAAACATTCAATTTTTAATGAATAGTGAAAACACTAGGTTACTATATAAAAACTGACTCTTTATTTAAATAATTATTTATTTTATTTAAATTTATTTTTTGTAAAAATTGATACATAATACCTATATATGTTCAATGTAATTCATTGGAGTCATTTTATAATAATTTTAGATATATAAAAATTTAATTGAACTTTTCACAGTATTTTACCCACCTCCTAAGAAAATTTGGAAATTCACATAAATCATAATTTTACCGCATCTGTGAGTGGAATTTCGAAAATTCGAGAGACATGGTTAATTTCAAGGACAAAAATGTGGTTCAATGAGATGGAAATATTTTTTGGTGAATAGTGACTTTTTACTTTTTTTACCACGGTTAAAATTAAATAGGGTAATTAAGGGTTAAAATGATATTATTATTAACCTAAAACATGTCCTAATTCTATTGGATAAGTGTAATTAGACCAAAAACAACCTTAGGAATAAAATATGACCATTTAGGTCCACTTGGATTAGATTAGGACATTTATTAATAATTTATTTAAAGAAGGGTTAAAATAGCTAAAATCAAATTTTAATAACTAAAACATTTTTAATATTAGGGTATACCTAAGATAAATTCGAATATAAATATTCATTATAAAGATAAAACGATTTCCTACATAATGGTATTTTATTTATGATTTTTAGACATTAAACAATTTAATTTATTTAGGACACAATGATGATAAAGTAATTATCTTATTAATGAAATTTTGACATAATTAATGTTATAAATACCAAAATGAATGAAATTTGAAACTTTTTAGGAATTACACTAATTTAATAGGGTAATATGACATGTTAGTATTGATTTAATTAAATATTTTCGAACTAATCATGCTGTTATGATTTTCATAAAAATCAATTACCAAATAGTGTCAAAATTGACATAAAATAGTTTTTAAAATAAATATTTTATTATTAATTTTACTTTTATTCCTAAAAATATATGGTTCGGCCAAATGACTTAGAAAAGGATATATATATTATTAATTGACAACTTGGGGTTTTTTTTTCTTGTTATAGTATGTTTATTAACCATATAGTGTAAGAAAACAAGAAGACACGGTAAAAGTTAAATTATTTAACTTAGAGTTAAATCTAAATGATAATGTTAAAATTGTAACCTAAACTTGTATAAATTCTATTGGATGAAATTATTTTGACCCATACCCACTTTAGCTTCGAAATAAATTAATTTTGAGCTATTATAAACCGAATATGAATTTATTACAAAATAATATTTTAAGTTTTTCTAAAGGTGCCCCTCTCATCCCTTATAAAAAGGGAACCCCTTCCCTCTTCACTTCACACCCTTTTGAGCCTTTATGCTCGGTAAAACCATGACCATTTATCTTCTCCACTTCCAGAGAAACATTCTAGAGGTTCTGGTCATCTCAATAGACAACTCTACTTCCATAAGAGGAAGCTTAAAGGAGGTGTGTCGAAGAAGAGGTAATCTCTTCTTTCGATTCTCTCAAGTTTCATTCTTCTTCAACTTCTTCTTATTTAGTTGTTTCATTATAAAGTAATAAAATAAATATCACCCATAAACTGATATGTTATTATGAATATAAAACAACCCTATTTCACCTTCTATCCATCCTACAGAAAATGAAATCACCACGTGTGCGTACGTACGGAATATCGTTTCCACGACGTAGTATAATCAGTTTTTCCACCACTACTGTACATGGATGGGTATAATGGTGTACATAAATAACTATATATGGTTATTTTAATGTGATATTTGTTATTTAATATTATACATACACTTCAATAAAATTCCACGATCATGGGAATGATATCATCGCTCGTGCGTACGTACGGACTACCGTCTCCACGAACGTGATGAGATTCATTTTCCATGATTAAACATTCAAGAATGATTATAAACTATATATAATAAATAATAATGAAATATATGACATAATGAAGCTACTGGATTTATGTATACACACACACACAGATATATATATATATATGTCATCTACTTACTTCAATTCAAGTCAATAAAGAAAGGAAAATAGCATTCATGCGTATGTACGACCTACCATCTCCATGAACGGTGTGTTTAATTTCATTTATCTATATATTATATATATATACTGAATATATATGATATATAAATCATGTTTTACATTATTTAATTTAGTAAATAATGATATAATTAATAATAATATTTAGAACAACAATTCCAAACACGTACGATAAATGAAACAATATAACCCAAAACGCAACTTTAACATGGAATTGACAAATGAACGGGTAATATAAATACCTATGTGAACAATATATGATATAATAACAATTAATATGATTATTTAATAATTCAATGAACTTATTTAAGTCATTATATTGGAGGTTCGGATACATACAAAGCAAATCAGACATAAGGTAAGGGATAACTATTCCAATCTCGTTCTTATCCGAGATTGTTATTCGTATGTATTTATTGGGGTTATAGTTATCATCCATGCCCATGATTTCTAAAAAAATTCATGTAATTTTAAAGTCCTTTTAACCATTTTTTGAAATTTACCACATGTTATGAATGGAATTTTACTTTTGTTTACCACATGGAGAACTTTTTGACTTTTCTGACAAAAGTACGAGATGGATGTTATTTTTAACTTATACAGCGTGAAAAGATTTTTATGGTTTCATAAAGCCTAATTTTCATGAAGCTTAATCTACAAGGTTTTATGAATATTTTCAACAAAATACATTTCTTTTAAAATTTCATGGAATTTTGTGAAAAGAAAATGATTTTGAAGAAGAAAGGATATTTTCCTCAAGAATTCTTCTCAAGTGTTTTATCAAAACCACTTTCCATCTAAGATGACATTATTTCATATGTGTATGTTTAAAATATAATATCTCTATGATTTACAAGGTTTCTCTTTTCTTTTGATTAAACTATGTCCATTTGTTTTATATGGATTATGTTATGATGGGATGATGTTTAAGAAACCCATTTTTATTCTTTGGGTTATGATGAATGATTTATGTTTATGTTGTGTCACAAGTAAGAATAAAATCATTATCAAATTGGTGGGACCTATTTCTCCCTCCAATTCATTGGTTAAAGATTTATATCTCATGATATGGACAAGGCTGGAATGGTAAGTTAATCCGGTTCAGTAACAAAGGACTGGAACGCGGAGTAAACTCGATTTAGAAAGGGACTTTGTCCACTAAGATAGTCCTGGTAGCAATTCGTTGGCTACAATGGAAATCATATCATGGGCTTAATGGATTCCACAATTACATGTTTTATTACCATGATAGTTTACCATGACTAATTTTCCTTTATGATCTATGCCTTGTCTATTTCCAAGATTTATGTCGTTGCTCATGATTTTGATGTTTTGATTTTATGTTCATGTTTTTTGCATTCAAATGATTATGGATTGTTTTATGTTCTCTATGCATACCCTTACTCAGAATTTGAGCTCACCCTTTATATGTTTTATTTTCCCCATGATTTAATGAAAGGTTTTAAGTAAGAAAAAAAAGGGTAATATCTTTTTGAGAGATATTGAAGTTCTTTCACCACGTTTAGATGATTATTTTCTGAGTCTCCTAAGACACTAAACTATTATAGTCCTTGTGTGTCTATTTTCATTATGTATTAATTATTCCAAAATAGTAATGTAATTTCCATGTATTGCACGATTTGTGTATCTACATAGTTCATCTCATTAGACCTACTGATGCATCGAGGTGCTATAGGAGGCTATGCCCGTCACTAACGAAGTCCAATGTATTCCTCATATGAATATATTGAAACATAACAAAAACATTAATATTATAACTATAATATGAAATGATAATACATTAACCATAAAAAATGAATGGTATAAAAATAACACATTCCCAATAAAAAATATCACAAAACCTTCAATACAATATTGATGATTGTATCATAATAAATATACTTCCATCGGGTGTAAAACCCATCAATGTATGTTGTCAAAGATGAAATCAAAACGATTGGAGACAAATATCTCTTTCTATTTTGAAATAATTTAAATGTCACATAATTATAAATAAAAACATTTGTTTTGAAAATATTCATATAAGAATGTATGTGAATAATTGAAGGTGTTATAAATGTGGAAAATAGTTTCACCCTTTGTTAATGTAAAAAATATATTTCCTTAATTTTGTTGAAAAGTTCATAAAGGACCTTGTTTGGAAAAAGATAGAAATATTCCTATATAAACATCATATTAAAAGTCAATAAAGGGTATAAATGTCATTAACCCATAGTCTAATAAATATTCAAAAAATTTTGAAATATATTTTTAAGAAACACGTATGTTGGTGATAAATAGATCCTAGTAGATACTCGCGTATAAAAACCTTGGATAATATAGAGATTGTAGAATTAAATATCACCTTGTACTTTACATTGGTCAAGGGAACATAATATCCTATATAATTGTTAAATAAATGTTATTAAATCATTCAAGAACCACAAACATAAATATGATATCATATATAATCTTCAAATATTTATTTGATAATAATATTTTAGTAGTATCATCGTTTCAGGTGTTAGCTAATTCTTTATCTTTTATAAGCTTTGATTCATAAGTCATGTTTGTTATGGATAATATGTGTTTGATTCATATCTATAATGATATTAAAATCTCATAAATTATTTCATTAATTATAAAATGAAATTTATTCTCTAATGTCTACGATGGGGAATAAATCTCATCACGTTCGTGGAGATGGTAATTCGTACGTACGCACGAGTGAAAAAACCATTCTATTGATGGTGAAATAATATGTAATTGGATGTTATATCATATATAAATAATCATTAACATGTTATATTTATTATTTAAATCAGTTATATGCATTATTTATCCCCTCCAAATAATGAAGTGTTTGAATAACAAACTACACCATGACGTGGAGACAGTAAGTCATACGTATGTATATATGGTGACTTGTCGTTAATTGGATGGATAGAATAATGAATATGGTTGTAAATTATTCATAATAACATCACATTATGTATAAGGTACTGTATTTTTAATTTTGGTGTGGAAACAACAAACAAAGAGGTAGTGGAAGAAGAAAAAAACATTGAAAGAGGTGGTGAAATTATTACATCTACTTTGGGTGTATCCTTTTAGGTTGATCAAAAGGGCACCATAGGATGGATTTATGATCAATGTAATGCCTCTAGGTTGATATGATTGTATTTTTTAGGATTTTTGAGTAGGTTTTGCTGAGAAAAATGGATTTGGAGGTGTAAAATTAAGAGAGGGGGACGTACCCTTTTATAAAAGAGTTGCGGGTCACTTTATGAAATTATAGAATTATTATTTTATTATATAACAATTTTTGGTTTATAATAGATCTAAATCAATTTATTTCTAGAATAGGATACATATGGTTCTAAATACCATTGAAGAATATGTTTTATTCAATTTTAGATGACCATATTAGGCTTATCATTTAGATGTGACACTTAGTTAATTAGGTTAACTTTTACCATGTCCTTTTGAATTATTATAGTATCTAGTTATGAAACATAGTATAAAATGCCAAAATAACCTCAAGTGGTTGGATAATGATATATATATCATTAAATAAGTCCATTTTTTAATTTTTATATTTCTAGAAATATTATATAATTTAATAATATAATATTTTCTTTAAAAACTAATTTATGTCAATTTTGAAACTATTTTGTATTTGTTTTTTTTAAGTAATAACAGTATGATTTCATTGAAAAAAATTCATTTAAATAACCATAACATGTCATATTAGTCTATAAATTTATTGGAATGCATCAAAAGTATCAATTTACATTTAATTAGATATTTATAATATCCAATATTTTAATTATTCATTAATAAGGTATTACTATCATCATCACTGGGTCAGAAATAAATTTAATTATTTAAGGTATAAAATTTATAAATAAAATACAACTACATAGTAAATATTTATATCTTTATGTTGAATATTTATTATTTTATTTATCTTATGAAAACCCTATATTAAAAATGTTTTCGTTATAAAAAATTTGAGTTTGACACTTTTAACTCTTCTTTATATAAATTAATAATAAAGGTCCTAATCTAATCCATGGGGACAAAATAGAATCATATTTTATACCTAAGGTTTGTTTTGGTTGAAAAAAACTAATCCAATCGAAGTTTTACATGTGTTAGAGTAATTATAATATCAATTTTACCATTAATTACACTATTTAATTTTAGCCACGGTAAATAAAATTCAAAAGATAATATTCACCAAAAATTATTTATATTATTGAACCACAATTTAATTACTAAAGTCAGCTGTGTCTCTTGTTTTTTTTAAATTCAACTCTCCCAATCATTAAAATTATTTTTTATGCATATTGGAAAATGATCTTATAAGGTGGGTAAAAAAATGAAAAAAGTTCAATATTATTATATATATATATATAATATTATTATAAAATTACTCCAATGAATTACTTTGAAATATAGTTATTCTGTATCTATCATTACATAATATGAATTTATATAAAATAACTATTTATTTAAAGAAAAAGTCAGTTTTAAACTATAACGCAATGTTTTTCACTATTAATCAAAAATGGAATGTTTTCATAAAAAATTCAAAAAATAACCCTAAGATAATTTTGAAATTATAAATTCAAAAATTAATTCTACATTAACAAATTCAAAACATATATGGTTCATTGATTAATTTAAAATTAATTACCGTTGTCAAACCCAAAAATAAAGTCTTTAAAATGTAAAAACTAAAAAACAATTTACATGTGTTTATGTAAAATTTAAATGTAAAATAACTTATAATGACCCAAATTGCATTAAATGATAAAATTAAAATGTAATTATACTTCCAATACATTAAAATTAATAATTTAACACTTTGAATTAATTCAATTAAAATGTTTTTTTTAATTACAAATTTAGTTTTTTAAGGACGAAATTTTTTTTTATTAAGAATGAAAAGAGAGAGAAAGTTTACATGAAACAGAATGATTGTATCTTATTAAAATCTCTAACAAAATGGGGAAGGAGATCAACTAGCATAAAATCACTCCATGTCAAGGTTTTTCTTTACTCCTTTGTTGGCATGTTCATCCGCAACTGGGTTTTCTTACCTATAATTATAGGTGGCAATGTTCTAGATTTCAAGAAGGGAATCAAGGGAGTTTATCTATCTTGCAGTGATAGGCCATGAAAGGTGAATCACTCCATTCCAAATAGATTGAATAATGGTGGTGGAGCCACTCTCTATCCAGATGATCTTCCATCCTCATAGATTAACAAAAGCAGTGTCCTGAATCACCACCATCATCTCAGCTTCTAAGGTAGAGGCAGTGCCACAACTTCCAAACAAGAATCCATGACAATGACAAAGATAATCTCTAAAAATGGCCCCACATCCAGCAGGGCCTGGATTTCCTCTTGAAGCTCCATCAACATTGACCGTGATCCATCCATGAGTCGGATCTTTCCAAAACACCTCAAGAGGGAGCTCCGACATGGTGAAAATGCCATCATGGTTGAGGCGTTATAAAATCAAAAAGTCCCCAACTGAGTTGTTGTACTGTACTTTCTAAAGGAGGTATGTTTCCCGGACGTAAATAATGATCCTTATCTGACCTAAAGAAATATTAAATGAGTAATTTCTACGAATAATTGTGTTTTTATCATATCAGATCACATGTAGGAGCTCATAAATTGCTTATAGGAAAAGGTTCCTAATTTGTCGAGAGGAATCATGTTCCACACAATGTTTATGTTGGGATTAAATAGAGTCGTTGGATAACCATATTCAGTCAAAAAGGTTAGTAACCTAATTCCAAAGAGAAGAGGTTTTAGTACAATATACGAAAAGGTGACTACTCTCCTCCATGTTTTGTTGAAATTATTTACATTTAGAGCACATATGAACACTAAATGTCTGAAGAAAAACCTCTGTAGGAATGCAATTATGGGAAATGTGCCATACATGGTTAAGCCTTTAAGGTTTAATCCATGGGTTTTAAAAAAATGTAAACCATGAATGAATGGTGTCAGAATTATTGAAACAATGATGGTAGAAATTTTTGGAGTCAAAAATACCGTTATGAGATGGCTCCCAAGTAAATAGATCATCCCTATTTATAAAGGGGTAGTTGTCCACAATTTTCAAAATGTGATCAGAGAGATTTGTTATACTAGAGTGAATTACCTAACTTATGGTTATATTGGTGTTATTTGGAGTGTTATCTGGTGTAAGCACAGAGATGAAGGAAGAACCAGTACAATTATCAAGAAAAATGTTTATAGTGGATTCTGAACTGACCATCCATCTTGAGTTATGCATCAAGTCAGCAAAGATGTTATAAATGGATGGCCATTGGGAGGAGTAGAGGTTACTAGATTGAACTTTGTTATGTTTTTTCAGAAACCTATTGTGAAGGAAGGTTATGGAGTCAGATTTGTTGTTGATCAACCTCCAAGTGATCTTATCTTGAAGAGCATCATAAAAAGATTTTATATTATTAATACTAATACCACCTTTTAAAAGGGGATTGCACCATGTTGACCATGGGACAGTAACAAGATTTTGTGAATGAATTCAACCAGTACTAAAAAAAATTTAATTTAAAGATTAACTTTTTTAATGAGGCTATTGGTCCATTGTTAAATCAACATGGGCTAAACCATTTTGGGAATAATAGTGGATTTCACGAGGCAGATTCTACTAGCCATTGAAAGGGAGTTCCCTTTCGAGGAGGTAAGTTTTTTAGTCACTTGTTCCATGACAGTATTAATGTACATAGGTTTAGGCCTACCCTAGAATAGGGTAACTCCAAGATTGGTAAATGGGATGGATCCCTCTTTTATGCCATGACATTCAATGATAAAACCTTTTCTAGAAGGGGGAAATGAGTTTCCAAAATAGATAGAGGATTTATTCCAGCTAACTAATTGTCCAGAAATTTCTTTATTGTGAGAGAAGGCCTTTTTAAGATTAAGAATATTTTTCCTAGCCCATTAAGAAATAGAATGATGTCATCAACATATAAGAGGTGGGTAGGGATCGCATGGTTTATGGGAGCCTGAATGCGTTTGAGCTAGTTTTGGTGAACAAGAGAGGAAATATACCTACTGAGTTAATCATCCGAAGTGGCAAAGAGGATCACAGATAGGGGATCACCATGCCGCACTCCTTTTGATAATTTTAAGTATCCCTTTGGAGAACCATTTTTGAGGATGGAAATAAAATCTATGTAGATGAGGTAATTTATCCTAGAAAAAAAGGTTACATTGAATCCGAAGTCCTTAGGGACATTGAAAATAATGTTCCAATCGGTGGTGTCGAAGGATTTTTTCATATCAATTTTGACTGCGATATTCCCCCCTCTGGACTTTTTTTTAAAGTGTTAATGCATTCAGAGGCAGTGAAAATGAAATCATAAATAGATCTTCCCTTTATGATCCAAAACTGATTCCATGAAATGATCTTGTTGAATTGGACATAAAGCTTATTGGCAATGAGCTTAGAAATTATTTTATAGAGAGAGTTAATGAGAGCAATGGGACGGAAGAGGTGTAGATCAGAGGCATTATCCACTTCTGGGATATGAGTCAAGAATTGGGTATTAATGCCATGTGAAAGAACACCATTAGTGAAGAACTGTCGAACCAGTTTGCAAGAATTTATGTGCACTACCTTCCAAAGATGTTGAAAGAAAGAATTTTTGAATCCATCAGGCCAAGGGGCACTATCAGAGTTATGGCTGAAGACTGTATCTTTTATTTCATTGTCCAGTGGGGTTCTTAAAAGGAATTGGTTATCCTGTTCATTGATTATATTTTGATTGATCCCATGGGTGAGATCTTTATTGATATTAGTTCCATTAAATGTGTTGTGAAAGTAGGAGACCACATGATTGGATATATCTTCATTAGATTCAAAATGAGTGTCATTATCATTATGAAAGGATAGATGGATGAAAGTTTTTATAACTCTATGAAGATCATTGTAAAATTTATTGTTCCTATCACCATCAGAGATCCATTTGGTTTTGAAATTATGTTTACGAAAGTTCTCCTTGTAGATCAGAAGAGAATTGAGTTTAAAGGAGATTTTCAGCTCATTCTATTGATCAGAGGAAAAATCATCACAAGGTGAGCTATTTTGAATTTGATTGAGATCATATTAAAGAGAGGCTATCACAATGTCCATTTAGTTAATTTTATCCTTACACCAATCCTTGAGACAATGTTTGAGGTGTTTTAGCTTAGTGACACAAGAAAAATCATTAGAGTGTTGATTCATGGATATCCATCCATTTTGGATGAGTTGAATGAATTCCAAGTTCGAAGACCAGGAATTATTAAATTTAAAAGGAATACTAATTTATTCATTTTTAGATTGGTGAATAACAAGGATGGGGTGGTGGTCCGAGTTCCATTTAGGTAATGTGAGGCTTCATATTGTGTCTCAGACATCCAAGGCTGCCATGTTAACAATGGCCCTATCATGTTTTCTAGCAACCATTTTGTAATAGTCTCATGTACCAGGTGTATTTTTCCCCATAAAGGTTGATTTTAATTAGATTACAGATTTCAATCGAGGTTCTAAACTCTCTAGATGATATTGGAGAGTGAGTATGGCCAATCGTCTCACTATGAGAGAGAATGGAATTAAAGTCGCCAATAATAATCCAGGTCTCTTGGATAGAGCCAGCTAATGTTGAGAGGTCCTTCCAGAGGGGTCGATGATCCTGGTATCTATTCTTGGCATAAACCATGGTGCAGAAGCTATGTAAATTGTTTTATGTAAAATGACAAGTAAGAATTTGATTAGAAATATTGTAAACAGAAACATCTCTAAGAGAGGAGTGGAAAAATAACCAATGGTAGTAAACAACATTGTTATTCTTGCAAGCATCAATGAAATTATAACCAATAAAAGATAGATGCATAAAATTCCAGGAGAAATTATTCTTAGGTTTATCAATATAAAAAAATTATTTTTTGTTTCATCAAAATCCTTTTCGGGACAAATATCATGTCATCATTATTTATTCCTTGACAATTACATAAAACATAATCCATTGAAACATGTGTTTTGATTGGGAGTTACCATTTTTCTTCTTAGATCCACTCAAGCCTTTGTTCCTGTTTGATCTTCTAGGATCTGAGGATGAGGCTGGGGAAGTCTTATGTTTCTGCTTACACATATAAGGATCAGACAAGGTGTTAGCAGCATTTGATAATAAGAATGGTTTTATAATTTAAGGGGATTTATGGGCCGAGGAATTGATCATAGAATCACCCTCATCTTCCAATAAAAAACACCTATTCTTGGGTGAGACATGTCGAACATATGAGTCTTTCTTTCCCATTTCCTTTGCATATTCATTGAGGGGGATTTTTGAGTTTGGTCCATTGATGCTTTTGTTCAAAGCGATGGTAGCAGATAAATCAGTGTTCTATTGTGTGGACAATTTCATGTGAGGAATATTTTATGAAATTGAATCATTTAAAGAAATCAAACATGATTTTCCCCCCTTTATTGCACGAGCATGAGAAAGAGTCTCTTTCTGATCAGCATCACCATAAGCCTTATCAAACCGTGGTGTAGGAGGGGTATCAGTTGACATCGAGGCCAATGTCATGGGGGGCTATTCAGATTTAATAGTAGGAGAAGGATGAAATTGGGCATCAGATATCGTCGGTTCAGTTTGATGTTCCTCAAGGAGAGGATGACCCAAGATATCCTGTACTGAATTCTCAATGTCTTCCAAAATTATTTTTTCAATGATCGAATTTTTCTCTTCTTCCACTTGATCAACCCAGGTGGTACCTGAGGTCTCACCTGGAAGGATCAGCTGCTTCAACCAGACTTCCAAAGATTTTTTCATAGGTTCAGGTTTGCTAATTGTAGTAGCTTTGGTTTTAATTTTCCATTTTCCATCAGTCCATCCATCGTCCACTGGAGGCGCGACCTGGATCTTAACTACCAGGAATTTCAGAATTGAGTGACCCATGATCATAATATATTCACAGTAGGGTGGAATTCGTTTGCATTATTCCAGAACCTCTATCTTGAATTCATTCTCATAGAAGACAATGAATTTCGGGAGCTTGGAGGCTATGTTAACCTCGATCATCACCCTCATATAGAGTTTGAGTTCGGAATTCTGTGTACGAGGGTTGATTGTGAGTGGCGTACCTATACAGGAGGTGATGTCATTGAGGATTTTTGGGTGCCAGAAATACCAGTTGAGCTTCTGAATCCGCACCCATATCTAGACCATGGTGTTCTTTGCAGTGTTTGGGTTGAAGGCATAATCCTAGTTCGAGATGCGACGAACACCCGGCATGAGATGTAGATGTCCAAATCCCTATACTCGACGAGCTCAGATTGGGATTTCAGAAGCATGTGAAAATACCCTTTTTCGAGAGGGATCAATTTCCAATAATTATTCCCCAATTATGACAGTTTTTTGTTTAAAGCTCCGAGTTCGACCATGGATTGTCTCCCTTGATGTATGAGATGCGACCCATGAGTGAAAATTTGCAGAGTTTCATGCGTTTCTGGAGAGCATCAGGATAATCATCGACCAAAAATCGTTAATCATCAAGCTTCCTACAGAGCAGAAGCTTCATCGCTACATGGTTGCAACAGTCATCTCCTTTATGCGCTTGAAGAAAGGATATTCCCCTCGGTGTTTCGGCCTGGGGAACATCCCGCCCGGACTATGCAACTTCAGTGATGATCTACCATTCCAGATCAAATCCTTTTATTATAGATTTTTGATCAAAATCTATTAAAGAAGTCTCGAGTAGGAGAGGGAGAAACCCTAACGAGAGTGGTGGAAACCATCATTTTCCCAGAAGATTAATGAAATGATGTTGAAAATCACAATTAAAAATTTAGTATTTTACAATATTATCAAAATATCCATGTTATCAGAAATGTACCGAAAAATATTCCAAACTAAAATTTTATTTCCCACAACTAAAGAAGAAAGAAATTCATTAAAATTAATATATAGTAGTGGAAAATATTGGTTCTTAAAACGGTTCTCCATTATGTGGCTGTAAAATTACATTTTTTTTTAAAAATACTTCTTTTATCTAAAAAATGAATTTTTTCTTCAATTATGAGTAATAACCACATAATTTGGATTCTAAAATTATTTGGAGTTTGTAAAATTCATAGTTCAGATAGTAATATTCCGAACCACTATTTGAAAGGCCAGATTGGTACGTCGTGGTGTGCTCAAAATCGATGTATTGTGTAGCACATGTTATTGAATTACATTTAAAAGATAACATACTATGAAATATTCGGGTGTTAAATTCTCCCATCAGTGAATAAATTTCATCCTCACAATTTGAAATTGTTCTTCAAAAATTAAATGTCCAAAATAGAAAAATACATTTTTGGAAAAACCACATCAGAAATAGTGTTAATAAAATTTAGTCTTAATAAGAGGAAAATGGAAATGAAAAATTTTGCACTAAATTAGGCTTTTGACTAGGAGAACACTGATCTAAATTATAATTGGAGGAAAAAGGTAAATATTTATAGGGAGTGATTGAGGTAATCAATCAATAAAATATAAAATTGAGGGCCTCAAAGACATCAATCTATGATGATTTAAAATATAATCAGTTAAAAAAAATTTGTTGTTAGGATAAAAAATTTTTGGTTTTCATATCCCTTCCGTAATATTTATGAGTTAATTTATTCAAATAATAAGTTGAAAAAAATACACTTGACAGGTAGAGATTCATCATTCAACTAATTCCTACCATAAACTCATCTTTTACTACAAAAGATAATAAAATTAAAAAATATTACATTTATCCAAATCGTATAGGTTTCCAAAAATAATGAATTTTTCATTCATTTGTTAGAATATATAAAAAACTAAATTATACAAACCAAGAAATCACATAGGCTAGTGGTAGATGATTCTCCCTTGTCGCCCTTTGATTGCGGGTTCATGTTTCATAGTTTTTGCCCGACGTGATGGGTTGTCACCCAACCTCTAGGTTTTCCTTTTTTTAAACAATCCCAAAATAATTTTATGAAATTTTTATACCTTAAAAAAGTAGTATCCAATTTCCATATTAATTCATTCCAACCATTATACTTATACAAAATACATCTGTCCAAACTGATAGTCCAAAAATTATAAGGGAGGAAAACACAATGAAGATCTTTTTTTCCACTTAATAGCATGTTAATACTTTCATCATGTATTCTTTTAAAACAATATAACACCATGAATTACCTTAAAATCTTATTGATTACATTCATTATAACTTATTCCTTATAAAATACTTGATATACCCTTTCTTTCTAAAAATTTTGTAAACACTAACAATAATGGAATAAACAATCATTTAATTAGTTACAATGTAGTCAATAATATTGAATATAATTTATCCAAATCAATCATATCATATTCCAAAATTACTTCCTCAATATCAAAACTATATTAAAGTTTATCATACCTTAAACAATGTATTTTCCAAATATCTTGACATTCTATTGAGTCACTTTTAATAGAACCATATAATCATAAATACTCAATGAAATAGTAATGTAGTACAATCCTTATTTATTTCCATAATTAATTTAACTAGTATATTGTTGATACAATAATCAAATGAAATAATTCTTTAATAAAAACAGAGGAACACTATTCATTCCTCTTCATCTGTGTAATATCAAGAGTTGATTATTATCCCACAACATCATTTTGGGAATACTATGATGATTTGGATATTGATTCATTTAGTGTCCCAACTTATTTCAGAACAAGAATTATACATTTGAAACATTCTTTTTACCATTTCAATCACATACTTTTTTCCTTTTTTGTCACACTTATAACAAAATATCATTTCCTTCAGACATTTACCAGGGTGATTCTTTCCACAGTTATCACATATGAGAAAATCCTTCATACTCGTCATCCCCTTATCCATCTTTCTCTCTACCATCAATTTCTTCTCTTGCATAACATCAATGCCATGGCACTGAGAAAACTCATTACATATATTAATAAGACATGATACTATTTCATTATGTGATTTGAATACATGGGCGACTATTTCCCTTATAAATGTTGGTATAATACTATGAATGATTTGATCTTTCATACTCATTAGATCATGTGTGTAGCAAGATTTTGCATTCATTCTACTTGGTTCCATTTCAAAATAATGGCATACTCTAATTTATTTTATGAATTGCATTTCATAATTCAAAACTAGTAAAATACGTAAATTAAATGGAAGAGATTATGAATATAATATATAATCATAAAAAATGTTTTCTTTGAAGAAGTATTTAATAGTATATAGTTCATAATGGCTTGTAAAGGGAATTTGAATTATCCTAATCATATCCCCTTGTGAGTTCAGTAACTATGAGTGTAGCAAGGCCTATTGTCGTGTACCAGGATACACTAGGTCATGCTCGAAGCACCTTCTCGACATTCTAACTATTGGGTACATTTGTGCCAAAGCCATATCTACCTTCTCGTATTCAGACATGGATGTATAGCTTGGAAAATATATAGAATATCCACATTACAAAAATTCTTGAATGTTATAATATACTAATACCCAATGTTTGTCTTAGGGTAATGTTCTCTAATAAGAGTTTTTCTAAATCTACTTTCCATGTTTTCTACAAAAATTCCTCTGATACCAAGTGTAACACCTCAAACAAGGTTAACCAGAGTCGATGCAATATTACATAACATTAGAATTATCACAAGGGATCAAATCCTGAAAGACTGATTAGTTTAGTAGCCTTGAAAGTAATAGATACAAACATAAGTTTAATATTACATCTTGAAATTAAAACAAAAACAATATTTCTTCCCATTGAACACACTTATATAACTTAGTATATCCCTTTTGGTCAAATATTAAATATTACTTTACATCCTAGAAAAAATAAAACATTGAATGGGGTGATATCACATGCTCAGTAAGGATAAAAATACAATAGAAACATTAATAAATAAGCACAAAAATTTTAGGAATTGTATAAGACTGTAACAAAAACCATTTTATATATAATCTTCAATATAATATGGAAAATATAAATCAAAATAATTCCTTCTACTTATTAAAATAGATATTCTACTATTCGAATAATCACATTTAATATCAATATCCAATTTCATAATGATGGAATACATAATGTCAGACATCATAACCCTAGAGTCAAGGCCTCATGCCATGAGTAAAAATATGTTTTTTTTCAAAGACCTTGTTCCAAGACACTAGTTTGTAAAATGATACCTACTGATGCATCGAGGAGCTATAGAGGGATCCAACAATCACTTACTAAGTATAATACATTCCTTATATGAAAAGGTTGAAACATAACACAATCATTCGTATTAAAATTAGCATACGAAATGTTAAAAATTTTCTATAAACAATGAAAGGTATAAAAACAATAGATAAATAGTCAAACATATCCCAAAACCATTCATAGAATATGTAATATTGTATCAGAATAAATTGACATTGAACAAGTGTAAATCCATCAATGGATGTTGACATAGTTGAAATCAAAACTATTTGAGAGAAATATTTCTTCCTATTTTGCAATAATTTAAAATTCAAATAGTTATAAGAAAATATTTCTTTTTGAAAATAAGATTATAAGGTTGTAACAGATGCTTTGAAGGAGTTATAACAGCAGGAGATAGCCGCACTTTCCGAATATGTTAACAAAAATATTTCCTTAATTTTGTAAAAAAATACCTTAAGGACCTTATTTAGAAAATGATGAAAATATTCCACTATAAACATCTTATAAAAAGTCAAAATTGTGTATAAATGAAAATATTCACCAGTATAGGATATAGTAAAAATGTTTTGAAATACAATTTTATGAAATACAGATGTTGATGATAAAGAGTTCCCAGTATATACTACCATATAAACAACTTCAAATAATGGAGTGACTGTAGAATTAACCCTTACCTTTTACTTTTCCTTGGTACAGGGTATGTTAACCTACTTAATAATTGAAAAATAATTGATATTAAATTATACAAGAACCACATATATAATTATGATTTCATATATTATATTCTAATATTTCTTTTATAATAATATTTCAACAGGGTCATTGTTTTAGGTGTTAACTGATTCGTTTTACATTATATGTTTTGTTACGTAAGTCATGTTTGTTATGGATTATATGTATTTGATTCATATCCAGAATGATTTTAAGTTCTTAAAATTATTTTTTAATAATAAAATTAAATTATTCTTGAATGGTTAAGACAGGATTGAATCTCATCGCGTTCGTGGAGACGGGAATCCATATGTACGCACGAGAGAAAATACCATTTTATTATGGTGAAATAGTATGTAATTAGATGATATATCATATATATAGAATCATTAACATGTTATTTTTTTATTTACATAAGATATACCCATTATTATACCCATACAAATTATGATGTGGTTGAGTAGAAAACTAATCCATGACGTGGAGATGGAATGCCATATGTACGCACTTATGGTGACATGTCATTAATAGGATAGATAAAATATTGAATATGGTTATAACATATTTTTAATAACATCATAGTATTTATAAGGTTCTAGATTTATTATTTTGGAATGAAAAAAACAATGAAAGAGGAAATGGACGAAGAAAAAAACATTGAAAGAGGTGGTGAAATTATTACCTCTTCTTCGAGTGTTTCCTTTTTAGTTGATCAAAAGGGATCCTTAGGATGGATTTATAATTAAATTTATGTGTCTGAGTTAATGTTAGGGTAGTTGGGAGGATATTATATCCAGTTTTATTGGATTCAAATGGATTGTCAGGTGTGAAATTAAGATAATGAGAAGTACACTTTTATTAGAGAGGTGAGAGTCACTTTAGGAAGAGCTTGAAATATTATTTTATTATATAATAATTAAAATTTTATGATGAATCCAATTGATTTTATTTAGAGCCTAAGGTGGGTATGTGTAAATATACCTTCAACCGAAATGGTTTTAGGTAATTTAGGTTATCATATTTACAATATAATTTAGATTTAAATCTTAGTTAATTAGTTTAACTTTTACCGTGTCTTCTAGTATTCTTACACAATGTGGTTAATAATTTTACTATAAACTATTAAGAGAACCTTAAGTGGTTAACTAATGATATATATCATTATATATGTTCTTTGGCAGATCCATATATTTTTAGGAGTATTATATCAATTTATAATATAATATATATTTTAAAAACTCATTTATGTCAAATTTTCTACTATTTTGTATTTGGTTTTTTTGAATGTTATAACAGTTTGATTATTTCATTCAAAATTTAATGAATCAACTCAAACAAGTCATATTAATCTTTAAAAGTTGTGGAATGCATCAAAAGATTCAATTTACATTTATTTTGATATTTATAATATCAATTATTTTAATATTAAATTAATAAGATAATTACTCCATCATGTTTGTGTCATAGATAAATTTAGTTATTTTATGTCCAAATATTATAAATAAGATACAATTATTTAGAAAATATTATTATATTTTTATGGATATTTATAGTTGAATTTATCTAATTTATAATCCTATATGAAAATGTTTTTAGATATGAGAATTTAAATTTATCACTTTAAACTCTTCTTTAAATAAAATAATAATAAATTTCCAAATCTACTCCAAGTGACCAAAGTGGATCATATTTTATACCTATGGTTATTTTGGTCGAAAAAAAACTTATCTAATAAAATTAGGACATGTGTTAGAGTAATTATAATATCATTTTTACCACTAATAACCCTATTTACTTTTTCCGTGATAAATAATTTTCAACAGTTACTATTAACCAAAAAATATTTTTATCTTGTTGAACTGAATTTTACATACTCATGTCAACCGTGCCTCTTATATTTTTTATATTCAACTCACAGAGGTGGTAAAATTTTGTTTCATTCAAATTTTCAAATTCTCCCAGAAGATATGTAAAATACGGTAAAATGTTCAAAAATAATTTATATATCTTATATTATTATAAAATTATTCAAATAAATTAAATTGAAAATATATTGGTATTATGTCTTTATTTTGATATACTAAATATTTAATTAAAATAACTAATTATTTAAACAACAATTTGGTTTTAAACAATAACACATTGTTGTTTCACTATTCATCAATAATTGAAAGTATTCAGAAAAATACCAAAAAATCACCCTAAGATAATTTTCATATTATTAATTCAAAAATGAATTATATTTTAACAAATTAAAATCATATATGTTTCCTTAGTTTGTTTAAAATTAATTCTCGTTATCAAAACTAAAATGTGTGTTTTTAAAATGTAAAAACTATCAAAAGATTGAAAAGAGTTTATGTCAAATTTAAATGTGAAATTACTTATAATGACCAACATTGTATTAAATGTTAAAAATTCAATATAATTATTCTTAAAAACCGTAAAAAATTCATAGTTTAATACTATTAATTAATTCGATAAAATATGTATTTTTCATCTAAAAAATTAGTAGTTTTCACTTTTCATCAAAATATGAAAGTTACAAGAAAAGTACAAAAAAATAATCAAAACAATATTTTAATGTCTTTTATCTAAAGAAGTATTTAATTTCATTAAATTATATATATATATATATACATATATATCTGTGTGTGTGTGGCAAATATTGGTTTTAAAAAGGATTCTCCATTAAAAGATTGTAAAATTAAGTTTCTTAAAAAATACTTCTTTTATCTAAAAAATGAATTTGTTCTTATCATATGTCTAAGTAACACATAATATAAATTCTAATATTATATAGAGTATATAAAATTCAATGTTCAGTTAATACTATTCATAACTTCTTTTTGCACGACTAGTTTGATAAGTCATCGTTTGCTCAAACTCGATGTAACATGTAGCCCAAGTAATTGAATTACATTTAAGGGATAACGTACTATGAAATATTGGGAAGTTACATGTAATTTCACATTACCAAACTATAAATTACATTAATTTTATATGTGGAACCCAGTCATTTACATCATATAATCCACTTTTTGAATTCATTCACACATAATTTTCTTTTATCAAAGTCAACTCGTCACCCTTACAATTCTAGAAAATATATTTTAGGTACATTATAAAGGATCACGTGTTCAAGAAAACAAAAATCCTTTATGAGACCAAACATAAACTCAATTATTACTCAAAACCACTTTAAATAACGATCTAATCCATTCACACAATCCATTGAAGTCATTTATAAAGATATTAAAAACTGTCCCACATGTAAAACAATCAATTTATTTTAAAAATCCATCTTCCATGTCATAATCACATTAATCAAATTTAAAAAAATTTATTAAAATAGTGTCACTAGATTTAAAATCCTAAATACTATTCACACACAATAATCATGACATATAAACCACCACATTTGGCATATAAAAACCAACTCACAATCCTAAAAAAATTATAAAAATATAACCAAGGGGATGTATAACTCAATGCACCCATGGTCTCATTAAAAACATAATTGGCATTTTATCAAACACCAGGAATGTGTTTATTTAATAGAAAAATCAAGAATCACTTTAGAATAACATTTACCACCCATTTACCATTATGGATATAAAAAATCATGTAATTATATCACCACATAAAAAGAAAATCATGTTTATAAACTATTTTAAAATGCTCATGTATCAAATAGAAAATGACAGAAAGGACAAGGATAGTGAAACCAACCTCAATGAGGTGTAAATAAGAAAAAAAATTAGTAGGAATAAACATGACCTATATGAAATAATAAACCCCTAACATTAATGAAATTGATTCACACATCAAACCTTACTATTTTGGGTTTATAAAACACTAAACGCCACTAAGGAAGAAAAAAATAAACCATGTAATAAGTGGTAGAAGATGATGAAATCAATCTATAATCACAGGAAATAACCATAGTATCACTAATGGGGCTTCTAAAAAGGATAAAGGGAAATAGAGAAAGAGGATTGAGGATATCATGGTGCTTTTAGGATGAAAAAGGGGTGAAGAACAAAAAATTCGGTTAAAATAATGGTTTAGAAAACATGAAATATCACAATTTAAATGAGCTAGGAAACTCACAAAATTTATACACATGGTTTCCCAATCATTGATCAGTCCATTTGCTCTTCACATCCCAAAATGGATACAAAACATGGTTTGGTGGCATAGTATCAATAACCATGCACCAAGAACACCAATCACCACTACTCGATTCCACAACCATACCATAAGGTTGTTGCACCATTTCCCAAATAGTGCACATATTTTGAGCCTACACCCTTGGACCCCAAAATAAACTACATTGTTACCTAGATGAGGATTCCTGGTTATCATCAACCACACACCAACCATGTGACACTTATTGATAACAAACTCCACTTTTAAAAACAAACTCTAACATTCAAATCGAAATACATCCCGAACAACAACCAATGGATCCAAAAACAATAATGGTATAAAATAAAAATGATTACTTATTTGGGATGGGAGAATTATCCCCCCAAAAAAATTCCCCCCATAAATTCACCCACATAAAAGATAACAAAACTCTATCTTGAGAATGAATATATTCAATCAAAACCATGAGCCTCAGGGGGACCTTCAACTTCATAAGTCACACTCGACCATTTTGGAGGATTCCAAACATAAAAAATGACATAACATGATTATTTTCTAACCACAATATGCACCGTAATAAATTCCAAAAATTAATACAAATCACCCAAAAGTAGAAATTCTCCAAAAATTTACATCATGCTGAAAATTATTGGAAATTATGAGGACACCAACATATGTGGACAAATGTTGTGACTCCGAAAATGGATAAATATTAATTTTATACATGGGATAAAAAACCCCGCCAATGGAACTAAAAATTCCCCACATACACCAAAACACCCAAAAAATAGGGAAACCCATGAAAATGAAATCAACCATATAGATAAACTAGACACATGATATGGTCATAAATTTCCACAAGAGCATATACCTCCATTTAAGAAAAAATTAAAACAAAAAACCAATGCACTAATATATAATTATTAATGATAAACATAAAAAAAAGATGTTTAAGAAAAACATAAAATTGTGGTTGTTACATGGGAACAAGATACTCATTATAAGGAATAAACAACGATATGAATTTAATCATTCTCCAATCCAACACTAGAGAAACGAATTGGGCCATGGTTCCCTGCACAAACCACAATTACCTTACTATGAACAAGCTTCAATATGTGTCTTATAGATAGAACATTGATATATGAAGCATCTACTACATCACAGCTAGGAATAGTAATCATCTAATAAATAATTCTTATTCCGTAAACACTTAATACCTAACATCTCCCGCTAACCCAATTGAAAAAAATTATTATAGGTCTTTAGAGGATTAAAAAAAGATGAATTCAAATTCCAAAACTAGACCCACTGGAAGAACATGACTTATTGTTTGGATGAATGAGAATCTAGAACAAATGACATATTTTTTTTAATAAATAAATAACTATGGAGAAGACATTTATCCAGATGGAGAACCTTCACAAGAACAACCTGTGGCCGACTACATTCCATTGACCAACTCAACAATGAATACCTCACCCAACATATTTTCAAAATGAAAATCTCCAGACAAAAGGACTCACCCCTTGATCACTGGATGTATACACCAAATTAAGGGATGTTATTTTAAAATATCATGTGAGACTATATTCGAAGAGAAAAAAAATATATTTTTGAAATGCTCAATTTATTCTTTCAATAAATATTAGACATGGGGAATACTAAATTTCTCATCCACCTTCATTGTCTTCACATCATCATAAATAAACCTCCAAACAAAATCCATTTAAAATTGCTACCAAGTAATCCAAACATTCACTGATGAATGTGTGATCTTCATCCACGGATAGAAAGTTTCACCCGCATAAAATCCTATAAAAGAGTTCACTATTTTGGATGTTGGAGTTACAGATGTTCAAATAAATAACATGTCATCCTCATGCAATTCCATTACCTCTAACATACATTAATCAACATGATGTTTTGGAATAAAATGAGATTAAAAATAAACTCAGAAGGACTCATGTGAAATTTTGGTGACCACTCTGGGAAACATTATTTTTTGAACATTAGAAAAAAATCCAAAATCATCATATTAAAACACAATTGTAAATAACATATCAATATAAAACAATGGTATCACACATCAATCAACCCAAATAATATAAAATATTAACTTTTCAGCAACCACCATTTTTCATCACAATTTCAAAAATTATTTCTTTTATGGAAATCTTTAAATGAAAAAATAAATGTAAAAGAAATATATTTAATTTAAAGAACTAATTTTATTTTTAAAATAACACATGAATCAATTGAAACAAAAAAATCACTTGTAACAAAACAACATTAATGAAGAAATAATGGGCATGCATAACCTAGTGCAATGGATAGTGGACTATTCCCCATGTTGGAATCAACAAATAGGGGGAACCAAAACCTTGTATCTAGATTCCATGTGTGTAAAATATCCATGCATGATCATGACATAACACCATGTCACCTCTATTGGAATTCCTCATAAAGTTAATTTAAAATAAAAGTCTCAAAACAAAGACTAACCATAGAAATTCGAGGATCAGAATGATAATAGTTTCATGATGTCCTTGTCATGCCTAACTATTGAGTCCCAATATTCAAAAAATACAATATACCTATCACCCCATTTAAAAATGGAATTAATTGATAATATTATATCGTGAACCAATTTAGGATTTCATCTAACCCATCACCTGAACTGATCTGAAAAATTTCTCAAACAACATCCCTAATCCCCATAGGCTAGAGACTAGTATAGCAAATCAATGTAATAATAATGGGAATTATTTTTTTCAAAATAAATTATATATATAAACAAAACACTTTGAATAATCAACAATAAATGAAAATCATTAAATAGAAAACCTATCGAAAAAAATAAACTACTAGGCATAACATAATATGAGTAACATATCTAATATCAAAAAATGAGGACACTATCAACAGATAACATATTGTTCACCACCAACAAAAATACCAACAAAATCAAAGACCACTATAATGATAAATAATAACCTGAAGACTAGACATATAAAATATCTAGATTAAACTGACACTTAGTGGAAAATATAGAGTGTTAGATTAAATAGAACAATAGGTAATCACTACAGATACTATAAAAATCCTTTATCAGGTTCGTCTATAGTGATAATAATATTTTCCAAATCCTTGAATCCCTCTTCCAATTATATTTTTCAGAAAAAAACTTGAATCTATTCTGAGATAGTTTTGTTAGAGTGTTTTAGAATCCTGATAAATAGTTTACAAATCGATTATTGTACCAACTTAATCCATATATTGTATAGATTTTTAATGTCAAGGTTGGTAATGGTTGTCCATAAATTTCCACTATATTTGAAGGGTACATAGATATCCCATTTCTTATGAATGATTTTTTTTTAAAAAGGATACTTACTGCATCCAGATATCAAATTTTCTATACATTTCATAATGATTATTTTTTCTTATGGTATTTACAATAGAGATCATATGTTTCTTATGTCACTCCTTACATTTGGATTATATTACAATATAATATAAATTTTCTTCCAAAAATATTAATATGTAATATTTAAAGACTCTATTAATCAATTTCATGGATATTTATAGAGAATTAGTGAGGTATACTGGGATTACAATGAAATCATTCTTCACATACATTGTATTAAAATAAGTCTTGTGGATATCATCCTTTCTCAATATTATAAGATAAAAACCCAATAGAAGATCCAAATTGTAAATTTATTATGATCGCTATAGATGATTTAAAATAATTCAATCCCTAGTATGGGTTATATTTCTTTTATTGTGATCATTTTTATATCATTATGTTCAATGACAAGGTACATTGACCAGAAATTCTTCTGAAAAAATAGGATCAGTGCACCCTATGGTGATGCACATGGTTGTATGAAACCTTCACCTATAATCACTAGTATTTTATTACTCCACACATAATATTACACAACAACCAATAAATATGGAGACTGAGACATTAGAAAACTATTATGTATAAAATTTATTGAAATTTTACCCTCTTGACTATGGGGATGTTCAAGAAATTCATTATGAAACACATCTCTTTATTCCCCTATAATGGTTTTCTCTTCGTTGATGATATTTTCCTTATACATCATAATGTGATATAGATATTCTTTCTCACATGGAAATAATATTCATACTTGATACATTGGGTCTAATTATGATTAACATCCCCCTAACACTTATACAGTGTAACATGACGATTCTTGATATAGGGATAGAACAACATCTTAGGAAAATTTATTTTATATTTATATAAATAAAAAATATTTATACATATAATTTAATCCTATTATACTAAATTGTATATTCCATTTTTATTTACAATGTTCAAACCAAAAATTTGGACATGGGAGGATTTATAATATAATGATTCTATAACTAAACCATATTCAGTTTTTACTGATGAATCTACATCAATGTTCTATATTAGTATTTAGATAATTATATTAAACATGTTTTATAGGAGAGAAAACATTAAACAAGAATTAATATGTATTTTCTGCAATTATTGAATTAATAAATAGGGTTCCTATCACCACATAATTTTTGGGACTTACCTCTGCAGTTTTGATGGCATTAGCTCACTCTTACATCCATGGAGGTAGTTATTGTTAATTTTCTATGACCACACATGGATTTATTCATTATTTTGTAAAGTTACCTTAATATATGAAGTCAAAAAATTAGACTATATGATGAGTTTATAATTATTATTTCTTTTATTCTGTTACATTTGTGTTATTCTTCCATTATTATTCATGTGACTGAATCCCTTCATTCTATCAGCTAACCACTTCATCCACCACATCATGAAATTTTTATGGAGGTTCTTTTAACACTATTAACATGTTGGATATTGATATTTCTTACCAACATTATATTTATCAATTTCACCAACAGAACGAAAATTTAATATTCAATTTTTATCCTCGTGATGCCCATAATATTAAATAATCTATTTTTTTATCATTGGGGGAATATCTTAAATTTTTTTCCTATGTATGTAATCTATGAAAACCATGTATTTTCACAGGCTCAGTTTTTTTCCCAACAAAGAACCATCCAACCTTTCATTTTGTGGTAATGAAAATGTTAATGTCTTATCCTATAGGTATCATGAATTATTTTTTAAACTCTCTGATGAATTCTTCATCATTTTAGTTGTGGTAAAAGATACACCATTAAATTTTTATTAAAGACTATGAAGAAATTGTTTTTTGAAAAATATTTTATAGATTTCAGTCCACCATGTTGCTTCAATATCTATCTTAGGGTTTTTAGATTTGATCAATGTCCACCACTGATAAGCATCCCATATATTCGACAAAAAATAGTATAATCTTGTGTTACTCATAATGTTGAATTTTAGAGAAGATCATAAAAATTAAGTCGATTCATTGTTCAACAATTACGTGATATGATAATTCTTTTAAGACTAAATCCCCTTGACGTATAATGGTCTGAATTTCATCATTCTATTTCTGAAGTTCCTCATAGAATTACTTATGATCATTTTTTATATTTATAACCTAATTCAAAATATAGAGTATCATAAAAATGTTCATGATTTCTGTTCCAATCAGGTTTGTTAATAAAATTTTGGAATTCATCATATTTCCATTAACCTTTCTTTTTTACATAGTTCCTGTTATTACTAGCCACATTCTAGAATAAGAAAAAATTAAGGATGGTTTGTTTTCAAATATAAAAAATAATTCTATAATATCATTAAAGGGTTAATTTTTAAATGGAATTCACTTCCATAACATATTTATTTTTAGACATCAATATATATTATCCATGAGATATTTTCTAACATAGACTCGTATATATTATTTTCCCTTATTAATGTTTTATAATTATATGTTAAATTAACTAAAAAATATACCCTAGGAGTTTAAAACTAGGTCTATAGTAAAGACCATAATCATATACATGTTCCTGATAGAGTCTATATCAATATAGTGTATTTAAGTTTTATTTCTAGGTATATCTATTCCATAATATTGTCAAATTGTTGTATAATGAGATGGATGTAATTTTTTTAGAAACCTAAAAATTTAGAGTTTACTATATATTTGGGTTCTGTTCTTATTTTTATTCATCTAACTACGATTTTCACTTGAGTTCTCAATTATTAATAAAAAATAACTACACTTGGACTTAATAATAACTATGACAACCCATGAAAATATATGACATTAAATAATGATTTATTACATAAGGATACACATATGAGAGACCAAAATATTTATATGTCTACTTTATTTGGGTAATTAGATACATAACAAAATATCTTATAATCTGGTCAACATGATTATAATTTAAAACTAACTTATAAATCTCATAATATTCTATCATTATTTAAACATAACTTAATAACAAGGGGATATTCAAAATAAATTAGTGAGATTCAAAGACTCGTATGAGGATAAAATAGCAATTACATGTAAAAAATATTTAATTTTTGTCAATGAAAATTCAATGGTATAAACAAATGCGGGAATAATAAAAATGAATAAAAATCAATGATATGTCTTGATAATATATAGGAAACAAGGGAAAGTGGAAACAACATTAAACATGAATTCAAAAAGTACATCAGGGATGATCAAAAAGTTTTCATAGCATGTTGAAAAAGTACCTTAATGGATTAGGATCAGTCATTAATCCAATACATGATGTATCATGAGACTAAAACATTATAATATTCTATATAGAAGTATAAAATTCTAGGTACCCCAATCATATTCATATCATGAACATGCATATGTGATCCACCAAGATCATGTGAAATAAGATAATATTGTTTTAAATTTATTTTTATGATCATGTATTAAATAATAAATAAATTAAATTTCTTAATACATTGTGTTTAGGTTTGTCTATGTGAATACACATGAGTGGAAATAGCGATTTTATTCACAATACAACAGTCTGGATTGGGAAAAATCATCGTATACATTTGACCACATAATAGACATACATAATCAATCATAAAATATATTAGTCTGAGAAAAAGGTGTCTATCAAAATTTTTACATAAAATGGAAAGTATGAGGTAGGTGGAAAAATATTTATAAACATTGTGATTTGGAAATTAGAGGCATGAAATTCATATTATTCTTGAAAAAAGTGGAGAAGATAAGGATCCCATACTAAAATTCAGCATAATGGTGGTTTAGGTATATTCTATAATGAGAGGTGATAAATTATTCATCATTACAATACATATAGGGATATTTATAAATTAATGAGACTATAAAAAATTGAGATTAATATCTATAAATACAAATAATGTTATTGAATTGAAATAAATGTAGGTATGTCCCTACATTGGGGGGGGGGGATTCCAAAAGCATGGTACGACCATATTGAGATATGGATTCCACCTTGGAAGGACTATAGAGAGGGGATTTTAGATTAAGGATGTTCCCCAATTATTCTAAATATAGGGGATTGGGATCTTGGTTTTCTATATAGAGGAAAATAGAGGGGAGATCATTATTGTTTAACAGACATTGGTTTTGGACACTATATAAAAAAATATTCAAAACCATAACTAAACCCATGGTTCGAGTATACGTGTTTACCAATGAATAGTATATTAAATTAATTTATAATTCCAAGGTATGAACTCATTAAAATATTAACTATAGTGGTGGGGATGTGATTCATGTTTATAATGAATTTTTTGGAACATTAAAATATAATATATGTTTTGGAAGATGAATACAAGCTTTAAAAAGCAATTAAATCAACCTATTAATCACATTAATATAATAGATAAAAATATATTTGGTAATTTATAACTTCTAAAGAATATATTAAAATATTATTAGGTCATCTTGATGACATAATACAGACCGTATATTAATATAGTATTTAATTTTAACTTGAAAATTTGGAAATCTCAGTAAAATATGAAAAATTAACTAATAGTTAATTTAGACTAGATGATTACAATAATAATATTTATATAATCAATATAATTATATAAATATTTTAAATTCCACTTTTAAATCAAGAATCAATATTTATTGAGAAATGATGTCTTTTTAATTATATATTTCAATAATTTAAAGTAATTTACAATTTAAATCATAAATATAAATTATTATTAATATTTAAATCAAATTACTATATTTTTTATTTTTCATGTATAATATTATTTAAACGTTTACTAATTCATAAAAAATAGTCCTTTATTGAAATTTAATAATATATAAATATAGAATTTCTATTTTATCATATCTAAAAAATAATCATTTATATATTTTAAAAAATAACATGTAAATATAAAAAACAATTCTATTGAAAATACTATACAGATATTCTTATTATTAGGGGTTTAATGGGTAACCCATTATTACACTATCCAAACCCCGAATTGAATGGTGAGATATACTAATATTTTCATGCGGTAGTTTGAAGTGCGCGGTTTATGTAGTGATCTCTATATGCTTGAACAAATCTTGTTAATGGGTTTTCATATGCATTAGTTTTTTTATATTTTCTTATACTTAGTCAATGAAAAAACCCCAATGATGATATATTAATAAGAACCTATGATAAATGGGTTTCATAGGGTATGATCCTATTTGATGAGGCCATAAAATCTTTTTTATGTGTAAATACAATTTATCATAACACAATATTTCTAATAATCATATGATATTACTTTAGTTGTTATATAAAAAATGGTTATGGTCCTTAAGTATATAAAAAAACTATAGAATATAATAATACTAAATAATTTCACTTTTTTTAAAAAAAATATAATACACAATATGGCATTTAATTCAAAACAAAAATTGAGTTTTATTTCAAAATTTTTTTGTCATTACAAAGGTGTTACACATCAAATAATCATGGAAAAAATGTCATTAAATTGATTTTATCTATAAAATCATGTTCCCCATGTGGCTCCCTATATTCGTTATCTCCCAACGATTCCCACCCATACACCATAATAAATCCTCTAAAATCAATGTTATCGATGCCAACCATATATTTCTCTTCTTTTGGTGGAAAAAATGGAATCCATCTACTACACGATGTCTATAGTGTTTCCAAATTCAACTCTCGTTTTCTCCATAGCTATTATATATCATAGGTATATGAAAGTATCACTTTTATCATACAATTCTATCTTGATCCTCATTAAAATCAACATTTCAGTTCGTGTTCAGAAATACCACATGAATATAGGGGTTCATTTACACCCTACCCCACCCAGAGAATGTTGAACATCATCTCTATGGTCCAATAGTGAAAAATATGTATAATTGTGAAAAGAAATCTTAAGAAAAATTCAATCATTTTTTAGAAGAAAAAAAATCTTGTGAAATAATCATATAATCATTAAACCATTGGTGATAGAAGGACCTGAAATTCACAATTTAATTTATATTATCAAATTATTCAAACATGATCATGCGATAAATATATAACAATGAAGAAAATTAGAAAAATATATATTCATGATCAATCTACTAATTGATGTTGTTAAACAAATACTTAATGTTCCCTGTCTCAATTATGAATTAATCATTGGTGAATAAAATGTTCTTTATATATGGGTAAGACCAAAATTGTTCTCTTCCTCTAAATCCAAATGATCTATTTGTCATCAATAATCCAATATCAACCCACCAATGAAGAAAAATAACATTATCCACACATATTTAAAAAGGGTTTTTTTTGGATCACCCATGGAAATAATAATAAAAATTTATTTATTGGGGGGTTGTCCGATTAGGTTTATTAAATAAAGAAATTAAGCGAACTAATTAATTCACTTAATTCACCCACAAATAGGAACCCCATATGAACTTCTATAATTGAACAGCCAATGATGAACAAAGGAATAAAGTGACATTATAGAATTAACTATGCTCATAGACGAAAAATCTCTGGATAAGCATAATACATATTAAAATATATTTTTTTTAAACTATTCATACAAAAAATTAATGTTTTTAATGTTTTTATTATGTCAATTTTTGGTTCATGAGTTCTCAAAAACTATTTTCATCACAAAACCTATCTCCAAACATATTTATTTATAAATTTAAATTTCATATATAAGAATAAATAGGTCTACTCAATGTTTGTGTCTTCCATTTCACATTAATTGGAATCGAATAATTTTTTTTCATTATTTTTCATTCACAATGAGTGATTCCAACAAATCCATAAGGTAATATTATTAGTATCCAATAGAAATCTGTTGGGGGGTTTTATTATTTTTTAACGTTATAGAACCTTTTCAATTCGATGATGTTATTATAATAGAATTGATTAGAATTGAGTCCAAATTTAATGATGGAGTCACATTTGGAAAACATTTTTGTATTTTGGGAGTTTGTATATATATATGGGTTATCAATAATATGATAATGTTATATCTGATTAGAATATATTATACTAAAACAAAAATAATGAAAAAAAATTCCTTGTTGATAAAGTAGGTATTGTTTCATATTGGATACTGGTACACTGAAATAAACATACCTAATTAGTTATACATGGTATGTATGAATAAATTGTAATTGTGGAATATTAATTTTAAAATAACCATACTACTGTGAATTCCTTCAGGACACAATTTGGTAAAACCTAATAACATTCATTAAAGTTGAATATTATTTCAAATTATTCATGATTATGTAGTATTAACATGCTTTTTTGTAGGGTTCTATTAATCTTTTCAATTATTTATTTTGTTGTTGTTAGGTTTCAGAAAATGGATATTCATACTTGATATTAAATAAAAAAAAATTAATTATTGATGTATGGAGTATTAAATTGGAAGTCATTTTATTATATAAATATTTTACATTATGAAGAGAGGATAATATTTTCTGATATTCATATAAGTAATGGATACCCCATAAATGTAATTTAATTCATGGATGGGGTGTCAATTCAGCTTTCCCAAATTACGACCACACTAAATATGTGGGATATTGTGATGTTATTATTTGACTAGATGTAAATTTTTCATCAAAAAATGATTAAATTTTAACAATTATTTTTGTTTTGATATTTATCTCTATAAGAATATTTATTTTATTTTATATTTTTCTTGATATACACCACATAAATTCATGGAACCACGTTATTATATTGAATTTTTATTATTTAAATATTACATTATAACCAAATAATAAAATTAACAAGTTTGAATATGATTAAACACATTATGAGTTATTTTTATAAATATATTATTTAACATAAATTTATAAATTTATAATTTATATATATATATAATTTCTTATAAATTGACTTCTACTTCAAAAAAAATTTATTCAAAAATCTATTTTACTAAAATTTATTAATGATGTTATAAATAATTTTTACTATATAAAGGGAATAAATTGTGAAACATTTTTCCATATTTTGATTTATCATGTAAAACCTTAATAATTTATAATATTTTATTGTATGTAATTTATAAATGCAACAATAGTATAAATATTACTGCCACATAGAAAAGTGTAAAATAAGTAAATTTTGTTTAAAACATAGTGATGATTCCACAATGTTGTATCTAATTATATGTTTGATGAAGGTATAGAAACCATAATTACATTATTATTGAAATTGAATTGTTTATTGGACACTTACTCATGAATAAAACTAAATAATAATTAAATACATTAATAAATTCAATGTGTGTTCCCCCATATAAATGGAATCTAGTCCCCTATCATTATTACAAAACCACGAACCATATACCTCAACAAATCCATTCCAAAATCTATTATATAATTTACTATTCCTGATTTAATTAAGATACACATCTTAAAAGTCAATTAAATTCGAAAATAAGTGGTTATTTAATGGGTTTATTTCAATGAAGATGTAATCAACATAAATGAACTCAATTTTTTCCTTCTTTAAATTACATTTAATTATGCACATTAATTGCAATATTACCATGTCAATATCAACCATATGTTGAGTTACTATTATTTGTCTGAAATACTATTTATCCATTTATTCTCCATCATATGGGATTGAAAACCATTATTAATTCAGAATTACATTTTCTAAAAGGAAATAAATACAAATATTTTTCCATGTAAAATGACATCTTTACAGGGTTAGAATGAAAAATAATGAATACATATATATTCCATTGTATCATTTATATTTTTTTTTGTTGGCTATCTTTTATCCATTGAAGAAAATTATTATACCAAATACTATTATCATATGATGATATTATATCATTTGATTTTATGAATAATAAATAATTATGTGACTCATATGACATTTACAGACTGAATGGTAAAAATTGGATGGTTTAATTCCTAATAAATAAAAAATTGATCTCGTGGGGGAATGGATTCATAAATTTCCAACATAATATACAAATTCATGTAAAAAATCCTATAGAAGCATATTGTATAAAATATTTTACTTCAACTATGGAGAGAAAAGACAACATGCTTTCTAATACTAGAGAAAATGAGAATCCATTCAAGTATAACACATTAACTATAATGATATGAAATGATATTCCATCCAATCCCACAAAGCATAAAGGGAATAAAATATAAAATAGGCCAAGAGGAGATGACTTCATATTTTAAATTACAAAATCTAATGTTGTAGTTCATATAAAATTGGTGAAAAGTACACATATCATCAACGTTGGTATTGGATATATTTTATTTGATTCTGGTTGTACCAAATTTTTTTATATATGAAGTACGTTATAATGGTATCACATTACAACATCAATGATTAAATGTTTATTTGGTAATGAGAGTCTTAATAATATGATGATCACTTCTCAATTATATGGCTCTTCTCTGGTATTAATCTATGGTAATGTGCTTACATTATATATTCTTATTCATTATATATTTGAATTTGAGGTAAACATGATACTGTATTTTATCTCTCTCTGAAAAGATCCTAGGTCAATTATTGATTAAGAGATGTTACAATCAATATTCCCAATCAACCTATGATCATCTATCTGTGTGTCGACAAAATAAAAATTTTAATAGAAATTTATTCCACTATCTTGATATTTTTATCGTATAATGGGTGTTATTTATCTCAATTTTTTAGATTAACTCATATTTGAGAAAATAAATATTTTATGAGAGGTTATATATTTATTTGTAAGAGTATCTTGGTATTTCTCTTTATCGACAGGATGAATTGTCAATATAACACAGACATGGATCTACACATGTTTCAGAGACTCCATAAGGAATTTCATGAATTGAGTTGTTGGTTCAGAAGATGAAATTGTTGGATAATATATACAATATACTCATACACCTGAGTGAATCATTTAGGTGGAGACCTATTATTTTTTATGAATAAATATGTCTCTATGTGTATTTTAATTTATTATCAAGAACATAACAGGATTACAATAAATACAAGTATCATATTCCATATAATGATTGTTTGATTCAACAATTTCAAGGAGATAAATATATTTTATAGATTGATATTTATTATATATATCATCAGTTATTGGTCAAGAGAGTGTATATAAAAAATAATATCATTCGTATAAGGTATCTGAACTATTAATTAATAGTAATTACAAATGACGTTACCAATGACTATTCTATCATCATTAATTTAATGAATAATGTATTTATATATTAGCATTTCTTATTAGTTTTAGACTTTTTATAAATGTCTCCTTTATATTTATAGATCAAAAAAAGGCCATGATAAAAAAATTTAGATTGTGATGAACCGACATATTGTGGCCCACCATAGTGATGAAAGGCTAAGTAGGAACTACCCCAAGCCTAACTCCATAGGCCAATATATGGACAACAACACTGAATGAAAAAATGTTGGATGGTATATCATTTTTTATTTTAATGGTCTTCAAACATCCAACCACTTTCATGCATTAGTTTAGAGGAATAATAATAATAACATAGAAACATATAGTGTAAAATAATTCAGGTGACATTCTATGGGGAATATAGAGATGTATGGAAACATAATATGAAAAGTGAAGGGGAAAATGACCAACGATATATCTTCCCCTTAACAAAAACATTAATATAAAATTGTGAGACATGTCATCTGTATTTATCCAAGCCTAAACCACCGTACTCAGTCAAATGCACCCAAAAATCAACTATGATACTCTTTAATCATCCCGACATGTCTATCATCTGTATAAGACATGGAATTTGCAAGAAAATTTCCTACTAGGGTGTTTATATATATATCCAGTAAGATTTCTTAAATACTAGTGGTGGGGAGGACTATAGACATGATCATTATATGTATATCAATCTATAACATTAAAACCTGATAAATAGGTAAACATATATTCTCATAAAAGAATCCAAGAAAAAGGAGTATGTAGATATCTATATCACAACCCAGACCTAAAAAGTAGTGTTACAACTGTTATAGGTGGACATCATTGATGACCACTATCCCAAATATTTATTTTATGAAATCATATGGAGGACCCATACACTACCGCGACAAGGGATACTATCTCTGTGGATATAGGAAATGTGCCTTATTATGACATGGTAGTGACACCTCTCAAACAATACAACAAGTATGGAGAACTATCACCCTGATATGATAAGGGAGTATTATACCCATGGATAGAAGACCCATTCACTAGTACAGAAAATGAGTAACACCTTATAATTTTTAAACTAGTTATGAAGGAATTGAACTATAGTTCCATAGGATAAAACCATATCCAATGATACATGACTCTCAACTTAGTGCCATAAGGCTGTACTATGTCTCTATAGATACTTAGTGTAGCAGACTAAAACCTTGGTGTAAAAGGGGATTATATTCACCATTGATAGATGGGATGTGACCTAGTAACAGAGGGTTGTTCTTCAATTAGCTGAACTCTCTAATTATCATTCCTAGTAACTTTCATCATTGAGTGTCTAATATTTAAAATTTACCCATATAACACTTTACATCATATCTCAAAATCCAAAATTATTTACTCTACAGTGTTATATATGAGAAAAAACCTAATATATATTCAAGTTATTTGAATAAATATTATTCCAAATGAATAAGATATTGAGATATATGTTTCACCATTATATGGGTACACCACGTGTATGTGACCCACTTGACATGTGTTCCCTCTCTACATTCAGGATACAACCTTTGTAACATATGGATAGTTATCGATGTAGACATAAATGAAATTTTAAGATACTAAATACTGTGTCATGGACAGCTGAGTATAATTTAGGTTCTCCCAATCATTGTCATGTACATTGGGCTATTTCTATGTAAAATGTTCTTCTGATAGTGTTTAGTGGTTCTATGCTCTAAAAGGAGTGTAAGTCCAAAAGTGACCCTATTTGAATATTCCCTATACATAATGATTCATAATTCTATGGGTCACATGGTATATAGTAACATTAGATGATGTGATATATTTATCTATATGTGAAACTATATCCACTGCAGAAACCAAAATACATGGTGTGTGTTCATCCCCCTACATGTCATGTATATCTAGATTACCAAGAATCCAAACAGGGATTCAGACATAATATATATCACGTTTCACTCTCTTGAAACACAACTTTTTTAAATCCAATAATATTATTTACTCACCTCTGTCCATCTATCAGATCCCTCTAATGCCTGTAAATTGGTGTATTAATCCCAAAATAGAAGCCCATATACAACGCCTATCACCCTTAGCACCAGTTGTTATCTCACCTGATTCTGAAGCATCATTGGAATCCCCGGTATCAAAAAATCCATTCCAATCTATCCTAGTATTGGTATTCTATTAATATAAAATGAATTTAGTGATATTAAAATGGGTCGATAATTCTCTAACACCACACCAATCCTGAATTGTTGCCTTATCGGCCAATTACGATTAATGTGTGGAATAATGGGGTGAAATTGAAGATGAAAAAATAATCATCTTACAAGTTTTATTGAGCCAATAATAAATTTTGTGGATATTCATAGAGGTAATCATGGATAAATGAGGATAATTAATTGATGGAATGATTTAATTTAGAAATAATGGTCATGTAATAGATCAAAAAACGTAGATAATTGGATAAAAATATGATCATCCTAAATGTTTTAATAAATTGAGGAATCGTCAATTTTTGAGTCCAAACATGATATTTGATTATTAACAGGTGAAAAACATATTTTTTATTATTATAAATCATCTAATGTGCTTCCTTCCTTGAGATTTATCTCATACTGATCACCGACCATCAACCAATCTCGAATATCCTTTAAAGGCTGATGTAATTCTCCTCAAAAAAGATCCCAGAGACATGCAACTAATCATATATCATCACCATAAAAAGTATAAATATAGATATAATTATATTATTATAGATTAAATGAAATAATTACATATTTTAATTTACTAGTTCACATAACCCCCCCCCCCAAATATCATTTTATTAACAAGTCTTGTTTAGAAAAGCATTACGTATTTCATAGTGTAAATACAATGGTTAAATATCTACCATGTTGTTATGTTTATTATTTGATATTCTATTTAAGAGAAATCAAAATATTTCCAAAATTACTACCAAAACCTGATATGTAATATATATTTTTTTTATAAAATTAATTATATCATCATTGAACGCAAGAATTACTCAGTTTATATCTCCTGGATAAAAAATATTAATTCATATATTTGAATGTGTTACATGGGAAACAAATTATCTTAACATTATCACCTTATTCATGATTTACATCCTAAAAACAGTAACTAAAAAAATCATGGGATACAAAGCCTGCACCTGGCTCTCCTGCTATCAGTATCTCCCCTACATGATTCTGTGATATCACATCACTTTTCCAAAGGAATTATACAACCAATAAGGATCATATCATATCAATCCAAGATCACCTATAGGTTCTCCAGGAAGGTGGATCAATTTTTTATGTTTATGTCACCCCAATCAATAATGTGTGTGGTATCATTCATATATCTTCTCATGTTCAATATAATGATAATTTCATGCACCCTATATTTTTGTAGCGGTGATGAGAGGTGTTAAAAAACCACGATAACACTCTATAATATCATAAGAAACCTGAAGAATATTAGGGATAACATTCATTTTTATGTTTTATGTACATTTTGAAATGCTCCTAGGAGGTGGGTAAAAGACGGTAAAAAGTTCGATAAACTTTTTATATATCTAATATTTTTATAAAATGACTCCAATAAAATACATTGAACATATATAGGTATTATGTATCTATTTTGACCGAAAATAAATTTAAATAAAATAAATAATTATTTAAAAAAAAATTCAGTTTTAAACAGTAACTCAGTGTTTTTTCACTATTCAACCAAAATTGAATGTTTTCAGGAAAATACCAAAAATTCACCCTAAGGTAATTTTGATATTCCAAATTCAATAATGAAGTCTATTTTACCAAATTAAAAACATAGAAGTTTAATTTATTAATTTAAAATGAATTCCCATTGTCAAAACTAAAAGACGTATTTTTAAGAAATAATAACTATCAAAAGATTGACACTTGTTTATGTCCAATTTCAAAGTGAAATTACATACAATGACAAACATTGGATTAAATGGTAAATATGTAATATACTTGTACTTCCAAACCATTAAATTTTATAATTTAACACTATAAATTTTATTGATTAAAAAATTTATTTTCAGTTAAAATACAGTATTTTTCACTATTCAACCAAATATGAATGTTATCAGAATAACACCAAAAAATTTTTTGAAACTAAATTGTTATATTTATATTCTAAAGAAGATGTTTATTTTGTCAAATTGAATATATAAAAGTTTCATATATTGGATTTAAAAATGTTTCACCATTATAAGGCAGTAAAAGTTCATTTTTTGAAAGATACTTATTTAATATGAAAAAAATAAATTAGTTATAATATTATGTCTAAGAAACTCATAATATGGATTCTAAAATTATAAGGATTGTATATATTTCAAAATTCAGTTAATATTATTTGTAACCGCTTTTGGACGACTAGTTTGGTAAGTCGTGGTGCACTTGAACTCGGTGTTGCGTGTAGTGAAAGTTATTGAATTACTTTGATCAAATAACATACTAAGAAATCTTGGGGTGTTACAAATTTAATATATAAAAGTTTCAAATATTGGATATAAATTGGGTTTTCCATTAAAAGGCGGTAAAATTGTATTTTGTGAAAAATACTTCTCTTATATAAAAAAATGTATTTGTTTCTACATTATGTATAAGAAACACATAATATGGATTCTAAAATTATAAGGATTATATTAAGTTCAAAATTTAGTTAATACTATTCATAACCACTTTTGAGTGGCTAGTTTGGTAAGTCGTGGTGTGCATGAACTCAGTGTTGCATGTAGTTCAAGTTATTTAATTACTTTGAAGAAATAATGTACTATAAAATCATGGGGTGTTACATTCGTCCCTCCTTCAATAAATTGAGTCCTTGCAATTTGAAACTATTATTCGAAAATAAAAGGTTGAAAATAGAAAATATCTTTGTAGGAAAACCCACATCAGAAATTGGGTTAATAAATTTTAGTCTTAAAAAGAGGAAAATAAATTATATATATATATATACTTAAAAAGTAGAGTTTCAACTTTCAAGTAATTCCTACCACAAACAAATCTTTCACTCCAAATTATTTCAAAATAAAAATTCTATTTATCCAAATCGTCTAAGGGTCTAAAAATAATGAATTTAAATTTCATTTGTCAAAGTATTTAAAAAAACTAAATTATACAAACCAGTACATCATGTAGTCCAGTCGTTGGTGATGCACCTTTTTCACTCTTTGGTTGCAAGTTCAAGTCCCACGGCCTTTTCGGACGTGACTAGTTGTCGCCCAACCTATGGGTTTTCCCTTTTATAACAATCCAAAAATAACATTAATAATGGTGTCCAATTTCAAACATAATCCATTCCAACCTTTAGACTTCTCCAAAATAATTATATCCAAACTCTCAGTCCAAAATTTATATGGAAGTTAATCACAATGAAGATCCTTTTTTCCAAGTAATAACATGTAAACTCCTTCATCGTGTATTATTTTACAACACTGAAACATCCTGAATTACCAAAATCAACTATCTCTTATTAAAAAATTACTACCTTAGTATCAAGACCATATAATCTCAAATTCCCAATAAAATAGTTCTATAGTTCAATCCTTATTTATATCCATAATTCATGTAACCAGTATACTATTGATACAACACTCAAATGAAATAATTCAATAATAACAATATAAGAACAATAGTCATTCTTCTTCATCTGAGGTAGTATCATAACATGATTATTATCTAATAACATAATTTGTGGTATACTCTTATGAATGGAATATTTATTCTCTTTGTGTCTCAAGGCCTTGAATATGAAGCATTTTATATTTGAAAACTTTTTCTTACTCATGCAATCACGTACTTGTTGTCCTTTTTCTCCACACTTATAACAAATTCTCATTCCCTTCAAGCATTTAAAAAGGTGATTCATTCCAAATTTATCACATATTGGAAAATCCTTATTTACCTTTATCCATCTTTCTTTCTACCATCCTTTTTTCCACTTGATTCCCTTTAAAGCCATAGTTTTTAGAGAATTATTTACTTATCTTATTAATACAAGATACGATTTCTTCATATGTTGAAAATACATGGGAGACTATTAACCTTCTAAATTTTGGCTTATTACCATGAATGATATGATCCTTCTTACTATTTGTATCTTATGTATTGCTAGAGTTCTCATTCCTACTACTAGGTTCCATTTTTAAACAATGGAATACACTAGGACAATCTGTGAATCACAATTCATAATTCCAATCATATAAAATACCTAATGTAAATTGAACAGTTTATGGATATAATCCATAATCGCAAAAATGTTTCCTTTGAGGAGGTATATACCTATAAACTCTTCATAATGGTTTATAAATAAAATGATAATTATCCTAAGAATAACCCCCGGGAGTGTCGTAACCATGAGTGCAGCAAGGCCCATTTTTGTGCACCAGTTCCCCTTCAAGTCTAACTCAAATAGATGTTTTCGGGTTTTACACCAAGGTACATCTGTTCCAGATCCACCTCTACCTGCTAGTTACAAGATAGGGATGTATCTTCTAGGAAAACTCACAAAATATCTGCATTACCAAAATTCTAGGAAGTCATTCTATACTAATCTTCAAAGTCTATCATAGGTCTATGTGCTCTAATCAGAGTTTATCTAAATATAGCTTCCAAGGTTATTGTTATTCTTTCTCTGATACCAACTATAATGCCCCAACCATAGTTACCCAGATCCGGTGCATTATTTTAATACATTGGCACATTTATAAGGAATCAAGTCCCGAAGGACTGATTAGTTTAGTAGTCTTAGAAAATAGATTACATACATTAACTTTACATTAAAATTTGAAACATAAAACACAACATATATAGTTCTTTGAGAATTCAATTTTTCCCTTTAGCTTAACCCTACTTATCAATCATAATACACTTCTTGAAATCCTACGAAGATAAAATATAAGAAAGGGCTGAGCTCAGATGATCAGTAAGGGTAAATAATTTAGCGGAAGCTATAAACATTTTAGGGATAGATTTGTACTAAAAACAACAGCCTTTTAAAAAAAACATAAACATAATATGGTAAAAATAAATGAAACATTACCATATAAACATTCACATGAATATTCTACTAGTCGGATAATCACATGTAATATCTAATTTCACAATGAGGGAATGCCTAATACCGTACATCATTACCACATTGTCAAGGCCTCGGGCCAAGACTACAAATAAAATTTTTGTCAAGTCCTTGTGCCAAGACACTATTTTGTCTCATGAGACCTAGTGATGCATCGATGAGCTATAGCGGGCTCCACCATTAACTTACTAAGTCCACTGTATTTATTATATGAAAAAGCTGAAATAGAACATAATCATTCGTATAAAAACTAGCATACCAAATATCAATAAATTAACTATAAAAATGAATTGTATATAAATAGAACATCCATAGCCAAAAATATCACAAATCATTCAATAAAATATGGAATATTGTATTATAAAAAATCAACCTCAATAAAAAATAACATCTACTAAAGGATTTTGACATAGTTGAAAATGATGAGTAAATCATTTTGAGAGAAATAAACTTTTTGTAAAATAATTTAAATGTCACACATTTATAAAGGATGTAATATAAAATATTTTTTTGAATCAATGTGTCCCATACAACTTTTAAAAATTTGAGAAGAGTTATAATTTCCAAACATTCATTTCCGTATAAATATATCCTTAAAGTCATTTTTAAAACATGCACATTAATTAAAAATATATAGAAAGATAAATCTTTAAAACATTTAAAATTATGATCTCGATAAAGAGTACCTTTCAAAAATCTTTTAAATATTCATTTTTAAATCATTTTTATGAAGAATGGTAATGGATGATAAAGAGGTCCTAGTAGACAATTATGTGTAAACAACCTCAAATAATGAAGAGATTGTGAAATAAACCCTTACCAATTTGGTTACTTATGAAACATAAACCCAATGAAAGAGGTATCATACAATGAATATATAAATACACATAGATTAATGTTTATTACACAATGAATACAATTATGGGTAGTACATACACCACAATAAAGGTAATAGTGGCAATATGGCATGAATCTCACGGGAATAAGGATTGAGATGAAAACTCCTTACCTTTCACATTCCTTTGGTCGAGGGTATGATTAACCTTTTGTGTGAAGATTTTAGTATGTTATTAAATTATACAATAAAGATATTAATATTTATGATACCATACAAGATTCGTTTATTAGTTTATACAACCCATTTGATAATAATTTCTATGTTTAATTAACATTTCGGGTAATAATCACTTTCTTTATCGTACATGTTTTAACTTGTTACTCTTGATTGTATCACTTAGACCAAGATTTAAATACATCCAGAATATAAAAAATGATTTATGTATCATATATATTTAGAATATAAATATTTATAATAGACATATATATGAAATCTAAAACACTGTTTATGGAGACAATAGTCCGTATGTACGCATAAATGTTGTTTCCGTTTTCACATCGTGTTTAATGGAACTAAGTGAATAAGAAATATTTTTGTATATATATATATATATCTCCGGTAGAATTATTATTTCAATTATTACATACTTATTAGTAATATATATATTTTTATAATTGTCGATGAATGGTGAACAAGGAAATGAATCTCATCGCATCATGGAGATGGTAATCTGTACGTATGCACAAGCGATAAGATTAGTTCCTTAATGGTGTGGAATTGGATGGTATATTAATTTTACAAGGACATTAGCATGCTAATTTAATTATTTATATACATATTAATCATCATTATATCCATCAAAATAACATAGTGTTGAATAACAAATTACACCACGGCGTGAAGACGGTAAGGCGCACGTACGCACACATGGTGACATTATCATTAATAAGATGGATATAATAATGAATAAATTTGTGCCATATTTATAATAATATCACAGTATATAGAATATACTGGATTTATTATTTTATAATGGACATAACATAGAAATAATAAGTAGAGGAATAAAAGAACTTCAAAGAGGGTGGTGATATCATTACCTCTTCTTCGGGTTATTCATTTTGATTTGATCAAAAGGGCTCCATAAATTGGATTTATGAAAATTGGAGGACCTTTAGGATGAAGGTAGGATAGTTGAGAGAGTATTTGGGCACAGTTTGGCAGATCCAAATGGATTTGGAGGTGTGAATTTGATATAAGGGGAAGTTCCCTTTTATAAGAGGGGTGAGGGGCACCTTAGAAAAAACATAAAATATTATTTTATAATAATTTCATATTATGTTTATAATGGAACAAATGTATTATTTAATGTATATGGTGGTTATGGGTCTAAAAACAGTCAACCAATAGGTTTTAGACAAGTTTAGGTTACATTTTAACCTTATCATTTAGATTTAACTCTAAGTTAAATAATTTAACGTTTACTATATCTTCTTGTATTCTTACAATATACGGTTAATAAACATAATATATAACTCCAATAGAACCAAAATTGGTTCATTAATGTCATATATATTATTATGTAAGACTTTTGGCCCAACCTTATATTTTTTGGACCATTATATAAATTAATAATATAATATTTGTTTTAAAACTGTTTTATGTAAATTCTGACACTATTTGGTATTTGTTTTTTGGTTAAAATAATTACATCATGATTACTTAAAAAAATACATTGAATCAATCCTAACATGTCACATTCACCTAGAAAATTCTTTGATGTCATATAAACATTGAAATTATATTCATTTTAATATTTATAATACAATTTATTTTATTCTTTCATTAATAATGTAATTACTGCATCATCATTGTGTCATTAATAAATTTAATTATTTAATATCTAAAAATTATAAATAAAATACCATTATTTAGGAAATAATATTATATTTATAATGAATATTTATAGTCAAATTTATATTATGTATAACCCTATATTAAAAATTGATTATTTATTAAACTTTGATTTTAACTCATTTAACTCTTCTTTAAATAGAATAATAATCATGGTATTAATCTAATTAAAGTAGACCTAAATGGACATATTTTATTCCTACAGTTGTTTGTAGTCGATTTACAATTATAAAATAGAATTAGGACATGTGTTAGGGTAATAATTATATCATTTTTACCTTTAATTACCCTATTTACTTTTAATCGTGGTAAATAAAAGTAAAAAGTTACTATTCACCAAAATTATTTTTATATTATTGAACCATATTTTACTCCTTGATATTAACCTGTTTCTTGGATTTTTGAGATTCAACTCACAGAATCGGGAAAATTATGTTTTATGTAAATTTACAAATGCTCTTAGGAGGTGGGTAAAAGATGATGAAAAGTTCTATAAAACAAATTATATATCTAAAATTATTAAAAACTGACTCCAATGAATTAAATTGAATTTATTTAGGTATTATGTATCTATTTTGACCTAAAATAAATTTAAATAAAATAAATAATTATTTAAAAAAAATTGTTTTTAAACGATAACATGGTGTTTTTTCACTATTCATAAAAAAATTATTGTTTTCAGAAAAATACCAAAAAATCTCAACAGGATAATTTTGATATTACAAATCCAAATATGAAGTATATTTTAACAAATTATAAACATATAAGTTTCATTTATTTATTAGAAATTAATTCATGTTGTCAAAACCAAAAGGAGTATTTTTAAAAAAACAATATCTATCAAATGATTGACACTTGTTTATGTCCGATCTCAAAGTGAAATTACATACAATGAATATCATTGGATTAAATGGTAAAAATATAATCTAATTATACTTACAAACCATTAATATTTATAACTCAAAACTATAATTTATTTTGATTAAAGTAGTTGTTTTCAGTTAAAATATAGTATTTTTCACAATTCACCCAAATATGAAAGTTTTTAGAAAACACCGAAAATTTATTGAAACTAAATTATTATTTCCCAAATCTAAAAAAGATGATTATTTTTTAAAATTTAATATATAAATGTTTCAAAGATTTTATTTAAAAATGGTTCGCCATTAAAAGGCGGTAAAATTTTTTTTTTTGAAAAATACTTATTTTATCTGAAAAAATATATATGTGTCTACATTATGTATATGAAACTCAAAATATGGAATCTAATATTATAAGGATTATATAATGTTAAAAATTCATTTAATACTATTAATAACCTCTTTTGAACGACTAGTTTGGTAATTCATGGTGCGCTTCAACTCAGTGTTGCATGTAATGCAAGTTAATGAATTACATTATAGAAATAAAGTACATTGAAATATTGGGGTGTTACAGGATTATCCTGATTGAATCTTAATTATCAAAAACACCATTCAATCAATAATTATCCCTTAATACAAAATATGGATAGACATATCTATGAACCACCATGGCATGATACTCTTAAATAATATATTTAATAATAAATTAATAAGAAAATCCCTAAGAATACAGCCTTATGGATGGACCAATTATAAAAGACATCTAACTATACCACATATTTTTTATTGTTTTTGTAAAATTATAGATCTCCTATAGACATCGTTCATATAAGAATTGAATTTCACTACTTCAAATTATGAAGCCCATGAAATAATTGATTAGAATCTGGTGAAATTATTTTTTTTCAATGAAATTTTTTTAAAACTCAACTGAATTTGTTGGTAATATATTTTATGTAATGTATTATATAATATGTTTCCCACAATATCTATCTTGTCTTGCATGAGTTTATTTCATGATATAAAAACATTATAGCCTAAATTGTGTTATTGACACGGCATATTGTTATTCTGTACTGACTCTGAATAGGCTATAATCATGCTTGGTTAGATATATAAGAGGTGAAAATAAGTTAGACCAATAATCACAAAAAATCGTGTAAATATTTTTCATCATGATACTAAATATGGTATTGTTAGGGTTCATGGAATCTTTTCTAGATCATAAAAACTCAAAAAATTATTGATTATTTTATACTTCTGTATGGATTTTTATTTATGTAGTTTATGTGTTTTCTATATAAATTTTTATTATCTTATAGAAACAACTAAACTACATTTAACAGTTTTGAAATAGACTATGCTAGTGGTGCCCTAATGAGTTGTACTCAGACCCTTCCCATGTATCTATTTCACTGGGGTACCTAAGCATCCCTCACCTGTTGTAGGTATTGTTTTTATGATGAGACTCAAATTTGATCATTGATATGTATAGATCACGAAAATAATTGAGAAACACAGGTGGTGATGATTTGTGTTTTGTGAATTGGCTACTTTTACATTTATTCTCCTCTATATTTTATATGTTTTCATTTGGGAAGTGAATTGTTTCCTTGTATTCAGTTTGATTTTGTTGTTTTACACATTCATTCATTAAAAATAGAATGTCTATTATATTTTTAGAAGTATAATTCGATATTAAACTAATTTTTATTATTTATCTATTCTTGGGCACTCTAATTTATGTAATGGCCTCCATATTAATTTTATTAGACCATTGTTGTTAGTCAACTACCTCTAGTGTATGGGGAGGAATCTTTGAGTTAATCTGGCCCTATTGAAAGTACATGATGATTCATGTTGGTGTGTTAAATATTGGTATTATAAATTATTTTTTATTGATTTAAGATGTTAGTAGATATGAGTCACATCAACATGACAAATAATCTGATAAATAATAATTTTGTGCTTCAAATATCATTTTTACAAAGAAATTTTTGTATCCATTTAATAGGATTAATGTTCATGAGATTTTATGTTATGGGTTTTTGATTTCACATCATGTGGAACACCTAAATTTTTTATGATTTTAATTTCATATGGATTTTACTCTTGGAAATATCATAAATTAGTCTTAGATACAAAATACTCAGAACATATTATTCACTTTATATATACACTACCTGTGTGTGATTGTTTTGAAAATAGAAGACTCATCTCTGCTAATATATCTATCAATGTTCACTACTAATTTCATGTCATGTGGAAGTTTGGTATGGTACACCAAGGAGTTGGGAAAGATTCCATTTATGATGTCATCTCCCCATATAAGGAAGGTGAATTAAAAAATATTTGGTCATTGTTGTTTGGTAATTTTGTCGATGAATAATCTTATGTGGAAGGATTTTGACCAATTTAGATTATTATGATGCCAAATATTTCATAGTTAAATTTATATGTTTATACCTGAGCTTATTTATTTTTAAATGATCCTTTTGTCTATGTTCACTTAATGTGTACGTTTTATGGTGCTTATATTATAATATATCTATATAGAAGCACGTAATGAACATTTCATCAGTTTTGAAAAATAACATGACCATCTTTTCAGTTACACAATACAATAACGGGGGCCAGGATATTTAACTCTATTTAATTTTATGTTGGTTTCTCATGAGGCATGGGTGTACCCTTAATTTGGTTGTCTCTATGTGAAGTGTAAGACTATTTTAGTGAATTAGAGGTTAATATCAATGATTAAAATCAAATTTGAAAGTCAGTAAAAATTAGAAGTTATAGATATTGGCCATTTTAATTTCATTAAAATAATAGTTAATATTCCACCTTATGTGATAGAAGTAGTGATATTATGGTAAATTGTGAAGAAATTATAGAGAACCACATATTGGAATCATTTTGTAGAGCATGTGGATGACAATGTCATCGATGATTAGACAAAGAGATATTTTTATAGTTATTTTAGGTTCTGATTATTATTAAAAAGAGACTATAGTTCCTAGGTGTTTGGTCCTATTATATATAGAGGGTGGGAATATTGTTTTGGATTGGAATTTTAAAGTCATATAAAAGTTGGTGTACATGTAATTTATGCAACAAAGTGGTTCTGATTAAGAAAATATGATTTGAAGATACTTTGGTAGTAATGAATCTAACATATGCATGATCACAGTTAGATGCAATGAAGTAAAGACTACATGGGATGAGACAAGACTCCTTCAAGTATGAGTTGGGTGTCTGGGATTAGTTTTCCTGAGATAATGTGAATTTGCGTCAATGAGACTGAAGATTGTCCTGAATGAGGATGGTGAGTGGGATCCTAGTGGATTATCCTTCATAAGTGGTATATTGTGAATTTGAAAGGTTCATTATAAAAATTATTGAGGTGTAGGTGAATAATAACAAAATGTTTGTGTTGTGGTCAAGTGCATTGCTAATAGAAAATATTTAGTCTTATTGACCATTAAAAATTCTGATAATTGTGAGTATATAGGTGAAATAATATGTTATATGTTTTTGGTAATTTATTTAATGATATATCTATGAATGAGTTCATTGATTCTTTCATAATATGGTTATATGAATGGGAATGTGTAATTAATTGATCTACGGGATTTGTCATAATGTTAGGTTATGGACTTCTCATGGGCCTGGTATAATTTTGTACACATTAAATGTGATAAAATGGATAATTCAATGGTTGAGAGAGTGGATTTGGTCATTAGTGATTGACCCTCTCTTGGTAAGGGTTATAGTTTTATGTAAGACCGACTGTGGGATGGTTTTTTTGACCAAAGAAGACAAACATGAATATAAATAGGAGTATATATTTCTCCAAGGAATGGCTAATGTGTTTTTCATATATAAAACATGATATATAATATATTTGGAAATTAAACAAATTTTTTCGTGGGAATTATCCAACAGTGGGTAATATTAATGGTACATTAGTGGACAGATTAGAGCCTTGCGGCTTTTGGGTGAGGATGGTGATCCAGTAATTATAGTTCCTTGGATGTTCCTTGGGTTTATGGTAATGTAATTTTTTCAATTTATGATTAATATGATGACTAAGGCATTATATGTACTGGATTCATTGATCATTTTTTTATAAGTCATGTACCTTCGTAGGAATCCATAAGAAAAGAAAATGAATAGTGTTTTCGTGTGAATATGAATATGGTGGTTTGAAGAGACATCGATATCATAAATTTAGGTATAATAGTTTTTTAAGAATTTAAATAGTGATTATATGGAATCTTCAAATATTTATATTCTTAATGGTTAGTAGATACTCATTGATTGGTTTGTAAATAAGAAGAATGTATTTATATTGATTTTTACCCCTTGTTTTGGATGACATGGTTTCAGGGTGAAATACCAGTTTTTCACATTTTCATACTATGGTAACAAATTGTAGAGCCATATTTAGTTGGTTAACCATGAGTTGAAATATATATGATTGAACCATTATGAAACAAAATTCCTAGGAATCATGGGGAATAAGATGTTTTTATTCAAGGGATGAGTGAGTTCATATGTTTTCCAAACATTGGCAGAAACACAAGGATAGCGTTAGGTGTTACTTTTGAGAATCCATTGATAGGTATGTGATGAATTATTGGAATATTCAACACATTGAGAACTAATGGGTGTTCATACTTTTGGATGGAGATAGAAAGAGTGTTTCTTTTGTAAGCGTCATATGAGGAATTGTAAAATGTCTCATGGGATGATGGAGTTTTGTTTTTGGAATGAAAATCCTATCATGGGGGATAACATTGTTTTGGAAATTTCCCTTGGAATGATGAGACTTACGGGTAACACTACATTTTTTATGGAGGCCATTTGCATAGCCATAAAATATTTTATGTGAGATTTTCTAACGGAACCACATCAATGGTAATGTGGGAAATGAGAATAGGTCTTGGTTCTTGGCGTATTATATTAATTATTGATTGGTAATGTGTAATTGATGTTATTTTAGAATGTGAATAAAATAATTTGTAATGTTTTTAATGTTTTTATGGTATAACAGATTAGATGACCTTGATTAATAAATTCCATAAGTTGTGGGGGATGAAAATCATTGTTATGGTTTGGATGTGATGACCCATATCATGATTGGCTATAAATACACATGTAATTTTAAACTATTCCAACTGATGATGGTTCATTATGAATATCAGATCATTAATTGTTAATGTGGGATATTTAATTCCACTAAAATAATTTTTTATGTTTGTATTATATACTTTTAGTTGATGGGTTGTCTGAGAGTGAGATTTGGTGAATCTGGATGAGTTTCTATAGTATTTGGGAATTAGAAGATGTATTCACAACTAGTAGCATTTTTTCATTTCATGATTTATTGAAGCCATTTTCTAGATAGATTTTTTCTCAAATTTACATAATATATCCCGACGGTTAATGCATGAAATACTCCTATGGATAAATTCGCCAGTTTTAACGTAAGGTGATCAGAAATGGACTAAAAATTTCATTCCCATGTATTCTAATATGTGAATATTAATTGAAATGATTGGTTTTGTATTTAATGTAATTTTAATTCATGTTCACACAGGTATTGAATCATAGTTTATAGTAAATGATTCCTCTGGGAATGCATTTTCCCTAGAGATCCCATAATATTCAAATTCTATTTGAATTATTATTTATATACTGATCTTTTTCTATATCCCAATTAATTCATTTGATATCCATTTGATTATTTCATGGTTGAGCTATTTGATTAAAATAGGGATTTTATCAAAACATCTAGTGTATTATCAATAATTATAATTTTATATGATCAACATATATATTCCATACATCATTTTTACATAATAAAATACTCATTCCCAATGACCATATTAGTGTAGTCCTATTATAAACATGAAATAAAATATTATAAATTTGTAAAGAATCTTCAACATCACAGATAAATATCATTTCCTATATTACTCCAACGTAAAACCATTATTTATAACATAGGGAAAGGAAACATAAGAAATTGTGATCTCAAACACCCAATAGTGGTATGAATGAAATATATATATGCATATCCTGAGAATAATAGTTTGATAATAGAGGAATAACATTGAAAATAACTCTACATGTCGAAGGTAATAATAATGAATCATATAATAAAATATTAGTAGTACATAAGAAATGAATTATAAGGGAAATGAAGAGAATAATCAATGAAATCGTTACAAAGCAATAACACATAAACTCATGAAATATAGATAAGAATACAAAATTATGTCCAGAGTAGTCAAGGAAGCATTGTAAATGCCATTATAGTAGAATGGGTTAACTACCCATACAATCTCAGTGGTTGTGGTTCACTCCCATTTCCATCTTAGTAGTCAAGGCTCACTCTGAAACCCATCATAGTGGAAAAAGACCCTTACTAATCCACGTTCACTCCTCTTTACAATAATGTTTATCTTATGAAGTATATACCATTATCCAATGATTTGGATGATGATATTCTTACCACATGTCTACTAATATAAAAAATACCTATGTGTTCTAGAATAAACATAAATCACATTAGAACACATTTTTAGGAAACCAGTTCTTCTTTGTGATATGTTTCATTAATTTTATTTCAATTTCATTTTTAAATGATTAAACAAGGACATATGTGAGTTCCCACTGAGGGAAAATAACGCTTTGAGATTTCTGATGTAATTTCAAAACCGAGAACACAATGTTTTCATGTTTTATTCCTACATCACGTTTATTGTGAACCATTTGGGGCATGCCACATGGTTTGATTAAATTATATGATGATGGACAGTGGGGGCCTATAGGCTGTAATGTTTTATGAAACTGTGTGAGAGGATCCACATGGTGGTACGGCTAGTCCTAAAAATTTTTCAAAACTTGATAGAGGATTTCCACATGAATACAACATGGTCGGTAAACCGTGAGGGGTAACTATGTGACCACTCATTTCTATTTTCAGTGACAGAGTGAAATGACCCATGGTTAGTTAAATTATATTACAAAATGATGCGACACATTTTTTTGGATAAATATCTATTTTTCCTTACAATTTTAAAATATAAATACTCTTATCCCATGAACCTTTACATAGTAGGGCAACCATTGTAGAGGATCCTTTTATTTTTATTTTATAAGTTCATATTGCCGCTCAATATAACCTTTAAAAGGTGTTTCATTCATAACCTTGCATCTTTTTTGATAAGGCCCCAACTATTTTACGTCCTTTCGTGATTCTTATGGTAAAAATTTGAAAATTTTGGATTTAGGATCATATTAACTAATATCCCATTCATCATATTTTGTTCATATTTTATTTGAAATAGGAAAAATGACAACTTTATACTGGAAGATCTACCTAGTATAGGCCTTTGGTAGGTGGTCTCATGCCTTTCACTTTTTTTCGAGCTGTTTGTACAAGTTTATGTGTCACACAACCATTTTTGGTTTGTCAACTTAATTTAGAATTGATCCATGTGGTTTATTTTTTTTAGGTAACTATATAGGTGTTTTAAAGTAGTAATGCATCTGTGTACCTTTATTAAGATCCCCCCTAATTTTGAGTATCCTTGGATGACCTTTTATGGTTTTTTGGCCTTGGATTCCTTTTAGGAAAACATTAATTTATGTTTATGGGCTTTTCAAATTGAAATTGGATGTTAAATTATTTTCAATAGAGATAATTTATCATTATATTGGTTATGGGAATGTTATGGTTTACATTATCATAGAACCATATATTCTTATGCTTGTTTAAGAATGCTTACAATTAATTGTTCCAATTATGAACACTCCCACATGAGTTCCACAATTATTTTCCATGTAATAGATTAATTTTAATGTGATTATTATCATGAGAAACATTCCAATTTGATTATATGAATGGACTACACTTTTTAGGTTTTTAAATGCATGAGACACCCCATGGTGGTGAGTAATATTATATACTTTTGGTTTTGACCATAGCATGCCAATAAAATGTTCAATTAATTTTTTTTATAATGAAATGATAATTTATAATATCTGAATATTGGAATCCATTTAGAATTCCATGTATGAGATAATATGACTAGGGTACCATATACAATGATGGAACCATATATTAAATTTAAAAAGATGTGTTCCTAATCAAAGGGTTAAATATGGTTAAACTCTGAGTGAACCATCGATCCATTGAGTGATTCCATGGATGCATTCATAGAGATTGTCCATATATTTTGAGTGAAGTGTGAACCCACTAAGAGATTCCATTGATGATATAAAGAAGAATTTGACAATTTTTCATGAGTGATTCTTAGGTATTCCTTATAGGACCTCCAAGGATGTTCTCAATGACCAGAACATTACCACACCATGATTGATATCTGGTTCATGAGAGGTTCACTAGAGCAATCATGTAGGGTGTTTTTGGATTTGATCTTGGAGTGATAAATGAATTACATATTAGGAATTTCATGGAAGGGCTTTAGTTGTAAATGAATATGGAAATTTAGTGATTTATGGTGTGTATTCCAAGAAAAAGCACAATCTTGTATTTGGGATTCACATATGCTTATTTAGATTACTTTCTGAGGAATATATTACACATTAAATCATATAAGAGTTGTCAGGCTTCCTCTAGATCTTGAAACATAAAAATTCTATGTAATTTAGTTATTAAATGGATAATTAAATGTAAACAAATGGAAACCAGATATCCTAGGTTTTTTACTTTTGAGTACATTCTATCATACATATTTATTTATTCCTCATTGCATATTATATATATTCACTGGAATTTTTTCACATACCTAGGTCGGATGCCAACTCGTATTTAGTATCACACACTATTTGGGTTGTGTTTTTCACCCAAAGGGATTATATTATTGAAGGTCTCAATATGGGAAAACACAAATCTACATATACATGATATGATTCAGAGGATCATGGGGGCCTGGGACCACGATGGGTTATTCAATTCTTATAATAATATTTGTCGTCTCTTTTAAGTTATGTAATTGTATATTATATAGCGATAGTGTAACCCATATTGGATGTTTTCTAGAACATGTAACATGTAGCATTATTAGTCGTATGTTATAACCCTAGTTATTTATACTATTAGTCATCCATTTTATAATTTTGATATATGGTATTTCTATATTTTCTATTAGTATGATATTATTCTACGTTACCCTATAATAATGATGGAATAGTATCCCAAATATCCCACCTAGGTAGTCAGTCCTTGTCAAAAGCCTCTAGAATTTTAGGAGATGCTCTTAAGGCCATGTGTACAACCGGGCAAGGAGCACTGTTTAGTGGCATATGTGATCAGGATGTTTAAAAGGCGTATCAATTTTTTTCTTGGATTGTTTTACTATTTGGAGAAATTAGAGAGTTATTGGACGTAAATGTAATTTTTTTAATAGGATATGTTATGGATTGGCTACACCTTGTATAGGGTAAATCGAAATCCCCTCAAATTGAAATGGTGATTTTTTTAGGTTTTGAGTTATTATAGTTGATTAGATTTTACCAATGGGTATGAACATTTATTGTGTAGTTATTATTGGAATTATTTTCTGTTATATTGGGATTGAACCTTATACTATGATGGGATTCCATCTCATGAATAACATAGGAACTTTATAGAAATCACATGACATGTATTATGTCATTTCATTTAGGAAGCATTACATATTGAATTATATTGTGATATATGTCATGATATATATGCATGTAGTTATTTTAGGTATATTTTTATGGTTGTGGTATTTAATGAGTGAACACCAATATTTGGTCCCAGTGGTGTAGGAATCCTCTGGGATCCAAATTTGGTGGATCATGTTTCTTCCATAAAGAGGATTTTATTATGATGTGCTGAATTTGGATGTAAAGCATTGATTCGTGGGAAGAATGTCCCCCAATATATAACAATTTGGAATAAAACTAGGATACCCATCATGAATAGAATGTGATAAATATGAAATATGTGCCAATTTTTTAGATGAATCTTGGAAAACATTAAACAGGAATGAAAGATAAAATCAAGTGAAACTGAGCTAGTTTTTTATGTATAACATGACCATACATGACCATAGTAGCTAGATCTTTCTAGTGTCTTTCATTGGATTGAAACCCCGACCTAACCCATGGGGAAGGTAGATGTGTGAGTTCATTTAATGGATGGCTTTTACAAATCATGCTTGAAATATTCACTTTTGAACTGTGAACCTTGATAAATTCCATGCAATGAGGAATGTGTTTTCCATTCAAAAGTCATTCCATTAGGAAAGACCTCCAACAGTATTCCAAGAGGCTGGTGATGATCATATCTAGAGGTGGTATCCCTTGGGGTACAAATGGAACCTTCCATTTATTCAGTTTCAATAGTATATGTTATACCAGAGGTTGGTGTTGATTCACTGTTACATGAAGTATTTATACGGTTAATGAAATCATTTCATGGGGAACCATAGACAACCACATCTATGGTTTAACTAACGTGTGAGTTCTAGAAGCCACATCCAACCACATTTTTAGTGGATGGAGGACCACATGCAGCAGATTCATGGATAGAGGCCACTCTTTTGATCTTCTAGAATTTAGAGATTCTTGTTGAGAGTTGGGTAAATATCATGACTATGTCGCATGATTCCCTCAAGAGATGGTAGGATGTTATTACTCTGGTGGATCATCATCAAGATATGGCATGGAGTGATTTTCAAATACTATTCTATTATTACAAATATCGTGATTAGTTAGATGGTCAATAGTCCCCACCCTTTTAAGCATTTGAAAAATGGATCCTTATTATTTATGGACAGATTGGCCTGTTTTACTGAGATATAGTGATTCTTGCCTCTTCTATTAGGTGAAATGTATTGAATGGTATGTTATTTTATGATGGTATCAAGAATTATATCTGATCACTAGTGAATGTATTTTTGGTGAATATAATATCTTCATTGTGAATTAAGCATTGATCATAGAATTTAACCTAAGGGAATATAGAGGTGTGAGCTAGGGGTCCAATACCTTGATCTTGTATTATCTACACTAGTAGTTGGAAGAATCTTTCGGACCATCCTAAGCTAGTTACTTATAGTCCGAATGTTACTTCAAGTATCCATGTGAGGATCAACCAGTGCTCCATGGTAGGGCATAAAGGACATATTTTATACTAGACCTAGTCGATTGTTGAACTAGTAGCACTAAGGGCCATATACAATGGTTATGTTGGAAATTTAAATGAGATGATACTGAGATAGGGTCTACACCAACACCATTTTAAAGATTGGGGTCTATAGCTTCTCACCCGACATTGAGTTGGAGTACATCATGACATTTAGGAGGAGGTAGAAATCATGGAAATGGTAGGAATACCCCTGGTATGTAGAGATTGTAAGGTTGATCAGCTCAGGTATCCATATAGTCTCACATAGACTTGGTATGGCCATGAATATGTAGTGAAAATGACCCAGTAGTTGTTGGTAACTTGTCTATTTACAATCTTATGTACTATTCATGTAGCCTCTGTTTGAGATTCTTCAATCTTTTATATTGGGGCATCACATAGTATCTTATTTTCTTTATTATAGTGTGTCTTTGGATTTATATATTTTCTTCTGAGGATGTTATGAAGTTAGAAATTCCTTTGGGGAACATAATAGAATTAGTGTGTCACTATAAATATTGAACCATTGAGGTTGGTGTTTGTCACATTGTATGTAAACTCTATTTACATGAGATGAAGTAATTTGATATCATTCTTAGGGGTGGACTAGATGGTTTATTTTCAGTACAATTTTGATTTCTATCATCATAGGGTGTGTATTTTGTCACCATATGGTAGCTTTTTACTGCACAAAGTTGAAAGAGATTTCAGGGAATGTTAATCTTGACCAGTTCATTTTGGTTTAGGAATAATGACAAACCAATTTGCGAGTTATGGATGAAAATAGAACATGTAATATAGATTTTCTTCCAGTAGCTTATCATTTCATCAATGTCTTCATGGATTAATTTTCAGGTTTACCATTTGTGGTATAGGTAGAGTTCCTTATAAAAATAGTTATAGGAGTTTCAACCATATTCATGAAACGTTACATGTTGTATATGATGGAGATTCAAGAGCTCAAGAGATAGATATATTATTTAGATAAAATGGGTTTCATCTGACCTAGTACATCATTATTGGGTTTGCCAGTAGTTTTTAGAAAAAAAAGCTAAACAATACCTTCAGGCTATGAATTTATTTTTGAAAATTGATCTAGATAAATATAATGAATTGGTATCCTCAATTTTTTGATATATTATCTCTTCAACCATCTTATATAAGATTGGGTTTTCTAAAATATTGATTTGAGATTTTGTTATCATAAGGCGCGTGTTAGATCATTATAAATACCTCACACAACCATTCTTCCTAGGTACGACATGTATTAGTAATTGATTATGTCATTTGGGATCATGAAAATGTTTTACGTTTTTATAAATATGATGATCAATGTGCTTCATACATATCATGACTCGTTTGCTGTTGTTTTGGTGGATAATACCATGGTGTATTTTCATAATTGACATGACCATACCAAATATCTTGAGATCATATAGAGTTTACTGATATTGAATCAGTTATATTATAAGATCACAAAGTTCCACTTTTTGATGGATTAGATTCACTTATAAGGTCACAACATCTCAAAGACTTGAGTATCAATTGACCTAGAGATGTTGAGAGCATTAGTTTCGTAGGAGGATCCCAAAAACATCATTGATGTGTGGAGATTCTAAGGGATGGTTGGTTTTTAAAGGAATTTCATGTAGGACATATCATGACTTGTTGTGATGATAATTAGTCTTACTAAAATGGTGGTGAAGTATCTATGGAAGTAATCTTACAAGATGACCCTTTAATAGCTGAGCTGATGATTGAATTTAGGGCCTATACTTTTTTTCCAGAGATTAGAGGAACATACAATATGTACAATGACACATCATTTTTAGGGCTATGAGGAGTTATTATGTAGGGGATTGAGTCATTTCATAACGGTCTATGTAGTTGAGGCAACTTGAGTGGAATTACCTAATACAATATATCGAGTTACCTGTGGTTGATCATTCTTTACACTGTTGAAGACATAACATACTATGAGAGTGTTTTTTGGTGTACACGAACCATAAAAGACTCAAGTACATAATTACATAGTGTGATCATAATATAAGGTTGTGATGGTGGGTGTTATGAATTTATTCCTTCGACATTGTGCTATCCTACACGACCTTTAAATGCAATGTAGTGGCGAGTGCATTGAGTGGAATAACTATGGTGTATGAAATGAAGAATTCCAGTAGCGAGTGAATTCTTATGGTGTTGTTCGATAAGATGCACTTAAATGAGCATGATGTTCATATAAAGACGAGTCTTTCATCCTTACGTATTACCTATACCCTATATGAAAGAGATAGGATAAGGAATATATTAAAATAAGAAGGCCTTGTTCAATGGGATTGTGTGGAAACTATTTACCCTCATCATGTATAGATCATCGTTGGGGATAAAGTTATGTGTTTACATGGTCATGAATGGGTTTAATCAAACTATAATGTGGATTTAATGTGGAACTCTCATGATTTTATACAAGTAGTGCGTCCTGGTCTCACCATGATTTATCTAGATTTACATCACCAGTATTGGTGGCTAGGTATGAAAAGTGTAGTACCCAATATTTTCATGAGGTATTCCACCTATCTAAAAGTAAAGAACGAACAATAGTGACCATCCAAAAATGTACAATAACTATAGTGAAAATGGAATAATGTCACAATGGATTTTTTAATGGGTTTACCGAGGTCACCTCAAAGAAAAAATGTTATTTGTGTTGTTTCTTATAGGCTCATGAAGGATTTAAAATTCCCATTGATCAATGAATCCTTCATTAATGATGATCATTGGTGGTTTTAATCCTATGATATATTATGACTACATGGTGTTTAATATTCTATAATTTCATATAAGGTTTCCAATTTTACATCTCATTTCAGGAAAGGACTATAAATGGTGATGGGTACGTAAGTGCTTCTAAGAATATTCTACCACTCTTGGAAAGATGGGTAGTTAGAACAGATGATTCAAGTGTATGAGGACATGATTTGGTAATGATTATAAGATTTTGGGGGATCGTGGGAGAGTCATATACCCCAGGTTGAGTTCTCTTATAGTATGGATATTCAGATACAATTTAGACTGTTTCGTATAAGGATTTGATTGTTAGACTATGATGATACCCTCTTTGTTGGCTGTAGGTTCGAGGGGCAGAAATGTTGGCACCTCATCATTTCTAAGAGAAAAAAATATGTTTAAGAGGTTCAAAATAAGATGGATATTATGTAGTCTTGTTAGAAATTTTATGCTGATTTATGCACACAATGTTTGGATTTTTATTTCAAGGATTGGGTTTTCCGATGTGTTTCACCTATGTTGGGACACAATAAGATCATGAGATAGGGTAATCATTATTATATACACATTAGGTTGTTTGTGATTATGGAGATATTTGTACATGATTACAATCATTTATAGTTACATCAGAGGTATTGGGCCATGGATGACATCTTACATGTTAATATGTTTCGAAATTATTATTTAGTAATGTCTAATGCTATTCAGTTCGAGAAATGCTGACATACACGAAGATAAATCCTTCAGTAGAATCTTATATGAATTATAGATCATAGAATTAATTTTCTCTATGGAAGCATTTTACCTTTACTTCTAGGGTTATGAAATCACAATAGAGATTAGGACACGAACTGGGAGAGGGAGGCTGATGTACGATCGCAATGGTTGGAGTAGATCTCAGATATTTATTTACAACCATTGGAAGGTAAATTTGTGGAAAACGATATTTAAGTAGGGATATTTGTATGAACCGAGTTTTTCATTGAGGTAAGAATCATGAATTTTTCATCAATTCTTTGTTTAATTTCTTAAAAAAGTAATAGAGTTAATTCTCGTTGGGGTCATGGAAAGACCATAGGTGTTTGTGGAGGTTCTGAAGTCTGGAACCCAAGGTTTGAGTGTTTTTTCCTGAAACATGGTTCGTATAAACTATGTTGGGTAGGCCAAATTGTTTTACTGAACTATGAGAGGCTTGATTGTGGGTTCCTACTGGATGCCCAGTATTATGAAATACTGTACATGTAACCACATGGCCATGCGACAAGTTTTATTGTTTTTGTAGAACATGATAGTGTATCTGTTAATGATTATCGCATTATTGGTATGCTGGGTGCGGGTAACCGTGATAATACACATTGAAACATGTTGTGATAGTGCAACATAGTGAATGGTTAGAAAACACGTTCACCTAATAAAGGGTGACCACTTTTGGGTAAAATGACCATTTTCCAGTGTAGTGTTGTAACCTAAATTTTTTCCCATGGAATCGTTACACAGTTGGGTAACCATGGGACAAATTCCGATAAAGGATCTTCTTCAATATCTGATTAATTGTTCATCCATATCCAAATCATTTTTCATTTATCTCCTTGGATCTGTATAGGTAATTCATCAATTCATTTTAATCCTTTATCTATTCATCTTTTTATTGATTGTGCTATCTAGATTTAGGCTCATATTCCCTAATATCCCATTATTTGTCTGTTCGTAATTTTTATTCCATACCATGATCAATCGGAGATTGATACTAGATGAGATATCAATAATGACCCTAGTGCGTGTTGACTTGTTCATTTTTCTATTTGAAGCTCTTTATAGATGGTGTAGTGATGCACACGGTATTTTGAAGTGTTTCCAGGATAAATAAATTATCCTTTTTGTTTCCTATTGTTGTTTCTGTAATTGAATGGGAGTTTTAAATACTAAAATAGGTTATATACCTTGATTAAGGTCCCCCACATGTGTGAGTTTCCTTGGATGACCTTTTATGGCCATTTAGCATAGGATGCCTATGACGCCTACATTTGATTCCTATTAATGGGTTGTAGAAAATGAAATATGTTTTATGGAATTAAAAAAGTGATATATTGCAATTAAATTGGTTAATGGAATGGTATTATTGACATTCCCATTGTAACTAGTATAAATATGCTTGTTTATGTAATCAAAAAAGGAATTTATCCAATTTTGAAGCTACGCACATGAGTTGATCAATGTTTTTGTCATGTGATATATTAATTTACATGTGATTCATGTTTTGTGAAATATTCCAATGTGAGTAAATAAAAGGAAATTCAAATTGAGGTTAATCCTTATTTGAGACACCCAATGGTGGGGAGTTATATTAGACACTTTTGGTTTTGTCCATAACATGAATAACAAAATGTTTAATGGATTTTTGTTGTAATGAAATTGTAATTTTTTTTGGGTAAATCATGTATTCCATTTAGAATTCCATAGACGAGCTCATATGACTATTGTACCTTGTACCTTGAGTGAACCATGGATTCAATATAAAATTCCATTGATGGGATAAAAGTGTTAAATATGTATAAACCAAGCATGAACCATGGAACCAGTTAGGGATGCCATGGATGTCGTCATAGATGTTGTACATATATACCTAGTGAATCATGGATCAATTGTGGGATAAAATGGATGGTATCCAAAGGAATATGACTATATTTAATGAGTGATTGACGGGGCTTCCTTAGTGGACATCGAAGGATGATCTCAGTGATGTGAACTTATACCACACCTAGATTGTTACCAGGCTCTAGAGAGGTTCACTAGGACAAGCATGTAGGGTCTAGGTGGATTTTCACCATGTGTGACACTTGAATTTCAGTTTAGGAATGTCATGTACCTGCTGAAGTCATGATTGAATATTTAAATTGAATTATTTATAACGAATCTCCCATGAAAAAGAACAATATTGAATTCCGTATTCAATTGATCCTATTTAGATGACCTTTTGAGGCATCTATTGTGGTTGTAGTCCTAAAGGGGATGTAGAGCCTAACCTGGATCTCCATAATTAAAAATTCATTATAATTCAATTATTTGATGTATAATTTAATGTAAATAAGTGTAAACCAGTTCATGTGGGTTTTTTACTTTTAGGTACTTCCTAGTTTAATGGTTTCATTACTTCATGCTGCTGGTTATGTATATCCACTAACAGATTGGATCAGACCATTGGTTGTTGCCTACTTGTATTTAGACTAAATCATAGTTTTTGTACTTTGTTGGACACAAATTGATTATATTATTGTAGGTGTTCATAAGGTAATGATCTCCCCTACGAGTACTTGATATGCCTTTTAGGAGTAGGAACGAATGGGACCATGATGGGGTTCCAATGTTTCTATGAATCATTTTGGTATTTTATAATTTTGGAACATTTATTTGATATGATTGTAGTGTGAAATGATTGGGTTATTTTTTATGACATGTAACATGAATAATAACTCATTGTATGATAAGGAATTTGGTTATTTATTATTTCAGTCATCTGTTGTTTTCATCTATTATATAGTTTAATAATTTCTACTATTTTTATGAAATTGGGCAATGTAACACTCAACTAATGAGGGAATAGTATCCCCACTATCATATCTATGAATTTTTTTCTAGTTAGTAGCCTATGTCATTAAGATAGATGTACTTGGGGAAATTTGGAAAACCAGGCATGAAGAACGGTTGAGTGACATTCAGTTTAGGGATATTACACCATGGAATGAAATGGGGTTTATAATCATCATTCAATCATATCAAATCCCATAGAGAAGAAATGGATTACATAATAAACCTAAACGAAACAAAAAAAATATTATGTATAGTATCCTTAAAAATTTAACAAAAAACTATTAGTATGATTAATGAATTTTATCATAGATGGAGAGTAATTTTGAGAGAACTATTGAAAATAATTCTTTAATAAATTATATTTTTTTATCTGAAAATTAATTCTTCTATTAAAATATCATGAAATTTTAAATGGTAATTTTTTCAATGAAAATTGCATTATATTATTATAATGGATGGTTCAAAATATTAATTTTTCATGATGGTAGGAAATTTCATTCATTTTGTACATGTAAAAAAATTTGTTTCCCAAAATTTCACAGTAATGTCTCAAAGATCCTAGTTAATAAAATGGGAAAAAAATCATTTGAAACTATTTCATAAAATGTGAAGTGTGGGTAAAAATAAAATTTATTATTGATATCATAATATTTCAAAAAAATAAAATATTATTAGCAATTGTTTACATGGAAAATAAAAATTCTACAACTATGATTTAAAGTGATGAAATCATGATTATTGATGACATTGTGAAATAATGTCATATCAATTTATAATTAGTATAATTATATGACCCATGAAAGAAATAAAATTAAATTTATATGAAAATACCATAATAATAAAAATGATAAAAATAAAACAAATTCATGAGTGGTATATAGAACAAAATAAAGAAACAAGTTTTTGAAATTTATGTTCCCCCAAAAAATAAATGTGATGAAAAATACATTAGTTTATGTATTGAGTCTCTACGTACTCATAATAATCATGTATAACAAATTTAATTTTATAATAAATCTAGTGCATAACCCTATTCTAATATATAAAACAATATATAAATTCATTATTACTTAAATTACAAAGTTATTAATAATTATATGTTAATGTTACGCTTTATGTAATATTCACATGTTTTTTTCTATGGTTTTTGATTAGTTAAGTATTTTATTCCGTTGTTACAGAATAATTTAATAATATAACTATTGATAAAATATATATATATATATATTAAATGATAAAATATGGAAATTGAAAATGAAATAAATCATTCATGTAGATGGTAGGTCGTACACACACATGAACGATATTTCTGTTTTCATGCTGCACTAAAATAATGAATGTAAATTATATATATATACATATATATAATATAGTTTCATCAACATTATTATTTCACATAAATAATATATGTTTTCTAAAATCATCTTTAATATATTCCATATATGCACATAAAAAATTAAAAACATTTTGGTGTGTGTAATTTAATAATTATAAAATCATAAAGAAATCATAAATATCATAATTATCATTTATAAATACACTTCTATTCAGTATTACCAACCTTTAATGGCTGAAATGGAAGAATTAATGACATTTTTTAATGTGAATGTAGTCTATCGTACACATGATTGATGATTGTGTATCCCATTTGATTGAAATTTGGGTGAGTGTACGTATAAACTTTAATATAAAAAAGTCAATATTTTATGGATATTGGTGATATTATATAAACATAAAATAAAAAATACTTAATTTTCTTATGGAAGAAAATAGATGTTCTCAAATGAATATTTCCTCCTCTATAAATAACTTTTTTCAATATGCAAAAAAATACTCCTTCGTTTGGATTTTTCATCATAGTAGGGATTCCAATATGAAGTTAAGGATGATGGTTGGATATTTAGATATATTATTTCCAAACCAAATATGTTCTTACATGGGATGAAAATATAATAATACGTTCCCTTTTATATCATAGGGGAGGGAAATTAGGGAATTCACTCAAACTATTAATTTATAATAAATTAATTCACAATTAAAATAACACAGAAGGGCATATTTTCTAATATTAAATGATATTAAAATTTAACATAATCATAAATTATATTTTAAAAACATTTTAGTATAACTTAATACCTTATACTATTATTTAACACATATTTAACATAAATTAATATTATGTAACGTAACAAAATAAAAAATAAAATATTAAAATTTATATTTATGTTATCTAAATTAAATCATAAAAGAGTAATTTATATCATTTTATAAAATATATTAATTTTATCAATTTTTATAAATGTTTTAAGATTTTTTAATAAATTAGTGAAATATTATATTCCTAAAATATCATTAATGTCAATTTTGACACTATTCATAATATTAACATTAATGAAAATCAATACTATTAGATATGTTAAAAAATCATATTATACCTCCCTAAAATGACATATTAACAACAAAAATTCATTGCATACATTACATATTCTTAATTAAATTTTTTTTATCATTTTTAATATCTTATATTTTATTGATTCGTTTATTGAATAATAACTCCCTCATCATTTTGTAGTTATTTATGAAAATTATTGATGAAATAAAATATAAGAAGAAATTAAAATGATGTAATTTTGAAATTAAAATTTTATAGGAATATTTATTGTGGATAATGTCTTAAATTCATAACTATATGAATAAAATAATTCTTTTTAAGAGTAAGAGTGTAATTGATTATCCCAATAATTTATTTAATATTAGTCATGTAATTCTCATTAACGACATCCAATTAAATTTTTGGATATCAAACCATATGTATTAATCATAGAATTAAATTCATCCATTTACATTTTCTTCATGTGTTATGTAATTTTATAATATTTAAAATATTATTTGTACCTAGAATAACCCAATTTACCCTGAACCATGAAAAAAATTGTAATGTGACCATTCAAAATGTCCAAAAGTAAATAAAAACTATTCAAAAAATTTGGAACATCTTATTATTAATATAGAATTATTTTTAATAAAGTAAGAACACGTAAGTGGACATAAATAATTTTAAATTAATCATGTAAATGTAGTGATAAAATGGGTTTTTAATGTGGAAAAATTTAAAAGATTGAAATGTGTTTACATCCAATTTCAATGTGAAATTATTTCCGTTAACCTGAGTATGATTTTTTGTTAATAAATATATATATATTTAAAATTTAAATTCAATATAAATTTTAATAATAAAAAATAAATTATTCTGTTATAAAATATGTTTATAATTAAAATTTGGTTATTTTTATTATTCATCATAACATAAAACTTATTAGAAAAATAAACACAATTAATCAGAAGTATATTTTGATACTCATATTTTGGTGCTGATTTTTATTTTCTCACTTATAATTTAGAATAGTTTTAAAAAATAGATTTTAAAATGAATTTCAATCTAAAGATGAAGAAGTTATCATTTTTAGAAAAAGGCTTATTTTATGCATAAATTTGGACAAGTTTATATTTCATTTCTAGAAATCATAGCAGATAAATTTTAAAAATTATATTGAATATATTATATACATTTAATTATTATAACATTAAATGTTATAATTGTTATATTTATTACTATAAAACAAACATGTGAATATTTATATTAGTTTTTCGAAAACCATTTCCATTTATTTAAAAAAAATTACATTCATTTATAATTAATTGGTCAAAAATTTATATACTTATATATATATATATATATATAAACAGATATATATATATATATATATATCAGTTATTGTGTGTGTGTAAACAATAATTTAGCAATTTAGTCATTAATTTTTATATTCCTCATTATAATGGAATTGTTATAAATTTATTTTTAAACACAAATAATAATAATAAAATGATATTATTTGGAAAATTAGTGTTGTGTGTAATTCATGATAAATCAGTGTTTTTTTATAATTCAAGACATCAAAGAATTTAACTTATTACCAAAATAAAAAAAATATTGTGGCTGATATACTATACCCCATATTTTATTAATTTCTCCATCCAGACACATTAGGGTTATTAATGGTTTAATCCCGAATGTTCCATTCATAAAATCCAATGATGTAAAATTTAATACTGATACATCTTTTAAAATGAATTTTGGAATCTTAATGGTTACACAATATAACTCGTAACATTGTTTCCACATATGAGAACATAATTAAGAAGTGAAAACTATGAGATAAAATAGAAATATATCGATCGTATTCTGATAGAGATTGTTAGATAACATTGTTTGGAAAATGGTAATAATAAAAATACACATATCTGTGATGATTTAAGTGACCATTTTAATAATCAATAATCATTGTACTAGGATAATATTTTTCATTTGGGATCCATCCATATAGTTGAATAATTTCATGAGAAAGAATACTTACTTGATTTTATCAAATTTCATAATAATAATATATTATATTCAATGTGACTTCATCAATTTACATTACTTTTCTTATTACATGAAATGAAGGTGAATTTGTAATTCTTCAAAATACGTAGAAGATTAAATCTATATAATTTTAAATTATTCCAATATCATAACATCAAATCAAAATGGATAACACATGTAATCAAATATTCATATACCCTAATATGTATAGATAATATAATAATATCTAATACCTCATCCCAATTTCAACGTTAAATTTTTTATAAATGGTTACCCTTATAAACCATTCAAAAGTCTAGAATACAATAAATTTGAAATATGATCAATAATATTATCAATTAACCACCAAAAACACAATGTTCATCTTAATTATCACATACCAAAAACATGAAGACCATTATCATGTATTCTACTGAATCATTGTAATATCCTTAATTAAAATTAAACCATGGTGAAAACATGAATGATTTAAAGAAATAACTCTTTTCCCATACTATAAATTGAATAAATCTATAAAGTCAAATGCTGATATCAAAAATCACTTTTTCATCATATCATACCCATGTATACTAATAGTCTCTTTTTATTTTACAACAACCAATCATCATTGTATTTAACTATCCCAATATCATGAACATATTATAAGTAATCAATACCTTATCCTCGTGTTTTATAAAAAATTTACCTTACCACCTAAATAAATTTTCCTAGATACCATTAATATTCACTACATACTCTTACAACCATATAAAAAAATTACAGTGGACCAATACATAGATATTTAATAATTTCATAATAGCCTAAATTTGCTTCTATAACATTATTATTGAATTACATTACATAAAAACTTAAAAATTTAGAAAATTCATTATCATTATCGACATATCCAATAGTTATCTCACGAGATATCCAATATTATTTTCATTTATTCATTTTATATTGAATTTTATCACTAAAAACCATTAATTTTTGGAATTGGTTATAATAATTCCCACTATCATTTCATGTGAATAATTGATGTCTAGAAGGATCATTATGTTTATCCGTTTTTTCTATTTGAGCCAACATATATCATTCCACCATCATTTTGGCAGTTAATTAACTAATGACCATCTTTCCCTAAAAAGATACACTTACAAGTTCCCTTAATAATGTTTCGTCCATGTTTCTTTACACACATATATTATAATAGAAATATTATCTTCTTTTGTCCATGTTTTATACATATTATTTTAATGTCCATCTTATATTTCTTATCAAAATCATTAGATTGATACGTAACTCCATTATCCATTTCCACTTTTTTAATATAAATTAATATATATTCATATATACTTAATTATATTCGAGATAATTTCATTCAAAGAATTTAGTTTAAGAAACTGAGTAATCTATCTACCTTACTTTTAGGTTGGATGATAATAAATGTATTGTACCTTGTAAGACATTAAAAATTATCCTCATAGTTAAAAATATATTCATTATCCATTTTCTTTACAATAAAGATCAATTTCTCCAAATTTGTTTGAAGAACACATGTAATGTAATTACTAATGAATATGTTTTTGATAATATCCCAATAAATATATTAAACATTATATTTATATCTAGTATTACTGATTTGAGTTCACCAATCTAATTTTTTCCTTATAAATGGAAATATACCAAAGAGAGTTTCCAATTTACTAATCACCAAAGGAAATAAAAATATCATTTTACCGGTACTGATTCATTTTCAGCAACATCTAGATCATAGTACGTACATAATGAAAATGTACATTCCCTATTTAGGGGATGAATAGAAATGATTCTATTATTTTATCATATTTATATCTAGAAGGATTCATAAATTTTGTAATAGTTTTAATAATATATTCAATTCCAACTCCTATAACATTTGGTTCATCAAGTGGAGATTCATTGGATTTCCCATTTCATTAATAATTTACTTTGTTTCTTTATGTTCCATCATTTGTCTAGAACCAAAAATAATTTCTTGGAAAAAAATAATGATGATGGTAGAACAACATAATCATGGAAAACTATTTATTATGATTCAATATATGACACATTAGGATTATTTGTATTATAATCATGGTTATTATGAAAACTCTAGAAATATGACATTTAAATTAATTTATAATTTGAGTCAATCCCTGAAATTCCTATAAAAATATCTTAATGGATATTGCTAATGATTTCCCAACTTATTTTCGAATGAATTGCTAATCCATTTCACTAATATCAATAATAAGGACACATGTTTAACATACATAGACATGACATAATTTATGTGGAATACAAAAACAAATTCCCAAAAACTGTATTTGTTTATTTCATTTGGAATAGTAGAAAGAAACCATATAATTAGGTCGATGATCTTCAAAATAACCCATATGGGTGTTCCCCTATATTACTCCTACATAAAGACATTCACTATAACCTGGAGAATGAAAAAAAACAAAGGTTGAGCTCAAATTCTCAGTAAGTGTTAACATGGATGATATATAAGCATATCATGATTATAGGAGAATGAAAACATGTGAAAAATGGTTATAGGATAACCCAATTTTTTAATGATGATATTCTTGGATCACTGAATAAAATATTTTTATTTCATCGTATATAAATTATAAGGCAATTAATAGTATACACCATGAAATCATAACATTGAAATTGAAAATTAAATCGTGGCTAATAGATAAGAATATAAAATTATTTCCATTGTATTCAAGGAATACATTAGACAAAAAACATAGTAATATGGGTTCTCAACCCATAACATCATGGTAGTCATGGTCTACTCCGTTGATGATCTTAGTAGTCAAGGTCCACTCACAATTTCATCTTAGCGGATAATGTTCTTTACTGAACTGTTCATGTATATCTCTTGAGGTTATATTTTAATCTCATTGAAAATTATATTTTAGACAATTTTTTAAATATTTTAATCTTTATCCTTCTGTTTGAACCTTAGATAACCAATTTTATTGAAACAATGCTTAAAATATTTCCAATATTAAGAGGTTTTAAATTTTACACATTTCATGTAAATTAAATCGTATAAGAATAATTTATTCCATTTTAGAAAATATTATATATTTTTTAAATTTGAATGATGTTTTATGATTTTTTAATAATTTAGTAAAAATTTAATTTTACAAAATATATTTACTATCAATTTTTATGTTATTCATTAAACCGACTTTATAAAAACCAATAAGTTAATGAAAATTTATTAAAATTAATTTCATATATCCCTAACATGTCATATTGTCCTATAAAATTTCTGAAGAACATTAATTATAAAAAATAATATTTTATTTAAAATTTATAATATAACATAATTGATTATTTCATTAGTGGAATAATTACTAGATAACAATTTTGTAATTATTTATGAAAAATATAACTTCACTAAAATTTATGAATATAATATCCTGATTAAATAAAATTTTTATATTTTATTGTAATATATATATTATATAATTTATTTTTTATATACTAATATTTAAATAATTATAATTTTAAAAGTAAGAGTATGACATTTTGACACTCTGTATAATTTTAAAAATATTCAAGTCATGTATCTAGAAAATTTTCCATTAAATTATTAAACATGAAAAATATTTATTAAGTGTCTAATTATATTATTATAATAATGGTTAGAAATATTTTAGTGTATCCATATAATATTTATAATACTAATTTTACCATCAGTTCCATGAATTACAATTAACATGGTTATTAAATATTAACACAGTTATCATTCATATTGTCTAAAAAATTAGACCTGTTTAATAAACATAGTGATTCTGATTCCAAATATGGAATCCATTTTTAAAATTTCAAAACAGATAATTTTAATGAATTATTGTAAAATTAGTCATGTTGACGGATCAAGAAAATGAGTTATTAATGTGAATACTTTCAAAATATAGATTTCATTATATATCTAAATTCAGCATAAAATTGATTTTAATGACCTACATTGAAATAAATGATAAAATTCTATCGAATTATACTTTCAAACCAATAAAAATTAAAATTTATCACAATAAAATATATTGTTTTTATTTTTTTTTCAATTAAAATTCAGCATATTTACTATTGATGAATATAAGAAACATTTTAGAAAATAACAAAGTAAATATTGATATTAATATTTAATATAATAAGTATATTTTTTCAAATATAATTTATAAATGTTTAAAAAAGAAAATTCTTCGGTAAGTGTTCCATCATTATATAATTAAACTAAATTTAGAAAATAAAATCTTCTCTTATGTGGAGAATTGGATAATTTTTTTATCACTTATATAATAACATATATTGATTGTCCAAAATTGAATTGAATATTATATATAAATATCATTAATATAATCCAAAAAAAATTATTTAATTTTCTATATAAAACAAACATGATCGCATTTAAATGGTTTTTAGAAAAACATTTACAGTAATATTATTAATGGATTTACATTATTGATAATTAATTATTCAAATATTTACACATAGATTTATCAAGAAAAATTTGATAATTATGTTAATAATATTTATACTCTAAGTTATGATTTATGGGTAATAATTTTCTTGTTTAAATAATTATATTATTAAAATGATGTTTTATAGAAACACATGGGTGTGTGAAATTCAAGATAACATGATGTAGTGTCCAAAAGATGAAGTCATGAAATAAAAAAAATTATAATACAAAGAAAATTATTTTGTATTACATTAATTATGAATTCATGTTGTTTTTTTGTTTTTCAGTTGAGGAATAACTTGTAGTTTTTCCTTATTCGGGTTTTAAATGAATTGAAATGAATGATCCATTATATCATAGAGTTTATTTGAGTACATTTTATTAACATTTTTTAGGATGTTTTCATGGTGGGGAAAAACTCTATTGAATTTTACTATAATAATGTTACTTCACAAGGATTAATTATCGTAATGTATACACATAAATTAAATTAAATTTATCTTCTATTATATTAACAATATAGGGGTGTTTACATTGATGAGGCTTCCAGGGAATTGCAGAACATAAATGGATTGTTGGTCATGGTTCAAGCTATGATGTGATACCCATTGAGTCACTCAGGTAAGATTCTAGTGAATTCTTTTTTCAGTTTTTTCTTGTAATATTTTAGTACATAATTATTTATTATAACTAATTAATTTGTAATTATCATTCATGAATTAGGACATCATAATGATTGTTGGAGGTTAAATCATATTGGAAAGGCCAAGAAAAAGTATGTATTCTTCTAATGAATGGGGTCTATTTATGTATTGTCGATATTTATCATGTGAACTCTACCCATATATTATCTTCAAATTCAATGAAATATTTTTTTGAATAAAATTATTTTCAACAATAGATTTTGTTACATGTCACAATGAGTTTAAAAAAATGAAATATACAATTAATATCATTATTTATTGTAGATTTTAATTACATAGCCTTTAATCATGGTGATTAAACCTAAATAACCAAAATTTGAAAAATAAGTATATTGGTTTTATATAAATAAATCATATTAATTAATTTTATTTATTTTTATTACAGTCATTAAATGTTTCAAATAGAATTTTCTATCAAAAAAATATGTATTTTTGGTAAAAAATAATAATAAAATATTTTCCTATTTTAGGTAATATATTTTAAAAAATAAAATTAATTTTTCATACATAAATGTATAAATTATCTATGATTGAATTTTTCTTAACTTATTTTGTACCATCCTGCCCTAGAATCCATGGAACTCTGAACCAAGAGGTTGTTATGAAGACCTCATGAGTTCCACCCCATATGACATATGTTTCTGACCAGTAGCGAGTTCCATGGGTGTCTTGATGGAAAGACTATTCACTAATTTATCATAGTTTATAAAAGAAATAAATATTTATATATACAATATGATACTATGAAAATGAATGTAGCAGTAGAAAAATATATAACATAATATCGAATCATTCAACATATATATTACAATAAGAAAAAGATGAATAATGGTACTCACAAAAACATCAATATTATCATGGTAATGTAGACATACAAAAAATAAACACTCAAGGTATAGGGGATAGAAGAATAAACAACTTGCTGACAAAATAAACAAAAAGGAAAAAATTCAATGAATAACATATTGATCTTAGTATTGGTCCACCACACTAAATTTTATCATAGTATTGTGAACGAAACATTAGAATCCTTCCACATATATTTGACAGTAACTGAAACTACAATGTCTACCTGGGTGCAAAGGTAATAATAATTTCGGTATGATATAAAATCTGAACAGGTCGTTATCCTCAGTTTTTGAAAATTCAATTTTGTGTAATATAATATAATAATTTTACAGTGGTTAGAAAATTAATTACATAATTAAATAAATAAATTTATAGGATTGGGTTACACTTGGACACCCATCACATTTTCCAGCATCAGCCATTTTCAGTTATTCTCAACCAAGGTACCCAACAAAGGTAATGTGTGAGGTATAAGATTCCACGTGATGGACTATCCCCAAGCTAGTGCTTGGGATTGGAGGACATGTACATACAATTCCGATACAAAAAGTTAATTTCTATATGTAAAAAGTAATTTATTTAATAATTAAATTAGAACCCCCATTAATAAATATTTTGTGTCTCCCCGATCCCTTCATTTACAATTATATTAGAATTTTTATATATCGCTAGAGGGGAAAGACATATTCCAATTATTACAGAGTATATTTGAGGTAACCCAAACTAGAAGTCCAGATTTTTTACTATAGTCGTGGAGTAATAAATATTAATAATATTACTCAATGTGTATACCTGGTATCTTACATATTTTCCTGAGTCTTAATTGTGGCATGGTACAACCATCGATCCATATAGCCTATATAAGGGGTCTCCCATAGAGGACCAATATCACTCATATAGAGGTAAATCTGAATACCCATGGAGATCACATCCTAGGAATACCTGTTGTCTCCCCTGTAATGTTTCAAAATAATTAAAAAATATCAAAAAATACCTGAGTGACATTTCAATTGTTCATTAAGTTGGAACCCATTATCTCACACTAGTAACATTGGTTAAAACATTAAACAATAATTCATTAAAATAATATTTCACTATGGTAATGGTAATTCATTAAAAAACATATAAATCATAAGGCCTAAGGCTACCTTTCAACATTCATGGAACAATGTTTTATTCTAATAGAAAACCGATGCCTTAATTATGTAATGGTGCACCATAGGGGTGTTAGGAACAAATTATTACTACGGAACCATTTTCCTCCAAGTAAGGGAACATCTGTATGGATGGCCTAACTTGAGGCGATAAATGTCCAGTGTTGATCCCCACATTATCGGGTAACCAACAATTTTATGAGGCTTTCAATTAGGTTATTAATGAATTTCGGTTTAAATATATAAGTGTCCATCTCATGGATGAATTTTACTTTTTATAGGATAAAATGAATGTAGTGGAATGATTCAATACCACCAACCATAGGCTCGTATAGCATCCCTCCTCCAATGACGAAAATTTATTGGAGATATATTAGAAAGAAGTCAAAGAAACTATAAAAATTACTAATAATTTGGGAAAAAATCTTAAACTATGATAGTACAACATATGTTAAGAATAACAACAAATTTAATGGAGATGATTATAGATCCTACATCTATCATTTGTATGGATTATCTGATGTTCAATTGAGTGTTCCAATAGAGGAGTTGTTTCAAAACATACAATAGAGGAGGAGGTGGAGACCATTTTTGAGAGCGGATATATATTCCACTAGACATTAAGGAGAATAAAATAACTAGTTTCTTAATCATATATGAGTGTAGAATTAATAAATTCATCCATAAACCCAACAATGCAAGGATTATCTTCACGGTGGGCCTAACTATGATGAAATCATGGTCCAAGCTCTATTTCAATGGACAACCCTACGTGGTTAGGTGCACAGTTTATCTAACAATGAAAAAACATTAAAAACAACACTTTATATGATGTCTATGTCATCACATGACCATGAACATGTGGTGAAACTATTGAAGTAAAATAGTATGGTCAACTAATCTACACTATCGACACCAACAATTCTTAGGGAAAATGTCTCGGTTGGGATGCAAGGATTCTTCTAAACATAATGTATACTATTTTCTTATCATTTTAGGGATTAAGGTCACAAATATTACCCAAAAACATTCTATATCATTGTGAAACATTGTGATTTGTTAATAGGGCCATCTAGAAGATTGAAATCAAAATGAAATTGTTTTGTAACTTTTTAAAAATATGGGAAATTATAGGCTCCTTTGTATTGGAGAACTCATCCATGAGTTTCCCTTATGATGATGGTGAAACATTGTCAAGGAATAGTTCATGGCACTTTTCATGTACATCGAAATCCCACTCCACAGTCATTTATTTTACGTGTTAGTTATTCTATAGGACCTATACCATAGAAACTAACATGAAGCATAGAACCTAAAAAATCCAGTCAATGATATGTATCAGATCCTCATCAGAGGAGACATCCACCCACAACTCAATATACCCAGTTTCGAATGAATGGGATGAGATATTATGATACTGTTTAAGATTACACATCATGAATAAATTTGATCAAGTTATAATACATCTACGTTAACAAAAAATGATTACCAAATGGCCAACCCTTTCCAAAATCTCAAAATAATTGAAAAATCATGGAGCAAAATTTCCTTGATTAATGATTTTTTTAACTTAACCATAAAGAAACATGATGAATGACCCAATTTCCCACCTTTAACAACAAATTTTTGTTCTGATGATCCGTATAGGACTTCTTCCAAAATTGATCTATATCCAGATGTTTTTGATTCATCTAAACATTCTCTTATGTATCCTACACAAGGAATTTTACCAGTAGAGATACCTCCCCTATGACATGATAGTCTAGAGTTGAATTTATAATATACCCTAGACTGAGTTATATGGAGGGATCTGAATCATTTCCTAATTTATAATTCTGTAGGAAAACCCAAACAGATTAATATGATTTTACAATGACTATTCCAAAAGTAAGGACTCATTCCCACAACATATACTCTATGAAATCTATTCTCTGGTAAAATTTCATATTGGTTAAGGATTGTATTCTATTGTAAATAGATCATATGAACCCATTCACTTTTTAAACAACTTATAAAACCTAAATATAAAGAATTTATCTCTTTCTTAAATGATAGAATGGGGATCATGAAAAAGTTGCACTATCTCCCTGATGTAAATCATTCCAAACTCACCAACATAGAAGGTATCATGGATCAGTATACAATTCCTGGATTTTTCCATCTTATATAAGATCACCAACACATCATTAATGTATAAATGTAATCTTGGTAAACTAGTCTCAAAATCTTTGGGGACATCATTAAAGTTTCTCTTAGGAATATAGAGAAGTTTTTGAATTAATGCAGGTTGATGGTGCTCTGCCAGCACCTACTGATACATGGAGCCATGAGTGATACAAAATTATATCTTAGTATACATACATGTCCACCAATACTAATAGTTTCTATCTTTTGTACATTATTGTGAAAATATGATTAAGATTCAATAAAGATTCATGAACACCCCTCATCAGCTTCTAATATTCATCAGAAGGTGTCCACAAATGATTATAGAAGAGTAATCTCTCACTTCAATAAACAACCCAAGTATGAGGTAGGTTATAAACTTTCATTCTCCCCCTCCAATAGAGTCCAAAAAAATTAGAAAAGTTCTTCATTAAACATCCTCTAGAAGGGAGGATGTCACTAATATCGATGCTAAAACCGATTTCACGTGTTATTTTTGAACAAAAAGATACATCACATTGAATGAATACATCAATATACACTTACTTATATCACACCTGAAAGAATATATTATTGATTTACTACTCATTTAATCATCTATCACATTACTATTTACTAAGGTTTATGAAATACACAAATAGAAATATTGATGTCCTTCAACCCACAATAATTTCCTCAAATATATGTTTTTGTGATTTATAGTGTATTTGAGACATTTTGGAAACATTAAAAAGATGAATAAGTCACCCCCATATTTGTTCCTACAAAAAAAATTGACTCTGAATTAGTATTCTAAACTCTAGGTCATGTATAGGGAAACTCAACTCATTAGGTCTCACCTGATGAGACCAATGTGGCACGACTCAATCAACTTTCATGATAAATACACCCATTATTATTCCCAAGGAAACACAATAGAATTTATATATTCTACTTGAATAATGATTATTTTTTATTAAACTATTTTTATTTATCCCATCGACTCCTGAAATGATATATCACAACCTTCAATCTAGTAAAATTTCACACCCCTCTTGTCCATGATCATAAGGGGTGATGCCATGCATGGGAACTCCTAGATGAATTTATTATAAAAGATATCCAATAATGAAGAGATATATATGTAAAATAAATTATTGAGTTACTTCTTATAGATGATGGTTCTCACCTCCTCTTCCTCAACTGATACACCAGCCTATTATATTATATGTCTCAGAATGTGAACCTTGTGAAACCAAAATTGGGATTATATAATATTCGTATATATATACTACTCTCTAGATGTATTCGTCATGATCATAATATGTTTGTCAAGGATGTTTCTTTTCATTGAAAAGAGTAATATTTTTTCTTTGAATACTATGATATTGAAATAAATTAACAAATGGAAAACCACATTCATTAGATCCATAAATACAACAGTCACATTTAATAGACTGAATGGCATGAAAATATAATTGTACAAGAGGAACCAACCCTGTAACATTATACATGATATATCTATTGGTATCACTTGAACATTATGATATCTTGACCTCAAATCCATCATTGAAAAATAGTTTCATTAAGGATATGGTCGAATAGGTCATTAATTTGTGGATGTGGAGAGAAAATTTTTCATTGTAAGCCGGTTCAGTTGGTGGTATGTCATGAGCAATATATTTTCAAAATCTACTTTCAAGGAGAAAATAACTAGTTAAACCAATTGAAAGTTTTTAGGTTGAATAGAACTTCAAGCCTCTAGATATTCTAGTTGTTTCTTGAGTTCTTGGAGCTTTGTGCGTTCCATCAAATATAGTTGAATAGAAACATGTGACACATATAGAACAATATTCAAGGAAAACTCAATGACTCTCTAAGGAGTTTTGTTGGAGAAATGAATATGGGAGACATCTCTGATTGGATCCATGGGTCAATACAATTATACTAACTGGACTCCCAGATCACCCACAATGTGAATGGCCATCGTTGATATCATTTTTTGAGCCCAATGTGATTGAGTCCATATCGACTGGCTGAGAGATCCTATTCTCTCTAATGTATATACAAGATTCCCACATGTTATTTGAATGTTAGTTGCCATTAATTGAAATCCAATGGTGATCGATAATGAATTGGGTGGTTTTTACCAAGAAGGGAATCAGACCATATATACTCGGGGATGAATAAATTCAATATAAAATAGTACCCATAAATATCAAGTAGAAATTAGTTGAATTGGTGTATTTCCTCTTCTCTAACTCCAAACGATGGTTCAAGGGTCATGACGCTAGTAGAGTACCCTATTAGAAAGATAATAAATCCCATATTTTTATAATAAATAATGGAATGTGATGCACCTATATCAAATAAGACAGATATACTAATAGATGCTACTAAAATAGTGCCTCTAAATATAGATGTCACTGGACTCTGCCTCTCATGAAGATGTTTATTAACATATATATGTGCGGAATCATGACCCTAATAATATTATTTTGATTCTAGAGTATGTAAACTATTTTGATAAAGAAATTATAAAGCCTAATGTAATTAAAAAATGACCACCTGCTCGGCCTGAACGTAATTTAGAATGCCATTTTACTATCAAATGGGAAGTCCTTGAACCCACACCTAAAAACAATACTAGAAAAAATCAATGATCACAATTAACTAAGGTAAATTATTATAAGAAATGTTTAATGAGACCCATATTTCTACAATCCTAACACTCAATCTATGTCCCAATATACAAAATAGATATATCGTCTGCACTGCCACATTGGTGACACAACATGTAAAGACCCGTAAAATTCAAGGGAATTTTTTTTCTTAATTTTCTTTAGAATTTTACAATAGCGCGGTTTCAGACGGCACCTAATTCCGAGGCCCGGAGTGCCCGGAATTAATTTCCGAAGTTTGGCTCGGGTACGTTCAGTGAACGAACGAGCGAGAATTCCTGACTTTTGATCCGGTGCTCGGAATTGAAATCCGAGGGCACTGATGAACTCGCAGCGCCGATATTCGCTTAAAGAGACCTTTTCGGGAGTTGCGTGTGTTGCGGGTTGAAAGTTAGTTTTGGGGTTTTTAGTTTGAGTTAAATAAAATTGTGTAGAACAATTTTATTATAACTTGTTAAAACCTATCAAAGGAGGTTAGAAGTGGGACCCACACCCACTTAACCACCCTTGGGAGGATTAAGTGTGGTGGGGCCCACACGAACCCCTAATCCTTTCAAATTCTCTCAACTTGCTTAACCCCTAATTAAATGACTTGAGTTACTTTTAATTATGGGAGTTAAACCTTTTGAATTTCAAACTTTTGAAATTCTAATGTGTTATGTGATAATAAAATAAGATGTTGTCTTATTTTATTTTGGGGTTATTGGTTTGTCTTCTTGAGAGGTGGAGAGCTTTTCCTTCTTCTTCTTCAACTCTGACGAGGAACTCGAAGAACGTTCATCTTGACGAAGAACGTTCAAGCTCCGACGAAGAACGTCGCACCTCCATTCTTCGTTTACCGTGTCAACGAAAGGGGACGCCACTTCTTCATCGGACAACCTTCGTCGGCGTACAAGTTTCGCCAACGATGTGTCTCTTCGAACGCATTCCTTCATCATCGGATTTGACGAACGACTACCACGACGCCCGACCTCCGCGACGTCGTCTTCCGCGGAACGTTCACAATCTTCGAACCTTATACCCGAGGTAGGGGTTGTTATTTTATTCTTAAATTATTCCATTTCTTGATCGTGGATTTCGCATGTCAAACATGAGACTTTTGAATGTTTAAGTTGAGTTATTTATTTTAACGTGAGGGGGGCCGGACCGCACGAACACGGACGAACCCCCCTCCATCGTTCTTGTTTATTCTTGTGGGTGGAAGCAAGTGGCGTGGTGCCGTCGCACCACGCGGATGATCGTGAAAATATTTTACGCGGCGTCGTCGCGCCACGCCGAGGAAGAATCTTCAAGAACGCGACGCCGTCGCGCCGCGTTGAATGGAATCAAGGCACGACGAAGGGGTGCGGTGCTGTCGCACCGCGCCGGATGACGAACGCCGCGGCCGGTTCCGGGCCATGGCGGGACGAGGAGACCGCGGCCGGTTCCGGGCCGCGGCGGAAGAGAAGACCGGCGGTCGGGCCGCCGGCGTCGGAAGCCGAAGGGGGGACCGGAATTTCCGGTCCCGTTAGAGAAAACCGGCCGGCCAGCTGGCCGGCCGGATACCATTAAAACCGGGGGAATTAATCCCCCGGCCACCTCATAAAAACCCCCCTCTTTATGAGGGGGGCGGTTTTTTGAAGGAGGGGGGCAGCCGGCCACCCGGTTCCGCACCAGCAGGCCCCCCACGTGGGGGGGGGGGGGGGGGGGGGGCGTTTCTAAAAATAAAACGGCGCGGCATGAAGAGTGGGGGCTTGTTCCCCCGCGTGCAGCCGCCTCGCGGTGCCAGGCCATCGTGGCCCGCTGCGCCGCCATGCCGCCGCGCCGCCGCGCCGCCCCAGGGGGGGTCGGGCCGGGTCGGCCCGGATCCGGACCCCCCCGTTTCGAACCAGAATCGGTTTTTGGGCCATATCTTGAGCCTCGGACCTCCGAATGACGAACCGTCTGCGGAAACGCGATCCTTGGATCGAGATGGTAGTTTCGGTATATCGCACTCAAGGTTTCGGTTTACTTTGAGTTCAGCCGGGTTGGTTCGTTCACGAAACCAACCGGGCCTTCGGAGCGGAAACGCTCATATCTTGAGCTTCGAACGTCCGATTGACGCGCCGTCAGTCGCGTTGTGTTCCTCTTAGTGAGACGGATCTTTTGGCATACTCCGCCTGAGGTTTGGACGTAGGTGGAGTACGGTCGGGTTGGTTTTGCCTTAAAAACCAACCGGGCCCCGGAGACGAAAATGCCAATAACTCTCAGACCGGGCGTCCGATCGACGCGCCGTCTGTTGCGTTGAGTTCCTGTTGACGATACGGAACTTTTGGATACATCAACTCTGGTCTTTGTGACAGTTGATGTATCAGCCTCTCGGCTCGTGGAGCGGACCCTCCGAACGAGCTTGCTGTGTGCGGGAACCCTAGTGCTGGCTGCGACTGCTACTGTGACTGCGACGACGACAGTACAGAGATCCTGTGTGGATTCGAAGACGACAGTACAGAGATCCTGTGTGGATTCGACGACGACGACTACAACACTCAGCGATCCTATGTGGATCAGTGCTACAGGTCCTGTGTGGGCCCGATCCTGTGTGGGTCCGCGCTCAGCGGTTCTGTGTGAGCCAGCGCCTACAGGTCCTGTGTGGGTCTTTGCGGGGGTTAGTTACCTATCGATCCTTCGTGGGTCCGACGACTTAGATGGATCAGTGATCATCTTTATCGTCCTCTGAAGAAGTATACCTGTGTGAGCTGAATCCTAATGCTTTCCTGTGTGGTTGTGTTGTGCAATCCTGCGTGGATTACGTTTTGCTTTCCTGTGTGGAATACGTTTACTATCCTGTGTGGACTGAGTTGTACTTGGGCTCGGAGGTTGGAGCGTAATTGAATTGATGACTTAGGTATATGTATGGGCATATACCTAAGCAGTGTCGGTTGTTACTTCGTGATTGTACATTTCTTCGTGGTTTATCCTTTGTGGATTTTGAGAGACCTTCAGGGGTCTCGGGGTCCCTACTGAGTAGCTTATACTCACCCCTGCACGGGCTTTGCCCGCACTACGTTGTGTTGGTTGTAGATGACGGACAACGTTGACCTTAGCTGAGGCCTACAGAGCGGGACGGTACCCGGAGGAGGACCACTGGGCAGGACGTGCACGGAGCGAACGGCGGGACCCGTGGAGCAGAGGAGCTATCTGTACCCACCCTTCAGGTGGGATTTCCAGTGGACAGCTCGGAGTAGCGGCTTTTACTTTTCAGTTGCTGTTTTTCCCTTTTTGAGTTGTACTTTACTTTCAGTTTGGGTTTGTATTCTGGCCCATTTACCTTTCCGAACTTTCAGTCGTATTCTGCTTTGTTTAGTGTTTACATTCCGCTTGCTTACTCTGTGGTGATGTTTACTTTTCAAATGCAATGCCTTCCCATTTTACTGGGATTTACGCCTTGGTGTTAGTCGCCAGCCCCAGGCCTATGGAAGGCGGGCTTGGGGTAGTCACGGCACGGACCCCGAGGGCGGGTCGTGACAAATTGGTATCAGAGGAGTTCGGTTCTACCGTGAACTCTGATGATTTCTATGTGAAGCAATAATGTTTAGCGTATTGAGTGTGGATATCAGTCCAGGGAGTCCAGTGTTGGTGCGGCGGCCGACGTATCCGTACACCAGGACCCTGACTTCTGATTTCCGACTTAATGCACGAAAACATTGATTGCGTGTGTGTTTCAAAGTTTTCTTTGTGATTATATATATCAGCTCACCAGGTATACTGATCTGACCGTGGCGCACCTGTTTCCTTTTCAGGATGGCCCCACGACGGTAGCCATCTAGGGTTCCGAGAGTCGAGCGTGACGACAGCCCACCGAGCGACGAGGCCTCGGTGCAGGGCCCTTTTCAAGTAGTGGCACCGGCGGTAGCTTTACCCGCCGATCCCCCGATGCTTCCAGCAGCAGCCGCTGATGATGCACGTCGCCTCAGCGCACTGCATGAGTTTCAGCGCCAGCGACCGCCCAGGTTTCGTGGGGAGATGGATCCCCAGGCAGCAGAGGACTGGCTGGAGGCAGTAGTTCGAGTGTTTAGGCTAGTGAGGACACCAGAAGACCTCATGGTGATCCTCGCTGCGAGCCTACTACACGCAGCAGCAGGACGATGGTGGAGCTTGATGCTCCAGGTGCACGATGAGGCATCCCTACTTTGGACGGACGTTGAGAGCCTCTTCCGCTCGGAGTTCGTCCCAGCCACCCTTCGTGCGGTGCGTATCCAGGAGCTTCTACAGCTGCGGCAGGGCAGCATGACGGTCGCTCAGTACTCGGTGAGATTTACCGATCTCTCGCGCTACTCGACCGACATGGTACGGGACCCATTCTTCCGGGCCCGGACCTTTGAGCAGGGTTTGAGACACGAGATCAGGGCATCGCTGATCTCCCTCAGCATACCGACTCAGACAGGAGTACTGGAGCGGGCCCTTCTGATCGAGAGCTTCCTTGCTGAGTCTACACCAGCACAGCGACCCACCGCAGGGCGGCACGTGGCAGAGTCATCTGCAGCAGGCAGTCGACGGATGACTCAGGGGTCCAGATAGACCAGACCTTCGGGCAGACGATCTCAGGGCACTGGCTCAGCAGTGCGGGGCACACAGCGCGGATCCAGTCTTCCGAGAGGCAGTCAGTGCTACTCGTGCGGCGGGCAGGGCCACATGGCTCGTGACTGCCCGACCCGCCGTGCCGAGGAGCAGCAGTCAGTTGATGGACCACCGAGGCAGAGGTAGAGGGTCGACCGTGGCGGTCCGCAGGGAGGAGGCAGACGAGGCAGAGGAGCTGGACGAGCAGCTGGTGGTGGCCGACGCTTTGAGGCTCTACCACCACCACCACCACCAGGAGGTCCACCCCGACCACAGGGAGCTGGCGGGCAGCGACAGGCACAGCTCCAGGCAGCAGAGGCCTACGACCACGGCGCACCCGAGATGATTCGAGGTACTATCTGTGTCTATTCCACCCTTGCTGCAGTTCTTATAGACACAGGAGCGAGTCATTCTTTCATAGCCGCTGCCCTTGTTCGGAGCTCGGAGATTCCGACAGAGTCGTTGGCTCGATCCTTACGGCTAGAGACTCCTACTGGAGCAGACTCGACCATTACGCACTGGTGCCGGCAGTGTGAGCTTACTCTAGGAGGCGAGAGCTTCGGCTGGGATCTTCTTGTAGCAGCGTCGAGGCCTTACGACGTCATCTTGGGCATGGATTGGGTATCTACGGTCCATGCACAGATTGACTGTTTTAGGCGCAAGGTGCGTTGTGTACGCACCGACGGGAGAAGGTTCACCTTCACCGGCGAGAAGGGAGCCTTAGCAGCACAGGATGGACTTCCACGGAGAAGAGGACAGCCCATCACTCATCAGTTGGCTAGCCTTATCCTTGGAGCAGTTGACGTGCGGAGTCCTGGTTTTCCTGCAGTGGTGGATCAGTTTGCGGACGTTTTTCCTGACGACGTTCCAGGGCTACCTCCTCGCAGAGAGGTAGACTTTTATATTGACTTGTACCCCGGGACAGCCCCGATATCCACTCCAGCATATCAGATGGCCCCCGCCGAGCTTCGAGAGCTACGGGTACAGTTGGAGGACTTGCAGGGCAAGGGGTTCATCCGACCCAGTGTTTCACCCTGGGCTTCCCCGATATTGTTTGCCAAGAAGGCGGACGGGAGCTTGCGACTTTGTGTTGACTATCGTCGCCTGAACCAGGTGACAGTGAGGAACAAGTATCCGCTACCGAGGATTGATGACCTCTTTGATCAGCTCAAGGGAGCACGGTGGTTCTCGAAGATAGACCTCAGGTCAGGCTATCATCAGCTCAGAGTCAGAGACGAGGATGTGCAGAAGACAGCCTTCAGATGTCGGTATGGCCACTATGAGTTCTTGGTTATGCCTTTCGGTGTAACCAATGCTCCAGCAGTGTTCATGGCTCTCATGAACAGGATCTTTCAGCCATACCTCGATCGGTCTGTCGTGGCCTTCATCGACGACATCCTGATTTACTCTACGACAGAGGAGGAGCACGCCTATCACTTGCGAGTTGTTCTTGACACACTCCGAGAGCACCAACTTTATGGTAAGCTCTCGAAGTGCCAGTTCTGGATACGTGAGGTCCACTTTTTGGGACACGTTATCTCTGAGGCGGTAGTTGCAGTGGATCCCGCGAAGATTGACGCTCTGTTAGCATGGGAGCCACCCAGGAGCGTGACTGAGGTTCGGAGTTTCTTGGGACTAGCTAGATACTATCGGAGATTTGTGCCGAACTTCTCCAGAGTTGCGGCATCACTCACAGCTTTGACGAAGAAGGGGAAACCCTTCATGTGGTCAGACAGTTGTCAGCAGAGCTTCCAGGAGCTGAGACAGAGATTGACTAGCGCACCTATCTTGAGGTTGCCTGAGGAGGGAGTAGGGTACGTAGTCTACTGCGATGCATCAGGGACCGGACTCGGATGTGTTCTGATGCAGGAGCGGGCCGTGATCGCCTATGGATCATGACAGTTGAGGCCGCATGAGCAGAACTACGCTACCCATGACCTGGAGTTAGCAGTAGTGGTCTTCGCTCTGAAGACATGGCGACATTATCTGATGGGTGAGCGCTTTACAGTCTTTTTCGATCATCAGAGTCTCAGGTATATCTTCTCGCAGAAGGACCTGAACCTGAGACAGCGGCGATGGCTCGAGTTCCTCCAGGACTATGACTTTGAGATAGTCTATACTCCTGGGAAGGGAAACGTAGTAGCCGATGCCCTCAGCAGGAGAACGGGCATTCTGCTACTTGAGGAGGCAACAGAGCAGCTAGCCTCTTTGCAGATATCCTTCGTGGATAGAGATGGAGCAGCCTTTCTTCAGTCTCTCACAGTCACTCCTCCACTACTGCAGCGAGTCAGGGAGGCATAGCGCGGGAACGCTGACTGTGAGACACGGCGTGCACAGATATCCTCGGGACAGGCACCTGATGGTTTCTCCCTTGGAGCAGAGCACGACATCCTTTTCAGAGGATGTACCATGGTACCAGTTTCTTTGCGAGAGGAAGTGCTGAGAGAGATTCACACTTCTCCTTTGGCGGTACATCCTGGAGTGGCGAAGATGTACCAGGACCTCAGACGACAGCATTGGTGGCCGGGTATGAAGAAGGATGTAGCAGAGTTCGTTTCTCGATGCCTCACCTGTCAGCAGGTGAAGGCAGAGCATCAGGTACCAGCAGGCTTGGTACAGCCCTTGGAGGTTCCGGAGTGGAAGTGGGACGACATATCTATGTACTTCGTGACTGGACTTCCACGCACTTCCAGAGGTCACGACTCCATCTTGGTGATTGTTGACCGACTCACCAAGTCGGCACACTTCTTACCCATCAGAGAGCAGGGCTCAGTGGAGAGCTTGGGACGTCTCTACGTTCAGGAGATTGTGCGGCTCCACGGCGTGCCATCATCTATTGTCTCCGATCGAGATGCCCGCTTTACTTCCCGACTTTGGAAGGGGTTACAGGAAGCGTTTGGGACACAGCTACGTCTTAGCACAGCTTTTCACCCTCAGACGGATGGTCAGACGGAGAGGACCATTCAGACTCTCTAGGACATGCTCCGCGCATGTGTCCTTGACTTTGGTCGTAGCTGGGAGGACCACCTACCCTTGGTGGAGTTCGCGTACAACAACAGCTACCACTCCACTATCGGGATGGCACCGTACGAGGCGTTGTATGGCCGACCATGTAGATCTCCTTTGTGCTGGACAGACCCTTGGGAGTCAGCACTGGTGGGACCAGAGATGGTCCAGGCAACGACAGAGAAGGTCCTGGTCATCCAGGAGCAGATGAGGACAGCTCAGAGCCGGCAGAAGTCATACGCTGACAGGAGGCGGAGGCCACTGGAGTTCGAGGATGGCGACCACGTCTTCTTGCGGGTCTCACCTCAACGTGGTATTCGGAGATTTGGCCGAGGTGGCAAGTTATATCCGCGCTTCATCGGACCTTTCCAGATTCTCAGCAGGATTGGTGAGGTGGCTTATCGCCTGGCTCTACCACCTCAGTTGCACCGGGTGCACGATGTCTTCCACCTATCTCAGTTGAGAAGATACGTGCACGACCCGACGCACATCATTGACCATGGGAAGCTCGACGTTGACGATGGGGCGACTTTTACGGAGGTCCCGGTGGAGATAGAGGATCGACAGGAGCGGGTCCTGCGTGGGCGATCGATTCCTCTCGTGCGCATCAGATGGCAGCATAGGAATCTCCAGGAGAGCACATAGGAGCGGGAGGCTCAGATGCGTGCTCAATACCCTCATTTGTTTCCCTAGTTTTGATGTATCTTTACGGGGACGTAAAGCCCTGAGGTGGGAGTAATGTAAAGACACGTAAAATTCAAGGGAATTTTTTTTCTTAATTTTCTTTAGAATTTTACAAGAGCGCAGTTTCAGACGGCACCTGATTCCGAGGCCCGGAGTGCCCGGAATTAATTTCCGAAGTTTGGCTCGGGTACGTTCAGTGAACGAACGAGCGGGAATTCCTAACTTTTGATCCGGTGCTCGGAATTGAAATCCGAGGGCACCGATGAACTCGCAGCGCCGATATTCGCTTAAAGAGACCTTTTCAGGAGTTGCGTTTGTTGCGGGTTGAAAGTTAGTTTTGGGGTTTTTAGTTTGAGTTAAATAAAATTGTGTAGAACAATTTTATTATAACTTGTTAAAACCTATCAATGGAGGTTGGAAGTGGGACCCACACCCACTTAACCTCCCTTGGGAGGATTAAGTGTGGTGGGGCCCACACGAACCCCTAATCCTTTCAAATTCTCTCAACTTGATTAACCCTTAATTAAATGACTTGAGTTACTTTTAATTATGGGAGTTAAACCTTTTGAATTTCAAACTTTTGAAATTCTAATGTGTTATGTGATAATAAAATAAGATGTTGTCTTATTTTATTTTGGGGTTATTGGTTTGTCTTCTTGAGAGGTGGAGATCTTTTCCTTCTTCTTCTTCAACTCTGACGAGGAACTCGAAGAACGTTCATCTTGACGAAGAACGTTCAAGCTCCGACGAAGAATGTTGCACCTCCATTCTTCGTTTACCGTGTCAACGAAAGGGGACGCCACTTCTTCCTCGGACAACCTTCGTCGGCGTACAAGTTTCGCCAACGAAGTGTCTCTTCGAACGCATTCCTTCGTCATCGGATTTGACGAACGGCTACCGCGACGCCCGACCTCCGCGACATCGTCTTCTGCGGAACGTTCACAATCTTCGAACCTTATACCCGAGGTAGGGGTTGTTATTTTATTCTTAAATTATTCCATTCCTTGATCGTGGATTTCGCATGTCAAATATGAGACTTTTGAATGTTTAAGTTGAGTTATTTATTTTAACGTGAGGGGGGCCGGACCGCACGAACATGACTGAACCCCCCTCCATCGTTCTTGTTTATTCTTGCGGGTGGAAGCAAGTGGCGTGGGCCGTCGCACCACGCGGATGATCGTGAAAATATTTTACGTGGCGCCGTCGCGCCACGCCGAGGAAGAATCTTCAAGAACGCGACGCCGTCGCGCCGCGTTGAATGGAATCAAGGCACGGCGAAGGGGCGCGGTGCCGTCGCACCGCGCTGGATGACGAACGCCGCGGCCGGTTCCGGGCCGCGGCGGGACGAGGAGACCGCGGCCGGTTCCGGGCCGCGGCGGAAGAGAAGACCGGCGGCCGGGCCGCCGGCGTCGGAAGCCGAAGGGGGGACCGGAATTTCCGGTCCCGTTAGAGAAAACCGGCCGGCCAGCTGGCCGCCCGGATACCCTTAAAACCGGGGGAATTAATCCCCCGACCACCTCATAAAACCCCCCTCTTTATGAGGGGGCGGTTCTTTGAAGGAGGGGGGCAGCCGGCCCCCCCGGTTCCGCACCAGCAGGCCCACCACGTGGGGGGGGGGGGGCGTTTTTAAAAATAAAACGGCGCGGCTATGCCGCGCCGCCAGATGAAGAGCGGGGGCGTGTTCCCCCGCGTGCAGCCACCTCGCGGCGCCAGGCCGCCGCGGCCCGCCGCGCCGCCCCAGGGGGGGGGGGGTCGGGCCGGGTCGGCCCGGATCCGGACCCCCCCGTTTCGAACCAGAATCGGTTTTTGGGCCATATCTTGATCGTCGGACCTCCGAATGACGAACCGTCTGCGGAAACGCGATCCTTGGATCGAGACGGTCGTTTCGGTATATCACACTCAAGGTTTCGGTTTACTTTGAGTTCGGCCGGGTTGGTTCGTTCACGAAACCAACCGGGCCTTCGGAGCGGAAACGCTCATATCTTGAGCTTCGAACGTCCGATTGACTCGCCGTCAGTCGCGTTGTGTTCCTCTTAGTGAGACGGATCTTTTGGCATACTCCGCCCGAGGTTTGGACGCAGGTGGAGTACGGTCGGGTTGGTTTTGCCTTAAAAACCAACCGGGCCCCGGAGACGAAAATGCCAATAACTCTCAGACCGGGCGTCCGATCGACGCGCCATCTGTTGCGTTGAGTTCCTGTTGACGATACGGAACTTTTGGATACATCAACTCTGGTCTTTGTGACAGTTGATGTATCAGCCTCTCGGCTCGTGGAGCGGACCCTCCGAACGAGCTTGCTGTGTGCGGGAACCCTAGTGCTGGCTGCGACTGCTACTGTGACTGCGACGACGACAGTACAGAGATCCTGTGTGGATTCGACGACGACAGTACAGAGATCCTGTGTGGATTCGATGACGACGACTACAGCACTCAGCGATCCTACGTGGATCAGTGCTACAGGTCCTGTATGGGCCCGATCCTGTGTGGGTCCGCGCTCAGCGGTTCTGTGTGAGCCAGCGCCTACAGGTCCTGTGTGGGCCCGATCCTGTGTGGGTCTTTGCGGGGGTTAGTTACCTATCGATCCTTCGTGGGTCCGACGACTTAGATGGATCAGTGATCATCTTTATCGTCCTCTGAAGAAGTATACCTGTGTGAGCTGAATCCTAATGTTTTCCTGTGTGATTGTGTTGTGCAATCCTGCGTGGATTACGTTTTTCTTTCCTGTGTGGAATACGTTTACTATCCTGTGTGGACTGAGTTGTACTTGGGCTCGGAGGTTGGAGCGTAATTGAATTGATGACTTAGGTATATGTATGGGCATATACCTAAGCAGTGTCGGTTGTTACTTCGTGATTGTACATTTTTTCGTGGTTTATCCTTTGTGGATTTTGAGAGACCTTCAGGGGTCTCGGGGTCCCTACCGAGTAGCTTATACTCACTCCTGCACGGGGTTTGCCCGCACTACGTTGTGTTGGTTGCAGACGACGGACAGCGTTGACCTTAGCTGAGGCCTACAGAGCGGGACGGTACCCGGAGGAGGACCACTGGGCAGGACGTGCACGGAGCGGACGGCGGGACCCGTGGAGCAGAGGAGCTGTCTGTACCCACCCTTCAGGTGGGATTTCCAGTGGACAGCTCGGAGTAGCGGCCTTTACTTTTCAGTTGCTGTTTTTCCCTTTTTGAGTTGTACTTTACTTTCAGTTTGGGTTTGTATTCTGGCCCATTTACCTTTCCGCACTTTCAGTCGTATTCTGCTTTGTTTAGTGTTTACTTTCCGCTTTCTTACTCTGTGGTGATGTTTACTTTTCAAAGGCAATGCCTTCCCATTTTACTGGGATTTACGCCTTGGTGCTAGTCGCCAGCCCCTGGCCTATGGAAGGCGGGCTTGGGGTAGTCACGGCACGGACCCCGAGGGCGGGTCGTGACACAACACATTACTATCATTGCACTCCACCGTTATGCTATTCCCCCATATATATCATCAAAAAATATTAGCCCAATAAAAGATAAAAAAATACTCATACATGAATCTAAGCTTCCTGTCTCAGACAACTTTATTCCCTCAGGAACCCCATAGTGACAACAACCTAGCTCACTATATTTAAAATGATGGTAAGCCAAAAGATCTTCAAAAATGATTAGATTGTGTAAAAAATCACATCCTCAAATCGAATATATGTTGTCATCTAAACACTATCCAAGGAAACTGTCATACATTGTAATTTATTAAAGGGATATATGTATCCCATCACTGACATATTACCTTTCTCCAGGTTCATAAATCATTGATGAAAATTTATTCACATGGAATAATTATAGACTTTGTCGAAGAATTATATGTATCTGTACACATTGATGTTACCCTAGCGTTGAATAGCCTAATTTAGAACACCCCACTAATGAACAGGGGAGTCAAACAACATGGTTTTCATTAGTAATATCCTCAACTATGGATGGGTCCCTATGTGTTCAAGGGATGACACCATTTCCTCTATCCTAGAATTATCAACCTAAGGTTCACTATCCTCTCAGAAGGTGGTAATAAGATGCTACTAGAACATTCTATTTATATCATCCATTGAAGGGGAAGGTCGAGGATACTCATTAACCGCAATCTGGAGAGAAAAACTAATTCAAATAATTGTGGAAAAACTAATAGTCGTCCCATAAATTTAACCACAATCTGGAGAGAAAAGGATAAAGGAAGGCAAGATGTTGTGGATGAGCCCTCTAAAGGTGTTTGCAAGGAAAGAGAAGATGAGGATAAAGTGGGTTTGAATTCTCAAGCACCTGAATGTAAGCTTTCAGATTTTTTCAAGATGTTCTTGATGTCACCAAACAACAAGAGCACCCTGAATCTGAAAAGAATGAGATTTCCCATTCAATCAGGAAAGTAGTTTCAATTTCTAAAAACCAGGTGATTAGCAAAGATAAGAAGGTGAACAATGAAGTTATACAACAAGGTGTTGATGAATCTCTCCACGTGAATTCTAGTAAGATCCCCAATGTTGGGGAATCGTTGCGTTGGAAGGAACAAAAAGGGAAAAAAATCATTGTGGATCCTGATGGATTTATCACTCCAATTCCTAGGAAGGCTAGGAAGCATAGAAAGAATGCCATCCATGAGAGAACCATTATCACAAGATCATTTGGGGCTAAAAGCTCTGCCCTTGAGATTCCTCCACAGCCATTCCCTTCTAAACCGCTGCCTGAATACTCACAATCTTCTGATTATTCTGAGGAGGATACTCATTAAATTTGCTGAAGATTTATACAAGATCCATTTTCTGTCTCAAGAGCGTTGCTTGAATAAGTTCTGCTCCTGTATTTTTGTTTGGATTTCCGTGTTTCTGTTTGCTGTTTTTCTTATGGAGGATAAACTATTTGCAGGAATGGTTTCATCTTTTGGATGTTCTCCACTTGGGCCCGCGGCTATTGATCTTTCCTGGTTTTGGGTTCTTAACCAAGCTCTTTATATGATATTTTCTTATTCTCTATTCTTGATGCTTCTGAGATTATGTTTGAAGTTTATTTCTTTTCAGAGATGCTCTTAAAAATGTGCTTCAATATCTTGACTGTATGCTGGATGGATCTGTGCCTTTTGGAACTTGTGGCCAATTTTGGGAGTACTGGTTTTTCTTCTGAGCCGATCCTGCATTTCTATGTGGACATTGCTGTTTTCAGCCGCCTATATAATCTCTATACTATGTTATGTTTGGCTGGCCTTGTTTGTATCTATGCAGAACCACTCTGATATTTCTCATTTGTTGTGTTTCGAGATGAGGTGTCTCATGGCAAATCAGTTGCAGGCTTTATGCAAGCTGGACTGAGATGTCTGGCTGACCGGTTTGATGAACGATCTTAAAAAGGACTGCAGAGCTGCTGCTTCCGTTAGAATCAGAATCTCCGGCCTATTTTCACAGACTCTTGACATACATGTAGCAGGACTGAAATTTTTCTCTACAGGGCTGATCGCTTGAGGACATCAACAGGGCAGTTTCTCTACATTTCTATTTAGTTTTCAATGTATTTTTTGTCTGTTTCATTATATTTCAGAGGGTGTAAGCTCATTACACCTCGAGATTACCATGTAACACATTTTTGTTTAATAAATTCCTTTGACATGAACTGGGATACCAGTTCATGCAAACTTTCTTAAAAAAAGGAAATGAAATCCAATGTCAGATAATGTAGAGGTTTCTCTAGTTTCACATGTGGAGGCAACATAGGTGTATCAAATCCCACCACCTCAAGAGTATGCTAATTTCCACATTCATTGCATAAAACATGAGGTCGTTGTAGTGGAATATCTCTAAAAATTATAGGATCGTGCTTCAAACATGATTTTTAACTGAGAGGGAATGTACTATGAAAGGAAACGAAAAATGATATCCTACTAAAAAACACCCCAATGATTGTTCTATGATTCATGTTTTTCTGAGAAGGATAAACCAAAAAAAGTTCAAAGGTGAAGTGGAAAACAACCCCCTACTATGATATAGTGATGATAAGTTATCACATTTCTCATATAATGAGTCCATTTCATTTGGAGGGTGTATACATTTTAATTTTTTATGTTATTAAATTTCATTTTTATTTCTTGAATTGAATGGATCACCATGTCCAATTTATAAGTAACCATGCAACTTTTAAATTGGAAGGATATGAAAATTTATTCTTATCCACAACACATTCTTGTCCATGTATTCATGGTCCATGGCATAATGTTCCACAATTCACTACTGGGGGCATCAACAATAACCTATTCAAGCCAACACATTTAGGATTTGGTAGACCCTTTATGTGCCTATTGTTATTTTCTAGTCTCAAATACTTGGTTTTCACTTTTCCATATAAACGATCCAAGGTACAACAACTAATGAAAATCTAGGACCAACTAAAATTACATGAAAATTATGTAATGTAAATAGAAAGTAAATATGGCATGGAATAAAACAAGGAATTTGAAATCCAACAGTTCATAGTATGATTTATGATTATTTATGACCTTTAATTAGTATCCATAGGCTATGATCCCATTAAAATAATATCAATATTAATAACATCATGAAACGATTATATCATCCAATTGTGAAAAATAATAAAACCATAAAATATAATAAAAAACAAATTTTAAGCTTTCTAGGAAACTGTTTTCCATTGTATGTGGGGTTGCTACTCCCAAACACATGCTCAAGATAAAATTCATATTTCTAGATCAAATGTGTATCCCAAATTTTATTAAAAAAAATAAAATATACTATAATACCAATTTTTAGCCTTGAGCACAAAATTCCACACAATTATGCATAGATATGAAGGAGACATGATATCAAGAGCACCCCCATGAATGATAGTGGTTTAAAAATAGGAGTGAGGAACATCAGTGTTTCTATGGGTAGACTTTTACCACATGGTCATAGTAATGTGTAGATATATATATATATATATATATTAAACAATAGAAATAGAAAAAGTTGTAGACATCAGAAGATCATAAATGATAATAATGCATGATATATAACACAATATGTATAAGCTGAATAACAATACTAACATATAAAACATGATGATAATGTTAATGTTGATATAAAAAAAATTGTTATTCATGGGGTAGGGGATACATGGATTTACGACATGATGAAAAAAAATGGAAAAGGGAACAAACTAATATGACTACCATATCAAGCATTTTTTTTTGTCATGTGATCCCAACATCATCCTAGTAACGTGAATAATGCATCAGAAGCTATCAATTTCCATTTTTCAGTACATCAAACTATAAACTATACATGCCATGGGATTCCCATTAGGGTGTGAGATATCATCTTAATAGGACATCACCCATGGTGTCTAGGCCATTACATTTCATGTGATATAAAATAATTAGTGTTCCATGTTTATTGAATCCAAACAAAAAAAATTAAACGTATTGGATTTAAATAAAATTTGAAACACATTAAATTTACCTTATCCAACCAATGACGGTGATTCAAAAACAAGGGAACCATCAAATGTAAATTGAGAGCTAAAAGGTGATATGTGAAGGACTATCCCCAATGTTGTTCTTGGGAGTGGTTGAAATGTCCAAACATTTCTTATACAAAATGATCCATTCACATTTGAAAACATTCATTTCATTGTTAATTCAACCAAATATATATTTAATAAGTATTAAAAGTACCCATAAATACATCCTTGATAGATAAATTATAATTTCCTATTATCCCTCGAGTGAATCCCAATATATTAATGCTTATAAAGTCTATCTATGTCGAAACAAAAGTGTGATCCCATGTTTCGCTCTATGTATGGTCAAATACATGTTATGAACTAGCCTCTAGGAATGTACTAGTATCACCCATAGATTATGGATTCTATATAATGGCTTGGTATAACCATCATTCCCTTTATCACATCCAAGGGGTCTCCCTTAGGGAACCAATGTAACTCATAAGGAGGTATAATTGAAAATGTATACTAGACCATTCTGAGTAAAAGTTGGTGTCTACCTCTTTAACACCACAAGAAATTACAAATATATTTATCATTATAATTCATGGACCACTGAATCTTTAAAAAACACTTTGTTATAACCTATAAAAATTAACATACATTTGTCACTTCTGTGATGTGAATTTTGAAAATCTGACAAACACGTTTGTGATGAGTATGTTATTTGGACTCTGATAAGAAAAACCAATTTTTTTGGGCAAATAGAAACCACCCTTATGAATAGTAATATACCCTTATAAATAGTGATATACCCTAATTTGGAGTAAAATTACATATGATAGTATATAAATAATATTTATGTTGGAGAATGATATAGTTATGTTTTTAATAAGTAAATAAATGTTTTAAAACTGTTTATTGCAATAAATTTTGTTTTTAATAAATATTAAATTAATAATATTTAAAAAATTATTTTTGAATAATGGAATTCATTTTTATATTTCACACATCGTAAAATGGTTTGGGTGAATTTTTGGGATATTTCTGAAATACAAGATTTTTATTGGTGAATAGTGAAATACCATAATTTTAAAAAAAATCAAAATTCACTAATTTTAGAGTCATGTATGATTTTCTGCTGATTTAAACCCAATTTATTAGGATTCAGATGATTAAATCACTATTATTAGTAATAGAAGACTCTATTCCTTGTCTCATGGACAAATAATAAAGTAATGAATGTAAAATTCTAAAATCCCCACTCCCCCCAACTATTGAAACCCGCCATCACTCCATCTTCACTTCAATCATCTCAAGCATTGTGCCTTCTCCAATTTTTTCCCAAATAACCTCCATACCTCGTATCCCACATCCAGAAAGACATGATCTTATAAAAAGACCAAAACCACTCCATTAAAAAGGTTGTCAAGGACGTTTGGTTCAAGAGGTAAATTCCTCTTTTCAATTCTTTTACTTTCTGTTCATGTTCATTTGTTCTCTTTTTCTATTAGTACCTATAATTATCCACATGTTTTAATGACTCTATTACATTACATGTACTAGTATTTTTTTCATGACAGTGGAATAAGTTACCAACATCTCTCTCAATTACCTTCATTTATAATTGTAGTAAGAATATCATGCAAGATGTGTCAATTTACCACATTCAACGGTGATGTGCTTTCCATTATTATTATCATTCTCAATTCTAGTCATGAAACCATTATTTCTATGGTTGAAATAGATTATTATATAAATAATATACCCTATTTAAGGTTTTATTAATCTATTTGTACAAATGGTATTATATTATAAATAAAATTATGTTCGTTGAATTCAAAATATACAAATTAACTAAAATAGTTGTCATTAATGATCTATATAATAATTCATACTCATTACATGTATCTAAATTATATTAATGACCAATAAAACCTATATATAATCATAATTAATATTAGAAATCAATTCTAAATATTTACATCCATTCCACAGGAACTCCAATACTTAAGAACAAGTGAGCCGATTACGAAAATAAATAAAACGAACACTGTGGAACAATGAAATTCAACATAATAACTTATAATAAATGGAATAAATAAACCAAAGAGTAGTATGATAAAAAAATTATTTTCAAAAGGTTGTTCTGGAAGCATCATTTATTATTAAATCAAACAATGAACTCTTTTAACTAGGTAGTGGGAGACCCATTACATAGCCCTGAAGGCCTAGTGGGCATTTAGCCAATTACATGGCATGTAGGCCCAATTGTTTTTGGCCCAAGCCCATTCTATTAATAGTACTGCTATAGTAACCCTACTATAGAAACCCCCTATTCCAACCACCACTATAGTTCTCTACCGCTGATACAGTGACATGTCGCCGCTACAGTGCCCACCGTTACTACAATGCCATCGCTGCTATAGAGCTGCTACAGTTCCTACGACAAATGGGGTTTGAACCCCCATTTTTCTTGAAGTATTATGGGGTTCTTACCAATAACCCAAACCCCAGATAAATTTGATAAAATAAATACATGTCTAATAGGTTCTGAAATAAGTTATTAATTAGTCTAATTTCATATTCTAGGACCATGAGTTCATGAGCAGAACACATTCAGACTTAAGGAAAGGGGCTTCATCATCTCACTTCCATTTTTGTGAGATTACCGTTTTAACTACTATTACTTGTGTATTATGTATGTATATTTACCATTTATGTTTCATATCATGAATATATTTATTATCATTGTATCAAATGTATCATTTTATGATTCTTAATAATGGGTCATTTGAATCGATTGATTACAAAATGATGGAGGTTTTCCACCCATACCTCCATTTTTCATTTGGGTTACTCTTATTCTCTATTCACCTATATGAAATTATTGTTTTTTCTTATTTAATCCTCATAAATTCTTTTTGAATATACTATATTTGTGTACCAGTCACAATCCTTTTTTATTTTTGTATTATGTAACTTTTTAAAAACAATCTATAAAAAATTCTTCTAAAATGAAATCTTGATTCGAGGAACATCTAAATTTATAACCTATATTTATGTTCACTCTATAATATATATTAATACATGTTTATCTTTATAAATCACTCATTTTAAATTCTATTTTTGATCATTTATTGTTTTTATGAAATAAGAAATTATTTTTCACATTATAATCTCTTAATGAATTCGTTAAACCTCCCTAAAATGTTTTAATTATTAATATTCATTACAATCATGTTTTACATTACTTCAATTTAGTGGGACATTATTTATGCATAAAATATAATTTCACTATACTAGAATTTTTTTTTCTGGGGTATTCATTTTTACAAAAAGATTTCATGGAAAATAAAATGTATTTTTAAAAAGAACTCTTCTCTACAAAGTAAGAAAGTTTTTTCTCATCTGACATTAACATTTATAAGATATATTCAATGTTCCACACCAATTTCATTCTTGTGGTGTGTGTACTACCATTCGTTATTTGATTCCATGTAATCATGCTAGAGTAATTATTATGTATCTATTTTCTTCAAGACTACTAAACAACTTGGTCCTTCATTATTTGATTCCATGTAATCATGATAGAGTAATTAGTAATGCACCGGCTCTGGCCTAGAGGGGTTGGGGCGTTACAAACTCGCTGTGATTAAAATGAAATAAAAAATATAATAAAATAGAATAATTTTACATCTATGGTGTCCTTAATTCAAAACTCTATGTTACACTCTCAACATGTCGATGAAAATATTAAACAAATAATAATTTATAAAAAATGAATAGTTATCAAAGATATTCAATGGGAAACAATAAATTCCATATGGCATAATGTATGTGGCCTAATTTCATGTATTATTCATTAATTCATCAAGAAAAAAATACCTTAATTGAATAATGACACATAAAAATGGTGTTAGGATTAATTTAGAACTATGAAATATTTGTACTCTAGTGCAGATAACATTCAATCAGATGGCCTAACATTATGTGATCATCCCTTGGAGTTTATTTAACACATTATTAGGATTCTAAATGTATTTTTTGGTTTTAAATTGTTTTAAACATTAGTGCCAATTTGAGAGTTGTTGTAAACATGGAAGAAAAATTAATTTTATAGGATAAAATGATAAAGGGAGAATGAGACAAGACATTCTACCATATCCTAATATATCTTCCACCATCTAGCAAAGAACATTTATTCAATATGTACTATATGAAATTATTGAAATAGTTATAATCCATAAAAATGAAGAAAATAGTTATATGCCGAGATAGAGAAACATATGTGTAAAAAACATGAAATACAATGTATATTATTATTAATCTTAGCTGTAGATTTTCTTTTGAATCGGAGATCATATATTTGGTTTCATATGGTGGAGTTATCTCAATACCATCATAGTAGGAGGTGGAGCTTATTTGTGAGGGAGGAGAGCTCAGCTACTTGAGAAGAAGGAGAAAACGAATGGGGGTTTAAAAAATTTAAAGGGTTTGAAATCATAAATTATCTCATAAAATCATGGTTTAACGGTTCTTTCACACTGTTGGAAAAACTGTACAATAGTTGTATGCAATGATGATCTTTAAAGGGGAACCTAGCATGATTAGGCACACATTTTGTATAACTGTGTGCAAAACATAAAAAAAATATTTGTCCAAGATGGTAGCAACATTTCATGGATGTTCCCTTATGGTAAAAAGGATTTTCAAAAATTGTGTGGTTCCCAGATCTACACTTTCTACATCCATGTGTTTTTGGAAAACCAAGTGGGTTGGGTGGAACAGTTTCTCATAACCAAGTGCCCCAGTTATTTCTTCCCATTTTGGGGCTCAGGGCACAAAATTAGCCATAAAGACCCCTAATTGCTAATTGGTGACATTTTTCATCATTTATTGGGAAATGTATTATAAAATAAACAAAAAATGGTCTTCACCATTGGTAATATCTTGGACATTACATATACAATGAATATTTTTTAATGAATTGTAAAAATACTTCTATTTATTTAAAATTTAATCTTTTAACCTATGTACAAGATAAAACTCTTTTAATATTAGTTTGAATGTATACATAATTAAATTAAATTATTTTAAAAATAATTTATTTCATAAAAATAAATTTAATTTAATATTTTCATATTAAAACCTTATATACATTTTATTTTTTTGGTAACAACATTTATTTCAATTTAGATTTTTTAATTTATAATCAAAAATTGACAATTATGTGAATAGATTTTGGAAAATTACGTTATATATCTATAATAAGAATATTTAATATTATATATTACCGTTAACATCATCTACTTTTAAAAAAACAATAATGAAAACAAAAAAAATAATATTTTAATGGTTAATGTATAAACGGTTTTATTGAGGCTTATACATGAAATATAAGGGTTAAAATGACATTAAAATGTCCAAATAAATTTTTTTATGTATATAATCCATTTATCTTTTATTTTTTTATTAGTATCAATTTTTCCTTTTGACAAGCTTAAAATCCGATTACACAATTTTCTATTCCCAAATTTCATGTGTGTCATCTCCCACACTTATAAAATAAAATCTATACTCTATTCCACTAAACCCATCAAAAACCCATTGGTTTTGAAAATACCTCACCATATTCATTCCACATATCACTCTCCAAATTATATAGTCCATAGTTTAAATAATAAATTATTTTAATAACGAGTTTGGTATAAACATAAAGGGGTTCTTCGAAGAAGATGTATAACACTTTACCATTCATTATAATTTAATTTCAACAAAAAAAATATTTGATGTATTCCACATCCTTTATGATGTAATTAAACTCATATATCAAATATAATATGATGTTATTATGTTAAATTATTTACCAAATCCAATCTCATATTCCAACATGTGGAAAATGAAACTGTCAATAATCTTTATGATGGAAAATTACCTCATGAAAAATGGAATTAATTTTCCATATCATCCAATCATGGATTATAATATTTATTGATTAAATTTTTATTTATTATATTCATAAATTATTATTTTATTATATTTAAAATAATGAATTTTCCTCAGTAAATTGAAATCTGTGAGGAAGTGATAACTTAAACCGAGTGTATGTGTTAATTAATGCCTCTACAAAGAAATGTGATCAAATTTCAATTTTATTTTGACATGGATGGTAATAAGTATGATTAAGTAAATATAAACCTTATATATGTTATAAAAAAATAAAATGGTAATTAATGATTTTGATTTTTTTGATTTTTTATTCAATCCTACAATAAAATGGACACAACGTTCAAGAATGTGTTGGAATATAGTCTTCCGGGGTGGTGTAATTCATTTTTTAACATTAACATTTATTGATGAGTATATATAAATACATATTTAATATAGATTATAAAAATGTGACATATTAGAAGTTATCTATATTATGTATCCATGATCACGCTAAATGGATTGAAATTTTGAAACCAAAATGGTCATGATGAACAATGTAGGTATTTGAAAAAAAATTATTTTAGCATGGAATTGTTAATGAATTGGTAATATATAGGTATAAATATTTATTATATTAAATGATAAATATGTTTATCATTCTAGAATTTATTTATTATTTACCATTATTTTTACATAGGTTGTTCGAATGAGTAATAATGAAATAAAGGCTTAATGAACGGAAATTTCATTTTACATTAATCTTCACGAGGAATATGAAATACTCACCACTTTTTCAGTTGTGTGGTGTATATACTCCACAAGAATTAATTTTATCATTATTTATATGAATTTTATAGGTATTTACATATATATTAAAAAAATTATTTCTTTCATGGGGCTTATGATTCAAAAGTCATAAATTTGGTAAAGGTTATATTCCTTCCCTCCCTTTTATTAAATGAGTTTTTATTACGAATCTAAATATGAAATAATTTAATATAACTTTTACGAAACCCATAATATGTATTCACATCTAGTTATATATAGAAATTAATTATTTTTCTTTCTAATTTCCATAACTAATTTATTCAAAATGTGATAATATTTATTTAGAAAAAAAAATATTTATCTCGTCATTGAAAAAAATCATCAATATCCAGGTTTTGTAAATTTTTTTTTATGAAATAAATTTCTGAAATATAAATATACTTAAAGAATTATTTAGATATTATTTAATTTTTTGTTTATTTCATAAATGAAATTTTTATATTCTTTTACAAACAAGACCTATTTTTTATAAATAAACAAAGGAATTCTAATTTTAAAATATAAAGAATTAATAGTATTTCCCACAATCATGTCTAAAAAATTCTTTGATGCACAATTTACAAAAATAAATGGAAATTTTAAAATAAACTTTTTAATTTAATATATCATAAATTTATATATTTTAAATTTATTATATCAATGAGAATTGTTTTTTTCATTATCAAATATTCCAAATGATATTTGATAATAATTATTTGTCTATGATATCATATTTTGATTTAACATACCCCTTATTCGGGATATGATCTAATTATATGATACATATTAATTTTCTATATAGTTTATCATTATTATAATTCAGGTTTAGGATACTTCTTACCTCTGTGTGGGTTATGCTATGATGAATTGAAAATATGATTATAAATATAATATCATTTTTTAGTGTGATGTTATTATGAAATATTTATGAAACCCACATCCATTTTTTGTGTTATTCTATGGAGACTTTTTATGATCTTATGGAACAATAATTTTTTCATTATGTAATGGGTGGGAACTACTTCCCCGAGAAATTAATTATGAACTATTATAAATTTCATGAGATAATCATCGGTAACAACTATATATTCTTAAATCCCATTGGAAAATGTGTAAATGTGATTGATAAACTATGGAAAATATGTAATGATGCATGATTTATTATGAAATCGATAATTGGTGATGATTACTAGTCTATTTTTATTTTATTTTCTGAAATGATAAACATTACATATGAAGTTGTTTCTATTCATATTATGGGGCCACACATATTTGAAATGAATATATGTTTTCTAATGTATTTTCGATGACTTCTCACTATTCTAGTAGTTTTATTCTGATATTATAATATTTAATAAAAAGTATCATGTTTACTATCAATGAATAATTTTTTTTGGGATAAATAATTCATATTTATAATAACATAAATTTACACTCATCTTATTTTTTTAATATGTGAATAAGTTCATATCTACCATGTATACCCATAATCAATATTTGAGTTCAACCTTTCTTATATTTCTTGTATCCATGTGATCAAGTAATGGTTATGTATCCTATGTCAAGGTTATTTAATATTGTGATGATAATAATGGTAAATATTTGTTATATGTTATGAAATAAGATTAATGTTTTTATATTATTCAAATAAGATATCATTTACTATCAATAGGAATATATTTTTGAAATTTATTGAATATTAAAGCATCAATATGTAATTTCTATATTTGAAAATCTTGTGTAATTTTAGTTGGTATTAGAGGTAAGGTTTTGTTATCAATTCTTACATGGATTCTAAAATATTATTTAGAATCCTAATGATATGGCTAAGTATAAATAATTGTATTAAGAATTTTCATGAATGTTTTGCAAAGTTTAGAGTTAGTGGTTTTCCAAAAATTAAACCTGTATTTTTATTCTATAATTAGATGTCACTATTAATATTTTGGAATATGTTTATTTACTAAAATAAATATGAATGATGGATTAACTCAATATTCAACTGGTTTTGGACATTGGGCTTTTATTCACAACTAGTTTGACCCTTTTGAGGATATGTTATGGAAATTCAAAATCACATTATGATACATCTTGATGGATTTTGTAAATAACTATGAGTAACCATGTTTAATCCTAAGATGGCATAGAATGAAATGAACGTGTCATGATTTATACATCATATTAGAGATTTTCACGGTTATTTTCTCAACTACATTTTTTTCGCCCACTATTTTTTAAGGGTCTACATAATCGATGAACCTGAATGAATCATGTTATTGAAAAATCTAACTAAAAATTCAATGATTTTCTTCACTATAAAAAAAATTTTATAGGAGTTTGATTAAAAATATTTTTTCTATTTTCACACAACATTCTGGGTTTGTAAATACTGCTATGATTTCAAAGGATAAATATTTGCAAAAAATTGATATTGATTCTTTTAGGAGGAAACATCCTCTTTTTTACTAGTTCTATTGATCCAATAGTTTTCCAGAATTGGATTAATACCACAAAAATGAAATTTTCCATTATCAAATTTTTATATCATGAAAAATTCAATTTAAAAATATATTATTTGATAGGTGAAGTGCATAAATAATGGAATCATATTAAATGTAAAAGTATGAAATTTAAATCCACAACAAGGAGTGGGATGATCGAAATTAATTATTTTTTATATTTGTAATTTAATTGTATTAATTGTAAAAAATGGAGTAGTACTTCCAAGAGAGAATTTAGAAGGATAATAAATCGATTGGATTCAATGAGGAAGAATAAATAATGACTTTCATGGTATTCTTATTGTATAATCATCCAAACAGAATGTAAGGATTATTGGTTCGTTAGTGTCATAATACTAATTATATGAAATTCATTATACATAATAGAAATTGGTAGTTATGATGAACTATTTTTATGAGAGATCATAAAATAACTTTATATTTGTGTTTCCAATAAATCACATGGATTTGTTAATAATTGAATACTGGAATTCAAAGGAAACCAAAAAAACCTTTTGATAGAAGAGGAAGATATTTTCATTCATATAATAAGTGTGGAAGAAATAGAAGTGAAATTTATTAATGGTAATATTAAATTATTTATCTTTGGAAATGATGTTCATCTAGTGGATGAATATCCAATTTATGGGAAGCAATGAAATAATGATACAAATAAATTGATATCTCCACAGAGGGGTCCTATCAATCATCAGGGTTTAGAATATAAATATTTTTTAATTATTCAAATATGTGATTAAAGGAAAAGGTCAATGAAAATTTATAATGATAAAAACAATTACTATGAGTAATAATGGAAAATATATTGTGACCACTACTTCTGATGAAAGGAATGTTAATGATTTCATGGAAGATACTGTTACTATACACTCAACAAAATTATTAGTGACTAATTTTACTATTGACCTACCCACTCTTTTATATTTGAATAAATTATTTAGAGTTTCATAATACTACCTCAATGAGTAGAAGCATGATTAGAAATTAATAATAGATTAGTAACAATTTCTGCATCTTAGTTATATGGTTCTTATTGTGTATATGTTTGTGGGAATGTTTTTCCTATAAATCATTTTATTCTCCATTATGTTCAATTCGATGTTATATTAGTCATATATTGGATTTAACTACATAAATACCAAATTAATTCCCTTGTATGTAAACTCACATCTGATATTCAAATCAACTATATGATCATATACCATTTTTATTATATATATAAACATATAATTCAAAATAATCCCATTTTATAAATCTTAAATTCTATTAAAATGGTTTCTATATCACATATAGTTGTGTTGAAACTCATATTGGAGGATATTACTATTTTTCTGAAGTTTGTTCTTTTTTATCTTAAAGAGTGTCCATGTATTCAACCATATTATAATGATGAGTTTCCAATAGAACTCATACATGATACCACACTTATTCCAATTACTCATTATAGAATGACTCTGATTGAGTCTCATTATTTAAATAAAATACTCTAGGAGAATCATTAATGGGGATGTATACATACAAGGGAATCACCAAGGGGTTAACATTTCCATTTTGTTACAAATAAGTAGGCATTGATGAGTCTCATCATTTATTATCAAGTACATGATTGAAATTAAGAAATATTATCCTTTACTTCCATATTGAAGGTTAATTTGACAAACATTATAAACATGAATACTTTTTCATGATTCACATTCATTCTGGATATCATTAATTGAGAATTTACATGTATAAAATATTCACACATAAATAAGTGAAAATGTTCTAGAGAATATTTATACAACTAATTAATGATTATAAATATTGAATACACTTACACCATGCAAAAGTTAATATGATGGGTGATTTTTTAAAATAAATACTTATCATGATTTATAATCTATAATAAATATAAAAATTATCACATAATTATGGATATTGAGATTATGGATTTAGAAATCATGAGGGATGGGAAAAAATAATATATTTATCAATTGGGTGTTTAACCATTTATCCATGTGACGATTACAATTCATTGAAGGAAGATTTCAAAATGCAGAGGAATGTAAAAAATGTTACTGGTTTTTTCTATATGTATCATTGAATGATATTGTCCCAGAATGAAATATTTGTTCTATATATACCATATCATGAAAATGGTTTGTTTAGGGGGGTCATAGATCCTTGTTCTATATTCCATCTTGATGTAGGTAGAGGTATATATATTTATGAATGTGTGTCTCTTATTTGGTGAAATAAAGAGAGATAATGCAGAATATGTATTTTGATGCTCTGCATGTCAACAAGATAATTCTATGAGATAAAATTTTAATCATATATTTTAACAATTACCTATACATCAATGAAAATTGGATGAAATTAAAATATATATTTTCTTCACACTCCACAAAACATATATAGGTAATAAGGATATAAGCATGGTTGTCAATTTCCTTGTAAGGTCATTATATTACATCACTATTGAAAAATATATTTATCTTGATCAAATTTTAATGATATACATAATAACGTTATAGGTATGTATTCTGAGCCACATTCCATTGTATTTTATCTAGATCCATGGATTACAAAAATCTCAATGAAAATTATTTATTAATGTGTTGATAAAAAAGATGAATTTTAGCACTGCATATCATCCTTGGATAGATGGTCAGTCTGATAGAACAATTTTAACCCTATATGATAACATATGATCTATTTCTTTGTATTTCAATTATGTCAACAATCAATGCCTTTGTATGGAATTGTTTTCTAAAAAATTTATTTTTTAGTCATGCATTCAGATGGATCATTATGAAGGCCTCTAAGGAAATAACAGAATAACTGTAATGTTTAGGAACCATTATAGAAAAATAATGTTATAGAGACCTAAGAGAGGTTAATTAAAGATTTTAATGGTCAGACTCATTCAGATTCCAACAAAATATTCATAAATTTGGTAGAAAATTTAGTATCATTTTCATTAGTGTGATAATGATATTATTGTTGACGATAAGGAGATTCTATGAATTTCACCATGTAAAAAAGTAATTATATTTGTAAATAAGAGTATATAAGTCAATATGAGTAATTTCAAATTTCAAATTATTGATCTTATCACGATGGTATAAAATCAATTGTTGAATCCACCAATCCTCTCTCATGGCCATAATGTGCTCAATATATCTCACCCTAGGGTTTAAATACATGATCCTCCACTTGTACCAAAATTAGAAATCGTACCAATTTTATAAGATCTTTCCTAAGGGGAATAATAACGTGAGAATATTGATCATAAAAATAAATTTCAAGGAAATAGGACCACTACCATGGAAAATTATTTGTGGTGAAACCACCAATATGAAGAAGCTACTTCAGAAAATGAGGTTATAATGAGTTAAACGTATAGTAATATTTTTAAATCAGGGTGATAAATTTTGTGGGTAAAATTAAATTAATGGGGGTATAATAATAAAGCCATTTTTTAGGGAATATTTTTTTTTAAATTTCTTCAATAAGTTGCATAAAATGAAACACTACATTTTATTTAACCACAATATACTATTAGGATTGTAATTTAAACATTTATTTCACAAACTAGATGTTAAATTTGGTGGAATAGAAACGATTTACCAAAATTTAAAAGTTATTTATAATTTTTTTAAATAATGAAATTATATTCATAAAATTTACTTAATATTTTGAAATTTAATTATATTCATGAAAAATACTATTTTATCTGGAAACCCATCTTTTAGAGAAAAAATAATAATTTTTTTTACACATTACTAATATCTATATGAAAAAATATTTATTTGTAAAAAAGATTTGTATAAAAATTATGATTATTAATATTTAGGACATTAAAAAATTATAATGAATTATCTTATTAAACCAACATATAGATATAAAACTCTTGTCTTTGGAAAACTACCTTTTGGTAATTTATGTGGATATATTTTAATAAAAAAATTCCACTTTTTTAAATTTAATTTTAAAAAAGAGTTTATATATTTTTAATATTAATAATTAATATTATATAATAAGTTAAACATTATTTTTTCCCTAGTGTTTCATCCACAAACATATAATGGGGATCCACATATCCTATACTCAATAAGAATAAAAATATATATGGATTTGTGAGGTCTTTAAAATAATAAGTTCTATATATTCCTTACAACACGCTTGAGTAATTTATAGGTTAATATACCATCAGATGAATGGATTATATGTAAACCTATAGGTGTTCACTGTATAAGAAGTATACTCCATAAAAATGAATTTTATTTTTAATTCTTCTTATAAATTCTTCTAATATTATTCACACATGTTAAATAGGAATACAAGTAGCTCATATATACAGTGATTTCTCTATATTAATATCATGGAATCCTTTTATATACTCTTTGATCATATGGGAAATGAAATTTTCAATCATGTTTATAGAAGATTACCACCTCGTGTAATGAATTATTACATTTTTACTCACCACCTCTTTGGTTGGAAATAAAAATGTATTTAATATTAATATATGTTATTAATAATTGTATTTTTTATTTGTAATATCATATATAGCTTGTTACCTTCTTTACTATTTGTAAATAAAAATGTCATCAGTTCTTACATGTAGTCAATCACCTCCATGAAAAGATGTGATATGTTTATCATTTTATATTAAATTTTCTTGTTATAAATAAATAATAAAATTATACATAAATATATAAGATATCATTTTTGTAATGATGAATTATTATATTCCATTATATCTTTGCTTCTATCATGAAAATCTTCATTCCTGAATACGTCTCGTCACCTTTCTCCATGAACAATGTAATTTGTTTAAAATATTTATAATATATGGATTACTATTAATACATATATATTTAATATATATCATAATTATATCATGGATTACATTATTTATATTCTGGAACAATGATCAAAATAAAAGGGATAAAAATACCAAAACAGAAACCTAAATAAAAAATAAAGCAATTATGATTAGAAATGTTATAAAAAAAAGGGAATGTAATGATTGATAAATGAAAGGCCACTTGTTAAGAAATATTTTATAATATATATATTATTATGATTTTTTAATATATTTATAATGGCTTTATATTTATTAAACATGAGGTTAAATTAGTATGATGTAAGTTAAGACTTCTGGTATGGGAATCCTGTCAGAATAATATTGCTATAAGGCCCATTAATTATTCATAACTTGTATCTTATGTGTGGTGTATATATCACCGACTTATCACATTTATAATTCATATTATAAATTTTATGGAGATTTAAATATCCATATTGTTTTACTTATTTTATGGTTCTTATGAATTTATAATTACCTACATCGTAAGAGTTTTTATGTTACACTCTAATTGTTTACTATGATTGTTTTTTAATATGTGTCCAATGAATAGATCTTATGGTATATCTATTATGAAAATAATGAATTAAAATATAATATAGTTATTTTTTTTTTGATATTATATGTTTTCATTTAATTCCTTCTATTTATGTAATTATTATTTAACATAATGTTTATAATGAAAAATATAATTTTTTTCTCCATTTGATAGAAAACCATTTTTCAACCACGTCCATTTTTCTAATAATTTTTTAAAAAATATATTTTATATTATTAAATAATTAATAAATGAAATTTTTTTTGATGATTATATATATTTATAAAAATAAATTGATTGTATTTTTTCAATTTAAAAACTATAAATTTCATTTATTTACTAAAAACCTGATAGGATTTTTCATTTTATAATGAATGTATTAGATTGTATTTACTACTACAATGGTAGCTCAATGATTGAAAAATTCAATTTATAGTTTCCAAATATATTTTAAATAAAAATATTTTATTTAATACTTGGGAAATTATTACTTTTTAAATTGGATATTTCAAAATGAAAATATTATTTTCCTCGTGAAATAATCTTAGTGATTTTTCAAATTTATTTTCCATCTAATATGACATCCTTTAAGGTTATGAAATTTTTCATTATAATAATATTCAGTAAAATAAAGACTATTCATTATCTATATGTTTTTGTGATTATGAGGAAAAGAAATTTATTAAATAATCTCTTTTACCATGGGTTATAGTATTATGAATTGAAAAGACTAATATGAAACCCATTTCCATTCTTTGTGTTTCATTATGAAAAAAATTTTAAGACCCATTTCCTTTTTATTGGATAAGAATCATTAAATGTTTTATGATGTATTGGTACAATAATTCATTGCTGATGTGATGGGTGGGACCTATATCCCCCTTTATTTCCCTGGGGAAGTTTTTATATCTCATGATATATTGATGTTATATAATGATATATGCTAGATCCTCTATAAGAAAAAGACATATGTGTTAAATCAACTATATGATGTAGGTGGTGATTCCTAGTCCCTTATGAAATGGTAATCAAGTGTTCGATCATAATCGATTATGTTTTTATAGTTTTGGAATTTAACCATGATATATGAAATGGAATCTATGTATATCATTGTGAATAATTAGAAGAAATGAATATATGTTTCATGATTGATTTCTAATTATATTTTACTATTATGATTCTTAAATTATGAAGTAATAATATTTTATTCCATGGATCATGTTTACAATCCATTATAAATTGGTTATGTACATGGTATGCTTTAATCTTAATCTCATTCTTAAAGGATTATATTTTTATTAATTAGTTTATCGATTGATAGCAATTATGTTTGACCCTGCTGATCATTTTATATCACTATTTTTTATGTTTATATTCCCTCTTTTTTAAAGAAAATTTTATATGTGTTTATTATATGATGTGTATATAATGGGAAGCTCATATTTGGATATATTGAAGATAATTCATTAAAATAAAATGATTTTAATACTCGTCCTCAAATTCAAAAAAAAAATTGGTCCTTGGGCTTGAAATTTTTATGTTTATTTATTACTCATATTAAATCCCTCCATTTATTATATAAAAAATACATTTCATATGACCAAACAAAGTATATTTTAATTTTTGATTTCATTGAAATTATGTAAATAAAAGAATTAAAAAGGAAAAAAGTCTTATATTCCACTTAAGATATAACATCACTAGTTCACTATATGTTTATTTTACTTCATCTCATCAATAAGGAACACATATAAATGGAAAAGTGTGACAATTAATTCTAGTATGAAAATTAGATAGAGATACATATATAATTTGATATAAAGACATATTAATAATAACATTATACATATAAATAAGGATTGAACATGTGGTAGAAAATATCAATATATACATGAATAATATGATGATAATGTCACTAAAACATTTAAATGAGTTATTCAAGGGAATATCACCATGGTTTATAACAAAAAATATCTTAATTGAAATTTTCTTTGTTTATTAAGCTAGGTATCATAAAACACCCAATATTTTGAAATTAAATTATTCAAACAGAGAATTTCTTATCTATCCAGGTGAACCCATAATTTGTATTAGTTAATGTTATAATCAAATAACATAGTATATAACTACATTAACAACCTATATATAATAAAGAGATGTTTTCTTATCAAAATCTAGGTGTACAAATATTCTTCTTGAACTGATCATTACACCATTTCATTCCCATAAAAATGTAATGTGAGTTTCATATATTAAAATACCAGAATAAATATATCATGTTTATATATGGTTTAATATCCACTAAAAATAAAATAGTTTTTGGTGTTAAATTTTAAAGGGAAATTATATTTCTGTTTTAAATGAGATGAATTTGAGATTTAAATTTGGCCATATGATGGGTATAAAACATTTGTATAGAAAATGGTATAATTTGGGAGAACAAGTCCCCCCTTTTATAAATTATTATTATTATAGTATTGGAATAAAAGAATTGATAGAAAATGAATCTCTTTATGGAAATTATAAGATATTCAAAAGAAGAAACTTAAATAGAAAAGGTAAGTATATATTTCCATAATAATGAAGTGTTTCTCCTATGTCATGAGGATTGGAACTGTTGGGGCTTGAGGACACATTGAATGAATTATAGGGAGGAAAAATAACCACGACATTCTAGATGGTGGATTAGGAGAGAAGGGGAATGGTGAAATGGCTGGGTATTTATAGTAATATTGGAGAAATTATTTTATAATTTAAAATTATAGGTCTTGTAAAAATAATTTTTCTAATTATGAAAAAATATTTTCTTAATCATGGTTTATTATATTTTTTTTGTAATTTTAGTATAAATTTATAGTATTTTAATCCACGTGAACTGATTTTTTTTAAAAATCTTTTCAGACATTGAATGTCAAATTGTCAACAAAATAATTCTTTTAAAATTGAAATATCCATTTAAAATTTTGAATTTCACAGATTAGTTTATAAATTGATTTATATAATTTAAAAACAAAACATTGACATAAATATCATATTTTATTCTTTGCATTCTATTTAGTTATTTACTACAACATTATAACATAAAACTGAATTATTTAAATTTATTTAAATTTGATAAATATAATATTACAGAAGACGGAACAAATTAAATTAATATATAATGTTGTCATAAATTAACTTTATTTTGATTTAAAATTTCAATTTTTAAATATAATGTTTTATTTTTTTGAATAACATTATAAAAATGATATTTTTTTATTTTAAATACAATTAACCTTATTTATTTAATAACAAATTTGTTTAAGTCATGTTATATTTTCAAAAACATATAAACATTTTCTTATTCCATTAAAAAATAATTTTATCAGTTATATTTAGATAAAAATCATTTAAAAAATATTTTATTAAAAAATTATTATTATTTATATTAATGTTTATTACAAATTTTTTTATCCTTTCTTGAAAAATTAATTTATGTTTTATTTTACTCAAGAAATCATTAATTCAAAATCATATCTATTAAACATACAAATTATTATGGAAAATATTAATGAAATGGATTCAATTGAATTACCATTTTATTTATATAATTGAAATTACACATTATGAAACTATGTTCTATTCATATATCCCATTATCACTCCATCTAATTCCCTATGGGTATGGTGTGTCATGGAAGTAGTTTCTTGGGGGTAGCATAGAAATCATTCAACAAGTGGTAATTGCAATTAAAATTGACTTATCCCAGAGGTTATTTCAATTAAAAACATTGGTAAAATCTTTATTGGGTTTTATCAATGGTTAAACCCACTGACAATACATATTAACATAGTTCTAGCAGAAGGTCATTAAATAGAATGAACTAGCTCATTGATACCATTAATTATTCTATGTGAATTAGATTTATTTTTAAATTACAACATATAAAAAAATTCCAATTGATATTTTATCAAAAAAGTGTATATTTTCTAATAGGGAATATTTATTAATTGTCATATTGACCGACATTTATATTTAATAATGGACATATGAAAGTTGATTTCCAATCGTCTTATTTACCGATATACCCAAATAATAACACACTATTCTATCCTTAAATATTATATATAATACCACATAAGGATATATTATTATTTTCATCAGACTCTTAATAGATTAAAAATATTTTTTCAATTTCAATAGTCTTTAGTGTGGGGGAAATTATTCTAGAAGATTTAGTCCATCATATTTTTACCATTTTACCTTTTTCTACATTATATTTTTTTTTCCATTTTTAATGTATGGCTGTTTAACTGGTTTCATAGATTACAATTATATTTATCATTAATGGGGAAATAATTTTTTTTCAGTGTCTTTATATTTTGTATATCTATAATATCATATAATAAATAACACACATTTATTCTAGAAAAAAATATCAATTAAAACATATGGGTTGTTACATTTGTACCACATTAAATAATTTGACACTAAATTTTTTAACACTTTTTCTTGATTAAAAAAAGGTGAGCATAATTATATATTATTATATCATCTAGTTCCCAAAACTCTTCCTCAAATTTAGGCTTCCTCCATAACATGTTGATAAGGTGGGTAATTTTGTTGAGAATAACATTATCTATATAACCTAATATTTCCCCCAACTCCTCATCATAAGAGAATCCATGTTCCAATAATGCCTTATATGTATTAAATACATGTGATGGATCTGGTACGTACTTCCGCAACAGAGATAAATTAAATACATCGTTATCATTGGAAATATTTATTATATGTGATAACTGGTTTTATACTTCTATTAGTTGATAATGGTTTTCAAAGGGGATAATGTGCCTATCTATAAGCAACAAATTCATTCCAAAACAAATAATTTTCTTCCATTGTGATATTTAAATGAAATATTTTTTATCAAAATAATGCTCTAAGTCCCTTTGACAGATTTCCGCATTTCCATTTTTCCTACTCTAAGAGATGTTAATATGTTTTTTGGGTTAAATGATCTTTCTTGTAATCTATTGCACAAGTTCGGGCACAAGAAAATTACACTCACTAACATCATTTCAAAAAGTAGGATTACTTGATTGATTTCAATATATATCATCTTAATGTGGAATTTTATTACTCGAGTGGATGTAGTTCTTGTATGTGAACTCAACTAATTTATGTTTTTAACTCATCCAGCATTAATATCTGTTGAGCATTTTTTCAGCATATCCATGTGTTTCTGAAATATACATTTATATTATCCAATATTACATGGTGATTGAAAGTATGGAAGTAAAATTCTGTATTCAGATAATATTGAAGACTTCTCCATAATTTAGATATAAACCATGTATTGTGATAACAAATGATGAAAGTGGCACCCCATGTGGCATCACCAATTCTTTTACATATATCATGGAAAATATTTAATGGAGAAAATATTCATGTATACAAACAAAATATGTAGTCTTGGTGAGTTAATCTTATATAAACTATGTCATATTATTTTTGTTTTATGTTCTTTTGAAACATGTAACGATGAACATAGTAATAGTTTCACCTTTCATGTTGGGGTTTTTAATGGTTATAATAACCATTTATGATATGTTCACCATTCATTAACTTTCTATAACACAAAAAAACTTTATTTTGTAATAAAAAATTTCACATTTTATAATTTGTTACAAATAAGGATCATTAAATTCACTAAATTTTTTAACAAGTTTGTAATTTGAATTTAGATCTATGAGTATCAACCATTAATTAATTTTTTTGGTGGGTCATTGATTAAATGATATAAATAACCCTTCAGGTTCATTGATAAAATATTGAATATTATAGGGTTTTCTATAGGAATAAATTTGAAAAATCATTAGACACAATTCAATGGTATGTATCTAAATATAGAATAACATCATGATGTTTTCCTTAAAATGTATTGTGTTATTCCCTTATAAATTAAATATATATCAGGATAAGGCTTTGCAGATATGGATATCGAACAACTGCACATTGGGGTAATCAACCAAAAATAGAATGACTAATAATTGATTCCAACTTCACTATAGTGCTTGATGAGTTCATGTATGATTACAAACTAGAAGAGAAATTATTGGGGAATATTCCTTTTTAAATCACATAATATTTAAAAACCATTATGAGATATTTATTTCTTAATTAAATTAATGTATTAAGTTATGAAGATAATTTGAAAATATCTTAAAATAATTTGTATTGAATGTTATGTATCAAAATATGATATAATTATGTTATTAGTGAATACATAATAGGATTAAATCATCAGAATCTTGTGATAATTTAGAATTATTTAATTTACAAACAATTTATATTTGAATATTTCATTAAAAATGGATCATGGTAGTGTATCTGATAATGGGGTTTCTCCTGAAACCACTATGTCTAAAAATATAATATGGTAGAATACATAAATGGTATAGAATATTGGTATGTTATTGTTATGATGAAAGATGATTTCCTAGCCTTATATATTGAGGGTGTATTTAGATCATTATAAAAATTATTTCCGGATTATATGTGTTATTTTAACTACTTAGTGATATTTTGATATCATATTGGGGAATATATTAAATGTAATGTGAATAATCATAACTATAAAAGTATTATTCAATAGTATTTTTTATTTTTATGTTGGTAAATTTATATTAAATTGAATCAATAACCAATAAATTACAATTTATTATCTGGAAATAATGTTATGGTTAACAACTAAATAATACTTGTTTGACAAGTCGATCAATATTATATTAATATATACCTTATATTGAAGTGATATAGGGTTGATGGATTTCTTCAAAAAAAATATTTACATATTGTTATAATTTATTATTCATTTAATGAAAATGTAATCTATAATATATACTGTGATGTTTGGAAAATTTTTTAGTATTATTATATACTTTTAATACTTTGTAATATAATGATATAGTGATTAATAATACTTATTGATAATGATAGAGTTAATTTTTTGAGGATTATATAATATCCTAGTGATTTAATGTCTTAGTGATTTATATGGTTTTTTGAAAGGTAAATTTTGGATAATGTATATTTAAGGTATAATCATACCAATGTATAGTAAACAATGCTAGAAATTATTTATCTTTATAATACTTTGATAAAATAAATATTACATATCTAAAATAATCAATAAATGACTAAAATAAAAGTTTTAGTGACTTTTAGGAATAACAAATTAAGAATTATATTTTATAATAATTTAAAAGATTTCCCTTTAATCTAACCACTAAATTCTCCCTCATATACTTATGATATGTCAAAATTAAAATTATATCCTTATGAAATTGAAATAAAAAAAATGTGTGAGCTTAATTTCTCTATAAGGGTAAAACTAAAAAATAATTATCGAATATCGTAAGTGAACAGATGAAGAACATATTTTTATAATCATGATATTTTAAAAAAATTAAACCTAATAGAGAATAGATCATAAATTATGGAATATGAATTGGAATAATATAATCAATGAATCAAAAAATTATGGGAATTTATGTTAGTGTACCTGATCCATTAGAGTTTATCAAAAACAAACAATAACAGCAATATATCTAAGTATTATTCATATTTGGAAGAAACATTTGTATATGGAAAAATAATTTCAGTATAAACTCAATTTATTCCTATTATTAGGAGTTACTAAATTGTATTCATGAATTATTTTCAGAGGTGTTATATATTGTAAAACAATTCATTATAGGGTGATTTAGGACCCCACACATCCATATCCATTCTTATGGGTCCCGATTTTAGTCAATAAATTATCACATCAATAATATGTAGTGGAAATAAAATGAATTTTTGAGTAATTTTCAAATAAATGTCACACAAATTTATATAATAAATAATTAACTAAAATAAACTAGGAATAAATAAATTAATCATAATGAACCAATTTAATTTTAATGGGATTCATATTTTTTCAAATTAATAAATAAATAATAATTCTGTAAATAATCAAAACATGATAATCCCATTTGAAATAGATGAGAATGTAATGAGATGAACTTTTTTTCAATTAAAATACTATTAAATAATGATGACAATAATTTTTGTGTATATACCATATAGAAAAATGATAAAAGTTAATGTCCAAAATTTCACCAAATATATCAATTTTTTGAATCTAGGTGACCATCCATCAAATAAAAGTTATCAATATAGTAAATTAATAAATGATATATATTTGAAGAAATTCTATGATTAAATATATTATATGATTAGAAAAAGAAATGATATTGATAATAATTATAAAAAAAAGTGATAGACATTACATAATTTTTGTATCAAAATAATTTGGATTCTTAAATTTGAAGAACATATTTCATCAATGATAATGTATGTAACGGGATCAATTGTAAATAATTAACTTTTAAGACCATTTGGAAAAATCAATTCTAAAATTTCATGAATACGTAACTCATCATATAATTATTTTATCTAGAAAAATAATTTTAATTAAAGTAAAATATTGTATTATTTTATAAAAACATAAAATCCAAGAAATTATGAAAAAAGTCAAATGAAAAAATGGTTCAATGTTGTTTTGACATGGAAAATGATAAAAAGTAATTATTTTTACACTTTGTTGAAAATGACCAATAATTGAAATGTTAAAAATTTATTTAATTTATTTAAGAAATATAATATTGTATTACATTAAATCAACTTTTTTCTATATATAAGGTAATTTTTAAATTCAACCAATTAATTAGACGATGTAAAAGTGGTGGTTTCTCACTATAAATAAGAGATGAGATCTGGTCCACATACTAGAAACTTTTATGATAAAATACAATTCATGGGGAAGGGAAATATTATAGGGGAATAGAAAATAATGTGAATATAAAAATGAAATTAGGATGGGTATATGAAAAATACAAAATACCCAAATAAATTATCATTCCAATATATTCATCATATGAAAATAGGATTGGTTGTGAGTCCATTATGGACTGAGTAACATTTTTATCACAACAAAATTTTTGTTGTGTATCTCTTAGATTGATGACTATTTATGTAAGATATATGATATAGATCATAAAACCCAATGAATATGTAAATATTTATTAATTAGCAATTAATCATTCTATTGTAAACATTTAATTGGATATCTTGAGAATAAATGACTCATTAAATATAATTTCAGTTATTTAACCCCTTAGAACTATTCCATGTTAATTATAATCTCTATAAAATCCAACAGATAAAAATTAATTACAATAATATATTATATCAGAAAAAAATTTATAAAAAAAATTTGAATAATTATCCTATATAATAGTTGTTTATATGAGCTTAATTAATTTTTATTTATTTTCTCATATTTTTTGTTTATACACATTATCATTTGTACTTTCTTCGTAGGAGTGGTATTGGTATTTTATATTCCCTAAAATTATTTTTATACAATCATTTCAAAAAATTAATGTATAAATTATAATTATTTTTATTCATAAATTATATTTAATTATCATTTATGTTTTTATCCTAGATTATGGAATAGACAACAATTATTTTTTGGTGATTTTTAACATATGAGTGTTATTTTAATAATTAATGAGTTAATTTTTTAGGAATATGTTCAATAAAAAATATAAGAATATTTATATATTATATATTTATAGTTATTATTTAATAAAAATCCATAATATAATATAAAATAATTTAGTACATTGTTCGAATGCACCAAAATGAGAATACCATAATTACTGACGATTTTGAATTCATTTGGATTCTATATAATTACACAATTAGAATAAAAGATTTATTTACTATTTACATAGTTAATATATCATATTTATTTATATATTATTGTTTAAATGTTATTTATTTTAAATAATTACAAAATTTTATTTTTAGATTTTTATCTTAACATAATAGGTTTATATGATTTTTTAATGATAATAATTTACTGATCAAATTATTAATTTTTAAGAGAATTTTTAAAAAAACCATATATATATCATAAAAAATATCTATCCTGTTAAACCACTCTCATAAAATGAGATATAGGGCTGTGGTGAAAATAAAAAAAAATTAATCATCCCATGGAGGTGGTAGTCCACACACATGCATGTTTGATGAGTTCATTTACTATGAAAAAGTGTAAAAAATAATATAATTTATCATTATATAATTAAAAAAAAGTTATATATATCATAATTATTTATTAAATTAATTATATTGTCCATATATTTATGATAAATAATGAAAAAATCATATGATTTTGTTGATTTGATAAACTACTCAAAAAATATATTGTTTTCTCTTTTCAGAAGAAACAATTTGAATGGTTGTTAAATGATGTACTGTAATAAAAATAACATACTAGTATAATAAGTCAATTAATTTTATAATTTGTTTATGGTGAAATTATTTTTTATAAGTAATAAACATATGTAGTGAAAATTTGGAACACCCTAATATGTTTAAAGGAGAACATTAGGTTCGATACCACACATAAAATTGTACTTGAATGAAGTGTAACCTATAATTAAATATATAATAGTATTATAACACAGATATTTACATGGTGGGTATTGGTATTATTAACCATATTGTCAAATACATATAATAATTTATTGGTCAATAGATATTCACTGATTAATTCTTGTTATATATCTAAATATCCTTTTATTAAATATATTTTATGCTTTAGAAATATGTCTTATTCATAAATGATTTAATATTTTTTAGTAAGAAAATATTATAGTAAATTAATATCATCATAATTAATTTAATTTTTATAAACATTATATATAATTGAAAATAATCAAATTAAAATTATTATAGGGTGAGTTTATGAGATTTTTCGTAAAAGTGTTATTTATTATTGAATAAGAAAAAATATCAATTTATATTAAAACAGTATGTCATTCCAAAAAAATCAATGTAAAACTATTTTTTTAAAACTAATTACGATATATTTTGTTATATTATATTATTAATAATATAAATATATTAATTAGAATGAATTTTATGGAATGATTTTTCATAGAAACATTTCTATACATTGAAAATCTAATTTTATAAAACACATTATTCTTTGTTTTTTTGTGACATTATATTAAAATTAATTTAAGAAACAAATAGAACATGTATTTTATCAAAATTAATTTAGTTTCTTATTCTAAAATAATAATTTTTAATAATGTTTTTTGACATTTTATGAAAGAATAATATTTTCAGTAAAAAGTAAAAGAAATAGTTTTTTTATAAAATATGATATCCTATTCATTATTACAAAAACATAAAAATAATATAAACATTTCTGAAATATATTTAATGAATATAGTGTGATAGATTACTATAATTATAATAAAATTTTAATTGAAAAATATTATAAATTATTATTTAATCTATGTGAAATATGATAACCAATTTCACTGTTGATATAGAGTTTGCACAGTGTTTGTTAAGGAAACTTTGGTACCCTAAACATTCTATTTATGTTTAAATAAGTCCTTTATAGACTCTTTTATTAAATATAAATGATTATATATAATTATTTTGGTTTTTTTTAATAATATAAAAAAATACTTATCAAAATAATCATGCAATTCGTAGGCAAGGACGAGAAAGAAAAAAAAAATATTATTAATAAATATTTCCATAAAAAGATAAGAGATAATGTCATATTTAAAAAATATAATTTTATATTTTGAGAATGTTAAATCTTTATTAATGGTGTTTATTTATTTAAAATTATTATTATATTTTATGTACATTAAATTCTAACATAACTCGAAGATACCATTTTTTAGTTAAATGAAAAATAACATAAATGGTATTTGAAAACAAATGATAACAGATTTTGAAAGAATTAATTATTCACAAGAATTTTATAAATCAATATTATTTTAAGGTAATTTTAAGGGAATAAATTCTTAATCAGAAATTATTATAATTTATTTTATTTCATATTAAAATACTAGTGTTAAAATGAAATTATTGAATTTTTTATGAAATAATATGTTATTAAATTGATAAAAATTTATAAAAATCATTAATTAAGAAGATTAGGATATGTTATGGTTAAAAAGTTCATTAAATTTATATTTATGATTGGATTGTCATATTATTTGTAAAATTATAACACATTTAGAGTTAAAAACTCAATATCGCATTTAATGTGAAAAAAAATTAATTAACATGTTAAACCAAATTATGAGTAATAAAATATCACATAGACCAATAAAAAAAATATAATATGATTTTATTCCAACAATTTCTTAATATAGGATCGAATACCGATCCCTTTGGATTTATTTGTTCTAGAAAATGACTTTCATATAATTCAATATGTTATGATATTCTAAATTTTTTCCTCACATAATTTCCAAAATGGAACATACTACCTCACATAAATACATGAATTTGAGACATTATCATAAGGAAAGTCTTGAAAAAATACATTTTTAATTTTTTTCAACACATCCAATAGCTTCTGGTCTTTCAAAAATATCATCCCATTGATTTATAATTAGTAATATAAAAATACTTTATCAAAAAATATGGTATTAGTATAAAATAATATATTAAGGTACCTAAATATAATGAAATCTGATTATGATTATGAAATCACTAATATATACCCTATTTGGAATTATATGGTATGTGAAATTATTACTTCTACATATGTATGACACGTCGACTCCAAAAATTGATATAATTCATATTCCAAAGACATTTTTAATGTATGCTTATTATGATGAGGTTTATTTTTATATATTTTAGTTATAAGATAATTTTGTCCCAATATTTATATTATCACATCTATCTTATAACCATCCAATCCATTAGAATCCAATAACATTATCTATGTGTATGTGTAGACGACTACCTATGTTAAGCGATGAATTTTTTTTCACTTATGATTTACTTATAAGTTAACAGTTTTGTATTTGATGATTATATATATATATATATATATAAAATTTATATGATATAAAATTGGTTATCTAAATAGTCATTTTTATTTACCTTTATTTTTTTTGCAGCATTCAAAAAATGAACTCATTTTTTATTCATACATAAGGCCTGGGTTTTCTATGAATGGTGTAATTTGTTATTCTATTTATAGTTGTGATGAATGACATAAAATATTCAAATAATGACTAGAAATGATAATTATATTATACATAGAATTATGAATATGAAATAACCGTGGTAAATGTACAAGGACCAAATATAATTAATCAACACATATATGAAAAATGAAGCAATTATCTCCCATAACAATGATTATGATTAAGAATTACTCATAATTGGGGGATAAAATTATATTAGTAATCCATATATGGTTTTAGATGTATGAATATGGTTCATTAATATTTCTAAAATAGTTTTATTATTATTATAAAATAGGATTGAGCACATATTAAATAATTCATACAATTGTTAATGGTTTTTTATCTAACATTTACTTCCCCAAGACATATTCTATATTAACCCCATATTTTTTTATTGGGTATATATTTTCCCATTTATATTTTATAAAACTAAAATATTTTAAATAATGGAATTAAATCATAAATTGATGTTATTTCATTCATGGGGTTATTGATTTAGATGTAACCCTTGTGGTCACAGTTTAATTCTCAATCTCATCATTATTCATGATTATTTAAGTATAACATTTTCATTGGAGAATATTTTGATAATAATATCATAAAAAAAATTATTTTCATGTGGTTATTAAGGTCTATTTTATGTCATAATACCATTTTACTACCTTATATTGTTATAATGATAAAATGTTTTTTATAAAATGATTATTTTATTTCACCATTAGTTTCAAAATCATTTTATCTCTATATTTATGTTTTATAAAATTAAATTCTACAACGATTTAAAAATATTAATATTAAATAATAAATACATGTTTACCCATGATATAAATTTTAATTAATTTATTTTAAGGGAATAATCATTTTTTATAAAAGATGTATTTTTTTAAATTTTTTACAAATTTATGGAAGGATTGTTTTTATTATGTATAAATCATTAATGTAATTTAATATAACCATGAATGATCAATAAATTGAACCATCCATTATAATTTTATAATTTTCATCTCAAAGAAATTTTCTCTTTAATATTATGAAATTATTTATATTTTTAACAATTAATTTTCAATGTAAAAATGGATATTTTGCACCCAAAATATATTCCAGTAATATCATTATATTATATTCATATATATTAGTATCTATAATGTAATAATATTATAAGGATGTACTAAAAAGATAGAATCAGAAATATTTTTATGTATAATTTATAGTCAGAGTAACTGTGGAATGTATAAATATTATTTATGCTTGTTCATCCAATATATATAGATGTAAATTTTTAGGATTATTAATTTGGATGTATCATATGAGGATTATATTATACATACTATGTAATGGGTGGGAACCTATATTTATTTTTGATTCATTGGTATATATCATGTGGAAAATAACATTGGTTTTGTTCATGGATTTACTAATTTATTTAGACATCTAGGTTGATGGTATTGATGGTACATTTAGATTTCATGGTTAAGGCCTTTATAATATCTTGTATATGTCCATAATTATGCATTACATCATTATGAATTCATTTTTTGATTTCTATGATATTATTTAATTTTTTATTTGGATTATGGAAAAGTTTCAAGGTCATATTATTATTGTGTTTTGAATAATTATATTATCATTTATTCCTACAATATTATTCAGTGTGCCCAATTTATTTATTAAACATAATTTCATAAAAGTTATTTATATTTTTATATTTATAATTTCTTTTTTAGATTATAATTTATTCATAGCCTTAATAAAAATCACAACACACTCCATTATCATGTTTTTTTAATTATACTATGAGTTAATTTTGGAGTTATCTGTTGTATATTCTAAATAGGAATATTTTGTTTTAACAAATAATACAATATTGTATTTTATTTATTAAAATTTTATTTGAAATATAAATATTAATAAAATTTTCCAAGACCAGTAACTTATATGGTCTTAGGTGATGTGATCAGTGGTATTTTATAATAATGTAATATTGTAAAAACTGGCTCTGGGATTCCATATTTTGGGTTCTATAAAGTTCATAACATTGATTACTGAACAAAAAACTATGAATGGAATTATTAAAATTACAAAAGAAAATCTTTATGTGATTCATAGGAGGATAATTTATATTTTCAATCACTATGATTGGTAAATAACCCTATGTTTGATCATAAATTTAAATATATATATATATATATATATATCTATTTTGATGTTTTATTTAGGGTATTTTGGGAGAAAATTATGTTAATAAAACCCTTTGGTTTAGTATATGAAATTTTTACTTGGGTAATAAATATTATTAAACCTGGGGAAACCAGTTTACCTATTCTATAAACATTAGAGATAATATTATCATGGATTATTCATTATTTATGGTTGATTGAGTTAAAATAGTATGTAAATTGTTAGATTATATTGTATAAAAAATCCTAGGGGATAAAAAACTATTTTTGGATTAATATTATTTTTTAGTAATTTAAGAATATTTTTTTCGGAGATTATTGGAATAATATTAATACTGTTTTAGTGAAAGGAAAACCAACATTACATGTGAGAACTAATTACATCCCTTAGAGATATAGGTGTTAAAACTACAAAAAATGGTGATAAGAAAGCAGTGCCAACCTCTAAACTACATGTTTTCCTTGAAATAAATTTACATAAGAAATTTTATCGATAAATATAATGTTAATGAATTTTCTTTGATTTTTTTGGAATATGTGGGGATTAACGATACATTATGACTTGTTTTCTTTGTTTGAGTGATATATAACATTTATGTAAAACATAATAGAATATTCTTGAAGAATTCTATTATGTTTTTTCGAGATGTAAACATATGGTTATGTGATATAACTGTAGGTCAAATAATTTTTTATTTTTTATCTTATTGAGGTTATTTGGGATATAGTATTATATATTTGTTAAATTATCTATGTAAATAACGTAGTTTTATTTTCTAATTTTGAATAATAATGTTTTATTTATCTATAAAAAGGATTAATAATTTAATGTATCATCATATATAGAGGAAAATATTTTCATTAATTTTTGGAAATATATATTCTTTTCCTTCATTATATTATCTAATCTATTATATATTATCATTAGTATTTTAGGCTTGAAAAATTCAAAATCACTTGGAGAAAATGATGTGGTTGTAATTGACATCAATTTAACTGTGAATCTATATGTGAAAAGTAAATATATTTCATTAAATCTATGAAATTAATATCTAATATGTCTTTTAATAATATTATGATCATTTTATATGAATCGTTGCAGTTTTCAACCATCATAGATTTATGATTTTGTGGCAACTAACACATCCATAATCATTTATTACTTTATAAAAAATTATTTAAATAATTTATGAAACATTTATTAACATTGTTCAATAAAAAAATATTATTTTTTTAACAAATATAAAAATTTTCTTATCGTTATTTTTTTGGGGATTTTTGTAGAATTTAATTGTTTCAATGAATAGTGAAAATACTAAATTTTGTTGAAAAAGATATTCATTATTAAGAAATTTGCAAAGTAGAAAATTATTTCTAATTTGTAATCAATGAATAAATAAGTATTTTATTTTTCTATAATAACTATTTTTAAATTAGAATCATTTTTAAAGATAAATTATTATTAAAACATATTTGTGCTTAAAAAAGTCATTTTTATAAAATTTTATTTTCATTCTATTCTAATAAATAATATTATAATTAATTTTTATTAGTAATAGGAACACAAATTTTATGAAATGTAAATTTGTTTGTGTTCTAAAATTAAATTTTATTACATTATTATTTGTTTTAAATTTTTATGTTGAATTTTTATTTTTTAGTGGACTTTTTGTTAATGTAATATGATATATTTTATGATATCACAAAGACATAAAAAATAAATATTTACCAAAATTATAAAAGAAATCATGTATAATAAAAAAATAAAAATCATTAATAGGTAAATAATTTAATATAAAATATATTTTATTTCTTGATAAAAGGAATATAATTTTTAGTGCCCGCATATAGTGTCTACATTGATGGAAATATAGATTTTCATACCGTAATGACAATATTTCACATGGAATAATTAAATTCCAAAAACAACTTAATAAATATTAATCATTATATAAGATTTTTATTATTATAATATAAATTGTTAGATATATAAAAAATGGATTCTCTCAATGCATGTAAAACTATTGTGCATTGCTGGAAAAGTAATAATAACCTATTAATTAAGTTATCTTGAAACATATTTGAGTTAAAATAAATAATTAATGAATATAAATGGATATTAATTTAAAAATAAAATTATTTTGATTTTGTTATTTTTAAATTATATATGTATTAAATAAATTACTCAAATTCTTCCACAACACCTACTTAACGGTTATTTAATATAGATAAAAATAAATTTATTTAAATTAAAAATAATAAAACTATTATAAATTGAATGAGTTAATTTTTACCATGAATATTTAGATATATATTACATTTTAGAGTTTATTTAAATTATTATATTTGAAATGTCCTATATATTGATGTATTTCTTGTAAAATTACATGAATTGTGTCACAATAAACATTAATAATGTTTTATCATAATAATATATTATGATATTATTTAAAAATTAAAATAAAAATGAATGTTTAAAATTATTATTAGATATGTTAAAGAATTTCTCAAAATGGACACTTATAAGTAAATTTTTTCCTTATATGTAATATTGATACCCTTTATGGGTGAAAAAGTAGGTGACACAATTAACGATAAAATATATTTATTATGGGGTTCAACCTAACAATGAATTTTAAAAAATAACAATGACCATTCCATGTGATATTGAACAATTTTATTTCAACAATATAAAATCATATCATTATATTTAGAGCCATTTGGATGCATTTATGAGAGATATTGACATTATAATTATAATATATATCTATAGAAATTCCTAATGTGTCGCTCTGCTCAAATATAAAAGGGAACCTCTTACCTCGAGTATTAAGAATAATTTGGTCATTATATCTCATAAAATCTCTATTATAATTACCTAATAGATATATTAAACTCATTATATATCTTATTTTACATCCAAACGATCATGCCTTCATGGTCGAAGTTGTAAAATAAAATGATTTTATCAAATAAATGGTAATTATCTTACCTAATCAATTTAAATATATTTATTATATTACGTCATATGAATATATTTATTATCATAAAATATTAACAAAATTATATATTATATACTAAATCACTTTATTATTATTAATTAAAAACATTCCAATCGCTTTCGAATTAAATTGAATGACTAATTATCACCCATGGATATTTATAGCATACCATCTCCATGAAGTGATACAATTCATTTTATTCCATAATTTTTCATGGATTGATAATATGATGGTTTTATTGATTATACATGTTTATATAAAATAAATTATTCCCAATAATTATAATATCTCATCTTCCTTCTTACCTTCTAATATGTTGAAATAAAATACTGTCTTTGTTGTGTATGAGCTAACTACCACATCCACTATGGAATGATATTAGTTTTTATTTTAATTCTCATGAATTATATTAAATATTTAGTTGGATAAATATTTATATATTATATGATATAATTATGGTTTTGGAAATGAAAAATATTATTTGCATACATTTTTCCCCCTGTCATAAAATTGAATTATTGATCATGCGTATGTATGACTTACAATATATATTATTGTTGTAAATAATTTTTATATATATAAAAATTATATATTACCATTTATATGAATATAAGTAATTTAAATAGTAATTATACAATTATTAACATTTAGGAGATGATATAAACATTATCAAAGTACAAGGAATAAAAGTACAGAATCCTAAAATACATGCCAAAAGAAGTACTAATCACATAGAATAGTTATTTTAAAAAAAATTATTAATAAATATGTTATAAAAGGTAATATTTAAATCATATATGATATTATATATATATATATATATGAATTTTAATTCTCTATATATTTACAATAAATATAATTTTTTATAGGTGGCTATAACACATTCTAAGTGTGATGGACATGAGGTAAGGGTTTGTCTTCTAAAATTTATATCTTCCACATAGATTCCATATTCACTAATTATTTATTTTTATTTTTGGTATTATTTCCACTTTTATATATTATATAAATAATAATATTATATTAATTTTAATTTAATGTTTAATTATATGTTATTTATTTCACGAGGCATACGATTTAAAAAAAACCAATTCAAAAGGGTTTACAGTACAATGGTATTATTATTTTGGATTGTTTCGGTTTAAATATACATTGTGAGGATTTATTGATGTTAGCATATTAAAACCAATATTTATTCTTATAATTTTTTTTCAATAATTTTGTTTATAATAGTAACAGTTTCTACTCTTCGGTGGCCAGGATGACTGATGTTTTTTATAAAATATGGTATTTCTTTCTCTCCTTGGTTGAAAATCAAATATCTGACATATCCATGTTTCCTAAAATTATATTCATGTATGTTTTAAAAAAATGGAAATGATATATTATTGAAATTTTTTACCATGGATTAATTTAGAAAAAAAATTGTTAAAAAGGAATCTTTTGGTCGTGTTAAGAACCATTTAATATTTTTTGTTTTTACAAAAGTATGAATGTATCAAATTTTAATGTGTACACAATGATAGGAATTTCCCAAAATCATGAAAACTCAATGTTGAGAATCATTCATTATAAGGACCCATGTTTATTTTCAAATAAAATTTATTCTTTAATATATGTTATGTTTTTAGATTTTAAAAAATGTGTTTCAATCCTAAAAGGGTGTTTTCATCACGAAATATTCTAGTAATATCATTCAATAATATTCAACAATGTAAAAATCCTCAGTTGAATCTTATGTTGATGATGAACTATAATGATTCCATAAAACATATTACTATGGAAGATTTAAGATCATCATCAATAGTGAACAAAAGGATATCATGTATCTGATTTCTATAATATGGAGTAATATTGATTTGAAGGATTATTGAACAAGTTAAATTATTTATTCATATGAGGAATTAACTTGACATTGTATGTGATGGTATGGGCACTCTATAACCCTATATCCATCAGTATTCCTTTTATGAAAAAATAATTATTGATTTTTAGGAGGGAATACCAATTTATATAGATTTCATGAAATACAGATTGACTTTATTTTCAGATTTCTTAGTTATGGCCTTCAATGTATGTTTTAGATGTTTAATATTATGTATTATATAATTATAAAATCCATTATTATGGTCCATGTGGTTATCTGACTAGTTATAATATCCATGGAAGTTTTTTTTCTCATGATGTAATGTCCTGTCTATTCAATGAATTTATAAATAATTTGTTTTTAAATTTTAATACCTTTAATGTACCAAATGTTTAGCCATAATAAAGCCAACGAGGTCATAGTTTCATCTTGGGCTCGTTCAGGACTTAGCTCTCCAAAATGGGAAAAAAGAAATATGTTGTGATGTTTTCCTGTAACCGTGCGGCCTAGGGATAATGGTAAATAAGGTAGTTGCTGATATTGGAATGTTCCATTTGGAACGAGTTTCACATAGTTAGTCAAGCTGTGAACCTAAACATGTGGATTGCTCATTGTAGTAGTTAATTGAGAAAGTTTTGAGCATGGTTTATCCTATCCATGTGAAAAAACAGTGTTCTTATGTGTTTTGAGGTGAAAAATTAATTTTTTCCCTCTGTTAATATAAAAACCAAATTTTCATTCCCACTCTCTCCTTACAATCATGTGTGTGATCATATTCACCCTTTGATGAAAAATTCTTTGAACCCCGGATATCATATATATCGCTGATAAGACATACAAATAAACACTAAAAGAATGAATATGACAACATATTTTAAGGCAATCCAAATAGATACCTCCTATATTAGTTCTCTTTTTGATCTGTCATGCTAGTTGAGTGCTTGATAATTGTCTAAATATTCATGTAATAGAACTATTTCACAGATATAATCTAATCCCACTCATAATATATTGTTGATATTAAGTTATTTTTAAGGATTGTTAAAAGATAATCACATATTTTATTTTCCCTCTTGACCATGACACCTCCCCATTAACCATTAGAGACATACAAGTGAATTTATAATGTTTGGGAAAATTGAATTGGTTGACATAAACGAAATGGATAATGGATGATGGGTTGAATTTTTTAAAAATAATAAATTGGTTTTAAATGGTTTGACCCTAGCGTATGGAATGTCAATTTCATTATGTTTATTCTTGATGAATTTCTTATCATGAATTGTGATTCTATAATGGTATTTTTCATACATAGTGATTTTTATGAGACTTATATAACTTAGGTATGGATTTATAAATATAACCATGTCTATGATAAATTTTATTAGTAATTCCCATTGTGAATTGAAAAACGTTGGTGTTATTCACCTTGTATTTTTAAATAAAAGATAGGGTATGCCTTATGTATTATGTTATTTTTGATTATTAATCTTCAATATAAATTGTCTACATAAAGGAGACAGATGTGATGTAATTACCCAAGCTATTTATTATAATAATATTCCATTATAGAGGTTGTTAAACGATGTTAGGGGACCATTTAGAATGGAAAATAATCATGGCCCCTTATATCATGTGTAGAGTATGGTGTCTCATACCCATCATACTAAAATGGCATTGGGATTTTGGCACGATGAACTGTAATAAGAGTGATTCCATGATGGATCATTAACCATCCTAAGTGATGATTCTTATATTATCAAACTCTATTAGAGATTAGGTCTTATACCTTATTCATTTGAATTACAGGCTCATTAGACAGGTCATGTGTGTCTTTATTATTGACTTGTTAATCCCGCACATGTGTTCTAAGTATATAACCACATACATCCTCACATAAATGGTTCATATATATGGAAGAAGTATATATTATTATACTATATATACTAATACATTATATATTGAATATTATAACATTTAATACACCAATTAATGGAAGCGTGTAGAGCCATCAGGTGTCCGTTATGATCCTTTGTGGCAATGTTATTTATTTCAGTATTTCATTACTTATTTAATAATACCTGCACACTATTTATTTACAATAACATCTTTGATTATATGTAGTCATTGTTTATGGTGGGAAAATGAAACTATTATTATACACCCAACTCATTCTACATTAGGTACCACATAAGATTATCTATATGCATGTAGTGATAATGGACATTTCAATACTAATGGACATTGACTTGATTAACCTTTATTTGTATTTAGGTGTAGAGGATCGAGAATTGAATTATGATTCATGGAATTATTTTGTATTTTTCTCATTTTTTTTAATTTTTTTACATGTTTGTATCAGACTCTTTCCTTTATATATTATATCATTCCATGAATCCAATTATCAAACACTTTCGTAGAGGATTTTGTTATTTGTAATCATTTTCTCATTTATTTATAATTCTAATACTTATTATTTATTCTCTTTTTGAGTTATGCTTCAATATTTGTTTTTCTAGCATTCATGTCAATATTATGAATCTTCTATTGATTATATCTAATTGTATCTATTGTTCCAATCTGATACGGGGGGATAATATCCCCTGTGAGACCCAAATATTTATTAATGAAATTTCTAACATCATTTAGAAAAGGCAGAAGAATTAAAAATCATATTAGGAGATAAAATTCTAGATCCGTCTTAAATGGACTACCATGTGACATTAAAGATAAAGTTTCCACTTTTGAGTATTGAATTTTTAAAATAAGACACACGGTTGTGATCATCATGATTTTTGTTGTCTTATATGAAAAAAATAATTTTTTGTGTATATTAATTCACACTATTGAATAGTAACTTACACTTATGAATAGTAATATGACACTTATGAATATTTAGTCATCCAAAAGAATAGTGACATCATCAATTAATGTATGAATAAAATTTAGGCATCTTTTATGTGATATGTTTACCATAGTAAAAGTATTAGTATGTTAACAATTCTTAACTAATTTATTATAATTAATTAATTAATTTAAATGAATAGTTACTTCCGTAAAATTTTCTCTTGATTTAACAATTTTATGTCTTTTATTTTAATGATATTCTTATTAGTTTATATGTAAATTTTTAATGCATTATAAAATCAATTTTAATTTGAAAAATCCAATTTATTCAGGTTAATTAGGTTTTTAATTAATAATTTAAATTTTCATAATTAGGTATTTTTTTTCAAAAATGGAGAACGTTTTTTAATTATAAACATAAAAAAAAGTTTATGGTGAATTTTTTGGAATTTCTATGAAATATACATATTTTTTTGAATACGGAAATTCGATAATTAAAATAATATGATAAATAAATGAATTTCGACATCAGGGTTGAGTGATAGCTAATGTAAAAGGCCGTTGATTAGAACACACATTCACTTATTACATTTTTTAGTCATATTAATCCACAATATTCAATTTCATGAGTAGAAATAATAAATTAATGAATATAATATTATGAAAACTCTCCTCCCATCCTATATACATACTTCCCACCACACCCTCATTTCATCACACATCTAAAACATCGATCCTTAACTAAATTCAACTAATATGATTTACCAATCTATTTTACCACTTCTAGAAGTCCATGGTCCCCGCAAAAGACCAAATCATCTACCCTAAAGAGGCCCTCAAGGGAGATAAACTAAAGAGTTTAATTCCACTTTCCGACTCTTTTATTTTCTTTCGAGTTTCTTTGTTTTGTTTTCTATTGCAAAACTATTATCACACCAATTTTATGGTAACTAAATTTACATACATGTACTGGAATTATATTATGATAATGGGGTATATTATTGAAATCTATCCTTATCTCTCTTTTTATACTATAAAATAAAACATCGTACGAGATGTGTTAAATTATCACATTCAAGAAAGCCAATTTTTCAATTTTCATTACCATATTATAGACTAGTAATGAATACACTCTAATGGTTGAAATATATCATCAAATTATTATTTTATATAATGTGATTTTTTTAAATCCTTATACACTCGTTATAAAAAATAATAATACAAAAAATGTATTGTTGGAAAACCATCCTAATTAATAAACGCATTTACCATTAAACTTTTATCTAATAATTCATCCTCATTGTATACAAAAAATTCATTAAAAGTTTAGTTATATCTTTTTAATGTAACTAATAATATATAAAATGTTTTTTTGATGTTTTACCACGTTTCAAATGAGCCTACATTAATGAATACAAGTTAACCGTTCAAAAATGTATTGATAATTATTACACCCGAACAATTAATTTAAGTTATATAACTCATCAAACAGTCCACAAAGAACTTAACAAAACCATAATGAATAATATTATTTTATTAAAGGATATGAAATGTTATTTAGTAAATCTGATGTGATTATAATATACTTCAATGTGAAGAAATCATTCGGACACAAGGTATGGAGAAATTCACAAACCCAACTCTCATTCATTGTTATTTTCCCTCCCCAGAAAATATTTAGTATGGGTATACCATAAAAATAATTTATTAATAATTATCCTACTATTTCTCAGATATAAATTTTCTTTAATTTATTTTATAAAAAATACAATTTTTTCCAGGAGAAATATTCATTCAATTAATCACATCCTTTTTAATTCTCAAAAATCGTTTCACTCTTCAATAAATGGAAATGGTTCTATGTCATGAATGATATTCCATAAATACTTTGGGAAAAAAATTTATGAATTTATGATTTATGATGTGAACCCCATTTCATTACATGGGTTATTTTATGTTTATGATTGACATATTTTCCTTGTGGCGTTCCTGATAATGTAAATTTTATGACATGACTGGTGTACCCAAAATTAGATAATGCAATATTAATGTTTTAATGTAACAGTTGTGCTATGTATTAAAAAGAACTGAAATACATTAAGTAAAGTGATGATTCTCATTAGTTAATGTTGAATAATTCATGTACATTATGTCAGCATTCTTCACAACTACGTGCGGTAGTTGACCACCAAGACAAGATGATTCATTTTTATGAATTTCCACATTCCATTTCTTTTATTAATTATTAATATAATTATTAAGAACGTATGCCTATGTTATGACAACAATGATTATCATCAACGATGTTTTATTATATCATGTTATTATCTATACTCTTACTTGGATTCTAGCTCACCCATTTTGATGTATATATTTAGGTGACTAAATGTACAGAAAATTACACAACGGCCGATAAGAAACTAGAGATGATGGAATTGAATGAATTTTTATGCTTGATGTTGTATATTTTTTGTATATTCCTAGTTTTCCAAAGACAATATAGATTTAGATCTGAATTTTTTAATGTTGATTTTATCATTAAAAATATTTAAAATTATTGTATGAAAAGTCATGGTCAATATAGTTGTTATCAGAAGAAAGGATTTCTTAATTTGATAATTAGATTTATTGATGCTTGGAGAAAACGTCTTGTATGATGATAAGTAATAATATTCACACAATATATTCTTCTAATCATATGGATCCCATAATATATTATATTATTTTTAATTTAAAAAATGAATAAGTAATTTATTCTTGAATAATTTACTTATGTTCTAACAATTTCAACATTAGAAAATAGTGTGAAATAGGAGAATCTAATCCAACAACCAGTGTGAGGGCCAATGAAATGATTTCCAGAATGGTATCCCCAATTCTTTAGGAGGTGGATTTAAAAACATCATACTGATGATTTCCAAGTTTTATAAGGCAATGAATAACATCCTGAATAATGTATAATATCCTCCCTCACCAAAGACGGTGTAACTAGCCATCGAGTATTTTTTGAAGAAATGACCAATGATGATTAGGGGATCTTTTGATCAAATAGTTACAGTGCATCATTTTAACTCCATTTTGAATATAATTTCTATGCTTCAATGTTATATGATGGAGAAGGTGATACTATCTATTTATCATATAGATGGAGAGGTCAATCAATAGTGGGATTTAATTAAAAACTGCAAGACATGAGATGAAATTGAGTTGATGGAATTGGAAGACATAAAGATCATGTTTGTTATCAAATATTTCCCAAGACATATTCATACCAATTGTAGAGAGAATTTATAGGGCTCAAGAAAAATGAAGTATATTTTTTCATTGCTTACAATTTTAATTTCACAAGGCTTCAAGGTAATCTTTGGTGATTTATCAATAATGATAGAGAAATTTTTATATTCTTTAGTGGGTTAAAAAAACACCTTCAAATAGTCTTGAAATTCGATACTTGTAGTGTTATGAATAAATTATTCAATGTTCTCCCAATGTAGAAATTAATTTTGGAGAATAGTCCCATGGATATGGTGATATGAAGATGAAGATGGAGTTTAAAGATGGAGTATCAAATGATAAAGGAGTGAAGAAAACTCAACCACCAACAAAGAAATTATATCTGGAGAATCATTATGAGAATTGCCTAAAGGGATGGGGGGATGTTTTAAGTGTCATATAAAAGGACACCAAGCATCTGAATGTCAAAAATACATGATATGGACACAGAATGTGGTGGAATAAGGAAATGAACCCCCACGATCCAATGAATAATACAATACAGAGAAAGGGGTCTACGAAAGACAGAGCATTAAACCTCAAGCCCTCGAGTGTAACTAGAATTAGTAGCCACCAAATTTAAAGAAACACTGTGATATTGATTCCATCACTACTATAGAACATGGGAAAGAAAATTAAGTTAAAAAAGATAGATTTCTTATTTACAAAATATTGGAAAATCTATTATTTCATTCTGGTTCAACAAATTGATATATATCATGAAAGATTGCTACAACTATGGATTTGAATCCCATAAACCTTGAAGTAATGATATACATAAGAGTACAAATTGGTGCAATCATTGCAACCCATGTGTAGTAATTTTCTCTTATTGGCATATGTGGGAATAGTCTTCCAGTGAATATCATGCTACATCCCTTGGTGGAATTTGACGTTATAATGAAAATGTATTGGCTCTTATTATATTGAAAAAATATCAACTGTTGGGAAAAGGGAATATTGTTTCATATTTTGAACCATTCCATACTTCTATTAAATTTCAAGGAAGATCAGAAATATACTTTGAAAAAATATTCCAACAATGTCGATATTGACTCCCTATGAAGAGGCAGACCACGCTCAAATGGTCAAGTCAATGGAATGTAGAATCCTAGCATAAATGCCTAGCATGAAGGAATAGAATGATGTATTTTCCAAAAATTTACCAGGAATAACTCAATATTGTGAGGTATACGTCACTATATAACTCATACCCATAGAAAATCTTATCTTATTGAGTCCCTATATGAAGAATCTTACCGAACCCGGGGAGTTAATGATGTATCTACAATAGATGTTTAACAAAGTGTTTATACTCCTTAGTGAATCATCTTGGGGTGCACTAGTTCACTTTTTGAAGAAGAAATATAGTTCAATATGACTATTTATTTATTATTGGGACCTCAACAAGATCTTTATAAAGAAAAAATATCCTCTCCCAATGATTGAAAACTTGTTCGATCAACTATGAGGAGCTCAGTACTTCTCAATGATCGATATTCATTCTAGATATCATTAGCTAATGGTTAATGGGGAAATTATTTAGAGGAATTCCTTATATACAATTTATGGAAACTATGAGTTTCTGGTGAATCCCTTCAGACATACTAATGCCCCTAAAATTTTCATCTAATTGATGAATAAAGTCTTTAGCCATTACCTCGAAAAATTTATGTTTGTGTTTATCAATGATATTCACAACCACTTCAAGAGAAATGAGGAACATTAAGAACATTTAAAACATGTGTTGGAAACATTGAGAAATGATATGTTATACTCCATGTTAAGAAAATGTATCTTTTGGATGAAGAGTGTCACATTCATGGGAAATGTGATCAAAAGTGAGGGAATTTTGATGAACCCTTCAAAAAAAGACGATTGAGGAATGTCCCAGACACTATAGTATCATAGAAACCCCTAGTTTTCATAGATTAACAATATAATAGTGACATTTTGTGAAAAATATATCACGATTCTTAATACCACTTATGTAGTTAATAATGAATGGTGTGAAGTATGTATGGATTCAAGAACGTGAGGGAAGCTTCACGGAGCTAAAGATAATGCTAATCACTACACCAGTACTCACATTATTGAAGAGTGGAGAATGTTTTTTGATATAATGTTATTCTTAAAATAATTTATTAGGATGTGTACTAATGAAATATGATATTGTGTTAGGATATTCCTCATGTTAGTTGAAGATCCATGAGAAAAACTACTTGATGCATGATCTAGAGCTAGAAGATATGTTCTTTTCCTTAAAAATATGGTCGGAAAACCTCTATTGTGAGTCATGAGAAATATATATAAATGAAAAGATTATGTATTATAAATTCACAAAAATGGAGCTCAACATGCATCAAAGTAGATTATTAATGCTAATTAGTGATTATAATTTCTTTATTCACTATACTCTAAGAAAGTCAAACAATGTAGCGAATTCTCTATGTAGAAAAGGGCCTACTACTATATCTATATTGTGGACTGAAAAAGACCCTATCATCATGGATATTAAATGTATGGATTTGGAAATCATAATTAAAGGGACAACATCATACCATTACAAAATGACATCAATACAATATATCCAATAGAATATTGAGGATACACAAAGGGATGATATAGAGCTATAAAAGATGGCGAATGATGTAATGGAAGAGAATATACTAGTGTTCCATATAAATGATGATGGTGTGACTAGGTTTGGATTGTAGTTTTTGGTTCCTTCAGGGCTTGGGATAAAGAATGATCTATTTGACCATGCATATAGCACTTCTTTCCCTATCCATCCTGGTAGCCCTATGATTTATTGTGATCAATGATATCACATCTGGTGGGGGATATGAATAAGGATATTTCTAAATATATCTTATGTTACATGATATTTTATCAAGTTGATGATGAGAAAAATAATTATAAAGGGTTGATGAATCCACTGCCTATAGCCATGTGGAAATGAGATAATGGCAGTATGGACTTTGTCACGGGTTTCCTGAAGATTCCCAATGGAAATAATTTCATATGGGTTGTGGTTGAAAAACTCACAAAGACTACCCATATTATCACAATTCGAGATAATATTTTGTTTAAACAACAAGTAATGATATATTTAATGGATGGGGTGAGATTTCATGGGGTTACACTCTCATTATCCTCTGATTGTTTTCCATGTTTCACATCCAAATTCAGGATGAGTCTCCAATATGATTTGAGTACTGAATTAAATTTTATATTTTTTTCTCATCCCAAATTAATGGAAATATGAATGGAATATTCATACAGTTGATGATATTATAAGAGCCATCACATTAGAATTAAATGGTTTATAGGATCATTATCTCTCATTTTTTAGTTTTCATATAACCAGAACTTCAACTCAAGTATTTAGATGGCTCCAAATGAAGAACTATAAATAATGTGTTGTATAAATCCAACCTATTGGGATAAAGTGTAAGAATGAAATCTACTTGGATATGATACTATGAAAGAGATGAAAGAGATGGTTAAATTCTTCTATACACATATCAAAGCTGATTAGAGTTAGGAAAAGATATATGTTGTCATAACACCCCAATATTTCATAGTGTGTTACTTCTTCAAAATAATTCAATAACATGCACTACCCACAACACCGAGTTCAAGCGCACCATGACTTACCAAACAAGCCATTCAAAAGAGGTTATGAATAGTATTAACTAAATATTGAACTTTATATAATCCTTATAATTTTATAATCCATATTATGAGTTTCTTAGACATAATGTAAGAACAAATTCATTTTTTCAGATAAAAGAATATTTTTCAAAAATGCAGTTTTACCAACAATAAATAGTGATCCCTTTTTAAATATAATATTTTATACTTTTATATATTCAATTTTACAAAATAATTTTGTTTTTTAGAATGGGGACATCAAAAATATACAATGAAACACCCCATGATTCCATGGTACATTTCTCTTTGAATAATGCAATAGCTTGCATTGTACGCAACTTCGAGATTCTAACACACCACGACCAATCAATGTAGCCGTTATGAATAGAAATACCCACATTTTGAAATTTTATAAGTTTTATATCTCAAAAAAAAACTTCATTATTGGATTCATAATATTTAAATTAGCCTAGGGTGAAATTTTGGTACTTTTCAGATAATTTTTATATTTTGATGAATAGTGAAAATTAATAAATATTAGTTAAAAACAACTTTTTTAATCAAAATAATTAATAGTGATAAATTATGAATTTGAGTGGTTTTAAAGTATATTTATAATATATTTTTACCATTTAATTAAATGTTGGTCATTGGACATATTTTCACAATTAAACCGGACATGAACAAGTGTCAATCTTTTGATAGTTATTATCTCATAAAAACACGCTTTTTGTTTTAACAACGGGAATTAAATATAAATTAATTTCTGCCAAATGTATGTTATGAATTTGGAAAAATGGATTCCATATTTGGAATCAGGATTTCCAAATTTTTTAAATAGGTAACTTTTATTTTTAGACATTTTGAATAATTACTTCGGTAAATATTTTATTTACCATGGTTAAAAGGTTAATTCGGTAAATAAGGGTAAAAAATAATATTATAATAAAAATAAATTAACATAAAACGTGTCCTAACCATATTTTTTGATACATTTCAGACCATGGGCATCTTTGAGTCGATTTTAGGGACCCCATGGAGCCACTTGTAGCTGATAGGGACACTTTATTTTAACTATGTTAAAGTAAATACAAAAATGACATAAGCTTATATCTTTTAGAAAAACAATTTTTACATAGGGTTATATGGGTTATATTTTAGATTATAAAAATTAATTAGAAATTTAAAAATATTTCCTACATAATGATATTTTATATATAATTTTTAGACATTGAAAAAGTAAAAATAGATTTGACACAATAATGATGCAGTATTTTCCTTATTAATGAATGAATAAAATATTTGGTATTATAAATGTTAAAATAAATATAATTTGAATGTTTTGATGACATACACGAATTTTATTGGTTATATGACATGTTATGATTTCTTATATGATTTTTTTTCGAATTAATAATGTGTTTAAGATTAAAAAAATCATTTATTGAGTAGTGTCAAAATTGACAAAAATTATTTTTTAAAACAAATATTATATTATTAATTTATATTCTATTGTTAAAAACCTATTTTTTGAATAAAAGAATTCTATCATTATTGGTGTATCATTAATTGACCACATGGGGGTCTCTTGGATGTATATAGTACGTTTATTAACTATATATTATAAAAATACAATGTGACATGGTAAGTGTTAAACAAATTAACCAAGAGTTAAAACTAAAAGATAAGATTAATATAATGACACAAACCTGTCTAAATTATATTGGTTGAGTGTTTTTAGACCCATTCTCAGCTTAACCTTTAAATAATCCAGTTTGTAGCCATCAGAAACTGAATATGAAGTTATTATAAAATAATATTTCTAGATTTTCCTAAGGTCCCCCTCCACCCCCTTATTAAAGGACACCACTTCTAGCAAATTCGTCACACCTTCAAAGACTTTTGGTTCGGCCAACCCTTGCCCAAATACTCTCTCAACTTCCCTCACATCATCCTAAAGGCTGTATATTGATCATAAATCCATCTATTAAGCTCTTTTTATCAAATCAAACTGAAGAACCCGAAGAAGAGGCAACGTCTTCACCACCCTCTTTAAAGTTCCTTTCTTCTTCAACTTCTTCTTTCCTTGTTATTTCCATTATAAAATAATAACTCCAGTATCTTATATATAAATTTATTTTATTATAATTAAGGAACAATCAAATTCATTATTCTATCCATCCCTTGAATGACAAGTCACCATACGTGCATACGTACGACCAACCGTCTCCACGTTGTGGTGTAATTGTTATTCAATATATTATTATTTAGATGGTTATAATAATGATGTATAATTCATGTAAATAATAAATATAACATGATAATTATTCTTTATATATGATATACCTTCCAATTATATATTATTTTAATATCAAAATAATTATATTTTCGCTCGTGCGTACGTACAGATTACCGTCTCCACGACGCGATGGGATTCATTTTCAAGTTCACCATTCATTGACGATTATAAAAATATATATTACATATAAGTATGTTATATATGACATAATAATGATACCAGAGAACTATATATTTATATATATAAGTATTTATGTACTTACATATATCTTATTAACTTACATCCGTTCAATACTATATGAAAATAGAAACAACGTTTATGCGTACGTACGAACTATCGTCTCCATAAACGTTGTTTTCCATTTCATATATATGTCTATTATACATATTTATATTATAAATATATATGATATATTTATCATTTTTTATATTCTTTAACTATTTAAATCGTGATCTATGTGATACAATCAAGAGAAACAAGTTAAAACACGTACGATAAAGAAAGTGATTATTACCCGAAATATTAATTTAACATGGAAATTATTTTTAAATGGTTAGTACAAAGGTGTAAATGAATCATGTGTGCTATCATAAATATTAATAGGGATATGGTATAATTTAATAACATTCTATGATATTCATATAGGAGGTTAAACGTACCCTCTACTAAAGGAAAGTGCAAGGTAAGGGTTTTTCATCTCACTCCTTATTCCCGTGAGATTCATGCCATATTGCCACTATTATATTTTGTGTGGTGTATGTAATGACCATAATTTTATTCTTTGTGTAATAGAGTTTAATTTATGTCTATTTACATATTCATTGTATGATACATATTCAATGGGTTCTATGTTTCGTATGTTACCAAATTGGTAAGGGTTAATTCCTCAATCTATTTATTATCCGAGATTGTTTATGTGTAAGTATTTACTGGGACATTTTTCTCATCCATGTCCATTTTTCATATAAATTATTTCAAAATGAATATTTTAAGGATTTTTAAAGGTATTTTTTATCAAGATCATAATTTCAAATGTTTTGAAGATTTATCTTTCAAAATCTTTTTAATTAATGTCCATGTTATCAAAATGATTTTAAGGATTTATTTATATGGACATGAATGTTTTGACAGTAGTTTAATATGGTGATGTATATTTTACAAAATTCAGAACATATAAGTTGCATTAATTAATTTAATAATTAATTCCCACTGTCAAAAAAAATAGCGTGTTTTTATGAAACACAATGTATCAAAAGATTGACACTAGTTTAAGTTTGATTTCAAAGTGAAATTAATTCAAACAACCACTATTGGATTAAATGGTAAAAATATATTCTAATTTCACTTTAAACCCAATTCAAAAGTTAATCTAATCATATAAATAAATTTTTCTAAAAGAGTTTTTGAATTAAAATACAACATTTTTCCCTATTCATTAAAAATTGAACTTTTTGGGAAAAATACCAAAAATTTACGCAAAGTAAACTTTGAGGTCCAGATTCTAAAGAAGAATTTTATATTGTCAAATATAACACATAAAATTGTCAAAAAGTGGATTTAAAAGAGGTTATCCATCAAAAGGAGGTTAATCGACCTTTTAAAGAATATTAGAATGTTTACGCTTAAAATTGGATTCATTTGAATTTTTTAATCCTCTGACATTTATTGTAAAAAGTAAAAATATTTGACAAACATATATAATCATTTTGTAGTTAGTTCAGTTCATTCCCGCCATTACAAGAGCTAGGCGTTAACTACTATTTAAAATAATATTATTTTATTATTAGAGTGCAACGTAAGATTCCCAAGAAACTCATTGTTGTGTGTTGGGTACTCCATCGAGCATAGTATCCCATTTATAGTAATATTAATATTTTATTCACAAATATGGATAAATATAAAAATGGCGTATTCTTTATTTAGCTGGGGTGGTACATGAACAACTAGTGATAAATCATTTTTTCAAATGTTTCATCCCAGTACACTAATACTAGTGTCCCATGTCTCGATACATATTCCTGATGCATAGATGAACTTCCCATTGAGAGGCTTGTGAAACTTTCATTTACTCCTCTCTCATATCTATAGGGACCCAGACACATCCATAGATATATATATGATTTATTTTTTTCCTATAGAATAATTTCGAGGTGAGTTATCTACAGATATACTCTCATCGAGAACCAAGACTTAAGGATCTTAAAATTTTCCACCCCATACATTATGATAGATCGAGTAGGTAATAGTCAGGAATGAGAGGTAAGGGTACTTGTGACTATCATGAAACTCTAGGTTCATCATATAGTATAATTTTACTAAATTCCATTCATAACATTCTTTTTCTATGGCTTGTGCATGATTTTTCCAACTCACTGCATCTGCAACCACATTACCCTTGACAAGTGTATATAAAGGCTCAAAATCAATGTATTATAGATATTCGACCCATCACCAAATTATGAGATTATCCTCCTACTGTGAAATTATCTATTAGAGGCTCTTGTGGTATTTTAACACCACAAAGAACTCACTAGATAGATAGTGTCCCCAGCATCATATGTCATGGAAAATTGATGCCAGATCGAGGTCATGGGTCTAGTAGTTTCTTTCATGAGGCCTCAACATGCATGATCCATGTGCAAAACATGTTTCATCATGTATCTGCATTACACCTAGGATGATGAACGATACATCATAGAAAACGGTATATCTAAATCTTGGCCTTGTAAGATTGAAAATAGGAATCCATACAAGACTCCCATTCATCTCTAGAAATGTTTTTCTATGCTCTTCTGACCACACAAACAGAACACCCTTCCTTGTAAAACCAGTATGTGGTGATGAAAGATGTGATATTTCTTATAAGAAATAACTATAAAAAACATTCATCCCTAAGAAACACATTATATCATACAAGTTCTTGGGATTCACTAAGGAAACTACATCACTATTATTTTCTCTATATATAAATATGCTTGATTTTGAAAAAATGTGACCAAATATTAGAACATTGTCAATCAAGATGTGGCACCTAGAAATCATGGAATTAAGATGATGATCTATTAGTGTACTCGTGATGATATACAGATAATTGGTATAGTCTCTATAGTTGTGAGAATACACTAATATGTCATATAAAAAGTGCAGGAAAAATGAATTGGGGTAGAACACCCGATTCAGCAGATCTGGTAAAATTTTTGGTGTGTTCACATGACCAACTGGTTTAACAAGGTGCTCATACATAACATAGCCGCTAAAAAAATATGTATGAGGTGTGTCTATTGGTTTTACTCATACATGATGATATCCTAATATCAAGTCTATCATAGAGAATACCATAGCTCCTCGGAACAGGAAGAATTGATCAAATATTGGATGAAGGTGATATTTTTTTGTTACCATAAGTTGGTTTAACATTCTATAATCCATGCATTGGTGTAAGGTTCCATCCACCTTCATGGAAAAAGCATGGGGGAACACTAAGAGGATGTATTGGGCCATATATAACCATTTTCCTCTATATCCTTTAACTGCTTCTTATATTCCTGAAGCACTATGGGTACTATTATATACTGAGGAATGAAAACTAGTGATGATCCCAAAAGTATATAAATTGGAAACAATACTCCTCACTCAAGAAGTAGCCCAAAATCTTTTTTGGTAATGATATCCATGAAATGATCCACCACTATAGGGACATAATCTTTTCGTAAACCATGATGTTACATGAATTTTTTTTTCAAATCTAGGTAGTCACTCAACCATTCCTATGATGGTATGGTCTCACTCAACCAGTTTGGACATCACAAAATTTATATAGATAACAACTTTCATATGGTGATGTAAACGATGCCCAACGGTGATTATAGAATACAAAATAATTATACTAAAACAAGAAATCCATCTTGATAATGTCATAAAATACAATAATCTCGAGAATAATGTGGTTATATGGGAAAGGGTAACTCCCAACCTCAAGGGGACCATCCCAACACAATCATATACCCTATGTCCATACCCCTAATAGAAGATATTTGGAAATTTCAACATAATGATATTGTATCTCCTTTCTGAGACATCAAAAGATAGATATGGAGATAAAAGAGGTTGAAGCATTTGAATAAAATAATAATGAAAAAATGGTAAATTCAACAAGAATAATACCTTGTACTGTAGATGGTCACATAGATTGATCCTCGTGTAAAGGCAATAGTGTATTCGACAAACATGATCCATGACAATATGTAACATATGGAAAACCACGATCATAACTCTTGTGTTTCCACTACTAGTGATAATGGATCTACCTTCCACCTCAACGACCACCTCCTTCTCCATACCTGTCAGTGACATTTCAACTCCCTTCCTGATATGGGGGAAAATAACACACTCCAGGATGTGGAGTTGGTGCATATACTTTCCCACTTGAAACTGGTGTAACGGTCCTATTGAAATGTTGATGATGCACCACATGGAATTAATCTTGGAAATCTAGAGGGTATATACCAAATTGGGAATCCAAATACCCATATATTCCACAATAACTACAAACCATAGATTTATCGAAATGGTTACTCTATTTGTCAAATTAATAATGTGAGTCATAGAGAGAACATTTCTTTCCACTGAAGGAACTACTATTGTGACATGACACTAATTATTCAAACCTTGTACTATTTTGACCACTTAGGTTAAGCAATGTGATAGGTGGAGAATTTACTATTTCAAAAATGGTAGGCATGTGATAGACATTCGCCAATATATGGATGGAATACTACAACCTATCCTCGAAATATTGATCACATGAAAGCTCACCACCTTCTAGATGTAGTGGAATGTGCTACAACTCCCAAAATCATGATAAATATTTCATGATAGACATATAAAACTTATCAATATGTTTGAACTCTCTGGATCTATGATCTCTCAACATCAGTGGAAAGAACTGATCAGAGAAGGAAGTCTGGAAATTAATCCATAATGGTCCATAATGACAACCTGCATCGGTAACCACAACCCACTAACTCTTTGCTGAATTGTGAAGCATGAATGTATAAAGTATGAATATCTACTCTGGAGAAGCATACAATGTTCAATGATCGATATTGTGACCTCTTTCCAAGAATCAATATCACATGGATGGACATTCCCCTAAAATGTTTGAGGATCTATTGTTGGAACTCATGAGTCAGATTAGACAACCCAAGTGAAAGCCAATGGGAATACATCAGACATAAGAAAATATCAGGAAATGGGCCCCAATTTTAAGATTAGGTACAAAAAACTCGGCCTAGAATGTCACTAATGGGGGTAAGAGAAGCATATTGTGTCCCACCAAGTCTGGTTCATGGTCATCACAACCTTCATGGTGTTTTATATAAGGACGTTGCGGTAGAAATAGTCTACTATTATCTAGAAAACAACTTAAAATAGTCTTTAAGTAGATAAATAACATCATTTATGGGGGATAAACATGTAAGGATCACTATCCAAGGTATAATACCCCAACTACACACTTATATGGTTAGGTAGTGGATAGTTCTCAAGTGTATGTTTCATTTCATCATACATTTAGTTACAATCTTCGATCCTTTAACATTAAAAAAATTGTATGGAATGATAATGAAATTAATCCATTCATATTATAAGTCATGTTTCACATTATAATGGGTATCCATTCCTATTGAGTTTGTGGTCACAGACATCATCAATGAAAACGAAATCCATTTATTTATATCATAAATTATCGACTATGTAAATTACACATCCCACCCAATGAGGGTAGATACACCTCATTAATTGAGAATGGAAATCACCCAATCGTAAACAATAACAATTCAGGTATATGATAACTATAAAAACATCCCACAAAAATTTTATGAATATCATGAAATGAAAATAAGTTGAATGCACCAATATGGCTTGGCGAGATACAATACATGTTAATTTTAGGTTCTTATAGTTCTGCATGTAACAATTCTCATTGCCTTCATATCATTGGGAAATGTGGATAGAAAACCCACAAACATAGAAATAATCATGAAAAACACACAACAATTTCATCATCCAATGGTGAAATAATGTCAACTCTATTAGGAAAGATAGTACACATTGGTAGTTTTATAAACACTAATTTTACCCTAAAAATTGGTTTTTTCTGCCCAATCATGATTAGGACCAAGTACCAAATATTCATAATATCAAATCTATTATCTCCAAATAGAAATGTATGAAAAGATCATACTCTAATACTTCATTTTGATTCCTTGGACCTGCATGCCACTTAATTGGTCACCTGAGTCTGGTGGGCCACATGTCCACAGTCACATCTCCCCAAACAACAGAGGTTTTCGAGTAGCATTTAGGGACTAGGGTGTTTATATGGAATGACTATTCCCTCACTACCAGTGTTTAGAGTGGTGGATAAATATAAAAAGTGTTAATGATGGGATTTTTTATAAGAAAATAGAAGGGAGTTCAAAAAATAGAGACAAAAATAACAATAACTTTTATAACTGGAATAACATACAAAAATTGATTATGATATGCTGTGTATCTAGAAAAAAGGAATCTAGGGATACAAGACAGAAGGAACAACATTTTTCACAAAAGTATAAAAGAATCAAGAGACTATCTTAAGAATCTTGAGCTCTATATCGGTCATCTTATATCAAGCTCCATCATAATAGCATGTAATCAAGGGTTTGAATAAGTATTCTTCCAATTATCCACGTAGTAATTCATGTAATCTACTTCAGGTACCAAACTGTGGTCGGATGGTGTGTGAAATAAATCTTCGTGGGCCACCACCAATGGTTTTTAAGACATCTTGCTCGTGTAATGGAGTATAAAATTGTGAAAGCATGCCAAAATAATGTAAATATGTACAGTGTAACTAAATACGCAAGTACCTACATCATCCCTAATTTGGTGTCTTAACTTGTAGTCCATTCATTATTTGATTGTTACCGGTTTATAATATGTCACATGATTATGATTTTTTATGGTTCAATGTTATATTGAGGTAGCATATAATAATATTTAAAAATGAAGTTATAATGTAATAACCATGTAAATGTTGACCTCAATTGTCAACAACTAAATAATAAATATAAACAACTGAGAGGTAACAATGTAATCCAAGTATCATAGTCCAAGGAATTCCACAATGAGATGCCTACTTAGTCCAATGAGTTCATCCAATTTAAAATAAGGCTATGCAATGGCTAGGCCTGACATGCTTTAACCATGGCACGTACTTGTCATGGATTGATACAAGGAGTGTATCGATGGAGTAATTTAATGTTATTTGATGGATCCTATGGTTTCATAACTCAAATCCAATAATATAAAAGGTTCTATATTTAGGGGATCTCGACCAATTCATATCATATCTTTGAATTGAAATGGGGTTCCCGAGTGGTTAAGGAATTCCATGATAAGAATCCAAGTCAAGATGAAGCCAAGACACTCTTATTTAATTATGTATTCATGTAATCATTCATTTGGTTCAATCTTAGATATTCATAATATTGTTAATTTCATTTTACATGAAACATTTCTAATCATATCCTAACTAATCAATAATCTTATAGTTTTAGGTACTTCCTTTCATTAGTATGATAAGGCCTAGTAGCATGAAATCTCTATTAATCCCATTTATAAAATATTCCATAATTATGTTTCACTATGCTACGTTTGTTAAGTTCGTAATTTCTACTATAGACACGCAACCTATAAATCATTCACATTTAATCCAGTAATGCTATATACATAGTATACATTCTAATTTTTCTTTCAAATTTAATATTCAATTTGAAGAACAAACTATAGTCAGGTCAAGTGGTGAGGAGACATGGTAATTTCCATTATGAAATTCACAACATAAATATATCCATTTAATGTATAACATATTAACCATATATTGGTCAAGCCATGTCACACCCAAACGGTGGCTCATACAATTCATGTACTAAAACACCAATAATTCAACAACATCCTACTTGGTATTGTTGATGTTTGGGGTCTAACTAGAAAAATTAATCACATATATAGAAAAATCATATCCATATTATTCTAATGATTATAAATATGGAATACGAATTTCATAGATGACACTCGATTGAATATGTGTGCCCAACACAATAATTCTAAAATCAATGAACTTTAGGGATGAGTTGTAGACCACACACCTTAGTGTTGTATGATTATTCTCCACCGATATCAGCATCTAATTCCACTTAGAATGGATTAGGTCTAATAAAATGGAAATAACACTCACACATATATATCTTGTCCCCGAGAATGATAGGATAATAATTGAAAAATGGACTCAGGTACTTACCATTATGCATCCAACGAAACAAACAAATGCTCGATCATATCCCAAATGATAGATATTTTATAATCCCAAGATTAGTCTGTCAAAGAGGTCCAAAAGGGATGAATGATCTACCAATACCAGATAAACATGGTTTCGGTGGAAGGAGGAGGCATCATTGGATCATTAAGTGAAATTCGAAAATTGACCCCTAAATTATGTGGTGCATTGTTTGGCTACATAGTTTTCCAAACCATTCACAAACAATGCAAGTGTACATAAGAAAAAAATTGCATCTACAAGGTTAGGATTCACGACCATGGGCCAACCGAGTGATTTATTTCTACCAAAAATAGATCATCCTCACATTTTTGAAAACCCTACGCCAATTGTGAGAGATGACCATTTTTCACATAAAAATTGTTTCTAGGCTTTAAAGATTCCCAAACACCCTTGGTACTATTAAAAACTCATAAGGAATATATATTAGTCCCAAAATATAGAATTAGACTGAGATTAATGGTTCTATTACTGAGTGGAATACTGGGATCTTACAGAGTATAAAGGCATTGATTTTTTTATCATTGAAAATTTCTATCCAGTTTCGATTCTATTGGCAATGTCCAGTATGATTATGATAGTTGATCATGCTGGAATGAATTTTGAAAAATATGAAATCTATTTTTCTATGTATGTGAATTTTGAAACTGAGATAGTTTCAAATGTGATGATAATGGATCAACGGTTTGAGTTGGTTCATTGATCATGTATTCGTTCTAATTTTTTCCTTCCAAATATGCATCATATGATATTGTGATGGTTAGAAACCCGATTGTCAAAATGTCCTGGACGTAAAGTCATGTTTTTTGTAGTTCATTTTTCTCCATTTTCTTGTGTGATTTCTTTTATGGGAATGATATGACATTATGATTCATGTGGTGTTTATCATCATAACAGTTAATCTAGACCACATGTAATTCCACGATGATGAACATTAACTCGTTACCAATTAATCTTTCCATGGAATTCAGTTAGGTTATTAACAAACAAAACCAATGCATGTGGTTCCAACAAATTCTTAGGTCACATGTAGATGTTATTGTAACATCCCAGGTAAATAATGAATATGAAATTTTCATGTATATTAATATTTGTGAATAAAATTTCAATATTACTTAAAAGGGGATGTTATGTTCGATGGCATACCCAATACGCAACAATGGGTTTCTTTGAAATCATATGTTGCACGCTAATAATAAAATAATATTATTGTAAATGGTAGTAAACTCAAAGTCAATTTAATGGAGGGAATGAACAGAACTAACTATAATGTGATTATATATGCCTGTCAAATATTTTTCCAATAAATGTTAGAGGATTAAAATGAGAATGAATCCAATTTTAAGCGTAAATATTCTTATATTCTTTAAAAGGTCAATTAATCGCCTTTTGATTGAAAACCCTTTTTAAATACAGTTTTTGAAAATTTTATATGTTATATTGAACCAATTATATCCTTGTTTATAATCATGACATCAAAATTTACTTTTTGTATGTTTTTGTCATTTTTTTTGATATAGTTCATTTTTAATGAATAAGTGAAAAATGTTGTATTTTAATTCAAACCCTCTTTTTAATCTAATTTATTTATATTATTAGATCATATTTTGAAATGGTTTTAATGTTCAATTAGAATATATTGTTACCATTTAATCCAATGGTGGTCATTGAAATTAATTCCACTTTGAAATTGGACTTAAACTAGTGTCAATATTTTAATAGATTTTGTTTCTTAAAAACACGCTATTTGTTTTGACAGTTGGAATTAATTATTAAATTAATTAATGCAACTTATATGTTAATAATTTTGTAAAATAGACATCAATTTTTAATTCGGAATATCAAATATATCTTACGTTGAATTTTTGTTATTTTTCTGAAAAACATCAATTTTTGATGAATAGTGAAACCACTAAGTGGTAGTTAAAAAACTGATTTTTCGTTTAAATGGAACTTTACCATCTTTCTGATTTTAATTTCAAAAATCTTACATACATGGTTTTCATTAGGATTTAAAATTTGGTTCAATGAGATTAAAATAATTTTTTGGTGAATAGTAACTTTTAAGTTTTATTAATCACGATTAAAGGTAATTAGTGTAATTTAAGGTAAAGATAATGTTATAATAATATGAAATGACTTTGACACATGTCCTACTCTTATTGGAGGAGTCACGGCCGGCCAAGAAAATCCATGGTTCAACTTCGGGACCCCATAGATCCACTTTGGTAGGAAAATGACACTAATAACTTTTTATTAAATGTTAAAATAAAAATGTCAAAAACATGTTTTGTTTTACTAAAACAATTTTTACATGGGGTTATAAAAGTCATATTTTTTACTATAAATATTCATTAGAATGATAAAAATATTTCCTACATCATGATAGTTTTTTTTTATAATTTATAGACATTATATAAATAAATTTATTTATGACACAATGATTATGTAGTGATTACCTCATTAATTAACGATTTAAATAAAATTAGAAGATAAGGTAAAATATAAGGCTTACATCAGTCAAAACCTATAAGATGGGTGGATTTAGAACCCTTATCACCTTAACCTCGAAATATATAATTTTGGGACCTTTAATATCCGAAAATCGTTTTATAATAATGTATCATCTCAATACATTCCAAGAGTGCCACTACTCCCTCTTATAAACGACCCCCACATCTACCCCCTTACCCACAACTCTGAATCCTTCGGACCGACCAAAATCTGTTCATATTATCTCTCAGCATCCCTTTATACATCCTAGGAACCTTACATTATCCAGATAGATCTTTAAGGTACCCTTTTGGTTCAAACCAAGAGGAGTTACCCGATTTAATGTTAATGTACTCTCTTGTGTTCTTTTGTTTTATTTTGCTTCTCCAACCACCTAAACACTTTTTATTCATTTATTTTATAAAACACTAGTATTTTCAATATAACATGATGTTTTTGTGAAATTTATTAGAGCTAAACTTACACACACCTACCTCTAAGGGTTAAATAACATTATGTTTCTGTGGATGGTGAATTTCTGCCCCACGAAATGATGATTGATCAATATTTTTCTAACACCTTTCATGGTGGCCATAAAGATGTAAAAATATTTATATATGATATATATTATTTTTATGTTTTCCATATGCTTCTGTATTTTTCATTTGTGGAATTTCTTTATTGTTTCCATTATGCGTAAACGCGATATCTTCATTTTAGGAAGTGTGGACTACCACCCCCTCAATGTGATTTGATTCGTTAATTCCATATGTGGGACATATAAAGGATGGATTTAATTATATTATATATGATATTATACTGGAATTATAATATAAATTTATATAATTATGATTTCATTCCATTAAATACTAAATAGAATTGAAAGTAGTGTTCATGCGTACGTACGACTTACCGTATCCATGAACGGTGCATTTCATTACATACCTCTAAATGTTATGTAATATTATAAATGCATGTATATACTTGATATATATGATATATATGATATCTAAATCATTAATATAATCCTTGATATAATGGATATTTTACAACATGATCAACATGTAATTATAAGAAGTTTATTATTTTTACTCAAGTACCAATGATCGACAAAACGACCCTTGTTAACTTAATTAATTACATATTGTTCATAACAAGGTAATAAGGGATATAAAAGGAATAATTAACTTAAAAATATTCTTAAGAAAGTATAAATTAACTCTAGTTTATTATTCCAGAGATTAAAGAACCATCGAGTCAAGTCGGACATGAGGTAAGGGATCCTACCTCTCTTATTTTAAGTACTCTCTTTTATGTCATTTCTTTTAAGATCACATTTCATATGTTTGGGGATGTTCTTTTATATTATTAATTATGTAATTTTTATGTTCATATTATGAAAGATACTATTTTATATCATAAATCCATTTTCAGATGTTTTAAGTGGTGTTGTTAGGCTGTCGAGTTTTTATAAGTGATTTTTCATCTCACTTTTATTCCCGTGAGATTTATGCTACATTTTCCACCATTTCCTTTTAGTAGTGTATGTATTGACATTTATTCTACTATCTATTTAATATACTTTCATTTATGAGTATTTACATGAATTTTTTATAGTCCTTCTTTCATGGGGTGTACGTTTCGAAAGTTACCCAAATTTTTAAGGGATCCTTTCACCATCTTCTTTTTAAAAAGACTTATTTTTTGTTAGGTATTTTAATTCACATATTATTATGTTGGGATATGTTCTTATATATCTTTACTGTTGTAAATTTTATGTCCAAGTGATGAGATACCCTTTTTATATCTTATCATCTCATTTTATTAATTTTAAAGTGACGTCGTTAGGCTGTCAAATTTATGTAAGGGAACTTCTTAACAAAATTTATATTCTTTGGGTTAAACATCTATATATTGATTATGTCATGCTATGAATATGTGTGGATGAAATATGATTTTTTTACACTAAATATCCACTTATATTGGGTGTTTTTATATTTTCTACAGATAATTATTTAATTTATTTATCCTTAAACTAAGGATATCGTCTTAGTAAGGAACTTTGTCTCAATATCCTTTCGTTGAGGAATATTTTGTTTTATACACAGGATTCTTTTATACTGTCTATAAAACTCATTGACATTTAATTTTATTCAAAAGGAATATTTCTGTACGAAGAATTTTACTAAACAAAAAATGGAATGTTTTTTTCTTTCGTATGTGGCGATAACGACTTCTCCGCCATCGTGACCATTATTTGAGTTTCAACTTCCTCTAGAAGCCATAAAATTTTTATTAAATGAAAAATAAATACCATGTTTTAGTTTTCATTAATTTTGTTTTTTGAAAATGGGTTTTATTATGTTTGGAATATATCAATGTGTTTTTGATATCTTGTGATTGAAATGTGGAAATGTTATATTTCTTTATTGCATGTTTTATGTGATACGATTATTTTATGGTTCTTGGGAATTGTTTATGAAGATAGGTTGTTCCATGATAAATTAAGGGCGGGTGATCCTGAGATAGCTCTCCAATGCATTGGGTAACATGAATGAGCAAAACTCTAAGGTTTCTCCGAAGTGATTTAGGGAATATACTATGGTGGTTATTCCAAATGTAACCATGAGGGTAACTCCCTTCGTAAGAATGTTATAAATGCTTCAAGATAACATTATGTCTTATGATTTCTATGAGTTATTCATAAATATTATAATTTAATGAGGTATGTTGATATTATTATGTTTTATGAGTAAAGTACGATTTCATTGATTTTATGTATACATGGACTAATGTTTTCATTCCGAATTTTTATATTCCTTACTGAGCTTCTTATGCTCATCCCATGTTTTTTTGAAATGTTTTCCACATGACTTAAAGTGTAACACGATAAAGGATGGGATCATTGAAATTTCATGATGTCTAATACATGGAGGTAGACATGAATCTTTTGTTCAGTTGTTTATATTTTGTAAAAAAATGGAAACTGAGTAGATGTGTCTACTGTGTTATCTTTAAGATGTAATAGATATGTCATAATTCTCTAAAACTCTAAACCGGAATTGATCCTCAATGTGAATTATTAATTTAATTCATGATTATGTAATGTTTTCTGGAGGGGTACTTATAGTTGGTATCAAAGGTCGGTTTAGATAACTTTAGATGTTAGGGTATTCCTTAAGCATAAGTTACATTAACATAATGGATAGGATTTCAGAAAGAGTCACAGTTTTAGATAAATTGAATGAGTAATTATATCACAGTATTATATGATGATTCTAATGATTTACTCACATTGAACTTTTTGGTTTTAGTAAATGGCTGGATCTAGCAGGCACCAAAGGAACAGGGGACGTGATGAAAACTGTGACGGTTTTATGAAAGAACAACTCAATGATATGGGAGTTGCAATGAGGACTCTTGTGGTTTTTCTCAACCAAATATCAGGATTCAGGATTAACAACTTGAACCTTGGAGAGTTATGTAATGCATCATGTATGAGATAACCAACTCAATTTGTATGTTCATGTAATAATTATAATAGTTACCATTAGGGTTTATATGATCTTTACTTTTGAGGTAATTATGGGTTACTATAGGTTATGATGGAAAATGAAAGGCTTTAGATAAACATGAGGTTGAATTATGTTATGGTTATTTTTTATGATTATATCTCTTCTTTGGGAATGATTTAAGAATTATATTGTTTTGTAAAAAGGACAATACATAGACCATGGGACAAACTTCTGCGTCGGACAAAGCTGGGGGAATCGAACCCACAAAGAAAGTGTGACTGGTATTTATCGCCTAGCACTGGACTACGTGCAGTCCCTTGTTAGTGAGACAAATTCTTTATAGATAGATGATTTTATGAATCATTAATGAGTTGATTTTGGGAATTTATGTTTTATCAAATGGATATACTTAGTATAAGAAAATGATTTTTTATTAAGTGGTAATGGTTTTTGGGAATGAAGTTCTCTCTTTTGAGGAAACACTATATCCCTAAGGAAGCTAGAATACAATGGAATTTAAATTGTGGAATAATGGATGAAATTTTAGATTGTATGAATATATGTTATTATTGTGGACATATGAAGATTTGGTTTATTTATGAAAATGATTAAACTATCATGGATAATATGTGATTAGGTTAATTACTTTTCAATACGAGACTTTAAGAGCAGTTGATGTTATTTGGAGATGAATGCTAAGATTTATCATGGAAGACTATGTGATTAAATCCTTCAGAAATTTGGGAGCAATTCATAGTTTGGATTACTTGGAATAATTTTATGGATAGCTGTTTATTGAATGGTCTTTGATGAACTTTGGGTTTTTTTGGACAAATTTTGGAGATTAAGAGTAGTATTTTTTCTTATAAAGGATTTCCCTTTTGGGGTATTATCTGATCTCGTACTAAAAATTTTCGTTTTGGTTTTGGTCTAAAGACATGGGAAATAAATAGTTCACTTTTTTGGATTAGTTTATTCTCCCAATGTTTATTATAGCACTCTTAATGTGAACAAGTCATCCTAAATACTCGTCTTTTGGAGAAAATATGAGTTTCTTTCAAAAATCTAGTAACAGATGAAAGTATACATGACAAGTATGTTTCCTTAGGATTTAGTTAAGCACATAAATAAATTATGTAATGAAAAGTAACTTAAAACAAAAGGTTGTCTGTTAAATTTTCCTACTGGGGAATCAAATACTATTTAACCCATCACAAGCATGTGATTTACTTATGGTTAACTTTCTTTTAATCATGTTTTCTATCACTCTCCATCAGAACAATACACTTTATATTCTCTTCCATGTCCTTTTTTTTCTTATATGGAATCCTATTATGGGTTAACTCGGGTGACCATTGTACATCCCTTTCTTTATTTTAAAGTGACAGTTTAGTTGACTCCTTTTCCGATGTGGGGCTTTCAATAATGTCTCCAAGCCCATTTTTAAAATTACGAGGATGAAATTCCCAAAAGGGGGGAAGGATGTAACATCCCAGATAAATAAAGAATATTAAATGTTCATTTATATTAATATTTTCGAATAAAATATTAATATTACTTAAAAGGGGATGCTATGTTCGATGGCGTACCCAATACGCAACAACGTGTTTCTTTGAAATCGTATGTTGCATGCTAATAATAAAATAATATTATTGTAAATGGTAGTAAACTCCTAGCCGATGTAATGGAGGGAATGAACAGAACTAACTAAAAAGTGATTATATATTCTTGTCAAATATATTTACAATAAATGTTAGAGGATTAAAATGCTAATGAATCCAATTTTAGGCGTAAATATTCTAATATTCTTTAAATGGTTGATTACCCATCTTTTTATTGAGAACCCTTTTTAAATCCACTTTTTGAAAATTTTATGTTATATTGGACCAAATAAAATCCTTCTTTATTATTGGGACATCAAAATTTACTTTGTGTATGTTTTGGTTAATTTTTTAGATAAAGTTGATTTTTAATGAATAAGTGAAAAATGTTTTCTTTTAATTCAAAACCCCTTTTTAATCTAATTTATTTATATAATTATATCATATTTTATATTGGTTTTAATGTTAAATTAGAATATATTTTTTTTCATTTCTTCCAATGGTGGTCATTGGAATTAATTTCACTTTGATATTGGACTTAAACTAGTGTCAATCTTTTAATAGATATTGTTTCTTAAAAACACGCTATTTGTTTTGACAGCGGAAATTAATTTTTAAATTAATTAATTCAACATATATGTTTTGAATTTTTTAAAATAGACATTATTTTGGAATTTAGAATATAAAATATTTCATAGGGTGAATTGTTTGGTATTTTTCTGAAAAACATCAATTTTTGATAAATAGTCAAACCACTAAGTGGTAGTTAAAAAATTGATTTTTCGTTTAAATGAAACTTTACCACTTCTATGATTTTAATTTAAAAAATCCAACATACATGGTTTTCATTAGGATGTAAAATTTGTTTCAATAGGATTAAAATATTTTTTGCTAAATAGTAACATTTCGGTTTTATTAATCGCGATTAAAGGTAATTAGTGTAATTTAAGGTAAAGATAATGTTATAATAATATGAAATGACCTTGACACATGTCTTGACATTATTGGATGAGTCATGGACGGCCAAGACAATCCATTGGTCAACTTGGGGACCCCATGGAGCCACTTTGTTAGGAAAATGACATTAATAACTTTTTATTTAAAGTTAAAATAAAAATATCACAAACATGTATTGTTTTACTAAAACATTTTTTACATGGGGTTATACAAGTCATATTTTTTACTATAAATATTAATTATAAATAAAAAATATTTCTTCCATCATGATATATATTTTATAAATTTTAGACATTAAATAAATAAATTTATTTATGACACCATGGTGATGCAGTGATTACCTCATTAATGAACAATTTATATAAAATGAGAAGATAAGGTAAAATGTAAGACTTACACTTGTCAAAAAACTATTGGATTTGTGGACTTATAACCCTTGTCACCTTACCCTAGAAATATATAATATTGGGACCTTTAATATCCGAAAATCATTTTATAATAAAGTGACTTATCAAGACATTCCAAGAGTGACCTTCCTCCCTCTTTTAAAAGGCCCCCCACATCTACCCCCTTACCCAAACCTCTAAAGCCTTTGGATCGACAAAAATCTACTCATACTATCTCTCCACATCCCTCTCTTCATCCTAGAAACCTTACCTTAGGCAGAAAGATCTTCAAGAAACCCTTTTGGTTCAAACCAAGAGGAGTCACCCGATTTAAAGGTAATGTTCTCTCTTGTGTTCTTTTGTTTTATTTTTCTTCTCCAACCCCATAAAATCTTTTTATTCCATTATTTTGTAACAAAACCATTATCTACAATATAATAGGATGTTTTTATGAGAAGGATTCTAGCTACACATACACACACCTCTGTATAATGGTTAAAGAACATATTGTTTATCTGGATGGTGAATTTATGCCTCACGAAACGATGATTGATCAATATTCTTCGAACACCTTTCATAGTGTCCTTTAAGATTTCACTATATTTATATATGATATATATTATGTTTATTTTTTCCATATGCTTCTGTATTTTTCATTTATGTATTACCTTTATGGTTTCCATTATGGGTAAACGCTATATCTTCATTTTAGGAAGTGCAGACTACCGCCCCCTCGAAGTTATTTGATTTGTTAATGGCATATGTGGGACATATAAAGGATGTAGTTAATGATATTATATATTATATTATACTGGAATTATAATATACCTTTATATAATTATTATTTCATTCCATTAAATACTAAATAGAAATGACAGTAGCGTTAATGCATACGTACGACTTACCGTCTCCATGAATGGTGCATTTCATTTCTTACCTCTAAATGTTATATAATATTTTAAATTCATGTATATAATGGATATATATGATATATATGATATCTAAATCATTAATATAATTCTGTATATAATGTATATTTTACCACATGAACAACTTATAATTATAAGAAGTATTTTTTTACTCAAGTACCAATGATCGACAAAATGACCGTTATTAAGTTAATTAATTACATAATGTTCATTACATGGTAATAAGTGATATAAAAGGAATAATGAACTTGAAAAATGTTCTTATGCATGTATAAATTAACTCTAGTTTATTATTAAAGATATTAAAGAACGATCGATTCATGTCGGACACGAGGTAAGGGATCATACCTCTCTCTTTCTTTTTAAGTACTCTCTTTTATGTAATTTCTTTTAAGATCAACTTTATTATGTTTGGGGATGTTCTATTATATTCCTCATTATGTTATTTTTATGTTAATATTATGAGATACATTATTTGAACTCAGAAATCCATTTTTTCTATGTTTTAAGTGGCGTTGTTAGGCTACCAAGTTTTCGTAAGGGATTTTTCATCTCACTTTTATTCCCGGGAGATTTATGCTACATTTTTCACCATTTAATTTTTGTGGTGTATATATTTCCCATTATTATGCACTTTTTTAATATAATTTTGTTTATGAGTATTTACATAAATTTTTTATTGTTCTTCTTTCATGGGGTGTACATTTTGAATGTTACCCAAATTTGTAAGGGAGCCTTTCACCCTCCTCTTTTTAAAAAGACTTCTTTTTGTCAGGTCTTTTAATTTACATCTTATTATGTTTGGATATTTTATTATATATCCTTATTGTTGAAAATGTTATGTCCAAGTGATGAGATACCCTTTTATGTCTCATCACTTCATTTTTTTAATTTTAAATTGACGTCGTTAGGCTGTCGAATTTATGTAAGGGAACTTCTTAACCCCATTTCAGTTATTTGGGTTAAACCTCTACTTATTGATTATGTCGTGCTATGAATATGTGTGGATGACATATGATTGTTTTACACTTAATATCCACTTATATTTTGTGTATTTATATTTTCCACACATAATTATATAATTGAATTATCCTTAATCTGAGGATACCGTCTTTGTAAGGAACTTCGTATCAATCTTTTTTCATTGATGCTTATTTTATTTTATACACAACATTGTTTTATATAGTGTATAAACCCCTTTGAAGTTTACTTTTATTAAAAATGAATATTTTTGTATGAAGCATTTTACTAAATGACAAATGGAATGTTTTTTTCTTACGTATGCAGCGACAATGACTTCTCCACCGCCGTGACCATTATTTGAGTTTCGGCTTCCTCTATAGGCCATAAATTTTTTATTAAATGAAAAATAAATACCACGTTTTAGTTTTCTATAATTTTGGTTTAGAAAATGGTTTTGATAATTTTTTGATTATATCAATGTGTTTTTGATATCTTGTGATTGAATTGTGGAAATGTTATGTTTCCTTATTGAATTTTTTATGTGATACGATTATGTTATGGTTCTTGGAAATTGTTTATGAAGACGTGTGGTTCCATGATAAACTAAGGGATGGTGAGCCTGAGATATCTCTCCAATGCGTTGGGTAATGTGAAGGAGGTAAACACTAAGGTTTCTCCAAAGAGATTTAGGGAATATAATGTTGTGGTTATTCCAAAAGTAACCATGAGGGTTACTCCCTACATAAGAATGTTGTTAATGCCCCAAGTTACATTTATGTCTTATGATTTCTAGGAGTTATTCATTAATCTTATGATATAATGAGGTATTTTGAAGTGCTTGTGTTTTATGAGTAAAGTATGATTTCATTGATTCTTATGTATACATGGACTAATGTTTTCATTCCATATTTTTTTATTCCTTACTGAGATTCTTATGCTCATCATATGTTTTTTTGAAATGTTTTCCAGAGGACATAAAGTGGAACACTGTCAGGGATGGGATCAAGGAAATTTCATCAGGTCTAAATCATGGAACTAGGCATGACTATTTTTTTCCAGAGTTTATATTTTGTGAAAAAAATTGAAACTGAGTAGATGTGTCTACTGTGTAATCATTGAGATGTAATAGTTATGTCCTAATTCTCTAAAAATCTAAACCTGAAATGATTCTCAATGTTAATTATTCTTTTAATTCAAGATTATGTAATGTTTTAAGGCCGAGTCCTTATAGTTATACCATGTTTATTCCACTATGTGTTGTGGGAAAACGTCATTATTACTATTTAAAAAAGTGGTTTAATCTGATTATTAATGGAAAAAAGGGGTTACAACAATAGAAAACCATAATGATGGGTTTCATATAGGGTAAGATTATATAGAGGATAGATATAAGAGTCCAAAAATATTTACATGATCCATTAATACAGTTTCATAACTAGTTACTTCTCTATATGACACATGTTCATCTCATTCATTTATTTTAACATGTATTTTTTAACTGATAAATGTCAATTTGAGGATTTTATCTTATATTATGGATATTTCTACAACCCTCGATACCATGCAAGATAATGGATCTATTGTCCCTGTATTGTTTTCTCTCTATCCAATGTTATGTTTTTATTGGGTCTTATAGTTCTCAATATGATACTTTATGACATAATATTCAGGATGGAAGAGAACATTTAAAATAAATACAACATTTATGGTTATCTTATACATGTCTACTTTACTAAAACCGATGGTGTTTTTTGAATCATTCAATATGAATGGGACCTGGGGTCGAGTAGAACCAGTACTTCGTATCTAAAGCTGTGGAATGTTATGTTTGTGTTCTCTTTTGATCTAGAGTGAGAATATTTGAGTGGTGATCTCCTAATTGTTTTGTTCATGTTTGTAGATATTTTCCCGTATGAATTATCTATTTTTTCACTGGTATGAGTTAGATTTATAACCTTTGTTCAGAATGGTATACCGTCTTTTTAGAAAACATGATGATGATTTATATCTTATTGCAAAATTATATGAATCTATTGAATATGTATTGGGTTAAATACATGTAATATTTATACATTTACATACCATGCTCTATGGTTAAAGGTAATGTTGTAGAAAATAAATAGATTACAAAACCTCATACCCATGAAGTGAATGAAATATTGGAAGAGTGGAACTAGATGGAATTCAATTCACATTATTATATTAGATTTCGGGATTTAGGCGCCCTGGTTTTATTAGACAGTAATTAGTTGACATCTACTCTTCTCGAGATTATTATTAAGTATTAATATCATGATGATGATTTCAATAGAAATAATTAATCTCTTATAGTGGGGAAATTGTGTCTGACTAGTCATTCCCCTCTACAGGCTTCTAATGTTATTATAATATCATTGTAGTTTCGTAATTAGTATGAAAATTTTCTAGGACGGTTTTAGATAATTATAAGTGGGTTTTGAACCCATGAACTATAAATATGTTCCATGACATTCAGTGGTGGTTACGTTGGTCATCTATGAGATGGGGCATTGTGGATTTTTTCTCTTGTATTTACACATCACAATATTTCAAGGACGGGCACCATAAAACAACAGGTTTTTAACCCACATTCAGTACCGACATAGAAGTGGGAGGACATATCAAGGGACATTGATATTGGATTTCAACTTAACCAGCTAGAGAATAATGTTATATAGTATTCGATTTATATGATTACTATTTCATCACACATTATACCGCTTTTTTATTCACCCATGTTTGAGGAGTTTAGAATTTTATATGTGAATTATATATTTCATTTTCATGGAATTCTGTATACTATAGTTATTCATATGGATCCCTTATTCACACCTTTCATTTATAGAGTCCTTCATGAGGCACTAAGATATCAAGAGTATTTGTGTACCACATACCATCCATAGTCAAATGTCAAGATATAAGGTGATACATAGATTCAAGAAGATATTCTTTGTGCAAGAATCCATGACGATTCTAGAGAATGGGATTATCACTTGGGGATAGATGATTTTTATTATAAAAATATTTACAAGTATATGATTATAGTGGCTCATATTAAGGGATTGTATATCTAGCCTTTTATATCTCAATTTTTCTAGTCAATTACTGGTGAATGTTCATGGGTTGGACTAAGATTGGTTTAAGAGATGCCAATAAATATTCATTTTATTTTTCAAAGGATATTGATGGCACAAAAAATGTATATGTCTAACGATGATCATCACCATATAACGTTTAAATTTTAAATTAGTGACCAGTTTTTCTTAAAGAATTGACCATATTTCAGTCATTGACAGCTTGTGAGGTAAGGGAAGCTTTCTCATTGTTTATTGGAACCATTTTAAAATGATTAATAGGTCATGAAAATGTTATTTCAATTAGAAATTACACCAAAACTACTGTCGATACATAATTTGATTCATGTATCTCATTTTTGAATGTATACATTTGATCCATATTATGTTCATAGATAGAGTGATATTGAAGATGAACATAATTTTTATTTGATAGAACTTCTAGTTAGGATAGTTGATTATGAAACCGAGTTTCTTAATCATATGAAAATAACATTGGTTCTAAAGATATAGACACACAATAATCATAATAACGAGATGTCAAAGAGGTAGTCACTGATGAGATAATATTTTATCATCATCCTTTTTGTTGGATTCTTCCTCATAAACATTTTATGAACAATAATATTCAATGGTGGGAAGGTTTTATCATCCTCTAACTATTTCTTTAGATTCCTAAACACCTGTAATGGTCATTCTTTGTGAATAAAAGGATAATTTTTTATTTATTTGAAATATGTTTGGTTGGATCATGATTTTACAACAAAGTACATCCATCTATAAGAAGACATGAAATGCAAGGGAGTGTGATTTTTCATGGTCGACACATAAATTGAAAAATCATGCAACCACTAAGTAGAAACCATTCTTCTAAATAAATTGGTATATGGATAGGACACAGGATGATATTAACCATGTGTATCCACCAATATCACAGGGAATACATTTTTTTCAAATAAGAAATTTTATTTTAAAATCCTAAAACCCCTCTTTTATGTCCCTAATGAACCAATTCGAGCTAATTATGGATTGTTATTCCTTATAAGCTTTGAAAATTAGTTTTTTTTCTTTTGTACACCCCTTCACGAGTGATTCAAATATAAGAGAATGATTTTATATCATATTATAGTAGGATTACTCATTCCATTCTCTATCTCCCACTCTCACCTCTTTCCTTCCCCGGGTTTATAGATCCCCCTATTGATTTTATAATTTAATGAAAACATTTTGGATGTTGAATCAAGGTATTCATTATAGGTTTCCTAATTTCTCCATTTTTTATTTGGGAATCAAGATTAGGGATTTGGGATTAGAGATCATTTGATTCATTTGTAAGTGGTTCCACTATGATTGGCCAATTTAATTAACCATAAATTATGTAATTTAAGTTAGCTTTTCGTAATTTAAATTTAATTTTGTTACATTGATTAAATTTTATCCAATTGGTTGATTAAAAAATATATTTCACTGAATTGAAAAATTTGATTTGTGAAATATGATTTTTTGGATGAAATTGGTAACCCCCCCACCACCACCATTCCATTGAATTGGTGTGCATTTGTGAAATTCAGGGAAATTAGTGAAATTTAAATTTGTGAATTTAAATTGTGAAAATTGTTTGATGGAAAATTGGGGTATTTAATTTTATCAATTTAAAATGTTTAAATTGAATAGATATAATTGGAAGGAATGTTTTATTTTATGAAAATGGATTTAAAATGTTTTAATTGAAATAATTGTGCATTATCATGGAAAAATGAATTATTTTTGAAAAACCTGTGTGTTGGGTTTTAAATAGAAATATCTATATTTTAAAGAGTCATTGGGAGGGATTTTATATTTATTAGTTTTAAAATAAATTTCCTTTATATTATTTTATACTAGATTATATGAATTTTAATGTATTTTATGATTTAGTATGATATCACTATACGATCAATAATGATTCATAACCAAAATGTAGAATGTCACACACTTGATATGATGGTAATGAAGTACATTTGACCAGTTTGAAATAGATGTGTGTATTCTCGTATTGGTAAGTCACTTTGACTGTGTGAGAATCATGTAACCTATAACTATCATACCACTTGAAACATGACCATTTTTCTTAGTTATTTTTTTGGATATATGACATTTATTATTGGAAATATTTTACAATCCATGTAAATTTATATAATTAGTATAATATAAAATCTTTAACCAGTATATTTATTTAGAAATATTAAATCCATTGAAATGTGAACCATTTGTTAAAATTATTTCCATCATTTTAAATATAAATCATGATTTTTTAAATTTTATTCTGAAATTAAAAACCTGTATATTTAAAATTGAAAGCATTATATGGTTAATAAAAATTTTAAACTCTGATGGAATAAATGGTGTGAACCAATTTTGTTTTTCTTCTCACATCCCTCTTGTTCTATCAGGGGTTTTCTTATTATCTTTATCTAGAATTGATTAGGGGACAATAACCACTGGTAAGTGGTTATATATATTAATATTTAGGATTTGAGAGTTGATTCTGAATGTCTTCAGTCACTCTTAAAATTTTTAGAGTATTTTGTAGTTATTTTTAGGGATTATATATATAATAATTTAGTGGAAATCCTAGTGATATGTCAATATATTTTATAATATCCAATAATTTTGTAGAAATATAGAGTGACTGGTTTACAATAAATAAAATCCATTTTTTGATACTACAAGTAGAAATGCTTTTGAATTTATTATTCATATAGGTAATAATTGTTAAAATACAGCATTTGTATGTGCCAAAATAGAAACCAAGTGCATGAAAAAGAGGCCATACTGCAAAACTGATTTAACACTCCCAGAGGATATGTCAGGGTAATTAAAAATATTTTCGAACAATTATGATTGATTTAATAATTCAGATAGATAATCTATATGGAAAATACCAATAGAATACCAATATTGAATTTTATATACTCAAAATTTTGGTTATACATTTCATTTATATATTATTCTTTATATCTTCACAATTTCGATTTTATAAGTCTGTTAATAATATAATTCTCATATTTGTTTCTCACTATTTTAGTTAACAGTGGAAAATTAGAGAAAATATTGCAAAAAACACTATTAAAATAAATTTGATTATATCAGTTATGATATTCCTATCATTTTGGAAGTGGGATTTCATATTTTCTAGGTTTTACATTCTCATCTTACTCCTCATATGAATAATAACTTGATTCATAGGGAATGCACTCTTATTACTAAAAAAAGAAATTTTCAGTCTAGTCATTTATATGATGAAATATTATTTCATTTAGTGGATATTTTAATCCCATAATAATATAAAAATAGATTAAATCTATTGAGAAGATATTATCTATCCTCCAATGCAATAAAGAGGAGAAATTATAGATGTTTTTATCTCACATTGATGGGACTTCCAATCAGTGTTACTTCATGATCAGGAATATGATTTTGAAAAAGTATGTTGATTCCACGGAGAGGGATGGTCTAAATTCTTTTTTTAGAAAATATTTTTGATGAAATGTTCATACAAAAATAGGGATTCATTTACTTGGATTAATTAAAAAAGGAATATGAGTCTATTACCGAATATGATAAGAACATCAGAAGGAATTCATGATATGAATATATATTAATCCTCAACACTAATATCATGGTGGACCTCATATTTTGTAGATTAATGATGAGTAAGCAAAATGACTTTTTGATATAAGATACTAATATCTATGAATATATTTTGGTATTCCCATAATGTTGAAATCAATTTTGCTGTCTATAAGTGGCCTTGTGGGCCTAAAGATAAACAATAATGAAATAGAATTAGGATTGGGAGTATATATGGATGAATATCACGGTATCATAAAAAAACTAATATATACTGTCTCAATCATATAGGTAGAATAATCCGGAAAACTATTCAATGGTAACATGGAGATGATTTAAATTTTGAAATGAGGGGAATAAATCTAGTTGGTGTAAAAGGGATATGAATAATTAGACTAATTTAGAAGAATAAATGATGGTTTAGAAGAATAAAAATCCGTAAATATAGTGTTACAACAGCTTGGATAAGGGTAATTATTCAATCCAATGGCCTAAAACAAGATTTTTCATATATAATCAATGAAAAAAAAATCTCTAAATACAAGAGATAATGGATAAGAATATTCTATCTCTATATTCTTGGTTGATCTTAAAAATAATCTGGCGATAGGTTTGTTGGTTATTCATCAATAGTGATAATAAATTTTCATTCAAGTTCTAATATATTTTTCATATCAGGAAACATTAGTATAACCATTCAACCACAACCTCAAATCAGGGTGGTTGCGAAATCGTTGAGTATTGAAAATATGAAAATTGTGGTTTCCCATTTATATTATTCCACGTTGGATAATGTTTATAGACTTAAAAACCTTTTAAATATTATCAAACATGATTTAGTGGAATTATATTGTATATTATGATTTGATTCACTTCCTTTATATAAATCTATCATCAACTATCAAGTTATGGATATCGCTCTTCACATCTCGAGTCATCCACTAATTATGTACAAGTGTAAGGAGGAAGAAGAATATCATATGATGTATTTATACCATGTGTGGATATTATTTAATTATGAGAAATCACACATTTCTCAATTGAATGATAAAAAGGAGAGATTCATTCTCAAATTCAATAAAATAGTTATAGATTATACTAATTTATTCCCCGGATCATTTCTTAATCATCCCCTTGTTCGAGAGGTTGATTTCTCAAAATGAATTTGTTTATGAATCTCTACCCATATCCCAAAATACCTGAAAAATAGAATTTTTTTTGTTGAAATAATTTAATATGTGATTATAAGAGAATATAGATGAGGGTCTCAAACAACAGAATTCTTCACCATGTGGTTTTTTATTTATCTTCATCAAAATGACAGATGAATCAATGTCCCTCTATATTAATAATAATATTCTAAAATAATCATAAAAAATTAGTCTATCTTTACTTGGAATTATTACTTATTTGATCACCTATGTGGGGTTATGTATATACATTAGGTGGACAATATTTTTAGGATATCACAAATTAATAGTGAGTAAGGTTGATATTTCAAACAAATTAATTTGAATGACGTATGGAAACTATGACTTAATTATGATTCCATTAGGAATAACTAATGATCTAGTAATATTTAAGACAGAATTATAAAATTCATTAGATATTTACTTATGTCTTTTTGGTAGGATTTAAAAAATAATATTATATTATATACATCAAAACGAAGGGAATAATTTACTGAATTTGAATATTTTGCTAAAATATTTATGTACGTATAATCTATATGAAAAGATTGAAATATTTTTGTTTTGGATTGTAACACACCAACATATTGTAAAATATAATTTTTGAGGATTAATTATTATTCTTGATATTTATTTGTAAGAAAATATGTGTATTTTTTATTTATATGTAAAACCGAGTTTAACATGTGTCACATGTAATAATGGTTTCCTTTAAAATCATACATTACATGAGGAATCAAGTTTATGTTATTTATAAAATAATATTAATTTTAATATGACCATTAAAACTTATATGATATATTGGAGTTTATGAAATGTATTAAACAAATTATAATACATACATATAAATTTAATACTAAATATTAATTTATTAATAAATTCATAGTAGATAAATGACCAGTTGTTAGTAAATAATTATATTAAATAAAAAACATTGTTTCATGAAGATTTATTTTAATTTATAAATATATAAATGTTGTTGGGCAAAAATCCCTCAAGGTATCATTGAAGCCTTTTTGAGGTGATTGTGTTTGTTGACAAAGTGGACATCTAAGTTGTGATTGTTGACAAAGAGGATTTCATGGTTGAATGTCGAGTTCAAGAGCTGAGTTCAACGATCAATGTTTGATTCAAGAACGTCGATAAAAGGAATGGATGATCTGGAGGCGGTACAAAAGAACAGATAGAAGGTGGCGCCGTTTTCCAGTGTTTGCCAAATTTTTGGGCCTGAAAATCGGCAAATGAAGAAAAGTGTTTTTGGCAAAGGGACTTGCGCGCCGCAAACATGGTGTACAGGAAACTTGTGCGCCACATGTTTTTCAAGATCAGAAGATCAAAATATGGCTAAGGAAATATGATCGCGCAAGTGTCTAAAGGAGAGGAGACTTGCGCGCCGAAACTGGGTCGCGCAGGTGACTTGCGCGACGTCGCACAGGGTGGTCAGATTGCCTATAAATACTGGACCACCCCTCCTCATTATTCACCAGAGTTCAAGACGAGAGCTCCCGTCGCGCAGGTGTGGTGGTCGCGCAAGTGGTGTGTGTGGTCGCGCAGGTGGGACCTGCGCGCCAGTGGTTGAAGTTGTGCGCCGGTGTTAGAAGTTGCGCGCCGGTTTGCAGTTGCGTTCCAATAGTGGTTTGGGCGTAAAGGGAAGAGAGTCGCGGAAGTTTGTAGTTGTGGAAGCTTGTGTCGCGCAAGTGTCAGAGGAGGACTTGCGCGCCCGTTGTGACTTGCGCGCCTATACTTGCGCGCCGAGGTTGACTTGCGCGCCAAGTAAGGTTTTGTTCCCGCAGTGATTTTCAGACTGTGTGGAAGCTGGAAGTTTGCCCGATACCTTCGGTGCAAAGAGATATTCATCAACGGGTGAAAGTTAAACTTCAACAGAGCATCTACATACAAGAGAAGATGCATTCATTCGTGCAAATGAAGAGACCTACAGGTCTATAAACTGTGAGTGGATTCCATCCAAGAGTAGTGAGCTCAGGAAGAGGAAGAAGGTGATCCTCTCCACCGGCAGTGAGCCAGAGAGAGAGAAACAGGGAGTGACCCTTGGGAAAGCAGTGAGCTGACCCTAAACTTTGTAAAGGCAGGGAGCCTGGGCATAAAAGTGATCTAGCCCGAACCTTGTAATCCACAGCTAGTGAAGATTAGTGGAATTTGGTACGACCGGCAACCTGTCGGCGTATGCTCCTTGGACGTAGCCCTTAGCGGTGAACCAAGTAAAATTGATGTGTCATGTGCTTGTCTTACTTTCTATTTATATCGTGCAGCAGGAAAAAGAGAGAAGAGTGTTTTTCTTAACAGCGAAACAAGATCAGAACGGGCGTTAATTTTGAATTAGCAATACCCTGATTCACCCCCCCTCTCAGGGTATCCAGCCTAGTGGACCTAACAAGTGGTATCAAAGGGAAAGGTTGAAAAGTTGTTCTTCTCTCAATGGAGGTAACCAATCATAAAGGGATTCCGATCTTCGACGGATATAATTTTCAGATATGGAAGAATCGGATGCAACACTATTTCCGATCCTTGGGAATGGATGTGTTTTCAGCAGCTATGCATGGTATCACAACTGATATTAACAGTGGTGCTTTATCAGAAGTTGAGCATAGAGAGTTGGATGCTGATTCCAAAGCAATCAATGCCTTAGGGGGATCCCTTTCCAATCCCATCTACACAAAAGTGATGTCATGCAAAACGTCACATTCCATGTGGGAAAAGCTTTTGAATATATATGAAGGGGACACAAAAGTCAGAGAGACAAAGCTGTAGGTGTTGTGGAACAAATATGAAGACCTGAAAATGAACCCGAATGAGTCTGTTGATGCATTCTTTGACAGGGTAAACATTGTTGTGGAAGATATGCGAGGTCTTGGAGAAGTCATCGAAGACATAAAGATTGTAAAGCGCATCTTAAGGAAACTTCCACCTCGGTTCAATCCGAAAGTTTCAGTACTAGAAGATAAAGATCCAAAAGAGCTGACATTGGACAATTTGCACAGTACCTTGGTTGCATATGAAATGAGGAACGATGATAATGAGGCTGTCGAAAAGGGGAAGTCTGAAGAGGTGGCATTTAAGGCCATGAAGAAGCTCACCATTGAAGATTCTAATGAAGAAGAAGAGACAGATGAAGTGATGTCATTCCTTTCTTCGAATCTACAAAGAGGAAGAGGAAAGTTTAAAGGTAAACTTCCACTAGCATGCCATAGATGTGGAAAGGTTGGTCATCTTGCGGCAAGATGCCCCAAGAAGTTTCAAGATGATGATGATGATGATGACGTTGAAATTCCCAAAAAGAAGGCTTCAGCTTTTGTGAAAGGGAAGAAACAATTCAAGAGAAATTTCTTCATGAAAAAGAATATTCTTTCACAAGAATTTGAAAGTTCAGATGAGACTGAGGATGAAGAAGTTGAGGAAATAGAAAATTGCAGAGATCGTGGGGTAAATGCTTTGGTGGCAATTATTGGTAGTTCTCAAAAGGGAGAAGAAGCTGATGCTAAAGAAGAAGAAGAAATTGAAGGGAGAATTGATATGGAAGCCGAATTGGAAGCAGCTCTTGAGGAGATAGAAGTTTGGAGAGCCAAAACGAAGAAAGCCAATAAAGTGGTTCGTGATGCCAAACTCTACATGCAACAACAGGATGAAGAAAAGTCTGAGCTGTTAGAAGAAATTGAAAGACTAAAATCCTCAACACCAGAGAGCTCAGAAAATATTGTTGAGTATAAGCTTAAAATTGAGGAACAAAAGAAAGAAATTGATTGTCTGACAAACACAGGAAAGGAGCAGGTTAGATGTATCAAAGAGATTGAAGAAGAAGTGGTCAGTCTGCGACAAAAACTCAAGGATCAAGATAAACTCTTGACCCCCAATGTGATATCCGAAAAGAAGGCTACTCAGAAGACAGAGAAGATGAAAGCGGAGCCTAGCAGTTCAGTAGGAAAGAAACTGCAATTGAGCTTAGATGTTAAGGTCGTTTCTGGGCTTAGTCAAGAACAAAAATTGGCGACAATTGCAGTCAGACCGCAAGCACTCATCCCGAAAGTGAAGGTTGATTTGGGAACAAAACAGAATCAGAATATTCAGAGATCCCAAAGGGGAAATCACAGTGCTGAAATATCACGAGGGAATGCATCCTATATCAGGTGTTATTGCTGTGGGAAAATGGGACATTCACAGTTTGTGTGTTCCATAGCCATGAGATACAGAAGGGAACATGAGCAGAGACGGCAGCCAAACAGAGAACGGTTTTCCAGAACACATTTTGAAGGACACTGTTTTTGGTGTGGAGGATTTGGACACATGGCTAGGTATTGCACATCAATCAGTCAGAGAAATGTGTCAAAGAATAATCAAAATGTTCGCAAGCAGCATATCAATAAACCAACAAGTGAGTTAAAAGTTCAGAACAGATTTGCAGCTCTGCAAGATGAGGGTGGTCTGTCATACTCTGAGAAAGAACAGAAGCCTCAATCCATGACGAGTGTGAAAGAAAAAGTATGGACCAAGAAGAAGAAAAATGAGAAGGCTGTGGTGGCGCAGATTGCTCTTAAAGCATCAGATCGATATGGTTTTTGGATCCTTGATAGTGGTTGCACATCCCACATGACGGGTAATAAGGATCTTGTTACAGGCATCAAATATGACAAAGAAGGAGTTGTCAAATTTGGAAATGATGAAGGCCTAAAGATTGTTGGCTCAGGGAAAGCCAAGTTTGGGGGCAAAGACATGAGACGTGCTGATGTCTTGGTAGTAGAGGGTCTCAGTCATAACCTACTTAGTGTCAGTCAACTATGTGACTCTGGGCACTCTATCCAATTTACCAAGAAGATGTGTGTTGTGAGAGGAAAAGATGGAGCAGCTGTTCTGCAGGGAAAAAGGTCAAAGGGAAATCTCTATCTTGTATGTGGGGAAGAAGATACTTGTCTTTTATCCAGAGAGGAAGAAAACCAGCTGTGGCATAAGCGACTTGGTCATCTATGCCAATCATCTATGGAGTATCTCGTTAAATGTGATGCTGCTAGAGACCTTCCCAAACTATCACGTGATCGCACTCATACATGTGATGCTTGTCAGCAAGGGAAAATCATCAGAAAGACATACATGCCAAAGGAACAGAAATCAACTAGAGTGCTCGAATTGGTGCATGCTGATGTATGTGGACCTATCTCACCACGAGCTATAAATGGGCAAAGGTACTATGTTCTTTTCATTGATGACTATAGAAGAATGACATGGGTATTCATCATAACCTACAAGACAGAGGTGTTCAGTTGCATAAAGCAGTACAGGAGGGAATCAGAGAAGATGCTTGGGCAGAAAATTCTGAAGCTTCGTACTGATAACGGTACGGAATTTACAAACAGTCAGGTTGAAAACTATCTTGAGAAACATGGGATAAGGCATCAAGTTTCATCAGTAAGAACTCCTCAACAGAATGGAGTAGTTGAAAGGAGAAATCGTATCATCACCAATATGGCCAGAACAATGCTTATTGATAAGGACCTGCCGGAGAAATTTTGGAAGGAAGCAGTTTTGACATCGGTCTATGTTTCAAACAGGTCCCTGTTATGTCCGAAGCAAGGGAAGACTCCGTATGAACTGTGGTACGGAAAGAAGCCAACGCTGAAGTACTTTCGAATCTTTGGAAGTAAGTGTTTCATTCTCAACAAAGAACATCATAGGAAGTTTGAGGCACGAGGAGATGAAGGGATATTCCTTGGCTATTCCGGGAAAAGTAAAGCGTATAAATGTTTCAACAAAAGGCTGGGAAAAATCATTGAAAGCAATGATGTCACTATAGTTGAAAGTGATCAGAATACTCAACGATCCAGTGAACAGTTCCTGGATGAAAGTGATGATGAGGTAAGCAACCCAGGGGGAGCAGAAGTGGCAGAAGCTGACTCAGAAGAAGATACTGATGATGAAGAGGAAAGTGTCAAGTCGGTGTCCGTGAGAAAGCCAAAGAGTCGAGCTGAAATTGATAGGCAGAATATCATTGGTGATCAAACAGCTCCAGTTCAGACTCGAAGAATGAAATCATCACAGCAAGCATCGTTTTTGTCTCAAGTGGAGCCGAAATGTTTTTCTGATGCTGCTGAAGATGAAAACTGGGTTCAGGCCATGAACGAAGAGCTTGATCAAATTGAGAAGAACCAGACATGGGAGATTGTTTCGAGGCCAGCAGACAAGAATGTCATCGGGACTAAATGGGTCTATCGCAACAAGATGAATGAAGATGGCACAGTGATTCGGAACAAAGCACGACTAGTGTGCAAGGGATACTCCCAGATAGAGGGAATAGATGTTGATGAGACATTTGCACCGGTTGCAAGGCTGGAGACAATCAGATTATTTTTGGCCATAGCAGTGCAAAGAAAGTTCAAAGTGTTCTAGATGGATGTCAAATCCGCATTCTTGAATGGGGTTCTGGAAGAAGAGGTGTATATTGAGCAGCCAGATGGTTTTCTCATTCATGAGGATGAGAACAAAGTTTGCAGGCTGAAGAAGGCGTTGTATGGGCTGAAACAAGCACCGAGGGCATGGTACTCAAGGCTTGATCAATACTTGAAGAAGCCTGGTTTCTAGCGTGGAGGAGTGGACTACAACCTCTATTTCAGCAATGACAGTAATCAAAGGATGATGGTGCTAGTGTATGTCGATGACATAATTTTTGGCGGATCAGATGAAGCTCAGTGCAGACAGTTTTCCGAATTCATGAAAAATGAGTTTGAAATGTCAATGATTGGAGAGCTAACGTTTTTCCTTGGTCTACAGGTGACACAAGGAAGGAATGGAACTTTCATCTCTCAATCCAAATATGCCAAGGAGGTTCTAAGAAGGTTTGGAATGGATAATTCCAAGGAAATGAAGACTCCGGTTGCTACCCGGATGAAATTATCAAAAGATGAGGATGGCAAGGCAGTTAATATCACAGAATACAGGCAAATCATTGGAAGTCTGTTGTACTTAACCGCAACACGGCCTGATATTGTTTTCTCCACATGCCAAGCAGCGAGATATCAGAGTAATCCCAAGGAAAGTCACATGCTTGCAGTGAAAAGAATACTTCGGTATATCAAGGGCACGGTGGACTTCGGTTTGACATACAACGACAAATCTCAGACAGAGTTATTGGGATATACTGATGCAGACTGGGCCGGTTCAGCAGATGATAGAAAATCAACGTCAGGTGGTGCATTCTATCTTGGTGGATTGTGTATTTCTTGGCTAATCAAGAAACATGATTGCATTTCATTGAGCACCGCAGAAGCTGAGTATATAGCGGCCACTCAAGCATGCACACAGTTATTGTGGATGAAGCAGTAGCTTGAAGATATGGGAGTTGAAGTGAAGTCTCCGATCGGAATCCAGTGTGACAACTCAAGTGCTATAAATCTTAGCAAAAATCATGTCCATCATTCCAGGACAAAGCACATTGAGATCAAGTATCATTTTATCAAGGAGAAGGTTGAGCAGGGCATCGTGAAGTTGGAGTATGTGCCTACAGAGCTACAGGTTGCAGACATTCTGACAAAGGCCTTACCCAAGGAAGCTTTTGAGAGGCATCGACTAGCTCTGGGAGTTCAGTCGATTCCCCGCACTTGAAATAGTGTGGACGCGGGACCACCCCCTCTCCCCGAGGTATGCTGTGTTTTCCCTACTGTGCTAATGTGTTCTCTACTTTGTTACAGACCACAAAGGCGTGACCTTTGGGTTCGTTGACAAAGGGGGAGAAAATAGTGGTTGTTCAAGGGGGAGACAGTGCGGATATTTGATAAATCATTAATGATATGGGGAGACGCTGACAGGTGGAGCAGCCAGATAGGGGGAGTTGAAGCTAGTTGAACATGCTTAGCCAGAGCTTAGCTTGGACAACACAGGAAATATGGCTAAAGAGGTGTTGAAGCTATGAGCAGAAAGGGGGAGCGTAATAAATCTGACGATGCTAGAAGTGATCGATCAAAGAATAGATATCACGACAGCTGAGGATCATGATAAAAGCAGAAGAGTGGTGTTGGACAGTGTTTGGTGTCAACAGTGGATGTCAGAGACAAAGTGATTCATTGATGAACTTTTCATTTACTCTTGTTTCTCACGCCGAGCATTGCTCATGTGGGCATAGAGTATGTGTTGAGTAAATCCTTGGTCGCTATCAGAATCGCAATGAGGCGAATGGAGGTTGAAGAATCAATGACGTATCTTTGTTTGGAAGAGTTGTCAACAAACCCAAAGGGGGAGATTGTTGGGCAAAAATCCCTCAAGGTATCATTGAAGCCTTTTTGAGGTGATTGTGTTTGTTGACAAAGTGGACATCTAAGTTGTGATTGTTGACAAAGAGGATTTCATGGTTGAATGTCGAGTTCAAGAGCTGAGTTCAACGATCCATGTTTGATTCAAGAACGTCGATAAAAGGAATGGATGATCTGGAGGCGGTACAAAAGAACAGATAGAAGGTGGCGCCGTTTTCCAGTGTTTGCCAAATTTTTGGGCCTGAAAATCGGCAAATGAAGAAAAGTGTTTTTGGCAAAGGGACTTGCGCGCCGCAAACATGGTGTACAGGAAACTTTCGCGCCACATGTTTTTCAAGATCAGAAGATCAAAATATGGCTAAGGAAATAGGATCGCGCAAGTTTGGGAGTTGGTCGCGCAAGTGTCTAAAGGAGAGGAGACTTGCGCGCCGAAACTGGGTCGCGCAGGTGACTTGCGCGACGTCACGCAGGGTGGTCAGATTGCCTATAAATACTGGACCACCCCTCCTCATTCTTCACCGGAGTTCAAGACGAGAGCTCCCGTCGCGCAGGTGTGGTGGTCGCGCAAGTGGTGTGTGTGGTCGCGCAGGTGGGACTTGCGCGCCAGTGGTTGAAGTTGTGCGCCGGTGTTAGAAGTTGCGCGCCGGTTTGCAGTTGCGTTCCAATAGTGGTTTGGGCGTAAAGGGAAGAGATTCGCGCAAGTTTGGAGTTGTGGAAGCTTGTGTCGCGCAAGTGTCAGAGGAGGACTTGCGCGCCCGTTGTGACTTGCGCGCCTATACTTGTGCGCCGAGGTTGACTTGCGCGCCAAGTACGGTTTTGTTCCCGTAGTGATTTTCAGACTGTGTGGAAGCTGGAAGTTTTCCCGATACCTTCGGTGCAAAGAGATATTCATCAACGGGTGAAAGTTAAACTTCAACAGAGCATCTACATACAAGAGAAGATGCATTCATTCGTGCAAATGAAGAGACCTACAGGTCTATTAACTGTGAGTGGATTCCATCCAAGAGCAGTGAGCTCAGGAAGAGGAAGAAGGTGATCCTCTCCACCGGCAGTGAGCCAGAGAGAGAGAGACAGGGAGTGACCCTTGGGAAAGCAGTGAGCTGACCCTAAACTTTGTAAAGGCAGTGAGCCTGGTCATAGAAGTGATCTAGCCCGAACCTTGTAATCCACAGCTAGTGAAGATTAGTGGAATTTGGTACGACCGGCAACCTGTCGGCGTATGCTCCTTGGACGTAGCCCTTAGCGGTGAACCAAGTAAAATTGTTGTGTCCTGTGCTTGTCTTACTTTCTATTTATATCGTGCAGCAGGAAAAAGAGAGAAAAGTGTTTTGCTTAACAGCGAAACAAGATCAGAATGGGCGTTAATTTTGAATTAGCAATACCCTGATTCACCCCCCCTCTCAGGGTATCCAGCCTAGTGGACCTAACAAATGTAATATAATTTATTTACAGATATTTTTTTAAAATGTAGTTTATATGAAAATGCTCATTTATTAATTAATCATATAAAAATAAATATTCTATGAAATCTTTGTATTTTTTTAGAAATTAGGACTTTTTCAAAGAGTAGTAAAAATTGGATTTTTTTAAAACATCAATTTATTAAAAATAAGTTTAGTTATTTGTGTTAAAAATTATAATTTAAATTAACATAAGTTTTTTTTATTAATACATAATTTATTTTTAATCTTTTTTGAACAACATTATATAGGATTTAGTATATGTATATTTTTAGGATTAAATTTTTTATTCTCTATGCTGTAAAAAGTGCATAATGTTTTTATGTTTTGAATAATTAAATAAATATTTAATGAGGAATTATTGAAATAAATATTTATATCATATATCAATAAATTATTATTTATAGTCATTTAATGGTTATTATTATTCGTAGTGTTAATATAAATCATTTTGTAGATAAAAACACACTTCTCGAAAATGCGCTTCATCATCTCGTTTGTAGGTTTTGTTTTAAATAATATTTTTTAAAATAATTGAAAATTGATTTAAAATTATAATTCAATTTTTAAATATAAATTTAGAATTTATATTATAATGAGTTTTTTATAATTTTTTTAAAAAATAATTTCATAGATGAATAGTGAAAAATTCAGAATTTTAATTGACAAATACATTTTTCAAAATTTATTTATAATGAAAAATTATATATTAAAATTATTTTCTAGTATAATTATATAAATTAAAAATCACATAATTCAATTTTTTATTTACAATAAATTGTATATTTAATTTCGATATAACATTTTAAAACATTTTATGCATTCTCTCTTGTTAAAGTCGTGTTATCGCCACGTCTGCGTGATTAATTTAATATTGAATTTTCCAATTATCTATATGGAGTTTAAAAAACGTGGAATTATTATTTTTAATGATAATTTTTTAAATTATCAAAAATGATATCATTATTTTTTTGAAAATATTGATTAATAAATGAAGTAAAAATAAATTACCATGATTACAGTAAAAATGGGTTTACTATGATGGGGGGTTAAAATAAAAATATAAGGTTTATACATATCAAAAACATGTCCAAAACAAATTTTATGGACATATTTAGACTTCAAAACTTATGATCGTATTAATGGTCCATTATTGTATCCTTTTTCATGAAATAATTGTGGTGGAATTCGTTCATTCCAAAAACTGCAATTGTCCCACTCACATCACATACAAATAGCCTCCAGTTAAACTCTCCTATTATTAATATCATACCCATTTGGTTTTGATAAACCCCAAATAATATCTTCAAAATATCCATCCACTCATCCGAGAACACATATTTCATATAGAAATACTACCTAGTGGTACATTTGGTGCATATCATAGGAGGACACACGAATAATTGGAAATGACCATCAATTATCATTTTTTAATTATTTCATCCACCGCTTCATAGATTATTATTATAATTTTACAATATAACTAACTAATTATAATCCATATACATATATTATTTTATTTTAATATCATAAACTAAAAGTATCCCTGATTCCATTAAATGTGTTATGAAGTCATTGTTCATGTTTACATATGATTGTTATCCCAAAAATGATGTCATAAATTTATCAATTACCACCTCTTATAATAGGTAATAATGATGAAATTATTGTTTATATATTATAAATATGACACTATAATTATTTTTTAATTATTATTTTACCAATTACATCATGATTTCCTTTATCTAGGAACATGATAACATCTGTCATGTGTGTGGTGGACAACGGCTATTTTAAGAGATTTGATACATTCATGCATAACATGAATGGTAATTAAGTTAATTTTATAGAAAATATGTGACATAAGTGATATAAATATTTTTAGATATTAATTATATATAATTTACATTTTTAACTCTATACTTGAATAAAATGGAAACAAAACTCATGTGTACTAATGTACTACCATCCACATGAACTGTGTATTTCCTTTTTTATCTCTATCTATCATCAATTCTTATAATTATATCTATATTTAATGCATATAATATTTATACAAGGGTCAAAATTATGTAGAATATTGAACCATGATCAATGTAAAATGACTGAAAATCAAAATTAAAGACATACAAGAATAAAATCAATTATTATATGAAATGTGACATTAATATAAAGTATTTATTAAATGTGTTATAAAAGTATATATTTTAATAATATATGGTATGATATATATAACTATGGTTACATAATAGATTTTTAGAAAAAAAATTATTTCGTATAAATGTTGTTTCAATGAGTGGGAAGTTAATCAGGGCTTATAGTAAGGGATTTGTTGTCTTACATTAAATCATGAGGGACATATCAAAATTTAAAACTTGTTTATTTTGTGTGGGGTGTACACATCCATGTGAAACTTTTTTTATCATGAATGAAATTATTTTCATGATATTTAAATTTTCATCCAATGTTATTCTTTACTAGGGATCATTATTGAATATTCAAAAATGTGATAATGGATTATTGTAACTCTTTTCTTTATCAAGATATATGTTCTGTTGTGTACCTATCAAAATTATGAGGGATATATAAAGCCCAATTTATATTTAATATCATGAATTTATTTAATACCAATATATTATATGTAACACCCCAGGTAAATAAAGAATATGACATCTTTATATTTATCCATATTTGTGAATAAAATATTAATATTACTTTAAAGGGGATGCTATGCTCTATGGCATACCCAATACGCAACAACGAGTTTTTTGGGAATCTTACGTTGCACTCTAATAATAAAATAATATTATTTTAAATGGTAGTTGACGCCTAGCCTTTTTAATGGCGGGAATAAACAGAACTAACCAAAAAATGATTATATATGTTTGTCAAATATTTTTACTCTTTAAAATAAATGATAGAGGATTAAAAATGCAAAAGAATTCAGTTTTTAAGCGTAAACATTTTAATATTCTTTAAATGGTCGATTAACCGCCTTTTGATGGCGAACCACTTTTTAATCAACTTTTTGACAATTTTATAAGATCTATTTTTCAAAATAAACATATTATTTATGTTTGGGAAATTTAAATTTACCTTGGGTAAATTTTTGGTATTTTTCTGACAATGTTCATTTTTCAATGAATAGTGAAAAATGTTGTATTTTAATTCAAAACCACTTTTTAATCTAATTTATTTTTATTATTAGATTATCTTTTGAATTGGTTTTAAAGTGAAATTAGAATATATTTTTACCATTTAATCCAATAGTGGTCGTTGGAATTAATTTCACTTTGAAATCGAACATAAACTAGTGTCAATCTTTTGATACATTTTGTTTCACAAAAACACGCTATTTGTTTTGAAAGTGGGAATTAATTATTAAATTTATTAATGCAACTTATATGTTTTGAATATTATAAAATTGAAATCATTTTTGAATTCGGAATATCAGATATAGCTTAGGGTGAATTTTTGGTAATTTTCTGAGAAACTTCAATTTTTGATGAATAGTGAAACCACTAAGTGGTAATTATAAAAACTGATTTTCCATTTAAATGAAATTTTTCCACCTTTGCATTTTGAATTTCAAAAATCCGAAATACATGGTTGTCATTAAGAAGTAAAATGTGGTTCAATGGGATTGAAATAATTTTTGGTGAAAAGTAACTTATTATGTTGTTAATCGTGATTAGAGGTAATTAGTGTAATTTAAGGTAAGAATAATGTTTTAATAAAATGAAATGACCTAGACACATGTCCTACATTAATTGGATGTTTCATGGCCGACCAAGAAAATCTATGGGTCAACTTGGGGACCCCATGGAGCCACTTTGGTTGGAAAATGACATAAATACCTTTTTATTTAATGTTAATGTAAAAATGACACAGACATTATATGTTTTACTAAAACAATTTTTACATGGGGTTATACAAGTCAGATTTTTGACTATTAATATTCATTATAAATATAAAAAGATTTCATACATCATGATATTTTTTTATAATTTTTAAACATTAAATAAATTAAATTATTTATGACATCATGATGATGCAGTGATGACCTCATTATTGAACGATTTAAATAAAATAGAAAGATAATGTAAAATCCAAGACCTATACAAGTCCAAAACCTATTGGATGGGTGGATTTCGAACCCGTATCACCTTATCATCTAAAAACATCAATGTGGGACCATTATAATCCGAAACTCATTCTAAAATAAAGTAACATTTCCTTACTTTCCAAGAGTGACCCTCCCCTCCTCTTATAAAAGCCCCCACCTCTACCTCCTTACCCACACTCCCAAAGCCTTTGGCTCGGAAAAACCCTTCCCATTGTGTCTCTAAACATCCCTCTCTAACTCCTTGAAGCCTCACTTTGGGCAGAAGTCTTCCCAAGGAAGCCGTTTAGCTCAAACCAAAGGGAGTTACCCGATTTTAAGGTAATGTCTTCACTTGAGTCCTTTTGTTTTATTTTGCCTCTCCAACCCCCTAAACTGTTTTTATTCATTTATTTTGTAACAAATCCAGTATCTTCAATATACTATGATGTTGTTATAATAAGGATTAGAGCTACACTTACACACACCTACATCTAATGGTTAAAGAACATATTGTTTCCGTGGATGGAAAATTTCTGCCTCACGAAACGATGATTGTTCAACACTCATATAACACCTTCAAAGGTGGCCATTAAGATGTCACTATATTTATATATGATATATAATATGTATATGTTTTACTTAAGCTTCTGTATTTTTCTTTTTTGCCATAACTTTATGGTCTCCAATGTGGGTAAACACGATAATTTCATTTTAGGAAGTGCAGACTACCGCCCCTCAAAGTGATGTGATTCGTTAATGCCATATGTGGGGCTTATAAAGGATGGATTTAAAGTTATTATATATGATGTTATACTGGAATTATAATATACCTCTATATCATTATTATTTCTTTCCATTAATGTATGATATAGAAATGAAAGTAGCGTTCATGCGTACGAACGACTTACCGTCTCCATGAATGGTGCATTTCATTTCTTATCCCCAAATGTAATGTACTATTATAAGTACATATTTATAATGGATATATATAATGTATGTTACATATAATTGATGAATATAATTCTTCAATTAAAATATACATACCTATCATTTAGTTTTAATTCCATTAATATGACAATGAAATGAAAGTTGCGTTCATGCGTACGTACGGCTTACCGTCTCCATGAACGGTGCATTTCATTTCTTACCTATAAATGATTTTGTAATATTATAAATACATGTATATTCTGGATATATATGATATATATGATTTCCAAATCAGGAATATCATTCTGGATATAATGAACCTTTGACCACACAAACAACATGTAATTGTAAGAAGTTTACTTTCGACTTAAGAACAAAATATCGACAAAACAAACATTATTAACTTAAATGATTACATAATGTTTATAAAATGTAAATAAGTGATATAAAAAGGAATAATGAACTTTAAAAAGGTTCTTAATCAAATAGAAATTAACTCAAGTTTATTATTCCGGACATTAAAGAACGATCGAGTCAAGTCGGACCCGAGGTAAGGGATCTTACTCCTCTCTTTCTTTAAAAGAACACTCTTTTATGTCATTCCTTTTTATGCTCATCTTTCATGTTATTGGGATGTTATTTTATATTACTGTTACTGTAATTTTTATTGTTCATATGATGAGAGACCCTATTCTCTCTCATCAATCCATTTTGGAAGTTTTGGGTGGTGCCGTTAGGCTGCCGAATTTTCGTAAGAGATCTAACCCATCTCTTTCTTTTTAAGTACTCTCCTTTTTGTCACTTCTTTTAAGATCCTATTTTTTTTGTTGGGGGATGTTATTTTATAAACATTATGTTAATGTGATTAGAGACCCTATTTTCTCTCATCAATCCATTTTGGATGTTTTAAGTGGCGCCGTTAGGCTGCCGAGTTTTCGTAAAGGATTTTTCATCTCACTTTTATTCCCGTGAGATTTATGCTACATTTGCCAAAATTTTCTTTGAGTGGTGTATGTACTTACCATTATTCTACTAATTGTGTAATATAATTTTTTTTATGAGTATTTACATCAATGATGTATTTTCCTTCTTTCATGGTGTGTATGTTTCGAAAGATACCCATGTCGGTATGGGAACCTTTCACCCTCCTCTTTATAAAAGACTTCTTTTGTTGGGTCATTTAATTCACATATTGTTATGTTGGGATATGTTCTCATATATCTTTATTGATATAAATTTTATGTCCATGTGATGAGATACCTTTTTTATCTCTCATCAACTCTTTTTCTGAATGTTGAAGTGACACCGTTAGGCTGTCAAATGTTTGCAAGGGAACTTCTTAACCCAAATTTGATTCTTTGGGATAAACTTGTACTCCTTGAATATGTAATTCTATAAATTTGTGTGAATAACCTCTTATTTTATTACACTTAATATTCAATTATATTTGGGTGGGAATGTCGGAGGGCCAGATCGGTTCTGATGGGCTGGAGTACACCCCTTTCATCTTTGCAGGCCATTTGGGACTTGGTTGTATTAGAGGTAGGGATTTGCCCTCGGGGGGGACCATGCTTTCATGGGATCGCCGAGTGGTGCTGCATTAGGGTTGGCGGTTGTTATCTTTGCTTGGTTAGTCTATTCTAGTTTGTCTGCTTTGTTTTATTTTTGGTGTATGTTGAACTTTACGGTTTCACACTTTTTCCACAAAAGTGTTTATCTTAATAAAAAATATGTTTCAGCTGTTTTATACCCAACCTTCTTTTATACGGTGTGTAAACCCCTTTGATGTTTACATTTATTCAAAAGGAATATTTTTTCTACGAAGTGTTTTACTAAACGACATAAAGGAATTTTTCTTTTTACGTACGCGGTGACAACGTCCTTTTCCGCCGCCGCGAGTATTATTTGATCCTTGGCTTCCTCAACAAGCTGTAATGTTTTTAAAATAAAATAAATACCATATAATTTTTTTTTTGGTATTGAAAATGGTTTTGATAAAGGATTCTATTATGTCAATATATTTAAATGATATATTGTGATTTAAATGTGGAAATGTTATCATTCCTTTATGTTGGTTTTATGTGGTATAATTTTATAATGGTACTTGGACATTTTACGGGCGGTTACGTGATAAACCATATGACGGGTGGTGCCGTGAATTTCAGGACCGGTGGTTACATTATAACCTCCAATGCATTGGGTATGGAAGTCGGCTGTATGTCTATTCCATTAAGTATGTATGGAAGTTGGCCGAATGGCTATTCCATTAAGTGATATGTGTGGATGTCAACCTTATGGTTATTCCACTTAAGTATGTTTATGTCCCAAGTTACCTTTATATGTTATGTCATATTTATATGGGTTTTAGGGTAATCGTTTGGTTATATAAGGGTAAGTAATGAACATATATTCAGTGAAGAGTTTTTACTTCTTCGAAAAGGTGAAAGGTATTACTTTGTTGAAGTATACATGGTTTACTTGTTGTTTTGAAAAACTAACAGTTTTCATTCTTTATGTATCCCTTACTGAGCTTTTTTTCTCAGCCCAAGTTTTTGAAATGTTTTTCACAGGACTGAACATGGAATAGGGTCAAGGATTGGATCAAGGGAATGTCATGCTACCTAAAACATGGAACTAGACATGTTTCTTTTTAAGTGTTTTTATTTTGTGGAAAATTAGTAGAAGTTTCTACTTTGTAATATTTTGAGATGTAATAGTTATGTCCTAATTCTCTAAAACTCTAAACCTGAAAAGATCCTCAATGTGAATTATTCATTTAATTCAATATTAAGTAAGGTTTAAGTATGGGGCCTTATAGTTGGTATCAGAGGTCAGTTTTGGTAACTTTAGAGGTTAGGGTATTCTTTAAGAATAAGTGACACTACCATAATGGTTAGGATTTCCGAAAGAGTCGTAGTTTTTAGATAAAGTGAATGAGTAAGTATATCTTCCTCATTAGTACATGATGGTTTTGTTGTTATACTCACACTGACCCTTTTTGGTTTTAGTAAATGGCTGGATCTAGCAGGCACCAAAGTAACAGAAGATGTGAAGGAAACTATGACAGTTTTCTGAGCGAGCAGCTGAATTATATGGGAGCTGCAATGAGAACTCTTGTGTTTATCCTCAAACAACTATCTGGAGTCATGATTGACCACTTAAACCTTGGTGATTTCTATAAGGCATCATATATGTGAGAAACAATTCCATAAGGAACTACAGGTAATAATCATAAAGGTAAGTGTGTTTAAAAACCTATGTGTCAAAGATGTGGAAAGAAACACCTAGGAAAATGTTTCAAAGGGACAGAAATATTCTATATATGTGGAAATGAAGGTCATAAAGCAAGAACCTGCCATGGAAAAAGGAAGCATCTAGTTGACTCGAGGAATGGGAAAGAAGTTATTTCTGAGGGATCAATTGAATGTTTTAAATGTGGTGTGCATGGTCATTATGCAAACACATTTCCTATGAAGAAGTTTCGGGAATGGGATCACCAAGATCGTACAAATATTCATTTACCAATACCTAATGCCATTCCGATTGAGGATGAAGAAACTGACAATGACCAATCAAAGGTATGGATTATTTCATAACTTTTGTTTTCCTATTTTGAATCTTAGGATATGATTCATGATTTTGTTTGTAGGAAAGAAGTATTTCAGAATAAGTTGGAAAGGAATGGTTAATGGATCATGAAGAATGTTGAATGAGTAATATGTCAACATATAAGGGCTTCCAGAGTTATGGTGAAATTCTTAAGAGTATTAAGAGTCTTTTGATAATGGGGTTACATTAGAAGACTTTTTATATTATGTGTAACCCTGAGGTTTAATATATGAAAATTTTATTCAAGGAATAGTTATCTTTTCTTTTGAGGACATAGTTATAAAGAACCATTTGGGTTTATATTATCCTTAATTTTGAGGTAATTATGGGTTACTATATGATGGATGTGGAAGGCATGAGATAAAATTGAGGTTAAATTATGTTATGGTTATTTTTGATGATTTTATCTCTTTTTGGGGAATGATTTGAGAATTATATAGTTTTTGAAAAGGGACAACACGCAGACCGTGTGAAAACCCATCCCGTCAGACAAAGCAGCGTGAATCGATCCCACAACCAAAGTGCAACTGGAATTTATCGCCTACCACTGGACTACGTGAAGTCCCTGGTTAGTTTGACTGATTCTTTTTAGTTAGATGATTTTATGAATTATGAGTAAGTTGATTTTGGGTTATCTATGGATATTTATTAACCTATCATGGAGGATATGTGATTTGGTTAATTACTTTTCAATACGAGACATTAAGAGAAACTGATGTTGTTTGGAGATAAATGTTACGATTTAACTTGGAAGACTATGTGACTAAATCCTTCAAATATTTGGGTTTCAATCCGAGTTTGGCTTACTTTGAATAATTTTATGGACACATTTTTTATCGAATGGTCCACGTTGAACTTTGGGTTTTGTCGGACAAATTTTGGAGATTAAGAATAGATTTTCTTTTTATAAAGGGTTGTCCTTTTATGGATTATCTGATCTTGTACTAACCTTTTTGGTTTTGGTTTTGGTTAGAGTCTAAAGACATGGGAAGTAAATAGCTCTCTTTTTTGGATTAGGTGATTCTCTAGAAGTTGATTATAGTACTATTAATGTGAACAACTCTTCCTAAATACTCGTCTTATGGAGAAAATATGAGTTTGTATAAGGAATATAATAAAAGTTGAAAGTCAACATGATAAGTGATTATGTTTCTATATGAATAAAATCCTCAATAAAAAGTAACTTAAAACAAAAAAATTTTCTATTAACTTTTCCTACTGGGGAATCAAATACCGTTTAACCCATCACATGTTTGTGATTTTCTTGTGGTTAACTTTCTCCTAAACATGTTTTCTATCACTCTCCATCAGAACATGACCCTTTTTTTTCCTCCATGTCCATATTTTCTTACTTGGAATCCTAGTATGGGTTAACTCGGGTGACCTTTGTACTTATCTTTCTTTATTTTAAAGTGATTTTTTTACCGACTCTTATTCTGATGTGGGACTTTCAAGGATGTTTCCGAGCCCAATTTTAAAATTGTGAGGACGCAATTCCCAAATGGGGGGAAGGATGTAACACCCCAGGTAAATAAATAATATGAAATCTTTATATTTATCCATATTTGTGAATAAAATATTAATATTACTTTAAATGGGATGTTATGCTCGATGGCGTACCCAATACGCAATAATGAGTTTCTTGGAAATCTTACGTTGCACTCTAATAATAAAATAATATTATTTTAAATGGTAGGTAACGCCTAGACTTTGTAATGGCGGGAATGAACAGAACTAACTACAAAATGATTATATATGTTTGTCAAATATTTTCAATCTTTACAATAAATGTTAGAGGATTAAAAATGCAAATGAATCCAGTTTTTAAGCGTAAACATTCTAATATTCTTTAAAAGGTCGATTAACCTCTTTTTGATGGAGAACCCCTTTTAAATCCACTTTTTGACAATTTTATAAGCTCTATTTTTCAAAATAAACATATTTTTTATGTTTGTGACATTGAAATTTACCTTGGGTTAATTTTTGGTATTTTTCTGACAATGTTCATTTTTCAATGAATAGTGAAAAATGTTGTATTTTAATTCAAAACCTCTTTTTAATATAATTTATTTTTATGATTAGATTATCTTTCTAATTGGTTTTAAAGGGAAATTATAATATATTTTTACCATTTAATCCAATAGTGGTGGTCAGAATTAATTTCACTTTGAAATCGGACTTAAACTAGTGTCAATCTTTTGATACATTTTGTTTCATAAAAACACGCTATTTGTTTTGACAGTGGGAATTAATTATTAAATTAATTAATTCAACTTATATGTTTTTAATTTTGTAAAATAGACATCATTTTTGAATTCGTAATATTAGATATAGCTTAGGGTAAATTTTTGGTAATTTTCTGAGAAACATCAATTTTTGATGAGTAGTGAAACCACTAAGTGGTACTTATAAAAACTGATTTTCCCTTTAAATGAAATTTTTAAACCATTGTGTTTTTAATTTCAAAAATCTGACATACAAGGTTTTCATTAATTTGTAAAATGTGGTTCAATGGGATTAAAATAATTTTTGGTGAATAGTAACTTATTATGTTGTTAATCGCGATTAGAGGTAATTAGTGTAGTTTAAGGTAAGAATAATGTTTTAATAAAATGAAATGACCTAGACACAAGTCCTACCCTCATTGGATGTGTCATGGCCGACAAAGACAATCCATGTGTCAACTTGGGGACCCCATGGAGCCACTTTGGTTGTAAAATGACATAAATACCTTTTTATTTAATGTTAATGTAAAAAATGACACACACATGATATGTTTTACTAAAACAATTTTTACATGGGGTTATAAAAGTCATATTTTAGACTATAAATATTCATTAGAAAGATAAAAAGATTTACTACATCATGATATTTTTTTTTATAATTTTTAGACATTAAATAAATTAAATTATTTATGACATCATGATGATGCCGTGATGACCTCATTATTTATCGATTTAAATAAAATGGAAAGATAATGTAAAATACAAGACCTAAACATGTCCAAAACCTATTGGATATGTGTATTTAGAACCCTTATCACCTTATACTTGAAATAAATCAATATGGGACCATTAAAATCCGAAACTCATTCTAAAATAAAGTAACATTTCCTTACTTTCCAAGAGTGCCCCTCCTCTCGTTTTATAAAAGGCCCCCAGCTCTACCTCATTACCCACACTCCCAAAGCCTTTGGCTCGGCCAACCCCTACCCATTCTGTCTCTCCACATCCCTCTATAACTCCTTTATGCCTCACTTTGGGCAGAAGTCTTTCCCAAGGAAGCCTTTTAGCTCAAACCAAAGGGAGTTACCCGATTTTAAGGTATTGTCTTCACTTAAGTCCTTTTGTTTTATTTTTCCTCTCCAACCCCCTAAACTCTTTTTATTCATTTATTTTGTAACAACTCCAGTATATTAAATATACTAGGATGTTTTTATAAGTATTATTAGAGCTAAAGATACACACACATACATCTAATGGTTAAATAACATACTGTTTCCGTGGATGGCGAATTTCTGCCTCACGAAACGATGATTGTTCAACACTCATATAACACCTTCAAAGTTGGCCATTAAGATGTCACTATATTTATATATGATATATAATATGTATATGTTTTACTTAAGATTCTGTATTTTTATTTTGTGGCATAAATTTGTGGTCTCCATTGTGGGTAAACATGATAATTTCATTTTATGAAGTGCGGACTACCGCCCCTTCAAAGTGATCTGATTCGTTAATGCCATATGTGGGACGTATAAAGGATCGATTTAAAGTTATTATATATGATGTTGTACTGGAATTATAATATACCTCTATATAATTATTATTTCTTTCCATTAATGGATGAGATATAAATGAAAGTAGCCTTTATGTGTACGTACGGCTTACCGTCTCCATGAAAGGTGCATTTCATTTCTTATCCCCAAATGTAATGTACTATTATAAGTACATATTTATAATAGATATATATAATTTATGTTACATATAAATTATTAATATAATTCTGTAATTAAAATATACATACCTCTCATTTAGTTTTAATTCCATTAATATGACAAAGAAATGAAAGTAGCGTTCATGCGTACGTACGTCTTACCGTCTCCATGAACGGTGCATTTCATTTCTTACCTATAAATGATTATGTAATATTATAAATACGTGTATATGATGGATATATATGATATATATGATATCCAAATCATGAATATCATTCTGGATATAATGAACCATTGACCACACGAACAACATGTAATTGTAAGAAGTTCACTTTCGACTTAAGAACCAAATATCGACAAAACAAACATTATTAAATTAAATGATTACATAATGTTTATAAAATGGAAATAAGTGATATAAAAGGAATAATGAACTTGAAAAAGGTTCTTAAGCAAATAAAAATTAACTCATGTTTATTATTCAGGACGTTAAAGAATGATCGAGTCAAGTCGGACCCGAGGTAAGGGATCTTACTCCTCTCTTTCTTTTAAAGTACACTCTTCTATGTCATTCCTTTTAAATCTCATATTTCCTATTATTGGGATGTTATTTTATATAACACATACTGTAATTTTTATTTTTCATATGATGAGAGACCCTATTCTCTGTCATCAATCCATTTTGGATGTTTTGGGTGGCGCTGTTAGGCTACCGAAGTTTCGTAAGAGATCTAACCTCTCTCTTTCTTTTTAAGTACTCTCCCTTTTATCACTTATTTTAAGATCCTCTTTGTTATGTTGGGGGATGTTCATTTATAAACATTATCTTAATGTGATGAGAGACCCTATTTTCTCTCATCAATCCATTTTGGATGTTTTAAGTGGCACCGTTAGGCTGCCGAGTTTTCGTAAGGGATTTTTCATCTCACTTTTATTCCTGTGAAATTTATGATATATTTGCCACAATTTTTTTTAGTGGTGTATGTACTTCCAATTATTCTAATCTTTGGGAAATATACTTTCATTTATGAGTATTTACATCAATTATGTATTTTCCTTCTTTCATGGGGTGTATGTTTCGAAAGATACCCAAGTCGGTAAGGGAACCTTTCACCCTCCTCTTTTTAAAAGACATGTTTTGTTGGGTCTTTTAATTCACATATTGTTATGTTGGGATATGTTCTCGATATCCTTATTGATGTAAATTTTATTTCCAAGTGATGAGATACCTTTTTTATCTGTCATCAACTCTTTTTCTGAATTTTGATGTGACGCCGTTAGGCTGTCAAATTTTTGCAAGGGAACTTCTTAACCCAAATTTGAATCTTTGGGATAAACTTGTACTCCTTGAATATGTCGTTCTATGAATATGTGTGAATAACCTGTGATTTTTTTACACATAATATTCACTTATATTTGGTGTATTCGTTTTTCACACATAATTATTCAATTGATTTATCCTTAAACCAAGGATACCATCATTGTAAGGGTCTTCATCTCAATCTCAATTTATTGAGGTATATTTTGTTTTATACACAACCTTCATTTATACGGTGTATAGAACCCTTTGACGTTTACGTTTATTCAAAAGGAATATTTTTTCTATGAAGCGTTTTACTAAAGGACAAAAAGGAATGTTTCTTTTTACGTACGTGGTGACAACGACCTTTTCCGCCGCCATGAGTATTATTTGATCCTTGGCTTCCTCAACAAGCCGTAATGTTTTAAAAATAAAATAAATACCATATAAGTTTTTTGTATTTTGGTATTGAAAATGGTTTTGATAAAGGATTATATTATGTCAATATATTTAAATGATATATTGTGATTGAAATGTAGAAATGTTATCATTCCTTTATGTTGGTTTTATGTGTTATAATTTTATAATGGTACTTGGACATTTTACGGGTGGTTACGTGATAAACCATATGACGGGTGGTGCCGTGAATACCAGGATGGGTGGTTACGTTATAACCTCCAATGAATTCGGTATGGAAGTCGGCCGTATGGATATTCCATTAAGTATGTACGGAAGTTGGCCGAATGGCTATTCCATTAAGTGATATGTGTGGATGTTGACCTTATGGTTATTCCACTTAAGTATGTTTATGTCCCATGTTACCTTTAAATGTTATGTCATCTTTATATGGGTTTTATGGTACTCTTTTGGTTACATAAGGGTAAGTAATGAACTTATATTCAGTGAAGAGTTTTTACTACTTAAAAAAGGTGAAAATTATTACTTTGTTGAAGTATACATGGTTTACTTGTTGTTTTGAAAAACTAACAGTTTTCATTTTTTGTGTATCCCTTACTATGATTTTTTTCTCATCCCAAGTTTTTGAAATGTTTTTCACAGGATTTAACGTGGAATAGGGTGAAGTATGGGATCAAGGGGAAGTCATGCTACCTAAAACATGGAACTAGACCTGTTTCTTTTTAAGAGTTTTTATTTTATGGAAACTTAGTAGAAGTTACTAATTTGTAATCTTTTGAGATGTAATAGTTATGTCCTAATTCTCTAAAACTCTAAACCTGAAAAGATCCTCAATGTGAATTATTCATTTAATTCAATATTAAGTATGGTTTATGGTTGGGGCCTTATATTATATGTCACATTTAATTTTACTATTTCATATGGATTAATATTCATTGATTCAAAAGTGCTAATATTTTTATGTCAGGATAATGGTGTTTATCGACAGTCCTTATGACTATTACTCAAAAAATTGTAATAATAAGATCTATCTCTCAAGAAACTAATTGAATTTCTAATCATATCGTTATTTTAGTACAATTATTGTTATCCCTTCATATTCCTCTTCTTATGTAATCATATTTTAAAAAATAATGCAATTTAGAAAAATCAATTTTTCTATTAAATTTTATTTCTATAAACCCAATGTTTTTGAAAAAATTCTAAAAATGTTTATAATCTTTTTCAAAAAATGTATTTGTAATTGAATATTTTCAAAATATTTTTTAAAAAAATTATTATTCATATCATTTTATAAAATAATACATATTTATCATTTAAAAAATATATAAATAAAATATTTTCTTTAAAGAGTATGGAAAGACAAGTATTTATAAACATAATGGATATTAATTTAATTTAAAAAATATAATATTTCAATGTTAATTTCACAGAAAAATATATTCAAAATGTTTTATGTATTAAAATGTGACGTCAAATTGTAAAGGTTATTTTCTTTAAAAAAAATTCTAACTAGTTTTAATGATTCTTTTGTATGATATCATGGTTATTTTCAAGGAAATTTATTATCAAAATGTTTTATGTTTCAAATTTTTTTCTATGTGGAAAGGTTATTTTCTACATTAAATGATTTTAATGATCTATAAAAATTATTATCCATATATGATGACATATATTGATGATACATATTTCATACATGGTATATGATACACATATAGAATTTTTATTCACTCTATAAATTGTTTATATTTAGGATTAAATGATTCTTATGAAACATGTTTTTCTTCTAAGGTTATACAAATATATAATTATTAGGATAACTTCTTATTTTTTATGGGGGTTTCTATTATAAAATCAATATATGATTATGAAACCTATCACTCATTTATATGTTATGATATGATTAAATTTTTATGAATCCCATTTCGTTTCATTGGTCATGATATGAATAATGTTTTCTAATTTAGTTGATTACATATGTATTATTTTTGTTTTATAATAGGTGTAATCTATATATCCCTCCAATGAATTTTATAATTATATATGTTCTAAAATATGAGAGGGTACATTGGTGTTCATCCAAAACACTAAAATATTTGTACTTGTGTTGTTACAACTACCTTGAAATAGGTTATACAAGAGGTCATCTCAAGATCAGAGTGAGTTTATAGGGTGTTGGACCAAGCCCAACATGTTATTATTGTCTTGGTTGTATCCATAACATAAGATGTATTGTGGATATATTTACTCCACAATTTAATGTCTATAAAAATATTTATTCTCTTAAGATCTATTTTATTTCATTTCAACTAATTTATTATAGACATATAATATTTATGAAATGATATCAGATTTTTCTTATTTATATGAAGGGTATTTTTTTCATTTGGTATTGTCACATTATTATACTATTACACTCACTCTATATTTATTTAACTAACTTCTAAAACCTTATTGAGAAAATGAGCTCATCAATTCTTAGGTTTTGTTAATAAATATCATTTTGAATGTTTTTTATGTTGGGGATGTATACGAAGTTTACTAAATGGGAATATATTTGTGGGAAACCTTTAATATCTATCATGATATTAAAATATTATCTTCCATGTATTGAAATATAATAAACTATTATGGTCCCCAAGAATGTTTCTATGTATTGTAATGAATATTTATCTAAATATATATAACACCCATGTATGAGAAGACTAGGTATTAATATAGACGGTGTAAGAATCATCTATAGGGAATTTTATTACTAGAAAGGGGATATAAATGGAGTCTTCTATGATAAGGGAAATAAATGAGTATCCAAGAACAACATCTATAATCTGGTTAATTATTATCCATGGAATAGATTATTAATAATGACTTTATATGAGAAACATATAAAGATTATCAAAACCAATAACAAAGCTAACTCAAGGGGGTAATTTTTATTTGGAATGATGACTTTGAAGACAACATCATGGAATTCAAAAGAAATCTTATAAGTACAGTAATAATCACATTATCCACAAGTGGATTACATTTCATGGAATAAAGATACTCTTCAATGAATATATTGGGATTAATTATAATGTAGAATGAAAAGTTTACGTCCTCTTCATCAAGTATGTTGAATGTTAAGGGTTAACATTATACAACATATAATCTCGAATTAGATATACTTTTTATGGAACTGAAATTCATGTTTCATTATCTATTTTAGAATAATTTGGAAATATATATTTATTTTTATATGGACCCCCATGTAGATAGTCAAATATAAGGAGAAACATGTGGAACAATGAATATTTATATATATGATTAATTATTATGACTAATCAACCCACTACCATCCTAAGAAATAAAATAATGTGGAAAAAAACTATGTATAAATGTTATTAGAACATTATAAGAAAATATAATTGATAGTGGTCCAAAATTCTTACATGTATTAAATTTGAAATGGGGACCATAAAGGAAGTAATATCATCACTCTGTACTCAGATTATTAATCAACCATCCCTTTTGGTTATGACAATGTATAATCAAAGATATATTATAAAAATTAAAAATAAGGTGGAAGATATAAGTGTATAAAAATCCCCATATATCCTAATTTATGATTAAATATTAGTTAGACTTGCATCATTATTACGTGTACCATCAAATACTAAGACAAATTATGGATATTTGAATAATTCAAATTGGTAATCCTAATCCATTAAAACATGGACAATGAAAAGGTATCAGAATCCCTAAATGAATAATTGATGGGAAAATATGAAGAAAGAGATAATATAATATATATTAAAATTATTTCTCTTTTAACAGTAATATAAGAAATGAAATATTATATGGCTATAATGGAACTATTACCCATACATATATAGAAAAGGAAATTCATCCCCATATACTTTATCACCAGTCTTCCAAATCATTCAAGAGAAAATAATGCTATATGGGTTGTGTTTTATAACAGTACAAATATTTACAAACTCATTACCAATCAAAAGGATTCCTCACTCAGTAATCATTCAAGGATATACATAATATATGTTTAAGGGATGAATGAAACACCAATAATGATTATGTCAATGTATGATTATATATTTTACTCAATGTTCTAGAATAATATATATAATGATTTATACAAGGAGTTAAACATATAACAGATTATTACCCACAAGATAATGGCTAATTTGATTGTATTATGAAGACAATGGTTTCCATGTTGAGTAAATTATTATTTGGATTCAAAGGACGATGGAAAAGGAATATTCCTCTTTAGGAGTTATCAAATTATATAATTTTACAATAAATTATACATATTATTATATATATACCCACATATTGTAAGTAAAATATAACAAATTAATTCATGAATGATTTTGGTGAATTTATGTAGTTGGGACATGAAATGTTTATGGAACTTGTAGAAAATACCATGGAAGTTTAGAATCACAGCAGGGATTCTCAATGTAAATAGAAAAACTATTCTTACAGTCACTAATGAGACAAATAGTTTATAATTAATGATAATGTGTTCATATTAATATAACTATAGAAGAGGATCATGAGATTTACAAAGAAGGGTATACTATGTTAATGGTACATATGCCGCTTTGATATTCTCAATAATATCAAATCTATGACCAATGGACACGAAGTACCCTCATCCCCTTATCATGTACCTGGTGTATTACATGTATCCATATCGAGGATGTTAATTCTAATTAATTCACATGTACTTAATTCAAAATTATTACAAGTTAATAATGTACTTTCTTATGAGGAGAAATCAGTGATGAAATTGGACTTTAGAGATAGGGTTCTGTAAAAAATAAAACTCATCTACTCAATGAACTATGTTAAAAAAATAGCATAGAGAGGGAAAAGGGAATATGAGACGTCCATGATGGATAAATACCCTATGTTATATTCACCGCATTATGTGAAATTAAATTTTCAATGGTCAATTTTATATTTGTAGTTATGATTTTGCGAAATAATAATTCAATCAATGGAATTTACTTTCTAATTATAAAAATATGTCATATTTAGTCAATTATAAAAACCACATGATTAATGTAACTAATATTTTATTACAATGATCAGAATATTAAATTTAGTAAAAAAAAATATGTAGATTAAAATAGAGAATAATACATTTGGGAAATAAATAGATAATATGAAAATAATGGGAAAATGTTTATATGTCTGATACACAAATATAATCACACTCATGAACCCAAATTTAGAAATAAAGTGGATTTTTAGAAGTTAAATATTAATTTTGAAAATGAAAACATATATAATTGTTGTTGAAAGTGGAATTTAATTAGGAATGAATAATATAAGAGGCATTTATTGAATATTTGTAACTAATTAAATTTATATAAATAACACCATTGGAATAGTAATGTAACTAATAGAATTTTAACTAGACAATTGGAAGACTAATTTGATAGTTATGAATAATAACATGGACATCAGAATACTATCTTCAAGTATGAAATTAAAAATAATATTTATGTACGTTATAAAAAATGTAAATTGTGTATTTATTTAATGGTACATATATAAAAATCATTAAAATATGTTAAATTAGTAATTATTATTGTTTATAGAATATAATAATTGAATCAATATTTTTTTATAAATATATTTATTTAACATATTAATATTTTCTAAAATGTATTTATAAATAAATATTATGTTTTATTATAATTACCTGATCATTTTATAATGTGATATGTAATTTTTCAAAGGGTCAGAAAATTAACCATAATATTAAAATTAGTATTTCTCAACTAAAATAATTTATTTTCAAATATTAAATTTCTAATATTAAAACAATTATATTAATTAATTGGTCTTCATTTCAAAAAATATATATATAGAAAAAATTTAATATGATTAATTTGTATTTTATTAAAATAGTTGAATTTTGGATGAATAGTGAAATACAATAATATATGTTTCATAACATTGTAATCTAAATACATGAAAAATTAGAATAAATTGTAAAAAAAATGGCAATATTGAGAAAAATTAATAAACTAATTAATTTTATATTCAAAAACATGTATCTCGTCTTTATATAAATACCACTACTCTCCAGATCACCCCTTCACTACGTGAAATCCTTGGATTAGAAAAACATTCTACCTAACAATATTCTAAAAACACACTCAAATATTTCATTTTTTCTGGAATCACCAAATTTTTGATTCTATGACCCTTATGAATTATTTCAAGGAGGATACATTTAAGAGTAAATATTCTCAATTTACCTCAAAAGAATTAATCACGTATTCTACCCTATCATATCCCCACTAAAAATGGAATATTAAATCCAGTACTATGTTTAAAATTTAATTTTATATTGAAAATTTAATATCTACCACCCACCCATTTCTCATATATTTTCACTCAAAAAAATACAATTTCCATGTTTAGTGGATTCACTCCCTTTTGTGGATAATGAGTTTTTCTTTTCCACAACCACATTAATAGATGGATTATATTAACATATAAAAATTTTAAATGAACAAACTAATAATATAATTATTTTTTCATATTCTATAATGAATATATGTATGCGTTATAAAATAAAATAAAACAAATTCATGGTGTTCCGTTATACCACATAAAATAACTAACATTAAAATTATAATTTTTTTCTAAAATAATCATCCCTATATGAGAAAACAAAATAGTATTTATGACTAATTAAATTTATGGAATTATTATAAGGAAACACAATTTCGCTTTTGTATTTTTATTATAATTTTAAAATAACATCAATAATTATCATATTTTCCTCCAGCATTCGAACATTGAATCTAAGGCTCCTTGGATAACAAAATTATTTACCAGATCTCAATGAAGTTATCATTAAAAAACAAAATGATATTTTTATAATATAAATATAGATTAAAATTATGAATAATAATTTAATGAATGAATATCATTATTTGACATTATACATTATGTGTAAATATAGAATGTATTTGAAGATATCATACAAGTTCTCTCCGAATTACACTTTTTATTTTGGTTTGTACATTTCTCCCTCTAACAAGGGTTATATCTTTTTGATGTTATAAAATGATAAAAAAAATTATACATATATATATCTTATATATTTATTACTAATTTATTCACTCTTCGTTTCATGTCTTGTTGCATAGATTATGTTTAGAGATCAAATTACTTATGGATAGGCCTTACGATTATCCATTTAGATTGATTTTCTTTTTGAGGAAAACATTACAATATACATGTAATGATGTGTGAACATAGATAGGTCTCCAATAAATTTGTTAATTTTATTGTCCCATTAGACGTTTTATACAAAATTTAGGTGTGAACGTAATCAATGGTGGGACGTTTTGTACTGTGTTATGCTCTATAGGTTGATAAGCATAACTCATGTTTATGTCATGTTTTTTTTTCCACCGTAGTCCAATGTTTCAACGCCCCTATGTTACTATGTTATTTATGTTATTATTCTATATAATAATTCATGATCATTACATGTTATGATATCATATTATTCCATTTTACTCATATATTTTACCTCGTTACCATGTTTATTCAATTACAGGGTCTCATAGATCACAATAATAATTGGGGGTTCCCCTATGTAATCTTATTTTGTTTTTGGAGATCAAATAGATTTAGGATCACAATATGAGGAATAAATTAAAAATGATTTTTGATGTTTTCTTTTTTATGTATTATTATCCTAGTTTTCTAAAGACACCAGAACTCATGATATGTGTGGTGTACTTATCTAATATATTATATAAAAATCTTGTACTAATATTTTTAAAATAATGTTGTCTTTATAGAACATATTTTTGATGTCCAAATTTCATTATTTTTTATAATCTAAACAAATCATAAGTTCATTACACTCTCACTTCGTAAAGACATGATCTTATTTCATATTATATATTTTTCATAATTCATTCCCCATACATTGTATTCTTCATCATTATATAAGTTTTGCATTTTGGTGATCCTCAATGTTGAATTAGATCAATGATATTTCCTAGTTATGAAAATTTAATATTTTCATCATTTTTTATATATGAATTTTTTGAGCTTTTAATTTATTTACATCATCCATGGGGTGTAATAATACATTTTATACAATATATATTTTTATATTAAGTTATTATATTTTAAATCTTATGAATGAATAAAGGGACATTAGTTTGTTTACTATTTTGTATGCAATGCTTTCTAATGAATCTATTTGAATGAATAATGATTTCTTATTTAAGATTATTAGCATAAAAAATAAGAGTAAGAATAATATTTTTTTGGATTCTAAAGCAGGTGGTGTTACATTGGGTATATAATTATACGAAATATAAATGTTTTTTGAATGATGATAATTATATTTCACATATCATAAGTTTGTAAGGTGGTTTTCGTATTAAAAGTTACATAAAAATGATTATTATTTTTAAAACACCAACACATAATTTCATTAGTGGGTGAAAATATAAAATATTAGATATAATTTATTTAAATATGTAAATTATAACACCATGATATTTAATTTATTATTACATTCCTGAATGAAAATCTGACTAATATATTTCTCTACATCCCACACAAAACACCATAAAATTTGAGATATATTAAGATAATATATACATATTTATGTATAGAAATTAAAATATAGAGATTGAATTGTTATTAATGAACATGACTAAATCCATTATGACAAATAAATGAAAAAATGAGCATTTAATAACATTAAAATTCAATTAAAGAAATCAATATCTTCTAAAAGGGAATTAGTTCAATAAAGTGATGCATTAAACGATATTTATTTGAAATTAAAGAATCATAACTTAAATTAAGATAAATTATATATAATATGAAAAAAAATTAACAACAATTTAGATGGTAAATGGTAAGAAAAAATATTTGGAATTACTATAGATTGAAATTTGTCACTTTCTTGTAAAAATAATTTCTCATAATTTCTAAATTTTTAATCTAAATGAAAACATATAAATTTTTTATTTTTTATTTGATAAAAATATACACTATACTTTATTCATGATAGTACTATTTTAAAAAAATTATTTTATAATAGTTGTTTGAAAAAATATATTTTTAGGTGAATAGTGAAAATTTATATTTTTAAAAATACCATGAGACATATTATATTATAATATAATATTTATAAATTTATAATTTATAATTCTTTTTCAAAAAAATTATATTCATTAATGAATTTAATAATATAAAATTTAATTATTATAATTTATAAACACATATTTTAATAATTATATTATTGAATATATTTTTTCAAAAAAAATCATTTCATTATACATATATCTTTAAAAAATTAATTTTTTGACATTATGAGAATAAATTATATTAACTAGATTTTAGGTTTTGAATCATTATTTTAAAATTATATATTAAGGGAAGTTTTATTTTTATTCATTAAGGAATATCTACCGTATGTAAAAAATAATTTTCACCATATGATCTAAAATAGTATGTGTAAAAATTCTATGGGTAATAAGTTGAAAACATTTTCACAAACTATGTGTAAATGTGTGATATTAGCTATTATCAGTCATATCCCCTTGGAAATTGAATGATATGTCAAATTTGAAGGTATATTCCTTAATAGTGACTTTCTATTAATGTAATGTTTTCAGTAATTCAAAAAATGCAATAAATTTTAAGTTATAAAAGATGCACTCCTCTCCTCACATCCCCTCACACCACAAAACAAATTCCCCAAACTCTATTAGAAACTAATCTAAAAATTATAAGCCACATTAAATATGTTATTTTCCTTTCCAAATTCTATCCATAATATAATAAACCCTCATTCAAAAATAGACAATTCAATAATTGAGGTACATATTTCTAACACCTCCTTTCTCATTTATATTTTATTATGTGTACTAATTAATCATTATATTCCATTCCCGGAAAATTATATTATAATACCCATATCATTGTTATACAACTATTTTATAATATTGATGTCATAATTTTTATACATTATTTCCTTTTATATTAATAATATAAAAACAATCATATAGGTGTTGTGTGTACTACCACCTCTACGACGCAACATGTTTCACATTCTTTCACATCACAACAAGGAATGTAATAATAGTTAAATTTAAATAAAACTAGTATACTTATTATGTATTTTATATTATGTTATGGTAAAAAAATATTAATTCTTCCCGAATTATATTGAAAATGTATTGATTATCCATGTGTATGTGTTGACTACTACATGCTTGGGCAAATTGATTTATATTTTATAATTCATCACAACATTACATTCTGGGCCATTAGAATGAGTTTAAAGGTAAATTATTATAAAAAAATTCCATAAGGGTATGTAATTAAAATTTTGAGAACCTTTTAATGATAATCACAAAAACATCATCATTAATTAAAACATTTAAAATAAATATTGAACAATGAATACAATTTTATTAGGATTATGTAATATTTTTATATCCACTAATTATTCTTCTAAATCAATAAAATTATTATATATAACAATTAAATTAACTAAATAATATCTCTATTATTCATTTATAATTAATGTATAACTAAATCAACAAAAAATCATCCCATAATTATTTTATGTGCATGTTGGAGTTAGTTTCACCAACTACATAAAAAATATTTTGTTAGTTAAGAATCACTAAAACATGATTATCACTGATTCCATCACCATGTATTGTTATAAAAACATCCATAAAATGAAATTATACCTTTATATATTTCTTAGGAAATCCATTAAAGTATATTTAAAAATATTATAACAATAAACTGTATATTAATAATGAATTTGAACAACATTTTTATGTATGTATTTCAATCCTATCATGTTTACATACACTCGACATTGAAAATACATAATAAAATAATATTTTTCATAAATATAGTTATTATAATTTATGATTATAAATGAAAGAGGATAAGTGTATCGTTCAGAATTATTTTCATAATATAGCATTATTTTTTAATTGTTTCTTAGAGAATGTTCTTGGAAGTTAGGATAGGATGTATGATTTTTCATAGTATCATTTCTAATACATTGAGACATGATTCATATTATTCACATTGTTTCATTTGTAAGGTTTTCAATTGATTTAATATTCTATTAATGATTAATACATTATTTAATAATAATTAATGAGACCAATTGAACCAAAAAATTACTTTTCATTAAACATAGTTTGACATTATGGTTCCCTAAATAGTAAGAGATTTTTGTTACTCAATTCTCATTCATTTAGTTACGATTTTTCTAATGAAATTATTTAATAAAATATTATTAAATTGATAACTTTTATTGAATTTTGAGGTATTCACTAAATGATTATGATTTTACCAAATAAATTTCTATTCAATTATTTCAAGCTTCATGGAGTATATTTACTATATGGTATTTGAATAAATTAAATCCCTTTAATTTGAAATATAAATTTTATCTTGAAATTTATTCTTCCATCATTGAGTTCTCCAAGACAAATATTCTATTATATCGTATATTATAATCCAATTTTGGAGAATTTATTCTAAATAAAAATAATTTTTATTAACTATTATGTAAAATTTGGTCATTCAACAATGGTAATGTGAAATTATTTAAAACATTCCATTCATAATCAGATAGTTTATTATTTGTATTAACATGTCTTAATGAAAACCATATGAATTATTCAAGGATATATTTTTTGGAGAAAAATTTTTGATGATAAATTTTGTAAAATACATAACATAAAATTATAAAAATGTAATTTTGACCAATTTTATTATGTTATTTTAATGTAAACAAATTTATATAACTACTTTTTATTATTCACCTTCATTTTCAATTTCATATTCAAAAATATTTCCACTCATTCCTTTTATAAAATAAAATATTCAATAATAAATAAATAAATATAAATATAAATACGAATATATCTAATTTTATATATTAAGCACATAGTATCAAAAAATGAGCTTTTATCCATTTATGTGCGATACTTTTTGATGCATTCTTTTAGGAGAATGGTTTTAATCATTGAAAAAAAAACTGAATTTCATTGTTACACATGTGATATGTTATTTTATAGTAACCCACCTTTTTATCTATATATGTTTCTTAATTAAATTATATTTTGACTAAATGTGACATCAATAAATTTTTTGTTTTAAATATTCCTATATTATATGCAAGATTTTCCTTAAAATTCTTTTCCCCTATGGACACTATATATTTTATTATATTGATTGATGGTTTCTTATATACATTAAATATGTCGTTGAGTATGTGATATTTTGGACTTAACCATATAACCCTAACTCTCTATGGTTTCAGTGTAATAGATGATTACATATAAATTTATTCCATTTATTAATGTACAGACTATTGAATACCCATATATATTTTTTTTCATTTCAAATGATTGATGATTACCCATGAAATATTACTATGTAAATTTCATCAATCAATTATCATTAACGTGATGGGTTATGACCATATTATAACGTTAACAATCATGGTAAAAATTATTATTATTTTATTTATGTTTTTCATTTAACATAGACGAATACTGTAAAAGTGGGATATGTTGTTTTTTTGTTTTCTCATATGATTACTGCATTAGTCCTGAAAAAGTGGTGGATCTAGCACAATATAATATATCACCTAAATACATCACATTGTCTCCTGAGAAAAACATGTTGGTGTATTTTGGTGTATGCATTCCCAAAAAAAATATTTCCATGAATGTCATATATTGATTTATTGGCTTATCTTATAAAATTTTACTTCCATAATAATTTATTTCATCATTAAGGAACACAATATTATTATATGTTTTGTCCATTAATTTTCATTCTAATATATTGATATATTATTTTTAAAAATTAAATTTATTATGTATTTATGACATCTTATTCCTACCAAAATATTTATCCAAATATTATTATTAAAAGTAATAACCACAATATTTATCGTAGGATATATTTTATATAGAAGTTCTTAAAAAAATTGTGATGTAAAATGGTCTTTTTGTATTTCATATAGTGTAACAATTTCCATTATTAATGAAATATATTTATTTTGTTGTCTTATTTTATGTCCTAAATATCTAAATATATAAAACTAAATTTTATTGGGAATGATTTTAATCTAATATTTACACTACGTCATGTAATTTTGGAATATTTATGATAATGAATCTACAATTATTAGATAAAAATGTATGTAATGTTACTAATGAATAACTTTTTTCCAGATTATCTAAGAGATTAGGTCTAGGGTGCTAAAAATGTCCATTTTATGGAGTTAACATGATAGTAAGGATGAAAAATTGCATGAATATTCTTCTAGTCTATTAAATTATCTTAAAACTACCACAAAAAATTGATATTTACTACATGGTTAGTAGGTTCAAACATAAATTCCTCATTCATTAATGAAATGATGATTATTTCTTTTTTACTTTTTATAATCATGATAATAAAATATTCCCTACAGAAAATCAATAATTTATGTCAATCATAATACTTAAAATTCCTTGACATAATATAGAATTATTATTCATGGTTTACCGACACAATATATTACCATGAAAATACATTTTAAATGTATTGTTGTATCAAAATGAAATAAACTATATATTTTTGGTTGGTTTTAGGATAGACCATTCCGATCCATGGTTTAATCAATGTATATATTTGTGGGGTTGTGCATTACTATACAAGCTTCACAATCTTACTCTAATCATTTTTTCATTTCATTATAATGGAAAAAAACTGGAATGTAAGGAAAACAAAAACATATGACCATTTTATATGCATCATGTGATTATAGATTCTCTAAAATATCAATACCCTGCACATTCCTAAACTGACTATGAATATTAATACATTTACGAAACCCACATATAGAAGCAATATTTTAATCTCCAAATTTAATATTTGGAATGATTAGCCATGACTGAAAATCAATTACCTAACCATCTCATCCCTTTTTTCATAGTGTCATGTATATTTTTTTTAATTATGTACTATAAAAATTATACTTATTTATTGGGATATAAATCTTAATAATGGTATATTTTTATACCTTCCTTATCTATATGAATAGAAAAATTATCTATCATTGACTCACCAAAGATTTTTTATTCACAATGAGTTTTATGGGAGAATTCATCCAATAATATGCTTCATATAAGAGTTATAAATATAATTTCTATTAATATTTTAACCTCCTAATTATATGATATTTTAAAAATTCGTAAAAAATTTATTTTTTATTGTCTGTGTTATTTCATCATAGTGTTATCCACATTCAATTATATAACAATAAACTAAGACATCTACTTCCTTGATAATATAACCTGTGAAGTACTCTCAATAACACAATGTATCAAAAACTACCTATATTCATGGACCATCCTATAATGACCCGGAATTTCTATGTAATTGTTTTTAAAAATACGGGAAATTTAAAAGTCCGCGAAAATTGACGGCACATAATTTTGAGGCCCGGTGTGTTCAGAATCAATTTATGATGTTTTTTTCGGGTATGTTCAGTAAATGTAGTGGCATGTTTTTATAATTTTTGAACTGGTGCTCAAAATTTAAATCTGAGGGCACTGTTGAACTCATAGCCCCAGCATTCCCTTAAGGAGTCTTTCACCCCTATAACAGATGGTCGAGGGAGAAAGATTGTTTTTGGGTTATTCGTGGAAATAATTAAATAAAATAAAATTCATTTTATTTTATTGTGATCTTCCATTTTGATATTTCAGGTGGGGTCCATCGGAACTAAACTTCCATAAAGAAGTTGGAAGTGGGACCACTAGACATTAACCTCCCATGAGAGGTTATGGTGGTGGGGACCACTCGAACCATAACCTCCCACGAACAGTTATGGTAGTAGGGACCACCCGGGATGAAACCCCCTTTTAATTGGGAGAAACCGTCAAATTCCACAATTAATGACGGAGATCCTCTTGAACTGATACACTTTAATTGTGCCAACACACATACCATTAATCTTTCCAATACAACACTAAATTGAGCCAATTTAATTTAATCTAATTTGATTTGCGCCTACGATTAAATTGTGGAAACAATTTTTATTATTTGCTATCTCTTTTATTTGGTGGGATTGGGGAGAGGAGGAGCTATTAGGAGAATTCTTCTCCAATGATGAATGCTCCCTCCATGAATAATGTCGATGACTTGGACCTTCTTTCTCAGAAAATTATTTGATGTAGGACGTGTTCGTCTACAACGAATCGATGTCCCCCTTCTCGTGCCAACATCAAACAACATCGAACAAGGTATGGTTTTTAATTAAGAATGATTATATTCCCTTTATCCATTCCTTATAAAAACAAATTACGTGGATCAACTTATTATAATGTAGATCCAAGGATGTTTTCCTCGCAGGTTGGAAATAAATTTTTGTGGGAAGTTGTAGGGGTTATTTCTTTATTTGATTAACACTTCCCATGTTCTCCCCTCTTTTTCATTTTTAGGGTTGGGAGCACAAATTATCAAGTGATTATAGAATTGATGTTTTAAAATAACTTCCACCCTCGTTTTTTGTTTATGTTCTTGATTAAACGCTTGCTACCACTATAAATGTTGTGGGTGTGGGCAAAACAAACATTGCATGACCCCCCGCCGTTCATCTTTGTGGTGTTCTTTAAAACGGAGGAATGAGAAACTAGTGTCGAAGGCACTGGAGGCAACGAATGCACCCCCTGTGACCTCCATGACCCATTCCGCCCATGCGATGCTCTGGAACCCCAGCCAAACCGGCTCCGCCACCCTGGTTCGAACCGCGCCACCCGCCGACCGGGCAGCCCACCGACCGCACTGCCCACCAGCTGCACCGGCTCCTTGAGCCGCCCCGGCCGCACCAGCCTGTCGGCATCCCCAGCCTCCCCATTCGCAACAGCCTGCCAATCATCCGAGCTGCCCCGACACTGCCCGCCTGCTGGTCTTCTGAGCCCCAGAATGAACTGACCCCTCGCGGTGGCCCGACCAAACCGACACGTGCCCTTGCGGCGCCCTCATGGATGAACCGGCCCTGCAGTAAACTCCCAGTTAAACCGGCCTCGCAGTGAACTCCCAGTAAAACCATCCTAGCAATTCCCTCCTGGCTGAACAGGCCTCGCGGCGCCCTCTGAGCCAAACTAGACCCATTCCCCACAATGAGCTTCCCTCACGAATCCCTTCAGGATGAACTGTCGTCATGCCGACCCGTGGCTGATTCGTGCCCTCGCGGCCCATCCGCACCCTCTAGGCTCTCTGTGGCCCCTCGTTGCCCGGTGGGCTAGGCTGAACCCAATGGACCAGGCCAGACCCAATGGGTCAGGCCGAGTCGACCCGAACCGGGTCGGCCCAGGATGGGTCGGGCTGGGTCGGGCCGACCTGGTTAGACCGGACGCAGGCCCAATACAACTCTTTACTTTTTTCCCATATCATTGGCACCAGACATCCATTTCACAAACCATCAGCAGTGATAGAAACCTTGGAGCGAGACGGTCCCTTTGAGTATACTACTCTAGAGTTTTGGTTTGTGATGGGATATGGTTAGGTCGGATCGAGTACGAATCCAACCGGGCCCTCGGGACCAAATGGATAATAACTCACAGACCGGGTGTCTGATTGATGCGCCGTTTGTTACGTTAAGACTCCTATGATGTGGAAGATCATTGAGATACTTATTCTTCGGATTTTGAGACAGTTTTAGTATCGACTAGTAGCTCATGGATAGGATCATCCCAGATATGTGAGAGCATATTTCAGAGACCTAGTAGCTGGCTGATACCTGACAACTGCTGACCGTTTTGACTCAGAGTGACTCTACTGGCATAGTGGATAGTGCCTTGGTGTCACGGTAGAATCATAGTGGGGAGCTCCTTGGTGTCACGGTAGACCCACTATACTCAACAATAGGAGTACCTTTGCAGGCTACCAAGGTGAGAACGCTTGGTGACGTTGGAGACCAACGGTGTAAAGCGCCTCTTTGTGACGCGACATACCCATGGAACTCGGCAGGAGGAGTACCTCACCAGTCCAAGGTTAGTGGGAAGCGTTTTTGGTGTCACGACATGCCCACTGCACCCAATGAGCAGGAGTTGTCTAATATCCGAGGATTCAATAATATTAATAGAATCATAGTTGAGCTGACACAGTTTTTCTGTGATTTCTTCATGATCAAGACAGATCATTTGAAAACTTAGGTATAGGTATGGGCATATACCTATGTAAGGTTATATGTTGATTTCATACTTTGTGGTATAAAATTGTTAGATTTTGTGAGACTATGAGGTCCTCGGGGTCCCTACTGAGTATCGTTATACTCACCCCTGCATGAGCTATAACTGCACCTCATTGTGTTGGATGCAGACAATGGACATCACTAACTGGGGCTGAGAGTACCAGGACTGGACAATAGCTGGAGGTGGACCATATGGTGTGTTCGTACATGGATGAGACATACAGACATGGAGTGCTAAGGAGGCGATCTGTACCTACCATTCAGGTAGGAACCTCAGAGGATGACCCATTAACTGTATTTCCTTTTTCCTCATGTGTAAGTGTACATTCAGTTTCTTGTACTTTCTAGGTGGGCTAGTATTCGTTCCCCTTTTTACTTATTGTACTCACTTTTTGGTTATATAGTTTACCCATTTTCATATCTTTTGTGTGTTTTTAAAGGTTATAAAGGAAATGCCTTCCCATTGTTAGGGAATTATTCCATTGGTGCTGGTCGCAAGCCCCTGGACCATGGAAGGCGGACTTGGGGTAGTCACTATACGGGCCCTGGGGGACAGGTCGTGTCAAATTAGTATCATAGGAGTCAGTTCTACCACAAAACATTTGACTCTGATCGTTCTTTTCTATGAATGAATAGTGTTAAGGGTAGTGAGTGTGGTTCTCAGTTCAGGGAGTCCAGTGTTAGTGTGGCAGCCGACGTATCCATACACCAGGACCGTGACTTCTGATTTCAGACTTAGTGCAAAAAAAACCATTGATTGCGAGTGTGTTTTCAAAAGTGTTATTTAAGTCAGCTCAACCAGGTCAGCTCACCATGTATAAAATTTAACCGTAGTGCACCTATTTCCTTTTAGGATGCCTCCACGCAGACAACCGGAAAGAGTTTCGAGAGTTGCACGCACTGATAGCCCACTGATCAATGAGGCATCAGTGATGGGCCCTTTTCTAGTGGAGGCACCAGTGGAGGCACCCACGGTACCACCCAACATTGGGAAACTGATGACACCATCATCAACAGCAAAGAGTGCATGACACTGGATCACATTTCAGAAGTTTCAGTGCCAAAGTCCACCAATGATTTGGTGAGAGACGGACCCACATGCGGCTGTGGAATGGATGGAGGCTGTGGTGAGAATTTTATGATTGGTAGGGACACCAACCGATATCATAGTGATCCTTGCTTCCAACCATTAATAGAAATCAGTGAGATGATGGTGGAGCCTGATTCTCCTGGTTAATGACGAGATAAAAATTTTATGGGAAGACATTGATAGCCTGTTTCGGGCAGAGTTTGTCCCAGCGACTCTCCGTGAAGTGCACATAAAAGATCTACTTCATCTGCAGCATGGTATAATGACATTAACTCAGTACTAAATGAGGTTCATAGACCTCTCACGATACTCCACTAATATGGTGTAATACCCATTCTTCAGGGCCTGGACCTTTGAGAAGGGACCCAGGCCGGATATCTTGGCATTAGTGATCTCACATAGCATTCTAACACATTCATGGTTGTTAGAGGGAGCCCTCCTAATAAAGATTTTCCTTGTTGATAAGTATCGAGTAGCGAGATCCACCACCAGTCGACACATAGCTGAGTCTTCTACAGCTGGAAGCAGACTGATGTCACAGTGGTCTAAGAGGACCAGACCTACAGGTGGACGACCCCATGACTCTAGATCGGTTGTGCGGGGAACCCAAAGTAGAGAAATACTTTCTAGAAGTGGGCAGTGTTACTCATGTGGTGTGTAGGGTCACATGTCTCATGATAATCGAACCCACCATACAGATGATCAGTTGACAGTCAAAGGACTACCCAGGCAGAGACAAAGAATCGATCAAGGCGGTCTGTAGGGCATAAGTGGGCATGGCAGAAGGGATGGTTGTGCATCTGGTGGTAGGCGACGTTTTGAGCTGTTACCACCACGACCACCAGGAGGTACACCTCAACTGTAGGGAGTAGGTGGATATGGGAAAGCCCATATTGAGGCAGTTGAGGCCTATGATCACGACACTACAAAGATGATATGAGGTACGATCTGTGTCTACACCACCATAGAGGATGTACTTATAGACACATGTGCCAGTCATTATTTCATTGCCACTGCCCTCGTTCGGTGCTCAAATATTCGGACAGAGCTTTTGGTTCAATATTTATGGATAGTGACTCATAAAGAATATTATCTGATGGTTGAGCACAGGTGTTGTTAGTGTGATATTACTCTAGGAGGTAAGAGATTCGATTGGGATCTCCTAGTAGCGGCGTCGAGGCCTTACGACACCATCTTGGGAATGAACTGCTTATCTACAGTACATTCTTAGACTAAGAATATTAGGACCAGAGGGTTGTGTGTTCGCATGGATGGGACCAGGTTTACCTGCACCGGAGAGAAGGGGGCCTTTGCGGCACATGATGGAATTCCTCAAAGGAGATTTCAGCTGATCACTCATCAGTTGGATTGCCTTACCCTCAATGTTATTGATGTGGAGAGTCTGAGTTATCATTTAGTGGTGGACCAGTACACGAATGTTTTTCCTGATGATGTCCCAGTACTACCTCCTCACAGTGAGGTTGAATTTTACATTGACTTGTACCCCACGATGGAATCAATATCAACACCATCCTATCGTATGGCTCCTGTAGAGTTTCGCAAGCTGTTGGTACATCTAGAGGACTTGCAGGGGAAGGGATTCATTTGGCCCGGTGTTTCACCTTCGTTAGCCCCAATTATATTCACCAAGAAGGAGCATGGGAGCTTGAGTCTTTGTGTCGACTACCTTCACCTGAACCTGGTGACCGTGACGAAAATGTACCCACTACTGAGGATTGACGACCTCTTTGATCAGCTGAAAGGAGCACGGTGGTTCTCAAAGACATACCTCAGATCAGACTTGTAACAACCCAAGATTTCATGAAAAATATTCTTTTAAATTTTATTTATGTTAGTGTTGTACGCTACATGAAAAGGAGCTTGCAATACATGGATACTTGACGTGGCTTGCATTACACGCAATCGCGACCTTCCTCGATAGCTTGCGTCAAACGTAATACCGAGTTTCACTAAACAATGATATGCTATTAAAATATTATTAAAACTAGCCATTATGAATAGTAATACCCACGTTTTGAAATTTAATAAATTTTATCTTTCAAAATGGACTTCATTTTTGGATTCGGAATACCGAAATTAGCCTAGGGTGAATTTTTGGTATTTTTCTGAAAACATTCAATTTTTGATGAATAGTGAAAACACTGGGTTACTATTTAAAAATCTACTATTTTGTTAAATAATTATTTATTTTATTTAAATTTATTTTTGGTAAAAAATGATACATAATACCTATATAAGTTCAATTTAATTCATTTGAGTCATTTTATAATAATTTTTGATATATAAAAATTTTATTGAACTTTTCACCGTCATTTTACCCATCTCCTAGGAGAATTTGGAAATTCACATAAAAGATAGTTTTACCACTTCTGTGAGTGGAATTTTGAAAATCGGAGAGACACGATTAATATCAAGGACTAAAATTTTGTTCAATGAGATGAAAATAATTTTTTGTGAATAGTAACCTCTTAATTTTTTTAACACGGTTAAAAGTAAATAGGGTTATTAAGGGTAACAATGATATTATTATAACCCTAACACATCTGGTAATTCTATTAGAGAAATTTATTTTGACAAAAAACATCCTTAGGAATAAAATATGACCATTTAGGTCCTCATGGATTAGATTAGAACATTTATTACTAATTTATTTAAAGGAGCGTTAAATTAGTTAAAATCAATGTTTAATAACTAAAACATTTTCAATATAGGGTTATACATAAGATAAATTCGACTACATATATTAATTATAAATCTAAAAAGATTTCCTACATAATGATATTTTATTTGTGATTTTTAGACATTATATAATTTAATTTATTTAGGACACAATAATGATGCAGTAATTATCTTATTAATGAAATATTGACATAATTAATGTTATATATACCCAAATGAATGTAATTTGAGACTTTTTATGAATTAAAATAATTTTTAGGTTAATATGACATGTTAGTATTTATTTAATTAACATTTTTCGAACTAATCATTCTGTTATGAGTTTCACAAAAATCAATTACCAAATAGTGTCAAAATTTAAATAAAATAGTTTTTAAAACAAATATTATATTATTAATTGTTATTTTATTCAAATAAAATCTAAGGTTTGGCAAAATTACTTAAATAAAGATATATATATTAATATTAAACATCTTAGGGTTCGTTTGTCTCGTTATAGTATGTTTATTAACCTTATAGTGTATGAAAACAAGAAGACACGGTAAAAGTAAAATTATTTAACTTAAATTTAAATATAAATGATAAGGTTAAAATAGAAATATAAACTTGTTTAAATTCTATTGGATGAGATTATTTCGACCCATCCCCACCTTAGCTTCGAAATAAATCAATTTCAAGCTATTATAAACCGAATATGACTTTATTATAAAATAATATTTTGAGTTTTTTCAAAAGTGCCTCTCTCCTCCCTTATAAAAAGGGCACCCCTCCCCTCTTCACATCACACCCTTTTGAGACTTGAATATTGTCTAACCCCTGACCATTTCCCTTATAAACTCCTCTATAAACATTCTTGAGGTTCTGGTCTTCTCAAAAGACCAACTCTACTTCCTTAAGAAAAGGATTAAAGGAGGTGCGTCGAAGAAGAGGTAATCTCTTCTTTCGATTATCTCAAGTTTCTTTCTTCTTCAACTTCTTCTTATTTAGTTGTTTCATTATAATGTAATAACATTAGTATCAATCATATACTTATATGTTATTATGAATATGAAACAACCCTATTTCACCTTCTATCCATCCTACGGAAAATGAAATCACCACGCGTGCATATGTACGGAATACCGTCTCCATGCCGTGGTATAATCAGTTTTTCTGCCACCACCTTACATGGATGGGTATAATGGTGTAAATAAATAACTATATACAGTTATTTTAAGTGATATTGATTCTGTAATATTATACATACATATAAATAAAATTCCATGATCAGGGGAATGATATCATTTCTTGTGCGTACGTACGGGCTACCGTCTCTACGAACGTGATAAGATTCGTTTTCCATGATTAACCATTCATGAATGATTATAAAGTATATAAAATGAATAATAATGAAGTATATGACATAATGAAGCTACTGGATTTATGTATACATACACATATATATATATATGTCATTTACTTACTTCCATTCATGTCAATAAAGAATGGAAAACAGCGTTCATGCGTACGTACGACCTACCGTCTCCATGAACGGTGTGATTCATTTCATTTATCTATCTACTATATATATATATACTGAATATATATGATATATAAATGATTTTATACATTCTTTAAGTAAGTAAACCATGATATAAGTAACAATAAAATCAATAACAACAAGTCCAAACATGTACAATAAATGAAACAATTTTACCCAAAACACAACATTAACATGGAATTGACAAATGAACGGGTAATATAAATACCTAAGTGAACCATATATGATATAAAAACAATTAATATGATTATTTAATAAGTCAATGACAATATTTAAATAATTATACAAGAGGTTTGGATACATACGAAGCATATCTGACATAAGGTAAGGGATAACTTTTCCAATCTCATTTTTATCCGAGATTGTTTATTCGTACGTATTCACTAGGGTTATATTTATCATCCATGTTCATTTTTTATAAAAATGTTTTAATTTATGTTTAAAGGCCTTTTTACCCATTTTTACTTTTACTAAATGGTATGTAAGGAGTCTTTCTTTTATTTACGTTACGAGGTACTTTTTGACTTTTTCGGCAAAAGCACGAGAAGAAAGTATTTTTAAATTATATGGCATGAAAGGATTTATACGGTTTTATAATGTTTTATTTTAATAATGCTTCCTCCAAAATATTTCATGACTATTTTCACCAAAATCTCTTTCTTTCAGAAATTACTTGACGTTTTTTCAAAAGAAATTGATTTTGAAGAAAAAAGGATATTTTCTTCATGAATTCATTTCGAATGTTTTATCCAAACCATTTTCCATCTAAGATGACATTATTTCATATGTATATATTTCAAGTATATTTTCTCTATGATTTACAAGGTTTTACTTTTCTTATGATGAAATATACATTTGTTTTATATGGATTATGTGATGATGGGATGATGTTTATGAAACCCATTTTATTCTTTGGGTTATGATTAATGTTTCAATATTATTATGTGGTACAAGTAATAATGATTTCATTATGAGATGGGTGGGACCTATATCTCACTCCAATGCATTGGTTAATGAATTATATCTCATGAGATAGACATGGCTGGAACGGTATGTTAATCTGGTTCAGTAATACAGGACTGGATTGAGGAGTGAACTCGATTCAGAAAGGGACTGTGTCCACTAAGATGGTCTTGGAAGGAATGCCTTGGCTACTATGGATATGATATCATGTGCTTAATGGATACCACAATTACATGTTTTACTACCATGCTAGTTTACCATGACTAATGTTCCTTTACGATCTATTCCTTGTGTACTTCCACGATTTAAGTCATTGCTCATGATTTTGATGTTTAGATTTTATGTTCACGTTTTTTTATTCATATGATTATGGATTGTTTTATGTTCTCTATGCTTACCCTTACTGAGCATTTGAGCTCACTATTTATATGTTTTCTTTTCCCCATGTTTTAAAGAAAGTTTTTATGTAAGAAAACAAAAATGGGAAGATCTTTATAAGAGATGTTGAAGATATTTCACAATGATTAGATGATTATTTTCTGAGTTTCCAAAGACACTAAACTATTACGGTCCATGTGTGTCTGTTTTCGTTATGTATTAATTATTCCTCGAAAGTAATGTAATGTCTATGTACATCGTGCTTTGTGTCTCTACAGTTGGTATCAGAGGAAAGGTTTAGTTAACCTTTAGAAACTAGGATGCGAAAACTTTAGTGAGATCCCTAGAGATGTTTCTAAGGTGTGTCTAGGGATGTCCCTAAGGATAAGTATAAGTATAGGTTTTAGTCCTAGAATTATGAAAACGATCATGAATAACCTAGGATTAATCATATGATGATAGAGAATGAAAGTACTCCCCTTGATTATGTTTTTTTTCTAGCATGATTTAAGCCTCTAACACAATTCTTCTTTGGTTTTAGAAAATGGCTGGAAACCAGAAGATTCATGTTAATGAAGAATATGATGGAAAATAGAATGATATTCTTCATGATCATGAAAATGAAATGGGATTTGGAAGGAGAAAAATCGTTATTATGCCTAATCAGCAATCTCATAATATGATCAATAATCTCAACTTTGGTAAGTTTCCTGAATCAACTAATAAGAGAAAGATGGAGTTTCATGATGATCATAGAGGAAGGAAAGTTCAATTTCTGTCATGTAAATCATTTGGGAAGAGAAATCAATGAGAATGTTTCAAAGGAACTGGAAGATGCTTTGGGTGTGGAAAAGAAGGACACAAATCCAGTAAGTGCAAAGGAAAAGGTTCAGGTAACACCATGTATAAGGATAATGGTATTTCTACGACATCAACAATGATGAGATGTTTTAAATGTGGAATGTATGGAAATTATTCAAACCAATTCCCTAAGGGAAAATATCATAAAGGGAATCAGCATGGTCATATGTGTAGTAATTTTGTGGATGATGATGAGGAGACTACAAATGATATAAGAGATGAAAGAAGTATTGATGATTGATCAATGGTTTAAGAAGGTAGTGAAATGATTGTATTTTTATCAAGAGTTATGTTGTATAGGTAATTTAATGGTCCTATGGAATAAATAAACATCTATGTATTGTTAAACCATTGTTTTTCCTAAACTACATGAAACAATATGTTGAATGGTACTAGTAACCATGAATGGTTATTTAGATATTTTTGGAAAGAAGATGATATGCACATAATGATTGGATAAGGAGGAAATTATATGTTTGATAATATTCATGATCTCGGGATTGATATATGGACTATGTGATATCATGGTTTGAGTATATGGAATATTTAGGATTTTTGTATGTGGAAAGTGTTAACTTTTATCTGCATTAATTTTTTCACTAAGGATCAATGTGTATTCATTTTTTTCAAGAGAATGCATGATTAGGGCCTTCGAATGTTTGGAATGTGACCAACAAGATGTATCGTATGATATATGGGGGATAAATTATGGTATTCAGGTACTTGTTATGTGACCTCTCTAGTAATCATTTTCTTTACACAATGAGATTGGATAGAAGTATTTTCGATAATCATAAATGTTAGAATGTATTATATTGGACAACAGATAGAATTTTTTAAGGGTAGAATTTTTTTTCTATATTATTTATGTAATGTTATAATAATTTAGTTTTATAAAAAGGACAACCTGCAGGATGGGCGACAACCTGTTGCGTTTGACAGGGCTATGGGAATCGAACCCACAACCGATGTGTGATAGGCCTTTATCGCATACCACTTGCCTACAAAAAGTCCTTGTTTAGTAGAAACCCATTTTATTATATTAAGTAGTATGATATATGAAGTATAAGTCAAATTTAGGAACCATATATGATTAATCTCACTATAGATGGACTTAGGTATTTTTGATAACTTTTTCTAACCTTTTGTTTGAGACAGATGGAATGACCCATCATTCTATCACATGATATGATAACACTTCACGAATGACAAATTAAACTTCATTTCTTTAAGAGATGAAGTGGAAATTTTCCAAGGAATGACCAACGGTGAGACTGTACTAAAATCAAAAAAGTATTTCTTCTAATTCAAATTTCTTCAACATTAGGGAAATGATCTTGAAAACCAATAATGTTGTCCTAGTGCCCTTATATCCGATGAATCATATGGAACCTTAGATAATCACAAATATATGGCTTTGTGATTGTTGGATTTTTCATTTCCATATTCTCTACCACTCTCCATCAGAACAGGATGGTTAGATTTCTCTTCCATATCCATATTTTCACCTATGTTCTCCTATGTGGAAAACCAGTGATTAGTTAATTTGGTTAACCGTTATGTTTCATACATTAGTTTTTAAATATTGGTTTTTGTATTCCTTTTTACGTTGTGGGTTTCTATTAAATAAACTTTCGAATAGTAAACCATTTATAACCCCGACGAATTTCGAGGGCGAAATTCATTTTAAGGGGGGCAGAATGTAACTCCCCGAGATTTTATGAAAACTATTCTGTTTAATTTTATTGATGTCTAGTGTTTTTCTCTACAACAACAAGACCATAAACTATATGTATCCCTGACTTTTCTTTCATTACACGCAATCGCAACCTTCCTCGATTGCTTGCGTCGTACGCAATACTGAGTTTCACTAAACAATGATAAGCTATTAAAATATTATAAAAAATTGCCGTTATGAATAGTAATACCCACTTTTTAAAATTTTATAAATTTTATCATTCAAAATGGACTTCATTTTTGGATTTGGAATATCGAAATTAGCCTAGGGTGAATTTTTCGTATTTTTCTGAAAACTTTCAATTTTTGATGAACAGTGAAAACACTCGGTTACTATTTTAAAACCGACTTTTTATTTAAATAATTATTTATATTATTTAAATTTATTTTAGGTCAAAATTTATACATAATACCAAGATATGTTCAATGTAATTCATTGGAGTCATTTTATAATAATTTTAGATATATAAAAATTTTATTGAACTTTTCACCGTCTTTTACCCTCCTCCTAGGAGAATATGGAAATTCACATACAACCTAATTTTAACGCTTCTGTGAGTGGAATTATGAAAATATGAGAGACATGGTTAATATAAAGGACTAAAATGTCTATCAATTAGATGAAAATAATTTTTGGTGAATAGTAACTTTTTACTTTTTTACCACAGTGAAAAATAAATAAGGTAATTAAGGGTAAAAATGATATTATTATTACCCTAACACATGCCATAATTATACTGGATAAGTGTAATTCGACCAAAAACAACCTTAGGAATAAAATATGACCATTTAGGTCCACTTTTATTAGATGAGGACATTTATTATTAATTTATTTAAAGAATGGATAAAATAGTTAAAATCAAAGTTTGTTAATTAAAACATTTTCATATAAGGTTATACATAAGATAAATTCGAATATAAATATTCATTGTAAATATAAAAATATTTCCTACATAATGGTATTTTATATATGATTTTTAAACATTAAATAAATTAATTTATTTATGACACAATGATCTTGCATAAATTATCTTATTAATGAAATATTGACATAATTAATGTTATAAGTACCCAAATGAATGTAATTTAATACATCTTATGAATTCCAATAAATTTATAGGTTAATATGACATATTAGTATTGATTTAATTAACTTTTTTCGAACTAATAATTATTTTATCATATTCACAAGAATCAATTACCAAATAGTGTCAAAATTGACATAAAATAGTTTTCAAAACAAATATTGTATTATTAATTTTTATTTTATTCCTTAAAAAATCTAAGGTTATTATAAATGACACAGATAAGGTTATATATATTAATAATAAACAACTTGGGGTTCGTTTGGCTTGTTATAGTATGTTTATTAACTTTATAGTGTAAGAAAACAAGAAGACACGGTAAAAGTAAAATTATTTAACTTAAAATTAAATCTAAATGATAATGTTAAAATAAAAACATGAACTTGTATAAATTCTATTGGATGAGAGGATTTAGAATCATCCCCACCTTAGCTTCTAAATAAATCAATTTGGAGCAATTATATATCGAATATGACTTTATTATAAATGAATATTTTGAGTTTTTCCAAAGGTGCCTCTCTCCTCCCTTATAAAAAGGGCACCCCTTCCCTCTTCTTTTAACACCCTTTTTAGACTTGAAGCTCGGCCAACCCCTGCCCATTTCACTTATACACTTCACTAGAAACATTCTGGAGGTTCTGGTCTTCTCTAAATACCAACTCTACTTCCCTAAGAGAAGGCTTAAAAGAAGTTCGTCGAAGAAGAGGTAATCTCTTCTTTCGATTCTCTCAAGATTCATTCTTCTTCAACTTATTCTTATTTAGTTTTTTCATTAAAAAGTAAAAACATCAGTATCAATAATATACTGATATGTTATTATGAATATGAAAAAACCCTATTTCACCTTCTATCCATCCTACAAAAAATGAAATCACCACGCATGCGTACGTACGAAATACCATCTCCATGCCGTGGTATAATCAGTTTTCCACCACCACCTTACATGGATGGGTATAATGGTGTAAATAAATAACTATATATGGTTATTGTAAAGTGATATTAATTCTGTAATATTATACATACACATCAATAATATTCCACAATCATGGGAATGATATCATCACTCGTGCGTACGTACGGATACCGTCTCCACGAACGCGATAAGATTCATTTTCCATGATTAACCATTCAAGAATGATTATAAAGTATATATAATGAAAAATAATTAAATATATGACATAATTAATCTACCGGATTTATGTATACATATATATATATATATATGTCATCTACTAACTACCATTCAAGTCAATAAAGAATGGAAAACAACGTTCATGCGTACGTACGGCCTACCATCTCCATGAACGGTGTGTTTCATTTCATTTATCTCTCTATTATATATATATATATATTGAATATATATGATATATAAATAATTTTTAACATTCTATAAGTAAGTAAATCTCTATATAAGTAATAATAATATCAAGAACAACAAGTCCAAACACGTACGATAAATGAAACAATTTTACACAAAACATTACTTTCACATGCAATTGAGAAATGAACGGGTAATATAAATTACTAAGTGAACCATATATGATATAATAACAATTAATATTATTCTTTAATAAGTCAATGGAATTATTTAAATCATTATACAGGATGTTCAGATACATACGAAACATATCGGACATAAGGTAAGGGATAACATTTCCAATCTCGTTTTTATCCGAGATTGTTTATTCGAACGTATTCACGGGGGTTATATTTATCATCAATGTTCCTTTTTTCTAAAAATGGTTTCATATATGTTTAAAGTCCTTTTTACCCATTTTTGACTGTTACTACATGGTATGTAAGGAATCATTCTTTTGTTTACGTTACGAGGTACTTTTTGACTTTTCCGGAAAATGTACGAGAAGAATGTTTTTAACTTATATGGCATGAAAGGATTTACACGGTTTTTAAAGCCTTATTTTCATCAACCTTACACCAAAATATTTTAGGGCTATATTCATCAAAATATTTTTCTTTTAAAAATTTCATGATGTTTTATGAAAAGAAATTGATTTTGAAGATGAAAGGATATTTTCCTCAAGTATTCATTTCAAATGTTTTATCAAAACCATTTTCCATATAAGATGAAATTATTTAATATCTGTATGTTTCAAGTATAATGTATCTATTATTTACATGGATTCACTTTTCTTATGACGAAATATCCATTTGTTTTATATGTCTTATGTGATGATGGGATGATGAATATGAAACCCATTTTATTATTTGGGTTTTGATGAATGTTTCAAGTTTGTTTTGTGGCATAAGTAAGAATGATTTCATAATAAGATGGGTGGGACCTATATCTCCCTCCAATGCATTGGGTAATGATTTATATCTCATTATATAGACATGGCTGGAGCGGTAAGTTAATCCGGTTCAATAATACAAGACCACAATGAGGAGTGAACTCGATTCAGAAAGGGACTTTGTCCACAAAGATGGTCTTGGCAGCAATGCCTTGGCTACTATGGAAATCGTATCATGTGCTTAATGGTTTCCACAATTACATGTTTTATTACCATGCTAGTTTTACATGACTAATGTTCCTTTATGATCTATTCATTGTGTACTTCCAAGATTTATGTCGTTGCTCAGGATTTTGATGTTTAGATTTTATCTTCATGTTTTTTCATTCAAATGTTTATGGATTGTTTTATTCTATCTAGGCTTACCCATACTGAGAATTTGAGTGAACCCTTTATATGTTTTCTTTTCCCCTGGATTTAAATAAAGGATTTATGTATGAAAAAAAATGGGAAGATCTTTATAATAGATGTTAAAGATCTTTCACCACGATTAGAAGATTATTTTCCGATTTTCCAAAGACACTAAACTATTACACTCCTTGTGTGTCTGTTTTTGTTTTGTATTATGTATTCCAAAAAAGTAATTTAATTTCCATGTACGTCAAGCATTGGGTCTCTAAAAGGATATAAACGGAACAGAGTAGGAGGGGAGGATGTGTACATGAAAACATTTAGGTGTTAGTATGGCCATTATGGGTTCTTGTTTATGCCATTTTTTCTAACCAATTCTCCAACAGTGATCCTGGGGCTCATGAACATGATCTTTCAGCCATACATCGATCGCTTTGTCGTATTATTCATTGAATACATTCTGATCTACTCAACTTCTGAGGAAGAGAATGCCTATCATTTTCAAGTAGTAAAGAACACACATCAACATCACCAGCTTTATTGTATGCTCTCGAAGTTATAGTTATGAATCTGAGAGGTTCACTTTCTAGGACATGTCATATCAGAGACTGGAGTTGCAGTGTATCCAACAAATATTGAGGTGGTACTTTGTTGGGAGCCACCTAGGAATATGACAGTGGTACGTAGTTTTCAGGATATGGATGGATACTACCATAGATTTGTGCCAGAATTCTCAATAGTTGTAGCAACATTATCCGCCTTGAAAAAGAAAGGGCAACCCTTTGTGTGGTTGGAGAGATTCCAGTAGAGCTTTCAAGAGCTAAACCAAAGGCTGACTAGTGACCACATCGTGACGCTTCTAGATGAAGGCATAGAGTATATAATGTACTGTGACACATCAGGGATCAGACTCTGATGTGTCCTCATGCATGAGTGAGCAGTGATCGAAAATGGTTCTCGATAGTTGAGACAACACGAGCATAACTATGCAACCCATGACCTAGAGTTAGTAGTAGTGTTCTTCTCATTGAAGAGGTGGAGACACTATATGATGGGGGAATGTTTTACCGTGTATTCTGTTCAGAAGAGTCTGTGGTATATCTTCTCCCAGAATACCTGAACCTAAGAAAAAAATGTTGTCTTGAGTTCCTCTGGGAGTATGACTTCGAAATAGTGTATACTTATAGTGAGGGGAATGTTTTTGCAGATGCACCCAGCATGAGATCTGGTGTACAGCTTCTAAGTGAGATGACTAAGCAGTTGGATTAATTTTAAATATCTTTTGTGGATAGAGACGGAGCATCTTTTATACAGTATCTTATAGTGACTCTCCCACTTCTTCAGTGAGTTAGGGAGGCTCAGCATGTGGACTCTAACTAAGAGACATGACGTGCTCAGATACCCACAGGTTACGCACCGGATGGATTTTCTGAAGGTGGGGATAACGTCATCCTCATAAAAGTATGTACCATGGTAAAAGTGTTATTTCTGGAGGGGTAATTGAAGGATTTCACCACATCTCCTCTTGTGGTACATCCACGAGTGGTGAAGAGGTAACAATGTCTCTGAAGACAACTCAGGTGGCTGGTAATGATGAAAGCAGTTGATGAATTTTTTTCTAGCTGCCTCAATTATCAACAAGTGAAGCTGGAGCATCAGGTTCCAGCAGGCTTGGTTCAGTCTTTAGAGGTCCTAGAAGTGAAGTGGGATGGGATATAAATGGACTTTGTGATATGAAAACCACGTACATCCGGAGGTCATGACTCGATTTGGGTGATCGTCGAAAAACTCTCCAAGTTGGACTACTTCCTACAGATTAGATAGCAGGGTTATTTAGGGATCTTGGGACACCTCTATGTGAAGGAGATTGTGTGGCTACCAAGAGTACCCACGACTATTGTAATCAATCATGATTCAATATTTACTTCTCAGCTACAGAAGGGGTTGTAGAAGGATTTTGGTATGTAACATCATTAGAGCACTGGATTCCATCCTCAAACGGATGGTCTGACTGAGAGGACCATTCTGACCCTCGAAGACATGCTCTATGCATGTGTCCTCGACTTCGGTTGCAATTGGGAAGATCAATTACCTTTGGTGGTGTTTGAATAAAATTACATCTACCACTCCACCATTGGTATGCACCTTTCGAGGCATTTTATGGGTGACCTTTCAGATAATCTTTGTGCTGAACTGACCCTTGGGAGTCAGCACTTGTGGGACCAAAGATGGTTCACTCTACCACCAAGAAGGTGAAGATCATCTAGGAGTGGATAAAGACTGCACAGAGCAGGTAGAAGTCTTATAAAGAAATGTGATAGAGACCTCTAGAGTTCGAGGATGGCGACCACATCATTCTACAAGTCCCACCATGACAAGTTTTGTGGAGATTTGGCCGAGACAAAAAGGATTATTTGAGGATCATCAATCCTTTCTAGGTCATCCACATAGATGGTGAGGTGGCATAATTCATAGCTCTTCCACCTGAGTTTCACCAGGTGCACGACGTCTTCCACGTATCCCAGCTGAGGAAATACCTTCATGACCCTTCTCACATCATCATCAATGGTGAGCTGGACATCGACGTTGGGGAAATTTTACAGAGGTTCTAGTAGATATTGAAGATCTATAGGAGCGGGTCATTCGTGGATGGTTGATACCTATGGTGCGTGATCACTGGAAGCTTATGAACCTCTAGAAGAGCACATGGGAGCGGGAGGGTGAGTTTTTTTCCCAGTAACCCAACATGTTTACCTAGTTGAGTTGTGGCCTATGGGGATATAGATCCCTATGGTTGGAAGAATGAAATTCCATGTAATGTCAATGTAATTGGTTTTTTATATATGGGAATTTTATGAATCTGCGAAAATTGACGTCGTTTGATTCCGAGGCCGGGTGTGCTCAGAATAAATTTCTGAAGTTTCGTTCGGGTACGTTCAGTAATCATACAAGCAAGGTTTTATAACTATTGAAATGGTGATTGGAATTGAAATTTGAGGGAACTTTTGAACTCGGAGAACTAGTATTCGCTTACGGATACATTCACCTCGGCGATAGATGGTCGAGGGAGAATTTTTGTTTTTGGGTTTTTCGTGGACATAATAAAATAAAATAAACATCATTTTATTTTATTTTGAACTTCCATGTGGATATTTCAGGGGATCCAATGGAACTAAACCACCATGTGGATGTTGGAAGTGGGGACCACAAGACCTTAACCTCCAATGAGAGGTTAAGGTGGTGCGGACCACCCAAATCAAAACCTCCCAAGAGATCTTATGGTGGTGGGGACCTCCCTGGATGAAACTGTCCTTTAATTGGGAGAAAAACTCAACTCCCACAATTAATGAGGGAGAGCTTCTTAAACTCCTCCACCATAATAGTTCCTACACACATACCATTAATCTATCCAACTAACCACTTAGATTAGCCTATTTAATTTAATTCAATTTAATTTGAGCCTACGATTAAATTGGGGAAACACTTTTTATTATTCTCTATCCCTTTTATTTGGTTGGATTGGGGAGAAGATGAGCTCTTGGGAGAAATATTCTCCAACAAAGAACGCTCCATCCACAAAGAACGTCGACGACTTTGACCTTCTTCCTCGGAACATCCTTCAATGCAGGATGGGTTCGTCTCCAACGAATTGATGTCCACCATTACGTGCCAACATCAAACAACATCGAACAAGGTTGGGGTTTTAATTAAGAATGATTCTCTCCCCTTAATTCAATTCTTCCAAAAAAAATGTGGATGAAATTATTATCAACATGATCTGAATATGTTTTCCTTGTGGGTTTGGAATAAATTGTTACGGGATGCTGTAGGGGTTATTTCATTATTTGATTAACACTTTCCATGATCTCCCCTCGGTTTTTTGGGGGGTTGGGAATAGAAATTATCAAGGGATTATGGTAATTGATGTTTTAAAATATCATAAATGCTCATTATATCTTTATGTTCTTGATGAACTTCTTTGTACCACTCTAAACATGGAGGATGCGGGCCAAACAAACATGGCCCGACCCCCCTCTGTTCTTCTTTGTGGTGTTATTCGAAATAGAAGAAGGCGACTATGGCATCTAAGGTGATGAAGGAAACGGTTGCACCACCTGTGGCCTCCATGACAAGTTCCACCCCCTCGACGCTCTAGTGCACCAGCCGAACCAGCTCCGCCAACACGGGCCGACCCGCGCCGCCCGCCGGCTGCCCCACCCCCCCCCCCCCCCCCCCCCGGTCCGACCGCTCCACCGGCCAGTCGCGCCACCCGCTGCCACATGCCACGCCAGCCCGCCAGCCTCCTTTTCTACCCCATCCATGCTAATCCCCTATCCGAACCGGCCCCTCGTGGCTCACTTGATGAACCGGCCCGTGCCCTCGTGGCGCCCTACCGACCAAACTGACCTCGCAGTGCCCTCCCATTCTAATAGGACATATGGAGCCCTACGAGCCGATCCGGCCCCGCACCCCTGGTCAAGCTGCCCTCATGGCACCCTTCGGTCCTAACCTCCCTCACAACGACCTATGGTTGGTCCACGCCCTCTCGGCTCTCTGAAGCCCCTCGCGGCCTGCTGGGTTGGGCCCACTACGACCCTTTACGTTATTTTGGCCATATCATTGGCACATGATGTTCGTTTGATGAATCATCAATGGCACTGGAAACCTTAGTGTGAGAATGTCCCTTTGAGTATAATCCACTGCGGTTATGGATTTAAATGGGATATGGTCAGGTTGGATCAAGCACGAATCTAACCGGGCCCCCAAATTTAAATTGCTAATAACTCACAGACCGAGCGTCCGATTGACGCGTCATGTATTACGTTGAGACCCCTATGACATGGTATTCCTTTGAGATATTTCTCTTGGTACTTCGTGAAAGTTGGAGTATCGACCAGTAGCTCGTGGAGAGGACCCTCTAGTAGACAATAAATCATAGTGCGAAGACCTAGTAGCTGGATGAGACCTAAAGACTACTGACCGTTTTGACTCGTAGTAACTCAACTAACCTTGTGGGGAGTGCCATGGTGTCGTGGAAGTACCATATTGGGGAGCACCTTGGTGTCACGGCAGACCCACGGTACTCGAATGGAAGAGTATAATAGCAGGCTATGAGGGGGAGCACACTTGGTGAAGCGGCAGACCCACGGTGGGGAGCACCTCTATGTGATGAGGCAGACCCACGGTACTCAACAGGAGGAGTACCCCTGCAGTCCTAGGTTAGTCGAATGTGTGCTTGGTGTCATGGAAGGCCCACTGTACACGATTGAGCAGGTGTTCTCCAGTAGAAAAGGTTCCTATAATGTTATTCGAATACTGGTTGAGCGGAGTTAGTTTTTCTGTGTTTTCCTCATGATTGAGATGGATCACATGATAACTTAAGTATATGTGTGGGCATATAAATAAGTAATATTATCTGTTGATTTTATACTATGTGGTTTATCCTTGTTGGATTTTGTGATAACATGAGGGCCATGGGGTCCCTACTGAGTGTCGTTATACTCACCCATGTAAGGGCTATGCCCGCACCTCGTTGTGTTGGATGCAGACAACTGACAACACTAACTGAGGCTGAGAGTACTAGGACAGAATGGTACACGGAGGTGGACCATATGGAGTGATGGTACACGGAGGAGACAGAATGACGTGGAGTGATGAGGAGGTGATATGTACCTACCCTTCAGGTAGGAACCTCATAGGATAACCCCGTAACTATTTTCCCTTTTTCCACTATTGTACTTGTACTTTCAGTTTCTTGTACTTTCCAGTTGGTATTGTATTCTGGCCCCATTTTACATACTATAATAACTTGTTGTTTATAATGTTTACACATTTTCATATATTCCATATGTGATTATAGGTTATAAATGCAATGCCTTCTCAGTTTTACGGAATTACGCCTTTCATGGTAGTAGACAACCCCTCGCCTACGAAAAGTGGTCTTGGGGTAGTCATGACACGAGCCCTGGGGGATGGGTTGTGACACATACACATAAAATTACTATTTTATTAAAAGAACCTCCAAATAATCCTCTTTCAGGAACACTATTATATAAATCCATTAATTATAAATTCAAAACGATTAATGGTTAGATACATTTAAATCAATCAACAACTTTTAATATACTATGATTCATTATATATCATTTACCACATATAACCATATTATAAATCTTATTTTATTTTTGTTATTTGAAAAATGATTTCAATCTTATATAAAATTTTTAACCCCTTTACACATACCTATTATGTCAATTAGGACTAATAAATTAGTATGGGTTTTAATGAATAATCATTCTTCTAAAACCGAATAGATATTTATATCAAATATGCATTTCTATATACTACTGATTGAATATTCAAATAACTCAAATGGTTTTCTAGTTTTTTTTAATATATTATATTCTACAAATATGTCACATATTTCGAAGGATATCTGACATATAAATATTAATATTTTAACATTACCATTTATAACTAAATACAGAACTATAAGTATCCACACGATTATCATAAAAACATTATAAAATACCATGAAAGTTATTGTTCTTGCAAATTTTTAAATTTTGAGTTATATTACATTTCATTATAATATATTATTCTTGTTTTGAAATATATAAAATATCTAGTAAGTGGATCTTACGTATACATCAAATTTGAACCCATTTTCATTTTTATATAGACTTCTCTCATAGGGTGTGACATACTACCATGCAACAAATAACAATATGGATTAAAATATCCTAAATCTTAAATATCATGAAGTATTATTTATTAGATGATGTTTTCATTACGGAACAAATCTATATTTAATTTTATTATGACATATCCCTATCATACAGTGAATTATATGGCTATGGAATTATTTGCATCCAGCTAAAAAAACTACCACTAATGCTTCGAACACCTTCAGATATTTTATTTGAATGTATTCTAGAAGAAAATGTGTTTTTATTGATCAATGATAATAATTGAAAAATTTAGGAATGTAAAAAAAATTAAGGGTGGTATGTTAAAATTTTCTATGGTGAAGAGTGAAATCAAATCATCACGAAGAACCAATTATGATATGATATTATCTCATTCAACTCATTTTCTTGGCAGACAAGTAAAAATTATAAAGGGCATTCTGATAATCAAGAATGATGAATTAATTCATACTTGAGCGGGTCCCAATGATATTTATCTATTGAGCTCTCAACCACCAAGATAGATTAAAAAAGTAAATTTTCATAGAATTAATAGTTGTGGTTAAATCACATTCAAACCATATGTTGTTCACTTATTTTGGTCATTCCATTTCATCTACATTGATCAACCCGAGCATTTCTACCTCAAGTGGTGAGGCCAAACCACACTGGACATAGTGGAAACCATTTATTATTCCATTGCGATCTTTGATGACTCCACCAAATCCAGTTAGACTAATGTTATATCATGAAGTCACACCAGTGTTGCATTAAATCCACAAAATGAATGGTGAAATTCATAAAACATCAATACGGAATCTCATGTGAAAATAGTTAACTCTATATTTTAAACAATTTAAAATTTAGAAGTAATAAATAGAGTTGTTCTAATTACCCATCTAAAAAGTGTAATACTCTTGAAAACCATTGATTATAAGTTCTCATTGAGAATGGAAGCTACTTTATTGAAGGACATGTTTTTTTTCTCAGGGAACAATACAGATGATGAAATTCAGACACAACAACCATGAACCTATTTTTATATTATGCCGATAGATGATGTGTGCATCATTATTCAATCTGATATAGTACAAAATTCAAGTTCAGCAGGTGTGTTCTAAAGAAATCAGAAACCATTCACTAGATTGTAGAAGTTTTATTGAAACTTAAGAACATATTCTTCACATTCTCCTTGTGGTGATGAATGATATAGCATCTTGAGAACAATTCTATTCCATCAGACTTAATGAAAGAATCTTTAGGATGTTTTTTAAAATAAATCCTTCAAAATGAATTCAATAATGAGGGATGTATCCTTTTCATAGAAATTTACGATCCCCAATGATATTTTCTAGAAATTACACTTTTTTAATATATCATATAAGATATCCTGACTGTAACTAAATGTTACAAGATCATAATTTCATCATAGTTAATAAAATGATAATGCTTTATAGAATGTTTCTTGTTCTACAAGAAGATATTCTTGATTTATGACATGTTCATGTGTTGGCCTATCTAAATCCATATCTTGTTCATCATGGTTTAACAACACCATAAGAGGCCAATATATCCATTTATGAAATAATAACTTTACTTAGTAATTTCTGTTCACCATCCTATGAGACATAAGAGAAATGCTAGAAATAATAAATTTATAATAATTCCGGATTGGAGAGTCAGAACACATCATCATTCATAATTACAGAATAATAAAAAATATGCATATGATAAAACCAATATTTAAGTCTTTTCCACTAAATAGAATATAAAATAACCAACCTTTCTTATAATTAATAAAGCATGAAATTTTTTTTATTTCATTCCCTCTATGGTAAATTGGATTATAACATTGATATAAAAGGATTGTGATGAGAATTATTTCATGGAATAATCCACACAAAAAATGTTACTAATGAAATAGTTTATCCACATTTGTAAGTTGGTGATCCATTTTTAAACCTTTAATTGTGAAACAAACATAGAAAAAAATATTTTTCTTCACATGCCCAGCTCTTCCCGATATTAAGTGTGATTTTGGTTTAAATGAAGGTTAAATCTTTTATCATTTACCACAATATTATTAAATCAAGGGGATTATTTGGATTCCAAAAAATAAAGGAACACTGAGATAATTAAATAGGATCATCCCTTCAAAAATTCACAAATGATTAATCATGTCAAATTTTCTATTAGAACAGATTTTTATACCAATGAAATTAAATGATTTTTTTCCAATTGATCACCATTCCTGAGAAATTTTCAAAATGAGTTAGAGTATTTTTGATATAGATGATATTATTTTGATCATATTTTTTAATAAAAATGATTTAATCTACATAAAATTTTGTGAGGGACAATGAAATTTTTTTGAGGCCCTTATTGTCTTCAAAGTACCATTGTTTACCATTTTGAGAAGAAATATACTAAGATAATCCTTTTATATGGAAAAATGATAGATGAAAGTGGTTAAACTACTGTAACTCCTCATTATAAATAGAAATATCCCAATAGATACCATTTTTCATGATTGATAACGGTTCTGAGGTGACAAGAATTATTTTCCAAATAATAATGTTATCATCAAAAAATATATAATATGAAAATTGAAAATGGAACCCCAGTCCATCATGTAAATAAACTTCTTAAAGTTAGGTTTAAAATCAAGGTTTCCTCCACTACTGTACAATGTTAAAAGATTCACACATTTTGAGGATGTGATGTGGGAATATTGAATTTTGCATCCTTAAATAAATCCAAACTGATTCCAAGTGACAATTTTATCTATAATTATAGACATCCTATTTGTAAAAAAATTCAATCATATTGTGAATAGTTTTCACTAGAAAAACAAGACTGGAAGAGATAATTCCACTGTCTTTTTCTATATATAGAAATAAATAAAGAAATTGAAAATAAACAATAATTACAGTGAACCATGTTGAAAAATGGTATTGACCATTTTACAGACATAATGATTAATAAAATCCCATCATAATTTTAAAATGAAATTAGTGAAGCCATCCAGACTAAAATAACATCACGTGTTCAAACCTAAATAATAATATTTAATTCCAAAATCTAAATGGATGTCTATAAACATAGAATTATATTATATATTCATAATATTAGTAACGATATCCTCACTTAAATTAGTGTTTAAATTAATCCAACAGAAGGTGTATTAATATAATAAGGTTCTTAGTTCAACAATATTCATCCTTCCATCTAGAAAATGATCACCATATTTAATAAGAAAAGGGGTCATATGTATTTCTTATCCCTTTGAATAGATTTAATGGATTTATTATTTTTGTCATCAGAATTTAACAAACAGAATTTTAATCTCTCTTTTTGAATGTCATCATTGATATTTATGGGATTATTTATTTTTTAAGTCAGATCTACCTCATTTTCCAAACTATATGTGATGTGTGAGAGGGTTCTTACATCATATATCATATTAAAATAAAATTCTAGATCACCAATCTACAAGTCTAGTCCATAATGATAGTGAGAGAGTCTCTTATTAATCCATTGTTCCTTATTTTGAGAAATTTTTATATTTAAATACATTCCATAGTGTTTCTCCAATATTAAATTTTAGTTTCAATACTCTCTCACAATCTGATCATAATCTAGATGAAGAGGCCATGAATTGTTTAATCTAAAATAAATATGTGTTTGATGTCTATGATCATTGGATGAATGATTATATAGTGATCTTATAATTTTATCCATCACAATGTAGCACAAGATATGATGGTCCATGAAATTAAATTATCTATATTGTAGAAATATCATTCATGTTTTCTGTATAGGATTCATATTAAAACTATTTAGTACAATAAAAATTTATAGCAAAAAATTTATTTCTAGAATATAGGTACACTCAATGCAAGCTATAAAATCCATTGAGTTTCTTATGTGACTAATGGATCACAACTTCTCATCTAGGATTCTAATTTCATTGAAATCTCATATTATAATATATGGTTCCTTGATAATTTTAGATAGAGGAATAATTTCCTTCCATAAGGGTCTCATTTTATATTACTTTTTCGTGGAATAGAAAAAAGAACAATGATTTTTATTACCCTTCCATTTTAATTGGTAGGTAACAATCTACTCACCTGGTTAAATTACAATAGGTTTAGAAATTTTATAATAATCCAATACAAAAAATATTCAAACATCAAAATCAGAAGGATTTATTCCCACTAGGTAAAATGTTCATTTAAAAAAGTAAAAGGACATTTAAAAATTAGATATTTGGGTTCATAGAAAACAATAATCCATTGTTTAGTATTTTTTATGAAAAACCATAATATGGAAAATTTTATATGGATTGATAGACCTAGATATTTCCAAGACATTATATTTTTAATATCATTTGAGGGGATGTCACCCCACTAATTAATACCTGAATTTATTAAATAATTTAAATATTCAGGGATTTTCTAGGAAATTAGAGGTACTGTGTCCAACAACTACAAAATGTTATATGTAATTAAAAAGAACAGTTGTAATTTCTCACTTTAGACTTCTCACCAGTGGAGAATCTGCTTCAGACTATCTAGGTATTTCTTTATTTATGCTCTACATTGGAAATGAATCATGCTATACCAGTTCAATATTATTCAAAGTGATTAATATCTTTATTTCTACCAAATTCATTGATAGCATTAGATTAGTAGTATCATTTTATAGGTTTAAAAAAACATTATCATTGACTATGTTTGAAATTTTTTCCTTCATATCCCATAGTGAGTCCCTGTGTAATTCATATAATTGAAGCTCAGATATAACAATAGTGATTTATTTGGAAGTATTCCCTCCAAAGTGATTTTATATTTCTTAGGGTGAGAAATTTCCATATTTACATTCATGATATGTGCACCAAGAACACCCTATTCTATATAAATATATGTAGGAACATATTTATTTCCATACTTTTTAATAAGTGAATCCCACAAGTATCCAAGAGAAATTTTCTTAGATTCCACCATTAACCAATTGTTAGCCTCATTGTGCTTCATTACTTCTTCATTATATGATGATTCGGAAATTTTATTTCTATATTCACTAACAACAAACCAATAATTATCTTGATTAGTTTTTTTCATGTAATTCTTAATTACCATGTAGTTTTTTATGTTATGTCAAATCATTTTATAGTAAAAATAAAAATGAATCATAAATTTTTATTCACCAAGAACATAAAATTATTGATAATTATCCATCATAGTAATCAGGATTCATGGATTGGTTTCCAGAATTAAATCAATGAGAAATCGGGTATACAAGAAAATTTCACCCATGATTGATATTTAATCAATCCTTAAAATAGTTCTTATATGTAAATATTTTTCATTTAGGATATTTTGATGCCATAAAATCTATGGAAATCCATCAATTCTAGAAAAATCATGGGTAATATATTATCTTGTTTGGAAGGGTTACTATTCATATCCCAAATAGAGAGACAATGGTCCCCCAGTTTAAGGATTAGGTTACAAAAGAACCAAGTGTTTTTCAGATACTACATACTCTTGGAAATAAAATAAAAGTAACCCTTAAAAATTAGAATCGAACTTTAATATGAAAAATTCCATATGTTTGAAATTTTGGCTTTGAGCTCTCCATTAGACCAAGGTTTATCACCTTTTCTGTAAAAAATGCTTACCTTGAGAGAAAACATGAAAATATCCAGTCTCTATTTTAGCTCATATATAATATTTTCCACTAAAATACATCATCCTCTATTCTCATGATATTTGAATATATGTGAGTTACATATTTCATAGCATTATAGATTATTTTCACTTTAGTAAAAGATATTCCTTTCTCTTTTTAAAGTGGATTTTTTACTCATATTTTGCATAATAATAATTCAAATATCCCTTTGATGAATTTTGGAATTAAAATAATCCTCAAACATTTTATTGATGGATCATTCCCAAATATTATACAACACATCCATGGATCCATTATCAATAAAGATAATTCAGGTATCGATGTTTACATTTTTAAGGAAGGAACATCTTAGTCATAACGACTTCATCCTCTCTCCAGAGATCTATTTTCTCCTTGTCTGATATATGTTAACAAAAAATATATTCAACATTGAACTACTTTGATAAATTGGTTTTCAAAAACCCCAACACTAATTCAAATATATATTGAAAATAAATATTTGAATACCATTTACAATGTGTTTACAAAAAATCTAACCCAAACACAATCTTTCACATAGGTTCCCTTGTTCATAGACCCACATAATTATTCAGCCCCATATGTCACACAAAGATGATTTTTTAGTGTATATAATGCTCTATTTCAATTATGGTGGAGTTCATGAATGCAAATGTAATTACATTATCTTGACTTAAAAACATCAACTCTAATAGAATCTATATAACTATATTATATGTCAAAAGATTCTTATTTACTTTTATCAAAATAATGTTACAATATAAATGTATACTTATATAGAATATTGTACTCAATTTTTTTAATCGTAATGAAACATGATTTCACAGACAATATATATATAATAGAAATAATATCCCCCCTAATATCATACATATATTATATTATCCATGTGTTTTGTGTACATAGATGAGTTTCCACTCTATATTCTTCCTCTAAATTATTTTTTTAAATGAAATATTGATGAATCTAATGATAAAATATTATCATATTTATAATAGATTATTAACCAATTGAAAAAAAATCTTCCATTTTACATGAGGAATTGTAATTTATAAAAACTAAAAATTCATATTTCATAATTCCACTTCAAAAAAACTAATTTCCAATAGATAAATAATATAACATAGTACCCATTAACATAATTATAATTTTATTTACTAAATATAAAATTTATATCTCACAACATTGAATAAGGAATGCACTAGTTCGATTAATAACATTATAAAATAATAAAGGCTTATAATTTTTTTTATTCTCTAATATTCACCAACAATCAATTAAACAAAATAATATATATCATTCCTGTTATAGGGAGTGTCTCTATATGTTTTTTATCCTTTATGTGATGTATCATTAAAAAAATTCATTACCATAATGAATTTAAAAATAAATTTTCCAATGGATCTATGAGTAACTTGTAACGAAAGGGATATTTCCATCTCAATAGTATAAAATATTTCAAACAATGTCCTCATCAATCAAATTATTCAGTAAAAAATTCACTACATTTCCCTATAAATATTACAACATTCAAATTGTGAAATGAAATCATTCAAAATATAAAATAATTTTTTAGAAAATTATTCTATTAACATCTAATTCCTTTAAATATTAAATTCCTCAATAATTAAAATATAATTGATTATTGTTATGTTAAGCTTGTTTCTACCGATATATATTTTCACATGTTTAAAATTTGATTCTCATGTTGAAAAAGGTTAAAACCATCTAACAATTTTATTGTATATACTTATAATGTGAAAAATTTAGAAATTTTAATTACATATCTTGGCACGAACCGTCCTCGGGGCCCGTTCCGTGACTACCCCAAGCCCACCTTCAATAGGACAGGGGATGGAGACTAGCACCAAGGTGTAAATCTCGATAAAAAGGGGAAGGCATTGCCTTTGTAATGTAAACAAACACGACAGAGTAAGCAAGCATAAGTAAACATTAAGTAAAAACTGAGTACAATAGTAAGTGCGGAAAGGTAATTGGGCCAGAATACAAACCCAAACTGAAAGTACAGCTACAACTAAACGAAAGTAGAACATAAAGACAAATAGATGGAAGAATAGAAGCAGCTCCTAGGTTGTCCAGCTTGGATCCTACCTGAAGGGTAGGTACAGATAGCGCAGCTCCTGGATCATCCACCACGGATCTAACCTGAAGGGTAGGTACAGATAGCTTCCACAACGCTCTTGCCCGTCAACCTCCTCAGAGTATCGTCTTTTCATGAAGTCCACCTCCAGATACTAACTCGTCGTGAGGTCCTCCTCCGGGTACCATCCAGTCCTCTAACAATCGGCCTCTGTCAGCGTTGCCCGTCATTTGTAACCAACACAATGAGGTGCGAGCACAACTCGTGCAGGGGTGAGTATAACGATACTCAGTACGGACCCCAAGACCCTCATGTTCTCTCAAAATCCCAAAATAATATCCACAAAGCAGAAACTCAACAGATAAGCCTTACTTAGGTATAATCCCATACTTATACATAAGTTATCAAGTAACCCATCAAAATCATGAGGAAACACAAGGTTATCAAATCAATGGATAACCACTACCCAGATATATGCCCATACATATATCTAAGTTATCAAGAGACCCATTTCAATCATGAGGTAAACATAATGTTCATAGACTCAGGTCAAACCAGGATTTTAATTATCGAAACTGTGGCTGCTGGGGAACTCCCCCTCTATCGAGTACAGTGGGCATGCCGCTACAACCAAGCACTTACCACTAACCTTGGACTGTTGTAGTACTCCACATGTCGAGAACTGTGGGCCTGCTGCAACAACCAAGCACTTCCCACCATGGGTCTGCTGGTACAACCAAGCGTCCCCCCTTCAACTACTGTGGGCCTGCTGCTACAACCATGCGCTTCCCACCATGGGTCTGCTGTTACAACGAAGCGATCCCCCTCATAGCCGATAGAGGTACTTATTCGGTTGAGTACTGTGGGTCTGCCAGTACAACCAATAGCTCCTTCATCGTGGGTCTACTGCTACAACCAAGCGCACCCCACTGGGCTATCTGAATCACTCTGAAGCTATCGACCAACAGTCGTCAAGTCTCATCCACTTACTAGATCTCTGCACTCTGCTAGCTCGCCACTAGGAGGGTCTGATCCATGAGCTGCTGGTCGATACTCCAAGTATTCCAAAGTCCCATGAAGAAGTATCTCAAAGGACTGCCTCGTCATAGGGGTCTCAAAGCAACATACGACACGTCAATCAGACGCCTGGTATGTGAGTTATTAGCCTTTTCGTCCCAGGGGCCCGATTGGTTTCATGTACGAACCAACCCGACTGCACCTAAACTGTACCCCGAGCTCTCAAATGGTATACTCATAGGGACTATTTCTCAACGTGATCATCAACGCCGCTAACGGTTCGTCAAACAGACGTCCGGTCAGGAAGTTATCAGCTTTTCCGTTCTAGGGGCCCGGTTGGATTTCGGGTTCAATCCAACCCGGCCTTACCCCAAAATTTTCCAAACCATAGGAAATGTATGCCAAAAGTTTCTTCTCATCAAGAGGAATCAAAAAAGTCTATGGCACACCAATCGGACGTTCGGAGATCATGTTATAAGTGTTTCCGCTCCGAGGGCCTGGTTGGTTTCGTGTTCGAACCAACCAGGTCGTACCCAATGTTCTCTGAAACCTTGAGTGAAATATACCGAAACGATCGTCTCGATCCAAGGATCGCTGAGGAAATTACGGTTTGTCGATAAGAGGTCTGTATCCTATGATACGGGAAAAATAATGGAAGTGGTCTGAAAATGGGAGGTCTGGGCCCGATCCGACTCGGCCAAAACCCCCCGGGTCGACCTGAACCGGTTTCGGGACAAGCCCAATAGGGGCGGCCCAGACTGGTGGGCTCAGCCCGGCCCGGCCTGGCATGGGCGGCCCGACCCGGTGCGGCCGGTCCGGCCCGGGGCGGCACAGCGCAGGCCGAGCGGCCGCGCAAAGGGGGCGGCTGCCCCTTTGATTGTCCTTGCGACCCCCGCGTGGGGGTCATTCCTTGCCAGCGGACGCGGAGTTGTGCTGCGTCCCCTCCTCGCCCCCACCCAGCCGTGGGACCGGACGTCGTCCACCGCTGCTTCAGCCGTGGTGGTCCATCCTGTCGGCGCGTCGGGCGCCGCCGCCTCTTGCCGCCGGTGCCGCCGCGCCGACGACCCGCGTCGCCGGTGAGTTCTGCGGGCCACCGGAGTTGCTCCGGTGATCCGTTTTCGATTCTGTCAGCGCCGACGTTCACCTCCGGTCTCTCACTTTATTTCGGAATCATCAAACCTCATTTGCGTCTTGTTTCTTCAATGCTCGTCGATCCACCGTCAATTAATCAAACTGCGGAGCCTTCGAAACGCCGCAACGGTGCGGTGCGATGACACCGCTCTTCTTCGCTTGTTCTTCATCGTTTCCGTGCAGTACCAGTGCACCGTGCCTCCATTGATCGTGCCGCAATAAGTACAACTAACAAAGGTGGAGGAGGGTCTGCTATGTTCGTGTTGTCCGACCTCCTCCCGTTATTACCATAACAGGCGACCCAATTAAAAGATGATGAACGAAAAAGGAGAAACCACGGTCAAAAACAAATAACCCCTGCGTTTTTCCCCACTATCAAATATTCCCAACCCGCAACATATTCATTCACTGATCAACATATTATTGCGTTGATCCGCGTTCCATGTTTTGAAAGGAAACATCCATGGGAAAAGATATATTTCTAAAATTTATATTCTACCTCAAGGAGTCGTCAAACGAAGGTTCTTCATGGGAAAGAACGTCGCAGAAGAAGGCTTCGCGGAGGAGAGAATCATCGGCATCGTGGTACACGGCATCACGTCGTCGATCTCCAAGGATTCGGCGTTCTACGTTGTCCTTCATCGGAGGCCGGCGTTCTTCGTCGGTGACGGTGCGTTCTTCACGTTCTTCAAGGAGTAAGATGAAGTTCCAAGGTCTTGAGTAATTCCTCTCCCAATTCTTCTTGCACAACGAAACCACAACTTAATAAAATAAGGCTTTGCCTTATTTTATTTCCCATGCCAACGGTTTTTGAATTTCAAAAATAGATCACGATTTAATTATCGACCATTGACCAAATTAATGAGGAGTTCAATAATTAAATTAAACATGAGAGTTGACTTCACATTTAAAAAGGGGGTGCGGGTGAGTTACCATATTAAATGCACATGGAAGGTAAAAGGGAAATAAAGGGGTGGGGATCGGGTGGGCCCCACATCACTAATATCTTACCTAGGAGTTAGGGTATTAGTGGGTCCCACTCCATCCATCATGCTTAGGGTTAAGCTACATTAAATGAAAATAAAATGTGGTTTCACAAAATTTTATTATTATTCATTAGTTAACCCCAAAATTTAATAACCTCACCCGAGCAAACGCAACCCTGGAAAATGTGTTCTTAAGAAATGATCAGCGCTGCGATTACATCGGTGCCTTTGGATTTTGATTCCGAGCAGTGGTTCAAAAGTTAGAAAAACCCGCTCATTCGCTCACTGAACGTACCCGAGCCTGACTTTGGAAATTGATTTCGGGCACACTTGGCCTCGGAATCAGGCGCCGTCAGAAACAGTGTTCTTTTAAAATCTCAATGAAAATTAAGAGAAAAAAATTACCTTGAATTTTATGGGTCTTTACATTACTCCCGCCTCAGGGCTTTACGTCCTCATTAAGCATTAACTCAAACTAGGGATAAAAAAGAGGTACTGAGCACGCATCTGAGCATTCCACTCCCATGTGCTCAACTGGAAGTTCTCGTTCTGTGTTACGAAAGCGCACAAAAGGAATCAACCATCCCCATTGGACCCGCTCCTGTCGATCCTCAACCTCTGCTGGAACCCTGCAAAAGTCACCCCATCTCCAACGTCCAACTCCTCATGGTCGATGTTATTCAAAGGGTCGTGCTCGTATCTCCTCAGCTGAGATACATGGAAGTCGTCATCCACCTGGTGCAACTGAGGAGGATGGGTCAAATGGTAATCCATCTCGCCTACCCTACTGAGGACCTGAAAAGGTCCGCTGAACCTCAAAGATAACTTGCCACATTGGCCACATCTCTGTAAACCTCGTCGACGTGAGACCCGTATAAGGACATGATCATCATCCTCAAACTCTAGAGGTCTCCAATTCCTATTTTGAACTGAACCTCAAAACTCCTGATGTCACGAGGGTAAGGTTGACCGAATCAAGGGTAATCGGTCGCACCCTCCTATGCATGAGTTTATCCTGTACTGCCTGGGGTTTCCTTTTCGCCGACCAAGGACAACCCATCGAGATGTTGTAGTTAAACCACAACCTTTTTTCCTAATACAGTCAATCTGAGCATGAACTGTGAATCCAATCCATACCGAGACCAACGTCAAAAGGCCTCAACGTTGCCACCAAGAGATTCCAACTGAAACTCTCGCCTCGTGGGTCAGACGACACTATCGTCGTAAATGTGATTATCGCGTCTCCTCCCAAGGTATCTCCAAACATGAGTGTCAAGTCTATGGATTACCTGAAACTCTAGGTCTGGGACAAGATTCGTGGAAGGGAGGAATGATTCATATTAATGTCTATTACTACGGTAGCTAGTATTGGACACGGACGATCCCTTGAAACATTTTTAGAGCCATTGGGTCACACTCCTTGACCGCATGCAGCCGCACTCTTCCGCTGCCCTCTAGCTCCCTAAGCCTGCTGGGGATAGCTAAGGCAGGTGGTTTTAGCATGTTGAAATGCACACCACCTCATGATGCCCTCCTAGCTCTACCTCCACGTCTGATGCTCTGCAGATTTATCTATCCCTAACATTTAATCTTCTGAAACATTTGCACGCCCAAGTCTCTGAGACTAGCACCAGTTTCCTGTTTCTACTGCACTATGCAGTCTTCATCCGCTCCTGGATGATCTGCACCTTCTTTTCCTACGATCTGTAAGAGCTGATAAGATTTCCCCTTTTCCGAAAAGAGAAACTCGGTCTCATCCCCTGGAAGAACAACACCCATTGCCTAATACAATCAATCCTGACTTGAATAATGCATTCATTCCATGGATGACATCGTAAGGCCTCAACGTTACTACCAAGAGATCCAACCGTCACTCTCGCCTCCAAGGGTCGAGTCACACTGTCGGCATCAGTGTGAGGTCACTAGGTCTCCTCTAGTAGAAATTTTCAATGTGAAGGTCAAGTCAAAAGTTTTAACTGGGAACTCTCAGTATCAACCGAACAAAAGGATAGGAAAGCAAACATCACAAAGATAAGTGTATTCTTTATTACTTAATCTCATAGTACAAAGACACAAATACAACAGCAACATGGAACTAGAAGAACCATGAACAAAAGTAATCCACTAGTTGCGCTCCTGTCCACCTGCTCCCAGAACTATACTGCCTTGTCCACTGCTCGGCTGTTGCTCAAGCACCCATCACTACTTCTGCCTCGGTGGCTCCTCCAATGCCTCAAAATCAACAGTGCGGGGGGTCAGACAGCCACGTGCCAGGGGACCCTTCCTACCGCATTCATAACACTTCCTGCTCCTCGTATCGCTGGCTCTTTTCCTCTTGGATCTCAGCATCATCTGTCTACTACCCACAGATGACTCGGATACTGATCGAAAATCCTATGGCAAAAGCAGCATCTCTTGAACACGCTCGTGGTGTAGAGTCACTCATATGAACTCCACCCTGAAGAAGGTATCAATGTCCTCCCAAGTGAAGGTCATCTCGTCGGAAAACTCGAACAAGTGGCTCCACCACCTTCCTGTTGTTTCCTGAAAGAGGCTGGCAGCAATGATCCCCTTGTGGTCGGTTGGTGTACCCACTAACCTGAAAACTCGCACAACCGCCTCCAGACAATCCTCGGCTACACGAGGGTCCATCTCCTCGCAGAACCCGGGTGGTCTCTAACACTGAAACTCGTGCTGTTCACTTAGGATACGTTCACTCTCAGCGGTTGGGGCTGGTAGCATCGGTGGCTCGGTGGGTAGAGGTAATGTCGGTGCCTCCGATGAAAAGGGGCCTTGCACAGAGGCCTCATCGCTTGGTCGGCTGTCGACTCGCACAAAGCTCTAAACCCTAGCTGGCTAGTGCCGTGGGGCTATCATGAAAAGATACAGGTGCACCATGGTCAAAACAGTATACCTGGTGAGCTGACACAAAGTAATCCCAAAGAAAACTTTTGAATCACACATGCAACCAATGTTTCCTGCATTGAGTCAGAAATCAGATGTCAGGGTCCTGGTGTACGGATACGTCAGTCGCCGCACCAACACTGGACTCCCTGAACCGATAACCACACTCAATACCATTAACACTTTTGCTTCACATAGAAGAATGATCAGTGTCCATAGTTCTGCAGTAGAATCGAACTCCTTTGATACCAATTTGTCGCGACCCATTCTCGGGGCCCATACCATGACTACCCCAAGCCCGCCTCCCATAGGCCAGGGGATGGAGACTAGCACCCAGGTGTAAATCCTGATGAAAAAGGGGAAGGCATTGCCTTTGTAAAGTAAACAAACATGACAGAGTAAGCAAGAAGAAGTAAACACTAAGTAAATACCCAGTACAATAGTAAGTGCGGAAAATTAAATGGGCTATAATACAAACCCAAACTGAAATTATAGCTACAACTGAAGGAAAGTAGAATAGAAAGACAAACAGCTGGAAGAATAGAAGCAACACTTCGGTCGTCCAGCTCGGATTCTACCTGAAGAGTAGGTACAGATAGCGCAGTTCTTGGATCATCCACCATGGATCCTACCTGAAGGGTAGGTACAGATAGCCTCCACAATTCTCTCGCCCGTCAACCTCCTCCGAGTATCGTCTCATCGTGATGTCCACCTACAGATACTGACTCATCTTGAGGTACACCTCCGGGTATCATCCAGTCCTCGAACACTCAGCCTCTGTCAGCGATTCCCATCGTCTGCGACCAACACAACGAGGTGCGGGCATAGCCCGTGCAGGATTGAGTAAAACGATACTTAGTAAGGACCTCGAGACCCTCATTGTCTCTCTAAATCCAACAATGATAACCACAAAGCAGAAACTCAACAGATAAAACATACTTAGGTATAAGCCCATACTTATACCTAAGTTATCAAGCAATCCATCCCAATATTGAGGAAACACAAGGTTATGAAATCAACGAGTAACCACTACCCATGTATATTCCCATACATATATCTAAGTTATCAAGTGACCCATCTCAATCATGAGCTAAACACAATGGTCATAGACTCATCTCAAACTAGAAATTTCATTAATGAAACTGTGGTAGCTGGGTAACTCCCCCTCTATCGAGTACAGTGGGCCTGCCGCTACAACCAAGCACTTCCCACTATCCTTGGACTACTGTAGTACTCCACCTGTCGAGTACTGTGGGCATGCTGCTACAACCAAGCGCTTCCCACCATGGGTCTGCTGCTACAACCACACGCTCCCCCTTTATGTTCTGTGGGCCTGCTTCTACAACCAAGCACTTCCTACCATGGGTCTGCCGCTACAACAAATCGCTCCCCCTCATAGCCTATAGAGGTACTCCTTCTGTTGAGTACCACAGGTCATCCACTACAACCAAGCGCTCCTCTATCGTGGGTCTGCTGCTACAACCAAGTGCACCCCACTGGTCTATTTGAATCCCTCTCAGACGATCAATCAACAGTCGTTAAGTCTCAGCCAGCTATTAGGTCTCTGCACTCTACTAGCTCGTCACCGGGAGGGTCCACTCCACGAGCTACTGGTCGATACTCCAAGTATCACAGAGTCCCACGAAGAATTATCTCAAAGGACCGCCTCGTCATAGAGGTCTCAAAGCAACATACGGTGCATCAATCGGACGCCCGGTCTATGAGTTATTAGTATTTTCATCCTAGGGGACCGGTTGGTTTCGTGTGTGAACCAACCTGACCGCACCTAAACTTTATCCCAAGCTATCAAAGGGTATACTCATAGGGAGTGTTTCTCAACGTGATCACAAACGCCGCTAACGGTTCGTCAAACGGACATCCGGTCTGGAAGTTATCAGCTTTTCCGTTCTAGGGGCCCGGTTGGATTTCGGGTTCAATCCAACCCGGCCTTACTCCATCTTCGTCCAAACCTCATGTGAAGTATTCCAAATTCAGCCTCATCAAGAGGAATCCAACAATGTCGACGGCACGTCAATCAGACGTCTGGAGCTCATGTTATAAGTGTTTTCGCTCCGAGTGCCCGGTTGGTTTTGTGTTCGAACCAACCCGGCCGTACCCAAAGTTCTATAAAACCTTGAGTGTAATATAGTGAAACGATCGACTCGATCCGAGGATCGCTACTGAATAGACAGTGCGTCGATCAAAGGTCTATAGCCCATGATATGGGCAAAAGACTGGAAGTGGTCTGAAAATGGGGGGTCTGGCCCGGTCCGACCCGCCACCCCTCCTCCCCTAGGTCGGCCCGAACCGGGTCTGGGCATGGCCCAGTAGGGCGCGGTCCGGACCAGTGGGCGCGGACCGGCCCGGCCCGGTGCGGCCAGTCCGGCCCGGGGCCGCTCGGCGCTGGCCGAGCGGCCGCACAAAGGGGGGACTGCCTCCTTGATTGTCGCCGAGACCCCCGCGTGGGGGCCGTTCCTTGCCAACGGACGAGGCCCAGCACCACGTCCCCTCCTCGGTCTCGCTCGGCCACGGGACCGGATTCCTGCCGCCGCGGCGGTCCCTCCTGGCGGCGCTCCGGGCACCGCCGCCTCTAGTGAATTCCACGGGCCACCAGAGTTGCTCCGGTGGTCCGTTTTCGATTATGTCTGCGCTAGCATTCACCTCGGGTCTCTCACTTTACTGCGGAATCATCAAACCTCCTATGCGGCCCGTTCCGTCAATGCCCTTCGATCCACCATCAATTAATCAAACTGCGGAGCCTTTGAAATGCCTCAACGGCGCGGCGTGATGGCGCCAGACTTCTTCACCCGTTCTTCATCGTTTCCATGCGGTGCCGTTGCACCGCGCCGCCTTGGCTCGTGCTGCAACAAGTACAACCAACAAAGGGAGAGGAGGGTCAGTCATGTTCGTGTGGTCCGACCACCTCCCGTTATTACCATAACAGGCAGACCAATAAGAATACGACGAACAGAAAAGAAAAAACCACATGCAAAAACAAATAACCCCTACGTTTTCCCCTCAATTAAATATACCCAACCCGCAAAAATATTCTTTCATGGATCAACTTATTATTGAGTTGATCAGTGTTCCTTGTTTTAAAGGGAAACATCCATGGAAAAAGATATCATTCTAGAATTTATTCCCTACCTCAAGGTTTCGTCGAACGAAGGTTCGTCGCGGGAAAGAACGTCACAGAAGAAGGCGTCACAGATGAGAGAATCGTCAGCGTCGCAGTACATGGCATCGTGTCGTCGACCTCTGAGGATTCAGCGTTCTACATCATCCTTTGTCGGAGGCTAGCATTCTTCGTCGGCGACGGTGCGTTCTTCGCGTTCTTCAAGGAGGAAGATGAAGTTCCAAGGCCTGGAGTAATTCCTCTCCCAATTCTTCTCACACAATGAAACCATAACTTAATAAAATAAGGCTTTGCATTATTTTATTTCCCATGACAACAGTTTTTGAATTTCAAAAACAGATCACAATTTAATTATCGAGTGTTGACCAAATTAATGAGGCGTTTAATAATTTAATTAAATGCGAGAGTTGACTTGGAATTTAAAAAGGGGTGCAGGTGAGTTACTATATTAAATGCACGTGGAAGGTAAAAAGGAAATAAAGGGGTGGGGCTCGTGTGGGCCCCACCTCACTAATATCCTACCTAGGACTTAGGGTATTAGTGCTTCCCACTGCAACCATCATGCTTAGGGGTAAGCTACATTAAATGAAAATAAAATTTGGTTGCACAAAATTTTATTTTTATTATTTAGATAACCCCAAAATTTAATAACCTCAACCGAGCAGACACAACTCCGGAAAATGTGTTCTTAAGTAATTACCGGCGCAATGATTCCATCAGTGCCCTTTGATTTCGATTCCGATCACCGGTTCAAAAGTTAGAAAGACCCGCTCGTTTGTTCACTGAACGTACCCGAGACGAACTTCGGGAATTGATTCCGGGCACACCGGGGCTCGGAATCAGGCGCTATAGGAAACCACATTCTTGTAAAATCCCAAAGAAAATTAAGAGAAAAAAAATTCCCTTGAATTTTACGGGTCTTTACATATCCATCAAGATATTAATTAACTACATTTGAATAATAATTAAGTAAAAATCATCAATTTATTTTAACTTTCCTGACTAACTGAAAATTAATTTTTTTACTATCATAATCCCCTTTTAAGGGGTAAGGGGAACCTAAAATGACTCTAATGACAATACCAACAAACATGGAAAAAATTAAATGCCATACATAACATTCAAGACTAAAGAGAAAATCCCCTACCCAGCATTAGAAACATGAAGACCAGTTCCGTCAAAACCCATCAATACACGACAAGCTGTCCCGTGCAAAAAATGTAACAGAGTATAACCACTAATTTTTACTATTAAAAGAATAATAATATGATCATTTTAATCTAAAAAATTAACTTTCTGTAAAAATGTTTTATAAACATATTTTTTCATGATATGAGAATATGTTTACAAAAAAATTTAATTTTAATTTTATAAAATGTAATCAAAATTTGGAATCTAATATTCCAAAATTTCTTAATATTTCATTTTTTTAATAAAAATTAATTCCTTGGAAACATAATTTTCCACTGATTAAAGGTAAAAAAGTGATCAGAAAGTAAAAATAATGGGATAAGGATACCTAATAGTACTGAAAAATGTCAATAATTTTAATGGATGAGTGGATTTTTACCTCCCACGCATTATCATATAAAATTAGATTTTTTGGAGCCCAAATATTTGAGAACCGCTTTTATTATATTCTAAATTTTTTATATTTTCAATGGTTCCACATCTCTAATTGAATATCGTATTTTTATTCTATACTGTTTCATTACATGGTACAAAAAGAGTATCTTTTAAAGGATAGTTTTGTAAAAAAAAGAAACATAAAACAAAAAACAAAAAAATTACAAAAAAAACACTTTAATGAAATATTCATAGTCTCACTATATGTTAGTTATTCTATATCTTATATGTTACAGTCATAAATAAATGGAAAGGGGTAATCATGATTCCCCTGTAAGGTGATAAAAGATACATATGACATGAGATATTGAGACCTATAAATACTACATGAGAAATTACGATAATGCTTCATAAAGAATAATATAATAATAATTAACATGAATAATAACCTTTAAATGTGGCAAAAACATTTGAATGAGTAATTCATAATCATATAACCGTTGTTTATCACAATGGACTCGTAAGTTACAATTACTAATGTTGTTCACCAAGGTATTATTAAACATGAAATTTATAGAGATTATATTTGTTACCCAATAAAATAGAGTTCTATCAGGGTGAACCCTTAAAATTAAAAAATTTAATGTTATCCACATTGATCATATTAAATCATTCATAAAAAAATATTGATAATAAATATCATATATGTTATAAAATATATTGGCATACAAATGTTCTTAATGACATGATCATAATGTCATTTTTAACCCCAAAAATGTAATTTAAGATTCATATATATAAATACATGAATAAAAGATCATTTTATATTTTTATTGAATACCTATTTTAAAATAAAATATTATTTGGAATTAAAAAAATAGAAATGTGGATTTATCATTTTAAATAAGAAAATTTGAGAAGAATATTTAGCATCATGATGGGTAAAAACATTGTTCTTAAATTGGTAGAATTAGAGGAGAAAATATTATCCAATTAGTTAAATAAAATTATTATCATAATTGGATTATATATAGTAGAAAAACTATAGTTCGTAAATTGGATGTTTTTCCAAATAAAAAGGGAGCTTTAATATAATAGAGATGTGGAGATTTCCCTTAACTTGATGAGTTTTCGTTCTAAAACATAATGATGGAACCATGGGGGATTGAGTACACCATGGAGAAAATCTTATAGAAAATCAATATAACATCATGTAGGATGGATTAGTAGTTAAGGGGATTAATTAAATTGGTGAATATTAATAGAAAAATTAGTGAAATTGTTTAATAATTTTTAAAAATAGGTTATTGAAAACTTGGTCGTGAAAAATTTAAAAAAATCATACCCATGTTTTTTTCTAAAATTTTTGGACATTTGGATATCAATTTGTGATTATTTATTCTCCCATAAACTAACACCATTATTTATGAAATCAATTGGCATGGAAAAATAAATATTCCACAAATTAATGTATTAAAAATCACATTTTTTTAATGTGGAAAGTAACATATTGTTTTAAAAAATAAAAATATATATTAAAATAATTAATACAACTAAAATAATAAATTTTAGGTTTTGAATTTTTCTTAATTAATTATTATATTATTATGGCATATATATGTTGTTATAAAATATACCAAGACCATTAAAATATTCTTTTTTACTATTTATGGAAAAAATATATTTTAAAAAATTATCATAAAATCACTCTAACCATAATTCTACATGTTGATTTCAAAAACTATATTTGGTTATATACGTTCTCTAATTATGATAATTTTTACATTTACTTGTAAAAATCATTATTTATTTACAATTTGTCTTTTTACGACACAAACAAATTTTGGAAACTTATAAATAATTTCCTAGTCCACTATAATTTTATTTTACCATTGATTGCTTTTATAAAAGATTTTAAAATACTATTTAATTAAAATTAAAAATTAAAAATAAATTCATTTATTATAAAATTATATATAAATCTAAAATATTATAATTTTATATTATTTTATTCCAAAAATCATATTATCAAATTCCTGTAAATAAAAAATTTCATTAATTAAGATAACTATTTATATGAGGAATTTAGAGAATAAAAATGTTATTTATAATATGTAATTTTCATTTTTTATCTAAGGTATCTAAATATAGCAAAATATTACACATTTATATATCATAAGTGTAAGGTGTGAGATGATAATAGTTTCTTGTGGTGCATTGACTAACATCGACTGAGTGGTAATCTCCACTAACATGAACTGTTTACTTAGGTGATTTTGTTCAAGCTTCATTTTTGGAATCTCGTCTTGGTATTAGATATGATATAACCCCATTTTGGTACCTCCCTCCAAAGATTAGACAAATGTTCTTCAAACAACAAGACTCTTTTGGTTGAAGAAATCAATTCTTCATTTTTTTATCAAATATACTCTAACATCAATATATATAAATTGAAATTATAATGATAATATTATCAACCAAGGGTCTAGTTTCCAATGTTTATATTGACCAATGGTCTTATAATGGATAAATCCCAATGGAAAAAATTCCCTTTATACGCAAAAATACAACTTAATTTTCACATTGAAAGTTCACTTCACTCTTACATAAGGTTATATTTCATTTTTCATAAAATTTTGATTGGTTTAAAAATAAATTTTATTATTTCTATTTAATTTTCTACAGTGGCTATTATTTTATTATATTGGGGTCATCCAAACATTCCCAATTTTCGTATTTTATTTTATTTATTAATTCCAGATCTAATGTTTGTCATTTTAATTGGTTTCTTAGTTGACTAATGTATTGGTCATTATTTATGATATAAATTTTAATTGTTTCTCTTTATTTTTTTTATGTAAAATATTATATAATATGTAATAAAATTTATCCATGAAATAATTATTATTTAAATTTAATGGTTGTTACACCCTTAACAAGTAAAAGAGAGAATCATCATATCACTTCTCTATGGTTTATCATCTTCTTTGCTTAAAAACTATATAAGAAAACTATTTTCCAACACCCTTATATATGATTTAGTGGTTTTAGAGACATAATTTGTTTTTCACAAGAGATCATAATTGGAAGAGGTATTCTCTCTTACCAACCATTTTCATTTTTCATTCATTATAAGGTTCAATTAATTTGAACATAAATATCTAAACATAATAAAAATTAATATCAAAACATAATTTAGATATTATAATTTTGATGGAATAAAATATTTATATATCAATTTAGTCTAATATAATTTTCATGTTTCATCCATGCGTACATAGAGACTACAAGATATATGCAGTGACAGAATTATTTTTACACAACCCACACTCATAGATAGTTATATATTTTATTTCTATATTGGAACTTTCTGCAAAGTGTTCATTTTTTTCCAAAAAAACTGGTAAATATGTTTTTTGATTAACATCATTCGTTAATATTTTTGATCATTTAGGATGAGTAAGCCAAAATCATTATATAATATTTACAAATACTTATACCATATAAAAACATTTCATAACTTGGGAAGAGAACAAATATCTTAGTATGGGACAGAAAAAAGAAAATTAACTTGTTAATATATATAAAACACATGGAAATCTTAATAAATTCTGTTTTTAAATAATAATCATTGACATAGAATAATAATTTAATATATAATAACATTAAATAAAATGATTAATGTTTTAAAAAATTATTCCTAAATAAAGGAAAATATATTATTTCATTAGGATTTCATCAAAAACCTATAATTGTTCCATGGATAGGACACACGAACTATTATAAAATTATAAAATATCCTTCAAATGAATCACTAATTTTATTACCATTTTAATTGAAATAATATCTATAAAAACTAATAATAATGATAGAACATTGGGACATAATCATCATATCACTCATATAATCATTCTTACATAGAAATAACCTACTTGATTAATTCATATTACATCATAACTAGTAATTTATAAATAGTTAACACTATACAATTAAAATGAGTAACTTATAAGTGGTTTACTCCATCTACATGATTTATGAAACCTGTTAATAATTATCTCACACCACTTAATTGGAGTAACATATAATATTGTAACCTCAACAACATTATCGGATGTGTTAGATAGATATATCAGCATCTCTCATCACAATGAAAAAATCTAAAATAACCATAAATCACATAGACTCATTAATTTTTATTAGAACGTAAAATAATTTTTTTACAACATAAAATGTTTATCTTTCTAGATGTACTTAAAAATACATATAAATCCATTTTTATTTGAATACTCTTGAATGAAAACATTATATAATAAATAGTAATGAGGGAATTATTTGAAAATCATGGAATTCTAGAGTGGATCATTCTTAAATTATTATGGAAATGCAGATAAATTTTTTTTCATACAACATATCTGACAAAATTCATTCTCAACAATTTTTATGGATGTAAAAATAAAACATACCAGAACAAGATTAAATGAAATAATATAAATCAATATTAATGAATTTATAATGCCTTCTAGAATGAACAATAAAATTGTATTTTTATGTATAATAAAATCCTTGAAACATTTAAGAGGACATGGATATAGAGGAAATAGAGTCTGAAATAGTAAAAATTCTTTTTAAATTGACTCACTCTTTCAACAATAATAATAATTGAATCAAAAGAACATATAAGAATGGAAAAATAAATTCTCTTATAACACAATATTATTTATAGAAATTTTTTTATATAAATACATATACATTATTACACACCATAAAAAATATTATATTTGGTGATGACAACATAAGTTCTGATGAAATTAAATTGATTTTATAAATTCCTCACCACATCTCCTGAATCACAACATATGTCTTTTAATTTCATGAAAAATAATATTTTATTAATTATATACATGTTTAATAATATTATTCAATTTATTTCCCATATAATTAATCATTTTAATTTATTATTTTTTATATTTTATTTAGTTACTACATTATTTATGTTTATATTGAATTTTTTACTGAGATTGGTATGTAATATCATAACTAAATTGTTACATTGAATATTATGAAATGGGACATTATTTCATCATCTCTATGATATTAATCAATAAAAAATTATTTAATCGGAATTTAATATAATTTTTGGACTATCTATGAATTTAATTGATGAACGCCAAATAAAATCACTTTATTGAGGCAGTAGTATGCATGTACAAATGATTTAAATTGGAACATTTAACTTAATAGGTTGGTGTCAAGGTTTTTAATATATATAATTTTTGGAATGATTAATATTTCATAAATATAATGTATATTAATTGTATTCTTTATTTTATCATTCATGAAATTCAAAGATGGGAAATGACTGTTTTCACATTCTGGATATAGTATTGTGTATCATCTTATGAGATTTGAATTCATTTATCAATTAATAGAAAAGGATATGAAAAACCGTTATATCATAAAAAAATTAATATTTATTCATATTATGAATAATGAAGTTATTATATAAAAATTATTATGATATGTTTTATTGAGGTATAAGAAAACATTATCATATAAGAACTCATCAAAGAGTTATACCTATTATTGGGGAAAATAAATTTTCATAAACATTTTCCCTTATTAGTTTGGCGTTTTTAATGTAGAACAATCTCTAAGATGTGATTTTATAAGTTATAATGGGATTTTAGAAGGGTTTGGTCAAGGTATAGTGTTCGTAATTTGTGAATATGTAAGGACATGAGGATCACATTTATAATTTATGGGAGTATATAACTTGTAATTGGATTAAAATAACCTAATCAAATAATAATTTTGATAATTTTTTTGGACTTTATCACAGATTTTTTACCATGAATAACTCATTTGCATCTTTAACGTGTGAAATAATTTTTACCATGGTAACTATTAATTGTGAGAAAAAATTAAATTCAATAAATTTCAATATTTGAATTAACTAATTTCAAATAAAAAAAATCCATTTCCCATGATTTACTGATAATAATGTCATGATTTGACACACCAAAAGCCTCCATACTAGAAGTACGTTATGTAGGAAATCCAATGTAACACCCCGAGTTTCTAAGGATATTTTTTCCAAAAATAAATAATAATTTCATTGATATATTTCATTGCACTAATACATACATTACTTTCACATGAAATTGAAAAGGATTATGATAAACACAATACCAATATAGTTAATATTAAACATGACACAGATTTTTAGTGAATCATCATTTTCTGTTATAATAATTTAAAAGAGATAATTATGTCCTAGATAATAATCATTGTAACATGAACTATAATAAATAATTCAAATTTTTTATAAATTATTTTATATTAATAATAAATATTTATAATGAATGATATAATTTTTTAAAGTCCATACATATTTAAAAATATTCATTTCACAAATGAACTACTACTCATGTCCTTTTTAAAAAATCATTTAGAAATTAAATTTTGTAAAATTAAGTGTAATTTTTAATATATAATTTTTGGGATATTTGGAGAAACAATATTTTGGATTAATAGTAAAAATAATAAATTTTAATTAAAATAGATGTTTAATATAATATAAATATACAAGGTAAAGTTATATTTTAATTTTTTTTAATGTATAATTAGATTAATTTTTTGTTAGTGAATCCAAAATAGGTCATTATAACCAATTTAACAAAGGAATTTGATATAATAACATAGAAACTATATTTTCATTTATATTTTAAAAACATGTATTATTGTCCCATTAACATGATGAAATTTAAAATTACTTTTACAACTTCTTTGTTTCGATTTTTGAAATATTTATTCCATATTTTGAATTATAGTAATATATATGTTTTAATTAATTAAACTAATTTTTTAACCAAAATAATACTATAAATAATTATAATTAATAAAAATTGTTAAGAGAAAAATTAAACTTAAAAAAAGAATAACCCTAAAACATAAGGGTCCAAATGAATTAGGCATTTTTTAACAAACATTTTATATACATTACTCATCCATAAAACTTCCAATAATGAATTATTTTCATTCTTTATTAATTTTTATATGTAAAAAACTGGGTATACCTAACTATTTTTTAAGGTAATTGATATATCCCCTCTCTTCTCTATGAAATGGCACCACCTTAACCCATTATTCACACATATCATACATCATTGGAATAGTAAATATTATCCCAATACATATCCCAACATACCTATATTCCACCTTGAATCCTGCCTTACTGAAGAAATTCCTCCAATGAATCCCTATGGTGAATACCATCATGGGTTATCTGATTAAGAGATAACACACTCCCTCTTTCTCATTAATTTTATTCATGATCCTATATTTAAATTCACTATATTAAATTATTATTTGACAAAAAATTATCATAAATATATTTTTATGTTATTTTACTATGGGTTAGATTTAATCATACAAACACCTCCATGAAATGGGAGAAGGCATAATGTATATTTTTCGTTCGAACTGCCTCCTCCCGAAACAGTGATTTTTCATTTTCCATTAACACGCCTTGTGGTTGGAATTATTATGGAAACACTATGTATATATGATATTAATGAAATATAATATTTATTTTAATTTTATTTTCATATTTTAAAATAAATATCTTTATATGTTCAATAATGGGTAAATACAATAATTCGGTTAGAGGGAGTGTATACTACAACCTCTAAAAGCGATTTGATTCTTTCACACAATACATTGAATGTATTAAAGATGGTATTGGTGAACATATATGATATATTTTATATAATAAAATTACTATAATATTTATATATTTACACACTCGCACACACACACACACATATATATATGTATATATATAAGTAATTTTCATTCTTCCTTTCAATATAACAGTTAAACAGAAACAGTGTCTATGTGTACATACTACATACCATCTCTAAGAAAGGTGTATTCCTTTTCAAAATTATATAGTTTCTATATTAATATAATTAACATAAAATATATATAAAATATATTTAAATAATTTTATATTATCTAAAAGAAGTTATATAAATACAATGACCAAAAATTTATCAAATTATGACACATGTGAAGAAAAAAGGAGATATAACCCGATGTAAAACCTTAACGTTGAAATATTAACAAAAGGGTAATATAATAAATAATAAAAAAATTTATGGAATTATACATAATAATATAGATCTTTATAATACATGTATATTTATTATACTGTAGGATTTAATGAGTACGATGAGATTCAAGACAAAAGCTAAGGCGATTTGTGGTCTAACATTTATTTCTGTGAGAATTTATATATTATACACAACTCATATTTTTTAAAATTGATGATATTACAACTGAATATATTAAATTATTTTTATGCTTAATTTCTTGGGTAATTAAATATCTATTAGGTGATTTCACATTCATGGTGTGTTTGTTTTAAAAAATTAGAAAATAAAAAAAGTAGTTTCGTCTCAATTTGTCTTCCTCAAGACACGTTGAATGATCATCAAGAACCATGGTTTTTTTTATCAAAGACGATATTCTAAGAACATTTTCATTGAAAATTTATTATAAATGTTTTATAATTTTCAGTATTAAATTAATAGTTTTTAATTTATTTTCAATTAAATTGATTTAAAAACATTTTATGGGTTCGTTTAATAGTTTTCAAAGAAAATTGTTTTCATTATGTTTTGAAGATCTCTTTATATGAATTAAAATAAAAGGTTTTATTTAAGTTTTTCTATGATATCTTTTAATTTTCTCAATTTTATTTTCTATAAATTCATTTTTAAATGGTTTTATGTTTTGGAGATCCTTTTTAGAGTATATAAGATATATTACTCATGGAATGTTTTTAAAATATCATTAAAAGTAGTTTTAAAAATAAAATTAAATCCCATGGTGTTAATGATAAACCTAAATGAAATGATAGAATATATCTATAAGTATTATTTTTTGAATGGTATAATATTTGATGACATGATGAGTATGAAACCTATTTCTCCTTCAGATGATATATTATTTTTAAACCCGCTTCTTTTCAAGGGTTACTGTTTTGATGAAAGGATTATGATACATATAACATTATCAAAAGTTTATGATATGATTATATTTTTTTGATAACCAATTCATTTCATGTGTTTTGAAATTATTTTTAATTATCTTGTGTCACATGCATGTATTATTTCACATTGAGATGGGTGGGACATATAGCTGCCACCAATGTATTGGGAATTGATCTATATCTCATGGGATATTGACCAGAATCTTGTAGAATGGTTTGATCCACTATATGAATATAAAGAATTTAAATCCATTAAAATTAATGGACAATGACTAAAGATGATTGTTTGTCTCACCATGTAGGTGTCCTCACTATGAAGAAGCAATATACAGAAACCCAATGCACATTTAGAAGATGTGGAAATCAGATCCCTAACCAGGAAAGGACTATGACTATGGATGGTGTTCTATCACACCCGATATTTTTATATAAAATTAACATCCTTGATAAGTTATTAAAATGTGTTTTAACTTATAGTGAATGGTATCACATGTTTCTATATTCAAAAATTCCATGCCTTATTCTTTTGATATGATTTTGTGGCTTATGTTCTTGATACATTATGGATTATGTGTTAAAATTTACCATTTTCTATTCCATGATTCATGTTTCTGATCTTATGATATATATGTTATGATCATTCACTGTTCTGATTACATTAGTGTGCCCATATATGCAAGTTTTTGTAAACAATTCTCCATTGATTGCCCTTAATGAGAATCTATGATTACACATTTTTATGGGTCCTTACCCAGGTTATGAATATATTTTTTATTTTTTATGTGTCTAATAATGGTAATAGTAATGTTGAGCCTATAGAGAGAGGATTTATCTCAATAATGTACTATTTTTTATGTTTCTATGATTCATAAGGAACATGATTTGTATGTACTTTGAGAGTATGGTTGTATAGTATTTTAATTAATCTAAAAAAGTTATGTAATTTCAATATAAGAGAAGTGAGGGTTTCTAGAGATGGTATCATTACAAAGGTTTTGTTAACCCATGGATGATAGGATTAGAAAACCATTGTGAGAAACCTATGTACATACCTAGGAAAAATTGTATGAATACGGAATAGTATAGAAAAATTCCCTGGAATTTTGGTAAATGATTGAGTTGGTAGTTTCATATAAATATATCAATGTCTAGTTACGGTAATTTGATGTGTATCATGAATAGATTACCATACGGGAAAAAATTTGGACATGGGGTGTCGGTCCTAAAATGGTGTAACATTATACATGGAAACAGCCCGCAATGCACACCTAGGTTGATAGTCTAAATGGATATTATTTGGTAATTCACAAACACATCAAAAACCATGATAAAGAATTTCAATTTCAGGTGACTATGAAATTATTTTTGATGAAAATAACTTGTCAAATATTAAAGGAGGTTTCAGAATTTATACTCCCAATAGATGGGTTTTCACTCTTTTTTGGTTCTGCACTATGTTAAATGTTTCTTACTCTGATTTTTGGTTCTAGTAAACATTTGGAACCAAAAGGAACCACAATAATTTCTATTAGAACATTTAATTTAATTATTGTAATCATGTACAACAAAAATTTATGGGATATTAAATACAAATCCTTATTTTTATGTTCACAATCATTCATGAAAAATCAATCATGGAGGAAATCCAAATGATAAAATTGGAGGACCAAATTCTATTGAGTACTTCATGAGGAAACAAACATTTTCATTAAGTGGGTCTTCTGATCAACTTGTTTCTTTACAATAGATATACAAAACTATGAATATATTATCCAATATTGAGTCCTCAATTCTTTATAAAGTCATTATATCTATTTTTTGGGTGAAATTTAAATTAGGCTAGTGGTGGATTGTCATCAACAATACACAATATCAAGACGAAATTAAATCTCTAGATTGAAATATGTTAAATACTATATTATTCAATATGTGCATTCCACATGTTCTTCCTAAGATGATGGAAATCTTTTCCCTTTAGTTTTTGTAAAAGGATAATGGATCTATTGATACCTATGAGGATAATTTTACATGACATGTGATGTATACTTATTGAATTATCATCCATCTCAAATTAAATGTTGATTGTATCATTAGTGTCTTAAAGACATGTCTCACAATTTTGTTGGCCATAATAAAATTTCGTAGCTATGAAGATATTGTGAATTGTGCAATAAAATTTGAAATGGAGGTTGTAGTTTCATATGAATATCATTGATTTAATAATAAATGAATATTGAGTTAAAATTAAAATATAAACCTATGATTGGAAGAATATTCCTCTTCCATTATCCTCTTTGTGTTGAAATAATCACGGAGGGAATTGTCTTATGTGTTATAATATTTATTTTTTGTGGGGAAGGGAAGGCCATCAGAATGTCGATTGCATCACTAATTTAAATAAGATAACCAATGATAAAAATAGAGGAAAATACCACAAATTGAACCTCCCGCACTTCATTTATTCAAGTCTATGGTGAGTGGTATTTATGCTAACCAGGATGAAAACCCAAGAGCTATTTATGATGATCGATTTAACAAACTTCTAGAACCAAGGGACAAGGGGAAACCCCATGATATCACAGTTTCAAATGAGGGGTGCGATAACTATTTTTTGATAGGTAAAAATACCATTAAATCTAGAAATCCTAATTTATTATTTGAATATATATATTCCCATTCATTCACATATTAATTTTTTTATGTGCATTAATATTACAAAAATTATTATATGTGGAATAAAAAATTTAACCCCTTAATAGTATGATAATTGCATCTCATTTATATGTTTCATCTCTGGATTAAAATTGTGGTAATGGAATTCTATAAAATATTATTACTCATCCTTTGGATGAATTTTAGGTCATAGTAGGGATTAATTATATTAATATATATAAACACTGCTTCAATTTTAAAGTAAGGGAAATAAATTTTTACATATAAACCCCTCTTATGACCATTAATTAATTTTATAATATGTAATAACTTCTTATAGAGATTACATCCAGTGTATGATTATTAATTCCCACTCAAAAGTCATGTTTATCTCAAATGGTTGTGAAGAAAATTTACATCTATGATATGCCTATTTTTTGAGAATTTGTGGATGTATTTATGGATTATATTACTAGCCTTCAACAAAAAATAATGGTTATTTTCTTAATTGAATTCATGCCTTATTTGCACCAATTTCAATGAAACATTATAGAATAACACAAATATAGATGTAATAATTGAACAATGAACTCAAAGAAAACCTTGATAATGAATTCAGTCATCATAGTGTGTCACCTTGGGTTTCACCTATAATTTTTGTGAAAAAATCTCTAAAAAATCAACTTTACATTGATTATCTGATGTTTAACAATATCACAATCAAGAAAAAGTATCATCTACCCTATACTAACGACTTGTTTGGCCAATTGAGAATAGGTAAATACCTTTCCAATATTGACCTTCATTCTAAATATCATCTATCTTGGGTCCATAATGAGGATATACACAATACAGAATTCCATAAAATGTATGGACACTATGATTTTATAGTAATTTCATTTAATGTTACTAAATCCCAGGCTATCATCGTGGATTTAATGAATCGATTATTTAGGTATTACCCCAATTAGTTTTTTTGTAGTCTTAATATATTATATTATTATACATTAATAGATTAATGGAGATATTGAAAACTAGTTGTGAATGAACTAAAAAAAATTAAGGAGAATGAATATGAGAAATTTTTGAAGTGTGAATTGTGGATGAAATTGTTCAATTTTCTGGCCACATAATCGCGAAAGACGGAATAATAGTATATCCATAAATGATGGATCCATTGAATGATGTTTTAAACCAACTATGTTGACTATGATCAATAGAATTAATGGTTTATCATGATATTATAATTTTTTGTTTTTGAATGTTTCTGGCCTCTCTAATCCTTGGAACGTTTTAACTTAAAAGGGTATCAACTTTGTATGAGTAGATAATTGTGAGGACAACTTCAGGGAACAAAATATATGATTTTTTAGTGAACTTATTTTAACATTAGTCTCTAGTGTAAAAGGGATTGTAGTATTTGTTGGTGCATACAAGAATATATTTATAAGTTATCTTGCTCAGAATAACATTTCTATCAATAATTAATCATTGCAGTTGATGATTCATGAAAAAAATTACCCAAATTATGATTTGGATTTAAAAGCAGAAATTTCTGCATTCATGATATGGAGGAACAATCATTTTGCAGAAAATTGTGATATTTAACCTTATTGTAAATGTATAAAAAAAATATATTCCCATAGATGGAGTTCAAATTTCACCAATGTATAATTTTAGGGATGATAATTGGTTTTGAATGCTATATAAATTACCACACTATGAATGAAAAAATAGTGGGAAATGTTTTACATCAAAATTTTCATGCTAGCTTCTCCATGATGAAGATCACAAAAGATATAATATTCTTATATTTATAAAGGATAAAGTTGAAAATCCAAAAAGAAGGGGATAATCATACCATTTTCAAATGAATATTCAAAACATCTATCAAAGTCAATATTAAAAAAGAATCAGAGGAATATATAGATATTGAACATAACGAGATATTTTTTTTGACTTTATCATTTATCATGATAAAATGTTTAGGTTCAATAAACATGTATGTGTTTCTTACATAATAGATTTGATGAAGGATCAGTTTAAGGAATCTCAGAGTTCATCATTCCCTATTCATATGAGAAGTATGATGACGCATAAATACTTGAAATAATACTTCATGGTGGTATAAAATGAAGATAAATATCACATTTTTTTATCTCATTTCTTGGTATTCCAAAATTTTATTTGTGATAGAAAGAATTCAATCGGGGTGTCGCATCTAGTACACATACCTGAATTAAAATGGGACAACATCACTAGAAGTCCCCAGCCATAAAACATTACATAATCTTGAGTTAAATAAAGAATTAACATTGAGGATCATTTCATATTCAGAGTTTTAGAAATATAGGTCATAACATATAAACAACATCATGAATATTATAAGTAGACACTTCAACTAACTATACATTTTTTCATAAAAGAAAAACTCTTTTAAAAAAATGAAAATGATTCATGTTTTAACAACATAAATTTTCCTTGATCCTATACATGACTTTATTCTTTGTTATGTCATGTGAATAAAATTTAAAAACATAGGATGAGCATAAAAAGATCTATAAGGGTTATAAAATAATGAAATAAAACAATAGTCTATCAATACATTCAAAACAAAAGCTCTTTAACATACCTCATTAAATCATAAGAATTATGAATAACACATATAAATCATAAATAATAAATGTAACTTATAGAAAACATATCATACTTACATTGTATCTTTTATAGATACATGTGGACTCATATTGGAACTCCCATCACAATATATTCCCTAAATATTATAGGAGAAACAATAATATTTACCTCTGTCATGTTTCTTAATTCATTGGAGAGAAATCTCCAACTCACCCTCACTAGGTTTATCTCTGAAGCACTCATATTTTTAAACAATGCCCATGAATCATAACGTAATCATTACACATAAAAATGAATAAAGGAAATATAACATTTACAAATTTCAATAACAAGATATTAGTACATGATTTTAACACATTTAATTAATTAAAAAACAAATTTAAAACATTTACAAAGACAATGACTGAATCAATGTGTCCATTACCACCTTGAAAATGTTAACAAATTCATTTTAAAAAATTACTGTCAATATAAATAAATCCTCAAAACCAATTTCAATCCATGGAAACTAAGGAGAATTATTTAAATAAATAAATACTTAAAACTTTTTAAAATGTTGTTTTAGTTAAAGAGTCTCTTAATAATTGAGATACACTAAATAAAAATAATTAAAGAATGAAATCAAAAAAGAAATTAAATATAATGAGAATATAGAAATTTATGAGATAAAAATAAAAAGGGTTGTATATACACCTTATAGGATAATAAAGGTGAAAATATCAAGATATTCCTCATTGAACGGAGATTGAGACATAGTCCCTTATTAAAATTTGGCAGCCTAACGATGTCACATTTAAATTTAGAAAATGAGTTTATGGGAGAGAAAAGTGTCTCTAGTCACATGTAAATAAAATGTTAAAAAAATATATATTATAAAATATCCAAATTTATGAAAATAAAAACTAAAGTACATAACATAAAACATTTCATTGACTAATAGAGGAGGGGGAAATGATCCATTAGAACGATTGTATCAATACATTAAGGATAAACCAATGAAATAATTATTTTTGAAAAATATAAAGACACCAAATATAATTAGATATTTATTGTAAAAAAATAATAGGTCATTTAAATTTATTCATAGAACTGCACAACCATTAAGATGAATATTATCCCAAAAAATGGAAATTTTGTTTAGAAGTTCCTTTACAAAGATCATTATTTAAATAAAAAATATTTATTATCTATATTCACTATAAATACACTTAAATCAAGTATAAATACAATATATGACATAAAAATTAATTTCACACATAATCATAGCACGACATAATCATGATGTAGAAGATCAACCCAAATAATGGAAATTGGCTTAAGAAGCTCCCTTACAAAAATTCAACACCCAAACAGCTTCCCTAAAAAAAATAAGAAAATGATTTTATTAGAGAGAAAAGGGTATATATTAAAATGGAAATAAAATTTACAGTATTAAGGATATATAATAACAAATATCATCATTTAAAAATTGAAATTAAATACCTTAAAATATATATTTGTCTAGAAGAGGAGCGTGAAAGTTTCCCTTACCTCAAGTATGACTTGTCTAGTACATTCCTTTTTCTTCTTGAATAATAAAAAAAAGTTAATTTATAATTTATTAAGAAGCTTTTCATTGTTTATTATCCATTTTAAATACCTTATTTCTTTTCTATATTAATTAGTTTATTATTTGAGTTCATATCAGAAAGTTTGTCAATGTTCTGGACTTGAGTAAAAAATGCACTTGTTAAAATTACAAATTGACCATGTGGTCAAAATTCCATTATCTACCAAATTTAATTATTGATTTAGATATTACAAATATCATATATATATTTATTATAAATTTATTTAAAATATTCTATTTCATTTGGAAATATGAAAATGAAATGCACAGTTCATGGATATGGTACGCCATATGTACGCATGGACACTACATTTTTATCCGTTTTATCATTTATAAATGAATTAAAACCAAATGATATATAGGTATATTTTAACTACAGTATAATATCTATGTTATATATGTTACGTATTTTCTTTAACTTCATAATTCATAAGTTTAATGTATAGAATGAACGATTCATATCACTTTGATGTGGTGGTAGTCCTCACTTCCTCAAATGAATTTATCGTATTTACCCATTATTGAAAACATTAAAGTATGATATAAATGAAAAAATATAGAATAATATAGACAATATAAATGTATTATATATCACGTATAAATATGGTTCCATATTAATGGCCATCGTGAGAGGTGGTATGGAAAAATACCACAATCAATGTTTCGCGAGACATTAGTTCATCGTCCATGGAAACATTATGTTCTAAATCCATTAAATGGAGGTGTGTGGGATTGAAACTAGAATAATTTTCATAAAAACATCATATTATTTTGATTATACTGGTTTTGTTTTGTAAACAATTAATATGACGTTAATAGAGAGTTAATAATTAGTATAATGGAACAAATTTTTTGAGAAAACACTACCTCTTAAGATGGGTTAATCTATTTGATTTGATCGAAAAGACATTGTTGATTTTTTTTATACCATGGGTAATGATTTTATGATGAATAGTTGGATGTTGGGAGCTTTATGGAATTGTGTTTGGTCAATTCAATGGGCTTCATAGTTATGAGAAATCAGTTAGATGTGGTGACCTTTTATTAGAGTGAGGAGGGGTTCTTTAAGAATGTTTGAAGATATTGTTTTATTATAAAATAATATTCTATTTAAAAAGGTCCCAAACTCATTATATTATAATATAAGATGAATATAATTCTAAATAATAAAATCCAATAAGAAGTATAGATGTTTTGTTTATCTTTACATCCTTGTCTTTTTTATTTATCTCTTATTATCTTTTACCGTTTTATCAAGCATTTAAACCATTGAAATTAAAAATAGTTATCAAAACATGTAAAATAAAAAATTAAATTGAAAATAATAAAATTATAGACATATAAAATCTATGTGGTCCAATTTTAGATTTTGTTTGGAATTTTTAAATTTTTTATTTAAATTTTTTATATTTTAAAATATGAATTATGTCAATTTTGACAATATTCTTATCATGGCATTTCTAAAAAACCATATAAAAATGATTGATTCTAAAAAACCCAATTAATAAAAATATATCATTTATTTATAATCCATAAAATTCTTGGATGACATCAAAATAACAAATTGACATTTATTTTAATATTTGTAATATAATTTATTTGAATCCTTTATTTATAAAGTAACCACTACATCACCATTGTGTCATAAATAAATTTATTTAAACAGTGTCAAATAATTATAAAAAAAATACCATGATTTTGGAAATTGTGTTATATGTGTAACTACCCATTATATTATAAAATATCAGGTATATATCCCCATTGAAAAATTGATTTACTAAAAGATATTTATTAAGGTTACATTTTCTTTAACATTAAATTAATTTTTATAAAATGACATTTTCACTTACAAGTGACTCCATGTGGTCCCGAAACTGACCGAAGGATTCAAATATTTTGACATATATCTTTCAATAGGGTTAGGGAACATGTCAGGGTAATTTAATATTATAATAATATTAATTATTACCCTTATTTACAAGATTTACCCTTTAACCATGTTAAATAAAATATTCACTACTGTTACTATTCATAATGACTAAAAATAAATGTAACAAATTTACACAGTTTGGACCTACTGACTCCAAATATGGAAATAATTATCTCAAATTAATAACATAGAAATTACAGAAATTAATTTTAAATTAATTACTATTGTCGAAACCAAAATGCATGTTTTTAAGAAGTAAAAACTATCAAAATAAAGACATATGTTTATTTCCAATTTCGAAGTGAAATTACATTCAATGACAAAAATTGGATTAAATTATTAAAAATTAATGTAATTACACATTAAAAACAATTAAAAATTCATTCTAATCATATAAAAAATAATATTAAAATTCGGTTTTGAGTTAATGCGGAGTATTTTTCAATATTGTTCAAACAATGAACTTTATCATAAAAATACCAAAATTTTACCCAAATAAAATTTTGAAGTCCCAATTTTAAATAAAATGTTTATTTTTTCAAATCGAACATATAAAACAGAAAAAAATACATTTAAAAAATGATCTCCATCAAAAGGCTGTAAAATGACCTTTTAACAATATTACAGTTTTTCTTGCATAAAATTGGATTCATTCTTATTTTAAGCCACTGAAATTTATTGGATAATTGTAAAGATATTTAATAATCCAAATTTAGTTAGTTCTATTAATTCACACAAATACAACTACTTGGTGTTAACTATCATTTAAAATATTAATAATATTATATTATATTTTGGTATAACTCAAAGTTGTGCGCAACGTAAGAATTCAAAGAAACCCGTTGTTGCGTGTTGAGTACGCTATCTGAAAAAATGTTCTATTTTAAATAAAATTAATATTTTATTCATAAATATTTATAATTATGACAAAATATTATTATATAAATACCTGGGTCATTACATCCTCCCCTCTTTGGAGATTACATCCTCACAATTTTAAAGATGGTCTTCGAAACATCATTGAAGGTCCCACATCTGAAAAATGTTCAATAAACCTATAACATTAAAAGAAATAAAGATATGTACAAAGGTCACATGAAATAACACGTATTAGGATTCCAAGAAAAAATTCATATGGAATAGAAAACTAACAATCATTTTTAGATGTATGGTGAAAGAAAAATGATCTGGATAAAGTTAATAATAAAAAAAGCACAAGCTTCTGATGGGTTAAATGGAAAATGTTTTTGTTTTATGTTCCATTTAATAAATTTAGAGAATTTATTTATGGGGCTAAGAAAATACATAATTAAATATACTTACTTTTCAATTACAGTTTCATCCTTTAATAAGTGTCTACTAAAAACTCAACTTTTCTACAAAGGATGAGTATTGAAGATGAATTAGTCACACCCGAAGCACTAGAATCAACATCTAGAGAATAATATAATACAATAAAGATGAACTATATATTTTACTTGTCAGTAGACATTAACCAAACCCAAAATTGTTTGTACATGATCAAATAATCCCCAAAAATTATAATATTTTATAAAAATAAATACTACTCTTAATATCTAAAATTGAACAAACAATACCCAAAGACCAAAAAAGTCAATTTAGTAAACAATTGTCCTTAATATCCATTAATATAATCAAAACTAAGATTGAAACCCAATACTCAGAAGAATTTAATCACATAATCTTCCATTATAATTCTTAATATTTATCTCCGAATAGCGCAGACTTCTCATAATGTCTCAAAAAGAAATGCAATTAACCTAATTGCATATTATTTATGATAGGTTAATAATTACCAGAAATTAATTAAATCTCTATATATCCATAATAAAAACCTATATTCATAAAAAAAAATCAACCATTACTCCAAAAATAAAATCCCATAGTATTTTATTTCACTTTGGCATATACTGTTCCCAGAAGAGAGAACTTCTTCCAATAAAACCTTTCTCACATAATCACAAAAAAATTATCCTATACTAAGGATATCAATATGTTCCCAAAATCATTTTATTATTGATCTATGAAATAATTTAACTTAAAATAATAAGACATACTAAGCAGCATCTTCACTTAGGCTAGGGGTAGGTGATTCACCCTTATCGCCCTTCAGTTGCGGGTTTCATTCATGCAGCCTTGTAGGATGGGACTAGGTGTCACCCATCATGCATGTTTTCCCTTTTATAAAACTCAAAAATAACCTTTAAAAGTTTTAACTTCAATGGTTGTCTTTTACCTATCATTTTCATCCCATATCATTATGACCTCGACATCTTAATTCTTGACGACTTATATTTATTTTCATTTTTATATTTTACCTATATATGATAAAATAATACCATTACCAAAAGAAATAACATAATACCTTGATCATCGTGTCCACATGGTTCCATCGTCAACTTGTTCACAATGGTAGAAGTTATATTGAATTTAAATAATGAATTAGATATCCTTCACAAACCTTTTATTCTTTTATCAAAATACAACTCATATAACATGGGACATATGGGTGTTCATCGAAAATTAGTTTCAGTAAATAATCAGTTATGACATATAATTTCAAAACATCTGATAAATATTCTCTCAATAAAATAGTCAAACAGTGTTTGAGTTTAAATATTTAATTAATGGTCCTTTTAAAATAACATAAGTATGTGATTATAGACTCTAATTTAAAAGAAAATATAAATAGGTTTCACAAGGGTATCCTTCTTCGACACCTTTTTTCCAAATCATAATATGCTTCAAAATCACATGATAATGTAAAATATTTGAAAATTAATTCAAAATATCTACATTTAATGAATATATGTGAATATTATGAAACTATGATTTTATTAAATATTAGACATGATCCACGATGGTATTGAGGTATAGAAGAGGTGTTTGATATCTCATAATATTTCTTTCATTTGAGTTGTTTGTTATAAAATGATTCAGAATCATCTAGACATAAAATTGAAATAAATATTGCAAGCAAGTCATCGTTTATATATATGCATATCATTTGTGATCCTCCTCCTTGCATTTTTAAAATAAATTACATGGTCTGAAAATGTTACAAAAAGGGATTATCTTAAAGAGAAGATATAGAGACTAACCATGTGTCTAACAAAATCACCCAATCCTTAATGTTAACTTATTCGAGATCTGATACAAACTATAAGGCCTCAACCAAAAAACAATAGTTAATCATGATATAAATAAAGAATTAATATTAAGGATCCTTTCATTTTTAGTGTTTTATAAAAATAGTTCATAACATAAACATAACATCTAGAATGTTATAAGTAGACACTTCAACTCAGAATATATTTTTTCACAAAAAAACAATTTAAAACAAAACATGAAATTGATTCATGTTTTAACTATATAACTTTCGTTGATACAATCCTTTAATCTATTATTCTTTAAGTCCAATTAATAAAATTTCAAAACATTGTATTTCCATAAAAGGAACAATACGTGTTATACAATAAATAATTGAAACCTTAGTCCATCAATATGTACAAAAAATAATCTCTTTAAAAAACCTCATCTAGTCATAAGATTTATTAATAACACATAGAAATAATAAATCACAAAATTATCTTATGGAATCCATATCATACATACATTATATAATTTACAGCTACCTATGGAATAACCTTGAAATACTCATCACAATATATTTCATAAATCTCATAGTATAATCATTAGCGTCTACCACCTTCACGTTACCCAATGTATTGAAGAGCTATCTCGAGCTCACCTGCCTAGGTATATCCTAGAACCAAACGTATTTGTAAACAATTACCATGAACTATAATAAAATCATAAAATATAAAACCATCATAAAGGAAATATTTAATTTCCAAATTTCAAAAACAATGTATCATTTCATGATATTGACACATTCGATTCTTTAAAAAAACATTTAAAACATTTTACAAATTATTTTTAATCAATGTTTCTTATACAACAATGATACGTATAATGGAATATCATTTAAAAACATTAACATCCATATAAATAAATCCTAAAACCATTTTGGAAAACCTGAAAATTTATTACAAATATTTATAAAAATAAATATTTTAAACATTTTTAAAAAATATTTAGTTAATGGTTATCATAACTCTTGAGAAACACATCTATAAATAATTAAATAATGACATCAAACGAAACATTAAATATCATGAAAATATATAAATTCATGATATAATATTTAAAAATGGTTTTATATTCAACTTATAGGATAACAAATGTGAATAATATCATGATATGCCTCACTGAAAGGTGATTCAGATGTAGTCCTTTAAAAAAATTCAGTAGCCTAACATCATCACCATAAAATTTAGAAAATGATTTTATGGGAGAGAAAAAGGTCTTTAATCACATGTAAATAAAATATATTGAAATAATTATATAAAATAAAATATCTCAACATATTAAAATGGAAATTAAAAGAGTGAACATTAATGAAGTCTTTGACTGAAATATGAGAGTGAAAGATTACGATACAATGAATGTATCATTACATAAAGGTTTAACCGATAAAATAATTATGTGTGAAAAATATAAAAACCCCAATATAAGTAGATATTAAGTATAAAATAATAAGCTTTCATTCACACATATTCATAGCACGATATAATCAATAAGTAGAAGATTAACCCACAGAATGTAAATTGGGATAAGAAGTTCCCTTACCAAGAACATTTTGTAAATAAAATAGGTCGATTATGTGTGTTTAGTATAAATACAAATAAATCTAGTATAAATACATGATATTATATCAAAATTTATATATCACATAATCATAGCATGGAATAATCATGAAGTAAAAGATCAACCCAATGAATGTAAATTGGGTTAAGAAGTTCCTTTACAAAAATACAGAATCCAACTAACATGACATAAAAATTCAAGAACTGGGTTGATGAGGGAGAAAAGGATATATCAACACATGGACAAAAAATGTACAATAATATGGATATATATAAACATATTCCATCATTTTAAAATTGAAATTTAATAACATAAATTAAGTCTTTGACAAGAAGGGGAGTGTGAATGGTTCTCTTTCCTCATTTTTTACTTTCTTTTTATATTCCTTGTATTTCATAAATAATAAACATACGTTAATTTCTACATCATTATCTGCCGTTTTAAAGTTTATTATTCCTTTTATATCACTTATCACCTTGCTACAACAATTGGTTAATTATTTTATTTCATATCAGAAATTATTTCAATGTTATTATCATGAGTCAAAAAATGAAATTTTTATAATGAAAAATTATATAAATTTATTTGAAATTAATTCCCATTGTAAAAACTAAAAAGTGTGTTTTTAAGAAATAAAACTACCAAAATATTGACATCAGTTTATGTCCAATTACAAAGTGATGTTACATTAAATGACCAATATTGGATTAAATGATATAAACATAATCTAATTAAACTTTAAAAACAATAATACATACAATCTAATCATATATGTAAATTAGATTAAATGGAAGTTTTGAGTTAAAATGTAATATTTTCACTATTCATGAAAATTTTTATGTCCCAATTCTAAATAAAAATTTTATTTTGTCAGATGAAACTTATAAAACTGGAAAAAAATAGATTAAATAAGGGTTCACCATCAAAAGAATGTAAAAAACCATTTAAAAATATTAGTGTTTTCTTTGCCAAAAATTGGATTCATTTTTATTTTAAGCCTCTAATTTTTTTTGGATAAGTGTAATGACATTTAACAATCATATTTTAGTTACTTATGTTCACTCCCACCAATACATCAACTAGGTGTTAACTGTCATTTATAATATTAATATTATTATATTATTTTTTTGTATAACCTAATGTTTTTTGGAACATAATATTTCAAAAAAACTATATTTCCATGTTGAGTATGCTATCTGAAAAAGAGTCATATTTAAAATCAAATTAATATCTTATTCATAAATTTTCATAGATATGAAAAATTATTATTCTATTAATACCTGGGCCATTACAATCATTATGGAATTTGTCTTTGGACTACCCAAAAACTATAAATAGTTTCATTATACATGGGTGGTAGTAGGTCACCTTACAATTTCAGTAGACATGATCACAATTAGAGTGGAGTTCATTCTGTACAATCATTCCATAATATACATTATGATAGTTATAAGGTTTCATGTAGTTTCACGTTTTATTGTATCAGATCAGGATCCAAGGTTCACCTCTACGATCCGGTGATAACTATAGAAATAACAGAATGTAGAATATATTTTCATCACTTCTTATTATCCTTAAGAAAATAGATAGTCTAAAAGAACAATTCCAGCCCTAAAGGATATATTTTGATCTTGTTCTCTAGATTTCAAATGATGTTGGGGTAAACACCTTCCTCTATATGAGTTTTATACAATAATAGTCTTAACTCAAGAATTATGATGGTACCATATGAATCCCTATATGGGACGAAATTTAATACTCAAATGTTCTGATATGAGGTTGTAGAAATAAATCTATTGGGACATGAGATCACAATAGATATTGAAGAGAGTGTCAGATTGATTATGTATCATATCTAGGTACCTCATATCATTAATAAAGATATGTAGGTAACCGATAACGTGATTTAGAATTTGAAATTTTTTAGAATGTGTTTCTATGAATCTATCCATGGAAGAATGTTACGAGATTCGAGAAGAATGGGAAACTATGACCTAGGTATATCGGCCCCATTGAGGTTCTTGATCATATCGAGATGACAACATATCACATGAATATTCCTCTAAATCTAATTCATGTCTATGATGTGCAACATGTGTCTCACCGGAGGGACTAAATACCTAACCATTCATATATACTAATCTCAGAGTTCAAAACATAGTAGAAGGATCATTCATAAAAGGAACCACCAGATGAAGTTCTACATTATATTGTGAAATTTATACGAAACAACACCACTCTCCTGGTCAATGTTTTTGTGAGAAAGAACAACATAGAGGAGACTACGTGGGAATGTGAGGATATGATGAAGTAGAAGTATCATCATTTGTTATACCAAAACTACAAATGTTGAGGTTGAAATACATTTTAATGGGGTATAACGTAACACACTCTATTTTTATATACATATATTATCAAATTAAATTAAATTTCATTAATACCTTTCATTTCACTAAAGAAAAAATTATTTTCACAAAAAAATTGACTTGGATTATGTTACACACAACAATGACATGGCGTACATTACATGCAATATTACATTTTTATTAAATATATTTATTTACAATTATTTAAATGAGATAATTACAAACTCGTCATTAAAAATATTAATATGAATACTAATTACCAATTCTCAAATATTTTTTATAATACATTTATATAAATAAAACATATTTATAATGAATGATATATTTTTTGGTATAGTTTTTCGGTATTTAAAAAAATGATTTTCTCAAATGAGCTATTGTTCATGTCCTTATATTAATAAAAGTAAATTATTTTAATATATATTAAGAAATATAATTTTATAAAATAATATTATTTTTTTAATTTATACGGTGCAAATTATCTTTTGGTGATTTTTTGGTATTTTTCTGAGAAACAACATTTTAGGATGATTCCTGAAAAAAGATGAATTTTAATTCAATAAATAATTTTTCATAAAACATTGATTAAGGATAAATTATATTTTAAATTTTTCTAATTTTTAATTATATTATATAATTGTCAATTAATCAAATATATGAAATCTAAACCAATTTCATGTTGATATTTGATATAAAAACTTATCAAATCATTGATCATTTTTTTTAAAAAAACTAGCAGTTTTATCCTATCAAGGGGAAAAATTTTAATCAAATTTATACAACTTATATTCTTATAATTTGAAGAATATATTTCATATCTTGAATCATATTCATTTTATTCATATTATGTTTAATTAGTTTAAAAAAAATTAATACAAATAACTAAAATGAATTAACATGATTATTGTAATATTAAGCTCAAGAAGGGAACAAACCGTAATCTTATTGGATCAAAAGACCTATTCACATGTCCAAAAAACCAATAAATTTCAATTATTTTTTCATAAACTTTATATTATTTATTTCTGTGTGTTTTTTTGGAGATTTTTTTGATAAAAATGTTGGTACACATACCTTGTTTTTAAATATTCCGATTATGTCCCCTCCCTTCCCTTTAAAAGGCCATAGTATTTACCAATTATTCACATGGATAAAAACTCATAGGATTATCCAATATATTCTCAATACACATCCCAACATCCTTATATTACTCCTTGATGACTCCATTTTTGAAAAATACCTTTCATGGAAACACATTGGTGAAAACCAGAATGAGTTACCCGTTTTGGAGGTAACACCCTCCCTCCAGAAACCATTTTATAAATTTATTTCTCGACATAGTAAATAATAATGATTCCATGATTTATTAAAAAATATAAAATATATAATAATACATTTTTATACTAAGGGTTTCACCTAAACATAAATACCATTTCATATAATTTGTAACAAACATACTGTTTTTGTGTATAGTGTGTTACCACCTCATGAAACAATGATTGTTCTTTTTTCCATCACAACATCTCATGGTGGGAATTTTGATGTCATATATTATAATATATGATATATATTATATATATTAATTCATTAATTATAATTAATACTTTTAAAACACATATCATTATACATTCTATTTTAATCAAGTACTGTAATTTTTTTGAGGTAGTGTGGACTATTTCCCCCTCAATGGGATATGTTTCGTTCACACACTTCATGGAATGTATTACTTTTTTTAGTGATATATTATTATATATTATTATAATAATTATTATTGAATATATATATATATATATATATATATATGTTTCATTTACTTTATTACTTTCAATACATTAATTTGACTGAAATATCATTCATTCTAATGTACAGCTGACCGTCTGTATGAATGATGTATTCCATTTTACACATCTATATTATATTGGTTATATAAATACACATATAATGAATATAGGGGAAATTTATGTCATGTTTTACATTCTTCAAATATTGAAATACGAAGAAAGACTAAATTTATAAAAAATTATGACACATGCGAAGAAGAACGAAAATATTACCTATATTAAAACCTTACCGTATAATTTTTAACAAGATGATAATATAAAGAAAAAACAACCCATATATAGTGTCATATATAATAATATGGTTTGGTATAATAATATAATATTTATTATAAACTTGGACTGAATGAGTTTGATGAGTTTCAAAACACAGTATAGGGGGATTTCAATTCTCACTTTTATTTATATGATATATTATTTATTATCCGCCACTCATATTTATTTCATTAATTATATTGAAAATAAATACATTCTATTAATTTTATCATTATTATTATTCTTATTTATGCATCAATTTTGTTATATTTATTTTATGGGATTTAAATATAAACATTTACCATATCAGAAAAGTTGTTTTGTCTCAATATTATTTCATTGAGAAACATGCCATGAAAATAAATAACCATGAATTAAATAATATTTTCAATAATGATATATTAATAATGATTTCTAGGAAAAATTACTATAAAAATTTTACAGAGTTTTCAGGCTTCCTTTGAAAGTTTTTAATGTAATTTCAAACAAATTAAAATTAGAACATATTAGTAGAAAATGGTTTTCAAAAAAATCTCATGATATGCTTATATGTCTTCAAAGGACAATGTTTTAAAAAATGATTTCAAATTTTTTATTGTTTGATTTCATGTTTACTTTTTAAAAAATGTTTTCCAAAATTTTTTTTTTTATAAATATCCTTTTTCAAAAAGAATTTATATTTTCCTTGAGAAATGATTTTAGAACATATTTCCTTGTTGTTTTATATATATTATGTCATATGATGATTTTATTAATTCAATTCTAATAAAATATAAAAAGGCACCATTTTTATTATTTATTGAATGGATTCAATTTTAATGTTAGGATTCTCATGAATCTATTTTCTCTATCATGGGTTATATGTAATTAAACCACACTTTATTTTACTAGTTATAGTTTTCATTTAATAATTATGAATCCTATATCATTTTCCATTTTCTATTATATTATTACATTTTTATGAAACCCATTTTATATAATGGGTTATGATGTGATTTTTAATGTTCTTGTGGACGAAGAATATATCATTTCACTATTAAATCTGTATGACTGCTATTTTCCTCTAATGCATTGGGTAAATATTTATATCTCTTGGTATAAGGAGGTGAAAAATGATGATGGGCTTATCAACTATGGTATGATGGAAAGGAATGATCTTTAAGAGGAAAGGACTCTGACTGTTGATGGTGTTGTGTCCTGACTGGTAGGTTTAGTCACCATGAAGATAGATAATTGGTAAAATTGATTCACATTGGGAAACAGGGAAACTTTATATCTTAAAAGGAAATGACTATGACTTGGGATCGTCGGGTTTCATGCTCAGTAGGTGTGATTCCCATGAAGCTCTTGGATATGTTCTAGCAATGAGTCCTAATTTATAAGGAATGATATCAAATGTTCAGTATGAAAACATTCAATTTATTATTCCTATGATATGATATAGTGGCTTATGATACATATTTCATAATGATTCATGTGTTATGAATGGATAATATTTATTCCACGATCCATGTTTTTTATCATATGATATATAGATTATGATATTCTAATCTTATGATCATGTTCACATACCCCAATTATCATGTTTTTCTTAATGTATTAGTTGTTTACCCTAATTGATCATCTAAGATCAACCCTTTTTATGTTTACATTAAATTTTTATGAGATTATCTATTATTATTTATGTGTATAATAAGAGAGATAGCCCTGAAGAACATAGAGGTAGATAATATAGCTCATTTTTTTACAGGCGTTTAGGATTCAATGTTTCCTATGTCAATAGAGTAATACAGTCTTCTGTATTCTTCTTGTATAATTTTTATAGTATTCCAAAGAACTTATGTAATAACCTAATCCCACAACCAATAGTATACGGGATAAATAATTACATATCTAGTAATATCACACACATGGGACGCCGAATAATATTCTTTTATTCATATGCACACTTCTCTAAATCCAAAATGTTGTATTTTGATGTAAACTAGTAGTAGGAATACAATGAGTTCATGAACTAATAATATCACACATCATAATATGAAAATAGTTATAAAAAAATAAAGTATTTATTACTATCCTAATTACCAAATATATGTTCTATACTACTATTAGGGTTTCGTTATACAATGTAAAACCTTCTCCCATTTTAACTCCACTACACATCACCAAAATATTTCACCTAATATTGGTACACCTTGGACACCATAAATGAACTTTTAGTATGGATAAAAAATGAGACATGTTGGTAGATCCCAGGTAGGGGTGCTTGTAAACAAACAAGGTAGGATACCATGATATTAGAAAACAAAAATAAAAAATGAAGGAGTGATAATGAAATCTTTAAATCAATGAGGATAAAAAAGATAATCTAGATATGATAAAATACTGAATCAAGAGTCTTGAGATTAGTTATACACTCGCATCCATCATATTGTTTATTTTCATTGAACCACAGTAACATGCATCTTGTGGAATAACCCACTGAGCCTCTCTATATTGATGGAACTCATTTTAGAGGTCATACTAATAATGGTTTTCAATATTTGAATTATGAATGATCATGAAGGGATTTACATGATACACATTATATCATTCTATATATTTTTTTATGTTAACTTTTTTAATAGATTTTCAGGGGGATACACATAGGGAAAAAAGTGTACACCTAACAAATAGTTAATTAACCCCTAGGTAGTGGATATAGTGTCCAACTATGTTGATAAAATGATACAAGACCCAAAATAAGAAAATATATAAATTAGTATTTAACACCGAGCCCAATAATGTGGTACCTTCTCAAATATACTATGTCACGAGCCCTCCTTAAGGCCCATACCATGACTACCTGAAGCCCGCCTTCCATAGGTCAGGGGTTGGCGACTATCACCAAAGGCGTAAATCCAGATAAAATGGAACACATTGCCATTATTTAAGAAAACAAACACCACCGAGTATTCAAGATGAAGTAAACACTATGTAAACTAAGAACAAAAGTAAATGCTGGAATGTAAATGGGAAAGTTTACAAACCCAACTGAAAGTGCAGTAAAACTGAAAGGAAATTACAACAAATGATATGTAAAGGAGAAACCATGATGTCGTCCTCCAGAACTCCCACATGAAGGTTGTGTACAGATAGTCTCGTCGGCACCTCAGGTCTGGCTGTCCTCTCCATGTATGTCTCACCTGATAGACCACCTCTAGGTACCATCCTACTCCTCATGCCTCAACCACGATCAGCGTTGTCCGTTGTCTATATCCAACACAACGTAGTGCAGGCATAGCCCGTGTAGGGGTGAGTATATGATACTCATTAGGGACCTCGGGACTCCCGAAGGTCTCCCAGAATCCAAAAAGGATTAACCACAACGGAAATATACAAATACAAGTATCGAGAAACACTACTTAGGTATATGACCATACATATACCTATGTCGTCAATTCCAGTTCAGCTCCAACTCACGAGATCAAGTTCATCCCAGTCCACAAAAGAAAGTACAACTCAATCCACATAGGAAAATATGTCCCAATCCACACAGGAATGAAAGTCAATATTATTCAAGATAAATATTGAAAGTCAAGACTCAACTCACACAAGTATACTACTCATGAAGAGGGGTGGAGATGATTAGATGTATCCTCTGAATCATATCCTCTGCCGATCCCACGTAGGATCCTAGTACAGAATACATCACATTCGAACCCATGGATGATCCAAGTATAGTACTCATCGCTGCCGAACCCACGGGGATCCATGTACAGTTGAAAATGCTTCTGAACCTAGAAGGGATCCTAGTATAGAAGTCATTGTCGCCGAACCCACGGAGGATCCCAGCACGGGAGACGTCATCTTCGAACCCAAAGAGGATCCAAGTAAAGTAGATGTCATCATCGAACCCACAAAGGATATTTGTACAGTAGTCTTCCTCATTGAACCCACTAAGGAACCTAGTACGGTAGTCGTCCTCGTCGAACCCACTGATGATCCTTGTACGGAAGTCGTCATCTTCGTCGTAGCCAGATCTAGGGTTCCCGCACACATCATGCTCGATTCCAGGAGGGTTTTCTCAACGATCCAAGGGGTATATACATCAACTGTATCAAAGTCCAGAGTTGATCTATCACAATGTTCTGTCTCGTCAATAGGAACTCAACACAACTAACGGCGCGTCAATTGGACACCCGCTCGGAGAGTTATTGGCCTTTTTTTCCTAGAGGACCAGTAGGTTTTTAAGCTAAAACCAACCCGACTATACTCCAGCTACATCCAAAACTCGAGCAGAGTAAGCCAAAAGGATCTTATCACTAAGAGAAAACCAACAAAGTCGACGGCACGACAATCGGACGTACAGAGCACAGGTTATAAGCATTTCCACTCCACGGGGACCGGTCAGTTTCGTCTTCGAACCAACCCAGCCATACCAAAAGATCTCATTTACCTTATGTGTAATATACTAAAACGACCATCTCGATCCAAGGATCCCAACGCAACTGACAGTGTGTCGATTGGAGGTTTTAGCACATGTTATGGGCGTTTGTACGTATATGTCCAAAAATTATGGGGTTTGGGCCCGGAACGACCCGACCCAATACCACCTGGGTCGGCCCGAACCGGGTTTGGCCCAATTGGGTGTGACCCGCCTGGCCCTGGCGCCCCAGCCCGGTGCTAGTGGCCCGGCCCGGCACTGGCGGCCTGGCCGGGCGTAGCTGGCCCGACCCGCATGGTCGGCGGCTCAGCTCTCGGCCGAGCAGAATGCGGGGGGGGGGGGGGGGGGGGGGCGCTTCCCCCCTTGACTAAAGAAACTGTGGCCCCCCTTTTAGGTGGGGACTCCCCTATTAAAACCGAGTGTTATGCCCACTGGTTATTCGGAAATGGTCGTCCATTTGATTGGCCGGTGAGCTGCCACGGGACCCCTGTGGGTCCCGCCTCTTGATGCGCCAGTGGTCGGTTGAGTCCAGCCGCCTCCTTGCCGAACCGTCGCGGCTCTTGCTGGTCCGGCACTGCACGATGGCCCCGCGCCCCTCTCCCACAACCCGCTCTTGGCCACGGTCTCCTTCGGCCACACCGGTGCGGCATGACTGCGCTGCGCACCTTCGTTGCGGCCTGCTCCGGCCGTAGTTCTCTCATTCCCCCGCAGTGCAACGACACCGCATCGCCTCCATTCCAAGCCACAACGATGGTCAACAACAAAAAGGGGAGGATGATCAGATGAGTTTGTGTGGTCTGATCTCCTCCCGTGATATCGATAGCAAGTGGCGAATTAAATTAACAAAGAACGTCAAATAATACTTGAACGATGAAACAACCCATACCTCAATAAAATTCGCGGAAGCTAGTGTCATGGAAAACGGTATCGTATGTTGAGGCTCTGTATACGTCAATGGAGAACATATGAGGAAGAAGTGGTGTCTCCATTTCTTTGACGCGGAGAGAATATGGAATGACGTGACGACATTCTTCGTCGGTGTAGGGACGTTCTTTGCCGGAGAAGATGACATTCCTCAAGAGAAGAAGAGCTCTACCTCTCTCAATTCTCTACACAACAACTAAACCCAAAATAAAATAATACTCATCTTATTTTATTACTTCAATCCATGCATTTTAAGTTATAAAATTCAAAAACAAATCCCACTTCATTGAATATCTGTTTTGGCTAGAATAAAGAGGAGAGAGGGGTGAGTTACAAATTAAAGGGAGTTGTCAACATAAAGGGGAGTTAGAGGAGTTAGAGGAATTTGAAGGGGTGGGGCTCGTGTGGGTCCCACCTCACTAATATCCTATCAAGAGGTGTTAGGATTTTAGTGGGTCCCACCCCAACTCCCATACCTTCGAATAAACCACCTAGGAAAGAGAAATAAAATTGTGACACATCTTTATTTTAATTTACACTTAATCCATTTTTAGACAACTCCTACCGAGCAAACGGAACTCCAATAAAGGTCATCCTACGAAATTACTGGCGTTGCGGTTTCATCGGTGCCCTCAGATTTCGATTCCGAGCACCGGTTCAAAAGGTAGAAAAACCCGCTATTTCGTTCACAGAACGTACTCGAGTTGAACTTCGAAAATTGATTCCGGACACACCTGGCCTCAGAATCATGTGCCATCAGAAACTGCGTACTCATAAAATCCCAATTAATTTAATAAAAAAATTTCTTCAAATTTACGGTTCCTTACATTACTCCCACCTTAGGGATTTACATCCCCGTAAAGATACATAACAAACTTGGGGAACAAATGAGGGTACTGTGCATGCATTTGGGCCTCCCGCTACCAAGTTCCCTCCTAGAGGTTCCTGTGCTGCCACCTGATGTGCACTAGAAGAATTCATTTTCCACGTAGGACCCTCTCTTATTGATCCTTGATCTCCACTGGGACCCTCCGCAAAAGTCTCCCCATCATCGATATCCATCTCCCCAAGGTCGATGATATGTGTCGGGTCGTGCACGTATATTATCGGCTGAGATACGTGGAAGACGTCGTGCACCTGGTGCAACTGAGGTGGTAGATCCAGGTGACAAGCCACCTCACCTATCCCACTTAGAACCTGGAATGGTCCGATGAAGCACGGAGATATCTTGACGCCCCGACCAAATCTCTATAGTCCACATCGAGGTGAGACCCGTAAGAAAACACTGTCGCCATCCTCAAACTCTAGTGGTATCCACCTCCTATCAGAATAGGACTTCTGTCAGCTCTGAGCAATTCTCATCCGGTCTTGAATAATTTTAACCTTCTCCATTGTGGCATGGACCATCTCTGGTCCTACACGTACTCACTCCAACCCTATCCACAAAGGATAATAGAAAATGCATCCAGATATTGTCTCGCCACTCCTAACAGCTAAATTCCCAATCTCCTACTAAGAACGTCCACTACAACGTTCCCCTTCCTAGGAATATAAACTGTCTCGATGTCATAGTCCTAGAGGACCTCAAGCCATCACCTCTATCTCAGGTTCATGTCCTTCTGAGAAAAGATACACCCGATACTATTGAGTTGGTGAGAACCGTAAACTGTTTTCTCGACAAACAATGGGTGAGACTAGACATTTGTAATTTTTCTATGATCTACAAGAGTTGCTGAGATTCCTCCTCTACCTAAAATGGAAATCTGGTCTCATCCCTTAGAAGAACCATGTACTTTTCCATATACAGTCAATCCTGACATTAATTGTACTATTTCATTCCATGGAAGATGTCGTATGGACTCAACGCCACTACAAAGAGATTCAACTGTTACTCTCGCCTCCAAGGGTCGAGTCACACTATCTGTAGCAGTGTGTGTTCACTAGGTCTCCACCAGTAGGAATATCTAATGTGAGGATCATGTCAACAGTTTTAAATTGGAATCTCTTAGTATCAACCATACATGTCGACAGGAAGGTAAACATCACAAATAACAAGTGACTTTTATTACTACAGCTCAAGTACAAGACACAAAGTGTCCACAAACAAAGACATTAACAAAGGTAGAAGAAACATGAGCAAAAGTCTCCATGCCTAGAGCTAGTCTCTCTCCTGCCCATCTTCTCGGAAGCTCTATGGTCGTAGGCCTCAGCTGCCTGAAGCTGAGCTCTCCCTTGTCTAGCCATTCCCAGCGGTCGAGGTGGTCCTCCTAGGGGTGGTGGTGGTAGGGCCTCAAAATTTCGTCCACTGTCTACTTCTTGGCCAGCCTCTCTGCCACGTCCTTCTACTCCCGACGGACCACCACGGTCAAACCTCTTCCTAGGATATCCCTCTACTGCCTACTGCTCATCTGCAGGTCGGGTCGGGTATTCTTGATCCATGTGACCCTGTTCGCCGCATGCAAATCACTGCCTTCTCCTTGTATGAATGGCTCTGTGTCATGCACCCCGTAAAGCCGAACTTGTATCCTGAGGTCACCCACCCGACGTTATGTTCCGATTGGTCCCCTGCGTCTACTGTCTACTCCCGGGTGCAGAAGACTCTGCTATGTGACGTCCTGTTGAAGGCCTCTCTACTGGTGACTGCTCAGCGAGAAAACTCTCCACTAGAAGGGTGCTCTCCAGCACCCCCTCCTACATTAGGATGTTGTGGGAGATCATAGATGCCCTAATCTCATGCATCTGTCCCTGCTCGAAGGTCTGGGCCCTGAAGAACAGGTCTCGTACCATATGTGTGGAGTAGTGCGAGAGGTCAATAAATCTCGCCGAGTACTGGGCTACGGTCATGCTGCCCTGCCGCATCTATAGTAACTCTTGAATGTGCACTACACGGAGGGTGGATGGAATGATCTCCAAGCGTAAGAGGCTCTCGAAGTCCGTCCAAAGTATAGATGCCACGTCATGCACCTGGAGAATCATGCTACACCATCTACCTGTTTCTGCATGTAGGAGACTCTCCGCAAGGATCACCATGTGGTCAACTGGTGTCCCTACTAATATGAAGACTCGGACGATAGCATCCAACCAATCCTTGGCTGCCTGAGGTTCTGTCTCCCCATGGAACTGGGGCAGTCTCTGATGTTGAAACTCGTGCAGTGCACTCAGGCGACATTCACTCTCATCTACTGGGGCTGGTTGCATTATTGGCTCGGTGGGTAGAGGTACCACTGGTGCCTCTGCTGTAATAGGGCCCTGCACCGAGGCCTCGTCCCTCAGTGGGCTGCCATCTCGCACGTAACATGGAACCCTAGCTGACTGCCATCGTGGGGACATCCTGAAATGAAACAGGTGTTACATGGTTTATATGGTATACCTGGTGATCTGACACAATGTAATCACAATGAAAACTTTTGAAACACACATGCAATCAATGTTTTCGTGCACTGAGTCGAAAATCAGAAGTCAGGGTCCTGGTGTTTGGATACGTCGGCCGTCGAGCCAACACTGGACTCTCTAGACTGATAACCACACTCAATACCCATAACACTATTTCTTCATATAGAATAAAATATCAGAGTCCTGAGTTCTGTGGTAGAACCAAATCCTCTGTTACCAATTTGTCAAGACCCATCCTCGGGGCCCGTGCCGTGAATACCCCATGCCTGCCTTCCATAGGCCCGGGGATGGCGACTAGCACCAAAGGCAAAAATCCCGCTAAAAGGGAAGGAATTTCCTTTATATAAGAAAACAAACACCACAGAGTACACAAGGTGAATTAAACAGTTAGTAAACTGAGTACAAAATTAAATGCTGGAAAGTAAATGGGCCAGTATACAAACCCAACTAAATGTGCAGTACAACTAAAAAGAAAGTACAACAACTGATAAGTAAAGCAGCAACCATGAAGTCATCCTCCGAAACTCCCACCTAATGGGTGATTACAGACAGTCTTGTTGGCTCCTCGATTTCAGAAGTCCACTCCGTGTACGTCCCACATGATATACCACCTTCAGGTACCGTCCTTCTCCTCAAGCCTCAACTATGATTAGGGTTGTCCGTCGTCTACATCCAACAAAATGTAGTGTGGGAATAACCCGTGCAGAAGTGATTATACGATACTGAGCAGGGACCCCGAGACTCCCGAAGGTCTCCCAGAATTCACAAAGGGTAACCCACAATTGAAAGATATGAATACAAGTATCAACCAACACTACTTAGGTATATGCCCATACATATACCTAAGTCATCGATTCCAGTTCTGCTCCAACTCACGAGCTCAAGTACAACCCAGTCCACACAGGAAAGTATAACTAAGTCCACACAGGAAAATACGTCCCAATCCACATTGGAAAGAAAGTCAATCTTTTCGAAGATAAAGATTGGAAGTCAAGACTCATCTCACACATGTATACTACTCACGAAGAGGGGTGTAGATTATTAGATGTTGCCTCTGAATCATCCCCATTGTCGATCCCACATAGGATCCTAGTACAGAAGTTGTCACTACCGAACCCATAGAGGATCCACGTATAGTAGTCATCACTGCCGAACCCATAGAGGATCCATGTACAGTTGACAAAGCTGCTGAACCCACAGAGGATCCTAGTATAGAAGTCATCATCATCGAACCCACGAAGGATCCTAGCAAGGTAGACATCGTCGTTGAACCCACGGAGGATCCCAGTATGGTAGAAGTCGTCGTCGAACTCACAGAGGATCCAAAGATGGTAGTCGTCCATGTCAAACCCACTAAGTATACTAGTACACTAGTCGTCCTCATCAAGACCACTAAGGATCCTTGTACGGAAGTCGTCATCTTCTTCGCAGCCAGCTCTCGGGTTCACGCACACAGCACGCTCGATTCCGGGAGGGTCTGCTCCACTAGCCAAGGGGTCGATAAATCAATTGTCACGAAGTCCAGAGTTGATGTATCACAAACTTCCGTCTCAATAATAGTAACTCGATGCAACAGACGACAAGTCAATCGGACGCCCGGTCTGAAAGATATTGGCTATTTCGTCCTAGGGGCCCATTTGGTTTTTAAGCTAAAATGAACCCAACTGTACTCCAGCTACGTCCAAACATAGAGAGGAGTAATCTAAAAGGATAGTCTCAGTAAGAGAAAACCAAAAAAGTCGACGACACGTCAATCATACGTCCGGAGCTCAATTTATAAGTGTTTCCACTCTGCGGGCCCGGTTAGTTTCGTGTTCGAACCAACCCGGCCATACCCAAAGGACTCTGAAACCATTATTGTAATATACTGAAACGATTGAATCGACCCAAGGATCTCAATGCAACTGACGGTGCGTCGATCGGAGGCCCGTAGCCCATGTTATGGGCATTTGTACGAATCTGTCCGAAATTAGGGGGTTTGGGCCCAGACCGACCCGACCCAATACCCCCTGGGTCGGCCCGAACCAGATCGACCCGACCCTAGTCCGGGTCCAGCCGAATTGGGCGCGACCTGGCCCGACTAGCACAGTGCGGCCCGACACTGGAATCCCGGCCCGCGTGGCCGGTGGCTCGGCCCGACCAGGCGCTGGGGGCCCGGTCCACATGGCCTGCAGCTCGGCTCTCGGCCGAGTGGAATGCGGGGGGGGGGGGGGGGGGGGAGGGGGGTATGCCCCCGTTGATTGAAGAAACGGTAGCCCCCCTTTCTGGTGGGGTCCTACCTAGTAATACCAGGGGTTACTCCCACTGGTTATTCAGAAACGGATGACCATTTTGCCGGATGGTGAGCTGCCGCAGGACCCCCACGGGTCCCGCCTCCTCATGCGCCGGCGCCCGGCTGAGTCTGGCCGACCCCTTACTGAACCGTCAGGGCCAAAGGCTGCAGCTCGTTCCCGTCTGGCGTGACGCGACGGCGGCACTCCCCTCCGCAGCGGCCCGCTCTTGGCCAAGGTCTCCTTCGGCCTCACCGACGTGGCATGAGTGCATCGCGCACCTTCGCCACGGCCCGCTCTGGCCGCGGTTCTCTCATTTCAGTGCGGTGTAACGGCACCGCGTCGCCTCCTTTCCAAGCCACAATGATGATCACCAACAAAATGGGGAGGAGTATAGGCCGTGTTTGTGCGGTCCGATCTTCTCACATAATATCGATATAAAGTGGCGAATTAAAGTAACGAAGAACGTTAAATAATACATGAACGATGAAACAACCCCTACCTCAAAGAAATTCGTGGAAGCTAGCATCGTGGAAAACAATGTCGCGGGGTGAGTCTCCGTATACGTCGACAGAGAACATCTGAGGAGGAAGCGGTGCCTCCTTTGTGTTGACTTTGAGAGAAGATAGAACAACGTGACGACGTTCTTCATCGAAGTAGGGATGTTCTTCATCAGAGAAGATGAAGTTCATCAATTAAAGAATAGCTCTCCATTTCTCAATTATCAACACAACAACTAACCCCAAAATAAAATAAGACTTGTCTTATTTTATTACTTCAAGCCATGCATTTAAAATTTTAAAATTCAAAAACAAATCCCACTTAATTGATTATGTGTGTTGGCATGAATAAAAGGGAGAGAGGGGGGAGTTACAAATTAAAGGTAGTTGTAAACTTAAAGAGGAGTTAGAGGAATTGGAAGCGGTGGGGCTAATGTGGGCCCACCTCACTAATATCATATCAAGATGAGTTAGGATTTTACTGGGTCCCACCCCAACTCCCATACCTAGGAACAAACTACCTAGAAAAGAGAAATAAAATTATGACACAACTTTATTTCACATTACAATTAATCCATTTTTAACCAACTCCTTTCGAGAAAACACAATTCCAATAAAGGTCTTCTTAAGAAATTACTAGTGTTGCGGTTTCATCGGTGCCCTCGAATATTGATTCCAAGCACCGGTTCAGAAGTTATAAAACCCTGCTCAATTTTTCACTGAACGTACTCGAGCTAAACTTTAAAATTGATTTTGGGCACACCGGACCTCAGAATCAGGTGCCGTCAAAAACTGCGTACTCGTAAAATCCCAAAAAATTTAAAAAAATTTCCTTGAAATTTACGGGTCTTTACATACTATGGGGATCTTGTTTATAATTTCATAATAACAAATTCCTAATTGAATCATCGTAGGGGAGGACTGTAAAAAAAACTTTGATATAAGAGAACCCATCGATATAGAAATGGAATAGGGGAATAAAGACATAATAAATATTATATCAAGAAGACATGAATTATAACACCTTGGATTGATTAAGGAAATTATTGTCTCCAGAATAACATAAGAGGAGTAATAGTCATTTTAATGGGGGTACATGATGTGTCACACAATTTATGGTTCTACATGTTCCATGTAGTGTCACATAGAATATTTTTATCTTGTTACACAATATGTGTTTACAACACATAAAATGTAAAATTTTGTTTTTGTAATCTAGAATTTCCCTACCATAGCTTTCAATGTACTAAATGATTTACACTGGTTTTTTACCTACAAACATGGTTTGTAGTGTCACATGGCATCATCAGTATATACTACATGTACTTATCAGGATGAAAAGATTAATATCACAATGTTTGTGGGATCACCACATGGCTTGTGAAACATAATTCATATGTGTTAAATCTATAATATACAATGAAAGGGAAATAAAAAAAGGGTTATTAAGAAGTAAAGGAAATATATTTTGTAAAAACATAGAATTCAATATTCCTCTGAGTTTTTATCTATTACATTATCTTCTACAATTTTACCCTAATCCAGAATTATAATGTCCTCCATGTGAATTTTCTTAGATGATATCATTGTTGGTTCTGGATTATGGCCACCCATTTTGTATAACCCCTTGTTTGAGGTATGTAAGAGCATTCCCCTTGATATAGGAGTAATTTGATGGAGAATCTAAGCTCAATAGATTCCCCAAATCTGGGTATGTTCATGTTCTTGTTTTTTGTGACATCTTATATTTTACAATTTAATATCTACCAATCATTCTTATGAAACATAATTATGTTGGTTTTTAATTGTTTTTAATCCTTTTTGGTTTTTTTCATCACGGTTGTTTGTTTTGTTATGTAAAAGTAGACATGGGTTGTGAGAAAACCAGAAAAAGTATGACACAAACCACTAATTTTTTTTTCTAGAAATTTGTTGTGGTATGGGGATGTATGTATCTTTTAATTAATTGATTCTAGGATTATGTTGGTAAAATTATACCATTGATCTTGGTAAGTTGAGAAGCCTTAATGTGGGTTCAGGTTTCTATACAAAATGAGATGAAAATTGTATATCGAAAAATTAGATGTCTTTTAACTGTAATACATGTTGTGTAATTAATTTATGAAACAGGTCTTCATTTGTTATGGGAAAGGTCTACTTAATGACCAGAATATAATACACACCATGAAAATATATTATCTATCATTAAATATTTGAACAGAATAAATAATATTTCTAGGTGTTGGGTTTATCCTAATATCCTTCTAAAATTATATACATGATGTGTCACTACATTATAAACGATATATTTTCCCAACAAGGTTTTTAAAACAGTGACGTGTAATATATATTATATCAATCTCACATGCAACAACTTCCACTTGACACTAGGACCCCATCATATATATTTTAGAGTGACTCTATGGATTTATTACAAATCGATTACCAATTTGATCCAGGGTATATGGTTTCTATACATCTTTCCCTTTCTCTACTTGACCTTCAAATGTTGCTGTGAAATATTATGAACATGTTCATTATTGTTTTTTATCCTGATCATTTTTGATATAAGATAAATATTGAAATCATCCAAACCTTCCTCATCATCTTAATCAATAATTATTATTGTTACTTGATATTCATTTAATGTTAGGGGTATAAACCATAAAAATATTATTAGACAATTTTCATCTATGTTTAATATTAAAATTTCACCATCATTTTGTTTCAATTAAAAAATTTAATTTTGAATCGGGCATTTCTTTGGAGTCTTTTTAGATCGAAATGGAATTTACCAAAACATTGGATACTGTTTGGATCAAATAATACAATGATATAAATTACTTCTTTAAAGAGATAAAATTTTTATCATGCTAGTCATTATTGTTGTCTTCTTGATATAAATTTACCTTGGTGCTAATTGTTTATTGACACAACAAGAATGTTGTTTTTTTGAATAATTGATAAATGAAATAGGAAACTGAATTATAAATTAAAATTTTCATATATAACCATTGACCTTTTGTTGTTATGTTCTCATATCATTATTGATGTGGTGTGTGTTGTGATTTTGATGTTGTAATTAATGTAGAAACATATTGGCCCTCAGACCTGAATAATTGATGATATATCAGTACCGGCCCTGATTGATTTCAAAAATTATCATATAGATACTTTCACCCATTATTGGGTAGTTTATGCTCCTTGGATATATTTTTATAGTGAGAATGTTCACAATACATGCTCAGATACATTCTCAAAGGGTGTTGAGGTAGGTTATGTTAACGCATGTTTATATGGTTATGGTTTGAATGGTTGTAATACATTCTTAGATACATTCAACCGTGGAATTTAATACGAATGGTGTGTTATTCATTTTTTTGTTTAACTAAATGATTAAATTTGTAATATGAAATAAATTGTGAAATTATTATCATACTGGATATGTTTAGACATGGTGCTGTAGACATATTTTGTTATTCTAACTCCCTATTCTAGATGTTTCTATGTATAAAGGACACCAAAACACCTTGATATGGGAGTGGTGAATCAAGTTGTGTTCATTTTATTTGAATTTGATAGATTGTGATCCCATGATGTTATGAAAAAATAAAAAAAAATTAATAGAATGTGAAAAAATTAAAAAACCATATGCAAAGATATCACATAAATATTACTCTAGGTTCACCACTATGTGATAGTCCAAAGATCATATTACAAATGTGTTTCGGTTGTACATAGATCCACTAATCATCACTAATTTTGGAATAAAATAGATCATAAATGGTTACTTTGTTTTAGAAACACATCATTTAAATATTATTAGGAAATTAGAATACATCTCTCAGATTGCGTTCATCAACTCCCTCATTCTCAATGCTTTGAGAGAAGTCAAACTAAGTTTATTGAATTGACGGTTGTTTCAATTGAATTTCCTTATTGTATTTTTTCCTCTATTGCATGAGAATATTCTTTCACCATATAAGTATGTTGATTCTAATTTAAATCCTTATTCATTGAAAAAATTATATCTAAAACATTCATTTGTGAAGCTCCATTGTGAATCTCAATACCTTTGTGTAACACCTTACCATTGTGGAATAAACAATCTTCATGAAGCACAATGACTCAACACATAATACCATACCATCCAGAATAACCCTTTTACACAATAATTGAAATTAGTTATGAAAAAAATATTCTTTTGATATGTTTAAGCTTTAAAAAAAATCAAAATTTTTGGAGCTACTATGGCCTCACCAAATAAGGGAACCTCCAAATATTCCTTGAATTATTTCTAGTTGAATGAATAGTGGTATCCTTATAATTGAAAATTCTTTTGTTCGTGATTCTCTACCAACTCCAACTTATTCTATGGATCGTACAAAAATGTATTCATGAATTACTTATTTCACGATGCCACACATAGATTTGATGTATTCATGGAGATCATGGTCACCACATCATGCTGTCGTGATTCTCTACTTCTAGTAAATATACAGATCACTGTATCCATTTGCAATGTCCCATATATTCTCAATACTCAAAATAGTATTTGTGAAACCGGTGACCATAACATAATTATGATGAGTTGATTCTATAAAGCAACCTTTCATTATGACAACCACTTCCTCCAGATTTTTGTGACCAGAAATTTTGCAACCACTACAAAGCATCACCACCATTAATTCTTTTTCAAGTTTATACTATAAGATATATTTTCATTCATACCCCCTGATCTTCTATGTGAGTATTTATAAAAAAAATAAACCAAAAAGAGATTCTATAATTGAACATCCCTAGTTACAATAACCTCCTCCTTTTTAGTTTTTAGCGATATTTAGATAAATTCAATAAAGCATAATACATAATAAAAAGTCAATACACAAGAAAAAACACATCCAAAACTGTAAATCATCATGATAAATTCATCGTGTAGAAAACAATTGGGAACAATGAATTCGTTTCCCTTGATATGTAATTCTTAATGATGTCCAAGATAAGCTCTGTTTTCATCCTCATAATACTATGTTGATTTCCCACACTCTGATTGGTTCATTACTACAATGTATTTTTTCCCCATACACATTCTTACCATTTGTAACTCATTGATTCATCATAGAACTAAATTTTTTCCTCATTATTACTCTACCCCTTTGTAACTAATTGAAGTTATACATTTCTTCATTCTCAAAATAAACATGAGGAACTTCATTTTTACTTATAGATCTAAAAAAACAAAATTCCCCTAGATTTTTATCTCTCCCATAAACCTGCATCACTTCCACTATCATATTAAAAATGTTTACATGGCTGGTGAAAACTGATTACACATAGCCTATATATGAATAGTGATGTGGCTAAACACCATGGGAGAACAAATTGTTTTCAAACACAAATTTTTCCAATTTTTTAGTCAGAATGTCTACCACATGTTCCACAGTATCATAATGATCCATATTAACCATGACTTTTAAAACTTTTCCAATGATGATGTGGTATATAATTTCAATATTATTTGTACTAGAATGATTAATAAGATTTTTCATAACAATTTTCTCACTCTAGTTATAACATTGATTCTCGATTGGATGTTTCAACTCATCACTAAAATTATTCAATTGTTTCTTCATCTGTAATAGTTGAGTACAAGTGTTGGAAAGATAAATATAATCTATTTTTGTATTAATAAGAAAAGTAGATTCATGTTTTATAATCAACCATCATAGAAAATTATTATCAATAATGAACACTACACCTCTTTTTGAATTTCAATCATCCACATCAAAAAAACCATCAACATTAGAAATATCTTACAATTACATGTCCCTTGAAACAGAACAATATATTAAAAAAATGAAGTGCACCTTTAATACACCTCATGAATTTCATACCTACTGCCATATGTTCATCCTTATTATAATGTTGTAATTATGGTGCTAAACATTATTAAAATATAATATATGGATAGGTTTCATTCATGAAAATCATGCTTCTAATGATTCTCATGTACATTGTGGGATCCACAGAATTCCCCTTCTCATTCTTTCCAAATTTTTTTACAATCTTAATCAGTGAAGAAATTAGTCTACAGTCATGAATATTGAATCTAATCAGAAAATATTGTTATTACATTTCCATAGAAATGAATGTGTAATCCTTCTCCTGAATAACCTCTTCCCCAAAAATATTTTTGTTCACTGATCATAAAAATTTCAAAATTTTATTTCATTTGATTTGAAAACTCTTACATGAATATCTACCTTCTTCTTATTAATATAATATCATCCATGTACACCAACACAATAAATTGATCTTACAATTAATTCATCACATATAGATTATGTTTGGAACCTCATATATTATATTTAATATTTTTAAAATACTTTTCCAAATGGCAGTTACATGGTCATGTTGACTAATTTTGAACATAGAGATCCGAATTTATTCTATTAACCATTGATTCATCATATAAAATTATAAATCCAACTAGTTGTTAAATGTATAAATCTATTTCAATTGTGGAATTTATGAAATATTTTTTTACATACATATGATAAAATATATATCCTCTTTGGATTTTCAATGTAGGTAAAATCTCGATCCACTCTAGTGTCACCAATAGATAATATGTTTCTTTGATATAAATTTCATTATCATATATATATCCTCTACACAAAAGGAATGAATTTTTTTATCCTATTTCTATTCTCAGCCTATTTTTTTCAAAATATATATGTTTCCAAAAACATCGTGGATTGTTGGTCTATTAATAAGATCCCATGTCTAGTTCTTGTCTATTTGATTGAGTTTGTCGTTCATTGAATTTAAAAATGACCCATCATTCACATATTCTTCAAATGAGGTTTGTTCCACAATTGATATGAAGGAAGACAATATAGTATTCTGAATTCAACTTTTTTTGTTTGGGTGATTAGAAATCCTTAATTATATTAGATTGATCAATTTCATCTCTTCAGTTTCTCATGTGATGATTAGATTAATTTTTATCACACATTGATTCTTGATTCGCTTCTTCTTCTAAATCCACATGATTTTGTTACCTATGAATATTTTTCATAGCATCCTCCACTTTGATAGTTGAATCTATTTTATTTACACTGTATTCATCATCTTCTTTAATATCATCCTAAAAGATTATTTGGGTATTTTTGGTCTTATCTTCAAGGATATTAACATCAATGATTTCAATTTTTATTCCAGGATGATTATTCAATAATTTGTAATAATTGTTTTGAATTTAAAACACGTGGAATATTAATCTTTCTACTATATCAATATACTTTCCAGGATTTCATTCATTGTTTTTGAAAAACCATTTACATATAAAAAAAATTAAAATACCTTAATAAGGGACTCATTCCCAGAAAAAACTCATATTGTGCCTTGGTTTTTCTTATATAAATCCCTATTCAATTTTGAGTATACTTTAATGATTGAATATCTTCATTCTAAGAATTGCAAGATATAATACGCTCAATCAGAATACTTCACGCTATATTGTTCACTTTTCGATTGAACTAGTCACAAATTAAAAATTATTCTGGGGTTATAAAAACAACTATATCATGTGTATTAATCTCCCTTTCTATACCTTATTACAGTTATCATGCTATAAAAATAATTCTCTCATATTTAGCGATATGATTTCTTGGAACTATGAAAAAAAATCTTTGTATAACAATCAAACAAGTCATCCTACTAAAACAATCAATGAATATAATGATGTAAATTTATCCTTATGTTTAGAAAATATTTATTGGACCATATATGATAGTTTGGATGAGATCGAAATGATATCATTCCCTTTTCATCATTGAATGATATAAACTACACAAAAAATTTCATCATATACTATAATCACAATTCATTTCAAGTTAACTTTTTTATTTTTTATATCCATTCATATCTTCAGCATGGATAAATTTTTCAATGTCTTTTGATTAATGATAACAATACATCGATGCCACTGGTTTCTTTCATCAAGAATTGTTAGATAAAAAAATTCTTTACTATCAACCGGATATAAGTGGCTATATGTTTTCAAAATCTATCGTAAGTTAATTCCATCTCTATCCATTTGTAATGCATAATTTTTTGTTGAATGTATCTATAAGTCACTGTTCATAGAGTTTACTAACAATTATGAGGTTGTGAAGAAAACCATTTCCATAATAATCATTAGTTTTCATTATATTATCACAATCCAGTTCAGTTCACTGACTACCTTTTATCATCAAAGAACCATAATTGAAAATCATAACTATTCTATCAACCATTTTAGTTACATTATTCAATAAATATGCATTTCCAGTCATATGGGATGACCATCTTCTCTCAATAATATAAGATATATAGTTCTTTTTTTCATTGACATTGACATCTATGTGATTGGATTTATGGACATACATCTCGTCCATTATTGAAATATTTTACTGAGTGGAAGATAGATATAGTATTTTCACTAACATTTCCATTCATATTGGATCATAATAAAAATATTTTTATTCTATAAGAAAAATCCTACCTTTAAGAGAAACGTCGTTTGGTTGGAATGTATTGACATGCCTTTGAGTTTTGTAGGTAAAATTTCCACCTTTCCTCTTTATAAAATGATTATATTTATGGAAAAAGATAGATTCATGGATAAAATATAAAAAAATATTTTTCATATATAAGATTTAAATTATTAATTAGTTATCATTTTTTTTTGAAATCTGAGATCTTCCTCATACAAACAGTTCATTTTTAATTCACAGTATGACATGGTGTAACCAAATAGCAATAAAATTGAAATTTCAAAAGAGGAAATGTATTCTCACTTCTATTCCTCCCCATGTCATCCTCTATAGTAAAATTATTTGAATGTTGGTCAATTTTGGATAACTGATGATAGTTTTCAATTCTAGCTTCAGTTTTATTTGATGATTTGTCTTTATGTACTTTATCTGATGTTTAAATTTAATTTTAATTTAAATAGACATTATTTTTTCAACTTTTATTTACAATATTTGATGTTTCAATATCACAAACAATTCCACTTTTTCCCATTCATGTGGGTTTCAAATCATTCAAAGAATTCACTACACATTTAGAACCACAAATTTCCCCTTCAAGCAACTCAACATCGAAGAAACATCCAAACTATATTTTGTTTTTTTATTTTGTTATTAATTCACACTCATGTTTATTCCAATGAGTAAAAGAATGTTATTCATGTCCCTCAATAGTTGAGGACTTATCCACTAATCTGGATGTAACATCATTGTTGAAATTTTCCTTTTATTTAATTATATTCTTAATTTATAATATATCTTATATTCCTTCAGAAGGTATTTCTGGTTATTTAATTACTTTTAAGACTAAATTAATTTCAGCTAGCAGTGAATCAATATATTATGATGAATCTTCCACAATATCTCTCTACATTATTCATTTGTTGTCATTAATACTCATGCATACAAACAGAATCCTCAAGTTTCATCTTGAGATCTTCATCAGAAGTCCACTTATATCAATAGGTATATATTTTTATGGATCATACTTTTCAACTGTATCTATCCTAGATGCTTTTGTTCTAGATTTAATAAATGGTTATTCTTCCTCAAAAAAATCATTTTCACCATAATATTCTGTATAAAAAAACTATTTCTCATTAATTTCATTCCATATTTGAAGTCTCTCTTTTAAAAAACCTTTTTTGAGGATTCTATTATTTTATATCCTCCAATTTTTCTTCATCGAACTTCCTAGAGTACTGAGAGAAAATGTGACAATCTCTAACACATCAAAAACATAACAATGGTATCTTTCCATCTAATCTATCCTTTTCCGTATTGAATATTATATCAAAGGGACAATTTAGTTCATCTTCTTTATTGGCTTCATCAACACAATATCCAAAAATATCATATTTTTCTATTTAATTGAATGACATGTCCTTTCTAACATGACTTATGGAATCCTCTAGTGTGACTCTAATTTAATATGTTTCCAGACTTCATAATAGATCATCTATGGAAAATTTTGGTGGATCCCATACTTAAAGGGATAGGACATTTAGTTTGTCACGATGTGGAACTATTATCCATATTTTCATTACAATTACAATGTAACAAATTTATTTAAAAATATCCTAAATTTATCATACGACTTTTGTAATTTAATTAAAAATGTATCTTTATTTTTTATCAGGAGGCATAATCATTTCATCAGACCTATCGAGAAACACTTCATGTTTGGCCTCCTTCACTTTGTTATCACCATTATATATATTTTCCATCATTTCTATTATAGACTTGGATTAGTTCAAACTCTTTACAATTAGATATATTTGGTCAGATAGTGCAGTAGTAAAGACATTTTTTGTTTTATTATCAGCATCTTGGATTTTCATATCTATATCAATAATAGACAATAAAATTCTATAGGTTACCCAAATCCCTTATGTAGTGGAAAATAGAACATCCATTCAAAGATATATTATATGATTTCTCTATATATTAATCAAATTATAAAATATTTTCCCATCAAATCGGAAGAATCCTATGAAATTTCATTTGTTATCCATGACAAAAAATGATATAGTTGACACTAGAAACATGTTTGTTCTTATACCACTTGAACGATGGAGAAACACCCTATGAGCGGATGGGTGAATCATGGCGTCAAATTATTCTTCAAAAGAGATAGATATTTTTCCCATGATGGTAAGAAAAAGTTAAACCTGACTGAATAGAATGTGCTGAAAATAGAAACCATATATAAAGAGATCATAATAAAATTTTACATGGTTCATGAATAATATCTAATCTAAGGAGAAAATGATTGATGTGGGTTGGTTATACCTTAATCCAATAATCAACACCATTTTTGGAATAAAAAAGTTTAAAATTCACGACATTCGAGGAACCCAACCTTGAAATGATATTAGGGATATACTATCTCATCTTAAGGAACACATCATTTGAATCCCCCTGGCTCACTGCATTGAGAGAACTAAAACTCAATTTATCAACCTGAAGGTAAAATCATTTTATTTTATTTAAATCATGTATATTTATATATAATAAGACTCTACTCGCACTGTATACTTGATTTGATGCCCATTGAAAACTATATTACCTAATAAACTATTATTCAAAAAATCATGTTTAAAATTCCCTTTTTAAAGATCACTACCCCTATGAATCACACAAACTTCATCAAAAAAAATTCCTTCATGAAACAAACATAGAAAATACATAACACCTTATCATTGTGAATCACCATTTTTCATAATAATTTGAATATAGAAATACAAAAAAAGATTTTGTGATGATTATGATTTCATAGATTTCAATATTCATGGAGATTCACTAGCATCATTAAATCATATAAATTCTGGACATTCCTTACAAAATTTCACATGAAATGAAAAAGGGTTGCTTTATATTTATAGTATTGGATATTCACGATGCTCTAGTGCCACCAACATACTATTTATATATTTTAAAAAAAAATTTGCGATCCTCCTCAATATATGATGATCCTTCCTTGTTTGAAATAGTCATGGATATCATCATCCACACAATGTGATGTCACTATGATCCACTTATCATTATCACATATGTTATCATCTTGATTCACGATGATCCACATTTTCATGATCCTCAAACCAGTTTTCATTAAACATAGTCCTTTACAATTTTTAATAAGCGTTGATTCTATAAATCAAGTATTCATGAACTCGAGATATTCATATTGATTTTGATACCAAATAATGTGTCAAAAAATAGGAAACAATGTGACGAAAAATAATATATTCATATATTAGTGTAAGATATATTTCTTTGTAATCTTCAAGAAATTCCATTTGATTATTTATAATAAATAAAAATTAAATTTCATTAGGTATAAAAACATCATTGGTTCCAATATGATATGCAAGAAAATTATATGGATGTAGGTTTGGATAAAGGAAAAGGACCATATACTTGATAATTAACTTACATGATGGGATATTATTTGGAGATGGTTCTGACATAGTGCCCAGGACCAGGGAAATTTAAGTTCTAATTTCAGTATGACTGTTTTTTAATTTTTTTACTTCTACCATGACATTTATAATGTTTCTAAACAAAATTAAATTATTATATTAATAATTATTAGATTATTTTGTAGTAATTGTTGTTGTTGTTTTGTTGTATTACATTGTTTCCGTTATTTCTATACAGTGATATTTTTTTTTATTTAATTATTCCACTATGGGGTAACTCTATATGTAGTCCATAATGTCTCCCCACAAAATATATCACACCATAAAAAAGAGTTGGTATCCTCTGGAATACAGGTAGGTGTTCGTGATGTCTTTTAGCCAACCAGTTTTAGATGCACGAGGGAGTATTATGTCAGGGGACATTACAATGATGTATTAGATCACACTAATAATATTCTCTATCTCACAAATATTTTTGAAATGTTATAAAAGATACTTTAATATATCAAGACCTAGTAATGATATGGTGTTTAGGAAATCCAACCCATGCATTTGGGAAAATATGAGTGCGTGAGGATGGATTTTTATTTTCTCGTTCTCTTTTTATAGTTAATGTTATATCAACATTGGTCATTAACATTTTTTTGGTTTAATCATGATATGATATTATTGATCATTGATATTATACTCATTTCTTGGTGGGGAATGAGATGTGTATTAATGCATCATGATAGGATCATCAGGATATACATTAATAATAATTGTTCATGATATGGACTTGTTTATATAATGTGATATAGTGTTTTTGTTTAACTGTGTTATCATATAAATTTTATGTCTAATAAAAGAAAAGAAATAATTATTTTAACTTCATGATAAAACACTTCTATGCTATTTATAAAGATACCATGAGTCTTTTTTTCTATGTTGTTATCACCTATTGATATTGACATTGTTAATAAATAGTGTTCTATGGAGTATTTTGGTATTCTAAAAAATATTAATCCTCTTCATGTTAGATTATAGAATCAAGAGAGTGGAAATATGCACCCTCCTAATGTAGTTGATCCAGATATTCCTACAGTTCATGATGATTAGTTGGAAGTTAATCATCATGATAGCTTCTTGAGGGACATATGATCGACGGAAAGGGATTCTGTTCAAATCATTCCATCGATGTAAATGATAAAGATAGAGATCTAGTGGAATCATAAAACTACATTAACCAGGGAGTTATACCCCCATATAATTTTTATTCTGAATAAATTCATTCTAGAAGAATGATAAGAAACTTGAGATATCCACATATAGGATGGTGAATATTGTTTCATATATTATTTTTGGACCATCTATGAATTGGTGGAATATTCATGAGTAAGAATGGAAATTGGAAGTGTTATATTTGACTCAATTCAAGATAATGTTCAAGAGACCCTTCAATCATAAATGATAGAGTGATGATAAGACTTATGAGTTCATGAACCATATACAAGATGTAATGTGATAATCAGACTGAATAATGGATTATATAATGTAGTGGATGAGGTGAATGGGATGTAATGACGTGTAGATAACAGTGATAATGTGATTGAACCTCAAAGAGGCTTTCTATGTATCCCCATGTATGGGAATCAACGTCCACATAGTTCTGTGGGAAATGATACACCTGAGGAGGTATGCGATAATGTAGTACATGGATAGGGACCCCCAAGGATGTAGAATCTCTGGTTGGGGAAAAAATATTCACTAAAAACAACATCTTGAGGGAGTGACTAGGATATGATATGGGAGATGTGAATGATCCTCAATGAGGATCACTATGCATCCCCAAGGGAGGGGATCAGTGTACTTGTAGTTCATGATGGGGCATTGAACTAGGGTGTACAAAAAGGATAGTGACCCAGAGGCATGGTAGGGATTAAGCATGGTTACCATCCCATCACAAGATGGACACTCTTGGTTGGAGGATAATGGATTGAGGGAGGGGATTATGCTTGTATTGTTTTTCGAGAACTAGTCGGACACCACTAAGGGAAAACCACGAATGTGTGTCCCAAGAAAGGCCATGTCACAACCTACCAATTTTTTGGGGTTTATCCTTAGGAAGGATTTCTACATAAGCTATCTACGAGAGAGGGATAAATACCCATGTAGTTTGAATGTATACTATTTATTTCCATCTAGGATGAAATTGTATTATTGTTTAATGACATTCGGGATACATTTGAACCAACATTAATTGGTTGGTATCGATGAGTGATGGGATTGAACCTCGAGGAGGCACCCTTTATACCTTTCATAAAAAGGGAATGGATCAATGTCCAACTTGTTCAGAAGAAAGGGCATGGGTATTACACGCTATCGGTGGACCGTGAGGATTTAATTTCAGATTCCCTTACTAAGCTCAGGTGAGATATACTCAGTTTGAGAATCAAGTGGCATTAAGGGACTTGATGATCAGGTTGTGAGAGATGCAAGCACGAGAGGTGATGTCAGGCTTACATGAAGATATTGGGAAGACATGAGTAGGGAACCCTAATGAAGATGAAAAGATGTGTTAAAAGTATATGGTTTCATGTACATACAATACCCTATCAAGGATAGTAGGGGATTACATGAAGACTACCGGATAAGAACATTGAGATAAAGAGAAATATTGGAGATAAGTTGAATTGGAATGTGCGGAAATAGAAGGCTCCTAGACACATCCCCTCTCTGATCATATCATTCAAAACACACATGAAATAACCGTAGTTTAACGTTGGGTGTTGAGGATAAGTGTTTCATGGTATTTTAACCCCCAATATAATTGATGTTGAGGACTCACTCCTCACACCTAAGACATACATAACACGTACCAATACAGACTTTGGGAAGGGAAGGCAAATGAAAGTCCCTCAAGAGTTGGGGTGGAGGAGTGATCCATTTAGGGTCCCACATTATAATCACTATTCGAAGAAGAAATATTCGTTTTTCTACCTTTGTGATGAAGCATAAGGTAGGGAAACACAACCTGAGGAACCACTTGAGGTACCATTATGAAACATCATACAATCCAGGAGGGCTGCACTGGAAATTTTTTTGTGAATAAAAAGGCCACACCTAGAGTGAAATTATGATTCATTGGTGCTTTCTGAAAATAATGGGATTTTAAATGAAATTAGATTCATGAACAAGGGTAAAGAGATTCCCTGGTAAATAAGGAGGTTCATGAGGAATTATGACCTTGTTGAGGAATATATCCACTATGTAAATTGAGGGTACATCGAAAATACAAATTTCCTTACAATACATGGGTACCATAAATGGGATCATACCTTCATGATGACCAAACGTAATTGCAAAGGGAAAAACAACCCAAAGTGGATGAAAAATAAAGAAAATGGAAAAATGGTTCTAGATGATCAAGTACCGTGGGTGATACATTTTTCTCAACATTTTGATGAACAAAATTTACTTCCGAAAACAAATTCGTAGAAGTAAATAGGTCATGTTTTTGATCATTTTGAAGAGGGGGAGACTACAATTTATAAAAATCCATGATCGCGACTCTCCAAATTCATACGTTAAATTATATGGTGGTCAACAATCGGAAATTTCTCCCTTGCTATCATGTAGGCTTCAGTCACAATTCTCTATGGAGGTTACAAATGAATATGTCCGAAAATATAGGCTTAAATTATAGTTCTCTATGGTATTGGAGGAGGAGTTCATTCTATGGAATTCACACTATTCATAGTGGAAATGATCTTTATGATGGAGCGTAGTGAAGAATTCCCTTTGGTGATTTTTTATACTTTAGTGGATCCCTTTAAATGCACATATTTTGGCACCAACAAATTCCCCTTATTAGAATGGGAGTCAAGAAGAAGATGAGGGATGGATTTTGAGCGTAAATAACCATAAACATGAAGAATGAAAATATATCTCACGATGGAAATAAGTTGAGTGTTGGTCGAGATCGCCACAATGATCGATGACTCCATGAGTTCTATAAATATCGGGAGGTCATTGCCTATAAGTAGAGGTAATGGACAATTTTTTTTCCGCAACTATCTTTATGATCCTTTTCTTGAGCTCAAGAATCACAAAGCATAAACACTCAGAAGAACTCTATTTGTGAACTACGTTCCATTGATCAGTGATTTGTGAATTCTTCTGAGAAAACCATTTCATCAAGATTCATTGTTGCAATGGGAACTATAGTGAGTCCCTCAATGATTTTTTTATCATGTACTCCACAAATTTTTCTACGATAAAGAGCTCTACGAAGTAGCTTTGAAAACAAGAATCATGAATAGTGGAAAAAATTGAAAATGTCGCAAAACTTACAGGGAAACCAAGATGTTTCTCTAGAGGTACTTGTAGATGTTGTATAGAGGAAAGGGATGTCAGACAATTCCAATATTAGTGAATACATATGGAACAATTCTAACCACAAGACCATGGTGGAGCTATTGTAAAAAGGGAAGAAGAACTTTATCATCTATAAGAGACTACCTTTGTATAGTTTCAGGCTGATGGATGATTTTATAATTTAAGAAGCATGTACAGACGAACTAGAATATAGGTTCAGGGGCCGATCATTCCCATACCTGTGGTTCAGGTCTACAGATGACCATACATGGAAGGACCATACACCTGTTACCACAAACTGTATTTACAACCACATCAATAAAATTGAAGGAGATGCATTGCATATATAGTTATCTCTTCCTCAATACCACACAATTCATAAGGTAGTGTTGGGGTCCCTGAAGAAGAGGTGGACTAATAATTGGGACCTATTCCAGGGTGGCAACTTCACAGAGGACTGGCCCAAGACTTATTGGGTTAGAACATTTTGAAATGAGTTTGAGGAAGAGCTAATCTATGTAGGCCAATATGAATATGTCTGGGCTTCTCAATTCCATATCTGATAGATGAAAAATATGATGTCATAGTTTCAATGAAGGTGTTCCTCAAGGACCGACAATATCCATTGTCACTACGAGGAGGTCGGATTCAGCCTCCATGACCTCCACTAGATCATAGGGATTCCAATACAGAGGGAAATTTATGAATAGTTCCTTTTTATGAATAAATAATTTTATAAATCGATGTAGATTCCACCAATGGAAAATGCACTGATGGTTCATGTTTCGAGTGATTAAAAATAGCCAGTGAGGGATTTCAATTTCAAACTATGGATTAGAATCCTCCTAAACATCCAATAGAAGAACATTGATGAAGGGGAGGTAGCACATAGAAATCTACGAGTCTGTTATCCCACTAGTCAAATGGGATCATAACATAGCAATGAAAAATAATTTTGGAGAATCAAGGAGGAAATCTAGTGTCTGTTATGGGGTTACATTGTTAACTCCAAGTAGAAACTGATGGTTAGGCTACATGGGGTTATCTATGCAATTAATTGGGTCTAGATCTTTTCATCTAGGGATATGATCATGGGAAGGATATTGAGCCCATTAATTATGGTGTCCATGTTAGATATAGAAAAAAACATTTAAACCTAGGAATATATATCTTTGAAAAGCTATACAAGGTGTTGTGGAAAATCAATGAGGTAAAGTACAGAACCATAAAAATGAATTATTTTTTATAAAAATTTTAATAAAAAATTTATTATTATTTTATCATATCTAAAGTATTTTCTTTTTATCACAATGTTTTATTAAGATATCTCAATATGAATGATGAAGAAAAAAACCAGTCGTAAATATTATTTTCCCATTCATCTATAGATATACATTGATATAATGGAGAATATATTTTTAATTAAAATCATTTGAAGATGACATAAAAAGGATTACTCACACACTAGATGATGACACCTTGGTCCAAGAACCACATGTGGAAACAACTCATGATGATAAAAATTATAAACTCTCAGATACACAACCATGACATGCTAATTTAGTTGACTATTATTTTTTCATTGAAATGATTTAAAATAAATAAAACACCTTTTAAAATGATAGAAAATTGTGCCTTGGTATTATTGATATGGTGGTTACTAGGTCTCACTAATGCTTCATGACCGTGTTATTTGTAATAGTGATCTTAATATTGAGATTGATTCAACTCTACATTTTTTCATAGACATCTATAGGTTGTAACAATACACCATAAATATTAGCTCTGAATTTTATATATAATGAATTATATTATATATGGATTTCCTGTGATCCACATGTATTTTGAATGTCAATATCATATTTCCAATACATGGTTAAAATTTCTAAGAGACATGACATTCCATAATCTTCCTTATTATATCGAAACTTTTAGTGTAGAAACCACAACACTAGTTGCTTAGAGCATGTTCATAGTCATTAAATATTAATAAGAATATAATGGATCATATATATAAGGACCAAGTAGTTTATTAGTCTTAATATAATATATCCATCTATTATTCACATATTATAATTGAATACAAAAATTTCAATATTATTTTTTCATGAATTTTGATTATCCCCTAAGAAAGATCATTAAATTAATTTTTACAAAAATTCAGGAATTCATGTGATGAAAAAAAAGGTTGGGAAAAAATCTCTTAAAGGGTTATATATTTTATAATCAATAATCAATATTTGAAAATACTGAGTAATGAATAAAAAATATGATATATAAATATCTAAACACAAAATCCTTTTAAATAATTTACTAGAATAGTAAACGGAAATGTAAATAAATGAAAAAAATAGAATTTAATTAATATAATTACTATCATTAATAGACAGAGAATAATAAATATGAAATGGAATATATCTGAAAAAAAATTCCATTTATTCAATAAAATGAAAATAAAATGAATCCAAGGATAATAGGATTTGGAAATTATAACAGATAACAATAACAAAATACAAATGGAAGAAAATTACCTTTTATGGGATAAAATTCAGTTGGAACATGATACGAATACCTTTAACACCATTCATAAGACTATATAAATCTAAGGGAATGAAACCCATTTAACAAAGGCTAAAAAATTATTTTCTCTCATGAGACTACATTTTCAATGATGGGATAAATATAAACTATCCCCACCCATGTTGGCATGCCCACATAATTTCCTAATTCTCAATTAGTCATTTAAATTCATGAATAATTTTTCTTATCATTATATATTTGTTTTGTTTTTTGAATATGTATTTTTCAATATTTTCCCTGACTGAAGAAACATTAAATATATAATACCATCTTTAGATAAGAAATATTATTTAAGAAATATAATTTTACATTATAATTAATATCAATAATTAGGGAGATTTAATTTCCACTATCAAGTGAATAAATCAAGGAAAATATAATTACTATAAAAATGAATTAGATAATTAAATGTGTATATTTACCTTGGTAAGGATTATCATAAGCTAACTAGATAAAGAATAAGGATAATATCAATATGATGTATACCCATTGATGTAAGAGTAATGTGTTATTGTAAATAAAATTTAGAAATACCATCATATGATATTTATAATCATTATAGGGGAAATTATCCTTTTTCAATTTGGAAAAGAAAATAATGATGTAAAACATTTCTAATTCCCTATTAATTGAAAATCACATTAAAAAAATAATAATTTCCAAAATATTAGGAAAAAATAAGTTACAAAAGTAACCTTATAAATATGAAATGTTTTATTAATGGAATGTATGGTCATAATGGTGGGTCATTCCAGAAATGTTAAAACGTAAAAAAAAATATTATTTTTTCACTATAAAATAGATAAAAAGTGTCATTTCTAAAAAAATTAATGAAGTTTCCATTAAAATTTCTTCAAAAGAAAAAATGTGTGAAAATAACTTTAATAAAAAAAATAATAAGGTTTCAAATATTTTTGATAATATTTCTAGAATACATGGCTATGGAAGAAAATATAATTCCATCCAAATAGAGATTAATTAAAGTTTTCTCATAAACACATCATCAATTATTTAGGTTACAATGAGTTTGAATATGGTACTATTAAATTAATATAGCCTGAATAAATATAGAATAAGAAAATAGAAGGGGATTATTAGATTATGGTATAATAATTTATTAAAACCAAAATTTAAGATTAAGAAATCTCGATTTCAATTAAATTATAAATTAATCCCTTACATTGATCAAAACATTAAATTGACAATTAATCTATAAAACAATGATGTGCCTCTTCTATTAATCAATATAAAATAAGTGTCAATATGACATAAGATAGGAAAAAATCATTATAACCATAATTATAGAATATCAATGAAAATTAAGATTTAATAAAACCAAATGAAAAAATTATGTTTTGAAATTCTTTACGACATGTAAATTTTCAAATATCATCCCTTACCTTCTAATTGTCTTATGATGGTGGATGAAAATTAAATTTCTTAATGAAACATCTCAATGATTTCAATAGATGGAAAAAACATCCATTTTATTTAAACCATGTAGCAAATATTTTACTTATAAAAAAACACAACAACCAAAAATTCTATAACCAAGTAACCAGTACATGATTCATGATTACAGTATAAATATTCTCATGTAATACAATTGATAAAAAAACGCTATTGTAGGGTTCCACAGTGGAAGACTAAAAAACGTCAATGTAAACAGTGGAATAAATAACCCAAAACCCCAACGAATATAAAATAAATATCAAACATTCATCAATGCATCATACTCAAACTCAAAAAAACATCCCAACTATCACTATTCACAAATAGAGATGTGTGAAACAATACATTTTCCTATGTCTTTATATATGATATCTATAAAACCCCAAATGCGATAAAGTAGGGTTGTGTAATGAAACCCTATAGGTTTTCTTCAATTGTCTTTCAAACACAAGACACTTGGATTGAACATGTTACCAAATTTATTTAGAGTAATATTCATAAAAAAATTTATAATTATCTACAAAATAATATAATGAAATTGCCATATAAATACATATTTCAAAAAAATCCATATTTGAACTAATGTAACCATACAACACTATAATGTCAATCTATAAGTCTAATTTTTCCATAACCATTACATTAGAAATATCCAAACATCAATCAACGCATGAAAACTCATAGCAATCTATACTCTAAAGTGGTGAGTCATCCGTTCACTAATCTGTATCATAATAAACCATTTGATGTGGGAAAATATGGGACCTTATCTATACCACTAATAATGGTGAATACATCGTACCCTTAACCATACTAAATAAAAATGAACACACCCAAATATTATTTGATAGTTCAATTGAAAAATAGGTTTTTCAAAAATTTAAATCAAACCATACTATTATTTAAAACCATTCTAACAAACCATTTCAATAAAACCATAATTTAATTGAAAAAATTTCAAACCAACAATTTCAATAAAATAATTTTTTTTTGAAAAAATATCATTCCATCCATTTAAATAAAACATAATATTTAATCAAAACACATTTTCATGCATCAAAACCAAAAAAAAGTAATTATAATATCATAATTTAATAATAAATTTATCAATTTCACTTTCCGACAAACTCAAAATTTCAAAAATACAAAAAACTATCACAAAAGAGTGGTTCCAAAAAACATTAACAAAAATTTCACAACCAATTTCAATAAAAATAAAATCTTTGAAACTAATTCATCATTTTATAGTTATAAGAGTTGATATTAACATCGCATGCCATGGGATTTGTGGAAAAACGATGAAAAACACTAACACTCCGTTAAAACAGGGTTGAATATCCAAAAACCAACCATAGACCTCTTCCTATAGCATAAAAACCCAAATCAAACCATAACTAGAAAAAAAATTTGACCAATCCAAAATAAACTAGGTCTATGAAACAGAGATAAACAGGGAAGTAGATCATATAAAACCAAATAAAATCTACCATAAAAGAAAACATAACATGGGAATCTAGATAAAATTGACATTGAAATGCCTAAATACAGATTAAGATTTATGAGTAATTCTTCAATAGCTTTCAGGAGGGAGAAATATCTACCATGCATTGGTTTGGATCAAAAAAGATGGGATAAAGTCTAATATCGATGTAGATACACAATTATTGCTTCTTTTTTGTAAAGTATGAATGGTTAGTCATATGGTTAGGAAAACAATGATCAATACATGTTCCATCTTCTACCTCGATAGTGACCTCACAATGTTTCCCCTCTTTTTTAGACAACCCGTTTTTCCTATGGGAAGTATTACATATTAATACATAGCACAGTTTCATTGATGAAGCCATATTGTTTGAACATATTGTGCACCTACACATTCCCTTTCCACGTAGCCATTGTCTCACTATCCATTGTTTATTTTTGGAGTTTCATGGTTTTCAAAAATCAATCACGAACTATGATACTGTCATGACCCATCCTCGGGGCCTGTGCCGTGACTACCCCATGCCCGCCTTCCATAGGCCAGGGGCTGGCGACTAGAACCAAGGTGTAAATTCCGCTAAAAAGGGAAGGCATTGCCTTTGTAAAGTAAACAAACACCACAGAGCAAGAAAGAAGAAGAAGTAAACACTAATAAAAGCTGTGTACAACAGTAAGTGCGGAAAAGTAAATGGGCCAGAATACAAACCCAAAACTGAAAGTAAAGAACAACTCGAAAGGGAAAACATGAACTGAAAGTAAAGCCGCAACATCGAGCCGCCCACTGGAAGTCCCACCTGAAGGGTGAGTACAGATAGCCTTCACAGCTCCTCAGGTTCAATCGTTCACTCTAAGTACGTCCCGCCCTGTGGTCTACATCCAGGTACCGTCCTACTCCACATTTCTCTACCACGATCAACGATGTCCGTCATCTGCAACCAACACAACTTAGTGCGAGCATAGCCCGTGTAGGGGTGAGTATAAGATAATCAGTAGGGACATCGAGACCCCCGAAGGTCTCCCAGAATCCACAAAGGATAATCCAAAATGGAAAGATTCAATGACGAAGTAACATTTGACACTGCTTAGGTATATGCCCATACATATACCTAAGTCATCAATTCCGGTATGCTCCAACCTCCGAGCCCATGTACAACCCAGTCTACACGGGAAAACACAACCCAATTCACACAGGAAAGAAAAACGTAATCCACACGGGATAGCACAACACAATCCACAAAGGAAAGAAAAACATGATTCATCTCACATAGGTATACTTCTTCGAATGACGATAGAGATGATCATATGTAGCCACTGATTCATCTAATCTGTCAGACCCACAAAGGATCGATAGGTACTAACCCCCGCAAAGACCCACACAGGATCGATAGGTAACTAACCCCCGCAATGACCCACACATGATCGGACCCACACAGGATCTATAGGCGCTGGATCACACAGAACCGTTGAGCATTGACCCACATAGGATCGGACCCACATAGGATCGGACCCACATAGGATCGGTAGCACTGATCCACGTATAATCACTGAGTGTTGTAGTCGTCATTCTCGAATCCACTGAAGATCTCCGTACAGTCGTCGTCGTCGTCATAGTCGCAAATGTAGCCAGCTCTAGGGTTCCCGCACACAACATTCTTGTTCGGGAGGGTCCGCTTCACGATCTATGAGGCTGATACATCAACTGACACAATGTCCGGAGTTGATGTATCCAAAAGATCCGTATCGTCAATAGGAACTCATTGTCACAGACGGCGCGTCAATCGGACGCCCGGTCTGGAAGTTATTGGCTTTTTTGTCCCAGGGGCCCGGTTGGTTTTTAAGTCAAAACCAACCCGACCGTACTCCACATTCATCCAAACCTCGGGCGGATTAAGACAAAATATCTGTCTCACTAAGAGGAATCCAACAAAGTTGATGGCACATCAATCGGATTTCTGGAGATCATGTTATGAGCATTTCCGCTCCGAGGGCCCGGTTGGTTTCGTGTACGAACCAAATGAGACGAACCCAAAGTATTCTGAAACCTTGAGTGCGATATACCGAAACGACCATCTCGATTCAAGGATCACATCACAACTGATGGTGCATCGATCGGAGGCTCGTAGCTCATGTTATGGGCGACCGACCGGAAGAGGTTCGATATTAAGGGGTTTGGGCCCAGTCAGACCCGGACCGATACCCTCAGGGTCGCCCCGAACCGGGTCAACCTGAACTGGGTCCGGGTCCGCCCACTTGGGTGTGGCCCGGCCCGGCCTGGGCGCACTGGCCAGGAGCTCGGCCAAACGGTCGAGCCATTTGATAGGGGGGAACCTGCCCCCTGTCTTTTGAAACCGCGACCCCCATAATGGTGGGCTGCTTGAGCTGGCCACTGGGGGTTTGTAACCCACTGCTTCTCCCATGTCCAGCTGGCTGTTGCCGCCATGGGACCAGCAAGGCCAATCCCCCTTTCTCAGACACAGGCGGCCCGGAATCGTCCACCGGTCTCTTAGCTCTGCAGTGGCCCGGAACCGGTCGCGGCCTTGGTTCGTCCGGCACGGCGCGACGGCGCCGTGCCCCTCCACCGCGGCCCCGCTCCGGCCGCGGTGTCTTTGGGTTTTTCTGGGCCGGCGCGATGGGGCCGTGGCTTGGATCATCTTTCAAATGCATGGCGTGACTGCGCTACACATCTTTTTCGTACGTCCCCACGCGGTGCGACGGCACCACATCACTTCCCTTCGAACCGCAACCACAAATAATAAAAATGGAGGAGGGCCGGCCATGTTTGTGCGGTCCGCCCCCCTCCCATTAAATGATATCAAGTGGTTCCAAAGAACGAGGATAGATGGCGAATAAAAAAACGGAATAAATCACGAAATAAAAATGCATATTACCCCTACCTCGTTGAACAAGTTGGGTGAGGATTCATCTCGGAGATAACCGTCACGGAGGGAGACATCGCGGAAGGAGACGTCGTGGAAGGAGATGTCGCCCTCCAAGGAATCCTGCGTTCTTTGCGTTCTTCGCGTTCTTTGTGTTCTTCAACGAAGAAGATGAAGATCTTCAAGCCTCCCTTAGCTTTTCCCCCAAAGCTCTCAAGCAACAAGCCTCCAACCCAAAATAAAATAAGTACCTCACTTATTTTATTAACACAACTTAAGTTTGAAATTCAAAAGTTGAATTTAATCCACACAATTAATTAACTCAAGATTTCAAATTAAATGAAGTGTTATGGAAGTTTAGGGAAGGTGAAGGGGTAGGGTTCGTGTGGACCCCACCACCCTCATAACCTCCAAATGGATGATGGGTGGTTTCCCCCAACTTCCAGCCAAAGCTTTAAACCACTTAGAGAAAAATAAAATTGATGCTTAATTTTATATTACCTTCCACAAAAATTTAACAACTTCTATCATGTAAACGCAACTTCGGAAAAGGTGTTCCTAAGAAAATACCGGTGCTGCGATTCCATCGGTGCCCTTAGAATTCGATTCCATGCACTGGTTCAAGAGTTAGAAATTCCCGCTCGTTCGTTCACTGAACGTATGAGAGCTAAACTTCAGATAGAAATTCCGGGCACACCGGGCCTTGGAATCAAGTTTCGTCAGAAACTACGTTCTTGTAAAATCCAAAAGAAAATTATGAAAAAAATTTCCATGAAATTTATAGGTATTTACATTACTTCCACCTCAGGCATTTACGTCCCCGAAAAGATACATCGAAAACTAGGGAAACAAAAGTGGGTACTGAGCACTCATATGAGCCTCCCACTCCGAAGTTCTCTCCTGGAGATTTCTGTGCTTCCAACTGATGCACACTAGAGGAATCGACCATCCACGTAGGATCCTCTTTTGTCGATCCTCGATCTCCACTGGGACCTCTGTAAAATTTTCCCCATCAACAATTTCCATCTCCCCATGGTCAATGATATGTGTCGAGTCGTGCACGTATCTCCTCAGCTGAGATACCTGGAAGACGTCGTGCACCCGGTGCAACTGAGGTGGTAGAGCCAGGCGATAAGTCACCTCTCCAATCCTGCAGAGGACCTGGAACGGTTCGATGAAGCATGGAGACAACTTGCCGCCTTGGCCAAATCTCTGTAATCCATGTCGAGGTGAGACCCTCAAGAAGACGTCGTCTCCATCCTAAAACTATAGTGGCCCCCGCCTCCTATCAGCATAAGACTTATGTCGGCTCTGAGCTATCCTCATCCCCTCCTGGATGACCTCGACCTTCTCCATCGTGGCCTGGACCATCTCCGGTCTGACAAGTGCTGACTCCCCAGGGTCTGTCCAGCACAACAGTGATCTGAAAGGTCGGTCGTACAACACCTCGTATGGTTCAATCACGATGGTGGAGTGGTAGCTGTTGTTGTACGCAAACTCCACCAAGGGTAGGTGGTCCTCCAAACTGCGACCAAAGTCGAGGACGCATGCGCAGAGCATGTCTTCGAGAGTCTGAATGGTCCTCTCCGTCTGACCATCCGTCTGAGGGTGAAATGCGGTTCTCAAATGTAGATGCGTCCCGAACGCCTCCTTCAACCCCTTCCAAAGCTGGGAAGTAAAGTGAGCATCTCGATCGGAGACGATAGATGATGGCACAGCATGGAGCCGCACAATCTCCGGAACGTAGAGACGCCCCATGCTCTCCACTGAGCCCTACACTTTGATGGGTATGTAGTGAGCCTACTTGGTGAGTCGGTCGAAAATCACCCAAATGGAGTCGTGACCTCTGGAAGTGTGTGGAAGTCGAGTCACGAAGTCCATATATATGCCTTCCCACTTCCACTCTGGGACCTCCAAGGGCTGCACCAAGCCTTCTGGTACCTGATGCTCTACCTTCACCTGCTGGCAGGTGAGGCATTGTGAAACGAACTCTGCCACAACCTTCTTAATGCCCGGCCACCAGTGTAGTCGTCTGATATCCAGGTACATCTTCGCCACTCCAAGATGTACCGCCAAAGGAAAAGTGTGAAACTCTCTCAGCACCTCCTCCCTTAATGAAACTGGTACCAGGGTACGTCCTCTGAAAAGGACGTCGTGCTCTCCTCCTAAGGAGAAACCATCAGGTGCATGTCCTGAGGATATCTGTGCACGCTGCATCCCATAGTCGGCGTCCCCACGCTGTGCCTCTCTGACCTATTGTAGTAGTGGATGAGTGACTGTGAGTGACTGAAGGGAAGCTGCTCCATCTCTATCCACAAATCATACCGGCAAAGTGGCTAGCTGCTCTGTCGCCTCCCCATGTAGTTGAATTCCCGTCCTCCTACTAAGAGCGTCGGATACCACGTTCCCCTTCCCAGGAGTATAGACTATCTCAAATTCATAGTCCTGGAGGAGCTCAAGCCCTCACCGCTGTCTCTGATTTAGGTCCTTCTGAGAGAAGTTATACCTGATACTCTGATGGTTAGAATAAACTGTAAAGCGCTCACCCATCAGATAGTGTCGCCACATCTTCAGTGCGAAGACCACTGCTTCTAACTCTAGGTCTTGGGTAGTGTAGTTCTTCTCATGCAACCTCAACTAACGTGATCCATAGGCTATCACTTCCTGCTCCTACATCAGGACACATCCGAGTCCGGTCCCTGATGCAACACAGTAGACTATGTACCCTACTCCCTCCTCCGGTAACCTCAAGATAGGTGCTCTGGTCAATTTCTGTCTCAGCTCCTGGAAGCTCTGCTGACATCTGTCTGACCACACAAAGGGTTTCCCCTTCTTCTTCAAGGATGAGAGTAGTGCTGAAACTCTGGAGAAGTCTGGCACAAATCTCCGATAGTATCCAGCTATACCCAAGAAGCTCCGCACCTTAGTCACACTCTTGGGTTGCTCCCAAGCTTGCACTGCCTCGATCTTCGCAGGATCCACCGCAACTCCCACCTCAGAGATGACGTGCCACAAGAAGTGGACCTCGCGTATCCAGATCTGAAACTTATAGATATTACCATAACGCCGGTTCTCTCGGAGTGTGTCTAGTACAACCCGCAAGTGGTAGGCATGCTCCTCCTCAGTGGTCAAGTAAATAAAAATGTCGTCGATGAAGACCATGACAAATCGATCGAGGAATGGATGAATGATCCTGTTCATGAGGGCCATGAACACTGCTGGATCGTTGGTTACACCGAATGGCATAACCAGGAACACATAGTGTCCATACCGACAACTGATGGTCGTCTTCTGCACGTCCTCGTCCCGAACTCTGAGCTGATGATAGCCTGACCTTAGGTCTATCTTTGAGAACCACCGTGCTCCATTGAGCTGATCGAAGAGGTAATCAATCCTCAGTAGTGGATACTTGTTTCTTACTGTCACCTGGTTCAGGCGACGATAGTCGACACAAAGTCGCGAGCTCCCGTCCGCCTTCTTGGTGAAAAAAATCGGGGATGCCTAGGGTGAAACACTAGGTTGGATAAATCCCTTTCCATGAAAGTCCTCCAACTGTACTCGTAGCTCTCGAAGCACAGTGGGGGCCATGTGATACGCTGGAGTCGATATCAGGGTTGTTCAGGGGTACAGGTCAACATAAAAGTCTACCTCTCTGTGAGGAGGTAGCCCTGGGACATCATCGGGGAAAACGTTCACATACTGATCCACCACTGCAGGAAAACAAGGACTCCGAACGTCAACTGCACCTAGGATTAGTCTAGCCAACTGATGAGTGATGGGATGTCCTCTCCTCTGCGAGAGTCCATCCTATGCTGCAAAGGCTCCATTCTCGCCTGTGAAGGTGAACCTACTCTAGTTGGTGCATACACATCACACCTTGCTCCTAATATAGTCGATCTGAGCATGGACTGTAGATAACCAATTCATTCCCAAGATGACGTCGTAAGGCTTCGATGCCACTACAAGAAGATCCCAGCCGAAGCTCTTTCCTCCTAGTGTAAGCTCACGCTGCCAGCAATAGTGCGTAATTTTCGAGTCTGATCCCGTAGGAGTCTCTAGCCGTAAGGATCGAGCCAACGGCTATGTCGGAATCTTCGTGCTCTGAACAAGGGCAGTGGCTATGAAAGAATGAATCACTCCTGTGTCTAAAAAAAACTGCAGCAAGGGTGGAATAGACACAGATAGTACCTCAAATCATCTCGAGTGCACCGTGGTCGTAGGCCTCCGATGCTTGGAGCTGTGCATGTCTCTACCCACCAGCACCATGTGGTCAGGGTGGACCTCCTTGTGGTGGTGCTCATAGGGAATCAAAGCATCGCCCACCACCTGCTGCTCGGCCAGCTCCCCTGCCTCATCTGCCTGCTCCCTGCGGACCACCACGGTCGACCCTCTGCCTCTTCCTGGGTGGTCCCTCAACCGTTTGTTGCTCCTCAGCATGGCGGGTCGGGCAGTCACGAGCCATGTGGCCCTGCCCGCCACATGCGTATCACTGTCTGCCTCTCGAAAGACTGGCTCCGTGCTGAGTGCCCCGCACTTCTGAGCCAGTGTCCTGAGGTCGTCTGCCTGAGGTTCTGGTCTGCCTAGACCCATGAGTCATCCGTCGAATTCATACGGCAGAAAACTCTGCTACATGTCGCCATGCGGTGGGTCTCACCGCTAGTGTAGACTCAGCAAGAAAGATCTCGATCAAAATGGCTCGCTCCAGTACTCCTGCCTGAGTCAGAATGCTGAGGGAGATCAGCGATGCCCTTATCTCTAGCCTCAATCCCTGATCAAAGGTTTGGGCCCATAAGAATGGGTCTCGTACCATGTCTGTCGAGTAGTGCGAGAGATCAGTAAATCTCGCCGTGTACTGGGCGACCGTCAAGATGCTCTGCCGCAGCTATAGAAGCTCCTGGATGCGTACCACACGGAGGGTGGTTGGGACGAACTCCGAGTGGAAGAGGCTCTCAAAGTCCATCCAGAGGAGAGATTCCTCGTCATTCTCCTGGAGCATCAAGCTCCGCCATATGCCTACTGCCGCATGCAGTAGGCTCGCTGCGAGGATCACCATGAGGTCTACGAGTGTCCTCAGTAACCTGAAAACCCGTACCACTACCTCCAGCTAGTTCTCGGCTGCCTGGCGTTCGTCTCCCCGCGGAACCTGGGTGGTCACTAGCACTGAAACTCGTGCAGTGCACTAAGGCGACGTGCATCGTCAGCGGCTGGGGCTGGTAGCATCGGTGGCTCGGTGGGTAGAGGTACCACCGGTGCCTCTACTGTCAAAGGGCCATGTACTGAGGCATCGTCGCTCGGTGGGCTGTCATCACGCAAAACTCTCGGAACCCAAGATGGCTTCCATCGTGGGGAAATCTTGAAAAGAAACAGGTGTTCCACAGTCAAAGAGTATACCTGGTGAGCTGACATAACATAATCACAATGAAAACATGAAACACATATGGAATCAATGATTTCGTGGATTAAGTCGGAAATCAGAAGTCAGGTTCCTAGTGTACGGATACGTCGGTCGCTGCACCAACATTGGACTCCCTGGACTGATAACCACACCCAATACTCTTAACAGTATTATTTCACATTTAAAAAGATCAAAGTCTTGAGTTCTGCGGTAGAACCGAACCCCTCTGATACTAATTTTTCACGACCCGTCCTCGGGGCCCGTGCCGTGACTACCCCAAGCCCACCTTCCATTGGCCAGGGGCTGGCGACTAGAACCAAGGTGTAAATTCCGCTAAAAATGGATGTCATTGCCTTTGTAAAGTAATCAAACACCACAGAGCAAGGAAGCAGAAGAACTAAACACTATGAAATGCTGGGTACAATAGTATGTGCGGAAAAGTAAATGGGCCAGAATACAAAACCAAAATTGAAAGTAAAGTACAACTCGAAATGGGAAACAACAACTGAATGTAAAGCCACAACATAGAGCCGCCCACTGGAAGTACCACCTGAAGGGTGAGTACATATAGCCTCCACATCTCCTCGGGTTCAACCGTTCGCTCTGAGTACGTCCAGCCCGGTGGTCCACCTCCTGGAACTGTCCTGCTCCGCAAGTCTCTACCACGATCAGTGTTGTCCGTCGTCTGCAACCAACACAACGTAGTGTGGGCATAGCCCATGCAGGGGTGAGTATAAGCTACCCAGTAGGGACCCTGAGACCCCCGATGGTCTCCCAGAATCCTCAATGGAAATATTTAATCAAGAAGTAACATCTGACACTGCTTAGGTATATGCCCATACATATACCTAAGTCATCAATTCTAGTATACTCCATCCTCTGAGCCCAAGTACAACCCAGTCCACATGGGAAAACACAACCCAATCCACACAGGAAAGGAAAACGTAATCCACATAGGATAGCACAACATAATCCACAAAGGAAAGCAAAACATGATTCAGCTCACACATGTATACTTCTTCATATGACGATAGAGATGATCAGATGTAGCCACTAATTCATCTAAGTCGTCGGACCCACAAAGGATCGATGGGTAATAACCCTCGCAGAGACCCACACTGGATCGATAGGTAACTAACCCCCTCAAAGACCCACATAGGATCGGACCCACACAGGATCTGTAGGCACTGGATCACACAGAACCACTGAGCACTAAGCCACACAGGATCGGACCCACACAGGATCGGTAGCACTGATCCACGTAGGATCACTGAGTGCTGTAGTCGTCGCCGTCGAATCCAATGGGGATCTCTATACAGTCGTCGTCGTCGTCACAGTCGCAAACGTAGCCAGCTCTAGGGTTCCCGCATACAGCAAGCTCGTTCGGGAGGGTCCGCTCCACGAGTCGAGAGGCTGATACATCAACTAACACAATGTCCGGAGTTGATGTATCCAAAAGTTCCGTATCGTCAACAGGAACTCAGCATCACAGACGGGGCGTCAATCGGACGCCCGGTCTGGAAGTTATTGGCTTTTTCGTCCCAGGGGCCCGGTTGGTTTTTAAGTCAAAACCAACCTGACCGTACTCCATCTACGTCCAAACCTCAGGCGGAGTAATCCAAAAGATCCGTCTCACTAAGAGAAATCCAACAAAGTCGATGACACGTCAATCAGACGTCCGGAGCTCAAGTTATGAGTGTTTCTGCTCCGAGGGCCCGGTTGGTTTCGTGTACGAACCAACTTGGCCAAACCCAAAGTATTCAAAAACCTTGAGTGAAATATACCGGAACGACCATCTCGATCCAAGGATCTCATTGCAATTGACGGTGTGTCGATCGGAGGCATGTAGCTCATGTTATGGGCGACCGACTGGAAGAGGTTCGGTATTGAGGGGTTCGGTCCCGGTCCGACCCGGCCCGATACCCCTAGGGTCGGCCCGAACTGGGTCCCTCCGAACCAGGTCCGGGTCCGGCCCGCTCGGGTGTGGACCGGCCAGGGCGCGGCCCGGCCTGGCAGACCGGCCATGCATCCGGCCCGGCCGAGGCGTGCTGGCCAGGAGCTCGGCCAAACGGCTCAGCCGTTTGAGGGGGTGGGGGCGCTTGTCCCCCTATCTTTTGTAACCGTGGCCCCCATAATGGGGGGCCGCTTGAGCTGGCCGCCGGGGGTTTGTTAACCCTGGATTCTCCCCTATCCGGCCGGCCCGCCCTTGCCGGCCGGCTGTTGCCGCCACGGGACCGGCAAGGCCGGTCCCCCTTGCTCCGACACCGGCCACCCGGAACCGGCCGCCAGTCTCTCAGATGTGACACGACCCTGCTCTGGCCGCGGCCTTGGTTCGTCTGGAGGGGCGCGTCGGCACCGCACCCCTCCGCCACAGCCCCACTCCGGCCACGGTGTCTTCTGGTTTTTCTGGCACGGCGCGACGGCACGACGACTTGGTCCATCTTTCAAATGCACGGGGCGATGGCACCGCGCATCATTGTCGCTCGTCCCCGTGCGGTACGACGGTACCGTGTCACTTCCCTTCGAACCGCAACCACAAATAATAAAAAGGGAGGAGGGTCGGCCGTGTTTGTGTGGTCCGGCCCCCTCCCATTAAATGATATCAAGTGGTTCCAAAGAACGAGGATATGTGATGAAGAAAAACACGGAAGTAATCACGAAATAAAAATGCATAAAACCCCTACCTCGTCGAACAAGTTGGGTGAGGATTCATCGCGGAGATAACCATCACGGAGGGAGTCATTGTGGAACGAGACGTCGCGGAAGGAGACGTCGACCTCCGAGGAATCCGGCGTTCTTCGCGTTCTTCGTGTTCTTTGTCGAAGAAGATGCAGATCTTGAAGCCTCCCTTAGCTTTTCTCCCAAAGCTCTCAAGCAACAAGCCTCCAACCCAAAATAAAATAAGTACCTCACTTATTTTATTAACACAACAATAGTTTGAAATTCAAAAGTTGAATTTAATCCACACAATTAATTAACTCAAGTTGTCAATTTAAATGAAGGGTTATAGAAGGTTAGGGAAGGAGAAGGGGTAGGGTTCATGTGGGCCCCACCACCCTCATAACCTATAAATGGAAGTTGGGTGGTTTCCCCCAACATCCACCCAAATAATTAAACCACTTAGAGATAAATAAAATTGATGCTTAATTTTATTTTACCTTCCACAAAAATTTAACAACTTCTCTCATGTAAACACAACTCCAGAAAAGGTGTTCCTAAGAAAATATCGGCGCTGCGATTCCATCGATGCCATCAGAATTAGATTCCATGCACTGGTTCATGAGTTAGAAATTCCCGCTCGTTCGTTCACTGAACATACCCGAGCTAAAATTCAGATAGAAATTCCGGGCACACTAGGCCTCAGAATCAAGTGCCGTCAGAAACTGCGTTCTTGTAAAATCCCCATGGAAATTAAGAAAAAATCTTCCATGAAAATTACGTGTATTTAAAGATACTATATTAAAACCCCATTAACATTTAAAAATCCTTCCCCTCCCTTATAAAATTTATTCAACCACTTTATATTAATAAAATACATAAATGAAGTGTTACTTGCTTAAAATAGGGGGTGCTACATTTCTAGTTAAATCACTATTGAAGAAATCAATATAATTGAAAATTTAAAATACCATTAATTATCAATGATTAGTTATTTAATATTTCAATGTATCAATTTATACACTATATATTATAAATTTTTTGTATAACATGACAATATGTCTAAATGAAATGATTCTGAGATAAAATCCACTAGCTCACACTTCATTTTTGATGAATATGATTTATCAAATCTTAATATGTTAATAAAACATTAAATTACTTATTAAGTAACTATATTGATATTTGTAATATAAAATATGATAATTCTGGAAAATTATAAGATGGTTCAATTAATAATCATTCATTAATTTCATTAATTTTGGTGTTAATTGTCTTATTCTACAATGTGTGTTTCATCCTGAAAGACCCGGTTCTAGATCATATTACATGGTTGAATCATACCAATAATAATAATAATTGAATAATAAATTTTCCAATAGGAAAATTTTATATTTATAACCATTCATGAAATACAGTTATGATAAATGAAGAATGTTATGATCAGTGAAATGGTTGGGCATACGTATGCATGAGTAACATTTTTGTTTCTAATGATAAATATGGAATGTCGATAAGTAATATTTCCACATTATGAAATGATAATGATTTCGTAAATACAATATTATAAAATAAAATTTATTATCTATGTGTTGTGGTTATTAAAATTGAGTCATGTCACTTCACAAAGGCGGTAGTCCACAAGTACACGAATGATGTCAACATGTTTAAATAACTAATAAGATAAGAAACAATTATATATATATATATATATTCATAATTAATTGATAAAAATATATTTAAATCATAATAATTTCATTTATATAACATTTAATATTTATCTTTATCATTATCACCATCCATGTTACATTTATTTAATGACTAATCAAATCACTTGTCCATGCACTCATCTTCCTTTGACATGGGTGATGTTGTCGTATACTATAAAAAATTGAAATTAAAAAAGGTACTTATGATATAATTACTTTATAGGAATAATTATGTACTAAATATCATTTATATAATTTCTATACATCATCAAACCCATCAATCATAGTTGTTAATTTAGTAACTAATGACATTAATTCATGTGGGGCATTCATTCATATACACGAACAATGTTTTTGTTAACTATTTGATGGAAGTGGAGATGGATGAATTTCACAAACCTGTTTTATCAATATAAAAATATATTTTCGATACAGAGGTTATTATATCATCATGGTTTAGTAAAAATTGATTATGTTGGAGCATGATTAAAACAAAAAATACTTATTGAAAAATGTTACATCTTCTTCAAGAATCATCAGTACTATTTCACCAAAATAAATAATTAGATATAGATATGCCAAATATAAATATTATTGGTTGATAGGATGGATTATTTTAATTTATTTATGTAGGTATTTTTTGAAAAAAATTCAAGATTGTTTGAACAAGCGTGGGGAGGTGCAACATTTTATAAGTGATGTAAGTGGAAAAAATATAAATTTTTGAAAAGGGTCAATAATTTGGATCTTTTTGTCATGATAAAATCATAAAAATTAGGAAAATATAAAAAAAATAGTAATGTGAATTAATTCTAGATAATAGTTTTTTAACCTGTTTTTATGTCATTTCAACCCTTATTTTCTCAGTTTATCCCCTCGTAAATCAGTTTTTACCTTAGAAACTTTAATAAGATTTACTATGTTCAAAATTAATTTTGGTAAAAATGAATGAAGAAAGTATTATATATTTTATTTTGTTCTGATTAAAAATATGGCATATATTTTTATCCAAATCCATCTCACATAAGTGGAAAATTTTCATTTTATAATAATCCCTTAGATGTGACAATAGTGATGATTTTTTTAAAGAGACAATGATTAAGTGCTTATAATGTTTTATATAAAACATTAATATAACAATTAATCCGATTTAAAAAATTGTATTAATAACTATATAATTGAATTACTTTTAGAATATTAAAAACAATAAATTAAATTTAATTGTAAAAGTTAAATAAGTGAAAATAAAATTTCATATTAAATTTAACTATTTTCATTATTCATCGAAAATAAAGTATTTTAAAAGTATAGAAAAAATTCCCCATAAGTTATTCTTGATATTATTTTTTAATGAATAAAATTTAATTTTTCATGTAAAATTTATAAATGTAGTAATAATTATTTATTTATTAATTTTTAATACATGAAAAATCCATCTATAAGAAAAATACAGTTTTTCTGAAAACATGTATTTTTCAATTTATTAATCTTATATTATTACACACTAACTGATAAATAAAAATGTGAGTAGGATATATTTTATCATATATTATTTAATCATATTAATACCCTCTGTTATAATTACTAAGAGATATATTAAATAATAACATTCATATTATATTATTTTTATTAGAAACATAGTATTGCGTATAAAGAAATCAATCAGTGAAAATATTTTTTATGTCTCTCGAAAGTAGACTCATTGTTGCATTTATTGATAGATTGTGAATTGATTGAATTTATTCAAATATATTATAATTTCTTTGGGTGTTATATGTTCTTCTACTCATGGAGTTTCATTTAATATATTTTATTCAATACAATATTCATTTTATAAAATTTAAAGGTGTCAAAAAATTATAGGATGTTGATTTTATGATACTATTTTCTAGACCATTTAGTTAAATATACATCCTTATTCTACATGATTATTATTTTCGATTCTTTTCCACTTGGGTGTACCTCATCATACTATGTTTTGGAATTCTCTCTAACAATCCAATTATACCCTACAATCCTTCGTTCCAAAGTCAGGTGACATCCTTCACCTCTTGTGGTTTGTTTCCCCATGATGGAATCATGATGATGGTATGGTGGTTTATATTTATGTTGACTCCTCATTAGAAGTCATTACATAATCTAGGTCTCACTTAAATATTAAGACGTTGTTCTTGAAACTATTCTCGGTGAAATTTAATTGTGGACGCTGGTTAATTACACTGCTTTTTCAGGGACAATCCAAAGGGTTCATCCTTGATAGAAATCTTTGATTAGAAGAGTAGTCATGTTGAATAATCGGTAGTTTGTCTTGACACAGGAACACAGTAACACCTAATTTTTCCTTTATGAAGGGTCTTCTCATTGGTTAGAAAGCCCATGGAATCCCACATCAAATGTGGGGAATATAATAAAAGAGGTATGCCTCTGTGGTTTTCCTTGGATTCCCATATTTATCCCAGGGAATTCCACAAGTTTAACATCTTAAAGAGATGGATCATACGTATTGTAACACTAGTAAGAGTTAAAATATGGGTACATCCCAAAGAGGGATAACCTTGATGGTTTACCTAATAGACGGATCAGAACACCCAATGAGTGCGGACCCAGGGTTGTGTCTCCCATAAAGGGTAGATATCAATCTATGAAGGTTAGTCTAGAAAAAGGGAGGATCATAAAGGATGATGGTTCTACTCTAAATGAACACTGATGTTTTCCATTGGATGTTATTGAACCCTATGGAGGCCTCTTGCGTACTCAAATTAGACAACATGGATCAAAACCAATGTAGTTCGAAGTGGGTGATTAATCGGGGTCTACATAAAGAAAAAAACCCCAATGACATGTTGTGGCTTATGCATAGTTACCAGCCTGTCAAAATAGGGAAACTCTTGGTTGGATGGTCATGGATTTTTGGTGGGTCTTATTCAAGGATGGCTGCCAGAGGAAATAGAGTGATCTCATTGGGATGTGGAGGGTCTTGTGATAATCAGACTAAATTATGGGTTATATAAAGTAGTGGATGAGACGAATGGGATGGAATTGATGTGAAGATAATAGTGATCAAGCGATTGAACCTTTGGGAGGAATTTATTTATCCCCATGGATGGGAATCAACACCCATGTAGTTCTGTGAGAAATGGTACACCTAATGTGGTGGAATGTGATAATGAGGCACATGGACAAAGACTGCAAGGATGTAGAATCTCTAGGTGGGATCAAAATAATCACAAATAATAATAGCTGGCGGGAGAGACTAGGATATGATATGGGGAATCGGAATGATCCTCAGCGAGGATCACTACGTATCCCCAAGGGAGGGAATCAATGTCCATGTAGTTCATGATGGGGAATTGAATGAGGGTGTACACAATGGATAGTGTCCAAGAGGCATGCTAGGGATTAAGCATGGTTACCACCCCATCCCAAGATGGACACTCTTGGTTAGGGGATAATGGATTGATGGAGGGGTTTATGCTTGGATTTTTGGCCGAGAACTGGTCAGACACAACTATGGGTGGACAACGAATATGTCTCCCAACGATGGTTACATCATAGCTTACCAGTTTTTTGGGGTTGAACCTTAAGAAGGATTTCTACGTATGATATCTATGAGAGAGGGATGAATACCAATGTAGATTTAAATTATACTTTTTAATGTCATCTATGATGAAATAGGAATATAGATTAATGTCTTTCAGGATTCATTTGAACCAACATTAATTGGTTGGGATCGATGAGTGGTGGGCTCGAACCTCTAGGAGGCATCTATCACACCTTTTGTGAAAAGGGAAATGATCAAATTCCAAATAGTTCAAAATAATGGGAATGGGTATTACACACTATTGGTGGACCGTGAGGATTTCATTGTAGATACCCTTACTAAGCTCAAGTGAGCTATACTCAGTGTGAGAATCAAGTGACAGTTAGGGACTTGATGATCTGGTCGTGAGACATGAAAGCACGAGAGGTGATGTGGGGCTTACCTAAACATATTGGGATTACTTGAGGAGGGAACCCTAATGAGGATATCGTGACATGTGAGAATGATATGGTTCCATGTACATATGACACCCTATCAAGGACAGTAGGGGATTATGTGAAGACTACCTAATATGAACATTGAGATGAAGCGAAATATTGTGGAGAAGTCGAATTGGAATGGGGGGGAAACAGAAGGCTCCCAGTCACATCCCTTCTCTGATCATCTCATGAAAAAAACACAAGAATGAAACAAATTTTAACATTTTTTGGTAGGAAGAGGGATTCTTGGTAGTTTAACTTCCTATATCATTGATGGTGATGACTCACTCCTCACACATAATACTTACATAACATGTAAAAACAAAGACTTTGGGAAGGGAAGGCACATGAAATGCCATCAAGTGTTGGGGTGGAGGAGTGTCCCATTGAGGGTCCCACATTAGAGTCACTTTTCGAAGAAGCAATAGTCGTTTTTCTACCTTTGTGATGAAGCAAGAGGTAGGAAAACACAAAAAGAGGAACCATTTGAGAAACAATGATGAAACATCATGGAATCCTAGAGGGCCACACAAGAAAGGATTTTGTGAAGAAAAGGCCACGCCTAGAGTGGGATCATTATGATTTGGTTCATTCTAAAGAGAATGATATTTTCAAAGAAATTTGATTCATGAAGAATGTTAAAGGGAAACTCAGGTAAAGGATGTTCTTCATGAATAATTGTGACCTAGAAGAGGCATATATCCATTATGTAAAAGGAGGGTACTTTGAATATTCTAAATTACTCACAATACATGAGTACCAAAAATGGGATCCTACCTTCGCGATGACCATAGGTAATCATAAAGGGAAAACCAACACAATGTAGACGAAAAATAGACAAAATGGAAAATTGGTTCTCGATGATCAAGTACCTTGGGGGATACATATTTCTCAACATATTGAAGAACATATTTTTCATCCCAAAATGAATTCATGGATGTCGATAAGTAATTTTGTTGATAATTTTGAAGGGGGGAGACTACCTTTTATAAGAAAACATGATCATGACTCTCTTAATTCATGCCTTAAAGTAAATGTTGGTTGAATATCACAGATGTATCCCTTAATATCATGTAGGATTCTATCATAATTCCTTATGGAGGTTGCAAAAGTATATGTCAAAACATAGAGGCTTCAATCATAGTTCTCTATCGGATTGGTGGAGGAGTTCATTCTATTGAATTCACACCATTCGTAGTGGACATGTGCTTTATGATGGAGCTTATCATGGAATGAACATTGGTGATTTTTTATAGTTTAGTGGATCCATTTCAATTCACAGATTTTGGCACCAACAAATTTCCATTGTTAGAAAGGGTGTCAAGATGAAGAAGAGGGATTGATTTTGAGGGTAAAGCACAAGAAACATGTAGAATGTGAAGCTAACTCCAGATGGAAATAAGTTGAGTGTTGGTGGACATCGCTATAAATATTGATACTGTTGAGGGTGCTGTAAATATCAGGTATTCATTTCCTATAAGTCGAGGTAATGAACCATTTGTTTTTCTGCAACTATCTCTATGATCCATTTCATGAGCTCTTGAATCGCAAATCATCAACACCCACATGAACACTATTTGTGAACTAGGTTCCATGGATCAGTGATTCATGAATTCTTATTAAAAAACCACTGCATCATGATTCTTTGTTGTGATGAGAAGTGTATCGAGTCCCTAAAGGCATTGTGATCACGTGCTCAATGAATTGTTCTATCATAAGGATCTCTATGATGTAGCTTTACGAACGAGAATCATGAAGAGTTTAAAAAATTGACAATGTCACCAAACTGAATGGGCAACCAAGATTCTTCTCTTGAGGTACTTGTAGATGCTGCGTACATGGAAGGGATGTCAGAAAATCCCAAAATTAGTGAATACATGTGGACCCATTATAACAACAAGACCATGGTGGAGCTGCTATAAAAAATGGAATAAGAACTTTTATCATTTGTAAGAGAATGCCTCTGTATTGTTTTAGAAAAGTGGATGAAGTTATGATTCATAAAGAATGTATAGACGAACCAGAATAAGGGTTCAGGGGTAGGTCATGCCCAGACTAGTGGTTCAGGTCTACCGACGACCATACATGGAAGGACCACACACATGTTACCACTGACAGAATTTACAACCATGTAAATAAAATTGTAGTTGATGCATGAAATATGTATTTATATCCTCCTCAATACCACACCATTATTTATGCTGTCATAGGGTACCAGAAGAAGGGGTGGACTAATAGTTCAGACCTGTGCTAGGGTGACAACTTCACAGATGACTGGGCCTAGACTTACTGGGTTTGAACATCATGCAATGAGTTTGAGTAAGAGATCATCTAGGTGGGCCTATAAGAATATGGGTGGGATTCTCAATTCCATATCTGTAAGATGAAAAATATAATGTCATATTTTATAAGAAGGTTTTCATCCAAGACTGACAATATCCATTTTCACTATGAGGGGTTCGACATCAGCCTCCATGACCCCCACTAGATCGTAGGGATTCCAATACTAAGGGAAATTTATGAAGAGTTCATTTTTATGATGAAAACCTGGTTTGAATCAAAGTAGATTCCACCAGTGGAAAATGCATAGAGGGGACAAGTGTCGAGTGATGAGAAATAGACAGTGAGGGATTTCAATTTCAAACTATGGTTTAGAAGCCTCCTAAACATCCCAATGAAGAACATTGATAAAGGGGAATAGGTACCAAGAAAGCTACCAGTCTGGTATACCACTAGTCCAATGGGATCATAGCCTAGAAATGAAAATTAATTTGGGCAAATCATGGAAGAAATATTGTGGAAGTTATGGGGTTACACTGTTAAAACCAAGTAGAAACTGCTGGTTAGGCAGGATGGGGTTATCTATGAAATTAATTGTGGCTAGATGTTGTCTCCCATGGATATGATCACTGGCATGCAGTTGAGTACATTCATTATGGTGTACATGCTAGCTTGGGGGATTCATTATAACCTAGGAATCTCGATATTAGGGAAGCTATACAAGGTGTTGTGGAAAATAATTGAGGGAAGGTAGCCATAGTAGGTATGTAGGCGACACAACTACCTGTATGGTTAGATACTAGTGCACATAATGGTTTACGATTATATAAAATGTAACAACCTTGCACTTTATATCCAACATAAACACGATTTATAACATAAACTGTTCAAATGATACAACATGGAAGATCGAAACCTCTCATGTCATTTCAGATTAGGAACCTTACATAACAAATTAAAACAAAAAAACATAACATCATTATTGAAAACATCATTTACATAACCACGAAATTCAATCTCACTTAGCGTTGCATGGGATAACCATAGGAGATACATGTTAAAAGGGTGAGCTATAAAGCCTAGTAAGGGAGTAAACAAAGAATAAAATAAAGAATACAAAACATGTGAGGAAATAGGAATATCAATGGAGAATAAAAAAATCATGAACATAAAGGCACGACATAGAATAATTTTAATTACATGGAAATGTGGAAACAACACTTAATGTGGAATTATCATGAGCTAGGTCTAATTGCACCTGGATAATTAGTAAACCATCATTTCACATGAATTATCATTAGTAAATACTCATTTAAGATAAATTGTCACGAGTAAATACTCATTTTAAATGACGTATAATGATACTAATATTTACCCAATGCATTAAAATGCTATCAGGGCACACCCTTCTTATACATTTCATTTCATGTATAAGTGTGCCACATGGATCATACAATATGAAATAATTCTATGTCATCATCTTTTCAATAATAAAATAATTTGGAATACATAAATGGAACTCTTTAAATTGTATATAAGTGTGAATAAAAATGTATAACCTTGACATAAAAATAGTCATGGTATTCACTACACATTGCATTTGGCTACAAAAACCGCGGTGCAATTTCTAATGCATAATATCGTGAAATAAAAATTAGTAAAAATGTTTATAAGAGAGAAATGGGTGATCATCATATCTACATGAAAGGGAATGTATGGTGATCATATAGATACATGTCCCAACAATTTTAATTGTATTTAAATTAATGATACAAAAGAATGGCTAGAATGTAAATGAGGAGAGAAGAAATTCCTTATGGAATTCCCACATGGAAACAAGTGTACATAGGAGAATTAATTAGAGATAAAGGGGGTATCTCATTATTAAAACATAAATATGAAAGAATTTTTGAGATTCAAAATCATACCCCAAATTTTATAATTGAAAATAAAAGTGCATAACAATATTAAGAAACTTGGATAAAATGAGAATGGAAGGAATCCCTTACTTGGGTGTGTGACCCCAATGGAATGTGAGGTAATTAATAAAGGCTTCTTGGGAGCCTAGGACAACCTGGAAGGAATATAGGGAGAGGAGGGCATAGTTCAGATGAAATCCAAAGGCATTTAGTGAATAGGAAGTGGGATATTTGGTGGGTTTATATAGGAAAGGAGAGGGAATTCTTTATTATTTCGTTTTGCAACACCACACATTGAACTAATCAAACCCCATACCAGACCATGTTTTTTTCCCATGTTTTTCCCCAAAGGGGATCGAAAAATAATATTTTATAAGGAAAATGGCTGAAAATATTAAAATAATAGGGTTGCATATATCGAGGTGAGTTACACCATCAATGAAAACAAATTAAAAAGATATAATTTATTATATTTCATTGAGGGTCCACTAAGGCCGGGTAAAATAAATCAAAAAACATTAAATAAAATTATGTTAATTTTAAATCATATATTGGCTGAACATAATGTTTATAGTATTCCATTACATAACTATAGGGTAATTATGATGTCATAAAACAAAATATATATTTAATAAGTATTTAATTTTTACCAAAAAATATTACTATCTGTGAAAATTATGAAAAAATAACCAATGGATAATTTTGACGTCTAGATTCAAAAAATAATATTAATTTTATCCAAATAATTTTTAAAATTTGGGAATTTTTACTTTTAACATAACAACCATTATTTATTGAAAATTCATGGGTTTGGACAAAAAAAAATTCAAACAGTAATAAAAATTACCATTGTATTCATAAAAATATTACCATCATTTTTAATTAAGAAAAAATTAATATAATAATAATAATATTTTATTGAAATATTAATGAATTCAAAAATACTTTAATTTATCAAAATAGATTCTTTAGTTGAATATTAATTACATATACTATTTGTTAATTAAATACTATTTACAAAGAAACAATAATAAAATTATTGTATATGCATTATTATGTACAAAAATATTGCACTTAATTATAGTGATATGGTCTTGTTACATAACCTGTTATAAAACCTATAGATGATAGAAGGGTAAGGTGTGTGATGGTGAAAGACTCATGGTGTGGCTTGGAAACCATCACTATGGTGGTAGTCTATATCAACTTCCACTTATCTTATAGAGAGTTCCGTTTGAGTTTAACATGATGATTCATGGCTTGGGCTTGGTCAAGAGTGAAGTCCAATGATGCCAACTCATTTCCAAGATCCTAAAATTGGGCTTTGTATGGTGCAAGTCTAATGGATGAGGTCATCAGTTCCTTTGATTGAGTGATTGGATTTGTTAATGCCCTATATTTATACTAATCATTTGATCATTGTTCAATGACTTTATTAGCAGTGGTCCCAATTTCTATCAGTATTTTAAAAATAGAAACTCATAAAACCAAATAAGTGAATATGTTATATAACCATTTTACAAAATATTACATTTAATTTGATCAAGAGGGATTTCAATTATTCAAAGTTTTGGTCGTTACAATCTTCTGCCCCTAACAAATATCTCCTTCAAAATTTACTTTTCCAACACTAAAACTGATGTGGGTAACTCTACTTCATCAAATCCTCTAATTCCCGCATCGCTTCTTCAAACATATGGTTTTTCCACAACAACTAGACTATAGGTACTATATTATTTTCTAAAACATTTTCTCTATGATCTAAAATCATCACTAGTTGGATATCGTAAGAAATATCATCCTCTAAAAGTACTAACCCTGAAAAGAGTACATGTGAATGTTCTGGTACGTACTTCTAAAAGAGGGATTCATGAAAGACATCATGTACTTTGGACATGGTGGTTGAATGTGCTTGTTGATAGGCCACATCCCTAACACGAACTAGATTCTTGAATGGGACAATGTACCATGTACTCATCTTACCATGAATTCCAGGACTAATGACCTTATTACATAGGTATATGCATAGAAATACCATGTCTCCGACATTAATCTCAAGGTCTCGTCAACAGTTATCTTTATAGATCTTCTGTCAACTTTGGGATGCCTTGATATGCTGCTGAATGGTTTTCACCTCCACTATTTCATTTACCATTTCTTGTCCTTGCAGCTTACACGCACCAACCTCATCCCAACACACCATTTTTTTTCACCATTTCCCATAATGGTCTTCATATTGTTCAATTCATATGCTCGACTGTATACTTTTATTTTAAGAGAATTCAGCCAGTGGAAGATGTTGGACTCTCATCCATTGAAGTCCATATAACATGATTTTAACATATCTTCCTGTTTCTGAATAGATTTCTTAGAGTGGCAATCAGTTTCAGGATGATAGGTTGTACTAATGATCAGTTCAGTGCTTAGAGCATGTTGGAGTCTTTTCCATAACATCGAGATGAATCTAGGATCATGATAGGATACAATTTATAGTGGGAATCCATGCATCCTTAAAACTTTTTTGATATAAATCTATGCATTTTGATTCAATGAGATGCCCTCTCAAATCATGATAAAGTTATCTTTCATTTTATGAAGATCCACAACAACCCATAGAGAATTGTTTCCTCTATATTTCCTTGGATGTCAAGTTACAATGTCTATCGTAATGTTTCCTCACTTCAATGTTGATATGGGTAGTGGTTACAACATCCCCTTAGGATTTTTCGTCTCATCCTCAATTGCTCACATACTAGGAACATTGATGTATATTCATCAATATCCCACTTCATTTTTCCCCACCGAATGTTTTCTCAGAGATCTTGATACATCTTTGAGCTCCCCAGGTGAATAGAGATGGTTGAGCTAAACACATCATCCAAAATCTCGTTCATTGTCTATGGATTTTATTGAACACATAATTGTGACCGAAATCTCAAAATTCCATCCTTTCTAACCATGAACTCTGAGGATTTCCCATTTAGGATAGCTTCCACCCATTTCAAAATTTCACATTATTTTTTGAGTATAATTTATTTTCTCTATGAGGGACGGTTGAGAAATCATTTGATAAATGATTGATGATTTCACTCCATTAATGATTCCCATGTACGCCCACTAAAAATTTAAGAATATATGATCCTATTCAATTTTCATCATTGATAAATATCCATGATCCTTACTACCTAGATAATCCACCACCCTGTTTACCTTAAGGGGATGGAAGTGAATTGATCAGTTATAGTCATTGATAAGTTATATCCATCTTTTTTGGTGAAACATAATCTCTTTTTGGATGAATATATATTTGAGGCTCTTGTGATCAGTATATATCTCACCCTTCTCCCCATAGACATAATGACACCATATTTTCAATGTAAAGATAACAACTTCCTTCTCCAAATCATGCATGGGATAATTTTTCTCATGTATTTCCAACTTCCTTGAGGTGTAGGTTATGACTTTATCATTCTGCATCAACATAAAACCCATTCCCTTCTTTGAAGCATCACTAAATACAACAAAAAGTATTCCACTCATGGTTAGTGTGAGCATGGGAATAATGATAAGCCGCCTTTTTAATTCCTTTATGATCTCTTCCCATTCATCACTCCAAAAAAAATTATTCCTTCTGAGTTATCTTGTATTGAGGGATGGACAATCGTTATAAATATCTCAAAAATCAGCGATAATATACATCTATCCCCAAGAAGTTACAGACATCCATTACCGATGTTAGCCTCATCCATCCCTCAATTGACGTTGTCTTGGGGGGATCCATAGATATCTCATTTCTTATGATGATATGACCAAATAATATGAAACCCTTCATCCGGAACACACACTTGTTGTACTTTTCATATAGATTCTCCTTTCATGAGGTCTTTAGTATAGTTCATAAATGCTCATTCTGATCCTACATGGTTTTGGATTATATTAGAATATCATCTATAAAGACTACCATAAATTGGTCATGGTGATCTCTAAAGAATCTATTCATCATGTCCATGGTGATTTCTAGGGTATTAGTGAGTCTGAAAGGCATTACCATGAATTCATAGGGCATGTATCTTGTACCAAATGCAGTCTTGGGGTTATATTCCCTAATCTGACTTACTTGATAATATCTCTGTTGATAATCTACCTTGGAGAAGTATGTTTCTCCATAAATCTAATTGAACATGTTATAAATTCGTGGTAGAGAATACTTTTTCTTTATCATTATTTTGTTAAGATCATGATAATCGATGCAATGGCACATTGACCCATTCTTCTTTTTGATGAAGAGAACTAGAGAACCCCATGATGAAGCAATAGGGTATATAAACACTTTATCTAGATTCTCATTTAGTTGTTCCCTCAGTTCCTTAATCTACACAACAAAAATTCTATACAAAGTGTTGGATATTGGAATCTCCCTAGGTATAAGGTTAATTGAGAATTCAACATCTCTTCTAGGAGGAATATCAGACAATTCCTCTGGAAACACTTTAGCGAATTCCCTCAAAATAGGCATGTATTCATGAATGATTTCATTATTATAATCAATCATCTAAGTCAGATATGCATGATCATAAGATATTAATTTCCATTCTTGATATGATGGTTCCAATGAAAATTCATATTCATCCTTGCAACTGTATAGAACAGGGTGTCTATTCTCCAAAGGGAGAGTGATTTCCCTCTCACGGAAACTAATGTTTTCTCTATATAAGGAAACACAATCCATGTTAATAATTGCATAAAATCCCACCACATGGTGTATTATATGGTTCCTCAGGAAGTTAAATCCACAAATTATGATGAGGGAGGAGTTATATTCATGGTATGTAATGATTGACCTGTTCTCCGTAACAACCAACATATTTAATTCCATGATTTGTGGTGGTGTTGGGATTGTTCTACTAAACATTTGGGATAAAAAAGTATGTGTATTAATAGAATAAAAAATTATGTTTTCTTTTATTAAATTAATAACTAGTGTTCCTATATGCACTTGGTTTTTGGGGTTCATTTTGGTGGTAGTGATGAAAAAATCTCTCCCTTTCTAACATAGAGGTTGTTGTTTACCTCTAAAAACCGTTCTCTTATGGAACTAATTTTCAAGGTGCCCTGGTTTGTTGCAGTTGATGAAATGAAAAAAATGTTGATGGTAAAATATAACATTACCCTCCTTTGTCATAGCCACATTTTATTTTTATCATTAGTTAACGTCTAGGGGTCCTTATCTTCCACACATAATGCCTTTCCTCCTCCCCTTCAGGCAATTTTTGGGGGTGCTTTGTTTTAAACCTTTGGAATGTGGGGTGATATATTTTATTTGCACCGATGGATTTATCATATGGACAACAAGAATTGAAGTCAACCTTATATATATCCTCCCTAGGATACACCAAAGATTCGACGATCTCCATTTCAATCGTGAGGGAACATTGGACAATTTTCTCACAGTTATGGAAGTCACAGATTTCTTGGTCTTTCCTTAGGCTAGGTTTTATCCCAACAAATAATGGGTCAACATTGAATACATTGGTAATGAAAAAGTTATCATGCAATTATTTTAATGTTTTTCTCATACGCTCTGATGGATTCATCAATTTTTTTTTCTAGAATTCATCAAAGGACCTTCCCATCTTATGTAGAAGGGAGCATGGATAATATTTACCAAAAAATATTTTCAGGAAATCCTTCCATTACAACTCTTTGATCTCCTCCTCAGGTGTCATATTATTTATCAATGTACACCATTGATCAGCTTCAACCTTCGTATGATAAGCAACCAGAAGAACCTTCTCTTGATCGTAACATTGATGGATGGATAAGATATTATCAATGGAGTTGACCTATTGTTCTGAAATTGGGGGATCAAATGATCCATTAAATGTTGGAGGACTCTGTCTCATGAACATCTCGATAGTGACTTGTTCATGTTTTGGGGAGGGGGGGTTGAAAATTCATCTTGACCCATGTTTCTTTCCAAACCATTAGTAAAACAAGAGATTATAATGACATATTTCATAATTCCTGCTATCATCAGATTGGGAATCTCATTAGAATAGTCATCACATTGATCATCACATTTTTTGTTAGCCTGAGTCTTAATTTTACCGACCGTTGGATGGAATAAAAGTAAAGTTAGGGGTACCACATAATGGGTAATCCATGTTCAAAACAGATGACTTATAAATAACTTTTTTTATTTAACTTATGAATCTGTAGGTTTATATCTTTGTTATCCATGATCTATATTCTTACATATATTTATTGAGGCATTTTTTAAATTTTGGTAATAATTGTTCATAATAATCTTCTTAATTTACCAAAGAGTATCCCCTGAGTGTGTTGTTACCAAGAGTGCATCAAGGCCAATTGTCTTGTACTAGGAGACCTTCGTTCATGCCCAGAACTCCTTAACAGAGTTTCCACTCCTAGGTACATCTGTGCCAGAGCCGCCATCACCTTCTCGTATCAAAAAATGAATGAATTTTTTGGATAAAACACTTACTCAATACTTAAAAAAATATAGGGATGTTCTTAATATATATATTCTTATCCCTAATGGTTTTAGTAGTGTTATCAAATAATAATACCAAAAATAACTAAACCTATCCTTTGATACCAATTGTAACAATCTGAATCGTTATTACTCCCATAAACACAATTTATTACATATACTATTAACTTGATACAACATGGATGTTCATGAGGGCTAATGTATTTTGGGTTAGGATCATTACAAAAAAAACATAATACATAATACACAAAACACCGTTATTTGAAAACTTCAATTACATAACCACGACATTACCTCATACTTAGCATTTCACGGGATAACCTGAAGAGGTACGTGTGAAAATGGTGAGCTATAAAGCCTTGTAAATGAGTAAATAAGGAATAACATCAAGAATACAATACATGTTAAAAAATAGTAATAGAAAATGGAGTATAAAATAAAATGAACATATAGTCATCATATAACATGATTATAATAACATGGAAATGTGGAAACAACACCGAACATAGAATTAGAATGACCTCAGGCTCATTGAAAATGAAGCATTAGGAAATCATCATTTCAATTGAATTAGCATGAGTAAATCCTCATTTCACTTGATTTATCATGATACTAATCATTACCCAATGAATTGGGGCACTATTAGTGTGCACCCTTATTAAAAATTTCATTTCATACATATATGTGCCACGTGGATCATACAACATGGAATCATTTAACGTCATCATTTATTCCAAGGTAAATAAATTTGGAATAAATAAAAGACACTAATGGAATAATAAGTAAATTTTAATAATGGTGAACACCCTTGACATAAAAATGGGATTGGTATTCACTGCACAATGACTATGATTGGGAAAATTGCGGTGCAATTTTTGTAGCATAACAATGTGACATAAAAATTAATAAAAATGGTTTATGAGAGTGAAAGGGGGGTCTCATCATATATACATTAAATTTAAATTATAGTAATCATATAGATAAATGTCCTATCAATGGTAATGTACTTTAGATTCATGATACAATTAATTTCTATAATTTAAATGAGGGGAGAGAAATTCATTATGGATTTTAGCATGGTAACATGTGTATATGGGAGAAATTAATGAGAGAAAAAGGGGTATCTAATTTTTAAATCATAAAAGGGACAATATAGGGGAGGTTTTAAATAATAATATCAACATTTATAATTGAAAATAAGAAGGATGAACAAAATTATGAAACTTGGATAAAATGAGAAATAAAGGAATCCCTTACTTGGAAGTGTGATCCCAAAGCCTTGGGAGAGGATTGAGAGAGTCTTCATGGGAGCTTGGGGCTCATTGGGAGGATTCTAAAGTGAGGATGGTAGTGGATGGATGAACTCTAATGGCTTTGAGAGAAGATGAAGTGTGTGTTTGGGTTGATTTATATAGGAAATGTAACAACCCGAAATTTTGGATAAATCTTGTTTCCAAATTTTGTGTGATTTTATTTTTTATACTCAACAGAACTATTTCATTTGAAAACAAGAGTATAATTAAAATGAGACCATTAGGTTTAAACTGTTATATGACCTTTGGCCAATATGACCGCTGGAAACTAAATGTTTCGATTATTGTTTCTAAATACAAGTAATCTTGGTTAATTAATATAGAAATAAGATTCGATGGCCTCACCCAGTAGTCTTGGACCGATAGAATCCCATCTAACAGAGATTGGGAAGGAGGTAGCACCACTGGGCTTTTCTCTGGAACAAACCCAAGCCGAACATCATCGTGTGAATCTAGAACGGAATCACCTTCGTGAGAAGTTCAAACTGATAGAAATTACTACTTGTGTGACATTGGTCAAGCCTCCCTCGGATTCTCTCACCACTGCACACCTTACACATAGGTCCTATGCTGGTGTGCTATGGGGCTATGTAAGGAGACAGTAACTGCCTTGTGTAATCCTTTGTTTTAAATAAAAAAATTTATTTCTTCTTATAATGAAGTTTATGAATTTTCAAATGTTTGGATAAATATAGTATGCATATTTTTGATGAATTTGGATAAAAGAAAATTTTAAAAATGTTTATGTAAACCATAAATAATTAAAAATATGTAATGATTTTCGAAAAATGGTCTTCTATAATTATGTTCAGTGTGAAATTTAGAGTCTAATAAGATCAACATAATTTTTGATGAATAATAAAATATGAATAGTTAATTTGTGCTTAGGATTAGTAATGTGACCAAATGTATTAGTAATCTCACTTAAAGAAAGTATGAATATAATCTTGGCACCTTGATTAAGTAATGTGATTCAATAAAATTGTTAAATAACGGTTTCATAAATTATTATTCAAGTATTAGTTTTTTCGGGTGAATAGTTTTTTTAGTTAAAAAATAAATTAAAAATATTTAGAAAATTATTTTTATAAAATGGATTTCATTTTTGAACTCAGAGCATCGATATTATGTTATGGTAATTTTTGGGGAATTTTCTGAAAAAAATGTATTTTTAGTGAATAATGTATTTATTTAAAAAATAAATTAAAAATATTTAGAAAAATATTTTCATAAAATGGAGTTCATTTTTGAAATCAGAGCATTGATATTTGGTTAAGGTGAAATTTTGGGATTTTTCTGAGAAAGTTGAATTTTCGATGAACAGTGAAAATACAGTTTTAGGGTTTCAGTATGTTTAATGACATCATAACTATGTCATAATGATTTCATGAAATATTTTAATGGTTTTAAGACCATAGTTGATGAATTATTGTATGGGGGACCCATTTGTCCAATACCATGGGCAAATTCCATGGGAAAGCCCATGGTTTTCCCAAAACCACCAATGAGGTGTCCCATGGCCATTAATGCTTTTCCCCTCACATTCCCTATAAATACCAAGACAGCCTCTCATCCATTCTACTCCAAACTCTCCCCAAATGAATATCTGGTCTCATTACCTCCCAAGGAGTCCTCCTATGGTGCCCCCAAGCCCTCAATGTCCCAACCTTTGAGTTTTAAGAGTTACGTTTTAAGTTAAGGGGTCCTACCTCTCTCTTTCTTTCAAGAAATCTCTTTTATGTCATTTATTTTATGCTCCATGATCTTATGTTGGAGGATGTTATTTTATATTCCTCTTAATTCCCTTTTCATGTTCATATTATGAGAGACCCCCTCTTCCTCTCATCAATTAGTTTTAAGAATGGTTAAGTGGCGCCGTTAGGTTGCCGAATTTTTAAGGGATTCTTTCACCTTTCTCATTTTTCAAAGTTCTACTTTCATGTCATGTCTTTAAAGATCCATTTTATTATGTTGGGGTATTGTATCTATATCTTTAATATTTATATTTTATGTTCATATGATGAGAGACCCTATTTGATCTCGTCAATTCATTTTTGTTGAAGTTTATGTGACGCCGTTAGGCTGCCGAATTTTTAAGGGATTCATTCACATTTCTCATTTTTCAAAGTTCTACTTTCATGTCATGTTATTCAAGTTCCTTTTTATTATGTTGGGGTATGATCTCTATATCTATCATAGTGATATTTTATTTTCATATGATGAGAGACCCTATTTGATCTCTTCAATTCTTTTTTTGAAGTTTATGTGACACCGTTAGGATGCCGAATTTAATAAGAGAAATCTTATTTTTGTCTTCCTTTCATGTTCGTCATTTCATATAGTATATCTTTCAAATTTCATTACCATGTTTTTAAATACATTATATTCTGTCCCTCTACTATTTTATGGGTCATTTATAAATTTTTGACCCATGTCCCCTCACTTTTCAATTCTTTCTAAAACCCCGAAACATAGTCATTATGCTACAGAATTTCCGTCTCAAAATGTCTCTCTATTTTTCTAAAGTTATTTAATTTTATTAAGTGAATACTCAAAGCTCTCTCTCTTATATATGGTTATTCACATATATACCATGTTTTTATATTTTAAATTCTGGGATTTATATACAAGAGACTCGCTTTCCCTTTCCGTGGGTTTAAGGTGACATAAAGATCATGTCATTAAAGCAGTTTTAAAACGTTATGATTATAAAATGAAACCCTTTTATTTTATGATATATGGGTTGTTTATGAAATGATTGATGATGATATATGTGGATCACATGATAATAAATACATTTCAAGGGTGCGCCCTGATAGCGCTCCAATGCATTGTGTAAAGATTTATTCTCTAGAGATGATAATTTTTAACGAAGCCTTGGTGAATAACCTTGGTAATTTTTAATGACACTATGGGGATGGACCTTGGATAAATGAAATAATTGTCCAAATTAAATGTTGTAGACACATCTTCATGTTATGAAATACGTTATTTTTATTATGATATGCCTCATGATTTATTTCTCATGCCTTGAAGTTCTTTTCATGACTTTATTGATGTATCCCAAGTTCAGATGTTAAATGTTTCCCTTGTTTCCCTTACTGGGACTTCTGCTCACCCTTTCATTTGATGTATGTTCCTAGGTTATGAGTTGTAGCAATGATCCTAGGATGAACATCAGTAGAATCCTTTCAAGTGTTTATGAATAATGTTTTAAATTTTCATGTTTTATGTTCCTGGTTTCCAAGACACTAAACCTTAATGATCCTCGGTTTTGTAAAATGTATTGAAAGTTTATGTGAGAAACAGGAAGGATTCTATAGTTGGTATCAAAGGATGGTTTAGTTATTTTTTTGGAAATTAGGATATGAAAACTTTAGGAATAACCCTATAGAAATGTTTAAATATAAGAAGTCATCCTGGTATTTTGGTGATTATTGAGTAAGGGTTTTCCATGAAAATACATCCCTGTATGGATACGAGCAGGTAGAGGTGGCTCTGGCACAGATGTACATAGGGGTAAAACCCGGAAATACCGCTTTGAGCTGGACTCGAATAGGAACTTTTACATGACAACGGGCCTTGCTGCACTCTTGGTTACGACACTCCCGAGGGATATGCTTTGGTAAATTCATAAGGTTAGTATGAACCATTATTAAAGGAACAACGATAAAATAAAATAAAGATTCACATAAGAATATATGATCATGGATAAATTACTTTGAAACCTAGGGGATCACAATTTAGGGTATATGTTTCTTCTACAATTTATCCTTATATGATTTAAGTTACTTTTCATGATTATTGGATAAGTATTTAAGCCCCTAATTAAACATTCTTTTCTTGGTTAATGGTGGGAAATGGAATAACATGTCCCAACTACCAATGTGATAAGAAATGTGAAGATTGTCGTATTAATATGACAGAGATGATTAGGTCATTGAAAGATTATTACTAATTTGGAAGACATTCACAATTTTAGGGACCCTATATGATCGAGGTAAATAGATTACTAAGGTATTTTCATTCATGATTAAGGTTGACTTATATTTTGAAGAATCGATAAATTTAAGGTGGACATATAGCAATTTAGGTTACTTATAAAAATGATTAACCTATCTTGGGTAAAATATTTATAGGTTAGATAATTTTGTTATAAGATGTTAGGAGTGGTTTATGTTGTTTGAAGATGAACAATGATGTTTATTTTGGAAGACTATGTTATCAAATCCTTCTTGTATTTGGGTTTAAATCTTAGTTTAGTTTATTTTGAAGAATTATAAGAATCGTTATTTATGGAATGGTTTATGATTAACTTTGGGTAGTACAATGGAACATTGAATATTCAAAAGTAGTTTCCATTCCTATGGGATTCATTCTTTTTGAAGAGTTGTTTTAACATACCCTTTAAGTTTTTTGGATAATGTTTAAAGATAGAAGAAATAGATATTTAATATTTTGTGGATTATGTGATTCTCTAGAAGATTATTCTTGTGATTTTGATGAGACCAAGTGTTTTTGATTTCTCATCATTTAGATAAAAGATTAGTTTTGGTAGAGACTTATTAAAGGATGAAACTCTACTTGAAGGTAGGTATATTTCCTTATGTATTTGTTCTATGTCGTAAATTAATTCCTCAAAATTATGAAAAGGAACGTAAAATAAAAACATTGTTGGTTTACGTTTCATACTAGGTAATCAAAGACCGTTTACACACATCATAAATTTTGGATTTTCTCGTGGTTAACTTTCTCTTAATGATGTTTTCTATCACTATCCCTGAAAACTTGACCCTTTGTTTTCTGCTCCATGTCCATGTTTTCCTACATGGAATCCTAGTGTGAGTTATCTCGGGTGACCTTCGTACTTCCTTTTATTTCTATTAAAGAAATAGTTTTACTGGATATTTTTTCGATGTGTGAATTTCAATGAAATTTCGAAACCCAATTTTAAAAATTGCGAGGATGCAATTTCTTAAGGGGGGGAAGATTGTAACAACCTAAAATTTTGAATAAATCTTGTTTCTTAATTTTGTGTGATTTTATTTATTATACTCAACAAAACTATTTCATTTTATAACATGAGTATAATTAAAATGAGACTGTTGGTTTTTGACTTTTATATGACCATTGGTCATTATGACCGCTGGAAACTAAATGTTTCGATTATTGTCTCTAAATACATGTATTCTTGGTTAATTAATATAGAAAGAAGATTCGATGGACTCACCCAGTAGTCTTGGACCAATCAAAGCCTATCTAACAGAACTTGGGAAGGAGTTAGCACCATTGGGCTTTGCTCTGGACCAAAACCAAGCCGAACTTCATCGTGTGAAACTAGAACAGAATTTCCCTCACGAGAAGTTCAAACTGATAGAAATTACTACTCCTGCGATGTTGGCCGAGCCTCCCTCGGATTCTCTCTCCTTAGCACACCATACACTTCGGTCCTATGCTAATGAGATAAGGGGATATGTAATGAGACTATAACTACCTTGTGTAATCCTTTATTTTAAATAAAAATTTTGATTTTTTCTTATGATTAAGTTTATGAATTTTCAAATGTTCGGATAAATATAGTATGCATATTTTTTATGAATTTTAGAGAAAAGATATTTTAAAAATGTTTATGTAAACCTTAAATAATTAAAAATGTGAAATGATTTTCAAAAAATGGTCTTCTACAATTATGTTCAGTACGAAATTTATAGTCTAATAAGATCAACTTAATTTTTGATGAATAGTAAATTATGAAAAGTGATTTTATTCTTAGGATTAGTAATGTGACAAAATGGATTAGTAATCTCACTTAAAGAAAGTATTAATATAATCTAGCCACCTTGATTAAGTAATGTGATTCAATAAATTGGTTAAATAACGGGTTCATAAATTATTATTCAAGTATTAGTTTTTTCAGGTGAATAGTGTTTTTTAATAAAAAATTAATTTAAAAATATTTAGAAAATTATTTTTATAAAATGGATTTCATTTTTGTACTCAGAGCGTCGATATTATGTTATGGTAATTTTTGGGGATTTTTCTGAAAAAAAATGATTTTTTGGTGAATAGTGTATTTATTTAAAAAATAAATTAAAATTATTTAGAAAATCGTTTTTTTAAAATGGATTTCATTTTTGAAATCAGAGCATTGATATTTGGATAAAGTGAAATTTTGGATTTTTCTGAGAGTTGAATTTTCAATGAATAGTGAAAATACAGTTTTAGGGTTTCGGTATGTTTAGTGACATCATAACTATGTCATGATAATGTCATTAGAAATTTTAAGGGTTGGCAGAGCAAAGGTGATTAAATATTGTATGGGGAGACCCATGTGGCCAATACCATGGGCAAATACCATGGGCAAGCCCATGGTTTTTCCAAAACCACCAATGAGGTGTCCATTGGCCATTAATGCCGTGTCCCCTCACTTTCCCTATAAATACCAGGCCATCCTCTCAATCATTCGACTCCCAACTCTCCCCCAATGAATCTCTGGTCTCATTACCTCCTAAGGAGTCCTCCCAAGGTGACCCCAAGCCATCAAGGTCACAACCTTTGTGTTTTAAGTGTTACGTTTTAAGGTAAGGGATCCTACCTCTCTCTTTCTTTCAAGAAATCTCTTTTATGTCATTTCTTTTATCTCCATGATCGTATATTGGAGGATGTTCTTTTATATTCCTCTTATGTCCCTTTTCATGTTCATATGATGAGATACCCCCTCTTTCTCTCATCAATTTATTTTATTAATGTTTAAGTGGCATTGTTAGGCTGCCAAATGTTTAAGGGATTCTTTCACCGTTCTCATTTTTCAAAGTTCTACTTTCATGTCATGTCTTTCAAGTTTTTTTTATTATGTTGGGGTATGATCTCTATATTTATCATATTGATCTTTTATGTTTATATAATGAGAGACCCTATTTTATCTCGTCAATTCATTTTTTTTGAAGTTTATGTGACACCATTAGGCTGCCGAATTTTTATGGTATTCGGTCACCTTTCTCATTTTTCAAAGTTCTACTTTCAGGTCAAGTCAATGAAGTTCCTTTTTATTATATTGGGGTATGATATATATATCTATCATACTGATATTTTATGTTCATATGATGAGATACTCTATTTGATCTCTTCAATTCTTTTTTTTGAAGTTTAAGTGACGTCGTTAGGCTGCCGAATTTAATAAGAGAAATTTGATTGTTGTCTTCCTTTCATTTTCGTCATTTCATATGGTATATCTTCCAAATTTCATTACCATGTTCTTAAATCCTTTATATTCTGTCCCTCTACTATTTTATGGGTTATTTATAAATTTTTGACCCATGTCCCCTCTCTTTTCAATGTTTTCTAAAACCCCTAAACATAGCTGTTATGCTGCAGAATTTCCGTCTCAAAATGTTTCTCTCTTATTATAAAGTGATTTAATTTTATTAAGTGAGTAATCAAAGCACTCTCTCTTCTATAGGGGTATTCAAATATATACCAGGTTTTTCTATTTTAAATTCTGGGATTTACATACATGAGACCCGCTTTCCCTTTCCGTGGGTTTAAAGTGACATACAGATCATGTCTTTAAAGAAGTTTGAAAATGTTATGATTATGAAGTGAAACCCATTTATATTATTCTATATGGGTTTTTTATGGAATGATTTATGATGATATATTTCAATCACATGATAATAAAGGTATATCAAGGGTGCACCCGGATAGTTCTCTAATGCATTGGGTAAAGTCTTAATCTCTAGAGATTACTATTTTAACGGCGCCTTTGTGAATAATCTTGGTAATTTTTAATGACACCATGGGGATGGACCTTGGTGAAATTAAATGATTGTCAATATTAAATGTTTTAGCCACATCTTCATGTTATGAAATACGTTATTTTTATTATGATATGCCTCGTGATTTCTTTCTCATGCCTTAAAGTTCTTTTCATGACTTTATTGATGTTTCTCAAGTTCACATGTTATATGTTTCCCTTGTTTCCCTTACTGGGCCTTCTTCTCACCCTTTCTTTTGATGTATGTCCCCAGGTAATGAGATGTAGTAATGAGCCTAGGATGAACATGAGAAGAAGCCTTTAAAGTGCTAAAGAAGAATGTTTTACGTTTTCATGTTTTATGTTCCTGGTTTCCAAGACACTAAACCTTAATGATCCTCAGTTTTGTAAAATGTAATGAATGTTTATGTGATAAAAAGGCGAAATGCTATAGGAAAGTTGAGGAAATTCTTTATTATTATGGTTTGGGACACCACATATTTAACTATTCAAAACCACAAACCAACCCACAGTTTTGGCCTATGGATATTTCTAAAGGGGAGTGGAAAACAATATTTTGTAAGGGCAATGGCCGAACATCTTAAAATAATTGGGTTTTTTTATGTGGAGGTGAGTTAGACCCTCAAGGAAATAAATTTAAAAAGCTACAATGTTTTATAATTCTGGGAGGGTCCACCATGTTTTTTTTAAATAAATCAAACTAACCTAAAATAACATTATTTTAATTGTAATACATATATTTTCAAATATTAATTTTTATATTATTTTATTACATAACAGCAGGGTCATTATGATTTCATAAAACACATTATATATTTAAAAAATATTTTATTTAACAAAAAAAATAGATTGTATCAGAAATTTATGGAAAATTGACTGTTGGAAAATTTTGACAGCAATATTTCAAAAATAATTTTAATATAATCCAAACAATTTTCAAAATATGTGAATTTTCACTTTTAAAATAAAAAACGACATTTATAAAAAATTCATGGGTTTTGACAAAAATAACAATCAAACCATAATAAAAATTACAATTGTATTCATATAAATTATACAATCATTTATACACAATAAAAAAGTAATTTAATAATAATAAAATCTTTGTAAAATTTTATATAGTTTAAAAATCCAATAATTTATCAAAAATGATTCCTTAGTTCAATATTAACTAAAAATACTATTTTTTCATTAAAAACTATTTACAATGTAACAATAATAAAATTAATGTATATTATTTGTTAAATAAAAAAATAAAACACATAATCACAGTGCTAAGTACTTGTTACATAAACACTTATAACAACCGCATAAGATCGATGGGTAATGTGTGTGATGGTGACATACTCTTGGGGTGGCTCAGATAACATCGTTCGGGTGGAAATAGCTATCAACTTCTACTTCTTTTGTAGGCAGTTCTATTTGAACATAACATGTTGAATCTTAGCTTGGGCATGATCAACTAAAAAGGCGCATGATGCCACCTCATTTATGAACTCTAACAAATGGGGTTCATATGAGGCTAGTCTACATGACGTGGCCATTGCATCCTTTGTCTGAGTAAATTGAATTTGTTAAAACCCTATATTTACACTAACCATGTGATCACTGTTCAATGGCTATATTAGCAATGGTCACAATTCATAATGGTATTTTAAGAATCCAAAATCATAAAACCAATGAAGGTCATATATAATATAACAATTTTACATAATAAGAAATTTAATTATTTCAAAATGAATTTCAATTATTTAAAGTTCAGGTCGTTAAATGAAACTCATTTCCCTCCTGGATTAGACTTATGACCATTGATTCTAAATTCAGTGGGACATTTCCCAACCATGATTACTTTTCTAGAGGTGATGATCAGAGTCCATAGGGGAAAAAATAAAATTTCCATCCATTCCCACTACCATGAAGAGTATTTAATGATGAGCATCATGGAAATGAGGGGCATTGATCATGACTCTCAGCCTTCTGAGGTTGAGTTTAGGTGGAAGGGGTAGACCATGAGTAGATATGCAATTCATACACCCATGTACCATTTTGGAAGGTAGTTTGAGAGAATGCGTTGGTTTACTCCCTAAGATCACTTGTGAGTTCTCTAGGAGGAACACACTTGTGTGATGGGGAATGTGTGGCTCAAGTTCACATGAGATGATCGGTAAATTTGAAATGATCTGCCTTCACCAATATTCATCTACATGATTATTTAGGACTATGTGAAGAGCTAGGAGGCATTCTTCCTGGGGGAAATGATGATGAAATGGAAAATCTATGCTGGTTATGGAGTGCCCCAAAAACACAATTGTAAGGTTAGGGAAAGAGGAAAGACATGTTGCAGTGCAGTAGTAGAAAGGATAGAAATTCCATGGGTACTCCAGGAAGATGTGAATGGTTAATGTAGTCAATAAAACAGCTCCATTTGGGTAATGACATGAGGGGGTGGGGCAGCCTAGAGGGTTTTGTATGATATCAACATTGACACATGGGAAGCGGCTACACCATGAAGATATTCCTAATGATGATGTTTATCCCATTAAAGGAATACCTGGGAGGTCGATAGGAAATTCCTTAGTCCCTTTGAGATGCGGTACCAGCATAACCATCTTGTAATGGATCTATGAGATATTGGAAATTCATTGACCGTCATTCTGGTGGCATGGGAAGAGGGGGAACAATAATTCATAATGTTAGAGGACATCGTGCTTTCTCAAGGAACCTCACATCCAAGGAAATATCGCGGGATATTACTTCTCAATCAAACAGACCCTCCGTAACTATACAAATCAGATCTGAAGGAGAACTTCCAATTACCCAATGAATCAGTGGGGTCCACCTGGGGGGAAGAGGGAGATGGTGGATCCCTTTGGAGGAATGTGAAGTTATGGCCTTAGAGAAAGAAGAGTCTCTGAATATTATCAGGTTAAATCTTGATCATTACAACATGGAACTTATATAGATCATCATGGGATTCTTAATGGATATTATTCGTATGCAATAGAGACTCATAGTCAAGGCCCCTTACTACATAATAAAAATCATATATTCAGGTAATGTATCTGAGATGATGGTAATTGAAAAACCCACTATAGTGAAAACGCTAGTGGTGGCCATTCTAGAATCTTCTCAGTTCGAAACCCTATATGGGGGGCCATGTCACAGGATTCCAACAAAATCCAACCAAGTGTGGGATCATCTGTTGGACTTATGTACGTCATCACCCTCACGTAATCAAATCAATTTTTTGTCAATATTGGCCAACTAATATTGTGCATTTATTTCTGAAATTTTAGTCCAAGGATGTGTTCCATGATTAGGAAATGGAGGGGGATCCTATAGCTCCATTAACATAGAGAAAATTTATTTTTGTGTAATAGGACACCCATTATGAGCCTACCATGGTTATCACGACTGTGGGTAGGTAATTAAATAATTAAAAATAATATATTATTGAGATGAAATATATCAATGAAGAATAATATCATGATATGGAACCCATAATATCTAACAGGACTCCAGAGGTAGAACCTACTAATGAACTTATGGAGTAATTCCTAGAATATTAACATGTTTACCTAGAAGAGTTGGAGTAGACATATTCCAGTTAATATGATAGTTATATTTTCCATTTTTTTTCAGGGAAATTGATATTACATTTCATTGATGACACTCATCGATTATATTGGATAACACAAATGGGAAAAATTCTCTCCCAATTGTGTGACCAAAGCACCAGAGGGGTGGATGCATGAAAACATCACTTGCTCTTTTAATATTAAAAGGTAGTGGAAATACGAGAGTACAATTTTGGCCATGGTTTTTGATATAAATAGATGATGTATACCAGAACCAAGAATCATAGTGAGGATGAACTAGAGATCAAACACCTTGAAACGTTATTGAACAATCATTGTTCTATCATCTCCAACCCATCACAATTCAAATAACGATTACAGACCCACTTGGAATAATCTGAAATGAATATGAGGTGAGTATCTCATTAAGTGGTTGACATACAGGACAAGTCGAATCACATGTCGATTAGGGATGTTGAAAATTTTCCCACATCCAATGATTATCTGAGGGATCTCAGGAAATAAGATATAATCCTAGATTCGACCAGTAATGGGTGGTAGAGACGAGACCGTCTATCGAGGGGGCCAATCCATAGGGGTTGTACTCATTCAAACTCACAAACACTTTTCATGCATTATTATTTAGTATGTGTTCATGGAAAACATTATTGATGATTTGACTATTTCACCTCAATCATATATGTGAAACAACTAACAGTCAATCACTTATTCTAATCTGGATCATGTGTTACGTGAGAAATAAGGGAAGACTATATAATATCTCTACTTAGATATCATAGATCCATTCAATCATCGGACACATGGTATCTGAATGGCCACCAAAAATTAAATAGATGACAGGGTTATGGTGTGAGAATGGGGTTCCCAATACAACAAAATTTCTACTTCACAGCATCATTAGTGAACGAGTAGGATAACATGAGGGGAATTGGAATCAATCCAAAAATGGACATGATATGTGTGAATCACAACAACAAAAATTCAGAACACAACGAGGGTGAAAAAATGATGTTGTATAATTATTGACCATGATCATAACATCGTATCCATGTTGAGTTAACCTGAAATGGGGAAAATATGCAAGGGCTAACCACCCACCATATTTGAAAACTGTGGTCAAACTTGATGTGTCATCTGATGGCCTATATAAAGATAACATAGAATGGTAGGTGGTCACTAAGGATAAGAATATATATTGTTAGGGTGTTACTTTATACCATAGAAGAAATGAGGATCCAAAATATAAGGTACACAAAGTTAGGTGCTGGAATGTTGTGTTGTTAGAATGAAGTCCGAAATTATTTAAATTAAACCACCCTGAGAAAAGTACAATGGGTGCGTGTATCGATCTGAAATGAGATGAAATATAATTCATGGAAAATATTTTTAATCATTGATACATATCATGTTGACTCAAAGATTATTTTCATATAGTTTGTACCATAGTTAGAGTAATAGTGCCTCTTATGTTAACAATCATTGTGTTGGACCCGTTAGCTATATGTCTGGGCATTCCAATGTATCCCATAAGTGTGGGTACCATGCCACATGTAGTTCTTGAAATTTGATGCAGTTTCACATTATGTAGTAATGATATGAAATTTAAAACCTATTTTAGTGTCATTAATACAATACATGATCATTCTAGAAGGGAAATATGTGGCACGACTCACAACATGACATAAATGAGGAAAGAGGAGTCAACACCACACCACAAACTTTAAATATGTGAACTGAGGCAAAGAAAGGTTGAAATAGTGATTTTACCATTTCATGGATGATATTAGGGCTGAGAGCTATAGATATCTATTGGTATAATTCTATGGAATGAATATCGAAATACTTTTTATGAATATGGCATGGAAGAAGGCCAATACCAAGAGGGTGATATTTACATAGGAGAGAAACATCGAAGTTGAGTCACATTTTAATGTCATGAAATCATTGATAGTACAAATCATAGTTTAAGGTCATGTATCTTAGACCATAAAGTTCCTAGTTTAATGACATGTATTTGGGACATTCCCATGAATTTTCTCATCATATGATAAATATGGAGGATTGTAAATATTTTAAGGGAGGTATACAGGGTGATTAGTGTAATCCCAGCCCGAACCACACCACATATTTTCCCGAGAACCGTGGCCAAAATGAGGTGAAAGGGTTCATGATGATGTTGCTGGAGCTGACAACAAAGGTGTATGAGTGTCACTACATATCCCATGAGGAAAGGAATCAATCCAGACATAGTTAATAAGTGTGTCCCAAAAGGCGGTTAGTTCCAAATGAGGAAATTTCATCCAAAAATAAAACATCACATTGCGGGGTGGTTCATCATCGTATAGCTCGGATGAAAAAAAATATTTTTTCCTACCTTTTTCAATGAAAAAAGAGTTTAATGTTTATGGTCAAACAACTCTTAACAAATGTGTAAAATTATAATATTGAAAAAATGCACCATAGAGCCACAATGAAACCTTATGTGAATGAGGATAGAAGAGGTCCACACAACATCACATGTTTCCATGTGAACACAAAAGAATTAACATCGTGTGATATGGAGGAAAAGGTGCCGACATAATTTATAATTTTATTGCTAGGACAATGGAGAATAGTAATATTTAGAAATGGGATATGCATTTCATAGAGAAACAACCCTAAGGTGAATGAGGACACAAGTAGTACACACCACACCAAACATCATCAATAGGAGACTTAGTCCAAGGGGCTAGAAAAGGTCAAGGGACATAGGGATGGACCAAAGTAAAAATGTTTTGGTGTTACTACATATCCCAACAGAATAGAAATCAATCCATACAATGTTGTTAAAGGTTGCATGATTTTTAACATCTTGAGGTAAGAAAAAATGGGTCCTAAATCATAGAATAACATTTGTGATGCCATAGTTGTAAAAACGGCGTGAATGTGGGTAGGTGGAGTCCATAACTCACTACACACCTCTAAGAAGGGACTCGGGCACAGGGGACATAAAGTTCAAGGAACATTATACTGGAAGCGAGGTGGAATTCCGTAGTGTTCATATGTATCACATTGGATATGGGAATCAATCTATTCATAGTTCTTGATACACCATATAGTTTAACATCTTGTTGTAAGGATGAAAAATATAGAAATGGGGCATGTAGTTTGATGTCATGGATGATGAAAATGATGGGATGTTTTTTTCTGGTAGCCCAGATGGATCATGTAGTTTAATGTCATGTAATAAGGATGGAGGATATATTAACTTATGGTCATATATCTTAGACCATAGGTGTATTCACCATTTTTAGTTTATCGTCATGTAGGATGACAATACATACACATGAAATGTATTTCATGAGGAGATTATCATTGGTTGGAAGAGTGATACCCCCACCTTTTATGGTAACTAGATAGTATGCATAGTTGGGGAAAACCTGGGGGAAAATATGTGGTCCCTCCCATTTGGCCTCCAGCATTGGTGTCTTCAAATCGGGATTCATTTACATCCCCAGATCCAATACAATGTCCCCTCTATGGAAGGAGTATAAGTTAAAATTCATATTCAATGATCAAGATATCTTGTTCTTGTGTCACTCCAGGTTTTTCATGGCTCAAATCCTATATTCATCATGAGCTACCTATTCAGCATGATGGAGTTCTTCTACTTTTTCTTACATTTTTTGATCATAGATGGATATGAAGAGTGGTGTTCATTAAAAATATATAGTAAATACTACATCTATTTCATATACCAAGGATTATTGGGTCACCGGGGTGGAATTTCATTTTCTCTTCTAGTAAACCCAAACAATGTTATGAAACATGGTTGGATAGATTTTATTTTTTGTCCAACCATCATTTTTATAATAAAAGAAATGTTATTGTTTAATGTATCAATATTCCCATTTTACGTTCCCATGACACGGGGATGTATGGTTTTACCAATTATTATACATGGCATAAAATTTCATCAGCTCATCTACCTAGACATTGGTGCCGTTATTTGTGAGGATAGCATGAGGAAATCCAAACCAGTGGATGATGTTGGAGAAAACAAATAAAATGATGCAATGGGCCCTAACATCCTTTATCGGTATTTCTTATACCCACATAGGAATGAATTATGTGGTGGCCAGGATGAACCCACATTAGTGATCTATTACTATTGGATATCATCCAATGAAATTGAGATACAGACTAAAAAGGGATAAGAGTACATGGTATTATGGAGAATCACCGGTGGATGATGCAAAAAATCAATATGGATCTGAATGTATGTCACCGATTTTATAACTCTATATAGACATGGACCATGGTTGGGAAGATTTATACTAGTATTTGGATTTAATGGGAGAGCTTCGACCCCTCCGGTTGGGAACCACTAGAACAGGTATGAACATATTAAATGACCAAGGGTATCTTAATTCCATGAATGAAATGGATGATAACTCTATCAGTACCACATCGGGAGAGGATATTCTCATGAATGGGGCCAATTTGGAGGGTCAATTGAATTTTATGCCGATGAATTCACTCACACCTGGCTCTTCCAGTTTGGAGATTTTCATGTTGTAGGTTCTCAATAATGGGATTCGTCAATGTAGTTGTATTTACTACTACAAAAGGGGGGGCCTATAGGTCCAAATGTGAATGTTCCAATGGTAGGATGCCTTACCTATTGGATATTATCTTATTATAGAGTGAAAAGAGTGATGAACCTTCAATGATAGAGATGAATGACTAGATAATCTTAGTCAGGCTCTTCTAGATAAGTGACATGGATGGCCCAAGTAATGGATCAACCATTCTATAACCTTGGGACATATGTATCCTTTGGTTGGTATGGTAATTCATCCATTAGTTAGAGTGCGCACTTCAATAGGGGTTCAAGATATATCTTCCAAACGACATATTCGCCATTGATTTTCCTGATGACTAACTCAGAGTCTGACTTCAAATGAAGGTGAGGGACATCAATCTTGTTGGACAAATCAAGACCTGCGTTGTAGGCCTAATACTCCACCTCATTATTAGTGTATACATCTAAATAAAATAATGAGAATATAATGATAGACAATGTATGTGTGATGAAGACTATACCCAAGCCTTCACTATTAAGTCGGTGATCATTGAGCCTTCTGCTTTTCAGACTTTGGGATGCTCCATAAAATTGCATCTAGAAACATGACATGACTTGATCTAAAATTTGGATGGGCTCATATAAAATTTCATTATATAGAAATTACTCTTAAGGGGATGTATGGGTGGTAAGTAAGTCTTCTAGTGCTTGAACACTGACACCGTTCTAGAGAACAAACCATTTGTCGATCTAATGAATGATTACTTCCGACTGAGAGAGATATCTTGTAACATGGGGAAATTCAGAATATAAATTAGTGGTTCCACACATGAAAACATCTATATTTTATGGTTCTATGGATAATGTTGAAGCTTCTTCACATCCAATACCAGTGTAAGGAAGCTCTTCATTATAGATGAATATCTGGCCTCTTCATCAAGGAGTTTGCGATTGAGATAGTATAAACTATTGAATATCCTTTATTTTATATTATAGGAAATAAGGGTGTCGATGGAAAATTCAAAGGTGGTCACATAAAGTCTTATAAGATTTACAGAGACTAGTGGATTTGGAATCGGAGGTTTTAGGATGTACTATTTGATCTCATCAAAAGTGGTCTGACACACTTTATCCCACTAGTAGAGGGAAATTTTTTGATGATTCACGAAAATGGCTTACACTTTTACGATAGATATTAATTGAATCATTGTATGAAGGCTATGAGTCCTTGAATACCAAGTAGCCCATAAATATTTATAGGAGGTGGCATCTAACTGATATCTTTGATCTTATCTGTGTTTATCTCAATGCCTCTACATCATAAAAAATTCCAAGAAACATTCCATAGGTAACACCCAAGACACACTTCATGGAATTCATATATAGATTTGTGTTGATGATTAATCCAAAAAAATCCCATGATTTCTAATAAGATCCTCACATTTGTGGGATTTAACCACCATTTCTTATATGTAGTATTAAAAGGACATCCTAAGGATTGGTTTGAATATGCGGTGAAACGAATGATGGTAGGTTGATTATTTGTTCTTCATGACAAAATGATTTACTAGGTAATATAAAGTATATTCTATCACTCTGAAGGTGCTAGAAACATCTTCCCCAAGGACCATTTATATCTGGTTGTATCTAAAATACCCATCCATGAAAGAGAGAGACTTGTATCAGATAGTGGACTCAATCAATAATTCTCTCATGGGATGAACAAAATCATCCATTTGATTGTGATGGTTGAAATACTAGAAGTCAGTGTAGACTATGATCTGTCAGTTCTCCTTCTTTATGGAACCATTGATGGCTAACCATCTATAGTACTGGACTTCATTGATTACGATATCTTCAATGAGGTTATTAAAATTGTCCATGACCATAACAGTGCGTGAGGGGTGCATTTTATTGTGATGCTATTTGAACCTATGATGAATTATTGGGAGACCAAGGAGGTTGATGATGACCTGAAGATCATTCACTATCATCTCATTAAATATCCATGAAAATATATCATGATGGTTTATCATGAAAACCACATAATATTGTGGCTCTTCTACTCACACATCAAGATTGATCAATGTTGGTCTTGGATATCACTGTGTACTACGGTTCACTTGTACAAACTCATCAAAAAAGGTGGAACCCCCCCCATAAAATGTTGGAAGTAATATTATATATCCTCTCTATCATCCATGATGAGATAATAATTCGCAGCAGGTAACTCTTATGAATGGGATTATTGTACTGGAACAGAGGTGTTGACTTGACCTGCCATGGGATCGGAATACGAAGACTCATCACTGCAGAAACCATGGAGACAATAGTTGCCAATCTGATTCCATCATGTATAATAATAAATGTTCCTCACTTGATAATATCATATTAATAGGGTTTTTTTGTCTTGAGTCTAAAAATCCAAACACAACAAAATAAGAAATTATGGGTTACTGTTGTTTACTTTGGGACATAATCCTAGTACCTGGTAGGTGTAACATGCTCTAGAATCACTCAACACAACTTCATGTCAGAGTAAGAAGTGATTATAAAGAATTATTAATACCTGGGAACATGCTTTCCTCAAGTCCTAGAGATGAAAAAAACAATGTATTATGGATGGGTTAATGGCTTCAAACCTAGGGATTTTTATGATGAAGGCATTATCCACCTCATTCAATGGATCATCCACAACAACAGTTTCCAAAACCCCATTCGTATGTACAATCATTCCCTTTCTCTAGTAATATTAGGATTATAGGTAGGGGCATCAAAAGTGGTAAAGGGTGATTTTTCACACTAGAGTATGCCTACTCAACCATTAATCCAGAACATGAGGCACTATGGATATGAAGAAATAACTCCCTCGTGTAGGAGGATCCAAGTTCTACCAATCTATGTTTTGTAGGCTGTGTCCTGTTATACAATCATAAACATAGTGCTTCTGACCGGACCACCAAATTGGGTGTTCAAAAATATTTTTTCAATAGGGGTCCACTCCATCCTATCATAACACTATATTTTCTATTCAAATAAATCAAAATATGCTTCAAATAGTCCCACATTTCATGGAATCATGTTGGGATGATATTTTTTCTTGAAGATAAATATTTAAAAATGGTGCAGACTTCATGAACATTAAATTAGCTAGTGATGTATCTCGGGTGGTTGTGCCCCTGTTTGAGAGAACATTAATCTTCTCCATATAATGAAATGATGGCCTGACTTTCATCATGCCTGACTTCATCTCCATATATGGATTCGGCGGCTACTACCTTTGTCTCAATGTAGTGGGGGTTCACTACTGTAATATGGGTTTTCCCCACACTTATATACCAACGGTTTCATGAAACTGTTGGTAAAGGATGGTGTAGGGGAGCATTTACAAATAGTTCCTTAGAACTGTTGGTATAGGTGTGTTTGTGGGAGCTTTTACCAATGATTCTAATGAACTGTTGGTATAGATGTGGTTTAGGGGAGTTTTACAAACGGTTCAATGAGAACTATTGGTATAGGTGTGGTTGAGGGGAGTTTTTACAAACGGTTCTAAGGAACCATTGGTATAGGTTTGGCCAGAAAATATATGCCACTAGTTTTTAAAAACCGTAGGTAAAACATTCCCCCAAATTAATAGCGCCCCGTCGTCTCCCCCATTCGCGATACAGAAACCTAAACGGAAGCAGTTTGGAGATTTGGAGCTCCTTTAGCTTCGTCTTCCCCCATCCCATCCAAGGTGCTGAATCTCCTGCCAAATATTATCATACCCATCCTAAATTAGGTATTTTCTTAACAGGTACATTATTTTTATTGAAATTTATCTAATATTTCAGTTTTTAGTTTTGATTTTTATGTGTATATGTTTTTGTGTCTGTTTTGATTTAACATATATGTGATTATCTTGTATCATCATTAAGATGTGTCCAATGGTTCTTTGATCATTGTTTTGTGGAGAATGAATGGTTTAAGACCAGCATTAGAAGTAGCTTCCAGTGAGACCATTTTTGTATAAGGTAAAACAAGATTATGATCTACAAGGGGGTGATTTAGTTGGTAGAGACCAAAAATAGTTTGTTTTTTATGTTCAAGTACCATAAATATAGTGTTCTAATAATGTGTTCATAAGTAAAGACGTAGGTAAGATTTCCAGTTCTATTTCATGAAGTTGAATATGTGGCGCTATAGTGGTTTTGGATTGTGTCAGGAACTCTTAGTGTATTTTAAACCCTCATTTGTTCCATATTCATTTAAATTGATTTAATATCATTTTTTTCACACACACCATTATATCCTCTCAAACTATATTTAGAGTGTATTTTCATTCTTATGGTGTAAAATATTTTATTAATTGTCCATAATAGCTTCTTTTATGTGTTCTAGGGGTTTAGACTGATGACAAGGTGGCATGATTATTGTGGGGGTATTTTTTCATATAAATATACCTATACTATGTCCTCAAATGAATCAACTATTTATATTCCATACAAGTTTTTATCAAATGATTCTGAAGGAGGGTTGTGTAATTATATGGGGATAGAAAAAATGTAGTTTTTGTTATTTAGTTGGAATTTTAGGTGGGATGTTGATGTGTCGACCACCTAGTTTATGTGATTGTTCATACTTTTATAGAATAGATTAAACCTATTATGTCGGAGGATACCAAGGTTGTTAGTGTTTTTGTTTTTTTTATGAGGAGTTTGTGATGACACCCCCTTGACTTGATGTTGAGATTGAGATAGACCAAAATCCTGGTGATTATCTAATTTCAATAGATCTTAGTCTGTCGTATCCAATATTGACACACAAAATTATTTTTAAAAATCAAATTTTATTGAATTGTAATTTATAATATGTCACATCCTCAATTATTAAAAAATAATTTCATAAACAATATTTTCATTTCAACTATAAATATAATGATAAAGGAGACATTACATGGATGGAAAATCATATTCATGAGATATATGAAGAAAATTATAGTGTTTATCAACCCAAAAGTCGTGGAAAAAATAATAAAAACCATATATACTCATAAACTCAATCTTAGGAATGATTCTTTATATGACCCACTAGTAATGTTATTTTTAGAGATATCAATCCATAGAAAGCAACAAAATGTCATGTAACAGATAAATTTTTCCTAATATTTGTTATAGAGAACTTCTTCATCTCTATTAACTAATTAAGATTCATTTAGTCCAAAAAAATCCAATAAATATCATCTTACATCTATGAAAATATAATTTTATCACCTTATAGACACGTGCCTTGTATGATATTTATATTTCCCTAAAACATTTCATAATACATTTTAAATACTCAGAGGGACCATTCCACTATATGAGACTACGAAGATTCCAATCCATCCTCATAAGTATTTCCTCATCAAAGTCTAGGTGTACAATTTCCACACCTATCTCTACCCTTGTTGACAGCACGCCCACCCCACTCCCAGACACCCGCCCACCACCCCCCGGACAACCCCATCCCCCCAGATGCCCCCACCCCATGGAAAGCCCCCCCCCCCCCACCCACTTGACACCCCCGAACCCACTGGACAGCACTGCCACCCATGTGGATAGCCCGACCACCCCCTGTGGACAGCCCGCCCACCCCCTCTGGACAGCCCGCCCACCCCCCTTGACACTCTAGTCCCCCTAGATAGCCCTGCCACCCCATGGGAAGCCCACTGACCCCCCCCCTCTGGACACCCCATACCGCCAGGACAGCCCCACCCACCCCCTAGACACCCCGCTCACCTCCTTGGACAGCCCAACCACACCCCTGGACTCCCCCTTCCCCCTTGGACAGCCCACCCACCACCTGGACTCCCCCTACCGCATTGGACAGCCTGACCACCCCCGCGGACAGCCCACCCACTTGGACACCCCGACCCCTCTAGACATCCCCCACCCCCTGGACACCTACGACCCCCCAGATGGCCCCACCACCCCCCAAGATACCCCACACCCCCCTTGACACCCTGCACCACCCTTGGACAGTCCCACCACTCCCCTGATCCTCATCCTAGTACTCATCCTGATCTCCTTGAAGAAGTAAAAGTATAAAACTCATGTACACCCAAAAAGACCCTTAAGGATTATATATTCCTTGATCCACTTCCAATATCTTACTGGGAAATCCTTGAATATAGGCATTAGAAATTCTGTATATTATTTTCTTAAATACACAGTATTTTTTTTGTATTTCTTAATATGATTTTCATATAGAGTAATGTGTCAGTGATTCTTTTATATAAACTAAACAATTGTCATTTACCTAAATATTTTTTTGATTAAACTTAAATATTATTGAATTTCATTGAAATGACTTATTGCAATTTTTTTACAAAATGGATAAAAGTTGGATGTACAAAACTGATCAGATTTCAACCGATTTTCAAAATAATTTGAACAGATTTCTAGATTTTTCATTTGACAAGGCTTCAGATAGTGGTCTCATACACTGCACATGTTTTAATTATGTTGGAAGACCTTGGTTGAGTCATGAAATAGTTAGCTATCATATAACCTAATATGGTTTCCAAAAAAACTATTATGTGTGGTATCAAAATGGAGAGAAAATGGAATCTCAAATTGTTGACGATCCAAATGATAGGACTGAATTGGATAGTTTGATATATGATCACTTTCCAGTTATTTGGCATCATGAGAAGAAAAGGATGTACAGAAAACAAGATTTTGATACAAGCACACATGATGCGTCCAATGAAAATGATGATGTTGATAGGGTGAAGAAATTGAATGATGTTGCGACGACTCTAGTATATTTGCAATGTGGTAAAATGAAAAAGTTAGAATTTTTAATCTGATTGTTTCATGGGAAAACTATATATGGGATTTCAAATACTGCAATTGATTACATTATTACCTTCTTGAAGGACTACTTCCATATGATGCAGATATTCCCTCAAACCACTATATGTCATTGAAGTTAGTTGATTAACATGGATTCTCAAAAAAAAATCATGCTTTCCTGAATGATTGCAGCTTATTTTGGGGGGAAACTGCTGAAATAAATGATTTTATAAAATGTGGAACATTTCTATGGAAGCCAAAAGATGATAGGACACCATCTCGTGTTCCAAAAAAAGTAATGTGGCACTTTCCATTGATCCATATATTAGAGAAACATTTCATGTCTGATGAAATATCCGTAAAAATGTGATGGCATGAAACTGAGAGAAAAAAGAATAATGAAGTGTTGGTTCACCCTGCAGATGGATTCTCATGTCGTAGATTTGATGCTCTATATCCTAAATTTTTAGCTGACGTGCGAAATGTGAGACTAGGTCTTTCATGTGACGATTTTAATCCATTTGGGCAGATGCTTACTTGGCACAGAACATGACCAGATTTCATATATATTTATAACCTTCCCCCTTGGTTGTGTATGAAAAGTCCATACACTTTCTTGAGTAAACTAATATTTGGCCCTTCTAATCCCAACAATGATATAAATATATAAATTCATCCTTTAATAAAATAGTTGAAACATATTTGGGATGTGGGTGTGCCCAAAAACAATGCATGTTTGAAAGACATATTTCAAATGAGTGCTGCACTAATGTGGACGATCAATGATTTTCCTGCTTATGTAACGATGTCTGGATGGAGGAAAAAATGAAAATTGTCATGTCCTATTTTTATGAAGAATACTCGATCGAGAATACTTAAATATCATCGTAGCTTAAGTTTAAGGGGACATCGATGATTCTCGCCAATGAACCATCCATATAGAAATAATCGTCGAAGATTTGACAATACCATGGAGAATGATGATCCACCTCAGCGTATGTCTTGAACTGATGTGCTTAATGAATTGAATGATTTCACTTATTCATTTGGGAAGGGTGTAATGAAATCTAGAAAGAAGAAAAATGTTTCCAATGATACCTGTTACAATTAGAATAAGAAGTGTATATTCTTTGAGTTGTCGTATTTTTCAACCAACTTGTTACGTCATTGCTTAGATGTAATGAATATTGAAATGAATTTATGTGAAATGTTGCTTTATATTATTATAAATGTCAAGGGTAAGACAAAAGAAGATTTACCATCTCTACGTGACTTGATAGATTAGGGGATCAGACCAGAATTGCATCATGTCTGTATCAGTGAAAATAAATGGAATGTTCCTTGTGTTTCTTATGTGATGACACCTGCAAAAAAATCAATTTCTGGAAATGCTAGAGAATATTAATGTTCTTGATGGATATTTATGAAATATATCAAAACAGGTCAACAGAAAAGAGTTGAAGCTGAAATATTTGAAGACTCATGATTATCACGTCCTTTTGCATGAGTTGATTCCCATATCAATACGTCTTCTCTTGTCCAATAATGTTAGAGTCTTAGTTATTCAGTTGTTCTATTTGTTTAGAGATCATTGTGCTATGTGGTTGTCCAAATCCTTCTTGAAAAAACTATTGGTAGAGACACCATTAATTTTGTGTGAGTTAGAGAAAATATTCCCTCTATCATTTTTTACATGCATGTTGCATCTGATTGTCCATCTTCCGACCGAAATACTTCATGGAGGACCCGTTGCTTTCTGTTGGATGCATCCAACTGAAAGAAGAATGTGCACATTGAAATCATATGTTCAGAATAAGAATTATCCTGAAGGTTCTTTTGTGAACGGTTACTTGGCTAAAAATGTATGGATTTCTGCTCAATGTATTTGTCTGATTTTACAATGAGAATAAACAGACAAATGAGAAATGTAGAAGAACAGTTTGGGAAAATTGAACCATGTTTTCCTTCACTTCCTCAGATAGGAGGAATTCTGGGATCATATACATTGACGACAATAATCCTTGAAGATCGGGTGATGACACATCGCACAATGTTGTTCAATTGTGATTTGTTCGATGAGTATATCAAGTAAGTAAATTGTATATGTATATCTTATCTTATCTCTTGTAATTTTAAATATTTGTTTAACAATTATTATTTTATCTACAGGGAACATAATGAATTGATATATTGAAAGCATCGTTCTTTATCTTTGAGAAGGAAAAAGGCTTTGCATAGAAAAGGGTATTCATCTTGGTTGAAATTGAAGGTAAAAATATTTTGATAATAACTAAATAAAAAAAAATTAATTAAGTTTACTATTTCTTTATCTTTATGGTATCGAGTTTTCCTGCACACTCTATTTCTGAGGAAATAAGAGATTTGGATTTTGGTCCTAATACCATGGTTCGTGCTTGTAAATCACTTGTGATCAATGGATACAAATTTATTATAACTGAATGAGCAAGAAACATGATAACAAAGGATAATGGTGTTATGCTAGCTACCACAACAGACTTTTATTCCAGATCATCAGATACTAGAACTCGTTCTGAAAATGTTTCTTATTATGGAGTCGTGGAGAAAATAATAATTTTTCATTATTACTGGCATGGTCGAGTCACAATGATGAAATGTCAATGGTTTGATTCAATGACGGGGCAAGACACCTTTATTGATGATTGTGGATTTCGAGTTATTGACCTGACTCGCACTCTTGCCACTGATGAACCATATGTATTGGAATCAATGGTTTAAAAAAAATTATGTCAAAGATCATCGTCATCCTAAATTCGGTGTAATTATTGAAATAAATCCCAGACATGTTTTTGATGATGGTGATGATGAAGATGACACTATCTCTACTACAATTGGATGAAATCAGTTTATTACCTATGATGACTCCAATATCTCAATTGTTAGGGTTGATTGTGAACCCAATGTTTTGGTGGGAAATATATAGAATCATACAGTCATGTTCCCACCTACATGTTTCGCCAATATCATTCAGAGTGTGTATCCTTGTACTTACCTTCAAACCACCATAATTCTTCTGTTTCTTTATGTCTTTTTACCAGAATGGTTTTTCTATATTTTGTTTTTTGGGTTACACATTAGCTATCTGTTTCTAATTACTTCCATATTTGTTTTCATTACAGGAAATGACACCCATTGAAGAGCGGTGGCAGAAAAAGATGACAGAAAATAATCGTCGCATGGTACAGATGGGTGTTCCTCCACTCATCCCTATTGGTAGTATTTTATTTCAAATATAAATACTTCAATAACTTCTAATATCATGTTTTTAGTTTTGTGTTAAACTATTTTTCAGGATCCACCCCCTAGATGAGAGATAACCGATGAGGAGCCTAATATTTCTCCCCGTAGATAGGCTGGTCATAGGAGGGGGGTGGTGTCAGAGATGGATGATCATCTACTGGTCCCAGTACTGAGGCCGGTTGTACGGGGGCTCGTGGGGAGAGAGTTAGACAATCCACTACCATAGACATATCTTCTATGCCCCATTTTGATCCTAATGTGTATTCAAGGACACACGGGATATTTAGACCCCCGATGTTTACAGTACCAGTTGGCCAGACATCTATGCCATCATCTTTTGCTTTTGGTTCTTTATCTCCGAGCTATTATATTCCACCTTCTTCAACTCCTGCTGCGACACAGTATGTGGCTATTGAGCATACACTGAGGGACACTCCACCTGTACAGGATATTCCTTCAGCTTCTGCACATCCAGTGACACCCATTGATCCAACTACCATAGGTATGTTTATATAACTCTATAAAATTATTAGAACAAAATTTATTTTTATTATAACATGTACTGGTATTATTTTTCTTTTATAATAGATTCATCTATAGATAGGAGGAGAGGGAGGGGGAGTACTATCTTGCGTGCAGTATGGAACTTCCAGACACAGTTTATGGATGAATACAATGTTGATGGACAAATGATTGAGAAATCTGGGCAGGAATGTCGGGGTTTTTTGGCGACACTATCCAAATTCTCCGACATCATTCCGGTCAGCCCTCTCTCTTGGAGACATCTGCCACACGAATTAAAGGATAATGCGTGGGCACAAATATGGTTAAAAAATATATTGGATTTAATTTAGTAATTTTTTGTATTTATAGGAACTAATATATTAGGTTTCAGCTTCAGTTTAACTTCCCTGATGGTGAAGGTGAACGACCAGCACATTTAAAAGAGCTAGGAGAGCATTGGAGAGGTTATAAGCATGATTTGTATGTTTGATGGTGTGTTATAGTGGGCACAGAGTTAGAGACATTACATATCATGGATGACTGCCCGATAGAGAAATATTGCCAAATGATTACCCTTTGGGCGACTACAAAATTTAAGGTATTAATCTCATTTGAGGTATTTAAATGAGATTTTTCATATTTTTCATTAATATAATGTTATTTATTATTAAACATTATTTTGGAATCTTTTGAAAAAAAAAACATTGATTCAATGCAATACCTCCACACTTTGGGGTGCACAACTATGTCAGATCATGAGAGGCAGCTGGTACGATATAGTTGTTTATAATTTTTTTAGGACTTTCCCTTCTTATTATTTCCTACATAAAATATTTTATTTATTCAATATTGAATATATGATTATACATGCACTTTATACTGTTTCAATTTCATTATAGAAGCAGAAATTGAATATTGAAGGACATATCCCTCGAGAAAAAATGTTTTGCTCAAGTAGAAGAAAAAATGATGGAACTGCGGTAAATGAACCAACCCAAGAAAATATTGTAAGTTTAAATTTTTTTATTTCAATGATTAATATTGATTTTGAAATTTAATAATATATTAATATTTTTAATAGGATTTTTTAGAGGCTCTTGATGACCAGGAGCCTGACAATTTTGGGCTACCAGATCATTTATATCAGGTTTTGGGAGATGAGCAATCTGGTTGAGTATGTTGCTGACCTGGTAAGAATATTGCCTCAATGAGGTATTGGTCCTCTCCTAGAATCCATTCTAGTACCAACGTGTTAGAATAGGTCAAGGAGCATGCAAGATAGTCTAATAAAAGGGTCACAGATTTGGATGTACAAGTTCAAACGAGGGATGAAGAATTTATGAAACTAATGAAAGCATTATCTTCATCACTTCCACCAGAGGCCAACGCGGCTTGTCAGACATTTATGCCACTAATGGGTGCATTATCCAATGCCCCAGGCTGCAGATCTAGTGGCGGTCAAGATGATGATGCTCCTGGTGATGATGAGGATGCCAAAGAGAAAGAGGGAGAGTATGAGGATGAGGATGAGGGCGAGGATGGGGCTGAGGGTGAGGATGGGACCGAGGGCGAGGATGGGGCTGAGGGTGAGTATGGGGCCGACGGTGAGCATGGGGATGATGATGAGGATGACGACAAGGATAGAGATGGCGTGAGGATGAGGCCGATGATGACCGTGGTGATGGTGATGGTGATTAGGGGCAGATTGATCCATTACATTTTTGAATTCTGTATAACTATTTATTGTTGAACTGGGTTTTCCACTCTGGGGTTTTCCTCTTCATCATAGGGACGTTGTTATCAGATCTGTTTTTTTGCACTTGATTCTTATTTTATGATTAGTCTACTACCTAGACCATTAGTATTCTTTGGTACTGTGATACACATTTTTCTATTTTTTATTACATATCATTCATAGATAGCCATGTATTTCTTGTTTATGCATGTGGAAAATGATATGGAAAATGTGCTCTGATGTAGGAGGCATTTTTAGTGGAATTGGTATGATATTATCTCTAATGAAATTACAATTCCATGGTTATTTTATTCACACCATAACCTATTTTAGTGAGGTAATGAGATATATATTGGGAGTGGTACCCAAAAGCCAACAATAGAGGATAAGAACATATACCACTCAATAATGAAGGCACATTTAGTGGATATTTTTTAAATAATAATAATTATTTTCATGAATCCTATAATTATAAGAAAGTAAGGTTTCTAAACTATGTTTGAAGGATGATTGAAAGGTGATAAATGAACTCAAACTATCTGAGAATTTTTTTATTCATTTAAAGAGGTCCATGACTACATTAAATACATGATCAATCCTTTTTGATGTGTACGAGTCAACCCCGCCTCAATCTGAGGCACGGTGTGGCCAGTACCACTCAAAATGTCTCTCTTTTATTTTAAATGTATACACTTTTAAGTAAAAACAACCAGTATATGGAAAACCAACAAAACACATTTGGATTCTATTGAAACTTTAGGAAAATGATCCATGGGTCAAATGTGATGTGTACGAGTCAACCCTACCTCAATCTGAGGGCCCGTGTGGCTGGTACCACTAAAAGTGTCTTTCTTTTGTTTAAAATGGATGTGCTTTTATGTATAAAAAACGACATACAGAAAACTGAATAAACGCATTAGGATTGTGTTGATACTTTAGAAAAACTATCCATGGGACATTTTTGACGTGTACGAGTCATCCCTGCCTCAATCTGAGGCGTGGTGTGGCTGGTACCACTCAAAGTGTTTCACTTTTCTTTCAAATGGACAATAGTTTAAGTTAAAACAAAAACTGACATACGGGAAATAGAAAAAATGCATTAGGATTCTGTTTATTCTTTAAAAGATTTATCCATGGGTCATTTTGGACATGTACGAGTATACCCCGCCTCAATCTGAGGCACGGTGTGGCCAGTACCACTCAAAGTGTCTCACTTTTATTTGAAATGGACTGGTTTTTAAGTGAAAACAACAACTGGTATACGGAAAACTGACCAAACGCATTCATATTATGTTGAAACTTAAGGAAAACGATCCATGAGTCATATGTGAAGTGTAAGAGACAACCCCGCCTCAATCCGAGAGCCGGTGTGGCCGGGTACCAGTCAATGTGTCTTTCTTTTGTTTAAAATGGATGCGTTTTTAAGTAAAAAAATGACATACGGAAAACAAACCAAGCACATTTTAATTGTCTTTATACTTTAGAAAAATGATCCATGGGTAATTTTTAATCTGTACGAGTCAACACCGCCTCAATCTGAGGCGCGGTGTGGCCGAAACCACTAAAAGTGTCGTACTTTTCTTTGAAATAGACAAAAGTTTATGTTAAAACAACTACTGACATATGTAAAACAGACAAAACACATTCTAATTCTATTGATACATTAGGACATGTATCCATGGGTCATTTGTGATGTTTACGAGTCAACTTTGCCTCAATCTGGGGAACAGTGTGGCCGGTACCACTCAAAGTGTCTCACTTTTATTTGAATTGGACATGATTTTAAGTGAAAACAACTACTGGCATATGGAAAACCGAAAAAACATATTAGTATTCTATTGAAACATTAGTAAAATGATCCATTAGTCATATGTGACGTTTAAAAGTCAACCGCGACTCAATCCGAGGGCTGGTGTGGCCGGTACCACTCAAAGTGTCTTTCTTTTGTTTAAAATGGATGCACTTTTAAGTAAAAAAGACTTAATGAAAGCCAATAAAATGCATTAGTGTTGTGTTGATACTTTTGAAAAATTATCCACGGGTCATTTGTGACGTGGACGATTCAACCTCGCCTCAATTCGAGGCACGGTGTGGCCGGAACCACTCAAAGTGTATCACTTTTCATTGAAATGGACAATAGTTTAAGTTAAAACAACAACTGACATACGGAAAATGGACCAAACACATTCGGACTCTGTTTATAAATTAGTACATGTATCCGTGGGTCATTTTTGACATGTACGAGTCAACCACGCCTCAATCCGATGCGCGGTGTGACCGACACCACTCAAATTGTCTCACTTTTATTTGAAATGGATGAGATTTTAAGTGAAAACCACAACTGGCATTCGGAAAACTGAACAAACGCATTCAGATTCTATTGAAACTTTAGAAAACGATCCATGGTTCATATGTGACATGTACGAGTAAACCCCGCCTCAATCTGAGGGCCGGTGTGGCTAGTACCACTCAAAGTGTCGTTCTTTTGTTAAAAATGGATGCGTTTTTAAGTAAAAAAATGACATACAGAAAACTGACCAAACGCATTCTAATTGTGTTGATACTTTATAAAAACTATCCATGGATCATTTCTGATGCATAGGAGACAACCTCGCCTCAATCTGAGGTGCGGTGTGGCCCGAACCACTCAAAGTGTCTCACTTTTCGTTGAAATGGACATGATTTTAAGTAAAAACAACAACTGGCATACTAAAAACGGACCAAAAAAATTCAGATTCTGTTGATACATTAGGAAATTGATCCATGGGTCATATGTGATGTGTAAGATTAAACCTCACCTCAATCCGGGGGCCGGTGTCTCCAGTATCACTCAAAGTGTCTTTCTTTTGTTTAAAATTCATGTTCTTTTATGTAAAAAAACAACATACATAAAAACCAACCAAACGCATTCGGACTATGTTGATACTTTATAAAAACTGTCCATCAGTAATTTTTTACGTGTATGAGTCATCCTATCCTCAATACGAGGTGTGGTGTTGCCGACACCACTCAAAGTGTCTCACTTTTCATGGAAATGGATAATAGTTTAATTTAAAACAACAACTGACATACGGAAAACTGATCAAACGCATTCGGATTCTGTTGATAATTTAGGACGTGTATCCATGTGTCATTTGTGACGTGTATGAGTCAACCCTGCATTAATCTGAGGCATGGTGTGGCTGGTACCACTCAAAGTGTCTTTCTATTGATTAAAATGGATACATTTTAAGTGAAAACAACTAGCATACGGAAATCAACTAAACAAATTCGGATTGTGTTGATACTTTGGGAAAATATTCCACGGGTCATTGTTGACATGTACGAGTGAACCACGCCTCAATTAGAGGTGCGGTGTGGCCGAAACCACTCAATGTGTCTCTCTTTTGTTTAAAATGGACATCCTTTTAAGTTAAATCAATAACTGACATACGGAAAACCGACCAAATTCATTTGGATTCTATTAAAACATTAGAAAAAATATCCATTAGTCATTTTTGATGTGTACGAGTTAACCATGCCTCAATCCGAGACCTGGTGTGGCTGACACCACTCAAATTGTCTAACATTTCTTTGAAATGGACAATAGTTTAAGTAAAAACAAAAATTGACATACGGAAAATGAACCAAACACATTTGGATTATGTTAATACTTTAGGACAAGGATCTACATGTCATTTTTGACGTGTATGAGTCATCCCCACCTCAATTCGAGGCATGGCGTGTCCTGTACCACTCAAATTGTATTTCTTTTGTTTAAAATGGATACGCTTTTATGTAAAAACAACAGGAATACAAGAAACTAACCAAACACATTCAGATTGTGTTGATACATCAGGAAAATGATCCATGGGTCATTTGGGACGTGTATGAGTCAACTCCGCCTCAATCCGAGGAGCGGTGTGGATGGCACCACTCAAAGTCTCTCTTTTTTTCAAAAGTACATCATTTTAAGTGAATATAACTGAAATTTACACTCATTAATGATAGTCGCAAAATCTTTTTCATGAGTAGGGTAGTTTCACTCATGATGTCATAAGTGAAGAGACTCTTAAGAAAATAATTTTCACCATATATTATAAACAATACAAGTTCAATGCAAAATTCATCACAAATCATTACATACCCAAATCTAGGATCACAAAAAATGGGATTTGATCCAATTTCAAGCTCATATTCAACTCTAATAGGTATTTCTAAAACTATTCTACCTATTAGAATTTGATGGGGAGGTGGGGGGATGTGATGTTTGGGAGGTTTTGCATTGGTGAGGTGAATTACTACTGGATGATTGTTTTCATATGATGATTGAAATAGGGAATTGTAGTACATGACAAGGTTTGAAGAGTTTGATGTCTTTATGTGTTATTTTGGGCTATTTTAGGTGTTTTTTATACTGTTTGATGTCTATATGTGGTTTTTTTTTGATATTTTTTATGCAAGTTTATAGTGGAGGGGCTACTGGAGGGCTGTTGGGCAGTGTTTTTTATGCAGGTGTATAGTAGAGGGGGGATGCTATGCAGTGGAGGGCTGATGTGCAGCAGTTCTGGAAAAACTCAATACCAACGGTTTTTAAACCGTTGGTATAAGAGTTCTAGAATTTTGGATAAAACAATACCAAAGGTTTAGAACCGTTGGCATAGGAGTTCTGAAAAAACACAATACCAACGGTTTTCAACCATTGGTATAATAATTCTAAAAAAATACTATACTAACGGTTCTAAACCATTGGTAAACATTGAGATAAATTTAAAAAAACAATACATACCAACTGTTTCTGAAAACCGTTGGTAAAATTGTTATACAAACATATACCAACGGTTCTCTTGAAACCGTTGGAATATTAATAAATACAGTGGGATATACCAATGGTTTAGATCAAACCGTTGGTATAAGGATTTCATCACGGCTTACTAGCCAATAGTTTGGAAAACTGTTGGTATAACCTTCTCTTCTAATAGTGGTTTCTCAAATCATATAGGAGGTTCTCACACAAGTCTATTGAATGGAAAAAGGAATTGAGGACTAATGGACTTAATGAAATATTGTTTATTTTATTTTGTACATCATACATCCATGTTAGGCGCACATTTCTACTAACAATAGGTTGCTCTTTGGAATGATGTATGACATGAGCTGCATGATAAACCATAATATTATGACTAGCACAAGGGATATCATGATTCTCACAAGTTTAATAATAAAAAATTACAACCATATGATGAATAGATGGAAGATTTCTATCCACTATGGTATGTGATTAATCATAATGTGGTCTTAGTGGCTCTCCTTGGTTTAGTAGTACGAAGAGCTATGGGAACGAGTCTGATGAGGTAGAAGGAGAGGGTTTTGTGTGTCAACCTCTTGGCTGAGCTTATTATCTAGCCTTAGTGGCATGGATGGATTGGTCGGAATCACTAGGAGATGCATTTTGTTGATTCACATATCGACAACCTTATTGACATTAGCATCTACTAAGGATATTATGAGGGTTCCCACATCATTCCATGTTTTTGGGAACACTATAAGGGTCCACCAACTTGCCTGTGATAATAGAGACAAACTCCTGATAATCACTTGAAGAGTACCCCAATCCTATATATCCTCTATGTTGAATTCTCATTTATATAGTCTTAAAAATAAAAAGAGTACAGGATGACATGGGCACTGGTCGGAGACTTTTATTTCTCTTTCTCTACTAATACCTTCCCATCCAAGTAGATGAAGGCTGACAAGAGGATGCAATAGAGGAAACTTGGAAAGGTGTAGCAACCTCAAAAGGCTCAGACTAGTTCAACTGACCATAGATTACCCAATGACCATTAGTGCCTGACATGTGACCTAGGACGTCATCATAATTATGAGGTTCGTGGATAGAGACAAGCTATCATTCACCTTCTATATCACTATAAGGCATTGCAGAAATTCACGCTACCTCTATTGGAGCTACAACCAAATTGATATTATGTTTTTCATTCTGGCCCTAGATCCATTCATTGAACACATAACACTACTTTAGAGTATGTCTATGGAATCTGTGATAGGGTAAATAATTTGAGTGATCTAAAAGTTCGGCCTTTTTGGGCCTCCTACACTCTAGAAACTGCAATATTCCCCCACCAATAATACTCAAAAAGTAGATAAAGACATGAGCCTCTTAAAATGTGTAGGTTAAGTTACACTTGTCTAGGAAAAGAAACTCTTGGGTCCTGGCCCTGATGAGGTGCGGTAGTATGGAGAAGAGGTGGGGCCTGATTGTCTTACCTCAGCGGCGATGGTAGACATAGTGGTGCATGCCGATTCAAAGGTCAGATCTACAAACAAAGAGGTTTATGTTGAGGAAGCGGTCCTAAATTGTTTTTGTAGGTGTTTCTATTAGATATAATTCCAGTTTCCATGGGGCCTTTTCCTATACAATGGTGGATGTTTCATCTTTAGCAACCCTTTTTAATGGAGGTGTCGGAGGCCACATAGTAGCCTATATTTCTTATTTAAATTCTTCTTCTAGACATTAATCCTTATTAGAGAAATCTTGAGATCCACCATAGATGTTCTAAGGGATGAGTTATTGAACGTATTTTGTATTCAAATTCCACATGAACATTATTATAATCTTATCCCTAGTCATCAGAATGTCGAGTGAATATGTAAGGCCTTCCCATCTAGTGAAAATGTCTGCGACAAGCCCATATGGACTCTTCTTTCACATGAAGAGGTCAAAAAAACTTGTATTACTTATAGTGGAGATGAACTGATACAATAATTTCCTATGGATATCATTCTAGAAATCCATACACCAAGTAGATTACTAAATTTAGTAGACAAATACCGTCTATATGAGTCTATTTACATAGAACCAGATCATGGTGTCATCCTTCTACACTATAGACCCTAGAATAGTTCCACACCATGAGATGAAGTGGTCCAGGTGTTTATGTAAGATCCCTTCCTATTATAAGGTGAAAATGTTTTGTTCCCACAATATGGGAGTTCCATTATATTTTTTCCCATGCCAGATAGAGTTTACTATCAGGATAGATTGAAAACTATCAGGTCTCAGGAGACTTGAGATGAGAAATAAGTGTAGTCAGTGGATCAATTGGAAGATGGTTCCTATAATGATGAGAGTTCCTAACAACTTTTGCATTGGAAATCATTTCAATGTGGTAGGTGGCCACAATAACATTAAGAGAAGCTAGCGGAATAACCTATGGAGCAGGAAAAGGTTCAACCTATGGATGTTCTAGAGGAAGAACTAGTAGATACATTAAAGGGGCTTCTGGGTGATGATTCTTGTGAATCTTATAGGGATTTTATGATTCATACTGTGCTTTATTTACATACACTGAAGCATATAACTAATTTAGATGGGTAGGGTTATTTAGGTCACCAATAGGAATCACACATGGAAGGAGTTGTACCTACTACTACTACCCAATTTTAGGATAACTGTAATCTATACATTGCTCTGCAACACAATCGACATGGACCCCATTGAGGACCATAATCTTCTATGTGATCCTTTTTCACAATGCTGACTTTTCAGGATCATCCTCCATCTTTTCCATTGTACCGTAAGTATCAGAGGGTTCGTCATTTTTTTAGCCATTTCCCTGATTGTGGTCTCACACAACAAGAAATGACATGGTGGGGCTAGGAAGGATGTGGAAATTCCTCTATTTAGGAGCCACAAATCATAGGGGATTCAAAAAATGGCGCACTACCTCAGGGTGGAGGTTCTCTTAGAGGAGTCCATTATTAGCTTCCTTCTCTGTGATTTAATCCATATTAATGGAGACTACACCTGGACGCATGTCATCAAATTCAGTAGGTAAATCAGGAAGACACATGATCGAATTGAAATGGAGGTCTGCATACTTCCCCCAACCATAGATCAATATATGTATTTATTCATTAATAATAACTCTGTAGAGAATTGTGAAACTCCAAATGAACCATTTTTGCAGGATCTGATGATAACTATAAGATGTTGGATGAAGATCTATGGGTTGTGCATCCAACTCGACCAAGAAATATTTCTGAACAAGGTTGTCATAGTGCTCTTGGTTCTATAGATAAACCAACTGATGATGGTGGAGGTAAAACACACCATCAAGAGCATCCAATTAATGGATGTGATCTCCTCGTAGGTGATTAAATTTTGAATAATGACATCTTGTGTCATTGATGGACATAACATGATAGGAAATTGATCCATAACAAAAATTCCCCAGAGGCTCCTTCAATCTCTTGTGCAATTCAAAATCTGATTTCGCACCTCATCTACTAGTGGTGGTAGGGGATCCAATAATGGCACTAACATGGATCATTGAAGTAGTTGACTAGTCAATGGGGAGTATGGTGCATGAGATAACAATCCACTTCATATGGGACTATCCCCAGGGGACTGTACGCATTACATCACCACATTCCAATTAGATGGGTAACTGACTACCACCACTCGTACCAGGTTGGCAGTCATAGATAGTGTGTTAGGATGGTTTTCATTGTCTAAAAATCCACATAATTACTCTCCATGATCTCGTGTTGAGGTAATGTATGAATCTGAAGATTTTAAATAGAATTACATGACAATACCCTCGAAATGATTCATATGAATTTTAAGTTATATATACATGTGTATAGATTCTAGGATCAAATTCATCTCACATTCTAGAGGATGAACCTGACACATCGTGTTCCTTCCCTAGAACTTGAAACAAATAATCAGGGGAAGGTACCATCATCAATTCAAACTCCACTATATAATCTTAAAAGTAGACTCGATTAACTGCATCCAGAGGCTTCTCAAGGATATTACTTCATTGGTGATAGTTTAACATCCTTCCCTAGGTTTCGTATTAATGAATGTCGAATCTTTGACATGGAAAGGACCTCTTTTCATATTAGTGCTTGGACATGGAGGACGTCTACCTATGCTAGATAGGAAATCAGCAGATCCTTCATATAAGTTTTTGTTAGAGTGACCAATGCCTTCTCTTTAGAGGGATGGGGTGCGATGAGAAGTTTGGAATATTTCAAATGGTACATGGGGGGGGGACCTTCTTTTTTGGATACGTGATACATAGGGGGGATCTCTGAATTAGAGAGTTTCAGAGCTGGGAGGACCTATCATGGAACAACTAGATTCCTAGGGTGGACCTCCATGTAGGATAAAGATAGGGTGAGAAGGAAAATTGAGTTGATAACCTAAAATATCTTAAAAACATACATATATTGAATAATGAGAATGAAGAGGAACACCATTCTAGGGTCAGTCAAGGAAGGGAGGAACTCCCCTTGAATCAGTGTTGGTGGAATGGGGAAGACCTCCATGATTAAATAGAGAGTGGTAATGACCCTCACTTTGGTCAGTGGATGTATTTGGAGGGCCTTTATTTTGAAAACCATTGACACAAGTCATCCCGTGATGGTAGCTACTCATGCAAGCGGCTAGAAAAGTCATAAACACCCTTAGAGGGGAGGTTGGGGACTAAATTTTGATCGATCATAGAAGTTACCCAACTATGAAGTAATACGAGATAGAAGTGTGCATTAGAAAAGGCAATGACCAGTAAAGCTATGGAGGATGACACCCCCTGATACGAATCCTTCTTAGTATGTGCTCAATGATGGAATTAAGTGTGACTTTATAGAGATGTTTAGACAAGGTTGAAGTCCTACTACCTAGTATTTGGGTCCATGTAGTGGAATTGACGTGGCCTTGTGGGATACCTACTTAGTGGCTCCCTGGTAGGTATCAAAGCCGAGATGACTAGAATATCCCTCACATCATCATCTTATGGGAGTAAATAATTGGAGTGTCCTGAAAAGAGACTCTCAAAATGATTGTATGTCAGAGTGAGGATAAGTGACTCCCCTTTCAGCCTTGGGGGTGGTTGTTACATCCAGGCACAAAATCCTCCAGATCCCGACCGACCATTTCCATTGTCGGGATGATCCACCCCTAATCATATCACCGAACAATAGTGTCGATCACCTTCAATGAATAATCTCCGAGGGTTGGACATAGCCTAGGAATCTAGTAGTTGTAGTCATGGAAGATGTGATGGTGAAGGTGGATGTATCTTGGAATGATGAAACATCATTTCTCTTACCCCTACATTTTCGAGCAGGTGGTGATTTTGTACCTATAACTACAGCTTGGCTCATGTATAGTTGGGAGAATATATTCACATCGGGGGCACCATTTTTGATACTGACTCTTTTCCACTTGGACCTATCTCATTGTGACATGGGTTGGAATCCTTGTTGACAATTCCCTTACACCATTCATTTATACTTTCCAAATAAATATTTCATCCATCTCCTCTAAAGTATTGTTTTCTTCTTGATTGAAAGGGGATGATGGGATGTCGATTCCTCCTTCAATGGATTCCTCCGTAGAACGATTCACGTAGTCTGGTATGATTAAGACATTTCATGTGAATTTATTCCTAGTTCCATATCATTGTGAATGCTGGTTCATTACACATATTCTATCAGGACATTCCAAAGCATACTACCAGATAAGAATCTTTCAATTTGGAGAGTTTACATAATGAGGCCTTTCTGGAATGTCTTGAAACTAAAACATTTTAACATGTGTATAATAAACATATGATAGGGATTATCAAGGGGAAGTAATCATAAGGAATACCACATAGAATGTGGGGGAATCTTTCGATGGAGGCACATCAGTGAGGTTTTAAGTAGAATTCCCAATTTAGCACATGGAATTCTATGATTTTATAGTCATGCAGATATTGATCGGACTGATTGTAAAACTAATAAGCGTGGATTAGATGGGTGCATTATTAAGAGGGAAAACAATGAATTCTCACTGGATAGACATATCATAATTCTCAATGAGAGCAGACCCAGAGTAGTGTGTACTATAAAAGGGATATATCACACCATGAAAGTTGACGAAGAACAAAGTGATTATTAGAATGGATGATTCATCCACATGAAGGGGACACCAAGTTTTTCCATTAGCAAGGATTTAACCTCATGGAGTCTTTCAATGTACCATTTTTTGAAGATATAGATCAAAACCAATGTAGTTCAAAGGGGGTGATGAATCAGGGTGTACTCGAAAGAAATAAACCCTATTAAATGATTAGGCTTATGCGGGGTAATTATCCTATTTCAAGATTGACACACATGTATTAATGTTTATCGATTGTGTGGGGTTCCTATGCATTGTTAACTACCTGATGAAATGGAGTGATCCCACCATAATATGATGGCCCAGTTAAGAATTAAGATAAATGGTGGATGATTTAATGCAATGCCTTATAGGAATTTGATATAACTGATGTGAAGATGATGGTGATGTTGGGATATAACCTCAAGGATGATTCATACATATCCATGTAAATGGGTTCAATTTCCTCATATTTTGGTGGGGCGATGGGACACCTTAGGAGGTGGCCAGTGAGAATGGAGAGTAGGGATGGGGACCCAGAGGATGTATAAACTCTTGGTTGGGGTATGATATTTCTGAAACTAAAAGGCTTGATGGAGAGACCAGTATGGGACATGATTGATGGTTATGAATTTAGTGAGGCTTCCAACATATACCTATGGCAATGAATCAAGTTCCATGGAGTTCATGATGTGTCATGGAATCGTGGTGTACACAAAGGATGAAAACCAAGAGACATGATAGGGCTTAACTATGGTTAGATTCCCATTGTAAGAGGGAGACACTTAGATGGAGGAGTATAGGATGAGGGTGGGACCTATGCATTGTTAGCTTCCTGAGAACTGGTATGACACCACTGTATGGTGGGCCATGGATGTGGGTTCAAACGAAGGGGACACTTAAGCTTACCAATGATTGGTGTTGAAGCTTAGGGAGCCTTGTTATGTTCCATGTATTGGAGATATAGATAAAAACCCATGCGGTTGAAAAGAATCTATATTAACATCACACGGGAAGATAGGGCCACACCATTTAACGTCATGCGGGATAAGGGTGAACTGATGTGAAGTGGTCAGGACCAATGGGTGATGGGCATGAACCTCGAGTAGGATTCTCACGTTCCTCTTTGAAATGATAAATAACACATGTCTATGTAGTTCTTCAAAATGGGGAATAGGGATAACAGTTGGATAGTGGGCTATGACTATGGCATGGTCGATGGACACCCTAAGCACATTTGAGATATACTCTATGCGATAAACAAGAGGCAACACGGGTCCTGATGATATGTCATGAGATATGAGAGCACAAGAGGTGATGTGTAGATTACACAGGGCTAGCAGACCAAAGAGGAAATAAGGGATTATTCTTGGTTAGTGGCCTAGGAGGATAAATATTAGAACTTAATACTAAAGGGAAGCATGGAAATGATGTCCAGATCAATGAAAAGGATATCACTCCACGTATAGAGGACACAATGTCAAGGTGGGTTAAGTCTTACATGAAGATTTCCCGAGATGCACATGGAAACAAAATGTATAGGGATAGAGATGAAATATGGGAATGGTGTGATGTACATGGCTCCTAGTCCGATCCCCTCTCTGATCTTATCATTTTATCCACACATTCGACAGTCACAATTTAACATATTGTGTTGAAGATGAGGGATTCTTGGTAGTTTAACATCATACATCATTGACAATGAGGACTCTATCCTCACCCCATTGACTTACAATCACTGTACCCACCCACAGAAGTTCAAGGGAAGGTAAATTTAAGGCCAACAAGTGTTTGGGTGGTGGAGTGGTCAAATTAGGGGGCATTTTATCATGATTATATGATGAAGAAATATTTATTATCATGCATATGAGAAGAAGCATGAAGAAGGGAAACAAATCATCCGACACCACTCATGGAACAATCATAACACTCCGAAAAGTTGTACAGGGATGCATGGGAAATGAGTTCACAATGAAAAAGCACTCTCATGTAGGATCATTTCAATGGTCAGGTGGTTTGTGAAGAGTAGGGGATTGACAATTGAAATGGCTTCGCAAACAAGGGTGATGATGGCCCCCAAAATGAGTGGTACTTCATGAAGTATAAAACGATAACTGAGTCATGGATCCACTATGTATTTTAGGGGTTCTTTATGAAGCCTGAATTCCTTGTGAAGACCCATGTACCCAATATTGAATCATTTCTTCTTGATTGTCATAAGGCTCTGTGAAGGTAATCCCCATAGAAATAGGTTGAAAATAATTTAATGGAAAAGATGGTTAATGGTGTTCAGGTATATAGGATGATGCATTTATTATGATGGATCACAATTAAAATGGTTATTCTTCAATCGATGGATCATAAAGAAAGAGGTTAGGGTTTATATTCTATTGAACATGGAGGAATCTATTTATATGAACATGTAGTGTAATGCTATGAAGTCACGGAACAATGGAAATTGAAGTCGGATATCAGAGGTGTCTTTTTCGAAAATGGAGTGACATATATCAAGGTTCACTATGACTATCACAAATGTTTCTATCAGATCATAGAGGCTTCCCCAATGGTTATGTATGGAGGTGGTAGGGAAGTCCATTCTTCGGCCTTTATTCTATGATTATTGGATAGGGTCTTCATGATTGATCTTCTCATGGTAATCCCTTTTGTTATTTTTATGCTTCGGTGGACCCATTTCAAGGAACAGATTTTGGCACCCGCAATTAAGTTATAAAATAAGTGGATTATAAGGATTTCCTAAATGATTCTCATTTTTAGTGGATATATTCAGGTCACATATTTTTTTCAAGAAGATAATATATATTTCAATCATTAGTACTTTGGTTAGTAGTTCTATAACCAGAATATGGATTCCCTCATTAGAAATATGTTGTTCCACAAAAGACATTTAATCCAAACCAACCCCATAAAAATAGCCATGATGATGTATCAAATCAATAGTTGATGAATATTTTTGATAAAACTATGCATTTAAATATAAATGATAGGAGAAATAACTTGATTCCTGACTCAACCCATCAAGACCCCTTCTATGACTACCCCATTCCAACCATTAATAGGTTAGGGGATGGGGACCATCACCAAGTAGGAATTTACATAAAAAATGTTAGGAATTATCCTAATGTACATATACCGAAGCCCACTTCTCCGATACAACAAAATAATGAAAATTAAAACAATTGAAAAAATTCATGCATAGATTTAAGATAGCACAATTGTGAATTATAACAAAAAAAATAAAAATTGAAAAGGGTCCAATTACAAGACCCCCGGAAAAATATAAAAAAAATAAAATTATCAAGGGGGATGGAGAAAATCTGAACGTAATCTCCCAAAAAAGAATCAAATTCTTCAAATCACCATTTATGATCCACCTACTCATTTTTCTCTTAGAACCTCATCAAAGTGGTCATCATCTGTATTCAATAAATTACACATGTAGGAAAATCCATATTATGTTGGAGTATGAAATACTCAGTATAACACCATAAAAACACAACAAATGAATAACCATGTATAGTATGTTCAACATAAGATATAAAAAAATTATTATAAAAATATAATATATATACTCCATAAAGATACCACACCACCTGGTGGCCATAACCAAATGACAACTGCATGATTCTTTTTGATGAAACTATCATTATGGGAGAAACCACTCAATGAGGAAAATACAATTTTAGAAACTTGATGACATTCACTATCTCATTTGTCCATGACCAATTAAATATCCCTTATCTAAGATCACACTTATTCACAGATAGTGTTTCAATCCCATAACCGTTAGGGGAAACCATGAACCCAGTCTAGATCACCATACTAAAAAGAAGATTGCATTTAAATGATTCCATAGACCCTACTGATACATATTACTATATAGATGAAAAAATTAATACATAGGGAGGCCACACTGATTCCAAAATCTACACATTTGGAATTATGGTGATAGAGGATCAAACTGTAGTTTCGTAGAGAGAAACCATGACTCTATCTGAGACTCGTCCTTGATAGTTGATCAAAATCCCCTAATATGAATATAATGATGAATTTTTTCCTAAAGGTAATGGACTAAGGGAATGTAATAATCCTATTAGAGTCCAAACTAAGAATGTGAAGAGCTTCAAACAAACTTGAATGAGTTATAGGGAATGACCAACAATCCACATTATTACCCATGTGGATGAGCCTCCCATTCTTTGTTTGACCCCATATAAAAATAGTGTTGGAGATTTATGTTGCCTATTAAGACACATGATATCATTTCCATGCTTCCTAGTAGTTTTTGTGAACTTAGTTCATGTCCAAGTAACATCCCTTCAATTTTGTGCCATTTTTTTGTATGAGTACAATATGTGGAATCTGGACATTTACATTTTTTTGTCCATGTATTCTCCAAATTACACACTGAGACATAGGGAAGGTGTCACACACTGACTGATTGGGGTGAAACACCATTTTACAGGGGTCACATTCCATGGGATACATAACATTGGGTAGATCCCTAGAATCACAGCCAGAGGGGCCAACATGGCATGTAACCCGAAGTAGCTGATCTGTTTCACTGTAATTTCTAGATCTAGTGGTTTCTCTTTTGCATTTATTTTTAATATGGTTGGAACCTAAATTATAAATAAAAACTACATATTTGGGTTTATGGACACCTTCCACCCCCATTCTCTATGGTCCAGGTTTGAATCCACTCAAAAATTATAACCATGGATTTATAAATTATAGCACATCAAAACCAGTTTGAATCCAAATTCATTTTGATGAACTATTGGTAATACACCAATGTCATGACGTCTCGGTCACACCAAAGATCATAAAATAAACCCACCATATTGATCCCTTGTGCTAATGATTGGTTGTACAGTGACCAAATACTAGGTATTCATCAAACCACATGACAAATGTTTTTTCCTCAATGAACATGAATAGAATGGGGGACGAAAATCATGACATAGTGAAGAATAATCCTTGAACATTGTTAAATTGGTCCTGATTAATTATAATATAAAAATATAAATAAAAATGGAAAATGAAGAAGAAAAAAATAAACAATTAAATCAAATTAAATCTATTAGTGAAGAAGGAATAAATTATATTTGATGAATTGGTCATTGAATGCCTATGAGTGAAGAATTATATAGAAAATCATGGTGAAAAACATATTATATAGAGTTTTGATTTCTAGATGATGAATAATGGGTTTTCCCATTACTAATGAGATATATGAGAATTATTGGCACAATAATCCATTTCCACGTTGTGATCAATTGTTGTTGGCCTAGAAAATTTATCCTATTGTTTTCCAAATTAACTGGGTTATGGTGCTAGCCCTAGAAAAATATACATATCCATATACATGGAGGGTAATAAATGGTCTCAAAATCAAAAAAATCCTAAATTAATTTTTTACTTTTATTATTTCTTTTATTCATGTGATTCCCTTTTATAAAATGATGTGCGTCGAAAAATGTTATCGATAATCTATTTTAAAACCCTTGATCTAAACACAATAGAGATCTTGGGTTTCTGATCAAATACCCATTCATGTATTTCTTCAAATTTTAATGAAAGCTATGAATTTTTTTTGATTAATATCATTAATATATTTGAAACATTTATTATGGGTACATCCGACCTTATAATAACACAATGTCTTATTAAATTTTTTAAAAAATAAACCATATAATATATTATTGTAATACATGGAAAATAAAAGACCTGAAATTATTCCAAAATCATATGTTTTTATCAAAATCATCCAAAAAAGGCAATCAAAAGCGATATGGGTACTCATCCTGAATCCCATCCTCTTGCTCACATGTAGGTTAATGAAGATTCTCATGCTTCAACTGAACACACATAAGTGAAATTGAACACCCATGAATGATCCACTCCTACAGTTATTTTCTCTCCAATAGGAACTCCACAATGGTAGATATATATTTGATGTCCATCTCTCCCAATTCAATAACATTTGAAGGTTCATGCAAGTAAAAACTCAGTTACAACACATGGTAGACGTCTTTTACCTGGTAAAACTATGATGGTAGAGATAAGCATTACATAACCTCACTATCTATAAGTTTTATCTTGAAGGACAAATGAATCTCAGAGATATATTACCACCATTTCCAATTCTCCCTAGTCCATGTTTTGGTGAGAATCGCAATAACACATGGACTCATTCCTAGAAATATTTAGGTCACTATCATATGTCTTCATTAGAATTTTTATGGCCATGTGTGGTCCTCAACTTATCTGGAAGGATCTACACCATATTAGTTTTTTCTCATACAAAATTCAGACCATGAGCACCGACTCACTTGGATCAATCCAACAAAGTGTTGACCTACTGTGTCCACCATACAATTTATCAAATGGTGCAATACCAGTGGTGTAATAACATCTATTTTTTTTATAAAAACTCCACCATCTGTTGGTGATATTCTAAACTAAAGGTAAAATCCACCATGAAATCCCACAACATATCCTCTAAGACCTGAATAGCTCAATCTATTTGGCTATCATACTGGGGGTGAAACGTTTTCCTCATGTGTAACATAGAAGTTAAATCCTATTCTAATAAATTCTATAACTCATATTTGAAGTCATTATTATGTCCCATGAAAATCCTCATGGGAACTGCATGGCGTCAGATTATCTTTTACCAATAAAGGTACAATAATATCTCTACCAAAATAAACACTATGATAGCTAATAAATGGGTTGAATTGTTGAGTCATTCTATGACCACCTATTTGGCATCGTTTCACATGGAAAGACAAGGTAATCCTGTCATGAACACCACGGATATCTCATTACATATGTATTATGGAACCACATGTGGTTGATCTAAACCAGGTAGAACATGGTGCACATCCTTCTCCTGCTCACATGTGAGATATCGAGAGACATACTATACAACACTATTTATCATACAGGGCCACTAAATATTGTTTTAGTGATCCTGTTAAATCATTTAAACACTTTTATGTTTCAATAATGTGGATTTATGAAACTCTTACAACACATCTTCCCACAATTTCCAAGGTACCATCACATGTCCTCTAAAAAGGTCAACGTTTTTCTCATCTTTAGAATCTAAATAGGGAGCCTGAATAGTTGAAATCTATGTATACAAAGTCTCACATTTGGTATCACCATGATGAGACTCCAAAAAATGTGGTAAAAGTGTAAGAAAAAAAAATATACAAAACAATGAATCACCAAAATTTTCCAAATGGAAAACTACAATGAGAATATCTTATTTGAAACCTCAACAAACAACATAGAACTAGATGTCATGTAGAGAGTGTTTTCCACTAATTTCTTAATACCATAAGTATATAATATCTCAATGAAAATTCCAAAAGGAACAATAATGAACACCTTGGTCCCAATTTAATACCATTTTGTGAGAAGATTTATTTTTGACTCTTTTGGTCACACTATATGGGAACGACTCACCCATATGGTATTGTCAACACATTTTCATGATAAAGAATACATCTTTTTTGTCATCATAGTGGGTTTCGTAATTTTTCTCATGTCCTCTCAACTGGTGTTAACCATATGCAATCACTTATTTCATGTCCATTGTAACACAACCATGTCTAGTCAATGGTTCATTATAGAACACTTTCTACTTTATACCCACCTTTGTAAATATCAATAGATAGGAAATCAATGACATATTTGTTACCTACTCAAATAACTTAAAGCACCAATTTTTCCCCAAATAATTCTTCCACTTAAATGTCAATGCAATGAAGGGTTAAAACACTCTAGAGTAGTTAGGTTGATGACTCTGATAGTACATTAATTGTTCAAGAATACTTAACACCCTAGTAATACATCTAGGTGGATCCGACAAAAGAACTTCCTCAACCATTACTAGATGCACTATAACTCCAACCATGGAGATGAAATCTCCCAGATTGTCGAACTATTGAATTCAAAAATTGAATATTGAGAGCATCCTATAACGCTGGTTCTCACATAGTGTTTCCACAAATAACCTCAACTTTCTCACATGCACCTCCTTGGATGACAAATATGGAATGATTTCATCGATGAAGACTACCATGAACGAGTCTAATCCAGTTTGAAGGATCCTATTCATGATCCCCAAAAACACTTCTAGGGAGTTAGTCACACCAAGTGACATCACAATGTACTCATTTAACGATAACATCATCTATAGGACATGTTCTGTATAACATTATCCATTACTAAAAGCTGGTGATATCTTGATCTATGGAAAATATTCAAGAACTATTTTTCCATCTCCATTAATAATTGAGGTATTCAATACTTTGTAGTGGATACATAATCTTCATTGTTAGAATATTAAAGTTCCAATAATCCACACTTCACCACATAATTTTGTATTCCTTTAATGAAAAAATATATATTGATGCCTAGGGGGAAACAATGGGTCTCTCAAATCCCTTCTCCTACTTGTACACCAACTATATCCCCATCTCCAAAATATCTACGCTAAGTATCTCATATTTGAGTGTAGATATCAGTGTCATCCTATTGTTTAAGTTATTGAATAAAACAATTCATCAATGGGAAGGTAAACATGGTACATCATTTTGAAATACACCCTCATACTCTTCCACCACCAAATGAAACTGACACGTCATACCATCTACTACTCCATGAGTCATTATATTCAATTGGTCGGTAATCAGTGGCCCCCTCATATGCATGAGATCATCCCACCTCACAAATGTTACATTTTCACCCACAATGAAAACCCACATTACATCATAGTTGATGAACCACATTCTCCACAAGAAATTGTCTATTTGGGCATGAATCATGGCTATCCAGTCTATACTTAAGATGGAATCATAATGCCTCACATAAACTATGATGTGAACCCATGTAATACTATCTTCTCTAATTGACAAATCTCATTTCCGAAAAAGTGCACAATCATATATTCACCACCAATTGGAGTTATTCAACTACATTGGTAATTATAATGGATCAATAATAAAATCTACGCCTTAATCCATTTAAGAGGAAAGGAAGTAATGGTTGAAAACTATGTTTTTCTATACTGTAGCTAACATATAAAATATATTGTTCACACCTCATATCTTCCTTAAAACCGTTGGGTTACAGGGTTACATAGCATATATTTTTCCTCATTATGGTCCACTTGCTCATTTATCTAAGCATGAACTACCTGGGGGTGGTGGTGGTGACATATCGAACCTTAAACTACCTCCTTAAGCTTTTATAGACACTCTTCCTCATATCACTCCCAAAAAACCACTCTACTCATGCCTCTAACTATCTACCCTAGTATTCCCTCTCCTATTTAAAAATTAGTTTCATTATAGGTCAGACAATCCCGGTATATATTTCCCTAACATTCACAAAAGAAACATTGTATATCCCCCAGATGTTTCAAGATACCCTGATATCTCTTCCATATTGGACCTGACTCTTGGGATCTCCTCCTAAGGCTTTTTTATGTTATTTGATAAATGGTAATGGTGTTGGATAACAACTATTGAGTTAGTGGCTACCCAGTTCCAATAAAAATTCTACCAGAACCATTTCCTTTCACATCAGAAGACTAATAACCAAAAGGCCTCACTCAAGTACAATGGAATATGTGGGAATAGAAAGGGATTCAATTAAATACATCATGTCTCAGAACAATTTTACCTCAATTTTATGAGCTCTGAGGAACTGGTCCAACAAGATATCCATTTAGTAAATTGAGATATGAGTAATCCTCACAGAGTAATCTAACCCCGCCCTACTACCTTTCTATATAGGAATAATCTCTTTTATGTGCACTGATAGTAAGGTGGTAGGATATAATTCATCCTTGGAGAGATTTATTAGGTATAATTAGGAGAGATCTGTTGTGCAATGTTAATTAGTCACCAATATCCACCATCTTCTAATAGATCCTCTAAAAAAGACTGACTATAAGAAGTTCCATCTTATCCTCACCTATCCTCACAAGATAGAAAATATGAGTAACTACGCTTATCGAGTATTAAACCACCTAGAAGTCCATTGAATCTGATTCACACAGAAATCACTCAACTAGCATTCATCATTGAATAGTACTCTCAAATATACCTACTACATAATTGGTAGGGATACTACTGGTAAACTAGATCGTGTTAATATATATAATATAATCCCCAACACTGGTGCCTCGTCAATACGCGAATCATATAAATGATCATGCATCTGAATCCTGGTTGTCTATCTATATGGAGGTAACCTAAAATTAATTCAATATATACCATTTATATAATATTTTATATTGAGATCTGAATAATGAAATTCATATAAAACAAAACCATTACTACAGGATTTATGTACCAAAAATATTCCATATGACAAATGATTAAATGTACTTAGTCAAAAGTAGGGTGATCAGAGTTTTTTATGAATACATAGGCTGCCACATCAGCACTAGAGTCCATATCCTGAAATAAAAACTCAAAACCCTTACCTCTTTTCCAATTGAATCCCACTTACTCTCTTTTAATTTTGTAACTAACTTCTCTGATACCACACTATCACGATCCCAAAAACTAAGGTATAGTATGTTAAATTCCCATTCCATTCTCTAATTGGATATGGTCTATTGACTATCACTGAGTAGGCATATCCAAAAAATGAGTGGAATTAGCCTAATTAAATTTCATAGAAATAGACATATCCAAGCCACATAATACTAAAAATTAAAACAACTGAAACAACCCATAAATAAATCTAAAATACCATAATAATATAGGATTGAAAAATTTCATAAAATAGAAAATTGGGTAAATACAAGACCTATAAAAAACAATACAAAATTATAACATTCTCCATGGGAAAGTAATAAATTAATAATAATGATCTGGTTTAAATTACAATGTTAGACAGGCTCCATCCATGCTCCACCTAATCATTTTCCTCTAAGGTCACCACCAAAAGATTCATCATCTGCATAAGACATGAAAATTGTATGAAAATTCAAATCTTGTGTGAGTATAAAAAAAATTTGTAGGAAACCCTAAAAAAGAAAACATGAATCACAAAGTAAGATCAACTCGGCAAAATATAAAATAATCAATGTATAATAGAAACACCCAGCTAGGCATTGGAAAGACACTACACAACTAGGTTGTCATAACCATCTTCTAGTCACAAGAATCTACATAATGAAATGAACATTCTCAATGAATCCAATCCACAAGCCATGATACTATAATAAACACTCAACAGTGGGGTCCAGATTATTGGGCCAAACCGAATGAAGGATCACTGGTTTATAAATACCCCAATACACAAATAGGGTATCAAACTCACAACTACATTGTGACACTATGAACCTAATATGGATCAACCGGAAACCTATGGGATTGTATAAAATCCATTTTATAAACCCAAAAAATATTAATTGAAATATATATGAAAAACATCCTACTCATGGTGGAATTCCAATTCTACGACCCCCACCTAGGTAACAATGGTGATAATGGTTCACACTTGAGTATCATAAAGGGACACCATAACTCTATCTGAGACTCAACCACTATAGACAGTCACAATATTGTGATATGGTTGTAATGACATGCTTTTCTAAAAAGGTAATGTACAAATTTTTCATAAAAAATATTGATAGTCCAAACTATTATGTTAAAGATCTAAAATCACTCTTTAATTTTGTATATGTATTGATTATCTATCATTGTCAATGATAGTGTGGAATATCCTCACATGAATTGTTTGTCTACATGTACATGAAATGTAGGATATGTATACAATGTGTAGAGACACATGGTATCCAACCCATGCCATATATCCATACCTATTTATCGAGGTTATGTTTGTGTACATTCTCGTGTAAGGAAAGACATGTCTGTGTATGAGTACACAACATGCCATCTGGCTTTGAATTTTTAAAGAGTTTTTGAACTACCAAAATTAGACACCCTTCCACATGATGAGATTCAAATTCCATTTTAATATGGTGTTAATCCTTTTGATCCTTAACTCTCGTCAAAACTCATTTTTTGTAGGTATTGGGATGACAAGACATGTATCATGAAATACACATCATGTCCCACATTAATTTTGAGAACCCTTAGGTTCTCTTATCCATCAATATGTACAATGCATAAACATATGATCTCACCATAAACTATAGATCTGGGGTCCTTTGGAACTTTTTATCCTTATTCACAACAATATGTATTCGACTACTCTTGTAAATCATCACCATCATGCCATCTGTTTCCACGTGGTAAAACTAAGTTGGATAGATACCACAAATCCTTGAAAATCCTCCAATGGTCATCCAACACCATTGTTGCATTTCAATCACAGCACTGATCACAACACTCACCCAAAATATTGATCTCTTCCACCAAATTAAGGTTTTGTAATGATCAAATACCACATATTCATAAAACCTTATGGAAAGGAAGTGACTACGATTAACATGCGAAGAACTGGGGAAGAAATACCTATTCCATAAATTTGATGATCAAATTTCATCCATTTTTTATTTTTCCTCAATTAATTATCATTTAAAAATATAAATTTACAGTGTTAATCAATACGGAAAAATAAACAGTTCCATCTAAATAAATATATTAGCATTGTGTGAATCATTTTTATCCATGGAAGTGAGCATCATTTTACCTGGATTGTTGTATGAGTTATAAAATAACAATATGCAACATCCTACCTATAGTTTAGAACAATTTTTGATGATGAACAGTTATGTTTCCATTATTTTCAAAATACAACAACTATATTTGGAAAATGAAGTATGATCTAATCTGGATCAATCATTGTCTTCCAATAATATCTCAATAATTATTTTTATGAATCTATAGAGTTAATATAAAATCCATGATATAATTGAAATTTATTTATAAATAACAGGGAAAAATAGGTATCTATTAAATAAAATAAAATAAATAAATTATATTATTTATTTAATTCATTTACGGCTACAAGGATATATTCTAAAATGGAATGCACTGACAATACTTATGTCGCGCCTACTGTAAAATATGTGTTCTGAACTCCATTGTTTCCTTGGGATTTTGATTCAGTGCCCCATCCATGATTTATTCAAAATTCTCTAGAAAAAATTTCATGTGATCCATTTAATATATTAATCTTAATTCAAACATATATTCAAGGCACACTCAGCCTTGAAATCTCACGGTGATTCTGCTCCTAATCTTGAAAATAATCAATATAATATAAAAAAATACATGAATAAACTGAGACATTACAGATTGTATGATTATTTTTGGGATTACAGAAACATGTAGAAGACACCAACTAGTATATCACCATAATATACTTTATTTGGGAAGGTAGTTTATCTCCCCATATAATTTGAAAATTTGACATATTGTTGGATAAGGAAATGAAACATAGACTAGGCCCAAGTAATAGATCAAAGGTAAAATCAAATTAAACTATTCAATGAGTTATAATTTACATCATATGTGAACACAGTAAATATAAAGAGTATGAAAAGTGGACCCATGATATGATGATCTAGAAAAGGGAGTTAACAATGGTAAAAGTATTATTATATATTATTCATTATTGACATGGTTTCCTAGAATGTATTGTTCTAGAAATTGATGTCCAAATTGTTATATAATTATTATGGTATAGCAGAGAAAAAATGTCCAAGGTATGGAAATTTATAGTTAATGGGAATGTATTAATGGAATTCATTGAGTTAAATAACACACAAGTTGAATATTCAATACATTATTGAACCTCATTGTCACATATGAACATAATGGTGTCGCTAATCATATCAATTCTATTATTTTTTATACATTTTTTAGTTTTTAATCTCATAATTATATAACATTTCATAGGTCCACATAGTGGAGAATGTAATATTTTATGTGTGGGGATGGGGACAACATTTTTAGAATCAGCATTACAGATTTTTTAATTTTTAGATGATTTTTTAAATAATAATATAATTATTAATAATAGAAATGTATAACATTGTCATTACTTAAAAAAACATTAAATTATTTTATATTTTTTACAATATCATTGGTATCATATTATTAATTATAAATATTTATTCATCAATGTTATATTTTGTTATTGATTTTGATTGTCAATTATACAATTGGTTGAATCGTACTAATAACATTAATATTTTGACACTATTCAATTTGAAAATGTTTTAGGTTAAATAAATTCACTTTATTTCTACAAAAAACCACATACACAATCATTCTTGGGAAATTATTCATATTTAGTTGAAATTAAAACGAGGTTGACTATTTATATTTATCTTACATCAATAGTCTTTTTCAAAGTTTCTTTCTATTACAATAAATTTCATCACTGTATTGAATTGATAAATGCATGTGAACCAGATATCTAATATTTTTACTCATTCATACAAAAAATAACATAAAAAATAAAAAAATGGGATAGTGATTAAAAGTGAAAAAATAAAGATAGCTACTTAACTAGAATAATATATAATTTTTAATAATTAAAATGTGTCTAGGATATAAAATTTAATTTCAAAATATTATGGATATGTTACGTATAATAGAACAATGTATGGAAATTTATTTAGTTTACCTTTATACTCTAAATAATAAAATTAACCCAGTCTTGAAATTTTTAGAAGGAACGCACACGGGAAATGAGTGGTATAGGGAACCCATAAAATTTTCACCGTTTATAGTGTCATTAATCTCAAAATAATCTATATTGAAATAATTTATAAGGAATCAAAAATTATTTTTCTTTGATATTGAATTATTTAATTTGAAACATTTTCCCATTTTTTAGTATTGATTAAAAAATTAACATGATTTTCATTTTAATTTTGAATAATTTATGAAATGTTTGATTACCTACAAGAGGAAAAAGGAATGTTTTGGGGAATTGATAAAAATATTATTTCAATATCTTATCGATAATAATTTATATTTTCCCTACAATTTTATAAATATTTATATATTTTTATAATATGATATCATATATTAAGTATCAAATTTTAATAAAAAATTATTTCCAAAATTAATGCTCATTGTATTATATCAAATATAAAAATTATTTTTGATGTTATATGAACATTAATTTTCATTAAAAATTTCTAATTTAAAATTGATATCATTTTTATTTATTAAACACATTATGTATCATATATTTGATAGGATATGATGGGCAATGAATAACTATTAGGGTTGCACCAATCAACAATGACACCAAGACCCAATTTGGGCCATATATTTGAAATTCATGTATAGATTGGGATATGTTTTTTATATTATATAGAGAAATAAATTTAAATTAACCCTCATGAATAATAAAGGTTTCAAATTTTTTATTTCAAGAAAGAAAGATGAATTTTGATTAAAAATGTTTCCCATGTTTTTCAATTCACACTTGTAACCTCATATAACTCTACACATGATTCCAATATATAAATTAACAGTTTTCTCTTATATAGTATTTTTAAATTGATATGGTGGTTAATGATGTCGGGGAGGTTATTTCAAAACATTTATCCTTGTTTTTTAGATAGAATTTTTTTAAGAAATGATCCACTTTATGATTAATTTCATATTTTATTCATATTTTATCTTTATTTTCATGTAATAAAACACACCATTTATATTTCATTTCTTCTTTTACATTCAATTTCATTATACATTCAATTAATTATTTGGGATAGAAATATTTTTTATAGATTATATGTTTTTTTATAACCTTTCCTTGTCATTTCACATGTATAATGTTTTTCAGATGACTAACCCACCATTTTGAGGTGTATCATTCTACATAATAGATAAAATTATAAAATTATTCACTTATTTACCTAGAATAAATGATATACTATAATTATAATAATATAGTCCATTAATATAATCTTTTATCTTAAAATACAGAAATCATAAAATTTAACTATTAACCCAATGGAAGTGAGGTCGAGTAATTTGTGAATTGTGAGAGAGGAATCAAAATTGGTAAATAAAACAAAAATTGGATAAATTTTTAGAGTTTACATATAATATATAAAACAGAATTATCCTTATGTAAAATATGGATGTGATACTTAATTACCCTTTGTCGATAATCCATCAATGGAATAATGATTAATGAATGGTTTTATAATTTCATGTCCCAATTATTTTTAGATGTTTAATTGATTTTATATTTGTGGACTGAAAAAATTATCATAGGGGTCATAGGATAATTAATTTGGTGATAAATATTACATATATTATTGATTTAATGATAATGATTAATTCATTCCTGGGGAGGATTATTTTCATCAATTAAAAATTCTAAATATAAAAACAATCATTCCGTTTCGTCCATCAAAATTCCTGGAAAAACAACGTGAATATAATATTCTTCCACATATATATTATTCTTATTTTATAATTGTAAAAACCCACCAGAATATTTTTGTATCATATTTATTTAATCAAATAACTTTTATGATTTTTATGTAATTACATTTTCTGAGACAACATTTTTTTGCTAATTTTTTATATTAATACTAAAAAAATTACTCATCACAACATAGTTCCACTAAAAAAACATTCAATCTCCAAATCCACCAAGAAATGTAGTAAATTAAAATAATATTAGAGAAAAAATAAACAATAATATATTAATAACAGAAATAATAGATTGGAAATTGGTTTAGAATTTATAAATAGATGAATACATTCCATATAACTAGATATAAGGTCCAATATAATACACATGGCCATATCTCCAAAATATATCATGATTACCATCTATCTTGTCTACCAAACACTAATATTATCCAATTATTTTGTTTTCTGAGAAAACAATAAAGTTTAATTTCATTTGTATAATACATGACATGTGTAGGCTGATCCTGTATATAGATGAGAATAAACACAAAATGTAGGATACCCTAAAAACACCAATCAGAAAAAAAAGATGAAGTGATATCTAAAAAATATGGAGGAAACACAAGATATCCATGAATTGAACATTTTAAGAATCAAATTCCTAGATAAAGGTATATTCTCACAACCATCATAGAGATACTAGTAAAAGATAAATGGAAACACACATCTAAGATAAATAACTTGTTATGTTATGCTATATTTATGGATGTAATCCAAGAGATCACAATAATCATTAATTTTTCTATTGAATTATTATGAAATAGATATGGATCATTTGGGAAAAAGACATTATCCTACTAAACCTCATGAAAAGATAATAGATGAAGATACATAGATAATGGATCACAAACAAGGCTTATGTGGGACACCCAACCACAACTCGACTAACACAATATGTAGGGGATCATATTTCATGATATATTGGTCACTTGTTTTAAAACTATAACTAGTGATATATTAGAATGAGGATCCTTATGTGAGAATCTTATAGGGATACCTACCATATTCCACAGATGATATTTAACATTATATTGTAAATTCTAAAATATTGGTTGAAAGCTGATAGTGATGGACAGATGGAAGTTCCCATCTTACATTGAATGAATCACATTCAAAAAAGTTAAATGATCCATTAATCTACATTATTTTTTTTGTTAGAATACATGATTTATAATACATATACTGAACTGAGGAAATATGTTCTCTGTCATTCCCTAGGAAGATTATATGACATGATCAAGGTGGGTATATACAATGTCTCACTATGTATAGTTTTAATTTTGATTCATTTTATCACACAACATGTACTTATTTAAAAAACCGACATGTTTTTATAAAACATGACATATAATGTTCAGTTTTGGTACTCATGCATTCATCATATGCATGTTTCCATAAACTTTATGATGTACATGTGGTGTTCCCCATGACACATGATATGTTGCAACACCTATATTCATGGGCATGTAATCTATGTACATATAGATAATAATGGATAAGGATCACATTGTTTTTGGGATCCCCATTCATAATTGGATATTAAATTATTAGTGGTATCTGTAGTTTCCCAAATGAAATGTCTACATGGATTGTGATCATTTGAATGAAATTCCCAATTGTTTACAGAAATGTAGATTTCAAAATTAGTTTGTGTTTTTCACCAATGATTCTATATCTTTAACATCCACCATGATTATTCAACATAAGGTCTACCACATGTGTTAGATCATCTTATGAAATTATTAGAGGCCAAATTCTTGTAATTGTTTTCATGGAAAAATTAATATGTCCACACGACTATTGCACCCAAACAAGTCACCTTGTGAAATCAATATAACCCCTGCCATGTTCAGATTCTTATCATCATAATTATATATATGACACATCTTGAATACCAATATTGAACACAATATGATGATCCATTATGCTCAAGAGTTACTTAAAAATGATTGATTTATCGGGTATAATAAAATTTTCTGTCAATTGAAACACCAATGTCAAATTTTTAAATATTGGTGGGATGAAATAACAAAAAAAATTACAATCATTGGATTTCCAAATATAGTTGGTCTTCATTAATACGATTTGATGAATGGATAGGATAAAAATATTATCTAAACTGAAATAATATCAAATTACAAATCCAAGGAAAATTAAGCAAACGGTCTAATAAATATATAATTATTAACATCTAAATTTTGATTTAAATTAATCCATGTTCACCATAAAAATAATTAGTATACATTAAATTATAAAATCTGATAACATATGTTTATACTGATCATTGGAAAAGAATATATCCTCCTTTACATTTCATATGAGATCCTCTAAGTTCATAATTTTCACCTAAATTACCCACAATTTTTTATCATTTCTCCTCGATACCAAAATAACCATCAATCATGATCTCCACTACATCACCCTTTATGTTTGTAGTCCTCTTGGGTGTTGTGGATCACCATAAGTAATTCTACATTGAGGGGTTCATATAGAGGCATCAATACAATCAACTATAAATAGAAAATAATAAAATATAAGAATTAATTCCATTTATTTATCCCAAGACAACATTCTTCCAAATCATTTGACCCAAAAAAAGAATTTTGTTGCACCTAGGGTAAAACTCATGTTATATAATTAATGCTGGTGTAGGATTTTTCAATTTTTACATCATTCTTGAGGTATACAATTTTTTCATAAAACATATTCGTACCTGATATGTAATATAGAATACTTTAAATATACCAATATTGAGCCTCTAATGGGTCAAAACCCTCTGTTAACTTCTAAAATAACTCTATAAATATGATTGAAATATTTCCAAAGTGTGAAATTATAATTTTAACACTATTACATATATGTTAATGAAATTAACATAAATAAAATAATTAAAAATAAGATGAAAATAATGTTTATTGAAAAATTATTCTTCAATGTTAATGAATAATTAACAAAAAAATCAAGTCTAATGTTGATAATATGTCACTATTTGTTTTAATATTATTAACCATTAATTATGCAATATTAAAAAAAATTCAAAATATATTGGTTCTTTTCAAATACATGAACTATAATGATAATTTTTTTTAAAAACCAATTTTTTACCATACACAAAAAATTATAATTTTTCAAAATATAAAAAAACCAACCAAAGATAAAATTGTATTTATAAATAAAAATTATTCCAACAAATATAATTTACTAATTGATAGAATATAATAATATGATTTACATTGAAAATTTGTATACAACACATTTAGATTAATGATTTTTCAAAGGAATACAATTTTGTAATTATAACAACATGTATAATAAAAACCATTAAATGATTGTAAAATTATTTTATTAAACAGATTGTCATCAAAATTTAATGAATTTCAACAATCAATAGAAATTAAAATAATTATTTACATAATTTTTTTCAAAATTACTATTTCCTTGTGGAAAAATGTATTTTTTCCATCCAATAATTTAATCATCATCTACAAAATTGATAAATAATATATTGATAATTATTATTTATATTTATTTATAAATATTTTGTTAATATAATAATATAAATAAGAGAAAATAGTTTTTAAAATAAAATTTTATGAAAACCGACATTTATTATGGAATGGATAATTTAAACATTAGTTGTTTATAACCACGTATGATTTCATTTTTATCTTTCAAAATTTCATTATTATTTCCCAGTCTATCCATAATTAATTAATAATACATGTAATTATATATATATATATATATTTGATAATTCAGTCACTCTTTTGCATACCTACCAATCCAATGACTATCTTATAAAAACCATATTTATATAATAATTTTGAAGTTTTTTTAGAATAGTTATGCATGTGGTACATGGATATGAATATAATATTCATTTTAGTGAATATATATTCATAAATTCTTAGGTTTTACATTTTACCACTTTATGATGTACGTCCTTCTAATTTTATGGAATATCTAATAAATGGGGATTTATAAATATTTATATTTAAGTAAAAGGGATGGATGATAACTACACATGAGTTGAATGAAGAACAATTATACTACACATTGATACTATTTACCTCTAAAAGAACTTAAATTTCAATTTTAATACTATAAGAAAAATATTTCTAAAACCATGTATGTGTGATTGTGATAATTGTACATGAGAAATAGTTTAAAAATGAATGTTATAATTATTGTGTGTTGGTTCACACATAATAATAAAAATATCTACTTTAATTTTTATTGAATTGGGGAATTGTGTGTCCATTAGGATAAAAAATATCGTATAATATAATTACTGAATTTCTATATATTCTATAAAAACATTTCATTATTAGTTATTTTATTGAGTAGTTTTTCATCCCCACCACATATAATAGTCTAAATGGAAAATAATAAAGATGCCTTTTTATATTCCCGAAGATGTAGAATTAAAATTGAATTGATCATATATTATTAATAAATTTTAGTACAAGTTAATTCTAATTTCTATAAACATTTCAAAAAATAATTTTTTTTAACACAACAAAATATAATACATGATTTATATCTTAAATCATTCCATAAATAAGTAAAATTCAAAATCGTTAAAATATAATAGAAAAAATTCAAAACCCATATACTATAAATGTTTAATCATATATTCATCGAAAATAAAATTAACATTTTCCTTCAAGTAACATAAATCCCTAATTAGTTAACATAACAAAATATATACTATAATAAAATAATATATAATTTATTATATCATTTTTCACAAATAACCAAATGTTACAAATACTCACAATTAAATCTTATATAATTTTATAAATTAACATAATAATTATTCATAAAATTATTTTGACCATAATAATAAATTTTTCCCATCATAGGGACCGTATCCAAAAATTAAATTAACCATATAGTCACACAATAACTTTTCAATCCAATATTTTTCTATATGATTAAATACCGCTTAACAAAATGTAATAATCCATTATCCAAATTAACTATATTAGAAATAATGATTATATTGACCCTAATGTGTGTGTGTAATTTTCAATATATGACTAAATAATATAATTTCATTCATCCATAAATAACTAATTGATTAAAAAAATTATACATAAGGGATACATATAATACAAAAATATATTAAAACAAAATAATCATTTACCTATGTATATTTCTTAATCATAATTTCCATTTAAACAAAAAATTATAGTCTTATCAATGATTTTAAACTTATGTTTATATTTAAAATTAACAACCCTTAAAAAATATAACTACATCCTAACTCTTAAAACCCTATTTATAGACCCCCCTTTCATTAAACAACGATTATAACCAATTAACCAATATATATATATATATATATATATATTTTAAGTTATATTTCATTCTTATTATGAAAATTTTGTATCATGTCATGAGAATATTCCATTACAATCTAATTATTTTTAATACTTTAAACATAACACCAAAAATTATTACAATCCATAGATAATAAAATTTATTTTAAATTTATATTTATTGAGTTTATGGACTAGTATAACCATTATTTATATAATATTTTTGATCCCCATCATGATATACCCCATAGGGCACTAGTTTTCAAAAAAATAAAACTCTCAACTTTTAAAACATTCTAATGAAAATTTATAATGTATGTTATTCTTCATTATTATCATAAATATAATCATTAACATTCCATGGTAGATTATTTGTATATTAAATCCTTTATAGAATATGAAAAAACAATCAGTCTGATTGAGAACTTTCACTGGAATATTCATCCCATATGCATGAAGTGTTGGTAGATGAAATTTCATTCCTTTGTGTTCTTTATCACTTGAACTCCCATGAATCTATATTTTTCCATTTTTAATTTTTTTTAGAAACTCATGTTCGAATTTTTTGGTCATTCATAATATAACAGACATGGTTACTTATAACCAAAATATTGTTAACATCATAACATGTCAATTTTCTTTTCTTTTTCGTAAAAATAATTCAATGTGCTTCACATCCATTTAGAACATGGTTCTATATTGTGTAAACAATTAATTAATTTTTTTTAATATTAAATGAAATCATCACAATATATATAATTTTTATGATAAATACTTTTATTGCCTTAAAAAATTTCATATTCTATTCATATATTTTGATTCATTAAAAAATAACCATAATTCTCCACAACATATTAACCTTTATGGTTATCAGGGAATTAAATCCAACTCAAAAATAACATCCAAACCAATAAATGTATTTTAACTCATTCTATGATATTGAATATAGAACCATGTATGATAAAAAACCCAAAATTATTTTTTTCCTAATTGGTTTTCCACATTCGAATATTTACAAGATCATTTAGGATTATAACTTTTTTATAATTCATAAAAAAATTACAAAACGATGTGGACATATCCATATTATGTAAATTTATTATATCAAACTAAGTCTCTATATTTATACTCATGTTTTTTTCATATAAATTTCCCTTTGATCAAGAAAATTCCCCATTAACATTTATAATATCTGAGAAAATATTATTCCGTGTCATTTTGAGTGAAAATTATTAATGATATAAACAAATTAGTGAGTAAAAAAATAAATTGAATAAATTAATCAATATGAAATTCCAAAATACCGATATGTATATTATATTTTTTATATAAAAATTTGTGATAAAATTATTATTTAATGGCTCTTAATATCATCTTTACATCATTTTTTATTTTGAAAAAACAATTCTTTCAATCCACAATTTTAAATAATAATACACAATATTTTTATGAAAATAAGAATCAAAATTAAATGAAAACAAATCATTCATATTTATAAAATCATAAACCATTTTTAAATCATATTCAAATTTTATATCCATTTTAACATAAAATATTTCAATAAAACAACATAGAATGTATGTACCTTGGGACATTATCCCTATATCACTATTTTAGTAACTCTTACAATGTACTAACCTATCGAGTCAATTCAAATTATATCATAAGAAAAGAATATAAATATCTAACTCGATCAACGTCATAATAGTTAATTATAAATAGTTTACTCCATGAACTTCAGATGAATAACTTATAACAAATTATCTTTTCCCGCAACATATAATTATTTTGTAATTAATTACCTATGTCCATGTTAACCCATTCATTTGAGTGCTATATCAGGATCACCATCAACATAAACATTTATTATGGAACATTAAACACATAAAATCTATAATTTACATAATAATATATAATAACATATTTTATTTACTCTTACTTAGAAGACTAATTTATATTTAGGAATTATTATTGTCATTTTTCAATTTAACACCTCAAACAAATTCCTAAACGAATGGGAAATAGAATTTTTTATTAATATAAATGAAAAAATTTAAACAAAAATACAACATGAAAATAATATTCATGAAGTTTGTAAAATCCACTCATGTCATATATTCTTAATATAATTTTTTTAACTCTTCAATAAATAATTGTAGTATTAGAATTTATATAAATTTTGAAAACAATTCATTTTATTTCCATTATTTGTAAATTTAAAATATGTTGATCATGACATAAAATATACATTAGGTAGTGATGTGAACTATCTATAACCATTGTAATGAATGATTAAATTGAAGGAAAATATTTTTAAACATTTAAAACTACGTTTTAATGATAAATACCTTATAAAATAAACAACCATTGAGTAAAAATTGTACTAAATAAGATAACAATAATGTGATTTTAAAACAACATGAATTTTATAAATTTGAAAAAATATATCCAAATGTATATGTATAAACCCTAAAAATAAGTCATTTTCTTAGAATGGAATCCATCTACATTGAAGGAAATTTATATGGAAATTCCCTTACATCACCTCTCAAATTTTAACCTATGTCATATACCATCCAAAATAATAATTTTGAATAAAATTTATACTTTAATAATAAAATTTTAAATGTTAATTATTTTATTATTAATTATTTTTATTTCATTTGTTACTATGTTACATTTAGTTAATAAATTTTTTAGGTTCATGTTAGATTTTTTGAGGATAATTTTTTCATAATCTAAAAAAACACTGGTTGGATGTGAATTTTCAATTAGATCATTATTCCTTCATCCCAAATTATTAATCTAAAATTATTTAACATGTTTATATCTTAACATTATTAATACAATATATTTATGGTGTTCATTAAAAATGATTCACGTCACTTCATGGTGGGGATAGTCCACACATACGCACGGGGAACATTATCATCTTCCAATGGATAGGAGGGTAAGGAGTTAAGTAATATATCATCTTTAAAGAGTTATCATTTTCTAATAAATTATAAATATATATATAATCATAAAAAAAAATTATATGGGGTGTTCATGAAATATTATGTGCATAACTTCTTAGAAATGGCAGTTATTACATACCCTTTAGTGATACTTTCATTTCTTATTAGATTAAAAATTGTATAAAAATGGGATATAATATAAACACAGTATTTTTTCTTTATATTTTATATAATGAGCTAAATATAGTAATGTTTTGTGTTTTATTTGAATAGTTAGAATAAGAAATAAACATGAACAAAATCATTTTGTAGTTATACCTCTAATTTCAAAAAAATCATTTTCCTTACACCTTAATCAAAATCCGGTAAGATATTTAGTTAGAAAATAATGTATATGAAATGGATATGTAATATAGAAATGGGTTTGGCAGGTTTTTTTGATCTAGTGTTCTCAATGTGTGTGAATATGTGAGGAGTTTATTTTTTTCATTTATATTTCAGGGGAATGGAACACTTCAAAATAACCTAATGTGGTAAATATTATAAATTTATTACTCATGGTAAATTAGGAAATACATAATAACATGTTAAATATAGAATTATGAGGATCGAAATCTAAATATACAATAAGCATTATGAAAATATTATTTGAACATCGACTTAGTTTTACCCTTAATTAACATGTTTTACCCTTTATTGTGGAAATTAATTTTTTACATTTGTATAAACTCATTCAGACCAAAATATAAATTTAAATCATTAATAAATATTAAATATTAACAATAATATAAGAAATATATTTATTATGAGTTAATTTATTAAACTTTTGGAAACTAATTATAATATGAAAATACATTGTAATTATTTATTAATAAATATATGTTTTTATTTGTAATAAATATGTGACTGAAATATTAACTGTATTGAATATACCATTGTGATGAAAATAATATTTTGTTTAAAATTATACTTATTTATCATTAAAAAAATAAAAAATGTAATTTTACATTTAAAGAAAATTATGGAAATGAATGTGTTTAAAAAATTCATATTTCCCACTATTTAGAAAAAAATAAATCTTTTCCAAAAAAATTTTAAAAATCAATCATGATCCAAATTGAATATTATGAAAAAATAATCCTTATATTATCTAATAAAATTTCAAAAAATGGGAGAAAATATGTTAATAATAAATCTTGTAAATCCATAAAACTAATATTCGGGAAAAAAATTTCTAAAATATATTTTTTTCATTCCACACATATTAATGGAAAATAGTTGATTACTATATTTTTTTATGAAATATAGAACTAATTTTTATTCTCAAAATTATCTCTCAATAGTGATTAATTTTATTTGAACTATTAAAAATAAATTTCTGTAATAATCACATTATTCTAAATAGTATATCTGTTTAAAAACAAATGATTTTATATTTATTTTTTATTTGTTAATAATTAGTAAATGAATTATTTTACACTATTTTTATTTTATAATATAATAATTTTTTTGTAGAATTATTACTTTATGTATGTTAAATTTATCAGTAATAAAATTTTATCCACAATTAATTTTTTAGAAAAATTACCCAAAAAAATTTAATGTTTTACCCCATACATTAATTCATTTCATTAAAATGTGTTTACTAATTTCCATATAAGTAATTTAAAATTTTTGTTAGAAGAATGTTTTGATAAATATTTCATAGTTTAGATATTTCTGTTTATACCCACCAATCAAATGGAAATCAAATAACATTCATATATAAAAAATTATTTTGTGATTTTTGAAGTTCAATGTAGAATGTTGTTCATGTACTTGAATATAATATCCATTCAATGGAACATAAAATAATGAAAATGAGGTTATAAAATATTTAAAATAATGTAATGAAAATATATCATATTTTGAACAATAATATTATTATTTATGTATGAATTAAAATTCACCTTCATTTATTTCCATCCAATGAAAATGAAATCATCAAAAATGTGTACATACAGACTATCCTCTCCAAAAATTACAGTAATTTATGTTTCATAAACGTATAAAAAATATTAAAAAAAGTATATTTAATGAATTAATATAATATTTAATATATGTTAATTATTTAATATTTTAGAATCTGATGAACAAAGAACATGTACTGGAATATAAATATGGATACACTTTTGAAAAATAAATGAGTTAACAACCAATTATTGAATTTCATGAAGAATAGTAAATAAAGGGGAAAATTTTAATCAAAATGGAATTATATAAATTATAATTGTAATACCATATAATTCCATGATAGTTTATTAAAAACAAACATTGGATTATTTCGAGTCTAGGTGCGGAGACGACATGTGATTCCGAGGTCCGGAGTGCCTTGAATAATCCATCCTAAAAGGTATATTTAAAATATCAAGCATTAGTGTTTCTCTATATAAAACTGTAATAAATCATAAATGACTTCTGGGATCACAAATTGGAGGCCACTGTCATGTTCAAGATGGAAGGTTTACCCTAGGAGCGATGTATGTTTAGTCGGGTGGGCCTCGAGTGATGAAACATAAAAATGGAATAACCATAAAAAATTAGTCAAATTAATTTATTTTGTCCTTAAAATCATTATTACTCATGAACAGTGACTAATATTGAAAATAAGAGACCACCATTGAGCTCATGGGAGTATGTTTACTTAAAGAAGATCCAAACATTGGCTGGATCGGGCCAACAATGGAATGTTGTTTTTGGGCTTAATAAAATAATTTAATAATGATTATTTTATTTTCAAATACTTATAACTCGTAAAAAGAAAATCAGATTGGAAATCTGAGGGTACTGTTGAGTTCATGGTGTTGTTCTTCTCTTAGGCGGAGCTTATTATAGATTAGAGCAGTCTGACGATGAATTCTTGTTTTCAGAACGTAACCGTATATCAAATAACATAACAAAAAATTATTTAATTCTTGATTCCACCTAAATCATAAATGGTATCTCAGATTTAAAATATAAAACCAACACTGACTTATTAATGATATTTTATACTTTATTAGAGCCTAAGTACGACCAGTGTAGGTTGAGGTAAAAAAATAATTTTAAGACATTTTAGTAGTAGAAAATAAATAACATAAATTTTTTTCATTGTTTTCTTCATTGTTTAGTAGTGGCATATCAGTTTCATGTTGAAAATTTGTTGATACAATGAATATCATTAACAAACCCCATTAATGAGTCATTGTAACGATGATTTAGTGAAGCGTAACAAAAATTTTGATTCACGTTCGTCAATTAATAGCTTAACAATAAATGAAGGATTGTTGAAAAAATGAGATAATTGCTTTGATGCATTTGTATGTGGAGAAGAAGAATGAAAAACACCCCTTAGTCTACACTTCTGGATAATGATAGAAAATATGGGCTAAGGATCATGAATTAGGAACAGATACACGTGATACTATTCTTCATCGTCCAAATATTCTATCCCAGGTGTGGGGTTTTATTTAATGTGAATTTAATGTTTTCCCAATTATTTCATTTAAATGATAAATTCAGGTTATCCCACAAACAATATAACATATGGTTCGATCATTTTAATTGGATGATTAATGTTGCGGGATAAAGGGGGATATATTTTCTGTGATTATTCTTCATTATTTATTTGTTCTTCTTGATCCTGCAAACAAGAAGGAAACTACGTCAACATGAACAATGTCCTGGGAAGTTCATTGGGTGTTTCTATGTAAAACGCTTTCCCCTATTCTCATATTTCTAGCTTACAATTCATTATGACACCATGGTGGTGGTGCATCAGCCGAGGATATGCTAGATGAAAGGGTAGTTGAACTAGCCCGAGGATGCGACCCAAGCCTGTAGTTGTAGAACAAGGTCATTGTTGAAGTAGGAGTCACAAGTATGGAGCCCAATGGTTAGCGGTAGGAGAATGTGGCCACCCGGCCATGTAAGAAGTGTCACACATTGCAAGGCCATGGTCCACAGGCTACGTCGGGGAGATAGAACCACAAAAGGACTAGTCTGTGTTAATGGAATGTTGTTATAGGGTATCACCATGCAGGCATCATATTGGAAGAGAATCATGTGTTCGCGGTCCGCAAGGTGCCTAAATAGGGCAACCTGATTCTTTCGTTCATGTGACGCATGAACCGTATGCCCAATGGTTGTCCTAGTAGGTGGAGGATAGGCCTGCATTGTTGGTCGGGCCGATGGTGAGAACTAGGACATAATTCAGCCCATGATAGAGAAGAGTTGGGCCACTAATATGGGCCTGACTGATGGAAAAAACCAAGTAGCTTGGTGGCCCAGGCTGGAATGGAATATAATAGCTAGTTCCAGGTCGGGCCAATTGAAAATACTTCGCTAGGTGACCAGGTGAGTTGGACGCACGACAGAATCGGGAAGGGTCGAGCAATGCCCACGGGGCCCGACCAAGTGGCTAAGCTGGACTGGACAGGCCCAGTCCCAATCAATTCGGGTCAGGTGGACCAAATCAAGTCGTTTCATGTGGGACCCCTGGGCTGGGTTGGTCTGGTAGGTCTGACCAGGTCAGACAAGGCTAGAATAGTACCGCCTCATGTTTTCTAAAATGAAACATATTTCAGACCGGGCATCTAATTGATGCGTTGTCTATGTCATTGATACCATTTAGAAATATGGTCCTTTGGAAATATTCTATATGATATTTTTTATGTTGTGTTGTGACTGATGGATTCAATATTATAATCTCCCAGAATCTAGGGTGCTACGAGTGAAAATCATACGGCTGGTTGTGACATGAGGGATATGTTGAGCAGATCATAGTTATCCAGATGGACTAGATAAGAGAGAGTCATAGTTATCCAGTTGGCCTGTATAAGATCTGTTCTAGGTGATCCATCTTGCCAAAAGATTAGATGTTCATTGTGATCTAGCTTTCCAATATACAAGTAAGTCTTAGAGATCCAACTAGCCAAGGGAATAGAGAGTCTACTTGATCTAGCTAGAAATTAGATGAGTGGGTCATATTGATCCAGATGGCCAATAGATGAGTGGGTCTTAGTGATCCAGCTGGCACAAAGACAAGAAGGTATATGTGAACTAGCTAACTCAATGATGAGTTGGACTATGTGATCTAGCTAACAGAAAGACAAGCGTACCTTAGTAGTTCAGCATACTAGCGTAACTCAGTGGTTCATCAGACTATGGTACCATAGTGGTTCATAAAAGGAGTGCACCTTAGTGGTTCAACATATGATTGGACCTAAGTGGTCTACCAAAAGATCAAAAATCAGTACCTCATCAAGGATTATTCTGTTAGATGTATAAGATGATTCAGATTTACGATGGGAAATATTATTTTCAATATTTTGAGTTATACCTAGTTTGAGATGTCATTATTTTTGGACTCATTTTGTTGTATTAACATTTTGTCTTGGGGTCCCGACTGAGTATTGATTTACTCACCCCTACATGATTATCACACAAATGTGATGGGTCCCATTCAAGCGATCAATGCTTCAATGGAGTTCCTGGTTGTCCAGGACCAGGTGGTGGTCATTGAGATTCGAAGACATGTGTTCTTCAATGACTATAGGTAACTACTATGCACCTACTATCTAGGTGGGGTATCAAGAAAATATATCATGTCAGTTGTACATTCCTTTTTTGTTTTGGGCTCTTATTCTATCCCCTTTGTCCATTTAGTTAGTTTTGTAATCTCAGTTATTGTCTCAGTGACAGTTGTGGTTAAAATTGTGTTTACATTTTGAAGATTAATCATTTTTCATTTGTATTGGTTTTAAGAAAAATTAGTTCCCTTTTTAGGATATTCATACATTGTGCTATTTGGTATTCCACAGCTTATTGATGTCGGGCTTGGGGTAGTCACAACATAGTATAGATGGATAGGCCAGGAAAAGTGGTTTCATAGGTGGTTGATTTTACCAAAAGAACATGGTGTCTGTAAACTTTGATGGGGCAATAAGGTTATGTGTTTCGAGTTCAGATTTCAGGCCTGGGAGTACATTTTTTGTGTGGTGGCTGATGTATCCATTCCCCTAGAACCAGAATTATGTTTTCTAGATGGATACATGAAAAAACTAGTTCCATGCATCTTTGAATGTTTTCCCATTATCATTCTGATTCAGAATCAACTCTTCAGGTATAATCAATTAATGGTGATTCAACTTGATTTATTTTAAGATGCCTCCATGATGACAAACATCTAGGATTCTAGTGTGTGACCATGAGGATGATCTATAGAGTAATGGGGCCTCAGTAGTGGGAATGTTTCCTATGATGGAATTTAAGGACCCGGACGAAAACCTTACCAAATATTGAATTAATTGAACAATTCACATTGAAAATATTTTCAAGTTAATATTTTTAGAGTATTATGACATAAGTATTATATCTCAAAATATTAAAAAGTAGACACATCTACAACGTTTCCATTTTTTTCATAAAATAAAAACTCTTGAAAAAAAGTGTCATGTCTAGTTCTAGGTTTTTCGTCAGCATGACTTTTCCTTAATCCCATACTCGACTCTATTCCATGTTCTTTCCTGTGAAAAACATTTCAAAAACATGGGATGAGCATAAAAATCTCAGTAAGGGATACACATAGAAGGAAAAATATTAGTTTTTCAAAACAGTAGGTAAACCATGAATACATTATCATAAGTAATACATTTCACCTTTATGAAGTAGTAAATACTATTCACTGAATAAAATATCATTACTTACCCTTTTCTAACCAAAATATTAACTTGAAACCCATATAAAGAACACATAACATATAAAGGTAACTTGGGACATAAACATAATTAAATGGAATAACCATACGGGCGACTTCCACACATATCACTAAATGGAATAGCCATACGGCCAACTTCCATTCCCAATGCATTGGAGGTTTTAACATAACCACTCGTCTTGGTTTTCACGGCACCACCCGTCATTTGGATCATCATGTAACAACCTGTCAAATGTCCATGTGCCATTATAAAATCATAAGACATAAAAAAAATATAAAGGAAATAAAAAATTTCAAACATTCAATCTTAATATATAACTTAAATATATTTAACTAAAAAATCAATTATCAAAACACTTTCAAAACCAAAATATATAAATGATTATATGGTATTTATTTTCTTTTAAAAACATTAAAGATTTTTTATGAAGCCAAAGATCAAAAAATACCTATGGAAGTGGAAAATTTTTTTGTCGCCGCTTACATAAAAAGGAACATTCTTTTTTGACATTTAGTAATACACTTCATAGAAACTGATTACTTTTAAAATTCAAGGCTTTTTATACAGCGTATAAAATAAAGTCACGTATTAAAAAAAATATGCCTCAATAAAAGAAGATTAAGGAGAAGTACCTTTCAAAGATAATTTTGTAAATAAAATAGATTTCTTATGTGTATTCAACAGAAACTCACATAATGATAGTAAAAATACAAAATAAGATATAAAAATTCATTTCTCACATGATCAAAGAATGACATATATAATAAAGATAAGTTTAACCCAATGAATGGGAATTGGGTTAAGAAGTTCCCTTACCTCATGTACGACTTGACTCGATCATTCTTTAATCTCTAGAATAATAAACTAAAGATAATTTCTAATTTCTTATAAACCTTTTTAATGTTTATTATTACTTTAATATCACTTATTTCCAAGTTATTAATGTTATGTAATAATTTTATTTGATGATGTTCAATTTTTCAATATATGGTACTTAACTGAAAAATGGACATCTTATAATTACATGTTGTTCATGTGGAAAAGGTTCATTATATAAAGAATGATATTTAGGATTTCGATATCATATATATCATATATATCCAGAATATACGTGTATATATAATAGTACATAACATTTAGAGGTAAGAAATGAAAAGCACCGTTCATGGAGACGGTAAGCCGTACGTACGCATGAACGCTACATCCATTTATATTTCATATTTAAGGGAATTAAAAAATAACGTTACATAGTAGTATTATATTTCCAGTATTGCATCATATATAATATCATTAAATATATCCTTTATATGTACCACATATGGTACGAACGTGTCATATCACTTTGAGGGGGCGGTAGTCTACACTTCCTCATATGAAATTATCCCGTTTACCCATAACGGAAACCATAAAGGTATGATATAAATGCAAATTAAAAAAGAATAAAGAAATTATAAACATAATATATATCATATATAAATATGGATTCATAATAATGTCCACCATAAGAAGTGGTAAGAGGTAATTGAACAATCATTGTTTCGTGAGGCGTTAGTTTGCAATCCACAAAAACATTATGTTCTTCACCCACTAGATGGAGGTGTGTGTAAGTGTAGTTAGAATACATATCATAAAAACATCCTTTTATATTGAGGATACTGTTGTTGTTACAAAATAATGTAATAAAAATATTTTAGGGGTTTGAGAAGTAAAATAAAAGAAAACACTTTAAGATAAACTGTTACCTATAATTTGGGTAACTCCCTTTGGTTTGAAAAAAAGGACATCATGAAGTGCCTTATGCATAATTTAAGGCCTCTAGAAGTAGGATAAGGATGTAGGGATATTAATTGGGTAGAGGATGGACGATCCAAAAGGCTTGAGAGGTGTGAGGATTTGGTTAGAAGTGGTGTCCTTTTATAAGGTGGAAGAGGGACTCTTTTGGAATGTGTGATAATATTATTTTATTATATAATTAAATTCGGGTTTTAAGGGTCCAAAAATCATTAAAGATGAATATAAGATGACTTATATTCTAAATAAAATCATCCATTTATAATTGGACATGTTTTGGATAATATTTTAATCATTATAATCTTATTTTTTTAATTGATTTATTAATGAGGTAAATACTGCATCATTATTGTGTCATAAATATTTTATATTATTTGATGTCTAGAAATTATAAAACAAATACCATGACCTATGAAATATTTTTATATTTCTAAATAATATTTATAGTCGAACATAGGACTTATATATCACCATATAAAAATTAATTTACTAATTGATTTGTTTTATGTCATCTTTTTCCTTTACATTAAATTAATTAATCTAAATTGTCATTATCACATCCATGTAGCTCAATGGGTTCCCAAAATCGACCCAATGATGCCCATGGTCTTAAATGACTCATCCAATAAGGTTTTGACAAGTGTTAAGGTAATTTGGAATTATTATAATATTATTTTTTACCTAAAATTACCCTATTTACCTTAAACCATGGAAAATAAAAGTAAAAAGATTCTATTCACCAAAAATTATTTTCATGTTAATGAACCAAATTTTGCTAACTAATAACAACCATGTATTTCAGATTTTATAAATTCAATTCATAGAATAAGTAAAATTCCATTTAAATAAAAAATTCAGTTTTTTTAACTACTACTAAGTGGTATCACTATTCATCAATAACTGATGTTTTTCAGAAAAATACAAAAAATTCAGCCAATGCATTATATGAAATTACAAATTCAAAAAATATTTCTATTTTACCATATTATATATATAGAAGTTTCAATAATTAATTTAAAATTAATTCCCATTGTTAAAACAAATAGCATGTTTTTAAGAAACAATAACTATCAAAAGATTGACACTTGTTTATGTCCAATTTCAAAGTGAAATTAATTTCATTGACTAACGTTGAATTAAATAGAAAAAAAATATTCTAATTACACATTAAAATAAATTAAAATAATAATTTATCCATATAAATAAACTATATTAAAACATAGTTTTGAATTAAAATACAATATTTTCACTATTAAAAAAATGAACTTTATCTGAAAAATTCCAAAAATTTACACAAAGTAATTTTTTAATGTCCCTAATATAAATAAGGATTTAATTTGGTGAAATAGAATGTATTAAAGTGACCAAAACTATATTTAATGAAGGTTCACCATTAAAAGGTTTTAAATAGACCTTTTAATGTATATTATTCTTAAAATTATATTCATTCATAATTTAAGCCTTTAACTTTTAATGGATAATAGTAAATACATTTAACAAACATGTATAATCATATTGTAGATAGTTTTGTTCATTACCACCAATTAAACAGTTAGGATTTAGTTACCATTTAAAAAAAATAAAATTATATTATTAGTGTGCTACGTATGATTTCAAAGAAACTCCTTGTCGTGTATCGGGTACGCTATCGAAAATAGCAACCCTTTTAATATAAAATTAATATTTATTCCTAAAATAATAATAAATTACCAATATGAATTATTCTTCATTTAGATGGGATTTTACATCCTTCCCCACTTTTGGAAATTGTGTCCCCACAATTTTATTCCCTTATCAAATAAATGGGGGTATTTATCCATCATAGCATTTTCAGATTCCCATGTTTCCTCTTCAACCATATGTTTTTTCACAAAACCTTTACCTGATAAATTACCTTATTACAAAACACTTGATCCGTACGGTCAATAATCTTGACTGGTTGTTCCTCATAAGAGAGATTCTATTCAAACTGAACTACCTCTGGGCTCAAAACATGAGATGGATCTTGTATATACTTTCTCAACCTTGAAACATGAAAAACATTGTGTAACTGGGATAAACATGGAGGTAAATCCACTCGTTATGCAACAGATCCAACATTCTATAGAATATAATATGATCCAATGAACCTCAGACTAAACATTCCCTTCTTAACAAAATTCATCACACTTTTCCATGTTGAATCTTTGAGAAAGGCATTATCACCTTCCTCAAAAAAGATCCTTCCTCTAGTTATCTGCATAACTTTTCTGTCTGGTCTGAGTTGTTCTCATGAGATTCTGAATCAACTGAACTTTCTCTTCCATCTCTTTTACAAATTATGGTCCCATCAGCTTCCGTTCACCAACTTCATCCCAAAAATCTAGAGTTCTACAATGCTTTCCATATAATTCTTCAAATGGTTCCATCTGTATATGGGAATGAAAATTTTTCTTATATGAAAATTCATCCAATGAAATATGATGATCCCAACTTCCCTGGTAATCCAATGAACAAGAACGTAGCATATCCTACAAGGTCTGAATTGTTCATTCTGATTTCCCATCTGATTGACGATGGAAAGCTGTACTAATATTTAATTTAGTACCCAATGACTTCTGAAGGCCTTTACAAAAGTTAGAAGTAAACATGGGATCACGATCAGATACAATGGATAGGGGAAATCCATGCAACATGACTATATTTTTAACATACAATTAAGAAAGTTGATCTAGAGACAAAGTATCTTGAATAGGATGGAAATGGGATGATTTAGTCAATCGATCAACTATAACCCAGATTGCATTATTACCTCGAGATGACTTTGGTAATCCGACAACGAAGTCCATGGATATATGTTCCCATTACCACTCTGGAACCGGTAGAGGCTGAAGCATTCCATTCGGTAAATATTGCTCTAAATTAACTTGAAGTCAAGTCAAACACTTCACAGTAAAATCAACAATATCTCTTTTCATTCCATCCCACCAGTAATACACTCTAAGATATTTTTACAACTTAGTACTAGTAGGATGAACTAAAAATTGGGAACTATGAGCATCATATAATAACTCATTCTTCAATTTTGAATCACAAGGAACACCTAATCTCTTCCCAAACCTCAAAACACAATAATTTTCAAAATTAAAATTAGGCAACTTACCCTTCTGAACCAACTCTACCATTTTCTACAACTCAATGTTTTCTTTTTGTCCTTGATTTATTCTGTATGATAGAGATGATTTCACTGATTCCTGAAACAAAATAGAATAATTTCATGAAAAAACAACTTCTATGGAAAATTTTATCAAAGGAAAACCAAATGATCTTGTTCCAAACATAGAATGGATAATGAGAGATTACTTTTCCAATTCAAAGCATCAGCCACTTTATTTGATTTTCCCAGATGGTAATGGATCGTGCAATCAAAATCCATGATTAATTCTATCCATCTCCTCTATCTCCTGTTCAATTATTATTGAGTGAATATATACTTTACGCTTTTGGGATCAGTATATATTACACATTTTACTCTATACAAATGATGCCCCCAAATTTTTAAAGAAAAAACAACAACTCCTAATTCCATGTCATGTGTATGGGTAATTTAACAAATGAGGTTTCAACTAACGTGAAGCATAATAAATTACTTGATCATTCTGCATAAGGAAACATCCAAGTCTTTTCAACGAATCATCACTGTAGATAAAAAAACTCACCATTTATGGATGGCAGTTCCAAAACTGGAGCATTCACCAATATTATTTTCAATTCCTAAAAACAATCATCACATTCTTTTATCTAGATGATCATAACACCTTTTCATGTTAACTTAGTCATTGGACTAGATAACCATGGAAAATTTTCAACATACCTGCGTTAATAACATGATGAATGAAGAAAACTACGGATCTCAGTTATATTTTTGGGTCTTGTCCATTCATCAACAACTTTTGTTTTAGTAGGATCAATAATTATGCTGTTTTTTGAAACAATGTGACCAACGAAAGAATTTTTTTGTAACCAAAAATCACTATTGCTGAATTTCCCGTACAGTTTTATTTCAATTAAGGTTTGAAGGAAAAACCTTAATTGAATTTCATGTGCACCCTTAATTTTGGAATAAAACAAAATATCATCAATGAACAGTACCATAAATTTATCCATGAACTCACCAAAAATTCTATTAATAAGATCCATGAATACAGTAGGTGCATTGGTTAAACCAAAATTCATACCAACAATTTCATAATGGCTATATCTATTTCAAAATGTAGTCTTATGAATGTCTTCGTCATTTACTTTCAACTGATGGTACCCCGATCTCAAGTCAATATTCGAATTATAATGAGCTCCCTGGAGGTGATCAAAAAAATCATCAATATGAGGAAAATAATACTTATTCTTAGTAGTGATATTATTAAATGCAATATAATCAATGCAAAGTCTCATTAAACCATCATTCTTTTTAACAAACAAGAGAGTAGCATCCCATGGTGATGTTCTAGGTCGAATAAAACCATTATCTAATAACTCATGCAATTTCTAATTTAACTCTAAAATTTCAATTTGAGACATTTGTTAAGGGGGTTTTGAAATTGGCTTAGCAACATGAACTAAGTCAATAGTAAATTCAACTTCCCGATCAGGTATAATTCCAAAATACTCATCAAGAAAAACATCAAGGTACTCATTTACCACTCGCACATCATTAATATGAATAGTTAATTTATTTTCAACAATATGTGTAAGGTAACATTAACTTCCATCTTTTACTAGTTTCTCAGATTCATGATATTTTATAAAAAAAAGGGTTCATTCTTGTACACAAACTATAAATATTTTTAAAAAGAAACCTATTTAGCTCTGTAATCAATCTAATAATGATAAATAGAAAGGAAATCCTTGCCCAATATAACATCAATCACTACAAGAAGAGAAACCATAAGGTTTTCAGTTAGGTTCTTTCCGTACATAAGGACATGAAGCTTCTTATACTTTCTTTTTGTCTCATCATTTTTTCTAAGTGATTCTACCGTAAGTTCAGTATTTATATCTTGAGATGGAATTCCCAATTTTCTTGAAAACTTCTCAGAAATGAAAGAGTGTGTAGACCCTGAATGAAACAACACATTGACATAATATGATCAAAAAAATAGTGTACCTGATACAACTTCATGTGATGGCCCAACATATGCTGAATTAGTTGCAAAGGATTTCACCACCCCTTTCTACATGTAGCCTGGCTTCTTTCCATCGGTTGAGTTCTTTGTTGGACACTCATTTGCATAATAACCCATTTCGTTGTAGTTAAAAAATTTTAATTACTGTAAATTAGATTTTATCTTACCATTACCTTGATCATTTTCAGTGAAATTATGAGCCTGATGTCTCATTTTTCCACATCGGTAGGACATACCAGAATTCAATAGACATTCCCCAACATGCTTTTTTCATCAATTTTCCAAAACTATAAACATAAGTTTCTTACCATCAAACTTTTTTAAAGAGTTATTCCCTCTCACTTACCACCTTGACCTCTTATTCTATTGTTTGTAAAAGAATAAGTGATCCTTGAAAAATGTTATTTCCACCTTATCCGCTCAAAAAACAAGTTTTTCTTAACTTTTGAACTCATGAGAAGCTAGAGACATTCAATACTTTGTCTTTAATCCTGAGTAAAAATGTTTGATTTTACTATCAAGATCTCATATGAAATTTTGATCATAGCCTGCCAGTCGAGTGAATTTTAATACACTAGTTTCCACTAAGTCATCCTCCTGCCTCAATTCAATGAATTGTTTTTCCATTCTAAGTTGAACCAACATAGGAAAATATTTCTCAAGAAAACATACCTTCAAATTCATCCCAATCGAGATCATAAATCTCTTCATTATCCCTGATATTTTTCACCATCGACTAGCACTAATCAGCTTCACCTTCAAAAAGGTAAACCACAAGACTATCATTTGGATGTTTTGAACAACCAATGACATTGAAAAACATTTAAAATTCTTTAATCCAACCTTCTCTTAGCACGAAATCAGATGATCCTCTGAATGATGGGGGGTGTTGCCTCAAGAAATGCTCCACTACTGACATGTTCCTCTGTGCTGGATCTGGCAGATCTCGTGCATGGATACCACCACCTTTTATAGCATGAGTCAATTGCGACATCACTACAAAAAATAGTTCAGTTCCGATTCTGACCATCTCAGGTTGCTGATTTTGAAGGTTGTCTTCCTCCCGATGATGTCCCAACATAGCCGCCCTGTTTCCTTTGTGGAAACCCATTCTGAACATAGAAATAACTAAGGAGAAGCAACATGGTAATATTTATATGCTATATCATTTCAATATTACCATAAATTAATTTATGGACATTTATTTAACAATACCCTAACTCTTAAACTTATCTAAACTGACCTCTGATACCAACTATAAGGACTTGGCGTTAAACATTACATAATATTGAATTAAAAGAATAATTACCATTAAGGATATTTTTACGTTTAGAGTTTTAGAGAATTTGGACATAACTATTACATGTCAAAAGATTAAAAAGTAGACACTTCATCACAGTTTCCTTTTTATTCATAAAAAAATAACCATGAATAAAAGAGTCATGTGTACTTCCCGGTTTTTAGAAAACATGACTTTTCCTTAATCCCATCCTCGACCCTATTCCACATTATGTCCTGTGAAAAACATTTCCAAAACATTGGATGAGCATAAAAATCATAGTAAGGGATACAAAAAGAAGGAAAACTGTTATTTTTTCAAATCAACAGGTCAACCATGAATACTTTATCATAAGTAATACCTTTTACCTTCATTAAGTAGAAGATACTCATCACTTAATGAAATATCATTACATACCCTATTGTAACTAAGAGTACCATAAAACCCACATACAAAACACATAACATATAAAGGTAACTCATGACATAATCAGACTTAAATGGAATAACCATATGGTCTACTTCCACGCATATCACTAAATGGAATATCTATAAGGCTGACTTCCATCCCCAATTCATTGGAGGATATAACGTAACCACCCGTCTTTGTTTTCACGGCACCACCCGTAATTTGGTTTATCACGTAATCACACATCATATGTCCATGTACCATTATAAAATCATAATACATAATACAAATATAATGTAAAGAAAACATTTCCACCTTTCAATCACAATATAACACGTAAATATATTGACATTACAAATCCGTTATCAAAACATTTCCAATCCCAAAATATATAAAAGAGTATATGGTGTATATTTTCTTTTAAAAACATTACGGCTTGTTGAGGAAGCCAAAGAAAAAATAATACTCACGGTAGCAGAAAAGGTCGTTGACACCACTTATGTTAAAAGGAACATATTTTTTGTCGGTTAGTAAAATGTTTCATAGAAATAGATTCCCTTTAAAAAGTCAATGGTGTTTATACAGCGTATAAAAAAAGTCATGTATTAAATCAAAATATGCCTCAATGAAAGGAGATTAAGACGATGTCCCTTACAAATATAATTCTATAAATAAAATTGATTTCTTATGTGTATTCAACATAAGCTCACATAAAGAATGTATAAATACATGATAATATAAAAAAAATCATTTCTCACATGATCAATAAATGACATAAATAAGAAGGATATGTTCAACCCAATGAATGAGAATTGGGTTAAGAAGTTCCCTTACCCCATGTTCGACTTGACTCGATCATTCATTAATCTCATGAATAATAAACTAATGTTAATTTATAATTGTTGAAGAACCTTTTTCAAGTTTATTATTCCTTTTATATCACTTATTACCATGTTATTAACATTATGTAATCATTTAAGTTAATGGTATTCATTTTGTCGAAATTTGGTACTTGAGTCAAAAATAGGATCCTTATAATTACATGTTGATCATGTGGTCAAATTTTAATTATATCCATAATGATTTATATGATTTGGATATCATATATATCATATATATCCAAAATATACATGTATTTATAATATTACATAACATTTTGATGTATGAAATGAAATGCACCGTTCATGGAGAGTGTAAGTCATACATACACATGAACGCTACATCCATTTCTATTTAATATTTAATGGAATTAAAAAATAATGTTACATAGTAGTATTATAATTATAGTATTGTATCATATATAATATCGTTAAATATACCCTTTAGACATACCACATATGGTATGAATGAGTCATATCACATTGCGGGGGCGGTAGTCCGCACTTCCTCAAATGAAATTATCTCGTTTACCCATAATGGAAACCATAAAGGTATGATATAAATGGAAATTACAGAATCATAAATAATTAATTGATATAATATATATAATATATAAATATTGTTCCATCATAATGGCCACCATGAGAGGCGATAAGAGATAATTGACCAATCATCGTTTCGTGAGGCGTTAGTTTTCCATCCACATAAACACTATGTTATTAACCCATTAGATGGAGGTGTGTGTAATTGTATTTCAAATAAATCTCATATCAACATCCATGTATATTTAGGATACTGGTATTGTTACAAAATAAAGGAATAAAAATATTTTATGGGATGGAGAAGTAAAATAAAAGAAAACAATTTAAGATAAACTGTTAGCTTTAATTTGGGTAACTCCCTTTGTTTTGAAACAAAGGACTTCATGAAGTATAATATTCCAAATGTAAAGCTTCATGAAAGAGGACAGGGATGTATGGAGATTAATTGGGAAGAGGTTGGATGAGGAAAAATGTTTGAAAGGTGTGAGGAATTGGTTAGAAGTGGTCTTCTTTTATAAGGGGGAGGAGGGGCTCTTTAGGAATTTGTGAAAATATTATATTATTATATAATGATATTCAGTTACTAATGGTCCAAAAATCATTAAAGTTTAATATAAGATGACTCATATTCTAAAAAAAATCATCCAATCGTAATTGGACATGTTTTGTAATATTTTTAATCATTACAATCTTATTTAATTAAATGATTTATTAATGAGGTAAATACTGCATCATTACTATGTCATAAATAATTTAATATATTTGAAGTCTAAAATTTATAAAACAAATACCATGAAATATGAAATATTTTTATATTTCTAAATAATATGTATAGTCTAACATATGACTTATATGACACAATATAAAAATTAATTTACTAAAAGATTTTTGTTTTTGTCAATTTTCCTTTACATTAAAATAATTAATCTAAATTTCCCTTATCAGTCCCATGGGGCTCAATGGGGTCCCAAAATCGTCCCAAAGATGCCCATGGTCATAATTTACTCAACCAAAAAAATTTGGTCAAGTGTTAAGGTAATTTTGAATTATTATAATATTCTTTTTACCTTGAATTACCCTATTTACATTCAACCGAGGTAAATAAAAGTCAAAAGATACAATTCACCAAAAATTTTATACATCATAATGTACCACATTTTACTAACTAATAATAACCATATATTATGGATTTTTGAAATTAAATTCACATAAGTGGTAAAATTTCATTTATATGAAAAATTTAGTTTTTTTAACTACTACTTTGTGGTTTCACTATTCATCAAAAATTGATGTTTTTCAGAAAAATAAAAAAAATTAAGCCTAAGAATTATTTAATATTCCAAATTCAAAAAAGATCTATATTTTTCCAAATTCTAGACATAGAAGATTCATTAATTAATTTAATTTTAATTCTAATTCTAAAAACAAATAGCATGTTTTCAAGAAACAATAACTGTCAAAAGATTGACACTTATTTATGTCCAATGTCAAAGTGAAATTAATTTCAATGACCAACATTGTATTAAATGGTAACAATATATACTAATTTCACTTTAAAACCAATTAAAAGTTAATTTTACCATATTCATAAATTATATTAAATCATAGTTTTGAATTAAAATACAATATTTTCACTATTAAATAAAAATGAACTTTATCGGAAAAATTCCTAAAATTTACATAAAGTAAATTTTTTATGTACCCATTCTAAAGAAGGAATATATTTTGTCAAATATAATGTATTAATGTGAAAAAAACTAGATTTAATGAGGGATTTCTATTAAAAGGTGGTAAATCGACCTTTTAATGTAAATTATTCTTAAAATTAGATTAATTCATATTTTAAGCCTCTAACATTTATTGGATAAATGTAAATACATTTAACAAACATGTATAATCATAGTTTAGTTAGTTTTTTTCAATCCCTCCAATACAACTGTTACTAGTTAACAACCATTTAAAATAATAATATTATATTATTAGTGTGCAACATATGATTTCAAAGAAACCAGTTAGTGTGTATCAGGCACTCTATCGAACATAAAAACCCTTTTAAAGTAAAATTAATATTTAATTCAGTAATATTTATAAATATGAAATATGTCTTATTCTTCATTTACATGGGATGTTACATGGAAGCTTCGGGAGGGGTCCCAACATTACCACCTCCCATTTGTTAGCAGTTAATACATGTGCTACGGGTAGCGGACGCATGTAGGATGTGGAACTTAAACGAGTTTTAGTGATAGAGACTCCAAATTATTGGGGGAGATCTGGACTCACAGGCAGTTAATGACTTTCTTGAGGTGGTGACTGAGTTTTCCATCTAGTTAGGTAACAATTAGATCAGATGGAACTTATAGTAGTGAGCCTTTAACATTGCATGGTAGTGTGACAGAGGCGTGTAGATTACCTGATCATATGATGAGTTTACTTTTCTATGGCCAAATTATGAAAAAGAAATTTGATAAGGGGGATGATTTAAAAATATCTATGGTCTTTTTGTTCCCAAGAGCATCTAATTCTTTGGTATGATGAAGAGTCGGTAGCTATGTTTTAATCTTGGTGTACCCACCTTTCTATGTACTTAATGAATATGATATGGCCAGTGTGGAATGACACAGTCCTATGATCAAAATGAGTATATGGGAATCAAGAAAGCACTATACCTATATGTATTACTACATATTCTTGGGTGCTAGAGAGAACCATTGTGGTTGAATGTCCTTTGGCTGAGAAGATACTGCTAGTGGATGTTACCTGTGATAAAGCCGGAAGCTGATGTTAGTCTTAGAGACATGAACATGTGAGACGTTCTGGGAAGTGGTCCCAAGATAGGGGTTCTACAAATCAAGGATCATTAGGTGATTATAGTCTTCCTATAAACAGGTAATACAAATCTAGAGACGGCATGGGACATCTCGCTAGTGATTTTCCTACCATTCATGTTGATAGTGAAACAATAGGTTGGCCACTAGGGCATAGAAAGGGACATGAATAGATTAATATGAGGGGATAAAAATGAGGTAGAGGAGATGTGAGTGTTGCAAAAGGTGGTATACATTTTGAAATGTTACAACCACCACCTCAATGGAGTCCACAATAGGAATAGAGAGCTTGAGGAAAACGGAATTGTAGATACATGCGGCAATCCTTACACATGTAGTAGTGGATTACTTGAGTTATCTATTCCATATAGTGGTAGGTGAGAATGTGGAAATTGATTCAAATGATGCTCCATTACTACCTCCAGGTATAGTGGTAGACTTCTGCATTGATTTGTACCTCGATATGACACTGATATCTACATTTTCATATCGGATGACTCCTACAGAGCTCCCTGTGTTGAGGGAAGTGTTGGTGGACTTGCAGACGACGGGGTTTGTAAGGACCAATTTATCACTGTGGGCAGCCCTAGTGTTGTTTTCCAATATAAAATAATGATGTTAGATTTTATGCATGGTATTTAGATTCCTAAACAATATAACTGTGAAGAACAATTATCCATTACCAATAATTAATGACCTCTTCAATAAAATTAAGTAAGGGAGATGGTTCTCGAACATATATCTGTGATCTGGCTATCATCATCTTTATGTATGGATCATAAAATCTAGAAAACGTCATTCAGATGTCGTTACGTCCACTACAAGTACTTAGCAATACCATTTGGCATGAAGAATTCCTCAGAAGTGTTCATGTGACTGATGAACATGATCTTCAAGCTCTACATAGATATAATTGTAGTGGTCTTCATTAATGACATATCAGTGCAATCATTATATGAGGAGGAGAATGTGATACACCTGAGGATTGTTCTAGACATATTCTGAGAGCGCCATAAATATAAATATCTTTCAAATATTGGGTTTTGGATATGAATTTTCCACTTCCTAGGACATGTTGTCTCAGAGGATGGAGTGGTGGTGGATCCAGTGATGATTGAGGAGATTCTTACATGGGATCCACCCAATAGCATTACCAAGGAGAAATGTTTTTGTGGGTTAGTTGTGTACTATCAGAGGATTAAACCCAAATTCTCCAGAACAGAATCACCCATGGAGGTGGTGGCAAAGAATGGAAACCCCTTTGTGTAGATAGAAATATATTTGCAAAGCTTTCACAAACTGAGTCAATTCTTGACGAGTGATCCTATCATGAGGATTCCAATGTAGGGAACCATGTACATGGTTTTCAATGATGCATCAGGAAACGGTTTGGTCGTTTATGGATATAGGGTAAAATAATGATTTCTTATTGATCACAACAATTGAGACCACATGAGCATAACTGTACGACTCATGACTTTGAGTTGGAAGCAGTAGTCATTGCACTGAAGATGAGGAGACACTAACATATGGAATAATGTTTTATCATCTAATATGACCACTAGAGTCTCAAATATATATATTTTTCTAATGTATATAAATTTTAGACAATTATATTCACTATGTTTCCCCCATGACATTGACTTCCAGTTTGTATACAATTATGGGAAGGGGAACATCGTTGCAGATGATCTCAACAATAGATAGAGTTCACAACTACTATACAAGGACTCAAAATAGTTTTCCTTACTTCTGATATCCTTTGTGGATAGAGTGTAGAATGCATTTCTTCAGTTGATTGTAGTTCTCCCTCCACTCTTACAACAATTCGGGGTAGTGCAACTCAGAGATTCCATCTAGGAGACTACTTGTTCCGAGATGTCCATAGGGGATACCCATGATGGATATTCAAAAGTGTGGATCACATCATCCTTTTTAGAAGAAAAACAATAATACCAGTGGCATTGTTGGAGGTGTTGTTGAAGGATATCCATACATCCCCTTTGGCGGTAAATCTAGGTGTGGTGATGATATACTAGGACTTCCAACATGAGTACTGTTGGCTGGGGTTGATGAAGGTAGTGGTAGAGTTTGTCTCGAGATGCCTCACATGTCAGTAATTTAAGGATGAAAACTAGGTTCTAGTTGGTTTTACTAAACCCCTCGAGGTACCACAGTGAAAGTGGGATTGGATATCGATGGACTTCGTGAACGGTTTACCACATATTTCTAGGAGACATGACACCATATGGGTGATTGGTGACCAACTCATAATGTTGACCCACTTCATAACTACCCAAGAGCATAGTACAGTTGATATATTAGGATTCCTTGACATCCATCATATTTGATGATGGGGTGATTTTGTGGATTTTTCGAAAGAGACCAAGGATCGACAAGAGATGAAGCTCTATGGGTGATCGATTATATAGAGAACATTCGGTGGTAACATAGGAATTTGTAAGATTTCACGTGGGATGATGAGGTTTAAATCCTGGCTCTGTACACCCATTTGTTAGTTTATCCCATCATTTTTTGATGAGATGTGAATCCATAAAGGGGGAGTAATGTAATAACCCATACATACATTATTTTTTATAAAAAAATGGGATTATTTGGAGATTATGTGCTGAGACGATGTGTGATTCCTAGGCCCTGAGTTTCCGAAATGATCCATCAAAAATTGTAATTTTTTAAATAGTACATGAGAGAGGTTTTCAAGAAAATGTGGATTATATCATAAACATGTGCACAGATAAGAGATATGATGGCACTGTTGCATTCCGGATGGTAGGTTTATTTAGGTGAAACATATGTTTAGTCAGTTTGGGCCTCTAGAAAATGGTATAGCTATTACCAAATTAAATAAATAATTTTTTTCAAATCCTTATAATGTCATGAAAATTGACTAAGATCTAAAATATGAGACCACCATCGATCTCGGGTGCATATGATTTGTTTAAGCAGATTCTAACATTGGCTGTTGTGGGCCAATATTGTAAAGTAGTTTTTTCCTTAATTAATATAATTGAAAGAAATTTATTTTATTGTGAAAAAGTTATAACATATAAATGGTATGTTGGATTGGAAAACTAATTGTAGTGTTGAGTTTGTGAGGGTGTTCTTCACTTAGGTGGAGCCTCACATTGACAGGTTTGAGTCTGCTATAAATGTTTTTTTTGGAAATAAATGTAAATAAAATAATTAAAAAAACATTATTTTATTTTTGATTCCTGATAAATCACTATTGAGTTCGTAATGATATTTTCTTCTCACGTAGGGCCTAAAATCCACTGACGTGGGTCGAGGGAAAACGAAAATTTTCAGAATTTTTATGGGAAAAAATTTTATAACACAACAAATTATTTTAATTATTTTCATCCTATTTGATAATTATCATATTTGTGTTGTGGTGAAGTGACTATTTGATGATAAATCTTATTACTGAACCTCACTAATGATTCAACATAACATAAATGTTGATTCATGTTAGTCAATTAATATCCTAACATGAAATGGTGGATTTTTTGTACAATATGAGAATTACTCTAAGGATTTGGTGGGAGTTGGTGACCAAAAAAGAATTCCCCATCTTCCGAACATTGGTAAATCACTAGTAATTGTGGGATTTGAATCAATAATGAAGAATGGAGGCAAATGATCATGTTCATCGTCGTCCCATAGTTCTATCCCATGTTGGAAATTTTTTTTTGGAGTGAATTGTTTCCCCATTATTTCTTTTATACGATGAACGACAGTTAACTCACAGACAAATTAATTTATAGATTGATTGATTCTAAGGGATTTTTATTACTATGGGATAAATAGGGGATATATTTTCTGTGATTATTCTACATTTTTTCTTTGTTCATCCTGATACTACTAAAAATAATTCAGCAAGGTCAACACAAACAAATAAAAAGATCGTTCATTGGGTATTTCTATGTGTGACTTCTTCCCATCCTCTTCGCTTTCATCTTTACCATCCATAATAATGTAATGATGGAAACAGAACCTTAGAATAGACTCTAGAAGAAAGTTACATTGCCATGCAGGCTGTGGAAATAGTGAGAGGCCACAGTAGTGGCACCCGACGGTGAGATGGACCAACAGTAGAACCAAGGGTCACATAGAAAGAACAAATTGTGTGAGTGACTGACACTAGAGGGATGAACTAATTGTGAATAACATTGGAGGAGCTACCCACTTCGGCATGCCACAATATATAGAAAGTGGGAGACTGGCTTCTACTGGCCACATGCAGCACCAACTGGACAACCATCGATTGTGCATGCAGGAAGAGGACCAGCTCGCCACGTGGGCCGAGATGGTGGTGTGAACCAGGCCACTGGGAAGGTCGGGCTAGAGAAGATCCATCCCATAGATGTGGTATTTTACAATATAAAAAACTAGGATACAAAGCAACTTGGTCTATGAATGAACTGGCCCGCTAGTTGTGGTCCAGGCCAGAGAAACCAATTCACTAGGTGACCCGGTGAGAGGGAGCCATGCCTAAACCTTATCGGTTCTAGTGGAAAGGTGGGATCGTTTCATCCCAAACCCCATCGGGTTAACATGGGTTAACCACAAAATGTATAGCAATGCACGAAACCCATGCCATGATGTTTGGGTCGGTTTGACCAAGTGAGAACAGGCTTGGACAAAGTCGACACCTATTTACTCCAATGCAAAAATCTATCAGACCAGAAATCAGATTGACGTGTCATCTATGGAATTTTTACCCTTGAAACAAGAAAGTAATTTTAAAATACTCTATATTAGAATTCCTAGTAGTTGAGATTTGACTGATGTATTGATGAGTATTGTCACATACATGACTTATTTTGAAGTTAAATTTCATTTATTTTCCTTTCATTCTTTGTTTTGGATGGTTTCCAATGGTTTTATGGAGAAACGGATGAGTTTTAATGAATTGGGCCAAACCGTGAGCCCAATTCCAGATTTAAAAATAAATTTTATTTCCTTTATAACTTTTTATTTTTTTATTAATCTCTTTCCCTCATTCCAACTTTTAAATGGTCTCCTCTGATCTATTTACACCAAAATATAAATTTGGAGCCTTTATAAATCCATAATCAAGGTGTATATGGGTTTTTATTTAAGATATTGGGCCTGCCCAAAGGCCCATTTCCTGCATTAAAAATAATGTTTAATTGTTTTATATCTCCTTCACTATTTGCGTTTTTTTTGGTGATTCCACCTCCCCCTCGACCTTAAGAAACCGAGGCACGCTCCCATTTCCTTTCCCCCCTCCTTGGAGCTCTTTGAAATCGCGAATTAGGGCTGATATTCATAGGGTGTCTCAAATCGTCCAGAATTAAAGAGGTAACTTCATCCCTTCTAAACTCTATCAATTCTTACTCTATTCCCTCCATTATAGTTCCTACATTACCTCCTAAATCTAGTTCTAAAAATCCCTGAATTTTGGCTTTTTTCAATTTCAGAAACTATTGTTTTTGGAGTGATCAATTCAGGATACTTCAAGTAGGTGATTCTATTTCTTTCCTCTTTCAAATTGCTTAGGGTTTCTTCCCTAATTCATGAATTATAAAAATTCCATAAGTTAGGGTTCATGCCTAGGTTCTAATATACTGTATTTTGGGTGAAATATTGAGTTTTTAGGATTCTTTTAACTTCCTTGTGGTGCGGCGGTCATGCGGTTGATGTTTCGCCCCAATATTTAAGGGTTTCAACACATTCGGTAGGTGATTCCGTGGGTACCCATTTAATGATGAGTTAGTTTGCTTGATTAAATAATTTTACATGTTCCTTATGTGCTGTGAAATATGTGAAAACCATTTTTGGTAGAAATAGTAAAGCATTTGTTTTTAAAGTTACATTTTTTGCTTGAATTGTGTATTTTTCAAATGTATTTCATGTGTTATCTCTTGTGGTAGTTTTGTAAAATGTGGAAGTGATTTTTTTGTTGTTGAAAGGGGATGCCAATTATGGTTGGGTAATGATATAGTTACATGTGGTCCTAAAAATGGGGTGTATTTGAATGGTTTCATTTGTATAACCTTGTTATAATCCTTCAAAGTGTTTTATGGATTTGTGTGTTCTCATGGGTATCTTTTGTGATATAATTCAAGGTGATTATATTACATTTGAAAGTGGATTATTACATGTTTATTGGGATACCAATTATGTTTTGGTAGTGTCTTGGTGTGCTTTTGGCTTAAAAAGAGGTTTTTGAAATGGATTTTATGTGCAAAGTTTGGGTATACTCTTTATAATTGTTTTATGAATGTTTTGAATGGTTTATTGGGTTGTGTAATAGGTGAAACTATATCAACAAACTGTTTTGGTAGGATTATATTTTCAAAAGGTCCATTTCATTTGTGAAAAGGCTTTTATGTGATATGTATCATATTGAAAATATTTTATTAAATTGTTTGAAGGAGATATTGAGGAGTGAAAGTGATGTGAAAGTGATGTGGAGTGTTTTGTGTGAGTGTGATGTGAAAAATTGAATTTTTTATTATGAAAGAAGTGTTATATTCCATGCGTGTGGGCTGTTATATGATTTTAAATATCTTATAATTGTTTTATAAAATTTTATAATGGTATTGTGGAAGTGTTGAAGAAATGTGAAATGTGTTGTGTGCTATTTTGGTGTGATTCGGATTTCAAAATCATTTTGAATGAAAAATGGATTTTTGTGACTTGTGTGGTATACACATGGGATGTTTGGTGAATTTTTGATGTGGAAATGATATTTTCATGTTCAATGTATATTTCTTAACATGTTGAACTTGTTTGAGCACAAGGGGAAAACTTGGGTATCTAGGTGGGTGGACGTGTACTAGTATGCGAGTGAATCCGTGGGGTTTGGCCTCAGTTTCACTTAGCAAGATCGACGCTTACAACACTACCTAAACTATGATGATGATGATTGGGGACCACTAGGTTATGGGTATGTTCCCTACTAGTGGCTCGTGCACGAGAACGGATATTTGTGATGGTTACTCTCACCGAGATACGAGGTACCTAGGACCCACAGCTAGCTAGTGCCTAGGGGTTACTTCCTATTACTTGTGCTCATTATTTACTTTGTACTTACCATCGGTATACGGTATAGTTGGCTGGAAAATTCAGTAGTTTTGACATTATTTTTAAAAGTGTTGATTCTTAATGATAGCCCACTTCAAAACTGTTTTTATTCAAAGTTACATCTTTTTGAAATTTTAACTAGCTTTTCATGTTTTTTGACAACATGCATGCTTTTCGTGTTTCAATGTCTATCACATGGAATCTCTTAGTGGTGGTATCCTACTGGGCATTTTATCACACCCTACTTACACCCTTGGGTGTAAGTAGACTTGGTTAATTTTTTTGTCACAGGTTGGGTACAGTTTTTTGTTCCAGTGGTTCAGGTTTCTAACAGGTCCTTGGTGGTGAAGTCTTGTGGAGGTGGCTTGAGGGCAGTGCCCCTTGCCATGAGGGTTATTTGGCTATACTTATTTGGTTTTTTTCCTTTGGTATAGACCTTTTGAGTTGTTTTAAGCTATGTGATTCAGTTCTGAATTTTTGTAAAATATTGGTTGGTTTGAAAAATCCAGATTAGTTTCATTAGATTCTTTTGTTGTCTTATATTTATAAACTCAGGTAAATCTTTCCCAATTTTCATTTTATGATACACGGGCACTTGTGCCAGCCCGTGGGGATCGGGAACTCCCTTAGGGCCTTGTCATGGGATAGGTTTGGTGCCATTTTTGGTGGTGATCGATTCGGTTCGTGACAAAATGGTATCGAAGGAGGTTCATGTTAACTGTTTGGGTCCTGTTATTTGTGGAAGAGTTAGGATAGTCTGGAGTTAGGATTGTTGGGACATGGAATTCTAGTTATGGGTAGTTTTCCTGATCAACAAACCTCATAATGGGATTCAAGATTCCAAGAGAAGTCGGGATTTATCTAATTCTTTTGGTTTTCTTGGTTCAACGATGATTAAGGGAAAAGAAAAGAGAGTTGGGTTAATGGTCCTAGTGAGCTCTCAAGGCCTGGCAAGCCATGTGGAGCCAAGGATATTCCCTAGAACACTCTCTGTGATAGTGAAGTGATTGGAATATGGCCGCTAACCATATTTCCAAGTCACCCACTGAAACTAGTTTCCTCTTCCACTGTTTTGTGCTTAGGTTTTGAAATCATAGCACTTTGGTTTTAAGAAGTTTAATGTTTTTGTGAAATGATTTTCAAATAAAGAGGGAATGGTTTGGTTTATGAAATGGAGGAACTTAATTTTCAGAATTGTTTTGAAATGTAAAATGGTTCCCTTACACCTCTTTGAAAGAAGTACTTATATTGAAGTTGGTTTTGAAACGTTTTTCCAATAGAGTTTTCTAAACAATCAGAGTGTGTTTTAATGGGATGAGATGTTTTGAAATTGATGTGAATATCTTGAAAGTGAGTAATTTTATAAATGGTTGTGACTTTCTGAATTTTTTGTAAGATGTGAGTTGGGATTTTGATCTCATGGTTAGCAGTTATGAGAAAAAAAGGATGTGTTGGTTGACCATTTTGGTTTTGAAAAGTGGAAAGAATTTTTGTTTCAACCATTGGTATTTCCATTAGCGACCACATCCATGGTTTTATATGGGATGATGGATGGTTGATGGAACGACTGGATGAGTGCCGGGACGGATATGAGGAGTGTGTCTGGTGTGGCACGAAAACATGCATGTGTGAGGCCCATGGGTTACCATTGGTGGATACGCTTACTGCTAAACTGTTTTTTCTCAAAAAATTACTTTTAAAGAAAAACACGATGTCTTGATGAATATTTTTGTATGGTTTGTATTATGGGTTTTTGAAAATGTTGACGTTGTGGGATGTTTTGATTCCAAGAACACCCTCTTTTTGAACTGTGTTTTGGGTTTTTGTTTGGTTGGTAAGCTGTGTTTTACGGAAGGTTAGTGGTCTCTTTTGAAAAATGTTTTGGGATGCCTTTACAGTAGTTCCCTTTATGTGTTTGGAGCTGGTTTATGTCTTGTTTTGACCAATGGACCAGATTGGATGAGTCCTTGGGTTATCTCATTGGATAAGGTATGCCCCCATTAAAGGTTAATGCATAACTGAAGCGCAACCCAGATTGTTTCTCCATTGGAAAATCCGCCAGTTGATCAATATAAGGAATCTATTTCTTGAGCTTTTTAGATTGAGTATACACCCTTTCCTTTATTGGTTTTGTATATCCTCTTGTAGTGGGAGATTGATTATGGATGGTTGAAAGTGACCTTAGCCTCTTAAGTTTCCTAATTTTTCGAAGGTGGAAGTGTTCTGGGGTTGTTATCATGGATGAGTATTTGGATAGTGTCTAAGAGGAACTCTTGGTCCTTCATAGTCTCTTCAAAGAAGGAGTTCATTTTAAACTACTAGTGTGGGAAATCTGGTCATGAGAGGATATTATGGACACATTCTAGAATTGTGTGTTGTTTTGGGATGTTGTACAAGTTTCCTCTATTTTCATTGTTTATATCAGTCGCAATGGTCATGTTCGGTGATTCCTTGTGATGTCATGTGCTCGATTGACTGTAAAGGTGAAAGTTGGGCAATCATCTGAGAGTCTCTATTATGTTGGGAGAATGTCTCCCTTGAAAAAAAAAATAAAAAAATATTCCATTTTAGAGGAAGGTGAGTATAAGTGTTCTTTACTTCTATTGTTTCTCACCCGAACAAACAAGGTGTGATGTGTGTACATATTCTAATCCCTTGTATCAGTGAAATATCGATTTAGGGTAAAGTGAGTTTGGAATGTGTTATGTCTTGGAAAAACTTATCTGGGATTGCGGTGTAGTTGTTGTTTGCAATGAAAGAATAATTCTCATTTAGGTGGTTTCCAAAGCCTAACTGCGAGGCCGAAGATGCTTCAATATTTTGAGCTCCAGCCATAGGTCTCGGCGAGAAGCTGGCGCGTAGTCAGGGGAAACCCCAGTGTCATTTAAACCCTAGTCCAAAGTTCTATCCTCAATATGAAAGATAAGAAGAGTTTAAACCTATGATGTCATCATATTTCTTCTACTGTTCATGTTCGGTGGAAATAGTTGGAGGGCCTTGTACCCATGTCATCGCCCAATGTTATTCCATCCCCCTTTGGTTTCCATTTAGTCTTTAGAGAAAGGTATGAAGTTTGTCTAGACAGGTTGACCACACGGGTTTCACATGGTTAATAGTGACCATGCCCCCCCCCCCCAAAAAACATGTAGATAGAAGAATCTCCACTGATAGTTCATGGTTTCCCAAACCTTGCAGACTAACCATGTGGTCGTCCCAACACTTTATATTTTGGGGTCTTTCTGTACCGGCCCATGCTGGTCGATTAAGATTGTTGGTTCTTATGGTGGGGAGCCTATTTTTTTCCCGTACCAGTAACTTAGACTTATCCATGGTCAAGGATTGGTGGTAGGTAGTCTCATTCAGATCCATCAAGCTACCTAAATCTTCCTTGGGTAACCATTGCGATTGGAGAGTGCACAATGGTTTAGTTATATCAAGGTATGTGTAACCTTGTTCGATGTTGTTGTTTGTTTGAGTGAATTGCTTGAGTCTTGTTCGGATAGTGTTTGAGGAGTTTTCCTTGGGGATAAAGCCTGAATGTGATTGATTGTTTTAGGAAGGTGGTGTATGATTTTTTGGTAAAATATTCATTCCTTAGTTGATCAATGGAGGTGTTTTGGCCTTTGGGGGCGAAACCAGGAAAGGGAGTACATCTTGGTTTCTCAGTTCGGTATGGCTTTCGTATCTGGCCATTCTGTAGCTTTCCGAGGACGGAAAGTTTTCATAGTGGGGATAATTGTCACATACATGACTTATTTTGAAGTTAAATTTCATTTATTTTCCTTTCATTCTTTGTTTTGGATGGTTTCCAAAGGTTTTACGGAGAAATAGATGAGTTTTAATGAATTGGGCCAAACAGTGAGCCCAATTCCAGATTTACAAATAAATTTTGTTTCCTTTATAACATTTTAATATTTTAATATTTTTCCCTCATTCCAATTCCTAAATGGTCTCCTCTGACCTATTAACACCAAAATATAAAGTTTGAGCCTTTATAAATCCATAATCATGGTGGATATGGGTTTTTATTTAAGATATTGGGCCTTCCAGAAGGCCCATTTCCTACATAAAAAATTATTTTTAATTGTTTTTTATCTCCTTCACTATTTGTGTTTTTTCGGTGATTCCACCACCCCCTCGACCCTAGGAAACCCAGGCGCGCTCCCATTCCCTTTTTCCCCCTCCTTGGAGCTCTTTGAAATCGAGAATCAGGGCTGATATTCCTAGGGTGTCTCAAATCGGCCAGAATTGAAGAGGTAACTTCATCCCTTCTTAACTCTCTCAATTATTACTCTTTTCCCTCCATTCCAGTTCCTACATTACCTCGTAAATCTTGTTCGAAAAATACCTAAATTTTGACTGTTTTCAATTTCAGAAACTATTGTTTTTGGAGTGATCAATTCAGGATACTTCAAGTAGGTGATTCTATTTCTTTCCTCTTTCAAATTGCTTAGGGTTTCTTCCCTAATTCTTGAATTATAAAAATTCCAGAAGTTAGGGTTCGTGCCTAGGTTCTAATATAATGTATTTTGGGTGAAATATTGAGGTTTTGGGTTTCTTTTAACTTCCATGAGGTGCGGCACTCATGCGGTTGATGTTTCGCCCCAATATTTAAGGGTTTCGACACATTCGGTAGGTGATTCTGTGGGTAACTATTTAATGATGAGTTAGTTTGCTTGATTAAATAATTTTACATGTTCCTTATGTGATGTGAATTATGATAAAACCATTTTGGTAGCAATACTAAAACATTTGTTTTTAAAGTTATATTTTTTCATGAAGTGTGTATTTTTCAAATGTATTTCATGTGTTATATCTTGTGGTAGTTTTTGTAAAATGTGGAAGTGATTTTTTAGTTGTTGAAATGGGCTGACAATTATGGTTGGGTAATGATATAGTTCCATGTGGTCCTAAAAATGGGGTGTATTTGAATGGTTTTATTTGTATAACCTTGTTATACTCCTTGAAAGTGTTTTATGGATTTGTGTGTTCTTATGGGTTTCTTTTGTGATATAATTCAAGGTGATTATATAAAATTTGAAAGTGGATTATTACATGTTGATTGGGCTGCCAATTATGTTTTGGTAGGGTCTTGGTCTGATTTTGGCTTAAAAAGAGGTTTTTGAAATGGATTTTATGTGCAAAGTTAGGGTATACTCTTTATAATTGTTTTATTGTAGTTTTGAATGGTTTATTGGGTTGTGTAATAGGTGAAACTATATCAGCAAACTATTTTGGTAGGAGTATATTTTTAAAAGGTCCATTTCATTTGTGAAAAGGTTGTTATGTGATATGTATCATATTGGAAATATTTTATTAAATTGTTTGAAGGAGATATTGAGGAGTGAAAGTGATGTGAAAGTGATGTGGAGTGTTTTGTGTGAGTGTGATGTGAAAAATTTAATTTTTGATTATGAAAGAAGTGTTATATTCCATGTGTGTGGGATTTTATATGAGTTTAAATATCTTATAATTGTTTTATAAAATTGTTTAATGGTTTTGTGGAAGTGTTGAAGAAATGTGAAATGTGTTGTGGGCTATTTTGGTGTGATTCAGATTTCAAAATCATTTTGAATGAAAAATGGATTTTTGTGACTTGTGTTGTATACACATGGGATGCTTGGTGAATTTTTGATGTGGAAATGATATTTTCATGTTCAATTTATATTTCTTGACTTGATGAACTTGTTTGAGCACAAGGGGAAAACCTAGGTATCTAGGTGGGTGGACGTGTACTAGTATGCTAGTGAATCCGTGGGGTTTGGCCTCAGTTTCACTTAGCAAGATTGACGCTTACAACTCTAACTAAAATATGATGATGATGATTGGGGACCACTAGGTTATGGGTATGTTCCATACTAGTGGCTCGTGCACGAGAATGGATATTTGTGATGGTTACTCTCACCGAGATACGAGGTACCTGGGACCCACAGCTAGCTAGTGCCTAGGGGTTACTTCCTATTTCTTGTGCTCATTATTTACATTGTACTTACAGTCGACATACGGTATAGTTGGCTGGAAAATTCAGTTGTTTTGACATTATTTTTAAAATTTTTTGTTCTTAATGATAGCCCACATGAAAACTGTTTTTATTCAAAGTTGCATCATTTAGAAATTGTAACTAGCTTTTCATGTTTTTTGAAAACTTGCATGATTTTCATCTTTAAATGTTTATCACATGGAATATCTTTGTGGTGGTATCCTACTTGGAATTGGATCACACCCTACTTACACCCTTGGGTTTAATAATACTTGGTTATTTTCGTTGTCGTGGGTTGGGTATAGTTTTTTGTTCTAGTGGTTCGGGTTTCTAACAGTTCCTTAGTGGTGAAGTCTTGTGGAGGTGTCTTGAGGGCGGTGCCCCTTGCCATGAGGTTTCTCTGGCTGTACTTATTTGGTTTTGTACCTTTGGTATATACCTTTTGAGTTGTTTTAAGCTATGTGATTCAGTTCTGAATTTTTGTAAAATATTGTTTGGTTTGAAAAATCGAGATTTGTTTCATTGGATTCTTTTGTTGTTTTATGTTTATAAACTCGGGTAAATCATTCCAAATTTTCATTTTATGATTCCCGGGAACTTGTGCCAGCTCGTGGGGATCGGGAACGCCCTTCAGGACTTGTCACGGGATGGGTATGGTGCCATTATTGGTGGCGATCGATTCGGTTCGTGACATTTTTCTAGAATCATGCATGCTTCAGTCAGGAACCATACGGTTGGGTGTGATGCGAAGGATATGGAAAGTGGGTCTTCATAATCTAGATGAACAAGATACGATTGAGTTTTGTGATCAATTTGGCCTAGATACAAGTGGGTCTATGTGATCTAGATGGCCAAGAGACGAGATGGTTTTAGTGATCCATTTGTCTAAGATACGAGCAGGTCTTAGTGATCTAGTTAGTCAAGACACATGCAGGTCTTAGTGATCCAGCAGGCTAATAAATGAGTAGGACTTAGTGACCGAGATGGCCCAAATATGAGCACATCTATGTGATCTAGTTGTCCCAGAGAAGATCGAGTCTATGCGATCCCAATATTCTATAGTGGATCATACCATGGTGGTTCAACATACGAGTGTACCTTAGTGGTTCATCATAATAGTGTATCTCAGTCATTCAACACACATGAATTTATCATTTTTTCAACATAATAGTGGACATAAATTTCATTGAAGACAATAAGAGATCATTTTCTCATCATTTATGAGTCCCTCAGCAGTACAAGATGATTCATCTTTAAGATTGTAAACAATATTTTCTATGCATTGAGTTATACCTGGTGTGAGCTATATTGGATTTTTGGTCTTGATTCGTTTTATTTTCTTTTGAGGTTGGGTGTCCCTACTAAAAATTGTGTTACTCACCCTTGTACGAGATTCTTCCACAAATGTAGTTTCATGTGTTGGGGATCGACACATCGATGGAGACCTTAGTGATCTAGGACTCGGTGGTGCTCAATGATATTGGACCAATGGTCGTATTTCTATTACTGCAAGTAGCAAACCTACACCTACCATTCAACTGGGGTCTCATGTTGATGGACTTCCAATATTGTACAATTTTATGTGGTTTTGGGATTTTATTAAGGCCCCTTTGTACTTTCTGTTTGTACTGTCCTCTGACTAGTATTCTATGTGGTTTTTTTGGTTTACATTGTGTTTACTTTTTGTAGTTTGAGCATTGTGTATAGGTACATGTTTTATGGATAATGACATCCCATTTTGGGATAATCCATATTTATGTTATTTCACATCCCCTGTACTATGGATGGCGGGTTTGGGATGGTCACGACATGGGCCCTTTGGGATGGGTGGGGAAAACGATAAGTATAAATACGTATTTATTATTGACTGATAAAATTTCTCTATTTTTATAAGGGGTATTACATTGTGTATGAAGGATTTTGGGTTTTGAGGTAAGGGGTTCCCCATATCAAATTTTCATCATTATAATATGTTCTCAATTCAGTACATTCTTAAATTTATGTGGAGTATAAATATAACATGAAAATTTTTATTATCCTTTCTTGGAAAATTATCGGTGTTTTTAAAAAAAATTATGGTTCTTAATTTCATGTGATTTTGATTCAATTATTATCAATGTTGTGTGGATTTATGTTAAAATCACACTTTTTAATGGGATTGGAAACGTTTTACCTTCAATTATAGAAATATATATATTATTTGTTTCTTAATAAATTTATTTTTTCATCACATTTGGTTTTTTATATGGTTTCCATGTATCAATTACTGTTTTCCCACATTTTTACTAAAAATATTCAAATACCTGGGTTTAAGAAAAGCTGATCTTATGTACTTCTTTTTTAGATATTATTTTCCTCATTATCCAGGAAATTCAAAATTTATTAATCAATTTATTAACATTAATTTATATTATTTGGAGAGGTATTATTCTATTACTTATGAAATTAATTATAAATTAATATGTGGATTATTTCAAATTATTTTAAATCAATAAATTTTTATATTTCTTGTAAAATAACTAATCTAATTTTTTTATTAAAAATCCAGATATAGAAAAAATTTACATTGATAATTATTTTTAATAATTATGATGACACAATGAATATATTTCATGTTCTTTCAAAGAAAAAAAGACACACATTCTTTTTTTAATATTTTTAAAAGATTTAAAAATAATTGGATTTTTTATATATTTTTTCAATGTGTGTTTGTAATGATTATTTAATGTATTTTTTATAAACGTAATAATAATTTTAGGATTGATACGATTCACTAGGGAAATTATCATTCGATACCAACCACTATATTTCCATGGATGGATTATAATTATTATAATTTAATGATTTAGCATGGAACTTGATTCATTATTATTGAATAATTAATTAAAGAATAAATGGTTAATGAAATTGTGCTATTGAGGAAAATATAATTATATAGTGTTTTTATGTGACAGGTGGAAATATTAGAGGATTTATTTCATTGGATAAAATTTAATATCTCTAGAGATCAAAATGGTATAAGGGAGGTTTTCTTGGGTGAAATGGTACATGGATTGTGTTCTCAATCCCAAGCGGGTACAATATTGATTACCCAATCCAAGAAGGGGATATGGGTAGCTAGATATTTCCACAACATATAAAATATAAATTATTCCAATAAAACTATGTGATTAATATTATGATGATAATACATGATATATTATTTATATAATTATGTATATTGGGTGTGAACCTAATAAACTATTATATTTTGTACACAATGAAATTATTAGTTGATATTCTTGACTAAGTTCATGAGTCTCAAAGATTATTTTTCTCTATAATTGTTTTCCTCATGATTATTTCATTAGCCTATTATATTCCCTCATAGCTCATTATCAATTAAGGATGACTCTTAACATTAATGATTAATGATCAATATTAAGAAAAAATCATTATTTGAGGATTTATTTTCAATAGTTTCAACATAGTTGGGTATTATCTCATATTTTTGATCAATTAATCATATCCTAAAAACTATATTATGCACACTTGTGACCATAAATTAATATATTTTACTTTTACTATTTCTGAGAGCTTGGGCCCACAATTTTTTATTTTTCCTTTTCATATATTATGATTAATGGAAATAAGTGAGAAATTAATTAAAACGGTAAAATGCGAGAAGAACATAGTTGGATATGCTGAATATAATTCATGGAGGGATATGTTGAATATCATGAAAGGAATAAGTTGATTATGTAGTAGGTATTTAGTGACAGAACATTTTTATGGCTATGTTTTTTGTATTATTATATGATATATTCGATATAAATCCAAAATTATCTGATATTTATTTAATTTATTCCAATGTCACCTCCCATTGAAGAATAAATATATTATGATAGTATGATATAAAGTTGTAATACTTATTTTCTATCAAGATAATATTTTTTCCATTTATATATTTTATGAATTCTTGTTCTTATAATATATTTTATAATAGTTGATGAATCTAAAATATTACTATACTAACCTATTTCATATCTTGAATCAATAGTATTCTCTATTTATTCCCTTGATGTACTTATACATTTAACATATTAATAAATTAATTTATCAAAAAATAGTTTCTCACTATTTTTAGTTTTTAAAATAACAATGTCATAGAATTTTAAATTTGATCTAGACCTTCTACTAATGAATTAATAGTGTTTTATTTTGGATGACTATATAAATATTATTATTATATATACCCAAATACAAAATTAATTTTTGGTAATAAACATAATAATTATATGAAATTCATTCATATATATTCTTCTGTTTATTCAGTGTTGTCTTATTAATAAGAAAAAACAAATATAGTTCTTTCACATCATTTGAAAAAAACTGAGATGTAAAATGAAGTCATTGTAGGCTCTTTACAAATATTTTTTAATTTATTATTCACATTTAATTTCTTCCCTAAATATCCCTATATCAATATTTACAAATCAATATTAATTTTTCATTCAGTGTTTTCTGTGACATTGTTAAACAATTATATTTTTTATTTTAATTAAATTGCAGGTTTTAAAAATAACATTTATATATAAAAATATAATTCCATTAAAAATCTATAATTTTTTTACTAATTAATATAATTTTATGTGTAATAACTAACGTTCATTTTATAATATTATAGTCATTAGTGAATTATAGAAAAAAATTATATTATCAATGGAATTTAAAGTAATATTTTAACATTTACCAATTTACTAAAATATGGAAACCATTTTACTGATTCAATATAATTATATAAGACATTATTATAATATATATTTATAAATGAAAACTACATTTATAATAATTATTATACATCAATGTTAGAATAAATCAATAAATTGTTTCCATTATTAAAGACATCATTGATTATAGGACTATTTAAAATAATATATTAACTTCAAAACATATAATTTTATCCTCTAGATAGAAAAAATGATTATTTTTATCTGCTCAATTTATAAAGATTTCTAGTTGATCATTTCCTTTTTTGAAAATGATTCCTTCCTATAATTTTAAAATTCATATATTCTTAGAGAAATATATTTAATAAATGAATTAATATAATTATATTTTATTGTATATTAATGTACTTAGTGATTCAACCAATAAAATTTTTTCTTCCACCAAAATCATCCAAATTTTATTTCTTTCCTAAGATAATGGATTCTACTATTAATATTTTTCATATTTTAGTAATGATTCATTATGATATTTGATATTTGTCAATAGAATTTATATCTCTTTTTTAAAGTGAATTTTTATCTAGAATATAGACAAAAATAGATATAATATTTTTAAATAATTTATTGTAAAATACGATATAAAAAATAAATATCTTTTATTAGTACATTATTTCTAAAAGATGTTTATAATTAGAAGACTTCTTATTAAATTTTATTTTATAGACCTTTTCTACATGAAAATATTACCAAAATTATTATTTTTATCATACTTCATGAATCATTTCATTTACGAATTTAGTCAATATTATATCCATTAAGAATACTATTTTCCTCCACATATAAGATATATATTTGTTTATATATGTATCAAATATTCAAAAATTAAATTCTATGTAATTAATAGAATGAATGAATATTTAATATTTTTTATTTATGTATTTTACATTATCCAACTCTTTCTTTTATGATGTACATATTCAATTAATTTTCAATCGTTCTACCATAATAGTAGTTGAACAAATGTGTAAACTTGTAATTTCATTTATTTTTGTTGAAATGTGTTTTTAGTAAATTTAAATATAATGTATGAAAAGTAAATTTTGAGAATTAATAACATTTATACTCATTATTGTCTAACTTTATATATATTTATAACTTTATAATTTAAAAATATATTTTGTTTTTTAATGATTAATTCAAATTTTATTTATTATAGATATTTAGGTAATGTATAATACATCTACTTTATATGCATAATGGTCACTTTTTAGTCTTGGATAAATGTGATATAATACTATGCATGTGTAGGATATAAACATGTATATAGAGACAATCAATAAAATCATGATGGTAGTTTTTTCATGTGTCTGTAGTGAAGTTAATGGATGGGTCTCTTTGGTGGCAGACTTTTCATAGTGGTCCTAGATCAAATTTAGGTAGTGTATCTAAGTGGTGAGATTGTCACATTAAATTTTCACATAGATATTGTTGAACATATTTGATGTTCAACTATTTTACCATTACCCATGATGTATTTATAGATGGGTAAATATAAGGCCCCGACCTTAATTATTACATAATATTGAATTAAATGAATAATTCACATTGAGGTTCTTTTCAGGTTTAGAGTTTTAGAGAATTAGAACATAACTATTACATCTCAAATGATTTCAAAGTGGACACTTCTACTGAGTTTCCATAGAATAAAAAAACTCTTAAAAAGAAACATGTCATGTTCAATGTTTTATATAGCATGACTTTCCCTTTATCCCATCCTTGACCCTATTCCACATTAAGTCCTATGAAAGACATTTCAAAAAAACTTGGGGTGAGCATAAAAAGCTCAGAAAGAGATACACCAAGAATGAAAACTATTATTTTTTCAAAGCAACAAGTAAACCATGTATAATTTATCAAAGTAATACCTTTCACCTTTAGGAAGTAGTAAAAACTCTTCACTGAATAAAATATCATTACTTACCCTTTTATAACCAAAAGATTACCATAAAACCCATATAAAGAACGCATAACATATAAAGGTAACTTGGGACATAAACATACTTAAGGGGAATAACCATACGGTCAACTTCCACACACATCACTTAATGGAATAGCCATATGACCAACTTCCATACATACTTAATGGAATAGCCATACGGCCGACTTCCATACCCAATGCATTGAAGCTTATAACGTAACCACTCGTCCTGGTATTCACGGCACCACCTGTCATATAGTTTATCACGTAACCACCCGTCAAATGTCCAAGTACCATTATAAAAATCATAATACATAAAACAAATATAATAGAAAGAAAACATTTCCACACTTTGATCACAATATATCACTTAAATATATTGACATAACAAATACATTATAAAAATCATTTTCAATAACAAAATACATAAAGGAGTATATGGTATTTATTTCATTTTAAAAAAACATTACGGCTTGTTCAGGAAGCCAAAGACCAAATAATACTCACGGAGGTAGAAAAGGTCGTTGTCACTGCGTACGTTAAAAGAAACATTCATTTTTGTCATTGTGTAAAATGATTCGTAGAAAAAGATTCCTTTTGTATAAAAGTAAATGTCAAAGGGGTTTATACACCATATAAAAGAATGTTGTGTATAAAACTAAATATGCCTCAATGAAAGGAAATTTAGACGAATTCCCTTACCTTGGGTCCGACTTGACTCGATCGTTCTTTAACGTCTTGAATAATAAAATTCAGTTAATTTCTACTTGATTAAGAACCTTTTTCAAGTTCATTATTCCTTTTATATCACTTATTACCATGTTATGAACATTATTTAGTCCTTTAAGTTGATAACGGTCGTTTGTCGATATTTGGTACATGAGTCAAAAGTGAACTTCTTACAATTACATGTTGTTCGTGTGGTCTAAGGTTCATTGTATCCAGAATGATATTCATGATTTGGATATCATATATATAATATATATCCATCATATACATGTATTTATAATATTATATAATCATTTAGAGGTAAGAAATGTAATGCACTGTTCATGGAGACGGTAAGCTGTACGTACGCATGAACGCTACATTCATTTCTTTTTCATATTAATTGAATTAAAACTAAATGAAAGTTATGTATATTTTAATTCCAGAATGATATTAATCATTTATATGTAACATGAAATATATATATCCATTATAAATATGTACTTATAATAGTACATTACATTTGGGGATAAGAAATGAAATGTACCGTTCATGGAGACGGTAAGCCGTACGTACGCATGAACGCTACTTTAATTTCTATCTCATACATTAATGGAAAGAAATAATAATGATATAGAGGTATATTATAATTCCAGTATAACATAATATATAATAACTTTAAATCCATCCTTTATACTTCCCACATATGGCAGTAATGAATCACATCACTTTGAGGGGGCGGTAGTCCGCACTTCCTAAAATGAAATTATCGTGTTTACCCATAATGGAAACCATAAAGGTATGCCCAAAATGAAAAATACAGATTCTTAAGGAAAACATAAACATATTATATATCATATATAAATATAGTGTTATCTTAATGGACACCTTTGAAGGTGTTAAAATAATGTTGAACAATCATCGTTTCGGGAGGCAGAAATTCGCCATCCACGGAAACAGTATGTTCTTTAACCATTAGATGTAGGTGTTTGTAAGTGTAACTAGAATATTTCTTGTAACAACATACTAGTATATTTAATATACTGGAGTTGTTACAAAAGAAATTAATAAAAAGAGTTTAGGGGGTTGGAGAAGAAAAATAAAACAAACGCACTCAAGTGAAGACATTACCTTAAAATTGGGTAACTCCCTTTGGTTTGAGCTCAAAGGCTTCCTTGGGAAGACTTCTGCCCAAAGTGAGGCTTCAAGGAGTAAGATAGGGAAGTGGAGAGACAAAATGGTCATGGTTTGGCCGAGCCAAAGGCTTTGGGAGTTTGGGTAAGGAGGTATAGGTGGGGGCCTTTTATAAGAGGAGAGGAGGGGCACTCTTGGAATGTAAGAAAAGTCACTTTATTTTAAAATGGTATTCGTATTTAAGAGGTCACACATTGATATAATTCGAGGATAAGGTGATAAGGATTCTAAATACACCCATCCAATAGGTTTTGGACTTTTTTAGGTCATATATTTTACATTATCATTTCATTTTATTTAAATCCTTTATTAATTAGGTAATCACTGCATCATCTTGATGTCATAAAAAATATAATTTATATAAAGTCTAAAAATTATAAAAAAACTATCATGATTTAGGAAATCTTTTTAGTTTTCCTAATACTGTTTATAATAAAAAATCTGACTTGTATAACCCCATGTAAAAATTGTTTTAGTAAAACATGTAATGTTTGTGTTATTTTTACTTTAACATTAAATAAAACGTTATTTATGTCATTTCCCAACCAAAGTGGATCCATGGGGTCCCCAAGTTAACCCATGGATTGTCTTTGTCGGCCATGACATATCAAATAAGGTTATGACATGTGTCTAGGTATTTTCATTTTATTATAATATCATTTTTTCCTTAAATTGCACTAATTACCTCTAATCGCGATTAAAAAGTAAATAAGTTACTATTCACCAAAAAATTATTTTAATCTCATTGAACCACATTTTACTTCTTAATGACAACCATTAATGTCTGATTTTTGAAATTCAAAACACAAAGGTGGTAAAATTTCATTTAAAAGAAAAATCAGTTTTAATATGTACCACTTAGTGGTTTCACTATTCATCAAAAATTGATGTTTTTCAGAAAAATACCAAAAATTCACCCTAAGCTATATTTGATATTCTGAATTCAAAAATGCAGTCTATTTTAAAAAATTCAAAACATATACGTCACATTAATTAATTTAATAATTAATTCTCGCTGTCAGAGCAAATAGCGTGTTTTTATGAAACAATAAGTATCAAAAGATTGACAGTAGTTTAAGTCCGATTTCAAAGTGAAATTAATTCCAACGACCACTATTCCATTAAATGGTAAAAATATATTCTAATTGAACTTAAAAACCAATTCAAAAGATTATCTAATAATCTTAATAAATTATATTAAAAAGTGGTTTTGAATTAAAATACAACATTTTACACTATTCATTAAAAAAATGGACTTTATCGGAAAAATACCAAAAATTTACACAAAGTAAATTTTGATGTCCCGATTCTAAAAAAGAGTTATATTTGGTCCAATAGAATGTATAAGAGTGATCAAAACTATATTTAATGATGGTTCACCATCAAAAGGTGATAAGTGAACCTTTCGTGAAAATTATGGTATAAATGCCTAAAATTGAATTCTTTTCGTATTTTAAGCCTTTATCTTTTATTGGATAAATGTAAAAACATTTAACAAACATATATAATCATATTTTAGTTATTTATATCTATTCCCGCCAGTACAACAGCTACGTGTTAACTAACATTTAAAATAATATTGTTTTATTACTAGTGTGCAACGTACGATTTCAAAGAAACTCTTTGTTGCTTATCGGGTACGCTATCGAACATAGCAACCCCTTTAATGTAACATTAATATTTAATTCGAAAATATTAATAAATACGAAAATGAATTATTCTTTATTTACCTGGGATGTTACATCCTTCCCCCCTTTTGGGAATTGCATCCTCGTAATTTTATTCACTTATAAAAATAATTGGGGGTATTTATCCTTCATAGAATTTTCAGATTCCCATGTTGCCTCTTCAACCATATGGTTTTTCCACAAATCCTTTACCTGGTGAATTACCTTATTTCGCAATACTTGCTCTCTTCGGTCATGAATCTAGACTGGTTGTTCTTCATAAGAGAGATTCTCTTCCAACTGAACTACCTCTGGGCACAAAACATGAGATGGATTTGGCATATACTTTCTCAACATCGAAACATGAAAAATATTGTGTATCTGAGATAAAATCGGAGGTAAAGCCACTCGGTAAGCAACTGATCCAACTTTCTCCAGAATTTCATATGGCCCAATGAACCTTGGACTCAGCTTTCCTTTCTTACCAAATTGCATCACACTTTTCCATGGAGAAACCTTGAGAAAAACATGATCACCTACCTCGAAAGATAGATCCTTCCTCCAGTTATCCACATAACTCTTATGCCTGCTCTGATCTATTCTCATGTGTTTCTAAATCAACTGAACTTTTTCTGCCACCTCTTCTACCAGTTCTGGTCCCATCAGCTTCCTTTCACCCACTTCATCCCAAAATGCTGGAGTTCGACACCGCTTCCCATATAATGCCTCAAATGGTGCCATATGTATACTGAAATGAAAACTGTTGTTATAAGAAAACTCAACCAAAGAATGATGTTGGTCCCAACTTCCATGATAATCCATCGAACAAGCTTGTAGAATATCCTCCAAGGTCTTAATTGTTCATTCTGACTGCCCATCTGATTGGGGATGAAAAGCTGTACTAAAATTTAATTCAGTACCCAATGACTTCTGAAGGAATTTCCAAAAGTTAGAAGTAAACCTTGGATCACGGTCAGATACAATGGAGAGAGGAACTCCATGTAACCTGACAATCTCTTTAAGATACAAATGGGAAAGTTGATCTAGGGAAAAAGTATCTTGTATAGCAAGGAAATGAGCAGATTTAGTCAAGCGATCAATAATAACCCAGGTTGCAGTATTACCTCGAGATGTCCTCGGTAATCCCACAACAAAGTCCATGGATATGTTTTCCCATTTCCACTCTGGCACTGGTAAAGGATGAAGCATCCCTTTTAGTAACTGCCGCTCTGCTTTAACCTGCTGACAAGTCATACACTTCACAGTAAAATCAGCAAAATCTCTTTTCATTCCATCCCACTAGTAATACTCCCGCAGATCTCTGTACATCTTAGTACTGCAAGGATGAACTGAAAATGGAAAACTATGAGCTTCACATAACAACTCTTTCTTCAACTGTGAATCAGAAGGCACACACAATATCTTCCAAAACATCAAAACACAATCATTATCAATGTTGAATTTAGGCAACTTACCCTTCTGAACCAGCTCTACCTTTTTCTGAAACTCACTATCTTCCCTCTGTGCTTGCTTAATTCTGTCTGATAGGGATGATCTCACTGATACCTGAATCCAAACAGAAGAACTTCCTGCACCAACAACTTCTATACCAAAGTTCATCAAATCAAAAACTAAAGGATCTCGTTCCAAATGTAGGATGGTTAATTAAGCATTACTTTTTCGACTCAAAGCAACAGCCACTTTATTTTCTTTTCCCTGATGGTAGTGAATTTTACAGTCATAATCCTTGATTAATTCCAGCCATCTCCTTTTTCTCATGTTCAATTCTTTCTGAGTGAATATATACTTTAAACTTTTGTGATCAGTATATATTTCACACTTTACTCCATACAAATGATGCCTCCAAATTTTTAAAGCAAAAACAATAGCAGCGAATTCCAAATCATGTGTAGGGTAATTTATCTCATTAGTTTTCATGTGACGTGAAGCATGAGAAATTACCTGATCATTCTGCATAAGGACACATCCAAGTCCCTTCAACAAAGCATCATTGTATATAACAAACTCACCATTCCGAGAAATAAGTGCCAAAACTGGAGCATTCACCAATCTTCTTTTCAACTCCTGAAAACAAACATCACATTCTTTTGTCCAGATAAACTTAACACCCTTCCGAGTTAGCTTAGTCATTGGACTAGATAATCGTGAAAAATTTTCAACAAACCTTCTCTAGTAACCTGCAAAACCGAGGAATCTTCGGATCTCGGTAACATTTGTGGGTCTCGACCATTCTTCAACAACTTTTGTTTTACCAGGATCAACAGTTATGTCATCTATTGAAAGAATGTGACCCAGGAAAGAAATTTGTTGTAACCAAAACTCACACTTTCTGAATTTTTCATATAGTTTCTTTTCTTTTTAGGTTTGGAAGATAACCCTTAAATGACTTTCATGCTCCTCTTTACTTTTAGAAAACACCAAAATATCATCAATGAAAAAAACCACAAACTTATCCAAGAACTAATGGAAAATTCTATTCATAAGGTCCATGAATATACCAGGTGCATTGGTTAACCCAAAAGGCATAACTACAAATTTATAATGGCCATATCTAGTACGGGACATAGTCTTCGGAATGTTTGCTTCTTTTACTTTCAACTGATGGTACCCCGACCTCAAGTCAATATTCGAAAAATAATGAGCTCCCTGGAGCTGATCAAACAAATCATCGATATGAGGCAAAGGATACTTGTTCTTAACAGTAATATTATTCAAGGCTCTATAATCAATGTAAAGTCTCATTGAGCCATCTTTCTTTTTAAAAAACAAGATAGGAGCACCCCATGGTGATGTGCTAGGTCGAATGAAACATTTATCTAATAACTTCTGTAATTGCTTCTTTAACTCTAAAAGTTCAACATGAGCCATTCGATAAGGGGGTTTTAAAATTGAATTAGAATCAGGAACTAAGTCAAAAGTAAATTCAACTTCCCGATCATGAATAATACCAGGCAACTCATCAGAAAAAACATCAAGATAATCATTTACCACTGGAACATCATTAATCTGAACAGTTCCTTTATTTTCTACAATATGTGCAAGGTATCATTCATGTCCATCTTTTACTAGTTTCTCAACATCCGGATATGTTATCAAAAGCAAGGGTTCATTCTTGTACACAAACAGAAAATCTTTCTGAAATGAAACCATTTTAGCTCTGCAGTCAGTCTTAGCATGATAAACAGAAATCCAATCCATTCCCAAAATAACATCATACTCTACTAGAGGCAAAACAATAAGGTTTTCTGGTATATTCTTTCCACGCACAAGGATAGGAAGGTTCTTATAATTCCTTTTTGTCTCAATGTTCCCTCCTGTTGTTTTTACCATAAGTTCAGGGTTCATATCTTGATATGGAATTTCCAATTTACTAGAAAACTTCTGAGAAATGAAAGAATGTGTAGACCCCGAATCAAACAAAACACTGGCATAATCTGAACAAACAAATAGTGGACCTGATACTACTTCATTCGAAGACCCAACATCTGCGGAAGTTGTTGCAAAAAATTCCCCCACCCCTTTCTGCTTGTAGTCGGGATTCTTTCCCCTAGTTGAGTTCTTCGTTAGACACTCATTTGCATAATGACCCATTTCATTACACTTAAAAAATCATACCACTAGCTTTTCATTGCTTTCTTGATCATCTTCCTTACAATTACGAGCAATATGACCAGACTTACCACACTGAAAGCACTTACCGGACTTGGATAAACATTCTCCAGGATGCATTTTACCACACTTTTCACAGGATGGATATTTGGTTTTCTTACCTCCTTGCTTCTTTGATGAATGCTTTCCCTTTTCCTGCCAACTGGACCTCTTATTCCACAGTTTGTCATAAAACACCTGATCATTGGCAAACTCCATTTCCACCTTCTCTGCACATCAAACATGTTTTTCATAACTTTTTAACTCACGAGAAGATAAATCCCTTCGATAATTTGGATTTAACACTGAGTAAAAACGGTTTATTTTACTATCAAGATCTCGTATGAAGTTTGGAGGATACCTTGCCAATAGAGTGAACTTTGCTTCATAGGCAGCCACTGAGTCTTCCTCTTTCCTCAATTCCAAGAATTGCTTTTCCATCCTAAGTCGAACAACCTTAGGAAAATACTTCTCAAGAAACATACATTTGAATTCGTCCTAGTGAAGATCCTAAATCTCATCACTATCCCTGATATTTTTTACCATCGACCACCACTGATCAGCTTCACCTTCAAAACGGTAAACAACAAGACTAACCTTTTGAAGTTATGAACACCGCATGACATCAAAAATCTTCTCTAGTTCTTTAATCCACCCTTCAGCTTGCACAGGGTCAGATGATCCTCTGAATGATGGGGGATGTTGCCTCATGAAATGTTCCACCACTGACATGTTCCTCTGCAGTTGATCTGGCTGATCTCGTGCATGGATACCATCACCATTTATAGCCTGAGTAAACTATGCCATCCCTGCAACAAACTATTCAGTTCTGATTCCAACCATCTCAGGTAGCTGATTTGGAAGGTTGTCTTCCTCCTGATGTCGTCCCAACATAGCTTCTTTGTTTCCTCTACGGAAAACCATTCTGAACACAGAAATATCTGAGGCCAAGCAACATGTTAATATTTAAATGATATATCATTTCAGTTATACCATAAATTAACTTATAATTTAACAATTTTCTAACTCCTAAAGTTTTCTAAACCGACCTTTGATACCAACTATAAGGCCCCGACCTTAAACATTACTTAATATTGAATTAAATGAATAATTCACATTGAGGATCTTTTTAGGATTAGAGTTTTAGACAATTAGAACATAACTATTACATCAAAAAAGATTACAAAGTAGACACTTCTACTGAGTTTCCATAGAATAAAAAAACTCTTAAAAGAAACATGTCTAGTTCCATGTTTTATATAGCATGACTTTCCCTTGATCCCATCCTTGACCCTATTCCACATTAAGTCCTGTGAAAAACATTTCAAAAAAACATGGGGTGAGCATAAAAAGCTCAGAAAGGGATACACCAAGAATGAAAACTGTTAGTTTTTCAAAGCAACAAGTAAACCATGTATACTTTATCAAAGTAATACCTTTCACCTTTAGGAAGTAGTAAAAACTCTTCACTGAATAAAATATCATTACTTACCCTTTTGTAACCAAAATATTACCATAAAACACATATAAAGAATACATAACATATAAAGGTAACTTGGGACATAAACATACTTAAGTGGAATAACCATACGGTCCACTTCCACACACATCACTTAATGGAATAGCCATACGACCAACTTCCATTAATACATAATGGAATAGCCATACGGCCGACTTCCATATCCAATGCATTAGATGTTATAACGTAACCAACCGTCCTGGTATTCACGAAACCACCCGTCATATGGTTTATCACGTAACCACCCGTCAAATGTCCAAGTACCATTATAAAAATCATAAGAAATAAAAAAAATATCATGGAAAGAAAACATTTCCACACTTTGATAACAATATATCACTTAAATATATTGACATATCAAATCCATTATAAAAATAATTTTCAATACCAAAATACATAAAAGAGTATATGGTATTTATTTCATTTTAAAAAAACATTACGGCTTGTTCAGGAAGTCAAAGACCAAATAATACTCTTGGTGGTGGAAAAGGTCGTTGTCACCGCGTACGTTAAAAGAAACATTCCTTTTTTTCTTTTTTAAAATGATTCGTAGAAAAAGATTCCTTTTGTATAAAATTAAAATTCAAAGGGGTTTATACACCGTATAAAATAAAGTTTTGTATAAAACAAAATATGACTCAATGGAAGGAGATTGAGACAAAGTCCCTTACCTTGGGTCCTACATGACTCGATCGTTCTTTAACGTCCTTGATAATAAACTTGAGTTAATTTATACTTGATTAAGAACCTTTTTCAAGTTCATTATCCCTTTTATATCACTTATTAGCATGTTATGAACATTATGTAGCCATTTAAGTTGATAACGGTCGTTTGTCGATATTTGGTACTTGAGTCAAAAGTGAATTTCTTATAATTACATGCTGTTCGTGTGGTCGAAGGTTCATTATATCCAGAATGATATTCATGATTTGGATATCATATATATCATATATATCCAGAATATACATGTATTTATAATATTAAATAATTATTTAGAGGTAAGATATGAAATGCACCGTTTATTGAGACGGTAAGTCGTACGTACACATGAATGCTACTTTCATTTCTTTGTCATATTAATGGAATTAAAACTAAATGACAGGTATGTATATTTTAATTCCATAATTATATTAATCATTTATATGTAACATAAATTATATATATCCATTATAAATATGTACTTATAATAGTACATTACATTTGGGGATAAGAAATGAAATGCACCGTTCATGGAGACGGTAAGCCGTACGTACGCATGAACGCTACTTTAATTTCTATCTCATACATTAATGGAAAGAAATAATAATGATATAGAGGTATATTATAATTCTAGTATAACATCATATATAATAACTTTAAACCCATCCTTTATACGTCCCACATATGGAATTAACGAATCACATCACTTTGAGGGGGTAGTAGTCCACACTTCCTAAACTAAAATTGTCGTGTTTACCCCCAATGGAAACCATAAAGGTATGCCCAAAATGAAAAATAAGGAAGCTTAAGGAAAACATAAACATATTATATATCATATATAAATATAGTGTCATATTAATGGCAACCTTTGAAGGTGTTAAAAAAATGTTGAACAATCATCGTTTCGGGAGGCAGAAATTCGCCATACACGGAAACAGTATGTTATTTAACCATTAGATGTAGGTGTGTGTAAGTTTAGCTATAATAATTCTTATAAAAACATCCTAGTATATTGAAGATACTGGAGTTGTTACAAAAGAAATGAATAAAAAGAGTTTAGGGGGTTGGAGAAGCAAAATAAATCAAACGGACTCAAGTGAAGACATTACCTTAAAATCGGGTAACTCCATTTGGTTTGAGCTCAAAGGCTTCCTTGGTAAGACTTCTTCCCAAAGTGAGGATTCAAGGAGTAATAAATGGATTTGGAGAGACAAAATCGGCAGGGGTTGGCCAAGCCAAAGGCCTTGGGAGTATGGGTAAGGAGGTAGAGGTGGGGGCCTTTTATAAGAGGAGAGGAGGGGCACTCTTGGAAAGTAAGAAAAGTCACTTTATTTTAAAATTGTATTCGGATTTATGAGGTCACACATTGATATAATTCGAGAATAAGGTGATAAGGGTTCGAAATACACCCATACAATATGTTTTGGACATGTGTAGGTCATAGATTTTACATTATAATTTCATTTTATTTAAATCTTTTATTAATGAGGTAATCGCTACATCATCATGATGTCATAAATAATTTAATTTATTTAAAGTCTAAAAATTATAAAAAAAATATCGTGATGTAGGAAATCTTTTTATCTTTACAAATAATATTTATAATCAAAAATCTGACTTGTATAACCCCATGTAAAAATTGTTTTAGTAAAAAATCTCATGTTTGTGTTATTTTACTTTAACATTAAATAAAAAGTTATTTATGTCATTTCCCAAAAAAAGTGGCTCCATTGGGTCCCCAAGTTGACCCATGGATTTTCTTGGTCAGCCATGACACATCAAATAAGGGTAGGACATGTGTCTAGGTATTTTTATTTTATTATAATATCATTTTTTCCTTAAATTGCACTAATTATCTCTAATCGCGATTAAAAACTTAATAAGTTACTATTCACCATAAAATTATTTTAATCTAATTGAACCACAATTTACTTCTTAATGACGACCATGTATGTGGGATTTTTTTAATTCAAAACATAGAGGTGGTAAATTTTCATTTAAACGAAAAATCAGTTTTTATAAGTACCACTTAGTGGTTTCACTATTCATCAAAAATTGAAGTTTTTCAGAAAAATACCAAAAATTCAACCTAAGATATATTTGATATTCCGAATTAAAAAATGAAGTATATTTTACAAAATTAAAAAAATATACTTCACATTAATAAATTTAATAATTATTTCCCGCTGTTAGATCAAATAGCGTGTTTTTAGGAAACAATAAGTATCAAAAGATTGACTTTAGTTTAAGTCCGATTTCAAAGTGAAATTAATTCCAATGACAACTATTGGATTAAATGATAAAAATATATTATAATTTCACTTAAAAACAAATTCAATAGATTATCTAATCATCATAATAAATTAGATTAAAAAGTGGTTTTGAATTAAAATACAACATTTTACACTATTCATTAAAAAAATGGACTTTATCGGAAAAATACCAAAAATTTACACAAAGTAAATTTTGATGTCCCGATTCTAAAAAAGAGTTATATTTGGTCCAATAGAATATATAAGAGTGATCAAAACTATATTTAATGACGGTTCACCATCAAAAGGTGATAAGTGAAACTTTAGTGAAAATTAGGGTATAAATGCCTAAAATTGAATTCTTTCCATATTTTAAACCTTTTTCTTTTATTGGATAAATGTAAAAACATTTAAAAAACATATATAATCATATTTTAGTTATTTCTATCCATTCCCACCAGTACAACGGCTACGTGTTAACTAACATTTAAAATAATATTATTTTATTACTTGTGTGCAACATACGATTTCAAAGAAACTCTTTGTTGCGTATCGCGTACGCTATCAAACATAGCAACCCCTTTAAAGTAAAATTAATATTTAATTCGCAAATATTAATAAATATGAAAATATATTATTCTTTATTTACCTGTGATGTTATAGTAAATGATAATCTATGTAATGATCACCAAGTTTCCAAAGATTAGATAAATATATGGAAAACAATGGTTGCATGAGAATCCTTTTATGCTAAAAAAATATTGATGAAGTTATAAATAAATAAAACACAAAACCCATTATGTGTTCCAATTTTATATATAGAAACACCATATTACCCCATGACTATGTCTGTAATTTTTAATTATAATTTATATAGGAATTCCAATTAAAAATTGATTATTTTAAATATGATTCAAATTAAAATAATTTGTTTTTATGTTCAATAATTATGAATGAATCATGGTGGATATTTGAATGGTTCATTCTTCCAAAATAGTACATAATTAGATTATAAAAGATTGTTTTGATATATTTTAAACTTGAAAATCAATAAATATGATCCATACTGTCTAAAAAACAAATATATATATATATATATATATTATGAGTTTTTTTGGCATCATCGGTAATTGATAAAATTATTTTTATTTGGATTTTAGATGCCTATGAAAATATATCATTCTCCATAACATGTGAGATCCTAATCAGGAACAACAACTCACCCATCTTGGATTATGAATTAAGGCGTGTATAAAATATTAGAACCCAGATTTTTCCTTTTCTAAAAGTTATCTGTAGATTAGGTATTGTATAATGGATAAATTAAATAATAATAAAGGGAATGGATGATGTGAAAAAGGTAAATGTAGAGGATGAATGTTATTCATTGTTTTCCTGATGTGTCCAGATTGATGGGAATATTTTTGAATCATGGGTGTTTTAATGGATTATCTTAACATGAATTTCATCGAATTTATTGACGTAATGTATTAATAAACACATATTTTTCATAGGAATATATTATTACTGAGATGATACGGACCAATTTATGTATCCAAATAGATGATATAATAATTCATTTTATATACCCTTGAATTGAATAATTGGCCATTGTCATTCCTCACCAATATTTATTCCCCTTCGATAGAGTGTTTCAATCCGGAAAATGACTTTTGTTTTATGAAAAATGATTAATTACATTATCCAATTCATTTAACTACTTCATCCATTTTCAATCCATCCATACCTCAGAACCCTTCATTTTCAATAATTCTAAATCATTTCATGGCCATGGTGATCACATGGTTTAGTTCGGGGGATTGATTACCATGATAATATAAAATAATATTACAACATATTGATTAATTATGGTGGGTTTTTATTTGGTTAGATGAGGGGTTCCTACCATCATATTAATTTTATACTATTATTAATAAATATTTTTAGTTTATGTGTTTTTAAATTCTAGCACAGGGTTCGGGGTTGTCATTTTAAATATATATTTATTTTTTTATTTATAAAATTATTATTTTCAAGATTTAGTTGTTCTGAATTCAATAATATTAATTTTTATATATTCATTTATATAGATGATATTATATAGGAGGTATGAATGGATAGTGAATATATAATGTTATATTGTTCATTTTAATTCAGTGAGATATAATTGATAAATTCTATTATTAATTATTTCATCATTGACATTATAATTTCGATAAATATATATATATAAGAAATTTGTAGAAGGATATTGATATATAAATATAGAATTTGATTGATGAAAATGGAAATATTTACTATTTATACCCTAAATAGAAGAAATTATGGAATGAATTATAATGAAATCATTGAGATCATTAGTCATGAAATAATGGACAAAATGTAACATGGAATTAAAAATAATTGTCTCTATGAACTGAATTCAATGCATTTGATTTGGAGTATTGATGAGTACACTTCCAAGTATTTCTTATGGTATTGTTGTGATGTATTGGGATAATAATGGATTCATGTCTTATCCTTTATTCTTAAATCTTATATGATAGCAATGGAATTTAAAAACACGAACTTAACCTGGTAAGTGTAGATGTTTTCCTCTATTATTGTAATTTTATATAAATAGTTCCTTTTTTAACTTTGATACATTGTTTATGATGTGAGGTATTAGAAGCCATTAAAAATGTGTTTGTATAGTGATTTATTTAAAGATAATTAGGGCTGGTTTATATGGTTGAGTATGCTTTTATTTATTTGTTGTGTGTGTATTATTCTAGTTTAGAATAATAATGATTTAGGTCTATTTTTTTTAATTAGGTATGATTTGTATTTGTGATCTTTCATCATGATGGAGTATGTTCAAGAATGTTACGGTATAGATGATTAAATGGTATAAGAGGTATACTAAAATATTAATTTTTTATGTTTTGATAATATATCATTGGTATCAAGATGGAGTTTCATATAATCGTTATATTCCTTGATTCTCATGATGTATCATGATATTTAATGTAATACTATATATTTCATACCTTTTTAAAAAAATATATATAATTTATTTATTTAGAACCGAAAATATAAACTGTTATATTTAAATATATTAATTATGGACAACTCTATGATAATTAATCCAATGAATTTACTGCAAAAAATTATTTTATGATATATTAATAATATTATGATGAAATTTTTTTAGGGAAACATCAATATAAACTATTTATTTGAGGTGAAATTCATACATGTAAAATTTTGAAAAAAAACTGTGGAAATAAATTATAAATAATATGAAATAAAATTGATTATAAATAGATGATTCCTTTTTTAATGGAATTTTCTTACTGTGATATATATATTAGGTGTTTGGGGGTTAAATTTCATTATGCACAAAGACACCACACCCAAAATCTAGAAGTCATGCCATAAACCCCCATTGAATAGTGTAATAATAAAGACATATTTATTCAGTACATAACCCAACAGCCCAGTGATAATTAAGCAAATATCCCGGACCTCTAGACCAGTGCAGCATCATGCCTGCATCATACTACTAGTGTCACTAGGCATGTGTCATGCCTGCATGACCACATGCTTGTGTTATGCGTCATGCATGTGTCATTGCGTGACTGCGTCATGCATTTTTTCTGCCTCACAACATTCTAGTGTTAAGAAATATTCTTGTCTATGACATCAAATGATAAATATATATATATATATTCTTCTATTTAATATTCCACAATATGAATGGGATATTATATATTTCATACAATTGTTTTAAATGTTTGTATTATATGATATTTTATAATATTACCTACTATAAAATTTTATTTTTTGTTTTCTATTATTTGGATAAGATGGGTTTGTAGATTTTTTTACAAGGGTATGTTATGTAGTGATTATAAAATGTTTATGTAGTGGATTCACTAGGTGTAAGATACAATATAAACGAAACATCAATTTTATTGTTGTTTATCTTATTATTATTCCAGTATTCTTGATAATTAAGTCAGCGGTTCTGATACCATATTACTACGACATTGAATTGGAATGATCTTAAATTGTCTTATAGGTGTGATGAAATTAAATGTTTTATTCCCCAATATAAATTTATTTCAATATATTTATTAGATGAAGATATTTCTCATGATTTTTTATGGTTATGATATGATAGATACAAGAAGGTTGTAGGGATGCTGGAAGAGGATATAGTAATTACACATAGTGGAAATAATTAATGTATATGATAGTCCATGTATTAGATATGTTTTAAGAAAAATAAGTTACAATATTAATTTTTTCCCAAGTGATACTAATGTAAGTGGGGAACATGATTACATACAATTACATATAATTTTCATTATTATTTTTTATATATTTTTCTCAATTATGTTTCCATCAAATATCTATCCCAACATATGAATGACACATGATATAGTTTTTATTAAAAATATTATCTTATTGGGTAATAGAAATCTTTAATAATAAAAAATTATTGAATAAATTATATACTGGATTGGTTAGGGGATAATTGGAGAGTATCTATTAAGATAGATAAGGTTTAGTTGTAGAGATAGAGTGAAACTTAGGAGACACATATTTCATTAATTTATTAGAATTTTTTTATCTTTAATGTAGTCATTATGGGGATTGAAATTTTTATCCATTCCCTTTATTATTTGTGATGTTTATGGGTGGATCATATCTGTATTATCTGAATATATTTTAAACACATGCTTCAAAAACATTTGACCAATACCCTGAGAAGTAGTCCCAGAACCAGGGATTATTAGAGGTGGATGTTATGGTTTATTCCACTATTTTTTTACAATCCAATGATGTGTACCATTATATATGGGAGATGGATGATATTATTGTGTCATATTTAGTTTTTTAGAAGTTAGATACTCATTTTATTAAGGAACTGATGTGGTATCCAGAGCCCAACAAGTGAAATATTTCTATATAAACCTAACATGTGATGTAGGAATACCTAACTACTAAGAAAATGGAATTGTGGACATCTTCGATCATATTAGAAAACCTTTCTATTTTATTAAATATGTTTAATAAAAATTAATTGACTATAGTGTGTAAATTTATGTTTTGATCATGCATCATTGTCATATATTTCATTATAATCTAGGACTTTTACATAAGAATTTATTTGGTGTGCTTAAAAATATTTTTTTTCTAACCATTATAAATTGGTTATTTGATACTTTATTAGTGTTTTAACTATATTTAATGCATGTATTTTATTTTGATTTTATAATAATATTTTATATTTTCTTCTCCACCCATATTATGATAAATTTATAACATAATATTTGTAGTATTATGATACTAAATGTGAACAGTATGCATTGCTGCTATTATTTTATAATGAAGGTAACATTCTAATTTTAATTCATGAATGATAATTATTTTCCATATATATTCTGTTATAGACTATTCCAATTGAATATTCAATGTTTTGGGTAGATTAATTAATGATTATTATTAGTGAACCATTAAATTAATGTTATGAATTTAATGCATAGTATTAATATAATCGATTAAAATTAAAGTATATGATAGGAAATAATTTTTTTATATACTATAAATTTCATTGTGTATTATTTATCCATGAATTATGCATAACCCATGTTATTATATAATATGTTAAAGGAGTTTTAAATGAAACTATTCTCATCATGTTATGAATTATAGAACTTATAATAGATTGTTTTTAAATGAGATTTATTATTAATAATTTGAAATTAAATTTCATGTCAGTAGCGAGACTCTTGGGTTTCTAATTTATTATTATTATTATATAGTTGTTGTATACATGAGTTTATTTAATTAATAAGAATGTTTGTAAAAGAAAATAATTATTACTTGATTTAATCAATTTTTGAATGGATAGACACTACAATATGTTCTTACAATAAATTATTAATAAATGGTTAATATTTGACATGGTTAGTTTAACATGATTTGGGTTATACAGTATACATGTCTTATAATATTAAAACATAAATGTATTATTTTTGAGAATTAATTAATGAATTTATGATACGATGAAGTCTTGGTGTTGTTATTTATACATTATTATTTTACATGAGAATCTTTTTTATCTTTAAATTACATGTCTGGAATAGATACAATGAATTTTATAATTCATGAAAAGGAAAATTATTCATGTAATGATTTTATCAAAAATAATATGACTCTAACATTATGAATTCCCATAAACACATAAACAAGAATATTTTATATAGGATGTGTTGAAATATTGGGTGCCCTAGACCCATCAATGTAGCACATTTGATTACCATATCATGTATACAGTTAGATATACTTTGTGTATTCATACCATTACATTATAGACTTTTCATTATCCTCTATTTAATGTTATTGTCCTTGATTAATTGCCTTATCAAAAGGTTATAGTAGATCCTAGGATAAAATGATAACCTCAAGATATAATGACATTAATAATAGATATAGGTCCTAGAGTCTAGATGCATCATACTGATTATACATAGTTAATTTTTTAATATTAGTTTCATGGGGATCATGAGAATTGAGTCTTCTTCCCATGGTGTTCACATTTGGTGATCTCTATCATTGAGATCGTAAGGAAAACCCCTCCAATATCAACACCACATGTTTTGGCTATCATTCGTTGCACCTATCTATGAAAATTTGTATTTGTCTCATTAAATTAGATAATTACCAATGTATAATATTTGATTATATACTCTTTTAAAATCATAAAACCATGGTATTGAAATCATGGAAAGTTAGCTTATGTTGGGTGTGTTATTGGTGGTATGACATTGGTTGAATGGTCAAGAAGGGATTTCTCACTTCCCTATTATGAAGTTGTATATCTCAGAACTAGTTGATCAAGATTGTATATACCTTCATAAGTATCTATCCAAAGTATTCGAAAGGTGAATCCATGTAGATATATCAACAAATAATAAACCAAAAAAAGGATGATGATGCAAGTCTATGTCATGATATATGAGATATTTAATGGGATAGAGAATAGATTGAACAATCATTTTATGTAGGTTGGTAGTCATTTAGAAGACTATCTTTTTCACATTTGGTTAATTGATGTGTTGCTAGACTCCACTATTGGTCTATAGATTTTATTCCCTATTGATGAGACAATATCCTAGAGGGTCACACACTATATTATATTAATTAATATTATATATTCAGTTTAATTTGTATATTGGACATTATGGGTCCCACCACGTGGTATGAGCATTGTCCTTGTTTCTATTCACCCAAGAAATAAATAAATTCACTATTTTTTATGTAATGAATAAATTGTTTGAATTTAATTAATGTATTTACATGTTTTGTAAATATTGGAAAATAATACTCAAATGAATATTATTTTTCTATTCAAGTTTTGATTAATATTAAGTGAGATAAATAATCAAGTTAAATGGATCGGTTTTATTATGTAATATATTTTATATATTTTTAAATTATCTGATAAAATAATAAATAATATTAACAAAGTTTAATTCATTGAAATAATTTAATTAATAGACAATAAAATAAACTAGGGCTAGGGAACATAATCCTGATTTTAGAAACTCTTCTATAAATAGTGGAAGATTCCCACCTACCATTTAATATTCATTCATTTATGGAATTGAAATCAATGACTTTTTCTTTTCCCACATTATAGACAGAAAAATTATAATCCAAGAGTTTAGATTGAGTTCTTCCTCAAGAATCGAAGGCTTCTAAATGGGGTGATCTTTTGGGTCATCTCGTTGGATTACCATGCTAGAACATGAAAATAGAAGATCGATGTTCTAGTGGATTTTTGATGCATGCGTGGATTATCTAAGGGGTTCCTTCTAAATATCCTTAAAAAATATCACCATAAATAATTTGATGATGACTATCGCTTTAGATCTGAAATGGGTATGTTTTTCAATTTAATTGTGTGGTCTTTATAATCTATGTGAGTTCATTGGACCATATCAGTTCTTGGATCTCTAGAAACTATATGTTTCATCATTCAGTCAGTGATAATTTTAAAATCCCCAACAGACTGGATTCCACTTCTGGCCCTTGTTCATTCAATTGGTATTGGAGAGATCATGTATATTTTCTAAGAATAGAAAAAAAAATCATTAATATTATGTAGTGGTATAAAAATTGTTTATAATAGCTCAAACAATGACCTGATCCAATTTCAAATGATAGAGTTATGGCCATTTTCAATTTTTTGGATTCGATCGAATTTGCGGTTTGATATTGGGTATTAATTTTAATTCATCACAGAAAACATATCAAGATTCGATCCGTGTTTATTAATCAAAAGTATTTTAAAAAATGATTATACTAAAATTTGAAAAATTATATAATTTGAATACCATTTTTAATATAATAATTAATAATAATTTTAATATTATAATAATAATTATAATAGTAAAAATATAACAATAAATTATTATTTTATTCAAATAATTTTATTATTATTATAATGAGGATATTGTTTAGAAAATGATAAATTTAAATGGGTGTGGATGTTTTAAAAGAGTTGGACGACATTGATGGACAAAAAAATAAAAATTGGACAAAACCGGGTGGGTGTGACAAATGATTATACATCAAAAACCATTGCAATTGTTTATGGGGGCCACATCCCCCTCCCCCCCAGGATGTCTCGTTGCTCAGTGTGCCACACTAAGGAATGTGATGACCCAAATACTATGTGTAGAAGGAGTGCCATCCTCCACAAGGAAACCTCCCTACAGGTGGACCACCTGGAGAATAGTGATGGATGCCCTCTTATCTAAATACATTGTTCGTCAGTTCGCCTGCATTTCTTCATCACCAAATAATGCAACGCGAGCCACCTACCACTGCTCAATGAGAGCACCGAACTTCCTATCCCCATTATAGGTTCCCCTACTCGCACTTCACTCGAGCCTGGAAGCCTCCCTCTACTAGAACTACCCCAGCACTGCCGCTCGGACGTTTGCCACCCTAGGACGACACCCCCTCAACCTCTCCTTGAGTAGATATAGTCTCCGCCTAATAGAAGGCCCCTTCGCCACCCCTACTTATCTCCAGTACAACATAGCCTATGTGTACTGCCCTATTTTGGCCTCCATCTAGATCTGAAAGCCTTCTAGGGAGCCTCCCCCTAAGGTTACCCCTAACTCTTAGCACATAGAGGTAACTCACTACATGTTAGGATTGACCCCAAATTCCCATTAAGTGCCTCAGATGGGTCTATCTAATCTAGAAGGGGATTGGGTAGATCAACCCAGATGAGAAAATCCAAGAACAGGTTTGACCCCGACAGTTACAGGTGTGCAAACGTCAGACGCAACCCATAATAAGTCATAGTGGTGTTTTGGGGTTCAAAAAAATTTAAATTTATCAAAATAATTTAATTAATTAAATTATAGTATTATATTAAATTTATGATGATAAATTATTGTTAAACTGAAATTGTAACGCCGATTTCAAATTAATTTAATTTAATTAAATCAAATTAATTAATATAATTTTTTATATTAATATTAAATTAATTCGGGAAAATATTAATAAATAAATTGAATTATTTATTTATTTAATTTTGTTTATTTAAATAAATCTCGTAATTATTTAATGAAATTTAACATTATCTCACATTATTGTACGCACCTAATAGTCTTGAGCACCAACATTTTGTATGTCTTTATTTATTAATAATTAATTATTTTATAATGAATTTGATGGTTTTTAGTAACTAAATGGTAGTATACTCGTCATCATTATTATATGTTAATATGTATGTGGGTGTGCCTATCCATTACATCTTATATACTTTTATTCCCATGTTCCCCTGGACGGTGCGTGATTATCATTGTACATTGGATGAAGAGGGTGTTCGATGCAGACCATGCCTAGATGTGGAAGTGTACATTGACCATGATGTGACATAGACCTCGCCCAGATGATTAGGAACACCATGATTTTATGTTGACCACATCAGGATGAGGCGGTACTCTATGTCACAACGTTGACCCGACCAAGACATGACAATACTCTAGATGCAAGGCATATATACAAGGTGAGGGTGGATTTCATCAACAGTCATGCTTCGTCTCAAGTATGATTCCCGTAGGTCCTTTATATTATTAGGATAAATCAGGTATAAGTTTACCTTTATGCATTTATTTATAATTTTATGAATTATAAAATTGTCAGAAAATACATAAAAAATAAATAATAAAATTCTTAAATAGGTGTCATGTGTTTTTTAAATTAATAAGCAGTTGTGATAATAATAACATAGATGAACAATATAAATAGAAATTTTTTACATTTATCAGGATAAAAACACAAAAACCTAAAAGAAATATTAATTCATTACAGTCATCCACCATTCATGTTTGAACAAAACAGGGTGTTCCATGTGTTGGTCACACAAAAGATGAGGGTTCCTTTTACTACCAGGGAGTGTTTATGATATTGGTGGGTAAAATAAACTAATATTTCAGAAAACATATTTCCAAAACTATATTTTTTATTTTTATAAGATAGTGTTGCGTAAATCATGATATTATTTTTGAAGATAGGACTTCACACAACCGATCAAGGAACTGTGAGTTAATGCAGTTGGACAAACAAACACCTACCTTGAACCCTCTTAGTAGTGGTGTATCTAAAGAAGGTATAATATATAGTGAATATCTTATATCCATTCCAATAAAATGATCAAGAGAAAAATTATTCAGATTCTAGTATAGATGGCTCCTAATATTCAATAAAATAGTGGGAGAAATTTATTTATTTTTTATCAGAAATGTCTAATTCGGTTATCTAAATGAATATACATTATTCTATTGATTTTTTTGTAGAAAATGGAAATTAATTTTTTAATAAAAATAAGATAAATATTAGAAAAATTTAGTTCACTAACTATAATTAATTTCCAATTTTATTATAGGCTCTTGAACACATTACTTCTCTTTCAAAATTCATGGTTTTATTATCCCAATACCTGTTAAGAATCCTTAAGAATGATATTGTAATGATGTTTACAAGAGACTCATTAATTATTTATATGATGGATCATTGAGAATGATATCATTTACAACCTAGTTTTTTTTGTTGTCATGAAATTAGGTAATTGATGATAAGTTCATGTAGCCTCGTCTCCAAGAAAATTTTGATGAGCAAGTGAAGAATGTTTTGAATGTTATTATTACACTATTTTTTGTAAACATGAAAGGGAGACTATGATAATTTATGACATCTCATTCTTAAACCCAATTACACTAGTTTTGTGTAATAATATAATCAAATATGACTGAATAAGCTCTTAATTAAAAATTAGATAAGTTTTACAGTGTAATATGAATATTAAAGAAATTATCATCTTGAATTATTAGGATTAATAAATTGGAAGAAAATGAAAAAATCCAAATGAAATGTTATGTAAAAGGAACCATTATTTTGTTATTCAAATAAATATGGTTGGTTATTTAATATAAGCTTATTTTAATCACAAATATGAAATAATTTCTGTCTGTTTAATAAGCACTAACTTTAATTATAAAGAACGTTCCTTTTGGACATTGAATATTCATAAAATAAATGTATTGTTTCCAAGATACTTCTATTATATTATATAAAATATACCTTTCACATATATGTATTGATATACAGTAACCAAATAAGTATAGAAACATTAAATTAAAAGATAAGTCTTCTCCAAGATGTTGAAAAAGGGTGTTTCATAATTCAATGGTGATAACCATATAACATTGTATTTCCATGTGATTAATTGTAGTTAAAAAAGTTTCTGAGTATAACAACAAACATTTATCTCACATTTCCTATAAGAATAATGCAACATTATTCCTCATTTATGAACTAATTTTGTTATTTGTGTCTCATTATAATTTAATAGATTAGTGGTACTTGAATAATATGAAATAAATGATGACAATAAAAAAATAATACTTTTTACCTAGTGGTGGAATGATAATTATTTGTCAACAAGTCAAAAAGTGGACTTCCAAAATAAACATAGTAGGGTATTTAGGTTCATCACATCTATATACTTTTGGTAATAACAACGTTATATTTTAAACAATGAATCCTTAGGAAATAAAGGTACGACATAGGGATATATGAATTAGTTCAACAACTTTGTGTGAATTATTACAAAAGAATTATAGTGGTAATGATAAATCATATGATTCCTTCAAGTGATTAAGGACTTTAATAATGATGTATTTGTATGGTCAGAAGATATGAGTCACCTTGTATCAATATATTGAATAATATCATGAAAAATCATTCATTGATCATAATAATGTATTGTGGAGTAATTTATAAATTCGAATTACCTTATATTCATCATGAAATTGGTGATAATAAGGTGGATCAAGGAATTTTCTTACATTTTAACTTTGATCAACAAAATGTAGCATAGAGTAATTCATGAACACACATTTTATTCATCAGTTTTATGATGTAATTAGTATCATTGTTTCAACCTATAGCAACTTTAATCATATTTCATGATGTGTTTTGAAAATAATGAAAATATAGATTAACTTATATGAAAACTTGAAAAATGAAAAATGAATATCATATGAGTCCTTGAATGATAAAAATCGATTATGTCATATGACTTGTGTTTATATGCAAAGAGTGTGTTAGCACATAAACAAACTAGTGTCAAGATAGACACATAGTTCATCTAATTAATTATCATAATTAATTTTAATGATATTTTCTAAATCCATATGATAGAGATATTGTAGTTATGTGACAGAATACAATTCATATATAATGGTTCACATATCTCTTTCAGATAGTCGGGGCTGGATTGACTTGTATTTAGTCAATTTTCGGGATGCATGGATGATAGGAATAGGAAAAAGTTCCACAAGTACATGTGGAAGTGAAATTTTTTAGCGATAGATAATATGTAAGATGTTTAGAAACCATGGTGATGGTTTTGAATTCACCACGGCTGGTGATACATTATTCATCTATAATAATATATCCTATATGTATGCAGTATATGAAAATTAGCTAAGATTGACAAGAAAAATTAAAATTAAATAATATATTCCATGTTTCGAATTACAAAGGGGCATATAAATTTAATATTGTGTTTGTTATTTAACTAGGATTATACATGGATGGTGCTAGCATGGTACCAATAAAGATCGATTTGATATACCACATTGTTATTCTAAATCCATTAAACTTTTACTAGCCATAACTATCTTATATAATCATGTTATTAACAATTTCATGTCACGATCAACTTTTATGGAAGGTTTTAACAACTCCATCACAATGGGATAATGACATCATATGATTACCACATGGTTTATGTCTTAATGAAATCCAATTTTGGATTAATGTATACTATAAGAGCATAGAACTTACATTTTGAATGAATCTTTGTCATGTGTCTACCAAATGATTATGGGAGAACAACTGTATTCCAAGAGAAATATGTTTGATGACATATGGAAAATAGAATTTCGTCTTATAGATAGCTAAAACCAGGATGAAATATATTCTACATTGATTGAGTTAATGTAGAAACCATAGTTCAAGGAAACATTATCTAATGAATATCTAATGATTTTATATACATAGTCAATGACATGTATAGGGAAAAGGTATTTACAATTCAAGAGAAAATTGTTACCAATGTCACATGGAATAATATCTCTATGTAGAGAGGGTCAGAACATGGGAAGAGATTATTGTTGTGATTTGAGTTCCATACGCTTCAATGATGGATAAATCATGATTGCCTTGATATGTACATCAATTGATATTTTTAGGATATAGTATATAGTATGATAATTTCAATTATAACATGGATCAATTATTGAAAATATGTCAGCACATTCTTATCGTACATGGGAAAATACAAATGATATGTACCTAGTAATTGGAGATGAATTATAATAATCATTCTATGACACAAACTAGTATTACATAGATATATCTGTTTTAGTTTTACAGTTAGACTGAGGTTATGAGCATATTATGATTATAAAATACAATGGTATACATTCCTATTAATATATAGTACTTTTCACCTTCTATGGAATCTATGAAGCAGTTAAAAACATCACTTTTTTCCAGTTCATGGAATCACACATATTAAAACCTTGTAATAATATAAATTATGATATTCTTAGTTTCCATGATGTCATTTAATGATTGTGGAAAATATGTCATATAATTCGGGATACCATCTATTAAGATGTTATACTAAAGGAAATGATGTTTCATATAGTATAATTTCCACACAACGTAAACATGGTAGACCCAGCAGCTATGGTCGTTACATTACAGAAACATGATTTTCCCCATGTGAGTAGCAAACAAGCATGATCATCATGTTGGATCATATACATGGGGGTGTGTTGAAATAGTGGGCTCCCTATACCCAAATATTTGGTACTTTTTATTTCCATAAAGATTATACAATTATTTATACATGTTTTATTCATACCATTCTGGTATAGACTTTTCTGCATCCACTATATAATTGTAACATAAAGATTAATTTCCATTTCAAAAAATTATATTAGTTCCCAGGCTAAAATTAGAACCTAAATATATAATTAAATTAATCTTAAATAGTGGATATATGTTCCTAAGGCATCATACTGATTGGACACCATTGATGATTGACTATCATTTGTTGGGGGCTCATATGAATTGAAACTTCATATCATGAATTTGGCACTTTGTTATCTCTAGTATTGAGATATTGAGGACAGACCCACCATTAGGAACACCACAGGTTTGTGGTGTCATTGGTTATTCCTATATAATTACATGTGTGTTGGTGTCCTAACATGAGATCATTACCAATGCATACAATTTTATTGTGAAATTTTATGGAATGAAAAACCCATGGTATTGAAATTGTGGTAAGGTAGATTGTGTTGGGTGTGTCATTGGTGGTATGACATTGCATGGATGGTCAATAGGGGATTTATAGCTTCCATGTTATGGAATATGTATTTCTATGTCTTTGTTGATCTATATATTAAAACATTCATTAGTATATAGCCAAATTATTAAAAAGGTAAATACATCTAGTTAGATGAAAAAAGGGTGAAAACACAATTGTGCATCATGCTTTATGAAATATTTAATGATAAATATGTTTTAGAACGTAAGTTGTTTTCATAGGTAGGTCATCATTGCAATGAATACCCTTATCTCGTTAGGGTCCTTGATGGTTTTCTAGGCTCCATTCTTGGTATGTGGATTTTTTTTACTCTTTTTAAGATAATGTCATATAGGGTCACATGGTATAGTGTAATAAATAATCATCCCAATTCAGTTGAAAAGGTATAATGGATGTTGTGGGCCCCTCAACAGGGTCCATGTGTTGTCCTTTTTTTCGATCCCCAAAGAAATAAATAAATTCACTATTATTCATGTTATGAAAAATTAGGATGGAATTTATTTAATGTATTTACAATTTAAATAAATATGGGAAAAATAATAATTGATCAAATATTATTTTAATATTTAATCTTTGTTTAATTTTATTCTGGGTAAAAATTTTAGTTAAATGGATCAGTTTTATCAAATAATATATTATATATTTTTTAAAATTTTGTTATACAATATTAAATAACATTGATGCAATTTAGTTCATCAATATTATTTATATATTAAATGTAGAAATAAACAAGGGCCATAGAACCCAACTGGGTATTTAGAAACTCATTTATAAATAGTGGAAGAGGCTCTCCCACTGTTCAATATTAATTCATTTGTGGAATGTAATCCAGTGCCTCTCTCTCTTCCCACTTCCTAGAAAGAGAAGAAGTTGATTCACAGTATCAGATCAAGTTCTTCTACATGCATCGATGGATTATCGATGAAGTGATCATCAGGATGTCGAAGCCATCGTCGAATCTCCGTGCTAACACCGTTAATCATATGATCGACATTACAGTGGATTTTTTTATGAACGTGTGGATTATCAAGTGGGATCATGTTATGGGTCCTTCAAGGCATGATAATTGGGGACATATTTTAATCAACCATGGTTTCAGATCTGAAATGGTAATGTTTTCTAGTTTAATTTTGAGATCATTATAATTGATGTCAGATCATTAGACCTTTTTGGTGATCAAATTATTGGTGATGACAAGTTCCATCATCCAATTGATGGAAATTTTAATATCCCAATCCCATCGGCTTCTACTAATAACCACAGTTCCTTCATGATGTTGTTTTAAAAAATCATTGAACATTTCATTATTTATTTGTACACAGAATCATGATTGGTTATGTGCTAACGATTCTATTCCCATTATTTTACTTTATCTAATTATTAGAATTTTTTATATTTGGACTTCTTAATATATCATAGAATAAATATTTATGATACAACATTTATATGGATGTATTGATGATAGAGTGATGTGGTGGGATTCAGGGAATGTTTTAAAACACCGACTCGGATACAACATAGTGGGATCCCCGGGCCTAGTGGGCCACATGTCCTGAAGCACATCTCAATAAACACCATATGGTAGTGACAAGAAGATAGGGCATATGGTGTGTCCATGTGGAGACAATGAACTCATTTGAAAAGTGAAGCACCGTAGTAAAATGTGATTTGAGGTAAATATAATAATCATGCTATGTATGCATATGAAGAAGATAAAATAAATAAATGAACAATGAAAGCACTAACTAAAAGAAATGAAAAAAAATCGATAATTGATGATGGCATTTCACGTCACTAGAAAATTGGGAAACATGGATACAATAGAGGAGTAATAATATGTTACAATAATATATAAAGGAAATCCAAATATTATCCAATGAATCCTGGGATCATGCATATTCTTATGAAATCATGATGCAACATAAATATAAATCAATCAAGTGTTTGAGGTTTTTTTCTTCACATTATCAACACATTCATTCATGTAGTCTATTATGGGTACCAAAAAAACACTTGAGTTAGTGGGATATGAATCTTAGTGGGCCACCACCAATGATGTATATAACATTTGGCCCATGAAATATAAATCAATTAGTTTTAAGACATGATTTTATACATATATAAAGTAAATCTATATCTTGTATTTAAATACAGAAGTTCATGATTCGGCCCTCAGCTAGTGCTTTAAAATATATCCATGTCATTATTAAATTGTAAATGATTTTAAATAATTTAAAAATTATTGAGTGTAAATGTTCCATGATTAAATATGCTAACAATAATTTATTTTTAATATTTAATTGTTCCATGGAATTTACCATGGAAACCTATACAATATGGATTGCTAAGTCAATTATAACTGGGTCTAGTTATGGTAAAGAGTGTAATCCAAGAGGAATAATCCAAGTCAATCTAAAATAACATGCCTAATTAATCCAAGGTGATACACCAAGTAAAAATGGGACTAAAAAGTAATTGGTCACTACTGAATTCAACCACAAAACTTACTTTTCAATGATGGATTCAAGGAGTGTATATATGGAATATTTTAATAATCTGTGAGGGATCCTATGAGGTCATACATGGAATCCAAAAAATATTAATGGATACTTATATGGGAGGTTTTAAACTAAATAAAGTGACACCTATGAATTTTAATGGGGTTCTCAGGTGCTCAAGGCATTCCCTAATAATAAATCCAAAGTGAATTCTAGTCAGGCCATTCCAATTCGATAATGATGTCATGTAATAATTCCAATGGTTCAATCCTTTACTAAATTATTGTGGATATTACAAATTTAATTAAATCAATAATTTAATACATTTAAGGTGTATTCCATAACCAAGGTACATTCAAATACCTTCTATTAGTGTGGAAAAAGGTGATATGGACATGCATCTATTTATTAATTTACGAGTAAGGTCCAGTCATAATGTTTTTCAATTTCCAATTCTGATTAATAATTAATTTATCAAATTTAATCAATTTTTTTAGGTGGGTCTAGTGGAAGTGACATGGTACATTTCATTAACCATTTCATAATTCAAAAATAATTTTATATGAGGAGTGATAGCATTTGATAGGTTATGATTAAGCACATCCGAACGACAACTCAAAATATTCAAAACTCTAAAAATACAAATCTGGGATTACACCCAATATGGGGTGTTGGGTGTTTTGAGAGTAACCTCATATGATTAATAAAATAATTTAATATATGATGATGGTAATTTTCTATTGATTATAATCAAGACATATAATTTCAATATGCTGAAACTGATGAAATCGGAAGGCCGCACAAGTCTATTCCAAATATCAACAAACATGATGGATGAGTTATAGACTACCAACCATAGGATGGTAAAATTCTCCTAATCTTGTATTTTACCTTGATTTATATTGGATCAAATTAAATTTATGAAAATATTCCAAACACTCAAACCTTGATAACTAGGTAATGAGAAAAAAGGGAAGGAGAAAGTCTTAAAGAGACTGAAGTACATATTGTTGTACATCCAACACGATGAACAAAATATTGAATGGATCTAGGACAAAATAAATATTACAATCACTAAATATTTATTAATAAAAGCTCCAAAATGAGATCCACGGAGGTAAATCACAATAAAACTCATATTAGGTAAGAATAGGTGGCGTAATTAGATCATTATGGGGGAAAATATACAAATTACATTGAAAAATAGAATATTCATGGTTTGTTTGTATTTGTTTGATTAACCATGAAGAAAACATGAATGGTTCATTAGTTACAATAGTCATTGACATAATTAGGAAACACAGTAGTGCTCCATCTGTTAGATTTGGTTCATTATAAAAATTTACATCTGCATCGTTAGGTAAACTGTGCACCAACTGTGCGCTACTAATTCGACATGTCAATTTTCGATAAAAAATAAGGATTTTTTGTATATAAAAATTCCCAAGACACCGATAATTTCATTTCTAACTCATTAAGAATCCATATTTTTCCAAATTAATGAATTAGAAAAATCTTTAAATGATCTATACTAGAGTGATGAACTGGGTTCTTATGGTCTTCCCCCTTAAAGTAACTCATCCCCACGTTCAACATCCATGGGTGAAGAAAACCCGCCTCTGAAAAAATGTGGCCAATGATCACATATGTCAACCTCCAACTACCACGTCTCATCCTTTACGCGCCCATGATTCCACAACACTCATACTAGATAGACATACCAGCCTTGGAGAATATTCTTCCTCTGGTTGAGGATTCATAGTTGATACTCCTCAAAGGTATTATTGTCATCTAACTCAACTTCCTCGAGATCAAAGGTAAGAGATTTGTTGGAATGATAGTAGTGAAGATGTGAATCCTGAAAGGAATCATCCATTTCATATTACCTCTGAGGTAATATCATCTGATATACTACTGGCCCAAATTTCTTTATAATTTCAAATGGACCTACAAAATGAGGCATTAAATTCCATTATTTCTGTTACCCCCTGTTACATACACAAGATGATACTCGAAGGAATAAATTACCCCCAAACTCTAACTCTATAGGTCCTAATAGGTGATCAAAATAATATTTATAATATGTACTAAGCAGTATTCAAACATTTTCAGATCATCTAATCCTTCTCCGAGGTATCCTAAATGAGACAAGGACCTAATAGGGATTCTTCTCTTTCCTCTAGCCATCACAGTGGTGAACGAAATGGCCTAAAATATAAGGCCACAAAAGGATCCATCTGAATTTTATCTAGAAATATTTTATTATAGGAGAACTAGATTACATGGATATGATTCTCACATGAAATTCCATAATCAAGAAAACGTGCTCAAATCATGTCATCATGGACCTATATTTTCCATTGTGATTTTCCATCGGTCTATGGGTTAAAAGTTGTGCATAGAAGAACCTATGTTCTCATTACCTACTAAAAAACCATTACAATCCATGAACTAAAAAGTGATTCCAAATCTGATATAAAAGTACAGGGATCCCCATAGAGGAATATGATCTCACATAAATAGAGTCTTCCTAGCTCATTGATAGAGAAATTTTTTTGAATAAGTATTAAGTGATATTATTTTGTTAATCGGTCAATAACATCCAATTCAACATCACTACCTCATTGATACCTAGGTGAAATGACCACAATGTTTGTGAAAACATCTTCCCATTTTCCTATTTTCACTAGAAGATACTGTAACATACATGTAACTATTCAGAACTCCACTTTCACTCACTGACAGGTGGAACACATAATGATAAAACCAAATATCTAACATTTCATTCCATGCCGACAATACTGGTGTCATATATTTTGATACATATTCATGGTGCATGGATATAATTCCCACTAAGATGAATGGAAAATTTTTCCACTCTTCTCTCATATTTGTAAGAACCTAGACCCATCCATGGAAACATATGATTTCACCCCTATCAATAGACTAATTCTAATGTGGCTTATATCTTAATATAATTCCATAGAGAAAAAAACATTCAATATTCCATAATTTCTTAGTCATCATATTCTCAATGTGGTAAGAAGTAACAACCAATGATGAGAGATACGACTACTTGATATTATCATCAATCTCTAGATGTAGCTCAAAAAAAAGGGTCATCGACTTCTATTCATCACTAGTTACATGTATAGTCTGTTTTGGAGTTTTCCAAGTCACTGCATCTGCAACCACATTTCCCAACTTAGGTTTATATGAAATATAAAAATAAAAGTATTGTAGATATTTGAAACATATTCTATATATGAGGCTAAAGTCACACTGTTAAAATATATATTTGAGGATATTGTGGTCTGTGTACACCACAAAGAACTCACCAAACATATAATGACTCCATCAACATATGGAATGTACAACTGCTAGTAGCTAGAGGTCGTTCATTGTGTTGTTTCTCTCTTGATTTCTCAATTAAAACGTTCAATATGAAATGAGTCATTCATCCAACATCATCACTTCTCCTGGGATGATTCTAGATGCATCACAGAAAACGGTATATACTATCCATGGCTCGTGAAGAGTATGATTATATACCAAAAGACCCTTCTATTCAGCTCCTTAAAGAATTTCTCACATGATTCTGACCCTAGGAACATAAAAACCTACTATTAATTAATAGTAATATGTCATGGAAGGCATGTGAAATATTGTTGTAAATGCCTATAATATCCATCGATCCCTAATAAACTTTTTATATCCAACATGTTCATCGGATTCACACAGGATATTGCAACACTATCATTTTCACTGATAATAAATAATCCTCATTTCAATATAATGTGAATGAATGTGTTTAATTATTCTACCAAATGACGAAAAAATCACTCTTTAAAAAATTATTACTCTCTTACAGTATACTCAAACCGAACTCAAGATGTTTGAAATGATTTCTACAAGTGTGAAAACACCAAGATGTTATCTACAAAACCCTGAAAAAAGGAATCCAGAAAGTGGTGGAGCACACTATTCATTATATCCATGATAATGGCCACTGTGTTCATAATTCTGAGGTACATATCACTGTACTCATAAAGAACACACATACTAATGAAATCTATAAGAGTAATGTTTGAGGTCTTAACTCATACAGTATTACAACTCATTCTTAAGTGAAACTAATAGAAGACCCATGATCATTTGATATGGTAAAAAAGATCATCATTTTGAGGTAGTGGATACTGGTTCATGAACACAATCTAGTTCATCATTATGTAATTAAATGATATATATATGTATCAATGCATATTCATGGATAAAGCATGGGAGAACCCCAAGAGGATGTCATGGTCCATATAATACTATCATCCTCAAAACCAACTAACCATCACATGAGGTCTTTTAGCACTGTAGTTGTCATTATGAAAGGAGGAATGGACACAAAAGTAGCTTATTGAATGAGATCAATTTTTAACTCTACCCCTATCTTAAGAGGTAAGCTATAAAAATAACTAGGGAAGAAATCCTTTTAAAGATCAACTAGTGGAGGTAAATTCTGTTTTTGTAAACCATGATCCTCTATGAACATATTTTCAATATAGTTGATCATAGCACATATACCATGATGCTATTGTCAAGATCTACCATTCTGGACATCCTAGTCACCCTTATTTAGATAATTGTTGCCTTCTAGTGAAGTAAATGATACCCGACGATGATAAATGTCTAAAAAAGTATGATATTAAACCAATAAATCCAAACAAAGAATGAAATATAATTCTGTCATCCAATGAAAAAAATATATTCCATAATAATGGGTTAATAAAAAACATAAGGGGATAGTCCCTACACTATTATATACCATTTGTTCATAACCGTAATGTCTTATTGAGGGTTATTACACCATAATAATATTGTATCACCTTTTTGACACATTCCACAATGTATATAAATAGATTAAATAGTTTGAATAACCTACATGAAATAAAGTAGAAACTTTTGTCGATTCTACTTGAATAGTAACTCATACTACTAATGGTCCAATATCGTGGCCATTGGGTGTCAACATTAGTTCATTCAATAGGCCTACTCCACAACCTAGTGCTACTGATGGGATACTATGATCATAACTACTCAGATATCACTGAGGGTGATCAGGGGTCTACCTACCATGTCCATGACTTCATCCTCAACCAGACCTACCAGTGCTATTCCAACTCCCCACCAGGAACATTGGAACATAACTTGTTCCTATAGGTGGAGTAGGATTTGATTCTTTTCCACTCGATTCTATTGGAATTTTGCTGTATAAATGTTATAGAAGCCCCATATTAGTGGAAGACAGGCACTCCATTGGGACTCTATAACATTGAGGATAATTTTTCCCCATCGTCAAAAATGATGACACTCTATGGGTCTATATAAATGGGAACTATGGTAGTAATTTTCTTGATGAGAACCCTCAATGGAATGTTTCCTGCCACTATAATAACTACTAACATACCTCAACATAGATCTTATATAACCAATACTCTTTTTTCCCATAGATTACACTCACTAATAAGTGCCTGATTGAAAATTATAGTAATAATATGAAGGAGAAAGACATTCACATATGCATGGATGGTGTATAGGATCCCATCCTTGAAGCATCTAGCATGTCAAATATCATCACCATTTAAATGTGGTGAAAAATGTTGTAACTTTGTAAAACATGGTCAATATATCATAATTAGCATAAAAAAATTATCGAGATACATAAAAATTGTTGATTTGTTAGCTCTTAGCATCCGAGGAAGGAACTAATCATAAATTACAGCTTGGAAATCAACACAAAACCTTCGCAAATGACGACCATCCTTAGTAATCACCTCCCACAAATTCTTTGAACAGTCTTGATGCATGTGTGTAACCACTTTGATCCTCCTCTCTACAGGCATCTATAGAAGCTCAAATATTGACAAGGTAGACTCTATCCAAGATTCACGAGTCTAGGAAACACATTCCAATGTGAAATTATGAGGATGATGGTGCTGGAACACATGAGTCAGATCTACCAGTCTAGGTGGAAGCCATGGACCAGCATAGATGGACTGCACCAGGCATATAAATATGTCATAGAAATGGTAATCAGTGCCTGAATAAAGTACCATAGTTGGTTCCAACTATGGAACTCCGTGAAGTAATACTGGTGTTTTAGGTCCATCTATATCTGGATAATTTTTGTCACCATCCTCCTAGCATACAAAAGGAGGACATCGTTGTGGAATTGGTCTATAATTTCCATGAACATGCCATTGGACAAGATTTCTAAAGATAGATAGAATCACTTACGAGATGTAAAAATAGATGTTTAACTACCCAATTAAACTATGACAACTACCTGTATAATTGGATAGGTTCATTAAGTGCTCATATTGAAGAATAATTTTGATTTTTTATTTAATTTTAGGTTCACTAATTTACCTTTCACATACACTACAATGTGTGATAAGGACATGCTACCATTTTATTTTTAAACTCATGGTTTACATTAAATGGATAGTGATTCTTATTAAATCAGTTCCTATACACATCATCAATGAAATTGAACCGCAATAAATTATAACAAAATGGGTTAACATAATAAATTACCCATCACAACCCATGAGGGCCCATAAACCTCATGAATTGAGACATTAAATCACCCAATTGTATCCAATAAAAATATGAGTATACTCTCACAATAACTACAACACTCAATAATAACAATCATATAATGAAAAAAATGAAGTTAAATAAACTAATATGGCATGGAAATATGCATGAAATGTGAATTATTTGTTCCAAATATGATTCATGTAAAAACTCTCCATTCCCGTATATCATCAGGAAACAGATGAAAATGAATATGATTCATAACAATAATCATCAACACCACTAAACATGTGTGTCCCCCAGTTGTAAAATAATGTAAACTATAATAGGAAAAGGATAATACTAATATTGTTTTGGGAACATTGATTTTAAGAGGATACTGGGTCTGGGACGCCCAAGAACGACTTTTGACCAAGAACATAGCATTCCTATTCTACATTCAATTGTCATAAAATAGTAATGAAAGGTCATAAAACCTACATATAATAACACATTATGACATCTAGGACCCAGATTCCACTTAATAGGAGCCCTGAGCTTGGTGATCCACCTGGCTTGAAGTGCATCTCACCAAACACAATATGTTTCTAACTAAAAGGAGGGCCTTGGGTGTGTCCCAGGGGATACTATACATTCACTAGAAATGATTAGTGTAATGGTCAAATAAGAACTGAGTTATATATCAGAAGAAATATAAGTTAGTAGGGAATTATAAAATTAAACTAATGATCAATGATTACAACAAATAAAATAACTGGAATAAAATTCAACATAAAATGAGGATGTGTCATGTCACTAGTAAACTGGAAAACATGGATAAAATACATAATGCATAATATGTTCCACAAATGTATAAAGGAAATAAAAATATTATCCCATGAATCCCAATATCCAAATCAATCCTCTTCTATCAAGATCCACCTAAATATCAGAAAAACTAGTGTTTTTTGACATGTAATTCACATTATCAACACCTAAAATAATGTAATACAGTCTGGGTACCAAACATCGGTCGTATAGGGTGTTAGATAAATAACATTTGGCCACCAGCAATGATGTCTACAAAATCCATCCCATGTACTGGAAATGTAACATTGTTTAGGTAGGAATTTATACATATATAAAGTAAATATGTACATTGCAACTGAATACCCAAGAACCTAGTTCCACCCTTATATGGTGTTTAAACATCTAAAAAAGTCATTATTTTCTGATACATATTTGTAAATATATCACACATTTTTAATGGTGAATGTTCAAAGACGTAATAAGGAAAAAAATATTATGTAATCCAATATAATTCTATGGAATTTATCAAGGAAACCTATACCTTCGGGGTTTCTAGCTCAATTTTAATTAGGCCTTACTAAGGGTATGAATATAATATAAGAATTTTAGTATGACGAATCCCGTAATAAAATTACTACCGAATCATAGTTGGTCAACCAAGGTAAAACAATGAAAAGCAGTAATAGGAACCTATGGGCATTAATTGTGGATCATACTTCTCAATTTCGGATCCAAAGAGTGTATCCAAGGCATCCTTAAATAATATGTGACAGATATTATGGTTTCAAAGAGGGAATACAATGATTAGAAAACGATTAGGTTCTAGGTGGGTTTCAGCTTAAGTAAGCCACACCCTTGATGTGGAATGGGGTTTGGGAGTTCTTAAGGCATTCCCCATTTGAATCCAAGGATAGCACATATCATTCCATTCCTATAGGATAGTGATTTCCTATAATATTTCAATTGGTTCAATACGTGCCTTCCATGGGTGTGAATATTCCATGTAGTATGAAAACATTCAATAAATCCATTTATGTTGAATTCAAAAAACAAGGCTCATTCCACTACCTTCCATTAGTGTGGAAAATGGTGTCACAATGAAGAAAACTATTATTCATTTACATTTAAGTCCATGTCATAATATTTGTATACTCTTAAAATCCCATTTATCATCACATTAACAAATTTAATCAGTTACCATAGGTGGGTTATGTATATGGGACATGGTATATGCCATTTACTATTACATTATTCAATAATCATTTCATATAAGGAGGCTCACAATTAGCATGGTCAATCTCAAGCACATCAAAATGATGTATCAAAAATTTCAAATAACTAAAAACAAAAATATGTTATAAAACCTTACAAGGGTATTGGGTGTAGTGGGCATAACCACAACCAATTAGTAGAATAATTTTTAAAGAGCATAATTATACTATTATAATGTGTATATGAATGACATATAATTTCTATAAACAGAAACTGATGAAATCGACGGGCCCCAAAAAAATTACGAAATCAACAAATATGTGGGATAAGTTATAGCCCAACAACATTTGGTTTTTATGACTATCCACATCTGGTATGGGTCATTGATTTGACATGGATCAGTGTAGATATTAGAAAAGTGGAAAACACTCACACCTCGATAACTCTCATGAAATATATTAGAATGTGAAATGAATAATCAAACTCGAGTACTTATTTTTGCACATCCAACTAGATTAGATCCTGGATAAAGGAGATAATTCATTCCATATACATGGAATTAAAAATTATCAACAATTAGTTATATGTAGGTACATATTTCTAGAAATTTTAATAGGGAAGATGATGTGGCATAATTAGATCATTAAGTGAAAAATATAAAATCTACCCAATAATAGCTTGTTCATGGTTTTCCCAAAAGATTTGAAATACCATGAATAAACTATATAAGACTACTTGGGAAGAAGTGGAACTCACTTGGTTTGGCCACTCGACCCTACGCTAACTATGAAATATGGAAATGTCTAAAAATTTCTATCTGTATGGTTATGTAAACCTTTAACCAATCGTGCACTAACCATGTGGCATCACTAGTTTCCGAAAAAAGTGTTATTGTATTGAAATGTTCCTTTTAAACCCCCATTATTCCTTTTCAAACTCATTTGGCATCCATATTGGGTCCAAAATAATGTATTAGTATAAAATATAATGGATCCATAACTCAGTGAAAAACCAGATTCATATCGAAAGGATGACATAAGACTGGGTTGATGTGTGATAAATTGTGATTTATTGTATTTCCTAATTATAATTATGGGATGTATTAGATTTATGAGTATATTTGGCCATTTTATGTTTAAACAGTGATCATAAATTCATTTCATCATATGGTATCCATTATGATATTTTTATGATATACATTTGTTATCTATCATGGGTTCTTAATATTGAAATATAGATATCCCATTGAAATAGTAGTTATAATTTGTTTAATGAATGATGATATAAGGATATGTGTTGAGTCCTTGTTGATTATTTTTGGGAATAAGGTATTGATGTTATTTACTGATGATTTTATCCAATAAGTAAATGATTTTTTATAAGACCATGATGTATCTTTTTGTCAAGCAAGCACAACCTATCACTTATATGTCACACTAGTGGTTTAATATTTTATAAGGAGGCTCAAATGTCATAGATGTTAATTTTTTTTATACGAGTGTGGTACCTTTGGTAGAGTAAAATAAAATATTCTAAAATGGTAAAATTTATCACATGTAGATCGAAATCTCTGTAAAGGTGTTCGAAAAGACCTAATATGATTATTAATTATAATAAGGATTTATAAATCATTTTATGGCTCTATTAATACTATTTTTTTTAATTTTTAAGGTAGTGGAGATGACATATTTCAACATTTTCTGTTCATAAAAAGGTTGGAGATTCAATGAAAATTCAAACCCCTATAATTTGATTCCTCAAAAGTGGTAAGAAATAATATTAACTTCGTCGAGAGAAACCTATCATATAGAGATGAATTTGATATATATCCTTATCATGTTTTGTAAATGGACAAGTTTAATTAATTAAGTGGTGAATCTCATGTTTCATGGAAGAAGAAAGTGAGGTAATCCTATATATTTATTGTGTGAATTTCATCCCATAGTAAGAGTAACTATGTGTATACTATATGTAAAGATAATTGATGTATATTAATCAAAATATAGTTTATTATCAATAGTATAATTTTCCACTGGGAATGAATATATCACATTTTTAATAATGTAGTTTGGTTTTATTTTGAATTTGAATATTATCTTGATTATAGTATGGAATGTGAATCAATCATGTATGATAGGTATATACCTATGGATATTATGTTTCTTATATCATTCCTCCAATGGAATAATTTAGAGGTTAATTTTTATGACAAAAATTCATGATAGTTTTTTTCCTTATTTAATCCTTAAGGAATTGATCATAACAATATGGTTTCATTTTTATTCATAAGAATTTTCATTTTTATAAATAAAAATAATGAAAATAGCCCAATTTTTTTGGTCTCACTAACTTTAATTCATTGTTTTTTTGAGTTTCTTGGTTTATTTTCAGGTAATCTCTTTTTTATAAGTTATTTTTAGTCTAAAAATCAAGTGAAATAATTTCTGAATTTTTTTTCAATTTAAAACTTAATTTCATAATAGTTATTTTAGAAAATTTAAAAATCATACGTAAATTTCAATGTTATCAATATTATTTTTATTAAATATGAAAATATATAAATAATATTGTTTTAAATGAGATATATATATCATTTTTTATGTTTTTCATATGTAAAATTCTTATAACATTCATATGTAATGATCTGTTTTCTGTGTTGTTTATAGCTACCCCAAAACTATGTAATGGTAGTTATTATAACTAAGGGTAGTCTTCATCACTATATGAATGTGATTTTTTCACATGTCGAGAGTAAATCGCATGTTAAGGTATCTTGTGTGATGTTCATTTAATAGAGGTTACTGTATCATTTATAGATTTTACTAAGGGATGGTGTGAAGGTAACATTGATGTTTCATAAATGTATAGATAAAACAAAAAATGGTTTACTAGTTTACAAATATACATGATCATATTATATATGGATAAAGAGTGGTATACGTGAAATTCATCTAGCTTCCCCAAACTCATATAATGTTATTTAAATAAATTTTCATGAGAGATCCCTACTATCTTTTGTAATATAAGGGAGATATAATTCCTAAATAGTATTTCACAACATCATTCGGTAAAGATATTTATTTAAAAAAAATATTGATAACCCCAATAGTAAACCAATAATCTTTTATTATTCATTAAATATTAATATCAATTAATAATTGATGATTTTATATTATCTGTGATAATAAATAATATTTTTGGACGTGGTGAATGTACTGTTAAATAATATTGGAATTTTAAATGTGTCTCTGTTTTGAAATTGAATTAATTCAGATAAAATAGTCTTGTTTCAATGGTTGTTATTCTAGTTACTCTAGGGAAATGATCTACCACATTATAAAAAACATGAAATTCAACGTTTTTTATTACATGTTTTTCTATAACACCCCATGGTTATAAAAATAAAATAAAATTAATGAAAAATTATTTTAATTAGATAGTTATAAACTAGATTTTAAATAGAAATTTTTCCACTTCTATGTTTTGAATTAAAAAATGGTCATCTATAGTTGTTATTAGTATGTTATTTGGGGTCTCATAGAACTAACTTATTTAGTGTTGAATTGTAATATACCCTTATGAATAGTAATATGAATATAAATATGACCCATAAGAATAGTGTATAATGTTATTATTTTATTTTCATAACGTTATATGATAATTAAATATTCATTAATTTTTCAGGGTTATATAAAATAATTTATTGATTTTAAATTGATATTTTAGGATTAAAATTTCATTTTTTTATAAATAAATTTATAACAATGAGAAAATTATTTCCAAAAAATGGACTTCATTTTTCAATTCAACACATCAAAAAATAGTTAGGCTTAATTTTTTTGGATTTTTCTAAATTATATGAATTATTTATAAATATAAAATATAGTAAAATACAGTATCTACCAATTTTTACTTCAATACCCTATTTATTACATCATGACTAATGTTAGCCCACTTTTTTGACCTCACATTCAATATTTACTATTTTTTTCAAATGAATGATGACTATTCATAGTCTTCGAAAAAAATATTACACTAATGTAAAATCCCTCCTCTCATATAGTATAAATACAACCCTTATTCCCCACTTCATCTCACACCTCTCAACTGGTGATAGTTTTCTATATATTTTCAAATCCACTCCACAAGGATCTTCTCGACTTCTAATACCTGATGGTCTTACTAAAACACAAAATCCATAGGGCATAAACATGATCTCAAGGAGAAGAGATCAAGAGGTAAAAACCCTCTTTAATTTTCTTGTTTTTTAGTTCTTTTCATTCATTATACTCACATAACCTACCCTTAGATACGAGGAATGAAAGATAATGTATGATATATGTTCAGTTAAATTATCATGTTTGTGTAATGATTCACCATCATTCTCTTTCTCCTTTTCCTCTCAATGTAAAAATAAAAACATGGTCTATGATGTGTGTTTTACAAAAATCATGGATGATGTGATTACAATTTCCATTAATTCCAAAAAAAACTGGTTTTAAAACCATTTTAATGGTATAAACAGAAAACAAGTTATATGATATATCCTCTTTCATGTTCCGGAATTAACATACATAATTAATATTTTGTTATACAACGAAACTAGTTCATGATTTTCAAAGAACCGCAAAAATGATATAAATGGATATCACTAAGGTTTTGTCGAACAATTCATACTCATTACATATATCCAAAATATGTTATGGAATTATTTAAAATTCTGAAATATTTTAATACAATTTCATTCAATTATTGAGTTCAATTTTTGTACAATAAGAAAATGTAATATAGGCTGGCCATTCAAATCATGTATGGAACGCAAATGAAAAAATGGATGAAACTAAATAATAATAACAATAAAATAAAACAAATTATGAAATGATAATATAAGGTGTTATAATAATGAATTTTTTTAGATAGTAGTAACACTATTTTAACAATTATACTACAGGTTTAAACATATTTCATGTAAGACAAACCTGAGGTAAGGGAATACCTAACCAAATTTCCAATCATTAGGCTAACCATATACTTTATTTATTATGGGATATAAAGATTATTTGTGTGATGAGTTTTTTGTTTATATTATGTTGTAATATTTTCATTTATAGTGCATATAAAAATCAATTCCATTCTATAAATTCTCATTACCACTATATTTGCACGAGACTTTTATTTTTAATATTTTTTAAACTCTATTTAATAAAATTCAAAAAAATAATATATATATGTGTGGATTGATTGGTTTCTCATGATTTCATGAATAATTATTACAATGATCTGTTCCTGGAAAATATTTAGTTTGTTTAGAACCAATTATATCTCAATATATTTTGGGTTGATCACATAATACCGCAAGATATGATTGTTGATCTTTATTATATGGTAATACGATGATGGAATTTTACCAAATGGTTATTCCATGTGTAAGGCTGATTGTTAGAGTAATATGGTAAATATGTCCTAAGGAAACTATATTAGGTTTCCATTGATGTTTACATGTATCTATGAAATCTTTTTTTATTGGCATTTATTTTATCACTTGAATAAAGATTTATTTCTTTATATCACACACAAAGATTATTGTGCTTATCAAATGTTTTTAATTGTTTTTCACATTTTATAAGGAATATTAATAGAATTATGTAAGAAAATTTCAATTTTATATATATTTCTCAATGAAATTATATTTTTACTTCTATTTTTATTTTGGAAAAATTGGTTTCAATTTTAATAGTATCGTAATGTATGAATATTGGATGTCATATATGTTTTTTTTCTGATTTATCTAGAAATGTAAACCTTAAATGATACTCAATGTGTAAGAATTCAGTTTCTTGTATAAAACTCATGATTATATACTGTTTTAAGTATGGTTCCTTATATTATGTATCAGAGGGAGGATTATATAACTTTAGAGGTTAGGATGATGTTAACAAAATAAAATAAATGATTATTACTCTATGGTTAATTTGATATGCTATAGAATTTAAATATTTCCATGTTTGTATCTCCTATGATATATCTGTTCATAATTTATTTACACAATTGAAATTGTGATGCTAATGTATTTTTCAACCAAGAGGCTAATGTCTATCTAAATCTGCGGCCTAGAATGGTGGGCATCAGAATTGAGCATTTTGTGATAGAAATGGATCAATTGACTTAAGAAATAAATGGTGGTGGTATCCATGCTAGAAAATAATATGATATACGATGAAGAAAAATGTATTTTATGGCATATTTTATGAAGAAAAATTCTCTATGATTCAGTGGGACAACATATCTAGTTATATCTGATGGGTGAATTAACACTCTAAAAAAGATACTTGAGGTCATTGGTTGTCCAGAACGTCAAAATATAATAATAACAATCGATAAATTGGAAGGTCAAAACTATCAATGGTGGTCTCTGGTTAAGAATATAAGAGAATGTTATGATAGTGAAAGTTTGGTATGGGATGAATTTATGAGTCTTCATCTAGAAAAATATTTTCCTAAAACTATTCGACTCAGAATTGAGAAACAATTCATGTAACTGATGAAAAAAGATAATGATTTTGTCGCATCATATGAATCAAATTTCACAAGGCTGGCCATGTATGTATTGGATTTTACTTTTGATATTTATAGTAACATTAATAGAGTTTACTCTGGTTTGAAATATTTTTTAAGTGGATCATTGGTTTCACTAGAGTTTAGAAGAAATGAGAATCTTGTTCTTGGTGCTAAAAAAGTTGATAAGGAGCTTTTTGATAGGTATGTGTTTTGTTATTACAAGAATAAGTAGTGGCCAGGTTGGTAGACATTGGGGATGAATTCATCAAAGAAACGTAGATGTAATAAAATATACTTCCCTTCTTGTGAAAAATGTTGTATAAAGCCTCATTGTGAATTTCTTGTTAATTATAATAAATTATACCAATGTGGAATGCCTAGAATCATTGTCTCATGAGAGAAAGAAAAATGATTTGATAATTATCGTGTAGTTGATGGTTAGATTCATTAGATGTATGTAATTTGGTCATTTTGTTAATGTTTGTCCTAAGAAAGTCACTCAGGTCGAGAATCAGAATGATTACAAGTAGAAGGGTGTAGTAAAATCCTTTTCAACAACATTAGTACGTGTTTAGTAATAAAATATGGTGGTAACATGTACATTTCATGTTTTTATATATTTTTAAAATGTGTTTTTTGATTCAGGGTCTATACAATCTTTTATTTTTGATAAATATTCTAAAAAAATTGGGAATTTCATCTCATGAATTGAAACCATCAATCATGGAAAAACCCATGGAGGAATCTTATAGAAAGAAAAAATTATAATAATCACAATATCCTTTTTATGGAAGAAGATTACATACAATCCCCATTGTATTTCTTCTAGTGGTGTTTGATGTGATTTGTCAAAAGGACTGACTTTCTTTTTATTATACTAAGAAAGATTGTAAGGAAAAAGTAGTTGTTTTTCATAAAGTTTTTTATATTGTGTAAAAGAATGAACCCAATCCGTTAATAACATATCTACAAGAAAATAAGTTTTTAAAATATGGAAATTAAATATATATTTCTCATAATTTTTAAGATAAGGGAACTATGTAGATTAATTATATAGAAGTGGTAAATTAATACCTAGATGTTTTTGTTGATGAATTTCCTGGTGTTATTCTTATTTGAGAGGTTGAGTTTTATATGGAATTATTTCATGATGTTAACCAATTTTTAACAATTCTTATCGAAGATCTCAAATGGAACATCTGGAATTAAAGTACTGGTATATGGAATTATTAGATAAATGGTTAATCTAACCTAGCACTTCACAATGGTGTTCTCCAGTGTTTTTTTGTTAAAATGAATGATGGTTCAATGAGTCATTGAATTAATTATAAATCTTTGAAATAAATTACTATAAAAAAATGTATCATTTTCATCATTATGGAAATTTATTTCATCATTTATAGGGATCGAATTATTTTTCAGTGGTTAACCTGTGGTCGGGTAACCATCCGTTGAAAGAAAGGATGCATACATCACAAAGATTGTGCTATGTACTAGACATGGTCATTATGAATTAGTATATAAGCATGGTGGTTTTACTAAATCACTTATTGTATTAATTGATAATATGAATATAAAATATCAATAGTTCCGAGATAAGATTGGTGTTTTGTTTATTGGTGACATTATGGTATATTCAAGAATTAATGAAGAGAATGAATAAAATACATGGGTTGTTTTTCAATCCTAAAAAGACAATAAACATTCTGGAAAATTCATTATTTGTGAATTTTTTTTGCAATAAATTTCGTTCCATGGTCACATTAATTCTAATTATGTCATAACATCTGATCATTCTAAAATTAAGGGGTTTTAATGAATGGCCATGATAGACCAATATAACCGATATTCATAGTTTTCATGGTTTGGTAGGCTGTTACTTGTGGTTTGTTGAATCCTTTTCACAGTAATCTAGTATACTAAGTTAACTTGATAAATAGTAAAATTTATCTAGACAACAAAATGTGATGATATTTATTTAGGAATTGAAATTAAGATTGGTGAATGCTCTTGTCTTGACTATACCATCCAAAACTAATGAATTTTTCATCTAATGGGACACTTCATTAAAGAAACATGATTATGTTTTGATTAAGAATAATGAGGTATTTTCTAATGCATAACGAAAACTAAATCCACATGAGTTAAATTACCCTACATTTGATTTTTAATTCTCGACTTATATTTTTTTCATTATAAATATTGAGGTCTCGTCTATATTGAGAAAAATGTGAAATATATACTGACAATACAATTGTGAAGTATATATTTACATAGAATGAATTAATCCTGAGATAAATTTGTTGTATGGAACTGATCCATGATTATGATTTCATGATTCATTACCCTATTCGAGAAGAAAACTTGATGGCTGATGAATTGAATCAGAAATGTAATGCTACATTAAACATGATACATTGAGAACATGAAACTTTGATAAATTATTGTATAGAAACTGACTTGAATTTTTTTGGTTCATGAAATTGATTTATTTTGTTTCAGGTTTAAGAATAGTTATCTCAGTTGGAAAGAATTAGTCATGTGAAGAATGAAGATGGAGAGTTACATGAAAAGGATGAATGTGTTAAAATGGGTAATTTTCCAGAACTTAACCTTGATAAAGAATGTTTTTTATGGTTGTAGATGTGATGATGTGTTCTTGGTCATTCGTATTAGAATGTAGAATTATTATGTGAAGCTAAAAGTTATTCAATTTCAGTTCATCCTAGCAGTACAAAGATGTACATAGATCATTTGGAGTATTACAAGTGGGATTGAATGAACAGAGATATTGCATATTGTAGCATTAATGTTTTGACATGTAAAAAGGTTGAAGAAAGGTATTAGTTACCAAAGGGGATGTTTCAATCTTTACTAGTGGTAGAGTGGAAATGTTAAAATATATCCATGGACATCATTGTGGGACTACCAAATAATTATCAAAGTAACAATGCAATATGGGTTATTGTTGACCAACTGACTAAATCTTCTTATTTCCTTCCTACTCAAGATACCATGTCTTTATATAAGCGTTCGACAAAGTTTCTCAATGAGTTTTTCAGGTATCATGGCATTACTCATTCCATTGATTTTAACCATGTTCCTAGGTTCACTTCTATCTTTTTTAACGGCCTTTAGAAGTCATTGGGAATCTAATAAAATTTTATTACAACTTTTCATCATCAATTATATGGGAAATCGGAATGGATGATTCATAAATTAGAGAGTACACTATGAGATTATTAAATTGAATACTGGGGAAGTTGGTATCAACATATTTCATTAGTTTATTTTTCTTCTAATAATAGTTTTTATTCTAGTATGCATATTGTGACTTTTGAGGAATTATATGGGAAGTTGTGTCAAACAACAACATTTTTTAATGAAATCAGTTAATGAATGTTTTATGGGACCAGAATTACTTGAGGAAGTGGCTGAGAAAGTGATGATGATATAGCGACACATAAGGACTGCATAGAGCATACGAAAAAGTTGTGTAGTTAATAGAAGGAATGGAATTTATTTCGAGGTAACTGATCATGATTTTCTTATAATCTCACCATGGAAAAGTGTTATGTGTATTGGTAAGAATGGAAGGATGAGTCCACGATTCATTGTAACTTATGAAATTTTGGAGAATGTTTGACTGGTTTCCTGTCAAGAATCATTTCCTCTATGTTTATCACAGATACACAATTTTGATAATGTTTTGATGTTGATAATTCATGTTCAAGATTCATCTCAAGTTATTATACATAAATCAGTTTATCTAGAATAGAACCATACTTATGAAGATTGAAAATATCATATTCATGAACGTAGAGATTAGGTAATGTTGAATAATGTAATCCACTGGGTAAAAGTGTTGTGAAAAAACCACACGGTAGTAGAAGCATGATTGGAATCTGAAAAAAGTATGATGGAAAAGTACCATCACACATTTAGTAAGTAAATAAAATTATGAGGGCACAATTTCATGATGGTGGGAAGAATGTAACACCGAATGGTCTAAAATGTTAAATTAAAATTCATGAAAATTTGATTTATGTATATAATTACTAACAAGTAGTTAATCAAAAAAAATTCTTCTATATATTTAATTATAAAAGATTATCTATAGTTCTGATCAATAAGTTATCAAGAGTCTAATATAAGATTTTTTTGCTAGTAGTAACATAACCTTATGCGTAGTAATATGAATTATTATATGACTCTAAATAATAGTAAATATTATTACCATTTTATTTTCCTAACGTTATATGATAATTAGATCTTGATTAATTTTTCAAGGTGATATAAAAACAGTTACAGTTTTAAAATTGTTATTTTTAGAATAAAATATTATTTTATTTTATAAAATAAACATTTATACAATATTATTTTTACAAAATGGAGTACATTTTTGAATTCAACATGTTGAAAAATGGGTAGGGTTGATTTAGGGGATTTTTCATAAAAGAATGATTTTTAAATAAATAGCGAAATACAATAAAATATCATATATAGAAATTAACACCTAAATACACTTTTTTTGACATCATGTCTGATGTAATCCAATATATTTCAAAACAAATTTTTTATTTAATAATATTATTACAATAATGAATACTATTCATATTTTTGGAAACAATATTAAAATAATGAAGAGAATATTGTACCATCCCTCCTTTCCTCCACTATAAATACAACCATCATTCTCTTCATCCTCTCACACCTCTCAATCCATTAGAACTATTTAGGTTCTATAAAATACCCTTGAAAAGTCACATACCCACTTCTAATAATTTTATTTATAATTAAACGGATAAAACCAAAGGCCATAAAGGGGATCTCAAGGAGAAAAGATCAAGATGTAAGAAACCTCTTTAATATTCTTGTGTTTTATTTTAAATTATTTTATTTAATTATTCTATAATCAACTCCACTTTTCCAGGAAAATTGAATTATTTAGTATGATATGTATTCTTTATTAATATCATTTTATGGAAATATTATTAATCTTTATTCCTCTCCACTTCCACATATTCTAAAAATAAAAACAACATCAGCAATGTGCCGATTTGTTTAAATCGTGGAGGATGTGTTCACAATTTCATTTACATTCTTCAAAACATGTTATAAAACCATTTTACTGTTTCTAAAATACTTTAATTTGTATGATATATCCTCTTTATGTTATGTAGTTATCATATATGTAGAATATTATGTTATATACTGAAACTAGTTCTTGATTATTAATGAAAAAATTTATCTAAATAGATATCACTAAAGATTTATCTAATGATTCATCCTCAAAACATATAAAGGGAATGACTTATGGAATAATTTAATATTATAGAAACATATTATTACCTTTTCATTCCACTTTTTAAAGGCCATTTCTCTTACACTTGAAAATCAAATACAAACTGGCCATGGAAATTAGGTATAGAATTCACCCAAAACAATGGAAGGAACAAAATACTAATATTTAATGGTTTAAATGATGTTATGAAATGATAATGTAAGGTTTTTTAAACATTAATACCTTACATTAATATATTAATAACATAATTTTATCCATTATACATGATGCTTAAAAATGTTTTATATACGATGAACCACATATAACTGAATTATTAACCTAATTACCAATCTTTGGGTTAACAATATACTTTATTCATTAAGTGGTACTAGGATTATTTGTTTGATAATTTATTGGTTTATATTATTTTATATTTGGGGTATTTACAGTGCATACACATATACATTCCATTAAATTAATTCTCACTCCAATTATATTTGTAACGGAATTTCCATTAAAAATCATTTTGAATGAATCATAAATGAAATTCATACAGATTGTTTTATATATATTTACACATAGAATGAGTGTGTTCTATATATTTCAGGATAAATTATTACCATGATATGTTCCTTGGACAAAATTATGTTTGTTTGAGCCCATTATAGCCCATGATATGTTGGGTTGATCCCATTATAGCTCATGATATGACAGGTGAGCCCCATTATATGTCTCCCATGGATTGGGTACTCCCATTATGGTCTTTGATCAAATAGATATTCCATGTGTAATGGTGATTGTATGTGTGATATATTAAATATGTCACAAGGAATGTACATGATGTTAACATGCATGTTAACAATGTTGAGTCAATAAGGTTTCCGTATGAATTTTCTTTCACATTATGATTGGGGATATTGTTGAGTCAATAAGGTTTCCTTATGAATTTACCAATCCTCATGTTTTGAAAATCAAAAAAACCTTATCTCAAGGAAAATTTCCTTTTACCATGTGTTTTACTATCATAAGGAAAATTTTTATTCCCTAATGAAATTATTCCATACCATGGTTTTTATTATTCATTATCTTGTCTATGTGTAAATTTCGGTTTCATATCTAAAACCTCGGAATCATATAATACTTAGATAATCAGCATTCGATTTCCAGGATACGAATTCAAACACCAAGTTCTCTGAATTCAGACTCCATACTCTAATGTTTTTTGAATCCGAGTTCTCTAATTTCAGACTCCAAACTCTTATGATTTCTGACTCCGAGTTATCTGAATTCAGACAACGATCTCTTATGAGTTTTGAATCTGAGTTCTCTGAATTCAGACTCCGATCTTTGTAAATTCTTACTCTGAATTCTAAGGAATTTTGACTCCAAATTTTGTATGTTCTGACCCAAAATTCTAATGAAATCTTACTCCAAACATTATAAGTTCAGGTTTACAATTCTTGTGAATCTAGATTCTGAGTTTCCTTGATATTTAGACTCCAGAATTATATAGAGTTCAGGTTCTGAATTCCTTAGAAAACATAATCTGAATATCCTTGTATTATATACCCCGAATTTGTTTTTGGTTAGACTCCGAACTATTATTTTCATACATTCTGAATATTTGATATTGGTTACATAACCATTTTTTTTATTACAATTTTTTTTTTGTAAAACGAGGTCGTTCATTCCATTACTAACTAACCGTTGTTTTGGGTGACAAGTGTACAGAACCCTCTGAAATTCAAGGAAAAAATGACCGTTAGTGGAGGGAGCCGACTATTGGAGTCATGCATATAAATAGGAGCTCATTAGAAAGAGCTCAATACTATTCTATGAATATAGATATCACAGGTTGTTGAAGTTTTTTCTTGAGAGAGACTCACATGCTTAGTGAAAACTGAATGTCCTGTTCAGATTTGCTTCTTGCGACTCCGAATATTGCTGATTACATTCAAGGTCATCCAGGGATAGAAATACAGTGGTGCCAACTACCTTAATGTCCGAGGAATTCCTTCATGAGGAAGAAAAAGGATCCGACTACCTTGAAGTTGAGGGCTTCTGCAGATATCATGAAAAACTCTGATCCTCATATCGAGGTCTTACCCTGGTGTGGTTAAGACAGAATATTTGGAAGTGCAAATCAAGGGTCCTTTATCAAAGGTTGTTGGATACCATTCTCTTTGTGTTAAAATATTTATTACTTGTTACTTGTTTTGTTTCAAGTTTTCCACTGCATCTTATAATTCCTTATACTTTTATACATTGATTTAGTAATATTTTATACGCTATAAGATAGAATTTTTATCATAGTAAACTTTCATTATGATTCGTTTGTTGGAACTATCTATTTTGGAATCACTTTCTCCAAATCGTATTTACGGAATCTAGGAACTGTGTAGAACTAGAGGTATTGTGAATTACCTTGTGTAGCCTTGTTAAATGTATTCATATTTAAAAATTCAAAAGGAATTTTTTAAAGTATACAATTCACCCCTTCATCTATTTTTAGCATTATTAGATACATTATTTAGAATATATATTTTTTCGATCCTACAATTTGTATTATTGATTATATCATACTCTATATAAAATCTCAACAATTGGAATTAGAGGAGGTCCCTCAAATACTTATATTCACATATAAGTTATCCTTGCTCAATTTTTCATTGTTCTGCCTTTTCCTTTCTGAGGAATATTTTCCTTGCTTACATAACATTACTACTAACAATTTTGATGGGAGACAGTTTTCTTTATGATGGAAGGAATGCAAGTTGGTTCTATTGACTACCTAAGTCCAACAAGACCAGCTATTTTTGATGGGAATGATTATGAATATTTGAGACATCAAATAAATATTGTTATTATCAATACTGGAGTGGAAAATTTTGTTATTCTTACAGGAGGAATTAAAATCCATGACAAGGAAGTTAGTACTTTCAGAAATCATGAAAGGCATGAATATCAACTGAATTATATGGTGAACAATACATTGATTTGATCCATGATTAGAAATATATATAGCCAAATTTCATCTTCTGAAGTAGAAAATTTTATTTGGATGAAACATGAATTTATAAACATTGGAAACTCCAATGTCATTTAAACAAGAAGAGGCCTTCTTAGAGCTAAATATCATGGTTTTTTATTTCCTTATGGGGAACCCATATGTAAGGTGAAACAGAGATTTATGACTATCGTTAATAGTTTACAATCCATGGGTAAGAAATATTAGATGATGAATCTATTGTACATAAGATCATAGACATCATGCCGAATGAGTGGGAATTCAAGAGAGCTATTAATGATTAAAATAGAAAGGTTAATCATATTACTATTGAATATTTTTTTGGAACTATACTTCAATATTATACTAGAATGAAAAGAGATGAAAATAATGTAAAGAGAATGAATGATAATGGCAGTGTTACATTTACTAAAACATCAAATCATATGAAACCCAAGAATTCTGAGAGAGTTACAAGATCCAAATCTAAGAAGGTTGTTAAAAAATGCAAATTTAGTGGAAGTGAATCTTTGGAAAATGAACATGAAAATCTTGCTGATGGATAAACAAGATAGCTAGACATAAGAACATTCAATCTAGATATAAGAAGAACGAAAGGAAATATAATAAAGATTCAGAAGTTACATGTTACAATTGCAAGATATATGGACATATAAGACCTGATTTTCCATTTCATAAGAGAAAAGAAGTAAAGTAAAAGAAATATGAGAGAAACAAAAAAAAGTACTAAAAAGTTAATGCAAAGAAAGTCCTGAAAGCTAATGACACCTGGAGTGCCAGCAGTGGTGACTCTTCAGATGAATCCTCAGATTACAAATATTCTAGACAGAAGAATCTTGGTTTAATATCCAGACTCCATATTGACAATCATTGCTTAATGTCTAAGGAATATAAATTAAGTTCCAACAGTAATACATGGTACATGTATAGTGTATGTTTCTCTCATACAACTAGTAATAAGAACTTCTTTGAAAATATTATGAAGAATAAAGGAGGGAAAGTAACTTCCGAAGATAATGCTAAGGGAGAAATTGTTGGTATAGGTAACATCATTCTTCATTGAATAACATTGATTTAAAATGTTCTTTTTTTCAATGGTCTTAATCCCAACCTCATTTGCATAATTTAATTATGTGGTTAAGGATTCCTTGTGAATTTTAGGAATGAAAAGTGTTTAGTACATAATTCTATGTAAGATTTTATTCTTATTTCGATAGGCAAGAGAATATATTTAAACAAAACATAGAAGAACTTAGTATCCATGACTTACCTTGCCTTAGTGAAATGGAAGATCATTCTTGGTTCTAGAATAGAATTTTAAGACATTGTTATCTTAGAAACCTATGAAAAATCTTAAATAAATTAATAGTTAGGTATCTACCAAAGCATAGATTTGATTCTTAAAAAGTTTGTGATCCTTCTCAATATGGAAGGAAACATAAATCACATTTTAATTAAATCCTTGAAGTATCAACTATTGATGCATTACAGTTAGTATATATTTATCTTTTTGGTCCTACACAAACTAAAAGCTTTGGAGGCATGTATTATGTATTTTTTTTAGATAAGGATTAAACTAGATTTTAATTGGTCTATTTTATAGCAAATAAATCTGAAGCGTTTTCTTATTTCAAAAGTTTTAGAGCCCAAATCAAAAAATGAGAAAAATATTCTTTTAATAACTATTCATAGTGATCATGGAAGAGAATTTCAAAATTCTAATTTTGAAACTTTTTGTAGTAGGAGATTCATTACTCATAACTTCTCCGCACCTAGAATACCTCTACACAATGGTGTTGTGAAAGAAGAAATATAATTCTTCAATAGATAACGAGAACCGTGTTGAGTGAATATTTTATAGCCAAACATTTTTGGGCTGAAGTTTTCAGTATTGTATGTTATAATATAAATCATGTTTTGATTAGACATTTTCTTAATAAAACCCATATTGATTTATTGAATGGTAAAAAACCTAGACCTTCCTACTTCAAGGTTTTTGGTTGCAAGTCATTAATTTTGAATACTAAAGATAATATAAACAAATTTTCACCAAAATCTGATGAAAGAATTTTCTTAGGTTACTCCAAAACTTCTAAGGATTATAGAGTATTCAATAAAAACACTTGTACTGTTGAAGAAATAGTACATGTTAAATTTGATGAAACTAACCCCTTCGTTTTTAAACAATCCAACCTACATCTTCAGATCCGTTTTCAAAAAATGATTATCAACCTTTATTAGAAGATCCTTCTAATAAGAAAGATGCCACATAAAATGTTTCTTAAGCATTTACGCAAGAAATTTTCCAACCCTATATTGTTGAATAGGTTTTACAAAACCCAAATTAGTAGTTTCTAAAGAATCATCCTAGTGATAGTTTCATTGGTGACGTGAATCAACATTTAAGGTCTGGAAGTTCCCTAAGAAATTAATTATAATATCGAGTATTCTTTTACCAATTAGAACAAAAAAATCAACAGTGAAGGTTTAGGTGATAATGATTGGATAAAAGCAATGCAAGACGAGTTAAATGATTTCAAGAGGAATAATGTCTGGACCTTTGTTTAAAGACCAAAGGAAACTTCTCTTATTGGAGTAAAATGGGTCTTTAGAAATAAGTGTGAGGAAATGGAATCATAGTAAGAAATAATGGTAGATTGGTTACTAAAGGTTGTAATCAACAAGAAGTAATAGACTATGAAGAAACCAATTCTCCAGTAGATAAACTGGAATCTATTCGTATTTTAATTGCCTTTGCAGCATTCTTCAATTTCAAACAATTTAAAATGGATGTGAAATGTTCTTTCCATAATGGTTATGTTCAAGAAGAAGTTTTTTTGAAAAACATTCTGGTTTTAAAGATACAAACATCCTAATCATGTTTTGAAAATTACCAAAGCATTGTATGGACTTAATAAACCCCTTGATCCTTGTATGATAGACTTACATGATTTTTGCGTGGAAATAATTTCATTACGAGAAATTCATATCCAATAATTTTTATAAAGAATAATATGAAAAATGTTTTGATTGTTCAAATCTATGTTGATGAAATTATATTTACATAAACTCAGCCATCGTTAACTGATTCCTTTGCAAATATAATGAAATATGAGTTTGAAATGAGTATGATGGGTGAGTTAACATTTTTCAATGGTTTTCAAATTTATCAAAAAATAGAAAGAATCTATATATCCCACCATAAGTATATTAATGATCTTATTAAAAAGTATTTATTTGAAAACACTAAGAGTATAAGTACTCCCATTAGAACCTCAAAATCACATGATCTTGATGAAGCTAAGAAACCAGTAGATTAAACATCTTTTAGAGGTATGATAGATGTTTACTTTACTTGGTAGCTCTTCGTCTAGACATAATATTTTCAGTTTTGTTACGTGCAAGATATCAATCCAATCCTAAGGAATCTTATTTAAAGGTAGTGTAATGAATTTTTCTCTATATAGAGGGAACCATGGATTTAAGACTCTTTTATACTTATGGAAATGATTTTGTTCTAAAATGTTTTTCGGATACTGACTTTGGTGGATGTATAATGGATAGAAAAGTACATATGAAACATTTCGTTCTTTAGGAGATTCATTAGTTTCCTCTTCATGCAAGAAGAAAAACTCAATAACAATTTCCACTGCTGACATTGAATATGTAAAATCTGGAATTTGTTGTGCTCAAATGTTGTGGATGAAACACACACTCACAAACTATGGTATGAGTTTTACCAAAACACAAATTTTGTGTGATTATACTAGTTATATTACTTTAAGAAAAAACCATAAACATAACTCTCGTGAAAAACACATAGATATTAGGTATCACTTTATATGGGATCACACAAAAAAAAGATATCATTCTTCAATTTATTAGAATGCATAATCAACTTGCAGATATTTTCACAAAATCATTACCTCTGATAGATTTTAATATATTAAACAGAAGTTAGGAATAATAACCATTAGATAATCATCTTTATTATCTTCCTGCTGAAATCAATCTCCTAATAGTAATAAAATCATTTCCATAGGGGGAGTACATTTGATTGTTAGTTTTTTATTTTATAAACATTATTTTTCATAGTCTAAATTTATTTTTCATAATGGAATTTTTTCATAGTATAATTTTGTTTCCATAGTCTCAAAATTTTCATAATAAAGAATTTCATATTCAAAATTTTCATAATGAAGAATTTTCTACTCAAAATATTTTTAATGAAGATTTTTGTACTAAATATTTTTGTAATGAATATTTTCATACTCAAATTTTTCATAATGGATATTTCTCTACAAAAAATTTTTTGTAATGAATTTTTTTGTTTTAAAATTTTTTCGTAATCAAATGTTTTCGTAATCTAATGTTCTTTAAGAAATTTTTTCCCTTAATACAACTAATCATCCTAGAAAATCGAATGGTATGTTTCCTTTATTTTGTTTTCATAATCAACATTTACTTGCTGGTATTTTCAGTTTTTTTAAAAAAAATTGGATTCGTTTTTCCTAAAATTCGTATTTTTTCATAAAAACCCCAAAAGATCGGATTCTATCAAGTTTTTCTTATGACTATAATATTAACCATCAGATCTGATAAGATGGATTTTCATCTATTGGATTGATTTTGGAAGATGAATTGTCACTTCAAACACCTATATAAAGGATCCTATAAGGATTGTCCCACATCGATCTCAAGCTCTCACGTGATGAAGTTCTAACCCTCTACCTAATATCATTCAGAACATATCAGAGTTTTCTCAATTCCGAATGACTATATAAGAATCCTTTATAAATAATATTTCTACCGTCAATCTAATTCCTGAGTGGCAGGTGTATAGAAAAAGGTTGGTGCATCTGAACTTTTTCGGTAAGTATGATTCAATAATTTTGAAGAACATAAAATTGAATGGATGGGGGAGTGTTTGCATATCGATGCCATGGGATCAAGATTTGGTATATACAAATTTTCTTGGTGAGTTTTATGAGTCAATTAGTTTCTTCAAGTAAGATGGTAGAGTGAGTTTTTCTTTCAATGCTATGTATAGACGTATGCTCTTTCATACACAAAGGTATCTAGTTTTATTAGAGTTTTGTAAGAAGGAGAAGCTGAATTTTGTTCTCATAAGTTGTCCTATGTTCAAGGAATATTTGTAAAGGTCAATGATATAGAGTTCCTAGGTCATAATGATGTCAAGACTCTGAATATTTCTCACCTCTCTACAAATAATTGAATCCATGAATTATGGGTTCAAGGATTTATCATTCTGAGAAAAGGTTACACTGACACAATGAAAAAGTTTGACAAGTACATCCTAGATTTTTTGGTGAACCTGAGGAAGGTCAATTTTGTTATGCATATTCTCATTACAATTGAGAATATTATAAATGGAAACTTGAAGGATTAGATAATTATGTATCCAGCCATTCTTTCTAAGTTGATTGTTTGGTGTCCAAAATCATTCAAAATTACGTGTAGTTTTAATCCAAGGAATTTCAAAGTCATGCTAGTCAGTGATGACACAATGAAGAAGATTAACATTGGCATTTCTACTAATTCTGGAGAATTTTATAATCTACCTGAAGAAAAAGTTGAAGTAGTTTGGAAAAAACAATAAGTGGGTGAACCATCGAAAAATGATGGAAAGAATAGGTATTTGAAGGAAGTTGTAGAGGAAGAAAATACCCCAAAAGATAAGGAACTTCAATACGCACCTCCAAAACATAAGAATAAAAAATCATATCTAGATGAGGTAGTAGCTAAGTTGAGGGATGATAAGAAGAGTAGAAAAGAAGGGGATACCAAGTTCGAACTAGACCCTGCTGAAGCAAAATCTATAAAGGAGAAAACATCTGAGTATCATGAAAAAGAATATAAGGAAAATAATCAAAAGAAGAAGTTGAATGAGGAAGATATTTTTCAGTCTCTTTTGAAGGCTACAGAGAAATCATTGAAGAGTATCCTAGTACAAAAATTTTTCTTGGGAGAAGCTTTACTTGAGACTCTGGGTAAAAAGTTTTTCACTCTAGAAAATGTTAAGGAAAAAGAAGAAGAAGAAGTAGTACAATAAGTGGAAGAAGAAGAAAGTAGTGGTGACTCCAAATATCCCATAAAGGAAGTTGAATAATCCCATGAGAAAGAATATCTATCTGAGAAATTTTCAATACAAACTTCAGAAGCAAAATCTTCAAAGCTTGCTACACCTTGGAATGATCAAAAATAAGAGGATGAGAAAGCTAAAGATGAAGTGAACAAGTGGTCTAATGAAGAATGTTTTAATCATCATTTTATTCATCCTGAAGATTCTAGAAAATGAGATGATAAAGACAAGATAGATGAATATAGAATTGTATAAATATCTGATATTGTACATGAATCTCTAGATAAAGAATCCATTCCGAGAATAGATAATGTGAAAAAGGTGGTTGTTAATACACCCACTAATGCTATTGTGAAGAAGATGGAAGCTGGTGGATCTTCAATGTGGAATCTGACTGAGCTACAGAAAGAGCCCTATCCTAGAAAAGTCTCAGATTTGGAATCATAATCTCTAGGACATGATTTTGTTTTGCAGTCATTAATGATGTTTGATGGGACCATCCCAATTTTCCCAAGCATAGACTGTAGATGCCAGACGCATCCACACACACTAAATCAGAAATCAGAATCAGTGTCCATAATGATTGAAATGTGTGTCAAGTTTGAAGTTGTTTTCAATAATTTATTCATTAAATATGATTCCCACAAAAGTCCTTGTAAGAAAATGGGTAGCTGGTCAATGTAGATAGTTGAATACATGAGAGAAAATGTTGAATTCTATGATGGTGTAAAAGAGGCATTTGATATTGAATATGGTAAGATAAAAAATCTTACAACTAGTTTTGAAGAAAAGTTATATTTGGAAAAAAAATACTCGGATTCAAGAAGTGAAGGATCTGAATGGAAAATTATATTGTGTTTCCCAAAGCTGGAAGAGAGAAATAGATCTTCGTATTGGGATTAAAGAGAATCTTATCAAGCAGGAAGAAGTTCTTAAGATTCAGGCAGAGTGTCTTATGTCTCAAAAAGATAGAATCAAGGATTTAGAGAAGAAAACTGAGGATCAGGATCTAATACATAAGTAATCAGAGTAAGATCATAAGAAGCTAAAAAACCTATAGACTATAGTAAAGAAGTTGATGACTAAGGATAAGGACGGATAATTTTTTTTTCAATCTGATCTTTTGTCGTATTTTTTCTTCCTTGTACAAATTCATTCTAATCACAATGAAATTTTTGGTTGCCAATCTTTTGGATATGTTGTACTAATATTTTAGTCTCCATAATTTCTTTTCCATTCCTTCAAATTCATTTTAAAAATCATAAAGGGTGAGAAAGAAAAAAAGAATACAAAGTAAAAAAGAAATGTCTCTATGTAAGGGGGAGTTTATATATGGGTGAGTTTTCATTAAAGAGATTTCCGTACTCAATATAATGAAAAATATCATTATGGAAATCTAGAATATGATCCTTAGTATTCTAAAGCCTATGGTGGAGTTATTCATATTCATATTTTCCCATAAGTTAAGGGAGATAAGTTTTATTTTCAATGTCTAGAAATATATTTTTTATGTCTTTATTTTCTTTTTGGTAAGGAGGTTTGTTCTTTCCAAAAATGGTGGGACTCTTGGGTCAATAAGGTTTCCTTATCAATATTAGATTCTTTCATGTTTGGGGATATTTTTTAGTCAATAACATTTCCTTATGACATTACCAATCCTCATGTTTTGAAAATTACAATTACCTTATCTCAAAGAAAAATTTAACTTTACCTTGTGTTTTACTCTCATAAGGAAAATTTTTCTTCCACAGTGAATTATATCCTTTCCATGTTCTTTATTATTCATTATATTGTCTTTGTGTGAAATTATGTTTCATATATAATACCTCAGAATCATATAATACTTAGAGAAACAGTATTCTATTTCCAGGATACGAATTTAGAATCCGAGTTCTCTGAATTCAAACTCCGAACTCTATTTAGTTCTAACTCCGAGTTCTCTAAATTCAGGCTCCGAACTCTTATGAGATCTGAATCTGAGTTCTTCGAATTAAGACATTGAACTCTTATGAGATCTGACTCAGAGTTATCAGAATTAAGACTCCAAACTTTATACGTTCAGACTCCGAATTCTAATGAATTCGGACTCCGAACACTATATGTTCTAACTCTGAATTCTCATGAACTCTGACTCTAATCACTATAAGTTCATGTTCCAAATTCTTGTGAATTCAAATTAAGTATTTCCACAAAGTTTAGACTCTGGAATTCTATTGAATTGAGGTTATGAATTCATTAGAAAACTGAATCCAAATATCCTTGTTTTATAGACACCGAATATGTTTTTGGTTAGGCTCTGAACTTTTATTTTCTTACATTCCGAAAATTTAATTTTGGTTGTGTTACCGTATTTTTTCATACACATAATTTTGTTATAAAATGATGTCATGCATTCAGTTACTAACTATATGTTCTTTGAGTGACACGTGTATAGGTCCCTCCGAAATTCAAGGAAAAATATGACCATTAGAGGATGGAGTCGACTGTTGGAGATGTCCCTATAAATAGGAGCTCATTTGAAAGAGCTAAATACTGTTCTATGAATATAAAGATCACATGATGTTGAAGTTTTTTCTATAGAGAGACTCTCATGATTCGTGTGTTCTGATCATCTTTTTCATATTTTCTTCATGCGACTCTGAATTTTGCTGATTACATTCGAGGACTTCTGGGGATAGGAAGACATAGGTGCCGACTACCTTAAAGTTTGAGGACATCCTTGTTGAGAAAAATAGAGGTGCCTACTACCTTGAAGTTTAGGGCTTGCGTGGATAGCAAGATATACTCCGATCTTTGTATCGAGGGATTACCCTTGTGTGGGAAAGATATACTTTCGTGAAAGTATAAATCAAGGGACCATTATCCATGGTTGTTTAATACCTTTCTGTTTCGGTTAAAAGATTTATTACTTATTACACGGTTTGTTTCATGTTTTCCTCTACTTTATATAGTTTCTTATTCTTTTATACATTGATTTACAGAGATTCTATATTCTTTAAGGTAGAATCTTTATCTTAATAAACATTCATTATGTTGAATTTTCCATAACCATCTTTTCAGAAATCACTTTCTTGGAATCATATTTCTGAAGTCTAGGAAGTGTGTAGAACTAGAGGTATTGTGAATTACATTGTTTAACTTGGTTAAACATAATCATCATTAAAAGTTCCAAAATAAATTTTTAAAGTATACTATTCACCACCTCTTGTATTTTGAGCAGTACTAGATACTTCATTCAGTATCTATATTATTTCGATCCTACATTTGATATTATAGAGTATATCATACTCCACATACCATCTCAACAAACAATTTGTTATGATTTTTTATTGGTATTTTATTATCGCATGACTAATGATTTCATTCCTTTTATCCATTAATATTATTTTTGTGCTCATACTATGTTTTTTATGTTTTTGACATGTTATAAGGATTTGTAAGGGAACAACAAATGAAAATTTAAATGTTATGAATATTTTTCAAATAAAATATATTTATATATATGTTTTCTATATTGGGAAAAAGGGATATTGTTTTAGTTATTTCCTAATGCATGATTATGGAATATTATATATCATTTTGTTCAGATTTATCTAAAATACTAAACCTAAAAAGATCCTCAAAGAGTAAGAATTTATATTGTTGAATAAAACTCAATAATTTTTAATGTTTTACGGATGGACCCTAATATTTACCATTAATATTAGAAGATCCATGTTATAAAATATTAATTTTTGATGTCCTTAGGGTAATAATGAACCCCATTTTATGTGTGTTCTATCTAATTACTATCATCTATATCTCCCTATGGTAGGTCCGTGTGACATCTTGAGAATTTTTTAACACCATTTTTCCAATATCATAATTATTTTTTTGATAAAGGGATATTATAAATGAATAATAATAAATAATAATAAATAATATATTTTAATTTAGAAATTTATATTTTTTCATTAATTTTGCACATATTTTATGTGATGCTATAGAATTGGTGGAAACAATAGTTGAATAATTTGTGTTCGACTTAATTATCATGACAAAGAGATAATAATATTTTTTCGTTTGATGATTTGAAATTATATATTTTTTTCAATGATTATTATTATTATTACCAATTATATTCTATTTTATATAATATTTTAGAAAAAAAATTAATTCAGTTGAAAACAACATTAATTGAATGACAGTTTATTGTCGTTACTTTTTAATTGTCAACCTCCATTACCTGAGTGATTTGTACATCAAAAAATTACTTATTAGATAGAGTAAAAATAAGTTAAATGATAAAATTCCTTCACATTATTCTCCTTTAGAAATAAATATATAAAAAAGAGTATATCAACTATGATAATATAACCCTTTCCACTAGCATAGTCCTAAGAAGTTACATTCTAGGGGGTGAGTAACATTGATCATATGAATTCATTCCATAACTAAATCATTAGGAATATTGTTTCTGAGATGTGGTTCACTGAGAAATTTAAATCATCATAATAATTTAATATTATTATTAATCCCTTCATTTAGGATATTTTATATTTATTTTTATACTAGGGAAAAGGAAGTTGGACGTATATGGACCAATTATTTCTAAGTGTACATTTTTCAATGATTATTATTCATAGTATTTTATTTTCATATTGTAATTAAATTGACTTAAAAAAGTATAATTAAATGGAATTAATGTGTTTCTAAAATATTAACTAATTCCATAACAATTTTTTGTTATACTATATGAGAATTATTCATTATACAAAACATTAGTGATATTCGTTTTGGCCATTTTGGTGGTTCTTTGACAATGAAGGACTTATTTCATTATATAAACTTATATTATGTATATATGTTTCCTATAGAACATGAAAGAGGTTATATATAATACACTTTAAATTCATTTTCTACCCTTAAAATGGGTTTATAACTAGTTTTAAGGATCAAATGGAAATTATAAACACATCTTCCATGATTTTGGTAAATCGACACATCATGGATTTTGTTTTTGTTTTTAGTATAAGTGTAAGAGAAGATGAATAATGATTATTATTACTTCCATAACCATGAGAAAAAATCAAGAATATATATCATACTAGAGATTTCAGGCCTCTTGGATTGAGGGATGTGAAGAGTGTATAAGAAATAATGTATTGAAAATAAAACATTAGAAAATGAAAGTGGTTTCTTACCTCTTGATCTCTTCTCATCGATATCAACCTTATGGCCTTTGGTTTTAGAATTTTTGAGATAGAATGAGGTCTTGGATGTGGGGAAGGTCCATGGTGAGGATATTTGGTAGAAAATAGATAATGTTCAAGGCTTTAGAGGTGTGAGAGGAAGAGGGTAATGAGGGTCGTATTTACATTGAAGGAGAGGTCGTATTTTACATTTTTAATCATTAGTTTAATATTTTTGACCAAGACTATGAATAGAATACAATCATGTGACCAAAATTGTAAATTGATCATGTGAGATCCAAACAAGTGATCATACATCATTCATGATTTCAAAAATTGTGTATTTAACTAATAATTTTCATAAACAATATTTTATCGTATTTTGTTATTCATCCAAAACTCAAGTATTTCAATAAATCAAGAAATATTAACCCGAACCATTTATCTACGTGTAGAGTCCAAAAATGAACTCCATTTTTTGAAAATTATTTTCCAAATAGTAATAATTTTTTTTTCAATGAAATCATCGTTTTTTCCAAATTTAACAATTTTAAAACTATAAATGATTTTATATCGCATCGAGAAATTATTGAATATCTCATTAACATATAACCTTGGAAAAAAAATAATATGATTTAATATTCATAAGGTTCATATTACTATTCAAACTAATATTCATAAGGATGTGTTACTATTCACCAAAAAACATATGTTTGTTCTATCAGACTCCAAAAAACGTATTGATCACAACGATAGATGGATATTTTTTATGAATTAAAAACATAGAAGTGGAAAAAATATATGTTTAACTACTACTTCATATATATCTACAAAAACAACGTTTCATTCATTTAACATTATATTTTATACCCTGGGGTGTTTCATTCTCATAAAATTCAAGAAATTGCATCCTCATAATTTTATTTAATTATTAAACAAGTGTGGGTACTTTTTTATCATATCATTTTCATATTCCCATGTTGCTTCTTCTACCATGTGGTTTCTCCAAAAAAAAAATACGTAGTGGATTACCTTATTCTGAAATACATTATCTTTACGATGAAGAATCTAAACTGATCCTTATTTATATGTAAGGTTCTCTTTCAGCTGAACAACTTCTAGGCATAGAACGTGACATAAATATGGGTCATACATTCTCAACCATGAAACATGAAAAACATTGTTTACCTATTATAAACATGAAGGAAATGCTACTCGGTAGGCAACATGTACAACATTACCCATTATTTCATAAGGTCCAATGAACCATGGAATCAACTTCTATATTATACCGAAACACATAACACATTTACATGGTGAGATTATAAGAAAAAAAACATCACGTACCTTGAAATAAATGTATTTCCTCCTATTAACTGTATAAATTTTCTATTCTTTTTTAGCTATCTTCATGTGTTGACGGATCATCTTTACTTTCTCAGCAACATCCTCTATATATTCTAGTCTCATCAACATTATTTCATAGAAATCATCTCAAAATCTAGGGTTCAACATCGATTTCCATATAATGCCTCAAAAAGGATCCAACTATATACTGGTACGAAAATAGTTATTACATGAAAACTCAACTAAAGAGGGATATTGAACCCAACTTCCCTGATTGTTCATTGAACAAGATCAAATCATATACTACAATGTCTAAATCGTAAGGTATTACTACCCATATCATTACAGATGAAAAGACGAACTGAATTTTAATTATGTTCTCAATGACATCTAATGGTCTTTCCAAAAGTTAGAAGTGACCCTGGGATCATAGTCATATACAATGAAATGAAGAATGCCATGTAACATGACTATTTCATTGATCTATATTAGATAATTCAGATATAAATACATGGTGTCTCAAATGGGATGAAAATTATAATAATTATTTAGTCGGTAAACACTAACCCATATTGCATTGTTACCATGATATGTATTTGGTAATCCCACAACAAATTCCATGGATATATTTTCTCTTCTCTGATCTAACACCTATAAAGTGTGAATCATCCCTATTGGTAACTACTGATCTTTATTATCCTATATACATACAACAAATTTCATAGTAAAATATTCTGTTTATCTATTCATTCCATCCCACCAGTAACAAACTCTAAGATCTATGTTCATCTTTGTTCTTATAGGAACAAATGAAAATTTAGAAATATGATATTCACATAACAATTATTTCATCAACAGAGAGTTTCCAGGAACACATAATCTCTTCTAAAACCTCAAAAAATTATCTTTATCAATGTTATCTTCTGAGAACATATCCATTTTAACCAATTCTTCATTTTGCTGTAACCCGTATTCTTCTTTTGTAATCTTTTTTAATTCTGTCAGATAGAGATGACTGTGTTGAAACCTAAAACAAAAGAGTGGAATTTCAAACACCAACAACATCCCAGAGAAATTTTATCAAATCTATTACCACATGGTCACATTCTAAATATATCACGGTTTATGTAGCATTACATTTCTGACACAATGCATCATCCATTATGATTTATATTCATGGATTGTAATGCATCATTCAATAATAATTACTGATTAGTTCCTGATATCTTCTCTATCCCATTTTTAATTCTATATGAATAAATATGTACTTCAAGATATTATGGCTAGTAAATGTTTCAATTTCACTCCATAAAAATTATGCCTCCAAATGTTTAATTAAAAAACATCATCAGCTAATTCCAAATCATGTGTTGGATAATTTAACTCGTGAGAATTTAGTTTTCATGAAACATAAGATTTACCTTATCGTTCTGCATCAAAATAAAACCATTTCCCTTCAATAAACCAACATTATAGATAAATAATTACCCACTTATGGAAGGTAGGTTTAGGACTACATCATTCACTAATTATCATTTATATTTCTGAAAACAATCTTCACATTTTTTTTTCAGATGAATTTAACTCCTTTTCGAGTTGACATGGTATGTGGATTAGATAACCATGTAATGGATTCAGCAAACATCTGGTAATATCCAACCAGACCATGAAAACAATTAATCCTAGTTATAGTATGGGTTCTTGGGAATTTCATCAAAAACCTTTATTTTATTAGTATCATGAATTATTCCATCTTTAGAAACAATGTAACCAAGGAATGAAATTTATTACAACCAAAAGTAAAATAATCTGAATTTTTCATACAATTTATTTCCTTTTATGGTTTTAAAAACAACTCTTATATATTCTTCATGAACCTCTTTACTTACCTAATATACAAGAGTGTCATCAATAAACCAAACCACAAATATATCCATGAACTCATGAAATATTTTATTCATAATATCCATGAATACATTGGGTGAATTTTTATCCCAACATGCATAACACCAAATTAATATTGACCATATCTAGAACAAAACACAATATTTGGGATGTATACATCCTATACTTTAAATTATTGGTTCCGCAACCCCATGTCAACCATCTAAAAATACAGTTCTCCCTGGACATGATCAAATAAGTAATCGATATGAGGCAATGAATACTATTTTTTTATTATTAATGTTATTTATATATCTATAATTTATGAAATGACTCATTTAACTATACTTTGTATAAAAAAGAAGATAATAGCACACCATAGTTAACTACTAGGTTACTTTAATCCTTTATCTAATAATTCCTACAAATAAATTTTTTAATTATAAATGTTTCATTTGTGAAATTCGATATGGGTGTTTTGAAATTGGTATTGCATCCGGAACTAAGTTAATAGAAAACTACACTTCTTGATTTTGAATAAAACATGTAAAATCATTAGAAAAAACATCTAGGTATTTATTTACCACTGGTACATCAATAACCTAGATAGTTCCCTTATTATAAAAAATATGAGTAAGATAACCTCTATTTCAATATTTTAGCATTTTCATAGCTTTATAATATGTTTTCAATGGTATGGGTTCATTATTTTACCAAAATAGAATCTATTTCTGAAAAGAAACATATTTCTCTCTACAATGTATCTTAGAATTGTTAAAAGAGTTCCAGTTCATACCCAACTTAAGATCAAACTCCACTAGAGGAAAAAAATGATGTTTTTAGGTAAATTCCGTCCACACAAAAAGTATATGTATATTCCTATAATTTTATCTTGCAAAAAATAGTACCTTTATGTGTTTATTCCATTAGTTATGGTCTACATAGAGGTGGAGTAATTCCAAATTTTTTTGAAAATTTCTCAGAAATGAAGATATGTGTAGACACCAAATCAAACAACACAATTTCAAAATCTATAAAAACAACATATGTACATGGTACCTCTGCATGTTATGGATAAACACCTACATAAGTGTTTGAAATTGATTTTTCAACACCCTTCTACTTCCAATCATATTGATTCCAGGCCTTTGTGAATGGTTTCAGACAAGCACAAGAAAAATGACCCAATTCATTATAGTTTAAGCATATCACCCGCAAATTCTCATTAATTTTCAGATAATTTTACTTGTTCCCATGAGGCATGTTTCTGGAAATTACACATCATTAGTATTTAGAATAATTTACATGACATTCACCCAGATGTTTTTTCCAGACTTTTCAGAAGATGTGAAAATGATTTTCGTACCTCTATATTTCATTGATGAATTCTTCCACAATGCCTGCCAACATGACAACCTCTTATTCATGTCATCTGGAGGAACATACATGTCATTAAACTCTATCTCATATTTTTTATCACAATGAACATGTTTCTCATAGATATTAAAATATCATGATTCAAATGATATTCATAAAATTGGTCCCAAAAAAGATTAAAATATATTAGTTTTACTATCAAAATCATGAGTAGAATTTGGTTTTTACCTGTCTAGTCTTGTAAAATTGTATTATTATGCTACCATAGAATCATTATCATTCTGATTTAGTTCCCCGAATTATTTCTCCTTTTCGAGTCAAAAAATTTTAGGAAAATATATTTCCAGAAAAAGACTCTTAAAATCAGCCCATTCCAGACTATTAAGATCATATTTATCTCTTTTATTATTAATAAAAAACAAAAATTGATCATATTCAACTTCTAAATGTTAAATATCAAATATTACCTTTTGATGTTCTGAACATCCCATGACTCCAAATATCTTTTCTAGAGAATTGATCCATCCTTTGGCTATCAATGGGTCTTTGGTTCCACTGATGGTAAGAGGTTGTTTCCTCATAAAATTCATTACAAAATACATTTTTATGCTAGAAAATATTCCTCAATATAATGGATACCACCACCATTTATTTCAAGACTCAATTGAAACATTACTGTCACAAATTTCTCAATTCTAATGACCACCATTTGAGAATGCATATTCGGATAGACAATAGCCTCCTAATGACTCCCTACTTCATATTCCTTATTTCACCTATATAAAACCACTATAAACTAACCGATCATTAAGGAAAACATGGTAATATTTATATTCTAAATCATTTTAAATTAACCATAGAGTAAAAATTATTTATGGAATTTTTTGACCTAATCCAAACACCGATTAATATATAAACCCAACTATGTTACAAATTATAAAGACCCATCCATAAAAATAACATAATCATGAGTTTTATATAATTAAATATATTCATACAATTTGAGTATGAATTATAGTTTAGTGTTTTAGAGAAATCAGGACATAAAACATACATAACATCAAATAATCATATATGAGAAAACTACTAAAATATTATCCACTTTTTCTGAAATAGAAAACATAGATAACAATATGTCATATTCGAAAAATATTCATAAAATTAAAATTGTATAACTTCTTTCTATTACACACCCTTATAAACTATGAAATTATTTAAGAAACATGGGATGAGAAAAAAAACTCAGTTAGGGATATAAGAAATTAAATAATTTGTCATGTGATAACATAAAAAGCTATAAAACAAATTTTATAAAATAAATTAACATGAATGGTAACATCATATAGTTTCCTTGGTACATATTTTCCATATCACTCTTGTAATCACTCTAATTTATAGAATAAAATTTAGGCCAAATTCAATATCCATGGTACCCAATGCATTGAAGAGCTATATAGGTGCTCAACCATCAACTCTTGTGGAATAATGGGATCAGACCAACATATATTGAGCAATAATGGGATCAAACCAGCATAAACATTTCCAAGGAATGTATTATAGTAATAAATTATCATGAAATTTGAAAAACCACTCATAAAATATATATATATATATATTCTTTCTAAAATTTATTAAAGAGACTTTTAAAAAGATTCTAAACGGAAAGTACCTTAAAAATATAATTTAAGTGAGAATTAAAGGAATGGATTTAATATTAGGATTCAAAATAAAAATACAAAACAAAATATAATTTAAAAAAATCATCACACTAATACACCTAATACCACATAGTAAATAAAGTAGATGGTTAACACAAATATTGCAAAGTGGGTTAAGAATTCCCTTACCTTCAGATAAAATTACAAAAAACATGTTTAATCCTCTCATATAAAAGTTAAAATATTGATATTAATTTCTTAAAGAAACAAATTAATTTTTATAACCCCTTATATTATCATATCATAATATAATTTTTACCATTAATTATTAGTATTTTGTTCCTTCCCTTGTTTCTAGTTTGTTTTGTATATGATTTTCCTGGCCAATTTGAATATTATATTGATCTCATATAGAACATGATTTATAGAAGTTGAATGAAATGGTATTCATTTGTTCTTATAATATTAAATGATTCCATAACTCATTTTGTATATTTGGTATGAGGATTATTCATTAGATAAATGTTTAGTGATATCTCTTTAGATCATTTTTCAGTTCTTTGATAATCATGAACTAGTCTCATTATATTACAAAATATTATTTATATATGATTACTACATTACATGAAAGATGGTATATAATACTCTTAAAATGATTCTTAAACCCTTAAAATGGTTTTATAACCTGTTTTGAATGATATAATTGAAATTGTAAACACATCATCCATGATTTTTGTAAATTCTCACATCATGGATGTTGTTTTTATTTCTAGAATAAGAGGAAGGGCATAAAAAAATTATGATGAATATTTACATAAACATGATATAAATTCATCAAATATAACATAATAGATATTTCATTCCTCCTGAAAAAGTGTAGTTGAAGAGTGTATAAGAAAATTAAATAATTGAAATAAAAACACAAGAAAATTAAAGTGGTCTCATTTCTCTTGATATCTTCACCTTTAGAACCTCCTTAAGGCATTTTATTTTGTCCTTTTAGTGATAGCAGGGTGTATTTAACTTAGAGAAATGCCATGGGTAGGGGCTTCTTCTGAACATAGATAATTCTAAATGCTTGAGAGGTGTGAGAGGAAGAGGGGAAAGAGGGCATTATTTATAGTGGAGGAGATGAGGGATTTTACAATATTTTAATTATTATTTTAACTTTTCCAAGTCTATGAATAGTATTCATTCATGTGATAAAAATAGTAAATATACTGTGTATTTTTGAATCATGCGGGATTAAATAATTCATGGTGTAAAACATATTTTATTTAACTAATTATATGTATATACAGTTTTTTACCGTATTTCAGTATTCATAAAAAATTCCCACATTTATGAAAAATCCTACAATTTCATCCAAATCTTTTTTAGTTGTATAGAATTCAAAAACAAACTCCATTATTTGAAAATAATTATATAAATTTTATTAATTTAATTATTAAATAAATATAAATTTAATTTCAAAAATAACAATTTGAAAACTATAACTGATTTACTATAACCTTGAGAAATTAATCAATATTAATTATCTTATAACCTTATGAATATAAAATAATAATTTAATTCACTATTCATATTTATCATATTACAATTCATTAGGTTGTGTTACTATTCACCACCAAAACAAGTTTTTCTATCAAACTCAAAATATATTACTGATCACAACCGTAAATGGCCATTCTTTATTCAAAACAAAGAAGTGGAAAAATTTATTTTTAAAGGCTAGTTTATATATATCCACTAAAAACAATGTTTCATGCATTTCAATTTATTTTTTAAACCATGGGGTGTTATATTATTTTTCCTCTATATATTTTTTGATTTGTTAAATTCTTGTTATCTTGTTTAATTTCTTCTAAAAATTACCATGATATATATATATATATATATATATATTCTAGAAGAAGACATTAATATAGTATGAATTGATGGTGAAAGGAAAATGTTTGTTAGACATTTTTATTTAGATATAATATAATTATTGAATTAAATTATTATACGATAATTGATTGACAAGATAATATGGGATAATATATATATATATATATATGTATGTATATTTATTAAAGAATAAGATGGGGATACATTTTTAAATCTATAATGAAAATAATGATATTGGTGATATTATAAAATGAGACATAATACATATATAAATGGTGAATTAATGCTAGTAGAATCCAATAGATCAATTTAAATTATATTATGAACATGGTGTAACTCTGAATTAATATTATCTGATTTTTAAAAAATTTATCAATGATTTTGATATTAGTTATCATTGAGTATATCTATTCATCAAGTATTCAGTATACTATGGATGTTCTTGTAAAGTATTTGATTATAGGACTACCATTTTATTCTCATATTTAATAGGTTACTTTGGGATGGTTATAATCATAAATAACATTGGGGGGTCAGGATATTTGTCTCATATAGTGTGATACTAGAAATATAGTTCATGCCTTCTTATAGACTGATTTCCTGAATAATGTATTGTGACATCATTGTTTAGAATATCATTTTTAAAGGATATATTTTTTACTTTTATAATACTATGATTCTAGTTTAATAAGGATAGTAAACTGAATGTTACTTACTCGGTAAGAAAAATACATTTTTATATGTTTGATATGTTTGGAATACATATATTATAGTTAGGTAATCTAAATTTGCGAGATATTACATTATGATATATGTTTTGATCAAATAAAATTATTTGATGGCAGGATTTCTATATGTTACATATTAAATAATTTTCAGTGATGTTGTGTGGCTATATGTCCAACATTATGTGTGAGTTGAATAGTTGGGGATTTATGTCCTGCTTCGTAAGATTTGGATTGAAGATTTAACTAATTTTATAATGGATAAAATTATTTTTTACATATATAAAAATTAAATAATTATTTCCCCATATATATATTTATATATCAAAATATATTTATGTTAGATAAAAATATACATATTAAACAAAAAATCACCTATAAAGTTATGTAATGTCAAAATAGTAATATAAAGATGATAAATATAGGTTAATATTTTATATACGTTATGGAATTAAGATTAATTTAGTGGGATTAAAAGGTATAAAAAATTATAATGAAATAAATTATAAGTTTATTGATGTACTACTAGGGAAAAATTAAATATTTTGTCTTATTAATTATATTGTATCATTCTAATTTTGAATGACATAATAATTCTTGATTTATCTCTTTTTTCCTACCTTATTGGTATATAATACGTACTATTCATGTTTTTTGATATTATATTTTATGATATTTTTTTACAATTCACCATTAGGAGCACAAGATTTTTTTGATGTATAATAATTTGAAATGATAGGTTGAAGAGATGTTTTAAATGTGCATATGTAGTGCTACTAATAACATGGATATTTTTTTGCTACAGGAGGTGAAACATATGGCATTGAGGGAAACTAAATGTTTTAGGTTTTAATTGGTTTATTATTTATTTCATCAAAATCATTCAGTGTAATTTTATAATGCACAGATACATCCATTTTGAGATAGTAACACCTCATGATAAACAGTAAGAGATGTGTAGATATATTTTTTGGGGATCTTTACATATATATATATATATATATATATTTCAATTCCCATTATTTTAAATGCGTTTCTATGATATAATTGTGATTCTTTTATGTATAGTGTAAGAAATTATGGTAATTCATGAATTTTTAGATCTCTTTTTAATATGATGGAATAGTTTGTTAAAACTTGTTTATGAAATAGTAAGTCATTATGATTATATTTTTGTATGAAATGATATCATATTTGGTGATTTTTTAATATTCATGATTTTGTTTATTATATTTAATCATATTTCAATATGTATCTTAGTTAGAGTTCTTACTGATAATTTTCCAAAAAATAATGATTTCTATTGATTTCTATTTGTATTAATTTTTTATTGTATTGAGTATTATGATTTTCTCACCCATAAAAATTGTTACTTAGTTATAATGATTTTCATTTGGGGGTCATCCCTATAGTGATTATCATTCATGGATGGTTACTAGTGCAGAAGGGTTGTTGTGGATATTCTTTTGAGCCTTACATTGTGGAATGAATACATTTTAGGACATTTCAACATCTTTCATCATTTATAGAGTAGAAATCATTGTTCTTGTTCTTTAATATATATAATTATTTCTTATAAGGTCACAAATATTTAATATATTATAAAAATTCAACATGATATTGTGATCAATATTTTTTTCACTCAAAATATAGAACTAAATTGAAATCATGATATATTTTAATAAAAAAATGAATAAAAACTGTCATAAAAATGACTGTAATTAATATGAATTATCAAATTAGGTAATATTTATTGAAATAAAATAAATTCAAATATTCATAAAAAATATTATCAATCAGTATACCTAAAATGCCTCATGAGATTAATTTAGAGATACACATTTATTTTTATAAACAATTCATATTTATGTTATTTGCCTTAATATTTCCTAGAACCTGTTTTTAATGATGAGTAAATATATTAGACTTTAATATTATGTAAATACTAATTCAATTGTAAAAAAATAGTAAATATGAATGAGAGTGGTTAATTTTCATAAACATGTAATCTTCCAATAAAAATTTATTCTATATATATCACAAAATTTTATTAAAAAGAAAAAATTCTATATATTTAATTTTAATTTCAATAATAATTTTTTTTTGGGATTCATCATAGTAATATTCTATGAGGTTCAGTTTTAGTAATGACTCAAAAAAATGATTTCTATGTGAATGATAAAAATTGATTTTTTATAAATAACACGACTTTTATGAAATTAATATTATATAATGGTGAATTTTAAATCCATGAATAATTTTTCATAAACCATATATGTATTTTTTATGTGAAAGTAAAATTAAAAAAAATTAATTACAGACCCTTCTTTTATATTTTAGAAAATAAGTAATAATTTATCATAAAATTTATCTAAAATTTTATACATTTATTTATTTAATTAATAATAATGATTTTTATAAATTAAAAAAAAGGAAATTAATTTAATATTTATAATCATGTTTTACAAATATGTTAATAATAAGAACCTTATTTATAATAAAAAATTCTATGTTACCAAAGAGAAAATATAGTTAATACAGTAAATGTAAAAAATGGTAGAGTAATAAATCAATATCTAAATAGATTAATATATTATAAAAAAATTGATAATTGATTTTATGATGCATTACTAGAAATAATATTTTTCACAATAAAATATTTCACAATTTTATATTCACTTTACATTTTTAACTTGTTCATTATTAATATTATTTTGAAATATTTACCAAAACATGATTCTCACCATTTATAAAAGGGGCCACTAACCAGAACATTAATGTCCTCTAAAAATTTCTCTTTCTACCATAACCACATCCCCTCCTCCTTCCAATATAATACAATTTCACTATGTTATTTTTAACTGTATAATATCTAATTCAATAAAATTATAATAGAACTTCTGTGCATTTCTCGAGGTTTTCAAAGTGAGTAATCATTTTTACTTGACATAATTTATTTCTATTTTTCTAATTATAGTATAATATTCAAATTCCTATCTAATTATATAAGTATATATTATATAAAAAAAGTTATTATTTTTTTGGAAATTATCATTACCAATATTTTCAATTCCCTAATAAAAAACGATACTATATTTCATGTATTTTGTAGACCACCACATCCATTATGTGACATGATTCTAGTTCAATAATGAATATAAAATAATGAGATAAATTATTAATTAAATGTATAATTATTTCATTAATATAATTTTTCTTATTCAACTTACAAACCATGTTACTCTGTTTCTCCATTCTATGGAAAATGAAATCCTTAACAATTTGTATGTGTTGTATACTACCTTCAATGAATATTTCATTTTTTTTCTTTTCATCACATCGTTAAATAGACGATCACGATGATGGATGTAAAGGATAAGTCAGATATTTATTATATTATTTTTTCACGTATGAAATTTTGGGATTACGTATAAATTATATGTTTAACAAACGATTGTCTTTATTTCATCCATTTAGAACGACTTAGCTACAAAATAAATAATTTCTTATTTAAATTAATCATATTAAAAAATTATTTACTATTTAAATTACTTTAAAACACTAATTTTTGTAACTAATAATAAATAAATATGATCATTATTTTAATTGGATAATTTTATTTCAACGAAACCATATTAAAATAATCAATTAAACAAAGTTGGGTTATTTTTAAGTGGATTTAATGACATAAATTAACAATACTATGAATTTAAAACATGGGTTACATTAGGAACATATATAATAGTATAATATGATATATATATATATTTATAATTAAACAATATTTTTTGTTTTTTAATTTTATATCAATATTTAAAACATTTTTTAAAAAATCACACATTGTTCTTTAATAATCACCAAAACATTCTCATTTTCAAATTCACATTGTTAAATGTAACAAAAAAATAAATGAAAATAAATTATAGAATAATAAGATATATTGGAATATCATTTATAGTACCATATACGATCATTGAATTTTTTATCTTTTAAAAAAAAATATACCAACACCACTTTGGCGAAACTAGTTCAAAGCTATAATGATTACCTACATATGATTTTTAAAATAGGTAAAGACCCTCTCATATATATATATATATCTATATATATTCATATAATGGTCATAAAAAAGGATTATAAATTGTTATAGTTGTTAATATTTATTTATTGAATGTAATTATTGAACAAAATTTTATTATTCAAGATATTATGTGTATTTGTCAAATGAATTAGGACATAAGAATGTGTTTTTTGGTTAAATCCATCTATTTGATATTTTATTATATTATGAACCTATTTCAAATTATTTTTTGTGTATATAATTATTTTGTAATAACATGTAATTAATTATCGGTCAAAAATGACACAATAAGATCAATTGTAATCTTTCTTTATCAACAATTTGTTATTAAAATTTTACTCAATCCACAATTTTTTTGTAGTATCAATTGTAATTATTTTAGACATGTTATATATTATACACAATGTTTAATTAGTACTATTTCATATTTTTTAAATATAAAAATAATTTTTAAAAATTTATTTCTATTTAATTCATGGAATAATGATAAATAAATAACGTTATTTTATTTAAAGTTTTTTACAAAAGTTTTATCCCAATTGTAAGAGGTTTGGTAACATATTTTTTTCAACAGAGTTATTATTTTTAAATAATTTTTTGTCTTTATGTAGGATTTAATCACCCAATTTATTATAATATGTGGTATTTTATCATTGTTTATATTTTTTCCATATTAAGCCCTTGTAAAATGATTCATTCATTATTTAAAAAGTTACCCGTAAGAGATATTTATAATTCAAATATATATTATATGATTTATAATGTTTTAATATGAACATCTATTTTCTATACATGGGATCTACCACAATAATGTTTTATTATATATTTTTTAATAATCCAACATAGGAAAATAATGATTTAATGTAAAATAATATTTTAATACCCTTTAATAATTGTGAGTTTTTAATAAAGGTATTTTGAAAAAAAAATATATTTTTCCATTCATGATCATACGTTTTTTCTTCGACTAATAATTTCTCCAATATATAAATAATATATTTTAATGTATTTATTATTCAATATTATTATTTAATGATCATATTTTAAAAAAAATTCACGTCTTCTTTTCAAAAATTTCATTTTAATGTGAAAAGTATATTTTATATTATTATTATTAATAAAAATATGTTTTAGCAGTTATTTTAATTTGTCACATCCATTTAAGTTATCATTTTAAAAATTATATCAAATATTGGTGTAAATATTACATAATTTATAATAAAATGTTTGTGTATATATATTTATATCATTTATTATATTGAACTCATGGTACCAATCAATTCAATTCTCAATCCATTATTTTGTAATTATGATCGAATAAATATTTTTCCAAGTGTTTTTCCATTTTACATCAATTACATTTTTGGTTTTCCATTACCCATGAATGATTTGGTATTACTATGTATAAATTTTATAGGCATTATAGAAGGAATAAGAATATTTTCAAATCTGATCATTTTTTAGTTATTTTTCATAATTTTATATATGTCTTTGTCTAGTCCTCTATTAAAAGTATATTATTGGTTCCTGTAGAAACAACTGTATTTAGGACTAGTAATTTAACACGCTGAGTTTTCATGGTATACTTTTTTCAAATAAATTAAATTTTTTATTTATATCTTGCAACGAACTATTCCAAACATTCCATTCACAATAAACAGACCTGTCGTATGTTACACACAACACCGATTTGGCGTACGCTACATGCAACACTGAGTACTTATTTTGTTCTCAATATAAGAAGAACTATGCTTGGATTATGTTATACCTAACACCAAACAAAGCTTTCACTACACACAATACTGACTTGGATTGTGTTACACACAAGGACGGCCTTCCTAGATATCTTGTGTTGTACACAACACCGAGTTCCAATAAACAATGATATATTATTAAAATATTATTATTTAATGGAATATAAAATATTTCTATTAAGAATACCATAAACCAAATTTTTTACTCTATATAACATTAATATTCATATAATGTATTTTTTGAAAATTATATAATAACAATTTCAATTTCAAGGATAAAAAAGTATTTCTAAAAAAATGTAGTCTTATCGCCTTTTGATGGAACACCCACATTAAATCTGGTATTTAACAATTTTATAAGTTATATTTGACATACTAAAGTTATTATTTTGAATAAGGTATTCAATATTTCTCTTGGATGATTTTTTGGAATTTTTTAGATGAAATTCATTTATTTAAAAATAGTGAAAATAATGCATTTTAATTCAGAACCATCATTTGGTCTAATTTATTTATACAGTCTGATTATCTATAATATTAGTATTAATATTTAATAGGATTTTGTTATTATAATTTAATACAATTTTGTTCTTTGAAAGTAATTTTTCATTTATATTGGACATACACACATGTCAATCTTTTAATAGTTTTTACATCTTTAAAAAATTATTTTTTGGTTTTGACAAAATGAATTAATTTTAAAATAATTTTAGAAATTTATTTATTAATAATTTATAAAAATGGATTCCCTATTTATAATGTTATGGTAAAAATTGTGTAAATAAGTATCTGTTATTTTTGGACATTGTGAGTAGTAACTATGGGAATTTTTATTTAACACAAGTAAAGGAAAATCTTGTAAATTATGGAAACAAAAAAATCTAATAAAGATAATAAAATTACCCAATCATCATCCAAAATAAAATTATATTAATTAAAGTCGACCAATATCACATAAGTGTCAGAATTTATTAATTTTAGGGACCTTTTTCTATGAAGGTGATGTAATTATAATTAAAACAAAAGAAAGTGAAAACCAGACATTCTCTCATCTCTTATTTTATTATAATTTTAATATAGTGTTAAACATCCTAAAACATAAAAACTAAATATTCTCCAATAATATTATGATATTATCTATATAATTTTAATTTATTTATAAATTTTAGAGATTAAATAATTACCATTAATGATGGCATAATAGAATAGTCGAAATTTTATTATTAATACAAATATAAAATAAATGTTTTTAAATATATTAGAAAATATTATATGAAATAATGGAAGTTCTCCAATTATTTTGAATGTGAATATGGAATGTTAAGAGTGTATTATATATATTTATTTAAATTTATCTTCTATGTAGATTTTATTTTATGTCAAATGAATAATTATAGTCATAATTGACACTATTAATAACATAGTATTAAAAAAATCACAAAAATATATAAAAATTAAAGAGTGAAAATTATATGGTCCAAAATGTCATTTGGTAACCAATTATGGAAAATTTACAACACATGAGTGAAACATTAGAACCATTTAATATTTATAATCTTATTACGATAATTAATATTAAAAAGACTAAATAAGGATAAATCAAAATTATAAGTCAAAAAATAAAATCCAAATATGCCTAAATTTTATTTGATAAGTGGGTTTTGACCCATCTGCATCTTATTTATGAAATAATCCATATTGAAGGAATTTTATTTTAAAAATTAGTTTATATTAATTTTATTGTTTTGGTATTTCCAACGGAGCACCTGAGCTCTTTCATAAAACAACAACAATCATTCTATATTAATCACACCCTCAAAGGCCTTTGGCTCAGCCAAACCCATCCCAAATCTCCTCCCAACATACATCACCTCTTCCCAGAGGCTTCCCAATTTGGGTGAAATCTTTTTAAGGATTCCTTTTGTGTATATGAAGAAGAGATATCTAAAAAGGAGGTAATTATTTTATCACCAATTTCAAAATTAATTTCATCATCTACTTCCCTTTTTTTTGTTTTTTCCATAATAAGGTCATAAATCAGTTATCTTATACACGATGAGTTGTTTTTATAATTATTTTACAAATTTATTCTTGTTTTTACACACACAATTAATAACTATATCACCATTCGTGTGTCTGTACGAATTTCTATATCCACCATGTGGTGTAATTTGTTATTTAACAATACATAATTTTGGATCTATATATTGATTAATATAATAAATTTAAATAATTAAAATACGATGATAATAATTCTACTGATTTCATATTCCATCCAATTCCATACAATTTAACCATCAAAGGAATGATATCATCGGTCGTTCGTACGTTCGACTTATCGTCTCCACATAGTGATGAGATACAATATCCACATTTACCATTCTAAAATTATTATAATGTATATATAATAAATAAGAATGAAATATAAGACAAAATAATTATAATATATATATATATATATATATCATTTACATTCTTCCATTCAATTCAACGAGGAACAAAATAGTGTTCAAGTGTATGTATGGAATATGGCCTCTAAGAATGGTGTATTACATTTCATTTATCTATTTATTATATATATCTATATACTGACTATTATATATATATACAATTTATTTCTAAAATAATGGATGTAATTCACTCATGATCTAGGTAATAAGATCAATAATAACATGTTAAAATACATACGATAAATAAAATGATTGTTACAGAAAATGTTATTTTAACATGGAATTGATAAATAAATGTGTAATATAAAGTCAAAAGTAAATTATATATGAAATAATAAATATCATTATGGTTATGTAACTAGTTAATAATATTTTTAAACAAGCTATATATTAGTTTTGGACACATATATATGAAATCGGCCCTATGGTAAGGTATAATTTCACAATATCATTAGTTTCCTTGATTTTTTATTTATAATTATTTACTATCGTATATATATAACCCAAATACTTTTTTCCTAAATATAAAATATTATTTATATTATTCTAATATTGGTTATTATTATTTTTATCCATTTTTAATGTTCTATTATGTGGTATGAATATAATCTTTCATTCGTTTTCCATACAAGATACTTTTTGACATTTCTGACATTGTGACAAGAAGAATGATTTTTAACTAATACTACATGAACAGATATTTACATATTCAAAAAGAATTGTTTCTAGGGAGTATAATCTAGATGATTTCAAATATATTTTCAACTAAATATGTTTCTATTAAAATTTCTCTTCATTTTGAGAAAAGATATGTACATTTGAAAAATAAATGATATTTTCATCAATAATTATGTTGAAGTGTTTTATGAAAATTATTCATCCTCATTGATAATAATGTTCTATTTTTCTATCCATATTAATAATTTTGTGTGTGTTTATTATGGAATTATTTTTACAAAATCCATTTATTTTATATGGATTATGGTGGAATTATGTTCATGAAACGCATTTTATTTCATGGGTTATTCTATGATAAATGATTTATGTTTTTTGGAACATATAAGAATGATTACATTATGAGATGTGTGGGACTAATATCTCAAACCAATGCATTGGGTAAAAATTTATATCTAATTAGATTGACATGACTTGAATGGAATGTAAATCAGGTTCATTAATACAGGGTTGTAACAACATGTAAATCTAGTTGATTAATTCAGAGCTGGAAGGTCATGTAAATCTAGTTCATTAATACATCGATGGAAGGACATGTAAACCTGGTTTAACAATATTCAATGTCCATTATGATTGTCTTTGGAGTAATGACTTGGATACTATAGAAATCATATTATGTTCTTATTTGTTATCTGTAATTCCATGCTTTTGGCCCATGATATTTTATAATTGTTCATGCTTATAAACGATTTATGCATTACGACATTTCAAGACTTATTACATGACTCACGATAATTATATTCAAATTGTAATGTTATGTTTTTTCATAATTATATTTTTTCATTGATTTTTATCATGTTTACCCTTAATGATCATTTTAGATAACCATTTATTTACGTTTTCTTTTCGCTGGGATATAAAGAAAGGTATTAGGTAGCAAAACAAAAGGATATAATATTTATGGGAGATTTTGTAGATCATTCAACATGATTGATGAATGTTTTATGAGAATAGAAACACGCTAAATTAATACAATCACTGTGAATATATTTGTGTAAGATGCTATGTATTCTTCAAAATAAATGTAATTCCACTTTATTCAATGGTTGGGTAATTAGAGTTGGTATTAGAGTCAAGGTTTAGTCAACCATTGGAAAATAAGATGTGAAAACATTATTTACTTCCATAGAGATATCAATCGCATACCTCTAGGGTAGTCCCTAAGCTTATGTCTAATTATTGGTTGCAGTCCTAGAATTATTTTACTGATCATGAATAATATAGGATTAAACAAAATATGATAGATATTGGAATTACTCTCCCTTGATTGTGTTGTTTTAGTAATATGATAAATTCATCACATTAAATTATTTTTGTGTTTCAGAAATTTCTTATAAATAATAGGATTCAAGTTAATGGATAATATGATTAAGAATGGACTGATATTATCCATGAAAATCCAAATGAAATGGTGGTTGGAAGGTAACATATTGTCAATATTCCTATTCATCTATGTCATAATATGAATAATAATATCATCATTAGTGAGTTTACTGGCCCACCTAATAAGAGAATTATGGAGTTTCTTGGTTATCATATAGGAAAGAAGGTTTAATGGACAACAAAAATTTTTTCCATAAGACATCAATGATGGTTAAATTTTTTAAATGAGTAATGTAAGGGAATTTTTCAAATAGACTTCATTAGGTAAAATATCATGAAGAGAATAATCATGGATGATTGGGAAGTATTTATGTTTATGAAAACGAAGAGACTAAAATGATATATGATATGAAAGAAGTTTGAAGGAATAAAACAATGAAGCTCGGTCATTGTTTTAAGAAAATTGTGGAATTATTACATGATTATCAATAATAACGTTGTATAAGTAATTTAATGGTATTATATAATAAAGAAACATCTATGGATTTTTACACTATTATTTGTCCTTATGTATTTGGATGTATATAATGAATGATACTGATAATTGTAACTTCTTGACCCTAGTTACCCAGAGTCAGTGCATTATTTTCATACATCAGCATGATTACAAGGAATCATGTCCCGAAGGACCGATCAGTTTAGCAGTCTTGGAAAATAGATTACATACATGAATGTTTCATTACAATTTATAACATACAAAACAACATAAATAATCCATTATGAACGCCATTATTCCCTTGGCATAACCTTACATATCAATCACAATACACTTCTTGGAATCCTGGGAATAATAAAACAATGAAAGGGGTGAGCTCAGATGATCAATTAGGATAACAATATAGTGGAAACTTTCATAAATAAGAATAAACATTTAAGGAAATGTATAACTAGAAGAAAATAATTTTAAACATGAACATCACCATAATATGGAAAAATAAAATGAAATAATTCCATTTACTTATTCACATGGATATTCTTCTAATCGAATAATCACATACAATATCAATAACCACATTCTTAATGATGGAATGCTTAAAAAAAGACTATTATAACCACATAGCCAAGGCCTTGTTCCAAGACTAAAAATAATATTTTTTCAAGGCCTCGTGCCAAGACACTAGTTAGTCTCATGAGACCTACCGATTCATCGAGGATCTATTTCGGGCTCCACCCATCACTTATGAAGTCCAATGCATTCCTCATATGAACAGGTTTAAACATAACATATACATTTGTTTTAAAACTAGCATACGAAATGTCAATACTTTACCTATAAAACAAGAATGGTATAAAAATAACACATCCAAAGCCAAACATATCACAAAACCATGAATACAATATGGAATATTAGTATCATAATAAATCAACCTCAAATAATAAAAAAATCCATCAATGGATTTTGACATAGATGAAATCAAAACTATTTAGGAGAAATATCTCTTTTTTGAAATCATTTATATGTCACATAATAAAAAAACCTTTACTTTGAAAATATTATTATAAGCTTGTAAGGTAATCTTTTAGGATTTTATAATTATGGAAAATAGCTGCACATGCCGTATAAGTTAAATAAACATTCTTACCTTAATTCTTTCAAAAAGGATAAAAACGACCTTGTTTGGAAAATGATGGAAAAAATCCTCTATAAACCACTTATAAAAAGACAGAAATGGGTATAAATGAATTTAACCCATATTCAATAAAATAGTAATAATTTTTTTAAATACTTTTTTAAGAAACATGGATGGGGATGATAAAGAGGTTCTCGTAGATAATTACGTATAGACCACCTCAGATAATGAAGAGATTGTGAAATAAACCATTACCTTGTACTTTTCCTTGGTCTTGGGTAGGTTAACCTCCTGTATAATATTTAAATCATTGTTACTAAATTATAAAAGAATCATATACATAAATATGATTTCATATATGATCTTTTAATATTGCATTGTTAATAATATTTTAGTATTATCATTTTTTCGAGTGTTTACTTACTCGTTTTATTTTATATGTTTTGTTACAGAAGACGTGTTCGTTATGGATAGGTTGTATCTTATTCATTTCCAGAATTATATCAAGTCCTTAAACATTATTTTTTATCATCAAATTATAATTAGACTTGAATGGATACGATGGGGAATGAATCTCATCGCGTTCGTGGAGACGGTAGACCGTACGTACGCATGAATGCTACTTCCATTTCATTTTTCATTTAAAAGGAATCAATACCAAATGATATATAGGTATATTATTATTCCAGTATAATATAAAATCTTATATAGGTTACTTATTTTCATTAACACCTTCCTTTATACGTTCTATACATGGTATGAGCGAGTCATATCACTTTGAGGGGGCGGTAGTCCGCACTTCCTCAAATTGAATTATCATATATATATATATATAACAAGATACAAATAATTTTATTATATGAAATGGAATTACATAAGCTTATATATAAAATAAATATCATTAATATCATATTTAATTGTAGTTCCATTATAGTGGCCACCATGAGAGGCGGTATGAGATAATTGATCAGTCATCATTTCGTGAGGCATTTGGTTTCCATCCACAGAAACAATATGTTCACCACGCATTAAATGGAGGTGTGTGTATGTTTAGTTATAATAAATATCAAAAAAATATCCTAATATATATAGGATAATGTCTTTGTTACAAAAGAAAATAATAAGAAGAGTTTAGGGGTTGGAGAAGTAAAATAAAAGAAAAGAAACCAAGAGAAATCGTTACCTTTAATTTGGGTAACTCCTTTTCGTTTGAACACAAATGGACTCATGAAGTTCCTTCTACCCTAGGTAAAGCTTCTAGGCATAGGAGAGGGATAGAGGGAGCTTAATTGGGTAGATTTTGATCGACTCAAAAGGCTTTAGAGGTGTGAGGAATTTGATAGAAGTGGTGTCATTTTATAAGGGGGAGGAGGGTCTCTTTAAGAAAAACATAATGAATTATTTTATAATAAATATATATTTGGTTTATAATGGCTCCAAAATGAATTATTTATAATCCATGGTGGGGATTTGTCATCATCCTTTAAACCAATAAATTTTATACAGGTTTGGGTTAGTATATTAACCTTATCTTTTAGTTTTAACTCTTAGTTAATTAGTTTGACAATTACCATGTCACATTGTATATTTATATTATATAGTTAATAATATTACTATATAAATCCAAGAGACCCCCAAGTGGACCATTAATGACACACCTATCAACATATAATTCCATTGGTCGATCCTTTTATTTTTAGGAATATAATATCAATTAATAATATAATATTTGTTTTAAAAACTCTTTTATGTCGATTTTGACACTATTTAATAATTGGTATTTGATAATGACATAAAAACATTATTAATTATAAAAAAAATCATTTACGAAATTCCAACATATCATATTCACCAATATAATTCGTGGAATTCATTGAAAGTATCAAATTATATTTTTTTGGGTATTTATAATATCAATTATTTTAATATTTCACTAATAATGTAATTACATTATCATCATTGTGTTATAAATAAATTAAATAATTTAAGGTCTAAATTTTTTAAATAAAATACTATTATGTAGGAAATCTTTTTAGATTTATAATGAATATTTATAATCTAATTTATCTTATATATATACCTATATTAAAAATGTTTTAGTTATTAAACATTGATTCTAACTCTTTAAACACTTCTTTGAATTAAATAACTACAAATGTCCAAATATAATCCAAATGTACCAAGGAGGTTTGTATTTTATTCCTAAGGTTGTTTTTAGTCGAATTATACTTTTCCAATAGAATTAGTACATGTGTTAGGGTAATAATAATATAATTTTTACCCTTACTTACCCGATTTACTTTTTACCATGGTAAATAAAAGAAAAAATTTACTATTCACCAGAAATTATTTTCTTCTCATTGAACCACATTGTACTCCTTGATATTAACCATGTCTTTCTGATTTTAGAAATTCTACTCACAAAAGCAGTAAAATTATGTTTTATGTGAATTTACAAATTCTCCTAGTAGGTGGGGAAAAGACAGTAATAAGTTCAATAAATTTTCTATATATCTAAAATTATAATAAACTAACCCCAATGAATAACATTGAACTTATATAGGTAATATGTTTCAATTTTTACATTCATTAAATTTAAATAGAATAAATAATTATTTAAATAAAAATTCGGTTTTAAACTATAACTCAGTATTTTTTACTATTCATCAGAAATTAAATGTTTTCAGAAAAATAACAAAAATTTATCATAAGAAAATTTTGATCATACGATTTCAATAACAATGTCTATTTTACCAAATTAGAAACATATAAGTTTCAATTATTAATTTAAAATTAATTCCCGTGGTCAAAACCAAAAGGCGTATTTTTATGAAATAATAACTACCAAAAGTTTGACACTTATTTATATTCAATTTCAAAGTGAAATTACATAAATTGACAATAATTGGATTAAATGGTAAAAATATAATCAATTTATACTTCAAATACATTAAAATGTATAATTTAACAATATAAATTATTTTTATTTAAAAAGTTGTTTTCAGTTAAAATATAATATTTTTCACTATTCACCCAAATATGAAGGTTATCAGAAAACACCAAAACATTATCGAAACTAAATTCTTATGTCCCAATTATAAAGAAGAAGTTTATTTTTTCAAATTAAATATATAATAGTTTCAAATACTAGATATAAAAAGGCGTCACCATTAAAAGGCAGTAATATTGAATTTTTTGAAAAATACATCTTTTATCTGAAAAAATGTATTTGTTCTTACATTATATATAAGAAACAAATAATATGGATTATAAAATTATAAAGACTATATAATGCTAAAAATTCAGTTAATACTATTCATAACTGCTTTTGAACGGCTTGTTTATTATTTCATGGTGCACTAGAACACGGTGTTGCGTGTAGTGAATGTTATAAAATTACTTTGAAGGAACAACGTTCTATGAAATCATGGGGTGTTAAAATCTTCCCCCCTTTAAGAAATTGCATCCTTTCAATTTTGAAATTATTTTTTGAAAATAAAAGGTTGAAAATAAGAAATAACTTTGGGAAAACCCACATCAGAAATTAGGTTAATAAAATTAAGTCTTAATAAGAAGAAAAGGAGAATGAAAGGGTCACCATCAAATTATGATCTCGATTAGGAGACCATTGGTGGAAAATAGAGACATATAATTGGAGGAAAACGTAAATATTTATAGGTAGTGATTGAGGCCATCAATCAATAACAAGTGTAAAATTGAGGGCCATAAATTCATCAATCTATGATGATTTAAAATACCATCGGTTCCACAAAACATATGGTATTAGGATAACAAATAATTTTTTAAGATACCTTCACTAATTTATAAGAATTTATTTCATCATAGAATAATAGAAGAAGTAAAATATATACATGACATGTAGAGTCCCATTCTTTAACTAATTTCTACAACAAACTCATCTTTCACTCTAAAAGATAATTGAACTTAAAAATAATATTCTATTTATCATATTCATATAGGGTTTAAAAAAATGAATTAATAATTCATCAACCAGAATTTTTTTAAAAATACTACATTATTCAATCCAATACATCACGTGGGTCAGTGGTAGGTGATACACCCTTTTCTCCCTTCACTTGTGGGTTCATGTCTCGCGGCCTTCTCGGACATGACAGGTTGTCGCCAGACCTCCGGGTTGTCCTTTTATGGCAATCCAGAAAAAATCTCAAACTATAATTATCAAAAATCATTCTGTCCAAACTCACATTTCAAAATTTATAAATAAGTTAAACACAATGAAGATCTTTTTTCTGCATAATAACATGTGAAAACCTTCATCATGTATTCTTTTAAAACACTGCTACATCCTGAATTACCATAAAACCTTATTGATTACATTCATGATCCCTTATTCCTTATATAATACTGAATATAATCCTTCTATTAAAAAATTATGTATAGTCAAACAATGATGGAATTTCATTAATCAATTTCATGGTATTCAAGAATATCAACTATAATTTATCGAAATAAATAATGTATTATTCCAAAATCACTACCCCGGTATTAGAACCATATTACGGTTTATCTTTCTCTCAACCATATATTTTTAAAAAATTTAACCTGCTATTGAGTCACTTTTCTTGGATTGACACAATCTCAAGACTTGAATAAAATAGGACTACAATACAATCCTTATATACTACATAATTATTATAACAAGTACATCATTGATAAAACACTCAGATGAAATAATTCATTAATAACAACATAAAAAACTCTAATCATTCCTCCTCATCTGTGGTAGTATCATAACTTGATTATTATCCAATAGCATCGTTTGGGGCATACTCTGATGATTTGGAAATTGGTTCGCATAGTGTACCAATTCCTTGCAGATGAAGCATTGTACATTTGAAATGTTTATCTTACCCTTACAGTCATGTACTTGGTGTCCTTTTTCTCCACACTTAAAAAAAATTCTCATTCCCTTCATGCAAGTTCCACGGTGTTTATTCCCTCAACTATCACATATGGGAGAATTGTTCTTTTCCCTATTCCCTTTATCCATCTTTCTCTCTTCCATCCTTTTCTTCTGTTTCTTGTCTTCAATTCCATAGGACTAAGATAATTCATTACTTATCATATTAACACCTGATACTATTTCCTCATATGTTGAGAATACATGGGAGTCTATTTCCCTTCTAAATGTTGGATTAATACTGTGAAAGATATGATCCTTCTTACTCTTTGGATCATAAGTGTAGCTGGTGTTCACATTCCTTCTACTAGGCACCATTTCTATACAATATCATAAACTAGGTCAGTTTATGAATTAAAATAATTCCAAACATGAAAAATACCTAACATAAATTGAACAGTTTATGGGTATAGTCCATAGTCATTAATATTCTTTCATTGAGGAAGTATATACTCATATACCCTTTATAATGATTTGTAAATAAAATGAGAATTATCCTAAGCATATACCCCGAGAGTGTCATAACCAAGAGTGCAGCAAGGCCCATTTTTTGTGCACCAGTTCCCGTTCGAGTCTAGCACAAAGCGGTGTTTTTGGGTTTTACCCCTAGGCACATCAGTGCCAGAGCCGCCTCTACCTACTCGTATCCAGACAGGGATGTATTTTCATGGAAAACTAACAAATCCTCTAAATTACAAAAATTCTAGGAATTTCTTCTATACTAATCATCAATGTCTATCTTAGTTCTATGTGCTCTATCAGAGTTTATATAGATCTAGCTTCCAAGGTTATTACTAAACTTCTTCTGATACCAACTGTAACGCCCTGATCCTAGTTACCCATAGTCGGTGCATTATTTTAATACATTGGCATGATTACAAAGAATCAGGTCCAAAAAGACCGATCTGTTTAGTAGTCTTGGAAAATAGATTACATACATGAATGTTACATTACAATTTATAACATACGAAACAACATAAATAATCCTTTATGAACGCCATTATTCCCTTGTCTTAACCCTGCATATCAATCACAATACACTTCATAGAATCCTAGGAATAATAGAACCTAGAGTGGGGTGAGCTTAGATGCTTAATAAGGATAACAATATAGAATTTTTTTTTAAATACGCATAAACTTTTAAGGCAATTTATAGCTTAAAAAGGTACTTGAAACCTGAACTTCAGAATAATATGGAAAAAATAATATCAAATAATTACATTTATCTATTTACATGGATATATTAATAATATAATAATCACATGAAATATCAATAACCACTTTCATAATGATGCAATGCATACTGTCAGGAAATCATAACCACGTAGCCAAGGCCTTGTGCAAAGACTAAAAATAACATTTTGTCAAGGCCTCATGATAAGACACCTGTTTGTCTCATGAGACCTACCGATGCCTCGAGGAGCTATAGCAAGCTCCACAAGTCACTTACTATGTCCAATGCATTCCACATATGAACAGGTTTAATATGACGCCCCGACCCCGGTATCCCAGAGCCGGTGCTATGGTTATGGTGTGCAATTTATTTCGTACAAATGAAACAAATAAGACACACGTCATAACCCATCAGGAGGAAATTTTTGGTTTAGATTCCTGGAGAATCAGAGACAACAGCTTTGCGTCTTTATTTATGAGCTAAGAACAAACATCCAAGTCTAGGAAAGGCTCTATCAACCTGTAAAAATTTAACATAAAAAATAGGGTGAGCATTGAAATACTCGGTAAGGGGTTTTTGAAAATACTTAAATACAGCTTTTGAAAACTTCGTTGAAAAAAATACTTTTCCGTACATAGAATGTTTTAAAAGAAAAACTTCAAGACTAAACAAAGGTTGATACATCAGAGTTAAAGTACTTCATACGTATGCACTAAAACACTTTGCGGTATCTCACTTAGCAAACAAGATAAGCATAATAATAAAAAGACATGGGTTGCACGATGTAAAGTGTCCATAAACAAGAAAGGTGTGCATGAACAACAAGGGGTAAACATTATCAGAGTCGCGCACAAGCGCTTTATCTAAAAAAACACATCATGACATGATAAATGTAATGAAACATTTGTAATAAAAATCCTGAGAAGAAACTGGACATGCATCAACATTTCCATATCATATGTCTTATATATTTTCTTTAAATCTGATACTCATAGGTAAGGTTCTATAACCACGGTTATTCCTCTAATCGGAATAATCACTAGGATGGTCATAATCAAAGAAATGTATGCTGAAGGACTCATGATCTCTGTGTCAAGGCCTTGTGCCATGACCTAAGGGTAAAAACCCAATCTGACTGTCTCGAGAACTATCGATGCCTCGAGGAGCTTACTTTTACCGGTCTCCAACCCGGAGGGCTTACTTTAACCAGTCCCCAACCTGGAGGGGTTTCTTCTTACCGGACCCCATTCCGGGTAGTCCCATACATTTCTCAAATGTTGATAGGGTCAGATATTCAAGGTGTCCCATACCACTTTGAATATTTAATTTTCATTTCATGTTACCAAAGGTGTCCCATACCACTTTGGGTAATACCATTTTCATTTCTTATTACCCACGGTGTCCCATACCACTTTGGGTAATTAGTTCTTAGTTCCTCTTCATGTTGAGTCATAAGAATGAATAATATTAATAAGGTAACAATTACATAACTGGTTTACAAATACTTGATATGACAGATAAACATGAAAATATGGAATAAAAGAAGGCATGGTTAAGCAAGCATACTATGTGTGTAGAACAATTATTTAAGCACATAAAATGATGAATGTGAGAGACATGCTCCCAAGGGTTATTAAATGATGAGTTTCTAAAATTCCAGTGCATGGAAAAGAACTACTTGGCATTAACTATTGTACTTCACAGGTCATAGTACTTGCAACAAATCTTCATCCACTAATAATTACTACGACATGCTTGGTATAAAAATAATAAACACTTGCAATCTTTAAAACTCCGACACTTGGAAGTAAACCACTTTAAAAAATAATACCTTTCACTAATTATTATTCTTCTCTGGTCATAGAATTTGATGTTACACTCTGCTCACTAAAAATCTATGCAACGAGTTTGGTATAAAAATAATAGAGGATTTCTACATATTAACATAACCCTTAAATCCATATCATTTTCAAAGAAAAAGGTTCAAAACATGCATAAGCATATCCTTAACAAAAAAACACACATGTCAGTTAAAGGGCAACATTAATCATGTTCATTGGTGTATACTTAGACCCAAAAATAAAACAGCATAGGCAAGCGCTAAAATTCTACATGCATAACCATTTCTTGAAACTAGGGTTTTCAGATGTTAATCTTAAAAACACATACATACATAGGGTTATATATACACAATGTATATAAATAGGGCTTCTCATAAATTAAACATGGTTCACTTGAAATCTAAATCCACTAACAATCTATCATTTATTCAGTTTAAAAAAAATGAACAAAACCTTATGGGTTTTTAGTGTACAAGAAACTGTAAATATACATAAAACTTCGACTTCAACTATTACATGTTTCCACTTAAAACAAAGACCTGGTTCACATCTAATATTTTTCATAGACAAGGTAAAAATCAAAAACTGATTTTCATTGAAATACATAACTAATAAAATTATATAATTACATATTTATATGAGTCTTACATAAAGATTTTACACGTTAGGACTTGTTTTAAAATACCCCTTTCAAAGGTATAATTCTTATCATAAAATACTGCATTATAAAGAAAATCCTAGAAACATAATTTTGTATGGTTTGCATGGAATATATATATATAAAAAGTTATATATATACCTTTAACCATTAGGTGTATATATATATATAAACTCATGTATAAAAACATGAACCGGGAATAATGGGTGGGGGGAAAAACACACAGCCGTGGCACCCTTACAGCTCAAGAGACGAGCTCACCGGAGGTTTGCTGGGTGGCCGGTGAACCAGGAGAAGCTTGGTGGCTGGTGGTGGTCCATTGGGGTTGCGGCCACTTAGAGATGCTGCGAGGCGACGTCTCGGTGTCCAGCAGTGTAGTGCCGGAAATAGTGTGGTCGTGCGCGAGGGTGAGGTGCGAATCTGGAGGTGGTTCGTGGTGGCAAGGCGACGGCGAGGCGGCGGCAAGGCCGGTGTCGTGGTGGCGCGGGTTGCCTCTGGAGGTCCCGATTTCACAGTGGTTTCTCAGTTCTTAAAGGAAGATGATCCCGGGGTTAGGCCGATCCTATGGCGTCCTAGGTAGGTGGGGTGCGCGAGGTCAACGTGAGCAGTGGAGAGGGTAGCGTCTCGTGAAATCCAGGCTTCGGTTCGCGGGACCCCGGCTTGAGGTTGAAGACGACGTGAAGGCTGAGAAAGAAAAAAAACGACGGTCGGGATCCGACATCGCGAGATCGGACGGCTGCGGTTGGGGGCGCAAGATGGCCTGGGTTGCGCGTTGTATAAAAAAACCAGTTTAATAAATGCTAAAATTATTCTACTTCGCAATATATATATATAACCGGTAAATTTGGAATTTGTATAAAATTTAATAAGTACTTTTTAACTCATAAAACTAAAATCCCATTTTAGTTTGTGTAAACAAATTATACTATTTGACATAACTATTATTTTCTTTTAAAAAAATACATTTTTAATACAACACTTTTATAAAAACTAGGATCTTATAACCATAAAAATCCAATTTATAACTTGCTTTACTTGATTATTGATAAAATTGTGTTTAAAAGACCCGTAGTTTTTAAAACACGTAGTTTTAGAGATCCGAAAAGATACATTTTTTTCATTTATTGCTGATACCGCTGTAGACTTGATGTTCGTCATATTTTAAAAGAATACCAAGTTTTCCATCACATAAATATCATCATGGTCAAAATAGATTCATTTGCAATAATATTTTATTTTTAATACTTGAAGATATAATTCTAATATTTTTTATAAAAGAAAATGAAATACCATAATATTATAAAAGCGTAATAAAGACCAAATTTTATAAAAAGATGCACTTTATCCCTTGGAACCCAACGGTCCAAAAAAACGGTCATATTCCCTTAGAGGTCCATTATAAAAGCAAGGGGTAGGACGTTTTATATTTTCAAAACACCGGACCCTTGGCGGATGGCTCTTCTCATACCTCTGGTGCTGAGTGCGTGCGCGGTGATTCTGGCGGTTATACTTTTCACACTGATGGATCCTGAAGATGACGACTATCTGATTGCCCGTGTTGTGGTTCTTTGTAGTCTTGTTGTGGCCGTGTTAGGTCTTGTGTAGGGTACTTTCAATTAGATGGGTCTTGTTGTAATGCATCTTTTAAATATATAATAGTTTATCGACTTCTTCATGTTTGATTTCTACTCGAATTCTTTATCAGCACACAAACCATAAAATAAAATAAAACAAGGGACATCATTGAAAAGAAAAACATTGTTTACTTGAAACAGTTTATAAAACCTGGGGCGTTACATTATCCCCCTCATAAAAGAATTGCGTCCCCGCAATTCGATCGGCGTACAAACACTGACTTACTCACACAGCTTCTCTGACACCCTTGGTGATGTCCCTCTACCTCCAAGGCCCATGGAAGAAGTTACTATTCAACTCAATCCCCAGGGCTGAACAGAGCTTGTGGGTCTCCTCTTCCCAAATACATTTTTGGCAAAGTGGATCATGGTTGAATCCAAGCTCCCACTTGATGCAGGTGGTTTTCCAGAGATGAGAACGAGTGACATCAAGCTTCGCGACATCCTCTTGGATTTGGTTCCTAAAGATCTCTCGAACAATTTCATAATTGAAGGATTCTAGGAATGATCCAAAATCGCAGATCTCCCCAAGTATGCTGAAGCACAGGATTTGGTACATAAAGACTGCGCGGAAGTCCAACTACTTTGCAGCTTCTCCAAATGCCGGGAAGGCCAACCATTTATTATTTAAGGTGAAACACATGAAGAGTCCCTCATAGTACTTTCCTTTCTTTTTATAATTCTCAAACAGCGCACTAGACATTAGGTTATACACAACTTCTGACCCTCGGAAGATTCGAAGGACATTCGAGCTTTTCGATATTTCATAGAGGGTTTTTCATGTGAGTCGTAAGTTAACAAAAGGTTGATAACTTGTTGAGCAAGATTTTGCTACAATAGTCTCTATGATTTCTGTAGGGAGAGTCAAGAGTCTAGGCGTGGTTCGCTGTCTTGCCATCGGAAAAGTTTAAGAACAAACCCTACTTAGTAAAACATTATTAATGTTTTTGTGTTGTCCTAATTTTCCAAGGTTGCCTAAACCATTCCTCTGATACCAACTATGATGCCCCGACCCCGGTAGCCCAGAGCCGGTGTTATGGTTATGGTGTGCAATTTATTTGGTACAAATGAAACAAATAAGACACACGTCATAACCCATCAGGAGGAAATTTTTGGTTTAGATTCCTAGAAAATCAGAGACAACAGCTTTGCGTCTTTATTTCTGAGCTAAGAACAAACATCCAAGTCTTGGAAAGGCTCTATCAACCTGTAAAAATTTAACATAAAACATAGGGTGAGCATTGAAATACTCAGTAAGGGGTTTTTGAAAATACTTAAATACAACTTTCGAAAACTACGTTGAAAAAAAATACTTTTCCGTACATAGAAAGTTTTAAAAGAAAAACATCAAGAATAAACAAAGGTTGATACATCAGAGTTAAAGTACTTCATACGTACGCACTAAAACACTTAGCGGTATCTCACTTAGCAAACAAGATAAGCATAATAATAAAAAGGAATGGGTTGCACGAAGTAAAGTGTCCATAAACAAGAAAGCTGTGCATGAACAACAAGGGGTAAACATTATCAGAGTCGTGCACAAGAGCTTTATCTAAAAAAACACATCATGACATGATAAATGTAATGCAACATTTGTAATAAAAATCCTGAGAAGAAACTAGACATGCATCAACATTTCCATATCATATGTCTTGTATATTTTCTTTAAATCTGATACTCATAGGTAAGGTTCTATAACCACGGTTATTCCTCTAATCGGAATAATCACTAGGATGGTCATAATCAAAGAAATGTATGCTGAATGACTCATGATATCTGTGTGAAGGCCTTGTGCCATGACCTATGGGTAAAAACCCAATCTGACTGTCTCGATAACTATCGATGCATCGAGGAGCTTACTTTTACCAGTCTCCAACCCGGAGGGCTTACTTTAACCAGTCCCCAACCTGGAGGGTTTTCTTCTTACCGGACCCCATTCTGGGTAGTCCCATACATTTCTCACATGTTTATAGGTTCAGATATTCAAGGTGTCCCATACCACTTTGAATATTTAATTTTCATTTCATGTTACCCAAGGTGTCACATACCACTTTGGGTAATACCATTTTCATTTCTCATTACCCAAGGTGTCCCATACCACTTTGGGTAATTAGTTCTTAGTTCTTCTTCATGTTGAGTCATAAGCATGAATAATATTAATAAGGTAACAATTACATAACTGGTTTACAAATACATGATATGACAGATAAACATGAAAATATGGAATAAAAGAAGGCATGGTTAAGCAATCATACTATGTGTGTAGAACAATTATTTAAGCACATAAAATGATGAATGTGAGAGACTTGCTCCCAAGGGTTATTAAATGATGAGTTTCTAAAATTCCAGTGCATGGAAAAGAACTACTTGGCATTAACTATTGTACTTCACAGGTCATAGTACTTGCAACAAATCTTCATCCACTAATAATTACTACGGCATGCTCGGTATAAAAATAATAAACACTTGAAATCTTTAAAACTCCGACACTTGGAAGTAAACCACTTTAAAAAATAATACCTTTAATTAATTATTATTCTTCTCTGGTCATAGAATTTGATGTTACACTCTGCTCACTAAAAATCTCTGCAACGGGGTTGGTATAAAAATAATAGAGGATTTCTACATATTAACATAACCCTAAAATCCATATCCTTTTCAAACAAAAAGGTTCAAAACATGCATAAGCATATCCTTAACAAAAAAACACACATGTCAGTTCAAGGGTGACATTAATCAAGTTCATTGGTGTATACATAGAACCAAAAATAAAACAGCAGAGGCAAGCGCTAAAATTATACATGCATAACCATTTCTTGAAACTAGGGTTTTCAGATGTTAATCTTAAAAACACATACATACATAGGGTTATATATACACAATGTATATAAATGGGGCTTCTCAGAAATTAAACATGGTTCACTTGAAATCTAAATCCACTAACAATCTATCATTTATTCAGTTTAAAAAAAATGAACAAAACCTTATGGGTTTTTAGTGTTCAAGAAACTGTAAATATACATAAAACTTCGACTTCAACTATTACATGTTTCCACTTAAAACAAAGACCTGGTTCGCATCTAATATTTTTCATAGACAAGGTAAAAATCAAAAACTGATTTTCATTGAAATACATAACTAATAAAATTATATAATTACATATGTATATAAGGCTTACATAAAGATTGTACACGTTAGGACTTGTTTTAAAATACCCCTTTCAAAGGTATAATTCTTATAATAAAATACTGCATTATAAGGAAAATCCTAGAAACATAATTTTGTATGGTTTGCATGGAATATATATATAAAAAAAGTTATATATATACCTTTAACCATTAGGTGTATATATATATATAAACTCATGTATAAAAACATGAACCGGGAATAATGGGTGGGGGGAAAAAACACACAGCCGTGGCACCCTTACAGCTCAAGAGACGAGCTCGCCGGAGGTTTGCTGGGTGGCCGGTGAACTAGGAGAAGCTTGGTGGCCGGTGGTGGTCCGGTGGGGTTGCGGCCACTTGGAGATGTTGCGAGGCGACGTCCCGGTGTCCAGCAGTGTAGCACCGGAAATAGTGTGGTCGTGCGCGAGGGTGAGGTGTGAAACTGGAGGTGGTTCGTGGTGGAAAGGCGACGGCGAGGCGGCGACATGGCTGGTGTCGCTGTGGCGCGGGTTGCCTCCGGAGGTCCCGATTTCACAGTGGTTTCTCAGTTCTTAAAGGAAGATGATCCAGTGGTTAGGCCGATCCTATGGCGTCCTAGGTAGGTGGGGTGCGCGAGGTCAACGTGAGCAGTGGAGAGGGTAGCGTCTCATGAAATCCAGGCTTCGGTTCGCGGGACCCCGGCTTGAGGTTGAGGACGACGTGAAGGCTGAGAAAGAAAAAAAACGACGGTCGGGATCCGACATCGCGAGATCGGATGGCTGCGGTTGGGGGCGCGAGATGGCCTGGGTTGCGTGTTGTATAAAAAAACCAGTTTAATAAATGCTAAAATTATTCTACTTCACAATATATATATATAACCAGTAAATTTGGAATTTGTATAAAATTTAATAAGTACTTTTTAACTCATAAAACTAAAATCCCATTTTAGTTTGTGTAAACAAATTATACTATTTGACATAACTATTATTTTCTTTTAAAAAAAATACATTTTTAATACAACACTTTTATAAAAACTAGGATCTTATAACCATAAAAATCCAATTTATAACTTGCTTTACTTGTTTATTGATAAAATTGTGTTTAAAAGACCCGTAGTTTTTAAAACACATAGTTTTAGAGATCCGAAAAGATACATTTTTTTTCATTTATTGCTGATACCGCTGTAGACTTGATGTTCGTCATATTTTAAAAGAATACCAAGTTTTCCATCAGATAAATATCATCATGGTCAAAATAGATTCATTTGCAATAATATTTTATTTTTAATACTTGAAGATATAATTCTAATATTTTGTATAAAAGAAAATGAAATACCATAATATTATAAAAGCGTAATAAAGACCAAATTTTATAAAAAGATGCACTTTATCCCTTGGAACCGAACGATCCAAAAAAACGGTCATATTCCCTTAGAGGTCCATTATAAAAGCAAGGGGTAGGATGTTTTATATTTTCAAAACACCGGACCCTTGGCGGATGGCTCTTCTTATACCTCTGGTGCTGAGTGCATGCGCGGTGATTCTGGCGGTTATACTTTTCACACTGATGTATCCTGAAGATGACGACTATCCGATTGCCCGGGTTGTGGTTCTTTGTAGTCTTGCTGTGGTCGTGTTAGGTCTTGTGCCTGGTACTTTCAATTAGATGGGTCTTGTTGTAATGTATCATTTAAATATATAACAGTTTATCGACTTCTTCATGTTTGATTTCTACTCGAATTCTTTATCAGCACACAAACCATAAAATAAAATAAAACAAGGGACATCATTGAAAATCACAACATTGTTTACTTGAACCAGTTTATAAAACCTGGGGCGTTACATTTAAACATTACATGAACATTCTAATTAAAACTATCATAAGAAATGTCAATACTTTACCCTGAAACCATGAATGGTATAAAAATAACACATCTATAGTCAAACATAACACAAAACCTTCAATACAATATGGATGATTTGTATCATACTAAATCAACTTCAAATAAACTTAAAATCCATCAAAGGATGTTGACATAGATGAAATCAAAACTATATGAGAGAAATATTTCATTTTTTCAAATCATTTAAAAGTCACATAATTATAGAAAAACCTTTACGTTGAAAATATTTTTATATGCTTGTAAGGTATGCTTTGACGATTTTATATTGGTGGAAAATAGCCGCACACGTCGTATAAGTTATAAAAATATTCTTACGTTAATTCTTTCAAAAAGGTTAAAAAGGACATTGTTTGGAAAACGATGAAATGATTCCTCTATAAACCTCTTATAAAAAGTCAAACAAGGGTATAAATGACTTTAACCCATATTCTATAAAATAGTAAGAATTTTTTGAATTACCTTTTTAAGAAACATGGATGTGGATGATAAATAGGTCCCAGTAGATAATTACGTATAAACATACTCGAATATTCATAAGATTGAGAAATATACCCTTACCTTGTACTTTTCCTTGGTCGAGGGTAGGTTAACCTCTTTTATAATAGTTAAATAATTGGTATTAAATTATACCCGAATCATATACATAAATATGATATCATATATGATCTTTTAATATTTCCTTGTCGATAATATTTTAGTATTATCGTCGTTTAGAGTATTAACTTACTCATTTTATTTTACATGTTTTGTTACATAAGACATGTTTTTTATGGATAGGTTGTATCATACTCATATCTAAAATTATATCAATTCCTTAATATTATTTTTAATCATCAAATTAGAATTAGAATTTAATGGATACGATGGGGAATGAATCTCATCGTGTTCGTGGAGATGGTAGTTCGGACGTACGCACTAACACTACTTCCATTTCATTTTTCATTTAAAATGAATCAAAACCAAATGATACATAGGTAAATTATTAATCCAGTATAATATAATATCTTATATCTGTTACTTATGATCATTATCACCTTTTTTTATACGTTCCATGTATGGTATTAACGAGTCATATCACTTTGAGGGGGCAGTAGTCCGCACTTCCTCAAATGAAATTATCCTATATATATACAACATGAAAAAAATAATGGTCTTCTATGAAATGGAATTACAGATGCTTATAAATGAAATAAATATCATTAATATCACATTTAATTATAGTGCCATCATAATGGTCACCATGAGAGGCTGTAGGAGATAATTTAACAATAATCGTTTCGTGAGGCGTTTGGTTTCCATCCACAGAAACATTATTTTTTCACCCATTAGATCGAGGTGTGTGTAAGTTTAGTTAGAATAATTATCATAAAAATATCCTATTATATTTAGGATACTAGTTTTGTTAAAAAAAAGAAAATATGAAGAAGAGTTTAGGGGTTGAAGAAGTAAAATAAAAGAAAAGAATCTAAGAGTAATCGTAACCTTTAATTTAGGAAACTCCCTTTGGTTTGAACCAAAAATAACTTTTGAAGTGCTTCTGCCTAAGGTAAGGCTTCTAAGAGGAGGATAGAGATATAGGGAGCTTAATTGGGCAGATTTTGGATGATCCAAAAGGCATGATATGTGTGTGGAATGGGTTAGATGTGGGGTCCTTTTATAAAGGGGAGGAGCGGCACTTTAGGAACACCTTAAAGTATTATTTTATAAAAAATTCATATTCGGTTTATAATTGATCCAAAATGGATTATTTAAACTCTATGGTGGGGATGGGTCCAATTCCTTTCAAACAATATATTTTTGAAAGGTTTGGGTCATTATATTAACCATATCTTTTAGTTTTAACTCTTAGTTAATTAGTTTGACATTTACCATGTCACTTTGTATTTTTGTATTATATCGGTAATAAACACACTATATACATCCATGAGACCCCCATGTGGTCCATTAACGATTCACCTATCATGATATAATCCCTTTGTCTGACCCTTCAATTTTTAGGAATATAATATCAATTAATAATATAATATTTTTTTAAAAAACAATTTTATGTCAATTTTGACAATATTTAATAATTGATTTTTGATAATGTCATAAAAACGTTATTAATTCAAAAAAATTAGAATAATCAATCCCAACATGTCATATTAACCAATAAATTTCGTTTAATTCATTAAAAGTCTCAAATTATATTTATTTGGGTATTTATAATATCAATTATTTTAATATTTCACTAATGAGGTAATTACTGCATCATCGTTGTGTCATTAAGAAATTAAATTATTTAATGTCTTAAATTTTTTTATAAAATACCATTATGTAGTAAATATAATTATATTTCTAATGATTATTTATAATAGAAATTATCTTTTTTATAACCCTAAATTAAAAATGTTTTAGTTATTAAAAATTGAGTTTAACTCTTTTAACTCATCTTTGAATTAAATAATTATAAATGTCCTAATCTAATCCATGTGAACCAAAGAGGTTCATATTTTATTTATAAGGTTTTTATGGTCGGATTATACTTATCCAATAGAATTAGGACATGTTTTAGTATAATAATAATATCATTTTTACCCTTAATTACCATATTTATTATTTATCGTGGTAAATAAAAGTAAAAAGTTAATATTCACCAAAAATTATTATCATCTCATTGAACCACATTTTACTCATTGATATTAACTGTGTTGGTTGGATTTTTAAAATTCCACTCATAGAAGCGGTAAAATTATGTTTTATGTGAATTTCCCAATTATCCTAGGAGGTGGGTAAAAGACGGTTAAAAGTTTAATAAAATTTTTATATATCTAAAATTATTATAAACTAACTCCAATGAATTTCATTGAACATATATAGGTATTATGTATCTATTTTTACCTTAATTAAATTTAAATAAAATAAATAATTATTTAAATAAAAATTAGGTTTTAAACTATAACTTAGTGTTTTTCACTATTCATCAAAAATTAAAAGTTTTCACAAAAATACCAAAAATTCACCCTAAGATAATTTGATATATTCTGAATTCAATAATTAAGTCTATTTTACCAAATACAAAACATAGATGTTTCACTTATTAATTTAAAATTAATTCCCTCTACCAAAACAAAAAGGCGTATTTTTAAGAAATAATAACTACCAAAAGTTTGACACTTGTTTATGTCCAATTTCAAAGTGATGTAACATAAAATGACCATTATTGGATTAAATAGTAAAAATATAATATATTTATAGTTCCAAACCATTAAAATTTATAACTTAACAATACAAATTATTTTTATTTAAAAAGTTTTTATCAGGTAAAATATAGTATTTTTCACTATTCGCCCAAATATGAAAGTTATCATAAAAACACCAAAACTTTATTGAAACTAAATTCTTACATCCCGATTCTAAAGAAGATGTTTATTTTTTCAAATTGAATATATACAAGTTTCAAATAATGGATTTAAAAATGCTTCACCATTAAAAGGCGGTAAAATTTCATTTTTGAAAAAAATACATCTTTTATATGAAAAATGTATTTGTTCTTACATTATGTCTAAGAAACTCATAATAGGGATTCTAAAATTATTAGGATTATATAAAGTTCAAAATTCAGTTAATATTATTCATAATTGCTTTTGAACAGCTTGTTTGGTAAGTCATGGTGCACTAGAACTCAGTGTCGCGTGTAATGCAAGTTATTGAATTACTTTGAATAAATAATGTACTATGAAAACTTGGGGTGATACAATAACCATTAATTTTTTTTTCAGTTATTTCTAAAATGCACATGATATGCTCATAATTAAGGAATTAGGATATAAATATATGTTGGATATTATTAATTACCTCATGGATAATATAAAGATAATGTTATATAATGGTTTTAGTATATATAATTTTGGTTATTTTTTGTGTGTGGAAATATATAATTTTGATAGAATTTATGTTTTGACTATGGTTTACTATTATTCATGTTATTATCATGTTTCAAGAGAAAAAATGATTAAGTAATTCAAATGTTTTGAATGTGATAACCATGAACATCAATATGAGATATGGGAGAAAAATGTTATGTTTATTTAGTTAAACTATTTATAATGTTATATGATATTTGTTTTTGAATGGATATTAATGTTATTTATTTACGGATAGAAGGATTTATATTCTGGTTGACGATTTCTAGTCTAATGTATTATCTCACTATAGTAAAGTTTATGCATATTGGATAACATGTTCTAATCATTTTTATCAGAATGATGGAATAACCTATTATTCTATCAAATTATTTTCTAACACATGAAGAATGAGAAATTTAACTTCATTTTTTAAGAAAAAAATGATGTAAATATATTTCGAGGAATGAAATATCGCAAGATTGAACCAAAATCAAGTATGTAATTATTTTCATGAAAAAATCATCATTTTTATGTAAAGGATCATGAAAAATAAAATTTTATCTATTTACCTTCATATATGATGAATAAAATGGTCCTTTAAATCATTACAAATTTATGGATTTTGGGTTTTTAACTCCCTCCAAACATTGTTCTCTATCAATCTTCATCAGAATATGATGGTTAGATTTTTCATCCTTATCCATGTTTGCACAACCCAGCTGTGTTTTACTCTATGGAAACACAGTGATAAATTACACTGGGTAACTATAATATTTCTAACATTAATTTTTAAAATTATGTTTCAGTATTCCTGTTACTATGGGGTTTTTATGTAGGAAATATTCAATTAGTAAACCATTTATAAAACGAAACAATTTCAAGTGTGAATTTATTTGTATGGTGGGGTATAATGTAAAAAATGGTTTTTTATTAAATATTTTTTAAAAAATAAAAATTATCATTTATATCATGCAATTCACTAAGCCTGATGTACATTTCACACTAAACAGACTTTTCATATGTTACACACAACACCGAGTTGGCGTTCAATATATGAAACACTGAGTATAGATTTTTTTCAATGTGCAAAATAACTATGTTTGGATTATTTTATATGTAACACCAAATGTATCATTTACTATATACAACACTGACATGGTTTTCATTACACACCAGAGAGACCTTCCTTAATAGCTTGTGTTGTATGGAATACAAAGTTTCACTTAATAGTGATATATTAATAAAATATTATTATTTAATGGGATATAGACTAGAAGGAATGAATAGTAATAATCAAAATTTTAATTTAATATGACATTAACATATATCTTATTTATTTTCTTAACATTCTATAAGGGCAAATTTATTTTTTGGAAAAAATTATTTGTGTTTTGAAAAATAATGATTTGCCTCCTTTTCATGGAGCACACAATTTTAATCTAGTGTTGATAATTTTTATGTTCTATTTGACATAAAAATATTCTTATTTTTATGTGGGACCTAAAAATATAACTTAATTTAAATTTTGGTAATTTTCCAAGAAATTTACATTTGGATTAATAGTAAAACATATTGTATTTGAATTCAAAATTGCCTTTCGTCAAATTTATTCATATAGTTAGACAATATTTTTAAATGGGTTGAAAGGGTAAATATATTTTTTTAATAATTTTATCCTATTTTTTCATTGGATGGAATTCTACATTTATATTGGACTTAAACAGATGTCAATATTTTGATAGTTTTTACTACATAAAATACCCACTTTCTTATTTTATCAACATGAATTAATTGTATATTACTATCTAAAAATTTTGTTTTTCAAATTAATTAAAATGGATTCCATATTTATAATCATAACGTCCAATTTTTTTAAATATGTACCTTTTAATTTTGGTAATTTTTAATAATAACTACATTAATTTTTATTTACCAGGTTAAAGATAGATCAAATAAATTAGGATAACATACAATATAATAACGATTATAAAATTACCACAACACCTTCCAGAATCTAATTGTTTGAATTATTGTTTACCGATATCATATATGTTCTTGAATTGATTCATTTAATATATTTTTTCCATAAATGTGATGTAATTATAATTAAAACAAATGAAATTGATAACATGTCACTCTCATATCACTTATAAGTATAATAATTTTAATGAAGTGATAAAAAAGATAAAACATAGAACTGAAATTATCCACATTAATATAATTATGATATCTACATCATGTAATTTTATTTATAATTTTCATTAACTAAATAATTACCATTAATGATGACATAATAGTGATGTATAAATTTTTTTATTAATATAAATATCAAATAACTAGTTTAAAAAAAATTAAAATAAATATATTATGAAATAATTAAAGTTCTACAAGAATTTTCAAGCTATCTATGATATTTTTGGAGTGTATTAAATATTTTATATTGAATTTATATATTTTTTGGAATTTATTTAAATTCAATTAAATAGAATGTGTCGAAATTGAAAATATTATCATCATATTAAAATAATGTATTATTAAATTATTTAATAAATAAATAAATAAATCAAAATTTCAATGTTAGAATTATATGGTATAAATTGTCATAACGAATCCAAATATGGAAAATTTACAACAAATAAGTTAATATTTATAATCATTTTATATTTAGAATATTATTTCAAAAATTAAAAATAAATAGATTAAATAATAATAAATCAAAATGATACGGTTTAATATAAAATTAAAAAAGTCTAAATTGTATTTAATGTGATTATTTTGACCCATAATCTGAGTAGAATATATATAAACCAATTTGAAGGTATTTAATGTCAAAAATTAATTTATATTAATTTAATAGTTTTGGTAATTCAAAAGGTTCCCCTCTACTCTTTAAAAAAAGGGAACATGTTCTTTTCTATTATTCACACCTCCAAATCCCTTTGACATAGCCATAACCTACTCAAATCTCCTCCCAACATCCATCACTTCATCATATAGGCCAACTGTTTGCCTAAATCCATCTTAACTGATCCTTTTGTGCAAACCAAAAGTAGATACCAAAAAAAGGTAATTGATTTATCATCTCTTTAAAAATGATTAGCTTCATCTAATTAATATAATTACATTGTTTAAAAATTAATGTGATGAATCTAGTTTTCTTTACATGATAGTACATTATTATAATAATGTTACAACCTCACTCCTCCATTTATCCATCCAAAGAAGAACAATATCACTATTCATGTGTATGTGTTTCTTATCATCTCATCCCCACTATAATTTGTTACTCAGCAATACATAATTTTGATTGGTATATTGATTAGTATAATGGATTTAAATAATTAATATAACATTTCAATTACACATTACTATTCATATAACATTCAATTCCAAACTATTTTACCATCAAAAGATTTATATCATCCTTCGTTCATACGTACGACTTACAGTCTCCATAACGCGATTAGATTCATTCTCTATGTTAAACTTTGAAGAATGATTATAATGTATATATAATAAATAATCATGAAATAAATGAAAAAATAATTCTACAGGATTTATGTGTATATATATGTCATTTACTTTCATCCATTCAATTTAATAAGAAGAAGGAAAACCACGTTCATGCGTGTGTATGACCTACCGTCTCAATGAATGTTGTGTCCCATTTAATTTATATATCTATTATATATCTATTTCTATAGATAATATTAATGATATACATAAATAAGGTTTTACATTCCATAATTAACTAAATCATGATATATATAAGAAGATCATTATTAACAAGTAATAACACCGAAGATAAATAAAACGATTATTACCCAAAACATTGCTTTAACATGGAATTGACAAATAAATGGGTAATATAATGTCATAAGTGAATCATATATGAAATTTTAAAAATATTTATGGTTATTTTAAAAGATAAAAATATGTTTAAAAACACTACACACGTGTTTTTGTCACATAGGAAAGATTTCAGACTTTTGGTAAGGGTTAATTTCATTATCTCATTATTTTCAAAGATTGTTTATTCCTAAATATTTAATAGTGTATATTAATCAGCCATGTCTATGTTTTCTAATTATATAATATTATTTATAATATTATATGAATTTTTAAAGTATATTTTACCCATTTGTGATGTTCTATATAATGTTATGGACAGAATCATTCATTCATTTTCCTTATGAGGTACTTTTTGACTTTTCTGACTGGAGTACGAGAAGAACTTTTTTTAGAATATAAATCAAGAATTTATTTTAACTACCACATAATTTCTTGTTTATATAAGGATTCCTCTACAATATTTTAGGTTTATTTTTATCTAAATAATTTTCTTTTATATGTGCACGCCATTTTGAAGATAGAAAACAATTCTAAAGAAAAAATAATAACTTCTTCAAGAAATAATATCTTGTTTTATATCAATATTATTTTCCATTTATGATGACATAGGGTTATGTTCCTATCCCTATTAGTACATTTTTTTGATTATTTCTAGCATGGAATTATTTTTATTAAATAAATTTACTTTATATGAATTATGATGGAATTTTTCTTAATAATCCCATTTTATTTCATGGGTTATGCTATGAGGAATGATTTATTTTAATATGGAACATTTTAGAATGATTTCATAATGAGATTTTTGGGACCTATGTCTCACTCCAATGAATTTGGTAAAGATTTATATCTCATGATATTAAAATGAGTGGAATGGAATTTATATCTAGTTTAGTAATACAGGGATGAAACGATAGGTAAATATGGTTCGGTAATGCAGGTCTAGAATGAAAAGTAAATCATGTTCAATAATTCATGGATAGAACAGAAAGTATACCCAGTTCAATAATGCATTTTTCTATTATGATGGTCTTGGTTGTAATTCTTTTATAATATGGAAATCATATTATTTTCTTATTTTTTTTACAATTCCTTACTTTATATCAAAATTATTTATCATGGTTTGGAATCACTAAGGATTTTGGACTTTTGACCTTCAAATTATTATTTCATGATCCATGAAGTTGATATTACAATTTTATGTTCATGTTTTTACATTGTTATTATTATTTTTTGTTTTAAGTTCTTCATGTTTACACTTACTGAGTAGTTGATCTCACCCCTTTTTATGTTTTCTTTTCTCCATGATATAAAGAGAGGTATCATGTAGGAAAACAAATGAGGAAAATATTTATGGGAGGTGTCGAAGACCTTTCACCAAGCTATAAGAATGTGTTTTGAGTTTCCAACGACATTAAACTAATATATTCTTTTAGAATTTTTATTTGAAATATATTTAATATTGCGAAAAAGGAAATGTAATGCCCATTTACGTCAAGGTTGGGTTATTATAAATAATTTAATATAAATACAATGGGGCATTACCAATTGGTCTCTTGCATTTTCAATTTAGTTGTAGGAGGTTTTTAGGGAGGTTTATGGAATTTTTAGTAGATGCAAGAGGTGGAGAACTATTTTTAGAAATAAATTCCATGTTAGTGTATTACATGATGTGTAATTTTGGTTCACATACTATCTGATTTCATTTCACTATATTTATATTTTCATGGAAAAAATAATAAAATGGTAATTATTTTTCTGAATAAAATGAATACTAAGGAATGCATTACATGATAGGGGATTAAATGTCTTGTAAATCTCTAATGTTGTACTATTTTAACTATTCATTCTAGTTGAATGTTAATTTATTAAGTCATGGAATCTTCGTCCTCTTAGTTTGGGTTAACTATAGGAACACATAAGAGTTCACAAATAAATATTCCTCCCTCATTGATTAGTTGTTCTCACTGGTTATTTATTGGAAGTCCACATTAATCCCTTCCTTCTTCTTATTAGGATTTAATCCTCTCTTCTCATCATAATATGATGTATAGATGTTTTCATGGTTTTGAGTGTGTGTTCATTTGAACATTGTTTCTCATTGGTTAGAGTTTACATTGATCAGTGTTTTCTCTTTGTGTGGTTGTGGTTTATAGGTTTTCTTCTTCATCGTGTTGATTGTAGAATGTTGGAAAAGCATCTTTGAGGTAGGGAATCCAACATTTCTCATTATATTCCATCATACATGAGGTATTTTATATTTTTTATCTATGGATTATGGAAATTATTGATTAATAAATAATGAATAATTAGTTAAATTTAAAATGAATGGGGAATATGAGGTTTGATTCTTATTATTTCACACTGTTTATATTATTTGTGACATTTTGGATTGTATGTGCTTGTGTCCCCACTAAAAAATATGGCCTTTGTGGGATTTTATTGGTCTAGATATAAATTAAATGATTTCTAATTATGTTTTGGTGTTTTTATTTCACCTTAAAATATAAATTTATCAAACAATTATATTTGGTAATGATATGATTTCCCTAGGATTATGGACTATGTGATAATTCACCATAAATAATGTGGATTATGATAAAAGGAAATTTTTTAATATGTTAATTGATCTTGATTTTTTATTAAATTTCCCATTATTTTTCAATAATTATTTATGGTTGTAACATATAGGGTAGATATATTGTGGGTTGTTATTTTGGGGCATCGAGCTGGATTTTTATCTATGCTTTTGGGGTAGAAATGTGGATTGTTGGAAATTATTTTTGGGAGGTGACGTGGAATTGTTAAAAATTATATTCTAGTGGATAGGTGGGATTTGAGAGGTGATTTTTGGGATGTTATATGGTTGGTTGGATGTTCATTTGGGGAGGAGCGGTGGTGGTATCTTTTACTAGGATCTTGAGTAATGATGGAATACGTGATTAATAATTAATTTAATGACATGGGTTCTTTATGGTAATGGAATGAATGTGGTTAGTGAATAATTAACTGGTGGATTTTTTAGTTAAATGTGGATGATGATAAATAATTAAATGAATGTGATTAAAAAATTAGATATATTGGAAAAGAGAATGTTTGTAATGTAATGATTTATTGTGTTATGCATTTAAAGGTGGAAGAACACGAAAAAATCGTATTTGGTTTTTTTGTGAAACCTTAGGTTGGGGTTGAATTTTTTATGATATATATATATATGTGTGTGAGTGTGTGTGTACATATATATTTTTGTATATTTTTGTGGTTTTTATATGTACCCCACATATGTCGAGCACTATGTACCAACACTCATATAGTCATGTTGGGTGTATTCCTCCCCAGATTTGATGAGGAGTATGAATAGATTGGTACCATCTCGTTCACTCACTATCATCATCTTGATATAGGTATTGAATAGGTTGTGATTGAAATATTAATTTTATAGCCATATGTGGTGGTTTTGATAGTCCATGTGTTTTTAGGAAAGGTGTAATGTTGTCGTACATTTTGAGCGATGTGCCCATGTTTTTTCAGGAATGATGTGACAAGGATATTCCTATGAGGTGGTGAAACTAGATTTTTTTGGGAGCAGTGTGTTTAGAATGATCATATGGGTTGGTGAGGTTTGCATAAGATATGGTAGTTATAGGATGTACAATTTTGTCTGTAAGAGTGTAAAAATAGTTTGAATTTTTTGTGGGGACCCCAAATAAATGGTCCCATGTTATATTATATTATTCAATTTTCATTATATGGTGAGCATGAATTTTCTAGGTTGTGATTATTTAGTATACCATTATAGGTCTTCTTTGGTTATACGTTTTTCCTAAAGGTCCATTTGTATACTTTGTTCACATGTTCATGAGTGACTTTAGTTTTCCAACTGAGTATACCAATTTATTAACCAAACATATATATAACTAATTTTTGGTTTCCCAGTGGATTAATTAGATTGTGATGGAAACATATAGATTCGATCATATATATAATTTTTGTCACTTCATTATCTTTAATTTTGGGTAATTACTTTGGGTACATTAATTTTATCAACTCTATTTTGGAATTATTTGTTAGATGTTTATTTGTCCATTCTAATATTTAATAGAGTTTCTTGTGTATAGATCATCATATATCATAATACTATTTTTATTATATATTGTAATTTCCCCCAGTCATGATAATTTTTTATTCTTTATGTTCTATTATTTATCATTGGGCCTACTGGAGGTGGGACTCTAGGGGTCATTATATACGTCCCCTCACTACAGAATATGTGGACATAGGGGTTCATGACAATGTGTTATCAGATTCTTTGATTTTGGTATTGGATAATGTTATAAGATATTAATAGTGAGGATTGAATGGGGTGGTATGTAAATAGTACCAGTAGACCTTAGATCATGTCATAGTCCATAATGACCATCTAGGATACTAGATTTTATGGCTCATCGGTTCACAGACAACGAGATTATTGAATGTCTAGCTGTGGTGGACTTGTTTTCTAAGTAGATACCTAGGATAGATAAATGAATCATGATGACTCATGTTATTATTTTACATGGACATTTTTGATATATTGAAATGGATTACAAAATAAATTAAATGAATTAAAATGTATCTTAAAAAAATCCATATTACTCGCATTAAGAAGATTTTTTTACATTTATTTATGGATCATATTAATCATTCGTGTGAGGATCTAGAAGTTTAGGTTTATTACAAATATTAAGTTGATCTTATTGTATTTTATTTTATTTAGGAGGATGTTCAATGGATGTGGATACTTCCTTATTTCCAAAAGAATGTTTTGAGAAATTGTGATTGAATTTTCTCAAATGCAAAAAAATAGTAGGCTGGAGTATATCAAGATCTAATTATGTATGATCAAGGACCCGATGGAGAACTAGATCCCTATGAAAAGATAGTCAGATGTGGGTAGCAACGCATTAGTGGTGTACATTGTATCTGGGGGAGTGGATGGAGGAAGTTGTTTCATGGGTAAAATTCTAGAACTAATTTAGGTAAAAGATCCTATCATATATAGTAAATGTGTTAAATATGAATGGGCATCATTATATTCAGTTTGGGTATAGGGAATAAAGTCCATGAACAAAATGTGATATCCTTGTAACTTTTTCCAGATAGGTAGTCTCGTACGATATGTCCTTATGAGGCACTCAATCCTTCATTCAATTATGATGTTACACCGTTTATGTTATTAATGTATGTAGAGGATCTGAAAAAGTCAGATTTGATTGATTGAATTCACTCATGAGGAAGATATCTATAGGGTTGTAACTAGTAGTGTTCTTAGTGGATCAAAGTTGTCAGAAGAAGATCTAAAGCACTATGACCTTTGAGGTTTCAACTCTGAGAGAGTCAACCTGAACCACATACTTTACATCCTTCTGTGGTGAGTGGTTTCCATGATTTTTGTTGTTCTTTTGTGATAGTGTGTTTTGGTTTCGGTGTTCATAAACCTTTCCATAACCATTTCCAAGTGACTCTATAAGCTAAATTATGTCGAGTATGATTTGTATAGTTCCAAACATATTATTAGTTTCTAGTGAGACCATTTCAGCCACATTGGATGTAGTCTTACACTCTATCGTGGGATGATGGAGTGGGTAGTCACAAACCTCATGATGTGCCAAACATTATTGGACCACAACATGAGTGTTATAATGTAGGTGGGAGTTAGTAGAGATAGATGATCATGACATTTTAAGTTTCATGAAATGGTGGGTATAAGGGAAAAATGTTTTTTATATTAAATAACGAAAATATTGATATCAATAAATGAAATTGGTTGGAAACAGTAATGTGGTTTATGTCTTGATGTGTGGTGTTATTCATTTCGAGGTGGCTGTAGAAATGACTATTTTTTATTTTGGATTTTTTTTGGGAACCAATAGGTTTGGAATGAGTTTTTAATGTTACAAAAACACACATATATATACATGTATATTTTTGAATTTTAAATAAACACCCCTCTCATGTAGTGCACTGTGCATATACACTGGCATAGTCACTCAACGAGTGTTTTAATCAACATTCAGTGAGGACTATGGATGGAAATTCACATACTCTTTATCACTCTATCTAACAAGAGAGGTATGTATTTCACATTCAATGATGGTTACAAATATATTAGATCATTAATTTTTTTAATATCCCATGTGTTTTCAGGTGAGTGGTGACTTGGGCGTGCATGGGGCGTGGTGATCCTATGTGTTTTCTAGTGAGGTGTGATGTGGTCATTCTTTTTAGGCATGGTATATTGCGACAATGACTGTGGGGAATACCATTGTTAATGCGATGGGGGAAACCTTAACGATTTGATCGTGTAAAAATATACTACTAGACATTTTTTATTTGGGGTGAGTGCTTTGGTGAGTGTGGGTTTGGTTAGTACACACATATATATACAATTTGGTTATCATATTTTGAAAATGAAATATTAGTATTCATCATTCACATGTGAATGGGACCCATTGGATTTCCTACTACATATTCATATATGATCACACTACATATATAAAATTGTTTTCATGTTTCTTAGAGGATGACATGGACTGTGTTAGACACTTTAAGCACAAATCATTGATATCTATTCTGTTTCTTCATTATCATTACATTGGATTTATTTACATTGGATAATTTTATTATATAAATTCTATTTATGCATGAATTGTGGGATGTATTTATTTTATATAAATTTTATATCGTGGAGTTATTATGGATGATTCATCTTAACACCATATCATAGTTATATTATAGTGGGTAATTCTTCAAATACATGATATTTTTATATCCTCCTGATTACTCTAACCCATGGCCTACATAAGATGGGACTTAGTTGTCATTAACTCTCTACCCTCTGTTTGTAATAATTTGTTGGAGGGTTCATGATAATAACTCATGGAATTGGGTTTGTTGATTATTGTTCTATATAGCATGAATCCAATCTTGTTTTTGATATCTTTAGTGATTATGATATTTTTTAATGATAATTTAATGAATTAAAAGTTATGGTTTATAAAATTTTTAAATTTATTAATATTCTATTATGATAATGTATGATATAATATTATAATAATAGTGAACATTTTATTTTGGGATTAGGTTTAAAAAGATATTATAAAAATATGTGGAAAATGTTTATGTCTAGTATTATATCCTAATGTTTGGATAACCTGTTGAGTGTATGTTTTTTAAATTTTTTGAATCCCAGTCTGGATAATGAAATTCAATATATTCTATAGAAAATATACAGTTAGTGGTAATATAATTATAAAAGTGAGTATTGGGTAATGACACGATTTTCACATGGTTCATGATAAATATTCATAACAAAAAAAATTGATGATCCTCGAGGATATGATTTGAAAAATAAAATTATATTTACAATCCAATATGAATGATTGATTTCCTAATCACGTAAATGTATTTTGTTAATATATATAAGAGAACCTATCTCATAAAATCATAGGATTATCAAAGAATGATATAATATAAGTAATGGTAGAATTATATTGTTTAATTAATTATATAGTTTGAACTAAAAATCATGTAGTTTAATACGATTGATAAACATTAGTATCCTTGAAGATGAAAGAAACAAGGGAATTCCAATGTTAATACCACTAATGTGTGTTGGTTAGGAAAAAAGAGGGAATAATGTTCACATATCCTCTACTCAATATTTTTTGATTCCTTATTCCATTAATATTCAATCCATCCTCTTTTATCAACTTAGTTTTAAATGAAAATTAATTGAATACCTTTATTATTTAATTATAGTAGGAAAATACTAGTAGAATGATGAATTTTTCAATTTTTATTTCATGATAATTATGATTATAAGAATTCTTCCATAATATTGAAACAAATTAATTCTAGTAATAGGTTAAAAAATCTATTATTGACTCTATATTCATTAAATCATGATGGTATTACCCACAAAATATTGATTTTTGTTCAACTGAATGGTGGTTGAGAAAAAGACCAGAAGCTATTATATAGTGATAAAAATGACATTATATTGTCTAATGAAAATAATAATCATCATTATTTAAATCTATTAATTCATATCTTCTATGTAAATACCCTACTATATAAAGTGATTTTAAAGAACAATGCCTCTGGTTTATGTATAATACAATACCCAAGAACCATTGAAAATATAAGGAGACAAAAAAATGAGGTAGAATATAGGGAAGATACCCCATCACCTAAATACAGGTATTAGTTTATGAAATAGGATTGATGAAATAGAATATGTAATTCCCAATAATGGTTTTTGGTAAAAAATTTCCTCATATAACTACCTAATTTAGAATATGATGTACGACTCAGAGTTGTGGTGGAATAACATCTATACCCCAAAACCCCACCATCTATAATTTTATCCCATATTAGGTATTATAGGGATTTGTGTAATTGGGATGAAAAGAGATATGAGGTTATCTATTGAGGATGGAAACCTAGTTAAGGGATATTTTACAATGTGCTGAAGCCGGTGTGGTGGAGGAGACAACTCCCAAAAGTGACTATAAGAATCTATATCTAGTTTGTATTAATCCATATACAGTGGATGATCATTATCCATTGGAATTATTTTTTGAACTCAACCACTATTGAGCTCCACCTAGTTAAATATTTCTTTGTCATGGGAGACAAATTTGTGTTTTATTTCAATTTATGTGCATTTTTAAGTATACTACCATGCAACATAAGGAATCATATTTCAAAAAAAAACAATAATCTATAACATCTATAATAAAATAATATGTTTCCGACTTTTTTACATATGTTTAATATTTTGATATCTTATGTTACACAAAATAATAATTTTATATTGTACTACATGTAACACCATGTTTAAATGAAATTCATCATACATATATGATATTATTATTTAATATGATTCTTATATCTAAGTAGTTGGAAAGGTGTATATTAATCCCAAAAACTAAATTTTGAAATTATATATTTTTAACAGGTATATAAAATTAATTCTTTTGGGACCAATTATTCAAAAACTGAAATAAAAACCACTTGAAAATAAAAGATTATATTAATGATTTTTTTTCACACAAGAATTACTTATATCCAAATAAAATAAATAAATGTATTTTGGTTAATTATCGTAATGAAGTTTTTATATTTTATATTCATCCTACCTATTAAAATTCATCATATAAGTTTTATAATCATAAGGTATGAATAAATCCAATATTACCCTCGAAATTTTATATAAGGAAATTGTTTTATCAAATTTTATGAACTTATGTTGAAATTAATTATTTCCATTATTAAGAAATGTATCTAAATATATTAAATAATTTTTTTTTAGATTAATTAAAATTAATCTTAGGCTTATGTTTTAAGAATTTTTTAAAAACATAATATTGTATTCAATAGTAAAAAACATATGTTTTAATAAGAATTAAATTATTTTAAGGAATTATAAAACATAAAAATTCTATTAATATCTTCTTAAATTTATAATTAATTCAGTTATATATTTATTATTCTAGTTTTTTTCATTGGAATGATTTTCATATTGAATATTTTTATGAAATCTTCAAAATCATTTGAGTACATTCTCTTTGGAAGAATCTTTTTATTGTTACATCTATAGGATTAATTTTAAATTTAATTTTTCTAAATATGTAAATGTAATTTGAAAAATGGAATCCATGTTTAGAATAAAAAAAATTAAAATTAATTATTATTCTCAAATAAAATTTTTAAAATAATTAAACGTTAAAAAATTGAAATTTAATTCTCATTGGTAATGCTAAAACAAAATTGAAAAAAATTTAAACTAGAATGTTAAAGGGTACATAAACCAATAAACAATGAAAAAAATATTAATTATTTATCAAAATAACCTATAGGGGTTTATATAATGAACCATTATTGATATTTTTGTTTAGTGAATGATGTGTGTACACAAAAGTTTTCGGAAAAAATCTAAGTGTGTCCTCTCCGCCACATATAAATGCCCCCCTCCTCTCCTCTTCACAAAAACAAATAATATTTTCATTATTGAATTACTAAGAAAGATAACATACATATTTTCCTATATAATTAGTATAGAAATTATTATTTTGGTAATCCCCCTATTATTTCGATAGATATAAACCTAAAGAGGTTCGTTGAAGAAGTGGTTACATTCCCAACCATGGGTTTTTGGATTATTTCGTCTTTCAACTCAATTAAATATTCTAATTATATAATTATATTACAAAAACAATATAATCCATAAATTTTTATATCATTATTATAATGTAATAATATTAATAATTACTCAGATCCATTGAATAGAAAACATAATTGATGCTTGTTTGTATGGTGTACTACGCCTCATGAACCAATGTTATCTTTTCTCCATCACCAACTCTCACTTCTGTTTATTATGATGAAATGAATGTTTATATAAATATTTATGTTATTAGTTTACTTATTTAATTATAATATCACTATGATATTCTTAAAATCAAAATAATTCAAAAACATTAACATTACTCAGATGTACGAAGGTCAACATCCTCAGAAAACTATGTGATTTGTTTCTAGTTTATGGTTTAAATTGAGTGTAATAATGATATAATAAATTATTGTATATTATAATTTTAAAATAACTAGAATAATATAAAATTTATATAAAATAAGCATTTTTATGTTTCATTATTATATGGATACAATAATTCAATTTGTTTGTATGATTGAATACGACCTCTCAAAGTGGTGTGGTTCATTTTTCAATATCACATTTCATTGATGATACATAGAAAAAATATAATGAATACATGAAATATAAATATAATAAAAAAGAATCATCAATTTTAATATTTTATATATCATCATTTAATTCAATCTTCTGATATAATGGAAGCAGTATTTATGCATACGTATGACATACAAACTCAATGAATGATATTTTTCACTTTATATCCCTACCAATTATTGATTTTTATGAATACAGATATACTGAAAATATATTATATTATTATCATGGCTAAAAAATATTATTTATCCATGTGAAAATTAATAAGAGTAAAATGAAAATTAAAAAAAATTTATAGAAAAGCAGTTATTTCGTGAAACATGATTTTATCATAGAATACCAAATAAAGATGTAATAATATTTCATAAAAAAATAATATATAGTAATATTTATTAAATTATTAGTCATTAATTTATTTATAACAAAATTATATTTAATATAAATTATTCTCACCCATGTATGACTGTAGTCGTGTCTTATTATAGGTGATTTATGTCCCAGTTTGTATTATCTACAACATACGTTATGTTATATACCAATACTCATTAATCATGTGTATGTATGTCATCATTGAAATAAATTATCTTGAAGATATTTATTTTTATGATATATAGATTTTAATTTTATTTTAAAATTTTAGGGGGATTATTATTCACAATTTTTAATGTGGTAATGATTTTTTGATACAATCAAATTGTTTATGACGAATGTTTATATTGTATTATTCAATGATTATATATTAACATTTAATTATAAATGAAATCCTAAATTTTCCACTACATATTTGATATATTGATCATATATATTTTTCCTTCATTTTTAATCTTTTATATAATCAATATTAAGAATAATATGTTTTAAAGAAAAATTTTGTTTATATATCTTTTTTTGTGGAAATAGATTTTTATTCCATAATTTTTTTTTAAAAAATTGCTTCTAAAATTGTAATAAACTTATATGAAATATTTATTAAATACATTCTTACACATTTTTGTCCATTTATGAAATTATTAAAAATGAAATCTTTGTGCCATTTCACTAATCATGACTTATTTTCTTTTTATAAAAATTTTATTATAGTCCTCAATTTTCCATGTATTGAATGAACCAAATTTTATACCATTATGACCATTATCTTATAATAAGATTAATTTATATGTTTCCAAATTTATTTTCAATGAAAGTATTTTTTTAAAGTATTTAATATAAAAAAATTCAGTGTGAATAATTAATTTACTTCATGAATGGTTTCAATTTCTCTATAAATATTAAAATATAAGATTCCAATGTTATTTTAAAAGATATGGATTCTAAAAAATGTTTCTACTAAATTAGTAAAAAATAATAATTCTTTTCATGTAATGTTTCAATTTATCTTTTATGATTATGTTAAATGTTTCAATGTTTATTTTATGGGACAAAATTTTTTAAATTGTTATATATTTAAGAAAAAAATTTCAATGTAGGATGTCCATTCTTATCAATAAAAGTTTTGTGAGTTTTTATAAAATTAATTTTATTTTTTAGATGACATCATTGGATGTATCATATTCTTTACAAGGAATTTAATTCCTGAAAATCATTCTTATTCCTTCCAGTAATAGTTTATATTTTTGATGACATGTAATTTATGAAACTCATTCCATTTTCTGAGGAATTTTTTATTATGAAATGATGAAATGGTTACAAAACCCTTATGTTTTACATGGGTTATCTTATGGTGAAATGTTTTATGAAAACAATTTCAATTCATGAGTAATATAAAAATAATTTTTTTATCATATTAAGGAACACATATGACCGATTTTCATTATATGATATATGGGAACAATATCTATTTCCAACGAATTCCGTAATGAATGAACATATAGAATATCAAAGAGTAAATTGGAGGTTATCTCAAGACTAAAATAGGTTACACGAAAGTTATAAAATTCTATACAGTGAAAACATGTGAGTTTATCCTAATACTGAAATTGGTAAACTGGTGGTTTTTCCAAGCCAATTGTTTTATAAATTGATTTGTTGTAATCATTTAAAAATGATTATCTATGATTTTTTGTAGAATAAATGTATATAATAAGTCAATGTTTTTATCTCAATGATTAATAATTTTTATTACTTTTTTATTCATGTCTTATTAAATTCCACGATTTATTCTATGTCTCATTTTTAGGATCATTGATATCCATGTTATGAATTTAAATTTATAGTCTCATGTAATTATACCTATATCCTTATGTGATGCTAATGAGATCATTGATATATCCCTTTTTTACCCTTTCTGAGAATCTAATCTCACCAATAATTATTTTTCATTTAACATTGTTATCTAGAATTTTTTTTATGTATAGTTTGTCTATGAATAATGCTATTATAGAAAATATTCACGGGATATTGTAATTATCATTCAATTAAAAATAAAATGAATATTGTAATCACCAAAAAAACTAAACGTCTACTATCCTCAAGCATGTTTTTGGTATATGTATTTAATACTCATATTAATTTTTGTTAATATATAAGTATGTAGTGCTTAGTTAGTTTTCTTTGGTATAATAGGAATAGTTTAACTGACCATTGGATACTAGGATGATAAAATTTTAGTAATACCCCTTTGGATATGTCAATAAATATGTATATGGATATTTATATTGATATATAAATCAATATGTCATAGGATATTTCTTAGAAGGATACATTGTATAGAAAAATGTACTAATGTTTTTAATCTATCAAATGAGTTTTTTCCATGAAATTACACAATTTTCGTGATAAAAAATTGTTTTCGGTTATAAAACAATAGTACATAAAGGTGATATCGTTTAAAACGGAGCATTGTGTTTGACATGATTCTTACCATGTGCATGAAAGCATGTGTTGTTGTACACATTATTTTTTACTCTAATGGGATATGAGACTGAAATTTAAAAATTATTTATAATGAAAAATTATGTATTAATATAGATTATTAATACAAATGAACAAGGATAAAACTATTGCTTCTTGGATAGAAAATATGGATTAATGATTAAAAAATAATATAATTTTTTTCTCAGGATTATATGGTTTTCCACTATGATTAATGTTTCTCCTAATATAGTTTTTTACTTTAGTCAATAGAGGGTACCTAATGAAACATGGATATTATTTATTGTGATAAACAATGTGTTGATGAGAATCCAAATGGTAAAATTAATACATTCAATTACATTTTGATAACTACCAATCTATTATCATGATAAATGATAATTAAATAACACCTTAACTAACTATTAAACATTATAATGAAGTGCAGAACAATGTTTATTGACATATTGGTGGTGTAAAACATGAAGAAATTAAGATTTAATTCTATATATTTCATGAATTTTGGAATAAGAAATCTTTTGAATGATTTAATGGAATATGTATATTATTTAAACATCAGAAGAAGGGAAATGTATATGTAACTGAAGAGGAATAGATAAGGCTAAATTAGTTAAATATAACAGAATAATGTTTTCTATAGGGAATTATTAATGGTTCAATATTATAAATGTGGAATATACGCACATTATAAAAATCATTGTCATTGGAGAAAAGAATATCACCAAGGTGTTAATAATAATGGGTTTTGATTATGATGAAGTGACTACGAATGAAATATATATAGTATGAGGTATTAAGGAATAACATAATGATGAATAGTAAATTTTTATGAATAAATTATATTGATTGAACAAATTTTGTATTGGAATTCATGAATTACGAAATATATAAGGTTTTTTTGTGAATATGTTCTTCATTAACATTATGAATGAATATGTTGAATGTTAAATTATATCTTTAGATGTGATTTAATGTAAATGTTATATTTAATGGAAAAGACACGAATAAGGTAAATATTTCAGATAATATGTTCTTGATATTGAGATAATGACATTGGGATAAATGATAAATAATATGTAAAAAGTATATTTGATAGTATTTATTATGATGGAAATGACTATTTATGTTTAAAAAGTGGTTTATAATACAATTTAAAAATATTATTAAAATTATTTAAGAAATATATTAAAAAATAGTTGTTTTATTTATGTAATGATGATAAAAATATATAGCCATTTAGATTTTATAGTAATTCATGTTTTCAAAATGTATCAAGAAAATATATGACCAAGGTACTCATACATTTGATATTTAATAATTAGAACCTATATTATGATATTTTGTATATTGTGTTAGTATTAAATTTAAAGACCATATTTATAATTTTAGGGTTCTTTTTGTGGTATTAAGGTTGAACATTTATGGAATAGTTTATATTAAACATTGGATAATGTTTTAGAGATTAATTATCTATTTCTTAATTATATGATTTATAAATATTAGATAATGTGTGACAACCATTTTCTTAAAAACAATATTTAGAATAAATGAATTATCTTACTTTTATGGATCTTATTATCTATTATTTAATCAATAATGAGAAATTAATCTCTTAAACATATAAATGATATGGAATTTTTATAATGAATAACTAAAAATGTTATTGTCCTTAAGAAATGGATTGAAATAATGTATGTATATATTCTTTAAAAAATAACAAAATTTAAGAAAACATATTGATATTGTTGGAATTAAATTTACTTTAATTTATGTTGAATGAATTTCTTTTTCACCAATCTCAAATATATGGATTTGAGGTTGTCAATGTCATCCCAAGAATAGTATATATCACTCTCTATTATTATTATTTTGTTATTTTTACCTTGAATGAACACATAATAAAACCCCATAAATGTTTTAATATATGGAATCCAAGTTATTCGTTACTATACACAACCTTCTCACATAACATTCTTTTTCTTCAATAATAAGTTCAACTAATCATTTTTAGGATGTGTATTCCCAAAACATATCTTTCAAAGGTAAGCCCTTGATTGCTAAAAAGATAATCATATTATGAGGATGAATATTATTTATCGGGGGTAAAATATAACACCAAAATATTTATGAAATAATTTTCTCAAATAAAGATAAAATTTTCGATAGATTTGTTTTCACAAACTATGAATTTTATCTTTCATTACATGCATATCCCTATTTAAACAAAATTCGATATAGTATTAATATATTATTTTTTTAGTATGATATTTATATCATAGCCATTGGAATTTTTATCCTGAATGGGAAAAAATAAACTAGTAAAAAAAATTTTTTATACATGTATATAACTTGAATTAAATAGGTTTTAATTTTAAATAATAATTTCTAGTGGAATCATCAGGACAATGTCCAAACAAATTGAGATAGTCCATTACTATAAATGTGAATGGAATGATCATTTTAACATGTATGACATCAGTATAATATACCAATTTCCATATCCTAATTTTCAATTGTTAGTTCATTTTAATTTTACAATGTTATTTTAAAATAAAATTATTTAACATATGATTTATTTTTAAAAATTTATTTTTCAATTTTAAAGGGATATTTTCCTCAATTAAAAATATTGATTTCTAATGATTATTTTGTATTTTAAAAAGGTTTTTTTCAAAGAAAAATTTTTATGATCTTTTTATGTTATAATAATAACATATAAAATTTAAATAGTTATCTTGATGAAGAGATATATAAAATTCTCTTTAAATAATATTTTATATGTTTTGAAGGTTATTTTCAATGCAATTGATTTAAAAATTGACGTTCATTTTTAAATGTAATTTTCTATATAAAAAACTAATTTCATCAAGATATTTTCCATGTGATTATACATAAATATTTTTAATCTATGATTACATTTTATGATATACATTTTATTTAATCGGGATATGAACCATGAATACTATACTTATTGTTTTCATAAAAGCATAATGATTATGATGATTAGATGTTTATGAAACTTTTTCTCTTTTCCATGGGTTAAGTTATTATTAAATAATGAAGTGTTTATGGAACACATTTCTTTTTCCCTGGTTAATACTATGATGAAATATATTATGATCCCCCTCAAATTTCATGAGTTCTAATATTATTAATGTTTTAGGATCATTTAGATCATTTGTAAATTAATTTCAACATGTATCATATTTATACGATTCATACATTCAATGTTTTCACTAATAATTAATGTTATATGTGTATAAAACATAAACGGGATGTATATAATTCCTAAAATAGGTTACATAAGGCATTGTTTGAAGCCTTAAAAATGGAACATGAGATGTTATCTCAATCCATGTTCATGAAAAAATTTATATATTCCCTGTCTAAAATTTTATGAATTACTTGGGGGGATAATCGTGTATCAAAATTTTAATACCTTATATATTCCATAATATTATATCTTATTCAAATGATATGATCTACTGGTATGTGTACTTTGATTCACTAATTATTTATTTATTTCAAACTACCACTATTTCTTCTATGTATCAAATTTATGATCTATGATGTGGAGTGTATGGTTTTAAAATGTAAAGAACATGTCCTCTTGACAATATTATCATGTTTTTATTATATGATCATTGATATATCCTTTGTTTACCATTTGTAGGAATCTATCTTCACAATTTATTTTGTTTCGTTTCTACATGTTATAATGAATAATTTTATGTATGGAATTTATAAGAATGTAATAATGTGAGAAAGTAATTTTTGGATATGTTGAATATCATTCATGAAATAAGAATATTTTATATCAAGTCACCAATGAGACTAAACCATAATTTTCCTCTATTGAGTATTTATGTCATGAATTTCATATTTATCTAAAACGATGTAATATTTATGTGTGTAAATCTCATGTCATTATAGTAACAATTTTGAATATGAACCCAAGAATAATTAAAATATGTCTTCATGCAAAATTATTATATGTATTTTACTCTAATGGTTTCAAATATTCCAAATATAGATATATGCCTGTAGGTGAATATCTAAGCATTCATTATATTAGTAACGTTGTTACCGTGAGATATATAAACTATAAGGAACCACTTTGATAATTTTTATTATGTAAGAAATAAAATTATTTAATTCAAATTTATTTATATTGGATAATGAAACACTTGGTGTATTTTACATATGTTTGAATTCAAACAAGTTAATTTTATTAACAGATTTATCCACATTCAACACCATACTAAAACAAAACTAAATTATATTTCAATAAAAATATTAATATTAACTATGACTATTAAAACATATTCATTAACTAGAAAGAATGATTAGGATTAATAATGATATAAAATAATTATACATTGAAAATTTAGACAACATTTAATATAAATGAATTGCAATTGGTACCACTAAAATCACTAATATGGTCATTTTAGACATTAAAATTCCTTATTATTAATATATAATTTTTATGTTATATGAATCTAAATTTCTACAATACTTTGGTCATTCATGATAAAATATATTTAATAATAATAATTGGATAACTATAATTTAATTAGTAAATACTATGAATATGAATAACAATGGATAATTTTCTACGAAATGATAATTTCTTATAAAAATTGATTTTTACTATATCTTGAATTTTTATTAAATCGATGAATTTATAAATTTCTAATTTAAATTTGAAAAAATGAATATTTTTTTGAATTCATTATATAAATATTTATTAAGTTTTTGTATATTTCTATATATAATGATCTTTTTGTAAATATTAATTTTACCAATGACCTAAATAGTATAATATAATATTTATTTATTTATGTATAGAAATTTATTAAAATATTATTATAAGACAAACTATTTATATTATAAATAACATTATAATTTTAAAATTTTCTTTTTTTTTATTTAAAAAAATCAATATTTAATATTTCGACATAGAAGCCATATTTTCATAGATTTTTTTTTTAATTTTTAACAAAAAAATTAATTTCCCTAATTTTAAGAAATTGTTTCAAATAAAATGGATTTAAAATTAATATTTCATGGTGTTCCAATACATAACAATGAAATATCTATTTTTTGGAATAAATATTACAATTTCATCGGTAAAAAATTATTTTCATAGTTATAGTTAAAATGGTAAGAGAAATAAATCAAAGGGTAAAAAGGCATCAAACATGATACAAATGTATTGAATTGAGTTTATGGTGTTTTGATAAAACTTATCTTTTCATAAGTACAGTATTTATCCATTTTAATCATCTTGAAATGTTTTACATGTGATATCTTTAAATTAAGTTGAAATAATTACATAATTCATTCATATCCACTTATAAAATGTGTATATCACAACCACATCGAGGATCAGATAAAATTTAGGAGTCCTGCTTCAAAACACACATTTTTTAATTCAATAAGAATTAATTGGTTTCTATCTTTTAGTCATATGATATTGGATATTCATTCCCATTTTATTGGATATTTAAAGGATGTATTCTTGTTCTCAATTCAAGTAATCCTTTTTTAAACATATTATTTATTTTCTATTATTAATTCTCCAATTTTAATTTTTAAATAGATATAATCATAAATCAGTATTTGTTGTATAATTAATTACATTATTTTACAAGAGTAATCATCAATCACAATTTTCTTTTACAATTAATAATTACAAAACCCAAATTCATATTTCATGCAGATTACCAAATTCATGATGCTACTTGTTTCTCTTTTACATCACAATAATAAATGACAATATAAAAAGTAAAATTTTATAAATTATTATTATATTTATTTCATCATTATGATTCTAAAACAATTTACTATATTAATCCATTCCCATGTTCTATATAAAATTAAGTCATTAACCATTCATTCGTGTGGACTATCACTTCCGTAGAATAATTTATTTTCATTTATTTTTCCATAACCATCCTATATGGATAATCACAAGGATATGATGAAAGGGAAATTTTTTATGATATATTTAAGAAGTTAGTGTGTAAAATTGGATAACCTAATAATTAAATATTCAACATATAATTATAATTTATTAAATCATTTAAAACTACCCAACAGAGAGGAAAATGATCATTTCATTCCAAATATTAACATTATATGGAATATATTCTCACTATAGATAATTCCAATTCTCATAAATGACACTAAGTAACATTATAAATGTTTATTAGTTTTATATTATACTGATATTTAAACTAAAATATCTCAAAATAATAATTAATCATGGTAGAATGATGATTGGGTCTGTTTAACCACCTACATGATCAATACTATGAATTTATATTATACATGTATATAATAAAATATTTTCTATTATAATATGATATATAAATTTAAATAATTTTTTTATTTTATGGTAATATTATATAATTATTTAATTCATTAATAATGTAATCCCCCACTTTGAATATGAATCATTTAAACATGTTCTTTCCCTCATATCATTATAATTGTTCTTACTAAAAAATGACATAAATGATAATAAAATTTTATAAAATATCACATAGAATATACAATAGTACCAAATAATATATAATAATGATGATATTTTGTAATACAATATATACCAATACCTATTTAACATAAATACATTAATGAATAAAGTTTAATTACATGGGATGTTGAAAATAAGTGACAATTATTTAATATATATATACATAATGATTGTTAATTTGGAGATGAATAAATATATAAATTAATAAGTATATTGGGGTTTAATTTAATGAGCCTAATATAATTATATGGGATAGTTAGTGTGAGTGTGGGATTAATCCGGGCCATGGTATGAGTTTTCAACTAAAATTACATTGTTTGAGGCATGTTTGGAATTATTCTCCAAATTCCATTTCTTTTTAAAATGTACTAGTTATTTTATATATAATACCATGAATTATATTTTTATCTATTTAATTTATTAATAATTAAGTCACTAAATATCAAGGTGTTTTATAAATACTTGTCAATAGATATAGTTTTTCTTTGTCTGAATTCTGATTATATGAGATACTATACATGTTATGAACCATGTTTCCATTCTATGGGGTTATATTGATCAATATCCCGTTAATGTTCTATAAATTATTTTCATGTAAGTCATAAGATAAACAATTCTAAAAAAATTATTATTTTTAAATAACTTTTGAATGGTTTGTTTCCCACAGTCACAAGAGTTTATGGTAAATCAATTTTTATTCACAGTGTTAGAATCATCCAGCTGAGCATATTATATATCGATTTGGTATATTATTCCATTTTGTTATATTATGTCAAATTTTATCAATTTTTTTTATTTTCCCAACATAATCCCCTTTTCAATATTTTCAAACATAATGGTGTATAAATACCATTATGTATATCAATAACTCAAGTATTCACTCATTGAGTTATAATGATGCATCTTGATTATTGATTTTCTATTCAAAAATTCATCCACAAAAATTTTGTGTAACATTTAATTTTTAAAATGTAGTTTCAATAAAAATCAAATTTTTCTATGATTCATTCAATTTCAATTATCTCAAAGGTAGTTTGAATATATTTAAAACTAATTTTCACCTGTTTCTTTTAGATGTATTATCTTCTTATCAACATTTATCAAAGAATAATATTATTTATTTTCATGAATCCATTATTAGAGATTTTTTTATTTAAACTTGTTTTCAATCTATTTCATGTCACTTTTTTAAATGATAACTTTTAATGAAATGTGTAATTTTATATATTTTTTCAATTTTATAATTTTTATCTTAATGAACGTTTAATTTTTTTCATTCCATTTTATTTTTTATTGTAAAAAGTATGTACCTTAATGGGGTTTATATTGATGATTTATATTCCAATATATATAATTATAATTTTTAGGATAGAACTAATGATATAAAACAATTCAATTATTTATCCCATAATTTTTTATAATTATCAATGAATTATTTTTCTGAGGAATTTTTAATTTATTCTATCATTTTTCGTTATTTTTCCTTCTCAAATAATCATAATGAATATCAACTTGAACTTATCATGTATATAATTGATTTTAAAATAATTTTGTCACCATGTGAACATGTTGTATATTATTTTTTAAAATGTAATGTATTTTTGTGTCCAATCATCCAAAAATACCCTGATTTCAAATATTATAGAATCACATTTATATTTTACTAATAGTTTCTTACATTATCTAATGTTGGGATTTTACTGTATGGTTTGTTATTTTTGGTAGTAGATATCGGTTTAGATATAGTTATAGATTGTGATGTTTGTTAGGTTCTTCTAAGAGGAAATAAGTTAGGGATCATCATAATTATAAAGGCGTAGATAACACTTTGAGGAGTGTATGATTTTTTTCTATGTAAATACAATACATTTAATTTGTTAGGTAGAATAAGGTAGATTTAGTGAACCCCTAATAATTATTTTTATGTATATGATAAAAACATGATGTCCTTAATGACTATAGTAGGTTGTTTTAAAAATTATTTTATCCTGACCTTGATAATATATGTGGATATAGGCTCTGAAAAAATTTACCATTGGGTAATGAATCCGAAGAGGGTGGATTGGGTAATAAATTGATTTTCACTGGAATTATGTCATGAATGCCTAAATACCAAACATTCATAACACTCCAAATGGATATTCTTAATTTAATCACACTATACTTATAAGACAATATAAAAAAATTCTAATTACATTAACAAGTTATTTTATTTAGTATGAGGTAACCACATTTTACATAACCAAGGATGTACCCAATAATGATATATGATTATATATTGATAAATTACTAGAATATTTTAAACTAAAATTATTGACGTTTAAAAAATAAGATAAACATTTGTATCATATATGTTAATGTAAGCTGGGTACATCCTTTGGTATTCCTATTAATGGGATTTAGTAATGATAGCAATATAAAGAAGGTAATATTATTATCCTCTCAATAGTTTTTGATAGATTATTGTATTAATATTATTTCCACCCTAGTCCATCAATGCTTTTATTGATGAGTATTAATTCACCTCTCAATAGATTTGATTTCCAATGTAACCTTCTATTAACAATATTATTTTATCCGATATTGATGATTATGTAAATATTGATCCCTTTGTAATTTTGAAATATAAAATTGTTTTGATTATAGTAATTTAAAAACTATAACATTATATAATCCAAATAACTTAATAAGGGTCAGGGAACCCCCTTTATCATCATTTAGAAAAAATGGTTGTGTATGGAGACAATAATAGAAAACCACAGTGGGTAGAACATAATGTCATTGATATTAATGAGGATAATGAATAATAATATTTATTGTCATCCAAAAATCCCCTCCACCATTTATAGGCCACAATGTATCCAAATAAGTAAAAAATATTTTCTCAATGGATATAGAAATCATTTACATCGTACTTAGGAAAAACATATGAAAATATAGATGGAAATAAGGAGTAATACATGTGACACAAGTATTTTATGTTTGGGATGAATAAGGTTCGGTGCACCATATCAAGTGGGCCCAATAATATTGTACATAAAAAAATTTGGGATGTGAAAAATCCATATTTGGGCATATGATGTTCCACCCAATGAAGATATAGAAGGGTGTACGCACATAAATGAACATTATCCATATGGTCATCAAATAGTTTGTAGAACAGTGATACATTAAATTGTCATGGGATGATATGGGTTGTTGTCTATTGATGATAGAAATATGGTTGAGCGATATTTTTGAAATGTAATTGGTTGATGTGGTGTTGGAGGCTACCCTGGAAACAGATCGACGAGGTATAAATATTTATCTCAATAAGCCTTATGAGGAAGTTGATCAATTATTCGACTCCATAAATGATCTAAAACCTAATATCAGCACATCCATGTTGAATAATAACATGGGAAGAAATATGGATTTTTGTGTTATATACATTTATTTTCAATTTAATACACACTGATTACAAAATATATGAATCAAATTTCACAACAAACATTGATAAACTACCACTAAAACTCTGACAAATAACCCAAGTAGATATAAAATATGTCATAAAACAAAACCATAAGAGATAAGGTACTCAAATTATTGTTATGAAACTAAATGCATTGACATACTTAATGTTTATTTTCGTAGACTTTCTTATGTTTTCTATGTTTTTCCCCTTTGTCATTTCAACCTGATAGAGACCCTTATTTTTTAATTATGTATTTATTATAATATTCATGAAGTTAATTTTTTAAGAGGGTATAATACAACACATAATGATTTTAATATGTGATTTTCGTTAAATAAGTCAATTAGATCAATAATTTAGTCCACATGAAATACTGAACTGAAACATAAACAGATGATATTTTAATCAAAATATAAATTTAAATTATAAAAATTTAATCCAATCCAAAGATTTTGTAGAAAATTATAACATTGACCACATTATTATATAATTATTGAATAAAAATATACCCTACATTCAATATGAATGTTTTTTTATTATATATTATATGATTGTTATGATAAATATGTACCAAAAATGTCTTTTTATAAATATTTCTATATTATTTGACATACATTTCCATTTCATGATACTTGTGATTATTGATGATAAAAAATATTTATTAATATTAATTGGTTAATGATAATTTAATTAATAGATAATATTAAATTTATTTAAAATGGTGAAAATCCAATAAAACTATTTTTCTCTAAATTAATTGCTTCATTTAATTTCACCTATTAATTTTAATGTTAAATTTTTTAAATTAGAATATGATTTTAAAAATTGAATTATTTTGGATTCAATAATTTATATTTTTAAAAATATTAATCATTTTTATTTACTAAAATGAAACTTATATTATTTTATTCAATTTTCATGAATAATAATATTGTTATGACATTGTTAAAATATCCATACAAATTAAAAATTCATAGAACATTTTTCTAATACAAAATATGTGGTTTTTTAGTATCTTTTTGATTTAATAAATTTTAGTTCTAATTTTCAAATAATTATTTTATATTTATGATCCTATGAGGGATATTATATAAAATTATTTTTAATAAATTATATAATTTAATTTATAAATAAATTTTTATCACATTAATTAATTGAATAAAATGACATGTATTTCAAATTTATAATTTTTCTATAAAAATTTTATTATTTGGGAATAAATATTTTTAAGCATAAATTATGTGTTACTGTATGTAAAAACATGTTACCTTAGTAAGATATGAAAATGATAATTTATTAAATAAATTAATAAGTAACTTGAAACACAATACAAATTACCATAATAGAGTAGATGAGGTGTGGCACAACAATATTTTATTCTCACATTGTTATTTACCAATACAATAGAAATGTGGCCTAAAAATGATAAATATATAAGTTTAGAAGAGGTAAGGATTAACAATGCCTCATCCACTAAAATTTAGACATTTATATATCATCTTTATATCCATATACTCTATGACTCGAATAATGATTTGACAGAACATGTAGAAATATTTACAAAAATGACATTTTCATCCATTATTATATGATCATATGAAATTACTCTACAAACAACTTAAAATTTAGTTTGCGCAAAAATCCAATCACTTTTTTCCTTAACCTAGAATAAAATTTCACTCTAAAATGAATCTGGTCACAATATATTAATGTATTCCATCCATTTATGTGGTATCTTGCAATAAATATCATTATGCTCAATGTGAGTAATCATTTCCTCATAACTACTTCATTTTCAATTTTAATTTTCCATTTATAATTATCAAATAACTTTTAATTGAAATTTTTATTGATAATATAATGATTTTTTTAATATTATGGGAAAATACATTAGTCACCTATTTTTATAATATATTTATATGAATAAAACTCTAATTCATGAATTTTCTAGACTGCCACATCTGTGACGTAACATGTTTTGTTATCCATAACCATTATAAATGAATGATCTAAAGGGGGTATATAATAATAAATTATAATATCTAAATCATATTTTTAAGTAATAAATAATTTATCAAATTTCAAATTTCTCTAGTTCTACGTATTGTGAAATCATCAATGAGAAGTAGGTGTTTACTACCTCTTCTGTGTTACAATATTTATTCATATATTATTAGAAAAACACATTATGGTAATATCCTGTGGATGATATAAAATAATAAATAATAATTTTTGGTATATTTATGGTTTTTTATTCCATCTTTGAAAACCTATTAAGGATATGATAACAAATCAATTACCATTGGGTTAAATGTTTAAAATTATTAAACTAAGTGAAAAATGAAATGTAAATTCTAAAAAATAACATTATATAAAATATTTTATATTTATAAATCATTCAAATTATGATATTTTACTCTTTTAAAAGAAAAATAATTTCATTATTCTGTTATAAAAAATATATAACAAAAAAACATCTATTAATAATCCATTAATCACTCAAGTAATATATTATGGGTTGGTTTGACAATTTAATTGAACAATAAAATGTATCTATATCACCAATCCCCAGGAGAGATAGTTTAATAGAATTATTTGATATATATATATATAATTGATTTTATTACGGTTATATTAAAATTATATTAACAATTAACTCATTAAATTAGAAGCACCAATCATTCATTACAAATTACCAGAGCATGCTTGTCACTGATTTCATCCTAATAAATCATACTGAAACTACCATGAAATTAAATTATAACATTATATATAATCTTGTATCATTAATTATGATACCACAAATGCTATAATTGTAATTGGATTTTGGGAAATAAATTATTCCCACTCCTCTTTTTTTTACCTTCTCAAATTGATAAAGTTTACATGGACCTTGTGTTGAAAATTGTTAAAAAATTAATAATATATATATATATATATATATTTCATATAAATTTTAAGTATAATGGTTTATAAATATAAATAAGTCTCTTTAGTATGTATATACTTATCAGAATTTAAATATTTATGATATTTTCAACTGTGTAGGATGAATCAGGATAAAGGTATTGGTTTTCACCTCAAATTCCTAAATTAGATACATGTTTGGTATTATTAATTTAATATCATAAATATTCATCATTTTATATATATTTGTGAAAAAATTGTTAATAGTAATTTAATCATGGTATTTTATATTAAATTTCATGTCATCCCTTTTAATGAGTATTGATTAAAAATTAACACAAGAACAAATGTATTTGTGGCCTCAATAACAATTCACTAGGACATGTCACAAGTTATTCGACATCATTCCATTTTTAATATAGTTATTTAAGATATCATATATGTTCTATATATTATTTCATTATAATTAATGGGGTAAAATAAGAAAAATGCGGTTGTTCTATTCATTTTTTTGTTAAATGAAGTGTTATGCTAGTCGTAAGGGTTTTTGGTAACTAATTTTTTATTAATTGAGTTCAGATAAATTCGAAAAAAATATCTATAAGATATGTGAAACTTTCACATTAATTTTATTATGTTTTATTCAAACATTAATTACATTTTTATCACATTAACTACATTCCAAATGATTCAATGTTCCAAAAGATTTTTTATCCTCAGGGATATTGATGAATCAAATATCATTTGATTTATTTGTAATGTCTCATCATAAAAAAATTTCAACATCCACATTAAATATTGAAGAATTCAGTTTTATGATTTTATTTGTCATAAAAATATATTCTAATTTTAAAACTGAAAATGAATTTTTTTTACTAAACTCTTTTCATATACGGTTTTCTTTAAAAATAAAATTATAAATTTTTTGATTTTAATTAGAAAATGAATTTATTTTTTGAAATCATCATATCTTAATTTACTTGATTGGAATTTTTGGATTTCCTGGAATGTATTTATTTCTGAATGAATATTAAAAGAATGAATTAATGGTAAAATGAATTCCACATTTAGTAATTAATTTAATTTAAAAGGCCCAATATTTTTGGATTATAACTTCATGTAAAAATTTGATAACATCATTATATTTAATCTACAATGTTACTTTTCAAATAAATTTATATTTTATTTTTGTATAAGATTTATTTTGGGTTTAAAATGGCATTTTTTTAGAACTCTTTTGAAATGATTAATGTATATCCATTTTAATTAATTTAATAATACCTTTTTTGAAAATTTATAAATGAAATTTATATATCATATATAAATATATTTTCATTTGGATTTAAAAAAAATTAGTTGTCATTGTGTTAATAATAAATCACATATTCCTTGAAAAATACACTTATTGGAAACTACTTTTTTCTTCCCATATATGTGTTTTTTTAATTTTCTTCAAAATATTTTAATATGATTTGTTAAAATTGATTCAATATATGAAATCAAAATAATTTGTATTATCAAATATTTTTAGCATCATTTTGACAAAAATGAATAATTGAAATAGTATAAAATAATTAGCTTGGTTAAGGTAAATATGATTTTACTATCCTTTATACATAAAAAAATATTTGTTAAAATAAAATAACTTCACATCTAAAAAGGTTTTTTCATAAAAATTTATCCAATATTATCTCTAATTCTCAAAGAAACCCCATTTTAATCACTTTTCATGTGAAAAATAGCGGCACATCTTTTTGTTTAACAAATATACATTTGGTAACTCACCTCACATATAAAAGGCCTCCCCTATCCACTCATATTAACACATTCATAAAATTTTTGTTTATCCAATCTCTACCAATATCACTAATAATTATCAATATCCTCATCCTAAAATCCCTTTTTCAGTTATAAATTCCTTTTACTATTAATTTATGAATAATACTAAATAGGTTGTCAGAGATGAGCTAAAATTACTAACTTCGTATTTTTGATTTATTTCCTCTTCCACAAGCCCCAAATATTCCTCATTTACTATTTGAAAATAAAACCATTGAATTTTATTTAATATATTTCATTATTTTAATGAAATGGATTGTATATAACTCTTCATCCCTAAAATGGAAAACACTAATCTGTCTTGTGTGTTTGGCAGAGTACCGCCTCACTAACCGATGTGACAATATTTCTAACAACATGTCTCACAATTATGTCTTATGATGAATATAAATTAAATATATGATATTAATAAAATAATTATTCATCAAGATTCATTATATCAAATATTTATTTTTAATTTCTATTTCATAAGTGATAGGATAATGTCGCTGTAATGTACTGCGTACTATTTCCTCGTGAAGTCATGTGATTAGTTTTTCATTAACGATTTCCATTTGAAGGTAATAATGAAAATTGTAATTTAAATATGAGATATTTATGAGATATTTATGATATTAATAAAATAATATCATTATAAAAATATAATATTTCATTTTTTTCATTCATTTTCACTCATTTAAAAATGATCATATCATTCATGTATGTGTAGAGTATCACCTTTACAGAGAAATTATACTCTATTTTTATCACCTCACCATATGGATTATATGTAAAAATATATATCAATAATTTTTATTGTATGTATTATATAATTATCATAATTTAATTATAACATTTTACAAACCACCTTTCCATAATAATCATTTAAAAATGGAAGCGTTACTAATGTGAATGAACTTCTTACAATTCCCATGTTCATAACATAGTTCATTTTTTTAATAATATTTCACAATTTGTGTTAAAATTAAAATATATTTATAAATATGATTTTGTTTACATTATTATTATTATTCATTATAGTTTTAATTAATGTCCAATTTCACGACAATAAAACTAACAAGTTAATTTTGGACACATTAGATGAATATGGACAAAACATATTACATAAAACCATTTTATTATACTATCATGTATTAAATTGTTATTTATGAAATAAAATGAATAATAAAATTTAAAAATTTCTTGTGAAATTAAATACAAAATAGAAGATAATTATTACAGATAACAAAAAATTCATTTGACAAGTCAAACTCATTGTAAGGGGCTTAATATCAGTTGCTATATTTTACGGTATAATTTGATGTTATGAACCTATATTTCTTTCATAGATGTGTATACACACCCTTTGAAAATTTATATAAATAATTTCTCAATTGTCATTGTATTTATTATAATTGTTTCTGTTATTTTTACAATTTTATTATCATTCAAATATTTCTTATTGGATTATATAAATTCCATAAAAAATTTGGGTTAATATTTCCCTTAAAACTAACATTTATTGTCTAATCGAACTTTGAAAATTATTTTATTATTAAAATTCGTGTTTCATAAATGGATTGTTTTTATTTATTTCATTTTTTGTTAAAAATTAATCTTCTAATGAAAATTTTGGATTTATTTCCAAGTATAAAAAGGCTTATTATTGTTAATGTATACAACAATAATTACTTCTTCCACCATAATTTCCAATATTTTAAATAGGGATTCCAAGAAAACAATTATTTTATTACGTAAAATGGAAACCCAATTTCCCATTTATGGGATAATTTATATTTTTAAAATGGGGATTTAATATAAAATTTTATTTTATTATCCTACTATTCTTTTGTAATGGTTTTAAAAAAGTTACTCGTAATTATTATAATGAATATTTTATTCCTTAAAATGTTTTATTCATCATATAGACCTTGGAAATTGATAATGAATGATGAAACTAAATAGAATTCAGTTACCCAAGTATAGTTAATATGATAAATGCCCCCATATAGCACGACAATGCTTTGGGTATTGACTATGTACTCAATATAATTATATTAGAAGTCATTCATATGTTTAATCAAATTTTCAAGGAATCTTTAAGGGATATATAAGGGTTATATAAGATGATATCATCAGGAACCTACAAGTCCATTATATTCATTATAATAAATTTTTATGAAATTTTTCATCTAAATTATGATTTTAAAATAATTATAATTTCACTTACTCATAAAATATTTTGATTAAAAAATGATTTTCATCGGTTTTCTTGTTATTTACTAGACATATTTTTTATATCCTTTATTTATATTTTTTATTCATCCCACATTTTAAAAAGGTTTTCAGAATACTTATGGTTGTTTTTGGGAAAGGACGATGTCATGATGGATTTATATAATATTATTCAGGAATGGAAATCATGTTTAATTATAAAATTGTTATTGGTTTTTTAAATAAACACTAATAAAAATATCACACTTTGTATTAATTTATTTATTTAAAAATTGATTATATAATAACTAGGTAAATTTTTTATCCATAAAATATTATAAAATGATCGATAATGAATTCATGATATTGACAAAAAATGTATATAATGTTTATGGTTTTGTATTTGTAGTTGATACTTGATTCTAGTTTAGAAAACAGTCGAGTCTTGGATAATTTTAATATAATTCACTTTAATGATATTAATATATTATTATGATAAAATTATATTGAATTTAATGATAAAAAAAGTTTCATTATGTAAACATTGTCTATTAAGAATGGTTTTTCCATAAATTATACCATAAAGAAATTATATAAAATAATCTTGAGGAATTTATTCTTCCAAATTAGCATCTTAAGAATATTTTGTTTTAGCTATGGATCAATTTTCATATGATGATAATGGTGGAGGTATACATTAAATATATGTACTAGATCTACCATACAAGAACATGTATATATTGGATTATTTCATGAGGCTACATCCCCTAAATTCAGTGAATAATTTGACACTATGGTAGTTGAGGGGTGGATTAATACTTTGGGGAATATATTTAAGTCATGGGAGGTTTGAAACATTAAATTTTTCCTCTTATAATATATCATTTTGAATGTTAATGTGATTGATGATGCTTATTGTATAATAATTCAAAAGGAAAATATAATATTAAAACAATGGAATGAAAAATTATATTATCTTTGATATATATATATATATTATGTGACTCCAAATAAATTTTTTTTAAAAAAATTGATGAATAATGATAGTGATTCCATGGAAATGTATGAATTTAATTTTACTAGACTATCATGTACAACCCATATTAATTTCTAGGAATTGATATTAAAATTAATTTATATTAATTATTATTTAAAACATTTCTATGAAGACATTGGGCACAAAACAATATTAAAATAACTAGAGAGTTATTAATTTTTTTGAAATAGTTGTGATAGTGTTTTCTAAAAAAATGGTTTCTCAGGATGTATAATTTAGTATGTGTTCTTGATAGAATGAAATGGGGATTCATATAGAAAATAAATATAGTGGTAATAAAATTAATTTCCCATCATGTTTAATATGTGGTAAAAACAACCCCGAATAATGACTTCTGAAATTATGGATGTGTAGAAGATGTTGAAGGTATTTCTAGAAAGACTATTGTCGAATTGGAAATAATCCAAACTAATCAATTATTGTGGTAACTAATAGACACCCAATCGTGATGTTCTTTTGTTTCAAGGAGTTGGGACATTATACTATCATGTTCATGATGTTAGTTACTCTGGTAAGAAATCAACATGATTAGAAGAAAAAGGTTGTGTCAAATTTTTTTTTCTCCAATTAAAGTTGATATTGGGACTACAAACGATTTGGTGATTGGTATGGTACTAATGTATTTGGATTATATAAATACACTATTTTACTTTTATATTCACATTCATTCATTTATGGTAAATTTTTAGGTAAATTAGTTATATCACCTCATGATAGTAAAATCATTTTTATGGTTAAAACTATGGGTGTGGGTATTAATGTAACCAATATCAATAGTAATATTCCATTCCTTATCATTATGATATTACTTGATCTAAATCATATTTAATTTCCTATATTGGAGAATGATATAATTTTTTCTATATATTGGATTTCAGATTCTAATTTTCTCATTTATTTGTGAGAAAAAAATATTTCATTTTATGATTTCATTACATTTATAATAATCCAAGAATCTTATAAATTGACTTGAGATAATATTTAAATTATCCATGATAATAGTTTTGTAAAGAACGAATCTATTCAAATGAGTGATGTTCAAGTAGAAAATGAAAAAATAAGTTTTTTCTGGATACTTTTTATTTGATTATTCGTGATTGGGTTGTTTTGATTACAGAGCACATAATTCAGGATTATAATATTATTTATATACCAAATTATGGAATTTATTTTGTGGTTATTTTATAAATCAAAATTAAACTGTATATTTTATTACATAATGATCCCATTCGACAAATAAGTTCACGAAGGGGTGATTGTATTTTTTTCAAAAATAAATAAAATTCAATGATAAATTTCATTGATTATAGATCCAGGAATAATATCATTGTTAGTAGAAATTATCCTTTATATGTTATAAATATCTTTTTTTATCTATATAGTGAAAACCCATTTTTTGGGTTTACCAAAGGTTCGAGTACCTTCAGCAAAAGGTGAAGGTGGATGACATTATAAAAAATACATTATAATCTAGATAAGGGAATTATAAGTTGGTAGTTATTTCATTTTGGTTATTAAGGAAGATACTATATTTTTGGTACTAATGAATATATTTTTTAATGATTCCTCGTAAAACATCATTGTGTTGTTTATATATTACATATTGTATATTGAAAATGTTATAAATAACACGAATGACACTTAAGGATTATTTAGAATAAAATAAAATCAAAAATCCAAGTAAGACATTTATTATTTTTGAGTTTTATATGAAAAAAATTTCTTTCTATGGACATATTGTTTTTAAATAATTAATAGCTTTTAACCATAATAAAAAATAATTTTTTAATGTGAATAAATTAAAAATATCACATAGATATTTATTTTTCATGGTTTCATGGGTTACAATTGATGACCGGTTGAAAACAAAATTCTTTTGTCTCTCCAACATACTATGTTGACTACAAAAGGAGTTAAATTCATCATGAAAAAAAATTTAAATGGAATTTTATAAACTAAAATTAATATTATTGAATTATGTAGTTTTATCCCATCAAATTTGAAATGAATAAATCATCATCAACATTGATTCTTCATTTCAAGGACCTGGTTGTGACCTAATACAGAATGATCATGTAATTGATATTGTATAATGATCCTAATTATAGTAAACTAGTGCTAGATTCATCATTATTATACTTTCATAAGAAATAAGTAATAAAATCCTAAATTAAAAAATTACCTTTTTATCTTTGTATACTAGATATATAAATCATTATCATATTATATTATAAAACATAATTTTTTTATTATAACATTATTCCACTAGTAAATCATTTCATAAAAAGCATACTAAACATTACGGATTCTCGTTTAAGGAATGACAAATGGTTAATATCAATTGGTGAGTCAAGGGTTAAGTATATCATCAACTATCATGAATGAATAATAAGAACCAACATGAAAATGTATATAACCAAATCAATTTTCAATTTAAAAAAAAATTGAATATCGTAATAAATAAGTAAATTTATTTAACTGAATACACATTTTATTTTAGCAATATCATGAAGACCATTATTGGATAAGGCATAATCAATATGGAATTGTATAGAACTAATAACATATTCCATTTAATCATGAAATTACAATAACGGCCTTGGAAATAATATCTTTCTGTTGATATAGGATTTGGATATTCTAAGATGATATATTATCTTAAGATTGGGTTTCCATTATTGTTGGTGTTCCCAAATCCTTTCTTCCATGAGGATTCATGCACTTGTGCTATCACAGTCTGTTCAGTTTTCCCATGGTGTTTTCTCTACTACTTGCATGGCCCCTATTTTGGCATAAGGAATAATCTTTTTTCAGATATTGTTTCATGTAGGGATCAATTCATCTCTCTTTTAAATATGTATAATACAGGGTGGGTATACTCATGTCACCTTGCAAATATAGTAAGAACCACATATAATTTGTATACAAATTACTAATATATATTGGGCTAGAAATATGATGGTGATGATTGATTTGTTTTTTATGTTATCCATGATCCATGTTGTGTTTTTATAGGTTGTATACCTTCGAAAAATCATGGTCGTTAGTGGCCTACCTTTGAAAATCTATGTGAATTATGAATATTTGTGGTCGTTTCATTTTTGGATGGCTGAAATTATGAAATTGATAAACCATGTACTCCTTGTAAAATATATGGATTCCCCCAGATTAAATTGGTTATGTGGCCACCAATGAATAAATAAAGTGTAATCAAAGAACAATTCTTGTTAAATATGGATGCACCTTATTATTTTGTGTGGTTGTGTGTTGTCCATGGTTCTGTTCAACCTTGACTTTGTCTTGGTTATGTGATAGTGTGGAATTGAGTTTGACTATGTTTATAAGGTGGTACGACTGGTGCAATGGTATCTGGGGATGAGTGATTGATTTATTTTGTAATGGATAAACATTTAATATAGTGGGACTACATTTGATACATGGTTATCCATTGTAGATGATGTTTTGGGTTATTCAATGTTTATGATAATGGGTGTGCTGTTATTTTGACGTAGGGCTTCTGAGTGTGGTTTTGATGACGTGTGTTGGGGGTTTTCTTGTAGAGTGTAAGGACATGGTGGAATAACATTGAACAATGACAGCGGTAGTGGTTGGATAGGTGTTAAAGAAAGGGGAGTGTGCAGTGGGATTGTAATCTATTTGAGTTTTTTGGTTTTTTTTATGTGGTTCATTTCATGAAGTGCGGCTGGTGAGGATGTTTTAGGATGGATAACATTTAAGAAGGATGGTGTTACCTTATTTGGGCATTTCGGTTAGAGTTTCCAAAAACTATTATGAAGTGCATGTGTGAGTAATAATGTTAGGTGTGTTTTGTTGTGTTTGATACTAGCTCAGGTAAGGATGAATAAATTGATAAACGAATTTTTCATTCACAATGATAATCATTTAAATGAATTGACTAGAATTAACAATTATGTTGGTGGTTGGATATGTTGTTATGCATTAGAGGTGTCAGCAAGCACATTTTTCTATGGGCTGCTCATTTGTTTTGAAAACCCATAAGTTGGGCTCAGATTTTGGTACCTATATATACCTATATTTCCTTGTGATTTCTATATTCACCAACTCATTTTGAGAAATATGTTTCGAACACCACCATTTCAATATCGGAGGGTGTATTTCCCAACATCCCAATGGGAGGATTGGTGGATGGTTATTATCTCTTTTATTCTCCATCTTCTACACATTTTAGCACCCAATATCCATTATGCATGTTGTAATGGCTTGAAGTAAGATGTACCATATGGGTTGTGTGGAATATAGTAACCAATGGAAAATCATGTATGTTGTGGTGTGATTGAGAGGCCTAGGAGTCTACGAGTGAGTTGTGATGTCCTAGGTATCTCTCGGATGAAGACAAGGTGTTTTAAGTATAGAGTGAGATGTGTTGTGTGGCTCGAGTTTCGACGAGTGGGATGTGAAGTTGTTTGTGGTCCATGTGTGTGAGGGAATGCTGTGACAGTGGGTATTGGGGAAGAACATTTTTTTGTCAGGACATTCACTGTTATGGGGGAGCAGTTAACCATTGTTAAGTGGTTTGGTGTACCCTATAACCAATGTGCATATATTTTTAATTTACTTGGACTTCATTCATTGGTGAGTGTGTTATGGGAAGGATGGTGCGGTAATTATTCCTTGTATGTTGTTTTTGAGGTGTTTTTTGGTTTCTCAAAAGGGAATTAGTATATTTCCCCCACTTGGGAATGATTTCTGTTTAATATTCCTACATAGTATACATAATATTCTCATACTATATATATATAACTTCTTTTCAAATTCTAGGGATATTACGCAGACTGTGCTAGACTTCACTATATTGGGTTTCATGATAGTTGTTGTGTCACCTCTGAGATATGATATTTTTGTATTTACTTTTGAGCATTAATTTTATTTCTAGATATTTTTTTATAAAAAAATAATGTTGGATGGATTTCAAATTATCTTATATATATCTTGGAGTTGTTTCTATGTTTATACATATTCTCTCCGATCATGGTTACTAAAAAATGGTACTGCCTCTGAATTTTTTGAGATTTCTATAACCATTGTTCTATCCTCCACCTTGGAGCCTTCTAGAAGAGGTAATTATGGCTCATTATCTCCTTTTCATCATGAAAAGTGAAGATCACATTACTATTCCACCCCATCCCACATCATGATGAAGGATGGTCATGAGAGAATGATATCAAAGGTGATGGTTAAGATATTGGATGAAGATTAGAGTTCGTAATAGTGAAGACTGCACATGATGTTGGGGAAATATTTTAATCGATCTTGGTGCCTGACATATCAAGGTGAGAATAGCTATGAAACAAGATATTCAGGTCCCCCAATGATACTATGCACGGACAATGAGCCTACCAAATTACCAATTGAGGCTACATTGTACCCAAGTTAGATACCCTAGAAAATGTACATACATAATAATTATTTGGTTTCTTTTATGTATTACAAATCATAGGGAAAATAAAATAAATAATGATTTAAAATTTATACTATATAAAATTTAACACTTTCAGGATAAAGATATCCTTGTTTACCATTTCAGCTATTGAACCTAGATGTATTCCACGAGGGGCTCGGGCATTCAGGGATTAGCTGGATGATCTGTCCGATTGACATATGTTTGATCAAATATAGGTGGATAATAAATTTAATAATACCCCTATTTATTTCCATGTGAAGACTCCTGGGAAGTATGAAGGAAGTGTTTTGGACTTGGAGATAGGCAACTAGATTGAGGAGCTTGAGATCACATTAATCATGATATGAGATCTAAAAGAGTACTGGGATCCCATGGTAATGAGACATATTATTGTAGAATCATGTTAGTGGTGGATGATTTTCCTCAGGGAGAAGTAGGAGACCAGTGTTTTGTGGGATGACTCTGAGAAGGAGTTCTAGGTGTAAATCATTCCATCGATAACGACAGATGAGAAGAGGGACGAGGTACTCTCCCTACAGCTTGGGAGAATGTATGTGAGGGATATATGGATCATATTTAAGGATATACATTGAATTTCTCTTGAACTCATTCCTGTTGAGGAGTTTCGGGAGAGAGGCTTAGAGGAGGCACTCTATCCTACCCTCTAGTATGTGGTTCATGATGTGCTTGATTTTTGTATCCCTTTCCATATATTTTAACAATCATAGAAACATATTTTTTACATAAAATATCCATAGTTTTGTGGATTAAATAATTTATATTGGTGATTATGATGATTTTCAGGTGGTTTCCATCAAATGTCAAAAATTGGGAAATGAAAAAAGAAAAAATCCAATATACATAGTTTTTACATCTTATACACAGAGTGTATTATATCCACTAAATAGATTAGAAAGATTGGATACATAATCATGTTTCTATTCAATGATTACACATCATGTTATTCAAATATACATGTTGTTTGGCCCCTTCTAGGAGTATTTGGGGGCCAATGATTGATATTACACACCATGTATTTTAGTTTCACATGTTTTGTACTTCCACCCACCACACGGCATTGTGTTCCATGTCAAGGTAGGCACAGTAGCTCTACCATTGAAGGAGAAAATAAGGCTTATCATATTGACTAGGATACATTCCTTTTACATTATGGTAAATGCTGTGTATTCAAAAAAACTATAAAAGGAAGGTAGGACCTTCAATTTCAGGACTGATTCATTCCAAGACAAACAAAGGGGTAAATTCCAAGAGACACCCAAGGTGATTAGAGAAGAGAGGTGGGCATCCATATATCCTTACCAAATACCTTCACTCCAATTTTTTTTAATGTTTAATTCAGTTAACACAAGTAACTTATTTATTAGCTACTCAACGAGTAGCTAAATTCATTATGTGTTCGGGCTGTTATTATGGGTTATAATTTGTCAATTGTTATATAATACATATTTTTTTCATTAATATCATATAATTATTTAAAAAACTATTCATTATATCACTAGAAATATAATATCAGTTCAAGAAATTTCTTTCTGGTGATTATCTGAGGGATTATTTTTATGAACATATATGATCATTAGATGTTCTTATTGTCTCAAGAGGTCTAAAATTTAGAAAATTAAGTGAAATAAATTCCCAGACCAAGGAATTTGTTTTTATTTATTTAAAAAACTCACTGGAAGAAATTTTTTCTATTAAATTCATTACATAATGATTTGACTTATTATAAAAAACTAAACCTTATAAGAAATTGATTTAATAACAACCCTAAAAATCAATAGGCCCAACACATTCCTCCCATTTCTTACCAAGAATAACATTTTGTGATTCTATTTGTCTTCAAAATATTTTTATCAAGAAATTTAAATTCGATCACATTGTTATTAGAACCCATTAATTGACTCAATGTTTCAGAAAAAATCACTCAATTAATCACAAACTAGAAAAATGAAATTTTATAACCCTCTATCCATTTGGATTGTTCCCAGAATTGCAATATAATTGATTAGATAAGATAATTTGTACTTCATAACATAACACTTCATTTTAAAAAATATCTAATTTAGGCATCGTTGATTAGGAGAGGAAGTTGACAGTGTTTTGATGAATCAGTTTGTATTTGTTGAAGTTAAAATAAAATATAAAAAATAAAAAAATATTTTATTACTCAAATTTCGGTGTTTCGTTATTTATCTTTTATGTTTGGTATTTTTTACTCTTTTGCAGATTCAAAATTGCATGAGTGGCTAAATCACACATTTCAAGAGCGTTGAATCATTAGACATCAATCCTCTTGATCTAGAGATCAAACGAATGATCATGCAATGATGATGTGAACTTATTGATGAGCACTACCAAAACACTTCCTTGAAGAACATAGAATATGGATATATAGCTGCTGTCCATGGAGAGGGTCAGGCGTTTCTCATGAATGACAACCCGAACCAAAAAGATCCATTTGTTCAAGGGTATGGCATGTTGTAAGCCAACGGTTCCACTGGAGTGGTTTCCATACCTTCTGCCAGGTCATGGACTTTTTTTAAATATGAGAAACAATATTTCCCCCACCTCTTCAAGAGAAACTTCCCCCACATCGTATTCTTATGGATTATTGTATTACTTCCATCCAATAGAAGATAATTTAATTTTCAGACTAGTGGTGCAGGCCTAGAATTTCAAGATCAAGATAGCCATCATGCAACTCATTCCGAATACAGTTCAATTTGGAGGATTACCTACTGAAGACCCCAACATTCATCTCTACACTTTTCTAGATGTATGAGACACCTTCTACTACCATGGGGTGTCTGAGGACACCATCCACCTTTGGATACTATCCTTTCTTAGGGATAAAGAAATAGACTCTATCAAAGGATTACCTTAGAGCTCTATCCTCATTTGGGAGGAACTAGCACAGGAAATCCTATCAAAATATTTTCCACCCTCCAAGATGGTGCCACTGCAGAATAGGATTGAAAATCCACACCAGCATGATTTTGAATCATTCTATGAATCATGGGAGAATTTCAAAGAAATGATAATCATGTTCCATCATCATGGCCTTCCATTATAGATTAAAGTCCACACATTCTATGGAGATCTCAAAAAAATACCAAATTTTTGGTTGTTGCAGTTGTTAGAGGAACAGTATTGAAAAAATCATCAGAGGAACACTTCGACTTTCATGAAGAAATTTCTCCAAATAGATGTTAATGTCTCTCAGAGTGAGTAACATAAAATATATTCATGAAAAACATTGACACCAATATGATACTTTCTTCTCAACCTGATTTTCTATCCAATATGATTGATGCGTTAATTCTGAAAAATTCATCTCATTCTCAAATGATGTACTACCCATTATGCGGTGAATGTGGTGAAAATCACATCAAGAGTGAATTCCTAAGGATAGTTCCTAAAAAACATAGGTAAATTTCATCTCCCAAATTAGAGGTCGAAATATGTATCCTTAATACACAACCCCAGCATGGCAAGGTAACTGTAACATGGGATGGGGGAAGAAAAAACAATATTCTCAACCCTTCTACAAATAGATAACTAGTTATGGGAGACACTAATATCAGAATCCATATCAATGACCAAGATAGTAGGTATCCTCCTAAAAACAATGTTATAAATACCCTAGTCCAACACAACGACTGAGGAAACCATAACCTAAACTGGATTTAAAACAACATCAATAGAAACCCATAACAAATTTATATAAGATGATGAAATAATTCATAACTACTACTGAAATAATATTTCAATATCAAGAGGAACCATTCAAGGCCATAAGAATTAGATAGTTGAACTTTCTAATAATCTCTCTTCATGTAAACCTAGTACATTAGTAGGTAATAACGAGATGAACCTAGAGAAAAAAACAATGCTATCACTTTATGATGTGGGAAGGAGATACCTCAGAATACACCAAAAAATCAAGGTGGGGCTGCAACAGCATCTCAACCATTGTCCATATATAAAAATGATATAAAAGAATAAGATTTTACTTGGACTTATGTTGTACTGAAGATCATAAATGGAAAGGGAAAAAATTGTGTTTACATTTAGAACCCCCATAACATTTCTAGCATGAATAATGCAACGGAAGCAGGACCAACTATTTATGAAATGTGTGGAGGTATTCCAGAAACTTCATATAAATATTATTTTCACAGTAAAATTCACACAAATTCTAATAAACATGAATTTTATGAAGTAGGTACTCTCAAAACAGAAATATAGATTATTTGGGGATCATTTCTCCCACTATGTAATTCTCATTAGTTGTACAACATTTTCTTCCTCCCAAAATCCATGATCTAGAGAGATTCATAATACCTTTCACAATTGGATCAACTGAGTTTGGGGAATCCCTTTGTGTCTTAGGGGAGAGCTTTAACATTATTCCATATAGAGTTTTCCAAAATATGGTGACAATTGATATTCAACCATCTTTGGTATCCCATCAACTAGAGGATCGATCCATAAAATCTCGTAAGGGGATACTGGATGATGTGCTTGAGAAAGAGGGTCATTATATTCTTCCCATTGACTTCATTATCCTCGATATGGAAGAAGATCCAGAGGAATCTCTCATTCAGGTATAACCATTATGGGATTCTAGGAAGTTATTGATCGATGTACATAAAGGAGATTTTATCTTCCATATGGGAGATAAAAATGACTCCTACAACTTCTTCAAAGGATGTAAGAATGTATCACTAACGGATAATGAGGATAGTTTCACCTTTACGATTGTGAATGATCTGTTGGGATCCATGGGTGATGACATGGAATGTTATTCTATCACCATAGAACTAGTCATCATTATCATACAATCTAAATATGAACCAGAAAATTTGAAAAATTTTATCAGGAAGGGAGGTACTTATTGGAAATACTAAATCATTCTTGTCACGACCCGCCCTCGGGGTCCGTGCCGTGACTACCCCAAGCCCGCCTTCCATAGGCCAGGGGCTGGCGACTAGAACCAAGGTGTAAATCCCAACAAAAAGGGAAGGAATTGCCTTTGAAATGTAAACAAGCACCACAGAGTAAGCAAGAGGAAAAGTAAACACTTAGTAAGAACATAGTACAACTGAAAGTGTGGAAAAGTAAATGGGCCAGTATACAAACCCAATCTGAAAGTAAAGTACAACTCGAAAGGGAAAACATCAACTGTAAAGTAAAAGCCGCTACACCGAGCTGTCCACTAGAAATCCCACCTGAAGGGTGGGTACAGATAGCTCCACTGCTCCTCGGGTCCCGCCGTCCGCTCCGAGCACGTCCCGCCCAGTGGTCCAACTCTAGGTACCATCCTGCTCTGCAAGCCTCAGCCAAGATCAACGCTGTCCATCATCTGCAACCAACACAACGTAGTGCGGGCATAGCCCGTGCAGGGGTGAGTATAAGCTACTCAGTAGGGACCTCGAGACCCTTGAAGGTCTCTCGAAATCCACAAAGGATAAACTACAAAGAAAGGTACAATCACGAAGTAACAACCGACACTGCTTAGGTATATGCCCATACATATACCTAAGTCATCAATTTCAAATATGCTCCAACCTCCGAGACAAAGTACAACTCAGTCCACACAGAAAAGTAAACGTATTCCACATAGGAAAGAAAAACGTAATCCACACAGGATAGCACAACACAGTCCACACAGGAAAGAAACAAGATTCAGCTCACACAGGTATACTTCTTCGAAAGACGATAAAGATGATCTCTGATCCATCTAAGTCATTGGACCCACGAAGGATCGATAGGTAACTAACCCCCGCAAAAGACCCACACAGGATCGGGCCCACATAGGACCTGTAGGCGTTGGTTCACACAGGACCGCTGAGCGCAAAGACCCACATAGGATCAGACCCACACAGGATCGGGCCCACACAGGAACTGTAGCACTGATCCACGTAGGACCGCTGAGTGATGTAGTCGTCATCGTCGAATCCACACAGGATCTCTGTACTTTCGTTGTCGCAGTTACAGTAACAGTAGCAGTAGCAGTAGCAGTAGTAGTCACAGTCGCAGCCAGCACTAGGGTTCCCGCACACAGCAAGCTCGTTCGGAGGGTCCGCTCCATGAGCCGAGAGGCTGATACGTCAACTATCACAAAGTCCAGAGTTGATGTATCCAAAATTTCTGTATCGCCAACCGGAACTCAACGCAACAGACGGCGCGTCGATCGGACGCCCGGTCTGAGAGTTATTGGCTTTTTCGTCCCAGTGGTCCGGTTGGTTTCTAAGGCAAAACCAGGCCGACCATAATCCACCTATGTCCAATCCTCGGGCGGAGTATGCCAAAAGATTCTTCTCACTAAGAGGAACACAACAAAGCTGACGGCACGTCAATCGGACGTCCGTAGCTCAAGATATGAGTGTTTCCGCTCCGAAGGCCCGGTTGGTTTCGTGTACGAACCAACCCGGCCGAACTCAAAGTGTTCTGAAACCCTTAGTGTAATATACCGAAACGACCGTCTCGATCCAAAGATCGCTTTTCCATAGACGGTTTGTCAATCGGAGATCAGTGGCTCATGTTATTGCCAAAAGACTGAAATCGTCTTGAAAACGGGGGGTCCGGGTCCGGGCCGACCCGGACCGACCCCCCTGGGTCGGCCCGAACCGGGTCGCCCGACCCGGGTCCGATCCGGCCCGGCCGGCAGCGGTCCGGCGTGGCCGGCGCGGCAGTGCAGCCTGGCCGGCGGCGGTGCGGCCTGGCGCCGCACGGGTGCAGCGCGCGGGGGGCAAGGCCCCCGCTTTTGATATCTGGCGGCGCGACTTAAGCCGCGCCTTTTGGAGAACTGGCACCCCCATGTGGGGGCCTGCTTTGTGGAAAATGGGGGGCCGCCTGCCCCCCTTAAAGAAACCGCCCCCCTCATAATTGGGGGGGGGCATTTGTGATGGCCGGGGGAATTAAATTCCCCCGGTTTTTCCCTTCCGGCCGGCCCACCTGGATGGCTGGTTCCTCTTCAACGGACCGGAAAAGCCGGTCCCCTTCCAGCTTCCGACACCGGCGGCCCGGCGAGCCGCCGGTCTTCCCAGAACTGGCCGCGGTGTTCGTCGTCCGGCACGGTGCGACGGCACCGCACCCTACCGCCGCGGCCCTGCTCCGGCCGCGGCGCCTTCGGTTCCCTTCGACGCGGTGCGACGACGTCGCGTTAATGATAATCCTTCAACGGCGCGACGCGACGGCGTTGCGTAAATAAGCCGGGCGATTCCCGCGTGGTGCGATGACACTACGCCTTCTCGTTCATCTACAAGATTATATAAATAACCAAGAACAAAGGAGGGGGAATTCGGCCGTGTTTGAGCGGACCGACCCCCCTCTCGTTAGATGATAACTCTTAAATATTTAATAACAAGATTATCATTCTAGAACCAAGATAAAGAGTAAAGAAATAAACCACAACAAACCCCTACCTTGGGTTCAAGTTCGAAGATCGTCTACGACCCGCGGAAGACAACGTCGCGGAGGTCGGGCATCGCGGTAATCGTTTGTCAAATCCAATGACGAAGAGGTACGTCCGAAGAGGTACGTCGTTGGCGAATCGTCGTAAGCCGACGAAGGAAGTCCGAGGAGGAAGTGGCGTTCCCTTCCGTTGGCACGGAAGGCGTCGTCAATCTTCGGATACAATCGGCTACGAAGAAGAGAGGAGCGGCGTTCTTCGTCAGAGCTCGAAGGTTCTTCGCGTTCTTCATCAAGCTTGAAGAAGAAGAAGAAGAAGAAGAAGGAGAAGGAGAAGGCTTCAAAACTCTCAAGAGGCTAGAGAATTCTAACCAAATAAAATAAGCTAAGAGCTTATTTTATTTACTCAACCAAACCTTTTTGAATTTCAAAGGTTTGAAAAAGTTTAAACAACTCAACCCAATTAATATGCTAAGTTGTCAATTTCATTTAAAAGGGGAGTTAAGGGAGTTTTGAGAGGAAATGGAAAGTTGGGTTTCGTGTGGGCCCCACCACACATAATCCTCCCAAGGGAGGTTAAGTGGATGTGGGTCCCACCTTAAACTTCTTTTTAGAGGAGTTAACCAACAAGTAAGAAAAATAAAAAGTGTTCCACATTTTTATTTAACTTTTTATAATTCTCCCAAAAACATTGTCCCGCAATAAACGAACTTCGGAAAAGGTCTCCTTAAGCGAATATCGGCACTGCGAGTTCATCGGTGTCCTCGGATTTCAATTCCGAGCACCGGATCAAAATTTAGAAATTCCCGCTCGTTCGATCACTGAACGTACCCGAGCCAAACTTTGGAAATTGATTCCAGGCACACCGGGCCTCGGAATCAGGTGCCGTCAGAAACCGCACTCTTGTAAAATTCCAAAGAAAATTAAGATAAAATTTCCCTTGAATTTTAGAGGACTTTACATTACTCCCACCTCAGGGCTTTACGTCCCCGTAATGATACATCAGAAACTAGGGAAACAAATGAGGATACTGACCATGTATCTGAGCCTCCCGCTCCCATGTGCTCTCTTGGAGATTCCTGTGATGCCATCTGATGTGAACCAGAGGAATCGATCGCCCACGTAGGACCTGCTCCTGTCGATCCTCAATCTCCACCGGGACCTCCGTAAAAGTCGCCCCATCGTCAACGTCAAGCTCCCCATGGTCAATGATGTGCGTCGGGTCGTGCACGTATCTCCTCAGCTGGGATACGTGGAAGACGTCGTGCACCTGGTGCAACTGAGGTGGAAGATCCAGGCGATAAGCCACCTCACCAACCCTGCTGAGGACCTGGAAGGGTCCGATGAAGCACGGAGACAACTTGCCGCCTCGGCCAAATCTCCTCAAACCACGTCGAGGTGAGACCCGCAAGAAGACATGGTCGCCATCCTCAAACTCTAGTGGCCTCCACCTCCTGTCAGCGTATGACTTCTGCCGGCTCTGAGTTGTCCTCATCCGCTCCTGGATGACCTGCACCTTCTCTGTCGTGGCCTGGACCATCTCCGGTCCCACCAGTCCTGACTCCTCAGGGTCTGTCCAGCACAAAGGAGATCTACAAGGTCAGCCGTAAAACGCCTCATATGGTGCCATCCCGATGGTGGAGTGGTAGCTATTATTGTACGCAAACTCCACCAAGGGTAGGTGGTCCTCCCAGCTACGACCAAAGTCGAGGACACATGCGCGGTGCATGTCCTCGAGAGTCTGAATGGTCCTCTCCGTCTGACCATCCGTCTGAGGGTGAAAGGCTGTGCTGAGACGTAGCTGCGTCCCGAACGCCTCCTGTAAACCCTTCCAAAGACGGGAAGTAAAGCGAGCATCTCGATCGGAGATGATAGATGATGGCACACCGTGGAGCCACACAATCTCCTGAATGTAGAGATGTCCCAATCTCTCCACTGAGCCCAGCTCTCTGATTGGTAAGAAGTGTGCCGACTTGGTGAGTCGGTCAACAATCACCCAGATGGAGTCGTGACCTCTGGAAGTGTGTGGAAGTCCGGTCATGAAGTCCATAGATATTTCATCCCACTTCCACTCCGGAACCTCCAAGGGTTGTACCAAGCCTGCTGGTACCTGATGCTCTGCCTTCACCTGCTGGAAGGTGAGGCATCGAGAAACGAACTCTGCTACTGCCTTCTTCATTCCCGGCCACCAGTGCTGTCGTCTGAGATCCTGGTACATCTTCGCCACTCCAGGATGTACCGCCAAAGGAGCAGTGTGAAACACTCTCAGCACCTCCTCTCGCAAAGAGACTGGTATCATGGTACGTCCTCTAAAAAGGATGTCGTGATCTGCTCCAAGGGAGAAACTGTCAGGTGCCTGTCCTGAGGATATCTGTGCACGCCGTGTCTCACAGTCCGCATCCTCACGCTGTGCTGCTCTGACCCGCTACAGTAGTGGAGGAGTGACTGTGAGAGACTGGAGGAAGGCTGCTCCATCTCTATCCACGAAGGATATCTGTAAAGAGGCTAGCTGCTCCATCGCCTCCTCAAGTAGCTGAATGCCCGTCCTCCTGCTGAGGGCATCGGCTACTACGTTCCCCTTCCCAGGAGTATAGACTACCTCAAAGTCATAGTCCTGGAGGAACTCGAGCCATCGCCGCTGTCTCAAGTTCAGGTCCTTCTGCGAGAAGATATACCTGAGACTCTGATGATCAGAAAAGACTGTAAAGCACTCGCCCATCAGATAGTGTCGCCATGTCTTTAGAGCGAAGACCACTGCTGCTAACTCCAGGTCATGGGTAGCATAGTTCAGCTCATGCGGCCTCAACTGACGTGATCCATAGGCGATCACTGCCCGCTCCTGCATCAGAACACATCTGAGTCCGGTCCTTGATGCATCGCAGTAGACTACGTACCCTACTCCTTCCTTAGGAAACCTCAAGATAGGTGCGCTGGTCAATCTCTATCTCAGCTACTGGAATCTCTGCTGACATCTGTCTGACCACACGAAGGGTTTCCCCTTCTTCGTCAAAGCTGTGAGTGGTGCTGCAACTCTAGAGAATTCTAGCATGAATCTCCGATAGTACCCAGCTAATCCCAAGAAACTCTGAACCTCAGTCACCCTCCTGGGTGGCTACCAAGCTAACACAGCCTCGATCTTCGCAGGATCCACTGCAACTCCCGCCTCAGAGATAACGTGTCCCAAGAAGTGCACCTCACGTATCCAAAACTGGCACTTCGAGATCTTACCAAAAAGATGGTTCTCTGGGAGTGTGTCTAGTACAACTCGCAAGTGATAGGCGTGCTCCTCCTCAGTCGTCGAGTAAATCAGAATGTCGTCGATAAAGACCACGACAAACCCATCGAGGTATGGCTGAATGATCCTGTTCATTAGATCCATGAACACTGCTGGAGCATTGGTTACACAAAAAGGAATAACCAAGAACTCATAATGACCATACCGACATCTGAAGGCCGTCTTCTGCACGTCCTCGTCTCTGACTCTGAGATGATGATAGCCTGACCTGAGGTCTATCTTTGAGAACCACCGTGCTCCCTTGAGCTAATCAAGGAGGTCATCAATCCTCGGTAGAGGATACTTGTTCCTCAATGTCACCTGGTTCAGGCGACGATAGTCAACACTAAGACGCAAGCTCCCGTCTGCCTTCTTGGCGAACAATATCGGGGAAGCCCAGGGTGAAACACCGGGTCAGATAAACCCCTTGCCCTGCAAGTCCTCCAACTGTACCCGTAGATCACCAAGCTCGGCGGGGGCCATCCGATATGCTGGAGTGGATATCGGGGTTGTCCCGGGGTACAAGTCAATATAAAAGTCTACCTCTCTGCGAGGAGGTAGCCCTGGAAGGTCATCGGGAAAAACGTCCGCAAACTGATCCACCACTGCAGGAAAACCAGGACTCCGCACGTCAACTGCTCCAAGGATGAGGCTAGCCAACTGATGAGTGATGGGCTGTCCTCTCCTCCGTGGAAGTCCATCCTGTTCTGCTAAGGCTCCCTTCTCACCGGTGAAGGTGAACCTGCTCCCGTCGGTGCGTGCACATCGCACCTTGCGCCTAAAACAGTCAATCCGTGCATGGACCGTAGATAGCAAATCCATGCCCAAGATGATGTCGTAAGGCCTCGACGCTGCTCCAAGAATATCCCAGCCGAAGCTCTCGCCTCCTAGAGTAAGCTCAAACTGCCGGCACCAGTGCGTAATCGTCGAGTCTGCTCCCGTAGGAGTCTCTAGCCGTAAGGATCGAGCCAACGGATCTGTCGGAATCTCCGAGCTCCGAACAAGGGCAGCGGCTATGAAAGAGTGACTCGCTCCTGTGTCTATAAGAACTGTAGCAAGGGTGGAATAGACACAGATAGTACCTCGAATCATCTCGGGTGCACCGAGGTCATAGGCCTCTACTGCCTGGAGCTGTTCCTGTCTCTGCCCGCCAGCTCCCTGTAGTCGGGGTGGACCTCCTAGTGGTGGTGGTGGCAGAGCCTCAAAGCGTCGCCCACCACCGGCTGCTCGTCCATCTCCTCTGCCTCGTCCGCCTCCTCCCTGCGGACCGCCACGGTCGACCCTCTGCCTCTGCCTCGGTGGTCCCTCAACTGTCTGCTGCTCCTCGGCACGGTGGGTCGGGCAGTAACGAGCCATGTGGCCCTGCCCGCCGCACGAGTAGCACTGCCTGCCTCTCGAAAGACTTGCTCCTCGCTGTGTGCCCCGCACTGCTGAGCCAGTGTCCTGAGGTCGTCTTCCCGAAGGTCTGGTCTGCCTGAACCCCTAAGTCATCCGTTGACTGCCTGCTGTAGATGACTCTGCCACGTGCCGCCCTGCGGTGGGTCTCGGTGCTGGTGTAGACTCAGCAAGGAAGCTCTCGATCAGAAGGGCCCACTCCAGTACTCCTGTCTGAGTCGGTATTCTGAGGGAGATCAGTGATGCCCTAATCTCATGTCTCAAACCCTGCTCGAAGGTCTGGGCCCGGAAGAATGGGTCCCGTACCATGTCGGTCGAGTAGCGTGAGAGATCAGTAAATCTCGCCGAGTACTGAGTGACCGTCATGCTGCCATGTCGCAGCTGAAGAAGCTCCTGGATACGCACCGCACGAAGGGTGGCTTGGACGAACTCCGAGCAGAAGAGGCTCTCAAAGTCCGTCCAAAGAAGAGATGCCTCATCGTGCACCTGGAGCATCAAGCTCCACCATCGTCATGTTGTTGCGTGTAGTAGGCTCGCAGCGAGGATCACCATGAGGTCTGATGGTGTCCTCACTAGCCTAAACACACGTACCACTGCCTCCAGCCAGTCCTCGGCTGCCTGGGGGTCCGTCTCCCAACGAAACCTGGGCGGTCGCTGGCGTTGAAACTCATGCAGTGCGCTGAGGCGACATGCATCGTCAGCGGCTGGTGCTGGAAGCATCGGGGGCTCGGCGGGTAGAGCTATCGCCGGTGCCACTACTGAAAAAGGGCCCTGCACCGAAGCCTCGTCGCTCGGTGGGCTGTCGTCACACTCGACTCATGGAACCCTAGCGGGCTGCCGTCGTGGGGCCATCCTGAAAAGGAAACAGGTGCGCCACGGTCAGAACAGTATACCTGGTGAGCTGATATAAGTAATCACAAAGAAAACTTTGAAACACACACGCAATCAATGTTTTCGTGCATTACGTCGGAAATCAGAAGTCAGGGCCCTGGTGTACGGATACGTCGGCCGCCGCACCAACACTGGACTCCCTGGACTGATAACCACACTCAATACTATAAACATTATTGCTTCACATAGAAAAGATTCAGAGTTCGCGGTAGAACCGAACTGCTCTAATACCAATTTGTCACGACCCGCCCTCGGGGTCCGTGCCGTGACTACCCCAAGCCCGCCTTCCATAGGCCAGGGGCTGGCGACTAGCACCAAGGCGTAAATCCCAACAAAAAGGGAAGGCATTGCCTTTGAAAAGTAAACAAGAACCACAGAGTATGCAAGCGGAAAAGTAAACACTAAGTAAGAACAGAGTACAACTAAATGTGCGGAAAAGTAAATGGGCCAGTATACAAACCCAATCTGAAAGTAAAGTACAACTCGAAAGGGAAAACAACAACTGTAAAGTAAATGCCGCTACACCGAGCTATCTACTGGAAATCCCACCTGAAGGGTGGGTACAGATAGCTCCACTGCTCCTCGGGTCCCGCCGTCCGCTCCGAGCACGTCCCGCCCAGTGGTCCACCTCCAGGTACCGTCATGCTCTGCAAGCCTCAGCCAAGGTCAACGTTGTCCGTCATCTGCAACCAACACAACGTAGTGCGGGCATAGCCCATGCAGGGGTGAGTATAAGCTACTCAATAGGGACCCCGAGACCCTTGAAGGTCTCTCGAAATCCACAAAGGATAAACCACAAAGAAAGGTACAATCATGAAGTAACAACTGACACTGCTTAGGTAAATGCCCATACATATACCTAAGTCATCAATTTCAAATACGCTCCAACCTCCGAGCCCAAGTACCACTCAGTCCACACAGGAAAGTAAACGTATTCCACACAGGAAAGCAAAACGTAATCCACACAGGATAGCACAACACAATCCACACAGGAAAGCAACAGGATTCAGCTCACACAGGTATACTTCTTCGAAAGATGATAAAGATGATATCTGATCCATCTAAGTCATCGGACCCACGAAGGATCGATAGGTAACTAACCCCCGCAAAAGACCCACACAGGATTGGGCCCACACAGGACCTGTAGGCGTTGGTTCACACAGGACCGCTGAGCGCAAAGACCCACACAGGATCGGATCCACACAGGATCGGGCCCACACAGGACCTGTAGCACTGATCCACCTAGGGCCGTTGAGTGCTGTAGTCGTCGTCGTCGTCGAATCCACACAGGATCTCTGTACTATCGTCGTCGCAGTCACAGTAACAGTAGCAGTAGCAGTAGCAGTAGCAGTAGCAGTAGTAGTCACTGTCGCAGCCAGCACTAGGGTTCCCGCACACAACAAGCTCGTTCGGAGGGTCCGCTCCACGAGCCGAGAGGATGATACATCAACTGTCACATAGTCCAGAGTTGATTTATCCAAAAGTTCCGTATCGTAAACAGGAACTCAACGCAAGAGACGGCACGTCGATCGGACGCCCGGTCTGAGAGTTATTGGCTTTTTCGTCCCAGGGGTCCGGTTGGTTTCTAAGGAAAAACCTGCCCGACCATACTCCACCTGCGTCCAAACCCCAGGCGGAGTATTCCAAAAGATCTGTCTCACTATGAGGAATACAACAAAGCTGACGGCACGTCAATCGGATGTCCGTAGCTCCAGATATGAGCGTTTCCGCTCCGAAGGCCCGGTTGGTTTCGTGTACGAACCAACCCGGCTGAACTCAAAGTGTTCCAAAACCCTGAGTGTAATATACCGAAACGACCATCTCGATCCAAGGATCGCGTTTCCATAGATGGTTCGTCAATCGGAGATAAGTGGCTCAAGTTATGGCCAAAAGACCGAAATCGTCTCGAAAACGGGGGGTCCGGGTCCGGGCCGACCCGGCCCGGCCGGCGGCGGTCCGGCGCGGCGGCGCGGCCCGGCCGGCAGCGGTGTGGCCTGGCGCCGCACGGGTGCAGCGCGCGTGGGGCAAGGCCCCCGCTTTTGATATCTGGCGGCGCGGCTTAAGCCGCGCCATTCGGAGAACCCCCCCCCCCCATGTGGGGGCCTGCTTTGTGTAAAACGGGGGGCCGCCTTCCCCCTTAAAGAAACTGCCCCCTCATAAATGGGGGGGCATTTGTGATGGCCAGGGGAATTAAATTCCGCCGGTTTTTCCCTTCCGGCCGGCCCACCTGGCCGGCCGGTTCTTCTTCAACGGACCGGAAAAGCCGGTCCACTTCCGGCTTCCGACACCGGCGGCCCGGCGAGCCGCCGGTCTTCCCGTCTCGCCGTGGCCCAGAACTGGCCGCGATGTTCGTCGACCGGTGCGGTGCGACGACACCGCACCCTACCGCTGCGGCCCCGCTCCGGCAGCGGCGCCTTCGGTTCCCTTCGACGTGGCGCGACGGCGTCGCGTTCATGATAATCCTTCCACGGCGCGACGCGACGGCATTGCGTAAATAAGCCGGGTGATTCCCGCGTGGTGCGACGGCACCACACCTTCTCGTTCATCCACAAGATTATATAAATAACCAATAACAAAGGAGGGGGAATTCGGCCGTGTTTGTGCGGACCGACCCCCCTCTCGTTAGATGATAACTCTTAAATATTTAATCACAAGATTATCATTCTAGAACCACGAATGAGAGTAAAGAAATAAACCACAACAAACCCCTACCTTGGGTTCAAGTTCGAAGATCGTCTACGACCCGCGGAAGACAACGTCGCGGAGGTCGGGCGTTGCGGTAATCGTTCGTCAAATCCGATGACGAAGAGGTACGTCCGAAGAGGTACGTCATCGGCTAATCTTTGTAAGCCGACGAAGGAAGTCCGAGGAGGAAGCGATGTTCCCTTTCGTTGGCACGGAAGGCGTCGTCGATCTTCGGATACAATCGGCTACGAAGGAGAGAGGAGCGGCGTTCTTCGTCGGAGCTCGAAGGTTCTTCGCGTTCTTCTTCAAGATTGAAGAAGAAGATGAAGAAGAAGAAGGAGAAGGAGAAGGCTTCAAAACTCTCAAGAGGCTAGAGAATTCTAACCAAATAAAATAAGCTAAGAGCTTATTTTATTTACTCAACCAAACCTTTTTGAATTTCAAAGGATTGAAAAAGTTTAAACAACTCAACCCAATTAATATGCTAAGTTGTCAATTTCTTTTAAAAGGGGAGTTAAGGGAGTTTTGAGAGGAGATGGAAAGTTGGGTTTCGTGTGGGCCCCACCACACTTAATCCTCCCAAGGGCGGTTAAGTAGATGTGGTTCCCACCTTAAACATCCTTTGAGAGGAGTTAACCAACAAGTAAGAAAAATAAAAAGTGTTCCACATTTTTATTTAACTTTTTATAATTCTCCCAAAAACTAACTTTCGTCCCGCAAAAAATGCAACTTCGGAAAAGGTCTCCTTAAGCGAATATCGGCGCTGCGAGTTCATCGGTGTCCTCGGATTTCAATTCCGAGCACCGGATCAAAAGTTAGAAATTCCCGCTCGTTCGTTCACTGAACGTACCCGAGCCAAACTTCGGAAATTGATTCCCGGCACACCGGGCCTCGGAATCAGGTGCCGTCAGAAACAGCGCTCTTGTAAAATTCCAAAGAAAATTAAGAAAAAATTTCCCTTTAAATTTATAGGTCTTTACAATTCTAAATATCCAAGAGTGTTTTAAGGTTTACCCCATGGTGCTCTCAGTTTAGAATGCCCCTCAACATGAACTCAAGCCTATCCCATCATCCATAATGATTTTCAACCTTAGTGATGAGAAAACTTTCCCAATATTAATCAATGATTTACTCATAATAGATTAACATAAAATGCTTCTAAATGTTCTGTGAGGATGAAAAAAAGTCATTTAGGTGGATAGTTCATGATATTAAATGTATTAGCTCATCCATTTGCACCCACAAGGTGGTACATGAAGAAGGTTCCAAGCCCTATCATCCACAACATTGATGGTTAAATACAACAATGAACAAGGTAGTGAATAAAGAGGTATTCATGATCTTAGATTTAAGAGTCGATTACCTAATCTCTGACAGTCCATGGGTATTTCCTCTTCATGTGGTAATGAAAAAGAGGGATATCACTGTAATAACTCATTATAAAAATGAAAATACCCAACCAAAATATTAACAATATGGAAAATATGTGTATATTAATGATAACTAAATGATTCCACATGAAAATAACACTTCTCACTCCATTTCAGGGATCAAATACTAGAGTTATTAATTCATAAATAATTTTATTTCTTCATGGATGGATATTTTGGTTATAAAAAAATATCTATTTCCCCTGAAGACCTATAAAAAAGCACCTACAGATGCCCATACCGATATTTTACCTATCAAATGATGTGTTTTCTCTTGTGTAATTCTCTAGCCACCATTCAGCACTTCATATTGGCCACCTTACATGAAATGGTATAGTGAAATATTGATGGAATCATAGATGATTTTTCTGTCTATGGTAAATCATTCATCACTTTATTATGAACCTTAAATTTATTATGGAATGGTGTGAACACACTAATATGGTTTTGAAATAGGAGAAGTGACATTTTAGGGTACAAAATGGAATCATTTTAGTCCTTAGAATTTATAAGAAGGTTATTGAGGTTAAGCCGACCATGATTGCAATCATATTTCAATTTCTAATTCCCACTTCAGTTTGTGCATTCTGAAGATTTCTTAGGCATACATGTTTATACAATAGATTATTCGTGATTTTTCAAAATTATCTCAACTATTATAAAATCATCAGAAAAAAGGATAATATCTTTGAATTTGATGATAATTTCACCACATTTTCCAAATTCTGAAGAAAAAGTTAGTAGATACTCCAATCATGATTTCCCCAAATTGGGAGGAGAAACTTGAGGTCATGTGTGATGCATGTGACTTGGTAATGGGAGTAGTTCTTTAGAAGGGACCCGATCAAATATTGACACAAATATATTATAATATAAGAGCCTTAAATGAATCATATATCAAATAAAATACTACTCATAAAGAAATTCTCATCGTGGTTTTTTCATTTGACTGGTTTCATTCTTATTTTGAGCATTCCAATGTAATTATCTACACTGACCATGAAGCACTGAATTAAATGTTAAACAAGAAGGATAAAAAACCATGAATCATTCGATGGGTGATTCTTATATAATGATTTGACTTGGAGATCCATGATAACAAGGGTAGTGAAAATGATTTTGTTGATTATCTCTGCTGGTTATAATTTTCTCACCTCGAAAGGAAATATGATAGAGATATCAAGGAGTACTTATTTGAAAAGAATCTTTTCTATATTGATGCTTCACATTTTCCTTGGTAAGTTGACATAGACCACTACATGGATACAAGTTTCATCGACCAATATTTGACAGTCCACTAAAAGAAAATATATATATTTGACAAGAAAACATATTTCTAGGATGACCCACAGCTCTTCTACTCATGTTGAGATGGGATGATCTGATGTTGCATCTCGGAAGAGGAAATTCCATCATTTCTAGAATTCAGTCATTCTTCCCTTGCTAGACGAAAATCATGTTTCATACTGAATAGTGGAAAAAATTCATCAATCTGGGTTTTTTTGGTCCACCATTCACAACAGTGCTGGAAATTTTTGTGACATGTTTTGATCAATGCCAGTAGATAGGTAAATTGGGATGCATAGAAGAAATGCCTCAATAAACCATTCATAATGTCGAGATCTCTGACGTGTGAGTATTGAATTCAGGGTACCTTTTCCTACATTATTTGGAAAATATTAAATAATGATTTCTATGGAATATATATAAAAATGAGTGGAAGCCACTACCCCAACATAAAACTCTACAATGGTCATTGAGTCTTTTTAATGATGAACATTTTTAGAAGGTTTGGTGTGAAACTGGTGATGATAATTGATAGGGAAATTCATTTTGAAAATGCATTAATGTAAAATTTGCCTCTAAAGTATAGAGTGAGATATAAATAGGGGACACTTTATCATCCCAAATCTAGTTGTAAAGGGAAAGTCACAAACTGTGAATAAAAATAAATCCTAGCGAAGATAGTGAGAGTTTAAAGAATTGATTGGACAAAGAAACTTGATGATGCCTTGTGGGGATACAGGAAAACCTTTAAAAAACATATATGGATGTCTCCATTCTAGAAGGTCTACAAGTAGTAGTGTTTCTAACTTATAGAGCATGAGAATAAAGCTTATTCATTTGTGACGGACATGAAATATGATCTCTAGGCTGTAGAGGAAAAGAGGAAGTTTCAATTGATGGGACTTGTTGAAATATGTGGGAGGATATTTAGAATGAAATTATTTACAAAGATAAGACAAAGACAGACGATGATTGCATAATCGCTCGAAAATCATTTCATCCAAATGATGAGGTACTTTTATTTAACTCCAGATTGACATTATTCATAGGTAAACTCATGACCCAGTGGTCAGGACCTTTATACGTGATCAATGATATTCCTCATGGAGTTGTGGAAGTGGCTAATGAATATAGTCAACAATTCATGGAAAATTGGAGGCGTCTGTTTTCCATTTTTCAAATGGGAGATATGGCATGCACACTCTCCGCCATACAATTCGTGTAATAAATGCATCTGTATGGTTGAAACAAAGACGTTAAAAAAAGGCACATACAGGGAGTCAACCCAGAGGTTATACGTCGTGTAGCACCTATACACTTGGAATGTACACATATTTTTTGGTTATATTCATAAAATTATAAATATATATATATATATCGAATAAGTTAATAAAAATGGATGATACCAGTGTAGATGGAATGGTCAATGGAATATATCTGAGCCGCCGCTAGTTCGAATCCCTCCATAGATACCTTCATCGCGTGATTTATGATTTTTACGACCATGTCTAACTAAACGGTGTGTGCGTTATTTTTTAAAATAATATATATGGGTTTCTAATTAAAATAAAACCCATGATGGGGATGGACCTGCTAGCCAGGTTTGATGAGCAGTTCCCAAAAAACCTGGGTTTGAATCTGGAAAACAGTCTTATTTACATCGTTTTTCATATTAATAAAACCACACAATGTTAATTTCGATATAGCTAGTTTTCACCATGTTTTCATTAATAAGATGATTTTTTTTGGAATATGAAAATACATGCCGGTAAAGTTTGCAGATTAGAAGATTCTCGGCCCGTGATTCAAAATGCCTAGGTTCAAACTCAGCAAATCTCCCTACTTCATCCCTTTTATTAAAATTAAAACTACACACCATTCATTTTATTCATCACATGTAGAATTTATCATTAATTTAAATATTTAATAAAATTATAAATGTGACATTAACCAACCTTTTCCCTAGTGGATGAGGGATTATGTTCAGAATTTCCGATCACTAGTTTGAAGCATGCCACAAGCACCAGACCAATGGTTGTAGTTCTCCCCTTCCATTTTTAGAACAAAATATGTTTATTTCTTGAAAAAATTACGGGTAATGATATTTTTATTAATATATATAAATTTGTATTTCTTTTTTATTTTTAATATTAATATTAATTATTATATATTTTAATATAAAAATTATATTATAAATTTTTTTATTAAAAAAATAGATATACACAACATATACACCTTGATACATATAGTATCCTTTTACTATAAAGGTTGTGACCTGACCCGACATCAGGCCATGTCAAACGACCCCTCCTTCTCCCAGTGTATTCTTTCAGAATCCATACTACCTCCCTGAACCCAATCGAGGGATTTTGAGTGTTTTAAGACATGATTCTTCTTTATGTTTATCCTCTCACCAAGTATGTCATTATACGCTCATTATTTATATGTTTACATCGTGTTTAGGTTGATTTCTAGATCAAACGACCGTTCAACTTCCCAAGATGTAAATGGGATGCACGAAAAACACAGGTTGTGTACAAATTTTACCCAACCACACACCCACATGTTTCCCATTTGAAATATTCAGGGTGTGTACCTTTGGAAAACGTCTTGTACTGTGCCTCCCCTGGCCATCTGGTTGTGATTGTGTCCTCTGTACATGGCCCCTTTCCATGTCACTATTCACAGCATATCTTCTCGGTACACGATGTTTCCTACGACCCTTTAAAGGACTCCATGTGGATGGTGTGCACGCCTCACACAACATGTTATCATACACAGTGTGTACCCGTTTCCACACTATCTGTATCTGGTATGATTTCCGTCCCTAGTATAGATATGTCTATATCAGTACATGAGAACCACTCTATGATATACTACACAACCTGTAGTCATTTTTGGATGATGTTTATTGGTCTTACATGAAACATGCCCCTATGGCATGCCATCCTGATTATACGAGTTCATCTACATATACAACTATAGTCCATGAAACCTAGATCTACACGACACATTCTCCTATATTTTTTTCCCCACATTTTCATTTATTCCATTTTTTCATATATATATTTTTTTTATCCACCAGGTATGACTGATAGAGATCATGCCAGTGGGAAGAGGCTCGCTTCCACTGATAACGGCGAGCATCCACCTAGCCGTTAGATTCATTTTTGATATTCCTAGCAGTCGGCATTGGATTCCCCAATTTTCCATTCCACAATGGTGGTCGCTCTGCCTCCTTATCTGATATCACCTCCATCTACAACATCTACTGGTCTATGTTTTTTTGGTGCTTTATCCTTCCACCAAAGATCCCCTAGCAGTGGCATCAGTTCCAACAAATATGGTTGGTAGCACCTCTACCGCAGCTCCATCTTCCACCTCCACCCCCTCAGAGTTACCCTCCATGCCCTTAGTGGACCTGACCATGCTGGAACCTCCACCATCTACTAACCATCCCATCAGGGAAGCCCACGTATCCACTTTCCACCACCTCCCATAGTGGAAGGACCATCAGCTTAAGCACTACTTGTTCCACCACTACCTGCACCGGCTGCTTCCGGGCATCTACGGCATCATGCCTAGTCTTTCATGCTGTTCATTTGGCAGCTGACAGATTGCCGTTATTCTCCCACCACACTATTCAGTTGAGTGGCTGCTACCTAGACATCAACACTCCCTAGTTTCTGGGCATTTGGGTGGATATTGTGGGGCTTATGAAAAATAATCACCCTATGGAGACATTTCAGGTCATCACTCCTACATACCATGATTTATTTTTGGTGTTCACTGACACCTTCATGTGCGATGGGCATGTCAACAATCATATTCCCACTGATACAGCCCACCCGGTTCTTCATTATTGTGGAGATGCACTTTTCCCTTAACATGGGAATCATTGGACTAGGATACAACTTCTACCCCCATTCTTCAACCCCACCACTCATTTCTAACCTTACATGCCCTGAGAGATCTGAATCGTTGCCATGTGACGGGAGCTTGCTGGGCCTTAACACAAGTACACCCCCACATTGAATAAGAGCATTCTCTTTATTGACCCTCCCCTTTCTTTCTTTCACCGGTTCTTTAGCACGATTCTTTTTCCACAATATGGGATTTGGGTGCCGTGTCCATCCGGGACATGGAGATCCATACTTGTATTGTCTCGCATGACTACCATGTCCTCCCCTACCTTGTCTCCACCTACATACATTCTATGATTCACGACCATCAAGGGAACCAGAATGACGGTTTCTTGCCACCCGCATGGACCACCATTTGGGAAAATTTGAGCCCTCTCTCCCTTACGACTCCTTGGGATCTCCTCATCATCAATAATTTTTCAATATTATTAACATGAGGATGTTTGAGCGCTGTGTGGACAAAAATGGGCTTTCACAGGACTCCCCTACTTTTTTAGAGGTAGGAATGACCCATCCATTCCCATTGGTGTTCCTAACCCAGACCCACCACATCCAACAATAGTTGTTCCCCCACCACCTTAATCCCTTCTTCATGACTTCATTTTTACACCATCGCCTCTTCCTCTGAGATTTCAACCTCCCCAACTCCATCTGCACCATAGACTGATATCTCTACCGCTATTTTCCTGGCCAAGATGGTACATCACCCGGATGCTGTGATATAGGCACATGGGAGACTAGAGTAGATGTTGGGGCTTCTACAACACCCCCAAGGCTTTAACTACAGGTTCCCCCTCCTGCTCCGGTACATCCCTACCCTCCTAAGTCTTCCGTCACTCAGCCTCCACCGAAATTTATGGCCATAACTTTCATTAGTCTCTCTAATATAGGACATGTGGTTCCTTCTATACATACCATTCAGGGAAAAGATTCCACAACTTCATCCTCCAATGCATTGCATGTGGTGCCTCTTATACCTACCACTCAGGTTTTTGAACCTGTTCCTCCTGTATCTTCTATTAATGCTTCTTCATTTATAGATTCATCTATATCATATGATACCACTTCTGAGGTGACTCATTGGCTGGTTTTTGGGCACATTTATTTCCTTTATCTATAATTTTTTTTTCATTTATTTGGAAGTGATGATGTTTGTATATTTAGAATTTTTTCCTTTCCCTTGAATGTTAGAGGTAATCTAGAATGACTTGGGAATCCCATTTTAGACTACTTCCCCATTTTTTCGATTCACCACATGGGGGGTATTTTTCACTATTTATTTTTAATTTTGACTTTTTATTTACTTATTACATTTCTTCCACTCATCTTACGAAAATTGATTCTTTATATTACCTCATCTTCCTTGGTATTTCACTTGGGTGACCATGTGCTATATTAATTGGGGGGGGGGGTGGGGAGGTCCCCGATTACACCAATCTTTTCCTTGAATTGATTTAAGAGACATCGTTAATATTTGGAAATTTTTAACGTGTGGATAATTTTTGATTAATTATAATTATAAATAAAAATTACATAAAAAGTAATTTTGACGTTACATGATTATTTTAAATTTAAATTTATCTTTAAATGTTTTCTGATATTGTTTGATTTTATATTTAAACCCTTGGATATTAACATTTATTAGAACTTATCATTTGTACTCATGTCATGACCTGATTGGCCCCTATATTTTTTACATCCCCGAGAGGCATTCTAATCCATTTTACATATTTATTTGTATACCCTCTTTCTAGAGAGATTCTTGGGATATGAATAACTACAAGAACATGCTAGTTTTTCTCTTCAAAAAATGATGTTTTTTCAATAACATTAAAATGGGTGAGGAATTTGATTGTTTCTTATCACCTTTTACATTGAGACCGTTCATGCATCTGATCTTCGTAAAACCTGTAGAAACCATGAACTACTTGGATATGAAGCTAAAATACACGCCTATTTTTCCATCAAAACATAATTCATTTATAATTTTTCATAATTAATCACTTCATCATTAGAGAGGTATTTTTTTACATTCATTGAATATGTTGTTGAAAACCCATGAATTGATGATTGGGGGAGTTTATAACTTTTTTATTTGGGCATAAGGACTTTCAAAACCATGAGTCATTGTATTAATTGTGGTCCATATTTACAAAATAATTAAAAATGAAAAGGACGTACCAAATTCATTCATTATAAATTATTAATGGTTTATGGGCCCCTAATATCAAGGTAATATCATGGTGATGATAACATTTGTGAGATCTTGAGTGGATGGTACATTTTCATTAATCATTATTTTTAATATCAAGAATTAATTTTTAAAAATTCAGTTACCTTTTCAAGACTCGGAGATTAATTTTCATCATTACTAACCAACCAATAACCACATGATCATTTGATCCTTATTAAATGCCATCATGATTTTTTTTATTTTACTTTTTAAGTCGATAATTATAACACATTCAATATTATAGATTTTTTGACACCACAGGATTTCATAGTACATTATTTCATCAATGTAATTCAATAACATGCATTATAAGCAACACCGAGTTCAAACAGACCATGACTTACCAAACAAGCTGTTAAAAAGCCGTTATGAAATGTATTAAATTAATTTTGAACTTTATATAATCCTTATAATATTAGAATCCATATTATGAGTTTCTTAGACATAATGTAAGAAGAAATATATTTTTTTAAATAAAAGAAGTATTTAAAAAAAATGCAATTTTACCGGCTTTTAATGGAGAAGCCTTTGTTTATAAAATATTTGATACTTTTATATATTCAATTTGACAAAATTATCTTCTTTTTTTGAATTAGGACATAAGAATTTAGTTTCGATAATGTTTTGGTGTTTTTCTAATAACATTCATATTTGCGTGAATAGTGAAAAATACTATATTTTAAATGAAAACAACTTTTTAAATCAAAATAATTTATATTGTTAAATTATACCTTTTATTGTTTTGGAAGTATAAATAGATTATATTTTTATCATTTAATCCAATTATGGTCAATGTAGGTAATTTCACTTTGAAATTGGACATAAACAAGTGTAAATCGTTTGGTAGTTATTTTTTCATAAAAAAATGCTTTTTGGTTTTGACAGCGGGAATTATTTTTAAATTAATAAATGCAACATCTATGTTTTGAAATTGAAAAAATAGACTTCATTATTGAATTCAGGATATCAAAATTATCTTAGGATAAATTTTGGTATTTTTCAGAAAACATATAATTTTTTATTAATAGTGAAAAACACTATGTTATAGTTTAAAACCGAATTTTTATTTAAATAATTATCTATTTTATTTAAATTTATTTTATGTCAAAATAGATGCATAAAAATTATATAATTTCAATGAAATTCATTAGAGTCACTTTATAAAAATTTTAGATATAAAATTTTTTTATTGAACTTTACACCATCTTTTTCCCACCTCATAGGAGAATTTGCAAATTCACATAAAACATAATTTTACCGCTTCTATGAGTGATTTTTCAAAATATGAGAGGCACGGTTAATATCAAGGAGTAAAATTTGGTTGAATACAATAAAAATAATTTTTGGTGAATAGTAACTTTTTACTTTAATTTACCACGGTAAAAAGTAATAGGGTAATTAAGTGTAAAAATGATATTATTATTACCTTAAGACATGTAATAATTAAATTGGATAAGTATAATTCCACCAAAAAAATCCTTAGGAATAAAATATGACCTTATTTGTCCACTTGGATTAGATTAGAACATTTAGTAATATTTAATTCATAGAAGAGTTAAAAGAGTTAAAATCAATGTTTAATAACTAAAACATTTTTAATGTAGGGGTATACATAAGATGAATTCAATTTTAAATTTTAATTAGAAATCTAAATATATTTCCTACAATTTTTTATTTTATTTAAAAATTTTATACATTAAATGTTTTAATTTATTTATGACAGAATGATGATGCAGTAGTTACCTTATTAGTGAAATATTAAAATAATTGATATTATAAATACCCAAATAAATATAATTTGAGACTTTTAATGAATGACATGAATTTTATTGGTCAGTATGACATGTTAGTATTGATTAAATGAATTTTTTTCTAATTAATAATGTTATTAAGACTTTAAAAAAAATCAATTCTTAAATAGTGTCAAAATTGACATAAAAGAGTTTTTAAAACAAAAATTATATTATTAATTTATATAATATTATTAAAAAAATAACACTTGGCTATAGGACATATATTATGATAGTTATATCATTAATGAACCACTCGGGGTTCGCTTTGTAGTTTATAGTATGTTTATTAACCATTTAATATAAAAAGAGAGACAAGGTAAATGTAAAACTATATAACTAAGAGTCAAATCTAAAAGATAAGGGTAAAATAGTCACCCAAAACGTGTCTAAAACCTTTTGGTTTAGTGGTTTTCTACCCATGCCACCATAGACTATAAATAATCTGGTTTTAAGCCATTATAAACTGAATATAAATTTATTATAAAATAATACTTTATGTTTTTCCTAAAGAGCCCCTCCTCCCCCTTCTAAAAGGGCACCGCTTCCGACCAATTCCTCACACCTCTCAAGCCTTTGGCTCCTCCAACCTCTACCCAATTAAACTCCCTACATCCTTATACTCCTCCTATAATCCTTAACATAGGAAGAAGGCACTTCAAGAGTCCTTTTTGGTTCAAACCAATGGTAGTTACCCAATTTAATGGTAACAATTTCTCTTAGCTTTTTTTCTTTTATTTTAATTATCCAACCCCTAAACTCTTCTTATTATTTTCTTTTGTAAAAACACCAGTATCCAAAATATAATAGGATATTTTTATGATTATTATTATAACTACACTTACACACACCTCAATCTAATAGGTGAATAATATAATGTTTATGTGGATGGAAACCAAACACCTCACGAAATGATGATTGTTAAATTATCTCCTACCACCTCTCATGGTTGCCATTACGATGGTACTATAATTAAATATGATATTTATTATATTTATTTTATATATAAGCTTCTGTATTTCCATTTTATAGCATAAAATTATTTGTTTCATGTTGTATATATATACACGATAATTTAATTTGAAGAAGTACGGACTACCGCCCCCTCAATGTGATATGACTCGTTCATACCATACACGGAACGTATAAAGGATGGTGTTAAAGAACTTAAGTAACAGGTAAAAGATATTATATTATACTGGAATAATAATATTTCTATGTATCATTTGGTTTTGATTCCTTTTAAATTGAAAAATGAAATGGAAGTAGCATTCGTGCGTACGTATGGACTACCGTCTCCACGAACGTGATGAGATTCATTCCCCATTGTATCCTTTCAAGTCTAATTCTCATTTTATTATTAAAAATAATGTTTATGGACTTGATATCATTCTGGATAATAATAAGATGCAACCTATCCATAACAAATACCGCTTATGTAACAATACATATAAAATAAAACGATAAGTTGACACCCAAAAAGATGATGATACTAAGATATTATTAACAAGAAATGTTTAAAAGATCATATATGATATCATATTAATGTAAATGATTGTTTTATAATTTAATAATAATTTTTTCACCATTATATAGGAGGTTAAACTACCCTTAACCAAGGAAAAGTACAAGGAAACTGTTTATTTCACAATCTCTTCATTATTTGTTGTTTTTTATACGTAATTATCTACTTGGACCTCTTTATCATCCACATCCATGTTTCTTAAAAATGTATTCCAAAACATTTTTACAGTTTACTAGACTATGGGTGAAATTCATTTATACCCATGTTTTACTTTTTATAAAATGGTTTGAAAGGAATCCTTCCATCAATTTCCAAACAAGGTCCTTTTTAACCTTTTTAACAAAATTAATCTAAGAATGTCTTTTTAACATATACAGCACGTGCGACTATTTTCCACCATTATAAAATCTCTGAATATTCCCTTACAATCTTATAAGAATATTTTAAATGTAATTGTTTTCTTTTATAATTATGTGACTTTTAAATGATTTCAAAAAAGGAGATATTTCTCTTAAATAGTTTTGATTTTATCTATGACAACATCCTTTGATGGATTTTAAGATTATTTGAAGTTGATTTATTATGATACAAAACTCCCATATTGTATTTAAGGTTTTGTGATATGTTTGACTGTGGATGTGTTATATTTATACCATTCACGGTTTATTGATTAAGTATTTAAAATTTATATGCTTGTGTTAATACGAATGTTTATGTTATGTTTAAACCTTATCACATGGGAACACATTTGACTTAGTAAGTGATGGGTGGAGCCCGGTATAGCACCTCGAAGCATCGTTAGGTCTCATGAGACAAACTAGTGTGTTGAAATAAGTCCTTGATAAAATCTTACTTGTAGTATAGGCACAAGGGCTTGACTATTTGGTTATGCTAGTTTGGCATTATGCATTCCATCATTATGAAAGTGGTTATTGATATTGAATGTGATTATTAGACTACTCGAATATCCATGTGAATAAGTAAATGGAATTAATTCATTTTATTTTTTCCATATTATTCTGAAATTCATGTTTAAAGGGCTTTTTTTAGTTATACATTGCCTTATATGTTTGTACTTATTTATGAAAGTTTCCACTGTATTGTTACCCTTACTGAGCTTCTGAGCTCACCCATTTCTATGTTTTATTTTTCCCAGGATTCCAAGAAGTGTATTGTTATTGATATGCAGGGTTAAGACAACAAATAATGGCATTCATGAAGGATTATTTATGTTGTTTTGTATGCTAAGAAGCGTAATGTAACATTCATGTATGTAATCGATTTTCCAAGACTGCAAAGCCGATTGGTCCTTTGGGACTCTATTCCTTGTAATCATGAAAATGTATTAAAATAATGCACCGACTCTGGGTAACTAGGGTCAGGGAATTACATTTAGTATCATAGGAAGTTTAGAAATAACATTAGAAGCTAAATTTAGATAAACTCTGATTAGAGCACATAGACCTAAGATAGACATTGAAGATTATTATAGAAGAATGTCCTAGAATTTTGGTATTATAGAGATTTTGTGAGTTTTATGAGAAATACATCCCTTTCTGGATACGAGCAGGTAGAGGAGGCTATGGCACAGATGTACCTAGGGGTAAAACCAAAAAAAACACTTTGAACTAGACTCTAATGGGAACTGGTGCACAACAACTTGCCATACTGTACTCTTGGTTACGACACTCCCGTGGAATATGCTTAGGACAATTCTAATTTTCTTTACAAATCATTATGAAGGGTTTATGAGTATATAATTCCTCAATTAAAAAATCTTTATGAGTATGGATTATATCTATAAACCATTCAATTTAAGTTAGGTATTTTACAAGTTTGGAATTATTCATTTCAATTCATAAATTGACCTAGTTTATGCTATTGTATATAAATGGTGCTTAATAGAAGGAATGTGAACTTGAGAAATACCTATGATCCAAAGAGTAAGAAGGTTCATATCATTCAGAGTATTAATCCGACATTTAGAAGGCAAATAGTCTCCCATGTATTCTCAACATATGAAGAAATAGTATCATGTGTTAACAAGATAAGTAAAGAATTCTATGTGTCCTATGGCTTTGAAGGGGAGAAAGATAAGAAAAGTATGGAAGAGAGAAAGATGGATAAAGGGATGAGGGAAATGGAAAATTTTCCCATATGTGATAACTATGGGAAGAAACACACTGAAACTTTCCATAAGGGAATGAGAATTTGTTATAAGTGTGGAGAAAATGGACACCATATACATGACTGAAAGGGTAAGAAAAAGGTTTCTAATGTTCAATTATTTATCTATAAAGAGTTGTGACACTACGCGAACCAATGTCCAAATTATCAGAGTATGCCCCAAATGATGCTATTGGATAATAATCAAGTTATGATACTACAATAGTTGAGCAGGAATGATCAGGGTTCTTATGTTGTTATTAGAGAATTATGTCATTTTACTATTGCATCAACAATGTATTGGTTATAATAATTATGGAGTATATAAGGATTCTATTGTAGTACTATTTCATTAAGGACTTGAGATTGTGTGGAAGCATGAAAAATGACTCAATATAATGTTATATTTTTGGAAAATATATCGTTGAGGGAAAGAAAAACCATAATATAGTTCTGATACCAAAGTATTTATTTTGGAATAATACATGATTGATTTGGATAAATTATATTGGATATTCTTGATTACCTTGAAATTGATTAATGATTTTTATATTCCATCATTGTCGGAGTTTACAAAATTATTGGATAGATGGAGTATATCCAGTATTCTATAATGAATAATGGATCATGAATGTAATCAATAAGGTTTTAGGGGAATTTAGGATGTTGTAGTGTTTTAAAAGAATACATGATAAAGGTGTTCATATGTTATTACGCGGAAAAAAGGATCTTCATTGTGCTAAACTTCCTTATAAATTTTGGAATGTGAGTTTGGATAGAAGTATTTTGGATAATTCTAGTTTGAGATTATTTTTGGATTTCCATAAAATAACAACCCCGAGGATGGGCGGTAACCCGTCGTGTCCGAAAAGGCCTTGAGACTTGAACGCGCAACTGGAGGGCGACAAAGGTGTATCACCTACCACTGGCCCACGTGATGTCCTGGAATGGATAATGTAGACTTTTTAAAAAAACATGTAGATGAATTATAAATTCATTTTTTTGAAACCCTATACGAATAGGATAAATAGAATATTATTTTTATGTTCTATTATCTTTTAGAGTGAAAGATGTGTCTGTGGTTGAAATTAGTTAAAGGATGCGACTCTATTTTTCATATATAAATTCTTCTTCATCTCTTATTCTATGAAGAAATTAATTCTTATAATATAGTGAAGGGATATTAAAACCAAAAATGCATTATCCTAATACCATATGTTTTGTTGAACGGATGGTATTTTACATCATCATAGATTGATGAATTCAAGGCCCTCAATTTTACACATGTTTGTGATTGATGACCTCGATCACTACCAATAAATATTTACATTATTCCTGCAATTATATGTCACTAATTTCCACCAATGATCTCCTAATCGAGATTATAATTTGCTGGTGACCCATTCATTTCCCTTTTCCCCTTATTAGGACGTAATTTTATTAACCTAATTTTTGATGTGGGTTTTCCCAAATGTATTTTCTATTTTCAGCCTTTTATTTAAAAATAAAATTCAAATTGAGAGGATGAAATTTATTGAATGATGAAAGAATGTAACACCACACAATTTCATAGTACGATATTTCTTCAATGTAAATCAATAACTTGGAATATACGCAACACTGAGTCCTAGCACACCATGAGCTACAAAACATGCCGTTCAAAAGCTGTTTTGAATAGTATTGTCATGACCCGTCCTCGGGGCCCATGCCGTGACTACCCCAAGCCCGCCTTCTATAGGCCTAGGGCTGGCGACTAGCACCAAGATGTAATTTCCGGTAAAAAGGGAAGGCATTGCCTTTGTAAAGTAAGCAAACACCATAGAGAAAGTAAGAAGTAGAAGTAAACACTAAGTAAAAACTGGTGCAACAGTAAGTGCGGAAAAGTAAGTGGGCCTATATACAATCCCAAACTAAAAGTAAAGTACAACTGAAAAGAAAAACAGCAACTGAAAAGTATAGTCGCAACATCAAGCTGTCCATTGGAAATGCCTCCTGAAGGGTGGGTACAGATGGCCTCCACTGCTCCTCGGGTCTAGACGACCGCTCCGAGTACGTCCCGCCCAGTGGTCCACCTCCAGGTATTGTCCTGCTCTGCATGCCTAAACCACGATCAGCGTTGTCCATCGTCTGCAACCAACACAACTTAGTGCAGGTATAGACCGTGTAGGGGTGAGTATATGCTACTCAGTAGGGACCCTGACACCCCTGAAGGTCTCCCAGAATCCCCAAAGGTAAAACCACAATGGAAAGATTCAATCACGAAGTAACATCTGACACTTCTTAGGTATATGACCATACATATACCTAAGTCGTCAATTCTCATTCAGCTCCAACATCCGATCCCAAGTACAACCCAGTCCACACTGGAAAGAAAAACGTAAATCCACACAGGATAGCACAACACAATCCAAAAAGGAAAGAAAACAAGATTCAGCTCACACATATATACTTCTTTGTATGACGAAAGATATGTTCAGATATTACCACAGATTCATCTAAGCCGTCGGACCCACAAAGGATCGATAGGTACTAACCCCTGCAATGACCCACAGAGGATATGACCCACACAGGATTGATAGGTAACTAACCCCCGCAATGACCCACAAAGGATCTAACCCACAAAGGATCGAAAGTTAACTAACACCCGAAAAGACCCACACAGGATCGGATCCACACAGGATCTGTAGGCGCTGGCCCACACAGGACCGCTCAGCGCAGACCCACATAGGATCAGACCCACATAGGATCGGTAGCACTGATCCATAAAGGATCGCTGAGTGTTGTAGTCATCGTCAAATCCACTGAGGATCTTTGCACAATCGTCATCGAATCCACCGAGGATCTCTGCACAGTCGTCGTCGTCATCATCGTCGTCGCAGTCGTAGTCAGCACTAGGGTTCCCGCACACTGCAAGCTCGTTCGGGAGGGTCCGCTCCACGAGCCGAGAGGCTGATACATCAACTGACACATAGTCCAGAGTTGATGTATCCAAAAGTTCCGTATCATCAATAGGAACTCAATGTCGCAGACGGCGCGTCAATCTGACGCTCGGTCTGAGAGTTACTGGTTATTTCGTTCCAGGGGCCCGATTGGTTTTTAAGGCAAAACCAACCTAACCGTACGCCACCTGCATCCAAACCTCAGGCAGAGTAAGAAAAATGATCCGTCTCACTTAGAGGAATCCAACAATGTTGATGACACATCAATCAGATGACCAGAGCCCAAGTTATGAGCATTTCCGCTCTGAGGGCCCGATTGGTTTCGTGTACGAACCAACCCGCCCGAACTGAATGTATTCTGAAACCTTGAGTGTGATATACCAAAATGACCGTCTAGATCCAAGGATCGTATCGCCGCTGACGGCTCGTCGTTCGAAGGCCTGTATCTCATGTTATGAGCAAAGGACCGAAAAGGTCCGAAAACGGGGGGTCTGGGCCCGGACCGACCCGGGTCCGGGTCCGACCTGGCTGGGCGCGACCCGGCCCGGCCGGCGCAGCGCGGCCTGGCCTTGGCGGCCCGGCCCATACGGGGTGGCTCGACGCTTGCCGAGCAGCTGCGCCAAAGGAGCCGCGGCCCCCCCACGCGGGGGCTGCTCCGAGTCACCGGATGCGGCGCAAGGCCGCGTCCCTTCCCCGCGGTCTTGCGGGGCCACGTGACCAGCGCTCGCTGCCGCGGCTGAAGCCGCGGCGTGTCTTCACGGTGGCGCGCCGGGCGCCGCCTCTTCCTAGCAGGCGGCCGCTGCAGGCCGTCACCTCCGGCAACCGGCGCCGCCGTTCCGGCAAGGCGCGTCAGAGGGAACTTCCGCGGACCACCGGACGAGCTCTGGTGGTCTGTTTTGCCTGCAGTTTGCGCCTACAGCTCTCCCAGGATCCGAAAATTGCTGCAAAGGACTCCAATAGCCATTTTGATCCCATTTAGTAAATGCAGTTAATCGATGCATCAACGAAAAATTGCAGAGGGATTTCGGGCCGTGTTTGTTTGGCTCGCACCCTCCGCGTTAGGTGATATCAATTGGGAAATAATAATCATCACATGAAAACATACCAAGCCACAATTTTAATAAATTAAAATTGAACCTAGTTCCCAAAAGAAAAACTCCCATAAATAAAAATTCTCGTCCCGCATATAAAAACATACGTGGATCAACTTGATGATTAGTTAATTCGGGTTCTTTGTTTTAGAAGGAAACAACCATGGGAATAAATATTATTCTAAAACAAAACACCTACCTCGTCGCAGTCATTGAATGAGAGTTCTTCGCGAAATTGATTGTCGCGGAAGCAGAGGATTGTCGCATCGCGAAAGGGTGTCGCGTCATCGCGGTATACGACATCACATCGATGATCTCCGAGGGTTAAAGAAAACACACAAATTTAATTTCATGAATTAAATCCATGTTAAGGATAAAATTCACAAAGGAAAATTTAAAAGTTCTGTAATCCCCTACATCAATCGGTGTTGATCGAAGATTGTTGCGAGGAAGGATCGTCGTAGAAGAACGTCGGGGGAGGAGAATCGTTGGCGTCGCGGTACACGGCGTCGCGTCGTCGATCTCCGAGGGTTCGGCGTTCTTCGTCGCCTTTCGTCGAAGGTCGGCGTTCTTCGCGTTCTTCACGTTCATTGCGTTCTTCACGATGGAGGATGAAGATACAGTTTCTCCAAATCCTCTCAACAATCCACACCCAAGAAAACGTATGTTGGTCTTATTTTATTACTTGCCAACAATTTGAAAAAGAAGTTAAGAAACGAACCATTAATTTAGTGAATTAATGGAAACGACTTAAATATCCAATTAATAGGGGCGTTATGAATTTAGAAAATGCACCAGTTGAATTTCACTAAAGGGGAGTTTTCACGGGTGCGTTACTTAGAGGAAAAGAAATGGTGGGGCTCGTGCGGGCCCCACCTCACAAATATCCTACCAAGTGGGTAGGATATTTTGGGTTACACCCTATCCGCTTCGACTCAGCTTGAGTGGCTATAAGTGGATTTTTAGTGGCCTTAAGTGAAATAAAAATAACGTTGTCGCACAACTTTATTTTATTTCTTTACATAACCCCAAAAATTAAAAATCACACCTGAGCAAACACAACACCGGAAAAGGCGTTTCTAAGCAAATATCGGCGCAGCAATTCCATCGGTGCCCCCATAAGTCAATTCCGAGCACCGTTTCAAAAGTTAGAAGAACCCGCTCATTCGTTCACTGAACGTACCCGATCCAGACTTCATAAAATGATTCCGGGCACACCGGGCCTTGGAATCACGTGCCTTCAAGAAACTGCGTTCTTGTAAAATTCCAAAGAAGATTAAGAAAAAAAATTCCATTAAATTTTCGGGTCTTTATAAGTATTATCTGAATATTGAACATTATATCATCCTTATAATTTTAGAATCCATATTATGAGTTTCTTAGACATAATGTAAGAACAAAAATTTTTTTCAGATACAAGAAGTATTTTTCAAAAAATGAAATTTTACTGCCTTTTAATGCTGAAGCCTTTTTAAATCAAATATTTGAAACTATCATATATTAATTTTGACAAAATAAAATTATTCTTTAGAATCGGGACATGAGAATTTAGATTCAATAAAGGTTTGGTGTTTTTCTAAGGACTTTCATATTTGGGAGAATAGTGAAAAATACTATATTTTAACTAAAAACAACTTTTTAAATCAAAATAATTTATATTGTAAAATTATACATTTTAATGGTCCGAAAGTATAAATAGATTATATTTTTAAAATTTAATCCAATGATGGTAATTGTAGGTAATTTCACTTTGAAATTGTACATAAACAAGTGTCAAACTTTTGGTAGTTATTATTTTACAAATATAGGCCTTTTGGTTTTGACAGCGGGAATTAATATTAAATTAATAAATGAAGCTTCAATGTTATGAATTTGGAAAAAATATACTTCATTATTGAATTCAGAATATCAAAATTATCTTAGGGTAATGTTTTGTTATTTTTCTGAACATATTTAACTTTTGATGAATAGTGACAAACACTGAGTAAGAGTTTAAACCCGAATTTATATTTAAATAATTATTTATTTAAATTAAATTTATTTTATGTAAAAATAAAATCATAATACCTATATAAGTTTAATGAAACATATTGGAGTCATTTTGTAATAATTTTAGATATATTAAAATTTTATTGAACTTTTCACCGTCTTTTACCAACCTCCTAGGAGAATTTATAAATTCACATAAAACATAATTTTACGGCTTTTATGAGTAGAATTTTGAAAATCTGAGAGACACGGTTAATATCAAGGAGTAAAATGTGGTTCAATAAGATAAAAATAATTTTTGGTGAATATTAACTTTATACTTTTATTTACCTCGTTAAAAAGTAAATACGGTAATTAAGGGTAAAAATGATATTATTATTACTCCAAAACATGTCCTAATTCTATTGGATAAGTATAATTCGACCAAAAACAACCTTTGGAATAAAATATGAACCTCATTGTTACACATGGATTAGATTGGAAGATTTATTATTATTTAATTCAACGAAGAGTTAAAAGAGTTAAAATCAATGATTAATAACTAAAACATTTTTAATATAAGGATCTACATAAGGTAAATTCTATTATAAATATTTATTAGAAAGATAAAAATATTTTCTACTTAATGGTATTTTATTTATAATTTTTAGATGTTATATATTTTAATTTATTTATTACACAATGATGATGTAGTAATTACCTTATTAGTGAAATGTTAAAATAATTGAAATTATAAATATTCAAATAAATATCATTTGAGGGTTTTAATGAATTCCACGAATTTTATTGGTCAATATGACACATTTGGACTGATTAAATTAATTTGGTATGAATTAATAATGTTATTAAATCTTTAACAAAAAAAAAATTAAATAGTGTCAAAATTGACATAAATGAGTTTTTTAAAAAATATTATATTATTAATTGATATAATATTTCTAAAAATATATGGTTTGGAAAAATGACTTATATGATGATAGGTATGTCATTTATGAACCACTTCGGGTTCGCATGGTAGTTTATACTAATTTTATTAACCATATAATATAAAAATACAATGAGACATGGTAAATGTCAAACTATTTAACTAAGAGTTAAATCTAAAAGATAAGGGTAAAATAGCGACCCAAACTAGTATAAAACATATTGGTTGAGTGTTTTTCGACCCATCCCCACCATATAATTTAAATAATCCATTTTGGAGCCATTATAAACTGAATATTAATTTATTATAAAATAATACTTTAAATTTTTCCTAAAGAACCCCTCCTATACCTTATAAAAGGACACCACTTATAACCAATTCCTCACACCTCTCAAGGCTTTTGGATCATCCAACCTCTACCCCATTAAGCTCCCCACATCCCTATCCTACTACTATAATACTTAGCATAGGTATTGTTTGTAACACCCCAAGCTTCCACGGTACGCTTCCCATTGAATAATACAGTAGCGTGTGTTGTACGCAACTTCTAGTTCTAACACACACACCACAACCAATCAAACTAGCTGTTATGAATAGTAATACACAATTTTTAAAATTTTATAAATTTTATCTCTCAAAATTGAATTCATTTTTGGATTCGTAATATCAAAATTATCCTAGGGTAAAATTTTGGAACTTTTCAGATAACATTTATATTTTGATGAATAGTGAAAATTGCTAAATTTTAATTAAAAACAACTTTTTTAATAGAAATAATTAATAGTTATAAATTATTAATTTGAGTTGTTTTAAAGTATATATAGAATATATTTTTACAATTTAATACAATTTTGTTCATTGGACATAATTTCAAAATTAAACCCGACATGAACAAGTGTTAATCATTTGATATTTATTATCTCTTAAAACCACGCATTTTGTTTTAACAACCTGAATTAATTTTAAATAAATTTCTGCTACTTCTTTGTTTTGAATTTGGAAAAATGGATTCAATATTTGGAATTATTATGTCCTAATTGTGTGAATAGGAAACTTTTATTTTTAGACATTTGGAATAATTACTTCGGAAAATATTTTATTTACCATGGTTAAATGGTAAATCCGGTAAATAAAGGTAAAAAAAATAATATTATAATAACAATAAATTACCCTAAAACGTGTCCTAACCTTATTGTTTGATACAGGTCCGACCATGAGCATCTTTGGGTCGATTTTGGGACCCCATGGAACCAGTTGAATGTGATAATGACACTTTATATTAAATAAGTTAAAATAAATACAAAAATTACATAAGCATATATATTTTTGCAAAACAATTTGTACATTGGGTTATATGTGTTGGATTATTGACTATAAATATTCATTATAAAGATAAAAATATTTCATAACTAATGGTATTTTATTTTTAATTTTTAGACATTTAATAATTAATATTATTTATGACACAATAATTATGAAGTATTTTCCTTATTAATGAATGAATCAAATAATTGGTATTATAAATGTTAAAATTAATAAACTTTGAACGTTTTGACGACATAAATGAATTTTATTTCTTAATATGAAATTATACTATTTCTTAAATGAATTTTTTTCTAATTAATGAAGTTGTTAAGACTTTAACAAAAATCAATTATTGAATAGTGTCAGAATTCACATAAAAGTGTTTTTAAAACAAATATTATATTATTAATTGATATTAAATTCATAGAAATCTATGGTTCGGCCAAGTGACTTATATAATGATACGTGTATCATTAATGGACCACTTGGGGGTCTCTTGGATGTATATAGTATGTTTATTAACTATATAATTTAAAAATATAATGTGACATGGTAAATGTTAAACTAATTAACTAAGATTTAAAACTATAATATAAGATTAATATAGTGACCCAAACCTGTCTAAAACCTATTGGTTGAGTGGTTGTGACCCCTCCCCACCTTAACCTCTAAATAATCTACTTTGGAGCCATTAGAAACCGAATATGAATTTATTATAAAATAATATTTCTAGATTTTCCTAAGGTGCCCCTCCTCCCCCTTATAAAAGGACACCACTTCTAACCAATTGTTCACACTATCAAAGCCTTTTGTTTTGGAAAAATAATGCCCAAATACTACCTCCACTTCCCTCAATTCAACCTATAGGCCTTAGTTTGATCAAAAAGCCACCCTATTGAGCCCTTTTGATCAAATCAAATTGAAGAACCCAAAGAAGATGTAATGTTTTCACCACCGTTTTTCAAGTTCATTTCTTCTTCAAATTCCTCTTTATTTGTTATTCCCATTATAAAATAATAACTCTAGTATCTCCTATATAATGTGATATTATTATAAATATGGAACAACCATATTCAGTATTCTATCCATCCTTTGAATGAAATGTCACCATAGATGCATACGTACGGCTTACTGTCTCCACGTCGTGGTGTAATTGTTATTCAATATATTATTATCTGGATGGGTATAATAATGATGTGTAATTCATGTAAATAATAATTATAACATGATAATGATTCTTTATATATGATAAAACATCTAATTATATATTATTTTAATATCAAAATAATGATATTGTTGCTCGTGCGTACGTACGGACTACCGTCTTCACGAACGCGATGAGATTCATTCCCCATCGTATCCATTCAAGACTAATTATTAATTGATGATTAAAAGTAATGTTTATGAACTTTATATCATTCTAGATGTTGATAAGGTACAACCTATCCATAACAAACATGACTTATGTAACAAAACATACAAAAGAAAACGAGTACGTTAACACCCGAAACGACGATAATACTAAAGTATTATTAACAAAGCATTATTAGAGGATAATATATGATATAATATTTATGTATATGGTTCTTGTATAATTTAATAACAATGATTTAACTGTTATACAGAAGGTTAAAATATCATCTACTAAGGAAAAGTACAAGGTAATGGTTATTTTTCAATCTCTTCATTATCCAAGGTTGTTTATACATAATTATCTAATAGGACCCCTTTATCATCCACATTCATGTTTCTTAAAAATGAAATTCAAAACATTCTTTATATTTTACAGAATATGGTTTAATGTCATTTATACCCTTTTTTGACTTTTTATAAGAGGTTTATAAAGTAATCTTTCCGTTGTTTTCCAAACAAGGTCCTTTTTAACCTTTTCGACAGAGTTAAGGTAAGAATGTTTTTTTAACTTATACGGCGGGTGTGGCTATTTTCTGCCGTTATAAAATCATCGAAGCTTCCCTTAGAATCTTCTAAGAATATTTTCAAAGTAAAAGTTTTATTTTATAATTATGTGACTTTTAAATGATTTAAAAAAAGATATATTTTTCTCGAATAGTTTTGATTTCATCTATGTCAATATCCTTTGATGGATTTTAAGATTATTTGATGTTTATTTATTATGATACAAAACATCCATATTGTATTGAAGGTTATGTGATATGTTTTACTATGGATGTTATATTTTTATACAATTCATGGTTTATGGAGAATGTATTGACATTTCGTATGCTAATTTTAATACGACTGATTATGTTATGTTTAAACATGTTCATATGTGGAATGCATTGGAATTAAATGTGACGGGTGGAGCCCGATATATCTCCTCGATGCATCTGTAGGTCTCATGAGACAAACTAGGGTCTTGGCCCAAGGCCTTGACAAAATCTTATTTGTAGTCTTGGCACGAGGCCTTGGATATGTGGTTATGATAGTTTGGAATTATGCATGCCATCATTATGAAAGTGGTTATTGATATTGCATGTGATTATTTGACTAGTAGATTATCCATGTGAATAAGTAAATGGAATTATTTCATTTGATCTTTTCCATATTATGCTGAACTTTATGTTGAAAAGGCTTTTTTTAGTTATACATTGCCTTAAATGTTTATGCTTATTTATAAAAGTTTCTCCTGTATTCTTATCCTTACTAGGAATTTGAGATCTACCCTTTCTATGTTTTATTTTTCCCAGGGTGTGAAGAAGTATTTTTTGACTGACCTGCAGGGATATTATACGGGGTTATGAGTGTGGAGACAAGATGTTTTTGTAGTTTTCAATTTATGATTTAATGTAAACATTATGAATGTATCTAGTGTTTCCAAGACTTCTAAACTAATCGGTCTTTCAAGACTTGATATTTCTTGTGATCATGCCAGTGTTATATAATAATGCACCGACTCTATGGAACTGGGGTTGGGGCATTACAATTGGTATTAGAGGAAGTTTTCTACAAACTATGGAAGCTAGATTTAGATAAACTCTGATTATATCACATAGACCTAAGATTGACTTTGAGGATTAGTATAGAAGAACTTCCTAGAATTTTGGTATTGTAGAGATTTTGTAAGTTTTCTGAGAAATAAATCCCTGTCTGGATACAAGTAGGTAAAGGCAGCTCTGGCACAGATGTACCTAGAGGTAAAACTCGAAAACACCGCTTTGATCTAGACTCGAACGGGAACTGGTTCACGACAATGGTCCTTGGAGAACTCTTGGTTACGACACTCCCAGGGGATATACCTAGGATAACATTCATTTTCTTTACAAATCATTGTGAAGGGTTTATGAGTATATAATTCCTCAATGAAAACATTTTTATGATTATGGATTATATCCATAAATAGTTCAATTTTTGTTAAGTGTTTTACATGTATGTAATTATGTATTTTGATTCATAAACTGATCTAGTTTATGCCATTGTTTAGAAATGGCACCTAGTCGAAGAAATGGAAATGGTATCAATGCACACACTCTTTATAGGGATTTCCCTCCTGCTCAAGATAATTATAGTGGAGCTGGTGATGAAACTGGTGCTGATCATCTAATCACCAAACTGGGACAACTCACATAGGTTATGAATAACAACCTTACCCGTATGGAGCACCCTGATCCGCAGCATGCAGGAACAATGTTATATCGCATCATGAGTCAACAACCACCAATGATCAATGGGAGTACAAATCCCTTAGTAGCTGATCAATGGATAAATTCTCTAGAGAAAATATTTCAGGCTTTGGGGAGTAGAGAAAGGGAAAAAGTTGTCATGGAAGTTTATCGCCTCACTGGAGATGCTGAGCAATGGTGGTCATTGATTCAAAAAATGAAGGAAGACGATGAAGTATGAAATATAAAATGGAGGGAGTTCAAAGATCTTTTCTTAGAAAAATACTTACCTCGCGACCATCGAGCAGATATGGAAAGGCAATTTCGGAGTCTGAGATAAAAGGAGGATGAGAATTTCGCAAAGTATGAGGATAACATTACAAGGTTAGCAAGGTATGTTGTATATTATATACATAACACATGAAGTAAGATTTATCAATTCGTTGATGGGTTAAAACCATTTCACTATTGATCATTAGTATCACAATCCTTCTCGTCGTACGAAGACATTGTCTCATGTGCTATCAAGACAGAATATGAATTATCTAAGTCTTGTGACGTTAAATCAAAGCAAGAGATAAAGAGATCTACTGATCAATCTAGGAATGGAAATAAGAGGAATAATGGAAAAGATGACTATCTATCCTGCAATAAATGTGGGAAGAAACACCCCAGTACTTGTTTAAAAGGAATGGGAGTCTGTTACATGTGTGGTGAATAAGGCCACCAAGCTCGTGATTACAAGGGGAAGAAGGAAGCTACTGATTTCCAGTGCTACAATATGCAGGGAGATGGTACCATATGCAAATAAATTTCCTATGCCTCATGTGAACATACCTCAGAAAAGGCCAAGGGATCAAGGAAAAGCTTATGTTATCACTACTGCTGAGGTAGAAGCTTCGAAAGATGTGGTGGCAGGTAATTTAATGGTTTCCTCAAGTTTAGCAAATGCATTATTTGATTCTAGATCATCACATTGTTTCATATCTTCATAGTTTTATAAGGAAATTAGATATTTCCTATTTTATTTAACAAGGGAGTTGTTAGTTAAAACTCTTAAGGGAAGTATCACTGCAACAATGTTTTGTGAATCAGTCCCCATGAGAGCACATAAATGTTCTTTATCTGCTGATCTCATCATCATACCTATGATTGAGTTTGATATAATCCTTGGTATGGATTGACTTTCGGACCATGATGCGAAGATTTATTGTAAGAAGACGGATGATACGATTTTTGATGATGATGATAAGGAATACCTTATCTTTAGAGCATAATTATCACCACCTAATTCTTATCTAGATACAGCCCCTGTACGTCAACTAAATTCAATTATTGGGGAGGAAGATAATTAAATTATTGTGGGTGAGGAAAGGAATGTTCAAATAGAGGAGGTACCTATTGTGAATGAATATGTAGATGTGTTTCTGGAAGATTTACCTGGACATCCTCCAAAATGAAAAGTTGATTTTTCCATTGATTTAATTCCTGGAACAAGGCCTATATCGAAGAACACTTATACAATGGCCACTGAGGAATTATTTGAACTAAAGAAACAACTAGAGGAATTGAGTAATAATGTATTTCTTCACCCTAGTGTTTCTCCGTGGGGATCCCACGTTCTTTTTGTTAAAAAAAGATGGATCTATGAGGTTATGTATCGACTAGAGGGAGAACAATGCTCTAACAATAAAGAACAAGTATCCCCTACCACACATTGATGATTTATTTGACCAACTGCATGGATCTCAATAATTTTCAAATATTGACCGTCAATCTGGATACCATTAGTTGTGTGTGAATAAGGAAGAAATTCTGAAGACCTCATTTTGAACATGGGACGGGCATTACGACCTTATGGTAATGCCTTTTGGGCTGACTAATGCACCCTCTGTATTCAGGGATCTAATGAATGGAGTTTTCAAGGAATATCTCGATTATTTTGTAGTGGTATTTATGGATTATATCTTGGTATATTCAAAAATCTACAAAGATCATGAAAATCATTTGCGCATTATCTTGAAGACTCTGAGAAGACATGAATTATATGGGAAGTTTAGCATGTGTGAATTCTTACTTCAGGAGATTCCTTTCCATGGTCATATTGTCTCTAAAGATGAAATCTCTGTTGACTCTTCTAATACCAAGGCAATCCAATAATGTCCAGCACCTATGGGTATAATTGAGGTACGCAGTTTTATTGGTTTAGCAGGCTATTATCGATGTTTCGTCCAGATTTTGCCCGATTGGCTAACCCATTAACAAAGCTCATAATAAGGGGGTTAAATTTGTTTGGACAAAAGATTGTGAAGAATGTTTTGAAGAACAGAAGAGAAGATTAGTCAATGCTCCTATATTTAATCTACCATCAGGGAATGATGGGTTCGTTATTTATAGTGATGCATCAAAGAAAGGACTTGGTTGTGTCCTTATTCCGAATGATAGGATGATTGCCTATGCATCACGACAATTGAAAATTCATGAGCAAAACTATCCTACTCATGATCTCAAGTTAGCAGCTCTGATCATTGATTTGATGATATAGAGACACTATCTCTATGGTGAAAAATAATAGATTTATTCTGATCACAAGTGTTTAAAGTATATTTTCTCACAAAAAGAACTCAACATGTGGAAAGGGAGATGGCTTGAACTACTCAAGGATTTTGATTTCACGATACACTACCACTCGGGGAAGGAAAATAAGGTGGCAAATGCTTTGAGCAGAAAAGATCATAGAGTTTTGAACATGATGAGAAATGAAAGGGATCCTATTTTAATGGATCTAGTGAAGATGGATATGGGAATTACAATGAAAGGTGAAACATAAATACTTTTTCTAATGGTTTCCAAACCATCATTACTAGAAAGGATAAAATCTCACAGACCGGTGATGAAGAGTTTCAAAAAAAGATTAAGTTTTGAATGATAGGTGATTGAATGACTTTGGGTATGAAGATGGTATTTTGATATTTGGGAAGAGACTTTTTGTTCCCAATATACCGGATCTAAAAAGTAAAATTTTGGACGATTCTCATAGTTCTAATTTCTCTATAAACCCCGGGAGCACAAAAATGTATAGAGACTTGAAAGAACATTTTTGGTGGGACAACATGAAGAGGGAGATTGCTGATTTTGTTTCAAGAAGTATGGTTTTTCAACAAGTGAAAGATGGAAGGCAACAGCCTAGAGGAGTCATGCAACCTCTTCCCATACCGGAGTGGAAATGGGAAAATATTATGATGGAATTTGTCATGGGAATACCAAATACTCCTAGAAAGAATGATGCAATATTTGTTGTTGTTGATCATCTTACCAAGTCAGAACATTTTCTTTCCATAAGGGAAGATTTACCACATGAACATCTAGTAAGGCTATATATTAATGAAGTGGTGAGACTTCATGGAGTACCCCTATATATTGTTTCTGATCATGATCCCCATTTTACATCAAGATTCTGGAAGAGTCTTCAGAAATCCCTGGATACTGAACTTCATTTGAGCACTACATACCACCCTCAAACAGATTGGCAATCGGAACGGACTATTCAAACCATAGAAGACATGTTGAGATCTTGATCCGTTGAATTTCAGGGTATGTGGGATCAATATTTATCTCTAGTTGAATTTTCCTATAACAATAGATTTCATTCGAGTATTCAGATGGCACCATATGAAGTGTTATATGGAAAGAGATGTCGCACACCAACTTATTGGGATGACGTTGGTGAAAGAAAACTTGTAGGCCCAGATCTAGTGGAGGAAACAATAGAAATGGTAAAGTTTATCCAAAACCACATCAAACCAGCTCAAAGTAGGCAGAAGAGCTATGCCGATAACCGAAGGAAGGATTTGGAATTTCAGGTAGGAGATCATGTTTTCTTGAAGGTATCTCTATGGAAGGTAGTTATACATTTCAGTAAGAAGGGTAAATTGAGTCCTAGGTACGTCGGACCTTTCGAAATTATAGAATGAATTGGGGATGTAGCTTACCATTTGGCAATGCCGGCAAGAATCTCCCAAGTGCAGGATGTGTTCCATGTATCACTGTTGAGGAAATACGTGTCTGACCCAACGCATGTACTGGCCTATGAGGAATTAGAACTGGTACCTAATCATTCTTATTGCGAAGATCCCGTTAGGATTCTTAATATGAGAGAACATGTAATGAGAAACCAGACATCTCGTCTGGTAAATGTTTTGTGGAAAAACCATAATATGGAAGAGGCAACATGGGAACCCGAGGAACATATGATGAAGATCCACCCGTGTATTTTAATGTGGTAGTATTCTAGAAGTTTCTATTATGAAATTATTTTAAATAGGGGAGAATGTAACACCCCAAGCTTCCACGGTACGCTTCCCTTTGAATAATACAGTAGCGTTTTTTGTACGCAACTTCGAGTTCTAACACACACACAACAACCAATCAAACTAGCTGTTATGAATAGTAATACCCACTTCGTGAAATTTTATAAATTTTATCTCTCAAAATTGACTTCATTTTTGGATTTGGAATATCAAAATTAGCCTAGGAATAAATTTTGGAACTTTTCGGATAACATTTATATTTTGATGAATAGTGAAAATTACAAAATTTTAATTAAAAACAACTTTTTTTAATTGAAATAATTAATTGCGATAAAATATGAATTTGAGTGGTTTTAAAGTATATTTAGAATATATTTTTACCATTTAATACAATTTTGGTCATTGGACATAATTTCACAATTAAACTAGGCATGAACAAGTGTCAATATTTTGATATTTATTATCACTTAAAAACACACTTTTTGTTTTAACAATTGGAAGTAATTTTAAATTAATTTCTGCCACTTATGTGTTTTGAATTTGGAAAAATGGATTCCATATTTGGAATCTGGATGTCTTCATTGTGTAAATAGGTAACTTTTATTTTTAGACATTTTGAATAATTAATTCGGTAAATATTTTATTTACTATGGTTAAAGGGTAAATCCCGTAAATAATGGTAAAAAATAATATTATAATAATAATAAATTACCCTAAAATGTGTAATAACCTTATTGGTTGATACATGTATGACAATGGGAATATTTGGGTTGATTTGGGGACCCCATGGAGACAGTTGTAAGTGATAATGACACGTTATATTAATTAAGTTAAAATAAATACAAAAATGACATAGGCATATATCTTTTAGAAAAACAATTTTTACATATGGTTATTTATGTTGGATTTTTGACTATAAATATTAATTATAAATCTAAAAAAATTCATACATAATTGTACTTTATTTATAATTTTTAGACATTTAATAAACAAAATTATTTATGACACAATAATGATGCAATATTTTCCTTATTAATGAAAGTATCAAATAATTGGTATTATAAATGTTAAAATTAATATAATTTGGAAATTTTTATGACATACAAGAATTTTATTGCTTAATATGACATTATAGGATTGATTAAATGAATTTGGTTCGAATTAATGAAGTTGTTAAGACTTTAACAAAAATCAATTATTGAATAGTGTCAAAATTAATATAAAAGAGTTTTTGAAACAAATATTATATTATTAATTGATATTAAATTCCTAAAAATCTAAGGTTCGGCCCAGAGACTTATATCATGAGAGTTGTATCATTAATAGAACTCTTGGGGGTAGCTTGGATGTATATAGTAATTTTATTATCTATATAATATAAAAATACAAAGTGACATGGTAAATGTTAAACTAATTAACTAAGATTTAAAACTAAATGATAAGGTTAATATAGTTACCCATACCTTTCTAAAACCTATTGGTTGAGTGGGTTTCGACCCATACTCATCTTAAACTCTAAATAATCTACTTTGTAACCATTATAAATCAATTATGAATTAATTATAAAATAATATTTCCATATTTTCCTAAGGGGCCCCTCCTCCCCCTTATAAAAGGACACCACTTCTATCCAATTATTCACACTTTAAATGCCTTTTTGTTCGGTCAAACCTTGCCCAAACACTCTCTTAACTTCCATCAATTTATCCTAGAGTCCTTAGATTGATCATAAAGCCAACATAAGAAGACCTTTTGATCAAATCAAAAGATGAACCTGAAGAAGAGATGATGATTTCACCACCCTTTTCAAGTTCATTTCCTCTTCAACTTCTTCTTTATTTGTTTTTCTCATTCTAAAACAATAACTACATTAACTACTATATAATTTGATATTATTATAAATATTTTACCACCATATTCAGTATTCTATCCATCCTTTGAATGACATGTCACCATACGTGCGTACGTACAGCTTACCGTCTCCACGTCGTGGTGTAATTCTTATTCAATATATTATTATTTGGATGGGTATAACAATGATGTGTAATTCATGTAAATAATAAATATAATATGATAATGATTCTGTATATATGATATACCATCCAATTATATATTATTTTATTATCAAAAGAATGATATTGTCGCTCGTGCGTACGTACGGACTACCGTCTCCACGAACGTGATGAGATTCATTCCCCATTGTATCCATTCAAGACTAATTCTCATTTAATGATTAAAAGTAATGTTTTAGAACATTATATCACTATGGATATTAATAAGTTACAACCAAACCATAACAAACATGACTTATGTAACAAAACATACAAAAGAAAACGAGTAAGTTAACACCCGAAACGACGATAATACTAAAGTATTATTAACACAACATTATTAGAATATCATATATGATATCTTAATAATGTATATGGTTCTTGAATAATTTAATAACAATGTTTTAACTATTATACAGGAGGTTAACATACCATCGGCTAAGGAAAAGTTCAAGGTAAGGGTTATTTCACAATCTCTTCATTATCTGAGGTTGTCTATATGTAATTATCTACTGGGACCCCTTTATCATCCACATCCATGTTTCGTAAAAATGTTTTTCAAAACACTCTTGATATTTTACAGAATATGGGTTAAAGTCATTTTTACCCTTTTTTACTTTTTATAACAGTTTTATAAAGGAATATTTCCGTCATTTTCCTAAAAAGGTCATTTTTAACATTTTCGACAGAGTTAGGGTACGAATGTTTTTGTTAACATATACGGCGGGTACAACTATTTTCTGCCATTATAAAATCTTCAAAGCTTCCCATACAAGTTTCTAAGAATATTTTCAAAGTAAACTTTTTATTTTTTAATAATGTGACTTTTAAATGATTTCAATGACAAAGAGATATTTCTCTCAAATAGTTTTGATTTCATCTATGTCAACATCCATTGATGGATTTTAAGATTATATGAAGTTTATTTATTATAATAAAAAACATCCATATTGTATTGAAGGTTTTGTGATATGTTTGACTATGGATGTGTTATTTTTATACCATTAATGGTTTATGGAATAAGTATTGACATTTTGTATGCTAATTTTAATACGAATGTTTATGTTATGTTTAAACATGTTCATATGAGGAATGCATTGGACTTAAATGTGATGGGTGGAGACCGATATAACTCCTTGATTCATCGTTACATCTCATGAGACAAACTAGTGTCTTGGAACAAGACCTTGAAAAAAATCTTATTTGTAGTCTTGGCACGAGGCCTTGGCTTTTTGGTTATGATAGTCTGGAATTATGGATTCCATCATTATGAAAGTGGTTATTCATATTACATGTGATTATTTTACTAGTAGAATATCAATGTGAATAAGTAAATGGAATTATTTCATTTGATCATTGCCATATTATTCTGATGTTCATGTTTAAAAGGCTTTTGTTTTAGTTATACATTGCCTTTAATGTTTATGCTTATTTATAAAAGTTTCCGCTATATTGTTATCCTTAATGGGAATTTGAGCTCACCGCTTTCTTTGTTTTATTTTTTCCAGGATGTGAATAAGTATTTTATGAATGACCTACAAGGATAGTATAAGGGGTTATGAGTGTGGAGACAAGATGTTGTTGTAGTTTTCAATTTATGATGTAATGTAAACTTTATAAATGTATCTAGTGTTTCCAAGACTACTATACTAATCTGTATTTCGATACTTGATCATTCTTGTGATCATTCCAATGTTATGTAATAATGAACTGACTCTGGGAAACTGGGGTTAGGGCGTTACATAGGGAAATTCAAGAGTCTTTTTTGGTTCAAACCAAAGGGAGTTACCCAAATTAAAGGTAACGATTTCTCTTAGCTTTTTTTCTTTTATTTTACCTCTCCAACCCCAAAAATATTTTTATTCTTTCCATTTGTAACAAAAATAATATCCTAAATAAACTAGGATATTGTTATGAAATGTATTCGAAAAATACTTACACACACCTCCATCTAATGGGTGAAGATCATAATGTTTCTGTGGATGGAAACCAAACACCTCACGAAATGATGATTGTTCAATTATCTCCTACCACCTCTCATGGTGTCCATTATGATGGAACTATAATTAAATAGTATATTTATGATATTTATTTTATATATAAGTTTTTTTAATTCCATATTATAGCATACCATTATTCGTTTCATGTTGTATATATATACGATAATTTCATTTGAGGAAGTGCGGACTACCACCCCCTCAATGTGATATGACTCGTTCATACTGTACGTGGAACGTATAAAGGATGGTGTTAATGAACATAAATAACACATATAAGATATTATATTATACTGGAATAACAATATACCTATGTATATTTTGGTTCTGATTCCTTTTAAAATGAAAAATGAAATGGATGTAGCCTTCGTACGTACGTACAGACTACCGTCTCCACGAACACGATGAGATTCATTCCCCATCATGTCCATTCATGTATAATTATCATTTATGATTAAAAATAATTTTATTGACTTTATATCATTCTAGATATGAATAATATACAACTTATCAATTACAAACACGACTTATATAACAAAACATATAAAATAAAATGATAAGTTAACACCCCAAACGACGATAATACTAAGATATTATTAACAAGCAATGTTAAAATATCATATATGATATCATATTAATGTATATGATTCTTTTATAATTTAATAACAATTATTTCACCATTATACAGCAGGTTAAACTACCCTCAACCATGGAAAAGTAAAAGGTTAGAGTTTATTTCACAATCTCTTCATTATCCGAGGTTGTTTATACGTAGTTATCTACTGGGACCTTTTTATCATCAACATCCATGTTTCATAAAAATGTATTCCAAAACATTATGACTATTTACTAGACTATAGTTTAATGTAATTTATATCCTTTTATGAATTTTTATAAAATGATTTGAATGGAATCTTTCCGTCGTTTTCTAAACAAGGTCCTTTTTAACCTTTTCGACAAAATTAATGTAAGATTGTATTTTTAACTTATAGGGTAGGTGCGGCTATTTTTCGTCGTTATAAAATCACTGAAGCTTCCCTTACAATCTTATAAGAATATTTTCAATGTAAATGTTTTCTTTTATAATTATCAGACTTTTAAATGATTTTAAAAAAAGAGATATTTCTCCCAAATAGTTTTGATTTCATCTATATCAACATACAATGATGGATTTTAAGCTTATTTGAAGTTGATTAGTTATGATAGAAAATTTCCATATGGTATTGATGGTTTTGTGATATGTTTGATTGTGGATGTGTTATTTTTATACCATTCCTGGTTTATGGATAAAGTATTTACAAATCGAATTCTTGTTTTAATACGAATATTTATGTTATATTTAATCCTTTTCATATGGGAATGCATTGGACTTAGTAAGTGACGGGTGGAGCTTGCTATACCTCCTTGATGCATAAGTAGGTCTCATGAGACAAACTAGTGTCTTGGCACAAGGCCTTGACAAAGTCTTATTTTTAGTTTTTGCACAAGGCCTTGATTATGGGGTTATGATATTCTAGCATTAGGCATTCAATCATTATAAAAGTAGTTATTGATATTGCATGTGATTATTCAACTAGTAAAATATCAATGTGAATAAGTAAATGGAATTAATTAATTTTATTTTTTCCATATTATGCTGAAGTTCATGTTTAAAAGGATTTTTTAGTTATAAATTTCCTTTTATGTTTATGCCTATTTATGAATGTTTCCATTATATAGTTATCCTTACTGAGCATCTGAGCTCACCCCTTTCTATGTTTTATTTTTACTAGGATTCTATGAAGTGTATTGTGATTGACATGTAGGGTAAATCCAAGGGATAATGGCATTAGTGAAGGATTAGTTATGTTCTTTTTTATGTTAAGAATTTTAATGTAACATTCATGTATGTAATATATTTTCCAAGCCTGCTAAACCGATTAGTCCTTTAGGACTTGATTCATTGTAATCATACCAATGTATTAAAATAATGCACCAACTCTAGATAACTAGGGTTGTGGTGTTACATATTTAATGAATAAACATAAGATTTATCATAAATCTTGCTACACAAAACGTGATTGATGAGTGTGGTACTTTTTGTTGAGGTAAATCCTCAAGTGGAATGTTTATTTATGAAAAGATAAATAATGTGGATGAAAGGGAAAAAATTATTTAATTAAATTATATATGAGGAATGATTTGAATATCCTTTGTATTGAAATATGTTTCATTCCTTTTGAATCTTCTTATATGGATATATTATTTATAGTTATAATAAGTTAAATGCTTCACTTTTTGGAGGATGGATTCTATGAAATTAATGTGAGGTCTTTAATAAGGATAAGTAAACGACTAAGTGAAGGGGAGTTTGATGTGACTGATTTTTGTATACCTATGCATATATATAAATCAGCATAAAAAATGGGTTTTCACCAAATATCAAACATTTTGTGGGTAAAATTAATTATGTTGGTGATTATGATGATTTTCAGGTCTTTTCAATCCAATTTCACAAATCAGGAGAGGACACAACAAAAATAAAAATATATACGTCGTGTACTTCTTACACGCAAAATGTATTATTTCTACATCACATATTTGGAAGATTGTATAAAATCCCATGTTTCCGCTCAATGATTATACGCCATGATTTACCAATATACATGTTGTGTTGTCCCTTATAGAAGTGGTCGGTGGATAACGGTTGATATTAGATTCCATTTATAGCGGTGCTACATGCCGTCTAATTCAACCGACCAGGAGGAATAGCTGTCCATGTTAGTAGAGGCACAGTAGCTCACCAACCAAAGGAGAAACAAGGGCCAAACCGTGTTGACCATGGTACACATTGTGTTCTAAAATGTACACAATGTGTATTCCTAAAAACTGTAAAATGAGGATAGGCCCTCCAAGTTCATGACTGATTCATTACAAGAATGACCAAGGGGGAAATTTATGGAGACCCCTAAGGAGAGAAGATAAGAGAGGAGGTGCTTCCGTTCTTCCATCTAGATGACCTTCACTCTGAATCTTTTAAATGATTAATTTAGGTATCACCTGTAGTTTAGTTATTTGCTACTCCCTGAGTAGCTAAATTCCATATGTGTGGGGGTTGTAGTTATGGGTTATAATTTGTTAATTGTTATATTATACATGTTTTAATAATTATTATCTTATAATTCCTTTATAATTATAACAATATATCATTTGAAATCTTGTATCAGAATTAGAACATGATTTCTAAGGATCTTTTGAAGGATTAAAATTAAGAACATCAATGATAATTGGATTTTCTTATCAACTCAAAAGGCCTAAAATTAATAAGGTGGATATAAATAAAATTCTAGACCAAGGAATTAGTTTATATTAAGTTAAAAAACACTCTAGACCATAGGGGTTCATTAACATTCATAACCCAATGATATGAGTAATTATGGACATAATATCTTAATAAAAAAATTATTTAAAAACAATCTTAAAAATCTACATCTCCAAAACTAAAAAAAATGACTTAAACAAACAGACATTTATTGACAGATAATATAACTTTTTGTAAAAATGAGAAATTAAAACATATATTATGTTTTAATGATATTAATTTTAAGTACCAACACATGGTTTTTCCAAAAAACATATTTGTTGGTATTGATCTTTTAACATTGACATATCTTTTTTCAACAGTAAAATCTATTTCTTTATCAGTGAAATACCTAATTTTTTTTACCAACAATTTATTCAATAGTTAATAATACTCATTTCCAAGAAATATTTTATCATCAATAAAATCTGTTACAATAAATTATTCAATGACAATAACAAATTATGAGAAACCAATTTTTTTAAATAGAATATATTTTTTTACCAATGTTAATTTTAACATTATAATTATTATTTAAAAAAATCTAATATATATATATATACAGTGGATATATTTTCCAAATTATTTTATTTAATAAAACTTTTAATACATTTTATTAAAAAATTAAATCATTACGATTTTTTAAATTTAATAAAAATTATAAATAAAGACATAGTAATGGATAAAGAATAAATAAATTTGATTGAAATATAAGTAATTTATAATTCATATTCACATATCAGAAATTTTTAAATTATAACAAAAATATTTACTTTTATAATTTTTTATATTCGTTATATAACAATAAACTATGTAATTAAAAATGGGTATTTAAATATTGAATTTTTTATATAATACATTATTATATATTATATTTATTTAATATTATAAAATTAATAATTATTTTATGTACATATATTAATAATTTTTTTAAATAAATTATTAAATATAATTTGATAGTTTTATCTATTTACTTTATTTTTTATGATATTCCCTCTTGTACCTTCTTCTACACACACCTGATGCCGCCACTATAACCACACCCACCACCCTCGATCCCACATATGTCGCCCTCGCAGACCCCTCACAATTTATTTCCTCTGAATCACAGCTAACGTGAAATTCTCTAGAATGTATGCTTGATCCATGAGTTCATAAATATTCAGTGCAGGACTGTCCCTATTCATCTTTTTAGTTTCCCATGAAATAATCAATCCACCCCTGAAATCCCCCCTTCACACGCTTCTTTCCCCAATCATTAGGGTGGATGTTACCGCCCCACTATCTTGTTTGCTGTTCTATAAGGTTCCATGAATATCTTTACTATCTGATTTGTGTTTCCCTATATTTGATTTCCATAGACTAATATTTCTTGAATATTTGATTCATTTCATATCCTCTTCTTCATTTCTGTAATTATTTCTCTATAGCACCCCCACCCTATCTTCATGTCTTCTACTACAACATTGGTGATTTTTATTTCACATACTAGTTTATTCCATTGCACAAAAAATGTTGGTGAAAAAATGGAAAAATATGTATTCAGTGTTAGTTTATATTCTCTTATGGTTCAATGTATATAGTTTTACATTCAATTTTAATCAATTTTATACACAATTAAATTGTAATATGTTTATCCAAAAAAAATTATTGACTATAACCGATAGAAAATTGAATAATTTCTAGGAACTATCAAAACGAATACATTCATTGATAAGGTTTGGGTAAAGGTAATGAGAACATCTCAAGATTATTTAAGTGGTGCATATTTATTCCATGATATTTCTTTTGCAACATCAGAAAGGAATAAAATGATTGTGTGTCCATATCTAAGATGACCTAATTGACATTATTTTCATTGAGATGTTTTGAAATCACATATCATTACTGAAGAAAAGGACGCCAATTATCAAAAATTAATTTTGAATTTTCATGGGGAGTTGACATTAAATGGTTATGCTAGTTTTTTAGATTTGAAGATGATATTTCTTATGAAGATGATATGGTGGAAATGATGGTGGATGCCATTGAATTTGAGAAACTATACAACACCTCATATTTTCATTCCAATTTGGTGAATACATTTTTTGAATTTCTTGTATATGATGGGAATAAATTATACCCAGGATTTGAAGAATTTACTAAATTATCTTTTATTGTTGAAATGCATCATCTGAATTGTTTATATGGGATCACTAATGTTGAAATTGATACACTTATAAAAATGTTTAAGAGATAAATTCACAATGATTCAACATTATATGACTCATTTATGAAGGTTAAATGGATTATCATGAAATTTCGTCTTGATTATTATAAGTATGATGCATGGCCAAATGATTGTGGCTTTTTTCATAAGAAAAAAACATTCCATGATAATTTCCCAAATTGTGGTTCTTTGGGGGGTGGCAAACTACTGTTGATGGATTTATAATGAAATAAAAAATGGTAAAAAAAAGTACTAATGATGGTTTTGCGTCACATCCCCCTAATACACTGGAATAAATGGCTATTCATGTTATCTAAAATGACCCCTCTCATGACAAGGCACGAGCATGAGCAAGTTAAAGATGACATGTCAACGCACCTAGTAGAATCGTTTGATTGGAATGATATTAATGATAAGTATATCGAGTTTTCACGTCTTCAAAGAAATTTTAGGGTAATATTGGGATGTGGTGGGTTTAATACATTTGGAATGATTCCTAGTCAATATTGCATATAGACTATTGTCTTAGTGATTTATAATTTTTATCCATGGTTATTTATGAATCCATCATATTTTATTAATTCATTATTGATACCTAGCCCTTTGTAATAGAGAAATGATATTGATGTATTTGGGGAACCTTTAATTGATGAGTTGGTCATGTTATGGGGTTTCAGTGTTGAATCATTTGACACATCAAACAACTATTTGTTTGTATTAAACGGAAAATTAATGTGTACTATTAATTAATTTCACTCATATGGTAATCTATTTGGTTGGTATACCAATGGTAAATATTGATGCCAATCTTTCAATACGGAATTATGTTTATTATACTGGAAAAAACTATGAAAATGTGTCACATGGGCCATTGAAGCTTCGTGGATCAAAGTCACAAATTTCATTGAAATAAATAATAATTTAATTGAGAAATTGAAACAAGGATACCACAAAAATATCGTAATGGATTAGAATTGTTATATAAGACGAAGGGATTGGATGTCCCATGGGAAATAATATGGAGACTCAAACCCATAATAAGCGGATGAGAGATGTTCATGTGCCTTTGAATAAGTAATGTATTTTATTTCAACTCCCATTTGGGTTAATCTTCTACTACACTATAATTTGGATGTTAAGTATGAATAAAAAAATTTAAATGTTAAATTGGCACAGTTTTGGAAATGAGGGGAAATCTAAATATACATTGAAAAATTGACTTCACTTAGTATATTTAAATTTAATACCTGATCTTCATCCAATGAGGATCATGGTCGAACATATGTAAAAGTAGCATGCTTTACAATGACTTATCAAGAAAGAGTTGAAATGATAATTACACTATCCTCTATCAATTTTCCAGATGGTTATTCGACTAACTTTAAGAGGAAATCTATTGATGGAAATTTATTTTGTTTTAAAATGACATGAACACCTTGTTTTAATGAAAAATCATCTACCATTGGATCTAAATAAAAATCAATAAATGATATAATCAATCTTTTGATTTATCTGAGATTATTTTTATGAAATTAAGCTCAAAAGTGGAAACATGTGAAGATTTTAAAAGGTTATAACATCATGGTGCAGCCATACATTTTTATATGGAGGGAATCTTACCACATTTGTTGTTTAACATCATGATACACTTATTAATTCATTTATAAGACGATGCCATGATTGTTGGGCCTGTTAATTTTTTTTTGGACGTATCCTCTTGAGAGGTACATAATCTAAATTTACATTTTTTAACTTTTTTAGACACTTGATTATATTTCTTCTGTTCATTGATTGATGGTTGTTGCGAAGATTGAATATGTATGTTCAAAACAAAAGTATACCAGAATGATCAATTTATTAAGGGTACATTACTGAAAAGTGTATGGAACTTTTTTATGATATTTTCAAGACATTCAAACCATAGAAATAGGACTACATGAAAAAATGATAGAAGAGTTGATGAAACATGTAAACGGGCGTCCATATTCTTTTTAAAATGTCATGCAAGGTACAAAAAATTATATCCAAACTATAATTTCAATGATATTTCCATCATACAATTCTGTTTTGGAAAACTATGATGAAGTTCATGTATATGTACAATAATATGCATACCCATAAATTTTGATATATTTGATTTTTTTAAAAAATATTAACTTATTTTTTTCCTTGATAACAAAGAAATTATCTGTAAAAAATATCAATACAGACCATAAATAATTGATTACATCCATAAAAATGAGTTTTATAAATTTTTTGATGATAATGTGTGTTTTATATCATCCTTGGAGTTTAATATTATATGATTTTTTTTCTAACTAGTTTTCATTAATTCTTTAGGTTTTGACATATCTACCTCACGATACTTCTATAGCAATTGATTTGACACATTAATGTTTTTTTCCTAACATGTGGATTAAAATGATGACCGAAGTCACTTGAAATGGTTATTAGTGGTGTGTGAAATCAATTTATAAGGGGAGTGAGACCCAAAATTATGGTGTTCTTCTGATTGAAACAACTAATACATGAAATATATCATATTGTATTGTGTTGAAATAAATTATTGATATGGCTTACCTAGTTGTAATGAGTGTTATTTTATTTTGGTGTGATTAAGAAAATCCCACTGATGATTTCAACTAATATAATTTTGGATTCACTCTAGTCAACCTTAAGAGGATTATTAAATGTGATGTGCCTTTTTACATGCATCCCAAGCCTTACATGTTTTTTATATGGTTGAATCTAAATAGAATATTTGGAATTTTGAAACCATCAGTGAACCAAGTGATATATTTTTAATGGAGGAAGATTTCATACATGAAGTGTACAACATACAAACAAACATGTCAACTGATGTCGCTATGGAAAAGTATTCCATTTATGATGAAGAAGAAATTTTAATAGAAGATCTTTCACGTGATTTCTATGATTGGTGACATTAATTCATGAGAATATTTATAATTAAATAAGTGAAACTTTATGTTTGTGATTGGGATCTTGATTATTACTTGTTTCATGATTCTGATTATTAGAATTTTTGTTGAAACTTTATGATTTATTCATTTTTTGGTTTTAAATATTATTATTTGACTTGGTTTGAAATTTTTAATTTATACGTGACACAAGTATATTCTTATTTGGTATCATAATTATTTTAATTCAAATATATATTTGATGTTATATCCATTGAGAACACTTCAATCAAGTGAAAGGTTGTTTCATGAGATCAATTAATTGAATTAAGTTACGAATTTTATTAAAATTTGCACCATTTATCTTTTTCTTTCATTTTTTCTTGTTATTTATTTAAAAAAAATTGTTTCTTTCTAGAAATTTTTTTCCTCATGCTAAAAAAACAAACAAGACACATCAAATAAATATTTGAAACCTTATTTATTTTCAATAGAGAACCATTCTAATACATCTTAAAAAAGGGTCTAAAGTCATTGATAATTGAAGAAAAAATGCCTGATTTTACATTTATATTTCTTATAATTTACATGTAATATTTAAATTATTTTTTATGCTGCTGTTTGATAAAATAAAATTTTTTGTTTCATGTATTTGTTTTAAATTTTTCATGTAATGATAAAATCTAAAAAACAGATGAGATGTCCCTGAATAAGTGGTATATGTTATTTAGTAGAATGGGTATATTAATAAAATATATATACTTATTTATTTTATTTTTATTTTTATTATACAATCAATGTGTTTCATTATATAGTATACCAAAAAATATAAGAAACTCAATTTTTGGGTCAGTGGTTTGAAATTATTTCACAAAATTATTGATTTCATTATAAGGTTGTTATGTGTTTAAATGTATTTTAACATTTGAATTTTATTTTAATGGTTAAAATATAATAAATTTGATTGTAATAAAGAATTTTTCATAATTCAGTCATCAATTTGGAATGCTGATGGAATAAAAGTTGAATTGACACAACAATCATGTTTTCCACATCATGCCACTATGAGAAGAATGAGAGACCAAGAATGTCATGTGAGAAATGAAAAGGGTCCTGGAATTATGATGACATAAATTTTTGTTAGAGCATGTTTTTTATATGTCAACGAATTGATTCAACCAGTATGAAATTTAGAAAGAAAAATATCATAACTTATCAGTGGTTTGGCTCATGACCCTAGGAGATTACATTTTGATTGTGTTTATTGGATATTAGTAGATATTAAAAAAAGGACAATATTTGGGATGATATTAAGGTATATATTTAGTCATTATTATTTTATTTTAATAGAAAATATTTATAAACATGATGTCATTATTTTATGTCATTGTTATCATATTACATTCCCAAAGGGAATAAACCATATCATTTGTGAATGGATAAAATTAGTGTTTCATGTAGATCCTAAAGATCTGAGTTAATGGTAGGTTTTTTAATAGGTGAACGCATAATGAGAGTATTGAAAAAAGGCGACAAAACATTCATAAAGAACATGTATGAATTAGGTGGATTATTCGAATCATTAACTAGAAAAGTTATAATTTTTCAATTATTTATCTATTTAAACCATATTAAATTTCTTTTATATATTATATGTACTGAATAACGATTAATTAAGATTAAAAAATATCTTTCATAAAAATATTATATAATTCTTTTATGAAATGAAATAATAGTGGTTTAGTAAATCGTTCACATTTGATAATGCTTCATTATGTCGGGAAAGTGTTTCGCAAGTATACATGGTGAATTAAGGTATTATTTTTTTCTCCACTCTTTGATATTATTCCCTTTTATTATATTTTTTATTTTATTTTATCATTCATTTTGTATTTATGAAATAGAAGGTAAAGTGGATGATAATCATCAAATATGGACCAAACAATGAACGTAGAAATGGATCATAACATGATGAAAGTTATACCATAGTCAAGTTAATTTTTATCCGTCTGTTATCTCCTTAACAAATATAATGTATACTCAATATTGGATTTTTTTTCCTAGAATAATGTTTTTATTAGAGTAATTAATTGAGAATGAGTCATCATTTTTTCCACAGAACACCTCTACTAATGAATGAAATGACATTTTCAAAAAAAATCATATGATAATATTAAAATATGTATTTAAAAACATTTTATTTGGATGCTAAGTATCCACATGCTTTTACAATGAGATGGGAATTAGAGTAAGATTAGACTATAAAGATTAATTGTGAGGAAAATTTTTATAAAATTGAGAAACAACTTGATGAAGTTGTTGTACAACTATCAGATTTTCTTGATTTAGTATAAGTTCTTATTACTCACCTAGTATTCATGCTTCATTGATTATGGTTCTTGATAAATGTTTTTTAACAATTTTTCTTGTCATGTGGGTTTTAACAAACCTTGGTAAACCAAGTGGTTATCGTATTCTTGTAGAGTAAAGGCAATTTTTCACATTGTATTATTTTGTAGGCAGGTTCTATGAGTCGACTCTTCAATGATGATGTGGAAAATGATTATGATGTTCACAGCCTAGATTATTTCCATGATGAAATTGAAGACGAATAGTGTCTTTAGTTTTACATTATATACAATTTTCTTCTCGATTTGGAGAAATTTGTGGTTTTTATTCTTATTCATTAAATGTTTTCTTTGAAAAAGTTTTTTACAATTTTTTAAATATATTTCACTAGTCATTAAATATGAGTATTAGGTTAGATGGTTGGATTCATTTCATTACTTTAGAATGTAAAACTCTAGGGCGAGAGCCTGAATGTTTTTTTTTCTTATTTTATCATATATTGTTTAAAAAATATAACATAATAGACATAGTTTTATTCTATGATGGTAGTTTATAATCATTTAAATCTTAAGACCTACTGCTCAAGGTAGTTAAACTTGATGTATTTGGAAACATTTATCATGGATTGGTGCTCAAGGTAGTTTTAACCATGAGGCATGGATTGAAGATCAAGTTGGATCCTTCTTTGCATGGATTCGTTATCATGGTACTATGAAACCATGTTTCTTCTATTACACATAATTTATTTATTTTTTCTAAAGAAAATAGCATGAAAAATGTTGATTCACCAATAAAAATTCAAGGGTTCTAAGAATATTCATTTTTTTGGTCACTGGGAGAGCTCTGTTTTTTCACGACACATAGCCTGTGAATCCGTTTTGTTGTGAAAATTATCTCATCGATACAATGCTTGAACTGATTGTTGTTATCATTTCTTCTTATCACTACGGTAGGGAAAATCTTTAAATGGGAGTTTGATTCTATACTATTGGCATTCTTTGTTGGTTTGGGGAACATTTTTTATCCCACAAAATGTAGTTTTGGATTGGGGTTCTTATTGGTGCCCCCACATTTGGTTTCATTATGTTGTAGTAGATAGCTTTGAATGGAATGACTTATTCTCCTTTTTGACATGATATGACTCTATTAGTTGTTTATCATAATTTCCTGGACATTATTTTGATTTCAATGCATTAGTTTTTTGGGTGGAATTAAGTGATTGTAGGTTCCTAGTTGTTTGGTGGTTTGAAAGTTAGTAATTGAACTATAGTATCTATGGTCTTCATAATTATGTTCCTAGATGTGAGGTTCTCAGTCAACCTAAAAGTGGGTTTATTAAAAATCATAAAATGGCTTTGGAGGATAATTATGGGTGATATTTGATTGAAGAAGATGAACCCGAATCAAGGACCACTCCACCTTCCATCACACTAATAAAGAAGCCCTGGATCACCACCACCTCAATTTGAAGTAGTGAAATATCAATGGAAAGATACAATTATTTCTATCAAGAACAAATTGATATTATTGTTCCAATTTATATTCCCAATTTTGAAGCCCAACTTTTCTGGGAGCCCTCGAGTTATTCTCATCACACCTACTATGAATCCATTGCAAGTTGCATAACATCTCATTATTACAATGCTTGAATGAACACAATATTTCTTCCCTATATTCCACTTCATCATAGAGTCCCAAATGCTGCAATGTTTCACAAAAACGAAGTCAGTTTTTTAACGAAAAAATAAGTCTCAATGAGTATGGAAGATGTTCTATTGAACAAGATGCACCCAAATTAAGGACCAGTCTACCTTCCCTGACTCTAATTCATGATGCCCTGGATCTCCTCCACCTCAATTAAATGTAGTGAAATATCAATGATACACAAAAATTGTTTCTGTCTTGATCATATTTTTATTCACATTTCAGTTTACAGTCCCAATTTTAAATCCTATAATTATATTCTCTTGCATACCCCTACGATGCTCTGTGCAACCCTTTGGAATCAACATGCCATGTTTCCATGTTTTAGGACCAATACATTTGGACCCGATTCAGAATTATCACATCCTAATCCCTTAGGGTCAAACAAAAAATACCCCTATTTTAAGACCATATTTGGGCCAACACGTGTGTCATTTTTCTCCTTTATAATAAACATGTATAAGTGTATCATTCTGTAAATTTGAAGATTAAAAATTCAATTTCACATTACCAAAATAAATTATTAAAATTTATAGTTTCATCTTATATGAATTAAAAAATATAAATATCAATATTATTGCAGTAGGATATTTTCACTCTTTCAAATGATTTAAATTTATATTTCACCAACTGTTACAAATGTGAAAATAGTGGGGGTTGGGAAGTGCAATCCTATGAAATGACTTGAGTCAATAGAAGTACTACTAGTGATTGTTTTCTTACTATTGAGGGGGGAGCATGAGCGTAGAAGTCCAGAACATTATAGTTAAGGTTGTGATACAGTGTTACTATTTATGGAAGTGTAGGTACAAGACCATGAAAAGTACAGATGTCCTTCCAAAATGAAGATGCCTATTAGACCTATATTTGGGCTGTTTATTAGATGGATGTATCATTTCTGATAAGTAATTTTCAACTAAAAGTTCAAATAATAGTCTAATCTAAAAAGGTACATTCAACTATCTCTAAACAAATTAATCATTTACCCTTCTATAGAGAACCACTAAAATAAAAAAAAATGTTTACTAGATAAATTTGATGAGAATAATTAGAATGTATACAACAATTATATGGTGGAAGGGAATATTTGTCGGTCTGTGCATATTATTTGTTGGTATAAATATAACCCAGAGTGTTACATGTTCCATATCTATAGTCAATCACCTCAACCACATTATTATTTGGAATTAATATAACAAAGAATCATATATGAAATCTATACACACATGGACGGTATCTACATATTGCACAGAAAACTGATGTGTGATTTTTAGAATATGTAATCTAATTTAGTGTTTTAATTAGATTCTATCTTGAATCATGAATCAATTTTTATTTTCTCATCATCATTACTAATAAGGAATCTGAATAAGATAGTGATTTAGAGGAGAGTACAATGATATTCATGTTCTAATTGATGTGATCCTCATGGTTCGTTTACTAATTAGTGTTTTATATAAATTCTAACTACGAAGATAGAGAAAAGTACAATAGTCTATTATGATGTTGAAAAACAAAAAAGAGTCCTAATAATTCTAGTAGATCTGAATTTAAACCCTAGGATAGAGAAGAAGTTTCATTGACAAGGCCAAGGCTATCTTCCTCCCAAAAAACCAAATAAATTATTCCCCAAATAACTGCCCCAATCCCCCGTATAACCACCATTCTTGTGACAAACTGAATTATATAAAAAATTACAAAAATTCCCTTAGCAGTAACTAAACACTCAAAAAAAAAAACAAAACAATGAATTTAAATGTAAAAAAATACTATCCAATCGCTAATTATTTAAATCTAATCCCCTTATGCTCCAACAACTCCCATTCCTGACCAGACATTTTTATAAATTCCGCCCCCTTGAAATATCACCTTACCACTAGGTGATGAATTCAATCATGAATCTTCATCATATAATTCTTCTTTTCTAGACCAATTTTATCCACGGATCCCCAATTTAACATATCATTCAAATTTGAAATTTCATAATAGTAACTCTTACCAACTCCACTCAAAGGAAAACCAAGAGAGGCAACTCATCCACCAACTTTTAATGAATCCAATGTTTTATTTTCATAAAACATAGTAGCCCCAATAGACTTCTTGACAATCATTTCATTTTTATAAATGTATTAATTATGGTAACAATGCTTGTTTTTATAAGAAATTGCATCCTCGGGTTTAGCATCTATCTCCACTTCTACTACATTTCCATATAGAAAAGTCTTGGTAGAGCAATTATCACTCATTTCCTTAAAAAACAGCCATTCAGTTTTTTATGACCAGCAGGGGGAAAAATTTTAAGACTACATTTCATAAGTGAAAAGTTCTCATGATTCCTTATCAGTCATTGAAAATTTTCCTTAAGGATAAAAATTCAAGTTATTTTCTTCTAAAATTTAATTTCATGTGTTATTTTAAAATAAAAATGGTCATCACATATTTTTACAAACTGATAATATTTAGTTTTAAAAATAATTATTAAAAGGCTTCCATTTCATACTAAAATATAGAGGAAGTGACAATAGGCCCATTGATTCCAACTTCTGCATTAATATAATTAAACATGTTTCCCATATAATTAAAACCCTAAAATCATATATATATATTTCACCACATAGGTATTCTACATTTTTCCGGTATTCAAACATTATTTTGAAAAATTATTTTTTCATTACTAATATCATAACTACATATGCGTCTATGTTTTTATGTTTTCGTGTTGAAATATATTTTTTATTATTATTTGAGTGATATTTTCTTTGAATTTATGTGTAAGTGTTTTTTTAGTAATAGATCAATGTTAACATATTTTTTTAATGTACATATGTGATATGAATTATATTTATATAATCTACAATGGTTCTACTCATTGTAACTATTTATAATTGAATTTTAATTTTTTTTAAGATCTAAATTATTATTCATCTGTCTTCTATATTAATTGATATGTTGTCATATGATTATATCTTAAAACATACATTTTGATCAATTTTATAAAATCAATGGCTATGCCTTCCTTTTTTCCACCATACTCCAAATAAATGGAATGATTAATACTATATAGATTTATACATGTTATATTTTCCACTTCTTGTTTAATTTTTAATCTCTACCTCTACTACTAGGGTTATATTAGACTTTATACATCTATTTGGTTTTCATACCATTCATAGCTAATGATTTTTTACATTAATGGTGGATTCATCCATACTATGGTTGTTCCACACTCTCAACAGTTGGAATTATGTTTTTATTCATGAAGATATTATATACAAGTCTTATTTTTTTGTAAAAACCAAAAGATCTAAAAACTATTAAAAATTTGACGAATATCTGATACATCATTGTAATCCCTGGAAAGTCCTACAATTCAGCTTCTACCTCATTGCCACAACCTACCTCCCTACCATTATGATGCATCACTATAGTAAAATTACAACCAAATCCCATATTTGTGTCTCACATTATCATGAAATATATCATAATTATTGATATTTTTCTCAAAATTACTCTATATTTTATCTTTTGGTTCCCTTTTTGTCTCGTTTGTTATTCCTGAAGGATTAAATTGAATGATTTTTATTGTGTGTTGTATTTATGAACCATAAATGGAATCATTTCCACCTTATGTATTGGAAAATGATATTTTTAATTATAGACCTGGTTTATATATTCTTGTAGTAGAGGATGAGTAATATTTTGGATATATAGGGAAGTAGATATGGAATGTGACCAATTGATAATCTATGAGTAGTGTGCAAGATGATGAAATCCCCATGCAAGGTGCATGTGATCGATGGAGGTGATCACTCATTCAGGGATAGGAAGAATAATTTGTAGTTGATGGGATCATCTTTAGATGATTTTGTTGATTTTTTATATGATTCCAACTTTAGAGACCATCATTACATTTAGTTCCATGTTTTCTAAAAGTAGGTAACTCCTCCATATCTCTTTTGTGGAATTTTTCTTTAGGGAATATTTTGTTTGTATTTGAAGAACCTCCATTCCCCCATTTCTGACATTAATTGTTAATGTGTGAGCTTCATTGGTTTATGATGTAATCACATTGATATTTCATAAAAACTATTCTTTTAAATTGTTCAAATGTGTCAATTAAAAAAAATAGAAGTGATGTTATTCTTCTGGTTGTTGTGGTCTTTATTTTGATCATCTTATGATTCTGTTTCCACTTGTTCGATAATACACTAGTTCTTATTGGATGTCATTTCTATATCATGCATGATTATTTTTTTATCATTGATTTTGTACGATCAGAATATTTCTCATGATGGTACATGTATAAAGTGGAGGGTGCTGGGATAAGGGATACTTCCAAAATAGAAGGGTGGTCCACTATAATTAATTAATGAGACAATGCAGTTGTGATTTTATCGATGATGGGGATTCCAAAACTGTGTCGTCTGATATTTTTAACTGATTTTAATTGTAGATGGCTCATTGGTACCAAATAATAGATGATTTTCTACTACTCATGGGTCCTGGTATGGCAAGGATGGGATGTTGTTGGGGTGTTTATTTGTTGGGTGTGTGATATATATTTTTGGGGGATGGATTTTATATTGAATTTTTTATCAAATTCATTATTAATATAAATATATTTTTTTTTCTTATTTTGACAATGTGTGAAATTTCATCCCTTTAATAATTAAAATCGAAGAGTTTTATATGATATGTTAATAAATGTAATATTTATTTATCCTAATAAAAAAATTATTATTTTTATTCAAATGTAATTTATAAAAATAAATTTTATATGTTGATATTATTTTTACCAGTAAATAAATTTGTCTCCAGAACCCATTGTTAATCACTATAAAAACATTTATATATCTTTTGGAATTATTATAATTTCAAAAAAACTATTTTTTCAATCACAAAAACATTTAGCTACAGATTTATTACCAATAGTTTAGTAACATAGATGTATTTTTTGTTAAAAAAATTTACCAGCAGATATACCCCCATTGGAAATAGTGAAATATTTTGTAGTGTGACACCTTCTTCCCATTTCATACCAAAAATAATATTTCTATAATTTTTAATATCTTACAATGTAATTTATTAATAAATTTAAATTCAATTACCATGTGATTAAAACACAAATATCAACAAAAAAATTCAAAAAACATCACTATATTAATCAAAAACTAGAAAAAAACATGATAACACCCTCTATCTAGGGATCGACCCCTTAGATAAAATATGCTTGTTTGTGTAAATTTATTTGGTTATTCAAAAGTAACACATTAACAGAAATGATATCAGTTAATATATTCACCCTTCCCTAAAACATAGAGCTTCAGAAATATGTTGAGGTAGTGGAAAGGATTAAAACATGAGGAGTTTTACTGTCATAGGGGAGTCAACTGAGTCCTTCCAAGTTGAATCCATTCAACATATGGTCTCTAGCATCAGGGTCTTCTAGGCTATAGCCAGTAGTGAGCTGACCCTAGCAGTTTTTTTTCATTCCCTCTAATCCTCAACCTTTTTTAATGGGCTTGTGACTGGGGTATTTTTCTTATAGAATATGTTTCAACCCTCAATGTCGGTGCCCATATAATGATTAGTATGGAGGGGTGGGGGGGTGTAGTTTCAACGTTTGCCTCAACATTAGTTTATATCCATGCCCTTCCAATAACAGGGACGTTCGGCTCATTCTCCACTAAGGGGAGACGATGCAGGTGGAGGGTAGCCTCAGGGTGCTCTAAATGGTCCTCAACCAGGCCATGGTTGAGTAAGTGGATGATGAAGAGGGGATGAGGAATTTGTAATGGATTGTTTCACATCAAATAAAAAGAAGTTCTAGTAGGTCTTGAGATAACCCTAGGTATGATCAGTCTGTGTAATTTACTTTCTTGTTATTTTCTTGAATCATGAGGATCAAACTGCTTCATTACACACACTATTTCCCATACTCTTGGAGTATCAATAGAGATGATCTTTGTGCTCCTGGTGTTGGTTACTCTAGTCAATGGTTAAACCATATTACTTGATGTTTTTTGGATAAATAGAATGATGTTGGGGCCACATCTGTATAGTTGCGATATCTTTCTACAATAGGTACAAACATATGATTTCATTGATGGAATCAACTAGTTCTATTCAATAAATTCAATTATTTAATTCTTCCTGATGAGACTCTTGATTTCAAACAACGATGAAAAACATGTAGCTTTGGCTTGTGAGAAGAGTTATTAGGTGGGAATGAAGCATGAATTGTCTCTTCTTTATTTGATGTAGGAGATGTTTGTAGGGTTAATTGATGTTGATATTATGGAGGTTCTTGATGTTTTCAGTGAGATCCTAGATGTTTTCCCTGATGAGGTTGTGAGATTACCCACTTAGTGTGACGTTGTGTTCAGGATAGACTTTCAAGACAATGGTCATTCGATTTTTATGGCTTCTTATTGGATGAATCCTTTAGAGTTGTGGGAGTTTTGGATTCATATTGATGATCTAATGTATACATGATTTATTTAACCTACTGTGTCGTCATGGGTTCATTCAGTGTTATTTTCCAAAAAGGCAGACGATGATCTGAGTCTATGAATAGAATAGTTTAGACTGATCAGGTAATGGTCAAGAACTATTACCCTCTACTGAGGATAGATGTTCTATTCATCTAGTTGTGGGGATATGGTCTATTTTCTATGATAGAACTATGATATGGGTTTCACGAGTTAGAGGTCATAGAGGGTGACATCTTGAAGATTGATTTCAGGTTGAGGTATGGGATATTTTGGTTTGGGGTCATGCTGTTTGGTGTTATGAGCATTATAGTCGTGTTCATGGTTCCCATTAACACAATTTTCCATGATTTCTAGGACGAATTCATCAACATATTTATTAAAAACATCTTAATCTATGTGACGTAGTATTATGATCATGTAGAACATATCAAAACCTTCTTGGAGGTTCTTTGACACAAATAGCATTACAGGAAGTTATCCAAGTGTATGTCGTGGACATGAGGGGTGATCTTCTATGGAAATGTGGTCTCTCAGCTAGGGATTGTATTTTATCCACTGAAGGTCGAGGTATTGGTTTTTTGGGAAGCACCCCAGAATGAGTAATAGGTTTGTATATGACTTAGTTTCGTAGAATATTACCAATGATTCCTACCCTACTTCTCTCATGTAGCACCTCCATTGACAATTTTAATGAGAAATAGGAAGTCCTTTGTGTGGAGTGAGTACTGTCATACATCATTCAACTATCAAAAAGAGAAGACATTAATTTTTCCATTACACAGGTTTCCAAAAGAGTTGGTGATGTTCAAGCTGTTATGTGACTCTTTCAGTCATGGATTTGGAGTTGAGCTGATGGAGTAGTGAGGAGTAATAACATATTGGTATTTTAAGTTACTTCCCCTAAAATGAATCTATTCCACCCATGATATAGATCTTTTTTAAATCATTTTAGTGCTGAATTTTTGGTGGCATTATCTCATTAGAGAGAATATTTTGGTCACCACAGCTCAGATGAGAATGATGTACATATTCTCCCAGTGAGACATGATCATTTAGTAGAAGAGATTGATGGAGTTTCTCTAGTATTACGACATCATGTTATCTTACACCTATGGAATGGTGAACATTGTTGTTGATCCCTTGAGTAGGATGTCATAGAGGGAGGAAATTAGAGAATCTATAGATGATACGATGGATATAATGGAGTTGGATTCCTCGTACCTAAATGTAAAAAATTGATAGTGGTAGAGGCTGTCTATTTTAAAGAACATTATAATATCCTCTAATTTGATAGGTGCAAGAGTCTCATTGTGTGATACTCATAGGATGAGGTGATTCATGATCACATTGACCATGGTGATACTCCATATGGATGGTTTGTGTATGGTTAGAATAAAATTTTGTTCTTTGAGAAATCATTTTCTTCAATGGTGATTTATGAGGGAGTTCACAATGATTTTAATTTCTCACCCCTACTGGTACACCTAATAGTGTATATGTTGTAGTGCGGCTTGAGAGAATAGTTTTGGTGGCTCCTGATGGATAAGATGTGGCTGAGTTTGTGGAAAATTTCCTAGTGTTCCAATAGGTGATGTCCGAGAACCTTGTTCCAGATGGTTTGTTACAACCCTTAGATTCCATTGAGTGGAAATAGGATGACATCTCGATATATTTTTTCACAGATCTACCTAGGGATTGGGGAGGTTGTATTTATATCTGAGAAGTGGTAGATCATCTAAGGAACATGGCTCACTTTTTAGCAAACAAGGAGATCGACATAGTGGATTCCTTGGAAAGGTGGTATGTCGATATGTTTTTTTGGTTTCATGGGTTTCAGTGGTCGATCTCCACTGATCAGGATGCATATTTTACCTCACGAGTAATGATGGTATTACAATATGCTTTTGCAACTCAGTTATCCATTATCCCTCATTTCCACCCACAAACAGATGGGAAGGTGTAGTAGACCATCCAGAAATAAAAGTATATTCTACAGATGAGTGTTTTATACATTAGTGGATCATATACATATCACTTTCCCTAGTAGATACTTCTTAGATTAATATCTATCACTCTACCATTAGAATGGAAATATTTGAATCCTTGTATAGGAGGTTGTGTCAATCACCCTTGTGATGAATAGAGGTTGGAGAGATAGCTAATTTTTGGTCCAGATCTATATCAATGCATGATATAAAAGTTTTATCTAATGCATTAGAGAATGTGGGAAATTGAGTACTAGAATAAGTCGTATTTCTATCATATTAGGAGGAACGTGGAGTCAGAGGTTAGTGACCATGTGTTCTTGAGGGTTTCACCTCGACGTGGGAAATTGAGGTCTGTTTGAGGGAGCAGGCTTTCTACCAGGTTAATTGGAACTTTTGAGGTGTTAGGACTGTTTGGGGAGGGGGAATATCAACTGGAGAATCCACCACTTATTGAGAGTATCCAAGATGTCTTCCATGTCTTTCAACTTCATTGGTATAGGCATGAAGACTACCATTTGATTGACTGGGGATAGTTGGATATCCAAGATGATGTGAAAATTATGGATCGACCTATAATGATCTTGGATTGGCCGGAGAAGGCACTTTTTGGACTTCCAATTCCTTTGGTTTGTGTGTTATGGAGGTATGGTGGCCTCGTGGAGGGTACTCGTATTGGTGAATGCCAATGCGGGCCTCCTACCCAGTTTTTTTCTGTGCTTTTATTATGTTCCTTGATTTTTGTTGAAATTCATGAACCATTTATGAAATGAGTTTGGTTTTTCACTTGTTTTATAATGTGTGATATGGTCCAAACCATGGGGAGAAGATAGCTTAGTTCATAAGTAATATACATTAATTGAGATGTGATAAATCTTGTCAGAGTGACTCAGTGATTCCCAAAGCAGATAATATCTTTACATGAATTAATGAATTCCCTAATTCATGGGTCTTGAAAATTGGTACTTATGTTGGGAATCTTGTGGATGTTAGGGTTATCAGACGTGAGAAGATATGTTCATGTATTTTTAGGGTTCATAACAACATCAGCACAACACCTAGTAGTTGTTCGTACCCCTCCTTCTATGTTAGGTTTTCAATTCTCGAGGGAGAGAAGAGATTGATAGGTATCTGATATAATGGACCATACCTCCCGGGTCATTTACGTTTTCAATGTTATGTGTTTGTGGAGTTCTAGGAAAAAAGTTTATCATTTCAAGATTCTTTAAAAATATTAGTTTTTTTCATCAGTATATCAACATCAGTTGATGGTATTAGTAGCTTGTTTCGGTAGCACAACATCAGTGAATTAGTATTGGTTTCTCTGGCATCAGTGACTCCCGTCGATGAGTCATGTTTCAGTGGGTCTAATTGGTGACTCATTGTCGGTGGGTGATATCAGTGTCTCGCTATCAATGAGTCTGTTTCGGTGATTTCTGTTAGTGACTCAACCACTGGTGAGTAATTTCCATATTCTTTAAAATTTTCATGTTTTCCAATACTATATTTTATTTGAGTTAAGAAATTTTTATAACCATATTAGAGAATTTATAGAGGTGTTTCAAAGTATATTAATTATATATTGGATATCCTAATTCACTCAAGATATTGAAATAGTCAAATTGCATAATATTGAACGATATATGAATTCAATGGCCCTTGAAACCATTTTATTTTATTGATAAAGGATTTGCCTCTTCTGATTTGAGATCTTCTCTTCAAAGTGTATTTTTTTTCTCATGGTGCGCCTGAATACTTCCTTCGATGCAGATTTTTGAACCTTTTTTGTAGAATTATGTTTTCTTTTTCCCGGATTCTCCCCTACACCTCTTAAAACCCCTTGTTTTGGTGCAAGGAATAATGGTTGGTCACCATTAATTCCTTGTGAGGATCTCCTAGTCTCTAGTTTATTTGTGTATCTTTAATTGTGGGTGTACTAATGTACCCTTGTGAATATTGTTGGACCCAAATTTAATAATGATAATATGAAGTAATAATTGAGGGGTTGAGAAGATGACAATGATGATAAATTTTTTTATATGTTATCCCTGATCGAAGATGTGTTTTGTTAGGGCGATATTACTTCTAAAATTCATGGTCATCGTGGCCTCTATTTGTGTACCCTTATAACAAGTGAATATCTATTGTTGTTTCCTTGTTGTATAAGTAAAATTAAAAAATTTATTTACCATTGACTCCCGAATAAATTTTTGGATTCATATAATAAAAATTGTTATTTTATTACCCCTAAATAATTAATGTCTAATTAAAAAAAATGGTTGTTAAATATTAACGCACATTTAGATTTTTTGTGGACGTGTGTTGTGTATGGTTATGTTGGACCTAGTGTTTTTGCTGGTTGTGTGGTTATGTGGATGGGAATTTGGTTTTCTGTATTGGGTTGTAGGGGTTTTGTGATGGTATATGAGGATGATATATTGATTTATTGTGGAATTGATTAAATTTTTATGTAGGGGGACTACATCAGAGTAGTTTTTATGTAGATGGGATGTAGTTTCATGTTGAGATTTGATAATCTTATTGGGTGAGGTGTTGATATTCATTTGGGCTATAGATTCTTCTTGTGATAATATTTTAGGGGATTTACTTGATGAGAGGAAGGAAATTGAGGCATGCCATTGAAAAATTATTAGAGTAAAGGTTTGAAATGTGGTCAAGAAAGCGGAGTGTGAAGAGGGAATACAATTTGATTGAGTTTCCTTGTTTTCTATATTCTGTTCTTTTCATGCATTGGGCTTCTAAGGACGGTGTAACACATCGTGGGCCATTTTCCTTGTGTTTTTAGAGACTTTTGGGAAATGTGTGTGTGGATTATGATGTTACTTGTGTTGTTCATTGTTTTTTAGTTTACAGGTTTGAGATAGAATAAATAGATAAATGAATTGTTAATGTAGAATGATAATCAGTTAAATGAATTGGATGGGGTTAAAAATCAAGTATATATATGGCTATGTGATTATGCATTTGAGGTGGTCACAAGGTCAGTTTTTTGTGGTGTTGTTGTTTTTTTTAAAACCCATTGCCTAGGCTATGTGTCTAGAACCTATATATATAATCATGTATATCATTTTTATTTCAATACACACCACACATGTGATGATAACTATGGGTCAAACAGTGATATTACTATGGGGGAGGCTGTATTTCAAAACATCCTAATGGTTGGAAGGATGGATTGTTATTTTCCCTTCCTTGCTCCCTCTTTTCTGAATTGTATCACCAAACAACGATCGACAAGGGTATAATGAATTGAGGTTTATTACTAGATTTATGGAATTGGTTGTGTGAAATATGTTATCCCAAGAATCATTAGGTAGTTTTTTGGGAGGTTGAGTGGGCTAGGTGTCTGTGGGAAAGGTGTGATATCTCAGGTGTCATCAGGATGAGGACCAGGTGTTTTTTTGATGGGGTGAGATGTTGAATGTTGTCTAGGTGTCTACGGGTGATATGTGTAACATGGCCATGGTGTCTACTGGTGAGATGTCTAGTGGTAAGTGGCCCGAGTGTGTGCAGAAATTTTGTGAATGTGGGGACAATGGAAACTCATTGTAGCGTTAGGATTTTCATAGTTAAGGACGAGCAATTAACTAGAGGAATGTGGGGAGGGGTACCCTTTCATCGATGTTCATATATTATTTTAGTACGTGTCCTGGTTGTGTGTGGGAAGTTTGTGACAGTGTAGACTATGGAAGAGCATGAGAGTGTTAGAATTTTCATAGTTTGGGATGAGCAATTAACTAGTGCAAGGTGATGAGGGGTTCCCTCTCATCTATGTTCTAATATTATTACCATATTTGACTTGTGTTATTTGGTGTGTTTTTATTGGTTTTGTTGGGGTTTTTAGTCTTTCTTGTTATGTATATTTGATTTTCTAATGTTTTATCATAGGGGAATTACTAGGTTTAGCACTCATGTGCATGAATAAACATGTATTTTCATACTAAGTATAAATCTATGGTCACCCTAAGTATATAAAAATGCATTCAGGTTTCCATGGATATTACGCAGACCATACATGACCGTACTAGCTCGAGCACCAGGATAGTTGTTGTGTCATAGATTTGTTTTGTCTTTTGGAATTTACTATGGAGTTTTCATTATATTTATAGATGTTTTACATTAAACCATCAAATGGTATGGATTTCTTCTTATTATATATATATATTTAATTATTTATATCTTGGTGTTGTTTTGAGGATGATACATCTTATCTCTATATCTTATTTATTATAAAAATGGGAAATTCATCCCATTTTTTATGCTATTTTTTACAAATGGTGTTGGTCACCACCCTAAGGCCTACTAGAGGTGGGAATAAGGGGTCATTATTTATTTTTAATATTGAATAGAAATGGTCATGTCAAATTTCCATCCCATCTATCATATTGAGGAAGGAGGGTCATGACAAAGATTATTTTCCCAGTTGGTGAGACTGAGTGTTGGTTCATGTAATGATTTTTAATCATAATTTTGTAAAATTTATATGTCATAATCATGATATCTTTCACTCCTATAATAACCCCATTTTGGTGCTTGTATTCACCACACTTTCCATCATGACAAATGCTAACCTAACTCTTTCAAGTTATAAGATCTGAATAAAACTAAAAATCATGGTGTAAAAAAAATCATAAATGTAAATCTATATAATCATTTACAGTGTTTTAATTTTTTCACCTTTTTATAATAATACACATTAATTTTTGCTGGAAAATTCAGTGTCATCATATATTTAAATCCTTCATTACTTTTTTTAAGGATAATGTGAATTATAAAAACCATATCCTCTGAGAGTGTCAATATAGTGGTTTTATAATGCTAATTTCCTGAACCATTTGATGATCTAGTCAAGCTCAATGTGAACTTTCTGGAGTAATTATTCCATAGTAAAATTAAAAAAAACGCAACCACAAGTATTATCCATACATGTATGTATCTCTAGAAAAACCACATAATATCTTCTGTACCGATATAATGGGATATTCATCATTACTAATCCTCAATTTATATCTTTATAGGTTTTTCCCAAATATATGTTTTCATCAATCTATTTCTCAATGAATCAAATAAAAATCCTCTAAAAACTACCGCAATGACCCTATTTCTAGTAAACTTGAGCCAATACCTTTTTAATAACATTGTAATAAGAATCATGTAATATCATCCGGGGGATTGAATAATTTATTAGAATTTGTCAACTTAATACAAACTTACATCCCATTTAAAAATCAAAAAAATTAATTATGAAATAATTTATTATGAGAATAACATTATTCCAACCACCTTATCCTTGTAAATCAATCATAGTATACATCATGGATTCCTGAGAAATAAAAAAAATTAATAGTGATCTCAAATGCCCAGCAAGTGTTTAGTTCAATAGAAGCTATCAATAATTAATAATAATCATCATCATTTGAGGATAAATACCTAAAAACATAAAACACTTTAATTTTTTTGAAATGTTTTTTAGAATGTTTTTATTCTTTTCTATAATAATTGTCACATGAAAATAATAGTATATATTACATTATACAGAACAGTTTTTTTATCTTGTGTTTTACAAAACAGCAACTCTATTTGAAAGTGTGCACGGATCGCGATAGTATGTGTTTATAAACCATGAAATAATATTAAATTAAATTTTATTATTATAACCTTTCCATTAAATATAAAATATGAATATTATTAATTACCATATCAAATTTAAATTTAATGTTAACACCCAATATAAATTTATATATAAATTTATATTAAATAATTAGTTAATTATCAATAAATTAATAATATTCCTTTAATACATATTTTCATCAAAAATATATTTATTGATTTTTAAAAAATAAATTTTATAATTAAAGTATATTTATTTAATAAAATTTATTTTATTAAATTTATTTCATTTTTAAATATTCAAAAGTATATAATCTTATTGTAAAATTTTAAAAAATTTCACAAAATTATTTTCTTTACCACACTATGAAAAATAAAAAAAATGTAACTAAAATTATTTCAATAATGTAAATAATTTGATTTCTCATTTTTTGAAAAAACGTAATATAACTATTATTTATTAAAATGAGATCAACTTATATACTTTTGAATCATCTTTATATTTTACTTTAGTGTAATTTTATGTTTGATTTTATATGGGGTTAAACTAAAAACTATCTCAACGTGAAATATGTTTTTCTATTTTAATTAATAAAAATAATACCAAATGGGAAATGTTTTAATTTTTTTGTGTAATTTATCTACCAATATAATTTAATTCATATTCATTTAATGATTCATATTATACATATAGTTAATATAAATCTTTTTATGATTGAAAAAATAAAATTCTGAAACACCCCTTTTTTATAGTGTCTATGTTGTCGTTTTAAATTTTATTTAATGAAATTTCAGAAAATTATTTTATAATTTTTTAAAATAATCATTTCAAAATAATATTTAGTTGACTCTATGAGATGTTTTTGAATATAATTTTTTATTATTAAAATAATACTATATTTAAATTCAAAATGACTTATAGTTTAGTATATATATATAAATAAAAATAATATTATAATTTTGTTTTAAAGTAAAATATTTAAAATTATAATTACTTTAATCCAAATAATGTAAGAACCCATTTCCTATTTTTGAGGTACATGATTCTACTTTTATCATTTCCTTTATTGTTTTTGAGAAAATAAGGAAAGTGGGGAAAATCCTAAATTTTGGGACTACACACCATGTACTATTCCACACATTGTGTACTTTGTCTGTGTGGGATGAGTACATAGGGTGTGTAGCCATGTCGATGAGAAGCGGTGTAAAAAACCGACTACAAGCCGTGTAGTGGTCCTTTACATGCTGTGTAGCCAGTCAGAAGGAGAATAGTAAGGTGATGGCCAGCTGAGCGATAGTACACGCCGTGTACTCATGAAGACATGACGTGTAGTCATGTCGAAAGTTGAACAGTGCCACGCTGGCCCGAAGCCGCTGAAGGAACAGTTAAAAAATGAAAACTACACACCATGTACCCAATAGTAAACTCTGTGTAGTCTGTTTTTTCTCACATAAAATGGGATGTAGCCTCCCCTATTCACAGTGAAGTCTTAGAACCAGAGGAGGTGTCAGGAGAGAGGGCCGAACCTTTAAGGAGCTCTAGATCGCACGCCGAGAATCCATTTCCACCTTTATTGACCTCGTTGGAACTGTACGGGTAAGCCTCTCCTTATCCATATGTTGTTCTTACTAATTATTTCCTGAGGGAATGATATTTATGTTTGAAAGGGTTTTCTTTTACCTCGTATCTTCGTCGTTCTTGGACGATTCAAGGAGCGCATTTCAAGTATATCGATCAGGGGCTATCGAGGTAGGTGGCTTGGAGTTGAATTTCCAACTACATTGCGTTTTTGTGTACCATTGAGATACGAAGCCGTGTTGGGGTGTGGTGTGGCTAAGGCCTTGGCTATTCTGAATACCTAGAATTTTATAGGTAATTAAATGTCATAATAAACTGATGTTTGGGATCACTGCATGGATCCAGCACCACCCTGGGGGTGCGTTCCTCTGTTTACCCACTTGGCCAGGATACCTGAGGGTATGGAATTGTAATAATGATTGTTAAAAGGCATTGAGAGGAATTTTATGTGAAATTCTTGTTTATATGTTGGGAATGGCCCAATTACTTGTTTAGCCTAAGGGAAATTCATTACATAGCCTGAGGGCAGTGTTATCATTAGCTAGAGGGCAGTGGTTATTTTAACCGGAGGGAAACATCTTCTATGCCTGTGGGAAATAGACTCTGTGCCTAAGGGAGACACTTTGTACACCTGAGAAATATATCTGTTATGCCTATGGGAAATTACCTAAGGGTTTTTTTTTCTGATTACCCGAGGGAAACAGTTTACATGTCTGGTAACATTGAGTTTTTTACATAGAACATTCATCGAGGTGATGTCTTATATTAAATGGATAAAATGAATATTAAAATGGCTATATAAGTGGTAAAGATAGTAACTTTTGAGTACTTCTTAGTTTATTGCATCTACTACTACACAATGTTATTTCATATTTTCACACAGTTGCGTACGGGCCTTTGGTGGGTGCCAACTAGGATTTATTTCTCACACCCTGTTTGGGACTTGTCTTCAGCCCAAAAAGATTACATTTCTGCAGGTTTTGATAGGGGAAAGGGTCCCTATATTGGTACATGATTATAGCAGAAGAGTAGGGGAGCATGGGACCGAGCTTAGGCTCTCTATGTTGCCGGCTATTTTGTTTTGTTTTACTATACCTACTACTTGAGCTATATTGTATTGTATCTTATTGATGTGCAACATGTTCTCGATGTTTTCATAGAACATGAGACACATTGCATCATTATCTATATGACTGTTTGTTATCTTTTACTGCATTTGTCTTTTTAAAAGTATATGGTTTCATTCTTCCGCTGCTGTTGTATGTTGTATATTTTATTCCGCTACCCTACACATTGAAAAATGAGGGAATAGATTTCCCACAATCAGACATGGGCCCTCATTTTTAGTTGGTAGCCTCTGGAGTTTGGGGAAATGCGCTTGAGGTCATGTGACCTACCGGGTTCGGGGTACCCGTGGAGTGGCACCCGAATCCGAGATGTTGCAAAGTTGTATCTGAGGGGTTATTTTCTTTTACTTGCAATTTGGAGCCTTATTCAGGGATATGACGGGAACGGTAGTTGGTAATAATCTATTCCTCAGTGTAGCAAACCCGTGTACAAGGAAAGTCCATTCTACCTTGTATCACTGCAATTCTTCTGATTTTTCAAATTTTACAGTTTATTTGATTTCACCGTTGGGTGATGCACTTATGACTGTGCTGTTTATATTTTATCTATGGGTTCTATTTAGATTCAACCCAATGAGGTGAGGGTATGCCATCTCATGCATCATTTAGGAATATGCTAGAAATCACATGTCATGCATAGTTCCATGCCATGTAGGTGCATTAGAAATTGCATGTTGTTGTGATAATTGTTTTGCTATAAAATCATTCTTTTGTGATAGATACTTTGATAAATACCTGCTATGTGATAGGGTATTTTTGGGTGATCTTATTGATAGAATGGATGCCAAACTTTGGTTTCTGGGGAGTATGTGCCCTCACTGACTGGAGTTTGGTGTATCATTGATTTTTTATCTTGTTATAACACATATAAGATGTCAAACTTTGAATCGCGGGGAGTATGGGCCCTCAAGGATCATAATTTGACCGTTATGTGTTGTTTTTCAGTATTTTCTGGGTTCCAGAGTAGTTTCAGTGGCTTAGTGTCTAGAAAACCCATGATACACGTCATGTAGTTCCTCGGACACACACTATGTGTTCTTCTCTTTGTGAAAAAAAGAAAACTATTTGAGTACACCCCGTGTACCATCAGTACACGCCCTGTAGTCTCATCTCGTGTCTTATACCATGTGGGTGGGGACACAGGGAAGAGAAATGCAAGGGGAAACACGCCGTGTACCGGATGTAAACACCATGTAGTGTTGACCCCGAGTCCGCCCGTGTAACTAACAACACAGAAGAAGGAGACCTTAAGACATACACACCATGTCTACTGTAGAAAACTCTAGGTATTCTGGCCTGGGGACCCAGCAGTGTAACTAACAAACACGGGTTGGTGTCACCTCTTCTTATACATGTCGTGTACCCAAGGGACACGTCGTGTAGTCTTGACCGATGACAGACTGTGTGGACATGACCATGTGGTTGGGAAATGGGGTGGTGTACATGTCGTGTGAGGGTGTAACACGTCGTGTGGTGTCATTCCGAGTAGTGGGCCATGTCACAAATGATAGTGGTCATTGGAATTTTCATCTTTTTCACCATGTAGATTATATACATGCCGTGTAGTCTTTTTTAAAGGGAGCCATGTGAGTTAGCCGTGTAGAAGGACCCAGGAAGGGGAATAGATGTCAGGTACAGGACGTGTAGTCATTATACATACAGTGTGGTCCTGTTGTGCAATCATTAATTCCTTCTTCCTCCTATTCCCCTTTTGGTCCCTTTATTTTTAAACTGTGATAATCTTGATCTAAGTTGTGCATTTGACCTTGTAGAGTCATGCCACCGATACGACAATGCGTTGTTCGCCAAGAGAGCAGCAACGATTATAATCCATAGATGGTGGGACATGGGCTACTAGGGGATCCTCTAGTGGAGCGATATGTCTTGTCAGCCGTTATACCAGACACAGGGGTGGAGGTGTAGTTCTGTGAATGCTTTATGCGGTTCATGCAGACCTTTCAGGGAGCACCACCAGCTGCCACATCTATGGCCGAGCTGACTCATATCTTCCAGCAGCAACATCCGCCTATGTTTTTAGGGGATGGAGGACCATTGGCTATGAAGTCTTGGCTGGGGTCTGTTCAGACTATTTTCAAGCATCTTGAGAAACCTCCAGGGTGGAGGGTCAATCTTGCGACTTATATGTTGCGTGATTCCGCCAAGATGTGGTGGGATGTTACCAGTCAGATAGAGCATCGTAGAGACATAGAGTGGGGTGATTCTAAGATAGATTTCTATGACTTATTCTTACCAAAGACGATGAGGGATGATAGAGCTAGAGATTTCATGAATCTGTAGTATGGCGCCATGTCGGTGATGGATTACTTTTCCCTTTTTATCAAGCTTCAGCGTTTTTCACCCGTTTCGGTGGGTGATGAGATGTTGACGGCCAGACGATTGGAGGATGGTATTAGTTATGACATCCGAGCACTAGAGAATGTTTTCAGGTTTTCTTCAGTATATGCTATTGTGAACCAAGCACTGATTACTGAGCGGAACCTTCGGGAAGCTAGTGGTGTGGGCCAGGGCTGTTCAGCATCAGTTTCTGGTACAATTACTACTTGAAAGAGGAAGAGACAGTTGAAATTATATTAGGGTGGTAGTACCAACTAGAAGAATTTTTTAAGTGGTCAGATCATTTTCTACATGTGTGGTAAAGAGGGGCACAAGAGACCATTATTTCCACGAGTCCCGGTGGAGTGCTGAGCTAGCGGAATGATGGGTCATCTTCAGCGCTTTTGTAAGGCGTTTCCACCAGTGGCTAGTGAGAGGGGTTTTTTGTAGACTCCGCATGAAAGAGCTGGACCAGTAGCTTCTTACCAGTTGGGAAACTGGAATACGGCAGGGCGTGCAAGCAAGGATGGTGGTCATGGACATGGTAGCCAAACACCAGGATCTCAGAGGTAGTAGGGCCGGATAGCTCAGGGTAGCCGGGCTATGTTATAGGGCCGCGACATTGGGCAAGCATTTACCTTAGGAAAAGACCCATGCGGAGCAGGATCCCGAACCTTCTACTGTCAGAGGTACTATTCTAGTAGCTTCTGTCATATCTTCTGTACTTTTTTATTTGGGTGCTACACATAGTTTCATATTTGTACCCATTGTGGAGATCCATGGGCTATGTTTTTCTTCTTCTGTTGCTGTTATGATGCTAGAAACTCTGTTAGGGACTAAACGACAGGTGTCCGTCAGTGCAGGGAGTTCCCCCTCGTGGTTAATGGGTGTCACTTTCTCTAGGACCACTATTTCATAGATATCTCATCTTATGATGTCATTCTTAGGATGGACTAGTTGGTTCCCTTTCGATCCTTTGTAGACATCTATCGTCGTAGGGTGTGTTTCATGTCTCCAAAGGCCAGAGAGTATCTACACAAGGGTGAGTGGGATGTTCAGCCGAGTCGAGCTAGACCAGAGCATCATGGGTGAGGTGGAGTCACAACCCAGATTTCGTGTTTATATCTAGATGATCAGGGGACTTGTCAGATGGTTTTCCCTCCAATGGTTGATCATTTCAGGGATGTCTTTCCGGACAACATTTCAAGTCTACCTCCGGAGCAAGAGGTGGATTTCTCTATTGAGATTATTCCAGTAGTATCACTGTGTCCATTCATCCTTATAGGATGGCTACACCAGAGTTGTAGGAACTTAAGAGGCACATAGAGGATTTAATTTAAATGGGTTTTATCCGACCCAGTACTTCTCCTTGGGGTTCGCCTGTCCTGTTTTCTAAGAAGACAGACAGTACCCTTAGAATCTATGTAGATTATCGGAAGCTGAACCAGTTGACGGTCAAGAACCAATATCCCTTTCCAAGTATTGATTATATTTTTGATGAACTTCATGGAGAACGAGTGTTCTCGAAGATTTAAATGAGATCATGATATCATTAGATGCGCATTAAACCATCTGGTATACCAATCACAACCATGAAGAGTAGGTATGGCCTATACGAGTACATGGTTATGTCGTTCGGACTCACGAACGCACCAACAGTTTTCATGGATTTAATGAATCGTGTGTTCCATCCTTAATTGGATTCTATTGTGGTAGTATTCGTGGACTAAATCATGCTGTAATATCACACTCGATACGACCCCTTCCACCAATCATGAGATCGTATTGAGTACACTTAGAGAGCATTAGCTATATGATAATCTCTCAATGTGCCACTTTTGGATGGACCAGATTCACTTCCTGGGTCATATCATCTTAGAGGTAGGAGTTGCAGCAGTCCCAGAGAAGGTGAGAGCACTATTTTCTTGGGAACAACCTAAGAATGTGTTTGAGATTCGATGTTTCTTAGAGCAGTCTCATTACTAAAGGTGCTTCATCCAGGACTTCTCCCGCTTAGCAGCACCGTTGATGAGTATGAATAAGAAGGGTGTGATGTTTGTTTGGTAAGAATATTACGATAAAACCTTTAAGAAGATGAAGGTAAAGTTGACATTAGCACCAATCCTGATACACCCAGAGCATGGAAAGAGCTATACAGTTTACTATGACTCATTTGGTATTGGGTTGGGAGTTGTGTCGATGCAGGGTGATTGATTTATTGCATACGGGTCTCGGCAGTTGTGGCCACATGATAGGAATTACCCGACGCATAATCTCGAGTAGGCTGCAGTTGTTCATGTGTTGCACTGTTGGAGACATTATCTCTTGGGAGATCATTTTGTGGTTATCACCGACCAGAAAAGACTCAACTATATCTTTACTCAGTGTGACTTGAATCTGAGGCAGCGAAGGTGGTCTACTACCTGCAGTCCTTCGATTTTGAGCTTCCCTATACAGCTGGGAAGGGTAATGCAGTTGCTGATGCACTGAGCCAGATGACTCAGACACAAGTGGTTCATGAGGCTAGTGGTGAATGGAAGCTGATGGCATTGTTCTCTAAGATGCATTTGGATTGCATGACAGTCAGCAGAAAACCTATCTTTCATATTTAGCTATGACTTCTACCCTCCTGGGGAGAGTGAGAATGAGACATCTATCTGATTTAGAAGGCCTAGTTTTATGGCTGTCTGTGGAAAGTGTGGACCCTCCTCCTGGTTGGACGATAGGAAATTACGAGGTACTGTATTTCTAGGGATGAGTGTGGGTTATAGGGGATATACACGAGGAGCTGATGCGGGAGTTTTATGCTTCATCTTGTGCAGTTCATCCCGAAGTTACCAAGATGTACAGCGACTTGAGACATCAGTACAGGTGGCTAGGTATGAAGAGAGATGTAGCTGGTTTTGTTATGAGATGTTCCACCTGTTAGCAGGTGAAGGTAGAGCATCGCAGGCAAGCCGGACTGTTACATCATTTACCTATCCCGGAGTGGAAATGGGATGATGCCAAGATGGATTTCTTGACTAGATTGCCGAGGACACCTCAACGCAATGATGGCGTGTGGTATGTTGTGGAAAGAATCACAATGGTAGCTCAATTTTTGCCGATCAAGGAGACCTTTAGAGTTGATTAGCGTATGATGTTGTATATACGAGAGATCATACTTCTTCATGGGGTCCCTAGTTCTATCATTTTAGATAGGGATGCCAGTTTTACATCTCGTTTCTAGCAGAGTTTTCATAGGGCACTGGGTATACATGTGCTTTTGAGCACAACTTACCACCCTCAAACCGATGGCCAGTCAGAGCATACGATACAGGTGCATGAGGACATGCTGTGTGTATGAATCCTAGACTTTGGGGGCTCTTTAGAGAAGCACATACCCTTGGTAGAGTTTTCCTATAATAACAGTTTTCAGGCAACTATTGAGATGGAACCATAAGATGGTTTATATGGTAGGCCATGCCGATCACCTTTCTTCTGGTTAGAAGCAGGTGAGGAAACGTTACTGGGACCACATCTCTTGCAGGGGACGTCTGAGCAGGTCCAGTTGATTCAGAAGCGGATGGCTACCACACAGTCTCGTCATAAATCTTATGCTGATCGTTGTAGATGAAAATTGGAGTTCGTGGTCATGTATCAGGTTTTCTTGAGTGTTTCACCGAGGTTGGGACATAGACATATCAGGATATAGGGTAAACTTTCATCGAGTTATGTGGGGATATTTGAGATTAAATTGAGAGTCGGGCTAGTTTCCTATCGGTTGTAGTTACCATAGAGGTACCAGGAAATGCACAACATCTTCCATGTATCTTAGTCGTGTTGAAATCATCCAGACCTGTCTCACATCTTTCAGCCAGAGGAGGTTGAGCTTCAGATCGTTGCATCCTTTGAGGAGCATCTGCTCTGTATCGTGGATAGGAGCATGAAGGTTTTCTGAGTCTGGTCTGTTCCTCTCGTACAAGTGCTATGGTATCATGGCCAAGTGCACAAAGAAACATTGGAGTGGGAGACTGACGTACATTCTCCGTGCATAGAGCTGTTCTGAGCATTATCTTCACTAGCCTTGGAAGGGAAATCTGGGGATGAATTTCTTTATGTGGGGATGTTTGTAGGAACCCAGTTATTATTTTAGAGGTACAGGTTTCATCTTTTCTCTTTTCCTTAAGTGTTTTTGAGAAAATATGGAATGTGGGGAAAATCATAAATTTTGGGACAACACACCATGTACTATTCCACATGCCATGTACTTTGGCAGTGTGGGATGAGTACACAGGGCGTGTAGCCATGTCAACGAGAAGGGGTGTAAAAAACCGTCTACACACCGTGTAGTGGTCCTTTACACACCGTGTAGTCAGTCGACGGGCGAATAGTAAGGTGGTGGCTAGCTGAGAGACATTACACACCGTGTAATAATGAAGACACACTGTGTAGTCATCTTGAAAAATGAACAGTGCCATGCTGGCGAGATGCTGCTGAAGAAACATTTAAAAAAAATGAAAACTACATGCCATGTACCCAATAGTACACGTCGTGTAGTCTGTTTTTTCACATAAAATGTTAAGTATCCTCCCTTGTTCCTAGGGAAGGCTTATAACTGGAGGAGGAGTTGGGAGAAAGGGTCAAACCTTCGAGGATCTCCAGATCGCATGTTCAGAATTTGTTTCTTCCTCTATCGATCTCATTGGAACCGTACGGGTAAGACTCTCTTTCTCCATAAGCTATTCTTACCAATTCTTTTCCAATGGAATGTTTTTTACATTTGAACGAGTTTTCTTTCACCTCAGAACATCATCATTTTTGAACGATTCGAGGAGCGTAGTTCAAGTATATCGATCAGGGGCGATCGAGGTAGGTGTCTTGGTGTTTAATTTCAAACTACTGTGCATTTTTGTGTACTATTGAGCTACGAACCCAGGTTGGGGTGTCATGTGGTTGATGACATGGCTATTTTGAATACCTTGAATTGTATATGTAATTAAATGTGATAATAAACTACTGTTTGGGATCACTGCTTGGATCCATGACCTCCTCGGGGGTGTATTCCTCTGTTTAGCCGTTTGGACAGGATACCCGAGGGTATTCCATTGTAATAATGATTGTTGAATTGCCTTTAGTGGAATTGTATGTTATATTCTTGTTTTTATGATGGGTATGGCCCGGTTACTTATTTAGCCTGGGGGTAGTGCTTTATTTAGCATGAGGGTAGCATAACCTTTAGCCTGAGAGAAGTGGTTAATTTAGCATGAAGGAAACTTCTTTCGTTCCTTTGGGAAATAGACTATATGCTTGAGGGCGATAATTTGTACGCCTGAGGGAAATATCTGTTTTTCCTGTGGGAAATTACCTGGGGGTTTGGTTTCTGATTACCTGAGGGTAAGAGTTTACATGTCAGGTGACACTGACTTTTTACATAGAACATTTACTGAGGCGATGCCATATATTAAATGGAAAAAATGAATATTAAAATTGTAATATAACTGGTAATGTTAGTTACTTTTGAGTACTAATTAGTTTTTTGCATCTACTACTGCACACTGTTGTTGCATATTTTCACACAGTTGGGCATGAGCCTTTGGTGGGTGTCTACTGGGATTTATTTCTCACACCCTGTTTGGGTCATGTCTTCAGCCCAAACAAATTACGTTTCTATAGGTGTTGAAAGGGTAAAGGGTTCTTATACATGTACATGATTATAGTAGAGGAGTAGGAGCGCATGGGACCGAGCTTAGGCTGATGATGTTACTGGTTGTTTTGTTTGTTTTACAATACATGGTACTTGAGATGTAGTGTATTGTATTGTATTGTAGTGTAACATGTTCTGGCTATTTTCTTAGAACATGAGACATGTTTCATCATTATCTATATTATTGTTCGTTATCTTTTACTACAGTTGATTATTTTAAAAGTGTACGGTTTTTTCTTCAACTATTGTTGCATGTTGTATATTTTATTCCGCTAAACTATACTTTGACAAATGAGGGCATTGTTTCCCCACTACCAGACATTGGCCCTCACTGCTAGTCGGCAGCCTCTGGAGTTTGGGGAAATGTTCTTGAGGTCATGTGACCAACCGGGTCCGGGGCACCCATAAACTGGCACCCAGATCCGGGATGTTACAATGTGGTATCAGAGGGGTTATTATCTTTGAATTAATATTTGGAGCCTTAGTTAGGGATAGGATGGGAACAATAGTTGGTAATAAGTTGTGCCTGGGCGTAGCTAACCTGTTTACAGGGAAAATCTAGTTTACCTCGTATCTTTTCAATTCTCCTGATTTCGCAAATTTTATAGTTGATTTGATTTCACTGTTGGGGGACCCACTAGTTATTATGATATTTATATTTTATCTATGGTTTAAATATATTTGCAACCCGATGAGATAAGGGTATTCTATCTCATGCATCATTTAGCCACATGCTAGAAATCACATGCCATGCATAGTTCCATGCCATGTTGGCGCATTAGAAATTAAATGTTGTTGTGATAATTGTTCTCCTAGAAAATCATGCTGTTGTGATAGATTTGATAAATATCTTCTATGTGATAGGGTATTTTTGTGTGAGACTGTTGATAGAATATAGGACAAACTTTGGTTTTTGGGGAGTATGGGCCCTCACTGACCAGAGTTTGGTGGATCATTGACTTTTTATCTTGTTATAACACATATAAGATGTCAAACATTGATTCGCGGAGAGTATGGGCCCTCACATATCAGGATTTGACACTTAGGTGTTGTTTTTTAGTATTTCTTGGGTTCTGTACTAGTTTCAGAGACTTAATGTCCTGAAACCCTAGATACATGAAATGTAGATCCTCAGACACACGCCGTGTGTTCTTCTGTTCGGGTAAAAAAGAAAAAATTTTGAGTACACGCTGTGTACCCTCAATACACACCGTGTAGTCTCTTCCCGTGTCTTAGGCCTTGTGGGTGGGGACACGGGGAAGGGAAATGCATGGGGAAAACATGTCGTGTACCGGATGTACATGCCGTGTAGTGTTGACCCGGAGTCTTCTCATGTAACTAACAACACAGACATAGGAGACCTTAAGACATACATGCCTTTCCCACTGTGGAACACGCCGTGTAGTTTGGCCTGGGGACTCAGCCATGAAACTAATAAACACAGGTTGGTGACCCCTCTTCTTAAACACGTCATGTACCCGAGGGACACGCCATGTAGTCTTGACCGATGATAGTCAATATGGACTTGACCATGGGGCGGGGAAATGGGGTGGTGTACACACCGTGTGTGGGTGTTACACGCCGTGTAGTGTCAAGCCAAGTAGTCGGCCGGGTCACAAATGCCATGGGAAATTGGAATTTTCACCTTACACTCCATGTAGATTATATACTCTCCATGTAGTCTTGTTCAATGGGAGCCATGTGACTTACCTTTGTAGAAGGACCCTTGAAGTGGAAGAGAAGTCAGGTACACACCGTGTAGTCAGTATACTCTCCGGGTAGTCTTGTTGTGAAATCATGAATGCCTTCTTCCTCATGTTCCCCTTTTGGTCCCATTGTTTTAAGAATGTGATAATCTTGATCTAAGATGTGTGTTTGGCCATGTAGAGTCATTCCACCAAGACGACCATGCGTTGTTGTCCAGGGGAGCAGAAACAATTATACTCTAGAGAGAGTGGGCCATGGGCTACCAGTGGATCCTCCAAAAGAGCCAGATGCGGCACCAGCCGTTATACCAGACATAGGCGCAGAGGCACAGTTCTGTGAAGTCTTTATGCGGTTCATGCATACCTTTCAGGGAGCACCGCAGGCTGCCACATCTATGGATGAGCTGAATCATATATTTTGGCAGCAACATCTGCCTACGTTTTCAGTGGATGTTGGACCACAGGCTATAGAGTCTAGGCTGGGGTCTATGATGAATATTTTCGATCATCTTGAGATGCCTCCAGGGAAGAGGGTCAAGATCGCGACTTATATGCTGCACGATTCTACCAAGAGGTGGTGGGATGTTACCACTCAGACAGAGCATCAGAGAGACATGGAATGAGATGATTTTAATATGGATTTCTAACACTTATTCTACCCAGAGAAGCTGAGGGAAGATAGAGCATAAGAGTTCATTAATCTACAGTAGGGCGCCAATTGGGGGATGGATTAATCTTCTTGTTTTACAGTGCTTCAGTGTGTTGCACCCGTTCTGGTGGTTGATGAGATATTTAGGGCCAGATGCTTTGAGAATGGTATTAGTTATGAAATCCTAGAAATATTGAATGTTTTCAGGTTGCCTCCAGTACATGATATTATGAACTAGGCACTGATTACCAAGCGGAACCTACAGGAAGCTAGTGGTGTGGGCCAGGGTAGTTCAGCAACAGTTTCTGGTACTATTTCTACTGGCAAGAGGAAGAGACAGTGTAACATCCCAGGTAAATAATGAATAAATAATTTTAATATTTTTTAATATTTACGAATTAAATATTAATTTTACTTTAATGGGTTTTCTATGTTCGATAGCGTACCCGATACGCAACAAAGAGTTTCATTGAAATCTTACATTGCGCACTAGTAATAAAATAATATTATTTTAAATGGTAGCTAACACATAGTCGTTGTATTGGCAGGAAAGGATATAAATAACTAAAATATGATTATATATTTTTTTAAATGTTTTTACTTTTATCTAATAAAAGAGAAAGGCATAAAATACGGAAAGAATTCAATTTTAGGCGTATATTCCCTAGTTTTCACTAAAGGTTCACTTATTGCCTTTTGATGGAGAACCATCATTAAATATAGTTTTGTTCACTCTTATACATCTTATTGGACCAAATAAAACTCTTCTTTAGAATCGGGACATAAAAATTTACTTTGTGTAAATTTTTGGCATTTTTCCGTTAAAGTTCATTTTTTAATGAATAGTGTAAACTGTTGTATTTTAATTCAAAACCTCCTTTTAATCTAATTTATTTATATGATTAGATTATCTTTTGAATTTTTTTTAAAGTGAAATTTTAATAAGTTTTTACCACTAAATCCAATAGTGGTTGTTGGAATTAATTTCACTCTGAAATCGGACTTAAACTAGTGTCAATCTTTTGATACTTATTGTTTCATAAAAACACGCTATTTGTCATGACATCGGGAATTAAATATTAAATTAATTAATCTGACTTATATGTTTTGAATTTTGTAAAATTTAATTCATTTTTGAATTCGGAATATCAAATATAGCTTAGGGTGAAGTTTTGGTATTTTTCTGAAAAACTTCAATTTTTGATGAATACTGAAACCACTAAGTGGTACTTAAAAAACTGATTTTTCATTTAAATGAAAATTTTCCACCTCTGTGTTTTGAATTTCAAAAATCCGACATACATGGTTGTCATTAAGAAGTAAAATTTGGTTCAATGGAATTAAAATAATTTTTTGTGAATAGTATCTTATTAAGTTTTAATCGCGATTAGAGGTAATTAGTGTAGTTTAAGGTAAAAATAATGTTTTAATAATATGAGATGAGCATGAAACATGTCCTACCCTTATTGGATGTGTCATTTCCGACCAAGAAAATCCATGGGTCAACTTGCGGAGCACATGGAGCCACTTTGGTTGGAAAATGACATAAATACCTTTTTATTAAATGTTAAAGTAAAACTGACACAAACATGAAATGTTTTACTAAAACAATTTTTACATGAGGTTATACAAAACCTATTTTTGACTATAAGTATTTATTATAAATCTAAAAATATTTACTACATCATGATATTTTGTTTATAATTTTTCGAAATTAAATATATTAAATTATTTATGGTGTCATGATGATGCAGTGATTTCCTCATTAATAATAGATTTAAATAAAATGGAAAGATAATGTAAAATCAAAGACCTACACATGTCCAAAACCTATTGGATGGGTGGATTTAGGTCCCTTACCACCTTATTCTCGAATTATATCAATGTGGGACCTCTTAAATCTGAATACCATTTTAAAATAAAGTCTATTTTCATTACATTCCAAGAGTGCCCCTCCTCTCCTCTTATAAAAGGCCCCCACCTCTACCTCGTTACCCACAATTCCAAAGCCTTTGGATCGGCCAACCCCTGCCCATTTTGTCTCTAAACATCCCTCTATTACTCCTTGAAGCCTCACATTGGGCAGAAGTCTTCCCAAGGAAGCCTTTTAGCTCAAACCAAATGGAGTTACCCAATTTTACGGTAATGTGTGCACTTGTGTTCTTTTGATTTATTTTGCTTCTCCAACCCCCTAAACTCTTTTTATTCATTTCTATTGTAACAACTCCAATATCATAAATATACTAGAATTTTTTTATTATATGTATTAGAGCTGCACTTACACACAACTACATCTAATGGTTAAAGAACATACTCTTTCCGTGGATGGCGAATTTCGGCCTCCCGAAACGATGATTGTTCAACAATCTTTTAACACCTTCAAAGGTGGCCATTAAGATGACACTATATTTATATATGATATATAATATTTTTATGTTTTCCTTAAGCTTATATATTTTTCATTTTGGGCATACCTTTTTGGTTTCCATTATGGGTAAACACGATATCTTTATTTAAGGAAGTGCGGACTATCGCCCCCTCAAAGTGATGTGATTCGTTAATGTCATATGTGGGACGTATAAAGGATGGATTTAAAGTTATTATATATGATGTTATACAGGAATTATAATATACCTCTATATCATTATTATTTATTTCCATTAAATTATGAGATAGAAATGAATGTAGCGTTCATGCGTACGTACAGCTTACTGTCTCCATGAACGGTGCATTTCATTTCTTTGCCCCAAATGAAATGTACTATGATAAGTACATATATATAATGGATATATATGATGAATGATACATCTAAATGAGGAATATAATTCTGGAATTAAAAAATACAAACCTCTCATTTAGTTTTAATTCCATTAATATGACAAAGAAATAAAAGTAGCGTTCAAGCGTACGTATGGCTTACCGTCTCCATGAACGGTGCATTTCATTTCTTACCTCTAAATGATTATGTAATATTATAAATACATGTATATTATGGATATATATGATATCCAAATAATGAATATCATTCTAGATATAATGAACCTTTGACCACATGAACAACATGTAATTGTAAGAGGTCCACTTTCGGCATAGGAACCAAATATTGACAAAACAAACATTATTAACTTAAATGGTTACATAATGTTTGTAACATGGAAATAAGTGATATAAAAGGAATAATGAACTTGAAAAAGGTTCTTAATAAAATAGAAATTAACTCAAGTTTATTATTCAGGACGTTAAAGAACGATCGAGTCAAGTCGGACCCGAGGTAACGGACTTCGTCTCAATCTCCTTTCATTGAGGCATATTTCGTTTTATACACAACATTAATTTATACAGTGTATAACCCCTTTCACTTTTACTTTTATACAAATGAAATCTTTTTCTACTAAGCGTTTTACTAAACGACAAAAAGGAATGTTTCTTTTAACGTACGCGGTGACAACAACCTTTTCTGCTGCCGCGAGTATTATTTGGTCTTGGGCTTCCTCAACAAGCCGTAATGTTTTTAAAATAAAATAAATACCATATACTATTTTATGTATTTTGGTATTAAAAATGGTTTTGATAAAGTATTCTATTATGTCTATATATCTAAATGATATATTGTGATTGAAATGTGGAAATGTTATCATCTCTTTATATTGGTTTTATGTTTTATGATTTCATAATGGTACTTGGACATTTGATGGGTGGTTACGTGATGAACCATATGACGGGTGGTGCCGTGAATACCAGGACGGGTGGTTACATTATAACCTCCAATGCATTAGGTATGGAAGTCGGGTGTATGGCTATTCCATTAAGTATGTATGGAAGTTGGACGTATGGCTATTCCATTATATAGGTGTGGAAGTCGACCGTATGGTTATTCTATTTCAGTATGTTTATGTCCCAAGTTACCTTTATATGTTATGTGATCTGTATATGGGTTTTATGGTAATCTTTTGGTTTCAAAAGGGTAAGTAATGATCTTTTATTTAGTGAAGATTTTTTACTACTTCATAAAGGTGAAAAGTATTACTTTTTTAAAGTATATATGGTTTACTTGTTGTTTTGATAAACTAACTGTTTTCATTCTTTGTGTATCCCTTACTGAGCTTTTTATGCTCACCCCAAGTTTTTTTGAAATGTTTTTCACAGGACTTAATGTAGAATAGGGTCAAGGATGGGAACAAGGTAATTTCATGCTATATAAAACATGGAACTAGAAATGTTTCTTTTAAGAGTTTTTTTTATTCTATGGAAACTTAGTAGAAGTGTATACTTTGTAATATTTTGAGATGTAATAGTTATGTTCTAATTCTCTAAAACTATGAACCTGAAAAGATCCTCAATGTGAATTATTCATTTAATTCAATATTAAGTAATATTTAAGGCTGGGGCCTTATAGTTGGTATCAAAGGTCGGTTTAGACAACTTTAGGAGTTAGAAAAGTGTTAAATAATAATATGATTGAAATGATATAGCATTTACGGATGACTATGTTGCTTCGCCAAAGATATTTCTATGTTCAGAATGGTTTTCCGCAGAGGAAACAAACAGCTATGTTGGGACGACATCAAGAGGAAGACAACCTTCAAAATCAGCAACCTGAGATGGTTGGAATCAGAACTGAACAGTTTGTTGCAGTGATGGAACAGTTGACTCAGGATATAAATGGTGGTGGTATCCATGCACGAGATCAGCCAGATCAACCGCATATGAACATGTTAGTGGTGGAACATTTCATGAGGCAACATCCCTCATCATTCAGAGGATCATCTGACCCCGTACAAGCTAAAGGGAGGATTAAAGCACTCGAGATGATTTTTGATGTCATGGGGTGTTCAGAACATCAAAATGTTAGTCTTGTTGTTTACCGTTTTCAAGGTGAAGCTGATCAGTTGTGGTCGATGGTAAAAAATATCAGGGATAGTGATGAGATTATGGATCTTCACTTGGATGAATTCAAAGGTATTTTTCTTGAGAAATATTTTCCTAAGGTAGTTCATCTTAGGATGGAAAAATAGTTCCTAGAGTTGAGACAAGAGGAAGACTCTGTGGCTGCCTATGAAGCAAAGTTCAGTCGATTGGTAAGGTATGCTCCAAACATCATAGGAGATCTTGATATTAAAATAAACCATTTTTACTCAGGGTTAAAGCCAAATTATCGAAGGGCTTTAGCTTCTCGTGATTTTAAAAATTATGGAAAACTTGTTCGGTGTGCAGAGAAGGTGGAAATTGAGTTTGCCGATGATCATGTGTTCTATGAAAAACAACAGAATAAAAGGTCCAGTTGGTAGGAAAAGTGGAAGAAATCACCAAAGAAGCAAGGAGGTAAGAAAACCAAATATCCATCCTATGAGAAGTGTGGTAAAATGCATCCTGTAGAATGTTTATCCAAGTCTGGTAAGTGCTTTCGGTGTGGTAAGTCTGGTCATATTTCTCGTAACTGTAAGGAAGATGATCAAGCAGACAATGAAAAGCCAGTGGTAAGATGTTTTATGTGTAATGAAATGGGTCATTATCAAAATGAGTGTCTAACAAAGAACTCGACTAGGGGAATGCAGCCAGACTACAAGCAGAAAGGGGTGGTGAAATCCTTTGCAACAACTTCAGTAGATGTTGGGCCATCGAATGAAGTGATATCAGGTACACTGTTTGTTTGTTTAGATTATGCCAATGTGTTGTTTGATTCAAGGTCTAAACATTCTTTCATTTCTGAGAAGTTTTATAGTAAATTGGAAATTCCATATCAAGATATGAATCCTAAACTTATGGTAAAAACACCCAGAGGGAATGTTGAGACAAAAAGGAATTATAAGAACCTTCCTATCCTTGTGTGTGGAAAGAATATACCGGAAAACCTTATTGTTTTGCATCTAGTAGAGTTTGGTGTTATTTTGGGCATGGATTGGATTTCTTTTTATCATGCTAAGATTGAATACAGAGCTAAAATGGTTTCTTTTCAGAAAGATTTTCAGTTTGTGTACAGGAATGAACCCTTGATTTTGATAACATATCAGGAAGTTGAGAAACTAGTAAAAGATGGAAATGAATGTTACCTTGCACATATTGTTAAAAATAAAGGAACTGTTCAGATTAATGATGTGCCATTGGTAAATGCGTATCTTGATGTTTTTCTTGATGAGTTTCCTGGTATTATTCATGACCGGGAAGTAGAATTTACTGTTGACTTAGTTCTTGATTCTATGCCAATTTCAAAACCCCCTTATCGAATGGCTCAAGTTGAACTTTTAGAGTTAAAGAAGAAATTGAAAGAGTTATTAGATAAAGGATTCATTCGACCTAGCACATCACAATGGGGTGCTTCTGTCTTGTTTGTTAAAAAGAAAGATGGCTCAATGAGACTTTGCATTGATTATAGATCCTTGAATAATATTACTGTTAAGAACAAATATCCTTTGCCTCATATCGATGATTTTTTTGATCAGCTCCAGGGAGCTGAGTATTTTTTGAATATTGAGTTGAGGTCGGGGTACCATCAGTTGAAAGTAAAAGAAGAAGACGTTCCGAAGACTGCGTTCCGTACTAGATATGGCCACTATGAATTTTTAGTTATGCCTTTTGGGTTAACTAATGCTCCTGCTGTAATCATGTACCTTATGAATAGAATTTTCCATGAGTTCTTGGATAAGTTTGTGGTTGTTTTCAACGATGATATTTTGGTGTTTTCTAAAAGTAAATATGAGCATGAATGTCATTTAAGGGTTATCTTGCAAACATTAAAAGAAAAGAAGCTATATGGAAAATTCGGCAAGTGCGAGTTTTGGTTACAACAAATTTCTTTCCTGGGTCACATTGTTTCAAAAGATGGCATAACTGTTGATCCTGCTAAAACAAAAGATGTTAAAGAATGGCCAAGACCCGCAAATGAAACCGAGATCCGTAGTTTTCTTAGTTTGGCAGGTTACTACCGAAGGATTGTTGAAAAATTTTCACGGTTATCAAGTCCAATGACTAAGCTAACTTGGAAGGGTGTTAAGTTCATCTGGACAAAAGAATGTGATGATTTTTTTCAAGATTTGAAAAGAAGATTGGTGAATGCTCAGTTTTGGAACTTCCTTCCAGGAATGGTGAGTTTGTTATATACAGTGATGCTTCGTTGAAGGGACTTGGCTGTGTCCTTATGCAGAATGATCAGGTAATAGCTTATGCTTCACGTTAGTTGAAAACTCGTGAGATAAATTACCCTACACATGATTTGGAATTAGCTGCTGATGTTTTTGCTTTAAAAATTTGGAGGCATCATTTGTATGGAGTAAAGTGTGAAATATATACTGATCACAAAAGTTTAAAGTATATATTCACTCAGAAAGAATTGAACATGAGACAGAGGAGATGACTGGAATTAATCAAGGATTATGATTGTACAATTCACTACCATCCAGGAAATTCAAATAAAGTGGCCGATGCTTTGAGTCGAAAAAGTAATGCTTTATTAATCATGCTACGTTTGGAATGAGATCCTTTGGTTTTTGATTTGATGAACTTTGGCATGGAAGTTGTTTGTGTATGAAGTCCTTCTGTTTTGTTTTAGGTATCAGTGACATCTTCCCTATCAGACAGAATCAAGCAAGCACAGAGGCAGGACAGTGAGTTGCAGAAAAAGGTAGAGCTGGTTCAGAAGGGTAAGCTGCCTGAATTCAACACTGATAATGATTGTGTTTTGAGGTTTGGGAAGAGATTATGTCTGCCTTGTGATTCACAGTTGATGGATGAGTTGTTATGTGAGGTACATGGTTCCCCGTTTTCAGTTCATCCTAGCAGTACTAAGATGTACAGAGATCTGTAGGAGTGTTACTGGTGGGATGGAATGAAAAGGGATATTACTGATTTTACTATGAAGTGTTTGAATTTTCAATAGGTTAAAGAAGAACGGCAGTTACCGAATGGGATGCTTCAGCCTTTACCAATGCCAGAGTGGAAATGGGAAAATATATCCATGGATTTTGTCGTGGGATTACCGAGGACATCTAGAGGTAATAATGCAATCTGGGTTATTGTTGATCGCTTGACAAAATATTCTCATTTCCTTGCTATACGATATACTTTTTCACTAGATCAACTTTCTCATTTGTATCATAAAGAAATAGTCAGGTTACATGGAGTTCCTCTCTCCATTGTGTCCGATCGTGATCCCAGGTTTACTTATAACTTTTGAAAAGGCCTTCAGAAGTCATTGGGTACTGAATTAAATTTTAGTACAACTTTTCATCCTCAATCAGATGGGCAGTCAGAACGAACAATTTAGACCTTGGAGGATATGCTGCGAGCTTGTTCGATGGATTATCACGGAAGGTGGGACCAACATCTTTCTTTGGTTGAGTTTTCTTATAATAACAGTTTTCATTCCAGTATACAGATGTCACCATTTGAGGCATTATATGTGAAGCGGTGTCGAACTTCAGAATTTTGGGATGAAGTGGGTGAAAGGAAGCTGATGGGACCAGAATTGGTAGAAGAGATGGCAGAAAAAGTTCAGTTGATTCAGAAACACATGAGAATAGCTTAGAGCATGCAGAAGAGTTATGCGGATAACCAGAGGAAGGATCTATCTTTTGAGGTAGGTGATCATGTTTTTCTCAAGGTTCCTCCATGGAAAAGTGTGATGCGATTTGGTAAGAAAGGAAAGATGAGTCCAAGGTTTATTGGACCATATGAAATTCTGGAGAAAGATGGATTAATTGCTTACTGAATGGCTTTACCTTCGAGTTTATCTCAGGTACACAATGTTTTTCATGTTTCGATGTTGAGGAAGTATATTCCATATCCATCTCATGTTTTGAGTCCAGAGGTAGTTCAGCTGGAAAAGAACCTATCTTATGAAGAACAACCAGTCCAGATTCTTGACCGAAGAGAGCAAGTGTTGCGAAATAAGGTAATTCTCCAGGTAAAGGTTTTGTGGAAAAACCATATGGTTGAAGAGGCAACGTGGAAATCTGAAAATGCTATGAGGGATAAATACCCCCACTTATTTTGATAAGTGAATAAAATTGTGAGGACACAATTCCCAAAAGGGGGGAAGGATGTAACATCCCAGGTAAATAAAGAATAAATAATTTTCATATTTATTAATATTTTCAAATTAAATATTAATTTTACTTTAAAGGGGTTGCTATGTTCGATAGCGTACCCGATACTCAACAAAGAGTTTCATTGAAATCTTACGTTGCACACTAGTGATATAATAATATTATTTCAAATGGTAGTTAACACATAGTCGTTTTATTGGCGAGAAAGGATATAAATAACTAAAATATGATTATATATGTTTTTAAATGTTTTTACTTTTATCTAATAAAAGATAAAGGCTTAAAATATGGAAAGAATTCAATTTCAGGCGTATATGCCCTAGTTTTCACTAAAGGTTCACTTATCGCCTTATGATGGTGAAACGTCATTAGATATAGTTTCTTTCCCTCTTATACATTCTATTGGACCAAATAAAACTCTTCTTTAGAATCGGGACATCAAAATTTACTTTGTGTAAATTTTTGCTATTTTTCCGTTAAAGTTCATTTTTTAATGAATAATGTAAAATGTTGTATTTTAATTCAAAACCACTTTTTAATCTAATTTATTTATATGATTAGATCATCTTTTGAATTGGTTTTAAAGTGAAATTAGAATATATTTTTACAAATAAATCCAATAGTGGTCGTTGGAATTAATTTCACTTTAAAATCGGACTTAAACTAGTGTCAATCTTTTGATACTTATTATTTCATAAAAACACGTTATTTGTCATGACAGCGGGAATTAATTATTAAATTAATTAATGTGAATTATATTTTTTGAATTTTGTAAAATTGACTTCATTTTTGAATTCGGAATATCAGATATAGCTTAGGGTGAAGTTTTGGTATTTTTCTGAAAAACATTAATTTTTGATGAATCGTGAAACCACTAAGTGGTACTTAAAAAACTTATTTTTTGTTTAAATGAAAATTTACCACCTCTGTGTTTTGAATTTCAAAAATCCAACATACATGGTTGTTATTAATAAGTAAAATTTGGTTCAATGGGATTAAAATAATTTTTTGGTGAATAATAACTTATTATGTTTTAATCGCGATTAGAGGTTATTAGTGTAGTTTAAGGTAAAAATATTGTTTTAATAATATGAGATGAGCTTGACACATGTCCTACCATTATTTGATGTGTCATGGACGAGAAATAAAATCCATGGGTCAACTTGGGGACACCATGGAGCCACTTTGGTTGGAAAATGACATAAATACCTTTTTATTAAATGTTAAAGTAAAAATGACACAAACATGAGATGTTTTACTAAAACAATTTTTACATGGGGTTATACAAATCATATTTTTGACTATAAATATTCATTAGAAATCTAAAAAGATTTCCTACATCATTATAGTTTTTTATAATTTTTAGATATTAAATATATTAAATTATTTATGACATCATCATGATGCAGCGATTACCTCATTAATAACGGATTAAAATAAAATGGAAAGATATTGTAAAATCTAAGACCTACACATGTCCAAAACCAATTGGATTGGTGGATTTCGAACCCTTATCACCTTATACTAGAATTATATCAATTTGGGACCTCTTAAATCCGAATACCATTTTAAAATAAAGTGACATTTCTTTACTTTCCAAGAGTGCCCATCCTCTCCTCTTATAAAAGGCCCCCAACTCTACCTCCTTACCCACACTTCAAAAGCTTTTGGCTCGGCCAACCCCTGCCCATTTTGTCTCTAAACATCCCTCTCTTACTCCTTGAAGCCTCACTTTGGGCATATGTCTTCCCATGTAAGCCTTTGAGCTCAATCCAAAGGGAGTTACCCAATTTTAAGGTAATGTGTGCACTTGTGTTCTTTTGTTTTATTTTGCTTCTCCAACCCCCTAAACTCTTTTTAATAATTTCTTTTATAACAACTCCAGTATCATCAATATACTAGGATTTTTTTATAATAAGGATTCAATCTACACTTACACACAACTACATCTAATGGTTAAAGAACATATTGTTTCCGTGGATGGTGAATTTCGGCCTCCCGAAACGATGATTGTACAACATTCTTTCAACACCATCAAAGGTGGCCCTTAGGATGACACTATATTTATATATCATATATAATATTTTTATGTTTTCCTTAATCTTATGTATTTTTCATTTTGGTCATACCTTTTTTATTTCCATTATGGTTAAACGTGATATCTTCATTTAAGGAAGTGTGGACTACCGCCCCCTCAAAGTGATGTGATTCGTTAATGCCATATGTGGGATGTATAAAGGATGTATTTAAAGTTATTATAAATGATTTTATACTGGAATTATAATATACCTCTATATCATTATTATTTCATTCCATTAAAGTATGAGATATAAATGAAAGTAGCGTTCATGCGTACGTACGGATTACCGTCTCCATGAACGGTGCATTTCATTTCATAGCCCCAAATTTAATGTAATATTATAAGTACATATATATAATGGATATATATGATGAATTATACATCTAAATGATGAATATAATTCTATAATTAAAAAATACATCCCTCTCATTTAGTTTTAATTCCATTAACATAACAAAGAAATGAAAGTAGCGTTCATGCGTACGTACGGCTTATCGTCTCCATGAACGGTGCATTTCATTTCTTACCTCTAAATGATTATGTAATATTATAAATACATGTATATGATGGATATATATGATATCCAAATCATGAATGTCATTCTGGATATAATGAACCTTTGACCACACGAACAACATGTAATTGTAAGAGGTCCACTTTCGACATAAGAACCAAATATTGACAAAACAAACATTATTAACTTAAATGGATACATAATGTTTATAACATGGCAATAAGTGATATTAAAGGAATAATGAACTTGAAAAAAGTTCATAAGAAAAATGAAATTAACTGAATTTTATTATTCAGGACGTTAAAGAACGATCGAGTCAAGTCGGACCCGAGGTAAGGGACTTCGTCTCAATCTCCTTTCATTGAGGCATATTTCGTTTTATACACAACTTTATTTTATACGGTGTATAAACCCCTTTGAATTTTACTTTAATACAAAAGGAATCTTTTTCTACGAAGCGTTTTACAAAACGACAAAAAGGAATGTTTCTTTTAACGTACGCGGTGACAACGACCTTTTCCGCCGCCGTGAGTATTATTTGTTCTTGGGCTTCCTCAACAAGCCACAATGTTTTTAAAATAAAATAAATACCATATACTCTTTAATGTTTTTTGGTATTAAAAATGGTTTTGATAGAGGATTCTATTATGTCAATATATCTAAATGATATATTGTGATTGAAATTTTGAAATGTTATCATCCCTCTATATTAGTTTTATGTTTTATGATTTTATAATGGTACATGGACATTTGACGGGTGGTTACGTGTTGAACCATATGACGGGTGGTGCCATGAATACCAGGATGGGTGGTTACGTTATAACCTCCAATGCATTGGGTATGGAAGTCGGCTATATGGCTATTCCATTAAGTATGTATGGAAGTTGGCCGTATGGCTATTCCATATAGTATATGTGGAAGTCGACCGTATGGTTATTCCACTTAAGTATGTTTATGTCCCAAGTTACCTCTATATGTTATCTGATCTGTATATGGGTTTTATGGTAATCATTTGGTTTCAAAAGGGTAAGTAATGATATTTTATTCAATGAAGTGTTTTTACTACTTCATAAAGGAGAAAAGTATTACTTTGTTAAAGTATACATGGTTTACTTGTTGTTTTGATAAACTAACTGTTTTCATTCTTTGTGTATCCCTTACTGAGCTTTTTATGCTCACCCCAAGTTTTTTTGAAATTTTTTTCACAGGACTTAATGTGGAATATGGTCAAGGATGGGATCAACGGAATTTCATGCTATATAAAACATGGAACTAGACATGTTTCTTTTTAAGAGTTTTTTTATTCTATGGAAACTTAGTAGAAGTGTCTACTTTGTAATCTTTTGAGATGTAATAGTTATGTTCTAATTCTCTAAAACTCTAAACCTGAAAAGATCCTCAATGGGAATTATTCATTCAATTCAATATTAAGTAATGTTTATGGTTGGGGCCTTATAGACAGATAGACTTCTCTCAGGGTGCCAATACCAACCAGATGAATGTTTCAGGTGGCCAGGTCATGTGCTACCAGTGCGGTAAAGTGGGACACAAGATACTGTAGTTTCCATGAGACCCAGTGGAGTGCCAAGATTGCGGCATGATTGGTCATCTACCGCGTTTTTGTAGGGTGTTTCCACTAGCGGCTAGTGATTCTCTGCAGATTCTTCATGCGGGAGTAGGACCAGAAGATTCTTACCAGTCGGGAAACTGGAATACGTCAGGGCGTGCAGGCAGGGATGGTGGTCATGGTCGTGGTAGCCAGACACCAGGATCTCAGAGGTAGCAGGGTAGGACATCTCAGGTTAGTCAGGCTGTATTGTAGGGCCATAGCACTAGGCAGGCATATGCAGTGCAACAGACCCAGTAGGAGTAGGGTCTTGGACCTTCTACTATAAGAGGTACTATTCTAGTAGCTTCTGTCTTATCTTCAGTACATTTTGATACGAGTGCTACACATATTTTTATTTCTGTACCCATTGTGGAGAGACATGGGCTCTGTGTTTCATCTTTTTTTTTGTTATGACGCTAGACAATCATTTGGGGACTAGAGAGGCTGGTGTGAATCAGTGTAGGGAGTGCCCCTTAGAGGTTGGTGGGTGTCACTTTCTATGGGACCCTTATGTCCAAGAGATGATAGCTTATGATGTCATTCTCAGGATGGACTGGTTTGTTTCCTTTCGAGCCTTTGAAGACTTCTATCATTGCAGGGTGTGTTTCACGTCACCAAAGGATTGAGAGTTTCTATACAAGGGCGAGTGGGATGTTCATGAGAGTCGAGCTGGACCAGAGCGTCATGGGTGAGGTGGAGTGACAACCCATATTGTGAGCTTATATCTGGATGATCAGGGGACTTGTCATACGATATTCACTCCAGTGGTTGATCGTTTTAGGGATGTCTTTCTTGACAACTTTTTGGGTCAACCTCCGGAGCGTGAGGTGGATTTCTCTGTTGAGCTTGTTCTAGGAGAAGCACTGATGTCCATTACTCCATATAGGATGGATACACCTAAGTTGTAGGAGCTCAAGAGGCTGTTAGAGGAGTTACAATCAAAGGGTTTTCACTGAACCAGTACTTCTCCTTGGGGTTCTCCTGTCTTGTTTGCTAAGAAGGTAGACGGTACCCTCAGTCTCTGTGTGGATTATTAGAAGCTGGACCAGTTGACGGTAAAGAACCGATATCCCTTGACAAGGATTTATGATCTTTTTGAACAAATTCATGGATCATGAGTGTTCTCGACGATTGAATTGAGATCAGGATATCATCAGTTGCGCGTTAGACCATATGATATTCCACTCACACCCTTCAGGAGTAGGTATGTCTAATAAGAGTACATGGCTATGCTGTTCGGACTCACAAACAAGCCAATAGTTTTCATGGCTCTGATGAATCGTGTGATCCATCCTTATTTGGATTATTTTGTGGTAGTATTTGTGGATGACATCTTGGTGTACTATCACACTCAGCACGACCATGCCACCCATCTTGAGATAGTATTGATTACACTGAGAGAGCATCAGCTATATGAAAAGCACTCAATGTTCCAGTTATTGATGGACCAGATTCACTTCCTGGGAAATATCATCTCAGAGGCAGGAGTTGTAGTAGACCAAGAGAAGGTGAGAGCAGTAGTATCTTGGGTGAAGCCCAAGAATGTGTTTGAGATAATAAGTTTCTTAGGGATGGATGGTTACTACAAGATCATCATCCAGTACTTCTCTGTCTTAGCAGCGCCGTTGATGAGTTTGACTAAGAAGGGTGTGAAGTTTGTTTGGTCAGATGCTTGTGAGACAGCCATTCAGGAGTTGAAGGGAAAGTTGACATCAACACCAATCCTGATACTCCAAGAGCAGGGAAAGAGCTATATAGTTTACTATGATGCATCAGGTATTGGGTTGGGAGCTATGTTGATGGAGGGTGATCAAGTTGTTGCCTACGTATCTTGGCAGTTGCAGCTACATGAGATGAATTTTCCTACGCATGATCTCGAGTTGTCTACAGTTGTTCATGCATTGCGTTGTTGGAGACATTATCTATTGGGAGAGAATTTTGTGTTTTTCACCGACCACAAAGGTCTCAAGTATATCATTACTCAGCATGACCTGAATCAGAGGCAGAGAAGGTGGGTCTAATACCTTCAGTCCTTCGATTTTTAGCTTGCATATACACCTGATAAGGGTAATGTAGTTGCTGATGCACTAAACTGGAAGACTGAGACATAAGCAGTTCATGAGGCCAGTGGTGAATGGCGGCTGATGGCTTTGTTCTCTAGAATGAATTTGGAGGTGCATGAAAGTCAGGGGAAAACCTATCATTCATCTTTAGTTGTGACTTCTAACCTCCGGGATAGAGTTAGGATGAGACACCTATTTGATTCTGAATGCCAAGTTCTACGGGAGTCAGTGGAAAGTGAGGACCCTCCTCCTAGTTGGATTATAAGTGATGATGAGGTACTATGTTTCCATGGATGAGTGTGGGTTCTAGGGGATATACGCGAGGATCTGATGCGGGAGTTTCATGCATCAGCTTGGGAAGTTCATCCCAAAGTTACCAAGATGTACCGTGACTTCAGACGTCAGTACTGGTGGCCTGGTATGAAGAGAGATGTAGCTAGTTTTGTTATGATATGTTCTACCTGTCAGCAGGTGAAGGTAGAGAATCAGAGGCCAGCTGGACTGTTACATCAGTTACCCATCCCGGAGTGGAAATGGGATGATGTCATGATGGATTTTGTGACTGGATTACCAAGGTCACCTCGAGGAAATGATGTCGTGTCGGTTGTTGTGGACAGACTCAAAAAGTTAGCTTACTTTTTTTCGATCAAGGAGACCTTTAGAGTTGATGAGCTCAAGAAGTTTTATATTCGAGAGATCGTACGTCTTCATGAGGTCCCACATTCTATCGTTTCAGATAGGAAATTCCATTTTAGGTCTCATTTTTGTAGAGTTTTCAGAGGGCATTGGGTAAAAAGGTGCTTCTCAGAATAGCATACCACCCTCAGACCGATGGCCAGTTAGAGCGCACGATACTGGTTCATGTGGACATGCTGCGTGCATTTATTATAGACTTTGGGGCAACATGGGAGAAGAACATATCCCTGGTCATGTTTACCTATAATAACAGTTTTCAGGCAACAATTGAGAAGGAACCATACAAGTCTTTAAATGGTAGGACATACCGATCACCTTTGTGCTCATTAGAAGTATGTGAGGCCGATTTACTAGGAATACATCTCGTGCAAGAGACATCTATGCAAGTACAGTTGATTAAGAAGTGGATGGATACCACACAGTCTCGTCAGATATCATCTGTTGATCGCTGTAGAAGACCCTTGGAGTTCGTGGTCGAAGATCAGGTTTTCTTGCATGTTTTGCCGAGGTTGGGACACAGATCCATCAAGAGACAGGTTAATCTTTCACCGAGGTATGTGGGGCCATTTGAGATTCTAGAGAGAGTCAGCCTGGTTGCATATCGGTTGCAGTTACCACAGAGCTACCGGGCCATGAATGACGTCATCCATGTATCTCACTTGTGTCGCTCTCACTCAGAACCGTCTCACATCTTTCAGCTGGAGGAGTTTGAGCTTCATGTCGATTTGGCCTTTGAGGAGCATCTGATCCGTATCGTGGATAGGAGCACAAAGGTTCTCTGAGGTCGGTCAGTTCCTCTCGTACGGGTTCTATGGCATCATGGCTAAGTGTAGGATGAAGCCTCAGAGTGTGAGACCGAAGTACATGCTCAGTGGCCAGAGCTGTTCTGAGATTTATCTTTTCCACCCTTGGAAGGGAAATTCAGGTACAAATTTCTTTAAGGGGGGGTGTTTGCAAGAACCTGGTTCTTATTTTTGAGGTACATGTTTCTTCTTTCCTTTTTTCCTTAAGTGTTTTTAGAAAATAATGAAATTGGGGAAAAATCATTAATTTTGGGACTACCTCCCATGTACTATTCCACATGCAGTGTACTTTGGCTGTGTGGGAAGAGTACACAGGGTTTGTAGCCATGTCGATGAGAAGGGTTGTAGAAAACGAATTACACACCGTGTAGTGGTCCTTTAGATGTCGTGTAGTCAGTCGGCATGCAAATAGTAAGGTGGTATATAGCTGATCGATAGTACACGCCATGGACTCATGAAGACATGCCATGTAGTCATGTCGACAGATGAAGTGTGCCACGCTGGTGAGAAGCCACCAAAGGAACAGTAAAAAAATGAAAACTACACACCGTGTACCCAATAGCACACACAGTGTTGTCTATTTTTGTCACTTAAAATTGGCATTATCCTCCCCTATTCACAGGGAAGGCATATAAATGGAGGAGGAGTCAGGAGAGAGGGCTGATCCTTCAATGAGCTCTAGATCACACGCTAGGAATCCGCTTCCTCCTCTGTCGATCTTGTTGGAACCGTACAGGTAAGCATGTCCTCATACTTAAGTCGTTCATACCAATTATTTTCCGAGGCAGTGTTATTTATGTATGAACGGGTTTTCTTTCACCTCAGATCTTCATCGTTCTTGGACGATTCGAGGAGCGTAGTTCAAGTATATCGATCAGGGGGGATTGAGGCAGGTGGCTTGGTGTTTAATTTCAAACTGTTGTGCATTTTTGTGTACCATTGAGCTATGAACCCATGTTGGGGTGTCATGTGACTGAGGCCATTTCCATTTTGAATAACTATAATTGTGTATGTAATTAAATGTGATAATACACTGCTGTTTGGGATCACTACATGGATCCATGACCACCCCAGGGGTGCGTTGTTTTGTTTAGCTGTTTGTAAAGGATACCCGAGGGTATGCCATTGTAATAATGATTGTTGAATTTCCATGATGGAAATTTTATGTGAAATTCTTTTTTATATGTTGGGAATGGCCCGGTTACTTGTTTAGCCAGAGGGAATTTCTTTACTTAGCCCGAGGGTAGTGTTACCTTTAACCTGAGGGAGGTGGTTGTTTTAGCCTAAGGGAAACTTCTTTCATGCCTGTAGGCAATAGTCTATGGGCCTAAGGGCGACACATTGTACGCCTGAGGGCAATAGTAGTTGTTGCTATGGTCAATTACCTGAGGGTTTTGTTTATGATTACTTGAGGTTAAGAGTTTACATGTCTGGTTACACTGAATTTTTTACATAGAACATTCACTGAGGTGATGTCTTATATTAAATGGATAAAATGAATATTAAAAAGGCAATATAACTAGTAATGTTAGTTACTTTTGAGTACTGCATAGTTTATTCATCTACTACTGCACACTATTGTGTCATATTTTCACACAGTTGGGCACGGGCCTTTGGTGCGTGCCTACTGGGATTTGTTTCTCACACCATGTTTGGGTCACATCTTCAGCACAAACGGATTACGTATCTGATGGTGTTGACAGGGGAAAGGGTCCCTATATAGGTAATGATTGTATCATAGGATTAGGGGATAATGGGACCGAGTTTAGGCGCACGATGCTGCCTTCTTTTTTTTTAATTTACCTGGTACTTGAGCTGTATTGTATTGTACTGTCTTGTTGTGTTACATGTTCTGGATGTTTTCTAAGAACATGATACATGTTGAATCATTATCGATATGACTATTCATTATCTTTTACTATGGTTGTTTATTTTAAACGTGTATGATTTATTTCTTCTGATGTTGTTGTATGTTGTATATTTTATTCCGCTGTGCTACACTTTGACAAATGAGGTCATAGTTTCCCCACTATCAGACCTGGATCCTTACTGCTAGTCGGCAACCTCTGGCGTTTGGGGAAATGCACATGACGTCATGTGACCAACCGGGTTCGGGGCACCCGTGTAGTGGCACCCGAATCAAGGACTTTATAATAAGGTCATTATAATCAATTTAACGTTGAATTTCAATATAAAAACATTTTAAACATTTTATCATTATTTTTAAAAACCAGCATTTTCATTGTTATTTTCAGTTAGTTTAAAATAAATATTTCCACTTCTTGTAATTACATTATGAAAAATTAGATTCATTAACTTTAATATTAATAATGCAATTAATATAATATGTTTAAACTAAATTTTCACCATAATTAATAGTAATAGAATTAAAAATTATATACTACGATTAAGGTAATAATGGGATTACTAGGAGTTAAAATAAAAATACGAGGGTTAAAAATGACACAAAATGAGTCCAAAAAATATTTTTATGAAATAATTAGATCATAAATCTTATTGGATCTTGATGTTTTATACTTTTATCCCTTTACATTGAAAAATAATTGTTATAATTTTTTACATTCAAAATGTTTTTGTTGTTCCACACACCTCGCTTATAAAAGGTCACCCATTTTATTATTATATTCAAAACATAAGACACATTTCAATAGATATTAAATTAAAAAATAAATTTCCAAATTAACTCTTATTAACTAATAATTCATATTTTTTTACAAATCCAACCCAGTGATGGTTTTTTAATCCTATAGAGGACACCCAAATCAGAGTTAATGTTCTTCAATTAGCATTTTAATTTTTAATTCCTCCACCATATTAAATTCTTATTATACCATGATTATATAAATACCTAATTATATTCAATAAATGTAGATCATTTAATTTTAATTTCATGACCTACAACCATCTTTATTTACATTAAATGGGTTAAGAAATCAATGTTAATAAATGTGGAACACTACCACATCACAAACCGATGCCATTATCTTCTTCATTACCAGTATTCATAGTTGTAAATAATGTTATATTAATTGTTTGTATATTATATTAATGACATTTTAATGATTCTATAATTATTATTTCACTCATAAATTCATTATTTCTATTTTTTTGTAACACAATATCGTCGATCATGTGTGTGGTGGACTGAAACTCCATGATGTGTTGTGATTCATTCATAATTTACTTGGAATTTCTTAGGTATGATATTAATAAATATCTATGATATATATTCCATAAAAATTATTATTTAATTATAATATATATAACATTTCATTCATTGAAAAAATCAATAAAATGGAGGCAACTTTTATGCATATGTAAAACCTAACGTCCAATTAAAAAAATTGGTTTGGATTCAATACTTATAATTTAATGATTACTCTAAATACATAAATACATAATATATGTAATAAATATATCATGTATAATATTATGTATATTATAGAAGCATGATCAATGTAATACGATAAAAAATAATAAAAAACAATAAAAAAAAGAAAAAAAAGTTGTAACATCCCAGATAAATAAAGAACATGATATTTTTAATATTTTTTAGTATTTGAGAATTAAATATTAATTCTACTTTATAGGGGACACTATGTTCGTTGCCATACCCGATACGCAACAAAGAGTTTCTTTGGAATCTTACATTGCACAGTAAAAATATAATATTTTTTTATTAAATGATAGTTAACGTCTAGCCGTTAAATTGGAAAGATGGAATAGAAATAACCAAAATATGATTATACATGTTTGTTTAATGTTATTATATTTATTCAATAAAAGTTATAGGCATAAAATATGTAAAGAATTCGATTTTAAGCATAAATACCCTAATATTCACTAAATGGTCAAATTATCTCCTTTTAATGGTGATCCATCTTTAAATATAGTTTTTTTTCAATTATATATGTTCAATTTGACAAAATAAAATTATAATTTAGAATCAGGACACCGAAATTTAAATTGGATGAAACTTTGGTATTTTTCTGATAATTTTCATTTCTTAATGAATATTTAAAAATACTGTATTTTAATTCAAAAGTTCCTTTTAATCTAATTTACTTATTTGGATAGATTATATTTTTAATTATTTATAATGTTTATGATTAATATATTTTAACTAGTTAATTGAATGATGGATATTTGAATTAATTTCACATTGAAATTAGACATAAACAAATGTTAATATTTTGATAGTTATTATTTCATAAAAACACGCTTATTGTTTTGAGTGCGGGAATTAATTTAAAATTATTTTCTGCCACAAATGTATTTTGAATATGGAAAAATGGATCCCATATTTGGAATCATTATGTTCAAATTTTGTTAATAGGTAACTTTTATTTTTATACATTTTAAATATTTACTTCAGTAAATATTTTATTTACCATGATTAAAGGGTAAATATAATAAATAAAGGTAAAATATAATATAATACAAATATTAAATTACCCTAACATGTGTCATAATCCTATTAGATGATACATATCCATCCATTTTCATCCTTTGGTCTAATTTGGGTCCCCATGGAGCCACATGGGAGTAATAATGACACTTTATATTAATTAATTTAATGTAAATATAAAAATGACATAAACAAATATCTTTTACTAAATCATTTTTCACATATTGTTATATAAGTTATATTTTTGACTATAATTATTTTAGGAAATATATAAATATTTCCTACATCATGGTATTTTTTTATAATTTTTGGACATCAAATATATTAAATTATTTATGACACAATAATGATGAAATATTTACCTCATTAATAAATGATTTAAATAAATACGATTATAAATATTAAAAAAATATCCAAAACCTTTCCAATTCATATTTAATGAATTTATTTCAACCATGAGTCATCTTAACTTCTACTTTAACTATTAGTTGACCTTTTGTAACTGAATATTAGTTTATAATAAAATAATTGTTTCAAACATTCCCAAAGAGCCCCTCTACTCCCTTATAAAATCCATGACATCCTAACCATTTATCACACATATAATGACATTGGCTCAAATATATTATAATCAAATAACCTCCCAAGTGACCTCAATTCATCCTAGAATCCTTACCTTATGCTTAAAGCACATAAAGAAACACTTTGGGTTCAATCCAAAGGGAGTTACCCGATTTAAAGGTAATGTCTTCTCTTTTGGTCTTTTGTTTTATTTTACTTCTCCAACCCCCTAATCCCATTTTATTCATTTATTTTATAAAAAAAGTATCATCAATATACTATTATATTTTTATGAGATGCAATATAACTTCACATACACACACCTCCATCGAATGGGTAAAAAACGTAATGTTTCTGTGGATGGAAAACTAACGCCTCACGAAACAATGATTGTTCAATCAACTCCTACCACCTCTCATGGTGTCCATTATGATGGAAATGTATTTATATATGATATATATTATGTTTATTTTTTCTTTATAAATCTTTATTTTTCATTTATATCATACCTATATGGTTTCCATAATGGGCAAACGAGATAATTTCATTTTAGGAAGTGCGGACTACTGCCCCCTCAAAATGATATGACTCATTAATGCCTTGTATGGTATGTATAAATGATGGATTTAATGATATTATATATTATATTACACAGTAATTATAATATAAATTTGTATTATTGTGTTTTAATTCCATTAAAATATGAAATAGAAATGGATGTAGCGTTCATTCGTACATACGGCTTACCGTCTCCATGAACGGTTCATTTCGTTTCTTATCTCCAAATGTTATGTGCTGTTATAAATCCATATATATACTATATATATGATTTATATGATATCTAAATCATTAATATCATTCTGGAGATGATGTATTTTCGAACAAGTGGACAAATTGTAATTATATTATGTTCATTTTTAACTCAAATTCCGAACATCAAAAAAATGTCTAATATGAACTCAAATAATTAAATCACTGTTATAGAAAGTTAATAGCTGATAAAATAGTAATAATAAAAATTAAAATGGTTATATGTAAGTATAAATTAACATCATTTTATTATTCAAGGTGAAAAATGAACATACTAGTCATGTTGGACACGAGGTAAGGGATTTCTTATCTCACCTTCAATTCCGTGAGATTTCCATTTGTTCACCACTTATTTATTGAATGTGGTGTATTTGGTACTGCCATTTTTAAAATATTATCATTATTATATTTATATTCAATGTATTTTTCTATTAATTTTGTTGTCATTAACTTTTTCTCATACGATTCGATTGATTACAATGTGGTAAGATTTTTCCATCTCACTTTTTATTGTTATGAGATTCGTGCTATATTAGCCACTATTTCCTTTTTTGTGGTGGACTTACTTCCCATGATTGTATTATTTGTTTAATATAAATTAATTAATGGGTATTTATATATTCATTGTGTGATATTTATTTCATGGGGTGTATGTTTCATAAGTTACTAAATGGGTTAGGGAACCTTTGACCCTCCTCTTTTTAAAATACTTATTTTTGTTATATATTTTAATTTACATGTTATTATGTTGGGATATTTTTCTTATATATCCTTATTGATGTGAATTCTATGTCCATGTGATGAGATATCCATTTCTCTCTTAGAAACTTATTTTCTGATTTTAATGTGACATCATTAGGAAGTCAAATATCTGTAAGGAAACTTCTTAACCCAATTTCAATTTTGGGGTTAAACATCCACTTACTATTTATGTCGTGCTATGAATATGTGTGAATATACATTGATTTTTTTACACTTAATATCCACTTATATTTTGAGTATTAATATTTTTCACACATACTTATGTAACTGATTTATCCTTAATCTAAGGATACCTTCTTTATAAGTGATTTCGTCTCAATTTACATTTCCATTGAGACATCATTGTTAATATGAAAAAATTCACTCTTATATGGTGTATATAATGCCTTTTGGAATATAATATCATCAATAACATAATTATTATGAAACTTTTAAATTATTATTATATTTTATTCATCTATTATTTGTATCATATGATCCTTCATTTTGCTAAAAACTCTAGAACAAAAATATCATTTTAAATGTTTTAAAGGATTATTATTCTAAATATTTCACATTAATGCCCATGTTTTTAAAATTGTTATAAGGATTTTTTCATATGTACATGAATGTTTTTAAATTGAAATTTCTTTCAAAATATTCAATGTGGTATGGGACACATTGATTCAATATTATTTTTATTTATTATTTTAAATTGTTTCGAAAATGGTTTGATAAAAGATTTGATTTTTCTATATTTTTAAATGATATATTGTTATTGCAATGTGAAAATGATATATTTCCATTATTTTTGTTTAATGGGTTTTGGATATGTTCTGTCTATTGGGCATTATTTACTTATTTTTGTGGTTTCAAGATAAACATAAGGTGGGTGAGCCCAAGATAGCTCTACAATGCATTGTTTAACATGATGGAGGTAAATGTTAATGTTTCTCCTTAGTGATTTAGAGAATATAATATTATGGGTATTAAAAATGTCACTCTCTTTGTATCTGTGATAGCTACAATGTATGTTTGATATGGATTCTAAAATTTACCTTTACGATTTATGATTTCTGTGTGTTATTCATAAATATTATGATTTCATGTGTTATGTTATGATTAGAATGTAGGGATTCATTTTTCTGTATTTATTGATGGGATAATGCTTTCATTACTTATTTTATATCCCTTACTAAGATTTTTATGCTCTTCCCATGTTTTTCAAATGTTTCCCAAATGTCTACAATATGAATAAGGGTCAAGGATTAGATTAAAGAAAAGTCATGCTGTCTAAAACATGGAACTAAACATGAATCTATTTTTCATGAGTTTTTTAATTTTTGAAAAAAATGGACACTGTATAGAATTTTCTACATGAAATATTCATGTTATTATGAAAAATTTATAAACTAAATATCTAAAACTCTAAAACTGAAAAGATCCTCAAAATAAATTATCCATATTATTCAAGATTATGTAATGTTTAAGGATGGGTCCTTATAGTTGGTATAAGAGGTCAACATAGATAACTTTAGATGTTAGGCTGTTATTTAATCATATGTTACATAACCATAATTTTTATCATATTAGAAGGAGTCATGGTTATTTTAGATAAATCGAATGAGTTTTAGATAACATAAATAAGTATATCTTTGTGTTTAGGATCCTTATAAGAAAGAATATATATATTTTACGAATAAACTCTCACTGACCTTTTTGGTTTTATTAAATGTTGGGATATACGAGGATATAAAGGAAAAATATATGTGAAAGAAACTGTTGTAGTTTTCGTAATTAGATATTGAATGAAATAAGAGATTTAATGAGACCTCTTATGGTTAAAATATGTTACGGTTATTTTTGAAGAATTTATCACATATTGGGGAATGATATAAAATTATATGGTTTTATAAAAAGGACAACTTGTAGGAAGTGTGACAACACAACGTGTCCGGAAAGGCTGCAGGAATCGAACCCACAATAGTAGGGCAACAAGTGCGTATAGATTACCACTAAATTACATGATGTCCCTGGTTAGTATGACTAATTATTAAATTTAAATGATTTTATGGATCAAGAAAAATTTGATCTTATGTTTTATTAGATGTATTTCCTTATTATAAAAATTATTTGGTAATTAAGTGATAAAAGTTATTTTGGGAGACGTTATCTATTTTGGGGAACAATATATACCTATGGAAAATGGAATTCTAAGGGATTTAAATTGTGGAGTAATGGTTGAAATATTATTTTTAGAAGAATTTATGTTTTATTTTGTAAATATGGATATTTTTTATTTATGGAAATGACTAACCTATCATTGGGAATATGTGATTAGGTAAATTACACTTTCATATTAGAGTTTAAGAGTAGTTGATGTATTTTGGAGTTAATTGTTATGATTTTCTATGGAAGACCATGGGATTAAATCCTTCATAGTATTGGGTTGCAATCAGAGTTTGGATTATTTTAAAGTATTTTCAGGACAATTATGTACTGAATGGTCTTTCTTGATCTTTGGGTGCATTTTTTTTTGAAATTTGGAGATTATGTGTAGTGTTTGTTTATATAGGATTATCTTTTTTGGGTATTCTATGATATCGAACAAACCATTTTGGCTTTGGTTCATGTTTAAAGACAAGGGAAATATATAGTTAATCTTTTGTGGATTATGTGAAACTCTATATGTTGATTCTAGAGCTATTAATGTGACCAAGACGGTATGAATACTCATCGTTTGGAGAAAAGATGAGTTTGTGGTATAATTTAGTAATATATAAATGTTTATTTGGAAATTAAGAATGTTTCCTTATGTTTTTAGTTAATATCATAAATAAATTACTCAATGATAATTTAATTAAAACAAAAACGTTTTTTGTAACCTTTTCCTACTGGGGAATCAAGGACTATTTAACCCATCACAAGTTCGTGATTTTATGGTGGTTAACTTTCTCCTAATAATGTTTTATATCACTCTCCATCAGAACATGATGGTTTGTTTTCACCTCCATATTGTTGTTTTCATGGAATCCTACTATCTTTTGTCTCGGTTAACCATTTTACTTCTCTTTCATTATTTTAAAGTGATAGTTTTATAGACTCTTTTTCTGATGTGGGACATTCAATTATGTTTCCGAGAACATCTATAAAATTATGAGAATGGAATTTTTAAAAAGGGGGGAAGGATGTAACATCCCAGGTAAATAAAGAATAAGAAATTTTTCATATTTGTTAATATTTTTGAATTGAAGATTATTTTTACTTTAATGGTGATGCTATGTTCGATGGCGTACCCGATACACAACATTGGGTTTCTTTAGAATTTTACATTGCAAACTAATAAAATAATATTATTATCTTAAATGGTAGTTAATGCCTAGCTCTTGTATTTTTAGGAATGGATAGAACGAACTATAACATTATAATACTAGTTTGTTTAATATTTTTACATTTATCCAATAAAATTTAGAGACTTAAAATAAGTAATCAATTCGATTTTTACATAAATACACTAATATTCACTAAAAAGTCTATTTACCACCTTTTATTGGCAACCCCTCTTTAAATCTAGTTTTGTCACTCTTATTTGTTAAATTTGAAAAAATATAATTTTTATTTAGAATCTGGAAACCAATATTTACTTTCGATGAAATTTTTGTATTTTTCTTATGATGATCATTTTTTTAATGAATAGTGAAAAATATTGTATTTTAAATCAAAAATGAATTTTAATCTAATTTAATTATATGGTTATATTATCTTTTTAATTGTTTCTAAGGTGTAATTAGAATATATTTTTACCATTTAATCCAATGTAAGACATTTGAATTTATTTAACTTTTAAATTGGACATAAATAAGTGTCTATCTTTTGATAGTTATTATTTCTTAAAAACGCCCTTTTTGTTTTGACAATTGGAATTAATTTTAAAATAATTTATGCCACTTATGTGTATTGTATTTGTAAAAATGGATTCCATATTTGTAACAAGTAGGTCCGAATTGTGTAAATTGTTGAGTTTTATGTTTATACATTTAAAATATTTACATCAAAAATATTTTATTTACCATCACAAATGGGTAAATATAATAAATAAAGGTAATATATAATATTATAATAATATTAAATTACCCTAACATGTGTCCTAATACTATTTTATGATACATATCTGACCATGGGAATACATGGGTCGAATATGGGACCCCATGGAACCACATGGGAGTAATAATGACACTTTATATTAAATAATTTAAAGTAAAAACAAAAATGGCATAAACAAATAACTTTTAGTAATTAAATTTTTTACATGGGGTGATATAAGTTATAATTTAGACTATAAATATTCTTTGAAAAGATAATAACCATTCCAACAACATGGTAATTATTTTATAATTATTGGGCATCAATTAAATTACTTTTTTTATGACATGATAATGATTGATTATTTACCTCATTAATAAATGATTTAAATAAATAAGATTATAAAAATTAAACCAATATCCAAAACCAATCCAACTATTATTGGATGATTTTATTTCGAAGATTATTCATCTTAAATTTTACTTTAATGATTATTTGAGATTTTTAAATAGAATATGAGTTTATAAGAAATAAATTGTTTCAAACATTCTTAAAGATCCCTCCTCTCCCTTATTAAATGCCCTCACATCTTTTCAATTTTTCACACATTTCAAGCCTTTGTATCGTAAAAACACTACTCCAATAATATGTCAATATAATTTTTGTTATCCTATAATCCTTACCTTATGCAGAAACCACTTCAAGAAACCCTTTTGGATCTAACCAATGGGAGTTACCCGATTTAAAGGTAACGTCTTCTCTTAAGTTCTTTTGTTTTATTTTACATCTTCAACCCCCTAAACTCATTTTATTACATTATTTTATAAAAACCCATAATAATAATTATAGTAGGATTTTTTTATGATAATTATTAGAACTACACATACACACACATCTATTTAATGTGTAATGAACAAAATGTTTCTTAGGATGGAAAACTAAAGCTTGACTAAAGGATGATTGTTCAATTAACTCCTACAGCCTCTCACGGTTGAAATTTTGATAGAAATGTATTTATATATGATATATATTATTTTTATGTTATATTTATTATTTTTTATTTTTTATTTATAGCATACTTTTATCGGTTTTATAATGTGTAAACGCGATAATTTCATTTTTGGAAATACAGACTACCGCCCCGTCAAAGTGATATGACTCGTTAATACCTTATGTGGGATGTATAATGGATAGAGTTAATGATATAATATATTATATTATACTTTAATTATAATATTATTATGTATCATTATGTTTTAATTCCTTTAATATAAGAAATGGAAATGGAAATAGTGTCTATGCGTACGTACGACTTATTATCTCCCTGAACGGTACATTTAATTTCTTCTCTCCAAATGTTATGTATTGTTATAAATACATATATATACTAGATATATATGATTTATGTGATATTTATATAATTAATTCCATTCTATAGATAATTTATTTTTGACCACCTAGAAAATGGTTAATTATAACAAGTTCATTTTTAACTCAAATTCCGAACATCGACAAAATATCTGATATGAACTCAAATAATTAACTAACTATTATTCCAAGGTAATAAGTGATATAAATTTAATAATAATCATTAAAAATCATATTATAAAATTAAGAGTTAACATAATTTTATTATTCATAAATAACATGGAACATACGTGTCATGTTGGACTCGAGGTTAGGGATTTCTTATTACACTTTTAATTCCATTAGATTTTCATTGGTCACCTCATATTTATTGCATGTGGTGTATTTTGTACTGACAATTGTTATATATTATCATTATTCAACTTATGATCACGGTATTATTTGATTCATTTTGTGGTTATTAACTTTTTCTTATACAACTCGATTGATTACAACATGGTAAGGTTCTTTCTTCTCACTTTTTAATCCCATTGGATTCATGCTATATTAGCCACTATTTCTTATTGTGTGGTTGGTGTACTGCCCATGACTGTATTATTTGTGTATTAAAATTTAATTTATGGGTATATACGAATTCATTTTGTGTCTTTTCTTTCATGGGATGTATGTTTCGTAAGTTACCAAATCAGTAAGGGATCCTTTCACCCTCCTCTTTTTAAAAGACTTCTTTTTGTTATGTCTTAAAATTTAAATATTATTGTGTTTGGATATGTTATTATATATCCTGATTGATTTAAATTTTATGTACATGTGATGAGATATAGTTTTTCTATATAATCAACATATATTATGAATTTTCAAGTGACGTCGTTAGGCTATCGAATTTCTGTAAGAAAACTTCTTAACCCAATTTTAATTTTTGGGTTAATCATACAATTCATGATTATATCCTTCTATGAATTTGTGTGAATATCATATGATTGTATTAAACATAATACCCAATTATATTTGGTTTATTTATATTTTAAAAAATAATTATGTAATTGATTTATCCTTAATCTAAGGATACGTTCTTCATAAGGGATTTCGTCTCAATTTACATTTCCAATGAGACATAATGATTGATATACACCAACTTAGTCTTATATGGCATATATACTGTCCTTTGGAATATTATATCGTGAATACCTTTATTCACATGATATTATTATGTTCTAATTAAATATTATTCATCAATTATTTTTATTCTTGGAACTCTCATTTTGTTAAAAACTCTTTAACTAAAATATCATTTTAAATGTTTTAAAGGTTTATTCTTGAAAAAAATTCACATTAATGTCCATGTTTTAAAAATGATTTTAATGATTTATTAATATGGACATGAATGTTTTGAAATTTAAATTTTATTCAATAGTATCAAAGAGATATTGGACACTTTGATTAAAAAGGCAATTTATTTAATATTTTAAGTGGTTTTGAAAATGGTTTGATAAGAGCAATGATTTTCCAATATTTGGAAATGATATATTGTGATTGCAATGTGGAAATGTCATAATTAAATTATGTTTGTTTTATGGGTTATGAATATGTTATGGCTATTTGTCATTGTTTACCTATATGGGTTGTTCTGTGATAAACCTAGGGCGGGTGAGCTCAAGATAGCTCTCTAATTTACTTGGTAACGTGACAGAGGTAAAGGTGAATGTTTCTCTGAAGTGATTTAGGGAATATACTGTGATGGGTATTTGAAATGTAACTCCCTATATAGTTGTGATGTCTACAATGTATGTTTGAAATGGATTCCACAAGTTATCTTTATGATTTATGAGTTCTGTGTGTTATTCATAAATCTTATGATTTCCTAAGGTATGTTATGATTGAAAATTATGGTTTCATTGTTTTGTATTTAATGATGGGCTATTACTTTCATTACTTATTTAATATCCCTTGCTGATATTTTTATGTTCATCCCGTGTTTTGGAAATTTTTTCCATAGGATTTAAAGACGAATAAAGTTCAAGAATGGGAACAAGGAAATGTCATGCTGTCTAAAACATTGAACTAAACCTGACTATTTTTTTCAAGAGTTTTTTATTTTAAGAAAAAATAGATACTGAGTAGAATTTTCTGCATATAATATTAATGTTTTTATGTAAATTTTATGACCAAATTCTCTAAATCTATAAACTAGAAACAATCCTCAATGGTATTTATCCATTTAATTATAGATTATGTAATGTTTGAGCACGAGTCCTTAGAAAACCAGTTATTATGAGAAACATGACATTAAAACAGACTTTTAAAAAATGTTCTATAATAAAACACATGTAAATCATATATGGCATGATATATATTAATAATTTTTTTAATATATTTATTATAAAGATAATTTTATAATACAATATGTTCAAATGTGTGTGATGGAATTCAAGACTTATGGTAATGGATTTATATTCCCTCTTATATTTATATAAGACATATAAAAATTCCACACTCATTTTATTATGTGGTGAATAAAAATGCTAATTAGTATTTTATATAATGGAAATAATTATTTTCATGATATATACTGTTTCATTAGATTTTAATATTTATTATGAATTATGATTCATATGTTTTCCAATAGGTAATAGTTTTTTTTAAAATTTATTTTAATGTTGAGTAATGTGTTATTTTATCCACCTATCATCAATTTGAGGTGTATATAACATTCATTTGACATGAAATATAATGAGAATATATACTACCATTATATTATAATTTTCATTTAATGGTTATCTTTGATTGTGTTTATAATTAAAAGTTACAAATGTTGTATTTTGTATATGTTACAATATAATTATTTATAGGGATTTCTCATGATTACGACTGTAATGATGAAATATTAAAATCCATTTGAAAATAAAATAATTAATTTCATTATCCTCTTGTTATTTCATGTGATTAAAATTTGACATTAATTTTCCTCCCATAATGGTATAAAGTGATTAATTAGATTTTTATAGAAAATTCCTTTTTATCCAAAATTTGTTTTTCTTTCATAACCATGTCTTATAAAAATGTTTTAGAAAAATGGTTTAAACATTTTATGAAAATGAATTATTTTATAATTTATTTTACAAATTATTTATTTTTAAAATAATTATATGTAATTGTCCTTGAATATCCATAAAATATTTTCGTTTAGCTTCTACAATAAATATTTATGGAATAATTGTATTATATATACAATATGAATGAAATTTATCATCATCATGTAAATTATTTTATTTAAAAGTTCCATTATAAAATTTCAGGTTTATTTTCAAAGAAAACTATTTTTAGTTTTAATTTTTTTAAAATCATTTTCAATGTGAAAATGATTTTTTCCAGAAGATATTTCTTAAATGATTCATAAATATAGCTATATTTGTTTTCGGTTTTATTTCCAATTTAAATTATTATCATATTTTTTACATTTTTTGACGTTTTCTTCAATGAGAATGGGTATCTTCCTAATGTAATTTATTAATGGTCATTCAAAATAATTATCCATTTAGGATTATAACATTTTATGTAACATATATTTTACTGGGGAAATTATCTAAGGATACCATTAACCTTTTTTTGCTTCATGGTTTATGTATATAATGCCATTATTTTAAGGAAACCTTATTCCCATAAATTGGTTATACAATGATAAAATTATTATGAATCCTACTACATTTCCTTGAGTTATTATAAAATTTAATGATGAAATTATTAAGATAAAATCTTCTTTTCCATAGTTTATGATGTAATGAAATGTTTATAAACACATTTCAATTCATTTATTATGATATGATGATGTTTTTTTGATTTTTTGGAACACATATATTATATTTTTTATGTGAATGATGTAAACTCCATATCCCTACAATGTAATGGGTTATGATAATGTTATACATTCCATATGGAAAATTTGGAGGTTATCTAATTCCCAAAAGGGGGTTACATTGGTACTTATCCCAATCCTGGAAGAGGGTACATGAGAGATCATCACAGGCATAAAACTTGTTCATGAATAGTTATGCCAAGTCTTACATGTTATGAACATCAATTTGGGCATCCTAGATATAATATATTCCTTTATTATATATATGAATCTATTCGATGTCGTAAGTCTATGTAATCAATTCATGACTCATTTTCATTGATTTCACATCATGTCTTATTAAAATCCATTGATTACGACATGAATAAATATTTTAACCCTTGATATGTAGGGAATGGTTTTTATATTATATTCTCACATATTCATACCCTTATACTAATATTATTTTTATATACTCTTTTTCTATACCATAACATGAGTCTATGCTCACCCTTTCTTTCCTATTCCACAGGTTATGATGAATTGTTTTATGTAACGTATTTATATGAAGATTACTATAATGGATGTTATTTTTTTGTAAGAAAATATATATTTTTCTCAAAATTGGAATATTGTCTTTCATGTTTCCTATGGCACTGAAATATTATATTCCTTAGGTGTCTCATTTCATAATATAATAAATATTCCAATATAAAGTTGTAATATATATGTATAAGAATATTGGGTTTCTATAGTTGGTAAAAGACGAATGGTTTAGTAAATCACAGGAAAAAATAAGATAAAAATTAGAGAAACCCCTATAGATATTAATATAGGTATTTTGGTGTAATATTTTAAGGATATGTCTGTGGATGAGTAAAATTAAATGAAAATGATGCTTAATTTTGGTAAATTATTTAGAACAAGGATTCAATGAAATTAAAATTAATTATGGACACAATAATGTGGTGTGTCTCTAGAATAAAGCAACCTAGGGGTAGTAACTCAGAAAAGGGTGCATTGATCTGTACATGATTGTTATCGGGTGTGTGAAAATTGGCCTTGCTACACACCTAGTTTGCAACACATGGAGGGATATTCTTGGGAAATCCGAAAAAAATTATGAACAATGATGTTGGATTTATATAGATGATGACCATGTTTTACCAATGTAAAGGCTTAGGTTTCCTATATTTAAAATAAGTTGTCTTGTACTGGACATCTTATAATTAGTGGTTTTCCACTCTGAATATTATTTCTTAAACATTTTGTTTTTGGTATTATTGAATGGATGGAAGTTCCAAGAACTGGGTTAACATTTAATGCAACAGATATTTCTCTAATGATCATCCAAATGAGATCTTTACGGGTGTGAATAATATTATTCGTATTTATAAATATTTAGAATAGATATGATTAATGATTTTAACATTAAAAAAACTCCATGATTTACCAAAGAAGAGAATAATAGAGTTAATTGAGATTTTTGGTAATGGATACCATGGAGTTAATATTATTCAGTTTCTTATATATAATCAATGTAGGATGAATAAGAAAAAAAATGACTCTGAGTAACACAAATACATTTTGAGTGTGGAAATGAATGAAAAGAAATGGGTTATTATATGGGAAAAATTAAAATGTTTGGTCTAATAAAGGGATGGAGTGATGGTCTCATTGTGGTATCATTTACTACATGGTGTTTTAATTTTGTAAATTAAGGAAATTATGTAAGGGGTTATCCCAAGGGAATATATCCTGAAGTGAATCCCCTAGTTTAAAAGAGTTATGCCGTTACTGTAGAAAATGAAGAGAATATGAATGAAATATGAAAGAAATCTATTATCAATGAATCTAATGAATAATCCTTGTTAAGGTATTATATTAGGTTATGATTTATTGAAGTGTTAATGTATTTGTATAAAATGATTATTATATATAAATTATTAAAAATAAAGGGATTATTTAGTATATGTTTTTAATAAAGATACTCATGAATATTTTTAATTATATCAATGACGTAGAAATTATATTTAATAGGAAGGTAATATAATATAAAAAATGCATCATTAAAGAAATATAACTCATAATATGTTTGTGAGGTTGATAATTTTTTTTATTTGACAAAAAGATGTCTGGGGAAGATAATGTAAATTTTGTTGTGTTGATGTTCTATAATCGATGAATTATTTATTAACAATGTGTATTTTTTCATTGATGGAGTTCATAGAATTTTTGGATTTATTTTGTATGTGAGAAATTTTCCATTTTATAAAAAGAATTAGGACTCCCATATTGTTTCAATGAATTTTCATCATAAATTATATTATGACAATGTTATAAGAGAATAAATGATAAAAATGTCTCATTTTAGGTATGAAACATTAAATAGCTACTTCAGGATGTTTGTTGGGTTAATTAAAATAACATTTTGGAAATTTTGTTACCACATTCTTATTTTTTATAATTTTTATCATTTTTAAGTGTTATTAGGATAACCATTTATAGAATGTATTTTCCTAAACATTGGATTTTGTTTTAGACAATAACATATTATGTGACCATAATAATATTTATAAATATTTGATATGGAGTGATAAATTTTTGTACCTAGATATATAAGAAAGTATGTATCAATATTTTATGGATTTTTATTAAGTTCTTTAGACATGGAATAAAATTTATTATAGTAAAATATGAATTTGAGATTATGAATCAAACTAAAAAAGGAAAAAAAGATTCTAATAAAATATAAAACAATCATGTAATTAAAATTTTATATCTTTTTCTTCAATGTTAATAATAAATTCCCTAATATTTAGAAAATGATCTTGAAAAAATATAATCTTGTTCTCCACATTTTTTTGATATCAATGTACTTTTTCACACCTATTTGATTTAGTTATTTTTGGTCTTTAACCATATCTATATCTCCCACATTATTTTAATCAGTGTCTTATATCACTCTCTATTTGTATTTTGGTGTTAGTTTTCTCTTTTATGTCAATGTTTTCAGTTTCCACCTAGGTTCTCCAATTTGCAATCCTTTCTTGGGTTATTCTAGATGATATTCACAAAACCCTTCCCATTTTTCATGAGGTAGTTTTATTGAAAAAATTTACTATGTGGAATTCAATGAAGGATTTCTCTGATGTCAAACCTTTAATGACTAGGATGAGTTTCGGGGGTGAAATTCATTTTATGAAGGTATAATGTAACACCATTAGATTTTGGTAAATATATTTTTGTATAAATTTAAAATTTTCAATATTTTTTGTTACACACCAAACTATTTATATTATTCATTATACATGATTCCTATTTTTTATGTTTCACACAATAATTATTTTCTCTGAAAGGGTTCATGACACGCGACATCAAGCTTAAATGAACCATAAAGTAATATTTCATTAAATATGAACATTATAACATGAATATTAAATATTATTTTAGGAATAGTATTAAATTAATTATTAAATATAAATAAAAATTTACAAATCAATATAAATTTATATATAAATACATAGAAAGTAATCATACAATTTTTAAAAAATTAATTATATTTTTTAAAAAAATATTTTTATCATAAAATAATTTTGTTGTAATTTTAAAATATTATAAATAATGTATATAGATTTTAGAAAAAATATTATTAAAATCTAATGAATTTTTTAACTCATCATATTTGATATAAATATTGTGAAATTTGGGATATTTTCAGAAAATATAGTTTTTTGAGTGAATAATTAAAAATATATATTTTTCTACAATGGTAATTTATTTCAAAAAAATTAAATATATTTCAATTACAAAATATTTTAAATTAAAAATTTACTAATTATAATTATATAATCCACTTAATAAAATTTTAATCAACATTATATTTTATTTTATCACACATATGTTTTTATGTTCAGAAGGGGTTTTTTCAGATTTATTTTATAGTGCATAATTTTTCCTCATTTTATATAAATAAATTAATATCATATAAGGGACTCAATAAATATTATTTATATATTATATATGATAAAAAATTAAATTTATATTCATACATGTATTATTATTACATATACAGTTATTATAAATGATATTGTGTGTGAAAAAACAAGAATATCTAAAATTCCATCTTTGTCATCATGTTTGTCGGTTTTGACCTAAATTTAATTATTTAAAATGTTAGAAAATATATTTTAATGAAATAATATTACTTTTAAAATTCATAATTTGAAAATAATATTATGATTAATTTTTTTAAATATTTTAAAAATATTAATTTTTTAAATAATGTTGAAAATATTAAATATTAAATAATAATTTTGTATTTTTTGAATATATATATATAAGGATAAATTATTTTTATAAATTATTTTAAAATAAAATTAGTTCAATTGGACATTAATCAATAAAACTTGGTCATTGGATCCCATTTAAAAATGAATTTTGAAAAAATAACATTATAATGTTTTGAATATTGTCTCATAAAAAAAATAAATTCTAGCAATGCCTATAGGATTAATATTTAAATAAATTATACAACATATTTGAATATAATTTGTAAAAATGAATTTCATATTCTTAATAATCATTATTTTCATTATCCATTAAGGACAAATTAATTTTATTAAAGAATGAATAGTTTAAATGGTAAAAAATATTTGCATTAATGTTATAATGTGGATACAAGGAATTAAACTATAATTATAAGGTTATAAAATAATAAAAACCTTTAAAAACCCATTTATATGGTCTCATTTATCATTATTCCTTATAATATTAATTATTTCCAATTATTTGAGTTAGGTTTCATGATTAAAATCCAACATCAATTCTGCCTATGATAAAATTAGAAGAGTGCCACATTCCACCCTTATAAAAGGCCACCACATCCATTGTACTCTTAAAACCATAAATCTGTTTTTATAAGAATATACCTTCCATAAAAACATCACAATTCACTTTTCTCATTCTAGAGGATATATTTTCGACAAAAACCCTACCTATATAATAGAGACTGTCCTTTTTCAGGCATAACAATTACATAATTTTGTTGATAATAAATATTATAGTGTTATGAAACATGGGTCCAAATGTTTTGTGTCTTAGGAAATGTTTGTCCAAAAACCCATTTAAATGATAATTTATTAAAATTATTTATTTCTGGATTCTCTAATATCTTGGAATCCCTTATTTACACCCTAGTAGAAGAAATCAATTGACGATTTACATAAAAGAAATGGGTAACCTAAATGAATAGCCAGATTATAGTAAAGAACATGAATCAATAAAACATGTGTGATTATAAACATATTCGTAATAAATTATGTATGGTATTATTAAAATTCAAGAGAGGAATCATTAGACAAATCCATTGAATTTTACAATGCATAATCATGAAACATAATGTCTGAATAATGAAACAAAACACACAGTTGTGAACAAAGGTAAAATCACTTTCACAAAAAATATATTTCGATAATCATGAGATCATAAATGTTAAAAAATTATAGCTTAATGTTCAGACATATTTCATGTCATATCATGGGATACATCACATTACTAAATTTATTTGAGTGTTGTATCATTCTAGGCGCACTCGTCACTACATAACATTTTCTAAAATAGTTTTACCACAAACAATGTATATCAATTTTAGCCATATAATATACCATGGAAATGTAATGGGGTTCATGAGTATTTAATAAAGCCTAAATTAATTAATAAACAATTTGGTAACTATAAATTTGATTAATATATATGTAATAAGAATCATAGGTCTAGAGTGAATACTGAACAATCTCTTGATAAGTATATGATGTGTTTTTACAGAAAATAGTTCTTTTAGAAAATTGTTTTATTTTTAAAAAAATCCAACTAGAACAATGTATGTCCTAGAAAATAAAGTTCATGAATAATGAAATAAAATTTTATGTGTATTAAATGGACATCCACACAAATGCTTGGTACAAAAGAGGAATAACCCAAAGGATAGAAATTGGGTATTATAATCCCCATACCATATGTCCAAAGCATATCATCATATAAATATATTTGATAAAAAAAATAAATTAAATAACTAATAATTCACATGTCTTTTATAAATTTATTTGATACATTATGATTTTATTAATATTATTTAGAGTCATTATGAAGAGTTATAGAGTTTAATTCTACTTCTATGAGGGGGTAATTTTCTTTTATTCATGATCTTTCAACTTGTATAGAATTCAAAAATTTAAATATTATGCCTTTAGTGAATTTATATATATTTATAATTATTCTTGTAAATTATTTTCATTCCATATATGATAATTATTCATTAGATAAAATGATTATGATAATCATTTATATTATAGTTTGTGGCATTGGAATAACAATGAACTGGTTTTGTTTAATAATTTAATATTATTTATATTGGATTGTTATAGAACATAAAATGGTTATAAAATAATGTTTACAAAATCATTCAACTGTGATAATGTTTTTAGATCATTCATGAATGATGTAAATAAAAATTATAACTTTTCATCTTTGAAGGAGATAAATCAACACCTCATAGACAACATTTCCTTTTTAGAGTAAGTGGTAGAGGAAAATTTATTTGAGGATGTATTATTACATAACCATAACAAAATTACCTTATATATAATATATTTAATGTATAATTATATATTTATAATGGTAGGTGAGGATATAATAATATAAGAAAATTTGTTTAAAATATATTAAATGAAAAGAAATAGGATTTAACCTCTTGAATTCTTATCAATGGGAACCTACTTAGGGAGATTGGTTTTTATCTTTTATTGAGACAAAACTCTATTGGAAATGGGTGATTTTATATGGAAGTGTAATGGGAATAATGTGGACCAGACTCAAGGATTTGAAGGTGCGAGGATAAGATGTAGTGAGATGTTGTAATTATACCGGAGCATAGGGGTATTTTTTTGATTATTTTATTTATAATATTATTATTTATGAAAAATATTACCAATTTTATGAATATTATCACTACATATATTCAAGAAAATAATTTTTTTATATTATAGGGTTACATCATCCATACATCATCTATGACTCTATGATTTACTTATTTGTTAAATATAGTAAATTACAATATTTTGTAAATTCATCTAATTAAGAAAAATCCCAAAAAATTATGTATGAAATTTTTTTGGCCTATATAATACAAAATTAAATAATTTTATACGTGATATTTTATATTTTTAATTAAAATTATTATTTATTAAAAAAATGGTTTCAAAATTAAATCTTATTTTATGGTAGTTTGAAAATTTTAATTAGGACTCATAAAATTATATAAAATTCTTAATGATTAAAAAAATTAATTTATAAAATCAGTTTATGAAAATAAATTTTCATTAATATCATTGTATGCTTTATAAAATCCAAAATAATCATTTTTTATAAGAAAATAGCACTTAGTTTATCTATTATAAAACATTTATTTACATATACTATTACATATTTATATTAAATTTTCATTTAAAATGTTATTAACTTTTATATATAATTTCATCAGTGAGGATACTATTCAATTGGCTGGATTAATATTCCAAATGGTCAAGTTACTATTTCAAAGGTATAGATACAATTCCACTGGTATTGTTTCCATAAATTCTATTAGTACATGTTATATCATTTTTATATCATTAAATTATTTTTTTATTGGGATATTGATGAAATTTATATCTTTAATACTATAAAACACAGTTATAAAAAAATAAATTCCATTCAAATAAAATTATGTTGTTACAATGTTCAATCTTTTTGAGATTTCTCCCTCAAAATTTCATTTTTCATAAATAATTGATTGTATTTAACATTCATAACATCCTATCGTTCCCATGTTTCCTCTTCATATATGAGTTCACACCATAGTAATTTGACTTGGTGAGTAGTCTTTTTTAATTTAATATTATCACTATAGTCCCAGATCTTCATAGACTACTCCACCTAAGTAAGAATATTTTCAATCGATAACACCTACAGATTGAATATGTATGAGGTATCTGGTTTTTAATCCTTCAATAAGGATACATGGAATACATCACCTTATTAAGACAATGTACATGGATGTTCAATTCGATAGGCCACCACTATAACAAAATAAAATTTCTTATAAGAGATGATATACATAAGACTCACATTTTATTTCATCACAAATTTCACGATCCTCTTCTAGGGAGATATGAAGAGGAATACCATGACTCTCAACTCTATATATATGTTTCTTAGACATTTTTTTCATATATTTTTTTTAATATTGTGATTACATGAGGTTATGTTGAATAATCATTCAATTTTTAAATATTTCATCCATAATTTCATCTTCTAACAACATAAGTTTACCAAATTCAACCCATAATTTCAATGTTGTTAAAATATTCCCACATTGTTCATTATAAGGAAAAATTTATATTATCTATTGGATATTGTTTTTTAATAGAAGTCATCCAGAGGTAGAATTTAATACCATCCTCCATTCATTTTCATAATAAATTTTCTTATCATGTCTTCTTATTTCATAATATTCAGCTATAATTTTTCATTATTTTGAAGATGATATACCATACTGATTTTCATCCCATTTCATAGAGAGTGTTGGAGACATTCCAGATCATCTAGGTGAATATTGGTAATCCATAAAAAGTTATCATTTTTCAAATATATATCCACACAATTTGATCTTGTGATATGTCCCCTTGAATGGATATATTGTGATATATCATTATGGGATGACAAATAAAAACCCATGTATCATTGTTTCCTCGGGATGTCTTCGAAATTCCAGTTACAGATTCCGTGGTTTATTTTTTCCACTTCCTTGTTTGTATGATTAATGTTTAAATCATTACCTTATAATTTTTCCATTTAGATTTTACATTTTGATCAATTAAGAAATTTAATGATTATTCAATAAACTCCTTCTTCACATTGTCCCACAGATAGTAATCACAGAGATCTAGAGAAATCATTGTTCTCCCGAGGTGAATTGAGTAGGATAAGATAGGTTCATTCACTAATAAAATCTATTTTTTTGGATTTCATTCTAAGCATAGTTATTTTCAAAATATTATAACTCCTTCCACGTCAATTTTGAAATCATGAGGATTTACCCATTCTCATGGATTCCACCATCTCCTTAATTTTCACAACATTTCATTGATCACTATTTAATTTCTCTATGAGGGATGGTTGAGAAATCATTTGAGAAAGGATTGATGATGTTATTTTATTAATTATTACAATAAATGTCATTTTAAAATATATGAATATCATATCCTTCTCAATTATCATTATTGATAATGTTGAAGGATCCTTTCCATATAGAAAATCCCCTACTTTATTTTTTTCCCACGTTAGTACAAGATTGACTAGTCATAATTTGGGAAGAGATCGTACTATGTTGATTAGTGCTTATTAGGATTCATCAGTATTATTATATATTTGAGGCCTTTATTATTATTATTTATATATCTCAATTCTCCCCCATAGAATTAATGAAACTATATTTTCAATACATAAATCACAGCTTCCATCTCCAGATCATGAATATGATTGCTTTTATGATGAATTTTCAACTACATTGAGGCATTGTCTATCATATACAAAAATTTTATTAGTAAAAAACCTAAAAAATTCATTGAATAGTCAATTTATACCATAATTAGTTCCCCACATTGATGAATTTTAAGTACTGGTGATGTGATATGATTATTGTTTAACTCCTTTAACTAGTATTAACATTAACTGATCCAAATTAACATTTCACCCTTCTAAGACAGCTTCATTTGTGTTTTTAAAAATTGTGGGATTTTTTTATCAAATTAATGATAATACCTAGATAGAGCAGAGACACTAAAAATTATCACTACATATCATGTCATGTGTAACTCATTAATTATCTTTTATATTGTAAGGGTCCATAAATACTTCATTTCATATGTTAACATGCCACACAAATGATACATCCTCTATCTAGATCACATATTTATTGTACATTTTATTATCTTTCTTCATTATAAATGTCATTATAAAAGAATATAAATTATCATCATACTCCCCCATTCTCTGGTAATATATTAGAATATCATCTATAAAGACTACCAAAAATTGGTCATGTTAATATCTATACACAATATTTATAATTTATATAAATATTGATAAAGCATTTGTGTGTATGAAAGGAATCACTATAACTTCATAGAGTTAATTCCTCAATTGAATTGAAGTATTTTGAATATCATCTTTCCACAACATTTATATTTGACTTCCAAACTGAAGGTCTAGCATAGATAAATACATGGCTCCACATAGTGGATCAAACAAGTCATATATCAGTAGAAGGGGATACATTATCATTGTCATGATTTTATTGAGCTCATGATAATCAATTCATATGATCATTGATTCATCATTATTATTTAGTAAGAGGAGTGAGAAACTCCATGATTAAGGACATTGGTGTATGAAATAGGTAACACCCCCAACAATGATAAAGGGTTAAAGGAATTAATGATATTACTCATGTCAACAATGTGAACCTTCCTTTTCGGCAGCCTACATGATTAGAACTCCACAGTTATGTGTGATTGGACTGGAGTAGTGATCAGGATGGGTGACCTCCATGGATGTTTCTTAGGTTGTGTGTCAGTGAGGACAAAACATACTAGAAAGGACATGTGTTGGCCTGTGGGGACCATCATTAGTTAGATAACTTGTTCGGGCACGTGGGTGGGACCTATGGTGGAGCCCACGTGTCATCTGGGCAACTGGTGGGTGGGACCCAGTTCTCACATTTGGTATCAGAGCTGGTACCCAGCCTTAAATGTGGTGCACTACCTGGGTTGAGATGTAGGTCCCACAATGAGGATGTTGTGCTCCAAGGGGGGGGGGGGGATTGTAACACCCCCAAAAATGATAAAGGGTTAAATTACTAAATGATATGACCCATGTCAACAAGGTGCATCTTCCTTTTTGGGAGCCTACCTGTTTATAACTCCATAGTTAAGCATATTTGGCCTAGAGTAGTGATAATGATGTGTGACCTCCTGGGATGTTTCTCAGGGATCATGTGAGTTAGGAAAAAACACAATATAAAGGTCATGTGTTCGCCTGTGGGGATTTTCATTAGTCAGATAACTCATTCCGGCATGTGGGTGGGACCTAGGGTGGGCCCAAGTGTCTACGGGCCAACTGGTGGGTGGGGTCCAGTTGTCACAGAACAATTTTCAGATTCTCTTATATGTTCTTTTTTAATTTATACAACTCAATAGGGGTAACATTATAAAGATACATTGATATCTAAAGAGATCTAGAAGTATGTAAAATCGAAGAATCAACCTCTCGATTAAGAGGAATATATGGTTATCATTCATGGAGCATATCATTATAGTCTCATTTAATGGGAATGTATTCTAGAATGACTCTATCCTTGGTCTGAATCATTTTATCTCGATATATATTTTCAAATGGAAGTAATGTCCCCAATTTAAATGATGATACTGAAGTAGATACATCATTAACCTTACACTTGTAAAAAATTGGAGGATTCCTTTGGATGTGAAGAGTGATATCATGTTACGAATAGTTGATGTTAAATTTGCATAAATATTTCAAATACATTACAAATATTTCATCAAACTCCACAAAATTAAGTAAGAAAATAATTTAAGGGAGGTTCCATCAAAAAACTTTAACCAGGGATGAGTTGTTTACATTGGATGAAAAAATTACATTTCTTATTATCACATATAACTAAACCCCTATATTTTATGGTATTGTTTTTATAGTTCTAGTAAACATAAAATATATTAATAAATATGTAAAATATGACTAAAATAGTATGTTCTCTATTTATAAATAAATAATTAGCATACCAGACACTAAATAATTTACGAGATCTGCCTCAGTAGCATTAATGGAAAGATAATTCTCTTTCTACATTAGAATTAGTGGATGTTGATGTTTATTACCCTCTAAAAAATGAGCTTTTGTGAGATGGCCTTCATATCAGCATATCTACAAAAATAATAATCATTAAACCATAGGTGTTACTCCTCCTTATTCCACCATATTGTATATATTTCTGCTGAATCATCGATATTTATGAGCTTTCTAACCTTCTCATCCACACATAAATCATTTCCACATACCTTTGTAGAACATCCCATGATTCTTCTTCAATAAATTATTACTCCTGTGTTATTGAGATTTCATTCCACTTATGTTATTTCATCCAATACCATGAAACACAATATTTTATTTATTATATCCACAGCCAGGGGACCATCCTTTATACTTCATCTCCACTTTGAGAAAACATCGACCAATATTTTCAAAACTATCCCGGAATTAATAGATTAATAATATCTTAGCACTAGTTTTTTACAACTAAATAATCATCATTTTTTTATCACTATTGATTACCAAACCCAAGTCATACCTTGCAGGCCTTGTGTAAATTTATTCATAATCCATGAATGGTTATGCTTCTTTTTTTCAACTATATGAATTTGTTCCCCAACTTTGTATAAAGTGTTATATGGATCTTATTATTAATAAATAATTTCTTTATGACTTATACTCAATATGTACAATTTAATTGTTTGACATGGGGTTAATTATTATCTCCAACCATTTATTGGAATCTCCACATTAATGATAAATAGCTAAAATCAACTTCCACATATTAGAACTAAGTAGAATTGAAATGATTTTCAATATTGATCAGACACAGTTGTTTTTTATTAGCCAATACAATGAATTAAGAAATTTCACTTGTAATTTCGGTATAAAAGGCACGATAATCGGCTTCTCGTTCTTAGGTTAACGGGCATGTTATTAGTTATTCATGTTTTTTTCATTGTCTGAGACATATAGGTAGGCTTCTTAATGAAATTTGTATCTCCACCTCCCATTTTCTTGGGCATTTAGTTCGAGTAGCCATTGTATCTTCCCTCACATGGATTTTATCCTAGAAACTCTTAGTTCTAACTATTCCCTAAAAATAAATGTGTTAGAAAAAAATTTCCAAAATTCATGTATAAATAATTTATTCTGTTATGAAATTATGTCTAACGTAATATCTAGTGTGATCCATTAGTATATAATTTTTTAATAAACATTTATTGGGTGGTTACATATACCTAGTATCGTACTATGTGTTAATAATAACTTTATCAAATCAAAATTCCAAAATAAAATGAACTATTCTCTAATAAAAACTATAGAGATCATTAATTATTTTAGATAATTTTTACTTGAATATAAATATATTTAATACAATAATGTTACAAAAAAAGGATCCAAATGATTAATGTCTTTGTAAAATGGCAACCAAACACATCATTTTATAGTAAAAGGAAAAAATAGTTTTATAACCAAGTATCATGTTTTATAGTGGTCCTAATGTAATTCATAGTATAATTAGTCACTTTAGAATATACATCTATGAATTAGGTGAGCTAAAAACCCAGTAAAATGATATATAACAACATGATTTAATATAACATTTTTTAGCATAAACAACATCATCAAAACTTATGTGTGGTATCATATTCAATATCATCATAGGAATCATTATACAATGTCATATAATGAGTAAATTTATAAAAATGAAAAATAATGTCGTAGTGGTCAATCACCACACATAGTTTTAAACAAAGATAACATCATGTTCACACAAAACATAAGTTCATAATAATATGATTTTTATTTTGAGTAATGAAGGAGTAATTATCAAATATATTGCACCTTATTCCATGAGATATTTCACATTAACCTATGAATTAGAGAAATATATAATTCAAGGAACACTTATCACATTATTAAATTTACAAAATCATAAATTCCCTATAGAACTTATATCAGTCATTGTCATAAAACTACATAATGAATGGAAATGGGGTTCATGAAACTTTAATAAATCATATATTCATGAAATAGGACAATGTTTTGAAAAATATTAATTACATTCATGGTTTAATAATTATCAATCTTGAGTGATAAAGAAACAATCACAAGTGAAGTAAAATATGATGTTTTTTAAATTAGAGTTATTTTGGAAAAAAAATTTATTTTCATAAAAACTTATTAGAAACATGTATATATAATAAGAGAAGTGTTATGTAACATGAAATTAGTATTTATTAATATTAATTGAACATCGACATTGATATTTGGAATGAACTTGAACTAACAAAAATGATGGAAATTGGGTTAGAGAATCCCCTTACATAATAACCGAATGATGTCTTCAATTTTATATCCTTGATAAAAAAATTATATTTATTAATTAAAAAAATAAAAAACCTAGTATACATTTATTTCATTCCTTATTATTTTATTATTTTCATTTTTTCCATTATTATGAGTTATAGAGTTCAACATTATCACTCTGACAGGGTATATTTCATTGCTTTCATGATCGGTTCGCTTGTATACAATAATTTCCCAGAATTGAAATTGTTATTTATTTTAAAATATATACATGTTTAATTGGTCTTATATATTATTTTCTGTTTAGATATTATGATGATTCATAAGATAAAATATTAATGATAATCGTTTAGATTAACTTTTATGGATTTCCATCATAAATAACTAGTCCTTATTTTTTATTTAGTATTATGTATATAATATTTTTATGGAACATAAAAATTATAGTAATGAAAATTATAAAATCTTTTTTATAAATTATAGTTCTTTTCTTACTATCTCAAAACATTGTAAAGGAAAATTTGAACTTTTCAACCTTGAAGGTGATAAATCAACGCCTTAGAGACAGTATTTTCATTTTTTTTTAATAAAATGGGGAATAGAAGAGATTTGATGATTGATTTTAACATTAAAATAATAAAATTATTTTATGTATATGATAATATATTTTTTATTCCACTTGGATGATTGGAGGTGTGAAAACTATAAGAAAAAAAATTTGAAATGAAAACAATTGAACAAAAATTGGGTTTTTTATCTTCAATGAGTCTAATTTATAATAACCACAAGGTGATTGGGTTTATTAATTTTTTTACACCCAAGGATCCCGTAAATTGTGGAGGGGTTTGAGAATAATATTGGTCAAAAATTAGAAAATCATTAAGCCTTTGTTGGGGTGAGAAAAATCGGTGGTGATGATTTCTATTTATATGTAAGGAGAGGGGGATTTTTTGTTAATTTTTTAAATATATTACTATTATGAATAATGAATAATATTTTTAACCTCTTAAATAAATATATTTAAATAATTAATGAGTGTTCTATATTATGGGCTTACATCAGGTATACATCATCTATGACTTAGTAATTCATGTATTCGTTAAACACTGTAAATTACCCTTTTTAAAAATATAATATAGTATAAATAATCCTAGAAATATTCTTTAAAAAATTATTGAAATTTAGCATTCAATAATGAACTCCATTTTATAAATATTATTTTTAAAATGTGATATATTTAATTCTTAATTAAAATAATCAATTATTCAATGAAAATGATTTTTATACTCTATGTAATCTTATTTCATTTTGAAAAATTAATAATGTTCTCAAAAAAAATATTATATTTATAACAAAAAATATAATATATACATAAAAATTATGGGAAAAATTCTTTTAAATCATTTAATTAATTATAAAATTGTAAATAAACATGCATGTTTATAAAAATACTAATTCTTGATTTATCCTTATTTAAATTTTTTTTTACTTTTACTATAATATAGAGATATACTATTTTTATTTACATTATAATTAAATATTACTTATAGTTGTATAAGTGATTTTACATGTTTATTTTATCAACTACTAGTCTTAAGAGTCATTTAACTATTAAATAGTTCAAGATACTATTCTATTGGTATATGTTCCATAATTTCAGGGAATCCAACTTATGTCAATCATAATTAATGAAATAAATGTTTTTCTGGGATTTAAAAAATATTTAATTATTTTATAATATGTAAAATAAATAGAATAATGAATATTTTAATTGTTAAATATTTGGATCGTTGCATTGGGAATATTTTTCTGAAAAACAAACGAGGATACCCGAGGAAGAAGTGGAATTCATAAATTAGAATATACCTATAATATCTTCCTATTCCAAATTAAAATATAAAATTACTAGAATGGTATAATAATCCAAATATATTACATATAAATATTTTTTTAGGTTACAAATGATTATATAACTATATCCACTTCCATCAAATTCATTATGAAATCATCATTTGTGTGTAGCGAGGGATAACAACTCGCGAGCCGATGCCATTTGTTTATCGCACTAAAACCCATATGGGATAGAAATATTTATTTATGTATTGTAAATATGTGAAATCTATGTTATTATTATTAATCTATAGTCATTATATGACATATATATTTGTTCCAACCACTTTTTAGGAATATTATAATACAATTCATGTGTATATAGGTCAACCACCTCACGAAGCGATGTGATTTATTGAGGATTTACATGGAAGCTAATAAAGATTATTTTCATGAAAATATGTGTTATATATGGCATAAAAATTATTCATTATTTATATTATATCATTTATGATTACATTATTCAATATATTATGAAAATTGAAACAATATTCATGTGAATGTACGGTCTACCAACTCCATTAATGGTGTGAACCATTTTATATCTCTATCATTTATAATTCACTATAATTAAATTTATAGTTAATATACATGATATCTATGTAATGTCCCATAAATATTCAAGGGAAATTTTTTTTCTTAATTTTCTTTGGGATTTTACAAGAATGAAGTTTCTGACGGCACCTGATTCCGAGGCCCGGTGAGCCTGGAATAATTTTCCGAAGTTTTGCTCAGGTACATTCAGTGAAAGAATGAGCGGGTTTTCCTAACATTTGAACCGGTGCTCGGAATCGAAATCCGAGGACACCGATGGAACCGCAGCGCCGGTAATTTCTTAAGAAGAATTTTACTGGGGTTTCGTTTTCTCAGGAGGAGCTGTTAAAAATTGTGGATTGTATGAAAAGTAAAATTAAATTGAGCTAAAATTTTATTTCTTTTTACTAAGTGGTTATATCCTATGTGAGGGAGTTGGGGGTGGGACCCACAAGTTGTTAACCAACCATGAGAGGATAAAGGTGGGGTGGGCCCAACACGATCCCAACTTCTCACATTCCTAACTCCTCAAACCCCCCCATTTAATATTTCCAACTTATCACTTCAATAAATTGTGAAAAGTTAAGTGAATTAATATTGAATGTTTGAATTTCAAATGTTGAGTTGGCTTGTGTGTTAATTAAATAAGACAATGTATTATTTCATTAAGTTGGAGTTTCGTTGTGCGAGGAGGACTTAGAGAGGATTTTCTCTAACTCTTGAAGAACATCTTCTTCCATGTTGAAGAACGTGAAGAACACCGAGCCTTCAAAGATGAACTCCGTCACCGCAAAGGGGAGTTCATCGTACCATCTTCTTTCCTCTCCCCATCCGGTGAGAGACGCTATCCTCGGAGATTGACGACGCGACGCCGACGATCCTCCTTCCACGACGCCGTCTTCCGCGACATCCCTTCCCCAAGACGAATCAACTATGCTTTAGGTGGGGAATTAATTGTTTTTGTTCCTGAATACTTTCGTCACCGTTCATCATTTTTTAAATTGGGCCGCCTTTTATCGCAATAATGAGAGGAGGTCGGACCGCACGTACACGGCCAACTCTCCTCCCCCCCTTTGTGTTTGAATTTGTTTCGGCATGAGAAAAGGCAGCGCAGTGCCATTGCACCATGCGAAAATAATAAAGAATGGGCGAAGAAGTGCGGTGCCGTCACGCTACGCCGATGAAGTCGATCAAAGCCGTGGCGCCGTCACGTCGCATCGGAGAACCTCGAAGAGGCCGCGACCGGAGCGGGGCCACGGTGGAGGGGCGCGACGCCGTCGCACTGTGCCGATCAGAAAAAGTCGCGGCTTATGGCCGCGGTGGTGAGGGGGCGACGACCGGAACTGCCGGCTACCGGAGCAGGAGGGTGGGACCACGGCCATCCCGCGGCGGCAGTAACCAGACCGGGCCGACCGTTTCAGTGGGAGACAGGGGGTTCATAACCCCCGACTGGAAGGAGAGCGGCCCCCATGAGGGGGGGGGGGTGTGGGTTTTCCATCAGGGGGCATCGCGCCCCCCTGTTCCACTCAATTTGGCCAGTCGAGCTAGCCACGCGGGCTGGGCTGCACCCTGGCCGGGCTGGGCCGCACAGGCTGGGTTGGGCTGCGCCCACCGGGCCGGGCCGCGCCCAATTGGTCCGGACCCAGACAAGGGTCTGGTCGACCCAGTTCGGGCCGAACCAGGGGGTCTCGGGCCGGGTCGGTCCGGGCCCCAAACCCCCATTTTCGGACCTCTTTCGGTCTTTTTCCCATAACATGGGCTACGTACCTTTTATTGACGCACCGTCATCTGCGATGTGATCCTTGGATCGATACGGTCGTTTCAGTATATTACACTCAAGGATTTGAAGAAGATTGTGTATGGCCGAGTTGGTTTGAACACGAAACCAATCGGGCCCTCAGAGCGGAAATGCTTATAACCTGAGCTCCAGACGTCCAATTGATGTTCTGTCAACTTTGTTGGATTCCTCATAGTGAGACAGAACTTTTGGATTACTCCTCTTGAGGTTTGGACGCAGTTGGATTGCAGTTGGGATGGTTTTGACTTAAAAACCAACTAGGCCCCTAGAAAGAAAAAGCCAATAACTCTCAGACCGGGCGTCCGATTGACGCGCCGTCTGTCATGTTGAGTTTCTTTTGAAGATACAGAACTTTGGGATACATCAACCCAAGACATCGTGTCAGTTGATGTATCAACCCCTAGGCTCGTGGAGTGGACCCTCTCGAAATAAGCTTACTATGTGTGGGAACCCTAGAGCTGGCTGTGACTGCGGCGACGATGACGACTGTACAGAAATCCTCTATATGTTCGATTGTGAAGACTACAACACTCAGTGATCCTGAGTGGATCAGTGCTATCGATTCTGTGTGGGTCAGATCCTATATGGGTCAGCACTCAACGGTCATGTGTGGGCTAGTGCATAGCGATCATGTGTGGGTCATTACGGGTGGTAGTACCTATCGATCATGTTTGGGTCTGACGGCTTAGATTAATCAGTGGCTACATCTGATCATCTCTATCGTCTTACGAAGAAGTATACCTATGTGAGCTAAGTCTTGGCTTCAATCAAAATCTTCGATATGATTCACTTGCATTCCTATGTGGATTGAGTTGTGTTATCCAGTGTGGATTGGGTTGTACTACTATGTGGACGAGATCGAACATGGCATGGATGCTGGAGCTGAACGGGAATTGATGACTTAAGTATATGTATGGGCATTTACCTAAGTATTGTTGGATGTTACTTCATGATTGTATCTTTACTTTGTGGATTATCCTTTTTGGATTTTGTGAGATCTTCGGGGGACTCGGGGTCCCTACTAAGTAGCGTATACTCACCCCTGCACGGGCTATGCCCGCACTACGTTGTGTTGGTTACAGACGACGGACAACGCTGATCGTGGTTGAGGCTGGCATTGCATGTCAGTACCTAGAGGTGGACCACTAGGCGGGACATACTTGGAGCGGACGGCTGGACTCGAGGAGCTGAGGAGGCTATCTATACCAACCATTCAGGTGGGACTTCCAGTGGACGACTCGACGTTGCGGCTTTACTTTTCAGTTGCTGTATTTTCTTTAACAGTTGTACTTTACTTTCAGTTTGGGTTTGTATTCTGGCCCACTTACTTTTCTGCACTTACTATTGTACCCAGTTTTACTTAGTGTTCACTTCTGCTCTCTTACTCTGTGTGTTGTTTACTTTATAATGGAAATTCCATCCCTTTTTATCGAAAATGACACCACGGTGCTAGTCGCCAACCCCTGGCCTATGGAAGGAAGACTTGGGGTAGTCACGGCACGGGCCCCAAGGCCGGGTTGTGACAATCTATATCATTTTTAAAATTATAATTTTTATTGTATAATGATAAATATACGACAAAATCATGATATATATGCTACAAAGAGCACCAATTACCCGAAACATGACTTAAAAAATGAAATTGTTAATAAATAGTTAATAAAAAGACATATTTAAATATTATATATTATGATATATTAATTAAAAATTAATAAATTGACTTATAATTATGTAATATTTATTATACCGGAGGTTTAAATTTCTGTGATGGTTTTCACGACTTACTTTGAGGGATTTATAGTTTATTTTTTATTTCATTGGGACATGTGAAAATTCACCACTAATTTATTTTATTTTGTGTATATACTACTCTATTGAAATATTTTATCACATGACTCATTATATTTTATTTAATTTTTCTCAATATTTCATTTTTTATTATAGATTATGATTTATAAAATTATGAAATAGTTATGGGTTTCCTGTCATAATTTTACTACATTAAGACATATATTATGTTGGGAAACTCGCTTCGTTATGTTGTGTATCTATAACCCCATGAAGTGTACTATCCTAAATTTATTTATTCAAATAAAATAATAAGATTCATCGAATGTTATTATTACATGTGGACTAAGTTTAAATTCTACCAAAGTGTTTATAATATTATATTATAAAATATTTATTTTTTGGGATTGCCCATGATTAAGAATCCAATGATTAAACTGTAAGTTATTAATTTCAATAAAAACAATATTTTTAATCTCTAATTTTTTACTTCATGATAATAAATATTTTCTATTCAAATTTTGTATTATTATTCGATCATGAGTTAATATGTATAATTTTTTAAGAAAAATTATTTTTTTAGTCAGAAACCCATTTTCGTTAGAAAACATGTTTTCTATAAAATTTAATTTTTTGTTCAATTTTTTTAATGGTATTTATTAAAGAAATTTATAACCGTCTAATAATTATTTAAAATAAGTTTTCAAATATAAATTCATGTTTTTTTCAAAAAATATGTTGGTTAAAATTTATTGAATATATTAAGGGAATCATTAATTTACCATATATAGCCTAAATGGAATTCCACAATATCATGGAAATTATTTTAAATGAATATCCCATAAACAAAATCTCAATTATATTTTCAAATAATATTAATAATTATATTTTAAATGTATATTTCAATGTGAAAGGATTTTTTTCTTAGGAATCTTTATAAATTATTTTTAAATATTTAATTATACTGTTTGATGATTATTTCTAAATAAAAATACTTCAAAATCGATTTACGTTTTCAAATTGTTTTTTCATTTCTGATTGGGTCATTTCAATAATAAATTTATTAAATGATCATTAAAAAAACTTTCTCTCTATTTTGACATTTTTGGATATTTATTTAGTCTTATTTGATATAAGATATGATGATAACATTTTCATTATTTTTATGAATGGTTTATATTTGTAACAAAAATTGGTTTACGAACACCATTTCACATCAAAAGGTAATACCACAATTGAATTATATTGAAATAATCTACTTTTCTATTTGTTATGGTGAGATGAAGTGATGTAATGATTTTGAATCATTCCACTATTCAATAGGTTATGATATGATGAAATATCTATGATACCCATTTCATTTCATTTGTTATGATATGATGAATTTTTAATGATATTATATCACAGATTTATTTGATTTTAATTTTTTAATGTGAGAGACCTATATCTATTTATAATTTATTAGGTAATGATAAATGTTCTATGAGATCTATGTGTTGACTCATTATTAGACCCAAACTGAAACAGATGGTTTATTGGTGGTCATCCCAAGCCCAAAAGAGGGTACAAATAATGCCATACCAATCCCAAAGATGGTACATGGGTTGTTATCGCATTCTTAATATGTTATGAACAATTTTTTCGGTACTCTTGTAATGTCATATTAAATTCATATCTATATGACACAATTGTATTTCTTATCACATTGTTTTTCCCTCATGACTCGGGTTCATGGATTGTAATTCCTATATTATTAACTTCAAATCATTATGTAATGACTCAAGATTTTTATGTCTGATATGAGGGGTATATTTTAAATACTTTATTCTCATGTTACTTTAACATTTTGATAACTTCATGTTTATGAAAATCCCTTATTTCCCTTACTGATCATATGATCTCACCCTTTCATATGATTCCTTCCCCCAAATTATGATGAAAGGTTTTAGGTATGTTATGTCTATAAATATTACTTAATTATAATATAATTATGGGACACATTGAATATACTACATGAGATTAGAGTATTGTGCATGATGTTTCGAATGACAGTAAACTACTATGGTTCTCAATATTGTGTTTTTTATCATATTAGTATTCATCAAAAAATATCTAATATGCTTGTATTAGAAGCTTAGGTCTATATAAAACATGTACCATTCATATAGATCCACCAAACTAAAAAATATTGAAAGGTAAATACCATTTCATCAATATAAACACTATCATAACATGATAATTCATAATAAATATGTTTTTGGAAATAATTGAAAAATCCATTCTTTCATGAAACTAATAATGAGATGAATTTTGATAGAACATCATTGAAAAAAACTATTGGAAAATAATTAATTAACTCCCAATGACTAAAATGTTTCACTATTGGATGTCATGATATTTGTCACTGTGATAACCAATACTCTAAATACCTACCACTAAATAGTAAAAACTAAATGGGGATATATATCGTAGAGACCAATTCATCTAGGGCTAGATAACATATTCTTCTCATGAGAATACTCATGAGTCCATGAGATTTATATAATCTGACCCAACCAAAATCATTGACCTCAAATCATTCCATCTATATGTAATTATATATTTATTTATTTTCCTATATTTCATACCAATAAATATCTATAATATTGAAAGAATAAAAATTTTCAATATTTATCAATAAATGAAATAATATTCTCTTTAAATATATATATATATATATATATATGAGATATGGTTTAATAAATAATTCATTCCCTGATAAATTTTATTTATTTTTAGGATAAACATAATGTCGAATTATTATATGATACAAAATAATTCATTAGAATGTTAATTATTACAAAAATAAATCATGAAATTAAATGTAAATACTATCCTTGTTAAAAATAATCATTTTACAACCAATGTAATAATAAGGACGGTATAAATAAAATATATCTCTATGGTAGAATATTTCAATTAATGATTTTTTCATTAATGAATAGAATTGAGTAATAATATATTCATATAATTCTTGATGAAAGTAAATTCTTCATTTTGGAAATAATTTTTAAAAACTAAATTGTGAAAGGAATATATGAATATAACATCAATAAATAACATATTTCAAAAATTATAATGTAATATATAATATATAGAGTAGTTATGATTATATGAAATATCATACATCTTGTACATGGTAAATAATGATTCCATTCAATTTTACATTATAATCCAAATTGGAATTGTTCAGAATATGAAATAAAGTATCTATAAATTTTTTTTATAAGAATTATCAAATTAAAAATAATGTATTCAATAAATCATTTTTAATAATGTTAATATCAATTTTTAAATACATATTACAAATAAATTTTTTATGAATATTTTTTTTGACCGATGAGTGAAATGATTTCAGGTATTGTAAAAAATAACTATCAATAATATTATAAAAAATGATTATAAAATGGAAATATAACTTGAAAAAGTCATGAATAAATAGAGGGGGGTAAATTTAATTGTTTTTATATAAAATAAATACCTTCAATGGAAACTCATGTATAAAAAATTAATATTGAAATTATATTTTGAAATTATATTGTAAAAATATCATAACATCGCGGTGAGAATTAATAAATGAATCCATAATTATTGTATAATATAAATAAAAATTGAAAAATTATATATAAATATAATATAATAAATTTCATTACCCACATTATCATAGAGTATAAAACTTAATTAAGAAGTAATATAACCCAATGAAAAGAAAATCAGTTATGAAATTCCTTACCACATGGGAATTCTGATGTCAAATTAAAATGGATGATATCGTTCAAATAAAATCATAAAATAAATTTATGTTTTTAGGGTTCCTGATAATAAATCTAAAATTTAAATTATATTCCAGATAAAAAAATAAATTTTGTTCATAATGTTACAATATGCCTCTTAGAATGGAAGTTGATATGAAAGTCCATTAATATTAGTTATTAATCATGTAAAATATCCATTCATGAAATATTAAAAATAGAATCTTAAAATACAAAAAATTATTAATTAATCAGGACATTACTCAAAAATTTTGTATTATGTACTCCATATAAATGCAATTACGTGTATAATAACAAAACATTCCTCAATGAAGGGAAATTGAGATGAAACCCCTTACCTCATAATTCATGTTGCATTAAAATGATTTAACCTCTACTACAACTCATTAAAAAATATTATTATCTTATATTAGAACCATATTATTATTAAAAATATCCTATAAAATATATTTTTAATATATTATAACATATTAATTAATAATCATTTATTATTTTTGTTATTTTGGGTACTAATTGCCTTATTTTTTCAATGATGTTCTGTCATGATAGATCTAGTTCTTATGTGTAGTACATAGTTACATCACTTCTAGAATTATATTAACATTACAAAAATAATTTTTCAGTTAGATATATTTTTATAATAATTATATAAATTTGAGCAAATAGGAGGATCACATTGCTTTGTTGATATAGAAGGTCGTACGTTCATTCAAGAGACCTTATCATTTACCTAAAGTGTGAAAGGTTATAAATGTTGATTATAATTTAATATTATATAATAAATATCATTTCATATATATATATATATATATCAAATAAAATTAAATTTACCCTAATTGTTTCATTTAAAATTGATAGTGAAAAATGATACACATCTCTCCACATTGTGGTAGGTTGCTGTAAACATTACTGATGTTGTCTTATTCTTTGTGATATTGAATATCATAAGGTATATATATTATTATAATTCTAGTAGCATAACAATATTAAAAATTTATTTAAAATTTTTCATATTAATAATTATATCCACTCTTTAATGGTGTTGATATAAAAAAATTATATCTATTCATGAGACATGGTCCACTACACTCATAGTTGATGATTTCATTATCCAATTGATAGTGGAGGAGATGGATTAATATTATTACACTCATATAATGAAAAATATATATCTATTACATACTAGTTTTATAAAAAAAATTATAATTAATAAATTAAGGTTGAAAAAAGAAGAACGAAATGAAAATATCCTTGTTAAGACAATTACCTTCTTTATGGGAATCCTCTTTCAGATATCCTCTTAAAGATAATAAGGCATTTATTTTGTTAAGAACAGTTGATGCATAATCATAATAAGGACATTATAGAGTGCAATTTTCTTATGTTGTTCAATCCAACTGGTAGTTTAGGTGTGAATATGAGAAAGGATGAAGATCCCTTTGATGAGTAGTGTAAAGGAAACCTGGTTGAAAATTACATAGAAATTTTGAAAAAGAAACCAAAATGATAAACTCATTAAAATAAAGATAAATTAAAATTAATATTCGGATTAATATGTGTATAATATAATTTTTATTTAATGTGATCAACTAAAAGTTAGAATTGACGGTAGGCAATTTTAACTATTCTTTTCTTAGTTTATCCCCTTGGTAATCTGATTTTTTACATAAATACATTAATTAATATTATTCTTATTTCTTTGATCATTTTTGTGAAAAAAACATGGTAACCATATTAGATAATATAATTTATTCTAATTCCAAATGTGGAATACATTTTTTTTCAATTTCTAAACAAATAATTGGATAAATTCAATATTTAATTATACCCTTAGACGAAATGAGTAAGAGGGATTCCAAGGAGAAAACTATCATAAGTATAAAAGGAAATAATTTAAAATTTAATATAATGTTTATTAAAATAAAAAAAGTTAAATATTATTATATTTAAACACATTTTACATTAAGAAAAATTTTATATACAAATAAACATATTAAATAATTTGAATGAAAAGTAATTTATACAAATAATAAGTATTTTTCACTTAACGTCCAAAAATGAAACATTTTATAAAATTACCAATAATTTTCACTATAATAATTATGATAAAATTATTTTAGACATTATTTCCATTTTATATATTATAATTTTATAAAATAGTAAAACAAGTTATTTTTCACTGAAATGTCTGACTAGACAGTCTTTTGAAAAAATAATGTTTGTAAGAAAATATTTCTTTTTTATTTTAAATAATAATTATTTTTGGTTATAAATAGATTAATAATGATTTTTTTGACATGTGTAGACCATAAATGTATCATAATATATTTATTAGTATTCATACCCTCTAATTTGATGGTTAAGTAATAAAAGTATATTTTATTATGGATCCTTTTGACATAGGGTTGTGTGTTTCCCAAAATATTTAAAAGATAAAATTTAATGAAATATAATTCCGGGGTTATTTATTCTTGGTGTTTCATGTAACATATTATATTAAATACAAATATATTATTTTAGCATTTCATGGTGTTACATTATGCATCATGTTAATTTAAACCTCAATATTAAAATTACTAATCATATTTTCTATAATTTAGACTTATGGATTTAGCTTCGAGAAATTTAAGGCATTATTTTATTAGAGTAATTTGGGAGATCTATACAGATCAAATAATTTTAAGTATAAATTCCCATAGATAGAATTAAAATAATATGGATGTTAAGTTTGGAACTGATCAGGAATTATGATTTAATGATTCGTTACCATCTAGGAAAAGTGAGAAAAGTGGAAAATTCATGAAGTCAATAAATAATTCTATAATGACCATGTTACAGTTTATACATGACCCTTTAGTTAGTGTTTTGAATAATTTTGGACTTATAGATACATCAATTTCACCTATCTTGTTTTCAATTTTAAATATTTTAATCATTTTCAAAAAAAATAGCAATGATCTATGGGAGGATCATGCATAGTAGTAAAAGGTAAGAAAAATTGATAAGTGTAAGTTTAGGATTTTAATATTGATGAATAATTTGTTTTCAGATTTAGAAAAATAATAAGTGTACCATAATATTCAATTTTGATTTATGTGTTATTGAGTTAAACTACAAATTCTCTATTTTTTGTTCATCTAGGATACAATTAGATGTAATTAACTAATTGGGAGAATTATTAGAGAGATATAGTTTAAATAGATATAGCCGACTTTACAATGTAGTGTTCAACATATCAGATATTTTATTTATATTGAAATTTACTGAAGGAAATTTGTCCATATATTATAGTCCAAGAGTGGAAATGAAAAAAGTATATACATGAATTTTTTAGTGGGATTACTAACCAATCCTTGAGGAATACTTGTGATTTTTTTATAAATTAAAAAAATATGAATTTAATTATGATTTAAGATACTACATATCTATATAACCATTATTTATTTTATCTAATGAAGATAGTCTGTTTTCATGGAACTCCTTTCTAAATTATATTGTAACGTCCCCCCCCCCGGATGCCACTAAACCGGTGCTCCAATCCGGTTCTCCACAAGGCCTCAAGCTTGCCTTCTCGTACGCCAGAGGCTGCCGACTGGAAGCGAGGGCCTAGGGTGTGATATTGGGGAGACTATGCCCTCATACCAGAGTATGAAAAAATGGAGATAACTAAGTAACATACACAGTGGAATGTAAACAGAGTGCGGAAGCAGTAAACAACTGAAATAAAACAAGCTGTAATAGTAAAATGATGTAAATGCCCGAATAGCTATCCCATAAAATACAACACATGTATCCCACCGGACTGACCATAAAAATACAAGTACAAAAGAAACTAAATGTAAAAGTATATGGCTCTGCTACTAACTCCTAGCCGATCCACGTACCAGATCTCCAGACACTGTCGAACTACAATAGCCCGATCAGTAGAACCACTCGAGCAGATCCACTCGATCATACAACACAGGGCATCAGACCTATCCACCATGCAACCTCTGCTCGACCTAAAAAGAAGACATAAGGTATACATGTACACTGAGGTGCTCATGCAGAGGTGAGAAATAATCTCAGTAGGGAACCCCAGCAAGAAACCTACAACTGTTCTCCTAGAAGTGTATGCAACAATAATGTGATCAGCCTAGGTGGAACATAAAAAAATGTAGTAAACCAAACGTGCAACCACAGTTGAACTCAGGGTATGCAATCGTTGTCAACTAGGAAAGTGAAACAATGGATGTCCATATCTATATATGTACACATGTATAGTCCCATACCTATACACATATACATAAATATGATTATTCATGATCAACTGATTCAAGTAACAAGAAACAACATCAGCAGTCGATCCTTGGAACCATAAGCCCGATATCTTGGACATCCTATTCAAGGGCATTGTTCTAGACGTAGTTCCACTCATGTCATATATCAAAAAGTCGATCTTTGTGTCCGTAATCACATAGACATGTACCAGATTCTTCCAACGCTGGAGATATGCCTCCGAACAAGGAAAACAAAGGAAAATTATCCTCTAGTTCAACCAATCTATCAAAACCAAAAAGATAACACAACAGGTAACCCTCTAGGAAGTACTCGCAGCCAACCCCTTTGGTCATATCCAAGAAGTACCGACAACCCTCTGGGAAGTACACTCAGCCTAACCCCTCTGGGTTGGTCAAACGAAATTATAAGACTCTATGGGGAAGCCCTCTCAGTCAATTCCCTTTATAGTCTAGGTTTATCAGGGACTCTCTAGGGATGATCACGCGGTCTAACCCTCTTATATCCCCATGGTCTAGAAACTCTTTGAGGAAGCTCACTCGGTCAATTCCTTCTGTAGTCTCAGGTCTATCACAGACTCTCTAAGGATTCTCACTCAGTCAATTCCTTCTCTATTATGTAATGTATTTATTGAAATTCAAATAAGATAATGACGCAATGAGGAAGCTCACTCGGTCTACCATCCTGTAGTCTACAATATCCAAGACTCTCTGGGAAGCTCACTCAGTTTTTCCCTGTAGTCTATAATGTCCAAGACTCTCTGAGGAAGCACACTCAGTCTATCCCCTGTAGTCTATAATGTCCAAGACTCTCTGAGAAGCTCACTCGGTCTATACCTTATAGCTTATAGCACCATGTTCTCACGGTCCCTTACCATTCAGTGCATAATAATGCTATAAGGCCAAATTACACCTATAGAGCTATTTGGCTAACTAGTTTATAGAAACAAGAAGGTCAAGAATATCATTCCATCCTACGGTCACATGGCATGGAAAATAGGTTTAACGGCCAAAGGCTAACAAGACCCAAAGGTCGTAAATAGAACAAGGCATGGGAAAAACATCCAAGCATAGAAATAATCCTCAAACATGATCATCTGACCTATACACAAGAAGACAAGAAAGGCAGGAATACATCAGCCTAATAGGAAAGCTTGACCCAAAGGTCAAAATAAAGTAACATCGGTAAACACATCCACAACAAGTTAAATAACCCCATTTAAAATAAAACCACATCTAATCAAGTACACAAGGAATAGTAGGCATCCCAACAAATAATAATGACTTCTCATGTCTGGATCACAAGCCACCAACCGGGAAGCACCTCTGGTATACACTAATGCATCAGCAAAACCAAGTCAGATATAAACAAACAATGAGGGTGGCCCGAACACCCAACCCAACGATACATCCCGAACCCAAAGGGTCTACCAGTTTGCCACATGTTCTAGGTGACACCCGACCACCATCTCTACCCAACCTGACATAACAACTCAGGGTCATTCAAACAACAAGAACCCCCTGGGTCCCTCAAGTCAAAAACTGAGGAAGCATCATACTTGGAATTCTCCAGGTAAACACGAGTGAAGGCATCCTATGCGGGATCCGTAGAAAAGAGTAAGGGAGGAATCCTACATGGGATCCTTAAAGGAAGGACAACATAGGCATTCTGTAACGTGGTTCCTATCAAAGGAAGAACACGAGAGAGATCCTACAAGGGACTCCCTAGGTCAGCACCCAAGAAAAGGTATCCCTCAGGGGATCCTTCCAAGTACCTGGTCTCAAAGCTTCATAGGCCAGAAGGGAACGTCTCACAAGGGAAATGTCCTCTGAAACATGGTTTACGGGAGATAGCTCAAAGATCATCTTCTTTTAAAGGTCTCAACTAAGTTTTTACGAACACCCAACCTATCATCCACCCCTAGTCTCACTCTCCGGTGATAATATGACTCAACAAGTGGAGGAAAAACCACTCCATTTACATGGAAACCAAAAAAAACACCTTTATATTACATCATAATGTAAAAATTATTCCACCTTTGCGATCTACATGGAACAACCCTCATAATTGACTACTCACACACCCAAAACTGACTTCCAGAGCCCTAGATTTCTCAAAATTGCTAAACTAAAGCAGTACATAGAAAGAGTACATGGCCATAGCATAATGGGCCTGCCTGTGTAATAGTACATGGTGTGTACATTACTGTACATGAAATTCACTATTCACAAAAAGTTACGCCATGTCCGTTTCCGCCCGAACACATGCCCATGTACCACTACACGTCGTGTACGTAAAGTACACGACCCGTAGTCCTTAAAAACCATTATTCTAGGTGCTATTTCACACGACCAGCCACACGGATACCCACTACACAGTGTGTACTCAAAGTACATGGCATTTAATTTAGAAAACATTGTCTTCCCCGAACCGGAAGAACACATGGCGTGTACCCCTAGAATGCACACTATGTATTCTGGGTTTTCCGACGAGAAATCCCTGAAAACGCCCGATTCACCCATTTTCTCCCCCGAAACAACAGATCGAGCCCCAAGGGCTTACAAGTAAGAAATATAAGGCTTTAAAAACCTAAAACAACATGTTTTAAGAGGATATATGGAGAAAACATAAATAGACCTACCTTCAAGCAGAAACCACCAAATCTTCGGTTGATTCCACGACTCCCGGTTGCCGCACGCAGACTCAGCGTATTGAGAGATTCAAATCGGTACCACTCACACCTTCCGTATCTCCCATTTTCTTGATAACCAAATTATACCAAAGGTCACAGAGAATGGGGTGAAATATGATACGTTTTCATGTAGGTGGAGGAAAGAATAGAGAAGAAAAGAAAAGGAAAAAAGAAAAGAAGAGGAAGAAAATGGGTCCCGGGCCGGCCCCGGCGCCGGACATGTGTTTATGCCTTCCCTAGGATAAACTCCCCATTCTAGACTCAAAGAGGTGGAAGGAATATCAATATGATGCTCTATTTAAAAGATATTTCGAAATGAACCAACCCGAATAATTTAATATTTAATTTATTAATATTAAATATTAAATATTCCGCCAAAATTCGAACAGCTTATATTTCCTCCAAACTCCTGTCCTAGCGTAAACTCCCAATTTCGGTACCAATGGAGTTGTCAGAAAAATTATCCAATATTTTATGGTAGAGGAAAATTAAAATATTACCCATCATGAGCATTCAACAACAAAAATTCAAATTTCTTCTTAAAACGACTGTCCGGAGAATCACAGGTTCTTAAAAACTCCCCACCATAAACCTTCTCGTCCCCGAGAAGCCAAGAAAAATGACCAGCAGCAGGACCAATAGCCATGCCCCCAACCCGAGCATCTGCATAACGAATATACCTGGACCGTCCAATGGCCAGCCATAGCGTTAAAAGCCACCTTCTACATAGATGATATTCAACTACTACAAATTGGTACTCCCCAGCATATGGCTTTCTGTACACTGCACCGAGAGCACAACCAGAAAGGTTCCATCCACCACACAGATGAACATTAAGAAATAAAAAGGAGCTCGATGTAGGTTCGATGATCTCTTAGCATACTCAAGGCGAATCAAGATAGTGCATGATCGTCTCTTACATGAGTACACTAAGATTTCACCGAAGGCGTGTCCAGCTCCCTCCAAGCCACACTCACATCCTGCCAAAACCCGGCTAGGATTCAAGAACGGGTCAACCATTTCATGGTAACCCGAAATTTCACAAATTCACCTATAAAACAGTAGCATCAGAAACCCTAGTCGACCAGGCCAGGTAACCGAACAGGCTTGCTTGTCGAAACCAGTAGCGAAAACAACAACAGCCAAAAATGCATTGGAAAACGCGGGCCATCCTTTTGACACAGGTTTCCCTAAAAGGGAAAAGACATCGATCGATAAGGGTTCAAGTCAAAACCCAGGGTATCTAGGTCATCCACATAGCCCTACAAAAAAAGACTCCCAACTAGATTACATGGTCTAAGCACCTAGCCTAGAAGATCAAAAAACCACTCAGAAGATGGTAATGATCATAACAAGCTCAGATGGTCAAAACCAAAGCAAACCTACAAGGGCCCCGGTCCTCTCCAAAGCATCCTCAGAAGGAACGACTCCTTGGAGGTCACAAACAAAAAATAAGAGAAAAGATGATATTACACCCATTGGGTATCTGTATACAATAATACCACAAAGAGGTACAGTTCACAAGAAAATTCTTGGTATCTATTGACATCGTTCTCAACGGTCTGACTAGATAACAGTATACCCATGGAACAACACCCACTAAAGAGTTAAACAAAAAGTCATCACATGCCACATAGACCAACCAGGGTCACTGCACCACCTATGCAAAGGACTGAGTCATCAGCCCCATTAAAAATTCCTTAACGTATATCCTTCTAACCTACCATCAGAGCAAAAAGTATGTGTAAGAAGACCCAAAGGTCTCAGTAGTCAGCAAAATACACACTAGCAGGCCTATATGTTGTGAATCCTACGTGCCTAGTATGATGCATGAGATGCCTCTTGTCTTTTCCAGCAAAGAGTCAAAATCTATCCCTGGACTCTTACCCATGGCCATGATCTAGATATCCATAGTAAATCAAAACACCACACAACATGTGAGTTGATCAAGGAGAAAATCATATACAACTATAACATCACAAAATCAGAACAACAATCCCATACCCTGGAAACCAGGACTTCTTAACGGAACAAGTGTTCGCGACGCACCAGCCCGATATCCATCACAGGTTCCAACACATTCCTAATACGCATGTATACCATATACCAAATAGTAAATACCAAGAATGAAAATTCCTCTGATACCACATTTTAATGTCCCTACCTGGAAGCCACTAAACCGGTGCTCCGAACCAGTTCTCCACAAGGCCTCAAGCGTGCCTCCTCGTATGCCAAAGGCTTGGGACTAGTTGCGAGGGCCTAGGGTGTGATAGTGGGGAGAATATTCCCTCATAACAGAGTAAGAAAATAGAGGAAATAACTAAGTAACATACACAACATAAAGTAAACAAAGCGTGGAAGCAGTAGACAACGGAAAATGAAAAAGATGTAATAGTAAAATGTTGTAAAAGCCCGAACAGCTATGCATTACAATACAAAACTGGTCACCCACCGGGCCGACCGTATAAATACAAGTACAAAAGAAACTGAAAGTAAATGTACAGGGCTCTGATACTAACTCCGAGCCAATCCACGTACCCGATCTCTAGACACTATCAAACTGTAGCAGCCCGATCAGTAGAACCACTCGAGCAGGTCCGCTCGGTCATGAAACATTATGTCTCAGCCCTATCCACCACACAACCTGTTCTCAACCTAAAAAGAATACATAAGGTCTACACGTATACTGAGGTGAACGTGCAGGGGTGAGAAATAATCTCAGTAGGGTACCCCGACAAGCAACCTACAACTGTGCTGGTAAAAGTGTATGCAAAAACATTGTGCTCAACCTAGGTAGAACACAACAAAAGGAAGTAAACCAAATGTGCAACCACAGTTGAACTCAGGGTATGTAATCCATGTCAACTGGGCAAGTGCCACCATGGATGCCCATATCTTTATCCATACACATGTATAGTCCCATACCTATACACATATACATAAATATGAATATTAATGACCAAGTGAATCAAGTCACAAGAAACAACATAAGCAGTCGATCCTTGGAAAAATAAGCCCGATCTCTTGGACAAACTATTCATGGGCATTGAACTGGACGATGTGCCACTCAAGCCATATAAAAAAATTCGATCTATGGGTCCGTAATCTCATCGACATGTACCCGCTTCGTCCAACTCTAGAGATATGCCTCTGAACAGGCTAAAAAATAGAAAGCTATCCTCTAGTTCAACCAATCAATCACAAGAAACAAGATAACACAACAGGTAACCCTCTAGGAAGTACTCGTAGCCAACCCCTCCAGTCATATCCAAGAAGTACCAACAACCCTATGGGCAGTGCACTCTGGCTAACCCCTCTAGTTTGGTCATACGAAATTATAAGACTCTCTAGGGAAGCTCGCTCTGTCAATTCCCCTTATAGTCAAGGGTAGTCAGGGACTCTCTGAGGAAGATCATGCTGTCTAACACACTTATTTCCCCAATGTCTAGAAACACTCTGAGGAAGCTGACTCGGTCAATTCCTCTTATATTCTCAGGTCTATCACAGATTCTCTAAGGAATCTCTCTCATTCAATTCCTTCTCTATTATGGAATGGTTTTAAAGAAATTCAATCAAGGTATAGAATCTCTGAGGAAGCTCACTCGGTCTACCCTCTTGTATTCTAAAATATCCAAGACTCTCTGGGAAGCTCACTCAGTCTATCCCATGTAGTATATAATGTCCTAGTATCTCTGAGGAAGAACACTCCGTCTATCCCATGTAGTCTATAATGTCCAAGACTCTCTGGGAAGCTCAATCGGTCTATACCTTATAGTCTATAGCACCAGGTTCTCACGGTCTTGTTCCAGTCATTGCATAATAATGATATAAGGCCAAAGTACACCTATAGAGCTACTTGGCTAACCAGTCTATAGAAACATGAATGTCAAGAATATCATTCCATCCTACGGTTACAAGGCATGGAAAATAGCTATAACGGCCAAAGGCTAAAAAGACCCAAAGGTCCTAAACAAAACAAGGCATGTGAAAAAGATCCAAGCAGAACAATAATCCACAAACATGATAAAATTACCTCTACATAAGCAGACAATCAAGGCAAGAATACAACTTCCTAACAGGAAAGCTAGACCCAAAGGTCAAAATCAAGTAACATGGGTATACACATCCACAACAAGGTAAATAGCCCCATTTAAAATCAAACCACCACTACTCAGGAACACAAGGAATAGTTGGCATCCCAACAAACAAGAAAGACGCCTCGCGTCAGGTTCACCAGCCACCAACTAGGAAGCACCTATGGTAAACTCTACAACATCAGTAAAACCATGTCATATATAAAAAAGCAATGAGGGTGGCCCAAACTCCCAACCCAATGATACATCCAAAACCCAATGGAACTACCAGTTTGGCACAAGTTCTAGGTGACACCCAATCACCATCTCTACCCAATCCGACATAATAACTCTGGGTCATTCAAACAACATGCACCCACCGGGTCCCTCTTGTCAAACACCGAGGAATCATCATACTTGGAATTCTCCATGTAAACACGAGTGAAGGCATCCTATGCAGGATCCATAGAAAAGAGTAGGGGAGGAATCATACACTGGATACTCAAAGGAAGGACAACATAGGAATTCTGTAACATGTCTCCTATCAAAGGAAGAACAATAGAGATATCCTACAAGGGACTCCCTAGGTCATCACAGAAGCAAAGGCATCCCTCTGGGGATCCTTAGAAGTACCTCGTCTCAAAGCCTCATTGGCCATAAGGGAATGTCTCACAAAGGAAACATCCTCTAAAACATAGGATACGGGAGATAGATCATAGCTTATCTCCTATTAAAGTCCTCAACTAAGTTTTTACAAACACCCAACCTATCATTCACCCCAAGTCTCACTCTCCGGTGATAACCGGACTCAATAAGTGGAGAACGAACCACTCTATTTACATGGAAACCCCCAAAACCCCATTTATATTACCCCAAAAAAGTAAAAAAGGATTCCACCATTTCAATCTACGTGGAAAAATTCTCTGAATCGACTACTCACATGCCCAAATCTGACTTCAAGAGCCCAAGATATCTCAAAATTACTAAAATGAAGTAGTACAGGGCTAGAGTACATGGCCAGAGCACAATGGGCCTGCCTGTGTAATAGTACACAACGTCTACGTTACTGTACACGGCGTGTACAATTCAAAAAATGTTACCCCATGTCTATTTCCACCTAAACACATGCCCATGTACCACTACACGATGTGTACTCAAAGTACACAACGTGTATTCATTAAAAACCATTATTCCATGTTCTATTTCACACGACCAGCCACACGGCTACCCAATACACGGCGTGTAATTTAGAAAACTTCATCTTCCCCGAACAGGAAGAACACACAGCATGTACCCCAATATTACATGCCATGTATTCTGGGTTTTCCAACGGGAAATCCTTGAAAACGCCCGATTCTCCCGTTTTCGCGCCCGAAACAACAGATCGAGCCCTAAGGGGTTACAAGAATGAAATATAAGGCTTTAAAAACCCAAAAAAAAAACATGATTTAGGGGATATGTGGCGAAATCATAAACAGGCCTACCTTCGGGTAGAAACAGCCGAATCTTCGGTTGATTCCACGGCTCCTGGTTACTGCACGCAGACTCAGCGCATCGAGAGATTCGAATCGGTACCACTCTCGCCTTCCTTCTCTCTCGTCTTCTAAATCTATAATTTCTACCATAGGTCACGGCCAATGGGGCGGTTTAGGATACATGCTCAAGGAGGAGGAGGAAAGAAGAGAGAAGAAAATAAAAGGAAATAAGAAAAGAAGAGGAAGAAAAAGGGGCCCGAGACGGCCCCGGTGCCCGACATGAGTTTATGCCTTCCCTTGGCTAAACACCCCATTCCGGACTCAATGGCATAAATGGAATTTCAATACAATGATCTGTTTATAAGTAATTTAAAAATGAACCTATGTGAATAATTTAATATTTAATTTAAAAATATTAAATATTAAATATTCCGCCAAAATTTAAACAGCTCAAATTTCCTCCAAACACCTATACTAGGGTAAAATCTATATTCTGGAACCAACGTAGTTGTCAGAAAAATTATCTGAGATTTGATGGTAGGGGAAAATTAAAATTTTACCCCTCATGAGCATCCAACAACAAAAATTCAAATTTCTACTCAAAATGACTATCCGGAGATACACGGGTTCCTACATATACCATATTGTAATCATGGGTTCACATACAATTTTTGTAGGGTACTTAAGAAATCATTAAGCATTGAATTAAATTTTTATACAAATTTTCATCCTTAGATATATAAACAGTTTGAGATAATCATTCAATCCATGAATTATTTTCATTGTTATTGTTAAATTTATTTCAATGGATGTTCGGATCAATATCATTATGTGGGTGAGTTTTCTCATTATAATACTTTTCAATATAGTATACAAAGAGAATCCATTAGAAAATTATATTCTATGCCGTATCTAAAACTAGGTATTTTGGATGAATTAAGATAAATTATGTTTATGTGAATAGTGTTTTCTGATTAAATGTCTGATACAGTGTAGTTGTTTCAACTACATAATAATAAGTCTAAGAACAAGATAAAATGTTATGCCAAAAAATATTGGAAATCTCATTGTTTATCGGTAGGTAATCATGTCATTTTGACATATTTACCATTGAAAATGTAATTAATTTCATTAATAATGATATTATAAGACCATGGATATTTGGAATAGATTAAATTGTGTATAATTGTGAATTATATTATTACTATGTGGTTTTGACTCTATGTTTATATGAATTACAAAACATATTTCATGTTCGAATGTTTTGAAAGTATGTTCTATATTAATCCCATATTTTAATCCCTGACGTATTTCAATAGAATGTGAATATTTATTATAAGGAATATCACATTCATATTAATTACTATATAGATATATTCTATTAGAATATGTTGCTTCTCTATGGTATGTTTTATATTAAAACCATGTAGTTGAGGAGGAAACAGAGAAATTTGATAATTAAATGGGGGAAATATATCAAAACATGTTTTATAAGTGAAAAATAATGTGAGGTAGATATTTCCAAAATGGAATAAATAATTCAAAAAACATGATATGGATATAATAATTGACATTTATGTTTTTATTAATCAGATAAATATGATGTAATTTTAAATAAAAACTGGAATACAATTAACTAATATCATTTCATATAATGTTTTCTACCAATATATAATTTCTGAAATTTATATTATTTTTTGAGAAAAAACTAATTTTATATTTAAAATCATAATATCTAAATTTACATTAGTGGATGTTTTTGGAATTTTTGGATAATTTTGAATTTTCTTTGAATGGAATAAAATACAGATTCATATGAAAATAATTTTATTTTCAATATATTATGTAAAATGAATGTAATAATATTTTATAAATATAATTTCTATTGAATAAATTATAATTGGATTAAGATAATTCAGTAAATAAATTTTTAATCACATTTATATTTGATTTTAGTATATGTTTACATTTATGATAAAAACAATGGATTTTTCAAAAAAACGTTTTAAAATGAAATATGTGTCTCTTTTTAAAAAATTAAAATAAGACATAATTAAAAAATCAATGAAACATTTAAATTATATGTAAATTAATATTAATATATATTCATAAAAATATTCTAATTAGTTTTATATTTTATATAAAATCATCGTTTTCTTGAAAACAACATGTCCTAAAATACATGTTTTATCACATGAGTGAGTTTTTTTAATTTTAATTTCAAAAAATTTGTGAAATTAATTTTGTAAAATGGATTAATTATTTTAAATAAGAATAAAATATATTATATAATAATAATTTTATAATTTTTTTCCATAATCAATAATAAAATCATTAAAAATTAATGAAATTCTGCTAGAAAAAATTCGGTATAACGGGTGTTAAACTAAAATTTTAATGATTAAAATGACCCAAAACAAGTATGAAATATTTTTTATGACTACCTATTGACTTTATAGTGTACAATTATATTTAATAAACCTATTGGGATCCATTTGGAATGTAAAATACCATGGTTCAATTACTCTATTAAAAAATTTCAAGTACACCATTCACATCACATATAAAAAGAATCCCTATTTCCTATCATATTCACACCATTAAAACATTTATTAAGACATATATAAATCACATGAGTATTAATATATACATATCTTGGAATAATTTTTTTCAGAAACAAATTCCAGTAACACTTTAGGTATAATCATATATATGTGGTCTGAAAAGTGGTAAAATTCATAATTATGCGTTTTTATTTTATTTCTTTTTACACATTTGTAAAATATTTATTATTTATGATTATGCAATAAAATAGTTAAAATCATGTAATTAGTTGTTATTATGTTAATATAATTTTCTATGTCCAACTCCACTTCTTGAATTTGGGAAATGATAATGTCTCTTTTGCATACGATAGACATCCACATCACGCACATATGTGATATGTTTTCAATCAACACCTATATTGATTAGTTATGAGTATGGAAATAAAAAATATATATAATATTAATAAAATAATTATAGAATTATAGTCATTATATCATATATATTCTTTTTTACATTCCAGTCTATAGTGGATATGATAGCATTGTTCATGTTTATAGTGGACTACTTCCATACGAAGCTATGTGATTCATTTTTCACTAACCCTTTAAAAGTATGTTAATTAGAAAAAAGTTAAAGAAAATATGTTACATAAATAAAATAAATATTATATTCAATACATATTAATCATTAAAAAATATAATATATCAGTGACATTCTTACCATTTCACTCACTAAAAAATGATAATGCCACTTGTGTACATGTTGAGTACAACTTTCACGAAGCGATGTGACTCGCTTTTCTTCAAGGAAATGTATGAATGATACATATTAATATATTTCATGAAATAATATCGTATATATTTTATTATTATTATTATGTAAATATTTAATATTACTTACATACATTCCATAGTGAACATTGAAATGTGGAAGGGTTATTAATGCATATAGACGAGCTTCCATCTCCATGACCATAATATATATAATTTGTTCCCATTCATAATTAATATTTTGTATTAAAAGTAAAATTGATTTTTAAATATAAAATTCATTTCGTTATTATTATTCTGAAGATATTTATATAATGGACTCTATAACCATAGTCAACTTAACAAAGTCAATTTTTGTGCAAAATGAAGATACGGTCAAAACGTCACATATAAACATAATTTATTATGTAATATAGTATAAAATTGAAAAATGTTACATGAAATAGATAATAAACTATAATAAATTTATTTATAATGCATATAATTAAAATAATCTTATTACTATGGATGATAAATAACTTATGTTACCATTTTGACTCAATGTTTGTGATTTTGTCTAAATTTCCATTTGTTGAGGCATATTTTGATGTTATAAGCCTATATATTAATTAATGGGTATATATAGAAACTTTTAAATATTATATCAAGAAATGATCTATTCTTGTTTTATTTTATTATCTTTTAATGTTATTTTTTCTTTGGACCTATGTTTTAAATATTTCAAAATTGACAGGGGAAACTTCATTAATATTTTTAATGTTTTCCTTATCAATATATTTTAATTCCTAGACCATGTTTTTTAAATGATAATTTTATTGATATGAGTGTTTTATTATTTATTTTTTATATTTCTATAGTTTTTTTAAAATAAATAATCTTTTTATGGAATTTATGACTTATTTTTCAAACAACAAATGTAATGTTTAATTTTAACATATAAGATGAAACCTACATTTCTTGATTTAATAAACATTATTTAATCTGTCGATCCTTTTTCAGAATACATGTTTTATGAAAATAAAAACATTAATTCCATTTGTTTTTGGTTATTTGTGTTTTGAAAATGAGTTTATACAAAAAATATTAATTTTTTTATAAATGTGTTCTACAAATGTGTTTAAAATGGGCACTCAAGGTTTTTTATTTTGAAAATATAATATCATAAATAGTTATATCATGATATGGTCTTCGGAAAAGTTTTATAATGGTCATACCCAAATAGATAAGGGTAATCAAATTAATGATTATATGAATATTATTCCCATATAGTGATTTAATTTATTCTATAAATATATTATTATTTTGAAAAGTATATTCAATGTTGTTCATATAGTTATTCCAAATTATAAGGGTTATTTAAGGGTAATATGGCATGATGTAGAAAGTAATCATAATTATTTTTATATAAATTATAATGAGTTTCATGTAAATAATTTGTTCTCTCAATGTTTAAAATAAATATTAATTTAATAGAATTATAATCTATTTTGTAGGTATTGTTTTCTGAAACATTCTTTTCTAGCAGACTATTGATTTTTTTCTTTTTATGTTCCTTAATAATTTTTTTATCGTCCAATGTTTTTAAAATGTTTTTCACATGATTAATGGATGAGTAATATAATTAATATATCGATCCAAAAAATCCTTTGGACTTTTTAATTCCATTTGTTTTGGAAATCAAAAACTCATTCATAATTAGTCAATATCGTTTAATTTCATGTCCAATGTATTTTTACGATGTTTTTATAAAAAATATATATTTTTAAAAAATAATGAAATAATGTTAATGTACGGAGGAAAATAGATTAAATTTTTCAATTATGATTATAATAATCATCCTAGAACCATGCTAAACATGATTGACTAAAAAGATAAAAATTATATTTCTTTTTTGTAAAACAATCACTTTATTGAAAAATGTATGAAAATAAATTTTATTAATTTTTTTTTGATCATGAAAAGAAAAAACTATGTTATCATATTCTAATATTATACTATGATGGTTATTTTTATGATTATATCATGAATTCCATTAAAATTGGAGTAAACAAAACAATGTCATGTATTCTATTATAATAATACTATTTGAGTGGTAGTTTTATAAGTCCGTAAGAAAATCAAAGGGAAAATATTACAGATGGAAATATAGATTACTATTGAATGGATTTCATATAAATAATCAGTCATTTAAATATTTCAAAAAAATGTGAGAATGACAAATTTATTAACACTCTAGTGATTTATTTACAATGCGAGAGCTATGATGTTTACATGAAGTAATATTCTTGTTCGTTGTGCTTGTATATTTTTAGAGTATTTTTCTTTATACGATTATGATTGTGTGAATATGGTTGAGAGATTATGAGGCTAGGAATATAGTTGTATCGATCAATATTTTGATTGAGGACGTTTTGGGATAGAATTATAGAGCTGATCATTATATCAAGGGCTGCCATGAATATACAGATAGAGAAAACCAAAACATCGTATGGATGGTTTCAATGGATATACAGAAAGAAGCTGATCTTCATATCAGGTAAATTCAATGGTAAATAGTTACATTAATTCATGTATTTATAAAACAAGGGGACTTTATCCATAGTTACTCGATACCATTATCATTGAGATAATGGTATTCTATAAAATTTTATTTCTTATTTCATTGTACTTATTTTATATTCCACTAAAAATAATAGAAACTGATAATTGTTATTAATAATTATATTTTTATTTCATTTAACATAATATATTTAATTACGATACAATTATTTACTCTAAAAATGATTTTATATGCTTTATTATATATTAAATACATATTATATTACTCGTATTAATCATAACCATTGGGATTATGATTCTTTTTTATTAATTTGATTAAGTTATTATTTTGTAAATATGATTAAACTGTAATTATGTTACCACAATGTTGATTATGATCCAATGTTTTACTAAGGTAGAATCAATTTATTATTATGACATGTGGATGATATCTGAATCTACAAGTTTATGATAATATTTTGATCAGATCCATGAGAACAATTTGATCACAGTTGAATATATATTAGGATTTGTAAATATGATAAATTAAACCAAATGAACCTAATATTATTTTAAGGTTAGAAATAAATGTTCATAATCATACAATTAAATTCCTCTTGCATTTATCCACATAAAAATACTATTCAATCAAACAATTTTTGATATAAGCATGTCTATATTTTACTAATAATTAAATTTGGTATTAGTGGAGGATTTCACTAATTAAATACTTTCTGATTCAATTAGTTTATTACTATTGTAAGTCTGTATTTATTTATATACCTTTTTTATGAACACCTTTTACTATAATGAAGATTTTAAAAATTATTATTTTTCTATTGATAATAATCAATTGGAGGAAATAAATACTTGATCAATATATAATGTAAATTGTACTATACAACTATCCTTTGATGGTCATGAATATGAATAATTGAGAGACATAAAAAACATTTTTTATCAACACAAGATTTTTTATATTTTTTATTTTGACTAATGATTACATAATTATAGATAAATATCATAGAAATTATATAATTCCTGAAAAGAATGAGTATCATCTCAATTATAAGGTGAGGAATTGATTATTGTATTCCATGATAAGAAATATATATTTTCAAATTTATTATTCTAAGGCATAATATACTAGATGGTTGAAATTAAAAATTACCCATTTTGGAAGATAGAATTTTATTTAATGGTAATGATAAATTCTTGGAGACAATTATCAATAAATTGAGACTCTTTATGGTCAACCTTTTGTAAATGTAAATCAAAATATTATGACCATTGTTAATAGTATATAAGCTAATGTATAAAAATTATTAAAAGAAGAATTTTTATTTAATAGATTATTGATATCATTCCCAATTAATGGGAATAAAGTAGAACACTAGTTGATTAATCTTGGAAGACTACATGTATTATACAAGATGAATTATTTGGAAATATTTTACATTATGATGGTCGGATGAACAAAGACATTGAGAAGGTAAATAAAAAAATAGTGATGTTTCATTCACTAACACATAAAATATGAAAAAATACTAAACTCTTGAGAAATTTGTTAAATCCAGAAAAAAAAAAGATTATTGTTCAATATAATTCAGGTGGATCTGAATATCATTGGAATTAGTTATAGAATAATTCTCTAAGGAACAATAATATTATAGGTGAAAATGATTTTCAATCATGGTATAAGTAAATTAACAAAAAATTGAAAGTTAAGAATTATTCTAAAGTAAGATATTATGAATGTAAGAAGAATGGACACATAAGACCCAATATTCGAATGATTAAACAATTTTATACAATGGAAATTCATTTTGATTGATATCTGAAAATTTCCAAAAAGGAAAAAAATATATATTTGAAAGAAAATATTCCTAGAGTGCTATTGGCAGTAACTCATCATATTGATCTTATGATGATGAAAATTCCATACAGAAGAATATTTGGTCTGTATGCCATAGTAAATTTTAAAAATCAATTCTTTAGGGCAATGGTACTTAAATCTAATTTTATATGTAATATATCATTAAATGAAAATTATTATGAAGTGAATAATCCCATATCTATAAATCAATTATAATCCTCAATCAGTGATGATTATACAACAAATTTTTATAAAGAAGTTTCAAATTTTTATAAACATTTAGTAAATTAATATTGTAATGTTTGTAAAAAACCTTAATAAAAAGAAAATTATACTTCAATAATAGATATTTAAAAAAATTTAATTTTAGTTTTATAAATAGATATTACAATATATCTTTTTGAAAAAGATATAATTTCAATAGAATATTAAAAAGTAATTATTGTAAAATATAATTTGAATTTTTTTTTTAAATACTCAATTTCCAAACTAGTATTGATATGGAAAATAATTTTCTTATAAAACTAAAGACTGAATTTTTCTACATAAGATGCTTTTTTCAAAATTTACTGCAAGTAATGATGGCTTTGATAAAAAGTATAAACAACTCAATGCACATGGTAGTAGTTCAAGAATGGGATATACTAATTGAAAATAGTTTATAGTAACAACTTCTTTTTTTATGAAAATTTCCCTTTTGTAATAAATGCAATGTGGTGGCCATTGGGAAAAATATTTCATTAAATAAAATTCAATATTTAAGATTCCACAAGGCCTATTTTCCAAAAAAAAATATGGATTACTAAAAATATACATTATTAAACATGTAGAACCCAAGAAGGTTTGGATTCTGATAAACCAATTATTCTACTTATAGGAAATTAAATAACGTGTTAACAAAAAGAATACATGATAAATATAAATTGGTTGTTCTATATTGATGATTTTACACAAATAATTAATCGACAATATTTTCAAATAGGATGTTGTAATTGTTACCTTCTTAGATAATGCTCAAGGAGATAATATCAGAATATGTAATATGGTTCTTCTTGTAAATTTCATATTTTCAAATATTATATTCATAAATGGTCTTAAAAAAATTTATAATAAAATGAAAATTATGTTATTAAGGACACCCAATAAATTTAAAGAAAGGTAAATTTATAGTATACAATTCCAATTTTGAAGTAAATATTTTTACCCACCGACATGAGAATCTATACACACATAACATAGATGAAATTTGAAGTTATGACTTACCTTGTATTACTACAATTAAAGATCAATCATGGTGATGGAATCTATGGCTTAGACACAGTAGCCTTATAAACATAGGTAAGATAACTACGAAAAAAACCAATTAAGGTTGTAATATAGTTTAGATTTGATTATTCAAATGTATGTGACCCTTTTCAATGTGGTAGGGAACATAATTCATGTTTTGAATCTATTAGTATATTCTCAATATTTGTTCTATTGTTGTTAGTATTGATAAATCTTTTTGTTACTACCCACAATATTATGTATTATTGCAAAGTAATATGTATTTTTTCAGTTCATAATTATACTAGGTATTAATGGGTCTATATCCATTAAAATATATATCAATCCTTTTTTATTTTATAACCCTTTTATATAGGGTTACAAACAAGGATATCCATCCCTTGAAAACTATATACAGTGATCATGGTAGAGAATTTGTAAACTCAAAATTTTAACGCTTTTTGTAAAAAAGGAATTCGACATAATTTTTGATCCCCTATAACTCCATTGAATAGTAGTATTGTATACATATGAAATCATATTCTTCATGAAATAACAATAAGCATGTTGACTGAAAACCCAATTTCTAAATGTTTTTGGGATGATGTGGTGAGTAATTATTTCTATAAAATAAACCGAGTCATAATTAATCCTATTATTATGAAAACTCATTATGATTTGTGGATATGAAGACACCAAAAATTTCCAAAATTAATATATTTTGGTGAAATGTATTCATTATGAAAATTAAATAACACCTAGAAAATTTCACAACAAAATTTGATGAAGGTATATTCATAGAACACTCCACTAATTCTAAGGTATATAGTGTTCTTAATGAAAAATTATTTTCCTAATATGGAAATAGTAAATGTTATATTTGATGAAACTGGTCCTTTAGTTTTTAATTATACCCAACAAACATCCTAGAACGTGTTTTCCAAAATTTATTTCCCAATATTTGATAAACAATTCTACTAATAAAGACAAATTGTCAAGATATTTTTTCTGAAGCATTTACTATGGAAAAATGGTAACATTATGTTGATGAAGATAAATTAAAAAACACAATTCACTTTTTTTTTCGCAATCATCCTAGTCAAGTTATCACTGGCTTTGTTAATTAACTATTTATGACTAGAAGTACAATGATAAATGTTGTAGGTCTTCTAGATTTTAAATTAAAATTTTAACAAAAAAATCATAATGAAGATTTTTAAAATAAGAAATGGATAATATAAATTCTAGACGAGAAATATAAATTGGAAAGGAATAATGTATTAACCATGGTTTTAAGAAATAATGAAACACCACTAAATTGAGTAAAATTCGTTTTCAAAAACAAATATAATGAAAATGGAACTCTAATTACGAATAAATAAATACATATTTCTATATGTTATAATTAACAAGAGGGAATATATATTAATGAAACCTTAACACTAAAAACTATATTTGAATCATTTTGTATTTTTTATCCTTTACAACGTTATTCGACATTAAACTTTTTCAAATGGATGTAAGGTGTTATTTCCTTAATGGATTTGTATAAGAGAATTTTTATTTTTAACACACCCATTGTTTTGAAAATAAAAAATATACCAAATATGTATACAAAAATAAATAAATAATATGTGGTCTTTAAAAGACCCTTTGGCTTGGTATGAAACATTTAGATGATTTTTGTTAAAAAAAATATGCGAAGGGAACTGAATATATAAATATTTTACAAATGAAATAAAAATAACACATTATGGTTGTTAAATTCAATGTTAATGATATTATATTCATATAAACTCAAAAATACATAATAGATTTTTTTCGAATCATTTGAAATCTATGTCTGACATGATTATGGTTGGTGAGTTATCATTTTTTGTGGATTTGAAATAAAAAACCTAAATGTACTTTTATATCTGAAAATAATGATGTCATGAATATTCTAAAAAAGTATGGATATGAATGTAATAAAAGTATTAGTACTCTAATAATTGTCTCATGTATACGTGCCAATAATGAGGGTGGGAAACTAGTTGATCAAAAAACTTTTATAGGTATGATAAGAAGTTTACTATACATAACACCTAATCACCTGGAATTAATGTTTTTTTTCTTATGTGGAAAATATCATTATAATACAAAGGAATCACATTGAGTTGTTGTAACATGATTATTTTAATATGTATATGGAATTATAGATTTATGACTTTTCTATTCTTAAGTAAAATATTTTGAATTTCTTCCCGAAATGACATTTGTTGTTGTAGAAGGGATATAAAATCTACATATGTAACATGTAATTTACTAGTAGATTCATTTGGTTCTTGGTCTTTTATGAAGAAAAAAATCAACAATACATTCCACTACTGAATCTAATTACATAGCAGTATGATGTTTTGGTGTTGAAGTGTTGTGGATGCAACACACACATAATGATTATAGAATATGTTTTTAAAAAACATAGATACCTTTTTGTTAAAACAAGTGCCATATCATCACGTAAGAACATTTTGCATCACTCTAGTGAAAAACACGTACATATTAGACATCAATTTATTAGGGATCACACAGAGAAAAAATATATTATTTTATAATTCATCGGAATTCAAGGACAATATTCTATTTTTTTATGAATTCGTTTCCTTCAATATATTAGAATACATTAAATAAAAACATGTAATGATAACTATAATGTAGTCACCTATAACTAATTCTTGTTTATACTATATTCTTATATTATATTACTCCTTTTCATAGGCAAGTACAGAAGTTTTTTCACAAAACATTTATACATTAAATGTTTTTATTCTAAAAAATTATCATAATAATTCATTAGGAAATCTATATTTTTTTAAAACGATTTAGAAAACCTGAAATTGGATATTTTTTATATTTTAATGTTATTTATATTCAAATTTATAGCCAGTTTTTGATAAATAACCAAATATTATTTTTCAATGGTTTTTGGAAAATATAATATCTTTGGTTTTAAAATCTAAAATTATTGAGTATTGTTTTCCAAATTATATTAACCAAAAAATTACCATAGTCAAAAATATTTCAACAATCATACTATTTTTTTAACAATAAAAAGAAGAAAAAGTTATCATATCATTGTCCTAACTGAAAAAGGTATTCTTTTTTCATTTATACATTGTAACTACTTCAATTAAATTAGTTTCATTCATTTTGTTTTATTAAATTAATAGTGTTTTTGTTTCTGAATATAAGTCATCCAATACGATAAAAATAATTATTTTATAATTAAATCATACGTAAAAATATTTCATATCTAAGTAAATCGTATTCACCTATTATGATAAAAATTATAAAAACCTCAATGATTGTAATTAATTAATTTTTACATGATACAAATTTATAATATTATCCATTTGATAAATTAGATTCAATATCAGTCATTAGTTCTATTTGGAAGAAGAAATATAACACAAATTCACCTCTAAAAAGAGGACCCCCGGATCTTCCTCATCGAATTTTCCTATTTTGAAGTCAAAATTCCTTTCCATGTTTAAGAATTCATGTCCAATTATCTTCATATATTATTATATATTGTCCTTCCCAATATAATGGCCCCCACAATAGATGAAAAAATGCCTTATTAACTATGAAAAAATTATCGATCAATCATTTTATGAGATTTAAGATTCATCGTTAAGAGGAATGATACAATTTTACAGATGGGAATCCCTACTCTAAAACATTCAGATCATAGTATTGAATTATTCTATTTGGATGTAGTTAAAAATTTCTATGAATATATTATATTTTATAAGGGTAATATAGAAGAACTATTTATTTTTATTTTTATGAAAAAACTTAATATATTTGTCCTAAAGCTACCACATGTTTTCATGGAATCATGTATAAAAGAGATGTGTATCTCCCATACCTCATGTTACCAAAATGAAAGGGATAATTAGAAAATTATAGAGTTTAAATGTATTTTTTAAAAGACGATGATGATCCAAAAAAAATTCACACAATTAATCTCATAACATGAAGTGATTTACACTTGGATTCATGGTATTTTTATTCGGAGTAAGATAGATAGAGATACTCTCAATGTATCTAATGTTTTTATTTTAGAATATCATGAGATTAGTTGGAAGATAAACATCCCGGATTTATTATTTTTGCTTTTAGAAATATCAATTCAATGAAAATAATGTCTTGAAATATAATATTTTCCAGATTAATAATTATGATGATTGAAAAGATCCTCAGAAATGTAGATATTTCAATCAAATCTGAATGGGCGGGGAAAAATATTTAATTTATCAACGAATATAAAATAATAAAGGTGTTGTCTGTTAAAAATTTACAATAATATTTATTTGTGAAGAATTATAATGTTTCTACATCAAAGATAAAACACTCCTCAACAAAGAAAATAGGGGATATTGTTAAGATGGGAAAAAGATGATTATTATCTAACTCTGATGGAAAATAAGAAAAATAATGTTCTGGATAAAGTAACTGATGAATAGAGAATGGATAAAGGTGAATTAAATGAGGGAGATAATCAACTTATAAATGACACATATGATCCTCTTAACCTAATAATTATTTGTGATTATACATTATAAAAATGAGTAAAATGGAATGAAAATGGTGAAGAAAAAGAAAAGTGGAACAATAGTTCTAAAAATTGATGAATGGGGTTTTTGATTATACTAAATTTTTTTTACCAATTCCAAATTTTGTTATATGTTTATAAGAAGAAAATTTTTCCCCTAATTATAAATCCTCATTTAGAGATAATGGAAATGATCTTTTGTTGATATTGAATCAGTTCATATTTGGAATGTTGATTTGAGATTAGAGTATCACCTCGAAGAAGGGTTTCTTAATGAAATATAGAAACATGTTGATGTTATTGAAGAAGTCATTATCTTCAAACAAAAAAGAAGAGTAAAATGGAGATCTAGGTGAAGAAATAGAATAATATGAAGAATAATATACTGTTAAATAAGAAGCATATTATGAAGAATATGTTGACAACAACCAAAAACAATATCAAAATATATGGAAGGGAAGTATCAATTTGATAAATTCCCATCGATGACTTCTCCGGATTCATAAAAATAGTTATCATTCATGTAATTTTTAAGGAGAAATTAGTTTTTATGAGGAAAAAACCTCTAGGGATTTATGAAATATTATTATTAACCTAAAGGTTTTATCAAAATCTGAATACAATGGAGAGATTGTGTGAAAATGGATGAAATTAATTCAATTAAAAATTTATAATGAGAATAATAGTGAACCATTTGATCGTAAATTAAGTCACATTAAATAGACATTAATGTTAGTGAATGAATGGAAAGGAACCAGAAAAAACACTCAATCAGAATTTGAAATCAGAAATATGATCACTGCCCTTTGTATTGATTACATTTATCATATGATAAGTAGATTGTATAAGTAGATTCCATAGTTTCAATGATTGGAAACAAATTTTTCTTTGGTTTTGGAAAACCGTTAAAATGATTAAGATTTAAGAAAAACAATGATAGTAAATTTTTTACAATTAGATGAAAATTTTAAATAGTACAAAAAAAATTTCAAGATAATAAGAATAGATGAATTTTTTTCTGAAATATTCTAGTTGTATTGATGAAGACATCAATATTCATAATGTAAACAATGTAATGTTCAATAAATCATTGGATGAAATAGACGTTTCATTAAATGGTAATACAAGGGATATATTCAATATGGAAAAATATCATGGAACTCAATGAAGTGATTCTGAGAAGTAGACAAAGGACATCTCAGATTTCCAAGAAACTAAGAAGTATTTTCTCAATGATATATCTGGATTCAAAGGCTACAAATATGTGATTATCTCTTTAATGAATCATTGTAATGTTTTCAATGGAAATATTATAACAAAGTAATATTATAATAAACATTTTAATGAAATTATTTAGTCTCAAGAAGAAATGATAACTGAACATAATGAGTGAATTGAGGTCCAAGATGAAAGAATATATGAACAAGAAAAAAACAAGTTATTTGAGGAGCTTGTGGAAATTTTATAACAAGAGATAAGGTAATTTAAATAGGTAAAAAATTATCATATAAAATATTCTAATGAACAACCTTTTTATTTCATAAATATTAATTTTGTATATTTTATTTTTCTTAGAATATCAATTAATAAATTATTTTTATATATTGATGTTGATTTAATATCTTCAAATTAATAATTGGTTATAAAATCATTACTCTATTTTTAGTTTATTGGGTTATTTTATTTTCATATAGACAGTTTTATGACCCATTATAGGTATTAAAATAAAATTCTATATTCCTAATTGAAAATAGAAATGTTGGAGAACCTTATATATAGGGTATAATTATATAGAAATGTGGAAATGAATCATGATAGAGGGATACATTTTTTTAAAGAATATAATATAATCCATAGGGTTCTTTTTATCCTATAAGGGTGTTAGTTGTATTCAATATTGTATTTTTATGTGTTTTATACTAAGGGGGATATAAGTATAAATTTTATTTTCTAAATTCTATATATCAAAAAATATAATCAACATAATATTTTAGAGTTATTTTATATTATTTCCTTGTGGTTTGATATTTCAAAAAAGGGGAATATATTTTATTCAAAATTTATTTTTGACATTTCCATTCATTTTTTTTCAAAATAAAAAAACGCCTTCTTAAACATTTAATATTTAATACATGCTTGCCAAAATTTGTTCTAAAATGTCATTATATATTACTAATAATTTTACAATACATTAACATAGATTTAAAAAATACAAGGGAAAAACTTTTCATATCACAATTATCATAATCATCAACCAACCAAGAATAATTGTATTGACATAAAATGATAACAATCAGATTCAATTCAAAAAAAAATTCATTGTAATGACATATGTATATAGATACATCATATTGAATTCTATTTTTATAATAAATATGAAAAAATGTTTGATCATTTTGGAATTTTTTATTATGATGTTGTATTGTTAAACATATGATGTTTATTCTATTTTAATATTATTAAATGAAATGATGTTTTATAATAAATTATATTATTACAATTGGTGTGTCAAGTGTCAGGACCATTCAAAAATCATTGAAAAAATATTAACATTGGAAATTAAGATGACCATGGAAAGGACTTACAATAAATACATGTCATTTTAATTTTTCAGAACAAGATGAAAAAAACATTTTGAGACACTGTTGTGATTTAGTTATTTTTTGAGAGCATAGAAGCTTATAAGAATTGAAATGCTGGATCCTTTTTCTTATAACTTTTTAGAGTTCATTTGACTTTGTGTGATTCTGATTTTGTGAATACGGTTGAGGGATTCTGAATATATGTAGATGGAGGTTTTAATCACTATTTTGATCAAGGAATTATAGGGATAAAAAAAATATCTAATCAAATTCATGGGTACCAGGGATAAGCAGGAAAAGAATATCTGATCATTATATTGAGGGTTGTTAGGGATATTTAGACAGAAGATAATAATAATATTGATGGATTTATCTTGTAAGATAAAGATATACTTTATTTTAAGTATAAAATACTGAACCACTATCCGAGGACACTACAAACCATTCAATTTGGGATAAAATAATTATAATCATTTGTATTACCTATTTCAATGAATATATTTTATATTCTGATATAAATTAATAGAAAGTGTTGTTTTGTATTCATTATTCTATTTTTATTTAATTTATCCAAATAAATTTAATTAAGATCTTACTATTTTACTCTAAAAATGATTATATATTCTTTAAGATATTGTTAATATATTCTTAATTACTCGAATTTATCATTGTAATTATGATTACGATTTTTTCTAATTATTTTGATTAAAACATTTTCAATTGTTAGTGAAATTAATCTATAATTATGTTACCACCATATTAAATATTATTATATACACTGTTTAGATATAATATATTAATTTTCATAACTTATGGATTATATATAAATATACTTGATTATGATATTCATTTCATCATATTCAATGGACCAAACTAAAAAATGTTTAAATTCATAATAGATTTCTTGAATATGAAATGTTTAGAATTTTAAAACTATATTTCCATTTTTTTTAATGAAGAATGAATTTACACTTACAATTCACTGACCACATATAATTGAGCACCGACATATACATTTCAATCATACATGAAAAGGTCAATTTTATATTTTGGAATATTTTTCCTATAAATAAATAATGTTTCATTGGAATAGATTTATATGGTATGAAAATTGGTACTTATTTGAAGTATCCACATTGTATTATATTGTATGTTATGTATGAGCTATGAAAAAATTATATAAAACTATGAACTTATAAATATCAAAAAATATTATAGAATTAATTCTTTTCAAAAAACTCAAGGTTATGTAATGTTTATTATCGAGTCCTTATATATTTATTTTACATGATGTGGTTCTCCCATAAAAATTTTCACTGGAGAGTATTTTTTATTTCTCCTTGAAATAATTATGATTTAAAATAATTTATATATTTATAAACCTTTTTAAAATAATAATTTTGATTAATTTTAATATAAAATAATAAAATTAATTTTCATATAACAGTTATATGATTTGAATTATTCTCCTCCTTTAAACATGGAAAACACTATTCCTTTTAATGACTCTATTATGGTATACTCTTTTAATGTATTATTTTTAAAATATATCATTTATTCTTATAAAAAGTTTCCCTATAAATATTCATGAAAATATTAATTTTACATTAATGTTTAAAAAATATTCTATATGGTATTTTAAATATGTTCTTTATTTTCCATGATCATTTTAAAAATGATTTACCCTAATTGTTTTTATTTATCAAGATTAATTCTACAATATATAAATGTATTCTATAGCGGATTAAACTCACTATATTGATTAATTAAATTATGAATCCCTTGTTTTGGAATAAATATCAAGAATTATTTTATTGATGGTGTTTTTATTTATATCAACATCCTTATGATTTTCATTTATTTCAATACAGTTATAACATTTTTCAAACATCATCCTTTTTCCTCTATATGGTTTATTATAATGTTAACCATTTTATTAAAATGGAAAAAATTAGTGGTGTTCATAATTTTGACATTAAAATACAAATGATTATTGGATGGTTTATAATGTAGTGTTTCACAATCATTGTTCTTCTTTATAAGGGGTTTTGATCATGTTTTCCCATTATTTGTATTGGGAAATATATTTGAATTACTTATATATTTTTATTCCAATAACTTTTAGAACTGGAATTCTTACTACATATTTTTAACCATCCAACTTATTTTTCTATATGGGATATTATTACATTATCACTTTTATTATTAGGGGAAATGCACTGAAATTCAGGTTTATTATTGAGTGCTAACAATACTAGATTTCGTAGTGAAATTAAAAATGAATCATTATATGGATAGCCATATTTTAATATCTCTAAGGGTTAGTTTTTGAAATTTTATTAAATATACCATATAATATTTTATTGAATTCAATATAGCTGATCAAGTGACCTATGGGGCATAGAATTAGAACTCACCTCGAAGAAAAGATACGTATCATAAGAAAAATTATCCAAGGATGTGGTGTATACATCTCCCTATACTAGTATTGTGTCTTTTAAAAATTCATTGACATAATTATATTATTGTTCAACATTATTTAGTGAATAAGTATGTGATTATAATTATTTATATACATTATTTTATATACTATCATAGATATAAAATAATTATAGTTTTAGTTGATTATGGGAATAGTTTTTAAATTTATAATTTCCACATAATGTATGTCATAATTATTATTTGCAAAGAATATTTTATTTTTTCCCTTATATAGAATCTAATATCACCTCTTTATTATGTTTTATAACCCAAAATATTATGGTAATTATTACATGTAACATGTTCATTAGGATAACACATGTGAACTAATATTTCAATGATTCTAAATAATCCTTATTGATTAATTTTTTATATAATCATAATAATATCTATTTTATATTAAGATCTTGAGAAAATATAAATTTTATTTTTCCCTAATTCTTTACGGAAATAATGTAGAAATGATAAGGTAATTTATGTAATGTCATATATTAATTAACACACATAAATATGGATTCTTTTTTTAATGAAAATATATATGTTGTATTGAATCTGGTAGGTTGAGTTGTTGTTTATTACACTGATCTCTAGAGTATAAATATGATGATACATATTTCTCTCCCATAAAATTGAGAAAAAAAATTATATTAATAATTAATTCATTATTATTAAAAAACATTTATTTATATTTATATTCTAAACAAATTGATAAATATAATATCATTCTGAATTCCAATGTAATTATTGAATGTATTTTTTGATTATAAATATTTCTTATTATTCCATATAACTATCAATTGATATGTCTATTGCCATTGTAATTCTCTTTTATTAGCATATCTATACAATAATTTTTTATTTCGTTCTACATTTCCTTCCAAATGAATGGAATCAATATTTTTATGTTTTATATGGATTTTAGATTCATGGATTTCGAGATCATCAAACTAGTAATCTTTAACTATTGTTTCTTATAGTATATATTCTATTCAAACATATAGTAATTGGTTTTTTTATAATAATTCTATTATATTACATTATTAATTTTTTAATGAAATTATCTTTTCCCTTCCATTTAAGGAAATATTTTGAACATTATATAAATGGATCATTATTGAACTACTTATAAATATTAAAAAACCTATAAAGAAAAACATCACTATGTGGATTATATATTATCCTTGAATGATATTGGAAGAATTTACAAGGAATTTTGTATCCCATATATCAGATTAGGGGAGACAGATTAAATATCCTAGTGACCCACCATATATTTACATCTTCAATCATTGAAAGCAACAACATAGTCTAAAATAATTTTGCATTTGTTGTCTAATTTAATAAGGATTTAGTATAATTCATCCTTATTTGACGTGAAACTATATTCAATTATAAATCATCATACGATTCCATTTTAGGATCTAGACTAACATGATCAATACATTCAAATTAAAACATAGTTTTTTTATATAATTTCTAAACTAGAATTTCAAAATATTGATTATCTAATAAATATATCCTCTAACATATAATTCATAAGACTAAAAACATGTTAGAAAATTTCTATAAAATATTCCCTTTGATGATTTTATTTATTCAATAAAATGTAGTGTTTTAACTCCAAAACATTTTTATGTAATTCATATATGTTAAAAATATTACCAAAATTTGTTTTGATGATTTAAAAGATTTGAAAATTTTATAATAACTATATAGTAAAACTATAATATTATCATTCACCTATTTGGGGTTTATACTAATCTACTTGTGGTACTTCACTATTAGTTATACACATCCATGTGAATGATAAAATAATTAATCAAAAGAATGTGTACATTAATTTCTAGTGTACTATAATATCCAATCATTGGTACACATTATTATAATTAGTTCAGGTATCACAAGACGTCAAACACCAATCCTTGTACTCTACAATAATTTTACTATTGGTGAGCGTTTAAGATGTGACTGTGAGGAAACTATACCATAAGTTAAATGTAGAAATGTCAATGAAAATTTAAGTTCAAATGGATCTAATAACAACTTGGTATTCAATATATTTTTCATTTTTTATTTGTTTTAATACATTTCAAAACATTACTCTAAAAACTATTGGTATTTATTTCATAATAATATTTTAGTAAATAATCATTAATGAAAAAGTAGGAAATCATATATATAACATATTAAATATGTGGTTCAGCCTCAGTGTGAAAACCTACATCATTTTCATAGCCACTATCATGGGTTTATGGAAATTCACTATTATGAAGAAATAAATAAATATTATTTCAACCAATATTAGACACCCTTGACCAATTTATAGTAATTATGTTCCTAATGATCCTCATTTTACAATTATTTTATATAAACAATTTATCCAAACAAAATAAAAAATTCTTTGTTCAATATACTCCAAAATTTATCAGTCTAAATATGATGTCTGATTTGGATGGATCTTACTTTAATATTATGATACTGTTGTATCCATTTTTTAAATAGTATTATGCTAGATCAGATTTTATTAATATGATGTGGCTGGATCCTATTCATTGAATATTGTGAGCCTAGATCAGATTTTCTGAAATTATAATCCTTGTTCTAATTCCATAAAATGATGTACACGAAACTATATAATCATTCTAAATTTGTAATATTGATATTCTTATGAAATTATAAATTCAATCCCTTTTTAATCAAATGAGAACATTCACTTCGAAATATATAGTGTTCTACCATTAGCACATATATGAAATGTAAAAAATGGATGAATGATATGTTAATGTTTTTATAGGCAACATGGAAAACAAATACTAGTAACTTGAAAACTATCCTTTCTTCTAAAAATTTCAAAACAGAAAAAATATGTTCCATTTCTAAATCAACATTTACATCTTCAATCCCTCTTATTTTTCTCGATGATTTAAGAAAAATTTAATTTCAATGTTGAACTCTTAAAACATTAAATAATTATAATATCCTTATGATAAGTTGCATCCTCATATTATTTTTTTTGTTTCTTTCTCAAATCATTATGATTGGTTTCTTTCTATGTTTAGTACAATCTATTTTTTGTCTCATTAATAAGATATGAATCTTTCTTATCTCATTATGATCTATTTCATTCAATAGTTATTATAATAAATTTCATTATCATTGTATTATGAACTAATTCATTCTCATCATTTTATGATCTCTTTCATTCTCTTATCAATAAGATGCAATTACCATTATGATGGATTTTATAATTATGATGGAAATCCCATTATGATGAATTTTACATTACGATGGAATTACTATTATGATGGAATTATCCAAAATAAAATTTTGAATATCTATAATCCTCTCTAACATTTCGTCAAAAAAATTATCTTCCTGACTTCCTCTATGTCTTGTGTATCATAATACAATCACATGGTTGTAGAATCATATGTTCGATAAACAACTTCTTTTTTATGGACTGGGTCTAAATCATGAAAAATGAATTTTTTTCAAGCCAAACATTTGTTTTAAAAAATACAATAAAAATTGAAATCAATTAATCCTAAAGGTTATTAAATTTACCTTATTTAATTTTTTGACAACCCATATTAACAACTTTTTCAATTTTCATAATTTTTCCCAACAAGGCATTTTTAAACTTGTCTCGTTTTTTTAAATTTATTAAAATAAATCCCTTATTCAAATATTGTTTCCTCAAGTGACCAAAATTAATAATTTAATCTATTTTATGGAATTTCATTCTGTTATGGAATGAAATAATGGGGTCTATGTAATTATAAACACACCTCAATTTTAGGTTTTCCAATTATTTTTCGATTTTCTCACTCATATTTTATGTTAACCATAGCTTCATATTAAAATAATAATATAACTAAAAACAACATATAAATTATAAAGTCTTCAGTTTATATCCATATTTTCTAACCTAATCAAATGAAGGTTAGGGTTTCTTCCATATAAGGTTTAGGGAGATATTGGAAGTGTATAATCAGGATGTTGTTTCCCTAATTCTACATACCTCTCATATGGAATTTCTTTTTTAAGGATATTATTATTCTGATACTTTTTGAAATGTATACCAGAAATACAAATCCAGTGGAAAAATTATCTTTTACAATGTGAAACATTATACCAATTTGTTTTGATCATGAATGTCATAAAGGATTCAAAGAAGGAATAATTTCACTCTAGTTATCAAAATGTATTTTTAATGGATTAAAAACTTTTAATTTCTAATATTGTAGCAGACCTTTCACCCTTAATAATTTAATATAAGAATGAGAAGATGCAATATATTAAAATTCATTTATGCTAAATATTTCCAAACATTGATTCATAATGTTCAAAGTTACACAACATTCACCAATGATAAATGTTCTTCATGATTTTTATTCTCTATCATTACAATATTCATCCTAATAACTTTGAGTGTAATTGTGAAATATCGTTTCATTATTTCATATTAATAATAACTCACGTGTTATTTCTCATTTGACATATCTCATAATCCTCTTTGAATCCAACATATATGATTATTTTAGACTACATTGATTCTTGTAAAACAAAGTCATAGAATAAAAAATATGAGGCCTTAAGGCTATAATACAATGAATTTATTCTATCAGCTTCCAAATTTCATTCTGATTGACACATATTCTGGATTCATATTTACCGAACTTGTTCTCACTGAAATTGGAGTTGAGACTTCTTTAGATTCCGCAATTCCAAACATATTTAACAATTACCTTGAATATTTTTCATGAGATAATCAAATATATTTCATCCATTAGTTTATCATGTATGCTAAGGATGAATGGTAATTCTACTAAAAGAGAAAATTAAAAATCCTTCTTTATTTCTTCAAGAAATGATTTTAAAAATCATTTTTATCCGCATAAGAAATTATATAATCCATCTAAAAAATTATTATTTGATCGTTGGAGTCATCATATTCAACATATATGTTTTAAACAATATTTAATATAGAAAAATTCATTATTCTCAAACAATTTTCAAAATTATACTACCATGATTGTGGAGCCTGTTTCCGCCTATAAAAATATTTATTTTATTTTCAATCATCTTCATCGTCTTCATCATGTAGAATCCCACAGGGTTTTCAATGTAAATTTATTCACCAATCTCACCATTTAATATGGTCGGATTTTCATCCATGTGAATAATTTTGAATTTTTTATGTGAATACACTAAAAGAAATATTCTACTAGTTTTGAATAATTTAATTTGGATAAAATAATATTTATAATAAACACATTACACTTATTCATAGTCTTTACAATCATATATGGATTTGTTTCTGTAAACATTACATGTTCATTTAATTTGTTTTTATAAACCCATTTGGTTTCGGTCAATTTTTTTTGTAGGATTTAGTACATGTTCCCTTGTTTCATTCATTTCAATTTAATCTAAAACATCATTCATATAATCAACAAATTATTTGTTTTGAATAACATCTTAAACTTAATTTGGTTATGTATAAGAGATAATTGACATCTGATTAACTAAGATCAAATCTCTTCTTGTCTAGAACAGAGCCTTCTAGTTCAAAATATATTTTTTGGGATTCAACGTGTTTTTCTATTGTAGGAAATATAAATTTTTCCAGCATAAATTTCCTCATAACATGATTATTTTTAATCATGAAAAGGATGTTTTGAATTGCTTTCCCTATTATTGGATGTATAAGGTTTATCCCCTTCTACATTATCAAGTCCTCCTTTTAAGGAAATTTTATTTGCAATTCGCTTCACATTATATGATCCCGTAATCTTATTAAATTTTTTTTTCAAACATTTGTAACTTCCCCATTTTTGTGAATAACCCATAAAAGATCATTCATCATCATACTAATCATGCATTCCCAAATCTATATTTAGAATTTTGATCAAACATAGTCATCGCGACACTGTTATGTATTTGAATAATGTATTTTTATAACACATTTCATAATGATTAATAATAGTTTTTAGTTATAAAAAGCATCTATTTTGAACATCTATAACAATAATAATATGTTATCTCCAATAAAATCTTGGTGGTTTTTTTAGATGACATACTTCCTCCCATTTTTTCTGTGCATCTATGACTTATTTTTTCTACTTCCTCATCCGGTGGAGTATAGGGAGGACTATACTGGTTTTTGATATCATGCTTTAATAGATATGTTTCTAATGTATAGTTTTTGAATTAGGTACCACTATCTATTATGAAAAACGTTAAGAAACCCCATTTCATTCTCATTATATTTTTTAAATAATATATAAATTTCACTAGAAACTATCATGTTATTAATAAACATGATGTTTTTATCAAAGTGAATTCATTAGTAAGATTGATAATAAAAAAAATATAATTTCATAGATTAATGTCTCATCTGTCCACATAAACTGGAATGAATAAGCTCATGTTTTATGATAGATTGAATGCTAACTCTTTTGTGAATTTTCTTAGTCATCTTCCATTTTTGAGATGTTACGTTAACATATTCTCTATTCATTTAAATTTGAAAATGTATCGATAGATGTTGTTTTTATAATGTTTATTCATGTTTTTCTTCCCAAGGTGGCCATGTCTTCGCTAACAAAATTTGTTTTCATAATTATCACGCATGTAACATAAGTTGTTAAATTATGCAATTTGAAAGTGATCCCCATTGGAAAATTCACCTTTTGTAATTACTTTTCCATCACTCACACTTTTTATTATATAAAAAACATTTTAAAAGAACGTAATTTAGATAATAAAGAAGATGAATTACACCAAGAATGTTTCATTTTATTCCATTAACAATTAAAACATCAATATATTTCAAATTTTTGGCTTCTATCTCCGATATTCTGATTCTATAATTTTTACAGAAATATCATTACCAAAAGAAAATTGATCCTTCATCATGACATTCATCATGTATTGGGATTTTTATGTCACCTTTCAAAAGTGATGAAAAGTTTCAATCAATTATCCAAATTTTGTTTCTATTACATTCATTCAAAGATGTCTCAAAAATAAAAACTTTTTCCCTTAACATTCATCCACTCAACATTCCTTTATTTTTTGTTATTAGAAACTTGTCATGGAAAGAGCGTTATACATATTTGAGCATGACGAACGGCTTGATTGAATATCTATTAAATTTTTTCCATCCAATTAAATTGATTTCTTATTGGAATATTTCTTACTTATTTGGAATTCACTATTTTATATTTTAATAAGGTATGAATGTTTCTCATTATACATTCACTGTTTTTCCTAGTTTAATCAAGCCTTCTTACAGGTAAGGATATTTTATAAAAAAATTATAATTCATGTTACCGTAGATTCCACAACACTATCTAGAATAGACAAATCATGAATTTTTATTGAAATAATATCTTTCCATTTTGAAAAATTGTTGTGGTTGGTAACTCCTTTCACCTCAAACATACTTAGGAAATGGAACATCTTTTCTTCTGAGTGTGTTAACTAAAATTTTAGATATGTTAGGTTTCATGAATCATTTAATAACCCATTATTTTCAATAAATATATTCATAACAAAAATATTAACTGAGTCATATGAATCATTATTTTTGGTAAGAAATGTTTCACCTGATTCACATATAGAACCTTATCCACATCTTTACAAGTTTCAACACTTACTTCCGATTCATTTTTCATGTTTTAAATAATCATACATAGGGTAATTTGAGATTCAAGAAGTATTTATTTAATATTAGTAACCTATTATTACTTATTTTCCTATAGTTTTACTAATATATTCAATCATCTTTCTTTGTTCATCAAACCTATGTATCTATCTTAAAATCTAATGAATGTATTAATCCTCTTTCTTTATGAACACTTTTCATGCATATGAATATTTATAAAAATCTATATTTCATAATTTAATTTCATTCATGAGTTTGTTGATTTGATCAAGACATTAAATAATTTCAATTTTGAAATAATACCCTCTATATGATTAATCACCATGTTCTTCACTCTTTGAGGATTCTTTTGTTTTGTCAACATATGAAAATATGGTTTTGAATTTTATTTTATATTAATCATCAAATGAATTGTGGACTGCTAATTCTATCAAAATTTTTTTACTCAACATACTTTTTTTTGTTCCAATAAACCGCTTCATATATTAATTTGAATATATTTGTTCTTTATAATTTTCCCAGTTCATTCAATAATGTATTCCCTTAGAATACAATTTATATTCTCCCAATTTCTTCTTGGGGAAATTTATAGCCTAGCGTATGATTCCACAAAACTCAAAAATTTGATATTAATAATACCTACATAAATTCCTATTCATATTAGATATTTCTTTATTGTAAGTGAAAATGGTTTTTCATTCACCTCATCATCATCATTATTCTTAGATTAATAAGGCTAAACCACTTTAACATTGTGGATTTATGTATTTCTCATAGAATTAAAATCCATTTCAACATTAATATTATTTTTAAACATTGTATATTTACTCATTTACAAATAAAAAATATATTTATTCAATTCATCATGATATAAATTATCATTAACATCTAAAGAATAATTATTTTAATTATAACTTTTCCAAATGATTCTCATATGCATAATAAAAATTATAGAATCATACAAGACATCTCGGAATCCTATGATGTTGAAAACAAAATTTATTTACGCTGGTGAAGTATTCATCAATTTTATAATTTCCCATCTTTCTGATGTCATCATTCTTACTATGCCATATTGGTATATTTTCATCATTAAAATTTTTATTTCCTTTGGAAATACAATCCATCATGTATGAGACAAGTTTAATTTCTTGAGACAGAACTCCTTTTAATAAATATTTTCCCATAAAAAATTAAGAATATAATATCTAGTATTACCTTCAATCACTATATTTATCTTATCAGCAATCATAATTGGGGATTCAATCTTAATTGGTGGAATCCCGTAGTAGTACCATCCAAAAATTACATGCTAAGATATTGGAGATAATGAATTATCATACTTTTTCATCTATAATAAAATTACAATCAAATGTTAAATTTTCAGTACTATTGGAAAAATTGACATTTACTAGGATAAGGAAACAACAAGGGAACCTTCCCATGGAATATAATTGAGTTTTAAAATGATCAAATATCAACTAAGAAAAGGGTTTCAATTAAATTATTCACTTTGTAGATATTCCAATATTTTTCAATTCAAAACCCCTTCAACCAATTAATATTTATTTCTATATCAACTTTTAGTTGATATTAATGCCTAAATAATGTATTAATGTAATTTAATCACAACATATTTACATTGTTTGACCTCAGTTTGAGAACCTACATCATTTTCATAGCCAGTGTCATGGGTCTTTGGAAATACACTGTTATGAATAAGTGAATAAAAATGACTCCAACACACATTAGACACATTATATCTCCCTATAATAATTATAATACATGCTCTCATCAGTTTAAATTGTTTTCTTAAAAAAATTGAGAAAAAAAAAGAATAATTAATTTGTTGAAAATGCTCCATAATAGCTCAGTATGAATCTTCAGTCCCATTTGGATGGACCCAATTTCTCAATATGTTAATGTTGGATACGATTTTCTAAAACTGAGGATGTTGGATCCTATATTCTCAATATCATGAGTTTGGATATAATAATCAAAATACGATTAGCCTGGATCTGATTCTATAATGCGATAAATCTAGATCTGATTCTCTGAAATGATGAACCCAATGTGATGAACTCATTCCGAGACTGAAATAAAAATCCACTAGAATGATCAATTAAATTATTCTTATTTCAAAGGGGAAAATTCACTATGTCTTTGAAAACGATCTTCCTTTTATGCATATACAAATATTTTTACCATGAACGATTTATCTGAATAGTTATTTTTAGGATACTATTAAATCAAAATTATGAAAACGTAAAATATTAAATGATTCAACAAATTTTAAAAATATAAAAAAATTTAATTTTTAAATACCAACTATGACTTCTCCAATAATATTTATATTTCTCCATGATTAACATAAAATTTAATTTCATTTTTTTCCTTTTATACTCATTATATCATTCGATCTCAGTACAATTTATTTTAATTTCATCTTATTAAGATAAATCTCTTTCTCAGATCGTTTTGACTGATTTCCTCACCTTCCAATTATGATATATTTAATTATAAGCTCATTACGATTTGTTTATTTATTATCTCATTTTGTTTTGTTTCCTACTCAATTCATTACAGTTTATTTTTTTTGCTAATTATGATCTTTTATGATCTCATCTCATTATGATATTTTTCTTTTTTAGCCCGTTATGGTCTTTTTCTTTCTCATCTCATTAATATGGAATTCCCCTTAAGATAGAATTTCAAATTAGGTTGGAATTACCATTCTGATGGAACTACCACTATAATGGAAATCACATTATGATTAATTTTCCATTACAATGGAATTCCTATTTCAATGGAAATCCCATTTTGATCAATTTCCTATTAAAAAGGAATCCCCCTTATGATGGTATTCTCTACTATTCATTTTTGAAACTCTTCATACCTCTTTAATATTTATTTAAATTAATTTATCATGATTGTCTTTTTGATTTGTGATAACTTCATTATTTACAAGGAATCAAATGATTTTTTAAAATATATGAAATCATTCTTACTCATAACATCACATTATTTTTTTAATCCTCTTAAGTATAAAATATCTTCTTCAACCAACAACTTTTTTTTTCGGAAACTTATTTATTTCCAAATCATCCAATTCATTAATTTTTTAATTTTAGTCAATAAAAACTCCCAACAAACAATAAATTCAACCTCTAATACTTTTAAATCTAATGATTTTCAAAGTCATGCAGATGGACCAGAATATTATAACGAGTCTAATCAACAACTTCAAATTCCAAACTCATTCTCAGTATTATGATGCTCAATATGAAAACCGGGGATCAGAAACATGTGTCAAGGAAACAACCTCATTACACTGGACATGTTATGATTCTTATGAAAAACGTTTTGAACAAAATGGTTATTTTTTTGTATGTACAAAAACAATGTTAAAATATTTTATCACAAAGGTTCTTAAAAAATAATCCAAATTTCATGATAGATAAAAAAAAAATTTGTATTGTTCTAAGAATAAATAAATTTAAATAATAAATAATTATTTTATGAATTAATATAGATAAAAATATAAATTTGACAACTTATAGGTTAACCATATAAAAAAAGATAAAAAATGTCATAAATACATAGACGCACTACTACATTATTAATTCTGACCTCAAACCATTACCAAATCATGACCATGTCATATATATAAAAAAGGTAATATTATCCCTCGAACCACATGAGAATTCATACAATGAGGTACTACTCGGGTAACATTGTTTAATTACATACCTAATAGGATTTGATTACATTTCTTAGTAGGGAACCACCCATAAGTTCCAAAAATAACTAGTATATACTATAATATTTGATTTTGACTTGATTAGTAAAATATTTTATTAACATCAGGACATAGATTAATTAAAGCATCAATATTTGGGGACTATTATGTCACCTGATATTATCACTAGAGAATTTTTCTACCATTGGATCTATCAGATCATTTTGTGGAACTGTGCCAACCGAATATGATCATAGCCCTATATCCATGGAATCCCCAAAAAGTATTGTCCATTAGGATTTGGTGTTAAAAACTAGTATAGTCCAAATAGTATAATTTTAAATCTAAATCCATGGAATCCCAAAATAGTGTCTTCGTAACTCTGATTATTCTGCCTAGATTATCCCAAACACAGTTGGGGGACTCTTAGCCAACACTTTATCCTAAATAAAATGTTATATATGCACAATTTAAATTGAAAATATTTTATTTGTTTGACACCCCCCCAATTGACATATAGTCACGACCCTACTAATTGGGGCCAACCTATCATGTTAAATGATATGTGTAATAAACCTAAACCCACCAATAATAATAAAGGTGCAAGAAACAAATATTGAGAAATCATAAATTTAAATCGGAGTCCATATCCTAATGTAAAATCATGGGAACAGAAATATGTCTCCATTAAAATATTCATATGAATATATAAAAACTACATTAATTATATTTTAACAATTCTTCATAATATTTTTGGGAATAAATAACATTATGAAAATATAAACAAAACCAGAAAATGGAAAATTAAATTACCAACCATAACTAAATTCCCAAACAAATAAATCCTTGAAAAATGAATTTGGAAGATTTATCTGCTCTTAATCACCATGTATGACAACCAATCATGGACAATGAACCCAATATATTCTAGATTCAACAATTACATCTCCTATCTAACATTTTATTACATAAGACATGAAATTTTCACTCAATTCCCATGTAGGTGTGAATATATATATATATATATATATTCATTATTGGGAACCCTTAAAAGAATGGGATATATAAGGACACAATAATTTTCAACTCATCCCATAAAAAGAGAGAAACAAAATGAAATATATATATATATATACTAATAATGAATAATAGACAAGGTAGAATGGGGATCCTCATTACCAAAACCATGATATGTATTGTGAGTATATTATGGTGAGCTAATGTTCACTAAAAATTCCTCAAAATATTGTGGATACTCATAAAAATATATGTGGAGGGTCCCACACCTCGGCGTTGTACTCTGAAACTGAGGGAGACACAACGTCGTAGTGGATGAACCAGTCCCTTCCAAATATCGATGATGGGTGCATAACCATCCGTAGATCGAGGAAATGAAACCTTCTACAGTTTTGGGAATACCCAATCCAACATCCCCCTCTAATGAACAATCATGAAAACTTTCTTCACTCATGAATTCCCAAAAAAAGAATCACACCCCAAAAAAATCATTTTCCATTTACAATTAATTATGTAATTCTGCTATAATTTTCTACATGTAAAAAATCACAGGATATTATTCTGATAAAAAAATCCTAGTACTAATCTAGAGGGTAAAAAATGTAGATGTAATTAGGAGAATGAAAAAACAGGTACATGAGGACACATAGTGTGTAGCCCTTACTAACCCACTCAACATGTTCTACACTAGATATGACATGTCAATACAAGTCACAATACAGAGAATTTACATTTGTTAGATGATATGTATTGGTCATGTCTGAGTATGTGGTCATGCTCATGTGATATGGTTGTAACAGTTTGACGGGTGTTGTGTATGTGTATGTACTCCCATAGTAAATGTTGAGGTTCCAACCCTTGGTCACATAGAGTGTATTTTTTGAAGAATTTGTGTAAAATCTATACCTTCCCAATACCATATATGCCACATCCAAGGGACTACACAATGTGTGTTCATCTATACAATATACCTTGTAGTCATGATTGGTTTAGGTATTTATTCACATGCTTTACATGGATTATGATCAATCCTCACAATCAAAATTCACAACATTTAATATCATGAAATTTAAGGGTAACAACTCCATTCATTGATTCATGACCACCGAAGGGTGGAAATACAAATCCAATAATGGATAAATGAAATGTCACACCTCATGTAGAACCTCTTGTCACCATTCTGGATCCCAAATCAACAATGTAATATATAACACCTCACATATATCTTAAATAAATACCAAAATAATCATGAAAAATATTTTAATGAAAACACAATGAATACGACTCTTGGATCATGCTCGAACCCACCCTGATAATGTCAAACAATAACCCCGTGGACGAATTGTGAAGAACACATATAATAAAAGATAAAAACATGATCAAAGTCGATGACCATAATTTGACAATGCAATCCCATACAATGATCATAATGTATTTAATCAAGTATTATATAATGAATCGATACATATATATTTATTGAAATATTTCTATCAATAATATCTGGTCATGTGAATAGAGGGTAATCACGGATCCAGAAAAATCATGTATAAAAATTATTATCCATCAAATAAATTTGGGGAAACCCATAATTCGAAAGTCCAACTCCAGTTATGGATAGATCGTTGGTTATGTTTTCTATCACTAATTATGATGATAGTCTAATTTATCTATTTTCTACATCTCTATTCAACTCACTATAATCATTGATCCATGTTCGTTGGTTTTCTAAAACTAATGAATAGAACTCCTCCTCTTAAATCCTCTTCGGGTTATGCAGCTAAACTAGATAATTTTCTATAGTATCTCTTTTTTAAAGGCATTTAGGATTATGGAATATTCATAAAAAAAATACACCGATTATTTATTTTATTAAACACACCCTCCAACATTCACCTCCCATAAATGGTATCACAGTATCAATACATTTATATTTTATAGAGAAACCCTAGCATTCTAAAATCAATAGTTGTTATGAATTTTTTATATGAGGCAAAAAACAACAAGAAACCATTTATATATAAATAAAAACATTTTTCAATATATATTATTATTTTTTAATATATAATTATTTTTGGGGTCTCATAAACCCAAACACTATAATTAATTTGACAAAAAATAAATATTTAAGCATAATAATATTGAAAGGACTAATCCATCAAAACCATATTATTTTAATTTTACCATACATAAATGATTTTTTCTCAAAACATTACATGATATATAAATAGGTATGGGTACAAGGGCACTATTTGGATCACATGCAACCTGGATATCTCCTCCATTATCACGATCTACAAATTTACTCTAACTAATGGTATGTTCCATCCACATATGGGACCACTCTCGAAAATCATTAATCGCATGTGATTACTTGGTGAAGGGGTCTCTACACTCAATTTCTTGGTCACCCTATTAAATAATGTGTGATAGATCATTCCCATATAACCTCAACTGCATCATACAGAATAATTAAATTACCAAACCTGGATATGGGGAAAATCCATGGGATATGATACCTAACCAGCAATTCTCAAGATATTGAACATCCAGATAAACATAAAGGATATCATACCTCCCTGAGAAAACCTCCAACATCCTTATCATGGGGATACCCTTATGGAATAAAGTACCCCAAGCTCAAACATCTATGGAAATTTATTTTCATTTGTAGAAGACTAATATATACTCTTGGATGTCCTGATAAAATGTTAGATAGCCTATGGCTTATTTTTAATTTCCTTATCCATGTCTATCCATAGAAGATATTACTCCCTAACGATGGTTCATATATGGTATCCTGTATAGGGAATGGAAATGTGCAATGTTGAAAAGATAATGATTTTTATTATTAAAAAGAAACTATATCAATGGAATGTGATCCTCTTAGCTACTATCTACATCCATCATACATTTCCCCCGTCACATGGAAATTTCAATCTGTATTTTAATCCTAATGGGCGTGAAATGATATGATCATCCTCAGATATGTTCTAAAGGAGAATTAAAAATATCTCCCAGTTATGTAAATATATTATCATCAAAATAGAGATAATTATAGATGGTATCCTATGATTGAAGTGGATATCATGCATGTTCAACATCCCCATACTCTTAACTGATCCCTTCTATTAGATTTTAATAAAGTAAATTGACATAATTATTTAGTAAAATATCACCCAAAGTCATTATGTGTTCTCTATATCCAATAAATCCTCATAACAATGTCCATTTATTTTTCACCTGATTTCTATTTTTGGAAATTGATATGTTGTGTCCAACCTTCCTGAAACTAATTCTTGTCATTTACTTACTAACTTGTGAAACACTTTGTGATGATTTCAGTGATGCTCCACCTCATGAATCCACTAAAAAAATTTCATTAAAGTTCCTTATATATATTATACACTGCAAGATGTATCCTAAGGAAGAATTATCCCAATCACTCAACCCCATCTCATGCGACATGTCAATAAAACTCTTTTTCTTTTAAAAGGTATGATATGTTATCCTCCATTAGAGAATTTATTTGGTGTATATGTTAATGATATATGGTTACATAGAACTTTACATTAAATGATTCTTAACTTATCATCTCTCACGGAATTGTGATGTTACGAAGTTAAAACTATCAACATGAAAAAATATGCAACCCTCTCATCTTTTATGGTCTGTAGTGAAAAAAACCACTCAAATTCATCCTCTATCTAATGATATAGTGAGTTACAACTCACAGAATTTGTCAAAACATATACCTTATCTGTGTATAGACTATCGTGATTTCATGATGTAATATGAACTCAAACTAACCCATATGTTTTTGTTTAGAATATCTCTAGGTGAATATATAATTGTGAATATGGTGATCTGAATAAAAAAACTCACCTGAATAATTGTAACCAAATTTCTTAGAGTGAATAATATTATACCCAACTCTATGTCATGAAACATAGAGTTCATTTCAATGGGTCTAATCTATCATATCCTATATGTTTTCACCACCCACATTGACATCAATAAGAAACTAAGAATATATATTTTGTCATCTCATAACACCATGCACTCAATAAAATCCTCTGGTAAATTTAACAGAGTTTCTATTTTCGTACTCCACATAATTTCAATGGAGGAACTCGGAAACTATTATTTATTAGTAAAAAACATACTTTTATTAATTAAAAAATTAAATGATGCTTCCAACATGGAAAAGTCTTCCAAAAGCACTCATCAGTTACACTGAAAGACCAAAATGCTCTAGAAAAATGAAATGACCTTAGGTGGATCCTAATAGATAATTGGATCAATATTCATTGGTCCAAAGATTCACCACGATCAGATATGAAACTCCCCAAAATTGAACACCATTGATAAAAAAAGCACCTCAATAGTGAAATATAAATATGGTTCTCCCTGAGTACTTCCAGGAAAATCGACATTTATTTTTCATGCTCCTAAAATGACACCGATATATTTTTGTATATCAATAATCATATATTCTCATAATTAGTCAATGTATAATTGAAATATTCGGTTTGTAAAATCCATAAATATTTTATGAGAATTCGTCACACTAAAAGGGATCACTAGGAACTCTTATTGTTTGTAGAGACATCAGAATGATATCATTGGAATATCAAACACTAAAACCCCCCCAATTGTTGTAGCATGAACTCATATCGATCATTGAGAATCAACATGCTCCTCACAACAATATTAAACAGACATCTATTCTTGACACATGGTACATGATCATTATCATAACATAGTTATATAGATGACAATTTCTATAAATCAACCACCTCATATTCACCTATATCAAAAAAAATACATGAGTTTCTTCTAGGATTCACCATGTTTATTAAAAGAGATAACTGGATGTATCTACAACTATACCTGCAGCTCTTAGAGCATGGTAAGGGCCATCCGATTTGTTACAGTTGATATCAGTGTGGTCCCAGTGTGAAATTTGATGACAAGTCCCATATATAGACCAAGACATTGTACCATAATATCATCAACAAATATTTCCAAACAATACTAAAACATTGAATGAATATATATTTATAAAGATACCAATGTTCTATTTTCTAATCACCCTAAATAACATGTGTCATGATGTAGCTTTCGAAACACAAGAAACCATCACTCAACCATGTGATATCTCCCACCAATAAATGTCAATGTAATACCAGCTATCTTAATGGATCTAAATACACTTTGATGATATTGAATATGGTCCCAAACCATTGAAAACTAGTATGTACCTCTCAATTCATTTTTAGGTTTCAACATGATGAACATGTTATAACCATGTGAAAATCACAACATTAACAGCTTACTCATACTATGGATTAAAATTCGATATAAATGATTCGTTCATGGTAGTAACATATCATATTAACTATGAATTAATTGTCTCAATAGGAAGATCTACCTCCACGTTTGGGATACGGATTTGATGTAATTACTAATTCCTATATGTATTGGTACTAGAGAAATAGTTCCAAAGACACAAATCATACCACATATCATCTTATGAGTATCCAGGACATATCACTATATAGAATACCATTTACCTCTACCGTGATCTCTAGATCTCTAATCATGGTGTTTGGATAGCCAGTAGTGGTGTTGGTTAAAGTGTCTCATAGCATCACCCTCCACCAAAATCTCGGCATCCAAACCTCCACGTTCTCCTCTATTCACTCCAATTCCATTGGGGCCAACCATACCACAAATGGGATGTCCCTTATTATGGAACTTCTTATTTTATATATGTTAATACATTATATTCCTATCTTGATTAGAAAAATGTGTCAAGATATCATGGACTGTTTGTTCCTTCTCATAAAAATCATAACATCAACCCTTTAATGGATAATCAGATCCCCTGTACATGACCCTAATCTGCACATCCACATGATTGATTTTGGGAATGAGTATTCCACTTATATCAAGACAAAAAAATTAATGATTACTTGCCAATACAGATTAATCATCCTCATGTTTTACACCTCTACGTCCATCTTCTAGGAATTCCTCTAATAGAAACCTCTCGATATACATATCATTATATAAAACCCTAGCATAAGTAGGATGTCATATGTAGACTATACTATAATTATTTTCAACATGAAGGCCTTACTCAATGTTCTACACTCCTAAGGACACATCTTATACCATATCGCTGGAATAACCCAAGATTTCTGATTACGTCACAGCATTCTCATAAACTGTCATATCACCTTGATGTATCTCAAGAATCCTATGTATCCATAATAAGAGAAAGCATGATGGGTAATTCCCATCATGGAATAAATACCCATAAGCATTACGTTTATAACATCATCATATCATGGTTCTAAATAATTAGACTCTACAAGCACTATAATACACCATAACGAAAGATCATTGTACAAAGATCCATCTATTCCATCAAGGTTCCAAAAATAATGATGAATAATATGAAAGAGTCCAAATAATCCTCTTGAACCTATTTGTCAAGATCATAGTGAACCATTAGTTCTCTATATCAAAAGAAATCATATAGATTTTTTAATGTATATGTATCATAATCCTTCAATACTAAAACTATTTTATTCATTATAGTCAGTGGTACTTCTCCCTTCCCACATAGAGGAGGCGCCTCAAGATATGGTCTATGATTTATGGCCTCAAAACTCAATGGATAATCATCACTATCCTATAACTATAACCCCGATAATAGTCTTCACAATGGAATTCTGAAATATATCAAGACCTACGATGGTAAAATGATAATATATATGTGGAAATTTTATAAATATGTATATTCAAAATCCTCATTCATATAGGACACATTTACTATCTTTTCATCAAATTTATCAATATTCCATGGGGACAAGAACATATATAGGGTCATGGAGAATAGATATTCTATCATCAACAACACCACTGGTCTCTTATTCCAAAAATACATAGTAATGAAACTAAAACACCACTTCCCTATGTTCCCACACCTTTCCTCATCATGGATCCCACTCTAATACTGTTAAGATTATATACATGAAAATGATACAACTATGTCATGACCTTACCCAATGGTGAGCACCATGCTAGTGGAATTTAGGGTGTTGAAAACATATTCCCAATAATAATATTCTTATTGATGTGAAATTTTATAATTACCTGAATATACTCAGTCAGACCAATGACTACCACTTTCCCACCTCTAATATGTTTGGGATGGAGACTATCACTAAGAAGGAATATCCAACATCTAGGAGGCATTACCCAAATTTACATGTTAAAATTCATCTATCTCCATGCCCAAAAAATGTTCAAATATGAATAAATTGAAAACAATTCATGTATACTTATATAATCCCACCATAGAGTATGAAACTAATGTGTTGGAGGTAGAAAATGCACAAAATAAAATATCAATAAAATCCTATAAAGATTATATCATTCTTCAATGGAGCTGAATAAAATAAAAATAAATATCATGGTTGGAAATTTTCTCTATAAATCTCAAGCTACTATCCACACACTCCCAATCATCCAAGGACATCATTAAAAATGTCATCTTTTTCATATTACAAAACACAAGAGAATAAATACCATGACAATATGAGTGTAACAATACCTAATATAAATCCAAATAATTACATAACATGATTCAACAGGTTTATTTTCTTAAAAACTGATATCACTATCATTTTATTATTGAAATATCATGATATAATAATGAAAGAAACCATACCATCAGGCATTCATTACAATGTCCCAGACACATGATTGATCTAGATGGAATGATCATTCAGATAGAACCCAATCCAAAAACCATTCTATATATAGGGATACATGATGAAGAGGTCTAGCTCATGAGATCATACACTATAAATGTCACTTATTTAAGAAGACCCCAATAAACATAAAAGTTATCACACCCAAAATCATTGGGGGACACCATATACTCAATAAAGAGCAAGACTCTTAAGATTGGATCATATTCCAATGATAAAAATAACCCTACTTATATGGAATTAATTATGGAGGATCAAAACATATCTCAGGTAGGACACAATGATTCATAAAACCCCAAATTGTGAAAACATAAGATAGAGGATCTCAGACAAGTCTAATAGAGGACAACAAAACCTCAATATGACACTTTTCCTGTAGAGAATATCATAATACATTGATGTGGATAAAATTTTACATTGTACCTTCTATGGAATAATCCATGGGAACACTCTTAATCATGACTATTTCATGTTAAGGAATCATATATGTACAAATAATCTTGAAGGGGGTACATGGAATGAAAGAGGGGTACTCACTGTGGCCATCTATCCCCATGTCCTCCCATTTGGTAAATCCGGACATTTCAAATAAACCTATGAATACATAACATGTTTAAATGATACACTTTATATAAATAAAACCTGAAACCAACTCTTGTTCCATTGTCCATTGTCCATGTACATTGGAATGTCTGTTTATCAACCCATATACAAGGGCTCATGTCTATTTATACCTAGCCTTGTATTTGTCTATGTACCTGACATGTGCCAAGACATGTATGTTTTCCAATGATCATTTAAATACTAATTTACCTGATGATCCTTCATTTAGGGGTCACATTTCTTGTGATTGGGATCACACAACATGTGAATATTAAAATCACCCCAAAACCATAACTGCCACTAATAGGGCCCCACATGGCCTATTATAAAAAAACATATGGTGTGTGGCTCTGAATTTATTAGAAACACTAGCTATCTTGTGCATTATATTCCCTATCTCTCAAGAAACCATCCTCATCAAAATCTATAGATCTAGGTTCATCCAAGCCTCACATCACCGGAGATCATAGATTTTGGCTTCAGAACTTCTCATTAATAAATTTATCATTCAATTTGTAGCAACATCTAGTGATTCTCTAGAAAAAGGAAAAACACCAAATTTAATCTTATTCATCCACATTAAATCCATCATTGTCATCCTTTCCTGGTCTAAAATTTTCATCATGATCAAAAAATACTATTTTGATTCGTTTAATCATATAAAAGTTGTAAAATGATTAGAATCCGTGTATTATTATAAAAGTATGAGATATTAAATATCAATGGTGAAAAATGATAAAAATACAATATAAATACATAAGGCATAAAAATTAATGAATGAACCTAGATAATTTCCATTTGCCATATATTTTTTCTTATAATTTGTGGAGTAAAATAGATAAATGAAAATGAATGAATAAAAAATTCTGTTATTATAATTCCACAGATGATGGGTGTATCAATTCTACTAAAAAAAATTGATCTATTTTCTTATTAGATTAAAAAATGGACGTAAATCCCAAAACAACACATAATACAACGAGTTTAGATCGATCATTGATGATAAACAAGTGTGTTTTTATCCTTGATGAATTCCAAAAGCACTGTTAGCGCAACGATCCATGATCTTGTACTGATTTTTCATCATTCTCCATTAAAAACCTCCTCCAATGGCCTCGTGGTTTCATAGGATTAGGGAAAAACCCAGATACAAAATTCATATCTATTAATTTTAATAAGTATTTAATTATTATTTTTAATAATGTTGAAATAGATTCATTAATTTAATTTAATTTAATAATTTCATGCTCTTAATATAACATTCAAAAATATCTCATGAAGAAAATTATTATGTCACACCTAGGTAAAAACGTGTATAATGAACTCAATGGTGGTCTCATATTTATAATTTGGTCACACATTTTTGATTTATTAAACTTATTATTATAAAAACATGAGCCATATTTTTTATATTTAATACCTTTTTAATATCTATTCTTTCCACACTAGGACATGAAATCACACACTGTATCAGTTCATGGACTCCAATGTAGTCCATATGATATCAAAATATAGTATATTGAGAACTTTATTCATTATATTCTCAAAAAAATTGGCATTTTCATCTTGAAAATATAAAAAAATACTAAAAAATTATAATGGTAATCAGATTTAATATAGGTATCCTACTCTAAGGTTCCCTCGTGAGGATTGTCGTACTACCACTAAACATGCACAAGGGGAATCTATTTCCATGAAAAGATGATCTAATGATGATACTCAATCTCCACTAGGTATTCAAAAATTATATCTCCATCCTCATTGTCCTCATCACCAATATGATAACATGGGATTGGACATACATGTTCCTCCTCATATATGGCATGTTGAGTATGTGGTGCACCTAGTACAAATACAGTAGTATAACTAAGTGGTATACCACTTCCCTAACTATAAGAAATATCTATAAGTGATATATTAGTCTTAGAGAAAAAATTAACAATTGAAGAATCTATCCAATCCATGTCAAGGTGAGACACTTTGGGACACATGGTCTTTCCCATCAAACTCCATATATCACATTCATCATTCCACATAAGACTTTCGATGACTCGGTACAGTCTTGCTACACTATTGGATGACCTATACTTTCCCTATAGTATATCGAACCATATTTTGACCATTAGTGTTGACTCACATAGACCAGTCCAACAAATTGGTGACCTACATGGTTTCATATACAATTCCTTTAATAGTGAAATACCAAGGGTGGAATGGTAACATTTATTTCCCAGAGACTTCACCATGGGTATGTAATTATCCGCACTATTTCCAAAGTCCAACATGAATGCTAGTAGAATTTTATCCATGAACTGGATGGTCCGCTTAATTTGGATGTTCAAATGAGGATGAATAACATTTCTCAAACATAATAAGTTTGTTAAGGCCTTCTACAATCTCATATATAACTGGGATTTGAAGAGACAATCACAGTCAAAGACAATCATCTTGGGAGCACTGTGGAGTCAGACTACCTACTTCTTGTATAGGCGCCATAATGTCTCTCCTAACCTCTTCTATAGAATATATAGGATGTGGTAAAACATTTTGTGGTTAACTACGATCAACTATATTGAATCATTTAATAAGGAGATACAAGGTAATCCAATCCTAAAGTCCATGGATAACAAATCCTATATACACTCGGTATCCGTAAGGGGTTGAACTAAACCCTCTAAAAAATTGTGTTCATCCATCATCTACAAACAATTGAGGTACCAAGAGACAAATATTGTGTTTCTATTTATCATACATTTCCCCAAATAGAAATATCAAATTTCCTGATATATCTTTTCCCTAAATAGATATTGTGACATTGGTTATATATAAATATCCAAAATCACCTCCTCTCAAAACGTCCATGGTACTAATGTTCATGATTTGAAAAGGGTGTCATAATAACCACTGTCAATATATCTATTATGTTCACATCTATAAGATATATGAGCACAAAATGTCTCAATGTTGATATATCCATGATGAAAAATCACAACATGTTTAAAAGTGATGGGATAACACCCTTCAACTTATGATATTAAGTGTTATCCTTAAACACCAAGGAAAACTAGAATGAGGATAACTTCTCTGTCATGTAATCCAACAAATATTAAAATGATCACCAAGTGAGAGAATAAAAAACCACATACCCCCTATTAAGAGTTTATAATTTCTAAAATTAACAGACCTGGATGAACCCTTGCAATCACCTCTACATCAAATTAAGATCATTATTTGAAAAGATATACTTGAGTCTCTACTGGTCAAAGTAAATTATATTCTTCTCAACCATTAGATACTCTTTGTATAGATTTACTCTACTAAATCAAAATCATAGATTTCATAATTATTCTTAACTGTCCTCAACTATCATGAACCATACACAATAACTAAATTACTCTTCAATAGAACACAACCTACTATAACCCCTGATGTGTCACATAATAGTACATAATATATTGGCTCCTCTATAAATCTCAGGATTAGTGTTCCCACCAACCACTATATCATATTATGATAACATTAACGAAAAATATCTATCCACAAAAAATGGTACCCCATATGTGAAAAATATGTCTAGGGTGCTTCCACACTGGATAAATGAAGTAAAGTGAACTAATATTACTCTTAAAATCCAAGGAGACTTCTCACCATGGTATGAATATTGTTTGGTTACCATCCAAGACAATAAAGACACATTTTCAATAGTATAATATATCCTTCTTTAATGATGATGTGTTCCAAAATTTAGACCACTATAATTTAAACCTGGCACTTTGAGAGCATCATGTAATGATGTGGCTCTCCACATGTGTCTATGAACATCCATAAGTATCTATCTTGGTCTTCTAATAATGATGAATACAGTAGTATTTCATTGATGGAGTGAAGATCAAAATGGTTTACAAATGTTCTAGAGATCTATTCCATGAGTCACATGAACAATTGTAGGGAAATTTTCATACTGAATAGCATCACTATGGAATCACAGTGACCTAGTGATATATGAATATTATATTCAGTATATCTTCATAATGTACTCACATATAGTGATATTCTAATCCATGTTAAATATTCAAAAACCATAAATCCCATCTCAACTGGTAAAAGAGTACTTTGATCCATGGTAGTGGATAATTATTCTTCACATTCACTAGATTCAAGCAAGTGTAATCGACATATAACCTTATATTCTAGACCACCCTGATTCCCATGGTAAAATTATATGACTCAAAAATCCTTTCTCTGGTACGTCCTCATTCTGTATCATCATATCGTGATTCTCTTTGGGAACTATATGACATGATGGTGTATATATCACTTCCTTACCAGGATTCATTTCATTTATAAGTTGTACCTATCATATGGAGGAAAACCTAGTATATCATGAGGAAATTCATATTCACTATACAGTACCACCACTGGAAATTGATATCCCAAAGAATCTAATACCCCATGATTTATGGTATGAAATTGGTGACTAATTGGATGCACTCTCTTATACCTAATATCATTCTATTGTATAATGTTTTCCATTTCACCCACAATGGAAAACCTCATTCTGTCAGAATGGACACACCACATCACCCACCTCAAAAAGCGAATCAGGGAATGAACTGTTGAAGTATAATATCTATATTATTTGAAATAGTAATGAACAATTTATACTAACAAGTGATCCCATAAAAAACTATCACATCCGACTATCAAATCACTCTGTTGAAATATGGGAGAAATCAATGATTCACTGCTTGTTAAAGTCTCTAGCTACAAGGGTCAAGCTAATGTTTCATCCAAAATCTCTAAATCGTAGACCATAGTTGTGGACATGAAGGAATGAGTCTCTAATTTAATATAAATACTAAAAATATGATTTAGAAAACATATAGTGTTCCTCTTATCCCCTTTATAAATGGGTTCATAGGACTCCAAAGACGGTAGTTAGCATCGTCCATGTCCACCAGCTACCCGATCATAGCACAAATATCCTGGTGGTGGTGGTGGAAAAAGGTTTAACCTATAATGTCCTCTTACTTCCCTTTCATCCCCTATTCATTGTATACCTCCTTATAGACCACCCTACTCATGCCTTTATCTCAAACTCAATGGGATCTCTATAATCTCATGATTAATAGGATTATGGCTAATTCAATTCGAATCCAAATGAATCTAAAAATAATTATAGAAGCATTATATATCCCACAATTGATTCAAGATTCCATGAGAGCCCAGGAATGTGAACCTTATGTCCGAGGGTCACCTCTTAAAGCATCTCACATTCTTCGATCCCTGATACATCCATTAGTTTCTTACATATAAGTTCTTAGCTATACGGTCTCCAATACAAGAACCCATAGTGGATTCCTCCCCATCATAATATATCTCAAACACCATGGCCTGGTGAATAACCCTAGATTAGTTATGGATGTAATGGGATACCACTATCGTCATTATGTCCAAGAATAGGCCATACATAATTGATCGAGATTTTAATATCCAAGCCTTGAAGTGGGAGATTAGTAAACCCCACTGGGTAGTCCTCTATAGTCAAACTAATCTACTATAAATGACTAATCATATATAGGTCTAACGATAAAAAATTGGATATAATGAACTCCTCCTTAGAATGACTAAATCTCTAATAAAGAAATATCAATATTTTATGAGACTAAGTCACTATAGTCCACCATCTCCATGTAATTCCATGAATTTGAAATTCCATGAGGACCGCCATCCAATTTGTAGTCATCCTCATACGGAGGAAAAAAGTGTTACTAAATCTACACAATACTAAACACCCTAGGGGTCTCTATCTCCCCAAAACCTGATATGCCACATCCTCTAAAATTATTGAAACATAGTAACTCTACACACATCCTTATATGGTACATCTAGAACTACATAATACTCGACGAATGTTGGTATACCATGTAAACCATCCAGAGGAACTCTCCCTAGTATAATCCCACGTAATGAATCCTTTTCACATTTTAGACCATCCTCATAATCACAATGAGGAAAACTATGTGGCTCTGCGCAATTAGGATTCATGAAGTAATATAAGATACACCATAGTCAAAATAGTGTATTTGGGGATCTTATTCAAGTAGAAAATGAAATGAACAAACCATTCTTATATGATTCATGTAATAATGTTTTCCAGGATACTAATATTTATATGAACTATGTGTAGAGGGAATTAATCAGAGTCATGGTGTTTGTATATGTCAAAAACCACACCAACATTGTAGTACCTAGATGGAAATGTTAACTCAAAACACTAAACATTTTTTCCCTAAACCAAACCCACCGACATCCTTCCTAAGATTGAAATGAATCCTACGATTGCACTCTTCACAACCCAACCCACAGCAGTCATACCCATTACATCCCCAAGACCGCCTCCAAAAGGATATGGTAAGATGGCCACCTTTATGTATGAATAGCCCACAAATTGGAGGCATTGGTAGAAAAAAAGTTTACACATTCTTACATATCAATTCCCACAGAGTTATAAAATATTAGAATACTGAAAATAAATGCATAAATATTTCAACTATCTCACTAGAATGTATGATAGTAATTTTATAAAAAACAGGAAAGTGTCCAAATACAATCCCAAACAAAAACTATAATGAGTTCAACATTATGAAAGGGAAATGGGCTAATGTGAAAATAAATCTCTCAGTAAATACCATAGTATATCATGTTCCTTCTATTATCCAATAACTCCCTATCCACCATAGAAACAACAAATATGGTCATCATCTATATATGACATGATACTTGTAAGAAAATCTTATTCAGAGGTGTGTATGACAATACACATTCAGACACACTGAAATAGAAAACATGAAAAACTCATTATATTAAACTCATTTCAAGTTAGATCAATAATTTTATAATAGAAACACATAGATACACTCAAAAATGACAATATCCCACCATGAGGTCATAACCAAATGCCATCCACATGATTCTGCTAAATAAGTCTTTCTAGGAGAAACCACTGCAAAATCGATGATATAGTGAATGAGGCTCCTAGAAGAGGTCTTTATATTTGGTCCCTTCCCATGAAATTACACTTATCTAAGAAGACCCTAATACTTATAAATGGGGTCATGGAGGGAATAAAAAGAGGACACTAAAAAACTAATATTTTCTACACACATCATTAGGGATCATATAGATATAATTACAAAAAATAGTTTTTCTATGACCTTCTTGAAAGAGGATCAACACCCTACTCCGGGAGGTCAAACTTATTCCACACACCCTACCTATGGAACAATTACAATAGAGGAACACATTATATTATATTGAAGGGATTCCATAAATCTATCTAACACTCTTCCCATACAGGGGATTAAAATCATGAGATGTTGATGTAATAATGCACTATACCCTCGAGGTAGTGGACCAAGATTTCACTCTAAACCAGAAAGCGTACAAACTATGAAGTAAAAGATATAAAATAATCATGCAGGGGGAGACAATGTGTACTAGTAGTCACAACATGCCCAGTTATGCTATGGAATATATAGCATCGCGCCTTTCTAAAACATAACTTTTCCTTACATTTTACAAAATCGAGGATTTTTAAGGTTTAGTGTCTTGGAAACCAAGAACTTGTTACATGAGAAAAAAAACTCATCTTAAACACTTGAAAGGCTTATTCATTTGTTCATCCTAGGATCATTATATCATCTCATAACTTGGGAGCATACATCAATGGAAAGGGTGAGAAAAAGGCCCAGTAAGGGAAACAAGGGAAACATTTAACATGTGAACATGAGATACAACAATAAATTCACGAAAAAGAACTTTAAGGAATTAGAAATAAATCATGAGGCATATCATAATAAAAATAACGTATTTCATAACATGAAGATGCGGCTACAACATTTCACAAAGTCAATCATTTCCGTTTCACCATGGTCTATCCCCAAGGTGTCAATAAAAATTACCAAGGTTATTCACTAAGGTATCAGTCTAAATGGTCATCTCTAGAGATTAAGTCTTTACCCAATGCATTGTAGCGCCATCAAGGCGCACCCTTGATATGTATTTATTATCATGTCATCCATAAATATCATCATCAGTCATTTAATAAAAAACCCATATAGCATAAAAGAAATGGGTTTCATTTTATAATCATAACGTTTTAAAAACTACTTTAAATACATGATCTTTATGTCACTTCAGACCCACGGAAAGGGAAAGCGGGTCTCATGTATGTAAATACATGAATTTAAATTAGAACATGTCATTATATATGTGAATACCCATTTAGAATAAATATCTTTAAGTATTAAATTAATAAAATAAATGAATATGAGAATATGAGAGAGACATTTTGAGAAGGAAATTCTGCAGTATAACGACTATGTTACGAGGTTTTAGAAAACATTGAAAAGAGAGTAGAAATGGGCAACCGACTCATAAATGATCCATAAAACAGTAGGGGACAGAATATAAGGGATTAAAGAACATGGTAATTAAATTTGAAAGATATACCTTATGAAATGAAGAACATGAACAGAAGACAAAAATAAGATTTCTCTTATGAAAATTCGGCAGCCTAACGACGTCACTTAAAAGATGACTTTATGAGATCAAATAGGGTCACTCATTATATGAACATAAAATATCAGTATGATAGATATAGAGATCATACCCCAACATAATAAAAAAATAACTTTAAATACTTGACATGAAAGTAGATCTTTAGAAAAATGAGAAAGGTGAAAGAATCCCTTAAAAATTCGGCATCCAAACGGCGCCAGTTAAACTTCGACAAAAATGAATTGACGAGATCAAAATAGGGTCTCTCATCAAATGAACATAAAATATCAGTATGATAGATATAGAGATCATACCCCAACATAATAAAAAGAAAATTGAAATACTTGACATGAAATTAGATCTTTGAAAAAAATGACAAAGGTGAAACAATCCCTTAAATATTCGGGAGCCTAACGGCGCCACTTAAACTTCAACAAAAATGAATTGACAAGATAAAAATAGGGTCACTCATCATATGAACATAAAAGATAAGTATGATAGATATAGATATCATACCCCAAAAAATGGAACTTGAAATACTTAACATGAAAGTAGAACTTGAAAATGAGAAGGGTGAAAGAACCACTTAAAAATTCGGCAGCCTAACGACGCCACTTAAACTTCAAAATACTGAATTGAAGAGATAAAATGGGTCCTCTCATCATGTGATAATAAAATATTAGTAAGATAGATATAGATATCATACCCCAACATGATAAAAAGGAACATGGAATACTTGACATGAAATTAGAACTTGAAAATGAGAAGGGTGAAAGAACCACTTAAAAATTCGGTAGCCTAACAGCGCCACTTAAACTTCAAAATACTGAATTGAAGAGATCAAATGGGGTATCTCATCATATGATCATAAAATATTAGTATGATTGATATAAGGATCATACCCCAACATAATAAAAAGGATCTTCAATGACTTAACATGAAAATAGAACATGAAAAATGAGAAGGGAGAAAGAAGCAGTTACAAAAATTTCAGCAGCCTAACAACACCACATAAACATTCATAAAACGAAATAATGAGAGTAAGAGGGGATCTATAATCATATGAACAAGAAAAGTGCAGTAATTGGAATATAAAAGAGCATCCTCCAACATAATAAAATTTATCATAAAAGAAATGACATAAAAGAGATTACTTGAAAAGAAAGAGAGAGGTTAGATCCCTTACCTTAAAACGTAACTCTTAAAACTCCGAGGTTTGGACCTTGAGGGCTTGGGGGAACCTTAAGAGGTCTCTTTCAGAGGTAATGAGACCAGAGCTTAGTTGGTGGAGATTTGGGAGTGAAAACTAAAGGATTAAAGGGTGGGTATTTATAGGGAATTTGAGGGGACAAGGCTATAATGGCCAAGGGACACCTCACAAGTTGTTTTCTCAAAACCATGGGCTCTCCCATGGTATTTCCAATGGAGTTAGGCAACATGGGGCCGACATAAAATACTTCATCACCTTTGGCGGTCAACTCTTAAAATATCTCATGACATCATCATGACAGAGTTATGATGTCATTAAACATACCGAAACTGTAATACTGTATTTTTACTATTAACTAAAAATTCATCTTTCTCAGACAAATCTCAATGTTTCACCTTAACCAAAAATAGATTATCTGGTTATAAAAATGAACTCCATTTTATAAAATTAATTTTCTAAATATTTTTAATTTAATTTTTAAATAAATACACTATTCACCAAAAAATCATTTTTTCAGAAAAATCCCCAAAAATTACCATAACATAATATCGATGCTTTGAGTTCCAAAATAAATTCCATTTTATAAAAATAATTTTCAAATTATTTTTAATTTAATTTATAATTAAATAACACTATTCACCTAAAAAAACTAATACTTGACTAATAATTTATGAAACCATTATCTACCCATTTTATTGAATAACATTACTTAAACAAGGTGTCTAAATTATATTAAAACTTTCTTTAAGTGAGATTACTTATCCATTTGGTCACATTACTAATCCTAAGCGAAAAATCACTATTCAAAATTTACTATTCATCAAAAATCATGTTGATCTAATTAGACTCTAAATTTCCTACTAAACATAATTGTAAAAGACCATTTTTTGAAAATCATTACACATTTTTAATTATTTAAGGTTTACATGAACATTTTTAAAATATCATTTTTCTAAATTCATCAAAAGTATTCATACTATATATATCCAGTCATTTGAAAATTCATAAACTTCATCATCAGAACAAATCAAAATATTTATTTAAAAAAAGAATTACACAAGGAAGTTACGGTCTCCATACATAGCCCCTTATCACACCAGTATAGGACCTAAGTGTAAGGTGTGCTAAGGTGAGAGAATCTGAGGGCATCTCAGCCAACATCGCATGAGTAGTAATTTCTATCAGTTTGATCTTCTCGCGAAGGCTATTCCGTTCTAGCTTCACATGATGAAGTTCGACTTGGGATTGGTCCAGAGCAAATCCCAGTGGTGCTACCTCCTTCCCAAATTCTGTTAGATGGGCTTTGATCGGTCCAAAAATACTGGGTGAGGCCATCGAATCTTCTTTCTGTATTAATTAACCAATATCACTTGTATTTAGAAACAATAATCAAAACGTTTAGTTTCCAGTGTTCATATTGACCAACGATCATATATCAGTCAAAACCCAACATTCTCATTTTAATTATACTCATGTTATCAAATGAAACTGTTTTGTTGAGTATAAAATAACAAACAAAATTAGGAAACAAGATTTATTCAAAATTTCGGGTCATTAAAATCTCCCCCCTTAACGAATTGCGTCCTCACAATTTTTTAAAACTGGGTTTTGAAATTTCATTGAAAGTCCCACAACGGAAAAAGAGTCAGTAACACTATGAATTTAAAAGAAAGAAATGGAGGTACAATGGCCACCCGAGTTATCACATACTGGGATTCCATGTAGGAAAACATGGACATGGAGGAGAAAACAAAGGGTCACGTTCTAAGGGAGAGTGATAGAAAACATGATTAGGAGAAAGTTAACAACAAGAAAATCACAAACTTATGATGGGTTAAGCGGTATTTGATTTCCCAGCTGGAAACATTAACATACAACATTTTTTTTTTACGTTCCTTTTCATAGTTTTGAGGAATTCATTTACTAAATAGAATAAAACACAAGGAAATACACCTACATTCATGTAGAGTTTCACCCTTTAATAAGTTTCTACCAAAACTAATCTTTTCTCCAAACGATGAGCATTCAAAACTACTTGGTCTCATTAAAGCACAAGAATCATCTTCTAGAGAATCACATAATCCACCAAAGATTAACTATCTATTGCTTCTATTATCCCAAAAAAGAAAGGGTAAGATAAAACAACTCATCAAACAGAAAGAATCCTATAGGAAGGGAAACTTCTTTAAATCATCTAAATTCCACGGTACTACCCAAAGTTCATCATAAGAAATTCCATAAATAACTGTCCTTAAAATTCCTCAAAATAAATCAAACTAATATTGAAACCCAAATACATGAAGGATTTGATAAAATAGTCATCCAAAATAAACTTCATCGTTCATCTCAAAACAACATCAATCACTCCTATCATCATATAATAAAAGAAGCTAACCTAAACATATTTTCCCCTAGATAGGTTTATCATTTCCATAAGTAACCTAAATTACTATAAATCCACCATAACTTCATCGATTCTTCAAAATACATGTCAACCTTTACTCCTCAAAGAAAATACCATAGTAATCTATTTACCTCGATCAAAAATGGTTCCCAGAATAGTGAACATCTTCCAAAATAATAATCATCTTTTAATCCCCTAATCATCTCTCTCATATTAATATGGAAATTGTTACATTTCCTATCACATTGGTTGTTGGGACATGTTCTTCCATTTCCCGCCCTTAACTACGAAATGAAAGTACAATTAGGGGCTTGAATACTTAGCCAATAATCATTAAAAGGAAACTTTAAGCATAGAAGGATAAACTTGTTGAAGGAAAGTGTACCCTAACTTTATCCCCTATGTTCCAATATAGGTTATCCATGATCATATATTCTTATGTGAATCTTTATTTTATTTTATCTTTGTTCCTTTAATAATGGGTCATACTAAGATTATGAATTTACCAAAGCATATCCCCGGGGAGTGTCGTAACCAAGAGTGCAAAAAGGCCCATTGTCGTGTACTAGATCCTATTTGCGTCTAGCTCAAAGCGGTGCTTTCAAGTTTTACCCCTATGTACATCTGTGCCAGAGCCACCTCTACCTGCTCGTATCCAGATAGGGATGTATTTTCTTGGTAACCCCATACTCAATACTCACCAAAATACTAGGAAGATTTCCTATATATAAACATTTCTATAGGCTTCTTCCTAAAGTTTTCATATCCTAATTTCCACAAATAACTAAACCATCCTTTGAAACCAACTATCGCATCCCGTCTTTTTATAACATAAATTTTCTTTACATTTTTCAAAACTGAGGATCTTTAATGTTTATTGTCTTGGAAACTAGGAACTTATTACATGAGAAAAAAACATTCTTCTTAAACACTTGAAAGGCTTCATCATTTGTTCATCATCGGTTCATTACAAATTCTCATAACATGGGAGCATACATCAAATGAACGAGTGAGATAAAGGCCCAGTAAGGGAAACAAGGGAAACATTTGACATGTGAACATGAGATACATCAATAAAGTCATGAAAAAGAACTATAAGGCATGAGAAAGAAATCATGAGGAATATCATAATAAAAATAACATATTTCATAACTTGAAGATGTGGCAACAACATTTAACAAAGATAATCATTTCCGTTTCACCAAAGTCCATCCCCAAGGTGTCAATAAAAATTACCAAGGTTATTCACCAAGGTATCAGTCTAAATGGTCATCTCTAGAGATTAAGTCTTTTCCCAATGCATTGAAACGCTATTAGGGTGCAACCTTGACATGTCTTTATTATCATTTGATCCACATATATAATCATCAATAATTTCTTAAAAAACCTGTATAGTATAAATGAAATTGGTTTCATTTCATAATCATAACATTTTAAAAACTGCACTAAAGACATGATCTTTATGTCACTTTAAACCCACGGAAAGGGAAAGCGGGTCTCATGTATGTAAATACCTGAATTTAAAATAGAAAATTTCGGTATATATGTGAATACCCATTTAGAATAAAGATCTTTGAGTATTCACATAATAAAATAAATGAATTTTATAATAAGAGAGAGACATTTTGAGACGAAAATTCTGCAGCATAACGGCTATGTTACGAGGTTTTAGAAAACACTGAAATGAGAGGGGATATGGGTCATCCACTCATAAATGATCCCTAAATCAGTAGGGGGATAGAATATAATGGATTTAAGAACATGGTAATGAAATATTAAAGATATAACATATTAAATGAAGAATAGGAAAGGAAGAGAAAATTAAGATTTCTCTTATGAAAATTCGGCATCCTGACGACGTCACTTAAAAAATGAATTGATAAGATCAAATAGGGTCACTAATTTTATGAACATAAAAGATCAGTATGATATATATATATATAATACCCCATCATAATAAAAAAGGAACTTGAAATACTTGACGTGAATGTAGATATTTGATAAAAAATTAGAAAGGTGAATGAATCCCTTAAAAATTCGGCAGCCTAACGGTGCCACTTAAACATCAACAAAAATTAATTGACGAGATCAAAATAGGGTCTATAATCATATGAAAATAAAATATCATTATTATAGATATATAGATAATACCCCAACATAATAAAAAGGAACTTTAAAGGCTTGACATGAAAGTAGAACTTTGAAAAAAATGAGAAAGGTAAAAGAATCCCTTAAGAATTTGGTAGCCTAACGGCGCCACTTAAACTTCAACAAAAATGAATTGATGAGATCAAAATAGGGTCTCTCATCATATGAACATAAATGATCAGTATGATATATATAGAGATCATACCCCAAAAAAAGAACTTGAAATACTTGACACGAAAGTAGAACTTGAAAACAAGAAGGGTGAAAGAACCATTTAAAAATCCGGTAGCCTAACGGTTCCCCTTAAACATCAAAATACTTAATTGAAGAGATCAAATGGGGTATCTCATCATATTATCATAAAAGATCTGTATGATAGATATATCTATGAACGAAAATTCATTTTTTCAGAAAAATCCCCAAAAATTACCATAACATAATCTCGATGCTCTGAGTTCAAAAATAAATTCTCTTTTATAAAATTAATTTCTTAATTATTTTTAAATTAATTATTTAATTAAAAAACACTATTCACCCTAAAAAACTAATACTTGACTAATAATTTATGAAACCATTATTTACCCATTTTATTGAATCACATTACTTAAAAAAGGTATCTTAATTATATTAGAACTTTCTTTAAATGAGATTACTAATCTATTTGGTCACATTACAAATCCAAAGAGAAAAATCACTATTCATAATTAACTATTTATAAAAAATCAAGTTGATCTTATTAGACTCTAAATTTCATACTGAACATAATTAAAGAAGACCATTTTTTGAAAATAATTACACATTTTTAATTATTTAAGGTTTACATAAACATTTTTAAATAATCCTTTTTCTAAATTCATCAAAAATATGCATCCTATATATATCCAGTCATTTGAAAATTCATAAACTTCCTCATAATAAGAAATCAAAATTTTTATTTAAAACAAAGGATTACACAAGGCAGTTACGGTCTCCTTACAGATCCCTTTATCACACCAGTATAGGACCTAAGTGTAAGGTGTGCTAATGTGAGAGAATCTGAGGGTGGCTCGGCCAACATCGCACGAGTAGTAATTTCTATCAGTTTGAACTTCTAACGAAGTTGATTCTGTTCTAGCTTCACATGATGATGTTCGGCTTGGGTTTGGTCCAGAACAAAGCCCAGTGGTGCTACCTCCTTCCCAAGTTCTGTTAGATTGGCTTCGATCGATACAGGACTACTGGGGGAGGCCATAAAATCTTCTTTCTATATTAATTAACCAAGATCAGTTGTATTTGGAAACAATAATCAAAACGTTTAGTTTCTAGTGGTCATATTGACCAACGATCATATAACAGTCAAAACCCAACAGTCTCATTTTAATTATACTCATGTTATCAAATGAAACAGTTTTGTTGAGTATAAAATAACATACAAAATTAGGAAACCAGATTTATTAAAAATTTCGGGTTGTTAAAGAGTATATATAGGGTAACACCTAACATGATATATAAATAATTGAATAATTAGTATGTGTTAATGACACACGACATGTAGAGATCACCCAAAACCTTCTTTTGTGCAACTAGATGTTTCTGTGTGCATGGATTTACCGTGTTACATCCCATGTATAAGTGGTATTGTCTATGTACACATTTCCTTATTTGGGTCTAAGTATAAAAAATTCCACTATATGTGTACATGAAATGGTGTCTAAAAAAATTTTGATGTAAATTTCAAAACATTATGGAGGGTTCAAACACATTGTTATAGGGGTCGCATACCATGTGATTCTTAACTTCATCCGGAATCCTAGAAATTTCTATGAGAGCCCCAAATTAAGTGTAATCCTAAAATTCACAATGTGTTCCATGTGATATTCTAGAAATCCTATTTCTCATCCACATTTTTATCCACCTCACAATAGACACATTATTTACTGTCTAATATTGATATAGGGTTAACTAAACCACACATCATAGAATCGGGCTTCAAATCCACTCATAAATTATCTACTATAAAGATATATAGTTAAATCGTGGATTTATTGGAAAAAATGATGAAAATATTATTCTTTATCATTCTACACCATTCCATATATCATCATCACTGATTCTTGTATCAACATTGACATTTTGATATGATCCCACAATTTTGATCAGTTGTGCGGATGAATGGTTGGCAACGATCAGAAAAAAGATATTGCTTGAACCATTGGATAAAAGAAATACCTATAATTATTAAATGAGGTAAATAAGTGATAAATCCATAAGTATCAAAATGTAATGATAAAACCATTACCATTTTTCATTTGGCCTCAATTCATTTTCACAAAAGGAGAAGTAAAAAGAGGTAAAACTAAAATTTATCAAATAAAAAATACCATATATATAGTTATACCATTGACATGGGTATCATTTATGTCAGTGGAATTGATCTGAGTTCTATTGAGATTATGAAACTGGATGGAGATAATAGAAAAAATTGCCAACATAGTGTTTGGATCAATCATGGTTGACGAACAGTTTCATTACCAATGTTGATGAGATCCAAAAACTATGATTCCACAATGATCCACAATTTGGCTCTAATCCGTCATTTTTTTCAATGATTTACCTCATATAATAGCTTCTTGTCCTCCATGGATTAGCATTATACCCTAACACAAAATCCATAACCATAAATTCCTAGAAGGATTGACTCACTAATTTGAATAAAAATAATATATATACTATAATTATTTTATTTTATTAATTTCATTCACCGGGCAACTTTTTCACAAATGGCCTATGGGAAAAAATTATATAGCGCATTCATAAAAATACATTTTAAATACATTGGTTATATCATAATTCTTATATCGGTGCATATTCAATAGTAGTAAAAACATTTGTGGAAAAAATTGCATATCTGATAATTAATATAGTAAATATATTTCAAACATTTCTTTGGGGGACACTAGGTCTCTCTATCACACACCGCCTCAATGCTTGGTCATGAAAACAATAATTTTAATCTCTAAAATTAATATAAAAGTAATTAGAATCATTAAAATGGTGTTTACAAGTGATAAATATAAATGATATTCCATAAACTATTATACGTATATTATATATAATTGCTAAAACACATACATCTCCAAGAAAAAGAACAATGGAATAAATAAAGGATTCTATATAAATTGAATACCCATTCTAGAAAAAACATAACTTGAGTACATCAGAAAAAGAATATATAAATGAAACATTAAAGTGAAAAAATACAAACCCAACTAAGAATGTATTCCAAAATTAAATAAAAATATAAAAATGAGGACGTCTTGGCTCAAGATCTCCTTGTACAACCACTAAACTCAGAAAAAATTTCCATGTATCACTAAGCTCCACAACATTAACCAATAATCATTATATCCTATGCATACGAGATGAAATATGAAGGAATATCCAAAACATGGGTGAGTATATTCATTACAAATAGGTTACCACTAAAACAAAACATATTGAAACATAAATATACAAAAATAGTCAGGTCAACCCATATCTAGTGGGTAATAAATCCCAGCAGACACCCACATATATATATATACACCCTGATAAAGAACCCCAAATGAGGGAGATATATGATCAACATCTTTATATCCTTTCTATGTACAATGAGTATGGTTTTTAGATATAATGTTATATATGTGATGAACATCATCCTATGAAACTTCATAGAAATATTTCTTGAGGGAATGACACCATTATTTGATTCTCCATATCTGAAGGATACACAATATCAGTAGAGAAACTACTCCCAATTGGAGTTGAAAACAGGGGAGTAACCCAATATAGATAGATATCCAACACACTTCTATAGTGTGCGGATGTACTACCTTTATCTATTTAGATATTATGGGGGACTCATAACCCAATATGAAAGGGGGGTAAAAACCCCAAAATATATCTGATGATCCTACCTAATCATTATAATCACATAATGGTCTCACAAAGAATATTCATGTTATAAATACAACACATTGTATCGCGTATTTCAAATAAAAGTCTACCATAATATTTTATGTGGAAACATTCTCAATATGGGATACTGAAAAGCCAAAATATGTGTCCCAACGATAAATATATTTAATGTGTTTGTTCCATGGATATGTAAATGTATTTTATATGGGGTGACACATTTATAGGATTGTTCTCTTCTATACATTTCTTTAGAATCCATTTCATTTTAAACGTTATGTATAGGTGGAACATGGGGGTTCTCAACAACTATTGCATGACATTGTCATCTTAGCCATTTCTATTTACAATGGTCATTCCTCTCTATTTATTTGCATATGTGTACATGGTCATTCATATGTAATATGGATAATATAATGTTTGGTCATGTGTGTTGTCTGGTACTCATAGTGTACACATTGATTTCCACCACTGGGTCAAATGGAATGTACGAGCCATACACACCATGTGATATTTAACTCCACCCAAAATCCTAGACACCATATCCAATAGACTATATGACATAGGTTATGCTAGACTAAACACTATATAATATGGTTTTTCATTTTTAGTAACACCTATTTTCACAAAATTTTACAATCCACCTTCAATTCCAAAATTAATTCCTTTTCACCTACTAAAATCTAAGCGGTCTTAAAATATCGATTCATATCATTCGATATAATAAATTCAGAATATGATCAATCAAAATTGGACTATCCCACCTTCGGTTTCACCTATCATTGTAACACCAAATCATAAATTAATGGATAAATCTGAAATATCACTCGTATATCCTCCATCCATTCGAAAATAAAATGTTGTTCCATTATTTGTGAAAACACTATTCATCCAAGGGATTCTACCTCACTCGATCTTTCCTGGATAGTGATGAATCATAACCCCTTAGTCTAATGGTTATGACTAAAAATAATGGTGTAAAAGAACACTAAAATGGTTATGTGAATCACTAACTATTGTGATCTTATAAAACAATCCTAAGTCATTGAATCAATGGTGATATAAAGGAACAAAAAATATAAATTTATTTAAATAATTAAATTTATAAAACCAGTTCCTTAAAATGGTGGGTGATCATTAATAAATCAAATGGAGATATGGAAACCCTTACCAATCAATTAAAAAAATGTAACCACAAATTAGGTGACCTAAATTTTGAATATTGTGTCATATATTTATGAAGTAGGTATGTTTTTTTTCTTCCCACCTATTTATTCCCCTATATCGGATCATAGATTCACATCCTTAGGTTTTCTAACACCATCAATTCATACTCCTCGCCTCATATACATTCATGGTTTTGACTATATTCATGTTTATTTGTTATAGAATAATTTTTTTGGGATTTAGGATTATAATTATTTAATATAAATAATTAAATAAAATATTATTTTATTAAACACACCCAAAAATGGTCCCCAACAATGGAATGTGTGATTTTGTTCATATTTATATCACTCCTAGGGATCACTAATAGTTTTTTTAATAAACTATTCCCTCTAATTATCCATATGATGTCTCAAACAATGGTAAAACCATTTATACTAAAACTTTGCATGAAAATGATTTAAAATATTTTAGTATGACTAATATATTATTTTTTGTTCCAATGGTATAAAAATATCATGTGACTGACCTTAAAAAATATTAATATAAGTGTAAAAATATATAAGAGACTAATCCCAAAAAATTAGAGTCTATATACATCCCATGTAGTGGTCCCAAGATTATCAAGCCAATTTCCAATAATTTTGAATAAGCACACCCAATGTCCTAGAACCCATCCAAAGGCATAAAAATACCACAATTATATAATAATGTGCATAAAATAACTATGTAATTATTGAAATGGTCCTATAAGACTAAATAAATAATCACATATTAATTCATTTTCATTCAATCATAGTTTACCCATTATCCCATATACTAGATCATTTGATATAACTAAGGTAACCTCAAAAAAACCCTTAATGGACGTTCCAACACCAGTCTTTGAGGAATATATTGTCACAAAGGTGCTACACACACCTCAAAGACTGGTGTTGGAACGTCCATTAATGGACGTTCCAACACCAGTCTTTGAGGAATATATTGTCACAAAGGTGCTACACACACCTCATTTTCAACCAAAATAAGATGTGATATCTCAAGACATCATAGAATCATTAGGTATACTCTTTGGGTTTATGATAATATATGGGGTTACCAGAAATATTCCATAATCACTCCCATTATATGAAAAATCATAATTAACCTTAATAAGTCCCTTATTTTCATTCATCCCACGGTCACATCCTCTACCCCAAAGCCTCTAAGTCATATCCCTATTAAATAATTAAATATGTGTCAAATTACCACAATTAATAACTCCATCCTACCCATTGTTATATATGATCCCATATCTAGCCACTACATGCAAATAATTATTTAATAAACACCAATATGGGGGTTCGTAAATCACAATGTTCATGACTATCATTCTAACCTTGGTTATCGGTATATGGGATGTATAGTTAGTTCTAGAGGGATTATTGATGTCCATATCAACTTTCTCAAAACACATATAAAAAATTATTATATGTGTATTATAAAAATCATTGATAATTTTGGACTATATTTTATTTAATTATAGTATTTCAATAATTATTTTTGTAATACCATATTACACACTTCCAATTTACTTCTTAAATGAAATATCATGAACCATATGGAAACAAAAATGGACTACATGCATCAATAGATATACTTTTTTTATATCTCACCACGATAACCCATTGTTCAAGCTCATCCATGTTTATCATTTCACAAATATACATTTTCCAGCCTTCTGATGACCCATCTCATTAAAATCATCACTAAAAATTCATTTTATCACATTATAAATATTTAAATTATTACATAAACCTACAAAAATTTGAAAAATATCAATGGAGACATCCACTCACCTAAATTAAGATATTACATGTTAATAGCATAGCACGAAAATACTAAATCCAAATAATAATCAAAATTCTCAATTTATTCACCAAATTACATGTACAATTTCACCAAATTATATAAACAAAATACGTAAATCATAATGATAAATAAATTAATATAAAAATCGTGTTATTATTTTGAATAATTCCCTTAATAACCATTATATCCATGAAGATATAATTCTCCATCATTCTCATACAATTTGACCATGATCTAGTGAAATAGCCATTATGAAACTATCTAAATTTGATGGTAACATAATGACCAATGATAATAAGAATGAACACATGGAGAAAATATGATTATACTTTAATATTTACACAAATCCATCATTTTATACATCAAAATCATTTGGTGACAAGGGAATAATGATAAGAAGATGAGATGTTTGAATGGTTCTCCTCACACAGTCAATTCATCCAATATCATAAGTTATCTCGACCAATGATTGTCCAAAACTCATATACTATATAATCTCAATAAAATCACATGGGGTGAAAATATAATGTCACTATCCATATGATGTATCAACGACTGAACTATTTTCCTATGCATTGCACTGGGCCACTACCTATACCACCAGAGAGATAGTTGGGTCCCTCCAAATAGATTGGTTTTACTATAGTAATCATATCACCAAGAACTCATCTATCAATGTATCCTATTCTATAATATATCACTATGGATTCAATGAAATTCCAAAATATTCTTCTTAAATAATTCCAACCACTGAAAATCCATTCCTAATATCAGTTATGAGGTCAAAAAACCCACCAATTGAAATTTCATGATTTCCTTATACATCATTGCGTATTTGAAAATATTATATTATAATATCTCCAATATAAAACTTATCATCCTTTATAATAATGTAGACCAGTCATTCATCTATTTAAGACTATCTTGGTGAAAAAATAGAATTTTTCACATTCAATACCACTACAGAAAGAAAAATAAACCTCAATTTCCATAATATAAAGGTAAAATGAATATTTTATCAATATAAAATCCTCTTCTAATTTTTTTATTTTGAAACATCAAAATGATTAAATGCTAATATTGTCCATCCCTAATAAACTAGGTGCATTTCATAACACCATCCAAAGTCTCTTGGTAGTCCCCAAGACTGTCTTTTATCAATATGGATGTTTATGAAAAAAAAATCACCTATCCACTAGAATTATATACAATACAATTTTCATATAGGTTCAAGGAATCATTCAACTTAGTCTATACAACTACACAATTAATAAGTTTCAAATACAATGGTCAAAATTTAGAGCCTCTCTTCATAATGGTTTTTTCCAAAAATGGTCGACCCACCAACTCCTACATGAAACACTCACAACATTAAGATTTTCCATAAAAAATACCCTATCTTTTAATAGAACAATTGTATTAACTCTATTTCCACACACCATACAAGTTTTCACAATCATAGAATATGTTTTTATTAAAAATAAATGTTGGTATATATCATTAAAAAACCACCAACAATTAATGATGTTAAATAAACCATTATGATAATAATTCTTTACCCCATTAAGGAATCTTAAGACCATTAAACATTCAAAATATTTTCCAAACCATACATCCAATTAAATTATATAATTGAATTTACACTATCCACTTTCATTTAAATACTCATACCCCGATCACTGACACACTATCGATATGATTCAAAATCAAAATACCTCTTGTTCATCATATTCTTAAAAACAACATGTGAACTCCTTCAATAAAAAATCTAAATCCAAAATCTAGCATGTGGAAAGGGTCCAGATTAACTAATCACCACCTTATTAATATCATGTCAATTATTAATCATATCAAGGGTTGTACCGTATCTCAAACAATGGTTCACTCCCCACCGTATGACAATAGTAACACTTATTTAGAATTGAAACCACATTAATATCAAATATCATAGAAATATTTCCCCACATGATACAATCTCATGAATTGAAATCTCCTAAAACCACAACATTCAATATGTTAACATTGCTATAAGGAACCAAATTTCATTCCTCTCACCACAAGAATTAACCTAAAGAATCTTCATTTCAAATGGCGATGTTATACAAGATTAAAATGATTTTTTTCAAGAAATGTAATACCCGGAAAAATATCAGTGAATATACACAACCTTAGAAATAAAATGTCCCACACAAAAAAAAATCCCGTATTACCATGCATAATAATTGTCAAAAATACCTTTACTAATTAGTTATCATTCATTTCCCAAAATTTCATAAGCTAGACTCAATTGTATGTGCTCCCATTTTACATGTTAAAATAACCAATTTCACTACCATGATTCTCATAACACCAAACATAGGATCAAAATATTGAACCACAAAGACAAATCATTAATTCAATCTCCTCATTTCATAATTTCTATTTGAAAATGTATTTATAATTTTTCATTATAACTAAGATCATGTTATATAGAACAATCACCCAACAGTCTATGTATCATTGGAAAAAATAAAAATGAGATAACCATACTCTAACAATTCATCCAATTCCCATATGAAATAAAACTGAATATATAATTGAATTATATCACCCTTTATTGACCCATTTATCATATAATATACCAACACATAATGTTCTCATCATTACGAAAAATTTTATGCATCCCCTTGCATAAGATATATGAATTTTAGAACCTTAGGTACACCAGTTCTATAACCATAAGTAATTACCAATAATACCAAACTCTATAGAATTTACATTCTAGGGCTAATCCCTCTATTATCTTTCCCTATAATTTCATGTCACGATAATATTATAAAAAATATATTTCAAACGTCTAAATTATAATTATTATATCTCCATTGTCGTAAGACATATTTCAATGACATATTGCCATTATCTCGACTCATTGGTTACAAGTAATGTATTTTATAATTACCTATTAATTTTTATTTGTTTTCATATAAAATACTATAGTGCATGTTATTGATAAGTTGCACACTATAGGGCAGGTTATGTTATAAAACATTCAATCATTATGTGTCATGACATCATCATCAAAATTAGGCCGATTCTCTCTTGGAATCTACATATATAATGACCACCTAGAGAGTCAAAATCACATTTTAGTCAGAAAATTATAAATGCATCACCCAACCATGATCCTTTTTTATTTACCCCATAAATATGATGTCTATATATTTATAATTTCAACATAATAAATAAGAAAACTAGGTGCCATTACCCCTTCTGTGGAGTAAGAAAATGTGTCATCACCATTAAAGAAAATCAATAAATAGAATCCACATTTCCATTCTTAAAATGTATATATATCATATTCTATCAATGTATAATTAATTTATGATGTTAAATGGAAAACACCATGAATTTCATTGTTGATATGTTAAACCAGCAGATATAATCATTATAAAAATCCAATATATATATATATATATTCCATGCGAGTCTTGCGTAAAAATAATGGTGCATGATATATGACTTGAAACTATTGTATAGGTGATAACATTAATAATTAATCCAAAAAAATGTTCTTCCACATAAAAATAGTTAAAATAATAAAACTATATCATAACATTCTATGAAAAACAATCTCATTCCCATAGTATCCTATATTTCTTATAATAGAGGCTGCAAACTAGTGTAGGTGGTTTAAGATGCGAAATCATGGATATTGTACCTTCATATGTGGGTAGGAATTATATCAGAAAAAAAATTATCAATAATAATCAGCAATAATATAATGTTGAATAAAAAATTAAAATAATAATGAATAGATTTAGTTATTGAGATAAATGGTATAACTAGATTCTAAATGGAACCACCATATATATAAATATTAAAATAATGAAATAAATATTTTTTGGATATATTAAATCATAAATCATAAAATCATTATAGTATCCAATCCAAATAATACTTTCTATTTTAATGATCAAATATCAGGCATATTTCAAACACAAACTTGTGAACAATTAAGACATCTGTGGGTACCCAAGTTAAATATCCACCATAGAATGGTGTGATTACATAACTCATATAGGAACCATGAATATGGTCCCTTAGTTATGTGTATGGTTAATTCATATGTTTTTGATACATTAATATAATAAATAAATATAGAATCATAAAAAAATACAAATGTCGAACCACGGAGCCAAAAATGACACATGGGATTTACCAACCATCTACGGTTAGTGCTAGATGTATTTGAGCACATCATCTTACAATGGAAATCCAATATCATGAAAATAAAAAATAAATGGTCTCCCTATATATATATGTGTGTGTGAATTTAGGTTTAAAAAGGATGACATAAAAAATTCTATAATCTTATATCCAACATTATTATAGCCTAAAAATTAGTCATAATGAAACTATGGGTTATGACCATGATAAACTACTATCCAAGTGGGATCATATCCCCTAACCCTATTCTTATTTATTATTTTTAATATGAAAAATTTTATGTAGAAATATTATGTTTCTGTCAAATATCATATCATCGATCCTGAGGAGTGCATCCCATGACATCAAATAAACTATCAACATCTTTTTATCGGTGTATCCCGAATACCTGAACCATGTTCAATTAATCACATTGATATATATGTTAACTAATTGATGTAATAAATCCTAATCAATATGGTCATGGTCCCATAACTATGGATAAATATTGACACATTCATATTTCATTATGTATGAATTCAACATTTAACTCATGCCTTAGTTCAAATATATGTTTGGATTATCCATAGAAAATAAAATTTTCACTAAAATAATCTTTTATGTAGGGATAATATATTCACTCAATGGTAAAAAATTCCATGGAATCCTAAAATGAACAAATTGTCTAATCCATCCTTCAAATTCTCATATCGTTTAATCGTTATGTCTAATATGAGACCGAAGGATAAAAATAACTTATCTATCAACACGTCCAACCTATTTAGATTTCTAAGGTACCTCTATTTAGACTATATAATTATTAGTAACATTCATTTTTCACCTAGAATAATGGATCTGAAAAATCCCATGGATATATAAGTCTATGTTGGGTTATTTATCAAAATTCATAACTTATCCCTTTCCAAGAGGTCTACGAACCCCTATCAGGTCTTGTAGAGTCATATTATTATTGATTTAAATACACTCATGGGGTTTATATATCATATTATACATTATTATCATTATATTATCAGCCATAAACTATTATATGTCTATTAAATGTCCAAGGTCCCGTTACATTATCTGACTAATTAATCCTAATAATGATGTGAATTTATTTTTTAATTTAAATCAATTAAATTAAAAATAATTAAAACATGTTATATAATCAATGAAACTCAAAAATATTCATAGAAAAACATGATATCATATTTCGAATTAAGTTATTAAACAAAAATGTACAAAACAAAATGATAATCATAATAACAAACTACCTAAATATGAATCTCATACCCTTTATATCAAAACAAATCAATTCACTACCGGAGCATATATATGTGTTCAACGACTGAACAAGTATTTATCCACCCCATAATTCCCATGAACATACTAAGAACCAATTGAGAATTAATTATAACACATTATATTTAATTAATTATATAAATTAAAATTATGTTTATATTTTTTTCCCAAACATCATTATTCATTTTCATGTTGATATATTCTTCAATACTACTTATAGTTACCCTATACATATAATTTTTTTTTTCATAAATCATAACAGACTTTTCTGGAAAAATATAGCTAGCGTATCTAGAGGTCTATTGCCTTACGATTATGAGAAATAATAATGAATCGTCTTAAACATAAATAAAAATGTATTTATAGTTGAATATATATATCCTATCAGATATAGTTATTAAAAAACTACATTTCATTTATAGGGGAAAATAAACATGTAATGTGTTGATGCACAAACCCCAGTAAGGGAATAATCCGTGAAATAAATAATAACATTAGAGCTAAGAGGAATAACATGATACCAGATAGGGGATTATCATGAAAAAGGTATATGAATATGAAAATTATTTTGAAATACTATAAAAAAATTTCAAAAAAATTAAACATGGTTCCAAATGAATATAAGAATGGTCACTCCCAAGAACATTTTAATAAAGTTAACAATGTCCCTTGGGGAGTATAGTTTACTACATAAATTAAAAAATAACATATAATGGTGTATACAACATAATTCATTCATTAGTGTCCTACATTATTATTGGATCACACGTGATATAAAATAAATATTAATATGTATTACATATGAATAAAATTAAACATAAATTAATCACAACCATGATCAAACATATGTGAAATAATTAGGATCCAGAATTCGGATTAAACTGACACAAGAAGAATAACTCATAAGAATTCCCAATTGAATTATTATAAAATACATTCCATTTTCAAATTCCAAAATAATACAGTGTTATCTTACATTTAATTAAAATATAATGATTTCATGAGATGGATCTAGGAGATGATGAAATCTAAGACATAATAATTTCAATAAAAAATATAGAGAGGGTTGTTTTAAATAATGTAACAATTTTTTATGTTATATAATACAAAATTTTAAACAATAGGTTTATCCATAAAATAATGAGGTATTATATAATGTTTTCATTATTTTCAGAAAAATATAGGGTTATTATCAATGTGAGACTAAAAGTATGAATGATTACATTCATAAATTATACATAAAAAATTTGATTTTTGAATGGGAAGCATAAAATTTTATTACCAAATAAGTTAAATATATCTTTAACTAGGTATATATATATATATATTGTAAATATATAAAAAATATGCGTATTTTAGGATGGATATTACTTATAATGTATAAAATGTAAGAGAATTTGTAACCAGTATGTCACGAATGGGGTATAAGAAGCTCCCATATTATGTTTTAGAACAACTTTGTTGAAATAAAAATTTAAAAATATATATATTTTGAAAATATTTTGTTTTTTATACTATTTCCACAAGGTATATTATTTATCTAGGATTCAATTTAAAATGGGGAACAATGGCTAGTTATATATTTATTAACCAGGAGGGTATGTATTCAGTTAAAAAGATGGGAATAATTTTTAACAAATAGAAGTTTGATTGAATGATAAAAACTGGTAAATAAATAATATTGGAATTAAAAGTGAAATCCCACGATAAAAATAGTATATTCCTTTTGGAATAAAATATCCCCCCGTAGAGATATTATAACTCGTGATAATGTTTTTTTTATAAAAGACCATTTTAATCTATGAAATCTGTCAATGATAGCATATAATAATAAAGAGAATGAATTAATGTGAATTTTTTAAATTAAATAATAATTTTTTATATTAAAAAATTATTTAGTAATAACACAATGAAAATAATAATTGTCGCATAAAATAAATGCATGACTCAATGAAGTGTGATTGAGGAAAAAACCCTACCTAATATTTGAAAGTGATCTAAACAATCACATAACTCAAAATTTAATATAATTATTTTTATTAATAACTTTTCTAGGAACTTTAAAAATATATATTTGTTTTTATTATGTCTATTTATCATAATGTACCCCAATTTCTTACATCGTTCCACTTATACTTATTACATGATGATTTTTAGTCCTGTTTTGAGAAACATTAGTAGTATGTTAACGAAGGTAATGTGTTCTAATATAGATCCACAATATCATGAATTATATATTAGTATGTAATATTTTAATTCAATTTTTACATAATTTACATAGATAAATTTGTTTCTCATTGACAACCACAAATTAGAATACATATATAAATATTCCATTTTTTGGATGTTAAATTTATTATAACTATTTATTTTTAATATAGTTTATAAAATATATAATATTATTATTCTATATTATTAATGGATTAAAAAATAAACAGTATCTACATTAATTTTATTTATTCCACTAATATTAGTAGTGATGGAAACCAATAAAGAATCATTATATTGTGAAGTCTCTAGTCTACACGTACACAAAAATAATGCTCCAATTATTTCATAATAGATGGAAGGAATAAAATAAAATATCATATAATTTAATTATTATTAACATTTAATAAGTATAATATTATAATATTTTTTTAACAATTTTATATAGTCTATGATTTTAAATTTAACACATGATTCATATATGCAGTAGTTTTCATATAGGGATGACATTGTATTCATTATTCTCCCAGATTTTAGAGAAACCTTTAAAATGAATGATTCATTAAAATAATGACATAAAAGAAAATAAATAAAACAATTTTCATCTTTAAATAATAGTAATATGAGTTTTGGGATTTTATAAGTATATATTAATTAAGATGGTGTGGTGAAAATAGGGTTGTTTTGGGTTTATACTAAGGGGATATTGTAGTGTGGATAGGTGGAGGGGTGGTGGTTGATTTTATAATTTAATAGAAGTGTATTTTTGGTCTATATTACTCATTGCTAAAAAAAATATCACATGATTAACGTGGAATGAGAATCCAATGTACAAATATAATAGAATGTGTGTAGGGATAAGGTTGAAAAATCCTCAACCACAATTTTCCATAAAATATTTAAACATTTGTTAAAGTCATTTACTCTTTTATTTGTACCATTAAAATATTTGGATTATATCAAGGTAACTAATTTTTAATGATGTGATTTATTTTTAATACCATAAAAGAAAATAATAATTATTACGAATTTATTATAATTAATTTAATAACTAAATATATTTTCTAAAATTATATTAATATGTTAAAAAATAATTAATTTTTTCATTAGGGTATTAAAGACATAAAATACTAATTTATTAATAATTTTATATCTATGAAAATAATAAGTTTGTTTCAAAATTATAAATTTCATCATTTATATAGAAATTTTATTTACAATTATTATTACAATCTAATTTAATAGAAATTAGATGAACTCAAAGGCAATTTTCCACTAGGTTTATATTTTATTATGAAAAACATATGAAAAATAGTTTTCATTGAAACAATATATATATTTTATAATATTGTATGTGTAGGTTATAAAAATCATAAAATAATTTTATCAAATAAAATAAATATTTTTAAAAAATAATTTCATTACAAATTTTTTTTTCATAATATTTCAAATAATTATTTAAATATAAATTTTAATGGCTGCAGTAATTTTTATTATATTCACATTAAATTGATTATTTCAGAAAAAATTCTCAAAAATTTATTCTATAAATATTTTTAAATAAGTATTTAAAAATTTAGTATTTTATTGAAAATTAAAATTAAAAAATTATATTTATATACATTAAATTAAATATATAAAATATTAATAAAATGTCTTTTATTGAAAAAATAATGTATTAATTCATTTTCCCCTAATATTATTTCATATCGATTTCTATTTTATGGGATGTTAATTTAGTAGTTCTTATATCATAATATTTTAAAATATTCCATTTCAGTATTTGAAAGAAGCATTAAAAACTTAATAAAATATTTCATTAAATATAGATATTAATTTTATACAAAAAAAGATTCAACCAATATCAATAATTAATTTTTAATATTATAAAATTTCATTTCACAAAAATATTGATATTGTGTAAGATCCCAAAAATTTTGGGGTTATCTATGGATTAAAATAAGGTAGTTCTCATTATTATTTATGTAACATGGATTAGAGTAATGTCTTTGAGTTTGTTTGGGTTGAGTTTTTAAGAAAATTTGATAAAATCAGTCAATGCATGGTTTCCACACAGTGATGGTAAACTATTCACCCATCCTAGCTAACCATGTGAACCTAGACAGAGAGTATCATATGGTAGGTTCATAGTTAAAAAAAATTCACCCAAACCTAGGATACTATGTAACCCAAGACAGTGAGGTCCACACGTTTTGCACACAATTTTTCCTAACCATGCGGTCATGCACTAGAAATCGTGTGTGAGGATTATTTTCAGTTGAATATTAGTTTTAAAATAACATTTACACTCAAAACATATCAAATTCATATTTGAATCTTGATTTTATGATTTTGGGTGATCTTATTGGTTTTTGTAGTGGTTCTAAGGTCTTCTGACCTCTACCCATCAATATCAAAAGACCAAATCAATGATCTACTATTCACTTGGTAAATTGATCTCATCCTAATTCATATACTCTCTCATTCCATGATCATTTGGAGGATTTTTACCTTTATTTTATATATCTACACCTAACCAATGATATATAGATTTAGGATTTTAGATATAAATCTAGATTGATAAGATATCTATCTCTTTGGTTTTGGTTTATCAATTTAGATCAGGAACTCATATATACATCATTGTGATGCTCATATTTTGGGAATTTCAGTTGAGTAATGATCTGTCAATGAATCGAGGTAATATTTCTAAAATGTAATTATCATATTCATGGATTTGATGCATCTATGAAAAAATTTTAGAATAGCTAGATGTCACCATTAATTGATTTCTAATTTGGGTTAAATCAATTGACTAGTTGATTTAACTAATCATTGATGAAGTAATTGATTAGTTGAGATATTAATCATTATACTATGTGTATTCCCTATTAGATAATTAATTTATAGAATTGATTGTCATATTTAGAAGTTTAAATATAGATAATTTATCATCGGATTAATTATGAGATATTCAATTGGTAAAGTTAATATAATTAATGCTGAATTAATCATGCTCATTGAGATTATGATATTTATAGTTTATTGGGGGATTATTTATAATGAGTTGGAATTTATAATGAGATAATTAATTCATGAAAATCAATTATGTAATTTGAATTGTGATATTATTTAATTAATTATAAAATTAATTAATGGAATTGAGGGATTTAGTTAATTGTTTTGTTAACTAATTATTTTGATTTATTTAACAAATTAGTATATTAGTAATGTAGATTATGTGGATAGTTAATTATTAATTAATTATGTGTGAATTAAGGGGAACATGTTTATTTTAAATTGATTGGTTTACATTCTAACATGGTCATTATAATTATGAGTAATGAGAATGTGAACATGGTCATTCTATTGAGGAGTAAGAATTGTAACATGGTCATCATACTTATGAATTCAGATAATGGGAATATGGTAATTCTATTGAGGAGTAAGTTTGTTTACATGGTAATCTAAGTTATGTTTTTTATATTCATATCATTTTAAATGTTGAATATAAATGTGTAATTAATGAATTGAAATAACAAAACTATGAGTTAAATCTTCATATGAGAATATTTTGAACTCCAATAGGAGTAGAATATTGTACTGGGATATCATATTGCCTTTGAATAAACTAAGATTCAACAAGAATCCTGTTTAAGATATGTTATTACAAAGGGAACACTTCGGGATCTATCATGAGATGATTCCAGTATTGGCGTGCGAGTCTCCTTGGGAGCCCTGGAGTTAATTTTTTTAGATCAAAATAAATTCTAACGTAATAACAGGATACTTATGCATTGAAATATTTTTATAACTAGACACAATATAATTTGAATACAATTTTTTTAAACACTTTTGGTGGTGGCCTAGCGATTTCTACTCACACCCAATTCAGGCTTCCTAATCTGTACTTGAATAGATTATATTTTGGCAGGGCATGATAATGGAAAAGTACTTGGATGGATTGTTGATTTGGGATAGAGATTATATGAGCAGACTAGCCATGGTTCATAACATTATTGGGTATTCCTAGATTCAATATATTCAGTCTCATTTTATATATTTTACACTTATATTAGCATACCACAGTTTCCCTTTCCGATGAGTATGCTATTTCATGTTTGGTTATCTTGTGACATAAGAATTTTTCCGTATATATAAGCTTCCACATTTTATGTTATTTATTTTTATAGGTGTGTAACTATGATAAATGAAGGTATAGTCACTCTGTGATTGACGTACCATACCCTCAATTCTTTTTGGTAGTCTCTATTATACAAGAGGTTTGTATGAGGTCATGTAGTGAACATGATCAGGGCATCATCATGTGGCACAAGGTTCATGATGTTACAAAGTGGTATTAGAGGAGTATCGTTTTTATTCTTTTACCTTAATATTATTGTAATGGTAGACTGTACAATAGGAAGTCATGGGTCTTTGTAATAAGCTCATGAATGGAGTTTCAAACCCACGTATGGGGGGCCCATGTACTCATGATCTAATAGTTGTTATTATTATTTTATGTTACAGTTGAATATTATTTCAACATGTGTCGTGAAATTATGGTGTGATGTGATTATTGTTTCAAATAAATTTTGTGTATTGATTCATGGACAATAATGAAACGAAATATGAGTAGGCATGCATAATTTTAGACACTCATGGACATTATGACATGAATCATTTTAGGAATGCATTAAAAAATGGGTTATGGAAAATTTGATAATATTGAAATGTTTACCTTTTTTGAGAGATTTAAATTAAAAATGGTTTGTCAAATTAAATGAATTTTTTTGTATAAATGATTCACAAGGGAAATAATTGGGTGTCTAAATGATAAAAATTATTTTTATTGTTTTTTTATCATTATTAAACAAATAATTAGAGTATGACGGCTATTTGTAGTGTTAGCACCTCTGTTCTGACTGTGTGTCTTGATTTTGGGAAAAAGGAATGTTTTGACCAATTATTATTATCACTTTTATTCAAATGTTATAAGGTTGTGTTTTGAGACCTGAGACATTTGTTTGTAATTATAGATAATATGAATCTTGGATTCATGTTGAGGTGACGATGTAGGGGAATTCCTTCAAATTATTTTCTAGTTAGGGAAATCGAGGCACCGATCATGCCATCTAAAAATGAAGAGTAATTGTTTTGAGAGAACATTGATTGCATCACCAAATTCCGTAAAGAGACCTGGGGGGAGATTTAAAAGCATTTCTATCTTGAAAATTGATTTCTAGTTGCATGACCTTCTGAAATTTACTAGTGATGGTGGACCTAAGGGAGACAAACTCTGGGATGAGTCTATAGAGACAATACATTTCCATTGCAGACCCTATCTGATAAGAATGTCATTTTTTCTTTTAATATGATATGGGGGTCAGCAAAGTGCTGGTGGGATATTTAGGCCTGATCTAGACAGACATACACTATGTAATTGATGGACTTCATGGAGAGGTTCTTTATGCACTATTATCCTGAGACACTGAGACAATAGAATGTTGTTGGGTTCATGAATCTAAAATTGGGTAAAATGTCATTTATGTTCTATGTGGGAATCATGAATGATATACAGTGATTTGTTGTAATGTTAGGAAGAGTGGAGGAAACTATGATATATCGTTTTCATGATGTACGTAAGTGTGAGATTATTTCCTTTGTCAATATCTTCAGGCGATATATGTTTAAAAAAGTGGTTGAAGAGGCTCTAATAGTTGAAGGGAACCTAAGTGAGGCTTCCGATGATAGACATGAAATTGTTACATTGATTTTAGGTTGTGTGACTTCTAAGAGTAGGAAGAGCTGTTTTGAAAACATTAGCCTAGGCACTGGGAAAAAGGGTATGAAGATAAGTGGTTTGGTTAGAAAAGACCTTACTAGAGTGACATGTCATTAGTGTGTTAGGCTGGGACACTTTCATTTCCACTATTCCCAACAACTCATTGTGTAGTGATATTGTGGTAAGAAATGACATCTATATAAGTTCATCATGTCACAGCAAAAGACTATTACTAAAAGAGCAGCTGGGCAGAGTATGAGAATTGGTACAGGATCATATACACTATATCCGGCTTGTAGATGTAGTCTACTAGTGCAGGTAATAGAGGTTGTATACATGGTGCTTCTGGGAAAGAGCACCCACCTATGAAGAGTGGTGTTGTGTAAGGAATTCACACAACATCACATGAAAGAGGGGATGAACTATTACATGCAGTACAAACCTCACATGTGGATTGTAATTATGGATCATCGATAGCGAGAGGCGCTATTCTAGTATCTTCTACTTTTTTGAGTGCATAATTTGCTAAAAGGGCATCTCATTCCTTCATATGTGAAAAATATTTGATGGTTTTTTTCCCAATGGTGGTGTTTTTTTGTGGGGTAATGACTATAAATACACTGATAAGAGAATGGTCTGGAGATATTTGTATATACATGGGATGGTCAACAGATTTTGGGGACTATGTTTTACTATCATATCTTTATATTCATTATATGATGGGATTCAACTTGATTATAATGATGGACTTTCAAGTTTCCAACGAATCCCATATATATTATTACCATATGAGAGTTAGCATTATAGCTCCAAATGGTTACCAAAATATTCATCATGGATATTGCGATATCGACACCGGCGGAGAATGTCTAATTACTCAGAAACATGGAATGATCAAAAACAATGATTCTAGTTTATTTCTAGAAGATGGGGGTGTTAGAAATTATTTCCAAAAACAAGTAGTGTAGATGTTTTAAAATTTATTCCACGAAGGATTCTCCAGGATACCACCTAATAGAAATGTGGAATTCGGTATTGAGATAATTATAGGGGATGAGCTGGTATATATTTCCACATATATAATTCAACCAATTGAGCTTCATGAACTTGATATTCAGTTGCAAGAGTTGGAGGACAAGGTATTTATCCACCCAAGAATGCCACCTAGACGGTTACCTATTTTGATTATAAAGAAGGATAAAGGGATTTTACATTTGTGTGTCGATTACTAGAATTTGAACAAAATGAATATGAAGAACCGATATAATCATCCACATATCGATGATCTGTTTGAAGAATTTATGCAACCTCGTGGGTTGTCAATAATTGACATGAGATTGGGTTATTATTAGTGGATAGTTTAGTCTTCTCATATACCAATGACTACATTTAATAGCAGGTAAGTCCTTTATGAGATTATCATTATTCCATTTAGTTTGACAAATCCACCTGTATTTTTCATGGATTTGATTAACAAGATCATTCTTCTATATCTAGATCAGATTGTGGTGGTATTGGTGGATGAAATCTCGGTGTTCCACAATTCGTATTAAGATCATGCTCGACATCTAGACATCATCCTACGTACATAATTAAATGATCAATTATATTCCAAGAAATCTAAGTTTCACAAAAGGATTGAACATTTACATTTATTTGGGAACTTCATAATAGTGGAATGTGTGTTAGTGGACCTATATAAGGTTATGGTAGTGGCTTCACAGGATCATCCCAACAATGTTTTTGATATTTTATTATTTGAGGTGTTTGATCGATATGAAAAAAAATAATCCAATACTTTTCCCATTTTGACGCCCCACATTCGGGATTTAAATATAAGGGGATGATATTTTACAGGAAAAAATCATTTATGAAATCTTATCAGGAGTTGAAGACATGCTTATCATAGACACAAATTTTGATTCTACATGGGTCAGTTAGGATTATAAGAATTATTGAGACAATTATAATACCAAAATTGGTAATGTGTAGATGCATGGAGAACATGTTGGGGAATATGGGTCTCAGAACCTAAGGCCACATGAGCATAATTACCATACACAATCAATCGAGTTGGTAGAAATTGTATATTCTAATAAATGTTGGTGAGACTATATTTTGGGAGAATAATTTACTGTTCATACAGATCAGAATAGCATGATTTATATAATTTAACTATTTGTTTTTAATAATCTTCAACAGAGATAGATGGAGTATATTATTTCTTCCAATATTAGACAAGAATATATTCTCATGAAGGGAAGTAGTGTAGTTTCAACCATTAGTAGGAAAACTCATAATCAGATGTTCCAAGAGTTGTGTTCATATTTGAAGTTGATGACCATGTTTTCTAAAATGCATGTGGCGGATCAGGAGAGTAAAGTGTAGATGAAACTTGTTTCATTTGCAATATGCTCTATGCTTTTGAGATGGATAATGAATGGAAATTTTGATAAAGATAAATTCATAGACATGATGGAATACTTTGAAGGGGGATACATATTTATACTTGTTGAAGGATGAGGATGTGATTATCAATGTAAAGACTCTAGTTGTGGAACCATTGAGTATACGAGAGGTGATCATGAGGGAATTTCAACCCTCCAAATGAGAGGTGCATCCATGCATAACCAGAATTTATTGAGACCTACGATGACATTTTTTATGGACCATAATGGGAAAGGAGAAGACATGGTTTGTGAAAATATGTTTCACCTATCATTAGGTGAATGTGGAGCATCAATGATATAGTGGTCTGCTATAGTTGTCTCCCATACCGTAATTGATGTCAGATAGTGTGACCATGTATTATGTGGTTGTTCTCTAGATTAATCATAGGAAGAATGATTTTATTTTTTTCATTGTGGATATACTAAAAAATGAATAACATTTTCAACCTATAATGAAAACCTTTTTTGTTAAAAATTTTATAGAACTGTATGATCGGTAGATAGTCTATCTATATAAAGTTCCATAGAATATAGTTTTAGATCATGAATCATTCTATTCTTCTCAATTATAGAAGTTATTGTTGGAGGAATTCTGAACACAAGTATTATAGAGTATGGATTTCCAACCATAGACATATGTGTAGTCAGAATGTACTATACATGTGACTGAGGATATGAAACGTACATGTGTTCTTGACTAAGGTGTATCATGGGAAAATAAAATGGATTTAGTGGAGTTCGCATATAACAATATACATTAGGAAAATATATAGATGGAACTATAGATGGTCTTTTTTTGTTGGCTATGTAGATCACTGCTATACTGAAAGCATGCGGGAGAGTCAGAGTAATTGCAACCAAGTTTCATACAGGAGACATCTGATATGGTAAAGTTGACTTAGAAACATATGGATATAAATTTGAGTAGACAGATGTAATATAAATAAAGAAGGAGATTACACCTATAGCTCATAGAGGGGGATTTGGTATCCCTTCTGGGGTATCTTAGGTTGGGTAACCATAGGATACAGAGATTGGGTAATTTAGCACCGAGGCCTGTTGGACCGTTTGAGATAGTTGAGAAAAACGATTTTGTGACGTACCGATTGTATTTTCCATAGAAACACAACATTGTAAATGACATTTTCCATGTACGAAAACAACATTTCTATCATTCATACCCCTCTCATGTGATCGATGTTGATGAGGTTGACCTTGAGATTGATCCTTCCTTTGAGAGGCGTATGATAAGTTAGTTGGATCAATGTAAAAAATGTTTGTGGGTAAAGACTATGACTGTAGTTCATGTATAAATAAAAAATAGTAGTGTTCATGAGGAAATACAATAAATGGAAGAATATATGATTGCTTGATGTACTGATATTTTTGGGTCAAAATATTAGAAAACATTGGAAGTGCTCTTTCAGGATGAGCTATTATATGGTGGGAAACTTATATGATCCTGACATTTTCTAGAGTTATCTCATTCTTGAATTTTGGTACTTCATGATATTATTTAATTATCCATGATTGGATATATGACAAGTGGTGTTCTTGGTTGGAGTTTTTAGGAAACTTTGGTATCTCGTTCTATGAATGATGGGTGAATGATTTGGGTTAATCTTGTCCCCAGACTACCTAACTATGCGAACCTAGGTAGAGAGTTTTTCACAATTGGAAGACAGTATGAAATCCCATTCAACCATTCCACGGATTGGTTTGATCCCTATAATGTGATTTGCTCATGGTTTGCTCATTATTTTTGCAATCGTTGGTCCCCTGTCTAAGAAACGGTGCACCACATTTCTTTTCACCCAAAAATTAGTTTTAAAATTCCTCTAAAACCCTGAAACAACTTTCATTCAATCATCTTTCAAGACATGATGATTTTGGGTGATCCCAGAGCATATTAAAGGCGTTCTAAGGCCATCCAAACATAATTATTTAGGATCCATATCAAAATTTAATGATCAGCTCTTCTCTCTGTGAGTGGATCTCATCTAGAATTCCATCCTCTCTCTTTTTGTGGACTTTTAGAGGGTGTTAATCTATGTTTCAATTTTTTATAAAACATATAAGTGATATATAGAACTTGTATTTTATATCTAGATATAGATTAAGAATATATTGATATCCAATTATTTGTATTAGGGTTATAGATCTAGAATTCATATCTACATTATTTCATTTCCTAAATTATAGGAACATTAATTGAGCTAATGACTATAAACAAATCAATGTAGGTGGTAAAAAAATTAATTCACATTATCATGGATTTTATGAGTTTATGAAAAAATGTTTAGTTTATATCAATACATATTAAATTATTTCTAAATTGGGTAACCATTGTTTCATAATTGATTTATTGAATAATTTATGAATTTAATTAATATTTGAGGGATTAATCAACTGAGTAAGGGGCCCAACTAATAGATAATTACTTAGGGAATTTATTATGAGATTTAGGGATTTTACTATTGATAATTCATCAAGGCATAATATTTTATATTTAAAATTGGTTAACTTAATCTATTTATTTTAGAATTAATTATGTGCATTGATATTATGATCATGATAATTAATTATAGAATTAATTATGAAGAGTTGAGATTTAGAAAAAGATAATTAATTCTGTAAAATAAATTATATAATATGAATTTTGATAATGGTTAATTAATTATTGAATTAATTAATGGGATTTAGGAATCTAATTAATTTTTGTTGAAGCTAATGGTTTGGATTTATTTATATAATTGTTGGATGAGTAAGGGAAATGATGTGGATAAATGATTATAAATTAATTATGTGTGAATGAGTGGGAAATGTTAATTCTAACATAATAGGTATACATGGTGAAATGGATATTATACATATGAGTAATGTTAATAAGATTATGGTCATTCTATTGAAGAGTAAAAAAGGTTACATTGTCATCATAGTTATGATTAATGATAATGGGAACATGATCATTCTATTGAGGTGTTTGAATGGTATCATTTTCATTATACATATGTTTTTGATATTGGTATCTTTTTAAATGAGTATTATGACTATGAAATTAAGAATGGAAACAATTGTACTCTGAGTTATGGCCTCACACAAAAATATTTCAAACTCCATCATGTGTCAAAATTCGTACTGAGATATCCTAGCCCCTCTTAATACTTCAAGTTCTAAAAAAGAATCATGTTTTATGATATGTTATTTGATAGGGAACACGTCGAGCTCAATTATGAGATGAATCTAGTTTTGAGGTACATCTATTCTTGGTAACCATTGAGTAAATACAGTTATCTAATAATAAATGATAATTTAATTATTGGTTATTTATTCATTATACATATTTTTTCATAGAACAACATAAAATATCATTTAACTGGAATTGATTTATAAATAATTGTTGTTGGACTAATATATTGTAATAACACCCAATGTTGGGTTCATGATTGGTACCCTAATAGATTATATTATTACATGACATGATAAGGGAAATTTCCATGGGATATAATGAAAATTTTTGATGGAGCTTGGATGAGGGGACCATACTTGATTCAGAACCCACTTGGGGAGTTGTAGTGTCTTTATATTTAGTTGAATTGTAAACACATAATACTTATATTGGTATTTCATGATTTCACATTCAATTGTGTTTTGTATTTCTTGTATTGTTATATTGTAACATGAGTATTTTTTTGGTTGTATAAGCTTATTTGTATTATTATATATTTATATTGTTGATTTACTCTGATAATTGGGAGTATATTCTATGCATGAATAGCATAACATACCATCATGTCTAGTCGGCCGCTTCCGGCATATAGGTAGGTGTGCTTGAGGTCACGTAGGGAATCGTCTCAGGGCACTATCGTGTGGAACCAGGGTGGATAATTTACATAATAAAATACTTATTTGAGTTTCATTGAATCATTATGTAATATATTTATAAAAATAATACTAATATTTTTACATGAATGATAATTATATGTATTTATAATATAGTAGTATAATATTTTTTCTATTAGAGTTATGTTATTTTAAATTTAATATCTAATAATTCAAAACCATAGTATACCTATTGGATATATATCCAATGGCCTAATTTGTAGTGACCATATCAAAAACAATAATATTTCATAAAACCTGATTTTTATTTTGACATATTTCATTACCATTTTTAAAATTACTCAATCAATCATTAATCCCAATCTCATATTACATGACATAATTCTTATCTCGTATTATAGGTTTTTAATAATGTCATTCCATTCATGGTGTTATTCGTTAATGTATATTTTTTGGATATTTCATATCCTCATGGTTGATAATGATGTAGAATATTTCCTTGTCATGAAAATTTTATTATTTAGTAGTTATTTTCCATGAATGATTTATAATATTTTAATGGATGTTGTATTTCTTTGGTAAATAACAATCAATGGTGTTTCACACTTATATTTTGGATCATTTCATATAATGTCACTATGAGTAATTAATATTTGATATTTAGTTTTTTCATGTCATATATGTATCGTTTTGTAATTTTTTTAATATACATGAATAATAGAGAAACATTCATTAAAATTATTGACTAAATTATAATAATAATATCTATTTCTAAAAACCAATTCCTTACAGAAAACCACCATTAAATAAATATCATCCATGCATATAAAATTATTTTTAACTAACAATTTTTTCTAAGGGTATCTATTATGTGATTATTTATTAAATTTAATGAGGCTACAATGTCATCTTTGAAGTTATAATATTCATAATACATGCATCATTTTCTTCATAACCATTTCAGTAAAATATTCCTCAGGATTTTTTTAAAAAACTATTTATGTTTTAAATGATTTGACATTCAAACATGAAAAAACATTTTATCCTAACATATTATATGTTGTGAAATTGTATTCCCAATTTTATAGTAGATACCCCACATATATGTATCACTTATCCATGGTTGTTATTACACATATTGGTTCTATAAAAATGTTGAGTCCTTACAAATGAATTATATGAGGAATTATCATTATATGATTTAGATATTATTGAGATTCATGTGTGTACCCCTCCTGGTCCTTTATAAATTATTGTCCTCCATATACTTGACATTATCCCTGTCTATATTATCCATGACTTATGTTCCCAGCATTAGAAGATAAAACAAAATCTACCCAACAATTTATTATAAAATTTATACATTTCATACAATATAAATGAATAATGTTTTATAATTTGAATAATACAGAGACCCCCAATAAATTTCTACTCTTTTTTTCTATTCTAATAAAATATAGGGACCTATAAAACACAAAAATTTTCTCACATACACTATATAACCTTTAATTCATTTTGGAATCAATAATGTTCTCTAAAATCTACCATCCTTGATGTCTCATAGAGGCTTATGAATTTTGAAACTAAAACCATTTATAATTTCACTAGTAGTGTCAACGGCAAGATTTATTATACATAAGATATTGGAATTGGGATTTTATCCTCACTATAAACTGTAGTTCAAACAGATGGTGGTTTATAATGGTGATTATGAATATGATATTTTGTTTTTCATTTATATTATAATATCATTAATAACTCGAAGTAGATGTCACTTGTAATTTTTTCAACCACCACACATTTTTTTAAAAATAAAGGGAACTATGAGATATCTAATGAATATATTTAATTATGATAACTTTTTTGAAATACTTTATATAATACTGAAATATGGTTAAATAAATATAAAATACCCATAACAATATTTATATAAAAATAAAAATTATATTTGGTAGTCAACCATTATATGACATGATTTTTAATTAAGAAAATTGATAAATCAATACAGTACATATAGAGAATAAATAAAACAATATATATTTTCTAGAACAAATATCCAATATTAAATATTCTAAAGAGTATAATTTAGTTACTGAATTCAACATCAATGATATTAATAGAAGATGTTCCACAGTTTTATTGTGGTTATGAGGGTGTTCATGCCCATAATTATAGTAAATAATTATTTTTTGACACTAAATGTGATAACCTAGATTTTTCTCGGATCATTCCATTGTCAAAATAAAGTGTTCTTGACGTTTTTGGTGGACACATTGGATTTTTTTATAGTTTTCCAAAAAAAAAGTTTTACAATGGTGGAACACCGAACAGTTACACCCAATATTGGCACTGTGACTCACCAAATAGTGAGTCACTTCCGACGACATTCCAAATTTTCAGTTTTCCCCAGTATCGCCTTGTTTTATATATTTATCATTTGTTATGTATTATTAGATGTAAATCACAGTTAGAGATTTGTTTGGGCATTTATAAAGGAATTAAAATGGATATTAATTATATCGTCAATATCATAATACTTTATGGAATTTGATATAATCTCACTGTATGTTCTTGGACACGATCGAACATTAGTGACTTCTAAATGCATTCATCCTTTGATTTAGGATCTTACATTTCCAAGCATGGATCTTCTCTCCAATGATTGATTTCTTCTCTCTGAGTGTTTCTAAAATCCTATCCTTCTAATGTTTTAGTCTATTGTGTTTTAGCCATCGAGCGAGTTTATCATAGTGTTTTTATTTGGATTCTTCCTACTACTCACGTGACACGATGTTTTTTTGAATGGATGATTTGTTGATAATATTCTTTTCCATGTAGTGATTTATATCATATCTCTTTTATTTGTGTATCATGTAGGGTGGGCATATTAATGTTATTTTTTGAAAACTATCAAATATAACATTCAAAAAAAACAAATCCTATTACGAACACTATAATGGGTTGGGATTGTATTAATGTTGGTCTCCTATATTATTTGTTATCTTTATTGATGATGTGATCTATTGTGGACATATGGACTATAAAAATCATGATTTTTGGTAGTAATTTCCTACACATCGTTGATTCTTTATAACATTTTTGTTTCTTTGTGAATTATTACTGAGGATATCAATATGATTAATCACATAATCCTGGTTAAATGAAGTGGATTACTGAGGATGAAAATAGATGTGGGATCACCCATACATATCAAAGTTAAAATTTAAATAACAGTTTTAACCAAATCAGAATACATCCTATTTGATTTGTGTGGTTGTGTCTTGTGTGTGGTTCTGTTCGACCTTGTTTCTGCAGTTTTTCTATGATGTTGTGGCTCGGAGTGTGCCTATGTATATGGGTTGGTTGATGTGGTGTCATGGAATCACAGGTTGAGAGATAAATTATTTGTGGAATGTCTGAAATTATTATTTGGTGGGACATCATCTATATAGTTTGTGGAAATCATTTATATAGGATCTGTCTTTCATGATTTCATGTTTATAGGTGTGTTAGGTGTGGTGTTGATGTGAAGCGGGGTTGTAGGGTTTGGTTGTGAGGGCATGACTTGAGAAGGATGAATTTGAATAATGACTTATGGATATGGATGAACAGGTGTCCAGGAAAGGGGGTGTATAGTTTGACTATAAGTAGATTGTTTTCTATTTTTTATGAATGTGTGTTTAAATACAAATAATTTACAATGGTCACTATACCCTTTTTTTAATATATGTAGTATCAAAATTTTCACTTTGGCCTCACGAGCAGTGTTTTTTTGTGCATTAAATGGGTCTTATTGTGGAATAATCATAAACCCGATTTAGTTAATGATTATACTCAACATCAAAGATTGGTTTCTGGTGTTGGAGTCATTAGTTTCCTGGGTAGGGATTGAGTAAATAAATTAATGTAATTGTAATGATGAATTACAATCGGTAAAGTTAAATGGGTGGCTTGATGGTTTGGTTGTGGTTTTTCTGTGGCTATGCATGTTGTGGTTGCAAGAATAATAGCTTTTTGTGGGATGGTTGAATGTTTTGAATTCCATAGGATGGGATGAGTGTTTCATACCAACATGTATAAACTTGTAGTTCCTTATGTATTATATATTCACCCCACCCATATTGAGCACTATTTTCCACCCCCCATTGTTATGGGGGATAGTGTCTATCGAAACATCCTAGGGACAGGATAGATGGATAGTTATTGTATCTTCTATACTCTAACTTTTAGGAATTTATCTCCTAGGAACCTTTTTTCCATGTTGTAAAGGATTGAGGTTTTTTTACCATATATATGGTATTGGTCGTGTGAGTGGTAATTTTTTTCCAAGGATTCCTTTGGATGATGCATAGGAACGTTTAGGAATGTGGGCGGTATGTAGGAGGGCACGAGTTTATAGGATGGATTATGGTGTTGTAGTATCCTAGATGTCTGTAGACTGGATGTGTGTTCTTGCTGAATAGGTGTGTGTTGGTAGGTTGTGAAGGTGGGTCTTGTAGAAGAGTTAGATGTGTTAGGATGTTACAGTAAACTATTTTTACATGGTGTGGGGTTCCCAAATATCGATGTGATTATATTATTAAATTTAGTAATAGTCATTATTTAGTAAGAATTCCTTTATAAAGAAGGGGTAGATAGTATACTGTGTTAGGTTCTTTTTGGAGTGTCAGGTGTTTTCTCACTAGGGAATTAATATGACTCTCCCACATGTGTGTGGGTGAATTTTGTTTTTCCAAGTGAGTATACATGTCTAATAACCCAACAAATATAAGTCTGTTTTTAGGATTCTAGAGAGATTACATTGACCTTTTTGGAATTTTCTAGATCATACATTGGGGATTGTAGTCGTGTCATTTTTTAGTTTTATTTTGGTATTTAACTTGGAGTTTTTCATATTATCTAGAATTTTTACTTTAATCATTCATGTGGTATGATTTTTTTATACTTTTTATATATGATTCGTGGAGTTTTTTGAGGATTATAAATCTTATCTCCCGGTTATAGGTTCTATAAAAAGGGTAATGCATTCAATTTTCTGTGAGCATTCTATACCCATGGTGTTGGTCACCACCCTAGGTCCTATTGTTTGTTAGACTCTATAATCATTATATCCTCTTCATTTTGAAGATGGAAGGACTCACCATCATGTTATACCTTACCTCATATTGAATAAGGCTGGTCATGATAGAATGGTGGGTGTGGGAACCTCCACGTATTCTACCCAACTTGAGCTCTATATGGTGGGGGTGGGCAGGTTAGGTGCCCGCTTCAGTAATAGTTTCCAAATAGAACAATCCAGCAGTGGGGAAAACATTCCCCTCTTTTACTTAGGGAATATGGTACATGAGGAGTCCATCCATAGTGTTCTCCTCCAAGACTATGACCATGGTGTGGTCGGGTATGCAGCTGAAAATGGAAGGCCAGTGGAGTTGGGTGTGGGAAGATACAATATGAAAATGTAGCAGTTCCCGTAGGGCCAAAGTCCATTTGAGTTACGATCTGTTTGTTTAGTACTCATGCTTGTTCATTGTTTGATTTTGGAGATTCACACTACTTGCACACAGTATGGCCCAAGCACTTTGACTATACCAAGTAATACCTAATGTTCCCTCTAGGTTTGAGAACACAAGTAAGAGGTCAGACCAACTTCTCTGATGTCTGTTGGAGATGTAGACTAGTGTTGGGATCACATCCATCTAGTAGGGATATATTCAAGTTACAGATTAAGATATATGATATAATCCTTATCATTGAGTAGTTGTATTATGTGCATGCTATTATCAACTACTTGCAGATAAGAGTTGTGTTATTATAAGTTAAAGGGCTTAATTTATCTTTCATTGGAGAGAAGAGTTGTCAGGTTTGTAGTCGGAACATGAAGCATCTTCTTTCTTTGTTAGTTGAGTTGTCTATCAGATTCATGGGCGTAGACATGGTGTGGAATCCCATGGTCACTGGGGGGTTCCTAGATGTTATTTATAAGGAGGATGTGACTCTATTGCATCGACAAACTGTTTAGTATGGGATATATAAGCAGCCTGTTGATTCTCCAATTTCGATTCCTCCTTATCTGATGGCGCTTTCTGAGCTATGGGAGTTGTGGATTCATATTTACGATTTGATGATGAAGGTATTTATCCTGCCTAGTGTTCAATTGTGGGGTGTTATGGTACTATTTGTGAAGAAGGTATATGATGTTCTAAGGCATGATATAGACTACTGAAGGTTAAATGAGTTAAAGGTCACAAATTTTTACCATCTCCTGGGGATAGATGATTATTTCAACCAACTGATGGGAGTTAGTTATTTTTTCAATATCGATCAATGATATGGATATCACTAGTTGAGGGTGATGGTGGGTGACACTCTGAAGACATATTTTAGGTACAAGTATGGAAACATTGAGTTCTTAGTTCTGTTATCTAGTGTTATGAATGTTCCATACATGTTCATGGGGATCATGAACTCTTTCCTTCATGCATTCGTTTACTCATTCTTCTTCATTTTCATTGATGACATTCTAATCTACACAATTTTAGAGGAGCAGAATATCGAGAATCTTAGGACTTACCTTAAGATCCTTCGACACCACCAGATATATAGAAATATATCTTAGTTAATGTTTTGTACATGATAGGTCCACTTCCATGGGAATATGGTGTATCAACCGAGGGTATTAGAGGACTCATCAATGGTCGAAGCATTTGTTTCAGGGGATTCACCCTAGACAGTGGCTGAAATTTGTAGTTTTTTTGTCTCATAGGATACTACCAAATTTTTGTACCAAATATTGGTTGAGTAGAAGCATTATTGATGGATCTAACAATAAAAAAGAAAGCAATTGTGTGGAGTGAGATGTGTCAGGGAGATTTTAGATATCTGAAATGGATGATGGTATGTGATCTAGTTCTTACATCTCTATAATAATTGGTGATATTTGAGTTTTCTTGTGATGCTACTCATATAGTAATTGGTTCTGTGATCTTGGAATAATATGGAGTGATCACTTATAGATATAAGAATTTACTTCCACGTGAATGTAAATATTCCACTCATGACCTGGGACTTGCATCGGTCATGTTTTCGCTGAATTTTTTAGGGAATAACCCCATTAGGGAACACATTGTGGTGTTCACAGATCACAAGTGATTGATGTATATATTTATTTCCAGTGGGTTCTGAACATGAGACAGTGAAGGTGGATGGATTATCACCATGATTAATATTTTGATACATCGTACTCTTTAAGGAATGTAAATTTCGTGACTGATTCTTTGAGAAGAATGTCACAGAAGGAGGCAGTTTAAGAATAATTGGATTCATGGAGGGTGATGGAATAGATGGGTACCTTACACGTAGCTGTGGGAATGGATAGTGGATAAAGATTCCTATTTCAGATGATATTTTATACTTTTATGATATGGCATGGTCCGGAGTCCCAATGGGGACACTCATAGTAGGAGGTTATTGTGATCATATTGACTAGAGAAATTCTTCTGAGATATGATTGTTGGATGGTTAGAATCAAATGTTTTCCATGTGAATTTATTCACCTCATTGGCACTACATGAGGATTTTCTCTATGAGATTGATATCTCACTCTTATTGGTACACCCATGAGTTTCCATGATGTATTGGGGGGTATAAGGATAAATTCAAGTGGCTCAAGATGAAGTGCACAATGGCGGAGTTTGTGGAAAATTCCTTGTGTGAAAACAAGTGAATGTGGAGAACCATGTTCCCAGTGGTCTGCTGTAGACCTTAGATTTCCCCGAGTGGAATTGAGATGACATATTGATGGATTTTTTCAAAGGATTACCTTGGGCACATAAGGAATTCAATGCAATCTGGGTAGTAGTTGATCTGTTGATGATGTTGGCACACTTCATAGTGGTAATTGAGTCGAGTGTGGTGCATGCCTTATCATAGAGGTGTGATGGTGATGTAGTGTGGGTTCATAGATTTCCAATATATGTTGTCTCAAATTTGGATATGTGATTTATGTTGAGTGTCTAGAGGGGATTGGAACAAGACTTTGGAACTTTGATAAACTCAATACTGCTTTCCACCCATATACGGATGGAAAAATAGAGAGGACCATTCAAATTTCGGAAGACATGTTTCATGCATCTGTTGTAGAAATTAGTTGTTCATGGGTGTGAATGTTTAAATTTGTAGAGTTCTAATACAATAATATACATCACTATTCCATTGGAATAGATCTAGATGAAGCATTATAAAAAAGGACATATCATTCACTAGTGTGATAGAAAGAAGATATCGAGGCAACTTTTCTTGGTCGAAAAGTGGTGCAGGGTACGACAGAGAAGATTTTTCATGTCCCTGAGATAATGAAGAAATCCTTGGACCAGAAGAAGTCGTATTCCAATAATAGAAGATATCTCATTGAATTCAAGGATGGGTACCCTGTATTATATAATTTTCCCCCTATACATGGGAAAATGAGGTTTGGAAGAGGCTTTAATATTTATCCAGGTTCCTTGGATTAATTCAGTAATTGGGAGGAGTTAGTGAGGTGACATGTCAATTGGTGTTATGAATGATGTTGGGGAGGATCCTCGACATCTTTTAGGTATAACATTTTTATATCTATCTTCATGATGACTCCTATTTTATTGTTTGGGTATATTTGGATATAAAGGATGACAAAACATTCATTGATTAGACAATAGATATATGGGATTATAGGGATAAGGTCCTATATGGGAGGACCGTTCCCTAGGTTTGTGTGTTGTCGAGCCATGATGGCCTGGTGGAGAGTACTTGGGAGAAAAAGGTGCAGATAAGTTCCAAGTACCAATAAATGTTTTGAGTTATTCTTTCGTTTTTTGATATGAGATTTAGGGATTGACCTTGCTTTTTATGATATGGAATGTTTACGTGTTCAAAATTATGTGATAAAGTCATAGAATGTGAAAGGTGAAATCTGAATTCATAATCAAGATGCATTAATGTGGATGTGATTAAACTCGTGCATGCGAGTTTGTGCCTCCTAAGAACATAGTATCTTGGCATGGAGGAATGAATTACCCAATTTGTTTATATGGTCATTTGGTGTGTGGGTAATCACATGGATGATTTGTTTATAAGATATGTGAGGAGGTTTCCATTGATGTGTTGATTTATCTTCTTCTTCTATGTAGCAAAAGAAGGATTATCATTGAGAGGTATCACACTCAGTAGTTGTTCAAAAACTTTTTTATTATGGTTTTTTTTTGTTATTATTTGGGACAAGAATAGATTGACTAGTATATGATGTGATGACTCATATTTTTATAATCCATTCATTTGGGAAAATCCTCCATTTTTTGTGTTCGTGGGGGAAATTGTGGCTTGTCAAATTTTTTTTTTCCAAAAACCATGTTTTTCCAACTATGGAACACCAAATAGTGGCACATAGTAGTGGCATAGTGTGGTGTCACATTGAACGGTGACACTGAATTGTTGCACCAAATAGTGGCGCTGAATGATGTCTCACAGAATCATGACAATGGGACTAACCCATCTGTGAATCAATTCCGCAAGTTTTCCAAATTTTCAGTTTTTCCCAGTTTATCCCAATTTATCATGTTTCTCCCCTCTTACATCTTATTTTAATTAAATAAATATTATAGAATTGTTTGGGTGTTTCTAAATGTGTTTCAATGGATATAAATTTATTATTTAATATTCAAACACTCAGGGGACTTTGAAATAATCCATTTGTGTGGTCATGGACATGATCTGTCTTTAATGACTTTTGAAACCTAACATCTATTGATATAGGATCTATCATTTAAAATCTAGGATCTTTCTTTCTGAGTGTGTTTCTTTTCCATCTTGATGATCCTAAAAGGATTCCCTTACCTTGGAGTTTCCTATTTTGTCGTAGCCGTCGATTGTGCTTTCCTTATATTTTTTCCAATGAGTCTTAATACTTATCCTGTGACCCTCTATTTTTGTTGTGATCAAGATTTTATTATCATTATCTATTCCCAGTATTTATTTCCATAAACTCACTATAATTTATTTATCATGTTGGGTGGTCATATTAATTTTATATGGTAGAAATTGATGAATCCTACTTTTAACATAGATAAATGATAATACAAACTCGATAACATTCTAGGAGTCAATTTATGTTGGTCACATATTTTATTTATTGTCATTATTGATGATTTGATCTGTTGTGGCTATACAACTTCTGAAAATCATGATTATTGGTTATCTTAACCTATGCATCGGTGATGTTTATGACTATTTTTTTTCCTTGTGAATAGTTGTTGTGAATATCAGTCTAACTAATCATGAATACTTGGTTATATGAAGTAGTTTCCCCAAGATTAAAACCATTTTTCATCACCCCTTATAATTAAAGTGAATATTTAATGACTAGTTATTACCAAATATAAATACACCTTATTTGATTACAATGGATATGTCCTATGTGTGGTTCTATTCAACCACATATCTAGGTTGTTTGTGTGGTGATGTGGCTGGGTTATCGTGTGTGTGTGTGTGTGGTTCAGGTGTCAAGAACGAAATTTTTTTGGGGGAGGGTTTCATTCCCAAAATCATGGTGGGAGGACAGATGGATGGTTATTGGATCTCCCTTTATCGATATTTTAGGAATTTATCTCCTAATACCATTCAGGATTACTGTAATGGATTGATATTTGTTGCCAAATTTTTTGTATTGATTATGTGAGAGGTCTTTTGTTTCCTAGGGGTCTTCTGGACGAATCCCAGGTGATTTCAAGCGATGGAGTGGTATGTCTGAGCCACAAGTTTCAACAAGAAGGATTGTGATGTGGTAGTGGCCTATGTGTTTGTGGGTAGGATGTGTGTGGTTGTGGCCTAAGTGTGTGACCACAGGTTCTGATAGCGGGGATTGTGGAAGTGGTAGATGCATCAGGATGTTTTAGTTAACTAGTGGGATGTGGTGCAGGGTACCGAAATATAAACATTCTTAAATTATTAATTTAATTCACTAGTGTCATTTGTTGAGTGTTCCATATTGAGGATGGTGTGTATATTATACCCTGTTAGGTGATATTGGTGTTTCTCTTGTATTACCATGGGGGTATTAGTATTCCTCTCCCACTTGTGCATGGGAGAATTTTTTTATCCTACTATGTACACATGTATGCTCCCCATATATATACGAAAAAAAATTCAGGTTTCTAGGGAGAATACGTGGACCTTACTGGAACATGATATCTCAATGTTGGAGAAGGTTATTGTGTCACTACTTAGATTTATTTTTATTTTTACCATAGAGTTTTTCTTATATTTCTAGAAGTTTTACATTAGAAATTCAGGTGGATGGATTTTGGTTTATTTTTATATATGTGTATTGAATTTGGTGTGATGTTGATATATCATATCTCCTAGTCTTGGTAACTATAAAAAGGTAAATGCTTCAATTTTTTTTGATATTTCTATACGATAGGGGCTAGTCACCACCCTGTGGCCAATTAGAGGTGGGACTCGGGGGGTTCATTATCTCTCCATCATCATGATGAAGGATGGTCTCAACATATTTCTACACCTTCCCTCATCTTGAATAAAGTTTCATGTGACACTAAATGTTTTAATTTTTATATTTTTTATATATAATACATTGGACCATTAGTAGTTATTTTGGATGCAGGATTTCCATTCCAATTTTTCTAACCATCATATTAAAATTCTTATTGATGTTTTATGTTCTATGACCTCATCTTCCCCAAGAAAATCATTGTGTTTTCGCCTTCAAAATATTTCTTTGGTTTCACACCTCAAATATAGTACATATAAGTTCATTAACATCCATTCATTAATTATCATCATTTATTGCATCATCATGAGTCAACCCATTTCCCTTCATTGATGCACACATTATTTCAATTATGGATTCCTTGTGAATAATGGATCATGATAGTTTGTTTGAATAAATCCAATAATTTTTCATTCCATCTCCCATTATAATGGGATTACAATTAAATTAATCCTCCTATTTCCCCTTATAATCATTTTTAACTCATTTCCTTTTTGTTATAACAGTCTCTAAAATCAACAAGGCTGACATCTATGAAAAATATATTATATTGTCACGGTATAATCATTACAAAATAACAAAAATGGATTCTAACATAAAAAATTTACTATAATACACCACCAAGTTATCCTATAATAACATTAGCTCATACTATATTAATATTAGTTTATCATAGTTTTCATTAATATGGATTATTTAAAATCTATTTGTTTTTTATCTCAATTTAACTATAATATAAATCATCCATAGTGTTTTGTGAAGAATATATTGTCATATAAATCATATCCCTTGTGAGTTTCTATTTTAGGGTACATTTTAACATATTTATCTTGCAGTAGGTTATGTCTTACTTATTTCCAAACATTACATATTTAGTGTTATTAACACTATTGACAACTATTTTAGAGCTACAGCCACATTCCAATAACCAGATAGGAACATAATAACTTGCAAACCCACAAAATCAATAAAATTTTAAAAATAGGCTTTTCATTATTACATAGGTTGTCCCTTAGACTTATCCCTAAGGTTTTAAATAAATTTATATCATCATAATATTCAATAATAACTATATCATCCTATTATAAAAATAATATCAACTGAATCATTATACACAATTTATTTCATAATTAATAAAATACATTTATAATGAATCTAAGTCTTGGATCTAGAGGACTATTGTTGTTGGATAATCATGCTTAAAAACAAATTCTATTATACATCAAAACATATTACCTATTTAAAACTCCACATAGTTATCATAACTCTAATATATATTATAAAATTACAAAGTTTATCATAAAGAGAATAAATAATGAATAATGTGTGCTAGAAAGTCCAATAAGGGGATGAAAATTCTAATAAAGCATAACCTAATAGCCAATAGTTATAACATGATACCAAAACAATTATTATCATATGAATATAGATATTTAATAAAACAATTGTCTCCTATGATTATAAATATGTTTGAAAAAACACAAAATATTATATCCTAAACCTAATTCAAGTGTGTCTATAAAGAAAATCATTATAACACAGAATGAGTCACATATTATATTTAGGTCACTCCATAATCCATTACATAATAGATAATGTCATATAAATAATTAACCACTATATTATAGGGTTATATAATTTCTAACACACTCATCAAATAAATGAAAATCATACATATGAACTCCCCTTTTGGAGTATAAAGGATTAATAAGTCATTAAAATGATCAAAACAATATGAAGGTAGTGGGATTCATAATTATTATACCAATTATGAAAGATTTATTAGTCATAGTGATTCCTAATAGATGAAGAAATTATGAATGATTGATGTTTATATTTCAAATTGAATCATTTTTCATTATCATTTATTTTACATTTATAGATTTCATGTGAAGGTTGGAAGAGATGAAAAATGATTCCACATGGGTGATTCATTTTGTAATAATAATGGGATGTTTTTAATGTTTGAAATACCATATCATTTCTACAAAATAATAATTAACCAAGTGGTTATCTAAAAATATGTTAATTTTTATAATATATTAATGGTTTTAAATAATATAATGGGTATGATGATTGATGTGAGACAAGAAATTTGAATGTCCCCTTAGACATTGTATACATAAAAGTATGAGTTTATAGGGGAACCGAAAACATGTATTACCCAATATGTTAAAATTATATAAAACAAAATACATAAGAAAGGGACCTATATGAAAAAAAATATGTTTTATGTTGGAATAAAATTTTATAAAATGATGAAAACGAATGATATTTAATAATAATCAAGTCATGAATGAGTTAGATATGATACCATATAGTGTTTTAAAACACCTTTAATGAAATCCCACATTATAAAAATAGTAATAAAAATTCTATTTGAAATTTAAAAATGAAATATATGATTTTCAAATGGGATAGTAGTTATATGGGTTTTCAATAAAATATGATAACAGTAATAGGATTGGAAATTATAGACAAGTAGAGGAAACCATTATTTAAGGGGATGAAAATTACTTTTAACACAATTCTATTTCCATATAAACTAGAACTCATAAATATTTAATATATGAGTCAAATTGGATTCCATGATATATAAATATAGTTTAATATATGAAATGAAATATGTAACTCATGTTGAATCATTATAACTCAAGAATGAATAATTAGTTCTGAACGACCCCTATTTTATAGGGAGGAGAAAAATAAAATACCATGGAAAGGAAGATCCTTAATTAGAAAGAATTTTCATTGATTAAAAAAATTATAATTTACGAAAATAAATGGGGAATAAATTGAAATATAAAAAATATTGGTGTATAATTTCATAAAATGCCTCAAAAATGATGATTAAGGAAAAAACACGCACCATGTGTCCTAAACAACAATCAACATGAAATTAACATCTTGAGGATTTAAAATACATTAAAAAAGTACTATGCAACCTAAACATATATATTAATATATATAATTTCTTTTTAAAATAAAATTTCATTTATTGATTACATTATTTTCTTTGAAGATTGTTAATGGGTGTTCATTGTTCAATTTCTCAAAAAAAATTATAGGGCATTTGAAAATGTAATAGTTTAGTAAAATAGATTCATAATGTAATTATTTTTCTATTATTATATCAAAAAAATTTTTATCATCATATAAATTTTATAAGAATATTATTTTTCAATGGATTGACTCATATTACATAGGTACTTTGATTTTTCCTTTTAGCGGTTAAGTTTATAATAAATATTTATTATTAATATTACATATATAATGTATAAAAATTTCAAAATCGAACATGAATGGTTTGGATTCATATTATTTATAAATATCACACGTGTTTTATACCACCGTAGTTAGTCGATATGTAAAATGAAATAGAAACATCAACATGTGTATGTGGTACTCTCAACATGCACGTGGACGACAGTCTCATTTTTCAAGAATAAAAAAAGGTATAAAAAAATCAAAATATTATAATAAAAATTGTTATTAAATTGATATCATATTATCATATAACATTAAATATAAAAAAAATTAATTAATGTGTTTCATGGAAAATATAAAAAGTAATTTTTGGATACGATTATTTATACACAAGCATGATGAACATTTCATTTTTAGTAATTTTTATCAATGAATGTACAAAATTTCTATTCAATTAGGATAAAAAGATAACAGATTGTTCATGACACTTTTTTATTATTTTATAAATTATAAAATTCATTTGGGGTCATAAAAGTGTACAATAATTAAAAAATGTAGTGAAAAATATTACCACTTTCATTGGAGGTTCGCCTTTGTTTACCACATTAAAGAACCATTGTTTGGTTTTTTTTATAAATTTTAAAGAATCAATGAAAGGGTGGTAATCCTGAGGATTGAATGTAACATACATTTGTTCATTAATATATGTAATTTGAATAGTGGAGATGTTTATTTTTATGGATCCATTTATAATTAAAGACTCATGAATTTTTTTGACATATACTACTTTAATACAATGTGGTCAAATGATTCAAATTTTATTTGAATAAAAAATAAAAAATTATATTTTTGGCAAGGGTTATGGTGTTTTAATACTTAATGGAAATATTACACACATGTTTCAAAATAAATTATTCCATTTACATTTAGATTTTATCTTTTTTCCAATTTTTATTTTCATTGACGTAAATTTTTTTATCATAAGTAATTTATTTTCCATGAACACAAATAAAAATTTAACTACATTATAATTTAAAAAGTAATATTTCAAATATAAAATAAAATTTAACAACTAATATTTCTATGTCAATTTAAAAATAAATTATATGATCATCTTGTTTAATGTGAAAAAAAATCATGTAAACGAAAAAAATATATTTTAAACAATAACTTTTTTTACTATGATAAAATTTTAAATTTAATATTTAATTTAACATTATTATGTATGTTACACTTCAAATAAGATTTATCAATAGATAGAATATTTTAAAATCCTACTTATAATATCAACATAATATTTCAAAATGATATATTAAATGTTTTAAAATATTTATTTATATATTAATGACTTATTAAACCTTGGGGTAATTATTATTTTATTAAATATATACTTGTTCGTAATATATATATATATATTAAATTTTACACCTCATTATTGGTCATTTTAGGAATAAAATCATACATTTCTAATTTTTAAATAATGAATAAAAAATGAGCTTTATTTAATTTTGTTTAAAATAATAAAATTAAAATATTTATGATTTCATTGAAAATTATAAATTATGAATAAATATACATTATTTGATAGTTTATTTTATAAAAACATTATTTTATCTTAATTTTATTTCATATAAATTTCTATCTTCATTTTAGTTATTTTATTAGTTCTTATATAAGAAAAAATGAAAAAATTTATTTTTTACTTCTTTGGAAAAGGCATATAATAACTAATAAAAAATTCATTGAAAATATAAAATATGGTTATATTTAATTGACTTTAGCAAATACTATTAATTAATTAAATATTTAAATAAATTTATTTTCACTATAAATCTTTCATGGGTGATTATGTTTTAAAGAACATCAAATTGGTAATGTAATATTTTCTCAATTTTCATTAAATGAATCATGTGCTGTGTTATGCACCTATATTCCATTACAATGTGTATATGATACCATTTGACACGTTATATTATTAATATAAATATTTTCATGTTATTTTATTCTTGACATTGTTTTATTTTCATTCATGTTGTGTATGATTATAGGTTACCAAGTGCTAAGAGCATATTGAAAGAATCTAATTGTTTATTAGTATTTTTATGATTATGATTCCATTGATCCAATATTATAATCCATATCTTATAGAATCTCATGAATTGTATTACCCTCTTTTTATTCATGTTATATAAAAATAATTGTTTCATTTTTCCACTCTTTGTTTCTTAAGATAATTAACAATATGTTTTCATTGAAAATATGACATTATTTTTACATTAGGATAGAAATCAATGTTTTTTCAGAACCGCATTTTTAATGGTGTTAAAAATATTTTACAATTATCCCATGATGTTTAAATAAAATCATTACATATATTTTACAATAAAAAACAATTTTCCAAAAGTAATCATCTTTTTAATTTCTAAACAATGATCAATTATGAAATTTTATTTCAAAAAGGAATTGTTAGTAACGTACGAACCTACCGACCAATATAAACATAATTTACTGGATGCTTCCTTTTTTGGGATTACTAAGTAATTATTTTTGTAATTTTATACAAATTATTCGAGAACTATTATTATTCTAAAATGGTTTTCAAAAAAATGAATTTCAAAATATTTATTTAAGACACAAAATATTTTAAATGATTTTCAATACATCCTTTATTTTTTGAAAAGTATGTATTTGAAGAAAATGAATTCAATAATCTTAAATATTTTTTACACTTATTCAATATATCTTAAATAAAAATGATATTGAAACATTTTATTCCTTATACTATAACTATTTTAGTGGAAAAAATATCTTCAAAATGTGGCCAAATATATTTTATATGTTTTCATGGAAAATGGGTTTTAAATTGTTTTTCAATTCCTTTTATAAATTTTCCGGAAAAGTGGTTTTCAAAATTTTTTCAGGACTCATTTATATGTTTTTATTGAAAATAGAATTCAAATGTCATATGGTTATCATTTATAATTTTAAGGGAATTTTATTATCTTATTTTATATGTATTCATGGAAAATGGGTTTCAATTTGATTACCTGGAGTATTTTTTTTAATGTATTTTTAAAGAAAATAGTTTTGAAAATGATTTAAGATTTAAATATATTTTTCAAATCGTGAAAGGTTATTTTCATCCAAAAATATTTTTAAATGATGATTAAAAATAATTTACCATCAATGTTGAAATTCAATAATGTTACTAATTACATTATGGGAAATGGTCCAAAGGTTCAATTAAAATTTTTTCGTGGAATGGATTATGATTCGATGAAATAATGTTAATGAATCCTATTTGTCTTTCTTTCATTTTATGTTTATGAAACCAGTTTCAATTCCATGGTATATATTATTTTCAAGCACACTTTTATTTATGGGTTATGATTTGACTAAATTTATATGGGACCCAAATTTATTCCTTTGGTAATTATATGAAGAAACAATGAAGATACCAATTTCATATAATGTATTTTTATATGATCAATGTTTATAATTCTATCGAAAAAATATTATATGGTAGGTGAGACTTATATCTCCCTCCAATGGTTTGGGTAACATTGGATGACAAGTGAGTATAATGTGTTTTCCTGATTAAATTTTAATAATGTTTTGTATATTCCTTTTTGTACATCCCTATATTTATTTCTAATTTTTATTACATGGTGACAATATTATGGGTGATATATATTATGTGTTCATAAAGTTAAGTGTAAAAATGGTTACATGTTCAAATTTTAAACCACGAACATGAATTAGGATCTATGAGTTACTTCATGAACAAAATTACATGATGAAAATGTTGTAAATGATCCAATTTTATTGATCACAAAATTATCCATGGACCTGTTTTCATGTCTCTATGTCTATGTGAAGGCCTGATATGAATTCCTTAACATAATGAGTTAACCGATTGATACTTATATATTTTCTCAACAAAATAAATTTATGTGTCTTAAAAAATTACATGGTTCATTCTTATGTTATGATTTTATAGATTCAATTCTCGATTATCATATGTTTCATTCCTTTTGAACTACTAATATTTATACAATGAATCAAGTTTACAATCGTTGATATGAATGAACGGTCTTATAATGACATGGTCATGTTCTAAAACACTAATACTCATGTTATTATAAAGTATTTCCATTATATTCTTTTACTATGTACTAGATCACTCCCTGTTATAAACATTCCTTTCCCAATTTTATAAAGAATGTTTTCAAAGTATAATCAAGAAGGGGGAATATCATTATGGGAAACCTTAATGAAATTTCACTAAGATGGAGGATTTTTTATCCACGTATCAAAAGGTAGTAAACTAATATGGCTTTTTGGAATATATTTTTTTAATAATTTAATTATTTTGAAAATAATGATGTAATGTCTATGTACGCTAATATTATTTTGTTATACACAAGATGTATACTCTATCATGGTTAATGGGGTTAAATATTTTCGGCTAGAGAGTAACGTAAATAGTTATTTCTTAGTTGTTATACATAACAAATAATTAATATATAACTAGAAACATATATATAATGCATAATTATCCAAATGATGATTTCTAATATTTTTTGTTATGTATTACATATTTGTTATTAATTAATTTTCATGTCACTAACTTGATTTTCCATGTTTATTTATACTCTTAATGTCATTAAAAATTCATAGTTGTGACTATTTTTATAATGAAATCATAACATTATTTATTATTTATATTGAATTACACATGATTATTCTTTCTTTTCAATTCCACATCAAATTATCATGTTTTTAGAATATCTTATTGTCATTAATTCATAAATTGGTGGGTTATTTTAAAACAAATTTTAGTCAAACATCATAATAAATTACATTTGAATTATGTTAACAATATTATTTTGAAAGGAATGTTTCTAAATGTAAAACAATATCATAATTAATGATTAATAAGGGGAATAGTTATGAAAATATTATAATTTAATTGTTATTATATTTCAAATAATGAAAATTCCTGGAAAACATTTTGTTACTCTTTATATATAAACCAGACTTCATGGGTCCTACAATAAAATGAATTGTCTGAATTCATAGCGGCATACCACAAGGTGTTTATTAACACCATACATTCCCATTTTATAAGTAATGTTGTCATTTTTAATATTATTATATTGGTTTTAATTTGATGATTCGTTTATATTAAATTATATTGGGATGTAGAAAGGATATTTATCTATAGTGGGTGAATTTGATTCATGATGTGGTAGATTAGCCGATTTCATGATATTTTTTGAAAATATTTGGGAATGATTGGTATTGGATAATTCAGCCATAATTTCACAATATGTTTTTCATCTAATGATGGAAAACATATAAATATCCAATTTTTTAAAGTGTCTTTGTAATGGAGTTATATAATTAGTTATGTGTTTTTATACTATGTTTGTTTGCATTATTTTTAGTATTTAAATTAATTTTTGTTCATGGATCTCCTAATAATAGATAAATCATTATGGATTTATGTCAGTAATAATTAGTTTGTTTTAGGTGATTTAAATTATGAAAACATTCCAAAATTGTATATTTTTCTAACCTTGTTGCATTTCGAATGCCAATGGTGAATTGGAACATTCTTTTAAACATGTTATTATGTGGTTTGGGGGATGGTTTAAGATAAACATTGATATATATACATATATATAATTTTATTAAATTGGCCTCTTTTTATTTTTTGGTAATGGTTGATTGGTAATAGGAATTTTAGAGATATTGTGTTATTTGTAGGAGAGTTTATATCCAAATATTCTTCATACAATGCCTCAATATTCCATAGATGTTTTAAAATTATTATTTAAATTATATGTTTTCAATTTATTATTTAGAATTAATTTTTATGTGATTTTATGAAAATTAATTTTTCAGGGATATATCACACGTAATTTAGTGAAATTCCTAGTTTTGGTGTGGTGTAGGATGGATTCAAAGGTCCATAATATGAAAACCCATTACATTAGTACCCGTAAATTTATGATTTATAATTTAATGATACACCTAAAGAAATCTTAAGATATTGTGATTCTATATATAATTGATTAATCCGATAAATTTTAATGACCCTCCAATTCTCATAGTCTTAAGATTACAAAGTCATTACTAGGAATTAAGCGACAAACCCAAGATGCCAAAGTCTAACAATAAATGCTGAAGGGTTTCAAATACACAAGGGGGATGATTTACCCTTTAATAAATAATCCAATAAAACTAACAAACATAACCTGACATTCACTGTATGATGCATGAAAAAATGGAAGAAAACTCAACAATTTCATGTATCTAGAAATCACATCAATGTAAAAAATAGAAGAAGAATAACCAAGTATAAAAGTACATAGAAGATAGACTACACAAGACTCTCTAAAGATCTCAATACTCCATGATCCACAAGATCCGAGCTCCAAAATCTCTGAACATCCCAAACATCACGAGGTAGTGCTAAACACATGTGAATATTTAAATTTTCCCTAGTCCCAGATGATAGCCTCTACAAATGCCCCAAAGTTCCAAAGCAGAGGTGGGTATGAAATTCGGTACGTTTCCCCCAATAAAAATCCAACTCAAGCAACTATGATTGAGGAGTTAGAAAAATTTATATAAAAAATTTTATACAAAAATATTTATCAATACCTTTTATAACAAAAAATAAAAATGTTTCCAAAACCATTCATTAAAAAAGCATAGAGGATCAATTGTATCCAATTTTCCCAGTAATATATTTTTCTAGAAAAATAACTAAATAATCATTACAACCATTTCACAACATCCCGTTATCAACACACCCAACCATTCCTCAAACTTGTGCAACTAATCATGCATGCTATGTTATGATAGTTCCATATTCATGTGCAGTTCTCGTTGATATACAAAGTTGTCACAAGGTAATTGTTTACCATGTTCCGTTGACCCTTTGGCATCGAGCACACAGTCATTTTTCAACCAAGCCCCGTGTATGAAATTCCCATGTTGTATTTAAACATTGGAACCAAGAACAAGGTAATATTTCCATCAATCCCCGTATATAAAACATGTACCCAGACCACATATTTCAAACGTTCATGCCAATACAACCCTTTCAATAAAAATACCTTTTTATTGAAAACCATTTCTGTCCGAACCATTTCAATTGCAAACCACATCAATTCCAAACAATTTCAATAATACTTCATATTAATTAAAACCCATTTTTATTGAAAATATATTTTTCATCAACCATTTAACAATTACATAAAATCCTTAATTTAAAATCATCATTTTAAATTCATGAAACTAAACCACTTTTTCACTAATATTCGTATATTTTTTTTCAAAATAATCATTAATAATCACAAATGATGATATTTTCATGCATTTCACAATCTATAAACCAATTTGAATCTTTAAAAATCAATCCTAGCAATAGGTCATGAGAGTGAATCCATTTAATTCGATGTTTTTTACGAATATTTGATAACAGATGATGAACGCCAAAGAATGTGGGTTAATTCTTCGTGAATGGCCTTAATTATCTTATACTAGCAAGATCACAACTGAAAATTGAATTATTTGACATATAAATACATATATCTCCTCGCTATAGGTTCATATATGAGAATTAATTGAGATTGATGAAGTAGATCTATGATGATCTAAGAAAATATGACAATTCCAGAAAGAGGTGTGACATACCTCAAGAATTAGACTCGAAATCACCAAGGGAAGGCTCTAGGTTGACTCCAACACATTTGGGGAGGGTTCTCCTACCATTAGGGAGAGTAATCTCAAAATAGGGGCGTTTTTATCCAAAAATAAATATAAATTGAAAAATGAGTAAGCTCCTAGAAAATAGGATCTAGATTTGACCTCTATGAAAGGTTCTAAAGCATGGTTTGGGCCAACCATGTTTGGATTGTGTAACCTTCCTTTTAGTCACAACACTCCTTATAAAACCACCAAACTCTATTATCCTTCACCTATAAAATTTTTGTGAACACAATATTTTTATGGAAACACCCGACAGTATAGAAACAACACACTTTATGGGAACAACACACTTTATGGAAACAACCCACTTTATCGAAACAACCAACATTATAGAAACACACACCTTAATTGAAACTCCATACATACTGGAAACTCCTCATTTTCTGGAAACTCCCTATTTTATGGAAACTATTTATTTTATGGAGAAACTATATTTTATGGAAACTCTCTATTTTATAGAAACTATATTTTTAAGGGAATCTCTCTATTTTATGGAAACTGTCAATTTATGTAAACTCTTTATTTTATGGAAGCCAAAACAATGACACACCAATTAAAAATTTTTGGAAATGGCTTATGTACCCAAAAACAGATGTACTACATTCTCCCCACCAATGTTATTTCCATCATTAGAAAGTCAAAAACCCTTGCTGGACAAAAAGAATTATGGCTAGTGGGCTTTATTTTCTTTCTAATATTCCCACATCTCCTCCTAAATCTGACCATGTTTCCATAAAACCCACATGAGACTGATGCTTTTCCCATGAAAGAAATTATCATGTCTATCCATGATCCCCATTGGGATATATATATGGGATGCATCTTGTTCTATCTCAACGTTATCCCATCTAATCACCTGGTTAGGATTTGGGTTAAACTTTTACATCTGGGATACATGGAACCCATTATGCACTGATGTAAACCGAGGTGGTAATGCCAACTAATATTTAACCTCTCCATCTTGTTCGAGTATCTCAAAATGTACAATGTATCTATTTGATAACTTTCGCTGATTCCAGAAGCGATGATTTCCATGCCATGGAGAGATCCTCAAGAAGACATGATCACCCACAGTGAATGACAACATTCTTCGATGGTGATATGCATAAAATTTCTATTGACTCTGAGCTGCCTCCACCATTTTCTAAAAAAATGTATCTTCTTTGTTTTTTCATGAAAAAGGCATAGCATTACTTGTGATGTTTTTTCTGTTTCCACCAAACATAGTGGAGAAAGACAAGGGAAACCATACAACGCTTCAAACAGAGCCATGTGTATCGAGTCATGATTTCAATTATTGTATGAGAACTACACTAAGGGTATATTATCCTCCCATGTACCACCAAAATCCATTACACAAGTCCACAACATGTCATCAAATGTTTTTATGGTCTGCTCGGATTTCCCTATAATATAAAGAAGATTTTCCGTGCTCATAGTCAACTGAGTCCCAAGGGATTTATTTAAGGATTTCTGGGATTGAGAAGTGAACCGCATATCTTTATCTGAGACTATTGAAACTAGTACACCATGCCTCATTACCACTTCTTGGATATAGATTTTGGGAAGATCATCCACCATATTAGTCTCACAAATAATGATGGAATGGGTCGAATTGGTTAGATGATCCACTATCACCAAAATGGCATCATGTTTCTGCACCGTTCTTGGAAGTCCTGTAACAAAATCCTTTGTTATCTGATCCCATTTCCACACTGGGATGGGAAATGATTGTAATATACTAGATACTTTCTGATGCTCTGCTTTAACCTGCTAAAAATTTAAGCACCGAAAGACGAAATTGGTCACCATTATTTTCATGTCACTCCACCAAAATTGTGCCTTCAACACCTTATACATATTCTGTTTACCTGGATGTACAACCCATCTCGAATAGTGGTAAGATTTAATGAGTTATTCTTCACATACCATAGGTACAACCATTCAATCAATGAAACAAAAAATTGAACACCCATCACGTTTTCAGCCCTCAATGGTCTCCCCATCATTTAGTTTTGAACATACAACCATAAATTATACATATGTTGTTTGTGACTCTATGGTCATTTTTTCATAATCAAGAACAAGTGTAGCTATAATGGAAACCACACCATCGCCTCGGTCTTCAAATTCCTGATGCATTTCGGCTAATACTGACTTCAACTTCCATTCATCTGATGCTTCTTTCGTCAACTGAGTATATGACATTCTACTCAATGCATCTGCCACCAAATTTCTTTTCCCCGGTGTGTACATCAATTCAATGTAATAAATTTAGAGATACTCCATCCATCACCTTTTCCACAGATTTAAATATCGCTCTGAGAAAATGTGTTTCATGCTTTTGTGATCTGTAAAAACAGTAAATTATTCACCAAATAGAGAATTTTTACTTGATTTCAAAGCATGGACGACCACAACTATCTAAAAATCATGTGTTGGTTAAGTCTTATCATGTACCCTCAACTACCTTTAACCATAAGTAACCACAAGATCTATTTGCATGAGAACACATCCCACCCTTGATCCTGATGCATCACAACACACTATATACCCTTGTGCTGATTCTGAAAAGATCTATGTAGGTGATGATATAAGTGGAAATATCAGTTCCAAGAAAGGATTCTGACATTCCTCTATCAATTGGAATGGATAATTCTCTTTTTTCTAAGCTGTCATTGGGGAATCTATTCATATGAAATCACACACAATGCATCGATAGTAACCATCTAGACAAAGAAAACATCATATCTCAAAAATATTCTTTAGTGGTTTCCAAGAGATAACGTCTTCAATCTTTTTAGGACAAGCATAAACACCTTTCTCAAAAATGAAATGGCCATGAAAATGTACTTCATGTATTGAAAAATCACACTTTGATATTTTTGAATCCAAAAGGTGACCTCTCATGATTTTTTACATCATTTCGAGGTGCACCTCACAATCAATGATTTCCTTTGAATATGAAAAAATTTAATCCACAAAAACCACATAAAAAATCCAGATATTGTTGAAATAACTGATTCACCAATTCCATGAAGATCGCAGGTGCATTTGTTAGACCAAAAGGCAGAACTATATATTTATAGTGGCCATATATACTTTTGAAAACTGTATTTGAAATATCCTCTTTCCGAACACTCAATTGGTGATATCCTGATCACAATTCAATCTTGTAGAACCACTGAGATCCTCTTAATTGATCGAATAGATCACCAATGCATAGAAGTGTATATCTTTTCATTATCATAACTTGGTTACACTTATGATAATCGAAACATAACCAAAGAGTTCAATTTTCCTTCTTCACTCATAAAACAAGTGTTACACATGGATACATACATGGTTGAATGAAACCCATTTCTTTCTAGCTCCTCTAAATGCGCTTTTAATTTTTTTATTTCTATCGGTGCATTCCTATAATATATAAGGGAAATAGGAATAGTCTACAGAAGGATATCATTTGTAAATTCCCCTTCCCATATAGGAGGTAAACTTGAGAAATTATTGGAAAATACATATTCAAATTGATCAACAATAGGTGGAAAAATATTTTGCTTGATCTCTTGAATTGATTCCAAAGTCAACAATGCCAATTAGTAAGAGATCATTCCCTGTATTGGTGACAACAAGATCTTTTTCACCCTTCTTTAAAATCATCTCTCCTCTAATGTGATACTCTATGCCATCCTCATTCATGAAACTAAATGTTCTCCTATATGAGTAGATTTGTTCGTTGAACATTTTTAGTCGATCCATACATAGGATTACGTCCTAGAGATCAATATCTGAAATTGGGAAGTCCCATTTCATCTCTGTTCTATCAATTTTTATAGAAAAATCTCAACACATGAAGACTAAACAATATCTTTCACTAATAGGAGTTTGGAGTTTTATCACAAATAATATCATCTCATGTTTTATCCATATAGAATAGGTGTCCTGATTCTTCTTTATCTTAGTGCTAGTGTTCTTAGATCATCTAGTGAAGAAAAAAATATATCCTCCACTTGGATTTTCAGTAATGACAGACATCGTAAATGGATTATCCAGTTTCTGTTCAAAATCAACATTTTGAAAAACCTGAGAGATGCTTTGGACCAACTGTTGTTTCACCTGTGGCTTAGGTTGAACCAAATTCTCAAGATCCTCTTTTGAATTATTCCTATAACGCCTATAAGATTCCATTTTATAGACCAACAACATAATCAATAAGTATCACTCACCAGAAACTGATGGCATATCATTTAAAATTCTATCACATCAACAATCCCAACATTGTTTTCCAAAAAAACCCTTTGCCCATGTTCAACCGTTTTTTATAAAACATCACCTGTTTTTGAGAATTAAAACATTTTACAATTACTATACCAATTCTCTTTTTCAAAATCATCCATTTGAAAACCAATTCCATTATTTTTAAAAAATTAACACTTATATTATTTTTCAACATGAATCATTCCTCAAACTGATGTATGCAGTCCTAGTCGTATGTAATTCCTCTACAATGCATGTCATGCCTATCTCATTGTATAAACCCATGACAATGAGATTTTAAATTTTTTGAAGTGTCTCCAAACACTTATTTACTTAACTCTCTGGTATCATGATGTTCAGAATAAATTGGTTACCTATGTCCTTTAATGCTATACATTTCATATTCTGACAATCCTAGCCCATTCTATGATTCCCACTCAAGGAATTGACAATAATTTATTTTATTTCAAAAACTAAAAACATTGATGACTACTTGTTAGGAAAGGATCGAACAAGTTGATACCATTTGTAATGATCCGCCAATTATCATTGGCTTGAAAGTACAATGAGTCATTAGTAGGACTTAATCCACATCCCCAAGATGCCAAAGGCTGGTAATAAATGTCTAAGGTTTTCAAATACATGTAGGGGACGATATACCTTTTAAGGAATAAACCAAAAAACCTACCAAACATAACCAAACACCAACTATATGATGAATGAAATAATAGATAACTACTAAATAACTGAATGTATCAAAAAATCAAATCCAAGAAAGGGAAAAATGATGAATAACCATGTAACAACGTACACAACAGATGGGATACACAAAACTCTCCAAAGACCACAAGACTCCATGATCCACAATATCCAAGATCCAAAATCTATGAACTACCAAAACATCATGAGGTAGTGATAATCATTTTTGAAACATTACCTTTTCCATTTTCCTTAAAGAAACCATCTGAAAAAGCACCAATGTGCCAATTTATGGGTGACTATAAAATTCAGTTGGTTTTCCCTCAATGACTTCCCTACTCACACTAGTAGGATAGAATAGTTAGCAACGATTATATAAAGAATTTTTTTTTTTTCTATAACAGTATATAACTAAATATAAAGAAGTTTCCCAAACTATTAATTACCAAAAGAATAAAATTTAAATTGAAACCAACATTCCTAGAAAGATATTTTTCCAGAAAAAATAATTGTACAATCTTTACAACCATTTCCTAAAATCCCTTTATCAGTATAACCAACCAGTCCTAAAACCCATGAAACCAACCATGCATGATACATCTTGACATTTTTGTACTCATGAGTAGTTTCACGTCGATCTACAATGTCATCACAAGGTAATTGTTTTCCATGTTCCATTAACCCTTTGTCATCGAACACAAGGTCATATTTCAACCAAGCCTCATATATGAAGTTCCTCGGTGCCATTAATCCTTTTCCACTAAGCAGAATGTCCTATATCAACCAAGCCCTATATATGAAACATAAACACACACCTCATGTTCCCAACGATCATGCCAAAACAACCCTTTCAATAGAAACACCTTTTTTAAAACATTACCGTCAAAACCATATCAATGATAAACAATTTCAATTGAAAAACATTTTAATAAAACTATATTTTTATTGAAACCCATTTCTTTTGAAAATATATTTTTAATCAAAAATTTAGAAATTTCAAAAAATCCATAATTTAAAATAAACATTTTAAATTCCTGAAACAAAACCCCATTGGCATAACTTTTCACCAAGATCACGCAATACCACAAAAACCATATATCATCACAAATAAAAATTTTTACCCGAATTTAACAATAAATAAACCACATTAAACCTAATCCAATTAATTTTAACATGGGGAGATGAGAGTGAAGCCACCTACCTCGATGTTTTTGATGAAACATTAACATTAGACGAAGAATGTACAAGAAAGTGGGTCAATTCTCCAAGAACGGCATCAGTTCTCTTATAGTAGCACGATCATGACTCGACATTGAGTTATTTGGCACCCAAAAACATTGATATATCCACTATTTCTTCAGATCTGAGAAACAAAGGATATCAAAAAAGTACATCTAATTAGATATAAAAAAAGATGACAAATCCAGAAAGAATGGTGACATATCTCAATATTCAGATATGAAATCACCAAGGGATCGCTCTGGGATGGCCCCAAGTCATTTTTGGAGGGTTCTCGATCCTTATAAGAAGCGTAATCCCAAAATAGGGGCATTTTAACGACATTGAGAAATATATAGTCAAAAATGTGTAAGCTCATATAAAATTGGATCTAAATTTGACCTCTGCACAATGTTTGACCACACGGTTTGCGAAATGTATTTATGGATCGTGCAACCATCCATTGGGACCCAACACTCCTTATTAACCCCAAAAACACTCCCATCATTCACCTTTACCATTTTTATGGAATAAATTTTTTTATGGAATCATCCCACTTTATGAAAACACCCCACTTTATAGAAACACACTACTTTATGGAAACTCCCCACTTTATGGAATCAACCAGCTTTATAGAAACAACCAACATCTTGGAAACACCCAACTTAAGGGAAACTCTATAATTTAGAAAATCTCTATTTTATCGAAACCCCTATTTTATGGAAACACATTATTTTATGGAAACTCGTTATTTTATGAAATACTCTCTATTTTATAGAAACTCCCTATTTTAAAGAAACACTCTATTTTATGGAAACTCTCTATTTTATAGAAACACCTTATTTTATAGAAAATATCTATTTTATGGAAACACTTTATTTTATGGAAACCCAAACAATGGCACACCAATTAAAAAATGTTAGGAAAGGGGTTATTTAACTAAAACTGGGGTACTACATACATAAAAAATAAAATGAATCATGGGTAATATGTTATTATTTAAAATCATCACAAGATTCCCATATATTTCATTTGACTTCTAATACTTCACATGATATACTTGGAATATATATAAGAAAATTAATATCTAAAAAGCATAGTATGTGAATAATATAAGAATAACATAATGAATGTAATAAATGTTCATAAATATTTCAATGAAGGTGACATAATTTAGTGAAAATCATTAACGTGGACATTGAAGCATGTTATAATATGATAACATTATGAAAACTTAACTATGAGTTAAAAATCAAATCATGAAATCATATGTGTAGTTCAATGATAATCAATAAGAAATCATTTTATATTGTTCTTAGAATATCCTCCCGTGAACAATATATGGTGTCTTATGAGATAAAAATATTACACAATTTATTAGAGTCCAGTATAATTCGACGCCCACCAACCATATCTATATCTTTTTCAATAATCAATGCCCACATATATCATATAAAATTATAATTCATTTCATCACATTCAAAACAATTAATATGATGGTTTTTTACATAAATGGAATTCCAATATAAATAAATCATAGGAAAATCTAGCTAATTATCTTTGGTGGGAATGGTATTCATTATTCAGTAAACAAATACTTTTTCATTTAAAATCATAGTATAATTTTATTAAGATATTGATTGTACATAATTGTTTATAAAATTATTTTTTGAGAGTGAACTGTGGTATCTAATTGAATTAAAATCATAAAGGAAATAAATGGGATGTGTATAAATAGATTGAAAAATATGAAACTGTTCATGAAAAGGAATAATAAAAATAATTTTTTTAAATAAATAGTACATAATATATTACCATTTCAAGTAATTCCTTGAATATTGGGATTTTTTATTAAGAGATTGATAACAAATTGCGCTAGATTTTGAGGGGGAGATGAAGAGAAAATTCATTCTTAATTTGGTTTAGGTGAAGAGGAGTGGGAAGGTGGGTGGGTATTTATATCAAATGAAATGGGAAATATTTATTAATATTTGAAATTATATTTTAATTTCTATGTGATAAAATAATCAAACCCCATAATACATATAATATTTTTCCCTCTACCAGAGTGGAGGATATTCATGTTAAAAAATGATTTATTTTAAAAACATAAAACATAATATAGATTTTAAATGAATCAATAATAGAATATAATATTAATAAAATTTCATAAAGAAATCATTATTTTAATGGGAGCATATATAATTCATATTTAATTCCTTTTATATCATTTATTATGTCACATTGGGTCCATTATTATTTCATAATTCAAACATTATATTTTAACCATATTCAATTTTAACGAATAAAATTTAATGTCGATGAATATTAAGAATAAAAATCCTTTTAAATTATGTCTAATATAAAATAAAATTTATATCATTAGTATGATATAATAAATATGAAAATTTAAACTTTTAAAAAAATCCTAATATCACTAGAAAGTAATTTTTCGACATAAATTAAAAAATATAGACCCTAAAAAGAAATCATTAAACATCAACAAAATATATTATCATATTTATGTGAACAAAGATTTTAAAAAAATATTATTATATAAAAGTAATAACACTTTCTTGGGCCAGTTTGATAATAATGGTTTTGGTCAAAATTTTGAAAATCATTATATTCTCCCATAAATGGATCATTCATATTTTTTTTATTTAATTTCATCTATTATTCCTCAATGGAAAAGTGTTTTGATACCATCTCCCACAATATCCATGAAAATTAGGTGTCATGGTGTATTATGCCACTTTTTAAGGCCATCTCTTCTTCCATATATATAAATTAAAATTTATCATAATCCATCAAATATAATAATCGTAATAATGACTATAAAATATAAATTTTATAAAAAATTAAGATTCATAATTGCTTTTAAAATTAAACTATTTATATTAACTCTAGGATAAAACAACCAAAGTTATTACTTTGTTTTAAATAACTAAAATACCTAATATGTAATATATTTATTAAAAAATTATTTTTATTACAAATAATATTATCATTAAAATTTCACCACCATTAGAAATTTCACCAATGAAATGTAATTTTACCGAACAAAATTGATTATGGTACTTCTATTTTATTTTCTTTTATAGTCTCTAGGTTATTTCCTCAAACATGTGGTTCCTATATAACAATTTCACTAAATGAGTTTTCATGGTTTGTATAACATTATCTCTTCAATATGTAATCATTAATATTTTCCTCTCATAGGAAATATTATTCTCCAAAGGTACCCCCTTTGTAAAATTTCTTGTGAGGGTTTGTATTTACTACCATAAGAGGGAAACCATGAACACTTTATGTACATGCGATCGATTTGGATGGAGTAGAAGTCAACATTCCACAAATAATATATGTTAAAGGATCTCAAAAGGTATGGGGTATCTGTGACTATTAATTATAATCTTAAAAAACATCATCTATTTCTCCCTTAGTGATATATGAAATGAAGCCATATACTTGAACTCAAAATCCACTTCTCTTGGACAATTTTCTTCAATATGTTTCTCTCAAATTTGTAAATATTTCAAATGATATTGAATGGTATGATCCTTATTGAAAATATCTTAGAATTATTAAGATACTATTATAATTAACTATCCAGTTTCATCTTAGAAGTTTGAGTTGGTCATGTCTTCCCATATTGAACTACAAAATGTTCCATTTTAACTCATGAATAGAAACTATTTTTATATGAGAACTCTAGTATGGTATAATTTTGATCCCAATATCCATATAACGTCTTGAAAATGATATCAGAATATCCTCATGAGTTTTAATGGTTAATTTAGACACACCATCTGTTTAATAATGATAAGCATAAAAAATAAAAAATAATTATCCAATGCTTGTTTCATGCTTCACTAGAACCCTGATATCAACCTTGTTTCTAAATAAGATAAAATGGGGATTTGAAATCATGTAATTATTAGCACTTATCATATTTATATCATGGATATTAGTTCAAGAGATAATTTTTAATTAAAATAAATGAAATGTTAGGTCTCCTTAATGTGATCAACTAAAACATAAATGACATTACTTCAATTCAAAGTCCTTAAGTATACTACAATAACATCCAAGATTATTTTACAATTTTAATAATATTACTTTTAATGGATTCGTTATACCATTTTTCATATATCATTTTTCCTTTACAAGTTAGAATACAATGAATCATGATATGAAATCAGAACCCACCATCTTCAATTAATCCCACTAGATATTTATATTCTAATCTTTGTAGAGCTTAGTGAATCTAAGATGAATTTATAAAAATGATCAATGTGAACCATCCAGAAATTAACACTTAGGTTTTATTTATTATGGGAATCTTATTAGAGTTCCATACCCTATAAATCCATATTTTGAAATGATTATATCTGGAATATTCACCACCATTTGCTGAATCCTATAATCACACATTCAGGCCTCCTTTCTTATCGTTGTAATTTATATATTATTATTTATTTGATCCATGTAGGTAGATTTTATTTTTTAGATTCCAATGTATATCCTTTGAGTGAAAAATAGTATATGTCACCTTTAATCCACATCAAGGATATTATGGCATGATCTTTTTGATGAGATTATTCAATTTTCCAGCCAACCAATAATGGGAATGCATTGAACAAACATAATCATTGATTGCCTATAACCACCCCTGATGGCCTATATTATTACCTTTATTTGTGAATAAAGAACTATGTCATTTATGAATAACATGTGTGTCACAATTTCCTCGATAATTATATCTCACTAAATCTCCAATGAAATTATCACTATATCCACTTAGAGAACTCATGGTGGGTATATATGATTATTTATCATTATTTTCAATGAATAATGAAATATAAATTTACCATTAATCATAAATACAATAAAAAATCAATTTTTGATGCATTGTTGAATATCAAACGTCCTTTTTCCCTGGTGGGATGTGTGAAAATATGTATAGTGATTAGATTCATCATTAAACCTTCAATTAGTTCATATATTTTATTGGTATAAAAATAATTAATTCCTTATGGTGTATCTTTTTTAGTGGGTGTGATAATCATAAGATGTTTCTAAAAAATCGATAATAATAACCGAATAATATTTGTAAACAATGTATTCTAGTCATATATGATAGTCTGGATAATCCTTTATTTCCCTTCATCTTGGAAGGATCTATATATATTTCATTATTAGTGACATCATTCCACCCAAAGTTTCTTTCCTCATAAAAGACACTAAATTAATATATTTTTCATTTAAATATTATACTTTAAAGGCATTTAGTGCTGTATCCAAATTCAATCCAGGATCCTCCTTGATTTGAGAGGTGATGATAATATCTTCTATAAATAGTAAATATAATTTTTTTTTAATGACACAATTTTTTCCCATAATTATAGCTGGTGAATTTAGTCATCCAAATTCCATCACTTTGAAATTGTATTTCCCATTCCTTTTTTGAAAATATTTTATTGGGATGTCTTCCTTATTTGCATTTACATGATAATATCCCAAATTATGATCCAAAATATATATTTATTGGGCTTTATAGAGTTATTTGTACATATCGTCAATCTGTGTAAGTGGCAAAATTTTCTTTATAGTGACCATGATGTTCTCATGATAATAAATTAATAGGTCCATTGGCATATCCTTATTTTTGACGATGAGGACCAGTGCTCCCCATAATGAATCACATGTACATATACACACCTTTATCACATTTTCATGTATTTTATTATTCTTCTCTTCTTGCTCATTCATGGCCATTCTCAATGGATTCATGGATATTATAAAATATTTTTGTATGATATCAATTTAAAATTATTCATCATTGCATGTGGAAAGACCCAAAAATTATTCTTGAAACACATCAAAAAATTCCATTACAGATTGAGTTTCATTATGTATGACATTTTCCTTTGTCACAATAATTTTTGATATATATTATTTACCATAAGGAAATAATATACATTCGTAAGATTATGATTAAAAATGATATTCATGCTCCTCCTCATAATTTTTTAGGCATGGATGGAAAATAATGATACATTGGGTTATTTACATATCTCATAATGTTATGTTGAATCAATATAATTAAATACAATAGATACCAAAAATTTCATTGAATTATGATAAATAGAGTATTAGAAATATTTCTATGGAAATACAACTTGTAAATTTTGAAAGGGGGGAATATTTTTTCATATGATGTAGTAATTTATACATTTCCTATTTTAACCTATAACTCCACTTATATATTTTGAGCTGGTTCATGAATAGTTCTCAATGAAATGTTTGATTTTAAATAATTTTAAAAACATGATTAAAAATGAATGTACATGTTTCTAGAATGACTAACTATTGTAACTACTACGATTACATTGTATTGAATCTCTAAATTTTTTTAATAAAAACAAATCACCCATTATCTATGTGACATAATTTTGTTGTTGTCAGATATTGTTAGAATCCAATATCATTATACAGTTATTCTCACAATGTCATTTTTCCATGAAGATGAAATTTTGAAATCATACATAGGGTTAACCACAGCATTCCATAATTCCATAACATTGTAGGGTTTCAAAAATCTATATTCATTGTATAGTTTAACTAACGTACAACAACAAATGATTATTTTTTTCCACTCTATGTAATTTTTTGAATTATTCTTCCATCATTTTATAAAAGGGGGATATATTTTTATGAATTTTTTAGATATATTTTCCTGATACATCATCTTTATTCAACAGTGAGATTTCTCTATTTATCACATATAATTTATCACAATTCTTACCTTCCTATATTCATCCTTATGTGAGCCTTAATATTCAATAATTTTTTAACACATTTAGGTAACATAAAAAATTTCCCCCTGGATGTCAAAATATAGACTATCAAAATATATTCATAGAATCAGCTTTGGCTAACCTAAAACACCCTAACCCCACATGTCCAAAGTTGATGAATTGTTAAATTACATTGTAATTATTAGAAGAAAGAAAATATTAAAGGATCATTCAGTTTAGATATCCTAGAAATTTAGATCACAAACATGATACCCATAATACATGGGGAAAACAAAACCAAACATTCTACACAATAACTAAATTAAATTGAATCCTTGAAAGCATAATCAAATATATCATCTTCATAAATTGGGGAGAGAAACATATTAAGAGTGAGTATAAATGCTCAGTAAAGGTATAAAAAATGGTAAAAAAAATTGAATCATTCTATATTGAAATTAACATAACTGAGCACACCTTCAATTTACAAAACTATATATGTCACAAATAATATGTCACGTAATAAACTAAAACACATACATTAATCAATTAAATGGAATTTAACAACATCCATAGATATGTTGATGAAAAATCCCATGGATAATCAATAACTGATACTATCATAGGGAAATTACTTTATTTTTGAACATCATGTATCGATAACAAAAAAACATATTACCTTCAAGACCATTCACATGATGTATTTTTGAATATATAGAAATCCATTTAATTTAGCAAAAATATTTGGTTCATAAAACCTCTCAATGTTCCAAGGATTTATAAAAAAATTGGGATCCACACATAATTTCCAATCAAAATAATTCATCATATTAAGCAATCAAAATAACAAATTTTATTTATCAAATAATTTTATTGAATGGAAATATACAAATTTACAAATAATTCCCTAAATAATCATTTAATTGTCAAAGTAACCACCATATGAAAAATCATATACAGTTTAGACAACACAAATATAAAATATTTCAGAATATGAAGATTAAATTAAATAAAATATGAAAAATGATTACAAAAAAGTTATTTTTTCATGGGATGTTAACAACCCAAAAAATGTGTGATATTATGAACATTTGAGGATATTAATCATCAAACATTCCATTGTTCCCCATACCACATTGAAACATTTCAATCATAATCACCAGATATATATATATGAAATTATGTGATTCATTTAATTTCATGAGAGTAATATGATTCTTGATATATTATATCAATATGTGCTGTAATTATGGAACACAAAAGTAATAATAAGTGAACATGACATTAATCTCATAGATTTTAAAAGTGAGAAGATACTCCCTTAACATATCCTTCCTTTTTGATGTGAGGTATTTAGGGTCATGTATTGTGGTTAATGATATGTTAATTACTTAATGAAGAACCAAATTCATGTTTATAATATCATATATTTCCAATTATAATATTTTATTATATATTTATTAACAAGCTTTCATTATTTTAAATATTTTTTTGTGTTAATTGCCTAGTTTTCTCAAGTATGGTTTGAATTGATTTTTTGTTATTATTAAATATATAACTATTAAATCATCTAAAGAATTTAAAACCATAATATAGTATCATATATATGATTGAAATATGTATTTATAATAGTCCTTATAATTTCGATATTTTAAATAATCTGTATTATTCATTTTAACGGTAGGTCGTACATACGCATGAATGATATTATTCATTTTAAATAATGTGTATTATTCATTTTAAATAATTTGTATTATTCATTTTAAATAGTCCTCATATATTCCATGTTTGGAATGAATGAATCGTAACGCTTTGAGGGGCAGCAGTCTACACTTCCTCAAACGAAATTATCGTATTTACACAACATGGATATCATAAAGCTATGGTCCAAATAAAAATTTAAAAAGTATAAGACATCATAAATAAATTTTTTATATTATATCAAAAGAGGGTCAATAAGAATGGCCACCATGACATGTAGTTGGGGAAAACTGAACAATCAACGTTTTGTGAGGCAGCATTTCACTATACATAGTGACATTAAATTTGTTAACCATTATAAGAGGATTGTGTATATTTATCTTACAACCATATAAATAAAAAATCTAGTATATTTTATGATACTGGTGTATTTATTTATTCATATATTATGAACATTATAGGGAGTGGGTAATGGAAATGAAATTGGAAAGCAATTGAGATGGTGCTACCTCTTAATCGGGTAATGTCTTTTGGTCCATAAAACAATGATCTCAAAGAAATATTTATTCCCAAACGGATACTTCTAATTTGAGGGGAGGGTCATGGAGAAAATATTTTGGAAGGTGTTGGTCAATCATAGGTTGTTTTATATGAGTTAGTAATGGGATAAGTGGTGGCCTTTTATAGGGAAGGGGTAGTGGCACTTTTGAAAATACCAAATGGTATTCAATTATGGGAGGTCTATCATACCTAAAGGGACTCTGAAATGGAAAACTACATAATTAACGGAGAATATGGGTTTATAAAAACCTCATACACACAAAATATATTTATTTTGTTAATTTGGATCCTTATAATCCAACATTCCAATATTTAATCATTTTGGTTTTAATTAAAGCATCTAATTTTCTAATCAGATTTTTTTAACCATTTAGAATAACATACAGTCATATTCACTAGAAAATATTGATCCTATAAAGACCCGTAATTTCTATGGATTTTTTACTTAAATACATGGGAATTTTACGAATCCGTGAAAATTTGTGGTGCTTGATTCCGAGACCCGGTTTTCCTGTAATCAATTTTTAAAGTTTTGTTCGGGTACGTTCAGTAAATGTACAAGCGGGATTTTATATATTTTGAAATGGTGCATGGAAGTGAAATTTGAGGGCACTGTTGAACTCGCATCATGATTATTTTATTAAGAATATTTTCATCTTGATGACAGTAGGTTGAGAATGAATGTTAGTTTTTGGAGTTTTTAAGAATAAAATTAAATTAAATAAGTGTGTAGCTTATTTTTATTTGGTGAATAAAACCTCCAAGAGGTGGTTAGGTGTGGGGGCCACCACACCATAACCTCCCATGAGAGGTTATTGTGGTTGGGCCCACCTTAGGTTTAAACACATCTAATTAGATAATGAGGTGGGGACCACCCGAGGATGAAACACTTGAACTCCCCATTTATGGAGCTACCTATTGGATCTGAATCTACGGATTACACACAAGAGGGGGGGTGAATTATGTCTTTTCAAAATTATTACAATCTCTTCAATTTAGACAAATTCTGTCCAATATGATTTAGCACGATTAAATATGCAGCGGAAAAAGTAAAAGCATGAACACACGGATGTATAGTGGTTCGGGGAACAGAAGGCCACTAGTCCACTCCACCAACGCTCAAATCCACGAGCTTGGCGATTTTCACTATCTGGTCCTTGTTTCCACAGACCTGTTCACAACTGAGTACAGGCAGTTGACACCTTTACAATTTTCAGGCAAACACAGCCTTCCTGGTTCAAACACGAACCCACACAGCTTAGAACGAGAAGCTGATCACTCAAAAATAAAAAGGGTTTCGATAAAGAAAACACTTCTCCAGTTGGTCTTCACAATTGAAACAGAATGCAATTGACAGTAGATAGATCGTCGTCTTCAGAAAATAAAGATCTGTAATCAAAACAGTTCTGAGTCGATCCAGTTGCAATAGATATTACAAGAAACTTCACAACTTCAGCAGCAGTAGATTCACAACAGATAGTCGATGTAGAACATGTGAATCTGCTATCAAGATCTTCCTTCGGTAATAAAGGTTTTACACTTCTTCTCGATCACCAGAAAAGAACGCCTTCACACAGTCTTTGTTTCTTTCTCGTTAAAAGATCAATCTATACATTTCATACACTTTCCTGTTTATATATATATCCGAAGTTTCCAAGATAGGACATATATATTCAAATCTGAGAAAATCTTCCGCATAAATAGATCCATGAAAATCTCCTTTAGATTCGCGATATAAAAAAAATGAAATAACAGAGCCGTTGTAACTCCCCTGAATATTCGGCATAAAAATCTCTGTTTAAATCAATCATTAATCCGTTGAAAATTGTCTTTGATTCAGTCAAAGTCATACTTAAGAATCGGCTAGAAATCCGCTTAATAATCCGCCTGTTTGACCAATGCAAAAGGAAATATCGTCTGTCAAAAATATCCCGACGCCAAACGTAGGGTTGATGAATTGGCTCCAAACGTAGGGTTCACAAACGTAAGGTTCAGAACGTAAGGTTCAGAACATAAGGTTCAGAACGTAAGGTTCAGAACAAAAGCTCAAACGTAAGGTTGAACATACATACTTTCTCTTCAGCATTCAAATGTAGGGTTGATCATCCATACTTTGTCTTGCTTCAACTCTCCAAAGAACGTACGCTTGATTATAAAAGTAAGGTTGATGATCCATACTTTTGAGAAACAAACTCAACACTGAAAACTAACGTACGGTTTCTCTTCCATACTTGTCCAACAACAAAAACGTAAGGTTCCTTCCAAACGTAATGTTCTTCTTCCATACTTTTCAACAACGTAAGGTTCATTAACCATACGTTTCAAAATAACGTAAGGTTCCTTAACCATACGTTTCTTTTAACATAAAAAGTAAACTTTTCATCCATACGTTACGTTCATCAACGTAGGGTATGAACAGTGATTCCAGTACGCGCTAAAACTAATCTCGCGCTACAGTGATTCCAGAACGCGCTAAAATTGATCTCGCGCTACAGTGATTCCAGAACGCGCTAAAATTGATCTCGGAATAAATGAAGTATGAAATATCGTTATATGAAATAAATAAATAAAATAAATTCCTGAAAAATACTCAACGAATTAATTAGTAAATAATTAAGGGTATTTGTGAGCATCAAAATCATCATAAAGAGACAGAGTATTATTTAAAATAATCTCCCCCTTTAAAAAACATTATTTTGAATTGTTTGAAAACAATACATTGCTCAACAATCTCCCCCTTTTTGATGATAACAAAACCCATAAAATAATAGAACTAATTTAATTGCAATCTTTATTGAAAAATTAGTTTTATAAAATTTTAGAATTTTGAAAGGATTAAAACAATATTTAACTATAATAAAATTTCTCCCCCATAAAAATAAATTTTCAGCTAAAAATAGATAAAAGATAAATGTCGTATATATCCAAATTCTCCCATATATCCAAATTTCTTCATAGGAAACAAATGAATTTAAATGTTGTGTTTATCCAAATTCTCCCCCTTTTTGTGATATCAAAAAGAATGAAAAATTACGGATTTGAACACATTCAATATTGCACTGAACTATAAGTAAATGCTATAATTAACTGTGTATGAATAAGTGAATTTGTTATACTGGCTAACTCAATCATAAATAAATAAACAACAAAACAAAAAAGAAGTAAGAAAAGAATTTTCATTCACAAGTTGTTATATATAAACGATTGTGATTTACAGAGGAATCAAGGTTCATTGATAAGACAGGGAAAAAGGTGTCTATCTCCTTTGAATCGCGGTCTTTATCTCTGTAAACTGTTCTCTGAACCTCTTCATCATCCCATCTCCTAACTTGATGATAAGATCTCTGTTCTCTTGAGTCATATGAATATCTTCAATCACATTAACTCTGAAAAACTCATGCATTCTTTCTTCTTTTTCAACAAAAAGAGCCAGTTTTTCTGATAACTGATTCAAAAGAATCCTAATCGGTTGCTCTCCAGATGTCAACTGATCCACTAAAAATCTCTGATTATCTAGAAAAACTGAAAAAGGGGCACTATTACACTGAAGATCGTGTAATCTGTCACTCATATTGCTCATTGCTGCAGTAATTGCTTGAAATCTCCGAATCAAATCAGGTGAAGAGCCTGATCCACTCACAGCACTGTTTGCAACAGACTCAAATTTATTCTCCATGTAAATCTTCAACTCAGATAAATCATCTTTCTTTACCATCTCTGATTTTAACTGATCAACAGCATGCAGCATATCAGTCTTAAACAAATCTACTTCCTGTCTTGAAACAGTACATTCTTTCAGCTTCTGAAACTTCAACTGCTCTAAGTTCAAAGAATTTCTGAGACTAACATTCTCAGATTCTAACTGAGAGATACGCTTGTACAACTCAACAACTTCTTCTTTTCTCGAATCAGGAACACCCTGTGCTCGATTCTCATGTCCAGAATTAGGTTGATGAAGCAGGGCAAGTGGTAAGGAATCTGCATCTGACTGTTCTTTGTCCTTGTCCTGACAAGGTTGATCCACTGAACTATCTTTTGAAGCCTGAAACTCTTCCACTGAAAAATCTTCCTGAAGTACCTCTGTATTAGCTTCAGAAGTATGTTCATCACGAACAGTAGTCTCTCTGACTTATACTGATTGGTCAAGAACAATATTTTCATGTAAATCTTGAGGTCGGGCCACTTCTTCACCAGGCACTGCCTCCATAAGTTGTTCTTGTTGAATTACTTTTTCAACAGCCACAGCAGCAGATTGAGGTTCTTTTTGAGTTTCTGTTTGAGCTGCTGGTTCCTCTATCGGTGCAGTCTGCTCCACAACAGCTTCTCTCACAAATGAATAAGAAAATAACGGTTCAGTGGATTTCAAGGCAGGAGAGATAATTTCTTCATCAATTGACCTCTTCCTTCTAGATTGAAGTCCTTCTTGACTTCTCTCTTCCTCAACTTCCTCCACCTCAAAACGAATTCTCATTGCCACTGTACTAACTCTTGATTCTGCTTGTCCCTCCTTGGACTTAGCCGGTTGAGCCTGAGCACTCTCCGAGTTTTCCTCAGCTCCAACAGGTAAGAGTTTTCCTTTAATTGTGCTCCAGAAGTATCCTACTTTCCTCAAAGTTCCAGCATTAAAAACATTACTGTGGTGACATTTCACCCCAGCATCTACCAATATGATCATTCCTCTTTTAAAAAAAACAAAGAAATGAACCTTCCATAAGGGAAAAAGGTCATTCTTGCTTCACTCTGACAGCAGTAACTCAGATATCTTATCATAAACCGAGGAAAATTAAACTTAATATCACACATCAGAAGATACATTATGTACATGTCCGGGTATAGGATTTTCTCCATCTCAGCCATTCTTGGTGCTAAACCAGTCTGAAAAATTTTACCAAAATTTTCTGATCGGGCTCCAAATCCTTAATAAACATCTTCTTTATCACTCTGGTTCCAAACAGAAAAGACATAATGTCTTCAGACTTATGTACAGAATCTCCAATATTCCGTAAATCGAAATGAAAAACTCCTTCATGAGGGCAGTTAAGAATTTGACTTATCTCTAAAGATGATATTGAAAAGTCCTTATCCTCTATTTGATCCAATAAACTATCCTCTATATCTCCAAGGCTAAACTGAACAGTTCTAAAGAAATGTCTCATTTCTGCCTCATATAGAAACTCAGAATTTTCACTATTAAAAGCTTGCTCAAGGCTTTGAAACGACAACGCTTGCTTCAACAGTAAATTAGTTTCAAACAGCCACTCTAAATCTATGACTTTACCTTGCAGTATTTTCCGACTAACTACCTTAGGTTTCTTTGCAGCACTGCTCTCGGCTTCATCTGGAAGCTTAGTCTTTGCCATTCCAACAACGATTTCTGAAGGTTCGTAAGTTTAGGATTTGAAGATTCAGAAAAGGGTTTTGGAGCAGATGTGCGGTTTTAGGTTTTCGAAAGGGTTTCCGAAAAAGGTGAAGCAGTTTAGAAGGTGAAACGGTTCTGACAGCCTTGATTCCCGTGTAATCACTAATCATTACTTTTATTTAAAACAAAATAAAATTACTTATAGCGGGATACAGAAATTAAGCAGAATTCGAAAACAGAATAAGATTAAAAAAAACTATTTAAAATTAAATAAACCTAACTCCCCCTTAATAAATTCAAACCTTGCCATGGGAAGTGGTTTAGTAAAAATATCTACTAATTGATTTTCTGTATTTACAAATTCTAAAAATATATCCTTTTTAAACACATGATCTCTTAAAAAGTGATGTCTTATATCAATGTGCTTAGTTCTAGAATGACTAATAGGATTTTTTGAAATATTAATTGCACTAGTATTATCACATAAAATAGGTGTATTATTGAAATTTAATCCAAAGTCCATAAGAGTGTTTTTCATCCACAACACCTGTGCACAGCAACTACCTGCAGACACATATTCTGCCTCGGCTGTTGACAGGGCAACTGAGTGTTGTTTCTTACTAGACCATGATACTAAAGACTTCCCTAAAAAGTGACATGTTCCTGAAGTACTCTTCCTATCTAATCTACTAGTTCCAAAGTCAGCATCTGAATATGAAATTAAATTAAAATCAGAGGTTTTTGGATAAAGTAGAGATTGATAAATAGTACCTTTTAAATATCTAAAAATTCTTTTAACAGCAGTTAAATGGGATTCTTTGGGATTTGATTGAAATCAAGCACAAAGACATACTAAATACATTATATCTGGTCTACTAGCAGTAAGATATAACAAACTACCAATCATGCCTCTATATAACTTGTTGTCCACTGATTTTCCAGTTTCATCCAAATCAAGTTTTATATTAGTACACATAGGAGTTGTAAATGGCTTGCTGTTTTCAAGTCCAAATTTCTTAAGTAAATCAGTAATGTATTTGCATTGATTTAAAACATTTCCAAAATCTTTTTGAAATATTTGAAGTCCCAAAATGAAATTTAATTCTACCATCATACTCATTTCAAATTCTTTTTGCATTAATTTTGAAAATTCATGACAAAGAATTTTATTGGTTGATCCAAAAATTACATCATCAACATAAATTTGAACCAAAAAAACATTATTTTTCACAGTTTTCTTAAAGAGTGTTGGATCTGCCAGTCCAACAGTAAAATCATTTTTCAAAAGAAAAGAACTTAGTCTTTCATACCAAGCTCTAGGTGCTTGTTTAAGGCCATAAAGAGCTTTAGTAAGTTTGAAAACAGAATCTGGTTTTTGAGAATTTTCAAAACCAGGAGGTTGCTCAACATAAACTTCCTCCATTAAATAACCATTTAAAAAGGCAGATTTAACATCCATCTGAAATAATTTAAAATTCATATAAGATGCATAGGCTAAAAGGATTCTAATGGCTTCTAACCTGGCTACAGGTGCAAAGGTCTCATCATAATCTATTCCTTCTTCTTGATTATATCCTTTAGCTACTAATCTTGCTTTATTTCTAGTTATTATCCCTTGATCATCCTGTTTATTCCTAAAGACCCATTTAATTCCTATTACTGGATAATCATGTGGTCTTTCAACTAACTCCCAAACCTTATTTCTCTTGAACTGGTTCAATTCATCCTGCATTGCTATTACCCAGCTCTCATCATCTAAGGCTTCTTCTATAGTCTTAGGTTCTTGTTGGGATAGGAAAGCAGAGAATTCAACTATGTTTCCAAGGTTTCTTCTAGTTTGAATACCAGTCTCTAAGTCACCTATCACAGATTCTAAATGGTGATTCTTTAAGGTTCTAGACTGTCTAGGCATTACATTCAAAGGTTCTTCAGTGTCATGTTCTTCTGAACTGGACTGAATTTCTTTTATATCATTTTCAAAATCATTCTTTAAATTCTCAAGTCTCATGTTTTCATTAGAATCAGGTTCATCTATTTGTTCTATCCTTTTCTCAAAAGGATCAGATTCATCAAATTTCACATGAACTGATTCTTCAACAATCCTTGACTTTTTATTATAGACTCTATAAGCTTTGGAGGTTGCAGAATATCCTAAGAAAATACCTTTATCAGATTTTGGATCAAATTTACCAAGATTATCTTTGGTATTCAAGATGTAAACCTTGCATCCAAAAACTTTAAAGTAATTTACCTTAGGTTTTCTGTTATTCCATAGTTCATAGGGTGTCTTTTTCAAAATAGGTCTTATTAAAATTCTATTCATTATATAACAAGCTGTATTAACAGCTTCTGCCCAGAAATATATAGGTAGGCTATATTCATTTAACATAGTTCTAGCCATTTCTTGAATAGTTTTATTTCTTCTTTCTACAATCCCATTCTGTTAAGGTGTTCTTGGAGCAGAGAAGGTGTCTTTAATACCCATGTTTGAGCAAAAGGAATTAAATTCCTGGTTCTCAAATTCTCCACCATGATCACTTCTCAATGAGATTATATTAAAACCTTTTTCATTTTGAATAGATTTACAAAATCCTTCAAATAAACTAAAAGCTTCACTTTTAAATTTCAAAATGAAAATCCAAGTAAATCTAGAATAATCATCAACTAATACATAAACATATAATTTACCAGCTAAACTTGCTACCCTTGAAGGTCCAAACAAATCCATATGGATAAGTTCTAGAGGTTTAGTTGTAGCAACTTTATTAACAGATTTGAATGATGATTTGTGTTGCTTGCCAAGCTGACATGCATCACAGAATCTGTCATTTTTAAATTTGAGACTAGGAAAATCAGAAACTAGATGTTTCTTAGATAATTTATGTAAAGCATATATATTTCCATGACCAAGTATTCTATGCCAGATCCAGGATTCACTTATATTAGCAGTTAAGCAGTTTACATGTTGTTTACACAAGGAATACAAATCCAAAGTATAAACATCATCAGTTCTGGGTGCTCTAAACTTAAACAGTTTATCTTTATAAACAGTACAACTATTGTTAGTAAAATCAACAGTGTATCCATCATCACAGAGTTGAGAGATACTTATCAGATTGTGTTTTAACCCTTGTACATAAAGTACTTTGTTGATTGAGACTGTCTTTGGATCTCCAACTGTTCCAATACCAATAATATTTCCTTTGGCATTGTCACCAAAGGTGACAAGTCCTCCTTCCTTTCGAGTAAGAGAATAGAAATTAGCTAAAGTTCCACTCATGTGTCTTGAGCAGCCACTGTCCATATACCATATTTCTTTCTTTCTTTGGTGACCTGCTACCTGCAAAGACATTCAAACAAATTGCTTTGGTACCCATATTTTTTTGGGTCCAGGAGTGTTCGCAAGTAGTGATCTGGGTATCCAGATTTCCTTTGTTTTCATAAAATTGATTGAATCATATAGATCATTGGAAATATAAGCTTTCTTAATTCCACATATTTGAGGTTGTCTTAGAAAACTGTTTTTAGCTATATGACCTTTTGTTCCACAGAAGTTACAAATAACCTGTTTAGTGCTAGGAACAAAATAATTTTTGTATAACTTAGGTTTTTCTCCTTTACTTCCAATTCCAAACCTTTCCTTTTTAATTACAGTTTTTCCAAGTATCTCATTTAAGGCGTTTTCTCCTTTTGTAAAAACTAATGCAGCCTTTTTATAAGATTCTACTTCATCCTGTAGAGGTTTTATTTTTGATTCAAAATTAATTTTATTTGAGTCAGCAGAGTTGTATTTGTCAATTAATTCCTTATGTTGTTTTAGAAAAGTATTTCTCTAATCTGAAATAGCTTTATGCAAGTTATTTATAGATTTATATTTTTTAAATAATGAGTCATACCTTTCTTCAAGCATATTGCAGTAAGCTGCAAGTTTTTTATTTGAGAAGCTTGTTTCAGAGTTTGATTCATTATTTGAGTCAGAGGAGTAGTATGAGTGTACCTCATCAGTTTCAGCCATGAAACACATATTTTCTTTTAAATTGGCTTCCTCCTTATCTGAGCTTGATTCAGAAGAATTACTTGAGTCTTCAGAAACACTCCAAGTAGCTTTCATAGCTTTCTTGTCTTTCTGCTCATAATCATCTATTTTGAAGAATTTCTTCTTCTTTGCATCTTTCAATTTTGGGCAACCCGGTCTGATATGTCCCATCTTTTTGCATTCATAACATCTCACTTCCTTGCTATCCTTCTTGAAGGATTTCTTGAAGTCTTTCTTCTTACTGTAGAACTTTCTGAATTTTCTGGCTAGCTGAGCCAGTTCATCATCCGAATTTGAAGAATCAGAGCTTTCTGATTTAGCACTTACATCTCTGTTCTTCATCTTTCTATCCTTTTGTTGAGAATTCATTTTCAAAGCAGTATTTTCCCTTTTTATGTAGACTTTATGCTCATTTACCTCATCTTGCATTTCAGCCTCGTACATCATCAATGTACCAATCAGCTCTCTCATAGTTAGATCTTTAACAGAAGTTGATTGTCTGATTACTGCAGAGATTCCATTCCATCGAGTAGGAAGTACTCTCAGTACCTTTAACGCTTGATCAGCCTGCTTGATTGGTTCTCCTAGAGCTGTTATATTATTGACAATTTCTGTCAATCTTCCATTCATCTGAGTGATGCTCTCTCCTTCAATCATTCTGAGAGTATCGAATTTTAATTTAGCAGTTGCATATCTATTCTGTCTTACATTATCTGTTCCTTCATAAGCAACAGCTATTGTTTGCCACATTTCATATGCAGTCGGGCATTGAGATACTCTGTTAAATTCATCCGGTCCTAGACCACAGATGATTGCATTCATAGCTTTTGAATTCATGTCATACTCAGCCTCTGTAGCAGCACTCCATGTATCGGGATTTTTAGGAATTTCATAGGGAGTCAGAATCTTTGAATAGACATTGTAACCAAGATTTTTCAGATAAATAATCATACGTGATTTCCAGCAGCCATAATTATCTCCATTAAAGTAAGGTGCTCTGACCATTGACATTCCCTCTCTCGTATCAGACATAATACACTATGTATAATCTTTAAATACTTCTAGCTTGACAAGACTTTAAAAATAAGAAGCTCCTCCTCTGATACCAATTGTTGGATCTGAATCTACGGATTACACACAAGAGGGGGGGTGAATTGTGTCTTTTCAAAATTATTACAATCTCTTCAATTTAGACAAATTCTGTCCACTATGCTTTAGCACGATTAAATATGCAGCGGAAAAAGTAAAAGCATGAACACGCGGATGTATAGTGGTTCGGGGAACAGAAGGCCCCTAGTCCATTCCACCAACGCTCAAATCCACATGCTTGGCGATTTTCACTATCTGGTCCTCGTTTCCACAGACCTGTTCACAACTGAGTATAGGCAGTTGACACCTTTACAAGTTTCTGGAAAACACAGCCTTCCTGGTTCAAACACGAACCCACACAGCTTAGAACGAGAAGCTGATCACTCAAAAATAAAAAGGGTTTCGATAAAGAAAACACTTCTCCAGTTGTTCTTCACAATTGCAACAGAATGCAATTGACAGTAGATAGATCGTCGTCTTCAGAAAATAAAGATCTGTAATCAAAACAGTTCTGAGTCGATCCAGTTGCAATAGATATTACAAGAAACTTCACAACTTCAGCAGCATTAGATTCACAACAGATAGTCGATGTAGAACATGTGAATCTGCTATCAAGATCTTCCTTCGGTAATAAAGGTTTTACACTTCTTCTCGATCACCAGAAAAGAACTCCTTCACACAGTCTCTGTTTCTTGCTCATTAAAAGATCAATCTATATATTTCATACACTTTCCTGTTTATATATATATCCGAAGTTTCCAAGATAGAACATATATATTCAAATATGAGAAAATCTTCCGCATAAATATATCCATGAAAATCTCCTTTAGATTCGCGATATAAAAAAAATGAAATAACAGAGCCCTTGTAACTCCCCTGAAGAATCGGCATAAAAAGCTCCGTTTAAATCAATCATTAATCCGTTGAAAATCGTCTTTGATTCAGTCAAAGTCGTACTTAAGAATCGGCTAGAAATCCGCTTAATAATCCACCTGTTTGACCAATGCAAAAGGAAATATCGTCTGTCAAAAATATCCCGACGCCAAACGTAGGGTTGATGACGTGGCTCCAAACGTAGGGTTCACAAACGTAAGGTTCAGAACGTAAGGTTCAGAATGTAAGGTTCAGAACAAAAGCTCAAACGTAAGGTTGAACATACATACTTTCTCTTCAGCATTCAAACGGAGGGTTGATCATCCATACTTTTTCTTGCTTCAACTCTCCAAAGAACGTACGGTTGATTATAAAAGTAAGGTTGATGATCCATACTTTTGAGAAACAAACTCAACACTGAAAACTAACGTACGGTTTTTCTTCCATACTTGTCCAACAACAAAAACGTAAGGTTCCTTCCAAACGAAATGTTCTTCTTCCATACTTTTCAACAACGTAAGGTTCATTAACCATACGTTTCAAAATAACGTAAGGTTCCTTAACCATACGTTTCTTTTAACATAAAAAGTAAACTTTTCATCCATACGTTACGTTCATCAACGTAGGGTATGAACAGTGATTCCAGTACGCGCTAAAACTGATCTCGCGCTACAGTGATTCCAGAACGCGCTAAAATTGATCTCGCGCTACAGTGAATCCAGAACGCGCTAAAATTGATCTCGGAATAAATGAAGTATGAAATCTCGTTATATGAAATAAATAAATAAAATAAATTCCTTCAAAATACTCAACGAAATAATTAGTAAATAATTAAGGGTATTTGTGAGCATCAAAATCATCATAAAGAGACAAAGTATTATTTAAAATAATCTCCCCCTTTAAAAAACATTATTTTGAATTGTTTGAAAACAATACATTGCTCAACACTACCACCCATTAAACCTCTTGAACTCCCTTAATTAATTTGTGCCTAAACAAAGGAATTAATTAAGTGGAGCCCCCACTTTAATTAATTTTCCATTTTATATTCATTCCAACCATTAAAATAATTGATAATCTATTATTTTTTTTGGTTGACAACATTATTTTTGTGGAACGGAGGAAGAAGGGAGCTTGGGAGAACCATCCTCTTAACGAAAACACAAAGGACACCAGCAACGCTTCTTCCTTGATCTTCTACCCTAGAAACATTTCAATGCAACAGATCGAAATTTGGAGCTCGTGAGGAATGCAGAGAACGAAAAAACACATTTTTATTTCTGCAACATCATCAATGAAAAAAAATGTGAGGTAGGGGTTGTTTTATGATTTGAGTTTGTAATTGTTCTGTTCTATGTCGTTCAATCTTGGGTAATGTTTTTTCTAATTGATAACACCTTAACGCGGAGGGCTTGAACTACACGAACATGGCCCGACCCACCCCCTTTGTTTTTCCTCATTTTTTGACGACCGCGGAGGTGAAACGCCAGCTGGAATCAGACCGACCATAGAGAAACAGGCCTCGCAAGGCTGCTGGGTCACCGGAAGAGCGCGGCGCTGTTGCGCTGCGCGGAGGAGAAGGGGACTGTAGCAAGGCGGGGTGGAAGTGGAAGGGCATGGAGTCATCACGCCGCATAGACGAAAAGAGCTGCGACCAGGTTGGGAGGAGAGGGACCCCTCTGGGTCTTGTGTGAGCTAGACTAGTGCCACCTGGCGCCGGGTAGGACTCTACCCGAACAGCTCTGCCGTTCGGGAGCCAGGGGATGTGTGGCTTCCCCATGGACGCGGCTGAGGCAGACCCCCCCGTGGGCCTCTAGGCCGTAGGCCAGGCCACCCTCTCAGGCCGAGTCTCCCATTTGGGCCGCGCCTCCCCCACGGGCCGGGTCGGTCATACTGGGTCAGACCGGACCCGAACCCGTTGTGGCCTGTTTTCACCCTTTCACCATATCTTAGGATATAAGTGTCCAATTGAAGAACCGTATATGGAGATGGAAATATTGGAGATATAAGGTTCTTTTGGAATACCCAAATTGAGTTTTAGACATAATTGGGCTACATTCAGGTTGGTTTGAACCTAAAATCCAACCGGGCCCATGGAACAGAAATGCCAATAACACACAGGACGAGCGTCTGATTGACGCGCTATCTATTGCTTTGAGACCCCTATGAAGAGGCAGACCTTTGGGATACTTTTTCATGATACATCGTGATAGTTGGTGGATCAGCCAGTAGCTTGTGTAGAAGATCCTCCGAGAGACGAGCGAGTGGAGTACAGAAACATAGTTTCTAGCTCATACCTGATGACTACTGACCTTTCAACTATGAGTGTGTCGAATAGCCCAGTGGGGAGAAACTTTGTGTGACACGGAATACCCACAGTACTCGATTGAAGGAGTACCTTAGCAGTCTATGAGGGGGAGAGCCTCTGTGTGACATGACAGACCCACAGTTGGGAGCGCCTCAGTGTGACGCAGCAGACCCACGGTACATGACAGGAGGAGTACCACAACAGTCTAGGATAGTGGTAAGCACCTCTGTGTGACGCGTCAGGCCCACAGTACTATATAGTGGAGGAGTACACTAGTAGCCAAGGTTTCGAAAGTCAGACTGGGAGTGTTACATGTTACCACCCCTAGAATAAAATCCGGGTTTTGAGCTAAATCAATGACTTTTGTGTTTTCCTCATGATTGAGATGGGTTACTAGATAACATAGTTATATGTAATGTCTTATACCTTATTAATGGTTATCCATAGATTTCATAATTTGTGGTTTATCCTTGTTGTATTTGTGTGATACCTTGAGGGTCTCGGGGTCCCTACATAGAATCATTTTACTCACCCCTGCACATGTTATGACATCACCTCATTGTGTTGGTTACAGATGACAGATAGCATTGACTGAGGCATAGAGTGGTAGGACTGGACGGTACCCAAAGGTGGACCACTCGGTGTGACGATACAAAGAGTAGACGGATGGACGTTGTGTGTTGAGGAGGTTATCTGTACCTACCCTTCAGGTAGGAACCTCGGAGGACGACCCCATAGTTGCTTAATTTTATTATGTTGTACTTTCATTCAGTTGTACTATTAATTTTCTGTTTCCATGCACATTAATGTTGGACTTGAATTTCTGGCCGCTTTTTACTTTCCATCACTCCTTCTTTTATACAGATTTTACTTAGTGTTTTCTTCTAGTCGTACTCTGATTGTGTGTGTTTAAAAATTTTAATGGAAATGCCTTACCAGCATAGATATTTATGCCTTTGATGCTAGTCGCCAGCCCCTGGCCTATGGAAGGCGAGATAGGGGTAGTCACGGCATGGGCCGCAAGGACGGGATGTGACAAATTGGTATCAGAGGAGTCAGGTGTACTGTAGAACATAAGACACTGATCATTCTTTTCTGTGAAGAAATAGCATTAAGGGTACTAAGTGTGGTTTTCAGTTCAGGGATTATAGTGTTGGTGCGGTCGTCCGACGTTTCCATACACCGGGACACTAACTACTGATTTTCGACTTAGTGCATGAAAATATTGATTGCATGCGTGCCTTTAAATGTTTTCTTAATTCAGCTCAACCAGGTCAGCTCACCAGGTATAAAATTTTGACCATTCCACAACTGTTTCTTTCAGTATGCCTCCCCGCAGAGCCCCAAGAGTCATACACTCTGATATCCCACCAGGAGATGAGATCTCGGTGCATGGACCTTTAGCAGCGAAGGCACCAGAAGTACCACATCTTATTGTTCCACTAATGCCACCAGCCCTAGAAGCTAATGATACACGCCGATTAAGCGTGTTGCATGATTTATAGTGCCAGAGGCCACCTAGGTTTTGGGGATAGACGGTCCAACATGCGGTTGAGGATTTGCTGGAGGTTGTGGTAAGAGTCTTCAGGCTAGTAGGGACACCAGCAGGGTACATAGTGATCCTTGTCGTGAGTCTCTTTTAGGCAGTAACAGGCAGATGGTGGAACCTGATTCTCCAGGTTCATGACGAGGTGGCACTACTCTGGACAAACTTCAAGATCCTATTCTGAGTAGAGTTTTTCCCAAACAAGCTTCCTATGGTAGGGATACAAGAGATACTACATCTACAACTGGGTAGCGTGATAGTAGCACATTACTCAGCGAGGTTCATGAACCTCTCACGATACTCCACAGATATGGTACGGGAACCATTCATTAGGTCCTAGTCCATCGAGAAGCGGCTCAGGCGAGAGATTAGGGCATCGATGATCTCCCTCAGCATCCTGATGTAGGTGGGGGTGTTAGAGATAGCCCACCTAGTAGAGAGTTTACAGGCTGAGCAGTCACCAGCAGCGACACCCACTACTAGTTGACATCCAACGGAGTCTTCAACAGCTAGCAGTAGATAGATGATGAAGATGTCCAAGGGGACCAATCCTGTGGGAGGGCGACTGCATGACTTATTATCAGATGTGCAGGGAACCCCGAGAAGTAAAATATATTCCCGGAGCAGACAGTGTTACTCATTCATCGGGCAAGGTCACATGGCTCGTGACTGACTAACCAACTGTTTAGATGATCAGAAGACAATTGTGGGACCTCCTAGGATGAGGTATAGGTTTGATCGAGGTGTTCCGTAGGGAGCAGGAAAACGTGGTAGAGGAGCTAGTCGTGCAACTGGCAGTTGACGCCACTATGAGGTGTTACCACTACCACCACTAGGAGGTCCACCCCGACCACATGGAGTAGATAGACAAGGGGGAGATCAACATCAGGCAGCTGAGGCTTATGATCATGGTGCTCTGGAGATTAATCAATGTACGATCTATGTCTACTTCACCATAGCATTAGTTCTTATATAAATTGGTTCCAGTCACTCTTTCATTACAACTGCCCTCATTCGGAGCTCGGATATTCCAACGGAGCCTTTTGTTTGACCCTTACATCTATAGAATCCTACAAAAGTAGAATCGACGATTACACATGGGTGTCCGAAGTGTGAGCTTAATCTAGGAGGTGAGCGCTTAAGATGTGATCTCCTCATAGGGGCGTTGAGGCCATAAGATGTCATCTTGGGTATGAACTGGTTATCTAAAGTCCATGCTCAGATCGAATTTATTAGGTGCAATGTCGGGTGTGTCCATACGGATAGGATAAGGTTCACCTTAACCAGTGATAAGGGAACCTTTGCAGCCCAGGACAAACTTGCTCGAAGGATGGTGCAGCCGATCACTCACTAGTTGTCTTGCCTTAACATATAAGTAGTTTATGTGGAGAGTCCAAATTTTCATATAGTAGTAGACCCGTACGTGGATGTTTTCCCAGACGATGTCCTAGGACTACCGTGTAATAGATAGGTGGACTTCTATATTGACATGTACCCCAGGACGACACCGATATCTACTCCAGCATATCGGATGGCTCCTGCTAAGCTTCGTGAACTTCGGGTACAACTAGAGGACTTGTGGGGAAAGAGATTCATCTGGCCCAGTGTTTCTCCCGAGGCAGCCCTGATTCTGTTTGCCAAGAAGGAGGATGAGAGCATGAGGCTCTATGTCGACTACTATCACCAAAACCAGGTGACCGTATAGAACAAGTACCCACTCTCTAGGATTGACAACATCTTTGACCAGCTGAAGAGAGCACGGTGGTTCTTGAAGATAGACCTTAGATCAGGCTATCACCATCTCAGAGATAGAGTTGAGCATGTGTAGAAGACGACCTTCAGGTGTTAATATGGTCACTAAGAGTTCTTGGTTATTCCATTTGGCATAACCTATGATCCATCATTGTTCATTTGTCTCATTAATAGTATTTTCTAGCGTTACCTCGATCGCCTAGTCATGGTCTTTATCGAAAACATTCTGATCTACTCGACTACTGAGGAGGAGCATGCCTACCATTTTAGGAAGTACTGGACACACTCTGAAATCACATGCTTTATGGTAAGCTCTTGAATTTTCAGTTTTGGATTCTAGAGGTTCAATTATTGGGTCATATTATCTTAGAGGATGGAGTTTCATTAGATCAAGCGAAGATTGAGGCGGTACTTTCGTAGGAGCCTCCTTGGAGTGTGATGGAGGTACAAAATTTTCTGTGCTTGGCTGGATACTATCGGAGATTCGTTTCGGAATTTTCTATAGGTGTAGAACCACTATCAACCTTGAAAAATATGGGGAAACCCTTTGTGTGGTCGGAGATATGCCAGTAGAGCTTTTAGGAGATGAGTCTTGGGCTGACTAATGCCCCCATCGTGAGGCTTCGAGAGGAGGGTGTAGAGTACATAGTTTACCGCGACACATCAGGGGCTGGACTTGGCTGTGTCCTGATGAAAGATCGAGTAGTGATCACATATGGTTCTCAGTAGCTGAGACAACATTAGTATAACTACGCTACCATGTCCTGGAGTTAGAAGCAGTGGTCTCGCCTTGATGATGTGGAAACACAATCTTATCGGAGAATGTTTTTCCATGTACTCTGATCACACGATTATCTGGTATATCTTCTATCATAAGGACCTGGATCTAAGATAGTGACGTTGTTTGGAGTTCCTCCAAGACAATTACTTCGAGATAGTCTATACTTCATGGAAGGGTAACGTTGTTGCAGATGCGCTCAGTATGAGGACTGGTATACAGCTAAAAGAAGATGTGAAAGAGTAGATGGATGCCTGATAAAAATCCTTTGTGGATAGAGTTGGAGTAGCCTTTCTATAGTCTCATGCTGTCACTCCCCCACAACATCCTCGAGTCTGGGAGGTGCGACATGGGGAAACTGACTTTGAGACACATCATGCTCAGATATCCATAGGGCAGGAACCTGATGAATTTTCTGAGGTGGGGAGCACGTCATCCTCTTTAGAGGATGTACCATAGTACCAATAGCAATTCAAAAGGAAGTGTTGTGGTAGTTACACACATCCCTTCTAGCGGTACATCTAGGAGTGTTGAAGATGTACCATGACATTCAACGATAGAACTGGTGTCCAGTTACAAAGAAGGCAGTTGCAGCGTTTTTCTCACGATGCCTCACTTGTCAGCAAGTGAAGGCGGAGCAACAGGTACCAGTATTCTTTGTATATCCCATAGAGGTCCCAGAGTGTAAGTGGGATGAGATATCTGTGGACTTCCTGATGGGTAATCCACATACATCCAGGAGTCATGACTCAATTTTTGTGATTGTTGACCGACTCCCCAAGTCAACCAACTTCCAACCAATCAGAGAGCATTGGATGCCTCCATATACAAGATATTGTGCATTTTCCTAGAGTACCTTCTTCTATTGTCACCGATTGTGATGCACGGTTTACTTCCTGGCTATGGAAGGGGTTGCAGGAGGCTTTCGGGACAGAACTATATCTTAGCACAATCATCCATCCTCAGACAGATGGCCAGACCGAGCAGACCATCAAAACCCTCGAGGACATGGTCCACGCATGTGTCCTCCACTTTGGTTGCAGCTGGGAGGATCACTTACCTTTGGTGTAGTTTACCTACAATAATAGATATCACTACACCATAGTGATGGTACATTTCGAAACGTTGTACGAGAGACCTTGTAGGTTACCTTTGTGCTGAATAGACCCTGGGGAGTCTGCACTGGTGGGACTAGAGATGGTGTGAGCTACCCCCGAGAAGGTGAAGGTCTTCTTGGAGTGGATGAAGACTGCACAGAGAAGGAAGAAGTCATATACTGATAGGAGACAGAGACCTCAAGAGTTTGAGGATGGCGACCAAGTCTTTCTACGGGTCTCACCTTGATGAGGTCTACAGAGATTTGCCCGAGGCAACAAGTTATCTTTGCGATTCATCGGACCTTTCTAGGTCCTCAAGAGAGTAGGTGAGGTGTCTTATCGCTTATCACTTCCACCATAGTTGCAACGGGTGCACAATGTCTTCTACGTATCTCAACTGAGGAGATACGTGCACGACCCATCCCACATCATCGACCACAGGGAGCTTGAAATCGATGATGGGGTGACATTCACAAAGGTTCTAGATGAGATTGAGGATCAAAAAGAGCGGGTCCTCCGTGGATGTTCAATATCTATGGTTCACGTACGCTGGAAACACGGGAACCTCCAAGAGATGACATGGGAGAGGGAGGCTCACATGCATTCTCAATATGCTCATGTGTTCCCTTAGTTCGAGTTGTAGCTTACGGGGATGTAAAGCCCTGATTTGGGGAGAATGTAAAGACCCGAAATTTCTATGGATTTTTTTTCTTAAATAAATGGAAATTTAACAAGTCCAAAAATATTTAAAGCACTTGATTCTGAGGAACGATGTTCCCAGAATCAATTTCTGACGTTTTTTTCGGGTACGTTCGATAAACATACGAGTGAAATTTTATAAATTTTGAACTGGTGCTCAGAATTGAAATCTGAGTGCACCGTTGAACAAGAAGCACCGATATTCTCTTAAGAAGACGTTCATCTCGATTGATGTTGGTCGAGAATGAAAGTTAGTTTTTGGTGTTTTTATGAATAAAATTAAATAAAATAAGTGTGTAGCTTATTTTTATTTTGTTGTTAAAAACTCCAAGAAGAGGTTAGGGGAGGGGTCCACCACACCATAACCTCCCATGAAAGGTTATGGTGGTGGGTCCCACCCTAGGTTAAAACACCTCTTGTCAGTTAATGAGGTGGGGACCACCCGAGGATGAAACCCTTGAACTCCCCATTTATGGAGATACCACCCATTAAACCTCTTGAACTCCCTAAATTAATTTATCCTACACCTAGGAATTAATTAAGTGGATCCCCCTTTTAATTAATTCTCCATTTGAAATTCATTCCAACCATTAAAATAATGGATTATCTATTATTTCATTTTGGTTGGCAACATTCTTTTGGTGGAACGGAGGAAGAGGGGAGCTAGGGAGAACCATCCTCCCAATGAAGAATGCAAAGAACGCTTGTGACTCTTCTCCCTCGGTCTTCTACCCTAGATACATTCCGATGCACATGCTTGTAATTGGGAGTGCATGAAGAATGCAGAGAATGACGAAACAACATTCGCTTTCTCCAACATTGTCAATGAACAACAATACTAGGTAGGGGTTGTTTTATGATTTGAGTTCAGAATTATTCTATTCTACATCATTCACTCATGCATAATTTTTTTTCCAATTGATAACACCATAACGTGGAGGGCTCAGACCACACAAACATGGCCAGACCCACCCCCTTAATTTTTCCTCATTTTTTTGACAACTACAGTGGAGCAATGGTGGCCGACATCGGACCGGATGCAGAGAAATCGGCGGTGCAAGGTCACCGAGTTGCCGGATGAGCGTGACGATGTACCGCCGCTAAGAGTAGAAGGGGGCCACGACTAGGAATGACCATGGCGGAAGGGGGAGGCATCGTCGCACCATGTGGAGGAGGAGAGATGCTGATAGGGCGGGCTGTGGAAGAGGAGCAGGGGCGGCCGACGTCGGGCCGACCGCCGATGGTGTAGAGTGGCTCATCGCTCGGCTATCCTGGAGGAGCGGGACCCTACTGGGTCCCACATGAACTAGACTGACTTCACCTTGCACCAGTTGGAACTCCACTCGAACAGATCATCCATTCAGGAGAAATGGGTGCGCCACTTCCCCCTAGACTTGTCTTAGGCAGACCCCCTGAGGGCTGCCGGGCTGTGGGCTTGGCTGCCCCCTCGGGTCGAGCCGCCCTCTGGTCGTGCCGCCCCCACAAGCCAGGTACGACTTACAGACTTGGTCACACCTGCGGACTGGGTTGGACCCATAGACCGGGTCAGACATGCAGACTGGGTCAGTCGGACTGGGTCAGACCAGACCCAAATCCCCTATGGCCTGTTTTTACATTTTCAAATATCACTTGGGATACAGGTTTCCAATTGATGAGCCATATACGATGATAGAAAGATGAGTGAGTCATTTCTGTTGGAATTCACCACATGAGGTTTGGACACAGTTGGGGTACGGTCGGGTTGGTTTGAACCGAAAATCCAACTAGGCCCCTGGAACAGAAATGCCAATAACTAACAGACTGGGTGTCCGATTCATTCATCGTCTGTTGCATTGAGACCCATATGACAAGGCAGAACATTGAGATATTTTTGTATGGGACTTCATGATAATTGGTGGATCTAAAAGTATCTTTTAGAGTGGAACCTCATAGAGACGAGCGAGCGGAGTACAGAAACATTGTAGCTGGCTGATACCTGATTATTGTTGTCCTTTGTAGTCGGATTGTTTTGACTAACCCAGTGGGGAGAGCCTCTGTATGACTCGGTAGACCAACATTGGGGAGTCCCTCTATATGATGCGGTAGACCCATGGTACATGATAGGAGAAATACCTTAGCAGGATACAAGGGGGATCACCTATATGGGATGTGGTAGGCCAATAGTGGGGAGCGCCTCTCAGTGACGCAGCAGGCCCATAGTACTCGACAGAAGGAGTACCACAATATTCCTTGATAGTGGGAAGCACATATGTGTGACATGGCCGACCCGCGGTACTCTATAGAGGAGTAGTAAACCAGCAGCTGAGGTTTCAAAAGTTAAACTTGGTGTGTTACATGTTACCAGCCCTAGAATAAAATCCTAGTTTTGAGCTGAGTTAATGACTTTTGTGTTTTCCTCATGATTGAGATGGGTTAATAAATAACTTAGGTATATGTTTGGGAATATACCTAATTAATGGTTATATGTTGATTTCATACATTGTGGTTTATCATTGTTGTAACTTTGTGAGGCCTTGAGGGTCTCGGGTCCCTACTGAGTATCATTATACTCAACCCTACAAGGGCTATGTCTGCACCTCATTGTGTTGGTTGCAGATGACATGCTACGTTGACTGAGGCAGTGAGTGGTAGGACATGATGGTACTCGAAGGTGGACCACTCGGCATGAAAGTACATAGAGCAGACGGATAGATGTGGAGTGCTGAGGAGGTCATCTGTAACTACCATTTTGGTAGGAACCCTGAAGGACGACCCAATAGCTGGTAACATTTCTTCAGTTGTACTTTCTTTAACTTGTACTATTACTTTTCTGTTACCTTTTACATTACTACTTCGCTTGTATTTTAGGACCCTTTTTTCTATCCAGCACTCCTTCCTGTTTACAGTTTTTACTTGTTGATTGCATCCCATTGTACTCCAATTGTGTGTGTTTACAAATTTAAAAGCAATGCCTTCCCAGTATAGGGATTTATTCCTTTGGTGTTAGTTTCCAGCCCCATGCATATGGAATGTGGGCTTCGGGTAGTCACGGAACATGCCCCCAGGATGGGTCATGATAGATCCAATGAAATTTAAATATTATATATAAATTATATTGTAATATTACCTATTGTTTTGGAAATTAATTTTAGAACAAGATCATGTAACATGAAAAAATGTCACTTTAAATAGAACCATCTTAGAAAAATATTTACATAATATGGTTCAATAAGATAATTATAAAAGATTAGTTATTTAATTAATAGACCATATCTAATATATTTTGATACATACATGTCACTATGAATAAATTATGATTTTACTTAATTTTAAATCATTTTATAATATTAATTTATCTAAAAAAACCATAATATCAATTTAGACATTAGTTATTAATTTAAATTTTAATATAACAATCACATTTATGAATTCAAATATAAAATTTTTCAGGTGCGTAACATGATATATGAATCTAATAATGTAAATAATGGAAATAATTAAATCAATTAAATTCACTTTTAATATTTATAATATCATTTATTTTAGTTAATTATTAACTAAATAATCATTACAATAGAATTTAATAAGTATAATAAATTACTAAAACATCACTAATTTTTTTGATAAATTATTGTGAAAAAAATAAAATATTTATCTTACAAAAGAGTATTTAGAAACGAAAATCTGTTGTCTTTTATATAGCCAAAAATTTTATAAATTTTAGGTTGGAAAATTTTCATTTTTTGTCTTTTATTTACATAAACATTTATATTGAAAAATTTCATTTAATAATATACCAATATCTTTATATTTATATCATAGTGGGGAAATGGTCAATGTATTTGTAGGGAATAGATTTCGGAACAGTTTCCATGTTATTCTAGTTTTTTATATTAATTTTTAGTCCCTTTTTTAGGTTTAAACATACCTTAATCATTGTAATTAATTTTAATAACTTACAGTAATCATATTTGGTAAAAAAACATTATGTTGATCTTATTAGACCAAAAATATAATATAAATTACATCCATGTATTTTGGATTTTAATAATTATGGACATAGAAGTGGGAAAATTAAAATTAACTCTATTCCCACATACAGGGTGAAATAAAGGGTTTTTATAATAGGAAAACGTTCAAAAGATTGTTCTGTTATAATATTAAATTTGAATATAAAATTAATTATAATGACCTTAATTATTTAAATTAATGTATAATTGATATAATTTAACTATAAAGATATATTAAATATAATTTCTCATTAATAATTATTGAATCAAAAGGCTATTTTTAACAAAGATGTAGTAATATTCACTATTCATCAAAAATTGATTTTTTTTTGAAAATTCCCAAAAATGTTACATAATATAATTTATAAATTATTATTTAAAAAAGAATTTTTTTAAAAAAACTTCCTAAATGTATAAAAGTTTAGTTTTAATATATGTTATCCATTAAAAGGCTATAAACATTGGTCTTTTGTGTGACAAAAGTTATTTCAGTTTCATATGCAGCAAATGTTTAACATTGTGTATAAATCCTAAAAAAATAATATATATATTCTTAAAAAAATATTCTAACATCTTGTGGTGTCACATTCTCCAGACCATTATTAAATTGCATCCTCACAACTTCATCATTAACTGATTAATATGTTGTTTAAAAATATACTATTTTTAAATGTCTCACAACATAAAATTTTCCAATATCACATTTTATTATTAAGGGAGAAATGAATTTACAAATGTCAAAAATCAGGGTTCCATAGTAGGATAACAAAGCTGGGGAATTGAAATATGCATAAAGAAAAAAATCAAACCATCAGGTTCTGATAGAGATTTCTCTAGAACATGGTTAGGAGAATGTTGAAAATATAAAATCCATTAATCTGTGATGATCTATGAGGATATTTGAGTCATCATAAATGATGTTACTAAGACAAATTTTTTGGTTTCAAGATCATTTTTTTCTACAGTTATGTAATTCTTTTGCTCCATAAAAATTTAATTAAAAATATGATTCAATAATCATAATATTTTATGTTGATTTAGTCTTGAACCATTTCTACCTTGTCTCCTACAACATATTGTTATGTAATACATTGAAATGTAAAATCTCATCCAATGATCAACACAAACAATTTTTTAAATGATTTACTTTTCCAATTGATTATGATAAAATCACTTTTTAATGAACTCCAATAAATATCCAAAATGAACTAATCACCAGTATTTAATGAATATGTAGTTGCTAAGAATTTTCACAATCCAAATATATGATTAAATTCATCTCATATCCCCTTGATATATGGTAATACGTCAAATTACAATAAATCATGAAATCCACTTTATTCATTATGTAGGAATCTTTTTATTGTATATGTCCCCTAAAACCTAATTAATTTTATTCTCTTCCAACAAATGAGTAGACCACTTGCCGATATGTCGTTAATTAGTTTAAATGTACTCTGTACATATTGAAAGCAATCATCTACCATCATTATCTAAACATCAAGAATATATTAAAGTTTTTATTTCAGTCAATCATGTTTTTTCCAAAAATTGTTACTTTTTACTGAAGAACATTTCCTCATACCATTTTTCATATGATGTCAAATCCTAAAAAAAATTATTGTTGTAAAATAATCATATATTCCATAATTCTGATAATCTGTACATTTATGATAAAATAATAAAATGACATAATTATTGGACAAGCATATAAATCATTCCCAATCATCTGCGTCATTATCATAAGTTCATCACTATCAATCACATCATCTAGTGTATATTCCATTGACACTTGGGACAGTGATCCACATAGTGTATCATCACCATGTTATTAAATCATTAAATATTGGATCACATTCTCTTACCATTGCAATCTCAAACTTGGTGTCCTTTTTCTCCACAGTTATAAAAATATATCATTCCCATCACACATTTACTAGAGTTATTCATTACACAATTATCACATGTTGTGAAATCCTTCTTTCCCTTCTTCCCACTATCCATATTTTTCTCCTCCATCCTCTTTTTTCCCATCAAGTTCATATGAATCAAATAATTCTTTTCATATCTTGTCAACACATGATACTATTTCTTCATATTATGAGAGTTATTTGGAGACTATATCCCTTCAAAATTATGTATGAATAACATGATAGATATGATCTATATTATCCATTACATCACATTCACAGGTGGAGTTTTCATTCGATCTACTAGGTGTCATTTATAAATAATGGAATATTATAGATTATATTATAAGTTCATTACATATAAATCCTTCATAAGGGTAGGTACATGAAATGTGAATCATTTTAATAATATCCCCATGGGTTTTAAAACTAGGTGTGTATTAAGGCTCATTTTCATGTACCAGGATACCTCGAGTGAGGCTTATAACTCCTTGTCAAAGGAGTTACTCTTATGTACTTTTGTTCCAAAATAACATCCACTTGTAGTATCTAGATCATGATGTATTTATAGTTATTACCACTTAATATCTACTCTACCAAAATTCAAGGATTTTCTTCAATATTTAACCTCTATGTCTATATTTGTGTTGTTCTCCCTAATTGATTTTTTATTGATCTAGTTTCAATGGTTGTTTCTAAACAACCCTTTATACCAATGGTAATGCCCTGACCCAAGAAGCCTATAGCATGTGAATTATTACATTACATTATCATTATTAAGATGAATTAAATATTCAAGTACTATTCCATTTAGTAGTCTTGGATGTGCATATTATAAATATGATTCCCATAATAAATTGGGAAAATAATAAAACATGGTACATAATAATTAATATAAACCGCATCCTTGAATGCTTAATCAAATTTCCCTTCATCTAAAACAAGAGAGAGAAACATAACATGGGTGAGCTCAAATGCTCATTAAGGGTAATTACTATGAATGAAAAAAAGAATCAATATATATAGAATGGAAAATAAATAATCTCACTTTCCATTCACAAAACTATATAAGTAACAAATAATATGTAATGTATAAAAATGAAACATATTCCATTAATTAATTTTTTGATATTGAACTAAATCTATATATTTTTCGATGAAAAATATCATTCATAAAAAATAATTGATACTAAATAAGGGAACATAATTTTCTATCGAATGTCAAGTCTCAAGAAAATGAAAACCTATTACCATAACGACCTATCAAATGACAATTTAAAATACTTATAGAAACCTATTTAATTTTTCCAACTTTTTTGTGTCATGAGAACATATTAATGAATTGATGAGCTGTATAAAATTTGAGATCCACATTTCATTTATAGTGCAATTAATTCCCTATATTAAATAATATTAATATCTAATATACCTTACTAAATAATAATATTTATTTATACAATAATATTTAACAATAATTCCTCAAATAATCATATTAATTTCGAAGTAACAATTCTATGAAAAAAGGTATATTCTTTATGAAATAATAAATTCCAATGTATGATAATATGTATACTCAATGCAATTTATAACTAAAATTGATTAAAATAAGGTGATTGTTTCACTAGATGTTAACGACCACATAATGATGTGTGGTTAAGAACATTTAATGATAATAATCTTTAAACATTCCAAAGTGTCACATACCACATTGAAATATATAAATCATATTCAAAAGAAAGGTATGAGATTAAATGAGTCTTATAATATGAGGATTCATGATATAATATTTCAAAATGGGAATTTGGTATGGCACACTGAATACGTAAGTAGTGAATATAGGACATTAATCTCAAATAGGTAAAAAGTGAGATGAAAATTATTTACATTATCCTTTCTTGTTTTGTGTGGTATTTGGCCTCCGATATAGAGGTTCCTGATATATTACTCAATAATATGTGTGAAAAAATAATGATTATATTATTATATATTAACTTAGTACAATATTTTCTTACATTTTTGTAATACACATTCATTATTTTAACTTTTTTTGGGTGTTAAGTGACTTGTTTAATAAAGTACGCTTTGACTATTTATTTTTTTGTTCTTGTTAAATATATCATGGTTTCTTCATATCTAGAATATGAACCATGACTGTATTATAATATATAGTTTTCAAATATATTTTTTAAATATTACATATCATTAGTATATTATAAATGAATATCACTATTCTTGGAGAAGGTAGGATGTATGTATGCGATAATGCTACATTATTTTCTTTTTTGAATTAATAAAATTAAAAATAAATTATACATATAAGTATATTATAGTTGTAGTTTCAAATATATGATATAAATTATATATATATATATTAATAACATCATTTATATGTTCCATTATGTAATGAATGAAGCATATAGCTTTTATGGGACGGTAGTCCACACTTCTTCAAATGAAATTATCATCATCTCATAACATGGATAACATAATGGTATGTTCCAAATAAAAATTATCAAATAATAATACCTAAAAAATAACACACACACACATATATATATATATATATATTTTATATAAATATATAGTCACTCATAATTTCCCTAATGAGAGGTGGTTGGGAAAATTGAACAATCATATTTTCGTGAGGTAGTATTTTGCTCTAATATAAACAGTATGTTTATTACCATTTAGATGACGGTGTGTATAAGTATAGTTTATAAATTTATCATAAATAATTTAGTATATTTAGGATACTAATTTTATTATTTAATAAAATAATTATAACATTATATGGTGTAGATAATGGAAATGAAATTAGAAACCATGAGGGAAGGCGTTACTTCTAAATTGTTTAACTTCTATCGGTTTATACCAATATGCTCTCTTGGAATGATTTCTATTCAATGGGGTTATTATAGATAGATTTTAGGGTTGTTGCGAGACTTTTCGGGGTACTAATGATCAATATTATGTTTTTATAGAGTTTTTTGGAATTTGGAGAGGTGGTGGTCTTTTATAGAGCAGGGGGAGTGGCATTTTATTAAATACAAAATGGAATTCAATAATGGGTGGTCTTTTTTTACCTAAAGATCCTCCATAATAGAAAAATAATTAATTAATGGATAGTATTTTTTGATAATATTCCCATAGACACAAAATATGTGTCTTTTATCATTTTGGTTCATTAACTTCTAAGATTCCAAAATTTTATCATTTTGGTTTTCATAAAAGCATCTAGTTTTATAATCTAATGAATTTAACTGTTAAGAATGAATTAAAATGATATTTTTTATTATATATAATGAAATGGATTTATTAACACGATACCCAATTTATAATAATATATTCCCAACTGTTTGAAATTTTTTTTAAAACCATCTCATCTGACGCCCTAAAACACTGCCTAAAACCAGACCTTATTGACAACATATTTATATAATATGGGTCAATATATTAATTATAAAAGATTATTTAATTAATTTATATACCATATATAATAGGAATTAACAAATACATTTCACTTAAAAGATGATATTTTTATTATTAAAGTTTAATCATTTTATAAGATTCATTTATATTAAATTAACAAGAATGTCAATTTTAACATTATTTATTTAATGTTAATTTCTAAATATCAATCACATATTTTATATAAAATATAATAAATATATAAAGATTTATATCATGATATATTAATATAATTTAATAAATAAATAATTTAATTCAATCAAATAGCTTTAATTTTAACAGTTGTAGTATCATTTATTTTAGATAATAATTAACTAAATAATCAATACATTTCTATTTCTAAAGAATTTTAAGTAACTAAAATGTATCTAAAAATTATTGATAAAATATTACGATGAAAATAAATTATTTATCTAAATAAATTGTATATATTATAAAAAATATTATGTTTTTTTAACCTCTAAGAATTATATAAATTTTAAATGTAATGAAACATCTTTTTTATCTTTTTCCTTACTTATCCTCTTATATAAGGATCATTCATTTACTAATACACTGATAACCATATATTTTGAACCTCATACAAGATTGGTAAAATTTTTGGAATCAAATGGAATTTTTTAAGGTTTACTTTTACATTATGTCCTTAATATTAATGCTTGGTCCCTTATTATGTTTAATCAGACCTTAATCACCATAAATAATTTTAATCACATTCAAAAATCTTTTTGGTAAAAAATTTATGTTGATCATTTTATAACCCAAATATTATACTAATTACAGCAATGATGGTCTTATTTTAAAATTTCTAATAATAGACATGGGAAATGTATGATTAACACTAATCCCCCAAAAGGCGTGAAATAATGGGTTTTTATAGTAAAAAAGAGTTCAAAAGATTGTTAATATTTTATATTCAATTAGAATGTAAAATTAATAATAATGAAATTAATTGTATAAATTATTACTTAATTAATATAATATGACACTAAAAAAATATAAAATATAATTCATCATTATTATTAATTTTAGTGAAAATGATAATTTTATCTAAATTGTAGTAATTTTTATTTTTCATAAAAAATGATATTTATCCCAAAATTTTAGAAAATATACCAATTTTTAATTTCAACATTATAGACTAAAAAATAATGTAAATTTTTAGAAATAAAATTCAAAAAATATTGAAATTTAGTTTTATAATACATTTTCTATAAAAATCCATTAAAACATAGCCTTACGTGTAACATAAGTTAATACAGTGTCATATGTTGCAGTATCATAAAAATGTGTATAAATAATGCCACCAACAAAATTTTATTTTTTATAGGAGTCAAATATTATAACATATTGGGTTTTGACACAAGAAATGAAGAGTTCAACATTATATTTATTGGTAATAAATATGTTAAAAGTGTGTAGTGAATGTGGTGTGAGGTCCACCTCATATTCCCAGTGGATTTATCATCATTTTTATTGAGGATATGAAAATCCATATACATTTTAAATAATATAATATAAAGAAAATATATATATATATATAGAAATCCAAAATTATTTCCAATCCAACGATTCAATCACCCCCTCATGAATTAATTTTTTATCAACATCCTCCATTGATTAGTTTCACTATCGATATGATAATTATATAGTCTGAACATGTCTTTCTCATAGAATTTATGGATAAAACCGATCATTTTAATGGATATGATCCATTTTTCTATAATTAAATTATCATGAGTTCCACATATTATAATAGGGATTTATATTATAATGATCTCAATTTAAACATTCATTTTCATAGATGGATGTGGGTTTTCCCCCATATTCATGATTGAATTGATAAAATGAGTTAATTGATAAAGTATTTTCAAAATGCAATTAACTCATTATCCCATATTGTTGTGAATATCATTTGGGTGGTCAATAGATGTCCCATTACATTGTCTTTTGACTCAGTTGCTCCTTTTTCAAGTATTTCACTAAAATAATTGTAAACGACTCATGATAATTTTCGAACTATTGATCATATAAAAGGGAAATTATAGTCCTTGAAGGGGAAACTATTAAAAAAATACAATACACATGATATTTGAGGAATAATTATATTGCATTTATCTTTAATTTAATTCCATGATTTTTATTAGTAATTTTTGTTACCTACATGATAGGTCACAAGGATCATGTGAATTTACCAAATCATAACCCTTCATAGTGTGAAACCATGTTACAAACAAGGTCACACCATTATTCATGGGGTGAGGATCAATTTAATACCTATTTCCACATTTTGAGGTTATTTACCCTTCATACCGATGCACCATAGCCACATCCACTTATAATATCAAAATATGGATTATTTTCATAGGAAACCACTTAATTTATACATTACAAACGTTTAGAGATGATTAAAATTGTTTTTTGGGAAGCCTACAGATTAAAAAAACATAATCCTTATCCAAAATTTTAAATAAACATTACATTCATTTTGAATATATAAACCAATAACATTCAACGCCTAGTTTATATATATTTTTACATAATGACAAAATTAATAAAATCACTAATTATTGTGAGGCATAGTGTCATTGGGTAATTAAATAGATAAAACAATAAAATTAATCAATATTATAATAAAAAAATTAAATTATCACAAAATATCATTATATTCCATTTAACATATAATACCGTAATAGATAAACTAGTGATGTATATAAGAAAAATGTGAGATGTAAAACATAGGAAGGAAATAATCAAATAATAACACGATGAATGTAATACTTATCAGTTAAGTGGCATAGTAAGGTAAAATAAATATTGTTATAATAATAAACATGAACATAAAATAATGATTTAATATGATAATATAAAAGAAATATATAAATGTCAAAACGACATAAACCATGAAATAATAATCATATTTCAAGAACAAAGACCATGAAATCCTTTAGTAGTTTTCATAAGATAATACTCCATTAAAAATACAAGATTGTTCGTGATAACCAATAATTACCCATTTCATTATAGCGATATATATTTTCAGAACCACTTTTCACATTAAAATCATGTATATACATTAGTGTGACCCCTAGATCATACATCATAAAGATGAATTTCAAATAATTAAATTCCATTAATAACGAGGTTGGCATACATAAAATGATATTTCCAATCAATAAAGGATATAAATATATATTTGAATACCCTTGATGGGTATTAGGGATGGATATTCCCTAGAAAAGGTTTGGTCATGGAATATCAGAAGATGATTTTAACAACAAAACAAGTGTAAATAATTGTTTATGTAAGGGTTCATAGATAGTGAATATGTTTTTATATTTACATTGAAATATTGGAGAAATTAAAATGGTTTAGTAAAAATACATTACAACATGAAAATTTGAAATCAAATGGAATAATATAAATATATTTATTCAATAATGTGGAGGATAAAATCCCTTTATCATGAATGGAACTTATAAATTATTAATTGGAACTTGTTATGATATTTGTAACATCTTAGGATGTTTTAATAATGGCATAGTGGGATGTATGTAATTGGTAATGGGGTTTTTAGTGAATATGAGTGGGAGTATGGTTGGGTACTTATTTGAAAAAAAATATTTATTTTTCATTTCAAAACATATGTTTCTGAGTCTATACGAAACAATAATCAAAACCACAATCCTTTTCGTTGTTTGTACAATTGCCTCAATTAAATAAAAGTATTATGTAAAATTTTTTATGTTAAAAACATAAAATATTTAAATTATTACTATTCATAATGGGAACATGATTTTTGTTCATCCTGAATTTATTTTAAAACCATTAAATATATTATAGATATTAGAGGATTTATTAAATATTAATAAAATTAATAAAATAGCACAAAAATATAATTTTAAAGTTAAAATATATATTGGGTAATAGATTTAATTTACGTAATTTATTAACTAAAATTTGGGGCATTATGATTTCATAATATTGACTGTATATTTATATCATATTTATTTATTAAACCTCAAAATTTTCTATCATGAAAAATATAAAAAATTCTACCACAATTAAATTTTTATATATTGTTTTATGAAATTATATTTATTTTATTCAAACAAATATATTAATATTTGAATTTAGATTATTAAATAAAAATCCTAATTTTTGGGGAGAAACGTGTTTTTATGACAATTATGATTTTGGACTCTTATTAAATTTGAATTTTAAAAATTGATATTATTTTATTATTTGTATATAAAAATATTTTTTAATAATATATTTATATTTATGTAATATTTATTTAAAAACCTGTAATTTTTAAAAAATATTATTAAAAAAATATAGTTTCAAGAAGTACTATTTTTGTTACATCTATTCAAAATCTAATATTCAATAACCCATAAATAATTGTATATATAAGCTAATAATGAAAAGGTAAAACCAAATACAAAATTTCTTATAAATAATATATATCAATTAAGAACCTTATGGTTTAGATACATTTTACATTATTATGATAGTTTCTTCCTAAATGGTAATGTGTGTGATGGCTATAATTTTTTGGTCTGATTCATTGATAAAGGAATTGGTTGGATAACAAAAAACATAAAATTATATAATAAATCGTTTTTTTTCAGGTATCAGTTGTTTACAATCATCTTCTGTTGATCAAGGGGAAATCACAATGCTATCATATATATTGGACTCTTTTCTTATTGGGATTCAAGGGATATAATTCAGTGGCATAGTCCATCTCTTTTTATATTCGTTTCAAGTAGAATTTATTAGGACCATTAATATATATAGATATTAATAATTATTTTACAGTGGAAATATAATAAATGGTTAATATTCTTATTGTACTATTCAATTCGAATGAATATATTTTTAATTATTCAGAATAACCAAACATGTTCATGTGTTTTCATTAACTACCTTACTCTACAAGATATTTATTTTTTTAAAAGGGAAATTTAATTTATAATTATTCAGTTCAATAAACCTTATTATAGTGAAAAATATTTGAAACCATGCATAAGACGTGTCAGCTATTCTATGAAACATCTACTGATACAAACAATGTATAACAACCCATGCTGGTTGTACATTTAAATTACATTACATTTTCATAATATTTAAAAAATTACGCAAACACACTTAAAATTACTATATTAGATTACTTTTATTGGAATCATGGACACAAACATCTAGTCTAGTGGAATATCATAAAATTTATACAAAAAGGTAATTGCCTTTAGTAATCCTAGTTATGTCTATTCATTAAAACCTACAGAAATGAAACATAAAAAATGGGTTAAATTAGTTGCTCAGTGAGGGTAAAAAAGATAGATATGTAAGTATTATAATTATAATATATGTATGATGGCATGATTATTAAAATAGAGTATCGAACCTTTCTTATATAAGATTATAAACATGAATCATTGAAAAAAATTGTTGTTCATAAAACATGAATCATAAGTAAATCAAGAAAAGAAGAAGAAAAATAATAAAAATGGAGTAAGAAATGTAATTTTTTGTAAACACATAAATAGGTAATATCATTACCTATAAGTCATGATGCATTACTAGAACTTATCAGGGCTGTTAATGGGGACCAAACAAGAAGGGAAAAACACCACCATTTCTACTCATAGACCTTTCCCTGTATGGGGTCAATTTACACTTATTTTCATAATATATTATCTTTTCCCATAATCCTATAGTTTATATAGTTTCTCAATTCTCCATATTGGATTTGGTTTCTCCCTCATCCCATATTGGATCGTGCTCATCGACATCATTTACATCATAATTAAATAAGATATAAATCATTACCCAAGACATTGGAGGGAGATATAGGTCTCCCCCATAACATAATCAAATCATAAATACATGTTCCAAAAGATTATAAAAGTCATATGATAATACATTAAATTAATTGGGTGTCCCAAAAATGAAATAAAATCATAACCTATAAAAATGACATAGTTTTCATAATCAGTTTTTTCAAAAGGATAACCAGTGAAAAGAATAAAGTTTATTAAATACCATTTTATCAAAACATAAGAAAGTCAAAGAAGGAATATGAATTTTATTCTTTCGCTATTACAATTTATGTAATCTTATATGGGAAAGATATTCAAATATCACTTAGAAATGGTTTTTCATTAATAATCACCTATAAAAATATATAACATTTTCAAAACCCATTTATTTGATACAATATTGAAAACATATAAATAATTCATATAAAATAATTTTGAAAATTTTTCAAATAAAACATCCATTATTATTTGAAATGTTATTTTTAAATTAGAATCTTTTTGAAGGCCCTTTCCTCCAAAGTTAAACATGAAGACAATTAATGAAGGATATAAAATATTTTGATAACCTTTTTCCATGAAAACAACTGAAGGAACCAGGTAAAAATTTAAAAATACATTATCTATAGAAAAAATATCAGTTAGATCTTATATAGGATTCCTTGAAAAAAATTACCCCATCAAATGTTTATTTTAAATTTGTTTCCTAGAAAATGAGGTTATGATATGTTTTTAAATCATTTCTTGAGGAAACTAATCTTTAATCATTTCAATATATACCACATTCATTTAAAAAATTCATCTCATTATTCCCATTTAATAATAACATTAAAAATATTAATATAACATCAAAATAATGATACTCCTATTATATCAGGGAAAATGCAAGTATGTAAACCTTGTAAAAGAACAGAAATTCCTAACAAAGCAAGTGTCTAAATGAAATAAATTTTAAAAAAATACCTTACTCGTTTGGTAAAATCTAAAACTCAATGTCCCATGAATTAGGGATGATAAAATGGATATGTAAAAAGCAATAAATTAACTGCTAAAAATTATATAATACATTCATGGGTTATAAGGCCCTAGCCTTAAACATTACTTAATTTTGAGTTACGTCAAGAATACACATTGAGGATCATTTCAGGTTTATAGTTTTAGATAATTAGATCATAAAACATGCATTACATTCTACATTTAAACAAAGTGGTTACATAAAAGATATTACTCATTTTTCCCATCAGTTGAAACATATTTAAAATAAAAAATGGATTCCTTCATTACACTTCACTGACACTATCAACACATCATGTACATTTCTATTTACCTGTGAAAAACATTTCAAAAACATGGGACGAGCATAGAAAGCTCAGTTAGGGATATAGAAATATAGAAAGAAAACATGAGTACATAAATACATAAGAATCAATGAAATCATGCTTTACTCATAAAGCATAAGCACTTTAGCATAATTCATCAAAACATGAATAAAACATAGAAATCATAAGACACAAAGGTAACTTGAGACATTTATAACATTCTTACGTAGGGAGTAACCCTCTTGGTTACGTTTGGAATACCCATCACAGTATATTCCCTAAATCTCTTCGGATAAATTTTAACGTTTAACTCCTTCACATTACCCAATGCATTAGAGAGCTATATCGGGCTCACCCTCCCTTAGTTTATCATGAAACCACCCGTCTTCATAACAATGCCCAGGAACCATAACATAATCGTATCACATAAAAAATGGATAATGGAAACATAACATTTCCACTTTTCAATCACAAGATATCAGTACAACACATTGATATAAAAACATTATGAAAACCATTTAAAATAACAAAATAAAAGAAAATTAAAACAGGGTATTTAGTTTTCTTTTAAAAAAAATTCATGACTTGTAGAGAAAGCCGAAACTCAAATAATGGTCACGGCAGCGGAGAAGTCATTGTTGCTTCATACGTACGACAAAAACATTCCGTTCTGTCATTTAGTAAAACACATCATATAAAAAATATTCCTTTTGGATAAACGTAAATGTCAAAGGGTTTTATACACCGTATAAAAGAAGGTTGTGTATAAAACAAAAATTGCCTCAATGAAAGGAGATTGAGACGAAGTCCCATACCTCAGGTCTGACTGGACTCGATCGTTCATTAACCTACTGAATAATAAACCTGAGTTAATTTCTACTTTCCTAAGAACCTTTTATATCACTTATATCACTTATTACCATGTCATGAACACTATGTAATTATTTAAGTTAATAACGGTCGTTTTAACGATCATTGGTACTTGAGTCAAAAATAAAATATTTATAATTACATGTTGTTCATGTAACCATTAAATCCAGAGTTATACTCATGATGTAGATAACATATATATCATATATATCCAGTATATACATGTATTTATAATATTACATAACATTTAGAGGTAAGAAGTGAAATGCACCGTTCATGGAGACGGTAAGCCGTACGTACGCATGAACGCTACTTTCATTTATATTTTGTATTTTATGGAATGGAATCATAATTATATAAAGGTATATTATAATTCCAGTATAATATAATATATAATATCATTAATTACATCCATTATACGTCCCACATATGGCATTAACGAATCAATTCACTTTGAGGGGGCGGTAGTCCACACTTCCTAAAATGAAGATATCATGTTTACACATAATGGAAACCATAAAGGTATGACATAAATTAAAAATACAAAATTTTAAGTAAAACATAAACATATTATATATCATATACAAATATAGTGTCATCTTAATTTCCACCTTTGAAGGTGTCAAAAGAATATTGAACAATCATCGTTTCGTGAGGCAGAAATTCACCATCCACGGAAACAGTATGTTCGTTAACCATTATATGTTGGTGTGTGTAAGTGTAGCTTGAATAATCCTTATAAAAATATCCTAGTATATGTGATATATTGTTTTTGTCACAAAATAAATGAATAAAAATAGTTTAGGGGGTTGGAGAAGCAAAATTAATCATAAGAAAACAAGATAATACACTATCTTTAAATCGGGTAACTCATTTTGATTTGAGCTCAAAGGATTCCTTGGAAAGACTTCTGCCCAATGTGAGGATTCTGGGAGTTAGAGAGGGATGTGTAGAGACAAAATGGGCAGGGTTTGGCCAAGCCAAAGGCTTTGTAAGTGTAAGGAGGTAGAGGCGGGGTCCTTTTATAAAAGGAAATGAGGGGCACTCTTGGAAAGTTATGAAAAGATACTTTGTTATAAAATTATTTTCAGATAAAAAAGGTCCCACAATTATAAATTTCGAGGAAAACGTGATAAGGGTTCGAAATCCACCAATCCAATAGGTTTTTGACCTGTGTAGGTCTTATATTTCACATTATCTTTTCATTTTTATTAAATCCTTAAATAATGAGGTCATCAATGCATCATCATGATGTCATAAATAATTTAATTTATATAATGTATAAAAATAATAAAAATATATCATGAGGTATGAAACCTTTTTATCTTTCTAATTAATATTTATAGTCAAATATATGACTTGTATAACCCCATTTAAAAATTGTTTTAGTAAAACAACTCATGTTGCTGACATTTTTACTTTAACATTAAATAAAAAGGTATTAATGCCATTTTCTTTCCAAAGTTGCTCCATGGGGTCCCAAAGTTGACCCATGGATTTTCTTGGTCGGCCATGACACATCCAATAAGGGTAGTACATGATTCTAGGTCATTTCATATTATTAAAACATTATTTTTATCTTAAATTACACTAATTACCTCTACTCGCGATTAAAAACTAAAAAGTTCCTATTCACCAAAAAAATTATTTTAATCCCATTGAACCAAATTTTACTTCTTAATGATAACCATTTCTGTCAGATATTTGAAATTCAAAACAAAAAAGTGGTAAAGATTCATTTAAACAAAAATCAGTTTTTAAGTACCACTTAGTGGTTTCACTATTCATCAAAAATTGAAGTTTTTCCGAAAAATACCAAAACATCACCCTAAGCTATATTTGATATTCAAAATTTAAAAATGATTCCTATTTTACAAAATTCAATACATATAAATTAAATTAATGAATTTAATAATTAATTTCCGATGTCTGAGCAAATAGCGTGTTTTTTTGAAACAATAAGTATCAAAAGATTGACACTAGTTTAATTCCAATTTCAAAGGGAAATTAATTCCAACGACCACTATTGGATTAAATGGTAAAAATATATTCTAATTGAACTTTAAAACTAATTCAAAAGAAAATCTATCCATATAATTAAATTAGATGAAAAATCAGTTTTGATGTAAAATGCAGTATTTTTCACTATTCATTAAAAAAATTAACATTGTCAGAAAAATACCAAAAAATTATCCATTGTAAATTTCAATGTCCCAATCATAAATAATAAGTTTATTTTGACAAATAGAGCTTATAAAATTGTCAAAAGTTTGATTTAAAAATGGTTTGCCATCAAAAGGCAGTAAAATAATCTTTTAAAAATATTATTGTATTCCTTACTTAAGATTGGATTTATTCTCATTTTAAGCCTCTAAAACACTATATAATTAATTAGTAGACATATAAAAAAATATCTATTTTTCACTACTTACTTGGGATGTTACATCCTTCCCCCCTTTATAAAATTGCATCCCCACAATTTATTTACATATCGAATAAGTGGGGGTATTTAGCCCTCATTGCATTTTCAGATAACCATGTTGCCTCTTCAACCATGTGGTTTTTCCACAAAACCTTTACCTATTGAATCACCCTATTCTGTAACACATGCTCCATGTGGTCAAGAATCTAGACTGGTTGTTCCTCATAAGATAGGTTCTCTTCCATCTGAACTACCTCTTGACTCAAAACATGAGATGGATCTGGCATGTACTTTCTTAACATTGAAACATGAAAAACATTGTGTACCTGAGATAAACTCGGAGGTAAAGCCACTCGGAAAGAAACAGATCCAACTCTCTCTAGAATTTCATATGGTCCAATGAACCTTGGACTCATCTTTACTTTCTTACCAAATCTCATCACACTTTTCCAGGGTGAGACTTTAAGAAAAACATGATCACCTACCTCAAAAGAGAGATCCTTCCTCCAGTTGTCCGCATAACTATTTGCCTGCACTGAGCTGTTCACATGTGTTTCTGTATCACCTGAACTTTTTTTGCCAACTCTACTACCAATTCTGGTCCCTTCAGCTTCCTTTCTCCCACTTCATCCCAGAAAGATGGAGTTCGACACCGCTTCCCATATAATGCCTCAAATGGTGCCATTTTTATACTGGAATGAAAACTGTTATTATATGAAAATGCAACCAAAGAAATATGATGGTCCCAACTTCCCTGATAATCCATCGAACAAGCACATATAATATCTTCCATTGTCTGAATTTTTCATTCTGACTGCCAATCTGATTGAGGATGAAAAGCTGTACTAAAATTTAATTCAGTACCCAACGACTTCTGAAGGCCTTTCCAAAAGATAGAAGTAAACCTAGGATCACGATCAGATACAATGGAGAGAGGAACTCCATGTAGCCTGACTATCTCTTTAAGATACAAACGGGAAAGTTGATCTAGGGAAAACGTATCTCGTATATCAAGGAAATGAGAAGATTTAGTCAAGCGATCAACAATAACTTAGATTGCATTATTACCTCGAGATGTATTTGATAATCCCACAACAAAGTCCATGGATATATTCTCCCATTTCCAATCTGGCACTGGTAAAGGCTAAAGCATCCCTTTCAGAAACTGTTGCTCTGCTTTAACCTGTTGACATGTCAAACACTTCACAGTAAAATCAGCAATATCTAGTTTCATTCCATCCCACCAGAATTACTCCCGCAGATCTCTGTACATCTTAGTATTTCCAGGATTAACTGAAAACGGAGAACTATGAGCTTCAAATAACAATTATCTCTCAATTGTGAATCACAAGGCACACACAATCTCTTCCCAAATCTCAAAACACAATCATTATCAATGTTGAATTCAGGAAGTATACCTTTATGAACCAGCTCTACCTTTTTCTGCAACTCGCTGTCTTGCTTCTGTGCTTGCTTAATTCTGTCTGATAGAGAAGATTTTAATGATACCTGAAACAAAATAGAAGGACATCCTGCACCAACAACTTCTATGCCAATGTTCATCAAATCCTTAAATATAGGTTCGTGTTCCAAATGCAACATTGTTAATGAAGCATTACTTTTCCGACTCAAAGCATCAGCCTCTTTATTTTCTTTTCCCGGATTGTAATGAATTGTACAATCATAATCCTTGATTAATTCCAGCCATCTCCACTGTTTCATGTTCAATTATTTCTGAGTAAATATATACTTTAAACTTTTGTGATCGGTATATATTTCACACTTTACTTCATACAAATGATGTCTCTAAATTTTTAAAATGAAAACAACATCGGATAATTCCAAATCATGTGTCGGGTAATTTACCTCATGATTTTTCAACTGATGTGAAGCATAAGAAATTACCTGATCATTCTGGATTAGGACACAACCATGTCCTTTCAATGAAGCATCACTGTAGATAACAAACTCCCCATTCCTGGAAGGTAGTGCCATAACTGGAGCATTATCCAATCTTCTTTTCAGTTCCTGAAAACAATCATCATATTCTTCTGTCCATATAAATTTAACACCCTTCCTTGTTAGCTAAGTCATTGGACTAGATTACCGTGAAAAATTTCTAACAAACCATCGGTAATAGCCTGCAAAACCAAGGAAGCAACGAATCTCAGTTACATTTGTGGGTCTTGGCCATTCTTCAACAACTCTTGTTTTTGCAGGATCCAAAATTATTCCATCTTTAGAATCAATATGACCAAGGAAAGAAAATTTGTTACAAACAAAAATCACACTTTCTGAATATCCCATACAATTTATTTTCTTTTAAGGTCTTCAAAATAACCCTTAAATGACTTTCATGCTCCTCTTTACATTTATAAAACACTAAAATATCATCAATAAAAACAACCAACATTTTTCACCTGAGTCAACTAAGCCATCACTGCAACAAACTATTTAGTTCTTATTCTGACCATCTCATGATACTGATTTGAAAGGTCATTTCCCTCTGTATGCCTTCCCAGAAAATCTGTTATGTTTCCTCTCTGAAAAAACATTCTGAACACAGAAATAACTTATGTGATGCAACATGGTAATCTTAAAATGATATATCATTTCAATTTGACTATTAAAAAATATATTATTTTTGGATAATCATTTAATAAAATTATAACTCCTAAAGTTATCTAAACTAACCTCTGATACCAACTACAAGGCCCCAGCCTTTAACATTACTTAATATTGAGTTACTTCAAGAATACACGTTGAGGATGTTTTCAGGTTTAGTGTTTTAAAGAATTAGATCATAAAACATGCATTACATTCCACATTTAAACAAAGTGGTCACATAAAAGATAGTACTCATTTTTCCCATTAGTGGAAACATATTTAAAATAAAACATGTATCCTTTCTTGACACTTAATTTACACTATCATCACATCATGTACCTTTCCCTTAACCTGTGAAAAACATTTCAAAAACATGGGATGATCATAAAAAGCTCAGTAAGGGATATAAAAATATGGAAAGAAAACATGACTACATGTATACATAAGAATCAATGAAATCATACTTTAATCATAAAGCATAATCACTTTAGAATAATTCATAAAAACATGAATAAAACATAGAAATCATAAGACATAAAGGTAACTTGAGGCATTCATAACAATCTTACATAGGAAGTAACCCTCTTGGTTACGTTTGCAATACCCATCACAGTTTATTCCCTAAATCTCTTCGATGAAACCTTAACGTTTAACTCCTTCATGTTACCCAATGCATTGGAGAGCTATATCGGGCTCACCCGCCATTAGTTTATCACTGAACCACCCGTCTTCATAATAATGCAAAAGAACCATAACATAATCATGTCACATAAAACATGCATAAAGGAAACATAACATTTCCACTTTTCAATCACAAGATATTAATACAACACATTGATATAAAAACATTATGAAAGCCATTTTCAATACCAAAATAATATAAAAGTAAAATAGGGTATTTATTTTTCTTTTAAAAAATTGTATGGCTTGTAGAGGAAACCGAAACTCAAATAATGGTCACGGCGGCAGAGAAGTCGTTGTCGCCGCATACGTACGACAAAAACAATCCCTTTTGTCGTTTAGTAAAACGTTTCGTATAAAAAAGATTCCTTTTGGATAAACGTAAAAATAAAAAGGTTTTATACACCGTATAAAAGAAGGTTTTGTATAAACAAAATATGCCTCAATGAAAGGAGATTGAGACAAAGCCCCATACGTTGGGTCCGACTTGAATCGATCGTTCTTTAACCTCCTGAATAATAAACATGAGTTAATTTCTACTTGCATAAGAAAATTTTTCGAATTCATTATTCCTTTTATATCACTTATTACCATTTCATGAACACTATGTAATTATTTATGTTAATAACTGTCGTTTAAACAATCATTGGTACTTTAGTAAAAAATAAACTCTTTATAATTACAAGTTTTTCATGTATCCATTATATCCAGAGTTATACTCATGATTTATATATCATATATATCAAATATATCCAGTATATGCATGTATTTATTATATTAGATAACGTTTAGAGGTAAGAAATGAAATGCACCGTTCATGGAGACATTAAGCCGTACGTACGCATGAACGCTACTTTCATTTCTATTTCAAATTTTATGGAATTGAATCATAATGATATAAATGTATATTATAATTACAGTATAATATCATATATAATATCATTAATTACATCCCTTATACGTCCCACATATGGCATTAACGAATCAAATCACTTTGAGGGGGTGGTAGTCCGCACTTCTGAAAATGAAGATATCACGTTTACCCATAATGGAAACCATAAAGGTATGTCATAAATGAAAAATACAGAAGATTATGTAAAACATAAACATATTATATGTCATATATAAATATATTGTCATTTTAATTTCCACCTTTGATGGAGTTAAAAGAATATTGAACAATCATCGTTTCGTGAGGCAGAAATTCGCCATCAACGGAAATAGTATGTTCATTAACCATTAGATGTAGGTGCGTGTAAGTGTAGCTCAGATACATATTATAAAAACATCCTAGTATATGGAAGATATTGGTGTTGTAACAAGATAAATGAATAAAATGTGTTTAGAGGGTTGGAGAAGCAAAATAAAACATAAGAACACAAGAGAAGACACTACCTTTAAATCGGGTAACTCTGTTTGATTTGAGCTCAAAGGCTTACTTGGGAAGCCTTCTTCCCAATTTGAGGATTCTAGGAGTTATATAGTGATGTGTAGAGACAAAATGGGCATGGGTTGGCCGAGCCAAAGTCTCTAGAAGTGTGGGTAAGGAGGTAGAGGTGGGGGCCTTTTATAAGAGGAGAGGTGGGGAACTCTTGGAAAGTTAGGAAAAGATACCTTGTTATAAAATGATTTTCGGATACTAAAGTTACCAAAATTGTAAATTATTAGGATTAGGTGATAGTGGTTCTAAATACACCCATAAAATAGGTTTTTGACATGTGTAGGTCTTAGATTTTACATTATCTTTTCATTTATTTAAATTGTTAAATAATGATGTCATTACTGCATCATCATGGTGTCATAAATAATTTAATTTATTTAATGTCTAAAAATTTTAAAAAATATTTCATGATGTAGGAATTCTTTTTATCTTTCTAATGAATATTTGTAGTAAAAAATATGACTTGAATAACCCCATTTAAAATTTTTTTTAGTAAAACAACTCATGTTTGTGACATTTTTACTTTAATATTAAATAAAAAGATATTAATGTCATTTTCTTTCCAATGTGGCTCCATTGGGTTCCCAAGTTGACCCATGGATTTTCTTGGTCAGACATGACACATAAAAGAATGGTAGGAAATGTGTCTAGGTCATTTCATATTATTAAAACATTATTTTTACATTAAATGACACTAATTATCTCTAATCGCGATTAAAAACATAAAAGTTAATATTCCCCAAAAAATTATTTTAATCCCATTGAACCACATTTTACTTCTTAATGACAACCATGTATGTTGGATTTTTGATATTCAAAACACAGAAGTGGTAAAGTTTCATTTAAACAAAAAATTGGGTTTTTAAGTACGACTTTGTGGTTTCACTATTCATCAAAAAATTGAAGTTTTTCACAAAAATACCAAAACTTTAACCTAAGATATATTTGATATTCCGAATTCAAAAATTATTTCTATTTTAAAAAATTCATAACATATAAGTTACATTAATTAATTTAATAATTAATTTTTTCTGTCTGAGCAAATATCATGTTTTTATAAAACAATAAGTATCAAAAGATTGACACTAGTTTAAGTACAATTTCAAAGTGAAATTAATTCCAACGACAAATATTGGATTAAATGGTAAAAATATATTCTAATTGAACTTTAAAACCAATTAAAAAGATAATATACCCAAATAAGTATATTAGATGAAAAATCAGTTTTGATGTAAAATGCAGTATTTTTCACTATTCATTAAAAAATGAACATTGTTAGAAAAATACCATCAAATTATCCAATGTAAATTTCAATGTCCCAATAATAAATAATAAGTTTATTTTGACAAATAGATCTTATAAAAGTGTCAAAATTTTGATTTAAAAATGTTTTTCCCTTAAAAGGCAGTAAAATAATCTTTTAAAAATATTAGTGTATTCCTTTCTTAAGATTGGATTTATTCTCAATTTAAGACTCTAAAACACTATCTAATTCATTATTAGACATAGATAAAAATATCTATTATTCATTACATACATGGGATGTTACATGGGTAGTGTGTGTACCCCACATAATAAATGAATGGTGAATATGGAATGGGTCTCATGGAAGTATCATATGAGATAAAATTCCCTTACAAATTTATAATGAGTACCATCATATGAAACATGAATGAAATAAAAATAAGTGGATATGAAAAGTCCATAATAATATTGTTATGATTAATAAATTAGATTATTGGGATGTAGGTACACAACATAGTTCAAATAATTATGACATGAGGCATGTGTTTCATAGAAGTAATGCAGAGGAAAAATTACCATACCTTAGGCAGGATCCCTCTGTACGTGAATGATGTTCCTATATAGTAGTTTAGAACATACTATTCTATATTAAAAATATTAAAAATATTTGTTATATCATGTTGTATTAATATGAATCTTCTTATTAGCTTTTATTTGAAAATTTCATGTTAGAGCAACGAATTGGGTTAAAACTGATTTTTTTAAGATACATGTTTTGACTTGTTTTTATTGATCCTATTACATAGATAGAGATTTAAATAAATAAAAAATTTAAATAATGATTTATATATCATATATACTTATTATATAATATATATATATAACCAATATGAGACACCAATCATCGAGATGGTAAGTTGTACGTACGCATGACCATTGTTTCTGTTTTCTAATCTTAATGAATTAAAAATGTTAAATGAAATATATCAATATATAATATTATTAAATTATAATTATTATTTAAAATATTTAATATTTATTAATTATATACAATTATTATAATAATTAATAAAATAGTTAAATTTGAATACAAATCTCATCACGTTGTCGAGAAAGTAGGTCGTTCGTACACACAAGCAATTATAGCTTTCCATTAATTATGAATAATTATGGATGTGGATGGAATATTTTTTATTCTAGATTAAATTTCATGTTATATTAATTATTTATACCCATTATTTCCAACTTTATAGCCATCCAAATAAATTAGTGATAAAAAATTTATTACACTATAGTGTGGAGATAATAAGTTGCATGTATGGATGTGTGGTACATTAATTTTTAATTGGATAAATAAATGGCAGAATATTTTTTCCATCATCATAATAAAATGTTATAATATATTAAATAATAGATATATTACATTATAATGTAGTAAACACATGATAATAATGTATAATAATAAAAAATTTTGAAGTATTATGTAATAATATTACCCAAGCTTCAACAACATACCTTTAAATCATTTCTTAGATACTCTATAGAGTGTCATTTGAGAATACCATAACCTCTAGAATGTGACTACTGTAGTTCATAAGGAAACCTTTCTGGTAATTTATTTTATTTAAGGCATAATGTGAGGTGAATAATTGTGGGAGATGGTTCCCTTTTACAATTGTGGTGGGGTGCACTTTTGGAAATCCTAATGTTTTTAAAAAATAATTAGATTATTAGAGATATAAATACATATAAATAAAAAATAAATTTAATTTATATGAAATTTTAAACCACATCCTATCCATATGTTATAATTTAAATTTTTTATTATTTAATAATTTAATAATAAATTAATTCAATAAGATATCATTAATGTGAGATTTAATACTATTCAATTAATGTCACATCAATTAAATCAAGACAGACATGGAATTCTAATATAATTCACTAATAAATATATATTATATATTTAGATATAATAAATTTTTTATAAACATTATCTAATCAAATATATATCAAAATTAATATTTTTAAATTCAATTATTATATATTTAATATAATTAAAATAATATTTGATAAGAATTAACACTTATTTTATGGTATATATAAATATCTAAAAATTTAAATTAAATTTCTATAATAAAACTACTCTTATTTATATCAAAAAAGATATTTATATTTCTTCATATCATGAATTTTTCTCTATTTTGAAACATACAATATATTAAATACAAGAGAGTGATACATTTTAACTGTCATTGATTTGAATAATATATAATTTATCTTCAGGGAGAAGTGCCCATTAACCAGCTCAAGAAACAATAATAATTTAAAAATGTTCAAATCATTTTCATAAAATATTTTTAACACATTATGGTTGTATTTTTAGCATAATAATATTCATTTACACTTAATTAATATATTATAATTTTAATTGTGGTCACAAAATATTAAAGATTATGTGATTATAAAATATTTCTTATATGGTCTAAATTGACAATATATGGACAATTAATTGCATTTATGTCCTAGGAACTATCTATTTTAAAATTTTAAGTTAATATATTATTTTTATTTAATTTAATAACATATTATTTTATTAAATATTATTAGTGTCATATTTGTGACTACCCACACAGTTTCCTTTAAATAAAATCCATACCATAAAAAAATTACAGATAACTCAATTTAAGATACTCTTGAAATTTGATAGTCCCATATAGAATTTTTGGGCCACATTAATTATTTAAAATTATATTTATTTTAGTAATTTTAATATCATTTATTTTTAATTTGTTTATTTAACAAATAAAATATCATCATTTTGTATGTCATTATAGTAATTATATATTAACTAATAATTAAAAATACACTTCTATGATTATGATAATAATTATATATTTGAAATTATTTTTTAAAGATGAATTTATCTTTTTTATAACCTTATATTAAAAATTTTATAGTCAATAAAATATGAGTATGAAATTTTGAGATTATAATTAAATAAAATATAATATATTTCATGTTCTCACCATAGTGGATTAAAAGGTAAAAATTTCAACAAAATGTCTTTTTATATAAAAAATTCCACAAAATATAATTACATCCAATATTATGGTTATTTTATATATTTTAACTATTATTTTCATCTTTAATTACTCAATATTCCCTTAACATTGGTTAAACAAATTAAAAGGTACAATCATCCAAAAATTAATTTTATCCTTTAATATTTCAAATAACATACAAATTACATCTGTATATGGAAATTTTTTGAAATTTATTTCAATGAAGTTACAGAATTATGTTTAACACTAATCCCAAAAACGTGTTGTGAAGGATTCAAAAAGAACATTCAAAATTTCAATAAATATTTTTTAATGCACAAATTGTATTTTTTGTTCATATTCAATTATAAAATTCATTTCTATGAATTAATATATTTTTTATTAAATTTTATTCTCATAAAATATATTTACTAAATTAATTTTTAGAAAATATAAATGATCAAATAATTCTCATGAATACAATTGTAATATTTATTATGGTTTGAAAGCGTTTTTTCTTAAAACAGATATATTTTCAATAAATGTATGTTATTTTTAAAACTAAAAATTCACGTATTTGTAAAATTATTTAGATAAAATAAATGTCATTATTTGATTCAGGATGTTCAAATTATATAAGTAAACTTTTTTCAATACTTTCTAAGACATTAGAATTTTTGGGTAAAAATTAAATATCGTTTAAATAAATAATGTGTTTTATGACAACAAAATGATCCAATATTGATGTAATATAATACAATAAAAATATTATTCCTCAATATATGTTTTACCTTTAACATTTTCTGCCATTTTCCTTATAAATTATTTTTTTCCACACGAAATTCGCAATAACCATTGGAAAAACCTTAGGATGGATTGTGGTTTTGATTGATTTAATGTGTAGTGTCCAAAACTTAAATAATTATTAATTTCATCCTCTTTGATTTATAAACCCAATAAATCACACATTACACTTCGTCAAACCATTTGGATATTGACCAATCTCTTCCTTCTTCACAATATAATCCTTTCAAGGTTTCCCAATCACCTATTAATCCTCTCTCATTCCTCTCCGAACCATTTGGGATCACACTTTTACATAAGGGATCCTCACATTACATCCTTCATCATTGTTGTCCATGTTTCATTAAATATTTATTCCCTTCATTTTACATTAAAAATATTATGGAATGATTTCAAACATCACAGATATTACCTCCTTATGTTTGAATGACCAGACACCTTATTCTCTCTCGTTATTACTTCCAATGTACACCGGTTACCATGCTGAAATTTCAGAAGGGATTTCTCACATCCCATTTACATTGAAATTATTCTTTTTTATGTATCTAAATTGAAATAAATATGTTGGAATATTATGTTCCATGAAACCCTTAAAGTACATTTCACGTATAAATGACGATACACCCCTATACCTCTCATCAACCCATTTTACGATTTCTATTTGAGGTAGTTTTGTTTTTTAAGTACACCAAAATTTCCCAGGCCAAAATCATCATGTAAGTGAATACCAAACCCATTTTTCTATCAAGGTTATTCGCCATTATGAACATGTCCTTGTTGATTTTGGAATTAAATTTATGTTGTTAAAATGTCTTATTCTTGGAATTATATATGATGTTTAATAAATCCATGTTGTATGATTAATTTGGCACATATATGCATGAAATGAAATGTTTATAAAGGGTGTGCCTTGATAGTGCTCCAATGAAATGGGTAAAAATTAGTATCATGATACTTTATGAGAAATGAGTGTTGGCTCATGATAATTAATGTGAAATTAGGGATTACTCATTTTAATTAATACTAAATGAGGGTTTACTATTGATCCATGTTCAATGATCCTTATCTCATGTTAATATCATGTTAAATGTTGTTCCTACATTTCTATGTGATGATAATGATGCTATATCAGGATTTTATATTCATGTTTCAGTTATGCTACATGAATATTCCAACATCCAAGCATTTTTTATATTCTCCATTTTATTTTTTTTTCACTCCATTATTGGGATTTATAGCTCTCCCATTACTTATGTATGTCCTCGTGTTATCCCATGAAATGCTAAGTACCTAGAAATGTTGTGGACATGTAAAATATGTTATCAACAAAGATGAATTATTTTATGTCTTAATTTTTTAGGTAATTTTCCTAATTTTACAAGACACTAGAACTTCTTGTCCTCATAGTTGTATTAAAATCAATTTGTGTAATAAATTTTCATTTTGCTTGTAATACAGAGTAAGGTTGTAATAGTTGGTATCAAATGATACGTTTAGTTATTTTTTTGGATTAGGACTGGAGAACCCCATTAAAATCCTTAGGGATACGACTAAGTATAAAAACATCATTAAATTTAGGTGAGTATAGATTATGTGTTTTATCATGAAAATACATCCAAGTCTAGATAGGAACAAGTAGAAGTCGCTCTGGCACTAATGTATCTAGGGGTAAAGCCTGATACCACAACTTTGAGCAAGACTCGAATAGGAATTGGAGCACCACAACGATATTTTCAATAATCTTGGTTATGACATACTTGGGGGATATGCTGTGGTAAATTGATAAGATTAGTATTAACCATTAATAAGGGAATAAAAATAATTCACCTAATAAAATATGTGGCCATGTACATCATGGATAATATATATTGAAGACTATAAATTCATATGTTAATTAAATTATTGAAATTTATATGTTATTTGTTTTTTCATTGGATCCCCATTTAGGTGTTAACCCTAAATTTTCATTTATTCCTTCCAATGGTCTTTAATAGGAGGAATCAGGCATTCTACCGATGTGATGATCAATGTGATGAATCTACTAATGAGATACCCAATAAGATGGGAGTGGGAATGAAAATATTTGTCACAATAGACTCTTTGTAAACTAATGATTTGAATACAAACATGGGTCATGAGGAAGATTCATCCCACCTAATAACAATAATCTAATATCGAGAGTATCATGAGACAATGGCCTCCTACACTTAATGGATCATCTGATCCCTCAATCATCGAACGATGGACCAACTCCATTAAAATGATCTTCTCTCTCCATAAATGTTTCGAACAAGTTAAGATTCTTCTGGATGCTCATCATATGAGTGTGATGCTGATATATGGTGTAAATTGATCAATAATATGATGCTTGTGGTAGAGATTGAGGAATTTGAATGGATGGATTTCCAGAAAATGTTTTTTTGATAATTATTTTCCATGCACCCTCCAACTTTTGATTGAAAGGGATATCCTCAATCTCAGGAAAAAAGACAATGAATCAATTGGAGTGTACAAGAAAATCATCACAAGTCTTGCATGATAAACATCTGACATTGTCATTACATAAAAATTCATGGCTCACTGCTTATTTTTTGGGCTAAAACCTAACCTATGGAAATACCTGGTGATTCATGACATTGATATCTATGAAGAAATTGTCTAATGTGCCCTCAAATTCAATATGGTGATCGGTGAATCTCATGGGTGTCATGGGGATACGAAGTATAATGTGGATATTAATTTTGGAGGACATATGGATAATTCAAATAGTGCTATGAAATCCCAACACCCCACTTTCCAAACGTGATGATAGAAGAACCCAAGATATTTTCTGAAGGAAATGAGGAAATGATATAGGCGTGGAATAGAAGGGCACATAGACAATAATAACCAATATGAAAAACCAGCTTCTTCGATAGAGAAGAGGGACAATCTGTTCGTCCCTCAACACATTGTTCATTTCATCAACTATGAAGAACTATGCCTCTTTGCAATCTAGTGCCCAGAGCCATGGTTTTGTAGAGGCAACAAACAACTGTTAAGGTAGTAAGGAGAGCCTTTTCCATTACTTCATCAGAAGACATCCCTGAAAACAATGTGGTGACATGTACAATAGTCATTAATTCAAGAATAGTGAACATATTACATTATCCATGTTCTATGAATTCTTTTATATCCCAAAAGTTTCTTTGAACAATACCATTACCACCCCAAAACAATGAAGTTCATATTTCAGTGAGAACGAAAAAATGGGGAATCATTACATACCAGGAATATAACTCATCCCCTATCACAATATGTGGTATGATCATATTTTGTAAACCCATCATTCTCCCAATATTGGAAGTTGATCATATGTTTTTACTAGATTGGATTTCACTATATAGATCCAACATAAATTTCCATGAGAGAGAAATCACTCTCCGTATGGATAATCGACCCCTGATTCTATACAAGTGCAAGGAAGGGATGAATCTTATTTAGCACCATCATATCAATTGTCGATATTTCTGACCTATAATCATGTGTATATTTCTCATATAAATGAGTATAGGGAAGAAACCCTCATTGAAGAAATTCCTTTTGTGAGAGAGTTTGCTGATGTGTTTCAATGAGACATTTTATGGTATTTCTCCTAAATGATATGTTGAATTATTGAATGATAACATAATTAAGTCATTTCCAATATCCAAGACTACATAAATAATGGCTATTTTTGTCCATCAGTTTCTATGTAAACAACTATAGATGATTACGGATAAAGGGTTCATATGCCCATGTGATTTACTATAGAGTTCTCTAGTCCTCTTCTCAAAAAAATAATGGGTCAATGTGCCATTTCATTGACTATATTAAGCTCAATAAAATCACGATAAATAAGAAGTATCCAATTCTACGTATTGATGACATTCTTGATCAGCTATGTAGAGACAAATAATTTTCCAAGGTGAATCTATGGTCGGGATATTACTATGTAAGGGTGATGTTGGATGACATACACAAGATCGTTTTTCTTAAAATTTACTAGCACTATGAATTCATATTATGAATTTCAGACTCACTAATTCTCCAACAAAATTCTAGAACATAATGAATTTTATCTTTAAATAATTCCTTGAAATTTTTTTGATAGTATTTACATAAAATATTATAATATACTCCAAAACACGTAGGAGGATGAGGAGTATTTGAGAACTATATTAGAGACCTTTTTATAGAATAAGCTCTATGAAAAGTAAAACAAGTGTGAGTTCTAATTGAAGGAGGTCTCATTATTCAGTCTTATCATTACATGAAATGGGACTTATGTGGATCCCTCCATGAAAAATCCAAATGATGGATGGATGAGGACAACATCTGTGATGGATATCCACAACATCCATGGGTTAGATGGATATTATCACTGATTTGTGAGAAATTTCATACAATTTTCAAACCATCTTAGCAAGCCAACTTAGAATGTAGCCAATATTTCTTGGAGTGATTAATGATAAGATATCTTCAAGGAGTTTAAAAGAAGGTTTCTCACTACACTGGTGCTCACATTACCCACATGTGGAGAACATTTTGTGGTATTTACTGATTCATAAAAAAAAGAATGGACAATCTATTGATGCAAAATGAAAAATTCATTTCCAATGTTTCATTGATGATGAATGGTCTTATGAAAAATTGTCCATCAAATGATGGTGAGTTGGCTGTAGAAAATTAAACATTCAAAATTTCGTGAAATTACCTCTTTGGGGAGAAGTGTGAAATATACACAGATCCCAAATGATTAATGTATATATTTACATAGAAATACTTGAACATGCACCAAAAAATATGTTTAGAGATGATCAAATACTATGAATGCCCAATCGATTATGACTATGTGAAAGAGAACAAATTGAAGATGCTCTAAGAAGAATAGTCCAAGTGATTCTTTCATTAATGAGAATTTAAAATTATCCAATCATCTTAGATTTGATAAATATGGAAATAGGAATTATAAACATAGTTATATCATCAATCATTTCATAAATGATTGCTAAACTGTCTCTTTTTGAAAGGTAAAATGATACTCAAAAGTATGATGAAGAAATTTTGAAGAAATAGTAAGCTATCATAAAATGGAAATCCTAAAAGTTCAATGTTAATGAATATGGAATTCTATGATTTGGGACATGACTATATGTCAGTAATGGTCGAGAACCTCCGGGTCCATTAATTTCCTAAAAACTTGGTAACACCAAAAAAGTGTCACTGGGGACGGTGGCACCAGTTACGAAAGTGTGACGGTGGCACCGGTCACGTTAGAAGTGTGATGATGCACCGGTCACGTTGACACCGTGATGGTGGCACTAGAACGGTGGCACCGATGACCGCAACATCGTGACGGTGGAACCATTCATGGTTTCACTACTCATGACAATTTTTGAGGCCCTCCTTGTACTTTAATTTTCCAACAACTCGGTTCCACTAAAATAGTGGCACCTGTCACGGAGGTACCCGGAACTAAAATAAAACTATGGAAAAGGTCACAATGGTAGAGAGACAGTTGTACTGATCACAACAACAACATGCTGGTGGCACCGGCCACAGTAGCATGGTGACTATGGCACCAGTCACGGTAGCACCGTGACAGTGGAACCATGACGATGGCACAATAACAGTCACACTTTCATTGTTTCACACCGAAATGGTGGAACCACTTACAGTTTCCAACCGAACCGGTAACACCATTACTTTGGTACAGTTATGGTGTCCCACCAAATAGTGTCCCACCATTACATTTTTCCAGTTTCTGACATTTTCAGCTCCTACAATGTATCTTTTGACGTAAAAGGGTTTCAATAGCCCATTCGAAGAAATTTAAATCCCATAAATGGCATCTAAAATCCGCTAAGATCCTAGAGACCCTTGTCATACCAAAATGTGTGGTTATTCTTTAGTGTCACACCCCTTTCTCGTACAGTCTATTTCTACCAATGATATTCATATTCCTCTACTTATAGGAAACCAATTAACTCAAAACTGGTATAGCCACCTATCTGATGAGAATTATTAAATGACAATTAATTCCATTGTGTGTAACCCTCAATCGTGTGGAGAAACCATGATCCACCTTTAAATCCATTCAATATTTCATATCTTGTAACTCCCAGATCGCAACTTTTATTACACAGGATTCTTCCATATTTTTTTCTAGTATCCATTGCATTCCTTGGTCCATTTGGAGTACCCCTTCCTGAGGATACTGGTGCGCTGGTGCTGGAGCATTTTCGGCTCACTCTTGAAGTCCTTGGAGTTCCTCCCTTCTATGTCACGCTTCCCTGGTTCTTGGACCAAGGAGAAAAACATTTATCATTGATCATCTAGGTAAGGTTATTCCTTCAACTCCCTTTAATATGTATCTTTCAGGGAGGGTGTGATGATGTTCCTTTGGGTATAGGTGAAACCACACCATAAAAAATATATTATTTTTTCCCAAAGATTAATGGGGTGTGTTTTATGATGATGTTGTACTCTTTTATACATGATGATATGTTGTGAATCGTATGGGATTATGACCACTGAAAATTGTGGTATTTGGTGGTCCATTATTGAAAACTAATGATCCTCTATTTTTCATGATAATTCGGTGATTGTATGAATGTAACATATAACTAGTTAATCTCATAAACTCAGTTGATTAAATGGATTCCCAATGAATAACAATCTTTGTGTGGTCACCCCAGTTTACCAAAAAAAATGATGGAACTAAAGGAATGGTGTGTTTAAATTTGAAAACTCTCTTGCTCTGTCCCAGTGATGTGTATGGTTTTTATTCATGATTCTTGTGAGGTGACATGGATGGCGAGAGGATCCCATGTTTTGTTGTTTTGGGTTTGTGGATTTTTGGGACCATGTTAGGCTGTATGTTGGAGCTTTGTTTGGTTACAGTACATTGAGGGATCTCCCAGATCCCTTTTGTTGTTGTGAAATTAAATGATAACCAGCTATGAATGCTTATTTTGTTGCTTGTTTTTTTCTTCCTTATATTGTGTCTATGACTGATCTTCTCCATGTTGTGAAAAATTATTTAAACGGAACACTTCAATATGAAAACTAGAATGGGTTCAATGTGGAATTTTATCCCTATGAATGAGTTGTGACTTGGTTATGTCTATTGTTTTTCTTTTGAATGTATAGCAATGAGGGTGTTTTTGAGTGGGATGGTTTTGGAACCCCTATGCCAGGATGATTTCTTGTCTTCCAAAATGTATAATTTAGTATTTATGTTTCTTTATCGCACCACACCCATGTTGATCACTTCATACCGAACACTCCAATTTCATTGGGGAGGGTTTTTACCAACCCTCATATGAGTGGCTACTTATTTTATCTTTTTCTACTCCATTTCCTGAGTAGTCCAAGGATTTTCGAGAAGGGTTTCACAGTTTGAGGATTGTTATAGTAAAAGATTCTTCTACCATGGTAGTATTGGTGATTTTTCTAGGTGTCGTTGGGCATGGTTGTAGTTGTTCTGGCCCAGGTGTCTACGGGCATTGTTAAATGTTATTTTTGTGGCCCAAGTGTTACTGGAGGGCTGTGTGGTTTTTCGTAGCCGAGGTGTGTGCAGGTGGAGTATGGTAGTGGGAAGACAGTGAGAATGGCAGGGGAGGGCTGATGCGTAAGACGCCTTCATTAACTTGTGGGACAGTGGTGCGGGGTGCCAAAACATCAATGTGTTATTACTATTATTTTACAAGACATTCTATATTTGGGGAGTGTGCCCCGTGATGTTTTGGTGGATAGATTCCTTGTTAAGTTCTTTGGTTATCTCCTTTTCTCTCAGGGTATTACAATTCCTCCCTAGTTGTGCATGATAGATTTCGGTTTTCCCTACTTAGTATACCTTTATGCTCACCCAACGCATATAAAATTGCTTTATGTTTTCCTAGAGGTCATCGAGGACAGTGTCAGGCCCTTTTAGCCCGAACGGATGGACTATTGTCATTTCAGTATTTATTTTCATTAGGTACTTCCCATTGTAGTTTTCTTGCACATTGTAGCACTTATCATTGGTACATGCATATGGGAAATAATTGTTTTGGATTTACTTTTACTTCCATTTCTGATGTTTTTTGAGATTTAATATCTTATTTCCTAATCCTGCTAAAGGGGGAGGGTAATGCCTTCCATATTATGTGTGATTATATACCCTTGGTGCTTGTCGCTATTATGGGACCTAATTAAAAAGGGTTTCAGGGGTCATTATTTGTCTGTTAACTTGAGGAAGGAAGGGTCTGGAAATCTGGTGTTCTTTCCGTAATCTTGTTGAAGGTGGGTCGTGATAGAATGGTATCAAAGGGAGGTTGGTTGATAGATAAGATGTAGTACGGAGTAGGAACAATGATTTTTTCATGGGATAGTATAGAAACATTGTTAGGAAACCTTGGTGCCTGAAATAGGCCTGTGAAAACTGGCTAGGACGTAGTATTTTAGGGCCCCCAGTGATCTTATGCAAGTACTCTGGACATATTGAATGAATAATTGAAGCTACCCTAATTGTAGGGTACCGACACTAGGAATGGTAAATGATTTAAAATGACTTATGTTCTAGTTTGTCTTTCGTATTTTTTGTATTTAAGAAAAATAAAAAGTTAAGAAAAAATTGAAAGCAATCATCTACACTACTCAGGCTTAGGCATTCCTTGTCTACCATGCAGCTATAGTACCCTTACGACAACCACGAGTAGTGTGGGTGATCGAGGACAATGATGGTGATTTATCTGATAAGTATAATGTGGATCAATAGGAGGAGGATGACTTGTGGGAGAGGACACGTCATTCTTTTTAGTGGCATACCCTCGGGATGTATGAGGTAAGCATCTTGGACATGAAGAAAATGAGCCGACTCAAGGAGCTAGTGTTAGCTTTCAACATGATTTGGGCTCTGATGGGGTAATGGTTTCCACTAGATGTAATCTTAATGCGGGGAGTGGAACATCATTGGTGGATGATCTATCTTGGGGAAAGAGGGATGATGTGGTTTCATGGACTGACATCAAGAGGGAGTTTTTGGCAGAATTCCTCTCATCCACGATGAAGACTGAGAAGAGGCAGGAGCTACTATCCCATTACCAAGTGATTATTCCATTGAAAGATATGGGGATTCAGTTCAAGGATCTCATTTTTTCCCCGAAACTCTTTCCATATGGGGCGTCGTGGGCAACACATTTATAGGAGGCACTATGACCTTCTCTTTAGAATGTTGTTACTCCATTCTCTCTACTAATGTACTTGGAGGTCCAGAAGAAGGACAAAGTGGTGGACATGATGCACATGCTAGGAGGTGTGCAGGGAGAGTGGATCTAGTTGGGATCATCAAAGGGGAAGAATGCATGCAGTAGGCCTCCAACATCAGGGCCCTCTAGGTTTTGGCCAGTGTGGAGCAGGCCTAAGTTATTCTAGTTTTGATCTCTCAGTCCTCACCCCTTCCTTGCGGGCTCGGGACTGAGGTGATTCATTTTTGGAAGTTGTGGGAATCATTAGAATCAATGCTATGACTGATTGAAGTATAGTGAGGATGTGAAGGTTCAACTCCCTCCATAGCAGTAGCAGTTTCCATCCATTCCCATTTTATAGCAGCAATAGGTACAATGAACTCCTGCTCCTCTGAGAACATACATTGCAGGAGGAGGTTGAACTCAGGGTGTTCTTCATGGACCTCGACTAGGTCATGTTCGAGGAGGCTCCCGATAGTCGAGGGGCCATGGATCTAGGCGTGGGATGTTGCACGATGTATAGGTAATAGTTCCAGCAGGGCCAGTGGTCGTTCGAGGTACGATCTGCTTGTTTGGAATTATTTCCTACGCTTTATTTGATTCTGGTGCTCCACACTCCTTTATTGAACCCAATGTAGCCCATTATTTGGGTCTAGATGTTGAGAGGCTTCCCATGCCCCTGGTTTTGTGTATTCCAATTAGAGGTAAGACCAGCTTGTCTCATGTTTCTAAGTATGCAGACTGACTTTGGGATGACATCAGTCTAATAGGGACATTCTTTTACTATAGATGCAGACATACACTATCATTTTAGAAATCGACTGGTTGTTCTCTATGTGTTCTATTTTCTACTGCTTCCGGAGAAGGGTTGTGTTTTTAGACATAGGTGATCAACCTGTGACATTTGTAGGTGAATAGGGTTTCTAGAAGGGCAGCCAACGAGTGGAGCCACTTCTTTACATGTTAGCTGGGATGTTAGTGGAGTCAGCAAACATAGAGATAGTGGATTCATTGGGATATTCAACGTGTTCCTGGAGGTCTTCTCTAGAGAGGTGGTGACACTACCCCCTCGATGTGATGTCGAGTTTGTGATAGACTTGCAACTCGGTTCCCATCCGATTTTGATGGCTCTCTATCGGATGCCGCCATCTGAGTTACAGGAGTTACTGATTCATATTAATGATCTGATGACGATGTGTTTCATTCAACCAAGAAAGACACCTTGGGGTGCTCCAATATTCTTCACAAAGAAGGAAAATGGTGGTCTCTAGCTGTGTATAGACAACCAAAGGTTGAACCTAGGGACTGGTAAGAACCGTTCCCCCTCCCAAAGATCGATGACCTTTTTTATCAGTTTTAGGGGGTGGGATGGTTCTCCAAGATATAATGGAGTTTGGGATATAACTAGTTTATTGTGAAAAAGGGTGACACCTCGAAGACTACATTCAGGTGAAGATATGGGCACTTTGAATTCATGGTAATGTCATTCGGAGTTACGAACACACCAGCCACATTCATGAAGCTCATGAACTCTTAATTCTAGTAATATCTAGACCAGTTTGTAGTCGTGTATATTGTCAACATCCTGATCTACTCATGATATGATGAAGATCACATAGATCATCTAATGATAATTTTAGAAGTCATCCGAGAGAACCTACTCTATGGTAAGTTGTCCTAATGCATTTTCTAGACACGAGAAGTGAACTTCCTTGGAAATGTAGTTTCTGAGAAGAGAATGGAATTGGACCCAGTAATGGTATAAGCAGTTGTTTCATTGGAAGCACCAAAAAATGTGATAGAGGTTTGTAGTTTTGTGGGTCTCGTAGGTTACTACAGGAGATTCGTGCCCAACATCTCTGTTGTTGTAGGACCTTTGACATCCTTTACTAGAAAAGACCAAACATTTATATGTAGTGAGTAGTTCCAGGAAGACCTTAGTTATCTGATGGGGAAGCTGGTTAGTGACCCAATACTGAGGATACCAGAAAAAGGGCTGATGTTAGAGGTGTTTTTTGATGCTTCACACCATGTCGTGGGGTGTGTGGTGATGCAATAGCATTGGGGATCTTTTATGGGTCTAGGAAGTAATGTCCTCATGAGTGTAAAAATTCCACCAATGATCTGGAACTTTTAGTGGTCCTGTTCTCACTATATTTGTGGCAACATTACCTCATTGGGGAGCATTTTGTGGTCTTCCCAGATCACATGATATTAAATTATATCATCCCTAACTAGGTCCTGAACATATGGTAGTATATGTGGATGGAATTTCATTACGACAATTACTTCTTAATTTACTACACCTCAAGAAAGGGGTAATCAGTGGTCAATTTAATTATTATAAAGACACAGAAGGATGCGGTTCGAGAAACAGCAGATGCTTAGATGGAAAGGGAAGAGTTGGATGTCTTGCACCTAGATGAAAGGGGAGGAGAATGGGAGAGGATGTCTGTTCTTGATGAAAGTGATGTACCCTATTTTACAGTAGGTTGAAGAGACTCATCTGGGGGACTTAGATGCTAATGCGATGCTTGATCATGTTATCCAGGGTGATGCTCCAAGAGGATGGTCGGATGATGGAAAAAATCAGATGTTGTTTCATGGAAGGTTGGTTTTCCATGCCGAAATGAACAAGAGTATTCTTGGTGAGTTCCAAAACTCACTGTTGGAGGTACACCAAGGATTTCCAAATATGTACGAGGGATTGAGGGGTATATTTTGCTGTCCCGGGTAGAAGCAAGGAATGGATAAGGTTGTTCCATGGTGCTTGGTGTGTTAGCAGGTGAAGGCGTGACACCATATTCCAGGAGGATTGTTGCATCTTTTAGATGTACATGAGTGTATGTGGGATGAAATATAAATGGATTTCATCATGGGACTACCTAGGGTTCAAGGATTATGTGAAGTTGTATGGGTAGTGGTGGATCGGTTGATGAAATCATCTCACTTCCGGCAATCAAGGAGTTGAGTGTAGTGGATGCCATAACATAGAGGTATGTGGATGATGTGGTGTGGTTGCATGGAGTTTTGAGGTCCATAGTCATAGATCATGATACATAGTTTACCTAATGAATCTAGGAAGGCATTCAACATGACTTTGGCACCTAACTATGCCTCATCACTACTTTCCACCCCGAGAAAGATGGGTAGATAGAACAGACCATCCAAGCATTGGATGATAGGATACGAACATGTTTTTTGTATATTAGGTGATTTTGGTACAACATTTTCCTATGTTATAGTTTTCCTACAATAATAGATATCACTTTAAAATTGGCATGAATCTGTTTGATGCCTTGTACAGGAGGCCGTGTGACTCACTCGTGTACGTGATGGAGGTCTGGGAAGTAGGTTTTCTTGGCCCGGAGGTGGTCTAGAGCACGTTGAAGACAGATCATCTTATTCGAGAAAGGATGTAGGCAGATCAGGACCGGTAGAAATTACATTCTAATAATATTATGAGACCCTTGGAGTTTGAGGTCGGGGACCACATGTTCTCCATGGTCTCCCCTCGATATGGAAACCAAGGTTCGAAAGGGAATGTAAATTTTATCCTAGGTTAGTCAGATGCATCGAGGAGTTGCTGCGGGATAGGGAAGTGGGTTATCAGTTGGTGCTAACACCTCCACTACTAAAGGTTAATGACATCATCCATGTATCTTAGATCCCTCAATATATACATGATTATTCGCATGTCCTCGACGGGGAGGTGTTGGATATCGAGGATGACACGATGATTGTAGAGAGACTAGTGAGGATCAGGGATCTTAAGGAGAAGGTGATTCATGGGTCAAATATCCCTTTCCTTTATGTGTTATAGATTAATGGTGTCCTTGATGAGAGTACATGAAAATTAGAGGAACAATTGCGCTCCTTGTACCCAGAACTGTTCAGAGTTTTGTTCTATTAGGTTTTGTAGTTGTTTTTTATTTTGTTCTTGACCTAGTTATCTATGAAATGTGTTGTTTTCCTTGTTCTTTAGATGTGAATGATGATTCCTAACTATGGGGAGGGAAGGACCTGATCACTAATCCAGACACATTAATGTGGATGCAATTAAACTCATGTGGGTGAGTCAGTTTCTCCCAAAGCGTATAGTATCTTGACATGGTGGAAGGAAATCCCTAACCCATATGTTTGGATATGAAGGCCTTTATATGTTTTTGTGATTTCTTGGGGGAGAGGGGAAGTAGTGATTCTAAATTTTATCTATATGTGATATAGTTGTTTTTAGATGTTGATAAGTTTTCCTTGTTGAGCCTTAGAGTATATGTGGTAGTTCAAAGGATAGATATAGATGAGGGTTACTCATGAGAGGTATCATATGGAGGGTTGTTCAGACCTCTTTTTGCAGATCTATTTTAAATTCTCAATGACTTGTTTCAGTGGTATCATAAGTAATGTTCAAGACCATTTTTAGTTCATTACATGGCCAAAAAATTGGTTCCACCATAACTATGGAACCTGTCATGGGGGAAGCATTACAATGGAACCAGTCCTGACAGCACTCGGAAGGTGGCATCGTGGCAGTGGCAGTATCGGGGTGGCACCATGGTGGTGGTTTCTATCGAAGAAGCATTGTGATACTGGCACCAGTCATGGTAGAACCGTAATGGTGGCCATAGTCACGATATCACCATGACCGTGGAACAGTGATGGTGGAACCATAGATATCGAACCTTCATGATCGCACACCAAATATGTGGCACCACTAATGGTGTCCCACTGACCCGGTGGCACCAAGATAGTGGCACCTTTATGGTGTCTCAACAAACGCTGACCCACACTTCTATTTTTTTCCAGTTTCTGACATTTTCTGCACCTCCAATGTATCTTTATATGTTAAAGTGATTTAATAGAACACTCAAATCCATTGAAATCCCATAAATGATATCTAAAATCCCCCAAGATACGAGATACCTTTGACTGACCAAAATGTGTGACTTTTCCATAGTGTAACACTCTTTTCATGTACATTCAAGTTCTTCCCCTATTATGTGTTTTCCTCTAATTAAAGGAAACCCTTTAAATCATATCCACTATGGCCACCTCTCTGATGAGACATATTAAATGACAGTTGATTCCATCGTGTGTAACCACCGAACCACATGGAAAAACCTTGAACCACCATTAATGTCATTAAATATTTCATATCATGTAACTTGAGGATCTCAAATTTTATTTCTTGTTAATCTTATTTCTTCTTGGCTTTTATTCGTTCCATTCCTTGGTGAGTTTAGAGTCCCCATTCCCTAGGTTAGTGGTGTGCCTATGCTGAATCCATTCTTTCTCACTCATGGATTCCTCATATTTCCTCCAGAACAAGTCACACATCCCTAGTTCATGGCTTATGGAGAAAAGCATCGACAATTTATTATCCAAGTAGGGTTTTACCTTCATCTCTCTTGATTGTATATCATGAGTGGTGGGTCCGATGATTTCCCTTTAGGGATGGATGAAACAACACCTTAACAAATATTTTAAATGGTTCCCAAAGAATGAATGGGTGTATTTGATTTTTTTGGCACATTTATCCTTTCTTATATGATGTGAATTGTATGGGATTATGTAAACTGAAAATCATGGTCGTTGTTGCCCTTTATTGTGCACTACTGAACCTTTATTTTTCTAGATAGTTACGTGATTTAATTGCTATAACATGGAACTATTTAATCACATAAACTTGGTTTATTGAATGGGTGCATAATAAATAAGAATCCTAGTGTGGTCACACAGGTTAACCAATTGATAAGATGAAACTAAAGGAATGATGTGTTTAAATATGAAAACTCTCTTCCTTTGTCCTCGTGATGTTTATTGTTGTTTAGATTGATTCATGTGAGGTGACATAGATGGGGATGGGATCCCATGTTGTTAACTTGTTTGTTTGTGGATTTTTGGGTCCATGTGAGGACGTATGTTGGAGCTTGGTTTGGTTATAGTACTTTGAGGGATCACACAAATCCCATATTTTGATGTGACATTATGTGAGAACCGGGTGTGAATACTTATTTTGATTCTTGTTTGTTTTCCCTTCCTTGCAATGTGGATATTTCTAATATTATACTAGAAATAAAGATTTATTTAAATTTATTGAATTTAATACTAAAACATTAATGGGTTCAATTGTGAATTTTTTTCCGAGAATGAGTAGTGACTTGGTTGTTGATGTAATGATTTTTATGAATGAATAGTAACGATGGTTTTTCTGTATAGGGGGTTTTGGAACCCCTACACTATGATGACTGCTTGTTTACCTATATGTATAATTTATTACATATGTTTCATATTCACACTCCACCCATGTTGAGCACATCGTGCCGAACATCCCCATTTAATGGAGTTTATCTCAACATGGAGCATGCTTATGAAACGTCGACATGTTTCATTTTCATTTATTTATTTAATTTTGAAATATTGGTCCTTTTACTTCTAGTCGTAAACTTCAAAAGATCCTAAATTGTAAATGTGTCTATTTTTTGTAACTTTTATGTAAAAAAATAAATTAATTTTTACTACATCCAGAAGTGCAGGTCTGCTGCTCTACATTTAATTTGCATTCATCCAAAAGAAAGCATGAGGTAAGGCAATTCATAACCCAATTTCCATTCATTTGGTTGAACTTTTATTAAATTTGTTATCACCTAAAAATATTATAAGTGTAATGAAATTTTATTATATTATTTGAATTTTCTACCTGTTTAATATGGTTCCAAATTTTATATATATAATCAATTCATTCATTAATCCCCACTTCAACGACATGATCATTTTAAGGGACTTTGTCTCAAGATCCCATCATTAAGGCATAATTTATTATTGTGTTCACATTTGTTTTATATTTTATAAACACTTCCCTATATCCATTTAATATCATTATTATATGATAATTAATTGTGTTTTGAGTTTATATTTGATTTATTTCATCCAAGGGTATCTGGCATGGAAACATCCATGTGGAAAAAAATTCATAACACATCTTATTTTCTTTAGGTTATATTACATCTTTATTTTCATTAATGTTATAGGATTTTTTGAATAATGAAATTTTATGATATTATTTTTATATTACATATTATTATTGTGGAATTAAAATTCTTGAACATAATCTATTAATTGACTAATTCTTAGATAAATAATATTAGCATTTCAAAGGTTTATTTCACAATATTATACTAATCAAAATTGATTATTTTTGAATTTTTCTCAAAAGAAATTATTTTATCATTGTCTAAATAAGCCAATATAATTTACATATCTTCTTATTATATTTTATATTTCCTTTTGTTAGTGAATTTCATTCCACTTAATGGTATGTAAAATATTTCATGAATAGTTTTTAAGAAAACACAAAACTACATACCTCTTTAGTTAAAAATTGGTTTTCTTCCAAAAATATATTTTACTAAAATATTTAAAAAGACGTTTTTATCCTTATAAAATTTATTTATTCTATTTTATTTTACCATTTTTTACATTTTTTCAATGAAATCATTGTGTTCTGTAAAAATTCAATTTTCTAAACTTTTTATATTGTGAATGTAATTTTCATTTAAATTTTTTGACATGTAAAAAATAACATTCCAACATGAACACCATTTAATTGAATCATCTATTGAATGTTATCAATATTTTCATTTGAGAAATGTTTTTCATAATAATTTAGTAATTCATTATTTTTAAAATGTTATTTTCAATAAATAAGGAATTAAAAGACTTTTTGTGTTTTAAAATGTTATTTTCATCATAAAATTGTCATCTTAAAGAATTTTTTAATGTAAATTTTTTGTTATTTCAATTAATATATGGAACAAAAAATTATTTTATATATACTATTCTAGGTATATATTTAATTAATTCATTAACTATTCATCATATAGATAATTTTTTATTATATTGACAAAATATATTTTTGAAATTCTATACCCTGATCCATTATTCTGTCAATAACTTCCCAATTAAATATTCATGTTGATGTAATCATTGGAAATTAATTTACCCTATTATTACATATTATTTATCATGGATATTCATATCACAGAAATAAAACATCATTAAAACATACGAAGTTATATGAATGATTAGGGAAATATTGAAAAATATATATTATTGACTCAATAAAGATATTTGATGATATGGAAACTTTTAAATTAATTAAATGGATTATTTGAGATATGCTGATGATTTCCATATGTCCACCATAGGGGAGTGTATTTACTGATATCCCCATGATTCTACGATACACTTTTGAGACAAAATATTAGTCCAAATATAGTTAAATGTTTTTTTATCCATCAATTTTAAATTTTCATATATAAATACTAGATGGTAGTGGTACCGTGTGTTTGAGATATGAGATCCAACAAATTATAATTTAACTAATTTATTATTCAGTTATTATTATCCATAGATTTTCAATATGCTATAATCTCTCGATTAATTTCATTCTTAGTTTATTAACATAATTGGCTTTGTTTTTTTAAATGCATTAAAATATTGATTATGACATTTGATGGTATGATTTTTACATTATTGATTAAAATGATTTTTTGTAGTTAATTACATTTCAATTGATTTTTCTAATTAATTATTTAATGAAAATGGTTTTTTATGTATTTACCTAACGATAGTGTTCATTTCATATTTATGAAGCTCCAATTATATATTGTAGCTTCCTATGACATTTGGTCAACTAATCATTTGATATCACCCTTATCTTCATTCCTTTCCCTAGAATTCAGGATGGGTACTAGGAAAGACATGCATGAATTGGCTAAAGGTAATAATGATAATTCATTGAAAAAAATATGTTGTAATTTTTGAATTCATAATTAATAGTAGAATCATGTATGTATCTTATTTACTAAAACTAATAGACTAATTGGACATTTCAGATGTGATTTATTTTATATTATGATAATGTAATAATGCAGACACCGACTGAGATATAATGGGATTGGTGCCACTATAATTATTGTGGATGGGACATATTGATGACTCTTCTACTTATAAAGAGTTATTCTATGTCTTTTTTCAAGATAATATAATGGGTAATATACCTCATTGAATACCTAATATGTGATGATATTGTGATATTGAGTTTGAAATGATATGTTTTTTAAAAATGTCTTTATAATATTATTATTAAATTATGAGGGGATTTTGGATTTTATTTTTCTTCATATTGATGAATTTATTGGGGCATGACGTGACATGGGGTGAAGAATTGTTACCCATATTTGGGTCACCTACCTATATTTATTTTATTTATTTTATCATCTTAATTATGAATCAGGATATTGAGAGTTATATGTAGGAAATTATAATATATTTAACCAAAATAATGGAATTATAATTAGTGAATAATTAGTGCTAATGGTGTACCCTAAGAATGCATTAGGTGAGGAAATTTCTAGTGGAGTTTTTAATGATTAATACTACAATTTGAAATCTTTATAGAGTTTCTAGGTATTCTTTTATCTCAATTTAGTCTGTATGTATAACGACCCATACTTTACATACATTGTTAATACTTCAAAATTTAAACACACTTATTACAACATATGACAAAACCATAAAGGACCGTATAGGTATAGTGTCTTTAGAAACTGGGAAACATAAACAACTGGTTCATAAATCTTCTATAGTGTCTCCCATTTATTTCATCATATCTAGGGTCCCTTTTAGCATATTCTACTTAATATCCATCTTCCTGACCTGGGGAAAAGAAAACATAAAAGGGTGAGCTCAAGTGCTCAACAAGGGCAAATAAAGGAAATAAAAACCATATCATATCTTTTTGAAAATCAAAACCTGCAAAAGAGATCATAATATCTTATCATGGAATAAATCATAGAAGTGAAAATGAGATCCCCATAATCATAACATAAAACTTGAAACTTTGTGGCATGCACACATAATCATGGAAAATCATTTCTTGTTAGTCATGCCTCATTGCCAAGACTATCTTAGTGGACAAAGTCCCTTTCTGAACCGAGTCACCCTCGTTCCAGTCATGTTTTACTGAACCGGTATAACCTACCATTCCAGCCATGTCTATCTCATGAGATATAAAATCTTTACCCAATGCATTGGAGGGAGATATAGGTCCCACCCATCTTATAATGAATCCTTTCTTATGTGTGCCACATAATCATAAACCATACATCTTATCGTAACCCATGTAATAAAAATGGGATTCTTAAACAACATGACATCATAAAACAATCCATATAAGATAAAGGAATTCATAAAAATATTTCCATCACAACATAATCAAATCCATGTAATAATAGGGATAAAAACAGAACCCTTTTATTATCTTAGATGGAAAATAATTTTGATAAAATACTTGAACTCCATTCTTGAGGAAAATATCCTTTCTACTTCAAAAACATTTTTCCTTTCATAACATGCCATACAACTTTAAAATAAAAGAATTTGATTAAAAATAAACTTGAAAATTTGTAAAGGAAGCTTCTTGGAAATAAAAAATCCATTCATGCTGTATAAGTTAAAAAAAAACATTCTTCGTTCATTTATCGGAAAAGTCAAAAAGTACCTCGTACGAAAAACGACAAAAGATTCCTTTCATACATATTACTAAAACTGACCGAAGGGTAAAAATGGATTTAAACAATTGTATGTGAATGGAAATAATATTACATATTGATGAAACATGGATGTGGATGATAAAATACATCCCAGTAAATACTTACGAATAAACAATCTCGGATAAAAATGAGATTGTGATATTTCCCTTACCTTAGGTCCGATTTGATTTGTACGTGTCTGAAGCTCCTGTATAATGGTTTAAATAATGTTATTGACTTATTCCAGAATCATACATATTGATATGATATCATATATGGTCATATTCTTAGCTTCTTGTTAGTAATATTTCATTGTTACTTGTTACTCGGGTCTTTATTGCCTTTTGTTCTTATGCGTGTTTTGCCGAATAAATTCTTATTATTCTTTTAAGGTTATATATACCTTATATACAGAATGGTATTAGTGTAACATATATCATATTTATTCATTCAATTCATTTATATAATTATTATGTAATGATGATCATGTAGAACGAGTCGCTTCACATCGTGGAGACGGTATTCCGTACGTACGCACGAGTGATGATATCGTTCCTATGATCGTGGAATTGTATTGGAGTATATATATATATATTATTTCAGTATAAATATTACTTTATAATAATCATAAATAGTTACTCATTAAATCATTATACCCATCCTTGTAAAGTGATGGTGGAAAATAGATTACACCACGGCGTGGAGACGGTATTCCGTACGTACGCACGCGCGGTGATTTCATTTTTCCGTAGGATGGATAGAAGGTGAATTAGGGTTGTTTCATATTTATAATAACATATCAGTATGTAAGTAATACTGATGTTATTACTTTATCATGAAACAACTAAAGAAGAAGAAGTTGAAGAAGAAAGAAATTGAAAAGATCGGTAATGGATATTACCTCTTCTTTGGAACGCTTCTTCGAATCCTCCACTTAGGGAACTAATATTGGTCTTTGAAGAAGACCAGGAACTATAGGATTATTCTAGGGAAGTGGAGAGGAGAAAATTTCAGGGGTTGGACGAGCTTGAGTGCTCAATTTGGTGTGAGGAGGAGGGGGAGAAGGTGCCCTTTTATAAGGGAGGAGAGGGGCACCTTAGGAATATCTCAAAATATTATTTTATATTAAAGTCAAAATCGGTTTATAATGGTTCCAAAGGGTCTTATTTCGAAGCTAAAGTGGGGATGGGTCGAAATCCTATCAACCAATAGGATTTAGACAAGTTTAGGGTATTATTTTAACCTTATCAATTAGATTTAACTCTAAGTTAAATAATTTAACTTTTACCGTGTCTTTTTTTTTCTTTCACTATATGGTTAATACACTTACTATAACATGAAAAACGAACCCAAAATTGTTTATTATTAATATATATATCCTTATCTAAGTCATTTGGCCGAACCTTATATTTTTAGGAATAAAATAACAATTAATAATATAATATTTGATTTAAAAACTATTTTGTGTCAATTTTGACACTATTTGATATATGATTTTTGTGAAAGTCATAACAGAATTATATGTTCGAAACAAGTTGATTAAATCAACACTAATATATCATAGTAACCTAGAAAATGAGTGGAATTCATAAAAAGTCTCAAATTACATTTATTTTGGTGTTTATAACATCAATTATGTCAATATTTTATTAATAAGATAATTACTCCATCATCATTGTGTCATAAATAGATTAAATTATTTAATGTATAAAAATTACAAATAAAAAACCATTATGTAGGAAATCTTTGTATCTTTCTAATGAATATTTATAGTCGAATTTATCTTATGTATAACCCCATATTAAAAATGATTTACTTATTAAACTTTGATTTTAACTATTTTAACCCTTCTTTAAATAAATTAATAATAAATGTCCAAATCTAATCCAAGTGGGCCTAAATGGTCATATTTTATTCCTAAGTTTGTTTTTGGTCGAATTACACTTGTCCAATAGAATTAGGACATGTGTTAGGGTAATAATAATATCATTTTTACCCTTAATTATCCTATTTACTTTTAACCGTGGTAAAAAAAAGTAAAACATTACTATTCACCAAAAATTATTTTCATCTCATTGAACCACATTTTAGTCCTTGATATTAACCGTGTCTGTCGGATTTTCGAAATTCCATTCACAGAAGCGGTAAAATTATGTTTTATGCAAAATTCAGTTTTTAACCTACCACTTAGTGGTTTCACTATTCATCAAAAATTGAAAGTTTTCAGAAAAATACCAAAATTTCACCCTAGGCTAATTTCGATATTCTGAGTCCAAAAATGAAGTCCATTTTGAAAAATAAAATTTATAAAATTTCAAAAAGTGGTTATTTCTATTCATAACGGCTAGTTTTAATAGCATATTGTTGTTTACTGAAACTCAGTATTGCGTACGACGCAAGCTATCGAAGAAGGTCGCGATTGCGTGTAAAGCAAGCCAAGCAAGTATTGTGTAGAAAAAGATTCCTTTGATGATTTATATAACATAAAAGTCTCGGGTGTTACATTCTACCCCCCTTAAAAAGAATTTCACCCTCGAAATTCCTCACTTTGTAACAAACAGATGAGGATACTTCTCCCTCATCATATCCTCAAGCTCCCATGTAGCTTCTTCAAGTTGGTGGTTCCTCCATAAAACTTTCACCAAGCGAGTGGTCTTGTTTCATAGGACTTTTTCGCTACGATCCAGAATCTCTATCGGTTGTTCTTCATAAGAAAGATCTTTCTCCAGCGGTACAACTTCTGAGATGAGTACATGTGAAGGATCTGGTATGTACTTTCTCAGGAGAGATACATGGAACACATCGTGAACTTGAGAGAGATTCGGTGGAAGCGCCAATCGGTAAGCTACCTTCCCAACACGATCAAGTATTTCGAAAGGACCGATATATCTAGGGCTCAACTTCCCCTTCTTTCCAAATCTCATAACCCTCTTCCAGGGAGATATTCGTAAGAACACTTTATCGCCCACTTCAAACTCTAGGTCTTTTCTTCGGTTGTCGGCATAACTTTTCTGTCGACTCTGAGCTGCTCTTATGTGTTGTTGAATAGATTTGACCTTTTCTGCCATTTCATCAACGAGATCAGGTCCTAATAGCTTTCTTTCCCCAACTTCATCCCAGCAAGTTGGAGTCCTGCATTTCTTTCCATAGAGAGCTTCATAAGGAGCCATCTGAATACTGGAGTGAAAGCTATTATTATAAGAAAATTCCACCAAAGGTAGGTGTTGATCCCAACCTCCTTTGAAATCCATAGAGCAATCTCTCAACATATCTTCTAGGGTTTGAATTGTTCTCTCAGACTGACCGTCTGTCTGGGGATGATAAGCAGTGCTGAAACTCAACTCTGTATCCAGAGTATGCTGAAGTCTTCTCCAGAACTTCGAGGTAAATCTCGGATCTCGATCAGATATAATAGAAAGTGGTACTCCATGCAATCTTACCACTTCCTTTACATATATCCTGGCAAGCTGATCTAGAGAGAAATCCTCTCTAATAGCAATGAATTGTGCAGGCTTTGTAAGACGATCAACTATGACCCAGATAGCATTATTGCCTTTGGATGTTTTAGGAAGTCCTGTGACAAAGTCCATAGTGATGTTTTCCCATTTCAATTCGGGTATGGGTAATGGTTGTAACATCCCCTTAGACTTCTGTCTCTCAGCTTTAACTTGTTGACAAACCAAGCATCGAGAGACATATTCAGCAACATCTCTTTTCATGCCATCCCACCAGAAGTACTCTTTCAGGTCCCTATACATCTTCGTGCTTCCAGGATGAATAGAGAATGATGAACTATGAGCCTCATCCAGCAGCTCATTCTTTAATTCGGGGATGGGAGGAACGCAAACCCGATTCCTGAACTTTATTATCCCATCACAATCAAGGTTGAATTCAGGAACACTTCTCACCTTCTTTTGTAACTCGACATCTTCTTTCTGTGCCTCTTTAATCTTCACATGTATAGATGGTTGAACATTCATTTGAGAAAGATAAGATTTTCCCCTTACATTATAATTCCAAGATCCATCCTTTGTAAATCCATAAATATTGGATCTTTTGTGATCCTTATCATGGATAAACTAGCATGGTCTTGTCGACTTAATGCATCTGCCACCTTGTTTGCTTTCCCAGGGTGTTAATGGATTGAGCAGTCATAATCCTTAATCAGCTCCAACCATCTTCTTTGACGCATATTCAGCTCCTTTTGTGTGAAAATATACTTTAAACTTTTATGATCAGTATAAATATCACACCTTTCTCCATAAAGGTAATGCCTCCAAATCTTTAATGCAAAGATTACCGCATCCAACTCCAAATCATGTGTTGGGTAATTTTGCTCATGGATTTTCAACTGTCGTGAGGCATAAGCTATCACCATATCATTTTGCATAAGAACACACCCCAATCCCTTCTTGGATGCATCACTGTAGATCACAAACCTTTCTCCACTACAAGTCAGTGTGAGCACAGGTGCACTGGATAACCTTCTTTTCAACTCCTTGAAATTCTCTTCACATTCCTCTGTCCAGACAAACTTAACTCCTTTCCGAGTCAACTTGGTGATTGGATTAGATAATCGTGAAAAATCTTTTACAAAACGTCGATAATATCCAGCCAAACCAAGAAAACTTCGGATCTCAGTTACTGTTGTTGGTCTTGACCATCTTTCGATAACCTCTGTTTTTGCTGGATCCACAGATATCCCCTCTTTTGAGATTATGTGACCCAAAAATGCAACTTTTTGAAGCAAAAATTCACACTTGGTAAATTTGGCATAAAGCTTCTCCTTTCTCAGGGTCTTCAATATAATTCTCAAGTGATCTTCATGATCTTCCTTGCTCTTTGAATAGACAAGAATATTGTCTATAAAGACTACCACAAATTGATCAAGATAGTCTCTAAAGACTCTATTTATTAGATCCATGAAGATAGCAAGGGCATTAGTAAGACCAAATGGCATCACTATAAATTCATAGTGTCCATACCTTGTACGGAAAGCCGTCTTTGGTATATCCTCCCTTTTGACCCTTAATTGATGATACCCTGAACGAAGATCAATCTTGGAAAAGTATTGAGCTCCGCGTAGTTGGTCAAATAAGTCATCAATGCATGGGAGAGGATATTTTTTCTTGATAGTGATCTTGTTAAGTTCTCGATAATCAATGCAGAGTCTCATTGATCCATCTTTCTTCTTAACAAATAGAACATGTGCTCCCCAAGGTGACGCACTAGGGCGTATTAATCCCTTATCAAGATTCTCTTGGAGTTGCTTCTTCAATTCCTGCAACTCAGTTGGGGCCATTCTATATGGTGTCTTTGAAATTGGCAAAGCACCCGGTACGAGTTCTATTGAAAACTCAACTTCACGATTTGGTGGAAGACCCCGTAATTCCTCCGGAAAGACATCATCAAACTCCCGTAAAATGGGAATATTCATAATCGTGAGTTTCTCACCAACCATTTGAGATAAATAACCTTCATTTAGTGGAATCAATACCCATAAGATGGAAGAAATTTCCACTGGAAGGTTATGTTCATCCTTGCATTGGTATACGATCGTAGATTGATCTGGATTATGAAATGTGACTTCCCTTCATTGGAAATTGATATGAGCTCCATGTAGAGAAAGCCAATCCATGCCAAGAATCACATCAAATTCCACTAAAGGAAGGATCACAAGATTTGCAGGAAGCACTTTCCCACAAACTTCAATCGGAGAAGAATTATAATCTTTTGATGCGACTGTTGTGCCATTAGGTGTTGTCACAGCTAACTCAACATCTAATTGTTGAGGTAATATGGTGATAACCTTAGAAAATTCTTTAGAAATAAAAGAGTGGGTGGATCCAGAATCAAATAAAACATTTTCTACTTTAGAGTGGATGGTAAGTGTACCTTTCACCACTTCGTTATCGTACTCCACATCGCTGATAGAAATTGCATGTGACTTTCCTTTGTCTTTAGCCTTAAGATTTTGTTGACGTCGACCATCATCATCAACCCTTGGATTTGGGCATTGATTGGCATAATGCCCCATCTCCTTGCACTTGAAACATTGAAGTGTAGTAGGTTCATTTTGTGTATCCCTTCCTTTGTTTTCATCATTAGACATCTTCTTCCCATTATCGCGGCATTCAAATTCCCGATGACCTTCCTTTCCACATTTAAAACATTTACTTGTCCCTTTAAGACAACTCCCTCCATGTTTCTTTCCACACTTTGAGCATAAGGGAAAGTTCATCTTCTTTTCAGTGTGCTCTTTAGATTTTCCTTTGAATTCCATCTTCCTCTTCTTATCAAACCCATGTGACTGATGGGTTACTCCAATCTCCATCTCGACTTTGAGAGCACATCGAACGATTTCCTCGTAGCTATTGAAGTCCCTTATGGCTAACGCCCTTCGAAGACTTGGTTTTAAGCCACTAAAGAATCGATCGATCTTACTCTCAGGTTGGATAATAATACCAGAAGCGTACCTTGCAAGTCTTGTAAAATTTGCTTCATAGGTACTAACAGATTCATCATCCCTTTGCTTCAGTTCAAGGAACTCTTTCTTCATATTTGTTCGGAGAATACGAGGGAAGTACTTATTGAAAAATAAGTTCTTGAACTCGTCCCATTCCATAGACTCAATTTCATCCCTTTGCCTCGTATTCTTAACAAGATTCCACCATTGATCAGCATCTCCTTCCAAACGATACACTGCTAGGATGACTTTATCATGTTCAGAACATTGAAGAACTGAAAATATCTTTTCAGTAGTACTAATCCATTGTTCAGCCACTAATGGATCAGTAGACCCGCTGAAAGAAGGTGGACGCTGCCTCATGAAGGATTCAACAGAATGTTGCTCCCTCCTTTGCTCGTTTGGAAATCCTGCATGATTCATAGCTTGAGAAAGTTGTGTGAGCATGGCTACAAGATTTTGCATTCCATCTCCCATATCGTTTGGTTGCTCAGGGGGACAATCATTGCATTGCCCATCGCATTCCGCATTAACACGGTTCCTTCGGGTTCCATCCATTGACTAAAACCAAGAAGAATAGTGTGAGCAACACTAATTATAATAGGAAAACCACATAATCAAAGATAAAATTTCACACTTAAGGTTTTATCCTAGGGTATTCATGGCCATTTCTAAAACACTAAGATTGTGTTCTATTCTTAGTCTTATCCTTAGGGTTCTTACTAAAGCTTTCACATCGTAGTTTCCAAAGGTTGACTATACCTTTCCTCTGATACCAACTATAACGACCCATACTTTACATACATTGTTAATACTTCAAAATTTAAGCACACTTATTACAACATATGACAAAACCACAAAGGACCGTATAGGTATAGTGTCTTTAGAAACTGGGAAACATAAACAACTGGTTCATAAATCTTCTACAGTGTCTCCCATTTATTTCATCATATCTAGGGTCCCTTTTAGCATATTCTACTTAATATCCATCTTCCTGACCTGGGGAAAAGAAAACATAAAAGGGTGAGCTCAAGTGCTCAGCAAGGGCAAATAAAGGAAATAAAAATCATATCATATCTTTTTGAAAATCAAAACCTGCAAAAGAGATCATAATATCTTATCATGGAATAAATCATAGAAGTGAAAATGAGATCCCCATAATCATAACATAAAACTTGAAACTTTGTGGCATGCACACAAAATCATGGAAAATCATTTCTTGTTAGTCATGCCTCATTGCCAAGACTATCTTAGTGGACAAAGTCCCTTTCTGAACCGAGTCACCCTCGTTCCAGTCCTGTTTTACTGAACCGGTATAACCTACCGTTCCAGACATGTCTATCTCATGAGATATAAAATCTTTACCCAATGCATTGGAGGGAGATATAGGTCCCACCCATCTTATAATGAATCCTTTCTTATGTGTGCCACATAATCATAAACCATACATCTTATCGTAACCCATGTAATAAAAATGGGATTCTTAAACAACATGACATCATAAAACAATCCATATAAGATAAAGGAATTCATAAAAATATTTCCATCACAAAATAATCAAATCCATGTAATAATAGGGATAAAAACAGAACCCTTTTATTATCTTAGATGGAAAATAATTTTGATAAAATACTTGAACTCCATTCTTGATGAAAATATCCTTTCTACTTCAAAAACATTTTTCCTTTCATAACATGCCATACAACTTTAAAATAAAAGAATTTGATTAAAAATAAACTTGAAAATTTGTAAAGGAAGCTTCTTGGAAATAAAAAATCCATTCATGTTGTATAAGTTAAAAAAAACATTCTTCGTACTTTTGTCGGAAAAGTCAAAAAGTACCTCGTACGAAAAACGACAAAAGATTCCTTTCATACATATTACTAAAACTCACCGAAGGGTAAAAATGGATTTAAACAATTGTATGTGGATGGAAATAATATTACATATTGATGAAACATGGATGTGGATGATAAAATACATCCCAGTAAATACTTACGAATAAACAATCTCGGATAAAAATGAGATTGTGATATTTCCCTTACCTTAGGTCCAATTTGCTTTGTACGTGTCTGAAGCTCCTGTATAATGGTTTAAATAATGTTATTGACTTATTCCAGAATCATACATATTGATATGATATCATATATGGTCATATTATTAGCTTCTTGTTAGTAATATTTCATTGTTACTTGTTACTCGGGTCTTTATTGCCTTTTGTTCTTATGCGTGTTTTGCCGAATAAATTCTTATTATTCTTTTAAGGTTATAGATACTTTATATCAAGAATGGTATTAGTGTAACATATATCATATTTATTCATTCAATTCATTTATATAATTATTATGTAATGATGATCATGTAGAACGAGTCGCTTCACATCGTGGAGACGGTATTCCGTACGTACGCAGGAGTGATGATATCGTTCCTATGATCGTGGAATTGTATTGGAGTATATATATATATTATTTCAGTATCAATATTACTTTATAATAATCATAAATAGTTACTCATTACATCATTATACCCATCCTTGTAAAGTGATGGTGGAAAATAGATTACACCACGGCGTGGAGACGGTATTCCGTACGTACGCACGCGCAGTGATTTCATTTTTCCGTAGGATGGATATAAGGTGAATTATGGTTGTTTCATATTTATAATAACATATCAGTATGTAAGTAATACTGATGTTATTACTTTATCATGAAACAACTAAAGAAGAAGAAGTTGAAGAAGAAAGAAATTGAAAAGATCGGTAATGGATATTACCTCTTCTTTGGAACGCTTCTTCGAATCCTCCACTTAGGGAACTAATATTGGTCTTTGAAGAAGACAAGGAACTATAGGATTATTCTAGGGAAGTGGAGAGGAGAAAATGGCAGGGTTTTGACGAGCTTGAGTGCTCAATTTGGTGTGAGGAGGAGGGGGAGGAGGTGCCCTTTTATAAGGGAGGAGAGGGGCACCTTAGGAATATCTTAAAATATTATTTTATATTAAAGTCAAAATCGGTTTATAATGGTTCCAAAGGGTCTTATTTCGAAGCTAAAGTGGGGATGGGTCGAAATACTATCAACCAATAGGATTTAGACAAGTTTAGGGTATTATTTTAACCTTATCAATTAGATTTAACTCTAAGTTAAATAATTTAACTTTTACCGTGTCTTTTTGTTTTTCTTTCACTATATGGTTAATAAACTTACTATAACATGACAAACGAACCCAAAATTGTTTATTATTAATATATATATCCTTATCTAAGCCATTTGGTCGAACCTTAGATTTTTAGGAATAAAATAACAATTAATAATATAATATTTGATTTAAAAACTATTTTGTGTCAATTTTGACACTATTTGATATATGATTTTTGTGAAAGTCGTAACAGAATTATATGTTCAAACCAAGTTGATTAAATCAACACTAATATATCATAGTAACCTATAAAATTAGTGGAATTCATAAAAAGTCTCAAATTACATTTATTTTGGTGTTTATAACATCAATTATGTCAATATTTTATTAATAAGATAATTACTGCATCATCATTGTGTCATAAATAAATTAAATTATTTAATGTATAAAAATTACAAATAAAATACCATTATGTAGGAAATCTTTGTAGATTTCTAATGAATATTTATAGTCGAATTTATCTTATGTATAACCCCATATTAAAAATTATTTACTTATTAAACTTTGATTTTAACTATTTTAACCCTTCTTTAAATAAATTAATAATAAATGTCCTAATCTAATCCAAGTGGGTCTAAATTGTCATATTTTATTCCTAAGTTTGTTTTTGGTCGAATTACACTTGTCCAATAGAATTAGGACATGTGTTAGGGTAATAATAATATCATTTTTACCCTTAATGATCCTATTTACTTTTAACCGTGGTAAAAAAAGTAAAACATTACTATTCACCAAAAAATATTTTCATCTCATTGAACCACATTTTAGTCCTTGATATTAACCGTGTCTGTCGGATTTTCGAAATTCCATTCATAGAAGCGGTAAAATTATGTTTTATGCAAAATTCAGTTTTTAACCTACCACTTAGTGGTTTCACTATTCATCAAAAATTGAAAGTTTTCAGAAAAATTCCAAAATTTCACCCTAGGCTAATTTCGATATTCTGAGTCCAAAAATGAAGTCCATTTTGAAAAATAAAATTAATAAAATTTCAAAAAGTGGTTATTACTATTCATAACTGCTAGTTTTAATAGCATATTTTTGTTTAGTGAAACTCGGTATTGCGTACGACGCAAGCTATCGAAGATGGTCGTGATTGCGTGTAAAGCAAGCCAAGCAAGTGTTGTGTAGAAAAAGATTCCTTTGATGATTTATATAACATAAAAGTCTCGGGTGTTACAGTATGGGTGACATATATAGTATTATCATTGTTTATGGATATTTTTTAACAAACAATGTGTATAAATCCTTATAGATGAATGATTATTTCTATAGATCCACCATAATAAGCACAATTTCATTTTAAACGATGTGTCCTAATCATGTTTACAATACTAATTTGAAAAAATATATAAACATACCTATATATCCCCATTAGTTTTAACCCCCATTTCCAACGGTCCTCTATTTTCATGTCTTGTATCAACCAATCTTATTAACTCTTCCTACTATAGAAACATTGTGGAATTCATTATGGTTGGGGTAGATTGATTTATGATATATAATTTACCATTTTTGAGATAATTAAATATTATTTTCATTATCCATTTTTTTAAATGGTTCGGTCATCTTCTCTAAACCCAAAGGCCATAATGGGTAAACCTCATCGCATTGATATCTAATATCTATATTATTATTGGGATTTCAAGGTTCCAATCATGAATAAACCATTAAAAATTTATTTATTGCCACCCAATATTATTGGTTGATATTGGGGAATATATACTATTCATTTTATTTGGTAGTTACTTTGATTATCATCTTTTTAAAGTAGATAAAAATACTTAGAAATGTACAATCTAATATAAATTAAATGGCTTTTCTATTAAATGAAACTACTTTTTGTTTTTTCTAACAAAACATTTTATGGATATATAATTTCAAAAAAATGAACTGTATGTTTTTCCCATGAATAAAACATTTTTTATAATATTAAAATAAGACACTTCATATAAAAATTGTGTACACGTGATGTATTAATGAAACTTTCTTTTGAAATGATTGGTGTTCGATGAAATATGGGAATCCTTTATTTATAATTGGTTTTACTAAATTTACAAAATATAGAATTGAATAAATTTATTAGTTATGATTTACCAATGATTTAATTTATGTGAAAATTTCATTTCAATTATTTTCCAATGTTGTTTTTAGGAGGGAACATAATGCTAATGAGTACTAGAAAAAAACCATTAGCATGTTTTAAAAATTATGAAAATGGATTTTAAAGGTCATATAATTTTCCACAATAGTAATCTTTGATTCATATTTTTATATACAAATAATTATTGGTTTATTTACTAGTGGTTACATATATATATTGGATATTTTCATTAACATTTTTATTGAGGTGGAAATAAATATTATTTTTTGGATGTATTTAATTATATTATGTGACTATTATATGATTATTGAATTTAAACTGTTTCTTTTATACATAATCTAAATACATGGGGAACCCAAGGTAACCAAATGGGAAATGAATTGGTAGATTGCTATATAGTAGATATAGTGTACTGACTATTAAATGGTTCTACCTAGGTATTTCTATATATTTTATCATTAGTCGCTCAGTGATTCCACATAGTTTTACTATAAATTACAATTTTGATATAATATATTGATTCTATGTTACATTATTTTCTTTCTCTATTTATAAAGTTCATGTCATGATTAATGGATTGATAACAATGATACTAAATAGTTTATCATTTCTATTTTTTTATATCTCATGATTTTTTTTCTTATAATGATTCATTTATTGTATTTCCTATTTACATGATCATGTTTTGAGAATCTGTTGGATTTTTTCAAAATATTTTTGTGGGTTTTTGTAAGAACATGGATTTTCATTTCAGGTATGTTTTTCCTTTTTTGGTCATTTTAGAGTAAAAGAGGAAATTCTGGAGATTTTTAATGTACATGTCATGTACATTATGTGTACACACCATATACTTCTTTTCCATAGAAGACTGTGTGCTGGCTATGTCCTAGCCACTCACATAGCCATGTGGGGGTGACATGGAGGCCGAATAATGTGGAGTACAGAAAAGGCAATTACACATAGTGTACCTCAAAAGTACATGCCTTTTACATTGTTTTTTTTCATTAAAGGGACCGGGGTCACATATGATTTCGAGAAGTGTCTTCTTCTAGGTCTCATTCAACCGAGAGAAACCATACGGTGATGAAACTTCTCTGAGCCACAAAGCCTTAATCTGTTCTCCAAATTAACCGTTGTAGATTTTGTTGGAACTGCATCGGTATGCTCTTCCTTCTTCTAGAGAATCAATTTTCAATTCCTCCTATTTTCATGTTATTGCGGGGTGAATTCTTTAGAAATTTTTTTAGATATCTGACATTCCAAGGAGATTCAATATTTGAGGTTCACGTATAGAGATCTCTTAACTCCATGGTAGGTGGTTTGTGCCTTTCAGTTCGAATCCTTTGAGTATTATGTGCAAATTTCACCAATACCCTTGAACGGGGTATTGTTTGTTTACAGTTTTATGCCTATCGGTTTACTGCCATGATTGTATACATGTGTAGAGGTAATTTGGATTTGAATTGGGTTGATTTTATATGCCTTGGATGTTCTATAAATTCTTTGTTCTATTTACGACTATTTGGTCTTGTTTAGCCTATTGGTCATTTACCTGTTTTCCATGCCTTGTGGTTGTAGGATGGAGTGTTGTTCTCTGTAATGCTTGAGATGATGTATACTGTTTATCCAAGTTGTATCGTAGGATTACATTGGACATATATAATTAATATATGTTGACTTACATGGGTCCAGGAGAACCTGGTGTTATAGAATATAATCGGATATGCTGAGTGATCTTCCTCAGAGAGTCTTTGGACATTAGAGACTATAGGGGGATAGACTGAGTGATCTTACTCAGAGAGACTTTGGACATTATAGACTATAGGGGGATAGACTGAGTGATCTTCCTTAAAGATTCATTAAGCTTTATAGACTATAAGGTGATAGACCATGTGAGCTTCCTCGGAGAGGCTTTTCATTACATGAATTACCTCTGATACCACATGGTAATGTACGGGTCCCGGAATCCACCAACAGGCACACCATACCTGTTTGTTCATATAGCCTCACGCGCATTTCCCCGAATTCTAGAGGTTGTCAAATAGCTAGGAGGGCCTTGGTTGTGATAGTGGGGAAACTATGCGCTCATTGGAAGAGTACACAATAGATGAGAAACAATATACAATGGAGGAAGCTGTAATAATCCATACAAAAGTAATCAGCGGAAGACTAAAAGTAAGAAACTGTTGCAGGACATATATATATATAAATGATTCATGATACATATGTCTAAGAAAACATCCAAACAGATGAAAATACTGGAATAAAAAATAGTACTAAACCCAAGTATAAAAGAAACAGCTAAACAACTCATTAGCACCACAAGCCAAAGCTTGGTCCCATACTCTCTAGCTCCACAACAAATCAAGTACCTGTAGTTGAAGGGTGCTTTCCCGTGTCTATACCTGTAGCAATATAATCTATTTTGTCCCAAAAGCATGACCCTAAAGGGGTGTGAGACTAAATCCCAGTAGTCAACCACCCAAAGATTTGTGCCTAATATTCAGTGAATATATGGCAGGTAAAATTATATAAAGAAGTAAACATAAAGGTACATAGTAGTAACAATCCACATTCTAAAGTCAAGCAGCAGCTAACACATAGAGGTAACCCTCTGGTAAGTACCCAAAGCCATCCCCAATGGTCATACCAAATGACCAAATGAAACCCTTTGGGTAGTACACTCAGTGTAACCCATATTTTTCCATCATAAGAATTCATATACTCTCTGAGGAAGAAGTCACAGTAAATTCCCCTTATAGTCAAAGGTAGTCGAGGAATCTATGAGGAAGCACACAAGGTCAATTCCCCGTATAGCCCCATGGAAAAGAGACTCTCTGAAGAAGCTCACTCGGTCAATTGCTCTTACATCCCCAAGTCATTCACAGAATCTGTAAGGAAGCTCACCCAGTAAATTCCCCTTATAGCCTGGAGTGGCTCAAGATAATTCAAGTAAAGAAAATACTTTCTGAGGAATCTCACTCAATCTGTACACTTATAGTCTATAAATATCAACGAAAATATGATTAAGCTCACTCATTATATCCCCATATAGTCTATAATTTCCAAATAATCTCTAAGGAAGCTCACTTGGCCTATCCCCATATAGTTTATAATGTCCAAAGACTCTCTAAGGAAGCTCACTTGGTCTATCCTCTTATAATCTATAACACCGGGTTCTCACAGCCCCGTGTAAGTCCACACATAGTTATGCTATATGGCCAAAGTAAACCTACAAAACTGCATGATTAAACAGACTACAACATCTCAATTATGTCAGAGAACAACACTCCATGCTACGACCACAAGTCATGGAAAATAGGTAAACAACCAATATGATAAATAGGACCAAACAGTCGTAAATAGAACAAAGCCTGAGTAGAAAATTCAAGGCATAGAAATAAACCCAATTAATATCCAAATTACCTCTACATAGGCATACATTAATGGTAGGAAAACAACAGGGGTAAAACGGTAAACATGCAATACCCCGTTCAAGGGTATTGGTGGAATTTTCACAAAATATTCAAAGACTTCAAACAGAAATGAACAAACCACCTACCTCAGCATTAGAAGATCACAATATGGGAACCCCAAAGCTTGAATCTATTTGGAATGTCAAAGATATATAAATAGGTCTAAAGCATTCAACCCTCGATAACTTGGAAAAGAGGAGGAATTTGAAAATGATGCTATAAAAGAAGGACGAAATTACCGATGTAGTTCAACGCAATCGACAACAGTTGATTCAGAGAACAAATGGAGGCTTAGAGGCTCTGAAAATATTTGGTGTCGTATGTTTCTCTTGGTCGAACGAGACCTAGTAGAAGAAACTTCTAGCGACCAGATGCGACCACGTTCCATTTAATGAAAAAATACACGACATGCACTATTGAAGCACAATGCGTGTAATCATCTTTTATGTACTCCGCTTCAGGAGGCCTCCATGTCACCCACACACTATTGTGTGTGTGTCCAGGACACAACCAACACACAGTCTCCTATGACAAGGAAGTACACGGCGTGTACTCATAAAGTACACAGTGTGTACTTAAAAAATTTCCACAATTTCCTCTTTTCCTCAAAAATGACTAGAAATGGAAAAACATACCTGAAACAACATTTGGGTTCTTACAAACTTCCCCCATAAATGAAATTAATCCTAAAATTTCCCAAGTGTGGCATAGAAGAAGAAACCTCAAATAGCTCCGTCCACTGTGATCGTACATCGATCTCCCTCTCCCAAGTCTCATCTTGTTCTTGCCCGTGCTTCCATAACACTCATACCAGAGGAACAGACTGGCCACGGAGAACCTTTTTACTGTGATTGACAATCTGGAAAGGGTTATCCTCAAATGATGTATCCACTTCGAGCTCAGCCTCCTCAGGTGGAAAAATATGAGACGGGTCTGAAAAGTTATGTCGGAGCAGAAAGACATGAAAAACATCGTGCATAGCTCGGTACCTCTGAGGTAACTGCAACTGATAGGAATCTATCACAACTCTCTCCAACCCCTAAAATGTCCCGACGTACCTCATCAAAAGCTTACCATGTCTCCTAATCCTCTTGTTTCCCAACCATAGTGTGACATGTAGGAAAACCTAATCCCTAACCTCAAAATCCAACGGTCGTCTCTGCTAATCAGAATAAGTCTTCTATCGAGACTATGCAGTAGCTATCCTCTTATTAATCAACTCTATCTGCTGTGTGGTCTAATGAACAAGACAAGGTCCCTTCAAATCTACCTCTCCTACCTCCAGCCAAAATAAGGGTGATCGGCGTGGCCTATCATTTAAAACCTCATAAGGTGTCATCGGAATAGTTTCTTGAAAACTATTGTTGTAGTAAAACTAACCAGGAGGTATATGCTTCTCCAATGAACCTCCAAAATACAGAATGCGTGCTCGGAGCATCTCCTCAAGCACCTAAACCATATTCTTAGACTAGCCATATGTCTGGGGGTGTTATGCTATACCCAAAAAAAGCTGTTTACCAAAATCTTTCTATAGCCCTTGTCGGACTTGAGAAGTAAAACATGCATCCCTGTCTAAAACAATGGAGTGTGGAACTCAATGTAGACGTACAATCTCTCAGATTTACAACCACCCATATCATCAACACTAATGGTCTCCTTGATCGACAAGAAGTGATAAACCTTTGTGAGCCTGTCAATGACAACCCAAACTGTGTCTTTCCCTCGAGGCGACCTCGGCAACCCGGTCACAAAGTCCATCACGACGTCATTCCACTTCCACTCGGGAATGGGTAACTGTTGCAAAATCCTTGCTGGTCGCTGATGCTCTGCCTTCACCTGTTAACAAGAGGAACACTTCATGAAGAATCCAGAAATGTCCCTCTTTATACCTTGCCATCAATATTGATGGTGTAGATCACAATACATCTTGGTGACGCCAGGCTAAATTGCCCAAACTGAGGAATTAAAGTATTGCATTAACTCATCTCGAATATCTGTTAGAACCCATACGCACCCCTAGAAACATAAGATCTCATCCTCACCTATGGTCCATCTAGGAATAGGGTCCTCTCCTGATACGCTTTCCCATATGACTAGGCCTTTAGATTCTGATAGTAGACTCATTCGTACTCGATCAAGAAGGGTAGCGGTAACAGATACAAAATATATAAAAGTCTTCCACTTCCTGTCGCGCACTTCCAAATGTATCTCAGAGAACAGATCCATAAGTGACCACACACTGATGGCCTCCTACACTACCTATATCAGATTCGTCCTGATCACAGAATCAGCCAAAACATTGCCTTTCCAATGCATGAAGGCAAGATCAAAGTCGAATGACTAAATGTACTCAACCCACCTTTGCTGTCTCAAATTCAGATCACACTGAGTTAAGATTTACTTGAGACTCTTGTGGTCGGTGAATACCAAAATGTTCTCTCCTAGAATATGATGACTCCAAAATCATAAGGAAAGAACAACAGCTGCCAACTCCATATCGGGTGTCAGGTAGTTCCTCTCGTGTGGCCTCAACTGTCAAGACCCATACGAAATGACTTCATCTCCCTGCATAAGAACAGCTCCCAGCCCGATACCTGATGCATTTTAGTAAACAATATAGATCATTACTGGCACTGGAAAGGCTAGTATCAGTGCTGAAGTCAACCTCACATTCATCTCCTAAAAGTTTAACTCACAATAATCTTACCATAAGAACATCGCCCCCTTCTTAGTGAGACCTGTTAGTGGTGCTGCTAAGCATGAAAAGTCTTGTATAAAATGTCTGTAGTAACTAGACAGCCCTAGAAAATTGAGCACCTCCAAGAAGTTATTAGGTTGCTTCCAAGAAACTACAGCTCTCAGTTTCTCTAGGTCTACTGATACTCCTACCATTGAGATAACATGACCCAAGAAGTGAATCTAATCTATCCAAAAGTGGAACTTTGAGAGCTTAGCATATAACTGATGCTCCCTTAGTGTACATAGAATGATCTCACGATGGGTAGAATGGTCGTGTAGAGTGTGAGAGTACACCAAGATATAATCCATGAAAACATCCATGAAGGAATACATGCATGAATGGAACACTCATTTCATCAGTGCCAGGAAAACTTCAAGTGCATTCGTGAGACCGAATGACATAACCATATACTCGTATAGACCATACCTGCTCCGGAATGCTGTGAGACGTATATCAGATGGTCTAACATGAAACAAATGATTACCGGAACTCAATTTAATCTTCGAGAACACTCAGGATCCTCGATGTTGATCAAAGAGGACATCAATCCTAGTCAAGGCATATCGGTTCCTAACTGTTAACTAGTTCATCTTCCGATATTCCACACAAAGCCTGAGGGTACCATCTTCCTTATTCACAAATAGGGTAGGCGAACCACAAGAAGAAGTACGAGGTCAGATGAAACCCTTGTCCTGCAACTCTGCAAACTATTTCTTGAGCTCCTGCAACTCTGGTGTAGACATCCTATAAGTAGTAATGGACACTGGTGCCACCCCTAGCACAAGCTCAATAGAAAAGTCTACCTCACTCTCCAGAGGTAAATCGGAACATTCCTCTGAAATATATCTCTGAAACAATCCACCAATGGAGGAAATTCGAACTGTGAAGTCCCCCTAGTCATCCAGATAAAGACTAGAAATTTGTGTTGTAACCACTCCCAACCCAAGATGCTCTGGACCTGCTCTGCTCTTGTGGATATCCCACTCACCCTTATGATAAAAGGATCCACCATCTGGTGAAATGAAATTCACCCTTTGGAGATAATATTCAACGACTGCATAGAAGGGAACTAGCCAGACCATTTTGAGAATGATATCATAGCACGTCATCTCTAGAACATAAAGATCCCAAGGGAAGTGACACCCACCAACATCCAGAGGTAACTCCTTGCACATACATCAAGAAGATGTTCTAGTCCCAAATGGTGTGTTTAGCATCATTACATCGACAGAAGAAAAGATGCAGAGCCCAAGGATCTTCACAAATATGAAAGATATAAAGCTATGCGTAGCACCGGTATCAAAAAGAGCTAAAGAAAAAACTGATGCAACTAGGATAGTTCCTCAAACTGTAGAGGGTCCTAGATCTTTCTCTTATTGGGCCTCCTCCAATACAAATGTCTAGCCAGCTCCATGGCCATGTGACTCTTCTTGACTACACTGATCAGATCCTCCCTGCTGTAACTGATGGCCTGGTGACTGACCACCATGGTCGTGACCTCCATCTCGGCCTGAATGGCTGAATGACCTCCTGCTCTCAGACTGGTGAGAAACTAGTGGTGTTGCTTCTGTATGAGGATTCATTTATGAACCACTTTCACCAGCTTCTGGTGAAATTTTATGATAGAAACGTTGAAGGTGTCCTAAATTGCCATAAGATCGGAACAGCACCGGGACTTTCTGGCACTACGGCCTAGTATGGCCAGCCCTTCCACACTGGTAGCATTCCACATGGAACCTGAAGATTCATCCTGCCTAGGGTGTGATATTGAGGAACTATGCCCTCCTTGGTAGACTACACAGTGGAAGTAAACAAACATGAAATTGCAGAAGCAGTAAATAACCAACAATTGTAAACAAAGGAAGAATGGGATAACAAAAAATTGGATTAATTATTAATAAATTATGCATGATACATATGTCTAGGAAAGAAGCCAAATAGGTCACAATTCTGAAATAAAAATAGTACTAAACCAATGTACAAAATAAAATATAAATATCTCCTCAGCATCGTAAGAAAATGCTTGGTCCCATGCTCTTCAGCACCACAACATGTCATGTACCTGAAGTAGAAGGGTGCTTGCCCTTGTCTATACTTGAAACAATATAATCTTCTTGGGACCAAAAGCATGACCCAAGCAGTGTGTGAGACTAAATCCTAGTAGGCAACCACTCGATGAACTCTTTTTATCAGTCAGTGAATATATGGAAGTTTAAAGTATAGAAAGTAGTAAATAGGAAAGAACATAGCAGTAACAATCCATAGTCCAAAGTTAAACAGTAGATAAGACACATAAGAAAGCCTTTGGGAAGTTACCACAACCATCCCCTCTAGTCCTACCAAACAAGAAAAAGAAACCCTCTGGGCAGTACACAATGCCTAACCCCTCTGGTTCTGTCATAATAATTCATAAAAACTCTCTGTGGAAGCACTATTAGTAAATTTCCCTTATAGTATAAGGTATTCAAGGACTCTCTACGAAAACACACAAGTTCAAATCCCCGTATAGCCCCTTGGTCATGAGACTTTATGAGGAAGCTCACTCAGTCAATTCCTATTATAGCCCCATGTCTTTCACAGACTCTCTAAGGAAGCTCACCCAATCAATTCCCCATATATCCTAGACTGGTTGATTGTAATTCAAATAAAGAAAAGACTCTTGGAGGAATCGCACTCATTCTATCACATTATTATCCATAATTCTCAAAGGATCTATAAGGATGCTTTCTCGGTCTATCCCCCTATAGTCTATAATGTCCAAAGAGTCTCTATGGAAGCTCACTCGGTCTATCCCCCTACAGTCTATAATGTCCAAAGACTTGATATGGAAGCTCACTCGGTCTATCCTCTTATAATCTATAACACCAGGTTCTCACGACCCCATGTAATTAAAGGCATAGTAAGTCTATTTGGAAAAAGTAAAACTATATAACTTCTTGGATAACCAGTTTACAACATCTCAATAAACTCAGAGAACAACACTCCATCCTACGATCACAAGGCATGGAAAATAGGTAATTGGCCAACAGGCTAAACAAGACCAAACACTCGTAAACAGAACAAAGAATGAGTAGATCATCCAAGGCATAGAAAATCATCCCTATTCATATTCAAATTACCTCTACATTGTCACACAAGCATGGTAGGGAGAAACAGGTGTAAAATGGTAAACACGCAACAACCTGTTCGATGGTGATAGTGGAATTTTCATATAATACTCAAAGACATAGAACAAAAAGGAACAAAACACCTACCATGGAGTTAGGAGATCTCTATTCCTGAATGTAGAAGTTTGAATATTCTTGGAACGTCAAATATATATAAAAAGGACTAAAGCGTTGAACCAAATATAACATGGGAAAGAGGAGGAATTAGAAAACTATGCTATAGAAGAAGGAAGATCATACCGTTGTGGTTACAACGAAATCGATGGAGGTCAATTCAGAGAAGAGATGGAGTCTCAGAGGCTCAGAGAAGTTTCGGTGTCATACGACTTCTCTCGGTCGAACGAGACCTAGAATTAGACACTTCTGGAAATCAGACACGACCCCCATCCGTTTAATGAAAAAAATACAAAGAGTGTACTTTTGATATACACGGTGTGTAATCACCTTTTCCATACTCCTCTTTAAGAGGCCTACATGTCACACCACACACGACCATGTGTGTGGCCAGGACACAACTAGTGCATGATCTCATGCAGCAAAGAAGTACATGGCGTGTACTTATAATGTCCACGGGGTGTACATAAAAAATTTCCAGAATACCATACTTTCCTAAAAAATGACCATAAATGGAAAAAACAGGCCTCAAAGACGATCCGAGTTCTTTCAGACTTCCACCCTTAATGATATTTGTCCACAAATTTCCCTAGAGCGGCATAGTAGAAGAAACCTCGAACAGCTCCGACCACTATGATCATACATCGACCTCCCTCTCCCAAGTCTCATCATGTACTCGCCCTGTGAATCCATCGCACTCGTACCAGTGGAACAGACCTTCCATGGAGAACCATTGTACTCTGATCGAAAATCCAAATAGGATGATCCCCAAACGATGCATCTGATTCGAGCTCAACCTCCTCAGGTTGAAAAAAATGAGACATGTCTGTAAAATAATGTCGGAGCTGAGAGACATGAAAATTATCTTACATAGCTCAGTACCTCTGAGATAACTGCAACTGATAGGCAGCCGGCCCAACTCTCTCCGACACCCCAAACATCCCGACACACCTTTATGAATTCTTACCATGTATCCTAATCCTCCTGTGTCCCAACCTTGGTGTGGCACACAGGAAAACCAGATCTGCAACCAAGAACTATAGAGGTCATCTCTGTTGATTAGCATAAGACTTCTGTCGAGACTCTGTAGTAGCCATCCTCTTCCAAATCAACTCTATCTTCTGTGAATTATCATCAACAATACGAGTTCCAGTAAAGCTGTCTCTTCTACATGTAGCCAAAATAAGGGTGATCGACATAGCCTACTGTACAAAGCCTCATAATCTACCATCTGAATAGTTTCTTGAAAACTATTGTTGTATGCAAAATCTACAGGAGGTATATGATTCTCCCAAGAAAACCAAAAATCCAGAAAGAATGCTCTGGGCATATCCTCAAGCACCTGAATCATATGATCAGATTGACCATCTGTCTATGGGTGATATGATGTACTCAAAAGAACCTGTGTACTCAAATCTTTATGTAGCCCCTGCCAGACCCGAGAAGTAAAACGGGCATCCCTATTTGAAACAATGGAGTGTGGAACTCCATGAATATGTACAACCTCTCAGATGTAAAACTGCCCCAGCTCATCAACACTGAAGGTATCCTTAATCGGAAAGAAGTGAGATACCATAGTGATCCTATCAATGACTACCCAAACTATGTCAATCACATCGAGGTGACCTCAGCAACCCAGTCAAGAAGTCCATCACGACGTCATTCCACATCCTCTTAGGAATGGGTAACAGGTAAAAAAGCTCTGTTGGTCGCTGATGCTCTGCCTTCTCCTGCTGACAAGTGAAACACTTCCTGACGAAACCAGCAACGTCCCTCTTCATACCTAGCCACCAATACTGATGGTGTAGATTGCAATACATCATGGTGACGCCAAGATGAACTGCCCAAACTAAGGAATTAAATTCCCACATCATCTCCTCACTTATATCTGCTGGAACCCATATCTTCCCTTTGAAATGCAAGATCTCATCCTCGCCTATGGTCCATCCTGTAATAGGTTCCTCTCCTAACACACTCTACCTTATGACTAGGACTTCATATTCTGATAGATTCCTCATTCATACCTGATCAAGATGTGTAGAGGAAACAACTACAAATGATTGAAAAGTCTACCCCTTTATATCGTGCCCCTCCAAATGCATATCAGAGAACAAATCCCTAAGTTGCCACTCCCTGCTGGCCTCCTGAACTACCGGTATCTAAGACCTCATACTCAACACATCAGCCACTACGTTGCCTTTCCCTGATGTATAGTAAAGCTCAGAGTCGAAATACTGAAGGTACTAAACCGACCTTTGCTCTCTCAAATTCAGATCACACTGAGTGAAGCTGTATTTGAGACTCTAGTGGTTGTGAAAAACAAAAAGTGCTCTTCTAGAAGATAATTCCTCCAACAGCGTAAGGAAAGAATAACAACTGCTAACTCCAAATCCTATATCGGGTAGTTCTTCTCTTGTGGCCTCAACCGCTGAGACCCATACGCAATGACTCCATCTCCCAGCATAAGCATAGCTCTAATCCTGAAACCTGATGCATCGCAGTAAATAGTATATCTCTTTCCCTGCTCAAGAAAGACTTGTATCTATGCTGAAGTAAAATTTCCTTTCATCTTATGAAAGGATAACTCACAAGAATCTTACCATAAGAACATCGCCCCCTTCTTAGTCAAACCTATCAATAGTGATACTAAACATGAATAGTACGGTATAAAACGTTTGTATTATCCATCCAGCCCAAGAAAACTCTGCACCTCAAATATGTTCTTCAGCTACTCCTAGGAGACTACAACTCTTACATTCACTAGGTCTACTGATACCCCTATATCTGAAATAACATGACACAAGAAGTAAAACTGGTCCATCAAAACGATTCACTTCGAGAGCATATCATATAATTGATGCTCCCTCAGTGTACTCAAAATGATCTTAAGATGGGTAGCATGGTCATGTCGAGTGTGAGAGTACACGATGATATCATCCATGATGACCACCATGAAGGAATCCAAGTATGGATAGAATACTCGGTTATTCAGTGCCATGAAAACTACAAGCGCGTTCGTGACACAGAACGACATAAAAATATACTTGTATAGACCATAACTACTATGGAAGGATGTGAGAGGTGCATCAGAAGGTCTAATATGAGGATGATGATAATCGAACCTCAAGTCAATCTTCGAGAACACCTGGGCTCCTTGAAGCTGATCAGAGAGATCATCAATCCTAGGCAAGGGATATCGGTTTTGGACCGTCAAATGATTCAGCTTCTGATAATCCACACAACGATTAAGGGTTTCATCTGCCTTCTTCACAAACAAGATAGGCGAACCCCAAGGAGAAGTACTGGGTCAGATGAAACCCTTGCCATGTGACTCCAACTATTTCTTGAGCTTCTGCAACTCTAGTGTAGCCATCCTATAAGGGGGAATAGACACTGGTTCTGTCCCTGAAACATGCTCAATAGAAAAGTTTATCTCACACTCTAGAGGCAAACCTGAAAAGTCCTCTGCAGAGACATATCTAAAACGATCCACCACTGGATGAAAGTCAAACTGTGACATCCCCTAGTCATCTAGATAAAAAATAGAAACTTGGGTCATGACTGTTCCCAAACCATGATGCTCTGGACTCACTCTGATCACCTGGATATCCCACTCGCCCTTATGAAGATAATACCCACCCTCTGGTGATATGAAACTCACCCTGTAGTGATAACAGTTGAAAACTTCTTGGAAGGGAACCAACAAGTCCATTCCAACGTATATTTTACTATTACATCTACCCAGAGACCATGAGGGCTGATCGATCCCTGGTGTTTATGATCGTGGACCTTGGTACTCTTTCTATGATGGACCATTCCTCACTCTTCATGGAGCTGCAACATTTCACACCTATTCTAGCAGGTGGTGAGTTGTTCGTCGCTAGGAAGGTCAAGAACGGTCTCATTGAGGAGATCCTCTCCTAGGTGAACATCTTCAGGTTGACTTTGATATCCTCTATCGTCAACTTGGCTATGATCACATATCACAATTTGAGGGATTCTGGAGAAGCGAGCTAGGGCGGTTCAACATCCAGATTTAGTGTTACTACTACAGATAGCAGGAAGCACCGTAGGGAGTCCGCTCAAGGAGATTAGAGTTTGCAGGATGTATCTTCAGGTAGCAAGGTAGTATTCTACCAATGCAGGAGGAGTGGTCATACTAGGCCTTAGAGCTAGAGAGACCCGATGGAGTGCCGATATTGAGGAATAATGGGCCATCATTAGCATTTCGGTCAGATCTTCTCACCTGAAGCTTGTGGAAGGGGTTTTTCTATGACCCCATGTTAAGGAGAAGAATCACCAGTTTCTTATCAGTCTGGGAACTGGAGTTCTTCCAGACACTAGGGCCGAGGTGGAGGTCACATCCATGGTGGTCAGTCACCAGGCTACCAGCGACAACATAGTGGATCAGCTCAAAATGGTAAGGTAGGCTCACAAGGCCATGGAGCAGGCCAGGCCATTGTAGTGGAGAAGACCCATCAAGAGCAGGATCATGACCCCTCTATAGTTAGAGGTAGTATCTTAGTAGCCTCAGTTTTATCTTCAACTCTTTTCAATAATGGTGCTACGAATATCTTTATACTTATTGCTATTATGGAGGGCCTCGAACTCTGCAACATTCTTCTATTGATATCTTTACTCTAGACACACCGTTGGGGACTAGAACATCTTTTGTATGTCAGTGCAAGTAGTGCCCTCTGGAGATTGGTGGGTGTCACTTCCAGTGGGATCTTTATGTTCTAGAGACTATATGCTATGATTTCATTCTCGGAATGGACTAGCTAGTTCCCTTCCAAAAATTCGTCGAATATTATCGGCATAAGGTTAGTTTCATATCACCAGAGGGTGGATATTTTCTTCTTAAGGGAGAGTGGGATATCCGGGCAAGAAGAGCCGGTCTAGAGCATCATGGGTGGGAGAAATTACCACTCAAATTTCTAGTCTTTATCTAGATGACCAGGGGACATCACAGTTATACTTTCCTCCAGTGGTGGATCATTTCATAGTTGCCTTTCTAGAGATCTTTTTAGGTTTTCTCCTAGAGCATGAGGTAGAATTTTCTATTGAGCTTGTTCTAGGGGAGGAACTCATGTCCATTCCTATTTCTAGAATGGATACACCATAGTTGGAGGAGCTCAAGAAATAGTTGGAGGAGTTACAGGCCAAAGGTTTCATATGACTCAGTAATTCCCCTTGGGGTTCGCCTGTCCTGTTTGTGAAAATGCAAACAGTACCCTTAGGCTTTGTGTGGAATATCGGTAAATGAACTAGTTGATGGTCAAGAACCGATATCCCTCTCCTAGGATTGATGATATCATTGATCAGCTTTGAGGAGCTCAGGTGTTCTTGAAGATTAACTTGAGGTCCAATTATCATCAGTTTCATGTTAGACCATCTAATATACCTATCACAGCCTTCCGGATGAGGTATGGTCTATTTGAGTATATGGTTTTTCCATTCTGTCTCACGAATGTGCATACAGTTTTCATGGAACTTATGAACCGAGTGTTCCATCCATACGTGGATACCTTCATCATGGTTTCATGTATGATATCTTGGTGTACACTAAAACTCTACATGACCATGATACTGACATTGAGATCGTTTTGAGTACACTGACGGAGAAGCAGTTATATGCTAAGATATCAAAGTGCCACTTTTGGATGGATAAGATTCACTTATTGGCTTCTGTTTTCTCAGAGAAAGAAGTATCAGTAGACCCAAAGATAGTGAGATTTGTAGTATCCTAGGAGTATCTGAAGAATGACTTTTTGGTTTGGAGTTTTCATGGGTAGGGTGGACAATAACGATGTTTTATACAGGACTTTTCAAACATAGTAGCACTGCTTGTGGGTCCTACTATGAAGGGTGTGAAGTTCTTGTAGTAAGATTCTTGTATGTCCGCCTTTCAGGAGCTGAAAGGGAGGTTGACTTGAGCACCGATATTATTCTTTCCAGATCCAGGAGAAAGCTATACTGATTATTGTGATGCATCAGGGATCGGGATGGGAGATATTCTTATGCACTGAGATGGGTTCACTGCGTATGAGTTTCAGCAGTTGAGGCCACACAAGAGGAACTACCCGACGCATGATCTAGAGTTGTAACCTGTTCGTCATGACTTACACTATTGGAGACATTATCTTTTGGGAGAGAAAATTGTGGTTTTCACCAACCAGAAGAGTCTCAAGTACATATTCACTTAGCATGATCTGAATTTGAGACAGTAATAGTGGGTTGAGTACCTTCAGTATTTTGACTTTGAGCTTCCCTACAGACTGGGGAAAGGCAACGTAGTGGCTGATGCATTGACCATGAGGACTCATATATAGGAAATTCAGGAGACCAATAGTGAGTGGCAGCTTAAGGCTATATTCTCTGAGATGCATTTGGAGGTGCACGATAGAGGGAGGCAGAATTTTCTATCTTATGTAGCTTTTACCTCTATACTTCTTGATCGGTTACGAATGAGACAACTCTCATATTATGAAGTCCTAGTCCTAAGGGAGTGTATGTCAGGAGAGGAAAAAATTCCTAGATGGACCAAAGGCGAGTATGAGATCTATAATTTCTAGGGGTGCCTACGGGTGCCTGCAGATATACACGAGGTGCTGATGTGCGAATTTCATTCCTCAGTTTGGGTAGTTCATCCTGGGGTCACCAAGATATATCCCGATCTAACCCATCATTATTGGTTGCTAGTTATGAATAGGGACATTGATCATTTCGTCATAATGTGGTCCACTTGTCAGCAGGTGAAGATGGAGCATAAGCGACCAGGAGAGCTTTTGTAGTAGTTAGCCATTCCTGAGTGGAAGTGGAATGCCATCAAAATGGACTTCGTGACCTGGTTTCCCATGCCACCATTATGGAATGACACAGTTTGGGTTTTCATTGACCGGGTTACGATGTTTTATCACTTCTTGACGATCTAGGAGACCTTCAGTTTTGATGAGCTGGGGAGGTTGTACATCCGAGATATTGTACATCTGTAAGGAGTTCCACGGTCCATTGTTTCAGATAGGGATGCTCATTTTAATTCTTGGGTCAGTCAGGGGATATAGAAATATTAGGGTACAAAGGATCTTTTGATTACATCTTACCACCCTCAGACAGATGGCCAGTCTGTGTGTACGATTTTGGTGCTTGAGGACATGCTCCGAGCATGCATTCTGGATGTTGGGGGTTCTTGGGAGAAGCATATATATCTTGTGGAGTTTTCCTAAAAAAATAGTTTTCAAGAAACTATTCAGATGGATCCTTATGGGGCTTTATAAAGTAGGCTATGGTGATCACTCTTATATTGGCTAGAGGCAGTAGAGGCACCCTTTCTGGGAACTCATCTTGTTCAGGAGATCACAAAGCAGATAGAGTTGATTAGGAAGAATATGGAAACTGCACAGTCTCGACAGAAGTCTTATGCTGATCAGAGGAGACGACCTCTAGAGTTTGAAGTCAGGGATCAGGTTTTCTTACGTCTCACAGCGAGGTTGGGACACAAGAGGATTAGGAGACATGGTACGATTTGGTTGAGGTACGTCAGGATGTTTGGGTTGTTGGAGAGAGTTGGTCTGGATGCCTATCGGTTATAATTACCTCAGAGGTAGGGATCTATCAATTATTTTTTTCACATCACTCATCTCCAACGTTACATTTTAGACCCATTTCATGTTTTTCAACCTGTGGAGGTTGAGCTCGAAGTGGATGCATCATTTGAGGAGCATCTTATCTAGATTTTCGATCACAGTAAAAAGGTTTTTCATGGCCGACCTATTACTTTGGTACGGGTTCTATGGTACCATGGGTGAGTATAGTATGAAACTTGGGAGAGGGAGGTCGGGGATTCTTCTCTACGCCGCGCTCGGGAAATTCGTGGATCAATTTGTTTAAGGGGGAATGTTTTTAAGAACCCAGATCTTCTTTTAGGTATTTTTTTTCTTTTCTGGTCATTTTTTAGGAAAGGAGGAAATTATGGAAATTAAAAAAAACACGCCGTGTAATTTATGAGTACACACCATTTACTTTTTTTCCACAGGAGACCGTGTGATGGCTATGTCCTGACCACAAAAATGGCCATGTGGGGGTGACATGGAGGCTGACTAAAGAAGAGTATAGAATGGGAAATTACATGATGTGTACTTAAAAATTACATGTCGTGTATTTTTTTTCATTAAACGGACCAGAGTCACTTCTAAAGGCCAGAAGTGTCTTCTTCAAGGCCACGATCGATCGAGAGAAACTGTACGGTGCTGAAAATACTTTGTGCCTCTGATCAAGTATATGTTCTCCGAATCGACCATTGTCAATTTCATTAGAACTGAAACAGTAATCTCTTCCTTTTTCTAGAGCATCATTTTCCAATTCCCCCTCTTTTTCAAGTTACCGTGGTTTGAATGCTTTATAACTTTTTGTAGATATTTGACATTACAAGGAGATTCAAGCTTTGAGTTTCATGTATAGAGATCTCCTAACGCCATGGTAGGTGTTTTGTGCCTTTCCATTCGAAGTCATTGAGTATTATTTGCAAATTACACCAATACTCTTGATCGGGGTATTGCGTGTTTACTGTTTTACCCCTTTTTTTCCTACCATGGTTTTATTCCTATATAGAGGTAATTTAGATATTAATTGGGTTTATTTTATATGCCATTGATGTTCTACCCATGCTTTGTTAGATTTACGACCATTTGGTCCAGTTTATCCTATTGGGCATTTACCTGTTCTCCTTTCCTTTTGGTCATAGGATGGATTGTTGTTATCTGACATGCTTGAGATGTTACAGACTGGTTAGCCATGTAGTTCTGTAGGATTACATTGGCCATATCCCATTACTATGCGTTGACTTACACAGGGTCGTGAGAACCTGGTTTTATAGGCTATAAGAGGATAGACGGAGTGAGCTTCCTTAGAGAGTCCTTGGACATTATAGACTATAAGGGGATAGAAAGAGTGAGAATCCTTAGAGAGTCTTTGGACATTATAGACTATAGGGGGATAGACCAAGTGAGATTCCTCAGAGGATTTGAGCTTTATAGACTACAATGGGACATACCAAGTGAGCTTCCATAGAGAGTCTTTATTTTACATGAATTACCTTGAACCACCAAAGGATATAAGGGGAATTAACTGAGTGAGCTTCCACAGAGAGTCTTTGAACGACCTAGGGCTATAAGAGGAATAAACCGAGTGAGCTTCCTCAGAGATTCTCTTGAACTTGGGGATATAAGGGGAATTGACCTTGTGTGCTTCCTCAGAGAGTCCCCGACTACCTTAGACTACAACGGGAATTGACCGAGAGTTCTTTATCAGAGAGACTTTGTGAATTATTATGTCAAAACCAGATAGGTTAGGTTGACTGTACTGCCTAGAGGGTTGCTTGTGCTCATTTTTCAGGACCATAGGGGATGGTTGTTGTTACTTCTCAAAGGGTTACCTTTGTTTGTTAGGTGCTACTTGACTTTTGACTATGGATTGTTACTGCTGTGTACTTTCTTGTTTACTGCTTTCTGTACTTTTACCTGCAATATATTCACTGACTATTATGCAAAAATCATCGGGTGGTTTTCTACTAGGATTTAGTCTCACACCCTATTTGGGTCAAGCTTTTAGGCCCAAATTGCTTATATTGTGGCAGGTATAGATAAGGGAAAGATCCCTTCTACTTCTGGTAATTGACTTGATGTGAAGCTGGAAAGCATGGGACCAAGCTTTGGCTTGCGATGCTGAGGGGTTGTTTAGCTATTAATTTTGTACTTGGGTTTAGTATGATTTTGTATTCCAAAATTTTGATCTTTTTGGCTATTTTCCTAGACATATGTATCAATCATAATTTATATATATGTGCGCAAGCTATTTCCTACTTTTCGTCATCTACTGATTGCTTTTGTATGGATTATTACTGCTTCCTCTATTGTATATTGTTTCTCATCCACTATGCACGCTGCCAATGAGGACATAGTTTCCCCACTATATAACCCAAGGCCCTCGCTCCTAGTCATTATCCTCTAGGGTTTGGGGAAATGCACATGAAGCCATGTGACCAACCAGGTATGGGGTGCCTCTAGGTGGAATTCGGGACCGAGAGGTTACAGTTGTTTTCAAAAAATAATATTCTCATGATTTTTTTTCACTAAATTTTCACAAATTTTCATGTTATTTTTTAAAAATAAATTATTCTCCAAATAAAACAAGATTATAATTTTAGTCATATAGTGGAAATAAATTGTATAATGTAACATTAAATGTGTTATTATTTTTTCGGACATACAAATTTAAATAAAGAGAGTTGTTATTTATATAAAAAATAGTATTAAATGTTTCAATTATTAAAAATGTTATGGATTCACATTGGTGTCATACTAGGAAATAGATAATGCACTGCATACTCACATTTTATGTAAATGGAATGCACCCATTAAAGATTATATTATTATATTATTTCTTATATTATAATATATCCATGTTGTTAATCATATATAACCCTTTGAGAATAAAAATCATCTCCAATATATGACTTCATTAAAATTAGAAAAAAATGGATTAAATACCAAAATGTATCCAATGAAAACATTACCAAATTCAATGATGTGTGGAATTTTATTCTACGAGATAGACTAAATTAGATCCAAATGAAAAATAATATTTCATCAGAATGTGATGATAAATACATTATAACAAACACATCACATTATTTGATTTGAAAAATCAGTAAAACCCAACCATAAAATCAAGACTAAGAATAAGGTTTTCAAATGTCATAAAAGATTCACAATTAATGAAATTAATAAAATATAATCATCTAATTAATATTTGAAAATATCACTCCATGTAGTCAAAATAATCCTCATCTCTTATTTATTTAAAATAATGTTTCAAAAATTATAATTTTCCTAAAAAATAGTAAAAACCCATTTCTAGAATGTATCATATTCATGTAATTTTATTATTCTATTAGAAAAAAATAATTAAGAAATATAAAATTACATTCAACAATTGAAAATAAGTTTTATGTGATTATAAATCATCAAATCCAATATTAAATAATTTATAAAATTTAATAAAAACCCATTAAATAATTTAAATAATATAATTTATATATATTATCACTAAAACCCTAAAAAATAATTATAAAAAAATCATACCAACATTTTAAAGAAACACTATCAATCATGTGGAAGATTCTAGGGGGTTATAAAATTCAATATTATATAGCATGATAAATAAATTCCTCAAAATTGGAATCTTGACTTGTTAGAATTTTATATTCAATATAATATTAATTCATCTTATTTCAAACATCCTTTGTGTCATGATATCATGATGTGGGGTTGATTTTTTCAAGAAATTTAATATTGAATAATTTGAATATTGTGCCTCTAAAACTACATGTATAATTGAAATTTTATAGCTTCAATACACAATTCATGATGTGTACTTGCATGAATAAGAACCAAAAACTTTGTTCTCCCTCAACCAATTTCATACTACATTTGAGCCATGAAATTTGTGGATCAAGATAACTCATGATGAGGATATAATTCTCCATGTGACTTGATTGAGATCTATTTACAGATCAACCTCCATGAAACATAAAAAGATCATATGAATGAAACAAAAGATGTGAATCATGAGATATGTAATCCATTAGTGAAATTAATCCAATCCTTCAAAAATTAATCCCCATTTCATGACATATATAAATGGAAAAGAACCCTTTACAAATGAATCTGAATACCTCTTATGAAACTAATTCAAATTATTTCATGAGATGTTTTTAATATATTATTCTATGAACCTCAATAATTTTTAAGATAATGTTGCTTTCAAATTATTATGTCCATTTTGAAGTTATTACATTAAATTTTATGCCTTTCCATCCGTATTGTTTAAATACAAATATAATTTTCAGGGAATTACATTTACTTTGGTGAGAGTTCCTTCATTATTCTTATATCCATGTAGATTTTAATTTTGTGTAATAAATATTTTATAATTACAATGCTTTCATCAATTTCACTATTATATCATTTTTTAACTCTACTCTTACCATGCATAGATAATCATCCTAGGATTAGGGATTGATAATAAGGGTAGAATATCATTATTCAAATCCTCAATATGAACATGGATAATATGATTGTACGATAATTATATTTCAAATAAAAACATATCTCATCCTTTTGCTTGATCATCATCTATGAGACTACAATGTAGGAACATAATATAATTGATCCAAATGTATATAGGACCAATAGATTTAAATTGTTTTGGAATATAACATTTTTTCCTAAACAATCGAAATTAATGACTCTCTCTATACCATTTACTTGTTGTTAACATATTTATATCCAATTATTTGACAAGAATGAATTTTGGAATCTTGATATTCATTTAATCCAAATATCATAGATCCTCTTATGTTATACATAAATATATCTTTTGTATAATCTCCATAAAATATATATTGAATGCTTACAATGTTAATTTAATGTTTATAAAACTATCTAAATTAATTCAACTGTAACGACCCGAATTTTATCATTGGAAACATCATTATAATAATTCTTCCATATAATTTAAATTATCTAAGATGACATATATAACACAAATCAAACATTATAAATGAACATTGAATTAAATAAGAGGTATTTATATATGATAAAGAATCTATACTGATACAATATTAGTATGACCATTGTAATAGTATTGTAAGCCTTATCAATAGTGAAATAGCCAATAAAATAGTATCCACATTTATGAAAGAATAAATAAAATTTATCAATATTATAAATGAAAATCTGATATATTTATAAATTATGTAAATAAATTTTTTTAAAATGATAAATTATATATATTTTTTTATAGAGAAAGTTTTTTTATTTATGGGATTATAATTTTAATAATGATTTAAAATCAAATTTCTTATAAAAAATGAAATATAAACGTATATTTTATATCTTATGTTTATAATATTATATTTTGAGACCTTTATTTATTTTCAATGTGTTCGATATTAGTTATAATTTAAAAAGTGTTATTTTTCATGTAAATGATGATTTTAACTAAAAAATCAATTTCTCATATTTTGAAAAATAATTTCATTATGTGGATTAGATATTTCATATCTAATCTCTAAATAATTGAGGGTAATTTTTTTTATTTCTCTAAAATATTTGATTTTTTTGTGAATACTAAAATACGATAATTTGCAATATTTAATAAAAAGATGAATTGTTTTTTCATAGACGATGTATGGATGATATTATCGCATAATCTCTAAAAATAATTATCTTTTTACTCTATTTATTAATGGAATAAAAAATATCCACATATTTGTGAAAAAAATCAAATGAAAAAAATAATAAAAAAACCCCTATCATCAACTATAAAAAACAAATATATACAAATCTTCTCCTCACACCTCAAAAGACTTGAATCAAATCCAACACTATTCATGTACACATCTAGGGTAACTCCCCCAAGTTAAGGAGTCATTGGTTTCTATAAAAGTCTAAACTAAAGTGCCTCAATGTGTTTCTCAAGGAAGAAAATTCAAGGGCAAAAAACTACTTTTATTTTATTTAATTTATTTTCAATTAATTTTATTTTATTATTATCTGCTTTCCTGTCCATATCCATGTAAAATAATAAATATTGTATAATTTATAATGATATAATAGTATTTTATGTATGAACAAGTCATCATTTCGTTTCACATTTCCTTTTATTCTAAAAATGAAAAAATCATCTGTGATGTGTTGATTTTTAGCAATCAAGGATGAAGATTTTTCAATTTACATTACAACATATAAAAGTGGTCACAAAACCTTTTATTATTAAAATTGATTATAATTTATTTAATATATGTTATGTAATGGGTTTTAACTAGTATTTATATATAATATTAACAAAAAACAAAATTAGTTTATAGTGACCAGATATTCACCAAAATAAATTAACATTTTATATAATGATTAAACATCATACCATATAATCAAATTGAAATATAAGACCGTTTAATATTCTATTAATCCACTAATGACATATAATACCATATTTATATAACTATTAAATTTTTACATGATATTTTATAGGAGTATAAATGAAAACTGTTAATGAAACCAATGAAACAAATGCACTTGAACGATTAAATTGTATATTATAACTCATAAAAAAGAAATCAAATGAACATAAAAATCCTAATAAATCATTATCATGTAGAAACAATACTTATTTAATTATATAATGGTTCTAATATTATTATCCATTATATTAGGATCATGTGTGTAAAACAACAGACCTACGTTAATGGATTCCACATGAACCTCCATTTTTCCATTATGTTACTCATTCTCTAACATTAACCCATATTTATTCTTCATAATTTTTCTATACACATTAATAATTCAATTTATATATTCCTAAATATTTTATCTATAATATATCATCCTTAAATTATGGGTAAATACATGTTTTTAAAATGGTTCCCTTCTCAAATATATGTGATAAGAATGTCCGATTAAATGGAACATCCTAATTTCATACCTATTTTCATGTGCACTCCAAAATCTTTTTTATAACACCATAAATTTTCTATAATAAATAATTTAATTTTGAAAAACTTACATGGTTAGATTCTGGTTTTATGAAAACATATATTTATTTCCTAATTCAAATTTTCTTTAATACAATCCTTAAACCACACTAAAATGATACATTTATAACGTTTTAAACACTTTATTATATGTTTCCACCTATATTTGACATAAAATATCATGATATATTCATATTTTTCCTTATTAATGACAATATATGATTTAAATCCTTTTTTTATTAACACCATTATGATATTCCTTTATTATACATTTTGACATGATTATGAAAACCACTAATTTCCCTGGGTAACCCTTTTATGTGATTTTTCAAATGGAACACATACGCATGAACATGTTGTTAGGGGTGAACTCAGATAGCGCTCCAATGCATTGAGTACTTATTTTTATAATTATACATCATATAAAGAGAGGAAGTGAACATTATTCCATTATAAGTCATTGTTTTCACGTGAAATAGTGTTGGTAGTTAGCCTTCACTCATGATTATGTCACATTTTATGTTATTTCCACATTCATATGACTCAATTATAACTTGTCCCCATGTTATACATGTTTTAATTTTTTATGATTATTCATTTTCCATTCCATTTTATGTCATCATGTTATTCGTTATAAACCATGTTCTTTTCATTATTTATACATTTATACACACACAAGATGTAAAGACCCGGAATTTCCATGGATTTTTTTTCTTAAATACATTGGAATTATATGTGTCCGCTAAAAATGATGGCGCATGATTCTGAGGCCCGGGGAGAACCGAACGAATTTCCCAAATTTTGTTCAAGTACGTTCATTAAACGTATGAGTAGGTTTTTATAACTTTTGAACCAGTTCACGGAATTAAAACTTGAGGGCACCATTGAACTCACATCGCCGATATTTGCTTAAGGAGAATTTTACCTCAATGACAGTGGGTCAATAATAGAAGATGGTTTTTGGGTTTTACGTGGAATAATAAAATAAAATAAGTGAATGTCTTATATTATTTTATTTTTAATAACCACCTTTAGAAGTTGGAGGTGGGGCCACGACACTTTAAACTCCCATGAGATGTTATGGTGGTAGAGCCCACCCAAACATAACCTACCGTGAGATGTTACAACGTGGGGACCACACGGGGCTTAACCCCACATATTTATGGAGTAGAGTAAAACCTTTCAACTGTCCTTCATTAATGAGGGAGAGCCTCTTGATCTCCCATTAGATTAATAGGTGCCATCTCCCTAATTAATTTGTTCCGACAAATGTTAATTAATTAGGTGTAGCATTTTAATTTAATTCTCCCTAATTAATTCATGCCAACACACATGAGTTAATTGGTGGAGCCTTTTAATTTACTTATTATTTTTTAAATATTGTGCCAATGAAATAATAATATATCAAAACATCTTAATATATTTGGGTTGGCACGTCTTTCATTTTTGGAAGAATGCATGGGAGAAAAGGAGTTCTCCATTAAAGATCATACTCTTCCAATAAAGAACGAAGAACCCGTTATTCCAACGAAGAACACTGACAATGACCTTCTTAAACTTCTTCCTTGGAGCTTCAACAATCGTGAGACATCTTTGATGACATACTTCTGCATCATCTTCAATGAGCCGACACAGCTCAGCTTTCAAAGTGCTTGGCGGATGAAACGAACGATGACCTTCTTCGTCTACTTTGCATGATTTCTTCAAATGTCGATGACCGAAAATCAAACGTAGGGGTTTAATTTTATCTAAATATGATTGTTCCCATGTTCTTCCTTTCTCTCAAAACAAAGAACGAGGGTCGTTGTGCTTCATACTTGTGAGCCTCTTGATATCACCCTAAACGTGGAGGGTGCGGGCCAAATGAACATGGCCCGACACCCAGACGTTCTTGTTTGAGATGATCCTGGGCATGGGGATGAGACATCAGAATGAAAAATGTGGTGATGAAAACGTTTGTGGTACCCACGAACTTCGCTAATCATGCTACCCCCGCGGCGCACCGGTGCTCCCAGCCGAACACCATCGGCCCACACCAGCCCGCTCTTCACTGTACTGGTCCACCCGACCGCCTTCCTGCCACCATCCAGCATGGTCGTGCCCCGCCGGCCTACCGTCGGCCTCAGGTACGCCATGCCCGGCCTGCCCGCGGCCTCCCGCGCTCCCTTCCCGTCATGCCCGCGGTCTCTAGTGTGCCCCACAGGCCTGCCCCTAACATGCTCGCTGCCCTCCCGGCCACCCTCCGTCCTGTCCTTGCTGCCACCAGGCCGGCCCGGCCACCCCGCCGGCCTCCCCGGGCCACACCTCGGCTCCCGGACAAACCGGACGACCCGTGTCAGCCCCTCGAGCAGGCCCGCAACATCCCTCACAGTTTCGCTGACCAAACCTACTTGGCCTTCCGGGCCAAATCACCCAAGTCGTGCCCCTCGAGGAGTTGGCCGAACCGGCCCCAACCTATGGGTCGAGCCACCTACACGGCGACCTCCGGGCCGAACCGCACCGTAGTCCACTAGGCGGGCCCCGGCGACTAGGAGGGGCCCAACTGGCTAGGCTGAACCTAGCGGGCTGACCCACCCAATCGGTCGAGTCAGTCCTACCGGGTCGGACCGTACCCAGGCCCACTACCGACCCCTTTATTTTTTTGTCCATATCTTTGGCACCAGGCATCCGTTTGACGAACCTTCAGCGGTACTAGTATTCTTGGAACTCAATGATCCCTTTGAGAATACCCCACTAGAGTCCAAGGTATATTTGAGAAATGGTTAGGTTGGATCGTACATGAACCCAACCGGGCCCCCGAGACGAAGAGGCTAATAACTCACAGACCGGACGTCTGATTGACATGCCATCGGTTGCGTTGAGAGACCTAATACGTGGAAGACCTTTGGGATAATTTTTCGTGGGACTTCATGTAAGACGTTTTATCGACACATAGCATGAGGAGTGGACCCTAGCAGAATCATGCATGCTCTAGTGGAACCCTACGACTATTTGTGGTCTGACTTTTGTTCCCGGATCCTGTGTGGGTCTGATAGTTCTAACTGATGTTCCTAGATCCTGTGTGGGTCTGAAAGTTCTTACTGCTGGTCCTGGATCCTATGTGGGTACGAAAACACTTAATACTATTTTTGGATATTGTGTGGGTATGACAGTTCGAACTACTGGTCCAGGATCCAGTGTGGGTCCGACAACACTCACTAATGTTCTTGGATCATGTTTGAGTCCAACAGTTCTAATTGATGGTCTTGGATCCTGTGTGGGTCCGACTGCATGGACATTTGTTCATGGATCATGTGTGGCTCGGACAGTTCTAACTACTGGTCCTGGATCCTGTGTGGGTCCAACAGCACTGACTACTGTTCCTAGATCTTGTGTGGGTCTAACAGTTCGAACTACTGGTCCTAGATCCTATGTGGGTATGACAGCTTGGATGATTTGGTGAATAAATCTAATCATCTCTATTTCTCTACAATAGTTGTATAAATGTGTGAGCTGAGCCAGTGACTTTTGTGTTTTCTTCCTGATTGAGATGGATTACAAGATAACTTAGGTATATGTTTGGTAACATACCTATATAATGGCTATCCATTGATTTCATACTCTGTGGTTTTTCCATGGTGTATTTTGAGAGACCATAGTGGCCTCAAGGTCCCTACTATGTATTATTATACTCACCCCTACACGGGCAATGCCCGCACCTCATTGTGTTGGATGGAGACGATGGACATCACTGACCGAGGCAGAGTGTACCAGGACTAGACGGTACCCCGAGGTGGACCAAATGGCGTGACAATACATGGAGGAGACGGACGGATGTGGAGTGCGCTGGAGGATATCTGTATCTACCCTTCAGGTAGGATTTTCTGGAGGATGATCCGCCAGGTATTTTACATTTCTTCATTAGTACGTGTAATTCAGTTTACTTGTACATTATGGTTGGGCTTGTATTTCCGGCCCCTTTAACTTTGAGCACTCTTTTGTATACAGTTTTACATAGTGTTTTGCTTCCAGAACGTACTCTATTGTGTGTGTTTACTTTTTATAAAGGAAATGCCTTCCCAGTTTAGGGATTTACACATTTGGTGCTAGTCTTCAGCCCCTGGCCTATGGAAGGAGGGCTTGTGTTAGTCACGACATGGGCCCCGGGGGACGGGTCATGAAAAATTGCTATTAGAGGAGTCGGTTCTACCTCAGAAATTAAAACTCTGATCTTTTCTATGAAGAAATAGTGTTAAGGGTACAGAGTGTGGTTTTTTGTTTAAGGAGCACAGTGTTGGTGTAGCTGCTGACGTATCCTCACACTAGGACCTTGACTACTGATTTTTGACATAGTTCATGAAAATACTGATTGAGTGTGTGTTGAAAGAGTTATCATTGTGGCCTTTTTATTCAGCTGACCACATATAACATATTGACCGTGACACACCTGAATTTTTTTTCAGAAATTCCCCATGCAGACAGCCATACAGGGTTCTAAGAGATGTACGAGAAGGAAGCCCACTGAGTGACGAGGCCTCGGTGCTGCACCCATCACAGCAGAGGCACCAGTGGTACCACTTCCCATTGGGCCACTAATGCCACCAGCCCCAGCAGAAAACGATGCACTCCAATTGATCGTGTTTCACAAGTTCCTACGCCAGAGGCCGCCCAGGTTCAGTGGAGAGACGGACCCGCAAGCTGGTGAGGATTAACTGGAGGCTATGGTGAGAGTCTAAAGACCATTAGGGACACAAATAGACTTCATGGTGATTCATGTTGCCATCCTTCGACAGACAGTAGTAGACAAATGGTGGAGCCTGATTCTCCAGGTGCATGACGAGGCGACACAACTCTGGGCAGACTTCGAGAGCATGTTTCAGGTGGAGTTTGTCCAAACCACCCTACATGATGTGCGTATATAGGAGATACTACATATACAATTGGGGATCAAGATAGTGGCACAGTACTCATCAAGGTTCACTGACCTCTAAAGATACTCGATAGATATGGTGCCAAACTCTTTCTTTAGGGACTGGACCTTCGAGTAGGGGCTCAGACTTGAGATCAGAGTGTTGAAGACCTGACTTAGCATCCTGACGTAGGTTTGGATGTTAGAGAGATCCCTCCTAGTGTAGTGTTTTTTTGCTGAGTGGTCACCAACCGTGAGACCCATAACTAGTTGAAAAGCAAGGTAGTCTTCTGCAGCTGGCAGTAGACAGATGTCAGAAAGGTCCAAGTGAGCCAGGCCATCTGGAGGAGGAACTTAGGATACGAGTTCAGTTGTGTGGGGCACATGAGACAGATCCAATCATGCTAGAAGTGTGAAATGTTACTCTTATGGTGGGCAGGGTCACATGGCTTGTGACTGTCCGACCCACCATTCTGATGATCAGTGGATGGTTGAAGTACCACCCAGGTAGAGACAGAGATTCGATCAAGGTGGACCGCAGGGTTCAGGAAGACATGGTAGAAGAGCTGGCCGTGTATCTAGTAGTGGTTGACGATTTGAGGTGTTACCAACATGACCACTAGAAGTCCCACCACGACCGTATGGAGAAGATGGACAGGGGAGAGCTGAACTCCAGCCAGGCGAGGCATATGACCATAGAACATTGGAGATGATTCGAGGTACAATCTGTGTCTACTCTATCATAGATTCATTTCCTATAAAAACATGTTCCAGTCACTCTTTCATTTCCACTTCTCTCATTTAAATCTCAAAGATTCTGATGGAGTCATTGGCACAATCTTAACAGCTAGTGACTCTTATGGTAACTGACTTGAAGATTACACACTGGAGCTAACAGTGTGAGCTTACTCTAGGTGGTGATAGCTTTGGTTGGGATCTCTTCATAGTGGGGTCGAGGCCTTATGACATCATCTTGGTTATGGAAATTTTATATATAATCCATGATTATATTGACTGTATTAGGAAAAAAGTGCGGTGTGTCTTCACAGAAGGGACTAGGTTTACCTTCACCGGAAAGAAGGGAAATGTTGCATCACGGGAAAAACTTACTCGGAGGAGGGTGCAGCCAATCACTCATTAGTTGGCCTGACTTACCCTCGTAGCAGTTGATGTGGGGATTCTGAGCTATCCGATAGCGGTGGACCAGTACATGGAAATTTTCCCAAATGATGTTCCAGGACTACCTCCTCGTAGAGTGGTGGACTTCTTCATTGACTTGTACCCCTAGACGACACAGATATCTACACAAGCATATCGGATGGCTCCTGCGGAGCTTTGCGAGATTCAGGTACAGCTAGAGAACTTGCAAGGGAATGGATTAATCCAGCCCAGTGTTTCTCCCTGGGCATTCCTGATTTTGTTCACCAAGAATAAGGATGGGAGCTTGAAGCTTCAGGTCGACTACTGACACCTGAACCAGGTGACCGTGAAGAAGAAGTACCCAAACCTGAGGATTGACGACCACTTTGATCTGCTAAAGGGAACTTGATGGTTCTCGAAGATAGACCTCAGGTAAGCCTATCACCAACTCTGAGTTAGAGATGAGTATTTTCATAAGACGGCCTTCATATGTCAATACGTCCACTACGAGTTCTTGGTTATGCCATTGGACGTAACCAACACTCGAGCGGTGTTCATGGGACTCATGAACAAGATCTTCCATCTATACATCGATTTCTATGTCATACTCTTTATCAATGACATTTTGATCTACTCGACTACTGAGGAGGAGCATGACTACCACTTGCAGGTAGTACTAGACACAGTCCGAGGGAACCCGCATTACGGTAAGCTCTCGAAGTGCCAGTTCTGGATCCGATAGGTTCACTATCTAGGACATGTCATCTTAGAGGCTAGAGTTGTAGTGGATCCATCGATTATTGAGGAGGTACATTCGTGGGAGTCACCCTGGAATGTGACGGAGGTATGGAGTTTCCTGGGATTCTATGGTTTCTACCGGAGGTTCATCTCAGACTTGTCCATATTTGTTGTACCACTATCAGCCTTGACGAAGAAGGGGCCACCATCTGTGGGGTTAGAGAGATGTCAGCATAGCATTCAATATCTGAGGAAGAGTATGAATAGTTCCCCCATCTTGAGGCTTCCATAAAAGAGTGTAGGGTACATAGTTTATTGCGACACATCAGGGACAAGACATGTATGTGTCCTAACGTAGTAGCGAGTAGTGATCACATGTGATTCTTGGCTGCTGAGACAGCACGAGCATAAATATGCTACCCATGACCTGGAGTTATCAGTGGTTGTATTTGATTGGAAGATGTGGAGACACTATCTTAGGGTATAACTTTTTACTATATACACTTATCACAAGAGTCTTAGGTACAACTACTCTCAGAAAGACTGATCGCGTTGTCGAGCGCGTCAAATTAGTTGTTTAATTTTAACTAGAATTTCTGCAGTATAGCTGCAACCCTAGGTCGTCTCTTGACAGAGCCTTAGATCATTAATTCTAAAATGTGGTTTTGATTATGAAATTAAAAAGGGAAATGTGGTTTTATAATACTTGGGTTTGATTATAAAATCATACAATAGAAAATAGAAGGTATAAAACAAAGTAAAGATTAACAGAATTAATTAAGCGTGATAAACCTGGGTTACTCGCATGATGTTTATCCTTTATCGCTTCATGATATAAGGTTATGATCTTTTAATACCTGGTTTTTAACACATAGAACTATAGTGTTAATGTTTTTATACTAGGATACCTCCTAGGCTTCAGTCAAGAACACACAATGATTCACCGGACACCACTGATGATTGGGTGAGTTGTGTTTGACTTCATAACCAAAACTCACCAAGGCAACACACGAAAAACTCGATGCGCTGTCCAGATTTGTATGTTATTTCTTTGTGATACCATGAAATAAATGTACATGGCCTTGACAGTGCTTGTTTGAGTTCATTTGACCAATATAAACCACACAAACACCGCAATTGAAAGGGGAAAAGAAAGTGGTGAACGGTGTGTGAAACCTCACATGAATGGGTACCACCAAACATGATCATATGAGTTGAGCATGACATACCACTACATAACTCAATAAAATAAGAATATAGGATGATGAAAAACAACACAACAATCTGGAATTTAAAATATCATTCAAATATTACAAACATGAAGCTCGGGATGTACATCACGTTCCTCCCCAGGTGATCACAAGGGGTTTAGAAACCCATGGGAGGGGAGGAAGAGAAAGATGTTGGGGTAGAACATACCATAGCCTCCATAACTGCTAGGGATGGTGAGAAGACTCTTTGAGGAGTCCAAAATTGCAGAACCTTTCTTTTTGGCCGAACTTTCTAATGGGGAGCCCAAGGTTCCATTTTATAGGAATATTGGAAGGTGGTTTTAGGCACACAGATTTCATCAATCCACTTGTACCACATGTTTCGGCCTTCAAACAGTTTTATCTAACATTGTAAAAAATAGAAAAGTTGTATACCTATTTCTTGACTATCCCCACCGAATGTTTGGCACCATTTGGACAACTACATCTCAAAATATTGATAAAATATAGAGCACGACATTTGACTTGGTCGAAATTCGGTGGCTTTGACAGATCATTTAGGATGGGCCCCATAGAAGCCACATCTGCATTGGGTTCCTTACTATGAAATGTATAAAATTAAATTTTGCACAGGCTCACAAAATTTCAGCCCATTCGGATGCACGTATTTCGTGTACTATGCAAAACAGTGGACAGATGTCCATGGATCCATGCAATTTTGGCCCATTTTTCTTCCACTTCATCAAAGGCCCTCCAAATCACATCCACATACATTGAAACAATAAAACATGTAACATTTCCCATTATAATATTGATTAACATTAATTTATTTATTCAAAAATGAAGTGAAATTTATTATTATATTTGGAATATTCATTACAAAACTAGTTTAAAAATGCGGTGTAAGGGTGGAATAAAATAGTGAATCGTGGTACGATCACACCCCCACACCTAAACATTTTCACTCCTGGGAAAAGTCACATATCCAAATACAATGATTCATATATATATATTTTTCCAACATCCTGAAGATTTATCATTTGAGGAAATGTTATTTAAAGTGAAGTGATCAATGCACGAACCACACTAAGGAGTTCTTCCTAGTGAAAATATAAGAAGATGTCTCATAAATCATATCATAAAGAAATTCAAAAAGGTTCATGATACCCAATTGAGAAAGGAATTCAGAAGTAAACCATGAAACTAACTCTCCATGCGTGCGTGTGAAAACCATTCCATGCTACTCTATCCACTTGATATCCAATAAATATATGTTATTTTAACATTTTTCAGCTTAAATGATTTTGTCATCGAACCTGTCCTACATCCTTTGCAATCATATTTCAAGACCCACTCATTTAAGCATTCTCATAAGTCAAACCATAAGCTCTCGACCTAGATTTCTCCATATGTTACAAATTTCATCACTCCCCTCATTTATTATATATATATTTTTAAGTTGCAATTGGAAAAAATCTCACACTCATCTCTCAACCATTTTTTGATCTCCTCACGACACTAATTGAAATAGTTATAACAAGATCAAAGGTTGAGGAGGAGTGGTTTTTGACCTTCCCAAGTCAGAACAATTTTTTTTGAGCGCGTACAACAATCAGACATTAGGTACACACGGATAGGTCAATCTGGTACAGCAATGAAACAGATCGTATAAGGAACAAACATATGGAAATGTCATTTAAAGATGAAAAATATTAACCCAACATATATATACCTTATATTAAGTATGAAATAATCACACATTGTGGTTTAGTGAAAAAATGTGTAGAGATATTAGTGACACAGTTTTCCAAAAAACTACTCACACAAAGGGCATCAATCATCTCAATGGTTTCACATAGATATGACCATTTATATCATTGACAGAAAACCAATTCACTAAAAATCACTCCTTGATGGTAAAATCATACACAAATTCATTTTAGCCTTCGTTATGGTATTTTTACTTTCCCCACTTTATGGTCGCCACATCATGGAATTTCGAAATTGTTGATGGGGAAAAATGAAAATACCATAAAGAAGGCCAAAAAGAGAAAACAAAAGGAGAAAACGATGTAAATTCCTAACTAACCCAGGATGTATCCACCCCCCACACCTAGAATGTGCAGTGTCCTCACTAAAATAATTGAGAATGTGAGAAGGAAGGATAAAACCTGGAGTGTTTTATTTGTATGATGCGTCGAGAAGGTGGATTTCCTCCACCAGAATCTTTGAAAAATCCTCATAGAAGAGTTTAAGTCGCTGCCCAATGACGGTAATACTTATTCCACCCTGCTCATGCAAAACCTGTATTGCACGAAAATGGTTAACATTAGAAACAATATAAGGACCGAGCTATCGGGAACGAAGCTTACCTGGTTGGAGCCTAAGCCTGGAATTGTACATGAGGAACTTCTCACCAATATGGAACTTTCGCTGGTGAATCATGCTATCATGAATAGACTTTGTCTTCTCTTTATATATTCGGGAGTTTTCATATGCATCACATCGAATTTCATCCAACTATTGAATCTACAGCTTTCTTTCCTCACCTGCATATGAAAGGTTAATATTACATTGTTTAACAGCCCAATATTCATGGTGTTCTACCTCCACCGGGAGGTGAAAAGCCTTTCCAAACACAATTCTGTATGGAGACATTCCGATTGGGGTTTTAAAAGAAGAACAGTACGCCCAAAGTGCATCATTGAAGCGCAAAATCCAATCTTTCCTATTGGGTTTTACCGTTTTCTCCAAGATTCTCTTAACATCCCGATTTGAAATTTATGCTTGTCCGTTAGTTTGGGGATGATATGAAGTGGAGACTTTATTAACAACCTCATACATACGAAGAAAGTTTTTCATGTTACGATTACAAAATTGTGAACCCTGATCACAAATGATGAATCATGGTAGACCAAACCTACTGAAAATCTGGGACCTCACAAAATCAACAACCACTCGAGAGTAATCGGTCCTAGTGGCCATTACTTCCACCCATTTAGATGAATAGTCAACATCCAATAAGATGTACACAAAGCCAAATGAATTTGGAAGAGGCCCCATGAAGTCAATGCCCCATGCATCGATGATTTCACAAAATAGCATGGGCTATTGGGGCATTTCATTCTTCTTGGAGATATTCCCTGTGAATTGACAACGACTACATGACATGATAAATCTATGGTCATTCCTATACAATGTTGGCCAATAAAGTCCTGAGTCAAGGACCTTTCAAGCAGTACGTTGAGAGCCAAAGTGGCACCCACATTCCAAGGTGTGGCAGAAGGTCAAAATAGAGGTGAACTCATGGTCAGGGACACACCTACGAACAACCAGGTCACTACAAATTCTCCACAAGTATTGGTCATCCCAAATATACCATCGACATTCATGTTTAAGTATTTTTGATTGTGAAGTGATAGAATCAGTGGGAACCATAGATGTTGCTTAAAAATTCACAATGTTCGCATACCAGGGGGTAAGGTCCACAACATCACAAAGGTTCTCATGAGGGAATAATTCTCCAATGGGTAGGGGTGAGTCAACATGAAGGTCCAATGGTGGGGAAATCCTACTAATGTGGTCAGCTACAACATTCTCCACTCCTCTCTTATCTCTAATGTCAAGGAAAAACTCTTGGAGGAGGAGTATCCATCGAATGAGGCGGGGTTTGGCTTGAGGTTTCTTTAAGTGGAAATGAAGGGCAGGATGATCAGAAAACACAATCACTTTTGACCCAATAAGATATGAACGGAATTTTTCGAATGCAAACACAAGAGAAATGAGTTATTTTTCTATGGTTGTGTAGTTTACCTGGGCAGGGTCAAGGGTACGCGAGGCATACACAATGAAATAAGGAGCCTTTTCAACCATTTATGATAAAACTGTCCCAACTTCAAAGCTATAGGAATCACACATAAGTTCGAAGGGCATATCTTACCTTGGTGGTTGGATTATTGGAGGTGACATGAGAGTCATTTTTAGTGAATTGAATGCATCCTCACAATTTTTATCAAAAACAAAATCATAATCCTTTTGTAACAACCAAAATAAGGGAAGTGTGATCTTAATAAAGTCTGTAATGAATCGATGGTAAAAACCAGCATGACCCAAGAAATACCGCACCTCACGAACAAATTTTGGAAATGGAAGGGATGAAATTAATTCAATTTTTGATTTATCAACCTGAATTCCATTATTTGAAATTATATTCTCAAGAACTATCCCCCACTCAACCATGAAATGACATTTTTCATAATTTAAAAAAAGATCTCTTTCAATGCAGCGGTGGAGGACTGAACCTAGGTTTTCCAAACAATCATCAAAAGAAGAACCGTAAACCGTGAAATCATCTATAAAGAATTCTATACAGCTCTCATGGTACTCAGAAAAAAATACTCAACATACATCGCTGAAAAGTACCCGGAGCATTACATAGACCGAATGGCATCCTTCTATATGCAAATGTGCCAAATGGACAGGTAAATGTTGTCTTTTATTGAACTTTAGGGGCTATATGGATTTGGAAATAACCAGAATAGCCATCAAGGAAACAATAATGGGACTTACCAGCCAATCGTTCTAGCATTTGGTCAATGAAAGGTAAAGGAAAGTGGTCATTTCGCGTGGCTTGATTCAGTCGATGGTAGTCAATACAGACTCGCCAACTGTTTTGCACACGCATTGGAACCAATTCATTCCTTTCATTTGACACAACTGTTATTCCTATTTTTAGGCACAATTTTAACTAGGATAACCCATTTACTATCAGATTTAGGATAAATGATCCCTTCAGCAAGTAATTTTCTGACTTCCAATTTTACCACCTCAAGGAGAGTGGGATTCAACCGACTTTGAGATTATCTTACGGTCTTAGACTCATCATCCAAAAGTATATGGTGCATACAAATAGATGGGATAATCCTGGTAATATCAGCCAATGTCCATCCTATTGCCTTTTTACACTCTCTCAAATGTTTGAGCAGTTTCAATTCCTATTGTGGAGAGAGGTTATTGGCAATAATGACAGGCAATTGGTCAATACCCTCAAGATATGCATATTTTAAATTAGAAGGAAGTTGTTTAAGTTCAAACACCGGTTGTTTCTGGGTTGGGGGATGGGATTTAGGGGGAGTGAGGCCCATGAAACTATATATCTTCTCATGTTTATTCTCAAAGAAAATATAATCTATTGAAATGAGATTTGCAGAAACATCGATAGTCATGGGAACCTTAGAATAAACACACTCACCAATTAAAGCACAAAATTTACATTTTTCTGAACCCACACAACATTCAAAAGATGAACCAAAACTCAAATCATCCATGGTGGAAGAAAACAAAAAATAATCAGAGTTTGGGTTGAGGAGAGAATTGTGTGTGTGTGCATCGTTTGAGAGCACTTCCATCAAATAGACAGGAAGAGTGGAGTGCTCTTCAATGGGGTGTTTCATAGCCCCAAGGATGTTAAAACATACCTTTTCTCCTCCAAATCCCATGGACAATGTACCATTGTGAACTTTGATGATCATCGTTGCTATTTTTAGGAATGGCCTCCCAAGTATGAGAGGGTCATGTCCTTGGGTTCGGGTATCTTCCATCTCAAGAATGTAGAAATCAGCAGGGAAGATGAGATTCTTCACTCTAACAAGGACATCATCAATCACTCCTTTTGGATGGTTTGTACTCCAGTTGGAAAGTTTCACAACAATTCCTTTTGGTTGAAGCTCTCCAACCTATAGAGAAGAATACACGGAGTGAGGCATTACATTAATGGAAGCACCTAAATCTAGCATAGCATCAGAAAATAAGGTCTCCCCTATAGTACAAGGGATGGTGAATGTGCTGAGATCCTTGCATTTGGTTGGCATTGCTGGTTCAATCAAGGCTGAGACATTCCTTCCCAGGTTGACTCTCTCATTCCCCTTCAACCTTCGTCGATGGGTGCAAAGCTTTTTAAGAAATTTGGCATAACATGGAATTTTCTTCACTGCATCCATAAATGGAATATTAAATTGATCGTTTTTAAATGTATCCATTATTTCAGTGTCAATCTCATTATCATAGTTTTTCATAGATTTAGAGAGTCTTTGTGGGAAAGGAAGAGGAATGGATTGTTCATTTGAATCATCAATGACTATTCGATTACCATTTTTGTCTTGTTTTTCTTTACATGATGTTTTTGAGGGTTGAGAAAGAGCGTTTTAATGAGGGGGACATACCTGCTGTGCAGAATCCGTAGAAGGAGAAACTTATTTACCACTACTAAGTGTAAAAGCACATACGTTACCTTTGTCCTTTGGATTGGCAATGGGTTGGGATGGAAGTTGTCCAGAACCTTGCATCTTAATCTCACTGATGGTGTTTTCCAATTTCCCCACTTGGGGTCATAGGTCTTGAATAACTGATTTTGTTGTCTATTGGAACGGAAGGTTCTAGGTTTCCATTTGTTTCACCATGTCCTCGAGTCTTGGTTCAGATTTGGGAGGAGGAGGAGGATGATTGTTTTGAGAAGTTGAAGGATAAGAAGGTTTCATACATTGTCCTTGTTGATACCAATTATTCTTTGGGTTGCTTGAATTTCCTCCTTGTCGGTATTGAGGTTGTGCTTGCCACCCTGGATTTGGATTTAGCCTGAATTTTTCCTGCTTAAAGGGAGGTTCTTGTTGGAATGGACGCCCTAGGAACACAGCTGCGCAGGACTCAGATGAATCTTGAATTTCTGAGAACTGGTCAGAAAAATGGTTGTTATCAAAACAAATCCCACAATGTAATGGAATAGAAGTAGAGTGTGAGTTACCTTGTGCTTGAGTTAATTGCATTATAATGGTATGAATCTCGTCATGTTTAGTATATACCTTTTGTTCTTGGGATGAATGACTTACCTCATGAACTCCTTGGGTAGGTGCAATAGCTCGTGTACCAAAATGTTTTGCATTTTGAGCCATGATGGCTATTAAGTCACGAGCGGCTGAAGGAGTTTTATCAACTAGGGCACCACCTGCTACAACATCAATCATTTCATGATCCATGGGTATGAGTCTCTCATAGAAGTATTGAATCAAAAGTTGTTCACTAATCTGGTGGTGGGGGCATCTTGAGCAAAGTCTTTTGAATCTCTCCCAGTATTCATGAAGGGTCTCTCCTTATGATTGCCTAATTCCACATATTTCTTTCCTAATTGATGAAGTTCGGGAGGCAGGGAAGAACTTCTCTAGAAAGTATTTTTTAGGTCATTCCAGCCCCCAATTGTGGAAGGAAAATAGTATAGGCAATCTTTGGCTACACTATCAAGGGAGAAAGGGAAGATCCTAAACATAATGAGGTCCTCAAACACATTTTGGGGTTTCAGGGTGGAGCACACTATGTGAAACACCTTTAGATGTTTGTGAGGCTCCTCACTGAGAAGACCATGGAATTTTGGAAGAAGGTGGATGAGACCTGATCTATGCTCAATGTTGGCTGGTTCCTCGGGATATTGGATGTACACAGGTTGGTACTCCACATCAGGGATGGTCAGTTCATTTAATGTTCGGTTATTTGCAGCCATGATCTTTGGGGTTTGATTTGGTTCAATTTTTTATTGGGTTTGAGACCACTTGAGGTTCCAAATGGGTTTACTTAGTGTTACTTTATTCTCCTACTCTAGATGAACTGATTTGTGAGTGGAGTGACATTTCAATTTCAGGGTCAAATTCATGTAGTGTTTGTTTACTGAATCTTGTCATGCAACAATGATGTCAAGTTTGATTGATTGATTTTTTTGTTGTGTTTTTTTTCATTTGATTAGAGATGGTTAAAAAACATAAGAAATATGAATGAATAATAGAATTTTATACTATATAATTAGAGAGGGAGATGGAGAATAAGAGAGAGAGAGATAGAGAGAGAGAGAAACAACACCCCCAAAACAACAAAAAATAAAGACAAAACCCAAAAAAACAATCAAATGGGGGTGGGGTATTTAAAAGAGTAATACTTAAGAAGTAAAATAAATAAATGAAATGAAATAAAAAAGAAAAATGATCTTGGCTCCCCAGAAATGGCGCCAAAATTTGATCGCGTTGTCGAGTGCATCAAATTAGTTGTTTAATTTTAACTAGAACTTCTGCAGTATAGCAGCAAACCTAGGTCATCTCTTGACGGATCCATAGATCATTAATTATAAAATTTTGTTTGGATTATGAAATTAAAAAGGGAAATGGGGGTTTATAATACTTGGGTTTGATGATTAAAGATGGCAATAGAAAATAGAATCTATAATAAAAAGTAGAGATTAACTGAATTAATTAAGCGTGATCAACCCGAGGTACTCGCATGATGTTTATCCTTGATCGCTTCATGATATAAGGTTATGATCTTTTAATACCTTGTTTGTAACACCTAGAACTGGAATTTTACTGATTTTATACTAGGATACCTCCTAGTTTTCAGTCAAAAACACACAATGATTCACCGGACACCGCCGATGATTGGGTGAGTTGTGTTTTACTTCATAACCAAAACGCACCAAGGAATCAAACGAAAAAATCAATGAGCTATCCAGATTTGTATGTTATTTCTTTGTGATACCATTATAGAAATTTACATGGTCTTGACAGTGGTTTTGTGAGTTCAATTGACCAATATAATCCACACAAACACCATAATTGAAAGGGGGAAAGAAAGTGGTGAATGGTGTGTGAAACATCACATGAATGGGTACCCCCAAACATGATCATATGAGTTGAGCATGACAAACCAGTACATAAATCAATAAAACAAGAATAGAGGATGATGAAAAACAACACAAAAATCTATAATTTAAAATTTCATTCAAATATTACAAACATGAGGCTTGGGATGTATATCACGTTCCTCCCCGGGTGATCATAAGGGGTTTAGAAACCCATGGGAGAGGAGGAAGAGAAAGATGTTGGGGTAGAATGTCTCATAGCCTCCAGAACGGCTAGGGATGTTGAGAAGACTCTTTGGGGACTCCAATATGGCAGCACCATTCATCTTGGCCGAACATGAAAATGGGGAGCCCAAGGATCCATTTTATAGGAAAATTGGAAGGTGGTTTTAGGCACATGGACTTTTTCAATCCACCTGTACCATGAGTTTCGGCCTTCATAAAGTCTTATCACGCTTTGGAGAAAATAGAAAAGTTGTATACCTACCTCTTTAATGTCTCCACCAAAATTTTGGCACCATTTGGACAACTAAATCTCATGATATTGATAAAATACAAAACACCACATTTGACTTGGTCCAAATTCGGTTGCTTGGAAAGATCTATTCTGATGGGCCCCATAAAAGCCGAATCAGCATTGTGTTCCTTAATATGAAATGTATCATATAAAATTTTGGACAGGGCCACAACATTTCGGCCCATTTGGATGCATGGATTTCATATACTATACAATACAGTGGACAGATGTCCATGGATCCATGCAATTTTGGCCAATTTTTCTTCCACTTCATCAAAGGCCCTCCAAATCACCTCCACCTACATTGAAACAGTAAAAAAAAGTAACATTTCCAATTATAATATTGATTATCATTAATTGATTTATTCAAACATGAAGTAAAATTTATTATTATATTTGGAATATTCTTTACAAAACTAGTTTAAAACTGCGGTGTAATGGTGGAATAAAACAGTGAATCGTGGTACGATCAAAGACCTGAACCTGAGACAACATCGTTGCCTTGAGTTCCTCCAGGACTATAACTTCGAGATAGTCTATACTCTTGGGAAGGGGAACGTTGTTGTAGATGTGATCAGTATATGATATGATATACATTTTCTAGGAGAGCTGATAGAGTAGCTGGTTGCCTTAAAGATATCATTTGTGTATAGATATGGAGCAACATTTCTACAGTCTCTTACAGTCACTCTCCTATATCTTCAACTAGTTAGGGATTCACAACATGGGGATGCTAATTGTGAGACACGAAGTGCTCAGATATCCACAAGATGACCACCTGGTGGATTTTCTGAAGGTGGGGAACATGTCATCCTCTTCAGAGGACGTACTGTGGTACCAATGTCACTTCAGGAGGAAGTGTAGGAGGAGTTCCACACATACCCTCTAGCAGTACACCCAGTAGTGCCAAAGATGTACTAGGGCCTTCGACGAAAGCACTTGTGGCCAGGTATGAAGAATAAAGTAGCATAGTTTGTATATCGATGCCTCACTTCTCAAAAAGTGAAGGCGAAGCATCCAGTACCAGTAGGCTTGGTTCATCCATTAGAGGTCTCAAAGTGGAATTGGAATGGGATATACATGGACTTCATGATGGTTCTTCCTCATACATCTAGGGGTCATGACTGAATTTGGTTGATCATCGACCGACTCTCCGAATCAGCCCACTTTCTACCGATCAGAGAGCAAGGTTTAGTAGAAAGATTAGGACACCTCTATTTGCAAGAGATTTTGCATTTACACAGTATACCGTAGACGATTGTCTCTAATCATGATACACGATTTACTTCCCGGCTATGGAAGGGGTTCTATGAGGATTTCGGGACACAGCTTCGCTGGAGCACCGCCTTCCATCCTCAGACAGATGATCAGACTGAGCGGACCATTCAGACCCTCAAGGACTTGTTATGTTCTTATGTCCTCAACTTCAATTGTAATTGGGAGGATCACTTACCATTGGTGGAGTTTTACTACAACAACTGTAATCACTCCACCATCAGGAGTCACCTTTCGAGGAATTATACGGATGACCTTACAGATCACCTTAGCACTAGACAGACCCTGGGGAGTTAGTACTAGTGGGACCAGAGATAGTACAGACTACCATAGAGAAGGTACAAATCATCCAGGAGTGGATGAAGACTACACAGATCATGTAGAAGTCATATTCTAACAGGATATGGAGACATATGGAGTTCGAGGATGGAGACCATGTCTTTCTATGGATCTCACCCCGACGAGGATTAAACAAATTTGGCTGAGGTGGAAAGTTACCTCTGCAATTTATCAGACATTCTAGGTCCTCAGTAGAGTAGGCGAGGTGCCTTACTGCCAGGATCTTCCACCTCAGTTGCACCTGGTGCACGACGTCTTCCACATATCCCATATGAGGAGATACGTGCACAACCCTTCTCAAATCATAATCCATGGGGAGATAGACATATAAAATGGGGTGACATTTATCGAGGTTCCAGAGGGGATTAAGGATCGAAAGGAGTAGGTCATTTGTTGATGGTTGATACCTCTGATGCGCGTATGTTGGCATCACGAGAACCTTTAGGAGAGCACATGGGAGTAGGAGTCTCAAATGCGTGCTCAGTGCCCCTGTTTCCCCCTTAGATTATATGGTAGATTATGGAGACGTGAAGACCTGAGGTGGGGAGAATGTAATGACCTGGAATTTTCATGGAAATTTTTTTTCATAAATACATGGGAATTTAATGAGGCCACGAAAACTGACGAAGCGTGATTCCAAGGCCCGGTGTTACCAGATTAAAATTCCATGGTTTTCTTCAAGTACATTCAGTACATGTATGAGAGGGTTTTATAACATTTGAACCAGTGTTCGGAATTGAAATTTGAGGGCAATGTTGAACTCACAGTGCAGATAATCGCTTATGTAGACTTTCACCTCGACAGTAGTGAGTAGAGAATAGAAGATGGTTTTTGGGTTTTCGGTGGAATAATAAAACAAAATAAGTGAATGTATTATTTTATTTTATTTTTTATGACCACATTTTTGAAGTTGGAAGTGGGGCCACCACACCTTAACCTCCCATGAGAGGTTATGTTGGTGGGGTCCACCTGAACATAACCTCCCACGAGAGGTTATGACGTGGGGACCATATGGTGCTTAACCCCCCTATTGATGGAGGAGAGTAAAACCTCTCAAATCTCCCTCATTAAGGAGGGAGATCCTCTTGATCTCCCATTATATTAATTGCTGCCAACTCCCTAATTAATTAATTCCAACACACTTTAATTAATTTGGAAAGCCTTTTATTTCAATTCTCCCAGTTAATTTTTTTCAGAAAACATGAGAAAATTGGTAGAGACTTTTAATTTAATTATTATTTTTTGAATATTATGCCATCTAAATAAAAAAATATCACACCCTCTTATTATTTTTGGGATGTCACTTATTTTCATTTTTGGAGGAGAGCTTGGGAGAAAAGGAGTTCTCCAATGAACAATGAAGAACGCCCTCTTCCAATGAAGAACGCCATCAATGAACTTCTTTGACTTCATCCCTGGAGGTTCTACCATCATGAGACATCTTCAATGACTGACTTCTTCATCGTCGTCAACGAGCCGACACATCTCGGGTTTGGAAGTGCTTGGTAGACGTAACGAACAAGGACCTTCTTCATCTACATTCCATGATTCCTTCAAACGTAGACAACCAAAAATCAAAGTAGGGGTTTAAGTTTATATAAAGATGATTTTTTCCAATGTACTTCCTTTCTCTAAAAAAGATGAATGAGGATTTTTGTGCTTCATAATTGCCAGCCTCCTGATATCACCATAAATGCGGAGGGTGTGGGCCAATACAACATGGCACGAACCCACCACCACTATAGTTTGATATGATCCTCGGCATGGAGATGAGATGATAGAATGACGAAGGTGGTTATGACAAAGGCCATGCTACCCGCGGCCTCCACGAAAAGTGCCACCCCCGTGGCACACCGGTTCTCCCTGCCGAACACCGTCGGCCCACGCCAGCCGAAGTTGTGCCGAACCTGCTGGCCTGGACGCGTCTTAGTTGTCGGCCCACCTGGCCACACCCCGTCGGCCTACCCGTGGCCTCCTGCATGCCCTACCCATCCTGCCCATGGCCTTCAGTGCACCCTTCTTGGCTTGCCCGAGCCCTCCCATGAGTCCCGCCGGCCTCCCCCGACCTACCCACGGCTTGCCCAACGCCATCCCGACCGCCCGCCGTCGAGCCCAAGCCACAACCCGGCCTACCAAACCACCTCTCCAGCCTCCTCGGGCCACACCCCAGCTCCCGGCAGAACCGACCGAGCCTCGTCGGCCTCTCGGGCCATACCCCAGCTCCCGACATAACCATCTGAGCCGCGTCGGCCTCCCGAGCCTGCCCGTGGCGTCCCTCGCGGTGTCGCTGGCCGAACCGGCTTATCCTTCTAAGCTAAGTCGCCTAAGCCGCGCCCCTCGCTGAGCTCTCTGTATCGGCCCCATCCTCCGGGCCGAGCCGCGTCTGCGGCGTCCTCCTGGCAGAACCGCCCCCACAGTCTGGTGGGCTAGCCCCAACGGACCGGGCCGAACCTAGCGAGCCGGCCATTCCAAAGGGATGAGTCAGACCCAGCGGGTCTGACTTGATCAACCTGGACAGGTCATCCCAGATTGGGTTGGGCCGAGTCGGCCCAACTGTGTTGGACCGGACCTGGGCCCACTACCGACCCCTTTACTTTTTTGGCCATATCATTGGCATCGTACGTCCGTTTGACGAACCGTCAGTAGTGATGGTATTCATGGAACAAAAAGATACCTTTGAGAATACACCACTTAAGTTTAGGGTATATTTGAGATATGGTAAAATTGAATCATACAAGAATCCAACTAGGCCCCCAGGACATAAAGGCTAAAATCTCAGAGACTGGGCGTCTGATCGACGCGATGTCTGTTGCGTTGAGACCCCTAATGTGTGGCAGAAAATTGGGATACATCTTAATGTGACTTCATGGAAGCTGTTGTATCGACACTTAGCCTGAGGAGCGGACCCTCCCGGAATCAAGTGTGCTCTAGTTGAACCCTACAGTTGTCTACACTCAGACTACTGTTCCTGGATCCTGTTTAGGTCTGCTAGTTTTAACTACTATTACTGAATCATGTGTGGGTCCGACAGTTCTAACTATTGGTCCTTGATCCTGTGTGGTTCCGACATTTCTAACTACTGGTCCTAGATCCGGTGTGGGTCCGGAAACACTGACTACTATTATGGGATCCTAGGTGGGTCTGACAGTTCTAACTACTGGTCCTTGATCACGTGTTGGTCTGAGAGCACTCACTACTATTCTTGGATCATGTCTGGGTCCGACAGTTGTAACTGCTAGTTCAGGATCCTATGTTGGTCCGACAGCACTGACTACAATTCCTGGATCTTGTGTGGATGTGACATTTCTAACTGCTGGTCCTGGGTCCTGTGTTGGTCCGACAACACTGACTACTGTTCCTGGATCTTGTGTGGGTCCGAAAATTCTAACTGCTTGTATCAGATCTCGGGTGGGTCCGATAGCATAGATGATTCAGGGACTGTATCTGATCATCTCTATTTCTCTACAATGTTGTATATCTGTGTGAGCTGATTCACAGACATATGTGTTTTCCTCTTGATTGAGATGGGTTACATGATAACTTAGGTATATGTATGGGCATATACCTATGTAATGGTTATCTGTTGATTTCATACATTGTGGTTTGTCCTTGATGAATTTTGAGATACTGTGGTGGTCTAAGGGTCTCTACTAAGTATCGTTATACTCACCCCTACATAGGTTATCCCCGCACCTCGTTGTATTGGATGCAGACAATGGATAGCGCTGATCGAGGTAGAGTGTGCCAGGACTAGACAGTACCCATAGGTGTTCCACATGGTGTGACGTTACACAGAGGAGACAGACGAACATGGAGCACTATGGAGACTATCTGTACCTACCATTCAGGTAGGATTTTCTGGAGGATGATCCAACATCTATTTTTCATTTCTTTAATAGTAGATGTACTTTCAGACTTCTTTAATATTACAGTTGTTCTTGTATTTCCGGCCCATTTTACTTTTATAACTATTTTGTAAACATTTTTACATAGTTTTTTTCTTACAAATCGTACTTTGTTGTGTGTGTTTACTTTTTATAAAGGCGATGCCTTCCATGTTTAGGGATTTATGCATTTGGTGCTAGTCACCAGCCCTGCCCTATGGAAGACAGGCTTGGGGTAGTCACAGCACAGGCCCTAGGGGACAATTAGTGACACAAAGCATTATAAAACATCAATTATTCTTTTTATGTATTCCCCAAGATATTTTATACCGATGTATGAGATCAAATGTAGAAGACAAGAGCTCATTATAGATGATTAAAACAAATGTGTATTGTTATATTTCCATGATTTCAATTTTATGTATCAAATCATTAAAATAACAGAGATATTATGATCCATGGAATGTAAATTGATAGTTTATTATAAATAAGATAATTGAATAATATTTGTAAAAGGATAGGGTTTCAATAGTTGTTATCTGATAATGGGCTTGTTTTCATGGTGATTTGGACTAATGAACTCTTGTAAGAACCCTAGGGATAATTATCTCACCATGTATAATAAAAATGGAAACATAAGGAATAATAAGATATGATATACTTTAAATTTAGATGTTTATCCCTTTATATTCAATTATTCATTTTATGAAACTTATCACGTATGTATTCAAGACCCAATGTCTACAATCCTTTTCTTATTTAATGTATTGAAATAGAATAACCAATTCAGAAACTATGTGTGATAGGAAATGTCACTATTTCTGTTATGATATAAAAATATAAAGGGGAAATGTTATCAAAATGACATGACTATACATTCTCAACTAGCTCTTATAATGAATAATAACAGGAATCTAATGGATCATCCCCATTATTCTATGAATTAGATGTTGTGGTAGAATCATTAATGGGGAATATGCATCACATGTTTTGTGGAACTTCAGAACCCCTTTTTATAGAAAAATTTATTAACATTATTCAGAAGATATTCTGTTTACACCAGTGCTCAAAAAAATATATTGTTGTTCCGGTGGTATATACTTTTAATGTGGGATCTAATCAGTGGTGGAAACTGATCAATTCCATGGGTGAAATTGATTCCATATAATGGAAATATATAATGAAAATATTTTTCAATAAATATTTTCCCCGAACAATCTATCTTAATATGGAAAGGGATATCTTTAGTCTAATGAAATGGAAGACAAGTCCATTAGATAATATAAAGAAAAAATTAATAGACATTAAATATATGCATCTAGATTCGACATGAACACTAGAAGAAATGTGGATCAGTTCTATATCTATCTAAATCCTAGACTATGAAATGTGATTGGGATTCAAGACTTCAATAGATATAAAGATAGTAGATGTCATGAACTTAATATTGAAATAGAGATTAGTGTCTCTTACTGGCCTTGTGGGCCTAGAGATAAAAATCATAAAATGGAATTTAATATGGGTGGATCAGTTGAAATATACCATGATAGAATGTATACCCAACATCCCACTGGACAAAAGTGTGTTAAGAATAATTCTAGAAACTTTATAATGGGAACGAAGAGATGATTATAATGTGTAAGATATGGTTATATAGATAATAATTTCTAAAGGGATATAATGAATCCCACTAATGTAGAAAGATATGGGATGGTTCAGATCAAAGATCAGCCTATAGAGTAGCATTTCTAATATAAGGAAAATGGTTATTATAGAACCTATTTTTCTAATACACATGTTTTTAAAGGAAATCAAAAAGATCATCCCCAAATGCATCATCGAAAGAAATATACTATCATTAATGCAATGGTGGATCTAAGCAATGATGTGGTGACATTTCGACTACTTATTCATTCTATAATAGTGACAATACTATTTGATTATTGTTCTAGGAATTCATTCATATCCTTCAGGTTTTTTGGAACTATTCATACAAAATCTAAAAATATGATGTTTGAGTTATCGATGATAATATAATATCGGGAAATTATTTATTCCAATGAATATAACTCCTCTATGATTATTTTTTATAGAATGAACATCTCAAAAATCTTGTCATACATACATTGGTGGTGTTTGATGCTCTATTGGCCATGTATTATCTATCTTTATACCAAGCCAAATCAACTGCCTAGAAAGGGAGATAACTATTCACATCATGTGGAGTACTCAAATTCATTATAAGGGTAATGAAGAAGATGAATATAATTTATTATCATCCCATAAAATGTTGATATTATTTCACAATGAGAACGAATATCTAGCTCAAATGGTTTAGAAAAATGATACACTCATACTCAAACAATTTCGTATTGTGGGGGAATAAAATGATGTATTTCCTTGAAAAATTTCATTGTCTTGCTCCAGATTGAGAGGTTTTGTCCAATTAAACATATTAGTTGTCTCGATCAATATCCAAAAATTCTTATAGAATGTCCACAATTAATATGGATGAAAGTAAGAAGTATATAATATAAGATCTAAACAAGGGGTTTTTATGCCCGATTTCTTAACCATGGGTTACACTAGTCCTCTTCTTCATTTTTATTGATGGATCAATATTCCTCTAAATTGATTATCGTGTGCTATATAAGTTCACGATAAAGAATAAATATCCCATATAAGGGATATATGATTTTTTGATAAATTATGTGGATCAAATTATTTATAAAATTTGGACATTCAGTCAGGATATTTCTAATTAAAGGTGAATAAAGAATATATTCCCATGACTAACATTCGATTGTGGTTTTGAAAATATGAGTTCATAGGGATTTTTTTCAGACTCACTAATGCTCCAAAAAAAATAATGGAATTATTAAATACTTTATTTAGAGATTATCTCAAAAAAATATGGTTATCATTGTTGATGATATTCATATATACTAAAAGAGAATGAGGGAACATGTGGATTTTATGAACATTGTGCTAATGTTTTTTATTAGAAAGATTATCGACGTAATTAATTATAAATGTGATTTATAGATGGAGGATGTATCATTATGGGGGATGTTATCACCAACAAATGAATATCTATGGACCCTTCTAGGACAACATAAATCAATGAGTGTCCCAATCCAACAAATGAAACATACATTAATATTTTCCTTTGTCTGGTTTGGTATTACAGATGATTTACGAAAAACATCCCATGATTTTAAATCCCAATAACCAATTTTCACTGAAAGGGAGAAACAATTTCCTATACCAGTGAATATAATGATTACATCAAAGTATTTAAAATATGATCTTTACTAAACTGGTGCTCCCATTTTATACTAATGGGGAAAACTCTGTGTTCTACATAAGTGATTCAATAAAGTTATTATGATATGTAATAAAAAATATAATTTTATATCTTACACAATATGTCATTTTATAATTAACAAGAAAAACAATCCCATGCATGATCTAGAGAAGGAAGATGTGATCTTTGCATTGAATGTTTTGATGCATTGTCTTTATGGAGAGAAATTTTATAAATATACTAATCAAAAGATACTAAAATTTATATTCCAACTTATGGAGATTAATATACACCCATAATGATAGTTTGATATCATCAATTATGATGAATTCTCAATCCATTTCCATCATGGTAAATCAAATAATTGTAATATATTCTCTAAAAAGAAAGGATCACAGAACATTATCAATTAGGATAATTGAGAAGGATTCAATATTCATAGATTCGTATATGATAGAAATGAAAAAATCCGGGAAGAAAATTCATCAAACCTTTATATAATGATTTTCCACCCATCCCCTATGGATGTAATAATGGATTCTCAAATAAATTATGTGGGAATTCAGTGCACAGTGGAACCCATGAGATAGAGGAAAACCATAGAGTCCAAAATTAATGATGATGGAGTGGTATTATTCTAGATATGAATATGGGAACTATTCAATACAATGTTAATTAAAGATCTTCTATGTGGAGCACATATCCCAACCTTATTTATTCACAGTGGGAGCACAAATATGTATTATGATTATCGAGGGAAATATTGGTCGGACAATTAGAAAAATAAGCTCACTGAATATAAATCATTGTGTCTTGTAAGAATTCATGTGAATGATGATATGAAACAGAATAATGCGATGATCCAACCATTACCCATACCAACATGGAAATATGAAACATCAATATGGACTCTTTCTATAGAAATATGAAGATATCCATGGGAATCCATGTTATAAGGGCAATTTTGGATCGTCATACAATGTCATCTCACATTATCTCAATTCGATAGGATTTAATTCTAGATAGACTATCCAAAATTTAAATAAAATAAGTGGTAAGGTTAAATGGAGTTCCATTATCGATTTTATTTAATCGGGATCCAATATTTAGTCACATGATATAAAAACTATCTATCTTTACCAAGACACTGAGTTGAAACTCATTTTTTCCAATCATACTCAAACTAATGTACACTCTGATTGAAGTATTCAGACAATGGATCACATGTTCATAGTGTATTTTATGTACTTCAGTGGATGTTGGGACCAACATCTACCTCTGGATGAATTATCATAAAAGATAAATTTCCACTCAAGCATCCAAATGGTTCCATATGAATATAATTATGTCAAATTAAAAAGAACAGTAGCATGTTGGGATGAATTCAGTTAAATTAATATTCAAGTGACAAAAATGTTAAATGGATTGGTGGAAATTGTAAAAACCATTAAAAAACACATCAAATCATCCAAATGTCAATTAAAGAGCTATGTAGAAAATATTTTACGGGACATAGAGTTTATTGATTGAGGAGTGATATTCCTTCATGTATTCCCATGTAAGAGGGTCATGAGAAATGAAAATAAAGACATGTGATATCCCAAGTACATTATCCACATCGTGATTCATGATTGGGTCGGTGTTGTGGCATATTGACACGAACATCCACCAACCATGTCTCATGTACATAGTGTATTCATGTATCCCTATTTTAGAATTACGCACTACATCCATCACATGTACTAAATCCAAAGGTGTTGTAGTTGTAAAATGGTCTCTCTTACGAGGAGAATCCTATGATGATCTTTGAACGTATATATAATTTTCAAAACAATAAAGCTATTCAATTTGTAACAGTACTATGATAAACATTAATTTTGAAATAGAAACCTAGGAACCGAAAGAAGTGATGGGGGATAAGTACCCTCACTTGTTCTCACTGTATTGTGTAAAACGAAATTTTGGAAGAGAAATTTTATAAGTGGTCAAGTTTAAGAACCCAAAATTTTATAAATGAAGAATAAATTCATATAATTATTCCATATGTCGTAAATAACATAAAAAACGTATAGAACACAATACATATATTATAAATAAATAATGAAACGTTTATGTGGTATTTATAGATGTTAAGGAATCTATACTAAGGGAATAATAATTTCAACATTGGAATACTAATTTGATCCATATGATTAGTAAACTGGCCTATACAGTAGTATCATGACCTATAATATTTTATATTAAATATAGTAATCCTAGAAATTAATAAAATATAATTTTTTATATAATGTAAATAAATGTGATAAAAAAGTAAATTTATATATTTATAATTTAAGGAAATAAAAATTTTCATCTAAAATTTTATAATTAATATAACAATTATGAAGAAAAATTATTTTCATTAAATAGATTCCTAAATTAATAATTTTTTATCATTTGATTATATGATAATTTTATTATCCATAATTAAAATTTCAAAGTGTTATAAAATCAATTATAATTTTAATATTGAAATGCTTTAAAAAAAGATATTTTTAATTAAAAAATTAATTTATCATGTATAGGAAATTATTTTCATAAAATCGAGTATATTTCTAAGTTTAAATCATATAAAAAAATTCGGGGAAATTTTTTAATTTTTTCAGAAATAATCGAGTTTTTGTGATTAGTGAAATTCAAATATTTATGGTATTAAACCAAAAAATAAATTATTGTGTCATAGATGATGTATGGATGATTGAAGACAAAAATATAATAACATCCTTCCCCTATTTATATATTTAGTCATGGGAATCAAATATATTAACAGTCTGGAGAGAACATAATAATAAAAATATATAAAATAATCAGAAAACACCCCTGTCTACAACTATAAATACAACTCCACACCACCTCTTTTTTACACACTTCATAAGAATTGAATCACGTCAAAATTATACAGAATTGTCTTCCATAGTCTCTCCCACATGTCTAGGATAAAGATTTATCAATAAAATACCAATATCAAGTGCCACAAGTAGATTCTTATGATGTATAATTCAAGTGGTAGAAACATATTCACATTTCTTTTAATTTCATTTCAATTCTTTTTTTTCTTACTCTCTCCTGATATCTCCATTAATACTTGACCAGTTAAATCCATTATTTTTTATATACTGAAATAATGTTCTATTAATGGATCAGCCCATACTGATTTATTTTTACCTTTAAATTTTTTCTACAAATTAAATCATCATCTCTAATGTGCTAAATTATCGCATTCAGAGATAATGAGTTTTTAATTTATGTTTCTGACTTCAATGGTGGTCATTAAAAGTTATTATGGTTTAACTCGATTATTTTTTTGTATTATACAATATTTAATGTTCTTAAACTATAGTATATATATAATATTAATTAATTAATCAAAATGAGTTTGTAATGATCAAAAAATCACCAAAAGAAACTAACATTGATTAATATAATTTTATCTAATGATTCATAGTCATATCATATTAATAATTGAGATATTAGACCATTTAATTTTATTATATTTCTCTAATAGCATTTTATATAAATTATGTTCATCTATTCTATTTTTATATGATTTTCCTAACAGGTATAGGAGTAAACCGATAATAAAATCCAAGGAAAAACATGCTCCAGAATGATAAAATGTTACCTTATAACATTTAAAAATATCCCACAATGAATTTAATAAACATATAATAAAAATACATTAATAAATGTTTATTAGTTAATTAATTTATCAATCTAATATAAATATCTTGGAAATTAAGATCATGTTCAGAACACATTCAAATATAATGTATGAGAGTCTACCTGAACCTCCTTTTTTTCTTCGTGTTACACTTTCTCTCTTAATAACACTATGTAATTATTATTTATTTTTGTACACATATTATAAATTTTTTGTATATATTCTAGACCATTGTATAATGGTTAGATCATCCTTCATTGAAGTTCAAATACATTTTTTAGAAAGGTGATGTTATTGAAGCTTCTCGGTAAGAAAGTCCAATTAAAGGGACTAGCTAAATTTATTACCTATTTTCATGTGCACTGCATATTATATTTTAATCCAATATTATGTTTTTAAATTTTCAATTTTAATCATGAAAACTACTAGTGTATATTTCTAATATTGTGAAAAAATATGAATTTCCGTATTTAAATTCATGTAAATATTTTACTTAAACCACACTAAAACATTTCATTTATTGTGTTTCCTAAACACATTTTTTAAATGTTTACCATTCAATTTGGGATAATTTATAATTATATAGGTATATTATACCATATTAATATCTATGTTGTATTTAAATCCATTATTTGATGCACACCATTATGATATTCCCATTTATTATGACTTATGACATGATTATAATGCAAATTTAATTTATTAGGTAACATTCATTCAATATTCCACATGTAGAAAAAATATTCATTAAAATTTAATTATAAGTGTGACCAGATATCACTCTAATGCATTGGGTAATGTTTAGAATCATGATAAATCATGTTGGGATAGAGAGTAAAAATGATTCATTTAAGGGTCATTGTCCACCATGGGAAATGGTCTTGGTAGTGATCCTTGCCTCAAGCATAAGTCATGTTGGGTAAGGTTTTTCAATTCTTATGATTGCAGGATTATGTTTCCATATACACTAAAAATAATAATTTCTTTTTTTATTCATTTTACATGACTTTTTATGTCAACATGTTATTTTGTCTAACTGATATGATTTTATTTATTCCACTTTTTTTTAATTTTATTGGCATGTTTAGCTTGTCATATTTGTTCATGAATTCTCCAAGTTATCTTATATAGACATAAGAAATCAGATGTTGACGATAGGACATATATAATTATGATTAAAATAATGTTTCTATATACAATTTACATGTTTTTATATTTATGTACATTAAAATCCAATTATACTATACTTTATGATCCTTGTACTGAAATTTTATGGTTAATTATGCATAAAATCATGTAATAATATGTTGAAAATGATATGGTTTTAATATATACCATAAATAAATCTGTGTGAAGAATGAACATTAGATTCCAATAATTATGACTCATAGTTTTTCTTCACCTTCCCAAAGACCCAACTAAATAGTTTATCTATTAATTGAATATTCATAATAGCCTTTGTTCAAATAATAATATTTATATAATATGGCCATACCATTTGGAAATGTGACACCACATATGCAGAATAAATTTATTCACCATTTACATGGATATCGCGACAACGGTCACCTATATAATAGAATCAGGGTTTTCTCACTTCTTTCCACCATACCATTTATTTTTAGTTCTTTTTCTCATATATATGTTTCATTAATCTCAGATGGGATTCTAGTTCATGGTCTAGGCCACTATGACTCATTTTATGAGATTGGAATCATTATTATATCTCATATTCAAATAGGAAATTTAAGGATACTCATCTGCATGATGTCACCCATTCATAGATGATCACGATAGTCTCATAGCTCATAATATTCGATATGTTATTTTTATACTACTTGAATAGTAAGTACTGAGCCCACTTCTAGAAGATCCAAAAAGTATATATTATCAATTTCCATTTGTTAAAAATGTTTTCCCTAGAATTTACCATGATCTTATCAAACCACATACTTTTGAAAAAAATCACTATGTAATCCATACGATCTAAAATACATGAAATTTTTGTGGTCTTCAACATGAGGTTCTCCATTAGCATCAATAAAATTTTCCATAATGTATGTGATATCTATAAACAATGAATTTTATCCATATAATCTATATGTATTATAGTCTTCTGACAGTAATTAATATATATATTAACAGTTTGGTTAATTTTTTTAAATTTTGAATCTTTTAACACATTCTGTGACCTTGAAAAAATTATCCACAAAAAATAAATCTCTTCAATTGTGAACCTAGAATGTAAGAACTAAACTACATAATTATTACATGTAGATGAAGAATTATCCATGATGTAATTTGACTGACTTAATGAGTTAAAACAATTATCCCAACACTATATCATCAATTCCTAGATTCAATTGAAATGTTTTACGATCGAATACAAACCACCTATCAAATAATAGTTTATGATACTACACATGGAATACATATTTTAGAACACCAATATTAGGAAGATCACTACTGGATTAAATTTTTCATAATTCAAGCATGATTAAAAGTTGTAAATAACCTATGAGGCACTAGTTGAATGAAGTTGAAAAAACTAACCACCCAATTTTTGTTGTTGAATCTCTCAGAAAAAAGCTATTAAATGTTCAATTTATCCAAAAAAGTGTCACTATACCCACCCATCATATGAACCCATATAGGGATGGAAATGAAGGAAAATAGATAATGACCATTGTGTCCTTCCCGTAGTTTCCCTTGGGATGAAAACAAGAATTGAGTGTATAATAATCTAGCATATTATAGGAATTAAACACTATAACTTAGGTTCATGTTATAATATGAAAACTATCTTCCACATAATTATAGAATATAAATTAATATAATCCAAAAATTCCCATTATGAATCCATAAATTTAATAGTTATAGAAAAAAATCATTTGGTATATACCCAAAATAAAAAACCATGAAATAGTTACAAAAACTAAACTACTAATTTATATCAATGTGGAAATAGTCCTCTTAGAGACCAATAATTATTTATTTCTACTAGTAGGGTCATAGTACAAGAATATACAATATGTTCATTCCAATTTTCTATATTGAACATGGGAAAAGAGAATGATAATTATTAAGTGAATAAATAGAAGAACCAACAAACACATAATCATGTCATTAAAAAAACCCGAACCTCACCAGGCCTCACTCACCAAAACAAACATCCAATATTGTAATGTAGTAGAATACGTATACAACGGAAACTTATTCACTCATAACTTTTTATTTTATTATATCACACCACCATTATCTGGCATCCAATGCTTCCATCCATTCCACACCTACCACATCAGATATCCATCAATATTTGATGTGGTACAGGATGAATTCCTTTGTACCCCACCCTCTCATGGCCTAGCCTCTTGTTTAGGAAGAAAACATCATCACATCACATCTCACCCGATGAATCATGGTCCATCACAGCACTTCATACTCTGATGACACATAGGCCATCACATCACATGTCTCTTAAAAATAAATTCCATTGCACTATATCCCATAAAATAAAAAAATGATGTATGGTTTCATGAACATGAAGGATATCAACGTCATGACGTCCTTACATCACACATATTCCAACCATATATCACAAACTCTTATATATATTAGGTAATCTCCAAAACCAACCCATATAGTCACATAAATTGTGAGGGTGGGAAATAGGTGTTGTGATCCATTTATATTTTTGACATTATGTATATTTTTAAAATCACAAAAAACAAAAATTTTTTGGTCATCAATATAGTGTTCCGCATTGGGTGGGGTTGACGCAAAAATAACAGAACATATTTGATATATATAGAACAAAATATTTATCTTATAGGATAACAAGATCTAAAATAGGGAACACCAACATTCTATCACTACACCACATGTCAAAAATCATATTAATCACCACTACTAATTGGGTTGTAATTAAAAAACATCCAAATTAAGCGATTAAAAACTATTTAAACTAAAAAATTCATTATTTACTAAATTAACAAGTTCCCACTTCTCTGATTTACAAAACAAATACATTAATATTAACAAAACCCCTTAATTTTTTAATTAGATTATTTAATATAATTATAACTCACCAAAATAATTCCATTCATATACCTTAACCAATCGAATATACATCTCATTCATCAATAAAAATTAATTCCATTGTTAAATAAGAAGGCATCATAACCATATAACATAACATCTCTCCCAAATCATTTAAACCATTTATATGACACCAATTCATTCATGATAGAGGACTTTATCCCCTCACATCACAAAACACCACCACTACACAGAACAATGACACACATCGCAACCACCATGGGAAAACACTTAATGACACTACCACCTAATAAAATAACGACTTCACATCATCCCACATTACATTCTATTAGAAAAACCAACACATCCCTAAACAATATTATTTAAAAACACATCAATTGATAACCACATTTCACAACATCCCACACCACATTTGGAAACCACAATATATACAACTATACAATGGAACACATCCTATGATTATGAATTTAATTTCTAGGGGTTACATTATATTATATATATATATATCATCGGTGCTCTCACAAAGAACATATTTACATGCGAAAATAATTTATCATCCACATTTACATTCTCAAAAATTTATCCACAGTGTGATCCTAAAAATTTCATAGAATGTTGAAAACAATTATATCAACTATAGAATTGACAATAATCCCAATAACCATGATTTTTGAAAATGGATATAATAAAATATATATTATCCAAAACTACATCATCATGGAAAAAAATTAGTTGATATCACCCCATCCCCATTAATGTCATATTTATCAAATTAATTTTATTTATTATGTTGACACTTAAAATAAACACAGTGGAAGTAAATAATATTTAATACCCACAAATTTACATAAATATGCATTGAATTATGATCCCCAATCACAAAAATAATTCTAGACTACTACCAAATGATATAAAAAGAGAAAAGAAAATATCAAAACCCACAACCATGGGAAGTAACATTAAAAACCTAGAACCACACAGGATTTATCTCTTATGGATGTGGAGGAAAGAAAAATCACTGTTATTGGAAGGCCTCATAGGGATGATCTAATGTCACCCATGAATTGTGAAAGAATATTGAAGAATGATATTTTTACCAGAGCTTTGAGATTTTATACATAGTGTAAAAACATTACTCCATAGTGAAAAAAATACCATGGTGGAGAACAATTGATAAGGACTTGAACACAATGCAATGGAAGAGACAACACCATTGTAAGGATAGTCCATGCCGCATCCAGGAAACATTATATTTTCAACACTGTAGTTCCAAAAAACAAGGAATGAACCAAAATTTTTTAGGAATCTCCTCACTACAAACCCCATTAGCTGAGAAGGCAGATACATCACAGCACAAATCAACATCCCAGCCACCCCAAAAAATTAGTTTCCTAAAACAGTTACTCCAAGAATCCATTCCACAAAAAGAGTCTCCGTGATATAGGTATGTGGAATATAACAGAACCATCACTCTCTTCCTACTGAACTCCATGACAAATCCAATTCCTCTATCTCATAGATATTCTAAATTTAGAAGAACCTCATGAAACCACATTGTAGATCCATATCCCAATATTTATCCTAAAACTATATTGGTAAAAAACATATAAAATACATATTCCATTTCCCTTCCCTACACCATAATCTTACCTAATATTATTGATCAACTAAAAACCTACTAAGGAACTATTAAATAACTAGAATATCCCTATCACATATTCACTCTTAAATTGTACATCCAAATCCTTCAACCCATAAAAATATTCTAAGATGAATTCATTTGAATACTCATCATTTTAACCCTACAATTTCAACAGAAACTCTTCAAGATACCTCCAACAGGATAATTCCTACAATATAATGTGTCATAAGGTCTAGAAAATTACATTAGATTTATTTCAAAACATTCTCATCCACTATAATAAAAAAAATCCAGAGGAATGAGATTTTATGAACATCCATGTCGTGGTATACATATTTGAGATGTTGTTACTCCCCACACACAACCTCCATCCAATTGCAATAACCTAAAATTTCTACATGGAAATCATTAAATTACACCACTATCCATAGCAATGAATAACACCAAACAACATATATAACTAGACACATCCCACATTAATTCCTTCAAACCATCTCTATAACCATATAAACTAACACATTTTAAATGTAATCATCTACCATAACCAATACAAAACCCTTACCCAAAACAATAATATTGGAAAACATTTTTCCATATCATTATATTATCCTATTAGATAAAACATAATCACTAGAATATTTTTGAATAATATCATAGTATAACACATCATGATTTGGAAATAGTTTTTCATTCTTCCTATGATAATGGTTTGAATGAACACCATATCGTTAAGATAAATAATATCGCATAATCAAACAAGATTCATGAATCATATAAAAAATTCTATAATAGGATAAGGAAAACCTCAAAAAAAACCATCAATATTAAGAATGAATATGTGTATAATGATATCAGATACTCCAATTTAGTAAACCATGATGACAATTAATGTGTTCCAATGATTGGTTGGTCCGTGAATTACCTTCACTCAGTGATCATAAATCATAATGGGCCTCCCTAGGGACATTCCATAGTCACAAATATCAAAAAATCCTTAGGAAATTAAATGGTAATAGTCATGAATATACTGATAGAGATAAGATACATGACTGATGTCATGAATCCTATCCTACAATGGGATGTATCTCATAAAACCATCTAATATATCATGATTCATCCTACTAATTGGTTGGAAGCATCCTAATTCACCCAAAACATCACCCCCACAACTGGAAATAGGAGAAAAAAAATTAACTGATTAATTTTCACATAAGGCATTAAAAACATCATAAAACTGATCAACCTATACATTTTCAAAGTACATCGTAGTCAATGTAGTAAATAGAGTTACAACTTAAGTGAAATTGGACATATAAATCTGGTAATATAGGTTAATTATTTGAAAAATGATAACTGTTTCCATGCTCTTGTGTTCTTCCTAGGTAAAACTGTCTCAATATTAATTTTTTATAAATATACACCCTGATGATAATCCGTATTCCTAATGAAATTTTCCTCCCATGTACTTAATATGGACTTGTATATTTTTTCCAAGAGTTGGTGGTGTAGAAGGAAATGCATGAAAAAATTAATATTCTTAACATTATCATCCTATAACATCATGCAGGTCTTGATATCATCGATGAAAATGAAGGAAAAAAATTCTATGAACTCATGGAATATGGATATCATAAGCATCTTGAACACAACTATTGAATTCATGACATTAAATGACATAACCAAAGAATGAAATTCTTGTAAAAAATTAAATGGGTTCTCATGATATCATTATATTTTAACCATGATTAGTGAAATATTGACCATTATTATTCCTTACAAACCAACTATATTCCATTAAATACCACATCAAACCATTGTTCAATAGACGGGGTGTGTTTTTTCTTTATTATTACCTTATTTATCCATTGGGCATCCATGCACAACCTTGGAATTCTATCATCAATATTAGTTATTAACATTGGATCACCACAAGGACATGTAGTAAGTCCTATGAAACCCCTTATATCATACCATATTTCTAAAAATACAATTCACATTTCACTATACATGCCATTTGATAGAGAGACATAAAAAATATAGACACACCCATTTGTAAAATTATCCAAAGATTTTCATAATATTGGTGGGGAAATGTCATAAGCTAATCTAAAAAACCATTCATGAACTACCCCACATCCCTATGAAAATAATCTTCTAATTATACCACTATCATAACAAAAAACATTGAAAAAATGGACATTTCATTACCGCCACCCATCTGAAAACCCCAGTCACCAACAAACAATACACTTTCTCCCTCCCCATCATAGAGTTATATCACCACAAAAAAATTCATGAACACATGAACTATAACCCATCCATAATAAGGATACATTTTTATGGATGTGTCTACATGAAGAATAAATCTCCTATTTAATGGTGATACCCCATCTCTAGCCTATATCAACGAAACACAATAAACAACGCAGCCAAACATCCAACTAGCATACATGAATTCAGGGTCACTCTAAGTCTATCAACTTATGGTGATAAGGAAAATATAATATATGGGGAGTCAAAGTAGTGTTTGGATCCTGAATTGAACATGTCACAATAATGTGTTGATGACAAACTGATCATATCACTGACAACCAAGGGAACTTGTAGCACTACCCCCTCTTATGTGTAGATCTGACCATGTCCATCTGCTCCACCACACAACTACTGACAAATATTAATATTATTTCGAATAGTTACCACTGTAAATTAATTGTCATGAGTATTACCCTCAAAAAAACCACCCTCTAATATTGAACAGGATGTAACATTCCATTTTGTTATAAAAACCTAGGAAGAAACATTGTATCCAATCAAAATGGTCTTTTACTAACCATATGAAGTTGGCCTCCTAGAAATGTCATACATTAGCCCTACTAGATTCCATGTCCTGCATAGACATAGAATGTAAATAGAAATATCCATTAATTTTATTGAAACACACCTACTTGAGTTTGTTGAGAAAGGCTCTACTGTATTCATTTCCTCACTGGTCAAAAAACCAACTACATGAAAATCCATGAACTACTACCCAATGATCTACTCCTAGATACAACCTTATATCCACTCTCTAAAGTATCAAATACAAAATAAATAATCTAATTATTATCGTAATACTATAATTTCTTCTCTAGGTACATAGGATGTGTAAATGGGGTAATGGAATACCAAATCACTGAGTGAAACTATCTATAAAAGATCCAGACAGATTACTCCTCATCGGGAAATAAATTGGGGATGAAAAAGGAGGTCTATGATCATAATCCCATTCTCATACACACTCATGATCCATTAAAACTGAGAGAAAAACAACTTTTTTATACCCTCATATTCGATAATAAGAATTGCAAATGGAACTACTTCTGATTGTATCACTAAAAAATATCTACCTCTTTAAAATCACCTAGATTGATTATCCACCACTAACCCAAAAATCCCATTATATAACAAATTCCCCGTAGAACATAAAATATAAAATGATCTTGAGTTATACTATAAGATATATCAATGTCCTAAAATTAGTGATCTATATCTAGATCACATATTATCCACTCATACATCCCCCAACTATAGAACTAAAATGCATGAAATGATATCTACTATGACTTATCCTCATCAATAAGGATGGTCCTATGATGATCAACGTGATCACTGTGATAAACATCAACATTATGGGAAACTCGTAGTTGTTTACTATAATTAATTATTGAAAAACTTAAATTAACTCTAAGCCCAATATCATGTAATTGTATCCATTTTTAATTGATTAATTATTTAATTTATTAAATTAACATCCCACAATTTCCGATTAATACATGAACATAATAATTATTGATTCATGATTCTATATAAGGTCTATATTTGGAAAGCATTTTTAACATCTTTGGTTCATTAAATAAACAAATATTCCTTGTATCAGATCATTAGAGAAATAAAATATGTTTTCTATGCTACTCTCCCAGGACAATGAAATGAACCAATATAAAAAACACATTCCTTTCCAACTAATGGAGTCATCATATTGCGTAACTATAAATTCCTCTCTATGACTCATCCAAGACCTCTAAAACAACACATTCCTGATGACTCCATCCCAATATACCCCTTAGGGGATATCAATTATGGATGAGTTATAATGAAACTCATGAGCCACCTGTATTAACCCTCAGGTCAGTAATTACATCACAGGTATAAAATTTCTTCATAAGGGAGATATTACCCTATATAACATTGGAATAAAATAATGGATGGAAACCTCCAAGAACTATATAACATAATACAATAGAGAATAATCCAAAACCATCCCACAATACAATAAAATGTAAAAATATTACTAATAAAATTATCCATGTATATACACAAAAGACAAAAAATTAAATGACATGGAAAAACTATATATTCCAAGAAAGTAATTTCTAGTAAATTCCATGTACTCCTATAAGAGACTAGAATTTTTTTACTTATAGGATGAGAATAAATGAATACATAGTAGGATAATTCCCTATGTCTCTAGTGAAGATGTTAAAATATAATGATAACATATTGGTGGATTGAAATATAAAATAAGAAGCATATGATCAAATCAACTAACAAACCCCATCCTCTTTATGTATTCTTAACCAATACTTGAATCCAATACAGTCACATATAATAAAAAATAATGTCTTACAATTACTGCTTCCCCATTGATTTTCTACTCACACAACACAATTTAAAATTCCATGTCCTCACATCCCTTTCATACACATAACTTCACAAATCCAACAATATTTGATGTTTGTCCAGATGAATCCCAGCGTATCTTAATCTCACAATGTTGATATCAGGTGATAGCATCAGTCATCATCACAACACATCTCAATCAACGACAACTGGTGCATCATAAAAAATCCAAACACAAGACACTAAGGAAAACATAACACATAATCGATAAAGTTACATGGTACATCTCATCATATCCCATTACATAACCAAGGAATTAAGGTATCACAAATATGAATCAAATCAACCTCATTTAAACCCCCACCACTCATGACCCCCACTACATACCACATCCACGTTGCTTTTGGGAAATCTCCAACAATAACATGTTTTATCTTTGATAAAGGGAGTGTGGGGAAGAGTATGAATCCATAATTATATATCTTCATCATCCATTATATTGTGGATAACAAAAAACACAAAAAACCATTGAGAATTGTTTTGGTTTTTCAACTTTGGAGGGGAACACATAGAAATAACATAAGATAACTAATATGTGGATAGAAGATAATCCAAATGTAGAGCATCTGAAAAATAATATATTTAAAACCTCTAATAAATGACAAACCAATATTTTATCCATCACAACTTCAATAATAAAATAAATGCATTATTCCTAAAACACCATATATAAAGAAATATAAACACACATTTAACTATATATTTCACTATTTTCCATAATTAATGAGTTTCCATATTTCTAATTAAATAGTACCATTAATTTCTATTAATAAAACTCAATAATTAATCATTAATATTCTGTAATCAAATTATTACCCCTAAGAACAATTATATTCAAACTCATTTATTATCCCATGGTACATCACATTAAGCATTATAATGATATTCCTTAGATACTCGAGATCCAGACACAACCATAAAATAGAAAATATCACACAAATCACTTCAACAATAAACTCAATACCACATTAAAAAATCATTATCCCATTAGAAACAAAATCCCTTTACCAGAAAAAATAACCACCATTATAGAACTCAATGTCTACATACCACAACCACTTCATGTCAGAAACCCCAATAGATAACAACTTCATTTTACCACCAACAGAGAACACAACCACTGTATATCCTTCCACATTCCATACCATGAAAACCAAAAATTATATAAATGTCCTGAATTATTTAACAAAGTATCTAGTCACCAACATCAAAACACAAAAACCAACACCAAAAATGAATTCAAAAAAAGAAAAAATACATAAATAATCACATAATATATTCCATAATTTTTTTCAAAATAATATGTAACATTAATTTTTCATTTTTCATCTAAATTCTCACATAAGCAAGATTTACATGGGATCCTAATTTATTTGACATAAATGTGTCCCTAACATTTTATTCAAGGATTTAAAATATAAAAATCAGAATAATGTTCTCAAAATCATATAAATAAAAAAACAATAATGTTTAACAATAGATAATATTTTGAACAATGGAAGCACGAATAAATAATTGCATTAAAATACCATCAAATTCATAATAAAATTTGATATATCGCAATCCCCATCAATTTGAGATTTATTCAATTATTTATCTTTATTAACATTGCCACTAAAAAACATAAAATGGAAGGAAAAATAATAAAATCCCCATAAATTCATTTATGAATGGACATAATGAGTAATTTTTACATTAAACAATGATTTTTGTAATGCATCTAAATCTATCAAAATATTATATAAAATAAATAAACACAATGAAAGAGAAACATATTGATCGACCTAGAACACCAAGGACCAATCTCTAATGGGTGTTGTTGAAATGAAATGAAAATGGGATGGAAGAATACCTTGGGACTTACATGGGTCACCCATGACAAGAATGAATAGTTATAAGAATGATTTATTTTGGATGTATTTGGTAATTTATACATAGTATAAAAAATAATACCATTTCATTTGTTACTCATTCATGGTGGTGAACTAAAAAATATGTAGAAAATGGTACACTGGAGGAGACCATACCGACGTAAAGATGTTCAAATATATATTAAAGAAACAAGGATATATATATATATATACAATAATAATAGAGTAATGAAAAATAAAATACTTTACATGAAAAAACAGTCAACCAAACCTAAAAAAACAACGAAGTTATGTCACATCCCATATCCTCATTACAACTACCCAAATAATAATAGAACCTTCATAATATTCCTTCCATAAACTAAACCACAACAAGAGACTTCATACCACAACTAGGTTGAAAATAATATAACATTGAAAATCAACCACTTAGATATAAAATTACATGCAGATTCTCTAAGAAACCGCTAGGCCAAATTGAGAAGAATCAACAAACATCACCATGAGGTTCAACACTATGACAATTTTCTCCTCACTACAGAACAAAATAACTATGAAAGTTACTATTGAATATACCTGATCCATGGGATAGACATTTAATAAATGATAGCGCTACTAAAAAACCTCATTTATGCATCTATGTCATAGTCAAATATACAATGCCACATTTTTCCACTATGTGGTGTAGCGCAAGACACCACTCCACATAATCCATCTCAACTAAAATATTCATAAAAATAATCATTTATACACTCTAAATTATTCATAAACATATCTAGACACATACACTTACATTATTACAACATAATTATTGGTTAGAATATATGGAAATTTATGAAAAGGACCATCACATTTTCCTTCAATGGATGTGAAATAATTTCAGATTTGTGGATTCCTAGAAAACTATGAATAATACAGATAGGGGAATTTTCAAAATAAATCTCATATATATTTGATTTATAATGATCCCTAAAACAATTACCAATAACATTACAACAAGTATAAAAAAAAATAAAATTGTATAAAATAACAAATTAAGGACACTGTCAATAGAGTAATGGTAATGATCCACCAATAAATGTGGTAACACATATGTATAAAACTCTACACTAAACTAATCTACCATAGAAACCACATAAAACAATTGGATCATAAAATGTCGCTCTATGTAAAACAATTTTCACTACACGATCTATCGAGATAGTATTAAGAATCACATCCACAACAATAAAATTATTGGAATATTCTCATATTATTATTTACACACAATTAGATCAATGAATTAGTATGCCCTAAAATACAATGTTGAATAAATGATATTTCCTTCACAACCAAAAAAATGATATATGTAATATTTTCTAAAATATCTCAAATCGCCATCTAGGTAAAACTCCTTGTAAAATATTCACTCCATCATAATAGAAATTCATGACTTTTGACTTAATATGTGAAAGTTAGCATATTATGTAGAATAATTTCAATTACAGTGAAAAAATGAAGGGAAAAATGAAAAAATTACACCATAGTGGAAATGGTGAACAATCAATAAAAACATAAAGATAGATAAAAATACAAAAATTATGACCCATCCAAAATATAATGGTGAAAATATGAGTCACTAGGGAATAAAATCACAAATTAATAATCTTATATAGAAAAAACATCATACCAACCACAACATTGATTTAAAGGGAGAATTTAAAATCGTAAAATTTAGTTACATTATTATAAATAATTGGATATTTTCATGTAGCTCTACATGAATATTAATTTTGGAGACCTTTTTAAAGATACGGTTCTTTATAATATTCATAAATTATTTATCACCAAAAAATTAATAAATTGATGTTTTGTTATTAATGTCATTAAATTAAGAGCTTTAAATAGTATTACATTGAAAACATACACCATATAAGAGAGAACCTAGAAAATTATCGAACTCATGTGCAATTGGAACATAAAAAAATGTAAAACATCATGTGATCTTGGTGAAGGAATTAATCTAATGAATATTACCGTATTTTTAAGAAAATGAAATAAAGGAGACATATTAATTAATTCCATGATATTTAATTTAACTACTAACCATGTAATCCTTGATAGGGAAGAAAAAGATGATGTCAATTTTTTCGGAAAACCATATCAAATGATCAATTGAGAATTAATTTTTCTTAATAAAGGAAAGAATATCATCAATTTAAGGGATGTGTAATTAATTTATTAATTGTTCATGGTATTTATGTATGTTTATGATTTTAATAATGTTGTATACATTATCTTTGAAATTGAATAAGTGACCCTAAATGAATTAACAATTATGTACTGAAAACATAAAAACTGAATACATAGTGGATAATGTATTTGACATAGAATCCAAGTAGACGATATAGTTAAATGGTGAAGATCACATTTGTAGATATGAGGAGGTTTAATATATAAATCCTTTGGCAAGAGACTCATTCCTAGAATTCAATCTCTCGACCTCAATAAACATAAATTAGTGCATAAAACTAAATCATAAACACATAAGTAGTGATTTTTTGACACATATAGACAAAATTTTATTCAAAATATGAATTTATCTTTTAAAATAACATAATGAGAAAATATTTGGATCCAAAAATTGTGAAAGTACATGATATATTGGAGGGTTTTTTTTATATCAAATGACTAAGACATATATTTTAAAATCATAATCTTTTACAAGAACAAAGATACAAGATAATAGGACAATATTGAAACCATTTTTAATGATATAACAAATCATTTTCATGTTTATTTATATCATTTAATAGTTATATCCATTATAAAAATGATATAAAATTTTTGCAATCAAAAAAGGGAGAAATTATTTAAAATGTTTTTTAATAGTTTGATGTATAAATGTGATATTTTCAATTTCAAATAAAATTAACATATATTAAATGATAATATCATTATTATATTAGGGTGAATTTTTTTATTTTAAAAAATATTGTTTCGTCGATTAATACTAGAAAATACTTATTTTTAAAAAGTTCTATATTATCAATAAATTTATTAATTATAAGTGGAATTAAATTTTTGGTTTTATTTCACATAACATACATATTATTAATATATATTTAATCTACATAATGTATTTTTAATCAACTTAATATTTGATTTTAGTATAAGTTTGTTTTTATTGTTTAATAAATAGGGTTTTTCTATAAATTGTTTGATAGTGAATAAAGTTACAATATTTTAATTAACATTAGAGAAGAAATAAGAAAAATTTATTTTAATATTATATATTATATATCAAATAATATTAATCGAACTTATTATAATGTTTATTACCAATCGTAGAGTAAATATAAAATTATAGTATTCATGAAATATTTGTTATTTCATAACATCTACGGTTTTTATTTTAAATTGAATATTTCTATTTATGTTAAATATATATTATAAAATGATTTAAATATTATAAATCATAATAAATTTTATAATATATTATATTTAAATTATTTTTTACCAATATTAATATTGAGAAAATTATAATTAATTTAAGCAGGTAAGGTAAAAAAGATTTACATTTGGTTTAAAATTAAAATATACTACTCAAAATGTCATAAAATATTTTCTAAAATATAGTTTATAGCTATATTAATATATAATAATGTATAATACACCAAAATATGAAATTTTGAGACTATTTTCTTATGAAAAATATGTGTATAACTTTTTCATTAAAAATTTTACAATTGTGCCACTCACCGCACTTATAAAAGGACATTTCACATATTCCCTATTAAAATCATAAAATTATATTTAATCGACCATGAATTGATAAATATTTATTCCATTCACCACTCCTCATAACATTTATAACGTCTTCTGATCATAAATCCATCCTTTAAAGGCATTTGGTGGATACCTAAGGACATTGTCCCCAGAAGAGGCATCATTCTTAACCTATAGTATTTATTTAAATTATTTTTACGAATCCTTATATTATTATTCAAATAGTTATATATAATAAAATTTTTATCTCACATAAAATAATAATTCATTATGATAATTTAAATTCCTAATTACATCTAATTTTCAATTAATAGGGATAAGAAAACATTATTTATGTGTAAAATAAACTACTCAAATAACAACAGATATCATTAATATTTCATCATCACCTTTCTAGTATTGTTATTATTAATAATTAATGTAAAAATATGATTTATTTTTTATTTTTATAATGTTTTAAATATTATATAAAATACCTTTTTTATATTAAATTATATGGGTTCTAAAAAAATTCACATGTGTGTACAGTTGTCGATCAGATCACAATTTTATGCGATTCATTTTTCAATAACTTAGTTAATGAAATTTAATAAGGATAATATTACACAACTTATGTGAAATAAGTGTGATTTTAATTACGTATTTACAATTCTAAAAATATATTACAAAATTGTGTTTCTTACCTTCCACTAACTAGAAAATGATATCATCATCTGTGAATACATGTGGACTACGACCTCCATGAATCAATGTGACTCCACTTATCATCTGTAAAACAAATGGATAAGAAGTATTTGTGTACAAAAATAAATATTATTGTATTTATGATACTATTATAATCCTATAAATATGACATATTACATAGCTTATATATATAATTATCATTTTAAAATGTTAACATTACTCTTCCATTTGCAAGAAAATTCATCCCCATGATTATAATGTTGTTATATTTCCATAACCATTATTCATTTTTGTTCTTAGAAGTACAAATTATGAATCAAAATTATTATTTTTCAATTATTTCTATTTTGGAGATGTTAAAAAGGCATATTTTCCCACAGTCAACAAACCAAAGTCATATTGGACATAAAATAAAAATATCATCAATATATCTAGTGTAAATATAATTTCTTGAGTAATTGTATATAAAATGTTAATAATTGAAATAAATGGATGAATAAATCTGATATAAATTTTTCGGATATTAAATGATTAACATAAAATTATTAACGAGGATGAAAAAAATGCACCTTAGGAGTCGTACTCAATGTGTGCGACATTATCTCGGTTTCCATATATTGATGAATGTTTTTACATTATTGACCTATATTATTTCATGATGATTACATACATCACATTTGAAAAATTATCTATGAAATTTCCCTATTCCTTTAATAGTTAACATTTTATTTATTGTTATTCTATCATGGGGATTATAAATAAAATGTTTCTAATGTGCAATTAAATGTTTCTTCAAGAAAATTATTTTTTAATATAATTATTAAAAATAAATTTTAATTCATTTATATGTTTTTAAAATTATTTTATGGATATAATTATATAAACATGAGATTTCAGAAATGTATATTTTTTATTTCATTTAATGTTTTTAAAAAGTTATCTTTGTACGGAATGCATGCGTTTATTTACAAATGAATAAATAAATGTTTGTTGTTAACATATATAAAAACAATGTCTTTCTCCCCCACTCTAAAAATTATTTTATGATGTCATTCATTTTAATGATGTTGTGTTTTATTCAATTAAAAACATATTGTTCTTATTTTTTGAAATTTAAATTATAAAAATGGTTCTTAAAATTATAATGCATTTATATATACTAATTTTTTTTGAAAACAAGTTTAAAATATTTTTAATGAATCTATAGTGAAACGTTAAAATATTGAAATATATGATTTCATTATATAGTCTTTATAAATGTTTTTCATGATAAATAAAACTAGACATAACCCTGTGATACTGATATATATTATATGATTGGTGTCCCCATATATCAGTGATTGATCCCATTATATATTATCTGATGGGTGAAACAAGAGAGAACTTCATTTCATTTAATAATAACAATGTTATCGAAATAATTATACTATAATTATTCCATATTTATATTATAGTATTTATTAGTTCAATAAGGGTTCGGTAAGGTTTTTATAAGATGATTCCAAAACAATAATACATGATTTTTCAATACCTTCTCGTTAGTTTTCAATGAAATGGATTTATTCTAAAAATATGGTAATGTACAATATAAAAAATGATGTTTCCTTTTTCCTATTAAAATTTATGTTTTAATATATATTTTTCAAGAGTTTACTTATATTTCATTGTATTAATAGGTTTCAAAATTTTTATTCCCTTTTATTATATTGTCATACTCATCTCTCAACTAAAAAAATATAGGTTTTGTGGATGTGTAATGTAAGGGAAGAAATCATGCTAATAATCATGATGATTTTTCTTTGAAATAAATAGTGTTTTGGTTTTAATAGTTTTTTATGGTTGGAAAATTATATATCTCAAAAATTTTCCAATTGTATTATATTTTGTTTATTTGTGACTTATTAAGTAATTCAATAAAATTATAAAACTAATAATATCGTCAATTTGAAGAGAATTAATTCTTCACTCAAAAATAAATATTATGTAATGTTTATATTTGGGTCCTTATAGTATGTATTAAAGGATATTTTTTGATAAAATTAGAGGTTATAACAATGTTAACAGCATTCCTTTTAATCCTTTTACTATATAGTTATGTAGAAATGATATAGTATTTTATGATTTCCATGATTCATTGACTATGATTTTTTTATAAGACTCTCCACATAATAAATGAGGGATTTATAGTAAGAAGGGGGAATGGTGAAAATATCCTTCAAATCAGAATCCCAATATTGTTAGAGTTTGAAGGAAAATACTTTTTAGTAATAGAATTTTTGACACAATCCATAAATGAGGGTTTTATAAATGTGAATGATGAACCATAATTTTCATAGAAAGTCATGTATATAGTTATGATATTAATGAGACGAAACCCACTATATTTTAGTGGATCCTCAACCATAGGGGTTTCCAATGGATATACCAATTCACTTGAAATGATATTACATATTAATGGGATAAATATAGCATCCCGCCATTTTATAACATAAACTTTCATTACATTACACAAAACTGAGGATCTTTAAGGTCTAGTGTCTTGGAAACCAGGAACATAATACATGAAAACAACATAAAACAATCTTCATAAAAACTTGAAAGGCGTCTCCTTAAGTTCATTCTAGGTTCATTACTGCATCTCATAACCTTGGTACATACATCAAAAGAAAGGGTGAGCAGAAGGCCCAGTAAGGGAAATAAGAGGAACATTTTACATGTGAACTTGAGATACTTCAATAAGGACATGAAAAGAACTTTAAGGCATGAGAAAGAAATCATGAGGCATTTCATAATAAAAATAAAATTTTTCATAACTTGAAGATGTGGCTACATCATTTAACATAGACAATCATGAACATATCACCAAGGTCCATCCCCAAGGTGTCATTTGAAAATTACCAAGGTTATTCACCAAGGTATCGTGAAAATTGTAATCTCTAGTGGTTACATCATTACCCAATGCATTGGAGCGCTATCAGGGCGCACCCTTAAATTTGCCATTATTATCATGTGAGCCACATATATCATCATCAAAAATTTCATAAATAACCCAAATAGCATAAAATAAATGGGTTTCATTTCATAATCATAACGTTTTAAAAACTGCTTTAAAGACATGATCTTTACGACACTTTAAACCCACGGAAAGGGAAAGCAGGTCTCATGTATGTAAATCCCAGAATTTAAAATGGAACATTTTGTTATATATGTGAATACCCTTATAGAAATAAGAGCTTTGAGTATTCACTTTATAACATAAAATAATTTTTGAGAAAAGAGAGAGAGGCATTTGGAGGGGAAAATTCTGCAGCATAACGGCTAAGTTTCGGGGTTTTAGAAAACATTGAAATGAGAGGGGACATGGGTCACCCACTCATAAATGATCCATAAAACAGTAGGGTGAAAGAATAATAAGGACATATGGACATGGTAATGAAATTTTAGGGACATACCCTTTGAAATGAAAAACATGGAAGGAAAAAGATTAGATTTCTCTTATGAAAATTCGGCAGCCTTACGACGTCACATAACTTCAAAAGAAAATGATTTGACAAGATCAAAAAAAGGGTCCCTCATAATATGATCATAAGAGATCAGTATGATTGATATAGAGATCATACCCCAACATAATAAAAAGTAACTTGAAAGACTTGACATGAAAATCGAACTTGAAAAATGAGAAGGGTGAAAGAATCCCTTAAAAATTCGGCAGCCTAACGGCGTCACTTAAACATTTTTAAAACGAATTGATGAGAGCAAGGGGGGTCTCTCATCATATGAACATCAAATTGGCAGTAGTATGAATATTAAAGAACATCCTCCAACATAAGAACATGGAGTATAAAAGAAATGACATAAAAGAGATTACTTGAAAAGAAAGAGAGGGGTCGGATCCCTTACCTTAAAATGTGACTCTTGAAACTCAAAGGATTGGACCTTGAGGGCTTGGGGGCACCTTGGGAGGACTATTTGGAAGGTAAGAAGACCAGAACTTCGTTGGGGGAGAGTTGGTAGTGAAAACTAAGGGAGGAAAGGGTGGGTATTTATAGGGAAAGTGAGGGGACAAAGCATTAATGGCCAAGGGACACCTCACATGTGCTTTTCTCAAACCCATGTGCTCTCCCTTGGCATTTATCATGGAGTTAGGCCACATGGGGCCCCCAAAACAATAATTCATCACCCTTGTCCGGCCAACCCTCAAAAGATCTCATGACATCATCATGACACCATTATGATGTCATTAAACATACCGAAACCCTAAAACTGTATTTTTACTATTCACTGAAAATTCAACTTTCTCAGAATAACCCCAAAATTTCACCTTAACCAAATATCAATGCTCTGATTTCAAAAATGAAATCCATTTTATAAAAATAATTTTATAAATATTTTTAATTTAATTTTTAAATAAAAACACTATTCATCGAAAATTCATTTTTTTTCAGAAAAATCCCCAAAAATTACCTTAACATAATATCGATGCTCTGAGTTCAAAAATAAAGTCCTTTTCATAAAAATAATTTTCTAATTATTTTTAATTAAATTTTTAATTAAAAAACACTATTCATCCGAAAAAACTAATACTTGAATAATAATTTATGAAACTGTTATTTAACCATTTTATTGAATCACATTACTTAATCTAGGTGTCTAAATTATATTAAAACTTTCTTTGAGTGAAATTACTAATCCATTTGGTCATATTACTAATCCTAAGCGTAAAATCACTATTCATAATTTACTATTCATCAAAAATTAAGTTGATCTTATTAGACTCCAAATTCCTTAATGAACACTTTTGTAGAAGACCATTTTTTGAAAATCATTACACATCATTAGTTATTTAGGGTTTACATAAATATTTCAAAATATCCCTTTTTCAAAATTCATCAATAAAATAAATTCTAAAATTATCTAGACATTTGAAATTTCACAAACATCATTAAAGGAAGAAATCTCAATTTATTCACCCGAAAGGATTACACAAGGAAACTAGGGTCTCATCACATAGCCCCTTATAACACTGGCATAAGACCTAAGTGTAAGGTGTGCTATGGTGAGAGAATCTGAGGGAGTCTCAGATAACATTGCCCTAGTAGCAATCTCCACTAACTTGAACTTCTCCTGAAAGCATTTTCGTTCAAGCTTGACACGCTGGAGCTCGGCTTGGGCTTGGTCCAAAGCGAAGCCCACAGATGCTACCTCCTTCCCAAGCTCTGATAAGTGGGCTTCGTAAGGGATGAGTCTACTGGATGAAGCCATCGACTCCTCTTTCTGCATTAATCATTAACATATTATTAAATAAATATGAGTAAGTTAATATACTACTCAAAAAGATTGGGTCGTTACATTCTTCCCCCCTTAAGAAATTTCGGCCCTGAAATTTATACTTGAGGCCTAGTCGAAAAGGTGAGGGTACCTTTGCTTCATCGTTTCCTCAGGCTCCCAAGTCGCTTCTTCATACTTATGATTCCTCCACAACACTTTCACAAGGTGGGTAGTCTTGTTTCGTAGAACCTTGTCTCTACGGTCCAAGATCTCCACTGGCTGCTCCTCATAAGAGAGGTCATGTTCAAGTTGTACCACCTCTGGGTTCAGTACATGCGAAGGGTCGGGTATGTACTTCCTCAAGAGAGATACATGGAAGACATCATGAACTTGAGCTAGGTTCGGTGGAAGTGCTAGACGATAGGCCACTGCTCCTATGCGATCAAGGATTTTATAGGGGCCAATGTACCTAGGGCTGAGGTTCCCTTTCTTCCCAAACCGCATGACTCTCTTCCATGGAGAAATTCGTAGGAAGACTTTGTCACCAACACCAAACTCCAAGTCTCTTCGTCGATTGTCAGCATAGCTCTTCTGCCGACTCTGAGCAGATTTTATGTGTTGTTGGAGGGCATGAACCTGTTCCGTCATCTCTTGCATGAGATCAGGCCCAAAGAAGTTTCCTCTCACCAGTTTCATCCCAACAAGTAGGAGTTCTACACCGCTTTCCATATAGAGCTTCATAGGGTGCCATCTGAATACTCGAATGGAAGCTGTTGTTATAGGAGAACTCAACTAATGGAAGGTGTTGATCCCATCCACCTTTAAATTCCATTGAGCATAATCTCAACATGTCTTCGAGTGTCTGAATAGTCCTTTCATATTGGCCATCAGTTTGAGGATGATAGGCCGTACTAAAATTCAATTCAGTATTCAGAGCATGTTGAAGACTTCTCCAGAATTTTGATGTGAATCTTGGGTCACGATCAGATACGATGGATAGTGGTACCCCATGCAGCCTTACGACTTCCTTCACGTATATCTTGGCAAGCTGATCCAGAGAGAAATCTTCCCGAATAGAGATAAAATGGGTTGTCTTGGTGAGACGGTCCACAATAACCCATATTGCATTGTTTCCATTGGATGTTTTTGGGAGACCAGTTACAAAGTCCATGGTGATATTATCCCACTTCCATACTGGTATGGGTAGCGGTTGTAATACCCCCTTAGGAAGTTGTCTTTCTGCCTTTACTTGCTGACACACCAGGCACCTTGTAGTGTAATCGGCAATCTCCCTCTTCATGTTATCCCACCAATAATGATCACGAAGGTCTCTATACATCTTAGTGCTTCCCGGATGTATAGAGAAAGTAGAGCTATGAGCTTCATCCATCAGTTCTTTCTTTATCTCCGGAATATATGGAACACATAGTCTTGTACGAAATTTCAATACACCTTCTTGATCAATATTGAAATCAGGGAACTTCCCATCCTTTACAGCCTCGAACTTCTCCTGCAGCAAAGGATCTTCTTTTTGAGCCTTCTTGATCTTCTCTAGTTATGAAGGTTGAGAAATCATTTGGGATAGGGTTGATGATGTCCCTTTCCTTATAATTCCCATGTCCAGTTTTACTAGATCTTTAATCAAGGGATCTCCTAGGATTTTCATTGTTGCCAGAACAACAGGATCTTTCCTACTTAACGCATCCGCGACTTTGTTTGCTCTTCCAGGGTGATAATGAATTGAACAATCATAGTCTTTAATATGCTCCAACCATCTCCTTTGTCTCATGTTCAATTCTTTCTGTGTGAAAATATACTTTAGACTTTGGTGGTCAGTGTATATATCACATTTCTCCCCATAAAGATAGTGCCTCCATATCTTTAGAGCAAAAACAACTGCCGCCAGCTCTAGATCATGCGTAGGATAATTCTGCTCATGAATCTTCAACTGTCGAGATGCATAAGCAATTACTTTGTCATTTTTCATGAGGACGCACCCAAGCCCTTTCAGAGATGCATCGCTAAAAATAACGAATCCTTCTCCGATAGAGGGTAGTGTTAACACAGGTGCAGTAACCAATCCCTTCTTCATCTCTTGGAAACTTTCCTCACATTCCTTTGTCCAGATGAACTTAACCCCTTTTCGAGTCAACTTAGTTAGTGGATTAGAAATCCGTGAAATGTTTTTCACAAACCTCTTATAATATCCCGCTAAGCCAAGGAAACTACGAATCTCAGTTACTGTTGTGGGTTGAGGCCACTCCTCCACAACCATTGTCTTTGCAGGGTCAACCGAGATTCCTTCATTGGTTATGATGTGCCCCAAGAATGACACTTGTTGTAACCAAAACTCACACTTGCTGAACTTCCCAAAGAGCCTCTCCTTCTGTAGAGTTTTCAAAATAAACCTCAGATGATTTTCATGCTCCTCACGACTTTTTGAATATATCAAAATATCATCAATTAAAAATACCACAAAGTTATCAAGGTAGTCCTTAAAGACTCTATTCATCAAATCCATGAAAATTGCAGGAGCATTAGTCAAGCCGAAGGGCATAACAGTAAACTCATAATGCCCATATCTTGATCGGAAGGCAGTATTTGGAATATCTTCCTTCTTCACCCTCAGTTGATGATAACCAGATCGAAGGTCAATCTTAGAGAAGAATTGAGCCCCACGAAGTTGGTCAAATAAATCATCAATTCTTGGTAGAGGGTATCTGTTCCTCACTGTGATCCCGTTCATTTCTCTATAATCAATGCATAGCCGCATTGATCCATCCTTCTTCTTCACAAAGAGAACTGGTGCTCCCCAAGGAGACACACTCGGTCGTATAAACCCCTTCTCCAACAAGTCTTGGAGTTGTTTCTTTAGCTCCTCTAGCTCCACATTTTCCATTCTATACGGAGTCTTTGATATCGGTTGAGACAAAGGTACGAGTTCAATGGAGAACTCTACCTCTCTTTCTGGGGGAGGTCCAGGTAACTCCTCAAGAAATACATCCATGTATTCCTGAACAATCGGAACATCTTAAATTTGTATGCTCCCTTTCCCTTCTTCCTCATCACTGATTAACTCCATAAAGAAAGCTATAGGAGGTGCTTCTAGATAGGGATCAGTTCGGGATATCTCTCCTCGGAAGATAACTGTAGGTCGTTCATTCAAGACTACTGAGATTTCCTAACTTCTGAATTTGATCTTAGCATTATACTTTGAGAGCCAGTCCATCCCTAGTATAACGTCGAATTCCATCATGGGAATGACTACTAGATTTTCGATAATATTGTGCTCACCAAAGTAAACAATAGAGTCTCTAAACACTGTTGATGCATGGATAATCCCACTTGGAGTCTTGACTGACAACTCTACCTCAAGCAATTCGGGGATTGATTCTATATTCTTTGCAAACTTGGAAGAAATAAAGGAATGCGTAGAACCAGAATCAAATAAAGCACTTGCTAGTTTTGAGAGGACAACAAGAGTACCTGCTACCACATCATTCGGAACTTCAACTTCAGTTGTTGTGATAGCGAAAGCACGACCTTGCTCCCTTGGCCTCTGCTGAGGTTGATGGTGATTCCCCTCCACCGCCCTCGGATTTGGACATTGATTAGCAAAGTGCCCAAGCTGTCCACACTTGAAGCATGTGACTTCGGGTAGGGCCAGAACCATCTTTCCTCTGTCGTTAGTGTTGGGAAGTTGAGGCTTCACATCACCACGACAATTCCGAGAAATATGGCCTTCTTTTCCAAACCTATAGCACTTGCCACTTCCGATCAAGCAGTTCCCTGGATGCTTCTTCCCATATTTATTGCATGTGGCATGTTGCATATGCTTTCCACCTCTTTCCTGATCAAGACATCTTCCCAGGCTCGGTTCTAGAGTTCTCTTCTTCTCATTAGATTTGTGAGACCACTTTGTCTCCCCAAACTCTAGTTCAACTTTCATAGCACTTCGAACTATTTCTTCATAGCTATCATAGTCCCTGTTGGCTAGATTCTTCCGCAGATGTGGTCGTAGTCTGCCAAAGAATCTATCAACCTTCCCATTAGGGTCCATGAAAAAGATTGAGGTATAACGGGAAAGCCTTGTGAAGTTCATCTCATAGCTTCCGACAGATTCGTTCTCCTTCTGCTTCAGCTCGAGAAACTCTTTCTCCATTTTCGTTCTCATGGAACGAGGGAAATACTTGTTAAAGAAAATGCCCCGAAATTCATCCCACTCCATAGCTTCCATCTCTCCTCATGGCTTCGTGTTTTTGATCAGTGACCACCACTGATCAGCTTCTCCCTCTAGGCGGTAAACAGCAAGGGTGACTTTTTCTTGTTCCGATCAATGAAGTACAGAAAATATCTTTTCAATGGAGCTTATCCATTATTCCGCAACCAATGGGTCAGTAGATCCACTGAATGTTGGCGGTCGTTGTCGCATGAAGGACTCAACAGAAAGTTGTTCCCTTCGTGGTGAGGTCGGCCTCTCAGCTTGATTCAAGTTATTACTCATAACTTGAGTTAGTTGGTTCATCATTCGCATGAATGTTTCCATTCCGTCTTCCATCGGAGGGCCGTCAGCACATGGTGCATTGCGGTCACCATCGGCACGGTTCCTCCTATTGCCCGCCATTTTCTAAAAGAATAAAACCTTAGTGAGAAACTTATTTCATTTATGAATATTTTAACTAAGACTCCGTGCTTAGACAATTATAGTTCTCTATAATTCCTTCATAATGATTCATAAAAAGCATGTGATTAACCAAACATATCCCCCGGGAGTGTCGTAACCAAGAGTACAGCAAGGCCCGTTATCGTGCACCAGTTCCCGTTCGAGTCTAGCTCAAAGCGGTGTTTTCGGGTTTTACCCCTATGTACATCTGTGCCAGAGCCGCCTCTACCTGCTCGTATCCAGACAGGGATGTATTTGTTTGATAGACCACTTACTCAATACTTACCAAAATACCAGGAAGTTTTCCTATATTTAAACTTTTCTATAGGGTTCTTCCAAAAGTTTTTATATCCTAATTTCCACAAATAACTAAACCATCCTTTGATACCAACTATAGCATCCCGCCATTTTATAACATAAACTTTCATTACATTACACAAAACTGAGGATCTTTAAGGTCTAGTGTCTTGGAAACCAAGAACATAATACATGAAAACAACATAAAACAATCTTCTTAAACACTTGAAAGGCCTCTCCTTAAGTTCATTCTAGGTTCATTAATGCGTCTCATAACCTGGGGACATACATCAAAAGAAAGGGTGAGCAGAAGGCCCAGTAAGGGAAATAAGAGGAACATTTTACATGTGAACTTGAGATACTTCAATAAGGACATGAAAAGAACTTTAAGGAATGAGAAAGAAATCATGAGTCATTTCATAATAAAAATAACATTTTTCATAACTTGAAGATGTGGCTACATCATTTAACATAGACAATCATGAACATATCACCAAGGTCCATCCCCAAGGTGTCATTTGAAAATTACCAAGGTTATTAACCAAGGTATCGTGAAAATTGTAATCTCTAGTGGTTACATCATTACCCAATGCATTGGAGCGCTATCAGGGCGCACCCTTAAATTTGCCTTTATTATCATGTGAGCCAGATATATCATCATCAAACATTTCATAAATAGCCCACATAGCATAAAATAAATGTTTTCATTTCATAATCATAACGTTTTAAAAACTTCTTTAAAGACATTATCTTTACGACACTTTAAACCCACGGAAAGGGAAAGCGGGTCTCATGTATGTAAATCCCAGAATTTAAAATGGAACATTTTGATATATATGTGAATACCCTTGTAGAAATAAGAGCTTTGAGTATTCACTTTATAACATAAAATAATTTTTGAGAAAAGAGAGAGAGGCATTTTGAGGGGAAAATTCTGCAGCATAATGGCTAAGTTTCGGGGTTTTAGAAAACATTGAAATGAGAGGGGACATGGGTCAACCACTCATAAATCATCCATAAAACAGTAGGGTGAAAGAATAAGAAGGACATATGGACATGGTAATGAAATTTTAGGGGCATACCATTTGAAATGAAAAACATGGAAGGAAAAAGATTAGATTTCTCTTATGAAAATTCGGCAGCCTTACGGCGTCACTTAACTTCAAAAGAAAATGATTTGACAAGATCAAAAAAAGGTTCCCTCATTATATGATCATAAGAGATCAGTATGATTGATATAGAGATCATACCCCAACATAATAAAAAGGAACTTGAAAGACTTGATATGAAAATAGAACTTGAAAAATGAGAAGGTTGAAAGAATCCCTTAAATATTCGGCAGCCTAACGGCGTCACTTAAACATTATTAAAACGAATTCATGAGAGCAAGGGGGGTATCTCATCATATGAACATGAAATAGGCAGTAGGATGAATATAAAAGAACATCCTCCAACATAAGAACATGGAGTATAAAAGAAATGACATAAAAGAGATTACTTGAAAAGAAAGAGAGGGGTCGGATCCCTTACCTTAAAATGTGACTCTTGAAACTCAAAGGATTGGACCTTGAGGGCTTGGGGGCACCTTGGGAGGACTCTTTGGAAGGTAAGAAGACCAGAACTTCGTTGGGGGAGAGTTGGTAGTGAAAACTAAGGGAGGAAAGGGTGGGTATTTATAGGGAAAGTGAGGGGACAAAGCATTAATGGCCAAGGGACACCTCACATGTGCTTTTCTCAAACCCATGTGCTCTCCCTTGGCATTTATCATGGAGTTAGGCCAAATGGGGCCCCCAAAACAATAATTAATCACCCTTGGCCGGCCAACCCTCAAAATATCTCATGACATCATCATGACACCATTATGATGTCATTAAACATACTGAAACCCTAAAACTGTATTTTTACTATTCACTGAAAAATCAACTTTCTCAGAATAACCCCAAAATTTCACCTTAACCAAATATCAATGCTCTGATTTCAAAAATGAAATCCATTTTATAAAAATAATTTTCTAAATATTTTTAATTTAAATTTTAAATAAAAACACTATTCATCGAAAATTCATTTTTTTCAGAAAAATCCCCAAAAATTACCTTAACATAATATCGATGCTCTGAGTTCAAAAATAAATTCCTTTTCATAAAAATAATTTTCTAATTATTTTTAATTAAATTTTTAATTAAAAAACACTATTCATCCGAAAAAACTAATACTTGAATAATAATTTATGAAACCGTTATTTAACCATTTTATTGAATCACATTACTTAATCTAGGTGTCTAAATTATATTAAAACTTTCTTTGAGTGAAATTACTAATCCATTTGGTCATATTACTAATCCTAAGCGTAAAATCACTATTCATAATTTACTATTCATCAAAAAATAAGTTGATCTTATTAGACTCCAAATTCCTTAATGAACACTTTTGTAGAAGACCATTTTATGAAAATCATTACACATCATTAGTTATTTAGGGTTTACATAAATATTTCAAAATATCCCCTTTTTAAAATTCATCAATAAAATACATTCTAAAATTATCTAGACATTTGAAATTTCACAAACATCACTAAAGGAAGAAATCTCAATTTATTCACCCGAAAGGATTACACAGGGAAACTAGGGTCTCATCACATAGCCCCTTATAACACTGGCATAAGACCTAAGTGTAAGGTGTGCTATGGTGAGAGAATCTGAGGGAGTCTCATATAACATTGCCCTAGTAGAAATCTCCACTAACTTGAACTTCTCCTGCAAGCATTTTCGTTCAAGCTTGACACGCTGGAGCTCGGCTTGGGCTTGGTCCAAAGCGAAGCCCACAGATGCTAGCTCCTTCCCAAGCTCTGATAAGTGGGCTTCGTAAGGGTTGAGTCTACTGGATGAAGCCATCGACTCCTCTTTCTGCATTAATCATTAACATCTTATTAAATAAATAAGAGTAAGTTAATATACTACTCAAAAAGATTGGGTCGTTACAATAAATATAACATCACAAGGTATCACATTATGATTAACATTGTGAGGGGATATTATTGATATTTTTCTCAAGATAATAATACTAGAAAGAAATACAACATTGATTCTGTGGAATGTGAAACATTTGATGATATTTTGCTGGAAATATATTTTATTATGGTTTTTTAAAATGTATGGGAAAATATTTCATTGTATTAATGAAAAAATATAATGATAATATGGAAATTTAGAATTCAATGTCATATAGATATCCTTGTATGTAATGAATTTTCTTTAGGGAATTGATTGTAAAATTAATTTATTTAAATAATGATTGAAACATAGTCTATGATGATCAATGGGCACTTTAGAATATAAAATCTATAAATTTTTCTTTTCAACATATCGAGAATATTGATATGGTTTTTCTCTAAAATTTTGTTCCATAATATATCTAATGTAAGAAGAGGCTCATATGGTACAAAATGGGTAAGAATGAATCAACTAAATTCCATGTTATGAAAATAAATTCTTCATATTGTGTAAATTTTGTAAAAATGAAATATATTGAATGTCTTATGTATTTAGAGATGTTTTACCGATGTATAAATTTTTATCGTATGACTCGTGATTAGAATGAATTGAATCAAGAATAATCCAATAATTTTGTAATAATAACCATTCAATTATTAGATGTTTTAGATTCAATAAGTTGTATCATTAGCATAACATGTCCTAAATGTTAGTAAATCATGTTTGGGATCATCAATATTGAATATAAAAATGTGGGGGAAAATCATTTTCAACTACTACATTAGAGGTTTGGTTTTTAAACGATAGTCTGAGAGTTTTATTACTTATGTATTTGAATTTTTCCAATGCCAAATTTGACTTTGTACCTTTTCATTATTTCATTTATATGCAACTTTCCTGTAAATTTGGAAAGGTCATCTCATGAATGTAACATAGTTCATTTGGTAAAAAAAATTATACATGTATTAAGGAATTTTACATGAATCATTCTATTATCATTATATTGATGGTTCTTTCAGAAAATATTTGTTGAATATAAAATAATGGAGTTTGATATAATTTTTTGTATGTATTGTCTTTCATTATATCATTGTAAGATATAAAATAAATTCATGGATGTTTTATTAATTAATAACATACTTTTCATAACATATAATGTAGTAGTGAAATTTATTTTAGATGTGAGTGAAATTTATCATTCCAATATTGTTGAATATAATGAAACTCTTTATTTTTGGGATGTCCCAAAAGTAAATTAATTTATTGAAGAAATTTATTGATGATTGTCCTAGTTTTGATCTGTGCTGGGAGGTTGAGTTTACAATTTACATACTATATGAAGTAATTCCTACTTCTAAACCACCATATATAATGGGTTAAGTAAATCATTTATAATTTAAAGACAAATATATAAATTTCTAGATATTAGTTTCTTTTGACCTAATAATTCAACACTGAGTACTCCAGTTTTTTTGTAAAAAAACTAATGAATATTTGATGAGGCATTTAATTGATTGTACATATTTTTATAACATTAATTTGAAGAACATGTCTCCTTTCGTTATATCAATTTTTTATCAAATCCAAAAAGAATAGTATTTTTAAAATATATATATTCGGTCGAGGTAATACCAACTAATATGGAAGAAAGATGAAATTATAAAGAATGTATTTCAGACTATATATGGGAATTATATGTTTTTAGTTATTCCCTTTGGATTATCAAATTCACCTAATATATTTATGGACATTTATAGAAGTGATTTCTATTAGTTTTCATATAGGTTTCTGGTTTCCATTAATGATGATATTTTTTATTATTATGAATATAAGGTTGGGTATGAATGACACCTATGTATAGTTTTGTAGTCATTAAAAATAAAGTATATATGAAATTTAGGGACATTCCATTTTGGTTTCAAAGTATTTCCTTCATTGGTTATAGTGATTCAATATACAATATCACTACTAAACCTATTAGAACTATTGTTGTTGAGAAATGTTAAATACTAAGAGATATCAAATAGATACATTGTTTTAATGGATTGTGAGGTTGTTACATGACATTTGTTGAATAATTTGATAGGATTTATGGACAATTCACTATATTTAAAATGAAGTTAAATTCATATGGATATGAGAATGTAATGGATGTCTTTTGGATCTAAAAACATGTTTAGCGATTTCTCCAGTTGTATCCTTGTACTCTATAGATGGTAAATATTATATATAGAGTGTTCATAAATTAAAGAAACATAGTGGTATCTTGATGTATAATAACCATGAAATTTCTTATAACACATATCATTTGAATCCCCATTATTTAAATTACCATACACATGATCTCGGATTAGTTGTAGTTATTTTTTATTTAAAATTTTAGAGGAATAAATTTTATGTAGTAAACTAATAAATATATAATGTTCATTGATGTTTCACTAGTGAAAAAAGTGTATATGTGATTGGTGTTTTTCATGTCGATTATATAAAACAAATGTTAAAATCCTGAAAAATTGGTTCATAACGTCGGTTATAAAAAACTGATGTGATAAATCGATGAGAATCGATTTGTGACGTCTGTCCTAAAAAACTGACTTAAAAAATACAATTATTAGATTTATCATGTGGGTTATTTTATAACAAATGTGACACATTTAATGTAGGAATTTATCAAGTCAGTTATTTTATAACCATCATGATAAATCAAATCTTGGCGATTTATCACATCAGTTATAAAATAACTGACGTGATAAATGCCATATATCACATCAGTTATAAAATAACCGACGTGATATATGATTTTGTATATTGATATTAAAATATCTTATGTTAGAATCATAAAAAAATATTATCATGTTAGTTATTTAATGACCAACATGATAAAGCATTTAAATGACTTATCGAGCCCTGTATTCTGTCATTTTTTTCTTCGATCAGGCGACCTACGACTCATCTCTCTCATACGGAAAATCTGGAAAGTATTCTTGGAATTCGTTCCCTCTAACCATGATTTTTCAACATCATTCATCAACATTATTATCACCCGATCTATTAGGTCTACTCACAATAATCAAGTAATCCTCACACACCTCAATTTCATTTATTATTTTTCATGATGCTCTAATCTTATGTTTTGAGCTGTGCTTTTTCTATCTTTCTTCTTGCTATCATGGTAAGTGTCATAGTATTCTTTTATACCATTCTAAATTCTAATATGTTAATATAAACCGTGGGAGTGATATCATGAATGTTCTATGATTTTTGTTGCTACCATGTATGTTCTATCATGTGTGTCTGGGTACATTCATTTGAGTGTGTGGGGAAGGGGGTGGTGGTATCTTGGGGGTGGGGGTGTTGAGGTGGTGGGGTATTCCTAGGGGGTGGGGGTGTCCAAGGGTGGTGGTGGTGTCTAGTGGGTGTCCAATGGGGTGCGGTTGTTATCTAGGGGATAGGGGCTGTCCGATGGGTCAGGGGTGTCCAAGGTGGGGGGTGATCCATGAGTGTGGGGGGATGTTTAATGGGGTAGGTTTGTCCAGGTGGGGGGGTGTCCGGGGGGGGGGGGTTCTAGTAGATTGGGGGGGTTGTCCATGGGGGAGGGGTGTCGAAGGATGGATGTCTAGGGGGTGGGGGTGTCTAGATGGGTGTGGGTTGTCCAAGGGGGTGGGGTGTCGTGGGGGTGTCCAATGGGGTGTGGGGGTGGTGTACATGGGGTGTAGAGATATTCATATGGTTAGGGGTGTCCATGGGATGGGGGGTGGTGTCGAGTGGGTGAGGGGGCTGTCCAAGGGGGTATGACAGCATCCATATGGGTTAGGGGGTGTTGTACATGGGGATGACTTTCCAAGGGGGTAGGTGGTGTCTATGTGGTGTGGGTGTCTAGGGGGTTGGGGATGCCTAGGGGTTGTGGGGGAATTACAATAGGGTTGGGGTGTCCAGGGGGTGGGGTGTCCTGGGGGTGGGAGGGTTGTCCAGGGGGTGGGGGTGTCTAGGGGTGGGGTTGTTTAAGGGGGTGGGTGTCCAGGGATTTCAAAAGAGGGTGGGGGTGGTGTCCAGTAGTGACAGAGTTTCCCAAGGGATTAGGGGAGTCTATTGGAGGTGGGAGTGGTGTCTAGGGGTGTGTGGGGCTATCTAAGGTGGTATGGGGTGTCCAGGTGGTAGGGGTGTCTCAAGGGTGGGGGTCTACCGTGGTGTTGGGGGCTGTCCAAGGGGGTGGTTGTTTCCATGGAGTGTCTAAGGCGGTGGGGGTGGTGTCCAAGCGGGTGAGGGAGATTTACAAGGGGATAGAAAGTTTCCTGGGGGTGGGCTGTTGTCCAGGGGGGTTAAGGGGGTTATCCATGGGGTAGGGGGTATTTTGGGGGTGGTTGTGTCAGGGGGGTGTCCATTGATTTAGGGGCAGCCCATGTGGGTGAGGGTGTCGAGGGGGTGGGGTGTCCAGGGTTGGGGGGGGGGATTTCTCAGGGTGTGGGTGTCTAGGGGGTGGGGGTTGTACGGGGGGGGGGGGGGGGGGGTTCCAGGGGGAGTCCAAGAGGTTGGGTGTCAACGGGGTGTGGGGTGGCTTTCCAAGGGGGTAGGGGTTTCCAGGGGTAGGGGTGGTGTTCAGGGGGGTTAATGGGGTTGTACAAGTGTATTGGGTGTGTCCAGGAGGGTTGGGGTGGTGTGTAGGGGTGAGGACCTATCCATGTGGCGTAAGGGGTGTCCTGGGGGTATGGGTGTCTACTGGCGGTGGCTGTGTTGTGGGGTTGGTGGGGGGGGGGGGGGTGGGGGGCAAGTCCATGTAGGTGGGAGTGTGTAGGGGGTGTGGGGTGTCATGGGGGTGTGGGATGTCCAGGGGTTGGTGGATCTCAGTGGTGGGGGGATGTCCAAGGGGGTGGTGGTAGTGTCCAGTGGGTGAGGGGGATGTCCAAGGGGTTTGGGGTGTCTTGGGGTGGGGGTGGTGTCCAGGGGGTGGGGGGCTATCCAAGGGGGTACGTGGTGTCCAGGGGGTAGGGGTGTCTGAGGGGAGGGGTGGTCCATGGGTTGGTCAGTTTCCATGGGGGTGGGGTGTCTAGGGGGTGCGAGTATCCAGGGAGTGGTGGGTTCTTCCAAGGGGGTAGGGGGTTGGACACCCCCTCACCCACTAGACACCACGCCCTAGACACCCCTACCCCTTAGACACCCCCCACCACTTGGACACCACCCCATGGAAACCACCAACCCCCATGGACACCCCCACACATGGACAACCCCCAACCCCTGGGAAACCCTCACCACTAGAGACCCCACCCACTGGAAAGCCCCCTGACCCCCTGGACAACCCCCAGGACACCCCCACCCCCATGTACACCCCCAACCCATGAACAACCCCCACCTAGACACCCCCACCCATGGACCCCCCAACATCCTTGGATATCCCCCTCACCCCTTGGACAACCCCCTCACCCCCATGGACTTCCCCTCACCCTCGGACACCCCCTCACCCCCATGGACTCTACCCCAACCCCCATGGACAACCCCTCACCCCCTGGATAGCCCCCTCACCCCCCATCAATAGATTCCTCATCCCCTGGACATCCCCCACACCCCCATAGACACTATCCCTACCCCCATGGACACCCACACCCCATGGACACCCCCCCCCCTAGGCAGACCCCACCCCCTTTGTAATAGATTATATAATAGAGAGTGTATTCCAACGATTCATGAACTGTTGGTATACATATATACCAACAGTTTTCATGAAACTGTTGGAATAGATTTTATACTGGTGCACATGTATACCAACAGTTCCTAAACTATTGTTATATATATCTCTCAATGTTTTTTTTTGAAACTGTTGACATATATTAACTTCAAGAAGTCTGTAACAATGGTTCCTGTAGAACTATTGGTATAGGGTTATTGAAATATCCATCATGCCAACAGTGTGTGAAAACATTGGAATATTCTATCCCAATGGTTTAAGGGGCTATCCTAATGGCTTCAAATCATTGTGATGGGTGTAATTTTCAGTAGTGAATGTATACATATATTAATATTAAAACTTAATATTTCATGTTTACTGATGGGTGAAATACATTCTTCAAAAAAGACAACAATCATACAGATTCACATTATAATTCCAATAAAATAATAAGCCTGATGGGATTAGGATAGACAAAAATACATGCATATCCGAATTACTGTATTATATATAGGAAAGAATATGAATTTCTATCAGAGTGTCCTAAATGTGGGACATCACGGTATAATTTGAAAGAAAAATCAATGGATGATTTATAGATTACAAAGATCCATGTGATGGTATTTTGGTATCTTCCTATAATTCATTATTTGATACATTTATTTTCGAATTCACATGATTAAAAAAGGTTAATATTCCATGATGAATAGAATATATGTGATGGAAAAAAATGTCATCCTGCTGATTTTACACAATGGAAGAATATTGATGAGTAATATACTACATTTGCAAATCAAATAAGAAATCCCAGACATTGGTTGTGCACTGATAGAATTAATTCATCCCAATCCCTTAGTAGCACACATGGTTCAGGGAATGATTTATTGGTAATTTATAACCTCTCTCCTAAAGATTGTGTGAATCAAAAATATTTCATGTTGAGTGTAATGATCTTTGGTCCGAAGGAACCCGGAAATGTTATTGAATTTTTCATGTCACCATTGATGGATGATTCAAAAATTTTATGCGAGGATTTTATTAGGGATTATGATTTTTATAAAAGGGAATATTTTCAACTGCATGCGGTGATTATATTCGCTATAAATGAATTCATATCATATTGAAATTTTTCTATATATTGTGTTAAGGGGAATTAACCACATCCAATTTTTGAACAAAAGACTACATATTGATAGTTTCATCTTGAGTGGAAAACAATATACATGGGTCATTGAATGTTTTTGCCTATAGATTACTCTTATAAGAGACTGAAAAATCCATTCAATGGATCACAATAATTTGATATTACTCCAAAACCTTTATCCCATGATCTGTATTTTGAGAGGGTGAAAAACCATGATGTGACATTGGGAAAGACACTTAATATGGTAATTATAGGCATATTTTGAAGAAAATGCCAATATTTTTGGAGCAACCATTTTGGAGATAACATGAAGTGAAACATAATATTGATGTCATGCATGTAGAGAAGAATATATGTGACAATTTTATTGGAACATTGTTAGATACTAATGGAAAGACTAAATATGGGAATAATGCAATATGAGACTTACTATCAATGTGAATAGGTTTGGAGTTATCTCCCACTCCTAATAGTAGATGAACAATTCTTCCCCCATCTTGTCATAAATTATCCAAGAGGGAGAAATTAATATTTTGTCAGCATCTTCATGATAAAAAAGTGCCTCAAGGTTATTCTTTAAATGTATAAAAAAATTATCTTTGAAGGATTTGATTTTGATAGTTATGAAACCTCATGTATTGTCATGCATATTTTTTTATATATTGGCGCATTTAATGATTCTTCTACTTCTAGATATAAATATATGTGGACCAGTATGTCTTCGTCAGATGTATACTTTTTAAAGGTATATGGAAATATTGAAGGGGTAAATTAAGAATCCATATTGGAATGTAGCCTCCATTATTAAAATTTATATTTATGACGAGGTTGTGGAGTCTTTTTAGCTATATTTCTGTGATGGAGCACATAGGTTATCCTCCTTCTCACAATGAATGAGTTAATTAAAAGAGAAATGTGATTCGTGGATTGAATTCCAATTTATTCAACTGAACAGAAGAAGAAGTTAGACTTATATATCGTTAATAACATAGGAAATGATCAACCATATATCACATTTCATATTAATCACACTTGTAGAAAATGGGATTTTTACCCATGGATCTATACCCAAAGTTTATAAAAAACATGGACATAGATGATATTTTTTTACCTATACTAATAGTTTTGATAAAATCATGGATGTAGTATCCCTGATTACAATTTTCTATCGAGATCACCTCTCGATTTTTATTTTCAACCCTACATCACCCTCGATCTGGAATCTCTTCCCTCCCCTTCCCTCCCGACCGGACCTCAACCTCCCACCCTCGCCTCCACCATTCTCCCCCGCCTCACTCCCTCTACCTTCTATCCTTATCCTCTATGTCGGAAACCAGCTCTATCTCTAGACCACACTTCTGCCTCCGCCTCTAGCTTTCCTCTTCCTCTAGCCCCTGCCTCTGCCTCCAGCCCATGCCCCCACCTCTACCTCTGTGATTGCCTCCGCTTCCACCTCTTCTCAGCCTCCTCCCAGCCTCTTCCTCCGCCTTGTACCAGCCTCCACCTCCTCCCAGCTTGCACCTCTTCCTCAACCAAGCCTCCACTTCCTCCTCCTCTTCCTCCTCCTAAACTCAAAAGGTATTAATTTTATTATGTGACCTTTATTGATTTTGGTATTTTGTTGGACATATATCTCACCATTTCATAAATCTCTATATATTCTAACCATTCCCCATGTGTTATTTATATAATTCATATATTATTGTAATGGAATCACGTGACTCTTATCATATCAAATTGAGTCATGTGAATTGAGTAATTGGAAATATTTTAAGTTTTCTTCTCCCTTGGAGGAGCCTATCGATTCATAAAATTCACAGAAAGTCGTGGCCCTGACTAGAGATGAGCATGTCCAATCTTCCCTTAGTACATGGTATTCCAAGGATGATAAATTCTTCCACCCCTCCCAACAGTGTCATGAAACCCTCAATGAAATAAGAATAGGAATGAAATAATGTATGATATCCATTAAATTGACATTATCATAGCCATGAATAACATTTTTACTGCTATCAAGATTGCTACATCTTTGAAGACAAAATTGTTTTGGAACTCGATCAGGGATATCACTATTTATGAAAAATTGGGATTTCAAGGTTAGTTCAGGAATTACAATGGAATCATCTTTTATGCTTCGTATCCTCCCGATCTAGGCTGGATCATGATCAACATGATTGTTGATTCCAAGGGAAATGCAAACCTGTATGTAGAATGAAATAGTAACATTTGATTGAAAAAGTGGTGAGATTAACCTTGTGTATACATACACATCATCATTTCACATTGTTTAAACATACAAGCATATTTTTTGGTGCCATAAAATAATTATACATAATTTACACTTATGTATAAAAATGTAAAAAATATATAATGTCCTATAAAATTCCAAATTATACAGTACTGTCCATATTACACTTCTTTATACAAATGAATACATTATATTACACTTTTATTTTTTATAATCATGTTTGTAAACAGATTTAGAAAGGCCTACTCCTTTTCTTATCATCATTAATTTTTTTAGAATGTAATCAATGAGATTTTATTTAATGGTAGTGACACATTAATTCATGTGTGGTATGCTCGCATAAATATGGTCATGTAGTTTCAGGTGACTAATCTGTGTAGAAAATAATGAATTATCTATTTTTAGTTTATTATACTAATGTCCTGCAAGCTGCTTTGACAGACTAATGGAATACGACAAGACCGACTACTGGAATGCGACCACATCATCCATCGTCACTGTATTTCAAAGGTATTATTCAAATAATGATTTTAGGTACCTGTCCTTACTTCCCAATGTTTATCATCTCATAATCATCCTCGACAAACTTTTTGAATACACATTTTCATTCTGAACGCAGTTCACAATTTTCCATAAATACACAGCATGATCATTTTCATTCCAGTAATTAATTTTTTTATGTGTTATTCCACACATTTTCAATTGAGTTGATATTTGGATCATCACCAAAATTTTCATTATGAATACATATCAACATTGACTGGCTACTGGAATGACATGGTTCCAATAGATCATCTCTCAAATGAAAATCTTCATCGAACAATAAATTTTCTTCTCCCATTTTACCCCATTTTTATTTTCTTCTTTCATTTTATTTTGGATTCTGGGTAAATTGTTATTTATTTCCCCTTTTTCTATCATTTGACTCTGATTGTTAAATGAATATTTCAGTAGATTTGGAGGAAATCACTATCCAATGCAAGAATAACACCTCTTCTCTGCCTCTCTCACGTTCTTATTTGATTAGAATGGTAAGACTTTCTCAATTAGGAATATCTTCATATTTTTCTTATTTTAGATTTTGAACAAGATCATAAGGATTTGGTTGAATATTCCCCCAATATTTAAGTGTTTTCATCTATGATTTATAGGTTAACGTTAAATTTGTATATGGTGGTCATTTAACATTTTGTAATTAATTCCTACTTTTGACTGTAGGCCCTGCTTGTGATTTTTTTGAGCATGGAATGTGTTTCTTGTGATTATATATATTTTGAAGAAATAATAAGTGACATTAATGAATTATATTGAAATTTTGTGCATAGGGGATTTTGTAGTTTGAGGGGGTTCATGTGGAGGCATAAAAAATGACAGGAGTATAGATAAGGTTTTAAAAGCCTTTTGAAATAAGGGAACTAGGAGTTGTATGCCAATTTCATGATGAAATGACAAGCTGGACTTATTATGATTATTTTTGGCAAGTGGGACACTAAATGACAAGGGGATAATGGGAAAACCCATAGTTTTCGTATAACCAAGTTATTGAGAGGGGGGAATATGCACTTAATATGTAAAATCATTTTCAAAGGATGTTTGTTTGTGTTGGATATTAAGATTGAAATGTGTGAAACATCGGGACTGGAATTTGATCGAACATTAGTAGGTTAACCTGTCACAAAAATATTGTAATAGTTGAACATATGTACTTGAAAGCAATGAATTTCTTGTGATCATGTCTAGATCAAAAACACTTTACTATGAAAATATAAATGGTTTTGAAGTGGACTGACTTCCTTATAAAGAGATTATTATTAGAAGCAGTTGTTAGGGCGTAACTTGGTTTCCATAGATGACTTGATAGGTGTTTGATATTCTGTTTTTTTTCATTTCTCATCTTGATCAAATTTCTATCATCTATTAGAAATTTGATTATAAGTCTTAAAAGGCCATTTTCCTTCTTTTTGAATTTGGTAGTGCCTCCATAACATTAGTTCTCTTTTTCAAGCATTGTAGTTTCATAAATACAGGTAATACAAAAAAACAGTGATTTTCCCTAGTGTTAACATGTCCACGATGTTATAATTAGTGTTATTTGTGAAAATACTATTTATAAATTTTGTGTGTGTTGGGAGTTTTTTTACTCAAGTTACGGAAAACTATTTATACTACCAAACACTTTCGTTTGGGTAAGGTTGCATTTCATAACAGTTTTTAAAAAACTGATTATTTGTTTTATCACTTATCTAGGTGTTTCACAAGACTTCTGATAAGTATTTACTAATTTCTTATTGAAAATCATCTTATAGACCAATTAATTATGTTTACTACTGGAAATTCAGGTTTTCCCAATAGTTCCGAACCATTGGGAAAGGCTTTAGAACCGTTGGTATATTTTGTACCAAGAGTTTTGAAAACCGTAGGGATGTAATCCGTTGGGAATGATTTTCCCAAAAGTTTACATTAAACCATTAGGATAGGTTGGAGAAAATTAACATATCCCAACGGTTGTGGCAAACCATTGGGATAGTTTTTCTCAATGGTTTGGCTTGAACCGTTTGGAAAACCAAGCAGCCTACTTCTTTCCCAATGGTTTCTAAACCATTGGGAAAGGATTTTTACCAATGGTTCTATGAACCGTTTGGAAAAAAAATCCTCAGAACTCTATTCTAATGGTTTCAAACCATTGACATAGCCTATTTTGTGGAACTCACAACAGCCAGCCTGTAATTTGTACATCAGCCCTCATTTTCAATCATTTCCAATTATTGTGCCTAAATAAACTAACACATACATATACAATTATTGTACCTGTAATAACCAACTAACACATAAATATATAGAACACATTAATACACATTTAACATATAATTCCACCTAGAACAATACACATCCAAAATACAATCATAATTCATAATGTAATTATAAACCTACATAATTCATTTTGAATTCAATTAAAAATATAGATGACAAATATATGTGGTATCCAGAATTAAATTCATAATTTGATCAGTTTTTCGTATACCATATGTTTTTACTAGAAATGATGTCCATTTTAAATAAAATACATACACATGGAGTGATACCAGCCACATCGTGCCTCATATTGAGGCGAGGTTAACTCGTACACATCACAAATGACCCATGGATCATTGTCCTAAAGTATCAACATATTCCAAAAGTGTTTGGTCATTTTTCTGTATGTCAGTTGTTGTTTTCACTAAAAAAGAAGTGATTTTTAAATAAAAGAGAGACACTTTGTGTGGTTTCGGCCACACCGCACCTCAGATTAAGGCGGGGTTGACTCGTACACATCACAAATGACCCATGGATTGTTGTGCTAAAATATCAACACAATTAGAATCTGTTTGGTCAGCTTTCTGCATGTACTTAAAAAGTTTTCCATTTTATATATAAGAGAGACACTTTGTCTAGTGTTGTCCACACCACGACTTGTATTGATGCGAGATTGACTCTTACATGTAACATATGACCCATGGATCATTTTCCTAATGTTTCAATTGATACCTAATGCATTTGGTCAGTTTTTCATATGCCATTAATTCTTTTCACATATATTCCTATCCATTTTAAACAAAATAGACATAGTTAGAGTGGTACCGGGCACACAACATCTCGGATTTAGATGGGGTTGACTCAGACATGTCTCAAATGACCCATGGATAATTGTCCTAAAGTATCAACACAATCCGAATGCGTTTGGTCAGTTTTCAGTATGTCAGTTGATGTTTTCATTTAAAATGATGTCCTTTTGAAACAAATGAGACACACATTGAGTGGTGCCGGCCACACTACACCTCATATTGAGGCAGGGTTGATTCTTACATGTCACATATGACCCATGGATTGTTGTGATAAAGTATCAACATAATCAGAATCTGTTTGGTCAGTTTTCCATATGTACTTAAAATGTTGTCCATTTTAAACAAAGGAGAGACACTTAGAGTACTCGTGGCCACACTGTGCCTTGGATTGAGGCGGGGTTGACACTTAAACATCACATATGTCTCATGGATCGTTTTCCAATTACATCAACACATTTCAAATGTGTTTGGTTTGTTTTTCGTTTGTCATTTTGTGTTTTCACTTAAAATGATGTCAATTTTAAACATAAGATAGATACTATGAATGGTTTCGGCCACACCGCGCCTCGGATTGAGGATCGTTTGATTTGTACACATCACATATGACCCATGAATCATTTTTCTAAACTATCAACACAATCAGAATCGGTTTGGTCATTTTTCCGTATGCTAGTGGTTGTTTTCACTTAAAATAAAGTCCATTTTAATCAAAAGAGAGACAATTTGAGTGGTGTCGGCCACACCATGCCTTGGATTGAGTCTAGGTTGACTCGTGCATGTCACATATGACCTATGGATCATCCTCCTAATGTTTCAAAAGAAACCGAATTTTTTTGGTCAGTTTTCCATATGTACTTAAAATGTTGTTCATTGTAAACAAAAGAGAGACACTTAGAGTGATCCCGACAGCAAAGAGACTTGGATTGATCACGGGTTTGCTCGTACACATCACATATGACCCATGGATAGTTTTGATTAATTATAAACAAATTTTGAATGCATTTTGTTAGTTTTCCATATGTCTATTGTTCTTTTCACTTATAATCTTGTCCATTTTAAACAAAAGAGACACAGTTAGAGTGGTACCGGCCACATCACACCTCATATTTAGACGGGGTTGACTCGTACATGTCTCAAATGACCCATGGATCATTTTTCTAAAGTATCAACACAATTTGAATGCATTTGGTTGGTTTTCCATATTCCAGTTGATGTTTTCACTTTAAATGATATCCTTTTGAAACAAAAGAGAGACACTTAGAGGGGTTTCGGCCACACCGCGCCTCAGATTGAGGTGGGGTTGACTCATACACATCACATATGACCCATTAATCGTTTTACTAAATCATAAACACATTTCGAATGCTTTTGGTCGGTTTTTCAGATGTCAGTTGTGGTTTTCACTTAAAATGATGTCCATTTTAAACAAAAGAGAGACACTATGGATGGTGTCGGCCACACCACACCTCTGATTGAGGCAGGGTTGACTCGTACAAGTCAAATCTATCCCATGGATAGTATTTCTAATGTATCGACATAATCTGAATCCGTTTGGTTAGTTTTCCATATGCTAGTAATTATATTCACTAAAAATAAAGTCCATTTTAAACAATAGAGAGTCACTTTAAGTGGGGTCAGCCACACCGTTCCTCAGATTGAGGCCAGGTTGACTCGTTCATGTCACATATGACCAATGGATCGTTCTATTAATGTTTCAATAGATACCTAATGTGTTTGGTCGGTTTTCCATAGGTACTTAAAATGCTGCCCATTTTAAACAAAAGAGAGACACTTAGAGTGATCTCAGCCTCACCATTACTCGGATTGAGCCTGGGATGGCCAGTACATGTCACATATGACCCATAGATAGTTGTGATAAATTATCAATAGAATCCGAATGCATTTGTTCGGTTTTCGGTATGCTCGTTGTTCTTTTCACTTATAATCTTGTCCATTTTAAACAAAAGAGACATAGTTAGGGTGGTACCGACCACACCATGCCTTGGTTTGAGGCAGGGTTGACTCGTACACATCACATATGACCCATGGATCGTTGTGCTAAAGTATTGACACAATCTGAATCCGTTTGGTCGGTTTTCTCTATGCTAGTTGTTGTTTTCACTTAAAATGAAGTCAATTTTAAACAAAAGAGAGACACTTAGGTTGGTGTCGGCCACACCGTGTCTCAGAATGAGGCAGGGTTGACTCGTACACTTCATATATGACACATTGATTGTTCTTCTAATGTTTCAATGGTATCCAAATGAGTTTGGTCGGTTTTCCATATGTACTTAAAATGTTGTCCATTTTAAACAAAAGAGAGACACTTAGAGTGATCCCAGCCACACCACAACTTGGATTGAGCCTAGGTTGACTCGTCCACATCACATATGACCCATGGATCGTTTTGATAAATTATCAACATAATCTGAATTCGTTTGGTCTGTTTTCCGTATGCTAGTTGTTCTTTTCACTTATAATCTTGTCCATTTTAAACAAAAGAGACATAGTTAGAGTGGTACTAGACACAATGTGCCTCAGATTGAGGCGGGGTTGACTCGTACACATCACATATGACTCAAGGATCGTTTTTCTAATGTGTCGACACAATATGAATATGTTTTTTCGGTTTTCCGTATGCTTTTTGTAGTTTTCACTTAAATTGAAGTCCATTTTAAACAAATGAGAGACACTTAGAGTGGTGTGAGCCACACCGCGCCTCAGATTGAGGCAGGGATGACTCGTAAATGTCACATATGACCCATGGATTGTTATCCTAATGTTTAAATGGAATCTGAATGTGTTTGGTCGGTTTTCTGTATGTACTTAAAATGTTTTCCATTTTAAACAAAAGAGAGACACTTAGAGTGATCTTGGCCACACCGCGACTCGGATTAAGCCTGGGTTAGCTTGTACACATCACATATGACCCATGGATCATTTTGATATATTATCTATAGAATCCGAATGCGTTTGGTCGGTTTTCCGTATGCCAGTTGTTCTTTTCACTTATAATCCTATCCACTTTAAACAAAAGAGACACAGTTAGAGTGGTACTGGCCACACCGCGCCTCAGAGTGAGGCGAGGTTGACTGGTACATGTCACATATGACCCATGAATCATTGTCCTAAAGCATCATCACATTTCAAATGTGTTTGGTCAGTTTTTCGTATGTCAATTGTTGTTTTCACTTAAAATGATGTCCATTTTAATCAAAAGAGAGACACTATGAATAGTGCATGAGTCCTTAACATGTAACCCATGTCTTATCCTATCAACTAACAAGTAAACCAAATAAAACAAGGAATAATTCACATAACATGGTGAATGTACAACATGACTTTGAATTCAAATTATAGTATATCATCACATGTATTTGATGAGCATGAGTTAATAAGCATACCAAGACAGTCATATAATTCAAGACATACAGAAAATGGAATAATCCTAAATAAAATTGCATGATTAGAGAAATAAAAAATCATGTGAGATCATGGAGGGTGGGGTGCTGTCTGGGGGTCCATGGAGGAGGGTGCGGGGCCTGTCTGGGGGGCTATCCGGGGTCCAGGGAGGAGGGTGGGGGCTGTATGGGAGGGGAGGGGGTGTTCGGGGGGCTGTCTAGGGACCAATGAGGAGGGTGGGGGTGGATGTGCGGAGGGATGTCTGGGAGATGTTTGGCGGTTGTACGGGGTCTAAGGAGGAGGGTGGGGGATATCCGGGGGGCTGTCCCGGAGGATGTCTGGGGGACTATCTGGGGGCTGTCTTGGGGGTGTTTGGGGGGCTGTTTGGGAACCAAAGACGAGGGTGCGGGGTTGTGCGAGGGCTGTCCGAGGGGGTGTTCGTGGGGATGTTCGGGGTCCAAGGAGGAGGGTGGGGGGCTATTCGGGGGGCTGTCTGGGGTGCTGTCCAGGGTCGAGGGAAGAGGTTGGGGGGCTGTCCGGGGGGCTGTTCGGGGGGCTGTCCTGGGGGCTGTCCGGGGGCTGTCAGGGGGGGGGGGTGTCCAGGGGGCTTTCTAGGGTCCAAGGAGGATGATGGGGGGTTGTCCCGGGTCCTGGAAGGAGGGGGGAAATCTAGGGAGTTCACAAACACACAAAACTCTACAAACATGGTCAAGATACACCGCAACCACTAAAAGACAACAAAATCCCTGAAAACTGAAAATATATATAAACAACTCAACTCCAATACTATACTACTGGTAAAGTTAAAACCAACATCTAGAATAGATTAAACATCAAATCTCAGTAATATTAGTAAAAATTATAACGTATCAATTTTTCCCACATCACCACCACCATCCTCACCATCATCATAATCCTTGTACTCATCCCCATCATCATCCTCTCCCTCTTCAGTGCCCTCCTCCTCACCCACACCCTCCTCCTCACCCTCACCATCAGCCTCACCCTCCTCCTCTCCCTCCTCTTCCACATTAGACTCCTTTCCATCATCATCGTCAGGCTAGACATCGTCTTGACCATCACTAGAACTGCCACCTGGTGCACCATATATAGAACGTATCGACGACATATATTCATCAGAAGCTAGGCTGGCCAATGGTGGAAGTATTGGATGTAGAACTTCAATAAATTTCCTAAATGTATTGTTTACCCTATCATACTATTCTTCCATCTCTATGGACCTTCTCTCATCCTGTTCTTCATGTGTCCTAACTTGCTACAGCTCGGTGGCACTACAACTCATTCCTGAGGAGGGACAATACCTCGTTGGGGAAATCCTAGGTCGGCAGCATACTCTGCCAGGATTCTCCTGACCCAACACCTGATGTAAGTGATAAGTGGGCTAAAAATTGTATGGTTCTTGGAAATCGAGGGCCTCTAAAGCATCCTGTTAAGAATATAAATATAATATGAGGTTAAAAATAGATATTAAAAATATAAAATCAATAGAATAAAACTTACAATATTCTGCTGAGTCGCTTCATTGATGACAATTCCATCCTTTGTTCCATCTACTCGAGCAAAATAGTTTTTCTCCAGCTACACGCCCTTCAATATTCTGAATTTTCCACTACAATGACATTAAAAACTAAAGTTTTATGAATACTCTAGTAAACGATTAAATTATTTAGGAAACAAAAGAAAGTGTAAGTCATAAATAAAACTTATAAACAGTTGTCATACCTGCTTCCTCTCATGATCTGGCATTATAGTACGTCATAGTGTGTGGAGGTATTTTTTTATATCAATGTTTGTTTTATTTTTTCCAGATGATTCCTAAATAAAATTCAATAATGGAAAGGATAATATTAATGAAAAACATTAATGTTATTATTTAAATACCTCAACTATAATTCATACATTAAACTGGATAGTCGTCCAACGAGTAATCATCTGCCGATACTGCTCTATAGGACAATCATCCACGACAGGTACCGCCTCTAACTTAGTGCCTACTCTAGCACACCAGCCAAAATATAACTCATGATTGTAGGCTCTCCAAAGATCACCTAAATCCTTTAGACGTTCTGATCATGCACCCTCACCATCGGGAAAATTAAATCGAAGCTGACATCAAAATATTAATTCATATAAATACAAAAATAATTCATGGAATATAATAAAACATATTTTTTAACCATATCTCTGCCCAAGCTCTATCCTTGACCTCATATGGAAAATGTATCCACGATAGCGGGCTGATGGTAATGATATCAGAGTATTTGGAAAGCATCACCAAAAAACTCTGACATTGCTGCCCTATTTTCTAAAACATTTGGTTGCCTTCATTGTAATCCACCATAACCTGTGTGCTGCGGTTCCACACCGAACACATGTGTGTACGCCCCAGTCCACACCTCGTGTCAGTAGATGTATCTATCGTGAAAGAGAAACAAATATTTTATCAAAACGTGTTATAATGAAAATAAATATTTCTATAAAAATTTGTTAGGGTTCTATAAATATACATGCGCCAGTATGATCATTGAGCGCCGCCGGATTCACAGAAACTGATGGAACACTCTGTGGTGGAATAAGAGTCGAAGAAGATGGAATATAGAAGCTCCGAGAGATAGAAGTATAAGGAAACAAATATGGGACAGTTGTTTGACCAGATTCTGACTAGGGAGTGGGAATAATCATGGGATATGAAAATGATGGCCCAGAAGATGCAAAAGAATGTGAAATCATGGGAGGCCTAAATATCTCATGTGTCCCAAACCACACACCGGGATCAGTATGTGGGAAGTATGACATGTCAGTGGGAGGGGCAGGGTATATTCGGGTATGCGAACCTCCTCATCCACCTCTGGTACGAACCCTCATCGTACCACCGGCTTGAGTACTAGGACCCGTACTAGGCTCCTTGTCGAACAACTATCGATGTATAGGTGGATCCTATAAAAATGTTTAAAAAAAATTAATCACATGACACAATATATTCTTTAAATATATATTCTTGAAATAATGTACTCAATGTAGGGACTAATGGTGGAACACCCATCTCCTCCATTCGACGATTGTTCCCCATCATTTTTCTCCTTCGTCTCTCTTCAATTGGCTGCATTTCCTGATTTTAAAAACAAATATGTAATTAATTAGAAAAAGGAATCTATTGTGTAACCCAAAAAACTAAATATATTAGTGAAAAGGGGGATTCATTGGTAACATAGATATCAATTTTTTTTGAAGAGTTTGAATGGATTTAATAAATCATACAAGTTGTAATGTTAACCAAGTTAGAAATATTATTTGACTAGGTTTGAATATAGTTCAATTACAAATTTGAAAATGAAATTCAAATAAAACCGCAACCAATAAACATTGAAAATTCAAAAATGGTCAAGTCAGCTAAAACATATTTGTGATCAATACTAAATCAATTTGAATATTAACAACCTTAACAAACTAACTCGATGTAAACCAAAAGAATAGAGAACGTGGATAAATTTTTCTATATATTTTCAACTGCAACTTCAGGTTCACATAAACTCTGAAAATTGAGCTATTGGAGTCATCAAAAGAAATAAATGGATTGGTTCCAATTGCACTAGGGCCAGTGTCAATTCCATCAACACCATCATAAAAAATCTGTCTTGGAATTACTTCATCTATGACACCAAATTCCGGTCGAAGTTGGTATTTGACATAAAAAACATATTTATCCATTGATGCCAACACATACGGTTCTTTGGTAGCAAGAGTCTGAGTAATATTAATTACTCGAAATCCAAAATGACTAATAAATGTTCCTTGTCATGTCATCGAATCAATCAAATGGCATTTCATCACTGTAACTCGTCCATGAGCGTAATAATCCAATAATAATATTTTCTCGATGACTCCATAATAACACACATTTACAAATCGCAGTCTACTATATGATGCACTGGCATAATAATCTGTTGTGGCAGTAACCATAACACCATCATGTTGTGTTCTCATTTTCTTTACTCATTCAGTGAAAATAAATTTGTACCCATTGATAACAATTGATTCACAGTGACGAACTACAGTATTAGGACCAAAATCCAAAGCTATTACTTTCTCAGAGACAAAGTCAGTGAAAAAACTCAATACCGGCATTATAAATGACTATTAAACTTAATTAAATATTTATATAATTAATCTAAATATTAATATTTTTACCTTCAATTTTAACCAAGTGGAAAACTCTTTGCTATGAAAAGTCTCTCCCCTTCTCAAAGATAAAGAACGATGCATCCTATTTATCATTGGTTTATGTTCCCTATAGATATAAAATATGAATAGTTTAACAGATATATATGTAAGATATACATATTCAATTTAGTTACCTGATATAGTCATTGAACAAATAAAATTTGAACAAAACTGTGCGATGTGTCATCTCTTGCTCTTCATGGCTTAATGTATTCATTGTATATGATCTAGGAATTCCTCATATTTGAGGATGTGATGGAAAAATGGGTTCAATTTTCTCATAATTTTTTCTTCATTTCTCATTGGTATGTTCATTCTTTTAGTAATATCAGACAAATACATTGAGCAGAAATATATAGATTCTTGGGCCATGTAACCATTCACGATAGAACCTTTAGGATGATTTCTATTTCAGACATAAGAATTTAATGTGAACATATTTCTTTCTGTTGGATACATCCAACGAAACGAAACCGGTCCTCCGAGAAGTATTTCAGTGCGAATATGGACAGTCAGATGTAGCATGCATGTGAAAAATGAGGGAGGAAATATTTTCTCCAACTCACACAAAATTAATGGGGCATCTGTCAACATTTTTTGCAAGATATAATTGGACAAATTCTTAGCACAAATATCTCTAAACAAATGGTACAACCGAATAACAATCACCCTTACATTATTGGAAAAAAGATTATGGATTGCTATTGGAAGAAACTCATGCAGTAGAATGTGATAATCATGAGTCTTCAAAGATTTTAGCTTCAACTCTCTTCTCTTGATCCGTTTAGATATGTTTCTTGAATAGGCATAAAGAACTCAAATAGTCTCAAATACTTCTAGAAATTGTTTTTTTCTATAGGTGTCATCACATAAGAAGCACCTAGAAGTTTCCATTTATTTTCACTGATATGCATAGGATGCAATTCTGTTCTGATACCCTAATCCACCAAGTCACGCCGAGATCGTAAATCATCTTTTGTCTTCCCCATGACATTTAGAAGATCCGAAAGCAACATTTCGCATATATTCTTTTCAATATGAATTCCATCTAAGCAATGACGTAACAAATTGGTTGACCAATAAAGATAATCAAAAAAGATACTTCTCTTCCTCCAATTGTAATAGGTTTCAGTGGAAACATTCTTTCCCTTTCCAGATTTCATTTGTCCCTTCCCGAATGAAAAACTAAAATCTTTCAATTCATTAACCACATCAGTTCCTGACATACTCTAAGGTTGATCATCAGCCTCTATGATATTATCAAATCTTCAACGATTCATTCTATATGGATGATCACTGGCAAGAATCGCCGATGTCCCATAAAACTGAAACTACAATGATGTTTTTGTCTTCTGGATCATGTATTCTTCCTACATACTAGGCATGAATGTTTTTCCATCGTGCTCTATCTAGACATCATTGCATAACAAATAAAATCATTGATCGTCAACATCAGCGCATCACGCATCTGAAATATTTCATTCGAACATGCATCGTATGTGCGCACATCCACATCCGAAAGAAGATTCAAATCTTTTATTAACGGTTGCATGTATACATCAATATCAATGCTGGGATCACAAGTACAAGATATGAGTATACTCATGAAATTGAAAGGTTTTCTCATACACAACCATGGGGGAAGATTATAAATGTGTATAAAAACTGACCATGTGTTGTGCGAAGTAAGAATCTGCCCAAACTGATTAAAACCGTCACATTAAAGACCCAACCTCACATTACGCATGTCAGTTGAAAAATCAGGATGTCGAGCATCAAATATCTTCCATGAAAATCCATCTTCATGAGGAACCAACTCATCATTAGTATTATTTCCCTCGATATCATGCCATATCATTTTTATTGATATTTCATCAGACATAAAAAGATTATGGAGTCAGGGGATCAACAGAAAGTTCCACATTATAGTCTGTGGAACCCGGGATGGTGTTCCATTAGATTTTGACTTCCAGCGCGATGTTCCACATTTTATACAATCATTTCGTTCAACAGTTTCCTCCTATAATAAATAGAAATTTTTCATGAAAGCATGAATTTTGTTTCATGAAAATCCATGTTCCTAAACTAACTTCCATGCCATATAGTGGTTTGAGATAATATCTGCATCATCTGGAAGTAAATCCTTTACAAGGGTAAGAATTTAATCTATTGGGGTATTAGAAATCCCATACAAATTTACACATGAAATAATCGGATAAAAAATTTCATATTTTTCATTTTATCACATTGTCTTTATACTGGAGTCGTGGTAGAATCATTCAATTTTTTCAACCTATCAATATCATCATTTTCACTAGATGCATCACCTATACTCATATCAAAGTCTTCATGAGTTGAAATCCTTTCTTTTTCATGATGACGAATAAACAGAAACCGATCATCTAATAAATTCTCCATTCCAATCCTTTCATTTCGATGATCATCAATTTGAGATTTTATTTTCTACCCATTTTGATACCACAAAATGTAGTTGGGTTGAAAACCATTTTTGGTTATGTGGTTGCTAACTTCTTAACGGCTTAACCAAGGTCTACCAACACAATTGGAACATGGGTAGTGTATGCGACCACTATCTGAAGCATTGTGAAATTCAAAATTTATAAATCTCTCCAATGTTTTTGGAATATCACTTGAGATCCAATCAGTTTCATACTTACAACTTCTATCCATTCTGTAAAAAGAATTTATATAAGTCATTTTTTCAGAAACATTTTAATAGGATTGAACTTTAATAGAAAATACATTTAAGTAAATGATAAAGGAAGAAGTTTCTAGTCGATGTAGTGAAATATTAAAATAGTTTAAAGAACAAGTACTCATAAATTAAATTAAATTTTATTTATTTTATATTTCAATAGGTCTATAACAGGCACATGCCTCAGGCCCATCATGTGTTATAAAAATCCTGAATAATTCACTCAAGTTCAATAACTCATTATTGGCACCTCTATGGCCATACCTTTTATTACCCAATTACTTCCCCAAGTCAAGCGAACCCCATGGGTGAATAAATTTTAGGCTTCTACAATAATAGGCGGTTCATGGATTGTAAAAACATTTATCTTCATTAAGTATAGACAAAAACATTTATTTTTAAATTTGAGATTAATAATTAAGTATGTCAATGATAACCACATTACTGACTTAAACTTGTGACTTATCTAAAATGTTTAGGGATGTTTACACTTGCCATCATGGGTAGTGAAAAGAACCCCCCCATAAAAGTGAGTATTCGCCAAGGACACATAATATACAACTTACAATGATAACCACATTTAATTGACCCTAAAGTTATATTAGTACAGTCATATTGGGGGAAATGGAATATATGATGTTGGTTAAATGATGAATTCAAAAGCTCGTATTCTGTATGTTGGACACTATCTAAGTTAAGAAATCTTGTGAGGATGGGTTTACATCATTCAATTTCTTACATGCTAGTGAGAATGAAGGATTGAATTAATGACTTAACTTCAATGATTAAATGATAGTATAGGTTGCATAGGATGTGTAAACATATTGATTAAATAATTGTAGAGGTTTCATACACAGTTCATGGTGGGGGAGTGTAAAGACCCGTAAAATTCAAGGGAAATTTTTTCTTAATTTTCTTTAGAATTTTACAAGAGCGCGGTTTCAGACGGCACCTGATTCCGAGGCCCGGAGTGCCCGGAATTAATTTCCGAAGATTGGCTCGGGTACGTTCAGTGAACGAACGAGCGGGAATTCCTAACTTTTGATCCGGTGCTCGGAATTGAAATCCGAGGGCACCGATGAACTCGCAGCGCCGATATTCGCATAAAGAGACCTTTTTGGGAGTTGCGTTTGTTGCGGGTTGAAAGTTAATTTTTTGGGGTTTTTAGTTGAGTTAAATAAAATTTGTGTAGAACAAATTTTATTATAACTTCTTAAAACCTACCAAAGGAGGTTGGAAGTGGGACCCACACCCACTTAACCTCCCTTGGGAGGATTAAGTGTGGTGGGGCCCACACGAACCCCTAATTCTTTTCAAATTCCCTAACCCCTCTAAACCCCCTCTTAATTATGTAACTCTTCCCTACATTAATTCTTGCCAACCTATCTCTTCACTTAATTTTGTCAACTCTAGATTTAATTAATGTATTGAATTCAAATTTTGAATTTTGAAAGGTTGGCAAAGTGAAAATAAAATAAGGTGTAGCTTATTTTATTTTGGGTTATTTTGTTTGTCTTCTTGAGAGGTGGAGAGCTCTTCTTCTTCTTCTTCAAACTCAACGAAGAACGCGAAGAACGTCGTTCTTCAACGAAGAACTTCTCCGCCGAAGAACACGGTCCATCCGCGACGCCGTATCCGCGACGCGACGTACTTCTTCCGCGTCATCTCTTCCACGACGGTTTTTCGCGACGAACGCCATCGACAACGACTCTTCCTCCGACGTCAAAGGAATCGACACCGATATTCCACGACTACGTCAACGTGCGACTATCGAGGTAGAGGTTCTTGAGTTCGTTGTTTTCTTTATTATTTGACTTTCCTCAAGACTTGACGAGGAACGCTCAATTTCCGACGAAGAACGCCGCTCTGCTCTTCTTCGTTTACCGTGTCAACGAAAGGGGACGCCACTTCTTTCTCAGACAACCTTCGTCGGCATACAAGTTTCGCCAACGACGTGTCTCTTCGAACGCATCCCTTCGTCATCAGATTTGACGAACGGCTTCCACGACGCCCGACCTCCGCGACGTCGTCTTCCGCGGAACGTTGACGAATCCTCGAACCTTATACCCGAGGTAGGGGTTGTTGATTCAATATTTATTTATTCCATTTCTTGAACGTGGATCTCGCATGTCTAACATGAGGCTTGAATTTTTAAAGTTGTGTTATTATTTAACGTGAGGGGGGGCCGGACCGCATGAACACGGCCGAACCCCCTCCATCGTTCATGTTGTTTATCTGCGGGCGGAAGCAAGGTGGCGTGGTGCCGTCGCACCATGCGGATAATTGTACGTTAATCTTACTTGACGCCGTCACGCCACGCCTAGGAAAATCTTCAAGAACGCGCACCGTCGCACCGCGTTGAATGAAATCAAGACACGGCGAAGGGGCGCGGTGCCGTCGCACCGCGCCGGATGACGAACGCCGCGGCCGGTTCCGGGCCGCGGCTGGACGAGGAGACCGCGGCCGGTTCCGGGCCACGACGGAAGAGAAGACCGGCGGCCGGGCCGCCGGCGTCGGAAGCCGAAGAGGGGACCGGAATTTCCGGTCCCGTTGGAGAAAACCAGCCGGCCAGCTGGCCGGCCGGAAATCATTAAAACCGGGGGAATTAATCCCCCGGCCGTAATATTAAAACCCCCCTCTTTAAGATAGGGGGGCGGTTCTTTGAAGGAGGGGGGCAGCCGGCCCCCTCGGTTCCGCACCAGCAGGCCCCCCACGTGGGGGGGGGGGGCTTCTTAAAAAAAAAGGGTGCGGCCCTTTGTGCCGCGCCGCCCCTCAAAAAAACCGCGGGGGTTGATCCCCCGCGTGCGGCTCCTCGCGGCACCCTGAGCCGCCGCGGCACCCCGTGCCGCCGCGCCGCCGCGCCGCCCCAGGGGGGGGTCGGGCCGGGTCGGCCCGGACCCGGACCCCCCCGTTTCGAACCAGATTTGGTTTTTGGCCCATAACTTGAGCCTCGGACCTCCGATCGACGAACCGTCAGCGGCAACGCGATCCTTGGATCGAGACGGTCGTTTCGGTATATCGCACTCAAGGTTTCAGATTACATTGAGTTCGGCCGGGTTGGTTCGTTCACGAAACCAACCGGGCTTTCGGAGCGGAAACGCTCATATCTTGAGCTACGAACGTCCGATTGACGCACCGTCAGTCGCGTTGTGTTCCTCTTAGTGAGACGGTTCTTTTGGCATACTCCGCCCGAGGTTTGGACGCAGGTGGAGTATGGTCGGGTTGGTTTAGCCTTAAAAACCAACCGGGCCCCGGAGACGAAAATGCCAATAACTCTCAGACCGGGCGTCCGATCGACGCGCCGTCTGTTGCGTTGAGTTCCTTTTGACGATACGGATCTTTTGGATACATCAACTCTGGTCTTTGTGATAGTTGATGTATCAGCCTCTCGGCTCGTGGAGCGGACCCTCCGAATGAGCTAGCTGTGTGCGGGAACCCTAGTGCTGGCTGCGACCGTTCTACTGCTACGACTGCTACTGTGACTGCGACGACGACAGTACAGAGATCCTGTGTGGATTCGACGACGACAGTACAGAGATCCTGTGTGGATTCGATGACGACGACTTCAGCACTCAGCGATCCTACGTGGATCAGTGCTACAGGTCCTGTGTGGGCCCGATCCTGTGTGGGTCATTGTGGGGGTTAGTTACCTATCGATCCTTCGTGGGTCCGACGACTTAGATGGATCAGTGATCATCTTTATCATCCTTGAAGAAGTATACCTGTGTGAGCTGAATTCTGTTGCTTTCCTATGTGGATTGTGTTGTGCAATCCTGTGTGGATTATGTTTTGCTTTCCTATGTGGAATACGTATACTTTCCTGCGTGGACTGAGTTGTACTTGGGCTCAGAGGTTGGAGCGTATTTTAATTGATGACTTAGGTATATGTATGGGCATATACCTAAGCAGTGTCGGTTGTTACTTCGTGATTGTACTTTTCTTCGTGGTTTATCCTTTGTGGATTTGAGAGACCTTCAGGGGTCTCGGGGTCCCTACTGAGTAGCTTATACTCACCCCTGCACGGGCTTCGCCCGCACTACGTTGTGTTGGTTGCAGACGACGGACAGCGTTGACCTTAGCTGAGGCTTGTAGAGCGGGACGGTACCCGGAGGAGGACCACTGGGCGGGACGTGCACAGAGCGGACGGTGGGACCCGTGGAGCAGAGGAGCTATCTGTACCCACCCTTCAGGTGGGATTTCCAGTGGACAGCTCGGAGTAGCGGCTTTTACTTTTCAGTTGCTGTTTTTCCCTTTTCGAGTTGTACTTTACTTTCAGTTTGGGTTTGTATTCTGGCCCATTTACCTTTCCTCACTTTCAGTCGTACTCTGCTTTTGTTTAGTGTTTACTTTCCGCTTGCTTACTCTGTTGTGTTTGTATTACTTTTCAAAGGCAATGCCTTCCCTTTTTACTGGGATTTACGCCTTGGTGCTAGTCGCCAGCCCCTGGCCTATGGAAGGCGGGCTTGGGGTAGTCACGGCACGGACCCCGAGGGCGGGTCGTGACAAATTGGTATCAGAGGAGTTCGGTTCTACCGCGAACTCTGATCTTTTCTATGTGAAGCAATAATGTTTAGCGTAATGAGTGTGGTTATCAGTCCAGGGAGCCCAGTGTTGGTGCGGCGGCCGACGTATCCGTACACCAGGACCCTGACTTCTGATTTCCGACTTAATGCACGAAAAAATTGATTGCGTGTGTGTTTCAAAGTTTTCTTTGTGATTACTTATATCAGCTCACCAGGTATACTGTTCAGACCGTGGCGCACCTGTTTCCTTTTCAGGATGGCCCCACGACGGCAGCCAGCTAGGGTTCCGAGAGTCGAGCGAGACGACAGCCCACCGAGCGACGAGGCCTCGGTACAGGGCCCTTTTCTAGTAGTGGCACCGGCGGTAGCTTTACCCGCCGATTCCCCGATGCTTCCAGCAGCAGCCGCTGACGATGCACGTCGCCTCAGCGCACTGCATGAGTTTCAGCGACAGCGACCGCCCAGGTTTCGCGGGGAGACGGATCCCCAGGCAGCAGAGGACTGGCTGGAGGCAGTGGTTCCAGTGTTTAGGCTAGTGAGGACACCAGCAGACCTCATGGTGATCCTCGCTGCGAGCCTACTACACGCAGCAGCAGGACGATTGTGGAGCTTGATGCTCCAGGTTCACGATGAGGCATCCTTGCTCTGGACGGACTTCGAGAGCCTCTTCCGCTCTGAGTTCGTCCCGGCCACCCTCCGAGCGGTGCGCATCCAGGAGCTTCTCCAGCTGCGGCAGGGCAGCATGACGGTCGCTCAGTACTCAGCGAGATTTACCGATCTCTCGCGCTACTCGACCGACATGGTATGGGACCCATTCTTCCGGGCCCGGACCTTTGAGCAGGGGTTGAGACACGAGATCAGGGCATCGCTGATCTCCCTCAGCATACCGACTCAGACAGGAGTACTGGAGCGGGCCCTTCTGATCGAGAGCTTCCTTGCTGAGTCTACACCAGCACAGCGACCCACCGCAGGGCGGCACGTGGCAGAGTCATCTGCAGCAGGCAGTCGACGGATGACTCAGGGGTCCAGGCAGACCAGACCATCAGGCAGACGACCTCAGGGCACTGGCTCAGCAGTGCGGGGCACACAGCGCGGAGCCAGTCTTACGAGAGGCAGACAGTGCTACTCGTGCGGCGGGCAGGGCCACATGGCTCGTGACTGCCCGACCCGCCGTGCCGAGGAGCAGCAAACGGTTGATGGACCACCGAGGCAGAGGTAGAGGGTCGACCGTGGCGGTCCGCAGGGAGGAGGCGGACGAGGCAGAGGAGCTGGACGAGCAGCCGGTGGTGGGCGACGCTTTGAGGCTCTGCCACCACCACCACCAGGAGGTCCACCCCGACCACAGGGAGCTGGCGGGCAGCGACAGGCACAGCTCCAGGCAGCAGAGGCCTACGACCACGGCGCACCCGAGATGATTTGAGGTACTATCTGTGTCTATTCCACCCATGCTGCAGTTCTTATAGACACAGGAGCGAGTCATTCTTTCATAGCCGCTGCCCTTGTTTGGAGCTCGGAGATTCCGACAGAGCCGTTGGCTTGATCCTTACGGCTAGAGACTCCTACGGGAGCAGACTCGACGATTACGCACTGGTTCCGGCAGTGTGAGCTTACTCTAGGAGGCGAGAGCTTCGGCTAGGATCTTCTTGTAGCAGCGTCGAGGCCTTACGACGTCATCTTGGGCATGGATTGGCTGTCTACGGTCCATGCACAGATTGACTGTTTTAGGCGCAAGGTGCGATGTGTACGCACCGACGGGAGCAGGTTCACCTTCACCGGCGAGAAGGGAGCCTTAGCAGCACAGGATGGAATTTCGCAGAGGAGAGGACAGCCCATTACTCATCAGTTGGCTAGCCTCATTCTTGGAGCAGTTGACGTGCGGAGTCCTGGTTTTCCTGCAGTGGTGGATCAGTTTGCGGACGTTTTTCCTGACGATGTTCCAGGGCAACCTCCTCGCAGAGAGGTAGACTTTTATATTGACTTGTACCCCGGTACAGAACCGATATCTACTCCAGCATATCGGATGGCCCCCGCCGAGCTTCGAGAGCTACGGGTACAGTTGGAGGACTTGCAGGGCAAGGGGTTCATCCGACCTAGTGTTTCACCCTGGGCTTCCCCGATATTGTTCGCCAAGAAGGCGGACGGGAGCTTGCGACTTTGTGTTGACTATCGTCGCCTAAACCAGGTGACAGTGAGGAACAAGTATCCGCTACCGAGGATTGATGAACTCTTTGATCAGCTCAAGGGAGCACGGTGGTTCTCGAAGATAGACCTCAGGTCAGGCTATCATCAGCTCAGAGTCAGAGACGAGGATGTGCAGAAGACAGCCTTCAGATGTCGGTATGGCCACTATGAGTTCTTGGTTATGCCTTTCGGTGTAACCAATGCTCCAGCAGTGTTCATGGCTCTCATGAACAGGATCTTTCAGCCATACCTCGATCGGTTTGTCGTGGTCTTCATCGACGACATTCTGATTTACTCTACGACAGAGGAGGAGCATGCCTATCACTTGCGAGTTGTTCTTGACACACTCCGAGAGCACCAGCTTTATGGTAAGCTCTCGAAGTGCCAGTTCTGGATACGTGAGGTCCACTTTTTGGGACACGTTATCTCTGAGGCGGGAGTTGCAGTGGATCCCGCGAAGATTGAGGCTGTGTTAGCATGGGAGCCACCCAGGAGCGTGACTGAGGTTCAGAGTTTCTTGGGACTAGCTGGATACTATCGGAGATTTGTGCCGAACTTCTCCAGAGTTGCGGCATCACTCACAGCTTTGACGAAGAAGGGGAAACCCTTCGTGTGGTCAGACAGTTGTCAGCAGAGCTTCCAGGAGCTGAGACAGAGATTGACTAGCGCACCTATCTTAAGGTTGCCTGAGGAGGGAGTAGGGTACGTAGTCTACTGCGATGCATCAGGGACCGGACTCGGATGTGTTCTGATGCAGGAGCGGGCCGTGATCGCCTATGGATCACGTCAGTTGAGGCCGCATGAGCAGAACTACGCTACCCATGACCTGGAGTTGGCAGCAGTGGTCTTCGCTCTGAAGACATGGCGACACTATCTGATGGGCGAGCGCTTTACAGTCTTTTCCGATCATCAGAGTCTCAGGTATATCTTCTCGCAGAAGGACCTGAACCTGAGACAGCGACGATGGCTCGAGTTCCTCCAGGACTATGACTTTGAGATAGTCTATACTCCTGGGAAGGGGAACGTAGTAGCCGATGCCCTCATCAGGAGGACGGGCATTCAGCTACTTGAGGAGGCGACGGAGCAGCTAGCCTCTTTGCAGATATCCTTCATGGATAGAGATGGAGCAGCCTTTCTTCAGTCTCTCACAGTCACTCCTCCACTACTATAGCGAGTCAGAGAGGCACATTGCGGGGACGCTGACTGTGAGACACGGCATGCACAGATATCCTCGGGACAGGCACCGGATGGTTTCTCCCTTGGAGCAGAGCACGACATCCTTTTTAGAGGACGTACCATGGTGTCTGTCGCTCTGCGAGAGGAAGTAATGAGAGAGTTTCACACTTCTCCTTTAGCGGTACATCCTGGAGTGGCGAAGATGTACCAGGACCTCAGACGACAGCACTGGTGGCCGGGCATGAAGAAGGCGGTAGCAGAGTTCGTTTCTCGATGCCTCACCTGTCAGCAGGTAAAGGCAGAGCATCAGGTACCAGCAGGCTTGGTACAACCCTTGGAGGTTCCGGAGTGGAAGTGGGACGGCATATCTATGGACTTCGTGACTGGACTTCCACGCACTTCCAGAGGTCACGACTCCATCTGGGTGATTGTTGACCGACTCACCAAGTCGGCACACTTCTTACCCATCAGAGAGCAGGGCTCAGTGGAGAGCTTGGGACGTCTCTACGTTCAGGAGATTGTGCGGATCCACGGCGTGCCATCATCTATCGTTTCCGATCGAGATGCCCGCTTTACTTCCCGGCTTTGGAAGGGGTTACAGGAGGCATTCGGTACGCAGCTACGTCTTAGCACAGCTTTTCACCCTCAGACGGAAGGTCAGACGGAGAGGACCATTCAGACTCTCGAGGACATGCTCCGCGCATGTGTCCTCGACTTTGGTCGTAGCTGGGAGGACCACCTACCCTTGGTGGAGTTCGCGTACAACAACAGCTACCACTCCACCATCGGGATGGCACCGTACGAGGCGTTGTACGGCCGACCATGTAGATCTCCTTTGTGCTGGACAGACCCTGGGGAGTCAGCACTGGTGGGACCGGAGATGGTCCAGGCCACGACAGAGAAGGTCCAGGTCATCCAGGAGCGGATGAGGACAGCTCAGAGCCGGCAGAAGTCATATGCTGACAGGAGGCGGAGGCCACTAGAGTTCGAGGATGGCGATCACGTCTTCTTGCGGGTCTCACCTCGACGTGGTATTCGGAGATTTGGCCGAGGCGGCAAGTTATCTCCATGCTTCATCGGACCCTTCCAGATTCTCCGTAGGATTGGTGAGGTGGTTTATCGCCTGGCTCTACCACCTCAGTTGCACCGGGTGCACGACGTCTTCCACGTATCCCAGTTGAGGAGATACGTGCACGACCCGACACACATCATTGACCATGGGGAACTTGACGTTGACGATGGGGCGACTTTTACGGAGGTCCCGGTGGAGATAGAGGATCGACAGGAGCGGGTCCTACGTGGGCGATCAATTCCTCTTGTGCGAATCAGATGGCAGCACGGGAATCTCCAGGAGAGCACATGGGAGCGGGAGGCTCAGATGCGTGCTCAGTACCCTCATTTGTTTCCCTAAGTTTTTGTTGTATCATTACGGGGACGTAAAGACCTGAGGTGGGAGTAATGTAAAGACCCGTAAAATTCAAGGGAAATTTTTTCTTAATTTTCTTTAGAATTTTACAAGAGCGCGGTTTCAGACGGCACCTGATTCCGAGGCCCGGAGTGCCCGGAATTAATTTCCGAAGTTTGGCTCGGGTACGTTCAGTGAACGAACGAGCGGGAATTCCTAACTTTTGATCCGGTGCTCGGAATTGAAATCCGAGGGCACCGATGAACTCGCAGCGCCGATATTCGCTTAAAGAGACCTTTTTGGGAGTTGCGTTTGTTGCGGGTTGAAAGTTAATTTTTTGGGGTTTTTAGTTGAGTTAAATAAAATTTGTGTAGAACAAATTTTATTATAACTTCTTAAAACCTACCAAAGGAGGTTGGAAGTGGGACCCACACCCACTTAACCTCCCTTGGGAGGATTAAGTGTGGTGGGGCCCACACGAACCCCTAATTCTTTTCAAATTCCCTAACCCCTCTAAACCCCCTCTTAATTATGTAACTCTTCCCTACATTAATTCTTGCCAACCTATCTCTTCACTTAATTTTGTCAACTCTAGATTTAATTAATGTATTGAATTCAACTTTTGAATTTTGAAAGGTTGGCAAAGTGAAAATAAAATAAGGTGTAGCTTATTTTATTTTGGGTTATTTTGTTTGTCTTCTTGAGAGGTGGAGAGCTCTTCTTCTTCTTCTTCAAACTCAATGAAGAACGCGAAGAACGTCGTTCTTCAACGAAGAACTTCTCCGCCGAAGAACACGGTCCATCCACGAGGCCGTATCCGCGAAGCGACGTACTTCTTCCGCGTCATCTCTTCCGCGACGGTTTTCCGCGACGAACGCCATCGACAACGACTCTTCCTCCGACGTCAAAGGAATCGACACTGATATTCCACGACTACGTCAACGTGCGACTATCGAGGTAGAGGTTCTTGAGTTCGTTGTTTTCTTTATTATTTGACTTTCCTCAAGACTTGACGAGGAACGCTCAATTTCCGACGAAGAACGCCGCTCCGCTCTTCTTCGTTTACCGTGTCAATGAAAGGGGACGCCACTTCTTTCTCGGACAACCTTCGTCGGCGTACAAGTTTCGCCAACGACGTGTCTCTTCGAACGCATCCCTTCGTCATCGGATTTGACGAACGGCTTCCGCGACGCCCGACCTCCGCGACGTCGTCTTCCGCGGAACGTTGACGAATCCTCGAACCTTATACCCGAGGTAGGGGTTGTTGATTCAATATTTATTTATTCCATTTCTTGAACGTGGATCTCGCATGTCTAACATGAGGCTTGAATGTTTAAAGTTGTGTTATTATTTAACGTGAGGGGGGGGCTTCTTAAAAAAAAGGGTGCGGCCCTTTGTGCCGCGCCGCCCCTCAAAAAAACCGCGGGGGTTGATCCCCCGCGTGCGGCTCCTCGCGGCACCCCGAGCCGCCGCGGCACCCCGCACCGCCGCGCTACCGTGCCGCAGCGCCGCCGCGCCGCCGCGCCGCCCCAGGGGGGGGGGGGGGGGGGGGGTCGGGCCGGGTCGGCCCGGACCCGGACCCCCCCGTTTCGAACCAGATTTGGTTTTTGGCCCATAACTTGAGCCTCGGACCTCTGATTGACGAACCGTCAGCGACAGCTCGATCCTTGGATCGAGACGGTCGTTTCGGTATATCGCACTCAAGGTTTCGGATTACTTTGAGTTCGGCCGGGTTGGTTCGTTCACGAAACCAACCGGGCTTTCGGAGCGGAAACGCTCATATCTTGAGCTACGAACGTCCGATTGACGCATCGTCAGTCGCGTTGTGTTCCTCTTAGTGAGACGGTTCTTTTGGCATTCTCCGCCTGAGGTTTGGACGCAGGTGGAGTATGGTCGGGTTGGTTTATCCTTAAAAACCAACCGGGCCCCGGAGACGAAAATGCCAATAACTCTCAGACCGGGCGTCCGATCGACGCGCCGTCTGTTGCGTTGAGTTCCTTTTGACGATACGGAACTTTTGGATACATCAACTCTGGTCTTTGTGACAGTTGATGTATCAGCCTCTCGGCTCGTGGAGCGGACCCTCCGAACGAGCTAGCTGTGTGCGGGAACCCTAGTGCTGGCTGCGACTGTTCTACTGCTACGACTGCTACTGTGACTGCGACGACGACAGTACAGAGATCCTGTGTGGATTCGACGACGACAGTACAGAGATCCTGTGTGGATTCGACGACGACGACTTCAGCACTCAGCGATCCTACGTGGATCAGTGCTACAGGTCATGTGTGGGCCCGATCCTGTGTGGGTCCTTGCGCTCAGCGGTTCTGTGTGAGCCAGCGCCTACAGGTCCTGTGTGGGCCCGATCCTGTGTGTGTCATTGCGGGGGTTAGTTACCTATCGATCCTTCGTGGGTCCGACGACTTAGATGGATCAGTGATCATCTTTATCGTCCTTGAAGAAGTATACCTGTGTGAGCTGAATCCTGTTGCTTTCCTGTGTGGATTGTGTTGTGCAATCCTGTGTGGATTATGTTTTTCTTTCCTATGTGGAATACGTATACTTTCCTGCGTGGACTGAGTTGTACTTGTGCTCGGAGGTTGGAGCGTATTTTAATTGATGACTTAGGTATATGTATGGGCAAATACCTAAGCAGTGTCGGTTGTTACTTCGTGATTGTACTTTTCTTCGTGGTTTATCCTTTGTGGATTTGAGAGACCTTCAGGGGTCTCGGGGTCCCTACTGAGTAGCTTATACTCACCCCTGCACGTGCTTCGCCCGCACTACGTTGTGTTGGTTGCAGACGACGGACAGCGTTGACCTTAGCTGAGGCTTGTAGAGCGGGACGGTACCCGAAGGAGGACCACTGGGCGGGACGTGCACGGAGCGGACGGTGGGACCCGTGGAGCAGAGGAGCTATCTGTACCCACCCTTCAGGTGGGATTTCCAGTGGACAGCTCGGAGTAGCGGCTTTTACTTTTCAGTTGCTGTTTTTCCCTTTTCGAGTTGTACTTTACTTTCAGTTTGGGTTTGTATTCTGGCCCATTTACCTTTCCGCACTTTCAGTCGTACTCTGCTTTTGTTTAGTGTTTACTTTCCGCATGCTTACTCTGTGGTGTTTGTATTACTTTTCAAAGGCAATGCCTTCCCTTTTTACTGGGATTTACGCCTTGGTGCTAGTCGCCAGCCCCTGGCCTATGGAAGGCGGGCTTGGGGTAGTCACGGCACGGACCCCGAGGGCGGGTCGTGACAGGGAGTGTCTTCTAATATAGAAACTAAAATAAATTCCCATCATAGGTATCAATAAGAAACATCGACATCAAAATAATCTCCAAATAAAAAAGGACTAAAAACATCAAACATTTCAATAATTAACTACTATGCATAGTTTATCCACATGTTTAGTAGTTATTATATGTATTAATCATGAACCACCTCTATAGCCCCCAGTTTTCACTAATAAACATAAGGTAAATATCTCAAAATCTCTTTAAATCAACTCATTAATTGGCTCAAAACATAAATATAATCTTGAACCAATCATGGAATCTCATTCACAACACCTTATCACAAACCAGTTACCTCACGGGTTACTAAATACAAAACATATTCACATAGTGTACTATAAAAAATTACATTACACAAGCCTTGTTAAAAAAATTCATTTAAAAAAACATTCCTCAAGTAATTTTATGGAAAACATTCATAAAAAATTTTCTAAAAATTAATAAACACATATAAATAAATTTCCAATTAACAACTAATTACAAGATGAAGAAAAATCATAAAAACACATACATAGAAAATGTAGAATCCAACCACAATGAATTTGAGATGTTTCTTCTTCGATGGAGGTTAAAGATTTAATTAATTAAATAGATTGGAATAGATAAAGTCTAGATTAAATGAAAAGACAAAAAAATGATATACACATCAAAATAAAAACATAAAACTAAAATATAATATGAATAAAAATAAAAAAAGGTAGAACATAAATATTTTATGTGTATGAAGAAGAGAATACCATATTTGAGATGATTTTGATGGAGTTTCATAGGTTCGGATTGGGGAAGTCGTGAGAGGAGCCGAGCGGTGCAAAGATTTATGGTTATGTCACGAAGGGGGGAGAGCAGCGGCTGATTCTGTATTTGGGGCAATTATTACCCAATGGTTTTGAAAAACCATTGGCATAGGGGTGTCCAAGGAACCCTTTCCCAAAAGTTCAGTTGAACTGTTGGTAAAGGCTCACCCTTTCCAAATGGTTTTCTAGAACCGTTTGGAAAGGGTGACTTGGCCACCCCTTTACCAATGGTTTCCTAAAACCATTGGGAAATGGGTACCATTTTTCAAAAGTTCATTGGTGTCCTGGCCCTTCTTTACCAACGAATTAAGGAAACTGTTGGTAAAGAAGCATTGGGAAAACCTGTATTTCTAGTAATGGTTGTTTCCTTGAAGGATTTAACCCTAAGTATTTATTCAAAGATATAACAAATAAATAGTTATTTTATCAAATTTTTTATATTTAATAAGCGTTGTCAAACACAGTGGAAATGTTTTCCAGTTGCTTATGGAAATAGTGTTTCTTGTCCCCTTTTTAGTGGTTTTCATCTACAATTGAAGTATAAGTGTTTTTTCCTAAACAAATAAAATGTCATTTGTTTTTTATCAATTGCCTATCTGCTGATATTTTTTTAAAATGATCAGTACATAATGGAACTCTTTAGAATTTGGTAATGGTTATATATTATACAATTCATAAATTAATTATTTTTATTTTAGTTAATTTTTTATTTTTAAATAGTATATTTCTGATTTCAAAAATTATGTCAGGTACATTTTACACCACTGTATTCTCCCAACATGATACATTTTGAATTATTAAACATCTTCATGTTTGAATATTACTTTTTGTTACCTATTTCATGATTTTGTTTTTTAAATTCCTAATTATATTTCTATGGTAAAATGGTATATGATTGTTGATTTAATATATGTCAGGTACATTCTACACCACTGTATTCTCCTAACCTGATACATTTCGAATTGTTATACATCTTGAGGATTGAATGTTTTTCTTTGTTTTCTATTTCTGTATTTTTTTCATTTCCAAATTATCTTTTTTCTAATTTTGACTGATATTTTAGTTACATGTGCTATGACTTTTAGCATGTTAGGATATTGCTCCTCTACATTATTTTCTAACATATGTGTCGGGATTCCCTTCAATTCAGCTCCCCCTCCCCACTACACACTCTCTCCGATTCCTCCCCCACCCCCAACTCCTCTACCCAACCCCATCTTTTTACCACCTCAACCTCCATCCCATCCCTCTCGCATCCTTCCCACTATCCCAACCTCCTTTACGCCCCATTATCCGCCTCACCGACACCACCTCCACCTTCATCTTGATGGCTCACTACTATGCATCCCTATCATCATTCCATCAATTCATTCCAAAAAACCTATACGTGATTAGAATATTGTTTAAAATTTATTACTGTTTCATACATGTCTATCAAGGTATTCATTAATGATTGATTTTTTTTCTTATCTAGAATGTTGAAAAGATAATTCATCACCAATTCCATCCTCACCATCTTGATTACCTTGTGATATAGCAAATCCCATTATGTTTTCTTGATATTCTCTAGCATAATTCTCTTTAATGAAATACACATTTCATTTTGGATGTAATAATCATTCATTTTAATCCTCTTAAACTTGAATTTCAATTATTCAATCTTATCCCTAATATTTAAATGAATCACTTATGAACACATGCAACACTAAGAGGTGGGGTGAAACAGTTTTAATGTATTTTATGAAAAAAATTAATCATTTATATCCCCTTTCTTATTTATTCTATTATTGTTAGATAATACGAATATCTCAATCTCCCTCACCACCATTGTTTATACAAAAAACACATCCAAATACGCACTCACATAATGTGGAGTGATTTAGATTGATAACGAATCAATAATATCTTACAATCCATATTGTGAGTGGGAAAAACCTGCAAACACATGATCCCCTATTAATACATGAATAAGCTACATTAAGCATTGAGTACCCATGAACATTAATTACACTATAGTCTCTTAAAAAGGCATTAGTATGAATGAATTGGATCTCTTCTTCTCTTGTATCCCTGTGATGTACTTCTTGACTCTTCTTTACCCCTATTACTTAAATAACATCATGAAACTAATACCTTCTTTCTCTTTGGTATGAATAACAGTACACACACATCTTCATACTAGAAAACCTAAGTGTTTCACTTTCTTTTTATTCCTACATTATTGAAACTTTGACTATATAAAATCCTACATATTTTTGTTTATATTTATTAGAACATGAAAATAAAATCTTGTTTTTCTCTTCATATCATAAAAAGAGGTACTAATTTAATTCCTCCTTATCTTCAACTAACTGAATCATACAGTGAGTAACTATGTCAGATCCCATTCCCTCAAAAATAATTGTTTTCATCTTTATAAATTACATCATCGATTACCACACACTACTCTACTTTGATCTCTCTCAGTATTTCTCTCCCCACTCATATTCATCAATCTTATCATGCCATTTACTAGAAAATAACTACGTTCTTTGTTTCATTATATTATCTATAAAATGGAAAAACATTTTGGAAACATTAGTTAAATAATTGCTTTTGGGAATTTCATGTTAAATTTCCACTTGACCTTTGATGAAAGCTGACACATCTAACATATTATTTGGCATTTCTTTCCTTCTAATGCTTCAATCTAAAGGGGTATCCAAACAATGTTGAACCCCTCAATTATTATGGTTTCTCATAGATTATTGGCATCGTAATGGATAAATGATAATTACAATTTTGGTATTTACACTACATGTATCATTGATGAACTCTACACATTCCATGTTTGTGTTGTTATGTAATTGAATCAGATGTGTGTTGATTAGTTCAGAAAATCTATTTTTGATTCATTAATGGTTCAGGTGGTTAGTTATAAGGTTAATTCCAGGAGATAGTGAAGTCACTAGTGGGATATATTCCGCGCAAGCTCTGTATCCCCAATAGATGATAGGGTTTTATTGGATGTTATGTAAATGTCGTATCTTTTGTTTCAAATCATCACTATTATGCAGATAAAATATTCTCACTGAGGACTGTGATAAAATTTTCATGATATAGAACATAGGTAATCTACCCACCACATAGATAACATGTTTTTATAACATTTTGGAATGTTATCTATTAATGTTTCATTAAATTTTATTATTGATTATTTTTTCTTCATGTAGTGTGAAATATTCATATCATTTATTTGACTTTGTTATAATTTGTGTTGTGTTGTCATGTAGATATAGCATTTAGCTGGCTGGTTATCTTGTTTCCCCTTATCAGCGACCATGCATGTCTATGATGTTTTCTTTGTATATTGACTTTCTACCGAGGTTTTTTGAGCTGATGTTCTGTTTCTTTAAATTATTATGACTAACAACATGTATAACAATGCAATCCGGTCAAATTATTAGAGGTATTGTTTGAGTATGATCTTCAATAAAAAAAATTTATTTCAATCTTTATTTTTTACATAAAAACATATTCATATACTTTGGTTATACATGATCCTGGTATGATGAATTTCTTATTGTTAATTCTCACATGCATATTTTTACATTGTCTAAAATTTACTTGAAAGTAATTTTATTTGAAAAATCCTGTTATTAGTTATCTTAAATTCATATATAAGTCTTTATTTCACATAAGTCACATTATAATAGTGTGCAATAATTTTTTATTTTTATAATCACCCATCTTGTTCCCTTTAATGCAACATTAAAAAGTTTTTTCTCATTCTAAGTAACAACTTAAGGTTTGGGGCAGATTACTTGTACTTTGACTTCTTGAAAATGATGGGGTTATCGATATGGATAAATAATTTGGTATTTCTAGAAAATATATATAATTTAGCACTCCATTCAATAAACATTCATATTTATATCAACTGATGTAAGAAGCATTACTATCTTTCAGTATTCCAAAACAACCTCTTCAATTTCTACTTCATCTTTTGGAATTTCATTCCACACCATGATTATCTATGAGAATCCGTTGCATTTATTGATTTAATTTCATGATTCATATTCCAAAAAGATTACCCCTCATGTTTTTGGTTAATTTTTTAGTCTCAAATCATTCAGATATATCTCCACCAATCATTGTAAAAATCCATCTTCCATACTCAACATCAATAATTAAATATTTTCAAATAGTAATGACGATTGTTACATAAAATGATTAGTATAGAATCATCTTAACTAACTTATAGAATATCATTCCATAAAACTTAAAATATTTAAAATACATAAACCTACTGCATCACTTCGATTGTAACACAAACATATTATCTTTTAATCTATTACGTAATAAACTGTTAACCTTATGTATCACTATGAGAATTTATTACACTTTCATAAGATCATTTGACTTCAAGAAACATTTTATGAAAATTTTCAAGACATTCTCATTTAGAATCCATTTATTCTTCTACTTACACTGATATGTACATTAAAATTTTGATAAACAACAACTTTTATCTAAGAATCATCTTTCAAAAATGTAATTACATTCTTTCTTCAAATCAACATATCATTCAAATTTCCACTCTCCATCAACTATAGTCTTCTATATTAACATACAATTAGCATCAATAACTAATCTTGTATCATTGGGATAGAAAAATTTTCAATCATTCATATTCACTATAATGTTAATATTTTAGAAAAAATTCTTCTAGACATCATCCCCTCATACTGTTGGTATAGCTCTATTGTGACTCTTGTGATCGACCACACCTACCTCGTCTAGTGATGATGTGTCTGAGCATGTGATGATACTATTCCAGTTAGTATATCATTTAAAACCAATTCCCACCCACTTAGGGAAATCCAATATCTAAGTAGTATGCTCAAGGACTATTACATAGGGGAATGACCCTAGGTAATCTAATTGTAGCAAGCCAACAACCAATTCCCTATGAGTCCTATGAAATCCAATACTAACAGGCACAATGGTAAATTTCGAGATTCCCTTGGAAGTTATACATAATCTATTATCATCAAATTTACATGCTCTTTGGGAAATTGAGTTTCAATGTCTATAGAGTCGATTAAAGGACATCTTGGGAATTCCCACATCTATAGACACGTCATAAAATTCAAGGGGATTACATAAGGAATTAATTATAAATGAATTATAAATAAATGTCTCCTAATAATTCCATTGTCATCAAGATCATGGTTGAATCCTTGCATCCTATGAATTCCACACTCATCTGTTGATTGTGGTTTTTTTGTTTTATTTCCAGTTGCAGTGAGTTTATGGGTGTTTTCATTGAGTTTCTATGTTTAATTTCTATGTGATTGCAGGTGATTGCAACGAATTTCAACGAATTTTCTATGTGTTTTATGTGTGTTTGTAGTGTGTGTTTGTGTGTTTTCTATGTGATTGAAGTTTTCTGTTTTTGCTGTGTGTTTTCTGTTTTTGCCGGTTGCAGGTTGCAGTGTGATTCCAGTTTTTGTTTGCAGTGTGTTTGATAGAAGATTGTGTGAGTAAAACTGAGTGGGGGTCTATGAACATAGTTTCAAAACCATTGGTTTACCCTTTTATAATTCCTGGTTTATATTTGTACCAATGGTGGAAACCCATAGGTATAAATCTATTCCAACATTTCAAGCTGAACAGTTGGAACTACATAATTCGATCACATATGGAAACCTTTGGCAGGGATATATACCAAAGTTTTAAACAATTGGTATAGAGATTCACAAACATTTTTAAAACATTTTCATACATTTGTCCCAACGTTTCACAATAAACCATTGGAAATTTGAAATCTAATCCCCCACTTAACAACAGTTAAATGTGAACCGTTGGTATAGGTCAATGCCAAATTCTAACATACCAATGGTTATTGAAACACTTGGTATAGTCTATACCAATAGCTTCAAACCATTGGAATTGGTTATATTTCATGTAGTTTGATTTGAAATATTGTCATCCAATGAAGAAATAAATTTTGATTTTGAATGAGCACAACAAAACATTTTTTCCATGGTGAAAATATACTTGTTTGGTAGATTAGATGTTTCAAAGACATAAATATGGTAAGTGGGTGGTCAATGTTTAAATGTGATAACATGGCCCATGAATGACTTTATTTTCTATACATTTCATACGAATTCTCTGGACAAATAATGTGTAGTTCAGAATAGTGGTGTATTGGTGTTGGATGAAGCAAGGCATTTTTTGAGTTCTAATGAAAAAACAAATTTCTACATCATGTTCATATTATGGAGTCCATGATGAAATATGGGAGGATGAATACATTAAAATTAAAGTTCATATTTTTAATATCATGTTGTCTATTAGAAACAAAGGTGTCTGACATGGTGAATTTTGAATGATAGTTTTTAATCTGAATTGATTGGAAGACACATTAGATTCCTTTATAATGGAAACACATGAGAAACAATTTTTCTATGTAGTGGATCAATTAGATATGCAGTGGTCTATTGTTTTACAAGTAAAAAAAATATGTTAATGAGAAACAACTTGAAAAAGATTCTTATTTATGTGATATACCTAATTCCATGGAATGATTACTAGAAAATAATGATGAGGATATTGAATACGTGGTTTCTTCCATTTGAACGATATTGATGAAGAAATTATGGAAAAAAATCCATTTTTAAATCCCAAATATTATATATAACATATCTTTATTTATTTTTTACATTTATTATTTTCATTAAAGGTTATATATTTTAAATTTTTTCCTTATTAAAACGCGTATTAAAACATATAAGTTGAAATTTTTTTCTATTTTAATTTTGTTTAGTTTAGATTATCAGGTTTACCATTACATAACATATATATATATATATTTATTTGGATGATAATTACATTATCATGTTTACCATGTTTACAATTTTTACCATGTTTACCATGATTACCATAGTTTACAATAGTTTACCATTACGAAACATATATATTTATTGAATTTGTTGAATGAAAATTACACTCCCATGTTTTCCATGATTACCATATTTACCACTATTTAACATTCTTACAATACTTACCATGTTTACTATTATGTAACATAGAATAGTTTTTCCTTTTTTGTTTACATTAGTATTGTAATAATTGAATTTTTTTATTTGTGAACTAATGATTTCTTTTTTGATTTGAAAGATAATGATAGATCAATCAATTAACCAACCAAATGATACTGGGGATGAGCATCATGATCAAACCTGTGGGTAGGAACATTTACATTCTCCTCTTGATGATCCCCAATCATCCTCATGTGCATCCATAATGAAAAAAGAGTTCAAGATTTGGTAAAGGTGACTTCACACGATTTCCAAAATTATCACTTTCTCACAGCTTGGACTATAGAATACTCATTGGGTGTGATGAGAATGATATTCCTGGATGTCCAAATGAAAATGAATTTATGATTTTTGTATCAAATCAGGGTAAAATAAAAGTAATCATTTTGTATTATGATTGGAGAAGCATGGAGAAAAAGATAATATCTCAGTTGTGGGAAATAATTTTTGTAAGATATTTTTCTATTTTTTAAATTGTCTTTAAATGTTTATAGTATAATATGTTTTAACTCTTATTTATCAGATGACATTTAATATTACTGACACTAGAGAAATATGTAGGAAATGTATAATGATGATTTCTAGGATATGGAGGGATTTCAAATCAACCCTCACATCTGATTTCAATTTTGATCATAGGAATAATGACAATCCATGTCATATATATCCTTTCATAGATGGAGAAACATAGATACAATTTTGGGAATGTATAAAAAAAGATTCATTTTTGGTAAGGGGAATGTAAAATTTTATAATAATTCTTATATAAATGTTTTTATTAATGTATTGTTAATAATTTATTATTATTAATTTACAAAAAAAATAAAATCTCTTCATGAGATCCAATGTAAAAATGTACACCATTACAGTTTATCTTGGGGAGGGCATATATTATTGGAAGAACAAATGATGGCTCAAAAATTACCAAAAACTGAGAGCTAAGTCATCAAGCTCTAGAGAAGATTCCCCTCCAACCCCACCATCTAGACATGAAAAAAGGAAGAGATATCCGATGATAAAAAATGGGATATATCTTTTGAAAGAATCAAAAATCATAGTGGAGAGGATTGTACGATTTTTATATTATATATTTAATTTTCTTATATTATTTATATAATCTGAATAACTATAGATATGATCAATTAATTAATTGAGGATTCTCTTGAGGAACATAGCTCACATTGGGTATTTAAAGCTGTTGGGTGGCAAGATATTTTATCTGTAGCATTGGGAAAAAAGAATCACATCGGTCATATATGATGATATCCAACACATATATCGGTTAGCAAATGGTTTCCACGTTCTTATACTTCCTTAATTGAGGGTGTCTATAAAAAAATAGAATCCTTGGAGGTTGATGTTCATAATATTAATGCGACGATGGAGGAAAATATTAGAGCATTGATACAGTCTATGTTTCCAGACATGAAAAGACAATTTCAGACTGTTGCTCCTACTCCTCCAGCTCCCCCTAAAGACCCCATTATTTATCCACCACCTCTGCCAGTAGCTCCCACTCCCCCACCTCAGCATGCGGACCACATTTCTGACCCTACATCTCCACCACATGTATCTTTATTTTCTGAGTTTTATGTTAATGATCTTGAACATCATATAGTTGCATATGTGCTAGTATATTATTGAGGAGATACAATTAATCTTCAAAAATTAGAGGTAGAGAATAATATGGTTATTGTACACGATATTTTAGATAAATCAACTTGATTACCGTTACCTACAGATGAGGTGAAGTCAATTGGACATAGTATCACCCACTATGTAGTCTAGCCATCTAGGATTCTACAACTCATTACCATAGACGTATGTATGTTATATCTTTTATTGTATTTTTTATTAACGAAGTTTTAACATTTGCAGACTAATTTATTTTTCTACTTATTATTATAAGAATACTTCAAAGGTAATGATATATTTTATAGGCAACAACAAAGATAAATATCTGAAATCAAATATAGATTCTTGTAGTCTTTAATGATTTCCAAGATATTCAAATTTGTTGGTGGATCATTTTGAGTTTCCAATAGAAGATCATGTTTGTGGATGTGAAATAAATATGGGGATTATGAAAAATGATTCCCTGGTGTTTGTTGCTGGAGATAAGTTGGGAATCAACGTGGTAATAATTTATTCCATATAAGTCTCAACACCTTTCTAGGAATTATATTTATTAAAAATGTATAATTATGTATATTTTGTATTAGGTATCTTTATAAAATGTGTGGGAATAATGAGCAGATAGATGTATATGGATTCATGGAACCACATTTGATTTCCCCTGAAGCACATGCATTGGATGACGAACAAAGAAAACATTATATTGTTGAATGATTTGAACAGAATATAATCACATAGTCCTGTATGATGCCTCTTTGTGAGAGGAATGAAACATATATCTGGAAAGGTGTTCATTATCTTTTAACATAAAAAACCACTAACCTTAAATATTCAATTATATTATTGATCATTGTATGTTATTTATTCTTTTCTATGTGATAAAACACTGTATTGGATATGCTCTATCCATGGAGAGGTGCGGGGATGTTTTACGAATATGGTAGAAAAGTATGATTAAAATTTTTAATAGTTTTTTATATTATAATTTCATTCAAATTTATCTCATTTGTATTATTTTCTAACAGTTCATGGGTATACATTAAAAAAACACAATGAAAAATATTTCCATGTTCAAATATGTAAAATTAAAGGTAAATATCCATTTATTATAGGTATTTTTCGATGTATTATATAAAAATGATATTTTGAACTCACACTAATTTAAGCATAATTGTCATGAACAAAAACATGTCATCGAATATTGATATTATATGATAATATTTTTTATGAAATAATTAAAACTGGAACACTTGTGAAGTTTGACCTGTTAATATTTCGTTATAAAGAATTCCATAATAATAAATTTGATGTATTCATTATACATGTTAACTACTACCCATTTAATAGAAAACTATTTGATGACCCTTAAACCTCTAGTTCTTAAGATTTAAAACAATTACAATTGTAGTGGTCAATTTAATTTATAGGTTTGACTGGATTTTAGTTTGTTTGCAGTGTAAAATTTAATTTTGAATATTATATTTATAATTGGGTATTTTTTTGTTCTTTTGGTTGGATTTAGGTTTTTTAGCTTACATTATAATTATTGAATGTTATATGTGTGAATTTTTTATTTTTATCTGGTGCTTGTTTGGGTCTAGTTATGATATTTTTCTTGTTTGGATTTTGGCATGGTTATGGTATGCTTTTGTTCTAGTTTGTTCTTGTTTCGTACTTTGGTAGATAATAGTAATGGTTTCATTGGGGTGGGGGCTCTTCGAGGGGTGGGGTGGGGGTGGGGAGGTCTGTCCAAGGGTTAGACGGGTTATAGGGGGTGGGGGAGTCTAAGGGTTGGGGTTTTCCATGGGGGTGGGTGGTGTCTAGGGGCATGGGAGGGTTTCCAATTGGGAATAGGGGTGGGAGGGTGTCCAGTGGGTAGGGTTTGTCCAATGGGGGAGGTGTAGTTTCTAGGGGGGGGCTGTCTAGGGTTGGGGGTTGTACAAGGGGTTGGGGTGTCAATTGGGTGGGGTGTCCAGGGTGGTGGGGGATATCCATGGGGGGGGGGGGGGTGGGTGTTTTCTAGGGTGTATGAGGGTTTCCAATGGGGTAGGGAGTGGGAGGGTGTTGTCACGACCCATCCCTAAGGGCCCCTTCCATGACTACCCAAGCCCGCCTTCTAATGGATATGGGCTGGAGACAAGCACTGAATGGCGTATTCCCTAAAAATTGGAAGGAATTGCCTTTATAACCTTAAAACCCACACAACTAAGCACAAAGCAGTACACAAACTCAAAGTAAATTTATTTTGTAAACATGGTGTGTATAGAATTTAAAAGGAGCCAGAATACATGCCCAACTATAATGTACAATTAAATGTAAAAGTACAAGTAAAACTAAAAAAATCCTATGAACTCCAGCTAAGGATCCTACCTGAAGGGTAGGTACAACCCTCGAACGGTCGTCTCTGCGGTACGCCTTGTCTAATGTCCACCTCCGAGCGACCTCCTGCCCGAATTCAATCATCCTCAGTCAGCGCTATCCATTGACTCCACCAAACACAAAACGGTACAGGTGTATCCCATATAGGGGTGAGTATAACGATACTCAATAGGGACCCCGAGACCCCATAGGTCTCCTAAACATCCAAAAAGGAAAGACCACAATGAAAGATCCCAACTATACATAGATATATGCCCATACATATACCTAAGTTATCAAGCTATACTCATATCATACATGTGGGAACTATATAATGAAGGTAACACCATGAACATGAAGTATCACATAGCATAACCTCAATCACAAGCACAAAGTAAAGACAACTCACACTAGGATTTATTCTAGGGGTTGTAACAAGTAACATCCCCAGTCACAATGTCAAATGCCTTGAAAAGTTGGGAAATCCTCCTATATCGAGTACAGTGGTCTTGTCGCGTCACACAGAGGTGCTTCCCACTATCCTTGGACTGCTGAGGTACTCCTCCTATTGCGTACCGTGTGTCTGCCACGTCACACAAAGGCGCTACCCACCATGGGTCTGCCGCGCCACATAGAGGAGCTCCCCCTTGTGTCCTGCTGAGGTACCTCTATTGTAGAGAAACATGGGTATGTTATTCTCAACGTTGTGCTCCCCACCTTAGGTCTATCGCATCACATAGAGGCACTCCCCACTAGGCCTGCCGAGTCACACCGAGTCTTAATGGTTACCAGTCATTAGATCTCATCCAGTCGTAGGGTTCCGCACGTAGCACGCTTGAGAGAACCGCTCCACAAGCCATATTTCATACCTCAACTACCTCGATGTTATACAAAGAAGAATCAAAATTTTCTGTCACATTAAAAGGGACCCAACACAATAGACAACATGTCAATCAGATACTCAGTTTATAAGTTATTAGCATTTCCGCTCTGAGGGCTCTGTTGGATTAACGGTCCGATCCAACCCAGTCAAAAACAAACCTTATCCAAAACTCAATTGGAGTATACCAAAAATGAAATCCTCGATTCAAGGATTCTATTGCCTTCGATGCTTTATCAAACGAATGATCAGTTATCAAGATAGATCCATAAATGTAAAAATGGTGTTGAATTGGTCCGTGTCTAGTCCGGCCCGGTTGGACCAACCCGGCCTAACTCAGCCTGACATGGGTCCGGTACGGACAACCCATGCCTTGGCATTCTAGGAACACTAGTTCGTGGTCTGGCTCAACCCGCAAAGGGGATGTCCCGACCCAACCCATTTCCACGGCCCAGTGGCACGGCTCGCTGGCATGGCCTGTTGCAGTGAGGACCACTATGGTGCTGCCTGTACGGCTGGCATTCCACCGAGGTAGGGTCTTTTCGAATGGTCTGTGTACCATTCGACTTCTCATGCATGGGACCCGCAAGTGGTCCTGCCTACTATGGCGTGGCTAGCTTTTAGGTCGTTCGATCTTCCTCCAAGCATCATGGTCACGTTCTGCTACTCCACCATGGTCGGCTGGATATCGGCCGCTTTTGGCCTCCGCTGTAGACACAAGGCTGAGGAATCTTGCTCAATCAGGGGTGTAGACGCACACCACCACTCTTCCACGTGGCTGGACTGATGACGACCGCTTTTATGCTCTACTGCGGCTGACGGTCCGCGGTCTCTTGCTCAATCGGCGGTGTAGACACACATAGTATTCCTACCATGTGTCCATCCATGTGTCGGTCGCTACTTTCTTTCGTGATCCGCTGTGGATTCATTCCAATCCCGAAAATTAAACAATCACATATTCATGATCCTTGCATCGAGGGATCCGTGTTCATATATCTCTCTGAAAAACACTCTATGTTTCCAGCATCAATAAATATTAGTCATTGAAGAACACACAATTAGTGTTCATAGAATAAAAAGAATATGGATCAAGGTTTATGTGTGAGATAATGCCCATTTTCGTTTGGACATCATCGTCGTGAATTTAGGAAATGAAGAAACAATATAATTCAATCTTAATTAAAACCCCTACATCAACCTGCAATAAATATCCCCAATCCTCAAGAATAAATCATCTATAGATCAATTAGTAATAGTTGATCAGTGTTCAGAATTTAGAAGAGAAGAGCATGAGAAACAATAATCACACAGTTTTAAATACCTACATCAACATGCAATAAATATTCCCAATCCTTAATAAGAAATCATTTTTGGATCAATTAGTTAGAGTTGATCCACGTTCTTCATTTAGAAGAGAAGAACCCGGTAAACAATAATCACATAGATTTACACCTCTACATCAACCTACAATAAATATTCCCAATCTACAAGAAGAAATCATCAGTGGATCAATTAGTTAGATTTGATACCTGTTCATTATTTAGAAAACAAGAACATGAGAAACAATAATCACATAGTTTTAAACCCCTACATTAACCAGCAATAAATATTCCCAATCCCCCAGAATAAATCGTTCACAGATCAATTAGTTAGAGTTAATCCTAATTTTTCATTTAGAATTGAAGAACCTGGGAAACAATAATCACACAAATTTAAACCCCTACACCTAGATTGATGGTCAGTGCTTGTTTGTGGAAGTGTGTCAGTGTTTTTCGTCCCCCAAAACTAAACTCCAACAACTTCACTCATTCACTGATCTCTGGTTCGGTGTTTCAATGTCGCTTGTCCCCTCCTGCAGGTACCGACTCCTTCCTCAAGGGTTTAGGCATCACTGCACTTTGTCAGCTCTTCATTTCTTGGAGAAGTAGTGCCGACACCTCTCCCCAAGCTCCATATAAATAGGGGAGGCGATGGGTGTGCAACAGTCATGGGATTAATGGAGGACCATTAATTACTGACCTTCCTAATTCCACAATGGTGCAGTTACATTGAATTGAATGGTCAAGCCATTTTTGGCATGAAAATTCATCACTCCCACCTTACTGCTCGTCCGTTGGAGGAATGGAATAAAAATAAAAAACAATGTTATTTTATTTATTCTATTAACATGTTCCAAAAACAATCTTTTACTCCAGAGCTACAGCAGTCAAAAAAAGGTAATATTAAGAGAATATTGGTGTTTCAAGTTCAACGGTATCCTCAGATTTAAATTATGGGCACTGGTTCAAAAGTTATAAAATGTCACTAGCTCATTTATTGAATGATCAGATAAAATTGCTCGAAAAATTATTAACAGTCTCCCTCGACCCACGCATGTCGAGGATAGGTACTTCCTAAGTGAAACATGCCCAACGAACCCAAATGTACTATCTCATTTCCAATCCGAGTTACCATTTAAATGTAATGGATTTTACAATAAAATAATTGTCACTTAATTATTTTATTTACGGCCAAAAACTAAATTTCACTAGTGGCTTGAGATGAAAATTATTAGTATCTGTCTAAAGAAAGCATACCCTCATGAGTTCAGCGGTGGTCTTAGATTTTTAATCCGAGTTACCATTTGTGATTTATAAGGATTTGAAAAATAAAATAATTTATTTAAGTACATTATTTAGGTTATTAAATTTTCAGATTTTCTCATCTTAGGCTTGCACCTACTAAACATAGTCGCACCAAGGGTAAAACTGCCACCCTGAGTGCAATAGTGCCCTCCGATTTCTTACCAAAGTAACCATTTTAGATTTGTGACAATTTTCTAGGAAATCTACTTACACTCACTAATTAATGCTTATAAAACGTCGACGGATCATTCCAGCCACTCTGGGCCTTAGAATCGCACTCCGTCAGATTTCACAGTCTCGAAATAATTCTGTATAATTTAATAAAATTATATGGAATTTCAAGGACAATACCTTGTCCCCACCATAGAGATTTACATCCCCGAAAGCCACAACAATGGTCAAACAACCAAAAGTGGTTAATAAGCATGAATCTGAGCTTCCCGCTCCCATGTTCTCTCATAGAGGTTCCTGTTCTACTAGTGAACGTGCACAAGAGGAATCGACTGCCAATGAAGGACCCGCTCTTGTTGATCATCGATCTCTACTTGAACCTATGTAAACGTCTCCCCATCATTTATGTCCAACTTTCCGTTGTCGATGACATGAGATGGGTCCTGCACGTATCTCCTCAACTGGGATATGTGGAAGATGTCATGCACCTTCTCCAACTACGATGGAAGTGCCAAGTGGAATTCCACCTCACATATCCTTCAAAGTATCAGAAATGGAATGATAAACCTCTTTGATAACTTTCTGCCTCATCCAAATATTTATAGTTGTTTTCAAGGAGGGACTCGAAAGAATACGTGGTCCCCATCCTAGAACTCCAAGGGTCTCTATGTACAATCGTCATAAGACTTCTACTGACTCTCTGCATTCTTAACATGTTGAAAAGTGAGACCTCATGAGACAAACTCTGCCACTGCTTCCTTCATCATGAGGCAGTAGTGCTAATGCCGGAGGTCCTGGTACATCTTTTCCACACCAGGATGTTACTCCATAGGGGACGTATGGAACACCCTCAACACCTCATCTTGTAGGACTAGTAGTACCATGGTACATCCTATGAAAATGATGAAGTGATCCCAACCATTAGAAAATTCATCAGGTGCCTGCCCTAAGGATATTTGATCATGTCGAGCCTCACAGTTATTGTCCCCTAGCTATGCCTCCCTGACTCGCTAAAGGAGTGGAGGTGTTACTGTCATAGAGTGGAGGTATGCTGCTCCATCTCTATCCAAGAAGGATATATACAACGCATCATTCTTTTCTGTCGCTTCACCCTGTAACTATAGACCAGACCTCCTGCTGAGTGCATATGATACCACATTCCCCCTCTCAAGAGTATAGACTATCTCAAATTCATTGTCCTGGAGGAACCCTAGCCTTCACCATTGTCTCAATTTCTAGAGCTTCTAAGAGAAGACATACCTGATACTCTTATGATCAAAGCAGAATCTAAAATGTTCCCCCACAAAGTAGTGTCACAACATCTTTAGAGCAATCACCATTGCTACTATATCTTGGTCATGGGTAGCATAGTTCTACTTGTCAGTATCTGTCTCAGCTCTAGAAATCTCTACTGACACAACTATACCCACTAGAAAGGCTCCCCCTTTCTCGTCATTGATAAAAAGGGAGCTGCTACCTAGGAGAAGTTGATTACAAATCTCTAGTAGTACCAAGAAAAAGTAGAAGTCTCTCCCACATAATTGAGGTATACCTAGAAACATATTTTGGACGTATGTCCTACACACATTGCTGCTTCAGTTTGAAACTCAAAACTCAAAACTCCTGCTTCCATGAGGGTATGTCTTGCCAACTCAAGAGTGATCGGCTGCACCCTTCTATGATTGAGATTATCTTGTATCGTCTGGATTTCCTTTTTCATTGACCAAGGAAAATCCCATTCCAACATTGTATGTAAGCCACAACCCTTTTTCCAAATACAGTCAATCTGAGTATGAAATGTGGATGCCTAGTCCATACGCAAACTAACAACATAAGGCCTCAAAGCTGCCACCAAGAGGTTCCAACCGAAACTCTTCTCTCAAGGGTCACATCACATTATCTTCATAAATGTGATTATCGACTCTCCTCCCAAAATATTATCCAGATGTAAGGTTTTGGTCAACGGTTTAACCAGAACTCTATATCTTGGACACGATTTTTGGAAGAAATTAATGATTGGTACCTATGTCTATTGATACGACAGCTAGTATTAATCCCAAATTGTACCTCTAATCATTATTGGATACCATGGGTCACACTCCCTGACCGCATGCAGCTACTCTATTCCATTATCCTCCATCTCCCTGTGCCTGGTGGGGACAACATTGAGGTGGTGGTTGTAACTTGTTGAATTGTATACCACCTCGTGCTGCTCAGCTAGCTCTACATCCACATCTACAACCCTACAAAATCATCTATCCCTACCACTTCTTCTTTCTGAAACATTTTTATATGCCCAAGTCTCTAGAACTGGTTCCAGTTTCCTGCTCTCCCACTACTAACAATCAAAGGGATTATTCACAAGACCCAATAAAATTCGACAGCAAAGGTTTTCTCTATCACCCTAACATAGGTAGGAATGCATAGAGGAATAGTGTTAGCACATAAATTCTTAAGCACACATCCCTCAGAAGTACGAGCCCTGAACCACTGATTGTATTGTATTAATCGAGTACTAGGAATGGTTGGTACACCTCTATGAATAACCATTTATTGTCATGCCAACTTTTCTAAGATGTAGAAGCTCTATAGAATACCCAGCCACCTCCTCCAGCCAGTCCATAGTCGCTTGTGAGTTGGGATCGCCTCAGAACCTGAGCGACATATGATGCAGAAACTCATGTAAGGTACTGAGCCAAAATATTTCCACTACTGGTACCACCGATTGTATGTGCTGATAAATGGGCATTAACATAGTTGTCACACTACATGAAGGTAGAATCTCAGGAAATGGTCCATGTACCGAAGCCACATTATCCTACGGACCATCCTCTTGGTCACGTAGTAGAAAAGACCAACAGCTAGAGTCACCATCTACTCTACTGGTGTCTCAACAAGGCGGAAAACTCTAGCCATTGCCTCTAGCTATCCCTCAGCTTCCTGAGAATCAGACATCCATTGAAACCTAGAAGGCCTTTGTCGTTGCAATTCATGCAATGCACTTAGTCGGAGTGCATCCTCTATGGATGGGGCTGGTGGAAACACTCGTCCAACGAGTAGTGGTGTTGCTGGTACGCCACCCAACATTGCTAACACCGTAAGAGGGCCATGCACTGAGGCATCATCGCTCAGTGGGCCATCATTTATTACTCTCTCTGGAATCCAGGGTGCCTATCATTGTGGTGGCATCCTAATAAGGAATAGGTTTTCCATGGTCATTAAGTTATATCTGGTGATCTAACTCCAAAGAATGATGAAGAAAATTTTTTCAAAAAAACACATGCAATTAGTGTTTTCGTGTGGTGAGTCAGAAATTAGAATTCAAGGTCCTAGTGTATGGATTCATTGGCCACTACACCAGCACTGGACTCCCCAAACTGAAATCCACACTCATAGCAAATAACACTATTGCATCACAAAAAAGATCAGAGTCCTGGTTCTTCGGTCGAAACGAACACCTTTGAAACCAATTTGTCATGACCCATCTCTTGGGGCCTATGCCATTACTACCCCAACCCACCCTCCATAGGCCAGGGGCTGTCAACTAGAACCAAAATACATATTCCCTAAAAATGGGAATGAATTGACTTTATAACCTTTAAACTCACATAACTAAGCACAAAGAAGTATAAAAGATCAATGTAAAGATATATCACACCAAGATTTATTCTAGGGGTAGTTAAAAGTAACATCTATAGTCACAAATTTGAACGCCTCGGTTGCAGGAGAACTCCTCCTCTATCGAGTATAGTGGGTCTTCCGCGTCACACAGAGGCGCTCCCCATGAGGGGTTTGTCCCTTCACACAGAGGCACTCCCCCTCATGGACTACTAAGGCACTCCTCATGTTGTGTACCATGGTTCTGCCATGTCACACAGAGCTGCTCCCCACCGTTGGTCTGCCGCATCACACAAAGGTTCTCCCCACTGGGCCTGTCGAGTCACTCCGAGTTGTAATGGTTAGTAGTCTACAGATCTCAGCCATTCACAGGGTTCCACACATTGTGCGCTTGGGAGAACCAGTCCCCAAGCCATAGTTCATACATAAACTACCCCTAAGTTACACTAATAAGTATCCTGAAGGTTTTTCATGTAAATATGGGTACAACTCAATAGACGACACATCAATCAGATGCCCGGTCTATAAGTTATTAGTGTTCCCACTCTAAGGGCCCAGTTGGATTTGGGGTCTGATCCAACCCATCCATACACCAACATTATCCAAAACCCATGTAGAGTATACCAAAAAGAACCGCCTTGATTCGAGAATTCTGGTGCCATAAGTGCTTCGTCAAACGGATGACCGATTCTCATGATGTGGCCATAAAGGTGAAAATGGGTCTATATGCGTTCGGGCCTGGTCCGGTCCGATCGGTCTGACCCAGCCCGACTAGGTTTGTTTCAACCCGCCTCACATGGTCCTTGGAGGGCCCAAACTGTTGGGACATGGTCATGCCCGGACCGAGAAGGGGATGACCTGACCCGACCCGTTATCACGATCTGGTGGCGAGCCCCGCCGGGCGGCGCGGCCCGCCCGGCTGGAGGTATGCTGAGGAGGAGTCCGCTAGGACCGACAACGAGGGGGTGGGATTCCCCCTATCTTTTCAAATAGTCCATGGATCATTCTGCTGCTGGAATGCAGGACCCACCAGGGGGTCCCACCTGCTGTGGTACATCCAGCCTGGAGGCCAGCTAGTCATCCTCCCAACGACGCGGTCGCACGCCACTGCTCCACCACGACATGCTAGATGATGGCCTCTTTCAGCCTCCTCCATGGCCAAGCAGTCATGACATCTTGCTACATCAGCTCCGCGGACGAACATTGCCTCTTTTCCATGCAGCCGGCCAGATGCCGACCGCTCCTCTACTCTGCCACATCTGATGGGTCATTGTATCTTTCTCAACTGGTGGCGTGGAAGCGTGCTACCCTTCCTCCCTCACGATTGTTCGGGTGTCGTCCGCCTCCTTCATTCACGAGCCACTGCTGCTTCATTCCAATCCCGAAAATTTTAATGATCGCATATTCACGATTCTTCCATCGTGGTCTCTGTGTCCATATATCACGCTCAGTGATACTCCATGTTTCCAGTGTCAATATCTTTTAGGTGTTGAAAATCGAACGAAGAATGCACGAAGAAAAAAAAGAAAGTGGAGCACGGTTTATGTGCGGGATGATGGCCAAGATCATTTGGGCATCATCGTCAATAATTTAAGATATAAAGAAATAATAAAATCTAGTCATAAATAAAACCCATACATCAACCTGCAATAAATATTCCCAAACTGCATGATGAAATCATCCATGGATCAATTAGTTAGAGTTGACATGCATTCTTCATTTATAATAGAAGAACATGGGAATCAATAATCACACAGTTTTAAAACCCTGCATCAATCTGCAATAAAATTTTCCAATCTGCAAGAAGAAATCATTCGAGGATAAATTAGTTAGATTTGATTCGCGTTCCTCATTTAGAAGAGATAAACAAGAGAAATGATAATCACACAAATTTGAAACCCAACATCAACCTGTAATAAATATTCCCAATTTGAAAAACGAAAGCATCCATAGATCAATTAGTTATAGTTGATCCACGTTCTATATTTAGAAGAGGAAAACAAGAGAAAAAATAATCAGACAGTTTAAAACCCCTACATCGATCAGCAATAAATATTAACAATTTGGAATAAGAGTTCATTTGTGGATTAATTAGATAATGTTGATATGCATTATTAATTTATAAGATAAGATCATTTGAATCAATAATCACACAAATTTAAACCCCTACATCAAGAGCGATGGTGAGAGCGCGTTTGTGGAAGCAGGACGATGTTCATCGTCCCCCGCAACTAGCCTAAAATGACATCACTTGTTCATCGATCTCTAATCTGGGTTTTTGGTGTCCCTTGTCACCGCCCGCTGGTACCAACTCTATCCCCCAAGGGTTTTTCATCACTACATTTTGTCAGCACTTCATTTCGTGGAGAAGCAGTGCCGACTCCTCTCCCCAAGTTCCATATAAATTAGAGAGGGAAGGGTGTACAACATTCATGAGATTAATGGAGGCCCATTATATAGGAACCTTACTAATTGCCCAATGGTACAATTACTTAGAATTGAAAGGTCAGTCCATTTATTGTCTTGAAAGGTCGTCGGTCCATCCTTAATACTCGTCTCTTATTGGAATAGAATAAAAATAAAATAATAATGTTATTTTATTTATTCTATTAAAAAGTGAAAAAACATACTTTTTCTCTAGGCCTAACGCGGTCGAAGTGAAGGTCTTCATAAGAGAATATCGGCGATGTGAGTTCAAAGGTGTCTTCAGATTTGACTTCTGAGCACCAGTTCAAATGTCTCAAAATGCTGCTTGCGCGTTTACTAATCGTAGCCGAAATAATGTTCAGAAAATTATTTACAGTCACCGTCAATCTGTACTGCTCAAGGTTAGGCTCTGCCAAATGAAAACACAACTCAACCAACCAAAATGTACTCTAAAATTTCCAATAAGAGTTACCATTGAAACGTTGTGGATTTTACAATAAAATAATTTTCACATAATTATTTTATTTATGGCCAAAAACTAAATTTCACCGATGTAATGCGCTGACCAATTTTAGTATCTACCTAATGAAAGCATACCATCATGAGTTCATCAATTGTCTCATATTTTTAATCTGAGTTACTATTTGAGAGTTATACGCACTGGTAAAATAAAATTACTTTATTTAATTATTTTATTTACGACTATGGAATTTTTTGTGTTTTCTCACCATAGGCTTGTGCTGAAAAAACATAATTCACGCCAAGGGTAAAATAGCTAACTTGAGCGCAACAGTGACCTCAGATTTATCATCCGAGAAATTTTTGAGAATTTATTCCAGTTTTCCAGGAAAACTGCTTATACAAACTAATTAGTGCTTAACAAAACATAGACGGATCATTCTGGGCACTCCGGGCCTCAGAATCGCGCGCTGTCAGATTTCACGATCTCAAAATAATTCAATATAATTAAAAAGAATTATAAGGAACTTCCATGACATTATAGGTGAAAAGTGGAGGGGGATGTCCAGACGGGTGGGGGTCATGTCTCAGGGGTGGGGGTAGGGGCTATCCAGATGGGTGTGGGTCTATCCAGGGGGTGGGGGTGTCCAGGAGGGGGGTTGTCTAGTGTGTGGGGAGGTCCATGGGGTGGGCGGGTGTCTAGTGGGATGGGTGGTGTCTAGGGGGTGGGCAGGTGTACATGGGGGTGGAGAATTTCTAGTGGGGTGGGGTGGTGTCTAGGGGTGGGAGGGCTATCCAAGGGGGGTGGGAGGGTGGTCCAGGAAATAAAGGGTGTCTGAGGGGTGGTGGGTTTTCAGGGTGGTGCTTTCTAGGGGTTGGAGTGTGTTTGTGGGGTAGGGGTTCTTTGTGGCGGGTGGAGGGGTTGTCCCGCGTGGTGGGGGTTTCCATGGTGGTGGCAGTGTCCAGGGGTTTGGGAGGATTTCCAGGGGTGGGGGTTGTCTAGGGGTGGGTGGGTGTCTAGTTGAAAGGGATGTCCAATGGTGGAGGAGCTATCAATGGGGTGGGGGTGTCCACGGGGTGGGAGGGTGTACAGGGGGTTGGGGTCATCCAAGGGGGTAGGGGTGTTTAGGGGGTGGGGGTGTCCAGGTGTTGGGCATGTGTCTCGAGGGTGTGGGTGTGTTAGGGGAGTAGGACAGTGTCCAGGGGGGCTATCTAGGGGGTGGGTTTGTCATGGGGTAGGGGTGTCCAAGGGGGTGGGTAGAGTTCGTGGGGGAGGGGGTTGTCTAGTGGGGTAGAGTGGTGTCCATTGGGTGTGAGGTTGTCTGGGGGGGGGGTGTCCAGGTGGTGGGATGGTGTCTAGGTGGGTAAGGGTGTCCAGGGGGTGGGGGTGGTTGTCCATGTGGGTAGGGGATGTCTAGGGGGGCTATCTGGGGGGGGGGGCTGTCCTGGGGGTGGGGTTTCCAGGGGTGGGAGGGTGACCAGGAGGGTGGGGGCTATCTAGTGGGGTGGGGTGGGGCTATCCATGGGTGTTGGGGCTTCCCAAGGGGTTTTAGGGCTTTTAGTTCACATTTTATGTTTTGTATGTTATGTATGTGAATGTTTAATTTTACTTTTCTTCTACTTGTGTTGGTATAGTTCTGATGTTTTTCTGGTATATACTGTAATGTGGTTTTGTTCGGGTTTTGCATTTTTTTTCTACAATTTTTAGGTCTTCCTTGGTAGAACATAGTAATGGTTAAATTGTTTTGTTAAGAAAAATGGGTTTTCTCATTGGTTATTTTTAACCTATGTAATAAATTCAAGGGAATGTTTTTTATGTTAGATATTTAATAAGAGATGAATTATATATGTTTTCTCATCAGTTATATAATAACTGATGTGAAAAAATATTCTTTGAATGGTTTATCATGTCGGTTTTGTTCATAACTAAAGTGAGAAACCGGTTTTTTTCATCGGTTCCTAAACAACAAACGTCGAAAATACTTTGGAGACATGATTTATTACCTTGTTTATATAATAAATACATAATAAAATATAAAACATGCTGGTTATTTAATAATTGACGTTATAAATCATGACTCCGAAGTGTTTTCCACATCAGTTTTTAGGAAATGATGTGAAAAAGACAACATATTTATAAGATTGACATTAGTATTAAAATAACCGATGTAAAAAATAGTTAATAACCGACGTAATTTTTTTTGTCACTATTGGTTTAAGTATGTATTCACTCTGAATGAAATGACAATTTGACATAGAATATTCCTTTAAAAGATCAAAAATTATAAATTCCTGATTTATTACTATCCATGAAACGAAAATAGAAAAAATATTTCATTGAGATAAGAATATAGTATGATAACCATTTAACATTTATAATATGACCCTTGGGTTCATGATTTTATAAATTTTGGACATGAAGTTATGGATGCACAGAAATCCATTATTTAGTTTCATGTTTAATTACAGTTTAATTTTCTAGAATGAATTGAGAAATATCATAAGGAGGATAATTCCTTTTTGGAAAATGTATTATCTTCTAAGAATGGTTTTTTTCCTGAGTTTAATATTTATGAATAAGGTATCATCATATTCTAGAAAATGTAATGTTTTCCTCATGCTTTCTTGTAAAAGAGAGGGTTTTTGAGTGAAGCTAGTAGATCTCAATTTCCATTCATTTTTGATAAATTATGAAGTTCACAGGACTTTGGAAATATTAATTGGGGATTGAATAAAAAATAATATTTCTATGTTTATAATTTCGTTTTGGAATTTTAAGGAGGTTAAAGAAGTTTGAAAATGACCAAATTGAATGGTTTATGCATTTCTAGTTCCAAATTGGTGAATGGAAAATATAACAACAAATTTCATGGTGGATTTTAAAAATACATATTGAGAAAATAATTTGATTTCTTTTTTATTAAATTATTAACTAAATCAGTACATTTACATCCCTTTATAGATTAAATGTCTTTAGATAAGATTTCTCAATTTTATCTCAAGAGATAGTAAGGTCACATGGAGTTACTCCCATCATTGTTTCTGATATTAATCCTGGATTTACATATAATTTATGAAATGGAATTAAGATATCATTGGGAAAATAATTAAATTATAGTACATCATTTCATCCTCAAACTAATATTATTATATTAAAAACTATTGAAACCAAATACACTTCCTCCCACTTTAATAAATGGTTTATTAGGTACTATTAGAACAAGAACTTTTTTTGGTTGAGTTTTCAGAAAACAATAGTTTTCATTCCTGTATAAAGATAAACTAATTTAGTGTAATATATTGAAATTTGTGTCGTATGAAAGATTTTTAGGATGATGTAATATAATATAATTTTATGGGACAATAGTTCAAAGAAATTTTTGTTAATAATTTTTATTTTATTTATCAAACCATAAATAAGGATTACAGCTGTAAAAAATGACATACATATAATCAGAATAAACATAATTCTTTTAAGGTTGGTGATCATGGTTTTTATAAAATTATCTCAATGAAAAAATGTTATGTGTTTTGGTTTAAAGGTAATGATAAGTCCATTTTTAATTGAACTATATTAAATAGTATATTGATTGTAACAGTCCATGATTATGTGAAATATAGTTTTGAAAATTAATTTATCTTTTCTATATTTTTCATTTTATGTTAAACTGGAAATACTTTTTTATATGTACTTATATATATATATTGGGACAGTATTTAAAGAATCACATTCACATGTAATACCATATTTTCTATGACTACACGTAACACCATATCACCATGCCTTATAGGCAACCCCATCTTATCATATGTTACATGAAAAACTATGTTTCCATACAATACACACAACACTAAGTTGGAATACGATTCATAGAACACTGAGATTTTATGAAACCTAATTTTATGGTTTAAATAAGATAATAATAACTTAGAAGTTAAACATATTTCAATGAACGGTAATAACTACATTTCAAATACATTTTATACTCTATTTATATAAATTAAACATATTCATATTGATTGATGAGAATTTTGGTAATGTCCTTTTATGTTAAAAATGATATTTTCTTCAATTGACCATTTTTTAATAATAAAATAAATTTTATAAAAAATAAAAATTAAATTTTATAAAATAAACTACATTTTTAACTCATTACTTCATAATTTCCCAAGTGTGATATTTTTGTTTTTTCAGGGAAACACTATTTTTTGAGGAATTGTGAAAAAGTAAAATTTTTAGTTAAAATATCTACTTTTGTGTAAATAATTATTGATGATAAATGATATTATAAAAATAATTTAGGTCACATTTGATAAATAATAAATATATTAATACAATTTAATTAATCAGAATCAATTTCACTTTGAAACTGGATTTTTTTTACAAACTTCTAAACTTTTTCCTACTTTTATACATAATTATTTCATCTCATCTGCAGGATTAGCATGAATCAAAATTTTTCCACTATAATGATTTTAATTTCCAAAATCCAACATACAAAATTTTATTCAGTATAATATTTATATTTTTACAATTCCATGTTAATTTTTCAACCAAATTGTCAGTAAAACTGATTAAAAGTAATCACATCCTGTAAGGCCAAATTAAGCTTAATTAAGGACTAATAATTAAATTTAAGGACCCAGAAGACCTATAAACATTTCTATCTCCCATTTTAATTCCATATTTTGGGAATAAGAAATTCTATTTTTTGGTCCAGTATGAATTTTCATACGTAATAAAACATGCACACATTACTTGTTTCTAAAAATTCCAATTGATTCCTTCTCCTTCTCAATAAAAGGAAACCAAATCATACCATTACTAAAACCCCTAAATTTTTTTTCATATTTTCCAATATTAGCCCAAGATGCATATTAAAAATCATCCCCTTGACCTTGATGTCTCCAATTAGGATGATATCTACATAAAGAATACATTAGGCACAAACCACATGGAGCTACCCGATTTAGTGGTACAATTTTTTATCAATCTACTTTACATTATTTCAAGTATTCACCCATTAAACTAGTTTTATTCCAATTTTATGTGAAATAAAAAATTATAATCCATAAAATATGATCTTTTTTATGAAACAGTTTTGAACTACACATACCGACACCTCCATCTCATGGATGTTGACCATACTATTTTTGTGTTTAACGAACTACTACATTAGGAAACAATGATTGTTCATTTATTTTTAAATCCAATAATGGTGAAAATTATAATTGAAACACTATTTATATATGTAATATATTATATTTAATTTTTAATGAATCTTATTTATTAATTTTACATCACAAATCTCTTTACATTCCATTTTTTATTTATTCGATAATCTCGATGAGAGAGGTGTGGACTACTGCCCCCTCAAAGCAATGTGATTCATTCACACACCACATGAAATTTATTAAGGATGGTTCAAATGAAAATAGATATATATTATATATTAATTATAAATTACAAATTATACACACACACAGACACACACACACACATAAATATTCAATTTATATACTTTCTATTAATACCCCGATTTATACTGAAACATTGTTCATGCATACGTATGGATTACCGTCTCCATGAAAGGTGTATTACACATCATAATACTATATTATATAGATTTTTAAAACAAATATATAATGTATATACTTGATATTTATATTAGTGTATACATTCTAGAATCATTATATAAATATAAATAATAAATACATAACAATTTGAGGCACATGCGAAAGACAAAGTGAATTTTACCCAAAGTAAAAAACATACAAATGATCATTAACAAGAGGGTTAAATAATTTAAGAATAATGAAATGTATGGAATTATTTATAAGAATATAATTCTTTGACATATTTATAATAAAATTATATTTATTATATAGGAATCTTGTACAGGTATAAAGAGAGTTAAGATACAAGGAAGATTATTTTATCTCCCTTTTAATTTCTGTGAGATACATGTTTTATTCATCAATATTTCTGATGGTGTGGGGTTTGTACTGAAAATATTGAATTAAATATATCTAATAATTAAATTTATATTTATTCACTTTTCTATTTTATGACCCTTCTTTCATAGTGTTACACATTCAAAATTGACCAAATCAGTAAAAAATTTTGTCTCAATATTCCGTCATTGAGACACATGGTATATTATAGACCAAATACGTTTTTAAAGGTGAAAATACTTATATTTTTTATAAAATATCATGAATATTAATAATCCATGATATTATATGCTTAATTTAGTTTGAATTACGTACCTGAAGAGTATGAACCCAAGATACCAAGTTATAAGAATTTATTGTGACAATCTAATTGTCTTACTTGTTTATTTTTTTATGCTTCCTTTGATATAATATTATAATCCATATTACATGAACATTCATTAATTTTCCTATCCTATGTAATTTCATGATATAATAATTTATTGGTACCATATTCTACTATTTGGTACATGTGATAGATATGAAATTGTTTTTATAAAGGATCGACATTACCATTTCTTCAGTCATAAATATATGTTTTAAAAAAATGTCTCCAAATAATATTATACCATTTTCCTATAATATATTCAAGGAATTTTTACCCTTTTTTTCTTTTACCATTATATTTATGGTTATCTTCTTTTCTCTTTCTTAACAAGGGATTCATTTTTTCCTTTTTACTATGTAAAAGTAATGTTATTATTTTATATTGTACCACATGTATGGATTTACCCACTATCATTCCATTGAAGATTATCTTTCATTTTTAAATGATTAATCTTAACAATTTTTTTTTAAAAATTATGTTTTATGGAAATAGGTTTTCAAATGGTTTCATGTCTTCTTTATATGTTTTTCTGTAATTTTCTATGTAATTTTAAATGGTTTCATGTATTGACAATCCTTTTTCAATGAAAAATGGATATTTTTATCAAGAAATGATTTTCAATGTTATTTAAAATCTTTTTTAAATATATGATTACATTCAATGATATTACTCAACCATTTATAGAAATTCACTAATGGGTTCATTCATATCCTTTATATGAATGGGTCGCCCTTAATGTCGTTATCTTTATGAATCAGGTGTCACTTTCAAGGGTTATATATTTATGAAATATTTTTCTCATAAATATATTATGTGTTAATGAAATGATTATAAACCAAATATACTTTCCATAGGTTATGATGTGATTAAATTTTAGTGGTACCCATTTCATATTATGGGTTCAGATTTGATGTTTATAAAACCTTTTTCATTTTATGGGTCATTAAAATAATGATTTATTATCTTGTGGTTCATTGATGAATTATTTTATTATGAGATGGGTGAGTCCTATATATCCCTCTAATGAATTGGTTAATGATATGATTTATATTAGATCAAAGTGTACATGGGTTTTTGCCAAATTCTGAAAAGAAATTGAGTGTATGGGAATTATCCCAATCCAAAATAATAGAGGGTACAAGGATAGAAGCTCGAGACCAAAGACAATAAGGTAAATGGGTAATAAACAACGAAAAAAAGAATAATGTTACACATGTTGTAAACAAACATACAAATAAAAAGGTAAATGGGTTATAGCCTAATCCTAAATTAAAGAGGGTACATGGGTTGTAACTGAAGCTCGAAAAAAAGAAGGTACATATGTTATAAACTAAAACAAAAATAATGTGGGTACACATGTTTCTACCACAAGACCAATTTTGGTACACATTTCATATCACAAACCTATCATGTTTTTTTACTCTTAGAATGAATCTATGAAATAATTGTTTTTATTCTTATAGGTTTGCCACAAGTCCTATGTCTTTTTCTTCTGTTATGATTTGTTGTTCATGATTTTTATTTCCTTATGATTCATATATTATGAACTGTCATTATTTATCTAATAACTCTTGTTTATGAACACTTATATGCTGGGTATGAGCACATAAGTTCTAGATCAGGTTATCAGGCTACAATTTCCATGTTTATGATTGTTTGTCTCCCATGATTACCATTTCCTAGAATTTAATCTCACCTATTTATTATGTTTATTTTATGAAGGATACGAAAAAATGATTTAGATAGAAGTACTAATGGTGGTGATCATTATGGGAGATGTTGAACATATTTCACCTAGATAGAATATTTTGTTTCCATGATTCCAAAGACACTAAACTATTATCGTTATTTCGAATTAATTTTTGTATTCTACTAAATATTGACATAAAAAGATGTAATATCCATTTATGTCATGAATGGTTTTATATAGATGGAATAAAATTAAAGGCATATCCACCCATTGGAATCTAGGATATGAAACCCGTATTGAGATCCCAAGTATTATTTATAAGGATATGTCTAAGGATGTCTATATGAATACATATAAAGATGAGTTAATGTTTAATAAATCATTCTAGAATTTTGGTTAATGATTGAGTCAGTATTTTCTTATGAATACATCCTTATGTGGATAATAAATGTGGATGTGGATCTAACATATATGTACCTAGGGTTTAAAAACACTTACAATATGTTTTGGGCTTGACTCGGTGTAATATTGTAGACGAAAATTTGCATTGATAAACACCATGTTTCAAGATAATATGGGAAATGCTATAGGAAATCAAAAAAAATTATGAAACATAATAAAGTATATAAATATAGTTTCTATATGAGTAAACTAGAATAAACATAGGTTGCCATAGATTTAGTAAGGTTAATTGATTTAGATATCCTAGATGTAAATAATTTCATGAATGTATTGTATTCTCCTATGATTAGTAATGTTACCACTATATATTCTATTTTGTTCACTTTTTAGAATTATAAGGAACTTAGTTGACATTAAATGTTTCAAATATGGAAATTATATGAATTATGATAATTTATTTTTCAAGTGGAAATCTCACAACATGAATAAAGAAGGTGATATGAGTGTTGGTTATACATTTGAAGATTATGAGACCACAAATGACCTGTGAATGGTATGCAATACACCTCCAATATTTTTCACATTAATCATAAGAAGCAATAATATAATTAGGATGAAGAAAATTAATACATGATTCATATTTCATACTTCATGAAATAGATAATGAGGAATATTTTGGTAAATCTTGAGAAGTTTTTTAATATTATCATTTGATTGAGGAGGAATTTATGTTTATAAATTCAATGATTATGTTAAATGAATCATGAAATATATATTCATTTTTAGTATATGATTTCATTATGGACTAAGAAGGAAATTTTGTATAGTAATGATGAATATGGAAACTGATTTCATGGGATGTTGATATTTTGATTTAAGGGAAGGTAACCCTTAATAATGTTTAGCTTTGGGATATTGTTGTTAGGATATAGATATGATGGATATGAATATCTAAACTGGATGGTACGGATTTTGGGGAACTAATTATTGAAAAATTGTTCTATTTCAGCAAGGATAAATTTACAACATACTGGATTTAAATAATTTATCTACTATTTAGTTTAATAAAGAATAATTCTTGTTTTCAAAAATTATTTAGAGAAATAACAATCTCTCAAGGGAATATACATTGAGTTTATTCACATATTGATAATGTGAAAACCATGTGGTAAATTGTATTATATGGGGATCAATGTTTATCTAATTTGATGACCATATTTTTAAAGCCTTGAATTTCCATCATTTTGAGGTGTTATGAGGTTATCAATTTATAGAAATTTTATATTAAACATTAGATTAAGTCAGTAAGAACAATGTGTTATCTTTCATATAAGGATTTATACATATTGGATAGACTATTCAAATTGACTTGTGTTGGTGGAAACAAAAGAAAAAGGTGATGTCATATTAGGGAACTCATGATATATAAGTACATCAAGAAGGAAAAATTATCTTTTTTTAGAAGGAGGTAAAATAGAACAACAAACAATAAAGGTTGAAGTTGTTTAGAAAACATACAAGTATATAATTTAATGTAAAATAATTATATTTTCTTGAAACCAAAAATGTTTTCATATATATACATTTTCAATGAATCAGAAGGTCCCATAGGTCATTACAGATTTTTGGGGTTATACTAGTTAACTTTCACTTAACCTTGTTCTCTATCACAGTCCATCAAAACATGATGGTATTATTTTTCATAAATATCCAATTTTTCACATTCCACCGTTGTTCTCCCATATGGAAAAATATTTATTTGTTACATTGGGTAACCATTATGGTTCCAAATTTACCATTTGAGGGGAATTTTTAGTATCCATTTTATAATGTGGGGTTCTATAAATGAAACATTCATGTTTAAAACCCTGGATTATAAATATAAATTTTATGTGGGAAATTATTTTTTAGGGGGGTATAATGTGACACCCTAAGATATTGTGAAATATATTTTTTTTTCAAAATATTTTATCATTTCGATATTTTTCATTTCATATGACACTATAAATTGTTATATATATATATATATATTGAAATACAATCCAATACATTCATTCCAAACAAAATAAAATTCATGTATGCTACATGGAATACCATCTCGGCATATGATACACACAAAATGAACTTGTTATACATTATATGCAACACAGAGTTGGCGTACGATACATGCAATACCGAGTTGGCATATGATACAGAAAACATAATGTTTCTAAGAAACATCATTTTATTGTTTAAATAAGATAATAATATCCTATATATTAAATAATTTTATATTTTTAATAATAACTACCTTTCATATATTTTTATATTTTATTTATATAAATAAAACACATTGATAATTAATGATGATTTTTTTAGTAAAGGCATTTTATGTTAAAATTATTGTTTTATTGAATGAAACGTTTTTTAAAAATAAAATTAATTTTAAAAATATTTAGGAATTTAATGTGATAAAATAAAAATCAATTTTAAATTCATAATGATGAAATTAATATAGGGTGATTTTTTCATATTTTTTGAGAAACATCATTTTTGATGAATAATAAAAAATAGATTTTTTTACATAAAAACAATATTTTTTCCATTTAATTATTAATGATATAAGATATAAAAAATATGATTTATAGTAACATAAGATACATATTACATCAATAAATATAATTTAGTTATTTAAAAACTATTTCACTTTGAAAATAAATATATAATATTAATAAACTTTTGGTGGTTTTCTATCATTCAAACCCAACTATATCGTCATGTCGGTGGGATTAGCACAAGTATTAAATATTCTTATTATGTTATTTGAATCTAAAAAATCTGAAATAAACTATTATATTCAGTTTATTATTTTGATTTTAATAAGAACATGTAATTTTTTTACCAAAATTGTTAGTAAAAGTGACTAAAATCAATTACAAGAGTTAAGTCCACATTACGATTAATTAGGGACATTACATTAAAATTCAGTGGTGAAATGACCTAGAAACTTGTAAAAACCCATTTTATGTCCATAGATAGGCCATATAACCAAAATTATCAATATTGGGTTGTTTTGAATTCTATTAGGTATGAGCATGTTTACACCCAACTTATTTAAAAAAATTACAAATGAGTCCTTTTCATTAACAATATTGGGCCACAACCTCTACCCATTCATTAAAAATCACTAAATATTTATGTTTTACCATTATCTACCAATGTATCCTCCGAAAAATCCTCCATTTTGGGAATAATGCTTCTCAATCAAGCCTTTTGGAACAAACCAAACAGAGTCACCTGATTTCAAGAGAATTTCTTTTCTTAAGCTACATTCTGTTATTTCCCTTCTGCACTTGTTCTACTCAATTTATTAAATTTAGGTGAAAAAACTAATAACACCCCTATTAAAGAATTTTTTTTGAGAAGGGTCTGACCTACACATACACACACATACAAATAATGGATGTTCAACATATTGTTCCTATGTTTGGGGAACTACTACCCCCTGAAACGATGATTGTTCATTTCTCTTTTACATCCAATTATGGCGGCGATTATAGTGGAAAATATGTTTTAATTTGTCATATATTAAATTTAATATGTATTTAATATTCTTTATTGATGTTACTAAAAAAATCTATTTACTTTTTGTTTGTGGTTAATTTGATAATCTTGTTTGATGAAGTGTAAACTATTGTGCCCTCCAAATGATGTGATTCATTCACACACCACATCGAACTAATTTGAATGGTTTAAATGAAATCTATGATATTTATGATATATTAATTCTAAATGGATATATATATATATATATAATTTACATAGATTATTTCAATAAAACAATAATGACGGAAACTATATTCATGCATACATATGGATTACTATCTCCATGGACTGTGTATTCCATTTCATTATACTATATTAAATAGATTATTATAATAAAAATAAAATACACATGCCTAATATTTATATCATTCTATAATTTTTGGAATCATGATATAATTATAGTAGTCAAAGATATAACAAATTAAGACACATTTGATGAACAAAGTGAACTTTTCCTAAAGTGAAATACTAACATAGGATCATTAAAAAGAGGGTAGTGTAAGGTAATAATAAAACCATATATGTTACTATGTATAATAATGGGATTATATCAAATAATTATAATAAAAAATTATTTATTATACAGGAATATGGCATGAGTACTATGAGAGTTAATACACATTGTAAGGGGACTCCATCTAAATTTAAATTTCTATGAGGCACATGTTATGTTCTCTAATATTTCCTTTTAAGTGCTGTATGTAATGACAATTATTTTATTCTAAAAATATTATACTGAAATTTAGATTTTTATTCATTTCCATTTTATGATTCTTATTTCATGGATTTTATCATTCAGAAGTTACAAAATTGGTAAAACGTTTTACCTCAATTTTCCTCCATTGAGACCCATGTTTTTTTATTCACCTAAACTCTATTTTGAGGTTCATGTATTTCTATATTACATGAAATATACTGATTATAAATATATTTTAATTAGTATATGAATCGTTAAATTCACTTTCCATACATGGATAGTATGAACCCATGCTACCATGTTATAAGAGTTGGTTAAGACAATCTCATTTCTTTTCAAGATTGATTATGTTTATGCTTACGTTTATTTAATATTATGATAAATATATAAATTATATTCATCAATTATTTTATATTCTGGTATTTCATTATATACTCATGTATCAGTACCATATTCCCCTCTTTTTACATATGATTTTCAAGAATGTTCTTTTACGAATGTTCGGCTTTACCCTTTCTACGATTAGAAATATTTGTTTTCAAAAAAAAATTTCCAAAAATATTATATAAATAACATATAATATTATAAATAAAATTTCACCATTTTTTAATTTACTAATCTCTTCAAGGGATTCATCTAGTTACATTCAAAACAAGGCATTCGTTCTATCCTTTTTAGTGTACAAAAGGAATGTTCTTTTTTTGACTATGTATGATATGTATATTTTACCCATTTCCATTACAATGAAGATTCCTTTTCATTTTTAAAATAATACTCATTAATAATTTATTTTAAAAAATTAATTTTCAAGGAAATTGGTATTCAAAATGTTTTGATGAAATTTTTCTATGTTTTCAATGAATTTTCATTGATAATTATTTGAAAACTGTTTTATGAATTATCTAGCAATTTTCTATGATGAACTGTTATTTACCTCATGAATGTTTTTGAATGATATTTCAAAATTATTTTTTTCTATGTTTACATCCATGGATGTTTATCCTGACTTTTTTTAAATTAATTTAAGGTTCAATTGATATTCCTACTATAAATGGGCCGATCTTAATGTCATAGTCTTTATAAAACCTGATTCCCTATCATAGGATATGGGTTAATGAAATATCTTTCTCTTTCACATGATATGAATCGATTAAATGGTTATAAAACCTATCTATTTTCTATAGGTTTTGATGAGGTGAAATTATAAGGATACTCATTTCATTTCATGGGTTATTATTTAATGTTTAAAAAACTTATGTATTTTTATGGGTAATGAAATGGGGATTGTTTTACTGTTAGGTGGAAGATTTAATAATGATTTTATTATGATATGGGTGTGACCTATATATCACTCCAATTAACTGGATAATGATATGTTTTATATCTTCTCAATGTGTACTCAGGTTGTAGCTCAATCATGTAAATTAAGAGGGTACAGTATTTTTAGCTGAAACCCAAAAAAATAGGGTGTACTAATTATAGGTGAAGCCGAAATGAAAGAGGGCACACTGTTTGAAGGAAAATAAATAAAAAGAAGTTACCAAGGTTGTATCCGAATCATAAAATAAATAGGATACATAGGGTTTATCCCATGCATGAAAACAAGAAGTTACATGTGTAATTGCCCATGCCTAAAATAATGTGGATACATAGGTTGGAGAGAATTCCTGGTAACAAGAAGGTACATGGGTTCTAGACCATGCCTAAAATAATATGGGTACATGGTTTTCAAAACCAATCCCAATGGATGTACATGGGTCGAATCCCAAGCCTAATATGTTATAGATGTCATGGAAGGTATCCATAACATAAAAGATTATATAATTATATGTATACCACATATCTTGTGTCTTATTCCGTAGGTATGATATCAAGGTTCATGAAATTTATTTACATAAGATTGATGCCTAATGAAAGGACATTATTTATCCAATAAATCTTGTTTATGAACTTTTATATACTGGGTATGATCTCTTAATGTTACTATATTGATATCATACAACCATGTTCATGTTTATGCTTACATGTCACCCTTGTTTACCCTTTATGAGCATCTGATCTCACCACTTTCTTATGTTTCATTCCCCCAGGTTATGATGAAATGATTAATAAATATATACTAATGTTGGAGATCTTTATGGGAGATGATGAAGATCATTCATTATGATAGAATATTTTTATTCCATGTATCCAAAGACATTAATCAATTACATTCCTCCAATATATAGTATTGTAATGTCCTGATTATTCATATAAAATGATTTAATATCACTGAATGTCAATCATGGTCATTATAACGAGTTTGATCAGTTACCTTTCATGTGTCATTTTTTATTAATTTATCCATGGTACACAATGTTTTTCATTTTTAAAGGATAAGAAAATTTTTTATGGATTCATCTCATTTTCTAATCCTTGAAATTATTTAATTTGAAAAGGATCATTTTAATAAGGAATAACCAATATATATTATTAACCATAGGGGGAAAGGGTTCTATAATATGATGATTAACAAGATTATGTTTTTTTAAAATCCTGTGGACAAAGAGGCAATTTTGGAATCTGAAAATATGATGAGGTAGAAAGAACCCCAACTATTAATTATGTAAATAAAATTACGAGGATGGAATAAATGAATCTGTGGATTAATTTTTAATCCTTTAAATAGTAAATTATTTTCATGATTAATTTTTTTAATTCAACATTTATAATCATTAATGAAATATTATCTAAAATTTTAAATCAAAAAAGAAAATTTTTAAATTAAAAATATTTAATTATGTAGTATAAATTTAATATTTTAATATCCACATTAATTTTTTATAAAATAAAGTCAAAATTTATATTATCATATATATAGTTTCTTATGGTATTTTTTTCTGGAAATATAAATATTTCAGTCAATATTGAAGAATAATGTTTTTTGTATTAATGTATTTTTGTTATAGAAAATTATAAAATATAAAAGTACCAATAATATTTAAATATAATTACACAAATGAAAAGTATTTTTATTTATATTTATTGTAATTTATTTATTTTAATAAAATTTATATTGTAATTTAGTGTACGTTTATTTTTGTGTTCCATAAATATTTTTTCTTTTAATCAATTTTTATAGTCAGTAGTGTCTCTCTATTTTAATTTCTTAACAAACATAATGATGAATTATTTAATTGAAAGTGAAATAAAATATAAATTTAATGCCTAATTTGAAATCACTTAATTATGTTTTCTTGTCATTGATTTAATATAATTTACATTTTTCTTGCAAAATTCAATTCCTGATATCGATGTTTCTTATCGTGACTATAGTTGTAATTTTAAATTATTTATGTTAACTTATGTGAATTGAATCTAGAAAAATTGTTTCCATATTTTTAATCTAAATTATTTTTATTATATGATAATTTCAACAGTTGTTTTCATTATCATTGATTAAGGAAATAAAAAATAAATAGCACTATTAAAGTAATATTTAATTTACTCCTTGAAAAACAAAGAAGATAATGGTTAAGGTGACCTATTAACATTTTTAAAGCATATTTTACTGAAATTATTTATAATTATCAGTTATAAGTATAGATAAAGTTACATAATGGATTCTTTTTAAATTTGACAGTCATGGTTATACCTTTTTATACAAAAACAATTACAGGTGTCTACTTCACCTCACATATAAAAAGCCACCCCCTATACTACCCACTTCATAGATTTAATGATATTTTTATTGGCCATGAAATTTGTAAATATATTTTTTTCCATACCTCCCCATGACATATATCTATAATTTTGATTATAAATGTACTATAATAAGGTTTTTGGTGCTTATCTAAGGAGGTTATCCAATGAATATTTACAATACTTAAGCGAGCATCTTTAATTTCATTATTCATCCACACCATTAAAATATTACAAAACTATGATTATATAATAATGCCATTATAGAAAATATTCCTATAAGTTATTATATCAATTTAATAACATAAATACATCTCATATTACCTCAAATGGAATATTAAATCATTATTCATATGTGTGGAAGACTACTTCATCGCGATCCAATGAATTTTATTTTCTATCATTTCCTCTCACAGCTTGTTATATTGATTGATTTAAAATATATAAGTGATATTTTTAACTTGTATACACATATATAAATATTACATCACATATTTCATTTTTTTTACTTTCCATTCCATTGGGTATACGATAAGGTCACTCGTTTGTGTTGGAGAATATCACCTCGCGATATGTTGTGAAAATATTTTTATAAACGCTTTCTACGGAAGGTAAACAAGATACTATTAATGATTTTATTTATAATAGTTATGATTATTATTAAATATTTTTCATTATGAAATTAAATTAAATAATTTTATCTTTTACATTTTCACTCACTATAAAATTTAAATGTTTTTCATTCATACGTGTGGACTAACACCTCCATGAAGCAATGCGACTATTTCTCATCACTAAATAAAATATATAACATATATAACAATATTTAAAGAATATATATGGTATTCATCATGTAATAATAATTTCCCAAAGATAAAATATTACATTTTTTCATTCAATAATGATTGTTGAATAATGGAAACATTACTCATGCGTATGTTTGGAATGCCAACTTTGTGATTGTAATGTAGTTCATTTTTTCATAATCGTAATTCTTGATTAGTTTTTAATGTTAAAATAATATATAATGATGATAGTTATTTAAATATTATTATTCTATATACAATTAAAAATAACCTCTCTGACCATAGTCAACATATCTTAGTCATCCAAGAAACATAATTATAATATCATTAAAAATTTAGATATAAACCTAATTGATTCCTTAATTACATATAACATATTAATGACTAAAATGTAGGAAATAATAAACATGATAATATAATTATGAAATTAAATAATATATATATTATTTTTATTAATTATGATAAAGAACATATGTGATGAGTCAAACTCATGGTAAATGACTACATCTCAATTTCCTTCAATGAGGAATATTTTAATGTTATAAACATATATTATTTTCCAAGATGTTTATATATCACCGTAGACATGTCATTTAATGATTTTGTCAATTTTATCTATATTTAATTTTTATTTTAATGTTACTATTTCATGGGGACTATATATAAAATGTATTCAAAGATGTATGATAATACTATTTATAAAAATTACATTTTAAAAGATTATATAAAACTATATTATCTGTCTTTATCCATCTATTCAGGTTTTCAAAATATTGAAATATATGAATCCTGTGAAATATTTGGGGGATTTCACTACAAACAGATATTATTGAAGATCTCATTTCCAAGCCTACAGATGATTCAGTACCATTAATGATTCCCTGTAATGCTTCAATTATAAATTGGAATAAAAGAATGATAACGAAGAAAATATCCACTAACTTGAAAAAAAAATATTTTTTGATGTTGAATATGAATATATGTGGCCCAATGAACCCATATATTATAATGAATCTAAAATAATATGATATTGAAGCTAAATCATCCACTAAGATTTGAGGAATGGATTCACTGAAATGCTTCAAATAAATGAGGTTTTTTGGTAAGGCATAACCACAAGATTAAATTCACTTACTATAAAAATTAAAATACTGAATTATGGGTTAAGGTTTATCATTATTTTCTTTAATAAAGGATATTATATAAATTTCTAAATATGAAGATTACAATGATGCCAAATACATCTAAATTTGAACACAATTTTTAGTTTTAACAGATATGGAAAACATTGAGTAAAGAAAATATGTGATTAAATTTTAAGAATAATGGATATATTGTTTATGATGTAGAATATAATAAAATGATTTTTTTAATCAAAGAACATTCATGTTTCAAAAATCTAAACATAGGTCCATGATAGATTGATTCAGATCCAAATTTCCAAATATTATCATTGAATCTTCAATGGTAATTTTTTATAAAATATGTCACCAAAATCCACTCCTAAATGTGGTTGACCATATAATATTCTATTTTCTATGTAAAAAATTAAATAATATTGAGTTTAATTATTTAAGAATAAAAATGATTCATCATTGAACTGATTTTTTGGGAAACCAAAGAAGGATGCTTTATACGAGTGAGATTTTTTTGAAGAATTATACTTACAAGATTAAATTTTGATACCATTGTTTTAAGAGAATAATTTATTTTCATGGATGTTTTTTATTTTTATAGGATCTAAAAAAGATGAATTTGGAGCATCATAATTAACCATTGTTACATCTGTGAGTTCAAATATTTGTGTGTGATATGTTCTTGTTTATTTTATGAATTAATTTTCAATTAGATTTATGGAGTGATCATGTAGGTGGGGGTTCAATGCTTCAGAAGACTAAATATAATTTCTTGGATTAATTAATGAATGATCCATGAATTTCTACTGAATATGTTAGAAACCTCATGATAAGGGAATGTCTAGTCTATCCAGGGAATGTGTATCACATGATATTCTTAAAAAATATGAAATGCATGACCTGATCAACATTTCTGAAATAATGATAACACAGTAATTTAGTTGAAAAAGTTTAAAAATATATGGTTATGTTTGGAATTTTAATTTACATTACGTTTTGACTGGAAAAAAATATTTGGGGAATATAAACAAAATCTAGAAAGGAAATTTTTCATTGAATAAAAAATTGAGGCATTGGGGGAATGATTATGGAAGATTTGTTAGAGAGCACATGGTAGATATTTAGTCTTATACATTTATAAAGATATTTTTTAGTATTTCCATAAACACCACGATGATGTGTGTATATATTTTTAGTTGGTAAATCTTCTGAAAACACATAGTTTTTTCTCATTGATTTTCATTCATTAAATATCAAATAGTAACTATATCCAATATATGGAATATTTGACTATAAATAAGATTTTTAAATTTTATATATTATTAATTTCATTTATTTTTATTCAATTAAATATAAGAAAAATTTACCTTTGATATATGTGTTAAAATTATAGTATGTGTATTTTCCAATCAATTAGAGTATGAGTTTAAATATGAATCTTACTATTTACTTTTCTCAATCATTGATTGAGGATTGTGAGTGTAGGTATTTTTTATGTATCTTCTTTCTCAATGATCCTTGAGTTTATTTACTAACTATTTTTAATAATAAATCATATAATGAAATGTTATTAGATTATTTCATTATTATTAACATAATTATATGAATGTATTATGACAGCATATCATGATTCATGATATCTATTAATGTTAAAAAATTAATGATAATGGTTGGATGATCCACATGGATTACTAAAGTAATCCACTACATCTTTTTGAATTAGCTACTTTTTCACTATTTTTTCACACATTATTTATCATTTTATATGTTTTTTATCATTGTTATAATTAAATATTCCATTAATGTATTTAAATTATATATCCTTATAAAATATCTGAATGAGGAATTCATAAAATGAAACTTCATCAAAAATTACAATGGGGGATTCATTATTCTAGTATGGAGGATATAAAAAAGATATTTAACAGTTAAAAATAACCATTTATTCCTTAACCATCAATTTCTCAATTTCCATGGAGGCATAAATGGACTTGAAAAAGTAATTAATTTTACTCTATGTCAGATAAAAATGAATAATATTTTCAAAAATTAAGAATTACATTTTGAGAAATATTATGGAAAAAAATAATAAGTATTTTTATATTCTAATATAGAGGAATAAAAAACATGAATATTTGCTAAAAATAACATTCAAAAAACTTTAACAGAGTGTAAAAAATTAAAAACATTATGAGAAAGTGTAGTTTAAATTGACCATTTTTAATTACTTTGAAAAAAAATTGAATTGTTTGGGCAGACCAAATATTGTCCCAGGTTTTGATATGTGATTGATAATGATTGGTCAATTTAAATAGTTTCATTGTTTACAAGATGAGGATTAAATGAATCAATTATTATAATTTCACACAATGTGTATCCCCATGAAACCATAATTTGTGTGTAAAAATTAGAGTAAAATGATTTTATTCAACTTTTCACATCATGTGGTGGTTAAAGAGATATTTTACAACTCCCAATACAACTCTATATGTATTGGAAAAAGTTAAAGGAAATAGTCATTGGGATATTTTCCCCAGACACCCAGACTACCTCACTAAAAAATTGATATATGTTTTATTAAGATGTTATAATATGAAACTCTACATGATTATTAGGATTGATTTAATTAGTTATTTTCTGGTTACACTCACCACTTAATTTTCATTAATATCCATATAAAATTTGATAATGTGGGATTAGTAATAATGGAAAAGAGTGTGATTGTAACATCCCAGGTAAATAATGAATAAAACATTTTCGTATTTATTAATATTTACGAATTGAATATAAATTTTACTTTAAAGGGTTTACTATGTTTGATATCTTACCTGATACGCAACGATGAGTTCCTTTGAAAACTTACGTTGCACACTAGTAATATAATAATATTATTTTAAATGGTAATTAACATGTTGCCAATGTATAGGCGGAAATGGATAGAAATAACTAAAATATTATTATAAATTTTTTTAAATGTTTTTACATTTATCCAATAAAAGATAAAGGCTTAAAATACGGAAAGAATTCAATTTTAGGCATTTATACCCTAATTTTCACTAAGGGTTCACTTATCACCTTTTGACGGCGAACCGTAATTAAATATAGTTTTGATCAATCTTATAAATTCTATTGTACCAAAGATAACTCTTCTTTAGAATCAGGACATCAAAATTTACTTTGTGTAAATTTTTGGTATCTTTCCGATAAAGTTCATTTTTCAATGAATAGTGTAAAATGTTGTATTTTAATTCAAAGCCTCTTTTTAATCTAATTTATTTATATTATTAGATTATCATTTGAATTGGTTATAAAGCAAAATTAGAAAATATTTTTACCATTAAATCCAATAGTGGTCGTTGGAATTAATTTCACTTTGAAATCGGACTTAAACTAGTGTCAATCTTTTGATACTTATTGTTTCATAAAAACACGCTATCTGTCATGACAGCAAGAATTAATTATTAAATTAATTAATGTGACTTATATGTTTTGAATTTTTAAAAATATACTTCATTTTTGAATTTGGAATATCAAATATAGCTTAGGGTGAATTTTTGGTATTTTTCTGAAAAACCTCAATTTTTGATGAATAGTAAAACCACTAAGTGGTACATAAAAAACTGATTTTTTGTTTAAATGAAAATATACCACCTCTCTATTTTTAATTTCAAAAATCCAACATACATGGTTGTCATTAATAATTAATATGTGGTTCAATGGGATTAAAATAAATTTTTTGATTAATTGTAACTTTTAAGTTCTTAATCGCGATTAGAGGTAATTAGGGCAGTTTAAGGTAAAAATAATGTTTTAATAATATTAAATGAACTTGAAACATGTCCTAACCTAATTTGATGTGTCATGGACGACCAATAAAATCCATGGGTCAACTTGGGGACCCCATGGAGCCACTTTAGTTGGAAAATGACATTAATACCTTTTTATTTAATGTTAAAATAAAAATGTCACAAACATGAGTTGTTTTAATAATATAATTTTTACACGGGGTTATACAAATCATATTTTCGAATATAAATATTCATTAGAAAGCTAAAAAGTTTTTCTAAATCATGATATTTGTTTTATAATTTGTATACATTAAATAAATTAAATTATTTATGACATCATGAGGATGCAACGATGACCACATTATTTAACGATTTAAATAAAATGGAAAGATAATGTAAAATATAAGACCTAAACATTTTCAAAACCTATTGGATGGATGTATTTCGAACCCATATCACATTATCCTCGAACCACATCAATTTGGGACCATTAAAATCAGAAAATCATTCTAAAATAAAGTAACATTTCCTTACATACCAAGAGTGCCCCTCCTCTCCTCTTATAAAAGGCCCCCACATCTACCTCTTTACCCACACTCCCAAAGCCTTTGGCTCGGCCAAACCCTGCCCATTGTGTCTCTCCACTTCCCTCTCTTACTCCTTGAGTCCTCACTTTGGGCAGAAGTATTCCCAAGGAATCCATTGAGCTCAAACCAAAGGGAGTTACCCGATTTTAAGGTAATGTCTTCACTTGAGTCCTTTTGATTTATTTTGCTTCTCCAACCCCCTAAACTCTTATTATTAATTTATTTTGTAACAACTCCTGTATCATAAATATACTATGATGTTGTTATAATAAGTATTAGAGCTACACTTACACACACCTCCATATAATGGTCAAAGAACATACTGTTTCCGTGGATGGTGAATTTCGGCCTCCCGAAACGATGATTGTTCAACATCCTTTTAACACCTTCAAAGGTGGACATTAAGATGACACTATATTTATATATGATATATAATATGTTTATGTTTTTCTTAAGCTTCTTTATTTTTTCATTTTGGGCATACCTTTATGGTTTCCATTATGGGTAAACACGATATCTTCATTTAAGGAAGTGCGGACTACCGCCCCCTCAAAGTGATTTGATTCGTTAATGCCATGTGTGGGAAGTATAAAGGATGGATTTAAAGTTATTATATATGATGTTATACTGTAATTATAATATAACTCTATATAATTATTATTTCATTCCATTAAAGTAAGAGATAGAAATGAAAGTAGCGTTTATGCGTACGTACGGCCTACCGTCTCCATGAACGGTGCATTTCATTTTTATCCCCAAATGTAATGTACTATTAAAAGTACATGTATATAATGTAGATATATTATGAATGATACATATAAATGATTAATATAATTATGGAATTAAAATATACATACCTCTCATTTAGTTTTAATTCCATTAATATGACAAAGAAATGAAAGTAGCGTTAATGCGTACGCACGGCTTACCGTCTCCATGAACTGTGCATTTCATTTCATACCACTAAATGATTATTTAATATTATAAATACATTTATATTCTGGATATATATGATATATATGATATCCAAATCAGGAATATCATTCTGGATATAATGAACCTTTGACCACATGAACAGCATGTAATTGTAAGAAGTCCACTTTCGACTTAAGAACCAAATATCGACAAAACAAACATTATTAACTTAAATGATTACATAATGTTTATAACATGATAATAAGTGATATAAAAGTAATAATGAACTTGAAAAATGTTCTTAATCAAGTATAAATTAACTCAAGTTTATTATTCAGGACGTTAAAAAACGATCAAGTCAAGTTGGACCCGAGGTAAGGGACTTCGTCTCAATCTCCTTTCATTGAGGCATATTTCGTTTTATACACAACTTTCTTTTATACGGTGTATAAACCCCTTTGACTTTTACTTTTATATAAAAGGAAACTTTTTCTATGAAGCATTTTACAAAACGACAAAAAGGAATGTGTCTATTAACGTACGCGGTGACAACGACTTTTTCCGCCGCCGTGAGTATTATTTGGTCTTTGGCTTCCTCAAAAAGCCGTAATGTTTTCAAAATGAAATAAATACCATATACTCTTTTATGTATTTTGGTATTGAAAATGGTTTTTTAATGTATTTTTTATGTCAATATATTTGAGTGATATATTGTGATCAAAGTGTGGAAATATTTTCCTTCCATTATGTTTGTTTAATGTATTATGATTTTATAATGGTACTTGGACATTTGACGGCTGGTTACATGATAAACCATATGACGGGTGGTGCCGTGAATACCAGGACGGGTGGTTACATTATAACCTCCAATGCATTGGGTATGGAAGTCGGTCGTATGGCTATTCCATTAAGTATGTATGGAAGTTGGCCGAATGGTTATTCCATTAAGTGATATGTGTGGAGGTCGACCGTATGGTTATTCCACTTAAGTATGTTTATGTCCCAAGTTAACTTTATATGTTATATGATCTTTTTATGGGTTTTATGGTAATATTTTGGTTAAAAAAGGGTATGTAATGATCTTTTATTCAGTGAAGATTTTTTACTACTTAATAAAGGTGAAAAGTATTTCTTTGATAAATTATACATGGTTTACTTGTTGTTTTGATAACCTAACAGTTTTCATTGTTTGTGTATCCCTTACTGAGCTCTTTATGCTCACCCCAAGTTTTTTTGAAATGTTTTTCACAGGACCTAATGTGGAATAGGGTCAAGGATGAGATCATGGGAAAGTCATGCTATATAAAACTTTGAACTAGACATGTTTCTTTTTAAGAGTTTTTTTATTCTATGGAAAGTTAGTAGAAGTGTCTACTTTGTAATCTTTTTAGATGTAGTAGTTATGTTCTAATTCTCTAAAACTCTAAACCTGAATAGATCCTCAACGTGACTTATTCATTTAATTCAATATTAAGTAAGGTTTAGGGCCAGGGCCTTATAGTTGGTATCAGAGGTCGGTTTAGATAACTTTAGGAGTTCGAAATTTTTTAAATTATAAGTAAATTTATGGTATGACTGAAATGATATAGCATTTAAATATTACCATGTTTCTTAACCTAAGATATTTTTGTGTTAAGAATGGTTTTTCATAGAGGAAACCGAAAAACTTTTCTGGGAAGGCATACAGAGTGAAATGACCTTTCAAATCAGCATACTGAGATGGTCAGATTCAGAATTGAGCAGTTTACTGCAGTGATAGCTCAGTTGAATCAGGTGATAAATGGTGGTTGTGTTATTGATGATATTTTGGTGTTTTCTATAAGTAAAGAGGAGCATGGAAGACATTTAAGGGTTATTTTGAAAACCATAAAAGAAAAGAAATTGTATGGGAAATTCAGCAAGTGTGAGTTTTGGTTACAAAAAATTTCTTTCCTGGGTCACATTGTTTCAAATGATGGCTAACTGTTGATCCTGCTAAAAAAAAGTTGTTGAAGAATGGCCAATACCCACAAATGTAACCAAGATCCGTAGTTTCCTTGGTTTGGCAGGCTATTACCGAAGGTTTTTTAGAAATTTTTCATGGTTATCTATTCCAATGACTAAGCTAACTCAGAAGGGTGTTAAGTTTATCTGGACAAAAGAATGTGATTATTGTTTTCAGGAGTTGAAAAGAAGATTGGTGAATGCTCCAGTTTTGGCACTTCCTTCAAGGAATGGTGAGTTTGTTATCTATAGTGATGCTTCATTGAATGGACTTGGATGTGTCCTTATGCAGAATGATCAGGTAATTGCTTATGCTTCACGTCAGTTGAAAACTCATGAGATAAAATACCCTACACATGATTTGAATTAGCTGCTGTTGTTTTTGATTTAAAAATTTGGAGGCATCATTTGTATGGAGTAAAGTGTGAAATATATACTGATCACAAAAGTTTAAAGTATATATTCACTCAGAAATAATTGAACATGAGACAGAGGAGATGGCATGAATTAATCTAGTATTATGATTGTACAATTCATTACCATCCGGGAAAAGCAAATAAAGTGGTTGATGCTTTGAGTCGAAAAAGTAATGCTTCAATAACAATGCTACGTTTGGAACTAGATCCATTGGTTTTTGATTTGATGAACTTTGGCATGGAAGTTGTTTGTGTAGGAAGTCCTTCTGTTTTGTTTCAGGTATCAGGGACATCTTCCCTATCAGACAGAATCTAGCAAGCACAGAAGCAAGACAGTGAGTTGTAGAAAAAGGTAGAGCTGGTTCAGAAGGGTAAGATGCCTAAATTCAACATTGATAATGATTGTGTTTTGAGGTTTGGGAAGAGATTATGTGTGCCTTGTGATTCATAGTTGAAAAATGAGTTGTTATGTGAGGCTCATAGTTCCCAGTTTTCAGTTCATCCTGGCAGTACTAAGATATACAGAGATCTGCGGGAGTATTACTGGTGGGATGGAATGAAAAGGGATATTGCTGATTTTACTGTGAAGTGTTTGACTTTTCAGCAGGTTAAAGCAGAGTGGAAGTTACCAAAAGGGATGCTTCATCCTTTACCAGTGCCAGAGTGGAAATGGGAAAACATATCCATGGATTTTGTCGTGGGATTACCGAAGACATCTAGAGGTAATAATGCAATCTGGGTTATTGTTGATCTCTTGACTAAATCTGCTCATTTCTTTTCTATACGAGATACTTTTCCCTAGATCAACTTTCTCGTTTTTATCTTAAAGAGATAGTCTAGTTACATGGAGTCCCTCTCTCCATTGTGTCCGATTGTTATCCCAGGTTTACTTCTAACTTTTGGAAATTCCTTCAAATGTCGTTGGGTACAGAATTAAATTTTAGTACAGCTTTTCATCCGCAATCAGATGGGTAGTCAGAATGAACAATTCAGACCTTGGAGGATATGCTACGAGCTTGTTCGATGGATTATCACAGAAGTAGGGACCAACATCTTTCTTTGGTTGAGTTTTCTTATAATAACAGTTTTCATTCCAGTATACAGATGGCACCATTTGAGGCATTATATGGGAAGCAGTGTCAAACTCCATCATTTTGGGATGAAGTGGGTGAAAGGAAGCTGATGGGACCATAATTGGTAGAAGAGATGGCAAAAAAGTTTATTGATTCAGAAACACATGAGAACAGCTCAAAGCAGACAGAAGAGTTATGCGGATAACTGGAGGAAGGATCTATCTTTCGAGGTAGGTGATCATGTTTTTCTCAAGGTTTCTCCATGGAATGTGTGATGCGATTTGGTAAGAAAGGAAAGATGAGTCCATGTTTCATTGGACCATATGAAATTCTGGAGAAAGTTGGATCAGTTTCTTACCGAGTGTCTTTACCTCTGAGTTTATCTCAGGTACAGAATGTTTTTCATGTTTCGATGTTAAGGAAGTATATACCAGATTCATCTCATGTTTTGAGCCCAGAGGTAGTTTAGCTGGAAGAGAACCTATCTAATGAAGAACAACCAGTCCAGATTCTTGACTGAAGAGAGCAAGTGTTGTGAAATAAGGTAATCCACCAGGTGAAGGTTTTGTGGAAAAACCATATGGTTGAAGAGGCAACGTGGGAATCTGAAAATGCTATGAGGGATAAATACCCCCACTTATTTAGATAAGTGAATAAAATTGCGAGGACACAATTCCCAAAAGGGGGGAAAGATGTAATATCCCAGGTAAATAATGAATAAAACATTTTTGTATTTATTAATATTTATGAATTAAATATAAATTTTACTTTAAAGGGGTTTCTATGTTCGATATCGTACCTGATACGCAACGATGAGTTCCTTTGAAAACTTACGTTGCACACTAGTAATATAATAATATTATTTTAGATGGTAGTTAACATGTAGCCGTTGTATTGACGGGAATGGATATAAACCACTAAAATATAATTATATATGTTTTTAAATGTTTTTACATTTATCCAATAAAAGATAAAGGCTTAAAATACGGAAAGAATTCAATTTTAGGCATTTATACCCTAATTTTCACTAAGGGTTCACTTATCACCTTTTGACGGTGAACCGTCCTTAAATATATTTTTTATGAATCTTTTAAATTATATTGGACCAAATATAACTCTTCATTAGAATCGGGACATCAAAATTTACTTTGTGTAAGTTTTTGGTATCTTTCTGATAAAGTTCATTTTTTAATGAATAGTGTAAAATGTTGTATTTTAATTCAAAACCTCTTTTTAATCTAATTTATTTATATGATTATATTATCATTTGAATTGGTTTTAAAGTGAAATTAGAAAATATTTTTACCATTAAATCCAATAGTGGTCGTTGGAATTAATTTCACATTGAAATCAGACTTAAACTAGTGTCAATCTTTTGATACTTATTGTTTCATAAAACACGCTATTTGTCATGACAGCAGGAATTAATTATTAAATTAATTAATGTGACTTATATGTTTTGAATTTTGTAAAATAGACTTCATTTTTGAATTTGGAATATCAAATATTTGTTAGGGTGTATTTTTGGTATTTTTCTGAAAAACATCAATTTTTGATGAATAGTGAAACCACTAAGTGGTACTTAAAAAATTGATTTTTCGTTTAAATGAAAATTTACTACCTCTGTATTTTGAATTTAAAAAACCCGGCATACATGGTTTTCATTAAGAAGTAAAATGTGGTTCAATGGGATTAAAATATTTTTTGGTGAATAGTAACTTTTAAGTTCTTAATCACGATTAGAGGTAATTAGTATAGTTTAAGGTAAAAATAATGTTTTAATAATATGAAATGAACTTTACACATGTACTAACCTCATTTTATGTGTCATGGCCGACCAATAAAATCCATGGGTCAACTTGGGGACCCCATGGAGCCACTTTAGTTGGAAAATGACAGTAATACCTTTTTATTTAATGTTAAAATAAAAATGTCACAAACATGAGTTGTTTTACTAATACAATTTTTAAATGGGGTTATACAAATCATATTTTCGACTATAAATATTAATTAGAAAGATAAAAGGATTTAAAATATCATGATATTTTTTTTATAATTATTAGGCATTAGATAAATTAAATTATTTATGACATCATGATAATGCAGCTATGACCTCATTATTTAACTATTTAAATAAAATGGAAAGATAATGTAAAATCTAAGACCTACACATGTCCAAAACCTATTGGATGGGTGGAGTTCGAACCCTTATCACCTTATCCTCGATCCACATCAATTTGGGACCATTAAAATCCGAAACTCTTTCTAAAATAAAGTAACATTTCCTTACTTTCCAAGAGTGACCCTCCTCTCCTCTTATAAAAGGCCCCCAACTCTACCTCTTTACCCACACTCCCAAAGCCTTTGGCTTGGCCAACCCCTGCCCATTTTGACTCTCCACTTGCCTCTACTACTCTTTTAAGCCTCACTTTGGGTAGAAGTCTTCCCAAGGAAGCCTTTGAGCTCAAACCAAAGGGAGTTACCCGATTTTAAGCTAATGTCTTCACTTGAGTCCTTTTGTTTTATATTGCTTCTCCAACCACATAAATTATTTTTATTCATTTCTTTTGTAACAACTCCAGTATCATCAATATAATAGGATGTTGTTATAAAAAGTATTAGAGCTACACTTACACACACCTACATCTACCGGTTAAAGAACATACTGTTTCCGTGGATGACGAATTTCGACCTCCCGAAACGATGATTGTTCAACATCCTTTTCACACCTTCAAAGGTGGCCATTAAGATGACACTATATTTATATTTGATATATAATATGTCTATTTTTTCCTTAAGATTCTTTATTTTTTCATTTTGGGCATACCTTTATGTTTTCCATTATGGGTAAACGCGATATCTTCATTTAAGGAAGTGCGGACTACCGCCCCCTCAAAGTGATTTGATTCATTAATGTCATATGTGGGATGAATAAAGGATGGATTTAATGTTATTATATATGATGTTTTATTGGAATTATAATATACCTCTATATAATTAATATTTCTTTCCATTAAAGTATGAGATAGGAATGAATGTAGCGTTTATGCGTACGTACGGCTTACCGTCTACATGAACGGTGCATTTCATTTCTTATCCCCAAATGTAATGTACTATTAAAAGTACATGTGTATAATTGATATATATGTTTAATGATACATCTAACTGATGAATATAATTCTGGACTTAAAATATACATACTTCTCATTTAGTTTTAATTCCATTAATATGACAAAGTAATGAAAGTAGTGTTCATGCGTACGTACGGCTTACTGTCTCCATGAACGGTGCATTTCATTTCTTACCTCTAAATGATTATGTAATATTATAAATACGTGTATATGCTAGATATATATGATATATATGAAATACAAATCATGAATATCATTCTGGATATAATGAACCTTTGACCACATGAACAACATGTAATTATAAGAAGTCCACTTTCGACTTAAGAACCAAATATCGACAAAACAAACATTTTTAACTTAAATGATTACATAATGTTTATAACATGATAATAAGTGATATAAAAGTAATAATGAACTTGAGAAAGGTTCTTAATCAAGTAGAAATTAACTCAATTTTATTATTCAGGACGTTAAAGAACGATCGAGTCAATTCGGACCCAAGGTAAGGGACTTCGTCTCAATCTCCTTTCATTGAGGCATATTTCGTTTTATACACAACTTTCTTTTATACGGTGTATAAACCCCTTTGAATTTTACTTTTATACAAAAGGAATCTTTTTCTATGAAGCATTTTACAAAATGAAAAAAAGGAATGTGCCTTTTAACGTACGCAGTGACAACGACTCTTTCTGCCACCGCGAGTATTATTTGGTCTTTGGCTTCCTCAACAAGCCGTAATGTTTTTAAAATGAAATAAATACCATATAATCTTATATGTATTTTGGTATTGAAAATGGATTTTATAATGGATTTGTTATGTCAATATATTTGAGTGATATATTGTGATCAAAGTGTGGAAATGTTTTCTTTCCATTATGTTTGTTTTATGTCTTATGATTTTATAATGGTACTTGGACATTTGACAGGTGGTTACTTGATAAACCATATGACGGGTGGTTCCGTGAATACCAGGACGAGTGGTTACATTATAACCTCCAATTCATTGGGTATGGAAGTCGGCCATATGGCTATTCCATTAAGTATGTATGGAAGTTGGCCGAATGGCTATTCCATTAAGTGATATGTGTGGAAGTCGACGGTATGGTTATTCCACTGAAGTATGTTTATGTCCCAAGTTACCTTTATATTTTATGTGATCTTTTTATGGGTTTTATGGTAATCTTCTAGTTAAAAAATGGTATGTAATGATCTTTTATTCAGTGAAGAGTTTTTACTACTTCATAAAGGTGAAAAGTATTACTTTGATAAAGTATGCATGGTTTACTTATTGTTTTGATAAACTAACATTTTTCATTCTTTATGTATCCCTTACTGAGCTCTTTATGCTCACCCCAAGTTTTTTTGAAATGTTTTTCATAGGACCTAATGTGGAATAGGGTCAAGGATGTGATCAAGGGAAAGTCATGCTATATAAAACTTTGAACTAGTCATGTTTATTTTTAAGAGATTTTTTATTCTATGGAAACATAGTAGAAGTGTCTACTTTGTAATCTTTTGAGATGTAGTAGTTATGTTCTAATTCTCTAAAACTCAAAACTGGAAAAGATCCTCAATGTGAATTATTCATTTAATCAATATTAAGTATGGTTTAAGGTCGGGGCCTTATAGTGATACACGCTGATTTTGGTGGAAGTATAGTTGAAAAGACTCTTATTAAGGATAGAATTCTCATTTCCAATATGGCTCAAAATTCAATAAAATTTTGTACTAAGGGATTGATATAGGTCCGTCCATCAATATAAGTATCTATTTATATTATGATGATATCCATGTAGAATTTCAATAGGCTGTTTTTAATATTATGATCATGGAGCAGTTATCAGGGTTTATCCAACCACAAATCCAATTTTAATTCTTTTTTCTTATTTAGATGCATTGTATATTTTTCTCAAGTTTTAATAATTTAAATTATCAATTTCACAATTTTAAAAACCACCTAATTATTCTCTTGTATTATTTTATAGAATATAGTTAAATAACTCCATAAATAGTGAATATCCAAAATAAGAAATTCAATCTAGGAATTTTTAATCGAACATGATTTTCAACCAATTAAAGACTTAAATATAATTAATTTTTTTAGATATAATAAAAAAATGAATAGGATTGTACATCCCAAAAATGATCATCTATATCCTATGTATGGTCATGATCAATTTAGAAACCAATATAGTGGGAATTTTACTAAATTTCATAATACAAAATTAAAATCAACAAAGTAATTTAATTTTTTTCTAATCATGAATAAATAAAAAAGATATAAGTAATTTATTGATTATTTATTAAAATATAATGTAACTGATGATATTGAAATGGAAACCAAATTTAGTTGATTAAATATAAAAATATTTAATTTTCCATCATAATACATTGTAAATGAGAGAGGAAAAGATAAATTCAGTACAACCTGTCTCAAAAAGTAGAATTAAAATTCAAATCCCAAGATGAATTAAATTATATATAACATGAAAAGAAAAATAAATTATCTTAAGTTGATATTAAATAACATGAATAAGTGAAAATACTCATATTAAACATTTTATTAACACTTATATATCTATACAATATATTTTTTTCCACATAACTATAAAACATGAAAATTGGAATAATAAGGAAGAAATAAAAGCATGAAATGTAAATGTATATCAAAAAATAAAGAATAAATTTAAATATTACATGAATATGTAGATACAACCACCCTTTATCCTTTGGGAGTTGTTGAAATGGGCATTGAAGAAACTAAAATTGAGTGGGAAGTAAACGAGACAATTATGAATTTATAGTTAAATATACATTTAATAGATTATATTTAATAGATCCCAAAATATTATAAATTTATCAATTATATTTTTATTCACAAAAGAAAGTACATGGGATGTGAAAATTTTAATTTGGGAACAAATATTCCTTCAAAAATCCAATCTTCACACCCTATTAAATTCAAGGATCAATGTACATTATAAATTTATTTTGTTAGTTCATGTCATCTATTTCAAGATTAAATATTTGATTTTGAATTAATTATAAAATTTGTAGAATATTTTATATTTTCATCTATGTTGTTAGGATAGCTAATGAAACCTATTATTGTCCACCCACTATCTAAAATGGGTCCAGCAAAGTCAGCTAGAGTCATTGTAGATGTGTTGGTATTGGTTAACGATCTTATATTCCCTACTAGTTTTTATGTGTAACAAATGGAGGCTGTACATTTATTTCTCATGAATCCTTTAATTTATAGATATAATTCCTGAAAATATATAATGAAATAATTTTTTACCATAAAATGGATTTTTCTTTATAGTTTATAGGTAAAATGGCCAAATTCCCATATCTATGAATCAATAAAACACCTTATGGAATACCATTATAAATATGAAGTTAAGATGATTGAATATTTTTTCAAAGATTAATTTTATGATTATATTCTTGATAATCAGCCTATATATTCATTGTGAAATCATCATTCATCAGATAATGATTTAGATGGAACTAGAAATACATAAGAATGTTTTTGTGATTAATCTAATAATAAAACAATTTTTTGAAAAATATTACTCTATTTCAGAATAATTATAACATGATAAGGATTTATTAATTTCAAAATTCATAATTAACAAGATTATTATTATTATATTTAGTTTTTTTAACATGTAATTCAACTTAAAATTCTGAATTTACAGGTCAAATTTAACAAAAAATGTATAAAATTATATTACATCCATCCCATTAAGAGAGAAATATGAAAAATATTATCTATGAATATTTCTTGTAAATTAAATATGTTAAATATAATTTTTTTAATTTCCTTGAAATGATGCATCACATTTTTCATAGTAAATCTAAAATTTGTTTTGAGGGTAACCCAATTGAAATAATTAAATATTAACAACGACCAAGTCCAGATCATTGTAATTGTTATATTCTTGTGGATGATTTACCTATAGAATATGATGTAAGGAAACCTAAATAATTTTTTTTCCAAAGGTTAAATACCAACTACAAATGGAATTAAACTTTTTGTACAAAATGTGAAAAATTCTTACGTTGTTAAAAAAATTCCCAATAAAAATTGTGATTGGGTTGTCTAATATGAAATAATGTTGAATTTTAGTGGTCCTTTGATATAATAGAAACTCTATAGGCTATTAATTTGATGATTTCCAAGGTATTATTCATTTTTTGTACATGAAAGTGAACAATTATGAGGGAAATTAATCACATTTTAGGAAATTCCTTATAATATTTAATCTTACACTTTTTGAATTTTTTAAAAAGGTTATCACTACATTTTTGGATACTCATAAAATTTACACCATTTCTAATAGATTATTTGTAATTACTATACATATATCCCACAAAATATTTTTTTTATGGATATAAATAATGAATTATGAAAATTAGTGCATACTATGCATCAAAATTAATAGATGGTTTGGGATTGACTATACGAGGCTAAACATAGAGACTAGAAAGGACCACATTCAATTGAATTGTATGGATCAAATCCTTGAAATGATAGTTTTTCAATAATTGTATTTCAATATAAATGGTTTATATATATACTATCATATTCATATATATCTATAAGAATAAGATTAAATTTTTTTTACATAGCTTTTTGGTAGATTGATTTCTTAGGAAATTCTATTTGAACAATATAATGCCCCTAAAAATTTCCAAATATGCAATATTATCATTTAATGAGTCTCTTAAAAAATGTATAAAGGTATTTGTGGATGATTTAATAGTTTATGGTACATATTTTGAGATATTTATCATAATTTCATGGATTTTATTAGGTTCTAAATTTAAAATATAGTTTATCTCAACTATGAAAAAATCCATTTTATAGATAAGAGTGTTCTTGTTCTTCAACGTAATGTATGTATCAATATAAATTGGGTGGAAAATTCTAAGGGTGATATTATATATTTATTAAATTTTACATTAAATTTTATGGATAAAAGATTATTTCATTTCCATATTAGAATTTATAGGACGATCATATAAAAAATCAGTAAAATTTTATTTCCTTTAACATGACTACTATAAGAAGATATTATAATTATCATTGACAGGTTGTGTGAGTAATACTTTAATAAACATAAAAAGATATTATATCTACCAATAATTTAGCCTCCTATTTTTTACATTCATTTTGAGATGATAAATAAATAATAAGAATATTATTTAGGGTATGTCATTGGGAAAATAATGTAGCATAAGGAATAGGTAAATGTTTATTCTTCTAGAAGTCAATATTATTCAGAATCAAATTTCACTATAATAAAAAACGAATTATTATCCCTTATTATTTAACTAATATGTTTAAAATCTATTTTTGTGTCCAAAGTGTTTGTTTTCACAATCCATTATGATATTAGATATGTCATAAAGAAGAAATATTCCAATACCGGGTTGGTTAAATGGATCATCTTTCGTCAATAATTTATCGTAGTGATCCAAGATATTTAGAAACAATAGAACACATTTTTTGATTATCTGAGTAGGGTTTCTATTTATTTTTTTCTCTGAAAAATTTATATATTGAACCCATTATTGTGTTTCTGTTTAGGAGTTGTTTAATTATATTTTATTGATAAGGGACCTTAGTTTTGAGCATAGTTAATTAATCATTTTATGAAATATTTTCCGAAAATTTATCAATGTAGCTTGTTTTGTAATTTATTTTTTTAGTTAAGGAATATTTTTTGGATCATAATTACGTGACTAAAATGTTATTTGATCTTAATATTTGGTTATTTATCCGAAATATTAAGATTTCTTCTATTATGAAATATTTGTATAGTTGGAGTTGTGTTCTTCACATTTGATGATAGATTACTTCTATGAAAGTGTTAGATTTAGGTGTGTTTTTACTACTATATTCTATTATTATCATGAGATGTATAGGTCATATAATTATTTTACATTCCAATTATAATTTTTTATGGACAGAAGATAACACGAAAAACAATTTTCTAATATATTTTATGTTTAGGGAGTTTATTCAATAGGCCCAATTATAAATTCATTTTGATAATCATACATCCTTCATTATGTATAATATGTTTCAAAGTTGATGGAAACAAGTTTTACTAAGACTAATAACGAAATAGTGGTTTCATAGTTAGTTAAGATTTATCAACTTTTTATATTTGTAAATCAGTGTCTAATTCAAACTAACCATGGTTATCATTACTATAATTGTGATTTGGAGGCTTCTAAAAAAATGGGTTAATAATACAGTTTCTATAACCCCATCATAATCTAATGATTAACATGGTTGGATTTTTATATAGAAAGATCAATTATATTTTCTATAAAAATAGTCATCCCATGAATGAAAGATTATAGTATATGGATTTACGATTATTTTTGGGTTTATAATAAATTACATATGACACCATTATGTATGTAACCATTGAATATAGTTTTTACTAAGTGATTATAGTTTTTATGTAGAGTTATAGTATAAATTGATTATATATATAAAACCACTTAGATTGAATCTACTCAAAGGTAAAAAGATAATACTCATTTTTCACATGACTTAGAAGAAATAAATAACAATTTATACGAAAATTCTAGGATTGACAAAGAGAAAACAAGCATTGTTCCTAAAAAATATTTCAAAATAAGCAATTTTTTATTTGAAATATAATATTAATGTTTGAATCTTGTATTAATCTCCTCCTAGTTAAATTTTATTCCAAAAGAGATTGTGATTTTATTATAACTAATATACGTCCTTTTGGTCATTTACATAGTAGAGATCCTTGGAATGACGATCCCTTCACAATAATGGGAAATATATTTAAGATGTTTTTGGAATGATTTTTTAGATATTTATGGGGATGCTCCATTTAATAAAATTTGTATATCAATAAATAATATTTTTTAATCATCTCATTAGTTGTTTAGAAATAATCATGTGTATGGTAATAAAATTTCGAGTGTATGTTTTTTTATTTATTATATATTGATTATTTTTAGATAATAAAGTCAGAATAATGTGATAATGTTATTCTAATTGGTCCCTATGATGAATTTATATGGGTTTATCTCCATATTTTTGTGTAAATATTTTTTGATATATATTGAATAAAAGTATAACGGATGAGTATAAATTATATCAATGATGATATCCATTAATATATGTTAGCTTTTTCAGAGTTGTTTTTTTTATGAATTTAATGTTTATCAGTATTCATATTCAGAATAATAAATTTTATAAACTAGAGGGACATAATAAAATTGATAAAGGGGATAAATTAATTGGATTTCATTGATAATAGATTATAAAAATCAGTTAATTTATTATTTTAAATTATAGTCCTTTTTTAATTTTAAATTAATAATTTCTCTATTCAGATTCCATTTGGTTAAAAAAAATTGGGGCCATTTTTTTCATATTAAAATATCATGGAAACATCCATTAAATATGTATATTTAATTAAATAATAGTTCCATTTAATATTAAATAATAGTTTTCTTTCTGAAAATATTTTTTCACACATCCTCGAAAAGTTAATATTAATTAAATATTAATTCTTACTTTTATTTGATAATAAATGTGATTTTCTGGCATATTATGAGTTAATAATTTTCTATAATATGTGGTAATAAAAATTTAATATTTATTGTGAACCCCTAAACCTGATTCTATTCAACTAAATTTCTAAATAATATTTTGTCCATAGATTTTAATTTAATTGTTTCCCCACAATAGTCGTAACATTGATTACAATGTTATGTTTTTAGATTATGGGGATAGTTCTTTCAATATGATAAGTTATTCCAAAATCTTGTTCATATAAAAAGACCCTAGTTTTTTAGAATTATTTTTTATGCATGATTAAATTAATCATGTTAGGATTTTGAAATTATCATTAATATTGAATTCTATTTTACAAAAGGAGGAGGTTAATTCTCTATTACCCATTGGATTTTGTTGGGTAGATATTTTTTTAATTAACTTTTTGGAAATTAGATGAATTTTATCAAATATTATATTAATGTAAAACAATAATTTTCCATTAAATAGTTTTATTTTGATTTAAATTCATAATATATTCTTTCAAATGAATTATGGAATCAAAATAATAATCCAATCTAAACTATGAATTTTATTATATAAACATTTTAGTTAGATTTTTATGATACTATAATAAAAATAAAGTGTAATTACCCAAATAACAGTGTAATTATTTTTGATTATAATTATATAGATATATTATCATTTACGTAGTGAGGATTTTTTTTAATATTAATTGAATTATAATCGATATAGGATTAATATATTTTTAATACTTCAATGTTAATAATCATTTTATATAAGAAATCAAATTATTTTCTAAAAACCATTAATTTTTCATGGGTATATACGTTCAATCCTTAATAAAAATCCATTTAGGAAATTTTTTTATAAACTATATTTTTTCACCATACTATATTTCAAAATTGAGAATCATTTTATTAAACTAAATTGTACTCATTACATACCTGATTATAAGGAACATATTTGTGTGAGGGGATTATATGTTTCTATGTTTTGATAATATTTTCCCACATCATTTCTATAGTATTATTATGTTTTAATTCATAATATTATATGTTATTGAACAATTGTATAATTTTTATGAAATTAATAAAACAATAAACATTATATTAAATTAATATTTTATTGTTTAATTATATTTTTTATCTCTTTAATGATTAATTAATAATTATTTTAACCATTATGTTTTTTAATTTATTATTAGGGATAAATTATTAGATATCTTTCTTTGATTTTATTTATTTATTTGTTTTTTATTTTTTCTTTAAAAATAATACTTTTATGATGCATAATTTAATCATATTGTTTTATAAAATTTATTCATATATTTTTATTGGAAATAATTTATTTTTCAATGATATATATTAATTTAATTAATTGTTTTTAGTTTTTTAATTTGGATATAAATTTAATGTTTGAATTTGTTGTTATTTTATATCTAGAATTTAGAATTCCCAAGTCAAAAAACTTACATAAGAAATGATTATAGTGGGTGTTTAAAGAATAATAATCTAGCCTTTTTTCATGAGATCATATATAATAATTTTAAGACGGCAAATTTTCTATTGACCATTGTATAGCTGAATCTTGTATTCAACTACATAAACTTATCTAGGAAAAAACTATGCATCTATTATTCAATATTTCTATATAGGTAGGAATTTTTTTTGTTACCTGAGTATTCATGTACATGATTCTTCCTATAACCCCTGTGAATATTGGAACCAACTAAGCTTACAAAAGAACCTACGAACAATAATGTTGAACTGTTTGGATGAACGATATATATTAATTAATCACTGGACATTTTGTAGATATTGATAACTATTAAGATTGTTGGTGCCCCCAATTTGAACCTTAATTAGATCATTAGAATGATGTTGAAACCTTGTGCCCTAATGATATCTTTTTTTGGAATGAATCATAAGAAATCTATATCTAGACCTAAATCAGGAAATAATAGTTGGATATTGGTTTTCCATGATGATTCAAAATTATATAATATTTGATATAAGTTTTTTCAAATATATACAAATAACTAGAGAATCAATTTCTAAAATTTATCTATGTTCCATGGATTGTTTTTTCATTGAAGATGAATATGTGGTTGATTCCAAAGGATAAAGATGGTGGTTAGAATAAAGATATAGGAATCTAAGTGTTAGTGTTGCTTTTACCATATATGAAGACTCTAGCATGGATTTTGGAGAAAATAACCGATTAAGAACAACTAAAATCCAGTCAATCACATTTAAGATAAAATGTAGGCTTTATAAATATAAGAAAATATTATTTGTTTGATGCCGAATGCAACTATCATATTAGTTGATAGTGATTCTATTTCTGGAAGCATACTGATGATGTGTCAATATATATTTATTTAATGATACATTTATCTTGAGTTTATTTTAAAGGTTAATAAGCACATTAGAATATAATTTCATTGTAAAAATGATCAAATGTTTAGAATTAGAATTTATGGATATAGAAGATCCAATTTTTATATCATGTTTTAGGGAAACTGATGAAAAAATCTAGACACCAATAGGATTTCATTAATGAAAAATTCATTATGGATAAAAAATATATGGTACTAATTTTTTTATTAAAATTATTTTATCATTATATTTCTACTAATTTTATTGGATGATGAAGATGTAATTGTGGAATAAAAATTACCCACGTTGACGATAGTGATTTTATATATGTATCCATGATATGTGCTTTATAATTTTTTCAAATAATTTTTAGTATATAGTCATTATTTATAGTAACTCATATGGTTGTATGTAGTATAAAAATAAATGTGATATCAAATTTTGTTTGATGGTCGATACATGAATATCTAATGATGAAGGTTGATACTTCATCGAAGGATAGGTAGAGTAAAATATTTGGACATAGATTGGGGAATCTGGCTATACAAGATAATATTTATGACGTTTTTAATATCATAACAAAAATGATGGAACTTTTTATTTGAGGGAAGGTATAATGATTATATTTGAAATAATTGGAATATTAATTTTTATTGAGTGGTGACATTTAAGATAGTTGGGAAAAAAATAACGAGGCAGGGTCTTAGTAATTCATGATAGAATTATTTTTTAAAATGATAATAGAGAATTATTGGGAGCATAATTCCATAGGGCTATATAGAGTTAATGAAGTGTAAATTATCATTGGTAATTATATTAAAATAATTCTATTTTTTTCACCCACAGTGCTATAATGTTTGGGTATTTTTATCAGTAAAAGATATTGTGAATCATTATGGAGAGTCACAACTATATTGTTATTGAAATATTAATAGTCTAGATATATCAGTAGTTTTGAATATTTATTCTCAATACATATATGATATATAATATTATAGTCATTGGATTTATCTTTTTCTGTCTATTTTGGAAAAAACTAACTTTGATCAATGTGTTTCAGTCTTATGATGTTTATTGTAATCATAGGAAAAGTAGAAGTTTAAATATGATTTTTATTATTTGAAAATATCAATCCCTGACTGGGGATTTTTAAAATAGTGAGTGGATAACTATGTCATTGTTTGTGGTGATCATTGATTACATTGACCGACTCCTTCACAATATAAATAAGCTACAGTGATTTTTTGTAGATGGTTTCAATGTTTTTAATTAAATTATATTCTTGTTTTGGGAAAAAAGATATTTTTTCATGTGATTTATTAATTATTAAATTCTTATTTAGTGATGTACATTGGATGATCTATAAGGATTAATAGAATATTACACTTAGTTTTTTTGAATTATCTATATGATTATTATTGGTCAAATATTAATTGTCTTTGAATGATAGTTTTTCTTATTTTTGAATATACATTTACAAAATATAAATATATAAAATTTTATTAAAAATAGACCATTTAATAATTAATTAATGGAAAACTCATAGAATAAATCATTGTGTGCTCCATTACATTAGTATTTAGGAGATAAAAACAGGGATTAAATGACTAAAATGACATTCTAAAATTGACAATACAATATTGAGAAGGGATTTTTTTTATTAAATTTGAAAACTTACACATTATGATAAAAGGAAGAATATTTCGTAGAAAAAATATTCTAAAACAATAAATGTTTTAGATTTATATGATAATTATAATTAATCAATTTCCATAACCTACCAACATATAGTGAATTAAGCGATCACTTTTACTTGATGGAATTTATTGATGATTTGTGAGAAAAGTTTCCAATATTTATTGGTATGGACTAACCATAAGGAAAAATATGTGCCAATAAAATTTAATGTTGAATTAAAATGTTAATATCTAAAATTAACTAACAATGTGTTTGTATCCCCTGTAAATTTCTCACATTATAAGGAAAAGAATTTTGAGATTATGTGTGATGTGATAAACTTTATTGTTTGTGATATTTTAGCACAATGGGATGATTATAATTTCTAAACTAGCTAATATTCCAATCATAATATTAAAATGCTCAATCTAACTACAAATCTATAAATAATGACCCCCTTTTAGTGGTATTTGAAATCGATAAATTCTCGTAATATATTTTATCTCTCAATGGTCATTGTGTATATGGATCATGATGAGTTAAAATGTATTCTAAAAAAAATTATATAAATAAAAGACAATATGGTGTATTCCACTACTATATGAATTTAAAATTATAATAAATTACCCAATAGGGATGAAATATGTTATTTTTTTACCATTTTCTAGACTAATTTTTCCCAAAATGATGATGACGATAGCTTGAAATTTAGACAAATTCCTTATTGAAACCCACTTTTATGTGGTTTTTCATGATCGACCTTTTTTTGAAATATAAATCTATATATTTGTTGTTGATATATATGAACATTTATAATATTATAAAAATGATAAATTTAAATCCAATTATTCTCGTTATTACTTAGATGAACTAATACAACTCACATAATGCGGTGATGGGATAATGTGATGATGTACCACATATTATGATGTTAAAATAATATCATATTTTTTATGTTTCCGCAAATGTATGACATCATGGGTCCATTTAAATTTCTAATAAACTTAATATAATATTATTATAGTCCTTACTCCCTTAGAATATGAGATGACTTGTCCCATCGTATGAGCATTTCCAAAGGAAAGGAATTATTATAAGTTGATACGAAAATCCATAGAATCCATTTCATGAAGTAAAAATATATGATGAATGGATAAAATACATCTAGGTTTCCTCTCTTTGTTCACTATGATTTTTATTTAAATTTGTAGTTAAAGATTATGTATCATATTTGGCATAGGATGAAGATTTTAATCATAATATGGAAATGGATTTCTTGAAATTCCATAAGAGGAATATTGATTATAAATTCAAAATTCCAATAATTCTTAATATGGATCATGGAACACATATGATCAATCATTTGATGCAAAGTTTTCTTGATATGTATGGTGTTTGCTAAAACATTTACACATCTTTCCACATGTGATGTATCAGGAAAGTGATTTTTTTCCAATATAAAAATTAACTGTAATCTAAAAAAGATATCCAATAAAAGTAAAATAGGATTTCATCATGAAACATGATTATACAAATTGGATAAATCACATCATGTATAAAACAATAATATGTACAAAAAAAAATCTTTTTCATGGAAACCCATTTCACCCACCATCTATCATTCTGGGAGAGAAAAAAGACCAACAAGGATCCTCAAATCACATTAAAGTGGTGATTTTTATAATTATATGATCTGATAAAATATGATGAGATGATTATGCAAATACATAGAATAGAAAATAATAGAAAGCAATATAATGAATAATGCATTTATCAAACTGTATTCACACCTATAGATATTATCCTCTTATATAACGTGAGTTTTAAATTATTTATATGGAAATTTAAGTCTCGTAAAAATATAACATTTTTATTTATCCATGCTTTTAACTATAGAGTATTATAAGTTTAATGTGAAATTAAACTTCCATTTAAATAAAATAATAAATAATTTAAATTAAACATGGAAATTTTTTAATAAGTGTGGGTCAACACTTTAAAATAAAATTGAAATTTTAATTATCAAGTCATAATATATAAAAATTATATGACAAAATAACAGGTAGGAAAAATATGTTTTTCTATTTGGATATATAACATTTTTACAATAATTTTAGAACAAAGGCTACTGATTTCATAAGACATGAGCTTGGAAATTGATTTATTTTTTATATTTTAGAAGATAATTAAATATTTCTATAGTTTGTTTTGTAGAGTTTTGAAAAAAAATTGATTATTCCTGTTAAGATTTACTAACTCACATTAAGAATATTGTGATACATTTAAAACCTACTTATAAACATTAATTTCATGGAATATGTTTTTGTTTCCATCTATGATCCACTCCACTCACCCCCTATATGAATACATCTCCAATAATTTCAACTAGTGTTTATAGATCTTATTCTACATTGATATATATTACATTGAACCCTTCTCAATTCTCTTATATGGATCATTTTATATGATTGTGAGAATTCTTATCCCAATCAAGATACCTAGTCCATGGAAAATGCAACGAACCAACCAATTTAAATTGTTTATCTCATGTTCCATCTTCACTACTCATAAATCCATACAAACATCTAAAACCATATAAAACCAGCTACATTTGAGTACATCCATCCAAGAATCACAGTTCAAATCCATCGATTCATCCATTCCTCGGGATAAGAAAACCACAACATCTGCTTCATTAGGGATTTTTAACTCTAATCCCATGTAGTGTAATAAAATTAATGATCTCAAAATGTTGTATACAATTTTTTTATTTGCTGAGGATTTTATAATCCCATGTAAGGATGCATATGACTAAAAATGTCAAGATTCATGAGGTTATGTTTAGGAAGACCCTTCATGATTTCCTCACTACCTTAGAGGTGTATGTGGTATTTTTATTTGTTATACTATTAGTATAATAGCGGGATATTACTTTTGGGGTGGTTTTTTTAATCCATGGAATTTACTCATCTAATTTTTCGACATATACAACATAAGAAATGTTTCAACAAGGCAAAAAAATGTTATACCAAAATAATTTGGTAGTGATTACCAATGAAAAAACATTTATATTCCTCGTATAGGATATAACACCAACCTAAGAGGTGTCAGATAATTTATTATTCATCAGGTATTCTACTGCATACTATCCCGACTCACCACTAAAGCATTGGTCAGACCAGTGGGTCACGTGACCTCATGCATGTCTTTCCTCACACGAGAAGCTATTCACTAGCAGCGAGTGTCTTGGGAGGTGATTGTGGAGAGAGTATACCTTCTGATTGGAGTTGAAATGTGTTATAATAGAGTATAAGTAATGTTAAAAAGTGGAAGAAGAAAATAATTATTTGATAGAAGAATAAGACATTGTATATTATTGAACAACATCAAAAGTCAATATTTAACAATTTAATAAAAGTGGTCAATGCCAAATTATACAACAGATGACTACATGTCATGGGGATGATAAATATTATATGAAGTAAACAATACATAATGCTTGAAAACCCAATACAATAATAATGAACTGATAGAATAGCACCACATTCGATCTCCTTGAGCATCACATGCTTCAGCTCAGTCCATTGCTCATAAATCCCGAACAAAAATAGCACAAAATAAGAATTCAATCAGTTTCTGCCACCCTATAAACAAGAAAAGGGTACTCTGGTACCCTAGTGCAATGGCAGGCCATGTATGGTGTGAGATATAAATCCCAGTTGACTGGAACAATCGGTGTCTAACCCATTCTAGACAATGGATTGTCAATTAAAAAGTGTGTAATATAAAAAATTGGTGAGTGATATAAAATAAAACTAAAAACATGGTATGCGTTCCTAAATGGAAAATCATCCCATATCACATGCTTCAACATAAGTCAGAAACCTGTAATGAGTACCTATAAAAAGAATGATGAATATTTATATTAAAATGTGTAGAAATCCAAAGGGAGACAAAAAGGAAACGTACCCTAAAGCTTGTAGTTTATCATCGGTTCAAATAAGTGTATCAAAAAGAAGTGTCATGCGAGATCAGAATATTATATCCCTATACAAGGAAAACCAATAAACATATTTGTTTAATTATTATGTTCATGTTGTAGAGTCAGAGTCTGAGGCCAGCCCAAAAGATATCATTATGGTACATCCCTCAAATAACCCAATACAACTGTGCTTCTCCAATGAAATATATTGAAAGAACATGTATCTCTTGAGGAATGATTTTACCATGATCCAATTCCGGTATGACATAGATGGGGGTTGAGTATAACTTGAGGATTAGTGTAGCTACTTTTCAAACGAGTCAATCCTAAATATTCACTTTGGGAACTGGTGTCACTCATAGGTATTTAGAGAGCCTAGGGAAACCCTCTTCTAGTAGATCCTAAGACATAATTTCCCTGTTGTGTCGTGGTATAACCACCTAATAATGGGAGTCTGTCGATGAATCCAAAATACAAAACCAATGTTCTCACCCGGCCCATATAAAGAGAAACATATTACTCAAATCACATTGCAAGAAAAATAGTAGTTCATATATCGCATGGAAATAATCTACCTGAATCACACTAATCAAATAGGATTCACGAGCCTCTAGATATTAATGATATTAAGTAAATCAAATGAAGATATCAATATAGAAAAATAATTTAGAAGAAATGTAAGGTTGTAAAAATTACATCAAAATATTAGAGACTTAATGTCTCAAGAGAACATGTTTAGAAAGTAGATCAAATCACTACAAAAAGAAATAAAAATTTAGAACTATCTTGAGCAATATAATGTAAATGAAATCATATTAGATCAACATGTCTCCACAATATGTTATTAATGAAATTAAATAGTATAATATAACCAACTTTTTCATCCATGGAATTCAACATAGACCGTCACAATAAACTTTTAACTTAAATATCAATTTATGAGGGCATTTAGGCGGGGCACACCCAAAGGGGTCGCCATGAGGCATGTCAAACACCCTGAATGGGGTTTTCCATATGGGAAGGCCACAACATACCCAATTGAACAAACCATAAAACTTAGTAAGTGATACAAATGCATCACTAAAATGTTGCAGCGAGCTACACAAAAACATGAAATCTAAATAGAAACAAAATTAATGAAAAATACTAACACATCACACAAACCATTTACCATTTCGTTCACTTTACATAAACATGGGAATTTCTTTTGTATAATTCAATGGTAAAAATATAAGTTTCATTGTCAAAGAATATACATACTCGGCAATGTCAGATAAATGAAAATAACGAAAAAATTTATTTTATTCATTAAAAAGCTAACTAGTCACAAAACAAACACCAATAGGTGGAATTTTGAAAATTTGAACCAAATCTAAACATTAATTTAATAACTATGTCTAACCATTGTTTAGAAATAGTTCACCACCATAAGAGGTGTTTTATTATAAAATCTTGTAATTTATTTATCACACAATTCATTTATTTATTTATAATATTTATTTTGAAATTAATTATGCAAAAATCAAATGTAATAAGTTAAGAAACTGAATAAAAATAACTAAATCTATGAGTTGTCGAAGAGAACTCATCTCCGTTGGAGGGTTTTATTATAAAAAAATAAAATTATTATCAATCTACCATTTATCACATTTTACACTCATATCATAAATCAAAATCAATTCATATAAAAAATTCGTTTAATATTATACATAATTCATGAAAAAAACTAATAAAAGTACACATAATTTTTCTAAATGATATTAATTAATGCATTATATAATTTAAAGTGAATGGGTATGGGATCCTACCCAAATTAAGATCCTATATATCCACATATTCTCTTTTATATTTCAAACAAAATGTTGTTTCCCCTACAAAGCATACACACATTCACATAAATGCAAGGAAACTGAGATCCTATGCACACACCCGCCTAGCCATGGGTATGTGCAAGGGGGTCCTTAAATATTTTCTTATATGCATATACCCATATCGACGCACATATGTATGCATTTACATATATATAAATGGGAACACCTTGACCCATATGTGTATAATAACTTCCATTGATGATTATACACATAATGGGGGAACATATATACATATATATACATACACACATATGAACACACGAGCGAGTCCCCATTTATTCTTGTTACTCAAAACCACATGACAAGAGCTAACACGCTAGCTTGGTGGTGGAGAACCAAATCGACCAAAAACCACACGAAACAACGCAATGTGCTCAGAACAAAATCGGATGACTAAAACCATCATAATTGTTTCTCCATTGGTGGGAGTTACTGAAACATGGAATAAAACACCCCAAGAGACCTTCTGCACGGCCCTCATAGATATGTATGTCTAACAAGTTGAATTACTATGAGGATCAACAATGAAGGGGAGCTCGTAGAAGAGCAGGCCACCCACCATAATGGGGTAACCCCCTTGGGGTGCACTGCCTTTAATGAGTGGCAATAGGGGATACCATATTTGGGTCTTCTCATAAAACAATAAACCTAATGAAATGGAAAAAAAATCAATAATAATAATAATAATCAATATAATAATAATAATAGAAACAATATTATTATTATCATCATTAAAATATTTATTTTTTATTTTTTATTTTTATTTCTCTTCAATTAATTCATTTGAATTTTAAAATTTTAATATAACTAATTTAAAATCATCTAAAAAAACACATATTGTAGGGGATCTGAGTCTCGAAAAAATGTTTCGACACTCTGTTTTAAAAATATAACACCCAACTAATGAGAAAAGTTAGTTTTCTACTAATTTTCATCCAGTTCCAAACATGGAATGTTAAAACCTTCCAACGTGAGAACACCTAATCGTTGATAATCCTTCCAAATTTTTTTTACCTTTATCCAACCCTATAGGGTCATTATTTCATTCACAAAAGGTTCTGTGGTATCTCTAAATGACCAATTAATGTTGATGCATTGTCTATGAAAGCGGCAAATAATCCACTAAGATCATGGCCAATTCTCATTTTCAAACTAAAATACTAAGACAGTGCTTATCGAAGGCCTTTTTTCTAGAGAGATGATCATGTTGTCATATTATTAAACATATTTCCAAAGTTTCATCCCACCACAGGATTTAATTTTTGAAATAGAAATACTCCCCATCGACGATAAGGACTGTGTTAAGCCAAATTTTTATGAAAATAACTGGTCGACAAAAACACTACATTTATCCTAGGGAAACTCCCGGAGAAACATAAACTATCCATACATGAGGGTTTAAATGAGGACACAACTACCAGTTCTATTCCAAAACCTTTTACTTTTATTCAAATTTATATTTTGTTTAATAATTATAAGGTTTTAATGAAACCTCATGTACCCATTAAAAAAACAATATTTACATGATTTAGATAATTCCGCCAATGGAAAAACATGTAACTTCAAGCAGCTAAAACTAAGAAGTAAGCTATAACCTAAAAACATGTAATTTTTATTCACATAGACATGAAAATAAAAATGGACACATGATACAAATAATATATTCTAGTAAACACGAAGCATAAAAACAATATAGAATTCCAAATATATCACTGTAATATGGTATAATATCATGTATTCTAAATAAATACAAATGATGAATTACATTTATAGAACTCAATCGTATCAACATGAAAACAACAATGCAACAATGCAAGACACTATGCATGGTATTTTAATATGTATGTGCCTAATATGATACATGTTATGTTTCATCCTTGCAATAAAAAGAATGGGGTAAAATACCATAAACATTATAAATCCATAATCAGAAAAAAAATCCACCAGTCACTTGAGGGGAAATCATATCAAATATAATAGATAAAATCATGAATGTCGATTCCCGCTCATCACATGGTCATTTCATGTACAAGGGGTGATCATTTCCATGGATGACTATTAACCAATCCCCAACACATTCCATGTTTCCTATCAAACGACACAATATAGTAAGATGATGAAAAATAACCTCATTCGATACAACATTATCACATAAAGACCTGGATCACCTCTAAGATGGTGGCCAGACTAGTGGGTCACAAGACCTTAGGTGAAACTCCCTGTATGTCAGAGGTTTTTGACTTGTAATGACAGTTTTTGGATGTGATACTTGGGATATTATAACCTATTTTCAGAGTTTCAAAATGGGATAACATAGTATAGGAATAATAAAATAATGGAAGCATCAAATAAATAGTGACAGTAGCATAAAGAAATATAAATAACTGATATGCAGTAAAATTAAATATTTAAATATTTAATAAAAGTGTCCAACACAAAATTATAAAAAAGGTGAATGAATTTCATGGTGATGATACAATTTGAAACCAGTAAATAATACAACATGCTTGAAACACCAACAAAATAATAAATACCATTCAACAAATCCCCACAGTCGATATCCTTGAGCATCTCGAGCATTAAATTTCTCTGTTTTCCTATATCCCATAAACAATAGTACAATATAAGAAATAAATCAACGTCAATAGCCCTGTAGAAAATTAAACTATACTCAGGTACCCGGGTGAAATGGAAGCCTGAGTAGGGTGTGAGATATAAATCTCAGCCCACCGGCACCACCGGTGAAAAACAAAATCTTGAAAATGAAATGTAAATTAAAAACTCTTCAATATAAAATGATTATGTGTGATAGAAACTAAAACATGAAACCTGGTATGGGTTCCTAAACAGTCACCCTTCCCATGTCACTTACTTAAGCCTAATCCAAAAATCATAAAAGATTACTTACAATAAGAGGGATGAATATTTATATATAAAAAGGGTATAAAATCGAAGGAAAACAAAAAAGGACAGATACCCTACATCATGTACTTTATCTTGGGGACTAATATGTGTATCAACAATGATTGTACTAGGAAATTATAAAGGTATTAAAATCCCCATGTAAAATAAAATATCATCTTTATTACAATTAATATTTCCATGTTTTAGAGTGAGAGTATGACCCCATTCAAAAACATATCTTTACTATACATCCTTCATATTATGAAATACCATTGAGCTCGTCCATTGAAAAATTTCAAATGGCCATATATCGATGTAGGCATGGAATTACCATGAATCAGTCATGATATCACACAGAAGTGGCATGAGTATCAAATGAGGTTTGGTGTAACCACTTTTCCAATGAGTCCAAACCCTATAATCCCATTGGGAACAAATATCACTCATAGGTATTTAGAAATTCCTGGGAAACCCTCGTTTACTAGAGCCTAGGACATTGTCTCACTAACACATCCTGGTATAACCACCGGGGCACGGGAGTCCATCCATGAGTCCTTAATATGAAACCCATTTTCTCACCCAACCTATTTTAATCGAACAATAGTAACCAATGAAAATTACAAGGGAATCATAAATTTATATATCATGTGGAATGGTTATACATGAATCAATATAATTAAACATGAATCAAGATCCACATGGTACTCAAGAAATCAATTAAAAAACACAATCCCTGAATATGAAATAACTAATTTAGCACAAATGTAATCACATAACAATTACAAGACAATATTATCACCTTAATCTCCCAAACGAACATGTTTATAAATTAGATCAAATAACTAAAACATTGAATCAAAATCTGGAACATGCATGAGAAATAAAATGTAATAAAAATCATATGACATCAACCTATATCCACAATATTTTTTTAATGAAATTAAATAATATATGATAACTTATCTATTAATATAGTTTATTTAACTCTAACTATCACATTACATTTAAAACATAATAAATAATGAATGGGGGAATTTAGTAAGGCTACACCAAAATGGTTATCTAATATGCACGGAGAACACCCTAAATGGGTTTCACCATATGGAAAGGCCATAATAAGTACTGTTGAATATACCAGAAAATATAGAAAGCAATGAAAACGCATCACCAAATGAATGCAATGAGCTACAAAAAACGTGACATCTAATAAGGAACGAAACGATGGAAAAGAATCATTCACCCTACACAAAACATTTATCAATTCATTAACCTTACATAAACATGGATATTTCATTTTTATGTTTCAATGGTAAAAAGGGAAGTGATAGGCTCAAGGAATATACCTACTCATAAATGTCTGCTATGTTATAATAATATTCCAATTTATATTATTTTTAGATAATCGAAAATAAATATCCAATTAACAAAAAAACAATAGGCATATGGAAAACTCAAATGAAATCTTAACATGATATGAATAACTATCTGTACACTTTGGTTTAAATGAAATAGGACCTCTGTTGGAGGGGGTTTATTATAAATCATGGAATTTCGTTTTTAAAAATGTCATTTAATTATATTTAACATTTATTCTAAAACACATTCATCACAAATCAAAAGTAATAATATAAGAATATAAATAAAAATAGCTATCATTGTGAATTTTTGCAGACAACATACCTCTATTGGAGGGGTTTTATTAAAAAACTGTGAATTTATTATCACCCACCATTTATCACATTTATTACTTCTAACAAAAAATAACACTTAATCCACATTAAAATGGAATTTAATTGATTGGTATTGAATTATTTAAAAACTAAAGAAAGTCTAGTAATAAACTTATTAAAATATTAATTACTACATTATTTAATTTAAAGGGATAGGGACTAGGATCCTACTTGAAGGTAGATCATATTTGTATGTTTCAGCTCTTGATGTCTTCCAACTAAAGGTTTCTCATCACCCACTAAATATACAAACTTTCACATATATGCAAGGACGCATAACACCTTTGCACACACCTACATGGAAATAGGTATTCACAAGCTGATCCTTACATATAACATTATATGAATATTCTTTTATCCACTAACCTATATATGCATTTATATATATATATATTCACATTGGAACACCTATCCCCATACGTGTATAATCACTCCTATGATTATTTTAAATGTAAAAGGGTATCCTAAATATGTATATTTACAAACCTAATCACACTCAAGTGACTATCCTAAATCTATAGTGACTTGAAACCATTTGACATGGGACAACACTTTTGGTTAGAGACAAATAAACCAATCAACATGAAACCACATGAAAAAACAAAACGCCCTAAAAACTGTCTGACCGAAAGCACCCGAACCACTTCTTAATTGAGAATGATTGTCGAAACACGCAATAACATTCCCCAAGATAATATATGGACAACCCTCAAAGATTTGTATGTTGAACTGGTGGAATAACGATTAGGATCGGTGAATGAGGTGCGGCTGTTGGAGAGGGATATATTATCGAGGAAGGTAGAACCCCCTTGGGGTACACTATTTCAAATGAGACAGGAGAGGGGAGTCCCACTTTGGGTCTTCTCCTAAAAAATAATCATAATTAAAATAAAACAATTATATTACTAGTAATTGAAATGATAATAATTATAATAATAATATTATTATTGTTTTATTATTAATATTATTGACATTAAAATATTGATTTATTATTTCTTCTATTTTTCATTTTACTTCAATTGGTTAATTTTCATTTTAATATTTTATTTCATTTTATTTTATTTTATTTTAAAATAACACTAACTGGAGGGGTTCCAACTCATGGAAAATTATTTTGATGCTCCGTTTTAAAAACTTCATACCTAGCAAACATGAAAATATAATTTCCTATTATTTTAATCCAGTTCAAAATAAGGATTATTACATCCTGTCCTCCACCTATCTACCATTGGGTAATTCCCATGGACCAATAAGTAAATTGGAAGAAAAAATTCATCACACTTCCATGTGATCTCGTGTGTTGAAAATATATTTTATATTTTTATATAATTTTATTAAGAAATATTGAATATCACAAAAATCTCATGGGTGAGAAATTTTTCCAACACAGAGAGATGTATAAGGGGTTTTCCCTTCATATCAAAATTATATTTTTGGAGATAATTAATTCAATTGATATTTCCCCAAATTAAATTATATGGCTACTCAATATGGTTTTAAAACACAATGAGAGGGTTAAAATATACAAAAATTATATCAATGAGGCATTGATTCCTAATAAATTAGAAGGAAAATTAATTTTATCATCAATTCTGGATTGGAAATTCCCCCTATTTCGAGTCGATAACACATTCCATTACCCATGTAAGTTGTTACATTACATTTGGATAGATCATAAGTAATAGTTTGAGAACCAAATTAGTATCTTTTAGCACATGGATACTACATTTATTGAACCCCAATAGATTTCCTCTGATTTCTCACCTACTACACTAGCACCAATGGAAAACAATGCATCTTCTAGCAATAATAATTCTAAAACTAAAAGAGATTACTGATATGTTCCCTTTTCTTCAACCCATGTTCTAGAAGCTCTCTAGAGAGAATGTGTATGAGTTTACCAGAAAATATTCCTTGTAGCAACCCATCCTCAGATAGCACCAAGTCATTGTCTTATACTAAATTTATTTCCATGACTACAAGTAATCCTGCCCCAAAGGACTGATCAATTTAGTAGTATTCGTGAAATGGTTACAAAAATTAGTGTTGTATAAATGAATACATTGATTACAACATAATTCTAATTCTTCTTTCTAAATAAGCATCTAAATGTATGACTCTTATTCCTCTAGTAAATCCATGCATATATTACCTAGTAAGCATCTAGGAATCGTGGGGAAAGAAACCTTGTATGGGTGAGCTAAAAATATCCGTTAGGGAAAAATAGAGTGGGAGCAATAATGAATCAATGAGAATAGTCAATATGGAAAGGAAAATTACTTAACACACATTCCATGTAAAAAATAAACTGAATGAATGTATCAAATTAATATAGAAAGGGAATAATGGGAAACAAATGCTATTCAAATAACCAGATTAGGAAAAATAAATTTGGTATGGTATAAAACCGAAACAAGTACCATCTAAATCACTAAAAGTGAAATATATCTACAGATGTTCAATAGAAAATCTCATGGATGAATAATAAATGAATCCTGAAAATAAAATGAATCCATATACATGCCAATGAAAAATATCATGGATGAATAATTTCAAAATACAAATGATGGAAATTCTTAATTAATAAATGTCATTATTTACAGGTACACTATAACATTACCATCCAGACCACTCACAAGAATATTTAAAAATGTAGGGTAAAACCCATCTATAGAAAATAGTAAAGTGAATAATCCATAGATACTAGCAAGGAAACGTTATTCTATATATAATTGGGAACCACCTATGTCATCCCTATTGAAAACATTACTCATCTTTCAAATAAATTATTTAAAAATACCACTTATCAAATACCCGAGTAGAGTAAGAGATACTTATTTATCAATATTTACATATATAGTCAAATAATTTTCAAAGTATAAACCATATTTAAAATGGTATATAGTTTTGGAAATTGTAATATTCATTAAAAATGAAATGGATAGTTTGGGGAAATTTAAGATTCGATTATCATACGAGATTTAATACATAAAAAACTAAAAAATAAATCTAGGAAGTTAATGAAAATACTATCCTTGTCCAAATCAAATTAAAATCATATATAGGAAGAATAAGGATAGTATCACTATGAAAATACCATGGGGAGTGAAATAGAGGGTTTATGTCATTGATGAAATAAATGATTAAAATATTAAAAAATTCATGAGGAAAATATCATTTTCATTAGAAATTTGTTTTTTTTAAAAATTATTCAAAAATTAATTTTGATAATGTGATCTTTAAAAATAATCCTTTTAAACATTCAAAGGACTCTTTGATTGAATGATAATGAGTAAATCCAAAAAGGACGAATGAGGTAAAAAAATTCATTTTACATGGTTAGTTTTTTGAAAGATTCCTTGTTCGGAAAATGACAAGAAGATTCCATTAAATACATTTGTTATTGTTAAAAAAGAGTAAAAATGTCATTAGAAAATCATTTTCAATCATTTAGGAAAACATTTTATTAATTCTATTTTTTATAAAAAAAAATAGGTTCTTCACTTAAAGAGTGATGTGATGTTGGGTTTTGTTTAAAACAGTATCAAAAAACTTTGAGTAAAAAACAGGGGAAAATGGTACTAATAAATGAAAGTGTACATGAACTACCAAAAGATAATGAAAAGATTTTTTAACAATTTTTTTGTAATTTCCTCAAATGTAAATTAAATTGAAAAATCATTAATATTAGTGTTGAGTAAAATAATTTTTAAACATTTTGAACGATCCCGTACCACATTGAAACATTTTAATTCGTAAACTAAGGAAGTAATAATATTACATGAACGAATAAAATTCTGTTAAGATATAATTTTTAATGATATAATTTTACAAAAGTGGTAGTATATTCAAAACACTTAATATGTATGTGGTGTATATGACATTTATCTCACAAATGTAATCATTTAGATTATAATCTCTTACCTTGCATTTCCTTCCAAGTGAACATCATTTAAATTCATGTATAATATACATATGTAAATTTTATAATTGTTTCATAACATTTTTCATGTATATAAATTATTTTGTTACAATTATTACCATGTTGTGTACAACTACTCAATCATGTATTTTTATATCAGGTGTGTTTGACCGAGGTCAGTTTATGATTCAAAAAAATACTATTTGGTCAAATATTATCACAGAGCACATTATATAAACTCTACATAATAATAACCACCAAATAATTATCATATTTATTCATAAATTATACTTTTAAAATCATTCATTAAATATGGTTATGAAAAATGAATTAACTATCAAACTAAGATATGGTTGGTCTTACATTTGTTTGAGTAACGATGCCATTTTTCATTGGACATTAGGGAATAAAGGTAAGTAACACCATATCATTAAATAATTATCATTATATAATAAATAACTCATTATTTAGTCATACATACTTATATAAATAATTTTCTGATGTATAAGAAATCAAATCATGTTGAGGAGGCGATAGTCCACATGTCCACGAATGACATTATCTCATTTAATGAATGTGAAATTTTAATAAAGGAGATGATATATATATATATTATTTCCATAAAGGTAATTATGTCATTAATATCATATATTTTTTTTTTATCTCTTAATTTTTAATCAAACACATATTTTATAGATTCCATGTTTAGTGTGAACGAATCACAACACCTTGAGGGGGTGATAGTCCACCCTTTCTTAAATGATGTTATTGTATTAATGTAAAATAAAAAGTATTATTGTTATGTGTAATAAGATGATTAAATATGTATTAATACATCTAAAATATCATATATAATATATATTAATATATTTTCCATCATAATCGACACACTGAGAAGCAGTAGGGAAAAATTGTACAATCATTGTTTTGTGTGCCAGTAGCTCATCATGCAAAGAATAATTGTATTCATTACCAAATAGATGGTGGTGAGAGTTATTTTAAGAAACATTCTCAGAATAATAAAATCATAGTATATTAAAGATACTATTTTTGTTACAAAATAATAGAATAAAGTAATTGTATTTTTTGGGAATGGAAATTAAACTAGAGTGACAGAGAAAAGACAATATATTTTAATTATGTAACTTTAATTGGTTAAACCAAATGGAATCAATTAATGTTATTAATAACAAATGAAGGAATCTATTCTAGTATTAGGTAGTTTGGGGGGCCACTTGGGATTGTCATTACTGAACATAATAGGTTGGATAGGTGTTAGGAAATGGTAGAGGCGGCGGCCTTTAAAAGGGAAGGAAAATGACTCACTCAGTATTATTGAAGAGACGTTAGGAGTACACTTGTGGATAACGAAAACAAGTCATAACATAACACAAAAACTCATTAATGGAAGTTTCATGGCTTCAATACGGCCATAAATGAGTGTTGGACAATTTTATATGTATTTCAGGCCCTCGAACACATGGTTTTACTCCATTATTAGCTATTTTACATCTTAATCATTGTAATTAATTTTTATCAAATTCACTAATAAATTTAGTTAAAAAAACTAGGTTGGTAATATTATACAAAAAATAAAATATTTATTACATTAGTTTATGTCAAATTTTCAAAATTAAAATCTTAGAAACTATAAAATTTTGATTCATGCTAATCTTCTATATATATGGATTGACATGATTTATTAGAAAAAATATCCAAAGAATCTCCTTTTTATAATTCAATTTAAGAAGGTAAAAAGCTTCTAAGAACTAAATTGTACTAATATATGTATAATTAATTAAATGTGACATTAAAACAAATTTATAATATAATTTAATATTAGGAATTATTTAATTAAAATTGTATTTTTAAACTAGTTGTAGAATTTTTCATGTATTCAGTAAAAAAATACGTTTCTCAGTAAAATAAAAAAAATGGTCCTAAGGTAATTAAAAAATTATTACTTATAAAATAATAGTAATTTTATCATAATAAATAAAAAAGTGTGAAAATAAATATTTTAAAAATGTTTCTTTTAAAATGTTATAGAAATTCCTTAATAAAAATATACCTTTTTATGTGAAATGAGGGGTTTCCTCTTATCTTATGCTCACCGAATATGATGGATGGATATAAAAAATAATTGATTGAATATGTAACATATTTATTACATTAATATCACTCACTAAATATAAATAATTAAATCTATTATGCTAATATAGCTTTGTGAGTATAAAAATAGTTCGCAATAAAAATGTTTTTCAATATATAATTGGTTTTTATATCCATTTAAAATTTATTTCTAATTGATTATTAAGTATTCTAAACAAAATAATATCATAATTTAGTTAATAATATTCGTAAACAGTAGTTTATATCTTATTATATTACATAATAATGTTTAAATTGTAGACTATTTCTCATTAAGGATTAGTATTGCGTATATCGTAATCCATCAAAGAAGGACACTTTTTTATGTAACACAACCTATAGAGAAACGGAAATGTAGAATATTATAGATTAAAATATAGTTGTTCTTGAATTTAAATAAATAAAATAGATATTAAATATTAAATATATTATAATATATATTAATATTAAATTACATTACATGCTTGTTGTCGTGTGTCACACACGCTATCAACCACAAGGTTCATACTTACATTTTTTGTGTAATCACATTATCCAAACCGTATTTAAATCACTTCCTCACGATATAAACTCATTCTTTAAAACACATTGTTTGATACATTTTATGTTTTAAATCCCACCTCTTGAGAAGTGTTCATCCAACATCTAATATAAAATACATAATGGAAAGTACAACGGACACATAGAAAACAATGTAACTACTTATCTAAGTTGGGGAACATTAGTGTAATTGAGAGTTAAACATTTACAGGAAAAGCATAAATATTTATAAAGTGTGAATAGGGTCATCAGTCACAAACAAGTTAATGATTAGTGGAATTTTTAAGGCCTGAAATCCAAAAATCATCGATTATTTAGATTTCCTTTAGTTCAATAAAAAATTACATATTAGGAAAAAAATTATTTAGAAATCAATTTTCGGTTTTTGGCTATCCATTTATTGACCACAAAAATAATGAAATATTATTAAATGATGTTTTTAAATATTTTTTTAACAATACTAACTTTTCGTTGTGATTCGACCACATTATAATTCATCTATTTACTCCCACAATTAATTAACAAAAATATTTTTTATGTTTTAATCACTAAAAAGAATCCTTAAAGGATTATAAGGCCTATAAACGAGTAAAATGTGTAACTATTTTTCGTTAAATATCGCCAAAAATAAATATTCTTAATATACTAATTTATCATCATCATATTGTTACTACTAGTTCATCATTAATATTTATTTGTTAAAATATTAAATTAAAGATGAAAATTAACAAGGTCATTGCGTAGGTCAGAGGTTGGCCAAAAACACATATAGTCCATTAGCTATGGGTTCAAGACCTACAACCTTTCCAGATTTGATTGGATTTCACCCATCACATGTGTATACTTTTCTTATACCATTGAAATATAATTTTTAAATAAATATATGATGGATATCCATGAAATTAGGTTATTCAATAAATATAATTTTATCTATGGTTTTCACTACTACATAAACACATAAATACCTCATCCATTTTATTTAAACATAGTTCTTACCTTGGTCTTTGTTTTATAAATAATATTATCAGTTGGATTTCTAAATCATGACACCTTATCATCAATATAAATAACTGTATGTTTAACCTTGATGAATCTTTGATGAAATTATTTAATATACTTCGTAATGTTTATTTAATAAAACATTCATTATCCTAAGCATAACCCATCAGGAGTGTCAAAAAACTTGCATAGTAAGGCCTATTTTCAATCATAGGTACATCTGTGCATGAACCACACCATCTTTTACTATTAAGATAGGTATGTGTTTCTTGAATGACCTACATAATCCAAACATAACCAAATTTCTAGGGGATTCATCAATATTTGTTCTCAAATTCTTCCATAGTTTTATGTTCCCTTGTCCAGGTTTTCTGAAATCGAGTTCCCAAGGTATCTAATAAACTTCAACTAATACAAAATTTAGCAACCTAGAACATGGTAGCCGAGATACAATTTCTGATATTAAAAACATTTGCATTATTACAAGGAATCATGAACTGAAGAGTCGATGAGTTTAGTATTTTTGTATAACCAGATAAATAAATGAGTTTTTGTGTAATTGAAAACATTAGTAAAAACATAATTTATCTTCATCTTTAATAATAAGAAACATATAACATAACTCTAATTCATCTTGAAAATCCATGTGTGTCATTCATAGTATGATTTTTGAATTCCTTGGGAAAGAAACATAATAAGGGTGAGCTCCAATTCCCCGTAAGGGAAAAATATAGTAGAGGAATTAATGAATCCATTAGAAGAGTCAATATGAAAAGATAAATAAGTGAACACACATGCCATGTAATCAATAAACTGAATGAATTTATGTAAGAAATATAGAATTTTAATAACATCAAACACATTCCATTCAAATAACTATAAAATTTAAAATAAATATAGAAATGTAAGAAACTAAAACTCATGCATCTAAATAACTAATAGAGAAATAAATACATAGATATATTGATGAAAATTTGTATGGATGAATAATAATTGAATCATGAAAATTAAATGCATCCATATATATGCCTATTAAAGATTTAATGGATAAATAATATTATAATACAGATGTGGGAAATTATTAATTATTATATTCCATGTTTTATAGTTACATGGTACCTTTAACATCAATACATTTCACAAGACAGGTTAGAAATCATTGGAAAAACCCCATCTATGATGGCTAGCCAAATAATTTATACCATGATACTACTGATGAATCAAGTGGCTATATATATTCGGGCCCAGCCTTTATTTCACCAATCCAAAAAAACTCCTCATAAATCAAATAATTGATTTAACAATGTGCATTATCAATAATAAATATAGAGGAATAAATAAAAATTTACCAATATTTACCCATATAGTAAAATAACTATCACAATAGACACCGTGTATAAAATGCTATATGGTTTAGTCAATAGTACTATCCATAAAATCTGAAATGAAATGTTTAGAGAAATTAAAATTTCGATGATCATACGATATTAAATATTTCATGAAACTAAAAAAACTATGTGATTTGAAATACTATCTCTTGAATAATCTATAATAAACCATCATGAGTAAGACATATGATCGTATCAATACAAAAAAATCAAATGTGGATTAAAAAAGAGTGTTGTTGTGATTGATGAAATAAAAGAATAACATTTAAAAACAATTTAAGGAGTAAAATATCATTTTTTTAATTTTTTTTAAAATGTTTTCCGTGTAAAATGATTTTTTAAAACATTTTCAACATAATGTATTCTTTTAAACATGAAATAGATGTTTCCACAAAATTACATAGAGTAAATCATTACAAAACATACGATGTAAAATAACATTAATTTTTCACAGTTGAAAGACTGAAAGATAACTTGTTTGAAAAAAAACAGGAAGATTACTTTAATAATATTTGTAAAAGAAAAAAATGGTAATTTTTTTTAACTGAATCAATTAAAAATAATCTTGAAAACATTTTAATAAAACATGGTTTTTAGAAGAAAACGAGATCTTGGACTTAAGAGAGAAGTGAAGTCTGGTTTTATTTAAATATTTTTTAAACATTTTATGTACCAAATAGTGTAAAATGGTACTAATAATTCAAAATTGACATGAATAATAAGAGGATAGTTAAATGGTTCATTGATCAATGGTTATTTGATATTCTCGAATGAAAATTCCATTGAACGATCATTAGGACTAGTCTGGAGAAAATTATCATTAAACAATACATAGTGTCCCACACCATATTGGAATATTTTAAAGCATAACCTTGTGAACTAATAATATTAAATGTTTTTTTAAAATACCATTAATATAATAATATTAATGATATAAAATGAAAAAAGTGGTAGTAGATACACTACCCTAAATATGTAAGTGATGAACATGTCATTTATCTAATGGATGTAAAAATTAAGATGAAAATCTATTACCTTATGTTTACTTTTGGGTGTACATCCATTAAATAATTGTATAAGGGATTAATGTTAATATTATGCATGTTTCAGATAATTTATAGTGTTTATAATTCAATTTGTTTCACTTAAATCAAGGTTTTTATAACTGCATAATCAATATTGTTTACATCATGTGATTTTGACAAAATTTTGTACATGGGTCAAGGAAATATTATAAGCCAACTATCATCATAGGGTTAATTATATTACATCTCCAGAATAATAACCATGAAAAAATTATTATATATTTTCATCAATTCTAATATGAAATAAATTCATTAAATATGGTTATGAAAAATGAATTAACGTTTCAATCATAAAAATGGTAAGTTGTACATATACATGAGTATCATTTCCAATTTTTAACAGTAATTATTGAATGAAAGTATGTAACACTATATAATTATATAACTATAAATATATAATAAATACCATATTATTTAATCGTACGTACTTATATGTTGAAATCTGATATTTAATAGTAATCACATCAGATCGAGGAGAAGGTAGTCCAGAAGTCCCCGAATGACAATATCTATTTTAATGATTATGAAAGGGTAAAAAAAGAATATATATATATATATATATTATTTCTATAATGATAATATTTTTCTGAATATAATATATTTGTTCTTTATGTCTCATATTTTTAATTTTATCCATCCTTTACATGTTTAATGTTTAGTATTAAGGAATCACAATTTTTTGAGGGGAAGGTAGTCCACAATTCTTCAAATGATGTTATAAAATTAATGTTATATGATAATTATTAATATTTTTTGTAATAAAATGATTATAAAAGTATTAAGACACAATAAATATCATATATAATATATATAAATTCAGATTTCATCGCCATCACCACCAAGAGAGGTGGTAGGGACAAATTAAACAATTATCATTTCACGAGGCAATAGTTCACTGTACCAAGAAACATTTTGTTCATTACCCATTACATGATGGTGTGTGTATGTTTATATATAATTTTAATCATAAAAATATACTATTATATCTAGTATATGGGTGTTGATATAGAATAACTGAATAATGATTTTTTAGGTGTTGGGGAATGGAAATGAACATAGAGAGATTGAGAAAAGACATTACATTTTAATCAGATAACTACTTTTGGTTTATCAAAATGGAATCCTTGAAATATATTTGTTCCAATGGGGGATTCCATGATGAGTGGTGGGATGTGGAGAATAAATTTCGATAGAGATTGAACGGAATTAAGATGTTGGAGAAGATTGAGGAATGGGTCGAGTTGGTTCCATTTTTATAGGGAAGGAAAAGTTCTCACATTGTATTCTAAAAAAGAGATTTGGAATACACAATTACATTCCTAAAAAATTCATACCATAATAGTAAAACACATTAATTAATGGTTAATGGCCCATATATGTCCAAATAATGAGTTTTGGACATGTTTCTAGTGTATTGGTGGCCTTAAACAAAATTTTTTAGTCCATTTTTATGCATATTTACACCATAATAACTATAAAAAAGTGTATTCACATTCTCTAATAATTTTATCAAAAAATTTATATTTTGTTATTATAACAAAAATATTATCTTTATTAAAAAAATTTATCTATTTATTTCATAATTAAAATCAAATATGAGAAAAAATTATGATTAATGTTATTCTCACAGACGGACGGATTAACAAGTTTTAATAGAAAAATGATAAAAATAATATTATGTTTTTATTCAACATTAAAAGCTAACCTAATATAATGGAACTAAATTGTAATATTATATTTATAATTGATCTAATGTGTCTTTAAAATAATTTTATATTATAATTTTTCATTAATAATTATTAAACAAAAAAGTAGTTTGTAACTAAAACGTAGTATTATTCTGTATTCATTACTAAATAAATTTCCTCTGAAAAATTCCAAATTTTTTCACTAATCTAATTTTGAAATTATGAATTCAAAAATAATTTTAATTATTCAATTCAAATTCATAAATGTGTGAAATTAATATTTAAAATTGGTATTTTATTTTAAGGCGGTAACATGCCTTTATAAGATATATGGTTTTATGTTTAATATTTGGATTCATCTTATATTATGATTACCAAAAATATTGGATGAATACGAAAAATAATTTATTGAATATGAAACATATTTATTACAATAATATCACTCACTCACTCTAATTAATTTAATTTATTAAGGTAAAGTATCATTGTTAACATAAAAATATTTCACTATAAAAAGATCCTTTTAATATTCTATTACATCACATATTCATGTAAAATTTATTTTTAACAAATTATTTACTTGTATAAACCATATATTTACATAAATTAGTAAAACATATTCATTTCGGATAGTTTATATCTTATAAAATAAAATAATGATGTTTTAATTATAAATTTTTTTTCAGTGTAAGAATCAGTATTGTGACAAGCATAATCCATCGAAGCAGGACGCTTAGGACTATAATAGAAGCTTTAGAGGATGGTCATTGTTGAGTATGATATAAGAAAACTTAGTGTTTCATTAAATGAAATATATATAATATATTTTAAATAGTAAATATATTAAATTTTATAAAAATGTAATATTACCTTACGCACTTGTTGTTGCGTGTCATACATGCTATCGAACAGATGGTTCTTACTTATATTTTTTGGGATGTCACATGACCTATTGGAATTAATTTTGGATCTTTATCATCATGGAAATTATTCCATTACTAATACTATGTTATATTTACCTTTAACATCTTTATTCCATAAATTCGTCCTATGTTCAAATCTTCGTTTCCCATCGACAATAGTTTGTTATATTCCTCCAATGATGGTGACATATTTCAATATCCACAACCACTATTATGTGGTCTAATTAACCTAACCATGTCATCATTATTTATATAATCATTGTAGGATAGTTTTAGCCACCCAAAATTGATGGAGTAGTCATATACACTACTCTTAGAAATGGTTTTAGTTCATTACAATTGTTACCCAAAATATACACCATATTTTCCCTTTATTTGGACAATTATTTTATCTATATTCATATAACCTTATATTATATGAATTTTTTTCTATTTTTAAAAGGATACATATTTTTTATAAAATTAATCTTCATGCTACCCCTTTATTATTCATTCCTATTTATTTTGTTTCATATCCATTGTCCAGTTCCTATATGAGATTTGATTCACCATATAAGATTTCATTTAATCTATCTTTTTATATATTTACTCATGATGTTGTGATTCATGGACCCTCTCTATACATACATATTTGAGATTGAGATTTTATCTCCAGATACATAAATATCATTCCCCATGTATTTCAAAAATGGTTAACCCACCAAATCAACCTCTCTATAATAATGATTCCACTGAAATATCCTGTATGAGGTTGTAGACCACTAATATGATAAGTTGTTCAGATTAATCTTTTCCCAACATTATTTCTTAACAATTTACATTTTTAATGTCACGAACCGTCCTCGGGGCCCCTGCCGTGACTACCCCAAGCCCGCCTTCCATAGGCCAGGGGCTGGTGACTAGCACCAAGTCGTAAATCCCAGTAAAAAGGGAAGGCATTGCCTTTGTAAAGTAAACAATCACACAGAGAACAAGCGGAAGAAGTAAATACTAAGTAAAAACTGAGTACAATAGTAAGTGCGGAAAGTATAAAGGGGCCGGAAATACAAGCCCAACTGTAAAGTACAACTCGAAAGGGAAAACAAAAACTGAAAAGTAAAGCTGCTACGCCGAGCTGTCCACTGGAAATCCCACCTAAAGGGTGGGTACAGATAGCTCCTCTGCTCCTCGGGTCCCGTCGTCCGCACCAAGTATGTCCCGCCCAGTGGTCCACCTCCGGGCACCGCCTCGTCGTCACGTCCACCTCTGGGTACCGTCTCGTCGTGAGGTCCTCCTCCGGGTACCATCTCATCGTATAGTCCACCTCTAGGTACCATCCAGTCCTCGAACACTCGGCCTCTATCAGCACTGCCCATCGTCTGCAACCAACACAACGAGGTGCGGGCATAGCCCGTGCATGGGTGAGTATAACGATACTCAGTAGGGACCCCGAGACCCTCACGGTCTCACTAAAACCAACAAGGATAACCACATAGAAGATCTCAACAGATAACCTCTACTTAGGTATATGCCCATACATATACCTAAGTTATCAAGTAACCCATCTCAATCATGAGGAAACACAAGGATTGTGAAATCAACGGATAACTACTACCCAGGTATATGCCCATACATATACCTAAGTTATCAAGTGATCCATCTTAATCATGAGGTAAACACAAAGGTCAAACGTCTCAGCTCAAACCAGGATTTTCATTATCGAAACCGTAACTGCTGAAGAGCTCCATCTCTGGAGTGTACAGTGGTCCTGTCACGACTCCGAGGTACTGCTCACTAACCCAGGACTGCTGAAGAACTCCACCCATCGAGTACTGCGGGCCAGCTGCTACAACCAAGTGCTCCCATGTACAGCTACAACCAAGCGCATCTCTGTCGTGGGTCTGCCGCTACAACCAAGCACTCCCATGTGCCGCTACAACCAAGCACACCTCTGTCGTGGGTCTGCCGCTACAACCAAGCGCTCCCATGTGCCGCTACAACCAACCGCACCTCTGTCGTGGGTCTGCTGCTACAACCAAAATCTCCCATGTGCCGCTACAACCAAGCGCACATCTGTAACACACCGAGTCGTTCGATAAGCAGTCGTCGGGTCTCAGCCAGCTACACGGTCTCCGAACTCCGCACGCTCGTCACTGGGAGGGTCCGCTCCATGAGCTATAGGTCGATACTGCAAGTATCTCAAAGTCACATGAAGAAGTATCTCAAAAGACCGCCTCGTCATAGGGGTCTTAACGCAACAGACGGCGCGTCAATCGGACGCCCGGTCTGTGAGTTATTAGCCTTTTCGTCCCAGGGGATCCAGTTGGTTTCGTGTGCGAACCAACCCGGCCGTATCTCAACTGCACCCCAAACTCTCATAGGGTATACTCATAGGGACTGCTTCTCAATGTGATCACCAACGCCGCTGACAGTTTGTCAAACAGACGTTCTGTCAGAAAGGTATCAGCTTTTCCGTTCCAGGGGCCCAGTTGGATTTCGGTGCGATCCAACCCGGACACTATCCATTTGCATCCAAATCTCGGGCAGAGGATGCCCAATGTTCCGTATTGTCAACCGGAACTCAACACAACAGCCGGCGCGTCAATCGGACGCCCGGTCTGAGAGTTATTAGCTTTTTTCGTCTCACACCCACCCTGGGAAACTTCCCAGGAGGTCACCCATCCTGATCACTACTCTAGGCCAAACACGCTTAACTATGGAGTTTTAACCACGTAGGCTCCCGAAAAGGAAGGTTCATCTTGAGTATAGTATACCGAAACGACCGTCTCAATCCAAGGATCGCTACGCAACTGACGGTTCGTCGATCGGATGTCTGCAGCTCAAGTTATGGGCATTTGAACCAATAATGTCCGAAGACGGGGGGTCTGGGCCCGGTCCGACCCGGCCCAGTACCCCCTGGTCCGGCCCGAACCGGGTCGACCCGGCCCGAGTGGCGGCCCGACCCGGCGGCTCGGCTCGGCCAGCGGCTCGTCCCGGCCAGCGGCGCTGCGGCAAAAGTGGCGCAACGGCTCGGCGGCTCGGCGGCTCGATGGCACGGCGGCTCGGCCAGCGCGGCGCGCTAAAGGGAGGGGCATGGCCCCCCTTTAATTTTTAAAACAGCGGCCCCTTTAAGGGGCCGCGCCATGTGTATTGTCGGGGGGTTACACCCCCGGGCTCCCCCCTGTAATGGCCGGCCAGCGCGGGGCCAGCCGGGTTCTCGCCGCGGGACCCCGCGGTCCCGCTCGTTCCGGCGCCGGCGGCTGGATTTTTAGCCGCCTCCTTCGAGTTCTCCGGCGGCCGGTTTTTCCGGCCGCCACTTCCAAGATGAACGTGAATCCGTTCGACGCGGCGTGACGACGCTGTGTCCTTCCGCCGCGGTCCGACTCCGGTCGCGACCTCGTTTGAAACCTACGGCGCGACATGATGGCGCCGCGTTCCTTCGTCGCAGCCCGCTCCGGCCGTGTTTTCTTTTGTTCCTGCGCGGTGCGACGACACCGCGCTGTCTTCGCTAAATCAACACCAAGGAATAGAAGGGGGAGGAGAATCGGCCGTGTTCGTGCGGTCCGGTCTCCTCCCGTTATAACGATAACAGTCGGCCAATCGTAAAAACACAACGATGAACTTTTCACAATTTTTAATAAAATTTGGAACAACGTCCAACAGATTATTCTTTCATGTTCGAGGGAAAGAAACACGTAATTTGAAAAAAAAGACAAAACCCCTACCTCGGATTCGAAGTTCATTCGTCGCCGATGCGGAAATTGGTTTCGCGGAAGACATCCTCGCGGAACGTGCCTCCGTAATCGTCATTGACGAAGTCACGGATCTAAGCGGTGTCGGTTCATTGACGTCGGGAAACGTTCGAAGATGAAGAGTCGTCGATGTTCCTTGCAGACGACGCCCATTCATTCAACACAGAAGGAGGTCGTGGAAAGGTAGAAGAAGTGCCGTCTTTCTGCTTTGGAAAAAGGCGTTCTTCGTTGGAGAACTCTAATTCTCCCAAGTGTTGGGCGTCGCGGTACTTTACCAGTGTTCCGTCGCTTGGTGAAGCCCTCCCCCAAACCCTCTCCCAAGATCCCTATATATAGGTGAGGGGGAGAGGTATGTAACCATCGTGGTTACATAATTTTTTTTTAAAAAAGTGGGGTCGGGTGAAATAAATTGCGTTGATGCAATTATAGAGGTCCGTTGGCACCACTTAAGAGGGGAGGGTGCCAAGGAGTTTCTCCCCATTTAATGGGGAGTTGAGGAATTAAGAGGCTCTCCCTCATTAATGAGGGAGAGTTGGGAGGTTTCCTCTCCTCCCATTAATTGGGGGGTTAAGCCCCGTGTGGTCCCCACCACAATAAACCGCCCATGGGAGGTTTAGTTTGGGTGGGCCCCACCACCATAACCTCTCAAGGGAGGTTAAGGTGTGGTGGCCCCACCTCCAACCTCCATGAGGAGGTTTCAACCACCTCACTCCCAATGGCAGCTGAAATAAAATAAAGTGCAACATGGCACGTTATTTTATTATTACACTTTTAAAGAAAACCCAAAAAAAAACCTCCGCACTCGATAAAACACAACTACGGAAAAAGAGTTCCTAAGAAATTACTGGTGCTGCAGTACCATCGGTGCCCTCAGAATTTTATTCCGGGCACCGGTTCAAAAGTTATAAATTCCCGCTCGTTCGTTCACTGAACGTACCCGAGCTAAACTTCGGAAATTAATTCCGGGCACACCGGGCCTCGGAATCAGGCGCCGTCAGAAACTGCGTTCTTGTAAAATTCCATAGAAAATTAAGAAAAAATTTTCCTTGAAATTTCCGCGTCTTTACATTACTCCCACCTCAGGGATTTACGTCCCCGTAAAGCTTCAACACAAACTAGGGTCACAAAAGCGGTACAGAGCACGCATCTGAGCCTTCCGCTCCCATGTGCTCACCCGGAGGTTCCCGTACTTCCAGAGAAAAAGCACCCGAGTAATCGACCGTCCTTGTAGGACCTGCTCCCGTCGATCCTCAATCCCCACTGGAACCTCCGTGCATGATGCCATGTCATCGACATCTAACTCCCTGAGGTCGATGATGTGTGAAGGATCAATCAAGTATCTCCTCAGTTGAGATACGTGGAAGACGTCGTGCATCTAGTGCAACTGAGGTGTATGGGTCAAGCGGTAAACCACCCCGCCTACCCAGCTGAGGACCTAGAAAGGTCTGTTGAACCTCGGAGATAACTTTCCGCCTTGGCCACATCTCCGTAAACCTCGTCGAGGTGAGACCCGTATAAGGACGTGAACGTCATCCTCGAACTCCAAAGGTTTCCAATTCCTATTATAACTGGAACATAAATGACTACTGCCACGAGGGTAAGGTTGGCCGACTCAAGAGTGATCGGTCGCACCCTCTCATGCATGAGTTTAACTTGTGATTCCTAGGGTTTCCTTTTCGCCGACCAAGGAAAACCCATCCCGACGCTTGCCTAATACCGTCAATTTGAATATTAATAGTGATTGCCAAATTCATACTCAAACTAACGTCGTAAGGCCTCGACGCTGCCACCAAGAGGTCTCAACCGAGACTCTCGCCTCAAGGGTCAGATCACACCGTCAACGTAAGTGTGACTATCGAGTCTCCTCCCAAAGGTATCTCCAGACGTGAGGGTCAAGTCAACGGCTTAACCGGAAACTCTAGGTCTGGGACTAAATTCATGGAAGGAAGGGATGGTTCGTATCGATGTCTGTGGCTACGACAGCTAGTAGAAGACAAAGTCCACATTTCGAAACATCCGTAGAGCCCTTTTTGGTCGCACTCCATGACTGCAAGCAGCTACTCTCTTTCCCTGCTCTCCAACTCCCTGAGTCTAGCGAGGACTACAAAGGCGGGTGATGGTAACATGTTGAAATGTATACCACCACAAGCTGTTATCCTAGCTCTGCCTCCACGTCTGTTGCTCTGCAGATTTATCTGTCCTTAACATTTCCTCTTCTTGAAACATTTTACATGCCCAAGTCTCTGAGGCTGGTGTCAGTTTCCTGCTTTCCAAACTTCTAACATTCTCTGGCTGTATTCGATCTGCAAAGAATTCTCATCCAAAAAGGTTCTTTCTAGCCCCCTAGCCTAAGTAGGAATGCATATAGAAAAGGTTCTGGCTCGGAAGCCCTTAATCATACCCTGCTCAGAGGTCCGACCTCTATTTCACTGATCGAAACATATCCATCGAGTACCCAGTATGTTCATTACACCTCAATGAATTCTCAACTACCGACACGTCGTCCCGCCGAAACTGTAAAAGCTCTAGAAAACTCCCGGCCACCTCCTCAAGCCAGTCCTTAGCTTCCTATGAGTCAGGTTCGCCTCGGAACATGAGGGTATCTGATGTTAGAACACATATAAGGTAGTAAGCCTACATGTTTCACCTATCGGTACCGCGGGTTGTATCTGTTGACCAACAGGTAGTGATGTATAGTTGACACACTACCCAAAGGTACTATCTCAAGCATCAGTCCACGTACTGAAGCCTCATCGCTATGAGGACCATCCTCATGGTCATTCACTGGAAAACACTAGTGTCCAAGTCCATCATCCACTCTATTGATGTCTCAAATAGGTGGAAAACTCTAGCAATCGCCTCCAGCCACTACTCTGCTGTCTGGGAAACTGCCTCGCCTCGTAACCTCGGAGGCTACTACTACTGGAACTCGTGCAACGCGCTCTGCCAGCATGCACCGTCCACTAGTACAGCTATTGGAATCTGCTTCCCAACAGGTGGTGGTGCTGCTGGTACACAACCCGAGGGTGCCAACATAGTAAAAAGGGCCCTGCACCAGAGCCTCATCCCTCGGTGAGCCGTCATCGAGTACTCTCTCGGAACTCCAACTGACTGTCTGCGTGGAGATATCCTAAACCGATGCGACATGGTCAACGTCTTATACCTGGTGAGCTGACCTGGTTTGAGCTGACTTAAAACTTTCTGGAAACACACACGCAATCAGTGTTTTCGTGCACAAAGTCGGAAATCAGTTGTCAGGGTCCTGGTGTATGGATACGTCGGCCGCCCGCACCAACACTGGACTCCCTGAACTGAAAACCACACTCGGTACTCTTAACACTATTGCTTCACAGAAAGAAACATCGGAGTTATAAGTTCTGTGGTAGAACCGAACACCTTTGATACCAATTTGTCACGACCCGTCCTCGGGGCCCGTGCCGTGACTACCCCAAGCCCGCCTTCCATAGGCCAGGGGCTGGCGACTAGCACCAAGGCGTAAATCCCGGTAAAAAGGGAAGGCATTTCCTTTTTAAAGTAAACAATCACATAGAGTACAAGCGGAAGAAGTAAATACTAAGTAAAAACTGAGTACAACAGTTAGTGCGGAAAGTATAAAGGGGCCGGAAATACAAGCCCAACTGTAAAGTACAACTTGAAAGGGAAAACAAAAACTGAAAAGTAAAGCTGCTACGCCGAGCTGTCCACTGGAAATCCCTACTGAAGGGTGGGTACAGATAGCTCCACTGCTCCTCGGGTCCCGTCGTCCGCTCCGAGTATGTCCCGCCCAGTGGTCCACCTCCGGGTACCTCCTCGTCGTCACGTCCACCTCTGGGTACCGTCTCATCGTGAGGTCCTCCTCCGGGTACCATCTTGTCATATAGTCCACCTCCAGGTACCGTCCAGTCCTCGAACACTCAACCTCTGTCAGCACTGCCCGTCGTCTGCAACCAACACAACGAGGTGCGGGCATAGCCAGTGCAGGGGTGAGTATAACAGTACTCAGTAGGGACCCCGAGACCCTCAAGGTCTCACTAAAACCAACAAGGATAACCACATAGAAGATCTCAACAGATAACCTCTACTTAGGTATATGCCCATACATATACCTAAGTTATCAAATAACCCATCTCAATCATGAGGAAACACAAGGATTGTGAAATCAACGGATAAATACTACCCAGGTATATGCCCATACATATACCTAAGTTATCAAGTGAACCATCTCAATCATGAGGTAAACACAAAGTTTAAAAGTCTCAGCTCAAACCAGGATTTTCATTATCGAAACCGTAACTGCTGAAGAGCTCTGTCTCTGGAGTGTACAGTGGTCCTGTCACGACTCCGAGGTACTGCTCACTAACCCAGGACTGCTGAAGAACTCCACCCATCGAGTACTGCGGGCCAGCTGCTACAACCAAGCGCTCCCATGTGCCGCTACAACCAAGCGCACCTCTGTCGTGGGTCTGCCGCTACAACCAAGCGCTCCCATGTGCCGCTACAACCAAGCGCACCTCTGTCGTGGGGCTGCCGCTACAACCAAGCCCTGCCATGTGCCGCTACAACCAACCGCACCTCTGTCGTGGGTCTTCCGCTACAACCACGCGCTCCCATGTGCCGCTACAACAAAGCGCACCTCTGTAACACACCGAGTCGTTCGATGAGTAGTCGTCGGGTCTCAGCCAGCTACACGGTCTCTGTACTCCGCACGCTCGTCACTGGGAGGGTCCGCTCCACGAGCTATAGGTCGATACTGCAAGTATCTCAAAGTCCCATGAAGAAGTATCTCAAAGGACTGCCTCGTCATAGGGGTCTCAACGCAACAGACGACACGTCAATCGGACGCCCGGCCTGTGAGTTATTAGCCTTTTCGTCCCAGGGGCCCGGTTGGTTTCGTGTGCGAACCAACCCAGCCGTGTCTCAACTGCACCCCAAACTATCATAGGGTATACTCATAGGGACTGCTTCTCAACGTGAACACCAACGCCGCTGACGGTTCTTCAAACGGACGTTCTGTCAGAAAGGTATCAGCTTTTCCGTTCCAGGGGCCCGGTTGGATTTCGGTGCGATCCAACCCGGACACTATCCATTTGCATCCAAATCTCGGGCAGATGATGCCCAAAGTTCCGTATTGTCAAACGGAACTCAACTCAATAGACGGCGCGTCAATCGAACGCCCGGTCTGAGAGTTATTGGCTTTTTCGTCTCACACCCACCCTGGGAAACTTCCCAGGAGGTCACCCATCCTGATCACTACTCTAGGCCAAGCACACTTAACTATGAAGTTTTAACCACGTAGGCTCCCGAAAAGGAAGGTGCACCTTGAGTATAGTATACCGAAACGACCGTCTCGATCCAAGGATCGCTACGCAACTGACGGTTCGTCGATCGGATATCTGCAGCCCAAGTTATGGACATTTGAACCAATCATGTCCGAAGATGGGGGGGTCTGGGCCCGGTCCGACCCGGCCCAGTACCCCCTGGGCCGGCCCGAACCGGGTCGACCCGGCCCGAGTGGCGGCCCGACCCGGCGGCTCGGCTCGGCCAGCGGCTCGTCCCGGCCAGCGGCGCCGTGGCGCGGTGGCGCGACGGCTCGGCGGCTCGGCGGCTCGACGGCACGGCGGCTCGGCCAACGCGGCGCGCTAAAGGGAGGGGCATTGCCCCCCTTTAATTTTTAAAATGGCGGCCCCTTTAAGGGGCCGCGCCATGTGTATTTTCGGGGGGGTTACACCCCCGGGCTCCCCCCTGTAATGGCCGGCCAGCGCGGGGCCGGCCGGGTTCTCGCCGCGGGACCCCGCGGTCCCGCTCGTTCCGGCACCGGTGGCTGGATTTCCTACCGCCTCCTTCGAGTTCTCCGGCGGCCGGTTTTTCCGGCCGCCACATCCAAGATGAACGTGAATCCGTTCGACGTGGCGTGACGACGCCGCGTCCTTCCGCCGCGGTCCGACTCTGGCCGCGTCCTCGTTTGAAACCTACGGCGCGACACGATGGCGCCGCGTTCCTTCGTCGTAGCCCGCTCCGGCCATGTTTTCTTTTGTTCCTGTGCGGTGCGACGACAACGCGCTGTCTTCGCTAAATCAACACCAAGGATTAGAAGGGGGAGGAGAATCGGCCGTGTTCATGCGGTCCGGTCTCCTCCCATTATAACGATAACAGTCGGCCAATCGTAAAAACACAATGATGAACATTTCACAATTTTTAATAAAATTTGGAACAACATCCAACAGATTATTCTTTCATGTTCGAGGGAAAGAAACGCGTAATTTGAAAAAAAAAGACAAAACCCCTACCTCGGATTCGAAGTTCATTCGTCGCCGATGCGGAAATCGGTGTCGCGGAAGACATCCTCGCGGAACGTGCCTCCGTAATCGTCATTGACGAAGTCACGGATCTAAGCGGTGCCGGTTCGTTGACGTCGGGAAACGTTCGAAGAGGAAGAGTCGTTGATGTTCCTTGCAGACGACGCCCACTCATTCAACACGGAAGGAGGTCGTGGAAAGGAAGAAGAAGTGTCGTCTTTCTGCTTTGGAAAAGGGCGTTCTTCATTGGAGAACACTAATTCTCCCAAGTGTTGGGTGTCGCGGTACTTTACCAGCGTTCCGTCGCTTGGTGAAGCCGTCCCCCAAACCCTCTCCCAAGATCCCTATATATAGGTGAGGGGGAGAGGTATGTAACCATCGTGGTTACATAATTTTTTTTTAAAAAAAAGGGGGGTCGGGTGAAATAAATTGCGTTGACGCAATTAAATAGGTCTGTTGGCACCACTTAAGAGGGGAGGGTGCCAAGGAGTTTCTCCCCATTTAATGGGGAGTTGAGGAATTAAGAGGCTCTCCCTCATTAATGTGGGCGAGTTGGGAGGTTTCCTCTCCTCCCATTAATTGGAGGGTTAAGCCCCGTGTGGTCCCCACCACAATAAACCACCCATGAGAGGTTTAGTTTGGGTGGGCCCCACCACCATAACCTCTAAAGGGAGGTTAAGGTGTGGTGGCCCCACCTCCAACCTCCATAAGGAGGTTTCAACCACCTCACTCCCAATGGCCGCTGAAATAAAATAAAGTGCAACATGGCACATTATTTTATTATTACACTTTTAAAGAAAACCCAAAAAAAACAAACCTCCGCTCTCAATAAAACGCAACTACAGAAAAAGAGTTCCTAAGAAATTACTGGCGCTGCAGTTCCATCGGTGCCCTCAGAATTCGATTCCGGGCACTGGTTCAAAAGTTAAAAATTCCTGCTCGTTCGTTCACTGAACGTACCTGAGCTAAACTTCAGAAATTAATTTCGGGCACACCAGGCCTCGGAATCAGGCGCCGTCAGAAACTGCGTTCTTGTAAAATTCCAAAGAAAATTAAGAAAAAATTTTCCTTGTAATTTCCGGGTCTTTACATTTAACCTTTGGAGTGGCAACCCATGGTTTATTAGCCTATTTGTTCATTATAAATAATTTTCATATCACATTATCTATCTTCACATTTTATTTTATGTATTATATTAGGCACATTATTCTAATCTTTATAGTTCATATATATATTTTACATGAAATTTTGTAACCCTTATGTACTCTATTCAATTTTACTACAATACATAATTGATTTATATTTTTGACTCCATTTTATATCAACTGTAGGGACCATTCTATATCATATTTGTCAAATGAATCTAGCATTCACTACATCATTTAGACATTTCACCTTAGAATAATATTCATTTAAGGATGTTATTAAATCCATATTCAATTTTATAATTTTTAATAATCCTTTTCAATTGTAATTTCCATCGCTATGAACACAATTTAATAATTGTTTGATCAACATATTTGTTAAAATGTTGGTGGGGGACATTCATTAGATTTACTAAATTTTCAAATTCAATTTTCATTATTATCCTTGGTCTAGCATTAATATGTTAGACACATCCCTTAATTATAAAATTTAATTTCAACTATGTGAGTAAATGAGAGTGTTCTGAAAGTTTTTGATAAAATGAATATTTATTCCTATATAGAATTTTACAACAATTGTTGATCTGGGTTATTTTTTATGGATCCTAATTCTGGAAATTATTTATTTATTGGACCATTACATAGTATCATTAAACTAAGGGATTTTGATTAATATTATTACTCTCATTAGAAAGTGGTTTATAGACCATATTTTTGAAATTCTATTCTAAGAATATTTATTCAGAGATGATTCAGATATGAATAAATTTTATTAAAATAAATATTATCTTATAGTCTATATGAATTATGAAATACACTTTGGAAATGGTTGAGTAATTTCTATTTTTATCATCTATTATCGAAGACCAACTTATACATCGACCCTGATTTACCTGTTGTTACCATGAATTACCATGTTACGACTGAGACACATTTTAATCCCATTTTTCCTCATCCTAATTTTCTATTTTTCTTATTTTATTATTTTTATTATGATAATTGTAGGAAAACGATAATTTATATGGTATATGGGATGCTTGTTACTAAGGAGGTATATTGTGGTATTGCCACCTGATCTATATAGAATGGTTCATTGTAGTGTCAAATTTCAAATTACCCTATTCTTTTAAGTAAATTGTTTTATATTATCTATATCAATCAACATCCTCACTACACCCATGAATTTCAATAAAATATCATATTTAGTGTGGTGGTTGTTGTGATATCTATACAAAATTTGATATCAAAATAATTACATAAAAAGTAAAATTGAAAATGAAAAGTAAGGTATGTTCATTATGTATTCATGTCAAATTCATTGCCATTATTTGAGTCTCATTAGTGAGTATACATTATTATTTGTGGGAGGATATTCATTATGCTAATTAGGTTAATCTTGAATGATGATTTAGATTACCCCCTTTTGGAAATAGTTTTATAGACTACCCACCAACCCTCATCCCCAGAGTCATTTTTACCATTAATGTATAGTCATGTGGATTAATTGTGATATTTAACATTATAGATTTGAGATTTTAAATAAAATACAAGCATGGGGTTAGGAACATGTATTCATGTAATGAGAATAAATCTAGTTTTATTTTTCAAAGAGTGAGAATGAAGGATTTACAATTAGTAATTTCTTGACCAAAAATGGGCATCTGCAAAATTGTTGAGAAATAAAAATCAATGAGAGAATAAATTTTAATGAGAAAATAGACAATGAGGGTTGAGATATTTTATTTACATAGATTATTTTTTAGGATGAACTACATTATACAAATACAAGGTCATATATTAATATTTATAATTATTTCTTTGTCGTAAATCTCAATCCTTTAATATTTTTATTGAAATAATGTTTTCTTTATGATAATAAACATTTATGTGTGGTGGGTTTTGATATTTTATATTTTTATATGAATTTTTAGCCTAATTCCACATGTTTTATATATCATTTATTTTATAATGTCGTTATATGTTGTTCTATACTATATGATATTTTTAACTACATTGTTAGAAGAAATTGATAATTAAAATGATGTTGTATAAGTCATTTTATAGTTTCAATACACCAATAAAGGCCATCATTTTTTGTGGATTTGAAGAAAAAATAAATAAATAAGTATTTTAATATGTAAAAAAAAATTGATATGTGAAATTTTGGGGTTATGGAAACTCATGAAATGAATATTATTTTACACATAGATTGGTCAAACATTGTCCACCTACCAACCTCCTTGGAGACACTAATGATCCAATGAAACATACTCAATCCCTAAATCATGGTACGTATAATATGATGTATTTTTTAACCTCATATTCATGAACTAAATGAATTTTCATGCTGGTAATATTTAGAATCACACACCCATCAAAAGAATATCATTCGCACTCAAAACATCAATTTCATTTACATCATAAACACCATTTCCTTTTTAATTTTATACCACTGATATTTTTCTGAAAAAAATCCTATATTATTTTGACTATTTTTTATTATATATTAATTTTATTATTAAAAATTTTAATCATCTCCCACTGTTAATCTTTATTAAAAACTAGATTTATCAAAAAAAATTGATTAACATATAATTTTTTTCTTATTCGTTCTAGTTTTATTATCAATTAATAATATTATCCATTGATGATTGTATCATTATGATTCTTACATAAATTTAATTATTTTTTCACATCATAAATAATTTTCTTACCATTCATGAATAATAACCATGTGGTTTCGTATGTAGACTAGGGGTAGTACTACATTAATTAATCCTTAATCACTATATGTGTATTCTGATTGACAAGTAATTAGACTAAGAATAAAATCATATCTCATCATGTATCTATGATCATGGTCTTGTTAGATGAACCCTAATATAATTTGAATCAATTGATTTTAGAATAATAGATAGAAATAGATTTCCACTCAAATATATGGGTGTAATTCACCTATTTTATTATCAATCACTACATCTATAACTGATGTTTAGTCAATGTAGAACTAATTTTCTTTACTAAAATAATGGGTAACCCCAAATAAATTTTACACCATATTCAATTTCATATTTTCTCATAAGACATAGAGATATCTTTTAAAAAAATATCCATGAAATTTATCTTGAACCCCTTCTTAGTTTATTGAGTGTTTATCCAAATGACTATCTTAATCCAATTTTCACCAAATAAACATGAGTTTTCATCATTAGGTTATAATCCATATGTCTCACTTGTTTTCACAACCTCAATATAGACTTTTCCTCGTACTCCAACTATTCATCGATTCCTCATATATGTCGTTTTTAGGAAGAACAATATATTTCTAAATTTTCAAACCCACCAAAAAGGATTCAAAGTAAGAGGGTTCCACAACCAGTATTAAATTTTTTTAAAATGGATTCCAAATCAATAATGATTTTAAGGAATTAGTCTAGAATAATCCAAATCGACGAATATAATGTTACCCTTTTTCTTCAAAATATCAAAAAGTTGAATTATACAATTTTATCTCAGAAGAAATAGTGTAAACATAAAATAATTTTCCAAACCCAATGACAAGATAATCTTGGAATAGAAGAAATTATTCACCATTATAATTAAATAGTGATAAAATCATCACCATGATTCATCATCAGAAATATGTAAAAAAGTTATTATCTTTCATTAAAATTTTAAAACATAAATTAAATCTAATAAGAATAAATAAAATAAAAAAATAAAAAATATTATAAATTCTTAATCATCATAATTCCCCAGAATAAAAAATAACATTTATTAGGGTTGAAATGTTCCAAGAAAATCACTATGAAAATAACATAGTAATAATTTAAAATTGAAAATTATAAAATAAATATTTATCATGATTGAAATGTTTATAATGTTATATATTGTACGACATGTTGAAAAATAAATAGATTTAAATGGGCGGGGTAACTAAATTCTAAAACAATGATAATAAATATTCTATATTAAATATTTCATTCTATTTCTATATATTAAAATAGTAAAAAATAATAATTTGTCTTGTTAAACCCCAAAAATAGTTTAGTGAAAATATATTGGTTAAAATATATTAAATGGGAATGGTAATGACCATAATGACGAAGAAAATTGATGGGAATAATACATAAAAACTAAAAGAAATAATTCAAAAAAATTTATAGGTTGAAAAATATCATTACAAAAACCAAAAGACTTATTCTTCAATCTACATTATGAATCTATAAAAATGATAATGGAAGAGCATCCTTATTAAACTTTGGAATCATACACCAATAGTATACTATACTATATTTACTCACACATTATATCAATTTTGTAGTTATATTTTCTATTCTAATTCCATAATTCACATACCCTATTAGACTCATTTAAAACTATACATCAGTTACATGAAATATTTTTATATTATAAAAATATTGTATGATATGACTTTCCTTCATTTAGTTTGAATTTATTACACTAATTTTTATCAATTAAAAATATTAAATATTTAGTATTTCACCTAAAAAATTATACACCAATAACATAAAATCTAGTATTTATTTAGGTTTCATAAAATTAGACTAAATAATGGAAGGGTAAATGTTTACCTAATAAATTAATATAATCTATGAAAAATCAATGATTAAACATCTGTGTTAAAATCGATGTTTTATATAATAATTTTATTAAAAAACTAACCTCTATATTTTCAGATTTTATTCATGTAAAAAATTAATTAATATAACATAATAACATGGGTAATTCCCTATAAAAATAAAACATGTTTAGTCCATTAATTTATATATATATATATATATATATATTAACAATGAAAATTTCATTATAATGGTTTAAATCAACAAAAGTAGCTTATCTAAAAATATTACCATACGAAATTGGTTCTTTATTAAGTCAATTCCCCTGATGCATCATTTTCATAATATTTTTTAGTATATAAATAATTAAAAAGTAATATAATTATTTGATCATATTACAAACCAATAATTACCACATAATATATAATATCACTATGACATAGTTTTAATCTAATAAATTCTTACTAAACATTTGATTCTTCCCCACTAAGTATTCAATATTTAAAAACATTCATTGTTCATTAGAGAAACTATTAACTGAAATTCACTATATATCACTGGACTTATTAATTCCAAATCAGAATATTAATATTCTTGTTTTTTATTAGAATTAATTTTGATATTCATCTTTACCAATCATATAATTTTAACCATTAGTCAATTAAGAACTTTCAATATGCTACTGCATTTTACCAAAACATTAGATTATTAATTATTAAAATTCATACTCGTATAATACCATGAATAAATATTATACCATTTTCATGCCATTGTTAAATCATAAGATCTTACTCTATATTTCAATAATGGTTCTAAAAAATAAATTCCTTAATAATTTAATTTTCACATTTAATACCATAGTAGATTTTATAAACTTTCATTATATATAGTAATTTATATTAAATCATTATCCATACTTGACAATGAAATTATTACACAAGTAATGACTTATTATATTATCCATTTAACAAATTTTACTCATATATTAATATTATAAATATTATATCAAACACTACCTTAAATTCACTTATTCCATTTTGTATTAATTATCATTAATGTTTTATATGAATATTCTCCTAATGTGGATGACTTAACTATAGGGGATATCAAATTCTAATCTTTAATGGAAGTACTGATAAAATTTATGATTATTTTTTTCTATCCTCAATATATCAATTAGTAATGTGGTTTGATATAGAAATATAAAACACCTTAAGAAAAATGATATCTATAACAGTACTCATTTAAGAAAATGGGTTCAAGATAATTTAACTATCAATACTTGTCTTATATATTTAAACAGTATTAAAATCAACACAGATTAATTTAACTCAAACAATTATATTATTATATGACCTTATAATTCAGCCCTTCCCCATTAAAAATTATAAAATTTAATTAGGTTGTAAGAGTTTTCAAATAAAATAAAACTTATAAAAAATATTGAAAATATAAATTATTAAATTATGTATCCATATTTGTTATACCTGTAATAATTCACCAAATCTATGATTGGTAGCTTAGGTTATATCATCATAATTCAAAAAAATACTATAAAATACTATAATACAATCAATATTGACACTTACACATAGAAATGCATTTGGTTCTATCATAATAAAATACTTATTCATGAAATAAATTTTATATAATATAATAAATTCCTATACAATATTTTTTTAATATTTTAAAAAAATAGAGATACTTTATAAAATAAAATTTAATTAAATGTTACTAGATAAGAAAAACTTGATTTAACCTTATATATTAATTTCTTATGAAATACTGTTTTTTGTGGATAATAGAAAATAATTAAAGGTGTAGCTCATAAGTTTCCTAATAAATTCATAAAACCCGATTTTTGGATGAATAAATACTTACTTGTGTATTATATGATGGATAGTTGAATATTAATGAGACATGATAAGGTAATAAAATTGAACATGAATAATAGAACTCATGATATTTTTGTATCATATTGTCATGATTTTGCATTAAATATGATATTTTTGTATCATATTATCATGGATAGTTGAATATATATTTTGTATTTTTTGTATGATCATATTCCCCAGACTACAATATACCAACATATATCCATCCTCTATTACATTGAATCTATACTAGTTTTAAAATATTCTGTAGTATGACATTATTTCTCTATTAAATAATCCACACCAATTCCTCCAATTTCATTGTGTTGTGCTCCATCTCAACATCTGTGTAGTCGATCAAATATACTTGATTCAGAATGTACATATAATGATAAAAACCATGAAACAAATCATGAATACATTCAAACTGAGAAGGAATATCTATATTGTACTCTACTTGGATAACCTATTAGATTATCTTAGAGGGTCCAACATTCCATGACTCAATCATCCCTTGTTTTCTCAAAATGTTTTTCCCTAACTGGGGTGTCACTCTCATCAAAAATATTTTCCTTTGGAAAACTCCTATGAGCACCTCATATGATTTTTATAAGATGTATTCTTATTATGATATGTGATAACACTTATTAATAATCACTGATAAATGATTAGATCTCTCCTATTCCATTTTGGACCACTCAATAATTTTTCCAGTAGCCCCGTTCTATTAATGTGATGAATTACATGATATAATATAAAGATACTCATACGGTCGATATAAATTGAAGGATGGTAATTTTTATTGTATGAATGTTTGTAAAATTCTATTTCATCATCCCAATATCCAGTGAATTTTATGGAATAGACATAGAATATATAATGTTTTGTGAATCGTCTACTAAGACTATCCATCTGTATAAGGATTGACCAATTTTATCAATGTCAACTGAGTCCTTAATTACTTTTATAATCCATCACAAAATGGATATTTAAATAATTTGTATATATACCTTATAATTTCTAAGGAGCTATATTAATGTGTAATATATTGTGGACACATATCATTATGAGTTTGTTTAATTTTGATGACTCATGGATAATTATGAAATGACAATATTCTAATAATATTTCATGTAAACATTGTGTCATAGCTAACTAAATTATGAAATTGATATTGACAACCTACCACAACAACTTGGGTTATGAAAGTGGGTGAGGAAAACCATCAGGGTTCTAGTTACATGGTCGTCATCTATTTAATTGTATGGAATTGTGAAACAAATCCTTATATGTCCCTATATATCCTTAGACTCGAAATGTTTCACTTTATATAAGGTTACATCATTATCACCCAGTGATGTACTTCCCACATAGATGTATGTATGCACATCATGAGATCTACCCTGATAGATGAATGTAATAATAATATTTCTTATAGAAGTATCACAACATCATTTCTTAATGACCAATTCGGTATCAAGTCACCCTCATTTGACAGTATGCACATCGCATCTGAATTTGGGTTAGTCATGATTCCATACATTACCCAGTATACTAAATAACTTTTTACCCATAGTGGGTAACCTATTATTGATCCATAACCCATAGAATAGTCCAAAAACTATTTAGTGAATAATGATATTGTATTCCACTGCTCATATAAAGTATATCACAAAGTCATATGCTACCTAACACTTATGGATAATATCACCTATAATGGAATTAATGTTACCTAGCTCATATTCCAAGTTGATGTCAAATTTCTACAAGATATATACTGACTACCTCTACCACACGATTCGATCCCTTTGTGTGAATGATACCGTAATGGTTCTTTTAGACATATTATATAATAAACATCCCACGGAAGAGGTTTCATTTCACACTGTTCAATTATTGAACAAAAATAGCTATCTCAAAGTCATTAATAGGATATTTATAATAATGGGGTCATAAAATATGTTACACTTATGCTACTACAAACTCACTATATATTAGTAATAACCCAGAACAACTACAAAGAAGTCATAGTACCAAACAAGACTACTTAGAATCCTGTGTAGTATAAACACAAAATATATACTCAACCACATATTCTTCTCAATAAACACATCATAAAACCATTATCACAATGAGAAACTCACTAACTTCTTCATCAGTGCATTCAGTGGTTATAATAAATTGTATAAGGATAAGAAAAATAATTGGTAGTATACGGATAAAACTAGAAATATCTTTAACACATGCATATTCATGGGATATTTCAAGGAAATATCTACATTTAATATCTTTGGGTATAAATATATACTTGACTCAAACACCACATTGAGTAATAATATCACCTCATGATTCAAAAATTTACTCATCAATGATAAGGAATATATATGATACACTCCTTGTGTGTGTTGGACTTTCATGTTATCTCTTGCAAGCTGCTTCATGTTCAGTGTGTAGATGAAGATAAAAAACAACTAAGACTGAAATAAAAATGTCAATATATGGGTAGAAAATATTGTTAATAACATCAATGAACAAATATATATAATTATTCAGTCCAAATTAAATCACTATGTTCTTTTGTTGACCAAAATTGATATGAAACCCCATACTCTTGAATTCATCATCTCTAAACTACAACTAGTTATTTTCCATTCAATGATCATTCATAGGCAACCACCGACCACCCTGTAATGAATCTAGGGGATAATTGATCCTTGTAAAAGGATATTTGTTCATTACTATCATATAATTAATCTATTTAAAATATATTTATTGTGGTACACTACCATACACATTCATAGGGAAAATGTTATGTACATAAAATGGTGACATACTCACCATGATAATACATTAATGAACTACATCTCTAACCTATTCCCTAGTTAATTTTATATCTGGTGTCTTTATATAATAAGGATGTATAAAAATGGGATTCAAACCTGGAACTTGTTCTACATAAATGTCAACTTCTATATAGAAGAGAATTCTAATGAATTCGTCCCAAAAGGTGTCCAAATATACATACATAGATAGTGTAAATGGTGATGAAGATATAACCAATTATTGAAAAAGATCCAGTGCCTCCACATGTGTTGTGATCATGCAATAATGACTAATTTTTGGAAAACTCTACCAACATCTAGTTCCCATATTATAATCATCATGTACTTCACTGACATAAGTGATATGAATGATACCCATAATTTATTTATATCAATGGGATCTAAGAAGATGTTCAATTATTCTATGGCATGAATCATAAAAAATATATTTATAAATAGAATTTTGAAGTCTTATTGAATCCCATAACTAAAAACAAATATGATATAATCTAGGAATCATATATGGTGGTATACATTTATTATAGAATTGTATTGATTGGAAGTAACATAAAAATCTACATAAATGATATGTAATGTCCAATAAATAAATTGGGAAGGGTTTGATAATTTTATGTTAAAAATTCCAATAAAAATTAAACAATGTAAATTTTATCATGACTATAATTATTCCATCTAGAGTCTTTACCACTACGAAAATTTTGTGCGGCTCTACTATCGAACCCATCCCATGATATACATGTAGCCTTTGAGTCACTGTAAACTAATCATGTTTCTGAGGATAATGGTTAGATCCTTTGGTCAAATATCATTTTAGTCCTCCAAACATGTGGGACCCCATGCTCAAATATATAATTTAATACTATTGGATATTATAAATATAAAAACACAACAGAAAGTTGTTATGGGGTTTTATATAACACTTTTTAAAATTTTCGACATTCCCATTTTCGAAACATTATAAAAATATACCTAAGGGGGTTAAGATGTTATATTGTGGTATAAATATGTACAAAAACAAGAAATTACATACCCAAACATCCTCTTCCATCATCAATATTTGACATTTAAAGTAAAAATGGGATTTCAAACCACCTGACTGATAATGGGTGGATGAAGAAAAAATGCATGATCCTAATCTAGGCCTTTTTTATAGTAATTGACAATCTTTGAATCAACATGTATTTAATTAGAACAATAAATTTACCTATAAATTTAATTGAGGATGAATACTCATCAAGATAATTCATTCCATTTAGGAATTATTTTAATCAAATATTGTTGAAAAACATAATCTCTATGTGAAATGAATGGATTATACATATATTATATTTTGTACCAACTACAGATCCATAAACCCATACACATGGTGTAGATTCAACTTATAATTAATTAACTCTATAAATAATGTTTCATTAAATGTCTATTAGGTGAGATACTATCATATAACATAACAACCCTTCATTCACCACCTCTATCTTGATATTTTCTATAGAAAGAATTTTTCTATATTCAATTTCTAGTTCTCATGTATCTCATTGAGTTTAAAGACACCATTTATATTTTATTTCAAGTCCTCTATAACATATGGTCATACAAATCATTTAAATGTTGTTTAATGGTAGATATATAAGTCTCTATAAATGTCAATAATTGATCTCATTGGTCCTACACCCATAACAATTATATGTTGAAGGAATCATTTTTGAGGTTGTCCCTCATATTATACCGATGAAAAAATTATAAAAGCATTCTCTACTACACAGTCATGCGTAGAAAGTGGTGGAACAAGAGAATCGTCCCTAGAAGAAGTATCTATGCCCATGCTAGCAGGTGGTACCATTGTTCTGGATGAATCTTCTAAAAAGAGAAGGAAATATTTGATAAATTGATGTCTTCAAGTAATATAATAATTGGTTTATGGGATCAAATATTTATTTTCTATGTATTCGACACAGAAACAATGTTATATGTCAATTGATACTATAAATGGCCTATATCCATGCATGTTAGTCCCATTAATATATATATATTCTGAGACATAACAGAATGATTATATTCATCTTTTTAATTAGAGTATATATATATACTACAACGGAGAAAAGAGATATATCTAAAATGACAGAAAAAATATATCCAAAATAGAAATAACATACAAGGAATTAAATTAATGTTATAATATATATTAAAAAATATTTATATTTATTTAATTTGATCTCATGTTTCTAGTCAAGATGACTAAATTCACTAAAAAATATCATAACATTGTAGCAACCACCCCATAAATAGTGACTCAATGGTTCATTATACATATGTGCTCTATGAATATGAAAACATCCTTACCAGACTTCCAAAATACTCTCTCCTTCTACTATAGCCCATTGTAGAGACAAAAACACCAGTGGCCCACTAATAGTCTTTAAACTATTATGTTGGAATAAGATTCAAAGAAATCAGGTCCTAGTGGACCAAATAATTTAGTATCCTGGATACATTAGATACATACATTAAATTCACATATAATTTTAAAATGTAATACACATAATGAATTTTAATTGTGTATTAAATTATTCAACATACTATAACCCTTTATATCATTGAAAAATAATCCATTTATATTAGGTATAATAAAACATAATATGTGGGATAGCTCAGATATTCATTATGGGTATGCCAAAATCAAATTATATGAATAAATTAAGAAGAATCAATATATAATTATAAATAATTGAAACACATATAATTAATTCATTAACATTAAAAAATATAGAAGTAATAAATGATGATCAAACAATTCCATATAAACAATAAAATGAGATATGAAACATATCTATGTAAATTCAAACTAATTCAATAATTTGATGGAATATCAATAAATGAATTCATGATGATGGGATTCATAATTCTTGAAAACTAAATAAAATACCATAGAGTAATTATGAAAGGAAATGTATTACCATCAGGGATTTTTTCAAAGACATATATACTAATGTGAATGTACTTGACAAAAACCCCTTCTAGGTTGTCAATTGAGACCTATGGATGTATCAAGGTGATATAGTTGTCATCTCCCTTCACTTAATATATTGAATTCTATATTCATATGAAATGTGTGAAACATAATTCACATATACATTTTAATTTAATCAAGTATATGTAATTAAAATAATGTATCCAATAAATAAACAGAATTATAAATTATACAAAGTAATGATAACGGTATCAACATAGTGTATCCCCCATCAAACTGATCAAATACCATCCAAGGGAAATAAAAAGGATCTTATCGTTAGTATATATATACATTAATGTGTAATTAATATAAAACATATATTATTATATGGAAAATGGTATTAAATTATCAATTAAAACATCACTTGTGTAAAATAACCATTACATGAGAGTCACACCATTATAATAACACTATAAGATTCATAACATTTTATAAAAATACTTTTCATTTAGAATCACTATTAAAAACTATTATTTTACACAATAATATGAAAATAATTTTCTTATTAGAAGAACAAAAAAATGTATTTTAAGCATTAAAAAATGGTTTTCATGACATTATTTAATTCATTAAATTTTTTTTAAGTATAAAATGACATTAATTTTTTACATTAAAAATATACGAATGTACCTTATTTATAAAATGATATAATGATTCCATTAGAACCATTTTGTAAAAAGTATATAATGGGTAAATGTTTCATTAATTAATAATTTTTGGAATTATAAAATGTTTTTTAATTTTCATCAATAAACATGGTTTATGAAGAAAAATTATTTTTGATCGAAGAGATAAATAAAGTATGATTTTCTAAATAACGAGTCTTTATCATTTTTTTGTGGCGAAGAGAAAAAAGTGGAAATCTTTCATCAAAAGGATCATAAATAACATAGTATAAGAAAATTAATTTATTTTAGAATATATATTTCAAATAATTGTCTCAAGGGAGACTTAATCAAAACCAACACATTATAATCTTGATATTATGAAATAATCCCTTACCACATTGTTAATTTTTGAAACAAAAGCCACATGAAATAAAGATAATTAAATGGAACCTTAAATAACATTAATATACATAAATTCATTATATAAAATACAAAATTGAATATATATAAACCACATAAAAAATGTTGGGAATATTGTTTATATGTAATTGATGTAAAAGTTAGATGAGAAACCATTACCTTATTTTTGAAATTTCACATATGATCATTATTTTCTGAAATAATAAAAATAAGTTAATTAATAAATATATTTATTCTAATTTTTAATTATATTATTCCTTTTATTTTTCATATTAACATTTTGTTAATTTTTACATAATCAATTGTGTTTTCATCGTGTGTTTTGATTATATTTGTATTTTCTATCAAAAATGTGTATGATATGTTTACCATAGGTAGAGGTCATCAGTTAATCATATATAGAATAATAATCCTAATATAATTATATCAATAATAAATTAATTATATTTTTAATAACAATAATTAAATATTGTTTTGGTAAATTAGGTATGTTCTGATAATGGAGACGGTAGGATGCAAGTAAGCATGAGTGACATTTCTATTTGTCAATGATAATTATTTAAATATAAATGGAAATATTTTAGCTTTAAATGATGATCATAATATCATACATAACATGTTATTTAAATAAATATAAACTTATATATATATATATTATATTTTTTCTAGTCGTGAAAATAGAGTCACAATAATTTGTTAAGATGATATTTCAGAGGTACAAAAATGACATTATCAACTTTTAGTAAGTGAAAAAGAAATAATTAAAATGATATATTGTCTTTCTATAATTTATTTTAATTAATATCATAATTATCTCTTGTATGTCACATATAATTATTAAATTTACCCATTTCAAATTTAATGTAATGCATTATAGAATGTCGGATCACATTGCTTCATGTGTTGGAGGTCCGACGTATAGACGAGTGTTGTTATAAAATCCCTTATGGAATGTGAACAAAAAATGATGTACATAATAAAATTGTTCAATAGGTATAATTATGTATTAATATGATATTTATATTTTATATACATCGTCATTCCCAGTTATGTTTCATGTTCAAGAAAAACATTTTGGATTGGTTATGGAGGTGTTATTTCACTTCGCACATGAGTGATTTATAATTTTCAATTTGATGGAACATGTGATGGATATAGGTAATTCCAATCATATAATAAAATTAATATATATTTTAGATTCTATAATTATTATATGATAATTAAATATTTATATTTCTCTGTGGAGGAATAATAAATTAAAAAAAATGCATAGTTAATTTTTTTTCATCTTTTTGGAGCACCAATTTAGGATTATAACTAATTTTTTCAAAGAATGTATTTATAAAAACCCAAGGATTATAAGATCATTAAATGAAATGTGGTAATATAGTTTTTAGTTATTTTATCAATACCAAGTGTTTTAATGGTGTGAAGTAGATTTTAGATGGGATTCCCATTTATTAGTTCTATGTGTAGCTCACTCGTAAAATTTGAAAAATAAACTGGGGTATCCATATTCTTCACCTAATACTATGGAAAAAGGAATTTTATTAATCGTTAGACATGATAAGGTAGAAATAATTCTAGATAATTAATTTATACATGTATTTAGTTCATGTTAAAAATTTTCTTTTTAGTTTAACCCACAATAGATCCATTTTCTCCATAACAATGAAAATTTATTTTAAATTTTTTTACCGTTCATTACGGTAAAAATTTAATTTGACCGTATCAGAAAATATACTCTAAGATTATTCCAAATATGGAATAATTTTTTTGAAAGTAGATATTCATATGTAGAAAATTTTAATTTTAAATTATTATCGAATCAATGAAATGAATGCGGGTTTATATGGAGAAGATGGTAAATATATTAAAATATTTATATAACATAATTCAGTATGATAATGATTCCAATAAACTAAATTATATTACTGTATATATATTTGAAAATTTTTTATTCAAAACTTACAGTACATATAATTTATATTTTAAAAATATTTTAAACAAAATAATTAATAAAAATATAGTAAATTTCAATAATTTTGAAAATATTTATAAAAATAACTAAACAAAAAAAATATAATTTTGCCTTTTAAATTAAAAAAATTAATTCCTATTTTTTGAAATAATTTGTATAATATTTATAAAAATTAATTATAAATTTTCTTCTCAAAGAATGACTAAACTGATTTAGAAAGAAAATACTGACATTATTCCTATTTAATTTAAATGGATCTAAATTTTTTCAAAACTAATAAATATCCATTTTTTTTTATATTTTAAGATTTTTATATTCATAATTTAGTTTATTTCATTAATTCCCTCAAATATAAGAGATATGTTATAATAGAAAAGATTAAATAATATTATATTGAAAGGGTAACAGGTTCCACTAAAACCCAGTGTCATGTGCATTGGATTCCATCAGAGAAATTGATTTTACATAAACAGAAATTTATCATATTGTATCAAGAAATTATATTTACTTCGATAAATTTTGTAACATGTATTTCACATTATGGAATATTATTAACATGTTTTTTATATCTCTGTGTTATATTTTACACCCTTAATTAAATTTTTTTTCTCATAATTTAAAAATGATTATGATAATAAAGGGGTTTTCATATGAAAATACAATTTTTGAAAACACACATCATAAAAAGGGATAATAAAAATCAACCTTATAAGATTGAAAATGTGAGTACAAAGGTCATATAGAATAACAGATACAAATGTTTTTATATAGGTGAAAATTTGCTGAAATTGAAGATATAGAAAAGGAGGAATATTAAAAATAATTATATATAGTTATGAAGGTAATTGATTAAAAAAAAGTGAATTATCAATGTTATTTTAAGGAACAAAAATCTATAAATCTATTATAATTTCAGTGACCATTGGGGAAACATAAATTAATGTATTAGGATAATTTTTTGTTTCAATATAAATCTACTAGTGTTAGGAAATTCTTATACCATTGAAATACATAATATATGAAAATAAACATAGTAGATATATTTTCATCATAGGAACTATTTCATAATTTGTTTTTTCTGAACTAATTTTAATTATCATTTGTTACTACATTAAATGAATATCCAAATTGATTTTTGTATTCATAGAGAAATATAATTAAATTTTAATCTATCAATAGATCCATATAATTTCATTACAACTATTTATAAATATTTCCAAACAAATATAGTTTTCACAATTTATCAAATATTATATATTAATATCTAAACCATAATAATAAAATTTATATAATGATATAAAAATTTAATATCCTATAGTTTCATCATCATCCAATACTATACAAACATTAAAGGATTCTAATACATTTTTAGAACCTCTATATCATTATAATCTATAATTTGGGATCAAATTAAGAGTTATCCTCCCTGAATCATTTTTTCCCAGAATTAAATCTTTCAAATGAATTAATTTTCTTATTAACATTCAACACCTGATATAAAATCCCAAATAAAATAATATTTTAGTATAATATATATATACATTTCCTAATTCTTAAAGGAGATTATCTATTATTAAAATAATCATATAAAATTATTCTTGGATCAAAAGACATGATCATTAATAATTTCACACCAGATGTAATAATATCACAAAATTTATGTTTATCACATAGATAATTTTGATGTATATTTCCTTGAAACATGGTTAAAAACTTTTATAACATCCCCATCCTATTATATTTGATGAATTTCATCTTGTAATATTTTATCTTACCATTAAAATCACTCTAATAGTGGAATTTTTTCACCCCTAACGAAAGATTATATTTTAAGTATGTATCGTGGTGTTTCATTCCATAGGTATAAAATATTATTAAATACATATTTCCCTTATTCCCTTTATCTTCTTTTTCTCTACTATTTTCTACTACACTTGCATCCCTTTGAAGCCATAAAACTATAAAAATTAATTCTATGTCTTTATAGAACATGATATTATATCCTCATATTAAAATATAGTTTGTGAGACTAGTTCTACTGTGAATATTTGATAAATAATGTTAAATATATAGTTAATCATCTTCATTGGATTATGCATGTATTCCAAAACATTTTATTCTATCATTGTCAATATTTCATTACACATAGAATCATTTTATTTGTAATTATTTATTTGTCTCGAGAAACATCTTTCCATATATCCAAGTTTCTCACAGAGAAGATTATATTCCATGAACCATTCGTTAAAATACATCCATTTAGTATTTTCCATTTATACTTCATTCATAATTTTTTGAATCAGTGAAAACCATTGATATGCATCTCATGGGAGACTATAATCTAGTTTTGAATGTTTATCCGTTTCACTACGTCATAGAGAGAGACATATCATCTCTAATGAACTTAACCATTGATAATTTAAAAATAGATGTTTATTCCAATTTAATTATTGAGGTTGTTGAATTTTGATGTGGTAAAATATTATCAGACCATGTTTTTGATCAGAAGGATTCCACGTGTATTATCGTTTATTACTCATAACTGGAGTTATCTTCTGAATATGGTTATCATTTGATCACTTTCATATATAGCTTGATATCCACCATCCTAATATTTTATATTTGAAAAATTCTTACACATATTATTATAAATGATAATATTTTCATTTACTAAGTTAAGATATATTTATATAAAATATCATTCAATAATTAAATATTAATAATATTAAACAAATTTCATTTTCCCAATACTAGTGAAATAGTATATCTAAACTAAAAATTTTATGTATTGATAATCTCCAAATAATATAGATGGTTACAATGGGGATATATTTATTTTATAATTCATCAATATGTGTTTTCAGGAAAATATTAATTATCTTATCCGTTAATAGTGTGAATCTATGTTCATATGAAGAGATGTCATTATGAACCAGAAGTTGATCGGGTTAGATCAAATGTGCCTTTTTTTGAGAAATTACCCCTTGGTATGTCTCTTCCAAAACAATATCTACTTATAATAACTATATTGTGATAATTTTTTTTATTAAAAACACATAATAGCTTCCTTAATAAATATTTAGGGTGTAATTATATGCTTATCCTAAAATTATATAATAGGGTTATTTTCCACAATCTATGTTTTATACATATAGTACACAATATTTCTTCTAATATTCCATGGAAAACAACTATAGTGACCCTGAACCTAGTATCTTATAGTTTGAGTCTAAAATATGAAATTTTCATATGATTAGTGGAAAATCATTTTGAAGGGAAAAAATATATTATTAGTGATGTTGAACTGGATACAGACTTAACATTTTCAATATATTTTAAATTAATACTCAGTGAATTTTCTATAAGAATTTAATTATTCCCAATATAATATCCATCAAAATCATTCTCAAAATACATCTTATAATACATGGTAAAATAAAATATAAAAAAGGGGTGACCATAAAAACTTAATAAGGGATATCAAACAATGAAGTCTAGTAAAATAAATATACAATCAGTATGGTAATATAAATAACTCAAACATGTTCCCATTAACCAATAACATCTTAATAATATGACAAGCATAAACGTTAATCATATACTAACATAAATAATATAATGTACTTAAAAAATAACTCTATATTTTCTATGTAATTAAATAATCATATAGAATATCAATAATTGAATTTATAACGATTGAATAGAAAAGGTTAGTCATCTATACATAACCCTTATCATTTTTGATAAAAAAAACTAAGTACATCAAGTCCCTATGCCAATTGTACTATATAAATGGGCAAGGGATTAACCAAACCCAATATAGTGTGTATCATGACAGTTAATAATGCATAGAGGGGCTATAATGGCCCCAAACATCACTTAATAAGTACAAAAAAATTATATTATGAATTGGGTGATTAATAAAGAAGTTAATATTCAAATATAAAATATAATATGAAATTTTGATACATTATCAAATCAATAATCATAATCATAAACTATCCAGAGTAAATTCAATGGTATCTATATAGAACATATGTAGTCAAACCGATCATAACACATCTAGAAAAATAATAATTATCATAAGATTAGATTTAATACCCATTACATCATATGTAACATAAAAGTATGTCTTCATAGATGGAAAATTATTATGAATTATCACATAGAACATTACTTGAGGAAAATAACGATTTTCATAAATCAACATTTTTATTTAAAAAACAAAAATATTGTCCAAATTCACATATTTGAAAATAAATTGTGAAAAAATGTGAATATCATGAATAACATGAATAAAATTTCCCCAATGATAATCCTTATATACATTCACAGAATAGTTAAATGAAATGGAGTTTATGATGGTGGGTAATTTCGTACATGCCATATAAGATAAATAAACATTCCTTTAATGATATAAATTTCACAAATAATTCGATCATTTAAGGTACTATTTTCCCTTATATTCTATTTCAAACTATCCCAAGGGTTTCCCTATGACACCCTTTATTTTTTTGAATTATGAAATGATTTTAGTGGACAAAATTGGGTTCCCGATTTGGGTGAATGGTTTGAAAAACCATGTATCCTAGTACACCAGAGTAAATTCTATTGTAATTCCATTTTTACCCATATTGGACTTAACCAAACTCACCCACTTATTCTTCCTCTCAACCTTAGTATCCATGGAAGACTCCAATGAAACTCCAACCCTCATTGGCACTCATATTTGATGTTTATATTCTTGATTAACATCAATATCTATCAAGTATTTGGGTTTCCTTCCTTTCTCCTCCAATTTTCTTAAGTTGTCTTCAACATATCATGATTTTAATATTGTCTAATGTGTTGGGATTTGTGCTTAGGGTTTTATATTGGGATTCATGGTCATATAATGAGTTTTTAGGATTATTTAATAATGTTATTGTGCGGTGGTGATGTGGTTCAACCTTTGAACAAGGATATGGTGTTTTTGACACAAATAGTAAGTGCGTACATGTTTTAGAACTAGTAGATGAGTTTTAATTTATTGATTAATATTTTATGAATACTCCCACTTCATTTTTCATTCTGAGAAAATTATTTTTGGGGTCATTTGTTATGTAAAAAATTTTTACATTCTAATTTTTCGTTAAAATGTGTGTTTTACATGTGTTTTCAATCTTGTGCCACAGGCGGCTATTTTATAATTCATGGAAGGGTTTTATTATTTAAGTATATACTTAAAATTATGTTTTGGCGTAATATTGGTTGGAATTGGTTTTTCATTGGTTTATTTTAGATGAATGTTATGTGAAACGTTTAGTCACATTCCATAAAACTACTTTACGTAAATTCTAACTAGTTTATCGATTTATATAAATGTTGAAAATCATGTGTAGCTTCTATATTAAATGTGTGTCACCAGAACAGATATTTTTAAGTTAATATGGATTTTGGTAACAAGTGAAAATTTTTGAGCATATTAGGGGGATCCCAAATATGTAGGTGGGTGGACAGGTACTAGTAAGCTAGTGATCAGTAGTGGTTTTTTCCATGTTTTAAATAGCATGTTTGACATTGAAAAAACAAAAAAAAAATAATGTTGAGTAGGGACCATTAGGTTATGAATATTTTCCCATCTAGTGGCTCATGCATGAGAAAAAATATTATTATGGTTACATTACATTGAGATACGAGGTACATATAGTTCAAAACTAACTTACTCAAAGTCGTGTTCCTAGGATTAGTGATTATTGATTATTTGTAATATATCATTGGACTGTGGTGATTTTTTTGGAAAATATATTAGATTACATTTTTTTAGATGGGTTCCTTATTTGAAATTACTATTTGAAAAAAATTTACTTTTATAAGTTTAATTCTTTATAAATTGTTTCCACCATTTCTTATTTGTTAAAACATGCTTGTTTTTATCATGTAATGATTACTATATGGAATCATTTGGGTTGTAGTATATTCTACCTAAAATCACACCCTAAATACACAATTTGTGTGTAAGTAGACTTGATCTTATATGAAAGAATTAAGGTTAAGGCATTGGGTGATGGTAGTTAGGGTTGATTGTTTTCAAACATTATGAAGTGTTGTGGCAATGACTCGTCGGAGATGACCACATGCCACGTGGTGTTACATGGGTTGTTTTTATGATAATTATATATTTTTTGACCTCATTGGTCTTGATTAAATTCATGTATTCAGTTCTGAATTTTATTGATAGCTGGTTTGGTTGGTAATTACCAGACATAGTTTATTGATTATATTTCCTTGTTATATGATTCTAAACTCGAGTAAATAATTTCCAAAACAATATTTAAGATACCCATGATGTTGTTCCAGCCTATCGATATAGCTAAACCCTTTAGAGCATTCTATTGAATGGTTTTGATTTTTGTTTTTTCTGGAGACTACATTCAGTTCATGAAAAAATGGTCTCTGTCCAAATTTATTGTTTTTGTACCATATCATTATTTTGGGATGACTAGAGTTAGATAGGGGTTGGTATTTTAGGGATCAGAGTTTTGGTCATGAGTATGGTGCCTGAACTAAACCTCTTGTGACCGACCTCAAGCCACAATGGGATGTTTGGATTTTTTGTTTGACTTCACTTCCAGGCGAGACGTACGAGCTACAGACTACACGTGGACATTGGGTGGGGTTGAAGTAGTTGTTTATTTTATTGTTGTATTGTTATTGGATTATTTATATTTTGTGTTTTTATGAATATTTTCAGGACTTTTGTACTTTTTTTTATCTTGTGACTATTTACTTTTTAGGAACATGCCTCATTGGAATGCATTGATTACTCACTAGTGGAAACCGAAGAGTGACCTCCCCCCCACTGATTGATTAAAGGATAGTAGAGGATATTGTTTGGGCTTTCCAATCTCTAAGATAAGGACTAGCTTATATTATAGATCATGTGATATAAGATGAGGCTGGTCCTATTAAGGAGAAATGCTAGGAGTATCTGAAAAAGTCTCCTACTTTCAATGTAGCAAAGAACCCTAGAATGTGGAGGAGTGGATCAAAATTATAAAGAAATTTTTTTAGTTATTAGAATATCCTACGATGGTTTGGGTCAAATGTGTCTCTTACATGTTAGAGGGATCCAACCACATGTGGTGGTAATCAGTGTTCAAGCTGGGAATCATGAGCAGATGAGCTGGAATGACTTCAAGGTTATCTTTAATGATGATTACTAACCTGATGTTTTTCCATATGCTGAATCTATAGAGTTTATGATACATATTTAGGGGGAATTAAATGATGGACTATGCTAACCATTTTGCAGAGTAGGTCTGGTATGCTCTGGAATGGGTCTCTAGTGGGAAAATGAAGACCCATAAGATCCCGATGGGTTTGTGGCCATAGAGTTATTTACATGACTTCTTGTTCTAGTTTGATACTTATTTTTAAGTTGATGAACAAGACAATATGGTGGAGAATGAACTAAGATGACATTTCTTTTCTCATTTGTAGTTTCATAGTTTGGAATTTGTATTTAGAATGAAAATAAAGAGAGTGGATAAGGAAAATAACGGAGGTGGAATTTATGGATAACCATCTAGGTCATTTTATTTAGTGTATTTTTATGTGAGTTCAATCATGTTCCACTATTGTGGGTGTCCAAGGCACATTCGACTGACAAACACATCTCCTCTGAAGCCTTGTTATCAATATAGTCGTATAGAGAAAATGAAATGATTTTCTAGGATGGAATGCCCAGTCTAGAGTGGGGTTGGGTCTGTGGAGTCAAGGGGGAAACCAACATAGTTAGATATATTAATGAAATGGGGATCTCAGTTTGGTGGTCATTGAAGAATGGTCGGTCAATCATTTGTGAAGATCCTATTCTGAGAAGAGAAACATTCGGGTGGCCATTCCTAGGAAAATACTAAGAACCTTCAATCTATATAGTAAAAACCGGAGAGATCAGATGATGGGCCTTCCACTATCTGAGGTACCATCTTGATTTAATACTATATATTTGCAACTCATTTTAGTACATTTTATTATCTTTCATTTTTCTCTTCACATTTTTGGAAGAAAGTGAATTTTCCAAGTGATCTTTTTATTTTGTGATGGATTTAGTGACTCCACTGGAAAATAAATTTGAGAAGGGTCTCAGGTGACCATCTTGTGTGTAATCAATATCATGGGTTAATATAGAGTGGGACCTCTAGGACTTATATATGGATCTATTTGAGATGATACATGGCTGGGATTGGCTGGTACACTTTTATGCACACATTTATTTTTAGAGGCAAAAAGTCAGTTTTGCGACACCTGGTGGGAGGAATTGTGTTTTCATGGGGGATTGGGATCTTTAGTTGGGTAACTATGGACCTCCAATCCCATAGTTGTTGAATCTCACCTTCCCTTTATCATAAATTTTAAAATTGTATAGTGGTATTGTACCTGATGCTTAACTGCATCATATAGTGAATGAGTTTACCTAGAAATTCCCATATAATTTTTCAGATTGTCTACCAAGTGGGATGTGGAGTTCTCGATAAATTTGGAACCTAAAACACAAACAATGTCTCTTACTTCATATCATATAACCCTAAAATTTCATATTGAATTAAATATATAGTTGGATGAATTAGAATCCAGACGATTCATCATCCCGAGTAGCTCTCCTTTGGATGCTCTTTTACTTTTGGAGTAGTGGGCTGATGGATACCTATGGTTTTGTATTTACTACAAGAAGATGAACAAGGTAACCGTCAAGAAAAAATATATTTTTCACCTAATATATGACTTGATTGATATTTTTAAGGGGGAAAGGTGGTATTCTAAAATAGGCTTATGTTTTTTTACCACCAACTCTGGGTGAAAGAAGAAGATATACTGATGATATCATTCCGAAGTAGGTATGGCCACTTTAAGTACTTGGTCATACCATTTGGGATGACCAATTGTCCTACAGTTTTTATGGAATTCAGTAAATGGGTGTTCCAGTAGTATCATGACTCTTTTCGTGTGTTATTCATGGATGAAATTATGGTATACTATAGAGTCAAGGAGGATCATGATTATCACTTTTGAATTTTTTTTGTCAACATAGATGATATTTTTCTTTTTATGAAGTTATCAAAGTTCATATTATAGAATTGTGAAGTGAGGATTTTGAGAAATGTGATCTCAGCTTAGGGGTTTTCAATGGACCCTGAGAAGATTCGCGTACTGATTTTGTGGTGGCAGCAAAATAATTTTTTTTAGATATGTAGTTTCCTTGACCTGGATGGTATTACAGGTGGATTGTTCTAGACTTCTCTCGACATGAATTTCCCAAGATAGTGATCACTAGAAAAGGGGTGACTTTATTGGTCCTAGAATGTTAGAAATCATTTGGGGAGTTGATGTGGTGGTTAATATCCACAGCCTTGTTGATCGTGAGAGAATCTAGAAATGAGTATGTGGTGTATTGTAATTCTTCGTGTATGGGTCTTGGGTGTGTGTTAGTATAGGGTGATCACATGGTGGTGTATGGTTCACACCAAATCTAAGATCACAAAAATATTTATCCAAACCACAACATGGAGGTAGATGCTTAAAGAATAATTTGAAAACATGGAATCACTACATATTGAGGGAGATTAATGTGGTCAAATCAGACCACAAAGTATTGTCCTACATATTATCACATAAGGATCTCCATCTGATCTAGTGTCGCTAGATCGAGTACTTGCAAGGGTTCGATATAGGCCTTTTCTGAACCCAAAGTAAGGAAAATGTGGTGGAAGATGTTGTACCTCTCGAACCCCTCAAGGTTTTATTTTCATGATCACAATCACCCTCATATTTTACTAATCCTCTTTCAAGTGTTTTTGGTTGATAGGAATCACATCAGGTGGCCAAGGAATTGGGCCAAGAAAGAAAGAAGGCAAAGTGGACTGAAATTCAGTCCACCGGCCAACCGGTGGCTTCACCACCGGTCAGCCGATGGAGCCTGGACAGAAGGCATCCTTCTGCCCAGACCACCGGCCAGCCGGTGGCACACCAGCGGCCAGCCGGTGGCACCTGCAATCAAGAGGGAGCCACTGCCTCCCCACCGGCCAGCCGGTGGCCTCAGCACCGGCCAGCCTGTGGCACCCAACCCAAATAGTGTCAGCTACTGCCTCACCACCGGCCAGCCGGTGGCTCTGGCACCGGTCGACCGGTGGCCCCTGGACAGGAATCCAATGACTTTTTGCAAACACCGGCCAACCGGTGGGCCTGCACCGGCCAGCCGGTGGACACAGTCAAACTAGCCGTTGGGCTGTTGACCAGCCTGCCCACTTGGCTCCCAACGGCTCTTTTAGCCTCTCCAACGGCTCCGAAGGCCCCCAATGGGTTCCATGCCTATAAATAAAGGCCAAGGAAGCCCCGAACACCTACCGGAACTATTGTGAAGCCCACGGACATATTTTGCATCAATTGGCCAACTTCCGGCGACTTCCTCCAAGGGATCCCCAAGTGCTCCAACAACTTCCACATCCAAGGAGCTCCACCCAAGAAGCTTGGAAGCGGCCTTCAACATCTCCATCCAATCAAAGGCGCCCAAGTCTTCCTCCAATACGGTTTTATTGTTTATTTTATTTTGAGCTTAAAATTGGGTTTGTACATACAAACCCCAAAACTCTTTTCTCATCTCCCTTTCTTTGGGTTTTCACACCACCATTAAGGTGTGAAGAGGTTTCTTCAAGCCTTTCCTTTTAAAAGGCTTGTGTTTCGGTGAGCTAGCCTTCACCCGTTAAAAAGGCTAGTGGGTTCTTGCTAAACCATTAAAAGCAAGTGGGTTCTTGCTTAACCACTCAAAAGCAAGCTGTAATAGGTCCTAGTGCTACCTCAAAGCCTAGTGGGTTTCTTGCTAAAACCATTGAAAAGCAAGCGGTAGGAATCTCTCAAAGGGTTGAGTTGGGAGCGGAGACGTAGGCCGGGTTTTTGGCCGAACTCCGTTATCAATTTCATGTGTCTTGCCTCTTTATTTTCCGCTGCACTTTCACTTTGATTTTAAATTGTTAATCATTTTTTAAAAGGAAATTCACCCCCCCTCTTGCCATCATCCCCGTTTTTTTTCCGACCTAACAATTGGTATCAGAGGGGTAATTTGAGTAATACCTTAAAAGGTTTCAAATTCAAAGATCCTTTTTGATGGCATCTACCTCTTTCGCCCCCAAGGGCTACTCATTGGGTCGGGCTCCATTTTTTGATTGGACCGACTATAATTATTGGAAAACCCGCATGACTAATTTTCTTAGAAGCATAGGTTATCCAATTTACAAAATTGTCATGCAAGGTTTTACTTTATCTACCCCCGACGAATCCAAATGGACCCCCGCCGATATTAAGAATTTTGAGCTTGATGGCAAAGCCATGAATGCTCTTCATTGCGGGTTAGATAGAAATGAATTTAATCGTGTATCCACTTGCACATCTTCACATGAAATTTGGAAGCTTTTAGAAGTGACCCATGAAGGCACTAATAAAGTCAAAGATACTAGATTAGATATGTATAGACAAGATTTTGAGTCATTCTCCATGCACCCAAATGAATCAATTTCTGAAATGTTTACACGATTTACTGACGTGTGCAATGGTAGAAAATCTCTTGGAGATGACATTTCAGCAGAAACGATGGTCAAAAAGATCCTATGGGTCCTTCCGAGCTCATGGGCACCAAAGGTGACGGCGATCCAAGAGGCTAAGGACGTCAAAAATATGCAGGTAGAAGAGCTCATCGGATCCCTTATGACGTACGAGATCACGATGAGGAGGCAAGCACAAAAGGAGGGCACCCCTATCAAAACTCCAAAGAACATCGCCCTCAAGGTTCAAAAAGAAGTAAGCTCCTCCTCATCATCCTCATCATCTTCATCTTCTTCGTCTTCAAGCGACGACTCGGAAATGGAGAATCTCGCCCGCCAAATGCACAAATTCATGAAGAAGCACAAGAAGAAGAAGAAATCCCGCAAGCACCGCAAGCAAGAACCCACCGCAAGATCCGAGCCCAAGGTAAAATGCTACGGGTGCGGCGAAAAGGGCCATTACAAGCCCGATTTCCCACTCAACAAAAAACGGGCCACGCAAAAGGAAAAAGGAAAGAAAAAGGTCCTCAAGGCCACATGGAGTGACACCTCATCCTCCTCCTCCTCCTCGAGCGACAACGGTACGAAATGCCTAATGGCATTCCATGAGGTAACATCTTCCGACTCCTCATCCTCTTGTTCATCAAATTCAAATTCTTTAAATCATTTATCCTATGAGGATCTCCAATACGCTAGAGACCAACTTGAAAATGGTTTTCATAAACTATCTTCAAAATTTGTTGCTTTAAAAAGGTCTTTCAAAAAACTTTCCTCCGAAAAAGACCAACTTCTCAAAGAGAAGGAGGAACTCTCCCTTAAAATCCAAAATTTCCCAAATGTTGATTCCATGGAATCAACCATCAAAGATCTAAGAGAGACCTTAGCCAAGTTCACCCAAGGTGAACAGAATTTGAACAATTTTCTCGGTTCCCAACGTATTTCTAGAACCACCAATGGACTTGGATACACCAACCAAGCTTCCTCCTCCCATGCTCCAACTGTTTTTGTAAGGGGGAGCTCTAGTTATAAATTTTGTAATTATTGTAAAAAACTCGGGCACCTTATTTATGAATGTAATTGTAAAAACAACCGGTATGGCCAACCAAAGTCTATTTTCTTTTCCGATGAGTTTTATAGGAGAAGACCCGCCATGAGACAAGTATGGATTGAAAAATCCCTTCTTGCGAGTCTCTCCGGGCCAAAATTTGTTTCGTCTCCCCGGTGATTCATTGTTTTTACTTAGGGAGAGTTAGGATCATTTTAGCCCTTTTCAAATTCAAAATTTTTCGATTCAAACCTTCAATTTCAACATTTGGTTTCAAATTTCAAATTTCAATTGGTTTTTGATTCAAAACATTCAATTCAAACTGTTATTCAAATTTTTCAATTTAATTTTCAAAAATTCCAATTGATTTTCAAATCTTGATTCTCAATTTTCCCTCAATCAAGTTTTATGCCCCACGCTATTTTGATAATCACAAAGGGGGAGAAATTTCTTGATTGATTGGGGGAGAATCCTTTTTCATCATGCTTTGCATTTCCTTTCAATTTCAGTATTTTTCATTGTTTGTTTCGGTGATTGTGATCATCAAAATAGGGGGAGATTGTTGTACCTCTCGAACCCCTCAAGGTTTTATTTTCATGATCACAATCACCCTCATATTTTACTAATCCTCTTTCAAGTGTTTTTGGTTGATAGGAATCAAATCAGGTGGCCAAGGAATTGGGCCAAGAAAGAAAGAAGGCAAAGTGGACTGAAATTCAGTCCACCGGCCAACTGGTGGCTTCACCACCGGTCAGCCGATGGAGCCTGGACAGAAGGCATCCTTCTGTCCAGACCACCGGCCAGCCGGTGGCACACCAGCGGCCAGCCGGTGGCACCTGCAATCAAGAGGGAGCCACTGCCTCCCCACCGGCCAGCCGGTGGCCTCAGCACCGGCCAGCCTGTGGCACCCAACCCAAATAGTGTCAGCTACTGCCTCACCACCGGCCAGCCGGTGGCTCTGGCACCGGTCGACCGGTGGCCCCTGGACAGGAATCCAATGACTTTTTGCAAACACCGGCCAACCGGTGGGCCTGCACCGGCCAACCGGTGGACACAGTCAAACTAGCCGTTGGGCTGTTGACCAGCCTGCCCACTTGGCTCCCAACGGCTCTTTTAGCCTCTCCAACGGCTCCTAAGGCCCCCAATGGGTTCCATGCCTATAAATAAAGGCCAAGGAAGCCCCGAACACCTACCGGAACTATTGTGAAGCCCACGGACATATTTTGCATCAATTGGCCAACTTCCGGCGACTTCCTCCAAGGGAACCCCAATTGCTCCAACAACTTCCACATCCAAGGAGCTCCACCCAAGAAGCTTGTAAGCGGCCTTCAACATCTCCATCCAATCAAAGGCGCCCAAGTCTTCCTCCAATACGGTTTTATTGTTTATTTTATTTTGAGCTTAAAATTGGGTTTGTACATACAAACCCCAAAACTCTTTTCTCATCTCCCTTTCTTTGGGTTTTCACACCACCATTAAGGTGTGAAGAGGTTTCTTCAAGCCTTTCCTTTTAAAAGGCTTGTGTTTCGGTGAGCTAGCCTTCACCCGTTAAAAAGGCTAGTGGGTTCTTGCTAAACCATTAAAAGCAAGTGGGTTCTTGCTTAACCACTCAAAAGCAAGCTGTAATAGGTCCTAGTGCTACCTCAAAGCCTAGTGGGTTTCTTGCTAAAACCATTGAAAAGCAAGCGGTAGGAATCTCTCAACGGTTGAGTTGGGAGCGGAGACGTAGGCCGGGTTTTTGGCCGAACTCCGTTATCAATTTCGTGTGTCTTGCCTCTTTATTTTCCGCTACACTTTCACTTTGATTTTAAATTGTTAATCATTTTTTAAAAGGCAATTCACCCCCCCTCTTTCCATCATCCCCGTTTTTTTTTTCGACCTAACAGAAGATTCTTTTATTAGAAAATTACAATGGAAATCCTTGAGGAGGTCTAGTGAGGAGTGGAATATGATATGGATATTCCCTCAGATGTATTTGGAAACTAGGGGCACAATTTTGGTGTGTTCATGGAGATAATTCAGTCTAATCCTTTTGATATAGATTTGATTCAGCGACAACGGCATGGTGGTGAGCTTTGTCAATTGTCGAGGTAGTTTATTCATGGCGGGGGAGATGTCTTCGGATTGGTATTTGTATCCCATGGGAATATTTTTCATCAATGATAAATATTTAATTCCTTCATCTCTATGGAAGGCGGTGATGTAGGATATCCACCAATATCAGTGGGTTGTCTATTCGGTTGCCAACATGATGTTTTACAATGTGTTTCTGCAGTTCTGGTGGCCATGTATGAGAAAAGACAAAGCTGACCTGATGTCGAGATTCTATATATGTCATCAGGGGAAATAAAAGCACCATTAGAACTCAATTATTCCACTTATATTACCCATTATAACATGTATGTGGGATGAAGTCTCCATGGAATTCATTATTGGAATGACTCAAACACCTCATGGGAAGAATTCCATTTCTGTGGTGATCGATCATCTGACCAATTCCACCCAATTTATTATGATTAGAGATACAAATAAAGTGGTTGAGTTGGGTTTTTGTACTTTCAAGAGGCGGTAACGATTCATGGTATATAGTTAGTAGTTGTCGCTGTTAGAGGCCCTCATTTCAACTCTCAGTTTTGGGAAGGCCTTCAGAAGGCTTTGGGTTTTCAGATTAATATGATAACGTCATTACATCTACAAACTGATTATCAAATAGATTGGGATAATTAGATTCTGGAGGGCATGATTCATGAAGGCGTCTTGGACATCGGGGGTTCATGATATAACCATTTGGTACTAGATTAATTTTCCTATAATAACAGTTACAAATCCTCAATTTGAATGGATTATTTTGAGGCGCTCTACGGATGGCCTTGACAATACCCCTGTGTTGGATTGAGGTAGGTGAGATATCACTTTAGTGGTCGAGCATTGTTCAAGAGACATCTGCGAATGTTAATCCAATCAGGTAACACATATTGTAAGCTCCGAGTCACTGTAAATCATATTCAGACTAGAGGAATCGAGACCTAGTGTTTTCTATTGGTGACTAGGTATTCTTGAATGTGGACCCATGTTTGGGCCATCGTCGTATGGGAAATAAAAAGAATCTAACACCATGATATGTTAGTCCTTTTGATATAACCAATAGTATTGGATAAGTCAAAAAATATTATATTTAACTTCTCAGTTGATATCTTTTTCAGGACATCATTCACCTGTCCTAGTTGAAAAGGTAAAACCTAGATATGTCACATGTGCTGAATTGGGATAAACAAGAGATAAAACCTGATTTATCCGTGTTTGAGGGGAAGATTAAAATAGTGGATTCCCATGAAATTGTGATTCAATGATATATATTCCACTAGTCTAGATTTTTTTAATCCTAATAATGATACAAAAGAGACATTAGATTGGATGTCAATTTTTGAGGAAGAGTACATGATACCGTTTTCAAATAATTATTCATGTTGACATTTTGAGTCAAGACATTTTAATTGTGGGGAGAATTATCATACCCAAGTGTTTAATTTAAGGTAATTTTTTCTTTTATATTTTATGAATAATATCCCCAATTATATTCCCCTATCCCCCCTTTATTTTGGTTGAATATGGATATGATTTGAGAGAACAAAAAAGGGCACATTTTGGGTGCATGATTTTTTAAACTCTTAAGCAAACCATGCAGCCTAGTACACATCATTATAATCCTTTTTAATTCATTTATTACCATAATATATTTAACCATACTCACCCCATTCTTCCCCCACTTGACTGTATTATCCATTGAATCCAACGAATCACGTTAAACCCTCCTTGGAGCTCATCTTTGAAGACTATTTGGGTTATGGATCTTTAAAAACACTCAAGTATGTGGGTTTCCTTGCTAACTCAAATTTTCTTAGGGTTTCATCAACTTATCATGATGATACTAGTTTATGTATATTTGAACATTTTTCTGAGGGCATTATCCAAGGTTTCTTGGTCTATTATTTTTCTATTAGTTTTTTAACTCACCCATGGTGTGGTGGAGGTTCGGCTGAACTTTCTCACAAGGATTCATTGATTTTGACACAATTTTACGGTGATTACATGTGTAAAAACTACTAGATGAGTTATAAATGAATTATTTCTATTTTTATAATACTCCTCTTTTATTTTTGTTGTTGTGATTTTTTTGTGAGGAATTTGATAAACAATTGATTTTTAAAATCCATTTTTGCGTTAAAATGGTTGTTTTAAATGTGTTTTCCATGTTGTACCACTTGGGTATGTTTTATAATTCATGGAAGGGTTTTATTAAAAAAAATATACTACAAAATAAAGTTTGGGGTAATATTTATTGGAATGGGGTTTTCAAAAATGTATTTATATTAAATCTATCCACACCATTTGGTTTTATTTCACGAAAATTATTTATGAAAACTAAAAGCAGTTTATTGAGTTATATAAAGGGTGAAAAGCATGTGTAGCTACTTTTTTGAATGTTTGTTACTAGAACTAATGTTTTTATGTAAAAATATATTTTGGTAACATGTGGAAATTGTCTTCGGATAAAGGGGGATCCTGAGTATCTTGGGGTGGAAGTGTACTAGTACAGTAGTGATATTGAGTGGTTTTTTCCCTTTTTCCCTTAACATGTTTGAAAATTAAAACCCTATAGAAAACATAATGATGATGAATGGGTACCACTAGTTTATGGGTATCATTCATACTACTGGATCGAGAATTAGAATAGATATTGTTATGGTTACATTACACTGATATACAAGGTACATGGGGCACAAATCTAACTTGCGCCTTTGGGTGTTCCAAGGTTTATTGATCGTTTATTATTTGAAATTAATAATTTTATAATGGTTTGTTTTTCTTTATTATATAGTATATCACATTTATTATATGCATTAATTTTTTTTAATTTCCCTTTGAAAACTGTTTACTTTTAAATGTTTCATTCTTTAGAAATTGTAGCCACAATTCCATTTTTATTAAAACATGCATGCTATTTTTTATTATAATGATTATAATAATGAATAAGTTGGGTGTAATACTATTAATAATTAGATCAGACCCTATATAAACCCTTTGGGTGTATGTATACATCATAATCTATGACAGAAGTAAGTGCATGGACTTTGGTGATGGGGGTACAAGCTGTTAGTTTTCATCAATTGTGCGGTGTTTTGGAGATGGCTCGTGGGAGATATCCCCATTTCATGTTGTGTTCATTGGGATGTTTTTATGAAACATTTATATATTTTTGGTCCTCTTGTGTCATGTTTGAACTCATGTACTCAGTTCGTAATTTTATTTATTGTTTGTTTGGTTGGTAATTTTTTGATCTAGGTTATTGAAAGATTTAGGTTGTTAAATTATTCTATACTCTAGTAAATCATTTCCAACCCAATATTTAATATTCCCAGGAACATGTTCCATACCATGGAAATAGGTAACTCCCTTGGCTAATTTTCATGTGTAGGGTATGGTTCCAGTTTTGATGGTTACCATACTTGGTTCATGGAAATAAATTGTAAGAAAATAGTCGAGTTCAGAAAAAGAAAATATGATTTATATAAAATATTTTTAAAAAAATTAAATAATGTGAAATAAAATCAATAATAAATTATTTTATAATTATAAAAAGTTTTGTCAACATTTTTTGAATTCCTTTTTTGTGAAGGACAATGGTTTTTGACTGAAGAGCTAAATGAAGATTGATTTTCATTAAAACATTTTTTAAATAATTTTATGAACTACAAAGAGGATGAATAGAAATTTTACAATGAAATGTTAACTAGTAATCATATTATAAGAAAATATGTTGAATATAAGATATGAATATCAAATAAATACCCCATGTTAGAATTAAACAAAACCAACATAATTAATAGATGAGATTGTGAAACAATCCCTTATCCCATTGGAACTTTTGAATCATAATCTATAAAGAATGAATGAAAAATTATACCTTAAATACCCTTACGATAAATTAAATAATGATATAAAATTCCATTAGGAATTTATATACAACAAAATAAATAAATATGATGTAAATATGGAATAGGTCTCACAGATGTAAAATGGAAACGTGCAACCCTTATTAAGAGTCCAACTCATTATGTATGTTCTTTATCATCCATAATAATAAACATATTTAAATTTTTACATTATTAAGACATATAATAAAGTTATTTGTTCATTTATTTTACATATTATCATGATATATATGATTACTTAATCAATTATATTTACTTTGTGATTATTGTCCACATTGGACTTAGATTTCAAAAATGGTTTTGTTCAGTTGACTATTGCCCTAAAAATTTATTATATAAATATATCCATAATAGTAATAATTATAAAAGTATAATATTTATACATATATTATAATTTTAGTATCAATAATGAATTTTTTTTGAAATGATGTATTTTATCATCATGGAGATGGCATGTCAAACATTCTCATGTGTAACGTTCCCTTTTATTCAATAATCACAATAGAAAGAAGTTAATGAATACTTTATTATTAAAGAATGATAATAATATCATTTATACAAAATTATTTCCTTAAACATACTTATATATATCATCCATGTGGGGTGGTGATGAAAGGATTTTCATGTCACTTCGTTGAGGAGGCAGTCCTTTAGTAGATGAATGGCGCTATCTTCTAACTATGCGTGAAAAGTTAAGAAAGAGACTGATATATTATCATTATCAAATGACATAAATGTTATGAGTATTATAATTATTTCTTGTATATCACATATAATTATTAGATTTATCATTATATACTTCCATGTAATGAATTAGTGGAAGATGTATCACATCACATTGATTGAAAGTAGTCCAACATATAATTGAGTAACATCTTTGTATCACATTTTATGGAAAATATGATGGATAAGTTCATTCATTTAAAAATAAAATTATATAAGTATATATTATATATTTTTTAATATCTAACAAAAAATTATGAAAATTTGATGGGGGTGTATATAGAAATTTAAAAAAATTTATAGATATAAAATTTACCCTTCTTAGATGTTGGTATGTTATTTAAGAAGCTATTGGATAACCCAAAATTTTCTGAAGGTTTTATTAACATTGGATAGGTGGAGGCGTCTTGAAAGTGTGGTTAGTGGATCAATTTTATAGTTTTGAAAGAGAAAGGAGAATCCATTCTTTTAACATGCAAAAATAGTGATGTATGTATTATTAAAGATAATAATGTATTATTTTGTCAAAATATGTCTACAAAATATATTTTAGTCAAATTATCAGGACATTTTAACCCTTATTATTTTTGTTTCACCCCTTTTTAATCCATTTTTAACATTGATGTGGTACAAAATTTATACCATTTTTATTATTTATTGTGGAAAATAAATTAGATGAACAAATTATATAATAAAAAATAGGTTGTCTCAAAATATTTAATGCGTATTTAAAGATTATATCAATATAATTTTAATTTTTAAATTTAAATTTATTCTCGCAGTATCGATAAGAATCCCACTTTTGATAGATATAATGTTCAAAGGTTTAAAAATTTATTATATCAAAATAAAATACTAAATATATTATAGAGACATAAATTACATTTTAATATTGATAATAAGAAATATTATTATTTAAAAAATATTTGAAATATAATTCAACAATGAAAAAATTTTAAACAAAAAGTCAAATATCAAGAAAATGTTAGTAATTTTCATTTTTCATTAAAAAATAAAAATATTCCAAAAAATATAAAAAACTCAAAAAATATAGGTTTTAAATGTAGACATCAAAATTGATGTTAATATATTCAAATAAATTTTATAAATGTAAAAATATTTACTATAAATTATTTCTTTAAAATATGAATAAACTATCTTTTATAAAAAAATACTTTTTTTCGGGAATAATTCAGTTATTATTTAAATGGACCTAATTTTTTATATAATAAGTATATATGAATTTTATTTAATTTATATAGGTTTAAATTGAATAATTATTGTTATTTAGTTATCATTATCTGTACCCATCACTATAGAATTTAGTTTATAATGCTAATGTTTAAATGATAATATATTAATAGAATATCATGTTTCACTCAAACCCAATGTTGTATCAATTGGAAGATTTTTAATTGATTGAACATATTTTAAAATAAATATATTTTAAATTATTTTGATTTTATATTCCCTTATAGGATTACTGTTTCATGTCATATGCCCTATCTAATATTAATTTCATATTCTATAATCTCAGTCTATTAATTATATGAAAATTAATTTTTTTAGTGAAACTGTTAAGTAATTATGGGGTCTTTGTGTAAAAACATTGATTTTACTACATAACTATGATCTATAGTGTATTTCACATGGGATGTTATGTTTAAATGATCCAAGATATAATATTAATTTATTGTTATATAAACATGACTGATTTAACCGAGATATTACATTAGAATGTATTAATAGTATTAAATTTAATATGATGTATTTATCTACTTCAAATATGAATTTATTGATAAATTCATAATAACCACTACACATTTAATCCAAATCTTTTATTATGTAAGTATATGTTTTAATCAAAAAATAAAATAATTATATTTCGGTGTATTATGGAATTTAATTTTATAAAATTATAACAATTTTTTAATCAATATATTCATATTAACATATAATGATATTAAGTAACTTTTTAGAAATAAATATACAGTTTAGTTAATAGAGAAAAATACCAATATTTGGTATATCTTTAATATCATTTTATTAAACTTAGAAATTTAAATGTACCATTTTTTTATTTTCTTTAAATGTAAAATATGTATTATTTCATTATTATTCATTATAAATATTTTTTTTTTCATTTTACTACATTTTAATATTAAATTTTTGAAATCATTATGAATTTTTTAAATGTTTTAAAATGATAAAAATGATATTCTATATTTATTAATTCAAATAAAAATTAATATGAAATTATTGACATGAAATGTATAGATTTTATATTTTAAAAATTATTTGAAATTAATTTAATTATTATTAGTTTTCAAATAGTAAATTTAGGATCCACTTATGTAGAAAAATACATATCAAGAAAAAATGTTCTTTTGATCGTTTTATGTGATTAATTTTAAATATATTTATACAAATTTGATTATTAATATTTTATAAAAAAATTTATATATTCAGAATCATCTTAATTTTTATTTTATATAAAATTTAACTAATTTTTTTTGATAATATAAAATAAAATCATTAAAAATCTTCTCACCATGTTAAATAAATTAAAATGTAAAAAATATGAAACCATATATGTAAAGTGGTTTAAAAAGTTCATGTATTTTCATTGGGTTGTGTCTAAATTGGCTATAAATATCCTCTAAAACATTATTTTTATTTAATTAGGAACTTGGTTTGAGAGTGACTTCCCCTTATAGAACGGTCTTGGTCATTTATAAAAATGAAACCCATACTCCCATATAAAAGGTCACTATTTTCCTCACAATTCCATAATTCCATATCCATTTCAATGAACCAAAACCTTCTTAATGACCACCAAAACATACTTACTGACATTATAGATCTATTGGTGTTATTAAAAGACCATATTTTGGGTCAATAATAATATATCCATATGATGTACTTCTAAACATAGAAAATTATCTTAACATAGAATCTAATTTTTTACCTCATTCTTTTCCATGATAAATTAGGTATTTAAATGTAAAATTATAAAAGATAATTATATAATATATAACAATATTTTATTATTTTTATTTCATAATATTTATCCATTGCCTCTTACATCAAATTGGAAATGAAACAATCATTCCCATGAACGGCGGTCTACCACCTCGTAAACCGATGTAATTCGTTTTGCATCATCTCCTCTCACGTTTTCTCAAGACGATGGATTCAATTTTTATATGATATACATTTAAATATATATAATTATTATTCATTTTTTTAAAATTTAAATTTCATGCAATTTATTACAATACCATCCCTTAAAAAATTATAAAATTTTCATGTGTACATCGGACTACCTCCCCATTAATTAATTTCATTCATTTATTATCATTGCCTAGATTGAATGTGTAAATAAATTTAAATAATTAATATGATATTTATGACATAATTATAATTATATAATGGTAAAATAACTCTTATCTTATTTATATAATTATCATTGTACAATGAAAATGTTACACATTCATTTGTACGACATACATTCTCAATGACAATAATGTAGTTCATTTATAATAATCATTTTTTCATTTTTTGTTTTTAAAAGTGTAATTTATTTATAGGAATGAATATTATTTATTAATTTATATTCTGAAGATGATGGTAAAGGAACATAGTTGAGCACAGTTAACACAATGATTCCATTTTGAAATAATGAACAGAGTGCCCTAAAAAACTTGACGTAGAAATATCTGACTAAATAATTAAATCAGACATTAAAATAAATTATATAAATGGATTTATTATATTGGATTAAAAAGGTAATGTTTATTAAAGAATAAATTAATTGATATAATAATGTCATATGGAATATAAAATATATACAAAAACAGATCATATACTCGATGTAAGAGTTTTATATTGAAATATCCTTTTTAAGACACATGTTATTTAAAAGAACTAATTATTTACAAATAATGTGTATACATACCCTTTAAATACTATGTTATTAATATTTCATATTTCAGGATTCATTATTATTCAATTCAGTTACTTAATTCATGAGTGTTATGACTGATGGGTTATCAATGTAGTAACGATTTATGTGTAAATGGAATTTAAACCAAGATTGTTTAATCATGAATTTTTATTCAATGATATTTATTTGATCATTTTCTAATAAACTCTTATATTAGTCATCTATAGTTATTCATGAAATTATATATTAATATTTTCAATTTCTACTATTTGTTAATTTTAATGGTTAAAAAAATTATTTCATGATATATTATATTATTTCACTATTCAATAAAAATGACTTTTCTTCAATATCAATTGTTTTTAAAAATATATGAAAGAATTAATCAATATTTTTATTATAAATTTATTAAATACAATTTTTCCAATGTCTACCTTTTTATAAAAATAATGAATATTATTTTAATTTTCCGAATGAGGTGTCTTTACACTTATCTCAATTGTGTGAAAGTAATTATTCTAAATATTTTACACCAGGTATGGAATTTCCAACTATCATGAACACTTAATTATTTTATGATTTTTTTATATTCATTAATATTTCATTTTTAAAAAATTATTTCTATAATAATTTTAATATGAATAGATTTTTAATAAATGATTTCAATGTGGAAAATATATTTTCATTATGAATTATTTAATATAATATTTTAAATATATTTCCATTAATTAACACAACCATTAAATCACATTTATATTGTATTTTAATATGAATTTATTTTCTTTCTTCAAACACAGTTATACGACAAATTTTTTTAATTGAATAATGTTAATTCATTGTGACTAATTAAAACTACCCATAATGAGAAATGACTTAAATTAAATTTATATACTATATATCATTAATAATTAACTCCAATTAGTTTAATTATGAGTAAAATTAATATAGTTAGGGTAGAAATATATATTAAATGAATAATATAGTTCATGAAAAATAGTTTTTTCAAGACGTTTATAGGTTTACTTATAAATTAAATTGTTTCAATTATATTATTAGTATTTTTTAAAGTGTATTTAATTTTTAGAATAATAATTTTTTATATTATGTTACATATCGAAAATAATTTTTTATAAAATTTATTTTATACCCCAAGATTTTAGGGTATGTATATTATAAAATAATATAAATTAATTTGATAGTGTATATTGCATGCAAACCAAGCTTAAAAAATAATGATATTCTACTAAATATTAACATGAATATTGGAATATTAATATAATAGTTATGAATAGTATTCTATCTATTAGAATAAAAACCTCACTTATTATGGAATAAGTAATATTTATGTACATCAATAATAAAGATATAATATGATTATATCATGTATTATGTAAATAATTGGTTCAAAAAGGCATATTAAGTGACAATATATTTGTCAAACGTAAATGATTATTTAAATTTTTTTATTAAAATTATTTTAATTAAAATTTTATTGTCATTAAATTATTTTATAAATTAATAATTTGATTTATTATAATTATAAAATAATTTTCAGAGTTCATAACTAATTTTTCAATGTGCTTCAATATCAGTAATAATTATAAAGTTGATATTTTTCAAATAAATGATGATATTAAATTATAGATAAATTTTACATATTTAGACCATTATATTAATAAAATTGTTTCTTGTTTTTAAATAGAAACATCCCAAAATTGTTAGGGTGAAATTTTCGGATTTTTCTAAAATATTTGAATGTTTTGTAAATTATGATATATGATAATTTATTAAATTTAACATTATTTGTAAATAAATGAAATATTGGGTCATGTGAGATTTTTGTATGGGGTAATAAATAATTATTTATAACTTACATGATTTATTTACATGATATATTTACAAGAATCAATATGATTGATAAGATTCATCAAATATAATTAATTAATGAAAAGAATATTCAAAAAAACATCTCTCTCAACCACTATAAATTACTCCTTCCTAATATTTTCTTATAATAAATTCTATAAAATGAATATTTCTTATATTAATACCAAATACTATACCAATCCTCTTCCCCATGGTTGGGTTTTTTCTCTCATTAAATGACCATTTTCAAGTGACATTAGGAGGTTCACAAAGAGACAACACTAAAGAGGTAAAACACTGCCTCTTTTTATTTTTATTTCATTTATTCTATAATCATTACATCACATTTACATTATAAAAAATATTAATAAATAAATTATAATATATATATATATATAGTAATTTTTTATGTTAATGTTACAATATTAATCATGTTTCTTATCTTATCAGTTTGTTCTAAATATTGAAATATCATCCGTGATGTGCTGATTGAACACCATCACAGACTATGAGGTTTCATTATCCATTACTACCTCCATTTTTTTCATAAGACCATTATTTTTGATTAATAATTTTCTAGTATACATATTATAAGTTAAATAATGTTTACAAACAAATATATGAACAAAATATTATATAAAATGGAAAAAATATTGTAATGGATGTAAAAACCACCAAAATAAATTAAAACATTTTCATCAACATTTAATCCAATTTATATTCCTAATAACATATAACACAATGATATATGTTACCATTTAATATTTTTTTTATTAATACCAAATAATTTCACTTCTGGATATGTTTTTTTTATTTGACTATAAATCCTATATTTATACTCAAGGTATGAGACCATAAATACTTGAAACGAACACTCACAGAAAAAAAAATTAAACATTATAACCCATAAAATTATCTATAATTGATCATAAAAAATTGTACTAAAACAAAAATATGTTGAAATGTGTTTAAATTCTGTATGAAATGAATCTAATTTTATTATCTATGACATTTACCATATGTCCAGAACACCTTCACTCATCACGTATGTGTTTGCTTATATCACTTTGTTTTTTGAGTTATGCATTATTCAACTCTTTTTTATTCTGTTTGTTGTAATTATAATCCCCATTGATATCTAATATCACTAATTTCATTTTATTTATGTTATTTAACCTTTAATTGAATAATTATTACAATTATTGAGCATACTATATAACTGACTACATAGTGTTAACGGAATTAGTAACCCAATTTCCATTCTTATAGTTATGGTTCTACTCCAATGATAATTTCATGCTATGATTATGTGTTATATGATATTTTATAATAAATAATTTTACATTAAATTTTTTTATATGGATTTACAGCTCAAATAAATAATCAATTCATTTGGGTAACACTGACACATTATATTATAAAACTTTTTTAAATGATAATAATATTAAATTTTAAAGGTAATGTTTTTCTAAACTTATTAAGAATCAGAAGATATAATTACATTCATGATGCATTAATTACATTATTAATGCATTATATTTTTACAATTTATTTTTCAAAAATATTGTTTTTTAATACTTCAGTAGGTATTATAAAAAAATTCCATGTAAATTTTTTATTTATCTCTTAAATTTATCAAGGATTTTATTTCAGTATTTTTTTCTATTCCAACACTCTTTGTTGTATTTATTATATAATTTATAAGGATTTATTATAAAACCATCTTACATGTTTTATAAAATGGTTTATGATTATTTTTATTTTAGAAGATCTATCATGATGTCATGTCAATCTTACATTGGATAGTTTAACATTCTGTTTGTTGATTGAATAAATCCTTTTAATTTCATATATTTGTCTCAATATGAATGTATGGGCTTTCAATGATTCAACCCTTTTACATTAGGAACACATTGGACTTATTATGTGTTAATATTGTCATGATATATCCCCTCGATGAATTGTTATGTCTTGAGAGATAAACCAGTATGAGTTTTAGATGAGGCCTTACCCATTTTTGTAGACATATTTCTTAAGGCCTTGATGGTAGGCTTATGATAAACCACATTATTCAGTACCTTTTTATGGTATTAATAATTAATTATCCATGTTATTATTAAACTATTGTTATATCCATGGATTATTTTAAATCACAAATAATTATTAATATGCAATGATTTTATCATCTTTTGTTCCCTCCATATTATGCTCAAGATTTTCTTTTAATAGAATATGGTTTTAGTTATTTAACTTCAATAATTTTTATGTTTATATATGATAGATTCATATATATTCTTAACTTACTCTGAATCTGAGCTCACCCCTTTATTGTGTTATATTTTTCACCAAGATTTCAATATTAATATTATGATTCACATGTAGACATAATCAATGAAAATAAGTATACATCCTATTGAGTTTTTATGTTTTATTCCAATTCAATTAGTCACGTTGATAATGTGTTTATATATGTTTTTTAATATACTATAATTTTCATTCCATTTTGATGAGATAACTTGTACTTAGTACGAATGTAACAATGTAAGGAACTGACTCTAGGATACTGGGTTTTTAGGTCATTGATGTTTGTATTAGTGAAATTTTAGTATAAATATTGAAAAAAATATTTACGAAATCATAGATTAAGTAAATATATCCCTAAAACTACTATTACAAATATGCCTAAGGAATCCAAGATTATATTTTTTATATTTTTTATAAATTAATATTTTCAATGGATATAAAATTTCATAATAAAGTCTAGTGTATTATTATTTATTGAAATGTAACCTAGTTAACATGATGGAAACTATATCAAATCACGTATTCTGTGTAAGAATGTCTCTTATATTAAAGTTAATGATGATTGATCTAGAGTTTAAACTGAATCTGAACAACTTATAACTATTTTATGACATTGGAACTGGTTTCGAGAAATAACTATACTAATTTAGAGCCTCCTAATCCATATATAAATGTAATAATGTTATACAACTTAATGTGACAACAACCTATATCATTTAATGTGACTAAACACCAACTTATAGATAAAAAATAGATAAATTCCATAGATAAGTTTTTTCACCATGGGAAATAATAAAATGGGTTTGGTTATCAGGTAGGTTATCATCTCTCATGAGATGAAATATAATGGGGTTATTAATTAAAAATACAAAGGATGAAGAGGAAATTGAAAACATGAAATGGTGGATTTTAAAAAACTACTCAAGGATAATATTCCCCTAGAGAACAATGAGAAGATATTGAGAGATAATTAATGAGTGTAATACCTAAAGATAATGAAAAATCTTTTAAGTATAATGACATCATTACAAATTTTAAATGGAATATGGGAGAGAATATAAATATTACCAAGACTAAAATTTGTCATTTCATTAACCAGATTAATCAAATACATTGAAGGAAACTATTCTCACAAACATTATGGACATTTGAATATATTATTTGACATTCTATAAAGATAAACTAAGAAGTATCCATGTTTTATTACATTGAATCAAAGCACGATAAGAGGGAAATGGAAGATAAAATGATGGATAAAGGGGAAACTAGAATAATGGATTTTACAACATGTGTTCATTATGGAAGGGTAAATCCTAAAAATTCATGAAAGGAATTTGAATATGATTCATCTGTGGATAGAAGGGACAATAGGATAGTTATTTTAGTGGAATGAGAGAATTTTTATAATTATTCAGCTATATGGGGATTGGTCACTACCCTAATGAATTTCCAATGTCTTAGAATAATATGTCTTAGAATAAAAAAAATTGATCATCCTCAAGCATAATTTGTTACTAAGGTCGATGTGGAATAATTAATTTATTTGTGATTATAGATTCAAAAAATATGTTTCAATAGTATTTTATAAAAAATATTATGGCTATATAAATCATGATATATATTAGGATAGTATTGCTATACATATTCAATATGTAATTGGAATCATTTGATGAATAACTCCAGTAATCAAGAGAAGTGATTCTCTAGAATGATGATCTTATTGACAGAAGATAAAATGGGAAAGATAATGTGAATATTATATTTATATTGATATAATAATAGATAAATGTTAATGTGACAATATTTTTATAAATCCCCAACCTTAAACCAAACATAATCTCGAGTTATTACAAGATTACACATTGAGGATCTTTTCAGGTTTAGAGTTTTAGAAAATTAGATCATAAAACATGCATTACATCCCACATTTAAACAAAGTGGATACAATAAAAGATAGTATTCGTTTTTTCCCATCAACAGAATCATATTTAAAATATAACATGGATTCTTTCTTGACACTTCCTTGACACTGTCATCATATCATGTACCCTTCCCTTGACCTGTGAAAACATTTCAAAAACATGGGATAAGCATAAAAACCTCAGTAAGGGATATAAAAATATGGAAAGGAAACATGAGTACATGTATACATAAGAATTAATGAAATCATACTCTACTCATAAAACATAAACACTTTTACATACCTCATCAAATCATGAATAAATCATAGAAATCATAAGACATAAAGGTAACTTGAGGCATTCATAACATTATTACATAGGGAGTAACCCTCTTGGTTAAGTTTGGAATACCCATCAGAGTATATTCTGTAAATCTCATCGTATAAACCATAAAGTTTAACTCCTTCGAGTTACCCAATGCATTGGAGAGCTATATCGGGCTCACCCGCCCTTAGTTTATCACGGAACCACCCGTCTTCATAATAATGCCCAAGAACCATAACATAATCGTATCACATAAAACATGCATAAAGGAAACATAACATTTCCACATTTAAATGACAAGATATCAATAACATATTGATATAATAAAAACATTATCAAAACCATTTTCAACACCAAAATAAAACAAAAGTTAAACATGGTATTTATTTTTCTTAAAAAAAGTATGGCTTGTAGAGGAAGCCGAAACTCAAATAATGGTCATAGTGGAAGAGAAGTCGTTGTCTCCGCATATGTATGACAAAAACAATACCTTTTTTCATTTAGTAAAACGCTTCGTATAAAAAAGATTCATTTTGGACAAACATAAAAGTCAAAGGGGTTTATACACCATATAAAATAAAGTTGTGTATAAAACAAAATATGCCTCAATGAATGAAGATTGAGACGAAGTCCCATACAAAGATCATTTGTTAAATAAAATATATATATTATGTGTATTCACAATAAGTACAAATAAAGAAATTAAAAATACAAGATATGACATAATAATATCATGACATAATTTGAAAGTTGGAGATTAACCCAAAGAATATAAATTGGGTTAAGAATTTCCCTTACCTCGGGTCGGACTTGACTCGATCATTATTTAACCACCTAAATAATAAACATGAGTTAATTTATACTTTCTTAAGAACATTTTTCAAGTTCATAATTTCTTTTATATCACTTATTACAATATCATGAACACTATGTAATTATTTAAGTTAATAACGGTCGTTTTAACGATCATTGGTGCTTGAGTCAAAAATAAACTCTTTATAATTACATGTTTTTCATGTCTCCATTATATCCACAGTTATACTCATGATTTATATATCATATATATCATATATATCCAGTATATACATGAATTTATAATATTACACAACATTTAGAGGTAAGAAATGAAATGCACCGTTCATGGAGACGGTAAGTCGTACGTACGCAAGAACGGTACTTTCATTTCTATTTCGTATTTTATGGAATGGAATCATAATTATATAAAGGTATATTATAATTCCAGTATAATATCATATATAATATCATTAATTACATCCTTTATATGTCTCACATATGGCATTAACGAATCCAATCACTTTGAGGGAGCGGTAGTCAGCACTTCCTAAAATGAAGATATCGCGTTTACCCATAATGGAAACCAAAAAGGCATGCCATTAATGAAAAATACAGAAGCTTAAGTAAAACATAAAAATATTATATATAATATATAAATATAGTGACATCTTAATGACTACCTTTGAAGGTGTTATATGAGTCTTGAACAATCATCGTTTCGTGAGACAGAAATTCACCGTCCACAGAAACAGTATGTTCTTTAACCATTATATGTAGGTGTGTGTAAGTGCAGCTCGAATACATCTTATAAGAACATCCTAGTATATTGAAGATACTAGTGTTGTTAAAAATGAAATTAATAAAAAGAGTTTAGGGGGTTGGAAAATCAAAATAAAACATAAGAACACAAGAGAAGACACTAACAATAAAACGGGTAACTCTTTTTGATTTGAGATCAATGGCTTCCTTGGGAATACTTCTGCTCAAAGTGAGGCTTCTAGGAGTAATAGAGAGATGTGTAGAGACAAAATGGAAAGGTTTTGTCCAAGCCAAAGGCATTGGATGTGTGGGTAAGGTGGTAGAGTTGGGGGCCTTTTATAAGAGGAGAGGAGGGGCACTCTTGGAAAGTTATAAAAGGATACTTTATTATAAAATGATTTTCTGATTTAAAAGGTCCATAAATTATATATTTCGAGTATAAGGTGATAATAGTTCTAAATCCACCCATCTTATAGGTTTTTGACAAGCTTAGGTCTTAGAAATTACATTATATGTTCATTTTATTTAAATCGTTATATAATGAGGTAATCGCTACATCATCATGGTGTAATAGGTAATATTATTTATTTAATGCCTAAAAATTATAAAAAAAATACTATGATGTATGAATTTATTTTGTCATTATAATGAGTATTTATAGTTAAAAATATGACTTGTATAAACCCATTTAAAAATTGGTTTAGTAAAACAACTCATCTTTGTGTCATTTTTACTTTTACTTTAAATAAGAGGCATTAATGTCTTTATCTTAGACAGGTGGCTCCATGGGGTCCCAAAAATTAACCCATGGGTTGTCTTGACTGGCCATGACACGTCCAATAATGGTAGGACATGTGTCAAGTTCATTTCATATTATTAAAACATTATTTTCACTATTCATTAAAAATGAACTTTATCGGAAAAATACAAAAAAATTACCCAAAGTAAATTTCAATGTTCCAATAAAAAAGAATAAGTTTATTTTGACAAATAGAACTTATAAAGATGTCAAATTTTTGATTTAAAAAAGTTTTTCCATCAAAAGGCAGTAAAACAATCTTTTAAAAATATTAGTGTATTCCATTCTTAAGATTGGATTTATTCTAATTTTAAGTCTCTAAAACAAATCTTATTCATTAATAGAAATAGATAAAAATTTCTATTATTCATTACTTACTTGGGATGTTACATCATTCCCCCCTTTAAAAAATTGTGTCCCCGCAATTTATTTACTTATCGAATAAGTGGGGGTATTTAGCCCTCATTGGATTTTAAGATTTCCATGTTGCCTCATCAATCATTTGGATTCTCCACAAAACCTTTACCTGATAAATCACCATATTCTGTAACACTTGCTTTCTGTGGTCAAGAATCTGGACCGGTTGTTCCTCATAAGATAGGTTCTCTTCCAGCTGAACTACCTCTGGACTCAAAACATGAGATGGATCTGGCATATACATTCTCAACATCGAAACATGAAAAACATTGTGTACCTGAGATAAACTCAAAGGTAAAGCCACTTGGTATGCAACTGATCCAACTCTCTCTAGAATTTCATATGGTCCAATGAACCTTGGACTCATCTTTCCTTTCTTACCAAATCGCATCACACTTTTCTATGGTGATACATTGAGAAAAACATGATCACCTACCTCAAAAGAGAGATCCTTCCTCCTATTGTCCGCATAACTATTCTGCCTGCTCTGAGCTGTTCTCATGTGTTTCTGTATCAGCTGAACTTTTTCTGCCAACTCTTATTCCAATTCTGGTCCCATCAGCTTCCTTTCACCTAATTTGTCCCAGAAAGCTGGAGTGCGACACCGTTTACCATATAATGCATCAAATGGATCCATCTGTAAACTGGAATGAAAACTGTTATTATAAGAAAACTCAACCAAAGAATGATATTGGTCCCAACTTACCTGATAATCCATCGAACAAGCACGTAGCATATCCTCCAATGTCTGAATTGTTCATTCTAAATTCCCATCTGACTGAGGATGAAAAGCTGTACTAAAATTTTGTTCAGTACCCAAAGACTTTTGAAGGATTTTACAAAAGTTAGAAGTAAACCTAGGATCACGGTCAGATACAATGGAGAGAGGAACTCCATGTAACCTGACAATATCTTTAAGATACAAACAGGAAAGTTGATCTAAGAAAAAGTATCTTGTATAGCAAGGAAATGAGTAGATTTAGTCTAGTGATCAACAATCACCGAGATTGCATTATTACCTCGAGGTGTCTTTGGAAATCGCACAACGAAGTCCATGGATATATTTTCCCATTTCCACTCTAGCAATGGTAAAGGATGAAACAACACTTTCGGTAACTGTCGCTCTTCTTTAACATGCTGACAAGTCAAACACTTCATAATAAAATCAGAAATATCCCTTTTCATTCCATCCAACTAGTAATACTCTCGAATATCTCTATACATCTTAGCACTGCCAAGATGAACTGAAAACAGAGAACTATGAGCATCACATAACAAATATCTCTTCAACTATGAATCACACGGCACACACCATCTTTTCCCAAATCTCAAAACTAATCATTATCAATTTTGAATTCAGGGAACTTACCATTCTGAACCATCTCTACCTTTTTCTGCAACTCACTGTCTTACTTATGTGCTTGCTTGATTCTGTCTGATAGGAAATATTTCACTGATACCTTAAACAAAACAGAAGGACATCCTACACCAACAACTTCTATGCCAAAGTTTATCAAATAATTAACCAAAGGATCATGTTCCAAATGCAACATTGTTAATGAAGCATTACGTTTTTTGACTCAAAGAATCAGCCACTTTATTTTCTTTTCTCAGATGTTAATGAATTGTACAATCATAATCCTTGATTAATTCTAGCCATCTCCTCTGTCTCATGTTCAATTCTTTCTGAGTGAATATATACTTTAAACTTCTGTGATCAGTATATATATCACACTTTACTCTATACAAATGATGCCTCTGAATTTTTAAAGCGAAAAAAATAGCAGCTAATTCCAAATCATGTGTAAGATTATTTACCTCATGAGTTTTCAACTGTCGTGAATCATAAGCAATTACCTGATCATTCTGCATTAGGACACAACCAATTCCTTTCAATGAAGCATCACTGTAGATAACAAACTCACCATTCCTGGAAGGTAGTTCCAAAACTAGAGCATTCAACAATCTTCTTTTCAATTTCTATAAACAATCATCACATTGTTTTGTCTAGATAAACTTAACACCCTTCCGAGTTAGCTTAGTCATGGGACTATATAACCGTGAAACATTTCTAAAAAACCTTCGGTAATAACATGCCAAACCAAAAAAACTAAAGGTCTCGGTTACATTTGTGGGTCTTGTCCATTCTTCAACAACTCTTGTTTTTGCAGGATCCATAGGTATTCCATCTTTAGAAACAATGTGACAAAGGAAAGAAATTTGTTGCAACCAAAACTCACACATACTGAATTTTCCATACAATTTCTTTTCTTTTTAAGGTTTGCTAGATAACCCTAAAATGACTTTCATGGTCCTATTTACATTTAGAAAACACCAAAATATCATCAATAAAAACAACCAACATTTTTCACCTGATTCAACTGAGCCATCACTACAACAAACTTTTTATTTCTGATTCTGACCATATCAAGATACTTATTTGAAAGGTCATTTCCCTCTGTATGCCTTCCTAGAAAATTTGTTTAGTTTCCTATATGGAAAACCATTCTGAACAAACATGTCTTATATGAAGCAACATGGTAATATTGAAATGCTATATCATTTCAATTTGACCATAAGAAAATATTTTTGGATAATAATTTAATAAAATCCTAACTCCTAAAGTTATCTAAACCGACCACGGATACGAACTATAAGGCCCCAGCCTTAGACCTTATTTAATCTCGAGTTATTACAATATTACACATTGAGGATCTTTTCAGGTTTATATTTCTATAGAATTAGATCATAAAACATTCATTACATCCCACATTTAAACAAAGTGGTTACAATAAATGATAGTACTCATTTTTTTCCATCAACGGAAACATATTTAAAATATAACATGGATTCTTTCTTGACACTTCCTTGACACTATCATCATATCATGTACCCTTCCCTTGACCTGTGAAGACATTTCAAAAACATGGGATGTGCATAAAAAGCTCGGTAAGGGATACAAAAATATGGAAAGGAAAAATGAGTACATGTATACATAAGAATCAATGAAATCATACTCTACACATAAAACATAAGCACTTTAACATACCTCATCAAATCATTAATAAATCATAGAAATCATAAGACATAAAGGTAAATTGAGGCATTCATAACATTCTTACATAGGGAGTAACCCTCTTGGTTATGTTTGGAATACTCATCACAATATATTCCCTAAATCTCTTCGGAGAAACCTTAATGTTTAACTCCTTCACGTTACCCAATGTATTGGAGATCTATATTAGGCTCACCTGCCCTTATTTTATCACGGAACCACCCGTCTTCATAATAATATCCAAGAACCATAACATAATCGTATCACATAAAACATGCATAAATGAAATATAAAATTTCCACATTTCAATCACATGATATCAATAACACATTGATATAATAAAAACATTATCAAAACCATTTTCAACACAAAAATAAATGAAAAGTAAAACATGGTATTTATTTTTCTTTAAAAAAAGTATGGCTTGTAGAGGAAGTTGAAACTCAAATAATGGTCATGGCGGCAGAGGAGTCGTTGTCGCTGCATACGTACGAAAAAAAATTCCCTTTTGTCGTTTAGTAAAATACCTTGTGTAAAAAAGATTCATTTTGGATAAAAATAAAAGTCAAAGGGGTTTATACACCATATAAAAGAATGTTGTGTATAAAACAAAATATGTCTCAAAGAATGAAGATTGAGACGAAGTCCCATACAAAGATAATTTGTTAAATAAAAAAGATCTATTTTGTGTATTCACTATAAGTACACATAAATAAATTAGAAATACAAGATTGGACATAATAATATAATGACATAATTTGAAAGTTGGAGATTAACCCAATGAATGGAAATTGGGTTATGATGTTCCCTTACCTCGGGTCTGACTTGAATCGATCGTTCTTTAACCTCATGAATAATAAACTTGAGTAAATTTCTACTTTATTAAGAACTTGTTTAAAGTTCATTATTTCTTTTATATCACTTATTACCATGTCATGAACACTATGTAATTATTTACGTTAATAACGGTCGTTTTAACAATCATTGGTACTTGAGTCAAAAATAATCTTTTTATAATTACAAGTTGTTCATGTATCCATTATATCCAGAGTTATACTCATGATTTATATATCATATAAATCATATATATCCATTATATACATGAATTTATAATATTACACAACGTTTAGAGGTAAGAAATTAAATGCACCGTTCATGGAGACGGTAAGCCGTACGTACGCGTGAATGCTACTGTCATTTCTATTTCATATTTTATGGAATAAAATCATAATGATATAAAAGTATATTATAATTCCAGTATAATATCATATATAATATCATTAATTAAATCCTTTATATGTCCCACATATGGAATTAACGAATCAAATCACTTTGAGGGGGTGGTAGTCCGCACTTCCTAAAATGAAGATATCAAGTTTACCCAAAATTGAAACCATAATGTTATGCCATAAATGAAAAATAAAGAAGATTAAGTAAAACATAAACCTATTATATATAATATATAAATATAGTGACATCTTAATGGCCACCTTTTAATGTGTTACATGAGTATTGACAATCGTCGTTTCGTGAGGCAGAAATTCACCGTCCATAGAAATAGTATGTTCTTTAACCATTCGATGTAGGTGTGTGTAAGTTTAGCTCTAATAATTATTTTAAAAACATCATTGTATTTTTAAGAAACTGGTTTTGTTACAAAATAAATGAATAAAAAGAGTTTAGGGGGTTGGAGAAGCAAAATAAAACATAAGAACACAAGAGAAGACACTACCTTTAAAACGGTTATCTCTTTTTGATTTGAGCTCAAAGGATTCCTTGGGAAGACTTCTACCTAATTTGAGGCTTCTAGGAGTAATAGAGGGATGTGGAGAGACAAAATGGATTGGGTTTCGCCGAGCCAAAGTCTTTGGAAGTGTGGGTAAGGTGGTAGAGGTGGGGGCCTTTTATAAGACGAGAGGAGGGCCACTCTTTTGAAAGTTATAAAAGGATACATTATTATACAATTATTTTCGGATTTAAAGGGTCAAAAAATTATATATTTCGAGGATAAGGTGATAAGAGTTCTAAATACACCCATAAAATAGGTTTTTGACAAGTTTAGGTCATATCTTTTACATTTTATTTTCATTTTATTTAAATCGTTAAATAATGAGGTAATCGCTACATCACCATGGTGTCATAAATAATTTAATTTATTTAATGTCTAAAAATTATAAAAAATTACTATGATGTAGGAAATATATTTATCATTCTAATGAATCTTTATAGTCAAAAATATGACTTGTATAACCCCATTTAAAATTATTTTAGTAAAACAACTCATGTTTGGGTCATTTTTACTTTTACTTTAAATAAAAGGCATTAATGCCTTTATGTTACCCAAGTCGCTCCATGGGGTCCCACAAATTGACCCATGTGATGTCGTGGTCGTCCATGACACGTACAATAAGGGTAGGACATGTTTCAAGTTCAGTTCATATTTTTAAAAAATTATTTTTACCTTAAACAACACTAATTACCTCTAATCGCGATTAAAAACATAAAAGTTACTATTCACAAAAAAATTATTTTAATCCCATTGAACCAAATTTTACTTCTTAATGACAACCTTTTATGTCAGATTTTTGAAATTAAAAACACAAAGGTGGTAAAATTTCATTTAAACGAAAATTCAGTTTTTTAAGTACCACTTAGTTGGTTCACTATTCATCAAACATTGAAGTTTTTCAGAAAAATACCAAAAAATCAGCCTAACCTATATTTGAAATTCAGAATTAAAAAATGATGTCTATTTTACAAAATTCAAAACATATATGTTACATTAATTAATTTAATAATTAATTCCCGCTATCTGAGCAAATAACGTGTTATTATGAAACAATAAGTATCAATAGATTGACAGTAGTTTATGTCCAATTTCAATGTGAAATTAATTCCAATGACCACCATTGGATTAAATGGTAAAAATATAAGCTAATTTCACTTTTAAAAAAATTAAATAGATAATATAATAATATAAACAAATTAGATTAAAACGTGGTTTTGAATTAAAATACAACATTTTTCAGTATTAATTATAAAAATGAACTTTATTGGAAAAATACAAAAAATTTACCCAAAGTAAATTTCAATGTTCCAATCATAAAGAATAAGTTTATTTTGACATATAGAGCTTATAAAGTTGTCAAAAGTTTGATTTAAAAATGGGTTTCCATCAAATGGAAGTAAAACAATCTTTTAAAAATATTAGGGTATTCCATGCTTAAGATTGGATTTATTCTCATTTTAAGCCTCTAAAACACTATCTAATTCATTAATAGACATACATAAACATTTATATTATTCAATACATACTTGGGATGTTACAATTGTTTACCCATAATGAGGTTATATATTTCATGGATTATGTTATGGAATAATTGGTATATGATTTGATTTAAGGAATATATTAAACAACTTATAATTTTACTCACGGAATCATAAAAATTTAATGAATATTAAAGTATTAATATGTTTTGGTTGGGTAAATAAGAGTAACATTAGTTCGGTAAATAATGTCATATTTAATTTTTAAATTTATTGACCATCCTTCTAAATTTTTGGACAATTAATTTTGGAAAATATATTTTTTAATTAGTCATAATGTATCTTATTATGGAATATATATTATCATTATATAATTTTTTTATCATTTTGGATAACATGTTCTAACCATTTATATTTTGGTAAATATTAAATCGATAATGGAATGACTAAAGGGTCATTCGATAAAAGTTTTTCATGCATAAATATTCATCCAGAATTTTCAATTTTTGTTTATGAAATGAATTGATGATAAGTCTAAAATCAAACAAATGATGAGATTATTCTTCACAAACCTACACAAATAATGTATTTTTTAATTTCTCATGTTTATATATATAAAAATATATATATTAATTGAATCCCTAAACTCTAGGAAAATGATTTTTGGAAGAAAAAATTATCTTTTTAGTTTTCAATAAAGGATTCCAATATTATATTGAATAATCTTAAATTTACCATTTTTTATTGTAGACAATCTAATGACCACGGTCTCTATCACTATCCATACCTAAAAGATAATTATATTTCATTTAGAAGGACATGTTTTAAAATTCCAATGAATTTCTTATATAGGGAAACATTGTTTTATGTTTACCATCACATTGTACTTTCCTTCAATTTAAGACGAAGTTTTATTCACCTTTTTAATGTTTTGTGATTTTCATTGGGGTATTTGAAAATGAAATATCCAAGATTAAAAATTAAATATTAAATTGCAAGGATTCTATTTATTAAATTATATGAGAATGAAACACCACAATATTATATGGTATAAAACTTTTTAAATAAATACATTTATTAAATATATTACATTTCATGAAACACTAAGAATAAATTAACCATGATATACTATCAACTATGAATATGTCCTTTGGAATAGTATTAAAAAATTTCAGAGTAGTTAAAGTGTCATTATGATGATTTACTCACATATGAATGTATAAATAAATAATATTTAACACAATAATGAATATATAATATATATATGATAATATGAAAAATAAATGTTTTAAAAATGAGAAGTTATGTTTTGGTATTTTACCGAAATTTCAATGTCTAATTAGATTTAAATAATTAATATAATGGATTAAATGAAATTTTATTTTTATAATAAAAATTTCTAAATTAATATATTTTTTAATTACAAATATAAGTTATTTTATGAGATCATGAATAAGTTTTCAAAGTGACGTAAAATATATTAACAATTTAAAATTAGTATTTTTTGAATAAATGAGGATTTTATTTAATAAATAAATTTATAATGTTTGCATAATAATTTTAATAAAATTGAATCCATTTTATAAATATAAACACCGATAAATGGTTTCAGTATTTTTTCAGGGGTTTTTTAAAATAGATATATTTTGGGGAATAGTAAAATATAGTAATTTATGATATTTATCATTATTAGTAAATAATGTAATTATTGAGTCCTAATTGATATATTGACAAGGTATGAAAAAGTATCTTAAAAAAATCATCTATATTATTTAGTCACAAGAATCACTAATTTTTATAGTATTGGTAAAAAATAATAAATAAATTACTAAAATAAAAAAACACCATCCCCCACTATAAATATCACCACTCACCAAATATTCCCTCTCAAATTGTATGACATTGATTTTTCTTTTTCAATGAATTAAACTCCCAAACCACTTCCCCATGATGTAGTCTTTCTGGTCTCCCAAAAATACTATTTTTTGTATTCATAAAGTTGTTCTCTGGGAGATACACAGAAAAGGTAACACCGTCCCTCATTATATTTTTATTTCATTTATTTTCATATCCTTCCACCACATCCCATCTAAAATATTCCATGATAACTAAATTATCATATTCATAATTTTGAATTATTTTTTGAATGATATATCCATAATAATTTCCCTATTATTCCCCATTTATATTATAAATGAAATCATCGTGTTTGATGTGTTGATTCACCGCCTTCGTGGATGACGAATTTTCATTTTCATTTAATTCAATGCATTATGGTAACACAACTATTAATATGGTTTAATCCGATTCTAATATAAATTTAATAAATTATATCTTGTTAAAAAAAATTGTATAATGATAATATTATTTAAAATGATACATGTTATTGTTGGATGAAAAAACCACCAAAATAAATTAAGGCATTTCCATCAACATTTTATCTAATGAATTATCATTATAACACCAAAAAATGATAAATATTACCATTTAGTGATGTGATATATCACTAATAATAAATTTATTCCCTTCCGAATATTTCGTTACCTTTTCAAAAAAAATCTCTTATTCATACTCAATGAAATCACCCATAAAACCGTAAAACGAATGCTCCCAAAACAACTAAATTAAACATTATTACCCATATAAATTCACATAAATAAACATGATAAAATTTTAATAAGTAATATATATGTTTAAAGGGATATGAAATAATTAATTAATGAATATTAATACATTATATATGATATTAAGTGTAGTTGAATAAATCTTTTTGAATAAGGTATTAGTTACCTGATCTTACTTTTATTTTAGGATATATTCCATATTCATCATTTTTACCTTGTGTGTGGTGTATGTATGTATATATTTGATAAATAATATCCTAAATCCAATTATATTCATGTTTTTAATGTTTCATATGATAATTATTAATTTTATGGTGCATATAGTTCAACTGATTGCAAATTTATCAAAGAATTCATAACTGAATTTCCATTATTTGGGTTAAAAATCTACTCCAATGAATATGTCATACAACCATTATTTTTGAAATAACATTGCATTATAATATGTTGTATTTTTTTTCTAATGTTGATGCACAAATTATAATCGGAATTGATTCATTTAGTTTACACTGACACAATTGTTAAAAATTAAACTATTTTAATTGTTATTTATTTTTATAATGTAATGAAATGATTTTTAATTTATACGAAATGAGTTTATCCTCCCGATTTCATAAATCAATATCTCATTGAAGAATAATTTACATATTAATAATGTAATTTTCAAAAAATAGAATTTTTTTAATTGAACTATTTTTTAAATATATCATTTCCAATTATAAGTGGTATTTCCCTCATAGATATTTTCAAGGATTTCATTAGAGTATTTTCATAGATGTCATTACTTGTTTATGGATATTTTTAATAGATGAGGGTGATCTGTTAGGATATAATCAACCACTTTAGTGAATTTTTTTGTGATCAATTTTACATGGGATTCTATATCATGACACATTTCATATTACAATAGATTATTTGTGATTATGTTTTCTCAATGATGAAATGTTTTACAATTCATATGCGAGTTTCAACATGAATGTATATTTTGACGGTTTTTCACCCATCAAATATGAGGATTTAATTAAGATTATTAAATTACATTCAGGACCCGATATATCCCGTTGACGCTTCGATATGTATCATGAGATAAACTAGATCGGGTTATGGCAGAGGCCTTACCCATTTATTTAGACTTCTTGGATGAGGTGTTGATGGTATTTTTAAGATGTCCTTCATTAAAATATCCATTATTATTAGATAATATTACAACAATACATGTTGTTTTTATAATAGTGAAATATCCATGGTTATCATTCATTTGTATAAGATTATTTATAAGGAATTTTCAAATTAGCTTTTATTCCTACTATTTTACGATAAAGATTATTTTTTAATGGAATGTATTTTAATTATTCATGTTGAATAATTTTAATTGTTTATTTGGGATGTATTCTATAATATTATTACACTTAATAAGGACTTTATATAACCCATTTACTTTTATTTTTATTTACTTATTATTCAAAGTATTATATTATGACTAACATGTAGGGATACTCTTGAAGAATTTTGATATTTCTAGTGGGGTTTCTGTGTTGTATTCCACTTCAATTGTTAATGTAAAATTTTTACTTGAATCTATATTTTTTTCAAATCTACAAAACTATTAGTTCCCTTGGGATTGTATATTACATATATAATACCAATGTTACAAAACATGTCACTGGCTCTTGGAACTGATTTCAGGTTTTTTAAATTTAATCGTAAAAATAAATAAAAATATTTCTCATGTTTAATATATAAAATCACAAAAGAAAGTAACAGTAGTAGTAAAGTGGTTAACATGATTAAAAAATTTATTTTTATTATTTTCGGTGTCTCCTAGACATATATGTACTCTACCTATTTATTTATTAATTATAGAGGCACTTTTCTTACGAGAAACTTGCCTAAAGTAAATAATTTTATTATTTAAAAAGATGTCACTCCTCCTCCCTTATAATAGGTTACCCCAACTCTTCTCCATTAAGTATATCAAAATATATTTTGATCAATTAAATCATAAAATATATCCCAATAATACTTATCCACATTCTTCATTATTATTTATTCCTTAAAGACTGTACTTAGAGTCTCTGATAGGATATCCAATGGTTGTCCTTATAATGAAATAAAATCATATTCCAATAAATCCTTATTTTTTAATTATTATTTGTTCATTGAAATTTTTTTCATTATATTTTCAATACAATAAAAAATTTATATCAAATATTATATGTTTTATTATACTAATATTATAACATTTTTCAATCTCATATCATTTAAAATGAGAAATAAATCCATCGCATGTGTGTATGGAGGACTTCTTACTTGTGAAATGATATACTTCATTGTCCATCATCGCATATAATGGTTACTATTGATGATTTATTTTACATTTATATATAATAATGATTATAGAAAAAAATAATATTAAATTTTTATATAAAATTCTATCTCACCATACCATTCCTTGAACAATGTTAACACCATTATAGTCTATGATAGAATACCACCCTATGAAGTGATGTTATTCAATTTTGTTTACTACATCAGCTATATGGTATATGTAATTGTATTTTTATAAATAATATAATATTTTAGATATAATTATTATTATGTAGTGCTAAAACCATACTTACCATATTTTCATTAGGATACTTGAAAAATGTTAATGTTACTCATTCAGACGTACTACAGACATTCTCAATGATTATAACATAGTTTATTTTTCATAAAATTAATTCATGGATAATTTTAAAAGTATAATTTATGTATCAAAATTTTTTATATGAAATTATTAGTATTATAGATATGATGGTATAATGAGTCCTTTGATCATTGTAAACACACTGATGTCATTGTTGAATTATGAATTGAGCATTCTCAAAATAGCTGATGATGAAATCAATAATTATGAAATTAAATAATCAATTTTAAATAATAATGTAAATATCCTTATAATTACGAAATAAACCCATAATTGTTTTTTATAAAATAACAAGTAATATGATTTTATTATAAAAGTGATAAAATACATACATGAATAAGTATAGACTTGAGGTATGAGAATCATCTCAAAACATCATCCATTGTGACACATGTTAATTTTTTGAACAAATTTTTTAAAATGGTTAGTATAATTCCTCATTACATAATATATAATTAATATAAGGACTCTTCCTTCAATATTAATAAATAATAATTTTTAGTTGACACTTTACTTCCATTAACATATATGTTCTTTTCAGGTTTAGTGTTTTAGAGATTTTTTGTATGATCAATACATAAAATACCACATTGATAAAAAGTGGATACCACTAAAACAATATCCATTTTTCCAAAATGTAAATCATTTATATAAAAACATGATTTACTATTCATTAAAAACAATAATAAATATCATATTTACTTCCTCTTTTCTCTTACACATCATTTTACTCTTTGAAAGAAAAATTAAACATGGAATGAGTAAAAAATATTCGGAAGGGACATGTTATTAAACAATGAAACAATTATCCTAAAAATACTTATAAACCCATTAAAAAATATTCCAAATGTTGTACAGTTTCCCATTAATCATATGATCTATATCTTATATCATTAAATCATACATTTTCTTTTTGAAACCCCATTTAAAACATAAATCATAAAGGTATATTCTGGCATCATTTTTATATAAATCTTCGATTTACTATTTCTATCATGGCTATTCAGGGGGTGTATTTGATGGTAACATTTGGAATAACTATCACAGTATATTCCCTTAATCTCTTAAGAGAGCATATTATAGTCTAATCTACCACATTACTTTATGAATTGTAGATCTATAATAGTCTCACCCACCATTAGTTTATCATAGAACACCCAATACTAAAAATAAAATTCCCAATATCAAAACATTATAATAACACATAAATCATTCATAATAGAAAAAAAATTTCTACATTGAAATCAATAATTATTTTTAAAAATCCACACACTAATGAATGAAAACAACCAAATTGAAAATATAATTTTAGACATATAATGAATGACTCAAAACATTAAAAATACTTGAAATTTTGAAATTGCCTCTATTTAAAATATTTTAAGAAATATTCCATTCAAATGATGTAAAAATATTTCAAAGAGTAACTCTGAATTAGTGTTTTGAAATAAATTCCCTTAACATGAGTCTGAATCATCACTTATAATCTTTCTTTTCTTGAACAACATTCTCTAAAGAAAACGTGGTTGATAAAAATGAACCTCCAAAACATATTGGGTTTATCGACCCAAATGTTATAAGTAGGTTGTGAGATTTAAAATCATAGTATGCAATAACATATAATCTATATTTTTTAGATTCCTGAAATATTCAATAAATGAGATCATATAATAAATATAAAGAATATTTTATTTTCAGGTTTTATCAAAATACCATATATTTCCCTTTTTAAAAACAATACAAGCCATATTCCCATTTTCCAAACAAATTTAAAAATATAAAAACAAAATTCCACACAAGGATCTATAATAAGTGATAAAAGGCTTTGCTAGTAATAAAATTAAATAATACCAAAGAAGAAATTAAGTGTAAAAAATAGACTAGAAGAGATAGATAGTAACCATGGGAATTCGCTAAACATCCCTATAGTGATCCCTAAACAATCTCAAATTGGATTGACCTAATTTCGTATAGTGTATCTCCATATTAAATAACCAACCAGATGATATAAACTCTCCTCAATAATGGCACATCTGACCTAGCCTTTATATATCCACGTAGTTCTAATTATTATAATCCAGATAGAAAGGAAACTATCTCTCAAATATCTAAAATATTCTTAGGAATCCCAAAATTATAATAATTATAATTTTTATAGTATATTTAAAATTGTGGAATAGAAACCACAACTAATAGTGTTCTTATACATGATCTATTATAGAGGATCCCATTAAAAATTCCAATATACTCAATACCTCACATTCCCATAAGTGATCCACTAGGGTGGATCTCATATAATGTTTATGTGATCTTATGTTATAATCCAATCATCAAAACTCCAATAGAAATTTAATATTTTTTAAATGATTTAATTGGGCGGTCACATCATTCAATCATTCAATCCTTCTCTGAAATCATGCTATGTACAGAATTGACCAACTATATTTGAAAACCACATTCATTTTTCAGACAACATAGAGTTATAAAAGGTCCCTACATCATCTTCCATTTCAATAAGCATATAAAAAAATTCCAACCAATTTATAGAATAATTAGAAACACTATATTCATATTCATAATAACAAACTAGAATTTATATTTCATGTTCTACTCTATATCCTATATAATTTATAAATGAATATGAAAACTCACAACATGTTTAATGGTTTCAAATGGTCGTTCATAGCATTTAAAAACTAACAAAATTTCATTGTAGTAATCATGAATGTTTTTTAAAATAATATTTAAAACCATATTCAATTCACATTAAGACCACAAACCCATTTCAAATAATGAAGTATTAAAGGAAATTATGAAATATGGGAGGAATAAAGGTGGAGTGTTTTTTAAAATAGTTTATTTATGTAAATAATGTACATTATAATTTCATTTCACATGCATATGTGCACCCTGTTCACATATGAATGTTCCTACATCCAATGGAACACCCATGAAATCAGAAGAGAGCATAAAATACATTTATAATATATCATATAAATCATGAATGTTTCATATCACCCTTAAACTAAACCATCATAATGTATCAAAGGACATACATTAATGTAAATCAATTAATTTAATAATAGAGGGCCTTTAGAAATTTTAGAAAACACCTTGAACAAGTGAACACATATTCTAATTTAAGATACCCCATTAAAATTTTCCTAAAAATTTTGCATTATAAAAACACCAAATATATTTATACTAACACGGAACAAGGATGATTATATTAAATTGGAAGAATCAATGAAATATAAAGAAATCAATGTAATAGGATCGAATAGAAAATAACTGAGACACATAACTCCCCAACATGTGAATGGATCAAAACTTTTTGAAAGTGAATAATACACCCCAAAAGCAGAACAAAAAAACTAACGTCAAAGAATTCCACAAAAATATGACAATACTAAAACTATGGTTTGGAAAAGATAGTCTCGTGATAAAATATAACAATGAAATGATAGATTGTGAAGATGAGGAGATGAATATGGATGATTTGATGATGAAATTGAGAATAATTACAATAAATAGGTTAGAAATCTCCCAAAAAGTGTCCCAAGATAAAGGAGAATGTGGGGACCTCTGACTGATACCCAACTGATTCAGATTCAAATGGGATGTATAATCAGATAAATATGATTTTGTAAACCTAATTATTAATAATTTTATGGGGTGTACTATTTTTCTACACAGTATGGTAAACTATGGGATAATTCTGCAAATGCTTCTAAAATCATTATAAAAGCTTGCATATTTATGTTAAATTGTTTGGGAAACTAGTGCTCAAACTGTGTGAAGTGAACAATTTCCCAAAACAATCAAATGAAACCTCAAACACAAGGAGAGTACACCCAAAGATTCTGTAATGATTTGAACATAATTTAGTGACACTATAGGTTTAACAAACTCCCAACCATGAAAATACTTCCAAATACCATACACAATAATCTTGCATAGGGCTTTAAAAAACATAAACAGAAAAAATAAAAATTTGTTATCTAAAACACACCCTGATCTTAAAACAAAATATCCATCGTTTAGAAATAATATAAAATATAATATAATTTTGGTTGGTCTGACAATTCTCACCAACATAAAAAATTTGATCACCCGGAATATTTTCTAGAGAAATAATATATTGAACTCATACCCAAACTCGAATGAATCCAAATCAAATGATAAACCATGGGATGAACATTAACATCAAATGTCACACCCAACCAGATCTAATATTATCCCAAACATGATGGAAAACTATGGAACATGAGAGTTTTCTCCTCACCACAAGTAACCTCCTACACCATGGTACTACATTAAACCATCAAAACATAGAAACTATTGAAACAAACAATGACCCCCCCCCCCATGACATAATAGAAAACACAAATTAGTGTCAGTAAAAGATAGTTAAAATCTAAAATTCACATTTTTATTGATTTGGTTACATCTCAGGGTTGGGATGCACTTTTTTCCAAACCATGTGCCTATCTTTTTGCAAAGTTCTTGAGAAGTGTAACACCACACAATAGTTTTCCACACGATTTTTTTAACAATGATCCAACTATGAAATATTACATATTACAATTCTAGAACCGTACTCCATAATTTATGAATGGTTTCACTATCTGTGTGAAGGAATTTCACTATAAACCTGACACCAAACCATAAACTGCATAATTACCTAGGTGAAGCCGCATGATTCCACTAATTGTGTCTCAACCATGTTCTCAATACTCGCATGCCCAAATCATCCACATTTCAATATAATCTCAAGAACATAAACCTTGAACTTTAATCATTTCCACTACAAGACATAAATATTGTACAATTACAATACAAACTAAAAAAAAGTAAACAAAAAGAGAAAACCAATGATAGATATCAAAAATATACCATGAAAAAAACTATAATTCATAGTTTCCACATGCTTGAAAATCCCCAAAACATGTATAGCTGAACAAAAAAATTATTTATGGAGGGTAATCATTTAAATATTCACATTCAAGTCACATGAAATGATTTCAAGAAAACAAGATCACTGCAACTTCAATAAAGAGTAGATTATCTCACAACATGCTAGAAACTATAATAATAACTAAAAACAAATCCACTCCATCATTGGAGACATAAACTGTGCCAATATCCCCCACATAGTAGATGATCTCTTGAAGGCATGTGATCATCACTCTGATGTCTATGGATAGAGCCCAAATGAAAGAGGAATCCACTACCTAATAGTTAGGAACAAACATCCCCAAATAAAAACAACATTATCATGAAAAACTTTGAATAAAAAATTTCTCAATCACTCAAGTATCATACATAACAGAATAACCATGATGAATTATTACAAGAAGGATTTAAATTACCAAAAATACCAGACTAAAATTAAATGACTGGAAGGTTATAAGAGTGTGGTTATGAGTCCAATTATGGTGAATCCTCCAAAACATGTTCTTATTGTATACACCTCATTATAGATGGTTAAAATACCAGACAAACATTAGACATAAGACTACCATCATGTGATCTATAAACTAAATTAGAATAATATTATTCATCCATAAACTCTCAAAATAATGATCCATGGTGGTTAAAGCTCCATTCTTGATCTTTTTATGATGTTCCATGATGAAAAGAAAAACATCCAATAGATAATGTGATGATTAATATAAAGAGAAAGAATCTATCTCAATGAATCTTTAAACAATGTCCTTAATTTTGCAATGAACTTAGCTATTACTCTTGTGCTCTTCCAAGTTCTTCAACATCACATCCTCATATTTGAACCATTAGACTAATGTAGCATAAAAAATATCTCAAATCATCATATATTACAAAAATGCTCTCATGATCACCATACACATATCCAATGTCTAAATTATAGACAACCCCATGTCAACTCGAACCCTCACCGCTTTGAGAGTTCCTAATGATCCAATGACACTATAGACTTATTCAAACAATTACACTACCTATAATGTACCAAGATCACCCAAAAATACATGGAACATTTAAAAAGTATATAACTCAATAAGACCCTCGAAAATCTATTGGGACCTTTCTCGGGGGAATATTATATACACCATAAGAAACCCAAATCAACAAAAAAATATCAACCATGATGAATAAGTAAATAATAAAACTATCCTTTCATCAAAATTGGAAACAAAACTAAAATACTATTTTAAAAACAATATACACTATTGAGAATTCAAAACCAATTTCTTGCAAGACAAATTCAAAACAATCAAAATCCATTTTCCAAATCCAAAATCAGACATCAAATTCTTTATTTACAAAAAAAATCATGGTAAATTTATTTTCATTTAAAACCCCTCTTCCTAAAAAACATTTTCCCATAAAAAATGGACCACACTAACCAATATAAATAAAATCATATGTCACACCAAACTAGAAAATAAGAAACTAGTGGCAATGAATATCTAAGAAAGATTCTTTGTGGGACATTCCCCAAATAAGGATTACGATCTAAGAAGGCCTTAAACTATGCACTTGAACTCAACATGGGCCATAACTCCCTATAAGACCACAAGATGACCTCCAATAACCTCTATTATCATTCCTAAATCAAAATATATCAAAAAAGAATCAAAATATTATACTACACCAAAATAAATTAGAGTATCATAATGTGAAAGCGATTATGGCGTCCTTACGATACCTACCTCTTGTGTCCTAACAGTCCTAATCTCTAACTAACTAAATCCAAAAATAGAAATGGTCATAATCTGAAACAAATAACCCATGAAACATGTAATGATTCCTTTCAACTTGACATCCAACTCGGTCTTATACATGGCCCAAAATATTTTCTTGATCCCCATGGGTTTGAATCTATTGTTTGGAATAAAAGTAATTACAAAGGTAATGATTTCATCCAAATAACCCATGATCAAATAAACCAAAACTGAATACATAACTATGATCCCACAACTAAACATAAATTAAATTTAAAAATTGATCTAGGTTCAACAATAACTGAACATAATAAATATTAAATCTAAATCTAAATCAAAACCACATTTACATGATCTCTATGTGACCATTTGGTCACTAGTAACCACTAGACCATCTTTATCCAATGGAAACTCAAACTAGAAACCTGAATTAGAAAAACATCTCACAGATATGAACACTGAATGGAACATGTAGGGTGTGATCATTAACAGATCAGTATGGAACCACCAATGAATCAATACATTTCATTTCATGAACTAGTTCATAATTACAAGTTTAAAAATATATAAATAAATTGGTTTTAATTATTTTCAATAAGAAAACAATACATTCCATATTTCAAAACAACAAGAGTCCTATTCCTTTTTTAAATAAACTTTACCATTTTAGGGAAAAATTCCACACATCGATATAGAACATATAATACAAGGAATTTTTTAAAATGAAATAAAATAATACTAAATTGGTAACCATTTTCAATAGATAAACATATAATCAGTATATCATCATGTTATCTTGATCAGGTATGTTTCCCCTTTTTTACCTTCCTTTCAAGTTTTAAAAACCTTTTATATAATTTTTCAATGTTTTCAACATACTGCAGAATAGGTACACTCTATGTACATAAAGTACACATCATGTACATGGTGATGGTTTCATGTTGTGTATTGGGATATGAAACTGTGAATGGGGAGATCCTGATGTGAGCTGGTTCATGACGTGTACCGAAGGGTCAGGTCATGTACTGGTTAAATCAAATAATTTTAACCTGATACAATGTGTTTTTCATTGTTTTCTATTTCATTTGACTTTTTTACTTTGGAACCTCTCGAATCTCAACAATAAGCTACTCCTAGGAATTTTTTAGAGGAGTCTCACCTTCCAGATTGATCTGATCTGATCCAGAACATCGTAACATATAGGATGAATTTTTTCAGTTAAGTGTTCTCCCTAATTATTCCTTTTGATTGATCATTATAGCACTCTATCCTTACATTATCCAATCTATTTATCAATGTTGGATGTTTCTCATTTTCCTCATATAGATCTGTTTTGATATATTTTCTAGATGGTCATTCTATGGATATTTATGGTGAAGTGGATGTTCATTCTTGAGGTGCATGGTCTTTCTTATATCCATCGAAATATTATCTTATATTTTTAATTAATCCAATTATGTACCGGTTGATTCTAGGGCCTTTATTGATGGTGGTGTGGGGTCTCATTTCATTTGGTTATTTTTATGGGCATGTGTGACCTGAATGTTGAGTTAGGTGGTTCTTTCTCCAGCATATGCTAATGAACCTGCTTTTTTTCATTAAAAATTTCATTAAAAATGATTTTTTGAAATTTTCATGATTATTAAAAATTTGAAAAATGGTTTTGAATGAAATTGGATTTCCCTAGGTATTTATAAATGTATTATAAATTGTTTTGGTGGCTATTCAGGTCATTGAAAAGGGTTTGTGAAAAATAGAAAATGGTGGCATTGGGTTCTTAGGTGGAAGGATTGGCTTAATTCCACCATCCATTGTTGTTATTAACATATTTTTCGGTCAAGGTTATTCCTATTTTCCCTAGGCCCATTGTTCTAGGAGGTCAATATTGATATTTTGGGGGGATTACTCATGTGGGTTTCCTCTGCATCCCAGGCCTGTTGTTCTAAGATCAATTGTGTGCACTTGATTATTTTGAAATTTTTAGTCTGCATCATATACATGTATTATTACTTGGTTCTGTGATAAATGTTCTTTTTAGTTGTATATCATCGATTTTTTATTATCCTTTATATGAATTTTTATACATGTGGAAAATTATATCAAAAATGTAATTTGAATTGTTTTAATAGATTTTTTTAAAAATATGGAAAATATTAATGTTTAGTATATTTTATTTAAACCTAATTTACTTATTATCATGTTATGTTTAGTTTTAAAAATGATATTACATGAATTTTTATATAGATTCTTGTAATTGAACACATGGGTGGGATACTACTAAACATATTATCTAACACCCTACGCACTACTTCGGTGGTGCTTAGACTGTTGTTCTTCTTCCAGTACTAGTAAAAGATCGGGGACACAGTGAGGTGGAGTGGTTCATGTATGCCATGATGTGTAGATGGTCGTGATATTATTGGATTTCGTCCATTCCATCATTGTATTAGCTATTTTATTTAGTCTCTACAAGAATAATTGCCTTTTGGAGTTTTCACAAATTTCTTCTTTGTTTCTGTTTCTGTTATTTTCGTTATTGTTATAGAATATTTTTTTCTTGTACTTTATTTATTTTTATTATTAATATGATGTGTGTCATTTTGGGTTTGGAGAAATCGTTGCCTCATTTTTTTATCGATGCATAGGTGGTTCTCTCTATCCTATGAGGATCAAGAATTCCATTCAGGTATGTGAATGATCTGGTCAGTTGTCAGGTTTAAGGGAAACTTGTGTCATATTGTTACAATTAGGTATCAATGGAAATTATATCCTCCGTAATCTCTTTTGTGGGACTTCTGTTAGGAAAGAGACACGACTTTTCATAAGTGAGTGGTATGTTGCGATGAGTTCCTCAGTATCTCTTATCCTAATAAGACTCCAGTTATGATGGGATGTAGGGATATGTGTCCGTATTTTTGGTTATTTATTTTAAAAAATTCCAATTTCAACATAGGGGATTTCATGTTAGAATAAGAATTTTATCAGCGTCTAATCCTTTTAATGCTTCGGTGTTTAGTAGTATGCCTCAAATATTTCTTCCACAGGTTCCTCAAAAAGGTACAACAAATGATACTTTTGTAAATCCACCAATGGATCATAATAACATTGAGACTATCATACATGTAGTTTGTGCTATCGATCAGGATCCGCCATGAATTCAGAATATAGTGGTTATACTACAACCCAGAGCCAGAGGCGAAATAGATTGATCAGTATAGTTCTTGTATGATTATCCATCATCCTTTATAAGTTCAACTAAACCTCAATAGGTGGAGGATTAGTTGGATAGGATCAATCAATTATTCAATATCTTGGATAAAAATGAATATATAAGGGTGAAAATTATAATGTTAAGACACAAGGGTTCCAGCAAGATTTTGAGGGACTCTATGGCCAAGGTACAAAAAATTATGGGCTGGTATTGGAAGGTTTTCAGAATAATTTGTAGTTGTTTTCTTCATAGTTTCTGATGATGGAAAAATATCTAGGGTTCCTATCATTGTCACAGGGACAGTGATCGGTGTCAGCCTACAAAAAATATTTTTCTGAGCTTGTCCATTTTTCTTTGAACATGGTATGGAATTATTATATTAAGGTGAAAATGTAACTTCATGGTTTGGGACTAGATATTTGATCATAGTTGTTCATGTTGAAGCTTTATACATATGTGGATACAATAGATGGAGAAATGATGGAAAATATGTACATGAAATGAAAATTTGTCTTTACCACTCATTCTCAAGTGGAATACAATGGAATAATAGGAAGTGGTAGGTCTGCCGCAAGAGTGGTGGAGGTGGATCTCGACAGTGACCCTTTAATGCCCAGTCAGTTTTAGCTATCAGTGTGCCTTTATACTAGTGCGTTAATGGGTTTAAGACTAGACATTATTTTCCTATTCTTGTAAAGATGTACAATACCACTAGACATGTTGGTAATCTATAAAATTTCTATCAGACAATAAATAAACCTCATTATGGACTCGATCATCAGATCCAAAGGCTACTGTAGTGATGTCGAAATATTCAAATACTATCGGTCTCTAGCCATGGAGTGAAGAATTTATATGCATTAATTGGATGTCCAATGTATGTTGATGCAGGTATGGAAATAGTGAGAGGTATGCACTTTATTGCAGCTTTAGTTTCTAATTTTTGTAAGAACTAGTGCCTCCCACTCTTTTATATCTCCACATTTTTTTATACTCATTAACATGGAATGAAACATATACCCTTTATAGTATAGTTGATGACACCTATTGAAAAGTGGAAATAGTAGGACATCCGGTGTCATTCTTGCACTTTCACAATAGAAGACATGGATTTGGTATTGAATTTTATCCTTCTCAATCTAGACCTGTATGACATCACCATCAACATTGATTGGGTTTTCAATCATTGAACTTATTTTGATTGTGATAATTGGTGTGTTTCATTTCTTTATGCCTGTAGGAGATATCGTGTGTCTCAGATAGAGTGGTAACCATGGTCAGGTCATGCAAGACCGTCCAACACGAGCTCTAGAGTTTGTTGGTTGATGTTTTATTTGAGCCTGGTGATGTTTCTTCTATTGAGGGTCTTACTGTTGTTGTCAAAGACATTCCTGACATTTTCCCATACAAATTCTCTAGTATTCCATTGGAGGGAGAGGTAGAGTTCATGACTGAGCTGGAACTAGGTACACAAGTAATGTTGATGCCTTATTTTTGTATGGAACTAAAGGAGTTTAATGTCATCAAGATTCAATTGGATGACCTATTAGAGAACTCTTTCATTTTCCCTAGTGTTCCTCCTTGGGCAACCCCTTTTCTCATTTCCATGAATGTGGATGGATTAATTGGATTATTTATGGACTACCAAAAGTTATAATGAGTAACTGTTAAGAAAAAATACAGTTTTCCATGTTTGGATGATTTGTTTTAATATTTTAATGGATAAAATGGTTTTCAATGGTCAATCATCACTCTAGTTATCAAAATATTCATGTTCGAGAGTTTGATATACCAAAGTCGGACATCCAGAGCAGGTATGGCTATTATGAATATCTAGTGATGCCTATTGGTATGACTACTGCTCCAGAATTTTGATGGCCTTGATAAATCAGATATTCTAACAATATACTGAATCAATAGTTGTAGTGTTCATTGATTATAATATTGTTAATTTAATGATTGAGTGAGAGCATGAAAACTGTCTATGTTTGGTTGTGGATATAGATAGAAATCATCATCTATATGGAAAGCTTTCAAAATGTTGTTTTTGTATTCGAGAAATAATGTTCATGGGACACAAAATTTATGGTCATGGATTATCAGTTAATCCATAAAAGGTAAAATTTATTTTATCAGGAAAGGAACCATAGAAAGTCATTGAAATTTTAATATTCCATGGTCATGATGGATACTACTGATGGTTCCTCAAGGATTTTCCTAAGCCAGTGTCACCATTGACTACTGATACCATTAATGCGGTGAAATCCTCATTGGATGTGTAGTGTCATAATTCCTTTTATGAAATAAAATTAATTCTGACATTGGTACATGTTCCAATCTTACCTGAGCCCAATAAGGGGTACATTCTGTTCTTCGATACATTTGGTGATGGTTTGGGATGCGTGCCGATGTAGGATGATCATGAGGTAACTTATGGGTCTCTTCCTATACGATAACATGTGAAGAACAAACTATATCATGACATATATCTTGAGGTGGTGATGAATGCACTTAAGTGCTGGAGACACTATCTATTTGGGGGAATGGTTATCTGTTTTCTCTTATCATAATATTTTGTGCTATATCATTTCCCTTAAGGACATGAATCTTATACTGAGATGATGCATAGAATACCAACTGATGTTTGACATAAAAATAGCCTGCATTCTACAGAAATGGAATGTTGATTAAATGTAAATTACCTTCATATTATTATATCATATATTATAAATAACATAAAATATCAAAGATATCCCAATATAGACATTATAAATGGTAAATGAATGAAATATGACGTTTTTCATGAAATTAATGAACCTATTATGAAAATATTGTACCTTAAAAATTGTAATGGTAATAAGAAACTTTTGAATACTAAACCAAATAATATAATAGTAAACATACAATTGATATTATAAATATAATTTATATATCATATAAATGAAAATATTATATATTTCTGTTATACGTTTAGTAAATAAATGATTTCAAAATTATAATTTATGTATTGGTATTTTTATAAAACATAATTATTTATTTAAAATATTATAATTCATAAAATTATTTAATTGAAAATATATTTTAATAAAATATATTCATAAATTAATTTTTTTGTTCTATTGATTATATGATTATTTTGTGAGACTATTTTTTTAATGGTAATAAAATTAGTTATAAATTTAAAATTAATATTTTTAAAATTAAGTAATAATTTAATTTAAAATTTAAAATATAATATTTAGAAAGTTATTTTCATAAAATGGACTCCATTTTTGAATTCTACAATTTGATAAATTAATACAGTTTTTTATTTATATTTTTCTTATGTAGTTGATTTTTATTAATATTGAAATGAAGCAATTCTTTGTAATTTCACATTATAAACCAAATAGAAAATTTAAAAAATCATGAATGAGTTATGTAAAATTTATTTAAAAATAACAAGAATTATTTATCTTACTTTTTCAAATGAATCAATGGTATTGATAGTGTTGAGAAAAATTAATAAATCAATGATTATAATAATCAATAAACACCCCACTCATTCGCTATAAATAAAACCTCTCGCCCTCCTTCTCCTCACAACTCCATAGGCTTTAGTATTTTATTATATACACAAAATAATCTTCCCAAGACACTACACCATATCCCTGATCCATTTGATTGAAAAAAATGCCAACAAAATTCCCTAAGGAGGTTCTCAATGACAAGAATAAAAGAGGCAAAATCCCCTATTTTTTTAAAATCATTTCAATTACATTTCATTTCATATCCTCAGTTAACCTACCTTAATTCTAGTGGATGGAAAAATATAGTATAATATATATAATATAGCTTAATTATGTTAATGTAATAATCCATAATCAAACACCTTAGGAATTCCCTTTTATTCTAGAAATGAAACCATTACTTTTTAGGAGTTAATTTATTTCCATGAAGGATGATATGTTATAATTTTTGTTTACCACCTTAAAGGCTGGTCATAAAAAAATTATGGTTAAGGTAGATTAATATATAAGTATCACCTTCTATTTAATTTTAACAAACTAGTTAATTTATATAGTATTAATTAATGAAACAATACTAGTTTGTGGTGATTAAACAAATGCCCAAATAACTTAAATAGTTATCTTTATGGTTTTTCAATTGAATCATCCTCATACATAGAAAAAATTATATATAATAACATTAAATATTATTTATGCTCATTAATAACATATAATTTCAATTGTGGAAAACTATTATAATTTTACATGATTTTCGATACATGTGAACATGTAATGTAATCATTAAAACCTAGGAAATGAACACTCTTGAAAGATAAAATTGTATATTAAAACTCATAAAAATGCAATTAGTTTACAAAAAAAAATATATTTACTAAAAAACATTAATAAAAGTGAATGATTTAATTTAATAAACGATTAAATTTGATTATCCACGACATTATGATCACGTTTTGAACACTTTTAGACAGTATAAGGGATTCATTATGAACACTCCTTTTTCCCTCGGGTTATGATTTATCCACAGTAACACAAATTAAATATTATTTATTTTTTATAAAAATATTATAAATTATACTTATATTCTAAAATTCATGTATCATATTCATTTTTTCGATCTTTTATGGGAAAATACTAGCTTTAAAATGATTCCCTTCTCAATCCATCCCAATTAGCATGGCTGATAAAAGTTAACTTTCGGATTTGGTACCAATGTTCAAGTGCACTCCAAAATATCTTTTAATCCATCGTTATTTTTTTAAAATAAATATTTTTAAACTAAAAAATATTATTTTTTCGTTTTTTGTCTTTTGAAACGTAGTATTCATTTTCTGCTTTAAATTCAGTTAAAATATTCCATAAACCACATTAAACTGTATCATTTCTAAAGAATCTTAAAATATCTTTTTACAATTTCCCATTTTAATTAGACATAATTTATCAATATCTATACAGATTTTAACTTACGAATGTAAATTTATGATTTAAATCTCCTCTTTTATAGGAAATTTTATGATACTCCCATTTTTTATGCTCCACAAAATTATTATAAAACCCATTTCATTCCCTACACAACCCTTTTGTTAGTATTTAGTTCATCATGTGGCACACATATCCAATAAATTTTTTTGATGGGTCCCCCTATATAGCTATCCATTTCCCTGGGTAATGTTATGTATCATGATTCTTCATTTGAAATTATCTTTTTGTGTCCTGGTTCATCCTTGGTTAATAATGAGATGGTCACCTAAGTCAATATGAGAGATGGCTTCATGGGAGGTACCGATCCCCAAGGGTTGGAATATATTTTTCGGAATCAACAAATAGATAATGGAATGATTTATCCCAATATATATAATTATATATAATATTGAAATGATACTCAATGCATTCCAAATAATATAATAATATCTAAACTGAACTTCTTTTACAAGATAATGGATGATTCATCAAACTGTGAAACAAAACAAAAACTATACCTGATGACAAAACATCTCACTATGACCTCAAGGGTTTCTATATGATATATAAACCAACCATTATTCATGGTGACTCAAACAATGATGAAACCTAAATCACCAAATAAAATCATGAAATAACAATATGTGTGATTAGGAAAACATAATAGGTCTGATTAGGAAAACATAATAGGTGTTAAGAAATAATATATTCCCAATTCAAATCATTTAAAATCAAAGAAACATAAACATAAAGTTGGAAATACATTATATAAGAGTTTAAATTTCCACACATATTCTAGTTTAAAATAAAACACATCCAATTTCCATTTTTCTCATGCATATAAAAATTCATTACCATTAATTCAATAATAACATTTTCATGTGTAAATGGATACTTACATTTTAAAAGGGTATAATAGAGTATAAATGATTAATACTTTAAAACAATTTTCATAAACTATTAAAATCCAACACATCATTTTCCCCAGAATCATACCACACATGAGGAAAAAACGATAATCATATAAATAAGGTAATTCGAAATAACCAGATTGGGGTAACCAACCAACAAACACTTCGATCATCACTTAATGGAACTAAGCTGATATAGACATGGGTGAACCTAGGAGATCATGAATAATCAAGAACATACTGATACATGATTACTCTTCCAAGAAATATTGAATCACTTGATGAAATAAAATCCCCCCATATGGGTTGTAACACCTCAAATGGAACAAAAGAAGGGGCACAATATCATTATAATAAAACTAAATATGTCATTGTGCTATGGGAAATTAGCTGGTGTGTAAACTAACTATTGCAATAATAAATTCTCATAAAATTCAATAGATATTTCAAGTTCTCCAATTCAAGAGTATAGAAGAGGGTGAGACAACATATGACTACTAAGAATCTGGTCACATACAGATATATAATAATTTACATAACATGCATCCCCGAGTCACTCAAAGGACCAATATATTACCTTACACACATTGATAAAAAGGTGTTCACACTATGTATCGCCTATTTCCACACTAGGAAATGGGGAAAAATGATTCCACAAAAAGGAAACCCCACCAATTTAGAAATACGCATGCTAGAAAATAATCCATGGAGTTTTTTATACTACACACTTTCACCATTTTTACAAAATATACAAAATGGGCTTCATGAGGCTTTTTGGTAAACCCATCAATTATCAAAAAACCAAAACTAATATTCCGAAAATGGGTGAAAACACAATTCTTTTCAATTTACATTCTATTAAAAAATAATTACTTTAAAACACTCACATCAAATTTACAAGCCAAAGAATATTTTATCAAAATGTAAAACATACCACAATCCACCATCACATATCAAACCACTTTGAGAAAAAAATCACACATATATTATAAACATCAAACGACTTAGATAAACCTATCAAGAAACTGAACCCATCTCTTCAAATACCATAATTATGTTTACAAATCAAAAACCTGATTTAGATATAAAAATATACTCACAAAGTCCAACTGTTAATTTTATCTAAGACTTGGAGTGCACAATATTAAAAAAAAATCCATTTATCAAAATACAATTTAAAAGTCAAACTTTTCACACACAAAAACTTATGCAGAGTCCAAAAAACTATTTGATTCATAGGGATTGGGTGTAAAAAATAAAAAAAATTGAATCATAAATTATAAAGGAATCTTAAAAAGGAAACAAACCTAAATATCATTACATGTCATAAAACGTGCCGAAAATCACACCATTAAGGTTCCAAATTCCAGAATCTACCAACATGACCTTTATAAAAGAAAAACCCCAAACAAATTCAAAGGGAAACATGAAATATAGGTCACACGACTAGGGAATAAAAGATATCAATAAAAAAATTTTGAAATTAGATGTGGGATAAAATGATAAGGGATTTCCATGAGGAATCACCCTTAACTCTTGATGAAATTAATAGAAATAGGAAATAGGAGGATTATAAAGAGTGAATGAATCAAGAAGAGGAACGCATAGTGTCGTATGAACTAGGTGGGGAAAATGGGAATATTTGGGGTTAAAATTAAATTTGGTTAGATTAATAATTTCATAAATTTTTTATATGGGTGGTTGTATAGTTTGGCTACACAATTTGAAAAATGTTTTCCCATCATTTCGGATAAAGCTGGCACGAGATAGTGGATTCATTAATTTTAATATCATGGTTTATCTAACTGGGTTATAAATATGATCCCTCAACCAATGAATCCCCAGGTCTAGAATAGTTTCTTGGAGATGAACACATGGTTTTCCAAAGCAATGCATCTACCATGGACCTAAATAAAAACACCCAGAAACTCTAAATTTTTACATGTCACACTAGAAACGCATTATGAAAATCCAAGCCTAAAATATAATATAGATCGGAGGGAAAATAAAAATATAGTTGTTTTTATTCTCCTCGGAAAAATGATTTCCACCCCATGAAAGCCAAAACATCTTCCTGATGATCGATTAAAGACTACCAATTCCATAATAAAATTATCCAAAAACTTAATCCAGGGAAATTTCATCCACTACCAAATGGAACATACGACAATTTATTATAATGAAAACCATAACCACTCCATGAATCCATATGTTTACCCAAACATAAATGAACATAATATTAGGTAACATTAAATGAAACAAATTTTTCCGGAAAAAAACATGAATTCTCAACACGGGATTTCAGAATACCTTCCCCACCACAAGAAGAAATGTAGTAGTGATCACCTTTAGTGAACCATAAAATGCATCCCATGGTGTGTACCCAAGAACTTATAACAAACTATTATAATCCACCCTAAAGTCTCCCTCAACAAATAATAAACCTCCAACATAAGGATAAGAGAGGGGTTGTACCAAAAAATAGGATCACTAAACCAAATAGAAACTGACCCATGATTCATATAACCATGAACTAAAATGAAAAATGGATCACACAGGGTAAACACAGAAGAAAATAACTATAAAAAAATGATATTTTCCCCCACCAAACACTAGAGAAAAATCCAGAACCTATTCCCACAACCCCCATTGCCTTTTAACTGCATGCTAGATTTACTCCAGGTGAAATGGATAAATCCTTTTTTGTTTCAAGAATCTAAATCCTAACAATCAGAAGTTGATAGTCAAGATCTAAACTCGTTCACTTGGGTGACTTGAGCAGTCCCACAACACCCCATGAAAATCCAATATAACATAAGGTGTTATGCGACTCACTTCACTTAAAATGAAAAAAATTAGTGTTTTATAATGAGAACCACACAAACATTGGGAAAAAATTTGTATTAAACTCTACATAATCCTCTTATGTTAAAACACAATAGAACACCAGAAACCGTAACTACCCTAAAAAAACATTAGAATAGAAATGGAATTTATACTGAGCCCAAACTGCACTCTCCTCCAACAAACTGGCTCCACATACCTTTCTAGAATGATATTGAAGGAATTATTTCTTGTTTCCTGGGTTCCCACAATCATGAAAATACATTTTTGTGCTCATGGATGATGACTTAATGTTAATGGTTTTTTGCAAAGATAAAACTCCAGGATCCCATTTCTTGAAGAGGATGATGAACGATGTCGAGGAATTTTAATCCAGCGAATGGCACTAATATCTTCATTCCCCATCCCCACATATTTACTTGGAATCCATTAACCACATGTATGAAAAAAGGATAGAATACTATATTAATAACTCCCTCCATCATAGCTTAAATATAAAAAAAATTACCTCACCACATTACTAGAAGAATACATATTGATTTCTCACATAGTCAACTACCCATTGGAACTGAGTCTAATATCAATACACTGAGCCTTTATGGAATCATCCATAGTGTACTCTGGATGGTAATGGAATAGATACAAAAAAACATGGATGTACACCAAAAAAATCCATTATAATATTTCAATCACCACCTCTCCATTCCCATTGTCACATTCACTCCCTCAAAAAAATAATTCCAAATTAAAATGACTATGATGAACACAATGTTAAGATCTTCCCACGGCTTGATCTGGGATCCAAACATCCACCACAACCAGTTCGATCATTCAAGAAGAAACATGAAAAAAATTATCATAGGAAGAATTTATTTCTCAATGGTGCTGCTGATTCTTTATATTATGTGAATTAACTATTCCCACTGAGAGGATCCTCTTGACCATTAAATTTAGGTGCCTTAATTTTTTGTAATTTACGATTGAAATATGTATATCGATATACTAGAAAGTCTATAAATGGATAATAACACATAGCTTTACCTTCAATATTTGTGAAATATTTAAATGGGTGAAAAATGAATAATAAGAAAACCAAGAGTTCTATAAATACTTGATCATTAACCAATGTTCACAAATATAAAACACCATAAAACTACACATCCCAAATCATGGGTAAAAAAATTAACACAACCATTGTCTATAAAAAACAACAAAAATGTTCCTATTAGAAAATATTAATATTTAAGGAATCAATTGTGGGCATAAATCTTGACAATGGTTTTCTTTAGGGTATCAAACACATGCACATTCTTGTGCCACCATGAGAACCCATCAACCATTCCATAAAAGGATGTCAACCTCCCACATAATCATCTTTAAACTTACCATGCACATACATGAATCTGATTTCCCATGGAAGTACCAAATATAGAAACAAAACATTTCCACCTAAAAAAATCCACCAATGTTTATCATACATTTATCCAATATTCTATTTCATCATTCCAATATATTGTAAAAAGAAAACTAAAATTTCTACTAAAAATAAATTTTAATCCATTAAAAAAAATTTAGCATCCCACAAAATTATGTCCTATCAAAATAATTTAATGAAAAAAATAATACTTATTGATTAAAACTAATTCCAAAAATATCTTCAAAAAAATTCATATTTTTTAAGCAAAAAATTCCAATAACTCTATATTTTGAATAATAAAATTCAATATCATTTAATAATTTCTGTTACACAAAAATGGTTCATTTTTAAAAAAACTTAAAATGTCCCAAATCCTTCCCCAATGATATTTTTGAGAATTATTTTCCCAATTTCCAAAAAAACAACAATTTTCAACATATAATATATTTATCACAATTCCAATATAATAGTATAAAAATAAATTTTCATAATCAATATTGACCTAGATAAGATCATAAGAAAGAATTAGTGTCGATGGATTACATTACCATCTATCTAACACCAATATGAAAAGTACACCACCATCATGTAGAGCCTTCTAATGATATATCCTTGGTTGCACATGGATTTCTTGGATCAACGATCTCACTAAGACAGTTATCCAAAATACTATTTCATATCCTAGAAATAGAAAATAAAAAAATGAAACATGACGTCCCATGTACCCTCAAGGTTCACTCTAGAATGTGTTAGGAAAACACTTCCCCAAAAATGAACCTCGATCTCCAACAGTCCTAATATATCAACCATGTCACCCCAAAATAGATACTTTCCAATCAAAATGAACAATTATCTAAGGAGAACCTCATATATTTCTAATTTCTAACAAACCATCTAGTGTCAACCCTATATAGGATCATCTTGTTTTATTAGTTAATGTTTGACTTGGGATGATTCATGACATGGTTGTAAGCCTTCACTCATGCTGATCATGTGAAATGTTGTTTGTGGCAAGCCTTATCTCACGATATTCATGTTAAAGGATTTTGGTGGTAACCCTGGAATCATTTTTATGTCATGTTTTATATTGTCTCTATATTACAATGTTAACATGGTTACATGATCAATTTTTATTCATGTAATGGATCCTTTTGTCTATTCATTCATTTTTAAGTAATTTTGTAATGACTTTTAATTTGGATATTATTATTTATTTATTAGATTATTTAATTATAATTTTGTATCTCCTCCCTTTTATCATGTATATTCCATGTTATCCAATGAATATTTCAAATCTAAATATATGTTATGATCTCATTATGGTTGATAAATAATGATTTTTTACCTTTTCCCCATTTTTTCAGATGTATGTTTCTAATATTCCAAAGAAACTATGTTTTTTATAATTGATTGTAATAATTTGTTTATTATTCATAAAATCATATAATAATATGGGAAAAAGGATTGGGAAATTACAGAGGGTATAATAGTTTTGTCTACATATTATTGTTGATTAGGACTCAGAAACAGTAATAATAACCATAGGGATAATCATCTAACCATGTATTACAATGATTGAAAATAAAGTATCACATGATATTATATATATTTCATATAAATATTTTCCCTTGAATGTTCAATGTTTATTTTTAATTCTTATTAGCTATGTATACAATCACCTAAATTGTATATTCATTTTCCATATTAACGGCTGGAAATAAAACAACAAACGAAAAAACCATTGGGATATGAAATGTAATGATTTACCAAATTGTATTCCAAATATGATGACAATGAGTTCTCAAAACATCATGTCTGTGTTTTCTCAATGACTCGACCTGAACCATTTTGGGGCTTGTTCTACAACTACCCCAAGCCCACCTCCATAGGTTAAGGACTAGGGACAAGAACCAAAGGAAAAATAATCTCGAGGATGCATTTAATTATAATTTTTATCCCCCCTATTTTATAATCTATATTCAATGTTATCCAATGAATATTTCAGATCTAAATGGATTTTAGGAGCTCATTATGGTTTATAAATAAGGATTTTTTTTACTTATTTCCAATTTTTTCAGTTGTATGTATCTAATATTCTAAAGAAACTATATTTTATTATAATTTTATTGTAATCATTTTTTTTATTATTCTTAAAATCCTATAATAATATTGGAAAATGCATGGGAAATTATAGATGGTAACATAGCTTTGTCAACTTTTTTTGTTTATTAGGACTAGGAATCATTTATAATAACCATAGGGATAATTATCAAACCATGTATTACATATATTAAAAAATAAAATATCACATGATATTGTATACATTTCATTTAAATATTTTCCCTTTTATGTTCAATGATTATATTTTATTTTTATTAGATATTTATTCAATCCCATAAATTTTACATTCATTTTCATTATTAATGGATGGAAATAAAACAACAAACAAAAAAACCAATGTGATATGAAATGTAATGATTTACCAAATTGTATTCCAAAAAGGATGACAATGGGTTCTAAAAATATCATGACATTATTTTGTCATTGTTCCAACCTTAACCATTCTAGGGCTTGTGCCACAACAACCCCATTCCCACCTCCATATGTCATAAATTGGGGAAAAGCACCGAAGGAAAAATAAACTTGGGGATGTATTTACCTAAGTAAATGTACACACACAAAAGGATAACTCAATGAAAAAGTATTGACTAAAATAAAATTATACACTAGCACAATTTATAAACCAAAATATGTATCAACACATAAATAGTGAAAGTAAATATACGTGAAATGATAGGGAAAAGTAGGGAAAAAATATTCCCAACCCAAAAAGTTCCAAAACCTGACAATAAGTCGAAAACTAAAATATCTATGACAGCCCCACTATTGGATATAAAGCTATGACCACCAAACATGGTCTAAACACCCCATATCCCTAGGATCATTTCATGCCAGGATTAGCCTGTCAGACATCTTGGTGGTTAGACATGACTCTTGCTAACCATGTGAAATGATATTTATAGTTAATCATGAATCCTGCTAATCATGTAAAATGGTCTTGGTGATTATCCTTGAGATATTTTTATGTCATGTTGTATTTTGTTTCCAAATTAAAATGATAATATTATTAAATTAACTCATGTTATGCATTTTTACTTCCTCAAATATTTTTATTCCTTTTTATGCTATATTTTAATGTCTTTAAATTGATGTGTTATGTTTTATTTCTATAGTTTATTCCCATAATCAATTTTTTCATCCCAATGATAATTTAATCCTCATTTAATCCTATCTATATTAACATGGTCAGAGTCATTAGGTTCTTATTATAGACGATAAACTATGATGTAGTTAATTTTAGTCCAATGATTTTACTTTTTTGTAGACAATCGTCAATAAAAAATATATTATGATCAATGGACAATATAATTTGGTAAATTATGAAAAAAAATCATATAATAATACATCAAACATGATATGGACATTATAAAATAAAAATTCATTGATCATCATTGTGTCACACAGTTTCTCTTAAACTGTGCACACTAAACCAAGAACCCACATTGAAATCATAAAAATCATTTGAAACTTAATATGAATCTCCCAATTCTTACCCGAACACCAGAGATATCTTTTGAGTCACATTACTCATATAATTAAATTTCAATGCTGAATTAAAATACTTGAAGAACCATTATGAGAATTGATTCAAATGTTTGAAATTCCAGTTAAGAAGAATTAAAATTCATTCATTGTTTTTCATCTCGCACAAATTTAAGATTTGTTAAACTCTACACCATAATACATCTCAGCTACATGATGTTATAGTGTCATCCACTCATAAAACCCGACATAAAACAATCACTAGTTGTATGAAATGAACATGTTCAATTTATAAATACTAGAAAAACAACCAAGGATTTGTTTAAAACTCAAGGAACTCAACTATTAAAAATCAATTACAAATCCCATTGTCAAAAGTGAAACACTGATATAGATATCACAAAATCCCATCTAATCAAAACACTGATTATGTTATCACTTGATCAATTCCTAGGGATATTATTATGACAAACATAAGATTCAACTTAAAACATCTAATATCTTATTATTGGAGGATTTTCCATTGAAAATTTCTAAAAAATATTGGTCTAAATCTCCCATAGTGCACCTGACACAGTTAATAATTTATTAGTCCCAACATTTATAAGAATTCCACTCAACATCATCACTTGTACCAATCATTAAAAACCAATGGGAGTAGACACAAACCAATAACAAATACATGACTAAATAATAATCCAAATTTTCCTCAAAATTATATTATGTTTTTCAAAAAATAATGTTTTATTTAAATGATACCCTTTAGTATTATGAGTATTTTAATAAATAAATACTATATTTAATAGAATACATGATTGGAAACAATTTTTTATTAAAATTTAAACATTATAAAATAGTCATTAAATTCAAAGAAATGTATATTATTAACTAGATTATGAAATTATATAGTTATCAAATTTATTTATAATGTATTAATTTATTTTTTTAAATCATCTCTTGAATTTTAGAAATGATAATTTATTCATTAAAAAGTTTTTTCCCTTAAAAATGGGTCTTCATTCTTTTTATGAGTGAATAATATAATAAAATTTTTAAGAAGTTTTAAAAAATATAGATTAAAAATTTTAATTTATTTTTGAAAATTGTGTCCTGAAATCATTATAGGATGATATTTTTTGAATTTTCTTTTCATTGAATAGTTTATAGTACTGATATTTATTAAGAATTGTATCCAAATTTATTTTTTTTAAAGTGTAACATTGTTTTTTATTAGTATAAATATATAATTAGTTAATATTTATTATCAAATTATTGTTTGTGAAATGGATTTTAAACTTTAGTTAATTTTGAAAACATTTTATATTTGAAAAGGTTATTTTTTCAAAAATCCAAATTTCAGCCCGCTTTCCAGTATGATATTTAATTTATTTTTATAAATTAACATTTTTTTAAATGTTTACATATGGATTTTAGGATTTAAATCAGTGGGTAAATATTTAGTAAATAGATTCTGTTTTGGTAAATATGAACTGTAACATCAGTAATTGTTTTACCACTATAAAGGGTAAATAAGTTAATTAATGTTAAATATAAAATGATAATGATTCAAAATAACCTAAAAAAGATATTTCATTTATAGGATTATTAAATATCATCCATAATAATATAATATAATATAATATTACATATTTTTTTAAATTTTTAGTGATTAAACCCGTTATCATATTCTACAAAATGAATAGACAAATATTCCAATGTTATATTTTTAAAAACTATAATATACAAAAAATTGGGACAAAATGTTGAAATGATCATTAATAAATATTATTTACAAAGTTAAAAATTTATCTTCATAATCAGAGTTTATTTTTATTTTTTATTGATGCATTAATCACCTTAAATGCTCACCTATTGATGACACGTTAATTTTTCAATTAATTAACAAAGAAAACAAATGATAATAAAAATAAAAAATAATATAATATTAGATAATTAATATTAATCGAGAAATATAAAGATGAAAATTATATATTATATAAATAATAAAAATTTAATTCCGTTTTTTTCATGTATTTATTAGAGTAAATATAATTAAAAGTTCTAAAAAATGGACATTATTGATATTTTATAAAAAATAATATTTTACTAAATGTTATAAAATTAATAAAAATATTCTATTTTGGCATGTGATTATGTTATGTATTATAATAAAATCCATGATATGATTATTTTTAGTTATTTCATTTATAATAACAATAATCACCCCGAATGTATAGAAACCATTATTGACCTGATAAGGGAAAAAGGGGTTAACAAGGGGGTGGGGGTTAAAACAAAAATATATGCGTAAAAATATATAGAAACTTGTCAAAAAATTATTTAATGAAATTATATCAACCTATATTCACCATTATTTTGGAAAAAAATTGATTCAATCCAATTTTATTTAAAAATAATGTATATGAATTTAATTTTTTGGGGATTTCCATGGGATCCCCCGCCAAATCTTATAAAATGGTACAATTATTATGATTTAAAAACACATAACACCCCATCAGTTTCATCTAATAAGTACAAAAATACTTTTGTATAGTACCTATGAATATTCTATAGGATTTTTTATGCAAATAAATAACATTTTAGTTCTTATTGTGTTAATGAATGGAGTTTATTAGAAGAAGCAGTGTCATTTTTAATCAGGTGCCTATATTTTTTTCTCCTTAAACCTAATTTAAAAATTTATTTCAATTAAGAAATAGTAACACCATTATCATAAAAATATATATTATATATTATATTATTTTTATATCCAATATCCATCTCACATTCTATCAAATGGAATATAAAACAGTTGTTCATGTGTATGGAGGAATACAACCTCACAAACTGATGTAATTCATTTTGTATCCGTATATATAATAAATGAATTATAGTTATGAGATTAAATTTTATATATTATATTAATGAACAATTTATCATCATTTAATGTTGATATATAATTTACCTTAATACCATTCCATTCACAGATAAATTATATCATTATTTGTCCGTACATGTGGTTTACCACTTGCATGAAGTGATATGAAATTTTATCATTTCCACAACACAAGAATGATTATATAAAACTAATTAAAGTAGTAGTATTAAATTTATTATTTAATTATAATTATTATATGATAAAACGAAAATTAAAATCTATCTCTAATGATCATTGAAAAATAGAAACGTTGTGCAAGTGTTTGTATAACCAAACTCTCCATAATTGCAACATAATTATTTTTCCATAACCATATTTAATGGGGTATTTAAAATTATAATTTATTTATAATTAATATAATAATTTCAATAATATTTTTTAGAATTATTAAAAAATGAACTCTTCGACTATAGTCAGTCTGTCAATGTCATTTCAGATATATATGTCAAATATTATCAAAATGTCCATTGTGAAATTAAATAATTAAATTATTTTATTTAAAATGGTAATAAAGTATATAAATTGAATTTTAAACTTGAAAATAGTTCTTAATAAAGAAAATAATTAACCCATGTTTATTATTTATGATTTTAAATAATTTATGTGGAAATTGAGACTTAAGGTACATGACTTTATTTCAAAAATTCACTTTTTAAATTCCTCATTCATACTATTTTTGAAAAGTCAAAAATAATTTATTTTTTACATATTTAGATAAAAGGTAATTTCATATCCACATGAATCATCCATGATTTCATTTTTTCTTTAATTTTTTCTAGGGTTATTTCAAAATTAAGTGGTTTCTTTTTTATGTGTCCAGTATAAAAATTTCATTAAATGATTTTACATTACCTTATACCAGTTGTTTTTCAAATAAATATTTTTACAAAAAATTTTAATTTCAATACTATAAGATAAAAATGAATGTCATATTTTAAAAAATATAGATAAATGGTTTTCCACTTCCACCATAACCTTAATTTAATGTTTTAATTCTTCTATAATCTATCACCTTTTATTTATTGAATAATTGTTTTCCATTTCTACAAATATTTAGATTTATAAAATGAGTTTCATAAATAATGGGAATTATGATATTTAAAATATTTTATACCATGGTATAATATTGTTTTTTGAGGGTTTTATTCATGATATGGTCCTTGTACATTGTTTTTGTAGGATTGATCTACATTATAGCTTATGGTTGATCTCGATATAAATTATATGATGGGATGACATAGAAATATCTCCATTTCATTTTGCAAAGAATATGTTCTCCAAAATGTTATATTAGAAGTAGGATGTATGGTCATTCCAATTATAAGGGTTTTGAAAGGGTCTTAATATGAATATTTCAAAAGGAACATAGATGACTATTCAATGCATGAAAATTATTTTTCATTAAAAACATTAGGTTTTAAAATTTTAAATAATGATTCATTCCATTGAAAAATGAGGATATTTTGGATAAAAATAATTATTTTTTAATAAATGGTTTTTTTAGATTTTTATGAGTTTGATCGGACTAGCATATTTTTATTCTATATGTCTACTAAAAATATTTTATTTGCTGAATAAACATTATTTAACTATTTTTCATATGTTTTTATAGATAAGTAAAGAATTATAATAATTAATGTTTAATTCATAATGATGTTTCATGAAATTGAATCATATTCTATTTTTAATATTTTATATTGTAGGGGAAATACATATTGATCACATGTTTCAACATTGTAAAATATGTAAGATATATTGGCATTATTATCAAAATATCTAAACTTAAAACGTCATTTGGAATGTAAGAAATTGATTTATATGTAAATTCACTAGATTTGCTAATTTTTTTGTTTATTTCCATATAATTTTTATTAAACCAATGATTATAAAACATTAGATGTTAGTTCCTTATTTGTGCATTTGTCACCAAAATTTATAACATTAATGAATCATATGTTAGGGAGAATCATCTTAGTTTTAAATTAATTAAATGAGTTTGATATTAAATGAATAAGGATATATCAATTTGGATCATCCCCATATGACAGTTTATTATGATATTATTCACATTCTCATTGTAATATTTTAGGGTTTAGTAAATAACATGATCTAAGAGGAAGCAATGCAATAATTGATCTAGAGTAAAATTTGAAGGTTGTCTAAACTAGAAAAAATATTTATACTTAGGGTGAAATATTGTGGTTATAATTAAATTGATATTAGGAATAATGAATAACAACTTGAAGCCAGGTGAGTTTTATAATTCATCATATATGAGAAAAATGAATCCCTATGGATGATCAGCTAACAATGGTCCAAAAGGTAAATATATTCAATGACCATTGAGTCATGAATGAGGAATGAAACAATTTTGAAAAATGAATAAAAATAATGCGAATATGATTTTGTATGTAGAAAATTTGTTTATAAAGAAATAATATTCCATGGAAATGGATGATTTCAGTTAACCCCATGAAAGAGATAGAAGTACATTCCTAGTAATTAATGGAATTTTTTAACTATGGGATGAATAATAATTATGAAAGGTTATGATATAAGTGGAAGGATTATTAAGAGGACTAGAATGATCATGTATATTTCTAAGTAGAAATACACAATTACATTACACTTTATGATCATGATACATTAAATTATATATGATAGGTATAGATTATTTCCTTTCTTATTCTATTACATTCTTAAATATTATAACATGATTCATATATATGTTCATAGAAAATACGTAGTAAGGAATAAAATAATAAATCATAATTAAAGGATTATGAATGATGTAGAATGATTAAGTTATCTATATTTACGGGATATGATGAAATAACCTAAACAATTATCAATAGAATTTATCCCTTCTTGTAGTAATGTTATTTTGAAAAATCACATAAAATATCATTATGAAAGAAAAGTCCACATCATTCTTAAATTAAATACAAAATTTATTGCATCCTTTAAACATATTTTTTTCACTTTTGTGACATTAATTTTGATAATATCACATACAAAGTTGCGATTAGTAAGCTGTTTGGAGTCTAATAGGACAAACATAATTTCTAGTGAATAGTAATTTACCATAATGAATAGTAATGTGGCCCTTATTAATATTAATATAATATTTATTAATAGTTAATAAAAAAAGTGAATATGAACCGTAAAATGATAGTATAAATAAAATTGATCCATCTTATAAGTGACATTATGATATAATTATATTATAGTGTTGGTATTTTTCTAAGACAAGAATATTTAATGATTAATTCAATATTTTAAAATTCTATTCTCATAAAACGTATTAATAAACTATTACTTTTATGTCTTATGATAAAATGGTATTTTAGGAGAACATAATGTTTTCACTATATTAAAAAACAGCGTTAATTTGACAAATAGTATTTTCCATGTAAATAATGATTATAAATAAAAATTTTATTACTCATATTTATAAAATTAAGATAATAAAAGGGAGTTAATTTTTTAATTCTAGATTCTTTAAAATGGTTTGGAAGAATTATTGTGATTTTACTGAATTACATGAATTTTTTTGAATAGTGAAAGTCGTTAATTTACATGATATGATAAATAAATGAATTATTCAATAATGTTTGAGTCATGGCTGATGTAAATTGACATTTTCATGAACTCACAGGTCCTCTTTACTTTAGTTAGTCATGGAATCATCCATATTTCTTGTCTTTATAGAATTTTATAATCTAATCAGTTATATATTTATGAAAAACCCCTCCCCTCTACTATAAATAATACCCCTCACATCCTTCTTTCCTCACACATCTCAAGTCTAATTATTTTTAGAAATTCTACTCAAATATCTTTATATTCTCCTCCCATACATCTAAAATCACTTGGTTTTATAAAAATATTAAAACCTATCCCAAAAAATTCTCGCTAGGGAGATATATTTGAAAGGTAATTTCACTCCCTTTTTATTGAATTTCCATTCATATTTCTTTTCTTTTCTTCCCTAGACCTCTAATTAAATTATAAAAATTTCATGATGATGCTAAAATGACTGATTTACTGTTATTATATAATGTTAGTGGATGATTATTCACTGAACTCCTCCCACTTTCACTTTTATTAAAAAATGAAATCATTCCTGTGATTTGTTAATTTTCCATATTCGTAGGTGAAATAACTTCATTTTCCCTCATTATCATTAAGGATGTCAGTATAACCATTTAATGGGTGAATATAAATTGTTATATGTATGGTTTAACCCATTTTATGTTCTGTAAACAACTCTTATACATAATAGTAAATGATAAAACAAAACATGTTCGCTGTGATCCAAAAACCACCCAAATTAAAAGAAAACAGTCATCATTAAATATTATCTAATTATTCATAAAAAATCATCAAAATATCGTTCATATTCCTAGAGGGTAAATTATATCATGTAATAGAAATTATGGATAACTATCCATGTTCTATATGTTCTTCCATTCATTTGTACAAGTGAATCATTCCTGAAAGATAAGAAAAAGCACACTATCGAACAATATATTTATACTCTATAAGTCATAAAATTACCTATAAAAACATTATAAAACCATATTGAATCATAATCATGTATAAATGGTTTTGTATTTGTTAATTAATATATCTATTGAGATTATATATGGACAATAATGTTAAGAAAGTGTTCGGAAACAATGCAAAGGGAATTCAGAAACCCAACATTCATTCTGAGGGTTTTACCTTTATAACTCCATTTTTAGTTTGGTTATTCAATAGATTCATTTTTTTATTTTTTTTCTTAACATTTTTTAGATATAAATTTTTTCGACTAGATTTTCTTCCAAAAATAATGTTTTAAAAAATAAATTTTCTTTCAAAAAAACCTTTCAATTCTCACAAGAGGTTGATAGTTCTTGTATCAAATATGTTTTTCCCACTTTGATTTGGGAATCCTATTTTTAGGAATGTGTTCATTATGAAGTTTAAAGAAATACTATATATGTGTTTTTTTATGTTTAATATTTATATATGTTCTATGTTGCATGCAATATAATGTCAATGTTAAGATTTGATGGGTGTGCCCAGAATTATATAGCACAATGAAAATGTTATAATGTGACATGTGTTCCTGGAATTATAAAGCACTCCAATGAATTGGGTAGTGTGAATAAAATCATAAGACATTTTAATTTTGTGTGAAAATGATTTAATCATAGTTCACAAATAAGTATGTTCGATGACCCCGAAGACATGATATTTCATTTTTATGCAATGACACATTCCATGCTATTATATAATTCATCTCCTAATGAATAAGATGATGATGTTATGATTTTGTACACCCCATGGTACATTGTTTCATGTTCTTATCTATCATATTACCTTCCTTTTAGATCACCCATTTTGAAGTATTTCCTCATGTGACAACTCGTACTTAGTAGAAGTCAAAATTCAATAAGTTGTTAGAGAAGGAGGAATTAAATAATTGTTTTTTGTTGTAAATTTTATGTATGGTCCTAGTATTCCAATGACTCTAAACCTTTATATCTTCGATGTGAAATGTTTATTTATCATTGAAATTATGTAAATTTATTGTAAGAAAAATATGATCATTATAGATAATATCAGTGGACCACTTTAATTTATTTGGGAATTATGATCAGAGAACCTTAGTAAAAACCCTATTAAGAGACTAAGTTCATGTAACCAAACCAAAAGAATATATATATATATATGAATACCATAAGTAATGTTTTTAGTTTTAATTGAGCAATAGAATAACATATTTATTCAAGACATGATGACATAAGATTTTTTCGAACAATTTCTATTTGAGAAAACTATGGGCTAGGGTAGAATCCTAGACAACAAAAAGTATAAGGTTCAATGCAATAATTTCATGACGACATCACCCATTCATTTATAGTTGGGGTAAAAAACATCATAGTGTTTCTTGTCTAGTTTTCATAGGTTATGAATAGTCACCAGAAATATTTAGATCGTCCCCTTTAAAAAAAGAGGGTGAAACTGGTTGTCGAGTGTATTAAATAGAATCACCCACCAACATTTAGTGGATTTTCCAATCCACTAGTTTTAGAATAGTGGTTAAACATGATGGATACGATCTTTTCAATGCATCACTATTCTGAGTGAGGGAAATTGACTATATCCTTATATCATCTTGGTGGGGATGCGGATCAATGGTGAGATTTGATTAAGTACACAAACCAGAGAGATTAAACTATAGAAATGGAGTGGGAAGACTTTAATATAAATATTCATAATAAGTATTTCCCATGAACTATTTTTCTGTTTGTGGAGATTGAAATCATAGAGATAAAGAAAAATAATGTGTAATCTGTCTCAAAATAAGAAAAAAAGCACATGGCTCTGAAGGGACGCTTCTATTTTTTTATCAACAATGATAGAAAAATTTATAAATTCATTAGTGGATTAAAAACAAACCATTTAAAGGATCATCTAATTCGAGACATTTGAAATTATAATGAATTTGTATGTTGTGCTCCTAAAGTGGAGATGTATATTATAAAATGGTACCAAAACTATGTTGATATGAATCGAAAGACTGAGTTACATGATAGAGGATCTAATGATAATGATGGAAAGAAAAATCAACCACACACATTTTAAAAATGTTGGATGAAGCATCATGAAAATTAGATCAATGTTATGGGGAAATTAATCAAATTCGGATAGAAGGACACGATGTTCAATAGTATAGAAAAACATGTAAATCCAGGATAATATGGTGGAGGAATGTATAGTACCTCCCATGGTTCAATTCTATAACTATTGAGTGCAAGGGAACTATGGAAGCTATACCACTAAACCTCAAGACCTCAAGGATAATCATTTTCATCAACCACAAAATCCCAAGGATCAATGTATGGAATATGACACCACTAATGTTGAATTTGAGCATGAAAATAAAGTTGTAGAGATACACTTCATATTCAATAAATAATGGGAAAATTATTATTTTATTATAGTTCTATTCATTCCAATATATCCTTCATGTTGTTAGAACTATAGAATCGAATCCTTGAAACCATTAACTAGAGTTTTATATAAAAACAAAAAGTGGTGCATTCATTAAATCCAAATAATTTTACTATTCTCATATTTGTTTATGTTGGAATATTTTTATAGATAATTTTGCTCTAAATACCTTTGTCAAATTTGACACTATAATGGGAATGGATAGGCTATTTTTATATAGGGAGCATACCGAAATCCAGAAAAAGGTAATTTATTTTCATATTTTAAGATGTCCCATGATCCTCTATAAATTTTATGAATATCATGAATCTCATTTGGAATTTCCTTCAACGGTGTCGGTGTTGGTTACCTGTGAATAAGAATACCTAACTCAAATGGTTCGTTAAAGGAATGTTTCAACCTTGGGGAAATGTCATTCATGAGGCAATACATTGATGTATTTTATGAAGAGATACCCATAATTCTCCCAGATCATGATGTGTATTTCCCCATAAAACTCATACTCGAATATAAACTAATCTCTATGTTTCCCTACAGTATGGATTCTATCAAACTAGAGGAGTTAAAAATAATCTTCAAGAGAAATTGGAAAAAGGGTTCATATGCCCTTGTTCATGACATTAGGTTGCACCAATGCTCTTTTTACATAATACTGATGCCAGAATCAGGCTGCCATTTAATTTTCAGGAAGTCATCAAGACAACCATAATGAACGAGTATCATATCTCATGGTTTGAAGTCTTGTTTTATTAGCAATTAGGAGATCTGTACTTATTAAAAGAGGATCTTCATTCTGGATATCATTATATAATGGTGAATATGGATGATATTCATATGTCTGATTTCCCTATAAGTTATATACACAATGAGTTTCTCGTGATTCCATTTGGACATAATAATACCCCTTTAATATTTATGGATTTCATAAATAGAGTCTATATACATTACCTTGGAAATATTTTGGTAGTGTTTATCAATGTTGTTAATAACTCCTCCAAGAGAAATGAGGAACATGATGATAATTAAATACTTTTGTTGGCGATAATGAAAAATGGGAAGTTGTACTCCTTGTTAAGAATGTGTGACTTTTTTTATGAATAAAGTCACGTACATGTGGAATGTGATCAAAATTGAGTGAATTTTTGTGGACCATTAAAAAAAGGTGATTGAGGAATAGATTAGACCCTCCACTATTAAATAAAATTGTAGTTTTCTTGGATTTTCTGGATACTACCATCATTTTGTGAGAAAACACTCATGATTGTAAAGCCCGATAAATAACATAACAAGGAAATGGGTAATGTATGTATGGATGGAAGAATTTGGGGAAATCGTAAAGGACATAAAGAGATGGATAGTCACTGAACATGTAATCACATTTCCAAAAATAGAAGAATGTTATTTGATTTAAAATGATGCTATGATGAAAGTTATGGGTTTTGTTATCTTAAAAAATGATAATGTGATAGCCTTCACCTCACGACAGTTGAATATACATGAGCAAAACTAATCAAAACATGATATAGACCAAGTAGATGTGATTTCTGCATGAAAATCTAGTGGTACTACCTCTAAGGTGATAAGTGTTACATATATTTCGAATAATGGATCCTTATATATATATTCACACAAAAATATTTCAATGTGTGTCAATGGATATGGGTAAAGATAATCATTACTAAAATTTCTCAATTCACTATCATACTAAAAAATCCAATAAGGTAGATGATTCTCTTAGAAGAGAAAAACCTGCTTCTCTAACCATGTTGGGGATTGAGAAAGACAATATATTCATGGATATGAAATGATTTTATTTGGAAGTCATAACGGAATGGAACACATCCTACCTTGACCAAATTATTTCCCAACCATCAATACAAGTGAAGATTAAAGAGTCACAAAGGGTTGAAGTAATGTTTAAAAAGAAGGTGAAAGTGGTAGTGTAAGTTATCCTGTAAGATTTCCATATCAATGATAATGGTGTGAATGAGTTTGGAACTAGGATTTTTTTCCATCATCACTCAAGATGAAGAAGGAGTTTTTGAACAATTCACACTACTCAACTTTATCTACTCATATTGGTAGCACCAATATATAACGAGATCTCTGAGAACACATCTAATGGGATATCATGAAGAAGATGACAACATAATAAATCTCATGGTTCATGATTTGTCAGAATGTTAAAGAACATAGACAAAAGTTATAATGGATGGATCAACCATTACCTATAACAATGTGGAAATGGTAGAATGTCTCAATAGAATTTGTCATAGGTCCCTAGAAAACATAGAAATGAAATAATTCTATAGCATTTGGGGTGGACCGACTCACCAAGATGTCCCATTTTATCCCTATTCGGGAAGATCTCTCACTAGAACAACATGTAATGATATATGTGAAGGATGTCGTGAGGCTATATGGGGTTCCAATCTTGATTGTATCTAATCATTATCACAGGTTCACATCTATATTCTGGAAGAGTCACTAATATTCCTTTAGTACGTGATTAAATTTAATCATGTCCTATCACCCCAAACTGATGTCTAATCTAAATGGACTATTTAGATGCTCAACGATATGAAAATAACATACTCGTTGGAATTCATAAGTGGACGGTATTATTATATCCCATTTGTTTTGTGCTCATATACCAACAGGTTCCACATGAGTATTCTGATGAAACTATTTGAATATCTATATAGAATATGATATAAAACCCAACTCTATTGGGATAGAGTTGGAGATGGAAAGCTACATGGACCTAGTCTTGTGAAAGAGATGACATAGAAGGTTCAATTCATCCATAAACATATCAAATCTTCACAGAGTAAGAAAATGAGTTACGATAAAAACTGTCAAAGGGACTTGGATTTCAATGTTGATGATAATGTCTTCCTTATAATATCACTAGGTAAGAGCGTCATGTAGTTTCCAATGAAAGGGAATTTATGCCTAAGGAAAATTGGCCCATTTCTGATCCTTGAACACGTAGGAGTCATGGCCCATCGGACCGCACATATACTGAATATGAATTGAGTTCATGATGTGTTTCATGTCTCAATCCTGAGGATGTACATAAAAGATCCTTCACATATACTGAACTCTAAGGTGGTACACCTAGAAGATGACCTCTCATAGGGGGTGCAAGAAATAAGGACTATAGACCGAAGAGATAAGGTTATACATGATATGGTTAACCACCTTGTCAAAATAATTTAATGGAACATAAAGTATAAATAATAAAAATGGGAACCAGAGGATGTGATGAAGTATAAGAATCATCAGATGTTTATTTAAAATGAAATTTTGAGGGAAATATTTGAAAAGGGGGAATGAATGTAATGACCCAAAATTATATCAATTAAACTTATTGCATATTTTAGTAATTTCATATTGTATAATCAAATAAAATTACATTTGATAACACATTTCCCTATCACGATTAAATATGATACTAAATTCTATGTGTCTAATAAACATAATTTTTCCACATTTCTTACTAGAATTTTGAAAATATATCATATATGGTTACGATAAGTATGTTTTTTGGAATCTGATTTGACAAACATAATATTCTGTGAATTTTCACATATAATTATAAATAGTTATGATAAACTTATATTATTAATATGACCTTTAGGAATAGTTAATCATCCATGTGAGTATGAATGTTACATGTGACAGTATACATAAAATTTATACATCATATAAGTGATAATATGGTATAAGTATATTATAGTGTTGGTATTTTTTATGTCATCAATCTCGAATGAATAAATTAATAATATTTCTAAATGTTATTTCATAGTGTTAATTCATTAACTAGTATTTTTATTTCTTCTAATTATATGATAATTTTATTATACCTTAATTAATTTTTCAAAGTGTTATAAAAACAGTCTTAATATTAAAATTAATATTTTTCAATTAAATAGTGATTTTAATTTAAAATTAAATTAATCTTACTTATAATATTATTTATATAAAATTGAGTTCATATTAAAATTATATAAATAAAAACATGGTTAGGGTGACTATTTTTTATTTTTTAGAAATACATGATTTTTCTGTGAATGGTGGAATTTGATAAATTCAAAAATATGCTATATAAATGAATTTATTCATCATGCCCGAGTAATGGGTGATGTAAATTTCCACTGGTTAGATCTGAAATTATGTTTTTTCTATAGTTATTAATTGAATAATAACAATTTTTGGTCATGAGAAAAACTAATAAACTAAGGAATTAAATATTGAGAAAACACCCCTCCCCAATAATATAAATACAACCCCTCAGAACCTTATTTCTTCACATTTATCTAGCCTTGTTCATACTCTATATTATGCTCAAATATTATATCAATATCCTCTCAAACTTCCAATAGAACATGATCTCATAAAAATACAATAACAACTCCCCTAAAGTGGCTCTCAATGATGATATATTGAAGAAATAATTTATCTCTATTTTCATTCAATTTCCCATCAAATTTCATTTCATTTCTTCACAGTTCCTAAAATTATCTTATCCAATGAAATTATAACTCTAAATATACTTATTTAAATATATTCTATCATGTAATTGTAATATTATACATTAAACTCATCCCTCTGGCTATTTTATTTAAAATCGAAATCATTACCCCTGACGTGTCTATTAACAACCATCCAAGGTGATGTACATTCATTTTCCACCAATTACTATAAGGTTTTAAATAAAAGAATTAAATGGTTGGAAAAATATTTTAATATGTATTTTTTACTTATTTCATGTTCTCTAAACAACTTTGTAACAACTGGGCCCCGCCAACCAGTTGCCCCGCAGACACATGGTCCCCACCAAGGGTCCACCAACATGCCTGAACGAGTCATCTAGCTAATGACAGTCCCCACCGGCCAACACATGTCAGGACAACACATGATTTTTTCCACAGTGTTTTCTCCTCACTCACACACACCTTGGGAAACATCCCATAAGGTCACCCATCCTGAGCACTACTCCATGCTAAGAACGCTTAACTGTGGAGTTCTAATCAGACTGGCTCCCGAAAAAGAAGGTGCACCTTGTTGGAATGAGTCATATCTTTTAGTAATTTAACACTTTGTCATTCGGGGGTGTTACAACCCCGCCCCCCATTTAGAGCACAAATTCCTCATTGTGGGCCATAGATCTCATCCCAGCCAGTGCGTCGCACTGAAGGCTGGGTTCCTCCTCTGATACCAATTGTAACAACTGGGCCCCACCAACCAGTTTCCCCGCAGACACATGGTCCCCACCAAGGGTCCACCCAGATTCCTGAATAAGTCATCTGACTAATGAATGTTCCCACAGGACAATACATGTCTTTTTCCAGTGTGTTTGGTCCTCACTCACACACAACTTCTGGGAAGTTTCCTAGGGTGTGTGTGAGTGAGGACAAAACACACTGGAAAGGAAATGTGTTGGCATGTGGTGACTTTCATTAGTCAGATGACCTGTTCAGGCATGTGGGTGGACCCTTGGTGGGGACCATGTGTCTGCGAGGCAACTTGTGGGTGGGGCCCATTCAACTGGGGCAAGAACGTGAGGCAAAACCCACGAGGAATGTCCTCTTCCTTACTCTTCCTCTGCATCAATGGAAAAGATGATTCCCGTGAAGAACGTCTCTAACAACGACGCTCCCTCTTTGGACGCACCCCGACATCACCGAATCGACGCCGTCGACAACAGTAATGTTGTGGTTCCGGGAGCCACATAGAAGCGCCCCAGTTCCGGGAGCCACCCAGAGGTGCCCCGTACCCGGTTGGTCACATGGCCTCAAGTGCATTTCTCCAAACGCCAAAGGCTGCTGAATAGTAGCGATGGCCTTGGGTGTGATAGTGGGGAAACTATGCATTCATTGGCAGAGTACACAACATATGTAAACAAAACATGCAATAGTGGAAGTAGTAAATATCCAAAAAAATGCCCTAGTAAACAACATAAGACTAAAAACAATAAACAACTGGAGCACATTTGTATATATGAAATGATGCATGATACATATCTAGGAAAACATCCAAACATGTCACAATGTTGGAAATACAAATGACACCAATACAAGTACAAAAGAATAAATTAATGGATCCTCAACATCGCAAGCCTAATCATGGTCCCATGTTCTCCTACTACAAAGTAATCATGTAACATAAGTGGAAGTGTTCTTTCCCTTGTCTATGACAGCAACAACATAATTGGTTTGTGGCCAAAAGCATGACCCAAACAACGTGTCGTACTAAATCCCAGTATACAACCACCCAAAGATCTCTGCATAACAGTTAGTGAGTATATGGCAGGTAATAGTACAGTAAGCAGTATATAGTAATAGTAAACATCATGAAGTAATCAGTAAGAAGTAACAGGATGATACAAGACAATAATCAATACACATAACAACAATTAGTAGAGAAGAAAATATCTAACCACAAAAGGAACCCCTCAGTGAAGTACTCATAGCCAACCCCTCTAGTCCTATCAAAGAAGTTCCAACAACCCTATGGGAAGTGAACTCATTCAAACCCCACTGGTTTGGTCATACAATATTATAAGACTCTCTATGGAAGAACGCTCAGTAAATTCCATTTATATTCTATGGTAGTCAAGGAATCACTAAGGAAGATCACGCGTTCTAACCCTCTTATATACCAAAGGTCTAGAAACTCTTTTAAGAAGCGCAGTTGGTCAATTCCTCGAATAGTCTTAGATATATCACAGAATCTCTGAGGATGCTCTCTCAGTAAATTCCTCCTCTATCCTAGAATGGTTTAAGGAAAATCAAACAACTAAATATTATCAAAGGAAGCTCACTCGGTCTACCCTCCTGTGGTCTATAATATCCAACACTCTCTAGGAAGCACAATCAGTCTATCCCCTATAGTCTATAATATCCAAGACTCTTTAAGGAAGCTCACAAGGACTACCATCCTATAGTCTATAATATCCAAGACTCTTTGGGAAGCTCACTCAGTCTATCCCTTATAATATACAGCACCAGGTTCTCACAGTCCCGTGTCAGTCAGTTCATAATAATGAACTAAGGCAAAAGTACAAGTTAAAATCTACTTGGATAACCATTCTACAGAACATCAAGCATGACATGAATATCAATCCATCATACAGTCACAAGGCATGGAAAATAGGTATAATGGCCAAATGCTAACAATACCCAAAGGTCTTAAATAGAAAAGGCATGGGAAAAACATCCAAGCCCAGAAATTATCCTCAAACATGACCAAATTACCTCTACACAAGCACACAAGCAATGCAAGAAAACAACAAGGGAAAAATGGTAAACACGCAATCCCCCATTCACGGGTATTGGTGGAAATTGCACAAAAAACTCAAATACTTCAAAAGGTAAGGCACAAACAACCTACCATGGTGCTTGGAGATCAATATACTTGAACCAGGAGGCCTGATTATCTATAGAATGTTGTAGATCTAAAAAAATACACAAAATGATCAACCCACAATATCACGAGAAAGAAAAAAATCATGGAATGAATCTAAAGATGAAGGAAGAACACACCACTGTGGTTCCAAAGCAATCGACGGCGGTCGATTCGGAAAATAGACAAAGGTGTGGGGGCTTGGAGGATGTTCACGGCCATACAGACGCTCTTGGTCGAAGAGCCTTGAGATGAAGATAATTCAATCGATTAGGCATGACCCCGGTCTGTTTAATTATAAAAATAAAAGTAAATGGTGTTCACTTCAGGGGTACATGGCATGTACTTGGCCTTTCGTTACTCCACCTTATCCAGCTTCCACATTTCCCATACACACCGTGTGTGTGGCCTAGACATGGCCATCACATGGCCTTTTGCATCATTAATGTACATGGCATGTACTATGAAAATTCCCAGTTTTTCCTCTTTTTCTCAAAAATGACCAGAAAAGGAAATAAATACATGGAATAGAGATCCGGGTTCATACAAACTTCCCCCATTAAAGAAATTCATCCTCGAATTTCCCTAGCGGGGCATGGAAGAAGAAAACCAGAACAGCTCCGACCACTACGATCGTACATCAGTCTCCCTCTCCAAAGTCTCATCCTATACTCTCCCATGCTGCCATAGCACCTATACCAGAGGAATATACTGGCCATGGAAAACCATCGTACGTTGATCGACAATCCAGATTGGATGGTCCTCAAATGATGCATCTACTTCGAGCTCATCCTCCTCAGGTTGAAAGACATGAGACGAGTCTGAAAAGTAACGGTGGAGCTGAGAGAAGTGGAAGACTTCATGGATAGCCTGGTACCTCTGAGGTATATGCAACTAATAGGCGACCGGACCGACTCTCTCCAACACCTCAAACGACCCGAAGTAATGCAGTGAATTCTTACCGTATCTTTGAATCCTCTTGTGTCCCAACCTATGTGCGACACGCATGAAAACCCGATCCCCAACCTCGAACTCCAGAGGTCGTCTATGCTGATCAGCATAAGATTTCTGGTGATAATATGATGTATCCATCCACATCTGAATCAACTCAATCTTCTCTGAGTTATCCTGAACATGATGAGGTCCCAACAAAGTGGCCTCTCCTGTCTCCAGCCAGCACAAAGGTGATCACCATGGCTTACCGTAAAAATCCATGGAAGGTGCCATCTGAATAGTCACATGAAAACTGTTGTTATAGGAAAACTCGACAAGAGGAATATTCTTCTCCCAAGAACCAACAATGCCTATAATGCAAGCTCAGAGAATATTTTCAAGAACCTGGATCATACGCTCGGACTGGCCATCTGTCCGGGGATGGTATACTGTACTCAAAAGAACCTGTGTACCCAAATCCTTCTAAAGCCCTTGCCAGAACCGATAAGTAAAACGCGCATCCCTGTATGAAACAATGGAGTGTGGAACACCATGTAGACATACAATATATTGGATGTAAAACAATCCCATCTCATCAATACTGAGTTTCTCCGTGATCGGAAAGAAATGGGCAACCTTCGTAAGCCTACCGACGACAACCCAAACAGCATCATTCAATCTAGGTGACCTTAGTAACCCTGTCACGAAGTCCATCGCGAAATTATTCCACTTCCACTCAGGAATGAATAACTGTTGTAAAAGCCTTGTTGTTCACTGATGCTCTTCTTTATCCTACTGACCAGTAGAACATATTATAACGAAACCAGCAACAACTCTCTTCATACCTGGACACCAATACATGAGATAAAGTTCCAGATTCATCTTGGTGACGCCAGGATGAACGCCCAAATTGAATAAATAAAATACAGCATCAGTTCTTCACGTATGTCTACTGGTGCACATTTGCATCCCGGGAATCGCAAGATCTCATCCTCGCCCAATGTCCATCCGGGAACAGGGTCCTCTCCTGACACACTCCCATAGGACTAGGCCTTCTGAGTCTGATAGATATCTCATCCGTACACGATCAAGAAGGGTAGAGGTAAAACCTATAGTAGATATAAAAGTCTTCCCATGTTTGTTGTGCATCTTTAAATGCATCTCGGAGAACAGAGCTATAAGCTACCACTCACTACTGGCCTCCTGAACTTCCTGTAATTGAGTTCTTCTTCTCAATGCATCAGCCACTGCGTTTCCCTTTCCTGGCGTTTAGGCAAGATCAATGTTGAAGGATTGAACATACTCGACCCACCTACGTTGTCTCAAATTCCGGTCCTGTTGAGTGAAGATTTATTTTACACTCTTGTGGTCAGTGAAAACCACAATGTCCTCTCCCTAAAGATGTTGTCTCCAATAGCGTAAGGCATGAACAACAGCTGCTCACTATATTTCGTGTGTCGGGTAGTTCCTCTCATGTACCCTCAACTGCCGAGACCCATACGCAACAAATCCATATCCCTGCATATGCACAACTCCCAGTCCAATTCTTGAACTATCATAGTAAATATTATAGATCTTGCCCGACTTTGGCAAGACAAGTATCGGTGCTGAAGTCAACCTCCCTTTCAGCTCCTGAAAGGCCAACTCACCAGAATCTGAACTTATGAATTCTCCATTTTCTAGGTCAGACCTGTCAACGGTGCTGCTAGACATGAAAATTCCTAAATAAGGAGCCTTTAGTATCTATCTATCCTAATAAAACTCCGCAACTCAAAGGAATTCTTAGGCTGCTCCCAGGAAACTACAACTCTCACTTTCTCCGGGTCCACTGATACTCATGCCTCCAAGATGATGTGACCGAAGAAGTGAATCTGATCTATCCAAAAGTGGCACTTTGAGAGTTTAGCATAATGACGATGCTCCCTCGGTCTACACAAAGCGATCTCAAAATGGGTATCATGGTCGTGTTGAGTGTGAGAGTACACCAAGATATCGTCCACGAAGACCACCATGAGGGACTCCAAGTAAGGATGGAACACACAGTTCATCAGTGCCAAAAAAGCTGTTGGGGAATTCTTGAGACCAACAGGCAATACCATATACTCTTATAGACCATAACTTCTCTTGAAGGTTGTAAGAGGTATATCTGATTGTCTAACGCACAATTGATGATATCCGGATCTCAAGTCAATCTTTGAGAACACTTGGGTTCCTCGAAGATGATCAAAGAGGTCATCAATCCTCGGAAAGGGAAATTGGTTATTGGCCATCAACTGGTTCAACATCCAATAATCCACAAAAATTTGAAGGGTCCCGCCTTCCTTCTTCCAAAAAGGATAGGTGAACCCGACGGATAATTATTGGGTTGGATGAAACCCTTTGCCTGTAACTCCTCTAACAGCTTCTTTAGCTCCTACAAATATGGTGTAGACATCCTATAAGGAGGAATGGACACCAATGATGCTCCTGGCACGAGCTCAATAGAAAAGTCTAGTTCACGTTCTAGAGGCAAACCTGAAATGTCATCTGGAATGACATCCCTGAAACAATCCACCACTGGAGGGAAGACTAACTTAAAAGTACACTGGTAATCTAGATAAATACTGGAAACCTAGGTTGTAACTCCTATTATCCTATGATTCTCTGGTCGAGCTCTACCCACCGAGACATCCCTCTTGCCACTATGGAGAAACGATCCTCCCTCTGGTGATAAAGAACTCACCCTGCGGCGATAGCAATCGACGACTACCTGGAAGAGAACTAACCAGTACACATAGAGAATGAAATCATAGCATGTCATCTCTAGGACATAGAGGTCCCATAACAAGTGACACCCTACACCCTCAAGAGGTCATTCTCTGCACTGATGTACTTTAGACATCCTTGTTCCCCATGATGTATCAAGAATCAACATGTTGGCAGATGAAACGATATAGATCCCAAGGCTCTCCACAATAGTAATAGAGATATAGCTATGCGAAGAACTAGTATCGAAAAGAGGTAAAGAAAAAATTGAGGCTACTAAGACCATACCTTGAACTTTAGAAGGGCCAGGATCTTGCTTGTGATGGGTCTTATCTGCGGTGAATCTCAGGCATGTCCCGCGGCCCTGCACCCCTAGCTAGCCACTCTGAGCTAACCCACCCTGCTATCACTGGTAACCTGGTGACTGACCACCATGACCGCGACCTCCACCTTATCCCGAATGGCCAGAAGAACTCAATTTCATAGACTGGTGAGTTTTTGGGGATGCATCTATTGAATGCGGGGTCCTAGAAGAGCCCCTACCTCCAACCGTAGTTGAGAAGATCTGACAAAAACAATGTACATGACCCATCTTGCTGCAAGATTGGAACCCCATCGGGTCCCTATGTCATAGAGGCCTAGTATTCCCACTCCTCCTACAAAGGTAGCATACTACCTTGCTACCAGAAGATGCACTCCGTAGACTATTAACTTCTCGAGATAGCTCCATGTGGTGCTTCCTGCTATCAGAAGGAAGAACAGTAGCTCTGGAGGTCAAACCGCCCTGGATCACTGCCCTCGAATACCTCAGATTGTGCTCTGTGATCAGCACCAGGTTAACGATCAAGAATATCGATGTCGACCTGAAGATATTCACCTGGGAATGGATCTACTACCTGGGACCTTCCTCAAACATCTTGGCAAGGAAAAGCTCATCACCTGCTGGAATCAGCGTGAAGCGCTACAACTCAGTAAAACGAGACGATTACTCCATAACAGGAAGAGTACCCTGCTTGAGACTCATAAAATCCCAGGCTCAGTCGGCCCTCAAGGTATCAGTATAGAAGTAATCATAAAAAATGCACCGAAACTCATCCCAAGTCATACTCTGCTAGCGCCCTAACTGTGGTATCACCTCCCACCACCTATGGGTGGTGTCTCAGAGCATATAATTATCCCTCATTACCCTTGTATCTAAAGGTATCTCCAAATTCTCAAAGATCAATAGTGTGGAATCTAGCCACAACTCTATAGCCTAGGGTCCTCCATCCCATGAGAATGTAGGAGGATGTTGCTACGGGAAAACCCGCGTCAAATCAGCCATCAACGAGGGATGAGGTTGCGCTCTCTAAAAGGTATGCATCATCCTCAGGAAGTCCTCCATGAAGTGTGCATCGGTGCCTGCAATGGGTATAACCATTGGTGCCGAGGCTGGCATAGCAGGAGGATTAGCATGAGGTCCCTGGTCTACCATATTCTATGTCTGATCACCGTCTGGAAGCTGATATACGATCAGAGGTCATCTTGGAGGCATAGCTCTGAAAGATCAAAAGCTCACCATAGATCAGGATTTTCAAGGACAGAGAACACAATAGTGAAAAATTGGAATAGTAGGAACTAACACTAATGTTTACTAAACACGACTACACGGCTTGTATGAAAACTACACGAAATGTTCCTTAAGGCCATTAACATTGGCGTGTACTTCTACCGACTTTGGTCACATAACACCCCAGACTACACAGCTTTCCCCCCCCCCCACATGACGTGTACATCCCTAGGCTAAATGGCATGTTCAATAAGGACCTGGCATGTACTAGACAAGGTTTCGGCGACACATGTTGTTAGTTACACGGCTGACTACACGACTGTCCCTTAAACTGCGTGTTCCGAACAAACACAGTGTGTATATGAGAGATAACACTTTTCTATGTAGTTCATGACACAGATGGGTACCTAGAACAAGACTACACTGCGTGTTCATCCCCAAAACGGTGTCTTCTACACGAGCTTCCCCTACCCGTGTTGTTAGTGACACGGCCGGGTACACGTCTCACTACTACACGGTCTGTATTGACTGTACACAGCGTGTTTCAAAAACATTTTCACTACCCCGTGTTTCTGCTCAGACAGTCAGTGATATGGTTTAAAACTACACGGTGTGTAGTCAAGTACACGCCGTGTATTCAGGTCTTTTCCGGAACGTAGCTCAGAAACTTCACCGAAGCCCAAAAAACACTGAAAAACAAACATGAAGGTGCCAAATTCTGATCCGTGGGGGCCAATACTCCCCGCAAACCAAAGATTGACATCTTCTAAATATCATATACAAGGGAAACATGTCAATGATACACCATGTTATGATTCATGAAATCCAATAAATCCCTAAGAAACAAAATTTGGTGTTCATTTAAGTAAGTCACAATACAAAAAATTCCTCTATCAAACTGTAGGGATTTTATAAATGAATCTATCACAACAACATGCATAATCTATACAACATCTATCACAAAAATATGCAATCTCTAATGCACCTTAGATGGCATGGAAATAATTCATGGCATGTGATTTCATACAAGTGCCTTTATAATGCATTAGATGGCATACCCTCATCTCATTTGGTTGTGACAGAAATAGAATCACACTGGCACAACAATAACAGCACAAGGAATTTGAATCACTCTAGGTGAAATCATATCATCCGTAAAATATCAAACCTAAAAACTGCAATAACGAGGTAGATTTTCTTTTCCATGTACACATGTTAGCTACCACTGGGAAAAACTTATTACAAGGTAAAGAATCCCTTCTACCCTTGGATAAAAGATCCAAATAGTAAATCAAGATAAATGAATTCCTCTGATACCACATTGTAACATCCCAGTTCCAGGAGGCACCCAGAGGCGCCCTGTACCCGGTTAGAAAGATAGCCTCAAGTGCATTTTCCCAAATGCCAGAGGCTGCTGACTAGTAGTGAGGGCCTTACGTGTGATAGTGGGGAAATTATGCCCTCATTAGCAATGTACACAGTGGAAGTAAACAAAACATGCAATAGAGTAAGTAGTAAATATCCAAAAACAAGGAAAAAGTAAACAGTGGAAGACTAAAAACAATAATCTACTGGATCCCATATGTATATATGAAATGATGCATGATACATATCTAGGAAAACAGCCAAATTGGTCACAATTCTAGAAATACGAATAGTACCAAGACAATTACATAAGAAAATATAAATGGATCTTCAGCATCGCAAGACTAAGCATTGTCCCATGCTATCTTAGTCCAAAGAAATCACGTACCAGGAGTCGAAGGGCATTTTCTATTGTCTATACATGAAACAACATAGTCTGTTTGGGCCCAAAAGCATGGACCAAACAGGGTGTGAGACTAAATCCCAATAGGAAACCACCCGAAGATCTGTGCCAAACAGTCAGTGATTATATGGCAGGTAATAGTTCAGTAAGAAGTAAACAGTAATAGTAAACAGCAGGCAGTAATCAGTAAGCAGTAATAGGATGATACACGACATTAATCAATCCATAAACCAACAAGCAGCAGAGAAGCAAATAGCTAACCACAATAGGAACCCCTCTGGAAGTACCCACTGCCAACCCCTCTGACCCTATCCGAGAAGTACCAACAACCCTCTGGGAAGTGCACATAGCCTAACCCCTCTAGGTTGGTCATACTAAATTATAAGACTCTCTTGGGAAGCTCGCTTAGCCAATTACAATTATAGTCTAGGGTATTTAGGGACTCTCTGAGGAAGATCAAGTGGTCTAACCCTATTATAGCCGCAAGGTCTACAAACTCTCTGAGGAATCTCACTCTGTAAATTCCTCCTATAGTCTTAGTTCTATCACAAACTCTCTGAGGAAGCTCATTTGGTCAATTCCTCCTCTATCTTGGAATGGTTTAAGGAAAATCAAACAAGTAATGAATCTCGAGGAAGATCACTCGATATACCCTCCTATAGTCTATAATATCCATGAATCTCTAGGAAGTTCACTCAGTCTATCCCCTATAGTCTATAATAACCAAGACTCTCTAAGGAAGCTCACTAGTTCTACCCTCCTCTAGTCTATAATATCCAAGACTCTCTAGGATTCTCACTCAGTCTAACCCTAATAGTCTATAGCACCAGGTTATCACATTATCATGCTAGTGAGTGCAAAATAATTCTATAAGGACAAAGTACATTTAAATATCTACTTGGATAGCCATTCTATAGAACATCAAGCATGACAAGAATATCAATCCATCCTACGATCACAAGGCTGGGGAAATAGGTATAACGACCAAAGGTTAACAAGACCCAATGGTCGCAAATAGACATGGAATGGGAAAAACATCCAAGAGAAGCAATTATCCTCAAACAAGTTCAAATTACCTCTACACAAGCACACAAGCAAGGCAGTAAAACAAGAGGGGAAAACGGTAAACATGCAATACCCTGTTCACGGGTATTGGTGGAAATTTCACATAAAACTCAAAGACATAAAAAGGTAATTTACCAAACACCTACCTTGGTGATAAGAGATCAATATACTTGAACCAAGAGGCCTGATTCTCCTTAGAACATCATAGCTCTACGAAAATGAAAAAAACGTGCAACCCACCATATCTCGAGAAAGAGGAAAAATCATGGAATGAAACTAAAGAAGAAGGAAGAGCTCACTCCTATAGTTCCAACGCAATCGATGATAGTCGATTCGGAAAACAGACGAAGGATTAGGGGCTCAGAAGATGTTTGTGGCCGTAATGATCCTCTTGGTCTAAGAACCATGAGAAGAAGACAATTTTGTCGATTAGGTGCGACATTGGTCTGTTTAATGAAAAAAAGAATGTACTCGGTGTGTACTTCTGGGGTACATGGTGTGTACTTGGCCTTTCTGTACTCCTCTTTAAGCGGCATCCACATCACCCCTACACACCGTGTGTGTGGCCCAGACATGGGCAGCACACGACCTTATGCGGCATCAAAGTACACGGTGTGTACTTATAATGTACACTGTGTGTACATTAAATATCCCCAATTTTTCCTCTTTTTCTAAAAAGAAACCAGAAAAGGAAATACATACAGAAACGAAGATCTGGGTTCTTACAAAAATGAATGAACTTCGAATCAAGGTATGGGGTTTTTTATAATTTTAAATGAATTAAATTATACCATTGTTCTTGATATATTATTTGGTTCATCTATGGCCTTTTGTTATCACCTAATGCGGAGGGTGTGACCTGAACAAACACGGCCCGCCGACCCTCCCTTGATTCTTATTTGTTTTGGAGACAGAGTCGGTGTTGGAAGAGGCGACGGTGACCGAATTTGATGATGATTGGAGGTGGCGGCAACCGAAGGCGTCAGTGGCCGCGTGCCGGCCGCGTGAAGAGATCGGCAGGAGCTCGGGCTACCCGGTCCGCGGGATGAATGATCATCCAATACAGACGGCCGACTTGGAACCACGGAACCCGCAAGTTCCACGTGGTGGAGGGAACTATGGCCCGGAACCATGGTCTACTTGCTAGATGAACCATCTGGGTACTACCGGCATGGCAGATGACTGCATCACCACTTGGCACCGCGCTGCGGAGAAGACTGCGGCCAGCAATCTGCGGGCCGCTTGGCGGGTGAACCAGATGGCCGCCTGCCGAGAGGGCTGAAGGAAACCACGAAGTTGCATGGAACCACATGGGAGGATAAGTATCACGCTATAAGGGCCTCTCACACAAAACATAACTAGCCATCTTAAGCTGACTGGGCATGGAGAGGCGTCGCCGCTGGGCAACCGGACCGGTCTGCTCCGTGGGCCGGGTTCGCTGGTGGGCCGCACCCCACAGGGCCGAGTCTACCCTCCAGTTGGGTTGGACCCGCCAAACCCGGCCGGGCAGACCCCCATTCGGATTAGACCCGCTGAACCAGGTCTGGCCGACCCGCCAGCCCACTAGGATTGACGGGCCGGACCCATTTCACTCAAACGTGAATAACATCTAGACCACACATCTGATCGATGCTCCATCTACGTAATTGGGACCCTTGCAGTGAGGTGGTCATTTTTCAATACTATAAATTATTTTTGGAATAATTTGGAAAATGGCTGGGTTTGGATTGAGCGTAAATCCAATAGGCCCCCTGGAAGGAAAATGCCAATAACTCTCAGACCGAGCGTCTGATTGATGCGCCGTCTGTCACGTTGGGTTTCTTTAGATGAGACAGAACTTCGGAATACATAAAATCATGACATCGTGATATTTGATATATCAAACCCATTGCTCGAGGAGTGGACCCTACCAGAATCGAGTGAGCTGTGTGCGGGAACCCTATAGATTGCTGTGACTACGACGATGACTGTTGTACATGAATCCTCCGTGGGTTTGACGACGAAGAATGTTGTTCCAGAATCCAGTGTGGGTTCGACAGTTCTGACTTCTATTCCTATATACTGTGTGGGTCCAAATGAATAGATGGTCTATTTACTATGTGGTTCTGACAACTATGAAGAGATAGCTGGCATGTATCCTCTGTGGGTCCTACAACTTACATGAGATAACTGGCATGTATCTCGTGTGGGTCTGACAGCTTATCTTGTCTTGTATCCTGTGTGGGTCCAACAACTTAGATGATCGAGTGCATGCATCTAATCATCTATATCACTCTACTATTTTGGCATACCTGTGTGAGTTGATTCATGTCTTTCAACCATTATCAACGTGGGGATTGACTTTACATTATTTTTGGAATTGGTTTGTGCTTGGGATAGAGAGTTTGAGCCATAATGAGATTGGTAACTTAGGTATATGTATGGGCATATACCAATGAAGGATTGGTTGATACTTTGTCCTTGTATCTTTCATATTTTTTATCCTTAGTAGATAATGTGAGACCTTCGGTTCTCAGGGTCCTTACTGAGTATCGTTATACGCACCCCTTCACTGGCTATTCCACCACCTCATTGTGTTGGATTCAGACGACAGGCATCGCTGACAGAGGTTGAGAGCACCACTCCTGGACCGTACCTGGAGGTGGACATTGTGAGGAGTCGACACATGAAGTAGACTGACATACGTGAGTGTTGAGGTGGAAATATGTACCTATGCTTCGGGTAGGAATCTTGGAGGATGATCCATGAGGTTCTCTTTAATTTCAGCTATTTGTCCCTTTTTACATGTACTTTTTGTTCATTTGGGTTATTGACTGACCCATTTACTTTCCTGCACACTCTTTTTATTCAGTTTTACTTATTGTTTACTTCCTGTTGTGTACTTTTTTGTGTTTTTTATTTTTATAATGGAAATTCCTTCCATTCATAGAGATTTACGCCTTTGGTGCTAGTCTCCATACCCTAGCCTATGGAAGGTGGGATTGGGGTAGTCATGAAATGGGCCTCGAGGACGGGTCATGCCAAAATTTGATACATAATAAAAAATTATAAAACAAAATAAGTTTTTTATGATCCAAAAAACACAGAAATTAACTTAAAATGACCATAATTAAGTTTTATCTAATGATTCATAAAACATTCATGATAATTTAATTCATAATACAGAAAGATCGTTAATATCATGTAACAAAAATTATGGATTTCTATCCACATTCTACACAAACAAACACCCTTGTGTACAAGTGAACCATTCATCAAAACTATGAAAAAGAACACACCCTAACAATGAAATTAAAGTCAACAACCCATCCAACGGCCTATAAAATGACCTAAAAAAACAAAAATGTGTCATACTCATCTATTAAAGGTTCTGTAGTTCTAAATTAATAAATCTAATGTGATTTTATGAGAATTTAAAGTGAAGAAATTATTGAGATGCATGGAAAGAGGAATTCTCAAACCGAAATTTAAATTTTCTAGTATTCCTTTTTTACTCCATTTATAGTATGGTTATTCATAAAAAATATTTTCTTTGAAATTATATTTCATTATTCTTTATATAAATGTCTTCCTAAAAATTCATTCAAAAACGAACCGTTGACTTCTCACTCAAGGTTGATGTTTCTTTTATCATGTATTGAATTCCCTCTTTCATTTTGTATCCCATTGATTATGAATTAATTTTTTATATAGTGATACCCTTTTAATTACATGGTTTTTTTTAATATGCATATATTTTATATATTACATTCATAATAATGTGAATTTTATGATTTGATAGGTGTTCCTAGAATTATGCAGATCCATGAAAATGTTATTATTTGACGAGTGTTCTTGGAAATATATAGAGATTTAATTTATTCGAAAATGTGAAGAACCTCATGGGTATATATAATTATGAGTGAACATGATTCTAGTATTTCTCAAAACTATTTGTCGTACTCGACCACAAATACACAATGTTTCATTTTTATGTTTTGCAACAATCTATGTTATTATATAATAATTATTCCCATGAATATGATGATGTTGTTATGATTATTCTCACCCTAGATTACATTATTCCATTTTATTATATATCATCTTTTTGTGATTTTAGATGACCCCATTTGATGTATATACTCAGGTGACTACCTGTACTAATGAGTAGTCAGGATAAAATAAGAATCAAGATAATATAGAATTAAATAATTTTTTTGTGATGTAAATGAATTGTATGGTCCTACTTCTCCAAAGAGAACAAACCATTAAATCATTGATGTGTAATTATTTTATGTTTTTTATAATTAAATTGATGTAAATGTAATGTATGAAAAGAAAAGTATCTATATATGAAGTGTTTATAGATTTACCAATTATTTTATGTTTATAGGTGTCAATACAAAATTGATTATTTGAGTACATTGGTACACATTAATTTAAAATTGATAGATGGTTCAGGTATTTGTAACCCAAATTTTTATGATGTAAACAGATATCTAAGTAATACTGATATTTTCATATCATGGAAAAATGTTTGAAGATAATGATAACCTTTAAGGTCAATATGATCTAAATTTTTTGGTTATTTATTATTATTTATCATTTATGATAAAAATTAAAAGAATTATGTAGTCATTGTGGTTAATTTTTATAAAAAAATATTTAATATATTCATGCCATTATTAGTATTTGTTAATAATTTATATTAATTTTCTTAAGATTATATTTAAGAAAAAGAGAAAACCATATATCCTGATACAGCCCATCACATCTAGTAATGATGTGAGGATTTGACCACATGTATAGGATGGAATGAGAATATCACATACCATTAGCATTGTGATGTCCTGGTTAGTATTACATTTTTCTGTAATTTAATGTACATGATTTATGTATTCTAATTTAAATTTGGAGGAATAAATATTTTATAGATAACCATGATAATGAAAATTTGATTCATATTTTTTTCATTATACTTACTTTATAATGTGGTCAATATAATTTGGGGAGTATTATAATATTAAGGTAAAAATTATACATTGAGATTTTATTTTATAAATAATGGTTGAATTATATTTCGTAAGAATATATGATTTTATTGTAAATTATGGTGATTTTGGTAATTTATTTGAATGACTATCATATTTGAGAGATTATATGATTATATCACATATATTTCTAGTATGATACATGAAGAGTGATTTATGTTTGTTTGGATGAAATATATTAAGTATATCTTGGAAAACAATGTGATTAATCCTTTTTAATGTTGTGTTTTAATCATAGCACAGAATACTATATTATAATTATAAGGATATTTTGTTTTTTGAATTATCTATGCTGATGTTTTTTTGTGTTATAGTAATATTTTTTAGATTAATGCAGTTTTAACTATCTAATGGTTTATTTTTTTAGTATATATCATACCTTATTATAAAATTATGGTATTTTATGCCTAATTATTAAAAGAATATATTTTTATTCTTTTTTCTGTTTTTTGATCCATTGATATTGATTATATATATTCCATCCAGAAATACTCATATTTTATTCAAATATTTTGAAAACAAATATGATACGGATGATAGAATTTATGAAAAGATGAAAATATAATTTTTGAGTTAATATATTTCTTAATAGTATTAGTCTATAATATAAAATAATTTATAAAAATTTATAAACTTTTTCTAAAACAACACTATCCATTTACATTTCATATCAAGAAGTCAAGGGCCTTTAATCCCATAACTAAGTTAAGGTTATTTGTAAGATAAAATTATCTACACTATGTTCTATATAACCATATTTTAATATTTGATGTTATGATTTTATATAGTATCCATGTTCTCACATCCAACTTATATTCAATTACTTGGAAACCTACAATGTTATGTTTCATGTGACCTTCGTACTTTTCTTTCTCACTTATCATGAAGATGTTTTATTGATCATTTTTATGTTTTACATTTCCAAAAATAGTATTTTAATAAGTAAAAACTAGTTACCAAGCCAAAATTAATATTTTGAAGTTTACATTTCTATATCGGGGATGCAATATCCTATGATTTTTTGAAAAATAGTGAATATTTGTGGAAGTCAAGAAACATTACCCTCATCATCAATGACCATTGATTTATTGGTGCCTCAATGAGTCCATTATAATATATTAATGAATTTAAAAGAAATTAATATTATTAAATACATTATGAAGTATTTATAATGGTACTACTCATTGATAATATATTATTTAATTCATTTAGAATTAGATTTCTATTTTTAGTAATTTCATTTTATTCCTCAAAAATTTGTTTTATCATAAATAAGATTTCTTAAATTTTATGATTTATTATTATAATTATTTTTAGAAATTTTTGAAAATTTTTTGAAAAACATTTCTTCATTTTTATGTCACTATTTCAAAATTAGCATACAAACAATTTCTAATAAATTATTTAATATATTGATTTTTCTACGAATAGTAAAAAATATTGGTTATTATTGGGAACTATATTAAAATTTAAATAACATTAAAAGTGACTTAATAATTTTGTTTGTTTGTAAAATTTAATTTTTCTCCTTTGGATAATCCATTTATAGTCTTTGATATGCACTTTATACTAGAATTCAGTATAAAAACATTTTATATTTTTGATATTAATTTTTATGATAAACTAATTTTTCTTTATGTACATCCATTTTAAATTTAATTTAATATCTAAAATATATATTTTTTGTTTTAAATATAAGGATGACCTATTTATAGTCACTGGGGAAAAAATTTATAAATATTAACCTTTTATTTTTTTGTCAATATGAATAATCACCATAATAATTTTTTACCATGATCAAGGTAATATCAGGTATAAAATGATAAAAATAAAATTATATTTATTTTTGAAATTAATCAAACACATTTTTATATTTATTAGAGATTTTAATATCTTCCAATCCAATAAGATATTCAGTTATATGAACTTTTTTTCATTTCTGTGTGATTATAAGCTTCAAAATATTTTATTTAATGAAATGTCTAAAATGAGACACTCTTTATTTCAATAACTATAATATTTTTAGCATTGGGATACATAAAAGAAATATTTAGATATAAATATATTTTTTCTATTAGGAAGATATATATTAATCATGGTAATTAATTTTTTATTTTTAGTAATGAACAAATTACTTAAAATGCATACATAATTTTAGCGATGTAATTATTAAATATTGGGAGACATAAAATAAATGATATTAAAATTAATAAAATAATAATAATTAAAGATAATAAATTTGATGCCAAAATTTTATAGATTATAATTATTTCCTAGGAATATGATAAAGTATGTTTCTATAATTTATCATGTTTTATTGAGGTTATTATAGTCAATGTAATGAATAGTTAAAAAGATTAACAATATTGATATTTTATAATAAATACTATTTTTTAAATTATATAAAATTAATTAAAAAAATTTATTTATCCATGAGATTTATATATGGTTGATAATATCATCCATGTTCATTTGGTTTATGTTTCTATTTTTATAATCAATATATCAACCCTCCATGATAAAACATCCTTATTGTCACGGTAAGGGTTAAAGGTGTTAAAACAAAAAATATTAGTAAATATGTGACATAAAATGTAAAAAATTAATTTTATAATAATTTATAAACCAATAATCATCCTATATTATAAATAAAATAAATTGGATTCATTTATAAATGATTTTTAATTTATAGTAACTTAATATTAAGACTAATTCCAAGAGTGCCCCTCCCCTCTCTTATAAAAGGTCACCAGCATTTCATCTTTATTCAAACATAAAATCCCATAGGATTATAAAATATTATTAGAAATTATATAATATAATCCATAAACTCATTATAGAGTTATTGGTTTAGTCAAAACAACAACAAGGGTTCTTTAGGGATTATAATAAAAATAGGTTCTTTGAAGAATATATATCATTTCTAGTCGGCTGTTTTTGTTTTATTCCAGTGCCTACATCCTTAATATAATAATAATTCATTGTTAAATATAATAAACGATATACTAGATATAATAATTTGTTATCAAGTTTATATTATTACAAAAATGTATCGCATCATCCTATAATTTGGAATCTAAACCATCATTCTTGTGTAAGGAAGACTACCTCATAACGAACCGATGTAAATATCCTTCCATCACCACATATCTGGGATATATTATAATTATGTAATTAATTTTTCAATTTCATATTCCGGAAATATTTTTAATTATTCAAATATAATCTGTCATTTGCATTCGTATAATTCAATTAATTTAAAATTGATAATGTTGTTTATCCTAATGGGTGGACTACAACCTCTACAAACTGATGTGATTAATTTTCCATCATAAAATCACATAGATGTTATATTTAAGAATATTAAATGTATTAATATGATATTTATTATTATATTGTTATAAAAAATTATATTCCTTTTTCCATAATGATAATTGAAAAACAAAATTGTTATTCATAATCTTTTGTCCATAGGATTGTAACATAAATCATTTTTAATAACCACAATTAATGTTTTGAGTAGATATTATAATTGTTGTATAAGTGTGATTATTATATCAATAATAGTAACCATGATATTTTAAAATTATGAGATCATTATTCATAGTCAATCTAGTGAGGTCTTTTTGGACTAATAATTTAAATATTATTAAAATTACTAATGTGATATTACATGATTATATAAATGTATATAAAAAGGTCATAAGTGATATTAATTGAATTTAAAACATGAAAAAATTTCTTACATAACTATATATATTACCTCCATTTATAATTCATGATGAATAATAATGTGTGTGATGAGTTAGACTCAAGGTAAGGGGCATGATTTAGAAAATTGTCTTTTAATGTTAGTAGTTAAATGATTTTTTCAAAGGATAATATGAATGTATTTTTACATATATGGAAAGAATTTAATTTAACCCCATCATGAATATCAACTAATTTATGTATCATTTATATGTTTCCATGATTTTATTCATTGGACATGGTTAATTTATTATGTGTGTGGTTATTAGGTTTTAATATATAAATTTCATTTATATTATATCAATAGGTTCAATAGAAATACTAGTATGAAATGAAATAATTTTTAAAAAAAACTAAAAGGAATATTCTATTTTAACAAAAATAAAGAAAATAAATTTCCCATACATAATAATTGTTATTTCATGTTTTTCTTCTTCTATGATATTTTATGTTTTCTTCAACGAAATAACATATTTATATTTTTCTTACTATTTTTCTTATTGAAAATCAGTTTCTTTAAAGAGAGGGTATTTTAATATCCAAATTATTTTTCACACGTGTTTATAATAATTTGTAAAGGGGTTTTTTATGATATGGTCCTTGAAAATTGTTTATTAATTGTTGATCCTTTATATATCATGGGTGAGATATATATAGCTTACATGATGGGTGCACCAAGATGGCTCACTAATGAATTGGTTTATTATTTTGTAATACTGTAAATTGTATTGGAAGTCATCTGTATGGTAATTATGATTATAAGGGATTTTTTTGGGTTTTACGATGATTATATTTCATAGAAACTATATGGCTTTTAAATGCATGTTAATGAGTTTTCCTAGAGACTGTTTTATTTCATAATTTATAATATGATATTTTTAAAGTAAAAAATGATTCTTTTTAGGATTACAATTATTGTATTTTATGGAAATGTTTCTCATCTATTCCTATATCTTTAATAGGACTATTAGATTTATTATCCTTAATCCACAAAATATTGTTTTTCTTTTTATACATCATTTTAAAATTTATTTTCATGGTGTTTTTAATTTGGGTAAATAAATGGTGTCATTAACGTTGAATCCATGATGAGTTTTCTTAAATTTAAATCATAATTTTTATTAAAAATTATACTTTTTAGGAAAATAAATTTTGATATGAACGTTCCACAATGAAAAGTATGTATGTGATATGTCCTATTTTTATAACACTATAAATATAAAATTTCGTTGGGAATATAATAATGTTAAAACAATTCTAAAGTCACTAGAATTCGAAATGGTTAAGGCTAGGTACATATGTGACCTTAATTATGTGGTTTAAAACATACAACATATATTCGATATACTTGCATAATTACAACTACCCTATACCAAATCCTCTTGAAAAAAACCTAGATTTTACATTTGGAAAATCACCACCTCACTCAATCGCGATGCCATTATTCCTTATGTGATTCCATTTCTATCTGAACATGCCCACTAGAGTACATAATTTAATTTTTTAGAGATTCCAATGTTATGTCTCAACATAATTCATCCCATATTTGAACCCTAATGGTTTACTGATTCCCCAATCACACAAGAGCCTTATATTTCATTTATGATCCACATTAATCTTGAATTCATTGATTGAATCAATCATCCAATATAAATAATTTATTATTACAACCCCCTATGGAATTTTACCACAAAATTCATTAGTTTGTCACTATAATAATGGTGCCATAATAATCAATCCATGACATTTCGTACACACCTTTAACCTTTACAACATGTGGGTATAACATATACGACTATAACATCACCCTCTTGAACATGTGTTTTGTCTCCACCTCACTCAAAAATCCCCAACCCCAATAGCTCAAATTTCATTCACTTATAACCCATGAACTGTATAGGGCTATATCCCTATTTTTTTTAAATAATCAACTATTACCCATTTCTAGCATTCATGAATGTTATTCATAATATTTTATAATATTGGGTCTATTATATAGACCATAGATGTCGATAGATTATGGTTCTCTTCCCCTCCCCCACACAGCTTCACAAAATGAACTCAATGAGAAAAACCTAAAAGTAGGCCCTTCATAAAACTACAAAAGACATTTTTAATGAATTTTGCTTACCCAATTCATTCTCAGTGTACATTTGATGATTTAATGATGTTAGATTTGATCATATCTAAACTAGATGAATGCCAATACTTCATCGATCAATATCACTACAAACAAACCCATTAACAATATCACCACATTATACAAGAAAATGTCAATCCCATTCAATGTACCCAAGCCACAATTACCACATGAATATCATCAAAATAATGTTGGTTATCTTCCATATAATGGATACCTTCATAACTGAATAACCATCTGAATACATATCTTTTCAACTGATTCAAATGAAAAACAACACATCATTTAACAATGCGCCCATTACACCAATATACCATTAATGCTAAACCATTACATGCACTCATGAAACCAAATCATAAAACCTATTTACAACCCAATAAATCCATATATCATAAAATCATGTCTTATCAGACCTACCCACTAGCTATGCTTTTCTCGCATGACCATCACACCAAGCATAGAGGAATCATGGTTCCTACGATAAAATAAAGGGAACTCAGTGATCTAAAACTACGATTACAACCCCTCATAACCTGAATTTTTATTTACAATTTCCATACAGTTCATTTACACTCCCTCTAAAGCCTAGAATACACATTAGGAACATGATGGTTTCAAAACCTATTAGTTCATGCCGTCCAAAAAATGCATGCTCCACTAAATCATCATCACTCAATGTTATTTTTGTTACAATGAAACCATAAATTTCAATATTTCTCACACTAAAACAATATTTAATGATATACTATACAATATATCACTTAATCTAGACATATAAAGCATTCCTATTCTGCATCATTAGTTTGGATGATACACAATGAAAAAAATTCAGACCAAAATGGACATCCCCTCATGAACTTACTATAGTATTCTTCATTCTCATCAGCATTAGGAAAAAAATTCATTCAAAATCATTACACTATCAAATCACGTGAATGAGTCTAGTCGTATAGACAATAACCAGTAGTTTTTTTAATAAGAAAAAATGTTCTCCCTCTAAAAAGGTATCCTACAAAAATAAAATAATAATAGGATATGGCATTTATTAAACAGTTTCAAAATCACCAAATCATAAACCAATGAATCAAGAACACAATAATATACACAACTCATATAAACTCAATCGTGGTTCACCCTTTAATGTCACATGACACTCACACCCTAAACTGGTTTGACGTACAGAAGGTCAGTAGGCTCTCCTACATAGCCCTATTTGTAATGTATCATGAGAAGTCACTAGGTCTAACCATATTGTTTGAGACCAATTCATATAAAGATAAAAACAAGAGTACGACATAAAATCTCTCCAACCATGGTCGCATCACACCACCATATTAAAAAATTCACCTCTAGGTTTTTAAATATAGAAGGATTCATATGAATAAACAACGTCTCGAAACCTTGGAAGCCACTATTTTCAATAATATTCAGATTAGATAAATCCTGAGAGGATCATTCTACACAATCAAACAATAATAATAATTTCACACAATATTATAGTGGTTATTCACCTATTACATTCCAAGAAATAGTCTTCTACACATTATGGGAAAGAGGATTGCATTATTGTCATCATCGTCGAGTGTCTTACCCTTGATTATGTCCTGCCATTATAAAACCTTCAATATAAATGTTAGATCTGATGAGCTGTGTTACTCAATGTTCATATACATGTAATTTTTAAATGAGATGTTGTGGACACATTAAAAACTATTCCAAAATCACAGAGTAAATCATGAATAAGATAACATATATGTATTCTGAATCCTACATGCATAATATGATGCATAATAAAACACATTATCTATAATACAATATTTATAAAATAATCAACCACCTCTCACTAATAATCAAAAACCAAAATTACATCATAAATACTCAAATTTATGAGAAATGTCAATATTTGAAAGAAAAAATGTATTAAACCATGTTATCAAATATCATAATAGTATTTCTATTCCATGTAACAAGATAATCCTATTAGAAAAAGGGTTTATGACATAGAAGTCTGATATTCATTTTGGGATACAATCCATTTAAATATCTAAAGTATAAAAAATTCCTAATTGAAAAAACAATAGGAATGTAACTCCTCTAATTGAACTATGTAACATCCCTACCTAGAAACCACTTAACTGGTGCCAACACCTTGTTTGAAACGAGACCTCAGGCATGTCTCCGGCTCCACTATAGGATTCTAACTTGCAGCGGAGTCTAAAGTGGTTTTGGGGGAGTTGAATTCATTATATTATAGTGGATAATAATAATATAAATAAATTAAGAACAATCACATTAGAACACATTTGAGAAATCAATAAACAACCACCTCTATTAAATAACTGGATATAGTAGAAGATAAATATGATATGCCTACACAACTAAAGAAATGTGATACCACCTGAATATCCATAACACTTATATGGTCGGTTAAATAAAAATATATAGTAAAATAAAAACCAAGAAAAGACAAATATTTTATCATTGAGTCAAACTTTATATAATGTCTTAATACCATCTGAAAACACATGTATATTTATAAAAAAAATACATGAGACATAGGCTAAACCTGAACCATGATTAATGATGTTATGGATTCTTAGTTACCCATAAGAAGTTGAGTCCCATGAAGGGTGTATGTAAAAAACATTAATCGATGTCCAAATGTTTCTAATAATTAATCTACTGAGTGAAACAATCTATCAAAATAAATTATGGAATTAATAAATAGTAAAAAATTATATACATTTTAATGAAAAAATTTAGTGATTAACTTATTAGCCATTTTGTTTTAAATATACACTTTGTCTATCCAAGCATGTATTGACCCAAGATTATTGTCCGAGTCATAAGATATTGGGTGATACAAACCATAATTATCAACAGTATAATTTCATTTATAATAAAATATGTTAAGAATAAAACATATCCTAGAAGTATCTACCTCATGTGACATTTATACTAGTGCCCAAATTTTCAGTTTATCTTATTAATCACATTCCAATACCAATCATTTATTGAACAATGGTCGAACACCTTAACCCTGAAAAAAATTGGACATCAATGTGGATCACCATGTAAAACACCCAAAACCATGGATGATGATCACTATTTCTAACATCATACACCATGGATTTTGATCACAATGTTCATCATCCTAAACTAGTTAAGAGTATTTCTATGTATAACATTTTAAACCATTCATGGGAATAGAAATTTCCAACATTAGAAATCCTTATATTTGGATCATCTTGTCTATAATCCGAATATAGTGATGATTATTTCCATGTCTAATATCCTAAAACCTTCAATCATATTTTATATCATAATGTCCTTAACAAATGCACTTCCAGAACATTTAAAACCATATTCAAACCATTGCAACATTCATATTCATTATTTTAAGTCTACTCTATTGATGTTCTTTTTATTCCTCAAAATCCAAAATAAGACCTAATAAATTTAATTTAATCAAAAACACTAAAATTTCATTGTATTAATTTTTTCTAATGAGGAAGGCAAAAACACATTTCAAACCAACATATGAAATATATTTAAAAAATAAAATTATTTAAACACCACAGAGAGTTCAATTCCATATTTCAAGACAATATCTACTAACAACCTAGTTTCTAACCATTATACCCAAAATAAGATAAACTATCCAAGTCAAATACTTATAAATATTTCAATAGAATTATATTATTTCATAAATTCATAGAATATAAAATTAATATTTTTGACCCTTTCAATGTATTTTTAATAATTTATTCCCAATACCTATGATGTATCCCTTAACCCTATAATGAATTACAATTAATGAAATTATCAATGAAATGATTCTAAACCACATACTTTTTTATTTTAATCCCAAAATTATCATTTTCTTTAAATAGTATACCATTGGGGTGATTTTATGTTCATTATTATAAACACCAAATGATTTGACGAGATCCATTGAATATATAATTTATTGATTTAAAGAATAAAAAAATTTACATTAAATAGATGAAAAACACATCACAAATGGTATATAAAGGACACATTTCATTCTCATTTAAATTATTTATGAATACTAATGGTAATGATTATAGAACACCAACCACATTTAATAAAGTGTTCTATTGAATTTCTGAATCCCAACGTCACTACCATAGACTATCAATGAATTTTACAAACTCCTCTTCTTTCCAAATAATTTTTCGCAACCATAAAATCTTTAATATTATGTTAAAAATTTTATATTAATTAATTATATCAATTATTATTAATTAATAAATTAATCGTGAATTTAGTAGAATGATAAAAGTCTCATCGAGTGTACACGTCTTGTCCGGACATCATGAAACATCCATGATAATACACATGCAAGATAGACACAATTATCAAGAAATTAACTAATAAGTTATACTAATACAATAATAAAATAAATTTATTCATAACGATAAACCTAAAAAAAATTATACATGAATTCATACATTAATAAAATTCAATATTATTACTTTTGGAAGTCATCTCATGATATTATTTCTGTTTGAAAACCAAAATCCTCAATAGATATAGATGATTCCACCATTCATAAGTGTAATAATAAACAAATAAACTTCAAAATTCATAAATTAGATAGGTCTGAGAATATAGGAATAATAGGTTGTAGGAGGGTGATTTTAACCTATAAAATGTGTGAATATTACCATATATTCACAACCAAATCAAGGTATTGAGGAATAATGTTTTTGGAGAACCCCGGGTTCGCACATGCCCAATGGGGTAGGAAGTGGCTAAAATGAAGAATATTAATTTTGGTTAATACACTATTTTAATGATATTCATGGAATGCAATTTGTTTTTATAAAGGGTTTTCATAATAGTGCACTAACTATATTCCATTTGTTGGGAATTACAAAATGTATCACATGGAAAAACAAATAGTTTTCTTACCACTCATTTTTCAATACCAATCATGTGTAACAAGGTGCAAATATTTATTTAAATAGTTTGTATACCATGAATCATGACTCATTCTCCCCACCACCTCACATTGTTTCATTACTAGGTCACATGGTGTACCCTTTTTTGGGATGTAACCGTTAATCTAAACAATTTGTAGTTTTATTTGAACTAATGACAGCTTTATCATCGATGTGTTTCATAGATTATCTTCAAATAGACATAAAACTCCCCAACCCACAAATAAATAACCTAATACTCATGGCGCTAACCAACACTTATAAACCACTATTCATTCCTAATTCCTCGTCAATAAATTTTTCTATGAGGAATTAAAACACTTAGAGCATTGTTCTGAGTCACACATAAAAATATACCTCATATGGTAAATGAAAATTCAATTTTCTTTGGATATTTTCAACTCGTATAGACATTGTATCTTATATATTAATAATGCATGGTTTTTTCCACAACTATTTTGAACTAGTTGGAATAATGTGAAAATTTTCAGAATATTGAAAAAATCATTTCTGAAAGGTAATGTAATAGAAATTCCATATACATATAATTTGTATGCCAGGCTAAAATGGTTGTTAATGGAAGAAAAACGTTTTTTGATAAAAATTTGATAATTGGGCACAAAATGTGATGTTATAAAAGAATAATCTATCAATTAAATTGGGTATGTTAATATATCAAAATCTATAAACATAATTTTCACTATTATGAGAAATTAAACGAATTGGATAATGTATTGATTAATCTATCACAAGTAATACAATAGAACAACCTTGTAAAATCTTGATTAAGATTGATATATTTGAATATATTGATAGACTACACACTGATGTTAATAATTATATATTGAAATTCTTCTTTGAATTTATATTATATATATGTTCATTCATGAAAGGATTATACAATTTAATATCATGACTATATATATAATTTGATTAATTGGAAACACAATTAGATGATAAAGCAAAAAATGTGGGGTGATTTCAAAATACTCAACGATCAATGAATATATAGGATTCACATACAAATGAAAAATATTATTATGGAAAAAAAATTAAATTTCATTTATCAAGAGAAAATTATATTTATATTTTTTAAAATGAACTATTATAAATTTCAAAATATACTTATTATTTAAATAATTCTCTCATGATGTCCAATGCCAAAATAATATAGGAGATCAATATTTCTATTTTAAATAAATGGAATACGTATGATAAAATCAATATTAATTTAAAATCATATTTTGAATAAAAATTGAAACTCTTTAAAGAATATAAAACATAATATGAAAAAAATTTAATGAGTTAGAAATGATTTTGAGAAATTTGGAAGCCGCTCTCGATTAATCGTCACATTAGTCTCTGAGCAGAGAAAGATACATAATTCATATGAAATTGTAAAACTTACAAAATATTAATTTTTTAAACAATAATTTCAATTCAATAAATTTATAATATTATTATAATCTGATTTTTATGATTTACCCAACATTTCAATGATTTTGATAACACTAATTGGGTTTCATGGAATAATTAATGTTATTGTTTAGGAATAATATTTTTAAAAATAGTATGGTTAAACCCACAACATTAATTCCTTTGGATGTATGAATATAAAAATAAATCATCAATACTCAATATTTCTAAGAATATGATGTTTTAGATGAACCATCCACCAACTAAATTTATGCTCAACAAATCAAGAGTAGATTTTTTGGAAAATTGTGGTGTCATGGAAAGTATGGACTCTAATACATTGATTTTTGGCATAAATTTATACTTTTATATAATTTTGAATTCCAACATTTATAGGAACTATTATAGAAAAAATAAAAATCTATCCATGTAAAACTATTTTACATACATTATGGAAAATAAATTGACACCCAATAAATTTTATCATCCTGTTAAATTATATGAAAATTGTGAAATAAGTTGTCATAATTATAATATGTACAGGTTAAAAAATGTGAATAATAATTTAGGAACATCTAAAGTATTAATTACAAAATAGTTTATGAAAATTTAATTGAATTTATTAGCCATATGTTCCACATTTTTTAAAGATAAATATTATACAAAGATGATTTCACATAAGAAAAAAACAATTAATGACTTCATGTGCATGAAAATATTATTATATGATGGAATGAAATTCCATATCATTTAAAAATTAAATAAAAAGATTAAAATTATTTTTAAAAGAAGATATATAAATTAAAATGTTAAACATTTTGTCAGAAAAATAAAACTATTTGAAAAGTGGAAGACATCTACAAATAAGTAGTTTAATATTACATGACGTTACCCCTGATGAGTAACTAATCAAAAACTAAGAATACCGGTGGAAGCTATATCATTACTCGACTTAGTCCAAGAATATGATTCACATGGTTACATGATAATAGAATTTAGTGAGAAAGAAGATACATTCGTCTGAATTAAAATAAAAGAATTGATGATGAAATAATTATATTTGAAAAAAATTATAATATATTCTAATGGTTATCATGAATATATGTCCATAACTTTTGGAATATGGAATGAATTAAGAATAATAAAAGCATTATAATCCACAAAACATGTTATATGGGTTATAGAATAAAATACCACACAAATAAAATAATTATGGAAAAGAATTCCATGTATCCAAATGATGTTGTTTGAGGATGAAAAGGGTTTTTACATGAAGAAAAATAGGGATAAAATAAATGGAGTGTTATCTTTTACATGAACTTATTAGGAATATTTAATTTATGTAAGAAATATTAAGATCCGCATTATTATTACATGATCTGAATATTTTTATGGAAATGGAATTCATATGAGATGAATTTTAGGGGATTCATGAAATGATGTTTGATAGAGTTTATATATTACGTGATAGTGATATTGATGATTGAGGTTATTGATAAATTATATATTGAAATAAAATATTAAAATTTCCTAAAACCAAAAAACACTATCAATATATGATAAAAAGTTAGTAAATTGAATTACCTAGAAGAACACACTCTACAAGATATTGCTGAGTGTTATTGGAATTCAAAATATCTGTAGAAATAATGTTCAAATCAAATTTTATTTGTGATGATATTATTTGACATACTCATTGAAAAAAATAACATATGAATTTATTTCGGAAATATCAAAATAATTAAATGAAAATTAAAAAAACACAATATCGCATTAGGAGAGTGTCCAGTATATTTAAATTCGTTATTTTTATCTATTTATTGAGATAGGTATATGAAATAAGTTGTTTTTAAATCAAATAAAATTTCCCATTCAAAAAATATCATCATGTTGTATTACATGGTGGAAATTTTATAAATTTATCTTTCATCCAACATCATCATTATTATTTTATACACTATGAACTATTCAAATTGAATTATGGTTGATTGAAATGTGTCTAATTTCATTAAAAAATATAATGAAACATACCTCTAAATAATTTCAAGGGTAAAATGAAATATAAAAGATTATATAGGGTGAATAAATAAATATTGGCATCGTAGAGATAATAGTTGAATTTATTATCCATAATATAGAGAATAATTAATTTAATTGAAAAATTACTGGTAGTGATTCAAAATGAGGATATTGGGGATCTCATTATATATTTATTATGATGTATAGTTGTTTTCGTAAATTATTGTATTCTATTGATGTTAATGTTATTAACTAGATTTGAAGTTGATGGAATCCATGGGCATTCCTAATATAGGTTCATTATAAATTCAATGTATATCAACTATTTATTCATTATCATTGTATGTGAAACCATCTATTCTATTAAAACAATATATTATTATTATAGTTCTGGAAGATGACAATAAAGGAAGTACAAATATGTTCATCGAAAAAAATTGATGTCCCATGTCACTAAAAGTAATGATGAGAAGTCGATTTATATATTTATATTGGTTGGAAAAATTTATTTTCAGTTAATAAATGAATCATATTAAATTATAAGATTTATTCGGATTATATTGTGTTGAAAAATTTAATGTGAAAATATATTGACCCAACTGATTACAAAATCCATTTAATTTTGTAAACAATGTATTATGATGAATGTTATGATTGTCCAAAAATGAATATAAAAAAGTAATTGATGATTTCACACTCACTTCTAAAAAAATGAAAATTATAAACCATATTCTGACTTCTATTGGGTGTCATAGTTATAAATTTCTTAAAGGGAAATAGAGACTTCAAAAATCAGTTGCTATAGTGGTCAACAAATCGACCACATTTGTGGTCATTGGGAAAGGATTTTGTGGCCTCCATAAGAGTTAACTAATTCTACCCAAAAAAACTATATAGAGATCCCTTTTTGGTCTCTACACTATAATTTTTAAGCCATATTACAAATTCGATGTTCCATAAAGAAACTAAAAAAATAGAAAAATACATACCAATCCAAATGAAATATTTAGAACCTTCAAATATTATATCGAATTAAACCTACATATTCAACAAATAAATTTGAAATAATGAAAATATATAAATTCTTATCTTTAAAATTAAATTATAATTTATACAGTAAATTTATATAGAATAATAAAAACATTTTATAAAATGATATGAACAAAAAAACTCAAAAATAAATAAATCAAGCAAAGGTAGTCTGAAATATCTGATAACATTACTAAATTATTATTTGATAAATTAATACTGTAGTGGAATTTTTTATACTCCATATAAATAAATTAGTGAGTTGGGTGAATGTGAGGATTATTACAACATATCAGGAAATTATTCATTGAATTTCCTCCTAGATTTTCAGACAATTCGGAATTTTACAGCTCGTTTTTTGAACCTAATATGTGAGATATGCAATTATATTAAAACAAGAAAATATCACCTATCATTTTCCATCATATTAGGATAATGGAATATCTGATGAATTTTGCAATGAGTAAAAAAATCAAAAAAAATCTCTGTGATCATTCTCTCATGATTTCCAGCAAATCCAAGTGTGATTTCTTTGTATTTGTCAATCTTATATGATTTTCGCATTAATGATAATATGATGGATGGAATCCATATTTATTAAATCTAAGAAATTAATGTATAAAATTAATGTGTATATGGTTCTAATATATTTTAATTTACATAAAGTTAATTTTCCTAGGACTTCAGTTCAATTAAATACCATTTGGATAAATTTGATACTTATAAAAATGATTTATTCGATTATTTAAAATAATTTGATAATATACAATCACATTGTGAGACATAACACCAAATATTTGTATCATATTTATAATAAATTGATTTAAACTGATGAAAAACGATTCATGGAATTTTATATTACATTTTAATTCCAATCAAAACATGTTTTTTCAGTGTTGACACTTAGTGTTGACATATAACATTTTAATAAAACGTAACAATTTTAACTAGACCATACCAGGAAACACATACATTTGATTAATACAACATTGATTCATAATGATAAAAAACTAATCTATAATCACCCACCCTTGATTGAATTTTTTTTCATGTGCTTTTTCTGGGTATTGGACCCCATTATTTGATTTTTTCACAAATCCATAATTGAGTGATAAAAAAATTTCAATAATACGATGAAATTCATGAATTTAATCAATGTTCCAATTAATCCTTTATATTTTAAAATGAATAAGGATTATTTTAAAATGATTTAATGTCAATATTGTTTCATCATTTTTTAACCAGAAAAATTTGATTTTCTAATTATTACAAAATTGTAATATATTCAAAATAGAACATAAGTTATACCGAAAAATATAGTAATAAAATTGACGTGTGGTTGATTCAATCAAATATAAAATTATTGTAGAAATGTTCTCAAGGATTTTCTCATCAATTAGTAGTTTCTTGACTGGTTTCAACCCTCATTGGGGTAAAATTTCATTTTAGTAAAACCAGAAAATATTACACATCATTTTCTGTAATAAAAGGAAACATGATCATTCAATGGTTGAAATATTAAATAATATATATAAAAAAATCAGTGATCTATCTCGGATTTTTTAGCATCATATGAACCATTTTTCATGATTTTGTTCACATTTTCATCGTTATTCACTTAACAACATATTTATGAGATGAATGAAAATTTTCATCATAATGAGTATTTCTGAGATCTGATAAATGTGCTGATGATTTCTAAATTTTCTAACAACTTATGGAAAATTTCATAATATTTTATATCTATATAATCATGTTTGGTTGTTTTTACCCAAAACACATGATTTATCTATTATTACACATTTATAATAATTTTAAATAATACCATACTCAAAATCGATCAATTCATGCCTTATATTAATGTACAATAAGATGGAATAGATAAAAAAAGATTGGAGGAATGTTCTCCTATATTTTCATTCTAATTAGATGTTTTTTAAAACCAAATTAACCCATGGAATGAGGTATGTCATTTTTATAACACTAAAAAACATTACATATTATTTTACATCACACTGAGTGACATAAGAACCTCTTAATTGTAGAATTGATTAATATAGATAAAAATGGATTGTTTATTATTATCCCATGTTAAAAATCAAATACTTGTGTGTTTTATTTGTATATTGACCCTTATTATGTGAAATGGAATTAAACACAAAATCCACCATACAATCCATATACATTCAATATCATGTTGTGTATATCTACCACTAGTGTTATTCCTTTCACTGGTATATTATCTAACCCCCAAAGTGATTAATCCATGTTTTTCAGTTCAGAATGATTTATTATCAATAAATTTAAATTAAATTAATTATGAAAATACTATTGTGTTCCTAACTTCCAAAATATTTAAAAGGGAATTTTCATATCACCATATCACCTATATGAATGAAAAAATGATTCATAAGTCAACTATTAGTGGAAAACGAAATTTAAATTATATTATTGAAAACCAATTATTATTAAAATATCATTCCTTTTTCTCATACTCCATTTCATTAAAAACCACACATATAATCATTAATATGAAAATAATTAAAAAAATCTAAAAAAATACCTTTTACTATTGGATTTATTATATCATTAATTAACATAAACATGTATGTAATATATATCTAATTAGAGAAAATATATAATTTTCTATCTCTACAAACATTTTCCATGCATCCTCTATTCTTTTAGAATGAAAATATCAATTCAATAAGATAGTAATGTTAATAATACATTGATATATGCTATTCAATATAATCTATTATTGAACATGGATATAAACATTGAAATCATAAATATTGCAGTACACATCAATCATTGTGAAAGGATGCACAATTGGAAAAAAATATTACAAAATATGTTTATTTAATTTTATATCCAAGTATAGTCACAGTAACAAAATAGGATTAGTATTCATTGGAAATCCTTCATCCATTCATTATAAATAATGTTAAGGACTTGTGATCAAATATTTAACTATCTAACTCATTATTCGGTTTTTTATTTTATTCAATTTTATATAAAATTAAGTTAATTGAGAGTACCTCTGGATACAATCCTAAAATATTAGAATTACACATTCACCACAAAATTCAACTGTTAATATATATATAATTTAATAATTCATTTGATTCATTTGTAGTCATAATAAATTTTCATATATAATGATGAATATATATTAAAGGTTCATTGTATAAATGAAAAATTCTAAAAATTGAAATAGTTGTATCATTAAAAGAATGATCTGAAGAAAAAAATAGTTTCATTACATATGACAAATGTAACAAAAAAATATAGAATGAATTGATATAAAAAACATCATGGATGTAATATTTATAAGTAAACATTGATTGATATTTTGATGACCAAGATAAATTGAATTTTTTTTAAAATAAAACAATAATTTACCTATAATTACCTGACCCTAGTTACCTAGAGACGATGCATTATTACAAAACATTCGCATGATACAGGGAATCGTGTCCCTAAAGACCAATTAGTTCAGTAGACATAGAAGTACTAGATACATTCATAAGTTATACATTAAATTATAAAACGAAAAAAACAACATGTTATCCATTGAACACATTCATAACCCTTATAATATCCCCACAAGTCGGTCATAATATCCTTTTTGCATCCTGGGAAAAATAAAACATAGAATGGGGTGAAATCAGGAGCTCAGTAAGGATAAAAATACAGAAGAAACATTCATAAATAAGCATAAACATTTATGGAAATGTATACAACTAAAAAAATACTTTTCATCTTAATCTTAAGTATAATATGGAAATAATAAATCAAATAATTCCATTTACTTATTCACATGGATATTATAGTAGTCTAATAATCACAAGTAATATCAATACTTAATTTCATAATGATGGAATTCCTAATGTCAGACATTATAAGCACATTGTCAAGGCATCATGCAAAGAATACAAAAATGATTTTTTTAAGGCCTTATGAAAAGAAACCAATTTGTCTCATAAGGCCTACCAATGCATTGAGGAGCTATATCGAGGTCCACCAGTCACATACTAATTCCAATGCATTCATCTTATGAAAAGGTTGAAAATAACATAAATATTTGTATAAAAACTATCATATGAAATGTTAATACATTATCCATAAACCATGAAAGGTATAAAAATAAAACATCCATAGTCAAACATATCACAAAACCTTCAATACTATATGTAATATTTTTATCAGAATAAATAAACATCAAACGAGTATAAAATCAATTAAACTTTGTTGACATATATGAAATCAAAACTATTTGAGACGAATATCTCTTTCTATTTTAAAATCACCTAAAAGACATGTAACTATAAAAGAAAACATTTATTTTGAAAATATACATATAATTTTTTAGGAAATGCTTTAAAATTTTTATAATGGTTTAGAATAACCACACCCACTATATATGTTAAATAAACATTCTTACCATATTTTGTCAAAAAGGTAATAAATTACTTTGTTTGGAAAAGGTCAGAATTATTCCATTCAAACCATTTTATAAAAATTCAAAAAAGGGATTAAATGAATTTAAAACATAGTCTAGTAAATAGTAAAAATGTTTTGAAATAAATTTTTAAGAAATACGTAGGTGGATGATAAAGAGGTCACAGTACATACGTATGTAAAAACAACCTCAGATAATAAAACGATTGTGAAATTAACCCTTACCTTGTACTTTTTGATGGTTGAGGGTATGTTAACCTCACGTATAATTGTAAAATAATTGTTTTTAAATTATATAATAACCACATACATAAATATGATATAATATATGATCTTTTAATACAACTTTGTTATTAATATTTTAGTAGTATCATTGTTTTAGGTGTTAATAATTTCGTTTTCATTTATATGTTTCCTTATGCAAGTCATTTTTGTTATGTATAGGATGTATTTGATTTATTTCCAGAAATATATAATTTTCTTAAATATTTTTTCTAATCATCAAATGAAAATTATTCTTGAATGGTTACGATGGGGATGAAATCTCATCATGTTTGTGGAGACTGTAATCTATACCTACGCACGAATGCTATTACATTTCATTTCTTTTAAAAGGACAGAAAACCAAATGATACATAGAGATATTATTATTAGAGTATAATATAATCATTTTCATATGTCATATATTTTCATTAACAACATCCTTTATACGTTCCATGTATGGTATGAACGAGTCATATCACATTGAGGGGGCGGTAGTCCGTACTTCTTCAAATTAAATTATCGTATATATAGAAAATTAAAATAATAATGGTATTATATAAAAGAGAATTAAATAATCTTATAGAAAAAATAAATATCATAAATATCAAATATAATTATAGTGTCATCATAATGGAAACAATAAGAAGTGGTAGTAGAAGATTGAACAATCATTATTTCGTGAAGCATTAGTTCACCATTCACAGAAACATTTGGTTCTATACCCATTAGATGGAGGTGTTTGTATGTTTAGTTCAAATACTAGAGAAGCTCAATCAGAGTAAAAAACCTCTGACCATTTATTAAGAAAGGAAAATTAGAGTGAACAGTCACAAAAAAAAAGGAAAACCAGTTACATATCATATGATGCATACCCCTCGCCACACCCATGATATAAGACTTCCTCCAAAGTAGCCAATTCCCATTTGGAGAATTCATTGTGATTCAAGATCATAAAATACTTCCATCTGAGATTCAATTTCTTTAAGGATATGAACTCCTTAAGGGATTTCTGGACAGAATACCAGGTTTCCACCGGCTTTGGTATGTCAGAATAAAACATCAACTTTCTTCGTTTTACTAGAGGAGGTTCCTCATTTCCAGATTTCTTCTTCCCATTATTTACAAAATCAGTAAAGGAAGGCTTAAACAAATCAAAATTATATCCCTTGACATTCTCCAGGTTTTCCCCCCATTTTTCAGTGATGACCAACATTTGGAAAGCCTCAATCATGGTCGAGTTTTGCTCATATTTCCCATTAGGATCAATCAAAGACAAACAATGTGTGTGGTATACAATAAACTGACCAACATCCACCTCCTTATTCACAATATCCTCTTTACCTATCAGTATGTTGTGGCCTTTCATCATTTGAGGACACCCATTCTTCTCATTATGACCCAATTCTTGAAATCGGTTGGAGTTATCAATTGTGATCTACAACCCACAATCAGTAACTGGATGCATGTGAGAATCCTCAACGACTGGATGAACATGGAGTGCATTAGGGGCATACACATCAACTGAGCTCAATGCCAGCTCTCCCTCCTTCTGCCCAGCGTCACCAGCTTTGATCAGCACACTAACATCCCTTCCTGCGTCATACTGAGCAACTCGTTGTTCCACATGCTGCAATAAGTCCCCACAAAATAATGCGCTCTCAATATGCCTCCAATTCCATTTCCAGGACCTACTTAATCCATACCCAAATTATTCACAACAGTATTCAGTAGAATGTATTTCTTCAGCTTATCAAACACCGCAGCAACAAACGAATTAGGGGATGCCCGAGCCAACTTTCCAAGAGATGAATCACCCAATCTATCAGTAGTACCATGCTTAGCAGAATCAGAACACGTGTTTCATGACCATATACCCTACCAGGCCTCTTCATCAATGTAGCTGACCTTCTGCTTCTGGATCCACAAAGATAGTGACCAGCCGTATGACCCAAACCATAACATGTCGAGGAGTAATCAACCTAATTTTCAAACACAACAACTTTCTTCCATCAGAAATCCTCGCCAATAGTAATCCAAATCCAATCAACCGGTGGCTTTTAGGTATCCACCTCATCACAAAAGACGAGTATTAAATGGATGACTCATTGAGGATGTGCAAGAATCTGAGCAAAGGAAATAGTCGACTAGGTTCCCTAAAATAAAAATTATCAAAGAATTTTGATAAGGAAAGGGAATATGAGGCAGGATTACCCAGGTCTCTACTGAAGGAGGATCTCGATTCATATAGAGATCAAATAACCATTGGAGAAGGAAAGAATTGCATTTGTTGCCTCTGTGGGGAGATTCAGACCATGCACAAATTAATTCTTTATCCAAACCCAAAATAATCGTTAGATGATGATTAAAAATAAATGTAGTTTATGGGGTCAGAGAAGAAAATAAAATAAATGAACTTATGAAGAGATGTTACCTTTAAATAAGGAAACTCCCTTTGGTTTGAACCAAAAGGATTTATTTACATGCCTTCTCCATAAGGTGAAGCATTTGAGAGAAAAATAGGGATATATGGAGCTTAATTGGAAAACTTTTGATGATCCAAGGCGTCTGAGTGGTGTGGGAAATGGGTTATAGGTGAGAGCTTTTTATAAGGGGGACGAGGGTCTCCTTATGAATGATTGAAAATATTAATTTTTTTATATAATTATTTTCGGATTCTAATGTTCCAAAACACTTTAAGGTAGAAGATAAGATAACTTGTGTTCGAAATAGAATCATCCAATAAGAATTGGACAGGTTTAGTATATTGTTTTTATATTAATAATCTCATTTATTTAAACATTCATTAATGAGGTAAAGAGTGTATCATTATTTTGTCAAAAATATTTTTACTTATTTGATGTAAATAAATTATAATAAATTACATAAAGTAAGAAATAATATTTTCATTCAAGTGAATATTTATAGTAGAAATGAAAACATATAAACCCCCATAAAAAAATGTTTAACCAAAAGATATATGTTTATTTCATTTTTTGTCATTACTTTAAATTAATTAATTTAATGATTTATTTTCACACTCATGTTTCGCCATGGGGTCCCCAAATAGACCCGAGGATGCCCATGGTCGGACATGTATCATCCAATTGGAATAAGACACATGTTTTGGTAATTTAATATTATTATAATAATATTTTTTACCCTTATTTTCCAGATTTACCCCTTAACCATGGTAAATAAAATATTTACTAAAGTAAATATTCATAATGTATAAAAATAAAGGTTACCTATTTACACATTTTATACCTCCTGATTCCATATATGGAATCTATTTTACCATATTCAAAACACATAAGTTGTATAAATTAATTTAAAATTAATTCTCGTTGTCAAAACAAAAGTATGTTTTTAAGAAATAATAACCATCCAATGATTGACACTTGTTTATGTACAATTAAATTTTTAAATTACATCCAATGACAAAAATTATATTAAATGATAAAAATATATTCTAATGATACTTAAAAACCACTAAAAATTATAATTTATCACAATAAATAATTTTGATTATAACAATTTTTTTAAATAAAATTTATTTTTATCACTATTCAAAAAAATGAATGTTTTCAGAAAAGTAAAAAAATTCACCCTAAGTAAATTTTGATGTACTAAATACAAAAATGAAGTCCATTTTGAAAATTAAAATTTATAAAAATTTAAAAAGAGGATATTACTATTCAAAATGGCAATTTTGATCAGTCGTGGTGTGTTATAATCTTGATGTTGCGTACTGCGAAAGCTGTTGAATTCGTCAATGGAAAATATTCCGCAGAAGCTTGGGGTGTTACATTCTTCTCACATTCAAATAATTTCATCCTTGAAATCTCTATAATACTACTACATAAAAATATTCTGGTGCTTATTCATCATAATTTCATTGGGTTCCCACATTTCATCTTCCATATTATGATGTCTCCATAGAACATTCACCAAAAAATCCATCTAGTTACTCATCACATGCTATATAGTATCAAGAATACAGATAAGCTCTTCAAAATAATATAGATCGGGTTCCAGTTATATTTTTTCAAAGGTGAGTACATGCGTTGGGTTAGGCATGTATTTTCTCAATAGTGATACATGGAACACATTATGAACATTGGAGAGATATGGCGGTATTACCAAATGATAATCTATAACACTAATTCATTCTGGAATTTTGAAAGTTCTGATGTACCTAGAACATAATTTACCCTTATTATTGAATCGTATAACTCCCTTCTATAAATAAAACTTCATTAAAACATGATATCATACTTGAAATTTCAATTCATTCCTTATGTTAGCAGCAAAGCTCTTTTGCATACTTTGATCTACTTTAATATGGGCTTCGATAAACATCAACCATTCAATTGTTTCCACAACTAGTTCTGGGCATAAGGGGTTTCATTCACCAACATCATCCCAAAAAATTGGTGTCTGACATCTCTTTTCATTGAAAACTTCATATGGTTCCATTTGAATACTTGAATGGAAGAAAATGTTATAGGAAAATTCTACCAGAGGTAAATATTGATCCCATATGACTTGAATGTCATGTGATAAAGATCTCAACATGTCTTATATGTTTTAATAGTCTGTTCTAATTGTCCATCATTTTGAGGGTGGTAGGAAGTGCTGAACCAATGTTCAATATCCAAGGCCTTCTAAATACATTTCTATAATCTTGATTTAAAATGGGGATCATGATAAAAAATTGATATAGGAACTCCATGATGTCTTTAAAATCATTAATATATATTTTTCCCATAAATTCAAGTGGTAAATCTCCTCTTATAGCATGAAAATTATCTTACTTTGTAATACGACCAACAATGACCCATATTGCATCTTTTTTCTCAGAGTATTTAGTATCCCCATGACATAGTACATCGTAATATCATCTCATATACACTCAGGTATGGGAAGAGGTTGCATGTAACCTCTAGGATGTTGCCTTCCAGCTTTCACTAATTGAAAAACCATACATCTAGACACACAATCAACAATCTCCTTCTTCATGTTGTCCAACCAAAAATGTTCTTTCAAATCATTATACATCTTAGTGATACTAGGATGTGTAGATAAATTAGAGGTATGAGCATCATCCAATAATTCCCTTTTTAGATTATGTATGTCAGGAACACAAAGCCTCTTCCCAAATTTCAAAATCTCATCATTATATACGAAGTAGATTAATCTCCCACTGTTCTCATCATTAACATTCTTTTAAAGATCCTCATCATCAATCTGAGAACTTTTTTCCTTTTATAATAAATATGGTTTAGCTACCTTTTGAAAAGGTATTGATGTTTCATCTTCTATGATTATTCCAATATCTATCTTTACTAGATCAATGAACATAGGATCCATTTCAAAAGTCATTTTTTCAAAACACCATGAGCAATTATGCTCAAAGTATCTACCAACTTATTTTACTCTATGGGTGGTTGTGTATAGTGAAATAATTATCCTTGAGTAGTTAGAGCCATTTCCAATTGCCTCATTTTGTGTTCATTTTGTGAGAAAATATACTTCAAACTTTGGTGATAAAAGAATCACACATTTTTTACCATAGAGACAGTGTCTCCATATCTTTATATCAAAGATCACGACTGCTAACTCAAGATCATGAGTGTGATAGTTTTTTTCATGAACATTTAGCTTTCATGACTCATAGGTAATAACCATATCATTCTGCGTAAGGAGACAACCAAGTCCTTTCATTTAAGCATCACTATAAATAACAAACCCATAATGTATCGATGGAAGAGTCAATGTAAGATAATTGAATAATCTTCTACTCAGTTCTTCAAAAAATTATTACCACTCATTTGTACAAAAAAATATAACCACTTTACATGTGAGAACGGTTAATGGGTTAACCAATCTTTCAAAATTTTAGATGAAATTTCGATAATAACCTACTAATAAAATAAAATTGTGTACCTTAGTTATACATGCCAGTACTGGACATTCTAAAATTTCCTTGATCTTTGAAGGATCAAAATAGATTCCATCCTTAGAGACAATATGGCCATGAAATTAAATTTCTTGAAGCCAGAATTCACATTTGTTAAACTTCCAATATAATTCATTTCTTCTGAGGGTTCATAGAATAGTGCTCAAGTGATTTTCATTATCTTTATATCATTTTGAGTAAACCAGGATATAATCAATAAATACCACTAAAAATTAATCAATATATTCCATGAAAAATCAATTCATTAGATTAATGATGAATGAGTGTACATTAGTCAATACAAAAGGCATTGTTTTATACTCATAATTCCTATACCTAGTTTTAAATGTTGTTTTTGGAATTTCTTCCTTATTCACACACAACTGATGATATACAGATCTAACGTCAATCTTTGACCAATATTGAACTTCCTGAAGTTGGTCAATAAAATCATCAATGCGAGGAAGGGGATACTTGTTTTTTTATAGTATTGATCTCCATATAGTCAATTCACAACCTCATAGATCAATATTTCTTCTTAACAAAAATAATAGGGGCTCCCAAGAGAGAAACACTAGGGTGAATAAATCCCTATTTAATCAATTCCCCTAGGTGTTTCTTTAGTTCCATGAATTCCACAATGACCATTCTAAAAGGGGTCTTCGATATGGTCCTTAAAATTTGAATTAAATCCATGGAAAACTCAATATCTCATTATGGAGTATATCCAGGTAAATCCTCTTGAAAAACATCAAAATAATCTTTCAAAATAAGAACATATTCTATTTGAACATGCTTTTCCTCAACCATAGTTATTTCGTTCTCTTTCAACCCAATAATTGAATTTAGTATTACTATAGGGGTGGATATAGATAAGAATTAGATGGTTATGTTTCTTCTCTAAAGATAAGTTATTATTTATCTTTATAAAAAATTGTAAACACCTTCTTCTTACAATAAATTTTTGCATCATGGTCTGAAAACCATTCCATACCGAGGATTATATCAAGATCAATCATGGGTTTGACGAAGAGATCATTGGGTAAAGAACATTTATATTCCCTAATGAGGATTGATTTACAAAACATTGTTGAAATGATACTACCCTTAGGATTTTTCACTTATAACTCCTTTGTTTAATCAAAATGGAAATTTCTAATTTTCATATCAAAATGGGAAGATATAATACAATGAAATGATTCGGAATCTAATAATGAATTGTAAAATCATAGAGAAACTATTAAATAACCTCCCACTGCGTCTTTTAGAGCTTCAACCTTAGCAGTAAAGATCGCATAAACATTACCTTGCTCCCTGTTCATTTTCTGAGATAATAATCCATGGAACATAGGACATTCCATTGCATAATTCCCAATTACTCTATATTTGTAGCATTCAACATTAACAGCCTCTTTCTTTCTTTTACAATCATGAGTTTGGTGGCCTTTTTTACCACACTTGAAACAAACATACATTCCCTTTAGGCAAGTACCATGGTGTTTCCTCCCACATTTACCATAGGATGGATATTCAACATTTTCTTTCTTCCCCTTAATTACATTTCCAGAGTGATCATCAAAACTCGTCTTCTTTTTCTCTGCAATAAAGTCATAAGACATTGAGAATTCATTTTATGTCTTGATAGAACATGAGAAAATATCTTCATATGATAAGAATGAATTTGAGACTAATTCTCGATGAATAAATGGTTTTAAACCACCCATGAATCGATAAATATTACTCCATGTGTTAAATATATAATATGCATCATGACTTGGTATCCTTGTAATGTTATCCTCATACATTACAATATTCTTATCCTCTTTTTGCCTCAGATTCATAAATTTTCTTTCTATATCTGATTGCTGGTCAGGAGGAAAGTATTTTTCTAAGAAAATATCTTTAAACCACCTCCATTCAATATTTGATACTTATTTATCCTCCTTTTTTTATTTAATTATTGACTACCATTGACATTCATCTCCCATGTGGCAATAAACTGTGATGATAATTTTTTCCCTTTCACTAGTCCCCAAAGCTGGAAATATTATCTATAAGGAACATATCCATTACACAGTTACAAATGGATTAGTAGTCCCATTGAATTTTTGTGGTTTTGGCCTCATTAATTGGTCTAATGTTGATCCACCACATTGTGTATCAGGGTTCCCCAAATGGGTAAAGATAATATTCAAAACCTGAGTGTTTTGTCCTAGTATAGTTATAAGTTGATCAGCACCCATTTCATCACCAAATCCACTCTAATAATCATGATTAGGAGGAAATTATCTACATGGATTACATGCGTTGATACAGTTTCCATTATTTCTAAGAGGTTCCATTTCTAAACAATTGCACACACTACATTAGTTTATGAATGAAAATACATTATTCCATACTTCTAAAACACATTACATAAATTGAAAATTTTATGGATATAATCCGTAATCATAAATAGGAATTCATTGAGGAGGTATATACTCATAAATCCATAATAATTATTTGTAAAGAAAATTTGAAATATCCTAAGCTTATTCCCCTAGAGTGTTATAACCAATAGAGTATCAAGGCTCGTTGTCATGTACCAGGATACCCGCAGTCAAGTCTGAAACTCCTCGTCGGAGTTTTCACTCCTAGGTAAATTAGTTATAGAGCTTCACATACCTATTCGTATTGAGAAAAGGATTTATATCTTGGAAAATTAAAAAAAATCAACATTACCAAAATTCATGGAAGTTCATCTATAAAAATCATAAAAGTCATTCTTAGGGTAATGTGATCTAATCAGAGTTTATCTAAATCTAGCTTCCAAGGTTCTGAAAACCCATATAAATATCTCCCCACCCACCTGCACAACCCCCCCCTGCTGTAGCCCACCACTAGCATCCCCCTCCTTTTTGATCACTCTCACCCTACAAACCCCCCCCCCCCCATCTGGATAGTCCCCTCCCCCTGAAAAGCCCCCCCTGGACACCCCCTACAAATCCCCCCTCTTGGAATGACCTTAGCCCCCCTCCCCCCCAAGATAGACCCTGGAAACCCCCCAGACAGATCCTAGAAACCTCCCCCCCATACCCTAGACCCCCTAGATAGACCCCAGACACCCCCGGACAGAACCTAGACCCCCCCCCCCAATACCCTAGACACCCCCTAGATTGACCCAGGACATACCCCCCCCCCAGACCTAGGATACCCCCCCATAGACAGACCCTGGACACCCCCAGACCCTAGACAGATCCCCCTGGACATCCCATACCTCCACTCCCCTGGACAGCCACCCCCACCCTCCTAGACAGACCCTGGAACCCCCAACCCAGAACCTAGACACCCCCCAGACCCCCACTCCCCTAGACAAACCCCCCTCTCACCCTCATGGACAGACCCTGGAACCCCCCCCCCCCCAGAACCTAGACACCCCCCATACCCTGGACATATTTCCCTTAACACCCACCTAGAACCTAGACACCCCACCCCTTACACCCCTTCCAGTTAACCCCTCCCCCTAATAGTCCAACCTTCCAGTACCCTCCCCCTTGCTAGTTTCCCCCCTCCTTTCGCCAGTTCCCCCTCCCCCTCCCCCCAAACTAGTACACTCCCCATACCCCCTGGACAGACCCCCCCCTGAATAGACCCTGGACACCACCCAAAACCTGGACACCCCCCAGACACTAGACAGATCCCCCTGGACACCCCCTCCACCCCAAAACCCAGACACTTCACCCCTTGCACCCCCTTCCAGTTAACCCTTCCCCCTGCCAGTCCCCCATACCAGTCCCCTCCCTGCCAATCACCTCCACCCTACTAGCCCCCTGATATTTTCCCCCCTCCCCTGCTAGTTCCCACCTCCCACTGCTAGACCTACCCCCCTGCCCATTTCCCCTCCCCTGCCCCTTCCAGCCACCACTTGAACCCCCTTCCAGTCCCCTCCAAATTAAATTATACACGAATGCTACTTGCATAATAAGAATTAAACAAATCCAAATAAAAATCACATAACTGAACATACATTAGTCTCCCTATACAAAAAACTATCATATATTTATAGAACAAGTTAAAAATTACCTATAATAAAATGTAGAACATAGTAGTGCTCATCCCATGTACCCACATTTATTCCCCTCCCTACCCCCTGCTGGACCCCTAGACACCAGCCCCCCCCCCACCCTTCTGGACCCCCTAGAGAGCAACCCCATGCACCCTGCCGGTCCCCTCCAAATTAAATTATACACGAAATCTACTTATATAATAAGAATTAAACAAATCCAAATATAAAAAAACACATAATAGTACTTATATGAGTATCCCTATATGATAAACTATAAATGAAGTCTGGAACCATCTCAAAAGTACCTACAAAACATGTTAGAACATAGTAGTTCTCATTCCATGTACCCACACTTCTCCCCCCCACCTGCCCCCTGCTGGACCCCCCTGTACAGCAGCCCCCCGACCCCCTGCTAGTCCCCTCCAAATTAAATTATACATGAATGCTACATACATAATATGAATTAAACAAATCCAAATATAAAAAAACACATAACTTCACTTTCATGAGTCTCCCTATAAGACATACAATCAAGGAAGTATATAACAAGCACACAAGTACCTACAAAACACGGTAGAACATAGTAGTGATCATCTGAGGTACCCACACTTCTTAACCCTCCCTATACCCTATTAGACACCCCAGGACAGTAGCCCCAACTCCACTGGACAAAAATCCCCCTGGACAGCAGCTCCAACCCCCCTGGACAGCACCCCCCTCCTGATGGACCCCCTGGATAGCCCCCGCTACTAGACCCCCTGGACAGCGACCCCCATTCTAGACCCCATAGACAGCTGCCCCCACTACTAGATCCCATGGACAGAGGCCCCCCCTGTTGGACCCCCTAGATAGCCCCCTACTGGATTGTAGCCCCCCTATACATCCCTTTCACATATCCTAAGGGATTCTTAGTTATACTGATTGACCAAGCAGGTGAGCATCAAGATTTTCCCTTAGATGTACCATCCAAATCATAACCTGTAGAGGGTAATTTGCAAGTGTTAGGAGAGTAGTTTCCCTAGTTCCATCAGATTTTATAGCCATAGTATATTAATAATATTTCAGAGAAATACATATTTTATATTTTAGAGGAATTTTGAGTTTTCATGATCCTCCTATTGATGCAACTACATCTAGTGCTCCACCTCCCTCGATTTTAGTTGATGCCGATTCGATCTGTTATATAGTCAAATAGTATCTACATGTTGTAATAGGTGGTGTGCATTCAAATAATCTTGATTAATTGAGGTAGATTCTATAGAATAGGTTTTCAAGGAATAGGTTGACCAACTGAAAGTGATGGAAACTCTACTCAATCTACTCATGGAAGAGAATATGTCTTTATTAGTATGTAGAGATGAGGAAATATTATTATATAATTTTTAAATCTTATGAAGCCTTTCCTATATATATCCAATACTCTAGTGGTAGTCGTCTGGATGTCAAAAGTGCAATAGTAAAGTGGACTCCAATGTTCACACTTCAATAGTGGTAAAAGTTGCCAGAGTTCCCAAAAAGTAGAACTTAATTGACATTGCAACATCTTGTGTTATTCTATCTTAATATCATCATCTAGTTTACTAAATATAACCATACTCCATGTTCTCAGGGCTTGTTTGTTCATTTTAATCTTCAATTCATTCTCATACATGTATTTCCAGAATAATTCTTATTCCATCTCATTGAAATAATTCACATGTATTCCGCCAAATTTATTCATGCATCATTGAACCTAAAAGGCATGGGAAGGGTTCTACTTCCTTCCATTTTAATATCCACAGAAAGAGGGGTATGATCAGAATAAAATCATGTAAGATCTTTTCATGTGACACTTGGAAAATTACCCATATTCCTTAAATTAGCAAATACCCAGTCAATTTTTCGATCTTTCTTCCCATTAATGGTATATCTCATCCAGTTAAAAAGGGTGAAATTTAATTTCATCTATATGAGATCTATCTATCATTTTTGGAACTCTTCAGATTATATTATAACATAGATATTTCAAATTTTTTAGAGGTGTCATGAATGGAGTTGAGGTCTCCAGCAATGATATAAATGAAAAAGACCCCATATGATATTCGAGCAAGCTACTCCCATAATTATCTTCTATAAAAAATTGAGACTAAAATTTTCTCATTACAGACTAAACTGTTGATTTAGAGTAGGCTTTTTATTGTATTTCTCCCACTCCCTTGAGCTATTGTAATATAGGAAGTGATTTTATAAAAAATTGAGACTAAAATATTGTCATTACTAACCTTTAGGTTAACGGTAATATGTTGGCATCTGATATGGAAGACAAATATCACATGAAATTTCTTCAGAAACAACAAATGTTTCTCAACCACAAATGAGTTGATATTATGTGATATAAAATAATATCCCAACCTATCCCAGTCAAGAAGGTTAAAATAAATAAAAAGTAAATTTGGATTAAGAATACCGATAATATAAAGGTCATTAATCATTATGAAGATATTAAGGGTTGAAGACATTTCATGATAAGTTGTGATGAGCTATGCTTTGTAAAGTGATTCTTGTTGTTTTCTGCAATTCTTCCCATGTCTATGGTTTTAATATTATCTTCAGCTTTGGTGGCCTCCTTGGTGAGCTCATATTTTTAAAAATCATCCAACACCTCCACCCAATTCTTTCCATCAAAAAGTGTTGCGGAATCATCAATAGTCGAACGACAGAAATGAGAAATGAAAGAAGAATTCAGAAATAAAATAAACACTGGACACACAAATTTACGTGGTTTTTGGAATAAACCTATGTCCACAAAGAGGCATTGAATTCACTAATTCAGGAGCACAAAATATAGTGTCTTTTTAGTAGTAACCCTAGCACGAAAATCAGGTATAAAATGGAGAAGATGATCACTATTCTGAAAAAGTAAGTCTGCATTGTTATAGTGAACGATGACCACAATTGTCAAAAGTTCTATAGTGGCTGTCAACATGAAGTCAAAAGTGCTACTTGACTATTGAATCTGAAGTCTGCATTTTTACAGTGACTGTCGGTGTTGGTCGGTCAGCTCTGCTACTGTGGTGGGCCATAAGAAATTGACCTAACCGGATCGTGCTACACCAATCCAAAAATCTCCCTTGTTTCATCCCTTGATGAGAAGGAGGTTAAGAGTTCCCTTTTTTCTCTAGATATTGAGAGTGCGGATGGTCCTAATGGGTTCAAAAATTAATTCATTATGTTCTTCTGGGACATAGTTCATGATGAGCTCCATAACACTATGAGGGGGTTCTTTAATAATGCCTCAATGCCCTATGGAATCAACTCCAAATTTATTGCCCGGATCCCAAAGAAGGAATTTATTGTAGATGTAAGGGATTTCAGACCTATTTATATTGAGAATACCTTTCCAAAAATCATTAAACTATTATTTCTATGAGTTTAAGTCTCATTGATCGTGGGTTTATCTCTTCAAATCATCCCCCTAGACAGCCCTTGGACAGCCCCCTGGACAGCTCCCCTAGACACCACACCTGCACCCTGCCCCTACCCTACAGACCCCCCCTGAACCCCCCCAGACATCCCATTGGACACCCCCTATACAACCCCTCATAGATACCCCACATGCTCCCTCCCCCTTCACTATAGACCCCTCGACACCACCCCCCCTACAGACTTCCCTTGGACACACCACCTGCACCCTACCCTGCAAACCCCGCCAGCCAGCCCCTCCTAGACAACCCACCTGCACCCTGCCCTGAACACCCCCCAGGACCCCCCTGGCCAACCCTTGGACACTCAACCTAGATAGCCCTTCCTAGAAAATTATATATCGATCAGTACCTTCACTTCATTATTAAAGAATTATAAATGAACATTGCCTTGAAACATTTCAAATAATAGTCTTTGTTTTGCTCAGCCTAAATAATAGAATGACACATCCTATAACTCGGACCCTCTAGTAAGATGGTTACAAAAAATAACCTTAAGAGACTCATAAATCTAAATCCAAATAAAAATATCATCAACCTTCGGTAACAAAACCAATTCATCCTAAGAATCTAGTTACCCAGGAAATATTGTGGGCTATAATCGTGATTCTGGTGTTCTGATGTGTGCCATCAAGATCAATTTGTTCAAGCCATTTGATTCGGTCTTGTGGGACTTCTTTTGGGATGCATTGGATATGATATTCTTTCTGTATATGTTATCATCTTGATTCTAGGGGCAGGTGTGGTGGTTGGTGCGGGCTGGAGTGGTTGGTGCGGGCGGGATGACTGGTGGTAAGGGGATGGAAGGGGGCTGGTTCAGGCTAGAATAGGTGGCAGGGGGATGGGGTGGGGTGGATTTTAGGGGGATGGGGGCTATTGGGAATGTGGAAGGGGCTGGTGCGGGCTAGGATGTAGGAGGCTAGGGGCTGGTGAGGGATGAAACTGGTGGTTGGGGCTATTTTGCAGGTGGAAGAGGGATGGCATGATTGTTTTGTAGGATGCTAGGGTTGGTGGATGGTGTAGTGGCTGGTGCGGTCAGGATTGAATGTGGCTGGGGGCTGGTGCGAGCTCAAATGTCGGTGGAAGGGGATAGAATAGTGGTGGAAGGGGGTTGGTGCAGGTGCTCGGGGGATGGTCTGGGCTAATTTGAAGGAGGCAGGGGGACTATTGAGGGCTAGAAAGATGGTGGTAGAGGGCTGAAATAAAGGTGGAAGGTGGCTGGTGTGGGCTGGATGTGGCTGGAGTAGGGGAAAATCATGGAATTACCACGGTGTGACCGCATAATGACTATGGAATGACCGCGGCGTGACCGCGACGTGTTAGACCATTCTAGCATCATCTGCGGGGCAACATCTTCAGGCCCGGAGTGAAGGGAGTAGGAGGAGGTAGGGAAACATTCTGGTCATCACCCCACTGGAAGAAATTATGATTAGTCAGTCTCACATTGACCACAATACTAATGGAATACTATCACTGGGAATCGCCGCAGGGTGTCCTCCAGGAACAGGTCCAAATCATGACATTATTGTGGTCTGAACGTGGCATGACCGCTGCATGTTGGCCCTATCCAGCGACATCCGTAGAGTAGTATCTTCTGGCCAGGAGAGAAGTGAGAAGGAGGTGGCGGGGCAGCAATGCAGCCAATGCCCCACCGGTCGAAATTGTGATTAGTCATTCTCAACATTGATCACAAAACTCATGGAATACTATCACTATGAACTGTTTTGGGGTGTCGTCTTGGAGCATGTACAAATAACGGCATTGCAGCAGTGTGACCGCGGCATGACCGAGGCGTGACCTTGGGCTGACCACGACATGTCCGTGGCGTGACTGCGGCATGTTGGTCTAGTTCAGCAACATCCGCGGGGCAGAATCTTCCAGGAAGGAGCGATGGGAGTGGGAGGTGGTGGGGTAACATTCCAAATGTCACCCTACCAGATGAAATTTTGATTTTTCGGTCTAAACATTGATCATAAGACTCATATAATATTATCACTGGGAACTGCAATTGGGTGTCATCCTAGAGCAGGGCCCAATCACAGCGTGACTGCGGCGCGATCATGGCGTGACAATGACATATTGGCCCAGTTTAGCGACATCCACGGGGCAACATCTTCCGTCTAGGAGAAAAGGGAGCAGGAGGAGGTGGGGAAACATTATGGTCATCTCTCCGCCGGCAGAAATTGTGATTAGTTAGTCTCAATAGTGATCACAAGACTCGTGGAATTCTATCCCTGCTAACTGCCATGGGGTGTCATCTTGGAGAATGGCCAAATCATGGCATTAGCGTGGCATGACCATGGTGTGACCGCGATGTGACTGCAACATGACCACGACATGATCACGGCGTGTTGTCCTGGTCCAGCGATATCCGCGGGGCAGCATCTTCATGCCAAGTAGGCTAGGAAACATTCCAACCATAAACTCGCCAACAGATGATAGAACAAATCAACTATTTAATAAGCTATAACAAGGGATCACCAGATAAGGTTGTAACGAGCAGCACAATGACACAACATCTTAAGAGAAACAAAACAATGGAAAATAATCATACACCCAACAAAACCATTTACAAATTCATTCACTTTTCCTAAACATGGAAATTTTATTTATAATATTCCAAGTGTGAAAGGGAAAGGTTCATGATCAAGGAATATGCCTACTCAGGCCATGTCATTTGAGTTAAACAAGTATGATAAGACAATTTATATTATTCTAAGAAAACAAGGACTATCTAGCCATAAAATAAACACCAACCGGAAGCATATGAAAGAATCAAACCAAATCTAAACATGATATAAATAACTATCACTACTCTTTGGTTTTGAAGACAGCTCACCTCCGTTGGAGGGTTTTTATTATAAAATCATGGTAATGATTTATCAGACAATTAATTTAATTATATTTAACATCTATTCTAACACTCATTCAGCACAAAAAAATGAAGTAATTTAAGCAACTATATCATCGTAACTATCACTGTGAGTTTTCACAGACATCACACATCCATTGGAGGGGATTTTTTTATAAAAACATGGCATTATTTATAAAATGAAAAAATTATATTAAAGAACACATATTCAAGATATGAAATTGAATATAATTACGTAGAATTAAGAATGAAGCTAAATTCAATTTAACGAATTCTTGAATTAAATAGCCTATAAGAGGGATCCTCCCTCAAGGTGGAACCAAACCGTCCCCTTCAGCTCTTGGAGATTTCTAACTAAAATTTGATGCTCCCCCACTGTGTATATGCACCTTCACACACATTCATGGACACCTAGACCCTATGCACACACCCTCATGGTCATGAGCATGTGCAAGGAGATCCTTTCACATATGATTATATGCATATACCAATATACACACACCTGTGTATGAATTTATATATATATAAATTGGAACACATAGCCCCATACATGTATAATCACTGTCAGGGTTGACTATACTTGTAAAGGGGGAACCCACATACATATACTTTCTTACCTATGCACACGCAGGAAAGTCGCCCTTAACATGGCTACTCAAAACCAATGAGAAAGGATCAATGCACTACACAAGGGATATTAGGAACATTAAAACACATAAAAGAGGCTACATAACCTGTGGGAAACCATCCCATGAAATTAAAGCATTACCTCAATTAGGAGAACCAAATCGACCTGAACCAGCATGAAATGATCCAATGACCTACAAAAAACATTATATGGAGTAAAAAGAACTGAAATCCCCAAATACATGAGGTGAAAGACATGTTGTAACCATATAATCTTACCTGAGATCAAAGTTGCTAGAATGAATCAATATGAACCCCATTTTCCACCCATCAGAGAATATAATTACCCTCTATCCATATAAAGATGTAAAAGACCTAAGTGGCCAATGTGATAAATAAAATAAAATAAAAACTAAAATAAACATACTTGTCTCATGTGACTATACACATCACCGCACAACAAATAAGAACCACAATGCCCCATGGGTCAAATCATCTTCCAGCAAGCAATGAAGAAATAGATCCATGTTTCAAAATGATACTATCAAATAGTACATTCCTATTAATTAACAATTATTATTCATGTTAATGGTATATAATTAGATTGGCTTGAGTTTCAACTTAATTTGGTTTTCTTTGATACAAGTGTTTTTCAAACCCGATAATAAATGTTTACTAGAGGAAACAATTTCTAATCAAATAGAATATTTCATAAAATTGGATTAAAACCTATGAAAAAGGTTGAAAATTATAAGAAAGAATGTTTGATGATATATTCAGATGAGATGTAAATGGATAAACAAAAAAACGAAAAAAATTGAGAGTTATATAATTTCAAAAGTGAATATGCAATTTTCAAACAATAATAAACATGTTAATGAATAGAAAACCTCGTATCCTCAACATAAATGTTTATAATTTGAGAAATAAGAAAGCGCAAAGAAAATAAAACACTTTTGACCTTAAAAGGAAAGTGCTCCAGTGTTGAGAAAAATCCCTAAAAACTTAGAAGTTGATAAACCCACCTTATTACCATACTTGTTGATATAAAAAACACTCGAATAGAAATGTCACATAACACACACTTCACATATACATGTTTTTTGAAGGAAAATAGTTTTTCAAAATGAATCCTTCATATAGTGTTTTTATTCCATTGAAAAAATCAACATGGAGAAAATACGAAAATATATTCTTGTTAATCACTTCTCTAAAAAAGATTCAATAACATTACCATGAGTTAATGCCATATTTATAGGGAACATTTCCTCTAGATAACACGTTATAATTTAATAAAATATGGTTACCCATTCAACAGTATGTGAATCCAAAAAGAACAACACATTTATCCGTAAACTAATTTCCCTTCACATGCATCATGAACATATTAAAATAGTATGCATTAGATAAAATTTTCATTTGGAAATTATAGCACTCCATTCACCTGAAAACTGAATCCAAAAAGCATCAATGGTATGAATAATTCTACACATAAAATATTATTAACATTTTTATGAGAACCAAATGATTTCACATAGAATATGATATTCTTTATGAAACTATAAACACATCATATAATGTTCACCTAAATCAAAATGAAATTATGTTCTTATGGTATATTCTATGTGAACTTCCAATGATTTATATCTAAAAACAGAACAATGATAACTATTTTTGGGTTTTGAGAAAACAAAAATCAATCATATATCCCAGTATGATATTGATTTTCATGAATTCATTAATTTAATGTTGAACATCAAATTATCCTTCCAACACTCAAGCTCTAGGTTGACACCTAGGGTATGCCTTACTTGATTCAATAGAGTTCCATATATGTATTTTCATGCCTACAATTATCCAGGATGACTTCCTTGACAAGGAACCATGACAAGTTACATTACCCATTCTATGGACCACTGACCTAACACACATTACCAATTCTAGGGATTTCTCTCATCTTCCATGGGTTAATGGACATTCTATGAATTATAATTATAGAAAATATTACATTGTCAAGGAGAATAAATAATGATAATTATAGAGTAACCATTCCAAGTATTATATAACCATGGGTCATGAACAACCAAGAGAAAAACCCCTAAAAACACCAAAACTTGACAATTTTTATGACATATGTCACATTTTTTAATTAATTAAAATTAAAAATTCTTATTCCTAACATTCCAATATGTAAAATATTAGTTCCTGTCAATATAAATTTGTGTATTTCCTAATTTCATAACAATTACACAATTACATGCAACATTATCAATTCACATTTCAAATTTCTCAATTCCAATTTACATACTGATAATTAAAAATTCTAATTCACATGTCATGAGAGGAAAAAAATTCAATTCAAAATTCTATTTATTCCTTAATCAATTTCTCATTCCAGGTACAAGGCACTAGAATCATACCATCCATGCTATAACCAAAGGTTATAGATAAAAACACCTCTTTGGTGGCCAAAGGATCATGGTCATCATCACCAATGGACCCAACTAGATATGTGGAAGGTCTAACTATAAGGATTTGAGAAATTTATATGGATTCTAAATAGAAGAGGTCACACACACGGCATGATGACACTATCATACAAGATGTAGATACAATAAAACCAATGAAGAAATTAGAGAGATTTTTATATCACCCACCTTAATACAAATAATATTAGTCCAAAAATATAAAATTTTGACTAATTAATTTACCATAATCCCATATGGAAACTGATAAATACACCACATCATGTCCATTAGAATAATATGAAAGTAGAAAATACAAGGAATTCAACAATTTCGAGCAAAAAACAATGAATATAGATGATTGAATCGAAGAATGGATTGAGAGATCTATGGTTCAAGGTATCATAAAAATGAGGTAGACATGAATTAAGGTTGAAACCCTAGAGAGATCCATTTTGGAGAATGTGATATCATGACGGAGGAAGTGAGCTCGCCAAGTAGGGTTCATGCTCGGGAGGTAGGTTTGGAGGAGAGATGTCATTAGAGGAGGTGATCTCGTTTAGTAGAGAGATATATTTGAGGAGAGATTATATTCGACTGAGGAAGTCAAATCGCGGGTTCCTGCTCGAGAATTTGGGTTTGACAGTGGAGAGATATGTTTAATGATGTGTGGAGATATCGGTTTGTAGGTTTGCTCTGATTATTTTGGGTTTTTCCCAATGGTTTATAAACCGTAGAGAAAAATTATTTGGGGGGAGGGGGGGGGGGGGTTTCCAAAATCTTTATAAAAAATTTTGGAAAATATTTTTTAATGTAAACTATTCCAAACGGTTTAATGAAATTGTTGGGAAAACACATCAAATTATTACTTAAACCAATGGTTTTTTCAAACAATTGGTATGCAGGTGTTTGTATAAGTGGGATTTAAACCAGTGAGTGTAATTTAATATATCATATTGAATCTATCTATGTAAAAATAAATTCATGCAATATGGTAGTGGAATCAACCCACCAAAATGAGGACAGATTTCAGGATCCAAATCTATCATTATAAGCTATAATTAAAATAAGTGGACATAATGGCCAGGATTTTTATATGAAAAGGTGTTAAAGCCATACCAATAACTACTAGTGGAATCATAAAAAATATGATTTGGTTTAATTTATATCAAGCCTTGATTTAGTGAAAACATTCTGTTGTAAATAGGAGGAAAATTTTGGAGAAACCAAATCATGGAGAAATGGGGGAGTTAGAGATGGATTGTAATCATTATTCAACCTTATCTATGATTAATGAAACCAATAGATACTATCTACACCCCCTTCCACCCCCCCCCTTGCCCCACTAACCAACTACCCCACCACCCCCCGCCCTATAGACCCCTTGCAGACCACCCCCAACCCTGTAGACCTCTCCTCGTCCCTATGACCCCTCCACCCACCCCATGCCCCTCTCCCTACCCAGCATACCTCCCCCACTGCCCTGACAACCTCCCCCTCCCCTCTGACCTGCAAACATCCCCCTTCCCCCTGCCCCCTCCACCGTGCCCCCTGCCCCTGCCCCCTGCCCCCTACTCTGCATACCTCCCCTACCCCGGCCCCTTGCCCCCTCCACCCTCCCCCTCCCCCCTTCCATCTTCCACGCAGCGCCCTAGCCTACATAGCCACACCTACACCCCTAGCCCCTAGCCTACACCAGCCCCCCAAGCATGTACCACCCCTAGCCTGCTCCACCCCTAGCCTGTTTACCCCCCTGTGAGTCAAAAAAATCACTGAAGATGCATGTGGTGTCTTAGGTGAAAGGAGTAAGGATTAAAATGGAAAACATTAATGAAATAATGTCAATAAATCTATATAAGCCTAAAATACCATAAGAGGGTCCTTCTATATATGCTCACATGCATAAGCATGGTCTATAATGCCTCAAGAAATATTTAGTTAAATGTTCACATTCATACCATTGTTCTTCATAATGTCGATACATTTTGATAAGTGAATAGGTAATTTTGGATTCTTCTCCCAGTTATAAATCAAAATTGATTTGATTATATGATGCCTCATGAAATAGATCATAGCCTCAAAGCAATGAATTTTCTAATAATTTTTCGAATTGTGTTCCCAATGGAAATAGGTTTGAAGTGTTTAATATCCACTACATTATAATTTTTCTGAATCAAAGTAGTAAAATTAGAATTTATTCCATACGTTATAGAAGAAAGATTAAAGATTTCACTCATATAATTATGAAAATAAACATGCAATATAACCATGTAAACCATAAAAAATTTGTTTGTGAACCCATCAGGCCTGACCACATACTCAAATAAAGATAAGAGTTATGTATTTACCTATTTATCTTCAGAAGATTTAGTTAAAGACATGATATGATTATTATAAAAAACACAAGTTATTTTATTCATCATATGGAAGGTAAAATGTTCTCCTTTCTTTGTGAACAGCCTTCCAAAATAGTCAACCCTAACATTAGATAATTGATTTCATGAGTTCTATAAAGACACATCAAATGTATGGGTAGCTACTCTTCTTCCAATTCACTTTTCCCTGAGTAGATAATGAAAAAATACAGTATTTCTATCTCACTCCTTCATCCAAATTATATTATACTACTTTTAGACTATCCTTTCTTTCAGGAAATGGGTTTTTATAATGCTGAGACAGGGTTTAAATCTCATCATTTTAAGGATCATTTTTATTCTGTTTAATAATATGAAATTGTAGTAAGGATTTCTTATGATCATTGATATCATTACCCATATTATAAAAATATACCCTATTCTAGAAAAGAATCATCCGATTAATATTCTTCAACTTTTTTTCCAGGATTTGAAGAGGGTATCCATAAATTCCTATCTTCCAAGTAATGATGATAATCTCTCTAAAAGTACGAGAAAAAATTCATGTATTGTTGAATTCAAATGGATGGGGAGAGGATGTCAATTTATTTGTGAAAATATCCACCATAAAAGGGTATTGATCATAGTGACATTTTTGGGAGAGCCAGACCTGATTCATAAATAAAATTATTATTGTCATCAATATGAAGAAAAAATCTATCCAATTTTCTTGATTATAATACATTGATGGTGTATAGACACCGGTTTTAGTATCCACCCACTATTGTAACTTCAGCCATTATATATTTATCAAAATAGAATGAAAATTCAGAATATTCCATTATTCTGATGTATAGGCCAGTTTTTTACTCATTCATATAATAGTGTTAAAACCCCTCAGAATCACCCAAATATATGAACACTAGAAAATTGACCCTTCATGATTATCCAAAATATCAATCGTTTTCGTGTAAGAGTTATAGGAATATACGAAATATAGCGAGATTACAATTCCTTGGATACCAATATCAACTAAAAAGTCTTGCTGATTTTTTGTAAATGAATGCAAGCTGATACTATCATTATTTAAAATACAGAGATTCTCAGATTCATTATGACTTTATTTTTATTATACATAGAAATATCCAGGGGAGGACCATTTTAAGACCCTCCGTTTGTCAAACTATATATTAGGATTAGCTAAACTAATCATCATGGGTTTTTGGTCATAATAGAGTATCTCGAGGATGTGGTGTAGGGAGAGTTCCCATGTCCTTGAAAATTACAAAAGAGAATATTTATTTATGAAGGGATTTCATAACTATTGTTTTGAAAAACTCATGGAAACGAGAGAAATCCAATAAATTTTAAAACCTGTTACCAATTCCCAGAACCAATTGAGCAAGATGAGTCGGCTCAGCCTAGGAATTCTAGTTCAAATTTTCCCTAAACTCTGAATCTCAGCAATGAAATCCCTTTATAATTTCATGAAAAGGTCACATATTCATGAGAAACCAAAAGTGCGGCCAAGGAAAAAACTAAAAGTCAAATCAACTTACATGAAAGAATTCATGACCATTCGGTCTATGGACGTTTGAAGAGGGAGTAGGAAAGGAGAGGGAGAAGGAGTATTCGTTGGGGGAGAGGGTCTAGGGTGGGAGGAGAATGTCGAGCACAAGGGTGGGGAGGCTACTGTGAAACACTGATGGCCAGGAAGTGTAGCATCGACATCAAGGAGGAGTGCGTGGAGAGCATGTCCATGTCGAGGGATCAAGGAGTCATGGATAGTGGGGAGGAGGAGATCTTAGATTCAGTGAGGAGAGGAGTAGAGAATCACGAAGAGCATCGTGGAGAGCATCATGGAGAGCATCGTGGAAAGAGACGTGGACTGGGGGGAGGAGCTCGCTGATTGGGGGAGAATAGGAGTCGTGGACTTGGGAGGAAGAGCCCGATAGATAGTAAAAAACATTGCTATATATTTTTTTAATTATTGCCTATAAATTATGATATAGCCACAGTTTTAATAGAAATGTGGGTATAAACTAAGATATAGCCACAAACTTATAAAACTGTGGCTATTGGTCTGTGGCTACAACCTTGTTTTCTAGTAGTGATAGTTTAGAAACCATTTGAAAAAGTATTGATGTTTCATCTTCCTTGATTATTCCCATATTCATATTAACTAGATCAATGAAAATATGATCCCTTTAAACTGTCATTTTGTTCAGAACTCTATGATCCTTTATGATCAAAGCATATTCCACCATATATGCATTCCCTAGGTGGTAGTATATAAGGAAATCATTATCCTTGAGTAGTTCGACCCATCTCCTTTTCCTCATGTCGATTACTATATGTGATAAAATATACTTCAAACCCTTTTTATCAATATATACCCCACATTGTTCACCATAGATGTAGTGTCTCCATATATTCATAGCAAAGATAACAAATTCAAATTCAAATTCATGAGTGGGGTAGTTTTGTTCAATAATTTTCATTTGTCATGACACCTAGGAAATAACTCTATCATTCTGCCTAAAGACACAACCATATTCTTTCATTAAAGCATAACTATAAATTACAAACACATCATTCCCCAATGGTAGAGTCAAGATAGGACTATTGACTAATCTTCTCATCAATTATTCAAAATATTATTCTCACTCTTTTTTTCCAAACAAATTTAACATATTTATGTGTGAAGTTAGTTAATAGTTAACCAATTAGGGAAAATTATGGACGAAATGCCTACAGAAACATGTGAAACCAATAAAACTGCATAGCTATGTTATACTCATCAGTGCTGGCCATTTTTGGATTTCCCTTATCTTTGAAAGATCAAAAATGATTCCATCCATGGAGATAATATGGCCACAAAAAGAAATTTCAGGAATCCAGAATTCCCATTAGCTAAACATCCCATATAATTCATTTCTTCTAAGAGTATTTAGAAAAGTGCACAAGTGATTTTCATGATTTTCATAGATTTTGTATTACACCAAGATATAATTAATAAATACCACTACAAATTCATCAATATATTCCTTGAAAACAGTATTCATTAGGTCCATGAAAACAAAAGGTGCATTAATTAGTCCAAAAGGCATTACTATAAACTCGTAATGTCCATACCTAGTTCGAAATGATGTCATTGGAATGTCATCCTTCCTCACACGAAACCGATGATATCTAGACCAATGGTCAATATTTTAAAAATATTCAGATCTATTAAGTTGATCGAATAAATCATCAATGACTGGTAGGGGATACTTGTTGATTATTGTTATAGAAATGATCTGTCTGTTGCCAATGAATAACGTAATAGATCCATTTTTTTATTATAAAAAATAATAGGGGATCCCCATGGAAAAACACTAAGAAGTCTAAATGATTTATTAATAAATTATTCTATTTGTGTCTTTAGTTCCACTAATGACAAACTAGGCATCCAATAAAGGGTCTTTGATATAGGTCTTTAACCATGTATTAGCCAATGGAAAACTCAATTTCATGTTTTGGAGGATGTCCATGTAAATCTTATGGAAATACATCAACATATTCTTAAATAGTAAGTATATACTTAATTTTAACATTCCTCTACACACCCATAGTTATTTCACACCATTCCTCTCAAATAATTTAATTTAGGTGTGCCACTTGGGGTGGATATTAATGAGAAAAATATGGTGACGTGTCTTCCCAAAATACATGAGATTCCTTGTCATCATCAAAAATTGTAAACTCCTTGTTCTTATAATATGTTTTTTCATCATGGTCTAAATGCCAGTCTATACCTACGATTATATTAAATTCAATAATGGTCATGACAATAACATCATTAGATAAAGTATGTTCATGTTCTATAATGGTAACTGATTGTAAAAACATTGTTTCTATGATACTACATTTTGGTGTTTTGACTGAAAAACCCCATGTTAAGTCAAATAGAAAATATCAAATTTTCATGGAAAATTGGGATGATATTAAAAATTGTGATGACCTAGAATCAGATAATTAATGGGATAATTTCAAAGAAATGATCAATGTTCCTTTCATCACATCATTAGACACTTCAACCTCTATTGTAGTGATAATATAAACTTGGCCTTTCTCCCTTGGCCTTTTCTATGGTAGGTTTCCTTGACTCTTAGGAAATTCATTTTCATAATTCTGTATTTCATTACAATTATAACATTGAACATTGTTAGCCTCTATCTTTCCCTTGAAATCACGATATTGGTTGCCTTTGAATGCAAACTAGTAACAAACTCCCTTCCCTTTTAGGCATGTAGCAGGATGTTTCTTCCTACAATTAATGCAGGATGGAAAGTCAACATTTCCCTTCATCCCATCAAATCCTTTTTTTAGAGTGTTCATCAGATCTATTCCTCTCTTACATCACTTAAAATTCATATGACATAATGAATTATTTTTCTGTCTTGTAGAGCATGAGATTTTATCTTCGTACAATGAGAAGAATTGGAAGACTAAGGCTCCATGAAGAAATAAATTTAACCCATCAATGAATTGTTCAATATTACTTATTGGGATATGTATATAATATGCATCCTGACTTTCTAATAATGTATAGTCATAATCATACATTGTGACATTCTCATCCTCATTTGGCATCAGTATTAGATGTTGCCTTTCAATATCTACTCGATGATCATGAGAATGGTATTTTTTTGTGAAAAACTCTTTAAACACTCTTTTTTCATTAATTGAAACTTATTCACCCTAATTTTTTTTAATTAATGACCACCATTGGCAATAAACTATCATGATAACCTTTCCCCTTTTGCTACTCCCCAAAGAATGAAATATTTCATCTATGGAACTTATAAATTCATTATTTTCAAAAGGCTTTTTTGTACAATTGAATTTTGGTGGTTGTATCCTCATGAAGTGGTCTAACATTGATCCTCTATGTTATGAATCTAGGTTCTCCATATGGTTATTTTTATTATTCATGACATGAGTTAGTTGTCCCAGTTTGGTTGTTAGATGTCTAGCACCAGTTTCATCACTAGCTCAACTATAATTATCTTGAGAAGGAGGGAAATCACTACCTGGGTTACGTGTGTTAATACCATTTTCATTCAAACCACTATGTGTCGTTTCTAAAAAAAGGCATACACTAGATTAGTTCATGAATCAAAATTCATAATTTCAGACTAGTAAAATACTTAACATAAATTTAAAAGTTTGTGCTTATAATCCACAATCATAAAAATTTCTTCATCGGTAAAGTATTTACTCAAAAATACATGATAATCATTGTTAATGAGAATGTGAGTTATTATTTGAATATCCCCCAGTACTGTCAAACCAGGTGCAGTATAAGGCCCATTGTAGTGTACTAGGATACCCTAGGTCACGCCCAAATCTCCTTATCAGAGTTTTAAACCCTATATACATTTTTTCCAGAGTCACGCCTACATGTATTATCCAGATAGGGATACATTTTTGAAAAAATTACATAGTATCCAAATGACCAGAAATATTGCATGTTATTCTTTACTAAACTTTGAACCCTATATTAGGGTAATGTTCTTTGATCATAGTTAATCTAAAACTGTATTCTATGGTTTGTACTAAACATCCTAAGATACACAATTTAACTCCCCGACCCCTATTACCTAGAGTTGGTGCATTATTACATAACATAGGTATGATCACAAGAGATCGTGTCCTGAAAGATTGACCAGTTCAGTTTCCTTGGAATTACTAGATACATTCATTAGTTTTATATTAAATTATGTAATGAAAAATAAAAAACAATGTTTCCCCTTTGAACAAACTCATATCCCTTATCATATCCCTATAGTTCAGTCATAATATACTTTTTTTCATCCTTGGAAAAAGAAAACATAACAAAGGAATGAGAACAAATGCTCAATAAGGATAACAATATAGTGATAACTATCATAAATAAAAATAAATATTTAAGTCAATTTATAATACTAAAACACAATCCTTTTAAAGAAAAACTTCATCATAATATGGATAATATGAATCAAATAATTCCATTTATATATTCAAATGGATATTCTACTAGATGAATATTAACATGGAATATAAATTTCTAATATCATAATGATGGAATGCATAATGTCGTACATAATTACCACATTGTTTATGCCTTGTGAAAAGACTAAAAATAAATATTTTTTCAAAGCCTTATGTAAAGAAACTAGTTTTTCGTAATGAGACCTACTAATGCATCGAGGTTCTGTAGTGGTCCCCACCCATCACTTACTATGTGTAATTCATTTCTCATATGAAAAGGGTGAAACATAACATTAAACATTGTACTAAATTAACATATAAAATGTTAATACGTTAACCATTAACCATGAATGACATAAAAATAGCACATCCACAACAAATAATATCATAAAAATATCTATACAATATGAAATATTATATAATACTAAATTAACTTAAATTAAACAAAAAATCGAATAATAGATGTGGACATTAATTAAATCAATAAAAACCTATTTGAGAGAAATAACTTTTTTATACATTCCAATCATTTAAAAGTCGCATAATAATAAAATACAACAATTATTTTGAAAATATTTAAATAATATTGTAAAGGAATAATTGAAGGTGTCATAATGATATAAAATAACCACACCCTCCATATAAGGTAAAAATAATATTTCTTTAAATTTTCAAAAAATTCATAAAGTACAATGTTTGGAAAATGATGGAATGATTCCTTTCAAAATAATTTATAAAAATTCAAAAAATTGTATAAATGACATTAACCCATAGTATAGGAAATACTAAAAATGTTTTGAAATATATTTTTAAGAGACATAGATGTGGATGATAAATATGTCCTAGTATATACTTTGGTCTAAACAACCTTAGATAATAAAGGGATTATAATATTAACCCTTACCATGTACATTTCTTATGTTGATGGTATGTTAACATTTTTTATAATGGTTAAATCATTGATATTAAATTATATAAGAACCGCCTACAATAATATGATATCATATATGGTGCTTTAAATTTTTTTGTTAGTAATATTTCAGTTGTATCATTGTGTTAAAATTTTCATTTTTCTTTATATATTTTGTTACGCGGGTCTAGATTATTGTGGATATTATGTATTTTTTTGATATAAATAATGATATTAAGTTCTTTATAATTATTTTTAATATTCAAATGATAATTATTCATTAATGGTTATAATGGGGGGAAGAATCTTGTCGCGTCGTGGAGACGGAAATCCGTACATACACACGAGCAAAAATATCATTCTATTGATGGTGAACTCGTATGAAATTGGATGGTATATTATATATACAGATTCATTAGAATATTATATTAATTATTTAAATCAATTATACTCTTTATTATACCCATCCAAATAATTATGTGTTGAATAACAAAATACACCACGTCAGGGAGATTGCAAGATGTACGTTATCATGTATGGATACATTTCCATACATAGGATGGATAGAATAATAAATATGGTTGTACCATATTTATTATAACATCTCGGTATTGGATTGTTCTATATTTATTATTTTATTTTGAAAATAACCTCGAAGGGGGTCGTAGAAGAAGAATTGAACATTGAAAGAGGTGATAAAATAATTATATCTTCTATGGGTACATCCTTTTGATTTGAACAAATGGGATCCTTAAGTGGTATTTCTGATCAGTGTAAGGAATATAGGTAAATTGAGGGTAGTTTAGAGGAGATTTGAATCAGTGTTGATAGGGAAAGTTGTCTTTGGAGGTCTGATGTTTAGAGAAGGGTATGTTCCCTTTTATAATAGAGTTGACGTGCACTTTAGAAAAAGATTGAAATATTATTTATTATAATATTATGTTCGTTTTATAATAGCTCTAAATAGATTTATTTTAAGGATAAGGTAGGGATGGGTTGAAATATTCTCAAAAAATAAGTTTTAGACAAGTTTATATCACAATATTATCCTTATCAATTAGATTTTACTCAGAGTTAAATAGTGTAACAATTACCATGTCTTATGGTATATTTATATTACATGGTAAAAAAATACTATAAAATGTAAAGGGAACATAAATTGGTTCATTAATGAAATATATAACTTTATATAAGTCCTTTGGCCAAATAGTAGATTTTTTGGATTAATATCATATAAAAAATAGTATTTATTTTAAAAACTCATTTATGTCAATTTAGACACTATTTATTATTTTGGTTTTTTTGAATGTCTTGACAACAATATTACTTAATAAATTAATTTAATCAACCCTAAAATGTCATATTCACATAGAAAATTATTATATGGAATCAAAAGTTTAAAATTACATTTTTTCAATATTTATAACATCAATTATTTTAATATTTCATCAATAAGGTAATTACTTCATCATCATTATGTCAAAAAAAATTATTTATTTAAGATCTAAAAATTATAAAGAAAATACCATGAGATAAGAAATAATTTTATATTTCTAAAGAATATTTATAGTGGAATTTATATTATTTGTTACACTATATTAAAAAAGATTTAGTTATTAAACATTGAATTTAACACTTTTAACTCTTATGTAAACAATATATAATAAATTTTATAATCTTGTAAAAGTGTATCAAAAGGATCATTTTTTATTTATATGGTTTATTTTGGTAAAAAAAACTTATCCAATAAAATTAAGACATGTTTTAGGGTAAATATAATATTATTTTTACCCATAATTACTAAATATACTTTTAACCGTAGTAAATAAAATTCAAACATTACTATTCACAAAACATTTATTTTCATAATATTGAACAAAATTTTCCATACCGATGATAACTATTTATATTTGATTTTTGAAATTCAATTCATAGAAGTTGTAAAATTACATTTTATGAAAATTTTTAATTCTGCATAGAGGGTAGGTAAAAGGTGTAAAATAGTTCAATAAAATTTTATATGGCTAATATTATTATAAAATGACTCTAATGAATTAAATTGGACTAATATAAGTGTTATTTAATTATTTCAACATTAAAATCAATTTTAATTTCAAGTAATAATTTAAACAAAAAGGCAGTTGCAAATAATAACAGTCTTTTTCACTATTCATAAAAAATTGACATTTTTTAGAAAAATACATAAAATTCATCCTAAGATAATTTTGATATTCTGGACCCAAAATTGAAGTCTATTTTAAAAACTAAAATTTCAAAATTTTGGTATTACTATTCATAACTACTTTTTAAACAGTTAGTTTGATTGGTCATGGTGGGCTAGAACTCAAAGTTGTGTACAACACATGTTATTAAATTATTCAAAGAGAAGAATACCATGGAAATTTGTGGTGTTACAGTACAAAATCATGGTTTGTGGGGGTGAAAGACATGTTTGAGGATCCAATTTAATTATGTTCATCAGTATAGTATATGAGTGAATCCTCGTTTTTTATCAATGTATTTTATTTATTATCAACGTGAAAATTTAAAAAATTAATTTTGAAATAGAATATCTATGAAAATTAACATATAAATTAGATAAAATTATGAGAAAATAATAAAATTAGAATAATGAAGTCATATTTTCATGATATATGTACACATTATTCCTTTTGGTTTTATTTTCATTCATTTTTATAAGAAAATTATTTCGTATAGATAACATGAGGTATTTAGATAGTCTTCTAATTAAAATAAAAATATTAACAAAAGAATATTAACAAATATTGGATAATTAAATATTAATTTTCTTAAAAAATTATACCTTATGGATTCTAGTTTTGTGATGTCTTATGATATCTATTATAAAATTTAATAGATATTAAAAATAATATTTTCCATTTGTTTTTTTCCAAAAATATAGAAACAATAATAAATATTAGTAATTTGTTTTGATAGAATTTTTTTAATATATACCCTTAAAAATTCGAATATGATGATGTCGAAAGACTCCTTGTACATACATATTGTCCTCCTACCAGGATTCTGAAAATACTTGGACGTTTTATTTCCTATGATTTGGAACGTTTTTCCAATATTTAATCCATTTTTACAATTCTATATTTTTTCTGCATAAGTGTTGTGAGGACTAATTAGACCATAATAATGTGCATGGGGTAATACCTTCAATTTTTGTTAATATATATTCCTAAAAAAATTGAATTATATTTTGTCATCATTAAAAAAATACTAAATCTATTGGAAGAAATTCATAAAAATAGGCATCGTTTTTTCCCTTACAACTCAGATCCATTTCAAATCATAAATGAGGATTTATGAAACATTAATATGATTGATTAAATATACAATACCATCTATGAAAATTATTTTTTTGAAATAAAATATATGACTACTACATATTTGAAATTTTTTATCCCCATGAATCTTCAATGTTAGTAAATGTTAATGTTGAATGGTCATGGTTAAAGAACATTCAAAATATCATTTTCATCAGTCAGATGATCCCTTATATTGATTATATTAGATCTTTTTTTCACTCATTACAATATCCCATATATAATTACATTCATTGGTTTAGGTAATTTTTAATAATAATTATGGTATGAGAACAAAAAAATGATATTAATAACTCATTATAAATTTTTTTAGAAGATCATATTGTCACGCAAGGAATGATATGACAACTTTATCAAACATATAAATACCTATATCATCATGTGGAATATGTATCATGGTTCTCAGATAAAGGGACACAATAATCCTCACTCTCATATGACATGTTTGATGTTGTCTTTTTTGTAGAATGTCTATTGGATATTGAACATGGTAGCCCTCACATCAAGATGATGGATGTGTGTTCATAGAAATAAATAAAAATAATTTTCAACATGTATAATAATATTATAGGAATGGTATAAATATTATTCAAATTTAAATTTCATAGAAATAATTATGAGAACATCGATTACCTCATTTATGATAACTCTATCAATGGAATGTATAACCTCAAGTCTAGAAGGGGTGGTGTAGGATCGTTAGGTAGTTGTTGTTTTTAGCTGTATCTTCTATTTTCTTCCCTCATAACATCTTCTATGAAAAAAACATTCCATGAATTTTTTCTTAATGGGAATATGAAAATTCATTCATCCCGTTCAAATTTATAACTTTATACTCCTATTTTATTTATTTTCTCAAACAAAAATTGGATTTCACCACAAAATATGTACCGTTAATTCGTAAATACTATTCAGATCACATTAAGGCCACCGATAAAAGGTGTTCATCTAGTATAGTTGTTGGGGATTCTAATGACTACTTCAGATAGAATATTTTTAAATATAGTTAATCATTCATTGTAATGGTTTTTTAAGAATGTTTTTTGTTATGACATACTTGTACAAGCTTCCCACACATTTTTTGTGTTTTCATCTATTTTATCCTCCTCTTTATTTTTGTAACACCCCAACACTTTTAAATATTTTAATTTTTGAATAAAAATACATTTTTTATTTCTATATTTTTTGCCTCACCATTTTAAGCATACTATACACAGAACAATGATTGTGTATTCATTACATGCAAGGCCATGTTCTACCGAAGAAAAATATATTAATAATATATTTTTATTTATTATAATATACGAATAAATCTTAAATTTGATATTATTAATAGAATTAACCAAATATTGAATTTCATATATTCCATATAATTTTAAAATTAATATTATGTATTTTCAAGAAATTATATTCAAATGATTCCATTTTTCGAAAAAATGAATTATTTTCAAATGATTCCATTTTTCAAATATATGTCAAGATGCATCTTACTATTATAGGATTTAAATAATTTCCCACCATTTAGGCCTCCCCATACACATCACATCAATAATCATAGGATCAGTTGTATTATTCTTATATCACATATTGGCCACCCCATTCCTTAAAAAAAAACAAAATTAGCCGGATGAAAAAAGAATAATCATCTTGGAAATTGTACCACAGAAACAAGGCATTCATTCTTCACATGCAACGAACTCAAAGGCCTTCAGAACAAGGAACATGAAATTTTCATAAAGAGGGAAAATAACGTATTAAAATTATTTATATCATTCATTTGGTATTTATACTATATTTAATTAGGATATTATTTATTCATAAGATCCAACTATAGAAAACATTTGGAATCAAGATATCATATGCCACTAAAAGACTATGCATGAACTCTAACATTAAATCACGAATAAAAAATTGTGATAAGTACCATTATAAATAAATATGATAATTTTTTTGTCAAAAGGAATATTCAATATTCGGTATTATTAACCGATCTAAATTATCAAAAAAATAATAATTATTAAGTCAATTCAATTACCATCCAAATGGATAAATAATACACAATTAATTAATTTGTTTAAATAAAATAGAATGAATGAATCCACTACATCAATGTTGTTTGTATTTTATAAACAAGAACTATCAAATGTTTCAAATTATACGTAACCTCTTTAGAATGATTAATATGATATTCAAAATACTCCATTCCATAATCCAACAGGAAACAACAATGAGACCTTAATAAAACAATATAGATAACTTTATATAGTACAGAGAGAAAAAATTTGATGGAGTAAGCTAAATCATAGAGAACCAACTAGAGAGTGAAAAAGGAACTGATATTGGATTCCCATGTATTGAAGACATAATCCATGGAATAATATCTACTAAAGGGATCCCAAAATTCCTAGGATGTGGTTCAGCGACTACTGAAAATTCATTATAGAGTTATAGTGTTTAAGAACTCCTATGTCACAACAACTTTTACAAGAACACATCATAAGGAATCTATGGGTCATGTAAATCATAGACATCATGTAAATGTGTTGTTTTAAATTTCAGTAAATACCCGTTGCATTGATCCTTTTATCCCTTAGATAATACATATAATGATAATCTTGGAACGATTAGTGAAACTCACTTACATGGAATGTAATTTCCATATTCCAATATTTTACTATATGAACCCCCCAGGACATATAAAACACCCCCATCAAATTCCATTAGCATTAGAAACATGAAAAGTGTAAATCTATTTAGATCCATGCGTTAGTATTAGATAATTTTCAATGAATTCTCCTCCTCAAGAATCTAGGACCCACATTTTAGGGAAAATTATAAGGGTTCATCTAAACAGAAATATCACAATATACCACTCAATAAAATCACAATCAGAGGAGCTTAACCACCCCAGTAAGAGTAAACAAGTGAAAACACACACAACTGAAACAACAATATCCTATGCAATATACTAGTGGATATACCACTCAATATAAGGGTTAATACATAGGACGAAACAAGATAAAACAAACTTATAAAATAAATATAAAAAAATATAGAATATAAATACATTATGAATGATGGTTAAACATCAAATAGCTTAGTGTACTGGGTGTGAATCTACAGATCATGTTCCCAGGTAATCTCTTGCACACCACCGCTCCACCACAATGCAATAACAAATGGAATATCTTTAAAAAACCATCTCATTGTGGTCATAGAACTCCTTCAGTTTCTTATGGATGTTCGCGTCATCATAATCAATGATATCTCACCAATCAGGGATATAAGATTCATCATGATGATAACAAAAGATCTAAAACATATGAAAATAATCATGTATTCAGCTCATATATGGGATAAGTTCTATTAGATTCCCCAAGAATCCAATATCATCCCACACCTATAAAGGATAAAAAAATATGTAGAATGGATAATCCCATGACAATTCATTATTGTCTCATGATGAGGAGTCACTGTTCGGAACAAATGATCTCAAAACATCAAACTATATTGGTATCCTCTTGTTATCAGCATATAATTTCAAAAGATCTTTCACTACATTCATCCTCTAACACATTACCTGATCAATCTATTCCATATTATATACCATTTTAGGGAAGAGAATTAATTCTCATCTAACCAAATTCCATCATAATGATGATCTATAGTTTAAATCATATAAATCAGCAAATTGAACCATACAAATAGTGGAGTGAATAATATTATTTTATGAGTACTAAACTGAGGGATGGTTCCTCATCCATGAACCTCCTAAATATATGAGATATAGGGGAAATTTTATCATGAGTATGTATATTCAATTTATTCAGACCAGCGATCTAAGGGTGGGAAAATGTTCAATGGAATATATGATATATAAAGCGTGTCAGGGAACTCTCTAGTCCCTTGAGGTCAAATATAGATCTCAATAATATATGATCATCCTCGAGACTTAATGAAGTCACACCACCTATACTAGATAGTTATATGAAAATATTTTTTGTAGAAAGACACATTTATCTCAATAAAGTGGCATGAATTAATAATATGTAACACTATCACCCATATAACAACATATCGCCATTGGGATCATGCTAAAATAGTTGTGAAGATCATGAGATGATTTATCACTTCTATAGGAAAACATCTATTTTCTATAGAAATCCACTATGAACTGGTTTCTTAGCCTTCACCTTTTAGCAAACCAATCATTTATAAACAAACTCTAAAATAGAAATATCCATCCCAGTTAACCAAAACCAACATTTCAAGTCTTTGTATATATCATTGACATAATGATTTAATACCAATGAAGATATATGGAACACATTATAGACTATCTCATACATCCCCATATAGATGATAAGTCGTATGTGAAATAGTAACCTTCATTATCCATCCACAAACCAACAATATTGGGGATCTCCAAAAATAACATAGTTTCTATTGAACTCCACCATAGAATCTCCCAAAAAGGATTCTTCGACATGGATTAAAAAAGAATGAATACTTATTCATTTGGAAAATAAATTCACTTCCTCCAACATTATCTGCTTCTAGATTAAATGTTGTGATTTCTTAAATCACTATATATGAATCATCATATTCAAATTAAGAATCACTATTATAAAACATTCTATGTGCAGCAACAATAGTATTTCAATTTCATATAATATTTGAAATCTAAAATTATTAATCCTGTAATAATATCATACATTGAATACAAAATATGTTCATGTAAGCCTTAGAGAATATATACCTCATGATCATATCATTGGTAAATAGCCCAAAATGATAACCGATGAGGTAATATAAGCAAAACCTTATAAAAATTACCCTAAAAATCAAGAGTGGCATAGGTATTGTCACATCTATAATTTTTTTTTCAGGTATTCAATTTTTTATTTGTTGTCTGGTATTTATCCATTCGGATTGTCATCAGTTTTTTGGAATGAATATATAGTTTTATGCATAGATTGTGTGTGGCGCATTGTTAGTGCAATGTTGGGGGAAACCTTATTCCATTATCTAGGAAACTGTATAGCGCAATTCCTATTGAATTTTTTGGGATGCATAGTTTCAACATGGATTGAAATACTATGTGGGAAAACTATAAAATTTTTTGCCCTCTAGGATTGAGAGGAATGTGTGGTGACCACATTGTTTGGAAAACAATGGGGGCTTACCGTGAGAAATATCCATATTCGGTAAAGTGGGAACATTCCATTTTTCTCCATCTAATTTATAACTAAATCTCCCCTAATAAAAAAACTTATGGGATTCATAACCCCATTAGCTTCCTCCACTCGCACATGGACTACTTGATCCCCAATATTTGGATGTTTTGTTGTGTATTTTATAAGGAATCATCATGTAATCTAAATTTCTATTATTTTCTACATTATTCGATGGGTTCCCGTCCCTATATCTTGGGTTATACATTTTTGATGGATGATTGACCTAATGAGGGGTTAATCTTGTTTTTTTGGTGAAATGATGACTGTCATTGTTCAATTGTTCCATTGTATGGTTATATTGAAGTGTTATTATGGTTTCACAATAGAATCTATTATATTCTTGTCTTGTGGTATGTGGTCTTAGTATTTTTCATTATATTATGACTATTACACTATTTAATCATTTGATAAATGAGTTGATATATTTTTTGTGTGCTATAATATATGATTAAAAAGGAATACATTTGAATATGCATTCAATGTTGATTTTATAATGGAAGTTGGTTTGTTTCATGTGTAATTCATTACAGTGCTTCTTATAAGTGTTTTATGCATCGTGTGAACAATGAAAATGATGTTTGGAAAAGAAATTTGAGGTGAAAATGGGATGAGAATTACATTCCCAAATGAAATTGTTTTTTTTCACACTATCTTCTTTGTTGTGAAACTAAAATGTGGTTTTTGGATTATGGAGGAGATGTGAAGCTATATATAACATGGTTTTTGTGTCTATATGAATTTTTATGGGGCTTTTCTTATGGAAATGGTTTTATTTATTAAGTGAACTTCTCTATCTCTATCCAAATTATTTTATTACGAAATTTTAAAGGGATATGAAATTTTTTTCTAGAATGGTTTAACTTGTGTGAGAAATAAAAATGGGTTATATATGAAAAATGGTGGTTTCTATGTGATCCTTGATTTGTGTATCAATGTGGATGGTGATAGTGGTTGATTCATTCTGGTTTCCAAATACATGGATTATGTGTGTGAAATTGATGATTTATGTGACATGTAAAATGGAATTTGAGAGCAAAGGGAATCCCAGGTATCAAGGAAGGGGAATTAGAATTAGTATTATAATCGATTCAGTGGGTACGAGGCTTAGTTGTTTCTTATAGTACTGATGCTACAACAATAAAAAAACATGTGACATGATTAGAGACCAGAAGATCTTGTGATAGTATCCCCTATAGTGGCTTGATAATGGGAACACTATTGGTATTTTATTATAATTTAAGGACCACTAGACCTTGGGATATGATCCACTATAGTGGGTCATGAGCAAGACACTGTTGTTATTTGGTTGGAGGAGATTATGACCCTAGTGTGATGATTCTAGGCTCCCTATTGTTATATTTTTATATCGGTATTTACCATGGTACACTATTTAATGATGATGATTATTTAATTTGGTGCTATCCATCAGTATAAATTATATATTTTTGATGCTTATATTTAAATAATTTTTCTCTGGGGAATAGGTTTTCCATTTAGGTGTTTCCTTGAAAATTATTTGATAAAAATATTGTGTCAATACATTAAAAAATTTCTTATCAATATTTTCATGTTAAGTTATATTATAATGTTATAACATGGAATCCATCCTTTAGGTAGCATCCTTCTGGACCCTTTCTCACACCTTATATACACCCATTGGTGTTTGTGGATTCTTTTACTATTTTACCCAACTAATGGAATGATGTATTGTTGTGGTTGTGGTGGATTTAGTTTCTATAGTTCCTCTTCATATTGGGTTCTGTGGTGGTGGATTTTGGGTGATGAACATATTGTTACATGGATGTTTTTAGGATGGTTTTTTTGTTCTGAATCAGAAGTAGTATTTTTTGGTTTTAGTTAATGTTATAAAAAAATGAATCTGAAAATGTTTTGTCCCACATTTGGTCATGATTATTAGTTCTATGTTTTTAATTTTCTTGGTTGATTATTGTTATTTAAAAAGGTGAAATAATTACCAAATTGTATTAAATATAACTATGTACAAGTTTCAATATCATGGGGATTGGGAACACCATTCAGTCCCTACCATGGCCTGGTCGGACAGCTGGTATAATGGATTCCCATTTTGGATTTTGAAAAAATGATATTAGAAGAATGTTTTTCTATTGTTTGGGGTCTTAATATTTGAGATGAGTCTAAATAGAATAGGTCTAGGATATTTAGGGATGATGGTTCTAGTATTGAGTGGGATGACTAACAAGCACACCTCATGGCAGGACAAGGGTCGCCATGGGATGTAGGGAAACATGGTTTTACTTATCCTCTAAAAGATATATATAAGGTGTAGACTATAAATTTATGCTGGTTGTGGGTTAAGTGTATTTTCCTAATTATTTTAGTGATTATGAATTTATATTATTTATATAAGTATTTGAGATTTTATGTTGTTGCTGAAAATCTTCATAATGTTGTGATGAAGGTCTTATTGATGGTTTTTCATTATTTGTTTTTCTTTTGTTAAAAATATTCCATCATGGAGACCTCCTGTAAAACTGTAGAAATATTTTATAAATAGTTCTCCATAAAAAATGATCTCACAATTTTGGAAGCTCTAGTTCAGGTTGTCAATGATTTGGGTTAAGTAGTGGACTCTATCATTTCTTAGGTTAGTGAAGCTGAACTAGGTCCTATAATGGGAAAAGCTCAGGAGTTCTTATATAAGTGGTCTCTTTCGTTCATAGGAATCATAAGACCACAAGATGTGGAGGTGTGGCTAGATAAAATTTAGAGGACTTTTTTATTTCATGATAATGTTAATCAAGTCATGGTTACAGGTACTTCATTTATCATAAAAGTTCCCAATCTGATGTGTTGGGACTTAACGGTTCAAGATGGGAAGCATGGTCATATGGTTTGGAAGGATTTTTAGGAATTATTCAATTAGAATCGTTTCCCTAATATTATAGCCTTCTATAGGTCTCATGAGATTTTTGGGCTTTTCTAATCAGACCATACCATGATGGTGTACACAAACCACTTTTGGGTGTCAGTTCGGTTCTCACCAATGTTCGTTTCTGATGTGAAACGAAAGGATCTGATGATCAAGATTGGATTCTGTATAAAAATTCCATCTTTGATCTTCTGGTTAATGTTGGATACATATGATGATATGGTTGACCATGCTATGATGATGGAAATGGACCATATTTGAATGTATGGTTTATATGAAGTAGTTTCAGTTATAGTAAATGATTGCTAATATTAGAAGAATAAGAGGCAAGATGAGATGTAAAAGAGGGGAGGCTGTATTTTAGGACATCCTCTCCTACTATTTGCGTATATGGATTCCAGTCCTTGATCAGTCATGTTATAATAATGAGGAAAGGTATGGTAGATTAGATCGATGTTTATATCTCTACCCATGTCTTTCAATTGGTATAGAACCATGGGTTACTTTTTGTAATTTTTTAATTTTTTATCGCCATATCATATCTATTAATGATTTATGGATTCTAAAGAGATTTGAGTCGGGTCAAAATTATCCTAGACATTGGGATATTTGTTTGGAGGTTATAGTGGCTAGGATGGATCATCTACTGGGTTGAGTTAGATTAGGAAGGAGCTGTAGGGTAGTGTTTATTCTACAGTTCAAGAAGAGAATAAGAAACATCTTACATTGGATGTGGACTAGTAGAATTAGATACAAGACCTATAATAGTTTTATGCACCATTCATAATGCATCATCTTTAGCTATAGTTCAATCTGACAATGGTTTCCCTATTTCTTTTATTTCATCCGGCCTTGTGGATTTCTTAATATTTTCATATGATATTATTCTTTATTCCATGGTGGTGCTAATGAAGCATGGTATTATTTTAGGGAAGTGTTTTCAATTTATATCAATTTAACTCACCATGTTAGGAGTCGATCTGGAATGTGATTTCTTATTCTTGGATATGTACCTCATTGTTGTAGTCCAGTGTATGGATCAAATGGTCTTTTTTTAAGACAACATTGATTAAAATCGGTTGTGATTAATTTTTTTTGTATTTGATTGTAGTACCCATGGTTTTCCTGGTGATTTGGATCCTCATATGGGAGATGCAAGCCCTCTATTTCTGGAATTGGGAAAACCATTTTTCAAATGATGTCACTCGTGTAGAAATACAATGAGGGTACTCTTGATGGTGGATTACCCCCTTTGGTAGATGAGTTCACTATAGTTTTCTGTAGAGTATATATTTTTTTCCATCACAGAGGGATAGGGTGTTCTCCTTTTATTTAGGACCTATAAAAACACTGATATCTCTTCCCCCTTAAAGTATGTCACCCATTGAGTTGAGGTAATTAAAGGTATATATGAGATATTTTTAATACAAATTAATCATTCACCTGAGAATCTCAATTTGGTTATATCTAGATTTATTTTAAATTAGTATGATGGATATATTTATTTTTTCACTGATTAAAATAATTTGAATAAGGGGATGAATAGGATCATTAAATAGTTTTCCCATATTGAATTCATTTATGCTCAGCTTAAGGGGAATAGGTGGTTTTCTGATATTAACATGTGTTATGGTATCACCACTTTGAGGATAGAGAGGTGGATGTTTTGAGAATTTCCTTATGATGTAGGTAAGACCATTTTGTGTATTTAGAATTCCATTTTAGAAGAGAAATATTGTAGTTGTATTTTTGTCACTCGTGAATAGGGTGTTCCATGTATACCATTATTACATTATTGTGCTATTCATGGATGAAATCCTAGTATATTTTGGGACCGAGGAGAACCATGATCAACATTTGATGAATTTGTTAGGCACTCACTGGGGTCATCCTCTCTAGGAGTTTTTTTCTATGTTCCCTTTACCAAGTGGATGGTGATTTTTCTTGGTCATTTTTTCTCATATCGAGTGTTACTGGTGGACCCTAAGAAGATTCTTCTAGTTTAGTCCTGGGATCATATGATGTAATCTTGGGGAATCAGAATCATTTTGGGGGATATTTTGTATTAAAAGTGGTTTCTTTAATTTTTCTTGTCATAATTCATCAATAACTATTATTACATAGACTTTGGTAAATTTTAAATGGATCCCAAAGTTTCAATTGTCCTTTGAAAAACATTTGCATGGATTGACCAAAGCCCATGTTCAAATTTTTCAGGAGCATGAAAATGGGTGTTTTGTTTTTGTACTTGCCTCTATTATGGTTCTTGTGTGTGTGATGATACATGGTGGAAACGTGGTTTCATATAGTTTATGCTTACTCTCATAATATTAAATGATTTCCCAACACATGACATGGAGTTATTAGTAGGGATGTATTACTTAATGAAATTGAAAGTTGATTTTTTTGAGAAATATTATTGGTTTATTTTGATAATAATAGATTTCCCTTTGTTATATCCATGAATCATATGAAATCATGTTTAAATAATTGGATGAGTACCAATAGTTGTTGTATTTTGATATAATTTATACTCCATGGAATGGAAATATAGTAGAGTATTCCTAATGAAAAAATGCACCACAAAAAGGGTATTAAGAGATCACTAATGAGGGTACATGGATTAGTCCTTCGAAAAATATTATCTGAAGAAATGGGAGAATATTAGTGGTATGTTTGTGGATAGTGTTTAAATTACACATTTCCATATAGGGTTTATTCAGAAGTAACACACAGGTGATGAATTTCAGAAGTTTTTTTTGAATTTCTTAAATGGTGGGGAGGTTACATGTGGATGGTTGTTTTCTCCTATTAGAGATTATATAATTTTATGCTTATTTATGATGTTGTTCTCATTATCAATTTTAGTCACGCTTTATAGCCACATTTATTAGTGGTCCCTCATTATGGTTCCACTATCATGTTTTTTCATGTGCATCAGCCCCTCTAGTGTCTAGACATGATGTCTGATGTAGAAATTGTTTTATCACTGTGTTATTCTTTTTAGTAGGTTAAATAAGTTCTCCATGGGCCCTCCTATTTCTTCAGTTATTTCCAATTAATACAATACTGTCAGAAAACTTCAACATGTATTTTATTATTGTATTTTGTCATACAATAGTGTGATGTAATTCTGTTTTGGTTGTGATTGGATGTCTGAGCAAATCATCCAATTTAATTTTGATCAGGGACTCATCCATAACAGATGAGTTAGGGAAGTTGTATATTTCAGAGATAGTATGGCATCATGGATTTCCTTTATTAATATTATAATATAAGGACCCTCTCTTTACCATACAATTTTGGGGATTTCATACAAAAGAATTTGGGTATATGGATAAGTTTAGTACAACATAGATCCCTCAATGAGATGGTCATATAGATTGGGAGAATCAAATATTTATAAACATAAACTGGGAATGTGTGTTGGTATTTAGTGTATTTTGGGATAGCCATTCTTGATTTGATGAGTTTTTTAATAAAAAATTTTATGATCATTGACTTAAATGTATATTTTTGAGGAACTTTTTGATCATTCTTATCGTTCTTCATTCTATTTTGTGATGGTCTGTGAGACCACATTGGTGGGACCGATCCTTAAGAATGAAAATTATAAAAAAATATAAGTTGATCAGAAATATCTTTTAGATGGTATAATGTGATCACAAATCTTATCTTCCTCATAGGTGACTATCATTGGAGAATTATATCAGTGATTGAGTGACTATGAAAGTGTCCACTCACATTGGTATCCTTAATTTGGGTTAACATGGGAATCTAATATCGAGTTACAATATGTCGTTTTATATTACCAAGTAGATTGGTAAGGTGGAATAATAGTTAGGTATTATTTATCATTTTATTTCAAATTTTTTACTTCTTCCATGTCTCTCAGTTTAAAAAAGATCAATCTAAATCATTCACATGTATTGAATTGGTATGAGTTGGAGTGAGATCAATATTTTTCAGCAATTGAGTAGCCATTGATGATATTGGATTCTCAAGATAAAGTGCTTCATGTTAATCCCATTAAATTGGTCTGAGTTATTTTTTAGTATGATAATGATGTTCATGTGACATGGGAACGTAATTCATGGGTTTTGAAGGAGTCCTTGTTTATATTCCCTGGGAAAACAATTGAATGACTTCATAGGGGTGGAATTGTTTCATATGATTATAATTTCCACATTCATGTTCTTATTTTATGATATTAAATTATTTATTTTTATATATAGTATTTATTCTTTGGGGTTTTAGTATTTTTGGAGGATATTTTAGTTTTTACACTTGATGGTTGTTGGGTCATAATTGGCGCACAATTTTCTGAAATCATGTTTCATTCTTTAGGAAATTTTGAATCACTATTACACATAAAAAATGAGGGGCAAACAGTTTTATCAATGTATAGAAATCTATATATGATAAAAATTCAAGAAATACATATCATTATTAATAAAAAATATAGGGTTTTACCCCTTAACATTTAACATTAAATCTCCCAAATCCCATCTTCACGAGATTTATATCCCTAGGAGCATCTTCAACACATTCGTTGAAATATAGAGCCCCAATCTGTAGATGTATTTGGTGTGTATTAGTTAAGGAATCATAAATTAAGCATGGATTCTTTCTGCTTCTCTCTTATTCTAGGGATTCACTTCCCTCTTTCATTGATTCTTCTTTTCCACCAGGCTATTAGACATAATGAGTGGAATATCTTGTGTGTTTGAATAAATCACGATGTTTTTTTGTGCAATAATCCCTTTACGTGGTCTTGTTGTAGTGTATAAGTCATTTCTTGTTGAATTATAGAACTTTCCATGATTGGGTTGGGTGGTTTAGTGGTTTCACATTGTTATATCATTTTTTATCGACTTCATGGTGTGATAAATGTGTTATATGAATTTATTGAGTGGTGAAAAAATATTTAAGTGTTTTTCAAGATTAATATGTGTTATCTTGAATTTTAATATGTAATGAAGTTCTGATTCATCTGTTTTTCATCATGGTACTGCTTTAATTTTTTTCTTTAGTGAAAATTGTGAAATGTTTTTCTAAAAAGCACATAATAAAGGGATATGTGGAAAATTGGCTTCCAAGAAATGGATTATTTCATGTTTTATTCTTCATTATGCACCATAAATGTGGTTTTGTGATATTTAATGTGATGTGATGAATGATATAAAATGTATTTTCTGTGTGTATGAATTTTGAAGTATATTTTCCTATGGGAATGGTTGGGTTTAAGGTTTTGACTTCATTTTTTTTCAAATGTGTTTTTATGAATAGTTCAGGTGACGTTAAAAGTGTTTCCATATTTTTTTAGAGTACATGGAAATGGGGAATGGGGTTTTATAGAAAATTATGATTTCCTTGTGGTCTTTGATTTTTGGATCATTTTGAATTATGAAATTCCAGATTTCCTTTTGTGTTCATGATTTATGACATGTGTGTGTGATAATGATAATTTATGTGGCTTGTTAAATGGTATTAAATAAAAAATGGAATCTAGGGTATTTAAAAGTATGAACAATTATATGTATTCTATGAGATTTCTCTTGGGTGATGACTTATTTCTCCTAGACGGATTGATGCTACTACATTAACTAAACATGTGATAGGATCGTAGTCCACTAAAAATACAGAAATGATCCCACATAGTAGATGATGCCCGAAAAAATTGTTGGTATTGCCTTATGATTTGGAGACTAATAGACCTTGGTATATGATTCCCTCATGTGGATCATAAATGAGAACATTGTGCGTATTGGATGGAGGAGATTATTGTCATGATAGGAGGTTTTTGGGGACCCACTTTTTCATGTCTCCAGTATAGATTTCATAGGGTTCTCTGTTATTGTGATAATACCTATGTGATTTGGTTCTATCCATCAATATATAGTGGACCTTTTGTACATTTCTTTTCATATATTGTTTCTTTTGAGAAAGCGATTCATTAATGTTATTCCTTAAAAATGGTTTTGTAAAAAAATTTTCTGGAAAATGTTTTAAATTTTCTAATGAAAATGTGAGTTATAATTTATCTCTTAATTTTATTGAATGGATTAATTTTTTTGGCATAAAAATGGAATTTTTCTCAAACACTATATGTATAGTTTGGACATGTAGACATAGATATATTTCACTGAGGTAAAATAATTATGTATCATGGTGTTGATGGTTGATGTGGTTTCTAGTTATCCAATTCATATAAGTGTTAATGTTGTTGGATCAACAGTGATGGACCTATTGTTACATATATGAAATGGTGATTTTTTTGATCCCATTTAATATTAGTATCATTGGTTTTGGGAAATGTTGAAAATATTGAATCTGAAAAATCAGTGTACCTTGTTTGGATATGATTATCAGTTGTGGGATATTTGTTTTTTTGGTTTCTTTTGGTCATATAAATTGTTGAAATTATTTCAAAAGTATATTTTGGATACCCAGGTACTAGTTCCCAGGCCATGGGGATCATTAATTCTAGTTAGATCTTGACATGAGCTGGGTCAGTTGTTGGGTTGGATTGAATACCTATTTGGTGGGTTATTTTGATTCTCATGGGAATATATCTTCATAGATAAATGAAAATTTATTTGATCTTCACTAAATCATAACATAACCCATCAAAAACACCAATAATCACACAAAACCTCAAACTAAGAATTCAAAATCATCTCAAATATCTAGTCATAACCAAGTGCTCCCAAAAAGGCATGCATATTCACTACATGAACGTTCTCATACACATAGGACATCGGTATGTCGTTGGTTAAAAAAACTTATAACTTAGTCATAATCTCTTTAAATGCTGCATTCATGAACCACATAAACATAGATGAACCACCGTTCGTACCGAGATATATAACAAATAACTCATAATTCAACTGACGATAATGGAAGGTACTCTTCTAAATATCAACATCCTCTAACAACATTTGATGATATCTTGACAGAAAAATGATCTTAGTGTACGAATTTCTTAAATATAATTGATCTAATATATCATCAAAACATTAAATTGAATAGTGAGTCATTAATGTCAATTATTTAAAGGAATAATATTCAATAAAATGAAGAATTCATCTATTATCCTTATTTACAATCAAATGTGGTGAACCCAATGTTGACAAAATTCGACAAAAAATACCACACTGCAATATATCATAGGGACATATTGGCACCTCAAATCACTTATAAGGTTTCATTCTTTTTGGATTCATTAAAAAATGTGACCTTTCTACCTATATATTATACCCAAAATCGATCACTTCTCCAGGGGTTAACACTAAACCTTCCTCTAAAAATACATATGGGTACTCTTCCATAACCATGGGAAACACCTACATCAGAAACCCCTGTGATCCCTCCAACAAAATTTATATTAGGGAATACAATTACAAAACATGCCTCTTGCCCTTATAAGGTTCACTCTCACTAAAAAACACTATTGGATCTCTATCAGCATCATAGAACACAAACAACCTCAAGATGTTTTCAATTATATCCTAAAAAACAAAAACAATCCATGTAAAATATGTTGTCATATTGATGTATCCAAAATATTTTTACTCTCCCCAATATCGGTGATACATTATAAATATGTCATTGTATTTTCATTATTCATATTAGCTAGATTTATCTCTAACTACAATATTTAACATCGGTGTAATTGGATGCCTCTATGACTCCATTCCCAAGGAACATATTTGGGTGGGTGATAATAAGGAGTGCGTCACCGAAAATTAAAATAAGTAATTCACCAATGAAGAAGACCTAAAAATTGTATTTCAAACAAAATCATGTTCACCTATAACTAGAAACACTAAATCATGATGATGGAAATACACAATTCTCGTCCTTTTTGACCATACTAATGGATCCCTCTACAATGTCGTTATTATCTAAAATAATGAGGTGTTTGGGGGGTTTACTCGGCACACCACACCTCTTATATTCTATTCCATGACTATAGCTCCCAACATAAACTACGTTAGTGGAAAAAACATCAATAACAGAAAATAAAAAGGGAATCATAAAAAAAAACAAACTTGTTATAATGTCTGGGTTCTCATGCCATTGGTGACATTTTCTTATGTTAGAAAAAAAATCATGTTAAACCATTTTATATGTCTTAGATAATCATCCCATAGTGATGTGATATGATGATGTTTGGGACATACCTCTAACTTATAGAAAAATCTTTGATACTAACAATATGGAATCTCAAACAACTACTCAACTTTATGAGTAATCTTGATCACTCCCCTCTCGTGAAAATTGTGTTTTACCCAAAAGAATTTCAAAAACCTATACTATAACCATCACTACAAGATACATCATCCAAAAAATTATAACATGGAACTAAACCTATAGATAAAATAAATAAATAAAAATGTCTCCCTAACATCCTCAAATAGAAACAAGTTAGACACATATCACAGAAAGGTCCTAAAATAGATCCCAAACTCTTACACATTAGATTTATTGAATAAAAGGGTATTGAATTTATTGTGACAATATTACTTAGCACGGGATGAAAGGAACTCTTATTGGTACTTTTCTCTGAACACCTCCCACGTGACTGATGAGTCATCAATATAACAGGGGAAGAAGAATCACCACAACCACACCGCTCAACATAGAATTATCACAACCAATGAATCATAGTTCTCCTATCTTGAAAAAATAAAAATGAATTCAATATGAACAATCTATACATGGTATTTTGTTAATGAATCTAAAATTTACACCTCATACTTCTACATAATTTGGTGCTAAAACTATTAGAGTGACCCACTCCATGTATTGACGTCATTGACCTCTTTTCTATTAAAATATACTTGAAAATTCTTCTGAAATTTTTTGTCAAAATCCAGATGAGGTTTTTGACTAATAGAAATTCCAATGAATAGAAAAATAATCTTATTTTTCATATCCATGGAATTTGGAATTATTAAAATTAATAAATTAGTTTTATTATTATATTTTTTGTTTTTTTGACGTATCCTAATGTATAAAATCTCAAACACAGTAAAAAATGATGTATGTATGATCCTTTCCATTAGATCTAACCTAAAACTAGTATAACATAATTTAGTTGGCTCAGTAATCTTAATTTTCAATTATTTTGATCATAGTGGCCCATAAATTTATATATCTCACCTGGTCTCCCATGTTTACATCTATTATAATACTTAGCTGATAATGCTTCTTGATGAAACCATGAAATATCACATGTTCTTAACACCAAAATCCATTATATCCCTTATCCTAATGATCTAAAACCAATATATCATGACTCCATTATCAATATGAAACCAAAACTATGGGGGTGATTTGGGGTCAACATGATTCCCTCCTCTAGTAGACCCTAAGGTGGTGACTAGAAATGAGGGTATAAAAAACATGAATATGGGATACATTACCTGTAGAACCCCATGATTAATTTATGTGGCCTTTGTTTATTCTTCTTTTGTTTTTAAATATCTTAGGATGATTTGGGAAGAGGATGGGAGGGTTTTATGTTTTTTGAATAAGTTTTTATGATTTTATAATGGCACACATTTTGATCACGATTAGGGTAAATGGTGCGGGTTCTCGCAGAAAACGTGTTGTGGGAGACTTTGGGATTCACATTTCCTTCACACAGTTTTCCAAACATTGTGTGGAAAATATGCATACCCCTTTCTTCAAGGCTGTGGCATGCTCAATGTTTGCACATTTGTTTCCAAACCATGTAGGAAAACTGTGCAACCACTTAAAAATGGGGTTTTTAAATCTGGGAATCTACAGGATTTCCTTATTTCATTCAAAACATTCTCCCACTAATTCCTCACCTATGATTTTGGGTTCTATGAGGTTGTGTGTTCTCTTCAACAAATTTAGTATGAAAATTTTAAGGTATACTTGGTGGATTAAAATTGGTTCTGCTTTGGTAAGTCTTCTCTATTGGTTCCTTGTGGTTTCCTCTAGACCTGCATCTCTCTCTCTCCCTCCCAAACTTCTATATCTAATACTTTTTTAGAAATAGTGATTTGATTTCCTTGGGTGTTGATTTGATTGCTTTCAGGTGATATGTAAGGGTATTCAAAGTAGTTTCGGTGGTGCGCTCGTTGGATTTTTGGTGTAGTTACTTGTGGGTCGATTTCAGCAGAACCCTAAAGGTACGTGGCTTCTCTCCCAAATCCTATTTTTTTGGAACATGATATAAGATTATTATTTATTTTTTCTTTGTGAAATTAAATGTTTTTTTGATATGAGATGTTGGTTGTAAATCCCTTTGTTTTTGTTTTGGGTATTTTTTGAAAAAAGGGGTTTGTGTTGAAATTCTCTTATTGTGGAATTTAATGTAGAGATTCTAAAATTGATTTTCTGAATGATTTGTGACAATAGTTTATGGAAATAGTATAAAATATTGATTTTATTTTGAGGAAATGTTTTTTTGGCATGAAATTTGATTAAATGGTGATTTCAATAAATGTGTTTTTTATTGAAGAGAATTAACATGTTATGGAAATGGATATTTTTATATTGTATTGATCGTGGTGCATTGAGCGTGGTTATGACTTTTTTAAATTTAGTATTTAAAGTGGGGGAGATGTACCACTATAAAAATGAGAAAGGATAGTGAATGAATGTTCCACTGTCAAGGTTAAGTGGATGAAAAGTTCCAATAAATTTTTGAGAAAGGAACTGGTCAAACAAAAGGGTCATCATGATTTTTATACCGGGTTGGGATAATAGAACATTCTTTTTCCTTGATATTTTTGTGGATATGGGAAGTGGTAATTGGTTGTGGTAATTTTTATGATGGTTACATGCCTTATTTCATGTATGTGTCTTATCTTTGTGTTACATGGATTTATAGGGGTATGTTTGACTTGTGGGAGTGGTTGCACTACTTAATTTTTTTAATCTAAAATGCTTTTTATAAATGTTCTTATTCTTTTATCCCATGTTGAATTTATAGGGATGTCATTTTAGGAAATCTTACTGAGTATTAGTACTCACCCAATGCCTTCAAACATTGGAGCTTTTGTAGATGTTGTATTTCAGGACACATGTAAAGGTAAATTAATTCATTGCTAGAGGTTCATGGGGATTATTGGGAGATGTTATTGTTCTTAGAACATGGAGCTTGGTGTGGAGCTTTGGAGTGCACCTGAGTTTACATTTTTCATTGTTATTAAATTGTTTGGTACTCTGATAGGTTTTAATATTCTTGGTTTCATTGGTTGATTTGAATTTTTTTTAATAGTTTTTTGACTCTTGGTAATTTATATATTGGGTTTTTTTATATGATTCATATAGATTGTTGGATAGGTAATATTTGGTTGGTTTATTTTATCATAATGGATTATTCATTCCCCAACTATTATGTAATCCCTCATAATTTAATTACAACCTTTGGTTATTTGGGAATGTCTCTTAAGGCGAATTAGTATTCCTCATCCCAATCAAGAAAATGTTACTGAGAAGGATGTTACATGTGGTATCAATTTGTTTGATCATTGTATTTCAAGTTAGTGAAGTTGCACGATCAATGGTGTTGATTGTTAGAAATGTTGTTGACATTCGTTCTTGTACTTATTCCATGAGTCGGTATGGATGAAAGCTGTAGGATTTTCGGAACATGGAGTTTATAACAAAAAAGGACATATCTATCCCTTTTATGTATAACATCATGTGATGAAGGAGTTGGGTACATAATTGTTTGGAGACACTAATGGGTATTGGATATCTAATTGTCGTGGTTATAGCCAATGATATTATCATGGCATGAATGGTAGAAATGACCTCCCTCTAGGATACATATTTCATTGGGGTATAACGATCTATAGTGTGATATGAATGTGTTGATTTTTAATATTTGTATTGGGTTTCAAAATCGATGGATTTGAAACATGAAAACTCATGGTATTTTTAAATTTCATTGATTTTCAATGCATGTTGAATTGGTTAGGATATTACAACATGTGAAATATGAACTTGTGAATAGCTTGGTTGTGATTATTGTTATGAAATTGAATTTGAAAATTTTATACCCTTTATTTTTAATGGAGTGAGTGTTATGGATGTTTTTTTTGTTGATAGAAATGGCACTGGGTAGGCATCATAGAGACCAACCAGAGGCATCTTCTGAAAATGAGGTTGCACCTAATCCCCATGTAAACCAATGTCAAGTGTAGAGTATAGTGCACGAATTACAAGTTGAGGAATGTTGGAATAGTTTGGATAAACTAAAACATGTTTATCAGGTGGTTTGATTTCAATGGAATAATATGCCCATGTTACAGAGTGATTTGGAGCTAGAAAGGACTGATGCATGGCAGAATTGAATGAATAGTATATTTTACTTCATTTTAACACTGAATGATCTAAAAGTGATGTTAACCACAAATATGTTGGAAGATTATTCCCTCCAATTGTGGGAGCTGGTAGAACAAGATGGTACAAACAAAATATTGAAATTGATGGGGTTTGAGGAATTCTTATTTTAATAATTATACCCTCTTAAATTCAAAATTCAGTGTACAATATATTTCTTCATGATGAAGCATGGATACATGGATTTGATTGAATAAGTGGCTATGTTTATGTTTGTGAGCAGTTTTCACCTAAGGTGGCAGGTCATTGAAGGCACTAATTTTGGAATATGGGATGAAATGGGAAAATTGTTCCATGATAGTGGTGTTGTGTATAGATGATTACATGGGATTTATGTATAAAGATACGGTGGCTAAGTGAGATATTTTTGGCGCTACAGGCAATGGATGTAAGTGGTTACCCTTGGGGAATAGTGGGAACTAGACCTCTAAGTTCAAGAGAATGATGGACACTTATATCCAGGGTGGGAGTACACTTCATAATCAAATGGAATCATCAATGAATCTTCTTTCTATGTCTCAGAGTATGCTGGGATGTTTTCATTGTTGCTCTACATGCCAAATCACGTGGGAAAGTACGAAACAACCTCAATCTTGTCATAATTGTAAGCAGATATGAAATCTGCGGCATCTCTTTCACAATGTTCTGAGGTCAGGAGTTTGTGACACTACTCAGGGGTTACATGGGTATTATTCCTCAACGGGATGAGGGAAACTAAATATCCCTCTATAGAAGAATAATTTTAATCATAGTGATTCGAGGAACACCATGAATCCTCAGTAGGGTAATAAAGACCAGAGTGTGGCAAGTAAGAATTTATTTGGAGCTAAGAAATTTTTGATTGATAATTAGTATGGACCATACACAGTGTGAGGTATGGTTCATTTAAATTCCACATTGATGAACACTTTGTTTGTTATGGGTACTTCACTTTCTTTTCTTGCTTCTCACATGGTTGATATGGTGGGATTACATGTGGAAATGATGTTCTAATGTCCTGACCCGGATCACCACTAAACTGGTGGCCAGACTGGTTGCCACACGACCTCAAGCGCATCTCCCCATATGCCAAGGGCTACCGACTAGAAGATTGGGAATATAGATAGTTAGTGGGGAGGCTATACCATCATATCAGAGTTCAATAATAGATCATGGTATTAAATATTGGATGATGTCTATTTAGTGATAAAGTAGTGGAAGACAGATAAAACTCATTTTATAAATGTTGCCAACACCAATTATATAGTTGATGAATTCATGAGATGTTATGGATACATAAGTGAAAGAAATAAAAAATAAAACTTGATTTACAAATCATGTAGCATAAAAATAAAAGAAAACCAATCCCTACATGCAGTCAACTCGAGCATCTCGAGCTCCTGCTCAGTCCTCTTCTCTAATATCCCATGTATTTTCAAACAACACAATCCTACTACCAAATAGAATCTACATGGGTACCCTAGTGCAATGGAGGCCCGAGTAGTTTGTGAGATATAAATATCCGTAGTCTGGGACCATTGGTGTCTACCCCAAATCCAGACATTCAACAAATAATTTAAACAGTGTGAAAACGTGCATGATTAAAGTAAACACTAAACTTTTACAATATACCCATGTACCTACTTCATCTCTCAGCTGGTGTATAAAACTACATTATACATTTTTAATGCATAATCAATACACATTACACAATAATTTTCATTTTTCATTTATTCAAACCCCATTCAAATATGAAAGTCTTGTTAATTGGACTAAGCTCGATATCCCCGTATAATTCACTCACCAATGATTTTTTTTAAAGGACATCTATGTAATCAATGTAATGACTGAATCCAAGCTTGTGCTTTATATTGGATATGTTTCATATTCAATTTAATCATTAATATACTTTGTTTGAGCTTGTTCACTAAAATTAGTGATTCACTATTTGGTTTGACCACTAATAGTGATTCATCCAATTCCTTAATAATTCTGAAATCTTTATTATATTCATTTCACAATCATCATGTTACAATAGTTTTCATTAACCATTAATTCATTTCAGGTACGACCAAATGGACCCACCGTAAAATGTAAATTATTCGGAGTAGAACATTATGTCTAAAATCCTCATGAGTATTGAGAGCATCTATCCTTCCCTCACAACCAATGTGTATTTGGAGCATCAACCCCTTTCCGAAAATAGAATATTTCCATGCATGTTGGGTGTAGAATTCCATTTATTCCACCCCATATATATTTGGAGAATCATTCCATGTCTCACAACCCGTTTATCAATCATACATATATATCTATCAATGGTGTGAAACACAATGTCTAACACCCCATTACCAACTATTAATTAATTATTAAATTAATTAATCCAATCTATCAATTAATTCGACAATTAATTAATAAAATAAATAAGTCATCACATAATTCAAAAATTAATTACCAATTAAAAATTTCATTATTTAATAATTAACTATAAGTTATTTATTATTTATAAGATATCTAAGTAACTAAATCAACATTTAATTATCCAAAATATTTTAACAAATTTGAACCCATCCACTAAAACTTTGATTCTTCAAGGATTTTGACAATTTACATTAATGTCATAATTATCTCAGAACATGCTGAACAAAGACCAAAAATTTAGAAACCATCTCACACAACATATCATATTTTTAAACAACTCCATCCAAGACAACTTAAGGCGTGGAGAACTAAAATGCATCAATGGGTACCCTTGACCAGCAGTCATAACAAAAAATCAATTAAAAATATTGATTTAATGCATGAAAATTAATTAATTCAACAATTTATTAATTTTATCTAATATCTTTAACCAATAAATTAATATTTAACCATTTACTATTTAACATGTCATAATTAATCCATCCATTAATTTTTAGAAGTTTCTAATTTATATTTTGAAAATGAAAAATATTTAATATTCTCAATAATCAGTTAAAGCCACAATTGTATTCCCACTCATGAATTGATAATTAATTCTACAATTAATTACCCTATTACCTATTCTGCCCATTCAAATCGTTTACCTGTTTAATCACATCACCTTATCACAATTAGAAAAACATTCCTAAAATCAGCACATGTTCATGTCCTCATTTATCTCACGTGGGCATCGTCATTTAATGAATTCAAAAGTCTTGTATCAACATAATATATATCCCATTTAGAAATTTAATAAAACAAACTAAATTCAAATTTAGATGGAATAAAATATAAATACATCACTGCAAAAATTAAATATCCACAAATGTGCAGCAAGAATATTATTAATGAATTTATTAAATATGAACACATGGGAAGGGGCCCATTTTCGGGGTGGCACAATTTTAAATCTGAATCCATTTAATGTACAAGGCGACAACCAGTACACAACTGGTCCGCAATGGCACACACATGCACGTTATATATATATATATATATATACATTTCAACATAGATGTATATATATATATATTATTGGAGGGCCCTGCAACAATATAAATAAAATTAAAAATATAAATCATTAACCCAGAACCAAAGAAGGTCCAAAACACCTCTAACTAGGTACTAGGGACTCCTAAAAATTATAAATCCCTTAATTGAATAATGAGAAACAATATCATGGTTATATAACCTTACCCGAATCATGGTGGGAAAGTGAAAATGAACCCATCGGCCTCACCATTGTCAGTAGATGCTGGAATATCGAACAAAGGGTCTAGAGGAGCCCCTTTCACATCCCTAGAACCGAAGGAAAAATGAAACCGAAAAAAACATGAACCCTAGGGTTTTTCAAGATAAAACAGGGTGAGGGAGGAGGCAAACAGCCTACGAGAATCACAATACAAATGCAGACAGACTCACCTCACCGAGAAAGACAAGATTCATGAAGACATAGGGGGGTTCAATTGCGTGAAGAGGAGCCGACGAGGGGTTGTAGCACACCTCAAAGGAGGGGTCTGGTGCGTTTTTGTGGTTCCTCTAGTATGGTGGTGTGACACCCTCATGTTCGCTCCTATATTTATCAATTACATTCAAGATAAACTAATTAATTTAATAAAGAATTTATAATATTTATTATTCTCATTTAATATAACAATCCTTCATTAATTATCCTTTAAAACAATGTTTCATATTTTATTTTGTAACCCTTCACTAATAATCCAGTTAAATTCTTGAACATTTATTTAATTATATAAACAAAATAATAATAATAAAATACTTATTATTAATATAATAATTATTTATTATATGTTTTATTTAATTTAAAAACATTGACATCATAAAAACTAGTTAACCACGCTATTGACCCACAATATTTTACTTACTGTGTATAGCCTAACATCTACATTAAAAACTGTTCCAAATCAAATTTCAAATTCAACTTAAATATAATTTAAATTAAATAAAACCTCCATTTCACTTCAATTTTTTAAATTACTAATTACCTTAAATTAAATTAAATTAAACACAACTATACATTTACACCCAATTTAATATTTATATTTATTATTACTCTTCTTCGATAACACCCAAATTCTCATTAATACATTAATTAATTAAATTCAATAAAAAAATTAATTAAATAAATTCCCTACTTCATGTTATTTAACTAATTTTTCTCAACACCATTTAATTTAATTAAAAACATCCACTCATTGAAATTATTTAATTAATTATCTCAATGCAAATTAATTAAATAAAACCCCCGCTTCGCAATGATTGATTAAATTCGTTGTAACATGTTTTATTATAGAAAATCTCCAAAATCCATTGTTATTATTCATAATTATAACAACAATCATAATTAATTATTATTATTACCCTAATAAAACCATAATAATAATAATCTCATTATTATTATTCAAACCATAGAAAAAACCGAACACCTGTATTAAATAAAAAAATTCTTCTTTATTAATTATGAAACTAATTATTCAATTAAAAATGTCTTCATTAATTTTGAAAGTCCTAATTAAAAAAACGTTTCTTTGAGATACCCAAAGGCCACATTAATTACCCATAACTATTAAACCTCATTAAATATGAAATTAAATTCTTTTAACATCGAAATAATTTAAAATTTTCAAAAATAATAAAAATAACATTACTGTTATAATTATTTACACTTTCTTTTATTTAAAAATTAAACCCACACTTTATTAGAATATCATTAATATGATATTCATGATAAATACTCCAACCCATATCCTCCAATAAATATTAATAATGTTTCATCATTAAAATTGAAACTCCTAAATTAATTACACATTTTTGGTGAACCCCAATATCAATATTTAATTTCTTCATTCGTCATTTTATTAATTCTTTAACATTAATTTAATTAAAACACCATAATAATAACAATAAATTCATTATTATTAATATTAATACATTATTTTACTTCAAAAATTCTCATGTAATATTATTTAATCAAATTAAATAATTTATTAAACTGGATAAACTACATGGGTCGGACCACAACCATGCACTTCCTATGAAGGTTAACTAAAGTACACCTTTTAGAAATCATTGCTACTGAGACTCAATGAGACACTTGAAAAAAAATTATTAGGTAATTACGCATGTCAGAAAATAACACTCTTAGGTGTTCCAACATTCAAAATAATATTTCGGAGATCAAATTAAAAAAAACAACCCATTGATAAAACAAAAAAAATTATAAAACATCCATATTTTAACCCAGTTAAAAAACATGATACTTTACAATATACCAAACATAACAACTTTTCATCCCCAAGAATCCATCGGGAACCACTACTAAAAAAATGACCAACCAATGTCATTTAATATTGTTAGAAATGATGTGTTTTATTCCTAACACCAAACACACCATTATCCCCTCACAAGACTAACGACTAGGATTTTAAAACTAGTGCCAATGTTCACTTTATATCATGAAAATCAAAATAGATCTTAAATCCTAGGCCATTAGAGGAACCTCTTAAAAAAATAGTTGAATCTCAATCAATCAATAGAATATGTTTCACAAGCATCCCTAGAATGACATCATGGAACCAAACCCCATTTTCCAATTATCTGATGACTTTCCCTTAAAACTATTCAAAATCATCTCCATGTAAAATAATGTCTTACCGGACCTCTGGTGAAATTTAAAGTCATGTCATCATAATTATATTTTAAAATATTTGTTCCCCAACACAATTAAAAGAGTATCACCATGAATCAATGCATCACATGTACTACCCAACCATTCATTAAGCCCACCAAAACTTAAAACTTGGCATGGCGTAAGAACAACTCTATCTTAGTGTCTTCATTATGAGGTCAAAATGGGGGGAATGACTGTCATATTCAGGAAAGATAAATATGAGAAAAAGAGGGTCATTAAGAATATTAGTGAATCTATTACCTAAAAACTCTGTTCTAAAAGCTCAACATCACCTGCCGACTAGTTTATTGTAAACAATAGTATAATGCCCACTTTACCATTGTCTATGAAATATCAAGAAAACATCATATGCTCACTGGTGCATCTTTTTAAAACAAATTCATGCATGCATGTGACATTCCTTGAACCAACATCATCACATTAGATATTGATCATAAAAGTCGTAACATAAACTTATCTGCATTCCAAAACAAAAGAGTCCCAAGAAGACCTCCTGAGTAGTAGGACGAAATTACTTTAACAGCCTAGAACATTCTTTGGTTACTACCAACCATCGGTTATCCCCTTATGATCATTAACATCGAATGTCATTCTAGGTCAAAAAAAAAACAAAAAAAAACACTTGTTTCAAATGCCCCTTTTTATTTTAGCCATTTTAATTAATTCATTTCATCATTACATCTTTTGAATTAATTTCCACAAACACACATGTACTTTTTCACAACAAGTCACTTGGTTTTCAAAACAACTCTCTATAGAATAATATTCCTTCGTTCAAAAACATCCTCATTAAATATTTCACATATCGCGTTAGCTAAGTATGAACACGCGGTTTAGTATCTAGATTCCACTTACCAAAAAGGAGACCTCTAATGTTCCCATTTATTCAATATGGGTTCCTAAATAATAACCCAACAATAGTTCATTTCAATCAAAACACGTCATTTTTACATTTATTACCATTTTCAAACATACTATGGTTATATACGGTTTAAACACATTGGTGGCCATCTACCAATCAATAAGCCGCCCATACACCTTATCGTTGGCATTTGGATCTCATTCATCACAATCAACATTCATTTAACATATTTACTTTATTATCCCTTTATCAAATAAAAACATCAATAGTTTGTTATCATAAGCAGTAAAACAATAGCATACTATAACACAAAAGCATGGAACAAAAAAACATCATAATAAGTAAAAGAGATAAAAATGTAGGCATGTTATATTTATCACCAAAACATGCTATCTACATTGGCATTCTAAATAAGATCAAAACGTGGTATTAAACCCAAAGAACACAATAAAAATTAGTAGGCATCCTAATAATGAAACTACGTGGAATGTTATAAGCATGACATGTGAATATATAAGTGCCTATGTTGATGCATGTATGAAACATCCTTTCCATATCAGGCCAAGACAATTATTTTTCAAAATTATCAAAATCAATAAGGATTGGAAAATACACCTATCACTCAAGGAGAAATCATATCAAATATAATATCAAAAAGCATGAACATCAATTCCCAGACCTGGCCAGATATTCATTTCCCATACATGGGGTGATCAGTCCCAAGAACGAATATTAACCAAAGCGCTGACACTTTCCTGGTCTTCTGTCTACCAACCCAAATCAGAAAGACAAAATGAAAATAAAGAAAACGAACCTCCCTTTAATACCACATTATAACATCCCAACCCAGATCACAACTAATCCAATGGCCGAACCGATCACCACATAACCTCAAGCTCGTCTCCCCATATTCCAGAGGCTACTGACTAGTAGCGAGGGTCTATGTATAGTAAGTGGGGATACTATAAACTCATATCTGAGTTCAATAATAGAGAATGGAAATAAATACATGAAGATGTCTAATAAATGATAAAGTAGTGGAATACAAATATTACTCATTTTAAAAATGCGTAAAATGACAATTTTACAATAGATGAATGAAATACATGTTATGGATATCTAATTGAATGAAATAAACATTATAACATGATTTACGCATCACGTACATTACAAATAAAAGACTACCAAACCCTACGGGCTTTCAACTCGAGCATCCCGAGAACCTTCTCGGACCTCTTCTTCAATATCCCATGTATTTGCAAAAAACAAAATTTTGAAACCAAATACAACCAACTCAGGTACCCCAGTGTAATGGAGGACTGAGTACTGTGCGAGATATAAATCACAATAGACCGGGACCACCGGTGTCTACACCAAATCTAGACATTCAATAAATAATTTAAAAAGTGCGAAACATGCATAATTAAAGTATGTAGTACAATTTAAATTTATACCCATGTACGTGCATCAGATCTCAGCTTGTGTCTAAACCAACATTATAAATTATCATGCATACTCAACACTCACTACACAATAATTTTAATTTATCAATTATTGAATCCTCAATAAAATATGAAAGTCTCAAGATTCGGCATAAGATTAACATTCCCTGTATAATTCACTCACCACATATGTCTATATAGACCATATATGTAATCAATGTAGAGACTAAATCCATGATTTTTCTATGTCATGGATAACAAGTCAAATACAATTTAGTCATTCGTACACATTATTTGATCTCATTCACTAAAATTTGTGATTCACCCCTAGGTCTTTCCACTAATAATGATTCACCCAATTCAGTAATATGTTTGAACGCTTTCTTCTGTTCAATTCACAATCATCATGTCACATCAGTTTTCATTAACCATTAATTCATTTCATGTATGACAAACTGGACCCATAGTCCAATGTCAATTATTTGGAGTAAAACATCATGTCTAGAATCCTCTGGATATTTGGAGCATTAGTCCATATCTCACATCCCATGGGTACATGGATCATCATTCCATGTCTTATAAATGAATATATTCATGCAAGCTGGGTGTAGAAATCCATGTCTAGCACCCTATGAGTATTTGGAGAATCGGTCCATGTCACACAACATATTTATCAATCATAAACATATATATAACATTGTTGAAGTACGCCATTCCTAACTCCCCAAAACCATCCATTAATTAATTCATAAATTAATTAATCTGATCCATTAATTAATTCAACAACTAATTAACAACATTAATCACTTGTCAAATAAGTAAACAATTAATTAACCATTTTAAATCTCAATAGTTAATAAATAATTAACAATTATTTATTCAAAGACGTCTAACTAAATAAATAACTCAAAATTTATTTATCCAAATTCTTTAACAAGTTTGAACTCGTCCACTAAAACAGTGATTCGTCTAGGACATCAAAAATTTACATGCATATCATAGTCATCTTAGAACATTCAGAAAAAAGCCCAAATATTTAGCAACCATCTCACACATCATATCATATTTTTAAACAACTCCATATAAGACAATATAAGGCATGTAAAAATATTACACATCAAAGGGTATCCTTGGCCAACAGTCATAACAAAAAATCAATTCTAAATCTAAATTTAATGCTAGAAAAATAATTAATTCAAAAATTTACTAATTAAAAATTATATCATTAACCAATAATAAAATAATTAACCATTTACTATTTAACATGTAATATTAATCCATCCATAAATTATTACCAGTTTCCAATTTGTATTCTGAACATGTCAATTATTCAATATTCTCAATAACCAGTAAAAGACATAATTGTATTCCAACACATGACTTGATAATTAATTCTATAATTAATTACCTATTAACCATTTTCTCATTCAAATCAATTACCTGAATAATCATATCACTTTAATCAAATTATAAAAACATTCATTAAAATCAACACATGTTCAAGAAATCATTTATCTCACGTGGGAGGCATCATTTAATAAATTCAAAAGTCTTATATCAACAATATATATATCACTTTTTTCAATTTAATCAAACATACCAAATTCAAATTTAGATGTAATAAAACATAAATACTTCACTTCATAAATTATATATCCACAAAAGTGAAGCAATAATTTTATTAATTCATTTATTAAAGTTGAAAACCTGTGAAGGGAACCTACCTCAGGGAGGCCGAATTTTAAATATGAAGCTCTTTAATGTACATGGTGGCAACCAGTCCACAACTGGTCTGTAATCAAAGACACACACACCTTATATATATATATATATATATATATATACTGACATGCACACCCTCATACAATATAAATAAAATTCCAAATATTAAATAGTTACCCATAATCATAGCAGTAAGGACCAACACATCTCTAACTAGGCATTGTGGTTTCATATAAATTATAAAACACTTAATTGAATGATGTAAAACAATAACAGGGTTATATAACCATTCATAAAACATGAAAAAAACAGAAAACAAACCCATACATCTTTCCTTTGTCGATAGATGCCAGAATACACACCAAAGGGTATAGATGATCCCCTTGCACATCCCTAGAACCAAGGAAACATGCAATCCCAATAAAACACAAACCATAGAATATTGGATGAGATTGCTAGGTGAGGGAGGAGCGAAAAGACCTATGCGAATCACAAAACAAATATATATGGACTCAACTCACTAAGACATACAAGATTCATATATACACTAGGAGGGTTCGATTACGCGAAGAGGAGCCATAGAGCGGTTGTAGTAGATTAAAAAGAAGGGTCCTGGTGCATTTTTGTTGTTCCTCCCTTATGGTGGTGCACCACCCTAATGTTCACTCCCCAAATTATCAATTACCCCCTGGAAAAAAAATTAATATAATTATAAAAATATTTATTATTCTCATTTAATATAACATTTCTTCATTAATTAACCTATAAAAAATGTTTCGTAATAAATTCGGAAATCCTCCATTAATCATACAATTAAATTTTTGAACATTTATTTACTTACATTAAAAATTAATAATGAAATAAGTATTATTATTATTATTATTAAATAAATCATTCATTTAAATTAAATAAAAATAAATTTTAATATTCGGGTAACCATGCAGCTGACCCGCACTATTTGTCTATTTGTGGACAACCTGATATCTATTTTTAAAAAGGTTCTAAAGCACATATAAAATTCAACTATTCCATAAATTTAATTATATACTACATCCATTTCACATAAATTAATTAAATGTTTTATTAACAAAAATTTATTTAAATTAAACACAACTCCACATTAACTTCACATAAAAAATTTCCATTTAAAATTACACTTCATCGATAACTCTGAACACGTCATTAACACAATATATAATTAAATTCATTTTAAAAATTTAATTAAATAATTTCCACACTTGGTGTTATTTAAATAAATTCTATCAACACCATTTAATGAAATCCAAAACTCCAACTCATTGACATTATTTAAATAATTATCTCATTAAGAATTAATTAAATAAAAACCCCACTTTGCAGTAATTAATTAAATTCTTATTAACATTTTTATGTATATGAAAACATGAAAAACCATTATTATTATTCTTCATAAAAATAATAACAACCATAATTAATAATAATTTTTATACTCATAAAACTATAATAATAATAATCGCTTTATTATTATTTAAACCATAGATAGAACCCAACAACTAATTTAAATAAAAATATTATTTATTATTAATTTTAAAACTCCTTATTCAATTAAACACATCTTTATTAAATCTGAAATTACTTATTTAAAAAATGTTTCATTGAGACCCCCAAAGGCTACATTAATTTCCCATAACTATTAAACCACATTAATTATGAAATTTTATCACGCAACACAAGTTAAAAAACGAAGCCTTTAGGTGTTCCAACACTCAGAATACAATTTTGGAGCTCGGTATAGAAATCAACCCACTGATAAACCAAAACAATCAAAAACATTTGTATTTTAAAACATTTCAAAAACACGATACTTTATAGATTCCTTCTATTTTGAAACAACCAAATCCTCTAGGTCAAAGAAAGTGTCGAGTCTTCCAATGCAGAGCGTGTTTCATAGTGACATACGAAATTGAATTGATGAAGGATTTTCTATGTTCTTGAGATAGATGTGTATCATATAATGCTTTGAATGGATTTGTTAAAAATGTTCAAATCCCATATCGAATTTTATGCATAAAAAATTAGATTTGTGAACGAGTATGGTGATATACATCCCTTTAGGGGTAGAATAAAGAGAATATGTGTGAAATATTATTTTGGGAACCATATGTTTTCAAAATATCATAACAGTTAGTGGATTTGTCATCGGAATCCATTGAAGGTGTTGAACATTGTGTTTTTCCGACAGTTTTTGATCTGTTGATAGATGTTTTTCTCGAAGATTACTCAGGGTTTCCACCCATTAGAGAATTTGAATTTAAAATTTATCTCCATCTAGATACCAGTTCTATCTTGCTTCATTCTTTCAAAATGGAACTATCATAATTTTAGTAATTGAAGGTGTCATTGGAAGAGTTATAAAAAGAAAGTGTTCATCGGGCCTAGTACATCTCGGTGGGCTTTTCTAGTTTTTATTTTTTAAAAGGGAGGTGGAACATTGAGGCTCTATATAGATTACCATAGGATAAATTAGTTTATGATAAAATTACAATATCCACATCCATTCATTCATGATTTTTTTGACCAGTTGAAGGGATTCTAGTGGTTTTCCATGATTGATTTGAGGTCAGGATATCATCAATTGAAGATAAGGAAGAATAATATAATAAAAGCAACTTTTCGAAGTAGATATGGACAAAATTCCTGTGTGGTTTCTCCCTTTGATCTAACAAATGCACCATAAACGTTCATAGAATTGATAAATCATATTGTTCAGAGATATATGGATAATTTTGTGGTGGTTTTTTTGAGGATATATTAGTGTGTTCGACGAAAAAGTTGGATATTGAGAAACACTTGGTGATTGTGTTGGGTATCTTGAAAGATATTTGTTTATATGAATTTTTTTTAATATGTGGCTTTTGGAAATATGAAGTTTGTTTCCTTTTCCATATTATTTCTAATAAAGATGTTTCTATTGATATTGAATATATACATGATATTATTTCATCTAAAGGACCAAAGAATGTCTTTGAGAAACAGAGTTTCCTGGGTCTAGTTGGGTATTATTGATTTTTTTTTTTGAGATTTCTCATGATTGGCATGATCGTTGATAGAATTTAAAAGGAATCAAGTTCCAATTAAATTGGATGAGTAGTGTGATAAATGTTTTGAGGAGGTAATTGGTCGCCTTAAATAAGCACCAATCATGGTTTTTCCAGAACCGTGAAAAGGTTATGTGGTGTATTGTGATGCATCAGAATCATGGTTTGGGTATGTTCTCATGTAATGGGATCATGTGGTTTCATATGGCTCAAAGCAGCCGAGGGAATGTGAGATGTACTACCCAAAAAAAGAATTGGAGTTGGATGTAGTGGTCCATTCTTTGGAAATGTTGTATCATTATATTTTTGAGGTAAATTCATGGTGTTTACTGACCATAAGTGTTTAAAGTATATTTTCACACAATGATATTTAAACATGACATAATCGAGAATGATGGTGTATCTCTATATTCTTGATTTTGAGATAAATTATACAATTGGCAAGAGAAATTTTGTGGTAGATGGAATAAGTTGAAAAGAATACACTCATGTTTTGAAATGGACATCAGATCAGTGGAATTTGATGTCTATAATAACTAACATATGGTCGGAATGTGAGGAACATTGTGATTGAGCAGCATTCTATCTGGTCTCACTAGTTCCTGACATGGTTAGGTAAATTAAGGTGGCATAGGTGTCTGATTTTGATTGTTTGATGATGAGGTAGAAACAAAATATTTGGGAGACCATTGAGGGATGGTAACTAAATTTGAATTCAATGTTGCGTTTTCGGAATGACATACTTGTTTTGGTGACTTTCCATTTGGAAATTCTCAGGACATATCATTATTACAAGTGGGATATTCCCCAAAGAAATCAAAAAATGTATATGGTTTTAAATCCAATGTTTTGGTGTGTGTGTGTGTGTGTGAAAAGAAAAGTGGAAGAGTTCATTTAAATATATATGACTTGTCAGTAAGTCAAGGATTAGAATTAGTGGCTCGTTGGCATATTTATGACTTTACCAATACCAGTGTAGAAATGGGAGTAGATATCAATGGATTTTTGACAGCTCTCCCAAGAATAGTCATGAAACATGATTCCATATGGGAGATAGTGGGTCGACTCGCTAATTCATCTCATTTCATCCCTATTCGTGAATATCATACGGTGTTGGATCATTCCAAAATCAATTTCTGGGATGTGGTAAATAGGTATGGAGTTCTAGTTTCTATTGTATTAGATAGATATATGTGGTTTACATCTCATTTTTTGGAAATCCTTGAATCGTGCTCTTGGATAAGAGTTTACTTTGAGCACCATGTATCATCCTCAGAAGGATGGGAAATTTGATAGGATGATACAAAAACTATAAGATATGTTGAGGGCATCTTTGAAGGGTTTTGGTGGTTCATGAGAGGATCTCCTACAATTTTTGGAGTTCTCAAACAATAAAATTTATAAGGGTTTAATATATATGGCTATCTTTGAGGCATTATATGGGTGTCTATGTTTTTCTCCAATATGTTCTGAATAAATAGGTGATACATTGATGATTGGTCTAGGACATTTCCATGTGACTACGGAAAAGATCATATTAATTATGAAATAGATGGAGATGATGCAGAGTAGTCAGATGTCATATGCAGACCATTGTCGATTGTCTTGGTCATTCGAAGTGAATGATCATGTGATTTTTGGGATCTATCACAAGATTGGGAATCATTGGTTTTGAAATAAGGTAAGTAATAATCGATGTATATTGTCCCTTTTGAGAAACATTCTAAAATTGGAAAGGAGGCTTATTGGTGGTCCTTTTTACTACAGTTTAGTTCAATGCCCAATGTGTTTCACGTGTCACAATTTAAATGGTATCAGACAGATCTTGACAATGTGATTCATTGGGATCATGATGAGCTAGATCTAGATGCTTTATTTTTTCACGTGCCAGTAAAGATTGTGGACAGGTTGGAGAAATCCTTACGGGGCTAAAGAATCGGTTTAGTTCAGGTTTTGGGGGAGCATGGTCAGGTATGGGAGGAGACATGGGAGCGGGAGAAAGAGATGGCAGAGAAATGGCCCGAGATCTTTCAGAAAATCAATTATTCTTTACATTCCATGGATAAAATTTCAAATGGTGGGGACAATATAGAACCCATTGATTGAGGTATTTGGAATGTTTTTATTCCTTTTTGTAGATATAAATATCTTGAGATGTGTTTGCAAAAGGATTAGTGATTTTGGAAGGGTTTTGAATAATTTTGGAGGCTTTTCCAAGGGAGCATGGTTTGAGAATGGTTAGGGGAAAACATTCATGGGGAGATTGTGGGCTTCTCATGGACTACACATGGATTTCCAAACATTTTGAGGCAACCATACAAACCCCTTCTCTCAAGTTAGTGGAACACACATGGTTAGTGCATAGTTTTCCAAACCGTGTGGGAAAACTGTGTAACCAATTATAAATAAGAGTTTATAAATACAAACTCTCTCAAAGTTTCCTCATTCCATTCCAAACATCCTCCAACTCATTCATCACATGGAACATTGTGTACATAATGGTTGGTGGTTCTCTCTATTGGGTTTTGGAAGAAAATAGATGTTTTTTTGGTGGATTTAAGCTGGTTCTTCCATGTAAGACTATTCTCATGTTTTTTTGGTTTCCACTATATCTACGTATCTCTATCACTCTCTCACATTTTCTAATATCTATAATCATTGTGTGATGATATAGGGTTGTGGGTGCATTTGGGGTTGTTTTCAAGGATAGTTGATGATATGGAATGGAATCTAATGTAGTTTTGGCGGTGTTCTCGATAGATTTGGGGTGTGGTTGATTGTGGGTCGATTTCCCCAGAACCCTAATGATTGGTGTCTTATCTCTTGACTCACCTTTTCTTGAACATGAAACATAGTTAAAATTATTTTTTTTCTTGAAAATAATTGTGTTTTTTGTATGTAATGTAGGTTGGAAATACCTTTTGTGATGTTTTGGGGTTATTTTCTGAAAAGGGGGTTTGTGGCGAAATGCTATTATTAGGGATTTTAAAATGTATATGTTAAAATGGTTTTTTGGGATTGATTTGTTAAAATGGTTGAAAAAATGGTTTTCAAAAATGATATTTTTTTATATATTTCATTGCATGAAAAATGAAAAAATTTTGATTTAAAAAATGGATTATTTATTTAATAGGATTGGCATGTGATAGAAATTGTTATATGAATACTATTGTGGTCTTGTTTATTTGGGATTAGTTATGCCTTGTTTAAATGTTTCATGTAATGTGGGAAAGAATTACCACTATAAAAGGAAGGATGGATATTGGGTAGAAGGGCCACTGTTAAGGCTAAATGGAAATGATGTGCCACTAAATTGGTAAGGAAGGAATGAGTCATACATAAGGGTCGATGTGATTGTTATACCAGTTTCGGTTTGTGAAACATTATGGTGTGAATTTATTGTGTTGTGGATATGGGATGTGGTTTTTGGTTTTACTAATGTGTGTGATGGTGAAATGGATTATGTCATGTTTGTGGATTCCATGTGTTACATAGCTTGATATGGGTATATTTGGATTGGGGGAATGGTTTCACTATGTAATATTTTATATAAAATGATTATTATAAATTTTCTAATGGTTCATTACTATGTGGTATGTGTAGGGAAGTCATTAGGGGAATCCCTATTGGGTATTAGTACTCACCCTCTGCCTTGTAACATCGGTGCTTTGGAAGATGTTGTATTTTGGGAATGAGGGAAAAGAAAAGCATCTCATTGCAGGCAGTTCGTGGTGATTCTTGGGGGATATTGAGGTTTTTGGATAATGGATATTTGTGCAGAGCTATGGAGTGTGTCTGAGATTACTTTGGGTCATTTTTTTCTTCCCAAAATGAAATGATGTCAATGACCAGGAAACCAACCCCTCACTTTCAATTCCATCACCTAGACATGTCCATCATGATCTAAAAATTATCTGAATGATCTCAAAAATGTTATATAGACATATAGTTTTCATAATAATATACTCAGTAGGATTCTCTCCATATCTTCTCATGCAAAATAAAATGAAATATTTCTTGATCAATGTGTACAATAGCTATATCAACATGTCACCTAAAATGGAATAATGATTTCTAATATATAGAATTGTTAACCATCACAAAGTATCTCAAACAAGTGATCATATTACATGACCAAAATACAACAACGGTACCCCTCACTAGCATCCCCATTGGTTTTTAGTTAACCGCAATAAGGAATGTCTAGAGCTAATTTTCTTCATAACAATCTAACTCGAAAATACCATTGAAAGAAGTACCAACATGAACATCATGAATCACATCATCACATAATCCAATATCACATAAACATATAAAGAAACAATGTAGTTTGTGTTATTCACCACATCTGTTATTACTAGAATCATACATCATGTATTAGACCACAAACAATTACATCCCATACTTTGAGAATTTACCTCAAGCCATCACAACATATTCTCATCATAGTTATAATAATACATCTTATAATATATCTAGAAATACAGGTCAGTAAAATTACCACTATTCCTCATATCCCTCGACAAATATATATGGAAAAACTAACCATCATGCATACTAGCCAAAGTATCCAGCAAAAAAATAGAGCAGGTCCATATGATTAGACATCCATCCATCATCCCTTGGAGATATTGGGGAAATTTCCTTCCAAGTGTCAACTTGGTGTTAGTTTCACAATCCAAAATTGGTGGGGCCTCATATGAGATCATATAATATATATTATATTATATATATCACAAACACACTCTAAGAATAATAGAGTCTTAGACCCAACAATATTTAACGTCACTTTAGCACCTGACTGTAATCGATAATTCAAGGTATCTTATATCCACATTAGAATTTAAAGGAGCTACATAAATTTCTTCAATAAAATATTTATTTAAATTTTTTAAATTTAATTATTATCCATTAATAAACTATTGAAATTATTCCACATTTTATTACATTAATTGTTAATGTTATGATCATTCCCTCGATGCATAATCCTAGTACATTCCATGGTTTGTCTCAAATAACATCATTTCAATTATTCATTATATTATCAACCAACATTGTCGGAACACAATTATTTAATTCATTGTTATAATTATTCTATAAACCGAGAACTCTATGAAAACTATCATTATCTACCACACAAATGAAACAAGAAAATATTAACATCTAACTACCTCATAAAATGGGTAATTCAATGGAAATAAAATAAGAAACCTGACAATAAATAATTACACAAAATCACAAGTGACAATACCAAATCAAAAGGTCACATAAATGGGTAAACCAAACTTGAACTCCTTGCATTTTCTTAAGTCACATCCTTGAAACCAACATATATATCTTGATTCTTCCCACTATCATATGTATTAAATACTACTAGATGATCCATCCCTCCTATCCCAAACCACTTCAACCTTCCGTTACACAATTTTATTATTCTCATATCTTATTTGGGCCTCACCACCCTTATCACATCACATAAGCTGGAGGAGAAAAAGTGAATAATAAATAGGGAAATGAGGCCCTAAAAATGTAAATCATTCATTACAATAAAATGACCTCTCACGTATCATAAAAAGACACCCATCCTTTTCAAGGATGTGTGGAACTCACAAAATTGATGTATTGATTATAAAAAAAATTGTTTTTATTCCTTCTTGAATAACCAATTTCATTACATAATGTTTCCATTTTAGAGAAGACTAAGTCATCTAGCTATCACAAGATACTGAAATACTAAAAAAACATTCTATCCAACATTCATGTTTCCAAAAACTATGAAAAGATCCAATATCAATTTACATGAAAATTTTATTATAAAAAAACAATATAATTTTTCATGTTCATTAACTATTTCTTATTTATCTAGTGAAATTTTTCAAATGATAACTCTATGTTCATCCAAGGGATTGAAACCTGATCAATTTAAGATTAAATTTACTGTAAATGAGAACAAATTAATACCATACTATAAAGGTTAAAATATTTTTTTTTCATAATAATGTAAAAATCTTATAGATTTATGATCAAATATAACAAGAGGAAACTATGATCATCGAAATATTTAATTCCATAAATGCATCAACAAAAACATTAAAAACCCATTAGAACACTAGAGATCAGTTTTCAATTTATATTAATAATTATTGTTAGGAAACCATATGGATAACTATGAACATCCAATAAAATTAATAATGAATGAACACTGGGTCACCATAGATTGAATACAAAATCCATGGATCAGTCCTCATTTATGGAGTCCCAAAATATCTTCGATGAGGGTTATCAACGTATTAGAATTAAGGAGATATGAATTGGGTTTGAGATGACCCTTGTTTTTTAACCTTTATGAACACATTTCCCATCTTATTTACATGACATATAAACCATTCATGACATGTAAATGTTGTGTTTTGGATCTCACTGAAAAGCAGGTCACCAAGATAATTTTATCCCTAAATTAATGCACATCATTAAAATACTCAAAAAAATCATGAATGTCACTAACAAAATGTGTAATGATTACAATGTGTTTAATCTCCCTATTTCTAAAATTTAACAGTTGATACCCTACATGATTACACCAAAACACCTCTAAGCACCCTGATTTATGAAAACATTAAATGAAACAACATACATGGATCCAGGACCTTACAGATGGTGTTAAAGTAAAAAATATTGTTTACCTCTAGTTTTTATTCATTTATTGTGTCATTATATCACATAAATATTAATAGTTCATACATTATATGTTCATAAGAGCTAAATCCCACAAATAATGTTTGCAATGATATGTTATATATCATTATCAACCTGTATCATTCCAGATAAATGATTATAATTTAATTTATATAGGAACTTTATGATTAATTATCCTTCTGTTTTATAGGTAAATTAAGGTCGTCATAGTTCCCTTTCTATTAATTCTTACTCTAATATCGGAGTAAGTTTATAACCATATGATGGCTAATGATTATGATATCATTAGGTGATAGAAATAGGATTTTTGGAAATTTCTTAAAAATTTATATGTGATAATTATGAAGGAATATTTTGAGGATATGTTTTCATTATGGGGGTAGGGTACATGCTCATAGTATATCATTGAATATTTTTTGTAAAATTATAACTGTAATTTAATATATACATATATATTAATTAAAATTAAATTATATTCTTTTAAATGATTTATGCACTGAATTATCATTCATAATTTCAAAATATAAAAGTATATAGATATGATTTTAAATAATAATACATTAATTTTTATTATCATGAAAATAATGATATTATAACTTATTTATAACAGTTATATATTCGTTTTATAATATTATAAAAAATCCAAATAATTAAATTATTCATATTCAATTAAATAAATAAGAAAATTTTATTCTAAACATCCCTTAAAGCATGAGAAGAATGTTGAATTTGAGATATTGTAGATTTCATTAGTGATATAAATTATTTAATATCGAGCTATGATTTGATAAAAATTGAGACTTGGTTATATATTTTTATTCATTCACTGAGAGTTTTAGTACTCTCTAGACAATTTGTTTCACTATTGTGCATTTATTTGATAAAATATTTGGTTTAATTTATTGTAACGCCTTCTTTATTTTTTCCTTACATAATATTTTTTATTATAAATTTATATTTATTTGTTTTATTATTATAAAATAATTATTTTTATACTATTAGAAATATTTTTATGCAATTTAATAAAATAAAAATGAAAATATAATAGATAATATATGTATAGGATTAAATCATGTGGCTCCTTCTCCATGTAAGATTAAATAAAGGGGGAAGATAAAATATTTGAGAGTAAAGGATATGCATGATGATGGACATTAAAAGAACATCCCTAATTAATAAGTCATCATATAATACTTTTCTTAAAAAAAACATGAACCAAATTATGACATTATGATGTTATATTAACTTAGATCTGTTTCTATATTATGTGAGATTGAATTAGTGATCAAATATATTTAGCATATAATTGTTTAAGATAAAAAATGAAATCCATTTATTTAGAGTGAGATTATTAAACATGAGATCTTTTTTGATTACTATTGTTAATAATTAAGTTTAACCATCTCCTACTAAACTAAATCACAACCTATTCCAATGGATTGAAAATTGTGGCATTATGTATTCTAATATATGGATGTTTTTTATTACTGAGAAAAAGGTGATGATAATTGAAAAAAATATAAATCAATGACATAAAAATTGTAACATAATATGGTTTGTGTAGCATTATTAAGTATTACATATTGTTGTTACATGTGATTAATATAATAGTTATTTTAATAGAACATTGGTTGAGTGGGTGAAAATTCATTATACAGTGACAACAAATTTAAATGAAAATAAATTTCATGAATATATTTTTTTTAATAGAACATTTTAATTTTTTAAAAAGTTTTTATATCCATATATATTATGTCATGGATTTATCCAATAATTAATGATGATTTTTTATATATATTGGTGGAGGGGTCGATAATTTTTTATGAATATTTACAATGTAGTTAGAGTATGAAATAATTAGGAAATTTTATACTAATAATCACAATGATACATAGTGAAATCATTGACTTTGATTCTAAAATTTTATATAATGTGTGATTATTAATAATTACAAAAAATAATATTGTGAGGTTTGCTATTCGATATTGAATATGGGCTATAGGTCTCAATAGTGTGGTTAGTTTAGATAGTTTTTCTTCCACTCTCTCTTGATTATAATGAGTGGGTATTTATTATTTTTTTCAATTTTTATAATGAATGGGGTTGAATACGGAATGTTATTTTATTATTAATGATCATTTTTTTGTTTTTTCATTAAATATTTATTGAAAATATTTTCTTATTTCATTAAAGTAAGCACGTCCTTTATTTATTAAGGATATTTTTTTAAATTTTGTATCTAGTTCATTGATTCATTCATTAGAAAAGGGTTGTTTATGTGAAATTTTTAATTATAGTTTTATTAATGAATATTTAATATAATTTTTGTTATTGTAAATATGTTCAAATGACCATAGTTATTGATGACTAATTTCTTTCATGGTATTTTCTTAGATTATATTATTATAATGAAACAACTATAATTTTAAACTATTTTGAAAAAATATCAGATTATCATTGATTTAAAAATCATTCTGAATTAAGAATTCACCTGATTATCAATAATTTATCATAGATTTTCTAGCATAATTATTTTACTAATTTATTATGACTCATAGATTTGGTTTTTTATTTTATCAACTTATTAATGTGTCTTTGAAATCAAATATGGTCTATATTACACAATTATAGATTATATTTCATGGTTAATTAGTTAATGAAATTTTACAATGATATTCATGTTGAATAAATGATTACTTATATGAAGTCCATGATTTATTCAATTCATCCATGAACATGGATATTCTTGTTGGATTTAAATTAATAGATTAGGGAAATGTATTATGTATTAAAATTTATGTCTAATTTAATATTATTTTTCCCTTTTTCTTGTTCTAGATAATTTTTTAAGATGATTTGTATATATTTCATCAATTTGTAAAAAATTATATTTTTTATACCTATTATGAATCTTATAAAATAATTAATAAAAAGAGACAAAAAATATAGATATGGCATAAAACCATATAAAAGTGATGATTATGTTATCCTATTAAGAATACTAAATATTTTGAACCAGACTAATTTACCTTTAGGTATTGTCAAATTATAAATATATATAATATAAAGTGTCTAAGGAGGAATTTAAAATTGAGATTGAAAATTTTTTATGCCTACAAAAGTGATACTATGATTAAAGTTGAATATTGTGTGCTTTCTATTGATTAATTTAAAATCATATATAAATCCTAGGTATGTTATCCTCATATGAATAAAGAATAAGAACGAATTTTTTAAGGCCAATACTCAATATAGAAGGAATTATATAACAGTAAGTGATTAGTATCAAAGAAAAGATTATGATAGTATATTTTGAATAAATAGACAATGATTGTTTTACCAATAGTATTATTATAACTTCTAGATAGTATATAGGTGGACACATTATTAATTATAAAATTTTAAAATTATTATTTAACATCAAAAAATTAAGAGGATTAGTTTTATATAAACTAATAAGGATGTATCATTGGATTAGATTAATTTCAGGTCATGGTAAAATATAGATAATGTAAATTCATTACGTTCTCTCAATACACAAAAAACATAGTGGGTTCATTTCGTACTATAATACATTAAAATTATTTTTTCCTAGAGGAATCCTAAATAGTTAGTTTATTATTAATATTATTACATCCAATTTAATTCATTTTCATGTATGTTTTCCACTTTACATTATATATTCATTATCATAATTCTAGGGGCTACATATTGGACCTAGAATTTGTAAATTTTTACTGGATTTTCTTTTATGAGAACTTTAATATTAATAATATTTTTAATGAGAATTATTTCTCAATAAAAATTATGAATATAGGAAAATATAATCTTAATGATACTCATTACAATAGGATGTGAAATAATTTATTTAATTTTCTAATCATTTTTTAATGTGTGGGATGGAAGTTATTTACTTCCATTGGTAATTTGAAGTGATTGATCTACACTATTCTATTGAAGTTGTGAGTTTTTAATCTATATGGATAGATTAAGAATTGTATTAGTCATTTTATATGTGGTATGTGTCTTGATTTTTTCATTTTTTTGCCTTCATGTTGTAGACTTGGAAGATAAGGGTTCTAGGATTTCAATGGATTTTTAGGATTCATGCATTGATTTATTTTGAATATTCTTGTCCTTGTGTTAAAAAAAATGGGTGTTGTTATGGTATTTTCTTTAAATAGAGACAGATTTTTCTACCACTATAGTGTTTTTTCTCACTTCTGATGTAGGTTATTAAATTTTTTACGTAATTTGTTATGGTACTGTTATTTGTCTCTATCTATTTATGTTGTTTTATGAGTAAATACTGAAAAACAAGCCATGTTGTCTTTTAATTTAATTTGTGTGGAATACTTCATATTTATAAAGAAATTTTATTTAATTTTGAGGGTCATTGTACTTATTTTTCTTTCATAAGGAATAAATTCAATGTTATATATACTAGTTTTTGGATGTTGATTTAATCAAAAAAAATTAGTTTCATTGGACTTTCTTTCTGTACATTATTTTTATTCATTTATTTTATAGGCCAATGAGGATAATAGATGGCTACGATTATACAATAAGAAAAAATAAATAATGATGGTAAGAGTTATAATTAAATGTGGTTTATTATTTTGAAATTATTATAAATTTATATTCTCTATAATTAGTTTTTGTGTTAAGGATATTTTATTACTCGCATATATTCCATTATATATTTTTCAACTATTGTAACACCCCAAGATTTCATAGTAAGTTATCTTCTTCAAAGTAAATCAATCCCTTACGCTACACACAACACCAAGTTTGAGCTCACCATGTCTTAACCAAATTGTCATTCAAAGAGTGATTATGAATAGTGTTAACTGAATTTTAATTTTTATATACTGCATATAATTTTAGAATCCATATTATGTGTTTTTAGGCATAATATAAGAACAAATTCATTTTTTCAGATAGAAGAATTATTTTTCACAAATGCAATTTTACCACCTTTTAATGGTGAACCCTTTTAAATACAATATTCGAAACTTTTATATATTTAATTTGACAGAATAAACTTTTTATTTAAAATTGTGACATAATAATTTTTTTTGATAAATTTTTGGTGTTATTCAGATTACTTTCATGTTGGGGTGAATAGTGAAAAACTCTATATTTTATTTGAAAATTAATTTCTTAATAAGAATAATTTATATTGTTCAATTATATATTTGAATGGGTTTGAAGTATAATTAGAGTTTATTTTTTCCATTTAATCAATTTTTGGTCATTGAAATTAATTTCACTTTCAAATTATACATAAACATGTGTTAATCTTTTGAAATTTATTGTTTCTTAAAAACATGCTATTTGTTTCGACAACGGGAATTAATTTTAAATTAATTAATAAAACATATATGTTTTAAATTTGGTAAAATAAACATCATTTTTTAATTCAGAATATCAAATATAGATTAGGCTGAATTTTTGGTATTTTCTGAAAACATCAATTTTTGATAAATAGTAAAACCACTTAGTAGTAGTTAAAAAACTGACTTTTTCATTTAAATGAAATCTTACCGCTTCTGTGAATTGAATTTTCAAATTCCAAATACACAGTTGTTATTAGTAACTAAAATGTGGTTTAATAAGATGAATATAATTTTTTGTTAATAATAACTTTTGTCTTTTACTTACCGCGGTTAAAGGTAAATATGGTAATCAAGGTAAAACGAATATATTATAATAATAAAAAAATTACCTTAACACTTGTCATAACCTTATTTTATTAGTAGAGGTAGACCGTGGTCATCCTTGGGTCGATTTTGGGACCCGATGGAGCCACTTAAGGTTGACATAGATACTTTATTTTAATTAACATTAAGTAAAGACAAAAATGACATTAACAAATATATTTTATTTTTTGGAATTTTACATGGGGTTTTATAAGTTATATTTTTTACTATAATTAATCATTGGAATTTAAAAAATATTTACAAAATTATTTTATTTTTTATAAGGTTAAGACATCGAATAAATTAAATTATTTGTGACACAATAATGATGCAGTATTTACGTCATTAATAAATGATTTAAATAAATAATATTATTAATATTAAAAAAAATATTCAAAAGCGGTCCAATTATTATTGTATCATTTTATTTAAAACATGAGTCAAATAATCTTCAACTTTAATAAGTTTTGGTCATTTTTAAACTAATGATAAGTTTACAATAAAATAACATTTTCAAACATTTCTAAAGAGATCCTCCTCTCCCTCATAAAAGGACACAACTTATAACTCATTCCTCACACCTCTCAACCCCTTTTTATCATACAAACCATGCCCAAATAAGCTCTCAATATCCCTCTCTTCCACCTACTAGCCAAAAATTAGGCAGAAGTCTCTTCAAGAAGCATGTTTAGTTACAAACAAAGAGAGTTTCCCAAATTGAAGGTAATGGTTTCACATAACATCTTTTCTTTTATTTTAGATCTCCAACACCTAAAATATGTTTATTACTTTATTTTATAACAACACCAGAATACTAAATATACTAGGTTATTTTATGGGAAGGACTTGAACTACACATACACACACCACCATATATTGGGTAAAGTACATATTGTTTCTGTGGATGACAAACTAATGACTCATGAAATGATGATTGTTCAATTATATCATATCTCCCCTCCTGGTGGCCATTAAGATGGAACCATATTTATCTATGATATATATTATATTTATGATTTATTTATGCTTCTGTATTTGTCATTTATAACATTACATTATTGTCTTTATTAAGGGTAAAACACTATAATTTCATTCGAGGAAGTGCGGACTACTGCTCCCTCAATGTGATATGACTCGTTAATGCATTATGTGGGATGTATAAAGGAAGGATTTAATGATATTATACAGGAATTATAATTTAACTTTTTATTGTTATGTTTTATTACATTAAAATACAAAATAGAAAAAAATGTAGCATTCATGGGTACATACGGCTTACCATCCCCAGGAACGGTGCATTTCATTTCTTATCTCCAAATGTTTTGTACTTTTATAAATACATATATATACTAGATATATAATATATATATGATATCTAAATCATGTATTTTATTCTAGAGATAATTTACGTTTGACCGCATAGAAAAATTGTTAACATAACAAGTTCATTTTTGACATAAGTTCCGAACATCGATAAAATATCCAATATGAAGTCAAATAATTAACAAATTGTTATAGAAAGGTAATAAGTGATATAAAAAATTATTATAATTGAAAATTTTTCTTATTCAAGTATAAATTAACTTATATTTGATATTCAGGAAGAACAAGGATCCTACAAGACAAGTCGGACATGAGGTAAGGGGTTTTTTATCTCACTCTTAATTTAGTGAGATTCCCATTGTTCGCCACTTATTTATTGCATGTGTTGTATTTGATACTTTCATTTGATATATATTTTCATCATTATATTTATATTCATGGTATTCTAGGAATCATTTGGTGGTTATTACCTTTTGGACATATGAATTGATTGATTACAACATGTTTAGGGGATTTCATCTCACTACTTATTCCCATGAGATTCATATTGTATTTCTAATATTTCCTTTTGTGTTGTCTATGTACTGTCCCTAATTTTATTACTTGTGTAATATAATTTAATTTATGGGTTATTAAAAATTTATTGAATAATCATTCTTTCATGGGGTGTATGTTTCCTGAGTTACCAAATCGGTAAAGGAATTTCAAAATTTCCACTCATTGTGCCTTACGCATAGTTCATTGATTATTTTACTCCATGATTATGTGTGGAATCACTATTTACTATTTAGGTAGAAATTCCCACTCCCCTTTTTGTAGATATAATTTTGATACACATAATCACTCCATTGATAATTTCTCAAGTCAGTGATATGAACTAGATAAGAGTAATCTTAACTCAATTTCCATTCGATGAGTTAAACATCCTAGTCATTGGTGTTGTTTTCACAAGAATATGTGTGAATGTCCTCTGATTTATTTACACCGAATATCCAAACATATTTAGTGTATTAATATTTTTCACACGTAATTATGTCATTGATTTATCCTTAAGCTTAGGATACAGTCTTTATAGAGGATTTCATCTCAACTTACAATCCATTGAGACTTCATTTTTGTTATGCGCCAATTAACTATTATTTGGTATATATATTGTAATATGACATAATATATAATGAATACCTATATTATTATGATATAAATATTTTTTTATTACCTCTATAATTATTATTCAAGCGTCTCTCATTTGGTTAGGATATCTAACTAAAATATCATTTTAAATGATTGAAAAATTTATTCTTCTAAATCAATACCATTAATGTCATTGTCTTAAAAAAGGTATTAAGGATTTAATTATATGGTCATAAATTTTTTAAAATGTTAATTCCTTTCTAAAGTTACAATGTGTTATGGGACACTTTGATTGAAAAAACTATTTTAAACTGCTTCTTGATAAATAGTGAAACCTTTAAATGTTTTCAAGAAAAAGAGGGTTATTTCTCTGAAAATATTTTGATGATTATTTTCATCTCTTTAAATATCCTTCATTATTATCTATTGAGGGTAATATATTATAACAAAATATTCTATATTGTATTGAAAGAGTTATGTTTGACTAAGGATTTTCCATTTTTATTCCATTAATGGTTTGGGGTTAAAATATTGACATTTAGTATGCTAGTTTTAATACGAATGTAGAGATTATGATTCGAAATTTTCCTATGAAGAATTAATTGGACTTAATATGTGATGTATGGATCCCTCTATAGCTCTTCAATGCATTGGTAGGTCTCATGAGACAATCTAGTGTCTTGGCATAATGCCTTTAAAAAATCTTATTTGAAGTCCTGGAACATGGACTTCACTATGTGATTATGATGTCCGGTATTATGCATTCCATCATTATGAAATTAGATATTGATATTTCATGTGGTTATTCTACTAGAATAATACCCATGAATATTATTTATTATGGAATTATTTAAAAAACCCATATTCCTTCCATAAAGTGTTTATGTTTACTATTTGTAAAGTCATGTGTTTTCAATTATTCACCATCCCTAATGTTTATGTTATCTTCTAATGTATTTCTTACACATACTGATCATTTGAGCTCAACCATTCTTATGTTTCGTTTTCCCAGGATATTAAAAAGTTAGTTATGAGTGACTAGCAGTAATAATATTGGAATCTTTGATGATTCTAATACAATAAAATAGATATTTCTTTCATTCCAAGTTGTAATGTTGAACTTATGTATGCATCTAGTTTCCAAGACATCTAAACTGATTGGTCTTTCGGGACCTGATTCCTAGTAATAATTCCAATGTATTAAAAAAATTTAACAGCTCTTGGATTCTAGGGTCAGGCCGTTACATTTTTTATTAGAAGAAGTTTAGTACAAACATTGGAAACTATATTTAGATAAACTCTGATTAGAGCACATTACCTTAAGATAGATTTCGAGGATTAGAATAGAAGTTCTTACTAGAATATTTTTAATGTGTAGATTTTGTATATTTTCTATGAAATACATCCAAATATGGATACGAGCAGTTAGAGGCAGCATTGGCATAGTTGTACCTTGGAGTAAAAACTCTGACAAGGAGTATTAGGCTTGACCCAGGGTATCCTGGTACACGACAACATGCCTTGCTGCACTCTTGGTTATAAAACTACTAGGGGATATGTATATAATAATTTACATTTTCATTTCAAGTAGATTTGAGGTATTTTAATGAAACACCCCAAGCTTCCACGTTACGCTTCCCATTGAATATTACAGTCATGTGTGTTGTACGCAACTTCGAGCTCTAACACACCACAACCAATCAAACTAGCCATTATGAATAGTAATATTAACCTTTTGAAATTTTACACATTTTATCTTTAAAAATGGACTTCATTTTTGGATTTGGAATATCTAAATTAGCTTAGGGTGAAATTTTGGTATTTTTCTGAAAACATTCAATTTTTGATGAATAATAAAAAACACTGAGTTATAGTTTAAAACTGAATATTCATTTAAATAAATATTTATATTATTTAAATTTATTGTAGGTAAAAATAGATACACAATACTTATATAAGTTCAATGTAATTCATTAGGTTCAATTTATAATAATTATAGTTATATAAAAAATTTATAGAACATTTCACAGTCTTTTACCCACATCCTAGAAGAATTTTCAAATTCACATAAAACTTAATTTCACCGCTTCTGTGAGTTGAATTTTGAAAATTCAAGAGACATGGTTAATATTAAGAAGTAAAATGTGGTTCAGTTTGATAGAAATAATTTTTGGTGAATATTAACTTTTTTACTTTTATTTACCACGGTTAAAAGTAAAGAGGGTAATTAATGGTAAAAATGATATTAATATTACCCTAAAACATGTCATAATTCTATTGGACAACTTTATCTCGACCAAAAACAACTTTATGAATAAAATATTATCATTTAGGTCCACTTTAATAAGATTAGGAAATTTATTATAATTTAATTCAAAGAAGAGTTGAAAGAGATAAAATCAAAGTTAAATAACTAAAACATTGTTTATATAGGGTAATAAAAAAAATTCTAATAAAAATATTAATTAAAAATATAAAAATATTTCCTACACAATTATATTTTATTTATTCTTTTTAGACATTAAATATTTTAGTTTATTTATGACATAATGATGATGTAGTAATTACCTTATTAGTGAAATATTAAAATAATTGATATTATAAATACCCAAATAAATATAATTTGAAACTTTTAATAAATTCCACGAATTTTATAGGTTAATATGATATGTTAGGGTTGATTAAATGAATTATTTTTGAAATAATACTGTTGTTATGAATTTAGAAAAAACAAAATACCAAATATTGTCAAAATTAACATAAATGTGTTTTTAAAACAAATATTATATTATTAATTTATATTCTATTCATAATAATCTAATGTTTAGAAAAAAGTCTTATTTAATGATAAGTATATCATTAATGGACAACTAGAGGGTCTCTTGGAAGTATATAGTATGTTTATTAACCATATAATATAAAAATACAAAATAACATGGTAAGTGTCAAACTAATTAACTAAGAGTTAAAACAAGAAGAGAAGGTTAATAATGTGACTCAAACCTGTATAAAACCTATTGGTTGAGTTTTTTTCGAACTATAAACACCTTATTCCTTGAATATTCCACTTTGGAGCCATTATAAACTGAATATAAATTTATTATAAAAAATACTTTAAGTTTTTTCTAAAGAGACTCTCCCCCCCTTATTAAAGGACACCACTTATAACCAATTCATCACACCTCTGAATCTTTTTGGTCATCCAACCTCTACCCAATTAATCTCCATACATCCCTCCCCTCTTACTAGAAGCCCTACCTTAGGTAGAAGGCACTGCAAGAGTCCTTTTTGGTTCAAACCAAAGGGAGCTACCCAAATTAAAGGTAACGATTTCTCTTAGCTTATTTTATTTTATTTTACTTCTCAAACCCCTAAAATATTCTTATTATTTTATTTTGTAAAAAAAAAAGTATACCCAATATACTAGGATATTGTTAGGATAATTATTCGAACTACACTTACACACACCTCTATCTAATGGGTGAAGAACATAATGTTTCTATGGACGACAACCAAACGCCTCACGAAATGATGATTGTTCAATTATCTCCTACCACCACTCATGGAAGCCATTATGATGGAACTATAATTAAATATGATATTTATGATATTTATTTTATATATAGGATACATTAAGTCCATTTTATATCATACCATTATTCATTTCCTATTGTATATACATACGATAATTTCATTTGAAGAAGTGCGGACTACCACCCCCTCAAATTGATAAGACTCATTCATACCATAAATGGAATGTATAAAAGATGGCGTTAATGAAAATAAGTAAAAAATATAAGATATTATATTATACTGGAATAATAATATCCCTATGTATCATTTGGTTTTTATTACATTAAAAATGAAAAATGAAATGGAAGTAGCGTTCGTGCGTATGTACGGACTACCATCTCAATGAACACGATGAGATTCATTCCCCATCATATCTATTCAAGTATAATTCACATTTTTTGATTAAAAATAATGTTTAAGGACTTGATAAAATTCTGTATATGAATCAGATAAAACCAATCCATAACAAACACGACTTATGTAACATACCATATAAAATAGAACAAGTAAGTTAACACCCGAAACGATGATAATACTAAGATATTATTAACAAAGAAATGTTAAAATCTCATATATGATATCATATTAATATATATGACTCTTTTATAATTTAATAACAATTGTTTCAACATTATATAAGTGGTTAATCTACCCTCAAACAAGGAAAAGTACAAGGTAAGGGTTTATTTCACAATCTCTTCATTATTCGAGGTTATTTATATGTAACTATCTACTGGGACTTCTTTATCATCCACATCCATGTTTCTTAAAAATGTATTTCAAAACATTTTTACTATTTACTAGAACAAGGGTAAAATTCATTTATACCCTTGTTATAGTTTTTATAAAATGGTCAGAAAGGAATCTTCCCTTCATTTTCCAAACAAGGTCCGTTTTAAACATTTCAAAAAAATTAAGGTTAGAATGTCTTTTTTGAACATATATGGTGGGTGCAGCTATTTTCCACAGTTATCAAATCTTTAAATCTTCTCATAAATTTTTATAAGTATATTTTCAAAGTAAATGTTTTATTTTATAATTATGTGTCTTTAAAATGATTTATAAAAAGATATATTTCTCACAAATAGTTTTGATTTCATCTATGTCAACATCCATTGATGGATTTTAATCTTATTTGAGGTTGATTTATTATTATAAAAAACATACATATTGTATTGACAGTTTTGTGATATATTTGACTGTGGATGTCTTATTTTAATTCCATTCATGGTTTATGGTGAAAGTATTGACATTTCGTATGCTAGTTTTAATACGAATATTTATGTTATGTTTAAACCTATTCATACGAGGAATGCATTGGACTTAATAAGTTACGGGTGGTGGCATCTATAGCTCCTCGATGCACCGGTAGGACTCATGGGACAAACTAGTGTCTTTGCATAAGGCCTTGAAAAAATAATAATTTGTAGTCTTGGCAGAAGGCCTTGACTATGTGGTTATGATAGTCTGGTATTATGTGTTCAATCATTATGAAAGTTGTTATTGATATTTCAAGTGATTATTAGACATGTAAAATATCCATTTGAATAATTAAATGACATTATTTCATTTTATTTCTTCCATATTATACTTAAGTTTATGTTTTAAAGGCATTTGATTCAGTTATATGTTGCCTTAAATGTTTATTCTTATTTATGAAATTTTCCACTATATTGTTATCCTAACTGGGCATTTGAGCTTACCCCATTCTATGTTATATTTTTTCTAGGATGTGAAGAAGTATTTTATGAATGACCAGAAGGGTTAGTATAAGGGGATATGAGTTTGGAGACAAGGTGCTGTTGTAGTTTTCACTTTATGATATAATGTAAACTTTATGAATGTATATAGTTATTCAAAGTCTACTAAACTAATAGGTCTTTCGAGAAATGACCTTTTCTGATCATAACAATGTTATGTAATAATGCACCGACTCGGGGTAACTCGGGTCGGGGAGTTACCATTGGTATTAGATGAATTTTAGTACAAACCTTGGATGCTTGATTTAGATAAACTCTGATTAGAGCACATAGCCCTAAGATAGAATTTGAGGATTAGTGTAGAATTTTTTTTTTAGAATTCTGGTATTGTAGAGATTTTATTAGTTTTCTGAGCAATACATCCCCATCTAGATACGAGCGGGTAGAGGCGGCTTTGGAACATATGTACCTTGGTGTAAAACCCAAAAACACCTCTTAGAGATAGACTTTAAAGGGAAATGGTGCATGACAACGAGCCTTGTCGCACTCTTGGTTACGACACTCCCTGGGGATATGCTTAGGACGATTCTCATTTTCTTTACAAACCATTATGAAGGATTTATGAGTATATACTTCTTCAATGAAATCATTTTTATTATTATGGATTATATCCATAAACTCTTCAATTCAGTTTAAGTGTTTTACAAGTTTGGATTTATGTATTGTGTTTCATAAACTAATCGTGTGTATGCCATTGTTTAGAAATGGTGCCCATGGGAAGAAATTAATATTGTATCAATGAACACAGTCCATGTAGGGATTTCTCTCATGCTGAAGATACTTATAGTGGAGCTGGTGATACAACTGGCGTTGATCAGCTTATCACCATACCGGGAAAACTCACCCAGGTTATGAATAATAACCTCACTCGTATGGAGCACCCAGATCCACATCGTGGAGGATCAATGTTATATCTTTTAATGAGGAAACAACCACAGACATTAAATGGGACTTCAAATACCTTAGTAGCTAAGAAATGGATAAATTCCTTATAGAAAATATTCCATGCCTTGGGAAGTAGTGAAAGGGAAAAAGTTATCATGGCGGTTTACTACCTCACTGGAGATGCTGATCAATAGTGGTCATTGATTCAAAACATGAATATAGATGATAAAGTATCAAATAAAGAATGGAGGTAGTTCTATGAGGGTTTCTTAGAAAAATACTTTCCTCATGACTATTGAGTTGATCTGGAAAGGCAATTTCTGAGTCTGAGGAAAAAGGAGGATGAGAATGTTGCAAAGTATGAGGCTAACGTTACAAGGTTAGTGAGGTATGTTTCAGATCATATACATAACCCAAGAAGTATGAATGATCGTTTCTATTATGGGTTAAAACTATTTCTTTTTCAAGCATTAGTCTTGCAATCCTTATCATCGTACGAATATATTGTCTCATGTGCTATCAAGACAGAACAAGATTTCACTAAGTCTTACGACTTTAAGGCAATAGAAGAGATGAATAGATCTTCTGATTACTTCGGGAATGGAAATAAGGGGAATAATGGTAAAGTTAAATATCTATCCTGCATTAAATGTGGGAAGAAACACCCTGGTACTTTCTGGAAAGGAATGAGATTCTGTTACAAGTGTGGTGAAAAAGGCCACCAAGCTCTTGATTGCAAGGGGAAGAAAGGAGCTACTGATGTTCAATGCTACAACTATAGGTAGATGGGATATTCTGCAAATAAATTTCCTAAGTGTCAGGGGAACTTACCCTAAAAAAGGTCACGAGATCAAGGCCAAGCTTATCCTATCACTACAGCTAAGGTATATGCTCCGAAAGACGTGGTGGCATGTAATTTAATGGTTTCCTCAAGTTTAGTAAATGCATTATTTGATTCCGGGTCATCACATTGGTTCATATCTTCCCAGTTTTCTAGGAAAATTAGATATTTCCAATTTGATTTAAGAAGGGAGTTGTTAGTAAAAACTCTTAAGGGAAGTATCATTGCAAAAAAGTTTTTGTTTAAGTTCCCATTAGAGCATATAAATGTTCTTTATCTACTGATCTCATCGTCATACCTATGATTGAGTTTGATATAATCCATGGTATGGATTGGCATTCAGACCATGAGGTGAAGATTTATTGTAAGAAGAAGGAGGTTACTCATTTTGATTATGATGATAAGTAACACCTTAACATTAGACCAAAATCATCATCACCTAAATCTTATCTAGATCCACCCCCAATAGCTCAACTAAATTCAATTATTGGGGATAAAGAGAAAGAAATGACTGTGGGTGAGGAAAGGAATGTTCAAATAGAGGATGTACCTATTGTGAAAGAATATGTAGATTTTTTTCCTAATGATTTACCTAGACATCCCCTGGAATGAGAAATTGAGTTTTCCATTGATTTAATTCCTGGTTCAAGGCATATATCGAAGACCCCTTATAGAATGGCCACTATGGAATTAGTTGAACTAAAGAAACAACTAGAGGAATTGAGTAATAAGGGATTTATTCCCCCTAGTGATTCTCTATGGGGAGCCCTATTCTTTTTTTTAGAAGAAAGATGGATCTATGAGGTTATGTATAGACTACAGGAAGACCAATTCCATAACAATAATGAAAAAGTATCCCCTAACTCATGTTGATTATTTTTTTGTCCAACTGCATGGAGTTCAATACTTTTCAAAGAATGACCTTCGATCTGGATACCATCAGTTGTGAGTGATGAAGGGAGACATTCTGAAGACAACATTTCGAACCAGGTACGTGCATTACGAGTTTACAGTAATGCCTTTTGGGTTGACTAATTCACCCTCTGTTTTCATGGATATAATGAAAGATTTTTCAAGAAATCTATTGATGATTTTTAGTGGTATTTATTGAGGATATCTTGGTATACTTTAAAAGCGACAAATATCATGAAAATCACATTCACATTATCCAAAAGACTCCGAGGAGACATGAATTATATGGGATGTTTAGCAAGTGTGAATTCTGTAGTTAGGAGATTTAATTTCGTGGACATATTCTCTCTAAGGATGTAATCTCTATTGATCCTTCTATGACCAAGGCAATCAATGAATGGACAGCACTAACAAGTATAACCATGTTACACAGTTTTATTGGTTTAGCAGGTTATTATCGACGTTTTTCTCGGAATTTTTCCCGATTGGCTAGCCAATTAACGAAGCTCATAAGAAAATGAGTTAAATTTTTTAGGACCAAAGTGTTTCAAGAATGTTTTGAAGAACTGTGGAAATGATTAGTCAATGCTTCTATATTGACACTACCATCGGGGAATGACTGGTTTTTTATTTATAGTGATTCTTTAAATAAAGGACATGGTTGTGTCCTTATGCAGAATGATAGGGTTATTGTCTATGCATCACGACAGCTGAAAAATCATGAGAAGAACTACCTACTCATTATCTTGAGTTAGATGCAGTAATATTTACTTTGATGATATGGATACATTATATCTATTATGAAAAATTTGAGATATATACCGATCACATGATTTTGAAGTATATTTTCTCACTGAAGGAACTCAACTTGAGGCAAAGGAGATGGCTTTAATTACTCAAGGATTATGATTTATTGATACAATACCACCCGGGGAAGGCCAATAAGGTGGAAGATGCTTTGTGTAGAAAGAATCGTGGAGTTTTGAATAGGACGAGAGTTGAAAAGGATCTTATAAAGATAGATCTAATGAAGAAGGATATGGTAATCGCCATGGAAGGTGAAACATCAATAATTTTTCAAATGGTTGCTAAAAAATATTTACTAGAAAGGATTATGTGTTCTCAGAATAATGGTGAATAATTTCAAAAGATGATTAAAGTTGTGAATGATGGGATATTGAGAGACATTGCGTATGAAGAAGAAATTTTGAAATTTGGGAAGAGGCTTTGTGTTCTCGATATATGTGATATAAAAAGAGAATTTTTGGATGATGCTCATAGTTACAATTTCTCTATACAACTTTGGAGCACCAAAATGTATAGATATTTGAAGGAACATTTTTTGTTGGGACAACATGAAGATGGAGAGTGCTGATTTTGTGTCCAGATGTATGGTTTGTCAACAAGTTAAATCTGGAAGGCAACAGCCTGGAGGAGTATTGCAACCACTTCCCATACCTGAGTGGAAATGGGATAATATCATGATTGAATTTGTCATGGGTATACCAAAGTCTCCTAGAAGGAATGATGAAATATCGATTATTGTTGATCGTCTTACCAAGTCTGCACATTTTCATGCTATAAGAGATGATCTAACACTGTAACATCTTGAAAGACTAAATATTAATACAGATGTGAGATTTCATGGAGTACCCCCATCGATTGTTTCTAATCATGATCTCCATTTTACATCATGATTCTGGAAAAGTCTTTAGAAAGACCTGTATACTGAACATTTTTGAGAACTTCCTACCACCCTCAAACAGATGGAAAATCATAATGGTCTATTTAAACCTTAGAAGACATGTTGTGATCCTGCTCACTTTACTTCCAGGGTTTGTGTGTTCAATATTTACCTCTGGTAGAATTTTCGAATAACCATAGCTTCCATTAGAGTATTCAGATGGCACCATATAAAGAATTATACGAAAAGAGATGTCACACCCCAACCTGTTGTGATGATGTTGGTGAAAGAATTCTCATAGGCCCAGAACTGGTGGAGGAAATGATGGAAAAGGTGAAGGTAATCCAAAACCACATCAAAGCAGCTCAATGTAGGCACAAGAGCAATGCCTATAACCGAAGGAAGGATTTGGAATTTCAGGTAGGAGATCATGTTTTATTTAAGGTATCTCTATGGAAGGGAGTTATACATTTAAGTAAGAAGGGAAAATTGAGTCCCATTTATATAGGACCTTTCAAAATTATAGAATGAATTGGGGATGTAGTTTATCATTTGGAAATGCCGCCAAATCTCTCCAATGTGCACGATGTGTTCCACATATCACTATTGAGAAAATAAAAGCCTGACCTAACGCATGTACTCACCTATGAGGAAGTAGATTTGGAATTCGATCTATATTATTGAGAAAAATCCATCATGATTCTTGATACGAGAGAACAAGTTGTGAGAAACCGTACGACTCGTCTGGTAAAAGTTCTATCGAGAAACCCTAAGATGGAAGAGGCAATGTGGGAACCCATGGAACATATGATGAAGAACCACTCGATTCTTTTCATGCGGTTGTATTCTAAAAATTTCGAAGACTAAATTACTTGAATTAGTGGATAATGTAACACCCCAAGCATACACGATACACTTCTCTTTGAATAATACAATAGCGTGTGTTGTATGCAACTTCGAGTTCGAACACACCACAACCAATCAAACTAGCTGTTATGAATAGAAATAACCAATTTTAGAAATTATATACATTTTATCTTACAAAATGGACTTCATTTTTGGATTTATAATATCTAAATTAGCTTAGGGTGAATTTTTTGTATTTTTCTGAAAACTTTAAATATTTGTTGAATAGTGAAAAACACTGAGTTATAGTTTAAAACCAAATTTTTATTTAAATAATTATTTATATTATTTAAATTTATTTTAGCTCAAAATAGATACATAATACCTATATAAGTTCAATGTAATTCATTAGAGTCAATTTATAATAGTTTTATATATATAAAAATTTTATAGAACAATCCACCGCATTTTACCCATATCCTAGGAGTATTTACAAATTCACATAAAACATAATTTTACCGCTTCTATGAGTGGGATTTCAAAATTCCAAGAGACAAGTTTAATATTAATGAGAAAAATGTGGTTAAATAGTTTAAAAATAATTTTTTCTGAATAGTAACTTTTTTACTTGTATTTAACACGGTTAAAAGTAAATAGGGAAATTAATGGTAAAAATGATATTAATATTACCATAACACATGTACTAATTCTATTGTACAAGTTTATCTTGACTAAAAACAACCTTAGGAATAAAATATTATCATTTAGGTTCACTTTAATTATATTAGGACATTTATTATTATTTAATTCATAAAAGAGTTGAAAGATATAAAATCAATGTTAAATAACTAAAACATTTTTAATATAGGGATATACAGAAGCTAAATTCGATTCTAAATATTCATTAGAAAGATAAAAATATTTCCTACATAATGGTATTTTATTAATTATTTTTAGAAATTAAATAATTTATGTTATTTATGACATAATGTTGATGCAGTAATCGCCTTACCAGTGAAATATTAAGATAATTGATATTATAAATAACCAAATAAAAATAATTTTTTACTTTTAATAAATTACACGTTTTTTATTGGTTAATATGACATGTTAGTGTCGATTAAATGAATTAGGTTCAAAGTAAAAAATGATTTTATGAATTTAGAAAAAGCAAAATACCAAATAGTGTCAAAATTGACATAAATGAGTTTTTAAAATAAATATTATATTATTAATTGATATTCTATTCCTAATAATCTAAGGATCCGACAAAGCACTTATATAATTATAGTTGTATCATTAATGTAAAACTTAGGGGTCTCTTGGAATTATATACTATGTTTATTAACCATATAATATAAAAATATAAAATGACATGGTAAGTGTCAAACTAATTAACTAAGAGTTAAAACAAGATGATAAGGCTAATAAGGTGAACCAAACCTGTATGAAACCTTTTGTTTGACTTGTTTTTTACATATCCCCACCACATTATTTGAATAATATACTTTTGAGTCATTAGAAACCTAATAATATTTTATTATAAAATAATACTTTATGTTTTTCCTAAAGAGCTCCACCCCTGCTAATAAAAGGGCACCACTTCAAACCAATCCCTCACTTCTATCAAGCCTTTTGGATCCTCCAACCTCTTCCCAATTAAGCTCCCTACATCCCTCTCCTCCTCCTAGAATCCATACATTAGGAAGAAGGAACTTCCAGTGTCCTTTTTGGTTCAAACCAATGGGAGTTACCCAAATTAAAGGTAACAATTTCTCTTAGCTTCTTTTCATTTATTTTAATTCTCCAACCCCTAAACACTTCTTATTATTTTATTTTATAACGAAACTATTATAGTCAATATACTAGGATATTTTTATGAGAATTATTCGAACTACACTTACACACACCTCTATCTAATGGGTGAAGAACATAATGTTTCTATGGATGGCAACCAAACGCCTCACGAAACGATGATTGTTCAATTATCTCCTACCACCTCTCATGGTGGACATTATGATGGTACTATAATTTAATATGATAATAATGATATTTATTTTAAACATATGCTTCTTTAATTCCATTTCATAGAATACCTTTATTTGTTTCATGTGGTATATATATATATGATAATTTCATTTGAGGAAGTGCGGATGACCGCCCCCTCAAAGTGATATAACTCGTTCATACCATACATGGAACGTAAAATGGAAGGCGTTAAATAACATAAGTAACACATATATTATATTATATTATACTGGAATAATAATATACCTATTTATCATTTGGTTTTTATTACTTTTAAAATGAAAAATAAAATAGAAGTAGCGTTCATGCGTACAGACGGATTACCATCTCCAGGAACGCGATGAGATTCATTCTCCATCGTATCCATTCAAGTCTAATTCTAATTTTATGATTAAAAATAATTTTTAAGGACTTGATATCATTCTAGATATGAATAAGATACAACCTATCCATAACAAACATGGCTTATGTAACAAAACATATAAAATAAAATGAGTAAGTTAACACCCAAAACGACGATAATACTAAGATATTATTAACAAAGAAATGTTAAAAGAACATATATGATATCATATTAATGTATATGAATATTTAGTATTTTAATAACAACTATGTCACCATTATAAAGGAGGTTAAACTACCATCAACCAATAAAAGTACAAGGTAAGGGTTTATTTCACAATCTCTTCATTATCAGAGGTTGTTTAAACGTAATTATCTACTAGGACTTCTTTATTGTCAACATAAATGTTTCATAAAAATGTATTTCAATACACTTTTACTATTTACTATACTATGGTTTAAAGTAATTTATACCCTTTTTATAATTTTTATAAAATGTTTTGAAAGGAATCATCCCGTCGTTTTCCAAACAGGGTCCTTTTTAACCATTTTGACAAAATTAAGGTAATAATGAATTTTATAACTTATACGGCGGGTGCGGATATTTTCCTTAGTTACAAAATCTTCAAAGAATCCCTTAAAGTCTAATATGTATATTTTAAAATTCAAATTTTTCTTTTATAATTATGTGACTTTTAAATGATTTAAAAAAAGATATTTTTCTCAAATAGTTTTTATTTTATTTATGTCAACATCCTTTGATGGATTTTAAGATTATTAGAAGTTGCTTTATTAGGATACAAAAATTCCATATTGTATTGATGAATTTTTGATTTTTTTTACTGTGGATGTGTTATTTTTATATCATTCATAGTTTATAGAGAAATTATTGACATTTACTATGCTATTTTTAATACAAATGTTTGTGTTATGATTAAACTTATAAATATTAGGAATGCATTGGACTTAATAAGTAATGGGTGGAGCCCTCTATAGCTCCTCGATGAATCAGTAGTCTCATGAGACAACTAGTGTCTTCGCACAAGGCCTTGACAAAATATTATTTGTAGTCTTGGAACATGGCCTTGACTATGTGGCTATGATAGTCTGGCATTATGAATTCCATCATTGTGAATGTGGTTACTGATATTTCTTGTGATTATTAAACTAGTATAATATCCATTGGAATAAGTAAACAGAATTATTTAATTTTATTTCTGGCATATTAGGCTGAAGTTCATGTTTAAAAGGATTTTTTTTAGTTATACATTTCCTTAAATGATTATTATTATTTATGAAAGTTTCTGCTATATTGTTATCCTTTCTGGGCATTTGAACTAACCGATTTCTATGATTTATTTTTCCGAGGATGTGAAAAAGTATTTTATGAAAGACCTATTGGGATTGTATAAGGGGATATGACTGTGGAGAAAATATGTTGTTGTATTTTTAACTTTATGATCTAAGGTAAACTTTATGAATGTATCTAGTTATTCCAAGGCTTATAATCTAATCGTCCTTTCGAGACATGATCTTTTTTGATCATTCCAATGTTATGTAATAGTGCACTGACTCTGGGTAACTAGGGTCAGGACGTTACATTAGTATAAGATGATAATAAATAACATTTGTTAATCATAAGGTGTTTTCAATTGATAATAAGATGTCATGATATTCTCTAAATGATTTTATGACAATTGTTACTCGCACAATGATTTCGGGTTTTAGTCAATGGCTGGGGTCAAATGAATTCATAGTAACTTTGAGCTTGATTTACAAGGTGGGACTAGTGGTGGAAATGACCATAAACATTGAATGTTGTTAGGAATAAAAGATATCTTGTTCAAGCAAAATAAGTTTTCCAAAAATATGATCAACAACATATATATTATCTAACTCCCATACTCAACAAAGAAGTGAAAGGCAACAGATGATAAGAGAACCAGCACCGGAGACCGTTTAGAAAATAAACCTCAATTTTCTATAAATCAGGAAATGTGGAAGGAGAAACCCCAGAAAGTATCTCAATTGAACAAAGAAATGATTTACACGTGGGAAAGAAGGACAAAATATAATGAATTGACATGGAAAAAAGAAGAGTACAGTAGAAGAAAATAAAAATGCTCCTAAGAATCCATTTACATTCATTTCCCATAAATGTAGGGTACCTGGTCATTACCCTTGTGAAGGCCCTATTCTATATGATATCCTCTTGGTCAACGAAGAAGCTATGTGGAAATAAATGGATGGTGAAACATTTAAAAGTATTAGTGCTCTTTGTTGAAATGATTACGTTGGAAGACTTTTCTCTTGTATTTCTAACCCTTCTATTTGTCATGAAAAATTGATATTTGAGGAAGAATTATCTTTTCTAATATGGATATAAATATAAATAACCATTTGGTTTTATATGATTGATGAGTTTGATGTAATTAAAAGTTATTAAATTTTGGTCTTAAAATATGAGGTATGATATAACATTTGTAGTTAAATAATGTTATGGTTATTTTTAGGAATTTATCACATTTTGGTAATGGTATAAAATATAGTTTTTGAAAAAGGACCACACACAGACCATGTGACAACCCATCGAGTCTGACAAAGCTATGGGAATCAATCCCAGATCTATAGAGCAATTGGGATTTATCAGCTACCATTGGACTTCGTGATGTCTCAGGTTAGTGTGACTAATTTTTTTTGTTAAATGATTTTATTGATCAATAATAAGTTGATTCGGGATATTATGTCTGATAAAATAGATACCCTTATAATATAAAATTGATTTTTCGATTAAGTGATAAATGTTATTTATAAGACGTTCTCTCTGTTGGGAACACTACAGGACTAAGAAAAATAGAATACTAGGAGATTTTATTTGATGAGTAATGGTGGATTTTTATCTATGTTTTTATTGTGGATTTATAGTGATTTGTGTTATTTATGGATATCTTTAACCTGTCATAGAGAATATGTGATTAGGTTAATTACTTTTATATACAATACTTTAAGAGTAGTTGAGGTCATTTGGAGAAACAATTTAACGTGGAAGACTACATAACCAAATTTTTCTATGTGTTGGGTGTCAATATTAGTTTGGATTATAATGTTTATTGAATGGTATTTATTAAAATTTGGGGTATTGTTGGTTTAATTTTAGAAATTAAGATTAGTATATTTTTCTGTAAAGGATTATTCTTTTTAGGGATCATCTGATCTTGTACTAACCATTTTGGTTTTAGTTAATCTCTAAAGACAAGGAAAAAATATTTTTTATCCTTTGTGGATCATGTGAATCTCTAGAATATGATTCTAGCTCTTATTGTGTGACCAAGTCATCTTGAATACTCATCATTGGAAAAAAAATGAGTTTGTGGTAAAATTTATTAATGAATGATTCTCTACATGGAAAGTATGTATATCTCATTGTGTTCTTAGTCATTCTTAAAAATAAATTCTCTACATTATGAAATGGAACTTAAAACAAAAAATATGTTGTCTTTTTACTTTTCCTACTGGGAAACTAATGACCGTTTATCCCATCACATGTTTGTGGGTTTGTTGTTGTTAAATTTCTACGGATCATGTTTTCTATTCCTCTCCATCATAACATGACACATATATTATCTTCCATATCCATGTTTTCCTACATGGAATCATAGTATGTGTTATCTCAGGTGACCTTTGAACATCACTTTATTTCTTTTAATGCGATAGTTTTATTGACTATTTTTCCATTGTGGGACATTAAATGATGTTCCCAAGACAAATTTTAAAAATTTTCTTGGACACAATTTCCAAAAGGTGGGAAGAATGTAACACCCCATAATTTCATAGTATGCCATCGTCTTCTAATTAATTCAATAGCTTGCGCTATAAGAAACACTGAGTTTAACGGCACCCGACTTACCAAACTAGTCTTTCAAAAATTGATTATGAATAGTATTAAATAAATTCTTAATTTTATATACTACATATAATTTTAGAATCAATATTTTGTGTTTTTAGTTATAATATAAGAAAAAATTCAATTTTTCAGATTAAATTATTTTTAAAAAATGCAATTTTACGGCCTTTTAATGTTGAACCCTTTTAAATCCAATATTTGACACATTTATATATTAAATTTGAAAAAAATTAAAATTCTTATTTAGAATCGGGACATAATAATTTAGTTTAGATAAATTTTTGGTGTTTTTCTAATAACTTTCATATTTGGGTGAATAGTGAAAATATTTAATTTTAATTAAAAACATTTTTTTTAATCAGAATAACATATAGTGTTAAATTATACATTTAAATGGTTTGGAAGTATAATTAAATTATATATTTACCATTTAATCCAATGCTGGTTACTATAATTTATTTCACTTTGAAATTATACCTAAACAAGTGTCAAACATTTGATACAAATTATTTATTAAAAACACGCTATTTTTTTGACAATGAGAAATAATTTTAATTTAATAAATTCAAAATATATGTTTTGAATTTTTAAAAATAAATATCATTTTTTAATTTGCAATATCAAATATATCTTATGCTGAATTTTGGGTATTCTTTTGAAAAACTACAATTTTTTATGAATAGTAAAACCACTTAGTAGTACTTAAAAAATAAAATTTTCATATAAATGAAATTTTAACACTTCGGTGAATTGAATATCAAAAAACCGACATAAATTGTTGTTATTATTATGTAAAATTTTGTTCAATAATATTTAAATAATTTTTTGGTGAATAGTAATTTTTTACTTTTATTTACTATATTTATAGATAAATAGAGTAATTCAATGTAAAAAAATTATAATATTACAAAATTACTTTAACACTTGTCCTATGCTTATTGTACGAGTAATGGCTGGCCATGGGCATCCTTGGGTCTATTTCAGGACCCCATGATTCCAGTTAAGAATGATAGTGACACTTTTTTTAATTAAGTTAAAGTAAATACCAAAATGGCATTAACAAATATCTTTTAGTATATCAATTTTTACATGAGGTTATATAATTCATTATTTCTACTATAAATAATCATTTAAAATATAAAAAAAATCATACATTATGTTATTTTCTATATAATTTTTAGACATCAAATAAATTAAATTATTTATGAAATAATAATGATGCAGTATTTGCATCATTTATAAATGATTTCAATAAATAAGATTATTAATAGTAAAAAAATAACCAAAACTGGTACAATTTATATTGGATTATTTTAATTCAAATATGGGTCATCATATATTTGAATTTAATGAGTTTTAACCTTTTAAAACAGAAGAAATGTTTAAAATAAAATAACATTTTCAAACCTTCCAAAAGAGCCCCTCCTCTCCCTTATAAAAGGACACCACTTCTAACCCAATTAACACACCTCTCTAACCCCTTGGATAGTTCAAACCCTGCCAAAATATTCTCTCAAGATCTATCTCTACCACTTAAAATCCTTAACCTTGGTAAAAGTCATTTGAAAATTTTTGTTTGATTCTAAGAAAAGGGAGTTACCCAAATTAAAGGTAATGGTTCTTCTTAACTTTCTCTCTTTTATTTTACTTCTTCAACCCCAGAAATATTTTTATTCCTATATTTTTAAAAAAAATTATCCTCAATATACAAGTATCTTTTTATGAGAAATATTTGAACTACACTTACACACACCTCCATATAATGGGTAAAGAACATATTGTTTCTATGGATGGAAAACTAACGTCTCACAAAACAATGATTGTTCAATTATATCCCACAGCCTCTCAGGGTGGCCATTAAGATGAAACAATATTTATATATGATATATATTATGTTATTTTTTATTTATGCTTCTATATTTTCCATTTATGTGATTTTTTATAGTATCTGTTATGGGTAAAACGCGGTAATTTCATTTGAGGAAGTGCAGACTACCGCCCCCTCAAAGTGATATAACTCATTAATGCCTTATGAGGGACGTATAAAGGATAGAGTTAATGATATAATATATTATATTATACTAAAATTAGAATATAACTATGTATAATTATGTTTTAATTCAGTTAAAATAAAAAATAGAAATGAAAGTAGCATTCATGCGTACGTACGGCTTACCGTCAGCATGAACGGTGAATTTCATTTCTTTTCTCCAAATGTTATGTACTGTTATAAATACATATTTATACTATATATATATATAATACATATATGAAATATAAATCATTTTTATCATTCGGGAAATAATGTTCTTCTGACCACATTGAAAAATTGTAATTATAACAAGTTCATTTTTTACTCAAGTTCCGAACATCGATAAAATATACTATACGGACTCAAATAATTACCAAACTTTATAAAAAATTAATAAGTGATATAAATGGAATAATAATAATGAAAAATATTCTTAATCAAGTATAAATTTACATATTTTTATTATTTAGGAAGAACGTGGAACATACAGGACAAGTCGGACTTGAGGTAAGCAGTTTCTTATCTGAGAATAAATTTTGTGAGATTTCCTTTGTTCACCACTTATTTATTGCATGTGGTGTATAGTGTACTTCCATTTGATATATATTGTAATTATTCTTTTTATATTATTAGTTTTCAATGAATCATTTTGTGGTTATTAACATTTGGCCATATGACTCGATTGATTACAACGTGGTAAGGGGATTTCATCTCACTTATTATTCCCATGAGATTCATGTTGTATTTCCACTATTTACATTTTTGTTGTCTATGTACTGGCCATGATTTTATTACTTGTGTAATATAATTTAATTTATGGGTATTTACCAATTTATTGAATAATCATTCTTTCATGAGTTGTATGTTTCTTGAGTTACCAAATCTGTAAGGGAATTTCAAATTTCAATTTCCACTCATTGTGCCTTACGCATACGTCCTTTATTATTTTACTCCAAGATTATGTGTGGAATAACTATTTTTTATTTATGTAGTAATTTCCTCTCTCTATTGTGTGGATATACCTTTTATACATATAATCACTCCAATTATTATTTCTCAAGTCATTTATATGAACTTTATAAGAGTAATCTTAACTCAATTTCCATACGTTGAGTTAAATATCCAAGCCATTGGTGTTGTTTTTACCAGAATATGTGTGAATGTCCTTTGATAGATTTACACTAAATATCCATCATATGTAGTGTATTTTTATTTTTCACACATAATTATGCCATTGATTTCTCTTTAATCTAAGAATATGGTGTTTATAAGGGATATAATCTCAACTTACATTCCATTGGGACTTCAATGTTGTTATGAACCAATTCACATTTATTTGGTGTATATATTGTAATTTGATAAAAATATATCATGAATCTCTTTATTTTCATGATATTATTAAGTTTTTATTAACTAAATTACATGTATTCAATCATCCCTCATTTGGTTATGATATCTAACTAAAATATTATTTTAAATGTTTTAAAAACATTCTTCTAAATATTTCTCATTAATGTCCAGGATTAAAAAATGGTTTTAAGGGATTGTATATATGTACATTAATGTTTTAAAATGTTAATTATTTTAAAATGTTTAAAATTTTTATGGGAAAATTTGATTAAAAAATCTATTTTAAACTGCCACTTGATAAATAGAGACACTTTCAAATGTTTTCAAGAAAAATGAGGATATTTTTCCCAAATAGTTTTGATGATTATATTCATCTATTTCAATATCCATAATTATTCTACATTTTTGTTAATATATTATAATAAATTCATCTATATTGTATTGAATGAGTTATTATTTACTGTCGATGTGCTATTTTTATGCCATTCATTGTTTGGGTTTCAAATGATGAAATTTTTTATGCTAGTTTTAATAAAAATGATGAGATTGCATTTCAACAGTTTCATATGAAGAATGCATTGGACATATTAAGTGACAGGTGTAGACTGCTATAACTCCTTAATGCATTGGTTGGTCTTATGTGAAAACCAAGTGTCTTGGCACAAGGCCTTTACAAAATCTTATTTGTAGTCCTGGAACGAGGACTTGACTATGTGGTTATGATGTCTGGCATTATGCATTCCATCATTATGATATGAGCTATTGATATTTTATGTGGTTATTCGACTAGTAAATACCCATAACTATGTTTTATTATGGAATTATTTACTTAGGTCGTATTCCTGCCATAATGTGTTCGTGTTTAATATTTGTAAAGGCATGTGTTTTAAATTATTCACCAAGAGTAATGTTTATGTTATCTTCTGCTATATTTATTACTCTTATTGAGCATTTGAGCTCACCCCTATTTTATGTTTCATTTTCCCAGGAAATGAAGATGTTATTTATGAGTGAATTTTATGAATAATCTTAGATGCTTTGATGTTTCTAATGGAATAGATTAGTGTCGTTTTTCATTTCAAGTTGTAAGTTAGAACATATATATGTATCTTGTTTCCATTAATACTAAACTGATCAGTCATTCATGACTTTATTCATTATAATCATTCCATTATATTAAAACAATGCACTAGCACTTGGAATCTGGGGTCCGGGCATTACAACTATGGTGAAATATTTTATTTGTAAAATGATCACACCATGTTTGAAAGGAAATTTTATATAATGAAATTAAAATTGAGTATTGGTGGATTGATGAGAAAAATTAATTATTAGAGTCTTATTTTTAGGAATCATTATTTTGGTAGACTATTTTTTTATTTATGTTAAATTCCCTTTACATTTTTTTCATGAATTTATTTCCTCAATAAAAAATTCATTATTTACTATAATTACTATGGATTTGATGAGTGTTCATCAAACATTTTGTTCCTTATTCCCAATAGAGTTTGAAACTATTTCAACTTATTCATTAAAATTCTAAATTTTGTAATTGATTATTTGGTCGTGTAGAAAACTATAACACCAATTGATATGTTTTCAATTATATAAATGGATAAAGGCACATTATGATGAATACTGAATTTTTTGATTTGATTTCAACATACCATTTAATGAAACCATATCATTTGATCATAAAATTAAGGCAATAGAATCCATTAATGACACATAAATAAAGAATCATTAAAATCCTTTTTATCAATCTAATACTATTGTTGGTGTTTTTTTCTTGATTTATAATGGAAAGACTATGAATGAAGTTGTTTTTTAAAATATTAGAAGGATTATCTTCAATGGAAATTTAAATTATCTAAACAGATTAAATTGGTTCTAGTGAAATGGTTTATAAATATATATTCATTATATTTTTTTACCATCTAAAAATAAAGAATATAAACTGAATAATGATGAAATACTGAGGATTAGGGATGGAATATTTTTTTATTCTATATATTATTAATATGGATAATTGGGATGATGATCACGAGTTTTTATGAATATTAATTGGATATGATAAGTTACATTAGAATAATTATATTTATCTTCATATTGTATGTTTTTAACTATAGTTTAAATTTTATACTCACTTTTGAAGCATAATGATTTATCATATTAACTATATAGTAAATTAAAATATCATTTTCTTTCGATCTCTTATTGAAAGGACCCATGATTAGGGTTTATAATAAAATTTTAAGGTAGTTATTAAGTACATTTAAATAACATGTATGTTATGAATGTACTCAATATTTGATCCTATACATAGACAAATTTTTTTTGAGTTATATGATAAATAATTATTTCAGCAAGTTAGAATACATGTTGACATAAATATTATTATTTATTCTGATGTCAAAAATTGATGATATAAAATATATTACACATTAAATAAGAAATGAGGTTGAAATTGGCATTTTATTTTTCAATAATATTGGAGAGTAGGAATGATATTTCATGCATTATGCTTAATAAATTATTCCTTATTTGTATTTTTATAAATATTCGTTTTTTGTTTTTTAAACCATTGTTTGAAGAGTTTTTATTTATAAGAAGTGGTTATTTTTTGTGCGAGGAATCAAAAAGGTCTATGTGTGAGGTAGTTTCATTGATAATAGTTAATGCATTAATTTTTAAAATAATTTTTTTTAATAATATTTCATTATTCGTTGTTTTTTTAAAGATAATTTTATGAATAAGTTATTTTTTATTTTTGTTGATTTTTATGTTAATTTTGAATAATATTTTATTTGAAACATATATGTAATCCTGCACATTTATATAATAATCGTGGGACAGTCATGTAACATATAAAAAATCAGGATGGATCTTTATCATTTTAGAATTAGGAATCTATGATGAGGAACATTTTAATGTGATTTTTCTAAATTATTATTCCCTAAGACTGTAGTAATATTTGATTAAACACATATAGGATCCAAAAAAATATTTCTCAATAATATATGACATTTTTTTACATCTATATAAAATGATCCTTATTCCATTCCCCCAAGTGGTTAACATGGACTAGTGAAATTAAAATATATAATATATTTGTAATTGGAATCCATAATATTTAATTTATATCCTAATTAAATTATTCATTTTCTAAATAATATTTTTTATATTATGAAATCTGATATCTTCTCAAATAATTAGTAAGTAAAATATCATGAGACCTGGTGAGAAAAAAATGAGATTTCATAACATATGATTTATCATGTTTTGTATTTATAAACTATGCTTTTTAAATATAATCTATAAGGGAGAAAAAATTGGGAAGTTTTAAACTGAAACTATAGAGGTTGTGTTTTGGGATTCACTAGGGGAAAATTATAATTATTGAAATGAATATGAATACATTGATTGATGAAACCATAATAATGTTTTCGAATTAATGATAAGAAGTTATTGACCTAAAATGATTAATTGAATAAGTCAGGTAAATTTACAGATAGGTCTAAGAAAAACAATTGGCATTGAATTAACTATTTAACTCACTCACCCTCCCTTTCATATTATAAAATTCTCTTATTTTTAATTCTATTTTTTATCCAAAAGTGTGTATAATCATAATGACAATAATTAAATATAATATAATAAGTTAATTTATTTAATCAATTCATTATAATGAATATCATCGACCAACACACAATGTTAATATATTATGTAGTATGTAAGACATAATCTTATATGAGTAATTGAAAAAACAAATGTATAAAATAATTATGTAAATAAATAACTAAAATAATCCACTATCATTACATATAATTTAATAAATTACATACTATATCATGCATGAACTTAAATTATTCCTAATGATAAATAAATACTGGCATCAATAGAAAAAAATCCAATAGATAATTATGATTAAATATTATATCCCATGATAATGAGACAACAACTTATTAAATAGAAAATTTCCACATCAATATTAATACATTTTTTATATTTATCATTAAAAAATATATCTTATTTTATCTCTAACTACAACTAGATATATATGATATTTTAAATATAAATGGATTAACACCATTTTTATACATGAATATATTTTCACAAATGATCATGTATTAAAATTTTCTAAATGTTGTATCTATTTTAATGATATAAAAAACAACATGTGTTATTTTTTTTAGGGAAATAAGTTTAAAAAATCCCACATTCCATTCCTTAAAATTTATGTTAATGGTATAATTCATCCAGACATTCAACATCATTAAATTCCAGAAATATCCTAAAAACATAAAAATCATATATTTTATAATACATTCCTCATTGAGATATATTTCTTTGCAAGAAATTTCCCCCCATGTAGTCCATCACCTCATAAAATGGAACATGACATTTTCTCATTCTAAAAAAATAGAACATATGTTGTATAAAACATGAATATATGTTGAAAAAAAGTTTTTTAAATATCTATTAAAGGAAAATCGTAGTGTATCCTTCATCCTGAAATATAAAATTTCATCCCATTCTTAAAAATGACCCCATTGATTTTATATTTTTTCATTTATAAACAAATAAATTTTATATCATGACATGAGTTGAATTCAAAATAGTGCACTTAGATTATAGAATATAAATATAACAAAGATAAAATTAATCTTTAATGGGAAAAAAATTTCTATATATCTCTTTATTCTACATTAAAATTATTCTTCATTATTTATCAAGGAATACATGATCCGTTTCACTCACATGTGAGTGTGCGTCCACTCTAGTATGCCTTAGACATGTATAATGGTTTCCAAATAAATCCTATTTTGCAATCCCTTTTCCTTATTTCGTTTAAAAAATCACCAAATTCCAAATAAAATCATTTCACTCAACTAAAACATAACTATATTACAAAATCAAAAAATGGAATTAAAATAAACAATAAAATTATACAAATTTAATATAAAAAATACATGATATTCTATCACAAAAATATATGCTCAAGTAAACATTTTCCTACCCTTATGAAAAAAGATGTGGATTATTGTTTGGAATACCCTTCTATAAATGTTTCTAAATAATAGTAAATAAAATTAAATATTTATGATGAATGAATAATTATTAAATAATTAGAAATTATTTATATCCTCAAATCTTAAAATCTAATCAACACCAATTGACTTATATAATATTCTTTTTAACATGTAATGTTGATAATTTTTATAACATCAATTCACATATTGCAACCTAATTTTTAATGTATTTTATTTAGTTTACCATGGTCAAAAAATGATATCCCATCACTCAGGGGATATTTCAAGAGTATTTGACTTTAATTTAGTGAGTTAATTCTAAAAATATGCATAAAATGTTTCTATATACCTATCCCATAAAGAAAGAAATAATATCTATAACTAGGGATTTCATTCAACAATACAATGACTATAATGATTTGGATTGTTAGGAAGATGATTTGAAAATCAAAAGGCATAAAATTAATTTTAATTAAAAAAGAATAATGGTTTATAAAATAATTAAATGATTAACAGAAAAACTTCTCTTCTGAAAAAACACATCTAATATGATATCACCAAACAACTAATATTCAACAACATAAATAATCCAAAATTTTAAAAATTGTACAATGAAATATTCCCCCTGTTGAAGCATGAGAAATACATAAATATATATTTTATCATTTTAGATGAATATTAAATATATATAGAAACTACATATTTTATTATAAGCATAAATCATTTGATTATTCATAGAGTATATACATAATAATCTTATTGAATAAAATAGTTTCATAATATTTTAATATATTCCTCAAACATAATACCATTTGTATGCATTTCCAATATAAAAAAATTATTCATGACCTAGTGAAATGGAAACAGAAGAAAATTTTATCTCAGGTTGTCATTAATGGTTATATTGGGAAAAATTAATCAGTGATTCGAATAGAGTATAAGATATTCTTGAGTAAATGTGAACATGGAAACAAATTTTCATATCATAACAAAAAAAAATCATAAACCATAAAATAAGAGTCATGTCATAAAGACTTAACATAATAAGATCCATGAGTCCAAAGAGTGAAGTTATTTTTATAATTAGTCATGATTACTTTGATAATATCATACCCATATGACATATGTTTTTGGAAGAAATGATTGTTATTTGATTAAGAATCCAATTCATATTACAGTGATTCTAACCCTAGAATTCATCGCATAGTAGGTTTGGGATAACAACCAATTTACCTTCATGGAGTTAGAGATACCAATTATATACCTTGTTTTACAGAATAATGTAACATACGTACTATCATGGGCTTGGAAAAAATATCTGATGTACCCGTATGGGATTTGAAACACATCATCCGTACCTAATTAGGTATGGGAAGACTTCTCATGTACCATACTGTTAGGTATGGGAAGACTTCTCATGTACCATACTGAGATTGTATTGACCACTAGAATACCCTTTCATACCATGACATGTAAAAAACATCCATATAAATTTAAGATCTACTATGGAGCCACCTATTATGTAGATTCAAATATTTCATATATATTCTATATAAACAACATCGAAATCATACTTTCGTTAGAGTTTTATTAACATGTGAGAAAAAAATTATGTTTCATGAAATATTTTTAAAATATCTTCATATAAATACATTTTTATAATGTATATGGATATTTTAATAATATTATAAACCATGTGAAATATACCAGTCAATAATGGGTGATAACATAGATGAAAAATTCATTCATCCAGTAACTAGATACATATTGCAAAAAAACCTGAAATTTGATTCTTTTCATTTTAGTTCTTAAAAAAATTCATTGAAAAAAGGGAATAATATTTTAAATAGGGAGAAAAAATATTTTAAAATAATATTGAAAAAAACTATGATCATTAAAACTATAATATTTTATTGTACATTAAACGTTAAAAAAATATTCATTCTCTAAATGTAATAATAAAATATTGTGGGTCACATAATTTTTTTTATTATAATATTTCTTTTATAATTTCGTAGAATATTTAACGTAATACTAATTTCATTGAATAAAAAATTATTTATTGATAAAAAATCCAAAATCGTTTGAATAAAATGGATATAGAAGATAACGAATCCCATATGAAAAATAAAATTAAGATATATTTGTTTAAAATGATTATTTTAATAATTTTTTGTAACAATGTTGGTTAAAATTTAAAGGCACATTGGAAAAAAACTAATTATGGGAAAATATAATGTTTATTTTGTGATCATAAATACTATAACCCCAAATGAATGTTTAAACATAAACATTCTTTAGAAAAATTGAGATTGTAACAAAAATGAAATTAATATTTTTAATATTTTAATTAAGACATTTGTAAATGAATTAATATAATAGTACTGTTAAATATTCCCAATTCTCCTGAAAATAATTATAAAATTTAACTATGGTATTTATATGGTAAACAAAAAAGAAATAATTTGGTGAATATAGAACATATCTCAATAAAGGGAAATTGTGATGAAAAACCCGTTATAATATTTGTATATATTGAATTAAAAAAGCATAAAAGATAGTTCTTGAAGAGTATTTTTAAATTAAATTTATATCTCAAATTTATTTTGAAAACAAGAATAGGTTAGCATATAGACTACAAAATATATAACACTTGGTGAATATAGTGTATCATTGAATGGAATAACTGTGGGACAAAACACCAATTTCATTAGTAACATATTAATTTATTAATTATTAAAGATGAAAGATGAAATAGAAATTTATTAATGGTTAAAAAACTAATACTATGATAATAATATTAAAATAGTCCATATAAAGACCATATAAGAAAAAAGAAGTGAAAAATGAGAATTGTCACATTGATAGATTTGACATATATAAAACCTATACCTAATGTACTCAAAATTTCATACACATTATGATATATTTTTTTATAAATGTTTATCTATTATTAATATATAATCATAAACAATTAAATATTATCTTACTATATAAAACTACATTATAATTTCAATCACCCATTTATTAACAATTCATTATTAAATTCAATATTTTGGTGTTAAAATTTCCAATTTCCATCCATTTTGTAGATTCATGGTTTGAGTACATTTAGTTTTTTCATGGTTAAAAAATCCAAATAATTTGTTAAATATAATACATATCCATTATCTACACATATAACATTATATATGTAAGGAAGTTGTAAAGAAAAATTACATCACTTAGCACGTGAGGTAATCCACACGTGTATAAGGGAGATGGTTTCATTTTTTAATGAATGGAATGAAAGGAAGGTAAATAATATTTTATCATTATATAGTAATTGTTATATTATAAATATTGTATATATTAATTTAATATAGACACATAATTATACATGAGATTCAATAATTAATAAGATATTAGATTTATTTATGTAGGTGATAGTTCAACCATATAAATCACTAACTCTATAATTTTCTATTAGATGGAATGGAGGCCAAAAATAACTGTATGTGTAATAGATTTTTATTCATGGACTATTAAATTTAGTAGGAATTTTAATTTTTCTACTTTTTTATTCCCATGAGATTTATAATGTACTTTTCCACTAGAATAATATAACATATATTTTTTATGATCACTCTATTAGTCCCAGAAGTTGGTGTTTACACTGGGATATTTGATTGGATGAAATTAGAGTAATATTAATTTTTTTGGAATAATTAAAAATTCATTATTAATATTTTATATTATAATTTATTAACATGATTTTTTTGTTTATATAATTTGAATAGTGTATCATTTGAGAAACTATTGAGTCGTATGAATTTTAAGGGAATAATTTTTAATTAATTATCAATAAATTAAATATTAATACATTTCAATGAATTATTCTGTTTATGTAATTTTAATTGAGTATAATTTGATATTATATTATTTCTTTTCAGTCTAGAATGATGTTCACATCCATTTTTATGTATAAACTCCAACCGGGTGTTGGGGATGAGACCGAAATCATTTTTACTTTTATTTTCTTTTAATTTTTTTAAATTATCCAATTGGTTTTCTCAATCCCCTTAATTCCTATTTACACCTCAGAAAGATTCCTCCACATGTCCTGGAGATATAAAAATAGGGAGGTATAGATGTACAGACAGATCAGTAAGAATAATATCTCACTCAAGATGCTCGTGTGGAACTTGTGCACCATATAGATATTGTGGATAGTAGAAACAAGTTATGAATTAAAAGATTCTGTCCATATGTATTATGTTTTTTTCTATTGTAATTTATTTTATATTTTTTTATTTCTACTATCAAGGACATATTATTAATTCTAATGACCCAAAAAAATTTCTAATCATTCCTAAAAGAGAAAAAATTTATGTTTTATTCTTATTGCAATGAATTTATTTTGGGAAATACTAATCGTAGAGAGTTTTCTTAAAAAACATGAAACAAACTATTCATATTTTTGGAATATGACTTTTTCGATTTATATTATATTTACAAGGATGACATATTGTTTACTAGTTATTTTCCAAATAGGCAAGTACATATGAATATAAAACATTCATAACTACATGCATTGTACAAGGGGTATACATTTTGTAAACATACTCAGCTGTGTAGTTGTGTACATGACCATATATCCAATATAAGGATATGTTTCCATGTCTGATACATAACTATACCCCATGTGAGATACACACCATGTATTAGTACACAACTATGATAATAAAAATGGTTAGACCTTGTGTGGTACAAGGGAAAGTGTAATGTGTATGGTATTTGATGTGTACTTGTTTTTGATGTCATTAAATTCAGTTTTATATGCAAAATATTAAAAGAGTACACACCCAAGTGAGGATATGAGAGTAGAGTCCACATACATTGTTTTGAAAACCGTTTACTTCTCCCATGGAACAATTATATAGGTTTATTTATTTTTGGACACCCTATATTTAGAATTTGGCATATTATTTTTCTAGTTTAACTATTTTTCTATATATATAAAAATGTTGGACCCCTTGTAGTGGATTGATGAATCATTATATGTGCTTGGGGTGATAAACTTATCGAATATTTTCTTCTTATAGTATAAAATTTTTTAGTTTCTAATAAGTGAGATATTGAATGAGAAATACTTGGTTAAAATGATAAATTATTGATGGGCATGGAACGTGATCAACAATTTCCTCAATAAATTATTCATTATGTCTTTCCTTAGTTTTGGTGACTTTTTTCTTACTTGATGAAGTAAATTGGTTTGTTGTTCGAACCAACATGTATAGAGATATTGATTTGGGATGGTCCTTGACCAATACCCTATTAAATATATTTTTTGTATTCCCCGTTAGTAAAATTCTTACATGGGATTTTGGATACATTTGTGTAAATGAGGATCCTTTATAGTATTCCTACTCATATGTTTTGACTTATGTGATATCATGAATCATTCCTCTACTAATGAACTCATTCAATGTATCATGTGTTGGATTCATCTGCTAACTATTTTTGATGATATAAATAGAGATTCCCTTTCATACACTCAAAATGAGTGGATCCCAATAGGGAATCATTTTCATATGTGTGTATCTCAGGGTATCCATGCAGGATTCCTCTAATTATATTGAATTAGGGTAAAAATGGATTCCTTTATTGTTGACTAAAAATGGCCTATTTTGTTGAGTTTTCATGTAGATGGTTGCAAGAGTCACCTCATAGTCTGTAATGAACATGTAATACATTATGGATATGATAGTGGTGATCTGTTTCTTAGGAAGCCCACCCACACTCTATTATTTATTTTTCCACACAATTAATACTGATGAAACTATGAATCCTAGATGTGATTTCAGGTACTAAGATGATGATCCTGATGAAATATAGGATATGATGGTGGAATCCTAGTGTGATCTTCATCATTATAGAGATTCATAAAAATTCATTATATGCAATACTTTTCCTTATTTTCATTACATTTTTATCGATTTCTTCTTATGTTTGTTATGGAGGAAAATGGATTTTTTAGGGGTTTTCGGTAGTAAATCGTTGGTACATGGTTTGCTGAAACCGTGTGCCTTTACCCAAAACACCATCAATCAACTTGTAAAGAATAATATCATAGATGGATCCAGGGTTTTTAAAATGTGCACCCTCATAAGATTAAACACGTACCCCCACCACATGAGAGGTTCCCTATTACATTAAACAGTTTAGAACAGCACACGCCTCTTCCCTGAAAACAATCCGTGTGAGTTTAAATATTATTAATAGTTGTTTTAAAAATTACAAACCCCCTAGATATCACACAAGGTCAACCTAACTTGACCCTGAATGATTTATCCCATTTTTGGAGGCACCAAGATGATTTCCTAGTGTTCATGAGAAACATTTTTTATGAATCTATGGCAAGGATGAAGGATCTGTGCCTCTACGGGTATATAGATACTCCCCAATTATGTTCACCTATATCTCAAATCTCACCTTCCGGATATAACATGGATGAATTTTTTTTAAGGTATCTAGACTAAGGTTATCATGGATCCAATTAGTTTGATCTTGGATGTTAGTTTTGGATATAGATATCATTGTTCATGATGACTTTGTTTATTCATCTTCAATTAGGGGATTTACATTTGAGTGTTTTGTCAATGATCTTGAGTTATATTCTATAAATTCAATTTAGCTATTTTTCCTTCCAATTTCATGTATATAGTGATAGATTTTAACATGAATGTTTTTAAATTGAATCATTTATTGAATTAATTTATTGATTAATAAATTTATGGAAACATGAAATGAGATTAAATAATTGGTTAACAAATTAATGAAATATTATAAGAATGAATGTTGTGGAATTCAATTAGTTAAATGGTTAATTTAATAATGATGTGTTATGGTTATGAAATTTGTGTAATTGGAATAGTTAATAGTTGAATTAATAGATGTAATTTATGATTATGGAATTGATCAGAAACTGGGGTTGTGTGATTATTCCAATATTTTGTTTATTAATAATTAGATAATGGTTATTTTGGGATGTTGGACTTCTCCATAATGGATAAATGTTATTTATGGTTAAATTTTGATATTATCATGATAATATATTTTTTATATTATTCCTGGTGAATTAATTTGGTGAACAATGAATATTGATGAATTGAAATAGTATATAATGATGTGGATGTTTGATAACAATTTAAATGTTGATTAAAATAGTCAAATGAGATCAATGTGTTATTTGTGATATTTTTATGTATGTGAAAAATGATGTTTATTAGGACTGATGCTCCAAATATAAATATTTGATAATTTAGTGTGGGGTAGGAAATAAGGACCCAAATACCCATATTGGATAGAGAGTGTGGGACATGGAATGAGGATCAAAATAACTACATAATATTGAGGTGTGTGACATGGAATGATGCTCCAAATACCAATGGGGTGTTAGAAATGATGTTTTCCACCCATGATATTTTAATTCATAATGTTTCTAATTAGATGGAATATGAATCACTTTGAAATGATAAATGATATCCTTGGTATTCTAACATGTGATATCCCTTGGGTATGGTTTCGACACCATCACGGTTCAAAGTAGGTAATTAGGGTTCCTAGTTCCTCAAGAACAAACGTGCTTATGTGGTCAAATGAAGAATAATTGAATATATGTAAACATTTTATTTAATTTCTTGTATTTTATTCTTTATACAAATTCATAATTTATTCGTGACTAGATATTATTTAGACTTCTTTGTTGGTGTCCAACATGAATTATATTCACCCCATACTCATGATGCCTGATTAGTACCAGAATAAGCTTCATGGTGTCATGATAGGATAAGGCCCATATCCCTATGATAGATGACAGAGTCACGCTGGGGAATGGATGGGGGAACCTGATATGGTGTTCAGAACAACATGGATTTCTCAATTCCATATATTTGGGTTTTTCATTTAAAACATGGAATATATATTACATGACATATCTACAATTTTAGTTTTGATACTGTATTGTTGTTTTACTCATCATGTGATACTGGTTTTTTCTAGTTGTTTGTCACATAATTTTAGTTATACTTCATTAATTTTACAATTGTGATTAGTTGATAAATAGGGTGTAGTATAACCTTGTTGATATATTAGACCCTCACTACTTTTAGGATTCCCCTGGCATAAGGGGAGGCGCGCAAGATGTTATGGGGCTGACTAGCTTGGGGCACTAGTTCGTCAAATCTAACTCTGGATGTTATAAAGTCATATCAAAGGGTATTTTAAACAATTCATATGTCTTACTAATTTTAATGGTATACCAGAGAAGAGGATGATTCGGTCCTTGGTTAATAGCCCATTAAAGGGTGTACCTAATCCATGTAGTAGGGTAAAACCCTAGTCCCCTACGTGTTATTGTGGTGATTGTCGTTTGTTGTTGTAGTTATATTTTATTTCTACTTTAGTGATGAACATGATTTATGGTAAGATAATTTTTTATGATAATTTTTTGTTTTACTCATGGTCCAGTATAGAACAAGTGTTGAGTATGAAAGAATCATTTTAGGTACTCATGAATTATTGGGACATGCATCATTTTTAGCCACATAATGAAAATGAATATTCTGGAAAAGTTGTTGAAATTGATAAATTTTTCAAAATTTGAATAAATGAGTTTCTAATGAGATGCATGAACTTGATAATGTGTTTTCCCAAATTAATCATGACCTAGATGTAGGACTTGTAATTCTTGTGATATTGTCGCTTTTTTAACCATGTGGCGGGAAAGGAGAATAACATGTTATGGATTTGTGAGATATCTGGTTGAACACAATGTGAATGTTGTAAAATGTGTAATATGATGTGTGTTAATATTATAGATATATTTCTGAAATATTACATTTTTTTCCAGTATGAAAAGTGGATATGGAAGAAAATGATCATCTTGTCGTCTATCCAAAGTTTTTAATATTTCTAGGTGAAGGGTCTGGAGAGAAGTTAAGTGAAGAAATTTATTGATTCGTTCAATTTTTAGGAGAGGGCCACATAGAGTGTTTTTAAGTGTATATATTACCTATCACTAGTGTGCCAATTCCATCAGCCTCTGAAATTAAAAAGATATAGCGAACCTATGGCATCTATGTTTTAATGTAGTATATCCATCATATAGATTACAATTTATAGAATCCATCTATGAACTGGGTCATGTAGGAAGATAATATGTTATGAGGACTAGATATGTGCAAGTGGTATGTTCATTTTCGGATAAGGATGGCATCCAGTATGATATGGATGTAAATTTTGGAGATTTTAAAAGAGAAATTATATCTTGATACACCGAGGTACTATAGATAAAATGAGTTCTTGGAGTTTACAAAATAGTGTATATCCAGGATGGAATATCATATTCACATTAACTATATGTAGTGATTTTCTCCACCACATTAATGGGATGAGACAACTACAATAAAAATGTTTAGGATATACTTAGATGTGACATAATGTCCCATGATAACATTACTCATATAATAATGTTTTTAGAGGTGTTGGGTCAGGTCCTCCTACTTGAGGGAAAGATGAATGATTCTTCCAATGAAGGATATGTGGGTAATTATTGAATATTATAAGGTACATGTTCCTAGGAACTTACATATATTTATGATAATTCATAACAGATCATTGGAAGGAAGAGTGTCCATGGAAAGGATTGTTAATGAATGATCATACTAGAGTTTTTTTATGCTTGTGCTTTAAGTTGGGAATCCTTTCTAACATTATCCCTCACAAATGGTTGAGTGATGATCATGAGGAATGATGAGAAACCTACAATGTTTCTATAAAAAACCAAATAAGTATGGGTATTAATTTTGTAGTTACGAATAATCATAGTGTGGGATGGTGATATTCTACATTGTAGCATTCTGGTAGTCGAAGTTATTTTATCCATAGTAGTAGTTGTAGTGGATTTCATACTTTAAAGAAAGGGATATCATATATAAAAGTAGTGAAACGTTAGTGACTCGAAATTCATCATAGGGGAAAGGGGTAAAAGTGTTTCATGTCATTCATCCTTCAGTAGTGAATAATTATTGTGTACCATCGAATGTAAGAGGTACTATTCTTGTTACTTCTTTGATAACTAATGCCTAATGTGATCGTTGTTCCGATAATTATTTTATATATGCACAACTTTTTTTAGAGTCCATTTTGGGTTTGTGACTAGAATTATGATGATGAATACATGGTTTGGTGTAGGGTTGGAAGACCTATGTTTATGAAAGGGATATTATCTTAATGAAAGGGGGTTTTCTTTTAATGGGATTCTTTACATCCATTACATGTAATGCAGTAACCTAATTTTGGTTTTAGAATGGTTATCATCACATTGATCCCACATAGATTTTAACCATAGAATATTGACATTTTCAACTATAGAGGTTGAAAATTATGAACAATATATATAAGGGGATATCTATGAGGTTAAAGAGAGTCTAGTTCATCATAAAGTGGTAGAGATCCACACACATGTCGCAAGATTTTTTCATGATGATTATAGTGGAAATCATGACTTATTTCAATCGATAATTGATAGAATTCAGTAAGTGTTTCATGTGAACATCCCAAGGTGTTTACCTAAGAGTTGTGTTTAATTTATGATTGGAAAAATCCTAGAGGATGAACCATTTTCTATACCACCATAATAAATATAACTCGTAGGGATTAAATTGTTTAGGACTCTAATGGATGTTATAATGGATTTGGGGTTTATATATCTAAGTATGTCACATTGGTGTTCCCCTTAATGGTTTTCTAACAAGGATGATGGGACTCTATGCTTTTGTGTTGAGATCTAGATGTTGAACCAAATGACTGTGTGGAATTAGTATCCTCTGTAACATATTACAGATCTCATTGACTAGGTCGGGGAATCTTGTGTCTTCTCATAGATTGAATTGACATCAAGATATAATTATTTGAGATTTTCATATTCTAATAAACTATAGAAAACATTCAAAATAATTTATGGACTTTATCAGTTTTATTTTCCCATTCGGGTTGACAATTCCACTTATAGTGTTTGTGTCCATGACGAATATAGACATTCAACCGTATAATGTTTTGTTTGTGTTAGTGTTGTTGGATAACAAGTTTTTGTAATCCAAACTCATGAAAATCATACAAAACCAATTTAAATCATCCTATGTACAATGTAAGAGCATTAAATACATTCCATGATATTCATGTGTCGATATTATATTGATTGGGTACAATTCATGGGTCATATAATCATAGAGTAAGGTGTGTCATTATACCCAATGAATGTCTATGTAGTTTTATATTATGAGTATCTTGGGAAATATTATGATTTCCATGGTTATATAGGGATATCCGTCTATTATAATAGGATAATCCTAGACATTCCATGATTATAGTCTCCTATTTTCGAGTTGAACAATAAGGGGATAGAATAAGAATGAATGTAATATTGTGAGATTTCATTATTTGATGTGAATAAACATTTATTTATGGCAACAATCATTATACAACTTCATCTAGGATAGAATTATAGAGTGTTTCATGATATTACTGTGATCATACATTGTTCTTTTTTTATATAGGGAGATCGATTTGTAAAGTATGGGTAGTGGAATTTGAGGATATGGGAATGTTACCACCCTAAACAAGGTCTCATGTTTGATGTAGTGGTTTATGGATTGGATTGTTACTAGTATTATCTTTTGGGAGAAAGATTAACAATGTATAGGGTTTTAAAGTGATAAAAGTATATCTTATGAAAACATATTTGAATATTTGGTAATAAATGTTGGTTGTAAATATACAATCATTTCATTTTGATCTATAGTATATGAAAAGGCTAGGATGATTTTTTTCTCATTAATTAATATTGGAAAACATAGAATTAGGTACTTGAGGAGTCTAGTGCTGAGTGGTAAGTGATGACTTTACTTGTTGAGATGCATGTTATGTTTCAAAAGGGTCTGGAACAAAAAATTTTTTTTATCTATTTAAGGGGTGTCTACAATTTTTATTCAGATCCAGGATATGTTTTATGAGGATATAGAATTTTTATCCCTAAGGTAAATCCATAAAGGAGGGGAGTCACCTTCAAATTGAACCATAGAAGTGGATGAGATCATATATGTTAGAAATTAGTTATAGCTGTTCATATGAGTATGTGTGATGATTTTACTATGGGAATTAATTTCAGTAATGTGGGATTTACATCTAGGTTTCAAAAAAATACACCATTAAATACATCATTATAATAGGAGGGTGGGAATGTAAAAGTAAATAAAATCTTTCATGACAAGATTCTAGATCATTCAATAGGTTAATGCATTTCATGAATCACTAGGTGGTTTACTATAGTGTTATTCTATTTGGATTTGAGGTGGAATGATTTTACTATTGTTTTTTGGGTGGGTCTTGAGAGGATCAATTTGAAGAGTGGATCTGTATTGGTGATTTTAGAATGTTCTAAATAGGTAGTGCCTTTCTTGCCTATTCTAGATACATTATTTCTTGATCACATGATCGATTTATATGTTTGCGAGGTATTTTATTTGTGTGGAGTTCTATAGAATAATATTATTGAAAATAAATTATGTTTTACATTTTAGTTTTGGAATGAATTTATGAACCATCTAGGAAAACAAGTTTTACTGTTTGTATATTTTCTCCCAATGACATGTGGGATGTCGGAGCATAGTATACAAGTAATTTATGATATTCTATGAGATTCTGTTCAAGACATCAGTGGGTCTTTGGAAGAAAAACCAATCATTTCTATAGAAGTCTAGAGATAAAAATTAATGCTTTTCTTGAAGACCAATTTTTTGTGAATTATTTATCAGTTGCGATAAATTAATGGTTTAAAATAACCCACATGGATTTCTCATATCAATATTTCTAAAAAATATTACTTAATATACTTTTGTACATTGTATTCTATTCAGATACTCTAGTGTGATTCGAATGGGTATCTGATCATTTACCTTGAATGAGGATTTGAAGATGTTTATTACTACATGAAAATGATAAATGAGTGGAAATTAGTGGTAATTAGTAAATTCAGACCATGATAATACATGGTCTATATCCAAATGAGTATTCATAGAGTGGAATAGTTGGTGTTAATGTGTTTCAATCAAATTGGATGCATATTATAGACTAAATGGACTTTCCCCCTATAATATTCAATTGAAAGCTTATATAATTTTACACATATATACATTCTATGAAACTTATATAACAATGTTATTTGTAAATTTCATAGGAAGAGAAGAAAAGTGTGTAATGTGACTTGGGTTAATAAGGCTATTTGAATGATGCACTTTCAGATGTGACCGTGGTGAGAGGACAGAAATAAATGATTTGAGATAGGGCATAATACCCCAGTTTTGATACATGATTATTAGAGATTTTTTGTAGATTAAAATCCAATTTGGTCTGAGACATAAACTTTTATGTCGATAATCAGATAAACTAAGGGAAACATATAAGTATGATGGGCCTCGATTTATGGATTTCTTCTAAGGTAGTGAGCATGGTTGTACGCTCTTGTTTATACTGATGAATGGGAAGTGACCATATTTTGTGATATAGGAATGATGTTTCCACCATTTTGAAATGTTGATTTTTTGTTCTTGTGTCTCGGGACTAGATTTCACCAGAATGACTATTTTGGTATAAATAATTATGGACAAACCATTGTGTGGTTGATGATTTTATTTCATGAAATAATGTCATGTGATTGTATTTCATGTAATAAATCATAGAAAAGTGATATTGTAGATATTGAAATGGATTTCCATGTGATGAATTGGATTAATGATAATTATTTACATTTAGAATGGTCATGATGGCCTACGTGATGGATGAATCACAAGAGTGTGAGTTATGTAATGAACTTGCTGATATAAGAGTGTACTCAAATATTTCATGTCATGTTTGGTTCGTGTTATTTTTATATGGATACTCTTTGATATTTAATTTAAATGATTATATTTTTATTGGTAATCTATTTATGGTGAAACATAATATGACTGCTAGAATAGTGAACAAAATATTTTGGTGAATTAAATGGAGATCACATGTTGAGGGATATCATGTAAATGAACTGGGTCCCATGAGACTATTGAGTCATGGTTGGACTTAGAAATAAATTGTTGGGTGAAATGTTGTCACCATTTTGATAATGAAAAATATATCCTACTTTGATGTATAAATTTCTCAAGAATTGATTTGTTGTATTTTTTAGGGAATCATATTTTAGTACTAGTTTAGAGATGATGATGTACTATTTATTTACCTCATCATTAGTAAGTTGATAAAACATCAATTATACACCAATAATTTTTAGTATATTTTCTTGTTTGAGGAATGAAATATTTGTTATGTAAAATCAATGAGTGGTATAATGAAATAAATATAATGTTGAGTAAATCATTATCCATATGGGGATGGATATCATTGTTATGTTTTAAAATTCATTTATTTCCATTGAAATCGTTATTAAGAAGTGGTAATGGTCATTATTCCATGTTGATTCTTGTTATTGAGTTGTTTTGGATATTATAGTCTTCATTCTAATTGTTTAATATAGTGCACAACTTATATCCAGGTGTTAAGAGGTGAGAAAATGTTAAGGGTACACATATGGTGGGGGAGTATCATATTAGTCGCAATATAACATCTTCAAAGATGGAAGAGTTTTCAATGGAATGGGATTAATTATTGAAACGTCATGATTTTATAGTTATGAAAATTATCATGATGGTAGAATGGATTTGATATGACCACAAGGGATTCTCTGGGGTAATAAGTGTTGTAGTGTAGACCTTATCAAGAAGTGTGTTTTTTCTGATTATGAAACTCCTAATAACTTTTAATTTATCATTCTGGATGATCATAGTTGGTAAAATTGTATTTTCCCATAGGATTTGAGTTCAACTAATTTTTCTGACCACATCATTGATCTTATGAGTCTGAAAACTTAATATTTTACAGAATTATTTCATACTAATAAATTTATTTTATTGTATATATTACATTACATGTAACATCAAGAGTAGAAGAACTACATTACATTACTAAAATATAATTATATGATAGTTTTCACATAACTATTTGAAGGTATGGAATGAAGAAAACTATATATAATTATAAATATTATGTTTTTCATATGTTCATTTGTTATAAATATTAGATTAATGAAAATAAAATCCTTTTGAAATTGATGGAGTTGTTATTCTAGAAAACTGCTTTCATGCGAATGATCATATTTTTCCTAAAAATAAAAACAATTTTGGTTGATCGGTTTTAATGGAATTTATATTTTTTAAATATAATTAAAAAATATATAATTTATTTTATACTTATCAAATAATATAATAGTATAAAAAAGTGTGTAATGCTTAAAAATGCATTTTCTTCTTAAAATATGTTTCCATCATGTAATGTGTGATTATATTAATATTAATTTCTTCAGAATAAGGAAAATTATATGCAAAATAAGGATTTTATATTGTAAGTTTGGTGGTCTAAATTTTTTATATAGGAACCACTTATTTTTTCCATTATGAATTGAAACAATGGTCAATGTTATCACCTTGGTGAAAGGGATGTTGTGTAATTATGGGTTTGAAATAAATAAAAAGGATATAAATTATCATGTTAATTATTATATGGATAATTGAATTTGAACCTTATCACCTTAGTTTTGATATTGAATATTTTAATGAGAACTAGTCCATCAAAATTAAATATATATTATTTAAATTAGTAAATGTTAAAAAGATGTTACACCAAGGGGTTTTTTATCTCATATATGTCTCTCTTAGGAAACAAGTTATATTTGAATGAATGACAATATATAATTATGTTAAATAATATTATTTTCATTATAGAAATTTATATATAATTTTTAGAAATTAATAAATTATCATAAATTCATTTACACCCCAATAAAATGATTCATCAATAAATTAACTATATTATAATATTTGACATTAAAATTTTTCTAATAAAAACAATATGAGTGATTTTTTGTGTTAAATAAATTATATAGGTTCATATAAAATATTAGGGACATTTTAAGTTATTATGCCCATATTTATTAATTGTATATAGGCCATTCATGTAAAATTATGTTAATAGTTCCAAAATTGTGAATAATGATATTTAATGATAATAATATTTTAGAAAATTTCTATTAAATACTAAAAAATCTTAATTTGGGATAAATGTGATAATATGTTAACATATATTTAACAATCAACGATTTTTTGAATGTTATCAAATTAAATTAAACATTCAGATATATTCCATTTCAAAATACACATTATATAATATTATATTTATATACATGTGATATAAACATGTTTACCTTTTGTTATACGAAACCCTATTTGAACATTCACTATATAGAACACTTAGATTGGATAGTGGTGAGCACAGCACAGAGTTACCATGATTTACATACAAGGAAGAGTTTTTCTTCTTTTTAATGGAAAACATATTTTAATACTAATTTTTAACACTATTAGGAATTTTGTTTTTTTAAAAATTATTCATTTTTAAATATGTATGTCAATTTCCAGATAGGGGGATTTTTAGGGATTTTTTATGGGAAACATTATTTTTTGATGAATAATAAAAGATGAGTTTTACTTAAAAACAACAATTTCAATTAAATGAATATTAATGTATAATAATATTTTAAATTTGTTTTGAAATTAATTTATAATATATATATTAAACAAATTTAGGTAATTATAATCATTTTTATAATGAAATCTGATAAAAACAAGTATTAATCTTTGGAACATTTTTACTTTAGAAACATGGTTTCTTGACATGCCTGTGGGATTAACATTAAACATAATTTTTCATCTTCTATTATACAAATATTAAAACAAATACATAAAAGATTGTAATTAGTATAATATTTTTAGTACAATATGATCAAACAATAATTTGTCCAAAAATATTAACTTATGTGAATACAATTATTTATTGTGATTAAGGTATAATTATGCTCAATAACGGACTAAACCTAAATATTAATGATGAAAATGACCCGAACACCTGTATAAAATCTATCTAACAGCTACTTTTTCAACCAAATCATATATTTGTTAGAATTTTATTATTTATATAGATATTATAAAATCAATTTTTCCGATATAAACAGTTATGTATTGAAAAAGATATAAGTGGAACTTTCCTTCTCTTAAACATTTATCAAATATTGAGATTTGTAAAAAATATCATATTTTTAGTTATAGATATAATTTTTAAATAAAAATTACTTATTTTAATTAAAATATATTTTCATTAATTTTTATATATGATTTATTCACTTAAATTGATTATGAAATTCTAACGTAGTGATTATTTAATTAATAATTTCTTGAAATAAATGCTACTATAAATACTAAAAGGGATGTAAAATGATTAAATTATTGTCTGTAATTATTTTTGTAGAAAAATATATAATTATAAATATCATTAAAAATTATATTTTACTTCCAATATCTTTTTAATATTTTAAATTTAGAATTATATATATATTCCAAATTGACATTGATGTTTTTTAAATAAATGAGATTTTATTAAATCATATTAAATTTAAAAAAATAATATATTCATCTAAGTTATTTTTTATGTGTTAATAAATATTATATATTTTCTATTAATAGAAAAAAATGTACATTTATAATTATAATACTGACTTGTAGGTTGTAAACGCATTGTTATCATAGTCCGATATGAAGTAGTGTTTCAGAGTTTCAAATGTGCTTGTTATAAAATTAACATCCAAAACACATAGAAATGTTAATATTTATTTTAATAATATTATATAACATTAATAATTATTTATATATATTTTATCTAATAAATATAACTTGTTTTGTGTTATAATAGTTATATTATTATAGATAAAAATTAGAATTTTTAACAAAAAATAAAAATGTCATAATTGGGGAATCATATATGTTAATGGATAAAATTATTAAAATGAACATTTTTTCCCTTTTGGATGTTTTATCTATACCATTATTCCAATTTAAAAAATTAATTTTCTAATTTATAGTTAAATTATGTAAATTTTACCTCCCATTAATGAATAACATTTTTATTTACAAGAGTGCACTCCTCATCCACTATAAATAGGAATGCACTCTCCCCTTTCATAACCCAAAAAAACCAATTCTGTTTGGAAAATATTTACCCAATTAAATTCCCAAAATAAATACCTTACTACTTGAAACACCCATTTTCAATAATTTCTCATTAGGAATATTTTTTGTGCAAACTAAAAGGAGTTACCCAATGAAGTGGTAACAACCTCCCTCAAACTCCATTCCTTATTTTCCTTGTCCAAAAACTAAATTATATTTATTCAATAGTTATATTAATAAAAATAAATAATATACTGATATACTATTTTAATTAGGTGTATACCAAAATTACACACACTTTTATCTAATGGGTAACGAACATACTGTTTATATGAAGGGTGAACTACTGCATCATGAAAGGATGACAGTTCATTTTAAATTTACCCCATCCATATTTGGTAATTTTGATGGATACAAAATTTATATATGATATATATTATAAATAGTAGTTTTTTAATATTTTGCGATAATAATATAACACATATAATTATACTTTCTATTTTTTTAAATATGATTATTTTTTTGAGGTTGTGTGTTGACTATCATGCACTCAATGTGACGTGATTTGTTCACACACTACATCAAATTCATTAAATATTTTATTAGTAAAATTATTTTATAAGTATGACATAATTTATATAAATAAATTATTTTATGAACATATATACATATATGAATTTTTATTTAGATCTTTTCATAAGATATTAAAATGGAAATGTAGTTCAATCGTACGTACGAAATATCACGTCCATGAATGGTGTATTAAATTTCATACTTATATAAAATGTATATTTTTAAAATACACATAAAATTAATATAATTGATATTTATATCATCGACTAAATTCATGAAATTACGATATAGTTAAATGGGGAAAATTTCTAACAAACTAATACACATGGTAAGAACAAATAGATGACACTGAATTGAAGCATTATAGTAATAAATAACAATTATTAACAAAATGTAGTAATAAAACAATATATTGTATTAGATACAAATATATAGTGCCTTTAAATATTTATAACAATCCTTTATTTATTAAATTTTAATTTGATATGAGTACGATGAGATTCAAGACACAATGTAAGGGAATTTCAAGTCACATTTTATTTTTGTGTCATTCATGCCATGTTAACCTAGTATTTCTTATATGGGTTGTCTATAATAAAAATTTATCTATTATATCTCTTGTATACATAATTATATGGTATTTTACAAATCCATTTTTTTATATTAATTTCATAGTTTCTAGGCTTCATATTTTTCTAAATTGTTAATGAAATTTTGTGTCAATTTTCATTCTTTGAGAGCCATGACATGTTATGCACCTATATTTATATAAGATATGTATATATTACCATTTAAATGATAAATAATGAATATAAATATATTTATTATATTTTAAACATCATTTAGTTTCATTTTTTACAAAGGGAGTACAATTCCAAGATACCAAATGGTATTAGTTTATTGAAACAATCTCATCATTTATCAAAATAGTTTATGCCGGTTTTTTCATTGATTAAAATTTTAAGATCCATCTCCCAACAGAACTCATAAATTCTCTTATCCTATATATATTGTTGGTATCATTATGTATTGTATAACTATCCCACAAATCAGTTCAAATTTTTATTAAGAATGTTTATAAGAAATCCCTACTTTACTTCCCTCTTCAGTATTAAATTAGTGTTTATTTGAAACTATGTATAATAATAAGTTATTTTAAATTTGTTCCAAAATTATTTATAATTTATAAAATGTAATAAAAAGAAATGGTTTTAAATATAATTTCATTATTCAATTATGTAATATCAATGTGTTTCAAATTATATTAGTTTCAAAACGTTCTCAAGCCTTCATTATAAGTATTCTTGTTCCTTTCATAGAAAAGGGTTTCAAAACAACTTTTAAAATTTCATTATATTTTTTTCAATATATATTCAAAAGAAAATGATTTCAAAATGATTTAAAACATTTTTTATATGTTTTCGGACAAAGATATTATCAAAATTATTTCTATATTAGTTTATATGTTTTCTAGTAAAATAGTTTTCAAAAAATTTTAATAATTGTTTTATAATTCATTAATGAAAACGTTTTACAAAATGTCTTCAAGTTCATTATTATGTTTTCAAGAAAAAAATGTTTTCATAAATTATTTGAATATTTATTTTAAAGATTGCAAACTATTTTTTGTTAAAATGGAATTTAAATGTCTTTAGTTTTTAAAAGTAATTATTCAAGAAAAAAACATATTTTTGTCATGAAATGTTATCAAATGATCATTCAAAATTATTTCACATCTAAGAAGAATTTGTTGGTGTTACAAAATTCCATTATCTGTTTTTGATCGGAATGTTCCAATCATACTCATTATTTTAATAGTTTATTATTTAAGTTCATGATGTTTATGAAAACTTGTTTATCTTTCCTAGGATACAAGCTATTGTTTTGAATAAATGATTATAAAACCTGAATCTCTTTCCACATGTTAATATGATTACAGGTGTAATGATAATATTTTTGATGATCATGTGTCACATGTATGTCTGATATCATTATGATATTGTCAGCACCATTATATCCCTCCAGTTTATTGGGTATAAATTTATTTCTCATGAGATAGGGTAATTTTTTCTTGAGATTGAACCTTGATATCTAATATGGTAATTGGGTGAACCATATCTACCAAGATTGTATGAGGAGTTAAACAATTATACTAAGATGGTCATGGGTGTGAACCACCACTTTGTAGATTATAGGGGTATTGAACACATTATACTATTATGTAATTGGTATGAATTACTTTACAATAATGGGAATAATTTTATTTTATTATTTGTTTGTTGAAATTCCTTGTATTATTCCTATATTTTCATATCATGGATTAGGATCCCTTTGTTGATATCATTAATTTTTTATAAACAGACAAAATTTATGAAATGTTACATATTTATGATATTTTATACAAATGGTCTGATATTATAATGATTGGATCACATTCTCATACCAATATTCTCATGTTTATGCATACATACCTCCACTATGTACCCTTAACAGGCTTCTGATCTCACCATGCTTTATGTTTCCTTCCCCAGGTTATATAGATTTAATGCTTCTATATTATGTAAAATATTGGTTCTATTGTTTTATATAATAATGAGATGCAATGTATATCACTCATTTACCATAGTTTTGGTTTTCATGTATCCATTTTCACTAAAATAATATTGTTTTAGAGAATCTATTTCTTTAAATATTTATGTATTCATAAAAATTTCTGTAATGATTATGATCGAAAAGAAAGGATCTCTATAGTTGTTATTAGAGGGAAGGATTAGAAAGCCATTAGAAACTATAATAATAAATCTTCATTGAGATCCCTATGTATTTCACTTTTGATATGTATAGGTATGTCTCTAAGGATATGTATGAGGTTGATTTAACATATATGAAAATGAAATGGGATTTTTTTTCAAATATATAGTGTTTTCATTACTAGTAATACATATCTATAAAGATATATGTTGTTTTTGTGGCTTTTTGAGGGATGTAATAATGATTAAAAACTACAACATAGTTTTTTTATTCGGACTTAGTGGAAAATGGAACACGACTATGGGCCTTTCAGCACCTTTGGTTTGACATTACTACAATATATGCTTCAGTAGTTCACAAACTCATTAAGAACTACTATGAAAGAATTATGTTTAAAATAAAAATGAATAACCTAGTATAAACATGAGGTTTTAAATATTAAATAGATATAATCCACTATTTAAACATCATGTATGTGTTTTTTTCAATGATTATGTGTTATTCTATTATGATAAAAGTTTATCCCAATATGATTTCTTGTTTTTGTCATTAGTACATTGGTAACAATTTATTTATATATATTGGTAATGTTTGGGACTTATCCAAATATATTTCATATGTTGAATTATCATTAATATAATTAGTTATGTGGTACTAGTTTTGGTTATACCATATATGATAATATTACAATGAATGACCTGTGAATGATATGAGTTATTATTATAGTATTTTTTTTATTTAGAATAGTTAGAATGATTTTATTGAGCTTTCTTAACCATAATACATTATTAAAATTTCATATTTTAGGATATATGTATTATTTAATAATTTTATTATTCATTTTAAATGTTCTAATAATAAATCTAGATAAAATAAGTATTTATGATTTGGAATTAAAAAATTATATTATGAAAATCATGAAATATATATGTATCTTTATTATAAATTTTCATTATGGGTTGAAAAAGAAATTTTAAATTGTGGGGATTAATTAGAATGGTGACTTTTTTATGTTAAGGTGACCCCTAAAATTTTCAATATTTTCCAAAAAATATCTTATACATGGATAATGAAATGATTAAGTCAGATTATGTTGACATTATAGCATAGATTACCCTGGACCTAATTTATTAGGTGTTTTCAAAATTGTCTATGTAATCATTGATGATGTTTAAAACATATGGGATTCAACTTATATATCTATTATACTTTTTAATAAAGATTTTTTCATGTTTATCAAGATCATTTATAGTAAATCATGTCATTTCTGTGTTTTAAATAGTTTCACGATGAAGGAATTCACATGTTTGGAATATGAAAAGAAATATATTCTTTGTGATATATTGGAGATCTATGTGAAGCTAATTTAGTGTAATTCTATATAATGTTTTATATTTTTATATTTAAAAAAGGAGAAAATGTTAAACATTAACTATAAGGCCCCAGCCTTAAACCTTACTTAATCTTGAGTTATTACAAGATTACACATTGAGGATCTTTTCAGGTTTATAGTTTTAGAGAATTAGATCATAAAACATGAATTACATTCCACATTTAAACAAGGTGGTTACATAAATGATAGTATTCATTTTTCCATCAACAGAAACATATTCAAAATAAAACATGGATTCATTCTTGAAACATCCGTGACACTATCATCATATCATGTACCATTCCCTTGACCTGTGAAATACATTTCAAAACCATGGTATGAGAATAAAAAGCTCAGTAAGGGTTATAAAAAGTATGGAAAGGAAACACGAGTACATATATACATAATAATGAAATCATACTTTACCCATAAAACATATGCGCTTTAAAATATCTTCTAAAAACATGAATAAATCATAGAAATCATAAGACATAAAGGTAACTTGAGGCATTCATAACATTCCTTCGTAGGAAGTAACCCTCTTGGTTACGTTTGGAATACCCATCACAGTATCTTCCCTAAATCTATTTGGAGAAACCTTAAAATTTAACCCCTTCGCGTTACCCAATGCATTGGAGAGCTATATCGGGCTCACCCGCCCTTAGTTTATCATGGAACCACCCGCCTTCATAACAATTCCCAAGAACCATAACATAATCTTATCACATAAAACATGCATAAAGGAACATAACATTTCCACATTTCAATCCCAAGATATAAATACAACACATTGATATAATGAAAAAATTAGGAAAACCATTTTCAATACCAATATAAAATAAAACTAAAACATGGTATTTATTTTTCATTCCAAAAAAAAGTTATGTCTTGTAGAGGAAGCTGAAACTCAAATAATGGTCACAGTGGCGGAGAAGTCAATGTTGCCGCATACATACGACAAAAAAAACAAAAAAACTTTCCTACTGTCGTTTAGTAAAATGCTTCTTATAAAAAAAAGATTCCTTTTGAATAAGCATAAATGTCAAAGGGGTTTATACACCGTATAAACGAAAGTTGTGTATAAAACAAAATATGCCTCAATGAATAGTGATTGAAACGAAGTCCCTTACCTCGTATCCGAGTTGCCCTGATCGTTCTTTAATCTCATGAATAATAAACTTGAGTTAATTTAAATCTTTATTAAGAACCTTTTTAAAGTTCATTATTCCTTTTATATCATTTATTACCATATCATAAACACTCTGTTATTATTTATGATTAAAACGGTCTCTTTAACGATCATTGGTACTTAAGTCAAAAATGAACTTCTTATATTTACAAGTTGTTCACGTAGTCAAATATCCATTATCTCAAGAATGATATTCATGATGTAGATGCCATATATATCATTTATATATCCATTATATGCATGCATTTATAATATTACATAATCATTTAGAGGTATGAAATTAAATGCACCGTTCATGGAGACGGTAAGCTGTACGTACGAATGAATGCTACTTTCATTTATATGTCATATTAATGGAATTAAAACTAAATGAGAGATATGTATATTTTAATTCCATAATTATATTCATCATATAGATGTAACATAAATCATATATCTCCATTATATATATGTACTTATAATAGTACATTACATTTGGGGAAAAGAAACGAAATGCACCGTTCAAGGAGACGGTAAGTTGTACGTACGCATGAACGCTACTTTCATTTCCATCGCATACTTTAATGGAATTAAAATATAATTATACATAATAGTATTATAATTCCAGTATGGTATCATATATAATATCATTAAATATATCCTTTATATGTACCACATATGGTATTAACGAATCAAATCACTTTGAGGGGGAAGTAGTCCGCACTTCTTAAAATGAAGATATCGCGTTTACCCATAATGGTTACCATAAAGGTATTCCATAAATGAAAAATACAGAAGCTTATGTAAAACATAAACATATTATATATCATATATAAATATAGTGTCATCTTAATGTCCACCTTTGAAGGTGTTAAAATAAAATTGAACAATCATCGTTTTGTGAGACAGAAATTCGCCATCCATGGAAATAATATGTTCTTTATCCATTAGATGTAGGTGTGTGTATGTGTAGCTCGAATACTTCTTATAAAAAATTCTAGTATATTGAATATTCTGGTGTAGTTACAAAAGAAATGAATAAAAATTGTTTAGGGTTTTGGAGATGAAAAATAAAACAAAATAACACAAGTGAAGACATTATATTAAAATCTGGTAACTCTCTTTGATTTGATCTCAAAGGCTTCCTTGGGAAGACTTCATCCCAACGTGAGGCTTCTAGGAGTAATAGTGGGATGTGGAGAGACAATATGAGCAGGGTTTGGCCAAGCCAACGGCATGAGAGATGTGGGTATTGAGGTAGAGGTGGGGGCCTTTTATAAGAGGATATGAGGGGCACTCTTGGAAAGTTAAAAAATGTTACTTTATTTTCAAATGCGTTTTGGATTTTAAAGGTCCTACATTGATGTGTTTCTAGGATAAGGTGATAAGGGTTCTAAATATACTCATCCAATAGGTCTTTGAAATGTTTAGGTCTTAGATTTTACATTATCTTTTTATTTTATTAAAACCTTTAAATAATGATGTAATCACTGCAACATCATGATGTCGTAAATAATTTAATTTATTTAATGTCTAGAAATTATGAAATAAATACTATGATGTAGGAAATCGTTATAAATTTATAATTAATATTTATAGTACAAAATATTATTTATTTGGACAATATTAAAAATGTTTTACTCAGGTGATACATTCTTTGTTATATTTAACTTTCTTTAAAAATAAAAAGATAAAAAGTCACTTTCACAAAAAAGTGATTCCATGGGGTCCCCATGTTTGGCACAAAGAATCCCATGGTCGTCCATGAGACAACCAGTAGTATTAAGAAACATTTTGGTGTCATTTTTTATTATTATGATATTATTTTAGTATCCTCAACTACCCGATTACTCATTAATCAATATAATTTTTGAGTATTACTGTTGTTACTATTCATAATGTCCAATAAAAAAAGAGTCTTGATTAAATAATTTCCACATTATGATTCCAAATATGTAATCCATTTTACCAAATTCCAAACACAGAAATTGCAATAATTTATTTAAAAATAATTCCTGTTGCCAAAACAAATAGCGGGTTTTTTTGAAACAATATCTATGAAAAGTTTGGCATTAGTTTATGCCCAATTCCATAGTGAAATTAATCCTACTGACCATCATTGGATTAAATGGTAAAAAGTTATTCTTATTACACTTTTATACCAATTAAAAAGATAATCTAACCATATAATTAAATTAGATGAAAAAGAATTTTTGATGTAAAATGCAGTATGTTTCACTATTCATTAAAAAAATGAACATTGTCAGAAAAAAACCAAAAATATATCCAATGTATATTTCAATGTCCCAATAATAATGAATATTTTTATTTTGACAAATATATATTATAAAATTTTCAAAATTTTGATTTAAAAATTGTTTTTCCATCATAAGGCAGTAAAACAGTCTTTTAAAAATATTAGTGTATTCCATGCATAAGATTGTATTTATTCTCATTTTAAGCCTCTAAAACACTATATAATTCATTAATAGAAATAGATAAAAATATCTATTATTCATTAATAACTTGGGATGTTAAATCCTTCCCCCCTTTATAAAATTGTGTCCCCGCAATTTATTTACTTATCGAATAAATGGGGGTATTTATCCCTCATTGCATTTTCAGATTCCCATGTTGCCTCTTAAATGATGTGGTTTTTTCACAAAACCTTTACCTGATTAATCAACTTATTCCACAACACATTCTCTCTATGGTCAAGAATTTGGACCGGTTGTTCCTCATAATATAGATTCTCTTCCAGCTGAACTACCTCTGGACTCAAAACATGAGATGGATCTGCCATATACTTTCTCAACAACGAAACATTAAAAACATTGTATACCTGAGATAAACTCGGAGTTAAAGCCACTCGGTATGCAAATAATCCAAGGCTCTCCAAAATTTCATATGGTACAATGAACCTTGGACTCATCTTTCATTTCTTACCAAATCGCATCACACTTTTCCACGGTGAATCTTTGAGAAAAACATGATCACCTACCTCGAAAGATATATCCTTCATCCTATTGTCTGCATAACTTTGCTATCTTCTCTAAGCAGTTCTCATGTGTTTCTGAATCAACTGAACATTTTCTACCATCTCTTCTACCAATTTTGGTCTCATCAACTTCCTTTCACCTAGTTCGTCCCAGAAAGCTGGAGTTCGACCCCACTTCCCATATAATGCCTCAAACGGTGCCATCTGTATACTGGAATGAAAACTGTTATTATATGACAATTAAATCAAAGAAATATGTTGGTCCCAACTTCCCTGATAATCCATCTAACAAGCACGTAGAATATCTTCCAATATCGAAATTGTTCGTTCTGACTGCCCATCTGATTGAGGATGAAAAGCTATAATAAAATTAAATCTGTACCCAACGACATCTGAAGTCCTTTCCAAAAGATAGAAGTAAAACTAGGATCACGATCAGATACAATGGAGAGACGAACTCCACGTAACCTGACTATCTCTTTAAGATACAAACGAGAAAGTTGATCTAGGGAAAAGTATCTCTAGTAGGAAGGAAATGAGCAGATTTAGTCAAGCGATCAACAATGACCCAGATTGCATTATTAACTCGAGGTGTCTTCAGCAATCCCACAATGAAGTCCATGGATATATTTTCCCATTTCAACTCTGGCACTAGTAAATACTAAAGAATACCTTTCAGTAACTATCGCTCTAATTTAACCCGTTGACATGTCAAACACTTCACAGTAAAATCATCAATATCTCTTTTCATTCCATCCCACCAGTAATACTCCCACAGATATCTGTACATCTTAGTAATTCCAGGACGAACTGAAAAAGAAGAAATATGAGTTTCACATAACAACTCTCTCGTCAACTTTGAATCACAAGGCAAACACAATCTCTTCCCAAATATCAAAACACAATCATTAACAATGTTGAATTCAGCCAACATAACCTTCTGAACCAGCTCTACATTTTTCTGCAACTCACTGTCCTGCTTCTGTGCTTGTTTGATTCTGTCTGATAGAGAAGATTTCACAGATACCTGAAACAAAAAAGAAGGAAATCCTGCACCAACAACTTTTATGCCAATGTTCATCAAATCCTTAACCAAAGGATCACATTCCAAACACAACATTTTTAATGAAGCATTACTCTTTCAACTCAAAGTGTCAGCCACTTTATTTTCTTATCCCGGATGGTAATGAATTGTACAATCATAATACTTGATTAATTCAAGACATCTCCTCTGTCTTAGGTTCAATTATTTCTGAGTGAATATATACATTTAACATTTGTTATTGGTATATATTTCACACTTTACTCCATACAAATTATGCCTCCAAATTTTTAAAAAGAAAACAACAGCAGCTAATTCCAAATCATGTGTAGGCTAATTTACCTCATGACTTTTCAACTATCGTGAATCATAACCAATTACCTGATCATTCTGCATTAGGATGCAACCAAGTCCATTCAATGAAGCATCACTGAAGATAACAAACTCCTCATTCCTAGAAGGTACTGCCAAAACTGGAGCATTCACCAATCTTTTTTTCAATTACTGAAAACAATCATCACATTATTTTTTCCAGATAAACCTAACACCCTTCCTAGTTAGCTTAGTCATTGGACTACATAACCGTGAAAAATTTCTAAAAAAACTTTGGTAATATCCTGCCAAACCACGGAAACTACGAATTTTAGTTACATTTGTGGGTCTTGGCCATTCTTCAACAACCTTTTTTTTGTAGGATCAATAGTTATCCCATATTTAGAAACAATGTGACCAAGGAAAAAAATTTGTTGCAACCAAAACTCACACTTGCTGAATTTCCCATACAATTTCTTTTCTTTCAAGGTTTTTAAAATAACCCTTAAATGTCTTTAATGCTCCTCTTTACTTTGAGAAAACACAAAAATATCATCAATGAAAACAACAAACATTTTTCACCTGAGTCAACTGAGCCGTCACTGCAAGAAACTATTTTGTTCTGATTCTGACCATCTCTGGATACTGATTTGAAAAGCCATTTCCCTATGTATGCCTTCCTAGAAAAGTTGTTCTGTTTCCTCCATGAAAAACCATTCTTAACACACAAATATCTTAGGAGAAGAATCATGGTAATCTTTAAATGCTATATCATTTCAATTTGACCATAAAAAAATATTTTTGGTTAATTATTTAATAGAAGTATAACTCCTAAAGTTAACTAAACCGACCTCTGATACCAACCATAAGGCCCCAGCCTTAAAAGTTACTTAATCTTGAGTTATTACAAGAATAAACATTGAGGATCTTTTCAGGTTTAGTGTTTTAGAGAATTAGATCATAAAACATGCATTACATTCCACATTTAAACACGGTGGTTACATAAAGGATAATATTCATTTTTCCCATCAACAGAAACATATTCAAAATAAAAAATGGATTCTTTCTTGATACTTCCTTGAAACTATCATCATATCATGTACCATTCCCTTAGCATGTGAAAAACAGTTCAAAAACTTGGGATGAGCATAAAAAGCTCAGTAAGGGTTATAAAAAGTATGGAAAGGAAACATGAGTACATATATACATAAGAATGAAATCATACTTTACCCATAAAACATAATCACTTTCACATACCTCATAAAATCATTAATAAATCGTAGAAATAATAAGACATAAAGGTAACTTGAGGCATTCATAACATTCTTACACAGGGAGTATCCCTCTTTGTTACGTTTGGAATACCCATCATAGTATATTCCCTAAATCTATTCAAGGAAACCTTAACGTTTAATCCCTTCGCATTTCCCAATGCATTGGAGAGCTATTTCGAACTCACTCACCCTTAGTTTATCACGGAACCACCCGTATTCATAACAATTCCCAAGAACCATAACATAGTCGTATCACATAAAACATGCTTAAAGTAAACATAACATTTCCACATTTCAATAACAATATATCAATACAACACATTGATATAATAAAAACCTTATGAAAACCATTTTCAATACCAAAATAAAAGAAAATTAAACAATGTTATTTATTTTTCATTCAAAAACAGTTAAGGCTTGTAGAGGAAGCTGAAACTCAAATCATGGTCACGGCGGCGGAGAAGTCGTTGTCTCCGCATACGTACGAGAAATAAACATTCCTTTTTTCGTTTAGTTAAACGCTTCATATAAAAAAAAGATTACATTTGAATAAGAATAAAATTCAAAGGGGTTAATACACCGTATAAAAGAAAGTTGTTTATAAAACAAAATATTCCTCAATGAACGGAGATTGAGATGAAGTCCCTTACCTCGTATCCGACTTGACTTGATCGTTCTTTAATCTCATGAATAATAAACTTGATTTAATTTCTACTTTCATAAGAACTTTTTTCAATTTCATTATTCATTTTATATCATTTATTACCAGGTCATGAACACTGTGTTATTATTTATGTTTAAAACTATCGTTTTAACGATCATTGGTACTTGTGTCAAAAATGAACATCTTATATTTACAAGTTGTTCACGTAGTCAAATATCCATTATCTCAAGAATTATATTCATGATGTAGATTCCATATATATCATATATATACATTATATAAATGTATTTATAATATTACAAAATCATGTATAGGTTTGAAATTAAATGCACCATTCATGGAGACGGTAGGTCGTACGTACTCATGAACGCTACTTTCATTTCTATGTCATATTAATAGAATTAATACTAAATGAGAGATATTTATATTTTAATTCCAGAATTATATTTATCATTTAGATGTAACATAAATCATATATATCCATTATATATATGTACTTATAATAGTACATTACATATGGGGATAAGAAATGAAATGCACCGTTCATGGAGACGGTTATCCATACGTATGCCTGAACGCTACTTTTATTTATATCTCATTATTTAATGGAATTAAAACATAATGATACACAATATTATTATAATTCCAGTATTTTATCATATATAATATCATTAAATCTATCCTTTATACATACCACATATGGTATTAACGAAACAAATCACCTCGAGGGGGCGGTAGTCCGCACTTCCTAAAATGAAGATATCATATTTAACCATAATGGTAACCATAAAGGTACGCAATAAATGAAAAATAAATAAGATTCAGAAAAACATAAACATATTATATATCATATATAAATATAGTTTCATCTTAATGTCCACCTTTAAAGGTGATAAAAGAATATTGAACAATCACTGATTCGTGAGGTAGAAATTCGCCATCCACGGAAACAGTATGTTCTTTAACCATTTGATGTAGGTGTGTGTATGTGTAGCTCAAATACTTCTTATAAAAACATCCTAGTATTTGGAAGATACTGGTGTTGTTACAAAATAAATGAATAAAAAGCGTTTTGGGGGTTGGAGAAGCAAAATAAAACAAAAGAACACACGTGTAGACATTACCTTAAAATCGGGTAACTCTCTTTGATTTGAGCTCAAAGGAATAATTGGGAGGACTTTTTCCCATTGTGAGGCTTCTAGGAGTAAAAGAGGGATGTGGAGAGACAAAATGAGTAGGGGTTGGCTGAGCCAAAGGCTTGAGAGGTGTGAGAAATGAGGTAGAGGTGGGGGCCTTTTATAAGAGGATAGGAGGGGCACTCTAGGAAAGTTACAAAATGTTACATTATTTTCAAATGAGTTTCGGATTTTAAAGCTCCCAATTTGATATATTTATAGGATAAGGTGATAAGGGTTCGAAGTATACTCTTATATTTTACATTATCTTTTTATTTTATTTAAATCTTTAAATAATGAGGTAATCACTGCATCATCATGATGTCATAAATAATTTAATTTATATAATGTCTAAAAATTATTAAAAAAATACTATGATGTAGGAAATATTTTTACCTTTCCAATGATTATTTATAGTCCAAAATATCATTTATTTAGAAAAAATTAAAAAAAAATTACTCAGGTTATACATTCTTTGTTATATTTGACTTTCTTTAAAAATAAAATGATAAAAAGTCACTTTCACACAAAAGTGATTCCATGGGGCCCCCAAGATTGGTACAAGTCATCCCATGGTGGGTCATTAGACAACCAGTAGCATTAGGACACATGTTCGTGTCAATTTTTTTTATTATGATATTATTTTATTATCCTTAACTACTTGATTACTCATTAATCAAGATAATTAAAGACAATTACCTTCGTTACTATTTATAATTTACAAAAACAAAAGACTCTTGATTACATAATTTGGACCTTATGATTCCAAATATGTAACCCATTTTACTAAATTCCAAACACAGAAATTGCAATAATTTATTTAAAAATAATTCTCATTGTCAAAACAAATAGAGGGTTTTTTTGAAACAATACCTATGCAAAGATTGGAATTAGTTTATGCCCAATTCCAAAGTGAAATTAATCCTAATGACCACCATTGGATTAAATGGTAAAAATATATTCATATTAAACTTTAATACCAATTAAAAATATAATCGATCCATATAATTAAATTAGATGAAAAAGCAGTTTTGATGTAAAATGCAGTATTTTTCACTATTCATTAAAATAATGAACATTGTCAGAAAAGTACCAAAAATTTATACAATGTCAATTTAAATGTCCAAATAATAATGAATATGTTTATTTTTAAAAATATAGATTATAAAATTGTCAAAAGTTTGATTTAAACATGGTTTTCCATCAAAAGGCAGTAAAACAATCTTTTAAAAATATTAGTGTATTCCATGCTTAAGATTGGATTTATTCTCATTTTAAGCCTCTAAAACACTATCTAATTCAATAATAGACATAGATAAAAATATCTATTATTCATTACATACTTGGTATGTTACATCCTTCCCCCCTTTAGAAAATTGTGTCCCTGCAATTTATTTACTTATCGAATAAGTGGGGGTATTTATCCCTCATTGCATTTTCAGATTTACATGTTGCCTCTTCAATCATGTGGTTTTTCCACAAAACCATTACCTGAAGAATCACCTAATTCTGCAACACTTTCTCTCTATGGTCAAGAATTTGGACATGTTGTTTCTCATAAGATAGATTCTCTTCCAGCTGAACTACCTCTGGACCCAAAACATGAGATGGATATGGCATATACTTTCTCAACATCGAAACATGAAAAACATTTCATACCTGAGATAAACTCGGAGGTAAATCCACTCGGTTTGCAACTGATCCAACTCTCTCCAAAATTTCATATGGTCCAATGAACTTTGTACTCAGCTATCCCTTTTTACCAAATCACATCACACTTTTCCACGGTGAAACTTTGAGAAAAACAAGATCACCTACCATGAAGGATAAATCCTTCCTCCTATTGTCAGCATAACTTTTCTATCTGCTCTAAGATGTTCTCATGTGTTTCTGAATCAACTAAACTTTTGCTGCCATATCTCCTAAAAATTCTGATCCCATCAACTTTTTTTTCACCCACTTCATCCCAGAAAGCTGGAGTTCGACACCGCTTCCCATATAATGCCTCAAACGGTGCCATCTGTATACTGGAATGAAAACTATTATTATATGAAAATTCAACCAAAGAAAGATGTTGGTCCCAACTTCCCTGATAATCCATCGAACAAGCACGTCGAATTTCTTCCAAAGTCTGAATTTTTCATTCTGACTGCCCATCTGATTGGAGATGAAAATCTGTACTAAAATTTAATTCAGTACCCAACGACTTCTGAAGGCCTTTCCAAAAGTTATAAGTAAACCTGGGATCATGATCAGATACAATGGAGAAAGGAACTCTATGTATCCTGACTATCTCTTTAAAATACAAACAGGAAAGATGATCTAGGGAAAAAGTATCTCTAATAGGAAGGAAATGAGCAGATGTAGTCAAGCGATCAACAATAACCCAGATTGCATTATTACCTCGAGGTGTCTTCAGCAATCCCACAACGAAGTCCGTGGATATATTTTCTCATTTCCACTCTGGAAATGGTAAAGGCTGAAGCATCCCTTTCGGTAACTGCCACTCTGATTTAACCTATTGACAAGTCAAAAACTTCATAGTAAAATCAGAAATATCTCTTTTCATTCCATCCCACCATTAATACTCTCGCAGATCTCTGTACATCTTAGTACGTCTAGGATGAACTGAAAACGGAGAACTATGAGCTTCACATAACAACTCTCTCTACAACCGTGAATCACAAGGCACACATAATCTCTTCCCAAATCTCAAAACACAATCATTATCAATGTTGAATTCAGGAAACTTACCCTTTTGAACCAGGTCTACCTTTTTTTTCAACTCACTATCTTGCTTCTGTGCTTGTTTGATTCTGTCTGATAGAGAAGATTTCATTGATACTTGAAACAAAACAGAAGGACATCCTGCACCAAAAAATTTTATTCCAAATTTCATCAAATCCTTAAGCAAAGGATCACGTTCCAAATGAAACATTGTTAATGAAGCATTACTCTTTTGACACAAAGCATCAGCCACTTCATTTTCTTTTCACGGATGGTAATGAATTGTAAAATCACAATCCTTGACTAATTCCAGCCATCTCCTCTATCTCATGTTCAATTATTTATGAGTGATTATATACATTAAACTTTTTTGATTGGTATAAATTTCACACTTTACTCTTTACAAATTATGCCTCCAAATTTGTAAAGCGAAAACAACAACAGCTAATTCCAAATCATGTGTAGGGTAATTTACCTCATGAGTTTTCAACTATCGTGAAGCATAAGCAATTAACTGATCATTCTTCAGTAGGACCTAACCAAGTCCTTTCAATGAAGAATCACTGTAGATAAAAAACTCCCCATTCTTGGAAGGTAGTACCACAACTGGAGCTTTCACCAACCATTTTTTCAATTCCTGAAAACAATCATCACATTCCTTTGTCTAGATAAACATAACACCCTTCCGAGATAGCTTAGTCATTGGACTAGATAACCGTGAAAATTTTCTAACAAAACATTGGTAATATCCTGAAAACCCAAGGAAACTACGAATCTCAGTTACATTTTTGGGTCTTGGCCATTCATCAACAACCTTTGTTTTTGCAGGATCAACAGTTATCCTATCTTTAGAAACAATGTGACCAAGGAACGGAATTTGTTGCAACCAAAATCACACTTGATAAATTTCCCATAAAATTTATTTTTATTCAAGGTTTTCAAAAAAATCCTTAAATATATTTCATGCTCCTCTTTACTTTTAGAAAACACCAAAATATCATCAATGAAAACAACCATCATTTTTCACCTGTGTCAACTGAGCCATCACTGCAACAAACTGTTTAGTCCTAATTCTGACCATCTCAGGATACTGATTTGAAAGGTCATTTCCCTCTGTATGACTTCCTAGAAAATTTGTTCTGTTTCCTCCATGAAAAACCATTATTAAAACAGAAATATGTTAGGAGAAGCAACATGGTAATCTTTTAATGCTATATCATTTCAATTTGACCATAAAAAATATTTTTGGATAATCATTTAATATAATTCTAACTCCTAAAGTTATCTAAACCGACCTATGATACCAACTATAATGCCCCAGCCTTAAACCTTACTTAATTTTGAGTTATTACAAGATTACATATTGAGGATCTTTTTAGGTTTAGAGTTTTAGAGAATTAGATCATAAAACTATAATTACATTAAACATTTAAACAAGGTGGAAATATAAATGATAATATTCATTTTTCCCACAAATAGAAACATATTCAAAATAAAACAGGGATTCTTTCTTGACACTTCCTTGACACTATCAACATATCATGTACCATTCCCTTGAACTTTGAAAAACATTTCAAAAACTAGGGATGAGCATAAAAAGCTCAGTAAGGGTTTTAAAATGTATGGAAAGGAAACATGAGTAAATATATACATAAGAATCAAATCATACATTACCCATAAAACACAAAAAATTTAATATACATCATAAAATCATGAATAAATCATAGAAATCATAAGACACATAGGTAACTTGAGGCATTCATAACATTCTTACGTAGGGAGTAACCCTCTTGGTTACATTTGGAATACCCATCACAGTATATTCCCTAAATCTATTCGGAGACACCTTAATGTTTAACCCCTTCTCGTTACCCAATTCATTGGAGAGATATATCGGGCTCACCCACCCTTAGATTATCACGAAACCACCCGTCTTCATAACAATGCCCATGAACCATAACATAATCTATCACATAAACATGAATAAAGGAAACATAACATTTCCACATTTCAATCATAGGATATCAATACAACACATTGATATAATAAAAACATTATGAAAACCATTTTAAATACCAAAATAAAATAAAAGTAAAACATGGAATTTTTTTTTCATTCAAAAAAATGTTATGGCTTGTAGAGGAAGCCGAAACTCAAATAATGGCCACGGCGCCGGAGAAGTCATTGTCGCCGCATACGTACGACAAAAAAACAAAAAAAACATTCCTTTTGTCATTTAGTAAAATGATTCGTATAAAAAAAAGATTTGTTTTGAATATGAATAAATGTCAAAGGGGTTTATACACTGTATAAAAGAAAGTTGTGTATAAAACAAAATATGTCTCAATGAATGGAGATTGATACGAAGTCCCTTACCTCGTATCCGACATGAATTGATCATTCTTTAATCTCCTGAATAATATAATTGAGTTAATTTCTACTTTATTTTGAACTTTTTTCAAGTTAATTATTCCTTTTATATAATTTATTACCATGTCATTAACACTATGTTATTATTTAAGTTTATAACGGTCGTTCTAGCGATCATTTGTACTTGAGTCAAAAATGAACTTCTTATATTTACAAGTTGTTCACGTAGTCAAATATCCATTATCTCAAGAATGATATTCATGATGTAGATACCATATATATCATATATATCTAGTATATACATGCCTTTCTAATATTACATAATCATTTAGAGGTAAGAAATGAAATGCACAGTTCACGGAGACTGTAAGTCGTACATACGCATGAACGTTACTATCATTTCTATGCCATATTAATGGAATTAAAATTATATGACAGATATGTATATTTTAATTCCATAATTATATTAATAATTTATATGTAACATAAATCATATATATCCATTATATATATGTACTTATAATAGTACATTACATTTGGGGATAAGAAATGAAATGCACTGTTCATGGAGACGGTAAGCCGTACGTACGCATGAACGCTACTTTCATTTCAATCTCATACTTTAATGGAATTAAAACATAATTATACAGAATATTATTATAATTCCAGTATTTTATCATTTATAATATCATTAAATCTATCCTTTATACGTACCACATGTGGTATTAATGAATCTAATCACTTAGAGGGGGCGGTAGTCCGCACTTCCTAAAATGAAGATATCTCGTTTACCCATAATGGTAACCATACAGGTATGCCATAAATGAAAAATACAGAAGAAAAGTAAAACATAAACATATTATATATAATATATAAATATAGTGTCATCTTAATGGCCACCTTTGAAGGTGTTAAAAGAATATTGAACTACACTGTTTCGTGAGGTAGAAATTCGCCATCCACGGAAACAGTATGTTCTTTAACCATTAGATGTAGGTGTGTGTCAGTGTACCTCGAATCCTTTTTATAACAACATAATAGTATATGGAAACTACTGTTGTTGTTACAAAATAAATGAATAAAAAGAGTTAAGGGGTTGGAGAAGCAAAATAAAACAAAATAACACAAGTGAAGACATTACCTTAAAATCGGGTAACTCTCTTTGATTTGAGCTCAAAGGCTTCCTTGGGAAGACTTCTGCCCAAAGTGAGGCTTCTATGAGTAAGAGAGGTATGTGGAGAGACAAAATGAGCAGGGTTTGGCCAAGCCAAAGGCTTGAGAGGTGTGGGTAAGGAGGTAGAGGTGGGGGCCTTTTATAATGGGAGAGGAGGGGCACCCATGGAAAGTTAGAGAATGTTACTTTATTTTCAAATGAGTTTCGGATTTTAAAGGTGCCACATTGATGTATTTCGAGGGTAAAGTGATAAGGGTTCTAAATATACTCATCCAATAGGTCTTTGACATGTTTAGAACTTATATCTCACATTATCTTTTTATTTTATTTAAATCGTTAAATAATGAGGTAATTGCTACATCATCAGGATGTCATAAATAATTTAATCTATTTAATGTCTAAAAATTATGAAAAAAATACTATGAGGTAGGAAATCATTTTACCTTTAGAATGAATATTTATATTCAAAAATAGAATTTATTTAGACAAAATTTAAAATGTTTTACTCGGGTCATACATTCATTGTAATATTTAACATTCTTTAAAAATAAAAAGATAAAAAGTCACTTTCACACAAAAGTGATTCCATGGGGTCCCCAAACACAGCACAAGGAATCCAATGGTCTGAAATGAGACAACCAGTAGAATTAGGGCACATTTTTGTGTCCTTTTTTATTATTATTATATTATTTTATTATCCTTAACTACCCTATTACTCATTAATCAAGATAATTAAAGATAATTACCGTCATTACTATTCATAATGTCCAAAAACAAAAGAGTCTTGATTACATAATTTGGAACTTCTGATTCCAAATATTTAATCCATTTTACCAAATTCCAAACATAGAAATTGCAATAATTTATTGAAAAATAATTCTCGTTGTCAAAACAAATAGCGGGTTTTTTTGAAACAATATCAATGAAAAGTTTGGCATTAGTTTATGACCAATTCCAAAGTGAAATTAATCCTAATCACCACAATTGGATAAAATGGTAAACATATATCCATATTACACTTTAATACCAATTAAAAAGTTAATATAACCATATTATTAAATTAGATGAAAAATCAGTTTTAATGTAAAATGCAGTATTTTTCACTATTCATTAAAAAATGAACATTGTCAGAAAAATACCAAAAATTTATCCAATGTAAATTTCAATGTCCCAATAATAAAGAATATGTTTATTTTGAAAAATATATATTATATAATTGTCAAAATTTTGATTTAAAAATTGTTTTCAATCAAAAGGCAGTAAAACAATTTTTTAAAAATATTAGTGTATTCCATGCTTAAGATTAGATTTATTCTCATTTTAAGCCACTAAAACACTATCTAATTCATTAATAGACATAGAAAAAAATATCTATTATTAATTACTTACTTGGTATGTCACATTTACTGAATTTATAAGTTAAATTTTAGATATAACATTCGATATTAAATTAGAATTTCACCACATGAGGAATTAATTAATGATGGTAACCAATTCTAAACACATTGTGTTAGTCATAGATAAAAATATATGGGATGAATTATCATGGATCTCCAGATGTTTTAATTCACAAGGAATTACAAATTCACCCACATTTCATAGAACTAGAGATGAAGTGTTATTTTTTGAGTTCATTACAAATGATGAGGTTGTCCTGAAATCATGAAATTACAACAGTTTTAAAAAATTCATTGTCATTAAGAAAATGATCTTGAAAACAAAAATGTTAACCTAGTACCTTCATTTATGATGAATCAGTGGGTCAATAAGGTTATCATAAATTTTTGAAATTTGGATTATAAATATTTTCATGACATTTTATGCTATCACATTCCATCAGAACTCGATTGATATATTTTTCTTTCATGTCCATGTGTTCACAACCCAATTATTTTCACATATGATTGAAGCTAGTAATAAGTTACATTGGAACCCATTACAGTCCCAAATTTATACTTTTTAAAATTTTTAAAATTTTTTATTCATGAAGTGGGTTTCTATGAAGGGAAATCACCATTATTATACCGTTGAAAACACCAAAGAATTATTAGGGATAAATTTATTTTAATGTGGGTAAATGTTACACCCCGAGTAAATGAATTTTTTTTAAAAAAATTACATTAATCATTATTATATATTTGATTTGACACAAAGCATTATATATTGTTTTATTTACATACATATTATGTAAATTTATTTTTTTAATTAAAAAAATTGTTGATCTTTCACTACAAAAAACACATAGATTGTCTTGCAGTACATCCAACACTATCTTCACTTACGTTACATGCATAATAGAGTTGTAACACCATTTAATAGTGAACCTATTTTAATCATTAATATTGAAACTTTTATGAATTATTTTTTTAATATTAACATCATTTTATAATTTTGAGTTTCAAAATTATCATAGCGTGTTTTTTGGGATTTTTCTGAGATATATGATTTTTTAATGAATAGTAAAAAAATAATGTCTTTTAGTTCAAACCCCCCATTTCATTCAAATAAATCTTAATGTCAACTTATATTTTTAATCTGTTTTTAATGTCATTAATTATTAACATATTAATCCAATAAATATCATTATAATTATTTCTACATTTTAATTTGATATAAACTCATATTGAACATTTGAACATTTTTACATTAAATTTATGCTTCCTAACCATGTATGCAATATTAAAATTAAAATTAATTATCCCACATCAATGATTTTAGTTTTGAAAAATAGTAATAATTTTTTAATATAAATTTAATATTATTAGTTTAACAAAATGAAGATAACTTTTGTGAAAAAAAGTTAGTGAAATAGATTAAAAATAATTATGTTGATTGATGTAAAATGAAGATTAATAAGGGAATAAACTATAATATTATGTCCCAAAATTATTGGTACTAAAATCCAAAATAAATTGGCTGAAAATATTTTTTAAAAATTCCCACATGGTTTAAATTTTATGGGTTATTTGGATATTATTAAATTGAAGTTCCCTATATAAAAAGTTATGTAATGAAAAAATAAACTTTCTTTACCTTTTACAGTTACAAAACATTTAGATTTATAAATTAAATCATATTTATAATTATACATAAAATTTTGAAATAAAAATGTGTTAATTTTATTATAATAAATATTTTTATTTTTTATAAAATATTTAGTTACATACTTTTATTATGAAATTCCAATGTAGTGACTATAAAGTTAAAAATTAACAAAAATACAGGATACTATAAGTATTAAAAGTGAATTAAATTGATTAATTTATTATAATTAATTATTTTTTGCAGAATATGTCCTATTTAATAGTTCTAAATTTGTTATATTTTAATTCCAATATAGTTTTTAAATTTTAACATTTAATAAATAATGTAAAAATTTAACATTAATTTTTATTACATTAAATTATATTTATTAAAGGATTAAAAAATAACAAAAATATTATATTAATCCAAGGTATTTTTAACTATTAATAAATATTAAATAATTTATATAGATAAATTATTTTATGTACTATAATTAACTTATTATCCCACAGATTGTAAAATTATTTTTTACCTGGTCGGACTAAAAGTAGTTTTTCAATGTGACATGCACTTGTTTTAAATTTAATTTCCAAAACACATGAGATATTTATTTTGAAAAATAAGATACCATATTTATAATTTATTATATATAAATTTTATAAATAATATGTATTTATTTTATTTATAACTGATAAATTACATTGGATATAAAATTTGTTGTTTTAATAAAAAAATTATAAAATTTGGGAATCATAGATGTTAAGTAACGATATTATTAAAATGAAAATATTTTCATGTGGTGGTGGCTCTTATAAACCATCATTTCCCTTAATAATATCAGTTTTGTTTTCTAAAATAATAGTTTGTAATGAATACCTCTAATTAATGAATGCATTTTGGTATTTCATAGAGTACCAATCATCCTCCACTATAAAAAGGAATGAACATTCCACCTTCATCACATATCGCAAACCACCTTGGCGAAGCCAATATCAATCCAATTAACTATCCAATATATTCATTTCATATCCCCCCCATGGTAGATATCCACCCATGGAATCCCTTTGGTGTAAGCCAAACAGTGTTACCCAAATAAGATGTAACACCCTCCCTCAAACTCTTTTCATTTATTTTCCTTCACCAACTCCTAAATAATCATTATTAAATAATTATATGATACAAATATTATCTTAAATATACTGATATATTAATTTCCTATGCTTCATACATACACATACCTTGATATCCATGAAATGGGTAATGAACATAATGTTTATGTGTATGTCGAACTACAACCTCACGAAACAGTGGTCGTTCATTTTACATTTACACCATTTCATGGTTTGGAATTATGAAAGAAATTAGGTTTATTTTATATATATATGATATATATTATGTATTTATTCTAATTTAATTATTTTACAACACTTATATGTATACATTCATTATGTTTAAATACAGATATTTTGTTTCTTGATGTGTGGACTACCCCCAAGAAATGTGATTTGTTCACACACAATAAGAAATGTATTAAGGATATTTTTATTTAATATATATGATATATATGAATAATAACATTTATTTAATGTTATTATTTACATATATACATATATTTCATTTTCATTTTTTCTTTCAACACAACAATAAAATGAAAAAAAACTTCATGTGTACATAAAATCTACGGTCTCTATGGTGATTTATCCCCTTAAATACTTATATATTATATTCATTTTTATTAAAATAATATGATTTATATACATTATATTTGAATACTGATTTTCCATTAATAATTTATTACTTAAGTAGAAGGACCAAAAATATATCAAACTAATACACATGCGGAGAATATAGAAGAAATTACCAAAAGTGAAACCCGAACATAAAATGTTAACAAGGGAGTAATATAATACCCATCAATGTATTTCGTATATATGGTGTGAATAATACCCATACATTTATTAATTTTTTATACTCACATTTATATATATTTACTTTACCATTTTGAGATAATTTTTCTTTTGGTTTAGTAATTAATAGATACCATATTTTTTACTGTATTTTTTTTCTCAATATTCCTTATTTGAGACAGAAAGAATTTTATAAACCTATATTTTTATATGACGTTTGTATACTGTAATTTAAATGTAAAACATTTAATCTAATTATATTAATTATATTTTAATCTTCATTTAATTTTATTTTATTTCATGGTTATTATAATACAATGTCACAATGCTGTAATATTTTATTGAAATAATCTCATCATTTTTGAGACTATTTATGATTATGATTCCATTGATGAATTATAATGAAACATATCTCATGATTACATACCCAATTTCTTATTCTATTTATATTTATGAAATAATCTTGTAATGGTTCTATTTTCACACTACTTGGTATATAATATTATTATGAATGTGTTTTTCAGAAAGTATGACATTACCATTCTCTTTGGTAGAAAATAATTGTTCAATAAAAAACATATTTTTAAAAGGATTTCAAATTGTTTTCATGATTTATTTCTATGATCTCAATGTGTTTTGAATGAAATTGTTTTACTAACATTTCTAACAATAATTCATATTTTTTCAACATGTTTTGAATGAAATAGTTTTTAAAATGCTTTTAAGCCTTCTGTATATCTTTTCAAGATGTTTTTAATGAAATGAATTCCAAAACCGTTTAAATAATTCATTATATTTTTCAAAATTATTTTCAAAATAAATGTTTTCAAAAATAATTTGTTTTTATTTTTTATGTTTTATTAAAAAATGTTTAAATTTTTTTCAATATTTTTTATTTGTTTTGTTGGAAAATGAGTTTTAATATTTTTTCAGAAAAAATTAAATGTATTCCTGGAAAATACACTTAAAATTATTTAAAGATTATTTTATATATTTTTAGTAGAAAATTGATTGAAAATTATTTGAAACTATTTTTCAAAATTTTCAATCAATTATCTATGGAAATGGATTTCAAAAGGATTTATGTTTTAGAAACTTTTTTTTCAAAAAAGAAATAATATTTTCATCACGAAATGTTTTAAATTATCAATAATAATTAGTTATGATCTAATAATATTTTTGTTTGTATCACTCATTCCATTATAGGAAATAATCAATGTGTTCCATTAATATTATTTCTCTTAAAGTTTTAGGTTTGTATAGATTGATGTTTACAAAAACATGTTTCTCTTTCATAGTTTATATTCTTTTCAAACCAACATATTATCATTGGATAATATTTTAATGAAATGATTATGAAACCTATGTATTTTTCTTAGGTTATGATTTGATTACATGTTTATGATTCCCATTTAATTTCATTTTTTAAGATATTATATTTAGTGATCTTGTTGAAAAAGAATGTATGGTTTCATGATGATATGGTTCAGACCTATATATCCCTCCAATGCATTGTTTATTGATTTATATCTTATGATATAGACTAAGTTGGAATTGGTAGAGAACATTGAATAATAAGATGGCCAAGGGATTAAACCATCACTACCAAAATTTTATGAATATTGAACTCATGCAACTGATATGTACATGGGAGTAAACCATGACTGTCAAGATGATACATGGATTGAACCGATGATATAAATATGGATTTGGTAGCCTTGTCTTGAATATTATTGAAATATTTTTAATTTTGTATTTTTTCTACACAATTTCATGTCTGGTCCTAATATTTTCATTAATATGTTATGTTATTTATATCATTATGATTCATGTCTTTTGAACAGAAAATATATATTCAATGATTTATGTTTGTGATCATTGATAATCACAGAGTGATCATCTCATTTTATGGTCATGTTATCATAACAATAAGCTCATGGTGATTTTGACATGTCTCATTTTTTACATTAATAATAATTTCTTCCATCCTATTTATATGTTTTCTACACTAGGTTCAAAAGTAATATTTCAAATATTATATGTCTTCCAGGGGTTCTAGTACTAGGGATCTTAGTGGGAGATAATATAGGTCGCTCATGTACCACGGTCTATATTTTTATGATTCCTATAAATTCATCTCAATACAAATGATTCCAAATTCATTGTCAACCATTTTCCATTTATATGACATTTGCAAACATCTTTATTGGGAATGAATTTTTTATAATTCAGTTTTTTTTTCAAATTCCAAAACTGACCCTTACATTATTTATAAAATCCAATATCCTCCAATGTTCCCTTTCACCACATCAAGAAATCAATATTACCCAAAATAGTTAAATTTATATATCAAAATTAAATATCCAAAATCAATATGTGCTGATCTTCCGAAATTAAAAACAATATTATGCTTTATTAGAGATCTAATTGAGTTGTTTTAATAAGATTGAATCAACTAAAATAATCTCATTATTTTTTTAACAATATTTACCTCCTCTAAATCTATGTAATTTATAATTAAATAATTGATTCGGTATAAAAAATGTTCTGAAATATTTTTATGATTATTAAAACACCATTATAAACCCTTTTTTCTATTAAATGGGAAGTCAATGTATCACACATTCCAACATAAAACTCACAGTCTTCATATAGAACTATAATTCACTTATTAGCACTATCTTTTTTGAATGAGTATTAATATGGGTTGAATGTTCATTTCATATATATTTAATTAATTTCACACACGTATTTATATTCTAATATCTAAATTTATACCATCCAATCCTCTGGGAAATGATATGGTAACTCATGATTATGTGGGCACCTCAACCTCCCCAATGAGATGTAATTAATTTGTAAAATATATTTTACATAGATATTAATAGGGATGAATTTTATGAATCTATAATATATATATGATACATTAATGATCTTTTTATGTTTAAATAAATATTTTCCATTAACTTGTTATATACATTAAAAAATGGAATCCCCAATCATGTATATGTATAACATATAATATCCTTTACGTGTCAAAAATCAATGATGCTAATTATTATAATTAATGAATAAATATTGACTTATAGAAAACATAAATTCCGGATACCCAAAAAATGTGAGGTAGTGTCAACGACATGATTGTTGAACAAGTAAATAAGGAAGATATAGAAAATTTTATTTTTCATCAACTTTTATCAGGAAGGATGAATGATTCAGGTAACCGGATGTGTAATAAAATATTTGATGTCAATTCTCTAGTAAATTCTAAAACATGATTCAAATCTTCAAAATTCAGCATGTATAATGTCAGATTTCAAATTATTTGCTACAAGAAGACAAGGTCTCCGCTTTATTCCTAAATAAGGAAATATGTCTCATTATCCTGACCAAAAAATTGTTTTTGCACTTTAGATATAAGATTTAGAAGAGGAAAACAGCTGGAGATGATTACTTAGACTGTATAAATTGACATAGAGGGGATGATGAATAAAATTTCAATGGAACCCTATACTAAAAAAAGCATTAATGAGCAGGCAGAAAACCATGACTCTGAAAGCAATGAATTTGAGACCATAATTGAGAGGATTAAAACTCTGTATTTATGTACATGTATATATTGAGTTCATGGGCATAAATCCAGAAGAGTTTACTAATACATAATTCATGTGTAATAATGAAAACTATGTAAAACATTGAGTAAAATGATAGGTATCCAAAAATCATGTATTGGGATGTTTTCATTGTTTTATTGTACCCTCCTTGTATCCTTAATTTTCTTGCTAATTTTATATAAAATATGAATTACCACCATCAATTGAACGAAGGTCAATAATTTCTGTATTTAAATTCTCATGATAAAAGAAATAGTTAAAACCTATAAATGATTATATTAATAATGAATTTTTTATAAAAGGTGTGTTGAAATTTTTAAAATGGGTCATATATTATAATGTCTGTTTTAAAATTACTTTCGTATATAATTACAAAAAATAATAATTTATCATACAATATGTTAGTGTCCATTAAAGGAAATGAGAACATTTGGTAATGATTGTATTTCATAGTCACATCAGTATTTGAGATTGATTGCATTTATATATAAAATGGGGAATATTTATCATACATTATGATTTATTGTACTTATGTATTCATCTTTTTTAAAATAATAATATATTTATAATTTAATTTTTTCCCATGTTTTAATTTACATAAAATGCATTTAATTATATCATCTTATTGTTTTCTAAATGAGGAACTTTTTATAGGTTTTACAATGGTGTGAAAAGAATGTTTTCATTATTATATGGGGTGAATTTATTTTACCACCATCATGAATAAAATTTTATTTTATGTTTCAATTACATTTTTAGAAGGGGGTTTTAATTAAAAAAATTCTTTTTTAGTTTTCCATTATATTAAAAAATGTGATATAGAAAAAGAAATGTTTTTTCAATAGAAATATTCTATGTGATGTTTCAAAAAAATTATATACAATAATACTTCCATTGATGTTATATAATAATTATTGGGAATATTATAAAATAATTCCATAATTAATCATTCTCTATATGGTATATAAATATGTAATCCATTCTCTCTATGATTTATACTATAATTAAATATTTATAAAACTATTTTCCTTTCATGTGTTTTAATATGGATAATGTTTTAAGATAATTTCAAACCAAAATTATTGAATTTAATAACATGATGGGTGGACCTATTTCTCCCTCATATTAATTTTGTAATTATTAATGTTCTATGATATCTAAGGGAACATTAGATATTATTCCATGCTCCAAACGATTACGAAAAATGTTATAAAAAGCAAAAAGTTTGTACACGAGTGTGTTTTCTAAGCCTAACAAGTTATTAATTTCTCCGTCTGTTTTTAGGAACTAAATTTATTTATGATTAATTAAAATCCATTATTTATGTCATATTCCAATGTTAGTGGAAGAGGATAAATTTCCCTTATAAACTAGTTCTTTCGGTGTCCATTAATCCAACAGAACCTGACCTAATCGATGTGGACATGTATAATTATATTATGTATGGATGATTCATCTATTATCATGTAATTTATATGTTTTAAATGAATGGTTCACTATATAATTATGTTTTCTTCCCTAGAAATTGTGTTTTTTTGAAATTTGATTCATTTTAATTTTTGTGAAATAAATTATAATTTATAATTAATTAATTTAATAATGTTCATATGGGTATATATTTTGAAAAGAGTGTTGAATGGAGAATCAATTTTTAGAATAATGTCTAGAATGACTGACTTATTTCTATTAATGTTATAAACTCATGTCTAGACATTAGTCATGCACCATTTTATTTTTTATATTCATCTTTTTATATTTGTTATCCATTTTCCCTTATGTTATTACCCATTAATTTTCATGAACACCAAATGTAGGTTTTCAAATTTAGTTATTATTGATAGAGAGATAGGGAGTTGGAATTAGAAATGGACAAGGATGGAGACTTGTGATGTTTCATAGCATAGGAGGAGTTGGACCATCATGTAGTAGTAGTGGAACATGGAAATGGGTGAATCATTAGTGAATTCTATCACATGTTATGAAATTGTTAGGTATTAACCATATATAAATGTATATTTAAATCTTATATAGTTCTATGGACTTATAATTATTTTAGTGGATCCATTGTGTGTTGACCTATGTTTAAATGTAGAAAAAATGTATTTTTTTTTGATTGAATGGGTTCCCAATCCAAAAAAACAAATGACATGTAGTGTGGTTCTATGAATGAATAATAGGATATATTTCTATTTGGGTGAGGATAATTATTGGAATCACATAATGTTTAGTTGGAGTATAAATCGTTTAATGGTTGTTTTCATTATAGCCCAGTAAATGGGTAAATATAACATTTAGAACATCCCATCATGCAGTCACACTCATATATATAGCTGAAGAGGTGGATATGTTTTTTTAATGTATAACAAGAATATGTAGGGTGAATGGGAAGATCCTATTTATGATACAAACTAGTTGATTTTAATGACCATGTTAACAAAGAAGGTCATGTCGTTTGAGGTACATGTGTAGGTATGTAGTGTAGGGAACATGACTTGTATATGTTTTAATTATTGTGTACATGGGTATTACATGAATTTATCAACCTGAGTACACCTCAACTTGGGATATTCACTATACTCACCATGTGTTTGGGTATTACATGACATTCCCAATTTGAGTACATGACTTTCCCAACTAGTGCACACCCCTATTTTAGGGTTCCATTTGGGTTTCGACACCCTGATGTCAAATTTGTATTTATAATGAGTTCATTTAGATAATATTCAATAAATATGGCATTGGTTACACTCGTGGGGATATTTGAAGAATCTATAATTGCGTTTTATGGAAATAGAATCAATTTATAGGATCTTCCTATAATTGATAAACTCTTATATCTCTTATAAGAGATAATGGGAATACCACCAATTTAAGGGTCGTAATAAATGCTTCCAGAACAAGGAATGGTATCTAAAATGACATTGTTTTATGATTCTATGGGATCATACATGGTTATATGGACTATTTTCCAACATTAATAAGTAAATTTGTTTTTTCGTTTTTTGAACTATCCAAGAGAGATAACTTGATTTGGGATGGCCCACAAGACATCCCCGATGGCCTATTTTTAGTATATTATTATCTAATCATTAGGATGAAATGGACATGTAATTACTAATGTGTGACTAATGGTACCATATAAAATGTTTTTTATTTTATTGTGACATAGAGGTTACTATTTTGCATCATAGTTCTTGTATACTCTTTCTGAGGATCCCATGTTGGATGCCTCCTCATACATTCAAATTCTATAAATCCCAATTTGGAATATTTAACTTATGTGATGAAAAATAGGATCACCAGATGGATACGTTCAATTATTCTTAAAACAAGAGGAAACATATAGGATAAATCTACACTTTTGATTTTGGGGAGCTAATGGTTTCCCATGTGGTTCATCAACCTCGAGCTAGTGTGTTGTGTTTTATTATAGATGGAAGTAGTTGTCACTTGAGAACCATTATCTAAAATCAATTATTATGGTTTTGTGGTAATAGTGATGATATTAAGCATTAAGACACCCTAAAAATGTTAATTATCCAAATACTAACTATTGATTAATAAATTATTTCTAGAGGTTATTCCTTGGGATAGGTTGATGAACCTAATATAATGTTGTTTGTAATGGGGATTCCCAATTATACTTCTAGGGATATGGTTAATAATCCATCTTTTTGATAGGGATACATAGATATAAATCCTTAGATACATCACATGATCACACAAAGTTGAATGATATCTTATGAGGATAATGCACATGTCACTCATTATTTTTGAATAATTTAGTAGATGTGGAATCTAAAAATGCACATGATGTTCCCCATTTATGACTGAGATTTATTGAAAATTGAAATACATGGATGTTAATAATATTAGTGGACCTGAAATTTTGATGATGATATTTATATGTGGTAGAAGATCAATTGAACTATGGATATTGTCAACTCCTAAGGATTTAATATGATATCATAGAGTGATTCCATAGATCATAGCATGGATTTTGTGGATGTACGATTTATATTTTTAGAATGCTATTTTGGGAGTTGGTTTTACTAAATAACATTAAATAGATTTAAATTAATTACCTAATATTATGAGAGCGTCCATTAAATATTTCCCTAGTAATCACCCCCATCGAGATTATTTGATTCTCAAATTTTGAGTACATATGGATCTGGACTATGGATCATATAGTATAATATATTAAAATGTAATTAGTGGTAGACATTTATATTAGGAATAAGTTTACATCATGTCTTGATACTACATGGAATGTTATATTTTAGTGACTACAGGTGTGTATGATTGGACCCATGCATATGACATGTAACCTAATGTGGTTATTTATATTTCAATGATACATTTTTGTTTCTATATGAAGGGACTATTTTCAATAAAAAGTACCAATCCATTTATCGATATAATTAATCATGAAGTTTTTTGTATGACATCTAGATCAAAGAATTTTTCTCTTGAAATATAGCTGATTTTGTTTATGAACACAAGGATCTAATAGAGACATATTTTATTCATTATTAATGTGTATTCATATATTATCTAATAATATTCCATGTCCAAGCACTTAGGATAACAAATTTTGTGTATAAAAGTTTTGTGGCCTACTAAGAATTATTTCCCACCATATACATACATTTGTGTGTCTATGCTTACCTTATGTTTCTTTTAAGATTACCACGGATTCATGTTGCAAATGGATGAGGCCTAGGGTTACTTGTTTGAGTGGAGTCACTCATGTGAATTATTATTATTAGGCTAGATAAGAATGATATTTTTATAATGATATGGTATGTGGTCCAGATCAGATTTATTATTTATACCATCTTGATTTATTTCCCCTTTTTAGTTAAGACCATTATATGTGATTGCATCATTTGTGTTCAGTATTGTATATATGATATATGCATTAATGATTTTACTATATTTAATTTATTTTAGTCTTGTTAGTTTTATTTCTTTTATACTCATATTATTTAGTGGTATGTAATTTTTTAATTATTTTGACTAGTTTTATGCACTAATATGAGGGAATAATGTAACAATATAAACATCGTAATCCTTTTATAATAAGTGGAATCCTTTTTTGAATAGAGAGGTTATCCTTTGGATTTATCTACAACCATTTCTGTAACTATTTAAATATTTAACAAGGCTATGAATTGAATATATAATTAAGATGAAAAATATTGGTATATTTAATACTTATAACAAATTATATTTATATTTTTATATAATATATAACTTAGAAAAAAAATTATTGAACTAATGTCACCCTTCCATCATATAGACATTAGCTACATGTACATTACCTCGCAATGGACTGAACTATTTATTAAACTTGGTAATTTAGATACACACATGAGTTTTTTATTATAGTCGAGTATAAAATTTAAAACAAAATTAATTTTAAAAGATATCATTTCTCCATGTAGTATATCCCAACATATCATTCGTAGCAGACATCATGGAATCCCATGGAATAAAAATAAATTAAGGGCGATCTAGCATGCTCAATAAGGGTATGTATTAATGATGAAACATGTAATCAATGTGAATCATAATTTTTTCATTGTAAATAAATGTTCACACATTCAATGTAAAAAAATGATAATAAATTTTAAGTTGTTTGAAACCAATAAAATCATTCTATTTAATAAATATAGTGATATGGAAATGAATTCTTATAGTTTTTTTAGTGAAAATATCAACTATAATAAATACAAATAGAAATCAAAAGTAATGCTTTATTATTGGATGCCCTGTCTACGTCACATGAAAACAAATTTTGTGAATACCATATAGATGATTGTTTAAACACACATGGGGAAACCTATTTAATTTCTTCAATAAATTTGTCTCCTGTGAACTTATTGATGCGAGGTAATATAAAATTTTTGCGTCCCAATACTCACTAAAAGTACAAAATTTTCCTCTTATTGGGAAATTGGTTTAATTAGTAAAAATTATTCCTTATCAAATATAAATATTTTATAATGAATATAAATATCTATGTATTTCCTCAGTTAATAAAATAACTATCAATGTAATCACATTATGTAAAAATGATATAAACATTTTAAATTAAACAAATCCATGAAAAAATATATGGATAATTTAGGTAAATATAATTAATAATATTCATCAGTAATTGAATAATTGATTATGAATATCATTTGATATAGGAGTTTAATATCAGTAATATCCATTTCTAAATTAATCATATACCACCTAGAGGAATAATAAGGATGGTATAAATAAAACATACCCTCATCGAGTAAAAAAATTGTTTTTGTCATTAACGAATGTAGACAATATAAAAATACATCTTAAATGCATTCGTGAGGAAAATAATCATTTTATTATTGAATAAATTTTTAATATACATTTAATAGAAAATAAATTTTATTAAATAAATTGATTTAAAATTAATCATCTTCAAATTGAAAAGGGCTCATCAAACAAATGATGTTTGTTAAGAATTTTCATATTGTATAAAGTAAAAAAATATTTGGGGTAAAAAGGATCACAAAATTCTTTATTTTGATAGAGACCAGGATATTACATAGAATACAATATTAATTGAAAATAAAGTATAATATTATAGTTAATAAGTCATTTTTATATGGTTATTTAATTTTTTAATTCATTTTATTAAGACATGTGATTTTACCATAAAATGGGTTCTTTGACTAAAGAGAAATATAATGTAGAGTTTTCTTAAGGACTACATCTATAAATTTCATAACACCATTGAGAAGAAAAATCATACTATTAATTGAAATGGTTATAAAAAACTAGTGGTTAACGGAAATAATTTTCTTATTGAACAATGTACCAATAAATTCCTCTGATTGGAAATCAACTGTATACAGTCCTATAAAAATGAGACTGTGAAGTGAACCCTTGAAAAGACTCTAAATTGATGTGAGAATTTATAAATAAATATATTATTATGTCATACATAAATACATAGAAAAAAATGAGATAATATAGTAACAAACATTTAATATTCATTACATATATTGTATAATTATTTTATTTAGAACGAAGATGTAATACACACCAATGAAATGAAATTGGGTTATAAAATTATTTTCCAAAAAAGTAATGCTTTATTAAAATAACTATAAATGAAATAATATAAATTAAAACTCATAATATCTTGAATAATTAATAAATTTTTATTTTATATGTAAATTTTTCTTTATTTAGTCCTTAAATATTAAATTATATTCAAAACAATAATGTATGTCTCAAATAATAGAAATTTAGATGATTCCCCTTTCTCAATGGAGAATTGTGGTTTGTAATCCTCCTGATGAAATGATTTCAAATTAAACTATAAATAACACGAAGATAAATTTATTCATTATATTAAATACTATATGTGTATTATATACACTATAAAAAATTAGGTGAAGAAAATGGTGTATTCCTCACAAAGGAAACAAATGGGAGATGAATCAATTAAATTGTGTTACATTTTTAGTTGAACATCCTTTAATCTCATGTATAATGGAATTAAACATGTCACCAAAATATAACATAACAACAATACTATATAATATTATATTATCTAGGTATAATATATTATACCCCTTTTTAATAATAATTTATTATTATAACTATTTTGGGTGTTAATTGTCTTGATTATTAGTATGGTTTGACTATATAAATAATATTCTTATTAATTAGATCATTATTTTTTCATGACAAAAATGTAAAACAATAAGTAAATATCATATTTAACTATTATATTTGAATTTTTAATAACCCATAATATTTTGAGACTGGAAATCGAATCCAGAGTTCATGGAGATGCTATGTTGTATGTAGGCATAAATGTTACATTTATTTCATTTCATTAAAAAAGTATATAAATTATATTATATATTTCTGTATATTATAATAATAGTATCATATATTTTAAATATATGTCACATATTTTATTTGAAATCATTGTTAATACATTACATGTATATTATGAATGAATCACAACACATTTAGTAGACACTATTCCCCACATCCACAAATAATGTTATTATGTTTACAGAAAATGGAAATCATGAAGGTAAGTGTTATATAAATGTTAAATAATTATTTATAAAACATAAATATATTATAAAAATCGGAATTCTATTGCAATTTCAAACCATGAGAGATTATAATTGAAAAGAGAACGACATTATTTTAGGTGACTGTAGTTTGTCGTAATAGAATGGTATGTTTGATACAAATTTTATGGTTGTTTGTGCAGTTTTAGGGTATAATATTGACCTAAAAACATATAAATATATTTACTATACTAATTTTATTATATATTAATGGAAAATTCTGAATTAATTTAGTGGATAATGAAATAAAATTAATGTGATTGTTGGAGAAGGTTACATCATATCAAGGTAAATTTTTTTCATCAATTAAAAAAGGCTTCCATGGTTGGATTATTGAAAAAGTGAAGAACATTTTATAGGGTGAGTGATTTTGAATTAATATTTTGGTAGTGTTTGTGTGATAATAATGGCATGATAGGCCTATTTATGGAGAGGGGTGTCTGCCTTTTTATAGTGGAGGAGAATGGATTTCTTGTAATTTTTTTTAAAGGGAATTCCACCATTGTTTCTCCAAATTATTGTTACTCCAATAATCCACGAAATTTTACAAAAGCAAGAATATCATAGAAATATATACCTAACAAGGATTTTGTACAATGTTATTGGTCATTTTGTCTCTTACTTTTAACGTTTCATCCATTAATAATAAAATTTTCTCATAGTCACTGTAATTAATTTTAATTTCTTTCACTAATAATATTGTTAAAAATATAATTTAGCCATTATATAAATTATTAATTATTATTATTAAAATAATTTAATATATCCTTCCATATTCTAATCATATAAGTTTCCAACATTAATGTAAATATAATCTCACTGATGAGAAGATAAATCATATGTTTTAATGTAAAAATGATGAAATGATTGAGATATTTATATAACCATATCCACATTAAAATTGATACAAATTTATCAGATTGTATTAATTTTTCTATAATAGAAATAAATAAACTTTTAAACCATTAAAAAGTTTCACAACACTTCCCCACGAGGCCCATGTCGTGACTACCCCAAGACCACCTCCCGAAGGCCAGGGGCTGGCGACTAGCGCTGAATGAATCAACCTACAAGTGGGAGGCATTAGCCTAGATAAATGTATTCACAAACTCTGCCAACGAAGTACTAACTCACACAACTGATACAAAATAGTAGTAAATAAATTGAGTTCAAGTACAACTGAAAGAATGTGGGATAGAATACAAACCAATGAAAAAGTACTGAAAACTGTAAACTATGATAATTTCACTAATGTCCATCTGCAGTAAACCCCACTTGATCGTGAGAGTAGTGAGGCTACTAGAAGATGTATAAGTACGTCATGTCCGCCCGGTTCTACTAGAAGTCACCTTTTCCTAGGCCCCCAAGTCCACCATCATAACATCTTTCTATCCCATCTCCCTGATCACCCCTATCGAAAATTCAGTCGTTTGAACCATACACAACATGTGTAGGAGAAGCCCATGAAAGGGTGAGTAACACAGTAATTGTAAAGACCCGGAAATTTCACGGAAATTTTTTTTCTTAAATTCATTGTAATGTTATGAATCCAAAGTTTCTGACAGCGCCTTATTCTGAGGCCCAATGTGCCCGGAATCATTTTTCTGAACATTAGTTCGGGTACGTTCAGTAAACGTACGTGTGGGTTTTTCTATCTATTGAACCGATGCTAGGAATTGAAATGCAAGGACACCGATGAACTTACAACGTCGGTATTCTCATAAGGGGGCCTTTAGCACAATTTCATTTTATCAGGAGGAGAAGTAAATTCTTGGGGATAGTGAATAAATTAAAAATTAAGTGTGAAATAAGATTTAGGTGGTCGTTAAATCCACAAAAGGGAAGCTAGAGTGGGGCCCACAGCCCACATAACCTCACACGGGATGATATTTTATGGGGGGCCCACACAAACACCAACCCCTGAACTCTATTTTAACCCCCTTTTTTATTCCTCGACTCCCCTTGAATTAATGAGGCCACCTCTACTCTCCTAATTTTGAAAACTCTCCACGTCCAACCTTCTCTCTTTAATGTGCCAACACCATCAAATTATTTAATTAAGCTCCACCGATTAATTGTTTAATTTAAATTGTTTTGAAATGCATGGAAATATTACTAATGGGAGCCTTTTATTTATTTACCTTGGAAAATATTCTGTTGGGAGAATTTGGGAAGACTAGAAATAAATTGTTCTTCCATGAAGAAAACATCTCTCTCGAAGAAGAACACGAAGAATGCTCCACATCTCAAAAATGTGAAGAAACCCCTTCTACGTTCTTCAACCGGGGAAAGAACGTGTGGTGATGCCCACGAGGAACGCCGTCTTTCTTCCTCTTCCTCCACGTCAAGGGATAAGACGCCACCCGTGAAGAACGTCGCCAACAACGACACTTCCTCCTCGGACGCACCCCGACGTGAACGAATTGACGCTGTTGACAACGAACGAACTAAGAATCAAGGTAGGGGTCTTTTTTATAATTTTATATGGTGAAATTATTCCCTTTTTCTTGATGTATGCTTTGGTTCGTCTTTGGCCACTTGTTATCACCTAACGCGGAGGGTGTGGGCCGAACAAACATAGCCTGATGACCCTCAATTGATTCATGTTTTTTTTTGGCGACGAAGGCGGTGTTAGAAGAGGTGACGGAAACCGATGTCGGCGGAGACCGGTGGCGGTGGAACCCGGAGGCAGGGGCGGCCGTGTGCCGGCTGCGTGAAGAGACCAACGGCCTCTCGAGCCACCATGTCCGCTGGATGACCAGTCAACCAATCTTGTGGGAAAGCTGGGAATCGCTACACCCACAGGTGCCCCACGGTAGTGGGAATCGCGGGCCACATGCTGGATGAACCGGCTGGCTCTTGCCGACTGGGCAGAAGACCGAAGCACCACTTGGTACCGGGCTGTGAAGAAGACTATGGGCCGCAATCCGCAGTTCGTGCTTTGGGAGAACCAATCGGTTGCCTTCCGGTTGGGCTAAAGGAAACCACAATGCCACTTGGCACCATATTGGAGGAACATCGGCCCGTTATGTGGGTCTCTCACACCGGATAGAACTGGCCGGCTTCAGCCGGCCTGGCAGGGAGAGGCGGCACCGCTCAGCGCTTTCGGGTGAACTAGACCGGCCCACTCCGCGGGCTGGGCCAACCACCCAGCCATGTTAGATCCAAAATACAGGGTCGGGCCGACCCCCAGCTAGGTCAAACCCGTGGACCTAGGTCGGGCCGACCTGCCAGCCCGCTGGACCTGACGGGCCGAGCCTGTTTTTCTTAAACATGAATAACTTCAAGACCGCGCGTCTAATCGACGTGCCATCTACGGATCTACGTCCTTTGAGACGAGGTGGCCCTTTTTCAATACTCTAAGTTAGTTTTGGATTAATTTGGGAAATGGCCGGGTTTGGATCGTGCATAAATCCTACTTGGCCCCTCGACTAGAAAATCCAATAACTCTCATTCCAGGCATCCGATTAACACATCGGCTATCATGTTCAGTTTCATTTGATGAGACATATCTTCCGGATACATAAACTCAGGACATCATGATAGTTGATGTATCGTCCCCTTTTCTCAAGGAGCAGACCCTCCCGGAATCGAGCGTGTTGTGTGCGGGAACCCTAGAGTTGGATGTGATTACTTATGTACCAAAATCCTATGAGGGTTCAACAGTGACGACTACTGTTCGGGAATCCTACATGGGTTTGATGATATCTACTACTCTATCGGAATCATGTGTGGGTCTGACAGTTCTGACTTTTCTTCCTGTATCTTGTGTGGGTCCGACAGTATTGATGGTCTTGTATCATGTGTGGGTCCAACAGCTCAGATGAATTATATCTGGTCATTTATCCAGTGTTGGTCTGATAGCTTAGACTATATAGTCGGTCTTGTATCTTATGTGGGTCCGAAAAATTAGATGGTCTTGTATCCTTTGTGGGTCCGACAGCTTAGACGATCCAGTGGATACATCTTATCATCTCTATCTCTCTAATATTGAAGCACACCTATGTGAGATGAGTGGTGTCTTTCAATCATTATCATCTTGGTGTTTGACAATTCTTCCTTTGTGGAATTGGTTTGTGCTTCGGCTCGAGAGTTGGAGCCGAACTGAGATTGGTAAATTAGGCATATGTATGGGAATATTCCTAAATTGGGTCTTTTGAAACTTTGTGATTGTATCTTACTTCTTTTGTTTCTCCTTAGTGGATATTGTGAGACCTTTCGAGTCTTGGGTTCCCTACTGAGTATCGTTATACTCATCCCTACACGGGCTATGACCGCACCTCATTGAGTTGGATGCAAATGACGGAAACTGCTGATGGAGGCCGAGAGTGCCACAACTGGACTGTAACCGGAGGTGGACCTTGTGACGAGTCGGAACACAGAGAAGGTTGATGGACGTGAGTGATGAGGTGGCCAGTTGTACCTACCCTTTAGGTAGGAACCCCAGATGATGATTTAGGAGCTGATCATTTCTTTCAGTAGTTTTCCCTTTTTTTCTTGTACATGTTGTTCAGTTGGGTTTGTATACTGGCCCATTTACTTTTCAGCACACTCTTTTCGATTCAGTTATATTTAGTGTTTGTTTCATGTTGTGTAATCTATTTTATTTATTTAATTTTATAAAGGCAATTCCTTCCCGGATTATGTATTCACTCCTTTGGTGCTAGTCGCCAGACCCTAGCCTATGGAAAGAGGGATTAGGGTAGTCACGACACGAGCCCTGAGGACGGGTCGTGACAAATTGGTATCAAAGGTGGTCAGTTCTACCTCAAAACATAGACTCTGATTCTTTTAATAGAAATAGTGTTCAGTGTTTTGGGTGTGGATATCAGTTTAGGCAATCCAGTGATGGTGCGGCGGCCGACGTATCCATACACTAAGTCCCTGACTTCTGATTACCGACTTAGTGCAAGAAAACCCTGATTGCGTATGTGTTTCCTTTGAAAAAGATTTCTTCTTGATTACGTTGTTTCAGCTCACTGGGTATATTGTTTTGACTATGGCACACCTGTTTTCTTTTAGGATGGCCCCATGAATGAAGCTAGCTAGGGTTCCGAGTTACGTACGAGATGTTATCCCACAGAGTGATGAGTACTCAGTGCAGGGCCCCATCACAGCAGAGGCACCATGGATACTACTACCTGCTGGGCCACTGATACCACCAGCCCCAGTAGCAGAGAGTGCACGCCACCTGAGTGCATTGCAAGAGTTCCAGTGACAGAGGCCGCCTAGGCTCCGGGGAGAGATGGATTCACAGGCAGCTGAGGATTGGCTGGAGGCGGTCATGAGAGTCTCCAGATTGGTAGGGACCCCTGTCGACCTTATGGTGATCCTTGTCATGAGTCTCCTACATAAAGAAACTGTTAGATGGTGGATCCTGATGCTATAGGTGCATGGCGAGAAATCACTACTCTGGGTAGACTTCGAGAGACTGTTCCGAGCAGTGCTTCTTCCAGCCACCCATCGAGCGGTGCAGATTCAGGAGTTACTTCATCTGCAGCAGGGCAGCATGACAGTAGCTCAGCACTCAGCGAGGTTCACCGACCACTCATGCTACTCCACATATATGGTACGAGACACATTATTTATGGCCTAGACCATCGAGCAGGGACTCAGGCATGAGATCTGGGCTTCGATGACTCTCCTCAGCATTCTAAGGCATGCTGGAGTACTGGAGTGAGCCCTTCTAGTGGAGATTTTTTTTCACTGAGCAGTCACCAGTAGAGAGACCCACCATAGGGAAACACATAACAGAGTCTTCTCTATCAAGTAGTAGATAGATGACGCAGAGGTCCAAGTGGACAAGGCCATGAGGTGGGCGACCCCGGGATACAGGTTCGGTTGTGCGGGGAACATGAGATAGAGTCATGTATACGAGAATCAAGAAATGATATGCATGCGACGGGAAGGGCCACATGGATCGGGACTACCCGACCCGCCAATAAGACGAGAAAAAGAGAGTAGAGGGACCTCTCAGGAAGAGGTAGTGGTTCGACCATGGTTGTTCGTATGGAGTAGGCAGACATGGTAGAGGAGATGGCTGAGTAGCGGGTGGTGGACGACGTTTTGAGGCTTGACCACCACCACCACCAGGAGGTCCACCCCGACCACAGGGAGTTGGAAGACAGAGGCAGTGTCACACTACTGGAAAAACTACCTAAACCCACAGTTCAAAACCGTGGGTATAGCCCCCAAAACCGTGGGTATAGCCTATACCCACAGTTTTGCAAACCGTGGGGCTGAGTGGCATCGCTATAGGGTGTTAACCTATCCCCAAGGTTTGACAAACCGTGGGAATATTTCTTTTCCACCGTGTCAAACCATCCTCAACATTCTCAATGTCTTTTTCCCAATGTTTAAGAACTATGGGTAAAAATATTAGAAATTCCCAGCAGCTAGGTCATGAACCAACACCAACCCGCGATCTGAGCAATTATTCCAATAGATTTCGCCACTTCATCCAAGGTACTTATATTAATATATCATTATATATATATATATATATATATATATATATTAATATGTTACCGCATTACGAAAAAAATAAACTGGCGGGTTTCGAACCCGAGTCTGACAATGCATACTTCTAGCGTTCAAGCGCTTAGCCAACTAGGCTGATTCAACTATGCCAAAACAAATCTTTTTTTTTATTAATATACTAATCCCCATTTCTGTATTAAAAAAAGAAACCAGCGGTATTTGATACCACAACCGTTGCAACAAATTCTCAACAAATAACCAACCAAGCCACGGATTTAATTTATTTATAAATTTCTATCATCTTACATATATTAGTTCAAATCGTGGGTATAAATTTTCCCGCAAAATTGTTTTTGTTTTCCCGCGCCTTTTTTCCGCCATAATCTATCCCCACGGTTCTAAAAAACTGTGGGTATTGGCCTTCGAAAAAAAATTTATCCCCACGGTTTTTCAAAAACTGTGGGGATATGCCTTGAAATAAATACCTATACCGACGGTTATACAAAACCGTGGGTATATGCCTTCGAAAAAAACTCTATCCCCACGGTTTTAGAAAAATGTGTGTATAGGTGACCAATACCCACGGTTTTCTAGAACCATGGTTATAGGTTCCCACACTATACATATACCTTTGGTTTTCTTAAACCATGGGTATAGGGCACCCCAATACCCACGGTTTTTTCCAAAACCGTGGGTATCGGTCTATTTTTTAGTAGTGTCACCTCCAGGAAATCGAGGATAATGACCACGGTGCACCTAAGATGTTTCAAGGTAATATATGTTTCTACTCCACCCATGTTTCAGTACTCATTGAAATAGGTGTGAGTCATTCATTCATTGTCACTACCTTTGTTTGGAGTTCGGAGATTCCGACGGATCCGTTAGCTCGATCCTTACGGCTAGAGACTCCTACGGGAGTAGACTTGAAGATTACACACATGTACTGGTAGTGTGATTTTACTCTATGAGGAGAGAGCTTCAGTATTGATCTTCTTGTAGTGGCATCGAGCCCTTACGACGTCATCTTGTGTATGGACTGGTTATCCACAATTCATGCTCAGATTGATTGTATTAGGTGAAAAGTGAAGTGTATCTACATGGATGGGACTAGGTTCACCTTCACCGGCGAGTAGGGTGAATTTTCAGTGTAGGATGGACTTACGCAGAGGAGGGGGAATCCGATCACACATCATTTGGCTAGTCTCATCCTCAGAGTGGTTGATGAGAAGAGTCTGAGTTTTCCTATTGTGGTGGATCTGTACGAGGTTTTTTTTTCTAACGACGTTCCAGGACTACCTCCTCACAGAGAGGTAGACTTATGCATTGATTTGTACCCCAGGACAACACCAATATCTACTTCACCATATCGGATGGCTCCCACCGAGCTTCGTAACCTGCAGGTACAGCTGGAGGACTTGTAAGGGATGAGATTTATCCGACATAGTGATTCACCTTGGGCATCACCGATTTTGTTCGCCAAACAGGCAGATGGGAGCTTGCGACTGTGTGTCGACTACCGTAGCCTGAATCAGGTGTTTGTGAAGAACATGTACCCACTATTGAGGATTGATGACCTCTTTTATCTACTCAAGGGAGCACAATGTTTCTCAAAGATAGACCTCAGGTCAGGCTATCACCAGCTCAGTGTTCGAGATGAGGATGTGTAGAAGATGGCCTTCAGGTGTCGGTATGGCCACTACAAGTTCTTGGATATTCCCTTCGGCGTAACAAATGCACCATCATTGTTCATGAGTCTCATAAATAGGATCTTACAGCCTTACCTAGATCGATTTTCATAGTCTTCATCGACGACATACTGATTTACTTGACAATGATGAGAAGCACACCAACCATTTGCGGGAAGTACTGGATACACTTCGAGTGCACCGGATTTATGGAAAAATCTTGAAGTGCTAGTTCTGGATTTGAGAGGTTCACTTCCTAGGACATGTCATCTAGGAAGCTAAAGTTGTAGTGGATCAAGCGAAGATCAAGGCAGTGCATGCTTGGGATCCACCCAGGAGTGTGATGGAGGTGCGGTGTTTTCCTGAGACTGGATGGGTAATATCAGAGATTGGTGCTAGACTTCTCCAGAGTTTCATCACAACATTCACTATTTATGAATAAGGGGATACCCATCATGTGTTCATAGAGATGACAACAGAGATTTTAGGAGTTGAGGCAGAGGTTGACTAGTGCGCCCATCTTGAGGCTACTGGAGGAGGACGTTGTGTACGTAGTTTACTGCGACACATCAGGGACCGGACACGGGTGTGTTCTGATGTAGGAACAAGCAGTGATCGTGTATGGTTCACGATAGTTGAGAAAGAATGAGCAGAACTATGCTACCCATGACATGGAGTTAGCAGTAGTGGTATTCACCTTGATGATGTGGCAGCACTATCAGATGGGAGAACGTTTTACAGTCTACTATAACCACCAGATTCTCATGTACATATTCTATCAGAAGGACCTGAACCTGAGACAGCAGCGATGGCTTGAGTTCCTCTTGGACTATGACTTCAAGATAGTTTATACTCTTGTCAAGGGGAACGTTGTAGTAGATTCTCTCAGAAAGAGATCAAGCATTCAGCTTCTAGAAGAGGTGACATAGCAGCAGGCCGCGTTGCATATATATTTTTTAGATAGAGATGGTGTAGCCTTTCTTCAGTCTCTCACAATTACTCCTCTGCTTCTTCAGCGAGTTAGAGAGGTGTAGTGTGGGGATGTTGTCTTTAAGGCATGTTGTGCTCAGATATCCTCAGGGAAGGCATATGATGGGTTTTCTAAAGGTAGGGAGCACGTCATCCTCTTCAGATGACGTACCATGGTACCAGTAGCACTATAGGGGGAGGTGTTGAGGGAGATCAAAACTTCCCCTCTTGCGGTACATCTAGGAGTGGAAAAGATGTATTAGGACCACAAACGGTAGCACTAGTGTCCATTTATGATGAATGAATTAGTAGATTTTGTCTCTGAATGCCTCACATGTCAGCAAGTGAAGGTGGAGCACCATGATCTAGAAGGCTTGGTTCAGCCCATTGAGGTTCCGAAGTGGAAGTGGGAGAGTATATACATAGATTTCATAATGGGACATCCACATACATCCCAAGGACACAACTCTATTTGAGTGATCGTAGACCGACTCACCAAGTCGGCCCACTTCCTACCGTTTAGAATGTATGGATAAATAGAGAGCTTGGGATGCCTCTACATTTAAGAGACCGTACGGCTTCATGGTGTTCCATCAACTATCGTCTCCGATCGAGATACTCATTTCACTTCCCAGCTATGGTAGGGGTTAGATTAGGCTTTTGGCCAGCAACTTTCCTTGAGCACCGCCTTCCATCCACAGACAGATGGTCAGACTTAGAGGACCATTAAGACTCGCAAGGAAATTCTTTGTGCATGTTTCATCAACTTTGGTTGCTAATGGGAGGATCACTTACCCTTGGTGGATTTTACGTACAACAATAGCTACCACTCCACCATCGGGATGGAACCTTACATGTTACTTTAAGGCCGACCTTGTGGGTCACCACTTTGATGGACTGACCTAGAGGAGTCATCACTTGAAGGACCAGAGATGGTGGATGCTACGACGGAGAAGGTGCAGATCATCCCGGAGCGGATAAAGACTCCACATAGCCGACATAAGTCCTATGATGATAGGAGACGGAGACCACTGGAGTTAGAGGATGGTGACCACGTCTACCTATGGGTCTCACCTCGACAAGATCTGTGGAGATTTGGCTGAGCCGGCAATTTGTCTCCTCATTTTACTGGGTCGTTCCAGGTCCTCAGCAGAGTATGAGAGGTGGCTTACCGCTTGGCCCTACAACCTCAGTTTCACTGGGTACATGATATCTTCCATGTATCTTAGCTAAGGATATACGTGCATGACGCATCCCACATCATCTACCATGGGGATCTGGACATCGATGAAGGGGAGACTTTCCTAGAGGTTCTAGTGGAGATTGAGAATTGACAGGAGTGGGTCCTCCGTGGATGGTCGATTCCTCTGGTTCACGTTTTCTAGCAGCATGGGAACCTCCAAGACAACACGTGGGAGCAGGAGGCTCAGATGTGTGCTCAGTACCCCCATTTGTTTCCCTAGTGTGTTTTTCTGATTTTTAGGGACATAAATCCCGGATATGTGGGTAATGTAAAGACCCAAAAATTTCAGGAAATTCTTTTTCTAAAATTATCTGGAATTTTACGTGTCTATTGTTTCTAACGGTGCCTAATTCTGAGGCCCAATGTGCCCAGAATCATTTTTCTGAAGATTAGTTTAGGTACGTTCAGTAAACATACATGTTTTTTCCCTCTTTTCACCTGATTCTCAGAATTGAAATCTGAGGACACCGTTGAACATGAAGTATTGGTATTCTCTTAAGTGGACCTTTACCACAGTTGTGTTTTATAGGGAGGAGAAGTTAATTTTTAGGGATTGTTAATAAATAAAAAATTATGTGTGACATGATTTTTAGGTGTTGGTTAAATCCACCAAAGGGAAGATGGGGTCGGGCCCACACCCCACATAACCTCCCATGGGAGGATATTGTGTAGTGGGGCCCACACGAACACCATCCCCTCAACTCCCTTTAAACATACATTTGTAACTCTTAGACTCCCCTCGAATTAGTGAGGCCACCTATCCTCTCATAATTTTGAAAACTCTTAACCTCCAGCCTTCTCTCATTAATGTTCCAACAACATCAAATTAATTAATTAAGCTCCCTCAATTTATTGATTAATTTGAATTGTTGGGAAATTCATGGAAATATTCTTATTTGGGAGCCTTTTATTTTATTTTTCTTGGAAAATATTCTATTGGGAGACGTTGGGAGGATTATAAAGAATGTGTTCTTCCATGAAAAACACATTTCTATCTACGAAGAACGCGAAGAATGTTCCACATCTCAAATAACATGAAGAAACTCCTTCTACCTTCTTCAATCAGTGTAAGAATATGAGGAGACTCCAATAAGGAATGTCGTCCTCCTTCCTCATCCTCCACGTCAAGGGAGAAGATGACACCCACGAAGAACGTTGCCAACAAATACAATTCCACCTCTGAGTCACCCCGACATCAACGAATTTATGCCGTCGACAACAAACAGACTTCAAATTGAGTTATGGGGTTTTTTATAATTTTAAATGAATAAAATTATACCCTCGTTCTTGATGTATGCTTTGGTTCATCTTTGGAAATTTTTTATCACCTAACACGGAGGGCGCGGGCCGAACAAACATGGCTCGACGACCCTCCATTGATTCTAGTGTGTTTTGGAGATGTAGGTGGTGTTGGAAGAGGCGAAGACGACCGGAGGCCAAGTAAAGAGGAGGCAACAATAGTCATGTGATGAGAAAGGTGGCCACATGGGCTTCCTGGTCAGCAGGATGACGGGCCGGCCAATCCGGCCGGCCTGCTGGGAACCTCTGCACCAGTAGGTGCCGCACGGCGGAGGGAACCGCCACACACAATGATGGGAACATGATGGATGAACCGGTAGGCTATGGCTAGCCGAGTATAAGACCGAGGTTCCGCTTGGCGTCCTGCTGCGGAGTAGACCATGGACCGCAATCCACAGGCTGCTCATCGGGTTAACTAGAAGGCCGCATGTTGGCCAGGCTGAAGGAAACTACAGTGCCACTTGGCGCCGCATGGGAGAAGCAGCGGCCCGCTGAGCAGGCCCCTCACACCGGACAGAATCGGACAGCTTTGGCCAGCCGAGCAGAGAGAGGGGGCGCTGCACGACACAATTGGGCGAACCAGATTAGCCCGTTCCACGGGCCGGATCCACTTGTGGGTCGTGCCCCACCAGGCCGGGCCGACCCCCCATCCGTGTCGGACCCACAAAACCAGATCGGGCCGAACCCCACTAGGGTCGAACCTGCCAAACCGGGTCTAGAAAACCCACAAACCTGTTGGTCTTGATAGGTCGGGCCCTTTTCACATTAACGTGAATAACTTCTAGACCGCACGTCCGATCGACGCGCCGCCTACGACACTAGGACCCTTGCGATGTGGAGTTCCTTTTGCAATTATCTAAGTTTGTTTTGGAAAATTTTGGAAAATAACCATGTTTGGATCGAGCGTAAATCCAACCGGGCCCCTGGAGTAGAAAAGCCAATAACACTCATACCGGGCGTATGATTGTTGCATCGTCTGACGTGTTGGGTTTGTTTGGTGAGACGAAACTTCGGGATACATCAACTCAGGACTTCGTGATAGTTGATGTATTGTCCTCTTTTTTTGTGGAGCAGATCCTCCAATAATCGAGCGTGCAGTGTGTGGGAACCCTAGTGATGGCTTCTATGACTTCTATACCGGAATCATGTGTGGGTTCGACAGTGACGACTATTGTACTGGAATCCTCCATGGGTTCAATGACGACGACTATTGTACCGGAATCATGTATGGTTTCGACAGTTCTAACTTCTATACCTATATCATGTGTTGATCTGAAAAAATAGAAAGTCCTGTACCTGGTGTGAGTCTGATAACTCAGATGAATTATACCTGGTCATGTATAATGTGTCGGTCTGATAGCTTAGACGAGATAGATGGTCATGTATCCTATATGAGTCTGATAGTTTAGATGGTCATGTATACTTTGTGGTTCCAACAGCTTAGATGATCCAATGGCTACATATGATCATATATATCTTTCTACTATTTTTGCTTACCTGTGTAAGCAGAGTCATGTCTTTAAACCATTATCATCGTGGTGTTTTACTTTACATCAATTGTGGAATTGGTTTGTTCTTGGGATCTAGAGTTGGAGCCGGACTGAGATTGGTAACAAGGGTATATGTATGGGCATATAACTATGTAGGTTTGGTTGATACTTTGTGATTCTATATTTCTTCTTATTTTTATCCTTAGTGGATACTGTGAGACCTTGCGGGTCTCGGGGTCCCTACTGTGTATCACTATACTCATCCATGCATGGGTTATGCCCACTCCTCATTGTGTAGGATGTAAACGATAGACAGTGCTGACATAGGCCGAGAGAGCCATGACTGGACGGTACCCAGAGGTGGACCTTGCGACGAGTCGGCACACGGAGGAGACTGACAGACGTGAGTGCTGAGGTGGCCATCTATAGCTACCCTTCATGTAGGAACCCTGGAGGATGATCCAGGAGCTGCTCTTTACTTTCAGATGTTTGTCACATTTTATGTGTACTTGTTGTTCTGTTGGGTTTATATACTGGCCCATTTACATTCCAGCACACTCTTTTGTATTCTTTTTTATTTAGTGTTTACTTCATGTTTCATACTCTGTTGTGTTTGTTTACTTTTATAAAGGCAATGCCTTCCCAGTTTATGGATTGACACCATTGGTGCTAGTCGCCGGCCCCTGGCATATGGAATGCGGGAATGGGGTAGTCACGACATGGCCCCTGAGGACGGGTTGTAATAGTACTCAGTAGGGACCCCAAAACAAAAATAAAGGACACACATCAATTCATCAATGAATGAATTTATAACTAATTTTACACATATAGAGATGGAGGAATTACTAAAATATTAATGTGAACGTCATAAATTGTCAATACCATGCAATCAAAAAAATCCAATAAAAAGTATATAATGTAGAATCAAAATGCATTATAGAATATATTTTTAGGCCAAATTGGACAGACCAGTGAAAAATAATGGATAATACCATAATTTCTTATATGAAAACCTATAATACAAGCCTTGGGATAGTCCCATATTTTTTTTATTGAATGATTTTACACCACCTTGTAGAATTGGTATATAATTCCATTAATTCTATAAGAGAAATAAATCTGGGCCTTGATAAACAAGGAAAAGATATGATATTGAATATGAATGAGCTATATAGAATTAATAGGGATGTTTTTTTAAAATTAAAATATCTTTTAAGAGAGAAAAAGGATGGGCCATGTGTTTATAATTCATCCATGAATCATTATCTTTGATGATATAGTAATATTATACAAATCATGACATAATAAAAGACATGTAAAAACAGTTCAATATGGAAATGTCACTTTTCATTTATTCATGTATTCGACAATGGTGCTGTAGGGATTTACAAAGATAACAAGTAAAATATATTAACTATAAATTTTTAGAGGTTGAAGAAATTCAATTGGACCATAATATAATTTGAAATGTACGAGATAACACAAATTTCATTGATTACCAATTAAGACATACCATCATGAAATTTTCCATTTCACATTTTTATAATTAGTAATCCAAATTTTAATAAACATAAATTAAAAAAATATAAATTCAGTTAGGAAATAACATCAATTATGTGTGTGGTGGTAAAATTATAGATTGGGAATTTGTAATTGTTTTTTATTTTTTTGAGTCGAGCCACCCCTTTTTAAAAAAACACTTATCCAGGGGGAAACCCATTTTTTACATTACTACACTCTTCCTATCAGAACCATTTTATCATTATAGAATTGATATAAACAATATTTTTTTTATTTTAATTACATAGGCCAATTAATTAATTGGATAGATTGATGATTGAATTGTAATGTATTGATCTCATAATAGTTCTATAAAATTGAAAAGAAGGTTGATTCCCTACACAATCTAACTAATTATTCTTTTATAATGGTTGTTTTTCTGATAATATATCTTTAAAATTCACTATATTTTTTTGATGATTTAATTTTGATCATTAATAGAAAATTTCACACCAAATGTTATTTTTATTTTATTACATGATTGATATATTGAAACATGATTTACTAAGAAATCCCATGATCCATGTCTAATATTTTTAATTTCATCTGATTGAATGATTAAAATGAAAAAATGACTATTTATATTGAATTTTGGATATTAAATATATGAATTGAGATTTGATGGAATTTGTTGATTCATGTAAGTGTAATATCAATATCATTTTCCAAATATGAATTTATGAAAATTATTTGTTTTGTTTTTTATTATCACTACATTCCATATGTGATCATAAAAAAATTAAATGTTTCTTTCCCAATAGTATTTCTATACCAAATATTTCATATTAACATCTTGATCACAATTCTTCAGTGATCTTGGGGTAGGCCCTCTTCAATAACATTTATTAAATCATATCAATGATATGATTATGAAATAAATTTTTTTAAATGATTGATGTAATTTTTTATTAATCCTGAATCATTGGAACACCATTACAATAACCCTTATTCAGCCTCTAGAGTCATGGAATGACCACACTTGGAATGAACCATATTATAAACCATTTTTATCAATACTTAATCTACTGTATTTATATTGAATTATAAAATAATGTTTCATTGTGGGGTATATGGGAATTATTTGTGCATGTGTTGTATAACATTGTATGGAAAAATTTTGGGGGTCCTATTTTGGGTATTGAGAAGGTATCAATTTTTCCCATTTTTCATATTGTTATATCTAATTTAAAAGAAATGAAAACATGTGTTATTTTTTCAAAAAAAACAACAATTACTATACTCATTATATATCAATCATATTTGGTTTAGCAGTGTATGTGATATGTTTTATAACCATTTCAATCAATAAATAAATAATGTGAGACTCATCTATTATATATACAGTAATCATCTTTATCATGTGTATTTTTTATAACGTGTTTTCATTTTACCTTGGATATTTCCATAAAACCTTAGTTTCAATTTCATGTAGTATTATATATAGACAAACACTTTCTTTACCCTAATGGTTTTCAAAATAAATCCACACCAACCATATTCATTTGTATTAAAAGATCCACATTTTTAAATTCCTCTTGACTTTAGGTGAATCAAATATTAATACGTTGGAGGAAGTACTTCCATTCCAATATAGTAGAAAAGGTTCATGTACTTATAACAAGAGAATAAATCTAAATGAATATACTGCACCAGTAATGATACAATTCAATCCAATATGAGTTAAATAATCACTTTATTCTATTGACAGTTATTAATAATGAATAAATAAAGAATGGGATTAAAAAAACACCAGCAATCAAAGTAAAAAGTAATATACATGGGTTTATTATTTTCCATGAATAGTGTGATGTTGAATTTATTTTTAATGAGAATTTTGAATGGTTATACACCCATTAATAATAATTTTATATAATTTAAATTAAATTTAAATATTAGAACCATATTGTTTCCCAATTAGTTATGTTTTCATTATATTACTCAAGAAAATAATTTTTCAAGTGTAGGGGAATTGGTAAAACCATTTTTTTCTCGTAATTTTCTTTTTAAAATTGACTATTTTTATAAAATAGATGATTAAACATGAATAGATTTTATTGTTTCTATGTTTTCAAGAAGGATTCCTTGTACGATAGTGAATATTAAAAAGAGACGAATATAGTGATCCAATTACACTTCACAATGCATCCCTTCAAGGCTCGATATAAGAAAAAAATTATTGAAGCTAAAATGTTATTATTTGATGATGTATATAATGTGTCATGATGAAGGGAGATGTGTAGGACCACATATGATTCTTGTAAATGATGAATCACTATTATTTGGAATGAACCCAATGAGAAATAAAATTTACACATATTCGATTTAATTTACAATGTGTAACATGATGAATTTAAAAATATGAAAATAAGTTGTGAAATGATTTCTCAAGAAATTACACATTGTGATTCTACCATTCACGAAAATTAATCCTTTAAAAATTAGGCAGCATGTACATCAAATTACCTTTAATTAATTTCTCATGCATGATGTGAAACACTTGAAAAAATACCACTAAACAATAGTTCTGATGGATATAAATGCAGTACACACATTTCCACAACCGAGGACATACAATTGTGACATGAATACCATAAATGGACCACTATGATGTCTTCAAAACACTACAATGAATTTAAGGAATCGTCAAGTAATGTGGGTTGAAATAAAATAAATTATCTTGGGAAAAACTTGATAATATAAAACACCAAAAACATTTCCCTACTTTTATTTTATTTTATTTTATTCTTGAAATATATACCATCAAATGAATCAGTAACACTTACATAGATATAGAGATATAGTGATTGTGGGTGATCAGGAATGTCGTATGTTGGAACTATGTTCATGTTTTGTGTTATTGTGCTATAATAAAATAAAATTGTTTCTTAATTCCATAATTGCATTAAATTCGTAATTTTATTTCCAGATTTTGAATATGGCTACATTAGGCTGTGATATTATTAATTTTATCTTTGTTGGTTATGGATCTACTTCTAACACAATCCAAATGTTATTTTTTTTGGAAAAATATATTTGGTTGGGGTCGTGAGTTCTGAATGATATTCATCTCAGGTGTAAAATTGTTTTTTTGGAAATATTTGTTTATTAGGTAAAAATAATTAATGGTTCGGTGTTCCCCTAATTAATCATGAGAACATTTTAAAAATTCACACACAATTGGAGGAGGGTAGAACAACCTAAGCTTTCATAAAGTAATACTATAATCATAAACATCTCAACCTAGGAGAATGAGGACAATGTTGATGAATATCTCTCTTAGGATCCAGTAGAACAAAATGGTGTAAAATTTAGAAACCACTATTACTTAAAACTAGGTTTTTCAAATCTATAATTTATCATGGAATTTCAAAATTGTATTTAAATTAATCATAAAAAATACTTATTTTTAAAAATTCATCATTGGAAATTTAAAAAATATTTTTTAAATGAAAAATAAGTGACAACCTTGTTTCATGTGAACTTATACATTATGGAATACCTAAGGGATAACCCCAAGACTATACATAGGTAATAAAAATTGTTTTTCCCTTTGAAAGGTGTACAACAGTGGTCTGCCAATACTATGTTCCACGGATAATACATCCAAATATAAGATAACACACATTTTAGGATGAAGAATAAATGGAAATAATAGTATATCACCATGATAAAACATTAGAAACATATAATAATTTGAGTCTACATCAAATAAGTGATAAAATATACAAGATTAATCAAGGAAACAAGTATCCTAAATGGTTCTTATAGGCAATATACATTTTCATTTTATCATACGAATGAATGACAAAATGTTAATGAAAACTCAGAAATCATACCAAGGAAACATGACCATAGAAGATCCCAGTGTGGAAGTGAATCTCTAACCCGAGGGGTTTTAATGTAAAACTCATGGTTGTAGTCTCCCATAACACATTTTTACACTCACTAGATCAAAATCACTCTGTAAAAATTTATTAAACCAGTATAATTTAAAAATATATTGAATTTTGAAAATCTTATATGGGTGAACAAGCCATGCGGTAGAAAAAAACATACACAATGAGAACAACCATTAATGATATAGTCTATGTCTGATTAAAGGTTATGACAAAAAATTTATCTTTTTCAATGATTAGAGGTGACACGTGGTCACATGAAAATATAAAATATCATGAACATTCATCACCTTTATGGATCAATATTATATAATGAATAATCCAGGAATATGAAGAAGAATTATATCACCCATGTTTGTAGCTTTCCCGAATAGTATTTTTTGAATGTTGACATAAATCTCCTGGAAAATTATTGGATGCCATCATGGTCATATGAATTGTCAGGGAGAATGGAATGATTCTATTAATAGATTCGATAAATAAATATATATTTCATTAATAACACTCAGTTAAAACATTATTCATCTACTCTTTGACAAATTCATCTTCTGATAAGTGTTAATACTTTTCCACCATTTTAAAATGATACAAAACCATCACCATGGAATTTAGAAGTTTCATGAATTATTATTTGGGGTCTATAATTCCTCGCTAAATATATATGATCTAGCACATTATGAATAAATTTTTTTCCCTCCTCAACATGATTCCAAACATGGCCAATCTACGCACTCCATGCCAACATGAACACCCTTTTTATGAAATTAAACTTTACCATTTTTACTAAGATTCACACTAGTGCCACCATGGATTTAATTAGACCATATTGTAGCCAATGTTTGACTTATAAACAATAAAGGTCAGTTTATGAATCCTTAGGCTATTCCAACCTCACCAAGAGTAGAAAAAATTTATAAAATAATAAACTCTATTATGAAAAGATAAAACCCGAATTGTTAAAATAGGTAAAAATATCGAGGATGTTACAACATGCAAACTCCTCTAGAAATAAAATATAGGATTCATGTTTTTAGGATGAAACACATTTTTTCTCTAATAATGTTCCTAACCATGAAATTTCCATGATAACTCTAAAAGATACAAAATTTCACCCAAAGAGACACAATAAAACACTCAAATTAAAGGTGGTTAAAAATTGGATCTATATTCATAATTCAAATATCATGATGTTTCACATAGTTAAGTGTATACACTTAAAAATAAAACATGTGGTCAATATGAAATTGTATCAATAACATAAATGTGAGATGATAGAACCATATAGAGTTGAAAACATACAAATCTACACCCCTTGAAATATAAATCATGAAATATAACATTAAATATCATGTATAAAATTTAATAATTATAAAATAATCCTCATCAGTTTTATATACACTATATTAAAAAAATACATGTAAAAAATAAACAAATGACCATTAATTATGTTTGATACCACAAACAATAATCTCAAGTCATGATATTATTCATGCATCTTGTAACCACATTTAAATTGTTTTTTATTATAAATTACTGATAGAACCATATTAATATTTCATATGCTATATAAAATTCTAATATAATTTCTTATCAACCAAATATTTATTATTAATTATTAAAATCAATGTTTTTGAGTTTATAATTTCATTTCCCATGAAAGGTTTTTATGATTCTATTACATTCCACATTTTAACTATTATAAAATTTATATCACGTGATAAAAATTATATATAATTCTTATCTTAACTTTTATAATAACCCATGTATTCTGATTAGGGAAAATAGTCTATATCCCTTCGTGGAGGCTATAGTCCATGCATAGTACTCAAGAATACCATATTTAGTAACAAATGAAACGTCAAATAAATTTTTTACATTACCTGTTTAGTAACAACCATTATATAGAATTTAATTTATTTTATTGATTATATAATCTAAAATATTCAATAAAATAACTCATAAACCACTTTTATGTAATTTTTTATAGATAATATACATTAGATAGAAAAAAACTGTCTTCTAAAAAATAACTCATTCTACATTGAATTTTTTTAATCGATAATGAATATATAAATGATAATGAAATGTTATTTATTTATAAAAAGTTTTATTAAAAGGGTTTGACTCTCTATATAATTTAAATTACCCTTTGAATGGAAATATATATTTTTTAAAGGATGTTTATATACGAAGCATTTTTTTAACATGAATGTTTTCCTTTTTATACAATATATTTAATTAACCATTTATTGTAAGTACATAATTGACTTTTTTAATTATTGATTTAATTTTATAAAAAAATTATTCATGTAATTCCATGAAGGTATTATATTTATCCAAAAATGAATATAGAAAAAAATGAAACAAAGTTACAAATGAAAAAATTGTATTTTCATATGTAAATTTCATACATTTTATATAGTTATTAATTTAGTCAATTTTATTTTAATATATAAAAATATTTTTCATTAAATATTTTAATAAAGAAAAATTAAAATTAATTTATTCTATCATAAATTAGAATATTTTAAACATGTTTTTTTAAATAAAAATTCATTCTTTAATGTGTTAGTGCCATAAACTCGAATTTATAAAATAATCCATAATCAAGAAAATTGAAAATTGTCTAATATAAGAAAATGGATGTAAAATTAAAAACCATCCCCCATGAAACATTAATTAATACCTTAAATTTAAATTTCATTAAACATTATCCATTACATAACTAAAAGTAATAACTTTCCCCATACATATTCAATTATAAATCATAGAAAGATACCATGAATAAGAATTAAATTAAATATAAGATTATAATTTTGAATCCCAACAAATGAAATTTATGAGTAAAATGGGAATATAAAATGATTAAATTTTAATGTAGGTATTAATGGATAAAAAGGATTAAAAACAAAAATAAACCATTATCATAATTTTTCTTTGTTCTCTCATGTCATTAACCTCACAGAATTTTATGTTGTATTATTCAATACACCAAATTATCTCATAAAAAATTCGTAAATTATTTGGAATAATGGCATAAAAAACTCTTAGGCATAGGGAAAATAATAATAGTCAATAATTTCTTAAATTAATAATAATATCATTACAACCTATGTAAATATAAAAAATACATGAATTCAAATTATTGGGGAAAATCATCAACATAAATCATCTAATTTATAAAATAATGATTCATAAACTCATTACAGTCAAGTATATATTGTCACGACCCATCCCCCTGGGCTCGTGCTGTGACTACCAAAAGCATTCCTTCCATCGGCTTGGGTTTGAAGACTAGGACGGAAAAGGCGTATCCCAAAAATGGGAAGGCATTTCTTTTAAACCTGTACAAACACAAAAACCTAGAACACAACAACAAGCAACTGTAATGTAAACTGCTATAGTAAAAAGAGTACTGTAAATAAATGTTCCATAATACATACCCAACTAAAATGTACATGTATAATAGAGAAGAGAAAAAATATCCCCTAGACTATCCCTTGAGGATCCTACATGAAGGGTGCATACAACTCACGATCAGTAGTCACTGCGGCACGTCACATCAATGGTCCACCTCCATGCATCGTCCTGTCCTTGCTCCCTGAGCCTCAGTCAACATTTTCTGTCATCTGAATAAGACCCAAAAAGGTGCGGACATATCCTATTAACGGGTGAGTAAAACAATACTCAACATGGACCCCAATACCCCCAAAGGACATCTCGAGTTCCAAAAAAGAAAAACCACAAAGCAATACCTCAACCACAGATCCCAAAGCAGTCATCAACTATACTTAGGTATATTCCCATACATATACCTAGGATGCCAAGATATACTCATCTCATACATGATGGAAGAATACAACAAAGGTAACAACACGATGATACATGTTCCACAACGGTAACACAACAGAGGTAACACCATGATGGTAACAAGTACAACAATGGTAAACCCAAGAAGATTAATCCAAGAAGGTAAAAGTACCACACAATTAACACCGTGAAGGTAAAACTACCACACACGTAAAAGACTCATCTCAGCCAAGGTATATATGTAAGGCCCAAAAGTACATTTGATTAGTCGAGAAGCTAGATCATCTTATTCTGTCAAGATGCATTAATGTTTATTATAATGTGTATGACCCACATTGGATCAATAGGTAATAACCCTCAAAATGAACCACATATGATCTGACCATCCTGGATTTGATGATTACAAACCCCTGCAATGACCCACAAAAGATGGGACCCACCCATGACCGGTATGTGCTGACCCACACATGATCGTGGTACACATACCAACATAGGATCTGACTGACACATTATCGGTATGTGCTAACTTACACAGTATTGTCGAGTGATGACCCACACAATATCTAACACATACAGGATCAGTAAGTGATGACCAACATAGGATCACTCGGTATTAACCTCCATATGACTAGTTGCCAACCTCCGCCTCACTGCCAGCCACTGGATTCCTGCTCATAACACGTTTGGGGGAAAAACTACTCAGTCCATCAGTTATACCTCATCCACCAGGATGTTCCACTATGAAGTATCACATAACATAGAAATGTTCCAAGGGTTCTAACATGACAGACGGTGCGTCAATCGGATGCCCATTCTATGACTTATAAGTGTTTTACTTCCAAGAGCCCCATTGGAATGATATTCAATCCTACCCACCATACTATAACATTCACCAAATGACTTGTGGAGTATACCAAAATTACCACCTCATCCTAAGGGTTCTAGCATTGTATATGGTTCGTCAATCGGACGCTCGGTCTATTAGTTACATCACATTCTATGAAATAGTGATGATCACACATTGGTTCCACCTTGCTCGGTCAGGCCCGCCAAAATTTGCCAAAGGAAATTTATCATAAAACGGATCCCAATTCAACTAATGTTGTGTTAAACGGAAACTTGGTTCATCAGTTATGGGTGTTTCTGCATTCGGTAACTATTTAGGTATGGGCTCTGTCCGACTCGGTCATGTCAGCCCGACGCAACAGGTCCTGGGGTCTACCTAACCCCACTCAGGTTCAGCTTGCTACGTGTCAGACTGGTTTACTAGGTCTAGCCCATCATGGTCAGCACTGTTCGGTTCATGTTCCCGAGTTGTGGTTGGCCTTGTCTGTCAAGAGGTGCTTGAACGACCCGCGTTGGCCCACTGGGCCACGGGTTCGGCCCAGCCCATTGGGATGATCCGGTCCACTTGGCGGGTCTGACCTGCTCGGCTGGCTCATGTACAGCCTGATTAACCAGCTTGTGTCTGTCCCACTCGGTCGGCTCGCGTTTGGCCTGCTTGGCTAGCACACATCTGGCCCGGTCCGCCTGAAGGCAGATCTGTCTTCCTAGCTGGCATCGCTGGTGCAGAGCCGTTTCGTTAAGCTGGAGGGGCATGACACCAACAAATAATGGTTGGCCGTTCTGGCCAACCGAGGTCTTCCATACCAATGTGGAATTGATCCATTCCACTCTCCACTTACAATGGCCCACTGACGGTCGTTGTAGCTGTCGGTGGGAGCCACACTTTCTCCCGTGTGGTCAGCTCGGGCCGACCGCCGTCTTCACCCACTGCATCTTCGGCTGCCGTCTTCACCCGTCGCGGCTTCGGCCCAAACTTCCCCACCAGCGGCATGTGACGACAAGGAAGACGACCTCCGCAGTCGGCCAGTGTCAGCCACCATGCTTGCAGCCACATCTAAATGCCTCGGCCACCTATGATGTGTGCAACAGTGCGCCGCCTCCATTGTTTCTTTCCGGTGCTGCCGCACCGGCATTCTTCCCATAGAACTCTAGGGTAACAAGGTAGCAGAGGGTCTGTGACATGTTTGTTTGGACTGTTCCCTATGTGATACCTAGAAAACACGAGGGAGGATATAGAATTCAACAATCACCTGAAATTATAAAAAAATCCCCACCTCACCATAGTTGGAGAGCTTCTGCACTTGAGGAAGAGTCGGTTTTTGTCATCCATGCAATAAGCTTCCACTTTTTCCCTCAAACATAATCCATCGGTTCATGATTCAGAGTCTCTCATCATCCATTTCTAGAATCAGGTTTTTCCTCTATTTGATTTATGTCACATCACTTTATCACAACATCCTCACATGGTGAAGTCCTACCAATACATATCCCCATGCTCAATATAAATAGGAGAGAGGGGGAAGGTGAGTAACGCTTGTGGAAATAATGGGGGTTCATTTAATAGAAACCATCCAAATTGAAATGAAGTTTTTACAAAGGATTTGAGGAGTCATGAAATGAAATTGCTTGATACGGCATTGGCCCTGCCACTACCACATGTCCGTTTGAGGAAAAGAGAGAAATAAATAAAACAACAATGTTATTTTATTATACTTTTTAAAAGTCCAAAATCTAAATTTTCCTCCGAACATACTACTGTCAATGTGAAGCCTCTCATAATTGAATCTTGGTGATTGGGATTCAACGATGCCTACATATTTTTAATCTAACACCGATTAAAATTATAGAAAACATCACCCGCATGTTTTCTTAATGTACCTTAAAAATGTTCTGAAATTTATTCCGGGTACACCGGGGCTCAGAATCATGTGCCTTCAACTTTCAAAGACTTGTAATAATTCCATATAATTTAAAAAAATTACATGGAATATCCAGGTCTTTAAATTCACCCTAATTTAAGATTTTCTTCCCCAAAATCCACAACATTGACTAAGGAAACAAATGGGGGTACTAAGAAAGAATCTGGGCCACCCACTCCCATGGGATCTCCTTGAGGATCTTCTACTACTATAAAATGCGCACCAGAGCTACCGATCATCCAATAAGATGTCACGACCTTTCCCCCGGGGACAGTGTCGTGATTACCCTAAGCCCGCCATCCACAGGCTAGGGGCTGGTGACAAGCACTGAAAGGCCTCTTCCCTATAACAGGAAGGCATTGCCTTTAAAACTATAAACTCACGCAAAACAGCCACACAACATGATTCAAGGACATGTTAATATATATAGTAAACATGGTGTCTATAGTAAGTATAGGGGAAAGAATACAATCCCAACTTGAATGTATATTCAAAATAAGAAGTACAAGTAAAACTAGAAACAACTCCTCTAAAAAGATGCTAAGGATCCCACATGAAGGGTAGGTACAGCTCACGAATGGTCATCTCTACAGATCGTATCTTCTATGGTCCTCACCGGAGCAACCTTTATCCCTAGTACCCTCATCCTTGGTCAACGTTGGCTATATTATGCACATGAAATAATGAGGTGCGAGCATAAATCATGCAGGGTTGAGAATAACAATACCCACTAGGGACCCCGAGACCCTCGAAGGTCCTCTAGTGTTCCACAATGGAAAAACCACAATGCATAAAGAAATATTCATCAATAATACATAGGTATATGACAATACATATACCTAAGTTATCAAGATATACAAAGGTAACACCACGAAGGTATAAGTACCAAACACGTAATAGCACAAAGGTAAAAGTACCACATTGAGAACACCATGAAGATATCAGTACCACACATGTACAACATTATGATATAAGTACCACATAGGTACACCATGAAGATATATGTACCACAATGGTAATGACTCAGCTCACCAGGTATAAGTTATGTATAGAAGTACATATGATCAGTCACGAAGGTAGATCATATTATTCTGTCAAGAGGCACTGCTGATGATTATACGGATTCAGAATAACACATGATTGATATTTACTAACCCTCATAGTTACCCACATAATATATGAACCAAACATGATCGATATGGGATGACCCACACTGTATCGTTGAGATTTCACCCACACAATATGTGAACATTATAGCATCATTATGTTCTGACTCACACAACATCGATATGCACTAAAACACACAGGATCGCTGAGCGCTGACCCATGTCAGATCTAACACACACATGATCAGTATGCGCTAACCCACAAAGGATTGTTGTGCACTTACCCACACATGATATAATAGTACTAACCCCAGTAATGACCCACACAAGAACTGTCCATTCTAGACTTGATAGGAAACTAACCTCTGTATTATCCATCTCCAACATCCACCTCACTACCAACCACAGGATTCCTCGCACCAAGTGTTCTAGATTTCCATATTATATATCTCTTGAGATATCGGTTGTACCTCGACTGCCACTAAGATCCATAAATGAGTATCCCAAAGGGGTGTCACGTCCTAAAAGACCCAACACAAAAGATGACACGTCAAATAAATGCACTATCTCTATGTTATTAGTGTTTTTGTTCTGAGGGCCTGATTGGATTATGGGTTTGATCAAACCAAGTCGTACTCCAACGTTATCCAAGAATCATGTGCAGTATAACAAAAGGACACTCTCAATATAAGGATTCTGGTGTAATGGATGGTTCATCAAATGAATTCATGTTTCTCATGTTATGTAAAAAAAGGTGTTTTTGGGTTTGAATAGGCCTGGTTCTGGACCGACCCAACCTGACCCAGACTAGGCCGACCTAACCCAGTTTGGGTCACCTGCCCGGTCCGGACCCGGCCTGGTTAGGGAGGGCCATGGTCCGGCCTGGCCCGTGAATGTGGCAGCCTGACGTGGCCAGCTGGGCAGCATGCGGTGCAGCCCACAGACAGGTTTCCCATAGGGGAAGGTTACACCCTACCTACTACCTAGTGGCGAAGGCGCACCCCTACCCACCCAGCCTAGTATTTGGAATGTCCTGATGGTCGTTCGGTCACCCAGATGGCTCCAGGATAGCTTGGCATTCCCGCTCTGTGTCACGCGGCCAACTAGAACGACTGAACGTTTCTCCACCCAGTGGTGCAGACACGCACAGCTGTCCACCTGCGGTCGGCTAGGGTTCGGTAACCCTCCGGCCTCTGTCGTGACCAAGAAATCGTGGGATCCTCCTCCAGTAGTGTGGACAAAGGCCTCCTCTTTTCCCTACGGCCAATCGGCATGCCTACCGACACCCCACTTCATCGCATCTGTTGGGATGCTGCCTCCTCTATTGGAGGCGCAGACATGCACCACCCTCATTCCACATGGCCAGCCAGTTGTCGTCCACCACCTTTTTTCTCAAGCCGTCATAGCTTCGTTCCACACCAGAATATAATGACGTTTTCATATTCATTATCCTCTAGTCGTTATCTACACGTCCATATTTCGCGCTCAAAGATACTTTGTGTTTTCAGCATCATTAAATATTTGGCATCGAAGAACACAAGAAGAATTCATGAAAAATGAATAAAAAGGTCACATGTTATAAGTGTGCAAGGATGACCATGTTTTTTGGCCCATTGTTGTTTGGAATCAAGAATATAAAGAATAAAAAAATATATTTAATAATACATCAAATTAAACTCCTACCTTGACGTTCGTTGGAGATGTCGCGAGGAAGGAGATGTGGTCAGTGAAGGGGACACGGGTGTTTATCACACCAATAACAAGTCTCTAATTTGGGCTAGTTTGTCATCCTAATTCTTCGTTGGGGGTTGCTATTCATTGGATGATTATCCTCCAAAAGTTCTCCAAATATCCCCTTTTCCAATGATTCCCAACAAAGAAGCGAGGAGCCAATAGTAATTTAGTTAATTCAATTTAAGTTGGAACACTAATGTTGGCACATTAAATAAATTGGTGTTGGCAACCTATCTAGGGGGAATTCCATGGGTCACCTCCCATTAAATAATTGAGTTCTGGTGGTCCCCACCACTAAATTCAAAAGGGGAGGTATCAATATCAAAAATAAAATAAAGCATGTTTACTTTATTTTCTCCCAAGAATATTATATAAGTTAATTTCCACAAATGAACTACTATGGTTGAGGTGAAGGTCTCCTTAAGTGAATATCAGCGATGCGATCCCAACGGTGTCCTCAGATTTCAATTCCGAGCACCGGTTCAAAATTTCAAAAACATGCTCACCCTTTTACTGAATATACCTTAAAATGATTATAAATTCATCTTAGGAACATCAGGCCTCAGAATCATTCACCTTAATTTTTTGAGGACTCATAATATTCCCATATAATTAAAAAAATACATGGTAAATTCCAGGCCTTTACAGAAGGGACCACTCCCGTAAATCCTCAATATCTACTGGAACCTCTTTAAACGTCACCCCATTAACAAAGTCCAGCTCGTCATGGTCGATGATATGAGATGAGTCATGCACATATTTCCTTAACTGGTACATGTGGAAGACGTCATGCACCACCTCAAACTACGGTGGTAGTGCCCAGAGGTATGCTAACTCACCAATCCTCTGAAGTATAAAAAATGGTCTGATAAAAGTTGGTGTGAGTTTTCCGCCTCAAAAAAAATCCTTTCACGCCTTGTTATGGTGAAACTTGTTACAAGACATGGTCTCCCTCCTCAAACTCAAAGGGCCTCCATCTCCTATCACCATAAGACTTCTGTCTTCTCTGTACAGTCTTTATCCGTTCCAAGATGATCTGCACCTTCTCAATGGTAGCCCATATATTCTCTGGACACATAAATGCTGACTCCCCTGGGACTTTCCATCATAGAGTTGTTCAGAATGTTTAACCTTATAAGAACTTGAATGGTGTCATACCAATGGTCGACTGATATATATTATTGTATGCAAACTCCACCAAGGTAAATGGATCCTCCCAACTATGGCCAAAAAATAATACTCAAGCACATATCATGTTTTCCAGTGTCTGAATGGTCTATCACATCTAACAATCCATATGTGGATGAAATATGGTGCTAAAACGTAGCTGAGCCGGGAATGCATCCAATAATACGTTACACAATTGAGATGTAAAATGCGAATCACCATCATAGACGATCGTAGATTGAATCCCATAATACCTATCAATATCTTCTATGTAGAGAGGTCATAATACCTCTACTGATCCCTGATCTCTGATGGATATTAAGGTGGTCGGGTTGGTGAGTCGGTCAATGATCACCAAGATGGAATCATGTCTTCTTAACATACATGGAATCCTTGTCATAATTTCCATCGAGATACCTTCGCACTTCCACTATGGATCCTCTAGAGGCTGGGCTAAGCCTATTGGAACATGATGTTCGACCTTCACTTGCTGAGAATTGAGGCATCACAAAACAAACTCTTCCACTACCTTCTTCATCCCTAGCCACCAATGCTGATGTCGAAGGTCCCGGTATATCATCACCACACAAGGATATACCCCTAAAGGGGAAATATAGAACTACTACATCTGATCTTCCTGTAGTGCCACTTGTACTATGGTGAATCATGTCAAGAGGATGACGTGATCCACACCTTCCAAAAATTCATCAAGAGCATGTCTTGTGGATATCTGAGCATGTTGTACCCTATAGTTAATGATCCCAATATGTGCCTCCCGAACATGCTGACGAAGTGGGGGAGTGATAGTCATAGTCTTGAGGAAGGCTTCTCTTTCTCTAACCACAAATGATATACCCAACGTGGCTAGCTTCTCTGTCATCTCACATAGCAACTATAAACCAGACCTCCTACTGAGTGAGTCTACCACTACATTCCCCTTCCAAGGAGTATAGACAATATTAAATTCATAGTCCTGGAAGTACACTAGCCATCATCGTTTCCTTAGGTTTAGCTACTTCTGTGAGAAGATATTCATGAGACTCTTGCTATCAGAGTAGACTGTAAAATGTTCTCCCATCATGTAATGTCGCCTCATCTTCAACGAGACGACCACTACTGCTAACTTCAGGTCATGGGTAGAGTAGTTATACTCATTCTATCTTAGATTCCGAGATCCATTCATGATCACTGCTCACTCCTGCGTTAGGACACATCTGTGAATGACCCCTGATGTGTCGCAATAGACTACATACCCAACGTCGTCTTTTGGTAGCATCTAAATGGGGTAACTCGTCAGTCTTTGTCTCATCTCTTGAAAACACTGATGTAATCTTTTTATCCACCCTAAGGGCTGTCTGTACTTCTATAATTCTGAAAAGGGCGCCATAAATCTGGAAAAGTCTTGTATGAATCAACAGTAGTACCTAGCCAACCCCAAGAAACTTTTCACCTTTGTCACACTCTTGGGTGGCTCCCAATCTAGCACAACCTCAATCATTTCTCGATGCATAGACACTCTAGCCTCTGTGATAACATGTTATTGAAAGAGGAACTTTCTTATCCAGAACTACCACTTTGAGAGCATATCATAATGCCGGGGATCTGAGAGTCTATCCAGAACTATCTCTAGATGATTATCATGCTCATCCTCTGTTGTTGAGTACACCAAGATGTCGTCGATTAAGACCATGACAAAGCGATCAAGGCATGGCAGTATGATCTTGTTCATGAGCCCCATGAACACTATTGGGGCGTTGTTCATCCCAAAAGGCATAACCATTTACTCATTGTGTCTATACCACCATTTAAAGGATGTATTCTTCACATCCTCATCTCGTACCCTGAGCTGATGATTGCCTGATCTATGGTCTATCATTGATTACCATTGAGATCCCTTAAACTAATCAATGAGATCATCAATCCTTGGTAGTGGATACTTATTCTTCACGGTCACTTTGTTCGGTCAGCGATATTCCACATAGAGTCTCAAAATCCAATCATCCTTCTTGGTGAACAATATCAGTGCTGCCCATAGAGACACAATGCGCCTTATGAACCCTTTCATCTGCAAGTCCTATATTTGTACCCATATCTCACAAAGTTCCACATGATCCATCTGATATTCTGGTGTTGATATCATTGTCGTCACAAGGTAAAAGTCGATGAAAATGCCTACCTCTCTTCGAGGAGATAGTCCCAGAACGTCATCAGGAATGAAACCAGCATATAGGTCCACTAATATAGGATAGCTCATAATCTAAACATCAACTTTTCTAAGGTTTAGTCTATAAAAATGTTTTGGGGTAGGCTTCCCCCTCCTCTAGTTATGTCTACTAGGTACTACAAAGGTTCCCTTCTCATCGGTGAAAGATAACATGGTCCCATTGTTGTAGACACACCACACTGTGAGCCTAATAATTTCAATTTGAACATGATCTCTGAATAAAAAATCAATACCAAAGATGAATTCATAAGGCCTTGACACCACTACATGACGATCCCATCTTATGCTCTTGCCTCCTATTGTAAGCTCACACTGCTGACACCAGTGTGTAATCATCAAATATTCTCTCGTATAATTCTCTATCCATACGGATTGATCCAACGAATCTGTTGGAATCTCTGAGCCCCGAAAGAGTGTAGTGGAAATAAAAGTGTGATAGAAACCTATGTCTATAAGTACTATATCTAGGGTAGAATAGAAAAAAATCGTACCTCTAATCATCTCCGAGGCACCGTGGTCATAAGTCTCACCTGCTTGGATCTGGGTGCATCCATGTCCTCCTACTACGTATTGTCAGGGTGGACCTTTTGTAGGTGGTGGTGGCAGAACCTCGAATCACCACCCACCACCTTCTTCTTGGCCAACTCCTCTGCAACGTTCACCACCCAGTGGACCTCCTTGCTAAAAACGCGGCCTCTATGTCAATGTTTCTTGACCATTAGTTGATCATCCATATGGAGGGTCGGGCAGTCACGAGCCATGTGACCCTCCATGTCGCATGAGTAGCGCTGCCTAATCCACAACATTCCTTCTGTATCCCATTATCCACTCACCACCGACCATGTATCATGATGTTTTCCACCAGATGGTCTTTCTAGCTTGGGAAACTACGTCATTCGTCTAATACCTAATACGCAAGACATTTCTACATGATTTCTGGAGTGCGATTTCAGTGTCGGTGCCTACTCAGCTAGGAATCCCTCCGCCAAAATTACACTCTCTATCACCCCTGCTTGTGTCAGAATGATGAGTGATATCATATATTCTCTAATCTCCCGTCAAAAACCCTACTCAATGTTTTGGGTCCTAAAGATAGGGTCTTGTACCATGCTGATGGAGTAGCGGTAGATATTAGTGAACCATGTCGTGTACTGGGAAATGGTCATGTTGCACTACTGTAAGTGCATTAGCTTATGTGCATGCACTGATTGGAGAGTCAATGGGATGAAATCAGCACTGAAAATTCCATCTATGTCCACCCATGTGAGGGTCTCCTCATCATGTAACTAGAGTGTCAGACTCCACCTTCTCACATCATCTCCCTGGAAGGGACTGGAAGCTAGGATCAACATCAAATAAACTGGTGTCCCAACTAAAAGAAAATCTATGTCCACAGCCTCTAGCCAGTCCTCAACCACCTATGTATCTGTCTCGCCTAGGAAGCATAAATATCTCTACCACTGAAACTTTTGAAATGATCTCAGTCGGCATTCACCCTCAACTGGAGGGGATGGTGGCATCTTCTACCCAATAAGTTGTGGTGATACTGATTCCCCACCCGATTATACTATCTCCATAAGAGGTCCCTACATCAAAGCCTTTTCACTCGGTGGGCCATCATCATATACTCTCTCAGGAATCCAGGCTGGCTGTCTACGTGGTGGCATCCTGAAAGAAAATAGGTGCACCATAGTAAATAAGTCATACCCAGTGAGCTGAATCAAGGAAATATAATGTAAATGTTTTCAAAAAAAAAACACACAATAATTGTTTTCGTGCACTGAGTCAGAAATCAGAATTTTGAGTCCTAGTGTATGGATATATCTACCTACAGACCAACACTAGATTCCCCAAACTAAAAACCACAATCACAATAGTTAACAATATTTCCACATAGGAAATATCAGCTTCTTAGTTCTTCAGTAGTATCGACTCATCTGATACCACATTCTCACGACCCATCCCCCGGGGCCCATGCCATGGCTACTCCATGCTCTCCTTTCATAGGCCAGGGGTTAGCAACTAGCACTGAAAAAGAGTTTCTCTATAATGGGAAGGAATTTTCATTAAACCTATACACACACACAAATAGATAACACAACAAGAAGAAACCTAGATGTAAACTGCTATAGTAAAATGTGTATATAATGTCAAGTGTCCAGAATAAAAGCCCAAGTGAAACGTTCTTGTGTAACTTAAAAGTGAAAAAATTCCAATGGATCGTCAACCGATGATCCTACTGGAAGGGTAGGTTTATCTCACAGTCAGTAGTCACTGCAGAACATTTCATCAAAGATACACCTATGAGCACCATCCAGTCCTTACTCCCTTAGCCTTAATCAACGATGTTCGTCGTCTGCACAAGATAGAATAAGGTGCTGGTATAGCTCGTCCAGGGGTGAGTATAATAATACCTATCAGGGATCTTGAGACCCCCGAAAGTCTCCCAGATTTCCAAAAATGAATAACCACAAAGCAAGGCCTCAACGACAAAGCACATTGAAGTCAAAAACTCTACTTTGGTATATTCCCATACATGTACCAATGATATCAAGATATATTCATCTCATACTTGAGGGAAGAATACCACAAAGGTAACACCCCAAAGATAAAAGTATGCCATAGTTATCACCATGGAGGTAGAAAAACAAATGTAAAAGTACCACACATGTAACACCACAAAAATAAAACCATGTTGGTAAAATAAACACAAAGTTAACACCACAAAGGTAAAAGTACCATACAGGTAAAAGAATCAGCTCAAACCAAGTATATATGTAAGGCATAAAAGTACAAATTATTAGTCGAGAAGTTAGATACTCTTATTTTTTTCAGAGGCACTACTTCTAATTATACGTAGTCTAACTCATACAGGATTGAAAGGTACTAACCCCCGCAATGACCCATAGAGGATCAGACCAACCCGATGTCGATACGTACTAACCCCTGCAATGAACCACACATGATCTGACCCACACATGACCTTCATGAGCTGGCCCACATAATATCGATGAACGTTAACCCATATAGGATTGATTTGAGCTGACCCACATAGGATCACTACGTGCTGACCCAGATAGAATCAATATGTGCTGACCCACACAAGATTTCTCTATAATAACCACTGTATGATCTATCTCCATCCTCTACCTCACTGCCAGCCACTGGATTCCCGCTCGTAGCACATTTCGGAGAACCAATACTCAAGCCATCATTTGTTCCTCCAAATCCACAATGTTTGAATATGAATTATACCAAATTTCCACCATGTCCTAAGGGTTCCAACACAACATACCGTGCGTCAAATGACGGTCGACCTGTGAATTATAAGCATTTTAGTTCTGTGGTCCCGTTTGGATTCGAAATCGATCCAACCAAGACATACACCAAAATTTTCCAAATCCCATTTTATGTATACCAATTGGACCACCTTCTCCTAAGGGTTCTAGTGCCAAAAACAGTTTTTCAAATGGATGCATAGTCTGTTAGCTATAACGCTTTCCGTGAAATAGGGGTGATCGCACCTTTGTGTGACCTGGCTCCATTGGGCCCACTAAAATATTACAAAGGGAATGATTCTGAAAAGGAATTCCTAAAACACTGATGGCATGTCGAACAATCACCTGGTTCCTTAGTTATGTATATTTCAGTATTTGAGGATCGATGAGGTCTGGGCCTGGTCCGACTTAGTTAGGATATCCCAACGCAAGGGGTATTGGGGTCCACCTCACCCCACTCGAGAATAGACTGCAATGGGTCGGCCCGGTTTACTGGGTCCGGCCCTATCCACTAGAAGTTGGAACAGTCTTTCCAACCGGCCTCGTGGGTTTGGGGCCTTCTTGGCCAATGGGTGGGGCACTTCCCAACTGCGTAACGGTCGACCATTTGGATGAATGTGGTCAACTAAACTGGCATGGCACTGAGTCGCAACACTCTGCAGCTGCCAGGGCCCACTAGCCATGGATAGAGCCGCAGGTTCCACCACCCATTTTCCAATGCTACTAGAATGGACCGGTAGCCATATTCATCCATCGCGGCTTCGGTCACAACCTTCCCCACCGGTGGGGCACAATGCCGTGCTGCTCTACCTCCACGGTTGACTAGTGACGAACGCTCTGATAACCTTCACAGCATAGTGATTTGGACTCCTCCTCCTATGGTGCGCAACGACTAGCCGCCTCCATCGTGGTCAGTCTGTGCTGTCGCACCAGTGGTCTTCCATAGAGAACACAATGGTAAACCCGGTAGTAGAGGGTATATTCCATGTTCGTTTGACTCTTTCCCTTCACATTAGCTAGAGTACATGAAGGTTGAAATAGGATTCAACAATCACTAGAATTTTAGAAAACATTTAATGGATACCTCATGATCATTGAAGAGTCTCCACGCTTGAGGAAGAGTTGGTGTTCGTCATCCTTGTAACAAGCCGCCATCATTTCCGATGAAACGCCATGCTTTGATTCAGGATTCATTGTTGCTCATCACAACTCGTTGGAATGGGCTCCTTCATCCATGTGATTGGCGTCACGAAACATTATCAAATATCTGTCGCCTGGTGAATCCATCCCAATACCTCTCCCTAAGCTCTATATAAATAAGAGAGGGGGGGGGGGTGAGTAACGCTCATGGAATTAATCGGGGTTCATTTTTTATTAACCTCCCTAATTTCAACTGTTCTTTTACAAATTATTTTGGGATTTAATACATTTAATTGATTGACACATCATTTGTCCCACTACTCTCGCTTGTCCGTTAGACGAAAAGAAACAAATAAATAAAATAACAATGTTATTTTATTATTCTTTTACAAAGTCCACAGTCCAAATTTTTCTCCAGACTAACTACAGTCGAAGTGAAGCTTCACTTAAGTAAATACCGATGTTGCGGATTCAACAGTTCCCACAAATGTTTTATTAAAGAACCAGTTCAAATGATAGAAAACACTTCCCACACATTTCCTAAACGTACCTTAAAAAAATTACAGAAATTCATTCCAGGCACACTGGGCCTCATAATCATGCATCGTCAGTGCTCGCAGACTCGTAAAAATTCCATATAATTTAAAAAGAAACATTACATGTAAAATATTGCTCTTTCAATATATAAAATCATCCACTCCAAATTTAAAACATTATATCTTATCAAAAAAAATTAAGACAAAATAATATTATAAATTTATTAAAATTTCTTCGTCATTGATAACAAATCTAGAATGATTTTAATGTTTTCCATTAAAATGGTGAGAAAAAATATATAAGAAAAATGTAGATAATATAAAATATAAAAGTAAGTACAATAATTACAATCCTATCAAACAAATGTTTTTGTATTTATTTAAATTTAATTTCTTCTCATCTTGGTTCTTCCTTCATTATCATCATAGACCTAAAAATTAAGAACCTAAACTAAATTAGAAGGTAAATTATAATTAAATACCAAATAATAATTGTTATTGAATCATTATCCTAACTATATTCATAAAACTATGTTCTAAAAACTAATTCTAATGAATTTATATGAAATAAATGTGATTAATTTCATAATTGTTTTGATTATTTTGTATGACAATGTTATTCCCTTACAATGATATATTATAGAATATTTGAATGATAAAACCCGATATAGTTCAAATAATCATCATAGTCAATATTTGTCCATATATATAGGTGATCAAAATTTATTTGAAGTCAATTTCATAATTCCATCGGGTAAAACACCTCCACTTACATTGGGAAAATCAACCATTTTTTTATAAATCATATTAAACCAAATGAAAAAATCATGGTTTTAGAAAAATTATTTCCCTTTTTCGAACATATGTATTAAAAACCCTCCATCAATATTCTAAATCCTATAATGAAGACATAATTTTATACTTTATTTCGTAAATTTCAAATTTTTTCAATATTCATATGACACCAATTCATTCAACACATAAATTAAGACAATATTTTATTATTTTACATTACTTTTCACACCTAAAATAACATTTTTTATAAAGATTCATAATATAATGTATATTAAAAACATGCCAACTAAAAATCCTAAAACTTATATCCCCATTATACATCCTGTAAGGACCTTCTATAACTACAAAATCATCGATGAAGATGGAGTGTTTTCTATTTTATATGTAATGTAAATAGATATACACAATAAAGAATTAATACATCAAATATATATATATATATATTTCAGCAACAATTATAGATATTTGTCCTTTATGCGTGCTCATATGGTCATAATATAATGGAATTTTTCAGGAAAATTTTCATACCATGGAATGATTTTTTTGATAAGATTTCTTACCTACATCAATTCAATCCAATGTTTTTTCCAACCCAAAATATATAATATTAATTAAAATTAAAAAACTAGTTAAATATTATATCATCCTTTATAGTTTCATTAAATCACAAACAAAGAATTCTTCAATTAGTGATATTGTTCCAATCCCATAGTTGTTGATATATTTTTAGAAATAAACATTCAATAAATTCAAATATAATTGAATATTCACTGTATTATTTGTAAAAGGAATATTGAAGTGGATTATCTATAAAAATTTATACAAGCATGATAATATGTCCATTAATTATCCGATTTTGTTTATTGTGAATTTTACTTTTTATTCATATATTGATTAGGTTTACGCTTTATAAACTTCTTTCCATCATTTTTTTCTATTTAATCCATTCATTAATTTCATTTCATTTATATTCTTTTGTTAATTAAAATTTTTTCATTTATTTAACACTTTTATCCATGGGAATCCCACTCATCATGAAGTAATCATTCTATTCTTCATAGAGGATACCTATGTGTCCCCTAATTTCATAACTCATAAATACTATATATGTTGGTTTTCAAATTTCCCAACATGTCTCTTGGGATCTCTCATTGTACCATATTTATATTTTAAATAAATTTTCATATGATTTATTATAGGACCAATGGTTAAGAATTATATTTTATAATTAATCTTATATGTAATTGAATTGAAATTTAATGGCTCGTTATTTTTAGTATTATAACCTCAATGATTTTTATTATAGTCACTAATTTTTTTTCATATGGCACCCAAATGTGAAATATAATTTTACGATCATAGTTAATAAATTATCATCCATAATCTAAAAACATTGGTGTTTGTTAAAAAATATCATGGTTTACATCTTCATTATGATTTATTCTATTTTCTTATACAAATATAAATTCATATTAACATTTTATACTATTCTCCTTGCAAATAATTCAATTTTATATTTTAAACTATTTATATAAATATCATCAAAAAATTGTATTTATATATGAGTAGACTCATCATTACATTAGTAATTATTTTTACTAACAGTGTTTTTTACAAATACCATTATAAAAAAGATGATATAAAAAATATAAATATAAATAATAATGACAGAACTTATTTTTGATGTTTCTAAACCACTCCAATGTAGTATAATTAGAATCTTCATCAAATAGAATGAAATGTTAAATATCGAAATGAATATTCCTTGATTTTAATGTAGGATATAATGTTGTTAATAATTATCATGAAATCTAATCCTAATTTAAGATGATATTTCATTCAAATATATGAACAAATTCTTAGTATTTATTTTTTATAATATATATTCTTATAATTTTCACATTATTTTATGAAATATAGAAATGAAAATTATCATAAGGATTAAGAATACATCCCATTTGTGTTTTTAGATCTCTATATGTCTTCTTAAGGAATCATTCTGATTCTGATATCATTTATTTTATCTAAAAAAGTATGTTGTTTGATGTACTATAAATCTCCATTATTGAAGGATATAACATAAAATTTTAATGATATTTGATAAAACATGAGCTTCCATTACCTCATCTCTCTTTCTTGACTATATTATTATAACCAACGTCACTTTCATACTACCATATATTACTAATTCATTAGCATCACATAAGGTTTTCCAAACTAAAAATCATAATTCTAAATATATTTTCATTTTAACTATAATGGGAAATTAAACAAAAATTATATTACTTAAAAAACCCTAAATAAGAAAACAAATAATATTTAAAATTTTATGAAATAAAAAAAGTATATGAAAAAACTACTGATTCTACGATACCAAAATTGATGTTCACACCAATAGATACAAAAAAATTGAGATGACAACATGAAATCCCAAGTTCAAATTAAACATATTTATAAAATTAATAAATTTCATTTCCTTATTAAAATCAATATGAGTATATCATATTGATTATTTTAATTTAATCTCAAAAAAGATATTTATAAGAAACCACATAAAAGAATTAGAATAAAATAAAAATTATTATTATCCAATTTATCAATCAATAAAAATAATAATAAATATTTTATCACATATTAATGAATTGGAAAATATATTTTGTTACCAATGAAATTGGACAAATTCTTTCTGAGTAATTAATTAGTCTTTGAAATTACTCCCTAACACAAATATTATCCATTTTATATCATTATATATTTTTTATATTTATGAAATTATGGATTAAAAAGATATATAAATATAATAATTTAAAATAATATTATTTCCATGAACATTTCAATGTATTTTTTATGTGAATTACAATGAAAATAATTATTAACCACTCAAAAATCATTCAAAAACACTAATACAATTTTTAGAATAATAAAGTTAATAAAGAAAAACAAGGAAATATAAAATAATAACATCACTCAAAAAATCCACCTTCATTCATATCTTGATATTAAATTAATTAAGACCTTATAATAGTCATAAATGAGTTAATAAAAACAAATCATTAAAAATAAGAAAACTACTACAAATGATGATGATCAAAGTTAATATAACTATATTATTTAGGATCCTCTATTTAAAGAAAAATAAATCACTTAAATCAACATATCTCTAATTATTATATAATTAGTTTACCTTTGGTATATTATTTTTAAAGATCACTGCTCTTGTATATAAAATAAAAATATAGTGGAATAAACCATTTTTCATCCAAAAATTTATTTTTTATAATATTTAATGATAAAAAATCCCATAATGTGTTCCCTATATTATATATATATATATAATATGTTTATGGGTGTATTTATGATGTGAATGGAATAAATTCCACAAATTAAATTTCCATTCAAATGTGATCATGGGGAAATCCATTCGTCCAAATATTCAGTTATATTAATTGAAAATCCAAAATACCAAATCCTCTAATGTTTGAAATTTTATTCAAAAAATATTTATGATATATTTTAAAAATATACCAACCATGTAGATTGTCAGACAAAAACATGACACATGTATGTTATTCTTGTAAAAATAATATGAATCCTAACAAAACCTTTATCCACATCTCTTTCTCATATATCAATATTTATTTTCTATTTAAATCATTGTCTAACCATATTTCAATGTAACACAAAACCCAACCTTGAAACAATATTAACCTATGAATATTTTGTTCTTCTTTTTTTAAATGTATTTCATTTAAATTATAGAAGGATGTTTATTTTAAATTTTTAAACATGCTTCATGAGTTTTAGGACCTTCTAATCAATATAGAAACTTCTGGAGTATAGAAATATTATCAATGAAATAGGTTATATTCAACTATCATATATTTAATAAATAGTACATTTTCGTATATTAATCAGACATTCAACTAGTATGAACCCTTAAATTTGGATTTTATCGTATATAGGTTATGTTATGTAAATAAATGAGTTAAAATACTCATTACATAACACCTAATGTAGATCAACCCTATCCCATGTTCTAACTAATAGATATATATTTATTCATATATTAATTAATTTTAATTGTTCCAGTAATTTCTTATTCACAATTGATATTTGAATTCCCTAATTATACTTAAATATCTCTAAAATGATACCTCATTCATTTTGTGTAACCCATGTTCCACTTGTTTTATACATGATTTATCATCTAGTGGAGTTTAGAAAAATTATTTATAATATATTTCAAATAATTAATACATGGTAAAAATGTTTCATGATATTTTACAAGAAAATTCACTAAATTTAATGTAAAACCACTTACTAATAATATAACATTAATGGAAACAATTATTTATATAATAACATAAATTAATGAAATTATAATGAAAATGCATTAATTTGAATATATCATGGAAATTATTGTTGATGTTGATAATATGTTGAGGTACACCAACCATAAATATAAATATTATATCATCAATGTTAACTAAATATTATATATTTTAGATAATTATGGTGAAATATGTAAGATCCATGGTGATTTCACTTTTTTATAAAGAATTGATAGTTTTGATATGTAAGCTTATAATTTAAATTGTGTAATTTTTAAAAAATATATGAAGATTTTGATAATATCTACTGTGATGTATAATGAATCCATTTTCATTCGATGTTCAAATAATAGATTATTTAAGTGTAATGAGGTATAAAATATGGAGAATTTTTCGGTTAATATCAAGGGGAAGTCAATGGTAAAGGAACATCATTCTTAACATGATTTTTTTGGAGGATGTATCAAATCTGGAATAAAAAATATACACAATTAGTAGATTATGAAGAATGTATTTTTCCAATTATGTATATTTTTCTCTATAAGATTATTTTTGTTCTATGGAGTGTACAAGAAGAAAAAATATATGATGTAGTAGGATTTACACATAACTAATGTAAAAGGTTCTAGGAATCAATAGGGTATGAACCTAACATAATTTGAGGAATGAAGATAAAACATCCAAAAATTATGTAATTTATAAATTCAATTCTAAATATATTGATGATACATGTTAATGATTTAAAAAACCAAAACACATAACCTATAAGTGTGAAGAAATTCCATTACTGTCATTAAATAAAATGGATAATTATAAACACATCAATCCTAGTAATAATTATTAAAAAACTATTATTTGATATACCATATAACGTTTTAAAATATGAAAATACATATGTAATTTATGTATGATTTTAGAACCACATCCTAGGTATAATGGATAAAATGAAAAATAAATAATGGATTAATAACGTTACTATTACTTCAATTAATTTTAGATAAATTAATTTTAATAAAATTCGATTTATAATAATTATTAACATGAATCATGAATCCAATTATTTTATCTTTGTCATTGTTTAAAAGGAAAATCGTTTTTTCCTAACCTTGTTATTGCATTGGTGAGGTTATTTTTCATTAAAATATATATTTCATAAAGTATTAATTTTTTAAAAGAATAATAAAGTCATTTTAAAAAGGAATCAATCTATTTTATATTTAAAATTAACAATGTATATGTTAAATGAATATAAAATATGAACCTTTATCTTGTAATAGATAAATTTGTTATTTTGGAAAACCCACTAAGACAACCAGAGTTGAAATTTATTTATATAAAAATATTTCAAAAATATTACACCATGTATAAAAAATTATTTCAAAATAAAAGTTATTAACTGAATAGTGTATTTTAGGTAAGCATATATGAAAAACTATATTACAAAACATGTGAACATTTCTCCATCACTAAGCCATAATTGGATTCCTTTACAATTCCCATAAGTTACACACGTCATCATAACAATGGAACTGTAATTATAAGAATGGGAACAATAAAATTCATAGAAATAATATATTTATATTAGAGGATAATGGAGAGATAATATATATTAGTTAGTAGGGACTCTATGATACCAACAAGTAAATTATTATAAACATGGAATCATTTCATTTGTAAATTATATCATAAAATCATGAAATCATTCATATATAGAAGAGGCATAAAACACCACACCATAATGATAATTCATAGAATATATAGAATATTATAATTGTGAATAGAGGTATATATTATATTGGTTTTACTCAAAATTTCTATAAACATTGATTTCACTATCCCATTATGCATTGAGATAACCCCCAATTCCATAAAACATTTTTGTAAAAATCAAATAGTGGTTTGGGTTCACTCAATATTCTATTTAACATTATTTTATATGAAAAAAATATTTAACTATTGTATTTTATATATATAAAATTTCATTCCCCTTGATCACATATTGATTATAATAATACGTATATTCATACACATTATATAAGATGAAACAAAACCATAAATAAATATATGATATATAAAAGGTATTATTTTATAGTGGGATTAAATATATAATAGAAAATAATAACTGAAGGATATATCATATTAATTCGAAATATAACAAAAATTAAATTATTCTTGAATTAAATATTTTAAAATACAAGAACAGTACAAGAACATTGACTTCACATTTATAAAATTATAATAGAATGATTGGAGAAGTCACAATAAAAATTATTCATATATGTGATCCTTTTAGAAATGAGTAATATATATTTAAAGATGGAATATGTTTAATATTTCTCATTAGAAAATAGTTTAACAACACAATTATTCAATAAATAATGTTGGTTTTTAAAATATATTAATAGTTAAAAACACATCATATTTGTGGAACATTTTGTTGAATAAAAAATTGGAGAGTTCAATAAAATATTTTTAAAATCAGAGAGAGAATCGTGGAAGGAACATAAATATTTTTTTGATCCCAAATAATTAATTTCAAGGGAAAAAATGATAATATAAAATAAATAGATATAAAAACTATTTACCAAATTCATGATAATGTGATTAATGAAATTAATGAAAACATAATATAATGTTTAATCACAATTAATGGGTGTTCTAAGAAATATCCAATTATCTATTTCAGTATAACTTTAATCATATCCTAAATTATTTATAGCGCTAATAAAACAAGATTATGATTATATGACATGGGAATTGTAATGGTTAAATGAGCTATAAAATAATTTTTTTTTCCAAAAATAGATGAGAACATAGTTAGGAATATAAAATATTGATAGCGATAGGAAAGCCTCATTACATAGGATGATAAATATTCTCAATAATGATATAATTTTTAGGATAAAATTTAAAAGGGTATGATAAATGAAATTTTAATATAATTTTTCAAATATAGTAATATAATTCATCCTGAAATAAAATGTTATGGTAGAAGGAACCAATTATAGAATTATAAATCTAATAAAAGGGTGTTTGAATCAAATTATCCTCATACAATTTCATGACCATAAGTAGTTAAAATTCAAGGACGTTAGGACATGAGATATATATTTTAATAAATATTATTTCAATAAATTTTTGATAAATATTATATCATTTCTAATAAATAATTCATAAAACCAATCATCTGATTTAAACAGATTATTTCTCAATGAAACAAAAATGAGACACAATGGTCATTAGCTTTGGTATTGGATTATTATGTCCATGTTCTTAATGTAATGAGAAATTAAAATATGATCTTTTGTAAAATAATATATTATTTTAATCATATTTATTCAAATTCTTTTGACTATTCTTCACACGTTATATTGATTAATTTAATATTTTTAAACTATGTCCATTACATGAGCTGGTAATGTCCACTTCCCGTACACTATTTTAATATAGTAATCATGGTATGATATTCCTAAAAATTTATACATAGTCCTTATAACTATATATATGATTTATTAATCGACTATGAAAAAATTTATACATGCCCATTTATTCAATAATGGTTTCAAATTGATTATGTTTTACTGATATGTTCAATTTCATGGCGGTTTAATGTAATATGACCACTAATTATTAATATTACTTACTGATTATTCAAAAATATTTTTTAACAAATAATAATATTGACATGAATATCATTCCTAATCATCATACATATTTTCAATGTCATCCATGATAAGCTAAAATGAAGAACGAAATACATCATTTTGTGGGGGAGGTAATCAATAAGAACATGAAATAAGATCTAATTTATAATAGAAAATGTGGATGGTATAAAATTTAAATAATTATCAATTAACCACAATAAAATTTTCAAATTATTATATTTATAAATTTAATAAATCTTTTGGACCATCCTTGTTAGGGATTGTTTAAAAAAGTAAACCAAAACATTCATGGAAACTATAGACTATATAAAAAACTAATGTAGACTTCATTTTTGATCTTTTTTTGTTGAATTTTAACAAATGATATTACATATGTATAAAAAATTTGAAAAAATTATAAATACATATTTTATCAATATTTTATCAATATATTGGATTATGAATATGGTTTTTAAGAAGAAACGTTTAAGTAGTAAGTATTATAATTTTTGGAGATATTGAACATTATCTTAAAAGAATACCCTAGTGACCAGAAATATATCATTGGGCATTTTTATAATTTAATGTGTGAAAGTAATTTATATTTCTATGTGGAGGAAAATAATTTTTTATACACCTCATTACATTTCAATGATGACATGACAAAATTTAGGGTTAAATGTCTATAAATTTTTTCAATAATTGAGTAGATTAATGTTAGGGTTTATAAATAACAATACATGAATTTTAAAGCAAGTTTTTAATATGATTTAATTCTTTTAAGATTTTTTCATTATTTACAAATTTTCATTTTTTCTTTGTAAACATTATTTGTGTAGTAATATATATTTTTCTAATAATTTAAGATAGTTATTTTTAATAAATTTTTGATCTCTAAACCTAAATATAACCTATTATTAATAAAAATAAATTTAAAAAATTTAAATAATTAAATATTAAATTATAACCTGAAATATACAGAGAAACTGTTTTGTAGAAAAATTATTTTTTAAACAATTATGTTTTTTTACTATTGTTTAGTACTGATTTAGAATATAATGAGTACTGATATTTGTATGTTTAAAGATTATATTAAATTAATTTTTTAGAATATAATAATTTATTTTCATATATATGACATGCACTGTTTCAATAAAAAACTATTTTAAAATAGTAGTTTCAATTTTATAATAAAAATTAACTTTATTCAGAGTTATCTTAATTTTAATGATAAAAATGAAATTTACCATACTAAAAAATATGAATATATTTATATAATATATGTAATTTATTTTCACAGTTATAAAATAAATAAGTTATTATATATAAATTTTAATAAAATTTAATAAAAATAGTTTTTAGTATAATGTATTACTTATCATTCTATAATGAACACATTGGTTTTATAAATACTAAATATTTTTATATGATTTATTTTAAAATTTAAACACATATTTTTTTGTAATAATGCTCTCAAAAAATAATAATATATTCTTTTATTATGGAAATTTAATAAAATTGATCGTATTATCATAATATATATTTTCTATTTTTAAATTAAATTTTATTATTCAAAAAAAAATTATAGAATTCATCCCAAATAATATTAAAATTTTTCATTTAAAGATGATGGAAATTTAAATATATTATATTGAATTTTTTTTGACTTTATCATCTATATATGAAGAAAAATATATTTAAAAACGCATTCCTTTAGAAATGAAATTTTAATATATACATTTTTTCCTCTCTTATTTTTTATTAATTTCTATTTATATTATTGTTTTGTTTTCCATTTCCATGAATACATAATATAAATTTTTACACTATATAAATTTCTAAAATAATTTTTTAAATATTTTCATGAATTCAATCATCTCATTAATATTTTCAATGTTGAGGTAAATAGTCATTATTAATCTATAAAATTTAATATCAAAAATATTTAAAATAAAAGTTGAAAATTACACAATTAATTAAAAAATATAAGTTCATGTAATAAATATTATATCATATATATCCCTTCATGACATCCATATATGATCTACGCATAAGGAAATCTCTAGTATTAGTCTCATGAGGATATTATTCTTGAATAGATCTCGTGGATGCTTCGAAAATAGAGGAATTATATCGCATATGAAATGACTCATACTATAATAATTGGAGTTCAACCTGAGATTCATCTAGGGATATCTCTAAAATTCATAAATTACTTTGAAGAATATAAAAATGTCTTTTATAAGAGATATATCCTCTAAAAATGACATTTTTTATTTTTGATTATATAATACATAAAATGGACACTTTATTTTGGACTGTATATTTCATAAAATGTTTTTATTGGGTCGTTACATTCTAATCCAATAAAAAATATCATTCTCAATATATTAGATAATAAAAAGTAATGAAATAGGTAAGGATTTAATTAAGATTATTGTGACGAAGGATTTGATTTTTGAATATGTTTCAAAATTATTAACCTCATCTAGTCTATTAAACACATCTATTATTTCACAAGATACATATTATAATATAGTATTTATTCCAAACTATTTATGATAAATACTCGTTTTGATTTTGGTTACTTATTTTTTAGTTGAATAAAACATCCAAGTGATTTAATTATCATCCATGTGGTATTAAGTTGTAATATAATTCAATGAAATTTAGAATATGATTAATTAATTTCATTATAATAATGTCTATGTGGATATTTGTAATCTATTACAAAAAAGAAATAAAATTAATCTCAATGGTGGAAAATAAGAGTTTCATTAGGTATTTTACCATTAATATATATGTGGTACATAATAAATGAAATGGAACAAAGACTATAATTTTAATTACATTTTATTATATACAAGTATACTGCATCCCAAAATCCCAAAAATTGATTATGATAAAAATAATTTATTTTATGAAATTAATATAATAAAATTTAAAAAATAAAAAAAATTAAAAAATTTAAAATTTTAGAATGGAAAAATATATTCAATAATACTGTAAACAGAATAGGAAACATGTTCTCCTCTTATCCCTTATAATGATCACATTGATGAAGAAAACTCTGAAAATAAAAAAAATTACAGAGTCTAATAAATATTTTTTTAAATGTAGAATAATGATGGGAATTGAGGTTAATGATGAATAAAGAAATTATTAGGTAGTTATTTGATGTAATATTACAACTGGAATAGTGTAATGACCATTTGAATAATAACCTGAATTTTAGGAAATGTCACATTGGTTTTAAGAAATGTAACTTGGACATTGGTCAATATAACCATCGTTTAATTTATCCATTGATCAATGTGAATGATTGTAATTATGAACATTAATAATAATGAAACAATTAGAATTATAGCATATGTACGACTTTAAAAAATGATAATTGATTAAAATGGGGGAAATGATGGCCTCATCCATTGGGTTCATTTCAATTGAAGTCCAATATTCCTAATAATGGATAAAAGAATCATCAATGGGGTTATAACTGGACCAACAAAAAGCTGATCATTAATAACGAAGGCTTACGTGGGATTAACTGTATATGTATTTCATGTATGTAGATAATACCACTTGGTCAATGTTACCTAAGTAACCTATTAAATGATCCACCATTAAACACCTCACACTTATGGAATATTCCTGTGTAATAAAGGGTTGTGTATCAGAATTTTAAATTTATTTGGTTTTTTCTATCTCATTGGAATTTCAATATGGGTCTATTGAATAATTTTAATTTTGATAATTATTTTAAATAAATATATATGAATGTAATATGAAAATGATAAATTTATTTTTAGAAGTAAATAATAAATATTTTTCTTTTAAATAAATATATAAACATTTATAATAAAATTAATGTAAGCTACAAACATTATTTACATAAAAATTAAAATAAAAAATTACTTATTTTAATGTTATTTATTATATAGTTTTTCAAGGTCCAAAGTTATTTTTATGAGTTTCAATATGTTTACTATGTCATTATTTGTTTAAATTTTTAGGAAATATTGTTATGTATTAAATAGTAAAAAAGTATCTTACATATAGAATTATTTTGATAAACCAATTATTTTTGACATCATCCAGTTGAAATTATTAAGGTTAAAATATTTTTTATTTTATAAATTAGTTTGTTTTTTATTGAATAGTAAAAAATAACATTTTATATTTTTTTTAATTTTTATGGAATCCTAAACATGTTAAAATTTTGTTATAATTAACAAATATAATACAAAACCAATAATAAATTATATTACAAGTATATTGTATTTTATATATTAAATATAAATTTCATAACCTAAAAATGATGTACTAATGTCTAAAATGTATTTTATAATTTTAAAAATATTAATTTTTTAAAAAATATTTTTCTTCTGGAAAAAAGTAATAAAAAAATATTGATTCATATTTCATAATATTTATTAAACCACCTTCATTGTTTTATTAATAATTAATACAATCCATGGTTAAGACAATGGTTTTCTATTTTCCACAGCCTATATTAAAAATGCCTATATATAATAATAAGATAATAATTTGCACAAATTTTCAATAAATACTCTCTTCACCACATATTTTCATTCACTCCCAATTAATGAAGCACTATTTTTTCCTAAATTTCTATCCTTATAGATTTTCCATGGTGTTTTTTATGTTTCAATAAACTCTCTACATGTATTATAAATCTATCTTAAGATTTATGGGATTTTATTACTCTCTATTTATATAAGTAATTCCTTGGATTCTATCCATATAATATAAATGATATTAATTTAGCAAATAGTTTTGATCATTAATTTATTATTATAATATTTTTATATCTGGGAGATACTTCTATTTTTTCCCATTAATCTCGTTATATATATTTTTTAACTTTTATCATGATAAAATAATCCTCTAATTTTTCATGCCCCTCTTATTTTCTATTTTGGAAAACAAATAACGACTTCATATAATGGTATTCATATATATATATTTATATATGTGTGTGTGTCTGTGTCTGTGTCTGTGTCTTTGTGTAATTATACCTATTTTATTTGGGACTTCCTTGTACGAAACCCACATCCCGTCCACATGACATAAAAATAAAGATAATTTTTATTCTTTAAACACATTTGTACTCAATGTTTTTTTATGAAACCCATTTTTATTATTTATGGTTTACTAATGAAATCCATTATGATCTATTTTGAACAATTAATTAATTCACAAAAATCATGAAATTTAATATTTATCGAGCACCTGGGTAAGAATTAATATATAGTTATTACATGTTTTATGAAAACATTGTGAATAACCTTTGTAAAATGTTTTATAAAACCATAGTAATTTCACATAGTGATTTTATTATATGTCTTTATTTTATGTTGTACACAAATGTTCATGTTCTTTTCCTGTAAATCTGATTATTATATCATTATATGCTTCTTGTTTTATCCAGGATGATCAGTCATGTTCCATTTTATTTTCAGAAACATAGTTGGGAATTATTCTCACACATTATTATTGATGTATGTCCCCATGAAATCACTTGATGTGTGGTGAAAAAGGATGAAACAATATGGTTATTTTTTTAAATGTTAATGTTTATTTATATTTTCCTATGGTACTTATATTATGTACATAGTTTCTTGGAAAGTAAATAATAATGGGTTATAAGATTATGTATATACAATATCTTGTTAAAGAATAATGTTAGAAGTCATGAATTAAAAATGTGTGTTATCATTATTGTTATCAATGGAATGATTTAATTTTTTCAAAATTAAAATAAGTAAACAATAGTGAAAACACAAGGGATGAGTATAAATATTAAAAAACCTCCTAATGTATTTATGAAGTATAAAGATATTGGTTTCTAGGAAATGAAATCCCTTTCTAGAAAATTTAAGTTTACGGTGATCTCCATAACTTTATCCTAGGAATAGTAACTCGAAAATGGATTATGGGTATTAACACAATCATTAATGGGTGTGTGAAAAATAATATTTTCATTACACATTCTGAAATGTAACGAACCAAACTATTGTAAATAAAAAACCTTTAGTGAATGAATAAATTTTATATCAAGTAATGAAGTTATAGAATACATATGATCTACTTTGGTTATTTTTGATACATGTAGTGAGTTAGATATTAAAAACCATTTATCATCATAATCATCGATTAAATATAAATTGTATTATGATAATTATGTTTTAAAAATTATTTTTTATGATATAGTCTATTTGACATTGAAAAAGAATGTGATGGCCTCGAAAAATAAAATCATATCCCTTGAATTCCACTTATTATATCTTATTATGGAGATACCAGCCTAGAATCATACCGTTGACCAATACCAATTCAATATTCAAAAACTGAAGAAAAAATATTGAAACCATTTATGGAATAAGTTCATTATCATAGAGTCACTTATATGTCTATTATTCTTGATCCACCCCATAAAAATATCCACATCCCATAATTTTTTTAGGTAATTCAATATCATAATAAAGGAAAATATATCTAGACCATAACAATATAAATTATTACATTTTCAATTTTAAAAATAATTATTATACTAAACCAATTTTAATATAACCATTTAAAGTAGTAAATAATGAGAATAATAATGATTGGATTTAAATATGATGAAACCCAAATCATATTTTTGGGGTATGCATAGTTTCAAGAAATAAACTATTCTAGATTAATGGAAAAAGTATATAAATAATGATTGTTTAAAAAGTACATTTTGCTAAATTTTAATTATTTAATATAAATTATAATATATATTAATGATGTCAAATTTATTATAAATAGTTGTTATAACACTATTAATTGAAAAAAAAATGTATTCTTTAATAAATGATTATTTTTTCTAAAAATGTAAATAATCATAATCATATAATTATTGTTATAAATAAAAAATTATAAGTTAAATTATCAGGTTTAAATTTTTCAATGTTTATATTTTCATAATTATCATAGATTGTGGAATTTTTTGGTCAAAATTAACAATGGTATATTTATATTCTTTGAATTATGAAATCATAATGAAAAAAGTTTATCTAATATATTCCATAAAATCTATCCATGGGAAAATACGTTTTCCACTTTAAAATAATTTATTTTTGAGAAATTTTTTTAATTATATAGACAATGAATAAATCCATGGATCCCTATATTATATTAGTAGGTTTTAAATTAATTAATTTCCAACATGACTCTATTCAACATCATGAATGAAATTATTTAAATGTGTTTGGGTATTATGCGTGTATAACAGTGAAAACTAATATTTTTTCAAGATCATATGAAAAAAATATATGATTTATAGTTTTTATTACCTTATTATATTGACTAAAAAACCTATGTTTGGAAATTAGTAATTAATTATCCACTTATTTTCTATAAAAACGTTCCAACCCACCATTATTCATAACTAAATACAATAATATCATGAATTAAGTCTTTTATTCCCTTTCTATTTCCATCCCATGGTGCCCTTATGTTCATATGAATCCCATCATTGGCTTTTTGAATAATCCTAAGAAGGAATGGGATAAAATACTTTACCTCACTATTCAAGAATCTATTTTCTATATTGCCATTTAATTTAAAAAATTTCAAGATTAAATATATTTTTCTTTATAACACTTACTAAAAATAGTATTCTTTGTAATTATTGAACATTTTATCTCTCATTCACCCCTTCTATTATGTTTTATTTACTCATGTCAAGCTACTGAAATGATCCTTTGGTTTTCCATGAAAATCATATGTGTAATTAATCAATATATCTATTTAAACTAAATAATATTCAACTAGTTGTAAATAGAAATCATGGATTAAGAAGTAACATGTATGTGACACTAAATACGTAATCATGTTATAAAAATTAATTACATGAATCCATATGTTTTTTCGTATATGTGTCACACATATTCATGTAAATAATATGAATGTGGATTTTGAATTTCAAATATATATCCTCAGTTGTTACTGCATATCTCATGGATTCAACTCTAATGTTATATGAATTTTTAATTTCAGCTCAATTTTGAATTTAACATTATTAATATGTGATTATTTTTTGTTTTTTATTTTATTTTTATTCTCTTAATGGATTTTACTGTCCAATATGTGGATGGTATAATGATATGAAATTGATGGTTGGCCTATAATTCTATTCCCTTACAAATTATTGGTTAACGGTTTTTCTATCGAGAGTCCATATTATAGTTCACCAGAGGGTATGCAATGAACACTCTGAAATGATTTTTAGGTGTTTAGACATTAATTATGTATTTGAGGTCATATTTTATCTTATTTTTACATTTCTATATTTCCATTATGTTATGATTACATGTCCTAATTAACTTATCATTTTTATTATTCTCATATATCTTATTATACATTAATATTCATCTTGTATCACATCAGCTAATTAAAATCAATATATTATTATGTTAATTACTTTGTTTTATTCCTCAACCCATTCCTAGGAGAATCAATAGATTATCCCAAATAGTTGTAGAATAACGATGAAGTTATTTTTAATAATGTAATTGTATTTTTTTCATGTTGTTATGAAATAGATATAATTAATAAAAAATAGGATTCATAATATTTTGGGAATTTATAATGTAATTTTTTTGTAATGAAACCTAAAAAAATATGTTTTAAACATAAGGTTTATCATTTCTGCTATCATATGGATGTATATTTATTTTCCGGTTTAGTATTTGAAGACTCAAGTGACATCCTTAGGCATAATACAGAAAATAATAAAACATTCCAAATTTGTTGTAAACTGTTGAGTAAATGGTTCCAAGAAAAATAGATCCATTTTTAATACGAAAAGTGATTATGGCTCTAGCTCAGTGGTACTTAAGGGAAATAAAAATAAAAAATAAGCATTGATCTAGAATTTATCATATCTTGGTTAATTAAAATGGGCTTACATCACAAATGGTTTGATATTGACGAGGATAATTATTTGTAAAATAAAAATATCATTATGAACCATTATACTGTGAAAAAAAAATTCCCAGAATATTTTATCAACTAAAATATATAATTTATAACTTAATTTGAGATCTAGAGACCTGTAGATTGAGAAATATATGTCATCTATGATTTATCAATCAATGTTCATAGTTTCTATTTTATATTTTTTATAATTCATGCATTCTCATCTATAAGATCGTTTTAAAGGATACAAATGGTTAGAACCAGAACAAAATTCTAAAATATAATCATTCCATATATTATTGAACATAAATAATAATATAAGAAAATGGTATTAGGTATTCTTTCATATGAAAAAATATTTCAAAAACAAGTAAAAACAACCAGAAAATGTAGAAGATGAATTGTCATGAATGATGGAAAATTGTTCAATTATTCTATCCCATGTTTATATCTCATTATATATCAAAATAGGGTGTATAAATTTATAAATAAAATTTTTATAATCCTATTAGGTGATTTATATGATCATTTATCACTGTTTGTGTCCCCATTTACAGAGCCAATATATGTTTTTGAGTGAAAAAATTCACGATTCAGATCAGAAATCATCCTCTAATTCTATACAATTTCATCGAAGAGGATGAATATTAATTGGTATAAAATTATAAAGAATATATATTTTTTCGTTCTTAAAAATAGTATCTTGTCGAAATTATAGAGATAGAATAATAGATGATCCTTGATGATGTTCCCATTTTATGAAAATTCACCACTCTATTTCATGAAGAATCTCCTAGTCTTCTTCCTAGTTGTGAGGTTTAGTTCTCAATTTTGATCGTACAAGAAGATTTTTAATTATAAAAGACTCTATATAGAATGTAATTTATGGAAATTAATATATGACATTACAATTATAGAAGAATTTGGGTAAATGGATTATTTTCTAATGTGACACACACTAGGGTGAAAATGTCATCTTCTTCAAGAATATGGATGTGTCAATGGGACTATTCATTGATGTTCATGAAATAAAAAAGATTAGTATAAAGAAAAATAATCCTAATCTATAGATTGATTACTTATTATATTATCTATTTGTGTCATATTTATTCTATAATATATATATTTGTGGCAGATATTGCTAACCGAACAGTGTTGGAAAGATGGTGCATACCCCCAACCATATACCAAATCTTTTAAAAAAAATTGATGGTATAGATTGTGCAATAACAATGGTTAAAAATAGGCATTAGGATAAGATATTTTTATTAAGCCTATCCTATTTATATAATGAATAAAATCGGATAGATATATTTATATGAATGTTTTTGAATTTCATTTTTATAGATATTCATATACCAACAATACAAAAAAAATCATTGTTTTTGGATTCCCCCAAGTACACATCCCATGAGGGCTGTACTCCTCCAACTTTATTCACATGAAGATAGATAATAACATATCACCTTCTAGATTCATTACCATCAAAAATAATTTATCATATATTCATAACTTAATTCCAATATTATTCAACATTAATGTGATGGATTCTAAATAATCCATGTATTCTATCAACCATAAATTTCATTATAACTATAGGTATAAAACAATATAGTAGATTCTATTTTCTTCTATAAGTAATTTCTTTTTATATGTCTAAATATTATTTTTGATGTTGAAATAGTGGGATTAAATTATTATATTGATAAATAATATGTTAATATTAATTTTTTTTTGATTTTCTTCAACATAGACTACTGTAATATATATAATATTAGTTTCTATTTGGATTGTTTTCCTAGCTCATTCTCTCTAGGGAACTAATTTAGTAATGGTTTTGTGACTATAAATATATTCTATGGGTTTTGAAATATAGAAATTGGTTTGACTGTATTGGGATATTTTTCCACTTATCATTTGTTATTTTCAGTTTTCAAAGAAATATACAAAAGGAATCCCTTTAATAACCATAAACATGATATTGGATTTTCACTATAATTTTCTCCCATGACTGTAGTTTTTTTCGTATCTATATTATGTCACAATTCCATTTTAAAGGGGAGTGTGACTAAGGCACATAATTTCCTGTTAATTATGAATCATTAATTTATTCACTCAAATTAACCTTACATAATGAACATGACTAGGTCATTATATTTCTTATAAATCGTTTTTATATTTTCATCTTTAAACATTACTGGATGATGATTCAAGCTAGTTTTCATATTCTGTCATTGATTTGGAACAATATTCAATTTGACTCCAAATATATCCTCAAATAATATATAATTAATTTATTTTTAATATGATCAATTTGAAAATGTCGAATTACCACACATATCACAATCTATATAAAATTTTTATAATATTAATGGGGAAGTTATACTAGAAAAAATATCTTAGTAGAGAATTATTTACCTCTTTATTCACATAATGGTCATTACTTTATAGTATTTTGAAAGTTTCCGAGTTATTTTACTAACATTTGAGGGCCTTTCTCATTCCAATAACTACTAAAAAGTATTTACAACATTTTTAATAACAAATTGAATGAATTTTAATTTCCATGATTATTGATTATGTAAAAGAGTTACTATAGTATATATAAATGATGAAAAACCAATAAAAAATGGCCCATAACATATCCACTAATATATCCCAGAAAAAAACATATAACTAAAAAACAAAACCATAACAAGTTTAATTAAATTTAGTTGAAGATCAAAAGGCATGACTAACATGCAACATAACTTCAATAAATCATCTTCTGATGACATGATAATATCCTCAAATGACATCATCGTCCCATTGAACATGAAATCACTATATAAATTGGATAAATCCCCAATACACTAGGGTCATTAAGAGTTCATCTATTTCCATTTCTCATTGAACTATCTATAATGTACCTCTAAACTCATGGGACAATTCAAATCCCTAACACTCATTTCTATTTTAATTTACTTTAGAAACACATATATTTTTTCCAGATAATATAATTAGTAATGTTCCTATATCACTAAAAACAAATCAATAAAATAAAAAATTTAAAAAGACAGTATATTAACTAATTTCAATTTATAATCTATTTTTAAAAGATATTGTTTCCCAAAAACTGTACACACACATTCCATTTATTCATCAAATATTATTTTTACACTATTAAAAAAACTATAACAATCAATACCATGTTAGAATAGTATATTAAAATATGAACACATTCTATTATATGTAAAATCATTTGTTATTCCTTATCCTTAATACCATCATCAAAACATTCAGTTTCTTCCACTGATGCCTTATAAAAAAACTCAATGATTATTCCAGAATTATTGAAGTAATCAAGAAATTTTTCCATAGACAAATTTATATATGAAGCCTACATTTAATATAATATTCATGATAGGATCCGTTCTAATCATAAACCCTCTCATGATCTATCCTAGGGGAATGTCTCTACTTCAATTCGAGATATAGGAATTCTTATCATAATAGGGTCTCATCTATGAATATCAATCTAGTACCAATCTGTGAATCAAGGGACATTTTTATTAGAAAATTCAAAAATCATTTTCATAGAGAGGGTTATTACTATTGGGAGAAAATTATAATATCCCCTTAATATGGTAATCCAAATTATTCAACAAGTGTTGAAAATAAAATGGATTCATTATCACATATGTATCACTCCTCCTGATCCAATCACAATGTCATGTTAATTATTGATCTGGATTGTCTCCTGGATGAAACATTCCATCACAGTAAAATATTAACTTATTTCAAGCCTCCAAATCATGAAATTCAAAAATATTATATTATGATTTAGGCCAAAATTAATTTAGTCACAATTTTTAAAAACATTCATCCATATATAATAAATGGATGATCAGTATTCCTATAACATTAGACGCCCCATCTATAAAAAACATGGATCATCAAAATATTTTAGGCATTATTGGTCTAAACTCCCACACTTCCCAAGAAATTTTGTATATGAAAAAAATTCATTACAGGCTTATTATTTACAATTATATAAAATATAAAATCAATGGTTTCGCAGTCCTATGTAACTGGATAGTAAATATCATCACACTCTATCAATCCCATGAAACCAAACCAATAATAAATCAACAAAACTAATAACCACGATTACAATTCATGTTAGTCCTAACTAAAAAAGTAATCAACTATCTTAATCAAGATTCGATCACTCAATCATTCCAAATCTATGAAATTGACACCCAAAAACCTAGAATCATTTTGTAATCAAATTCATCATCCCACAATATATCCTCATGTGACCTACCCATTTTGATTAAAAATCACCCATAACCTTGAAAAATACAAAAATAAAATCCACAAGGTAAGGGATAAAAGTTATCAATCCCCAAAATGTTTCATTGATACCAAGGACCATCTGATTAAGATTAATTCAAAATAGAAATAAAATTCATAACCATGCCTATAACATATAACTAGTTACATTTTTTTCATTGATCTTATATTAATTATGGATTCCCTTTAACAACCCTAAATAATAGGTAAAAAATTATGGCATTACCAAACCTTTCCTCACAATTTATTTGTGCATCATAATATGATTCCATAGTAATAGTTTTATTTTATACATGAATTAATTGAAGAAGAATAACATATATTAAAAATTGAAAAGAATAAGACAGAAATAAAAATAGTTATTATAATTAAACTTGTATAGAATTATGTATTTTTATAACTCATTGATATAATTGTTTTTAAAATCATGGTTATATATATATATATTTATTTATTTTATTGTCTTATTTTTTGTAATTTTATTAATATATTGACTAGAGTGTAATATATAGTTTCATATAATGTGAAAAATTCACATTTCCTTGAATATACTTATGAAATAAATTCAATACTTTTAATTAATTTTACAAATTGATATAATTTTTTATAAAATGGATTGATGTTGGATTTATGAAACTGATTGTATCTCAAAAGATTTTCAAATCAAGTTCGAGTGTTATTGGATTTAACATTTTAATATTCTTAGACAATGTTCATATTAATTTTCAGTGCCCTAATTTTTTTAGATGGCCCTGGTTATGTCATGAATAATCGAGCTATTTTATTAGAAAATATGATTTTGAAACTAAACACTATTTATTGTATCACGATGGTGAGGAAGCTAAATCTAAAAATATTCCTCATCGAAATGGGAAGAATGGATTAGATAATTTATTATATTGATGATTTATATTTATAAATATTCTTAAAATAGAATGGTTTACAAAAAATACAATAATATTGATGTAGATGTTAAATGTAATGAAATTGATGATTTTTACAAGGTGAAAAAATTAAATGATTCTTCAATGACTTAAGTATATTGGAAATGTGATAAAATAAAAAGGATGTAACCTTTTCAGGGGAAAAACATTCATGTTATTAATAATACATCCATCAAAAATATTATTAATTTTTTTGTGCAATTATTTCTAGATGATGATGATATTCCCTTTAACCATTACATGAATGGATGTTAGTTGAAAAAATATATTTTATAAATAAAAATTATTATTTTCTAAAATATTGTATATTATTATTGGAAGAAACTACTGAATGAAATAAATTTATTTTTTTCAAATTCCAATGGAATCCAAATACATATAAAACACCATCCCATGTGTGAAAAAAATTAATGTGACTAATTCAATCGATTCATAGACTCAAAAATATTTTAATTTTCATGTAAATGTCAAAAAATTTATAATTTAATGATATTGAGAGATGTAAGGTTAATAATAACATGGTTCACCCAGTATATGTATAATAATTGTTGAAATTTAATGCTAAAAATTCAGATCATGTAGTTTATGTTTGTACTGTGAGGATTATCCTATCATGTGATAGTTTTATTCTGTTTTCTTCCCAGAACATGTAGCCTATATCCAAACACATTTATAACCTTCCTCAATTTTTTGGTTATAAAAATCATTCACCATTATGATTATACTCATATTAGGACCTTCTAAAATAATAAATGATATATATGTATATATGAAACCATTAATATATGAGTATGTGAATTTATGTAAATTTTGTGTGAACTAATAGGTTTCTTGTTAAAAAGAAACATTTCAGATGTGTGATATTCTATGTGGATGATAAATTATTTTCTTACTGGTATTGTGATTTTTGTATGGAGAATGAAGGTAAATATCCCATGTACATTATATATTATTAATAAACTATCTAAATGTCTTGTGTATCTTCTCTTTTTTAATTTTATAGGAAACCAATGATTCTTGCGAATAGATCATCAATTTTTTAATTATCATTGTTGGTTTGACAATACCACGGAAACAGAAAATAATCCTCAGAATATTTCTGGAAGTGCTATGTTTTATGAGTTGAATGACCTCATTTTCTCATTTAGTAGTGGGTAGATTAAATATGTAATGATAAATAATCTTTCCATGAATCTAATTTCCATTTTAAGACGAATAGTATATTCCATGATTATTTTTATTAATCATCTAAAATTTCATGTTAATTCATAGATTTAATACAAATTGAGAAATTATATGTAAAATACTTCATTCAATTACTATAAATATCAAGGGAATGATAGAATATTATATATCATATTAGAGTTAAATAGTGAATAGAGGTATGAAAACTAATTACATCAAATGTGTATCTATTAAAATAAATTGATTGTTCAGTGATCTTCTTATGTGGTGAATGATTATGGAAATATATCAATTTTTGGATTAAATATATACTATTATGGCTCCTGATGACTATTTATGAAATGTATAAAAAATTTCAACATTCAAGATTCAAAGATAAATATTTAAAGACACATGATTATCGTATCTGTATTCGTATGTCTATTCTAATAGTAATCTATAATATACTTTCCAAAAATTTAAGGGTGAAATTTATTCAATAATTAAATTTTTATAGATATTTATATTCTATAAATATGTCTTAGTTTTTATTTTAAAAATATTTTGAAATCGAACAATTAATTCTTTTAATTAGACTATCCATAATTCAAGAGAAATTACACTTGGAGGGCTGATTAATTTTCATTGGATGTATCCATCTAAAGGAATTCTTTACATATTAATTTTTTAAATAGGAATAATCATAGTTTCTATATCATAAAATTATTCATACATCAAGAATGTATGTATTTTATTGAAATGTATTCTAGTGATGTGTCTACAAGATATAAAAAACAAATAAAAGACGATTAATATTGTAATGAGAAACATGGACAATGTTTCCCTTCACAAAACCAAATAGGGGAAATTCATGAATCATGTTCATTGACTACATTTATCCTCGAAGAGTAACAGATGACATATACAAAAAAATCATTTATTTTTATGAATCATTCATTAGTTATGAAAATATAAATTGTATATGTTACAACATGTCATGGAATTATAAAAATTTAATTCTTCCTCTAATAAAATATATATTTATTTTAACTTTTATATTATTTTATATTTCATGTAATGTGTTTCGATAATTATTTTTCCTCTTTGAAAATAAAATTATGGGTCTTGGACATAATTCAATGGATTGTGAATGAATAAAATTTTTGTTCAAGGGGTAAAAATAAATTAGTTTTGAAATAGAAATGAAAAGGGAACACAATAAGATGGTGTTATGGTAACCATCATGGTAGATGGTTATACAACATCATTGAATATTATACATTCATTTAATACAATATCATATTATGGATAAATTAATAAAATAAAAATATTGTATTATTACGCTCATAGTCATGTCACCATGATGAAATAAAATTGTATTGAATAAATTTATTGTCCTGACACATTTATTGATGATTTTTGATTTTTAGGTATTTACATGACTCACAGTCTGCCTACTAATGAGCAGTATATAATGAAATAAATGTTGAAACATGTTTTTTATGTGAAATCCATCCACATCCTAATTTTTTGTCATTATTGATTTACAACTAAGACATATGTTTTATTATTGTGATGATGAAATTGATATTATAACTAATCACATTTGAACTGATCAATGTATTAGATATGATGAATCCAATATATAAATTTCATGAGTTGGTTGCATACAAAATTTTGTATTGGGAAATAAATAGAATAATTAATTATTTATTCTCTGTAATATCTCAACAATGGTTGTTTAGGTGGGTGAAATTAAAATTTAACTAAAATTTGTTTAAAAGATTGTGTATCCAGCTTTACCTACATGTACATTTAAATATAAATAGCTTCCAATTTTCATTTTGTTTCATTTTCAAATATTTAATTATAATATATTAGAACCAACTAAACAAAATAAAAATAATGAAATTCAGTGGAAACAAAAAACAATATGAATTGAATATAAATATTTTAAAATAATTAGAATGAAAATGAAAACCGATTAAATGTATTTTTGTAACAAAATAATCGATATATTACCTAACCTAAAATATAAACACATGAATATTTCAAAAAATATATAAATGGAATAATAAATTGGAAAAAAGTAGCTAATGTTCATAATAATAAATGAAATTTATTTTTTTGAAAACAGAAAAAATAATAATACCCATGATGAACATTATATTTTAGAAAATAACATTTTAATGACATATCATTAATGATTATATTTTCATTACACTAAATAATATATGATCTATTATATCACTATGTCATTATTTGTATAAGAAATTTTTATTACTCAATTAATAAATGTCACATGTTCTTTCTAGTTTCATTTACACATTTTTTATGAAATAAATAATAATTTAATATTTGTTTTCAAAAACTGGAAATGAAAAACATTGAAGAGATACGATGGAAGGGAATGACAGAAAATAATATCCTCATGTGAAATATTGTAATTACCACTCTAGTACTTATTATGAATATTTTACTTCACTTATATATATATATATATAATATAATTACATCTAGTTAATTTTTTTTAACTTGTAATATGGATCCACCACCAATGTGAAAATTATTCTTCAACGAAGCTGGAGATATCGGTGTTAATCTAGATGACGTGTGGTGGGTACAAGAGCTATGTGCACCACTATTCAAACCCGATAATATCGTTCCCCTTCATTCTACATTCCTTTTAGAACACCTTTTTATCCCATTGTGACATTAGAGTTACCTTATATATTTGGGCCACATGTATTTTCTCCACCATTTACTTCTAATCCTCCTCTTCATTCATCAACATATCTGATCATGGGTCCTACATCACATCCTTATAATACATTTCCATTTCTGTCTAAATTAGCTTATTTTCCTTCCACATCCATCTCTCATAGCTACTAAATTCATGATCCTTGGAATTGTACTTCATAACATTTTGATCATCTCTAGTCAACATTGGATACTACAGTAACGACCCAAACATTAATGAATAAAACCCCCCTTTTAATGTATTATGTATATAGAAAAGGCATGCACTCATTTTTTATAATTATTTCCAATCACATTTGAATGATTTTTATGTATCCTAACAATTAAAAATATAATAATTTAATAATGATCACATAACTATTATAAATGTTGGGTTTTAACAAATCCTTTTAGCACAAACAAAGGATGTAATGGCCTCAGCCATTAGGATTATAATCATTGAATCCAAGCTGTCAGAGCATCAGATGGATATAGTATTTATGGGAATTTCTCAATACTTTTAGCAACCTAATATCCCAAAATTTAGGCTTGATCGAAACCATTTATGGTAGAAGGTAATGTTCATCAAGATATGGACCCAAACCATGTTCACTAAAGCATAAATATTATTTTTGGGTGTATACTAGTTTACTAGTACACAACTCCACATTCACATTCCATAATCTTAGGGCGTATACAAGTATACCAAATGGATTTGTAACATGACCCTATCATTATCATAATGTTCATTTTTTATAGAATAATGAATATACTTTAATTTTATTATTGTTACTTTTTTAAAATATTTTTAATGCATATATAGTATTTTTGGTTAATATTAAAATTCCATTAAAGAAATATATTTTAAAAAAGTAATGGATTTTTGATTAAAAAAATAGTTTAAAAAATATTAATTTTAAAATTAGTTTATTAAATATAAATGATTGTATAATTTGTATAAATTAAATTGTATTTTTTATTATGGATTGAAAATAATTCTGTCAAAACACATCAATATTTAATAAATGTAGATTTATATTCTGATTACGGAAATTCAAATATTTAGAAAATTATTTAAAAAATGAATATTTTTTTTAATCAGGAAGACAAAATTATCCAATGAAGAATGTTTCATGATTTTCTGTGACAGTCTGATATTTTGGTAAAAAATAAATTCAAAATAAATATATAATTTGTTTTATGATGTCAAAATGAATAATTAGTGGTGTAATAAAATACCATAAAATATATATTTGGCCTAATATATGTATTTTTTATATAATATAATTTTATGTTAATTTTATTTATTTTATATATCTTTAATGATTTCATCAAGAAAAATAAAATATGTGATGTTTTTAAAATAATTTCGTTGAACATGTGACTCACCTCCACCTGTGAAATGAAAAAATTTTAATATATTTATACCTTATCCCTATAAAATTATTTATACCACTTTCCATTTATATAAACAATGGGAAAAATAATGGGATCGTTTGTGTTTTAAATTATTTTAGTGTGTAGTGTCCAAAACCAAAATAATAATGAATTGACCCTCATTTCTTATATAAAACCTCCCAAGAACCCACTTAACATCATTAATGCTATTATAATCTCGACCATGCTTTGTCCCCTACACCATATATTCCTTCTATAACCACCTAAATATCCCAAGAATCCTCTTCATGCCATTGGTAAAACACATCCAAGTATGAGATTCATCTAATCCTATTTAAATTAAAGCACCTTATTTGAGAGTAGTTCTTTTAATTTCAATTTATATTATTGAAATTCATATATAGTAATTAAATTACTATCCAATTGATGTTTTTACAATGATGAATCTTTTATCCCATCCTATTTGGACACTTACCTAATCCATTAATATGTGAAAATTTCATAATGGATTTCTCTCTTCTCATTTCCATTCTAGAATTTCATTTATATTATGCATCTAAATTAATTTTTTTATAGTAGTATATTTTATTCCTTGAACCTCGTTTATCATATTTTAAATATAAATTGTGGGAGACCACTTTCACTCTTATCAACTCATTTTATGAATTTCTATTTTATGTCGTTATACTGCCAAAATTGAACCACAATTTTCCATTTGAAAATCACAATATAGTGAATACCATACCCATTTTTCTATTAAGGGTCTTTACCATTATGCTAATGTATGATTTTATTGGTGACATAAATGTATTTATTAAAAATTAAATTTTCATGGAATAAATTAGGAGGAGTAATTAATTCAGGTTGTATGATCTATGCAACATACTTATATATAAAAATGAAATGATAATGATGGGTGCACCCTGATAGTTCTCTAATGCATTGGGTAATATATAACATCCTGACACGCCATGTTAAATCTGTGTTTACATGTTCTAATTAATTTGAAATGAGGTTTTACTCATGATGATTCATGTGAAATGTGGTTTCACTGATTCTAATCCATGTGTTATGAGCCTTGGCTAATAATTATATCATGTTGTTTGTTCTTTCCACATTTCCATGTTTTGAATATAATTCTATAGCATTTTATTATGTTCATGTTTCATTGTAGATCCATTTATATTCCTATTTACTAAAATGTATTGTTTTCATCATTTATTATATTTTTATTCCCTTTCTATGATTTATAGATCACCCATGAATTTTTTATGTCCTCATGTAATCTAATGTATTGATAAGAATGAATGAATAATGTTATCATGTAAAATAAGTTTTTAATTAAGATGTATATTTCATGTTTTAAGATGTTCTATAATGTTCCTAATCATCAATGATAGTAGACCACTTAATAATTTAAATTATATTAAGTGAATATTTATATAACAAATCATTCTTAAGTATAAAATAAAAACAAAGGTTGTTATAGTTGTAATCAAAGGATATGTTTAGTTATAATTTGGATTAGGATTAGAAAATTCTAGTAAAAGACATTGTTATAATAATTACTATAATAAATGAATCCATAAATTATGGGGAGTATATAGTAAGTGTTTTATCAATTAAATATATCCATATCTTGATACGAACAAGTAGATGTGGCTCCGACATAGGTTTTTTAAGGATAAAACCCTAAAAATATGCATTGAGATATACTAAATCAAGAACTGGTTCATGAAAACGGGACTTGGTGCACACATGGTTAAACAATGATGGTGGATATGATTCGATAAATTCATAATCATAGTAAGAACTAATATTATGGGATCAAAAATAGAACATAAGATTATATATTAGGACGTAGATCATGGATAACATAGATCAATGCCTAAAATTCATATGTAATGGAGATAAATGCAATTTATATGTTATCCATTTAATGTAATTATATAACCCTTTATGTGCTTAAATATTTATGATAATCATCCCTAATTTTCCCTTTTATTCATTCCAATTTTTGGTAGTATGAGGAATCATGATAACAACCAATGAAATGATCAATTTGATGACTGGACTGATGAGATTCCCAATCTGATGGGAGTTTGAATAAAAAAATCAACATAACCTCTTAATAAACTCCATACATGAATAGAAACCTTGTTTAATTTGAATTTCCACCCCCCCAAACAATGAACATGTCTCAATCATGATCTTCGCAAGACAATGGTTTCATGCTTTCAATAGATAATTTGAACTCATGATTGTCGAACAATGGGAAGACTTGATTGATAAGATCATCCAAATTCTTTGATGCTCGAAACAAGTGATTTTTCTATTAGATTTAAATCATTTGGATGGTGATGAATATCAATGATGGACATTGATCATAAATATTCTGCTCTATGAATAGATTGAGGTAGTAGAAGGGAAGGATTTTCTGAAAATGTTTTTTGATAAATATATTTTGGACAACCTCCAAATGAAAAGATGATTGTTTCATTGTTGGAACAATTCATTTTCAATGAAATTCATTGGAAAACCATGAAATTAATAGCTGTGAGGAAATATTCTAACATGGCCTCAATGTCAATATGGTGATCCAAGAATCTCAGAGGTATTAAGGGGATACGAAGCAAAAATTGTAATTTAATTATGAAAGAATGATGGATAAATCAAATGATGATATGAAATTATAGCTCCCAATATGTGAAAATTGTGGAAAAATAATCAAATATATATCATACAAGGATCAATGAAATAACCTATACATGGAATAAAAGTGCCCCATGCTAATAATTTCAAATAAGAGATAATCCTCAATGTGAAAAAAATTAATGGAATGCTCAGGTAGTTCCTTAGTTTGTTATTAATTTCTAAAAAACAAGGAACCATGACTCATTTGAAACCAGTTCCCAAAGATAATGGTAATTGGAGGAAACCAACCAGATCCCATGTAATAAGGGTGAGATTCTTTCATAACTACCGATAGTGTGAATCCTGACAATAAATTTTCAACAGGTTCAGTGGTTATTAATTTAATAACAGCGAACATTATTTTTTATTCTACTTCTAAACATTATTTTATAACTTGAATGTTTTTTAGGATAATCTAAACTCTACCCCAAAGTAGGGAAGTAATGATATCATTGAAAATGGAAAATGGGGAAATTATTGCATCCAATGCATTAACTCCACCCTTATCACAAATTATGTATTGAACTTCTTGGTGAACCTCATCAATATACCTATTGCGTAATTTGATTAAATTCATGGAATGGATTGGTCCTTCCAATAGATATCCAACATAAATTGTTGTGAGATAAAAATAACTTTAAATATGTTTAATCGACCCCCAATTCTATACACGTGTATTGATGACGATGAATCTTCATTTGAACCATCATATGAATAAATGATATTACTTACATATGGGGAATCTTATATTTTTAAATTTATTGAGTCTATGGTAAGAACTATTCTTAAATATTTCCCAATTGTGAGAGAATTTATTGATGGGTTTCATATGAAATTTTTTGTTACTCCTCGAAGAAGAGATGATGAATTATATATTGATCGTATACCTACGTAATTTAAAATATCCAATACTCCGTATATAATGGATGAGGTGAAGCATGATAAGCTAAAGAAATTTTTTTAGGGGAATTTAGATAGAGGTTTTATCATCCCATGTGCTTCAACATATAGTAAAACATCCCTCTCCTTCAAGAAAAAGGATGGATCAATGGATCTTTTAATTGATTATCATGTTCTCAAGAAAATAATTATAAATATAAATTATTCTATACCCTGAATTTATTACTTTATGGATAATCTATGTGGATCATAAAACTTCACCAAGTTGGATATGACGTCAGGATATTACCTTGTAAAAGTGAAGTAGGGGGATGTCCCCAAGGACACATTTTGTATAAGGAACGGGCACTACAAATTCATTGTTATTCCATTAAAAATCACTAATACTTTAACAATCATTTCAGACATGATGAATTGGGTATTTTGAAATTACATCAAAAGATATATTTTTTTCATTATAGATGATATTCTAATATACTCCAAAATTGTGGAGGAGCATAAGGAGCATTTGAGAATTGTTCTAGTGACCTTGAGAAGGAGAAACTCTGTGAACAGAAAAACATGGGTGAGTTATGATTAACGTAATTCTCAATCAGGGGATAGATCATCCTAAGAACTGATATTATTTTGGATCCTTCCAATATAAAATCAATTGAGGGATAGTAAAGGGTGAAAATTTTGATGAATATTTGCACCTTCATGGGGTTATAAGGATATTACCTCGGATTGGGGAAACATTTATCGACTTTCTCATTCAATCTTACTAAACTCTCCTAGATGGGATTCATGTGCTTATTAGAATTATGAATGTGAATAACTCATTATGTATTTGAATAAGAGTCATGTTACTACCCCAATGCTCTCAATAACTTCCATTGGGGAGATTTTGATAATCTTTAGTGACTCTTAGAAGAAGGGGATGGGTTGTGTGATGATGAAGAATAAAAAAGTCATTGCCTATTCCTCAAGGATGGTTAAAATTATTGAGAAAAACTATCCCGTAAATGATTTGGAGTGGTCAGCTATGAGCATTACATTAGAAATCTATAGATATTATCTCATTGGGGAGAAATTTGAAATATATACATATTACAAAAGACTCAAATATATATTCCCACAGAAATATCACAATATACGCCAATGAAGATTGTTAGAGCTCTTTAAGAATTATGATAGTACAGTCTATTACCACCCATGGAAAGTGAACAAGGTGAAATATTATCTATGTAGAAGGGACGAAGATATTTTATAATTAATGTGAATTTAAAAGGATCCAATCTTCTTATATTTGATGAATAGAGACATGGGAATAATAAATTATGGATCATCATAATTATTTTCAAAAATAATTCCTCAACTGTATATTTTGTAGTGGTTAAACGATGCTAAAAAATATGATGTGGAAATTTAGAATATAGTGGAATCTATCAAAAAAGTTAAATCCATAAAATTCACTATTAATTAAAAAATAATTATGAGAATTGAATTAGATATTGGGTTCCATCAATTCTGGAGTTAAAGAATGAATTTTAGGATGATGCATATAGTTCAAATTTCTCAATTCATTATGGAAACATGAACTAGTATTGTTTTCTCATGGAGCACTATTTACGAGATAACGTGAAGAAGGATATCACTAAATATACATAAGATTTATTAGTATGTATTCGCGTGATGGCTGAGAGGAAGATGTCTAAGGGGATGATGAAACAATTAAACATGCCATCTTAGAAATGATAAAACATCTCCATGGACATTATTATTAGACATTGGAAGACATTTAAAGGAAATAATGAAATCTGGGTTGTTTTGGATTTTCTTAGTAAGACTACACACAACATTGAAATATTAGAGGTTTTATCAATAAATCAACTCGAAAAAATATACATCATAGAAGTGGTGAGGCATTATGAAGAACCACTATCTATTGTGTATGATCAAGATATATTATTCACCTCTATATTCTGGAAGAGTCTCCAATATACTCAGAACATTTTCTTGACCCTCATCACTACATAACACACTCAAACTGATGGCCAATCTATGTAGACACTAAGGACACTTAATTACATTTTTATAGTATTCAAAATGGTCTTCAACGGAATATGGGACCAACAAATTTTATTGGTGGAGTTTTCATTCAACAATAGTTTCGACTCAATCATCCAAATGGATTTTTATGATTCCTTTTATGTGAAGAGGTGAAGAACATTGGCATGATAGGATGACATTGGGTAATCAAATATTCATGGACCAGAAATTTAAAATGAAATTATGGAGAAGGGTAAGACAATATGGCTAAATAAGGAATCTGCTCAGAGTCAACAAAAGAGCTATGATAAAAATCATCAAATAAACCTATAGTTTTTTTGAGACATTTTACTCATTTTCATATATCCATGGAATATTGTTATGAGATTTGAGAATATTCTAAATACTAGTTCAAGGTACATCATCCCTTTTGAGATCCTTGATTGATTCGAGGAAGTGTCCTATCAATACCCACTCCCACTAAGCCAATATCAAGTTCATGATGCTTACCATTTATCAATACTGAGGAAGTTCATAACAGACCAATCACATGTACTCATTCTAAAGGTGGTACTATTGGAGAATGACCTATAATAGGAATAGAATCTAATGAAGATCTTATATTGTAGATAAAATGTTCTATGAAATTATAATTTTCCTTTTGTCATGGTGTTTTGGAGAAACCACAAGTTTGAAAAGGAAATGAGGGACCTAAAGGAAGTGATTATGTATAGTTTCCCTAATCTTTTTATGTGTGGAAAAAGGATATTTTGAGGGGGATATTTCTTAAGGGGGGATGGTTATATTTACCTGACATTTATGAATAAAATATCACCTATTATAATGTATTAGGGATGTGGAAAACACATGAAATAATTTTTTTATTATATAATATTAGATTTAAATGACGGGTAAGTATCTTTACTGTGGATATTGTAGACATTGAGAAATGATCACATGAGATGTATAAATGTAGTGTTTTATCAAATACTTTAGAAACTGACCAACAAATTGATGTAATCACTTAATAGGAGCGTACACTATGAAGCCCACTTATCATATCATTCGAGGGAGATAGTTTTAATATAATTTTACCTGTACCAAGACATAGCTGAGATCCAAAAACATAATCAAAAGTGAAACCATTTACGGGAGAAGTTTAAGATCATTGAGATAAATCCCCAAACCATGTTCAGTGAATGACCCCATGAAAGCCCCACCATCGGACACCAAACATTTTTTGTGTATTATTGTGTAATAAATGGTTATGTAATAAGACAATGCATTATCATTTGTTTAATTATTTTAGAATAGAATAATGAATATGAATTAGTTTTTTTATTTTTCCCCTGTAAATCATTTTTAATGAACAAAATAGTATTATGGGTAATGTTAAAATTAATTTAAGAATTATATTTAGATGAATTAATGTATTTTTAATTAAATAAAATTTTAATAAATATTATTATTATATTACTTTTATTTAATATTAATGATCTTATATTTTTTATGAAGTCGATTGTAATTGTTATTATGGTTTGAAAACAACTTATGTCAAATCCTGTCAATTTATTATAAAAAGTATTTTCTATTTTAATAGGGAAAATTCACGTATTTAGAAAATTATATTGAAAAAATTAATATTATATATGGAATAATGAAATTGAAATTATCCAAATATGAATATTTCATAATTTTATGAGACAATCCAATTTTTTAGTAAAAATTAAATAACGAATAAATATATAATGTGTTTTATGAAATCATAATGACCAAATATGTTGTAATGAACATTTATAAAATGTATCATCATCAAAATAATTAAATAATAAAATATTAGGTTTACTTGATTTAATTTCTAAACCCTTACGAAATCCACAATGACATATAATAGATTTTAAGATTATAAAGTCATTTCCATGAATATGTGACTCACTTGCACAAATGAATGTGAATTTATTTAATATATTCATATTTTATCCCAATAATATAATTTATACCACTCCCCTTTGATATAAAAAAAGGCAAAAACCTTGTGTTGTTTAGTGGTTTTGAATATTTTAGTGTGTAGTGTCTGAAACCAAAATAATATAGAATTCCCACACCATTCCTATATAAACCCACCGTAGTACCCATTACGCATCACTCATGATCAATGAATCTATACCAACCTCTTCCAACTACACCTTAGAGTCCTTCTACAGCACCCCTTGCTCCCAATATGCCTCCCACAAGAAATTGGGATCACACATCCATATAAGGGATTCCCCTCCACCTCTTTGAATTCAAGCACCTTAATTGAGAGTAATATTTTAATTTTAATTTACTGTATTGAAATTAATTGGTAATGATTACAATACTATTCAATTGATGTTGATTCATTGATTTATCGTTTATCCTCCCCAATTTGGACACTTACAAATGCTATTACTATAGTGATATTTCATAATGGATTTTTGTCTTCTCATTTCCATTAAATAATTTCTTTTATGTTAGTCATATATATTCCATTTAATATATGGGGATATTATATTCCTTGATTACATTATTGAAATTTTAATTTAAAATTTGTTTATAGACCCATTAATCTCTCTTCAATCCATTTTATCATTTTTAATTTGATGTAATTATGCACTAAAAATTGTACCATGATTTTCCATCTGAAAAACATAATGTAGTGAATTCCATAACCATTTCTCTATCAATGATATTCACCATTATCACCTTGTTTTTTATTGATTGGGGAAATAAATATATGTATTCCACATTTTCTATTATTGGAATAAATTATTATTTATCCTGAATCCATGTTTTTTGATCTATGTAGAACACTTATATATGAAAATGAAATGATTATGAAGGATGCCCCTAGATTGTGCTTCAATGCATTAGGAACTCTATAATATCATGATAAGCCTGGTGAAAACGGGGTTTAATAATTATATTTCACGTGAAAAGAGGGATTACTCATTCTAATTAATGTGAAATTAGGGTTTACTCATGCTAATTCATGTGTAATGGTCCATGGCTATATCATTAAACAACTTCATGTTGTAAGTTGCTTCCAGATTTCCATTTTCTGAATTTCATGCTATATAATCCCTTAATGTTCATGTTTATTTTACACACCATTGATATTCCTATTTAATAATATATATTATATTTTTCATGTTATTACATTTTTATACCATTACTAATATTTATATCTCAACCTATTTGTATGTATGTTCCCAAGTCATAGCACTCATTGCGTAGTATGATAGAATGTTGTGGTCTCGTAAAAGATGTTTTTAATAAAGATGTGTATTTAATTATTTATTGTTTTATGTACTATTCCTAATCCCCAAATACAATAGACATCTAGATATTCTATATTGTATTAATTGTAATTTTATGTAATAAATAACGTTCAAAAAATGAAATAAAAAAGGTAGTTGTTATAACTAATCCTACTGTGGATGCTAATGATCCATTAGAGACTATGGAAATAGTAGAATCCATTTATCAGACTATACCATGAATTTTTATATAAACTAGAAATTTGTTTACTTGACTTTATTTTAAATTTGATATATATTTATCTAATATTTTTCTCTTTAATTTCAAGACCATTCATTAGGAATCGTGGGCATACAAAAATTCATGAGCTATAGAAATGGATCACACATCTGATGGTTGATTACAAATAAGATAATCAAATGATTAGAACAGGTAGGGTGTTAATGTATGAGTTATATGGAATTTCATAAAAAATATTGGAACACCATTTATCTCTATCGACTCTAATGAAGTCAAATTAATAATTAATCAATGGATAATTTATGGGAGAAAATATATTTAATAAAATTATTTATATATAATTTTATATTATTAATATACTTGAATTAATTAAAATTGTACATCCATCATTATTATATCTTTTTCGGTGGAGGGGATATAAGGACATCATAGCTTAATGAATTAGGTATGATGTGGAGAGAATATAAGAATTTGTTTTATTGTGGCTATCATTGTATAGTTGGTATAGATTTAGTGGCCATAAATATCTTGAATGAGTTTCCAGTAGAGCGCTCATTACAAATGATATTTTATTGGATTAGTAACAATTTTATAGTATTAATAAAACTAGTGTGATTTGAATAAAATTTTCAGTGATTTTATTCAATCCATTATTTTATATTCATGAAAATTGTTTTTTGGAAGAATAAAAAGAAAAGAAAATAACATATATTCTATGAAATACTTTCACAAATTGGGGTAGACATTGATGCTAAAACAAGGGAGAAAGCAAGTATGACACTCATTTATATTTTTTATATTTAAATAAAACATGGATATAAATTAAGGACATAAATTTTCATCAATTTTAATTTAAAAATAATGATCATTTTTTTCATAATAATTATATTAATGTAAATGACAATTTATGAAAATTACAATATATTAATGTGAATAAACATATTATAATGTTTTTTGATGATTTGACTTAGAATTTTTTTTTAAAAGAATGCATGGAATCATTAATATTGCTCATGGATTTCCTAAAACATTAATGGTATATGTCTAAAAAATTCACATAATAAAATAATGAGAGGTAATTATAGAATTACATAAAAAATAACCTCATGGGGATCTCGAACCCATAAATGTGAATATGAAATTTTATGTAGATCAACATCCTTCACATAGGTCCCATCAATGTCAAATTTTTCCAAGACTACAGAAAATTCATCTTCTATCACCCACATAACATGAATTAATCACCCATGTGATTAATTTATGATAATATACAAAGAGAACATGTTCCCACATTCATCCATCATTGGATTACTACTATATTTATATAGTGCAATTCATGCACTCCTAAACATACTTGCTCTATTTATAATCTGTAGATCATCCTTGAATTATCCAAACTACATAAGCATGAAGAAAAATCCCTAATAAATGTAATTGACAAATCACTACATGAGACATTTTATTTTTTTACCATCTATAAAGACATTCAGGCATACACCGACATATCATACAACTAAATATTGTGAAATTTGATCTTACAATCCTTTATCACCAACAAAATTACTCATCATTGTATCAAAGTAATCATCATATGAGCAATCTATTTCAAGCCCACTCCAATATTGAATCTAACATATCATGTCCCAATTCTTTTGATTATCATCCCCTTCCTACATCATTGATCGTACAAAAAATAGTCATTGTACAAAACTTTTTAGGGTTAGGAAAAGCATTAAACCATTTCAATATATCTGAATAATGTATCCAAAACATATTCTCTATATAATTTCCTTTTTTTTGAAGTAATCAAATAAAAAATTAATTTTAAAAGAAATCATATTTAAAAAATATTCGTGGAACTATGGGTATTTTTGAATATTATATGATTCATTTTTTTACATTATATGATTAAGAATTGCAGATATTTTCATATTAAACTATTATATAACAAACATCTTATTACCACTTAATAACTCACTATATCCACTAAAAATCAATCATGAGTTTTTCACTTATACATTAATTAATATCATGTTTTAATTAAATTACTATATAAAATAAATGTTATTAAACTCAAACTAGAATGTACAAGTAACATCACATTACTAATGTATCATGTATTTCCTAAACTGTTTCATGTATTTCCCATTTTCATTGTCGGTATGGGGTTGGGAACAAATTGGTAGGATACCGATAATGGTGATGTTAAATTTTTATTAGACTCGGTATAAGGAACCAATATTAATCATTATATGATATTTATTTAAGTAAATAATATTTCATTCATTCAAGTTTAAAATATTTTAAGGAGTAGTGTTTAAGATAATTTGGTGATAAATATTTTATAACAAAACCATATAAATATAAAGCGGTCACTTCCAAAAATATACATTTATCCATAAATTATAACCCCTTAAAATGACACATAGTTTCTGTTCATGTTTAATCATCATAACTTTTCCATTATAACATACATGAATTTATTATACAATATTTATTGTGAAAAATATTTCAAAACCATTATATTCTAAAAAATATCTCACTTGGGGAAATAAAATAAGGAATGAAACAAGTTGTCTAAAAATACTTTAAAACCCTACATTCATTTTCACAAAATCATACATTCAACCCAGTAAACCTAAAATATTTAACTTACCTCATTAAATATTTTGATTCATATGAAACATAATAGATATCATAAAATATTATGACAACTTGTGGCATCCATGTTATAATTACATTGTTTCCTACAGAACTACATTGGGCATAACCTTCATGTTTACCTTTGGAATACCCATCAGTATATATTACCTAAATATATTAAGATAATACTTATTGTTTTATTCTATATAATTATCCAAATAATTGGAGAGATATCATGTGCTCACCAACATTTAGTTTATCATGGAACTAGCCACATATATAAAAACATCCCATGAACAATGACATAATCATAACACATAAAACATGAATAAAGAAAAAATAACATTTCCAGATTTAAATCAAATTTCATTTGTACAATGATGGACATCGATTAATGAAAACAAATTATTTGAATGTAAATGATTAATCATTTAAAGTAAATAACAAAAAAAATAAATATATATAAAAGAATAAAATTTGGTTCAAGATGTATATGATATGTAAAACATTCCATGTTATTTAAATAAGAATTATTTTTCCCAAATTACAGTTAATATACTAAAAAGTTTTCTTAATCAAATTGTCTCATAAAACATTTAAACATTTAAATAAATTAACATTTAAAAAAAATCATTTCCCTATAAATAATTTCTTTATACCATTTTGAAAATATTTACATATATCATAAATATTTAGAAGAAAAATCAATAACCCATTTAATATGAAATTTTTTTGAAAGAGTTCCATAACACTTGAGAAAGCAGTAATAAAAATAATTAAAGATAAAAATTTAAAAAAAATTAAATACCATGTGAGTATATTAATTCATGATATAAAATATAATAAGGGTCATATATACCCTTTAAATTATAGTAATGGTTCACAAAGTAAGGACATTCCTCAATGGTAGGAGAATGAGACAAAGTCTGTTAGTTTTAGTGTAAATGATCTCATACATTCTTTATCTTCACCAATATTAAAAATAGGTCAGTTTATATATTCATGAAAAAAATATAAAATATTATAATTACCATTATATAATTTATTATCACGTTATTACATTTAGTTAATTATTTGAGTTCATGATGGACCTTTTGTCTATATTTGGTTCTAGAGTTGAAAATGAACTCGGAACAATGTTAAGAGTTCATGTGGTCATAAGTCCATTATCACCAGAATAGTATTCATGAAATAATGAGAACTTTTATTCATAAATTATACATTAAAATAAAACCATTAATTATTTTTAGGAATAATTAACTACATTATAAGCATAGAGATGGAGGTCGTACATACGCTAGAGCAACATCTTCATTTTTTATTGATTGTTATGGAAGGAAGTTAAGTGATGTTTTATCATTAAAAAATTATCACAAAATAATTAATATCATATTAATAATATAAATAAAATTATATGTATTATACAAGTTATGTAGTGAATAAAACAAGACACTTTTCTTTGTGGATGTGATAATTCAAACGTACGCACGAACGAAGCTATCATTTATAAGTTCATGAAACATAAGAAAGTAATTGATATTATATTAAAATATAATTATAAATATGTAATTAATATAACAAATAAATATTATTTAGATTATTATAAACAATAATGAGAGATAGTCATCGAAAACAAGTTATATCGGTTCCTGAAGGTGATTGTTTATACGTACACAAGGATGATTAATTCCATTCCCATTTAATGGATGTGGATAATTTTTAAGGTTATGATATTATAATAATAAAAAATAAGTGTATTTATCAAAATGGAGAAAATATTTCATCATGATTGAAGGGTATTTGAATAATGTGGAAGAAAAACAAATTCAGAAATATAGAAAGAATATGATAACACTTCTTTCGACAGTCACGGTTTATGAACACCACAACACCTCTAAAAAGGTGTCCTGGCTAATATTGGGCCAAAATAATGACTGGAGTGATTATATTATATATTTTGGAAGATATTTTCTATTAAAAGTTTTTTTTTTGTGATTAATTGATAGGATTGGGTACCATTTTATAGGAGAGGGGAGGGGCACCCTTATAATTATTAAAAGTATTAAATTAATATAAATTCAATATAGATTCTAAATGATCCAAAACAAATTTAGTTATATTCTATAATGATTTTTGTTTAATAAACATAATTTAATAGAAAATATATAATCTTGAATATTTTTTAATAAATTTATTTTGGTTTAACTTGTATTTTACCCTTTTTAATCAAGCCATGATATCATGTTATTTACCAATGGTGGGATAATGTAATTACAATAAGATCTCAAACAATAAAAAAAGTTTCAGTTAATACATATTATGAATTATGATATCAATTTGGATGAATATTATATTATTTTAATTTAATAAAATTTAATAAACTATTTTATATTTTAAAATTCCACTACTTTCAATGTTGATACTATTCATTAGTTAACTTTTAAAAATTTAAAATAATGATAATTTCAATCCAAATAATTAAATCATATCCAAAAATTAAAATATTTCTATATAATTTTTAAATTTAATAAATTATTTCCTATATTATTTAGTTTACTATTTTTAATATCATTTATTTGAATCATTCATTAATTGTGAAATTATTACAGCATCATCGGGTCATAAATATTTAAATTATTTTATTTATAAAAAATAAAAAAAATTACAATGACGTACATAATATTTTTATATTTTAAATGATTATTTATTGATAAAGAGATCCCCCATATAACTCCATATTAAATTACATTATTTTTATAAATAAAAGTTTAACAAAAATGACTATTCTTAGAATATAATGTTAGTATCATATTAATGTAATAAAAGGGGCTCCAAGTGATCCTAAAATATACCTAATTATAATCATTGTCGCAATATATTCTTTTAATTAAATTAAGGAATTGGTTTTGGTTGTATTATATTATTATAATATTATTTTTAATTTCAATTTCCCGATTTACCTTCAACTATGGTAATGAAAATAATTACTGAAGTCAATAATCATAATGTGAAGAAGTTAAAGATTCCTATTTAAATTTTTCAAAACATTATATTCCAAATATAGAATCTATTTTTCCAAATTAATTTCTTTGATGATCCAATAATTAATTTAAAATTATTCCCCATTTTCAAAAGAAGAAAACTGGGTTTTTAAAAGTGAAAACCATAAAAAGATTAATATGTGTTTATATCAAATTTATTTTTTAAATTACATAAAAGTACTAAAATGAGATTAAATTATAAAATTTATCCTATTCTTCATTTAAAACCAATTACAATAAAAATGTAACAATATAAATAATGTATATAGAAATGAATTTTTTAATTAAAATTTAGTATTATTAAATATTCATTAAAATATGAATTTTATTAAAAAAATTCTAATATTTCAACCAAAGTAAGTTCTATTGTCCAACAACAAAATAACTAGTTTATTTTTTATACATGATGAATAAATGTTTCAAAAAACTAGAATTAAAATTTATTCACAATAAATATCTGGTAAAATTGTATTTTTAGAAAAACACTCATTTTATTTGTAAACTTGTATTTGTTCCTATATAATGTATATAAAAACATTAATTAATTTTAAACAAAATATATAAAAATTATTTATTTAATATAATCCAAAAATAGTTATTTTATTATTTTTAAAAAATAGTTATTCATATTTAAATATCATTTTTATAAAAATATGTTCATTATATTGAATAGGATTTTAGTTTCATTTCTAGTTAATATTGTACCCAATTAATAATTCTATAAAAATTTTGAAGACATATTTTCAAACATTATTTAACTTTCTTCATTACATCAATTCTAATGTATAAGTGATAAATACCAAATTATATACTGATGTTTAGTTATTCGTTTAAGCAAGATGTAGCATATCACGTACATTGGCGAACATTTTGTGTCATTTTTAAAAACACAATATGTTACATTCTGACACATTTTGGAAATTGAGTGCCCTAAATTTTAATTTTTGGTCAACAACTAAATTATTACTCTTAAAAATACATTTACTTCATTTCAAAATCAGAAAAAGGATTAACAAAAATCCCATATTAAAAGAATGAAATATAAGTAAAAACGGTAACATGAAATAACACATACTAGGATTCTAGGTTGGAAAACATTTATATGTTAGAAAAACTAACCATAATGTTCTGATAGATAATGATTGGAGGCATTTTTATGAAAACATATAACCATCAAAATTCCAAAAATTTGGGATGGGTTAAACCATCTTTGTGTTTATAGTATGAAAATTAAATTGAAAACATTTTTTCCTTTATGACCATTTTCATAAAGTTATGGAATTATATTACTTCCCTGACTATGAAAAAAAGTAAAAATATGAACTTGAAAATTATAGTGTCATCATTTAATCAATTTCCACAATAAACAAATCTTTCTCTCTAAGTGATGAGTATTTGAGATGAATCATCAGGTATATAATCATATTATCCAGAGATGATTAACTATCTATTTCACTTATCTTGAAACATTATCCAATTCAATTATAGTTATTAAAGTATACCAAAATTCCCCAATAAGAATAGTCTTTTATAAAAAGACTAATTTTAATCTCCAAATTTCAACAATAATACCAAAAGATCCAAATTGACAATTAAACAAATAAAAATCATTAAAATGTCTGAAAAAAACTAATATAAGATTGAAAACCAAAATTGATAATAATTTTTTCCCTAAGTCTTCTAGGATAGGTTATAACATTTGTTTCCAAATTCAATAAATCGCATTCAATGTCTCATACCAAAAAGTAATTAACGTAATCATTTATTATCCAAGACAGGTTAATCAATTTGATAAATACCCAACATATCTATAAGTCTACTAATGAAATCAAAATGTATTCAAATATATAATTAATTCACTAATCCTAAATTAATATTTATAATATTAAATTTATCTTAATTATATAATGTTCCCAAATTAGTGAGATTCTTCCAAAATAAAATTTATCACTTAACTCGCAAATCAATTTCAAAATCCAAGGATATCTATTTGATAGAAAATATGTTCCCAAAAATCAATATATTGTTATTTCACATACTGTTTTAACAAAAAATCTTAATTCATACTAATTAGGGACTCCAAATAAGCTGTTGGTATGTGATAATGCCTTGTCACTGTTCCGTTGTGGGTTTGATTCCTATAGCCTTATTTGATATGGCATGTTGTCACATTTCTCATAGGTTCTCGTTTTTATAAAACAATGTAATTCCTATAACATTAAAAAAATTAAAAAAATTCCTCAAAATGACCATAACATATTTTAACCTCATGGTTTCTGTCAAAATTTTCATTATTAATTCCATAATGTAATAACCCATAATTACCACTAAAATAGAGGTCTCCAATGATCCCATTAATCACCATAAAAGTTTGTATTACAAAGCCAAAGTGATTTCTATGATATTATATATCTAATAAATCAACAAATTATAAAGTCTAGATGATATCCCTAAGCCTTTAGAAGACATAAAAATCTCCAAAGTTATATAAACCTCCCCTAATAACAATAATAATCCCCTAACCCTAATCGTTACATAATCTTATGTTCAGTAAATAATTTTTCATTCCCTCACAATGAGTATCTTTTTAGATTTTTAGTTTCATTAAATCATCCCATTTCTACTACATAAAAAACTATTTAAATATAAATTTTAAACATCCAATTGTATCTATTTCTTCTATAATACAAATACATTTAAATTGAAACAGAGTTTTTTTCATGTTAAGTCATCATAACATTTCGATGATCCAATCCCTGACTCTAGTACACCATAAATAGCATAAAAATATTTAAAAAATATTTGTTGAGAAATATTAATTATTATTGTGCAATATAAAATAAATATTGAATCCTTTTGTCTGTCAATATTTTATAATCATGAAAACAATTTCAAAAAAATAATATTTTTCAACCAAAAAACGCAAAAAAAAAATATTACATCATGAAACCAAAATATTCCTATTAGTAATCATAGAAATTATAAAATATAAAGGTATATCATGGAATCTATATCATAATAACATTTTAGTTGTCCTAGTTACATATTGAATAACATCTATGGTTACGTTTGGAATTCACATCATAATATATTCTTTAAATATCTTAGGAGAAACATTACCATCTAACTCACTCTCCCTGACCAATTAATTGTATAGGTTTCATACACATACCTAGCCTTGGTATATCATATAACCACAAATGTTGATCAAAAATTCCCAAGAACTGAGAAATAATCTTAACACACAAATCATTAGTTGAAGAAAAATAACACTTCAATATCAAACTCACATTTTATTTTTAAAAATTTAGTCTCTATTAAATGAAAAAAATTGAAAATATCTATGAAACCATGTAATCTAGACATAGAAACATAAAATTTATATAATAGTGAGAAATTTTGTTCATTACATATATGTTAATTAAAACATTCCATGTTATTGAAGTAATAAATCCAATTTTAAAACACAATTAAACCATAGAAAAAGATGATTTTGGAATGAATGAATCCCACAACACGTTAAAAAGAAAAATAAATTAACATGATAAAACATTAATTACCATATAAATTAATACTTAGAACAATATTGACAACATGGGAATTAATGAAAATGATTTATAATAAAAAATCATTAAAATATTAAAAATGACATTTCAGTTAAAAAATCTCTTAAAACATAACTGAATGTTGAATAAAAATCATTAAAGAAATAAATTAAAAAACAGTAAATATATTGATAATATTTTAATTTTGGATATAACTTGTCAAGTTGGACATATATACGCATTATATTACAGTAAAAGTGCATTATATAAAGATATGACTCAATGGATGGAGATTGAGACGAAGACCCTTAGCATGAATCTAAACCATCTCAATTGTTCTTTTTATTCTGGAATAATTAAAATTGGTTAATTATTCTTTATATAGAATAATTTTCATGTTTATTAATCATTTTATATCAATTATAACAATGTTATTACAATTAGTTATTTATTTGAGTTCATGTCATCCATTCTGTCGATATTCGGTTCTTAAGTCGAAAATAAACATGGTATGATGTCCATATTCCATGTGGTATTAAATATATCACCTCTAGAATAATATTAGTGTCATAAGGATTTAATTGTTTCCTTAATTATACAATTAAATCAAACAATTACTTCTGGGTATGAAAATGGAACAACGTTAAAATCATAGAGACAATAGTCTGTATGTACGTATGAGTAACATATTCATTTTTCATTAACAATTAGAGAATGAATATAATTAATGTTTTATATTTTAAAATGATAATAAATTAATTAATATAATATTAAAAATTTAAATATACTTATAAATATCATACACATTTTGTACTGAAAAAAAATGATCCACACCACACCAGGGAGGTGACATTTCACACATAGGCATGAACAACATTATCATATTTATTTGAACATAAATAATAATGTTTTTTAAATATTATTATATAATATCGATTAATATATCAAGAAAATAACATATTATTATTAATTAAATTTTTATAACCAGCCCTGAGAAACGAAAATGGAAAATCAATTAGATCAGTTCGTGGACATGATAGTTCACACGTACACACGAAAAATTATTTCCCTTTACATTTAATAGATGTTTCCATAGATTTAAGAGAATATATTAACATAATAACATATCAGTATCTTGGTAATATTATATATATCATTTAATTTTGTCTGGATGTGAATTAAATGATGTGTAAGAATAAATAAAATACTAATACACAAATAAAACAACACCTCTTCTCTGGTTGATCAAATTTGATGAATACCTTAACACCTTTATGATAGGAGTAATGCCTAATATATTTCATCAAAAATTTGGTTTGGGATTATATTATGGGATCTGGGTAGAGTTTTTAGGAGAAAAATGTTTTTGAAATGTTATAAATATAGAGGAATGGGTGCCTTTATATTGGAGTGGGGAGGGACACCATTGGAATTATTAAAAACATTAAATTAATAAAAATTGAAATTCAATTAATTTTTTTACCAAATTCATTTATTTAGAATATAATTTCATTTTATATATAATAACTATCATTCATGAATATTTAAAATTGTTATGAATAATTTAGTATCCTTTTTTTGTTTTAACCCGTATTTTATCATTTCTTATATTATTGAGATATCATTTTATTTACACTTATTAGGTTAATGTAAATACCATAACATGTGAAGTGAAAAAAATAAGTATCATTAATGAAATATTATGAATTAACCTAACCATTTGTTCATATATTTGACTATTTGGAATTTTATAACCTTTAATAAATTATTTTATATTTTAAAATAATAATAGTTTCAACTATAAAAATATTAATTAGTTGAGATTTAAAAAATATCATAATAGTAGTATAACATAGAAAATAATAGTTTAAATAATCACTATCATGTCAAATATATCAATTAAATTATTTTATGGATGATATTATTTAATATACTATTTATTTTAATATTTATAACATCATTTATTTAATTCGTTCATCATTTAATAAATTATTAAATATTCTTTGTGTCATAACTAAATTTATTTACATATATTATAAAAAAGATAAATAAATTTTCATGATAATTGAAAACGTTTTATCTTTCCAAAAAAATATTTATAGTTGATGATATCCCCTATAAATGTATATAGTAAAATACATTGTTTTTTTAAAACAAAAGTTTAACAAAAATGACTATTAATTAAATATATTCTTATAAACTCATTAAATTCATCACTGTGGCTCTATAAATTCTAGAATCAACCCAATGATTCACATTGTTGTAATAAAATAATACAATTAAATTAATAAAAGTTTGAGAGTATATTTATGTTATTATAATATTATTTTTACCTTTAAAAATCAGATTTCCCTTTAACTGTGGTAATAATAAAAAGTACTAATGTTACAATTCATAATGTCTATATAGAAATATGATCTGTTTACATAATTTTTTAATTATTATTCAAAAAATGGAATCCATTATTCCAAATTCCAAACACCATAGTCTCAATACTTTATTTAAAAATAATCCCCCTTGTGCAAATTTTTTTTTTAAGAAATGACTATCAAAATATTAATATGTGTTTATATCTAATATCAAAGTGAAAAGACATCCAATGACCGCATTTGAATTAAATGAAAAAAAATAATTCTAATTATACATTAAATCCATATAAAAATATAATCTAAAAATAAAAATAAATTATATGAAAATGATGTTTTGAAATAAATTGCAGGCTTTTTCACTGTTAATTAAAATTTGTATTTTATAAAAAAAATATCAAATTTTCGACAAAAGTAAATTTTGATGTCCCACAACCTAATTATAATTTCAATTTTTAAAATATAATTTCCAAAAGTTTCTAAAACTAAATTTAAAATGGTTACTCCATCAAAAGGTGGTTAAATTGTATTTTAGAGAAACACAAATTTTAACTGTAATTTTTTTAGTTATTAAATAATTTATTGAAAAAAATAAGAATTATTTTAAAAATTATATTTAGTTAATATTTCATTAATATAATCTAACAAGAATGATTTTAAATTTTTATGGACACAATTATTCATGGTTAATTGATTTTCCCTAAAAACATCCTTTATAAATAATTTGTATTTAGTATCATTTCAATATAATTTTGTAACCAATGAATCATTACATACACATGTGTAAAAAAAATTCATATTTTAGTTTACACTATTCTTATCCACCATTATAATGGCTAGTTGATAACTACCATACTAAACAATAATATGTAGTTTTTTGTTTAAGCTCGATGTGGTTTATCATCTACACTATCAAACATTGGGTATCTCTTTAAAAAGTACGGATGATAAACATTAATGAATATTTTTATGTTGTAATAGGATTCACTAAGTAACTAGGTTACATGTTGTCTAATTATAAGGTATCGGCCTTAAAACATTACATATTCTGGAGTTAAGATAATAATTAACATTGACGATCTTTTTAGGTTTAGATTTTGATAGAATTAGGCAGTAAACTATTAAATTTCATCTGAATGGATTACACAGTGGGAACTTCTACACTATCCAATTTATTTCAAAAAATAAAATCTATTAAAGGACTACACGAATTTTTTTCATTATATAAATCTTCTTGAATTATTCCTTTCCCATGCCCTTCTTTATACTCGGTGAAAAAGTTTCAAAATCATGGGTTGTGCATAAAATCCTCAGTTAGGGATATAAAATAATGAAAGAAAGCAATTTTTCTTTCCCTACCTTCAAAGAAATGAAATCATAATTTTTACTCAGAAAATATATGATCATTAACATACCCCATGAAATCATAAGATTTATGACTAACACATTGAAATCATAAATAATAAATGTAACATATTTCATCCTCATCATACTTATATTGTATATTTCTTAGCTACCTATGGGGTTACATTTTGAATACCCATCACAGTATATTCCCTTAATCTATTAGGATAAATATTAATGTTTACCTCCATCACGTTACCAAATGAATTAAAAATCTATATCAAGCACACCCACCCAAGGATTATCATGGAACCACCCGTATATGTAAACAACACCCAAGAACCAAATCTTAATAATAACACATAATTTAATGTAAACATTTACAAATAGAAATCAATAAATATTAGTTTAACATATTTACATAATTAGTGCTTTCTCAATACCATTTTTAATACCATCTAAATCATTTAATAATGATATATTTGAATCAAACTGCCCCATACCTCTTTGAAAATTATAATGGAGTCATTAATTTAAAAATTAATGTTATTTTAAATAAATCCTAAAAACCATTTTTAAAACAATGGCCATAATGAGAAATATTTTTACGAATAAATCATCAAAACATATATAACATATGTTTCTTGTTAAAGAGTCCAATACAACTTGAGAAAATACTTCAACATTAATAAATAAAGAATGACATGGTATAAAACATATAATATCATTAGAATATGTATATTCATGGTGAAATATGTCAAAGGGAATTATATACACTATCTAAAGTGAATCCGTGTAAAACAAAAAATAATTCTCAATGGAATGTAAATTGAGATAAAATATTTTACAAAGATCGTATAAATGAAATAAGAATTTAACAATGGGATTATTATGTTTAGAAAAAGAATATCCATAAAAATAGAACATGAAATTAAAATAGAAATAAATTAAATGTGATTCCAAACATAATATTGGAGAAATATAATCAACCAATATGCATAAAACCGAATGAGAGGAAATTGAGTTTAGAAAATCCCTTAAGAATATTCAACAACATAACAATGTCACATAAAAATTAATAAGATTACTTGATGAGAGAAAGAAGGTTTTTTAATCACTTTGTATTAAAATTCAGATAAATAATGATATATAATAACATATCCCACCAATATTAAATTGAAATTAAAATACATAACCTAAAATAAGTTTTTGACTAAAAGAGGAGGTAGAATGGTTCCCTTAAAAATATCATTCATTAAATGAAATAGATCGATTATGTGTATTAACTATAAGTACATATAAATAAAGTATAAATTCAATATAGGGTCTCAAACATTATTTATCACATAAACATATTATTACATGATCGTGAAGTATATATTCAACTTAAATAATGGAAATTGGTTTAAGAAGTTCCCTTACCTTGAGTCTGAATCGTCATGTATGTTCCTTGTTATTAGTAAATAATAAAATTTAGTTAATTTCTACTTTTTAAAGAACTTTTATCCAGATTATTATTCATTTTAAATAACTTATTACTTTTCTATAACAATTATATAATTATTCAAATTCATATCGGTCATTTTGTCAATGTTTGGTATATGAGTCAAAAATGAACGTGTTATAATTGAAAATTTCCCATGTGGTCAAAACTATATTATCTCTAGAATGATATTCATGATTTATATATCATATATATCATATATATCATATATATATATATTTATATATGTTTTTAAAATAGTCCATTACATTTGGATATAAGAAATGAAATGCACCGTTCATGGAGACGGTAGCCACATGTACACATTAACGATACTTTCATTTCTATTTTATATTAAATGGAATGAAAATATAATGATATATAATAATATTATAATTCCATTATAATATAATATTTTAGTTTTTTTACATTTATACATTAATTTAATTTTATATACATTCCATGTATGGCATGAATGAGTTATATTACTTTTAGGCGGCCGTTGTCCGCACTTTCTCAAATGAAATTATCGTATTTATACACCAAGACAAGAATAAAGGTATATTAAAAATGAGAATTACAGAATCCAAGAGATAAAATATTTATCATAATTATGATATATAATTAAAGGTCCATACTAATTGCAACCAAAATATGTGTTTGGATATGATTGAATAATCATCATTTCGGGAGACAATAGTTCACCATCCAAAGAAACAGAATGTTATAGACCCATTAGATAGAGGTGTGTGTATGTTCAATTCAAATACATCTCATAAAAAACCTATAATATGAAGAATGAATTTTTTTTATGAAATAAATGAAAAATAAGTGAATAAGGAGTAATGATGTGTAATAATGGATATGAATTTTAGAGAAGACACTACATCTTATAACATGTAACTCTATTTGATTTTTTCCAAAACAATTTTTTAATTTCGTTCTTCATATGGTAATTCTTCTAGTAGGAATAGGGGGATATTGGGAGAATATTTTTGTAGTGTTTGGATGAGAAAAGTGGCTAGAGAGAGTTTTTAATCGGTTAGAGCTGGTGTCCTTTTATATGATGGAGGAGGGGATCTTTAAGAATGCTTGAAAGTATTATTTTGTTATAAAAATATTTTTTGATTAAAAAGATTAAAAACTCATTAATTATAAGATAATATTATAATTATTCTGACTAAAATCATCCAATAATTTTTCAATTGGTTTTGGATATTTTTTAATCCTTGTCTGTTTAATTTAAACATTTTTAACTCCTACCATTTTATCAAGCATTTATCATTTTTGGAATCAAAATAGTAACAAAACATGAAAAATATAAAAATAAAGAGTTATTAACAAATTTCTTGAATTTTGATTAATATTTTGTTGAATCTAATATTTTTTAGAATTTTACAATTTTTAATAAAATATTTTATATTTGAAAATATGAATTAAGTCAATTTTTATAGTATTCATATCATTACATTTTTAAAATCCATGGTAACATGATTGATTCAAAATAGCATCACTAATATAAAAATAATGTCTATATATCGTCAAAAATTTCAATGGATGACATCATAATAACAAAATTACATTTATTTTTTACATTTATAATATCATTTATATGAATCCAAAATTAATGAGGCAATCAATGTATCATCATTGTGTCGTAATTAAAGTTATTTATTCAATGTATAAAATTATAAATAAAATACCTTGATGTATGAAATATTATTATATATATAATGACTATTTATAGTAAAAAATTTCACTTATGTATCCCATATGAAATGTTTTAGTAAGAGACACATGTTTTGGTTGCATTTTCCACAACATTAAATAAAAAGCAAATAAATTTCATTTTCACACACAAGTGGCTCCATGGGGTCTTAAAATATACCCAAGGATGGCCATGTTGGAAAATATCTCATCTAATATGGCTCAGACATGTTATTGGGTAATTTAATATTATTATAATATTATTTTTTACACTTATTAACCAGATTTAACATTTAACCATGATAAATAAAATATATTCTTCAATTACTATTAATAATGTATAAATATAAAAGATACCTATTTACAGATTTTTAAACTCCTGATTCCAAATATGGAATTTATTTTTTCATATTCAAAACACATAAGTTTCATAAATTAATTTGATATTAATTCTCATTGTGAAAACCAAAAAGCATGTTTTAAAAAATAATCACTATCAAAAGATTGACATATGTTTATGTCATATTTTAGTGTAAACATACATCCAATGAAAATAATTGGATTAAATGATAAAAATAAAATCTAATTATACATTGAAACCTATTAATAGAAAAAAAAATTATATATAAATAAATTAGATTAAAAGACAATTTTGGCATAAAATGCAATATTTTTTACTATTCATTAAAAAAGAACAATGTTAGAAAAATACTAAAATTGTACCAAATGAAATTTTTGAACCCCACTTCTAAATATGACGTTTATTTTTTCAAATTAAAAATATAAAAGTGGAGAAAAATGGATTAAATTGTGTTCCCCATCAAAAGGTGGTAAAATGGCCTTTTAAAAATATTACAATTTTTCATGATTAAAATCAGATTAATTATTATTTTAAACCTCTAAAATTTATTGGATAAATGAAATGACATTTTTTAATCATATTTTTGTAACTTAACATCATTTTCACCAATAAAATGTCTAGGTGTTAACTATAATTTAAAATAATAATAATATTTTTATATTATTAATTTTTTGATAACTCGAAATTGTGTGTAATGTAATATAATAATGAAACCTATTGTTGTGTGTAGATAAAGCTGTCAAACACATTTTCCACATTAACAAAAAATTAATTTCATATTTATAAATATTAATATATAATATAAAGTTTTATTCTATTAATACATGGGTCGTTACATCCTTCCCCCTTTTGGAAATTACATCCTTGAAATTTCAAAATTGGGTTTTAAAATTTCATTGAATGTCCCACATCAGAAAAAGAGTAAATAAAAATATCCCATTAAAAATTGAAATATATTTTTAAAAGTATCCCAAGATTACAAATACAAGGATTCAATTTATGAAAACATTGATATGGAAGAGAAACTAACACTCAAAGTTAAATAGAGAGGATAGAGAGAAATATCAAAGAAATTTAACCACCAAAATACCATAAATTTGTGGTTATGTAAAAATAGAATGATAAAAGGAAGATTAAAACAATTTTCATTAAATATAATTTCCATATATTTTAGTAATTTTTTTAAGACCTAGACTAATATCATAATGAAATACACATACATGAAATGTATTGTTTCATACTTTAATATGTTTCTACTAAAAAACACATATTTTCCCCAGACAAAGAGTATTGAAGATTACATGGTAACACATAATGATCTTGAATAAAATTCTAGAGAATCACATAATACAACAAAGATAAACTATATATTTTCCTTTAAATTAGATATTAACCAAAAACCAATATTCATTAAAGATCATTTAGTAAACAATTATCTTCAAAATCCATTAATATAATAAAAACCAAGATTGAAACCCATAATTTAGAAGGATTTTATCACATTGTATTTCATAGTAAATCTTATCATTTATCTCCAATTATCATCAACTACTCTAAAATTAACTTACTTAAAATTAATAAACCTAATCAAATATTCTCTACGATAGGTTAATCAATTTCCTAAAAAATCCAAATCATTATATGTCAATAATAAAAAATTTATATTCTTCCAAAATAAAATATCAACCATTACTCCACAAATGAAATCCCATAGTATTATGTTTTTTAGGCATATAATGTATCCAAAAATAGAGAACATATTCTAAAATAACATTTATCAATTAATCACCAAATTATATTCCTATACTAAGGTATCCATTTGATAAAAAAATATTCCCAAAATCAACATTTTCATTATCCATAAAATCAATTTACTAAAAAGAAAATCTCATACTAACTAGGAACATCACGCAAGACAATCGTAGGAGATACATCCTTTTCTCCCTTCAGTTGTGGGTTTGATTCCGATGGCCTTGCTGGATGCAACCGATTATCACCCATCTTGCATGTTTTCCATTTTTATAAAACATAAAAACAACCATATCATGATTTATCCTCATTGGTTGTCTTATACCACTCTTTTTCATCCTAAACATAATGTCCTCAATATCTTAATTGATGATGTCTTATAAACATAATAAATTCTTTTACCTATATTAAATAACACTATTTTTAAATAAAAAACAACATACCTTGATCATGGTGTCGACCCTGTTTTATTGTCCTCTTATTCAGGTAGATATATGGTCCCTGCATTGCAAAAATGATTTATAGATCCTTCAAAATCATCTTCTTCATTTATCCCAATACACCTCGTACAACTTGCGTCATTTGGGTGTTCATAGGAAAATAGTTTCGGAAAATAATCTTGTATGACATTTAATTTCAAAACATCTGATAAAACTTGGTTTTAATAAAACAGTCGAATGAATTTTGAGTTGAAACATTAAATTAATGGTCCCCTTGAAATACCAAAAGCATGTTCTGCAAGACTGTAATTTAATATCAAAAATAAATTTTTTGTGCAAGGGTATTATTATGTTTCACCTTTTTCAAAATAATAATATGCTTCAAAATCATCTGATATGGAAAAATATTTGAAATCTGATTTACTAATATTTACCTTCATCAAAATATGATAATATTGGGAAAATTTGGATTTTACTAAATGAAACCCATGATCCAAGATGGTATCGAGCTATAGCTGATGTGTTTGATATATCAAAAAAATTATTGCAAGGGAGTTATATGTTAGAAAATCATTTAGTATCCTCTGTACATGACATTGAAATAATTATTGTAGGCTTGTAAACATGAAATGATAAGAATGCCATTTTAGATCCTCCTACTTCTATTTATAACTTATATTCCTTGATCGTAAAAAGTTAAAAAATAAGGATTTACCATAATGAGTAGACATAGAGGTTTACCACTTGTCTACCAAAAACACAAAATCCCTAAAGTTGTCTAAATCTACCTTTGATAGCAAATATATTTCCCCTACTGTAAAACATTACATAATATTGAGTTATGCTTACAATTAACATGGAGGAATATTTCAAGATTATATTTTTACGGAATTATTTTGTAAACTATTACATTACATCTCAAAAAATTATAAAATAGACACTTCTACTCTATCAAATTTTTTCATAAAAATAAGAATCTAAAATGAAAATAATAATACATATCTTGAAAAAAATATTATTGAAATATTCCTTTCTCTCATCCTTCCTTATACCCTGTGATTTTTTTTCCAAAACCTGGGATGTGCATAAAAGGCTCAGTAAGGGTTATAAAATAATTTAAGAAAACATTAGTCCATCAATACTTGCATATCCCTGAAATCTTAATTTTTAATCAGAAAACATAACCACTTTAACATACTTCATGAAATAATATGATTTATGAATAACACATAGAAATAATTAATCATAATTGTAACTTGTGGAATCCATATCATACTAACATTTTAGCTTTCACGTCTAATTTGGGAGTTACATTTGGAATACCCATCATAGTATATTCTTGTAATATTTTAGAATAAACATTAACTTTTACCTCTGTCATGATACCCAATTCATTAGAGAGCTATCTCAGACACACCTACCCCAGGTTTATCATAGAACAACATGTATACAAAAACAACACCCAAGAACAATATCATTATCATAAAAAATAGAGTAAAGATAACTTTTTCACATTTCAATCACAAGATATCAGTCAAGATATTGACATAATTAATGTTTTCTCAAAACCATTCTCAATAACATTAAAAACATTTAATATGAAAAATTTGACTCAAAGTGTCACATACCAAATTGAAACATTTAGAGGAATTAAAATTTTCAAAAATTAATGTCTATATAAACAAATCCTAAAATCCATTTCTAAAACATGAAAATAAATGAGAATTATTTAGAAGAAAAAATATTTAAAACATTTAAAATGATGTTTAAGTTGAAGAGTCGTATACCACATGAGTAAATACTTGCATAATAATAATTAAAGTATATCATTTAAAAAAGTTTATAATATCAAGAAAATAGAGAGATTTATGATATAATATTCCAAAGGTAAGTATATAAATCATATAATGTGAAGTGGTGTATGAGAACAACTAACACTAAATGGAATGTAAATTGAGAAAAATCCATTACAAAGATCATTTAAATGACGTATGAATTTATCTATGGAGTTATTATTTGTTCAAACAATATATTCAAAAATAGGTAAGAGTAAATTAAAACATAAAAAAATAAATAGTGACTCCATACATAATCATTTCATAATATAATCAATGATGTATGAATAAACCCCGAATAGTGTAAAGTCAGTTTAGAAAATCCCATACGAAAATTCGGTAGCGTAAAGATGTCACTTAAAAATTCAGAAAATTAGTTAATGAGAGAAAAAATGGAATATAATTACATGTAAATAAAATTTACATAAATAAGGATATAGAATAAAAAATCCCAACAAAATAAAATAAAAATTAAAAGATATAACATAAAATATATCTCTGACAAAAAGAGGAGGTTGAAAGGTTCCCTTACAAAGTTCATTTTTTAAAATAAAATAGATCTATTATGTGTAGTAAATATCTGTACACATAAATAAATTATAAATAAAATAATTTATTTTAATTTTAGCTATCACATATTCATTTCTTTTCATAATAACGACGAATATGTTTATCCCAATGAATGGAAATTGGGTTAAGAAATTATCTTACATTGAGTCAGAATTGTCACGTCTGTTCATTATTCTTCCTGAGAAGTAAACCTATGTTAATTTCTACTTGGTTAAGATCTATTTTCATGTATATTATTACTTTGATATGACTTATTACATTTTTTAACAGTCATATTATTAAACAAGTTCTTATACGTTGTTTTGTCTATATTCGATACATGAGTAAAAAATGAACTTCTTATGATTACAAATTGTCCATGTGGTAAAAATATTATTATAAGTAGTTTTATATTCATGATTTAGAGATAACATATATCATATATATCTGATAAATATGTATTTAGAATAGTCTATAACATTTAGATATAATAAATGAAATGCATCGTTCATGGAGACGGTAAGCCCTACATACGCATGAATGTTAATTTCAGTTCTATATTATATTTAATGGAATGAAAACAAAATGATAAATAGTTATATTATAATTAAATTTTAATATAATATTTTATATATGTTATATAATTTCATTAACTCCATCCTTTATTCATTCAATTTATGGCATGAACGAGTCATATCACTTTGAGGGGGCTGTAGTCCGCACTTCCCCAAATGAAATTATCATATTTATACAACATAAAAATCCTAAAGTTATGTTATAAATGTGAATTAACGAAGAATATAGATAATATATATATCATAAATAACATAAATAATTATAGTTTCCTCATTATAGCCACCATAAGAGGAGGTTTTTGAAAATTGAACTATCATTATTTCGTGAGGCAGTAGTTCACCATCAATAGAAAGAGTATTTTATATACCCATTAGACGGAGTTGTGTGTAAGTGTAGTCCAAAAAATTCTCATAAAAAGAACATATTATATTTAGGATACATGATTTTTTTTAAATAAATGATAAATAATATAATAGGTTGAGAAGAAGTATAATAATGGAAAATAATTTTAGAGAAGATGCTGCCTCTTATAACATGTATCTCTATTTGATTTCAGCCCAATGAATTTACTGATGGTCCCTCATCCTAAAATAACGAAAATAGGAGGAACTTGGGAATGTTTGGATATTGTTTTGTATGATTTTTTGTGGGAAAACAGGATTTCATGTTTTGTGTAAAGGGTTTGAGGTGGTGTCCTTTTATAAGAGGGAGGAGGAGCTCTTTTGGAAAGTTTGAAATTATTATTTTATTATTAAATATTTTATTTTTAAAAACGTCCATAAATCATTAAATTAGAAGATAATATCAATATATGTCTAAATAAATTCATCCAATAATAATCAGGTTGGTTTTGGATATTTTTTAATCCAACTCTATTTCATTGAACTGTTTTTTACTCTTACCGTTTTATCATGCATTTAACACTTTAAAAATCATAATAGTTACCAAAATATGAATAATATCCAAATAAATATTTATTAATAAAATTTGTGACTTATGATAAATAATTTTTCAAATAATTTTTTTTATAATTTTTAATAAAATGTTTTATATTTTAAAATATGAAATATGTCAATTTTGACACTTTTCATATCAAGACTTTAGAAATCCATAAAAACCTGATTGATTAGAAAAAAAATTCATTAATATAAAGATAACATGTATAAATAAAAAAATTATTGGATGACTTCAAAATTAAAAAATTCATTTATTTTAGCATTAATAATATTATTTATTAGAATCCATAATTAATAAGGCACTCCCTGCATCACCATTGGGTCATAATAACATATATTTATATAATGTCTAAAAAAATTTAAATAATATTTCATGATTTATGAAATATTTTAAAATTTATAATGAATTTTTATAGTCGAAACATTCACTTTTATAACACCATATAAAAAAAAATTTAGTAAAAGATACATGTTTTGGTTGTATTTTCTTTCTCTTTAAATTAATTGTAATTATATGACATTTCAAAACACACGTAGCTCCATGGGGTCCTAAAATTGACCCAAATATGCCCATGGTCGGAAAAATATCATAAAATTAAGTTTTAACATGTTTCAGTATAATTAAATGTCATTATAATATAAATTTTTAAAATTATTTTCTGGATTTACACATTAACTATGGTAAATAAAATATTTACTAAGGATACTGTTAATAATGTCTAAAAATAAAATATACATATTTAAAAATTTTGGAACTAGTGATTCAATATATAGAATTCATTTTTCCAAATTCTAATCATTGGAGTTTTATAAATTAATTTTTAATTTTATTTTATTTTCAAACACAAAAATATTGTTTTTACGAAATAATAACAATCAAAATATTGACAAGGGTTCACGTAAAATTTCAAAGTGAAATTACATACAATGACCAAAATTGGATTAAATTATTTAAATATAATCCAATTACACTTTAAAAAATGTAAAAGATGAATCTAACTGCATAAATAAATTATATTAAAATACAGTTTCAGCTTAAAATGGATTATTTTTAACTTTTCAATAAAAAATGAACATTATCAGAAAAATAACAAAATCCTATATAAAATAAATTTTTATGTCCCATTTCTAAATAACAAGTCAATTTTTTCAAATAGAACATATAAAAGTTAAAAAAATCTAAATTAATAAGGGTTCTTGATCAAAATGTGGTAAACTGAACTTTTAAAAATATTAATGTTTTTCCTGCTTAAAATGAGATTCCTTCTTATTTGAATCCTGTAAATTTTTTTGGATAAATGTAGAGACATTTAATAATCATATTTATGTAAATTCTGTTAATTCCCTCCAATATAATTTCTAGGTGTTAGCTATCATACAAAATAAAATTATTATTTTTTTAGAATAATTGAAAGTTGTGTGCAATGTAAGTTTTCAATGTAACCCATTGTTGGGTTTTGAGTATTATATCAAAAAAAGTCTATACTTTAACATAAAATTAATATATTATTCATAAATATTAATATATAGGAAATATTATTATTCTATAAATACCTATGTCATTACACTAAGTGTTGGTTGACTCGCGTCGTAAAGGGATTTACACTGTGAAAGGTTACACACCGTAAAGAAATTTTTCACAGATTAAATATTTTAAATAACATATTTTTATCTAAGGAGATGATTATTTTGACAGACATGGGGCATTGGTAGTTAGATGTCACATAACAAGGTTATATGCTTCGTAACAACCAACACACAGTTTTTAAGTAGGTGTATCGCTGTTTTTTGTTCCCTATCCATACGATTATTTTATTAATTGAGGTAAATTCCCATTAAATTTTAGGAAACACCAATCTATATATATCGAACCATTTAACATTCAATAATTGTTGTAGTTGTGGTGCATCTCTTTGGGTATGTTATTTTTTTAGTTCTTTATTTATATGATTATGGTATCACCCTTGTTTTCATTATCGAATTTGTTGTTCTAATTTGTTTTTTTGTGCCCTCTTCATTCAAGATTTGTTTTGTGACCATATTTTTGGATGGAATTCCATTATAGGTCATTGTACGACGACCATTTATGATTTATCTATGATGGGTCCTCATTTTTTTGATATCTTTTTGTCTAAATTGTATAATTATTGTAAAGTGGGTTTTATTCTATGGTCATTGTAGATATTTTGGGTTTTCATTATCAGTTGATCCCAATGCTAGTGTTTGAAACCAGAGTTTTTAGATACACAGATTCATCTCTAAAATATAATGACGAATCAATTTTTTCTGTCTTTATAAATTGATTTGTAAAATGAATTTGGCATGATTAGTTATTTGTGTTGAATATAGTTTATAAAAAACATCTTGTTTTGCTTAATTGATGATAAATAGGAGAAAATGGGTAATTTCAAATCATTGATTATGATTTTGTGAAATTATTTTTTAATTATTTTCAAAAAATTGAAATTATATTCAAAATGAGCGCAAAGATTAACCTTGGTAATAGATTGAAGTACTAGCATGGGGCCATCGCCCCTTACAGAAGTTTTCATTATTAGGTTTTCCTCTTGTCCAATAGTGTATATTATTACTTCAAAATACATAAATGTTATTGGAGTTTCACATTCTATGGTGTCTCCATAGTCTTTAAGTATATATCATTATCTAAAAGTACTACAATACGTTGTTTCAAATATTTTCGGAATGAGTATTCTATTGTCTGGCCTTTTTTCTTCCTTAGTATTATGATTCATGTAATAATACTATTGTTGTTATATTTTTTGGATTAGTAGTATTTTATACTTGATATTCATGTTGATTCATTTGAAATATGACATGGAAATAGTGTTCTTTGAAATTTATATATATGTGTTAGTTTTATAAATGTGAAAAAGAGAAAAATTTACCTTGTTTTATATAAAACAAATTTAATACTATCATTCCATGTTTGATTAAAAATTAACATCCATGAATTTTTATACAGTGGAATCATATGGAACACATTGGTCGGGTCCAACATTGAATTTAACTCACAACATTGGTGGTGTGTAGTCCTTTGTCTATCTTCCATTTTAGGGAATGATAATGCGCCATAGTTAGTTAGCGGGGATTAATTTATTCTGGTTATGGTAGATATTGGTTATATTTTGGGAGCTTTTCCACAATATAGTATGGGTTATCAATTCAGTTTTGGCCATTTGTAGTTCGAATTTCCATTCAGATTTTTTGCAACAATTAAAAGTTGTTTTTTATTATCTTCTATCAGTTATGGAAAATATTTTTAGTCTCTAGCTACATCATTATTTTCTAGGTGTATATATATTCCTTGTGTTTCTACATGTTTGGTGAAATCATTCCCTCTGGTTTTTTGATCGATCCCCAGGTGCTTGTCACCAGCCTGTGAGGATTGAGATTGCCTTGCAGGTATGTGAATGTTTGTATTGGATTCCAGTATTGAGGGAATCCCATGTCGGTTCATTACTATTTTTTATTAAAGGATTTGTTTCGTTAATATTCCCTATCTAGAAAGATCAATTATACTAGATATTGGATTGTATAGACGTGAGAGGTATTTTGTGATAAGTGAATGGAAATATCATATCACAATGAGACTGAATATACAAATGGAATTTGGGTTTCATGTCTCTAGTGTTGGGTTTTATTTTAATCATCATTTTCTTCTTATTCATTTTTTAGTTTAATCTGATATTTAATTAATTTTATGATTGTTCATTTTGTTTTGGTGTGTTGAAATATACCTCTAAGACATCTTCCACGAGCTCCTGAGGAAGCTGAAGCTGATACTCTATAATTAAATCCACCACTGGATCCAAATATCATCAAGGCAATCATATTTTAAGTTCTTTTTATTGTTCATGATGCACCATGGGTTTAGAATGTCATTTTTTTGGTATATCTAGGAGATAGATGAGAGTTAGAGAGATCAGTAACAAGAATTTTTGTTATATAATCTACCAACATTAAATGAATAAATATGAAACTCATTTGGCATAGGGATGTATGGATATGATCAATTAAATCATTAACGTCATGGAGACACATGAGAATATCTTGGTAAATTTTAAAGCATTTTGGATCAAGTGATCAGGAATTCGATGGAAGGATTCGATTTTCTAGGAAACTTGGAATGTGGGGCTAGATTGTAGGGGTTTTAAAACCCAATTCCATTATTAATTTTTTTCTAGAGTCTATGTTGTGGGAAAATTATATAGGTTTAATATCATTGAATCAGGTAGAGTGTTTGGCATTGGCCTACATCAATCAGTTTGCTGATCTTGGCTGTTTTTCTCCAAACGTGGAGAGAAATAACTAAGTTAAGGCTCAAAATTACCTACAGGGCTTCTGATCAGATATTAGATCATATGTAACTATGTTGAAACATTCTATAAATTAATATAATATAGTAAATTCTATTTTTGGATATATGGATATAGAATTCAAGTTTGGTTTTCCCACCTCATCCCTTCTATCTAGTGTGATCTTTAGTATAGTGCATTGGAGGAAGTGGAATTAGCCAGATCATCGCAGAATTGGTGGTGGTGGGTCTCAACAGTGAGTCTCCACCACAAAATTTTCTATATCTATTATTGTTCCTATGACATGCTATCAGGGTGGTAGGGTTGAACACACAAGATGTTTTCTATTTATGCCTATGAATAAATGCAACAATAGTTGATGTGATGGTCATATATAAATCTTCTTCCAGGCAATGATTGTTCCCCATTATGGTAAATGTTCATTATCTACAAAGGAAACTATGGTGCAGTCAAAATGTTCAAGGACTACAAGACACATGTCAGAGGCCTCTAGGGTGAAGCAATTTCATCTTGTAGATGATTTTCTAGTTTATTTCGCTGCTGGTCTAACAAATTTGATCAGTACTATCTTTATTGCATCTTTATTATAAATTGTGTTATTTAATGAAATTTCATTATTTGATACTAGTAGCACCAAATCAGTTATTTCTACATGTTTTATTGAAATAGTTAATATTACAATGAAACTTATGTATTTTGAAATGAAGTTAGTAAAACCACAAAGAAATAGAATAAAGAGAGGTTTCCATTGTCATTGATTTTTAATGGCTGGTGATAGAATTTTGGTCTTGTATATCCTCATTATTTATATGAGTATGTTTGACGACACCATCTGTATGTATTGGATTGTTTCTCATTCAGTTGAGGATGTTTTTTTATCATTGATGAGTTTAATTTCATGTTGTTCATGAGATCACTCATGTGTTTCAAGGTGAGTGAGACCCATGATCAATACGTATTGGGCCTTACCATCCAATTCTCAAATTTATTTGTCTACTATTTCATTTGATACTAATAAAGTTATTCTTATTTTTTACCATCCAATTATTTTTCAATATCTCTTGACATTTTTACAAATTATTTCTCTAGTATTCCTCAATAGAGATAGTTAGACTTTACGATTAACCTGAATTTATGTACATAGATGATATCAATAACATATTATCTTATGGAACATGAATATTTGATTGAATGCATTATTTAGTTTGTTGACCTGTTGGAAAAAGATATCATTCACCCTAGTGTTTCTCCTTTGGCAGCCCATGTACACATTTCCATGAATATAGACTCTCCACATTGATTATGTGTGGAATATACGATGTTGAACATGTTGGCAGTTATGATAAAAATATCATTTTCATTGTGTTAGTGATTTATATGATCAGTTTAAGGGGAATAGTGGTTGTAGAACTCTAATCATTGACCAGGTTATCATCAGCTCAGATTTCGAGAGTCTTATATACCAAAAACAAATTTTAGGAGATGTTATGTCCATTATGAGTATCTTTTGATTTCATTTGGTCAACCTAGAGATACTGATGTTTATATAGATTTGATGAATCAAATATTTTATCAATATCATGAATCTCTTTTGTCTAGGTTTTTGGATGATATGCTTCTCTCTTTGAAATCTAAGGATGAGCATGAGCAGCATCTGATATTCAGTTTTTCATATTATAATAATTCCAAATTTGTATGGGAAAAATAAAAAATATAGTTTTTGGAATCAATAAGTGAATCTAATTTGGTACACAATTTCGGAACATGTATTATCATTTGATTTAGATAATATGAAGGTTGTTTTATAGTCAAATGACCATATAATTTATTGAAGATACAATTCTTTTATGTATCCTGATTGATATTACCAATGGGTTTTAAATATTCCTCTAAAACGGAGTCCCCATTAACATATCATACCATAGAGGTTGTGAGATTCACCTGGAATTCAAAGTGTTAGTCTTCTATGGATGAACTAAAATTACTTCTAACATCATATAATATTGTGATATTAATAGTTCTTGATAAGTGATATGTGGTATTTTTTTATTCCTCAGGTGCTGGTTTGGAATTTCTTATTATACATGATGACCATGTGGCATCTTACTACTATATCTATCTCTGACTTCATGAGAACAAATACCACACTCAATATTACCCGATTGTTGTAGTTATACATGAATTAAATATTGGTGACACTATCCTTTTGGAGATAGTTTCTCATTCAACAATTATTACAGGAGTTTGAGATATATCTTATATCCTAAATAACAGAATATGAGGCCGAGATGATGGTTAGAATACGATTATATTTTTTTCTTTGATATCACCATCATCTTGGAGAATGTAAATTTCATTATAGACTCTCAATGTGGAAAAGTACAATATTATTCTATTCTAGAATCGAAGGAGGAGTGGATCCTTCTATGGATCTTCACTTAATCAAAAATAGAGGATCTAGATGGTGTTTCATGTATGGTTATGACCAGTGTTCAATAATCAACATATCTCATTGATTTTATTTTTTAGATTTAGTAGTGGGATATTGGGTTTTTAATTTTTTGGAAATCCTTTATGATGGGGATACAATTTTTGATTAGTGACTATCTTCAGATTGTATACTCCACTTTGGGAATAGGGTGTTAATCCATGTATTCGTGATGAGTTTAGTATTTTTTGTTTGTCTTATATCATTTTTTGTCAACAATAAATGTGCAAAATAGTTATATTATAACATAGGAGGATGATTATGGTGTCCATGAATGAAACATGACATTGGATGTTATGTTTCTCATGATTACACATTCCAACATGTAAAAGAATATCACATGAAAGTCTTTATATTGCTTCCTCCGATTTCGATGCGGATTTCAAATTGGGACGACGTTTCCATGTATTTTTTTATTAACATGGTCTCCCTAATAGAGGAATATATATGGGTGGTTATCGATCAGTTGATGATGTCTGATCATTTCATTCTGATCGAGTATACAACTAATGATGACGATATGGGTATGTTGTATGTTCAGTAGTCTGTGAGGTTACATTGAATTACATCTTTCATTGTTTTAGATAGGGATCCAATGTTTACTTTTAGGTTTTTGGAAGAGTTTTCAAGATAAAATTTATACTTAGGTCAAGTTGATCACAACATACCATCGACATAGAGATTGTGCGATGGAGTGTATGATTTAGATCCATGAGGATAATATTTGTTCCTATGTTTTGGATTTCGATGTGTCGTGGGATATCCATCTTTGGATTCTTGTCGTTGTTTAAAAAAATTATTAATCATCGATAATAATAAATCTCTTTGAGGCATTGTATTATCACTTATGAATATCACATATTTGTTGTGATGATTTGGGAAAAGTATCATTGGTTAGAGAAATTATGCTTCAAGAGATGTCAATAAACTATTCAAGAGGTACATCAACATCATGTTATGTCCCAAAGTCGATAGAAATAATATAATAATTGCCGACATCATCCATTGGATCATTACATCATTGAATGTGTTTTATTTAATGATTATCCTCAGTTGGGTCACCATCAGCTTGGAAAATTGTTACTCATGGATCTAAGATATGTCGTATGATTTGAGGTCACCAAGTGGATCAGAAAGGTAGCTTATTAGTTGGAATTTTGAGTTCATTTGAAAGGTAATCATGATGTTTTCTAAATTTACCAGTTCATGAAGTTTCATCCTAATACAGATTAGATTATGAGTTAGGAATAAATTGAGTTAGAGGATTATATTTATATTTTAGATAAAGTAGTTTATATCATTTAATCCCATTTTAAAGTCTTCTATGTGACGTTGATTCCATTAGAGTACTATTGAAACATGACTGTGATTTTCATTAGGCTTGGGAATGTGAGTCATTGATGAGGGAGAAATGGTCTCATATTTTTTTAGGGATTAAATCTACTACATGGTTTTAGGAGATATAATGTATATATAATGGGGAGTTTATAATATCCTAGTGTCGAACTATCATGTAAGTATTTAACCATGTTGTGGTTATCCCTTTTTCATTGTTATTGTGGGGATGTTGATGAATTTGGTGGAAAGTAATATTTGTGAAGTCATAGTTTTATTGAACTCCTATGTTGAAGCATATTTTTTGTACGATGTATGAGGATTTAACGGCGTGTTACTATGTTACATGACATGTAAGATTTACTAGATGAATGTCATGATGTTCTTCTGGCTGTTAATGGATACCCTCTGTGAATTGATGATTCACATTGTGAATATTTCAAATAAATTATTTTAATCTAAGGAGAAAGCTTTTCTCATATACATGGGACTTTGGTGGTTACACATTTTGTAACCTGGTTACATGTCATGTAATAATTCGTGTAGGGTTCCTAAAAAAGGAATGTGGATTTTTTGTGTTTGTTCCTTCCCCATCATTTTTTCTCTCAAGCTAGGTCAATTCACAAGTGGTTTTAGGAGCCTATAATCCTTCTAGATTAATCTTTTTGAGGTTTTACATTCATTGTTATTACAGTGTGTCTCACCTTGTAAGTAATCCTTCCAATTCTTCATTATCTATGATAGTGTTAGCACCCTTGGGATATGTTATTGGATTTTTTAGATTAAATTATTGTTTCACTCGTTTTATTTTAATGATCATTGTGAGATCTTGTTTATGGAGGTCATCCCATTGTTGGACCTTGTATGATGGGTGTTCATCCTTGAGGTCTGTGGGTTTCATCATTTTAATTATACCCTTGTTTTATAAATTATATCAATTTTTTAATGTGTAATTTAATTTAGGATCATTATAGATGTAGTTATGAATTAATTTTTTGGGGACCTCAATTCAAGCATGTGATACACACATTTTGAAGTAAGTGGATCTTTCTCTACCTTATATAGGTGAACCTTATTTTTACAACATTATTTGTTTGATTTATAAAATTAATTTTTCATCATTGATTTATGTGTGATGAAAATATTTATTAATAAAAAAAATTTATCCCTTATTTTTTATAAATGGAATGAAAAATTGAATTTTAAGTCAATTTAAAATGTTTTTGTGAAATTGGTTTGAAATCGATTTTGAAACATTGAAATGATTGTTAAATTGACCACATGAGTTACCTTGGGTTCATGATTTATTGATTATCTTTAGATTCTCATCCATTGTGGGGGTTTACATTATCTGTTATTACAATGGACCTTAATTGTACAATATTGTCTCTATGTAAATATTTGATATTTGGATTTCACATTCGACAGTGTCTCCGTAGTCCTAAAGTGTAGATCATTAGCTTCAGGTACTACAGTGCCACGATTTCATAGATTTTGGGTATGAGTAAAAAACTTCTTGACCATCTGTATTCCATGGTAATTAGATGCATTCTCTTCTGCTATTTTTTTAATTGGTGGATTCATTTTATTGAATCCTTGTTATGTATTCCAATTATTGTGAAAGGTGATATCAAAAATTGTTCATTGAATTGATATAACATTTTTTTGAAATGTTAAAAAGGGAAGTGTTTGCAATGTTTTCTTTAAAATGGATATACAGATATCATGCAACTATTTAATATAATTGATCATACATGAATTTTTATAAATATAATTGCTATTGGACACCTCGGTGGGTATTATAATGATTGATTTCTCTCACCCTATGCACATCTTCAGGGGTGAATAGACCTTCGTATGTCTATAATGGCATGGAAATGCAAGGTTTCATAGGGAGGACGTGGGGTTTCAGGTCATATGGATTTGGTATGTGGTGGTGAGATTTTGGGGATTCATCAACACTATCTCAGAGAGTAGCTATTTCATTTTGTTGTTATGCATTTGGATATTCCTTTTGGTGTTTAATACAATATTAATATTTACTTTTTCTCTATTTCTTGTCTCATTGATGTCATATTTCTTTTTTTATTCTCGTATCTCTTTCTATTCCATGTGTATATATATTTCATGTGTTATTATATGTTAGGAGAAATCATTCCATCAGGTTTTTCAATCGATTCACAAGTACATGTCACCAGTATGTGGGTATGGTGAACACCCATTGGGTATGTGAAGGGTTGGGTTGGGTGCTGGTTTTGAGAGTAACCTATTTTAGTTCATTACTGAACATTGTGTAAAATACCATTTTCATGAAAACATGGATCATTAGGATTTAGGAAAATATTTATAGATAATTAATGATAAATCATAATAAATTTTTTTTAAGAAATTTAAAAACATAATTATGATTTATTGATATTAATTCAACAACTGACAACTATAACACCATAAAACATTATTCCTTATATTTAAAAATTTAAATCACATGGACTGTTCATTAAATAATAGATGATCAAATTTCTAAAAATAAATTTATTAAAATAAAACATCATAAAACATTTTATTCCAATTGATAGCTCTTTTAATAATTGTATAAATAGTGTTTAAATCATTAAGAGTGGTAGGGGATAGTTTAATGAGGATTTTAGAGAGAAATATTATCCAAAATGACAAATGGAATGATGAAAAAAATATAATACTAATCAAATATTTTGATGATGAAAGATGTAAAAGATTCCATATCACTTTTTCTTTTATTGAGATGCATTCCTTATTCTCTACATATATATATCTATTTTGGTGAATATAAATCCCTTGAATGTATTATATTATTTTAATAATTAAATTTTTTATTATCAATACCATTTTATGATAGTTATTTCATGGGTTTAATGTTTCAGAAATTTCTAATACAATAAAGAATATTCTGTCGAATTTTTTATTCTTCATGACACATGTTTTTTTATACATTGATTTTATTTTACGAGGTATATATGATTCAAAAATAAATTTTATAAAATGAATATAATTATTTTTAATGATATTTTTGACTCCATATAACTTCATTTTCTTTCTTGGGGAGTATGATTCATGGTTACCAAATGGTAAGATATTATTGAAACAATGTCAACATTTATAAAAATTATTTATGATTATGTATCCATTGAGAAAATACTATGTTATATCCTTATATAAAAACATGTATTATTAATACCCTCTTGGTATTAATGTTATATCCACGTAATTTTACCATTTTTTCACTAATTGCTATATAAGCTGATCAGGAATGTCATCGTAACATATTCGGAGAATAGATCCATATTTGGTTTAAAATCTATGATCCATGGAAACCATGTTTTTTAAAATTTCATCAAAAAATAATAAATAATAACCCAATGATATTTAAATGAAATTTTTACACATATTTTTTCAGTTAATCATATTATTATTTGAAAAATGTATCTTCTTGTCTTTGTCAAATCAAGGTACATTTCAAAACATTTTATTTTTCAAAAATAATGTTTAGAAAATACCGATTTACCCACTATTTGAAACAAAATTCTACAAAATATTTATTATGATGGTTGTAAGTATATGTTTTTTATAATATAAAATTGAATCCTAATTCAATAAATTCTTTTTTTATTGTGGGTTTTAAAAAAAATTAAATATAATTTTGGTTTGAAATATTTTTTAACTGATTTTAAAAACATCCTTTAAATGTTTCAAAAGAATGATTTCAATGAAAAATTATTTAGAATATTATCAAATCATATAATGATTTTTTTCAAAAAATTTTCAATGAAATTGGATTTCAAAATGATTTTTATACTTTATTATATGTTTTCATGGATTTTTTCTCAAATTTTTTTCATTGATGTCATTTATGTTTTCATGGAAAAATGTTTTCAAAATGATTTCATGATTATTTTTAAAGTGTAAAAAGAAAAATGTTTTCAAACATTTCTCAAAAATAATTTCTTTGTTTTCAAGGGAAATGGGTTTCAAAAATATTTTAAACCATCCAATAAATTTTTTAATGTTTATTTTCAATGAATTGTTTTTTTAAAAAGACTATTTTTTAAAAGAAAATTTCAAAGAAGAAAATATATTTTCTTCCTAAATTGAATTTTAAATTATAATTATAATTTATTTCTTAAATATGATGAATTATTTTCTTGTTTCTCAATTTTTTAGTAAATTATCCAATTCATCCATAATATATTATTCCATTGAATTATTTAGGTTTTATGGCATGATGTTTAGAAAATCTATTTCTCTTTCAAAGGTTATATGTTTATGAAATCCAGTTTAATATCATTGATTTTTTACTAATAAAATTATATTCTATTTCATGTGTTATAGTATTATAAAACCCAATTATTTTCATAGTTGGTTCTTGGATGAAATTTTTATTTAACTTGTCTATTATCTATATGTTATGATATGGTTACCTTTTTATGATACACATTTCAATTCGTGGGTTATTATAGTATTTTTATAGTATTGGGGAAAATTTATGTATGATTTCAATATGAGATGGGTATCCCCAATATCTACCTCCAATGAATTTGTATAATATTTATAGATATTCAGATAGACTAATATTTTCTTAGGAGTGATCATTAATTAATACGATTTCCATTGGAGTGAACCATATCTATAAAGATATAATGGGGAGTGAACTAATACTACTAATATGGTCATGAGAGTGAACCATGACAACCAAGATCGTATGGGGAGTAAACCAAAAAAAATATGATGGTATTGGAAGGAATTCTTTCACTACTATGGAAATAATATTATATTTTTAAGTGGTTGACACAGCTTCATGTCTTATTCCCTTTATATGATTACATGGATTATTTTTTTATTTTTTAATGATTCATGTACAATGAATTATAAATATTTACTCTAATATTCATGTTTATGATCATATTATCTTCATGGTATGATCTTATAATGATATTATCATGTTATTAGACTTCTATGACAACGCTTATGCTTCCATGTATCCCTAATTACCATTACTAAGAATCAGATCGCATCTATTTTTATGATTCATTCCCCAGGGTTTAAAGATATGAATTATGAATTATGTTTTATGAAAGTTGATATCTATGGAGAGCCTAGTTTGATATAATTCAGCTCTCTTATATAGTAGTGTTAATGATTACATGTTTCAAAAGTAACTGAACTAATATAGTCTTTGGGAATCTACTTGATTAACATTTTAAGTATTCCTCAAATGCTATGTGCTGTTTATTTTTTAGATGTTAACATATCTATAGTTGGTAATAGTGAAAAGGATTAGTTGTCCATTGAAATCGTGAATGAGAAATTTTTAGTTAAACACTTATGTTAAATTATAATGATAAATATAAGGATAAAGATATTTATGTGATAATGTCTTTGAATATTGGTAGTATATAGATCATGGTTTCTCTTTATAATACATCCATGTTTGGAAAATAAAAGTGATTTTTATGTAGAATAGATATACGTGGGATTAAAAAATCTTACATGGTGTGTCGGGCCTATCACAGAAAAACATAGTACACAACAGTGATCTTTCTAGACATATGGTTTGACACTTCGAGAGGACAGAAATTTGGAATTCACATTCACTTCATGAACTATCATGAAGGATTTATAACTAATATGGCTATTAATACCCTAGGTAAAACATAATGTGTCATAGGAAAAGTAATTAGTTATAATTTAGACATCCAATATGTTGTTTTTCGTGATTATGTGGTTCTTCAATATGTTAATTATTCCTTACTCAATGTTTTCTTTCTTTATTCAATTTAAGGAACCAAAATTTATTGGGTTAATATTGAATGTAATTGAAATTTTTTTGATGAGTAGTCAAATAGTATAGTAGCTATAGTGAGTGATGCTATGATTATTCTGAGTTATTTATCCTGGAACATTATTAAAAAATTTATTATAACTAACAATGAACCTAATAAGGGAAGAGAAAGAATGTGTTACCCATGAGTTTGGTTAATGGATTCAATGTAAGAAAGAACATACACTTTTATTTTTGTCAATAATGTGGAAAAAATCAATCAGGTGACAATCATATGGGACAAGAAGTTGTTTTAATGGTTGAAACCATTTACACAATTAAAGTAACTAAATTGGAAAAAATAAGTGTTTAGTTAATGAAACTAATTAGAATATTGGTCTCCCTATTACAAAATCAAAGGTAAACTTTTTTATGATAGAAATGAATGGTCATTATATAAATATATTCCCTAAGGGGATGTTTTCCAAATAGAATCATCAAGGTGGTATAAGAAATCGTTATATTATTGATAATGATGAAACTAGATATTAAAGCTGAATGGAAGGAGGTATTATATAATAGAATGAGGTATACATATTATGGATTATGAAACAGATGAATAATAAATGTTTCTATGTATTTGGATTCAATAAATATGTAATATAAATTCTAAAATATACAAGGATTTTCTAGTTTTTGATTGTTTAATAATGATATTGAAGATTGTGTTGAAACATACTGATGGACTAGAAATGTGATTTAATTAAATGGAATTATTTTTTGGTAAGGGAATATCACCCTTAATATGTAACATATTTTAGGATATAGTTTTTTTGTTAATGATATGTTGGCTATGAATTCATAAATTTATTCATATTCATTACCTCAGAACGAATAATGGATTTTATTTAAAAGTATTCAATAGGTAATGTTTACATCATCTTGGATTTATATAATACACCTATAAATTTATTGAATAATGATAGACACATATTTTGGAAATGTATTTATGGTAATTAAGGTTAGAATCATGTTTCAAGAGAGTGTATGATGATAGTATTCACACGTTTGGAATGTCAAAACCAATAAATTTTTTTTGATATATAGACCAACAAAATAAAGATGTTTTTTTGACATTCATTCTTATTTTTTTAATTTTTATCATTCAGAAGGGTTATATGGATAAAAATTCACGGGATGATTATGTCAAAAATAAAATATTGTATTTTATATTAATGTATTTGATCACCTCATGAGGATTTATGGATATGGTATAACCAACTCTAACAACCTTGTTATTATGGTATCTAAAGTGAGATGGGATGACTTATAATAGATCCCGTGATTTATTAGAGAATTAGGGATGAATAATTCACCCTATATTTTAGATAAAGTAATAAATATTAAATTGGTACTTACATGACAAAAGGGTGTTATTTTGATTAGGAAATTCAATAAAATCACTTAACAATTCCTTCTAGTGAAAATAATTCAACTCTTGGGAAATAATCTTGAAATCAGAAATAGTTCTCTAAGTACCTTCTCTTCAGATGAATCAAATGGTCCCATGGAAAATTTCATATTTATGGATTTTTTATTATAAACATTCTCATCAAAATGTTATATATATATCTCTAATCCATAACACGATAGTCAGTTTTCGTTCCGTGTGTGTATTATAACTTCCCAACTATGTGGAACCCCATTTATGTGCTATGTTGGGTAACTATTATGATACCAAATTTATATTTTAAATGATGTATTAGTATGCATTTTAACAATGTGGGAAACTATGAATGGAAAAATCAAGTATTAAACCATTGATAACCCATAAACAATTCATGGGTGAAATTAAATTTATGGTGGATATAATGTTACAAAACATGTATTTTAAAAATATTAAAATTTAATTAGTTCGATAATTTTTTTGAAAATTTTTATTTCACACAACACTATTTATAGCTTATATTTCAAGAATGAACCAATTTATTCACAGTATGTAATCAAAAAATGTAAATATTTCCTTATATGATACCCCAATATATTTTTGTGGTATATAAAACACCAACTTCACGTATACTACAAGAAACAACGACATCACATGTGCTACACACAATACAGACTTGGTGTGCGCAACTCACAATATTGAGTGTCTATAAAACCTCATTTTATAGTAATAATTTTTTATGTAAGATAAAATGAAAATATCCATTAAAATAATGAATATTAATAAAAATGACTTGTTTTAAAAAATTATTTATAGTTGTGATAATGAATATTTTTATTTTAGGTAATGTATTAAAATATTTACAAATAATATATTCTCAAAAGAACATTTTTTATGTCCTTCAATGAAAATATTTAAATTAGTTATATACACCTATATTAATTTAATTTCATAAAATAAATATCTTTTTTTACTACATAATATTGAAATTAGAAAATGGTGATTGTCTTTCTGATTTTCATAAGAAACTTCAATTTTGGAAGAATAGTGAAATATATTGAATTTTAATTCAAAACTATTTTCCAGTCATATTTATTTTACTAAAAAAGTTAAATTTTAATTTTTTTAAATTAAAATTTAAAAAATAAAATATCTATTAATTAAATTTAGGTCACTTGAATCTTTTTATTGAGTTTCTATATAAAAATGTAATGAACTTTTGAATATTCTCACATTAAAACCCAACTTTCTCGCCACATCTTGGAGGATAAGACTAAAATAAATAACATTTCATTTAATTGTATATATAAAAAATATACATGTGTGGTTGTAATAAGTATGAAATTTATTTTAAAATTATTTCTTATAAATATTTTACTGAAAATAGTACTGAATGTGATCAATGTTACTGAACACAAAAAAGGTAAAATAAATATAATTAATGGAATAAACCGTAAAAATAATGGATTAAATGACTTATAAACTTTAACAAATATCAATTTATGCACATATTTCAGAATTAAAACTTCTATTTTTTTATTTTGGTTTGGTTTTGATGAAATATATTTGGTATAAATGTTGGAACACATAAACTGTTTTAAACAATGTCACGTGTATACCATGTCTTCCCTATTAAAGGTCGTCACCTCTCCCCCTTATTCAAACCTCACAAAAAACTTATGTACATAAAATATAATCCCAACACATCCCCACATATACCACCCTTAATTTTTCTATTTTATATTTGGGTAAACATGTATTTAAGTTATCCATTTGATGAAAACCAAAGAAGTCACCCAAAGAAGAGGTAACATCCAACCTTAGTGTCATTTTTTATCATCTCCCCCACCTCAATAATTCTAATTTTGAGCACAAAAATTAGATTAAATATATTTAATAAAATATAAATTTTTTACGTTTAGGGTAATAATTTCACTTGCACCCACTTCGATCTAATGGATAACAGACTTACTATTCTTATGTATGATGAACTACAGCCACATGAAACAATGTTGTTCGTTCCCACTATACCACCTACTATGGTTAATAATAATGATGGAAACACTATTTTTATATGATTTATATGAAATTTTTGATGAATTTATAGTTATTTAATTATTATATATAAAAACATTCAAACTTTTCATTTGGTCTAAATAAGATAACTTCATTTGGGGATGTGTGGATTACCGCCGCCTCAAATCAATATGATTCAATCACATATTAAATGGAATTTATTAAGGATTATTTTAGTAAAATTTTAAGATATATATAGAAATATATTTTATTTATTTACATTATATACAAATAAATATATCTATTATTTAATTTCTATCATTCAATGTTCAATGAAAACTGAAATAGCATTCATGCATACGTATAACCTACCGTCTCTAAGAATGCTCTATTAAATTTCATATATATAAATATATATTATTTATATATTGATATAAATGTTTATATAATGAATATATATTATATCTATGTCATTTTTTACATTCATGAAATAATTAAATCACGTGTTATGTAAGAGGTACAATACTGACCGATCAAAACATGTTGGATAAGTAAAGTGGTTACTACCCGAAATGATTCATTAACATAAATGGGTAATTAAAGTTAAAAATAATATAATATATATCTTATTTTCTATATAAATATGGTATTTTGTTATATATTTATTTATATTATACTTATTACATAAAAGGGTTTTATGAATATGATGACTGTCATGAGAAAAGGTTCGAGACTTTTATCGCACTTTTTTTTCAGGATATACATGTCTTTTAACCACTCATTTATTTTTTTACATGTACATAAAACCGATGAATGTATTATATATTATTATAAATAAATTTATTATCAATTTCTATTACATTTTGTGATATATATTTCACGTGTTTTATTGTTTAAATGCCAACATTTTGTTAGTGTAATTTTATCTCAATTTTCTTACATTGAGACACATGTTTTTATAAACTTGTGATATTTTATGATGTTTTAATGATACAATTGAAATGTTATATTTTTAATATCGTTATTTGTTAGGATATTTTAGGCTCCATTTAATTTCATTTTATTAAACGGTGAGTATTATTCAATTCTATTTTGTTTTAAGAGTATATTGAAACGATCTCATTAATTGTCATGGTTATTTATTATTATGTTTCCATTGAGGAAATAAAATGATCCATGTACGAACCTGGATCTTTGTTTTAGGTAATATTTTCCTTTTCATGTCATTTTTAAGAAAAAGAGGAAAATCTGGATATTTTCAAAGTAAATGTCGTGTAATTTATGAGTACATGTCGTGTACTTCTATGTCGTGCAAGGTCATGTGTTGGCCAGGTCTGGGCCACACATACGGTGTGTTGGGGTGATGTGGAGGCCTCTTAAAGAGGAGTACGTTAAGGCCTAGTACATGTTCTGTACTCCAGAAGTACATGTCGTGTACTTTCTTTTTTTTTCATTAAACGGACCGGGGTCGTGCCTAATCGAAAGAATCGTCTTCTCCGCAAGGTTCTTCAACTGAGAGCGTCTGTACGACTACGAACATCCTCTAAGCCCCTGAGCCTCCATATTTTTGCCGAATCGACCACCGCTGATTGCATTGGAACCATAGTTATGAGCTCTTCCTTCTTCTTGAGTTTCATTCCATGTTTTTACATCTTTCAGAAGATATCGTGGGTTTAAAATTTTGTGTGTTTTCGTAGATCAAGGACGTTCTAAGGAGAATCAAGCATCATGGATCATGTATATTGATCTCCTAGCATCATAGTAGGTGTTTTGTTCCTTGACTTTTGAATTATTTGAGTTTTATGAGCCAATTCTACCAATACCCATGAACGTGGTATTGTGTGTTTACAGTTATGTCCTTGTTGTTTTCTTTCCTTGCTTTTATTTTTTTGTATAGGTAAGTTGATCATGTTTGAGGATAATTTTTGTTCTTGGATGTTTTTCCCATGCGTTTTTCTATTTACGACCTTTGGGTCTTGTTATCCTTTGGCCGTTATACCTGTTTTCTATGCCATGTGATGGTAGGATGGAATGATATTCTTGACATGCTTGTTATTCTGTAGACTGGTTGGCCAAGTATCTCTATAGGTGAACTTTGTCCATATTCCATTATTATTCATTGACTGGCATGAGACCGTGAGAACCTATGCTATTGACTATAAGGGATAGAATGAGTGAGATTCCCAGAGAGTTTTAGACATTATAGACTATAGGGGATATACCAAGTGATCTACCCAGAGAGTCTTGGAAATTATAGACTACATGATTGTAGACTGAGTGAGATTACCTAGAGAGTCTTTACTTGTTTGAATTTCCACGAACCATTCCAGGATATTGGACGAATTGACCAAGCGAGATTTTTCAGTGAGTCTGTGATAGACCTAACACTATAGGTGGATTGAATGATTGATCTTCCATAGAATGTTTATAGACCTAGGGTCTATTAGAAGTTTTTACCGTGTGATCTTCCTCAGAGATTCCATGAATAACCTAGACTATACTGGTAATTGACCGATAGAGCTTCCCCAGATATTCTTATAATTTTGTATGAACAAATCAGAGGGGTAAGGATATGTGCACTTCCTAGAGGGTTGTTGGTACTTCTTGAATAGGACCAGAGTGGTTGGCTGTGAGTACTTCCCAGAGGGGTTCCTGTTGTGGTTAGTTGTTTTCTTTATTGATTATTGTTATTATGTGGATAGATTACTGTCATATATCATCCTGTTATTTCTTACTGATAATTTCCTGCTGTTTAATGTTACTGTTTAGTGCTTACTGTACTATTACCTACTTTATGCTCACTAACTGTTACGCACTGATCTTAGGGTGGTTGCCTACTAGGATTTAGTCTCACACCATGTTTGGGTCATGCTTTTGTGACCAAGAATACTATGTTGTTATAGGTATAGACAAGGGAAAGATCCCTTCATCTTCGGGTACTTGATTACTTTCGAGAAGGAGAGCATGTGACCTAGATTAGGCTTGCGATGTTGCAGAGCTGTTTATGTTTTATTTTTTACTTGTTTTGGTATTATTTTTATTTCCATCATTGTGAGAAGTTAGACACATTCCTAGATATGTATCATGCATCATTCATATGTACATATGTGCCCAGTTGTCTATTGTTTTAGTCTTCCGCTGTTTATTGTTGTTGGATTGTCACTGCTTCCGCTATTGTATGCTTTGTTTAATTCCACTGTGTACTCTACAAATGAGCGCATAGTTTACCCACACTAGTAGAAAAATGATTTTTATCGTCACCAGTTTTAGGTCGGTTTATTATGAATCGGCGTAAATATTTTTTTTGGAAATTTTTAGGAATTTTTTTTTTTAAACTGATGCCAAAAAGAAAAAAAATGGTGTTGGTTCTTACAAAAACTGACGAAAAAACATAAAAAAATATATTTTGGAGTCAATTTTTATGAAAATCGAAGCCATAAAATTTTGAAAAAAATTAAATTGTTTTAGATAAATCATTAATATTTGATTTGATTGGTCGTCGAGAAAAAACAGAGTTACAAATTAAATGTTATGGATGTCGGAAGTTGATCATCTCTAAGAGAAGTCTTAAAGAAGTTCAACTTTCAATGGCCATAACTTTTCATCTGTAACTCTATTTTAGCTACACGACCTGTCAAATCAAAGATAAAGGAATTATCTAAAATATAGTAATTTTTTTATTGTTTGTTGCCATTATTCATAATTACCGACGCCAAAAAAATTATTTTCTGTTTTTGGCATCGGTTTTAGAAAACTGACACAAAATTTTTTTTTTAAAAATTTTCACGTCGGTTTGTTAAAAACCCGACGCCAAAAACATAATTTTCTAACTTTTGGGGTTGGTCTATTTAAAAACTGATGCCGAAAAGGATATTAGTTGGTATTTTTTCGTCGGTTTTCTAAAAAACTGACGCCAAAAGACCAATGCAAATCCTCTTTTGCGTCGGTTTCAATGAAAACTAACGCCAAAGAGTTACGTGGGATCAAAATTTTAATTTTTTTCACAACACGCATTTATCTTTTTGAAATCCCACCTACATTTTCATACAACGCAATTAAAAATATTTTCATTTACTATATATATATCCAGTTTCTCCTTCATTCATTGTTTTCAACATCGTCGATTCAATCAAGATTTCAATGAAACATCAATCCTTAATTTGAACACTGTATATATTCTATTCATTTGTTTTGTTTACTATTATTATCCTTCATTTTTAAACAACTCGATTAGCTTTCTTATAATGATGATTAATTCTCATTTCTAAATATATGTTATATAATTATAAAAAACGTATCATTTCTATATAATCCCATAATACCATTGAAATATTTTGAAGTATAATTCTTATTTTATTTCATTAGGTGTATATGATTTTAATATATGTTTATCATTCTTTCTTTGAAATAGGTTCTATCAATCGATACATTGAAAGGTTTAAATTCTGATGTCGATAAATTTTGATATGTAACTCCATTTTAGGTCCACAACCAATCAAACCAAAGCTTATAAAATTATCTAAAACATCGAAAAAATGATTTACTTTTTGGCGTCGGTTTTCTCAAAAACCGACGCAAACATTTTTTTTTCATATATGGAATTGGTTTTTTTAAATAACTGACGCCAAAATATTTTATTTATTTTTGGCATCGGTTTTTATGAAAACCGACGCCAAAAATTATACAAATTTGTTTTCTTGAATCAATTTTTTACAAAACTGATGCCAAATAACAAATGATATTTATTTTTGGCATCGGATTACAAAAACCAACGTAAAAAGTCATATTTTTTACGTCGGTGACTTTGATGTCGGTTCAAAACCAACGTTTAAGACCATTTTTCTACTAGTTCCACTATCACACCCAAGGCCCTCGCTACTAGTAGGCAGCCTCTGATGTTTGGGGAAATTCTCTTGAGGCCATGTGACCAACTAGGTACACGACGCCTCTCGGTGGCTTCCGGAACCAGGACATTACAAAGTGGTATCAGAGAAATTATTTTCTCTTGATTTACTTTTTGGATCCTTTAGTCAGGGATAGGACAGATTCAGTACTTGGTAATAAGATTTTTTCGTGAGTAGCTAACCCATGTACAGGGAAAAGCCAAGCTACCTCGTTTATTTCATTTTTCTGGTTTTGATATTTTACGGTTGATATGATTTTACCTTGAGTGAATCTCATGCATTGTTTTTTTATTGTTTGGCTGTTGCGGTTCTATTTCGTTCACAACCTAATGAGATGAGGGTATGCCATCTCATTCATCATATAGGCACTTCTTAGAAATCACATGCCATGCATTTTTTCCATTCTATCTAGGGTGCATTAGCGATTGCATGTTGTTTTGATAGACGTTGTGTGGATTATTCATGCTATTTTTATAGATTCTTTGATAGAATCCCTACAGTTTGATAGAGAAATTGGTTTTTTTGTACCTTACATAAATGAATGCAAAATTTTGGTTCTTGAGGTTTTATTCTCCCTCATGAATCGGAACATGGTGGATCATTGACTTTTTCATCATGTATATTACTTATATAAGATGGCAAGATTTGATTTGCAGGGAGTATGGGCCCTCAAAGATCAGAATATGTCACTTCAATGTTTGTTTTTCAGTGTTTTATTGGCTTTGGTGTAGTTTCAGGGCTACTATCTGGAACAACCCAAAATACACTGTGTGTACTTTATTCATACACGATGTATAGTTTGTAAGCCATGTCACTGACTGGGTGAGCAGAAACACGGGGTTGTGAAAGGCCATCAGGAACACTTCATGTACGGTAGGTATACGCTATGAAGTAGTGATTCGTGTACCCGACCGTGTAACTAACAACACAGGTCGGGGAAACTCGTTTAGTACACGACGTGTTTTCTATGAACATTCTGCATAGCCTTGTCTTAGGTATCTGGCCATGTCACGAACAACACAGGTCGCTGTTATCTTCTCCTATACACGCAATTTTTTCTCAGAACACGCCGTGTAAGTGTCAACCGTGTATTCGGCGGTGTAACTACGACACGGGCAGCCGGACCTTATCTAGTACACGCCGTGTCCTTGGTGAAAATGCCATGTAGTCTTGGGTTAAGAGGACCATGTGAGTTATCCGTGTATAGAAACTTGGGAAGGGTAATGGAGTTCAAGTACATGTCATGTGTCGGGAAAACACCCCATGTAGTCTGGGGTGTTACACGACAAGTTTTGGCAGAAGTACACGCCCATGTGAATGGCTTAAGAGAACAAACTGGGTAGTTTTTATACATGTCGTGTTGTCATGTTTTGTAAAACTTGAATGTTTCATTCTCCTACTTCCCTCCTATACTTTTGTGTTCTCTCTTTGATAATCCTAATCTAAGGCATTATTTTGACCTTTCATATCTATGCCACCCAGACGTCCTCTGGGTGTACATTAGCTTCCAGACAGTGATCAAACAACGGATATGGCCAATTAGGGACCTCCTACAGATCCTCATGTTGTGCCAGCCATGGAACCAGTAGTTATAACCTTTGCAGGAGCCGATGTGCTGCTCAGGGAGGACTTCCTAAGGATGATGCAGACCTTCCAAGGAGTGCCGCCTCCTTCCCCGTCGATGGCTGAGTTGATGCGGGTTCTACAGTTGCAGCATCCCCCTACATTCCCAGGGTATGGGGGATGCCAGGCTACAGAGTCATGGTTAGATGCCACACTGACTATCTTCGATCATCTGGAGATACCTCCAGAGAAAAGGTTAAAGCTAGCCACAGATATGATCTGTGACACCGCCTAGAGGTGGTGGGAGGTGATCTCACACTCAGGGCGCTTGTAGAGTATGAATTGGGATGAGATTCGGTCATCTTCTACGATTACTTCTATCCGGAGACATTGAATACTGATTGATCCTACGAATTTATGAGTCTGGAGTAGGTTACTCTTTCTCTTATGCAGTACTCATCTCTCTTTACTGAGGTGCAGCACCTCACGCCGAATCCAGCAGGTGATGATTTGTTCCTTACTAATAAGATTTAGGACGGTCCGAGGCAGAAGATCTATTCCTAGGTGAATATATTCAGGATGACTTCTATATCTTCAATCTTGAACCAGACGCAGATCGTTGAGCACAATCTGATAGATTCTGAAGCTGTGGGCCATAGCGGTTCGACATCCAGAGTCGGTGTTCCTCCTACTAATTGTAGGAAGTGCCGCAGAAAGTCTGCTCGAGGAGATCGTAGTATGCGGGATGTATCTTCATGCAGCCATGTTGTAGGCTACCATTGTCGTAGGAGTGGTCTTACTTTTCATCTATGCCAGGGAGACACGATGGAGTGCCGATCTTGCAATAAGATGGGCCATCTTTAGCATTTTTGTCAAATCTTCTCACATACAACTGCTGGTAGGGGTTTTTCTATAACCTCGCATTCAGGGAATGCATTTCTAGTTTCTCACCAGTTTTGGAACTGCAGTTCTTCCGGCTATTCGGGTCGAGGTGGAGGTCGCGGTCGTGGTGTTTAGTCACTAGGTTACCAGTGACAATAATGTGGATCAACTCAGGGTAGTCAACTAGGGTCGTAGGGCCTCAGTACAGGCCAGACATTCGCTATGGAGCAGACCCATCAAGAGCATGATTTCTTACCTTCTACAGTTCGAGGTATGATCTTAGTAGCCTCTATTTTATCTTCAAATCTCTTTGATAATAGTGCTTCACATAGCTTTATTTCTTTTTTTATTGTGGAGATCCTTGTGCTCTGTATCATTTTGTCTTCCGAGATGTTGACTCTTGACACACCTTTGAGAATGAGGACATCTAGTGTACGTCTGTGCAGAGAGGGTCCTCTTGAGTTTTTAGGGTATCACTTCTTATGGGACCTCTATGTCATACAGATGATAGGCTATTACATCATTCTTGGTATGGACTGGTTAGTTCCCATCCATGCAGTCGTCGATTGCTATTTCCACAGGGTGAGTTACATATAACTAAAGGTAATATATTTTCTTCATAGGGGCAAGCGGGATGTCCAGGCAGGTAGAACTAGACCAGAGCATCATGGGATAGGAGGAGTTATAGCCTATATTTCCAGTCTTTATCTGGATGACCAGGGGACATCACAGTTAGACTTCACTCCAGTGGTGGATCATTTCAGGGATGCCTTTCAAGAGGACTTTTCATGTTATCCTCCGGACTGTGAGGTATTCATTACTATTGAGATCGTGCCAAAAGCATCACTAGTGTCCATTACTCCTTATAGGATGGCTACACCTGAGTTGCAAGAGCTCAAGAAAATGTTTGAGGAGTTTCAGGCAAAGGGTTTCATCCAACCCAGTACTTCTCCTTGGGGTTCATATATCCTATTTGCAAAGAAGGCAGACGACACCCTTAGGCTTTGATTATACAATAAGAAGTTGAACCAGTTGATGGTCAAGAACTGATATCCTTTGCTGAGGATCGATGACCTCTTTGATCAGATTCGAGGAGACCGGGTGTTCTTGATGATTGATTTGAGGTCCGGTTATCATCAGTTGTGTGTCAGATCATCAGATATACCTCTTATAGCCTTTAGGAGAAGGTATTGTCTACGCGAGTATACGGTCATGCCATTCGGTCTCACGAATGCACCATCACCTTTTATGGCACTATTGAACTGAGTGTTCCATCCATACATGGATTCCTTTGTGGTGGTTTTCATAGATGATATCTTGGTGTACTCTCACACTCAACACGAACATGCGACCCATATTGAGATCGTTCTGAGTACACTGAGATAGAATCACTTATATGATATTCTCTCAAAATTCCACTTTTGGATGTGTTAGATTCACTTCTTTGGTCATGTTATCTCAGATATAAGAGTATCAATAGACCCAGAGAAAGTGAAGCTGTAGTTTCCTGGGAGCAGCTGATGAATGTCTTTGAGGTGTGGTGTTTTCTAGGGCTGGATAGATACTACAGGTGTTTCATATATGACTTTTCACTCCTTGCAGCACCACTAACAGGTCGAACCAATAAAGGTGTGAATTTATTATGGTAAAATTCATGTGAGTCAGCCTTTTAGGAGATGAAGGAAAGGTCGATGTCAGCACCGATACTAGTCTTTCTAGAGCTGTGAAAGAGCTATAAATTCTACTATGATGCTTTAGGTGTCAGACTGGGAGCTGTGATTATGCAGGGAGATGGAATTGCTGTGTACGAGTCTTAGTAGTTGAGGCCACATGAGTGGAACTACCCGACGCACGACTTGGAGTTAGATGTTATTGTACATTACTTAAGCTATTGGAGACATTACCTTATAGGAGAGAACTTTTTGGTTTTTTCTAACCACAAGATTCTCAAGTACATCTTCACTCAGCGTGATCTGAATCTGAGACAGTGTAGGTGGGCCGAGTATCATCAGTCCTTCGACGTTGTGCTTGCCTATACACTGGGAAAGGGAAACGTAGTGGCTGATGCGTTGAGAAGGAGAATTCAGTTTCAGGCAGTTCAAGAGGCCAGCAGTGAGTGGCAGCATATGGCTCTGTTCTCTGAGATTCATTTGGAGGTGCGTGACAAACAGGGGAAGACTTTTCTATCTTCTATAGTTGTTACATCTACCCTTATTGATCCGGTACGGATGACTATGCTTTAAGACTCAGAAGGCCTAGTCTTGTGGGAGAGTGTGTTAGGAGAGGACCCTCTTCCTTGATGGACAGTGAGAGAGGATGAGATCTTGTGCTTCCAGAGATGTGTATGGGTGCCAGTAGACATTTGAGAGGAATTGATTCGGGATTTTCAATATTCAGTTGGGACAGTTCATCCTGGCGCCACCAAGATGTATCATGATCTACAACGCTGGTACTGGTGGCCAGGTATTAAGATGGATGTTGCTGGGTTTGTCATGAGATGTTCTACTAGTTAGCAGGTTAAAGTGGAGAATCTGCAACCCGTAGGTCTTTTACAGTAGTTTCCCATTCCCGAGTAGAAGTGGAATGATGTCGTGATGGACTTCGTGACCAGACTACCGATGTCACCTCGAGGGAGTTATGAAGTTTGGGTTGCCATAGACAATCTTACGAAGGTTGCTCTCTTATTTCCGATCAAAGAGACCTTCAGTGTTGATGATCTGGGATAGTTGTACATCTGTGAGATTGAACGTCTACATGGAGTTCCACACTCCTTTGTTTCAGATAGGGATACATGTTTTACTTCTTGGTTCTGGTAGGGTCTTCAGAAGGATTTGGGTACACAGGTAATTTTGTGTATAGCATACCATCCCCAGACAGATGGACAGTCCGAGTGCACAATTCAGGTGCTTGGGGATATTCTTAGAGCTTGCATTCTAGAAATTGGATGTTCTTGATAGAAGCATATTACTCTTGTGGAGTTTGACTATAACAACAGTTTTCATGTTACAATTTAGATGGCACCATACAAGGATTTGTACGGTAGGCCATGACGATCACGTTTGTTCTGGATGGAGGTAGAAGAGGCAGCATTGCTGGGACATCGTCTTGTTCAGGAGACATTAGAACAAATAGAGTTGATTCAAAAGAGGATGGTTACAACACAGTCTTGGCAGAAGTCTTATGCTGATCAACGGAGACGACCTCTAGAGTTCGAGGTCGGGGATCAAGTTTTCATGGGTGTCACATTGAGGTTGGGACACATAAGGATTCAAAGACATGGTAAGCTCTCACAATGGTACATCATTCTATTTGAGGTGTTGGAGAGAGTTGGGAAGATTTCCTATCGGTTACAGTTACCTCAGAGGTACTGGGCTATGCATGACTTCTTCCACATCTCTCATCTCTGACGTTACATTTCAGACTCGTCTCATGTCTTTCAACCCAAGGAGGATGAGCTTGAAGAAGATGCATCGTTTGTGGATAATCATATCTAGATTGTTGATCATAGTATGAAGGTACTTCGTGGTCTGTCTATTCCTTTAATATAGGTGTTATGGCAGCACATGCGAGTATAGAATGAGACCTGGGAGAGGGAGGCTGATGAATGATCGTAGTGGCCGGAGCTGTTCGAGGATTCTTCTTCTATGCCTCACTAGGGAAAATCGGGGATAAATTTATTTAAGGGGGAATGTTTTAAGAACCTGTATCTTTGTTTCATGTATATTTTTCCTTTTTTGTTCATTTTTTAGAAAAAGAGGAAAATATGGAAATATTGAATGTACACACTGTGTACTTTATGAATACATGTTGTGTACCTTTACGCCGCACAAGGCCGTGTGCTGGCCGTGTCCGGGCCATACACACGGTGTGTAGGGGCGATGTGGAGGCTGCTTAAAGAGAAGTACAGAAAGGCCTACTCCATGGAATGTACTCCAGATGTACACATAGTGTACTTTCTTTTTTTCATTAAACGGACCAGGGTCACGCCTAATTGACAGAATCGTCTTTATCTCAAGGTTCTTTGACCAAGAGAATCTGTACGACCACGAACATCCTTCGAGCCCCCGAGCATCAATCTGTTTTTTGAATGGACTATTGTCGATTACGTTGGAACCACAAAGGTGAGTTCTTCCTTCTTCTTGAGTTTCATTCCATGTTTTTCCTCTTTCTCAAGATATCGTGGGTTTAATGTTTTTTGTGTTTTCATATATCTACGAATTTTTAAGGAGAATCAAGCCTTGTGGATCATGTAAATTGATCTCCTAGCATCAAGGTAGGTGGTTTGTGCCTTACCATTCAAAGTATTTTATTTTTATGTTCAAATTCCATTAATACCCATGAATGGTGTATTGTGTGTTTACTGTTATTCCCTTATTGTTTTCATGCCTTCCTTGTATGCCCTTGTAGATGCTATTTGAACATGTTTGAGGATAATTGATGTGGTTGGGTGTTTTTCCCATGCCTTGTTATGTTTACGACCTTTGGGTCTTGTTATCCTTTTGCCGGTATACCTGTTTTCCATGCCTTTTGACCATAGGATAGAATGATATTCTTGATATGCTCGTTATTCTGTAGAATGGTTAGCCAAGTACCTCTATAGGTGTACTTTGCCCCTATGGCATTATTATGAACTGACTGGCATGGGACCGTGAGAACCTGGTGCTATAGACTATATGTGATAGACCGAGTGAGCTTCCTAGAGAGTTTTAGACATTATAGACTACAGGGGATAGACCGAGTTACCTTCCTAGAGAGTCTTGTATATTATAGACTACTGGAGGGTAGACCGAGTGAAGTTCCACTAAGAGTCGTTAATTATTTGAATTTCCTTGAACCATTCCAAGCTAGAAGATGAATTGACTGAGCGAGCTTCCTCCAAGAGTCTGTGATAGACCTGATAATATAAGAGGATTTATTGATTTAGCTTCCTTAGAGAGTTTCAAGACCTTGGGGCTATAAGAGGGTTAGACCATGTGATATTCCTTAGAGAGTCCCTAACTACACTAGACTATTAGGGGAATTGACCGAGCGAACTTCCTCTAAGAGTCTTAAAATTTTGTATGAACAAACCAGAGGGGTTAGGCAGAGTGCACTGCCCGGAGGGTTGTTGGTACTTCTTGAATAGGACCAGAGGGGTTGGCTGCGAGTACTTCCCGGAGGGGTTATTGTTGAGGTTAGCTATTTGCTTCAATGCTTCTTGTTGTTTTGTGGATTGATTACTGTCGTATATCATCCTGTTACTGCTTATTGATTACTGCCTTCTATTTACTGTTAATGTTTACTGCTTAATGTATTATTACCGTCCATATGCTCACTGACTGTTAGGCACATGTCTTTGAGTGGTTTCCTACTCGGAATTAGTCTCACACCGATTTTGGGCCCTACTTTTGGGCACAAGCATGCTATGTTGTTGCAGTTATAGACAAGGGAAAGCACCCTTAAACATCGGGTAATTGATTGATATGGAGAAGGAGAGCATGGGACCATGCTTAGGATTGTGATGCTGTGGAGCTGTATATCTTTTCTTTTTTACTTTTTTCGTACTTTTTGTATTTCCAGCATTGTGACCTATTTGGATGCTTTCCTAGATATGTATCATGCATCATTCATATATACATATGAGCTCTACTTGTTTATTATTTTAGAATTCAGTTGTTTATTGTTGTTTGATATTCACTGCTTCCGTTATTGTATACTTTGTCTACTTCCAATGTGTACTCTGCCAATGAGGGCATAGTTTCCCCATTATCACACCGAAGGCTCTCATTGCTAGTCGGTAACCTCTGGTGTTTGGGGAAATGCGCTTGAGGTTATGTGACCAACTTGGTACGGGGCGCTTCTGGCTGGCTTATGGAACTGGGAAATTACAATCCGCCAACTAAAAAATCTCATGAGTTAACATAAACTCTATTTTTTCATGTTATATAAATTTAATGGTTCAATTTTAACAATTATTCTACAAAATATTATCAATTATCTGCCTTTAAGAATGTCAGACTGTACCTCTCTCTTTGGTTGTAAATATCTATTCATTCAAAACCATTATTTTCAATTGGTTTCAAAAAATATTCTAATATCATGATAATATCATTAAAATTAATATTTACACTTGGTTTTATATTAATAAAAATGGTTTTTAATAATGTAATAATTTTTTCATTTTTTATTTGGAGCACTTTTCTAAAAAAAATTGATGAAAAAGAAATATATAGAATATATTTATTTTCCAACTGTACAGAACAAAATTATCTGAGTCATACATAATAATATTTAAATGGTATTTTAATAAATAAAATTTTTTATCAATAGAATATTATTTCATTATTATAATGTAAAATTCAATAAAGATGGCTTTCAAAATTGTTTTCTGTTAAAATTTTTTATTCAATAATTTTAAAAAAAATAATTTTTAATATTCAAAAGGGTTTTTTCAAAGAAAAGTACATAAATTTATTTTAAGGCTTTATTCATATGGTTTTAAATTGTTTTTAATGAAAAAAAATTATTAAATTTTTAGGATTATTATTGTTCTTGAAAAAAGGTTTTCACAATGTTTTGTGCTTCTTTTATTAGTTTTTAGGGAAAATAGTTTTCAAAATTATATTTATATTTTCTTGGAAAACGGTTTCTTATATTTTTCAAAATTATTTTATATATATATATTCAAGAAAAAAATTTCCAATTTTTGTAAGAAAACATAATTTTTTCCAATTTTTTCAATGAAAATGGTTTTGAAGATGTTTCATTTTATATATCATGTTTTTATAAAGAGAAAGATATTTTACACAATAATTTTTCTAAACATATTTCAGAATTATTTCCAATATAAGATGAAATCCATTAGAGATACTTGTGCCTTTATAGGATATAATAATCAGGTATTTTTATTATAGTTTCTTTGAATCATTTCCCTTTTATGCCATGTTGTTAACGTAATGCATTTTACATTACCCTATTATATATTATTGAAATCTGTTCATATTTAGTGATTTAAATATATATGAAATCCATTTATCATTTTTAGGTTATACACTTATGATTCCCACTTCATTACACATGTTATTATTTTCTGAAATTACCATGAAACTTGTCTCATTTCTACAAGTTATGTTATGATTACATGTATATGATAACCATTTTAATTCTTGGGTTATGATATTATTTTTATGATATTTTGGAAAATTTGAATTTTATTTGATTATGAGATGAGTTTAACTATATATTCCTCTAATTATTTGGGTTATATCTCATGATATAGACTATCATGGTATTGTGAGTGAAGATCGACTACTGCGATGGCCATAGGAGTGAGTCACGGCTACAAATACCTTTTGAGGAGTGAAATTATACTACAAAGATGGGTATGGGAGTGAACCATGAATAAATATATGTTATGTGAGGTGAACCCATTTTACTAATATGGTATTGGAATAAATTCATTGACAATTATTGAAATAATGTTATAAGAATATGTGTCTTCCAAAATTAAATGTCTTATTCTGATGTTATGAATTCAGGTCTTATATTGTTTATTTCTTATGATCCATGTATTATTAACTACCATTATTTAATCCTTAGTTTATTTTTATTAACGTTTGATATGTTTTGTATGATATTATATTTCCATGATCTGGTTTTCATTCTCCTATAACCATGTTTGTGCATACATGCTTCCCTTTTTCTGACCCATAATGAGCATTCTAACTCACCCCTTTTTTTATATAAATCCCCAGGTTATTAATATAAGTGTTATGTTTCATGTTTCTAAGAATAAAGATATTCAAGATTAACCTAGTGAGAGATAATGGATCTCAATTATATATTAGTGTTTATATTTACGCATTTCCAATGTCCTTAGATGAATTCGGTCATTCAGATTCTGTTTTTATAGTGTTATGAGTACTTGAAAAAAGATATCTAATGATAATGTATTAATATAAAGTGTCACTTTATTAATGAATAAAAATATGTTAAAATTGTTTTTTCATATAATATATACATTATTATGATAAATTCATTGTTTCTAAATAATGTTTTTTCAGGAAATTGTCATACAAAATAATGATTATTTAGAGAGAGAAAAAATTAATGTATCATACAATTTTTATAAGTGTGATAATGATTATTATTTAATAAAAATGGATTTTTTAAATAAATAAGCAATTTAATTTATAATTTTAATGTAAAAAATTTATACATAAGTTTCTTAAAAAATTTATATTAAATAAGAGAATAAAAATTATTTATGTGTTAAATTTGGTAAATTTTTAAAAATATATATATTCCAGGGAATGTTTGAAAAATAAATTTGGATTTTTTTGAGTATCATATATTTGTTAAAAAATATTTTAAAATGATGTGATAATTAATAAAACATAATCCAAAAAAATATTTAAATTTATTCAGATAGTTTATATTATGAAATTGAAATGAATATAAAAATCTATGACCAATGTATCAATGTCTAAAATAGAAATTAATATTTTAATAAAATATTTTGTTGATAAATATGTTCCCATAGAAAATGTAATTTCAAGTAATAATATTTTTTTCTAAATCAAAAATAAGTCAAAAACTACCTTCATTATTTGATAATTTACTATCAAAATCCATGATAAATGAAATCAATTTCCTTTTCCCACAACAATGATTTTTATGGAATATATTTAAAATTTACTAAACATTCTCGCCCCATTTTCTATACACACTAAACAATTTTCCACATTTCATTCGATCCTAAGATAGTGATAATGGTGTACCAATCATATTTCATCCTCAGAGTGTGTACATGGAGATTATAAAGTTCATATGATTATTCCTCAGTCTATAGTACTCTATATTGTATGTTTATGGACTATCATCCTCTAATTTTTATTTTTGTACATCCTTTGCAGTTGGTTTTATAACTTATATGTCGTTATGTTCTAATAATATTATTATAATTTAAATAAATATGCAATTATTATTCTATAAATATTTGAATTCTGTTTTCTCTCATTTATCATTCTCCATTAACAAATTCTTAATATATTTATGGTTTGAATATAATTCATTAATTTCCAATAACAATAATTTTCAGGTTGTGAGTACCAAAACCTCTTTTTATTGGACATTATTTAATATGTGTTATTATACTTATTTTTTATGTATTTTAAAATATATTAACCACAGCCAATTGTCATGGGTTAATAGTAATAAATATTTCAACTATGTAAACAACTATATACTAAATGAAATTTAATAAAGCACATTATATTTTCCCTATGGGTTATTGATGAAACTAATTATAAGGATGTTTAAATACATGAATTATTACCTATGATGTGTGTTCCTAGAGTGAACTCCAACGAATTGTAAAAATAGTTAATCTATTGAGATTACATGACTTACAATGCACATGTCACTAACCATGGTAATATGTTTTATATAACCTTTCTATTTCAACGTGCTAATATTATAATAAATGCCTCATTATATTTTTTCAACATTTCTATATGATTTATGATGTACATAAGATTATGGTATTTTCTTATTCATCATTTTTTATTCACCATGGTAAATCATGTTTAATTTAATTTGTTTAGCTACTATTAGGATTTATTCCAACCATGTTCTATTGATTTAGGTGCCTATGAAATCGCGTGTAGTGAGGTGAAATAATATAGAAAAATATACACTTTTATAGGGATTAATTAATTTTTAGTTTAATTTTTTTCGTTATATTTTTCGGTACAATATACATTGTTCTGAAAAATATAATTCAAAATGGTATTTATTAATTATAAAAGTAATATTTGTTTTAATTATATTATAATTAATTAAATAAAATGGGGGTCAACCTAACAACAATAACACCAGAAATTTTTATTATAAATTTATCATCTAGACACCTAATTTAGGATTTTAGGTCCTTTTAAAACTATATTGTAATAATGGATTTTTATGAAGAAGATATAAATAAAATATATATTAGTCTATAGGGGACAATAAATGTTCCCCACTCCATAGAATTTTAGTGGTCACATTAGTATCTTTTTTCATATAAGATTTCCCTTATTTTGTTGGAATGGATAATTTTTAATTCCAATAATCCATATTTGACTTTTTAATAGGGTATTTTTTGAATAATGATTATATTTTACAACTTTATGACATTAAATAATTAATTTCAACAATATAAATTATTTTTCCCTTTAAATGTGTCCACAAAACTCCATAAATTTAATCGGTATTTACATTCCATATTACATCCTATATTGAATACAATATATCTTCTTGCGTCTTTGATATAATCCCCTAGGAAATATTTTCAATATTTTTGACAAAAAAGTATTTAAATACACATTTTTTAATCTTCCTAATCACCATTACTAAAATAATACTCAATAGTTATATTATACGGTGTTCTACTTAGATATATACAGTTTACACTGTTAAAAATTACAAGATTATCCTTAGGGAAAATATTTAGATAATTCCGGACATAAATTATCATGATGATTCTTTCATGCATCATATATTACAAAATTAAATAGGGTTTAATTTATTTATGATTAATTAACATCATATGATAATGGTTATTTTTTTATAAAACAATACACACATATATATCATTCTTTTTTAAATCATAACCATATCTTCCAGTTCAATAGAATTCAATCTCTATTCTTTCTATGATTTATTTAACTGGTTTCTCTTATAGTCTATCCAAATTTCATACTATAATACATCATTCATAGTTTCAAACATTTAGTGTTTTATTGAAAAAATATTACCCCTGGTCTATGTTTTAAGCCCAATCATTATTGATTGACTTATGATCAAGTTAATACACATGTAGTCCTATAGGATGACTAACCGTAGATTAATTTTTATCAAATACTCATCTAATTCCTATTATCAATACAAGTAATCAACTGACATAAATTTCAAAATTACATACAATTGAAAATAATCATGATTTTATCCCACACATAGATTCATCGTTAGGTTTTCACAAATGTTCTTTAACTTTATATTCCATAAAAAAACTATTATAATCATTGGAAATAACAAAACACTTCTCTAATACCATGTATAATGACACAAGATAAACATATAAATAATTTATATCATTTTCATATTGAAAAGTTACATATCAAATAAATAATATCACAACATCAATAACTATATATTTTGTTTAAATCAAGAAGACCTCTATATAAAACATAAATTACAATAGTCGTGAACATTTCACAATAATTGTTCTACAATAGTTCCATCTAGATTTATCTCTATGATTGTTAATAAAAATTACATGGGGATTGAAAACATAAGAAATATGTGATAACTAATAATTAACAAGACAATAATCATATAAGATTAGGAAGATAATAAAAAAAATATTGTGGAGGCAGAATGTGATATCATAATTGAATAATCAAAATCATGAAAAAAGCAATAAATATATATTATAATAAAATCATGGAATCATAAATATGTTGAAAAAAATACATGACAACATTATAATATGTAAAGGACCACTTACATAACTTTCATATTTGATATGGTCCCACAGTCATTGTTTTCAATCCGTATTCCCTAAAATAATGTTTTATATTTCCCATGGTGGACTAGGATTTCCCACAAATAAGTTAAAAATGAAAAATTTTCCTATTTTAATGAGGTCACTCCCCATTACATGTAATATTAACTTTCTATATCCAGAGAATAACACAATTCATTATTGGGATATATAATTATGGGACTACCCAACACATATTTAAAATCATAATATTTTGATTCTTATATATTCCCAATTAGGAAATGAGATCGTACATAAAACACTAATGTAATAAAAAAATGATAAAAGTGATTTTAATAATGTAATTTTAATTTTTTCCTGTTTTATATATCATAATAATTCAATAGATTATAATAAATTAAATCATATTTTATGATTTTGTTTGAATGATGATTCAATGTTTTTAAAAATATCATTATTATTCTTAAATTTTCACAATATTGAATTGAGAGGTAAAACATTAAAGAAATCTATTTAGGAGAATATTTATTAAATAAGGTTTAGGTATTTTAATGATGGAAAGTAATTTTTATTTTACATTAGACTGTAATTTAACAAAGAGTGTCCCAGTACATGATGAGGGTTTTATAAATATATTCACCATATTTTTTTTATTTTTTTTCTAACATCGATGGAAGAAAATATTTTGTTCTTTTAGAAGTATGGATTCAATAAAAGACAGAATCATAAAGGTAATACAAAATTTTTAGTATAAATAAAACATCAATTTTTAGTTTAAGAGGTATATATTTAAATAAAACATATAGGAAATAGTGTTTTAATAATTGAGAATAATGTAGTGTAAAGGTAGCTAAAGAAAGAGAATGGGTAACAAAAAAATAATGATGCTCGTCCAAAAGATCTATTTTTAATTTTGAATATATATTTATTGAAATAACATATTGTAAAAAAAGGAAAATGAAAATAAAATTTTAGATATATTATTATCGAAATTTGATGTTATTATTAGACAAAAATAATTGGGTTTAAAAAATTATAGGATAACATAGGATGAATTATAAAAATTATTGACAACAAAGAGAAGACATCATTAAAAAGGATAAGAAATATTCACAAAATAATATTATTTTTGATGAATAAATTAACAAAGGTATGAAATTTTATTTTTAATATACATCTTTCCCATATTGAAATAGACATTATAATGAAATGTTTTTTTAGAGTGGTTGAAACCATACATAGAAGTAATTATTTCAAAATTAATGAAAATAAAGAAATAAATTGCAATTTTAGATAAGTAAACTCTTAAAAATTCATAATATTTAATGTTAAAACTAAAATGAAAGGTATATTATGAGAAAACAAATTATAAAACCCATTTTTTATGAAATATTTAATAAAAATAATTCCATTTCAGACCCATACACCACCAATTGAAATATATGTTGAATATAAATTATATCTCAAATAATAGCATTTTGATCCAAAACCAAAATCCTTGCAGCCTAATTTATTCATTGTGCATGCCTGAAAACAAGAAAAAATTTATTCATTAAAATATGTTATGACATTTTAATATCTTTATATATATATATATATATTATAATTTCAATTGACAATTAGTTGCCCATATTTGTTTTTTTATAAAATTGTTTTCAATTATATCTGTTACGTGGGGTGGGTATGTTAATTTCTCTGAAACTCTCTATGGGTATTTATATTTTTCAAATGTTCTAAATAATAACATAAATATGTAGATAATTTTAATTTTCAATAAATTTTTTTATTATACTTTTGAAAAATTAATACATGTTAATTTGTTTTAAAAAAAAAGTTTCAAATTTATTAATATTTTTTATATGTTCAGTTTGTTGAATGTTGAGTTTACTATTACCACTTAATATTAATATAACAATTTGAGTTTAAAAACTTATCGTTTATGAATATTAATATAATCATGAATATCATTATTATAAATTAATTACTTTTTAAAATTCATCCATCTTAGTATGCGACAGAAAAATAAAAAACATCAGTTTGTTGAGGCTATAATTCGCACTTTCATGACAGATTCTCACATTGTTCATAAGATGGGAGGGGGTATAAAAAATAATTATAATATTTGAATTATTAATAATTTTTTTAATTAAATAAATATATTTATCTAGTCATGTATGATTATTTATAAAAAATGAACACAACTTCCAGACGGTAGTAGAACACAAAATCAAAAAAAACCTTAATTTTTTTAGTTTTGGGGAATGAATAAAATGTTATTACCTATTAATATTATAAACTTTTATCATATTATCAATACTTATGTTATCTGAAATTCCAGATTGTATTATATTTGGAATAATAATATTGAGACGTAATTTTTAGGTATAAGTATTTCCCAATGGGATATATCAATATTAATCTCCAAATTATTCAAAAAAATAATGGGGAGAAATTAAATTTTTAATATTAGGGAATTATATCCATTTAATTAAATTTTATGATCATTTTATTTGGTATAGGTTCATGAAAATTTCTAACATGAATTTTTTTTATTTAAATGTTGTGTGTGATCTCTTTCTATAATTTAATGAAAATGGTTTTTTATAACTACCCATTAAATATAAAGGATTATTTGAAACAATTCAAAGAAAAAAGTTTGGAATGTGGCCCATAATTTATTGGATAGGGGTATTGGTTGATAAATACTCTTAAATTCGTTTGAAAACATTTTTAAATATGTTTTTTGGCTCATAAAATTTTATTTTTAAACATTTCCATTTAGATTTTTACCATGGTAACACATTTTTAAATATAAAATTCATGATTATCATAAACTATTTTTAAAACACTATTTAAATATTTGTGTGTTTTGAATAGAAATGTAGATTCCATTTAATCATGTGTAATTTATATATAAAAGACAATTACCCTTTAAATTAATCAAATAATATATATATATATATAACTGGTTTTGTAGAAAAAAAATGTTTTAACCATTATAGGTCCTGAATTTTATTTACTATTTATTTGAACATTATTGAGTGCTAATATATTTATATTTAGGATTAAAATTATATAAAATTAATTTCTATATTTTAGTGATTTATTTGATTATATATAATGTACAAAATGATATGAAAAATTTCAATGAAAATAAAATGTAAACGATTGTTAAAGTAATTACAATTAATCACTAAAAAATTAATATAATGGATACAAAAGAAATTTTACATACAAAATAAAAATACAAGATTATATAAAATATAATAATATTTTAGGAATAATTTATATAATTATTTAAAAAAATTAACAAAATATATTAAAATCATTTTTCAGAGTAATGTTTTAGTTCTGTTTGTGAAATCATAGTCATGTGATTTTATAAATTGTTTATATTATTTTAAAATTATATATTTTACATTATAAAAAATATTTTTTATATAAAAAATCATGAAATTTAATTTTGTCAGCCTATTATTATGATAATGACGTAAAAGGGACATTATTATAAAAATGAATATTTTTTACCAATTAAATAAAATAAATTTTTCTCTAAAAAATATTTAACATCATTTAAATATATTATGTACATGATTTATAAAAAACTAATATCATAGTTTTAAAATGAAAAACAATAAATTTATGAATTTCAATTATATTTACAATCATAATAACAGTTATAAGAATTTCTTATAGGAGAAAAAAATATTAACTTATAATCATTTATTTCTCTTATATAAGATAAATTAATAATTACATTATTTTCATATAATTCATATAATAAAATAAAAATAATATATTTATATTCAATAAATAAATTTAATGATATTTTATAAAAATATAATTTTATGAATAAAATGGTCTTGTTAATTTAAAAAATATCTAAATAAATAAATATTATTTTTATTTAAATGTTTTAATAACAAATGTGTACAATACATGTGATAAGGAACATAATACATCAATAATAAAAAAAACTATCATCCTAATTTATATTTTCATAACACATCAATTCCCTGATGTAATATCAACGAATACAATAATCTATTGTGGGATTCATGGTTTTTGATTCCTCATTTATATATCTTATGTTAATTTCAATAATCCTGAACTTCTCTTGCATATAATTTTGATCATATCCTATTTGTTTGAGTACTTTTTCGACAATAACTCTTTAAAAGATATTAATAGTACATCTTTTTTGTTATCTAACAAAATATCTTCATAAAGGTGGCTTATAGTTATTATTGAACATTATTTTAATTTATTTATTACATATTCTAATATTTTCACACCCTATTGTACTCTATAATTTTATATCTATAATCTAACATATCAATGTAGAGAATAAATTAAAATGTTTCAAACATTTTCATTAAAAATGGGTTTTGTGTGGAAAACTCTATTTTGAATAATATTTATTACATTCTAAAAAGAAAAATTTTGGGTAATTATATTATAATTTGAATCAAATTAATGTATAATAATTTGAGTAGTATTGTAAAACAAAAATGTGGATTAATTAATAGTTCGAAATATATCATTGAAGAAAAATGTTGAACAAGTGTCATGAGATGGTTGATATCAATAATATTAATCCTAACTAAATAATACCCATAGAAGTACATGTTCCAATGTTGTTTAATTGAAACAATGTAGTTAAAATTTTAATTAATATTTGATTCATTGTACATGTATGATTTTTTTATTTAATATATATTTTATCATAAATACATAACATGAATAAAATAGTTCAAAGAAATTATATGAAATAAATGTGATGATATATATAAATATTTTTTAATAGAAAATTGATTTATATATAATAATAGAGACATTTCATCAAATCATGATGTTATAGTATAATATAAGTATATAGTGCTACAGTTTCCCTAACAAAACATATTCACTTACCAGAAGATGAAATATTTTGTGTACATCATATGAAAAAATATATAAAATACTTTTATATTAATATTATTATTTATGTATAAAAAAAATTTATAAAAATTGAATTAGTTCTTCATCAATTAAAATTTATTCAAAACCCTATATTATTTCTTCTTCGAAAATTTCTTTGAAAAATAAAAATATTGGTTTCTGAGATACACTTTTACATTGAGATCAATTGAGAATAGTTTCAAGTGTTTAATGACAAAGTAGATGAATTAATATTTCAGTCATTAAAATAAATTTTAAGTAGGTTCATAGGTTTAAACATGACATTTTTATTATTTATTAATATCAATGATATAATTTTATTTAAAAATAAAAAAATATTACATCATATTCCATTAATAATGTTATTGATAAAACCCTTGATCATGAATTAAAAAATAACAGGATTATCCAAAATTTTCATGTTGGTACACATAACATTAATGACCATTTTTTGTTATCTAGAAATGATGAGGTTTTTAATAATTAAGAAAATATTTAATTCTTTGTAGAATAATTTCATCTCTAAAAAATCCTTTGAAATTATTGAAAGTGTTTTTTTAAATTGGTAAATATTAAAATATTAGAAAACAACTATATTGGATTCATAATATTAACAAAAAAGCGGGGATTATGTTTTTAAATATTATTATAGGAAATAAGTGATATGTAAATCAATGAATAATGATTCTAGTTAAATGGTATCACCTCTAAAAGATATGAATTATGATAATAAAGAAACGATGATTTAATAATAATCTATATTTTAATCTTGATATATCATTGAATAATTGATATATTATTTTTAAATAATACTCACAAAATGAAGTTATATTCATTTTTGTGTTTATTTGTCCAAAAAATCATGAAATTAGTCGAATCATTATGTTGATACGTTTTAAATGGATTAACAATTGCACTAGCATGTATGTCGAGTTATTTTTTAGAAATAAAGAACATGATGAAGAAATATACATTTAATAATTAAATGTGTTAGTCATATATTTTGAAGGTACTCATATTTGAAAATTGAGTAAATTTTTAAATAGGCTAATGTATCCTCCCAAGAAATTAAATTTGAAAATACATAAAATCATTAGAATCAAAACATTCATGAAGTGAAAAATGTATATTAACATATATGTCATGGTGAACAATAAAATTTTTAACATGGTTATTTCTTTTAAACAGTAATTATATATAAATGAAACATAATTAAAAATTAAATGACAAAACGTTCCTAATGGTGAAGTACATATGATATAATTTTTTTTAAATTAACGTTTTCATTGGTTATCAAGTGATAAATAAAATAGGTTATACATTTGTCTCATATGAACATCATGTTAATGAGTTATAAATAATATTTGGCATGGAATAATATAGGGAGGTATCTATCACTATTACAAGTATAAAAACAAATAACATTGAAAAACATTTTCAGAGTGTTGATTAAATAGATTTTTAAAGGCTTGTTGGTAGAATAGTTTTCTTATCCATGTCTAATAAAGAATTTTATTACAATTTATACATTGTAAAATCATTCAATTATATAAAAAAGAGAATAATTTTGAATTTGTTGAAAGGATTTCATTTTATACTAATTCTTATGTGATATGATTAGAAAAATTAAATTTTACCTTAAAAATAATTCAATACCAACTTAGAAGGATATATCATTAATTAATTTTGAGTATATTATGGTGTATTAATTTCAAAAAGAAATATATATTTCATGAGATTTATAGGATAAATATTATCTCAAATAGAGTAATATAAAATCTTAATAGGTCATTATAGCAAAACATACACAATGAATAATATTTATTAACAATGAAAATGACGACAAAAAAATATATTTCTCACACAGGTTTATTTTTGGATATTAAAGTCAATATGAAATCATCTTATAAAATAATGTAATGAAGTGTTTTAGGCCTATGAATATTGATATGTAATTATAGTTCATTAGGGGAATCATGTACTACAATGACCATTCAAAGGGGTATGCTTTAGCCAAATAGAAATTAGTATATGTCATAATAAATCCCCTAATTAATGTCTCCTTATAAAAAATGAGAGTATTGTTGTGAGTGAATTCTCTCCAATATCAATTTTTGAATTTTTCATTTTTCATTCTTTTAAATATTTTGAAATTCAGAGAATAAAAAATAAAATATTAATATATTATAGAAGATACTATAGATTATTTAACATGATATTCTATAGGGGGTCATAGTTATTAGAACCACGAATTTTATTAATTGGTGAGACATAAAATGGAATATTTTGAATGACTTATTATATACGATTATCTTTAATTTATTTATATTTTCCCTAAAATAATATGAAAAAGATATATTTTCCCTTATTTATTAATGATATTATGGGTTTTTATATTATATAAGTCCACAATAATTTGATTTATAAAATGTAGCGTTGTCTGTGGAACATAATTGAGACATGATTAATATTGAATTGATCATAAATTATGGTTGGATTACTCCAAATAAACTATTACATCTTATAGTTTTGTGATTTAATAACATTAACATCGATGGTTCGATATATATTTTTTATGATGATAATTGATTTATGATAATGAAATTGGTTTTTGGGTTTCATTTATTAAAATCATTTTCATAGAGAAGTAAGATTCCACTTGGAGGATTGATTGAATGAAAAGTAATTAAGGTTTAATGTTGAAAATCAAATATTGTTGTGATGAATAGTAATTAATCCACCAAATGTTAATAAATTATGATGATTTTTACTCTCACATCATTATATATAATTATAGTAATATTTATAGATGTATTTGGTTATTTACTTGAAGGGGTATTTTAGACATATGTAAATGTGTCAGATTCTAGCCATACTGGTTGAGTTTTGGAACTAATTTTTAATTTGTTATATGAATATTAATAATTTTTGTAGTGACTCAATGAATATCTCATTCAATTTTTGTTATGGAATTTTATTTAGATCAAAAACCAATTCATATAAATATGTTTTGATATAGGATTTCATGAATCAAAATATAGGTATTAGAAATTTTTTTCATCATTGGATTTAGTATGATGAAATGAAAAAATGTGAAATTTCAAGAATCTTACTATGATTATAAGGCCCTGGCCATAAACCTTACTTAATATTGAATTAAATGACTAATTCGCATTGAGGATCTTTTCAGGTTTAGAGTTTTAGAGAATTAGGACATAACTACTACATCTCAAAAGATTACAAAGTAGCCACTTCTACTAAGTTACCATAGAATAAAAACTCTTAAAAAGAAACATGTCTAGTTACATGTTTTATATAGAATGACTTTACCTTGATCCCATCCTTGATCCTATTCCACATTATTTCCTGTGAAAAAACATTTCAAAAAACTTGGGGTGAGCATAAAAAGATCAGTAAGGGATACACAATGAATGAAAGCTTTTAGTTTTTCCAAAACAACAAGTTAACATTGTATACATTATCAAAGTATTAATTTCCACCTTTATGATGAAGTAAAAACTCTTCACTGAATAAAAGATCATTACATACCCTTTTGTAAACAAAAGGTTACCATAAAACCGATATAGAGATCACATAACATATAAAGGTAACTTGGGACATAAACATACTTAAATGGAATAAACATACGGTCGACATCCACATATATCACTTAATGTAATATCCATACGACTGACTTCCATGCCCAATGAATTGGAGGTTATAACTTAACCACCTGTCCTGGTTTTCACGGCACCACCCGTCATATGGTTTATCACTTAACCACCCGTCAAATGTCCAAGTACCATTATAAAATCATAAAACATAAAACAAATATAATGGAAAGAAAACATTTCCACACTTTCATCACAATATATCACATAAATATATTGACATAACAAATCCATTATAAAAACCATTTTCAATACCAAAATACTTAAAAGAGTATACGGTATTTATTTCATTTTAAAAACATGACGGCTTGTTGAGAAGCCAAAGACCAAATAATACACGCGGCGGCAAAAAAGTTCATTGTCACCGCGTACGATAAAAGAAACATTATTTTTTTTCTTTTAGTAAAACGCTTCATAGAAAAATATTACTTTTGTATAAAAGTAAAAGTCAAAGGGTTTTATACACCCTATAAATGAAAGTTGTGTATAAAACGAAATATGCCTCAATGAAGGGAGATTGAGACGAAGTCCCTTACCCTGTGTCAGACTTGACTCGATAGTTCTTTAACGTCCTGAATAATAAACTTGAGTTAATTTATACTTACTTAGGAACCTTTTTCAAGTTCAATATTACTTTTTTATCACTTATTACCATGTTAAAAACATTATGTAATCATTTAAGTTAATAATGTTTGTTCTGTCGATATTTGGTTCTTAAGTCGAAAGTGGACTTCTTATAATTACATGTTGTTCGTGTGGTAAAAGGTTCTTTATATCCAGAATGATATTCAAGATTTGGATATCATATATATCATATATATCCATCATATACATTTATTAATAATATTACATATTCATTTATAGGTAAGAAATGAAATACACCCTTCCTGGAGAAGGTAAGCCGTACGTACGCATGAACGCTACTTTCATTCCTATTTCGTATTTTATGGAATGGAATCCTAATTATAAAAATTTATATTATAATTCCAGTATAATATAATATATAATAACATTAATTAAATCCTTTATACATCCCACATATGGCATTAACGAATCAAATCACTTTGAGGGAGCGGTAGTCCGCACTTCCTAAAATGAAGATATCGCGTTTACCCATAATGGAAACCCTAAAGGTATGCCATAAATGAAAAATAAATAAGATTAAGTTAAACATAGACATATTATATATCATATATAAATATATTGTCATCTTAATGGCCACCTTTGAAGGTGTTAAAACAATATTGAACAATCATCATTTCGTGAGGCAGAAATTTACCATCCATGGAAACAGAATGTTTTTTAACCATTAGATGTAGGTGTGTGTAAGTGCAGCACGAATACTTCTTAAAAAACATCCTAGTATATGGAAGATACTTCTTTTGTTACAAAAGAAATAAATAAAAATAGTTTAGGTGGTTGGAGAAGCAAAATAAAACATAAGAACACAATAGAAGACACTACCTTTAAATCGGGTAACTCTTTTTGATTTGAGCTCAAAGGCTTCCTTGGGAAGACTTGTGTAACAATCTAGGTAAATAAATAATAAATAATTTTCATATTTATTAATATTTACGAATAAAATATTAATTTTATTTTAAAGGGGTTGCTATGTTCGATAGCGTACCTGATACGCAACGATGAGTTTCTTTGAAACTTACGTAGCACACTAGTAATAGAATAATATTATTTTAAATGTTAGTTATCAAGTAGTCGTTGTACTGGCGGGAATGGATAGAAATAACTAAAATATGATTAGATATGTTTTTAAATGTTTATACATTTACCCAATAAAAGATAAAAGCTTAAAATACGGAAAGAGTTCAATTTTACGGGCATATATACTCTAATTTTCACTAAAGGTTCACTTATCACCTTTTAATGGTGAACCGTCATTAAATATAGTTTTGATCACTCTTATACTTTATTTTGGACCACATATAACTCTTCTTTAGAATCGGGACATCAAAATTTACTTTGTGTAAATTTTTGGTACCTTTCTGATAAAGTTCATTTTTTTTATGAATAGTGTAAAATGTTGTATTTTATTTCAAAACCTCTTTTTAATCTAAATTATTTATATGATTAGATTATTATTTTAATTTTTTTTAAAGTTAAATTAGAAAATATTTTTACCATTTAAGCCAATGGTGGTCATTGGAATCAATTTCACTTTGAAATTGGACTTAAACTGGTGTCAATCTTTTGATACTTATTGTTTCACAAAAACACGTTATTTGTCATGACAGCGGGAATTAATTATTAAATTAATTAATTTGACTTATATGTATTGAATTTTGTAAAATGGACTTCATTTTTAATTCGGAATATCAAATATAGCTTAGGGTGAATTTTTGGTAATTTTCTGAAAAACTTCAATTTTTGATGAATAGTGAAACCACTAAGTGGTAATCAAGCAAACTGATTTTTCAGTTAAATGAAAGTTTACCACTAATGTGTATTGAATTTTGAAAATCCGACATACATGGTTTTCATAAAGAATTAAAATGTGGTTCAATGATATTAAAATAATTTTTTGGTGAATAGTAACTTTTTTTCATTAATCGCGATTAGAGGTAATTAGTGTAGTTTAAGGTAAAAATGGTATTATAAGAATGTGAAAACACCATGACACTTGTCCTACACCTATTTGGTGAGTCATGGCCGACCAATACAAGCCATGGGCCAACTTGGGGACCCCATGGAGCCACTTTAGTTGTAAAATGACATTAATATATTTTTATTTAATGTTAAAGTGAAAATGACACTAACATAAATTGTTTTACGAAAACAATTTTTAAGTGGGGTTATACAAGTCCAGATTTTGATTATAAATAGTCATTGGAAAGATAAAAAGATTTCCTAAATCATAGTATTTGTTTTATAATTTTTAGACATTAAATAAATTAAATTATATATGACATAATAATGATGCAGCGATGACATCATTATTTGACGATTTAAATAAAATGGAAAGATAATGTAAAATCTATGAACTACACATGGACAAAACCAATTGAATGGGTGTATTTCGAACCCTTATCACCTTATCCACGAATTATATCAATATGGGACCTTTTGAAACCGAAACACATTTTCAAATAATGTAATATTTCTTTACTTTCCAAAAGTGCCCCTCCTCTCCTCTTATAAAAGGCCCCCACCTCTACCTCATTTCACACACTTCTCAAGCCTTTGGCTCGGCCAACCCCGGACCATTTACTCTCTCCACATCCCTCTCCTCATCCTAGAGGATTCCCTTTGGGCAGAATCCTTTCAAAGGAATCCTTTAGGCTCAAATCAAAATGAGTTACACTTTTGAAGGTAATTCTTTCTCTCATGTTCATTTGTATTATTTTGCTTCTCCAACCCCCTAAACTCTTTTTATTTACTTCTTTTGTAACAAAACCAGTATCTTCAATATACTAGTATGTTGTTATAAGATTTATTTGAGCTAAACTCTCACACAACTACATCAATTGGTTAAAGAGCATACGGTTTCCGTGGATGGCGAAATTCTGCCTCCCGAAACGATGATTGTTCAATACTCATTTAACACCTTCAATGGTGGCCATTATGATGTCACTATTTTTATATATGATATATAATATGTTTATGTTTTCCTTAAGCTTCTGTTTTTTTTCATTTTTTGCATACCTTTATGGTTTCCATTATGGGTAAACACGATATCTTCATTTTAGGAAGTGCGGACTACCGCCCCCTGAAAGTGATTTGATTCGTTAATACCATATGTGGGATGTGTAAAGGATAAAGTTAATGATATTATATATGTTATTATACTGGAATTATAATATACCTTTATATAATTATGATTCCATTCTACAAAATATGAAATAGAAATGAAAGTAGCGTTCATGCGTACGTGCGGCTTACCGTCTCCATGAACGGTGCATTTCATTTCTTACCTCTAAATGTGATGTAATATTATAAATGCATGTATGTACTGGATATATATGACATATATGATATATACATCATGAATACCATTCTGGATATAATGATCCTTTGACCAAATTAACAACATGTAAGTGTAAGAAGTCTATTTTTGACTTAAGAACCAAATACTGACAAAATGAACATTATTAACTTAACTGATTACATGATGTTCATAACATGGTATAAAAGGAATAATGAACTTCAAAAAGATTCATAAGCAAGTAGAGATTAACTCAAGTTTATTATTCAGGAGATTAAAGAATGGTCGGGTCAAGTCGGATACGAGGTATGGGACTTCGTCTCAATCTCCTTTCATTGAGGCATATTTTGTTTTATACACAACCTTCTTTTATACGGTGTATAAACCCCTTTGACTTTTACGTTTATTCAAAAGTAATCTTTTTTATATGAAGCATTTACTAAACGACAAAAGGGAATTTTTTTGTCGTACGTATGCGGCGACAATGACTTCTCCGCCGTCGTGACCGTTATTTGAGTTTCGGCTTCCTCTACAAGCCATACCTTCTTTTTAAAAGAAAAATAAATACCATGCTTTACTTTTATTTTATTTTGGTATTGAAAATGGTTTTCATAATGTTTTTATTATATCAATGTGTTGTATTGATATCTCGTGATTGAAATGTGGAAATGTTATGTTTCCTTTATGCATGTTTTATGTGATATGATTATGTTATGGTTCTTGGGCATTATTATGAAGACGGGTGGTTCTGTGATAAACTAAGGGCGGGTGAGCCCGTTATAGCTCTCCAATGCATTGGGTAACGCGAAGGAGTGAAACGTTAAGGTTTCTCCGAAGAGATTTTAGGGAATATACTGTGATGGGTATTCCAAACGTAACCAAGAGGGTTACTCCCTACGTAAGAATGTTATGAATGCCTCAAGTTACCTTTATGTCTTATGATTTCTATGATTTATTCATGATTTTATGAGGTATGTTAAAGTGCCTATGTTTTATGGGTAAAGTATGATTTCATTCTTATGTATATATGAACTCATGTTTCCTTTCCATGTTTTTTTTATAACCCATACTGAGTTTTTATGCTCATCCCAAGTTTTTGAAATGTTTTTCACAGGTCAAGGGAAAGGTACATGATAAGATTATAGAGTCATGGATGTGTCAAGATATAATCCATGTTTTATTTTAAATGTGTTTCCATTTATGGGAATGAAGAATACTATCTTTATGTAACAACTTTGTTTATATGTGGAATGTAATGAAAGTTTTATGATCTAATTATCTAAAACTCTAAACCTGAAAAGATCCTCAACGTATAATCTTGTAATGACTCAAGATTAAGTATGGTTTAAGGCTGGGGCCTTATAGTTGGTATCAGAGGTCGGTTTAGACAACTTTAGGAGTTAGAAAATTGTTAAATTATAAGTTAATTTATGATATGATTGAAATGATATAGCATTTACAGATTACCATGTTGCTTCGCCTAAGATATTTCTATGTTCAGAATGGTTTTCCATAGAGGAAACAAAGCAGCTATGTTGGGACGACATCATGAAGAAGATAACCTTCCAAATCAGCAACCTGAGATGGTCGGAATCGGAACTGAACAGTTTGTTGCAGTGATGGCACAGTTGACTCAGGCTATAAATGGTGGTGGTATCCATGCACGAGATCATCCAGATCAACCGCAGAGGAACATGTCAGTGGTGGAACATTTCATGAGGCCACATCCCCCATCATTCAGAGGATCATCTGAACCTGTGCTAGTTGAAGGGTGGATTAAAGCACTGGAGAAGATTTTTGATGTCATGGGGTGTTCAGAAAATCAAAAGGTTAGTCTTGCTATTTACCGTTTGGAGGGTGAAGCAGATCAGTGGTGGTCTATGGTTAAAAATATCAGGGACGCCGATGAGATTGATGCTCTTGACTGGGATGAATTCAAAGGTATGTTTCTTGAGAAGTATTTTCCTAAGGCTGTTCGACTTAGGATGGAAAAGCAATTCTTGGAATTGAGGCAAGAGGAAGGCTTAGTGGCTTCCTATGAAGAAAGGTTCACTCGATTGGCAAGGTATGCTCCAAATTTTATCCGAGACCTTGATAGTAAAATCAATCATTTTTACTCAGGATTAAAGCCAAAGTATCGAAGGGCATTAGCTTCTCGTGAGTTTAAAAGTTATGAAAAGCTTGTTCGATGTGCTGAGAAGGTGGAAATGGAGTTTGCCAATGACCAAGTCTTCTATAACAACCAGCAGAAGAAGAGACCGAGGTGGCAAGAGAAAGGTAAGAATTCTTCAAAAAAGTCTGATGGTAAGAGAACTAAGTTTTCAGTTTGTGATAAATGTGGCAAAAGGCATGATGGGGAATGTCTTCTGAATTCTGGGAAGTGCTACCGATGTGGTAAGATGGGACATAAGGATCGTTATTGCACTGAAAAGGATCAAGGTGAAGGTAAGAACAAATTTGATTTACAGTTAGTGAAATGTTATAAGTGCAATGAGATGGGTCACTATGCAAACGAGTGTCCGATAAGGAGCTTGAGTGATGGGAAGCAGTTAGACTACAAGCAGAAAGGGGTGGTGAAATCCTTTGCAACTACTTCTGCAGATGTCGGGCCATCAAATGAAGTGGTATCAGGTACTTTGTTTGTTTTTTCAGATTATGCCAGTGTGTTGTTTGATTCGGGGTCTACACATTCTTTCATCTCTGAAACCTTTTCTAGTAAAATGGGAATACCATCTTAAGAAATGACTCCAGAACTTTTGGTAAAAACACCTGGGGGAAATGTTGAGGCAAAAATAATTTATAAGAATCTTCCTATCCTTATCTGTGGAAAGAACCTACTTGGAAACCTTATTGTTCTACCTCTAGTAGAGTTTGATTTTATCCTGGGTATGGATTGGCTCTCTATTTACCATGCTAAGATTTACTGTAGAGCTAAAGAAGTTTCTTTTCAGAAAGACTTTCAGTTTGTTTACAAGAATGAACCCTTACTTTTGATAACATATCAAGAGGCCGAGAAACTTGTAAAAGATGGAAATGAATGTTACCTTCACACGTCGTTGAAAATATAGGAACTGTTCAGATTAGTGATGTGCCAGTGGTAAATGAGTATCCTGATGTTTTTCCTGATGAGTTGCCTGGAATAATACCAGATCGGGAAGTTGAGTTTACTGTTGACTTAGTTCCTTATGCTAAGCCAATTTCAAAACCCCCTTATCGAATGGCACAAATTGAACTTCTAGAGTTGAAGGATCAATTGCAAGATTTATTAGAGTAAGGTTTCATTAGACCTAGAACATCACCATGGGGTGCTCCTGTTTTATTTGTTAAAAAGAAATATGGTTCTATGAGACTTTGCATTGATTATAGAGCCTTGAATAATATCACTGTTAAGAACAAATATCCTTTGCCTCATATCGATGATTTGTTTGATAAGCTCCAGGGAGCTCAGTATTTTTCAAAGATTGACTTGAGGTCGGGGTACCATCAGTTGAAAGTAAAAGAAGCAGACATTCCAAAGACTGCGTTCCGTACTAGATATGGCCATTATGAATTTGTAGTTATGCCTTTTGGGTTAACCAATGCACCTGCTATATCATGGAACTTATGAATAACATTTTCCATGAGTTCTTGGATAAGTTTGTGTTTGTGTTTTGAGGTTTGTGAAGAGGTTATGTGTGCCTTGTGATTCACAGTTGATGAATGAGTTGTTTTTTCATCCTGGCAGTACTAAGATGTACAGAGGTCTGCGGGAGTATTACTGGTCCGATGGAATGAAAAGAGATATTTCTGATTTTACTGTGAAGTGTTTGACATGTCAACAGGTTAAAGCAGAGCGACAGTTACCGAAAGGGATGCTTCAGCCTTTACCAGTGCCAGAGTGGAAATGGGAGAATATATCCATGGACTTTGTTGTGGGATTACCGAAGACATCTCGAGGTAATAATGCAATCTGGGTTATTGTTGATCGCTTGACCAAATATGCTCATTTCCTTTCTATACGAGATAATTTCTCTCTTGATCAACTTTCCCATTTGTATCTTAAAGAGATAGTCAGGTTACATGGAGTTCCTCTCTCCATTGTATCGGATCGTGATCCCAGGTATACTTCTAACTTTTAGAAAGGCCTTCAGAAGTCGTTGGGTACTGAATTAAATTTTAATACAGCATTTCATCATCAATCAGATGGGCAGTCAGAACGAACAATTCAGACATTAGAGGATATGCTACGAGCTTGTTCTATGGATTATCAGGGAAGTTGGGACCAACATCTTTCTTTGGTTGAGTTTTCTTATAATAACAGTTTTCATTACAGTATACATATGGAACCATTTCAGGAATTATATGGGAAGCGGTGTCGAACTCCATCTTTCTGGGATGAAGTGGTTGAAAGGAAGTTGATGGGACGAGAATTGGTAGAAGAGATGGCAGAAAAAGTTCAGCTGATTTAGAAACACATGAGAACAGCTCAGAGTAGGCAGAAGAGTTATGCGGATAACCGGAGGAAGGATCTATCTTTCGAGGTAGGTGATCATGTTTTTCTCAAGGTTTCTCCTTGGAAAAGCGTGATGAGATTGGGTAATAAAGGAAAGTTGAGTCCAAGGTTTGTTGGACCATACGAAATTCTGGAAAGAGTTGGATCAGTTGCATACCGAGTGGCTTTACCTCCGAGTTTATCTCAGGTACACAATGTTTTTCACATTTCGATGTTGAGAAAGTATATGCCAGATCCATCTCATGTTTTTAGTCTAGAGGTAGTTTAGATGGAAGAGAACCTATCTTATGAGGAACAACCGGTCCAGATTCTTGACCACAGGGAGCAAGTGTTACGGAATAAGGTGATTCATCAGGTAAAGGTTTTGTGGAAAACCATGTGATTGAAGAGGCAACGTGGGAATCTCAAAATGCTATGAGGGATAAATACCCCCACTTATTTTGATAAGTGAATAAAATTGCGAGGACGCAATTCCCAAAAGGGGGGAAGGATGTAACAACCCAGGTAAATAAAGAATAAAGAATTTTCATATTTATTAATATTTACGAATTAAATATTAATTTTATTTTAATGGGGTTTCTATGTTCGATAGCGTACCTGATACGCAACGATGAGTTTCTTTGAAACTTACGTAGCACACTAGTAATAAAATAATATTATTTTAAATGTTAGTTATCAAGTAGTCGTTGTACTGGCGGGAATGGATAGAAATAACTAAAATATGATTAGATATGTTTTTAAATGTTTATACATTTACCCAATAAAAGATAAAAGCTTAAAATATGGAAAGAGTTCAATTTTACGGGCATATATACTCTAATTTTCACTAAAGGTTCACTTATCACCTTTTAATGGTGAACCGTCATTAAATATAGTTTTGATCACTCTTATACGTTATTTTGGACCAAATATAACTCTTCTTTAGAATCGGTACATCAAAATTTACTTTGTGTAAATTTTTTGTACCTTTCTGATAAAGTTCATTTTTTTATGAATAGTGTAAAATGTTGTATTTTAATTCAAAACCTCTTTTTAATCTAAATTATTTATATGATTATATTATTATTTTAATTGGTTTTAATGTGAAATTAGAAAATATTTTTACCAGTTAATCCAATGGTGGTCATTGGAATCAATTTCACTTTGAAATTGAACTTAAACTGGTGTCAATCTTTTGATACTTATTGTTTCACAAAAACACGCTATTTGTCATGACAACGGGAATTAATTATTAAATTAATTAATTTGACTTATATGTTTTGAATTTTGTAAAATGGACTTCATTTTTGAATTCAGAATATCAAATATAGCTTAGGGTGAATTTTTGGTAATTTTCTGAAAAACTTCAATTTTTGATGAATAGTGAAACCACTAAGTGGTAATCAAGCAAACTGATTTTTCAGTTAAATGAAAGTTTACCACTAATGTGTATTGAATTTTGAAAATCCGACATACATGGTTGTCATTAAGAAGTAAAATGTGGTTCAATGAGATTAAAATAATTTTTTTGCGAATAGTAACTTTTTTTCATTAATCGCGATTAGAGGTAATTAGTGTAGTTTAAGGTAAAAATGGTATTATAAGAATGTGAAAACACCATGAAACTTGTCCTACACCTATTGGGTGAGTCATGGCCGACCAAGACAAGCCATGGGCCAACTTGGGGACCCCATGGAGCCACTTTAGTTGTAAAATGACATTAATATATTTTTATTTAATGTTAAAGTGAAAATGACACTAACATAAATTGTTTTACGAAAACAATTTTTAAGTGGGGTTATACAAGTCCAAATTTTGATTATAAATAGTCATTGGAAAGATAAAAAGATTTACTACATCATATTATTTTTTTATAATTTTTAGACATTAAATAATTTAAATTATTTATGACATAATAATGATGCAGCGATGACATCATTATTTGACGATTTAAATAAAATGGACAGATAATGTAAAATATATGAACTACACATGGCCAAAACCAATTGGATGAGTGGATTTCGAACCCTTATCACCTTATCCACGAATTATATCAATGTGGTACCTTTTGAAACCGAAACACATTTTCAAATAATGTAATATTTCTTTACTTTCCAAAAGTGCCCCTCATCTCCTCTTATAAAAGGCCCCCACCTCTACCTCCTTTCACACACTTCTCAAGCCTTTGCCTCGGCCAACCCCTGCCCATTTACTCTCTCCACATCCCTCTCCTCATCCTAGAGGATTCCCTTTGGGCATAATCCTTTCAAAGGAAGCCTTTAGGCTCAAATCAAAAGGAGTTACACTTTTGAAGGTAATTCTTTCTCTCATGTTCATTTGTTTTATTTTGCTTCTCCAACCCCCTAAACTCTTTTTATTTACTTATTTTGTAACAACACCAGTATCATAAATATACTAGTATGTTGTTATAAGATTTATTTGAGCTAAACTCTCACACAACTACATCAAATGGTTAAAGAGCATACGGTTTCCGTGGATGGCGAAATTCTGCCTCCCGAAACGATGATTGTTCAATACTCATTTAACACCTTCAAAGGTGGCCATTATGATGTCACTATTTTTATATATGATATATAATATGTTTATGTTTTCCTTAATATTCTGTTTTTTTCATTTTGGGCATACCTTTATGGTTTCCATTATGGGTAAACACGATATCTTCATTTTAGGATGTGCGGTCTACCGCCCCCTGAAAGTGATTTGATTCATTAATACCATATGTGGGATGTGTAAAGGATAAAGTTAATGATATTATATATGTTATTATACTGGAATTATAATATACCTTTATATGATTTTGATTCCATTCTACAAAATATGAAATAGAAATGAAAGTAGCGTTCATGCGTACGTACGGCTTGCCGTCTCCATGAACGGTGCATTTCATTTCTTACCTCTAAATGTGATGTAATATTATAAATGCATGTATGTACTGGATATATATGACATATATGATATCTACATCGTGAATACCATTCTGGATATAATGAAACTTTTACCAAATTAACAACATGTAAGTGTAAGAAGTCTATTTTTGACTTAAGAACCAAATACCGACAAAATGAACATTATTAACTTAACTGATTACATGATGTTCATAACATGGTATAAAAGGAATAATGAACTTCAAAAAGATTCATAAGCAAGTAGAGATTAACTCAAGTTTATTATTCATGAGATTAAAGAACGGTCGGGTCAAGTCGGATACGAGGTATGGGACTTCGTCTCAATCTCCTTTCATTGAGGCATATTTTGTTTTATACACAACCTTCTTTTATACGGTGTATAAACCCCTTTGACATTTACGTTTATTCAAAAGGAATCATTTTTATACGAAGCGTTTACTAAACGACAAAAGGGAATGTTTTTGTCGTACGTACGATGACAACAACTTCTCCACCGTCGTGACTGTTATTTGAGTTTCGGCTTCCTCTACAAGCCATACCTTCTTTTTAAAAGAAAAATAAATACCATGTTTTAATTTTCTTTTATTTTGGTATTGAAAATGGTTTTCATAATGTTTTTATTATATCAATGTGTTGTATTGATTTCTCGTGATTGAAATGTGGAAATGTTATGTTTCCTTTATGCATGTTTTATGTGATATGATTATGTTATGGTTCTTGGGAATTATTATGAAGATGGGTGGTTCCGTGATAAACTAAGGGCGGGTGAGCCCGTTATAGCTCTCCAATGCATTGGGTAATGCGAAGGAGTGAAATGTTAAGGTTTCTCCGAAGAGATTTTACGGAATATACTGTGATGGGTATTCCTGTTGAGTCAATAAGGTTTTCCTTATGACTTTTCCATTCCTTCTTGTTTTGAAAATCACAAACACCTTATCTTTAAGAAAATTGATTTTATAAGGAAAATTGCATTTATAAGGAAAATGATTTCTTAAGGAAAATCGCTTTTATAAGAAAAATTGTCCTTATCATATTTTCATCCATATTTTTCTTAAGTATGAGATTCAGATTCATTTTCTCAGAATCATTAAAACATTGATATAAAGCATTCTGTTTTAGGATTCGGATTCTGGACAAGAACTATAAGAAAGTTTCATTCCAAAATCCGGATATGAACTATGACTAAGTTCTATTCCAGATTCAGGATACGAATTCTGAAGAAGAATTCTCATTACGAATTCTAATGAAGAAATCCCATTCCGAATTCTTATTACGAATTCCAATGAAGAATTCTCATTACGAATCCTAATGAAGAAATCCCATTCTGAATTCTTATTACGAATTCCAATGAAGAATTCCTATTACGAATTCTAATGAAGAAATCTCATTCCGAATTCCCATTACGAATTCTGATGACGAATTCTCATTACGAATTCTGATGACGAATTCTCATTACGAATTCTGATGACAAATTCTCATTACGAATTCTGATGATGAATTCTCATTACGATTTCTGATGACGAATTCCTATTCCGAATTCTCATTCCGAATTCATCTATTAAACAGAATCTGATTATCTTTGTTTTATACACTCTGAATTTATTCACTCAGAACCTTCACTCCGAAGTTTCTATTCCGAACCTTTATGTTAGATTTTAAAACGATGTCGTACATTCTGTTACACTTGTTTTGTTATAAAATGATGTCGTCCATTTTGTTATAAACTAACCGTTGTCTAAGTGACACGTGTACAGGTCCCTCCGAACATTAAGGAAAATATGACCGTTGGAGAAGGAGCCGACCTTACCTATAAATAGGAGCTCATTTGAAAAAGCTCGCGATGGATGGATGAACAATTTGGACTTTGTGCATACATTCTGTTGAAGTGATTTCTAGAGAGAGAGAGACTCTTATTAACTCTCAATGCTTCGTGAGACTCCGAATGTTGGTGATTACATTCGAGGGATTCCGGGGATAGGAAGACAGAGGTGCCGACTACCTTAAAGTTCGAGGGATTCCTTGCTGAGGAGGACAGAGGTTGCCAACTACCTTGAAGTTGAGGGCTTGCGGGGATAGCAAGACAGAGAGTCCGATGTTCGTATCGAGGGCTTACCCTGGTGTGGGTAAGACAGACTTGCTTGAAAGATTAAATCAAGGGACCTTTATCCAAGGTTGTTGTATACCCTTCTCTTTGGGTTAAAAGACTATTATCTTGTTACTAGTAGTTTTACTACTTGTTTTTATTCCACTGAAATTTGTATCTTAAGGAAAGTATAACTTTCTTATACTTCCTTACATGTACTCTGATTAGTTTAGATTCTATACGCTTTAAGGTAGAATCACATATTGTAACTTTTGTTATGTTTCAAATTCCGAACCATATTTCCGGAACCTACTTTTGGAATCACTTTCCAAGTTCAGTTCGGTGTTAGAGGTGTTGTGAATTTGCCTAGTCTAACTTTGTTAAACTTAGTCCTTTCCTTTGCTTAAGGAAAACATAGTTATTCTTAACTAACTTTAAAGGTTCCAAAGGAATTTTTAAAGTATACAATTCACCCCCCCCCCCTCTTGTATATTGAGCATCTCATATTATATTTCGATCATACAATTGGTATCAGAGGTTGGAAACCTCTTACTCTATACCATTCTTACATTTGGTATCAGAGCTGGTTACTGAAATACTTGTACTCATATACAAGTTTTTTTGCTCACTTTTCCATTCCGAACTTTTTCATACAGATTTATGCATTCCGAACTTTTCTCATTCTGAACATTGTTATTACGAATCTTTTGCTACTAACAAGTTTGTATCCAAGTTATTTCTAGTATGGCAGGAATTAATGTTGGATCTATTGACAATCTGAATCCTACAAGACCTCCAATATTTGATTGTAATGACTATGAATACTGGAGAGATCGTGTGCAGACATTTGTTATCAATACTGGAGTAGACAACATTGTCATGCTTACTAGTGATTATAAAATTCCTGACAAGGAAGTCATAACCTTTACTAACTAGGAAAAGAAAGAATATCAACTCGACTATAAGGTACGCAATACTTTACTATGTTCAATGACCAGAAATATATATAGCCAAATTTCTTCTTGTGAAGCAGCTAACTGTATATGGAAGAAGATAGAGGTTACACACTTTGGTACTTCTAATGTAATTGAGACTAGAAGAGCTATGCTTAGAGCTGAATATCATGGCTTCAATTTTCTTTATGGAGAACCTATCTGTGAAGTTCAACAGAGATTTATGACTATCGTCAATAGTCTACAATCTATGGGAGAAAAAGGTTTAGATGATGAAGCTCTTGTGGACAAGATAATTGACATTATGCCCAATGAGTGGGAATCCAAGAGAACAGTTATAGATGAGAACAGGAAGGTCACTCAAATTACTCTTGATGAATTATTTGGAACTCTTCTACAACATAAAACAAGAATGAAGAGAGATGCTGACAACATCAAGAAAAAGAATGGAAATGGTACTGTTGCTTTTACTACAACTTCAAATCAGATGAAAGCTAAGACTCCTGAGAGAGTAACCAGATCCAAGTCTAAGAAAGTTATTTTCCAATCCGAATCTAGTGAGAGTGAAGTCTCAGAAAATGAATCAGCCAATCTTGCTCAAAGGATGGACAAGATAGCTGGACAGAGAAACTTTCAATCCAAGTATAAGAAGAAGGACAGGAAAGATAAGAAAGATGGAGAAGTTACTTGTTATGAATGTAAAAGAGCTGAACATATTAGACCAGATTGCCATATGCTCAAAAATAAAGAAAGAAAGGAAAGACATTCAGACAGGAACAGGAAGAAGTATTATAAAGCCAAACCTAAGAATGTTATGAAAGCTAATGACACCTGGAGTGCCAGTGGTGGTGACTCTTCAGATGAATCTTCTGATTATGAATCTTCAGGACAGAAGAATATTAGTCGTATAGCCAGATTGCCTATTGATAATCATTGTTTTATAGATAAGGTACGAAATGCTGAATCATTGACCAATGTTTCTTTAAATTCTAATGATAGTAAGTATTATAACTCTTCTGATGAAGAATCATCTTCTGATAAGGAAAATACTTTACCAACTTATGAAGAAGTCTCTAGGTTATCTGAACTTCTTGAGATTGAGAATTCCAAACTCACCAAGAAACTTGATAAGGCAAATTCTAGGAATTCTATTCTTACAAAAGAGATATCAGAAAAATTAATTTCTAATAAAAATATTTTCGAGCCTAACTCTAGTTCTAAAACTAATGATTTTGAGGATAAAAACTTGGTTGTAAAACTCAAGTCCGAAATTTTTTCCTTAATGAAGTGTTTATCAAACAGTACCCATGGTAAGGAAAATTTTGATAAGATGTATTCTCAAATACGACCTTTAAGAAAATAAATCCGGATTTGGTTATACCCATGCAAAACCTATTTTCAGTAACAATTATTTTGTTTCTCAAAGTGCCCCATTTTGTACTAAATGTCAATGTGGAGGTCACTGGGCAAAAAGTTGTTCCTTAAACAAAACCCAATCTCTAGGATTTCACAATGCTTAATTTTCTAAGAAAATATGGGTACCTAAAATTTTATTGTCTGGAAATCTCGGATCCAAGAAAGTTTGGATTCCGAAAATCTAACTTTGTTCTTAATTTCAGGAAAATAAAGAAAGTTCTAGCAAAAATATATGGTACATGGATAGTGGATGTTCTCGGCACATGACTGGTAACAAAAGTTTTTTCGAAAATATTATCAAAACAAAAGGAGATATTATTCTTCAGTTTATCGGAACGCAAGATCAACTTGCTGATATATTCACAAAATCTTTGCCTTCTGATAGATATGAATATATTAAACAGAATCTGGGAATGATAACCATGAGGTAATCTTCCTTAATTAACTTTCTGTTGAAAAATTCTCCTTACAGTAATAAACTCCTTTTCATAGGGGGAGTACATTTGATTGTTTGTTTGACAAAGTTTTTCAAAATTTGTTTTCAAATTTTTCGGAACAAAGATTTCTGGAATGGAATTTCTGGAACTAAAATTTTCCAAAATGGATATTTTCGTACAGAATACTTCTGGAATGGAAGTATTCGTATTGAAAATCTCCGGAATGGACAACTTTCGTACTGGTACTTTTATAACCAGATTTTCGTACCAAGTTTTTTTTCGTATTTACTTTTTGGTATTGAGTTTTTCGTATTTACTTTTTCATATTGAGTTTTTCGTATTTAGTTTTTCATATTGAGTTTTTCGTAGTCATCTTTATATTACCCATTACAAATAACTTTCCTAAGCTAATCCGAAAGGTATGATTTCCTTACTCAAGTTTTTACTTGCTGGCATTTTCATTATGTTTTCGGATTTTAGATTTCTTAATTATTTGTTTTAATAAAACCTCAAAAAGATCATATTCGAGTTTTCAACCGTCAGATCTGATCGCAGCTCATTCCAACCATTATATCAACTATGGAATGTGAACCGTCATCCCATTGCCTATATAAAGGGGACCATAATTTCTAGTCCCACATCGGTTTCAAGCTTTCGCGTGATGAAGCTCTGCCTCTCTGTTTTAAGGCCGTTCCGAATTTCAGTCTTCTCCGTTCCGAACTTTCCAGAGAACATCTAATCCGAATCTCTGCAGAGTTAGCATCTCAAGAAATGTCTCCAACTAAGCCTATATCTCAGTGGTTAGTTTACAGAGAAAGGTTAGTTCATCCGACTTTCTTCAGCAACTACGATTCTATCATCTCAAAGAACAACAAGTTGAATGGCTGGGAGGATGTTGCAGTATCTAAAACCGGGAATCAATATGAAGTATATTCTGATTTGCTTGTCGAATTTTATGAATCCGTTTTTTTCTTTAAGGAAGATGATAGAGAGAAGTTTTCTTTCAAATCGTATGGAAAGTCATATAAACTTTCTTACAACAAGGCTGCAAGCTTGGTAGGGTTAAGTTATGAAGGTGAAGATGAGTTTATTTCTCACGTATTTCCAGACTCTATGGGTAGTTTCAACAAGGAAAAGGCCTTAGAAACTCTCAGATTGGCTGATGACAAGGCTCCGAATATTGCAAATCTATCAACAAACTTCCAGATTCTTGAATTATGGGTGCATGGACATATCATACCGAGAAAAGGTGATAAGGATAGCTTGAAGAAAAGTGAGATATATATCTTAGATTTCCTGATAAATCTAAGGAAGTTTAACTTGATGAAGCATATTCTTCTTAATATTGAGAATTTGAAGAAGGGGAATCTGAGAGCTCAGATTATTATATATCCAGCAATCCTCTCCAAGTTGATTGTTTGGTGTTTTGATTCTTTCAAGGAGGCTTGCAAATCTAAGCCGAGAGTTTGCAAGATCATGCTTCTTAGTGATGGCACGCTTAAAAGAATGAATATAGATTTTGACAAGAAGTCTGGAAAGTTTATTGATCTACCTCCTCAAGAAGAAGTAGCTCCGAAATCTGCTGATCCGGAATCATCCAAGCTAGTAAGGAAGAGAAAGCTGAAAGAAGTGGAAGAACAAGGAGAAAATCCCAAGTCTAAGGAAGTCCACTCCGCACCACCAAAGCCTAAGAAGAAGAAGACCTATCCTGATGAGGTTGTTACAAAGTGGAGAGCTGACAAAGAGAAGAGGAAAGAAGGGGATCCGCAGTTCGGACTGGACCCTGCAGAGGCTAAAGCTTTGAAGGAGAAAACTGCTGATGAGCTTGAGAAACAAGCTAAGGAAAAGAAGCTTAAGAGGAAAATGTCAGAAGCTGAGGCAGTCCAAGCGTTGTTGAAGTTCAATTAAATGGTTTCAGCAATAATTCCAGTTCTGAGATCTTTCTCCCTGGTATCTCTACCTGAGACTCCAGGAAGAAATCTCGTTGCTTCGGAACAAGATGTTGCTACGAATACTGAGGAAATAGAGCAAGTGGAACAAGTAGAAGAAGCTGCTGAAGGAAGTAGTGAGACCGGAGATGTGCTAAAACAAGTAGATGAGTATAAGGGAACTCCTTCAGAACACTTATCACTCCGGACTTCAGAAGCTCAATATTCAAAGCTAGTTACTCCTGAATTGGAAGAAGAGAAAGGAGAAGAAGAAGTTTCCTATCATGGAGAAGAAGAACAACTTTTACATGATATTGCTCAGATGAAAAACGTAGAGGTTGGTGTTCCGGAAGTTGCTGATGAGAAAGATATTGTCGTTCAAGTTTCTGACAGTGAGAAGAGAACTCCGGAACAGGTTTCAATTCCGAAAAAAGATAAGGGGAAACAAATTCTTGCTGATACTCCGAGTTCAGAAAAGAGGATGAGAAAGGCAGCTGGCAGTTCTTCTAAGAGGAAGTTGGAGCTTATTGAGGAAGAAAACTCTCCGAGCAAGTTTTCAGATTCGGAGTCATCTTCGTTAGGGCATGATTTTGTTGTTCAGTCTTTGAAGACGTTAGTGGGATCCATTCCGACCTTCTCAAGTATTGATTCATGATGCCAGATGCTCCAACATGCGTTGAATATGAAAACAGACTCTGTATCCATGGTTATGGATAAGTGTGTTGAGATTGAAGCCCAGTTCAAAAACTTCTTTATTTGTTACGAATCCCATAAAAGATCTTGCAAGAGGATGACAAGATGGTCTAAGAAGACTGTGGAAGAGATGAGGCTTTTCGATGAGTTTCAAGATAATGTTAAGGATGCCTTTGAAACCGAGGAAAATAAGTTTAATGAGCTGACTTCCTCCTTTGAAGAAAAGCTAACTGATGAAAAGAACTTCCGGATCCAAGAAGTCAAGGATCTGAATGGGAAGTTGAATTCTGTTTCTCAGAATTGGAAATTTGAAAGGGATCATCAGATCGATTTTGAAGTAAGGATGAAGGCTCAGGAAGAGAAGATCCAAGCTCAGGAAGAAAAACTGAAGGCTCAGGAAGAAAAAATTGAAGCTCAGTCCGCAAGAATAGTCGTCTTAGAGAAGAAACCAGAAGAAGATCACAAAGACTTGAAGAAGATCAAGACGATTCTTAAGGGGCTCATGTCGAAGGAGAAAGATCCGAAATAATCTAATCCAATATTTTTGTTGTTTTTTTCTTTGTTTTTCAGATTTCAAATTGAATTAAAGTCGTACTTGTTGTTTCTATTGTTGTCATTACTAATCTTTCAGGTACTTCGTTATTTTTTTTCCATTCCCTCCAATTCTTTTTGAAAATCACAATGGGGGAGAAGGAAAAGATCCTTAAGAAAAATAGGAACTCTAATAAGAGTTTATCAATGGGGGAGAAAGGAAAAATATCCAAGAAAAAAGAACTCTAATAAGAGTTTGTTTAAGGGAGAGTTTTTTTTAAAGAAGACCTTCTTATGAAATGTCACTCCAGAAATCTGAATACGATCCTTAGAGTTTCAAAGCCTAAAGGGGAGTTAGTCGTATTCATCTATATCCTTAAAACAAGGTAGATAAGAATTAATATGTTTCTTTCTTCTTAGAATCATTGTTTTTCGTAAGGATGTTTGTGCTTTCCAAAAAGGGGGAGATTGTTGAGTCAATAAGGTTTTCCTTATGACTTTTCCATTCCTTCTTGTTTTGAAAATCACAAACACCTTATCTTTAAGAAAATTGCTTTTATAAGGAAAATTGCTTTTATACGGAAAATGATTTCTTAAGGAAAATCGCTTTTATAAGAAAAATTGTCCTTATCATATTTTCATCCATATTTTTCTTAAGTATGAGATTCAGATTCACTTTCTCGGAATCATTAAAACTTTGATATAAAGCATTCTGTTTTAGGATTCGGATTCTGGACAAGAACTATAAGAAAGTTTCATTCCAAAATCCGGATATGAACTATGACTAAGTTCTATTCCAGATTCAAGATACGAATTCTGAAGAAGAATTCTCATTACGAATTCTAATGACGAAATCCCATTCCGAATTCTTATTACGAATTCCAATGAAGAATTCTCATTACGAATTCTAATGAAGAAATCCCATTCCGAATTCTTATTACGAATTACAATGAAGAATTCCCATTACGAATTCTAATGAAGAAATCTCATTCCGAATTCCCATTACGAATTCTGATGACGAATTCTCATTACGAATTCTGATGACAAATTCTCATTACGAATTCTGATGATGAATTCTCATTACGATTTCTGATGACGAATTCCTATTCCGAATTCTCATTCTGAATTCATCTATTAAACAGAATCTGATTATCTTTGTTTTATACACTCTGAAGTTATTCACTCCGAACCTTCACTCCGAAGTTTCTATTCTGAACCTTTATGTTAGAGTTTAAAACGATGTCGTACATTATGTTACACTTGTTTTGTTATAAAACGATGTCGTCCATTTTGTTATAAACTAACCATTGTCTAAGTGACACGTGTACAGGTCCCTTCGAACTTTAAGGAAAATATGACCGTTGGAGAAGGAGCCGACCTTACCTATAAATAGGAGCTCATTTGAAAAAGCTCGCGACAGATGGATGAACAATTTGGACTTTGTGCATACATGTTGTTGAAGTGATTTCTAGAGAGAGAGACTCTTATTAACTCTCATAGCTTCGTGCGACTCCGAATGTTGGTGATTACATTCGAGGGATTCCGGGGATAGGAAGACAGAGTTTCCGACTACCTTAAAGTTCGAGGGCTTCCTTGTTGAGGAGGACAGAGGTTGCCAACTACCTTGAAGTTGAGGTCTTGCGGGGATAGCAAGACAGAGACTCCGATCTTCGTATCGAGGGCTTACCCTGGTGTGGGTAAGACAGACTTGCTTGAAAGTATAAATCAAGGGACCTTTATCCAAGGTTGTTGGATACCCTTCTCTTTGGGTTAAAAGACTATTATCTTGTTACTAGTAGTTTTACTACTTGTTTTTATTCCGCTGAAATTTGTTTCTTAATGAAAGTATAACTTTCTTATACTTCCTTACTTGTACTCTGATTAGTTTATATTCTATACGCTTTAAGGTAGAATCACATATTGTAACTTTTGTTAAGTTTAAAATTCAGGAACCATATTTCCGGAACCTACTTTTGGAATCACTTTCCAAGTTCAGTTCGGTGTTAGAGGTGTTCTGAATTTGCCTAGTTTAACTTTTTTAAACTTAGTCCTTTCCTTTGCTTAAGGAAAACATAGTTATTCTTAACTAACTTTAAAGGTTCCAAAGGAATTTTTAAAGTATACAATTCACCCCCCCTCTTGCATATTGAGCATCTCATATTATATTTCGATCCTACAATTCCAAACGTAACAAAGAGGGTTACTCCCTACGTAAAAATGTTATGAATGCCTCAAGTTACCTTTATGTCTTATGATTTCTATGATTTATTCATGATTTTATGAGGTATGTTAAAGTGCCTATGTTTTATGGGTAAAGTATGATTTCATTCTTATGTATATATGAACTCATGTTTCCTTTTGCATGTTTTTTTATAACCCATACTAAGTTTTTATGCTCATCCAAAGTTTTTGAAATGTTTTTCACAGGTCAAGGGAAAGGTACATGATAAGATGATAGAGTCAAGGATGTGTCAAGAAATAATCCATGTTTTATTTTAAATGTGTTTCCATTGATGGGAATGAAGAATACTATCTTTATGTAACCACTTTGTTTATATGTGGAATGTAATGCAAGTTTTATGATCTAATTCTCTAAAACTCTAAACCTGAAAAGATCCTCAACGTATAATCTTGTAATGAATCAAGATTAAGTATGGTTTAAGGCTGGGTCCTTATAACTTGTGCCCAAGTTTAGGGTTATAGGAGTTAGAGAGGGATGTGGAGAGACAAAATGGGAAGGTTTTGGCCGAGAAAAAGGCTTGAGAGGTGTGCGTAAGGTGGTAGAGGTGAGGGCCTTTTATAAGAGGAGAGGAGGGGCACTCTTGGAATGTTAAGAAAAGATACTTTATTATAAAATGATTTTCGGATAAAAAGGGTCCCACAATTATATATTTAGAATATAAGGTGATAAGAGTTCGAAATACACCCATAAAATAGGTTTTTGACATGTGTAGGACTTATATTTTACATTATCTTTTCATTTTATTTAAATCGTTAAATAATGAGGTAATCGCTGCATCATCATGGTGCCATAAATAATTTAATATATTTAATGTCTAAAAATTATAAAAAAAAATATCATGATGTAGTAAATCATTTTTGATTTATAATGAATATTTATAGTAAAAAATATGACTTGTATATCCCCATTTAAAAATTGTTTTAGTAAAACAACTCATGTTTGTGACATTTTTATTTTAACATTAAATAAAAAGTTATTAACGTCATTTTCCTACCAAAGTGGCTCCATGGAGTCCCCAAGTTGCCCCATGGATTTTCTTGGTCGTCCATGACACATAAAATAAGGGTAAGACATGTTTCATGTTCATTTCATATTATTAAAACATTATTTTTACCTTAAACTATACTAATTACCTCTAATCGCGATTAAAAACATAAAAGTTACTATTCACCAAAAAAATTATTTTAATCCCATTTAAGCACATTTTACTTATTAATGACAACCATTTATGTCGGATTTTTGAAATTCAAAACACATAGGTGGTAAAATTTCATTTAAATGAAAAATCTGTTTTTTTTAAGTACCACTTAGTGGTTTCACTATTCATCAAAAATTGAATCATTTCAGAAAAATACCAAAACATAACCTTAAGCTATGTTTGATATTCCGGATTCAAATATGATGTCTATTTTACAAAATTCAAAACATATAAGTTACATTAATTAATTTAGTAATTAATTCTCGATGTCAGAGTAAATAGCGTGTTTTTATGAAATAATAGTTATCAAAAGATTGACACTAGTTTAAGTTCAATTCCAAAGTGAAATTAATTCCAATGACCACTATTGGTTTAAATGGTAAAAATATATTCTAATTTAACTTTAAAAACAATTCAAAAGATAATCTAATCATATAAATAAATTAGATTAAAAAGAGGTTTTGAATTAAAATACAACATTTTTCACAATTCATTAAAAAAATGAACATTATCGGAAAAATACCAAAAATTTACCTAAAGTAAACTTCAATGTTCCAATCATAAAGAATAAGTTTATTTTGAAAAATATAGCTTATAAAGATTTCAAAAGTTTGATTTAAAAATGGTTTCCATTGAAAGGCAGTAAAACAATCTTTTAAAAATATTAGTGTATTCCATGCTTAAGATTGGATTTATTCTCATTTTAAGAAACTAAAACACTATCTAATTCATTAATAGACATAGATAAAAATATATATTATTCATTACTTACTTTAGATGTCACATCCTTCCCCCTTTTGATAGTTGCGTCCCCGTAATTTATTTACTTATCGAATAAGTGGTGGTATTTAGCCCACATTGCATTTTTAGATTCCCATGTTGCCTCTTCAATCATGTGGTTTTTCCAAAAAACCTTTACCTCATGAATCACCTTATTCCGTAACACTTTCTCCCTGTGGTTAATAACCTGGACCGGTTGTTCCTCATATGATAGTTTCTCTTCCAACTGAACTACCTCTGGACTCAAAACATGAGATGGATCCGGCATATACTTTCTCAACATCGAAACATGAAAAATATTGTGTACCTAAGATAAACTCAGAGGTAAATCCACTCCGTATGTAACTGATCCAACTCTCTCCAGAATTTCATATGGTCCAATGAACCTTGGACTCATCTTTCCTTTCTTACCAAATCACATCACACTTTTCCATGGTGAGACTTTGAGAAAAACATGATCACCTACCTCAAAAGAGAGATCCTTCCTCCTGTTGTCCGCATAACTCTTCTGCCAGCTCTGAGCTGTTCTCATGTGTTTCTGTATTAGCTGAACTTTTTCCGCCAACTCTTCTACCAATTATGGTCCCACCAGCTTCCTTTCACCCACTTCTTTCCAGAAAGCTGGAGTTCGACACTGCTTCCCATATAACGCCTCAAATGGTGCCATCTGTATACTGGAATTAAAACTATTATTATATGAGAATTCATCCAAATAAAGATGTTGGTCCCAACTTCCCTAATAATCCATCGAACAAGCACGTAGCATATCTTCAAATGTCTGAACTGTTCATTCTGACTGCCCATCTGATTGAGGATAAAAAGCTGTACTAAAATTTAATTCAGTACCCAACGACTTCTAAAGGCCTTTACAAAAGTTAGATGTAGACCTGGGATCACGATCAGATACAATGGAGATAATAACTCCATGTAACCTGACAATCGCTTTAAGATACAAATAGGAAATTTGATCTAGGGAAAACGTATCTCTTATAGCAAGTAAATGAGAAGATTTAGTCAACCGATCAACAATAACCCAAATTGCATTATTACCACGATGTGTCTTCGACAACCCCACAACGAAGTCCATTGATATATTTTCCCATTTCCACTCTGGCACTGGTAAAGGTTGAAGCATCAATTTAGGTAACTTCCGCTATGCTTTAACATGCTGACAAGTCAAACACTTCACAGTATAATCAGAAATATCTCTTTTCTTTCCATCCCACCAGTAATACTCCCGCAGATCTCTATACATCTTAGTACTGCCTGGATGAACTAAAAACTGAGAACTATGAGCTTCACATAACAACTCTCTCTTCAACTGTGAATCACAAGGCACACAAAATCTCTTCCCAAATCTCAAAACATAATCATTATCAATGTTGAATTCAAGAAACTTCCCCTTCTGAACTAGCTCTACCTTTTTCTGCAACTCACAGACTTGCTTCTCTTCTTGCTAAATTCTGCCTGATAGAGAAAATTTCACTGATACTTGAAACAAAACAGAAGGACATCCTGCACCAACAACTTCTATGAAAAATTTCATCAAATAAAAAACCAAAGGATCTCGTTCCAAACGTAGCATGGTTAATGAAGGATTACTTTTTCGACTCAAAGCATCAGCCACTTTATTTTCTTTTCTCGGATGGTAATGAATTGTAAAATCAGAATCCTTGATTAATTCCAACCATCTCCTCTGTCTCATGTTCAATTATTTCTGAGTGAATATATACTTTAAACTTCTTTGATCAGTATATATTCCACACTTTACTCCAAACAAATAATGCCTCCAAAATTTCAAATCTAAATCAACAACAGCTAATTCCAAATCATGTGTAGGGTAATTTACCTCATGACTTTTCAACTGACGTGAAGCATAAGAAATTACCTGATCATTCTGCATTAGGACACAACCATGTGTTTTCAATGAAGCATCACTATAGATAACAACCTCACCATTCCTGGAAGGTAGTTCCAAAACTGGAGCATTCACAAATATTCTTTTCAGTTCCTGAAAAAAATCATCACATTATTTTGTCCAGATAAACATAACACCCTTCCGAGTTAGTTTAGTCATTGGACTAGATAACCATGAAAAATTTCAAATAAACCTTCGGTAATAACCTTCCAAACCAAGAAAACTACAGATCTTGGTTACATTTTTGGGTATTGGACATTCTTCAACAACTTTTGTTTTAGCAGGATCAATAGTTATGCCATTTTTTGAAACAATGTGACCCATGAAATAAATTTGTTGCAACCAAAACTCACACTTTCTGAATTTCCCATACAATTTCTTTTCTTTTAAGGATTCAAAATAACCCTTAAATGTCTTTCATGCTCCTCTTTACTTTTATAAAAACCCAAAATATCATCAATAATCACTACCACCACTTATCACCTGATTCAACTGCGTCACCACTGCAGTAAACTACTCAATTCTGATTCCGACCATCTCTGGTTGCTGATTCGGAATGTCAGTCAACTCTGTATGCCTTCCCAGAAAAGATTCTATATTCCCTTTATGAAAAATAATTCTTAACTTAGACATATCTTTGTTGAAGCAACATGGTAATCTATAGATGCTATATCATTTCAATCATACCATAAACTAATCTATAATTTTAACAATTTTCTAACTCCTAAAGTTGTATAAACCGACCTCTGATACCAACTATAAGGCCCCGACCTTAAACCTTACTTAATATTGAATTAAATTAATAATTCACATTGAGGATACTTTCAGGTTTAGAGATTTATAGAATTAGGACATAACTACTACATCTCAAAATATTACAAAGTAGACACTTCTACTAAGTTTCCATAGAATAAAAACTCTTAAAAAGAAACATGTCTAGTTCCATGATTTATATAGCATGACTTTCCCTTGATCCCTTCCTTGACCCTATTATATATTATGTCCTGTGAAAAAAATTTCAAAAAACTTGGGGTGAGCATAAAAAGATCAGTAAAGGATACACAATGAATGAAAGCTGTTAGTTTTTTCAAAATAACAAGTAAACCATGTATACTTTATCAAAGTAATAATTTTAACCTTCATGAAGTAGTAAAAACACTTCACTGAATAAAAGATCATTACTTACCCTTTTGTAACCAAAAGGTTACCATAAAACCCATATAAAGATCACATAACATATAAATGTAACTTGGGACATAAACATACTTAAATGAAAATAACCATACGGTCGACTTCCACACATATCACTTAATGGAATAGCAATACAGACAACTTCCATACCCAATTAATTGGAGGTAATAACATAACCACCCATCCTAGAATTCACGGCAGCACACGTCATATGGTTTATCACGTAACCACCCATCAAATTTCCAAGTAAAATTATAAAATCATAAAACATAAAACAAATATAATGGAAAGAAAACATTTCCACACTTTGATCACAATATATCACATAAATATATTGACATAACAAATCCATTATAAAAACCATTTTCAATACCAAAATAAATAAAAGTTTATATGGAATTTATTTCATTTTGAAAACATTACGGCTTGTTGAGGAATCCAAATACCAAATAATACTCGCAGCGGCGAAAAAGGTCGTTGTCACCGCATACGATAAAAGAAACATTCCTTGTTGTCGTTTAGTAAAACGCTTTGTAGAAAAATATTCCTTTTGTATAAAATTAACTTTCAAAGGGGTTTATACACCGTATAAAAGAAAGTTGTATATAAAATGAAATATGCCTCAATGAAAGGAGATTGAGACGAAGTCCCTTACCTCGGGTCCGACTTGACTCGTTCATTATTTAACGTCTTGAATGATAAACTTGTGTTAATTTCTACTTGCTTAAGAACCTTTTTCAAGTTAATTATTACTTTTATATCACTTATTACCAAGTTATAAACATTATTTAATCATTTAAGTTAATAATGTTTGTTTTATCGATATTTGGTTCTTAAGTCGAAAGTGGACTTCTTACAATTACATGTTGATAGTGTGGTCAAAGGTTCTTTATATCCAAAATGATATTCATGATTGGGATATCATATATATCTAGCATATACATGTTTTTATAATATTACATAATCATTTAGAGGTAAGAAATGAAATACATCGTTCATGGAGACTGTAAGCCGTACGTACGCATGAACGCTACTTTGATTTCTATTTCATATTTTATGGAATGGAATCATAATGATATAATGGTATATTATAATTCCAGTATAATATCATATATAATACCATTAATTACATCCTTTAAACGTCCCACATATGGCATTAACGAATCAAATCACATTGAGGTGGCGGTAGTCCGCACTTCCTAAAATGAAGATATCAGTTTACCCATAATGGAAACCATAATGGTTTGCCATAAATGAAAAATACAGAAGCTTAAGTAAAACATAATCATATTATATATCATAGATAAATATAGTTTCATCTAAATGGACACCTTTGAAGGTGTTAAAAGAATATTGAACAATCATCGTTTCATGAGGCAGAAATTCACCATCCACAGAAACAGTATGTTCTTTAACCATAAGATGTAGGTGTGTGTAAGTGTAGCTTTAATACTTCCTATAACAGCATCATAGTATACGTAAGATATTGTTTTTGTTACAAAAGAAATTAATAAAAAGATTTTAGGGGGTTGGAGAAGCAAAATAAAACATAAGAACACAATAGAAGACACTACCTTTAAATTAGGTAACTCATATTGATTTGAGCTCAAAGGATTCCTTGAGAAGACTTCTGCCCAACGCGAGGCATCTAGGAGTTAGAGAGGGATGTGGAGAGACAAAATGTGTAGGGGTTGTCTGAGAAAAATGTTTGAGAGGTGTGGGTATGGAGTTAGAGGTGGGGGGGCTTTTAAAAGAGGAGAGGAGGGGCACTATTGGAATGTTAAGAAAAGATACTTTATTTTAAAATTATTTTCCAATAAAAAGGGACCCAAAATTATATATTTAGAGGATTAGGTGATAATAGTTCGAAATACACCCATCCAATAGGTTTTTGACATGTGTAGGTCTTAGATTCTACATTATATCTTCATTTTATTTAAATCGTTAAATAATGAGGTAATAACTCCATTATCATGGTGCCATAAATAATTTAATTTATTTAATTTCTAACAATTATAAAAAAATATCATGATGTATGAAATCTATTTATCTTTCTAATGAAAATTTATAGTCAAAAATCTGACTTGTATAGCCCCATTTAATTTTTTCTAGTAAAACAACTCATGTTTGTGACATTTTTATTTTTACATTAAATAAAATGTTAATAATGTCATTTTCCTACCAAAGTGGCTCCATGGGGTCCCCAAGTTGACCCATAGATTGTCTTGGTCGGATATGACACATCCAATAAGGTTAGGACATGTTTCAAGTTCATTTCATATTATTAAAACATTATTTTTATCTTAAACTACACTAATTACCTCTAATTGCGATTAAAAATTTAAAAGTTACTATTCACCAAAAAATTATTTTAATCCCATTGAACAACATTTTACTTCTTAATGAAAACCATTTATGTCGTATTTTTGAAATAAAAAAAACAGAGGTGGTAAAATTTAATTTAAACGAAAAATCAGTTTTTTTAAGTACTACTTAGTGGTTTCACTATTCATAAAAAATTGAAGCTTTTCAGAAAAATACCAAAACATCACCCTAAGATATATTTGATATTCTAGAATCAAAAATGATGACTATTTTACAAAATTAAAAACATATAAGTTAAATTAATTAATTTAATAATTAATTCCCACTGTCAGAGCAAATAGATTGTTTTTGTGAAACAATATGTATCAAAAGATTGACACTAGTTTAAGTCCAATTTCGACATAAAATTAATTCCAACGACCACTATTGATTTAAATGGTGAAAATATACTCTAATTTAACATTAAAACCAATTAAAAAGATAATCTAATAATATAAATAAATTATATTAAAAAGAGGCTTTGAATTAAAATACATCATTTTTCACTATTCATTAAAAAAATGAACTTTATCGGAAAATTACCAACAATTTATCAAAAGTAAATTTCAATGTTCCAATCATAAATAATAATATTATTTTGACAAATAGATCTTATAAAGTTTTCAAAGTCTTGATTTAAAAATGTTTTTCCATCAAAAGGCAGTAAACCAATCTTTTAAAAATATTAGTGTATTCCATGCTTAAGATTGGATTTATTCTCATTTTAAGGCTCTAAAACACTATATAATTCATTAATATACATAGATAAAAATATCTATTATTCATCACTTACTTGGGATGTTATAATGATCATTCTTTATAATGATTTACATGTATTTCTCCAACTCTTCAGTTTTTTGAAACACTGTACAATTAGAGACTAAATACTCCACAATGATAATTATTATAGTAATTTGATGGTTTTTTTATTAGTAGAAATAATATTCTTCTATCCATAACATAAATATCCACCCAATAATTTTATTAAAATATGACATGTGATTTTTTCGATTCACCTATAATATAATAATTATTTATATGCCATGATGTATTAAACGGTGTAATGATAATGATCCATATTACTATATAATTAAAAAATGTTCCACATAGAGAATTTATAAAGAAAATTATATGAAACTATAAAAAAATGAACCATATTATAGTAAAATATTTTCTAGGACATATTAGATTAATGAATTTGTATGCTTAAAAAAATATGAATGTACCTTTAATTTAACAAAACAAATAAGGTCGGTCTTCCTTGTTATTCAAGATAGCTCACCAAAATGTGTATATCAACACAAAGGAAAAAATCATATTTAAAAAAATTATGTGTTATCGAAAAAGAGGACAATATAAAATTGAATTTTCATAAACAAGGTATTTTCAATCCAATAAAAAATATATATATAAAAAATAAAATAATAATATATTTCTTTAAATATTTATCACTGCCTTCACATCCCAATATTAATTAAACAATAAAAAATGAATTTAGGGATCTTCTGAAAGCCCTTCCCAAAACCCTTATCATTTAAAAAATTATTCACATGAAAAAATAAATATATAGTGTTTGAGAAAAATTCTTTGTAGAATACCAAAATAAATCAATACAATTTCAATTTCCATATAACCATTAGTTCATTAATTAAAAACAAAGAATATTTATTGAACTATTTTATTTATAACCATTTATAAAAATATCCTTTGGTTATCCTTTTGAATAATTTTCTATTCAATTACATCAAAATATTAAAACTTATATGAATGAAAATATGTAAGAAAAAAATCATCACTTAAAAGATAATTAAGTGATAATTTAAAACATTTCACATAAATTAATACTAAATAACAAAAAAATAGGACATTATCCTATGGGTGAATGAAATATTAAATTTTTGGAAAAATTGGGGCAAAATAATTTTGAATCCGATTATAACAAGCCATGCCATAATATGTCACTATCACAACCACATCCTGTTATAGTTCCAAACTACTGATCATTTTATATTTCCTCATGTGTGGATCCCAAAATAATTCCACATATGATGAATTTATAAAAAATCCATGAAATAAAACAACAATTTTAAAAAAAATCACCCCAAAAAAATAAATACATCTCCAATGATTCAAATCCAATTTAGAGTTAAACCCCTATAAGTGGAATTTTATCTATCATGTGGTGTCTAAATTTTATTTTAAAATAAATCCCCCTTCCAAAACATTTCACAATTCAACCATGATCTTTTATCACAAAAATAAACAAATATATTTTGAAATGATAATTTTCAATGGACAAACCATTGAAATTATCATGATCATTGTATTATTCATGAGATATGTCTATTTTATTTAACATATAACATGAAAAAAGAAAACAATGTTCCCATAAAAAATATAATTTTAATTATAGAGATTTAGTACGTAAAAAGATAGATCCAATAAAAAAATTAATTAATTCCCAAAAAATCCCTCATGTAAAAACCATCACAACCCATTAGGGTTCCAAGGAGGAAAATTAATGAGGGATCAAGTAGATAAACAGAAAAAAATATATCAATATGGCATATAATCATACATTGAGGGGATCCAACAATAATTAAGGGGAATCATCATATAATCCAGGATAGAACCCTCCATGGAAACCATGAGGGTTTTGGTGAGATAATAAATAATTAAAGCGAGATTGGATTAAAAAAGATCATGATTATTAGAGTAATTTACAATTTTTATTAATGTTATATCACTAAGATGGTTTGTTTAAAATATTCTATAAAACATGGAATAACTATATTTTAACTATAGAATATTGTACTAGATTTTTCCATTTATTATTTATAACTATTACATATAATTAATTCGAGACCATGTGCAGAGAGGGAGTGCAATACAAAGGCCCGATGTGCTCAGAATAAAGGTTTGATATATATTAAATATATTAAATAGAATGTAAGAATAGTTTTCTAAAAAAGTGTAATAACTTCTATATGGGTTCCAAGATCTTAAATATGAGGGGACTGTTGCATTCAGAGGGTCGTCATTGCCCTAGGTGATGCATAAAATTGTCCGACCAGATTTGAATATGAAATGTCGTTTTTAAATGTTTTAATGAATAAAATAAATTGGAAATTAATTTTATTTTTACAATATGTGCCAACAAAATTTATCTTTTATAAATAATAAGATTTTCATTGAAACAATGTTAGAATTTATAACCATGGAGAATTCCTTGAAGGCTCTGGATAGAACCTTGGAGAAATCTCTCTATGGTCGATAAAGAGATGGTTGATCAAGATCATTCTTAACAGATTTCCATTGGAAAATAATCCTGAATTAAAAATGATTCTTTCATTGGTAGGGAATTTTTATGTCATATTATTCCTTCCATGTTCATATAATTAATGATGAAAGAATTTGATCAAATGAATAGGTTGACACGCAGATAAATTGTTCTTGCATGATGGGTTTTATTTTTCCGATATTATTATCGAGGATTTATTATTAGAATTTCTTTTTATTACACGATAGTGATAACCAAATGGATTGGGGATATATTTAACAATTATCTTTGTTCATTCATTTTTCATTTCTCCTCCAAAATTCTTCACCTTCATTATGTTATTCACGTTCATTGAGCATTTTCAGAAACCATATCTTTTCCACATTGTTTCATTGTGTAACGATTCTTGATTGATAATCTGATATCAAAAAAACATGAAGAATGTGTTATAGTGTTGGAAGTAGTGGATAGAGTGATGGGGGAGCCTATTTTTAATTTTTCATTAGAAAAAATGAAATTTAATGATCATGTTTTTTGAGTTGATTCAAGGCTCACGTATTACCAAATTTATGAATATGTGACTGTAAGACCTTAGATATAGAGTTTACTGATGGGGAATAGTTGTGATCAGGGACCAGAGAAATGGGAAAGACAACAACGTCACAAAAAATATTTTCTATAAATTTTCGAACAATATTAAGTGTATACCAAAGGACATGGTATTTGGGTCTACATGTGTGGAGGATATGGTTTTATTATGTAGTGGAATGTCACATGGTGTGTGACACCTATCAGATGATGTGTGGGACCTTTTCCATGACTTGACATGTATCTGAGGAGATACACATACATGAGGTGGAGTAAACATGTTGCATTTATAGTGTTAACCTTACCACATAGCTTGAACCATACCAATTACACATGTTATCATGTGTACTAGTACATGTGTAGGTAGAAATGTGTTGAAACAGTGTACTGTCACATGACCAGAGTACAGGGGTGGAACCTAGATGAAAGGACACATCTTGTGACACTTTTATATGACATGTACCCATTCTCTACATGACATATTATAAATGACATAGTATACTATACCCTATAAATACCCAATATTAAGGGATATGGCAGGTGACCCTTCTACATGGCATGTACCCATATTCTATATGAAACATTCAAAATGACATTAGATATTGTAAATGTTTAGTAAAAAATTTCAAAGATTGCATCGTGTGACCCTACTACATGTCGTGTATTCCCTTATTCATGGATTGAATCTCTTTTCCATTATATCTAGTAAATTATTCTGTAGGGTTAATTCTCCTGATCATTCCCCTGAATTTTTTTGGGTTTCATTTCATTCTCATAAAATTTTTATCCCATAAGTATGAAATTATGGAGAGAGTCATTTAAATCCCCATCTAGAGGCTTGCGGAAGGATCCTCTATTCAGTCCTCAGGCTGTAGGTATTGTCCATGTTATTGAAGTAACCATCATCAATGAGCATCAATCATCTACATGACATGTTAATTCAGATGTAGTTGTTGGAATCACCCCATGGAAGTGGTTGTGATTTTCATTTTCTGTATTGTATATATGTTATGATCTATAGAGTTTCTACCTCATGACGATTTATAGAGAGAAATATTTCATATAGGAACATCATCATTGCTATTTGAATAATGAGTATGGTCCCATGAATGAGCGATTCCTAGAATTATCGAACTGAATCCCTAGTGATTGAAATAATTAGTTTTGATTTACCTCTAGATGGTGTGACTTTTATGTTTATATCTATATATTCTTGTTAAACATCTTGTATACATATATTGTGTTGATCTTACTATACATATCTCTTTGTATATTACTTTGGGGATTGGCTGTGTCCTAATGAGTATTGTTATACCCATGCATTCATTGTATTTTCACACACGTGTCATGTCTTATACTGATAAATGTTTTTTTGATATACTAGGACCTGATATAGAAGTGTGAGTTTAGGTAGGATATGGTGTTCCTATAGCTTCAAGTAGAAATCACATTACCTATTTTGTTTACAAGATATGATTTTTAGTTCACAAACTCTTTCTTTTGGTGGGATTTTATTCTATCCAAGATTACATTACTACACTTTACTTACTATCTTACTCTATTGGTTGGGATAGTGGTATTCATGAATTTATTCTTTAGTTGTTTTTTCATTTCATAAATTGTGAGCTTGGAGATGTGTGTGTACATACATGTATATATGAAATTCCTCCCGTGTTAGTGTAATTTCCACTTGGTGCTACTCACCAGCCCATGGATTATTGGATGAGGGATTGGTGAGTTGCGATATAGGCCTCATTGGTATGGGTTGGGATGGAGTGGTATCCAAGGTTGTAATATTATCTTCAGGACAAAAAAATTTTGAGATTGGTTTTGGGCAATATAGTTGTCTATATCAAGTTTGTCTATCATTCCAGGGATTCCAGTGTTTGTGTGTGTGGTCATTGTATACGTACACCAGGGCACTTCTAACTACCTATTCAACTTGGTATATGATAACATTGGGTGCATGGGATATAATTGTACATTCGTCTTTTAAGAATTGGTTTTGGTTCCTTGTCCTTATTGAGTATCAATATAGATATACATAATGTCTTTGGTAAATCTTGTTTTCCAATATGAGTACCCTGAGACACATACTTTCATGGATTCAACTACTTCATCACAAGTATGACCCCACATTTAAGAGGCTTCTATACAAGGACTAGTTCACCCATTGTTTCTTCTAGCTTTTGAGCCATCTATACCCCAACCTGTGGAAGTGAACATGATACTGTCAATACCTACAGATGAGAAGCATTGGTTGAGTCTGCTCCACAAGTTCCAGAAACTATGACCCTTCAAGTTATGAGGTGACTCTAACCCTCAATGTGTTAAGGAATTAATTTATGTGGGGTCGGATTTTTTTCTCTAGTCAGGACACCTAAGGATCAAATGGTAGAACTGGTAGTTCACCTTCTAAACTAATTTTTAGGGATATGGTAGAGTTTGGATATCTAGAATCACAAGGAGATGACACTTTAATGGAAATTGATTAACAAACTCTTCTTAGAGGAGTTATCACTAGTTAGACTGGGAGCAGTGCTTATATTGGAGCTTCTTCTCTAGTAGGGGATCATGGCAAAGGCTATTTATTCATCGGTGTTCCCAAACCCTTTCATGTACTGGATCGATATGGTAAGATATCAGTACTTCAGGTCTCAAACTATCGAGCAAGATCAGTGTAAATACATTTGAGCCAGTGTCAATCCTCTATGTATTATAACTTCTGTTGGAGTGATCGAGTGAGATTTGGTGGTTGAAATCTTCTTGGCTGAGTAGGTACAACTTGTACTAGTTAGCAGTGGATCATCATGTGTATAGACCACTATAATAAGGTTCAGTCAATTTTCTATGGTATCTAGATACGGGAGACATTTTAAGTGGAGATCCCAAGATAAGGGATATGAGGTTTAGGGCTCACCCATTACAAGGGAACATATTTATGAGTATTTATAGATTATATATTTTATGATGTATAGAAGGAAAAATGTGTGAGAAAATATATGGAAAAAAATACATGGTAAAAACATAATGTATTGAGTAGTAGATGATTCCCCCAAAAATTAATAAGAAGAATAATATTATGTTTCTTATGACTTAGATTATAGTATTATAGTGGGGTAAAAAGGTATTTTCTTACCACTAGTTACTTCCACCATATGATTCCACTATATCAAAAATTCTATGAATAATGAATATTCACCACTATTATATTTATATATAATCCCAAAAACTAGATATTATAATGTGAGATAGTTTTTGAAACATTTTTTGATTGAATACATGGGGATGAGACAATTTTCCATGGAAAACTATTTCATGTTGATATTGAAGACACCATCAGAGAAGTTGTGTTGTCATAGAAACTAAATATATAAGATATTTATTTTTGGGGTAAAATATAATTTTCCAACAAGGTTGTATAAACCCTAATGTATGAAATAAATATGAATAATTAATGGATCATTATTATATGTGATGATATCCAATGATATAGAAGAATAATATGTGGTTTTAAAATTATTTGAGGATATTAATAGATTTCAAGCCTACAAAAGGAGACTAAATATCATCAATAAACTCATGTTGATTATTTTAGTGACAATATATACTATCATGGACATTAAATATATCCCATTAAAGAATAATATGTAGATGTAATGGCATGTTTTAGTAGAAAATACCCTGAAGGGAACAAATTTTTTGAAGTAATAGTATTCAAATACATTCGAATTAAAATTTAATTTGAATTTTTTTATGTATTTCAATATCTAATCAAACATCATAAATATTAAAATAAAATAAATAATAATAATATTATTATTTTATGTAATATGGTCAATGTTACATTATTCCATTCCATTTTTTTTAAATTAACTGGAAAAATTTTATATTTTACTTAATATATATTAAATCATTTCATCTCATTCATTATTTCCTTATGTGAAAATAATCCATATATATCACATAATTTGTAATTGAATTATAATTAATCAATTGGATTACATTAACAGGATCAATAAAACCCTTTATAATAAATAAATTTACTTAGGTTGAATATGATTATATGAGAGAAATAATTCCAAACTTAAATGAGTTATAATGAATATGATATTATAATTTTATGTGAATTATTATATACTTAACAGAAGAAAATTCATGAAAGAATTAATTATTGAATATCTAGTATAAGTATAATCACATAAAAATAGACAATCACTATGAAATAAATTATAATATTTTATTGAAAATAAAAAATCAAAATCCCCAATTATTGTAAACATTTAATAATATTGTAAGGTCATATGTGCCTCCACATTAACCATAAATTGTGTTTCTTCAATATTCTGAATTTATAATGATGGTTCTCGCATTTTTTTTTGTTCATGTGGTTTAGAAATGAATTATAATGTACATTGAAATTTTTATTCCATAATTTGGTTTGGTTGGAATTTTTAGGTTTGAAATGGTTTAAAGGACAAACAAAACTATGATTAAAGTGTTTGTAAGAAAGGAACAGAGGGGATTTTAGATTGGTTTTTTAATCCATGTTTGTTTAATCTTGTGTCTCTTTTCAGTCATTGATAGAAATTTAAATGAGAAAAAATAATATAACACTAAATATTAATGCCATTCATTAACAATGTAATGTTATTTATTCTATTTTTGATGTTTATTACATTATGTTTCCCAAACTATCATTATATCCGATTATTTTATAGAATTTGTTTACTAAAAACTTTTAATGACTTATTATATTTTTATGATAAATAAACCATTTCTCATGAATCCAATTTTTTGTTGTAATAAATATTACATATGTTTTTTAAATTACTATTTTTTATATTTATTTATGTAAAATAAGTGTTGTCAATGATTTTGCATTCATATTCATAAAAATGTTCTCTTCAATTTATAATCATATAGTTTAAACCAATATATAATGAAGGATTATCATTGTAAACAATTGATGTAAATTTATTCCATTATTATATATACACTGCTATCATATTGAGAATCTAATAATGTTTCTTTATTAGTAATATGAGACGTAAGAAAACCAAAATTAAGTGATAAATAACAATTTCCATTTCATTGATGAGGTATTTGTCTAAATTATTGGAAAAACTATATATTACCAACTCATGGGATGATTATTTCTATTGAGAAATATATATTTTCATGATTTTTATATCATTTTACCATTTTTATTTTTTTCAACATGAAAAAATATTATACCAAGTGACAGAAGACTTGACATTTTTTAGGTCACCCTTTATAGATTTTTGATATGCAATGTTTTATATCACATTTTTTTATTCTAATCATGAAATTTAAAACATGATTGATTGTTAGAGATTAATCACTTGACGACTTTAAATAGAATATAATTCATAGTTTAACATTATAAATCATGGACCAACCAATAGATCTCATTTTAACCACCTGGTAATAATAACAGAACATTAATTGTGAACTCTTAACAATAATTTTAAATTGTATGAGATAAAAATATAAATTTATTATTTGATAATTATAAAAAACAATTATCAAATTTCATATTCAGGGTTCAAGGATTTTAGGCCATAAAGATACAATTTGTGTAAGGATGTAATGAAATAGACACATTATGAATCATAGATTATGTTTGTTGACCAATGACCTTTTTTTTAATTCTGTTCATTTTGTCATTGATCATGTATAGCTCTATTTAATGAAAAAATAACATTGGGTGATTAAAAATATTAAATCTAAAATAGGGTTTGAATCATTAGTGTAAATACATTAATCTAGAATTATTATTTCATGGTTTACCTCAAAATGGTTATTTTGAAAAAATTGACAATTTTTTTAAATTTCAATATTTAATGATTATTAGTGACTTAATTTTTTTTCTATGCCATGACAAAACGTGTATTTGGTGAAGAAAGTCACACATATAAATATCTAAAATGATAATTATTTGATGTTACATTTTTATTTATGTTAACATGTGGTGTTGTTTTAATGATTTAATAACACCTTAGATTCAAGTAAATGAACCTTTATTCATGTATTTGAGTATATATAAGGATAATGTTATGTAATGGGATGTTTAAAGCTATTTTTCCTTATATAAGATGAATTCATGGAGGTTTATGATTTCTTTATTATTTGTAGTAATTGACCATCATCACTCAGAAACTATGAAATAAATGATTTTGTATACTGAACAAGTGAAAATTTGGTGCATGGTTTGGAAAAGCTATCTGAATAATTAAGAGAATTATTGAATCATGAAATAGTGGAAAAATTAGTGGTTGAGATTGCAATTATCTAACTGTTTCATCCAACTATGGTATTTTTGGTCTTATGATGGTTTCTCGACATGGATGGGACATGGATTTCCAAATAGTTCCAGCTAAATGTAAAGAAAATTGTGTTTCCTACATAAAAGTTTGATCAAATTTAAATTACCAACATAAGACCTCTTTTTAACCTAGAATTATAATTAAACAAATTTATTTTTATATATGGTGTTATAGATGACACCTTCAATCTAAGTGATATAATTTAGTGAATCAATATGCATTTTGATGCCCAAATTCAACTTTATGTTAAGGGAATGTGGGTTCTAATAATATATTATTATTTTTAGTGTCCTTCTTAATTTTCACCAAAATTTTATATTAATGTATCTTATATCATGACTCAAATTTATTTATATACTTGTGAAATAGTTTTAATTAAATATTTTTTACATATTTGTGATAATATTTTGTGAGTCATGATATTAATTTTTTGGGCATTGTATTTTAAATTGTGAATGGATGATTGGTTTTTTGAAAATCCATTTCTTATAATTATAAAAAATTTCATCAAAAAAATTTATTTATTTTTGACACATGTAATGTTGTAATTGGAATTATTTAGAAGAATGAAATGGTACTTTGTGAAATGGTATTCATAAAAATTGATTTTTTTAAAATGGATTGAAATGATGTAGGAATAACCAATTAGGTATTTGTTTCATGGGATGTATTATATTCATGAAGGACATAAATAAAATAGAATGGAGTTTTGATATGATGTTATACAATTACTGGTTACATCCATCATGTGTTTGTTTTTGTGATTTTTGGTTGAGCATATATAGTAATATATTCAATCAAATGAGGAGTAGTTTAATGAATTTGTTAATTCATCCCTTGAAAATTGGTTTACGTATATGATTTGAATTTATTTTACATCTTAGTTAATATTATAAAATGTGATCAATTCTGTTTCAAAGTAGATGTGTTTTTATGTATTTTGATAACTATAATATGTTATAGACTCAACCACAACTAGGAAAATTTCATTCACTTTTATATATTATCTATTAATACATAAGGAATGGAAGGGTATCATAGTTCATTAGTGATTATTCTTGATAAAATGGAATTGGTTTGTAGATTTAGTGATTTGAGTGTGTTAGATGTTGGTAGATGATTTCACCTTATAGTTTTGGAATTATTTTCTTGTTGTTCCTCCTTTAGTATTTCTACTAGTTTCAACAAGTAACCTAATATAGAATTTATTAGGTTATGTTCGAGTTTTTTCATAATCAATGATTATATATATTTTTTTAGTTTTCATTAATGTTCATATATTGTATTATCTTTGAAAGGGAAAATTATTCAACATATTTTCATCTGACCTTTAGAATTTATTTCCAAAATTTGGGGTCTTGGGAATGTCACATAAGCCCTAGAAGCACCCACATCAGTCCTCAAAATAATGTGGAGGGGTGGGTGGATACAAATGGTTTTTTCTCAGTTAGAATATCTTTTTTGTGATAAATGGAATCATATTAATTTAGTCCATGTATCATCCCAAGTAAGTAATGAATAATAGATATTTTTATCTTTGTCTATTAATGATTAAGATAGTGTTATAGAGGTTTAAAATGAAAATAAATACAATCTTATGCATGGAATACACTAATATTCTTAAAAGATTGTTTTAGTGCCTTTTGATGGAAAACAATTTTTGAATATATATTTTGAAAATTTTATAAACTATGATTGTAAAAATAAACTTATTCTTTATGATTGGGACATCAAAATTTACCTTGTGTGAATTTTTGGTATTTTTCTAACAATGTTCATTTTTTAATGAATAGTGAAAAATACTGCATTTTACATCAAAATTGCTTTTTAACCTAATTTATTTATATGATTAGATTATGTTTTGAATTGTTTTTGAAGTGAAATTAGAATATATTTTTACCATTTTATCCAATGGTGGTCATTGTAATCAATTTCACTTTGAAATTAGACTTAAACTGGTGTCAATCTTTTGATACTTATTGTTTTGTAAAAACACGCTTTTTGCTCTGGCAGCGGGAATTAATTATTAAATTAATTAATGTGACTTATATGATTTGAATTTTGTAAAATAGACTTCATTTTTGAATTCAGAATATCAAATATAGATTAGGGTGAATTTTTTGTAATTTTCTGAAAAACTTCAATTTTTGATGAATAGTGAAACCACTAAGTGGTAATCAAGCAAACTGATTTTTCAGTTAAATGAAAGTTTAACACTAATGTGTATTGAATTTTGAAAATCCGACATACATGTTTGTCGTTAATAAGAAAAATGTGGTTCAATGAGATTAAAATAATTTTTTGGTGAATAGTAACTTATTAAGTTCTTAATCGCGATTAGTGGTAATCAGTGTAGTTTAAGGTATAAATAATGCTTTAATAATATGAAATGACCTAGACACATGTCCCAACCTTATTGGTTGTGTCATGGCCGACCAAGACAAGCCATGGGTCAACTTGGGGACCCCATGGAGACACTTTGGTTTGGAAATGACATAAATAACTTTTTATTAAATGTTAAAGTAAAAATGACACAAACAAGAGATGTTTTATGAAAACATTTTTTACATGGGGTTATAAAGATCAGATTTTTGATTATAAATATTATTTGGAAAGATAAAAATATTTCCTACATCATAGTAGTTTTTTTATGATTTTTAGACTTTAAATAAATTAAATTATTTATGACATAATAATGATGCAGCGATGACATCATTAGTTGAAGATTTAAATAAAATGGAAAGATAATGTAAAATATATAAACTACACATGTCCAAAACTTATTGGATGAGTGGATTTAGAAGACTTATCACCTTATCTACGAATTATATCAATGTGGGACCTTTTGAAACCGAAACACATTTTCAAATAAAGTAATATTTCTTTACTTTCCAAAAGTGCCCCTCCTCTGCTCTTATAAAAGGCCCCCACCTCTAACTCATTTCACACACACCTCAAGCCTTTGTCTCGGCCAACCCCTACCCATTTTCTCTCTCCACATCCCTCTCCTCATCCTAGAGGATTCCCTTTGGGAATAATCCTTTCAAAGGAAGCCTTTAGGCTCAAATAAAAAGGAGTTACACTTTTAATGGTAATTCATTCTCTCATGTTCATTTGTATTATTTTGATGTTCCAACCCCCTAAACTCTTTTTATTTACTTCTTTTGTAACAAAACCAGTATCTTCAATATACTAGGATGTTGTTATAAGATTTATTTGAGCTACACTCTCAAACAACTACATCAAATGGTTAAAGAACATACGGTTTCCGTGGATGGCTGAATTCTGCCTCCCGAAACGATGATTGTTCAATACTCATTTAACACCTTCAAAGGTGGCCATTATGATGTCACTATTTTTATATATGATATATAATATGTGTATGTTTTCCTTAAGCTTCTTTGTTTTCATTTTGGGCATACCTTTATGGTTTCCATTATGGGTAAACACGATATCTTCATTTTAGGAAGTGCGGACTACCGCCCCCTCAAAGTGATTTGATTCGTTAAATACCATATGTGGGACATATAAAGGATGGAAATATGATATTATATATTATATTATACTGGAATTATAATATACCTTTATATAATTATGATTCCATTCTACAAAATACGAAATAGAAATGAATGTAGCCTTCATGCGTACGTACGGCTTACCGTCTCCATGAACGGTGCATTTCATTTCTTACCTCTAAATGATTATGTAATATTATAAATGCATTTATGTACTGGATATATATGACATATATGATATCTACATCATGAATACCATTCTGTATATAATGAACCTTTGACCAAATTAACAACATGTAAGTGTAAGAAGTCTATTTTTGACTTAAGAACCAAATACCGACAAAATGAACATTATTAACTTAACTGATTACATGATGTTCATAACATGGTATAAAAGGAATAATGAACTTGAAAAAGATTCATAAGAAAGTAGAGATTAACTCAAGTTTATTATTCAGTAGATTAAAGAAAGGTCGGGTCAAGTCGGATACGAGGTATGGGACTTCGTCTCAATCTCCTTTCATTGAGGCATATTTTATTTTATACACAACTTTCTTTTATATGGTGTATAAACCCCTTTGACTTTTATGTTTATTCAAAATGAATCTTTTTTATACAAAGCGTTTACTAAACGACAAAAGGGAATGTTTTTGTCGTACGTATGCGGCGACAACGACTTCTCCGCCGTCGTGACCGTTATTTGAATTTCGGCTTCCTCTACAAGCCATACCTTCTTTAAAAAAAAAATAAATACCATGTTTTACTTTTCTTTTATTTTGGTATTTAAAATGGTTTTCATAATGTTTTTATATCAATGGGTTGTATTGATATCTTGTGATTGAAATGTGGAAATTTTATGTTTCCTTTATGCATGTTTTTTGTGATATGATTATGTTATGGTTCTTGGGAATTATTATGAAGACGGGTGGTTCCGTGATAAACTAAGGGCGGGTGAGCCCGTTATAGCTATCCAATGCATTGGGTAACGCGATGGAGTGAAACCTTAAGGTTTCTCCGAAGAGATTTTCGGGAATATACTGTGATGGGTATTCCAAACATAACCAAGAGGGTTACTCCCTACGTAAGAATGTTATGAATGCCTCAAGTTACCTTTATGTCTTATGATTTCTATTATTTATTCATGATTTTATGAGGTATGTTAAAGTGCCTATGTTTTATGGGTAAAGTATGATTTTCATTCTTATGTATATATGAACTCATGTTTCCTTTCCATGTTTTTTTATAACCCATACTGAGTTTTTATGCTCATCCCAAGTTTTTGAAATTTTTTTCACAGGTCAAGGGAAAGGTACATGATAAGATGATAGAGTCAAGGATGTGTCATGAAATAATCCATGTTTTATTTTAAATGTGTTTCCATTGATGGTAATGAAGAATACTATCATTATGTAACCACTTTGTTTATATGTGGAATGTAATGCATGTTTTATGATCTAATTCTCTAAAACTCTAAACCCGAAAAGATCCTCAATGTGTAATCTTGTAATAACTCAAGATTAAGTAAGGTTTAAGGTTGGGGCCTTATAGTTGGTATCAAAGGTCGGTTTAGATAACTATAGGAGTTAGAATTCTATTAAATGATTATCCAAAAATATTTTTTTTTGAAATGATATAGCATTTAAAGAATACCATGTTGCTTCATCTAAGACATGTTTGTTCAGAATGGTTTTCCGCAGAGGAAACAGGGAAGCAGTGCTAGGAAGGCATACAGAAGGAAATAACCTTCCGAATCAGCATCCAGAAATGGTCAGAATTGGAACTGAACAGTTTGTTGCAGTAATGGCGCAGTAGACTCAAGCGATAAATGACGGTTGTATCCATGCACGAGATCAGCCAGATCAACCGCAGAGGAACATGTCAGTAGTGGAACATTTCATGAGGCAACATCCACCATCATTCAGAGGATCATCTGACCCTGTGCTAGCTGAAGGGTGGATTAAAGCACTGGAGAAGATTTTTGATGTCATGGGGTGTTCAGACAATCAAAAGGTTAGTCTTGCTATTTACCGTTTGGAGGGTGAAGCAGATCAGTGGTGGTCTATGGTTAAAAATATCAGGGACGCCGATGAGATTGATGCTCTTGACTGGGTTGAATTCAAAGGTATGTTTCTTGAGAAGTATTATCCTAAGGTTGTTCGACTTAGGATGGAAAATCAATTCTTGGAATTGAGGCAAGAGGAAGACTCAGTGGCTGCCTATGAAGAAAGGTTCACTCGATTGGCAAGGTATGCTCCAAATTTTATACGGGACCTTGATAGTAAAATCAATAATTTTTACTCAGGATTAAAGACAAAATATCGAAGGGCATTAGCTTCTCGTGAGTTTAAAAGTTATTAAAAGCTTTTTTGATGTGCTGAGAAGGTGGAAATAGAGTTTACCGATGACCAAGTGTTCTATAACAACCAGCAGAAGAAGAGACCGAGGTGGCAGGAGAAAGGTAAGAATTCTTCAAAAAAGTCTGATGGTAAGAGAACTAAGTTTCCAGTTTGTGATAAATGTGGCAAAAGTCATGAAGGGGAATGTCTTCTGAATTCTGGAAAGTGCTACCGATGTGGTAAGATGGGACATAAGGCTCGTGATTGCACTGAAAAGGATCAAGGTGAAGGTAAGAACAAATTTGATTTATAGTTAGTGAAATGTTATAAGTGCAATGAGATGGGTCACTATGCAAACGAGTGTCCGACAAGGAGCTTGAGTGATGGGAAGCAGTTAGAGTACAAGCAGAAAGGGGTGGTGAAATCCTTTGCAACTACATCAGCAGATGTCGGGCCATCAAATGAAGTTGTATCAGGTACTTTGTTTGTTTTTTCAGATTATGCCAGTGTGTTGTTTGATTCGGGGTCTACGCATTCTTTCATCTCTGAAACCTTTTCTAGTAAAATGGGAATACCATCTCAAGAAATGACTCCTGAACATTTGGTAAAAACACCTGGGGGAAGTGTTGAGGCAAAAAGAATTTATAAGAATCTTCCTATCCTTATCTGTGGAAAGAACATAATTGCAAACCTTATTGTTCTACCTCTAGTAGAGTTTGATGTTATCCTGGGTATGGATTGGCTCTCTATTTACCATGCTAAGATTGATTGTAGAGCTAAAGAAGTTTCTTTTCAGAAAGACTTTCAGTTTGTTTACAAGAATGAACCCTTACTTTTGATAACATATCAAGAGGCTGAGAAACTTGTAAAAGATGGAAATGAATGTTACCTTGCACACGTCGTTGAAAATAAAGGAACTGTTCAGATTAATGATGTGCCAGTGGTAAATGAGTATCCTGATGTTTTTCCTGATGAGTTGCCTGGAATAATACCAGATCGAGAAGTTGAGTTTACTGTTGACTTAGTTCCTGATGCTATGCCAATTTCAAAACCCCCTTATCGAATGGCACAAATTGAACTTTTAGAGTTGAAGGATCAATTGCAAGATTTATTAGAGAAAGGTTTCATTAGACCTAGCACATCACCATGGGGTGCTCCTGTTTTATTTGTTAAAAAGAAAGATGGTTCTATGAGACTTTTCATTGATTATAGAGCCTTGAATAATATCACTGTTAAGAACAAATATCCTTTGCCTCATATCGATGATTTGTTTGATCAGCTCCAGGGAGCTCAGTTTTTTTCAAAGATTGACTTGAGATCGGGGTACCATCAGCTGAAGGTAAAGGAGGAATATATTCCGAAGACAGCGTTCCGTACGAGATATGGCCATTATGAATTTGTAGTAATGCCTTTTGGGATAACCAATGCACCTGCTGTATTCATGGACTTAATGAATATAATTTTACATGAGTTCTTGGATAAGTTTGTGGTGGTTTTCATTGATGATATTTTGGTGTTTTCTAAAAGTAAATAGGAGCATGAAAAACATTTAAGGGTTATCTTGCAAACCTTAAAAGAAAAGAAACTGTATGGGAAATTCAGAAAGTGTGAGTTTTGGTTGCAACAAATTTCTTTCCTTGGTCACATTGTTTCTAAAGATGGAATAACTGTTGATCCTGTAAAAACAAAAGTTGTGGAAGAATGGCCAAGACCCACAAATGTAACCGAGATTCGTAGCTTCCTTGGTTTGGGGGGCTATTACCGAAAGATTATTAGAAATTTTTCACGGTTATCTAGTCCAATGACTAAGCTAACTCAGAAGGGTGTTAAGTTTATCTGGACAAAAGAATGTGATGATTGTTTTCAGGAATTGAAAAGAAGATTGGTGAATGCTCCAGTTTTGGCACTACCTTCCAGTAATGGTGAGTTTGTTATATATAGTGATGCTTCATTGAAAGGACTTGGTTGCGTCCTAATGCAGAATGATCAGGTAATTGCTTATGCTTTACGACAGTTGAAAACTCATGAGGTAAATTACCCTACACATGATTTGGAATTAGCTGTTGTTGTTTTTGCTTTAAAAATTTGGAGGCATCATTTGTATGGAGAAAAGTGTGAAATATATACCGATCACAAAAGTTTAAAGTATATATTCACTCAGAAAGAGTTAAACATGAGACAAAGGAGATGGCTGGAATTAATCAAGGATTATGATTGTACAATTCATTACCATCCCAGAAAAGCAAATAAAGTGGATGATGCTTTGAGTCGAAAAAGTAATGCTTCATTAACAATGTTGCGGTTGGAACGTGATCCTTTGGTTAATGATTTGATGAACTTTGGCATAGAAGTTGTTGGTGCAGGAAGTCCTTCTGTTTTGTTTCAGGTATCAGTGATATCTTCTCTATAAGATTGAATCAAGCAAGCATAGAAGCAAGACAGTGAGTTGCAGAAAAAGGTAAAGCTAGTTCAGAAAGGTAAGTTTCCTGAATTAAACATTGATAGTGATTGTGTTTTGAGATTTGGGAAGAGATTGTGTGTGCCTTGTGATTCACAGTTGAAGAGAGAGCTGTTATGTGAAGCTCATAGTTCTCCGTTTTCAGTTCATCTGGGCAGTACTAAGATGTATAGAGATCTGCGGGAGTATTACTGGTGGGATGGAATGAAAAGAGACATTGCTAATTTTACTGTGAAGTGTTTGACATGTCAAAATGTTAAAGCAGAGCGGCAGTTACCGAAAGGGATGCTTCAGCCTTTACCAGTGCCAAAGTGGAAATGGGAGAATATATCCATGGACATTGTTGTTGGATTACCGAAGACATCTCGAGGTAATAATGTAATCTGGGTTATTGTTGATCGCTTGACCAAATCTGTTAATTTCCTTGCTATACGAGATACATTCTCTCTTGATCAACTTTCCCATTTGTATCTTAAAGAGATAGTCAGGTTACATGGATTTCCTCTCTCCATTGTATCAGATCATGATCCCAAGTTTACTTCTAACTTTTGGAAAGGCCTTCAGAAGTCGTTGGGTACTGAATTAAATTTTAGTACAGCTTTTCATCCTCAATCAGATGGGCAGTCAGAACGAACAATTCAGACATTGGAGGATATGCTACGATCTTGTTCTATGGATTATCAGGGAAGGTGGGACCAACATCTTTATTTGGTTGTGTTTTCATATAATAACAGTTTTCATTCTAGTATACAGATGGCACCATTTCAGGCATTATATGGGAAGCGGTGTCGATCTCCAACTTTCTGGGATGAAGTGGGTGAAGGGAAGTTGATGGGACCAGAATTGGTAGAAGAGATGGCAGAAAAAGTTCAGCTGATTCAGAAACACATGAGAACAGCTTAGAGCAGGCAGAAGAGTTATGCGGATAACCAAAGGAAGGATCTATCTTTTGAGGTGGGTGATCATGTTTTTCTCAAGGTTTCTCCTTGAAAAAGTGTGATGAGATTTGGTAAGAAATGAAATTTGAGTCCAAGGTTCATTGGACCATACGAAATTCTGGAGAGAGTTGGATCAGTTGCATACCGAGTGGCTTTACCTCCGAGTTTATCTCAGGTACACAATGTTTTTCACGTTTCGATGTTGAGAAAGTATATGCCAGATCCATCTCATGTTTTGAGTCCAGAGGTAGTTCAGCTGGAAGAGAACCTATCTTATGAGGAACAACCGGTCCAGATTCTTGACCACAGGGAGCAGGTGTTACGGAATAAGGTGATTCACCAGGTAATGGTTTTGTGGAAAAACCACATGATTGAAGAGGTAACATGGGAATCTGAAAATGCAATGAGGGATAAGTACCCTCATTTATTCGATAAGTAAATAAATTGCGGGGACGCAATTTTCTAAAGGGGTGAAGGATGTAACATCCCAAGTAATTAATGAATAATAGATATTTTTATCTATGTCTATTAATGATTAAGATAGTGTTATAGAGGCTTAAAATGAAAATAAATACAATCTTATGCATGGAATATACTAATATTCTTAAAAGACTGTTTTAGTGCCTTTTGATGGCAAACAATTTTTGAATCTATATTTTGACAATTTTATAAACTATGTGTGTCCAAATAAACTTATTCTTTATGATTGGGACATCAAAATTTACCTTGTGTGAATTTTTGGTATTTTTCTGACAATGTTCATTTTTTAATGAATAGTGAAAAATACTGCATTTTACATCAAAACTGCTTTTTAACCTAATTTATTTATATTATTAGATTATGTTTTCAATTGGTTTTGAAGTGAAATTGGAATATATTTTTACCATTTTATCCAATGGTGGTCATTGGAATCAATTTCACTTTGAAATTAGACTTAAACTGGTGTCAATCTTTTGATACTTATTGTTTTGTAAAAACACGCTTTTTGCTCTGGCAGCGGGAATTAATTATTAAATTAATTAATGTGACTTATATGATTTGAATTTTGTAAAATAGACTTCATTTTTGAATTCAGAATATCAAATATAGTTTAGGGTGAATTTTTTGTAATTTTCTGAAAAACTTCAATTTTGGATGAATAGTGAAACCACTACGTGGTAATCAAGCAAACTGATTTTTCAGTTAAATGAAATTTTACCACTAATGTGTATTGAATTTTGAAAATCCGTCATACATGGTTGTCGTTAAGAAGAAAAATGTGGTTCAATGAGATTAAAATAATTTTTTGGTGAATAGTAACTTAATAAGTTCTTAATCGCGATTAGTGGTAATTAGTGTAGTTTAAGGTATAAATAATGCTTTAATAATATGAAATGACCTAGACACATGTCCCAACCTTATTGGTTGTGTCATGGCCGACCAAGACAAGCCATGGTTCAACTTGGGGACCCCATGGAGACACTTTGGTTTGGAAATGACATAAATAACTTTTTATTAAATGTTAAAGTAAAAATGACACAAACAAGAAATGTTTTAGGAAAACAATTTTTACATGGGGTTATAAAGATCAGATTTTTGATTATAAATATTAATTGGAAATATAAAAAGATTTCCTACATCATAGTATTTTTTTTATGATTTTTAGACATTAAATAAATTAAATTATTTATGACATAATAATGATGTAGCGATGACATCATTATTTGACGATTTAAATAAAATGGAAAGATAATGTAAACTCTATGAACTACACATGTCCAAAACTTATTGGATGAGTGGATTTAGAAGCCTTATCACCTTATCCACGAATTATATCAATGTGGGACCTTTTTAAACCGAAACACATTTTCAAATAAAGTAATATTTCTTTACTTTCCAAAAGTGCCCCTCCTCTCCTCTTATAAAAGGCCTCCACCTCTACCTCATTTCACACACACCTCAAGCCTTTGGCTAGGCCAACCCCTGCCCATTTTCTCTCTCCACATCCCTCTCCTCATCCTAGAGGATTCCCTTTGGGCATAATAATTTCAAAGGAAGCCTTTAGGTTCAAATCAAAAGGAGTTACACTTTTAAAGGTAATTCATTCTCTCAAGTTCATTTGTTTTATTTTGCTTCTCCAACCCCCTAAACTCTTTTTATTTACTTCTTTTGTAACAAAAACAGTATCTTAAATATACTAGGATGTTTTTATAAGATTTATTTGAGCTACACTCTCACACAACTACATAAAATGGTTAAAGAACATACGGTTTCCGTGGATGGCGAAATTCTGCCTCCCGAAACGATGATTGTTCAATACTCATTTAACACCTTCAAAGGTCGCCATTATGATGTCACTATTTTTATATATGATATATAATATGTTTATGTTTTCCTTAAGATTCTTTTTTTTTCATTTTGGGCATACCTTTATGGTTTCCATTATGGGTAAACACGATATCTTCATTTTAGGAAGTGCGGACTACCGCCCCCTCAAAGTGATTTGATTCGTTAAATACCATATGTGGAACATATAAATGATGGAACTATGATATTATATATGATATTATACTGGAATTATAATATACCGTTATATCATTATGATTCCATTCTACAAAATACGAAATAGAAATGAAATTAGCGTTCATGCGTACGTACGGCTTACCGTCTCCATGAACGGTGCATTTCATTTCTTACCTCTAAATGATTATGTAATATTATAAATGCATGTATGTACATGATATATATGACATATATGATATCTACATCGTGAATACCATTCTGTATATAATGAACCTTTGACCAAATTAACAACATGTAAGTGTAAGAAGTCTATTTTTGACTTTAGAACCAAATACCGACAAAATGAACATTATTAACTTAACTGATTACATGATGTTCATGACATGGTATAAAAAGAATAATGAACTTGAAAAAGATTCATAAGAAAGTGGAGATTAACTCAAGTTTATTATTCAGGAGATTAAAGAACGGTCGGGTCAAGTCGGATACGAGGTATGGGACTTCGTCTCAATCTCCTTTCATTGAGGCATATTTTATTTTATACACAACTTTCTTTTATACGGTGTATAAACCCCTTTGACTTTTATGTTTATTCAAAAGGAATATTTTTTATACGAAGCGTTTACTAAACGAAAAAAGGAAATGTTTTTGTCGTACGTATGCGGCGACAACGACTTCTCCGTCGTCGTGACCGTTATTTGAGTTTCGGCTTCCTCTACAAGCCATACCTTATTTTTAAAAGAAAAATAAATACCATGTTATACTTTTCTTTTATTTTGGTATTGAAAATGGTTTTCATAATGTTTTTATATCAATGGGTTGTATTGATATCTTGTTATTTAAATGTGGAAATTTTATGTTTCCTTTATGCATGTTTTATGTGATATGATTATGTTATTGTTCTTGGGCATTATTATGAAGACAGGTGGTTCTGTGATAAACTAAGGGCGGGTGAGCCCGTTATAGCTCTCCAATGCATTGGGTAACGCGAAGGAGTGAAACTTTAAGGATTCTCCGAAGAGATTTTAGGGAATATACTGCGATGGGTATTCCAAACGTAACCAAGAGGGTTACTCCCTATGTAAGAATGTTATGAATGCCTCAAGTTACCTTTATGTCTTCTGATTTCTATGATTTATTCATGATTTTATGAGGTATGTTAATGTGCCTATGTTTTATGGGTAAAGTATGATTTCATTCTTATGTATATATGAACTCATGTTTCCTTTCCATGTTTTTTTATAACCCATACTGAGTTTTTATGCTCATCCCAAGTTTTTGAAATGTTTTTCACAGGTCAAGGGAAAGGTACATGATAAGATGATAGAGTCAAGGATGTGTCAAGAAATAATCCATGATTTATTTTAAATGTGTTTCCATTGATGGGAATGAAGAATACTATCTTTATGTAACCACTTTGTTTATATGTGGAATGTAATGCAAGTTTTATGATCTAATTCTCTAAAACTCTAAACCCGAAAAGATCCTCAATGTGTAATCTTGTAATAACTCAAGATTAAGTAAGGTTTAAGGTTGGGGCCTTATAGTCCATCTATCTTATTGGGACAAATTATATAAATTTTTGGGCTATCAATACTTTTGAGACAAATGGTATCTCCATTTTTCGGTCCTTAACATTGGAAATGGTGTTAATTTTGATTGATACTAGAACTGGAAATAGTATCATTCTATATCATGGGCTAGTATTCTTGAGTAGGACTATATGAACATGACTTAATGTTCATAAAACGTAGTATCTGACATTATTATATTGAATTTCAAGTTACCATGGAGTATGGGTACACATATGTTTTATACACTTCATGGTGACTTTTCACCTCATCATTATGGGTTTAGCTGATTAAAGACTGATGAAATTTGTTAATAGTAACACTTATAAATTAAACTACATTATTTATTTTGAGTAAATTTTTTTTAAATAGAAAAAGGTATGAATTTTTAAAATTACAAAAAGTCTTGTTTTGAAATAAAATATATTGCAATATAATAAAAATTATATGAAAACCTGGTAGTGATTTAATTAAGTAATGATATTATATAAAATATGATTATTATTGAATTTGGAAATATTATGTATTTTTTATTTTGAGTAAGATTAAAAGGTGTTTTTTAGATATAGTGAATGAAAATAGGTTGGAATTGTAAAAATGAATCGAAAGTGAGTACTGAAAATGGGGTTACATCTAACACAAAAGTGAAACAAAATTCAATTTCAAAGAATTTTCAAGTTTCTATTGGGAATGGTTAATGGTAACATACATGAAGAACCATATAAATTTTAATATTATATTTAGTTCCCAAAGAATAATCCACCCATATTTTGGTGGGATTCTAGGCTAGAAAAATTAGAAGTCTATACGAACATGATGAATAAAATCATAGATTTCTATGGGACTATAATTGATTTAAAAGTGAATTATTCAACATATGTGTTGGAGTATTTTTTATTACATTTATGGGAAATTCAAATTTAGTATAAATTGGAACATGTATTGAATTTGGAGTATTTTAAATACTGGTTTAAAAATAATTTTTACCTTATCAATTTTCTAATTTTTAGAATAACAGAATTTTTTAATTTCTAGATAGAGAATGTATTAGTTAAAGTGTATGTAGAAAAATTTAAGAATTATTATTCTTTCCCCCTCAACATTTTTCAATTTTTCCCATTGAGAAAATTTTTTTGATTTGGGGTTATAACCCAATATTTTCTCAAATAATATTTTTCTTGGAATAATGGAATTAATATAGATGATAAATAGAGATATTTTAAAAGAATATATTATATAAAGAAATATGGTTGTAAGGATAATGTTATTTTATAAGGGAAAATGTCAGAACATTATTTCTATGATTATTTTGTACAGTGACAATTTCTTCCAAAGTGGTGGGGCACATCAAAATTAAACATTGGTTTGGTTATATATTTCTTCATAGACCAAGATTATGATGAGATGTCATTAGTGCGGTTCAAAGGATCAAATCATTGGATATTATACAGAACCACCATGATATTGTCACGAATACAACAGGATGGGACATCTTCAATAATATTGTGGCAATTATCTAAGTCCAAATGTTATTGATGCATTAAATGCCTCTATAAAATCATAAGAAATGATATGACGATCATGACTCTTATACCAGTACAATCTCGTAAAGGGAACAAATAGAAAATTATAGGGTGTATGAAATTTTAATGAGTTGAAAAAAATATCATGGATGATAAATCTGGTCCATCAACAATAAGAGGCATGTATCATTTGAAATATTCCCTTATAAAATAATTTTTTGATATGGGAAACTTGAAGCCATTTATTTATTATCATGTTGTCGATAAAAATAAGTATGTATTATGATAATTCCTTTAGTTAAAAAAATAGGAACACCGCATAGTTATAGAGAGTATAAGGTGGGTATTTGAAAAAATTGCTCTAAAACAATTTATCAGTCTAAAATGACTTCGTATCTCGATGTTATTGGTAGGTCTTCCTATGAATTTAGTTTGTGTATGCATTAGATGACATTGTTCAATTCTCACATCGACTATTATTCGGACGCCATAATGTATTATATAGGGAAATACCCACATTATAATTATTTAATATTATATAAATAAATATATAATACAATTCAGACATTTTAAAGGATGAATGAATGAAATAAAAAGTATTTATAGAAGTTAAAGAACTTATATAGATGAAATATTAAATTGATCACTTGAATAGTATTGTTAATCTTATGAATAGTAACCCAACCAGTTGAATAGTAAAATCACCAATGAATGTATAAATAATATATATCCATCAAATAATTGAGAAGATGATATAAATATATCATAGAATTAGTAAAAAAATATATTAATAATTAATAATTTATTGGTTTTATTATGATATGTCCTAAATATTAAATTACATATTTTTTACTAATTTGATAATTTTAAAGTAATTTTATTTTAAAAAAATGTATTCAAAGTTTTTTTATTTGTTAATATTAAATGATAATTTATGAAACCTTCATTAATTATTAAATGTGTTGTGAATGTAGTTTTAATTTTCAAATTTTTTTCCATATAAATGACGATTTTAATATAAAATTATATGTGTCATATTTAGAAAAAAAATTTAAAAAATAGATTTCATTTTTCATTTCTATATGTCAATTAATGGTAATTGTGAAATTTGTTGTTTTTTCTGAAAAACATGAATTTTTTATGAACATTAAAATATGGTAATTTATGTTATATATAGATTATAAGATAAATTCGATAATCATTATGTCATGGATGATTTAATAATAATTGGAAAGAACTCACATTACTCTAGTACTATATTTAGTCTTAATAATCTACACTATATATTTTCCTAATCAAAAACATTATTGAGTAATATAGTGATAAAACACCCATCTATTACATTATAAATACTACTGCATATCACATATTCTCCTCACACATCCCAAGCCTTGATACCTTAAATAATTTTTTCCACTACTCTTCAAAATCATCCCCCCCCTTCTAAGGGATTTTGGTCAAAACAAAAGAAAAATTCAATCCCCTGATGATATTCTCATGTATAATGAATCAAGAGGCAGTACCCTCTTCCATTTTATTTTAATTTTTTTCCATGTTCAAACAATTTCATTTTCACTAATCACCTCACCTCTTTAAAATGAAATGAAAACACTATTATAATAAATATAATGTAATTTTATCGTGATGATTGAATAATTATTCATCAAATCTCTTCTCAACTATCTTGTACATTAAGAAAGAAAACATTGTTTATGAGGTGGGGATTTACCACCATAGTGGTTAACGTGATTTAATAAATTAATTTCCTCTTAAAGGATGGTCAAAAATCCATTTTTATGGTTTAATAAGATTATAATATATGTATTATATCTTATTTAGTGTTATGCATTCCTTTTTAATAGATGTTATTAATTTATAAAAACATTAGTTTTTTGTGATAAAAAAAACTAAATTAATATCAACAATTATCATTAATGATTTATCTAGTGAGTCATCCTAACCTCTCTCAAAAAATAGAATTTTAATATTTTAAATTTTCAATAATGACACGTATTTTTAGTTCTGGTAAACTATCATCACTTTAAATGATTTTCCATACACATATTCAAGTAGCCCAATCATGGAAACCAATGAAATCAATTCTTCCAAATGCAGAAATTGAATATCTTAACACATTTAAATATTCAAAATTAACACAATAATGTTATAATAAATAAAATAAATTTATAAATGGTACTTTAATTTTTAATTAATGAATCTAATTTGATTATTTGGGAAATTACGATCAAGTACGAAATAGATTCATACATATGGTAGTAGATTCTACACAATTATCTACTATTCGTTTGAGTTACACTTCCCCTGTTATTATGCAAAATAAACAATTTTAATATTTATATATTCTAAATTCTACTTATATGTTCATAAATCATTTATCAAGATCAATTTTTCTTTCTTTTTCATGTATTTACATTTATTTAAATGGTTTCCTTCTCAATTATTCTCGTTATGCATATTTTATTACTGGCTTGTCTTGAATTCATACCCATTTTCATGTGTGATACATATTATTTTCTCATCCACCATTACTTTTACAAAATCAATCATTTTATTATGATAACATTATTTTATCACTTTGTGTTTCATATAAATGGTTATTTACTTTTCTTCTTTAAATGATCTTTAATGTTTTCTTCAAACCACACTCAAATGTTTTACTTATAATGTTTATTATATTCCATTTTCATGTTTATTAACACCATTTTTTCAAAGAATATAATTATATATGCCTAAATTACATTACTAGTGTCCGTGTATTATTTAAATCTTTTCTTTCAGGGACGCCATGTAGACATCCTATTATGTAATTCCATTTGACACGATTATGATACACAATTCTTATCATAGGTAAAATATATTTTTCATTTTATTACATAATTATTATTCTTCATGTACATCACATATACATGTACTTATAAAAATTGGTGTACCAAGATAGTTCTCTATGTCACTTAGCAATGTTTAGTGTCATAAGATGTTATGTGCAACGATCATGGTTGTTAGTCTTGATTCATGCTCATCTATGTGAAATGAGCCTTTTCTCATGGTTATGTATATGTAATGTCCCTTGACTGATTCTAATGTTATGTTTTATGTTTCAACCACATTACTATGAAACCATGATTATATAATCACTGGTTTTGATTCCATAAGATTAATCTATATCCATGTGATTTTATATGATAATTTTTTCCCATCCAATCAATGTGCTGAGAATTATTTTAATGATTATTCAACTATTATGATTTTAATATCATCAATGTATTCATGTTATCTAATTTTAATACTATTAATATTAATGTTATCAAATAAATTTATAATATCATAATGGATGATATATAAGTAAACATATTATTTAGTCCCATGTTTTAAATTTATGTAAATAGTATTCCAAGACCCTAGAATTTACGATCCATGTATAATAAATTGATATTCAGTTATGTATAACATCCTATAATTATATGTATAAAAATATAAGGTTTTTATAGTTGGGTATTAGAGATAATGTTTTGTTATTTTTGGGGTCTTGGAAAAGTTCCATTTTGAATGATCCCAAAAAATAAGACTACGTATGTGAAACCATCACTATATTTTGGTTAGTATATTATTTGTGGGTTATTAGAAAAAACATTCCTATTTGGGTTCTACAAGTGGATGTGGTTTTTTCATAGATTTACCCACGAGTAACAAACATAACAGGGGTTTTTGGTCCTCACTCGGGGTAGCCTGGGTCAAAACAATGGGCCTTACTACACACCTTGTTTGACAAAACCATGGTATATGATTTTGTAAATTCATAAGCTTATTACCAAATAAATTTATGGGGAACGGAAAGAATTAATATAAGTATATATTTTAGGAAACAAATGGTGGATAACATATATTTAATCCAAGGGAATAACTAGTTTGTATATAATTTTTGGTTTAATAGTTTAGCGTTTTATGTTTATGGTTTCCTTATTTATGATTACATGATAAGTATTACAGTCCCATAATTTCAATTATTTTCTTAGATAACTGTGTAAAATAAATGGACACATTCCAAAAATAAATCTGTTAGGTAGTGTGATGATTTCACTAATGATATGACACATATGATTGGAATGGGTGCTCAAAACATCATGGTATGACTTGCTCAACTGGATCATTGAATTAATAATAACATTAATTTTATGTAATGGCATCTTTGTCCATGTAATTTTTATGTTTCCATCATATCATTCTAGAAAAAATGGACTCTCGTGTGTATGGGATATTATAATCCCCTTCATTGGAATAGTGCATTAACTCCACTAAAAATATATTCCATATCCTTAAGTTCTAATAAGAAGATTATTTTCTGATGGAGGTTAATCATCTTGATGGTGAATATGATCAGTGGTGGTAAATGTTTAATAATATGAATTCCAAATAGGAAATATATTCCAAGGGTTCTGTTGAATTCAACAATATGTTTTAAAAAAAATTGAACCCTCCATCTCAATGTGGAATGGGAGTTCCATTGACATAATTAGATGTAATATTATTCAATCATGTGGAATAAATCATACTTGACCATGATTGAAATATACACCTTCAAGATTTTCATGAACACCAAATTCAAGGTATATTAGTTCATTCATGGAGAAAATTTGAGTCTACAAAATGTTTTAATGATTCGAGACATTGAATTTTAGGTGGAGATTTTTGTAGTGTCGAAACAGATAAAAGGGATGTTGGAAACTCTAAATGGTCTCATGGGTCTTATTAAAGAAGTGGAAAATGTAGTCTAATGTGGGTGGATTTGAAAATATATCCCATTATGGAAAAAATACTGAGTATTCCATGTGCGAAAATTGTGGAACTAATCATCCTGGAAACTATTTAATGGGAACTAAGAAATGATTCAAATGTGGATTGATGGAGAATCTGGATAATAACTGGTGATGGTATATAAGAATTCCTACTAATTTAGAAGGTGAAAATATGGGTCAAATCCACACTCATCTTGTAGTGTAGTGTTTCAAAATCAAGGAACTTGGTAATTTTCAAATCGAAACCCTAAGACCGTGGTTTTCAATGTCAATCAACAACAATATCCCATGAAACTAGGAAGTATTATTCTTTCAGAACTATTGATGTCGAGCGGTAACATGATGTGGTGATAGGTACAATAGTTATTTACTTATGAAAAGTTAACATACTATTTGATTATGGTTCTATAAATTCATTCTTATCATGCAAGTATTTTTGACTATTCAAAAACCACCTCAATGTTTTTAGGTTGAGTTATCAATGAGAATGCTAATGGGTCAGTTATTGCATACAAAGTAATTAATTAAATATCGATTAATGTCTTTCGACTGAAACTCCTATATAATCACATTGTAATTCCTTTGGTAATGTTTGAATCTGTTTTTGGCATGTATTGGCTATCGGTTTAGAAATACATCATTAACTGTTAGAAATTGTAGATAACTCTTCACATCCCAATGCATCACAAAATTCATCACATGTAAAGGATGAAGGAGAATCCCCTAAATAATAATCATATAATTTGTGGATATTAATTACCAATAAGAAATAATATCATTCCCAAATGATTTAGACAAATGAGATTAGCATGCTCGATTACATGATCATCAAAAGGGATTTCACTAATGTATTCCCAAATGAATTTTTTGGTCTTTCGCATGATCGACAGTTTGAGTTATCAATTAAACGTATTCCTAGAACTATACCTATATCAATGAAACTATATATAATTTCCACAATTAGAGATAAATGAAATGAAGAATATGTTACTGGATAATCGTAACCATGGTTTTAAACACCCAATTACTTCACTATGGGGTGAGCCTCTCCCCTTTTCATGAATAAGGATGGATCAATGGACATATGCATCAATTATCGTAAGCTCAATAAAATCACTATAGAGAATAGTTATCCCCATATATAAATATATTAGTTGTATGATTATCCTTGTGGGGATATTTATTTCTCAACGGTGGACTTTCAGTTCGGATATCACCAAAAAAAAGTTGAGGATGGGATATAATAACAAATTATCTTTTAGAAAGAGGTATGGACACTATGAGTTAAATGTGATGACCTTTGTAATCAATACTGCTTCAATAATTTTCATATATTTAGTAAATAGAGTCTTTAGATATTAGATAGAAAAATATATGGTTGTTGTTGTTAATGATATTCTGATATTATCCAAGGGAAATAAATAACATGAAGATATTATTAATACTTTTTTAAAAACCTTGAATATGGAGAAGAAATATGAAATTTATATTAATTTTATGTTCTGGATGGAGGAAGTATAATTCATGGGGCATGTTGTCACTTGAAAATAAAATATTTGTGGACCCATCCAATACAAAGGAAACCATAGAGTTTCCAAGGAAAAATATGTTACAGTGATCCTTAGAATTCTCGTTCAATCCATGTATTACCAAAGATTTGTAATGAAATTATAACTCTTATAAAATCAAATAACTATGGTGGAAAATAAGGAAGTAAATATTGTATGGTTTCAAGAATGTGAGGAAATAATTAAAGAGATCAAAAATAAGTCTTATCACTGTGCCATTACCCAAACTCCTGATATGTGGAGAAAATATTGTGGTATAAAATTAATATTCATTGAAATTATTAGTATATTTATTATGAATTTTTTTTAAAATTTATAGACTATGCCTCATGAATGTTAAAAATTAATGATAAAAACTCTCCTACGCTTAATCTACACTTGGAATCTTTGATCATCGCATTGAAAATCCGGGGGAATAATATCTATGGGGAGATGTGTGAGATATATAATGATCACAAGTGTCTTAAATACATACTCACACATAATGAGATTAACCAGTTCTAAAGAAGATTGTTAGATCTCATCAAGGATAAAACTTCTCAATAAACTACTGTATTGGTATGGAAAATATGGTGGAAGATGCTAGAAGTAAAAAAGGATATTTCATTTTTATCAATGTTGTAAATTAGGGACGATCCAATATTCATAGACTTGCAAAAAATGGTATCAAAAATCATTATGGTAGGAATATAATCATTCTTTTTTAAATAATTTCTCAACCATCCCTTGTGTAGAAAATAAATAAAGATCAATCAAATGATGTCGAAATTCAAAAATGAATGGAAGCTATATGAAATTTAATTCCTCTACATTTAATATCTACGAGGAAGAAATTTCATGATTTGGGTCACAACTATATGTAAAATTGAAACCAGAGATAATGGAAGTTCTCCTGAATGACGCACATAGCTCAACTATCTCTATTCACGTATGGATTACATAGATGTATTGATAGATTCGATAGAAATTTTTGAGAGGCAATATGAAAAATGAGAATACAAAATATAAATCAATGTGCCTCGTATGTCAGAAACTAATGGTTGAAAAGGAAAAACTATATATGTATAATGAATACATTACCCATGCCAACATGGAAATGAGAAAAAATAACCAAGGAACTTTTCACAATACTTCCAAATACATCCATATGAAAAAAATACTATATGGGTTATTGTGGATCATCTAACAAAGACAACTCATATTATCACAATTCTGGAGGACTTCCCACCTGGTCAAATTGCACAAAAATAAATAATAGTTATAAGAATTTATGGAGTACCTGTATCTATTATATCTGACCGAGATCCATGATTCACCTCCATGTTCTGAAAAATTGTCTGACATGCTCTATGAACTATGATGAATATCAGTATGACTTATATTCATCAAACTGGTGCCCAATTGATGTATATTATTTAGAAAATGATAGATTTGCTGAGAGCATGTTATATGGACTTAAAAGGAGGATGGGACTAACATCCATACTGGGTCAAATTCAAATAAACAATATTTTCTACTCGATCTTCCAAATGGGACCATATAAATTCATTTATGATAAATGTTGTAGAACATTGACTTGATGTGATAAAATATATGAACATTAGTAGTTAATACCTAAAATGTGAGAAGAAATGGTGGAAAAGGTGAAAAAAATTTAGCCACACCTCATGGCAGCCTAAAGTTGAAAAAATATTTATATAGATAATCATTGATGGGATAAGGGATTTAGATATGGAGACACTGTATTCATCCACATATCTCCATAGATGAGGTTAACAAGATTCTGAAATAATGAAATGTCAGGTCCTTGGTATTTCATCCCCATTGCGATCCTTAATTATGTTTGAGATGAGGCCTATCATCTACCACTTCCACAAACCATTTCTGAAATACATGATGTATTCCACATATTATTCTTTAGAATGTACATAATTAATCATTCACATGTACTAATATCAGAGGAGTTAGAACTACAGAATGATCTTTTTTAAATGGGGAAAACACTTATGATATTGGATCCCCTAGATAATTTTCTCCACAACAAGAATACTCACATGTTCAATGTAATTTTGTGGAATCATAAGTATCAAGAGGAAACATGGGAACCCAAGAAAGTGATAAATTTAAAGTACTCATGCATGTTTTCAACATATAACGTAAAACTAAATTTTAAAGGTGAATTTTCATAGGGGGAAAATGTGACAACCAATGTTTTATCTAAAAAATTACCTCCTTGTTATTATCTTATATAGTATAAACAAATATAAAACAAATGAAAATATTTATAAATTAAGAATGAATGAAATAAGATGTATTTCTAGATTTTAAGGATCTAATACCAATAAAATTGTATCTTGTTCTTTAGAATAGTAATGTGGAACAAATGAATAGTAATCTAGACATCTGAATAGTAACCCCTCCAATGAATGTATAAATAAAATTTATCCATTTTATAAGTGAAAATATGATATAATTACATCCTAATATAATTAATTAAATATTTTAAAACAATTAATTAAGTGTTGGGTTTTTTATAGGTGATAAATAATTTTTTAATATTATTTTAAAATTTTAAAATAAAATTTATTTTTAAAAAATGTATTAATAAACTAATAGTTTTGTATATTAATATTATAATATAATTTTTTGTGACATTAATTAATTTTTTAAATTTATAGATGTGCAATTTTTGTTTAAAATTTTATTTTTCCATGTAAATTTTTATTTTAATTAAAGAATTTTTTTCACACATTATGAAATTTATATTCAAAAAAGGAGATCATTCTTGAATTCTAATTTTCAAAAATTTGTTTTGGTGCTGTTTTGGGATTTTTTTTAAAAAACATGCATTTTATGTTAAGTGTAAAATATAGTAATTTACAGTATATGTAAATTATAAATTAAATAAAACATTTAGAGAGTCATTGATGATGTATGAATAATTTTTTGAATTCAAATAACCAAATTAATATATTTAGACTCAAGAATCAACAATATTTCATATGTTGTAAAAATATATAAAAATTGGGTAAAATAATGAGAAAACACCGCAGTCTCCCACTATAAATACAAACTCTCCCAACCTATTCTCCACACACCTCTCTGGAAGTGATCCTTGACCAAATTCTGAAAACAATTCTTAAAAAATTATCCTACTAGGTCCAATAGATTGTATTCATTAGAAAAAACAAAATCCAAACCCTAAATTAGTTTCTCATAAGGAAGGAATCAAGTGGTAAAACCCTCTTCAATTTTCATTCAATTTATTTTAATGTTTATTAGTTATATTTTATTTCCTCATCTCACCCCATACAAATAAATGAAAACTTTAGTTTGTTAAATATAATTTTATTTTATCGTGTTTTAGGAATAATTATTCATCAAAAATCTTCTCTCATCTCTTTTAAATTAATTATGAAAACATTATATGTGATGTGCTGATTTAACACCTTCATGGATGACATGTTATCATCTATCATTTATATCTTCATGGATGGTCATGAAACAATTTTTATGATTGAATGAAATTATAATTTCTGTATTATATCTTATTTAGTGTTCTACAATCATTTTAATACATGATGTTAATTTATAAAATAAAATGGATTCATTTTTATCATAAAAAGATAAATTAATGTAACTAATTATCATTATAGATTTTATCTAATGAATAATCATCACTCATACAATGAAAATGGAATTTTAATACTCTATAAATTCATTAAGAACACATATGTTCAGTTCTAAAAAAAAATCCAATTTCTACATGATTTTTTATTGATAAATTCAATAAAAATAAATCATGAAAACAAAAGAAATTCAACACTCCAAAAATATGAAATTGAATCCCTTAAAAAAATAAAAGGACAGAAATGTAACATAATAAAGTTAAAATAAAAAATAAATTTACAAATGGTTCTATAAATATTAATTAATGAATATAAATTTAATATTTAGGACATTAAGATCATGTTCATAATCATTTCTTACTTATGGTAAGGGATTCTACAAGGACCTCCCTCATTCCTTTGTGTTACTCTTCCACTCTTCTTATTCAAAAGAACATAATTATTATTTAAGTATTATAAATTATGATTATATGTTCCAAAATCATTAATCAATATCTATTAATCATTATTTTAGAGGATATATATGTTTTATAAATGGTTCCCTACTCAATTATTCCCAATAAGTGTCACGACCCACTCCCACCAAAGATGCCCCTCCTGAGCTGGCAATGGTGAAAGGGAGATACTGACCCTTGAATCCCACCTCTAGTAGGCCCTGGGGTGGCAACTAGCACCAAGGGTATGAGTTTTCAAAAATATGGGAGGCATTACACATTTTTTTATTTAATATCGGGAAAAAGGACATGTCAACCACCAAAAAAGAGAAGAGCAAGTGTATAGAAATAAACCCAAACCAATCCCACATGCATGTTCAAACAGTTTTGAAGCAAGGTACAAGTATAAGAAAGCTCAAAAAGTATAATTCCAAAAGAAGCAAGAGTACAACAACTACAACATATCCAACTGTCCCGACTAGTAGGGTCTCGCACGACCCTGGTAGTCCTCCTGGAAACCTGAAAGTAAACATAGGGTGTGCATACTAGTATACTCAGTAAGGAAACCTAAAGATCTCGTGAACAAGTGTGGAGACATCCTAATTTCCCATGAGAACAACATAAGAAACCTAGCAAGGAATTATATCCACCCAACCTCACCATCCACACTCACCAAAACACAATCACAGTAGGTAGTACTATATAAGAAGAAGAGTATTGGGTACCATGCAACATTTCCCATTAGTTAGCTATTGTTCCTAAAGGCGAACTTCCTGAAGCTACCACACTCTTCCCGCGTGCGCACACCTGGGCCTCAAGAACCACACATCCTGCCCGCACACACCTGGGCCTAACAACCACGTATCTCGCCCACACACACCTGGGCCTCACAACCACGTATCCCGCCCCCACACACCGGGGCCTCACAACCACGTATCCAGCCCGCACACACCTGGGCCTCACAACCACGTATTCTGCCCGTACACACTTGGGCCTCATCCTGAAGATTCTTGGGAACAGTAATAGTAACAGAACACTCACCCGAAGACACCTGGGCCTCATCCCGAAGATTCTTGGGAAAAAACCTTCTTGGAGAGTCTTGGGTCAAAACTACCCCAATCGAAACCTACCGAAAGAGTCTTGGGTGTATGGTCGCCTCAAGTCATTACAGCTTAGGTAAGAAGAATCAGGAAAGAGCTAGTAACTAAGGGGAAAACACCCTCTCCCATGAAATGGGAGTGTTCGGAACAAAGTGCTCAACATGGGCGGGGGGCGATAAAATAAAAAAGATACATATAGATATATGTATACCAAACACATAGCCCAACCTAAGGCTTCTAAACAGAGAAACTGAGCACATGCATCGGCACTGCTACTGCGAAGCATGCATACAAAAAACATCCCGAACCCCATTTAGGTTTTCACATTTTAGAAGAATCAATATATTAGTTCTTTAACTACTGGGAAACTATCCACAACCTACCACATCGATCGTTCGCAATGTATATCCCTGCCATCCACAAATCAAGTTAGGAAAACACAAACAACACAACCAAGTCCCTTCTTATTAACCAACCAACCCATTGATTATTATTCCTGTTTCATTACCACACCCCAAGATTCATTAACTCATCCACTTTTTATTTATTATTCACAACCCATAGTTCGTTAATATTCATGCCCATCCCTATAGCTCCGCTGAAAACCACCATAACCACAACCACACAGTAGATCATCACCCCTTGATACCATTTATTGTATCCCCACTGCCCATCAATAACATAGTATTCACACCAACCCACAACCAAGCCAACCGCATCCCTGCTACTTGCCCGATCCACAATAACCCACAAAACACACCAATCACATGCCACGTAACCAAGACAACACCCACATGTTCACTATTCCATTTTTTTCAACCTGGGTGATCAGACAAGGGTTCCAGAGTTTAAATCAATGAACTTTACGCAATTAAAAAAATTCCACATTCAATAAAGTACCATTCACAAAAACGTTCTAGAATGATAGGGAAATAGTTTATTGCAAAAGAAAAGCCCCCAACGACCGTGATTTTCAGTAGGCATGAGCCTATTCAATTCACAACATAATATCACAGGATATAAAGATAAACATAACAAATTCCCCATTCTCGTTATTTAACCAGTTATTATCTTCGTTAAAATGTTGAACTGTTTCTCATGAAAACAAGAGGATACCCACCCCACATGATGCAAAATTCCGAGAGAGACGAAGGTAAGATCCCTACCACAACAAGTTCTGATCACAACGCTCCCTCAGATCATCATTAGAAGACGTATGTCGGTGTCCGTCACTTCTGTCAAATCCCGGAAAAACCTCCTTGGGTGGAAGTTGGAAAGTAAGGGCCGAAGAAAAGAAAACGGATCCAAGCTCAGAAGTTATTCCTCGTCGTTACGATCCCATGGCCGCTGACAGATCATCAATCGGAGCTTGAACAAAGAAGTTGTGGCAGAAAATGAGCCTTCGAGTCTCTTGGGAGAGCTCTACTCAGAGGAAAGTAGAGGAGAGGGGTGAGTTGAAATGGATGAGGGGACCCCTACTTTTATAGGCGTGAAAAAAAAATTACATGGCATGTACATTATGGTATACAAAGTGTAGTCGGCCATTTCACACGGTCACCACGCGGCTTCCAACATGGCCATCAACGCGGCACGCGGCTGTTGACTGGTCAACACACGAATTGAAGGTAACGCATACGCGGGGGGGGGGGGGGGACTACATGGCATGAATTATTGGATACACGACATGTATTCATTTATTTCACACAAAAATAACAGGGCTCCAACACGACACACGGCCGTTGACTGGTCAACACACTGTTTGAAGGTAACTCGTATGCGGGGAGGGACTACACGGCATGTAGTATTGGCTACATGGTGTGTACTCGTTTATTTCACATGGAAAGAACACGTCTCCAACACGGCACACAGTTGATGACTGGTCAACACATGGTTTGAAGGTAATACGTACGCGGGGAGAGACTACATGGCGTGTACTCACAGTACATGGCGTGTAGTTTCAAAATTCTGAAAAGTGTGGGAAAAGTCCATTTTACCCTCCAAAACACTTTATGACCCTCTTTTTGACAATGGAATGGGTCGGAGAGGTCTAGGCCATTACATCAGATACCTCTTAAAACATTATTGTCCCCGATAATTCAAAATCCGACCCAGAGGAACCCAACAAGATATCGCTTTGGGCCCTCATTATAACAATAACCCATCCAACAACCCTAATCATATTTGTTAGGAATTCCTTCTCCTATGTTGATATATTCTCCGCTTTAGGCAGCACTGACTCGCCTACACCGGTTTAATCGCATCATCATTAATTCGTCTCGATTAAGAATTGGGTCTTCCCACTTTCATACATTACGATTTTTTTCAACTTTCACTACCCCCAACGCCACACAACCAACACACTACCCGAACATGTGGTTTGTGGAAATTCCTTATCCTATGTCGAGATATTATCCACTTTAGGTGGCACTGACTCAGCAGCACGGGTTCAATCCCATCCGCATTAATGCATCTCGATTAAAGATCCGGTTTTTCCCTTTTTCCCACACATCCGGACATGTTACACACTTCCAGAGAACAAGGAAACAAAAGGAATCATAACCGACAAGCCAAGCATTCCATATATCAAAGGTACAGAGTATAACATCAAAACAAAGCTCAAAAGAAAAAAGCAAACACAAGTCAAAACAACTCAGGGTACTGAGCGTGCATCTAGGCCTCTTGCTCCCAAGTGCTCTCCTCAAGGTTTCCATGCCTCCACAACACAAAAACCAAGGGAATGGTTCATCCATAGAGCACCTTCTCTTTATGATCCTCGATTCTAACTGATCATTCCTCGAAGGTCCTATTGTCTCCCTTATCTAACTCTGCCCAGACGATAACGTGATAGTCATCATGTAAGTATCGACGTAGCTGGGAGATGTGGAAGATGTCCTGGACCTTCTCCAACTAAGGTGGTAGGGCTAGCTGATATGATACCTCGCAGAATCGCCTCAGCACCACAAAAGGTCTGATGAACCTAGGTGAGATATTTCTCCCTTTCCCAATCCTCCGCAGCCCCCGTCAAGGGGAAACCTTAAAGAACACATGGTCTCCCACCTCAAACTCCAAAGGCCTCCTCTAAAGATCATCATAAGACTTCTGTCGGTCCTGGTCCACTTTCATCCTCTCAAGTACAAGCTAGAATTTCTCTGTGGTGCTCTACACTTCCTTTGGCCCAAGATCACCTATCTCACCAACCTCTGCCAAGAAAATGGGTGAACGACATGGTCTTCCCTACAAAGATTCAAACGGTGCCATGCCAATAGTAGAGTGGAAGCTGTTGTTGTATGATTACTCTACTAAAGGCCTGTGTCGTACCCATGATCCTCTGAAATCCAGAACGCATGCTCGTAGCATGTCCTCCAACATCTGGATAGTCCGCTCTGTCTGCCCATCGGTATGGGGGTGGAAAGTAGTGCTAATGCGTAGCTGGGTGCCAAAAGCATGTTGTAACCCCCTCCAGACTCGTGAGGTGAACCGAGTATCCCGGTCTGAGACGATAGTCTTCGGAACTCCATGAAAACGCATCACCTCGTCAACATACCTCTATAATATGGTACTCACCGTGCTCGACTCCTTAACTGCTAATAAGTGAGCTAATTTCGTCAGACTATCCAGCACCACCCAGATAGAATCATAACATCCCTGATCTCTGTGTATTCCTGTGATTATTTCCATAGAGATGTCATCCCACTTCCACTCGGGGAAATCTAATGTATGCAATAAACCACTGGGAACACGGTGCTCAGAATTTACTTGATGACACACTAGGAACTTAGCCACAAACATCACCACTGCCCGTTTCACCCCGGGCCACAAAAACTGTTCCCTCCGGCCTCGGTACATTTTTGAAACTCCCAAATGTACCGCCATGGCTGAGCTATGGAACTCACGGAGAACTCCCTCATGTATCGCATCTGGAAAGAACAACCTTCCATGGAAAAGCATCTGATGTCGGCTCACCTATGAACATCCTTCTGGAGAGTTCCCCTGATCGATAAGATCCCGCATCACTTCAGCCTCGGAGTCCCCCCGCTGAGACTCTTCCACTTGCTGCAACAAGGAGGACTACACCTTCATCTGAAACAAATAGCCTCTAACACCTTCTATTATGGCATCCAAGTGCATGGCTGCCAATTCTCCCATTTCTTTCCAGGAATCAGTGGATTCCCAAACCACTTCCTTATGTGACTTCTTTCTCAGGGCATCAGCCACAACATTTCTCTTACCTTCAGTGTAAGAGATCTCAAAGTCATAGTATTGGAGGAACTCGACCCATATCCGTTTCCGTAAGATTAGGTCACATTGGGAGAAGATATAACGCATGCTCTTGTGATCTGAGAAGACCACAAAGCACTCCCAAAAGAGGTAATGACGCCACAACTTTAGTGCGAACACTACTGCTGCATGCTCTAGGTCATGGGTGGCATAGTTACGCTCGTGAGGTTATAACTTCCTAGACACATAACAGATCACTCCCTTCTTCTGAATCAATAGGCACCCCAGACCAAGTCCAGAAGCATCACAAAACACCTTATACAACAACCCTTCCTCTGGAAACCTGAGTACTGGAAGACTGACCAACTTCTCCATTAAGTAGTCAAAAGCTTTATGGCACTGCTCGCTCCATAAGAAGACTTGGTTCTTCCTAGTCAAATATATCAACGGAGAAAAAACTTGAGAGAAGTCTGAAATGAACTCCGATAGTAACCTGCTAACCCCAGGAAACTACGAACTTCTACAATGGTCTTCGGTGCTGCCCAAGAAACAACTGCCTCCACCTTCGACGAGTATACTGACACTCCATGGTGAGACACTACGTGACCACGGAAGTGTACTTATTGTGTCAAGAACTTACACTTTGACAACTTCCCGTAAACCTGGTGGTGTTGAAGGACTTATAAGACTACCCTGAGATGCTCAACGTGCTCCTCCTATGATCTTGAGTAGATCAAGATGTCATCGATAAACACAACGACAAACTGGTCTAGAAAATCTCAAGAGGCAAAGTTCATAAGTCCCATTAACACAGATGGTGCATTCGTAAATCCAAACGGAATCACTACAAACTCGAAGTTCCCATACCTGCACCTGAAAGCCATCTTCAATATGTCACTGTCCTTTACCCTCAGCTGATGATATCCAGATCGTAAGTTGATCTTAGAAAACCATCCTACTCCCCTCAGTTGTCCGAAGAGATCATCTATCCCTGGAAGGGGGTAACGGTTCTTGACTGTTACCTAATTCAACCTTCGGTAGTCCATGCATAACCTGAGACCGCCATCTTCCTTCTTCACAAAAAAAAATTGAGCAACCCATGGTGACACCCTGGGTCGAAAAAAACCCTTCTCCATCGGGTCGTCAATCTGGATCCGCAACTCCCGCAACTCTGAAGGTTCCATCCGATAAGGGGCCATCAAAATCAGACGGGCAGCAGGCTGTAAGTCTATCCCGAACTCAACGTCACGTCGGGGGGGGGGGGGGGGTACAGTCACATCCTCCTCGGGAAACACATCAAGGAACTCCGCAACAACCTATGGGACATCCATCATATCTGTATCAGCTGGAACCACTGATAACCCGCCTAAGAAATAAAGGAAAGGCTCCACACGTCGACTTACCACCTAATAGCTCCTTGCACCAACAAAAGATACACACTGCCCGTCCACATCGGATAACACGAATCTTCTCCGGAAGCAGTCAATAACGGAACTAATAGAAAACAACCAGTCGATTCCAATGATGACATCGTATGGATGCATCTGTAACAGAAGAAGGTCCCCACTTGATCGATGTGGTCCTAACGTCAGCCCACATCCCCGGAAAACACAAAATATGCTGGTATGGACTCCAACTAGTGTACTTAGCACCGATGGTATGGAATGTCTCTCTACGTCTAGTCCCAAAGCATGGGCTAGACCAGGTGAAATAAAGGAGTGCAAAGCTCCTGGGTGGAATAATGTAGAAATGAGAGTGCTGAACAAACAAATCGTACCTCGCACCACCTCTCGTCCTGCTGGAGCTGCTAACTCTGCTGCGTGCTACTGTCCACGCCCATCTCCTCTACCTCTTTGATGTCATCCACCTCCTCGACCACGACCCGGTCAAGGTCCCTGAGTAGCAACCTGAGGTCGGCCTCCTTCTGCAAAGTCTTCCCTCGGAGGAGCAGGGTCCCGCTGCTACTGGAAGGGCCTTGTCGACAACTAGTGCTGCTGAGGTGGGTTCTAAACCTGACCACCTCCACTGTACTGATCTCGGGTCAGGCACCGACTCTGAACATGCCCGAAACCTCCACAAGAAAAACACATCGGTCCTAGGCTCGTGAAAAAGGGACGAGTAACTGAAGATCTAAACTAGAACTGCTGGGGCCTACTCCCCACTGGCCTGAACCTGGAAGGTCCCATCACATGAGACCTACTGCTAATTGCATTCCCCTTCGATGAACCTGGCTTGATCCCCTCATGTGGTTCACCTCCCTGCAAGTGCATCCTCTCTACAACCTCTTCCTTCTTCTATACTACCATGTACGTCAGAAGGGTGAAGGGGGTGATAGCATACTGGAGCGATGGATGAAGCTCCTCCTCTGAACGTCTCGCCCGAGACTCTTCATCCGGAAAGAGATCCGGAAAAAAGCATAGGAGATCTTTTAATATGATCCTTAACTCTCGTACTTACATACTCCCCTACTGAAGGTAGAGTAACTCATCCCAATTCTCCGCCATGATCATTGATGAAAGGAATTCCTCTCAGAATTCCTTCTCAAAGTCAGCCCACAGAACCTCTGCCTCTATCCTCTCTCTGAGGTAGAGCGTCCACCAGTGACGTCCTGCTCCACTCAGCTGACTGACTGCTAGGGGAACCGAATACTCCCTTAGAGCACAAATTAAAGTAATAGCAATCCCTAGCTACTCAAGCCACCCCTCTGTCTCCATATCCAATGTAATACACTCGTAATTCTTGAGGGTTTTCCGCTAGAAAGAACGAAGAGTCTTCTGCCACTGGTTATCTTCCTCCTCTCGGTCAATCCTCAACTGATCGACCGCCTGAATCTGCTGGGCCTCGGCCATCTGAGTCACCCAGGGACAACGTCCAGGTGCCATAGCTATACTGTAAACAAGGATCAGCTAAGCCCAAGTAGAAACGAATTTCTCAAGGTTTTATTTTATAGTGTTGTTCAATTCCTTTCCCAAAACACCCAAATCAAGTAAAACACAAACATCGTGATGCATGTACCATCCCAAGGGTCTATACCCTACAATCAATGTAGTCTCACTTGGTCATTAGGTAGGCTCAGAGTCCTTGCATTGGATCACAGGGGGCCCTAAAATCCCGTGTCCTTGCCGGTCTCCCCTGGCCTATGTCATGCATCAAAAATAACCAACATTTTTCCCTACCATCCCATGCAATCCTCTCTGTGCCTAACTCTAGAATCCATCCTATATCTCAACCATTACCTCTGATTCCATTCTGTCACGAACCCCTCCCACCAAAGATGCCCCTCCTTAGCTGGAAATGGTGAAAGGGAGATAATGACCCCCCGAGTCCCGCCTCCAGTAGGCCCTGGTGTGGCGACCAACACCAAGGGTATAAGTTTTCACAAAATGGGAGGGATTACCCTTTTTTATTTAATATGAAGAAATAGGAAAATTCAACCACCAAAAAGGAAAAGAACAAGTGTATAGAAATAAACCCAAACCAATCCCACATGCATGTTCCAATAGTTCTGAAATAATGTAGAAGTACAAGAATGCTCAAAAAGTGCAATGCCAAAAGAAACAAGAGTACACCAACTACAACAACTCCAGATGTCCCGACTAGTAGGGTCCCGCACGGGCCTATTATTCATCCTGGAAACTTGAAAGAAAACGTGGGGTGAGAATACAAGTATACTTAGTAGGGAAACCTAAAGCTCTCGTGCACAAGTGGGGAGATATACTAATGTCCCGTGAGAATAACAGAAGAAACCTAGCAAGGAATTCTGTCCACCCATCCTCACTAGCCACACTCACCAAAACACAATCGAAACAGGTATTAGTATATAAGAAGAAGAGTATTGGGTACCCCACACCATTTCCCATTAGTTAGATTCTCTTCCTAACGGCGAACGTCCCGATGCTAACACACTATTCCCGCCCGCACACACCTGGGCCTCAAGAACCATACATCCCGCCCGCACACACTTGGGCCTCACAACCACATATCCCATCCGCACACACCTGGGCCTCACAACCACATATCCTTCCCACACACACCTGGGCCTCATCTTGAAGATTCATGGGAATAGTTATAGTAATATAACTCTCGCTCGAAGACACCTGGGCCTCATCCCGAAGATTGTTGGGAAAACAAACTTTCCCAAAGAGTCTTGGTACAAAACCACCCCAATTGAAACCTACCTGATGAGTCGTGGGTGTAACTTCGCCTCAATCCATCATAGCCTAGTGATGTAGGACAAGGAATGAGCTTGTAACTAAGGGGAAACACCCTCTCCAATGAAATGGGAGTGTTCGGCACTAAGTGCTAAACATGGGTGGGCTGTGATAAAACACAAAACATACAAATACATATATGTATACCAAACACACAGCCCAAACTGTGGCTTCTAAATAGAGAAACTGAGCACGTGCCTCAGCACTGCTTCTATGAAGCATACATACAACAAACAACCCCAACCCCATTTAGGTTTTCACGTTTCAGCAGAATCAGTATATTAGTTCCTTAACTACTGGGAAACTATCCACAACCAACCACATCGATTGTTTGCAAAGCATATCCCTTCCATCCACAAATCAAGTTAGGAAAACACAAGCAACACAACCAAGTCCCTTCTTATTAACCAACCAACCCATTGAATATTATTACCGTTCCATTAAAATTACCCACTATTCATTAAATCTTCCACTTTTTATTTATTATTCACAACCCATAGTTCGTTAATATTCAAGCCAATCCCTGTAGCCACGCTGCCAACCACCATAACCACAACCACACCATACATCATCACCCCTTGATACCATTTATCATAGCCTTGCTGCCCATCACTAACATAGTATTCACACCATCCCAAAACCAAACCAACTGCAGCCCTGCTGCTCACCCGATCCACAACAACCCACAAAAAACACCCCCATCACATGCCATGTAACAAAGACAACACCCACATGTTCATTATTCCATTTTGTTGAACCGGGGTGATCACACAAGGGTTCCAGATTTTAAATCATCCAACATTATGTGATTAAACAAATTCCACATTCAACAATGTTATATTCACAAAAACGGTCTAGAAAGATAGGGAAACATTTAATTGTGAAAGAAAAGGCCCCCAACGACTGTGATTTTCAGTAGGCATGAGCCTATTCAATTCACAAGATAGTATCACATGATATAAAGATAAACATAACAACTTCCCCATACCCGTTCTTTAACCAGTTATTATCTTCATTTAAAAGTTCAGCCGTTTCTCATGAAAGGAAGAGGATACCCACCCTGCACGATGCACAATTTAGAGAGAGACGATGGTAAGATCCCTACCTCAACAGGTTCTGATCACAACACTCCCTCGGATCAACTTTAGAAGACGTCTGTCGGCATCCGTCACTTTTGTCAAATCCTGGAAAAACCACCTCAGGTGGAATTTTGAAAGGAAAGGCCAAAGAAAAGACAATGTATCCAAGATTATAAGTTCTTCCACGTCGTTACGATCTTGTGTCCACTCACGGATCGTAAATCAGAGCTCGGACGAAGATGTTATGGAAGAAAAAGAGCCTTCGAGACTCTTGGGAGAGCTCTGCTCAGAGGAAAGGGGAGGAGAGGGGTGAGTTGAAAAGGAAAAGGGGACCCATCCTTTTACTGGAATTAAAAAAATTACACGGCCTATACATTATGGTACACGGCGTGTACTCGGCCACTTCACACGGTCACCACGTAGCTTCCAACACGGCCTTCAACGCGACATGCGGCTGTTGATAGGTCAACACACAGTTTGAAGGTAATGAATACATGGGGAGGGACTACACAACATGTAGTATTGGCTACATGGCTTGTACTCATTTATTTCACACGGCAAGAACACGGGTCCAACACGGAACACGACCGTTGACTGGTCAACACACAGTTTCAAGGTAACACGTATGCGGGGAGGGACAACACTGTGTGTTGTATTGGCTACACGGGGTGTACTCATTTATTTCACACAGAAAGAACATGGCTCCTGAATGGAACACGGTTGTTGACTGGTCAACACACAGTTTGAAGGTAACGCGTACGCGGGGAGGGACTACACGGCGTGTACTCACACTTCACAGCGCGTAGTTTCAAAATTCTAAAAAGTGTGGGAAATGTGTATTTTACCTTCCAGAACACTTTATGACCCTCTTTTTGACAATGGAATGGGACGGAGTGGTACTGGACATTACAATAAGCAATACTTGATTTTAGCACACATCCATAATTATTATAAATTTTCAAGTGTCATCCATAATATATTTTTAGAAAAAATTAATTTTATAGAATCACGAATTGTGTTATTAGAAATTTCATGGTTCAATTTTATTTTTATATAGAATTTTATGATCTCTTCTGCATCAAATTATGATTAATAATTTCCTTAAACTAAATTAAAATGATTTATTACTAAGGTTTCATAAATAAAAATTCTCACCTGTATTCAATTCAGTATGATATAACATATAATGATCTATTTTTATGTTAACTTATAAATGTAAATGTATAATAAAAAACCCCCCAATCATGGAAACCAATATGATATCCACTTATGTTATACCTTTTTAGATGAATATGATACTAAATTCTTATCATGGGTAAACCTTATGTTTATGTTTTATTGCTTGTGTTTTATTCATCAGGTGGAACACATATTCATGATTAATTTAGGATGGGTGTTCCTAGATACCAATCCAATGAATTTTATAATGAATGGCCTCATGATATGTTATTTGAAATGGTATTGGTGGTTTTCCTTCAATCATTATCTGATATGTGAAAAGATCCTTGACTCGTGAATTCTATGTGCAACAATCTGTGACTCGTGATAAATTCATTTGTTATGCGCAAATAATACTACATAAAAATCAAGATTATTAAATCCCATGTTATGATTCCATATGTTAAATAATTTTCAATGACTTTTTATATCAATATGATATTCCTTCTAACCTAAATGAAATGCTTAATTTTAATGTTTATTCCCTTGAAATGATATTTAGCTCACAACATTGTCCAGGTTATCTCTGTGTTATCCTTTGTATATATACAATCTCAAATGAAGTTAGGATATTCTCATGGATAATATATAATTAAATGGTGTATTTAGTCCCATATTTATAGTTTTATGTTTATACTCATTCATGTCACTAGTAATTAGAATATCTGGATTGTTATTTTTTTTTAATTATTCATAAAATCATTTAATGATATATGTAAAAGGATAGGGCCTATATAGATATTCCTAAAACATTATTTTTAAATATTTAGATGTTATCAAGCACATATTGAGAATAAATTGCGGTGTATGGTCTATTAAACCATGACATATGGAACTAGGGCTTAGATCCATCAATTATTGATCAGTATTGATTACATTTCCATCATTAGATGATATTTTGAAAACATATTTTCCGAAAAAACATTTGACTAGTTTCTAAATGTTTTTCTAGACAATTGATTTGGTTTTTATAAAAATGGAAGTATATTTTATGATTTATCTCTCACTATGGACCATACCTTTCACACTAAAAGAATATTAGATGGAACCAAAAAAATGAGGGAAAAAATATTCAGCAGGAAGAGAAGAAATTTAAAAGTTCTATATGATTGATAATGTCTACACATTGTGTATTTGTTCTATTTCTCAAGATTTATGATGAAATGTTTCTGAATTTTTTGACTATCATAGGCCTAACTAATCTTTAGTAGTGAATCAGTATCCACATCCCCCCATTGATGATATTTTTGATCAATTTAGTGGATCCTAGTGGTTCACCAAAATTGAATTACATTTGAGATATCCATAATAGTGATATTTTAAGGAGGATAATATCTTGATATTTTTCAGTGGATGGTATGGATTTTATAAATATGTATTTATTCCATTTTTATGATGAATAATCCTTCAATATTTATGGAACTAATGAATCAAATCACTAAAAAAAATTTATCCCATTATGGTCGTGTTTTATGATTATATACTATATTATTCTAGGATAAGATGTATTATCAGAAACTTTCTTAAAAATAATGTTTCATATCCTGTGGGAAAAATATCCTATATTCCATTTTATCGATGTTTTTTTAGATATATGTGGTACTTTTCAATGGACATGTAATTTATGAAAAATATATTTCTATAGATCCTAAAATAATAGAATCTAATATCTCTTGTCTATTTTTGATGAATTGAATTGAGAAATATTTATTCTTTGAATTAGTGGGATAATACATAGATTTATTTATGTTTTAAATTACTAATGAATACTTTATAAAGAAAGAAGTTCCTTCTAAATTTAATGATAAATATAAGAAATCCATTGAATAAAATATGGTTATACCTACATAGAAAACATCCTAACATTACCAGAATATTGATAGGCTTGTGTATTTTAAGGTGATTCATTGGGATCAAGGATGGGATGTGTTACCAAGTGTGGATAACATTTTTTTATGTTTCAAAATATATATGGTTGCATGAGATGAACTACCAAAAAAGTGATTTGCAATTAGATAATGTGGCTCATGATTTGAATACATGGAATCATTACCCCTATAATGTGAAATTCATAATATTTTCGATCATAGTAGTTTAAAAAAATGTTTCCACTAACTAATTTTATTTTGATAAAATATAGATGCGTGAAGTATTTGAATATTTTTGACCATGAATTTAATTATTCACATTTTAAAGGAAACTATATGGTGGATTGATATAGAAGGAATTTATATTAACAATTGGATAAAGAGGAATTGGGAATGTGGAATCTATGGTTAGTCACAAAAGATATAAAATTGAAATGGTTGAACAATGTTGGTGTGGAAATACTCCATACAATATTTTTACCACAAATTTGTCGAAAAAGTTATATGGGATCAAACATACAATCCTAAAATTATATCATTGACGTCCAAAAGTAATGTTGGGTTGAATAATACGGAAATGTATCAGAAAGTGAATTCAGTGATCTGGTATGGATATAGTAATGTTGAAACTTTTTTCAATCAACAAATAATTCTTAATTCCTTCAACCATATGATATTTGATATTAACCATAGGATTCCAAAAAATGTTTAACCCATAGAAAAAATGTTCTCATGGAAAGTCATGTAATGTAATATTGTATATTACGTATCAAATTTCATTACCCACCAACATGTTAATGTAGAGCATCAATGGATGATAATTATTTTTTTTTCTTTATAGATTCCCTTATGGAAATGGGATATGAAAACATTATTGTTTTTAAATTTATATCATGAATTGTTAGGAAACATGATTCTATATTGCTGATAGTGGATTGACGCAAAAATTCTTCTCATTTCCTCGGAATTCATGAATTTAATACATACGAACATCTATAGAATATATATATATATATTTATGATAGGTTGAATCATTGAATGAAATATCATTGTCAATTGAATATGAGAGATTCCCTGGGATTACAACTCATTTTTGTAAATCCATTCAATATGCCCCTAAATCAATGATGAATTTGATTAATGATTACTATACAGAAATGTTAGGAATGAATAAATAGATAATTAAATGTATGGAATAAATTTGTATTTATATTAAAATGGATTATGGTGGATTATGGGAGGAATATTTACTATTAGTGGTGTTCTTATAAAATAACTATTATTATTCCTTGGTAAATATGGTTTTTAAGTGTTTAATTGATGACCGTTTCATTCTCTAGTTTATTGTGTGGAAATAAGAGATAAATTATTAATTCAACCTAGACTTTTTATGAGAAAATTACGTACTTCTTAATGATTATTATGAGGATGAAAATATCTCAATGTCATAATAAATAATAAGTAAATCGTCATTATTGACTATTTTCATATGAGGTTTGTGATTATTTTTTCTTGAGATTCTATGTAAGGCATGGTAATCGATGTTATGGTATGCATGGAATATTATCCCCTTGATACATATGACCTCATGAGATACATGAATGAGTTAGTGAGGTGGAATATTTATTGATTTTTCCACAATGGTTTAGCTCAGTGAATTATGTTATTAATTTTTTATAGTTATAGAAGATACAACATGATCCTAAACATGCGATTCAATGGGATCACATTTACCTAAGGCGAGAATCTAAATTCATTCATGTAATGTTAGGGATTTTTTATTCAAATGATAAGATCAGGAATTGGATAAGAATATATATGGATTCTTTTTATTGTCATATAGTAAAATTATCAATGAAAAATGGATACTAAGGAGGAAATGGTGGAGTAATGGACCAAACTGTTAAGGGGAAATCAGTTTCTCAAAATTTAGTGGTTGAAAATGTCAATTTTATAAAAAATTCGCTCTCTTAGGTTTAATTTAAGTTATATTTTATCCGTATATAATTCCTCTATATAGATTATTTTTTAGGATTATATTGGGTTATAGAGTATTTTAGAATGTTTTGGCAGATTTATAGATGCAAAATATTTGTGAGGATCTAGTAAAAACAATGTAGAATCTATATAAAATCATTAATATCAAGACATAAGACATTTGAAATGTGCATGATAGGCATAAGGTTTTACTAAACCATTTCATTTTTAAGGAGAAAACATGAATCATTAAATAGAGGTAAAATTATGGTCAGTGGATGGAATTTCTAACCATGTGAAACAACCATTAAGCATGTTCCCTTAGGAAAAAAGCATTTTACAGTTGGCATAATGCCTTCAAAACTGTGCATCCAAATTGGGTAGTATATTTTTGAGCTCCTTAATCTGTGGATGTAATCATAATAACCCTCTTAAGACCATATTTTTCTATAGTATCATAATATCTCTAATTTATTTTTCCCTCAAGGTGAGGGTGAATACCCCCTTCAATTTTAGTGAAATCCAAAGGTTAGTCAATGTGTTTGGAGTAGTGCATTCGTTGGTAAGATAACAATATTTTTTATTATTCAGTGATCTAAGGTTATTATCTCTCTCAAGACGGTATATCTAGTCTATTTTAGTTATGTATATATATGCTATGAATGATTTTATAATGGAATCCTTTTTATCAAGTGAAGGCAACATGGGTTCTATTCATATCATGTGGTTTTTTGTGACATTATTCATTTTATCAAATATTTGAGAGGATGGGGGATTCTCCATGTACTATAATTGAATTAAAAATGGATTTATTTTTTATAATTTTTATTTTTCAAATGGTTTTGAAGTAATTTTAAGTCTCATTACCAAACTCAGGTTTTGAAATTGTCCTGTAAATTTTAAAAAGATTATTTTTTTGATAAACCTATGTTTATAATTAGAATATATTCTTTAAAAAAATATGGTTTGGTTGTGACAAATTATATATTTTTTTTAAATTATTTAAACTAACGATATATTAATCCATGAAATGGTTTTCTTAAAAATTGTATTTTAGAAAATTTCTATCCATTATGTTGGCACAACCAGTTGGGTTTTTTTCTATGGGACATATTATGTGTTTGAAGATCCACAAAAAAATGTGTAAGAATATAGATGGTATTTTCAAACATTGATGATGAAAAAAATATTATGTTTCTACTTTTGTTTTTATGAATGGAAATAGAAAATACTATTCATAATCAAATGGGATATAAACTATACTATAATTTTTTTTCAGTCTTTTCTAGTGGAATTAGTTGGTACTTCATTAGTAATAATCTATTGAGATTATACTCGCCCATTATTAGGCACTGAGATTCATTTTAAAATATAATCTTTTGGAAATTAATTAAATAAATGATTTATCATTTCATTAATCATTCTTCCTGATACCGTGGGATTTCCCTTTGGATTAGATATTGAAACTGGTTAGCTATATCATGTTGATTTCAGCTTTGAGTTTTTAGTATTCTTGTCATTTATAAAAAAAATTATTATGTCTTATAGTTTTCTATTATATGATAATAGGTAATTTATTGGGTTATATTTTATTTGTTTTTAACTCATTCATAATATATATGGTTGTTATTATATTTTTGGAGCATTTATTCTTTATCATCCAAAGGTAAAATAATTCCCCAAATTTTGTTGAGAGTTTGTATATTTTTTTTTACAATTTTCGGTGTCGTGGGGAAGTCCCATGACTCATAATAACAACATTGTATCTCCTAAAGATAATGGGAAGTGATATGATGTTACTGATTATTTAAAAATATTTATATTAGACCAATATTCCATGGAGTAATACATATTATGTTCATTTCAAAATTTCAACTATAATACAATAAATGAATGAGGAAATTATATTTTTCTTATCAATATTCTTATATACATAATGGTGGGTATTTTAGGGATATATAGAATGCAATTGGTATATCACAATATAGAATAGGGTTATCGTATATTGTATTTTTCTATAACAAATATATATTCGATGATTATAGTAAATGTAATAATACTTTTTTTTAAAAATTATATGTAAAGGATGTGCTAAAGTATTATAAAATATTATTTCTTTGATCATAAATATTTATTGAAATCAATATCATTGACAATGGTTCCAATTATTATGTTCTTTATATTGATCTTCAATTTTAGATACAAAACACAAAATGTGTCTCTTTTACTAGGTATGAAACAATATTTCATCCAAAAAATATGAATCCACATCATACTATCATCGTAATAGATATAACCCAATAAATATAAATTCAATCCAAGGAACAATTTCTATATATGAAATATAATTATATGTGGGTTTGAATTTTGGATATGGATAATATATTTCAAAATCACTATATAACTTGTGTTTGTAGGAATCAATTAACATGTAATTCTAAAATTTGACTCTGTATGGGGATAATTAATAAGACTCGATGTGATTTTTTTGGAATACCAATGACTAATAATATAACGATATTGATAAATAAGAGTATAAATTTATGTAAAGGACCAATATAAAGATGTCTATTGTGAACATTAATTGCTTTGAGATTCATGATTTCTATGTATGATTATATGTTGTGTTTTTTTAGTACCCCTGGTTTCGAGTATGAAACCCTTTATTAATTATTTTAGTGGTTATAAATGGTAAGGGTGATGAATGGGAGAGTCAAGAGAACTTTGAATGAAGTTTTGAGGCAAAGGGGAAGTCGCACGGACGACGCACGGTTTGTATAAACCATGCAAAAAAACCATCCGTAGTAGGTCTTGGAGGCAGTATCTTCCACATGGGTTGTGCATGGTTTATCTAACCCTGCATCCAAACCATGCATGGACGGCCTTCCAATGTAGTGGCTAACGCACGGTTAGCGCACGGTTTGTGTAATTGTGTGAGCAAATTGTGCTGGTGCTAAAATGAGATCCTTAAAAAGTGGATCTCACTGGTTTTTTCCCCTATTTGTCTTGTTTTACCTTTTAATGGGACATAATTCAGGAGTTTTCATCTCCAAAGGTCAAATAGGATTCTCCCATCGTTCTGGAGGTGATCCAAAGGCCTCTCTTTTTGAATTGAAGTCAGATTCTTTATGTTTGTAGATGTTCTTCGTTATTCTTGTATGGTTCTATATATCTAGGTGTGTGGATACCAAATATTATGATATTTTGACTTGGTCTTTCTATGAGAATAGATCTAAGGTGGGTTTTTGTAGAATCGACTTGGTTTTCTTGAAGGTTCTTCACACGTTGTGGTTTTCATCAAAACCTTTGAGGTAGGAGGCTTCACTCTCGTCTTTTCTTGTTAGAATTGATTGTCTTAGATTCAAATTGCTTTATTTGAATAAAATTGATTCTCAAAAGCATGGAATAAATGATCTAGTGATGATTTATGGTTTTAATGAAATTATAAAATCTTGGTGATTTGTTGTGCAATGTGATTTGGATTCTTGTATATAAAATGTTGATTTTAAATTTCTGATTTTCTGGAATTGAAAATGGTTTGATGAAAAATAGGTTTTCAATAAAAGGGGTTTTTTATTGAAACAGTTTGGTTTTGAAATGATTTTGATGGAATTGGTTTTCTATAAAATAATGGATTTTCATTGAAGTTGTTTGGAATGGAAATGGTTGGCCATTTAAATAGTTTTTACATAAATAGTTTTCAATAAAAAGGGTGTATTATTAAAACAGTTTGGTATTGAAATGACTGTCATGGAATTGGTTTTCAATAAAAAATGGAGTTTTATTAATGTGGGTTGGAATGGAAATGGTTTTTCAATTAAATGGTTTTGACAGAAATGGTTTTCAATAAAATTGTGTTTTATTTAAATGATATTTTTGTCACGAGTTTTCGGAATATGTGGTGTGTCTTCATGTTGCATGTACGAATCTTGGTTGAAATATGACCTCGTGCTCAGTTCCAAACATTTAAAGGCACATTATAACTATATGTATGAGGCTTGGTTGAAATATGACCATGTCCTTGGTAGAAAATGAGTAATGGAACATGGGAAAAAATTACCATGTGACGACTTGGTATATCGACAAGAAACCACTCATGAGTATGGAACTGTCATTACGTAGCATGCATGTTCAGTTTTAGGGGTTTGTGAAATGGTTGGGTATGCCAAATAGGGGATATTCTGAAATGGTTCTGTGGCTTGTTTAGTTATTTTTCTGGAAAGATAACTTCATTGAAAAATTGGTTTTGATTTTACTAGTATGATTTTGTTATATATGGTTTGGAAACTTGTTTATATTTAGTTATAAATTGTTTTTGAGAAATTGTTTTATATAAATTTTTTTATATAATTGTGTCAATATTTTTTATCCTGGTGGAATGAGTAGGGAAGTAATTGGTAGAATAACCTACTGAGTTTTATACTCAACCTTTCATTGGCACTTTGGTTCCTTTGCAGATGATATTTACAGGGATAGAGGAAAAGGTATCATTTCCCATATTTTTAGTACTACCTCATGATGATTGGGGTTATACAGTGATTATGGATCTTGGATCTTGTGGATCATGGAGTCTTGGTGTCTTTTGAGAGTCTTGAGTTTTTTATCTCCTGTGTACTTTGATATTTGGATTGGTATTCCGCTATTGTGCACGTTAATGTGGTTTTCCATAAATGAAGTTGTTTAGAGGTCTTTCTTTTTTTCAAGCATCATATAGTGAATCTAGGTTGGTTGGTTTATTGGATTATTTCCGAGAGGGTAAATAACCACCCACTTGTTTCTGAAACCCTTCGGCATTTATTGCGAGCCTTTGGAATCTTGGGGATGTTGCTAAAGGTTAAATAATGACTCGTTATACTCTCAAGCCAATGAGAAATGGTGGGTCATTACAAATGGTGTAAGTCTGGTCCTTCCTTTGTGGTACAAATCATCAGTGTTCATGGTCTTGGAGTTGAAATTCCTTCTTGTTTATTCCTTGGGTCAAAATATTTAACAAGATAAGGATTTTCAAAAAAAAAATGTATAACATAAAAATATGTAGCTAACCGGGTTATACTGATCTTCAAGTTACCAGGGTGTTGGGTACAATAGTTTTTTGGATACACTTATATAATGTTGGAAATCTCATTGTCATTGGATTAGCCAATGAGATGATCATGACATGAATTGTAGAGGAATTACTTCCAAGTTGGATTTCATATCTCACTAAGAGGAATGACTTATTATTTTATACAAGGTGTAATTTTTTTAAAAAAAATACAGAAATTGATTTTATGTGGGTGATTTTGTAAACATGATATTTGGTGTATTTTGAAAATGGATTGATTTTCAATAAGCATGTGGAATGTTTTCAAAAATGGTTGAACATGGAAAAAAGATTATTTTGGAAAAAATGTCATGATAGATTATGTGATAGAATTTGAAATTCTAAGTGATCAGTTTCTAGAGAGTGTGATTTAAAGAGTTTGTAGTTTTTTTATAAATAGATTTGGGTATGCATCGTAAAGACCAACATGAAGTGGCTGATGAGAACGTGGTTTCACCAGAGCCCCGGGTGAACCGGCAGTTATTCCAGAGCATAATGCTAACTTTCCAGGCTGTGGGAAGAGTGAATAGAGAGGAAGAGCCAAAGTATGTTGATTATGCGGACCCGTTTTAGAAGAAGGATCCACCCATATTTTGGGTTGATTCAGACTCGGAAATGTCAGAGGTGTGGCTATCCAAAATTAATATAATTTTTCAATTCTTTGGGATGCAAGTAGAGTTGAATGTAAATATAGAAATGTATAAGCTAGAGGATCATTCTCTTCAGTGGTTGGAGTTGGTAGTCCAAGCGGGAACGAACCATGGTATGATGTGGGAAGGCTTTGAAAAAAAATTTAATAAACAATTCTACCTATATAAATTCATAATTCAGCGCACAACTGATTTCATCACTCTGAATAAAGAGTATATGTCTGTGATAGAGAATCAATCTAAGTTCGTGAGCATAGTGCGGTTTTCACCCAAGGTGGGGGTAGCATTTCGGTGAAGGAAAGCATATTTGAAGTGCGGTTAAGGCAATATATCCTTTCAAAATTAGTAGTGATTTGTATCGGTGATTACACAGAGATGGTGAATCAAGCATTGGTAGCTAAGCGAGATATGTTGGGAGATCCAGGCAGAGGAAGCGTGTTTGTACCCATGGGGAATACAGGTACATCACACTCTTTTATTGCAGCACATGTGGTTGAATTGATGGGTTTAATGGTAGAAATGATGCCTTTGTATTTGAAACATAAAACTCCTCTAGGTCCAAAAGAGTGTTGAGCCCTCTTGTGTAGATAATGTTATATTGTTGTTGGTGAGGTTGAGCTTATGTAGAATTTATCAGTGCTTGAGATATATGGGTATGATTTCATCCTAGGAATGGATTGGCTGGTGGATTTTAAGGCCCACATCAACTGTAATGCATGAGCAGTGGATTTTACGACACTCGATGGAGTTATAAACCTCTTTAGAGGAGATAGGTAGGAATGTCAAGGTACTACGGGTTTTTGGTACCAGCAGTGGGCACATTATCGTATCAGTTGGTGGTTTTTTCGTTGGAATCGGTAAACGATGTTAAGCAAAGTGTTATTCCAGTAGTGGTGGTTCAGATCATTGATGTTTTTCTGGAAGAATTCTGAAGGTTACCTCATGTAACAGAAGTAGAGTTTACAATCGATCTCTTTCCAGGGACCAGTCCTATCTCACTTCTATATTACCGAATTGAACCTACAGAGTAACGGTAATTGATAGTGTAGTTAGAGTAGCTGGAAAGAAAAGGGTTTATTCAGCCTAGTATATCTCTATGGGCAGTCCTCGTTTTGTTTGTGAAGAAGGCAGTTGGAACTCTTCAGTTGTGTGTTGATTATCATAAACTTAACCAAGTTACGATAAAGAATTTATATGCACTTCCATGCATTGATGATCTATTCGATCAATTAAGGGAAGCTCAATGGTTCACCAAGACTGACTTGCGATCAGTATATAACCAATTTTGAGTTCGGAAGAACACTAATGGAATTTAGTGTTTTCCCAACGGTATTATACCAACAGTTTAAAGAATCTGTTTGAATTTTGTATTGAGGGTAACCTTGGCCAATAGTTTGTTCATACCGTTGGCCATGTGTAAACTAATTTCATATTTACCAATAGTTTTCCAAAACTGTTGGGAAATCTTGATTTTATTTAACAAATACCAATGATTTAAAAAAACTGTTGGTAATGATACTCTTTCCCAACATTTTTTAATAACCTTTGTGAATGATTTCCCCCAAATACAAAACACCTAAGTCCCCACTATGCCCGATTGCAGACAGCCCCAAATCGAGCTCCTCCTAAATTCTTCTCTTTCAAGAGACTCCTTCCAGCCAAGATCCATCTTCAATCATACATAATTTTATTTCACAATTCAAATTAGTATGTTTTACTTTAGTTTTATCGTTATTCCTATTTTTTTGGTGTTTGATGTTTTGATTTAGGCTAAATTTGTGTTTCTTTCTATGGAACACTTCGATTTCTTTATTGTTTTTTCTTCTACACATCAAACATGGTAAAGGGTTTTTTTAGTGGGGCGATGTGGTACTTTTGGTGGACTTTAGCTTAGTTGAAAATTGTATTTGGATTTTGATGTAGGGGGGTCTATAGGGGTGGGGGTGTCCATAGGGGTGGGGGTGTCCAGGGGATAGGGGTGTTCAAGCGGGGGGACCAGGGGCATGGAGGGGTTGTCCTGGGGGTGGGCGGGGCTGTCCATGGGGGTACGCGGTGTCGAGGGGTGGTACGGGGGTGGGAGGGCTGTCCACAAGGGTGGAAGGGCTGTCCACAGGGGGGTTGGGCTGTCCAGGAGGGGTGGGCTGGCTATCCAGGGGGGGGGGGGGATGGCCACAGTGTGTAGTGGTGTCCAGGGGGGTGGGAAGCTATTGATGGGGGTAGGGGGCTGTCCATAGGGGGTTGGGGTGTCGAGGGGGTGGGTGGACTGTCCATGGGGGTGGTCGGGGTATCCATGTGGTAGGGGGCATCAGTGGAGGGTGGGCGGGTTGTCCACGGGGGTGGGAAGGGCATTCCACGGGGGTGGGTGTGGCTGTCCAGGGGTGGACGAGGCTATCCAGTGGGGTTGGATAGGCTTTCTATAGGGGTGGTCAGGATATCCAGGGGTGTGGGTTGTCCAAGGGGTTAGGGTTGGGTGTCCTTGTGGGGGAGGGGTGTGTGGCGTGTTCAGGGAGAGGGGTGGTCTACCTAGGTGGGGGTGCGGGGGGGGGGGGTCTGTCCAAGTGGCAGGTGGGGGGGATGTCCAGTTGGGGGTGGAAGGGGGTGGGCTGTCCATCTGGGGGGCTGTAGGGGAGTTGGGGTGTGGGCTGCCTAGGAGGGGTGGTGTCTAGGGGGGCTATCCAAGTGGGGGAGGAGGGTATAGGCTATCCAGTGGGGGTGAGGTAATCACCATTTTATAGATGCATGACTACTCACATGAAATTGGATGGAGCATGTAGCATATGAATGGGTTGTATCTCAATAATCTAGGTCAAATTTTAGAATTTATTGAGCCTATGGAATAGTACTAATTCCTACTAGTTGTAACTATTTTTTTCTTCTTGATAAATGACATTCATTACCATTATTTGTTTTATGATTCTGTTATTAGTTTTTATTACTTAATTTGTTATTTTTATCCATTTCCAATATTTTCCCATTGTTATTTTTCATCCACTTTTTAACTGATAAAATTAAAATGGTGCAACTTAGGTAATGAGAGAATAGTCTCCACCCAGACACACCAAAGGCTCTCACTATTTGTCAATAACATTTGGAATTTTGGTAGATGTGCTAGAGGCCATCTGGCCATCTGGTTTTGAGTCACTAAGGAGTGGCATCCTGGTTTGGGAGGTCACAATTCATGGATATCCTTTTTATAGTTGTTTCTAATCAAATCTATAACTATAACTATTGAAGGTCTGTCTCCAAAATCAATTGCGACATTATTCAAGGAATACACCATACCAACCTATGATCTATGGCCCCAAACCTAGGATCCATTAATCCATGGTTAAGGTGAAACTTGATGTAGCCATAACTACTTTTGATATGATCCGCATCCTAATCTCCCTGAAGAAGTTAATGTATAAAACTTGTACTCCCAACAAGACCCATACTGATTATGTATTCCATGATCCACTTTGAATATCTTACTGGGCAATCCTTGAATATAGGCATTAGAAATTTTGTTTCTTATTTTCTAATATACAATGTATTTTGTTTTATTTCTTAATATGATTCTCATTTTGAGTAACGTGTCAGTTATGATTTTATTTATACTAAACAATTGTCATTTACCTAAATATTTTTTGGATTGAACTTCAATATTATTGAAATTTCATTGAAATGACTTATTTCAATTTTTTTATAGAATGGATAGAATTCAAATGTACGAAACATATAGGATTACAACCGATTCTCAAAATAATTTGAATAGCTTTCTAGATTTTAATTTTTGACAGGGCTTCCGATAGTGGTTGAATACACTTCCCATGTTCTAATTTTGTTGGAAGACCTTGGTTGAGTCATGAAGCAGTTAGCTATCATATAACCAAATATGGTTTCCAAACAAACTATTATGTGTCATGTCACAATGGAGATAAAATGGAATCTCAAAATGTTCATGACTCAAAGTGTCTCTCTTTTGTTTCAAAAGGACATCATTTTAAGTAAATACAACAACTGACATATGGAAAACTGACCAAAGGCATTCATATTCTATTTAACATTAGGAAAATGATTCTTGGTTCATGTGTGACATGTAAGAGTCAACCCCGTATCAATCTGAGGGCAGGTGTTGTTGGCACCACTCAAAGTGTTTCTCTTTTGTTTGAAATGGACAAGATTTTAAGTGAAATTAACAACTGACATACTTAAAACCAACCAAACGCATTCATATTTTCTTGATATTTTATGAAAATGATCCATGGGTCATTTTTGATGTGTATGTGTCAACCCTACCTCAATCTGAGGCATGGTGTGGCCAACACCACTCAAAATGACTCACTTTTTGTTTAAAATAGACATCATTTTAAGTGAAAACAATATCTGTCATATGGAAAATCAACCAAATGAATTAAGATTATAATGAAAATTAGGAAAATGATCCATGGGTCATTTTTAATTTGTACGAGTCAACCTTGCCTCCATCAGAGGCGTGGTGTGCCTTCCACCACTCAAAGTGTCTCACTTTTCATTGAAATGGACAATATTTTAAGTTAGAACAACAATAGACATACGGAAAACAAACCAAACACATTCGGATTCTATTGATACAGTCAGAAAAGGATCAATGGGTCATTTTTGACGTGTACCAGTCAAACCCGCCTCAATCTGAACCACAGTGTGGCCGGTACTTCTCATAGATTCATTCTTTTGTTTAAAATGGATACGCTTTTAAGTAAAATAGACCGACATATGGAAAAACAACCAAACACATTTGTATTGTGTTGATACTTTCGGAAAACGATCCATTGGTCATTTTTAATGTGTACGAGTCAACCCCTCCATGAACTAAGGCACAATGTGGATGGAACCACTCAAAGTATCTCTTTTGTTTCAAAAGGATGTCATTTTAAGTGAATAAAACTGAAATTTACACTCATCAACTATAGTCGCAAACACTTTTTCATGAGTTGGGTAGTTTCACTCATGGGATCATGTGTGATGAGACTCCTATGAAGATAAATTTTCACCATATATTATAAAAAATACTTGTTCAATGCAAAATTCATCACAAATCATTACATACCCAAATCGAGGATCAGAAAAAATGGGATTTGAGCCATTTTCAAACTCTTATTCAACTCTAATAGGTATTTCTCAAACTATTCTACATATTAGAATTTGATGGAGAGGTGGGGGGGTCTGTGCTGGTTGGGGGTTTTTGCAGGGGTGAGGTAAATTACTACTAGATGATTTTTGTCATATGAAGATTGAAATAGAGAATTGTAGTACATGACATGGTTGGAAGAGTTTTATGGTTTTATGTTCGTTTTTGTGAAATATTAGGTGTCTTTCATAATATTTTAAGTATGTATGTGTTTTTGGTGATATTTTCTATGCAGGTTTATAGTGGAGGGGCTACTAGAGGGTTGTTGTGCAGCAATTCTGGAAAAAAAATACCAACGGTTTTAAACCGTTGGTATAAGAGTTCTGGAAAAACACAATACCAATAGTTTTAAACTGTTGGTATAAGAGTTCAGGAAAAAACACAATACTAACGGTTTTAAACTGTTGGTATACTAGTTCTGTAAAATCAAAATACCAACGGTTTTAAACCATTGGTATACATTGAGAGAAATTTAAAAATTCAATATATTCCAATAATTTCTGGAAATCATTGGTAAAAATGTTATACAAACATATACCAATGGTTATCCTACAATTTTTGGTATATCAATAAATGCAGTGGGATATACCAATGGTTTTGATCAAACTGTTGGTATAGGGATTTCCTCATGGATTACTACCCTACGGTTTGGAAAACAGTTGGTATAGGCTATACCAGCTGTTTTCCAGCCTATACCAACAGTTTAAACCATTGGTATAAACATCGTTTCCACTAGTGGAAGGATATTCCAAATACAGCTTTTAGAATTAGATAGGGCCATTACGAATATGCAGTCATGCCTTTCGGTCTAACTAATGCACCAGTATTCTTCAGGGCATTGATGAATTAGATATTTCAAAAATATCTCAATTCATTGGGTGTGGTCATTGTGGAATACATTTTGGTGTATTCAAAAACAAGGGATGATCATTAGGTACACCTGGATACAGTGTTACAAATCTTGAGAGATCATTTCTTGTATTCCAAATTATCAAAGTTTAATTTTTTGATATATGAAGTACATTTCCTTGGCCATGTCATTTCTGAGAAAGTTGATTATATTGATCTAGAAAAGATAGAAGCCATTATCTCTTGGTAACCACTGAATAATGTGTTTGGGATATGATGTTTTCTTGGTATTTCTAGTTACTATTGATGCTTTTTTGTGTGATTTATCATGACTAGCTTCACCAATGATAGCTCTGACAAAGAATAATGTCAGAAGTCTTTCCAGGAACTGAAAGACCGTCTTACATCAGCACCTATATTGATTTTACTAGAATCAAGATAGGGGTATGTGGTGTATTGGGATGCTTCAAAATCATGTTTGGGCTATGTTCTCGTGAAAAGAGACCATGTGGTTGTTTATGGTTCAAGGATGTTGATGGTGCAAAAGAATAATTACCCAACACATGATTTGGGGTTAGCTGTAGTCGTCCATGATTTGAAAACAATGTGGCATTATCTATTTTGTGATAAATTTACTGTGTTTATGGATCCCAAAATCTTGAAACACATTTTCTCACAACGAGATCTGAATCTGAGGACAAGAAGATGGTTATAATATCTCCAAATGTTTGAATTTGACTTGATGTACGCACTAGGGAAAATAAATTCTGGGGAAGATGCATTAAGTTGAAAGTAATATGCTCATTTTGAGAAAAAATATTTAGATTAATTGAAGTTGATGTCGGTCATAACTAACTTTCATGTGGAATGTGAACATCGAGGTGATGTTGTACGTTCAATAATAAATAGTGGGGAGAGCATTGATGGTTGGAAACTTGATGGGGTTTAGTTTTTTTTTCAGAGATCAGATGGTTGTACCTATGGTTTTTCGAGGACAAATCCTTCACACTTACCACCATTAAAGATGGTATATACATCCAGGTACAAAAAATATTTATTAGGTGTTGAAGTCACAATTTTGGTGGAGCGGCTTTAAGGATGGTGGTCGAGTTCATCTCGCTGTGATTTAATTGTCAGCAGGTTAAAGCAGAGCATCAGAGACTAGCTGGTATGTTACAACCTTTTTCCATCCTAGTGGGTAATTGGGATTAGATAGCAGTGGATTTTGTTATAGGTATTCCATGAATGATGTGGAAACAAGATGAAATTTGAGTGATAGTGGATTGTCTAACCAAGTCGTTCCATTTCAACCCTATTCATGAAACTCATATGGTGGATGATCATTCAAAAAACTATATCTATGAGGTGGTAAAGAGGCATGGTGTACCGGTGTCTATATTCTCATATAGAGATCCGAGGTCCACACCTCGTTTCTAGAAATCATTAAGACAAGCCCTTGGAACTCAGTAGACTATGATAACAGTGTTACATCCTCAATCGGATGGGAAATCTTAGCGGACAATACAAAAATTGTAAGACATGTTGCGGTCTTTTGTAATGTATTTTGGTGGGTCATGGGAATTTCATATTCTCTTAGTGGATTTCTTATACAATAAGATCAATCAATCCTCAATACGCATTGCTCCATTTGAAGCATTGTATGGGCATCCTTATTGTTCTCCACTGTGTTTGGTGGAAAGGGGTGAAACTTCACAAGTCGGGTCAAGCCATGTTCAAGAAACAACATAAAAGATACATTTGATTATAATGATGATGGAGATATCTCAGAGTCGTTAGAAATGTTATACAAATCAACGTCGAAGACTATTGTCGTTCGTTGTGGGTGATCATGTCTTCTTGAGGATCTCTCGAAGGCTTGGACATCATCATTTCGAGATGCAGTGCAAGTTATCTCTTATATACATTGGCCCTTTGAGATACTGGAATGGGTTGGAAGGTGGAATATCAGTTGGCATTACCACCATGGTTATGTTCGGTGAATAATGTGTTCTATGTATCTCAACTAAAAAAGTATCAGCCTGATCGTGACCATGTGATCAGATGAAACCACGTTGACCTAGAGTCAGATGCTCCATTAATACAAATCCTGGTATAGATTTTGGATCGTATAGATAATTTCTTACGTGAAAATATCATCAGTCTAGTGAGGGTTTTATGAAAGCATGGTTAGATTCGTAATGATACTTTGGAACGTGAAAAGAAAATGAAAGAAAAGTGGATGGAACTCGTAAAGTTTGGTGAAGGATATCTACTATCCAATGACAGAAAGAACAATGGAATGGAGAATGTAATACCCCCAGTTTCTGGTATGTAACCCTTACATAATTATTTTAATTGTTATAATGGTTGTGGGACTGGAATGGGTTAGTCGGGAGAACTTTGAATGATGTTTTGAGGCAAAGGGGAAGTCACAAGGATCGTGCATTATTTGTCAAAACCGTGCGGAAAAACCATGTGAAGTTTGTCTTGGATGATGTAGCTTCCACCGGGTCGGTGCACAGATTGTATAACTATGTGGCCAAACCATGCATGGTGGGTTGTCCGAGGCAGTGGCTAATGCACATTTAGTGCACTATTTGTCTATCTGTGCAAGGAAATCGTGCGGGCACATAAATGAGATCCTAAAAAAGTGGATCTCCCTCATTGTTTCAACTAAGTGTCCCATTTTTCCTCTTAACTAGCCATATCAAATGATTTTTCTTCTTCTAATGTCATAGAGTATTCTTCCATCGTTCTGGAGGCAATCTGAAAGCTTCTCTTATATAATCGATGCCATATTCTTGAGGTATGTATACATTCTTTGTTGTTCTTGTTTGGTTCCTTAGATCTACTTAGATCTACTTCTACCCTTCCCTCGGTTTCATATATATTTTCCAGTTATGGGTAGATCTTAGTGTGTGTTTCAATATATAATGATATTTTTCATTGGTATTAATATGATAAGAGGTCTAAGGTAGGTTTTTGGAGAATCGACCCGGTTTTCATGGACGTTCTTCACTCGTTGTGGTTTTCATCAAAACATTTAAAGTTTGAGGAATCACTATCAAATACTCATGTTATAATTGATTGGATTATATTTAAATTGTTTTATTTTAATAGTATTTATTGTGAAAATCATGGAATAAACCTTCTTTAGTGATGATTTATGGTTTTAATGAAATTGTGAAATCTTGTTGATTTGTTGTGCAATGTGATTTGGGTTTTTGAATTTAAAATGATGATTTTAAAATTTTGATTTGCTGGAATTGTAAATGCTTTGATGAAAAATAGTTTTTCAACAAAAGGGGTGTTTTATTGAAAGAAATTTCTATTGAAATGATTGAGATCGTATTGGTTTTCAATAAAATATGGAGTTTTATTGAAGTAGTTTGAAATGGAAAAAATTTGGAATTTAAATGGTTTTGACAGAAATGGCTTTCAATAAAAGGGATGTTTTATTGAAATGGTTTGGTATTGATATGAATATGAAGGAATTGCTTTTCAATAAAAAATGATGTTTTATTGAAGTTTCTTGGAATTGAACTTGTTTGTCATTTAAATGGTTTTGACGGAAATGGTTTTCAATAAAAAGGTGTTTTATAGAAATGGTTGTTTTGGAATGATTTTTCCGAATATGTGGTGTGTGTTCATGGTCTAGGTACGAGGCTTGGTTGAAATATGAATTTGTTCTTGGTGAAAAATGTTTAATATCACATAGTAACCATATGTACGAGGCTTGGTTGAAATATGACCTTGTGCTCGGTGCCAATAGAGTAATGGAACATGGGAAAATTTACCTTGTGACTACTTGATACATCGACGAGAAACCACTCATGAGTATAGAACTGTCATAGCGTAGTATGCATGGTTGGTTGTATGGGTTTGTGAAATGGTTGGGTATGCCAAAAAGGGATATTGTGAAATAGTTCTAAAGCTTGTTTAGTTATTTTTTCTAGATAGATTACTTCGTGGAAAAATTGGTTTCAATCGCACTTGTGTGCTTTTTGTATCAATGGTTTGGAAACTTGTTTATCTTTAGTTATAAATTGTTTTTGAGAAGTTTTTTTATATAAAATGTTTTATATAATTGTGGCTAACTTTTTTAACCTAGTGGCCTGAGTAGGGATGTCATTGGGGAAAACCTGCTGAGATTTATAGTCACTCTTACTTTGGTACTTTGGTTGTTTTACATATGTTATTTTCTAGGGCAGGGTAAAAGGTAACGTTTCCCATGTTTTTAGTACCACCTCGTGATGATTGGGGCTATTGAGTGATTGTGGAGCTTGGAACTTGTGGATCATGGAGTCTTGGTGTCTTTTGAGTGTCTTGAGTTGTTTATCCATTGTGTACATTGATATTTGGTTTGGTCTTCTTATGCTATGAACTTTGATGTGGTTTGGTATAAATGATGTTGTTTAGCTGTCTTTATTTTGTTCATGCATTATATAGTGAATGTTGGTTGTTTTGTTTTTGTTAGTTTAATTCCTAATGGGTAAATCGCCCCCCACTTGTATCTGAAACCCTTCATCATTTATTGTAAGCCTTTTTTGTCTTGGGGAAGTCACATAAGACCATGTAATGACTCGTTGTACTCCAATTCCCATGAGAATCGGCGGGTCATTACAGTTTTAGTATGGTATTATATTCATGAAATAAGAAAAAAACCCCATAATGTTTAACATCAAATTATCTGAACATGGAATTAAATTAAAATGGATTTTTATAAGTACCATTTCAATACTATCTTGGTTCCATGAGTAATGGATATTGAACTATATAGTATATGGTCATGGGGGTATTTAAATTATTTAATGTATTTTTTGGACATATATTTTAAGGGAAAAACAGTTTTATTTCATATTATTTGTCCTAAAATTCATGGAAAAATGTAATCAAATATTTATTAATACAAGTTTTTATACATACAAATTATATTTTTCTTAGTGTTGATAGATTATCAATCATTATTTATCATATAGTAAATAATGTTAATGTAAAATTGTTCATAATATATGTTTTTTACAATATTGAATCCATTTTTTGTGGTCTTATCTAGGGGTCATAGATATTTGAAATCCTACATATTTTTATCATTTAAAGAATGATAATATTATAAATTTTATATTAAATAATCACATAATTATATTTTTATGGACCCTGATATTTCATAAAGTCTATAATATCATCTGATTGAGCAACTCTTACAAATGAAGGAAAACAAGGGAGTATTATTCTTCATTAAATAAAATCTATGACCATTTATCATTGGAAAATATGTTTTAAATGGATTATTTAAGTGAGGTTAATTTAACATATATTTGAATTTTGTATTTCACAAAAAATATGAAGATTTTGTTTTTGATTTTTTGGGTTTGTTTATTTGTAATATAATCCCATGATTAATTAAAATTCTTTTATGGCCATGTATTTTTTTAAATGTGTAGCATTTTATATAATAATATTGATATAACATTATGTAATAAAAAAATCATTCCATTAGAATCTATGTGATAGGAGGAGAAATGTTTATAATATATAATTATGTTTTTGTATAACGTTTTTGACTAATGTATAAGAGAATTCTTCTTATTATCTAAATTTATATGATAAAAAGATGCCAATGTACTAGTGATAAAAAATTTTATGAATGCAATCATCACCCTTATAAAAACTCAAATTATATAAACTAGCTCTGAAAATATTAATAAGAAATGTGGGGAGTACGGATGAGAATTGACTTTGAATCCTTTAACTATATGAATATCCCAATAATATATAGTTGTAAAGTGAAAAATGGATCAACAAATATTATAACAAAAAAAAATTCAAGTGATGATGATAAAAATAAAAATGGATGTGAAATTAATGTAATTGGATCATGATATTTCTATATTCCATCATCATGAAATGCCAATGGAATCAATTTTTCATGTTTTTTTATTTAATCACATGTATCTTGGGATACATATAAATAAATGGAATTTTTATATAACCTTGTGTATTATCTCTTATTTAATGAAACTAATATGTATACCATTAATACATAACTTTTAATTTATTTTCATAGAATCTATACATTCATAGAATAATAAAATCACTAAAAATCTTCAGTTTTTTCTTTTATCTTGATCATTTTAATTTTTGAAACACCAAATATAGAAATATAATTTGGTATTATAATTTTTTGATTATGTATATAGATGGAAGAAAATATTTTTTAAGTAAAATATAATTTATTTTATCAATATTATATATATTTCAGGATAAATATTTTTTTACACATGGATGGGCCACGTATATATTATATCACTTTCATCGATGCTAGTTATAGTAGTATACATGTTGGAAAATGTGTCTATAAATGTATTATTCCCCTTTGGGATTAAAAAACTATAAAGTTTTTAAATTCTTCCGTCATTTTACATTTATGTTCTATTGGGGATCCCATTTTATTATTAATAATATATTCCCTTTCTTTTCCTCATGACCATATGAACGTAACCTATGATTATATGAAAATATATGAATTTTATTAGGTTATTACTAGACCATAAAATAATACAATTCATTATATATCATTATTTTTATAACCCTTAATGATGAGGAACCAATATAGAAAATGAATCATTTTATGGAATATGAATATGTTCCCAATTCCATTTTATTGAATTATTTATCATCTATTTTTTTTATAGGGGCCTCGGGTTGGGTATTCTATGTCTTTTTTAACTAGATTTAAATAAAAAATTTATGAAAAAATATTAATTATGTGTAGGAGATTGAAAATAATTCTTTTTTATCATAATTAATTTTTAAGGATCCATGAAAATTCATAACACATTTTCATTTTTTATATATTTATTAATTTTGTGCACATTAAATCATAAAGAGAATACATTAATAAATCATGATTTGGATGATAAAATTGTTATTTTATAATCAAATGACTAGTTCATAGTATATGAAGTTAATATTTATTTATAAAAAATATGAAGGTAAGAGGTAATTCATGATTAGATTAAGGAATAAATGGTTCTGCTGAATGATATCGAAACTGTCATTTTCTATATCCTCATGCTAACATACACTTTTGAAGGACCAATATATTCCATCCACCTTAAAAATGTATTCTGATCAATAATACTATGGATGAATCATAAATAAAAAATTATTTAGGTTATGATCCCATATATATTCCAAATATATAATGTAATCAAATTATGGATCATAATAAGGAACATATCTTCTAACAATATCTCATCAATAAAAATGAGTTTATGTTTGTATCCATTGGGATTTGAGTCAACTATGAGGGATAATGTCACCCATCTGGGTATTCTAGGATAAATACATGATATGATGAATCTTTTACAACATGTCATCACACTATTCACTGTTTTTTTTAAAAAAATTGAACCCACTCCCCATGAATAAATCCTATAAAATTTTCCTACTTTTAACATTAGTTATAATTCCATTATACCCATACGACTTGGAGTATCGAGTATTTTGATGTAGAATTATAGTTGAGGTGTCTATTTTTAAGAAAATAATATTTTTTAAGACTATAATGTTGAAACAATGTTCTAAAATACTTTGTGTTATCTATTAAATAATACCAAAAATATGAAAAATTCATCCATTAAGCAATAAATGATATTTTAATCTAGTTTACAATATTACATTACAAACTCTAAATAATATATAAATTTTACATAAGTTAATGTTGTAAAGCTGATTTTGCTTCTACTTTACAAACTATAAAATCTGTCATTACTCAACTATAAAAGGTAAATTTACTAATCCTCTAATGTCTATAAATAAAGATAAAATCTATAGAAATGTCCTGAAAAAAATTAGGGGAATAAAAGAAATTCCATGAACACATTCACAAAGTAAACTAGACCCTATCATTAATTAAGAATTATGGATTAATATCAAGGGGGAGATAATAATCCCCACTATAATAAATATAGAATAAAACATATATATTATTGATGTATCTAGAAATAATGAATAAATTGTAATAAAATATGGTTTAGGAGATTTAAAATTACGGAGGATCTAATGAGAAATTATATAATCAAATTCAACATAAATTTACATAGATAAAGTTTTCTATTTATTTTATTATATAATCATCATCAATGTTTTATATATTTTTTATATTGTGAATCACCATCCAATTTAGGCTTGAATATTTATGTTCATTTGTGGGAATTGAACCAATATTTAATCATTGTTATTCTTTAATATATCATTCCATTATTGTTTTGTTTTTTTTCTAATTATTCTAAATGGGATGTTGGAGTGGAATATGGTGCACATGTCCCTTCGAATGTATTATTGACCTAAAATTTTAATTTTATCACATAAAATTTCATATTTAATTTTTTTTCTTGTCTAGTATAATATTTATATGGGTGTTTATTTAATGAGTTTTTTGAATTATATATAGTCATGTATAGATGGATCTAGTTCACTCATTCATCAATATGGGAATATAGTTCAATGATAGGTTTACTTGACCATGGGATTTTCCCAATCAATGGATAGAATAATATATACGGTCTACCAATTTTTATTGAAAATGGTTCCCATATAAGAGAAATATATTGATTTTTTATCACATGAAGGATAGGTTATGTGTTTACAACGTATAAAAAAATCTATATTTATTAATAGGTGAATCATCACAGGATTATTTTAGGATTTATTCTAATGATTATCAACTGTCATTACAAATATTTATTAAAATTTCATTCATTTTAAAAAAACAACCATTTAGACACCAAAAAATAAACAATACAAAAAAAATAGTGTGGTATGGATAATGAGTAACAACAAAGCTAGTATAGATAAAACATGTGTTTATAAAACAAAATTTCATTTATAGGTTTACAAACTATTATGATACCATATACATGGAAATATGCTATGTGATCAAACTATTATCCCTATATTTATGGTTACATACTTTTAAGTATATATATTTAAATTTTCTGAAAATAATTATATCTCATTTTTAAGGATGATTAGAAATTGATAAGAAAATCATGACTCTTGAATAATTTTGTTTCTTGGAAAATTCATCAAAGAGTCGTTAAATAAATATAATTCACTATGGTTTCTCATCAGTATCATATTTTTATGTTGAAAAATATATACCATGATAATTAAACATAGATCCATTTTTAAAATTGATAGTGGAATAAAGTTTTTTGATTTTGAGTCAAAAAATACAACTGCATGTTCTCATGTATCACCTATAAGTTTGAAGAATTTCATTGGAATAAAATATTATAATTGGTATAGTTATTATAAGTTGAAATTCACGAATTATAAGATATGAAACAAACACTATCTCAACTCATTATTTCCCTCAAGGATTATAATATAAAACTGAATGTTACAAAAATTAGTACCCTTCATTGAATGTCCAATTAATTTGAGAGTGAGAAAAATAATTTTAAAATCTACAAAATAAAATTTTATGTGAGATTGTAGATGTGAATCTGATTCCCAATAAAGTAGTTGTTTTTTATAAGGGATTTAAATATATAAGTATTTCCTACATGGTTGATTATTTCTATGAATAAATAGAAATCGGTCCCTATCAACTAAATAAATATGTCATAGATCATATCTTGAAAATTTTGGATTAGAATATAATAACATGGGAGGAGTTTTAATTTGATCATATTATAGAATTCTAAGAGTAAAATTAAAGATAATAATTCCATGATTACTTTACTGAGGAGTTAGAAAATTAAGATGAAATATTTGGTGGTGGTACATTCTATTTACATTGACATTATTTAGATTTCATTACAATATAATTTTAATATAAAAATGAATAATATATATATGGGGACAGTCTTATTACATTAGTATTAGGATAATTTTTAGTATTAATAAACTATTGATAATACATATGAGTGTCTATAAATAAATAATGATCCCTTTTAATTTTGAACAACGTAATATAAAGAGTATAGTAAGGAGTAAATAATGAAAAGTGTAATATAAGATCAATTCAATCCAAAGGATAAGTACCATCCTATGTTATATATAGAAATGAATGTAGACTATGAAACCCCTTAAAATTAATAAAATGGGAAATAATATATTCAAAAACCACATTATGAATCCAAAATTTACTTGATTATACAGAGGACCACCGAAATATATAACTTGGGAACCATTGTATATAATAATAAAAATAAGTACGAAGAGAAGGATATAGTTTATTAAATCACACAGACCATATTATATATAACTTTTTGAACGCAATAATTTATTTCATACCCATTGGTAGTATAAAACCACATAACAGTTAGGGGAATTTACTTATTTACCTAACATGTCTATTTAATATTTGGGTTCTTCAATTAAATCTTCACATTTATTTTCCATGATTGAATGTTTTATCTAGTAGGAACACAACTCAATTGTCCCATAGAAATGAGTCCCCATATTATATCATTTATATCCCATTCATTAAAAACTATATTACTTATTTTTGAATTTTTCATAACCTTAATTATGATAGTCACTTACCAGTTTGATAAAGATTGTATAGGCTCATATATTACTTGCATGATACCTATAATTTTTTTACTATTTTGAGTTTATATTATATTGTAATGTATAATATTTAAAAGATGACACAACATTGAATCATTAAATATACAGTATGATTTTAAAAACATAAGGATAAAATTATTATTCGATTGAATTTTTCCATAGGGTAAATCATTACACATATTAACGATTAATATAATGTGAAAATCGTGTACAAAAGTACTACTAAAATTATATCATTCAATGTGAAAGGGTTTTAATGAATAATTTTATGATTCCCAATTCATTTTTCAGTAATATACTGGAGTCCCGACAGGCGATAAAAGTCAGGTTTTTATCATTTCAAAACTATAATAAGTACTGTGCATATAGAAAAAGAGCTATAGAAATCAATCAAAAATATTTGTTTTCTATTTCATAATCTTTTAATCCTACCATTAATTCTAAACCATTAATAAAACCATGAATCCTTTAATATACTATGGTGTATCCATATTATAGGCCTTTTGTCTACTAAAATGAATCCCTATAATTTTATATGTCTTCCATGAAAATAATGTTTTTGTGGATGGGTTTTTTATATTTTTCATTGAGGATATATTTTTTATTAGAAATTGGTTTGAGGTTGCCTTCATATTGGGTAGAAGAGTTCACTATGATCCATGAAATTAACGTTATAAAAATTAAAAAATGTTTAAAAATGATCTCAAAATAGAAAATTTATATAGGATGAATAATTAACATTTGAATCTGGATTTATTAACCTCTATAAAATTGAAGTTGTAGGAAAAAATGGTGTTTTAATAAGATTGGGTGAGGGATATTATATTGAATGAAAATATTATACAAAATTTATATTTTTTCAAATATAATAACAATTACATTATGTCTATATTTTTCATATATGTGCTTTCTGAATTCAAATATAGAATTTCAAATTTAAATATATTAATAATGAAAACCTCTTTTAGCATTAATTAGATGATAAATTATAATAGCAGCATGCTGATTGAATTTATAATTTACATAATAGTGATAAAATATTTATACATACTAGATCAAGTGAAGGGAGATAAATTTATTTGATAATAGGTTCATCACCTACATTAGTGGTTTTAGAAGATTAAGTAATTTATAAATAATGAATTTTTATTAAGTATGTGAGAATTGAATCAAATGCATAATATGCATGAGTTTGTGATAAATTGAATTTTTTCAATTAATTATTTGAAAGGTCTTATTTATTCTTTATATTAAATATTTTGTATAGTTAAATAATATACAATTATTGGGGATTTATAGGACAAACATATTACATATTTTTTGGATACAATTCATTGATAATACCCAAAGTATTTCTCAATGTATTTCCATTATATATATATTTTGAATATATTGATGAATTGTATATTTATTTTTGTACAACATAGAATCATGATTTAATGAAATAAAATTTTATTTTTCAGTTAAATGGTTTGGAAACAAAATAATCAGTTTTTATTGATGACATTGAATGTGTGGGTGTGAAGAAATCATTAAGGAGACCCAATAATCAAATTGGTTTTGGAATGATTTCCATGTTAATGTGGCATACATCTACTCACCAAAAAACTTTTAAATAACATTGTATCATGTTGTCATTCCACTAATGTTTCTCTATATATAATATCAAGGATGTGTCACTATACCAATGGTTTCTCATTAAATATCACATTTCTTTTTCCTATCAAGAACATAATCCAAATATAACTCAATAAATTTTAAAAACAACCAGTTCTATAACACAAACAAACTGAAGGCTACATAATAATCTAAACAGAGATGAATGAACTATCTGGGTAAATGTTATAACTCAATGCAGTTGAGATGAATATAACATTATTTCACAACCATGCAAACATAACATCTTAATTTACCTAGTTAACCTTTTGCAGAAAATGAGAAATTGGCCACCAAAATGTTTTAGACCACTATAACAATTATTATTTAAACTATAATCCAAGTATAAAAATTCAACCATTCATAACTGCAGTTTTAACACACTAAATTGATGGAGGAATAATGATGCACATAATGTGACATATGTCCATTGGTGACTGAATCATAATCTTATAATAGTATATAGATTCACCCACATAATAGTACTTCATATCATAATACACCATCTTTTAATTTATAAACATAGCTTAAATCCTAAACCTAAGAGTATATAATCCATCAACATATACTCACAATATTATAGAAGACTCTATTTTATTTATGACGTTTCATAATACATGGTTTATCAATATTCTCTCATCTCTCAAATTAAATTGGTATGAATTCTAGTCCTATCATACACAACAACAGATACAAGATCTATGTAAAAGTCATATACATATCATGGGGAAAATATATTCCTCATACCAATTGTATAAAAAAAATAAATAACCACTAATCAAACATTCCATATAGATGAATGTTAAGGGAAATATGATCACGAGAAATAAAATCCATAGATTATGATTGTCACGACCCGTCCTCGGCGCCCGTGCCATGACTACCCCAAGCCCGCCTTCCATAGGCCAGGGGCTAGCGACTAGCACCAAGGCGTAATTCCCCACAAAAGGGAAGGAATTGACTTTGAAAAGTAAACAAGCACCACAGAGTAAGCAAGCGGAAAATTAAACACTAAGTAAAAACGGTACAAGCTATGCTGAAAGTAAAAGGGGCCGGAAATACAAGCCCAACTGTAAAGTACAACTGAAAGGAAAAACAACAACTGAAAGGAAAAGCCGCAGCGTCGAGCCGTCATCTGGAAGTCCCACCTGAAGGGTGGGTACAGATAGCCTCCACTGCTCCTCGGGCCCACCTGACCGCTCCGAGTACGTCCCACCCAGTGGTCCACCTCCTGGTACTGTCCTGCTCCACACACCTCCACCACGATCAGCACTGTTCGTCGTCTGCAACCAACAAAACATAGTGCGGGCATAGCCCGTGCAGGGGTGAGTATAAGCTACTCAGTAGGGACCCCGAGACTCCCGAAGTTCTCCCGAAATCCACAAAGGATAAACCACAAAGGAAAGATACAATGACGAAGTAACAACCGACACTGCTTAGGTATTTCCCATACATATACCTAAGTCATCAATTCCCGTTCGGCTTCAACGTCCAAGCCCAAGCACAACCCAGTCCACACAGGAAAGCAAACGTACACCCACACAGGACAGCAATACACAATCCACAAAGGAGAGTAAACAGTAAATCCACACAGGATAGCTCAACACAATCCACAAAGGAGAGTAACACAAGATTCAGCTCACGTAGGCATACATAATCGAAAAGGTGAAAGAGATGATCAGACATAGATACTGAATCATCTATACTGGGACCCACATAGGATACAAGACCAGCCGTCCTCATTGATTCGTTTATGCTGGGACACACATAGGATTCAAGACCAGCACTGAGTCATCTAAGATGGGACCCACATAGGATAAAAGACCAGTACTCATCATTGATTCATCTATACTGGGACCCACATAGGATACAAGACCAGTATTGAATCATCTAAGCTGGGATCCACATAGGATATAAGACCAGCACAACTCGGACCCACATAGGATATAAGACCAGCTGTCTTCATTGATTCAACTATACTGCGACCCACATAGGATACAAGACCAATATTGAATCATCTAAGCTGGGACCCACATAAGATACAAGACCAGCACAGCTGGGACCCACATAGGATACAAGACCAACTGTCTTCGTTGATTCAACTATATTGGGACCCACATAGGATACAAGACCAGTATTGAATCATCTAAGCTAGAACCCACATAGGATATAATACCAGCACAGCTGGGACCCACATAGGATACAAGACCAGTTGTCTTCACCGTCGCAGTACACTGAGGATCTCGGCACAATTGTCGTCGCGGTCCACTGAGGATCTCTGCACCGTCGTTGAATTCGCAGCCAGCAATAGGGTTCCCGCACACAGCAAGCTCGTTCGGGAGGGTCCGCTCCACGAGCCGAGAGGCCGATACATCAACTGTCACAAAGTACGAAGTTGATGTATCTAAAAGTTCCGTATCGTCAACAGGAACTCAACGTCGTAGACGGCGCGTCAATCGTACGTTCGTAGCTCAAGATATGAGTGTTTCCGCTCTGAGGGCCCGGTTGGTTTCGTGTACGAACCAACCCGACCGAACTCAAAGTATTCCGAAACCTTGAGTGCGATATACCGAAACGACCGTCTCGATCCATGGATCACGTTGCCGCTAACAGTGAGGCATTTGGATGCATGTAGCTCAAGTTACAGGCATTTGAATGAAAACCGTCCGAAGACGGGGGGCCGGGCCCGGGCCGACCCGGCCCGACCCCCCCTGGGTCGGCCGAACCCGGTCCGACCCGGTCGGACCGGTATGGCTCGGCCTGCCTGGCCCGGCTCGGCCGAGCGGTCGAGCGATGTGGGGGGAGCCGCCGCCCCGCGTGACACCCCCACGGCACCCGCGGGGTGTCGCCCTGGACAAGGCCGACCGACGCGGGGGGGAGCCGCCGCCCCCGCGTGACAGCCCCGCGGCACCCGCTGGGTGTCGCCCGGACAACCGGACACGGCTTCAGCCGCGTCCCGCCCGGGCCGGACCCACGCGGCCGCGGGTTTACGAGCGCCGCCGCCGCCGCGACTTCTACCGTGGCGGCATTGTCCGGCGGCGCGTCGGGGCGCCACCGCTCCCGGCTGTCGGCGCCGCCGCGCCGGTGACCCTCCCCGCCGACGGCTTCCGCGGGCCGCCGAAGTCGCTCCGGTGGTCCGATTCTGTTCCCGTCTGCGCCGCTGCTCCTCCCGGGACTCGCTCATCACTGCGGAACTATCAAACTTCTGTTGCGGCACATTCCGTCATCGCCCATCAAATCCACATAACAACGAAGAACATCGGAGGGTTGTCCGGCCGTGTTCGTTTGGCCCGCACCCTCCGCGTTAGAGATAATCAATGGGAGAAATACATTCAACAATGAATACATATCTGAAAACAATTTTTAATGAAATAAAATTGTTTTATGAATCGGGTTCTTCATTCTTGAACGGAAACAACACAGGAAATAAAGGAATTTCCAGGAATAAAATCCCTACCTCGTTGGTCGTCGTCGTACGCACGTTCTTCGCGGAATTTCTCATCGCGTAAGGAGGGGATCATTGCATCGTCGGGGAAAGGCGTCGCGTCGTCGCGAAAACCGGCGTTGAGTCGGCGAACTCAACGGACCAAGAAACAACATATTTTATTTAATTATAAATAATTAAATATGTGTTTTGGTAAAAACCACAAAGGAGATTAAAAAGAATGTCCGAGACTCTTACCTCATGCAGCTGATCGAAGATTCGTTGCGGAGGAAGAGACATCGCAGAAGAACGTTGCAGGAAGGGAACGTCGGCGTCGCAGAACACGGCTTCGTGTCATCGACTTCCACAGGTTCGGCGTTCTTCGTCGGAGGCCGGCGTTCTTCGCGTTCTTCACATTCTTCGCGTTCTTCGCTATGGAGGATGAAGGTTGAAGAACTCTGACAAACCTCTCAACGAGTAATCCTCCAAAAAGGCTAGTTGGTCTTATTTTATTATTACACCAACAAACGAAAAAAGGGGGTAAGTAACGACCCATCAATTCATTGTATTAATTCAACTAAAGTAACAGCTCATTTAATTCAAGAAATAAACCGCCCAATTAAATGGTCTGTTAAGAATTTAAGAAAACGCGTCAGTTGACTTTCATAATGACGGGTTTTCGCGGGTGCGTTACTTAGCGGAAAGAAACGGATGTGCTCGTGCGGGCACCACCTCGCAAATATCCTACCAAGAGGGTAGGATATTTCTGGATAGTAGCCTATCCATTTCAACTCAGTTTAAGTGGATTTCAAGTGGCTTACAGCGGCTTAAGTGAAAAAAAATAAAGTTTGTCGAAATTTATTTTATTTCTTAACTTTAAGCCCAAAAATTAAAAACTACACCCGAGAAAACGCAACTCCAGAAGAGGGGTTTCCATGAAAAAATCGGCGCTGCAATTTTATCCGTGCCCTCAGAATTCGATTCCGGGCACCAGTTCAAAAGTTAGAAAAACCCGCTCGTCCGTTCACTGAACGTACCCAAGCCAAACTTCGGAAAATGATTATGGGAACACCGGGCCTCGGAATCAGGTGCCGTCAGAAACTGCACTCTTCTAAAATTCCAAAGAAAATTACGAAAAAAAATTTCCTTGAAATTTACGGGTCTTTACATTACTCTCACCACAGGGATTTACGTCCCCAAAAAGCTTCACCACAAACATAGGGATAAAAAGGCAGTACTGAGCACGCAACTGAGCCTCCCACTCCAATGTGCTCTCCTAGAGGATACCGTGCTGCTATCTGAAGCACACTAGAGGAATCTATCATCCACGTAGGACCCGCTCCTGTCGATCCTCAAAGTCTATTGGGACCTCGGCAAAAGTCTCCCCATCATCCACGTCTATCTCCCCATGGTCAAAGACTGACGTTGGGTCGTGCACATATCTCCTCTACTGAGATGTGTGGAAAACATCGTGCACCCGGCGCAACTATGGTGGTAGAGCCAGGCGATAAACCACCATGACAATCCTGTCGAGGACCTGGAATGGTCCGATGAAGCATAGAGACGACTTGCCGCCTCGAGCAAATCTCCGTAAACCACATTGAGGTGAGACACGCAAGAAGAGGTGGTCTCCCTCCTCGAACTATAGTGGCCTCCGCCTCCTGTCAGCATAAGACTTCTACCAGCTCTGAGCTGTACTCATCCTCCCCTGGATGACCTGGACCATCTCAGGTCCCACAGGAGCTGCAAGATTTCTTCTTTTCCGATAAGAGAAATCCGGTCCCATCCCCTGGATGAACCACATTCTTTACCTAATACAGTCAATCCCGACATGGATTATTCTAATCCATACCAAGGATGATGTCGTAAGGCCTCGGCGCTACTACCAAGAGATCCAACCGTTACTCTCGCCTCCAAGGGTTGAGTCACACTGTCGGCATCAGTGTGTGGTAACTGGGTCTCCTCCAGTAAATGTCACCCAAGTGAGGGTCATGTCAATAGTCAAAACTGGAACCTCTTAGTAACAACACAAAAGAGGACAGGAATGAAAACATCACAAAGGTATGCGTCTTTTATTATTGCAGCTCATAATACAAAGACGCTACACAATAGCAACAAGGAACTAGAAGTACAAAAGACGTATCCACTAGTCCCGCTCCTGTCCATCTGCTCCCCGAGCTCCTTGATCGAAGGCCTCAGCTGCATGAAGCTGAGCTCTCCCATGTCCACCAACTCCCTCTGGTCAGGGTGGACCTCCTGGTGGTGTTGGTGGCAACACCCCGAAGTGTCTCCCACCATCGGCTACTCGGCCATCTCCTCTACCTCGTCCGCCTGCACCCTGCGGACCACCGTGGCCGAACCTCTGTCTGGGAGGTCCCTCTACCACCTGATGCTCATCTGCAAGACGAGTCGGGCAGTCTCAAGCCACGTGACCTCGCCTGCTGCATACATAGCAATGCTTGACCCTCGTGTAGCTGACTCTCCTTCGGGTGCCCCGCACAACCGAATCTTCATCCTGAGACTGCCCATCTGATGGTCTGGCCCGCTTGGACCTCTGCGTCACCTGTCAACTGCCAGCTGCAGAAGACCCTACGGAGGGCCGTCCTGCGGAGGGTCATCCTGCGGAGGGCCATGTCACTGGATCCTGCTCGGTGAGAAAACTCTCCACTATAAGGGATCTCTCCAACACCTCTACCTGTGTCGGAATGTTGTGGGAGATCATCGAAGCCCTGATCTCGTGCCTCAGTCTCTGCTCGAAGGTTCGGGCCCAGAAGAACGGGTCCCGTACCATATCTGTGGAGTAGCGCGAGAGATCAGTAAATCTCGTCGAGTACTGGGCCACTGTCATACTGCCCTGCCGTAGCTGTAGCAGCTATTGGATGCGCACCACACAGAGGGTGGTTGGGACGAACTCGGAGCGGAAGATGCTCTCAAAGTTCGTCCAGAGAAGAGATGTCTCGTCGTGCACCTGGAGCATCAAGCTCCACCATCTGCCTACTGCCGCGTGCAGGAGGCTCGCTGCGAGGATCACCATGAGGTCTTCTGGTGTCCTCACTAACCTGAAAACTCGTACGACCGCCTCCAGCCAGTCCTCGGCTGCCTGGGGGTCCGTCTCCCCACGAAACCTGGGTGGTCACTGGCGCTGGAACTCATGAAGAGCTCCAAGGCGACGTGCATCGTCAGCGGTCGTGGCGGGAAGCATCGGTGGCTCGGCGGGTAAAGGTACCGCCGGTGCCTCTGCTGACAAGGAGCCCTGAACCGAGGCCTCGTCGCTCAGTGGGCTGTCATTATGCTCCACTATCGGAACCCTAACTGGCTGCCGTCGTGGGGCCATCCTGAAAAGGAAACAAGTGCACCTCGGTCAGAACAGTATACCTGGTGGGTTGACACAAGTAATCACAAAGAAAACATGAAACACACATGCAATCAATTTTTTCGTGCATTAAGTCGGAAATCAGAAGTCAGGGTCCTGGTGTACGGATACGTCGGTCGCTGCACCAACACTGGACTCCCTGGACTGATAACTACACCCAATACGCTAAACACTATTGCTTCACATAGAATAAAGATCAGAGTCTGCGGTAGAACCGACCACCTCTGATAACAATTTGTCCCGACCCATCCTCGGGGCCCGTGCCGTGACTACCCCAAGCCCGCCTTCCATAGGCCAGGGGCTGACGACTAGCACCAAGGCCTAAATCCCACCAAAAGGGAAGGCATTGCCTTTGAAATGTAAACAAGAACCACAGAGTAAGCAAGAGGAAAAGAAAACACTAAGTAAAAACGGTACAAGATGTGCTGAAAGTAAAAGGGGCCGGAAACACAAGCCCAACTTGTAAAGTACAACTGAAAGGAAAAACAACAACTGAAAGGAAATGCCGCAGCGTCGACCCGTCCTCTGGAAGTCCCACCTAAAGGGTGGGTACAGATAGCCTCCACTGCTCCTCAGGCCCACCTGACCGCTCCGAGTACGTCCCGCCCAGGGGTCCACCTCCAAGTACCGTCCTGCTCCGCATGCCTCCACCACGATCAGCGCTATCTGTCGTCTGCAACCAACACAACGTAGTGCGGGCATAGCCCGTGCAGGGGTGAGTATAAGCTACTCAGTAGGGACCCCGAGACCACCGAAGGTCTCACGAAATCCACAAAGGATAAACCAAGAAGGAAAGATACAATCACGAAGTAACAACCGACACTGCTTAGGTATATGCCCATACATATACCTAAGTCATCAATTCCCGTTCAGCTCCAACGTCCGAGCCCAAGCACAACCCAGTCCACACAGGAAAGCAAACGTATACCCACACAAGATAGCACAACACAATTCACAAAGGAGAGTAAATAGTAAATCCACACAGGATAGCTCAACACAATCCACAAAGGAGAGTAACACAAGATTCAGCTCACGCAGGCATACATCATCGAAAAGGTGAAAGAGATGATCAGACATAGATTCTGAATCATCTATGTTGGGACCCACATAGGATACAAGACCAGCCGTCCTCATTGTTTCGTTTATGCTGGGACCCACATAGGATACAAGACCAGCCGTCCTCATTGTTTCGTATATGCTGGGACGCACATAGGATACAAGACCAGCACGGCTGGGACCCACATAAGATACAAGACCAGCACTGAGTCATCTAAGCTGGGACCCACATCGGATATAAGACCAACACTCATCATTGATTCATCTATACTGGGACCCACATAGGTTACAAGACCAGTATTGAATCATCTATGCTGGGACCCACATAGGATACAAGACCAGCACAACTAGGACCCACATAGGATACAAGACCAGTATTGAATCATCTATGCTGGGACCCACATAGGATACAAGACCAGCACAGCTGGGACCCACATAGGATAGAAGACCAGTAGTTAATCATCTAAGCTGGGACCCACATAGGATACAAGACCAGCACAGTTGGGACGCACATAGGATACAAGACCAGCTGTCTTCACCGTCGCAGTCCACTGAGGATCTCTGCACAATCGTCGTCGTGGTCCACTGAGGATCTCTGCACCGTCGTCGAAGTTGTAGCTAGCACTAGGGTTCCCGCACACAGCAAGCTCGTTCGGGAGGGTCCGCTCCACAAGCCAAGAGGCCGATACATCAACTGTCACAAAGTCCGAAGTTGATGTATCCAAATGTTCCGTATCGTCAACAAGAACTCAACGTCGCAGACGGCGCGTCAATCAGACGCCCGGTCTGAGAGTTATTAGCTTTTTCGTCCGTGGGACCCGGTTGGTTTTTAAGGCAAAACCAACCCGATCGTACTCCACCTGCATCCAAACCTTGGGCGGAGTGAGCCAAAAGATCCGTCTCACTTAGAGGAACTCAACAAAGCTGACGGCGCGTCAATCGGACGTCCGTAACTCAAGATTTGAGCGTTTCCGCCCCGAGGGCCCGGTTGGTTTCGTGTACGAACCAATCTGACCGAACTCAAAGTATTCCGAAACCTAGAGTGTGATATTCCTAAACGACCGTCTCGATCCGAGGATCCCGTTTCTGCTGACGGCGAGTCGTTTGGTGGCCCGTAGCTCAGGTTACAGGCATTTGAACGAAAATCGTCCGAAGAAGGGGGGTCCGGGCCCGGGCCAACCAGGCCCGACCCCCCTGGGTCGGCCGAACCCGGTCCGACCCGGCTCGGCCGAGCGTCCGAGCGACGCGGGGGGGAGCCGCCGCTCCCACGTGACACCCCCGCGGCACCCACGGGGTGTCTCCCTGGACAAGGCCGAGCGACGCGAGGGGGAGCCGTCGGCCCCGCGTGACAACCCCGCGGCACCCGCAGGGTGTCGCCCTGACAACCAGACACGGCCGCGGGTCCGCGAGAGCCGCCGCCACTCTCAGCTACCGGCGCCGCCGCGACAGTGGCTTCCGCGGGCCCCCGGAGTCGCTCCGGTGGTCCGATTCTATTCCCGTCTGCGCCGCTGCTACTCCCGGGACTCGCTCTTCACTACAGAACCATCAAACTTCCGTTGCGGAATGTTTCGTCGTCGCCCGTCAAATCCACATAACAACGAAGAATGACAGAGGGTCGTCAGGTCATGTACGTTTGGCCCGCACCCTCCATGTTAGAGATAATCAACGGGAGAAATACATTCAACACATGAATACATGTCCGAAAACAATTTTTAATGAAATAAAATTGTTTTATGAATTGGTTTCTTCATTCTTGAATGGAAACAACACGTGAAATAAAGGCATTTCCAGAAATAAAATCCCTACCTCGTTGTTCATCGTCGTACACACGTTCTTCGCGGAATTGCTCATCGCGGAAGGAGGGGATTGTTGCGTCGTCGCGGAAAGGCGTCGCGTCGTCGCGGAAACCAGCGTTGAGTTGGCGAACTCAACGGACCAAGAAACAACAGATTTAATTTAATTATAAATAATTAAATCCTTGTTTTGGTAAAAACCGCAAAGGAGATTAAAACGAATGTCCGAGACTCTTACCTCAAGCAGCTGATCGATGATTCATTGCGGAGGAAGAGACGTCGCAGAAGAATGTTGCAGGAAGGGAACATCGTCGTCGCAGAACATGGCTTCGCGTCGTCGACTTCCACGGGTTCAGCATTCTTCGTCGGAGGCCGGTGTTTTTCGCGTACTTCGCGTTCTTCGCATTCTTCGTGTAAGAGGATGAAGGTTGAAGAACTCTGACAAACCTCTCAACGAGTTATCCTCCAAAAAGACTCGTTGGTCTTATTTTATTATTACGCAAAAAAACGAAAAAAGGGGGTAAGTAACGACCCATCAATTAGTTGTATTAATTCAACGAAAGTAACATCTCATTTAATTCATGAAATAAACCGCCCAATTAAATGGTCTATTAAGAATTTAAGAAAACGCGTCAGTTGACTTTTATAATGACGAGTTTTCGCGGGTGCGTTACTTAGCGGAAAGAAACGGCGGTGCTCGTGCGGGCACCACCTCGCAAATATCCTACCAAGAGGGTAGGATATTTCTGGATAGCAGCCTATCCGTTTCAACTCAGTTTAAGTGGGTTTCAAGTGGCTTCAAGCGGCTTAAGTGAAAAAAAATAAAGTTTGTCGAAATTTATTTTATTTCTTAACTTTAAGCCCAAAAATTGAAAACCACACCCGAGCAAACGCAACTCCGGAAGAGGTGTTTCTAAGAAAAAACTGGCGCTGCAATTTTATGGGTCCCTCAGAATTCGATTCCGGGCACAGGTTCAAAAGTTAGAAAAACTCGCTCGTCTTTTCACTGAACGTGCCCGAGCCAAACATTGGAAAATGATTCTGGGCACACCGGGCCTCGGAATTAGGTGCCGTCAGAAACTGCGCTATTGTAAAATTAAAAAAAATTAAGAAAAAAAATTTCCTTGATATTTACGGGTCTTTACATTACTCCCACCACAAGGCTTTACGTCCCCGTAAAGCTTCGCCACAAACTTAGGGAAACAAAGGCGGTACTGAGCACGCAACTGAGACTCCCGCTCCAAAGTGCTCTCCTGGAGGTTCCCGTGCTGCTATCTGAAGCGCTCCAGAGGAATCGATCATCCACGTAGGACCCGCTCCTGTCGATCCTCGATATCTACTGGGACCTCCGCAAAATTCTCCCCATCATCCACATCTAGCTCCCCATGGTCAAAAATTGATGTTGGGTCGCGCACGTATCTCCTCTACTGAGATACGTGGAAGACGTCGTGCACCCGGAGCAACTGTGGTGGTTGAGCCAAGCGATAAGCCACCTTGACAATCCTGTCGAGGACCTGGAATGGTCCGATGAATCGTGGAGACGACTTTCCGCCTCGGCCAAATCTTCATAAACCACGTCGAGGTGAGACACGCAAGAAGATGTGGTTTCCATCCTCAAAATCTAGTGGCCTCCACCTCCTGTCAGCAAAAGACTTCTGCTGGCTCTGAGCTGTACTCATCCGCCCCTGGATGACCTGGACCATCTCAGGTCCCACAAGAGCTATAGGATTTCTTCTTTGCCGATAAGAGAAATTTGGTCCCATCCCCTGGATGAACCACATTCATTGCCTAATATAGTCAATCCCAACATGGATGATACTAATCCATACCAAGGATGACGTTGTAAGTCCTCGACGCTACTACCAAGAGATCCATTTGTTACTCTCACCTCCAAGGGTTGAGTCACACTGTCAGCATCAGTGTGTGGTAATTGGGTCTCCTCCAGTAGATGTCTCACAGGTGAGGGTCAAGTCAACAGTCAAAACTGGAACCTCTTAGTAACAACACAAAAGTGGATAGGAATGAAAACATCACAAAGCTATGCGTCTTTTATTATTGCAGCTCATAGTACAAAGACACTACACAATAACAACAAGGAACTAGAAGTACAAAAGACGTATCCACTAGTCCAGCTCCTGTCCATCTGCTTCCCGAGCTCCTTGATCGAAGGCCTCAGCTGCCTGAAGCTGAGCTCTCCCATGTCCACCAACTCCCTGCGGTCGGTGTGGACCTCCTGGTGGTGGTGGTGGAAACACCTCTAAGTGTCTCCCACCATCGGCTACTCGGCCATCTCATCTGCCTCGTCCGCCTGCACCGTGTGGACCACCGTGGCCAAACCTCTGTCTGGGAGGTCCCTATACCACCTGCTGCTCATCTGCAAGACGAGTCGGGAAGTCTCGAGCCATGTGACCTCGCCCGCTGCATGCGTAGCAATGCTTTCCCCTCGTGTAGCTGGCTCTCCTTAGGGTGACCCGCACAACCGAATCTTCATCCTGAGACTGCCCATCTAATGGTCTGGGCCGCTTGGACCTCTGTGTCACCTGTCTACTGCCAGCTGCAGAAGACCCTGCTACGGGCCGTCCTGCGGAGGGCCCTGTCACTTGAGCCTGCTCGGCGAGAAAACTCTCCACTAGAAGGGCTCTCTCCAACCCCTCTGCCTATGTCGGAATGTTGAGGGAGATCATCGAAGCCCTGATCTCGTGCCTCAGTCCCTGCTCGAAGGTCTGGGCCCAGAAGAACGGGTCTCATACCATATCTGTGGAGTAGCGCGAGAGATCAGTAAGTCTCGCCGAGTACTGGGCCACTGTCATACTGACCTGCCATAGCTATAGCAGCTCTTGGATGCGCACCGCACGAAGGGTGGCTGCGACGAACTCGGAGCGGAAGATGCTCTCAAAGTCCGTCTAGAGAAGAGATATCTCGTCGTGCACCTGGAGAATCATGCTCCACCATCTGCCTACTGCCGCGTGCAGGAGGCTCGCTGCGAGGATCACCATGAGGTCTGCTGGTGTCCTCACTAACCTGAAAACTCGCACGAATGCCTCCAGCCAGTCCTTGGTTGCCTGGGGGTCCGTCTCCCCATGAAACCTGGGTGGTCGCTGGCGCTGGAACTCATGCAGATCTCCAAGGCGACGTGCATCGTCAGCGGTCGTGGCGGGAAGCATCGGTGGCTCGGCGGGTAAAGGTACCGCCGGTGCCTCTGCTGACAAGGAGCCCTGCACCGAGGCCTCGTCGCTCAGTGGGCTGTCATCACGCTCCACTCTCGGAACCCTAGCTAGCTGCCGTCGTGGGGCCATCCTGATAAGGAAACAAGTGCGCCACAGTCAGAACAGTATACCTGGTGAGCTGACACAAGTAATCACAAAGAAAACTTGAAACACACATGCAATCAATGTTTTCGTGCATTAAGTCGGAAATCAGAAGTCAGGGTCCTGTTGTACGGATACGTCAGTGGCCGCACCAACACTGGACTCCCTGTACTGATAACTACACCCAATACGCTAAACACTATTGCTTCACATAGAAGAAAGATCAGAGTCTGCGGTAGAACCGACCACCTCTGATACCAATTTGTCACTACCCGTCTTCGGGGCCCGTGCCGTGACTACCCCAAGCCCGCCTTCCATAGGCCAGGGGCCGGTGACTAGCACCAAGGCGTAAATCCCAACAGAAGGGAAGACATTGCCTTTGAAAAGTAAAAAAGCACCACTGAGTAATCAAGCGGAAAATTAAACACTAAGTAAAAACGGTACAAGCTGTGCTAAAAGTAAAAGGGTCCGGAAATGCAAGCCCAACTGTAATGTACAACTGAATGGAAAAACAACAACTGAAAGGAAAAGCCACAGCATCGAGCCGTCCTCTGGATGTCCCACCTGAAGGGTGGGTACAGATAGCCTCCACTGCTCCTCGGGCCCACCTGACCGCTCGGAGTACGTCTCACCCAGTGGTCCACCACCAGGTACCGTCCTGCTCCGCATGCCTCCACCACGATCAGCGACGTCCGTCGTCTGCAACCAACACAACGTAGTGCGGGCATAGCCCGTGCAGGGGTGAGTATAAGCTACTCAGTAGGGACCCTGAGACCCCCGAAGGTCTCCCTAAATCCACAAAGGATAAACCACAAAGGAAAGATACAATCACGAAGTAACAACCGACACTCCTTAGGTATATGCCCATACATATACCTAAGTCATCAATTCCCGTTCGGCTCCAACGTCCGAGCCCAAGAACAACCCAGTCCACACAGGAAAGCAAACGTATACCCACACAGGATAGCACAACACAATTCACAAAGGAGAGTAAACAGTAAATCCACACAGGATAGCTCAACACAATCCACAAAGGAGAGTAACACAAGATTCAGCTCACGCAGGCATACATCATCGAAAAGGAGAAAGAGATGATCAGACATAGATACTGAATCATCTAAGATGGGACCCACATAGGATACAAGACCAGTTGTCCTCATTGTTTCGTTTATGCTGGGACCCACATAGGATACAAGACCAGCACGGCTGGGACCCACATAGGATACAAGACCAGCACTGAGTCATCTAAGCTGGGACCCACATAGGATACAAGACCGGCACTCATCATTGATTCATCTATACTGGGACCCACATAGGATACAAGACCAGTATTGAATCATCTAAGCTGGGACCCACATAAGATACAGGACCAGCACAGCTAGGACCCACATAGGATATAGGACCAGCACAGCTGGGACCCATATAGGATACAAGACCAGCAGTCTTCATTGATTCAACTATACTGGGACCCACATAGGATACAAGACCAGTATTGAATCATCAAAGCTGGGACCCACATAGGATACAAGACCAGAACAGCTGGGACCCACATAGGATACAAGACCAGCTGTCTTCACCGTCGCAGTCCACTGAGGATCTCTGCACAATCGTCGTCGCCGTCCACTGAGGATCTCTGCATCGTCGTCGAAGTCGCAGCCAGCATTAGGGTTCCCGCACACTGCAAGCTCGTTCGGGAGGGTCCGCTCCACGAGCCGAGAGGCCAATACATCAACTATCACAAAGTCCGAAGTTGATGTATCCAAAAGACCCGTATCGTCAATAGGAACTCAACGTCGCAGACGGTGCGTCAATCGGACGCCCGGTCTGAGAGTTATTGTCTTTTACGTCCCAGGGGCCCGGTTGGTTTTTAAGGCAAAACCAATCCGACCGTACACCACCTGCATCCAAACCTAGGGCGGAGTGAGCCAAAAGATCCGTCTCACTTAGAGGAACTCAACCAAGCTGTTGGCGCGTCAATCGGTCGTCCGTAGCTCAAGATATGAGCGTTTCCGCTCCGAGGGCCCGGTTGGTTTCATGTACGAACCAACCCGACCAAACTCAAAGTATTCCGAAACCTTGAGCGCGATATACCGAATCGACCACCTCGATCCAAGTATCGCGTTGCCTCTGACGGCGAGTCGTTTGGTGGCCCGTAGCTCATGTTACGGGCATTTGAACGAAAACCATCCGAAGACGGGGGGGGGGGGGTCCGGGCCCGGGCCGACCCGGGACGACCCCCCCTGGGTCGGCGGACCCCGGGCCGAGCCCCCCTGGGTCGGCCGACCCCGGGCCGACCCGGTCCGACCCGGTCGGACCGGACTGGCTCGGCCAGCCCGGCCCGGCTCGGCCGAGCGGCCGAGCGACGCGGGGGGGAGACGCCACCCTCGCGTGACACCCCCACGACACCCGTGGGGTGTCGCCCTGGACAAGGCCGAGTGACGCGGGGGGGAGCCGCCGCCCCCGCGGGACGACCCCGCGACACCCGCGGGGTGTCACCCGGACAACCGGTCGCGGCTTCAGCCGCGTCCCGCGCGCGCCGGACCCACGCTGTCGCGGGTCTACGAGTGTCGTCGCCGCGGCTTCTGCCGTCGCGGCCTTGTCCGGCGGCGCGCCGGGGCGCCGCCGCTCCCGGCTGTCGGCGCCGCCGGGCCATCAACCCGCGCCGCCGGCGGCTTCCACAGGCCTCCGGAGTCGCTCCGATGGTCTGATTCTGTTCCTGTCTGCGCCGCTGCTCCTCCCGAGACTCGCTCTTCACTGCGGAACCATCAAACTTCCGTTGTGGCACGTTCCGTCATCGCCCATCAAATCCGCATAACAACGAAGAACGGCGGAGGGTCCTCGGGCCATGTTCGTTTGGCCCACACCCTCCGCATTAGAGATAATAAACGGGATAAATACATTGAACACATGAATACATATCCGCAAACAATTTTTAATGAAATAAAATTGTTTTATGAATCAGGTTCTTCATTCTTGAACGAAAAAAACACGGGAAATAAAGGCATTTCCAGAAAGAAAATCCCTACCTCGTTGGTCGTCGTCGTATGCATGTCCTTCACGGAATTTCTCGTCACGGAAGGAGGGGATCGTCGCGTCGTCGCGGAAAGGCGTAGCGTCGTCGCGGAAACCGGCGTTGAGTCGGCAAACTCAACGGACCAAGAAACAACGGATTTAATTTAATTATAAATAATTAAATCCGTGTTTTGGTAAATACCACAAAGGAGATTAAAAAGAAAGTTCAAGACTCATACCTCAAGCACCTGATCGAAGATTCTTTGCGGAGGAAGATACGTCGCAGAAGAACGTTGCAGGAAGGGAACGTCGGTGTCGCGGAACACGGCTTCGCGTCGTCGACTTCCACGGGTTTGGCGTTCTTCGTCGGAGGCTGGAGTTCTTCGCATTCTTCGCGTTCTTCGCGAAGGAGGATGAATGTTCAAGAACTCTGACAAACCTCTCAACGAGTAATCCTCCAAAAGACTAGTTGGTCTTATTTTATTATTACGCCAACAAACGAAAAAAGGGGGTAAGTAACGACCCATCAATTCATTGTATTAATTCAACGAAAGTAACATCTCATTTAATTCACGAAACAACCCACCCAATTAAATGGTCTATTAAGAATTTAAGAAAACACGTCAGTTGAATTTCATAATGAGGGGTTTTCGCGGCTGCGTTACTTAGCGGAAAGAAACTGCGGGGCTCGTGTGGGACCCACCTCGCAAATATCCTACCAAGAGGGTAGGATATTTCTGGATAGCATCCTATCCGTTTCAACTCAGTTTAAGTGGATTTCAAGTGGCTTCAAGCGGCTTAAGTGAAAAAAAATAAAGTTTGTCGAAATTTATTTTATTTCTTAACTTTAAGCCCAAAAATTAAAAACCACACTCGAGCAAACGCAACTTCGGAAGAGGCGTTTCTAAGAAAAAATCCGCGCTGCGATTTTATCGATGCCCTCAGAATTCGATTCCGGGCACCGATTCAAAATTTAGAAAAACCCACTCGTCCGTTCACTGAACGTACCCGAGCCAAACTTCGGAAAATGATTTTGGGCACACCGGGCCTCGGAATCAGGTGCCGTCAGAAACTGCGCTCTTGTAAAATTCAAAAGAAAATTAAGAACAAAAATTCCTTAAAATTTACGGGTCTTTACAATGATAGCTAGATATGAAGGATGTGGTAAGGTGGAGATAATAAATTTAACACAAGGCAGACTGAGAAGATATTATATTAAGGGGATCCATTGAGTCTTTTTTTGTATAACACATGGAATGGAAATGAAGAAGTGTATTATATATATATTTCTCTTTTCTCTTTATCTATGTCTTTCATTAAGATCATCCCCTATGATTCCGTATTTAATAGAGGTTCAACCATTGGATCTGATCCTGGAGGGGAAAAAAGAATATAATCTCAATTTATATTGACATTATTACTCCCATTATTGTTAAATATATGTATATATTATTTTTAAATTGACTTTTTATGGTGGTGGTGGTAATCGTCACTCTAAATATATTACATACCTCTATATCTACATCCAATGTTTGTACCACAATTCATACCATTAAATATTTATATATTATTTGATGGATGTAGGTGACTATAGAAATAGTTTTTTAAATTATACATCATCATATAATGTGGGATTCATTTAACTGATTCACAAAATGGTGTTTTGGGAGAATAGTACATGAACCTTATTCAAGGAAGTCCACTACCATGGGACATCTGATCATATAAATACATTGGTATTTTATATTATATTTACAAAAAAAATTAAAAAATTTATATTAATGGATATTGAGAAGTAAAAAATATAAATATTTAAAAAGATCATTTCATCCAAAATTATTCATTTATAAGGTTATATATCAATGGGTAACCAAACTCTATTATAATATCTTAGGGAATTATTTGGATATAAATCCATGAAATTAGGGAGTTTCTATAATGGACCCTACTCAAGGAACCCATATTCAATGTTTAATTAATTACCATTGTAAAAATATATAAGGAAACAAAACATTAGGGATAAATTAGTAAGGTATCCCTGGAGGACTTGAAATATACATGAAATATGAAATAATCTATACAAATTAAACATTTCTTGAAGATTATTTTTACATCCTTGAAAACAATTAATGATCAAATAATTAATATCATAGTAAGAAGAAAAAATTATAAATACATGGTTCAAGTGCTTATTAAGGGATATGGTACAAAAAAATATATCATCAGTAGATAATAAATTAAAAAACTATCAGTGATCAATATAATAAATATTCCAGATAATGAATAAAATTAAAATAAGTGTATATTAATTCAAAATAATAGTGTAAAAACCAAAGTGATAATAATATAAAAATAAGAGTGATGTAATTATATATTTTATGAATTTATGTTTTTACCATAATAATGTAATTTTAAGAGTCCATAAATGTTACAATTAATTTATTTTTCCATGACATTTCAATACATGTATACACTAAATACAGCAATAATTTGGCCAAAAGTTTGTCTCATGAATCTTATCACTGTATAGAGAGCTATCTATAATTTTAACCCACCGATCACATATATTTAAAAGGCTCATTATTAAAATATTTGAAATAAATATATTACATAATAAATAATTAATAAAAATAATTAAATATCAAATATTTAATCATTAATTCAAAAAATAATTATTTTAGAAGTAACTTAAATATCATTCTTAATGTGATTCCCTTAACTACTATATTATATTCCAATTATATATAGATAATATAGTACTAAAGTAGATGAAATGTTAATAAATATATCGTTGGAACTAAAATTATTGAAATCAAGGGGAAAAATAACTTCCAATGGATATAGGAAAGTGATAGGGAACATAATTATAATAAATTGAATGATTTAAAAAATTGTATATTGTAATAATCAATAACATATTATATAAGAACATTAATTCATCAGATATTATGTTTTCTAATAAAGGAATTTATTATTTTTTTAAATAGTAATTTATTATGAAAATATTTAAAAAGAAAAAGACCTAATTCCTTCAAAATAATGATAAAAAAATAATGTTATTAAGCCTTTCCAAATTTATCTTAACCATTAAAAATTAATACACTCTAACATTAATATTAATACTAAAAAGTAAGTGAATAATATAAAAATTATATTAATTGAAAAATAAAAGAAACAATTATAAAATGAAAATTATATAATTATTGTGGTGGAGGTAATATTATATGTTAATGTTGTATACCTTCAAAAGAAAATGAATATCATAATCTCATAAAATGTAATATTTTGATTGTTTGGAAAATTATAATATAATTACATTAAAAAAACTATAAATTCATTCAAAGGTAGTATAATGTTAACTATCCAAATAATTTATAATTATTTAATTACCTCCACAGAATAATTTAATGAATATAGTTATGGTTGAAAATGATTCTAGACTAATACGTGATATAAGGAAAATTTTAAACATTATTTTTCTCATAGAGTACCAAACAGTGAAAATTTTGTAATAAAATCTTAGAAATCCACTTAAAATAATAGGATATAAAAATTCACATTTTAATTAAGAAAATAAATATATAACTATTACATTATTAATGAAAATTCCAAAATAAGAGTGACATTTTTTAATAAACAATTATAGTTCTAGTAACTTTTAATTATTAAACACAAAAATTAAAATAATAAATTTTATCATTAAATAATATTAAAAATGTTTAGTTAGTAATATATTATGTTAGAGGTTATGTATATAAAACTTATTATATAATTTAATTTCATAAAATAAAACATGTCACAATGGAGTCTAATTGAGATAAAAAAACATATCCTTGGATTCCTATTTGTATGAATGTATTATATCATCCTAAATATTAAATATAATTTTTTTTAAATTATATAATGATAACTATTTTCATCCATATTTAATTTTTATGTCCATTTATAATCAACTGATATCTATTCGTAATATAGTTCTTTCATATATTGATCACTTATTTTTATTCACTAATATTCACCAAAATTACTTCAGTATGTTGACTAGGGTAAAATATGATATAAAATGGTTCCATCATATCAAATAATATTAATAAAGTAATTATTATAATATTCATTAATTATATGAAATTTTATAATTACTCTTACTTGTTAGAAATATCAATCCAAATAACATATCAATTGTATGGTTTCTTTCAAACGTATAGACGAGCGTCATTATCATTATCCAAAATGAAATAGGGTATAAGGTAGAGGGTTTATAATGTTTCTAGAATCATAATGTTTTCATATTTATAATATATATTCATTTATTTTTTCATTATAACTATCCACATGATTTATATATTGAAAAATTAATTACAACACTACATTGTGATGGTAGTTTGTATGTACACATGAGCAATGTTTTAATTTTACATAGGATAATTGAGATATAAAATGGATTGAAATTTAAAAAAAATATGTATTGTAAATATTTTTATTTATTTATTTTTTATAATTTTCATAACAAATGATTTAGTTTTTTGATGTTATAAATATTTAAAGCATCATTATGTTTATATGTATATATATATATATATTCATTTGGTAACATATTTTGGCTCAAAATCTAAACAAACATGAAGTTAAAATATTGAATGAATAACCCATCTAGGTAGAGAAAATTAAATTTGGGATGGTATTTGGGTTGGAATTGATAATGTTATGTGGATAAATATGAATGAATATGTGAGTAGAGGACGTGAGCTTTTATATAATTGGCTAGTGGAAAACATGAAAATATTAAGAAAATTAAAATACAATGATATCTCTCTCAGGGGAAGATAAGTCCACATGATCCCAATTTAATTTTTTTAAGATATAATTTCATATAATATTCAATAAATTTAATTTATAATCTATTAATCTCATAATAACATTTATTTAATTAGTTTAACACCCTCATTAATCAATCTCTAATCTTAAAATAATGTATGTTTTTATGTTGATTAATTATCATTATGAGAACAATATAATTTTACCTCATTTTCTGATAATAATTAGTTTTATATATAACATTGATGAACTTTTATAGGACCCGGTTCATCTAAGTGGAATAACTAATTAAATTATAATACATAATGTAATGAAGAATTAAAAATGATTATTTTAAGCGTAATAATGATTTTATACCAAAGTCCTCAAATTTATTGAGTAACATGGAATTAATATTATTATTACCAATAAAATGAGACATATTTTAAATTAAAAAAAAAAATTAACCAAAAGGATCCTTGTAAAAACGTGATTCTAAAAGAATAATAAAAAAATAACATTATTGAAAGAAAAATTGTAATTATTTTCTAAATTTGTAGGGCTATATTTTTATGCTCAAAAAATATTTTATAACTAATTATATTAAATATTATATATTTAATATATTTAAAAATGATTCATAAAATTTAACATCATTCATTTTTTAAAATATTTTAATAAATGTTAAATTATATATAAGACGTGTATTTTTCATTATTTATCCAACAATTCAACTAATTCAGAAAAATAAATAATAATTACACTATGATAATTTTGACATGATGAATTCAAAAAATGAATTTATTTTATGAAAATTAAAATAATATAATTTTTTAATTTATGTGACAATAATATTCATTAATAATACTCTATATATTATGTTATATAATCATTAGAATGAAAATATTTTTTACTATAATTGAAACATGTGTGTTACATTTCATCCCCACTCAAAAATTACAATATTAATTTTAAATAATTTAACTTAAAATAGGTCGTATTTTATTTCAAAATATTTATTTACCCATATTTCATCTATTATTTTGTATGTAATCTATAGTAAATTTACTAGTCGGGTGATCCAATTCTGAATCACATGTTTTTTAATATCATGTATAATCATTAGATCATTACTATAAGATAATTTTTCATCAAATTTCCATTATTTTTAGGTGATTAGATTAATTTTTTCAATAATATAGTACCCCAATAATGATATATGGACCACATCACAAGCTTTTGTGAGGTTGGGTGGTATTTCAAACTTTTAATACATTTAATATTTCATTAAAAATATATATATAGGGATGACGTTCCTGGGACATAGTTTCCTTTTCACCCCAAACCATATAATAACTATCCTTAGTGATTCTAATTATAAGGAATTACCCCTAAATGAAACTATATATCCTTTAATTTATTATTATTATTATTTCTCTTATGAACACTTCATTATTCAACAATATCGCAATAAATTGCCTCAAATTTTCCATTATTTCATCTACAAGATTTGGGGTTGAATTCTCCCTTTCTCCCCAAAATGATGGTTCATGAAATATTTTGTAATTAAAATATTTATATAGTTCTATTTTAAAACATGAATGGATGTAATTATTATATAAAAATTACCAAAAAGGTAAATACTAATTACAGTTACACTGAATTCCATTTGAGAATCACCTGAACTCGTATTCTAATATTTTACAGTCCTTTCACATATGATATATACTTGACGATGATATACAATAATCAAATGTATCTAGGTGTTAAGATACTTCAGAAGACTACTCTAGATTATTATTGTAAATCATGGTTGATGATAAGATATTATTGAAATAGACAAACCATTAATTCCCACTTGTACAACGATATAGAGTGTTTTGGGGTTGTTGCGAGGTCAATCCTCTTATATTAGGGAAATTTTCAAACAAGGTAATATTATCAATTATAACCCACATGTTTCCATTAATGTTTAGGGACTGTGAAGTCTAGTAAAAATATCAATTTTTATAAAATCCCATGTCAATATAGAAATACAAATATAGGTTTGAAGACTCATTTAGGATTTTTTCTCTTAGAATATTTATATTTTTAGTCCATGGTTGTTGATAGGTATTCAAGAACATCATGAATCGGAATTTCTCACTAAAACTGTTAATCTAAATAACAATATATGTTATTTCAACAAAGGAGAATATTAAATGGAAAATTGGGTTACTTCAAGTAATTATATTTATATATTATTTATTATTGAAAATTGTAGACTGCTATTGAATCTCATTACCCCATTATGACCAAAATCTGATATCCAATATTATCCATCCATGAAATTTATTTTATTTTGTAAACTCTTTTCATCAATTGAGGGAAATTTTTATTACCTACTATATAGGGTGTGGGAATCATTTCACAAATTATTGATGTTCCAAATACACTATTAATTCACATAACTAGACTTATTAAATCACAGAATTTAAAAAAAAATCAATTCTCGTTATACTTTTCAATTTTTTATAATTCTGAATAAATTTACTTTCACCGTGTTTTCCATACTATGTTGTAGTGAATTGAGATATCATGAACATAGAGTAGCATTAAAAATTACTTATTTCTCATTTCATTATCAATTTTTTAAAAGATATATTGTTTTTTTGGGATTCATATATATCTCACAGTTTCAGCATAGAGAAAATTTCTGTATTTTAACAAGGAAATTATTACGTCTTCTAATTCAATTTCATGGGTAGAAAAATTATTTTTAGGGATATTTACATTCCAAAATTAATAATACATAATTCAATCACCTTTCATAAAGAAAAAATGATGTATTGTTTACAATTAGTAACTATATATAATAAAAAAATCATTATCAATGGAAATATAAATATTTCGGAATTAAAAATTTAGTAGTCTGGGTCATTAATATTTTCAATAATTACTTTTGATCATGTGAACATAACAAATTTAAATGATACTATTGTTAATGGGTTAGCTCAAAATAAAATATTTTGAACAATGCACTGATAATAACCTAATAATCCAACAATTTATTTGACCTCAGTTATGTATAACATTTTAGTATATTTTATAAATTTATTTTATTTTAATGGATAATCTTATATTAATTCCATGGACACCATTTTTCAAATAAGACAAGATTCCTAAATTTCAAATTCACTCATAAAAAATTTCCCTTATAACTCATTATATATGAGAGATTAAAAAATTATTATATGATACATATTATTTACCTAAATTATTTAAGTATTTTCGAGGATATCATAAACAAAATACCAAAATGTAATTAGAAATTATTATTTAAACCATGTTTTGTCAAATCCATATAAAAGGGTGAATTATCTATCTAATTTAATTTACAATAAAATCATAATGGCTATACATTAAATCAAATTTATTTAACGAAATAAATCCATTCCATATGAATTATTCATGATACCTATAAGGTAGATAAATCATTAAAAAAATTTCTCTATCATGATGATAAAAAATCATTACTGTCATTTAGATGGTATGTATTAATTATAATAATCTTATTGAGTTCCCTATAATCCATTGACAATCTCATAAACAAATCCATTAGCCTAACTCAAATGAAAGGGGATTTAAAAAGTGAAAAATATATATAATAAAAATCTTATGACTAAACCCTTTTAGTTTCATATTTAGTTACACTAATTCAACTATTGTGATTCTTAAAGGAGACATAGATAATATACTTTTATTAGATATGATTTTGGTGGAAAAATAAACCTTATACCTAGGTGGATTTCTAGGTATATCTTTTTGAAGAACATCGATATATTCATGTAAAATAGTTGTATGTTCAATTATAATGTTACATTTCCTATCCACATGTTATGTATGCTCTTATTTTCCCAATAGATCGTTATGGAGACCTATTTGAGGAAGATACATACAAAATTCAGGTGATGAAGTGTATCCTAATAGGATAATGGATACCATATCTCCATCAGGAATTCTAGCCACCTTCTACTGATTGTAAATATTCAAATTATACATTTAAAGGAAGAACATAAACAATATAATATCAATGGAAACCATGGGTATAAAATCATGATTTCAGATAGGGTATGCATGTGAATCATAATAGGGATTGACATTAAATTTATCAATTCAATAAAAATTCCACCAAGGGTCATGACAGAGAACCCCATATTATGGTTTTACGAAATGATATAATGTTCTGGAAAACATGAATTATACTAGAGTTTGATAATCCAAAATAAACAAAAGAATTTTATAAATTTTATTTTTTGATCAATATACCCACGACCACACATTATAGAACATAAACATCTCATATAGTAAACAAAAATCATAGAATTATTTTATAGTATATTTTATTTTATGTTCCAATTAAAATTAAAAAATTATGTCAAATAATTCTACATATCATCATAGTTGATCCACTTGATAGTAGTGGTTCGTTATTTCACATTATATCATAATAAAAATGTCATTTATCTCCAAACATATAACATATCCCATTACTTTAATAATATTCTAGGACATTTTCATCCCCCACTACTGGAAAAGAAAGTTTTACCAATGGTTACAAATCGTTGGGGAAAGCCCTAGAACCGTTGGGAAATGTTATCCCAATGGTTCTAGCAACCATTGGTATGCGGGGTGTTGGGATAGCTTTATACCAACGGTTCATTGTGAAACATTGGGAAAATCCCTCTCAGATTTCAATGTGCCTATGGTTCAAGGAGAACCATTGGAAAAAATGGGATTTATGTTTTACAAATAGTTCAGCTGAACCATTGGTATAAAGAACAGAATATTTCTTAAACAGGGGTATACCAATGGTTTGAAACCATTGGCATACACCCTCAATCAGAAAAAAATGCAGCCTACAATTAAAAAACAGAGCTTGCAATCCAAAAATGCAGACTGCAACCAAAACTGCTGACTGTAATCAAAACTGCAGACTGCAACCTCTATTTTTGACGGATAGGAAACACACTGCAATCACATAAAAAAACTACAGGCTATAACCAGTGTTTTTCATGGACACAAAACACACTGTAATAAAAAAACAAAAAACTACCATGCAATCACAAAAAACACTAATTCTGTGTGTTATCAGGACAGTGCAACTTGTAGTCACACCAAAACACACTACAAATACACAAAAACACACTCCTTTTGTTTGTTTACCGAAAACCTCAACCTATAATCTCAGAAAAACACACACATTCTGTGTGTTTCAGGGACCCTTTAACCTGCAATCAAACAAAAATGAACAAAAAACACATAAAACACACCAAATTAGGGGTCATCCTTACATCACTCTTGGATATTATGGTTTCAAGAACAATCTCAGTTTCCAAATTCTATAGCGATTGATATACTAGAATGGTGGCCCTCTTAGCAAGTTCCTCTGTTTGAGATATCAATGAAAAAGGTGCAAAAAATTTCATACATCATCCAATGTATACCAAAGTAATGTAGATTTATTATAGGTACCCCCACATATGTTAGATAATTTTATTTTCCAGTTGTGTAATCATATGCCGATAGAGCACCCTAGATGACTTCTCCAGTAGGTACTTCCTCACTATTCATGGTAGGGACCTCAAATATTATCATTTTCCTATCGTCCAACATTTCTAGGATTTCATCACCTCTTATTACAACATGATTGGTCATTGGATCCTAACCCCCTTATATGAGAACCACCTATTCAATTTTTTGAATATGGGTGTTCAAGCAAGGTTGGCCTTTAGGGAAATGATTGTGGACCACTTTGGGTTGGTTGGAAGGGTCCACCATCTCCGCTTATTGGGTTATCAATTTCTCAATGCAAAGAGGTCAGATATTTATAATCTATCATCAAAGAATAATCTTAGATATATTTTCAGTAGATAGAGTCTTATGAGCTATAAGGAGAAAGTCATCATGTCATGTGGAGAGATGATCCAATGAGTATAATCGATGATGAATTACACTCATCAAGCATGTTTCTGAAGCCTTGAAATTCATCTAAGAAGAAAGAATTTCCATAGCTGATATGAGATATTCCATCATGTGTACTGCTTCAAAATTCATGATGTTCCAATAATGAAATATAAAATTAGTAGGGTGATGTGAAATGTAGCCATCACACTCTGTGGTCATCCATGATCCATTAACTTCTTGAATGGTAGAGGTAATCAGTGTATTCATTTTCAATGATCCAATTGACTCTAATGTAGTGGTTTATATGGTATGGGTGGGGCTTCAGACCTCTTTCACCAATATATATATGTTTCACTACTATCTTTACATTCTACCGGTGTTTGATCATGTATGTAGGTGTATTCAGACCCCTATTTAGGTTAGTAGGTCCCATGGGTGGGAAGAAGGAAATGGGGTTATCCCCTACACTTCCTTCATCACCCTATGACTAGAATACATCTCTTTTTCTCCTAGGTTATTCAAACTCACGACACCTATTGGGGTGCCACCCATGGAGTACTCTAGAAATTTCCTAAATTGAGAAAATGACCTTTTCTTGTTTAAAAATCATTCATTTTCTTCTTGATTAATCTTCCACTCATACGTGGAATCACTCGTTGTTCTATTTTTAATGAAATATTTATATATTCTATGATGTTGGAATAATAATCTAGAAAAATTTATAATATATTCAGTATAAATTGAGAAAATGTCCTTTTCTCAAACTGTTTAAAGTGACACTTTTAGATAAATGAGGTCTAATTTCATGGGAACATGGATTTCAAACCTAGATTATCAGTAGATCTAAGGAAGATACAATTATTTATCAGTAAGGATTAGGGAATGTGTCTGAAATAAAATGTTTCCATGGTATTTATGACTAATACATGAGGTCCATCTAGGACTTTCTTGCCAAGAAGTATCTAGTACTATTCACATACAGAAGGTAGACATGTTTGAATGTATGGAATAATGAATAGATGACTTCTTATACATGATGGAGAATATTTTTCTAGATTAGATTTTACATAATAGTATAAACCCTTCACTGTACCATATCGAGAAGAATATATGTTTACATATACTAATTTATTTAAGACTTTATTTTATTTTTTAATCCCATGTTTGATTTCAAAACATATTTAATTTTTTTATGATAGATCATATTATTTTATATTAAAATCATATTTTATGCCTCTTAAACACATGTCCTTCATTCCATATTCCTTGTAATATATAAACACCTCTAATCACATTAATTCATCAAATATTTATACATTTTAATACCAAATTGGTTCTTGAAATATCACCAAAAATAGTATCATAATACAAAGTACGATGTAGTGAAATGGAACCAAAATATAAAAAATAAATGAAGTCAGATGAAATGATTTAAAGTGGAAGAACAAAATTTACTTGAATCAAAGATCGATGACCAGTTTTAATGTAGAGTTATCACCCTCAAGAGCATGTTGGGAAGTAGGGTTCGAACAACAACCTAAAATGATATATTCCTTGTGGGGTATCATAATACAAACTAAATTGCAGTGAAATAGAATGAACAAAATCTAAAGTAAATGGAGTCAGATGTATGGATTTAAAGTGGAAGGGATAATCGATGGGAATCTAGACCTATTGCATTGGGAAGTAGGGTTCACATTGAGAGCCGATTGGGATGTAGGGTTCGCATCCATCGTTTAGAAAAACTCTTCGAAATGGGGCACCGAGATGTTGTTTATGGAAAAATCTGATGGGTTCTGGAGGCTCGAAGATGTGTTCTAGATGCCTGTGTGTCAAGCTCTCGTTTAGGGAAAGCTTCTCGAGATGGTTTCGGGACGGTCGAAATGCGTTGGGAGGCCAATGCCAATTATTTTCCAGGATTTTTGTAAAACAATATCCCAACGGTTTATTAAAATGTTGGAGAATATAAAATTTTACAACTTATACCAATGGTTAATTTCAACCGTTGGTATATTTAACTATTTCCAATGGTTTTGTTAAACCGTTGGAAACATTGTGTTGGTATAAACTGGGTTTCCATTAGTTCCCACATATTTTATTTAATAACATAAAACAATCAATTATTCTCTTTGGATTCATATGTTTTTATTATGTTATCATGAGACAACTTATTTTATTAACTTCAAAAAATGAAACATGAATTTTTAAATTAAGAAACATTCTTGACAGAACAAGATACTTTATTTTTATATGATAAAATAATTTTAAATAATTGTACCCTTTAAAGGATCAAAAAACACCTATAATCAAAACTACATATACTTTTTTTAATATTATTCATTTACTACATTGCATGCATCACTATTATTATAATGATTCCACATATCCTACAACAATTAATTATTCATTTTACCTTAGGATGAATAGCTTCCTCTCCATTTCAACTTGATGATTTATGTCAAATAATATAAATTGAAATATTATAAATTAAATAATTTTTATCTCTCAACATCATTAGTATTGTGGATTGATGAAAACTATATATCCACATTGCCATTTATTTATTATAAATATAAAATAACCTTTTCAAATAAACTTTTGTCAAATCCAATAATATTTTTTCAATAGACTCGATCCATTTCTCAAATAACGATGGATTATTAGTTACATTAAATGGTGATGTTATATGTTGAATAATTCAGTCCAAAATAAATTAATCATGTTATAGAGGAACATGTCACTCTATATAGGAAATATTAATTTTCCAAACCTACGATACTATCCAAAACTTGCCTATGATTTTTTAGTAGAAACAATTTTTATATTAAATTTATTATAAGGTAAATCTATACATGGACTATTTTTTTATTTTTTATTTTCAATTTCATCCATAAGGTTCCATATCTACAAAATATCATTCACATAATTCCCTATTAAGATCATTAATATTGATCCTCGTAAGAAACATCCCTATATATTCTCAAATATTATTAGGTCTTGTCGTGTTCCTTGTGTTATCAAATAATATTAAACTATCACTCTAAATAGTCCTACCAAATTTTATTTGATAATAAATATATAGAAATATAAATTAATATCATTGTAATAATGTTTACATTATACATTTTCATAATATAAAATTGATTGCAACAAGACAAGTTAATCTTTTTAGGTGAGTTGGTAGTCTAGATTCAAAGAAGTGTTCCATATAACATTGGATAAATAAAACATATATTGGAATTGTTTCTGACATCACTGAAATTAATTAAATAATACCTTCTCAAAATCAAGGGCAATAAAAATAATAATAAAGTGTAGTATTTGATTTTTAGTATGGTAAAGAGTACAACCAATGATATCATAATAGATAAAGCATTAATAATATGGTAGACATCTAAATCAGTACATAATCCATTTAATCCATTTATTGAGTTTAAAATGTATTGAATATATATATATATATCCTCATTTTAATCACATCAATAATAATTTTAGAAATATTAATGAATGAAATCCATATTTCTATATGTCATTATCTTCGAGTCAAATATATATGGAAAGATATCATTAACATTATCAGCAAGGCCTAATACCATGAATGTTTAATGGATTGATTGGTAAACAAAAAATACCCAACTAATTTGGGAGACTTTTTGTCTCATGATACATATATATTCATTAAGAGGCTATATATAAGTGGACCACCCATTACTAACAAATACTTAATTAATCAATAATATATAGAATCAATAATATAATAAATAATTTTTATTATATATCAATCAATAAATATCTTCATTTAATCATGAATATAGAACAAAAATATTTCCCTATGAAATGAAATTTCATTATGAATAAACATAATTGAATTATCATTTTACATTGAAATAGTATATGATTATGATATTAAAAAAATAGTATAAACATTAATAAATATATTGATTATACATAAAAATATAAAAATTTATGAGAATTATAATTTTGAATGAATTATGGTGAGTGATAGATCACATAATCACAATAAATCGAATAATATCAAAATAAAGTAAAATATATAATCAATTAAAGGATATTAAAATTCTTCCAATTCATTAGATGTAGATCATAGTATTAATGGATATTAATTTTAGAATTTAACATTAAAATTGATGAAAATTATTTAAAATAACATTCCATTATGATATTGTAGAATTGATGTAAAAATGAACATAATATACTTTCAAAACTCCCCTTTATCCTTTAATTAATAATACCATTTTTTTAAATAATAAATAATAATTTATTTAATAAGGAAAAAATAAATTTTGGAAAAAATACAGAATATATTAGATTATTTTAAATTTGATATAATGGTCATGGTTGTGGGATTAATATTTCATGTTATGTATATTAAAAATAGCATTCAATTAATAATTTTTTAAAATGTTAAAATTTTTTATTGATAATTTTAAAAGTATTCATTGATATAATTATAAAAAACTCAATGGTAGTATAATAATCTTACAATAATATAAAATCATATAAAAATATCTAGAAATTTATTTTATTAATATAGTTGTGGAAGATAATTATTCCCATGTAAAAATGAACAATAAAAAACATTTTTCACTAAGAAAATTAATTTATTATTCTAGTAATAAATAGTTGAAATATGTTATAAAAAAATGAAAACCCAAAAGTAACGAAATTAGTTGAAAATATATGTTGATTACTAAGAGAATGAGAATATAATTCTTTTCAAACAAATTAAAAATCTTGAATATGTTTGAGAGAGTAGAATAATTCTTTACAGATATAATAAATTTTCAGTCAAACCCCTATTAAAGATAAAATATTTATTAAATATTTAAATGACATGAAAATATTTAAAATCATGATATAATATTAAAAAGGGATAATATATTAAAAATATAAAAAATTACTTAAAAAATAAAAAAAATTCAAAACTGAGTGGAATGGAAAAGAAAAACCATTTAATTGAATAATTTCTTGGATTAATCTGGTATAACCTATAAGATAATAAATTTCTATTTATTAAATATAATATTACACTCATTTTACATATAAGTTTCATCTATTTTTGACCTTTTATAATAATATGAAATTTATTAATTATTTAGTTATATTATTATATTGACCCCATAAGTGTTTTCTATTAACTATTCATATATTATATTATATTAGTTTTTTGATCGTGTTCAATGGTTATGAATATAATAACAATATGAACAACACATTATTGTTAATCCTCTCAAGAATTTTAAAGAATACTTTTCTTGTATTATAATTTGTCAATAATCATTATTTTTTTTGTTATTCATGACATGAAAAATAATAATTGTATTTTTCAGTACAGGAGATCATTTCTTCTTTATAAATTCATTCGATACCACCTTCCAAAAATTTCATTAGTAAAAATGATACATGTAACTAATGTAATGAAAAAATTATAAAACTGTGATCTGAATAATTTTTAAAGGGATTATAAAAATTTCATAATTGTGGATTTGATAATAATTTGTTAAAAACATGTGTAAGAAGATAGTATCATAAAACCATGAGTTATAGAAATAAATCCCTTGTGAGCCTTAATGAACATGAAATATGATAGTATATTCAAAAAATATTAAAAAAAGGAATAAAATGTGATAATAAATTCTATCATAAACCATGAATCAAATGATAATATGATAATAATTAATATCATCCCTTAACGGTTTCACAGACATTGGCATAGGATAACATTACATTCATTAGGATCATAATGAGAGTATAACATAAATATAAAAAACATAGCTCAAATTGGTAATATATTTTATCAAATGTTAAACTACATAATGAGCTGAAAAATTAGTTCCCTTGTCATCTCCCATCCTAGAATCCACTGAAACAATTCCATCATATAGTACCCATAAGGCCTCAAGCATGCCTACCCTTAAACAAGAGGTTGTAAAATAGTAATGGGGGTCCAAAGGTGGCATATTGGTGATAGTATATCATCATTATAATATTATCACCATCATATAATTTATAAACAAATAGAAAATAAATAAATAAATGAACCATCAAAAAGACACTAATAACAGAATGATTAATCATTAATGTCTATGTGATTCTATAATATATAGCTAATGAAATTTTATGGGTAATTTTTTTAACGATATAAAAAATTGAAAATCTCTTAAAGGGTATTTAAGTTAATATACTAGGATCTATCTTATTCATAATCTACTAAACTATAATTTACAATATAACATTCCAATCATTATCCATGAACCTAATATTATAACCATGATGACTATTTGGGCACCCTAATGTAATGAGGGCCTGAACAGGTTGTGAGATATTATCCTTAGTCCACCCCCAATGGTATATAATTCAATCCTATCTTTGAATGTAAAATTTAAATATTTTAAGGTATAAATAATTATTAATTAAATAATATATAATGAAGTCATATCAGGTAACTTAAGGACACCTGACTGACCATATCTACTTCGGCCAAAGATGGAAATTATCTGAAATTACATCACATATATATATGCATATAATATATATATATAGACACACACACATAGATATATATATATATATATATATACATATATAATCATATAATGGTGACGATTCATGTTAAATGGACAATTAAACAACAAAGTATGTGTACAAGGATAATTTATTTAATTATGATAAAATCCCAATAAATCAAAAGTATGGACATATAGAACATCATTAATGTATAACAGTTATATAAGACCTAGGGAAAACCTATGGAGTCCACATAAGTTGACTGACACTAAACCATAGAGAAATTGTTATTGTTCTCTGGTATTTATTCATAATTCCATTTGTAGTTTAAGATCACATGGAATATAACCAAGCAATCATTATATAGTAATAATCATCACGTGACACCACTATACATGTGAAAAAATAATCATTCATGATATCATTCATTTTTTCTATGAGAATATCCTTCTATTTATATAGAAATAAACATATTTATCAACTAAGGAATTACACAATCATATTTCTTTAATGACCCCATCAATGAAATTATGTCATGTGGTAAGCCATGTATCACTCTTAACAACAAGTTCTTATATGATCTCATAAAAGGTGTTATATTAAAAATAAACGGTAGTATCACTCATAGAATTAGAAAATTCATATATCATATGATCTCATCCAAGGATATCTGAAAAATTGTATCTTAGGTATCAGTTAGAGAATAATATAATTTATGTTTCCTATGATCTTTCCCATAGTGTGTCATAATGTGTAAAATAGTATATCTCAAGTTATATAAAATTTCAAAAAACCATTATCCCGTTCATTGGAATTCTATAATATGGAACATGAGTAAAATCAATTGAAGAGTGTAATTTCATTTTTACAAGTTTTATATCAATATTTATTTACATTCCATTTTCTTCTTAAATTACAATGTCCTGATTGATTAGTTATTTTATTCCCTATTTAACAATTAAAATTTTAAAATATAATGCATGGATAATTTATTAAAGATTTTTATGTATTTAAAAATTTCGTGTTGAAATTGAGTTATAGATTTTCATCATTTAATTTCAAATAAAAAGTATAATTTTAAGGGAAACACCATGGATTTCATTAGTTGCAATCATATCCACTTAATTAAAAATTTTATTGAAGAATATTGTGCACATTATAGGTTTTTATATTATGAAATGTTAAATGGTATTCATACAAACTCATTATATTCAATTTAAACATCTCTGGCACTACAAGTAATGAAACAACTCTAAGAGACAAAAAAATAGGGATAGAATTTTAAATTCAACATTTTACACAATACCCAACAACAAGATTTTCATTCCTAGAAAAGGCACCCGTAATGAGAATATAAGGAAAACACATAAATGGGATGTTTAGCTAGAGGTTATAATCATTTATTGGTTCAAGAAAATATAACATTACTATTATCTTTTCGGAATCTGGTTAAACATAATAAATATTAAATATAATCAGAAATGAAAATATTATCTCATATGTAACACAACGATGTAATTAATAAATAATAATCAAATTAGTGAAAAAATTAGAACACTAAATCCGGATTAGTATGGCATACTCATACATTATAATGTTTTTATTTGATATGGAAGAAGAAAAATCAATGATATCGACAAACTCCATGAAAATATTGAATAAGTGATTACATATAAATAAAAATAAATACAGTAAAAGATTCCATGAATTGAATAATTAAAGTAAAAGATTAGCTGTTATTCTATCAACATATATTATCATGCACTATTTAAACATCAGATGATGAAGATATCACTATTCATTGGTGTAGAGCCTGTCACGAACCGTCCTCAGGGCCCGTGCCGTGACTACCCCAAGCCTGCCTTCCATAGGCCAGGGGCTGGCGACTGGCACCCAAGGCATAAATCCCAATAATTGGGAATTCATTGTCCTTATAAAAGTAAACAAAACATCACAGAGTATAAGCAGAAGTAATACACTAAGAACAAAAGAATGTGCGGAAAAGTAAGTGGGCCAGAACACAAACACAACTAAAAGTATAGCTACAACAGAACGAAAGTACAACAAAAAAGGAAAATATCTAGAATAAAGGAAGCAGATCCTGGGTCGTCCTTCTCAAATCCAACCAGAATGGTAGGTACAGATAGTGGAGCTCCTAGATCATCCGCCACGGATCCTACCAGAAGGGTAGGTACAGATATCGCAGCTCCTGGATCATCCGCCACAGATCCTACCTGAAGGGTAGGTATATATAGCCTCCACAACGCTCTTTCTGGTCAACCTCCTCCGAGTATTGTCTCACAGTGAAGTCCACCTCCTGATACTAACTCGTCGTGAGGTCCATCTCCGGGTATCGTCCAGTCTTCGAAAACTCATCCTCCGTCAGCACTGCCCGTCATCTACACCCAACACAACGAGGTGCGGGCATATCCCGTGTAGGGGTGAGTATAACGATACTCAGTAGGGACCCCCAGACCCTCAAGGTATCTCTAAATCCAACAAGGATAACCACAAGCAGAAACACAATAGATAACCCTTACATAGGTATAAGCCCATACTTATAACTAAGTGATCAAGTAACCCATCTCATACATGAGGAAACACAAAGATTATGAATCCAACGGATAACCACTACCTAGGTATATTCTCATACATATACCAATGTTATAAAGTGACCCATCTTAATCATGAGGAAACACAAAGGTCATCGACTCAACTCAAACCAGGATTTTTCATTAACGAAACTGTAACTACTGAAGAGCCCTGTCTCTGGAGTGTACAGTGATCCTGTCACGACTCCGAGGTACTGCTCACTAATCTAAGAGTGCTGAGGTACTCCTCCTATCGAGTACCGTGGGTCTGCCACCCAAACACAGTAGTGCTACCCGCCGGGATATGCCACCCAATAACAGTAGAGCATCCCCCTAATAGCTTGTAGAGGTAGTCTCCGGACGAGTACCGTGGGTCTGCACCCAAACTCAGTAGTGCTCCATCCTCCATGTGTCTGCACCCAAACAAAGTAGTGGTCCGTCCACTGTTCTAGTCGACTCACTCCAGGTCGAGTCGGTCAAGCAGTCGTCAGGTCTCAGCCGGCTACACGGTCTCTGTACTCCATACGCTCATCTCCGGGGTGGTCCGCTCCACGAGCTACTGGTCAATACTCCAATTATCACAAAGTCTCATGAAGAAGTATCTCAAAGACCGCCCCGTCATACGGGTCTCAACGCAACGGATGTCGCGTCAATCAGACACCTGACTGTGAGTTATTAGCCTTTTCGTCCTAGGGGCCCGATTGGTTTCGAATGCGAACCAACCCGGCCGTATCTCAAATGTACCCCGAACTTTCATAGGGTATGCTCATAGGGACCGTTTCTCAATGTGATCACCATCACCGCTGACGGTTCATCAAACAGACATCCGGTCTGAAAGTTATCAGCTTCTCCGTTCCAGGCGCCCAGTTGGATTACGGGTGCAATCCAACTCGGCCACTATCCAACTTCATCCAAACCTCAGGCGAAGTATGCCAAAATTTCTGCCTCATCAAGAGAAATCCAACAATGTCGATGACACATCAATCAGACGTCCAGAGCTCAAGATATAAGTGTTTCTACTCCGAGTGCCTGGTTGGTTTCGTATCCGAACCAACCTGGTCGTACTCAAAGTTCTCAGAAAACATAAGTGTAATATACCGAAACGACTGCCTCGATCAAAGGATCGTATCGCAGCTAACAGTGTGTCGATCAGTGGTATATAACCCATGATATGGGAAAAATATCATAAGAGCTCCGCGAATAGGGGGTTCGGGCCCGGTCCGACCCCGCCCGATACCCCCTGCGTCAGCCCGAACTGGGTTGACCCGACCCGGGTCTGCGTCCGACCCTCTTGGGCATGGCCCAGACCGGCCTGGGCCGCGAGGCTGGACTGCTGGCACGCTCGGCCCAACCCGTGCGGCCGGGCGGCTCAACCATAACAGCCATGCGGAAGGGGTGCAGGGGGGCACTCTGCCCCCGCCTATTCGTGTAACCACGACCCCCATGTGGGGCACCACTCCTATTGGCCAGCTGGGGGATACGACCCCCAGATTTCCCGGTGACCGTCCGGCCCGGCCAGCCAGCCGTGCTACTACTGCGGGACCCCGCGATCCCACCCTCCTGCTTCGATGCCTGCGGCCAGAAGCTAGCCGTCGTTTTCTGCTCCGCCGCGGCCCAAGGTCGCGGCCTTGGTCCGTCTGGCACGGCGCGATGGCACCCTGTCCCCCCGTCGTGGCCCCGCTCCAGCCGCGGTCTCTTCCAGGTTCTCCGGCGCAGCACGAAGGAGCCGCGGCTTGTTCGACTTCAACGGCGCAGCGTGACGGCGCCACGCTTCTTCATCCAATCTTTATTACTTTCTGTGTTGTGCACCGGCACCACGATGCCTTATTCGTGCCACAAACAAATCAACAATCAAGGGGGGGGAGGGTCGATCGTGTTCGTGCGGTCTGACCTCCTCTAGTTATTGCGATATCAGGCAGCTCAAAAAGATGATATATAGTGAAGGAAGTAATCAGGAACAAAAAGAAATAATCCCCCTACCTAGAAGAAAAATTTGAATGAAGGTTCGTCGCAGAATTGAACATCACGAAATAAGGCGTCGCGGAAGTAGGATCGTCGTGCCACGGAGAAAATATTCGTCGGTGTTGCATCTTCGATCTCTGAGGATCCGGCGTTCTTGGCGACCTTCATCGGAGGTTGGCGTTCTTTGCGTTCTTCGTATTCTTTGTCGAGGAAGGAGTGCTTCCAGGCTTTGAGTGATTTCTCCCCATCCCTCTCGCACAACGAACCCCTTTAATAAAAATAAAACTTGTATTATTTTATTAGCACACAAGCCAAACGTTTCAAAATTCAAAATTTGAATCAATCAATTAATTGAATTAATTGAGAAGTTTAAACTACCCAAATTAATGAGGCATTTAAACATTGAGTTAAACGTAAGAGTTGACTCTCAATTAAAGGGGGTGCGGGTGTGTTACCTAATTAATGGTGGGGGTTTCGAGGAAGTTGAAAAGGTGGGGCTCGTGTGGTCCCCACCCCACAAATATCCTACCTATTAAAGTATTATACAGTGTGTTCCACTTCAACCACTTAACTTATGTTCAACAACTTTAAATGAAATTAAATTGGTTTCACCATTTTATTTTATTCATTTACTTAACCCAAAAATTCAAAAAAAACACTCGAGCAAACGCAACTCCAGAAAAGGTGTTCCTAAGAAATTGTCAGCGTTGCGCTTCCATTGGTGTCCTCAGATTTCGATTCTGAGCACCGATTTTAAAGTTAGGAAAACCTGCTCGTTTGTCCACTAAACGTACCCAAGATAAAATTTGGAAAACGATTCCGGGGACACCGGGCCTCGGAATCAGGTTCCGTAAAAAACTGCGTTCTTGTAAAATTTCAAACAAATTAAAAAAATTTCATTGAAATTTCCGGGTCTATACATTACTCCCACCTTAGGGCTTTACATCCTCGTAATGCTTTTAACACAAACTAGGGATACAAAGGCGGTACTGAGCACGCATCTGAGCCTTTCGATCCCATGTGCTCACCTGGAGGTTTCCGTACTTCCAATGAAAGTGCACTCGAGGAATCGACCATCCACTTAGGACCCGCTAATGTCGATAATCAACCTCTACTAGAACCCCCGTACATGGTTCCCTTTCATCGACATCTAACTCCATGAGGTCGATGATGTGTGAATGATCATGCACGTTCCCCTTCAGCCGAGGTACATGGAAGACATCATGCACCTGGTGCAACTAGGATGGAAAGGACCAGCGGTAAACTACCACACCTACCCTGCTGAGGGCCTAGAAATGTCTGTTGAACCTCAGAGATATCTTGTCGTATTGGCCACATCTCTGAAAACCTCGTTGAGGGTGAGACCCAAATAAGGATGTGACCGTCATCCTCGAACTCTAGAGGTCTCCAATACCTATTAGAACTGAAACTCAAAACGACTGCTGCCATGAGGGTATGGTTGACCGACTCAAGAGTGATCCATTGCACCCTTTTATGCATGAGTTTATCCTATGTTGACTGGGGATTCTTTTTCACCGACCAAGGAAAACCCATCTTGACATCGTAGTTAAACCACAACCTTTTTGCCTAATATCGTCAATTTGTGTATGAACTGTGATTACCCAGTCCATACTCAAACCAACGTCGTAAGGCCTCGACACTGCCACCAAGAGGTTCCAACCGAAACTCTCGCCTCGAGGGTCAGATCAAACTGTCGGCGTAAGTGTGATTATCGAGTCTCCTCCCAAGGTATCTCCAGACCTGAGGGTCAAGTCTACAGCTTACCGGAAACTCTAGGCCTGGAACAAGATTCATTGAAGGAAGGAATGATTCATAACTACGTCTGTTACAACGACACGTAGTAGTGGACACACATTGTCCCTAGAATCATTTTTAGATCCATTGGGTCACACTCTTTGACTGCATGCAGCTTCACTCTTCCCCTTCTCTCCAACTCCCTGAGCCTGGCGGGGACAACTAAGGTGGTTGGTTGAAGCATGTTAAAAATGTACACCACCTCATACTACTCTCCTAGCTCTGCCTCAATGTCTGCTGCTTCACATACTCATCTCTCCTTAAATCTTCCCCTTCTTGAAACATTTAACACACATGAGTCTCTAATACTAGGGCCAACTTTCTGTTTCTTACTTCAATGTGCAGTCTTCATCCGCTTCTGGATGATCGGAAACTTCTCTGCCTATGATCAGTAAGAGATGCTAAGATTTCTCCTTTTCTAAAAAGGGAAAATCAGTCTCATCCCCTGGAAAAACCATGCCCATTGCCTAATACAGTCAATCTTGACATGAATGATGCATTCATGCCATGGTTGACGTCATAAGGTCTCCACGTAACTACCAAGAGATCCAACTGTCACTCTCGCCTCCAAGGGTCGAGTCACACTGTCGGCATTAGTGTGAGGTCACTGGGTATCCTCCAGTAGAAATCTCGAAAGTGAGGTTCAAGTCAACAGTTTTTTACTGGAACCTCTCAATATCAACTGAACAAAAGTACAGGAAAGAAAACATCACAAAGATAAGTGTCTTTTTATTACTGCAGCTCATAGTACAAATACAAAAATACAACAGCAACATGGAACTAGAAGTACCAAGAACAAAAGTAATCCACTAGTTCTGCTCCTGTCCACTTGCTCCCAGAGCTCTACTTCCTTGTCAACTGCTCGGCTATTCCTCAAGCACCCACCACTGCTTCTGCCTTGGTGGCTCCTCCAACACTCGCAGATCAACTATGTGGGGGGTCGGACAGTCACATGCCAGGTGACCCTTCTTGCCACATTCATAACACTTCATGCTCCTCGTACGGCTGGCTCTGGTCCTCTTAGACCTCTACATAATCTGTCTACTTCCTACAAATGACTTGGCTACTGATGGAAAAATCTACGGCAAAGGCAGCATCTCTTGAACACGCTCAGGGTGTAGATCTACTGGTACAGACTCTACCCTGAAAATGGTCTCGAAGTCTCCCCATGTGAAGTTCATCTCATCTCAAAACTGGAACAAGTGGCTCCACCACCTGCCTGCTGCTACCTGAAGGAGGCTGGCAGCAAAGATCACCATGAAATCTGCTGGCGTCCCCACTAGCCTGAAGACTCTCACCACAGCCCCCACCCAATCCTCAGCCGCATGCGGGTCCGTCTCTCCCCAGAACCTAGGTGTCCTCTGGCGCTGGAACACGTGCAGCGTGCTAAAGTGGCGTGTATCACCTACTGCTGGGGATGGTAGCATCGGTGGCCCAACGTATGGTAGTACCACTGGTGCCTCAACTGTAAGAGGGCCATGTACTGAAGCCCCGTCGCTCGGCAGGCTGTCAGTATGCACATCCCTCTGGGCTCTAGTTGGTCGTCTGTGAAAAGGCATCCTGAAAGAAACAATGTGAAATGGTCAAACAATTATACCTAGTGAGCTTACCTTGTTTGAGATGACTTTTAAAAACTTCTGGAAACACACACGCAATCCGTGTTTTCGTGCTGATAGTTGAAAATCAGTTGTCAGGGTCCTGGTGTATGGATACGTCGACCGCCCGCACTAACACTGGACTCCCTTAACTAAAAACCACACTCGGTACTCTTAACACTGTCGCTTCACAGAAAGAAAATATCAGAGTAATTAGTCCTGCGGTAGAACTGACTCCTCTGATACCAATTTGTCATGACCCATTCTCGGGGCCCGTGCCGTGACCACCCCAAGCCCGCATTCCATAGGCCAGGGGCTGGCGACTAGCACCCATGGCATAAATACTGATAACTGGGAAGGAATTTCCTTTATAAAAGTAAAAAAAACATCACAGAGTAAAAGCTGAAGTAATACACTAAGAACAAAAGAAAGTACTGAAAAGTATGTGGGCCAGAATACAAACCCAACTGAAAGTACAGATACAATTGAACGAATGTACAACAGAAAAAGACAAACAGTTTGAAGAACGGAAGTAGCTCTTGGTTCATTCTTCTCGAATCCTACCTAAATGGTAGGTACAGATAGCGCAGCTCCTGGATCGTCCACCACAGATCCTACCTGAAGGGTAGGTACAAATAGCGCAGCTTCTGGATCGTCCGCCACCGATCCTACCTGAAGGGTAGGTACAGACAACCTCCACAACGCTCTTTCCCTTCAACCTCCTCCGAGTATCATTTCGCCGTGAAGTCCACCTCCTGATACTAACTTGTCGTGAGGTCCACCTCCGGGTATCATCCAGTCTTCGAACACTCGGCCTCCGTCAGCACTTCCCGTCGTCTACAACCAACACAACGAGATGTAGGCATAGTGTTTTATAACATTATTTATATATGTTTTTAAACATAACCATACTTTAAGACACAATAAGTAGATGTGTGAGTATGGTTAATGAAAAATTTGATGACTGAATTTCTTTATATTTATATATATATATGAAATAATTATATTATTTTTATGAATTTAAATGTTATTAATATATTTAAATGTATTTATATTTAATAATATACTAGAAGACAAAAATAGCAGTTCTTCTTTGAGGTGGTAGTCCACAAACACATTTGCGTAAAGACCCTTAGTTTTTTATGTGGAGGTCAGTGAATAAATAATGTTCCCACAATAATATAAGCATATTCCACCATGAAAATGATACTAGTTTTAAAATTTTATTATCATGATAATTGATTTTGAGTGGATATAATTTGATGAACATAAGAATCATATAATAAATAAATAAGACACTAGATATTTCCTCAGGATTCACAATAGAATTAATGGGATTATGATCACATTATGTAACCAATGGGTTTTTGAAGATAAAATATGTTATGATGGGAGATAAATATCATCGTTTAAATTGTTAATTCCAATGGAAACTATATCATTTAATGGTGGAAGTGATATATAATTATAAAGGTATAAAACAGAACTTTAGAAAACAATCATTGATTCTCAAAAAAAATTTCACAGGATGTAATGTTAAATGGCCCAAAATGTAAAATATTACAGTTGAAAGTGGTAAAGGGTATGAAATAAGGACAATCACTTATTATGAAATATGTTTCAAACCTGTATTGTCAGTTTCCCCAAATATAATGAGTTTTTACCAATATTTTTATATGGGTAACAATTTTTTATCCATAGAAATTTATTTTTATGAAAAGAATTAAAATTTTCATTACTTTATAATTTAAAGCATAAATTTTAAAAAATGAAAATATATTCATCATATAATATTCCAATATTTTTAATTTTTTTATATAAATGAATTGAAACTCATAATAATTGTTTTAAAACAAAAATATTTTTTCGGTATTAAATATTTATATTATATCAATTTATGATTATTAATAATTATAATTAAATAATTGAATTATTAGCAATAAAAAATATATGATTATTTCTTGGAAATGTACAACTAAATATCAATGTGATAATTCTTCATTTAATGAAAAGACCAAAAAAATTTAAATAATATTTTACTTTTTTCTAAAAAGGATATAAATATGATTTCTAATGAAAAGGTATAAAAATATAAATGAATAGTTCTATTCGTGAATTCCATAATTTTTTACATAATAGTTTTTTAATATTCTGGTATAAGTGTAAATTATTATAAAAAGCTAAAAATAATAATTTTCACATAAATCATATTCTTGAAAAAAATCACAATTTTTAGAATAAACAATTAAAAATTTAATAGAAAGAATGTTTTTAATATTGAAATTGAAAATGATTTTATTTTTATGAAATTTGGTTTATATAATATTTAAATGAAAATTATTAAAAAAAATTAAACGTAAATAGAATTACATTTATTAAAAGTTTTATTTTACAATAATAACTTATACTAACTATATATCATCGAATGGTAATAAATTAAAATATTTTAAATATATAGTCTTTATTTTATATTCAATAATTATTCCCTTATAATTTTTTGTTTTGTTTTGTTAATTATGGTGGTTTTTAATTCTATTTTCAAATGCTGTATTTATTTAACGATGGAAAAACTCCAGTCATTATATTTTATCCCCTTTAAAAGAAATTTTACCTTGAATGTTTAATACATGAATGAAAAGACGTTTGATAATTTTCATTATTACATTAATAGGTACTTATGATTATTCATTATACAAATTGTTTATCAATATTACATTAACTAGATGAGTGAACTCTACCTATAATGCCTTAGATATTTGTTATGTAATCTACATAAGTTGTACCTCACATGATATATCATAATCTAGTTTCACTACATTGAGTTTACTACATGTGAAGTTTCACTTATGTACTAACTCAAAAGTGGTACAAGAAAAAACAATCATGTAAAAAGGATAGTTAATGTAGGAGTTCTATGAAATAAGCTACAATTCTGAAATAATGAAGGATCTAAAAGGGACTAATATATGTGGTTATCAACTTCCCTTACATTGAAAATCTCATAACACTCTATCCTAGTTTTGTTCTAAGAAACAAAATTTTACCAAATTTAGTCACTATATCACCTTAATGATTATATATATATATATATATATTATTTTAAAAAAATTTATTTTAATATATCGATTAATGATTGTTAGATTTTTTATAATTTCATGGAAATTGACTGGTTCTAATAACATACTCTCTCAAACTTTTCCCCACCATGTTGGAGTCATGCATTCTAAATATACATGGCCACATATAATGAAATCTAAATAATTGAATATAGAATATTATTACATATCATCATAATAGGGTAGGTATTGAACTCCACATATTTGGAAATCTTCTATGTAATATGAATTCACATCCTTTATAGTTTAAATTTTCATCTAAAACTTAGCATCTATCTAAGGATGAAATGAAATGACAAAACTCAGTTTCATCTTTAAGGGTTTCTAAAGTGGTCGCCGAAACCTAATTTCAAACATAAAATCTCAATAAATTTCAATGTATAGTGGTACTCTATCTTTTCTTACAACATCCATTATGTATATATTTATGATTTGTTAATGGGATAAATGATTATTGGAAATAGAATTCACAAACATTGTAATGGAATTTACCCGAACCCAAATAACAATATTTACATTAGTTTCTTTTGGAATTTTGATGAATAATACCATGAAATTGTTTTCTAACATTCATATAGGTACAATTATTGGATTTAACTAACACATAGATATTATTCCTTTAATATTATTTTATTATCATACAATGCATTGTGATATTTATTTTGGAAAATCCCCATTTATATTATACTGCTAGATATTTGTATTATTATCTCTATAAAACAACATGATTTTTGGATGAATATATAATGAAAAACTATTCGGATCGACCAAAATCTCCTTCTTCAATTATAGATTTAATGGAACATATATCTGATTTTAAAACCTTATATCACTAAATATATCAAATTTGAAGTCCACAAAATTATACAATTTTATATATATCTCTATATCATTTCTATGATTCATTTATTTTCATGTTATTTTAGGTTTGTGTAGTCATTTGGAAAATATTGTATTTATCACATCCCATTATGAATTCAGGATTCATCATCTATACATAAATGACTAATGTGTCTTTTTAAATCCCCCTGGTGGATAGAGTTTCATTTTCTCTCCTTCTTAGATCATTTTCATCCGTATTTTTCTTCCCGATCGGAAAGTGTTTTTGGGAAAACATAATATTTTATCAACTAAAAAAATCAACATTAAAAATCATTAAATTCCTTATTTGTGACATTTTTTCCATGGATCCCCAATTTAGTATATATATCATCCATTTCTCTAAAACGATAATATCAGTAAGACATAAATTTATAGATCAATTCTTCCAATATTAAGTATTATCTCATATAATCATTTTCATTGTTTTTTTTGATTGAATGGTGGAATAAAAAACTAAATTTTCTTTTTTCATGAGGATATATTACAATCCCTTCATTATAAGAAAATGATATATTGAAGAATCTTCTCCCCAACCCACAAGGTAATTTTTTTATTGGAGTAGTGAAAACCCTCTTCAATATTTCCATGAATGATTATTCACATTACCCTAAACAAAGTAACTCTATTGAATTTCAATTTAACATGGATTTTGGATTTTATTTCATTAATTATTTTTTAACAAGTAATCAACTATATTATGCTATCCCAACAAAACTATGAATATTTAGTGTAGTGGTTAGTGTATTATAATGTTTAATAACCTCAACTTTTGAGGGATCTATAAATATTAGATCACTCGATATTATACAAAATATTATTTATTCGATTTGTAGCAAGAATTCACAATTTATAGATTTAGTATACATCATATATGTCCATTGGTCATCATTAATATACATAATTTATCATCATGTTTATCTTTTCCAATTTAGTATATTAGAATATTTTCATTATGGAAAACAATAATATATTAAATATAGTTTCTATAAACCCCTTTAATATATATATAATTATGGTGTGGAAATTAGTCAATGGGAATTAAATCATTATAAAATAATAATTTACATTTTTCTTTGGTATATTTTATATTATGTATCCTCCCTTTAGAAGCATAACATATGAAATCCAAAAAAAATCAATTTTCAATAAGTGCTATGATCCTTAATTTAGATCAATGTAATCATAAATGAACTATATATAATAACATTTATTTATTTATTTTATTTTTAAATTTTGAAAAAATATAAATATTATTTATGTAATAAGACTTATATTGATCTATGTATTATATCAATAGATAAGTCAACCTCGCATTATGTGAGAAGTCTAGGAAGTACATTTGAATATAATTCGATATATTCTTGTTTTATAGGAAGACATTAATGTTGAATTCCAACCATATAATTAGAGTTTAAAATACCTCATTTTTTGGTATCAGAACCAATATTATTGAATGTTAATACATGTAGAGATAAATATAATTTTAAAGCCTTAGTAAGGATGATATAAAATAAGATGTGAGATCTCATTATCTTGATAATTGATACAGTCTCTAGGTATAGAATTATAATATATACCAATAATCATGTCTAAATCATCTAGGGGTAGAAGAATTAGATCAATACAAAATATCCTTCAACAAATATCAATTAGAGAATATTTTTATATCTATGATGAAATCACTAAGACACTATCTGTTTTCATAGATAATTTGGTATCCTATTTATGAGGTGGTTAATTTAATTTTTAGAAATGTTATATAATAAAAAATAATTTCATGAAATAGAATCAAATATGGCACTTTTAGACATAAAATAATGTGTATGAGAACCCAGTATCACTATGTGATCATGATATACCTCAAAGTTAGTGATTATAAATATCATACCATATTCAGTTGTATTGGGAGGAAGCTATGAACTATTCCCTTCATTATCCTAAATGCAGTGGAATGGATTTATATAGTTTCATTTATCCATGCACATGAAGAATTTCAGAGTGTGTATTCCATTATATGGATCACAATCCCCATATATAGTGTTAACCAGCCTCCTTTACATACATCAACCGTGGAGTCATCGTGGACTAATGTAAAACACATAAAACACATCCCTATCCATTTAAGTAAATTACACAAGTTCTTCCTAGAATATTTTTGGCAATTAAGTTGGTGTAATTTCTTCCACATGTATTACTTATCATTGAAGATCCCTTATTAATCCACCATTAAATTTCCATCTCAATATTACTATGAAATATTAGACTTATATCCCCCTCAAGAACACCTCAATAAATATATTCTTAGCTTAAAAAATATGTGATGGCCCAATCCTTTCACAGACATGGATTTCATATAAATAATAAATGATAAACATTATATTATATATTAATGATTAAACAAGAGGTGTATTTTTTAATCCATGTGATGTTTGATTTTAATTAATCAATGGATTCATACACACATGATTTCAACTATATTAATTCCATATCTCTCTTGGTGAATAGAGTTTGTGGAAAATAATTAGTAATAAAAAATTCCATTAATTATTCCCATTCTATTAAGATGAATTTCAATTTAAACTTATTATTCATAATATTTTATCACCATTAGTCATATTCACCATCAAAATGGTATATATATAAAAAAACCAAATCATATTAGGAGATTTTTAGGATGGAAAATTTATTTTTCATCTCATTAATCGATTTCATATAAATAATTTGTTTTATAGAGCCAGTGAATGATTGTTTAGATTTCCACATAAAGGACTAAATAACAAGACAATCCTGCTATTGTGTGTCCATATGATCAATATAGTTTTTTTAATTCATAGAATGATATAAATTGAGTAAATATAACCATTATGCCTTCTACTACTACAATTCCATTAGGTTTTTTATTATAAAAACCCAAAAGGATTCCATTTAACTCGTTCTTTAACAAATATTTTCAAGTTTTAGCCATTACTAAAACAATGAATAAGTATAAATGAGAGAAAAAAATTAACATCAAAATGAAATACTAACATAATATGAATTATACATTAATATTTATTATTTATCAACACTATTATGTTGGTTTATAATTATGTTTGTTCCAACTATATTAATACCAATTAATATTTTTTGTTCTTTATCATTCATCATAAGATAATCTCCACACCTAACTAGGATAAAAAACCGTAATTTTTTTAATAATGTGTATGCGGTAAAACAAATAGTATCCATTAGTGTTGTTTCATAAGGTGTGTTGTTAGGACACTTACTCATGCACCATGTCATGGTTGATTTAATAACCAATATTCTATCTTTGTTTTAATAACACTACGTACAACTGTTCCAGATCCTTCAACAATATTAAAAAATACATATAAGGATATATTTTTTAGGGATACCACATAGTAAAGGGTATACAATTACTTTAAGATATCATCCTATAATACGACTCTAATATATAATTTACAGCATAGGTTCCCTAAACATAATTCTCAATATAGATTCTCTAATTTCAAAATGAGGAAAATAATTTGTTTCATACAAGTTATATAGAGCTATTATAAACACTCTCTTATGTTACAAATTTAAAAATATTTTAAAGTGTAAAATATCATATATGATAAAATCACATAGACTAATAGGTTATGTTACATGGTGGACTAGTGAAATAATAATCACATTTTACAGTATCTAATATCACTTAGCCTTAAAAGAACAATGTTAGAGCTTCTTTTATACATCAAATAGGTAAAATCCATCCATATTCCATTAAATATTAGTATATAAGAAATGTATGACAGAAAGTATATAGTATTTATTGATTAGAAATCTCATCAATTCTGATTTCATATGAAAATATGTGAATATTATCATATGATAAAAATTATAACATTTAGAATTATAATCACAAAACTAATGTGAGTGTTACAATTCAAGGAAATGAATAGAAATAAAAAAAATCTTCATCATGATAGGTTTGGCATGGCTTATAATCGATCGAAATAAAACATGATCATGATATAATAAAATCATAATGAATAATATTATTCTACTATGGAATAAAAATTATCAAAGTGAATCCTTAAATTATTGTTCCATATCAAAATGAAATAAGATAAAAATGAAAAACATAATTCCAATATCAAAAATAACTTAGTACACGGAACATTACATTCATAATCCCCACAATACTAACCATGATTTATAGAATATATAAATTACATGAAAATTCATTACCTCAAGATATATATATATATATATATTATCCAATGAATTTGATGGCTAAAATGGACACACCTAGAAGATTTTTTCGACGTAACCACTCATACATGGTTTATTAATGAACCACTAATCCTTTAGTTGAATGATAACTACAAATAACTTATCATTATATATCTGTGACACATTAAAATAAATCACAATTCTCCTCAAATATAAGTGATGGATGTAAAATTAGTGTCATAATATATCCATAACAAAATCATTTTTTTAATATGGAATGAATCCAAAAAATTGGGTGTATAAAACATCCAAAATGAATAAAATAACTTCAATAATTAATTTTTTATTTATAGAAGACATGATCAGAAAATAGAAATATGATAATATAACAAAATATGGTGACACATGAAACATAAATCAGTTTTCTTTTTATCATGTTGAAGATATATAAAACTAAATAAAAAAATATCATTTTAAAATTATTATCTAACCATAATTTTAGAATTCATAGGTTGATGTATCCTTTGAAAACTCATTTTTATAATAAAAAATTAATATTTAAATATTTTTTTAATATAGAAGTGATTTATCTAATTAATTTCTACCGAAATAAAATACTTGCATCAATTTAATAGAATGAAAAATAATAATTATGATTAAATAAAAAAAATTACAACCTAAATGATGTTGTTTGAGTTACTAAGTCCCTTAATGTTTCCCTTTATTTTATTGTATGTTCAGTATCCTACATTATTATAAAGATATACTTGTTAATTAACTATTTATTGTCCTTAATCATATACATTATTACTCATACTATTTCGAAAAAAATTCCCTTCAAAGCATTATATTGTTTTAATATATTTTGAACATATTTTTTTAATAACCAAATAACTAGTGCTTGATTTATTATTATTAATTGATAAGGAATTAATTGATTGGAAGCTCATAATTAATATATTAATTTTTATTCAATAACTTATAACATAAATTTTCATATAAATATCTTATTTCATTTTATATGTGTTTTATTAATGCTCTGTGCAAATGGAATCAATTTCGTCTTATTTCACTGATTTCTGGGAACGATGTTGTTACATTTATAATATGTTAAATAGATATGATAATAACTATAAATTATGATGTTATAAAACATATTCCAATTATATTATAAAAATATTTTCATTTATATTCCTATAATCCTTTGTGATAGATTTTAATAACATCATTAATGTATTTGGATAAAATGAAAAAACATTAACACACATTAACATGAATCATGAGTGTAGATATGTAGATGTTTGTTCTACTCTAATATAATTATTATTTAATAATTATTTATTTATATTTTTAAATTTTTTCAATATAATATGATTGTTTTGAAATATATAAAAATCTAGATGAAAAACAATGAACATTTCTTCTTAAAGGCAGTAGTCCATACACATAGAAGATTCATGTTTAATTATTTTATATGTGGATAAATATGAGTAAATTATGATTTTAATTTTAATATAAAATATTTCATTGTTCTAATTCTACAAAATTTATCGTAATATTATGGTTATAATATATTAGGAGAAGTAAAAATAAGATGAAAAACCTATGAAATAGATCATCCTTATATTAGATACTAAATATTTCTATTAATTGTCCTTTGAATTAAAAGGATTATTATAAATTAGAATGAATTTTGGATTTAAAAATATTCTATTATATATTATGGGAAACAAAAATTTGATATTATGTTGTAATTCTATAGTGAAGTGTAAATTAGAGGGTCATAATGCTATGATTTTATAATAATAGAAAAGATAAATTTTGTAAACACTAGTGATTTTTTAATGATTCCTTGAAAACGTTGTTTTTTTATAAATAAAATATTGAAAAATATGAGGGAAATTATGTTTTTGGCCAAATATGAGCTGAAAAATTAATTTTAATAAACATTTTTTATAATGTATGGTCATTTACCTTAGAAAAATAATTTATCCATTTATTTTTAACAAAAAAAATATATTGTATATCTTTGTAATTAATTTTGATTACCAAAATTATAATTTCAAATTTAAAAAATTTAACCTTATTTTTTAAAACATAAAATTAATATAATTAAAAAATATTCCTCAATTTATGATCCTTTATTTATTAAAATCTCACATTTAGTCATACAAAAAAATTGAAACAAATTTTTTTATTCAACATTAAATTTATAAATATATATTTTTATTCGAATTAGTGATTTGATTGAAATAAATAGAGTAATAATAAATAAAATTATTGGTATGATCATTTCAACACAATCCAAAACATAATCTCCCCATGAATGTTTTTCATAAAATGATATGACTGAAAATAGTTTTTATTACCCTTATAATTGAATTTACATGTTACATTTTTGGATATACGATTTAGAATATTCTAATATTTTTTAAAATGTAACATTTTATTATTCAAAAGCATATTTTAGGACAAAAAATGTTTTCTAATGTCATATAACTTCATGAAACATTTTAAAAAAACAATAATAAATTTTTTAAAAAATATTTATTTTTCCTCTTTAAAAATAATATTTAGAAAAAAATTCTAAAATTCATACTAGGTAAATTTTGATGGTAAGAGCCCAAAAACATATTTTTATTTATAAAATATGAATTATAATATTTTTAAATTCGGTTTTGTAAATAAAATAAAATATAATAATGATGAATATTATTTAAAATATCGATTTTCAGTATTTACATATGTTATTTATTTATATTTAAAATGTAGTATATTTTAATAGCCTTGAATTATAGTTTTTATTTTATATTATTTAATATTCATATTCTAATCTTTTAAGGTTTGTTTACATTGGTGGTTTCATGTAGAAAAATATGTCAAACACAAAAATTATTTAAGGAGGAATAAAGAAAGCTCGTTATAATAGGAATTGGTTCCATCATATCTAGAATGATTATAATTTCATGAAAATAATTTTAATTCATTTATAAAAGTAACTATTCATCCATATATTGTGGTAATAAAAAATGAATTTGCTTCATAGAGGTGTTAGTATATATATAAACACATGGATGATGCCATTACTATGAAATATATTACAGGGTAAATTGGTATACGATTTTTTATATTTCAATAATAATAAATATTTCATAAAAATTATATATATTAATTAATTCCTTCTTTATAACAATCAAAGTGATTTGGTGATGAGGAATTAAATACAGACTATATGATGAAAAAATATTATACGTATGCAAAATTGGTGTTTTAGTTTTACATATGATGGGAAGGGGATATAAAATGGATATACAATTAACATAAAAACATCTATTTATTGTAAATATTCTTTTTTAATTTTTTTATTATTTTTATGGAATGTTAAAATCATGTTAAAATATAAAATATCTGGAAAAAATAAAGAATAACGTAAAACTATTCTTTCAGTAACTTCATCTATCAAACATCCAATGCTATATAGGGGTAGTCAAATGGGAATAACATAACCTATAAGATGGGAAAAATAATTTTGGGATATTGGTTTTAGATGTATAGTTTGATAGTTGTTGAAAACGAAGTGTGAAGATGTTATAGGAGGGGGTATTTTATATTTGAGGTGGATAAAATAATTTTAAATATTAAATTTATAGAATTATAATAAATTCAATGTAAAAGGGAGGTAGAACTAAATTTGAAAAATTTTAATATGGAATGATACATTCACATATAGTATATTGAATAATATATGTTATTTAATCCCTTATCATAGTTATTTAACATACTTGTTAATGCCTTTTTACCCTTATGCTCATGATAAGTTTTTCTCATTCATTCAATTGATTGTGAATAAAATTATTTTGACCTCATTGAAAAAAATTATATAGTTTAGACAAAAATATTTAATCATTTTTAGAAGATTATACTCCGATAAATATATAATATTACTTGAAATAATAATTCACAAAAAGAAATGAATATTTGTAAAAAAATTACAATTTTATGTATAAAAATTATCTTCATATAAATAATATATAATTTCAAATAACATTGATATAATTATGTTATTAAAACAAAAATGAATCATATTTAACATTAAAATTTAAAAAAATAGAAACAGACCCTGAGAATAGTTTAATAAAGGACAATATTAAATTAGTTTATTGAAAAAAATCATTATTTAGAGTTTGCTAATTTTAAGAACAATCTAATATGTTCAATTATTAAATTCATTATATCACACTATATATATATATAATAAAAATTAATTATTATACAAAAATTTCATTCTTATATCCTAATAATTTCATAAAAGGGGTAATATTAATAAATGTTTTATTTTTCACTATTTTAAAATATTATTGAACCACATTACAAAATATCAAAAATTAAAATAAGATAATTTAGAATATTTAATACTAAAATGAAATTAAATTCATCAAATAACATTTAATTAATATATTTTCTGTATCCAATAATATTCTTGAATAATATTTTTCTCATTATGTTATAGATTCAATATAATGAAATTTTTAGTTATTAGAATTGAAGATCAAGACTTTCCATTCATTCTTATTGAAAAATTTTATTAGGTAAAATAAATATCTTATTTTAAAAACAATTATAAAAAAATACATGCTAAAAATATTATTTTGAGTATATTTTTCAATAGATTGATGAGAGAGGTGATATGAGCTTCAGAATCTTTAATGTAGTGTGAGGGATATTATATCACATAAATAAAGGTAAATAAATTATCTTCCACCATATTCTATTTGTTATATTATTCTCTAATTTTTATTCTAAGATAATATATATTATTTTTAATTCTATCAGTATTTTTATTCGAGAAGTAAATTTATTTACGAAAAAAATATTTATGATAAATATATATATCACTCAGGTAATTCACACCTCTTTCATCAGTTTTCCAAAGTAAAAAAAATTTCCAATTAATTTTGAAATAATTTTATTAATGGTAGAGATTATACCTTTTATGCTTACAAAAATCAATGGTTCTAGATAGGGTGTATATGAATGATTTCTCTAATCTATTTAATTTCAAATTGAATTCCTAAAAAATAGAAACAAAATAAATATATTTCAAAAAGAAAAACTATAGGGCCTCATAATAAGATTCATCATTTAGAAATACCGTCAATTTTTGGTGTGTATCCATTCATTGTATATAATGTAATCGAGTTATAGATATAATTTGACTATAAATAATAATTTCACTAATCCACATTTATATTAATATTGGTTTTATGATTATACTGGAATTCACACTAATATATAGATATTAAATTATTTATGTTTATGGGAAGTACCTAATGATAATACACGACATTAGAATATTTGACATATATTGATTATTCGGAAACATGATCCAAATTGATTTGATTATATACAATGTAGAAAAGAATAAAAGAGAGGTAATATAAAATTTATATTTTAATAGTAAATAATACCATTATCATGAAAATTAAATTATATATTGGATAATTATTTTTTATGTCGTGGAATCCTATATATTTTCTACAAAATGTATTATTATTTCTACAGGGATTAATGTTAATTAATAACGTTTTATGCAACACTTACTAAATAAAATGTTAAATGGTTAATTTTTTAAAACCAACCCCAACCATGACACATTTGGATGGTTACATTATTCATGTGTATTTTTAATACATATATTTATTACTTTAGAGTCTCATTTAGTGAATATAATACTCAGTGTCTTTAAAATATATTTCAATATTATTCCATGAAATAATGTTTGTTTATTTTTTGATTGACTAATTGTATTTTATATTTATATATGAATGTGTCCATTAATTATCATTTATTGTGATTCCTCATATGTACCCATGATTTATAATATTAATTAATTAATAATTTTAAAAACTCCTACGTAAAATGTATATTGATAATAGATAACCTCTATTACCATTACATCTGATAAATTATAAAAATCATCAACTATTTGTAGTTGTAATGAAATAATCACCCTTAAATTAACTAATGCAAAGGAATGACTACCATGGGATGATGGAGTGAAATACAATTCTATATGAATCATGTTAATTACAAAATCATTTTAAATTCCTCAATTATATTCCAAAAAATATACACTATATCATCAATAAAACTATGATTGTTACATAATATATTAATCATTTCATTTTGGTTGAAACACCCTATATATGTGTTTATCTATATGAGGATTGTAGATAGAAAATTCACTGTTATGTTTGCAGTGGTTAATCAAATTGATTCAGTTATCCTAAATAGGGGGAAATGGTATTCATGGGGCCTTTCATTCTTCGGAGAAAAAAGGAGTTTTTATGGTCCATCAGTGTAACCTAAATCTGATGAATAAGAAGGAGATAACTGTCCATCACATTTATCCTGGGAATTGAATGGGTAACTTTTATTATATATGGAGATTAAATCTTACAAGTTGTTAAATTTATTTCCATTAGAACCCATATATAACATTCAATATCAATCTATTTATTTATATATATTTTTAAACAAGGATATAACACAACAGTGTAATGTTTTCTTCATATTGAATGAGTACATATAGAATTGTTTTAATAAATTACAAATAATATGATTATTATATAGTTATGTTATTTTATAGAAGGAATTATTACATGACTTAAAATACTAAATCCAAAATTTGGACAACAATAAATTAAGTATTCCTCAGCAATCCATCTCCCTATATTCCAAGGGAGGTTGATTAGAAATAATCAAAAATATTTATAAATGAGTTACAAAAGCATACAATGATTTACAAAAAAAATACATCCATCCATCAATAACCACAATCAATAAGGATATGATTAACATATTGATAGAATATATTAATTCGTAAATAGTACGAGCACTTTATTATTATTATTATTCATAACCATAACAATGGTAAACATTCCTACCATAATATAGTTATCATGTAAATTCATTAATATCGAAAATACCAGTCCATGACCCAAAAACATTCTACAATAGTTTATAGAATTAATATCCCCTAATTTCATTTTGATAACCTAAAATTAACTATTTATTTTACATCATTTTATTTTTATAAGATATGAACCATAAAATGTGTTCTTCAGAAAATAAATAATAAAAAATATAAATATTTGTGTTTCTAAAATCATAAGTCATATGGTTATATTGTTATTACTTTTGATGTGTCAATTTTTACTAGTAATGTATGATTCTATATAGCATAATTTCAGAATGAAATTTCAAGGTCAAACTAGTTAATCAAAAATGGCACCATGTCTGAAAGTGTATGATTCATTCATTTAGAATCACAATTACACAGTAGTGACCAAAATTGATTCTATTATTAAAAAATTAAACTCTATGATAAACGATTAGTGAATTAATGGTTAAATAATCATGCTCATAAATAAGATGAAAAAATATGAAAAAATATTTATAATTGATTTTAAAAAAGTTTTTTATATTCATAGAAGCATTAAAATTGTTAATAAGTGTCACACATCAATGAAATATATCAATAATTATTGTAGTAATTAGTAATGTAAAAAATTAAATGAAACCATATATTTATTATCTATTCATTTTTCAACATATATCACTATAAGTATTATCCATTAATGCACTATTCCTATCATATTTCTGAAAAAATGTTCTTTGGAAATTTTCCCAAACCATCATGAATCATAGTTTTAAAATTAGACATAATTTAGTGGGTCCCAAAATCAACTAATGTGGATTCTTTAGATTACTTTCTCTGTTTATTTCAATCAATAAAATTCTAATAGGTGTGATTTATTTGAATCCTCTCCAACATACTTACTGAAAATATTATTTTTTAAATTTTACCAGTATATAATGTATAATCTCTTTACAATAATCCCAATTTCATTAAATATTAAAAACTTATATTTAAAATGATTGTGATTCATGAGGAAGAATAATAATTAAATTTTTATAAAATTATTTTTGTAAATTAAATTACATATATTTAAGGGATCATAATGAAAATCCTATAGTTCAATCACAAACATTATATGTTAATATAAATCATAAGACCTAACCTCTAATGCAACAAGTATTCATCTATTTCCAACAGTAATTTATACCACGCCATTTTTTATTCACTCCATTATTTGATTTTGTGTTTATTAGGACACGTTATTAATATACACCTTGTATCAAAATACCAATAGTCTAGTAATAATGGTTTTTCTATGTATGATTTTCATGAAGAAACGTAAAATTATTTTATTTTAGATCAAATTAAAATCATAGATGAAAATATAAATCATTATATAGGTTATACCTATATTAATTCTTTAAATTATAAACATGATATAATCCATTATTTATTAAAATAAAAAATATATAGATGAGTATCATGTCATATATATTTTCATTAAAAAAATTACATGATGAAAATAACATGGAAATTCTAACCCCATATATCATATCAATTTAGTGATCAAAGATACTCAGTTAACTAAAAAACTGTCCAATATTTTGTGAACACTTAATTATTTTGGTAGAAATTCATAAAAATACTAACTATTATGATTCATTTATTTTTTAGAAGATAATGATATATTTAATATATCACAATAAAAAAATCATCCCAATTACTACAATTACGTAATTCTATTATGATCTATTATTGAGTGGAAATAATTGATAACACCCTCTAAAGGTTCTTATTTTGATTGGGATTTACAATTACATGCATTAAATACAAACTATTATCCATGAAAATTAAACTATATATTGGAAAACCCTATTGGACAGTCAATATCTTGAAAATTTATACATTATAAGGATTAGAAACAATAATATTTTTTGGGTTTTTTCATGTATTTTCCTTGTAATATACATAACATAAATATTAATAACCCATGTATTGTAAATAATTATTTTATTATTATCTCATGTTCTGTTCAATAGTATATGTATACATCCAATGTTATTTATTTAAATCCATATTACACCCAAAAAAATTCACTTTTGTCAATCCACATTAATTTGTATGAGTTTAAAAACATCAAAATTTATGTTACATGGACAAATGAAAAGGATAAATAAATTCATACATATAAAACTGTATATCTTTAATAATTCGTGTGAACATTTAATTTAAATACCTAGTGGTTTATGAGTTTAAAAAACACTATAAGATTAATCTAGGTGAAATTTATATCTAACTTCTTCTATTAATTAAAAATATAAAGGCATACACGATAGAAAGAAGTATTACTCCATGTTCCATGCCCATGTTGTAAATTACTCAGTAATGAATCAAATTAACGACAAATCAATAAATTGTTGAAAAAATAAATTTAATATCTATATTCAATCACATTATTTTAATAAAAAAATGATGTTGAGGGAAATGAAAACTAAATCATATGAAGTTGTATCTAGACTGTAATTCAATTCTAGAATATATAATATTTTAAGCTTTATAAAAAACATATGTACACAAGGTATTAAAATTCACCAAATTATTAATACTCAAGAATATTCTAGTGGAATTAATGAAAAATAAACATTTTATTTATTTACAAATACATAATAAACAAATATAACCATTTCATATTTAATATATCAATAATTGAATATAATTCAAATGGATTAACACTTAATATTGGCAATCATTTTATAATCCAATAGAAAATATATTTACATATAATGTTTTTCATTTATTACATATATTATTATTTACATGAAATAATAGAATTTATTTATTATAATTTTCAAATGATATAGGATTAAAATATCAAGGATATGAACAGTATTGTACTAAATAGATACAACCATATTATATAGTTAAAATAATTTATTTTGAAATAAATATAACGAACATCAAGTCATATTTAATGAGAAATCCAACAATATAAATAGATAATTTTTTTAAAAAAATTAGGTGACAAAAATATATTTTATGATAACTCGTAACATATCTTTTGAATTGTAGAAATATGTGAAATTATATTATATTATAGCTATCAAAATAATTTTTTCATATGATATAGTGGACTTAAAACATAATATATATATTATTTTTTATTTCATGATATAACTAAAATGGATTTTCATAATATGTTAATAGCGAAAAAATCGAAATAATAATCAATTGTGTAATAAGGATATGATTACACAAATAGGATATAATGGGTTTTTTATTGTTAAAAAATTGATCAAAACCATGTAAAATTCTCATATATATTTAACTAAATGAATATTCATATATATGCAGACAACAAAGTAGGAATGGGTTTCTTATCGTCAATTATGTTTCATGTCCATGATTATTTTGGGATATTGTAATTATATTAGAAAAATACACCTACCTCCATAGGTGGTACAACAAAATAATGATCCCCATTCAAAACAAGGAGATCTTGATCCATTAATTTAGGGATGTATCCTTTGGGTGAGCCTAATGAATAGCCATCAAAAGGTTGGTTCACCATTATCCCAAAAAAAGAATTCATTTTAATTAGAGGAATCACATCAATCATATAAAGAAAAATTAATTAATAATAGTTGTTTTTAGAATCAGATTATATATCCTGGAAGATGTGTGTTTCATCCATTGGATATTAATATTAATTAAATCCTTTTATAAATATTCAATTCCATAAATGAATTATAATATAATTCATAACCTATGTAATCCTTATGGGAAAATTTAGAATTTATGAATGAATTTTTATATCATGCATAATATATCATTTTCATGTCAAATGATAATATAAAAACTATAAGAAGTGTATAATTACACTAATACAATATATTCATATCATATCCTAAGACGTTCATCACATGAACATCACAAGATATGAAATGGGAATATCAAGAATGAAATATACCCTAATATATTTTATTCATATCACATGGTAAATGATGTAGTTTTAATTAATAATATATATATTAATTAAACATTAATAAAATATAAGTTTTTTATAATATATAATTGAATAATTATAATTTTTTTAATATTTAATTACATATAAGCCATATTTTGTTTCTAATATATATAATATGTTTTGATATATGTAATTTTTCATTTAAGATTCTTAAAAAACAAAAAAAATTAAATATTAATATATATAATACTTTCAAATTTAAAAGAAATATCGAGTTAATTTCTTTATAAATTTATTAGAAAATAACATCATACGAAGGAAATATTATAGTTTAAATTTTATTAAATCAATAGTTTAGTTAGTATACTATGATGTATAGGTAGCCATGTTTTTTTTATAATCAATGTTAAATTTTTTTAAGACATTCATTGACCATTTTAAAATAAAGTCACTAGTGAAGTTTATGAATCACTAGTAAGAGTTAGTGGTGATTTTCATGATATTTAAACTAGATATTGAGATATAGATATTATATTTATTGAAAATTTGAAAATAAAAAATGTAAATGAACATTTGTTTAATACCAATGAGTATTTTTTTAGAGGAAGTAAATGTGGTTATTTTATTGTTTACACATGTATATAAAATAATGAGTCCAATTGGGAAAACATAACTCTACGATAGATTAGAAAACCCATTTCTACAATATGTAAAATTTAAAATATCATTTTGTGTGATGTTTGAAAATAAATACTCACAATAAATATAGTTTTAAGTATATCTCAATGTACAATATGACGTAATATTTAATGTGATACAAAATATAATTATCTATTATATAAATAAAAAATTTAGATTTCTATTTTTATTTATTATAATAAATAAAATTCACAAAATAAATTATGATAAATTCATTCAATTAATATTTCTTGATTATCAATCAAAACAGAAGATGATATAGGTTTTAAAATGAGATTATAAACAAATATGTTAATATTTTTTTTAAAAAAATTAGTCAAAACCTAATATGATAATACTTCATAATTACAGAAATTTTTTTTATAAAAGATGATATTAAAAAATTTATACAACTTCATGATGAATAATTAATATGTTCAAAAAATATAGGTGGACGTTAAAAATATTTCCCAGTGATTATCAAGATGATAATAATGATTATTAAATAAAATATAATCAAAATACATAGATAATGTATAGATAGTAAAATATATTCATATATCAAAATTATCTACTAAAAAATAAAGAATTTTTTATCCTACCATTGGTTTCATAACATTATATAGAAAAATAAAATACCTTGGTTAAACCTCTATGTATGTTTGTGTTATAAAAACTATTTTAGGGAAATAATATATAAAATATGTAGAATATTCTCTCATATTTAAAATCATTAAATATATCCAATGATAAAATTTGATAATAAATAAAGAATCATTGTATATGTATAGAATTTTTAATGAATTAATTACATTAAAAATATCATGACATAATGCGTATCAATGTGAAACTCTTTATCAATCATGCATCAATTTTATATACATAGATCTTAAAATTAAGAGAGTTATATAAATATGTAGATACAAATATTAGTAAAATAATACACACTCAATTATATTGATAACCATGTAATTTATAATCCCATTGGTCAAATTATTTTTTCGTAATTATCTACTTTATCATTATTTACAATTCGTAGACCATTTACATATCCCCCATCTCACTCACAATGGATTGACATATGTTCAGGATAAAGTGTAGTGTGTGAGTTTATAAAATTGCATGCCACCCGTAGTGGATCCTCTAATATGTATCCCTATTCATATATTTTAGTTCGTTTATAATGTTGTGAAAAAATAATTATCCTTCAACATGGAATACATGAATCATCTCATCATGAACTAATAAATAATCTGTGAGGAATAACCTTATCTACATTATCCATTTATCATTAACCAGGGATATTATATTACACGAAAATGGGTTTTATAATTCATGGGTCAAGCCATTAATCAAAAAATTCAATATAAATAATTGAGGATTTAATGTAACACTGTTTATCTCTATGGAGAGTTTTAAAATAATGAGAAATTCATAACGTAGACAATTGTGTATGAAGGAAATATAAATCATTATAGAGATTCAATTTTGATATTATCTTGAGATGTGAATTTAAATCATGGGAATATTGTAATGAATCCATATACATTTAGAATAATATAAGAATTAGGTAATAAGAATAACATATATTGAAACATAAAAGAGATAAATTAAATCATAGGAAGGGTGTGACATAGAAAACTGATTGGGAATATATCAATGTGGATGTTTGGGAGAACATTTTTAAAGACACATTATTTAAAGACTCAGAATTTATATGGAATTTTTTCAAAAGCACAAGAATTTTACAAGTCCGCGAAAACTGATGGCGCATGATTCAGAGGCTCAGTGTTCCCAGAATCAATTTCTGCAGTTTTGTTCGGGTATGCTCAGTAAATGTACGAGTGAGATTTTTATAACTTTTTAACCGGTGCATGGAATTGAAATCTAAGGGCACCATTGAACTCACAGTTCTGATATTCTCTTCAGGATACTTTCACCTCGACGGTAGTTGGTTAAGAATAAAATAGAGATTTTGGGTTTTCATGGAAAAATAATAAATTACTGTGAGATACACATTATTTTATTTGATCCACCATTTGGTGTGTGTTGGTTAAAACCTCCTCATTGAGGTTGGAGGTGGTACCACCGCACCTTAACCTCCTATGAGAGGATATTGTTGTGGGGACCACCTGAACTCAACCTCCCATGAGAGGATTAATGTGGTGGACACCACGAGGTATTTTAAACCCTTGAAACTATCTATTAAACTGGAGAAACTTCCAACTCACCCTCATTAATGAGGGAGAGCCTCTCCATCTCTCCTTTAATTAAATGGATTCAACTCCCTTTTTATTAATTGTTTCAACACTCATGAATTAATTAAGGGGAGTATATATAATCAATTTAATCCTCCAATTGAATTTCGTGCCATCATCTAAAATAAAAGACACTCTATTTTTATTCTTGCTTGAAATTTATCATTTTGTGGGGAGCATTTGAGAGGAGATCATGGGAGAATTAGTGTTCTCCAACGAAGAACCCCATCTCCTAATAAAGAATGAAGAACGAAGAACGTCGACCTTCTTTGACTTCTTCCTTGAAGCTTCAACCATCGTGGGACGTCATCGATGACCGACCTTCCATCGAAGATCTTCTTCTTCGTCTGCTCCCCGCGACTCCCTCAACGAATGACCTTCGATGACCAAAATGTTGGGGGATTATTTCATGTTGATGATTTCCTTGAATCTTTTCATACGGTTGGAAAGTATTCATCATGGGTGGATTTGTTGTTTATCTTTCATATGACCTTGATTAACAGCATGATACAACCCTAAATGTCGAGGGTTTGGGCCAAACCATCATGGCCCGTCCTCCCTCTTCAATTATTTTTTTTGATACCCTTCAACGAGGCGACAAGGCGACAGAATGACGAAGGCAGCGATAATAAAGGCTCTGCAACCCATGGATTCCACGAATCCCATAGCGCGTCGGTGCTCCCCGTCGAACACTGCCGTCCCACGAAGGCCCGAGCCGCGCCGAACCAGCCTGCTCGGCCACCGGCCTGCCTGCATGAACCACGCATGTCCTGCCAACATCCTCAACGTGCCCCGTGCACGCCGTCCAATGCTTTTTTGACCTACCCTCGCCCCACACAGCCAGCCTGCAGCCTGAACCCACCCTGTCAGCCTGCCCATGCCGCCTCCTGGCCTGCTCGACACCCTCTTGGAAGACCTATAGGCCTACATGGCACCATTTCTGTCCACTGCCTAGCCTTCCCGGCTGAACCCCAATTCCCAACCAAACCGGCCGAGATGTTTCGGCCCCCCGAGCCGGCCCGCGGCGTCCCACACTGCGTCGATGGCTGAACTAGCCCTGACCACAGGGTCGATCCACCCTCGCAGTCCACTGGGTCGGGTCCAGTGGACCGGGACGAACCTCACAAGCCAGCCAACCCAATGGGTCGGGCCATAACCATCAGGTCTAACCGGGTTGACCCAAACCAGGTCGGCCCAGGCTGGGTTGTGCTGAGTCGGTCTGACCGGGTTGGACCAGAACCTGACCTACTACCGACCCATTAATTTCTTTGGCCATATCACTGGCACCATATGACCATTTGAAAAACCGTCATTGGCGCTGACTTTCATGTAGAGTTACGGTCCCATTGAGTATACCCCACTGGAGTTTGTGGTTTAGTTGAGTTACGGTCAGGTTGGATCATACATGAATCCAACCGGGCCCCAGGGACTAAAAATCGAATAACTCACATACCAAACGTCCGATTGATGCGTCTTCAGTTTCATTGAGTCCCTTATGACATGGCAGACCTTTGTGATACTTCTACATGGTACATCATGACTGTTGGAGTATCGAACATCAACTTTTGGATCAGATATTCTAGAGACGAGCAAACATTTGTGAGGAAAACTAGTAGCTGGATAAAACATGACGACTGCTGATCAAGCGACATGGAGTGACTTGTATGGCCCAGTGGGGAGTGCCTGGTTGTAGTGGAAGAACCACATCCGATGAGTGCCTGGTTGTGGCGGCAGACATGCGGTACTCGACATGAAGAGTACCTTTGTTGGCTATGAGGGGGAGGGCCTAGTAGTGGCGGCAGACTTATAGTGGGGATCACCTATGTTTGACGTAGAAGACCCACAGTACTGTACAAAATTAGTACCTCAGCAGTCCAAGGTTAGTGGGAAGAGCCTCTGCGTGACAGGAAGGGCCCACTATACTTGATAGAGAAGGATTTCTCCAACAACCGAGGGTTTAGATTGATACTATACATAGAATAAAATCATGGTTGAGCTAAATCAGTAACATTTGTGTTTACATATTGATTGAGCTGGATTACTTGGTAACTTATGTATATATAAGGGCATATATCTAACTGAGCTTATCTATTGATTTCATACATTGTGGTTTATCTTTGTTGGGTTTTGTGTGATATTGAGGGTCTCGCGGTCCCTACATAGTATCATTATACTCACCCCTACATTGGCTATGCTTGAACCTCATCATGTTGGTTTCAGACGATGCACAAGGCTGACTAAGGACTAGAGTAGCAGAACTAGACGGTACCTGGAGGCAGACCATATGGCGAGTCAGTATAAGAAGGAGACTAAAGGACGTGGAGTGTTGAGGAGGCAATATGTACATTCCCTTCAAGAAGTAATCCCCAGAGGATGACCTAGTAGCTCCATTATTTTCTTCAGTTATTCTTGTTTTTTAGTTGTACTTGTACATTCATGTTGGGCTTGTACTTCCAGCACATTTTTACTTTTCATCACTCCATTGTATACTATTTGGCATAGTGTTTTACTTCCAACTCATACTCAATTGTGTGTCTTTACTCTTTATAAAGGAAATTCCTTCCCAAAACATAGGGATTTACGCCTTTGGTGCTAGTCGCTAGCCCCTGGCCTATGGAAGGAGGGATTTGGGAAGTCACAGCATGGGCCCTGGGGGACAGGCCATGAAAATTTGGTATCAGAGGATTCATCTCTACCACAAAAATTATGGCTCTGATATTTATTTTCTATAAAGCAATATTTTTAAGGGTACTGAGTGTGGTTTTCATTTCAGGGAGTCTAGTGTTGGTGCGGTGGCCGACGTATCAATACACGAAGACACTGACTACTGACTTTAGACTCAGTGCACAAAAACATTGATTGCTTGTGTGTTTTCAAAAGTTTTTCATTAAGTCACCTCAACCAGGTCAGCTCACCAGGTAAAATATTTTGACTGTGTCGCATCTGTTACTTTTAGGATGCCTCCCCATAGAAAACTAGATAGAGCGATGAGACTCATATGCATAGATTGCCCATCGAGCAATGAGGCCTCGATGAAGGTCCCTTTTCCAGCAGAGGCACCGGCAGTACCACTCCACGTCAACCCACCGATGCCACTAGCCCTAGTAGTAGATAATGCATGCCGCTTGAGTGTGTTGCATGAGTTTCAGCACCAGAGGCCACCAAGGTTCAGGAGAGAGATAGACCTGTAGGCAGATTAGGATTGGCTGGAGGTTATGGTGAGAGTCTTCAGACTGGTTGAGACACCAGCCAACATCATGGTGATTCTTGCTTCTAGCTATCTACAGGCAGTCTTGGGCAGATGGTGGAGCTTGATTCTCCAGGTTCATGACGAGATGATGATACTCTGGGCTGACATGGAGAGCTTATTTCTCACGGAGTTTGTCACAACCACTCTATGACCGGTGCAAATATAATAGCTACTTCATCTACAGAAGGGTAGCCAGATTGTGGAATAGTACTCAGCGAGGTTCACTGACCTCACGCGCTACTCCACAGATATGGTACGAGACCCAGTCTTCAGGGCCTGTACCTTCGGTCCGGGGTTTAGGTGAGAGATCATAGCTTCGATGATCTCTCTGAGCATCCCGATGTAGGCGTGGCTGTTGGAGTGAGCCCTCTTGGTGGAGATATTCCTAGCATAGTAGTCTCCAAAAACGAGACCCACCACTAGTCGACATGCAGTGGAGTCTTCTGCAGCTTGCAGTAGAAAGATGATGCATAGGTCCAAGAGGACCAGACCTATAGGTGGATGACCGCCCAACTCAGGATTGTTGTTCAGGGCACCCAAAATAGAGACAGACTTTCCTTGAGAAGGCAGTGTTACTCATATGGCAGTTATCATCACATGGATCTAGACTGTCCATCCCACCGTTCAGATAATCACAAGACAGTTGAAGGGCCTCCTAGGTAGAAGTAGATATTCGATCGAGGCAGTCTCTAAGGAGAAGGTTGAAGTGGCATAGGAGTTGGTCATGAAAATGGCTGTGGATGACGTTTTGAGGTCTAACCGCCACCACCACTAAGAGTTCCACCCTGACTGCAGGGAGTAGGTGAATTGGTGAGAGCTCATCTATAGGCAGCTGAGGCCTATGATCATGGAACTCTCGAGATGAATTGAGGTACGATCTGTGTCTACACCACCATAGCTGCAGTTCTTATAAACACAGGTGCCAGTCACTCTTTCTTTTCCACATCCCTCGTTAGTGGCATGAAGATTTTGACTGAGCCATTAGATCAATACATGCAGCTAGAGACTCCTGCAGGAGAAGACTCGATGATCACACACTGGTTCTGGCAGTGTGAACTTACTTTAGGAGGTGAGAGCTTCAGCTGGGATCTCATAGTAGCAGTGTTGTGGCCTTACAACGCCATCTTGGGTATGGAATGGTTATCTACAGTCCATGCTCATATTGACTATATTAGCCACAAAGTGTGGTGTGTCCACACTAATGGGCCCAGGTTTACCTTCACCGGTGAGAAGGGAGCCTTTGCATCACATGATGGACTTACTCAGAGGAGGGTGCTTCCAATCACACATTTGTTGGCTTGTCATACCCTTGGAGCAGTTGATGTGGAAATTCCGAATTATCCTTTATTGGTGGATCATTACGCAGATGTTTTCCCTGATAATTTCCCAGGTCTACCTCCTCACATAGAGATGGACATATACATTGACCTCTACCCTCGGATAGAACTGACATCTTCACTAGCATATCAGATGGCTACTTCGGAGATTTGCGAGATGTGGTTACAAATAGAGGACTTGTAGGGGAAGGGATTCATCTGGCCTAGTGTTTCTCCCTGGGCAGCCCTGATTCGGTTTGCCAAGAAGGCATATGGGAGCTTGAGGCTTTGTGTCAACTATCATTGCCTGAACCAGGTAATCGTGAAGAGCATGTACCCACTTATGAGGATTGACAACCTCTTTGATCATCTAAAAGGAGCATGGTGGTTCTTAAAGATATACCTCAGATCAGGATATCATCAGCTTAGAGTTTGAGCCGAGGATGTGCAAAATACGGCCTTCAGTTGTCGGTACGGTCGCGACGATTTCATGGTTATGCAATTCGGCGTAACCAACACTCCAGCAGTGTTCATGGGACTCATGAACAAGATCTTCCAGCCATACCTCAATCACTTATTCATATTTTTCATCAATGACATTCTTTTCTACTTAACTATAGAGGAGGAGCATTCCTACTATTTTCAGGTAGTAATGGACACACTCTGAGAGCACCAGATTTATGGAAAGCTCTCAATGTTCCAGTTCTAGATCTGAGAGGTTCACTTTTTTGGGATGTGTCATCTCAGAGGCTGGAGTTGCAGTGGATCCAGTGATGATCGAGGTGGTACTTGTTTGGGAGCCACCCATGAGTGTGTCAAAGGTACGGAGTTTCCTGGGTTTGGCTGATTACTACCAGAGGTTCGTACCAGACTTATCCAGAGTTCCAGCACTAATATCATCCTTAACGAAGAATGTCCAACCCTTAGTATGGTTGGAGAGATTCCAGCAGATCCTTTAATAGGTGAGGCAGAGGTTGACTAGTGCCCCCATCTGGAGGCTTCTAGCGGAGGGCATAGGGTACATAGTATACTCTGAGGCATTAGTGACCAGAATAAGGTGTGTTTTAATATAGGAGTGAGTAGTGATCTCTTATAGTTCTCGTCAGCTGAGATAACATTAGCAGAACTACGCCACCCATGATCTGGAGTTAGAATTTGGGGCCTTAACTTTGAAGATGTGGTGGAACTATCTGGTGGGTGAGTGTTTCATAGTCTACTCTGACAACAAGAGTCTCAGGTTTATCTTCTCTCAGAAGGTCCTGAACCTGAGACAACAATGTTGGATTGAGTTCCTCTATGACTATGACATTGAGATAGTCTATACTCTAGGGAATGGGAACATTGTTGCTGATGCACTAATGATAAAGTATAGTATATGGATTCTAGGTGAGGGAACAGAGCAGTTGGATACTTTATAGATATCCTTTGTGGATAGAGATGGACCAGCCTTTCTTAAGTCTCATACAGTCACTACCCCACTTCATCAATGAGTCGGGGAGGCACAACATGAGGACATTGACTACCAGACACGATATGCTCATATATCCATAAGATAGTTACCTGATAGATTTTTTGAAGGTTGGGAGAATGTCATCCTCTTCAAAGGACATACTATGGTTCCAGTGTCACTTCAGGAAGAAGTATTGAGGGAGTTCCACACATCCCTTGTAGTGGTACATACATGAGTGGTGAATATGTACCAGGACAATCGACAATAGCACTAGTAGCCAGGTATGAATAAGGAAGTAGCATAGTTTTTCTCTCACTGCCTCACTTGTCAGCTTGTGAAGGCAGATCACCAGGTACTAGTAGGATTGGTCCAACATTTAGAGGTCATATAGTGGAAGTGGGATGGGATATCCATGGACTTCTTGATGGGTCTTCAATATAAATTCCGGGGTCACGTCTCGATTTGGGTGATCATCGACCAACTCACCAAGTCAGCCAACTTCATACTGTTCATAGAGTAGGTTTTAAAAGATATCTTGGGACACCTCTACATTCAATATATTGTTCGTTTACATGTTATACCATCGACAATTGTCTCTGACCGTGACACACAGTTTACTTCCCAGCTATGGAAGGGGTTTTATGAGCCTTTTAGGACGCAACATCATTTGATCACCACCTTCCATCCTCAAACACATGGTCAGATTGAGCGGACCATTATGACCCTCGAGGACATACTTCATGCATGTGTCCTCGTCTTTGGTCGCATCTAGGAGGATCAATTACCTCTGTCATATTTTGCAAACAACAAAAACTATCATTCCACCATCTGGATGGAAACTTTCGAGGCCAAGTATGGTCGACCTTGAATATCGTCGTTATACTGGACAGACCCTGGGGAGTTAGCACTAGTTGGACCAGAGATGGTATGAGCTACCAGAGAGAAGGTGTAGATAATCTAGGAGAGGATGAAGATTTCACAGAGCAGACAAAAGTCGTATGCTGATAAGATATGGTGAGCTCTAGAGTTCAAGGATGGGGACCACGTCTTTCTACAGGTCTCACCCCAATGATGGTTAACGAGATTTGGCAGAGGCGGCAAGTTATCTTCATGATTCGTCAGACCTTTCCAGGTCCTCAACAGAGTAGGCGAGGTGGATTACCGCCTAGCTCTTCCACCTCAATTGCACAGGGTGCACAACATCTTCCATGTATCCCACTAGAGGAGATACGGGAAAGACCTTTCTCACATCATCGACAATGGGGAGGTGGATGTCAAAGATGGGGAGACTTTTACAGAGGTTCATATGGAGATTGAGGATCTACATGAGTAGGGCCTTCGTGGATGGTTGATACCTCTATGCGCGTATTTTGGCAGCACGTGAACCTCCAAGAGAGCACATGGGAGCGGGAGGATCAGATGTGTGCTCAGTACCCCCATTATTTCCCTATGTTCGAGTTGTAGCTTACATGGACGTAAAGCCCTGAGGTGGAGAGAATATAGAGAACCGGAATTTCTATGGAATTTTTTTCATAAATACATTGGAATTTTATGTGTCTGTGAAAACTGACGGCGTGTGATTCAGAGGACCGATGTGCCTGAAATAAATTTAGGATGTTTTATTCTATTATATTCAGTAAACGTACAGGTGATATTTTTAAAACATTTGATCTGATGCTCAGAATTGAAATCTTAGGGAACCATTGAACTCACAACGTTGGTATTTGATTAAGGAGACATTCACATCGATGACAGTTGGTCAAGATTAAAAGTTAGATTTTGGGTTTTAATGGAAAAATAAAAAAATATAGTGAGCTAGAATTTATTTTATTTGAGATGCCATTTTGTGTGTCATGGTTAAAACCTCCTCATCAAGGTAGGAGGTGGGACCACCACACCTTAACCTCCCATTAGAGGTTATTGATGTAGGTCCCACATAAACTCAACCTCCCATGAGAGGATTAATGTGGTGGGGACCACCTGGGATTTTAACCCCTTAAAAATATCCTTTAAAGTGGAGAACCTCCCAAATCTCCCTCATTAATGAAATAGTGCCTCTCCACCTATCCATTAATTAAATGGAGCCAACTCCCTTTTTATTAATTGTGCCAACACTGGGAATTAATTAAGGGGAGCCTAAATATTTAATTTAATGCTCCATTTGAATTTAGTGGCAATGTATAGAATAATACACACTCTATTATTAGTCTTGCATGGAATTTCTCATTTGGGGGGGGGGGGAATTTTGAGATTAGAGCATGGGAGAGTTAGTGTTCTCCAACGAAGAATGAAGAACGACGAACACCAACTTTATTTAACATCTTCCTCGAAGGTTCGACCTTCGTGGGACATCTTCGACAACCGACTTCCACATCGGCACTCTTCTTCTTCGTCTGCTCTCCACAACTCTATCAACGAACGAAGTTCGATGAACAAAAGGTAGGGCGTTTATTTCATGTTGATGATTTCCTTGAATTTTCTTATTTTGTTGGAAAGGATCCGTTGTGGGTGAGTTGTTGTTTATCTTTCTTATGATCATGATGAACCGCATGATACAACCGTAAATGCAGATGGTGCAGGCCAAACCAACATGCCTTGTCCCCCCTCTAGTTTTTTTGTTTCTGATGCCCTTCGACGAGGCGACGAGGTGACAAAATGATGATGGCGGTAAAGATAAATGTTGCATTACCTGCAGCCTCTGTGATTCGTGCTGCCCCCGTAGCGCAAAGGTGCTCCTGGAAGAACACCATCGGTCCACGCCGACCCATGCCGTGCCGAACCGGCCTGCCCACCTACGACCCGACCACTGGACCACCTATCCACGACCTCCCATGCGCCCTGCCTGGTGCCCTACCGGCCTGCCTGTGCCCCGAGAAGCCTGGCCGGCACCCCGCCGGCCTGCCAAGGCCACCACCCGGCCTGCCTGGCCAACTACCGGCCTGATTGGTTACCTCCCTGCCAACCTGCTGGCCTTCTCGGCGCCCTACCCAGCCACCACCGATCTTTCCCGGCTGCGTCCCAGTTCCTGGACGAACTGGCCGTGTCGCGCCGGCCGCCCTCGCCAGCCCGCAGCGTCCCCCGCGGAGTCGTTGGCCAAACTAGCCCCAACCTCCGAGACGAACCGACCTCGCAGTCCGCTGGGTCGGCCCCAGCTGACTTGGCCGAACCTACCATGTTGGCCCGCCAAATGGGCTGGTCCAGACCCAATAGGTCCGATCGGGTCGACCCAGACCTAGGCCCATTACCGACCCTTTACTTTCTTGGGCCATATCTTTGTCACCGGATGACCGTTTGCAAAATGTCAGCGTTGCTGGATTTATTGGAGCATGATGGTCCCTTTGAGTATACCCCACTGGAGTTCGGAGTTTTGTTGAGTTACAATCAGTTTTGATCGTACATGAATCCAACTAGGCCCCCGTGACTAAAAAGCTAAAAACACACAGACCGAGAATCTGATTGACACCCCGCATGTTGCTTTGAGACCCCTATTACTTGGAAGAACTTTGTGATACTTTTACGTGGGACTTAGTGATAGTTGGAGTATCCATCAGTAGCTTGTGGAGTGGATCCCCTAGAGATGAGCAGGTATTTGTGCGGGAACCTAGTAGCTGGATGAGACATGATGACTGTTGATTGAGCTACTTAGAGTGACATGTATGGCCCAGTGGGGAGGGTCTGGTTGTGGCGGTAGACCCATGTTGGAGGAGAGCCTAGTTGTGGGGGAAAAACCACAGTACTCAACAAGTGGAGTACCTCTGCAGGCTATGAGGGGGAGGTCATAGTGGTGGCGGCATACCTATAGAGGAGAGTACCTCTGTGTGACGCAGCATACCCATGGTACTCAACAGGAGGAGTACCACAGTGGCCTTAGGTTAGTGGAAAGTGACTTTGTGTGATGTAGTAGGCCCACAATACTTAATTGAGGAGGATTTATCCAGCATTCAATGGTTCAGATTGATACTATCCCTGGAATAAAATCCGGGTTGAGCTGAGTCGGTAACTTTTGTGTTTTCCTCTTGATTGAGATGGATTACTTGGTAACATAGGTATATGTATTGGAATATACCTATGCGGGGTTATCTGTTGATTTCATTGTTTTTGGATTATACATGTTTGATTTTGTGAGACCTTGAGGGTCTTGAGGACCCTACAGAGTATCATTATACTCACCCCTGCAGAGCCTATGCCCGCACATCGTTGGGATAGTTTCAGATGACAGACAGCACTGACTGTGGACCAGAGTAGCAAGATTGGACAGTTCCAGGAGGTAGGCCTTACGACGAGTCGGTACACAGGGGATACTAACAGACATGGGGTACTGAGGATGATATCTTTACATACCCTTCGTGTAGGAATCCCTTAAGGATGGCCCAGTATCTGCTTTATTTTCTTCGGTTGTACTTGTTTTTCAGTTGTACTTGTACTATCCTTTTGGGATTTTATTTCTGGCCCCTTTTTTACTTTTCATCACCCCTTTGTATATAGTTTTTCTTAGTGTTTTACTTCCACATCTTACTCTTTTGTGTGTGTTTACTCTATATAAAGGCAATACCTTCCTAGATCATAGCGATTTACGCCTATGGTGCTAGTCGCCAACCCCTGGCCTATGGAAGGTGAGTTTGGGGTAGTCATGGCACGGGCCCTAGGGGACGGGTTGTGACAAATTCATTCAAAAAAACTAAAAATATGAATAAGGAATCACTGAAGGCACCAGGAATACCTTATCATATCCCTTTATTATCCACTAAGATGAATTACATATCAAGATATAACCTATTATTAAAAAACATTTTTCAATCACCATTTCATCGAATTCCTCTGCCTATTTTCCACAATAATAAGACTGTACTTAATAGGAAAAACATATCATGAAAAATGATCACGTATATTATGATCACATTGGATAATAGAGATAACCCATCATTTCCACTCATAGATTGTATGTATAAACTAGTATAAAAATTTACTGACACATCATACCAATGGAAGGTTATCAGATTTAATTATAAAATTCTATTTATAAATTAATGATAAATTATTCATAAACATGTATCTAACTATAGTATCATATAACCCACTATTAACCACTCTATTCATGATTCTCCCCTTTTTTAACTACTATTATGGAAACATATATATTTTGTTACTTCAATTTAGTAGAATCACATGAATCATTGGGACATACATGCATCATCACACTAAAAATTACTCTTTGATAAATGATTTATCGTTTGTTGGAAGTCATTGTTTTATTGACATCCCAAAATTTGTTTGTCACATACACTAGTAATGGTAGACCCATAATGAGAGTATCCATTTAGTGAATTACACATACAATATCCTCTTATATATTATAATGGAAATCCATATAACCTTCAAAGTAATAATAAATAATAGAAAAATATTATTAATAATCATATTATGATATTAATTTATAAAATATTTTTATATTGTGTATTTTATATTAATACGTCAAATATTGTTTCCCATTATTACTAAAAATAATTATATTAACAATGAAAATCATAAATCCAAAACAAATGCCAAATTAATTATATGATATACATGTGTTTTTCTGAAGAAATGAAAAAAACAAATAGTTATATTTAGTGCCCCCAAATACATTTATTCAACTACAAAATAATATATAAAACAATTTTTATTTAATATAGTGAAAGAATAATGTATGATAAATAATTCGGATATTCTAATTGGAATTAGTTTTGATAACCAATGTGTTATAAAACTCCCATACATGACCAGTACCATTGTGACACTTTGTGGGATGTTTACAAAGAGAGTAGTCCCCCAAAATCCCACATACCTTTTAATAGAAGAAATCAATATGAATCAAAATGGTATATCTATCTTTTTAGAGTCCTTATAATTTTCTCTTATAAACAAATAAAAAACTACAAGAAAGAAAAAATAATAATTCATGGCCATGAAAAAGATATTGAATATGATAAAATAATTCTCATAAATATAATTCTAATAAAATCAAAAAAAAATTACATAAGGTATACAAAGTCATAATAACAATATAAGTAGACATATACAATCCTTGATGAATGGTTTATATGGAAATCACATCATATGAACAGATAAATAATGATCATGAAAAACAAGAACCATAAAAACACACTGAGAATGGGCTCTACGAGCTTCATGTACACCATGTGAAACACCAAACTATTTTCCATCAGAAAATGACATAATTGTGTGGGAATAAATTCTATACAAGTGTTCGAATTAAAATACCCATTTTCCCATGAAATGCATGTGAAATGTACATATGAAATATATCATAAAATAATGTATCTTTATATAACTTTAAGGAAATTAAAAAATATTTCCAATCTCTTTTCCTTCCACAGAATTTAAATATAAATTATTTATTTATAAATACTCTATATTATACAAGATCACTATAAATTAAGAATACAGACATAAAAAATATAAATTTGACCCTTCTTTATAAAAACATGTGATTTTTCATCATTAAAAAGTTTTTATACCATTAAATGAAGTACTAAACCCTTATGGATGAGCATTAATTGACATAAAATGGATTTGAAACACCTCATATGAGATATTATACCCCAAAACATGGGGTAGTACATACTAAAAATATTGATTAACATTCCCTAATATAGGTGTGGGTACATGTAATCCATCAATCATATTGGGAACCATTCCTTATCTTCTCTATAACAATAGGTGTTTATATAAATACCATATAATATATGTTGTGCTATATCACAAAACGGAGTTCCTAACATTTCATCATCATGAAAAAAAATCACCACCTCTCATTACCATAATAGAGCTCTAATAACTGAATATTTATAAAATTAATATAAAAAAATTCTATTGGTTGTGATGTATATAGAATTTTCCTCACTATGTATTGATTACACTAATAGACTACTATTATATAAAAAATTGTAACATTTGAGAATTATTTATTATTAAATTTAATATCATATCAAAATAGTTTCCAATATAGAAAATGATTTATATGTCACTTCATAATGGATTGTATTTAGAATTACATCTTTATCTGTTTGAATATAATTTTCATGGAATATGAATAATTGTACATCACTTCCTCCCTATTTAGTTTTTTCTTTGTGTATTATGTATATTAACTAATTAGCCTCAAAATATATACATGAAATATCTATATACATATATTCATTATCTCTTATATATCTATATGAAAAATATTTATGAATTATGTGGCATGTTTTCTACAATATATTTTGGAAGTTCTAACTATAAATTATGATCTACATGAGTTCATATCGCTTAAAGGTATAATGATATACCAATTATGTTGATTTATTTCATTATTACAGTATATATATGTTTACATGTTGATGCATGTTGTCTCATGATACACAATTTTTTCTAGAGGTCCCATGTCATATATTATTTTAAATATCAAAAACACATTGTCTATAAAGAAGGATTATATTCCAAAATATTATTCTAATGATAAAAGGCATTTATAATTAAATAAACTGATTAAAAATGAATAGGTTCACGTACAAGATAAGTTAAGTATACTAAGAACCATATATTCATGAAAATTCATGATTCCCAAAACATTATCCTTGGATCATAAATATAGAGATCATCACCATTACAGGATGAACCCCATATTTTTTCAATTATATTGACTATGTACTATATAATATATCATTGAGAGATATATTTCCACTATCCATTATCATATGTTCCACAGGATGCCAATATTTAACCAAATCCTTCTTAATAGTCATCACATAATCACCACTATGTTATCAAATCAATGGAAACCCCATTTTTGTTCCATTGTAAATATTCATGTCCATAAAAGATGTATTACATATTTAATGGAGGATTATTTATCATTATGATGTTTTATAGAGAAATAAAAAATAGATCATAAATGGAATCTACTCATAATTCATCGATGAACACATTTATAAATATTTAATATAATTATTATTCATGGGGGAAATTCCTTTAGTGAGAAATTTATGAATTCCATAGGGGTAGGAATAAATGGACACAATATACACTCACATAAACTATTAAGCAATTTTCTCACCCTCTCCCAATGATGATTCACTCCATATCTACCCCAATAAAATCATACGGTTTGACACATGCATGTATTGATTTCATTTATATGTCATGAAGGCCTCATTATCATGGACCTGAGGTCCTCTACCTAAGTTGTATAATGTGCGAACATGTTTTTTTCGCCCCTCCCTACATCAATCCATGTTTTACAAATTTCACCATCTTCCATCAAATATTCCATAAATTCCCCCAATGTGGGAAAAAATTAATCAATATATGTTCAGATGAATAATTACATGGGGGTTTTATAACTCATTTAAGCCTCAAACAGATCTGTCAATGGATAATGAAAATTAAAATAAATAATTATTACTTAATGATGTAATTTCTTGAAGAGTTAATTTATCCAATTATAAATATTATTATTTGAATTCAACTACATGAATAAATATATATGTATAGAAAATACATAAACAAACATATTATATGAACTTATTGAAAAATATGTGGCATCATCCACATACAAAATTGATTCTTGTAAATAAATAACATAATAACTCTGTTTTTATCCCATGTGATGTAAATATAACCATAGTTGAATTTAATTTATTTACACACTATGAAATTATTTATTCACAAAAATTTGTCACAATTTTCCATTAAAACCTAATTAATTTCATGTTGTGGAATTAGAGAATATATTTTGGATTTCATGAAATTGATTTTTATTAAAAAATCATTCTGGCCATGGGAGAGAATGAATAATTTATTTTAATTTTATTTAATTTATGTTTATTGTTATATAATTTCATTATAGTATAATGTTTCATTAGAATATATAGACTATAGGAATGACATCAATGAAAAATGGACTAAATTAGTTATTATATATCAAAGACTGATAATCACATCATGGACTATATTTATTATTTTGACACTCACCACAATAAATATGTACTACATGAAAAATATTATGAATATGGTTAATATTGTGTTTGGATTGATTTATATTAATAGATATTGACATCAATAATATTCCTTATTGATTAAAAATGTTCCATTTTTAAATTATATTTTAGTTAAACCTGATATTTTTTTATCAAAATGATTTAAAATTAATTCTATTTTTAATATTATGATTCACAAACAACACTAAAAGAAATTGAGATGTGACAAATAAAATGAACAATATTTTGAAAATTATATGAAAATAAATACTCTAGTAAATTAAAACAATGAAATTAATTAAAAATAATTATACTAATGGATACATAATTAATAAGATTTAAATAAAGAAGGATTTTCTTTTCTAAAAAAAAATTTATAAAGAGTTTTGTATTTAATCCTATAAATAAAATTCCATCTTAGAAAATTATTTATACAAATGTTTCAAATTATGAACTACAATATGAATACTTGTTAAATTTTAATGGATATTTAATAAACCTAAGAACATATTATGTTTAATTTTACCCTTTTATATAAAATTATTGATTCATAATATTTTTGTATCTTCATTTAAAATATAATTTTTAATATTTTAACATTTTAATTAAATGGAATAATAACATTTTTTAATTCACCAGGTCAATATTATCTAATGATGATTTTAATCTATTTATACAAAATGGGTGATTTTCTATATAATACTAAAAATATAATTTTCACTGACATTGTATTGTATATGACTTATATGATAAATTTATTACCGAAATTCATTTATAACAAGTTTATCAATGAAAAAAATTACAAATCGAGTTTAATTTTACATTTAAATATACTATGTTACATTTATAAACACTATTTTAATCATTTGTCGACTCAAGTAAATGTTTTTATATAATAAAATCTGTTGTATGTCATTTCTCTAATTTATATACTAACATTTCTGCCTTTTATTTCTCTTTGATTTGATATATAGTTGAATAATATTTTTCAGAACTATACCAAGTAAAGTTTTCAAAATCATTAAAATTGACAATTGAATCAAATATTTTACTTTTTCTTAGAAATATACATTTTCTAAAAACAGTTATCACGAGTTATGTGATGTAATATTAAAATTAAATTTCCTCACATATAAAATTTTTAGATGGTAAAATTAATTTTTATTTTGAAATAAAAATGACCAAATTAATAAATAATTAATATTTTGGTAATCATTAAAAACTTTTATGGTTAAAAAATGAATTAATAAGGAAAACATAAAATATTATAAAAGATAAAAAATAGGAATGCCGAAAATTACTCTAACATTTCCCAAAACCTTTAGTTATTATATTTGACAATAGAAACCATGTCCATCTTATATTATTTTCCAATTTTTGACACATATTCCATGATTAATGATTGTTCCTTTATATATTATTAAAAAAATACCACTCCATTTAGATATAAAATAATCCTTCCAAACCCATTCAATGCTATTATGAATATTTTAATTCAACCTATTTATATGGTCATTTACATCCACAATGGAATTATACCACCATTTAAAAACCATTTATAAATGTAATATACCTATGTATGGTATTTTTTAAATTTCATCCAATAGAATGTTTAAATTCTCTACTTGAGTAGAAATCAAATGAGGGCCTTTTTTATTCTCAATATTTATACACAAAATATATTACAATCTTTATAAAATAATAATTACATTTTTATTTTTATAATTCAATATTATTATCTTTATCTTATATCAATAATCAACCTTAACCCTTCCTTAGAAAAATAATAATTTCATCCATTTGTACGCTTAAAATACATCCTCTCTGAAATAATGTATTTATTTTTTTCATACAAAATATAAATGGAATGTTATTACATGGTATTTAATTATTAAAAATTATATCTATGATAATTTTTATTAAAATATATAATATCTTTTCTACATTTATATGTATCAATATATATGGAAAATATTTCTTCTGTATCCATATAGACAACATCATAAATTGAATGAAAAATATCATTTATCATCACCTACCATCATTTATGGTTATAAGAGTTTAATTAGTAAATTTTGACAGTATCGGTGAATTTTTTATGGCTCTGTAATATTAAATGGGGTTTTTTTATTAATATTACCATCTAATAAAAAATAAAATTTATTCCCTTGTGTTTGTATATACTACCACATCCATGAATAAAAGTTTTAATTTATTATAACCACATTAAATATGTGTTATAGAAATAAATTTTTTAAAATATTAAGGTAATATATATATATATTCCTAATAACCTATTTCATATTTTTTATATATGTAAAAAGGACAACTATTATGAAGTAATATGTTAATATTGGCCTATTTCCAATGAAAATATCATTAGTCATTCCATGATCATGGAACATGAAAAAAATTAATATATAATGAAATTTTATACTTATCAAACAATATAATGAATTTTTCCTATAACTTTTATAATACTACAATGATGAAAGGGGTCTTAATTAAATTATTTTCAGCGTCATGATAAACCATGGATGGAATAATTAAAATAATTAATATTCGTTGATGAAAATAGATGATAACTATCTAATTAATGTGTAATGAATAAAAATAATTAACATTTAAAAAAATTAAAAGATATGAATATTGTTTTATAATACATTAGTACACTAATTTTTTTTAGTATAAATGTGTTCAATTTTTTTATAGAATTATAATGTATTGTTAAGGATGTTTCATAAAACAATAACAATTTGTTAGGATTAAAATATATCCTGATGAACCTTAATATTATATGATGGTTAAACTATAAACATTTGTTGTATTTATTTTTATTATATTTTTTTGTATTTATATTTAATTCTTAGGAAATACCTTTTATATAATTCTTTGTAAATAATGTGATTGTTTTATGGGTTTTCAATTTAATATCTATTCATTGAGGAATGTTTTCATGTTATATGCCAATATATATTTTATATTTTTTAATTACTAAACCATAATTTTATATAATTAGTATTATTACTAATTTATATTTCATTGTATATAAATTTTAATCCATTTATTTTTCAATCCAATTCTTTTTATCCAATTTTTATAAAATTCATAATGATCCTCCTCATATCACTTTTTATTCTTTTAGAAAAGTTCCTTATTCATAACAATATCATATTTTTTCGATATATAATATACTATGATTTTTTAATAATAATACATAAATAAAGGGATTTAAATATATTTCTCTAGTTCAATCAACCAAGAGATTATGATTTATAATGTATTAATATTGTAATGGATTTAGGTTTTAGAAAACTCTTTTCCTTGATAAATAACGATTCTCCTTAAACGATAGCTTCTTTCATGTTATCATAAATAGTATTATGTTATTATACGATATTTTATTTTTTTATGGTTAAATTAATATTTTTTTTAAGTATCATCCATGCCGAATTAATTTCTCATAAGAGTATAACTCTATTAAAAATAAATATCAACTTTTAATTTATTGTTTTCCTTACATATTAATATTCAATTTTGTTTCTAAATCTCTCCTTCCATATTTTTAATTAATTAAATGATCTGTTTCTTGTGAACCTCATAATTCTATTTAACATACATTAGATAGATGATATATATTTCTTTTACATAGTTTGGGTTCCAATAATAGTAATTTAAAATAATTTTATTTTTCTTTTCATGATTGATTAATAAATCTTTGACGTTATATCTCTTATGGAAAAAATTAGATTTGTTTCAAGGATCCATTATTGATATTATTTATTAATTGTTATTTTAAAATGTATTTCATGTTTCCTTACGGGAAATTATTTTATTAGGTGACTGGAGTAATATTTTTCATACAATAGGGTTTAATAAAATTTTTCGAGAACTCGTTTCATGATTTTTCATCAATTTTGGTCTTTATATATTTAATTTATATACCATTTGTTGAAAATTATAATAATCCAACCATTAAATTTCCATGTTAAATTCTATTATTTTTTAATTAATTTATCATTGTATACCCATCTAACTCTTAATTTTTTTTCATGGGGTGAAATTTTTAAATGAAATGTAACACATTTTGATTCAATGGGTTCATCCCAATATGATATATTATTAGTTCAGTATGGCACACATTTGTACGATTTACCATTATTTGACTATTGGGTCATATATTTCTCCTAATACATTGGTTAGTATTTTATGTCTCATGATTTATGAATATTTTATTTGTAGAATTTATCATGTATCTTTGTCCATAGGTTTGTGGGTGGACAAATTATCCTTATATTCTGATCCCAATATTTTTCATGGACTTGTTCACACATTTCCTGGTTCAAAAGTATATGCATGTACTTGTTCATGTTATGAATTGTTCAATAATTTAAACATAGAAAATATCATTTCATGCATTGATCATTAGATTGTGCTTTGAAAATATCACATTATTATTTATTTAAACGTTTTTTTCTTCTAACCATTCAAATTTTAATTTTTTTCACAATATTTCTCATATACATGAGCTCTCATATATTTGTTCATAATATTTTTATTTGAAATTATAATTTTAATAAAATAAAATTATGTTATAATATTTTTAATACTCATGGGATGTGATTGTTTTTCTCACTATTGTTCACTAATATTCCATGATATATTTTTGATAAATTTTTAACATATCCATATATTATATGAAAAAATATTTCTGGTTCATGTTATTTTACCCAAATATTTCCTTAATAGTCATATATTCACATTAATATGATCTAAAACATTTTATTACTCTTTGGTATATTTTTTCAATTACAGAGTGTTTGAGATAATTATTTTCTTATTTTTTCTATTCCTCGTGTTACGGAGAAGAGTATAACATCTTTTATATATATAATAGAGATTAGTGGTGTTAAAATGTTTAGAAATGATCAAAACTATTGTAAAAGAAGATGTTATTATAGTGAATCATCAATTAAAATGAACCTATTGATTATGATATATTGAGATTATTTTTAAGATTTAGTGTATAAAATAAGTAATTAATTTCACCAAATTGAAATGTTTATCTTTTTTTAGTTAATTGGTATGAAATATTTGTATTAATGTAATTAATTTATGAAACACCTTTTAGATTATTGGTCTACTAATATAATATTAATATAAAAAAGGTTTAGTTAGTTATATAGTTTTATTTAGTAATTTATGTAATTAAAATGAGTTAAAAATACTAAAAAACACTTTGTAATGAATATGTGTTGAATAACATTATTAATATTTTGGTAAAATGAATATTAAGTGCTTTCTTAGTAATTAAATCAGTGCCAGGATAGATACTTGTTGATAGATGATATCAATCAAATGCACCCATGTTTAATAAACATTAAATGGATTTTTGGGTATTAACTCGATCATTACTAGGTGATCAAAAAAACAAATTACACGTTATGATTTGATCTCTTGAGAGATATTCTTTTGTGATTCATATACACATTACAAATATGATGAACAGTTTTATCACATTTTTAAATAATGTTTAGATAAACTAAAATGGAATGGATGATGAGAAAAATATGTTAAAATCATGAAATGCATAAGATATGTTAAATATTTCATCGTATATAGAACCATAAGATTAATTTTCTAAAATTTTATTATATGATATAATTATAATATTCAATAAAGTTTTTAGGTTCAAATTAGATCATGAAATTAAGATTCTAAAGGATATTCCTTTTCTAAATCATATGACTATAGTTGAAAATATGTATTATATTATTAATAATGTAAATATATGTCTATTCTAAATAAAACTTTTTGGGTTATCATCTAACGCATGATAGTGAGTTAGAAACTATAACTTCAGTCATAATCTATTTTTTCATTGTTGAGTGATTATTAAAATCTCTAAAAAGAAAATTATATTGGGGTATATTACACCATGAGATTTTATTTCAGTATCATTTAAAATTTATAATAGTTTCAATATATTTCTTAAGAAATATTTACAAATAAATATATGTAAATACCTAATAGGTGGAAATTAGTAGACATAATTTTTCACACCCGGGTTTTCATGTCTTTATTTTAATCCACTACATTGGAAATCCTAATACATTTCATGGGTATTTGGTGTGATAAATGTTGATTTTTGATGTTTTTTATATGTCTAATCACCCTAATTTTGGTTCCCCATTTCTTGATTAATAGTTTCTGAAGAAAGGGTGGGTACTTTATGGTTTGGGCCAACCGTGAGCCCATTTCAAGTTTTAAAAACAGAATCTATATCTTTAATATATCCTTTGTTTTTCATCATTTTTCACCCATTCAACTTCCCACTTTTCCTATACTTACAAAAGAAAACTTTCATATCCTTTTGGACCACTTAAGAATTCATACTCATGGTGAATTTGGCTTAATTATTTAGATATTGGGAAAGCTCATCGGCCCATTTCTAGTTTTAAAAAACATTATATGATTTATTATATCTAATTAAATATTTAATATTATTCATTGATTCTACATCCCAATTTAAGACAGTATCCCTATACTCACCCCCATTATCTATTTTCTCTCTTTGGTGCTCCTATTAGTCTCGGAGATGGGAAACATTCTCAATTCCTCTCAAATCATCCATAATTTACAAGGTAAATTTTATCATTAATAAATAATTTAATTTGTACTTTTTTTTATCAAAAATATTATTTCCCTTGTTATTCCAGACCATAGGAGTCTCTCCAAGAAGTTTCAGGCCATTCACTATTATCGAAGGGTTCATATCTAATGGAATACAAAGTATTTTCTAATTGAAAGGTGATATTCTTTCTCCTTTATCCTCCCTCTTCTTCCTCTATTCATTATTTATCGGTTTTTTAATCTCCTCTGGTAATGATCGACCAAGGATTATGTTATAAGATGATTTTTATGGGATTTTTGTTCATTTGGGGCTGGTCTTTATAGGTATAGGGTTTGTAAACCCTCAGATGTTGATTTTGGGTGTGTGTTTCCATTAGGCCAAGGATTTGAGGAAGTATATCCCCTTACACAAGCCTTTATCATTTATGATTAATCTTTATCATTCTGTTATAACCTTTTTTATATCATATTTTCTGCTGTGAAACATTGGTTTTTATGGTTTTGTGTGCAAATTTTTTTTATGACTTATTTTGTGAAAAATATATTTGGTTGGTATAAATGTTCACTCCTCTTGTTTGATAAATAAATCCATGATATTTCACACATTTTTTATGGTATTTTGAATATGATTCAGTGGATTGGATGACTTTATGGAATGAAAATGGTATTTTGTACATTTTTATGTGCTTAACATAAGTTGTGTTTTTAAAGAGTGCATAACATGTGTTCGGTAAATTGCTCAGTTGGCTTTTATGTGGCTAGTGCAATTTAAAATGATTTATTTGGATTTATAAATACATTGGTTTCATGTAAAAAATAAATTTTGGATCCTTTTATGGCTTTCCTATTTGGATTTGGTTTTATAAACAAATGGTTTTTGGTTTACAACATGTTTTGGCCCGAGTTGCTGGAAAATCTCATGTTTCACATTCTTAAGAAAATGGTTGGGTTTTGAATATGTAACCTGAGTATTTTAATATATTTATGAATGTGGTTTGATGCTATAAATTGTGTTTATACACATACATAATAAAATTTAAATTTATAACAATTTGAAATGATAGTTTTGAGAAAATGTTAAAAGGCCCGTTTGGCATTCTCTAAAAATGAAGAATGAGTGTTTTACTTGTTTATACCATGGTGTGTCAATTTGGACTGTTTAATGGTCCATGAAATGATCTTATTAAATGGTTTTTGGAATTCCAAATTTTTTTGGCTATGGTTTTGTTTTGTATTTATAATTTAAAGAGTGTTTTTAATGATTTTTATGTGCAAATCCTCAATATGCTTCATGAAATTATTTTACGAAAATATTCAGTGGTTTATTGATTCATTAAAGATATGTGATGAATTTTTTTGGGATTTTTTTCTATTTATGGTTTGGGAAATTAATTTATATGTGAAATGGGTATTTCATAATATTTGTAACATTATTGAAAACTAAAGGGAATACGGGGTATCTAGGTGGGAAAACATGTACTAGTATGCTAGTGATCCTGTGGGGTTTGTCCCCTGTTTCATGTAGATATTTTGAGAATGAAAACACTAACTAAAATATGATGATAATGATGTTAGGAGACCACTAGTTTATTTTTATGCTCCCTACTATTGGCTCATGTTCACTAGAATGGATATTTCTTATGGTTACTTTCACCGAGATAAGAGTACCTAGGGCTCAAAACTAACTAGTGCCTAGGGTTGTTCCCGTGACTTGTGATAATTAGCTATTTTTTACTCACCATCAACATACGGTGTGTTTTTTTGGTAAATTCAGTAGTGTGAGTGATTTATGTAAAAATTTAAATTCTTTATCGAATCTCTCTTGAAACTATTTTCATTTTGAAGCTTCACCTCTTTGAAAATTGCTACTAGCATTCATGTTTATAAAAACATGAAAGTTTTTGTCTGGTAATTTGTTTTATATATTATGAGACATTATTTGGAAAGCATACATTTATATTTTTGTATTTAAAACATTAAATTTAAGTTTCATTTATTTTGAAGAATGTGAATTGGGAATAAAATATCGGGCTAACCTACTGAGTTTTAATACTCATGACTATAGTCTTCTTCTGTTTTTAGCCGTTGTGTAGGTTTAAGCGTGAGTTCAATCACGTTGGGAGACATGTGATCATTATTATGGAGAGATACCATAAGGTTCTCATGGATTTATTCAGTTATCGGGTTTGGTCAAATAATTTTTCGGTTTAGTTGTACTTTTAGTTTCATGTACAAATAATGTTTAGTTTAGTTTTTATATAAATTTATTTTGGGATGTCCATTGATTTCCATTTTTTTTATTATAGATATATGGGAGAAATAGTTCCCTTGTGTACTCTTTTGATAACCATGGTGCTTGTATCCCTCCTGGGAGTATTGGGAACACATCAAGGGACTTGTCCCGGGTTGGCCCTTATGACTGGTTCAGGTCGACTCGGGCTGGTTTGTGACAAAATTGTATCAGAGGAGGTCGGCTCTTAGAAGACCATTAATATTAGAGCACCATATTTATTTGGGTATGCCAAGGTTGATGGAGTAGGATTGTTTGGACTTTAGGGGTATGTGTGGGAAGAGCTTCGTGAACACCTTCTCGTTCTGATCCTCGGGTTTCCATGGGATGTTTGGTTTTATTAGTGTCTTTTGTTCATGCTGATTGTTTGGTGTTGGGATATGAAAACGAGAGTCTAACTAATGGAATCTGTGATCTCGTTGGGCCTGAAAATCCATGTGGAGTTGGGGCATGGCCCTAATAATTCTCTCTATGTTGGTGCTGTTGTTTTACATATGGCATCCAACAATATTGTCTAGTCACCCACCGACACTAGTTCCATTTTGTGGGTTTCTTGGAATTTCATGAATTCTAAATTTTTTTGAAAATATTTGTTTAAGAATTTTGGAAATGGACATTAAAGTAAGGATTGGATTTGGAAAATTATATAATTGTTTTTCAAAAATTTTATATAAGAATGATTTTGGGAAGGTTGTGATTTTTTAAACAAATTTTGCGGAGGAAGTGGAAATGATTTAACAGGATTGGATTTTCCCTAATCTAAACATCTGGTTTGTTGAAATAAAATGTTTTGAAAGTGTGAATCTTTTTAAATTAATAATGAAATATTGTTTTAAATGGGGAGTTTTGGGATATTTAAAGGTGTTTGAATATGATGAATAGGTTTTGGAGAATAGGTTTTGTGAGGCTGCTGTTTTTATGGAAAGGGGTTTTGGCCTTGTGGTTATTAGATTATGAAAAAAGACCTTGCTAAAAATTTAAAAATGGGAAAGGGATATTTGGAACAAAATTGTTGTTTTTGGATGTTATTTTATATGAAATTGATTTTTTTTAATCATATGGTTTTTGATGAAGTGTGGTTAGTTTTGTGGAATATGAAAAACATTTTTGACTTGGTGGTTGGTGTTCCATTTAACGGTAAATTATTTTTGGAATGATGTTGTTTTGTTTTAGACTTTGCTATTTTCCTGGGTTCTCACATGCAGGGTTTTGTTGATATCTGGATGGGTGGCCTATTTGGAATGGTTTTTGACTGTCTGTGGTGGCACATAAAAGTTCATGTGAATGAGACTTGATGAAACACCATTGGTGAATTTGAAAATCCACCAAGTTAGTTTTTTTTTTCAAAAAAAAATTTAGATGAAAAATTGTGGTGTATGTTTTGAACCTACGGTTTTGTGGATGTTTTATCCTATGTCTTAGATGTGTTTTCTATTCCATATGATTAATTTTGATCTATAATTCATACTCTTGTTTCATCTTGATATGGTATCTTGTTGGTGGCTCGGTTTTGGAGTAGTGTTCAGTGGGTTTATGAAGATGTGTTGGATGTTGTGATCTTGTCATAGACAGTTCTATGATTGCAAGATTTCCAATTGATAAACCAAATGATTATTTCTCATGTTTCACAAGATATATCCACCTCCTAAAATAAATCCTCCTTCCATCAGTTTAAATACAGATATATTTGGGATCGATTTAAAGTTCTTCCATTTCATGATAATTCTTGTGGACATAACTGTTATGTTCGTTGATGTTGATGCTTTTCGCCATATTCATCGTCCATTCTGCTCTACTTTCCAAGTGATATAGAATTTTGATATGTATCAATATGTTACTATTTATATCATAGTGGTTTGTTGATAAAGTGAGTATTTTTTGAGTGGTGTGATACTTAGAACCTGATTGTGGGGCAGCAGATGCTTCCTGATTTAGGGCTCCAGCCATAGGCCTTAGAGTGAAGCTTTTCATGCAGTCAAGAAATCTACAGAGGTGTGGGGTGCATGACCAGGATCCTACCTCCACCATTGTGGTAAGTTAGTGTCTATGTCTATATTGTGGTTCCTCGTTACTATGAATTTCTATTTGTCACAACAAGTGTGGTGGACTTACCCCCTCACATAGGGTCTATGGTTATGCCATCATGGATGTGGGTTTCTGATCTAGGATTCTTTTGTAGACAGACTCGGTAAATTGAGTGTGGTATTGGTGTTACCTATTAATAATTGGGTTGTTTTTTAGTTCCATAGTTACTTTTGTGGTTCTAGTGGTCCAATTATTGGGACCCCTTCCCTCCCCTCCCCGAGTGGTGGGTTCCAGATCCATGCAGAAAGTGTTTTCCCATTTCTTGACCCCTCCATTCGAGAGTGGGTGGTTTATATGTTCATGTTGTAACCCTATTAACATCGGTTGTTGTGTTTTTATAGGAGATTTGTTTTTTGGACTTTTAAAAGTTAGGTAATGTTGAGTTCTTTTTTTTTCATTGCTAGTGGGGTTCTAATGGTGTTGACACCAGCCACAGGTCTCGTTGATTTTCCTCCTACGAACTTGTCTAGTGCTAGTTGTTTATTAATTTTGGGGATCTATTTTGTGCTTCCCTAGATTAAATGGTTTTATTTACTGTTCTTTAGTGTGTTTTATTGTTTTTTTCATTGGTATAAGGCCCAACAATCAGGTTCTTGGTTTGGATGTGGAGGTGGTGGCTTGACCTATTCGCTGATTTTCACAAAGTGGTTGTGAGTTGGTGTTTTTATGGGAAATAGGATTAATTTATTTTGATGTAAAATGATACATGACAAGATTTATTGTTTTTATCATGCTTATAAGAAATCCTTAGGTGTTTATCTTTTAGCTGGAAACTGTTATGGCTTTTTGGGGGTGGAAAGCTTTAATGGTGGGGAGAATTGTCACACCCGATTTTTCTTGTCTTTGTTTAGATCATATCCATTGGAAATACTGATCATTTTCATGGTTATTTTGAGAGATTAATGTTCAGTTTTTTATGTTTCATATATGTCTAATCACCCTAATTTTGATTCCCCATTTTTTGTTTAGGATTTTTTGACGAAAGGGATGTTACATCAAAATTTGGGCCAACCGTGATCCCATTTCCAGTTTTAAAAACAGATTTTGTTTCTCTAATTACTCCATTTTTTCATAATTTTTACCCATTAACCTTCCCACATGTCATATACTGACATATGAAAACATTAATATCCTTTCAGACCACTTATGAATTCATAATCATGGTGAATTTGGGTAAATTATTTGGATATTGGGCTAGCCCAAGGGCCCATTTCTAGTTTTAAAAAAAATTATATGTTTCTTTTATATGTAATTAAAATTTTAATATTTTTCAATTATTTCACCTCCCAACCAAATACAATATCCCTATTCTCACCCCCATTATCTATTGTCTCTTTTTGGAACTCATAATAGTCACGGAGTTGGGAATCATTCTCAATGCCGCTCAAATCGTCCAGAATTGACAAGGTAAATTGAATCATTCATAAATAATTCAATTCTTACTATTTTTTCACAAATATTATTTTCATGGTTCTACCAGACCTTAGGAGTCTCTCCAAGATGTTTCAGGCCATTAACATTTATCTAGGGGTGCAGATCTAATGGAATACGAAGAGTTTTCTAATTTAAGTGTGATATGTTTTCTTTATTGTCATCCCACCTCATCCTCCATTCATTAGTTTTCAGTTTTATAATCTCCCCTAGTCCTGATTGAACTAGGGTTCTATTATACCATGATTTTTTATGATATTTTTGTTCGTTTGAGCCTAGTCGTCATAGGTTTAGGGCTTGTAAACCCTCAGATGGTAATTTTCGGTGTCTGTTTCTATTACGCTAATGATTTGAGGTAGGATATCCCCTTACAAAAGCCTTTATAATTTAAATTTCACCTTTATAATCATTTTATAACCATATTTAATTGATATTATTCCCTATGAAACCTAGGTTTTAAATTTTTTGTCTTCAAATTATGTTTTATGACTTATTTTGTTCAAAATATAGTTTTTCTGGTATAATTGTGCAATTCTCTAGTTAGATAAATTATTCAATGAGATTTATCACAAGTATTTTTGTATTTTGAATATAATTCAGTATCTTGAATAAATTTATTGCATGAAAATTGTATTTTATCCCTTTTTATGTTCTTATCATAAGTATTTTTGTTAAAGAGTGCATGCCATGTGTTCGGTAACTTGCTCAGTTGGATTTTTTGTTTCTAGTGCAATTTAAAATGATTTATTTGGATTTATAAATACATTGGAGGAATTTAAAAAATAATTTTAGGATCCCTTTATGTCTTTCCTATTTGGATTTTCTTTTACAAACTAATGGTATTTTCTTTACAACATGTTTCGGCCCATGTTGCTAAAAAATGGAATGTTTCACATTCTTATGAAAATTGTTGTGTATTGAATATGTAACCTGAGTGTTTTAAGAAATTCATGAATGTGGTTTCATGATGTGAATTTTTATTACACACATACTTAATAAAACTAGAATTCCTAACTTTTTTAAATGATTGTTTTGAGAAAATGATGAAAGGCTCCTTTGGCCTTTCCTAAAAATGAATTATGAGTGTTTTACTTGTATATACCAATTTGGGTCAATTGGGATTGTTTTATGGTCCATTAAATGATATTATTAAAAGTTTTTAGGGCTTCCAAATATGGTTTGGTAAGGTTTTTTTTCTGTATTTATAATTGAAATAGTGTTTTTGAATGAGTTTTATGGTCAAAGCCTTAATACACATCTTGAAAATTTTTTAGGAAAATTCTCAGTGGTTTACTGATTCGTTAAAAAAATGTGAAGAATGTTTGTGGGATGTTTGTGTGTTTATGGTTTGGAAATTGAATTTGGATGTTCAATGGATATCTCATAATATGTGTAACTAGATGGAGAACTAAAGGGAATCTCGGGTATCTAGGTGGGCGGGCATGTACTAGTATTCTACTAATCCTGTGGGGTTTGGGCCATGTTTCACATAGCAAGTTTGACGATGAAAAAACTAACTAAACTATGATAATGATGATGTTGGGGGACCACTGGTTTATTGGTATTCTCTCTACTAGTGGCTCGTGTTCACAAGAACAGATATTTTTTATGGGTACTTTCACTGAGATACAAGATACCTGGGGCTCACAACTAACTAGTTCCTATGGGTTTTCCAGTGACATGTGATCATAGGCTATTTTGTACTCAGCATCGGCATAGTATGGGTTTTTTCGGTAAATCCAATATTGTGTGAGATTTATTTAAAAGTGTTAATTATTTAATGCATCCCTCTTGAAAACTATTTTCATTTTGAAGATACACCTCTTTGAAAATTTTTACTAGCATTCTTGTTTATAAAACTTGAAATTTTTTTGTTTGGTAATTTGTTTTATATATTATGAGACCATATTTGGAAAACAAAACATTATATTTTTTTATTTAAAACTTTAAATTTATGTTCCTTTTTTTTAAAGTATGTATATTGGGAATATAATATCAAGATAATGTACTGAGTTTTAATACTCACGCCTATAGTCTTCTTCTGTTTTTATCCCTTGTGTCAGTTTCAGCTTGAGTTAGATCGCCTTGTCCGACATGAGATTATTATGTTGGAGAGTGACCATAAGGGTCACATTGAGTTTTTTGGTTATTGGGTTTGGTCATATAAGTTGTTGGTTTAGATGTACTTTCAGTTTCTTGTACAAATAATGTTCAGTTCAGTTTTTATATAAAAGTATTTTGGTCTATCCATTTATTTCCGAGATTTTTTTATTGTTTATATATGGGAGAAATTTTACCCTTATTTACTCTATTGATTCCCTTGGTGCTTGTCTCCATCCTAGGAGGATCAGGAATTCCCCTCAGGACTTGTCACGGGTTGCCCCATGTGACAAGTTCAGGGTCGACTCGGGCTAGTTCGTGACATAATTTATTTTAAAAAAAATCATCCAGTATATAAATTGGTAGTTATAATTTAATTTTTTAAAAAATTATATAAAAAATATATAATAATATTTAAGTTTAAAAATTATTTTTTTCATTGAACTATTCATTGATGTATAGTGTTTTTAATATAAATAAGTTAAATTGAACTATTTTGAGATGATTATTAGGAACATATCTAATATTTTATTGTAAAAACTAAAATATTTTTATTTATTTTTGTTTTAATTGATATCAATTATTATTTAAAACAAATTTATAAAGGTTAATTTTTCAAATAAAAATCCATTTTTTCATTTATATTGTTTACTTTCATATCAAAAAAAATTATGAATTTTTAGAATTCCAATTTGAACAAATTAACATAAGTTTTCATATTAAAAATTCATTATTTTATTATGATAATGTTTTGGAATTATGTAATAGATCATTCCATGGATTCTTTTATATTATTGTATTCAATAATGAGGATAAAAATATATGAATCTTGAGATATGCCATTTTCCAGACCATGGGCAGATGGTTATGGACTTTTAACTAACAAGGTATACTTAGTTTCATCCCAAAAAACTATTTTATTAGATGATTCCTTTGGATAATATAATAGTATGTTTTCTAACATATAATAATGTATAAATGATTATATATCATAGTTTTGCGATCTGTTCCTCTTGTAACATTATAAAGAGGATGAATGAGGAGATAAATGGGGTTTATGAAATAATAATAGCATAATTTATTTATCATCCCCACTATTGGTGGTGAAGAGTTATAGTATATCAACTCATGATTGATTGAGATTTTTTATAGGTATTTATCAAAAAAACCCAGATCTAGTTAGACATATTTGTGAAAGATCTTTATCTAAAAGAGAACATCTCCTTGGGTTGAACCAATGTTATTTTCCAGGAAAGAAGTTGAAAATAAAAGAACTCTATGTGGAAAAAAGGAAGATAAATTATGTAATTATAATGAATTGATACACATTTCTTATATTCATGACCTATTTGATCAATTATGGGATCCCGGTAGTTTTCTAATAATGATATTTATTTATTCTATCATCACTTATGTGATAATAATGATGATATTCCAATGAAAGTGTTAATTAATATATGTGGAATATAAAACTATTGTTTCTTTACTTTTGTGGGTAAAAAACACAATTGGTGTTCATCTATCTCATGAAATATATTTTCTAGCCATATCATAAGTCGAATAAAATTTTATTCATGAAAAAGACCCTGATGCATTCCATTATATCCAATATTATTTCTATGAAATATGATGTTCTATTGAGAAAACGTCTACCACATTTTAACAATGGTAAAATATTGATATTAAATTTCTATATTTAGTTTGTGAGTGTCCATGTGAATTTTGTAATGTAATTTTGGTAGAAATGGAGAAGGTTGATGTTATAATGGCTTCAGAACATCCCAAGATTGTGTTTTAGATGTTTATTTCTTTTGGGCGTATAGGGTACCATAAATATTTTATAATTGACTTATAATATCTTGATGCACTAATGATAGATTTATCCAATAAGGGTTGTGGGTATGGTGATAATTATATTGTATTTACATTATGATGAGGTCCTTATTGATATGAAGTGAATATTTATGAAATAGATCATTAATGTCCATCTTAGTCCTTGAATTATATATCAAATGTAATGTGATGTCATAAGGGGTTGATTAGGAATTTTCCTAGTATTGGGAGATTATTTGGTTTCCTATGGTCATGTCAGTTATAAATCCATGAGAAAAAATTCCATATTGTGGACATATAGTTCAAAGACATGTATAATTCGTGAATGTGTTATGAAAACCATCTCATATGTGATAATTTATTATTATACACTGACTACATGAGATTTTATTACATATTCTCATATTGTGATCTCATTAGAATGTAGAATTTTTATGATGTGAATGTTTATTAATTTTACTTTTAAAGGACGTATTCCCTGATAAAATATAATTTCATTATAAATTATATCATCTGATGAACAATAGGGACATAGGATGTAAGTTAGGGGAACTCACTTAAAAAATGAAATCTAATTTTTTTTATTACAGAATGGATTTTTGACGCACCATAAGATCAACAAGTGATGAAATATATGACTCTTTTACATCATGTATTCATTAATATATTGGAGATTGACCATCAATAAGTTTGATTTTTATATGTTGATTAGGACTTATTTATTCATAGAATTTTATTAGTGGAAACTTCATTCTGGTAGTAGGTTACGAGAGTATTTTGTATTCTAAAAAGTATTTTGAATCCATTATCAATGAATGTGTATAATTACCTACAATGATAGTTATTGTGGAATGTTATGAAGAGGAAAATGAAATTATTGTTTAAAATTTCTATACACACAAAATGGTAAGTGCTACGAATCAGATCTTTTTGGTTTTCTTCAAAAATATAAAAATGCATATTTGGATGTGGAATGAGATAACAATGGAATTCATGTTGGGGTTACGCAACTTTTGGATGATTTTCAGTTTAGTTTTTATATTAGTCGATTGTAAGATGAAATTTGGTCACATAATTTTGATTAAAGAGAAAATTTTAAGGGATTTGTTGGGGAATACATATGGATAAAAATTTTATGCCTCCATGGGGATCTTTTGAGTATCACATCAACAATTTAAACACACAACATAATATCATTTCTTCAATACATATAGAAGGATTTTGGTACCCAAAAAAATGATTATAACATGTAATCATTAGACTCAAGGATATTGAGTGACAAAAATATTCATTTTAGATTCTATATTTAATGTACCATCGAAGAATAATGTGGATATTGAAATTATAACATATCATTAGATGAGATTGTATACAATAACATCATCTAGGAATCAATTAAGAAGGAATTTTTTGAAGTTAATCATGTTCATCCATATCACTCACCACGATGCTTGAACAAGGACAGTGTGGTAACATATATGGAACTGAGTACGATATAAGTGAATACAATGTTTTTGGGATTGATCTAAAAGTTAATAGTCTGCACTCAATGTAGGATGTGATCATATATATACATATGTGGGGAAAACCATGGGAGGTAATGTTTGCTACCATGCTTTCTTACTTTTTAATCCTAATATAAGGTGTCATTGTTTGAAAAAAGAATAGGAAACTGGATCTATGATTCATTTGACCATATTCAGTTACCTTGAATATAGTTAATTTAACCAAAATTTTGATCATACATCATTATTTTAATTTATAAATGAATTTTTTGAAATATATCATATTTGGTGGTATATCATAAATCCAACAGTTATGATCGTCATAGAGGGTATTGAGAATGATCCTAAAAATCATTTGTTGAATTCATAGTGTGGATCAAAGAATATATTAATAATTTAAAATGAGGTAATATAGTGACACTTTAATAAATATATATATATCATCATGGACATATAAATGATGATACATGGGAGTGGAAATCTATTGCATTGACTCAATGGATTTGGATATTCATTTATTATTCCTAATGTTTTTTAAGGATGGGTATTCATTAGTTGGGATAATTAAAGAGAATATTATAATTTAGCTGAATTATTAGATAATGTAGTAATTTTTTCAATTTTTTATCTATACATAATTTTGGGTGAGTTATATGTGTTTTTTTTTCAATTTTTTGTGTCTTCTTTTTAGTGAACAAGTGAATAATGTTTTGGACACACCATGTTAATCCTCCATTAAATTGTGATTCTTGTGACTGAGGAATACGGAGTGTATAATTGTTAAAAAACATAGAGTATAATATTTTGTATCATTTCCAAGATAACCATGAATTACATGCATATATATGATGAATGGTTTTTGAAATTGTGCAATATTTACTAGGTAACCATTTAACTCATCCGGGTGAAAAAAGGATGGATTGTGCATGGAATAAAAAAATATGTGACCCATAAATATTAACTATAATAATTCTTCCTTTATTTATAGAATCCTCTCTGTTTTCTCTTATTCTTCCACATATTCCAATGGTTCTCAGGTTTGTGGATTTTGTATGAACTCTGATGAAAATTTCAACCCTTCTTTATCTAATTATGATGGATCTAGTGGTGTTTTCTTATTGGAATTCATTGTGGGAGATAAATCTTCTCTGGTTATTAATGTTTATATATAATTTACCTTGGTTTATTAAATTATTCATAGATTTGGAATATCATGGATATATTAATTCCTTAATATATGATAGAAAAATGATATTTGGGTCATCGATATATAGGGATTTATCTAGTGATTTTGTAGGATTTTATTAATCAATCGTAGACATAGTAACATTATATAATCTCAAAATTTTTATTGATTTGGACATAATCTCATACAATTTTAATCATCTTGGATTTAAATTTTGAACATCTATGATTATTAATATGTATATAATATATGATTTCTTATTATCTATTTAGTGACAGAAAATTTAATTACATGTGTATTAAATGTTTTAGATGAAAATTCAATAAATTATAGATTCAGACTCTTAAGGACCATATTAGTTTATTGTCTCTAGAAAAAACGTAAAAAATATTCCAATTTAGAGAATAATCTTCACCATCTCTTATAATTATCTTCACATTTAATACTCATAAAAAATTTCCCTACAAAAAAATAATTCTTCATATACTGCGTAATGGAATCCTAATAAATTATGAGATAAAAAATCATAGGTAGGGTAATATTGTGAGATATCAATGACCACAAAAGAAGGAAATGTTCATATGTTTTCTTTAACATGGTCTTATAATTCTAAAATCATAACATGGATATAAAATATTATAATATCAATATTTTAAATAATGATTGTGAGTTCATAAGACACAAATCATAAGGGAATCAATTAAACTGAGTTGTGAGAGAATAACATTGATGTATGAAATGAAATATTGGAATACAACATTGAATAAAAAACTTATGTCAATTCTACCACAAAGGCAATTATATCAATTTATTATTGTGTTGAACACACTTGTACCTACATCAGGATTGAAATAACAACTATTGAACCATCATTAAGGAATTGGATAACTTATCATGTACCCTCTTTCAGGCTTGGAATAAGTTCCCATGTTCCCACATTTTGTATTTGGGTATTCTCCCATCCACAATATTTTAGGATTTGGATCATATCACATGTAGTTTTTGATCACATATAACATTTATCATTACTGGCTTTTTTAATGGATGTGTAGGTCTAACCCATCACATGTTGAAAACATTCATATGTGATCCCAATGATCAAAAAAATTATAATATCATAACCCATGAAAAGAAATGGGATTTATAGTTATTTCAACATTTCCTCAAAGAATATTATATGAAAAAAGATGTAGGTTTCATAATAATATTATCATGGAATGACCTATGTAGGAAAAAATGTTTGTTAAACGTCATATTTATAATATATAAAAAATATAAAGTGAAAATGTGAGAATGGTGTCCTTGATTCATATAGGTATACAATAATAAATAACATCAATTGATGATTTCTGTGATGTAATATGATTCTGAAATATCACATGGATAAATTGATGATTAATATATCCTTTCATAATTGAAATAACATCTAAAAATATAAAAAATTCAAATTCCTTTCCAATGAAAATCACCATTTAAACACATAAAAAAATATAATTACTTAAAAAATTTCTCAAGGAAAATAATAATTCTCTGAAAATAAAATTTTAAAACTATACTTTATAAAATATTTTAGAAACTAATTTTATATAAAAATAATGTTTGAAAAATATTAAATTAGTCATTAAAAGCCCATTAATTGATTTATTATGTCAAATAACATTTTCTATTAGGAAAAACCATAATTTACAAATAAACCGTTTTCAAAATACATTTATTTAAATATATCATTGAAAAAAAAATTATTTATATTTCAATGTAAATAATTGTCTTCACAATACAATACTCTTGTCATGTCACACAATATAAAATAATGATTCCTCTGCAATTTAAGAAAATTTGAATCATTAATTATTTAGAAAATGACTTTATTATAACATTAATACAATTTAGATAAATATTAAAAATTGATATAAAATATAGTAAAAATCATTTTAGGAATTTTGAAAACATTATTGAACAAGTTTTTAGAATACATGGTTTTTAGAGAAAATATTTTCATCTGATCTATGGAATATAATTTTTTTTTATAAAAACATTCAATTGATGTCCAGAGTAAATATAGAGTGGAAATGTTTGTTTACAAAATTTTTCTACTCAAATAACTATAGGGAAATAAAACCCATTAATTTCTTTGTAACACCCTAATGTTTATTGAGGAAGTTTTTTTCATTTCATTAATTCCTTGTGTTGTATGGTACACCAATATTACCTTGTTCTATATAAAACACCAAACTAACTTGTTGTATACGCAACACTATACAACGCTTCTGTTACGCACAATTTAAAGTTCATTTGATAGAATTAATTTCATGAAACACATAGTATAGATTTCTTTCACAATATAAATGTACTATGTTTGGATTATGATATAAATAACACCCCAGGAATATTCCACTAAAAGAAACATTGACTTGTCTTTAATTACATTCTATACCAACCTTCCTCGATATCTCGCTTTGTATGCAATACGACATTTTAATAAAAATTGTTAAATTATAAAAATATAACTATAAAATGGTATATAAACAAGCCAGTATGAATTTTATTGAAAACATTTAAAATTTATATAACATTAACATTAATCTTATGTATTTTCATGACTTGATATAAGAACAAATTCGATTTTTTCAATAATAGATTTATGTTTCAAAAAGATGTTTTTTCCCACATTTTAGTGGAGAAACCATGTTAAATTTAATTTTTAACAATATTATATATTTAATTTAAAAAAATTAACTTATTCTTTGGAAGTGAAACGAAATAACATTTTTTTTAATTTTCATAATTTTTCGTAAAAAACTAATATTTTAGTGAATAGTGAATAATACTACATTTTAATTCAAACAGGTTTTCTTCAAATTTATTTATAATGTATGATTAAATTTTTATTTTTCAAAAGGTTTAATTGGATTATATTTTTATCATTTAATCCAATTTTTATAATTGGAATTAATTTCACTTGTAAAATTGACATAAACACATGTCAATCATTTGATAGTTATTTTTCTTAAAACCTTTTTTTGGTTTTGATAAAGGGAGTTAATATTAAATAAAATAATTTAACTTTTATGTTTTGAATATGGGAAAATGGATTCCATATTTAGCGTCATAAGGATTAATTTTTTTAAATATGTACATTTTATGGTAGAGAAATATGAATAGTAACTTCAGTAAGTATATTATTTACCATGGTTAAAAGGTGAATCTAATAAATAAGGGTAAAAAATAATATTTTAATATTTTAAAACTAACCAAACACATGTCCTAAACCTATCTGATGAGATATTTTATACCATGGGAATCATTGGGTTGATTTTGGGACCCCATGGAACCTCATGGATTTGATAATGACATTTTATAAAATTTATTTTCAATTAAAGGGAAAATCGACAAAAACTTGTGTCTTCAAAATAAAATAATTTTAATATGGGGTTATACAGAAGATATAATCAACATGAAATAGTAATTGGAAAGATAAAAACATTTTATAATCCATGGTATTTTATTTAAATTTTTTTTAAAGAAAATAAATTTATTTATTTATGACTCAATAATGATGTAGTGATTACCTTATTAATTATTGGTCTAAATAAATGAAAATATAATTGTTAAAATAAAACTATTTTGAAACATTTAATTCCATTTACAAATATTATGGATGATTATTAATTTTTATAGTTTATGTAATGATGTTTTCTCGATGTAATAAATTTGTAATGTGTTTTGTGACAACCATCCTTCACTAAGATGATGGAACATACATTAGATTTCCAAACCCTTCCTCCCACAAGTTGAAGGAGACATAATGTCCCCCGAGACACAGCTTCAATAGGCCCCAGAGTGGCGACTAGCACCAAGGGTATAAAATCCCACATAAAATGGATGACATTTCCCTTTTTATTTAGTAGGACTGGGAGATAAGATAGTAAATCCCAGAAACACCAAAAGTTCAAGTAAAAGTAAAAACAGAAAATTCCATTTTTATATGCATGTTCCAATAATAAGTTCTACAAAAGAGAAGAAAACTCCAAAGGGAAGTTCTAAAAGATAAAAACCAACGATGTTAATAGTTTTGGTGTTTGATCTGATAGGGTCCCGCATGATCCTTAATGTAATCCTAGAAAACAAAAATATGTTTTATATACGTAGGGTCTATATACAAGTATACTCATTTAAAAAAACTAAAAGATCTCGTGCACAAGTGGGGAGTAATTATAATTCTCTATGTGAAAAACTAAGATAACTAATGCACCTATCAAGGATACAATATACCCAACCACACCAAGTCACAATGCCCAAATAATGCATGTCATGTAAAGTAATAGTAATTTCACATTGATATTGGTTTCCCCACACCACTTTCCCCCAGGTTATTGAAGCCATCCTACACGTCAGACCTCTACCAGGATTCTCACCGTATTCCCATTGCCATACCAAGCTCGCACACACCTGGGATACCACAACCACACATCCCTACAGGAAACACCATGTCCATAACAACAACATGTAACCTTTCTTGCAGACACCTAGGAAAGAACAATTACCACTACGCCCGAAAACACCTCAACCCGAAAAACTAATGCCACTCCAAATGTCATTTGGGCCTCATCTCGAAGACACTTGGGGAAAAAAATTCCCACACACAACTGTTCGAACCACTATAACTACCCTAGCCTAATGAATCTTTGGCTTTAATAGACCCCAGTCCATCATATCCTGCCCGAAGAGTCTTGGGCTTCTCATGAAAGGAAGCAGAAAAAGAGATAACAACAAGACAATCATAGGATTGTTGGGAAAAATTCCCTCCCCTCGGAAATGGGGGTGTTTAACAAGAAGTTATCAATTTGGGTGGGGAATGAATAAGAAACATGCAAACATAATTACACATATTGGTAAACAAGAACTCAACCCAACCTAGATGTTCTATAATCAACCCATACATAAACACCCTGATTAATATTCATTCATAAAAAGCACAACACCCACAACCAAGGCTCAACTCACTCTTGAAAAACAATTCCCCACTGAACCAATTCATGTTATCATTTCAGGTGATTCCATATAAGTAATTCATCACTATTGAGAAACAAAAAGGCATAGCCACAAGTGATGGATAAATATCCAAGAAGAAATGTATGAATTTACACCAGGTTCTCTAGTAATGTCCTAACAACAAAAGGGATCTATAAGATCCCTCGATGTACTGGAACCAAATCAATCAACAACATACAACCCACACGTCCTTAGTTCCACAAACCAACAACTGCACAATAACAGGGGTCCCATCCCCATCCACATCACCCCACAAGCAACAAGAAGAACAATCACACATGTTACCAAGACATAATAAAGGAATTTCCAAATTAAATCTCACCATTCCTGTAGTTCCATATTTCTGTTGGGTTAAAAGGGGTTATCTCACGAAGATTTTAGGTCACTATATAATCATTTAATCAAAAGATTCTATGTGAATTACCAATTTTCAGGTAACAACCATTTAATCATCACATAATTTACATGAAAACATTGGTTCATTATTGTGAAATAAAGGAACACCAGCAACAACATTTTTTAGTCGTCATAAGCCCATAAAATTCACAATAAATAATAAATAATGAAGGAGTACGGCAACATCATCGAACACGCCCCATAATTATTTGAAATCTATTTGTCATCACGGTTAATGTTTTGTTTCATCCATCCCTAAAAGAGTAACATAATACCCACCCCGCCTGATACATAGTAAAGAGATATAAAGGAAGAACCCTACCTAGATAATCAATGATCATTGCTTTTTTCCACGCACCATGAACTAGGGATGCGTGACTTGTTGGGGTGGAACTTTGGGGAATCCCATACTGAGAAGGAAACCCTCCATCACAGGCTCACCACTATCCTTGGGAAGGGTTAATCCAAATTCATCATGGAAATAAAAAGAGAGCAGCTAATAAGAAAGAGAATGAATATTGTGTGATTAAATGTGAGATCCTGGAGTTACGAGATATGAATTTTAAATGAATTTAAAGGTGGATACTAGTTTAACCATGTGCTTAGACAACTAAAAATGATGGAATAAATTTTTATTTAATAACATTCATCAGAGTGGTGTCTATTAAAATTGATTTTTAATAGGATTTTCATTAATCAATGGAAAAAATGTAATTGGGGAGGAACTAGAAAGTATTAGAAATAGGGTGTGACAATGAGGGAAAAGAAACATGTTTTAATAAGTCAAGGGTCTCCCGAATATTATTGGATTTTATATATCATTTAAGGGATTTTAGTGGATTCAAAAGAGTTATTAAAACACTTTCACGTCAAAAGATGTGGTGTGGGAGCGGAACTAGAAAAAGAAACAAGTGTGGAATACTGTTTGGTGAGACACAATATGTGGTGCCAAGGTCATGGTGCCACCATCACTATGCCACCATATGAGGTACCACCATTTCTGTGTGCGACCGTGATTGTGCGACTATTACGGTGCCACTTTAAGCTGTTCGACCATTTATGTCTGTGACTGTAACGGTGTGACCACGATGTTGCAACCATCATGGTGGAACATTATATGTAGTTCCACAATTTTGGTGTGTGACCATGACTATTGTGAATGCTATGGTGCCACCAACACTATGGAACACTGTCAACAGTGACACTGTTTCGGTGTGCAACTATGAATGGTGCCACCGTTTTGCGCGAACCATTTCATGGAACCGTTTTTTTTTTGGAAAACTCCTTTAAGATTTATTGTCCTAGACATTACATCAGATTCCTCTCAATCTAATATCTCCCTTGAGAATCAAAACTAGACCCGAAGAAAAGAGTGGTGTCTGAACAAACTCCTTTAAAGATACCTATCAAGAGAAAACCTCCTAGACATCTTGGAACACCTCTAACTCAGGAATCCAAATTAACATGTAAAGGTCATACCATCCAGGCATATAGATTAGGGAGACTCTTTATTCATTTCATGACACTATTCTCTTTGGGTGGCTGTAACAGCCCAAGATTTTATGAAAAATATTCTTTTTAATTTCACAAATGTCTTGTGTTGTACGATACACCAAAAGGAGCTTGCACAACACACATCCTTGACTTGCCTTGCATTACACGCAATCGCAACCTTCCTCGATAGCGTGTGTAGTACGCAATACTGAGTTTCACGAAACAACGATATGCTATTAAAATATTATTAAAACTAGCCGTTATGAATAGTAATAACCACTTTTTAAAATTTTAGAAATTTTATCTCTCAAAATGGACTTCATTTTTGGATTCGGAGTATCGAATTTAGCCTAAGGTGAAGTTTTGGTACTTTTCGGATAACTTTCATATTCTGATGAATAGTGAAAATTACTAAATTATAATTAAAAACAACTTTTTTAATCAAAATAATTAATAGTGATAAATTATTAATTTTAGTGGTTTTAAAGTATATTTAGAATATATTTTTACAATTTAATACAATGTTGGTCATTGGATGTAATTTCACATTTAAACCAGACATAAACAAGTGTCAATCTTTTGATAGATATTGTTTCTTAAAAACACGCTATTTGTTTTAACAGCGGGATTTAATTATAAAATTAATTAATGCAACTTATATGTTATGAATTTGGTAAAATAGACTTCATTTTTGAATTCGGAATATGAAATATAGCTTTGGATGAAATTTTGGCATTGTTCTGAAAAACATCAATTTTTTATGAATAGTGAAACTACTAAGTGGTAGTTAAAAAACTGAATTTTTCATAAAACTTAATTTTACCACTTTTGTGAAAGGAATTTCAAAAATCCGAGAGACATGGTTGATGTCAGTATGTAAAATGTGGTTCAATGAGATGAAAATAATTTTTGGTGAATAGTAACTTTTTACTTTTATTTACCACGGTTAAAAATAAATAGGGTAATTAAGGGTAAAAATGATATTATTATTACCCTAACACATGTCCTAATTCTATTGGACAAGTTTATCTCGACCAAAAACAACCTTAAGTGTAAAATATTATCATTTAGGCCCACTTGGATTAGATTAGGACATTTATTATTATTTAATTCAAAGAAGAGTTAAAAGAGTTAAAATCAATGTTTATTTACTAAAACATTTTTAATATAGGGTTATACATAAGATAAATTCGATTGTAAATATTCAATTAGAAATATAAAAAGATTTCCTACATAATGGTATTTTATTTGTAATTTTTAGACATCAAATAATCTAATTTATTTATGACACAAAAATGATGCAGTAATTATCTTATTAATGAAATATTGACATAATTGGTGTTATAAACACAAAATTAAATGTCATTTGAGACTTTTTATGAATTTCTCTAATTTTATAGGTTACTATGATATATTATTGTTGATTTAATCAACTTTATTCGAACATATAAGTCTGTTATGACTTTCACAAAAATCATATATCAAATAGTGTCAAAATTGACACAAAATAGTTTTTAAATAAAATATTATATTATTAATTGTTATTTTATTCCTAAAAATCTATGGTTCGGCCAAATGACTTAGATAAGGATATATATATTAATAATAAACAATTTGGGGTTCGTTTGGCATGTTATAGTAACTGTATTAACCTTATAGTGAAAGAAAACAAAAAGACACGGTAAAAGTTAAATTATTTAACTTAGAGTTAAATCTAATTGATAAGGTTAAAATAATACCCTAAACTTGTCTAAATCCTATTGGTTGATAGTATTTCGACCCATCCCCACTTTAGATTCCAAATAAGTCCCTTTGGAACCATTATAAACCGATTTTGACTTTAATATAAAATAATATTTTGAGATATTCCAAAGGTGCCCCTCTCCTCCCTTATAAAAGGGAACCTCCTCCCCCTCCTCCTCACACCAATTTGAGCACTCAAGCTCGGCCAACCACTACCAAAATCCCTTCTCCACTTCACTAGAATAATCCTAGAGGTCCTGGTATTCTTAAAATACCAATCATAGTTCCCTAAGTGGAGGATTAAAAGAGGCATTTCAAAGAAGAGGTAATAACCATTACCGATCTTTTCAATTTCTTTCTTCTTCAACTTCTTCTTCTTTAGTTTTTTCATAACAAAGTAATAACATAAGTATTACTTACATACTGATATGTTATTATAAATATGAAACAACCCAAATTCACCTTCTATCCATCCTACGGAAAAATGAAATCACCGCGCGTGCGTACGTACGGAATACCGTCTCCACGCCGTGGTGTAATCTATTTTCCACCACCACCTTACATGGATGGGTATAATGGTGTAAAGAATAACTATACATAGTTATTACAACATCATATTGATTCTGATATGTTTTATAATCCACTCCAATTCAATTCAATATTTATGGAAATGATATCATCGCTCGTGCGTACGTACGGACTACCGTCTCCACGACGCGATGAGATTCATTCTCCATGTTAACCATTTAAGAATGATTATAAAGTATATATAAGAAATAATAATGAAATATATGACATTATAAAGCTACTGTATTTCTGTATATATATATATATATTTCATCTACTTACTTCAATTCAAGACAATAAGGAAAGGAAAACATCGTTCATGCGTACGTACGGACTACCGTCTCCATGAACGGTGTTTTTCATTTCAGTTATCTATCTATTATATATATATATATACTGAATATATATGATATATAAATCATATTTTATATTCTGGAAGTAAGTAAATCATGATATAAGTAATAATAATGTCAAGAACAACAAGTCAAAACACCTACGATAAATGAAACGATTTTACCCAAAACGCTACTTTAACATGAATTTACAAAAGAACGGGTAATATAAAGTCATAAGTGGACCATATATGATATAATAACAATGAATATGATTCTGGAACAACTCAATAACATGATTTAAATCATTATACAGGAGGTTCGGACACTTAGAAAGCAAATCGGACCTATGGTAAGGGAAATATCACGATCTCATTTTTATCCGAGATTGTTTATACATTGGTATTTACTGGGGTTTATTTTATCATCCACATCCATGTTCCCTCAATATGTAATATTTTTCCATCCACTTTAAATAGTTTAAATCCAATTTGACCCTTCGGTGAGTTTTTAGTAAAGAATATGAAATGAATCTTTTGTCATTTTTTCGCACGAGGTACTTTTTGACTTTTCCGACAAAAGTACGAAAGAATATTTTTTTTAACTTATACGGCATGAATGGATTTTTAAAACATTTTTTCCAAGAAGCTTCCTGTACAAGTTTTCAAGTTTATTTTTAATCAACTTCTTTTATTTTAAAGTTGTATGACTTGTTATGAAAGGAAAAATGTTTTTGAAGAAGAAAGGATATTTTCCTCAAGAATGGAGTTCATGTGTTTTATCAAAATTATTTTCCATCTAAGATAATAAAGGGTTCTGTTTTTATCCCTATTATTACATTGATTTGATCATGTTGTGATGTAATTATTTTTATGAATTCCTTTATCTTATATGAATTGATTTATGATGTCATGATGTTTCAAGAATCCCATTTTTGTTACATGTGTTATGCGATGATGTATGTTTTATGATTATGTGGCACACATAAGAAAGGATTCATTATAAGATGGGTGGGACCTATATCTCCCTCCAATGCATTGGGTAAAGATTTTATATCTCATGAGATAGACATGGCTGGAACGGTAGGTTATACCGGTTCAGTGAAACAGGACTGAAACGAGGGTGACTAGATTTAGAAAGGGACTTTGTCCACTAAGATAGTCTTGGAAATGAAGCTTGGATAACAAGAAATGATTTTCTATGATTATGTGTGTATTCCACAAAGTTTCATGTTTTAAGTTATGATTATTGTGATTACATTTCACTGCCATGATTTATCCCATGTTATGAAATTATGATCTCTTTTGCAGGTTAAGATTTCCAAAAAGTTATGTGCTTGTGTATACGATGAGATTTATATTTCTTTTTTTTTACCCTTAATGAGAATTTGAGCTCACCCTTTTATGTTTTCTTTTCCCCAGGATATAAAGAAAGGTTTTAGGTAAAAAAAAGGGGAAGATCTTTATGAGAGATATTGGAGATCTTTCACCACGATTAGAAGATTACGTTCCGAGTTTCCAAAGACCCTAAACTATTACGATCCTTGTGTGTGTATTTTTTGTTATGTACTAAGTATTCCGCAAATGTAATGTAATGTCAATCAATGTCAAGCTTCAGACCTCTATAGTGGCACTGAATCACCTGCACAGGTTTAACCGCATCCACTTTAATGTGTCTGGAATCGGAATCAGATCCTCCCCTCCCCACAGTCATGACCCTTCACAGAAATCTATAGAGTAATGAAAAGATTAAATTTCATAGGTAACATGTTAAAACACTTAATCTCAAACAAGTTAATAATAGAGATGAAAAAACACAAAACAACTCTAGGTACTGAGTTCTCATCTTAGCCTCCCATTCCTAGGTAGTCTCCCCAGCCCACCATGCCTCCATAACTCACAAACCAAGGGAATGGTTCATTCATGAAGAACCTATTCCACATGATCCTCGATCCTCACTAGTCTCTTTACATATGTCACATTGTTTTTTATATCCATCTCCCACTAGTCGAGGATTTGGGAATAATCTTTTATATACCGACAATGCTGATTCACAAGGAAAATGTCGTGAACCTTCTACAGTGGTAGTGGTAGTGGTAGCGCCCGCTGCTAATCCAGTTCGCCAACCCGCCATAACACCTTGAATGGTCTGACGAACCTGGTATAAAGATTACTCCTGCTTCTAAACCTATGTTTCCCATGTCGAGGCGATACCTTCAATAACACATTTTCCACAACCTTGAACACTAGGGGTCTCCTCCTAGTACCGGAATATGACTTTTTACGGTCCAAATCCACCTCCATACTCTCTCATATAAGCTGAAACTTCTCTGTCATGATCTGCACTACCTCAGGACGAGGAACACCTGCTTCCCCGACCTCTTTCTGGAACATGGTTGAGTGATACGACCTATTGTGCATAACTTCAAACATATCCATTTCAATTTTAGAGTGATATACATTGATGTAGGAAAACTCCACCAGAGGAAATTTTTGTACCCATTATCCTCCAAAGTCCCAAACACATTCCTGTAGCATATCCTGTAATTTCTGGATGGTGTGCTCTGTCTGCCAATCTATCTAATGGTGGAATGTAGTGCGGAGGCATAGTTGGGTGCCAAAAGAATGATTCAACCCATTCTAGACCTGTGAGGTAAACCAGGTGTCTTTATTAGAGACTATTGACCTTAGAACACTATTCAACTTCACCACTTCATCCACATACCTTTGTGTTAAGGAATCTAACACACTCCACTCCTTTATTTCAAGGAAGTGAGCTAATTTCATCGATTGTTCTACCACTACCATGATTGCCTCAAAACCACCTTGAAACATGTGTAGTCATGGGACAAAATCTGTTGATATGTCATCCCAAATCAACTCGGGGACATCTAAAGGATGTAACAGACCTCCGGGGATGTGGTTTTCAGCCTTCACCGACTGACTCATGAGGTAGTTTTCCACAAACTCTATCATTGCCCGCTTCACCCCTGGCCACCAAAACTGACTATTCAAGACATTGTCAATCTTAAAAACTCTTGGGTGTACCTCCATGTGTGTGTTGTGGAATTCACCAATATCTATCTTGTGAATATCCACTTGGGTGAGCAAAGTTCCATGAAAACAACATCTAATTTTTCCTATCTTTCGACCATCCACCTGGAGCATCACCCATGCTAACACAATCATTCTTCACTTCAACCTCTATGTTCCCCCACTGTGACTCCACCACCTTATGCAACATAGAGGATTGCACTGTCATCTAGAATAGACCGCCTCTCAATCATCCACCCTTGCATCTATGTGTAGGGCAATGAACACCTCGATCACCTTTCAATCATATGTTGACTCACTAACCACATCCTTATGTGACCTCCTACTCTAGGAACCAACCACCACATTCCCCGTACCATTAGTGTAAGAGATTTTGAAGTTTTAGTCCTAAAGAATCATGATCCTCCTCATCTACCGCATGTTTAATCCCACTGGGATATGATATCCCTCAAGCTATTTTGATCCGTGAAGATCATGAATCCCTTGTCAATGAGGAAATTCCTCCACAACATTAGTGTGAACACGACCGCTACAAGTTCCAGATCACAAGTGGAATATTTACCCTCATGGGGACGTAATTTCCTAGACCTATAAAAGGTCACCCCTATTGTTGAATATGAACCCAACCCAACCCTCGGTCTGAAGCATCATAGAACACCTAAAATTTCAATTCTTATTCTGGAAACCTCAGTACTATGGCACTAAATAGCTTCCCCTTTAGATAAATAAAGGCTTCCTGTCACTTCTCAATCCATATAAACTCTTGGTTTTCTGGGTCAATGTTATCAAGGGCGTTGTAACCTGATAAAAGTATGGAGCATATATCTTGTAGTAACCCAGTAATCCTAGGAAACTATGAACCTTTTCCATGATCTTGGGTTCTTCCTATGAAATAACTTCCTTGACCATTGAAGGGTCTACTTCTATTCCATGTTTAGACACCACATGTCCAAGGAATTAAACCTATCATGTCTAGATTATGCACTTGGAAAACATTCCATAGAGTTGGTGATGTCGAAGGACCCCTAAAACCGTCCCCAAATATTCAGTGTCGTCATCCTATGATCTTGAGTAGATCAGGTTGTTGTCAATATACATGACTTTCAACTGGACCAGATATTCTCAGAAGACAGATTTCAAGAGCCCCATGAACACATCTGGCATTTTCATAATGTTGAGCAGCATGACAACAAACTCAATGTTCCTAAAACTGCACCTGAAGGCAATATTCAAGATGTCACACTCCTTCACCCTCAACTGGTGATATATTGACCACATGTCAATCTTGGAGAACCATCATTCCCCCTTCAACAAATTAAAATGTTTTTATATCCATTGGAGAGGGTAAAGGTTCATGATCATTACCTGATTATGTCTCTGGTACTCTATGAACATCTTAAGACATCCATCTACCTTCTTCACGAACAAGACTGGAGTACCCTGTGGTGATGAGCTTGGTCAGACAAAACCCATCATCTTTACAACATCAACCTTAACCCGTAACTTCTGCATCACATAAGGTGTCATCTAATAGGGATCCATTGAAATCGGATGTGCACCAGGTTGTGAATCTTTCCCAAACTCAACATGACATCGAGGGGGTAGAGTCACCACCTCTTCAGGGTTGACATCCATGAACATACCAACAATCCCCAAATCTTCCAACATATTTGAGTTTAATGAATCAACTGGTAGCTCAAAAAACAATGAAATAAATGGCTCCACTCGCTGGCTTCCCTCTGGGAAACCCCTCTCACTGAGGAATGTCATGCATAAGAGTCCCATGTATGAAAACACAACCCTTCTATAGAAGTAGTATATAACAGAACACACAAATACCTGACAGTCAATGGCTAAAATCACATCATATGAATGCATCTATAGAAAAGTAATTTCCCCAATGGACTGATGTAGTCCCAATATTATCCTAAATACTCGACATAAATGAGAAATGATGGTCTGATATTCTACAAGCATACTCAAAACTAGTGGTACAAAAAGTCTCTCTATTTCTAGACGCAAATTATGGGCTCAGCTGTGTGAAAACAAGGAGTGAGAAGCTCTTGAATCAACCTGTATGAACCTGGTTCTTATTCGTGAGGTACACGTTTCTTCTTTTCATTTTTCCTTATGTGTTTTTGAGAAAATAAGGAAAATGGAGAAAAATCCCAAAGTTTGTGGGCACACACTGTGTACTTTTCCACACACCGTGTACTTTCTCCGTGTGGGATGAGTATACAGGGTGTGTAGGCATGTCGGCAATGTAGGGTGTACAAACTGACTACATGCTATGTAAATAGTATCTACACGCCGTGTAATCAGTCGGCATGTGAAAAATAAGGTGATGGAAGTATCTGCTAATGGAACAGTAGTACACATTGTGTAATAAGAAATACACGTTGTGTAATCACGTCAACAGATGAATAGTGAGGCAGTGGAAGGTGGCCTCTAGAGGAACAATTAAAAAAAAGAAAATTGCACATCATGTACTTGAGAGGACATGCCATGTAGTTATGTTTTTTATGTTTTAAATGGGAAATAGCCTCCTCTTTCAGTTGGGGAGGTAGTGGGTTCATTTGGAGAACTAGGAGGGGAAGCCGGTGTCAGGACGAGCTCCTGATCGCATGCCATAACTCGTATTAATCCTTCATCAATCACGTTTGGACCGCGCTAGTAAGCCCTTCCCTCTCCTTGACTGTAACCTTCCAATTATTTTTTGATGGGAAGTTATTTGTGTTTGAATTGGTTATCGTTCTTCCCAGATCTACATCATTGTAGTTTGTTTCGGGAGGCATCATTCCCAACTATCGATCCGAGGAGATTTAGGTAGGTGATGTTGTTTTAATTTCCAACTGTTGAGTTGTTTTTTTGAACTTTTGTGCTACACGCCCATGTTTGGGGTGTTGTATGGTTGAGGACATAGCTGATAAGATATATAGAATTGAATATATAATTTAATGATAAATATAAACTGCTGTTTGATATCGTTTCTTGGATCCAGGGCTACCGACTTGGTGCATTTCCCTTGTTTATCCATTTGGATGGGATACCCATGGGTATGCTTTAATGAAAGCATGTTTTGGGATTTATTTACAGGAAACCTATTTATTACTTTCTTATGTGTTGGGCTTAGACCGGTTACATGCTTAGCCTGAGGGTAGTGTTCTTTTAGAATGAGGGAAGTGTTTCGTTTAGCCTGAGGAAAACCTTTCTCATGCCTATGGAAGTATCTTCTATGCTTGAGGGCGACATCTCGTATGCCTGAGGGCGATATTCATTATTCCTGTGGGAAGTCACATGTGGGTTTCGTTTTTGATTTCCTGAGGGTAAGGATTGGCATGCCTTATGATAATGTTTACTTTGAATATTCACTGTGGTGATTTCTTATGTTATACCAGCCAAGCTAAAGCACAAGATTGGAATTTATAAATAATTATTAAAATAAAATGTAAGTTGTAGAGATATTTACTTTTGAGGACTTCTTAGTTAATACATTTTATTATTGCACACTGTTGTTGCAAATTTTCACAAATAGTTGGGCACTGGCATTTGGTGGTTTCCTACTAATATTTATTTCTCTCACCCTATTTTGGTCAAGTCTTGGGGCCAAACAAATTATATTTCTGCAGGGGTTGATATGGGAAAGGGTCCTCATATAGGTATATGATTATTATAGAGGAGTGGGAGAACATGGGAATGATCTTAGGCTTGCGATGCTGCTGAGTTTTTGTTGCACTGCTTTATTTTCTTTTCTATACTTTGTACTTGGTAATGTCTTGTATTTGATTGCAGTGTATCCTGTTTTGAATTAAGTCATAGAAATAGGACATATTACATCATCATATATACAAATGACTGTTGGTTATCTTTTGCTTCAATACCATTGTCCTTTCATCTTTGTGTTGTTACTACTTCTGCTTTATGTGTGTTTATATTTTTCCACTGTTCTATAATTTGACAAATGAGGGAATAGTTTCCTGACTATCAAAACTAGGCCCTCACTACTAGTTGGAGGCTTCTAGCATTTGAGGAAATGTGCTTGAGGTTATGTGGTCAACTGGGGTTCGGGGCACCCATTGTGTGGATTCCGGAACCGGGATGTCACAAAATTGTATCAGAGGAGTTTATTTTCATTGACATAATGTTTGGATCCTATAGACAGGGATAATGTGGAATATGTTCTTGGTAATAAGTTGTGCCAAGGAGTTGCTAACCCGTGTGTAGGGAAAAACCAATTTACCTCATGTAGCAATTTATCTAGTTTTGCAATTTTACAATTGATTTGATTTTCACCGTAAGGTGACACACTTGTGGTGTGCTATTTATATTTTTATACTGGGTACTATTTAGTCGCAACCCGATGAGATGAGGGTATGACATATAATGCATCATTTAGGAACATGTTAGAGTCAGATGCCATGCATAGTTTCCATGTCATGCAGGTGCAATAGAAATTGCATGTTGTTGTGATAGATGTTTTTCTAGAAAATTCATGTTGTAGTTATAGATACATTGATAAAATACCTAATATTTGATAGGGTATTTTTATGTAGGGTTTTGTTAATGAACACCAAACAATGGTTCTTGAGGAGTATGGGCCCTCATAAATCGGAATTTGGTGTATCATTGACTTGTTTACTTTGTTATAACAGGTATAAGATGCCAACCATTGGTTCGTGGGGAGTATAAGCCCTCACATATAGGAATTTGGCACTTTGTGGTTTATTTAGTGGGTTTCAAGACTTCAGAGTAGTTTCTGAGGTATAATATCTTGAAAAACCATGAATACATGGCGTGTAATTTTTATTACACGCTGTTTACTCTTCTTTTCAGGAAGGAATCAAAAAATTTTTAAGGACATGTCGTGTATCATATGTATACGTCGTGTAGTCTCTAACCATTTTATAGATCATATAGGAAGAAGCACAAGATTTGGGAAACTCTAAAGGGAACACACCATTTACTTTTTTTACACATCGTGTCGTGTTGACCCGATGTCCACCCGTTTTACTAACAACACAAACAGAGAAAACTTCTCTTAAACACACCTTGCCACCTTTGAACATAACCTATAGTGTAACCTAAAAATACAGCCATGTAACTAAGAATATGGATTAGTTTTATCCTCCCTTGTACACACTGTGTGCCTGTGGGGCACACAGTGTAGTCTTGACTGGTGAAAGACTATGTAGACTTAGCAATGTGGCTGGGGAAACGAGGTGGTGTACACGTCGTGTGTGGCTGTAACATATTGTGTAGTGTCAGCAGAGTACTCAGCCATGTCACAAAATACATTGGTCGGTCAAGGTCATCTTATACACAACTTGTAGGATATATATACACTATGTGGTCTCATACTAATGAGAGCTGTGTGGATTAGCCGTGTTGAAGGACTCGAGCAGAGGATGAAAATTCAAGTACATGTCGTGTGTCTGGACAAAACGCCTTGTGTTTTGGGTGTTACATGACTAGTTATGGCAAAAGTACATGCCCATGTGAATGAAATAAGGGAACACGCTGTGTAGTTATTATAAAAATTGTGTATTCTTGTTTTTTAAATCTTGAATGTTTTCTGTTCCTTGTTCCTTTATTACATTTCCAGTTCATCGCCCCTTGATGATATTAATCAAAGGCATGTGTTTGGACTTATGGAGTCATTCCACAAAGACGACCATGAGTTGTTCACCAAGAGAGTGACAACGGTTATCCTCCTGATATGGTAGGAAATGGGCTACCGATGGACCCTATAGCAGTTTCATATGTGGCGGTGACCGTTACATCAGATGCAGGCATGGAGGCGTAGTTCCGTGAAGGCTTCATGTGGTTTATGCAGACCATTCTGTGAGCACCACCAGTTTCCACATCCATGGTAGAGTTGACTTGTATATTTCGAAAACTGCATCCACCTACGTTTTCAGGGGATGTCAGACCACATGCTGTAGATTCATGGATAGATCCATTTCAGACTATCTTTGAACATCTTGAGATGCCTCCAGTGAGGAGGGTCAAGCTCGTAACTTATATGCAGCATGGTTCTGCCAAGAGACGGTGGGATGTTACCACCCATACTGAGCATCACCAAGACATGAAGTGTTAAGATTTTAATGTAGTTTCTTATGAATTTTTCTTTCCAGAGATGGTAATGTCATATCGAGCCCGAGATATCATGAATCTGTAGTAGGGATCCATGTCAGTGATGGATTATTCTTCCCTCTTCACCGAGATACAATGTTTTTCAACTATTTTTGAGGGTGATGAGAGTATGAGGGATAGATTATTTGAGGATTGTATTATATATGACTTCTAAGCATTGTAGAATGTTTTTAGGTAGCATACATTGCATCCTATTGTGAACCTTGTGTTTATTACTGAGAAAAATCTACGAGAAGCTAGTGTTGCAGGCCAAGGCAGTTCAGCACTAGTTTTTGGTACTATCTCTACTGGTAAAAGGAAAATACAGAGAGATTTCTCTCATAGTGGCGGTACTAGACAGAAGAATTCTTCCGGTGGTCAGGTCATGTGCTACCAGTGTAGTAAAGAGTGGAACAGGAGAACTCAATGTCCACATGACATAGTGGAGTGCCAAACATGCAGCAATGTGGGGCATCTCGAGTGGTTTTATAGCGTGTTTCCACCAGTGACTAGTGAGAGGGGTTCTGTGCAGACTCCTCATGTGGGATAAGGGCCAACCGCTATTTACCAGTAAGGGAATTGGAATATGTCAGGGCATTCAGGCCGAGGTGGTGGTTGTGGCCATGGTAGCTAGACACCAGAATCTCAGAGACATCGGGGCGGGTCAACTCTGGGTACCCAGGCTGTGTCGCAGGGCTGCAGCTCTGGGTAGGCATATGCAGTGCTGCAAACCCAACATGAGAAAGATCCCGAACCTTCCACTATCAAAGTAACTATTCTAGTTGCTCCTATTTTATCTTCGGTAGTTTCCGATACTGGTGCTACTCATAGCTTTATATCTATACCCGTTGTGGAGAGCCTTGGGCTCTGCATTTTTTCTTCTTCTTCGGATATCGTTACGCTAGACAATTTATTGGGAATTATAACGGCATGTGTTTGTTAGTTCAAGGAGTTCCCCCTTGAGGTTGGTGGGTGTCACTTTCTATGGGTCCTCTATGTCTTAGAGATTAAATCCTATGATTTCATTCTCGGGATGGACTGGTTGGTACCCTTTCTAGTCATTGTAGATTTCTATCATCACAGGGTGAGTTTCACATCACCAGAGGGAATAGATTTTCTATAAAGGTGTGAATGGGCTGTCCAGGTGAGCCGACCTGGACCCATGTATCATGGGAGAGGAGGAGTGATAGCCAATATTGTGAGTTTATATCTAGATGACCAGGTAACTTGTCTAGTTGATTTCAATCTAGTGGTTGATCATTTCAGGGATTCCTTCTCAGACGTCTTTTCATGTCTTCCTCCTAAGTGAGAGGTGGATTTCTTTATTGAACATGTGCTAAGAGTAGAACTAGTGTCCATTCCCCTTATAGGATGGCTATGACAGAATTGCAAGAGATCAATAGGTAGTTAGAGGAGTTGCAGGAAAAGGGTTTCATCTGACCGAATACTTCTCCTTTGGGTTCACCTATTTTGTTTGTGAGGAAGGTGGACGATAACCATATACTTTTCATGGATTATCGAAAACAGAACTAATATATGGTTAAGAACCAATATCCCTTACTGAGGATTGATGATCTTCTTAATCAACATCAAGGAGAACGTTTGTTCTAGAAGATTGACATGAGATCAAGATACCATCTGTTGCACTTTAGACCATAAAAAATACCGCTTACAACCATTCAAAGTAGATATGGTCTATATGAGTACTTGGTCATGCCGTTCTGACTCATGAAAGTTCCAACAATTTTCATGGATATGATGAATTGTGTGTTCCACCCTTGTCTGGATTCTTCTGTGTTAGTATTCGTGGACGATATCTTGGTGTACTCTCCTACTCGACACGACCATACCACCAATCTGGAGATCGTACGGAGTACACTAAGTGAGCATAAATTATATTACAATCTCTCAAAGTGCCACTTTTTTATGGACAAGATTTACTACATAGGTAATATTATCTCATATTCAGGAGTTGCGGTAGACCCAAAGAAATTGGGAGCAATAAATTCATAGGAGAAACCTAAGAATGTGTTTGAAATACGGAGTTTCCTGAGGCTGACGGGTTACTAAAATCTCATTATACAAGACTTCTCCTCCTTAGCAGTGCCATTGATGGGTTTTACTAAGAAGGGTATGAAGTATGTTTGGTCAGAAGCTTGCGAGACAGCATTCAAGGAGCTGAAGGGAAGGTTGACATCAGCACCAGTCATGACACTTCTAGAGTAATTAAAGAGATATACAATTTACTGTGATGCAACAGGTAATTTGATGGGATCAGTGCTGATACGGGGAGATTAGGTTGTTTCGTATAGGTCTCAGTAGTTGAGGCCACATGAGATGAATTACCTAAAACTTGATATCGAGTTGGCTGTTGTTGTTCATGAGTTACGTTGTTGGAGACATTATCTCTTGGGAGAAAATTTCATGGTATTTACAGACCAAAAAAGTCCTTAATACATCTTTACCCAGTGTGTCCTGAATTTGAGAGAGTGAAGGTGTGTTGAATACCATCAGTCCTTCGTCTTCGAGCTTGCAGGTACACCTAGTACGGGTAATGCCGTAGCTGATGCACTGAGTAGGAGGACTTAGATATAGGCAGTGCAGGAGGCCAATAATGAGTGGAAGCTCATGGAATTGTTCTCTGAGTTTCCTTTTGAGGTGCATGATAGTAAGTGGTGAGCCTATCATTCATCCTTAGTTGTGACTACTACCATCCAGGATTGAGTGAGAATGAGATAGCTATCGAATTCAAAAGGCCTCGGTCTGTGGGAGTCGGTGTGAAGTGAGGACCCTTTTCCTGGTTGGATAATAGGTGAAGACGAGGTGCTGTGTATGAATGGACAAGTGAGGGTTCCTAGGATATATGTGAGGGGTTGATGAGGCAATATCATGCTTCAGCTTGGGAAGTGCATCCTGGAGTTACCAAAATGTACCGTGACATTAGACATCAGTATTGGTGGCCAAATATGAAAAGAGAGGTAGCTGGTTTTGTTGTAAGATGTTCCACCTATCTGCAGGTGAAGGCGGAGCATCAGAGGCCATCTGGACTGTTACAGCAGTTACCCATTATGGAGTGGAAATGGGATTCTGTCATGATGGACATCGGGACCGGTTTTCTGAGGTCACCTCAAGGAAATGATGTGGTGTGAGTTGTTGTAGACATTCTTACGAAGGTAGCTCAATTTTTTCTGATCATGGATTCCTTCGGTGATGACGAGATCAGGAAGTTGTATATCTTAAAGGTACTATGTTTTCATGGGGTCCCTCATTCTATCATTTCAGATAGGGATGCCTGTTTTACCTATTTTTTCTTGCAGGGTATTCAAAGGGCACTGGGTACACAGGTGCTTCTGAGCACAACTTATCACCCTCAGAATGATGTCCAGTCAGAGCGTACGATACAGGTCCTCAAAGGCATGCTTCATGCATGCGTCCTAGACTTTCAGGGGATCTTGGGAGAAGTGAATACCCCTGTTCAAGTATTCCTACAGTAATAGTTTTCATGAAACAATAGAAATTGAACCTTAAAAAGAATTATATGGTAGGACATGCCAATCACCCTTGTGCTGGCTAGAGACAGGTGAGGCAACTTTACTAGGACCATGTCTCATGGAGGAGACTTCAGAATTGGTCTCGTTGATACAGAAGTGTATTGATACTGCACAATCTCATCATAAATCTTATGTTGATAACCATTGATTACCCTTAGAGTTCATGGTTGGGGATCGTGTTTTCTTGCATGTTTCACTGAGTATGGGACACCGGAGGATCAAGAGACATGGTAAACATTCACCGAGGTAAGTGTGGTCGTTTGAGATTATAGAGAGAGTTGGGCCGGTTTCCTATCGGTTGCAGTTACCGTAGAGGCACTAGGCCCAGCACGACATCTACTATATATCTCAGCTACATCATTATCACTCAGACCCATCTCATGTTTTCTGCCTGATGAGGTTGAACTTCAGGTCGATGCATCCTTCTAGGAGCATCTGATTTATGTTGTTGATATGAGCACGAAGGTTCTTTGAGGCCAGTCAGTTACTCTCATACGAGTGTTATGGAATCATGGCAGTGTGTAGGATGAAACTTGGGAGTGGGTGACCGACGTACGTGCTCAGTGTCCAGAGTTGTTCTCAGCTTTATCTTCACCACCCAGGGAAAGGAATTTCCAGGACAAATTGCTTTAAGAGGGGAAATTTGTTAGAACTCAGTTCTTATTCTTTAGGTACAAGTTTCTTCTTTTCCATTTTCATGAAGTGTTTTTGAGAAAATAATGAAAATGGGGAAAACTCCCATATTTTGGGGGTACACATAGTGCACTTTTCCACACACCATGTACTTTGTTCGTGTTGATTGATTATACAGGGCGTGTAAGCCTATATGTGATGAAGGGTGTAAAAACTGACTACAAGTTGTGTTCTTATTATATACATGTCGTAAAATCAGTCTGTAGGTGAACAGTATGGCAGTGGATGTAGCCTCCAGCGGAACAGTAGTACACGCCATGTAATCAGAAATACATGTTGTGTAATCACGTCAATAGATGAACAGTGATGTAGTGGAAAGTGGCTGGTAGAGGAAAAATTTAAAAAATTAAATGTACCCACCATGTACATGAATGTACACGCTATTTAGTTATGTTTTTTTATTATAAATGAGCAGTATCCTCCTCTTTCGGCAGAGGAGGTAGTGGGTTTGTTTGGAACACCAGGAGGGGAGGCCAAAGTCTTGAAGGGCTCCTGATCGCATGCCAGAACTCGGATTCTTAGGCCATTGATTAGGTTTGGACTGCACGAGTAAGCCCTTCCGTCTCCTTCAGTGTTTCCATCTAATTATTTCATGAGGGGAAGTTACTTGGGATTGAATTGGTTGTCATTCTTCCCAGATCTACGTCATTTTTGGTTGTATCGAGAGGTGTCGTTCACATATATCAATTGGAGGAGATCATGGTAGGTGGTATAGTGTTAATTTCCAACTGTTGAGTTGTTTTTGTGTTCCATTATGCTATGCACCATTGTTTGGGGTGTCATATCGCTGATACCTTAACTAATAAGATTTATAAAATTTCAAAGATAATTTGATGATAAATATAAACTGTAGGTTGGGATTGTTTCTTGGATCTAGGGCCACCATGTGGGTATGATTCCTTTGTTTATCCATTTGACAAGGATACCCCTGGGTATGCAGTAATGATAGCATGATTTGGGTTTTTTTGAGAGGAAACATATTTATTACATGCTTATGCATTGGGCTTGACCCAGTTACATGCATAGCATGATGGAAGAGTTTTGTTTAGCCAGAGGGTAGCGTTTTGTTTAGCCTGAGAGAAACTCTTTTCATGCCTGTGGGCAGTAGCTTCTCTGCCTAAGCGCGACATATCATATGCTTGAGGGATATATTCGTTATACCTATGGGAAGTCACCTACGTGTTTCGATTCTGATTTCATTAGGGTAAGGATTTGCATGACTAAGGACAATGTTTACTTCGAATAGTCATTATGGTGATTTCTTATGTTGTACCTGCCACACTAAATCACACTATTGGAATTGATAAATAATTATTAAATTGGAAATGTAACTGGAAGAGATAGTTTATTTTGAGTACTTCCTAGTTACTACATTTTATTATTGCACACTGTTGTTGGAAATTTTCACTGACAGTTGGGCACTGGCCTTTGGTGATTGCCTACGAGGATTTATTTTTCACACACTATTTGGGACATGTATTTGGCCCAAAAATATTATATTGATGTAGGTGTCGATAAGGGATAGGTTACCTATACAGGTACATGATTGTTTGAGAGGAGTAGGAGAACACGGGACCGAGCATAGCCTTGTGATGCTGCTGAGTTCTTGTTGCACTGCTTTAGTTTTCTTTGTTGTAATTGGTACTTGGTACTGTCTTGTATTTGACTAGAGTGTATCCTGTTTTGACTGATTTTTTAGAAATAGGACATATTGCATAGTCATATATATATATATATGAATATATGTTATCTTTTCCTTCAGTACCCTTGTTCTTTCAGCTTTGTATTGTTACTGCTTCAGCTTTTGGGATGTTTATATTATTTTGATGTTCTGCACTTTGTCAAATAAGGGCATAGATTCCCCAATATCAAACCTAGAACCTCGCTGCTAGTCGTCAGCCTCTAGAGTTTGGGTAAATGCGCTTGTGATCATGTGACCAATCGGGTTCGGGGAAGCCATTTTGTGGATTCCGAAATAGGGATGTTACACAAACAAGGTGCATGCAAGTGTACTAAACATGCTTATCGTAACTTGAATGCCTTCTGGCCAAGATGGATCTTCTACCTCTGCGGGGTGTCACTACCCACTCCTAGATCTTCTTCCCATTGGTTGTGGGTCACCTCCAGGTCCACTCCATGCACGAGGACCCTGAGGATCACATGACGGTCATCCTCCTCCTCTAATGTCATCTCTCAGAGGAACACGAGCTCACTGTTCTTACTTCTACTGCATAAAGAGCCTAGTTGGAAACCGCTAATACTGAGGTGGTCTCTAAACCTACCCACCCCATTGTACTACACTCGGTCTGGAAAATTATTCCAATGGATACCACAACTACCAAAGATGAAGCATCTCGTTATTGGCCACTCAATGAAAGGGTGAGGATCAGGAGATCGAAAATGGAACTGTTGGGGCATGCTCCCCACTAGCCGAAACCTTGAAGGCCTAGAATCTGGGGGCCTAATGCCGATGGCCTTCCCCTTTGAAGAGCCCTACTAGATCCCTTCTCAGGGCACACCTCCTAGCGTGTGTATCCTCTCTACTACATCAGCCTTCCTCTGGACCTCCATGTATGTCAGTAGAGTGAAGGGAGTAACAGAATACTAGAGAGAAGGTCAGAGTGTCTCCTATAAACGTATCGCATAAGACTCCTCTTCCGAAAAGAGGTTTGGAGAAAAATGAAAGAGATTATTTAACTTTATCCCCAACTACCTCACTGACATACTTCCCTATTGAAGGGAGAGTCGCTCTTGACTCTTCTTCACCTTCATCGCAGAAGAGAGTAATTATGCTTCGAACTCCCTCTCAATGTCAGTCTACGAAACCTCAGCCTCCCTCTTCTCCCTGAGATAGAGCGTCCACCACTAATGTTACACTGCCCTTTTATATATTACAGCCAAAGGAACCTAGTAATATATTGGATCCTAAATCAAGATGAATGTTATCCCAATCTCCTCGAGCCAGCTCTCTGTCTCAATGTCTGAGATGCTGCCCTCATACATCCCGAGGGTCTACCGATGATTGGCACGATGTGCCATCTCACACTTGTGGTCCTCCTCCTCCTGATCAACCCACTACTGATTAGCCAAATCAGCCTACTAGGCCCCGATTTCCCACACTACCTGTGATCACCGACCGAGTGCCATAGTGTCAGGTAAAAAATAATTTCCTATGCCCGAGTACTATATAAGATCGCTTTTAAATTTTTCATAGATATTTTATTTATATTAAAATCATCTAAAAAACCATAAAAAACAAGAACACAAGTCATTATGATTTAGGTATCATTCCTAGGGTCTGTACCCTAAAATTAGTGCTACCTCACTTGGTCGTTTCGTAAGTCCAATGTTTTACATAGAATCATGGGGGCCTAGAATCCCATGTCCTAGACAGTCTTCCCTTGCCTATTACTCACACCATGATTTACAAATAGTATTTCCCTACCATAACTTTCATTATTCTCTGTTCCTAACTTCGAAAACTATCCTATCTCTCAACCAACCATTGCATCTAATACCATTGTCTAACAACAATTATTCTCTAAAATGAGGGATGTTACAACAGATTGGAAATCCCTTCATTCATCATGTTGAAGTAGAGATAATGACCCCTGAGACCCAACTTTTATATTCCCTGAAGTGGATAATAGATCCAAGGGTATAGAATCACATGTAAAATGGAAGGTATTTCCAATTTTATTTAGTTGGATCAAGAGATATGATAGAAAATACCAAAAACACCAAAAGTGGAAGTGAATGTAAAACAAAAACATTACATTATAATAAGTGCTACAAAAAACACTAAAGGGAAGTACCAAAAGAAAAGAACACCAATGACATCAACTTTCTGATCTTCTAAGCTGATAGAGTCTGGCAGGGTCCTTAATGTACTACTAGAATCTTTAAAGCAGTTTTATATATGTAGTGTGAGTATACATGAATAAACAGTATGGAAAACCAAAAGCTCTCATGCACATGTGGGGAGACATTCTAATTCACTGAGATAAAAAGGTGATAACCAAAGCACCTAGAAAGGAAACTATCTACCCAACGTCACCAAGGGACACTCCCCAAATAATGAAAGTCAAGTAATGTAGTAGTAATGGAACATTGATATTGGGTACCCCAAACCACATTCCCACTGGTTTTTGGATACATCTTACATGTTAGACCTCTCCCGCTATTCTCACCATAGTCTCACAACCATACTCTTGTCGCACACACCTGGGATACCACAACCACACATCCTTCCTGAAAACACATGGTCCATAACAACCATAAGTAACAACAGCAGTAAAGAACCATGCTAAAACAACTACCACCACACCTGAAGACACATGGGCCTGAACAAATAATGCCATTCCCGAAGACACCAGGGCCTCATCCCGATGTCACATGGGAAACAACCTACCCCCACACACCTGATCCGACCTGTACAAAAAACATGCCTAAATAATCATGATATATAGTGGAACTTTGGCCATCACAACCTAACCGAAGAGTCTTGGGCTACTCGATAAAGGGATTACAAAATGAGCTAATAACCAGCCACTCAAAGCAGTGTTGGGAAAAACACCCTCCCCCATGAAATGGTGGTGTTCGACACGAAGTGATCAACATGGGTGGGGCATGAATAAGAAATATAATAACTAAAACAAGAACTCATCTCAATATAGGGGATCCAAAATATTCCCATACAGAAACACCCTCTTTACTATACATTCATAAAAAGATCAACACCCACAACCAAGGAACAACTCACTCCTAGAAAAACAATTCCCCATTGATACCATTAATGTTATCATAATCATGTTATTCCATTTATGTTATCAATCACAATAGTGACCTTAATAGGAATAACCACAAGATGAAGAGAAAACAACCATGTAGTAATTGAAGCATTCATACCCAGTTCTCTTGTAACATCACAACAACCAAAGGGATCTATGAGATACCTCGAAGTTCAGGTACCAAACCAAGCCCCACCATACGAACCCAAAAAGCCTTTGATCAAAAAACCAACAACTACACATCAAAAAGGGATCTTATCCTCATCCATGTTACCCCACAAGAAACAAGAAGAACAACCACACATGTTACCAAGACAGAGTAAGGGAGTTTCCAGATTCAAACTCACCATTCCAGTAGTTCCATCTTTCCATTTGGTTAATCAGGGTGATAACATGAGGATTATTGTTCACTGTGAATTCATTTAATAAAATTTGTTTTCATTATTAATAAAAATCCATGTTACATCCATTTAATAGTCACATATTTAACCAGAAAACTGATGTTCATTACTTTCCAAGAAAGGACCACCAATGGAGAAAATTTTCTGTGGACCTTATCCCATTGAATTCAAAACATATAACCACTGATAAATGATTATAAAAACATCATCAAACACACCCCATATTTATTTGAAATCCATTTCCTATCTTGGTTAATGTTTTGTAGCATCCATTCCTACAAGAACATCATTGTACCATCCCCTCATGATATACAGTAAGGAGATAAAAAAGACTAACCCTACTTGGATGATCAGACATATATGTTTTTATCCTATCGCTATGAGCTGGGGATGCGCAACATTCAAGGGAGTAACTCTAGGGACTCCAAGAAAGAGAAGGAAATGATCCAGTAAAGGAGAACCTATAATGACCCTCCAATTCTCATTGGCTTTAGAGCTCAACGAGTCATTACATGGCCTTAAGCAATGTCCCGAAGGTGCCAGAGGCAAGCAATAAATGCCGAAGGGTTTGAAAACACATGGGGGATGATTTACCCTTTGAATTAAAACAACCAACAACAAAGAAAACTAAAATAACATCTCCCAGGAACCACTATATGATGCATGATTTAAAAACAATATAGTTCATCCATTTATACCATTTTAAACCATCCAATGTGAAACAAAGGAAACCAAAACTAAAACAGAGTAAACAACGGAACGACAACCAGAAAGACTCAAAGAAAAACAAAACTACAAGGCCCCAGAAGCTCCATTCTCCAACTCTACCAATAGATCAAGAAATCACTAAGTAGTGCTAAACACATGTGCCACCTTTCCCTTACCAACATCCTGGTAAACGACATCTGCAAAAGCACCAACGTGCCAATGCAGGGGGTGAGTAATGAAACTTATTAGGTTTTCCCTGATGACCTTCCAACCCATGACTCTAGGATAAAACATGTTAGCACATTTATACAAAACAATTTATATAAAACAATTCCAAAACAGTTCAAAATAATACAACTTTCATATCAAATCCATTCTTCCAACAAAACCATTCTTCCAACAAAAAACCATTTTTTCCAAGAAAAGAAACAAAATCATGTTGCCAAATTAAAACCACATTTCCACTTTGGGATAATCATTTCATTTCACATAATCACATCATTACCCATTCTTGCATCATTATGACAGTTCCATACTCATGAGAGGTCTCTCGTCGATCTACCAAGTCATCCCAAGGTAATATTCCACATGTGCCAAAACCAAGAATGCCGAAAAAACCACACAATTTCAACCAAGCCAAAACCATTTCAATAAAACAACCCTTTTATTGAAAACCTTTTTCCCGCCAACCATTTTCCAAATCCAGAAAATCCATATTTTAAAATCAACATTTTAAAATCATGGAACCCAATCACTTTTCACAAACCATTCTGTCAATTTCCACAATTCCATCAAATCCCATAAATCATCATTGAAGAAGATTTATAACATGCTTTGTACCAGAATTTCACAATAAAAACCTTGAAGTTAAATCAATTTGATCTAATCCTTCAAGTTCTAGGAATGAGGAATCGAGAGTGAAGCCACCTACCTCAAAAATTAGGGAGAAACCAACCAACTGTGGAAGAATGCTCAAGAACACCGAGTCAAAACTCCAAGAATCCTCTGTAGATCTCTCCTCCTAACACAACCAAGACCAGATCTTGTCATATTTGGAATCCACACCCTTATATCTCCCCATAATAGGCTTAGATATAAGAAAACAAGAGAAGAGGAGAAATAGATCTATGTAGATCTAAGAAACCATCAAGAATGATCACATACCTTATGGATCCGGCTTCAATTTGTAAAGAGAACCCTTCGAATCGCCTCCGGGACACCTTGAAGAAGTACTCCAACCTTCATGGGAGAGTAGTCCCGAGTTAGGGCTGCATAAGAGGTTTAAACAAGGAACTTAAAGGAAAAACGAGTTTGATCCACAATTTTAGGATCTAACTTTAAGTGACCGCATGGTTTGGCTGCATTGTTTGACAAACCGTGCGCTAACTGTGCGTTAGCTTCTACCTTGGCCATCCTCCACACACGGCCTCATCGCACGGTTTGCGCAAACCATGCACACACCGTGAACGATCCTCTGTCCAAGATACCATCTCCTGCATGACTGCTGCACGGTTTTTCAAACCGTGCACAACTCATGCATCCCCACATTTTTTCCTTTTTCTCTTTGAAAGACTCCTAAACTTCCTCTCAACATATCCCATGTACTTTATGCACTTAAATAGCATAAAAAAAGGGTTACTTACCAGAAACCGGGGGTACTACATTCTACCCACCATTGGCCTTTCCATCCTCAAAAATTAGAAAACCATCTCTTGCTTGAAAGAGGTCTGGACACTGCTCTTTCATTTCTTTCTCACTTTCCCAAGTCTCCTCTTGAATCTGACCATGCTGCCATAAAACCCGCACTAGAACGATGCTTTTTCCACGCAAGAATTTATCCTGCCTATCCTCAATCCGCACTGTGATATGTACCAACGAAGCATCTGGCTCTAGGTCAACGTGATCCCATCTGATCACATGGTCAGGATCGGGGTGATACTTCTTCAACTGATATACATGGAACACATTATGAACTACACTGAACTGTGGTGGTAATTCCAACCGATATACCACCTCGCAAACTCATTCCAGTATCTCAAAAGGGCCTATATAACAGGGAGAAAATTTTCCCTTCTTACCGAAAGGACAATGTCTATGCATTGGAGAGATCCTCATGAAGAGATGATCACTCACTGAAAACGAAAACGGTCATTGGCGATGATCCGCATAGGATTTCTGTCGACTCTGTGCCGTGTCCATTCTATTTTGTATCAACTGAATCGTCTATGTTGTTTCCTGTACATGGCTCGACCCAACTAGTGAATTTTCACCTGTTTCCACCCAGCATAGTGGAGAACAACATGAACGCCCATACAATGCTTCAAATGGGTCCATGCGTATTGATGCTTGGTAGATGTTATTTTATGAGAACTCCACTAAGGGTATATGCTCCTCCCATGAGCCACCAAAATCCATTTCAGAAGCCCGCAACATGTATTCCAATGTTTGTATCATCCTCTCAGATTGACCATCTGTCTGAGGATGATACACTGTGATCATAGTCAAATGAGTCCCAAAGGATGGTTGTAAGGATTTCCAGAAACGAGATGTGAACCTCAGATCTATTTCTGACATGATTGAAACTGGCACACCATGCCTCTTTACCACTTCCCGGATATAGATTTTTGAAAGATCCTCAACCATATGAGTTTCAAGAATATGGATGAAATGGGCTGACTTGGTCAGACGATCCACTATCACCCAAATGGCATCGTGTTTCCAGACCATTCTTGGAAGACCTGTAACAAAATTGCTTGCTATCTGATCCCATTTCCAAACTGGAATAGGTAAAGACTGTAACATAACAGCTAGTCTCTGATGATCTGATTTAACCTGTTGACATGTTAAGCATCGCGAGACGAACTCGTCCACCTTAATTTTCATGCTGCTCCACCAAAACTGTGTCTTCAATGACTTGTACATGTTTGGTGTACCCGGATGTAGAGCCCATTTGGAATGGTGGTAAGCATGAAGGAGTTGTTCCTGAGTAGTTAAAGGTAAAACTATCCGATCTCGAAACCGTAAAACAGAACTCCCATCCATCTTCCATCCCTCAAATGGTCTCCCCACCATTGAGTTTTGAACACATTACAACACAGTCTTGATCAGATGTATGTGCCTCCTTTAATCTCTCCACCAAATCAAGAACAAGCATGGCTGAAAAGATAATCGCATCATCACCTCAGTTTTCACATTCCACATGCATGTCAGCTAAAACCAACCTTAACTTCCATTCATCTGATACTTCTTTTGCTAAATGAGTGTACGACTTCCTACATAGTGGATCGGCCACCGAATTTCCCTTACCCGGTGTATAAATCAAGTCGAAGTCGAACATTTGAAGATACTTCATCCATCTCCTCTTCCTCAGATTCAAATCACATTGATAGAAAATGTGTTTCAAGCTTTTGTGATCTTTAAACGTAGTAAATTTCTCACCAAAGAGATATCGTCTCCATATCATAAAATAATGGATGACTGCAGCCAATTCCAAGTCATGTGTTGGGTAATTATTCTCATGAACCCTCATCTACCTTGACACATAAGCAACAAAATGGTCTCCTTTCATGAGATCACAACCCAAACCTGTTCCCGAAGCATCACAATACACCACATAACCTTGTCCTAATTTTGGAAAGATCAAGATGGGTGCTGATGTAAGATGGGTTTTCAACTCTTGAAAAGATCTTTGACATTCGTCAGTCCATTCAAATTCATTGTTCTTATTTGTCAATGTTGTCATAGGTGAAGCTAGTCATGAGAATTCACGCACAATGCGTCGATAATAACCAGCTAGACCAAAAAAACTATGTATCTCAAAGACATTCCTCAGTGGTTTCCAAGAAAGAACAGCTTCTATCTTTTCTAGATCCACTGAAACACCTTTCTCAGAAACAACATGGCCCAGAAAGCGTACCTCTTGTATCCAAAAATCTCACTTCGATATTTTTCCGTAAAACTCATGGTCTCTCATGATTTCCAACACGATCGCCAAGTGTTGCTCATGCTCATCCCTTGTTCTTGAATACACCAATATGTCATCGACAAATACCACAACAAAAGAATCCAGATATTGATGAAATATCTGATTCATCCAAGCCATGAAGACCGCTGGTGCATTCGTTAGACCAAAATGCATGACTACATATTCGTAGTGGCTATATCTTCTTTTGAAGGCTGTCATTGGAATATCCTCCTTCCGAACTCGCAATTGGTGATATCCTGACCGTAATTCAATATTAGAGAACCACTATGCTCCCCACAATTGATCAAACATGTCATAAATGTGTGGAATTGGATATCTATTCTTTATTGTAACTTGGTTACATTTACGATAATCCACACATAGCCTTGAGGTTCCATCTGATAAATTTACAAACAAAACCGGTGGTGCCCACTGAGACATGCTTGTCCGAACAAAGACATTGCCTTCCAGCTCCTCTAACTGCACTTTAAATTCCCATTACTTCGTTGGTTCCATCCTATAAGATGGACGTGAGATAAGACTGGTCCCTGTTAGGAGAACAATCATAAACTCCACTTCTCTTACGGGTGGTAACCCCGAAAAGTTTTCATGAAAAACATCTAGAAATTGATCCACAACTGCTGGAAAACTATTACTGAAGATCTTGTCCATCGATTCCAAGTTTAATGTAGCCAAATGGTAAGAGATCACTACCACATTTGGTGCAAACAAGCCCGTTGCACCTGTCTTCACCACTCTTTCTTCTTGAAAGAGATTCTCAACGCCATCCTCAGTTGTGAAACTGATTGTTCTACTATAACAGTCGATGTGAGCCATGAACATTTTCAACCAATCCATACCTAGGATTATATCTTAGACATCCATATCCATTATAGAGAAATCCCATTTCAGCTCAGCTCCATCAACAGTTATAGAACACTCTACACTTGCAAAGGCTCTACATTCTCTTTCAACCGAGAGGTGTTTTATGTTTTATCATAGAGGGCATCATTTCAACTTTTAAGTTTAGAAAATCAGCAATACGAGAAGCGAGGAAAGAATTTGATTCACCAGTATCGAAAAATGCTTGCATGATGGTAGAATTCAAAAGAATCATACCTCTCATCATAGACGGTCCATATTGATCATCCATAATCACCTATTCCGCTCCATACAATTGCTTTGTTGCTACACTTTTCTCCTTATTTAATTGTTGAGATTTCCATGACTGTGGAGTCATGGTATTCCTGGAATCACCATAACTAGCTCTGTTCTGTTGGCGAGACTGATTTTTCTGTCCTTTCCCTGTCGAAGCATAGGATGCTTGCGACGTCTGGGTAGTGTCACATGCACTTAACCTCGGAGCACTGGGACAATATCCCTGAAGATTCCCCATATTGTTGCAATTGTTACATGCTTTCAGTGGTGCTGTACATTCTTGTCTCATGTGATCAATTGCACCACATTGAAAACACACGACTTTTATCATGGGTCGTGGAAGAAGATTTACCGATCCAGCCGTTTGATTCTGATTCGCACTCCCACCTTGGAAGTAGGTGTCCCTCTTTCGCTTGTTTATAGCATTAGAGATCACACCCATTGTCGTGGTTATCATCATACTTCCTCATCCCATAACTCTTGATATGTCTCCTTCATCTATTGTTGCTCTGTTTATCATCTCCGTATAATCCGTAATTCTGAGCACAGCTATTTTCAAGAAAATCTCTTGTTGGAACCCTGATTCAAAAATGTGTGCCTTCAGCGACACACTTGCAGCAACCTCCAGTGAAAAGCGTACAAAATTCATTAATTTAGATGCACACTCCATGACAGAGAGATTCTCTTGCTTTAGGCTGAAAAATTCAGTTGTCCTCTGGATCTTGAACGTGTGAGGATAGAATTGTTTATTAAACAATTCCTCAAATTCCTCCCAGCTCAGGCCCTGATCCACCTTAGTTTGTCCCACCAGCTCCCACCATTGTCATGCAAGATCCTTCAACATACACGTTTCCATATTTACTTTCAGCTCTACTGGTGTGCCGATGAAATTGAAGATATGATTCAGCCTGCTTAGCCACACCTATGCCTTTTCTGGTTCAGAATCACCCCGAATGATGGGTGGGTTCTGCTTCTGGAAATGGATGGAATAGTCTACATGCCATGACTCATCCCTCCGATTCTCCGTGTTTACAGCCTGAAACTCTTGAAATATACTTTGGACTAGCTGCTGGTTCACCTGTGGCTCAGGTGCGACCACATTCTTCGCAACCTCTTCCGTTTGGTTTCTACGACGTCTAACGGGTGCCATTTTCTATTCAAATAACGAAAGCTTTTAGTCTCATATCCTAGAAACTGAAGACATTGAAATTCAATTTCTATCACATTACCATCAAAACATCGATTTCAATCCATTTCTAAAACAAGTCTTTTCTTTCCTTTGAAAATCAATCTAAAATACATCAACAATTATCATTTCAAAATCATTCATTTGGAATCATGCTTGACATTTTCAGAAATCACACTTTTTCATCAAACCATAATCCATTTCTCAAAATTATATATGCAATCCTAGTGGGAAGTCATTCCTCTACAATGCATGTCATGATCATCTCATTGGCAAGACAGATGACAATGAGATATCCAACATTCTAAAAGTGTATCCAAAACACTTATGTACCCAACACCTTGGTAACTTGAAGTTCATCATAAAGTGGTTAGCTACATCCTTTTATGATATACCATTCATGTTCAGACAATCCTACTCCTTTCTACGATTTCAACCCAAGGAACAGACAAGAAGGAATTTCAACTCCAAGACCAAGAACATCAATGGCCACTTTTTGGGCAAGGTCCCAACAAGCTGGTACCATTTGTACCTCAAAGGAAGGACCAGACTGATACCATTTGTAATGACCAACCAATTCTCATTAGCTTGAGATCTCAATGAGTCATTACTTTCCCTTAAGCGACGTCCCGAAGGTTTCAAAGGCTGGAAATAAATGCTGAAGGGTTTCAAAAGACATGGGGGATGATTTACCCTTTGAATGAAAATAACCAACAACAATGAAAACTAAACAAACATCTCCCAAGAACCCCTATATGATGCATGATTTAAAAACGAGATTGATCATCCATTTATTCTATTCTAAACCAACCAAAGTGCAACAATAAAACCAAAACTAAAACAGAATAAAGAGCTGAAAGACAACCGACAAGACTCAAAGACAAACAAGACTCCAAGGCTCCACAATCTCCATGCTCCAACTCTACCAATAGCTTGATAAATCACTAAGTAGTCCTAAACACATGTGCCACCTTTACCTTGCTAACATCTCGGTAAATGACATCTGCAAAATCTCCAACATGCCATAGAAGGGGTTGAGTAATAAAACTCAGTAGGTTTTCCCCGATGACTTCCCAATCGAAGCCTCTAGGATAAAACAAGTTAGCACATTTATACAAATCAATTTATATAAAACAGTTCCAAAACAGTTCAAAATATTATAAGTTTCATATCAAATCCATTTTCCAACAAAACCATTATTCCAACCAAAAACCATCTTTTCAAAGAAAAGAAAAAAAACCAAGTTCCCAAATCAAAACCACATTTCCACTTTGGCATAATCATTTCATTTCACATAATCACATAATTACTCATGCATGGATCATTTTGACAGTTCCATACTCACGAGCGGTCTCTCGTCGATCTACCAAGTCATCACAAGGTAATATTCCCCATGTGCCATTACAGTTTTGGCATCGATCAAAAGGTCATATTTCAACCAAGCCCCGTAAATGCAATATGAACACACAGACCAAGTATGCCCAAAAACCACACCATTTCAACCATGCCAAACCTATTTCAATAAAACAACCCTTTTATTGAACACCTTTTTCCTGCCAATATTTTTCCCAATCCAGCATATCCATATTTTAAAATCAACATTAGAAAATCAAGGAACCCAATCACTTTTGACAAACCATTATTTCAATTTCCACAATTCCATAAACACCCAAAAATCATCACTGAAGAAGATTTATAACATGATTTTCACCACAATTTCACAATCAAAACCAAGCAGTTAAATCAATTTTAACTAAGCCATCAAGTTCTACGTAAGAGGAATCGAGAGTGAAGCCACCCACCTCAACAATTTGGGTGAAACCTACCAATGGTCGATGAACACTCAAGAACACCAGGTCAAAACACCAAGAATCCTCTTTAGATCTCTCCTCCTAACACAACCAAGACCAAATATTGTAATATTTTCCATCCAAACCCTTAGACTACCCATAACGGGTGTAGATATAAGAAAATGAGAGAAGAGGAGAACTAGATCTATGTATATCTAAGAAACCATCAAGAACGATCACATACCTTAAGGATCCAGCTTTGATTCTTCCAGAGAACCCTTCGAATCGCCACCGGGATGCCTTGAGGAAGTCCTCCAACCTTAAAGGGAGAGTAATCCAGAGTTAGGGCCGCATAAGAGGTTTAAACGAGGAACTTAAAGGGAAAATGAGTTAGATCCCAAATTTTATGATCTATCTTTTAGTGACCGCACGGTTTGCCCGCACGGTTTGACAAACCGTGCGCTAACTGTGCATCAGCTTCTACCTTGGCCATCCTTCACACGTGGCCTTTCGCACGGTATGCCCAAACTGTACACACACTGTGTGCTCTCCTCTTTCCAAGAGACCATCACATGCATGGATTCCACATGGTTTTTCAAACCGTGCGCAACCCGTGCGTCCCCAAATTTTTCCCTTTTTCGCATTAAAATTCTCCCAAACTTCCTCTCAACATCTCCCATGTACATTATGCACTTAAAAAGCATAAAACAAGGGTTACTTACCAGAAACCTGGGGTACTACAAAACCACTAGCCTTGGGAAGGGGGATTCCCAGCACATCTTGGAAATAGAAACAAACTGGCCATAAAGACGATTAATGTAGCTCATGTGATAAAAGGTGAACTCCTCGAGTTATGAGATATGAATTTTTAACAACTTAAAAGGTGGATCATGGTTTCACTATGTTGTTGGACGGTTATACATGATGGAATTAATTGTTATTGAATAATTATCATCAGATTTGTTTCCATAACCGCTATGCGTTAAAGGATTCCCTTTAATCAATATATTATTTGTAACGATGGTGGAACTATAATGTATGGGGAAAAGGGTGTGACATTGACGAAAAAGCCACATTTTTTTGTATGTCATGGTTATTCTGGATCATGAGGGATATGAGATACAATTTATTAGTTTTCAATGGATTCTAAAGGGTTATTAAACACTTTTACGTCAAAAGATACGTTGCAGGAGTAGAACTGGAAAAGGAAACAAGGGAGGGACATCATTTGGAAAGACTCTGTAAGCGGTTCCATGGTCATAGTTCTACCACCACGGTGCAACTATAAGTGGTGCCACCATTTTGGTGTGCGACCATGATGGTGAGACTGCTAAGGTGACACCCACATGGTGCCCCCATTTTAGTGTTTGACCGTGATGGTTTAACTGCTACAGAGCCACCATCATTGTGCCACTGTCATGGTTTAACACCATAAGTGGTGCCAGAGTTTTGGTGTGCCACCTTGACCAGTGTGACTGATGTGGTTCCACCGTCACGGTTCCAATGCCATAGTGGAACACCGTATGTGGTGCCACAATTTTGATGTGCGACCGTGACCAGTGCCACCTTTTCGGTGGAACCATTTGTTGGAACCATGTTCTTAGAAAATCCCATAATGAGTTATTGTCTGGGCCATTATTGATTTTTAAAAATTATGGAAATGAATTTTATAAAAATTGACTGAAATTATCTTTTAAAACAGACACTATGTTTTTAAATGATGTAATATTCTTTAAAATATGTGATTTAGCCAAATGATTTAGATAATGATTATCATTCCATTGATAAATGACTTTATGGTTGACTGGAATTTAATAGTAACTATATTTACTATATTTTATGAATATTCAAGAAGACATGGTAAGATATAAATTATTTAATTAAGGGTAGAAGATAAAAGATATGATTAAATTTGAGACCTAAACATGTCTAACACCTATTAAACGAGATTATTTCAAACAATAGTCATCTAATATTCAATTCAAATTTGTTTTGGACCTTTTAAAACAAAAAAATCATTTTAGAATGAAATAATATTTCACTACCTTCATAAAGTGACCCTCTCCTCTCTTACAAAAGGGCACATACTCCATCTCCACATCACTCAATTTTGAGAAATAAATATCACCAAACCCCTAACTATCTCTATTCTGAACATCCCTAGTCACATTCTAGTGTTTTTGTTTCTTCTAAAAAGACCAAATTTAGTCCCATTAAAGGGTATTTAAAGGAGTCACCTTGAGGAAGTGGTAATCTCTTTTACTGATTGATACAAATTTATTTCATCTTATAAAAACTGTTAATTAGTGGTTTCTTTATAATATAATTGATTTATTATCACTTTTATACTGATATGTTATTATAAATATGAAACAACCCTATTTGACCTTTAATCCATCCTACAAAAAAATAAATCACCACCGGTGCGTTCATACAACTTACCTTCTCTACTTTGTGGTCTCATATATTTTTCACCACAGCTTAATTGGATGGGAATAATGGTGTAAATAATAAATATATATGATTATTATAAAAAGATACTAATTCTGAAATATTATAAACCATCTACTTAAATACCATTATTAAATAATCGGAATGATATCGTCGCTCATGCGTACGTACTAATTACTGTCTTCACAATGCGATGAGATTAATTCTCCATGTTAACAATTAAAGAATTATTATAAAGTATATATAATGAATAATCATGAAATATATGATATAATAATGCTACTAGAATATTATATACATATATATATATATATATATCTATATATTTCATTTACATACTTCCATTCAATTCAATTATAAAACACAAACAACGTTCATTCATACGCACAGACTACCCTCTCCATAAATAGTACATTCCATTTCATTTATCTATAATATATATATATATATTAAATATATATTATATATAAACAATATTTTACATTCTTATAGTGATTAAATCATGATATAAGTAATAATATCAAGAATACAATGTCTACAAAAGTTTGATAAATAAAAGGATTATTACGCAAAACGTTGCATTAATATGGAATTTAAAAATGAACGGGTAATATAAAGTTATAAATAAATCATATATGATATCATAAATATTATTATGGTTTTATTATAAGTTCATATTTTTTTTAAACCAACTATAGTAGAGTTTCATACACATGCAACATAAATCATACCTAATTTTTGGGATAATTTTTCAATCGCTATTTTATCAATGATTGTTTATATGTAAGTATTTATCAGCGTCATATTTATCATCCATGTCCATCGATTCTAAAAAGGTTTACATAAATTTTTTACAATTTTATATGTATGTTTACAACCATTTTTACCCATTTTTTACTTTTACAACATGGTATATATGGAATATTTCTTGTCTTTACCATATGATGTACCTTTTGACATTTGAGGAAAATATATGAAGAGAATTATTTTTTCAAATTATATGAGATGAATGTATTTTTATGGTTTCATGGAACCTTATCTCCATTAATCATACATTAATTTATTTCAAGATTATTTTCAACGAAATTCAAAATTTTTAAAATTTAATGAAATTTTTAAAAATTAAAATGTTTTTGAAGAAGAAATGATATTTAAATCAAGAATTAATTTCAATTTGTTTATCAAAATTAATTTCCATATAAGATTAATTACTATAAATAATGTTCTTTTTCTATCCCTATTATTAATATTTTTTTTATTTTTACGATGGATTGGTATTTCATATCGTTTATGTTATGATGGAATGATGTTTATGAAACCCCATTTTATTTTGTTGGGTTATGCTATGACGATTGATTTAGGTTTTTGTGGAACATGTATGAATGATTTCATTATAAAATGGGTGGGATGTATATCTCCCTGCAATGCATTGGGTAATGACTTAAATCTCATGAGATTGATATGAATTGAACTGAAAGTAAATTTGGTTCAGTAATGCATGGCTGGAATGGTATATAAAACTAGTTAAGAAAAGAACATTTTCCTCTATGATTATCTTGGTCACAATTCCTTGTCTATAGTCGAAATCATATTATGTTATTTTATGTTTTTCCTAATTCCATGTTTGACATAAATGAAAGGTTATCATGGTCATGTTCACATATGATTTATTCCTTACATATTGCCATGATTTATAACAGGACTCAATATTTTTATGTTTAAACATCATGTTAATGTTTTTTCATTATAATTTTTATGGTTTATTTTATGTAATCAATGAATAACATTAGTGAGAATTAGAACTGATTTTTTAATGATTTCTTTTCCCCAGGATATATAAAAATGTTTTAGGTAGGAAAACAAATAGGGAATATTTTTATAGGAGATTTTGATGATCTTCCAACAATCTTGATGAATGTGTTACGAGTTTCTAATGAAACTAAACTAATACGTTCATTGATATTATATTTTTGTCATGTATTAAGTAATCCTTCAATATAATGAAATGACAATGCACATTATACTTGGGTCTCTAAAGTTGGTATTAGAGAAAATGTGGTAGGAATAAATCGAATCCTTGGTAACTCTCACCTGTTAACATTGGACGAAGAATGGATCTCATTCTAAGGGATTCATGAGGAAATATCTACCAATGGGGATTGTAGAATATCCCTCCAAGGGGGTATAGTCACTCATGGAGTGCTATGATATGTATCAATTCTATTCCATTGTAAATAATTCAGACCGTTACAGTTGGTATCAGAGAGATGGTTTAGTCAACCTTTGGAAACTAGAATGGAAAAAATATAGTGATCCTAAATGATATTTCAAATGATATGTCTATGTATGTCCTAAGGATAAGTATAATATATTTTAAAAAACTACGGTTTTTTATAATCATGTCTAAACTAGGGATAAACCTACAATATCCTATATTTTATTATTATAAGTATTTTACCTTACAAAAGTGTTTCTAATCTCAGATATGTATTTCTCACACATTTCATTCTGATCATAGTCAACATCCATAACTATATATAACATTGTTAACAATTGAATGTTTTATAGGTGGAAATTATGGGAATAATTAAGCTTGATTACATTAGTCAAAATAACATGAAGAGAATAATAGCGATGGTATGAGTACTTGTCATAATGTCGTGGATAAAGAGATTTTAAACGATATGTGAAAGGTATGTGTTATTCTTCCAGTATTGTTTACATTAAAAATGTGCATATTGAGGTTGAGAAACTAAAAGACATGATATATATTTTAGTAAATATGATTTTGATGGATCCAAATTAATGGTTTAAGAATAATGAGTGATGATTGAGGTGTATATGATTCAGAATTCAAATATTATGAAATATTTAAGTGTTCTCATTATAAGGATTGGAAAGTATATGATGAATATATCCAAAAAGATAGAAAATGGATTTAAGGGTATGGTTAGAAACTTGTAGGACTCATGATTAAGGTAAATATAACCTTTAATATGTCCCATATGTTATGATAATGTTGTTGGGATAATGATATGTGGTATTTTAATTAATAAATTAGATTATACTTGTATTATGGAAACAATCTATGGGGTTGTTGATAAGAGGGTTATTATATAGTGGATGAATTATATAACATATTGGAACATAATAAATATACCCAATATGTTTGGTAATAAAAAAACATGAATGTTTTTAATAAAGATATATGGTAATTTAGGCTATTACCATGAATCAATAGAATCCATGATTTATACATACAAATATTTTGAATGTGTCCAACAAGATATATCTTATGAGATATGGGGGATAAATGATGGTATTCACATGCTTGTTATATGAGCTATATTGTAATTGTTTTTTTTGTACTATGATTTTGAAATAAAGTACTATCGATAAATCTAAAGGTTGAAATGATTTATGTTATACATATTATTGTATTGTTTAAGGGTATAACTGTTCTTAAATATTTTTTCTATACTATTATAATAGTATATTTTTTGAAAAATTAAACCCTACATGATGGGAAAAAACCCATCCCCTTGGATAAGGATTCGAGAATCGTACTGAAAAATGAAGTGTGATATGCCTTTATTTCCTTCCAGTGGTCGAAGATATATCATAGGATAGTATAAATTAGTTTCATTTTAAATTATTTGTATGATAGATGAAATGTAACTCCATTTTGGGAACCATATATGATTAATCTCACCATAGATGGACTTCTGTAGATTTGATAAACTGTTCTAACCAATTTTTGAGATAGATTGAAGGACTTATCATTCTATCGCATGTTCAGAAAACACACCAGCAATGAAAAGTAAACTTCATTTCATTAAATAAGATATAATGTAGAAATTTATCACGACACGAAAAATTCTAAGACTATAAAAAAATAATGTAATTATTTATTCTCATTCTTAAACTCTAAGAAAATGATCATTAAAAACAAAAATATTGTCCTAGAATCTTCATGTCTGATAAATAATATGGTCCCTTAAATCATCGAATATTTCTAGCTTTCTGGTTGTTACCTTTCTCTAACCCTTATTCTCTATCATTATCAATCAAAAGATGATGGTTAGATTTTTATTATATATCCATGTTTTCACTTCAAGCCTATATTCTATTATGTGTAATCACAGTGATTAGTTACTTTGGGTAAAATTTATATTTTTAACATTCATTTTAAAAATGACCTTTTAGTATTCCTTTTTATGATAGTGGTTCCTATGAAAGAAAATTTCAAGTAGTAAACCTTCTATAACCCTGATGAATATCGATGCAGAAATTATTTTTGAAGGATGAATAATGTAGCACCGCCAAATTTTATGAGATAGATTCCTAATAATTTCAATGATGTTTTGTGTTGTACACTACACAAATATTAACTTTCACTATACACAACACCGTACTAGCATATTCTATACACAACACTATACTTGTCTTATATTACACACAATTTCAAGTTTGTTTGATAGAATTCACATAACACAACACTGAGTATAGATTTTGTTCAATTTATGAAATAAATATGTTTCTATATTTTTATATGGAAGAAAATATTAATCTTGTACTAAACTCAACATTTACATGGCTTTCATTATTCAAAATACCAAACTTCCTCGATAGCTTGCATTGTATGAAATACTAAGTATCACTATACAATGATACATTTTAAGAATATAATTTTTTTAATGGGATATAAACAAGAAATTATTAATATTATTAACCAAATTATGAATTTTAAATAATATTATAATTCATCTTATGTATTTTTTTGACATGACATATGATGAAAATCAAATTTTCGATGAAAAGAAGAATTTTTCAAAAAAAACATATGTAGTTTTAACATGTTTTTGTGGCACACCGATTTTAAATTTAGTTTTTAACACTTTAATATATTCTATTTGATAAAATAAACATTTTTTTTGGAATAGGAACATAAAAATTTACTTTTTTTAATTTTTTTGATTTTTTTTATAAAATTCGTTTTTTTATGAATAGAGGAAAATAATGCATTTTAATTAAAAATTTACTTCTCATCTAAATTATTGATCTTGTTTGATTACAATTTTAATTGTTATTAAAATATAATTTGATTATATTTTTAAAATTTAATACAATTTTTTTAATGGAAGAAATTTCACCTTAAAATTGGATGCAAATAGTAGACAATATTTTGATAGTTATTACTTCTTAAAACCATGTTTTTTGGTTTTTGACAAGATGAATTAATTTTAAATTATATTTTGAATATTCTATTTCTTAAATTTAAGAAAAAATGATTCTATATTTATAATCAAATGGTTCAAATTTTTTTAATAGTTACCTCCTATTTTTTTACATTATAAATAGTTACTTTAGAAATTAATTTATTTACCATGATTAAAGATAACATATGATAAATAAGTGTAAAAAATAATAGGTTAAAAATATGAAACTAACACAAAACATATAATAATACAATTTAATGAGATATTTCCGGCCAGGGGAATCCTTGGGCGTATTTTTGGACCCCATATAACCATGTGGATGTGAAAATGACATTTTATAAGATTAAATTTAACATAAAGTGAAACTTGACAGAAACTAGCGTCTTCTTCATAAAACAATTTTAATATTGGGTTATACATATGATAAATTTGACTATAAATTGTCATTATAAATATAATTTTTTTTCTTATATAAATATATTTTATTTATAATTTTTAGACAACAAATAATTAAATTTATTTGTAACACAATACTGATGTAGTGATTCCCTTATTATGGAATGATTTAAATAAATGAGATTATAAATATTAAAATAAATATACTCTGAAACTTTAAAATCCATCCACAAATATAATTGACTTGTATGACTTGTTATATTGGATGTAATGATTTTTTTTAAATTAATAATGTTTTTATTGTTTTTCAAGATGTCATGATTTGAATAGTATAAAAATTGACATTAATGAGTTTTTAAAAAACCTGTTTTATTAGATGATATAATAGTACTAAAAATATATTTTATGGTAAAATTATATAGATAATGTTGAACATGTCATTAATAAAAACAATAGGATTGATTTGGATTTTATAGTAACTTTATTAACCATATAGAGTAAATATACAGGAAGATGTGGTATGATTTAAATTAGTTAACTAATAGATAAACCGAAAATATAAGGTTATGTTTGATAAATAATCATGACTAAACCCAATTTATTGATAATATATATAACAATACTTATATTTTCTTCATATTAAATGTTTTTTCGGAAATTTTTAAAATTATTATAATTTTATAATAAAATAATATTTCAGTAACTTCCTAAAGTGCCCCTCTCTCCTCTTATAAAAGGAACCTCCTCCCTATCCTCTTCACTCCATTTTGAGCCTTCATGAAAAGAAAAATACTTCCCATTTATCACCTAAAATACCATATTTATATTCTAGTTGATCTGGTCTTCTCAAAGGACCATCTCAAATTCCCTAAGAATAAATTTAAAGGAGGCACGATGAGGAAGAGGTAATATCATTTACTGATTTATTCAAATATAATTCATCTTCTACTTAGTCTTCACTAGTTTTTAATTACAATTTAATAAAAAAAGTATCATTAATATACTTATATGTTTTTATAAATATTAAACAACTATATTTTACCATCTATCCATCCATCTAAAAAATCATCTCGCATGCGTACGTACAACTTACCAACTCCACATCGTGGTGTAGATAACTTTTCATGAGAACTTTACTTGGATGGTTATAATGGTATAAATAATAAATATATATGATTATTATAGCATTTCAATAATTATGAGATATTATACACCATCCAATCCAACACCATTAAACAATTATGCGAACAATATCATTGCCCGTACATACGTACGACTTACCGACTCCCCGATGCGATGAGTTTCATTCTCCATGTAAACCATTCATGAATTATTACAAAGTATATATAAGAAATTATAATGAAAATTATTATATAATAATGATATTTTATTTATTTGTGTATATATATATATTTCACTTACTTACTTCCATTAAATACAATAATGAAACAAAAATAGCGTTCATGTTTATGTATGGAATGCCGTCTCCATGAACACTGTATTTAATTTCATTTATCAATTTTATATATATATATACACTAAATGTTTATGATATATAAATCATGTTTTGAATTCTAGAAGTAATTAAATCATGATCTATCTAATAATATAAATAATAACATTTCTAAACAAATATGACAAAAAATTGGATAATTAGCCAAACATTTTCATTATCATGGGATTGTCAAATGAACGAATAATATAAAGTCATATGTAAATCATATATCTTAACATAAATATTATTATGGTCCTTTTAAAATTTAATAATATGTTTAAGAAAACTATACAAGAGTTTCAGACACATACCAAAGAAATCATACAAAATGTAAGGGAATCTTTTAATGATCATTTTTATCTGGGAATGTATATACATTTGTATTTTTTAGGGATATATTTATCCTCTGTGTCTATGTTTTATAAAAACGATTTTATAAAATTTTTACTATTCCTCTATGTATGTTTAATGTCATTTTTACCTTTTTTTCAAACTTACTACTTAGAATATAATGAATTATTATTTGATTTACCATACGATGTACATTTTGACTTATCAAGAAAAAGTTCAAGGAGAATGCTTTTTTACTAATATGGAATGAATGAATTTTTATGGGTTCATGACACCATATTTCCATGAATAATTATATAAAATATTTAAATAATATTTTCAAATATTTTTTTATCTTTTAACATTTTATGACATTTTGAGAAAATAAAATGTTTTTGATGGAAAATTATATTTTCGTCAAGAAATAATGTCAAGTGGTTTCTCAAACATGTTTTCCATTTATGATGGGTATATTTAAATAGGGTTATGTTTATATACCTATTGTTAATATTATTTAATTAAATTAATTATGGAAATCATATTTTATATGGATTATTAAATGATAGAATGATGTTAACGAAAACCCCATTTATTTCACATGTTGTGCTATGATGAGTGAATTATGTTTTTGTGGAACATATAATAATGAATTCATTATGAGATGGATGAGACCTATATCTCCCTACAATGCATTGGCTAACTATTTATATCTCATGAGATAAAAATGAGTAGGAAAAAAATACATCTGGATCAGTAATAAATGGATAGAATGGAAAGTTAACCTGGTTCAGTAAAGGACATTGTCCACTATGATGGTCAAGATAGAAATTCCTTGGCTACTATATAAATCAAATTATATGTTTATTTATTTTCCACAGTTCCATGTTTTATTTCAATACAATTTCATTATGTTCATGTTCACTTATGATTTATACTTTACATAACTCCATAATTTATTTCATGACTCATGGTTTTTATGTTTAAACCTCATGTTCTTGTCTATTATATTCTAATGTTTATGTTTGATATTATGTTCTCTATTTTTACCCTTACGAAGAATTTTAGATCTACCTTTAAATGTTTTATTTTCCCCAGGATATTAACAATGGATTTAAATATAAAAACAAACGAGGAATATATTTATGGGAGATGATGAATATCATTCACTATTCTTGAATAATGTGTTTCGTGTTTCCAAAGACAATAAATTAATACAGTTTTGGGAGTGTGTTTGTATCATGTATTATGAATTACAGGAAATTAATGTAATTTCCATTCAAGACATTCTTGGGACTTTATAGTTTGTATCTATGAAAATGAGGCAGGAATAAATCTAACCCTTGGGAAATGTCATGTGTGAACATTAGACAAAGCATGGATCTCTGCCTGATGACTTTATTAGGGAATGTATGTTACTAGGTGTGGTTTTCTATCCAACCCAGGGGGTGTAGTGCCCTAGGGATTTCCAGAATAGGTATCAATTCTTGTCCACTAGAAATAAAACTAGAAATTTAAAGTTGGAATTATATTGAACGTTTAGACAATATTTGGAATCTGGGATGCAAAAACATTAGTGATCCCTAGAGATATTTGAAATGATATTTCATGAGATGTCCTAAGGGTATGTAAAGTATGTGAAAAAATATATATTTTTTGTGATAATCATGACAAACCTAGGGTAATAAAATGATGATATCATAAACTGAAATATTTTATGTAATTTACCATTCATTTGAGTAAATAATCTTGGATGTGTATTTCTCAAACTTTATTTTTTTATCGTTCTCAATATCCAGAACTACATAGAACATATATTAATATTTAATGATTTAGATGATGAAATTATTGGAATTATGGATGTTCATTTCCTATGTGTAAATATCATGAAGGTAGTCATGATAGTGGTATGAGTATTGGGCATACTGTTGAGGTTAAATATTATGAAATATGTAATTGTTTTCACTAGAACGATTGGAAATGATATGATGAATATTTCTATGGAGATAGAAAATGGATTTAAGGATATGGTGTTATATTTGGAGAACACATGATTAACAGAAGGATAACCCTTAATATGTCCCTTGTTTTTTTTGCAAATTATGTATCGATAAAGATATGTGGGATATAAATAAGTAAATTGGATGATGATCATTTCTTGGGAACACACTACAGATTTGATGACAAGAGTGTTATGATTTCAGGTATAAAGTATAAAACTTCTTCAGACTTAATTTATATATTCAATATGTTTTTGAATTATGAAACATGCATATTTTCAATAAGGATATATTGTAATTTTGGCTATTAACATGACTCAAGATAATTCATGATGAAGTCATTTAAATGTTGTTTAGAATGTGACCAAAAATATATATCTTATGATATATGGGGGATAAATGATGATATTCATATTCATTTTATATGAAAATTATTGTAATGTTTGTGTAGTGTGAATTTATTGAAATGTATTTTGGAGAAGCCTATAGTTTTAAATGTAAAATTTTATGCATTAGATAGTTGTGTTTAAGGTTAAATATTATTTATATTATTCCAAAAATAAATTTATGGTTGTTGGTAACATTCTAGAAATATTTCTGAATAATGTTTCATGTGAGGAATGTGGGATAATGTTTCATCCAAAAAATCGTTGTTGAAGCATGTCCAAGATGAAATATTTAGGTTTTCCCATGCCCACCATTTCTCTTAAAGATAATGTTTACACTGTTGCTGGTGTGCATGGAAAAATACTAACAGTGGATGTGTCTCTATACATTTATCATAGGGGCCCCTTTAATTCAATGGATTAATTGTCTAAAGAGGTTACTTTAGTTGAGGACATACTAACATTGTCTCTAAGATTGATGATGCATGACCCCTCTAATGTGGGCATCTCCAATCAGAAAAAACTTTTTGACTGTCATCAGTATATCCAGAAGCTCAATTAGTCATTTTAATTATCTAATTAATGGGGGAACGTTTCTATGGATGAAAGAGAGATCATTGGGACCCCTTCTAGGGCTTCATGTAGTGTCGGGCTTGCCTCTTACAAGGATTCAATGTTATTTTCCATGGAATAGATTATTGAGAGTGAGGGTTTTATCTCTATTCCTTCAAAGAGGATACCTCTAAAGGATTGTTAAAATCATCCTTGTACCTTGTCTACCAGGTCATTTTCTAATTCATCAAAGAAGGTGGATGCAGATATACTTAAAATTTTCAATAAGGAAAATTATCAATACGAGTGGGAGACTACATGAGACTCTAATTATAGAAATGATATATAGTTATGATATATAGTCCTTTTTCATAGTGGATGTGGGAAATTGTGATTCATTTTCCTCATCCACCATTCTCTTCTATCTTTTCATTCTTAATAAATGCTCATATGATTCGCATCTGGCTGAGCTTTATGGTTATAATAGTGTTGTTTAAGAAAATGGAAAACCAGAAGGATGGGGGGAAACCCATCATGTCAGACAAGGATACATTAATCGAACCCACAACAGAAGTGACAGAGCCATTTATGGCCTACCACTAGCTTACAGGAGGACCACATTTTGAATAAATTAGTTTTTTTAACTAAGCAATATGATAGATGAAGCGTATGTCCATTTTAGGAACCATATGTGATTAATATAACCATATATTGACTTATGTATCTTTGATAACATGTTCTATCCCTCTTGTTTGAGATAGATGGTGTGACCTATCATTCTATAACATGATCTACTAACACTTCAATAATGAAAAATTTAACATCATTTCATTAAATATGCGATGAAGTGGAGGTTTTTGGAGGAACGAACAATGATGACACTATAAAAAATATGTATGTATTTATTGTCATTCTTAAAAATTACGAAAATGATCTTGAGAAAAAAATTACTAGTACCTTATTATCCGATGAATCAGTTGATCCTATAAATCATCGCAGATTGATGGATTTATGGTAGTTAACATTCTCCAAACCTTATTATCTATCATTATCCATCAGAATATGATGGTTAGATTTTTCATCCATATTCGAGTTTTCACATCCCAATTATGTTTCCTTACATGGAAACCAGGTGATAAATTACATAGGGTTAATATTATTTTTCTAACTTTCCATTTCACAATGAGGTTTTAGTATTCCATTTTACGATTTGGGTTTCTATGAATGAAACATTCACATAGTAAAACATTTATAACCCTGAAGAATTTCAAGGGAGAATTTTTTTGATGGGAGAATAATATTACACCCCTAAATTTTATGATATTGATTGTTTAAATTTAAATAATGTATTATTCTATACATTACACCAAGATTATAATTCCTTGTATGCAACACTTTATTAGCTTTTAGAATATAAAACACTATACTTGGCTTGTTGACACACAATTTTAAGTTTTTTTGATATAATTCATATCAATCAACAATGAGTATGTATTTTGTTTAATGTATTAAATAATAGTGTTTGGATTATGTTATACAGAACACCAAATGATGCTTTCACTGAACTCAACATTCACATGGCATGCATTACACACAAGACGGATCGTCCCCGATATCTTGCATTGTACGAAATACTATGATTCACTAAACAACTATTTATTATTAAAATATTATTATTTAATGGGATATAAATTTTCCATTATGAATATTATTAACCAAAATATTAATTTTAGATAACATTAACATTTATATTATGTATTTTCTAGATATGATATAAGAACAAATTCATTTTTCAGATAAAACAATTATTTTTCACAAATATTTACAGATTTGTTTCCATTTGATGGTGCATCAATTTTAAATATATATTTTTAAAACATTTATATATACTATTTAAAAAAATATTTTCTATAGGTATTGAACATTCGAATTTACTTTTTTGTTGAATTTTTCTAAAAGAATTCATATTTTAAAGAATAGTGAAAAGTACGACATTTTAAATAAAAATTGTCATTTTCATATAATTTATCTAAATATATAGATTATCTTTTTAAATGGTTTTAAATTGTAGTTGTATTATTTTTTTATTATTTAATCCAATGTTTGTCATTGAAGGGAATTTCACTCTTAAATTGGACGTAAACAAATGTAAAGATTTTGATAGTTGTTACCATTGAAAATGCCTCTTTTTGTTTTTGAAAATGAGAATTAATTTTTTTTTAATTACTGTAACTTCTAGATCATGAATTAAGAAAAATGGATTTCGTATTTGGAATCAGAATTTTTAAATTGTTAAAATAGGTACATTTCATTTTTTTACACAATGAATAGTAACATTAGTAATTATATATTTTACCATGGTTAAAGGGTAAATCTGGTAAATAAGGGTAAAAATTTATATTATAATAATATTAAACATTCCTAAAAAAATTTCTAATCCTATCAGATGAGATATATCCAACCATGGTCATCCTTGGGTAGATTATGGGACCCCATGGAACCAAATTAATGTGAAAATGACATTTTATAAGATTTAATTTAAAGGGAAATATGGCATAAACATGAATCGTTATGATTAAAAAAATTATATAGAGTTATTTATAAGATAAATTTGACTATTAACAGTAATATGATAGAAAATAATCTTTCCTACATCGTGGTGTTTTATTTTTAATTTTTTGACACCAAATAAATAAATATATTTATGACACAATGATTATGTATTGATTACCTTACTGATGAATGATTTAGATAAATGAGATCATAAATACTAATATAAATATTTTTTGAATATTTTTTTGCCATAATTTAATTTTACGGATGATTATGACTTTATATATTTTAATTAATGATTTTTTTGAATGAATCAAGTTGATATCAATTTTTAAAAAATCATGATATGAATAATATGAAAATTGACATAAATGAGTTTCAAAACAAATACTATTTTATTATAGGATATAACAGTCTTAAAAATCTACGATCGAGCCAAAAGACTTAAATAATGTTCAAAATGTCATTAATGAACCAATTCAGGTTTGAATGACATTTTATACCAACCATATTAACCATATATTATAAATATACAAGAAGACATGGTTATAGTTAAATTACATAAATAATGGTTAATTCTAATTGATAAGGTTAAATTTGAGACATAAACATGTCCAAAACCTTTTAGTTTAGAGGATCTAGAACAATAATCATCTTAAATTTTAATTAAATGTGTTGTGGTCTTTAAAAAAATCATTTTATAATAAAATAGTATTTCAATATATTGTTAAAGTTCCCCTCTCCACTATTATAAATGGGCACCTCCTCTCTATCATCTTCACTCCATTTTGAGAATTCATGATTGGCGAAAACATGACCATTTCTATTACAAACTTCCTTATTAACATAATAGAGGTGATTTAATTCTCTAAAGACCAACTATAGGGCCCTAAGATGAAATTTAAACGAGGCGCATAAAGGAAGTGGTAATCTGTTATACTGATTTTTCAAATTTCATTCATCCTATACTTCCTTTTCATTTTTTCATTATAAATTAATTATATCAGTATCACTCATATATGAATTTGTAATTTTGAATATAAAAACATAATTTTACATGTCTCGTCTCATCCCCCGGGGCTCTATATCATGACTACTCCAAGCCCACCTTCCATAGGCCAGGGGTTGGCCATTAACACAAGAAAGGTGTATCCTTAAAATGAGAAGACATTACTTTTAATACTATAAAAATATATAGTCCATGAACACAAAAAAATGCCACCAGGATGTAGAACATTAGTAGTAAAATTGTGTAATGAAACTAAATGTGTCGGAAAACTATCCCAACTGAAAGATACAACTACAACAAAAAATAGCTCCTGAGATCGTCCACCATGGATCCTACCTGAAGGGTAGGTAAATATCATCTCCACAACTCTCCACGTCATCTAGTCACCTTTGAATGCTGTCAAGTCCTGGCTCCTTGAGACTCATTTAAATCTTCCCAGCATCAACAAAATACAATACAAGGGACGTGCGAAGCCAATTCAAGGGTGAGTATTACAATACCCAGTAGGAACCTCAAGGCCCCCGAAGGTATCTCAGTATTCAATAAAAGAAATCCATTTAAGCTAAACTCAATCATAAAGAAAAAAGTGATATACTATGCTCAAACCAGGTATACAACTCCAAGATAAAGAATAAATATTATTTGTCTTATTCTATATCATTTCATTCCATTTGGAAGTTCCACAACTGAACCATGAAGAATTTGTTCCATTGAGGATCCACATATGGTTGTATGCCTCTGATCCGTGATGGGCCGCTCTATGACTGGTCGTCATCGGGTCATGCAAAGCTTATCCACATAGGGTCACTATAACGTTGTTTCCCACAGGGACACAATAATGGTGATCCACACACGGTCACTATACTTTTGATCCACACAGGTTCTCTATAATGTGGATCCACACAGGGTAACTATAACGATGATCCACATGGGATAACTATATGGTTGATCCAAAAAGATTCATTATAATGATGATCTACACAAGGTGTCTATAATGTTGATCCAAATAGGGTTGCTATAATGCCAATCCACAAGGGTCACTATAATGCCGATCCATACTACGTAACTCTACAATTGACTACCTGCCATATGATTTCCTGCTCCTGGTGTACATGAATTCTTTAGTATCTGGTCTTCTAGATATCCACAATGCGACCACCACAATGAATATCCAAAAAGGAGTAACCAAAAGAACATCCATATCATAAGGGTTCTAACAAAATAGATGGCATGTCAACTGGACGCATGGTCTATGAGTTATAAGCAATTTAGTGCAAAGGGCCTTGTTGGATTCATTAAAAATCAAACCTAGCCATACACCAACATTCTCCAAAACTCAAATAGAGTATCTCAAAATGACTGTCCCACTCCAAGGATCCTAGCGTCGCATACGGGTTTTCAAACAGATGTCTAGTTTGCAAGATACTCCAATTTAAGTGAAACTGAGCCTAAAAGGGGTCTAGGTCTCGTCCAACCCAGTTCAGGCCAGCCCACATGGTTCGAGCCGCCCCACCCTATTCATCCCGACTCGGCCCCATTTGGGTCACCCCAAACATGTCTGGGTGCGAAGTGGCACATCAAGAACCGACCCGGTCCGTCTCGGTGGGGCAGGGCCGCATTTGAATAGGCCCTCATGGCCGTAGACCGGCCCACCCAGGCTGGGCTGGGCCATGACGGGCTTGACCCCATGGGTGGTGGACCAGCCTGGCCCACTTCGGCTGGGCATGGCCCACTGGGAATTTTGGCCTACTAGGTGGTGCGGCACCCAGCTGGTGGCCCGCGCGAGGAGGGGTGTTGTTCCCCCTCTTTATTGAATTTCTCAAAGAGCCGCTCAGGTCATTAGTTTGAGGAACTAGGTAGTGCCGCCCTGGTCTTCCATGGGACCTGCAGAGAGAGGGTCTCCTTCTTATGTGGCATCAAAGCCACAGCCTACTCACCATGGCGTGCTCTGGCATGTCGCCACGCAACCACCTCAGTCGGTCATTCCTTGTTGTGCCATACATCTATCGTGGAACTCCCGCCTTTGAGGGACAGGGAGCACTGGCCTTCGCCTTCACCAACTGGCATAAGTCACCAGCACCACCACGCCTGCAGGACTTCTACGGGATACCAGGTGAGCTCTAGTGATCCGTTTTCCAATTCAATCGAACATACAGGCATCTCGGGATACCACCATCACTACACTGCTTCCAGATTAATGGTTCTGTTGTGGTGTATGATATTCCCTCAAATAAGATTGCATGAATGAAGCGGTGGAGGGTTTGGTCTTTGTTAGTTTGTCCCACACCATTCGTGTGAACATTATTATAGGAGGTGGAAATTCAATTAATAAAAGATAAACATTAATAAACCACCTACATCGAGAATCGTTGAATGTATTACTATTGTAGTGGTGGAAGAGTCCTTGTTGGATGGAGTCAACGACGATCACCAATCCATGATTGTTGATTCCCAAGCTTCCATCCCCTGCAGGTGGATGTTTCTACAGTACTTCACAACAAGTTCCTCACATGATGAATCTGTGTCAAAAACCAAAACCCATTCTCCATTTAAAATGACAGAGGATGAGAGTTTAACAAAACGTAGCATTAATGAGGATCAATTATAAGTTAATTAATACAACTATCATCTCATAGTAGATTGGTTTCAAAAAAAGGGTCAAGAAATTAAATGGACTGGCAACTTAGCAGTCCCTCCAATGCCGCTCAACCATTACAAAATAATAAAAAAACAATTTATATGTCATTTTATTATTCATTAAAAAGTCTAAAAACTATATTTTTCTTCCGACCTACTACAGTTGAAGTGAATTATCCCTTATGAAAATCCTTGTTATGTGGATTCAATGGTGCACTCAGATTTTTAATCTCATCACCAATTCAAAAGATAGAAAATGTTGCTCACGCATTTACAGAATGTACCTTAAAAAAATTCAAGAACTCATTTTGAGCACACCAGGCCTCAGAATCATGTGTCATTAATTTTTGTAGACTCGTAATAATACCAAATAATTTCAAAAATATTGTATGAAATTATTGGGCCTTTACATTCTCCCCACATTATGGATTTTCATAACCTAAAGCTACAATAAGACTATAAGAAAAAATGGGGGTACTGAGCTAGTATATGAGCCTCCTGCTCCCATGTGCACTCCTAGTGGATCTTGTGCTGCCAACGAACTCACACTAGAGAAACCGACTAACCACAAAGGACATGCTTCTGTTGATCATCTACCTCCACAAAAAACTAAGAAAATGTCACCACATCATTGATTTCTAGTTTCCCATGTTGATAATGTATGATGGATCATGAACGTACCTCCTTAGCTGTGACACATGGAAAACATTATGCACCCAGAGCATCTATGGGGGAAAATATAGATGGTAATGCACCTCTACCACTATTTTAAGGATCCGAAATGGTATGATTACACTTAGAGATTTCTTTCCGCTGCATCCAAATCGATTTAATCCTCATCAGGGAGAGACTTGTAGAAAGACATGGTCTCATTCCCAGAACTCCAAGGGTCTCTATCTCTAGTCATCGAATGAATTATTCCCACTCTGTGCAGTCTTCATTAACTTATGTATGATATACACCTTATCCATTGTTTCGTGTACCAACTCTAGACCCATATGTGTTTACTTCCCAGCATCATTTCAGCATAGTGGAGACTTGAAAAGTTGCCAATATGTGGACTCAAATGTTATGATGCCGATGGTGGAATGATAACTATTGTTGTTAGAGAACTCCACCTATGGCAGGTGGTCCTCCCAATAGCATCCAAAACAATGGACATATGAATGAAGCATTCCCTCGATTGTCTGAATGATCCACTCCATCAGACTATCTTTCTGAGGATGAAAGGCGGAGCTCATGTGTAGATGAGTTGTCATCACCTCTTGTAAACCTTTCAAAAAATGAGAAATAAAAAAAGCTTGGTGATATGAGATGATCGTCGATGGAACCCCATGAAGTTGTACAATCACCTGTACCTATATAAGTCCCAAGGTCTCTACTAATCCCTACTCTTAGGTGGGTGGGAAGTGGGCTAATTTTGTGAATCGATCAATTATCACCTAGATAGAATCGTGGCCTCTGGGTGTACGTGGTAGACCTTTCATGAATTCCATCGAGATACCTTCCCACTTCCACTTCTATACCTCAATTGGTTGCACTAAGCCCACTAGTACCTAATTCTCATCCTTCACATTCTAAAATGTGAGGCATCAAGATACAAAATCCACCACTGATTTCTTCATCCCTGACCACCAGTTCGAATGCCAGAGGTCATGGTACATATTCACCACTCCATGATGTACCACAAAAGTTGATGTATATAACTCCCTAAAAACCTCTCCTCATAACATAAATGGTACCATGGTGCATCCTATGAAGAGAATTATGTTCTCCCACCTTATGAAAATCTATCATGAGCATGTCCAAAGGATATCTAAGCACGTCGGGCCTCAATTTATTTGTTCCCAAGTGGTGCCTCCATGACATGCTAATGGAGAAGGGAGTAACTATCATAATATTGGGATAATATGATCTATCTTTATCCACAAAGGATATCTGCAATGCAGATAGTTTCTCAGTTGCCTCACATAGAAACTGTAGACTAGACCTCCTACTGACTATTTCTGTTATATCATTCACCTTCCCATGAGTGTAGATTATCTCAAAGTCATATATTTGGAGTAAATCCAGCCATCGCCACTGTCTCAGGTTCAGGTCCTTTTGTGAGAATATATACATATGACTCCGGTGATCATAGTAAATAGTAAACTGTTCAACCGTCATGTAGTGCCACAAAATCATTAGTACAGAGATCACTATTTCTAACTCCAGGTCATGGGTAGCATAGTTCTACTCATGTTTTCATAAATTTCATGAGCCATTTGAGATCACTGCTCAACCATAATTCAAGACACAACCTAGCTTTATCTCTTATGCATCATAGTAGACTACATACCCAATTCCCTCTTTTGGTAGTCTCAAGAGGGTATCACTCGTCAATATCTGCACCAGCTCCGGAAAACTCCACTGGAACATCTCTGTCCACACAAAAGGATACCATTTCTTCATCAAAGTTAAAAATGGCTCCTCTACCCTATAGATGTCAGGTAAAAACTACCCATAGTATCAAGATATCCGAGTAAAATGTGCACCTCTGTTACACTACTGGGTGGCTCCCAAGAAAGCACTGCCTCTATCTTCTCCAGATTCACTGCAACTCCAACCTCCAAGATAACATACACTTGGAAGTAGACATTCCATTTCTAGAACTGGCACTTTGAGAACATACCATAATGCTAGTGCTCTTAGAGAGTACCCATAACTATCAGCAGGTGCGTTGTATGCTCCTACTCCTACATTGAATATATTAATATGTCTTCAATGAAGAATACCACTGAGTGATTGAGGTATTTCTGGAAGATTCTTTTCATGATCACCATTAAAATTGTCAGATATTTGGTCATATCGAAGGGAATCAACATGAACTCATAATGGATATACCATCATCTGAAGGATATCATTGGTACATCATCATATTGTATCTTATCCTAATGATAGCCTAATATGAGAAATATATGTGAAAATCACCATTCTCCCTTTATCTGGTCGAAGAGATCATCAATATTCAGGATTGGATACTTGTTCTTCATTGTAACTTGGTTTAGGCACTGATAGTTCACACAAAGCCACAGACCGCCGTCATTCTTTTTGGTGGAAAAAATTGGGTTGCCCATGGAGAAACACTGGTTCTTGTGAACCACTTCCCCTGAAATTCTTCCAAATGTTCCATCAACTCACGAATACCAACCAGATTCTTCTGATATGCTGGTGTAGATATCAGTGTCGTTATAGGGTACAATTTGATGTAGAAGCCTACCTCTCTCTATGGAGGTAGTCCCCGTACAACATCAGGAAACACATCGCCAATCTAGTCTTCCACCACAGGATAACTCAGAATCTTCATGTAAACTAGTCCAAGGGTATGGTTAGCCATCTGATGTGTGATCTGTTGCACCCTCCTTGACTAAGTCCATCCTATGATGCAAAGGTTCTCTTCTCACTGGTGAATGTAAACCTAATCCCATCCTTGATATCTGAACTCACATTTCACCTAAAACAGTTTCGCCTAGCATGGAGTGTAGACAACCAGTCCACACCCATGATGATGTAGTAAGTCCTCAACATTGCTACTATGAGATCAAACTGAAGATCTCTCCTTCTAGTGTGATCTCACACTTCTTAAAAAGTTTTTAATCATCGAATATTCTCATGATGGAGTCTTTTGTCACAAGTACTGATCCAATGTCTCTATTGGAATATCCGAGCTCTGAATGGGTGATGTGGTAGTAAAAGGGTGAATAACACTTGTGTCTATAAGAACGATAGGTATGGTGGAAAAAACAAATATCTTACAACTGATCATCTCTATAGTTCTGTGGTCATAGGAATTTGCTTCATGAAGCTAACGTCACCCATATCCACCTTCTCCCTATGGTCAGGGTGGAACACTTGGGGGTGGTGGTGGTAGTACCAAAAACCATCGTCCACCACATGTTGTAGGACCTGCTCCTCTGATACGTTCTCTACCCTATAGACCCGCTCTCTCAAACCCCATCTAGATCCTCAGTGGTCCCTCGGTTATCTAATGATCGAAAATATAGAAGTTTGTGTAGTCATAAGACATGTGGCCATGCCCGCCGCACATGATGCACAACCTACTTCCCTACTCACCCCCTCTTCATCATGTGCTCCGCACCTCGACCCTACATCACTCGGTCACCCTCGGGATGGTCTGGCCCACATGGTCCTATGAATCATCTACCTACTCCCCCTTCATATATCTCGACTACATGTCATTTAGTGGTGTCTCTCATTGTCGGTGCCTCCTCGGATAATATGCTCTCCACTAATTATACTCGCTTGAGCACTCCAGCATGCATCGGTATATTGAGTGATATCATCGATGATATAATTTCCCACCGAAGACCCTACTCAGTCTTCTGGGACATGAAGAAATGTTCTCGTACAATGTAAGTGGAGTGGTGTGAGAGGTCAGTAAACCTCCCCGAGTACTGCCCCGCTGATAGGCTTCCCTTCTTTAGGTACAAAAACCCCTGGTTACGCACTGAGCATAAATTTTCTGGTATGAATTCCACTCTAAAGATTGTCTCGATGTCCATCCAGGTTTGTGTCACCTCCTCTTGCATCAAGAGTGTCAGACTCCACCGTCTCCTTTATGTTCCTTTTAAAAGGGTATATCCTAGTATCATCATTTTCACTACTGGGGTACCAACTAGGCGGAAAACTCAAGCCATAGCCTACATCCACTCTATACCTGCTTGGGGATCTGTCTCGCATAGAAACACTGGAGGCCTCTTCTGCTAAAACTCATGAAATGAAATCAGTCAGCATGCATCGTCTAGTAGTGGGGATAATGGTAATCAGTGCCCCCCCGAGTGGTGCTGCTGCTGGTACACGGTCAAAAAGTTATACCTGGTGGGCTGACTCAAAATAGATCAAAATAAAACCATTTCCAAAACACACACAGTCAATGTTTTCGTGCACCAAATTAGAAATCTGAATTTTGGCCCCTAGTGTATGGATATGTCGGCCTCCAAACGCACACTCGACTCCCCAAACTAAAAACTACTCTCAAAACACATAATACAATAGCTCCATTAGAAATATCTGAGACCCAGTTTTCTGGAAGAACTGACTCCTCTAATACAACTTTTTCACGACCTGTCCCTTGGGGCCCATACAATGACTGCACCAAACCTAACATCAATAGGCTAGGGGTAGGAGAAAAGAAACAGAAAGTTGTATCCCTAAAAAATAAAGGAATTTTCTTTAATTTTTTATGAACACACACTTTATGAACACAACAAGATGCAACTATGAAGTAAAACCGCAATTTTAAAAGTGTGTACTAAAAGTAAAGGAGCCAGAATACAGGCCCAACTGAATGATGCAACCACAACAGAAAATAGATTCTGATATTTTCCACCATGGATCCTACTAGAAGGGTAGGCATAGCTCATCTCCACTTCTCTCAATGTCATCGAGTAACCTTTATACACTGTCAATTCCATGCTTCTCGAGACTCAGTCAATGTTGATCGTCATCTGCACAAGACACCACAAGGTACAGGTGAATCCCAAGCAGGGGTGAGTATTATAATACCGAGTATGGACCCCAAGACCCTTGTAGGTCTTTTATAATTCCACCAAGGAAAACCAAAAATAAATATCTCAATCATTAAGCACAAAGAAAAATATTAAACTCAAACCTGGTAAACAACTCAGTGTTTAGTAAAAATTTCAATTAGTCTTAACCTATATCATTTTATTCCATTATGCAGTTATAATACTAAACCAAGAATAATTTTTTCCATTGATGATCCACATAGGGTACTATTTTTCTGATCCATGTTGGGGCCACTCTAAGTCTTGTCCACATCAGGCCATGCACTTCTTATCTACAAAGGGTCGCTAGAATGTTGATCCACACAAGTTCACTATAATGATGGTCAACACATAATCCCTATAATGATGATCTACACAGGGTCAATATAATGCTAATCCATACAGGGTCTCTATAATTATGATCCACCCAGGGAAAATATAAACCTAATCCAGAAAAGGTTGATATAATGATGATCCACATAGGGTCACTCAAAAATTGACCACCATCCACAAGATTCCTCGCACCCGGTGCGCTTGAGTTTTGTAGTATCTACTCCTATGGAAATTGGTCATTCCTAAAGCACAATGAATATCCACAAAGGATTAACCCAAAGTACCTTTATAAGGAGAGGGATCAAATTCCATAGACGACACATCAACCAGATGCTCGTTTAGTGAGTTATATGCATTTTAGTGCCGAGGGCCTGGCTGGATTCAGGTACAATCCAAACTGGAAATACTCAAATATTATTTAAAACTGATGTCGAGTATCTAAAAAGGACCCTATCACTCCAAGGATCCCAATGTAGAAAACAGTTCATTAAACAGATGTCTGGTTTGCATGATATAGATCTTTAAGTGAAATTGGTCCTGAAAGGGGTCTGCATCCGGTCTAACCTAGTCAGACCGACGTGACCTAGGTCGACCCGAACAGTTTTGGGTCGACCCAACCTATTCTAGGTTTCCCACAGCCAAGCCCACCTTGGCTAGGTTAGGCCGTGGTGTCCATGACCTACTATGCCACAGACCAGTTCGACTCACTTCGGCTAGTAGCGGCCATCCGGGAGTTCCGACACGCAAGGTGGCGCGACACCCAGCTGGTGGCTCGTGCGGGGTGGGGAGATGTTACCTCTCATTATTGAAAGGATCAAAGCTCCACTGGGCTATTTAATTTGTGGTTCCATGTGGCACAGACCTGGCCTTCCATAGGACCCACATGGAGCAGTTCCCCATCTTTTGCAGCTTTGAAGATGGACTTGCTCACCGTAGTGCGCTGCTTCACCACCAATGTGGCCAGCCATTGTCGGCTACCCTAAACAACCATCGTCACACTGGTTCCATAGCTCCAGGACTACAACGGTACACCATTTGAGCTCTGGTGGTAAGTATTTCCTTCCTCTTGACTTTACGGGCCTCCAGGGATGCCGTCATCGCTGCGTGGCTTTCAGATTTAAGGTTCTACCTTATTGTAAGATCATCCCCTGAAGAATGTGACATGAACGATGAAGTATAGGGTTCAGGCCTTGTTCTTTTGGCCCATGCACTCCATGTTAACATCATAATACTAAATAGAAATTTAATTCATCAAAGATAAAAACTAATGAACCCTTTAACTCGAGAATCATTTGAGGTGTCGCAGTTTTGGCAAGAGAAGTGTCCTCATGGTATGGATTCACCAGCATTGGTCGATCTTAGATAATTGCCGCCCAAGTTATCATCTGTGGCCGATGGATATTTCTGTAGTACATTTCCAGAGGTTCCTCTCTTGATGATGTCGTGTCAAAAACCCCAACCCAGTCTCTATTTAAAAAGATGGAGGATGAGAATTTAACACAACATAACATTAATTAGGATCATTAATAAGTTAATTAATGCTCATATCATCTATCAATGTAGTGGTTATGAAAATGATGGGTTAAGACATTAAATGGAATGATAAATCATTAGTCCCACTACCGTCACGCAATCGTTGGAGAAAAATAAATTAATAAATTAATGTTATATTTTTATTCTTTAAAAAGTATGAAAAACTATATTTTTCATTTAACCTACTACAGTTGAGATTAATTCTCTCTTAAGATAATCCCAACATTAGGGATTCAACGGTTCCCTCATATTGTTAATTTGAGCACTAGTTCAACAAATACAAAATTCCACCCATGTTTTACTAAAGGTATCATAAAAAATATTCAGAAATACCTTCTGGACATACTAGGCCTCGAAATCAAGCACTATCAATTTTTAAAGACTCTAAATAGTCCCAAATAATAATAAAAATGAATTGTTTATTCATTTCATAAACTTATATTCATCCTACAAATAAATGAAATAACGATGTGTGTATATGTACGACTTATCGTCTTCACATCACAATGTATTATGTTTTTCACCACCCCAATAAATGGATATGTATAATGGTGGAAATTATAACTATATATGAGTATTATAACGTAATACCAATTCTGAGATATTATACACCATTTTATTCAAATCCATTCAAAAATTGTGGGAATTATATTATCGCCCTTGCATACGTACGACTTACCATCACCACAACAAGATGAGATTAAATATCCACGCTGACCATTCACGAATGATTTTGAAGTATATATAATAAATAATCCTAAAATATCTGAAATAATAATTGTACATGATATATATATATCATTTACTAAAATCCATTCAATTGAATAGGGAAATGAAAACAACGATCATACATATGTATGGCCTACTGCCTCCATAAACAGTGTATTCCATTTCATTTACCTATAATATATATATATACTAAATATATATGATATAAATAATTTTTTACATTTTGGTAGTATATAAATGATGATCTATGTAATAATATAAAGAATAAAAAGTCCAAAAACGTAAGATAAAAAAACTATTATTACCCAAAACACTGCTTTATCATGGAATGGAGAATTTAACAGTTGATATTTAGTCATATGTAAATCATATATGATATCATATTTATTTTTATGGTTATGTTACAAGTTTTTTTCTATATTTGATTTCTCTATACATGATTTTTGGACACATATGGAAGAAATCATACCTAAGGTAAGGGATAATTTCTCAATCTCATTTTTTGTGGGATTTTATATATATATGTGTTTATTGGGGATATATTTATCCTCTATGCCCAGGTTTGCTAAAAAATACTATAAATTTTACTATTCTTCTATTTATGTTTAATGTCATTATGACCCATTTTACTTTTACTACGTGGTATGTAGGGAATCATTATTCAGTTTACCATACGATATACTCATTTACTTTTTAGGAAAATGTATTAGGAGAATGTCTTTAAGATATATAACATGAATGAATTTTTTGGTTTAATGATAACTTTTTTCCATGAATCTTCCTCTACACAATTTAAATATTATTTTCAACTAAATTAGTTTATTTTAAAATTGTATGTAATTTTGAGAAAATAATTTTTTTTGAAGAATAAAGGATATTTTCTTCAAGAATTAATTTAAAGTTGTTTACCAAAATTATTTTCCATATAAGATTAGTCTCTTAAAATTGGGTTAGGTTTCTATCCATATTAATACTAATATTTTATTGTTCTAATGATGGAATAATATTTTATATGGATTATGTTATGATGTAATGATGTTTATGAAAACACATTTTATTTCTTAGGTTCCGATATATTGAGTGATTTATGTTATTATGGAACATGTAAGAAATATTTTATTATGATAATGGAGGGACATATATCTTCCACCAATGAATTGGGTAAAAATGTATATCTCTTTATATAGAATTGTTTGTAATGGCATTTAAATTCGGTTTAGTAATACATTTTTGTAATGGAATGTAAACCTGGTTCAGTAGATGACATTGTCCACTATGATGATCTTGGTAGAAATGCCTTGTCTTTTATTGAAATCATCTTATGTGCATATATATTTTCTATATTTCAATTACTTATGTCAATTCAATGTTATCATTGTCATGTTTACTTACATTTTATACTTTATATACCACCAATATTTATTTCATGACTAAGGATTTTGATGTTTAAACTACATGTTCATGTTTTTTACATTATAATGTTTATTGTTTATTTTATATTATCAAGGTTTACCCTTACTGAGTATTTGAGCACACCCTATTTATGTTTTTCCCCTAGATAAAAAGACATGTTTTAGGTAGGAAAGCTAATGGTGGGGATATTTTTGGGAGATTTTGATGATCATTCACCATGATATAAGAATGTGTTTTGTGTTTTCAATGAATATAATCTAATACTGTATTTTGGATTCTGCTTGTTTAATGTATTAACTATTCCACAAAAGATATGTAATGAACATGTTCTTAATGTTTGGGTCTCTACAATATTGATATATAGTACATATTATTTCATTATATGAAATATATTGATGAGAATTTTTGGCAAATTATGAGATGGTCACATAAATAACTAATGACATTGGAACCCTTGAATAATAATTCCCATTAATGAATAAATATAAATTAAACATTTAATATACTAGAAATAATTAAATTCATGATATTTTGAGTATCAATGTAGTAGTATATACACTTATTCTGATATGATAGGTGTGTAACATACCTTTTGTATCAAATAATAAAATTTGAAAAAAATATCTCTTTCCACCTTCATAAATTTTGAAAAATAAAAACCATTATGATAGATTTTAAAATGGTTATTCAAAACCTCATAATTTTTTGTATTATAATAATAGAATATATTAATTATTAGTGTATACAAAACATAAATGAAATTTTTGGTGAATATAGAATTTGATTCACTAAGGTAAAAAGGTGAGATGAAAATCCATTACACTTTTAGTAATAATTTACATCAAAATACCTATAATGAATTAAAAATTTAAATCATAAAATTTATTGATAATAAGTATTTATGAAAAAATATAAAAAATTTGTAGTATATAGACTTAAAAAACAAAATGCATTTTGAATTATCATATGTCAAAAAAATATAAACGATTGACTAGAAATCTCTGACTGTGTATCCCAAATTCCATCAAATGTGTTATATACAACTATATAAAAATTATAATTTTATAAATAATAAATTTATTAGCAAAACATTAATATATCATAAAATATATGATTTACTCTAACCTGTTATTAACTACTTTTTAACAATACTATGTTGAAGATCTATTTCAGGGAATACATGCTTTGTTTTATGTGAAAATTATAATATGTAATATCGTCCCATTTAAATTGATCATAGTTCCATCATATAAATTATGTGAATTTTTTTATAAATATGCTGTATATTTATTGTAAATTTATTTTGTGTGATCCTCAAAGTTACGGAATAGATAATGGAATACACCAATCATAGAGACGGTAGAATGTACGTACGCTTGACCATTATTTTTTCACAATAAATAGAATGAAAAATTCATTAATACAATGTTACCTTAACATAAAAAATTTATATCTTATATATATATCACATATATTTATTTAAACTTGTTCTTGTTATTATCCATATAATCGGATCATGAAAACATATCTTTGTGAAATAATTGTCTGATGTATTTGTATTCCCATAGAATGGAATGTCTGAAAGGACATTTGATATCACGATTAATGAAGACAAATAATATCATAAAACTCATATAATAAAAATATATATTTCCTTATATCCTTTGGAGATATGTGGAAATGTAAAAATTAATTACATTTTTTCATGAGGTATTAGTCCTCTCTACAAATGAAAGAATCATTCGCAACCCTTATAATGGAATTGGGGATAATAGTAAGTGATTCCCATTAAATATAAATTTATACAGATATTTTATATATTGAAATTATTATATCATCATGGTTAATAATAAATTTATTGAGTTGATGCAATAAATATAGTAACATTTATTATTGAATAATGTTACATATTTTTGGAGTAACCTCATTATGTTTGCACAACATGCCTTCCAAGGATCACATTATAACCAACACATAGATTCTCAGATGACATGATTTATAAAATAAATTAATTTATATAATTCTAGTAAAACCAATGTATTTTTATGTATTGATAAGAGATAATATTTACAGGCCTTGTATAAGTGACTTGAGCACCAAATATTTGACTTCTCAAAACAAAACAGTTTTCCCATGTTTTTAAATTCAAAACAGAAAAAAAGTTGACATTTTTTTTATCATAGAAGATATATGTCGAAGATGTATCTATAAAATATTAATTTGATATGTTTTTGTTCATTTTTTTACTTATGGTATTACTTTATTCCTATGCAATCAAATTTTTACATTATCTATGGTAAATAATATTAAATATTTTTACTATTAAATATTTTAAAATAATTATTTTATTTTATTAAATAATAAAATATAATCATAGTCCGAAGATATTTTTTTTCTAATTCTATTCACATCATAGAATATTTTTAATTTTTAATTTATCATGCGGACGTGATGAGACTACTATTTTTCAATGATTAAAATTACAAAATTAAAAATGTAGTTATAATGAAATTAAATTTGAAAATGTTTATCCTATGATAAATAGGATTAATATAAATATAATTAAAATAACTTTTATTTTATAATATTTTTGAGCTATTTTTAATATTTTGTTAAAAAATAAGTAAAAATTAAATTTCTTAATAAAAACTAGTATTATTAAAAATTAGTTGAATAAATTTACTTATCCTAATATGTAAATAATAACATTAAAAATTGATACATTCTGATTTATAAAATGAATAATATCCTTAAAATTAAATTTGGAAATATTTTATGAGAAAATTTTCCAAAATAACTCTTCAACTTGTGAAGAAACATTTTAAAAAAAATGTAGTATTTAAACATAACAATGTTTTTAATTTTATCACATATATAGAAAACTCATAAGAACAATTCAAAAACTGTTATGGAATATATTGTATTTATATTTCATTATCTTTTTTAAATAAATGTGAATTTTTTAATTAATTGATGAAAAACAATTTTTTTAGTAAAAAAATTAATTATGAAAACAATTATTTTTTTTCAAATAAATTTTATTCTCAATTTTAATTAATTGGTCACCATATTTTTCATCTAATATACTTGTTTAAACCATACAGTTTCATATTTTAGATAATTCTTTTCAAACAATATTCCATCTTCTCATTAACAAATATCACATTAAATAATGATATATTAATATTATGAACTGTTCTTTATAAATATTGAATATTCATTAATTGAATCTAAAGTATTTTTCTAATGTAACAAAAAATGTCAAAATTTTTATATTTTTTTGAGAAGATATATTTCAACAAATATTGTTTTCCAACATTCTATAACCGTTAATATGAATTTCAACCATGAAAATAATTACTTTGGTACCAACAACTGAGTATAATTCCCCCCATTACATCATTAAGATCCCACATGACTCTTTTAAGAACGTTGTTTCTCCATAATACATTGAAAAAGTGGGTGGTATTATTTCATATAATATTCACGGATCAAGAACTGATATTTTCTGTTACTATTAAAAAATTCCTTCTCTATAGGTTTGAATTATGAGTTTACTACAAGTTAATTTTCACGTATGTACATCCATAAGAGAGGTACATAAATCAAATCATTGAGTAGAATGTGGTTTTTTATAGCTTTAATTTATAGGATACAATCATGAATTTTCATGGTACTTATATACCACATACATTTCTTTAACATTGTATCATAACCATAATTTTATCCTTTGGTTGACCATAGATCAACATCCACAACATATCTTACTCAATGAAATGAAGTTTTATTTTTTTATTCTAAAACCATTAATTGATCACAAAATCCAAAATAGAATTATATGTCATTCTTTATATATATACTGATCATCAAAAAAAATATTACCAGAAATTGTCTAATCTACGTAAAAAATAATATGGTGAACTAAAAAATTAATATCTAAAACATAATACAATTTTAATCTTAAAAAAATTCATAAATAGTTAACCTTATAAAATATCAAAACCAGTAAAATAATTTTTTTAGAAATAATGTTACTAATATTTCAAAAATTGAAATATCATTAATTCTTCATATAAAAAAAGTATATTTTATTATCACATTCCAAAATTTAAATAAATTCAAAATGTATTCTATTGAAACAAAGTAATAAATTATATTAACATCAATTCCCCAATGATAATTATTTTCATAATTTCCATTAATATTACATTTAAAACCATCATCAATTAATAATACATTATCGAGGCAAAAATTCTCATCGCATTAACTAAACTTCTCAATTTACCATATAAATTACGTTATTTGTTTTTTATTACCACACACATAACAACTTTGTTCCCCATTGAGGCACTCTATTTAATAAATCTCCCCACATTCATGACATATCCGAAACCAAATTATTTTTAATATTGTCTCCACGTCATAAAATTTTAATGAACTCTATCTTTATCTTCTTTGGTGTTTTTTATTTTTTTAATGGTTCATGTTATCAATCATATCACTTGATAACTGATTATTCATATTCAAAAAATCATTTACTCCATTTATATACATATTTTTATTTATCGACAGATTTTCTACAATAATCATCATGGATCCATTTCCTTCCAGTTATCCCGATTGATGAAATATAAAAAACGAATTTTTAGGCTAATTTTCAAACTGGGAATGAAAATAATCATGATAAATTAATATATTATGTATAAATCATGACACGTTAGGATAAAATTATCTCATTTATGGTCGTAAAAGTTTTGTGTTTCTAACAATGTTCAATAATGAGTTTGTGGATTTCAATATCTTATTTGATGGTTCTATCAAAAAAGTGTACATCAAAGAACATTGTCGTGCACTTGGTGATTTTGAATTCAAAATCAATGAACTATTTATGAAATTATTACCCCTAGTTAGCCCTTATGTACATCAACATCCACTAATTGAATCTATATAATGATGTAGTTCGTTATAACCATCTACATAATTATTAACCAAAATTATAGTACATCTTCCATTTAATATCATCCTCAAACGAATTATCATAAGATGAATCCCAATAATTATCCTTTTAAATGTCAATAGGGATATAACATGTGTTTTATCATTTTAATTTTTAATGGTTAACCAAATAGTTTTTTTATTTTTACGAAAGAGAACCATGATTATATAAGATAGGTATTACAAAATTTTGTAAAAATATTAAGCACATTAAGCAATGTTGTTTTTGAGGGTTGTGATATGTTACTCTCTTTGGATAATATGTACACCATCCCATTATTTGGTGACATATCTTCATAATTTACCACAATAATATTACCACTTATTACTCCTTACGTAAAAATGCTTAATAAAACTATTATAGACCACATAGGTAATGGAAACATAAGAAATGGTGATTTTAATTTTACAATAAAAGGTAAAAAATTAGAGATATAAGTTTTCTTATTAGTATGTCCTGAGTAAAACTGTATTAGTACATGATCATGTCATTTAGAAAATATTCCAGGCATATCAATGATTATTATCATTAAACAAGGATGAACGCATGGTAGTTCTTATGACATTAATCCCCAAGTAATTAAAAAACATGATCTCTAATAGAATAATAGTGGAATAATACATGGAATTGTGGAATACACCTAATCATAGAAAATATTATTTCAATTTCACCAACCAATTCATTCACAACATTTTAGGATTTGGATTAAAAAATTTGTACCATCCTTGAGTTTAGAATAACCTATTGTGTACCCATTTTTTATTTAGATAACCTCTCATGTACCCTCTTTTGGGAATGTGTAGACCCCCAATGTACCCTCCTTTCAGATTACGATAACCTCTTGTGTACCCTATTTTGACATGTTGTAACTGACTATGTAACCATTGAGATTATATAATATTAATTATATAATAATGATTTAAAGGTTATATATGTCCGACCTATCACATGATGAAAATTATATATACTCAGGAAAAAAAATCATAAAAATTTCATCATATCAAATTTGATGAAAATAAATGGGGTTCGTAATTAGATTAATATATTCTCAAATAATGACCCTGATCAAAATAATCATGTTTCATAGTCAGTTTATCATGCTATAAACTTTGGTTATAAATATGTTTTTTTGACATATATTCCTCATAAAAACAAATCATCCTAATGATTTGTAATAATGGAATCCATGGTTCATATCCATAGTTATGCATAAGTATCATTAAATAATTTAATCATAGAAAAAAGAATTATTTTGATAGATCACTTAGAAATTTTCAATAAAGATATATCATTTCTAATTATAAAACATATTTTATTAAATAAAGCATCTTCCAAACCATTTTATTTAAATAAAAACATTATATGATTATTAAATAACCACAAATAATAATTTAAAAAATTTATCATGGATGATTACCATTATCTGAGAACATATTTTTGAAAATAATTATTTTAATTTTTTTTGAATTTATTTTATTTGAAAATTAATATTTAAAACTTATAAAGGATTCATTAAAAATATTTTAAGAAATTTATAATTGAAAATATTAGCTTCCATTAAATTTTTTTATTCTATAAAATAAAATATTTTAGAATTCCATTTTATATAATGAATCTGTGAAATATTATAAAGGATGATTAAAAATAAATAATATTTAGGAATGTAGGACATTCAGTACATGTTGTACCAGTTAAACGAAATATGTATTTCACATTTTACATATATTCCATATCGTAAATATTTGGATAATGAAATAATTGATGTATTCAAAAAAATAGAAATAATATTAAAAATTAATATAAATATATTTAATAAATAAAATTATAAAGGTAAAAACATTTATAAAATCATTTATATTAGAGAAAATTGGATTTAGAAAACATTATATTAAAATGAAGAAAGAAATAACGTATATTTTCAATAAAAAACAACATTTAAAAACTGATTACAGAAAGAGAAGAAATTTAAGGGAAAATATAATTCCATAAAAATAAAAATAAAAAAATAAAATAAAATTTTTTATTGCATGATAGTTCATATGATTTCTTTATTTTTAGTATAATGATGATAAATCCAGATAAATGAGGATATTGTAACTTCATTATAATACCATTTTAGTAACATTTAATCATAATAACCATGAAATTATAGCATTAAATGAATACTATAAAATCATGATATTAATAATATTCAAGATTTAATAATTCATGTTGGTAGTATATAATCCTAAAAAATAAGATATGTGTATAACATAACATTGGTCTACATGATGGAAATTTGAAAAGAAAATCCCTTACGTACTTGGTTTCTTTTTAAATTTAAAACCCATGAATTTATATAAAAAATTGGATATGTAAATCCAAATCATTTTAATCATATGAGTCCAAAAATAAATAAACTGATAGTGCATACTCTATTTAATATAATAATGTTTTCTATTTGATATGATTCTCAAAAAAATAAAAATTTGAGATGGAACTCCCTTACTACTTGAGTAATTTTTTGGATCGTATGTCCCAAAAAAGAATAAAATAAAATAAAGCATTAAATATTTCTATAGGATGTATATCCATGATATAAATTATCTAAGTGACAGTATATACACTATATAATAGAAAAAATTGTGAAATTTTGTATGTCTCTAATAAACAACGTCCTAAATCGAAATTTTCTACCACATGATTCAATTTTTTCAGGAAAATTTAATTCTAAAATACAATTATTATATAATTATTATATATAAATTTAAAAACAATATATATATATATGATTATATATATAAAATATCTATGAAATTTTATTTGAAATTTGTAATAAATTCCATGTTTAATTAATGTTTTGGAAAATGTATACATGATTTCTCATTTATGTTTTTTAATTAATTTTTCGTTATATTACATTGATGATGATTCAATAATATCCAAAATAATATCCATGAAATAACATCTTATTTATTATTTATACATATATATAGTTATCCATAAATTTTACCAATAGAAAATGAAATACACCAATCATAGAGATGGTATGCTATAAGTACACATGGATGTTTCATTAATTTTCAAAATAAATTGAATGAATTAAAGTACAATAATATATTAATTTCTATAATTTTTGGTATTTGATATATATATTTCACATATTTTTATTTAAACCTATCTTTATTACCTACCGTTTAATGAATGGTCAATTCATATAGCATCGTGTGGTTATAGTCCACCATCCACCCAAATGACGTTATCATATTCCGATAAAAAGGAATTTAAGAAGAAAAAAGTGATATCATGATAAAATATGATTAATATTTTTATAAATATATTATATAAAACATAAATAAATAATTATATTTTTCTAGGGATGGTTGTAATTAAAAAAGGACGACATCAATTCAAGAGGATATAATCCTCTGTAATGAAAAATAATGATTTTGTTTCACATATGTCTAAAATGGGGATGAGATTAAATCAATACATTAACAAAAAAATTAATAATAAATATACTAAATTTTTTACCTAATCATTATTTAATAATATTATATGTATGTGTGTGTAGAAATAAAATAATAACATCCATTGTAGAACATTTCATGTTCATTGCATAATGACCATAAAATTAACCCAAAATCCTTCTTCGGTTGAAATTATAACCAAATTAAGGATTCTAGGGAGACATCGCTGAATAATGTAATTGAATTGGGAAGGTATCATCTAATGAAATGTTTTTGGAAGGGTTAATATAAGTGTATTAGTGTGGAATTTTACAATTGATGTGAGTGGCTAACTTGTAATTATTGAAGAGAAAAAGAGGTTTATTTGTCTTTCACATTAAACAGGGTCCCAAAATTGAAAATACTCTAAGAAATTGGATATAAGGGTGAAATAGGTAGTTAAAATTTTCATTTAAAATATTATTTGTCATTTGTAAAAATATATTTTAGTTCTACCCCCCCCCCCCTTCGATAAAAACATTTTTTTCCTTAACCAGAGAAATGGTTTTGTAATATTTTTTATGATTAATATTTTTATAAAAAAATGATAACAATATTAAATAATGAAAATTATTATAATTCCAAATATTGAATCCAAAATTTTATGTTCAATCAATATAAATGATAAAATTTAATTTGAAATAAATCTCACCAATGCCATCAGAAATCCAATTTTCAAAGAGAAAATGTTTATAAGATTAAAATTCCATTAAATAGATATTCAAAATGAATAATATTATAATGAAATAAATTGGATTATCATTTATATAATTGAACTATAATACATTTCAAAACATCTTAAATTAATAATTTTTTTTAAATTCATTAATGTAATTTATTATTCTTGATACAAACTTATTTTTTTCAGTATTTAGTGAAATAAATTACTTCTCATCAAATTTTAAAAATTTCACTGTAATATTATTATAAAATTATTATTTGAAAATTTATCTTTATTTTTCAAAAATAAAATTATATCTGTGTGAACAAATAATTTTTTAAATTTAGTCTGCAAAATGTGACAAAATTGTTTTTTAGATAAATATTATTTTATGTATAAAATCCTTCTATTCTTATATTTTATCTATAAAACACATAATAAGAATGTATAAATTATATCTAATATATAATAATTTTAAATTTTCGAAAATTAATTCCAGAAAATATATTCGGTAAAATTATTTATATCAGTATAATTTAGTGGGATAAAAACACTTTCTAAATAAATGATTTAATTTATTTGATAATAATTTTTATTTTCATTTATAATTTACGGGGCAAAAAATATTAATTTTAAATTTATGTTTAGTGAATATATTTTATTAGTTTAATTAATTTTATTACTTACCACTATTTAAATGGCTTGTTGATAAATTTCATGTTAAATAGTAATAATTGAATATTGTGTCGTGTTTCATTAAAAACAGTGGTTTTTTGTAATTCATGATACAAAAGTGTAATTTTTTATAAAAAATTATTGAAATGATTAATTATTTTTTAAAATAAATCAATCAAATCTCACGCTATTATAGTGTGGGTTATATTTGGTTGTTGTACAATGTTATGTACAGTAAATTTCTATATAAAAAATATAATTATACTTTATAAATATTTATATAAGAATTCCTTCCCATATTGAGATATTATGTATGATTTTTGGGATTATATAACTTATATAATTATATTATTGAGGCCAATTATTGAATTTTTTGGCACGCATGTTTATTATTAACTCTTAAGACCCATGATGAAGAATTAACACATGTTTGTATGAATTTATCCCTACGAATAATCACGATTGATATTTTTTATTGTGATTATTCCTATCATTCCATTTTTTATTGACATGTGATCATTATATGATTTAATTATAATATCAATCTATAATTTTTCCATAATTTCTTTATTATCCTTATAAAGGGAACTTTTCACATGTTAAAATGATGATGAAGGACCTATACATAAGGTATGAGTACAATGTCCTTCAATCATTAACTAAAACATGTGGCTAGGAAAAGATGACCATGTGGCCTGACATGAAGTTATTTCTAGACATAATATCTGGGTGTCCTAACTCATGATAGATGTTGGTAATGATGGAATTTTGGACAACATGTGGGTATTTTTCTTTTTTCCTTTTAGAGATATATGAGGTTTACTTATTATCAATTTCTATTTATGGCTTATATGATAAAAATAAATTTATAATAAAGTCTAAATACTTACGTCGAGTTTTCATAGTGTATTTTTTTTCACAAAACCACATGGTAATTTACTCATTGATTATTGATTATTTAATTCAATATTTTCATGAAATACACCATTTTACATGTGAATGAATGATAATAATGAATTGTTGGAGTGGGACTAGTCTTATACAAAGACCTTATGTTTGTATGTTGATGGATGTTCATACTTCCTGAATAAGGATTCATAGATGTGAAATGGCCGATTTTTACATTACAAAGAAGATTATATTTGAGATATTGATATGATACCATGACAGACTTCAGATGGTCTCTGAAACTCTTTTTTATTACAATATTAATTTTTTAATACATTTTTATCAAATATTAGTTGTTTATGTTATACTATGTTTTGTATTTTTCTAATATTTAAAATTATAATTTTTTTGATGGATTTGATTACTGATGGTATTCTATCACCACATCACAATAGAACCTCACCGATAGACAAAAGAATCAAACATATGGGGAGGCACACATGAATTTATGTGGCACATTGCCTTAAACCAATTGATATAGATTGGGATATTACACCACTAATATTTACAATGTGTTCCTTATGTAAAAATGAGTCAACAAGAACAAATATTATTCACAAAAATAGTCGATCACAATAATCAAGGTATAATGATAATAAATGATCAAAATGATAATCATACAAAATATTCATATTTTGGAACAAACAATATCCATTATTATCATAAAATATATTTTCATCCCTTAGAATATAATATTTTTCTTAATCATCACAGGGTTTATGTTATTAATATAAATAATCATATTTACACTCTGATCATCATTTATAGAAAACAAAATAGGAGATACCATTAGGAAAACATAGCTCTAATGAGAAATTCAACATTAAAGACATTGAAGTACACCTTCAGCACATGTTATTAGTTGGGGCTATATAATATATTTAAAATGATAATATTATATACCTAGGGTGAAGATTGAAAATTTATTTTTTCTCACTACATGGTTGAAACACATTTACATACATTAAAAAAACATACACATTTAAATCCATTACTAGTTTTAAATTCTCCACCACATAATTTATAAGACATAGTTCCGAGATTTCAATCTAAATTGAATTCATTTATAATAATGTAATTTCTTATCCATCTCATAACATGGAGAATATTAGTCCATATTTAATGTTACCATATTCCCACAAACTATATTTCATATATATCGAAACATGTAGAAATATATATTAAACTATAAAAATATTAACAATAACAATTATAACATTATTTATTCTTGTAAAAAATATAGTTAGATCCCAATCGAGCATATCTCTCATAAGAGTATAGAAACACAAATGACGTATATTATAAATATAATAGACACTACTGGTGGGGTTGTCAATCAAAATGAGTTAGTATAATAAATTTAATATGGTCTCCATATCTTGGGGAATATTTATTAAATAATATTAATTACTAACATCATTGTTGATTCATATGGGTTATAGTGTTTTGGAAACGTAAATATTATATTGAACCTTGTGTGGTGATTCTTAAATAAATAAAAATATTTCTTCAATTTTTATCGTCCTTGAAATCCATAGTATTTTAGTTATGGTTTATTTTGGGGTGGTGGTTGTTTATTATAGCTTCATTAAAAACTCAATCAAATTCTTTTGATATCATATCTTGGCGGGCTGACAATGCCAACATGGGAAGTCTAATAATACATGTCATTCCTCTTCTTGTATGGTCGATCAATTATGTCACCCAGATGATAGGTGTGCTTTCATCGATACATTGGAGATGGTGAATAAGCTCGATTGTCCTGATGCACAGCTCAAGGAGTCTAGTGGTTCAATATCTCACTGCATGAAGTTGGTATGTGGTGTTAAAATAATTGTGTGGACATAGCATGGCTTCAATGTTTGAATCCATTGTTTTGGATGATACTATTTTTAAATTTGGATTTCTATTTTTCTCACAGGATTGTTGAAATTTATATATTTTTTTTGAATGTTCAATTACCGCTAAACCATGATGCACCTATTTGAAATATAGAAAAAAATATGGAGTAACAAATTAATTATATATCATCTATTTTTTTTGTTGGATCTTCTATTATAACTTTCCATTGCAGATATCAAATAAAATGATATGTAATTATTTTTCTTCTTTTATAAAATGAAAATGCATAACATCATCAAGAATAAATTGTTTTTTTACTAGATAAAAGAAAAATTGTGGTCAGGTCTGCAAGTAGACCTAATAAAGAATATAATCACCCATTATATATTTTCTATAGTATAAAATTTAATGTGGTAGTGAATAAATATCAATCGAAGCATGAATCTATGAATAATGGTAATTTTCAACCATCTAATGTTGGAGGTATCTATAGTTGATCATATATATACAATAAACACAGTTGTCTATAAACCTTAAAACACAATGATAGTCTCGATTGTTACCCTATAGTACATTATTTAAATTTTTTACTGACATCAAACAAAATATGGTTGTATAGTACTACTACAAAACTAATATATCAATATTTATACATGATTAGGTTGTAAATACAGGATTTAATTCAATTTATGACCACCAATTAATTATATAATCATTGTGAAATCATATCACAAAATATATATATGTTTCATGGGTGAGTATAATAGATAAAATATATGTATCGTAGTGGATGTTATTTATATAATTCTAGAGGGATCAACTCTCCTAGATACCTTAATGAAAAATATCTCACAAAAATATTGATGTGTCATAAACATATGGGTAGTCACATCCATAATTACATGAACTAGAAATTGTCTTATCAATGCATATTCTCCATACTCAACAAATTCTTTATCAACACCCAATTTTAATGTAATGGTGATAAACTATATTTTTCATACATATATAGAAGAATTATTTTTTAGTTGGTAGTATTTTAGTGGATCACTTACCAATATATATATATATATAATACTTAAATTTGTAGTTTATAAGGATAAGAATGAAATTACATATAGTATTTGTCTAAATAAACTCATTATCTTCGAATCCTATCTTAATAAGATGGCTTAATAAAAAGATCAAAAATTGTTTTATTCAAACAGTATGGATTTTTTGTGAGATTAAACAGGGTGTGAAATCATGTTATGAATGTCTTTAATATTTTGGACACAATTACCTATATCTCTCATGGTCGTAAATGAATCAAGACTTCCCAGGCATGAGAGTATCATTATATGTTCATTTTATTATATCTCTTTCTCAAAAAAAATTTAATATTATATTTTTACAAAATATTCACTAATACTTATTTTTCTTCAATTGGTATTCATGAAAAACGAATGAAAGGACATTAGAAATTAGCTAGTTTACCTTAAAATATATAATTCAAATGAAATTTTAATAGGTATGTTCCATTTAATAAATCCCAGTAAAATAAACTTTTTGAAATAAGGGGTTCCCACTCTTTCAATCATATATTTTGATCAATTCCTTATAATTTTTTTGGCCTAGTTTCTTTTTTATAATGATCAGTGTCACCTCAATACTTTCATCCTCATACTTAACTCACTACACTGAGGATAGATATATACATTTTTTATGAACACACAATTATCTTCACTATATTCTATTTCTTATCATGCATTCTCAAGCATAAATATATTCTCTATGGATGTCCTATTAGTCTTACATTTTAATTTTTTATTAATAAACCTCTCTTTAACTCCTTTCTTTCTAGAATATAACTATATAAATTATGATCTTTTATATGTCTTTAAAATTCCATGAGCATTGTTGGATTGGTATTGAACTTGTTAAAGAACCCTATAATACCTTTATCCTATACATAAATCAACATTATTTATTTTTGTTTTCAGATATGAAATATGTGAAATTATTTACTATTTTTCCATCTTTAGGTTGGTCACTTCAATAATGTGGATCCTACAAAAAAATACGCCATTCATCATAATTTTTTTCTACGAAAACATCCTATAAATCCTCTCAAACATCCCCCATAATTTACTTTTTAACCAAATTCTATTTACCTTCCCACGGACGAACAACATCACATTATTTTTTGTAATTAAATATCCACTTATTTATAATAGTGTAACACTTTATTCATGATTTCATTTTGCATTAATCATGGATTTAATATAAGACACATGATGTTTGTAGAATATATTATTCATTTCCAAATTCTCAGGGTCAATTCTTCTCCATTTTGTATATATACTACTAAAATTCCCATAAATATTAATTTCTTCATGAAATCACTCAGAGGAATTTATATTTCAAGGATAACATTACCATATCCCAAGAATATTTGTCCTTTGAAAATATCATGTACAATTAAAACCCCTTCAAACAATATCTATGAAAAAAACCACTTCCCCGCCACCTAGTCTGTATCAACCCTATCTAAGGATCACAGGTATACTCTAAGGATAAAAAACCCACCACCATAGAGTATACCATCTCCTCTAGTTGTGTTGACATCATCAATATTCTGTTAATTAATGATGTAGAAAATCATGCCCATGGAGAATCCTCTATAGCGTGAAAAAAACAATACACATATTTCACAAAGAAATTGAAATGGAATCACATATTCAACAATTTGTAGACTATTATTCACTAAATATTGTACATAAAAACTAAAAAATCATCAAAATTTCATTCTCATATATATGGGATTCATCATCTTTCACAAGTGAATTGGAATTTCCTATGTGGAATACCACATCCTTGTCCTCTAATGATTTCATTATAGACAATATCTTTCTCCACAACAATGATAATGATAGAATGGTTTCACATATCTCATTAATCACTATATTTATAAAAAAAATTAATGTAATGGTATTTAGGTGAATGTAATATTACATACAATAAGAAAAATATGCATTACATATCATTAAGTTCTATTACATAAAATTTAAGGATACATGTCAATGGCATCATGGATACATGAAAAATTTATACATAAATGATCTAAATCAATTCTCAATAAAAAATACATAACCTAAAACCATCTAAGACATATCATATATAAATAAATTTTTCATAACAAAAGGGAAAATTAAAACATAATAAAAAATTCCTAGAACATTGGAATTGGAGAACAACAATATAATAGTATCATGTAATAAAAGGGTGTCCCAATGTTTGGCATAATCATAATAATGGAAATCTTAAGATAATTCTTCCTACCAAGACAATCATCATACACTATGATTAGCAAAACCGACTATGTACATACTTTGCGATTGAGATAACATTTTGTGTTATCTATTTTTGGAATTATATAACCTCAAATGTACCCATCGATATCACATATCAATAATTATTACCTAATGCATTGGACTACAATAATGTACCTACCAACACATAATCCTAATCCATTCATCCATTTCCATAATATCATGAAATAATTTAACATTTAGTCATAGAATAACCCATTAAAAATTAATCATTATTCACTAATATCTCATAACTATAACCATATACATAAAAAAGAACATAAACTGTATAATTGGGTTATATCCTCAGTGAACAATAATGGTTGTTAGTATAAACAATAATGCATTTAAAAGTCATATGAATTTTTCATTATGAGAATACCTCTAAAATCATTGTATCATAATATATAATCTAAATATTTACAAAATATTAAGAGAGCTGTTTTCCCATAAAATAAAAATTTAAAAATTTAAGGTATATTTCAATGAAATGAGTTTACATGATGGAGGGATTAGACCTTCATACAGTGTATGCTTTAATAATGATTTTATTCAAACCATTTTGAAAAAATACATAATTAGGAAAATTGAATAAAGAATTATTTTATAAATATAAAAATAAATAAAAACATTGGAAAAAAATATTTAAATGTTTTTAGGAGAGTAATAATAATATTCCAACTTTTTTTATTGAAACTATGGAAATTAAAGAAAATATTCCCCACATAGTAGAAAAAATCATTAGATGTATTTAAAAAATTAATTCTGACCACAAGGTTATATTATAATGGTAAATTAAAATAATTGTAGTAAAACCTAAAAATAAAAATAGCAGATTATTTTATATAATTTTTTATTGAGATAGATAAAAATGTTATGAAAAAAAAAGAAAAAATAGTTTAATAAAAATCATATTATAATGTAAAACACTAACCATATGGGTAATTTTTGAATCAAAACACCGATGAAATAAATAAAATAAAATAATACATACAATAAAATTAATATAAATTTAATCATTATGTTTAATGAAATGGGATATTTTTTCCATATCATAATAATAAATAGGTTTATGACATCAAAATTTTCTCATAAAAAAATATCAAAATGAAGAAATATTACCTTATTTATGACTTGATTAATATGTTCCCTATGCTACTATATAATATAATTTTATTTTCCACAATTATTTAATATATATTTATACATACGTTTAATATAATATTATATCATGTTATAATGTTTCAAATTCATTTTAATAAAAATTATATAATTATGTAATATTTTTTTGGTTAATAACATTTACTAGCATTTATGTTTAAATTCTGATGTTACAGTCCTTCTTTATTGAAAATGATTTCATCATAAATGCTACATTTTTAATTATATAAATATCATTTATAATAATCTTATAAATATTTATAAACCTACATAAAAATAGGATGTAAAATAATTATGTACAAATTCTAATAGAGGTAGTAGTTCTTACATACACATGAACTACATTTTCATTTTCTATTAAAATGAATGAAATGATAAAAAATAAAATTTTATCATTAAATGACCTTAATTAATTCATTAATATAATATATATTTATTAAATCTATCTATAAAAGTATATTTTGTAAATTTTAAATGAAATAAATAGTCAAATATATTATGGTGGTTGTTGTTCACACATACGCACAAGAAACACAATTGTTTTCCAGAAAATGTGTTAATATGATTTTAGATAAGATAATATAGTTATAATAAATAATTATTTATTGAATTTCTTATATAAATATTGAATATATAATTAAAAAAATAAAATTGTTTTACCTTAAAGGATTCATATTTCCACATTGAGAAGGTAGTCGCCACATATTCACAAGGTATAATTTCATTTTTCATTTAATTTCTAGGAGGTGAAAATCGTTTTTACGTTATAATATAAATTTAATTGTTTATTTATGTTACATTATTCCAAATTTTATAAATTTTACAATATGATTAGATAGGTTTTATGTTCAACTAAATTTTAAAACACTCAGTTTAGATTTATGTCTCTTCGTTGGGATACCTCCTTTGGCTAACAATGAATGTACTGAATGATTGGACATTGTATAATAAAATGGGATATATAGTAATGAGAGGGGATATATAATGATATTATGTTAGTTCATTTATATGATTGAATTAAATGAAATTTTTTAAAAGAAAAAATTGGACATTTTTTGTTTTATAAGTGAGGGATATGACACACAATAAATTACATAATGGATTATATCATTTTTCTAAATTTTATATGAAACAAAATTATTCCAAATGAAAAAGTATCCAAAATTAATATAGGATATATTAGAAAACAATTAGAAGAATAATAACTAGTGAATTATATGTGGGATTTATTACATTATATCATAGTTTATTATTGATAAATATGTTTCAAATTATACCATGGTAAAAATATTAACATTTTATATTATTTGTTATGACCAAAAATAAATGTGGTCTTATTAAAAAATTATAAATAGTCATTAATGATTTGGAATATATTTTTAGACATTAATTTTGGTTATTTGGAAGAAAATATATTTTTAATAACAATATAAAACAAAATGAAACCATATATTTAGAAAAATACATTTGCATTCATAAAATATAATTTACAATCATTATTTTCCTATTAAAAAATATAAAATTAATATTAAAATATGTTAATATATATATAATCTATATTTTTTTATAATAATTAATAAATAATAATGTAATTTTTCTATTATTAGAAATACTTATTGTGTATAAGTAAATAAAATTATGAAAAATTTCTTTTCAAGAAAAAAAATAAACATGAAGTAACATAAATTTCAGAGATGGTTTATATGTAGTTAATTTTATTATTTATAATTAATGTTTTATTATTTACATTTTTATTAAATTCATCGGATAAAGGGTTGTTTAAACTACTTTATTCGATGAAATTAATTTTCTGTTGTATAGAAATCAATATTTTTCATGACACATTAATATAAATATTTTCCAAATAATGAAGAAATATTATTTCTAAGTTAATAATGACATACTGACTTTAAAAATGATACTAACATCATAAAATAATATTTCAAAAAAATTTATAATTTTATTATAATGTATCTGCATAAAATAAAAAAAAACCATTGTGTAGAAAATATAATTTTGAGTCATAAAATTAAATTTACTGAAAATTGATTACTTATATTGTGAATATAATAATAGAATTATATTTTATAAATCTATTAATAAAATTTTCCTTTATGTGTTTATTATTTTTTATACTTCATATTTATTGGATAATTTTAATTGTCAATATTAAATAATAATATTTTAATAGTAGATAATAGGTCACTTAATTATCAATTATTCAAGTTAAGAAAACTATCAATATTACTATTCTTTAAAACTAATTTTGTAGGATTATACAACCTCTAAATAAACAACACGGTTAATTTTTCTTCTTTATATCAATGGTTTAAAATTTCAAAATACATTCGTTGTTATCTTACATCATTTAATAAAATAATTAAACATATTCTTGATAGGGCAATTTTGAACCAAAAATTTTACATTAAATAAAACATAATCATGTTTCAAAATATGGAGAAAATTAGAATGAAGTGAATATACTGACATAGAGGGGAAGAATATTGTATAGATAATTTTAGAGAGTGATATAGAACATGTTCTCAGATCAGGTAGTGATGGTACTAATAGAAATTAGTGTGGGTGGAAATGACCATAACTTCATCACAAATAATTTAACAAAAACATTTTTATTTTCATGTAATTTTTTCATGAGTTGTGGAAGTATTTTGAATTTGAATATGATAGAATAAAATTATTTTATTTCTACAAATGCATAAAAATTTTCAACCCATTTTTTGTAATATTTAGGATGTTTCCAACATATTTCAAACAATATTATTATGAAGAATGATAAATTTTAATTTCCATTCAGGAAGAACGAAAATAAAATTAACATTCATAATTATTTATATAAATGGATTCCAGAAAATTCAAATTTTCAATATTTTTTTTTGGAAACTAAAAATTATTTTCTCATTATAAGATAACTAATATGAAAAATATCATTTCAATTACTTATCACAATGACTAAATATTAATACCCAATGATATACTTTTATTTTACTAGATATAGGTAAATATTAAATCTAATCAAATAATGAATTACAAGTAATAAAAATTTAGTTATTGGTAAAAATTATGTCACAAAAATCACTAATTAATTATAAAATTAATCAAAAAACAATATAATTTATCTCAAAAGGTCACATTTAAATAAAATCAATACAAATATAAAATATTCAACCCCAAAAAAGAAATAAAATAAATCACCTAACACTTCAATGAAAAAATATATTCCCAGTAAAATAAACTATATGATTATACCTCCATTAAGATAAAAAAATATAATTTATTCCATAAATACAAAAATTCAGTAAATGTTCTGTAATATAACTTGTATAATTATTTCATCAATATTATAAATTATGTCAAGGCTACTAATAATATTATCAATATATTGTAAATATCACTCATCTATATATCCTAACAAAACATTGTTATCTCAATATCAAGAAAAAATTAAGGGATATATATCCATCAGGAATGTGTTTTCTAAAAATTTAACCTTGTCCCTATATCAACATTCTAGGTTTTATTTATTATTAAACCAATATATAGAATACTCAATTAAATACAATTATAGAATAATGAATAAATGATTCTTGATTATTATCATAGTAAAATTGATATAACACATATAAAAATTAATTCTTGATTAATAAGTCATAAAAACAACAATTATTACACTTTTTTATTGGTATAACATATTCAAATTCATGTTACGATTGGATGTAAATAATTTTCATCCATTAATCACTTAATTATCATTATAAATTAGTTGCTTTAAGGCCTTATTTTAAGAACATAAAACAACTTATAATTATTCATATAAACTTCCCTTTGTTGTTTATAGAAAATTCATCATATGTATGATTCTAGAACATCCTCCATCTATGGTATTCATGAAACTCAATTTTTCTCAATTTTTCTTTTTAAATAATTCATATATGTTTCAGTCTATAATTATATATCAATATTGATAGTTCATAATAATAACATGTTTTCACATTAAATACCATATTTAATTTTTTTTCTCATGAATATAATAATTTCATCATTCCTAAACATTAAAATTAAAATGATTCATAATAGTTCCCACAATTAACCAAATAATATATAATATGAGAAAAAATGTCCTTGTTGATAAATTGTTAAAGAATTAAAATAATTTATATGATTTCTAATCCATAAATAATTTTTATCAATCCATGACACTATTAGTTTAATTCTAGGTCATTCTTAGTAATCATAAAGTGAAATCAATCAAAATGGTTTATAATAAAAATGTGAATTAATCCAATCACATCAATTATGAGTGTCTATATTGGTTCTCAACCTTAGGGTCTCCCATAATTCACCAGTGATGATCTAGTTAAAACCAAATATTCCCCTTTCCAATTACTGCATCTAGGTGCATCTACGTTATATATGTATTAACATGAAGTTAACATGTATGGGATATATATAATTTTAAACCCTACCTCATTATCTAAAATAAAATCAAATTTTCTGATATACTTAATATTATACTATGGTTTATTACTAATGTTTTTCATCCTATTTACCAAAAATAGCTAAACTATTATCTAATACCAAAATAGCTGACCCAAATGTATTATACATAAATACTACATGTTTTTATATAAATATTAATTATTTTTATTATAATTAAATGAAGAAATATAATGATATAGTGTCTTCGAAAACATTTTTATATAAATAACTACTACAATGAATAGTCTACAATTTCTCTAACTATGTTATTTATAACTATAAAACCTCATAATCATATCATACATATTTTATTTTATATCATCAGATAAATAAAAAAAAATAAATGGTGATATCATACAAACTATTAATGGAAACATGGGAGGTATTAATTAAAGATCATTTTTATAAATTAACTAATTATATGTGTATGGGATCATGACGTTAAAACATGAAAATCATACCCATATAATCATAAACATGGTTCACTAAATAAATATTATTAGTTCCAAATACATGATTCATAATGGAATCATAAAGCATGATCTATGGTGGAATAACATTGATATAAGATCAAATCATAATAGAGTGCTATATATTTTCGTATATTATTATTCATGGAAATCTTATTCCCTAGATACCCAATATAAAATCAATCACATATAAGGATTATGATAACTACCAGTATAACTACTTTGGGATTGATATAACCACCAGTCTACCCTTTTTGGTGCTCGGGATAATATCCCATGTACCCTTTGAGCTAAAAAAATTGTTACCCAATTAATCAGATGCATATAATCGATCCACCAGTCACATAATCATAATCATCCATATGTCTTTCCTAATATCATGTGAAAATTTAACTCTTAAACTTACCATAACCCATGGAAAATAAAACATGATTCATCAATATCACATCATCATAAAAAAGCAATTAATTAAACCACACTGATGATAAAATAAGATAATATCCCCCATATATAATTATTCATATAAAATTTCATTGTTATAGATGTTAAATCACTTTATAAATTAAATGGAATGCATATTGGCTGAGATACAATTTAAATTTTGAAATCAATTTTATATAATATTATAAAATCTAAAAAAATTTTAAAACCATTTTAATTCAAATAAAAAAGGAACCATACAATGAAATCTTTAATGTAATTTGTGTAAATAATAGGAAGAAACTCATTTTTTGTGGTGTATGTTAAAATAAAAAATCCACGAAAAAATATTAATAAAAAATACATTATTTTGAAAATGGAATAATGATTAATTTTATATTTTTATATAAACATTCAATAATTGGAAAAAATTTAAAAAAAATAGATGACTAAAAAAATATGAAATCATTTTATAGTAACTGATGAAATTTATTCATTAATTACTAGATGGATAAAAAATAGATTTTTTTCATAAAACATTAATTTGACCCCTTTCACTATATGTAGTTAATAAAATGGAAGGAAATATTTTTTAGATAAATATTAGAGATTAAAATATATTTTATTTTCTAAAAATATATTATAAAATTTCAATATTGATAATTTAATCATAAACAATATCGTTAAAAATGATATTATACTATAAAACAACTACTACTATAGTAAATTTTGAATCATGCAACTGTTATATAAAATACATCTATTGAAACATAAAATAACATAAATATAAAGAGATTAGTGATATATCATATAAAATTTAATTTATATAATAATCATTATAAATAATAGGTGAATAACATCATACAAATATTAATTTAATAATATTTTGAAGAAGAAAACTTACATTTTGTCTGAATTTACTAATAATTGATATGATGTGTTTTATAAATATTTTAAATTTAACATAAATCTATTAATGGTAAATATGGACATATATAATATCAAATATTACTTAAATATATCATTTCAACCATTAGTTTTAAACAATTCTATATTGATTTTATCATTTTGGGTGTCAACTACTTTATTTCTCTTGCATGTATTGATTTTGAAGTTATGGTAATTGAATCATAGTCCAGATTTATAAAAATATATAATATTAATTTTCATCTAACTAAAATTTAAATTTTCCTTATATATTGAGTTATACGTGTTCATTAATGTTTTAGATTAAAAAATAGATTACACCTTCCAGAGAGACGGTAGAACATACATTTACAATATTTCACTTTTTATTGTATAATGAATAGATCTAGAATAGTATCATAAATTTTAAATATATTTCTTAAAACAATCCATATTAACACCACTGTAATGACGGTTTGAAATTTTAACAAAATCACTTCATAGAGGAGGCAGTCTAGATATATAAATATGTTGCAATATCATTTTCTAATGGATGTAAAGTAGTGTGTTAGATAATATATTTTAATATAAAAATAATAGTCAGGAGATTAATATCATATAACAATATTAATTCTTTCATAATAAATATCCATAAATGATTGTGATGAAAAATTCATAATATATCTACCTATAGGTAGTAACCCACATGTACACATGGAAGATAATTTTATTTTAATTTTATGAAATCAATGTTTGAATTATCTTTTCAATAATCATAAAAATATCAAATAATATTAATGATTATGAATTAATCATGTTATAACATATAATTTTTTTAGAGAAGTACAAATATAAATAAAATTAAAAAACAATGAATAATGGATTAAATCATGAGATGTTTTAGGGTAGAGGATGGGTAATATAAATGGCATAAGGATTTCAAATAATAGATAGTATGAGGTTCCCAGTTATATTTTATGGAGAGAAAATACATTGATATACTTGAATGGTTTCAAAAAATTTAATCGATTCATCTATAATAATTCATCCAAATAGAAAAGGGAATTATATTACAGAATTATTTGGTAAAAATATATTCATAAAATAAGAATTTAAATTTTTTTTCTGTCATTGTTTACTCACATCTAGAATTTAAACAACTCATAAAATTGTTTTAGCTTTAGTCATGTTAATATATTTTTATATATTTCAAAAAAAATTCTTACCAAAAATTGAAGTGGCATTAATTTTTTTTCAAATAATGATTCTAAAAAATGAAATATATTTATAAAATTCAATTTACATATGTCCATAAAAATAAATTTGAATGTAATCTAACAAAATAATAATAAACCATTTTTTATAACAATATGTTTGTAATAATAAAACCTAATTTAGCTTCATTATGATCCTAGTAAAAAATATAAAATTAATGTAAAATTATTTCATTGATTATATAATAAATAAGTATCAATAAATTCGTAAATAATAATAACATCATACATTTATTATTAAAATAATACATAATGCACATAGATCACTTATATAAAAAATATGTTTTATTTGAAGAAAATAGAATATAAGAAAATAATGTATAAAACTAATTCATATTTAATTAATAATATTTTATATAATTATTTGAAACATATATTATATTAAGAAGAAATAAATATTGTCAAAATAAAAAAAATTATTCAATTAAAATAAAATACAGTTTTGTTAAAAAAACTATAATTTTTAATATTAAAATAAAAATAAATCTTCTAAAAAAGAACCCCAAAATTATACCTTTGATAATTTTGATTTATATATTTAAAATATTATAATATTCTGATGAATAAATCCTTATAATATTATTATAATATGTTTATAATATCTATATATAATATTTTTTGAAACTCGTATTTAAAGAAAACGTATTTCAAATGCCTAGAATGACATCCCTGGAAATGACTACTTATTTATTATGAATAAATCACAACATTCTAATTTTATAAAACCATTATAATTTTTTTTTGTAATTGAGATATACATACTCAGTCATATAATTTAAGGGATAGATTTAAAAATTCACTTTCATAAAATATTTTCTATAGTAAAAAATTCAATTAATGATTGATTTGGGTTGTTCAGAATGATATTAAGGTTATTATTATTTGAAACTAATTTTCTTGGATATTATAGCTGTTTACAATGTATGGGAAAAAATTATAGGGAAAAATTACTTGATAAAGGTAATAATACTTTTCTTATTTTCCTTAAGACACCGCCACTACTTTTTAGGCCCTTCTCTTGACTATATATTCTCCTGATAGAATAATTTTAAACTTTTATTTTTTTCTGCATACTCTATTCCATTTACATGGAAAATGAATCCAAAAAATTAATCCTTTTGGATTACATTTCATCAAATCCCACATAATATATTCATAATCACTATTATCAAACCGTTGTGTAACATTTTGACACTCTTCCCCAGTATCAACACGAATATAATCAACGTTTATATTAGTTTTTTCAACAAATACAACTCAATAATGAAGGAATCAAAATAATCATCAACTATTAAATGTGTTGAAAATATCCAAGAGATGTAATAAAATAAGTACTAATCAACATTATTAGTAATTTATTACAAAGGGGAAATTCCATTTCATAAAATTTGGTGACATTCATTTGAATATCAATCTCCCTTAAAATGGGACCATATCTAATCATCAAAAATAAATTATCCCCATGATGTTTAGGATGAAACAGAAAATATCATCTTTCTATTTTTTGAAAACATACTAGAATAATTCCACATTTCATTTTACTCTACTAAATTGGATTGGGAGTAATAAATAATCCTATTTCGTCTCCCATTTTTCTTCATCCATAAGTATTAACCTCTTACTAATTATATAAATCCCTTAAAAATAAAAAAAATGCCTTTTTGGAATTCCAAACTGTAACAAATCTAATAAAAATTATTCATAAACTCCAATATAATATAAAATTAATGTTATTACTCTCTCGCATATTAATTAGGGTTTAAATAAATCTTATAAGACATGTGATATTGAGATTGATTTAAAAAATTATGTTCCTTCAGAAAAGAAATCAATTTTTTCCTTGTCAGTCATGGAAAATGGTTACTTATCATGTCCCTTAATGGGTATTATCACTACTTAACATACACACTGTTAACTATAACATATTTTCTTGGTAAATTGTTTGTGAATAAAAATTAATGAACATTGTCTGGTGATAGAATCCCTTTTTAATGATGATTCCAATTTTGTAATTCATTAGGATTACAATTGTAACTATATCCATTCGTATTATTCATTTGTATATTCAAACTAAAAAATATATGAATCCATTAAATCCTAAAATATATTCGCAGAAAATATCTATTGATTGGAATTGTTTATGTTCAAATATAAGACACCACATTCCATGGTATTATTTTATATTTCCTTATCTTTATAGAATTTTTTCTAATTATAACTACAAATAAAACATATCTACCACTTAATATTACTCCTCTATAAAATAATATAGAATAAATAATTCATATTGGTAGAGGGGTACATCAATATTTCTTATGTTGTGAAAGGAGGAAAAATTAATTTATCCAACCTATTGAAATACATATTTTATTTTCAATTCATTTGAATTTTAGAAATAGATACCATCGTCTATTTAAAATCTTAATCTTTTATAGATGGAAATATAAAAATCATTCCAAAGGATCTCCCTATTATGAATACATACACAATCATTTATTTATGAATGTGATCATCAATATCGTTCAATGACTAAACTTTATAAAATTTTTAAGTTATCATTATTAAATAAGTTTAATCCTGGGTTATTTCAGTAGTAGATCTCACCTCCCACGTAATTTCTTATTCATTATTAATAAATTTACTTTAGTTTTTTCAATGAGAATGTTGTGATATGTAATACATAACAGAAATGGAATCCATTATTTATTTTTTTACATGGTTGGTTATTCATTACATACTCATGATTCAATATTGGAACTACTATTTTATTTTCCTTCAATATTTGTCTTATTTCCTTCAAAAGTAGTAAGTGTGGGTCCTCATATATTTTTGTTTGATAAACAATTTTTTAGGAACATTTTTGTTAATAAAATAATGGAACATATTTTTTATATGAACATTCCCATTCCATAGATATGAAATTTCTTCATATGGAATAGTAGTTGACTTTCTTCATAAGGAATGATTACGCAACCATGGATTTCCCCAATTGTATTGAAATATAATATGGCCACCATTTGGTAAAATTAAGGAATTGAAAAAAACCCTATAGGTTCTCCTAATTATTGATATATTGTATTTTTTGTATATATTCTTTCATTTATATGTATTTTTCTTTAAAAACCTAATATTTATATTCATAAGTATTCTAATATAGAAGTTCTTTTGTGCCTCTTTTTTTATAGGACTACCTTTTAATGATTTGGTATGTAAAATATATTTTATTACAGATATTGAATCAAGGTTTATTATTTTAGTTAAGTTAACCTATATAATGATTTATATATTCTCATTTTAGGATTTTATCCTTTAGTTTTTCATTATACTTCATGTTATGTATGGATAGGAATGATGCAAGCCTTTAATTTATTCACTTTAATTTTTTAATTGATATTTATTTGGAAATATCTTCAATAATCATTCATATCTCTTTTATTGTTGTTCTTATATTACTTATTATGAAATTTGTGGACACTTTTTCATTCGATTATCAAATTTTATTCAAGGGGAAATCATAAATATTCATAAAATAAAATTTCGAAGCAACATCATAATGTTTTATCTTCTCTTGTAGTGATAATATTTCTACTTTTTTGTTTCTAAAAACCAAACTGATTTTAAACATGATGTTTTTTCTTCATCTAATTCAAATGATCCTTTATATTTTTTTGAAACCCCACATATATTATTTAGAATAATTTTATCGTTTTATATGACATTATATTAATTAATTTTACCTTATAAGATGAATTTTTTTCCATCATCCTACATTTTATTATTTCATTTGGACATAAAGAACTCTTTATAATCACATACATAGAGTTCTAAAAATTTCATCCACATATCTGTATAGTCCATTCCATGTGAAAATTACATATAACATCCATATATACAATCATATTTTTTCATTGTGGAAACAATTTCAATGTTTCAGGGATATATTTAAAAGATAACAAAAAATAGGCAAATAATTAAAATTATTTTATATAAAAAATATCTATTAAAATAATGAGAATGACCTACATATGAACGATGCTTGAAAATTCATTTTATCAAATAGAGTAGATTAATTTCATTTTCCTTATGTTAAATATATAAAATTAATTTATTAAAATAAAAAAATCCAATAAAAATAAACCATATCTTTTATAAAAATAATTAGTCCCACATTATAGCCTTAGAGTGAGATTACATAGAGTTTGTGGGTTAATCATGTAATAAAAATCATATATATTTATTAAAAATTTATCTACAATTCACATTATTATAGTTGGATCGTGACCTCTTAAACCTGAGGGTAGAATTATATTATATTCTTCATTGTTTTTGACCTATTTCAAACTCTTTAATAACTAATTGTTATTTTCTGTTATATATGATTCCCCATTTCATCATTTAGTTTGAATGGATAATATTAAAAAGAACATTAAAAGTTTCTTGGATAAACATCACTAGAATAAATCCATAGAGTATGAAACGATGATGTTTCATTTACTAAATTACTCCAAATAATTCAATTCATTCAATGGAGTTTGATTAATGTAACTCAAGGCCTACAATTACTAACAAAAAATTTTTAGGTTGGAATCATTTTCACCTAAGGGTTATTTTTCCCCAAAACATTTTTCCTCATCCATTTCTCATAGAAATGATGCGAAATCACTATGAAATTTATAGACATGAATTTCCCTTCACCATTTTCACTTGATTATCATTCATTCTCATGTATATATAGATTATCTATTGAATTACCAATATACACCTCATTCATAGTTCAATAGATACTCCTCATTATTGAATTTCAAATTCTTGAATGAACCTTCAACTACTCTTCTCATTGTTGTTGCATATCAATTCATTTCAATTATTTAGATAAAACTATTATATGATCCAGAATTATTAAATTCCTTCTAAATCTATCTTTTTATAGTGCCTCATTCTATAGGGGCACTCTCAGGCTGTCATATTGGCTTAGCTTGCTCCACCTCCTCCTAGAGTTTCCCGTTTCCTCAATGATGTTTTTTTAACTATGATTACTCACTCTCTCACTCACCCTTTCTCTGGTTTTAGGTTTCCTCTCACTGGATCCATGCGAGTCATCATCTGGCATCCATCCTATTCTCTAGACTCAATTCCAACAACCCTCTCTTGGTCATATGTTGATGTATAGGCATGCCAAGGCATTAGGATTGTGATTTGGAGGGTGAGGGTCATCTCAGCATATCTTTTCTTCTTCTTCTAGGGTTTATACACCCATTTATATTATAGGGTTTCATAAATTAACACATGTTATTTTCTATTTTATTACATTCCTTTTAAGGTTTCATCCTAGTTCTGAGTAGGGTTTTATCCCCATGCATTCTTCCCCGCTCTCATTGGTTTGGGGTTGTTTTTTAGGGTTTTTTGAATGGGTTTTTTTCCATTCTTCTCAAGATAGATCATCAATCATGTTTCGTGTTGTTATGAAACTATATAGGGTGATGTTTTTGTTGTGACTAGGTTGATAGTTGAGAAGGGGAAGTGACGATAGGATGACACATGATCTATTTCTTCCTCGATAAGGCCTCTTATATAGATCTTTTGTGCAGAACGTGTTATTCCAGAACGACTATCCGGAGTAACACCTCACGTCATTAGAAGGTTTTGGTGGATTATTTATTGGATATTGTGGTATGTTATATGTCCTGGGGATTGCAATGACGGTCTCATCAGAATGGATATTCTAGGAGTTAATTTCTGAGGTCCAATTTGTTTAGGTTGTTTTCCTATTGTTCGTGAATATTTGGTTTGTGGTTTCCCCTATCGGTGATAGTGATTGTGTTCATAGGGGTTGACATAGTTGATGATGTTGGTGATTCTATGTCGGTGATTTTTAATTTTTGATGGCGATGTGATTGTGACAATGGATTACCATATTTTAGGATGTAAGGTTAATGCGATGGGCATCTGGAGGCAGTTGCCTGTTGGGATGGGTGATGTTTTTTGAATATTGAATGTTGTGTATTACTGGAAGGTTTTAATGGTGGTAAATGGATTTGTAGTGTGTTTCATTTTGAAATTTAAATTTTTTGTGCTGTAATTTTATTGATGGGATGTTTTTGGTGTATTTTTTTAGGTTTCACACTTACAAATTAAGTGTTTTAGTAGAAAATACAAAAATTATGATTTATAAGAATATTCATTATAACCCCCACCTTGATTACCATTCTTCATTTTTGAGTTTGAATATGAAATATCAATAGGTCATGATCAATCAATTTACATCATGGTGATCCCCTATAAAGACGAATCATTACGAATCAAAAATGATACATGTCAATATTATTATCGGTAATTAGAAAATCCTATAACTCATCAAAAACATCCCCCATTATTTCCTCCCAAACCATAGTTATATAAATTCATACTAGTTATCCATACACATATTTCATCATTGAATTAAGTCTCCACTTAATTTCGCCTGAGTAACACTAAAATCACCATTTCACATAACTTTTTGTAATGGTCTAAAATAGAGATACATGATGTTTGAAGCATTTTTAATCGATTTATGCACTATTAGGGACACTTAATCCATGTTTGGGGTATCCCATGAAGGAATTCCCAACATGAAGTATCTCATCAAGAAAACACTATGTGATCATCAAATTTCAATTATAAAAATCCATTAATGAATGGAAAGAACTAAACCATTTCTTCCGTGTTTTATTATCCTATAGAATTCACACTACAACATCAATTATACGTGAAATATAAATAATCACTTCATGGTTTCACTCTACAAGTCATGTGTAATGATTTATTTTACCATTAACTAAAATGTTGAATATAATTTTTATTATTATTAATTCATCAATCCCTAAAATTCCAATCCTATTTATCAATGATTCAACATTTTTCACTTGGTCTATTGAATTCCACCATGGGGACATCCTTCGATATCACATTGAGTATTTCCATTTTTTTCATATTCTTCTCATAAATACATATCACAATTGAATGGTTCAACATGTATCATTCACAAAAATTTTCATGAATATGATTATAACATGATATTTTCCATATTGGGAAACTACAACAAAATATGACAACATACCTACAGTTACACCATGGTTCTCCCCTTACATACTTCGATATTACTTTTTTACTTTTTTGTCATTTAAATTTGCTTTTGAATGATAAATTTATAATAGCATTTCACTTTTATATTTCCTATGAACTCTATTGGTATAAGGCCCATAATTAAAACATTATATAATCTTGTGCTCATTCAACAGTTGGACTTTAATTAAAATTGGGAATCATTTCACGTTTTGAGTTTTAGAGAAATAGGGTAGAACTATTACGTTACATCTCAAATATTAAAATGTAGACACATCTACTCTATCATAATTTTCACAATAATAAAACTAAATAAATAAATAAATAATGTTTTTCTTGATAAAAACATTTTTGAATTCATCCATTCTCTTACACTTGCTAGTACCCGGTGAAAAATTTCATAAAAATGGGATGAGCATAAAAATCTCTATAAGGGTTATAAAATTAGGAAAGAAAACATTAGTCTATGAATACATACAAATCAATAAAATCTGATTTTTCACTCATAAAACATGAGATCCTTAAAATAACTCATTATATGATAAGATTTATGAACAAATCATTGAAATCATAAATCCTAAAAGTATCTTGTTGAATCCATAACATACTTACATTTTTGCTTTTACAACTACATAGGGAGTAACCCTTATGGTAACATTTGGAATACCCATCAAATTATATTCCCTAATATTTTAAGAGAAATATTAAAGATTACCAATTTCACATTTCCCAATTTATTGGAGAGTTATCTCAGGCTCAACCACCCTCAGTTTATCACGGAACCAACCGTATACTTAATCAATTCCCAATAAACATATCATAAACATAACACAATAAACAAGCATAATAGAAAGATAACATTTCAACATTGTAATAAAAAGATAACAATTCAATATATTTACATAATCAATCCACTCTCAAAACCATTTTCAATACCAAAATACCCTACAATAAAATATGGTATTTACTTGTCTTTTAAAAAACATTATAGCTTATTGATGAAGTGAAATTTAAAATAATTCTAAAGGTGGAGGAAAGGTCATTATTGCCGTGTACATTATATGAACTTTACTTATGTCATTTAGTAAATGGGTTCACAATGAAACGATTTTTTTATAAGCATTGAATGAAATTAAAAATCAAAATGGTTGATTATACACCATATAAATGAAGATCATATATATATAAAATATGCTACAATGAGAGGAGATTGTGACGAAGTCTCTTACGTTATGTAAAAATCATCATGTATGTTTTTTGTTCTTCATAAATAATAAATTTAACTTAATTTATAATTTTTTGATTAAAATTTTCATGTTCATTATTGCATTTATATCAATTATTACGTTTTTATAATAATAAAATAATTAATCATGTTCATATCAGTTGTTTTGTTGAATTTTGATACTTGAGTCCAATAAAAACATGTTGGAATATAAATTGTACATGTAATCAAAATTAAATCATATCTATAATGATATTAATGATTTAAATATCATATATATCCATTATATATTTATTTATAATAGTCTACAACATTTGGATATATGAAATTAAATTCACAGTACATGGAGATGGTAGGTTGTGCGTACGAATGAATGCTAATTTAATGTCATCATCATCATAAATGAATAAAAACTAAATGATACATAGGTTTGTTATAAAAATAGTATAATATCTATGTTATATTGTTTACATATGTTATTTAATTTCATCCTTTATACCTTCCATGTATGGAATGAAGGAGTCTTATAATTTTGAGTGGTTGTAGTCTTCACTTCCTCAAATGAAATTATTGTATTTACACATTAGAGAATGCATTACAATATACATTAAATAAAAACATATATAAGATTAGAAAAAATATAAATATGATATATATATATATAATATAAATATAGTTCCATCAAAATGCCCTCCATGTGTGCTGGTAGTGGAATATTGAACAATCATCTATTCATGTGGTAGTAGTTCACCGTACACATAAAAAGTATGTTGGTATCCATTAGATGGTTGTGTGGTTATGTGTAGTTTGAATCCTATTATTATAAAATACTTGTATATTGAGGATACTAGATATTTTATGTAATCATATAATAACGAGATCATAGGGAGCGAATAATGATAATAAAATAATGGAACTTAGGAGAAGATGTTGCCTCTTAATCGGGATTCTTCTTTTTATTTGAGCCAAAATGATTTTTTGATTTTTTGAATGACCTTGTTAAGGATTATATGATTATTTTATGGATTTTGTGAGATTATTTGAGCGGATTATGGAAAAACCATGGATCATTACAGGTGGGAGTCAGTGGGTATATCTGGTGACCTTTAATAAAACAGATGATTGGCACTATTGGGAAGACCTAAACTATTATTTTATTATAAATTGATATTCTAATTATAATATTTAAAATGTGTTATATTCAAAGGATAAGATGATACCAGATCACAATCTTCTAAACCAATAGGTTTTAGACATGTTTAAGACATAAAATTATCCTTCTCTTTTAGCATTAACACTTTGTTAAAATAATTTCCTATTACCATGCCTTCTGGTATTTTAATAATATATGGTTACTATAGTTACTATAAAAAAAGTATAACAAAAATATTATCATTAATTAAATTTATAACCTTATATAAGTTAGTTGGCTAAATCTATGATTTTTTTTACAATTATATAATTATTTAAAATCATATTTGTTTAGAAAAATAATAAATTTCATTTTTAACATAATTTAGTAATTGATTTTTGTTAAAGTAATAACAACATGATTCTTTAAAACCAATGGAATTAATTAAAATTTAGTATTTCATAATCATCCATAAATCACTGTGTGAAATCAAAATGTTCATATTATTTTTATTATAATATTTATAATATCATTTATTTTAATCATTCATTAATGAGGTAATCACCACATCATCATTGTGTCAAAAAATAATATATTTATTTATTTAAAAAAGATTAATTAAAATTCCATGATTTATGAATACATTTTATATTTATAATGACTATTAATGGTTAAATAAATCAGTTATTTACTCCTATATGAATATTTTTTTAGTAAAAGAAACATGTTTATGTTACATTTCTCTTTACTATATATTAATTCAAATATCATTCCATTATCACACCCAATTAGCTCCCTGAGGTACTAAAATCGAACCAAGGATATCCATGATTGTAAATATCTCATCGAATTTTATCAGAACACGTGTTATCATGGTTTTATATTAATATAATTTTATTTTTTACCCTTATTTAATAGATTTACCCTTTAACCAAGGTTAATAAAAATAATTACAGAATATTTTATTCATAACTTCCAAAAATAAAATATACATATTTAGACAATATGAACCTTCTCATTAAAATTATGGAATCCATTTTTTAAAATTCAAATAATAAAATTTGTAGACATTAATTTAAAATTAATTCTTGTTGATAAAATAAAAAAAGGTTTTTAATAAGTAAAAACTAAAAAAATATTGTCATACAAATATAACATACAATGTTGAATGATATATGATTTAAAATGGATTCTCCATAAAAAGGCATTAAAACTATATTTTAAAAATAATTGAGTATTTTATTCTTAAAAAGGGTTTCATTCTCCTTTTAATCCTCTATGATTTATTGGATAAATTGAAAAACATTTAACAAAAATGTATAATAATATTGTAGATAGTTATATTATTTCCTTCAAATGCAACAGCTAGATGTTAAATACCATTATTATTAATAATAAAAAATTATTATTCACTATAAATCAATGTTGTGAGAAATGTATGATTTTAGAGAAACATGTTTTCTCGTATCGAGGACGATATGAGACAAATTGTCCCCTTTAACATAAAATTAATACCATTTTTATAAATATTATTATATTTGATAATATATTTTTAAATAAATACCTACAATCCTACATCATTCCCCCATTTTGAAAATTATATACCCATAATTTTATCCTCATATTAAATAATTGGGGGTATCTATCCCTCATAGAAATTTCAGATTCCCATGTTTCCTATTCAATCATATGATTTTATCAAAAATATTTTTCCTGGTCAATTACTTTATTCTGCAACATGTGCTTTCTATGATCAAGAATATGGATAGGTTTTTCCCTATAAGAATGATTCTATTCCAACTTAACTACCTCTAGAATCAAAACATGTATTGGATCCAGCATATACATTCATAAAATTGAATAATGAAAAAAATATGTACATGTGATGAACATGGTGATAATACCACTTTATAAGAAAATGATCCAACATTATCCTGGACTTCATAGGGTCTAATGAACCTCTGACCCAACATTCCCTTCTAACCAAAACCCATCACATTTTTTCACGGAGAAACATTGAAGAGATATTACCCCTACCTCGAAAGAAAGATCCACCCACTAGTTATCCACAAAACTTTTATTCATTCTCAGATCTCATCTAATGTTCTTCTAAATAAACTGTACATTTTTTGTCATCTCTTCTATCAATTTTGTTCCCATCGACATTATTTAAACAAATTAATAAAAAAAATTATTTTCCACCTTTTTTCATTTAATTCTCCGAATTTAGACATTTGTATACTAGAATGAAAAATGTAATTATAAGAAAAATCAAACAAAGAATTATTTCTGTAACAGTATCCATACTAATCCATTGAACAGGAATGTAACATATATTCTAATATCAAAATTGTTAGTTTGGATTGCCTATCTAATTGCGGATGATAAGGTGTAATAAAATTTAATTCAATACCCATCTACTCTTAAAGGCCCTTCCAAAAGTTAGATATGATCCTGAGATGAAGATCAAATACAATGGGGAGGGGAACTCAATGTAACATGACTATCTCTTTAATATTGAATTGAGAAATTTGATCTAGAGATAGAGTATCTTGAATTGAATGAAATTTATTAGATGTTTTCAGTTGATCTATAATAACCAATATTTCATTATTATATTAACAAACTTGTTGTAATCCCAATACAAAATCCATAGAAACGTTTTCTAATTTCAACTATTGCACTAGAAATTTCTGAAGAATTCCCTTTTGGTATATGACCTCTATATTATCTAGTTGAAAAATCAAACATCTTAAGGAAAAGTTAACAATATTTCTTTTCATTTAGTCCAACTAGTAATACCCCATAATATCAGTGTACATTTTCGTACTGCCATGATGAATTGAAAACAAAGAACAATAAGCTTCACATAATAACTCTTTATTCCGCTGTGAATCACAAGAAACTCATAATCTCTTCCCAATCCCCAAAACATAGAATTTATCAATGTGAAATTTAAGAAACATACCTTTATATACCAATTCTACCTTTTTCTTCATCTAACTATCTTTCTCTTGCGCTTTCATTATTATATCTTCTAGAAGAAATTTTTCTAAAAGATGAAACAAAATATCTAAATTTCCTACACCAACAACATCCATGAAAAAATTCATCAATAAATTAATTAATGGGATATGTTCCAAATGTAACATGGTTAATTTATCATTACATTTTTGACTCAAAGCATCACCCCCTTTTTTCCAGGATGGTAATAAATCGTTCAATCAAAATCGTTATTTAATTCCATATATATTACATGTCCCATGTTTAATTATTTCAATGAAAATAAAATAATAATCATTTATGGTCAGTATATATTTCCACATTTACTTCATATAGATGATGCCTCTAAAATTTTAAAGAACAAACAACAATAGATAATTCAAAATCATGGGATGGTAAATTTAACTCATGATTTTTCAACTAAAGTGAAGCATTTACAATTACCTGATCATTATGATTTATATCACAACATTGTCCTTTCAAATAATCATCACTACAGATAAAAAAATCACCACATATGGAAGGATGTTTCAAAATGTGAGCATTAACATTTCTTCATTTCAATTCCTAGAAATATTCATCACATTCTTTTGTCCATATAATCACAAAATTTTTTGAGATAAATAAGTCAGTGGGATAGATAACCATACAAAAGTTTCTACAAACCTTCTGTATTAACCTAATATTCCATGAGAACTATGAATATTGGTTATATTTTTTGGTTCATGTCTATTGATGAACAACATTTGTTTTATGTGGATCAATAGTTATACCATATTTAGAAAAAAGGTGTCCAAGTAAATAAATTTGTTGTAACCAAAACTCACTAATAATGTATTTCCCAGTATCTTTTATATCATTTAATGTTTTCAATTCATCCCTTAAATGAAATTCATGTTCCTCATTACATTCAGAATAAATCAAAATATCATCAATAAACACCACCAAATATATATCTAAGAACACACAGAAAAATATATTCATTTGATCCATGAATATAGCTGGTGAATTGGTTAACCCAAAATGCATAACTACACACTCATAATGGCCATATCTAGTATGAAATGTGGTCTTCATAAATTTATTTTCCTTTACATTAAACTGATAGTTCCCCAACCTCAATTAAATCATCTAAAAATAGTTATCTCATTGTAGCTAATCAAACAAAGCATTGATATTAGGTGAAGGATACTTGTTCTTAATAGTGGTGTTATTAAAAGCTCTATAATCAATAAAAAGTATCACTGAACTATATTTTTTTTAACAAAAGATATATTATTCACCTTATGAGGAAGTTCCTGGTCAAATGAAACCTTTATCCAATAACTCATGTTACTACTTCTTTAACTCTATTATTTACATTTGATCCATTTGATAAGGAGGTTTTGAAACTTTCCTAGAATTCGGAACATAAGAAATAGTAAATTCCACTTCTAGATTAGGTATTATACATGGTAACTCATCATGAAAAAAATAAAAAGAGTCATTTACCACTAGTACATCTATAATATGAATAGTTAATTATTTTTCAACAATATGTGGAAAGTAAATTTCATTTCTATATTTTACTAGTTTCTCATCTTCCAGATATTTTATCAAAAGAAAGGGTTTATTCATGTATAAAAACCAAAATTATTTCTGAAAATAGACCACATTATCATTGAAACCAATCATAGCATGATAAATAGAAATATAATATATACCCAAAAAAACATCAAACACTATGAAAGGAAAAACAATAATGTTTTCTGGTAGATTCTTTTCGTACAAAAGGATAAAAAGGTTATTATAATTTTATATTCACAATGTTTTTAACAAGGGTTTCTTACAAAAGTTAAATATTCTTATCTGGTGGTGGAATTCCCAATTTAATAGAGAATTTCTCAGAAATAAGGCAATTTGTAGACCCAGAATCAACCAAAACATTGGAATAATATGAATAAACATATAATATACCTAGTACTACCTCATTTGATAACCATCATCAACTAATGTAGTCTCAGAGGAGTTCACAACAACTTTAGACATGTAGTCTGTATGATTTAAGTCATTTGAGCTCTTTGTTACACCCTAATTTGCATAATGACCCATTTCATTACAAATAAAACATTTTACTGAATATAAATCAGATTATGTCATACCATTACCATGAACATTTCCAATGCAATTACAAGACTTACGTCCTCTTTTACTACATCATAAGCACATTCAAGAATTCAAAAGGCATTCCATAGTTGGTTATTGCCAAAATTTACAAAAACTATAAAAATATGTTTCATACCATCGGAAATTTTAGATGAGTTCTTCCCTTAATTCTTCCATCTCAACCTCTTATATTTTAGTTTTTTAAAGAACATCTAATATATGGAAACCACCATTTCAACCTTCTCTACCCATTGAAAAATTTTAATAACTATTATCCTCAAAATAATCTTATTCACTTCGATAAATTTTCATTAATTTTGTGTAAAAATAATTGATTTCCCTATCAATATCCCCTATAAAATTTGGATCATACCTTTCATGTCGAGTGAATTTTTCTCTGTAAGTAGCCACAGAGTTATCATCATGTCTCTATTCCATGAAACGTTTTCCCATTCTATGTCATTAATCATTAGTAAAATATTTCTCATGGAATATAACTTTAAATAGATCATAATGAAGAGAATCAATATCCTCAATATCCCTAATATTTTTAACCTTCAACCACCATTAATCGGCTTCACCTTCAAAATGGTAACCAATAAGACTAATTTTTTGATTGTTCAAATCACACCCTGATAATGAAAATATTTTCCAGTGCATTTATCCACCGTTAAATAAGAAAAAGGTCATATGATCCTCTAAATAATGGAGGATGTTGCCCCATGAAATGCTCCACTATCATCATGTTCCTTTTTTGTTTTATTAGGACGACATCATACATGGAAACCCCCACCATTTGTGGCTTGAGTAAATAGTTCCATCACTACAACAAATTGTTCAGTTCTAATTCCGACTATTTCGGGCTTTGTAATCGGTAGGTTGTTTTCTTCTTGAGGTAATCCCATCATAGATACCTTGTTTCATCTACAAAAAATCATTTTGAACATAGAAATATCTGAGAAAAAGAAATCTTGTAATAATTAAATTTTATATAATTTTAGTATTATGATAAAGTAAAAATAATTTATATATATTCATTAAAAAATATCCAAACTCCAAAAGTTAACTAAACAGAAACTGAAATTTGATCCCAAATATAAGGCCGTAGACTCAAAACATTACATAATCATGATATTAGAAAACAATTTGAATTTAATTCACATTGAGGATCATTTCAGGTTTAGAGTATTAGATAATCTGTACATAACTATTAAATTACTTCTCAATTATTAAAATGTAGACACATCTACTATGTCTAATTGTTTTCAAAATAATAAATATCTATAAATGAAAAATGAATTATTTTCATGAAATAAATGTTCAAGAATTTTGTAATTCTTTTACCCATACTTATACCCTTTGAATAACATTTTAAAAACTTGCGATGACTCTAAAAATCCATGTAAGTGTAAAAAGATAAAGATAGAAAAAAATTTCCATGAATACATACAAATCAATGAAATCATACCTTTCACTCCTAAAACATATGCTCCTTAACATGCCTCATAAAATCAAACGATTTATGAATAATTCATAGAAATTCTAAATCATAATGGTAACACGTGTAATCCATAACATACTTACATTATATCCTTCAAAGATATATAGAGAGTAACCTTTATGGTTACATTTTGAATACCCATCCGAGTATATTCCCTAAATCTCTTTGGAGAACCCTTTGATATTACCCAATTCATGTTACCCAATGTAGTGGAGAGATATTAGAGGAACACCCCCCATTGATTTTTCATGAAACCACTAGTATATATATACAATTCCCCTGAACCAGAACAAAATCATAAAACATAAAACAAGCATAAAAAATGATAACATTTCAACCTTGAAATCAAAATATATTAGTTCAAGATGTTGAGATAATCAATCCATTATATAAACAATTTACAATACCAAAATAAACTAAAAATGAATATGATATTTATTTTTCAATTTAAAATAAAGAACAACATGAAGAGGAAACCAAATATCAAATAATTCTCCCAATAGCGGAAAGGTCGTTGATGCCACGTACGTTAAAAAACTTTTTTTCATTTAGTAAAACGATTCAGAATGAAAAGATTCATTTTTAAAGCCACTGAATTAAAGTAATTTTCAAAGGGGTTGACTATACACTGTAAAAAATAATCTCATATATAAATCAAATAACCCCTGAATGAATGTAAATTGAGTTTAATTCTAATACCTTGAGTTCAAATAATCTCATATGTACCTTTTTTATACGAAATAATAATTTTAATTTAATTTTTACTTTTATGATGTCATTTTCATATATTATTATTCCTTTTATATAATTTATTACCTTTTTATGACAATCACTTAACTATTCGGGTTTATATCGGTCGTTTTGCCGATATTCATAACCTATGTTGAATATGAACTTGTTTTAATGTAAATCGTCCATTTATTCAAAATTAAATCATATTTATAAAGATATTAATGATTAAAAAACAATAAATATCTAGTATGTAAGAATTTATAATAGTCCATAACATTTGGTGATAAAAAATGAAGTGCACTATTCATGGAGACAGTAGGTTTTACTTACGCATGAACACCACTTTCATTATGTTATAATCATAATGGATTGAAATCTAAATGATACATAAGGATGATATAATTCAAGTACAATATCTTTTATATATATGTTTTATATCTTAATTAATGACATCATTTATACAATCCATGTATGGCATGAATGAGTCTTATCACATTGAAAGGGTGGTAGTCCACACTTCCACAAACTAAATTATTGTATTTAAAAATTATGGATATAATAAAGATATGCAGTGAATAAAAAAATTAATAATAGAGATGTTATAAATATAATATATATAATATATAAATACAATCCCATTATAATTTCCACCGTGATAGGTGGTAGGATAAAATTTAATAATCATCATTTGGTGAGGAAATAGTTCACCGTACACAAAATCAATAGGTTCATATCCATTAGATTGAGGTGTGTGTAATTTATGCCAGAATACATACAATAAAAACATTATAATATATTTGGGATACTGTTATTGTTATTTAATAATAGAATAATTAGATAATAGTTTGTGATTAAGGAAAATAAAATAATGGAACTTGAGAGAAAATGCCACCTATTAGTATTGTAACTTATTTTAATTTGAGACAAAGTAATATCTAGAATTACCTTCATCCCATGATATCAGTTATAGGATAAAGGGAGGGATATTGGGAAATTATATCAGTAGAATTGTAACGAGATTATATGATTGATAGTTGCAAGTAAAGGGGTAGATGTGGTGGCCTTTTAAAATAGTGAGTAGGGCACTTTAGGAATGTAATAAAATATTATATTTTTATAAATTAATTTATGATTTATAATAGTACAAATGTGATATAATTCTTCGATAAGATTATAATGGGTCAAAATTAACACATACAATAGTTTTTAGATATGTTTAGGTAAAAAAATTAATCGCCTCTTTCAGCATTAACCATTTGTTAAAAACATTAACTATTACCATTTCATCTTTTATTTTAATAACATACGGTTACTATAGTTACTATAAAATTCTCTGAGAAACACAAGTCTGTCAATAATGAAATTTGTAACTTTATGTATTTCATTTTTAAGAATCACATATTTTTGGACGATTATATCATTTAATAAAATAGTAATTGTTTTAGAAACCAATTATTTATAATTATGAGAATATTAAGTAATTGAATTTTTGTAATTCATAAAAACATGATTCCATATAAAAAAGAAAAATCTCAAAGAAAATGTATCGTAATCATACATAATATTATATGATTCCTGAAAAAATTTCAATTACAATTATTTTAATATTTATAATATCATTTATTTGATCTTTTTTTAATAATGTAATCACTACATCATCATTCTGTCATTAAAATTTTAATTATTTAGTGTCAAAAAAATTATAAATATAAAACAAATGAAATTGGAAGCCATTTTATATTTCTTATTACTATTTCTAGTAAAAAAAATGAGTTATATAACCCTATATTAAAATTGTTTTTTTAAATGGTACATGTTTTTATTATACTTATCATTTCTATAAATTAATTATTATAACATGTCATTATATCACCCAAGTGGCTACATGGGGTCCTAAAATCAACCCAGTAATGTACATGGTCAGACATATCTCATCCAATGGAATTATAACATTTATTAGGTTAGTTTTATATTATTATAATATTATTTTTACATTTATTTATCAAATTTACCCTTTAACAAGGGTAAATAAAAATAATTAATGAAGTATATATTCATAAAGTGAAAAAATAAAAGGAACTTATTTACACAATTTGTAAATTTTTATTCCAAATATGGAATCCATAATTCAAGAAAAAAACAAATAATATTCAGATGTTAATTAAAAATTCATTCTCATTGTTAAAACTAGATAGTGGGTTTTTAAGAAGTAAAAACTATCAAAATATTGACTTGTGTTAATATCGAATTTAAAAGTGAAATTACTTAAGATTACTATAATTGGGTTAAATTATAAAAAAGTAATCCCTTTAAATTTAAAGTAAAATTATAATTTCAATCTAACTATATAAATAAAGTAGATGAAAAAGCAGTTTGGAATTAAAATGTAGAATTTTTCACCGTTCATTATAAAATGTGCATTATCATAAAATTGATAACAAAATAACCAATGTAAATTTTTGTGTAACTCAAATATATTGGAAGATTATTTTCTCAAATATAATATTTAAATGTAAAAAGAAATATATTTAAAATGGTTTCACATTCATAATTTTTTAAAAGTACCTTTTAAAAATATTAGATTTATTTATGCTTAAAATATGATTCATTCTCATTTTAAGACATAAAAAATTATTGTATAAAGGTAAAAATAGTTAACAAACTTATATAATTATATTTTAGTTAGTTATTCTCATTCCCTCAAAAAAATATCTAGGCATTGACTACCATTAAAAATGATATTATTCTTATATAATTTATTAGTATAATTCAATGTTGTGTGCAATGTAAGATTTTGGAGAAAGCCGTTGTTGCACATCAATTAAGCTATCAAAAAAAGTTTCACATTTGACATGAAATTAATATATTATTCATAATTGTTAATAAAAATGAAGAATATATTATTCTATAAATACATGTGATCCAACAACTCTCTTTTATTTAAAAATTGATCCAACAAAACAAACCATCGCAATTCCATATCATCACATCCATCATAAAGAGATCATTCATGTTGTTAACAATGATCTAATACTTACATTAAAGTTCTTCTCCGATATCCTCAAAACCATCATTATATAACTTCTGACTTATTGTCAATATATTTAACATATTGCGTAAGGATTCATAATAAATATAAAGATAACATGATACATGATTCATGTATTTCCCTATGAAATATCATAAAAAATTAAAGATATTTCATAGTCAATTGAATGATAAACAATTTCCATGAAAATGGTATCACTGGTCACCCACAAAAAAATTGTTCTTTGGTGTTTTGACTGAACTTAACATATCCTTAAATCAATTCTTTATGTATCAAAAAATAATATTTATAATATCAGCACCATAATTGTTTCACTAGATTTATGAATTATTGATTCCATTATTAAATTTTATGACTCGCTAAGACCCAACCGAGGAAAACAACATATTATGTGTTTCACACCTATCCCTTATCTTATATGAAAATAGTTATGAAAAAATATTCAGAAAAATAAAAATATAAATTTCATCCAATGCAATATGACCCATAAAAATCCACCCAATTATAATATACAATATATAAAAATTATTGTGGAAAATATAATTTTTTTTAAATTCCCATTCATTTAAAGGGTGAAAATCCTTATATTATTGTATTTTATGTTTAATTTTACCATATTTATTTTAGTTTTTTATTTATAGGTTTAGTTGGAAAATAAATGAAGAATTATCTTTAAATAATATATTTTTCATATTGAATTTTTTTAATAATATATCAAGAACATAGGCTAAAATATTAAAATGAAATTGTTATTGTGTTTGGACAGAAAATTGTTTCTTATGAGAAAAAATTAAATTATTGTTTAATTATAAAATATCCCCTCGGAATTTGTTTCTTATATATGAATAAGTTTTTAAAATGAATAGGTCTTGAATGTTATGTATTTATAATTTTTCCTCTACATGTTGAATTATTTCTTATATATTAGACAAAAATAATAATTTTTGAAAAATCATATATCTTATAAAGCATTTATTCTTAATATAATTCATAAATAATTTTATGACCATATTTTTTATTAAAATTTTACTCAAAAAATAGATAAAATATATAAATAGGTGTTATTGAAAAAAAATATAAATAAAAAATTAATATGATTGATTTCATGATGATTGATGAATAATTTGATATATGGTTATACAACTAAAACGGTAGAGGCAAAAAAGGTTATGGTATTTCTAGAGAGGACATAAAGATAACATAAAATATTTTTAGAGGAATATTTCAGAACAAATTATTTACATTCCCTATTGTATGTATGGTATCATTAATTTCTCATAATTGTATATACTTACAATATGTAGTATTTTATCATAAATAAAATAATTAAATTTGGGTTCATATATCCCTATTCAAATGGGAATTTTTTTCACAATGATTATCCAAGAAAATTATATTGGAATTTTACATTCGTTTTTTTGGTGATGTTCCAAACTTCACTAATGTCACACTCGTCATTTTTACATCAACATTTTTATTGATTTTCTAGGCATCGGGTTGTTCTGGTTGAATTTTGTCTTAAACTTTTTTAGTTCTTATTTTAAAAACACATGTTTTGGCCTAGAAAGCATTCTGCGCACTGCAGTTGAAGCCGTGTGACCTCGCCTGGATCACCACATGACCCACATGATGTTCATAGTAGATAAATAGATTGTAATGAATAGTAATATGAAAATAAAATAAAAAATTAAAATGATTAATAAAATTTTTATTCTTAACAATTTAAATAATAATAATAATAATCTAAAACAATATTATTATAATTAAAAAGGCCCTTAAATTTTAATATACATATAATTTATATTTTATTTTCATTACATTATTTATTACATTCTAGTTATCTATTGTCAACATCATGTTGGTCGTGCAGTGAGCCCAGTGAGGTCGCACGCCTTCGACTGAAGTGTGTTAAAGGCTGTTAGGGCCAAAACATGTGTTTTTAAATAAGAACTCAAAACTATTTAAGAAGACCTTCTGCCTGAGCTACCCAATGAATAGAAAATTATTTAAATAAATGATTAAAAAATGGATGTTGTTACAATTCACCCCACCATAGAACCTTCCATCCCTTATAATCGACATCTTAGGTTGTACCTCCAAATTATAAACAAATACAACCTTAACGTTCCAAAGGTATCTCTATGAAAAACATGTGAAAATATGAAAACACACCATGCTCAAAGAAAGTGACTTAAATGGAAACATCATGAGACATGTAAAAGTCATTTCACAATGTGTCACCTCCCCCAATGAGTTATAACACCTCTTGTTTATTGATCAAGTATAGGATCTCTTACACCCATAGAAACCATCATCATAAACCGAAACACCATGTGCCCCGTTGAACCAAAATCACATCGTTTGACTGGAATGAATAAAAAAGACCATGCACATAAAAGGAACAATCTGATCACCTACAACCAAGTCATATCTAGAAACATAACTAAAAGGCCAACATGGAAAAATCCCGAAGGGGATCCCCACCATTAGAAACTTACTGACGACTGAGATGAGATTGGAAAACCGATACAGGGAGCCCAGGCAGACTCCCCATCATTATGAAGAAGGGACAACACCATTTCACTCCCAATACATTTGAGTGAGACCCACCATGGGTCTCCCAACCATTAGAACTGAAAAATGATACATGAATTTCAAAAAATATCTTGACAGTGACAAAACACCCTACCACATGGGGCAGGGAGGTCCAGGCCCAACTATTGTGGTGTCAAAACCATACCTAAATGAATACCAACATCTCCACATACCTAGATGAAAACTACTCATCATTGAGAGAAATCGACCTAACAGACCCCATAAGGACAACTAAAAGAGATTATATTCAGTGGTATGTAACCCCCAAGAAATTATGAGGATGATATGACCACACCTTATCGTATCCATAGGAAACCTCATGCACCCAAACAGGTCGTTCAGAATGGAATAACAACTGAAAATAAATTAAACTGCCTTCAACTTCAACACCAACGACATAAATAAAGTCGGGGTCTCATACACTTTTGGGTTCCTGACCATGTGCCAGCATCATTCTGAGGCCTATGTCTAGATCCTTGATGTTTGAAGCATCTCTTTCCTCATAGTCAGGCGTTGAAAACTCTCAAACCTAGCTTCTACATTGGTGCTACACGAAACCACACCACTACCAAGACACCGCCAACAAAAACAACACACCATGACAGACAAATAATCACTCGCGATAGATCCAACAAAATAGGGGTTTAGATGATGTACAAGAATCACCATTCCATCCTAACAATGAAAAATAAGAATGAAAGATGCATAACAAACACTCCCCTTTGAACATACAAATTAGAAATCCTAGAGAGGACACTCTCCTATGAAAACAAGGATTCTAGGAGCATCCAACAAAATCCACCATTCCTCTTCAACGAGATCTCACACTTCGAAAAGTCACCAAACATGACCCATGCTATTGATGGAAGTACAAAAAAACCTTTAAAGACACCGGTCGACTCTGTTAATTCTAATCCACCGTCACCTATCCATGCTAGAGTTCCTTTCAAAATTTCTATGGGGGACCATCAGACGCAAATATGTCAAACTCCATACCTGATGACTTTGAAAACCCAAAGAGACCAAAACACCCATCAACAGCCCTTGAATCCCACATACCACTGCAAGATAATCCTCTTAACTGAATGGGACAAGGGATAGACATATAACTATCACACAAAAGGGGGAGTCCTCACTTTAATCAACTGTAGGTCTGGCCAAAAGAAAATTACCTATGGCCAGCCATCAATCGCATGTTAACGCATTGTGTGTGGGGGGGGGAGCACTAGTCATGAAAAAAACCATGGATCCAATAAAATTGGCTCAATGGAAGAGAAATACCAGAAGAAAACACTAAACGTGTAGGGGAAACCATTGCAAAGGCATCCCAATGCACATTTCAATAGAATCCACTGACAACACACTTTCACACCAATATACCAATATGAATTAAAACTCAAGGCACAAATTAGTCAAAGAGGAAACTCTGCTCGAAACGACTCACATACGAAATTTCAAAACCACATGGACACACCAGACCATCACCGGCTATTAAATAACAAATGTTTTATAACAAAACATTTTGAAAATAAATGCAGCTGTTGGGTTTCACAAACACCAATGGGGTCCCATGGGTCACACACATGCATGTGCCTGTGACACACCAGTACCCACCTCATGCTCATCTCAGCATTAATCTTTTTGTTCCATGAACCATTTCCTTTTTCATATACACTCATGGATGTGGTTTCCCATTAGAACACCATGAATCAAAACTAGACCTTTTCATTTCTCAAAACCAAACATTCAACCCCCACTTTTCATACCTCACACATCATTTTAATTTTAATGAACTTCATTTCAAAACATTTTACTACACCAAATAATTTTTACTTAGAAACCATATTTCAATTGATCCAAATGAAATATATGCGGAATGATGAATAGGATACTAGTGTCGGCGGGTGACTAAGAAATATGGTTGGAGCCCATAACACAATCACGACACCACCATAGAGTGTATTCTAGGATATAGGCCCCGGCTCCACATGGCTTTTTAGACCATGCAAGCTCACTGGGACCACTGACCCTACTGCCATTTCATTTACCCTAAACAAGATTAATCACAAGGACCAACTACTCATAAAAACCATAACTTACACTGGTAACTAGTGTCCTACCACGAGGTGTTCTTCCAAGACACCTTGCTTGTAGCATGAACGTCGAGTTCTAACACCCTTAACATTGATCTACCCTAAATCCATCCTAAAACAACATGACCCAGGAGAGAAAACCTACCCTCATAAACAATTTTGTCACGAACCTTTCCAGGTCTCCATCTTACACGATTCCCTACCCGGTCTGTGACATGGCCGGAAGGGGGTTCCTAATCCCCACGAGCTAGCACAAGTACTCGTGTATCAAAACTAACACATGGGAAAAAAATTACCCGAAATAGTAAACACAAAACAATTTATATGAGAAATAACCTAAAACTAAAAACAGAAAATTAAAAAGGGAATTAATCTTAAATAATATTTAATGGTCTAAAACTTAATTCAAAATCCAGAATGTAACGACAAAAAAACTAACACTCTAACTCAAACCCTCCATGAAATAAGATATGTGTGATATCTATAAGCCAGAAACACCAACCTATAGAGAAAACCATCAACAACCCAAACCTCCATTGCGGAGCATGACACCACAACCTTGATTACACAAGGAACAAGATCTACATACACCACAAAAGTGTATGTAGGGTGTGAGCAATGATCCCCGTAAGACATCAGCCAATAAAAAGGTTCCAAGCATAATTATTAAATGAAAAATACATTTTCAATATTAATTAAAGAAAAGAAAAAATGATATAGTATTTTTAATGATAACATGACTAAAGAAAACGGTTTCAAAAGGAACAACCAAAATTAAAACACACACACTTACATTTTTTTAAAATAACCAAAGTGTCACGCTAAGGAGAGTATTGTAAACAATGAGAACTTATACGAGAGAGGCCATGTAGGGGTTATCTATCATGGGTCCCTAGATCTTCATGTCTTGATGAAGAATGGAATAGAAACCATGACCCTCACAAAACATGTCTTAGAAACCACAACCCTCAGTCATTCATAAGTTTAGTTATTTTTGAAATTGTCAAACATGCTATGTGAAATGGGGCTAAAGCCACCTCCGAATATCTATCCCATTATTCCAGCCTACCCTCCAAGCTACTCGGGCTTCCCACATTGTGCTCCAACATATTTCACGTACATGTCCCATGTCACACATATCCATAAAAGGCAAACAATGTACTTACACACATAGAATCACCATTTTCACACTAAAACCCACTTTTTAAACCATACTCACACTAAAAATCTTTTAAAAACATAATCTTCATAGGTTACAAACTCAATTAAACCATCTACACAATTTACAAAGACACTTATCATTAAACAGACCACCACTTACACACATAAAACCCATTTTGAAATAAGACACACACTAAAACAATTTTCAAACATGTTTCACACCATTGTCATAAGTTAATATACCATTTAAAAAAATTATAAATAAATAGTAAAAGAGTGTCACATGGATTATCACACACTAATGTAACCATTTATAAATCCAAACATATTCCAACATCATACACACTCAAATAAAATTTTAATGTATATATGTAAATGTCATCATGATCCATCTACAATATGTAATTTACACATTGATTCCAACAATATATGTAATGGTTCTGACCATTAAAAATATCATCCAAAATATTTTTTTTGTGAAATAAATTTTTTCTAAACATTAGAAACTAGTACTATGTAGCTCATTCCAAATATTTTTTTCAACAAATGAAATATAATTTTCCATTTTTGATCATTTTAATTAATCTAAACTGAAATAATGGTACATGACTATGAACAATATGTGCATGGATTATGAAAAACAAATCACATAAATCGATGAAAATACGCATTGAATTAATTAGAATCTACAATAAATCATTGAATTTGTTTATTAATTCAAACATTACCTTTTTCATTCCATGAATTCATTAAAGTCTTCCCCAAGCACACCTTGATGTCTTCTGAAGGCCAAAACTACTTATATTAATAATTTTCACATATAAATTTATAGTGAAACATATTTTTTAATTTGATAAAAATTTTACTTCCAATTCCATTGGAAATTTTAATTTTTTCTTTTATAAATTAGTCACATACTTTTTAATATATTTTCATGCTCCCCAATTACATTATGAAGGTGCAGGGTTATAGAAAACAAAACTATGTTGGATTTTTAGGCAACACATGTGAAATATATTATTGATGAGATTTATTTGTTATACATTGATCACACATTTATGAGATATTTTATTTGTGGAGGGTTTGTTTTGAGGGTAATAAAATTCTCTTAATACTCTCAGTATCATTATATCCTCTTTTAATTACTTAGCCATACAATTTGTGGATTGTCGTATATAATTTAGAATATAGTGAGGTCGAAGATAAATTACCCATATTTATGGAATCCATTATGCTAATGAATGACATTGATTATAAGTATTCATTAAAATTACTCATTAGAGGTGGTAGGATAATTTTCAATAGATGGCTCCAATGAAAAATTACTCCCATAATGAATATATAATATGGAATCATATAATTGAAATAATATTACATATTTATAATATTGATACTCTTAAATAATTTCAATGTATACCAGTACATTAGTCTCAGGGTATTGAAACAAATCCACATGAAAAATGTTTCACCTCTTTTTTTCAATTTCAACACTTCATATATGTTTTTTATGATCAAATATTTTTAAAAAAAATATTAAAAATATGAGTAATAATAATTTTAATGAATTATTCAATTGGGTCTTCATATGTATAACCAACGTAATCTATCTAATCATTTCTCATGGTGTATTTTAAAATTTATTTTTAATTAAATATATCTCTCCACTAGATTTTAAGATTTCTATTTGGAATAATTCTCATGGTGATAGATATGAACATAATTATTCTGGTAGAATCAAAAACTAAATTTTTATTTTAATTCAAATATTTTATCTTTTCATCATGTTTTTATGTTTTCACTCCTTTAATTCAATTAGTCATTTTATTTCATATTTTATTAGTGACAAAGGTGTTCCCAATCTATAATTAATATCATAATATATTTCCCCCATAATGATATTTATTAAATCTATACAGATATGAGGGTATCACAACTAGATGAATATTTTCATTCAATTCAATTGAACATCACAAAGTAGCATAATGAAATGTTTTAGATGAATAAACATGAAAACCCACTATATTTGACATATTTTGGGGAGTAAAAATAATAATTTGGTTAAAAAAAAACAAAACCTGATATCATATGCGCTAATAACATTATATTGAATAATTACCATTATAAATAGTTAATGAATCATTAAAATCTATGTATTTGATGTTAGACAAAAAATTAATGAAAAAAATAAATCTAAATAAGAGAAAAAATGGATGTGTAATTCCCCAACCCTAGTTACCCAGAATCAGTGAATTATTACATAACATTGGCATGATACAAGGAATCATGTCTCAAAATACCGATCACTTTAGTAGCCTTGGAAGTAGTGGATACCTTCGAAAGTTTTACATTACATAGGGAGAAAAACATTGTGTCCCTTTTGAACACTCTTATATCCCTTAGAAAATTCCTACAAGTTAATCTTAATATACTTATATGCATCTTGGACAAAATAAAACATAAGAATGGGGTGTGCTCATATGGTTAGTAAGGATATCAGTATAGCAGAAACTGTCATTAATGTGAATAAACATTTAATACAATTTATAAGACTAGGACACAATCCTTTTAAAATAAACACTTGGGCATATTATGGAAAATAAAATACATATAATTAAATTTTCATATTCACATTGATATTATACTAGTCGAATAATCACCTGTAATATCAATAACCAATTTAATAATGATAGAATGTATAATGCTAGATTACAAAACAATATAGTCAAGGCCTTGTGCCAATACTACATATATGATTTTTTTAAGGCCTTATTCCTATAAAGTAGTTTATATCATGAGACATACTGCTTCCTAGATGAGATATACTAGGCTCCACCCTTCACATAATATGTCTAATTCATTCCTCATATGAATGGGTGAAACATAATCTCAACAATCGTCTTAAAACAAGCATATGAAATGTAAATATTTTAACCCCAAACAATGACTGGCATAAAAATAGCACATCCATAGTCAAACATAATTTATTCAATAAAATATGGATGGTTGTATTATGACAAATCAACCTCAATCAAGAATAAAATACACTAATGGATATTAACGTAGATGAAAATAGTCATTAAAACTATTTGAGAGAAATATCGACCTTTTTCTTGAAAACATTTAGAAGTCTCGCTATTTATCAAGAATCTGTTTAAAATATATATTTAAATCAAATTGTCACATACAACATGGAAACTTTTAAAAGTAATTTTATTTTTAAACCATTAATATCAATATAAATAAATCCTTCAAACCATTATGAAAACATGGACATTAATGAGAATGATTTACAAGAAAAAAAATTAAAAAATTAAAATGATACTTTTTAAGAGTTCCTAACCAAAAGAGAGATGTTTGAATACAGAGAATTGAGGTAATCTAAAATTTAAAATTTCTTGAGAATAAATGGATTCATGATATACTATATTAATGTATAGAATATACACCATATAAAAGTTATTTGAGGAAAAACAAAAAAGCAGTCCCAATTGAATATTAATTGAAAAGAAATCCACAATAAATACTGTATCCTTAAATTAAGGATAAATCAATGGAAATATTATATTTGACAAATATAAATACAAAAAATATGATTGGATATTCACTGTAAAATAATTATAACACATTCACACATATTATTGTGACAACAACACAAATGACTTGGACGTTTAACTCAATGAATGGTATTTTATTTATGATCACTCTTATCAAGTTTATATCGATGACATGAGAATTTATAAATATAGTGATTATGTGTATCAAAAGAATATCCACACAAAGGGTAGTGAAAATTATTACATAAATAAATTAATAGTGATTTTACACATAATATTGGACTAAAATAATCAAATAAGTATGCGTAAAGCATAATGATTGAAAATTGAAATTTGAAATTCCCTTACAGATTTGCTAACATACGAAACAGAAACCCAATAATAGAATTATCATACGAGAATGATGTTAATACACATAAATTAAATTATATTACACAATGAATACAATCATGCGTAGTACATACACCACACAAAAAAATAGTCGCAATATAGAATGAATCTAACGGCAATAAGTGGTGAGATAAAAACCTATTACCAACTTGTAATCAATCGATTCATATGACCAAAAGATAATAACCACCAAATGAGTCACATAATACCAGGAATATAAATACGATCACGACAATATATATAAAACAAAAATACACAATACACCACATGCAATAAATAAGTGGCGAATAATGAAAATCTCATGGAATTAAAAGTGTGATAATAAATCCCTTACAACATACATTTATAGAATCAAGAGTATGTTATCCTATGTTATATTAGTTAAATAATTTTTATTAAATAATACAATAACCAAATACATAAATATGAGATCAAATATGATCTTTTAATATGATTTGTTAATAATATTTTAGTAGTATTATTTATTCTGGTGTTAACTGATTCATTTTCCGTTATATGTTTTGTTATGTAAGTCATGTTTTTTATGGATAGTATGAATTTGATTCATATCTAGAATTATATAAATCCCATAATAAAGATTTTAATCATAAAATTAAAATTAGTCATGAATCGTTATGATGGGAAATAAATCTCTTCGCGTTCATGGAGACGGTAATCCCTATGTACGCACAAGCGACAATATCATTATATTGATGGTGAAATAGTATTTAATTGGATGGAATATCATATACATACAATAATTTACATGTTATATTTACTATGTACATAATTTATACTCATTTTTTTACCCATCAAAATAATGAAGTGTTTGAATAACAAACTACACCACGACGTGGAGACGGTAAGTTGTATGTACGCATGTATGGTGACATTGTCATGTATAAGATGCTTAGAATAACGAATATGGCTGTACCATATTTATATTAAAATAATAGAACGTACAAGATAATGGATTCATTATTTTTGTATGGAAGAAATAATGAAATAGTAAGTGAAAGAAGAAAAGAACTTGAAAAAGGGTTGTGAAATTATTATATCTTCTTCAGGTGTTTCCTTTTATGTTGATCAAAAGTGCTCCTTAGGTTGGATTTATGATCAATGTAAGGACTCTAGGTTCAAGGTAGGATTGTTGAGAGAATATTTGGGCATGTTTTTCCCAAGATAAATCGATTAAGAAGTATGAGATGAAGGGAAGGTGTGGTATCATTTTACAAGAGAGGTGAGGGTCACTTTAGGAAAAGCGTGAAATAAAATTTTATAATAAAATAATTTTCAATTTATAATGGCTCAAAATGATTTATTTCTTGGATAAGGTGGGGATCGGTCTAAATAATTTCAACCTATTTGTTTTAGAGAGGTTAAGTTTCCAAATTAACATTATTTTTAGATTTAACTCATATTTAAATAGTTTGACATTTACTATGTCTCTTTGAATTTTTATATTATATTGTAGATAAACATACAATAACTAGCCAAGTAAACCAAAAGAGGTTCATTATTAATATATATAACCTTATCTATGTCTTTTGGATGAACCTTAAATTTTTATAAATATTATATCAATTAATAATATGGAATTTGTTTTAAAATCCCAATTATGTCAATTTTGACACTATTTTGTATTTTTTTAAAGCCATAAAAAATTATCTCTTCGAATAAATTTTTATAATAGACCCAAATATTTCATATTAACCTAAAAATTTAGTGTAATTCATCAGAAATTTCAATTTACATTTATTTGGATATTTATAATATCAATTATTTTTTTCATTTGTTAATAAGGTAATTACACCATCATCATTGTGTCATAAATAAATTTAATTATATAATTATAACAATTAGAAATAAAATACCATTACATAGAAAATATATTTAGAATTCTAATTAATAATAATTATCAAATTTATCTTATGTAAAACCATCTATTAAAAATGGTTTAGTTATTAATCATTGAATTTAACACTTTTAACTTTTCTTTAAATTAAAGAATAATAAATGGCCTAATCTAATCCATGTGGGCCAAAGCAGATCATATTTAATTCATAAGGTTGTTTATGTCTAAATAAACTTATCCAATATAATTAGGATGTGTATTTGGGTAATTATGATATCATTTATACCCTTAATTAACCTATTTACTTTTAACCGTGTTAAATAAAAGTCAAAATTTACTATTCACCAAAAAATATTTTCATCTTATTGACCCCATTTTTACCTACATATTTCAAGCATATCACTTGGATTTTTAAATTTAAATCACAGATGGGCAAAAATGATATTTTATTCAAATTTCGAAATGCTCCTAGAAGGTGGGTGAAATTCGGTAAAAAAGTTAAATAAAATATTATACATCTAGTTTTTTTTATAAAAATGACCCCAACAAATCACATTGAACTAATATAAGAATTATTTATCTACATTTACATTAAATAAATTAAATAAATAATTATTTAAATTAAAATTTGGTTTTTTAAACAGTAACGTAGTGTTTTTCACTATTTATAAAAAAATGAATGTTTTTAGAAAAATACCAAAAATTCACCCTATGAATGTTTTGATATTAAAAACAGAAAAATGTGTTTTATTTTACCAAATTTTAAACATATAAGAGTCAATAATTAATTTAAAATTAATTCAGTTTTCTAAAACCAAAAAGTTGGTTTTTAAGAAGTAAAAAACTATTAAACGCTTTGTAGGTATTAATGTCAAATTTAAATGTGAAAATACTTATAATGACCTACGTAGTATTAATTAATAAAAATATAATTTTATTACACTTCAAAACCATTGAAATATATAATTTTACACTATAAATTATTTCGATTAAAAATGTAGTTTTTTGATTTAAAATTATTAGTTTTCACTATTCATCAAAATATAATTGTTCTCAAAAAAGCACCAAAAATTTATCCAAAATTAATTTTTATATACCGATTCAATGTAAAAAATTATTTTCATTAAATTGAATATATTAAATTGAATATATTAAATTGATAAATATTGGTTTTAAAAAGTGTTCACCATTAAAAGGTGGTAAATTTGCATTTTTTTTGAAAAATACTTCTTTTATCAGATAAAATGACTTTTTTTCATATATAATGTCTATGAATCACATAATTTGGATTATAAAAATATATAGGGTATATAAATTTCAAAATTCAGTTAATATTATTCATAATTTGAATGGCTAGTTTGGTAAGTCGTGGTGCGCACGTATTCGGTGTTGCGTGTAGTGAAAGCTATTGAAATACATTAAAGAAAAAAAACTTAATATGAAATATTGGGCTATAAAATTATTCCCCCCTTTTGGAAATAGCATCCTCACAATTTTAAAATCTGTCTTGGGAACTTCATCGAATGTCTCACATCAGAAAAAGAGTCAATCAAAGAATCACTTTAAAAGAAAGAAAGGGAAGTACAATTGTCAGGAAAGATAACCCATACTAGGATTCCATGAAACAAATCATGGATATGGATGATAAACTATGTGTCATGTTCTTATGGAGAGTGATAGAAGACATGATCAGGAAAAAGTCAACAACAAAATAACCATAAACATGTTATGGGATAAACAGTCATTATTTTCCCCGTAAGAAAAGTAAACACACAAAAAAAAATTTGTTCCATTTCATAATGTTGAGGAATTTATTTATGAGATTGAATAAGAACATATAGAGATATACATACATTTTAATTATAGTTTAATCCTTTTCTAAATTTCTACAACTAAAAAATCTTTTTTCCCAAATGATGAGTATTCAATATGACTTGGTCATGCCTGAAGTGCAAGAATCAACATCATGATAATCACATTATCCATAAATGATAAACTATATATTTCCCATGTCTTAAGAGATTAACCAAAAACCAAACTATTAGTAAAAGACCAAATGACCACCAAATAGGACAATCCTTTAGAGAAAGAAATACTAATCTTAGTTTCTAAAATTAAACCAACAATTCCCAATTATTAAAAAATACCATTCAATAAACAATTGTTCTTAATATTTTTGGAAAACTTATTCGGCATGAACACAATATTTATTACACCTGTCAATATTGAATTTTGTTTCTCATTTCTACCAATGCTCCCACCATGTAAATCCTGTTCAATATTACTATGACTTCCTTGGAATCTAGCTATTGACTAACACAAGGAATCGCAGTGCGAGTCATAAAATAATTTATAGAATATAATAACACATTGTTTTCAATATTAAACACCTTATTATTAACCAAGGTTGTTTATTCTCATCTTATGATAAAATCAAATAAATCAGGTTTTAATGAAAATTTTAATTATCCCAAGCATATCCCTTGGGTGTGTCATAACCAAGAGTGTATAAATGCTCGTTGTTCTGTACTAAGATGATTTGGGTTAATCCTGAAGCTCCTTGTCGGAGTTTTTACTCACATATACATCTGTGCCAGATTCGCCTCTACCTGCTCATATATAGACATGGATGTATTTAATGGAAAACTCACATGATATTTACATTATCAAAAATTTTGGATGTTATTATATTCAAATCATCAATGTCTATCTAGGGTCATGTTTTCTAATCAGTATTTTTCAAAATCTAGCTTCCTAGGTTTATACTAAACTTATTCTTATACCAACCGTAATTCCCCAACTCTAGTTACCATTAATTGGTTCATTATTATATAACATTGTCATGATACAAGGAATCATGTCCCAAATGACCAATAGGTTCGTATCCATGGATGTAATAGATACATACATAAGGTTTGCATTAAATGATTAAAAAAACATTATTGTGTCCCCTTTGAACACTCTTATATCTATTATCCTTTTTTTTTTTTGATAATTGTAATATACTTATTAGTATCCTAGGGATAATAAAATACAAGAATGGGGTGGGATCAGATGCTCATTAATGATAACAATATAGATGAAACTATCATTAATAAGAATAAACATTTAAGGCAATGTATAAGACTAAGACACAAACCTTTTAAAACATAAAATTCATGATAATATGGAAAATATAAATCAAATAATTCCATTTACATATTCACATAGATATTCTACATGTAGAATAGTCACATGTAATATCAATATTAAATTTTATAATGATGGAATGTATAATGCAAGACTTCATAACCACATAGTCAAGGCCTTGTGCCATGACTACAAATAAGGTTTGGTCAAGGCATTGTGCAATGACACTAGTTTGTCTCCTAAGACATACCAATTCATCATGGAGCTATAACTGGATCCACCCATCACTTACTAAGTCCAATGAATTCCTCATATGAAAGGGTAAAACATAATCTAAACATTCGCATAAAAATAGTTTATGAAAGGTCAATATTTTAACCACAAACCATGAATGGCATTAACATAGCCCTTCCACAGTCAAACACAACTTATTAAATACAATATAGATGATTTTATTATGATAAATAAACCTCAATCAACAATAAAATACACATAAGGATCTTGACGTAGATGAAAATAGTCATTTACACAATTTGAGAAAAATATCCCCCTTTTTTTAAACACATATAAGTGTTTCTATATTTATCAAGAAGCCGTTTAAAATAGATTTTTTAAACAAAGTGTCCCATTCAACATTTAAACTTTTATAAATAATTTTAGTTTTAAAATTGTGACGTCCATATAAATAAATCCTTAATATCATTTTTAAAAAATGGACATTAATGAGAAAGATTTAGAAGAATAAATATTTAAAAATTTAAAATGAAACGTTTTTAAGGGTTCCAAATCAATAGAGAGAAGATTGAATATAGATAATTGTGGTAATATGTAAATTATAATATGATGATTATAGAAGGATTCATGATATAATATGTCAATGTACAATATATATACCATATAAATATGAATTGTTTCATAACAACAAAGAAGTCTCAATTGAATGTAGATTGAGATGAAATCCCATATAAAGATCATATCTTTAGTTTAATGATGAATAAATGACATAATTATGTGTGAAAAATATAAATAAACTAAATTTTATTGGATATTCAATGTAAAATAATCATAGGACATTCACACAAATTCTTGTAAAAACAACACCAATGACCTGGTTGTTTAACTCAATGAACGGAAATTGAGTTAATATTACTCTTATCAACTTCAAATCGATGACTTGAAAATTTATCAATGGAGTGATTGTGTGTATAAAAGGAATATCAACAAAAATGGGATTTTAAATTACAACATAAATAAATAAATAGTCATTTCACACATAATCATGGAGTAATGTAATCAATTAATTATGTGTAATGCCCAATGGGAGGAAAATGAAATTTGAAATTACCATATCTATCTGGTAACATATGAAACACACACCCCATGAAAAAATTATCATAAATTGAAGATGTAAATACACATAAATTGATCTATATTAAAAAAATACATTCATGGGTATTACATACCCCACCCAAAAGGAAATAGTGGCAATATTGCATGAATCTCACAGGAATAAGAAGTGAGATGAAAACCCATTACCACATTATAATCAATCGAGTCATATGAACAAAAGGTAATAACCACCAAATGTATCACATAATACCATGAATATAAAGAGGATCATGATTATATATATCAAATGAATGTACACAATACACCACATGTAATAAATAAGTGGAGAGCATTGGAAATCTCATTGAATTAAAAGTAAGATAATAAATCCCTTACCTTGTACTATTACTTAGTTGAGGGTACGTCAACCTCATCTATAATAGTTAATTAATTGATATTATATTATTAAAGAACCACATACTTAAATACAATATCATATATGATCATCTACTTTTACTTTGTTAGTAATATTTGAATAGTATCATTGTTTTGGGAGTTAACTTATTCGTTTTTTATATGTTTTGTTATGTAAGTCATGTTTGTTATTGATAGAATATATTTGATTCATATCTAGAAAGATATCAAGTCCTTAAACATTATTTTTAATAATAAAATGATAATTAGTCGTCAATTTTTATTATGGGGAATGAATCTTATCGCGTTTGGGTAGACAGTAATACATATGTAAAAATGAGTGACAATATCATTATATTGATGGAGAAATCGTATGTAATTTGACGGTATATCATATTTAGAGAATCATTAAAATTTTTAATTTTTTATTTACATTAGTTTCTCATTATTATACCCATCCAAATAACGATGTTTTTGAATAACAAACTACACTAGGACGTGGAGAATTAAGTCGTACAAACACATGTATGGGGACCTTGTCATTTATAGGATTCATAGAATAATGAATATGGTTGTACCTTATTTATATTAACAAAATAGTATGTATAAGATACTGGATTTATTATTTTTGTATGTAAGAAACAAAGAAAGTGGAAGTGGAACAAGAAAATGAACTTGATAGAGGGTGGTGAAATTATTACATCTTCTTTAGGTGTTTCCTTTTACGTTGATCGAAAGGGATCCTTAGGTTGGATTTTTGATCAATGATAGGCCTCTAGGTTGAAGGGGTGATAGTTTAGAGGATATTTGTTCAGGGTTTGGGTGAGCCAAATGGATTTGAGGTTGTAATGACCCTCCAATTCTCATTGGCTTGAGAGTAAATCGAGTCATTACAAGGCCTTATGAGATATCCCCATGGTGCCAATGGTTGGGAATAAATGCCGAAGTGTTTCAAGTACAGGTGGTGGAGGACTTATCCTTTAAGAAATAATCCCATAAACCAACCATAACCAATAATTTACTATATGATGCATGAAAAAAATAAAGACCAATAAACACTTCATTTATATCAAACTACATCAAAGTACAAAACAACAGAAGACAAAACTAAGCATCAATGTACACAGTAGATGAACAAATAAAGACTCTCAAAAGACACTTCAACTCCATTCTGCACAAGCTCCAAGCTCCTCAATATCTCTCAAGCACCACAGCAAGCCATGAGCAATAATATTATTTACCATTACCTGTATCTCGGAATATGACATCTTCAAAAGCACCAACGTGCCAACGCAGGGGTAAGTATAAAACTCAGTAAGTTTTCCCCAAGGAATTCCCTACTCACGCCACTAGGATAGAAGTGTTTTCCACATTTATATAAAAACATTTTATATAAAACAAATTTTGAAAGGCAATTTATAACTAAATGTAAAAAAGTTACTCAAACCATTCATAACCAAAGGAATTCCAAGAGAAATTGAAACCAATTTTCTAGAAAGATATTTTTCTAGAAAAATAACAAAACATGATTAAGAACCATTTAAAAAAAATTCCTTTTTTCATACCCAACCATTTCCCAACCCGTGCTACCAACCATTAAATCATTTTTATGATAGTTCCATACTCATGAGTGGTCTCTCATCGATCTACCATGTCCTCACAATGTAATTGTTTCCCATGTGCCATTACACCTTTGGCACCGAGAATAAAGTCATATTTCAACCAACCCTCGTACATATAGTTACCATTGTTCCATTAAACGTTTGGTACCGTGCACAAGGTCATATTTCATTGAAGCCTCGTACATGCAATAAGAACACACACCACATATTCCTAACATTCGTGCCAAAAAACCCTTTTAATAAAAATAGTTTTTTATTGAAAACCATTTCCATCAAAACAATTTCAGTAAAACTCCCTTTTTAGTGAAAACAAAATCTATCAAATTAATTTCAATCTCAAACCATTTCAATTCCACAATTTCAATAAAACTCCCTTTTTATCAAAAACCAAATCCATCAAAGTCATTTCAATCTCGAATGATTTCAATAAAACACCATTTTTATAGAAACCCCATTTTTTAAACCATTTACAATTCCAGAAATTGTAATTTAAAATCAACATTTTAAATTCAAGAAGCCAAATCATTTTTCACAACAATTCACCAAGATTTCACAATTACATTGAAACCGTAAATCGTCACTAAAAAAGATTAATTCAACGTTTTTCACAATAAAAACCATTCAAATAAACCAATTTGAAACTAATACAGTCAATTATAACAAGAGGAGTTTAGAGTGAATCCTAATACCTCAATGATTTTGAGGAAAACCACAACGGTTGAAGAACGTTCTAGATAACAGGGTTGATTCTTTAGAAACCGGCCTTAGATATCTTCTCCTTTCATGATCAAGACCAAATATCATCATATTTGTCATTCAAACACTTATATCGAACCATAACGATCGTAGATCTAAGAAAACAAGAGAAGAGGAGAAGTAGATCTAAGTAGATCTATGAAACCGAATAAGAACGAAGAAGAACGATCACATAGCTCAAGAATCTTTATTCGATTCACCAAGAGAGTCCTTTAGATCACCTCTAAAATGATGGGAGAACCGTTTCTAGACATAAGATAATCAAAATACCATGTTATGTCCTCGTAGGAGGAAAAATGATCCACATCGAGGCAAAAACCGTGTGACATCCACCTTTATAGGATCTCGTTTAAGTGGATGCATGGTTTGATCGCATAGGTAGAAAAATCATGTGCTAACCGTGTATTAGCTACTACCTTAGTCAACACTCCACTCACGGTTTGGCCACATAGTTAGACAAACCGTGTGCCACCAGTGCAGAGATACTGCCTCCATGACCAACTACGCATGGTTTTACTGCACGGTTTAGACAAATTGTGCACTGTCCGTGCGACTTCTCCTTTGTCTCAAAAATTCATTCATGTTCTCTAGACTCTTCCATTCATCAATCTTAACATTAAAACCATGAAAATCATCAATAAATGGTAACATTAAAAGATTCTAGAGGTACAAAATTCTCCCCACCATTGGTCTTTCCATCATCGGAAGGTAGAAAACCTTCACCCAACTGAAAGAGTTTCGTCCATTGCTCTTTCGTTTCATTCTCATGTCCCCAAGCCTCTTCCTGAATCTGACCATACTACCATAAATCCCACACTAGACCGATGCTTTTTCCTTGCAAGGATTTCTCTGGTGTATCCACAATCCATACCAGGAGAAGTATCAATGAAGAATCCGACTCCAGGTCAACATGATCCCATCTGATCACATTTTCAAGATCAGGCTGATACTTTTTCAACTGAGGTACATAGAAGTCATTATGCACCAAATTGAACTGTGGTGGTAATTAAAACGGATATGGAACCTCTCCAAATCATTATAGTATCTCAAAAGGTCCAATGTATCTAGGATATAACTTTCCAGGGTTCCTGAAATGGAAATTCCCAAGCCTTTTAGAGATTCTCAATAAGACATGATCACCCACAACGAATGAGAACGGTCTTCGATCGTGATTTGCATAAGATTTATGATGACTCTGTGTTGTCTCCGTCCTCTTTCTAATCAACTGGATCTTCTGTGTTGTCTCTTGGAAATTGCTTGGCCCGACTAGTGATGTTTCACCCATTTCCACCCAGTATAGTGGAGAATGAAAATAACGCCCATACAATGCTTCAAACGGATCCATGCATATCGAGGCTTGATAGCTTTTATTGTATGAGAACTCTACTAAGGGTATATTATCCACACATGAGCCACCAAAATCCATTACACAAGCCCAAAACATGACTTCCAACGTTTTTATCGTCCGCTCATATTTCCCATCCATCAGGGGATCATATGTCGTGATCATAGTCAACTGAGTTCTGAGGGCTTACTTTAATGATTTCCAGAAATGAGATGTGAACCCATATCTCTATCTGAGACTATAGACACTTGTACACCATTCCTATATACCACTTATTCGATATAGATTTTTGAAATATCTTCCACTATATGGGTTTCATGAATATTGATCAAATGGGTCGACTTGGTTAAATGATCCACTATCACCCAAATTGAATCGTGTTTCCAGATCATTCTTGGAAGATGTGTAACAAAATCCACTGTTATCCAATCCCAATTCCACACCGGGGTTTGTAAATTTTGTAACATACCAGTTGTTCCATGATTCTATGTTGTAACATATTGACATGTTAACCACCTCTAGATGAACTTGGCCACCATTATTTGAATGTGGCTTCTCCAAAACGGTGCTTTCAATGCCTTATACATCATCTATGTACCATAATTTGTAGCGCATCTAGAATGGTGGTAAGAATCAAGGAGTTGTTCCTGACAAACCATATCTATTATCATTCGATCTATGAATCACAAACATGAACCCCCATAAATTTTCTAGCCCTTAATGGTCTCCCCACCATTGAGTTTTGAACTTATAACCAGACATTCTTCATCAGATGTTTCTGCTTCTTTGATCAAATTTACTAAATCAAGAACAAGTGCATCACAAAAGAAAACAGCCACATCACCTCGGTCTTCACATTCCACATGCATGTCGGCTAAGACCGATATAAACTGTCATTCTTCTAAAGCTTCTTTCCCCGACTGCGCATATGAATTTATACTCAAAGCATCTGCCACCAATTTTATTTCCTAGTGTTTACATCATGTCAAAGTCAAAAATATGGAGATACTACATCCATCTCATTTTTCTCATATTCAAATCTTTCTATGAGAAAATGTGTTTCATGCTTTTGAGATCTGTAACCACAGTAAATTTCTCACCAAAGAAAAAATGGCTGCATGTTTTGAAAGCATGGACGACTACAGCTAACTCCAAATAATGTGATGGGAAATTATTCTCATGCACCCTCAACTGCATTGAACAATAAGAAACCACATGGTCTCTTTTCATGAGAAAACAATCCCTACCTGATCCTGAAGAATCACAATACACCATATACCCCTGTCCTGATTCTGGAATGATCCAGATAGTTGGCGATGTAAGCTGAATATTCAGTTCCTGGAAAGACAATTGACATTCTTCTGTCCATTGTAATGGAGCATTCTTCTTTTTCAAAGATGTCATTGCTGATGCTTTTTGTGAGAAATCATGCACAAAGCATCTGTAGTAACCATATAGACCAAGAAAACTACGTATCTCAAACACATTCATCTGTGTTTTCCAAGAGATAATTGCTTCTATCTTATCAGGATTTACATAAACGTGTTTCTACGCAATGACATGTCCAAGGAAACATATTTCCTATATCCAAAAATCACAGAATGATAATTTGGCATACAAATGATGATCTCTCAAGATTTTTAACACTATTCCCATGTGCACCTCATGATCATCCCTTGACTTTGAATACACAAAAATGTCTTCTACAAACACCACAATAAAAGAATCCATATATGGTTGAAATATCTGATTCATCAAAGCCATAAAGACCGATGGTGCATTCGTTAGACCAAAAGTCATGACTATATATTCATAGTGGCCATATATACTTCTTGATGTTGTCATTGGAATATCCTGCTTCAGAACCCACAATTAGTGATATCCTGATCACTAGTCAATATTGAAGAACAACTTATCTCCCCTTGATTGATCGAATGGATCATCAATGCATGGAGGTGGATATCTATTATTTATTGTAACTTGTTTATGCTTAAAATAATCAACACAAAGCTAAAGAGTTCCATCTGCCTTCTTCACAAACAACACGGGTGCTTCCCATGGAGAAGCACTTGGTCGAATGAATCCCTTTCTTTCCAGCTCCTCTAACTGCACTTTCAATTATCATAACTCGGTTGGTGCAATCCTATAAGATTAAAGGGAAATTAAACTTGTCCCTGGAAGGAGAAAAATCATAAACTCCACTTCCCTTAGTGGTGGTAACCCTGAGATGTTCTTGAGAAAGACATCTGGAAACTTATCCAAAACATCAGGAAAAATATTTTCCTCAATATCTTCCATAGATTCCCAATTCAACACTTCCAGTTGGTAACAGATCGTTCCCGCCATTGGTTCCAATGGTGCTCTTTTCACATTTCTTTATCATCCTATCTCCTCTGAAGTGATGGTCGATGATGTCCTCAGTCGTGAAACTAACGGTTCTCCAATAATATTCGATGTGAGCCTTAAACTTTTTCAACCAATCCATACCCACAATTACATCATAAACATCTACTTACAACATTGAGAAGTACCATTTTAACTCAGCTCCATCAATAGTTGTAGAAAATTATCTACACACAACGTATTGACATTCTGTTTCTCCAAGAAGTGTTTTCAGTTTCAAAATAGAATGCATCATTTCCAGCTTTAAAAATATCAAGTCAACAGCACAAGAATCAATGAAGGAATGTGATGCACCAGTATCAAACAGCACTTGAAGAAAGGTAGAAATAAAAATAATCGTACCTCTTACTATATATGGTCATGTCTGATCATCGACAATCATCTGCTCAACTCCGTACATTTGCTTCATTGCTGCACTGTTCTCCTTGTTGCATTTCTAAGATTTCCCTAAATGAGGAGTCATGGTATTTCGAGAATCACCATGGTTAGCTCTATGATGTTGATGAGTCTGACTCTGTTGTCCTCATCCTATTTAATCATACGATGCTTGCAACGCCTGGGAATTTTCACACACACCTGACTTCCGAGAATTTATACAATAGAGTTGTAAGTTCCCCACTTTCTTGAAATTGGGACATAGTCTAGGTTGCATAGTGCTCTTACGCTTTTTGTGGTCAGTCAAACCACATTGAATGCAACCTACTTGGCTCTGGGATCATGAAGAAAGGCTCACGGATCCCGCCATCTGGTTCTGATTTTCACTCACACCATGAAAATATGTATACATTTCCTCTTGTTCCCAATGGTTGAGTTCCCACCATTTCTCGTATGTATCATCATTCCTTCTCCTATCGATCTCTAGATATCACATTCAACAATAGTATCTATATTCACCATCTCTGTATAATCTGTAACACAGAGAACTGCAATCTTCGATCGATTCTCTTACCTTAGCCCCGATTTGAAGATTCGTGCCTTCAAAGACGCACTTTCCATAACCTCTAGTGAAAAAAAGACTATGTTCATGAACTTACCCGTATACTCTGTGACAGAGAGGCTCTCCTGCTTCAAGCAAAAGAACTTTGTTGTTCTCTTGATCTTGAACGTGTGAGGATAGAATTTTTTGTTGAAAAATTATTCAAAATCATCCCATGTAAAGACTTCATCTAATTTCACATGCACCGCTAAATCCCACCATTGACATGAAAAAACCTAGACCATATACATCTCCAAATTTACATTCAACTCTACTAGTTTTTCAATGAAATATAAGATACGATTCATCCTACATAGCCACACCTCCGCCTTCTCGAGTTCAGCATCACCCTGAACATTTGGTGGATTCTAATTCATGAATTGAAAGGTATGACCCACATGACTTGGTTTATTCCTCGAGTTCCCTGTATCCACAGCTTGAAAATCTTGGACAATACTCAGAACCATCTCTAGGTACACATGTGGTTTAGGTGCAACCAAATTCTCCGCAGCTTCTTCATGTTGGTTCTGACAAAGCCTACCAGTTTCCATATTCTAAACAAACAACAACCTCCATCAATATAACTCTCTAGCAACTGATGGATTAGAATTTCAAATTATATCACATCATCTATCAAAATTTTTTTTTGAAAACAATCCTTTTCCCAGGTTCAAACATTTTCAAAACATTCCACATACCTTTTGAAAATCAACCAATTTTCAAAACACACCAAATACCCAGTTTTCAAAATCTTTTACATGGAAATAATTTCTACATTTTTAAAAAATTCACACCTTTCGAAAAATCACAAATCATTCCTCACAATGAGATATGAAATCCTAGTGGGAATTCATTCTTATATAATTCATTTCATCCACATCTCAATTTCTAAACCCATTACAACTATATTTCCAACATTCTATAAGTGTATCCAATACACTTATGTACCCAACACCCTGGTAACATGATGTTCTGTATAAACAGGGAAGCTACGTCCTCTTATGCTATACATTTCATATAGAATCTCGGACTTTTCTTACATTACTATGACATCACTTCAAAGATAAACAACATAATAGTATTGCACATAGAGGATAGAAAGGTTTAGTGTCTTGGGAAAATTAGGACCATACACAACAAATAAAACATCAACCATAAACATTTATTTAATTTCTTCTTCAGTAGCTTCTTAGTGGAACTTGTCCTCTCCTTAGTACATGTAGCCACCTGAAGATATACATTAAAATGGGTGAGCTAGAATCCTTGTAAGAGGATAGGTAAGAACAATATAGCATGGGGTGAGCATAATCATAACATAGGCAAAATATCATGAACATGAGAGGATCATAAATAAATGACTTGAAATGTGGCCATGCATAAAAATGAAACATCAAGTCTTAGTGGTTAAATACCACAAATACTTGTGAACCAAGCTATCATCATGTTCACACATCATTTCACATTTACTCATTTGATTCATCACTTTACCCAATGCATTGGAGCGCTATATAATTCCGGGCGCACCCGTCACATTTAAACATTCATATTGCGCTATATAATTCTGGGTGCACCCAACACATCATAACATTATCATTTATCATGCATGACACAATAAATATATAAAATAAATAAAAATAATGAACCCATGAAAAGGAATGGGTTTCATCTCATAATAACACAATCATAAACTTTGGGTTCCCAAAAAAAAGAGAGAACAACATACTTGATACAAGAACCATCAACCTTGAATGAGTGGTAAGAGTTGAGTTCTTAAGAGAAGAGTTCTTTAGGAAAACATTTGGATTGACATAAACTTCATTAGAAAACATGTATATAACAGAAAAGGAAAGTAAATTATGAACAAAAGATATTTAAGGAGGGACCATATCAAAATGGAGTGAAAGAGGTAGAACTCGAAGGATGAAAGTTGGGTTTGAGAATTTCTCCTTACCTTGTACCCGAATGCCTCCTTCTCTTTAATGTTCTGTATAATGACATTATATTCATTAATTAGAAATCCAGAACCATGTGTACATTAATAGGGTTCATTATGGTTTCATTTTGTCATATTATGTTCCTTTGGATGACTTATAGTGTTTAAAAACATTTTTCGGGGATTTTTGTTTTTATGGTTTTTCTTGGGTGGTTCAGTTGTATTCTTAAATTGATGTTTGGTTAGAACATGGGTAAACATCCAGAAATGATATTACATGTTATTAGTGATACTACAGGAGATTGAATTATTTTATAATGAATTATATTTGATCCATGTGGGTGAATCATTAGATAAGAATTAAATGATGATTATTTGGGTTAATTTGAGCGGTTTTTTGGATCACAGTGAACTTGTTTTAACATTTCACTTAGTAATATGGCCATATGTTTTTTCCATAACTTAAAATAGAACATAATACATATAAAATATTCTGTTTCAACCATAAAAATGGTTTTATGACCAGATCTGAAGGTATAAATGGAATAAGAGTTAATGTCGTTTTTGAAGGTGATAAATTAACACCTCATGAACAACGTTTTCTTTAATAAAATGAAATTAAGAGGGAAATGGTGTGGGGTGATATAATATCCCATTAGAATCATAAAATTATATTATATTTATAATAATGGAGTTACAAAACAATTTGGATGTATATAGGTGGGGAGAGATCAAGAAAGGAACTTGAAATTGAAAAGAAATTAAAGGAGAAGAGGGAGGGAAATTACCTTTAGAATTCTCCTCTTGAGAACCTCCTTAAGGGCCTAAGCATGGTCTTCTGATGAGACCATCAGCTCTTGGACGTGGGGGAGAGGCTAGGGAAGGTTTCTGGGAAGAGTTTAGAAGAGGCATGGAGCTTGAGAGGTGTGAGGAAAAGGGGGAGTGAAGGGTGGCATTTATAGTGAAGGGGAGAGGGGTTTCCTTAATATAAAATTCAGTAGTTTATTATTTTCCCCTATGAGAAGAAATAATGATTCTTGGATGACCAAGAATAGTAAATATGCCATGTGAGTTCGGGATTTGGGTTTTTACATCACTTGTGATGTTAGGAATAGTGGGTTTTAATTTAAATGTATTTATATGGTAAATTAATGTATTCTACTATTCACCAAAAATTAATGTATCTCTTAAAAATCCCAAAACATTACCCAAAGAATTTATTGACGTTTAGAATAATAAAATTAAGTCCATTTTTCAAAAATTATTTTCTAAATATTATTAATTTAATATTTAATTAAAATCATAATTTACTTAACAACTCGTTTTTTAATATTAAAACTGATTTATGGTGGTTTCAAAAATTATGTAGGGTCTTATAAAATTTTGTAAAAACTATGAGAAATTGATTCAATAATTTATGAATACATTTCAGAGAAATAAATATATTTTTTAAATTAATTAATTAATTATAATTAATTATTTATGACTTACCAAATACCAAAATGTTTACTAAGGTCAAATTGTCAATTTCTAAGATGTCTAAATTTTATTTCATTATTCACAGGTATTGTTACTCTTATTTTTGATGATTTACTATTCATAAGGGTCATATTACTATTCATAAGGTTATTTTACTATTCCTAAGGGTATGTTACTATTCAACAAGAATTATTTTTGTTTCATTAGACTCCAAAAATCATCTTGAACACAACCGTGTATGTCATATTTTCAAAATTACAAACATAGGAGTGAAAACCATATGTTTAAAGGTTAATTATCACTTAGTAGTTCATTTTGTTGTTTTTTCATGTTATTTTGCAACATAAATATAAGAAGGGAATTTCCATTGAAAAACACTGGGTCGTTACATTCTTCCCCCCTTATGAAATTTTGCCCCCGAAATTTCACTTTACACAAAAAGGTGAGGGTAATTATCCTTCATTGCCTCTTATGGTTTCCAAGTTGCTTCCTTAAACTTATGGTTCCTCCACAACACTTTGAAAAGGCGAGTTATATTGTTGCGTAGAACCTTATCACTTCGGTCCATAATTTTTACCGGCTTCTCCTCATAGGAGAGATCATCTTCCAGCTGCACCACCTCTGAGTTTAGATCATGTGAGGGGTCTGGTATGTACTTTCTCAGTAGTGATACATAAAACACATCATGAATTTGAGCCATATTCGGTGGAAGTTCCAGACGATAGGCCACAGATCCTATACAGTCAAGGATCTCAAAGGGGCCAATGTACATTGGGATTATCTTCCCTTTCTTCCCGATTTGCATGACTCTTTTCCATGGAGATATTCGAAGGAAGACATTATCTCCAACGTCGAACTCCAAGTCCCTTCGACAGTTTTCAGTATAGATCTTTTTCCGACTTTGAGCAGCTTTGATGTGTTTCTAGATGACTTAAACCTTCTCGGTGATATCTTGAACAAGATCAGGAACATGTAGCTTTCGTTCTCCAACTTCATCCCAACAGGTTGGAGTTCTACATCGCTTCCCATAATAAGCTTCATACGAAGCCATCTTAATAATCGAGTGAAGATATTGTTGTATGAGAACTCAACCAATGGGAGATGCTGATCCCAACAACCTATGAATTCAAGAGAGCAGGCTCTTAGTATATCATCAAGCGTCTGAATAGTCCTTTCAGACTAGACATCATTTTGGGGGTGATATGCTGTACTGAAATTTAATTCAGTACTCAAATCATGTTGAAGGCTCCGCGAGAATTTAGATGTGAACCTTGGGTCACGGTCGAAGACAATTGAGAGTGGAACACCGTGCAATCTCACCACTTCCTTCACATATATCCTTGAAAGTTGATCAAGTGAGAGGTCTTCCTGAATAGCGATAAAATGGGCAGTCTTGGTGAGTCGGTCAACCAAAACCCATATCGCATTATTTCCCTTTGATGTCTTCGGGACACCCATGACAAAGTCCATAGTAACATTTTCCAATTTCCACATGGGTATAGGAAATGGATGCATCATACATTTGGACTTTTTCCACTCAGCTTTAACTTGCTGACATACCATGCACCTTGATATATATTCTGCAATCTCCTTCTTCATGTTATCCCACCAGGAGTGTTTTTGGAGATCACGATACATCTTGGTACTCCCCAGATGGATAGAGAAAGTTGAGCTATGTGCATTATCCAATAGATCCTTCTATATCCCGGGTGATGAAGGCACACAAAGCCGTGTTCCAAACCGAATCACACCATCATCGTCGATATGGAACTCTTGCTGCTTCCCTTCCTTTACTGCATTCACCCTCTTTTGTATCTCCACATCATCCCTTTGTGCTTCCTTAATCTTCTTTTGGATGTATGGTTTCTCAATCATTTGGGAAAGGTAGGATGTATCCCATGTCCTTATGATTTCCGAATCCATCGTTTGCATATCCAAGAAGATTGGATCTTTCTCAATCCGCAACATGGATAGAGTAGCAGGTTGTTTCTTGCTTAGTGCATCAGCTTCCTTGTTTGCCTTTCTAGGATGATAGTGAATAGAGCAATCATAATCCCTGATTATCTCTAACCATCTCCTTTGACGCATGTTGATCTCATTTTGTGTGAATATATACTTTAGGCTCTTGTGGTCGGTGTATATGTCACACTTCTCACCATAAAGGTAGTGCCGCCATATTTTCAAGGCAAAAATCACGGCTGCCAGATCTAGTTCATGTGTCGTGTAGTTCTGCTCATGGATCTTCAACTGTCGTGAGGCGTAGGTTATCACATTATCATTTTGCATTAGTACACAACCCAAGCCTTTCTTTGAAGCATCACTACATATCACAAAACATTCTCCACTTTTCGGTAGTGTGAGTACAAGTGCAGTGATCAGCCTTCTCTTTAGCTCCTTGAAGTTTCCCTCAAATTAATCCGTCCAGACATACTTTACCCCTTTCGTTGTTAACTTAGTTATCGGGCTTGACAATCGTGAGATGTTTCTAACAAAACATCGGTAGTACCCATCTAATCCAAGAAAAATAAGGATTTTTGTGACACTAGAGGTCCTGGTCCATTCCTCAATCACCCTTGTCATTGAAGGATCCACAGAAATTCCCTCACTTGTGATCACATGTCCCAAGAATGTGACTTAATTATTCCAAAATACACACTTGCTGAACTTGGCGTACAACCTATCCTTTCTCAATGTCGCCAACAAAAGTCTTAGATGTTCTTCATGCTCCTCCTTTCTCTTGGAGTAGATGAGAATATCATCGATAAACTCTACCACAAATTTGTCAAGGTAATGTCTAAAGACTCTATTCATCAAATCCATGAAGATTGTAGGGGAATTAGTAAGTCCAAAGGGAATCACCAAAAACTCATAGTGCTTATACCTTATTCAGAAGGTAGTCTTCGGAATATCTTCCTTCTTCACCTATACTTGATGATATCCAGAACAAAGATCCACCTTTGAGAAGTATTGAGCTCCTCTTAACAGGTCGAACAAGTCACCAATCCTTGGAAGAGGATACTTGTTATTTATGGTGATCTTGTAGAGTTCCCGATAATTGATACACAACTGCATGGTTCCATATTTCTTCTTCACAAAGAGAACTGGCGCACCCCAAGGTGATGCACTAGGGCGTATGAACCTTTTGTCTAGATGCTCTTGCAATTGCTTCTTTAACTCCTCCAATTCAATAGGAACCATCCTATAGGGGAACTTTGAGGTAGGATTAGCTCCGAGTATGAGTTCAATTGAGAACTCTACCTCACGATCCGAGGGAATTCCGGGTAACTCATCGGGAAAAACATCGATGTATTCCCTCACGATGGTAATTTCCTCAAGGTTGGAACTTTCCTTCAACTCAACCTTTTGGGAGAGGTATGCTTATTCATAGGTAATCAACACCCACAACATTGAAGGGGTTTTCAAAGGAGATTCATGATCTTCCTTGAATTTGTAAAGGACCATGGGATGGTGCGGAATATGAAAAGATATTTCCTTTTCCCGGCAGTTGGTATGTGCTCTATATAACGAGATGCAATCCATTCCCATTATAGCGTCGAATTCCACCAAGGGAAGTATTATGAGGTTTTCCGGAAGAATCTTCCACCTACTCCAACAAGAGAAGAGTCCAACTCTTGGGTTGCAATGATTACACCACTTGGTGTTTTTACAGATATCACTACTTCAAGGTTTCAGGGATTCAATTATACAGTTCTATCAAAATTGCATGATATAAAGGAATGCGTAGAACCAAAGTCAAATAAGACTCTTTCCATTACTGAGTGAATAGGAAGTGTACCTTATAAGACTTCATTATCAAGATCCACCTCCGTAGTAGATATGGCATAAGCCTTCCCTTGTTCCTTTGGCTTTGGTGGTTGCTGACATTGATTACCCTCGAGAGGTCGAGGTTTAGTGCACTTGTTTGCATAGTTCCCTAGCTCCCTACAGTTGTAGCATTGAACCACGAGTGGTTCTCTCCTTTCATCAGCAATATTATCCTTCCCTTTCATGTCTTTTAGACACTCTTGAGCATGGTTTCCTTCTTTCCCACAATTGAAGCATTTCTCCGTCACTTTGAGGTAGTTCCCATGATTCAACTTCCCACATTTTTGGCATGTGGGTCTTTGATTTTTCTTCCCACCTTTATCATTAGATCCACCAGATTGAAACCCCATCTTTTTTTCTTATCACCATATCCATGGGACCATTCTCCAAACTCTATCTCCACTTTTAGAGCACACCGAACTACTTCTTCGTAACTCCCAAAGTCTCGAATTGCAAGAGCCTTTCGAAGGTGTGGTTATAATCCACTAAATAATATATCAATGTTTCTATCATTGTTGATAACAAAACCCGAAGCATACCATGCAGGCCTTGTGAAATTATCTTCATAGGTTGTGACAGAATCTACTTCTTTTTTCTTGAGCTCTATGAATTCTGTCTCCATCTTCGTGCGAAAAGTTCTTGCAAAGTACATATTAAGAAAAATTATCTTAAAGTCTTCCCATTCCATCTCTTCAATTTCCTCCCTTGTCTTGGTGTTCTTAATCAAAGACCACCATTGATCAGATTCTCCATCTAGATGATAAACGGCTAGAGTCACCTCCTCCATCTCAGAACAGTGAAGAACAGAAAAGATCTTCTCTATGGGGTTGACCCATTGTTCTGCAACTAGTGGATCAGATGATCCACTAAATGTCGGTGCTCATTGACACATAAAACATTCGATAGCCAGTTCCTCCCTCTTTGTTGAAGGAGGACATTCCCCATTTTTATTGTTATTATTCTTCTCCTAAGATAATTGGGAAAGTGTTTCCACGAAGTTTTGAACTCCACCTCCCAAATCATTGGGGATGTCGTTCGGGCATTCGTTGCATTGGCCCTTGCATGAGTTGTTGGACTGTTTTCTCCTGGTTCCCACCATTTTCTAAAATAGAAATGGTTAGAACAAAACAAAAGTAAACAAGTCATGAATTCATAAATTATTCATTTGAACAATTTATAATAAAAGGAAAACATATGGGATCCCTATGTAAATATTCTTGTGTGCATATTTTTACATAGTCTCATACTAGAGGTTTTCTCTAGGGTTCCTAATCCTAATTCACAAATTAACTAAACCTTGCCTCTGAAACCAACTATATAATCCCGACATTTTCTTACATTACAATTACATCATTTCAAAGATAAACAACATAATAGTATTACACATAGAGGATCAAAAGGTTTAGTGTCTTGGGAAAACTAGGACCATACATAAAAAATACAACATCAACCATAAACATTTATTTCATTCCTTCATCAGTAGATTCTTAGTGGCACTTGTCCTCTCCTTAGTACATGTAGCCACCTGATGATATACATAAAAATGGGTGAGCTAGAAGCCTAGTAAGAGGATAGGTAAGAACAATATAGCATGGGGTGAGCATAATCATAACATAGGCAAAAGATCATGAACCTGAGGGGAGCATAAATTAAAGACTTGAAATGTGGAAATGCATAAATATGAAAAATCATTTCTTGGTGGTAAACTACCACCCATACTTGTGAACCAAGCTATCATCTTGTTCACACATCATTTCACATTTACTCATGAGAATCATCACTTTACCCAATGCATTGGAGCGCTATTTAATTTCTGGCGCACCCGTCACATCATATCATTATCATTTATCATGAATGCCACAATGAAAATATAACATAAATCAACATAATGGAACCGTGAAAATTAATTGGTTTCATCTCATAATAACACATTCATAAACTTTGGGTTCCCAAAATAAAGAGATAACAACATACTTGATACAAGAACCATCAACCTTGAACGAGAGGTAAGAGTTGAGTTCTTAAGAGAAGAGTTCTTTCAGAAAAAAATTTGATTGACATAAAATTCATTAGAAAACATGTATATCCCAGAAAATGAAATACAATGATGAACAAATGATCTTTATGGAGCGACGGTATCAAAATGGAGTGAAAGAGGTAGAACCCAAAGGATGAAAGTTGGGTTCGAGAATTTCCCCTTCCCTTGTACCCAAATGCCTCCTTCTCTTTAATGTCCTGTATAATGACATTATATTCATTAATTAGAAATCAAGAACCATGTTTACATTAATTGGGTTCATTCTGGTTTCATAAAGTCATATTATGTTCCTTTGGATGACTTATAGAGTTTAAAAACATTGTTCGGGTATGTTTATTTTTATGGTTTTTCTTGGGTGGTTCACTTGTATTCTTAAATTGATGTTTGGATAGAACATGGGTTGTCATCCAGAAATAATATTACATGTTATTAGTGATATTACAGAATCATTAATGATTTTATAATGAATTATATTAGATCCATGTTGGTGAATCATTAGATAAGAATTAAATGATGATTATTTGGCTTAATTTGAGCGGTTTTTGGATCACAATGAACTTGTTTTAACTTTTCACTTAGTAATATGGCCATAGGTTATTTACAGAACTTAAAATAGAACATAATACATATAAAATGTTCTGATTCAACCATAAAAATGGTTTCATGTCCAGATCTGAAGGTATAAATGGAAGAAGAGAGCATGTCGTTTTTGGAGGTGATAAATTAACACCAGAAGAACAACGTTCTCCTTAATAAAATAAAATTCCGAGGGAAAGGGTGTGGGTGATATAATATCCCATTAGAATCATAAAATTACAGTATATGTATAATAATGGAGTTAAAAAAAAATTGGATGAATATAGGTGGAGAGTGATCAGGAAAGGAACTTGAACTTGAATGGAAATTAAAGGAGAAGATGGAGGGAAATTACCTTTAGAATCCTCCTATTGAGAACCTCCTTATGGGCCTAAGCTTGTTCTTTTGATGAGACAAGCAGATCGTGGACATGGGGGGGGGTAGGGAAGGTGTTTGGGTAGGGTTTAAAGGAGTCTTGGATCTTGAGATGTGTGAGGAAAATTGGGAGTGAATGTTGGCTTTTATAGTGGAGGGGAATGGGGTTTCCTTAATATAAAATACATTAGTTTATTATTTTCCCCTAAAACAAGGAATAGTCAGTCTTGGATGACCAAGAATAGTAAATAAGGCATCTGAGTTCAGGATTTGGGTGCTTACATTACTTGTTATGTCATGAATAGTGATTTTTAATTAAAATGTATTTATATGGTATATTAATGTATTCTACTATTCACCAAAAATTCAAGTATCTCAGAAAAATCCAAAAACATTACCCCAACCATTTTTTGATGTGTAGAATTAAAAAATGAAGTCCATTTTTCAAAAATAATTTTATAAAATGATTAATGTAATATTTAATTAAAATCATAATTTACTTAAAAAAACTCTTTTTTAATATTAAAACTGATTTATAGTGCTTTCAACAATTATGTAGGGTCTTATAAAAGTATCCAAAAACTATGAGAAATTGATCCAGTAATTTATGAATAAATTTCAGAGACATAAATATTCTTTTAAATTAATTGATTAATTATAATTAATTGCTTATGACTTACAAAATACCAAAACGTTTACTAAGGTCAAATTGTCACTTTTTACGATGTCTAAATTTTATTTTATTATTCACAGGTAATGTTACTCTTATTTTTGATGATTTACTATTCATAAGGGTCGTATTACTATTCATAAGGGTATGTTACTATTCGTAAGGGTATGTTACTATTCACAAAAAATTATTTTGGTTTCATTAGACACCAAAAATAATCTTGAACACAACTGTGTATGTCGTATTTTCAAAATTCCAAACATAGGAGTGACAAACTTATGTTTAAAGGTCACTTATCACTTAGTAGTTCATTTTGTTGTGTTTTCATGTTGTTTTACGACATTAATATAAGAAGGAAATTTCCATTGAAAAACATTGGTTCGTTACATTTCTTGTTCCTACAATCCTACTCTTGCCTAAGATTTCAACCCATGTAGTAGACAAGAATGAATTTTAACTCCAAGACCAAGAACATCGATGACTAATTTTTAGGAAAGGACTGAAAAATATGATACCATTTTTGATGAGCGACCAATTATCATTGTCTTGAGAGTACAAAGAGTCATTACTAGGCCTTAAGCAATATCCCCATGGTGCCAAAGGCTGGAAATAAATGCCAAAGGGTTTAAATTACAAGTGGGATATGACTTACCCTTTAAAAAATAATCCCATCAATCAACCATAACAAAAAATTCACTATACAATGAATTTACAAATTAAAGACCAACAAACACTTCATTTATATCAAACTACATCAAAGTACACAATAGCAGAAGGCAAAACTAAGCATCAAAATACACAACAGATGAACAAATCAAGTCTATCAAAAGACACTACAACTCCATGATCCACAAGCACCAGGATCCACAAAATCTACCATGCATCATCAAAAGCCACTAGCAACAAGATGCATTACCTTTACCTATATCCCAGAATATGACATCAGAAAAAGCACAAACGTTCCAAATCTGAAGTGATTATAAAACTCAGTAGGTTTTGCCCAATGACTTCACTACTCACACCACAAGGATAAGAGAGTTAGACACATTTATATAAATACTGTTTATATAAAACTTTTTCTCCAAAGCAGTTTATAAGTAAATATAAATAAGTTTCCAAAACCATTCATAACCAAAGGCATTCTAAGAGAAATTGAAAATAATTTTCCAGAAAGTTATTTTTTCAGAGAAATAACAAAACAAGCTTAATAACCATTTCAAAATCATTCCTTTTTGCATACCCAACCATTTCCCAACCCATGTTACGAACCAGGCATGTTTCGTTATGACATTTCCATACTCATGAGTGGTCTCTCATCGATCTACAAAGTCGTCACAAGGTAATAGATTCCTATGATCTATTACACCTATGGAAACGAGCAATGGGACATATTTCAACCAAGCCTTATACATATAGTTACAATTTTTCCATTAATTATTTTTCACCGATCACAAGGTTATATTTCAACCAATACTCGTACATGAAAAATGAACAGACACCACATATTACCAACAATCATGCCAAAACACCATTTTAATAAAAACACCATTTTATTGAAAACCATTTCTATTAAAAAAATTCAATTCCAAACTGTTTCATAAAAACTCCCTTTTTATTGAAAACCAAATTCATCAAAGTCATTTCAATCTCAAACCATTTCAATTCCACTATTTCAACAATAATACCTTTTTATTGAAAACCAAGACCATCAAATTCAATTCAATCTCAAACCATTTTAACAAAACACCATTTTTATTGAGAACTCATTTTCCATCAAACCATTTACAATTTCATATATCATAATTTAAAATCAAAATTTTAAATTCATGAATCCAAATCACATTGCACAACAATTCACCAAGAATTCAAAATTACATCAAAACCATAAATCACCACTAAAGAAGATTTATTCCAGTATTATAATAATCAAACCCATTCAAATAAACCAATTTTAAACTAATCCAATAAATTATAATAAGAGGAGTTGATATTGAACCCTCCTACCTCAACGGTTTTGACGAAAACCACAACGGTTGATGAACGCTCAATAAAACCGGGTTGATTCTTCAAAAAACTGCCTTAGATATCCTATCCTAGCACAACCAATACCAAATATCATAATATTTGGCATCCACACACATAGATCTACCCATAAAGAGCATAGATCTAACAATCCGAGAGAATAGGAGAAGTAGATCAATATAGATCCATGAAAAATATCAAGAACAAATAAGAACAATCACATACCTCAAGAATCTGGCTTCGATTTTCTAAGAAAAGCCTTTGGATCGCATCCAGAATGATGGGAGAACCTTATATGTCCCTAGGAGAAGAAAAATCCCAAGTTAAGTCCACTTAGGTGGAAAAATGACCCACATATAGAAAAAAACTAGTGAGATCCACCTTTATAGGATCTCATTTAATTGGTCGCACAGTTTTCTCGCACAGTTAGACATACTGTGCACTTACCATGCATTAGCCACTGCCTCAGAAGAACCTCCATGCATGGGTTGGCCACATGGTTAGACAAACCATGTGTCACCTAGTTGGAAGCTACTGCCTCCAAGACCAACTACGCATGGTTTTACCATATGGTTTAGACAAACCGTGTGTCATCTATGCGACTTCCCCTTTACCTCAAAACATCATTCATGGTCTTCTGACTCCCTCCTTCATCAAAATTACCTTTAAAACCATTAAAATCATCATGAACGTGTTATATAATTGAAAATAGGGGTACTAAAGAGGTTGTGAAATTAGGAGAAGTGGGTGTACACTTTTATAATATTGGTGAAGCTCAATTTAGGATAAACATGACATTTGTTTTTATAATAAATTTATTTTTTAAGTTTCTAATGGATAAAAATGATCTATTTAGAGTATAAGGTGTGGATGGGTCTAAAAAAGTTCATCCAATAGGTTTTATAGAGGTTAAGTCACCAAATTAACATTATCTTTTAGATTTAAATCTTACTCAAATAGTTTGACATTTACTGTGTCTCTTTGTATTTTTATATTATATTGTTAATAAACCTACAATAACAACCAATATAACCCCAAGTTGTTCATTTTTAATATATATAACCTTATCTATGTCTTTTGGGTGATTCTTAAATTTTTAGGAATATTATATCAATTAATAATATAGTAATTGTTTTAAAAACTCAATTATGTCAATTTTGACACTATTTAGAATTTAATTTTTTTGAAACCCATATAAACATTATCAATTTGAAATAAATTTGTTTAATCAATCCTTTAATGTCATATTAACCTATAAAATTATTGGAATTAATCAAAAGTCTCAATTTACATTTATTTGGATATTTATAATATCAATTATTTTAATCATTCATTAATATGGTAATTACTGCCTCATCATTGTGTCATAAATAAATTTAATTATTTATTGTCTAAAACCTATAAATACATTATAATAATGTAGGAAAGAATTTTATCTTATTTTATGAATATTTATAGTCGAATTTATATTATGTATAACCCTATGTTAAAAACGTTTTAGTTATTAATCTTTGAATTAAACACTTTTATCTATTCTTTAAATAAAAGAATAATAAATTTCCTAATCTAATCCAAGTGGACAAAGGCAATCATAATTTATTACTATTTTTATTTTAGGTCTAATTACACAAATCCAATAGAATTAGTACATGTTTTTGGTTAATTATGATATCATTCTTACCCTTAATTGACCTATTTACTTTTAACCATGGTAAATAAAAGTCAAAATTTATTATTCACCAAAAATCATTTTCATCTTATTGAACAAACTTTTACCTACAGATGTCAAAACTATCTTGGATTTTTGAAATTCAAATCACAAAATAGGTAAAATTAAGGTTTATTCAAATTGGAAAAGGCTACTAGAAGGTGCGTAAAAACGGTAAAAACATCAATAAAATATTATACATCATATTTTATTATAAAAATGACACCAATGAAACACATTGAACTAATATAGGTATTATGTAACTATATTGACTTAAAATAAAATATAAAATATTTATTTAAATAAAATCATGTTTTTAAACAACAATGTAGTGTTTTTCACTATTCATCCAAAATTGAATGTTTTTAGAAAAATATGAAAAATTCACACGATTCAAATTTTTATATTAAAAATTAATAAATGACTTATATTTTAACATATTCAAAACATATAAGTATCATTAATTAATTTATAATTAATTCCCATTTGTAAAACCAAAGAGCGGGTTTTTTATGTTGTAAAAAATATCAAAGGTTTTACATGTGTTTATGTCAAATATAAATGTGATATACATATAATGACCTACAGTATATTAAATGATAAAATATAATCTGATTATACTTCGAAAAAATTCAAAAGGAAAATTTAACATTTTAATTCATTTTGATTTAAAAAGTGGGTTTCAATTAAAATTTAGTATTTTTCACTATTAATCAAAATATGAATGTTATAAAAAAAGTTTCAATAATATATCCAAATTAAATTTTTATGTCCTTATTCTAAAGAAATAGTTAATTTCATCAAATTGAATATGTAAAAGAGACAAATATTTGTTTTAAAAAGGGTTCTCCCTTAAAATGGGGTAAAATTTCATTTTTGGAAATATACTTCATTTATCTGAAAAAAATGAACTTGTTCTTATATTGTGTCTAATAAAAAATAATATGGATTCTAAAACTATATGGGTTATATAAATTTCAAATTTCTGTTAATATTATTCATAACTGCCTTTTGAATAACTAGTTTGGTAAGTCGTGGTGCCCTCGAACTTGGTGTTGCGTGTAGTGCATGTTATTGAATTATTTCAAAAAAATAAAATACTATGATATCTAAGGTGTTACATTATTCACAACATTTTGAAATTTTTTCCTCGCAATTTTAAAATTGGTCTTGGTATCTTCATTGAAAGTCCAACATTGGAAAAATAGTCAATAAAACTATCACTTTAAAAGAAATAAAGGTAAGTACAAAGGTCTCCCGAGATAAAACATACTAGGATTCCATGTAGGAATTCATTTATATGTATAATAAACTATGTGTCATGTTCTTATGGATAGTGATATAAAACATGATTAGGATAATGTTAACAACAAAAAAACCACAAAATTGATATGGGATAAACGATCATTAGTTTCCCATTATTAAAAGTACACAAAAAACAATTTTTTAAGTTCCATTTCATAATGTTGAGAAATTTATTTATGAGATTGACTCATTAAATAAGGAGATATACATAAATTTTTTCTATAGTTTCATCCTTTAATAAATTTCCACCACTAACTCATCTTTTCATCCAAACGATGACTATTGAAGATGACTTGGTCACACCTGAAGTGCTAGAATCAACATCTAGGGAATCACATGATCCACAAAGGATAAACTAAATATTTCCCTTGCCTTTAAAGATTATCGAATACCATAATGGTTAGTACACAGTCAGATGACCCCCAAAAAGGATAAACCTTTTGATAAAGAGATAATAATCTTCATTTCTAAAATTAATCCAACAATACACAATATTGAATAAATACCATTCAATAAAAAATTCTTCTTAAGATCCATCAATGTAATAAAACATAATTTTGAAACCCAGAACATAGAAGATTTTGATTACATAGTCTTCCACATTAAATTGTATCTCCAAATAACATTGACTACTCATAAAGTCACATACATAAATGTAATTAACATAATAACATATTCTCTATAATAGGTTAATCATTTCTTTAAATAACCCAAATAACAATAAATACACAATAAAAACATAATTACAAATCCACCATTACACTTCTAATCAAATCCCATAGTATTCTATTTTCTATAGGCATAATGTTCCCAATAGAGTAAACATATTATAAAATAACATTAATCACTTAATCACAAAATAAATTTTTTATGCTAGGGATTTCTATTTGATAAGACATAAGAACCCAAATCAAAATATTATTGATCAATAATATTATTTAACTAAAAAGAATTATTCACACATACCAGGGACTTCATGTAGCCCAGTGGTAGGCAATAAATCTCAATTGCACTCTAGTTGTGGGTTTGATTCCCACAGCTTTGTTCGACGCGGCGGGTTTTCACAGGGTATGTGTGATGTCCATTTTCAAAAATTGAATTTTATAACATTCAAAAAATGAGATAAATTTCTCAAAATAACCATAACATAATTTTACCACAAATGTTATCTCATACCTCACATTTTCATCCCAAAAATTAATAACCATTAATTACCTCAAATTCATGTATCATATAAACCCAAATGGTTTTATATAACTATATCCACAAAAGAATAGATAACTATTACTAAAATAATATTTTCACAAAACAAACTGTAGGGATACACATACAGGAGATAAGCCTTCCAAAGTAATCTCATCAACAAAAGGCACAATACTTTTTAACATTTATCTATCCATTTATTTCCACACAGGTTCTTCCTTGACCAAGAGGTTATCCTATTGAATAGGGAATTCACCAAGGTAATGCCCAAGCCCCATTAATTTAAAAAAATAACTATAAATGGATTATTGGGATCATTTTTCTTCTTCCATAATACTTTTCAATTTTACACTGCAATTATTTACTTTAAGTCCTTATTTCCCACACATAAAGAATTTCTTTATTCTATTGAGACACATTTCTAGGTGTCTCCTTTCAAATTTCCTGCATGAAGGAAATTGATATTTCTTTTCTCCATGGTCTCCACTACTAGAGATCTAATCTTTCATTTCCCTTCTATTATTTGTTGAATCTAGGAGTTGGTTAATATATATATTGTTGATCAAAATTTTGGAAAACTGATTCGGAATTAACACAAAAATTTTTACACCTATCAATATTCATTTTTGTTTCTCATCTCCACATCTATTCATACCTTCTACCCCATGTTCAATATAACTATTAATTCCTTGGAATCAAGCCATTGAATAACACAGGAAAGCATATTCTGAATCATAAAATAATTTAGAGAATATCATAACACATTATTTTCAATAATAAACACCTTATTATTAAACAAGGTAATTTATTTTCATCTTGTATTAGAATCCATTATATTGGTTTGTAATGAAAATTTGAATTATCTTAAGCATATCCATCAGGATTGTTGTTACCAATAGTGCAACAAGGCCTGTTGTCGTGTAACAAGATACCTCGAGTCAATCATGAAACTCCTTGTCAAGGTTTTCAATCCTATGTGCATCTGTTCCAGATCCCCCCCTATCTGCTCGTATCTAGACAAGGATGTATTTCATGGAGAACTCATATAAAACATACATTACAAATTTTTTTGGTTGTTTTTTGATTCTAATCTTCAATTACTATCTTATAGTAGTGTTTTCTAATCAGTGTTTTTCTAAATCTCACTTCCAGGGTTTGTAAAAAAATTTCACTACTACCATAAGTAATGCCCCAACCCCAGTTACCCAGAATCGGTGAATTATTACATAAAATGGATTGATATATGGAATCATTTCTCAAAAGGCTGATCAGTTCAATAGCATTGGATATACTAGATACATATATAAGTTTTTTATTACATTATGTAAAAAAACATTGTGTAACCTTTGAACACAATTATATACCTTAGCCTATTCTAGATGGTTAATCGTAAAATACTTATTTGTATCCTGGGAAAAATAAAACATAAGAAAGTGGTGAACTAAGATGCTCAGTAAGGAAAACTATATAGTTGAAACGATCATTAATAAGAATAAACAGTTAAGGCAATGTATAAGAATAGAACAAAAGTCTTTTAAAATTTAATCATCAGAATAATATGGTAATGATAACCAAAATAATTATATTTATTTATTCACGTGGATATTCTAATAGTCGAATAATCACATGGAATATCAATATTCAATTTCATAATGATGGAATGTATAATTCCAGACATCAGAAGCACATAGTCAAGGCCTTGTGCCAAGACTAGAAATAAGATTTTGTCAAGGCCTTCTGCCAAGACACTAGTCTGTCTCATGAGACCTACCGATGCATCGAGGAGCTATAGAAGGATACACCTGTCCCTTACTATGTCCAATTCATTCCCCATATTAAATGATGAATCATAATCTAAACATTCGTATTAAAATTGGTAAATTTAATGCAAATATTTTAACCATAAACCATGAATAACATAAAAATTACCCATAAACAGTCAAACATAACATATTCAATAAAATATGGATGATTGTATTATGATAAATCATCCTCAATAAAAAATAAAATACACTAAAGGATATTGACATAGATGAAAATAGTTAATAAAACCATCTGATAAAAATATGCCCATATTTCTTGAAAAAATTTAAAAGTATCTCTATTTATCAAGAAGATGTATAAAATATATTTTTGAAACAATGTGTCCCATACCACATTGAGACTTTTGAAAATGAATTTTAATTTTAAATCTTTAATGTTTATATAAATAAATCCAAAAAATAATTTTTATAACTTGGACATTAATGAAAAATATTTAAAAGAAAAAATCTTAAAAAATTTAAAATGTTATTTTACTAAGAGTTCCTAACCAAAAGAGAGATGTTTGAATACAGATAATTGAGGTAATCTAAAATTTATAATATCATGATAATATAGGGATTCATGATATACTATGTCAAAGTATAGTGAATACACCATATAAATGTGAATTGGTTCATAACAACAAAGAAGTCTCGATAGAATGTAAATTGAGATTAAATCCTCTATAAAGACTATATCCTTAGGTTAAGGATAAAACAATGAAATAATTATGTGTGACAAATAAAAATAAACTAAATATTATTTGATATTCATTGAAAAACAATAAGATGTATTTCACACATATTCTTGTAACAACCACACCAATGTCATGGATGTTTTACTCGTCGAATGGAAATTGAGATAAGATTACACTTATCATGTTCATATAGATAACTTGAAAATTTTTCAATGTAGTGATTATGTGTATCAAAATTATATCCACCCAAAGGGGAGTGGATATTACAGCATAAATAAATAAATAGATATTTCACACATAATCTAGGTGTAAATTAATCAATGAATTATTCGTAAAGCCCAATGAGTGGAAATTAAAATTTGAAATTCCCTTACCAATTTGGTAACATACGGAACATACACCCTAAGAAAGAAGTATCATACAATGAAAATGTAAATAACCATAACTTATTGTATGTTACACAAATAATACAACCATGGGAATTACATAAACCACACAAAAGGAAATAGTGGCCATATAGTAGGAATCTCACGTGAATAAGAAGTGAGATGAAATTCTCTTAGTACATTGTAATCAAATGAGTCATATGACCAAAAGTTAATAACCACCAAATTAATCATATAAAACCATGAATATATTTATTTTCATGATAATATATATCAAATGAAATTACACAATAAACCACATGTAATAAATATGTGGTGAACATTGGAAATCACATAAAATTATAAGTGAGATAAAAAATCCTTTACCTTGTAATTTTCCTTTGTCGATGGCATGTTAAACTTTTATATAATAGGTAAATAAATTTTTATTAAATTATACAATAACAACATACATAAATATGATATCATATATGAATTTCAATTTTTTCATTGTTAATAATATTTTAATAGTATCATTGTTTTGGGTGTTAACAAATTCGTTTTCTATTATATGTTTTGTTACGCAAGTCTTGTTTGTTATGGATAGGATGTATTTGATTAATATAAATATTTATATCGATTCCTTAAAAATTATTTTTAATCCTATAATGAATATGAGTCTTAAATGGTTATGATGGGGAATGAATCTCATCGTGTTCGTGGAGACGATAATCCGTACGTATGAATGAGCGAAAATACCATTATATTGAGGGTGAAATAGTATGTAATTTATAGGTATATCATATAAAAAAAGTCATTAACATTTTATATTTATTATTTACATCAGTTATTCTCATTATTATACCCATCCAAATAATGAAGTGTTTGAATAACAAACTACACCACGACATAGAGACGGTAAGTCGTATGTACGCACGTATGATGACTTTGTCATTTATAGGATGGATTGAATAATGAATTTTGTAGTACCATATTTATATTAACATAATAGTATGTATAAGGTATTAGATTTGTTATTTTGGTTTGGAATAAACAATGAAATAGGAAGTGGATGAAAAAAAGAATTTGAAAGAGGGTGGTGAAATTATTACATCTTCTTGGGGTGTTTCCTTTTAAGTTGATCAAAAGGGCTCCATAAGATGGCTTTAGGATCAAATTAAGGCCACTAGGTCGAAGGTAGTATAGTTGAGAGGATATTTGGGTAGGGTTTGGCCAGTCCAAATGGCTTTGGAGGTGTGGAATTAAGAAAAGGGGATATACCCATTTATAAGAGTGGTGACGGTCACTTTAGAAAAACATTAAATGTTATTTTATAATAAAATTATTTTCAGTTTATAATTGATCAAAAATGATTTATTTATACAATAAGGTGGGTATGGGTTGATAACCTTTCAAGAAATTGGTTTTAGATAGGTTGAGCCAGAATATTAACATTTTCTTTTATATTTAACTCTTCGTTAAATAGTTTGACATTTACCAGGTCTCTTTGTATTTTTATATTATATGGTTAATAATCATACTATAACAACCAAGAGAACCCCATGTGGTTCATTATTAATATATATAGCCTTATATATGTTATTTTTCAGAACCATAGATATTTGGGAAAGTTATATCAATTAAAAATATAGTATTTTTTAAAAACTCAATTATGTCAATTTTCACAGTATTTAGTATTTAATTTATTTTGAAATCCATAAAAACATTATCTCTTTGAAAAAAATTAATTTAATAAACCCTAAAAAGCCATATTAACAAATAAAATCAGAGGAATTCATCAAAAGGTTCAATTTACACTTATTTTGATATTTATAATATCAATGATTTTAATCATTCATAAATATGGTAATTACTAAATCATCATTGTGTCATAAATAAATTTAATTATTTATTGTCTAAAATTATAAATAAAATATAATTAGGTTGGAAATCATTTTATATTTCTAATAAATATTTATAATCTAATTTATCTTCTATATAACCCTATATTAAAAATTGATTAGTTATTTAAATGTGAATTTGACACTTTCAACTATTCTTTAAATAAAATAAAAATAAACGCCCTAATCTAATCCATGTGGACCCAAGGGGATCATATTTTATTACTATGTTTGTTTTTGGTCGAATTACACTTATATAATAAAATTAGAACATGTGTTAGGGTAATTAGGATATTTTTTTACCCAGAACTACCCTATTTACTTTTAACGGTGGTAAATAAAAGTCAAAAGTTACTATTCACGAAAAATCTTTTTCATCTAATTGAACCACAATTTACATACCGATTTCAACAGTTTCACTCATGTTTTTGAAATTCAAATAAAACAATGGGAAAAATTATATTTTAGGAAAATTTGTGAATGCTCGTAGAAGGTGGGTGAAAGACAATAAAAATATTCAAAAAAAATTTAAACATATAATTTTATATTAAAAATGACTCCAATTAATCTAATTTAACTAAATAGGTATTCTGTATCTATATTGACATAAAATAAATAAAATAATTAATTATTTAAATAAAAGGTTTGTTTTTAAACAATAACGTATTGTTTTTCAATATTCATATAAAATTTAATGCATTTAGAAAAATACCAAAAATTCACACTATAATAATTTTGATATTACAAATTCAAAAATGAATACCATTTTACAAAATTAAAAACCATGATATATAATTAATTAATTTAATATTATTTTCTGTTGTTAAAACCAAAAAGCGGGTTTTTTTGAAGTAAAAACTATCAAAAGATTGACATGTGTTTATGTCAAATTTAAATGTGAAAATACTAATAATGAGCTACATTGCATTAAATTAAAAAAAATCTTATTAAACATCAAAACCATTAAAATGCATAATTTAACACAATAAATTATTTTTATTAAAAAAGTTGTTTTCCATTAAAATTTAGTATTTTTCACTATTCATCAAAATATGAATTTTATAAAAAAAGTACAAAAAATTTCACCAAAATAAATTATTATGTCCTGATTATAAATGAGAGTTTAATTTCATTAAATTGAAAATATAAAAGTGAGAAATATTGGTTTTAAAAAAATTTTCCATTGAAAGGTGCAAAATTGAATTTTTTTAAAAATACATCTTTTATCTAAAAAAATGAATTTGTTCTTATATTATGTATGAGAAACACATAATATAGGTTGTAAAATTATATGGGGTATATAAAATTCAAAATTTAGTCAATACTATTCATAACCTCTTTTTGAACAGCAAGTTAGGTGAGTCGTGGGGCGCTTGAACTCGGTGTTTCTTGTGGCGTAAGATATTGAATTAAATTAAAGAAAATAACTTAATATGAAATCTTGTGGTGTTATAGGGTGTGTTCGAATGATTGGCATGACCCTGAAATGATAAAATGAGTATAAAAATAAATAGAACATCTAAAAAAATAGTTAAAATAATCTACATTTGTTATAAAAAAATGGAGGGGGAAGTAACCCCTGAATCATGTTTCATATTGCAATGATTAACGATCATTAATGATAACCATATGTAGAAATTTAAATTTATTTCATCAATAATGGATAATTTCAAACATTATACCTTAATTTTTCTCCTTTTTTTAAATTCACTATATAAATAACGCAGTTTTTTCTGAATGGGTATTTATTAATTTTAGTGGATGTTATGAGTGGATAAATTTGAATTTAGATATTGAGCTTCAAATTGAAGTGTTTAGACTCATTTCTTTCAACATAAAAAATTAATCTAGAGGCATTAAAGAAAGGGAAACAGCCGAATAATGAGTTATCTAGTAGTGTTTTACATTTATTAACCTTATTTTGTATTTATTTTTTACAGCATAAAATTCATTTTGTGACACTATATTTAAAATAATTGTATATAGAAAACTAAAAAAATTATATACATTATGATATAAAACCTAAAGAAGTGATAGATTAATATATGATGGTATTATAAATTGAGTATAATGTATTATAGGGGTGGTTCTTGAATTAATAACATCTAAAGACAAAAATAATATGGGTTAATTATATATAAATTCATATTGATTTGATTTTTCTAATACAATGATGTATAATAAAATATTATTTAACACATTTTCTACGTCATCTATAAATATAACAATGGAAATTGTCAAAAATTTCACATAGTTGGTTCTCTATATATATAATGACGCTCTATGACCATTGTAGATTCTGCTAATTCCACAACATTATAATAAATAGTTTCTACGAAGTAAGAATCATATAGGGAGACACCGTAAATATTATTCTCATCCCAACATTTATTTTCAATATTTTAGGGATTTAGTTAATATATTTTCTTTAAGTTGATTCCTATTTCGAATTTCCACTCCTAGAGTCTGGACAAGATTATTTTCTAATCCAGATATTTCCAATTATACCCAAAAATAGTTTGAAAATAATATAAATTATGTGTTACAATAATATTTATATATAGAATTACTATATGAGGATTAAAAAATGTTCATCTCCAATTATAAATTTTTTCAATTCAATAAATTTTAAATAATTTTAAATTCATGTGTTTCCAACTTATAGAATATAAAATTATAATTAGTAACATCAATAATGACATTTGATAAAGAAAAATAGAATGTTATATGTTCTAATTTTTATAAAATAATCCATATATTTGATATGATTTAATCATGTTTCAAAATTCAAATTAGTTTTTTCATTTATGAATGTGGGAGTTTCAAATAAATTTATATTATTTTATGTTCTTTTATTCTTTTTTGTAAAATAGATCATGGATGAATTATAACTTTCATTTTCCCTCATTATTTAAAATTGTTATTCTTTTATGCGATTTTTAAATAAATAATTTTTAATTTATTTATCTTGTAATGTTGTACATTATTTTTAGTAATTCTATTTAGTTGATAAAATGTTGAAATCTAATTCCATGAACACACTATTAAAATTTACTTTTCCAACAAATGGATGAATTCTTAATATTTTCGACATATTGAACCCAATAACATTACATTCTTGATAGAAACATCTATTCTATATGTCTACTCGATCATAATATTGTATATAATTAAATGATATATATATAATATATTTTATTATAATTATTATAGAAATTATGCATATGATATTTATTCTTTATACCTAACATTTCGAACATCTATTGATTTGGAAATATAAATGTAGATTTCATTTTGTGGTTTATGAATCATTATGTGAAATTTATTCATTATCTTAAATAAATCATAAAATATTTTTGTGATTGTTTTACATTTTCTTTTGGGCCATTATGATATCAAGTGTATAGTATATTATAAGTGGATATAATTGTTTCCTAGAATGTATCAATATTATGAGAATTTAGGATAGAAACCATTATATGGCTTACTTTTTTTCATTTTACATCTATTATTATCATCATATTTTCTTAACCAATGTGAATGAAATTGAAAATTAAAAAAAAGATAATATTGAATTCATAATCAAATTTACATTATTCAAAAAGTCCCATATAAATTAAATGGTCTTGTATTATATTTAATTAGTTTAATTCCTTATTTATTTTTTCACCATGGAATAAAAAATAAAAATTTGATAAACAAAATTCATAATGAGGATGAAATCATTCATTATTGTTATTCAGTAACTCATGTCCAATTTGAAGATAATGAATCACAATAAAATTGATTATGAGTGTAATTTAGTGAGGTACATAAAATGAGGATACATAGATAACATTGTATTTTCTTAAAGATTTTAATATTTTCTTTTTCATCATATGTTTCTAAAATAATATTGCCCTTGAATTCATACACTAATAAATCCCAATGAAATAGGTTCTATGATTTAAGAAACCGTTCAATATCACACTATAGGGAAATCATATTTTTTAAGACTAAATTGATATATTCATTATACAAGTGTCACCATAACTCTTGATAAAATTTAATTTTAGTGAATTACGAAGCATATTTTTATGATAGGTAGGTTGTGATGTGGCTTTGGATATATTTTTCAGTTTTAAAAAATATATATTTCATATAAAGTATTCATCAATAAATTTTATTCGTAATGAATAATGTATAGGATATTACTATTTTTAATTTTTATATATATTTTACAAAATTTTAATATATTGTGGATTTGATAATAATATATTATTAATTCCCAAAAATAAAATAAAAATGTGTTCTTGAAATTAAATTTCATCTACTAAAATAATTTTTCTTTATAATAGAATTATTTAGTTCCAATTATTTTCTATATGATTATTATTTATCACATGTATTTTATATTGGCATGTTTTAATGATTTATTATTAAATTGTGTTAATATTTTTTATAATTGTTTTTATTCATATTGAAATAATTTTTAATTAATATTAAATATTTAGGATTTTAAATATATTTTTTTAATTATTATACACTTTTTAAATAAAATATTTATTCATATGTTTTTATTATAATATGATTTAAGGGGAGACCGTTTTATTAGAAATATTTTATAAAATATGAATACAATTTAATGTCTATTATAATATTTTATATGTATATAATTGTTCTTATTCATTATGATATATTTTTAAATCATTAGTGAAATGATTGACATTTTAAATTTAATGAATCTTTAGTATAACTTGAACAAAAAAATATTTCTGATAAATTATGGTATCTAATTATTATAGAATTATTTATTTATTTACTAAAAGATGCGAAATGAGTTGAGTTATAGTGGATAGAATAAAAATGTATTAAATAAAAAAGAATTACTATCTTAAAAATTTATGAATAAATTTTAAAAGGATTATATAAGTGTTAAATATCCTAAAACCAAAATACATAATGTTATATACCATTTCCAATGAAAAAATGACGATGATATATAAGTGATTCAAATCCAATTATATGATCATAGAAAAAGCATAATTGTGGTGTAATAAGGGTTAATACCTTTTATGATAGACTAATTCATACCTATTGAGATGTTTTAGTCATTGAATGAATTATATAATACATTTTCAAATATTCATATTTGATTTGGGAGAAGATTCATCCAAAAATATATCGGTGGTATTTGAAGGTATCTTACCTTTTAATTTTAAATGATGTTCAAAAAATCCTAGAGATACATCAAGGTATTATTTCCAAAAACAAGATATTTAATGATTGTATAGTGGATCTGAAATACATAAGTGTTACGTTGATTTTCATGGTGGTATGAAAATTTCATTCAATTAAAAATTAATAATAACAGCTTATCGAATAATAATTACTAATTTTCAAAACACTAGAAATATCTTCCATGGTGGAAAAATTTTTATTTAAGAAAAATTATATACATCCCTAACATATGATAATCACATGAATTAGTCCACAATATATGAATTTAATATAATCATAAACAAAATAAAAGAATTGATAAATGAATAAAAATAGCTTCATTTAATTGGATGAAATATGATAAGGTATCATGTTAAGTGTTTAAATATATCCTAGAAGATTACAACTACATGGAAACATCCATATATTTATGTATTTCATGATCATAATCCATCCTAATGAAAACAATATACTATATCAAATCATCAGGTTTCCTATTAAAAGAAAATATTATGTTCATTATTATCATAACAAATAGATTTTGACCATAACTAATTTTCACTTATTATTTCTTTTATAATTTTAGTTTCTGAATTTTCAAAATTATAACCATCCTCTTTCTCATAAATATTGTATATCAAAATATGTACAAAAGTATTAGGTTATGGGAAAACCCCTTTTAGAATAATTTTTTAGAGAGAATATAGGGACACCATCTCCATAGCTATATTTATTAACAATAGTTTATTATTATATTATATATTATTGGTGTGAAGACTTGGTTTTAAATCACAATCCTCTAAATTTTGTTAAAGTAGCAATATTAATTTAGATAAATACCACAACACCTGTTGTTTGGATAAACATATGTAATTTGGGATGTTTGGAATATATTGAAGAATAATTATGTTATAGTTGGCTGTGGGTAATGTGAATTCATCTACTGATTTGTTTTCACACATTTTACACTATATAGGTGGTGATATAATGGTTTAATAAATCTTTTAATACCATTTAATCTTAAAAAGTGAAATATTATTAATTACCCTCTAACATAATCTTTCTTATAAAATACATTATCACTATCAATTTTCCCCAATAATATTTACAATTTGACATATGAATATTTATTTAGATTGTCCCTATTTATATTAAATAAAATAATATGAAAATGAAAATTTCTAAGATTAATGATTTTCATTATAGGAAGCTTATTAGATTGAACTATCTTAATATCCACATTTATTTTCACGAGTAACACGATTAGTTTTTGAAATATTATATCCTTATATAATATTTAAGAGAATCAGATTTCTTATAAAAATTATAGAACATTATTTTATTAGGAATGAATATATGCATAATATAAAATATAAAAATATAAAAAATAATTAATTTTTGATTCCCAAAATACCATGGAAATGACTGAAATAGATAAAAATTATAAAGAACCCAATAAGATGAAAATACAAACATGAAAATTTCAAGGAACAAGATCTGATGTACTCTTCTAGAATGTGGAACATCTACTTCCTAAATCATCAAAAATTGATCATGAAAAAATATACGAGTTTTTTAAAATAATAAATCACATTACAGAATAAAATAATTTGTAGATCATACTTTAAAATCACATTTTAAGATACCCAAAAACAGTTATGTGACAGTTTCAATGGAATTAAAATAAACACGTAGTGTTTAAATATTAATAATGGGATGTATATAATTTTTTTATCCTAAGACAACATTCCAAAATAAACTATACTATTAGATTCATTTAATAATGTGACATAATTATAATTGATAACCGTAACTCAAGTATATTATCTTTAGAAATTTCAAATCCTCATATTTTTAAAAACAATTTGTCACATTTCCTCGTAAAAAACTATTTTTAAAATGTTGGAGAGTTAGAAATATTTATGTTGGATTATTCCTCATCATATGATAGAATTTTGAGATAAATGATATATTACTATTCCCTAACTCTTGAGTAATTAATAACTCTAATTATATGGGAAAATTCCTTAATATATAGTGGAGAAAATTACACCAATCAATTAATTGGGGGACTACACCATATCATGTGTATGTCAATATAGGGGGAACTCAACAGAAAATCATTAAAATTGTTCACATACCCATGATAGAGTATATATGTGCACTTTTTCTCAAAAAACACCACCCATTGTATTTATAACCCTATGGTAGCTAAGATCGCTGAATTTAAAAATCAGAATATATTTTCTATTATTGAAAAGGGGGATTATACTATTGTTAATTAAATATAATGATACATAGGAAACAAAAATAACTTGTCCAAACAATTCACATAGATCATAATATTGATGAATTTTATGAATACCCTATTTCAAATAAATTATAACTGCATATATTATGAGTTTATATATCCAAAAATGATGTCCATGTACATATATAGATCATTATATGTTATTAAAAGTTAAATTAAATTGTTAGTGGGTTAAAATAGAGTAGAGTATAGTGTTTTTTCACTGTTTACTTGTTGCATAGGCTGTGTAGCCTCTATTTGGATTAAATTCCTACTTTAGTATTTTTTTTTGAATCACAAATCACAACTTCTTTGTTTTTTTTGTTTCTAATATTTATCATTCCTATATTATAATATATTTTTTGAAAATTTATTCTATTTTATGGGATAAATAATGGTTATTTTATATATATGTTATATGATGATTTTAATAGATGAAAATGTACAGTGAACATTAATAAAATTTCAATGAATTCTATTAGGAATATTTATTTAGTTTATTTGATGTTGTATTAAGAAGTCTATTAGATGTAGTTATATAATGTGTTCCTAATACATATCATAGAATAGATACACAATTGTATATCCGATGAACAATTGTTAAACTAAATTGAAGAATACATGAAAAGAAAACTAAATTATGTTTTTAAATTTATATGAGATAAAATATTTGATGAAATATAATCTAATAAGAAAATATGACCATTAGAGATAATAATTATATATTGAACCAATCCTGTGAGCATGGATTTTTTGTGATTTATTATTATCTATTATGTAAATTTTTTTAATATAACCTTTTGAGTTTGTATATAAATGAGAATAAATACCTTATGGATAAAAATATACCCTCACAATAAAATGTTTCTATTGAGGTCTTGTGAAATATTGATACTGAGATAACAACACTTTTATTATTATTTATAACATTGATAAGGCATCATATATTTGGTTTACATTATTTGTGAGATATGACTTGTTTAATGTATTTTTTGTTTGTCTAATCTGGTGTAATGGGTTATATTGGGGATAGAGGGATAATAATTTTCTAATCATCCTGATCAACACTTAATGAAAATAAAAAAATATAGACTATCTGGTCTTTTTGATAAATTGATTACTCTGATTAGACGATAGGCCTACACCATGTTATTTCATTTATACATAATGTTTGGTTAAGATACATGCATATCAATTCATGTTAACAATATAACATTTTATAAGAATGATTCTGTATATATAATATATATTTTAAAAAAAAAATATGGTTTTTTGTTCTTCTTTTTACATGACTACATATTTCCATGTTTCGTTTTTTTTGAAAAAAAAATATTCTTATTTCTTTATACTTTTCCTTATAATCATTAGAATGTGTATCACTAAAATATTCTTTAAGAAATACCTTCTTAAAGTAGTGGAATATTTTTACATAATTTACGTATAACCTACAATTTTTCCATCTTTTAGTATATTTTATAATATTTCAATCTAACAGTTGGTATCAATGTAGATCTCTACTGGTTAAATTTTTTTACACTAATATTTTCTATAGAATTATTATATCTTAAAAATATGATTCTTTAAAATTAGAACTCTTGAGAATATTATTCCTTAATGTCCACCAACATATCAGGTTTTGAACTATGAGTAAATGAATGATATAATGAATATAGATTAGAAAAAAGACGGGTTTAATTTTTTTTATGATAAGTGATGTTATAAAATTCTAAAAAATGATTTTATTAAATTTATTTGATAAGATAATTCAAAATATCAATTTAATTATCATGTTTGGAATTATTTTTTCTGTTCTTTGAAATGTAATATATAAATACTAATTTATTCATGTGAATTTAATAACAATATTGAATCGAAAATAAAATTCAATCATTTTTTAGATTTTATTGATTTTTAAAGAAGAATAGATGTGATGTGAAAAAGTTAGATGTGGTATTATTTGTCTGTTGGAATTTATTTATACAATTAATCAGTTCTGTATTGCTATTGTGAAAAATATTATATCATGTACTGATAAAGGACTATACGGTGAACGTTTGATTTAAATTATAATAGAAACTATATTGGAGGAATATAAATCAAAGAAAGTATTGATATATACTACAATGAATATATCAAATCATGGATAATATAATATTATAGGAATTGGTATGGAGTATATTATTAGCAGAAAATGTGATTATATGATTAGAAAGAAAGAATATTGTAATTGTTTTTTTTCAGGTTTTATATCTAAAAATAATAGAGATATATTTATCTAAAAGGCATATAAATCATAGAAAAATAAAATGAAAACTACATTTGAATCATATATAAATTTATCTTATAAAATATAGAATAAACAAACTCATTTAGGTAAGTGGATAATCAAATTTTTCAGGAAGAATGTATTTCCTTAAAAATTCATGAATATATAGAAAGAATGTAGTCATATGAAATAATACTCAATGATGTTTTTTTATTTTACGAAACATGAGAACATTATGGATATATAGAAAAGGTTAAATAAGAATGATAAATGATCATGAATTTTTTATAATGGAAAGTTATAGAAATAAAACTAAAGGCTTAATTTCTAAAGATGTACATCTAATAGTAGTTCAAAATTATTTTGATTTTAACTCACATATGAACCCATGATCTTATGTAATCATTGGGATTAATCCTATGATAATATCATTGGTATTTTTTATCATCAAAAAATAAAATCAATGGTTCTTAAAAAATTGATGTTAATGTTGTTCATTTTTATCTCATTCCAAATCTATGATAACCAGTGAGTCACTATGGGACATATATTAGATATCGTAAATTCATAATTAACTTAATGAGTTATAGAGGGTCTATTTTTTCCCTTAGTAGAAATTATTATATCTCATCCAATGACTAGAGTAAAATGTGTTTTACATAAATAAACAAGATTATATAGGAATTGTTTGATGAAATATAGAAAGGTTTATTTATCATTGTTATAATAATCATGATGGAATACTATAAGAGGAATTTTTTTTCAATTAACTATTCATGAATCCATGTATATACATCCATCATTTAAAAATTTCTTACATTATACTATTTATCAAATTGAAGTGAAGTTTTCCATAATTATCAAATATATAAAACAGGATGTCCATGTAGAATAGGGACCTCTTCTTAAAAAATCAAAATTATTTGATCATTTTTAAAAAACAAAAAAGGAAATCTATAGAAATGATACCCTAAGAGATTAATATGTAAATTAAATACTTTTTTACTTGAAATTGAATTTTAATGTGAAATGTTGACATTTAATTTTTATTTTGAAAGAGTTTAATTAAAAAACACAATATATATTTATTTAAATGAAATTAATATATGTTCAAGTAAAAAATAAATTTCAGATTCATTTTTTATCATATTAAATCTGTTATGTAAATTCTCATGATGAGTGAACAAACATATTCGTGTTAAAATAAAAATTATTAACTAGAAAGAAAAAAATTTTATCTCAAAAAGGATACAAGATATTTACATTAGTGGATTGGTTATGAAAATGTTTCAAAATTTAGAACAATATCAAATACCCAAAAAATATAATATCGATATTATAATGGGAAATTTTTTGATCAAAATATATTTTTTAGAATGATTGTAAGATTATAATTTATTATTTTGATTTGGTGAGATTGATTTTATTTGAATTCCTATGTGAGATATTTCATTGAAATCCATAAGAATCAATTATTAAGGATATAACATGATTTTTTATTTATCAAAAATGAACATTGGATCTTGTACTGTTTTATTAAGCTAGAAATGACATTGAACGAAAATTATTTCCATGTTCTGAATATTATGGATTAAAATTGGATTGTAAAATAAAAATTGGAACATTTCATTTTTTTAGAGTAACAATATTTTATTTGTATTATATGAAATGAAACTCAATAGTAATTTCCACTTCTGAAGAATAATATGTAGTGTCATGAATTTGTAATGAATTTTTGTTGTCCATGAAATACACACTCACTAAATTTGGCAAGTATTTTAATTAAAATAAAATATTCTAGGATAAAAAAATTCAATATCTTTATGTAAGATCCCAAAAAAGAAACACATTATCTAAGAAGATATATATTAGTCACTATTGCAGATGATATAATAACCAAGCTTGAAAAAAAATTTACATGAGTATTAGAAATACAGATTAATTGTTTAATATTTAAAAAAATTCCACCGATCTTGAGAGGATTCATTATATTAAATATAATCATTAGTTGAAAAATATAATATTGACAATATTTAATATCTTTATTTATCTATCTTTTTGTATTTAAATACTTTTTTTGAATACAGGAAGACGATTTTTCTAACTATTATAATTTCTTTTTTATGTCATGACTTCTGCCAAAATATCTTGATAGTGTTTAATAATAACAATAATCATTTATAATAATGAAACTTATATGATGATTTTCTTGATTAACATTCCATTATATCCATTTCTTATGTATAAAGGTATATCAATTTACGATGAAACCATTTTCAGGAATTGTTTCTGATTGATTAGAAGTTAGTTCACTCTATATGTGAAAATTGTTATTATTTTACATGTTTCATTTAAAAAAATAATTATTTTATAAATGATTTTGTTTCTTATGAATAATGTTAATTTGAAAATATAGGAAACATTCAATCAAGCATTAAAAAAATTATACAGTTAAAAATATATATCTATTTTTAACAACATGTGTAATCTTTTTTTATACCAAAACTCTATAAGAATATTTCTAGGAACATAGAATATGTTTCTGTCTATTAAAATAAATAATATGAGGGGGTTAATATTTTTTTTACCATTTTGGTTTAGTGGTGATATCTGACATGGTCATTCCCCTCTGTCTTATCATATTAGTGATTTACAATTTTACTTCTTCTCAATGTAATCAATCCATGTGGTTTCAAAAAAAAAATATCACAACTAAGGTAGTTTTCAAGTAATGGTTGATTGATAGATTTTGGATAGAACGCATTAATTCCCTTCTAAAAAATTATACCTTATTTCAATTTTCTGAATCATGGATTGAATCAGAAAATTATTTTTAATTACACAACCATGTAATATTGAGAGAGTTTTATATAACAACATAGTTCATGGAATAATAATTAATGAAGAATATTTCATTTATATTTTTTTAAAAAATATTAATTTATTTGTATTATAAATATTATTAATTGTCTAAGGATACCTCTATTCAATGAGGTACCTTTTTACTGATATGAAACTAGAAAAAAGTGGGTATTTTGAAACATATGTTTCAGGGAAACCCATATTTTCATGTTATTAGTAGATAATGAAGTTATAATTCCATTCAATATATGAATAATTTTTATCATTGTGTGTTTAAAATTATCTAATACCATGTAAATGTGATAGGTAACCATTAGTTCCTAGGAAATATATTTTTTAGATTTCCATTATTATATAAAAATGTTCTGTAACATGATGTTTATGTTTATATCTATATAAGAAACCAATATTCGATCACATAAGATTATCAGTCATCTTTATATGATGATAGTTATCATAGTCTTGGTGAATATAACAAATGATATGAAAATCATGAATATATTTATTACAATTAGAATAAAATATCATATTTTGGTGGTGAAATGATATTCAATATCAAGATTGAATATTTTTTAATAATCTAATTGTTTGATGATTTTTATATTTAACCATATGCTATTTGATTAAGTTCAGGACCATAATTAAAATGTTCACACACTGTGGAAGGATGGTGATTCTACCCACAAATCATCATAATTTCCTCATTTGAAAAATAAAATAAAATCAAATTAATAATTTTCTAATTTCATAAAGTAAAATGATGAGAATAAGGAATGACATATATGTTTTTCTTTAGAAAGCACTATGGAAAAGTCATTTAAAGCTAAATTCATGGATAATTATAAAGAAGAATACATGAAGATGAAAATTATGTGAAATACATAAAGGATATCACAAAAAATGATTTCATTTGGTAAATTGAGGAAGCTCATAAACAATTTTAATGGAATGATCAGTAATTTCTGTTGAATTATAATACTATGATGGAACAACATTGTCCTATATCAAATATAACATTGTCAATTTCCCATCTAATAACAAAAATTGAAAAATATATATACATTCTTCATGAAGTTAATAATGTGTCCATTAATAATGATAAGGATAAAAAAGTTGTTGTAGATGACCACTTCTATATTGTTCAAGAGGTTGATAAAGTTTTTGGAGATGAAGTTGAAAATGAGAAATATGTTATAGAAAATTTTTCTCATCCCATAGATATTTAATCAAAAATATGGAAGAAAATGTATTCAGAAGAAGGATAATGTTTTCAATTATAGAAAAATATAAATACAAATTAAATAATATTATGATCATATGTCCAATAAACTATCATATCAATACCAAGAAGATATATCTCATATTAATACCAATGAATAAGAGACCTTTGTTGGTGGTAAGATGTAATGAAAAATAAAACTAATGGAATGAGCTCTGACTCCGAAAGATGTATTTTTATTCAATCACTTAGACTAGTTTGAATGATAGAGAAATGTATTTACATCTAATGTTAATAGAATAAATGTAATGCCCCAGAAATTTCAAGGAATTTTTTTCCTTAAATACTTTTAAATTTTACAAGTATGTGGCTTCTAAAGACACTTTATTCTGAGGCCTTGTGTGCCCGGAATCAATTTTTGAAGTTTATCTCGGGTACGTTCAGTAAACGAATGGGTGGGTTTTTCTATCCTTTGAACCGCTCCTTGGAATTGAAATCTGATGACACCGAAGAACTCGAAGTGTCGGTAATTTCTTAATGGGACCTTTACCATAGTTTCCTTTTATGCGGGTTGAGAATTTTTATTTGGGGAGATTAATGTGGGTTATGGTAGATGAAAGGTTGGGGCTCGTTTGGGCCCCACCTCTCATATATCCACACATGGGAAGTTGGGTGGTTGTGGGCCCCACCAACAACTTCCCATGGAAGGTTTTAACTTCTAAAGATATAAAATAAAATTGTTCTAACAATTTTATTTATTTTTAACAAATTCCCCAAATAAATATTCTAAACCTGCTCAAAATGCAACTGCGGTAAAGGACCCCTTAAGAAATTACTAGCGTTGCGAGTTCGTCGGTGCACTCGGATTTCAATTCCGTGCAGCGGTTCAAAAGATAGAAAACCCCGCTTGTTTTTTTACTGAACATACCTGAGCTGAACTTCAAAAATTGATTCAGGGCACACCGGGCTTCGGAATCATGTCCCTTCAGAAGCCACAGACTTGTAAAATTCTAAAGTATTTAAAAAAATTATTTTAAATTTCCGGGTCTTTACATTACTCCCACCTCAGAGATTTACATCCTCGTAATGCTAAAACAAAAACAAGGGAAACAAATGAGGGTAATATGCATGCATTTGAGCCTCTCTCTCCCATGTGCTCTCATGGAGGTTCTCGTGCTGCCAACAAATGCACCCAGAGGAATCGACCATCCACCTAGGACCCACTCCTGTCGATCCTTGATCTCCACTAAGACCTCAGTGTTTGTAGCCCCGTCATCGATGTCCAGATCCCCATGATCAATGATGTGGGTCAGGTTGTGCACGTATCTCCTCAGCTAAGATACGTGGAAGACGTCATGAACCCAGTGCAAATAAGGTGGAAGGGCCAGGGGGGTATGCCACCTCGCCTACCCTGCTGAGGACCTGGAAAGGTCTGTTGAACTTTTTAGATAACTTGTTTCCTCGACCACATCTCTATAGACCTCATCGAGGTGAGACCTGTATGAAAATGTAGTCGCCATGCTCGAACTCCAGTGGTCACCCTCTCCTATCAACATAGGATTTATGCATGCTATGTGCAGCCTTCATCCGCTCTTGGATGATCTACACCTTCTTCGTCGTAGCCTGTACCATCTCTGATCCTACAAGAGCTGCTAAAATTTCCCTTTTTCCAAAAAGAGAAATCTGGTCTCATCCCCGGGATAAACCACGTTCTTTGCCTAATACAGTCAATCCCGACACGAACAGAACAATTAATTTCTTGGATAACTTCTTATGGTATCGACACTACTACCAAGAGATCCAACCATAACTCTCACCTCCAAGGGTTGAGTCACACTCTCGACATCAGTGTGTGGTTACTGGGTCTCCTCCATAAGGAATCTTGAATGTGAAGGTCAAATCAAAAGTTTTAACTGTAACCACTATGTATCAACCATACAAAAAGGATAGGGAAGTAAATGTCACCAAGATAAGTGTATTTTAATGCTGCAACTCGTAGTACAAAGACACATAACAACCACAAACAACAACAACATGGAATTGAGATGCACCAAGAACAAAGGCCTCCATGCCTAAAACTAGTTCCGCTCCTATCCACAAAGGATATCAGCAACGCGGCCAGCTGATCTGTCGCATCTCCTAGCTGCTGAATTCCAATCCTCCTACTTAGCAAATCTGCAACAACGTTCCCCTTCCTAGGAGTATAGACTATCTCGAAGTCATAGTCCTAGAAGAACTGAATACTCAAAACACTTTCTGCCAGGATGGTAAGGCTAGCCGACTCAAGATTGATTGGCCGCACCCTCCTATGAATGATTTTATCATGTGCTACCTGGGTATTCCGTTTCTCCGACCAAGGAAAACCCATCCCAATTTTTTAGGTAAACCACACCCTTTTTTACTAAAACAGTCAATCTTTGTATGAACTGTGGTTTCCTAGTCCATACCCATTCTAACATCGTAAGGCCTTGATGATTACACTAAGAGGATCCAACCGAAAGTATCATCTCAATGGTTAAATCACACCGTTGGTGTAAGCATGATTATCGAGTCTCCTCTCATAGGTATCTATTGACGAGAGGGTCAAGTCAATTGCTTAACCGGAAACTCTAGGTCTGGGACATGATTTGTGGAAGGAAGGAAGGATTTGTATCAATGTCTGTTGTTATGGCAGCCAATAGTAGACATAAATTGTTCCTCGAATCATTCATAGAGCCATTGGGTCACACTCCTTGACTGCATGCAACTACTCTCTTCCCCTGCCCTCCTTCTCCCTGGGCCTGGTGAGGACTACAAAGGTGGGTGGTTGTAACATGTCGATATGTACACCACCTCATGCTGCTCTCCTAGCTCTGCTTCCACGTCTTCTACTCTGTAAATTCATCTCTACATAACACTTCCTCTTCTTTTAACATTTTACATGCCCATGTTTTTGAGACTGGTGCCAGTTCACTGCTTTCACAATGCTAACATTCTCAAGTTGTTTCTATTCATCCAGAGAACATTCAACCACAAAGGATCTCTCTAGCACCCTACCATAAGGAGGAATGCATAGGGGAAAAGTGTTGACACAATTGTCCTTTAAACAAAACTGACTATGAGGTCCGGGCTTTAAATAAATGATTGTATCAGGGTCATCAAGTACCAGGAACGATCGGTATGCCTTGATGAATACTTAACTACCGACTTATCATCCTACTAAAGCTGTATAAGCTCTAGAAGACACTCATCCACCTCCTCAAGCCAGTCCTCAGCCACCTGTGAGTCAGGCTTGCCTCTGAACCCGAGGGGTATCTACTGCTGAAACACATGTAAGGAACTAAAAATACAAGTGTCCTCTACCAGTACCACTGGTCGTAACAAGATACCAAAAGGTATTGATATAGCTAGAACACTACCTGAAGGTACTATCTTAGGATTCAGACAACGTATCGAACCCTCATCACTATGTGGACCAACCTCATGGTCACTCACTGGGATAGACCAGTAGCTAAGATAAAAATATTCTCCACTAGTGTCTAAACTAGGTGTAGAACTCTAGAAATTTCCTCCATCCAATTCAATACTACCTAGGAATCTGTCTTGACTGGTAACCTCAGAGGCCTCTGCTGCTGGAAATCAAGCATCACGCTCTGTCAGCGTGCACCATTCACTGGTACGGCTGGTGGAATATGCTTCCCAACGGGTGGTGGTGCTACAGGTACACCCCCCGAATGTGCCATCATTTTAATAGGGTCCTACACCTGAGCCTCATCGCTCAGTGGACCGTCATTGGGTACTCTCTCGGAACTCCAACTGACTGTCTGCATGGAGGCATACTGAATAGATGCAACACGGTCAAACAATTTAAACCTGTTGAGTTGACCTATTTTGAGATGAATGAAATAAAACCTTTGAAAAAAACACGCAATTAGTGTTTTCATGTACTGATTCGGAAGACACTATTCAGGGTTCTGGTGTATGGATATGTCGGCCGCCGCACCAACACTGGACTCCCTAAACTGAAAACCACACTCGGTACTCTTAACAGTATTGATTCACAGAAAGAAAATATCAGGGTCCTAAGTTATGTGGTAGAACCGACTCCTATGATACCAATTTGTCACGACCCGCCCCCCGGGACCCGTGTCGTAACTACACGAAGACCGCATTCCATAAGCCAAGGGTTGGATACTAGCACCAAAGGAGTAAATCCTTATAACTGGGAAGGCATTTCCATTTTAAAATGTAAACTCTTACAACTAGAGAACAAGAAGAAGAAAAAAATAAGTAAAGTAGTAAAAATGTGCTGAAAGTACAAAGGGGCCAGAAATAGAAGCCCAACAGAAATGTATAACTACAACTAAAAGAAAAGTACAACTGAAAGACAACAGCTGAACGGTGAAGCAGCTCCTGGGTCTTCCTTCGGGTTCCTACCTGAAGGGTAGGTACAGATTTCCTCCTCACCACTCCATGTCTATCGGTCTGCTCCATGTTCCTTCACGCCGAGTGTCCATCTCCGAGTACCGTCCAGTCCTCGTACACTCTACCTTGGTTGGTGATGTCTGTCGTCTGCATCCAACACAACAAGATGCGGGCATAGCCCATGCAGGGGTGAGTATAATGATACTTAGTAGGTATCCCAAGAACCTCATGGTCTCACTAAATCCGTCAAGGATAAACCAAAATGAAATATCTCATCTGATAAACATTACATAGGTACATGCCCATACATATACCTAAGTTATCAAGTAACTCATCTCAATCATGAGGAAAACACAATGGTCATTGAATCGGCTCAAACGAAGATTTTCATTATCGAAACCACAACTGCTGGAGAGCTCCTCCTCTGTCGAGTACAATGATCCTTTCACGACGCTGAGGCACTACTCACTAACCTTACACTGTTGAGGTACTCCTCCTCGGTCGAGTACCACAGGTCTTTCTCCCCAACATAGTAGCCAATCCCCGCCATCGGTTTTCCGATGCAACCAAGCACACACCCTCATAGTCTACAGAGTTTATCCTTCTATTGAGTACCATGGGTCTGCCTGCCCAACAGAGTAGCACTCCTCCTCCATGGGTATTCCACCCCAACACAGTAGTGCTCCCCACTGTGCTATTCAAGTCACTCTGAATCGAATCGGACAAGCAGTCATCAGGTCTCATCCATCTACAAGGTCTCTATACTCCATACGCTCATATTTGGGAGGATATGCTCCTTGTGCTACTGGTCGATACTTACATGTGTTGTCTAATATCACGTGGAATTATCTCAAACTACCGCCACATCATAGGGGTATCAACGCAACCGAAAATGTGTCAATCGGATAGCCAGTCTGTTTGTTACTAGCATTTCCGTTCCAGGGGCCCGGTTGGATTTCAGGTATAATCCAACCTGGCCATACTCCAACTAAGTCCAATCCTCAAGCAAAGTATTCAAAAAAGAACCATCTAATCAAGAGTAATCCGACATAGTTTAAGAAATTTCAATCAAACGTCTGGTCCTTAAGTTATAAGTGTTTTTGCTCTGAGGGCCCTGTTGGAATTACGTTCGTTCCAAACTCAGACATTTTCCAAGTCGTCCAATACTCACATAGATTAACGCAAAAGGACAACCTCATCACGAGGGTCCCAGTTCCATAGACGGCGCATTGATCGGACGTGTGGTCTTCATGTTATTCACGTTTAAGTGAAAATGGGATCTGACCAGTTAAGCCCGGTGGGATGATGGGTCGGGTCAACCCAGAGTTGGTGAGTCCGACCCCACAGGGGGTCAGACCGGCCCGATGAAACACGCGACCCGGCCCAAAGGGCATGGCCTGGACTGAAGGGGTGTGGCTTATACCGAAGGGGAATGACCCTACATGGGGTTTAAGTGTGTTATTTGGGGGTGTTTAATGAAGGTTATGGGAGAAGAAAGGATGGGGATCGTGTGTGCCCCACCTCTCATATATCAACACTTGGGATGTTGGGTGGTTGAGGTCCCCACAAACAACTACTTGTTTGATTTAGTGAGACCTTGAGGGTCTCGTGGTCCTTACTGAGTATCTTTATACTCAACCCTCCAAAGGCTATGCCCACACATCGTTGTGTTGGATGCAGACGACAAACAACACCGACCGGGGTAGAGTGTATGAGGACTTGAAGGTACCCAGAGGTGGACACTCGGCGTGATGGCACACGAAGTGGACCGATAGAAACAGAGTGATGAGGAGGACATCTGTACCGACCCTTCAGGTGGGAACCCAGAGGACGATCCAGGAGCTGCTTTTCCATTCAGCTATTGTCTTTTAGTTTTACTTTTCTTTCATTTGTAGTTGCACTTTTCTGTTGGGCTTGTATTTCTGGCCCCATTGTACTTTTAGCACATTTTTTATACTGCTTTACTTAGTGTTTGATTTATCTTGTTCTCCAGTTGTGTGAGTTTACGTTTTATAAAGGAAATTCCTTCTTAGTTATAGGTATTTACGACTTTGGTGGTAGTCGACAACCCATGGCCTATGGAATGAGGGCATGGGGTAGTAAGGACACAGGTCCCAGAGGACAGGTCGTGACAATAAATCCTACCATATTATTCTAGAATATCTTCTACTTATTCTATTAAAAGAATAAACAAAATAATCAATGAGAGAAGAAATTATTTCAACTTGAAAATTAGGAGGTGTGAAAGTATAATATATCACTTTTGAGTAATTCTTGACCTATATAAATATAATCATTTAATGATTAATATCACTGATATTATTAATTGTATAATAAGATGGATGAGTTATATAGAATGAAATATAATGAATTTTAATGATCAGGTTTCTATAATAGAAAATAGAAACAATTACAATTTAAATGATTGAAAATAACATCAATATTGAAGTATGATTTTGTAAAAGAGATATAGATTAACTAATCTAATTTTCCAGAAATAAATACTCAATGTTTTAAAATTTAAATAATATTATTTTCGTTAAGGAATAAAAAGTGGCAAATCTTCGGTTATCAGAATAGCATTTCGATAAAACTCAAGTCTATATTTAAAAATTATATGAATAATAACATAGTTTTATAAGAGATAATAATATTCCAGGAAAACATTAAAAAATGAAAATATATTATTTAACTTTTTAGATGAGTGTTAAACTATTTTGTTGTAAATTTATCTTAAACTATTTTGACGTAATTCTTACAACCTACTTAAAAAAATTTATAGTGTCTCCATCAATATATTAAAGAAATTATTTATGCCTACTTTATATTAACCCAATTTTATTTTCCATAACAACATAGAGTTATTGAGGAAATGGATAAATTGAAATAATTTGAATATTGTGTGGATATATAATTGATAATTTTACGATAATAAAATGTTATGTATGTAAGGGGTAGACTCTCCTTCAATGTTTTACATTAATTTTTTTCTCATGTTATGTCTGTTGTGATTTTAAAATTGGGTGTGAATGAGAGTTGAAAAAAAATACCATATTTATTTTGAATATCCAGATTCAAATATTATATTTTTCAATGTATCAAATGTTTATATATCCCTAAAACTAATTATTCATTATGGGAAGGTATTCAGTTTTGCCAAATTAATAATAAAACATAAATATAATGAATATATGCCAATTTTAATATATTTACTTGGATAATTTACCTATAATAGATGTGTAATAATTCTATAAAATGAAATCATCATGTAGACTATTAAACAGATTAACAAGAATCCCACCAAATGGGTAAATATAAATTAAACCAAATTGATTTCATAGTATAGAGATGCATAAGTATACCGGATGAATATTCATTAATCCAAAAATTTCAAGACATACAAATTAAATTTAATGAGTTTTTTAAATGTGAAAAATATGTATAATTATATTCATTGTAGTGGTTCAATACATAACTACAATCGGATATAATGACATTTCACTAATCAAATCACTTGAAGAAGTAAGTTTTATGATGGCTTTTATAAATAATCCATGTAATTAATAGTTTTTATATTGTATTTTTTCATTAAATATAATTTCTACATCAAGGGAGAAAAATATGATGAAATGATCAAATATTGTAACAGATTTTTTATTTCATCATGTCACTAAGATTGTTTCTCTTGTAATCATTTGACTGTTTCATTAAAGATTCATATATGAGGTTTAAATTTAAAATTACTTATGTTTCATCCATAGAATATTATATTTTATTGATATGGGGGTCTTAATCGCAAAATGTTAAAGATATATATTTTTCTAAGTCATATTGATTGAATATTCCATGGGATTTAGAAGTAGAGTTGTTTCTAATCACTATGATCGAGGGATTGCTATGCCTCCAAGAGAGACAATATTAAGTCTTATATAATGTATAACTAATTTTTATTGAGATAATATTTTATCACTCGAGGATAAAATGAATAAGTTTATTTGGTTGTTATGTATAAATTCAGTAAAACATTTTAATTAAATATTTTTCAATTATTTTACATGGTTCAAAAATTGTATAAGTTTCCATTGTGCATGTTTGAGAAAGTATTATACTATTATATATAATATTTCTATTAAAATATTTAAAATTTTCACTGGTAAATTATTTTATAGAATAAATAAAATAATATTATATGAGGGATAAATTCCAATAATATATATTTATTCCTTTTAACTTCACATGTTCACATCTCTCATTTTTTGATCTAGTAGATTAAATATCATTGCACTGTATTTGAGGTTGATAACAAAACATGAATGTTTCGAAACATAAACACAAGTACAAATGATCTTCATAATAAGAGGATAATTGTTGTTCCCACTAAATAATTGATAAAATCATCCATGTTTTTTATAATAATTAATATCATATCAGGTTTTGGTGGATTTACCAACATAATAAAGATTTTATACTAGGACAATATCCATCATTAGGCGATCAATGATGTTTGGGGTACCTTCATCAATGATTCCATCAAATAATTGGCTTGTTGTAACATCATTACTATTCTCCCTGAAAAATAATTTTTTCAAGATATTAATAACATCGGGATGGTTTCCATTGCTATCATTGTGCATATAATTTTCAATAAAATCTATTCATTGATAACGATAAACATTGTCTATGGATTCATATAACAATATAACATTGATTTTTTCCCTGGTAAAACTCATTCTAAAATATGTCATATAGTGTCAATATCATGAAGGTAATAGTGAATTATAGTATATTTACATTAAAAAGTAATAAATCTGTTCTTTTGAGAATAATAAATTGATATTAATTATTTTTATCCTCTAGAGATATTGATTATCCACATCATTTATTAACATTTACTATACTTTTTTTGGAGTACTTGACACTCAATTATACTAAACATATACCTAAGAGAATTTTTAAACATATCTATATGATTCAATCAAGTAGGTACCTTATCTATTCTCTACATTGGCATGTTAGAATATTATTTTTATATATGTATCAATGACTTTTCAATGTCTAGAATATCTGATCATATTAATGCAGAGAGGGAATTATTCAAACCATCAAATATTGAGTATACTGATGAAATAGCACTTTTAGGCATACCATGAGAAATAATTTATCTTCTATTAAATATATTTTTTTACTACAAAGAGGTGGATGGGTAGAATATTTTATAGAATAAATATTTTAATACGTTCAAGGATTGAGTTTCCCCCTCAATGAAAAATAGGATTAAAAACTCTTAGGCTGATGAGTGGGAATATATTTCTTTAATATTGATAACGCTTTATTTTGGGGTATAATTAGTGTGAAATACATAGAGAACATATATAATATTTTCATTGATCAATTTTCTTAATGGAATGGGAACACCATTTTACCAATGGGGGGAATTTCAATTTTTTATTCTTTGATCATCTTAATAAATGTTTACTCATATTCAATTTTTAGATGGCATAGATTACTCATCAATTTTTTTTGAAATATTCATAGAAACAATATTTGTTTTTTATTGGTGAATTAATATAAATTAAAATTATTTTCCTAGATAAAATGATTCATAATCATTGACATGAGATTTCATGGAATTATATGCCTCAAAAGTATCAATAAAGACATTCATTCTAATTCCTATTTGAATAACTTTATTTTCTATCAGGACTCTTAATATTTTCTTTCGACTAAGATCACTACTATGTTATAGAATTAAATCACCTACCAAATCTCTTCATCTATTTATATATCTATTATGAACACAATTAAATATATCATGGGCTTATCTAGGTGTCTCGTATGCCTAATATCAAACCTAAACTACTGAGGTACCCTCTATTTGAGCATACATATGAATAAAATTTTAGACACTCCTAATGATAAAAAGAATATATAACCATAAACTAAATCATCGTGTTATAAATATATCTAAATGTATTTTTAAATACACAATTCAGTAATTAGAAATTCATTCTTATATCGATAAGTACATCTTATTCGGGACTACTAATATCATTTATTTGTACAATTCTAGGGTATTTAACAAGTATAAATATGATATTGGCATTGAAGTACCATCATGGTAGATGAAATTCAGGATCCCTCTATCCATCCATAATTTTTATTTCTACTATGAAGTATTTTAAAATAATATATTCCTCTTCATAATTTCCTAAATTGAACTGAAATTAATATTTCCCCTTCATTTCATTAGTTTCATTTGGAAAACGAGGGAATCCAGCATATCTTTCTCTATAATGATATTCTTCTTAATGTATGGGAATTCATGTAAGGGGTGTCTATCATTAAGCATATTTGGGAAATATATGTTCTAATCATATGATGTCCATAATTTAATCATCACAAAATTTTAAAATATATGATTTCATTATCATTACTGTTTCTTCTATCATTGAATCAACTTGGAAGGTAATATACAACATAGAATATGATGGCACTAAAAATTATATTAATGCACACATCATGGAAAATCACATAGATTTTTTTGTAACTATAATATTCAAATGGGTCATATAAAAATGACTAAAGTAAATGTTTTATTATTATTTTTACTGGTATTCTTAGAAGGAACAAAAAAGTCATTTTTAAATTCATATTATGAATTCATAAGATCATGTCAGGTAGTAAAGTGATCGTTTATAATATGAAATTAGATTAACATTGACACTTAGTGTGTGTAGTGGCCTTCCATAACCATTATTGGATTTTCAAGGTATTATAATACCACTATATTAGAAATGGAGAGGAATTAGATGTCGAATTAGGGGCCATTATCAAGGAAATTATGTACATGGTTTTTCATGGATGAAATATTTTATGGGTGGAATCAAACTATTCACTAGTATTTGGGGCCCAAAAAATTGAAAATAAGAATGATCTTGGAATATGACATTATAAAAAAAATTATTGTCTCCTAGAGATCATTCATCTTTAAAAAGATTTATGAACATTATTATAATCAATACAACATACATATTGAGAATATTTTAAAACTAAAAATTAGATAGAATGGTTCGATTCAGAACTTTTACACTTTTAATTTTTTTTACATCCTTTGTTAGAAGATACACATTGTTTTAATTACATCCACTTTTGGAAACATCCTATAACACTAGAAATATTATTTAAAATATTATTTAATTTTTATATGATAGGGGTTTCTCTGCTCATTATAAATTAATATATAATTCATCCCTCATTATAGTATATTTTCGTACTCTAGCTATCTAAAATCTTCATATTTTTTATACAATCTCGCTATAAATTAATTTATTGGTAACCTCAAACTATTTATAAAAAATTATAAATGTAGATCAATGATTTTAATTACCCATTGTATCCTATAATGAAAAATATATTCATTACATGCACCTCATGCTGATATACTAAGTGCATATAAGGACATGGAAATTTTACGGTCATATCTCACATTCTAAATTGGTACACTATTATTTTCCTATATAAATTCCCTCACGAAATATAATTGGGAACCATAGGTCACATGATGTATAATATTTCAATTGAATCATACTACATTTCCATCAAAAATGGTTATTCTTGACATATTTTATTTTGATGTATATTTCTTGTTGAATTAAATAAAACACAAAAAATTAATATAGTGAATTACATGTAATATGACTATTAATACTCTCTTTATATATATTGAAATTAAATTATATAAAGACTCAGCCATCACAACATGAATTCCTTATTCACCAGCAATATTATCCATCCCCAAATTTTTCATTGTGGAAAATAACTTTGGAACTTTTAACACAATGATTTTGGATTATTAACATGAATCCGATTTTCTAATAAGTTACTATCATAAAAATTTATAAATCATGCATAAATATTATCTCATTTTTTCTTTAGACATAAATAATTTATGAATAATAATTTATTCTGTTGTTATATCACCATATAAAGACAATAAACTTATATAAAAGTAATGATATAACAATATTAATTAGGGTGGTGGTTGAGGAATTATTGTTCCACCATGAAAGACCCATAATATTCTTACAAGTTATTTTTATAAATTATGTATTTGGTTCTTTTTTTATTCATTGATAATTTCTTACCCTGAAATTGTTATGATATCTATAAAATTGAATTCGTATTTTTATACAGTTTTGACCATAAAACCATTTGTTTATATTTCTCACTAATAACATAAACATAGTGTGATTACATCTAGGTAAGAAACAAGAACTGTATACATGGAATGAATGGTTTACACTATATGTAACATATACATTCCATGTATTTATAAAAATCATATTTTAATTAAAAAGAGATAATTTTCTTCTTTATGTACACACAAATGATTATATGATGTGTAAATGGGTTACATGATATTTTAATGTCACGTTGATGTTTTATTAGGCTACCATACTAGTGTTTTGTTTCATTCATTTTATATGTATCCTTCGTTGATTTACCAAGAGAGCCTCGTCATCCATTTTTGGTAGTTCATATCTATCCAGATCTATTAGTTTAGTGATATATTTTATTTTATTTTCAATTCATCATTTAGTGGTATGTTTTACATCTGGTGATTCATTGGTTTTGGTTACGGCTATAGTTTGGAGATGTTTTTTAAGTAAGAAATTTTTTTCAATAATTGGGTTTTAGTCACAATTCCTGCCTTGTAATTTGAAGGTATTTCTTGTGGTTTCCAATCACTACATTCAAATGTGGAATGGTTTTATACATCCTTAATATTGGTAGATATATCCAAGATTTCTAAATTCAGGAATTTATAGTTTTTATTATTACATAAATATTATTTGGAATGAAATTTCATATTATGAAATTGATAATATAATTGGACTGTGTTTTTAAGGGGTCTTACATTCCGGAATGATATTTCCATTATTTTGAAAAAAATTAATTTTCAAACCATAAATTAGATTTGATTGGCTTGGAATTTATTTTATTAAAATATGATAATGGTTTTTAAAACGAATATTGAATATCATTGTAATGTGGGAAACCTTTGGTCAATCATGAAATAGAGACAAGAAGCCTTATTGTGTGTGACACCACAAAGAGGAATCCTGTTTTATATCAAAGGATTATTTCCTAACTCTAAATTAGATGAATAAATCATATTACATTTTGTCTTATCATCATCTAGTTTGTATTATCCTACTTATTAGAGAATTAAAGGAATGGTCATTATTGTTTTAGTTTTTCATTTTAGGATCAATTATTTCCTAGATGATGGCTCACATGTATATTCATAGTTTTTATGTTTTCATAAAAACACACATTTCTATAATATCATTAGTTTTGGAAAACATGATATGAAATATATAGAAACACAATGGAATGAGTGAGATATTTTTTAAATTTTTCTTATATATAAAACATTTTATGAAAATAATTTATTCTAATTAAAAAACACTTTCCTTATTATTATTCTAAACATTATTGGTTATTTACTAGTTTCATAATGAGTCATACTGGTCACACCCTAATTACATCTATGGATAGTTTTATGACATGTTTAATATGATATATGTAATGTAAAGATCATTTTGGACCATTTTAGATTATCTTTACGAATCTGTACTAGTTTGGGATGTATTATTGTGATGACGGTTTGACACATGCTTCCGTAATAGTCTATTCATGTCATATATCCTACATTACATGTTCTCTTCAGTATTGTACACCTTTTGTTTTCACATTTTACTCTGGTTTTATATCATGTTATCTTATATTCAAGTGTTGTTTTTTAATATTTTTTATACATCTCCCCATAATGGGATGACTTGGGTGACTGGTTTGGGTGTCACCAGTTGGTATGTTAAATTTTTAATTCCATGGTTTTTAGTCAGTCTGATGTGTGTTAGAATATACTTAGATGGTTATGTTTCTTAGGATTATAGGATAAGTATTATCAAAATTCTTAACGTATGTGTGGAAAAGTGATTAGGAAATTACTACATTGACTATATCTGAGTTACCCTTAATGTATTGAAAATCAATATTTTGTCCATGATATCATATATATGTCAAATTAAATTAATTTTATGGAAAATATTTTAAATTTATCAATATAAAATTTTTAGAGACATAGTTTTTGTGAGGCCATTTTAATAAATTATGTGGAGGAGATTATTTAGATGGACCACGTCAATCCAAAAAGAGTCTCCTCTATGGTAGAATAAATAACTTCATTAAATTAATATTTTTTAATTAATTTATTTTTAATATAGATGTCGGTTAATTGGTTTTGGAATTTTCTCCTAACTCTTTGGTTATTTTTATATGATTAACAGACTATTACTCCTAGTATTGATCTTAAAAATGAGACAGGGGATGCTAGAAGGCAGGTTCCATATTTGGATCCCCCAATGTACCCCTCATTAGTTGAAGTAGTATTTGGTACCATTTAATATATGGTTTACATGTGTGTTAAGAAACCAAGATGAGTATTAGATCATGGAATGGAATTTACCATGAGTCATCCACCTAACTTTTTTGTGACAAAGGATCCAAATAATTATAATAGTGGCATGAATGGATTGAAAGGATCATTAAATTTTAAATACAATTGATGATTATTAGGTGGGTTTTTCCACATATATTCTCAAAGGGATAGAATGAATTTGGTTGGACTTTATAGAGAAGGATATGCTGCAAGAATATATTACATGGAATTCATTCAAAGATACCAATAACTAGTAATTTTATCCTACGGATTTACATGGAGAAAATACTATAAAGTCTATGAAATTTGAGAATGGGGATCATATTGTTATGGTGTATTCCACCAGTTTTGGTGAGTTGGTGAATATAGAACTAGAGATTGCCACAAATGATTACCTAAAGGCTCGTAGGATTGAGATGGGGATATGAGAAGATATTCAGAAAATGATAGTTCTTTTTTCCTCCCATTTCATTGTTGAGGTATTTCGTAGTGAATATTTGAATAAGGAAGACATTGCAAGGAGGTAAAGTTTTTGTGATGCATTGGCTGGTGAAACTGTTAGATGGGGTGCTTTTTCTGGTCAAAAAAATAATATCAAGTGTGGTCAGTTTTTTTCATGAGCTATTTTATGGGATTCGTTATGAATACATTACATTATATTCTATTTGTGTGTGATGTGTGGTTATACTGGGTCTCATATTATCGAGCCTCCGAGGACATTTCATATTTGTTGGATATCTGGACATATTAAATGATTTTATGAATGTATTTCCTAAGTAATTGAGGTGTGATATACATTCACCATGAAATCATATGATCAATTTGAAAATTCAAAAGGTGGTTGGCCTCATTTTCATGAAATGGATATTTCTATGTGGCTATGGCAATACAAATATTTTCCATATAATTAGTGCATAAATAATGTGAATTAGGGTAAGAAGCTATTATATTTACAGTGAAATATTCAACATATATGGTGCTAGATTAATTTTATCCATGTACAAATAGTAATTTTTTATCATCATTTTTTGTTAAAATGTAGGTTTTGGATTCCAAGTTTCTTCTATCCTTATTTTATCCTTGCGAAACACTGTGAAAGAGAACCGAATAGGGTTTCATGTTCCCTATTTGTCATGTGATGATAGATGATGTTGAGGTTTTCTATTACTTATCATTTCTTGTTCATGACATCTCTTACTTGATTTTCTACATGGATTAGATTATTAGTGTTAAAACCAAAATAGACTGTTATAATAGTTAGGTAAAGAAATTACCTACTAATGGGGCCACTAATATTTTCCATGGTGACTGGGACTCTAGATCGAGGATGGAAATTTATATTGTTCCATATTCTTGTATAATATCAATATAATTTTCAGAACATATTATAGATTTAGTTGAAAAATACATAGGTTTTCTACTAACTGTTGTTTTATTTAGGTACCCTAAGGACATTATAACTGATTTATCAGGTTTACTAGTATAGAGGGAGGTCAAGGATACTATTAAACTACTAAATGATACAATTACCATTTGTATTCCATCAAGTCAAATGGTACCTGCTGAGTTGGTAAAAGATAAATTACATCATCAATACATTGAGGGGTAAATATTTTTTTGTCCTATAAATTAACCTTGGTATTCTCAGGTACTCAATTTATTAGAACGATAACAAAAGTATACTTTTCTATCAGCTATAAAATGTTGAAATTGGTAATTTTTAAGAACCTGTATCCATCACCCATAATTGATGATATATTTGTCTATCATAGAGGTAATTCATAGTTATCTAATATTGAACTATGGTTATGGAACTATAATATGAGATTCATTGAGGGGGACATACATTTGATAATGTTTTAGATTTTATATGGTAATTGAATATTTCTATTTGTTCAATTTTCATTCACTAAAAATCATATGTTATTTAGTTCATTGATAGTATAAAAAATAATTTGTTCTTGGACACATTTAGTTTTCTCTACATATAATATATCTTGGTGTACTCTAGGTTTAAGGAAGAACATGTGGACCTTTAATATATAATTATACTAACATTTAACGACATTATCATTAAGGTAATTTTTCCACGTCTGCCTTTGGGATATGAATGGTAATGTTTTTGGGGAATGTGATATATGAAAGGAGCATCTCGTTTTATCCAAAAACGTGGCTGGAATTTTTTGATTGTTAAAATTAATGAAATTTTATTGAGCTCTAATTTTTTTTAAGGATGGATACATAATATAAATAATTTTTTTGAGACATCCCCATGCATGAATATTCAATGAAAACATGGAAAAATAAGGGTGTATGGTTTGATTGGAAAGAAAAATTGGTTGAGAGACATTAAGGAGACGAAAGTGGGGTTGACCTCAGTACAATTGTTGATTCCCCCGGAACCAGGTTTGTGTTATAATGTTGTCTAAAATTCATCTAGTATGGGTCTATAATATGTCTTGATGGGAGGGAAATCGTCAGTGGATTATGGGTATATCCATATATTTCCTTCAGAGAAGAAAAACCCTACCCATGACGTAAATTTATCAAATTTTATGTACGTAGTCAATAAGTGGGATCCCTATCTTCATATGTAGTAGTTTACAATGAATTTTGAACAAAAAATCATGAATTATAATTTTAGTACAATGAAAATGAACATTTTTTCTAGATTCTTGGATGAGTATCATAGAAACCATACATTTTTATATCATTTATACCCCCAATAAATTCTTCGTGGTATTTGATGAACTGCGAATGAAAGTGTCGATCCAATCATTGAATGAATCACTAGAAGAATTACCAATGATTAGTTTATTTACCTCAAAGATCATGGAAGTGAATGAGTCCAGTGGATAGGTTTTCATGGAATCGATAATGGTGTACTCATATTTTTATGAGTTATTATTACTTGTTCAGATCATAGAAACATATATTAAATGCATATAATATGTCTTAAATTTTAGGGAGACCATAAGAGAGTGTTTTCATTCACCTATTAGAGTATTGTGATTTAGTATCAGGTTGTTTCTTCTATTTTCCCTAATAAATAGCTATTATAAAGTCTAAATAATAATATTTGTATGGGCCCATGGTGTGGAAAATATACATCATGATTTTAGATGCATATATTACTGGATGGGGATGAGGTGGTCAATTATATAATATGTATCACATTGTTATTGTTAGATAGTTAGGAAAGATAATAATAGCCTTATATGTTCTTCTATATCCATTAACCATAACCATATTGGAGTGGGATTAAATTTCATGTATATCATCATTGGAATACCATAGAATACTTGTTGGAATGATGAGATCTGGATTATTATAAAAATACACAATAAATTAATGAATTTTTAACCAATAAATGAAATAAAGAATGTGGAGAGTCATGGCGACTTATAATCCTAGGATATTATGAACTTCATGGACTACCATTTTCAGTTGATTCTATAATATATTTTAGGTTCACATCAATATTCTATAAATTATAACAGAATGATTTGTGTACCCAGTTGAAATAGAGCATGACTTATCACCTATAGACAGACAGACATATAATGTTGGATATCTAGGTTCTAGAGTATATTTCATGGTCTTGTGTGCTTTCCTTTAGTGGATATTGGGGCAATAATATTCCTATGGATGAGTATAACTATGAAATTTGTTTCTAAGAATTGGTCAGGATGTAACATATTAATTATTTTTATAATAGCCCCTATAAATCCCTCTAATGCTGGTAAGCTTTGGGAGAGTGGCCATTGTATGGGATGTGTTTTCTTGGATGAAAAAATAGAGGTGTTTTAGTCAATACTTATAAATATAAACATGGATGATATTTTTTATATATTATACTGACTATTCTCGTCTATAAACACATTCTTTTTTAGTAATAAGATATTTATAATTACTTCACATCACGGGGGACATTGATTGTTAAATAAGAAGGGTAAAATGGATGTGAGGATTTTGAGACCATATGAAATCATTGAGTGACTGACGATATTAACCTATGGGTCGAACATTATGTGTATTTTTACATATAGCAATAATGTGATTCATTATTTCCATTTGAAGAAATATATAACATATCCCTTTAATGTGTGCATGTGGTACAATATAGATATTCAACCCGATACCACATTGCATAAGAAAATATTTAGGATTGTAGACCATTAGGATATGGTATTTGATGGTAGAATGACACCTTGGTCATGGAACTGTTGTATCTTAGATGGGATCACTACATGAGATGTGATCAGTAGACATTGATCAGGTAGTAATGGACTTCTATTTTTATAGATACATGGTGTTGATAAAATTTTATGGATGGAATTTTGTTTTTTGTGTAAATATTGTAATTCCACAGTTCCATTTTATCATGTATGTTCTAACCATATATTTTGGATTTCATTTCCATTGGGTGAGTTTTTATGACAGTGAAATTGGTATTATAAATATAATGGTGTTGTCAGATATATGTATTATTTTTAAAAATTTAAATCTATAGTTTCTATTACTCGATGTGAAGTTTTACACTGTATAATTATTGATTATAATAATCCATCAACAGGAATCATGAAATGAATGGTTCAAAGTCAGTGTAATTGGTAAACACCATGTAACTAATAAAATATGGTTTTTAATTATAATATGATGGAATTTAGTAATATAATTACCTCAATATTTTGAATTAATTCATGTGGATTTCATGCGGTATTAATTTAATGGTGTTATTTTTTAATAATCCTTTTGAGTTTTATGATTCCTTACTTATTTATAATTCCTTCCTCTCTCGATCAAGAGATTAGGCCACCTGATTATGGGGTTTTACTTTCTATCAAGAGAGATTATTTCAGAAATTTATTACCATTGTGATTTGATTTATACTATCCAGTTTTTCATTTCATCTGGTTCATCATTGGTTTTTGGTTGGTCATATGGTTTTTCTATGATTTTTCAATCAAATTATATTTTTTATTAGTCCATTTCATTCACTTTTTTTCATTATCTTCCAAAGTAAGCTATTGTGATTTCCAGTCCCCTATTTGAAATGTGGTTATATTTTCAACATCCTTTAGGTATGTGGATATATCCATGTGTTTCAATTTTATGAAATTATTTTTCTTATAAATAATTACATAATATTTTAAATTATATTTATTTCTATGTGATTGAAAAGGGAATCTGTTTCAATTTTAATGCGTGGTTTTCATTGAAAATCTATTTTACATGATTAAAAAAATAAATCTTCAACCCCTAAAGATTATTTTATTTGATTTATAATGAATTTATAAAAATATGAGAATGTTTTTTTAAATTTAAATTGACATTAATTGCATTGTGGGATCCTTGGGTGTATCAAGAACGAGACATGAGTATACATAGTTTGTATGTAACAAATACAAGGTAGCCACTTTTATATTGATGTATTGTGGATAGAATAGATATTATATGCATCCAACCATATGATATTTTGGCTCATGAGTGTCATGTACTTATTTTACCTTAGGATAGATAGTGAATGGAAGGTTTATTGTTGTACCTAGTTGATTATGGCATGATAAATTATTTGAGGAATGTTATCTCACATGTATATTTACATTCAATATTTTTTCCTTCTTTATTCCATTGTTGGCCTGTTTGTATTTTTAGATGATGAGATATTAAATTTCTAGAAAACAAATTTAATTTTTCTAAAAAATTTTCAATATGTAATATTTATAAAAATATTTTAAAACACTTATTTTATATTTATGAAATCAGCATTCCGATTATTAGAATATGTATTGAATCATGGGTGGTTTCCTTCCACACAATATTTCTCAAACCCTATATATTCCATTAATTTTCGTTAAATATATTTTTAGGATAAAAATAAAATAAATAAGAATATTTTTAATTATTGATTCTCATCATATCATTGTTTCATATTGGGATTGTTTTTATATTTGATAGTTGGTCGCATTGAAATATTTTAGTCTATACATTTTTTACATCCAGGTTATATATGGTTTGGATAAGTTGAATAACCATTTCCTATCATTTTACTCTGGTTAAATATATTGTTATCTTATATTCAATGATTTTTTCTATATTTTTTATACCTATCTCTATAATGGGATGACATAGGTCAATGTTCAAGTATTCCAGGAATGGTCACTTACACTAACCAAGTCAAGGGATATGTAGGTGTTCATCAATTAATATTAGTAACATCAATGAATAAATTGATTTCCGATAGTGGAAGTTAACATTTTACAAAGTTAAAATTAAATCAAGTATTGCATTATAATAAATAATTTTTTTTGATTATTTTAATAATCATAGAAAAATGTATCTATATACATTAATCATCCTAAATATCAAATGTCCCCATAATAAAAAAATTTAAAAAATATTTTATCCATGAATGTGGATGATACATGTAAACAGATAGAACCAAAAATGAGTTATAATATTATTTTTTGGTTATTAAGAGAACACTCAAATTTAGTTATGTATTTCAATTTTCCATTAAATCCTCATTAATTCCATGATATAAAAACATTCAAATAAATAGTAACTCAGAGTGGAAATGTTTCAGAAAAAAATACTTTTTATTGAATATCCCCCACAAGAAATGTTATAATCAAATATATTATAATTTAATTTAATATTTTTGATTATTTACTTATCAAGAAACAACACGTTCATTAACAGAGAATATCTTTTCAAGACATGGGACATTAAATTATGTGAGATTTAGGAAGAAAAAAATAAAAAAAAATACATTTTATGAAAGATTATATTAAATGATTATATTTTCCCAGAACTCATTTATTATAATCAAATTATCATTAAAAAATATCCTGAATATGAATAACGTGAAGAAAAATATCTCTTATTTTCATGGAGAGTGATAATTGAAAGATGGTAAATTAGTCAATTATGACCATTTAATTACAAATTGGATAGAGATATAATTGATATTAGGGGAATAAAAAACATTTACCATCCAATATTATTTCTGTATAAATTGAAAATAATTAATCTTGTTAATAAAATATTTAAAATCATCCCTCAAAGACAATGAAATTTTAGTAATATAGAATTATATTATACTCCATGTCATGTTATCTCCACTGTGGAATGAATATACTATGTCATCATGCCATATCATCCTTATATCATTATACACAACCTTGAAATTACTAATATTTAAATATTCAATTTAAAAAAATAATACTCACTGTTAAAATTTTAAATTATATTTTTTCATTTTATAAAAAATTAAATGTACTCAAAGAACAATTGAAGTACTAGTATTTTGAATTGGGAATCTATTTAGTGATTTATAAATGTTGACATATCCATATAAAAGTAATATCATAAATAACAAAATAATTTTATAAATTTTAGTTCCATAAAATTATATTTAACTTACTCACGAACAGCTAAAAAATGTTCTTATATATTATCAATTGTAATATCAACAAAATATGAGGCACTACATTTTCATTGATTCCAATGATTATTTAAATATTAAAATACAATAACATTAAGTATAATTTTATTAAATATAATTTTATTAATTAAATATTGAATCTTCAATATAAGTTTTATCTAGACTATATAGTATGAATCAAAATAAAGGATCATGAAAAATTAATATTTCTAGAGTAATTTTTTATCAAAAAATTTTATACTTTTTTAAAAATATAATTGATGTCGGGTTATATTTAATTTTCCTTATATACTAATCTTAATATTGTTTTCGAATAATAATCTAATATATAAATCCTATATGATTTTTAAAAGGATTAAGAAAACATATTTTGTACTTGGAAAATATCTAATGAGATGAAATTGGATGTTTTTTTGTGATAATGTTTGTTTATGTAAACGTAATGAGTTATGGATTTTTAATACAAACATTATAAAAAGATATAATATAGTTTGGAGTTAAATTCATTATGGTATTGAACAAAATCTAAAAATGGATTTTGGTAGGAAAAATCAGATATTAAAGAACAATTTTAATGATTAATTATTTGATTTTGGTTTTTAAAATTATGAGAATGATAATATAGAATAATGGGTAAACCGATATTTTTTATAGATAGAAATATTTGTAGAAAATTATTTGGACTGTATGACTACTGTAGAACGCTTATTGGCATCCGATACTTTTTTGGGTTTGATAGAAAATTTTTCCCACCCAAACAAAAAATAAATTCATATTATATATAACCAATGTTAAATTATGTCAATCTGTTTCTTTGGTTCCTAAAGAGTTACTATGGCATACCCCAATAAAATATTATTAGTGGTGATGTCTCCATTTAGTGAGATTCTAATTTTGAATCCATACACAATGATTCTTTTTTAAAGGAAATCCTAACGAATTAAAATGAGTTATCTATATTTTTAATTTTACATCTCATCCTTTATTAAATTTTCAAATAAATGGTTGATCGAGTGATGAACCACTATAGTAGTGCATCATACCATCTTCATAAGATGTTTATTTAAAAATCCACTTTATTGATATTTTTTAGGGTTAATTTATCAATGTTTATACAAAAATTTCCATGCTTTTATATTCTCAATAATCAGTCTAGAATAAAAATAAATATCATGATAAAATATAGCAATGTGGATAAATAATCTAATATAAGGAAACAAAATTAATATTTCTGATTTATAATATAATTCATATAAAACCAAACCTCTTTGAAAACATTAATTTTTTTCCATTAGGGTGTGTATTAATTTAAATAATAGAAATGAATTATATTTTTATTGGATAATTTTATTTGTTGTAAAAATGTTAATTAATTATGATCTGAAGTGACATTAATGTAACAAATTCCATTACATGTCTTAATAAGTGTGATATGGGTGTTTAGTAAAAGGTGTCGTGATTGTAATATATTTGAACAATGTAGTGGACCATGTTTCTATGTGGTTATGATGAGTTTTTGTTTATTTATTGTGAGTAACAAATAATATAAAATTTTAATTTAAGAATATAGAGAGAATAACGAATATTATCATGAACTGTGTTATGGACTCATTACTAAATTATGATATGGGGTAAACTTATAGATGAAAAATAGGAGAACATTTATAATTGTTTGATTAATGTTGTGAGGGATTTATAAGAACATAATCTGTTTCATTATATTAATATAGAGTTGATTATGGCTTTCATTGTTTGTGATATAGAATTTGGGAGATGGAATTTGTGTGTTCATTGATTATAATTTGGGTTAATGGGGTTTACTGTTTTATAAAAAATGTGTTAGTTGTATAATAATTTTGAAACATGGGAGGAGTGATTTATATTGTTTATATTATTCTATAGTCATTAGAAACTCTATTTTCTACATTTTTATCTGCACCATGGGTATTAGGAATGGCCATATTATTCAATTTATGTTGGGTATTTTCTATGTGAATGTGACATAATTTACATTTGGTATTTTCATTCTAAATGATACATATATGGGAAGGAATTAAATCAATTATATTAAACTATGGATTATCATATATTTTTAGTAGTTTGGTTATTCCATATATATAGGATACTATTATAGGTTATGTTACATAATGGGAAAGGGCTATATTTCTAGATGGAGACTACTTTCAGAATATTCTTATGTTAGAAGATGTACATATTTTTTATTATTGTGATGTCCTAAAATACACATAGTTAATGATCATGATATAATTATTGTTTTATATTATATAGTCCATATTATTAAATATCATAATTGTATTCAAATGATTTGATATTATGTTTTGGAATATATTTTATGATTCATGGTGACATCTTCTTTATGATATTCAAACACCTTTCTTACAGAAACTAATATATATATATATATATTCTTTTTAAATATATTGTATTATCATATAAAAGTAACTATATACAGTTGATGATAGATCAATTGGGATCCTATAGTAGGAATATTTTTCTTGACATGATACTACATAATAGGTTATAGGAAGTGGGATTGTGTAGTCATGTATTATTTATTTATAATATTAAAATTAATACTATTTCATATATTGAAGTTATTATATTATATCAAATAGGTTATAAATTAATATTAATTCAAAATTTAACTAAATATAGAATTAACCATTTAAAATTATTATATCAAGGTGGAATGAACTATTAAGTGGAATATTTTTTATTTTATATAGGTTATGAATTCCAATATATTGATTCCCCATTATGTATTTTATAATATTCCAGTGTGTGGTGTCTCATAGTGATATTATAAAAATAATACTGAATGATTTTTGTATAAATTAAACAGCTGATTCCATCCTTTTTGTAGTAGACAATAATCAAGGGGTTGTGAGGATTTCATTTCTTGGATGTGCTATTAGAATTTGGTTTGTACATTGAAAAAATTAGAGTGATATTGAGATTCATGAGATTGAATAGAAATATATATATATATATATATTTATATATTAATATATTAAAAATAAAATTTAGAATGAAAATATTCTAGATCGTTAGTAAATTGAAATAAAAAATGGTTTACAAATAAAGTTTCATTTTGTATTACAATTTAACCCCTATCCAAATATGTTCTTTGAGTTGGTGAGTATAATTCATTATGGAAACACACATTGTAACAATAAAATCTAAGCATGATTGTGTCGTGTTATTGATGAAATAAAATGATTTATTTGTAGGTTTACTAAATTTTTTTTAAAATAAACAATTATATTGTGTTCACAAATTATTAATAGGAAAATCATTAAATAATTATTGGTTTTGATTTAATTATGTTTAATAAAAAAATTTAACATAGTTATTTATCATTTAAAATCAATATGATTTTTAACATGGATGATTTTTAGTCATTAGATTCATTGATTATATTTTAATTATATATTTACGTAATCGATTAGTGATATATTTATTCTTCATCTAAAAATATTTAAGTAATGGATTGTTTTTTATCAACATACTTTATTATCATGATGATTTTTAATTAATATTTCTACATGTAAAGTGAATTTTATATCAAGATTATTTTTTATTATTTAATTTCAGTTCATAATGATATTTTTTTGTAGTAAGAGTGTTTAAAAATCATTTTACCTTTTTCTTTTTTTGGAATAAATGCTAATTCTTAAATTTTAAAATAATTATTAGTAAATATAATATTATAATAGTTATATAATTTTGGTTGAAAGGTGAAAAAATATTCTATTTTAATTGAATTAGTGGTTTGAGAACTATGAAAATCCTTATGAAGGGTTAATTTAATGATTAGATATCTTTAAGGAATATTAATATAGAGATTATTTTTATTCTTTTTATTTCCTACGAATATTTTTAAATATATATAACAAATGGATATATATTTAATAATATTGAATATAAGTATCAAAATTTTTTGTATTGTTCAACACTGTGCTTATTTTTATTTTCATAGGTTTTAATATTTATTTTTGTATAGATTAAAAATTATATAGATTGAGCCAATAAGAATTTTAATATAAGGTTAATTAATAAATAATTTAAAAAAATTAATTTATTTGGATCACTAAAATGTAAACATTTTGGATACATAAGGAATATTTTATAAAAAATTAATTATCCATTTACAAATATATTATCTGAAAATGTAGGGGGGTTTTCACACTGGTATCCAGGTATACATTTAAATTCATAAATATAATATAATTATTTAACTTTTTTATATTGTTAAGGATGGGAATGATATTAAAATTAATTGCGGTATTTTGAGAATAGTTGATGTTATTATATGTTTTCTAATAATGGTATTTTGATCGATTAGTAGGATTGTTGGAAATAAATTAGTAAATTAATTTTTTACCATGCTATTGAACATTGTGGTTTTTAATTTTTTAACATGTGAGATGATAATATATATATATATATATTGTCAATTATAAAAAATGGTTATGTAAATACATAAGAGGTTCTGTTATTATTTCTTCTACAAAAATATTAAAATACTATATACATATTATATAATTTTATAGGTATGATATAAAAAATTTATGCAAAAAATACTAGATACGTATATGATATGTGTGAAATATGATGAAATTAACACATGGGATAATAAAGTATCTCATATCAAACTAATTATTCGGAAACTCTTCATAATTACAATAGAATATCATGGATGTACTTATTGAGTTACTCTTTTATGAGTGTAGGCCAAACATAGTATTTTAAAATGATGAAATATAAACCAAAATATTTTAATTTCAAATAATAATCCCATATTTTTATAATTATTATATTTAACTAAGACACTATAATGAATAGTCCAATCATATTCCCTTTTAAAGGTTCAAACACAACATGTGAGTTCTCAAATTGTCTAGGTCTGATAAATCAGTACATTTTGACTTCAGTTATAATTGTTTGTGAACATTGTAGTGAATGAAAAATATTATTGTGAATGAGATTAGAACAATAAAACTAGAGTGATAATTATAGAATAGAATTTAAAATTTTAACAATGTCAATCATACCTAAATAGTATTACGTGAAGAAAATAGATTTGGTCTATTTTTAATTCACATGACATTAAAATAAATATGGAATAATGTTTCTATTATACATTATTAACAACAAATCTAGTTTTTTAAGAGACAATATAATCTAGAAATTTTATTATAGATGATCATTAAATGACTGTTTCCTTCATGAACAGTCTTCACGATGTTTCGTTTCGTTTTGTATCATAAAATCCAGTCAGATCCGAAAATGGATCAAAAATAAAACCAAGAACATATTATTACAACCTAAAATTTAATAGCACCTGCATATGATAAAATAAATCTTGTATTACATTATCATAATTTAATATATCTCATGGAATTTTGGTTTCTCTTGATTAACAAAAATAACATTTTTATACTATAATGTTCTGTTTATAACAACATATAAAATATTTAACTTGTTATGAAATTAATAACATTTAATATTATTCTAATATAGTAATTTTTAGTTATGATTCATTTTTTTATTGATAAAATGAATACAATTATCTAAAATAAATCTTATTATATAAAAATATGAAAATAAACATGGAACCATATGACAAATCATATGACCATTTTTATGGTTTTTAAAAAATTGGCTCAATAAATGTAATTTCGTTCAACAATTATTATAATATGGGATATTATTTAATTATATATTATAAATTATCTTTGGATATCATAATATATTTCCTATAAAAAATATAAGAATTTAACCCTCTTTATAATAGAAATAAATATATTGTAGCATAGTATTTTATTAAATTTAAATTTCAAAACACATCTAAATTTAATCATCCAATTCTTAGAAAACATATATTTTCTGTTATACATTTCATATATAATGTTCTATATGTTTTTAATTTATTTTAAATCAAAAATATCATATTAACTTATATTTTTAATGTTATGGTTCATTTCATGTGTAATCAAACTATTAAAATTTCAAGCACAAATTTCATTTTGAAATATTTATGAATATGTCAGTTTTGAGATTGTTTTACTGTTATACCTTATATAGAAGTTCATAATTTATATTTTAATTTGATCAAAAATATGAAATAATAATATATATGTTATGTAAGACATAAAAGAAAAACATTTCAATTACTCAATTTGAAAAAAAGTGTCATATTATTAAAATTAAATTTTTAAGGGACATATAAAATCCATTTGGGTCCTTTAGGTATAACAATGGTATCATTTTAAAGATTTTTAATGTTCTTAAAAAAAATTTATTTACTATATGATAAAATAAAAATACAAAAATATAACCAAAAACATAAGGGTGAATTTATTTCACTAATGTTTCATGAATGAAATATAAGATCTATTTTATAAAATATTATATTCCACCTACTCACAATAATTCCATTTGAAAAATATAATCACCTATGTAATTAATGAATGAACATCAATTTCTCATAAGTAATTATTCATTATATATTTTTATAACTAAACTGTTTCAGGGTCCTCTAAAAATAAATTTATAAAACCTAAATTGATATTAATAGTATACATGTAAAATAATTATGAAATTGAAAAATACATATAATGGCATATTCAACATCATTATATATTTCAACATATGTAAAGAATGATGTGATGAATATTTATATATTACAGAAAAATTATTCGATGAAAAAGATAATAATTACTAATTCTGAGAAGTAGTATATAAAACAATATAATATCATTAATAATTTAACCCGATATTGTAATTGACATCTAATAAAAAATATTAAGAAAAATCATATAAATTATCCTACGTAAATATATATATTTAAAAAAATTATTTAAATTAAATCTAAAATTTATTCATGAAACAATTCATCAATATTTAAATATTTCTTAAAAATTCCTATTCTACACTAATAATTTAATCAACATTTACAGAGGATTAATAAATCTCCAATATTATTTTAATAAACCAAAAATATAACAAAATTTATTAACAATATTTAAATATAATTAAATTAATGTGAATATAAATTAATACCCACCAGATATGTTAATCATTAATAAACTAATACTACATGATGGAAGAATAATTTACATATCTGGTGATCAAAATTAATAAAAATATTAATAAAATCACACATGTAAAAAATAAGAATATCGAGAATATTATTATATATTAATCATTCTCATTTAATGTAATAAAAACTACCACTGATTTTAATTTTTTAAAAAAACAAAAATATTTAATAAAATAATGAAATATATAAAAGATTAAAATAGCATGTGTGATCAAATTTTTTTTACCCTTTCTAAAAATAAAAATATAAATGAAAGTCCATATATAATAACATCCCCCTATATAAATATTAATATAGTTATATCGAGTCATAAAATTGGATACATTAACATTATTGAATTATACAATCATTTGTAATGAATTAAATTTTTATTAACTATTTGTTATATTAAAATTAACTATAAAATAAAAAATTATAATGGAAATTATCCTAAATAAATTCATTTATATTAATTTTCATTCCAATGTAGTATAAGATAAAACAAGAAGAATATGCACACAACAAAATAAAGATATACTTACATTAGAATGAAGAACAACATTGGTCTAAGAAACATCAATAAATTACTTTTTATAAAAAATGATGTATAAGGAATACTATGTTTGACACTATAATTATATATATAGATGAGATTATTCTTATTTCTATGTTATTATGAAGAGATTAAAAATAAATTGCTTTCCTAATAACTAAATTAATAATATACCCTAATTGTCGAAAATATAATTCCATCTTTATCCTCTTAAAAGTGGTTCATGTATATATATGGTAATATCCTATAGAAACAAATAGAGTTTTTATTTATAATTTATTTGGAATTTTTTAATAATCTCATTAAAATTTGAATATCATGGCTTAAAACTAAAAGTAAATATATCATTTCTATCCAATAATTATCCTTAAAATTATTTTTTCAACATTCCATCCGTATAGATTCCAAATCAATAAAAAATTTACCATTATTACTGGAATACGAAATTTCAAAACAACCAATCTCATTTTATATATAAAATAATTGTCCATTTATATTGTGTATTTATTAATCTAGTCATACAAATTTATACTATAAAAAATCATCCACCATTCCCTTTCCATAATGAAAATCACCATTACATTTTTTAAATTTCATATGATCCTTACTTATTTAATATGGAATTTAATTTTTTTCTGATTATTTATGATAAATATATCAAAATAAATTATAAAATAAAAAAAGGAGTTTCAATAATATAATAAGAATATTAACATTATTTAAAATTTGATCTTTCCATACAAATCTATATAACTATTATACTATGAGTAGTAGAATTATTTAAACATTTAGATTCATGAAAAGGGAATTTTTTTTTCTATAAACCAACATCTAGTGAAAAATAAATATTATTTTTATTATCATTATTCTTTTTTCATTCATAATACTACCTCAAAAATTAATTCATTGTGTAACACTAAAATATTTTTCAAATATATATATTTTTTAATAAATTTGATGTTTTTGATATCTTGTATTATACGAAACACCTAAAAATCATGAATAAATAAATATTAAAACAAAATAAAAATTATTTTAAAATAAAATTATTGGAATAATTTTTATTGAAATTATTTATCTTCATAAGTTGTTCTACATTAATTATTATATTGTAAATTTAAATTTATTATTCAAAAAAATAATTTTATTATATTTGATTATTTACTTCATTTATTTATAGAATTAAACATATTGTTAGGTATAAAAAGGACCTATATACTCGGAGTGGGGGGGGGGGGATTAGGGTAAGGATATCATTTTTTATAAATTCTTCCTACCCCACTAGATGTTGACCACTTTATCATAAGGTTAACATTGTTTTCACATGTGTGTTTATTATGATACCTTTATTTTATCTGATTATGATTATTTGGATGCAATGCATGTAAGAAATCTGATATAAACCATGTTTTTATACTTAGTTAACCCTCACTGGTCTACATTCATATAGAATACAATGACGATGAGCCACTGTACCAAATCCAAAATAGCTCACTATGAATAATGTTTGGGATATATTACTTAAACTCCCTTTCTCAATAACATTACAATGTTTAGGGTCAACACAATACTTTATCATGGGTCAACCCATGTTCCTCTCTTTGGCTCACTACCAGAATAAAGGATCACCTTCTTCCTCTTCCTTTGATAATTTATCTAGAAAGATCTACTCACAGTTTATGGAATTGTAGGTCCCTTCATTATCTATAATTATTACATCCTCCACTGTATGATAATGTTCTTGTGATGTCCAATTTTACTCCAATGATGAATACCCCTTTAAAACAGGTGAACTAGAAAAAATCCAACATTCATTCAACCCTACAGTGGCCTTTGTGCCCAATTAACCAGTGTGCATCCTCTGATATTGTTGTGGGAATACCAACATGTGTGCTGATTTTATAATTGTGCACCACTGTTTGTGTGCCACTGCTTGAATGTCACTACTTGAATATAGTTATTTCACACCACTGATTTCACCCCACTAATTGTTCCCCAAAATACTTTCATGATAATAAACATGCGTGCCAAACTACTTGTACGCCACACTACTTGCACACCATTTCCAATTGCATGATCAGATCTTGGATTTTCTCTATGTGTTAATCTTAGTTGAAATGATGAAGGGTATCACTTTATTTATAGGAATTTTGGGGACCCTGTGCGAAGGTGAACCTTTCAACATGCATGCCACTTCATGACATGCATACTGCTCTGTAACTTGTGCGCCACTCTATAACATGAGCACACCTTCTTGTTATGCCCTCCCATTGATGACTTGTTCCCCTCTTGTTCACATTTTTTCCTATTTGTTTTTCGTCATATCTTGAGGGGATTAAATTTAAATATGTCGTATTCACACCGTTATCACATGTGTGACAATTCTTAACTTGCACATCTCTTCATGACTTTCACATCGATTCTTCACCTGCACGCCACTTTATGACTTGTGTCACACTTTTTTTCCGTTGTAATATTTTGATGTGATGATCTTGAAATATGAATTGTGCAACTCTTTAAGACATGATCACCACTTGTGGATTTGCGTGCCACATAGTGACTTTCACGCCAATTCTTCACTTGGGCACCACATTGAATCCTCTATCATATTTTGATGTATGATTTCTCAAATATGACTTGTGAACCACTTTAAAAATTGTGTTCCACTTGAGGACTTTTCTCTACATTAATACTTTTGTGTGACTTGAGGATGTGTGTGCTACTTAATAATTGGTATGCTAATTCTTCACATGCGTGCCACTTTCATTCCATTGTCGTAGTTTCAAGTCTAAATTTGAAATATGACTTGCAGACCACATTAAGACATGCATGCTACTTGAGGAATTTTGTTTTGCCTAATGACATGCACGCAAATTAATCACTTGTGTGCCATATTATCCCATTTTCATATTCTGATGTTTGATTTGGAAACATTCCTGGGGAACAATATTCCAATAACTCTCTTTATCAAAAAATATCATCCCCTAAAAAATATTTTATTGATTCCTTGAGGGATTTTTTCCAAAAAAAAATTATCCCTTTGGGTTTGTTTGCAACACAGTCATAATTCGATACATCTTTAAAGCTTATTACATCAACAAACATCATTCACATCTTTTGATTCTGATAGCGATAAATGATTTACTCAACACATACTCTAATTCCACATGAGCAATGCTTGGCATGGGAAATAAGAGTATAATGAAAAGTTCATCAATTAATCACCTCATTAATGATACTAATTCTTGAAACCAATAATCTTTAACCATCACAAACCACATCGTTCATGATATATCTTCTTTGAGTGATAAAAACTAGCATCTTCATATTTAAAACACTCCCTGATCTTATATCATTCCGTGTATCACACATCTACACATGTCAGCTTCTCCTTGGGTCATTGACTAAGACATTTTCTCCCTTAGCCACACATTCACCCCGTTAGGAGTCACTATTTTCCCCCTTTATCAACAAACCCAATGGTCACTCCTTTGTGGTCTGCAACATTGGAAAGAATAAAGATTAGAAAATTGTGGAAAAATACACCAATGCTTGGGGAGAGGGGGTCCCATATCCACACTAGTTCAATTGAGGGGAGTCGACTAAACTCTAGAGCTACTTGATTCCTCTCAAAATTATTCTTGAGTATGTACTTTGTCATGATTTCTGCCACCTATAGTTTTTAAGGTACATACTCCTAATTCACAATTCCTTACTCAACATTCTACATGATAAAATGATACATTTTCACTATGTTCTTTGTCCTTGAGTGATGGATGAGATTTTTTATATGATTTTCTAGCTATTGAGTTATCGTACTAGATTCCGATTAGAGGCTTCACTTCAACTCCAATATCATCAGGTTTTTGCTTCATCCACAATAACTGTGTGCATTCTTGAGTGGTGGAAATATACATATCGTCTATGGTTCTCAATGAAATGAAATATTTATTCTTTCTTAGACAATAAATATATAAACCACCGAGAAAGAATGTATATCCTAATGTTGATTTCATGTCATATCCTGAACCGGACCCATCTGTATCTGTATATCCCAGATGCTCTTTCTGATATTTGTTAGTATACATCAAACTAAAATCCACAGTTCTATTGATATACCAAATTATCCTTCGGACTGAAATAATGTGGATTTTCTTGGGATTTGTTTTATATTGCGCTGAATGACATGTAGTGAAAATCAATATTAGGTCTTGCAGCTATTAGGTACAATAAACTCCCAATAATCATTCTATATTCTATGATATTAACTACTTTTACATCATCATATTTTGATAATTTCTTCCTAGTAGAAACCAGAGTCTTCGTATCCTTGGAATATTACATTCCAAATACTCTCAAATCCTCTTTGGCATGTTTGAATTGAGAAACGAATATTCCATTCATTCCTTGTGAAACCTGTAAACCAAGGAGAAATTTTATCCCTCCAAACATTAACATTTCAAACTCATTTTTTATGAATTAAAAATACTATCTGCACTGATCTTCATCTGATTTACAAAATATTATGTCCTCGATATACACTATAACCATCATCCTTTGATTATTATCATTGTTGAAGTCTAGTTTGTAGTCAACTCCACCATGCTGGAATCCAACATTCTTCTATTACTGATCTAGCCCTGAGTACCATGCTCTTGGTGCTTGTTTCACCCGATATAATTCCTTCTTCAGCTGGAAACCATTTTCCTCAACCCCATGAATGACAAAACCATCTAGTTTTTTAATATACACTTATTCCTCTATAACACCATTCATTAATATATATTTGACATAAATCTTAAACACTTTGAACATATGTTTCACTATAATGGCTAGGAATAATCTGATGGTCATTATCCATGCAACCAGTGCAATTGTATCATCAATATCTATTCCCTCTATCTTGGAGTATCCTTTTCGCACCAGTCATGCTTGGTTTTGATTCACTATTTTATATTCATTCATCTTACTGTGATAGACCCATTGAGTCCTGAGGACATTCTTATTTGCTGGCTTCCAAATAATGTACCACGTTTGATATTTCTTAATTTGGTTAAGCTCTTAATCCATCGAATGAATACAACTCTCATCTCCAAATACTTCACTAAAACATTTAGGATCTAACTATGATATGTTTGATAGTTGTTGTATATACTTTAATATTTTTCACTTCTACTACCCCCCAAGTCTCTTACATCTTGTTCAATTTCATTCTAAAACTATTCAATATGTTATTCATCTTCTATCATATCATCTTGGTATCGAGAAAACTTTAAGATCTTATAATGAGATAAATACCCCCCTTTGATGAGAAACTCTTCCTATTAATGGGAAAACTTTTAAGACCCATAATCATCCTTCTTCTCATGTATCATTACTTCACATGTGACTGCTGGTTTGAGAAACATATCTAGAACAATTATATCAATGAGGTCATCATTGGGTAAATTAACCACATATTAAGGATACATCAAAAAGGCCTCTAAGCCTAATGAGATGTAACTTGGTGTAGGAAATAAGAGATAAAGTTAATAACACCATAAATTCGATTCTACTCAATGACATGCTTCTACCAGTCACATCCTATAACTCATGTGTGATCTTATCCACAATGTGACATTTCTACATTAATTTCAATTTGTATTGACCAATACAATCATCATATCATGAAATATCTTGTTGTGCACTTTGATTGTTATAAACTAGTTCTGATAGCTATGCAACAAGATCTTCATTTTTGAATTTTAAAATTTAAATGTTATCTGAGTTAAAATTCATTCCCTTATCATCAGATTTGAATTTCTCTCTCTATAGAAATATCATACAGTTCTTCAACTTCAGAATTATTCTTCTCCCTCAGTTCAGTAGCCACATCAGTAAGCCTTTGATTTAAGACTATTAGATTGTTGAATTCAATTTCATATACTTGGATCTGGATAACTTTAGATTTAACATCTTCATCCAATATCTAATCTAATTCCCTTTTCATGTCAACATCATATACTGGTGGCCTCCAAGAAACTTCATCATCTTCATTAGTTCCATCATCATATGGAAATTCATGTACTTCACACATTCTTACATCATTATTTAGTGAATCAATCTTTTTCATGTATGATTCATTCAATCCATGCTTTAGAAATTTATTTGATTCCTTTATCTGAATAATTCTTTTTTCTATAAACACTTCCATACTGAGTAATAACATATTACTTATTCTTCTTCTTTTATGTTTTTCCTTTTTTTTATGGAACACCAAGATAACAGAATACTGAATCATTACCCACCTAAATTGACTAAACAAAGTCAGTGAAAGCAAATAATATAAAAAATACAACCCCTGATACCAATTTTCTGGGCCAATAAGGGCCAATATACCATGAGTGGGGGGCGGGGTGAATCCGAGTTTGTATATTCATTTTATAAATTCTTCCTAACCCACTAGATCTTGACCATTTTATCACAAGGGTCACATGGTTTTCACATATCTGTTTATTATGATCACTTATTTTCTTCATTATATGATGATGATAATTTGGATGTATTAATGGGAAGCAAGGCCATAGAAACAAATATTTTTACATGGTTAACCTTCACTGGGATATGTCTAAAGAGTATACAATGACGATGAGATGATATAACAAATCCAATAAAGAACACTGTAAATAATTTTCGGTCTAGATCACATCTACTCCCAGGCTGACTACCTTTACAATGTTCAGGGTCAGCTCACTGCTTTCCCAAGGGTCACTACATGTTACCCTATCTCTACCTCACTACTAGTATAAAGGATAACTTTCTTCCTTTACTTTTTCTCACTTCTCTGGAAATAATCCACTCATAGTTTGTAGACATGTAGGTCACTTCATTATCTCTAATTATTGTATCCTCTACTATATGTTGATGATCTAGTGAAGTCTAGTTTTTATCCACCGATTTCATACTTGTTCACCACTACTTGTGTTCCACTACTTGTGTGCCACTTCTTGAACGCCAATGCTTGCACGTACTGCTTTCACACCACTACTTTTACAGCACTTCATGAGCGCCACTATACTTACACACCTAGATTATTGTGCTCCAAACTCCTTGTGTGCCACACTACATGCTCTCCATTTCTACTTACGTGATCATAGATTAAATTTTGTCAATATTTTGATTTTTGATGAAAATGATGATGGGTAGCCCTCTATTTATAGTAATTTATGGGGACACTGCATGGAGGTGCACCCCTCACCTTGTACACCACATCATGACTTGTGCACTACTTTGAAACATGTGAGCCACTCTGTAATATGGGTTCCCCTACATGACTTCTTCCCCCATTAATTAGTTTTCCACCTCTTGTATAATTGTGCTACAGTTTCTTCCATTTATCATATATTGGGGGGATGAAGTTGAAATATGACTTATGTGCCCCTTCATTACATGTGCACCAATTCATTAAATTGTGTGATGCTTCATGACTAGAGATTAGATTCTTCACTTGTGCACTTCTCCATGAATTCGGTGAAACATTCTTACCATTGTTATATTTGGATGTGATGATCCTGAAATATGAATTTTTCATCGCTTTAAGCCTTGTGATCCACTTGAGGACTTACATGACACTTAATGGCTTGCGCCCCAATTCTTCACTTGTGCACCACTTTCTTTCCATTGTCATATGTCGATATCTGATTCTAAAAAATGACTTATCTGCCACATTAAGACTTGCATGCAATATGAGGACTTGAGTGCCACTTTTATACTTGTCTGCCAATCGAGTAATTTCTTACAACTAAATGACTTGTGTGACAATTCATCACTTGTGTGCCACTTTTTTTCCTTTTTCATATTTTCATGCCTATTTTTGAAATAATTTTTCCACACCACTTTAAGACATGAACTCCACATTAGGACATTCCCAACACATAATGACTTTATCTCCAATTCTTCACTTATGTGCCATATTATTTCTATTTTCATATTCTAATGTTTAATTTTGAGACATTCTTGGTGCACGATAATCCAATCACTCTCTTGGTCAACACACACAATCCCCTCAAAAAATGGTTCAATGATACCTTATGGGATTTTTTCCGAATAAAAATTTTGTTTTATATTTATACCTTTATAAAAATCAATAATCATTGATATATTTATTATTAAATAGTTATAAGTAATGATAAAATATTTTGAAAGAGAAATAGATACTTATCAAAAAATTGTTTCATATTTGTGCAATTTATTTAAAAATAATAATTAAAATTTATTACTATTTATGAATGTGTTTAATAAAATATAAATATTACATCTTGATTAAAATAAATGATCATTAATTACTAGTTTCTACTATAAATTAAATTTTAATTAATTAATTTTTTTGAATAACATTCCCAAATTATTAAAATGGTTTATATTTTTTTACATATATTATTATAACATTTCATAACCATTAGAAATTTAATATTCTAAATTGTATTATATATATTGAATATGAATTTTTTAATACTATTATATGGATAATATATTTTTTCTTAAAAATATGTTACCGTTGTAAAACAATTGTCACATTACTAAATGTAAAAATGGGATTGAAGGATTATAATAAAGGAAAAAAAATCTAGATATAACTAAATTGTATAGCAAATCCCATTTGTTGAGTTTAATTTGATTTAATCACCTTATTATCGAAAATTTCTAGATTTTTAGCTACTTTATATAAAAATGGTATTAGCATTATTTAAAATACTTAATATTTAAAAGGGAGTATCTCACCTCACTTATAAATGGTAAACTCCTCCTGTAAAATATCCAGACCACATAAGAAATATTCATGACATTGATCTTTATGAATACATTGTAATAACCATTAATCACGAATTATTTATTTTCAACTTTTCTATAGAAACATCAATGAAAACGTAGTATATTTTAGTAACGCATATTATACGATGAAAATATTTCTATGCTTATTGGAATTTTTAATTTTCAGTCATCTTAAAACTCCAAAAAATAAAACAAAACCATATAAAAATAATATAATTATTATATTTAATAAATATTAATAAAATTATTCTCAATGTAAAAACATTCTCTACCTATTATCCATATAATGAAAAATGACAGTGTCGGTCATGAATATGTGCTATCTACAAACTTGATGAAGTGATATAATTCTATATTAATAATAGCCAATCATGTATGGATATATATATATATATATTTATTTATTTAATTTATACATTTGATATTTATTATATATTTACAATTTTTAATGATAAATTATTATTCCCATTAATTTCATTGAATGGAATATATAAATCATCATTGTTGCTTATATATAAACTACAATCTCCAAAATGTGATGTCATTATCTTTTCAATAATTCATTGATTGGATGGATATAATATTTAATATAATTAAATAATATTATATTAATTACCTGACAAATAATATAGTGATATTTAATCCATAAAAATTGTATATATAAGTGAAAACACTAAACCAAAATATACATTGAAAATAGAACATTTGTCACCTAAATATTGTTGAATTATTGATAATAAATTGGTAATAATTATTATATAGGAATGATATATATTAATTTATGTATAAATATTTTCCTACAATATATGTAAAACAATTCATAGTTTTTTATATTTGTGGAGATATTGTATATTAATTATTTTAGTACTTAAACTAAAGAATTATGTTACAATGTCACGGATTATTGGGATTTTTTTTGTAACACATAGACCCAAGTCACATGGTATAGGATGAGGTGGTAAGTGACCTCATGTTTATATCCCAGTATACAAGAGGTTCCCAAATATTTTTGAGGTACCAAGAAGTAATTTTGGGATAATTTTCCCCATTGTAATAGATTATAAAAAATAGTATAAAATAATGATAGATATAATTATCATAGTATTTGGAGGTAGATCGTATAAATTAAGAAATAAATATAATATTATACCATGAAATATCGAGATAGAATACAATAAATAAAAAATCACGTCATAAAAATCATCCAATAATATATAAGATAAATATATAATCAATAAAGGAAAAAATACGTTGCTTTTCAAAAGATAATCATAGAGTCTGCCCCACATTTCCCAAACAACCCTTATTCTCCAACACAGCATGAATAGGTTGGCCCTAATCCCGCAACTAAATTATTTTCAAAAAGATTAATATTGCACAAAATGATTCTTCAAAAGGGTTTGAGTAAAATACCATTACGAAACCACTAATTTTTCTTTATCATTATTCTTACATTCATATAAAAGTGTAAGTAATTATAATTAATAAATTCACTAATAGTCAATCAACTAAACAATTATTTGTGTTTAATTGAGCTTCTTTGAATCCCAAGAATACCTAATTCATCACATTGATGAAAATAATTTTATCCAAAAAATCAGCAGAACATTAAACAAATAAAATTTTCCTTATCACAATTTTATAGTCTCTATAAGTACCATTACCTATTCCATCGTTCAAATTGATTTCACATATGGAACATCATACCATTTATACATTCATAATGAGGTCACATTAATGATATACTGGCCCATCCCTACAAACTCTCGTGAGGTCCAATCAGCACACCTACCCATCCCCATAGATTTTTTTTTCGGGATCCAATCAAACAGGTATATCCATAATTTTAGGATATATTGATATCACAACAAAGACTCTAACAGTTACGCACATTATTTTTGTGGGTCACATCGATGAGAAATAAACCATAATAAAAACTTTTAAATTCATACAAGAAATTGGAGTTCACACCAACATATCTCATCAAAATATCTCACTCATGATTTCATTCATCATCACAATATGAATAAAGAATCCTTCTCATTTCATTACCACATCACACATAATGCTAATACCTATCACTCTTGGATAGACCACATCAGATCAACAATCCATGCATCTTCCTACCTCATCAATCTTTCCATTTTTGAATCAAAACATTTCTTCCAATGGAAAATCTCCCATGTATACATCCTTACAATTGTACAATGTATAAGGGGGTTTTCATGATTCTAAAGAACCCAATAAATGAGATTTAATAAAAAAACAAATACTAATTTAACATGGCCACATAATATCAATCTAGGTCTGAAATAGCCATTCCAATCATATTAATTTATGATGTCTTCACTACACTCATTCATTGTTCAAGGATCACATTCATCATTTTAAATTGAAAAAAATTGTCAATACCAATTTTTATGAACCAACAATATTGATTAGACTTCACCTTCTTACATTTTACCCAAAATAATTGGTCTCAAAATTCCATACACATACCTAAACTAAAATCAAGTCATAAAAATAAACAAAAATTATATATTATGGAAATGAGGTCCTACCTCAATTGTGGAAGTAGTATGTGATGATGAATCACATCTATTAACATGTTGATCATGTAAAATTAATTAAATAATCCTGAAATATACAATTTTGGTTTTAAATAATGGAATGCATAAAAAGGATTAATTATATAATCCCTTGATCTTAGAAGAACTAAAATGGGGCCCCGAGATAGTTGACCACATGGTATTAAGCACACAACCCCACAAACTACAGGCTTATGCCTCATAGTGAGGATCCAATGATGATATGGTACGGCTATTACCCCTCATTATCATAGAGTTGTTGTGTTATATCATAATAAATAAATAAATAGTTCAAGAAGTATTAATTAAAGGTAGTATAATATAATAATAAATGATATAATATTAAAAACAATTATACCATCCATCAGTAAATGATTCAATAATTCATGTCCATGAGATACTACAATGTATGAAAAAGGACATGAAATAGTAAATACATGACAACAAATATATTATTAAATGAAAAATCCCGATGGATATCTCCATGATAATATCAAGAAGATACATGGTTTTTTTGACACAAATCATCCCTATTCAATCACACATCACATAAAACAGTCCATAAACCATAACATACAACCATGAGGTCATTTTGGGTACCCTATGAAATGCAATCCCAAAATAGGCATGATATGAATTCAATAGGACACCACCAACAGTGTCTAGTTAAATACAATATTGGATTTTAAAATACTTATGTGTGGAGGAATGTAAATTGTGTTGTAAATAAATAAATCTAAATGATTCAGTCTCATCTTTTTTATTGATACATGGCTGACCATACAAACTTATTCATGTGAAATAACATCATTATGCATTACAACACATTTATATGAGGATATATATAAATAGATATATTCATTGATATATATGAACCAATGATTACTCCTGGAATTTATATAAGAGTATCTGTGATAATAGTAATATAGAAAAATAACCCTTCTCTTTAAGCTTAATAAAACATAAATGAGTTCATATAAAACCATGTAGAAATTATGGCTAGTGACATATGATTGAACATAAGATAAATATCTAGTCAAGAACCCAAGGTATATTTATAAGGTTTCCATATATGAAAATATTGATAATGAAGTACAACTAGTTGAACGTAATTAAATATTCTAATATATTTTGTTTTTTGTATGATCTATTCAATGTAATTTTGAAATAAATTACCTAAATATCACCCATGGAGTAATGAAATTAAAATTTTTCCATGAGTTCATCCATGGAATTAATTATTTAGGAAACACACATATCACATAGAAAATGTCGATTATCATATAACACATGAACTAGACTAAGTCATTCTATAAAAAGGAAACCCAAGTGTCGTTAATGCTGTAATATAATTCACGTTCCTTGTAGAAAAATCCTTGGAAATAAATAATAAATCATCCTAAATCACAGAAGGTATACATATTCTAAAAAACCTACAAGTTAACCATGTAGTTAAATAAAATGATACATGATTATTACTCAACGAAAATTTTTTATAAAAAAATTAATTTCACATAAAAAATACTATCATGTTAATACACAATCCATATCTAAACTAACATATTAATAACTTAGACTCCATATATATAAGATATCCATACAATAATTCAATAATAAAAATATTAATATTCACACTAGAAAAATTCAATATTTCATTCATATGTAATTAAAGGCGGCTATACCAATTTATCATTTCAATGATTCCAATCAGTTATTCAGTTTTATTAAATAAGACAGCATACATTGTAGGTGGCTTTATTACAAGATTGGGTATGATATAATTAAAAATTAGTTTGATATTATTTGTATAATCCAACATATGAGATTACATTCAACACAACACATGGTGATTATGATTATGGAAAATCATTATAAGTTAATTATTTTAACTAAATTCTATAAACGGTGATTAGATTACCTATGTGAGGAATATGTCATAGAATTAGGGTGATACGCTCAATATGGGGTGGATCAAGTTCAGTTGGTTATCCTCTAGTGATTTTAATTAAAGGAATGCCGATATCTAAATTTATTAAATAATAAATACATATTATTTTTAAAATTTAATAATAAATCCATAGAGAAACTGGTGTAAAACACAACCATGTAATTTATAATCAAGCGATTTATTAAGGGTTTATCTACAAGATTATCAAAATATACCACAAATTGTTCATTTTTCCATAACCATTTTATTATTCATAATAGTTTCTAATAAATCAATCTAACAGACAACTTAAAAGAAAATTAGGTGAATTAAACCTCATGGATTTAGCATTTATAATATATGGGGAAATGAAATAAGATTCATCTTGAGTCAGGAGTGTACCAATACACCTCAATAAAACCTGACAATGTATAATTTGAATTTAATATAAATGATATCACTCTAAGCATAGAGGAGATGAAAATGGATTCAATGAGAAGGACAGGTGTGTGTGGATTGGATGTGAATGTGGGGAGAAGGAATAAAATAGGCTCGAGAGGAAAAACATTAATTCCAATACCATTAATAAGCCACAATATTTGAATACGTAGTTTAACATTACATTCTCCAACCATGTTGTTCCATTTATGGTGTGAATCAAAGGGTGTTAGTATGGGGAAGTGTTTTCCAAACCATACACAGCTAGCGTGCTGCCATATAATGTTTTCTATAGAAACCCCTGAAAGATTGTGAACCTCCTCTTGAATGGTTAGAACAAATGGTGTTAAAACCTCACCTCCAATGAATGATTTCTCCTTGTATACATAGAGGAATTAAAGGATTAACCCAACTATTTCCCTTACAAAACATGCCACATGGTTAGATCAAATCATTTGTAAATTGTGCACCCTTGCTTATTTCTATTGAAAAAGACTTATTGCTATATAACACTATATAAAAGTATTCGAACAAATTAGAAATGTGTTGGTCCTTATACCACTTCTAAAAACTATTTAATATTTACAAATTATTTTATTTTTCTTTTGACATATGATTTAAATTTTACTTCTTCTGCTAAATTAATGAAAACTCAAATTCTTTTGGAATTTCCAATAAATCCAAAACATTGGATGTTACAATCACCACACCATAGAATATATTATCCATTATAATTCATGGGGGATAAATTATAACCTGGACTATATGGTTTGGGATGTTTCATTAGTATAGTTTCATTATGTTTCCAATCACCCAATGAATCTACAGATATCAAATAATATTTAGGTTACTTGAACAATTGATACTAATGAAATTTGTCTTATATGACTATGAACATAGGGATGGTGAATACATGATCCTCTATAGACTATTAAAAGTCCACATAACCATTATTTCATCTTCTAAACTATGTTGATTCCCACAGTAGGTTCCAACATGAATGGACAATTTTGAGATATGGTATCCCCACTATTGACCCCTCTTACTTAGGTTGTCCCGTATAATTCTAATGAAGCAATTCAGAATTTTTCTTATCATTTTTTAATATTTTATTCCCAATAAACAAAATTTTATCCTTTTCATATAATAATTTCTAGAAAAAGTCTCGACCAGCCCTTTAATATATCCACCTCATCCTGATTATGTGATAGAAAATATTCAGCAATTACCACAATCAATGAATTTAGTTTGAGAAAATCTGACCCACTACAAACTGATTGTCTATGGATACAATCATATATAGTATTTAAAACATCTAAAAAATGGGTTTTATCCATATATTCCAAGTAATAGTGAGAAAGTTTTGATAATTATCATTGAATACCGTAACTACATCCTTGTAAAATATCTAGAAGAAAATGTTTGTTTATGTCATCATGAAACCGCATAACCATAGTTATATAACTAATTAATCAATTAGTTACTGTAACACATTAATTATATAATATGATCGGGATTTTATGTCGGGGTGTTAATGGGAATCAACTATGAGTGTCAATGGATCATTTCTATGATAGTCTATAATCCATTATTTACATGTTGTTGATCAGTTCATTGATAAATCGTCCATATATCATGAATAATTATTATGCCCAAAATGATACATTTCATGAAAATTGAATCAAAAAAATTAAATGGTGTCCATGAGTATATCCAATCCCTCATACATGGGAATCCATGTTGTACTCATGATGCATTATGAATCTATGATCATTAAATATCAATGAGAACTTCTATGATGGAGTCAATTAATCAAACCAACCTGGATCGTAACTATTTATATTATTATAACATAGTATACCCAATTCCCTCTTTGGGTACCATGGTCATTGTAAAGATAATGGAAATGATATTAACTAAACCATATGAAAACTAAGAGGATACCAAGATTATTAAAGTGTCATGAAAAACTACCCATATATCTATGATGAGGTGAGCATTATGGTCCACAACTAACCATCTTATGATATTGAAATGATAAAACTCTTGAATTAAAACAATCTGAATTCATATAAAGAGAATTGTTGCAACTACAATGGCCCACCACTGAATAACAATTAAATCTTTATTTATGTGGAATTATATGATCATTCAAGTATAGTAATTAAATATATCCCAAACTATGGTTTCTTCATTGTTTTCACACAAAGAAAATCATTTTATCTTCATTATACATTAAAATATAAAACATGTGTCCAATGAATTATTCATTGTGGATGATTCATGAATCATGATCATGAATCAAGCATTACAATTCATACAATCTGTTGAATGTTTTTTATTGTGAGTTTAATATTTAGGAATTGATGGTCCAACTATTTTTCAAAAGGTATTTAGTAAGTAATGTTGAAACATCACATATAGCATTTTATAGTTTTCCTCCATATATATGGAAGGACATAGTAAAAATTTTCAATGTGGGAGTCCCCATATTAGGGTTTTGATTATTATGATGTTACTAATAAGATAGTTACTAAATAACTTATGATCCATCCACCACTGATCCTGATTTCTGGAGAAATAAAAAAAATGTATGCCAACATCTAATTAAGATAAAAGATAATAACTATCCCCTAGCATGTGCACCAGGTTAGATCACATTTATATATACATGTGAAACTCCTCAAAACAATGATCATGCATGTCATTATCCGGTCGCATGACAACCAACCCCAAAATGAATAGTATATTTCAACACATGATCCTATTTAAAATCATAACAATTTTTAAGATGAGTCTAATTTTAATTATTTAACAGGTAATTATACCTACTATATGTCCGAATACCATAAAATAGAATCTCAATTATTAACAATCACCACCAGACTCATATCATTGACATTAATAATTCGACCCCTTAAAGGTTATTATGTTTTTTGATGTGCATTACAATGATGTTTTTATTATTGTAATGAATTATCATTTTAAACTATCCATATGGATATCGTCTATATGTGTCCCAATATTAGATTTCTTTTATAAAAGATTTATTACAGGATCATATTTCCCCATATGACATTTAACCTAGATGAAGACCTGACAAGTCATCCCTCACGGAAGAATATAAATGTTCCCCTGACATACAATGTGGATGACCATAACATAAGCATTCATAATCTAGTGAACTAGATCATTAAATGATTATGTTTCTATAACAAGATTGAATTTATCAAATGAACAACCATCAATCCAAGGATTCATTTTATAAATTATGAGTTATACCTGGGATGAAATGTACAAGAACAACTCCTCACATTAAAAACATCATAATAATTTAGCAAAAAATTATATTATGGTGGTGATACCAACACTGTGATATCCCCTATCCTATCTATAAAGCAATAAACCATGAATAGGTAATTCCAAATGATTAATATTTTTACCAAATTAAAATCATGTTCAACACAATATAAGGGTAGAGGATCCATGAGTTATTTCTAAGATCATGTTCAAGGTATATAAGGAAAATATTTATACTACACATACACAAATTTAATGTCTAAAAACACAACATACGTATATAATTTAAACAAGAGAAATATTCACATTTGAAATTTAAATATTTATAAGACCTAGTTCAAAGGAAATCCATTAGTAGTTATAAAGAATGATTTGTTCGTAAATTATTAATAAAATTTCATAAGGAAACATTGGAAAGTAATATAAACCTTCTATTCAATCATTATTTATTTAGATTACATTTTTTAACGAATAAGAAGTTTATCATAGAAATTTCACTTATGCAGTTTATTTATCAATGAGGATCCCTCATTAATTCATAGTAAAAAAAATTTTAAATTCCAATATTATGGAGTAAAAAATGCATAATGTTGTAATGGGAATTATAAATAACCATATCATTAAAATAGGTATATATAAAATGTTTATAACCTAAAATTTATAACATTAAGGGAACCAATTCAATAAGGGCCCCCCGTAAATTTATTTGTATCCCATTTAAGTCACTAGCAAAAATTAAAATAATGATACCAATATAAGATAATTATAATCCCATATGGACATTAATGAATAAGAAAATAAAGGAGACCTTGAAGGGTATTGTATAGTTTATCTAGGTTTATAAAAGTGAAATACACAACAGTCCTATTATAAAAATGACATAACACATTTAACGGGATTGTGTCCTTTTCAAAATAACTAAACTTAACTACATGGGACCGAGTTTTCCTTCATAAAAACACATTCATTGGCCATCATTATATAGTTATAATTGTATAATACTTTTTAATGGAATAATTTTCATATAAGGAAATAAATTTATCACATAATATGTAACATCCCAGGTAAATAATGAATATGGCATTGTCATAATTATTAATATTTTTGAAATAAATATTACTGCTACATTAAAGGGGATTCTATGTAATATGGAATACCCGGCATAGAAAAATGGGTTTCTTTGAAATCTCTTGTTGCACACAAGGTTGATTCATACTAAAAGTAATAATATAATATTATTTTAAATGTTTATTAAAGGATATCTATTGTTTTAGAGAGAATTAAAAAAAACTAACCAAAATATGATTATACATGATTTTCAAATGCTATTATATTTATAAAATAAAATTTAGAGGCATAAAATGTGAATGAATTTAATTTTAAGAATAAAGACTCTAATATTTTTGAAAGGTAGTTTTAATACCTTTTGATGGAGAACAATTTTTAAACCTATTTTTTGTCACTTTTATATGTTTCATTTGACCAAATAAACATCTTATTTAGAAAAGGGACAAGAAAATTTTCATTGGGTAAAATTTTGGCATTTTTTGGATAAAGTAATTTTTTATGAATAGTGAAAAATACTTTATTTTAATTCAAAACCACATTTTAATCTAATTTTTTTAAATAGTTATATTTCGCTTTTTATTTATTTTAAAAGTATAATTGTATTAATTATTTACTATTTAATCCAATTTTGTTCACCTAATGTAATTTCAATTTGGAATTGGATATAAACAGGTGTCAATATTTTGACAGTTATCATTTCTAAAAACATGCTTTGTGTTTTTGACAACGAGAATTTATTTTAAATTAATTTCTACAAAATTTTATTTTGAATTTGTAAATATTGAATCCTTATTTTCAATCATGAGGTCTAAATTGTGTAAATTGGTTACTTATATTTTTAAATATTATTAATAGTAACATCAGTAAATATTTTATTTACCATGGTTACAGTTTAAATAAAGTAAATGAGGATAAAATAATATTATAATAATATTTAATTATCACAACACGTGTCCAAATCCTATTGGATGATACATTTCTGACCATGGAAATCCTTTAATTTTGGGGCCCCATGTATCCACTTTTATGTGAAAATGACACATTATAAAAATTAATTTAAAGTTAAGGAAAATGTAACATAAACATATATCATTTAGTATATGGGATTATATAAGTTATATTTTGGAGTATAATTAGTCATAGAAAATATAAAAACATTTCCTACACCATAATATTTTATTTATAATTTTAGATATCAATGAAATAAATTTATTTATGACACAATGATGATGTAATGATTACCTCCTTAATGATTGTATTAAATAAATTAGATTATAAATATTAAAATAAATTTATTTTAAATATTTTTAGGACATCAAAAAATTTGAAAAATAATAATGACTTCTTCTCTTTTATTAAATAAATTTATTTAAAAATATTCATGTTGTTTTATATTTTTAATAAAATTCATGATATGAAAAGTATTTAAATTGGCATAATTGATTTTTTAAATCAATTATTATTTTATTAAATAATAAAATAATCTAAAAAATATAATATTCAACCAAATAACATATAGGATGTTACAAATGTCATTAATGATCCATTTTGGGTTTCATGGAATTTTATTGTAGATATATTTACTATATAGTATGAATATACAGGAAGACATGGTAAAAGTTAAATATTTTAACAAATGGTTAAATAAAAATGATATGGATTAAAAATTATCCAAAACCATTTACATTCTCTTTGGATGATTTTATTTCAACATAAATTAATCTTTTCTTTGAATTTACTGAGTTTTGGACCTTTTTATACTGAAAATAATTTAATAATAAAAAAATACATTCAAACATTCTTAAAGAGACACTCCTCACCCCTTATAAAATGCCACAACCTCGAACCCATTACTCACACCTCTATAGACAATTTTACCACCAAAACTATGCTACAATAAGCTCAAAAACATCCCTCCCATCCACCAAGGATCCATATTTAGGGAATAAGGTGAATCAATAAATCCTATTGGTTTAATCCAAAGGGAGTTACCTGATTTAAATGTATCATCTTCTCTCAAGTTCTATTCTTCTATTTTCCTTCCCCAACCCCCTAAAATATATTTATTCCATTAATTTACAACAAAAAAGTTATCTTCAATATACTATTTTTTTGTTATGGTAATGATTTTAACTAACTTCTACAGTCCTCCATCTAGTGGATACGGCCATACTGTTTCTGTGGACGACGAACTACCACCTCATGAAATGATGATTGTTCAATTATCTCCTATCGACTCTCATGGTGGCCATTATGATGGAACTATATTTATATGTGATATATATTATATTAATATTGTCTCTATTCGTATTTATTTTTATGTTATATCATACCTTTATGGTTTCCATAATGGGTTAATACGATAATTTCATTTGAGGAACTGCAGACTACCCCCCCCCCCAAAGTGATATTACTCATTCATGACGCACATGGAATGTATAATGGATAAAGTTAATGAAATTAAATATTATATTATAATTTAATTATAATATAATTATGTATCAATATTTTTCAATACCATTAAATACATAATTGAAATGTTCGTAGCATTTATGTGTACATAAGGATTACCATATCCATGAATGATGCATTTCATTTTGTGTATCCAAATGTTATGTAATATTATAAATAAATAATTATATATATAAAATACTGGATATATATAATATTTATTATATCTAAATAATTTATATCATTCTAGATATAATGAACTTTCTACTATTTGGAAAACAAGTAATTATATGATGTTCATTTTTTGACACAAGAACTAAAATTTGACAAAATGACCATTATTAACATTAATGATAACGTAATGGTTATAAAGTGATAGTAGGTAATATAAATGGAATAATAAATGTGAAAAGGGTTCTGAAGAAAGTAAAAAATTATCCTCAGTGTGTTATTCAATATATTACAGAACTAATGTGTAAAGTCGGACACGAGGTAAGGGAACTTCATAACACAATTTTTATTCATTTAGTTAATCTACAAATTTTTTAATTACGGCATGCTATTATTACGTAACAAATAAAATTTGAATTCATATCATGTATTTAAACATTAATTAGTTGTACATATAGTGAATACACATAATCGACCTATTTTATTTTCAAAATGATCTTTGTAAGGGACATCATCTAAATCTCCTTTCAATGAGGCATAATTTCATTTATACGTGACATTACCTTATATTGTGTATAAACCACTTTGTATTTTAATTTCATTCAATGGTAAAATTTTTATATGTATTGTTTTACTAAATGAAATAGATAATGTTTCTTTTTAATGTGTGTGGTGACAATGACATTTCATCCAACATGAGAATTATTTCATATTTCTCTTTCATAACAAAAAAGAAATGTTTTTAAATGGAAAATAAATACCATATACACTTTTTATGTATTTTGGTATTAAAATTGGATTTGAGAGGACATTGATTATTTCAATATATTGAAATGACATTTTGCGATTGAAATGTGTAAATTTTATCTTTCCATTATACATGGTTATGTGTTTTGAATATGTTATGGTTCTTTGGCATTGTTTACATATACTGTTTGATCCATGATAAACCATGGGAAGGTGATCCCGAGATTGATCTCAAATGCATTGGGTATATTTCTATAGGTAAACGTTAATTTTTCTTCTAAGAGATTTTGGGAAAATACTATGATTGGTATTCTAAATGTAAATCCCTACTTAGTTGTGCAAGCTACATCTTAAGTATGTTATTGATACCAGATGACACCTTTATGATTTATGATTTCTATGTGTTATCCATAAATCCTATCATTTCATGTGGTATATTAAAGAATTTTTGTTTTGTATGTATTGATGGAATAATGTTTTCTTTCTTTATTTTATAACATATACTAAGCATTTTAATGCTCATCCCATGTTTTGGAAATATTTTTTCAGAAGGTATATGGCAGGGTAAGAGAAAGGAATAATTCATGAATATTTTTATCAATAAAAGAGTTATTTTATTCATTTAAGTATTTTTATTTTATTGAAAAAATATATAATCAATATAACTATCTATTTTGTAATAATTTAGATGTAATTTAATAGTTATGGCATAATTCTAAAAATTTCTAGACCTGAAATCATTATCAATGTGAATTCATGATTTCACTCAAGATTACGTAATGTGTAAGACTGGGGCCTTATAGTTTTTATCAAAGATCAGTTTAGACAACTTTAGGTGTTATGATATTGTTAAATTAATATCCATAAATTAATTAATGGTATGATTTAAATGATATAGCATTTACAGATTGCCACATTGATTTTCCTAATATATTTCAATGTTAAAAATGGTTTTCGGTATTGTACACATGGTAGATATAATGGGACGACATCAAGAAGAAAAAAACTTTTCAAATCATCAAACTGAGATGGTGGGATTCAGAACAGAGCTGGTTGTTACACTAATCAAATAGTTGACTAAGGATTTAACGGATGGTGGTATCAATCCACACGATCAGTCCGATCAACCACAAAAGAACATGTAAGTAGTAGATGATTTTATGTCACAACTTCTCCCGTCATTCATAGGATCATCTGACCATGTGCTATCTCAACGATGTAATAAAGCACTTGAATGATTTTTGATGTCACGGGGTGTTTAGAACATCAAAAGGAATGTCTTTCTATTTACCATTTTGAATTCGATGCTAATCGGTAGTTGGTTATTGTTAAAAATATCAGGGCCCATGAAAAGATTGATTCTCTTGACTGCGGTAAATTCCATGGTATGATCTTGGGAAATATTTTGTTAATGTGGTTTGACATAGGATGGAGAAACAATTCCTGGAATTGATGTAGGAGGATGACTCGGTGGCCACTTATGAAGAAAAATGCATTCAACAGTCTAGGTAAGCTCTAAATTTCATAAGATATCATGATAGTAAAATAAATCATTTTTTATAATAATTATTGACAAATATCGAATTTCCTTAGATTTTCATGAGTTCAAATGTTAAGAAAAACTTGTTCGATGTGTGGAGTAGGTGGAAATGAAATTTTTAGATGATCATGTGTTCTATGAAAAAAAATATAATAAGAGGTCGAGTTGGAAGCCGAAAGGGAAGAACTCTTCAAAAAAGCATTATGGTAAGAAATATATGTTTACAATTTGTGCAAATTGTTATAAAAACCATACTGGGGAATCTCTTTTTTACTTCTCACAAGTTCTACCTATGTGGTAAAATGGGGCATAAGGCTCGTAATTTCAATGAAAAATATTTCGGTAATGGAAAGACAAATTCTGACATGTTGTCAATTATATGTTTTAAGTGCCATGAAAGTTGTCGTTATGCAAATTAGTGTCTGATGAAGAACTCAAATGACGGAATGCAGCCGGAATACTAGAAAAAAAGAGTGGTGATATACTCTGTAACTACTTCAGAAGATGTTGGGCCATCAAATGAAGTACCATTAACTTGAGGGAGCTTCATGTTTTCCGAAGATTTACTTGAGCTCGGGGTACCATCAGTTGAGAGTAAAGGAAGAAGACATTATAAATACCATGTTTCATAATAGATATGGCAATTATGAATTTTTTGTAATGCCTTTTGGGTCAACCAATGCACCTGATGTATTCATGGATTTTATGAATATAATTTTATGTGAGTTCTTTGATATGTTTTTGGTTGTGTTTATTGATGATATATTCATTTATTCTAAAAGTACAGAGGAGCATGAAAGTCATTTGAGGGTTTTCATTAAAATCATAAATGAAAAGAAACGGTATGGGAAATTCCGAAAGTGTGAGTTTTTTTCATCAAATTTAATTCCATGGATATATTTTTTAGAAAAATGGCATAACTATTAATCCTAATAATACAAAATTTGTTGAAGAATGGAAAATACCCACAATTATTACCGAGATCCATAGGTTTCCTTGTTTAGTAGGTTATTACAAGTGTTTTGTTGAATATTTTTCATGGTAATATATACCACTGACTATGTTAACATGAAAAGATGTTAATTTCATTTGGACAAAAGAATCTGATGATTGATTTCAATAATTAAAAATAAGATTGGAGAATGATCTAGTTTTGGCACTACCTTCCAGATATAGTTAATATGTTATTTACAGTGATGCACTCTTTCAAGGACCTGGATTTGTCTTTATGTTGAATGAATAGGTAATTGATTAAGGTTCACGTCAGATGAAACATAATGAGTTAAATTACCCATCACATGATTTATAATTAGCTATTTTTTTGTTTTAAAAATATGGAGGAATCATATATATGGAGTAAAATATCAAGTATATATTGACCAAAAATCTATGAATTATATATTAACTCAAATAGAATGGAACATGAGACAGAGTTGATGGATATAACTATTCAATGATCTTGATTTTATGATTCATTAATATCCTAGAAACCCAAAAAATGTGGCTTATTCTTAGTGTTTGAAAAATAATGCTACAGTAACCATGAAAAATTTGGAAGAAGAACCTTTGTGACAATTTAATAAACATCAGAATAAAAGTTATTGGTGCTGGAAATTCCTTTGTTTTGTTTCTTGTTTTAATATAATTGTCCCTATTAGAAAAAATAAATCATGCACAGAAAGATGCCCATGAGTTGCAGAAAAAGGTAGAATTTGATCAGAAGGGTAAGTTACCAAAATTTAACATTGATAAATATGGTGTTTTTAGATTTGGGATGATATTATGTGTTCCTTTTTGATTCACCATTGAAGAAAAAAAATATGTGAAGCTCATAGTTCAATGTTTCCAGTTCATCCTAGAAGTACTAGTATGTATAGAGATAATTGGGAGTATTTCTTGTGGGTTAGAATAAAAAGAGATATTGTTTCATTTTTTGGGATGTGTTTGATTTTTTAATAGGATAAAGAAGAGTGGCGGTTACCTAATAGTATGGTTCAACATTTACTAGTTCCATAGTGGAAATGGGAAAATGTATCCATTGATTTCGTTATGATATTACCAAAGGCATCTCAAGGTAACAATACAATCAGGGTTTTTGTTGATAAATTGTCTAAATATGATCATTTTCTTCCAATTTGGGATACTTGGTCTCTAGATCAACATTCTCAGTTGTATGATAAATAGATAGTAAGGTTGCAAGGAGTTCCACTCTAATTATATCGAATAATGATCCCATATTCACTGATACCTTTTGGAAAGGCCTTCAGAATTTAATGGGTTCTGAATGGAATTTTAATACATCATTTCACCTCCAATCATTTGGGATTTCATAATGAACAATTCAGACATTGGAAGATATTATACATGATTTATCAATGTATTACCAGGGAATTTGGGTCCAACATATTTCATTTATTGAATTTTATTATAATTATTGTTTTCATTATTGTATAAAGATTACTCTATTTGAGGAATTATATTGAAAGAGTTTCCAGAAATCATATTTTTTAGATAAATTAGGTGAAAAGAAGTTTTATGGGAATAGAATTGGTATATGAAATGGACAATAAAGTTTAGTTGACTCAGAATCACATGATATCAGCTCAGAGCTGGATGAAATTTTATGTGGATAACCAGATTAGGGATCATTTTTCGAGAAGGGTGATCATGTTTTTCTCAATGTTTCTCCATGGAAATGTCTTATTCATTTTGGTAGGATTGGAAAGTTATGTTTGAGGTTCATTGGACCCCAGAAAATCCAATTGAATGTTGGATCAGTTGCATACAATGTGGAATTACCTTCTAGTTTGTCCTAGGTACACAATTTTTTTATTGATTCGATTTTGTGAAAGTATATGCCAGATTTATCTCATGTTTTGTGTCTAGAGATAGTTCAGTTGGAAGAGAATATTTCTTACGAGGAACGACCAATCTAGAGTCATGAACAAAGAGAAAAAGTTCTCTGGATTAAGGTAATTTATAAATGGTTATTTAGAAACCCGATATGGTTGAAGGGGCAACATGGGAATATGAGAATGGTACAAGGGATAAATATACTCATTTATTTGATTAGTTAGTAAAACTGTGGGGACACAATTTCATAAAGGGGGAAGGATGTAACATCCCAGGTAAAAAGAGAATATAACATTTTCATATTTATTAATATTTTTGAACTAACTATTAATTTTTCCTTAAAATGTATTCAATGTTCGATGGAGTACCTGACACACAAAAATGGGTTTCTCTGAAATCACATGTTGCAGTCAAGGCTGAGCCATGGTGAAAATAATAATATAATATTAATTTAAATTGTAGTTAACACATAACCATTGTATTAGAGAGAATGAATAGAGCTAACTAAAATATCATTATACATGTTTGTTAAATAATTTAAATTTATCAAATAAAATTTAGAGGATAAAACAATAATCAATCCAATTTTAGGCATAAATATTCAAATAGTTTTTAAAGGTAGTTTTACTGCCTTTTTATGCGGAACCTTTTTTAAATCTACTTTTTTCTCATTTACATGTTCCATTTGAAAAAATAAACTTCTTCTATAGAAGAGGGACATCAAAATTTACTTTGGGTAAAATTTAGGTATTTTTCTGATAATGTTCATTTTTTGATTAATAGTGAAAGATACTAAATTTTTATTCAAAACTGTGTTTTAATATAATGTATTTATATAGATAGAATGTTCTTTCTATTTGTTTCAATGTTTAATTGGATTATATTTTTACCATTAAATCCAATTTTGGTAATTGGATGTAATTTATCATTGAAATTGGTTAGAAAAAAGTTTCAATCTTTTGATTGTTATTATTTCATGAAAACACGCTTTTTGGTTTGGACAACAAGAATTAATTTTTAATTAATTTTTGTAAATTTTTGTTTCGAATATGTAAAAATGGATTATACATTTGGAATCATATTTTTAATAATGTGTATATAGGAAACTATAATTTGTAGCATTATAAATAGTAACATCAGTAAATATTTTATTTACCATTTTAATGTGGTAAATATGGTAAATAAGGTTTAAAAATAATAGTATAATAATATTAAATGACCCTAACATGTGTTATAATCCTATTAAACGATACATTGCAGACCATGGGAATACTTGAGTCAATTCTGGTACCCCATAGGGACACATTTACATTAAAATGACACTTTATAAAATTTAATTTAATGTTAAGGAAAATGTAACCTAAACAAATATTTTTTGGTAAAAGAATTTTTATATGGGGTTATATAAGAGATATATTAGAGTATAAATAGTAATTAGAAAGCTAAAAATATATCCTAAATAAGGATATTTTACTTTTAATATTTAGACAACTAATAAATGAATTTAGTTATGATACAATAACGATGTAATGATTACATCATTAATGAATGTTTTAAATAAAATAAATTATAAATACCAGAATAAATTTATTTTGAAATTTTTTATAACATCCACAAATTTTTTAGAAAATTATGACTTGTTTTATATTAAAAATGATGTTTTCCTGAAATTATCCCATTTTTATGGATTTTAAAAAACGTCATGATATGAATACTATATAAATTGGAATAAATGATTTTTTTAAAAAAAATTATATTTAATTAATTGATAAATAGTTCAAAAATTATATGACATTGTCAAATGACATATATGATGTTTTAAATTTCATTTATGATCTATTTTGGGTATCTTTGCATTTTATTGGAAATATATTTACCATATATTTTGAATATAAAAGAAAACATGATAAAAGATAAATAAGTTAACAAAGGGATAAATAAAATATACAAGGATTAAAAAAATAATGTAACCCTATCCTATTCTTATTGGATGATTTTATTTAGACATATCTTTAACTTATATTCTAACTTAATGAGTTTTGGCCCTTTTGAAACCTAAAATCATTGTATAATAATATAAGACTTTAAAACATTCCTAAAGATCCCCTCCTCCCCCATATAAAAGGCCACCACCTATTACCAATTACTCACACCTCTCAATACCCTTGTCTTGTCCAACCTATTCTCCAATAATCCCCCAAAATCCGTCTCTTACTTTTATAAGACTAAATTTTTTAAGAGGTGAATTTAATAATGCCATTTGGTTCAAACCAATGGGAGTTACCCTATTTAAAGGTAACATCTTTTATCTAATTCTTTTCATTATTTTCCATCTCTACACCCAAAAAATCTATTTATTAAAATATTTTTTAAGAAAACCAGTATATGTAATAATCAATTATTTTTTTTGTAATTATTCAAACTAAACATATACACACCTTCATCTACTGGATAATAACATACTATTTTTGTGGATAGCGAACTACTATCTCATGAAACGATCATTATTAAATTATCTTCTACCGCCTATCATGGTAGCCATTATGATATAAAATTATTTATATGTGATATATATTATATTTATATTGCCTTAAAGCTTCTGTATTTTTATTAATTTCATACCATTACGGTTTCCATAATTGTTTAATATGATAATTTCATTTGAGGAAATACTCACTACCACCCCCTCAAAGTGATATGAATCGTTGATGCCATATGTAAAATGTTTAAAGGATAAGATTGATGAAATGATATATGATATTATACTGGAATGATAATAAGATTATGTATCATTTTTTTCATTCAGTTAAATATGAGATAGAAATGAAAGTAGCGTTCATGTGTACGTACGATGCACCGTCTCCTTAAACATTGCATTTCATTTCATACATCCAAATGTTATGTAATATTATAAACACACACACACACATATATATATATATATACATACTATATATATATGATATATATGATATATAAATCATGGATATAATTATGGAGATAATGTACTTTTGATCACATGGTAAACATGTAATTATAAGAAGTTCCTTCATTGACTCAAGTACCAAATATCGGCAAAAAGACAATTATTAACTTTAATGATTATGAAATGATTAAAATGTGGTAATAATGGATATAAAAGGAATAATAAAATTTAAAAATTTTATTAATAATGTATAAATTAACATTAGTTTATTATTTAGGAGATTAATGATTGAACGAGTCAATTCGGACATGAGGTAAGGGAACTTCTCAAACCAATTTCCTTTCTTTAAATTAATCTTCTTCTTTCTTGATTATGTCATTCTATGATTATGTATGAAATAACCATTAATGTTCTATATTGTATTTCAAAATTACATATGTGTAATTATAGTCAATACACACAATCAATGTATTTTATTTACAAAATGATCTCTGTAAGGGACTTCGTCTCAATCTCCAATCATTGAGGCATAATTGGATTTATACATGACATTAATTTATACACTATATAAACCACATTGACATTCAATTTCATTAAAAGGGAATTTTTTCTATGTATAATTTTACTAAATAAAATACGGAATGTTTCATTTTAACGTATGCGATGACAATTACTTTTCGACCACTGAAAGCAATATTTCATATTTTTCTTATTTAACAAGACTAAAAGTTTTAAAAAGAAAACTAAATATAATATACTACTTTTAAGTATTTTTGTATTGAATATGGTTTTGACAAGACATTTATTATTTCTGAATCTTGAAAAGATATATTTTGATTGATATTTAGAAATTTTATCTTTCCTTTATGATTGTTTTCTGTGTTATGAATATATTATAGTTCATGGAAATTGATCATGCATACGAGTGGTTATATGATAAACCTAGGGTAGCTGAGCCCTAAATAGATATTCAATGATTTGGGTAACATGAAAGAGGGAAACATTGCTGATTCTCATAAAAGATTTAGGTAATATACTTTTAGGGGTTTTCCAAAGGAAAATCCCGAGGTAGCAGTGAATGCTACCCCATAAGTATGTTATGGATGCCACAAGATACCTAATGATTTATGATTTCTATGTTTTATATATAAATCTTATTATTTCAGGAGTTTTGTTAAAATTATAATTTTTAGTATATATTAATGGAATAATATTTTCATTCTAAACTATATAAACCTTAATAATATTTTTATTCTCATACCATGTTTTTTAAATATTTTCAAAGGGTATAAGGCAGGGTAAGAGAAAGGAAGAATTCAAGAAGATTTATATCAAGACGATATTTCTTGTTTTGTAAGAGTTTTATTTTATGAAAAAATATATATTGGGTAGAAGTGTCTACATTGTAATATTTGATATGTAATGTAATATTTATGGCCTAATTTGCTAAAACTCTAAACCTGAAAAGATCCTTAATGTGAATTTTTTAATTAACTCAAGATTAATTAATGTTTATGGATCAGGCCATATATACCATGGTTTCTTTATATTCATTACCATTCTATATGTATATTTTTACTTCACATTATATGTTATAATTGAAAAATATTTTGGTGAATAAATAATTTAATCATTTCTTTGATATTATATAAAATTCATATTTAATAATTTGATTTTATGGGGAACCCTTCTCAATATATTATAGAACATATAATTAATAAAAAAAATCTGTAACCCATTTAAAAATAGCAATAATTTTTTCATCCCATGTGACCAATAGACCATGGATTAAAAATTTGATGGTTTTTTGATCAAGCTATTTAGAGAAACACCATTTTGGTAGATATTATCACATTAATAAAAAATATTATATTATGATCAGATCATATTATTTTATCACCTAACAGTTTGAGTAACGATATATAAATATGATATATATAAAAAATTTCCAATATAAATTCATTCTACGTATTAACTAAAACATATAATATCGATTCAGATACTTTTAATACACATAAGGAACCTCCAAAAAGTTATGATATATTCAAATAATTCAATGTAAGTTGCATGGAATGTACATGGAATATGAATATATTTTTTCCTATAATGATGCATTTATTAATCATTATATGCAACCATGGGACATGTGTATAATTCAATAAATCACATAATCCCGTAAGTATGAAAATTTACAATAGTTAATGACTGTGAAATAATAATAAATTATAATAATAAACACCACAAAAAAAATACTCATCCATGGAAACTTTTCATTTTCCCCATGCATGAGTTGATCACTACTATACATGTATTTTTTAAAACCATTGACATATTCATAGTATCTGAGCTACTTTTCCACATTATTATGATAATGGAAAATTTCCTCTGATATTAATTTCTGACATCCCAACCCATGAGCACTTCAAATTATTCCCCGATAGGTCAGTGACATTCCCTCTTGTGTTCATCCTTGTAAGTCATAGAATGCTGACTAGTTGTTAGTGTCAAATGATTCAATGGTTGGGATACTATACCTCGTGATCATAGTGGAACATTGGTATAATTTAATAATCCAATAATCAATAGATGTATTATAAATGAAAGGGGGTGAATAAAAATAAAAACGAATAAAAGATCAAAATGAATAGTCTAGCCAGCACCAATTGATACAATAACACAAATCCATGTGCTAGTATATTGTTTTTGAAATTATTTAAAATATGGAATACATACAAATAATTGTATAATAAATGAGATAATCCCAAAGTCATTCTATATGTGGATCCAGAGAACATTCTCATTCCTATTCTATTAGGCTCTAAAATCCAATCATATTGTGTGAAAGACAATCTATAAACATGAACATGATATAATAAAATATATTTTGTTACCATAGTGAAATGGAATCTTGAACGGATTGTGAGATACCATGAATATACAACCACCAATGGTGCCTACTATTATATCATTCTTTCTTATAAAACATAATAGTTTTCTGGAATTACAATTTGGAAGTAATTTATTAATTTAAATGAGTGGCGATCAGATTCCATTAGAAAATCCTTCCTATAAAACCTTATTTTTATTAATATGTATTATATCCATACATGTTTATATTTATATATAAAAATATATATAAATGGATATATTCATATATATATATATGCACAATAGAAAACCTAAGGAATCCTCATTGTAGGTAGGTTGATACAGTTAAGATAATCCTAGGACCCATGAAAGCAAGCATATATGCCCCTAAATGAGTGTCTATAGGACCATAAATAAATTCTGGGTAATCAATTGTATCTAATAATAAGAACATTATACAGTCAGGGGTAGAAGGTAAGCCACCAAGCCATTCTAATATGATAACCAAACATAGCAGCTACCAGTATTCATATAAAATAAATCTGAATGATATGTTTCATTTTCCTGTGAGATCATCTAAGGTGGCCCGTAATTAGGATCACAAGAATCACTAAAGGAAAAAAATTGATATATTACATGAGACCATACATGGTATTTTATAATGAAGAATTCCATTAAATTCTCATCATTTCAAATTTTCCTATAATCTCATCCATGTGATTCAATTAAGAGGAATCCCATATATCTCCTAGAACATTAGGAATATAATCTATCCTATGAGCACGTACAAGGTGTTCTATATTAATGAAGCCAATGAATTTCTCATTGAATAAAAAAATTCATATAACATGTGACTTAATACTTGGTATTCTATAATGAGGAAACTATTATTGCTAATGGTACATATAATCCCAAAACAATTGTGATACCTTCCTAGTAATTCCCTTAGAATTAACCTATGTGTCTCTAATGGATTAAAAATCCATTTAGGAATTTAATATCTTGTGATGAGGAAGGATATTTTAGAGAACAGTCAGTATTTCGATTCGACTATTATTAATTAATATACCATGCCATCAAGAATTTCATCCATCAATTATATTAATAAAATAATAATGGACATGCCAAAAGAAGGAACTATTACCCTTAATATATAATTAATGAGTCATATCCTAATTTATTATTTCCAGAATTCTATTTGAATTATGATTTTTCAAATTAACTAACACACTACATAGTTTTTTAACAAAATTGGAAATTCTATAAATATAGCTTAATTTGATACAATTAGTAAATAACTTATATGGGAGTTAATTAATCACACCTATGGGTGATTATGATTATGGAATGGAATTGTAAATCAATTATTATAAATAATATAAATAAAATGTGAGTATATTTCTTAAGAATTTAATAGCTCACAAAATAAGATAGATAAACAGAATGATGGGGGGTCGAGTTGTGGTGGATAACCTACAACAATTCACATTAAGAAACATTGATTATATAAATATATTATTTAACATATGAATATAAAATTATATATATAAAGTGAAATTAATAAGGAATATAGTTCACAACACAATGCAGTAATTTATATAAAAGAAGGATGTTAGGGAAAAATCCATAGGTCTCCTACCGCATACAATGGAAACATTACCCAAAAATTATTTTATTTGATTTTATTTGAGAGAAATCGATTAAATCAAAAATATCAACAAAAATATTTTGAATTGTCATTCATTGTTTTATAATTCCAAATAATGAGGAAAAAATATTAATCAAAAAGATTCATGAGATTATCGATATGCATTCAATGCAACCTAAGGTGTATTATTTAGATCTCAATTGGTGGTTATATATCGTTTTATAATAGAGAATAATTGTGCTCCCTTGATAGGGGATACTACATTTAGATGAGATGACTAATATAAGAGAGTGAATGAAATAAGTTGGAAGATAATTTCATGATTTATTCTCCAAAAAAGAATGATATTATTTGGCCACATAGTATAGATAAAAATTCACCAACAATGTAGTGTCCTAGAAATGTGTCACTGTGGTCTTGGGAATGGATTACATTTTTCCAAACAGTCTTCATTCCAGGAACTCCCCTTTTACTTTTTCAATAAAAAATTTCCCATGGCCATGTCTCTCCTATATCGTTGTTATAAAATGTTTTGACATACTCGTACAGCTAGAATGAGGAAAAATTGTTTCCATGCACATACTCATTATTTAAATAAATCATTTCCATAAAAAAGGTCGCATGATTGTGTCGAATGGTTAGAATAAACAATGAACCAACCTTATTCCTTTATATTATTCAACTAAAACACTATATTATGGATTCAATGCTCCTAAAATTCATTTGACCACCTAATAAATCTCTTAGTCCATAAAATCAATCTAAATTGGGAAATTTATTGTTTCTCAATATTCATATTTTCAATAAAAATAATATTTTTTTCTTCTTCTATTCCATAAAATGAAAAAAAAACATAACTTCCATTTGAATTTCCACCATGTCAAAAACTCATGGGCAATCAATCAAAATAATTAAGGAAACCAAAATCCAATAATTACCAATATGAATCAATCATTGTAATATATGATTAAATTTTACATGAAATTATAGAATATAGGAGAAAATGAGCATAAAGGGATCAATGTCATCACATGATTTATTTGTGTGTTTTGGTAAGAATTAATAGGGAGGTAATATGGGGGTTATTAGAGAAAATATATTTTTTCCAAAACCCACTCAATGTATGTATAAATATAATAAAACTAAAACAATTTCCATTTATAATCTTGGTGTGAATCATATTTCATGTTATTTATTCCACCTAGAATCACTAAAATAGATCTACTCTTCTTGAGAATCTATGATGTATTCCTAACACACAAAATATCCAATAGTTATCAAGACACTAATGTATAATACCAATATAATTATTAATAATGTTTAATAATTTAATAAGTGTTGAGAAAGTACCATTATATATAATTTTCATCCATAAGAAGAATATATAGGGATTTACACATAATAAAATTTCATTTTGTCCAAAAAAACATACTCTCGTTTTGTTGTCTTAGCTTAGTGATATATATATCAGCGTAACTCTTGAGAGACAAGAAATAACCTTCCTCAAAGAACATTGAATTATATAGTCAACAAAATTTCCTGGAATATCATAGTGTATGAACATTCTTGTAAAATATTAATTTCATGAACAACCTAATACATAGATTCATATTTCAATTCCCACTCGAAGAAACCAACTAAACATGATTCCCCAAAAATCATTTCCTCAATTGTCACTTTCACTATGTTTTGATTCAATATTTATCTCTTAATTAACATTATATATAATTATTTTCCCATCAAACCACATCATGAATCATGGTTCACATAACATTATATGTGGAAATTTTTTATTCACCTCATATGTAGCATCAAAATCATGGTTCACATGCATTAAACACCCATGATTCGAAGAAAATAATTCATGAGGGGCCATACATTGATTCATTTTTAGATGTCAACAACTCAAACATGATTACCGTTGATTGATCCCACATCATGAGTATATCTCATCAATAATGATGTTGTAGACATTGATTTCCAAAATCCTTGAATGCTTTATCTTTAAATGGATTACTCTCACATAGAAATCACTCCTGATGTTCCCCATGAGTATTTATACATACCATTTGACATGCATGAATTCACCTCTGTTTTAGCTAAATAATGGCATCCATGATTATCAATAATAGATATCTTGTGGGTTATATTATTCAATAAAAATTTCACAAACATTCATGAAACACTATCCCCAATAACAATACCTTCCCAATATTCCCACACCACTATGTCATTCTAATATCATCAAGAAAATATTCAAAAACCTATCATTTAGTCAACAAAAACCATACAATTTTTGCTTCATAAATTTTCCTCTAGATGGTCCAATTTTATTAAACACCAACAAAACCATGACCAATGGGTCAATTCATAACCACCTTATTATGTCATTACCTATCACATCAATCATTTCGCGATTCCAGGTACTTATTGGAAAATTTCAAAAAGAACACATTCCAATGGTATTTCAAAATAGGGCTAAAAATAATTCCCAACACATTAGTAGTAAGAATAAGATATTTCATCATTGAATAAAACATAAGAATATATCAAGAAATACAACCTTTAAAAAAACAACTTGCCCTATAGAAAAAAATGTGTCGCAATACAAAATTAAAATATCCACCCTTTTATAAATTAGGATCACCATTCAATGAGTTCATCCCATCATGGTATTTACACCAATAAAATAATAAAACACATAATAATTTGGTTATTATTTAAGAATTTCTTATTTGGTAATACCTTAATAAATAGATCTAGAAATAGTAAGACAGAAAACTAACCTAGGGTCTTACAATTCCAAATAACAATGTAGAGAACTATTTTTCATTTATAAATCTTTGTAATATTTCAATATAAATTTCTATAGATAATTGATGAGACGAAATATGATTCTATGGAATCTGTTTCTTAGAATAAATTTTATAAATATTATTAAATATATTTTATATTACACACATGAATCATTTGATAGAAAATAAGATAACTCTTAAAAGGTATATCAGATCAGAAATATAAGGCCATTCTTGAGTTGGAAATGTTGGGATCAACCTAATCCCAATATAAATTAGGTTGGCATAGGTAATTCATAATCCTCTAACATTGGTGGTACATTCAACGAATTAATTAATTATTAAATCAAATAAATAATTTATTTTTTACCTAGATAAAAAAATCAACAAATGTACTATAATGTAAAAATGGTTAGGGATAGCCTCATAATCCCAGAATCACAAACAAAGCTCTAATTATTCCACCACCATTAAATTATATTAAATGATAATGAACTTATATATTTGATAATATCAGATGGTAGTGAACCCATCAACATCTCTTAATTATTAGCAGATGTATTCATCATCAAAAACTAATCCATAATCATGTTAGGAATCACAATTTTTTATTTATAATCCCATTATTAAATATATTTTGTTCATAAATCATTTTTCTTCGATTTTTATCCTCTGGTATAAATTTTATGTTGTCCTAGTATTAGTGACTCAAATGAAGTTGGCTTTTTTCTAACCCTGGGATCCCCAATCATGATCGATTGGGCATGAATGATTATAATAAATAATAATTAAAATTCTTATTTTCACCTTTTTATTCTTCTTGTTTTTTCCTAGTTAGACCCCAATGTCCGATTTTGACAATTGTATGGTGATACCAATCTCGATTAGGCCACCAGATTCAAAGGGGTTTAGCAAACAAGGAGCACATCAAAAAACTGAGCATAGATTTATGATTTCTTCAGTGAATGTGAGTTTCATGGGGGTTGAATGTCATTATATTAATGATAGGGGAATGTATTCATAAGGAACTTACAATGAACTCGTGTGTATGAAAGGACGATGATTTCTAGTAAGCATTGATTGAAAACAATGATTTCTCTCAAGATTAAAAATATTCAAATGAGAATAACAGCTGATATATTGTGGAATGGAATAATGAAAGGAAAAAAGAAATTATTGATGTTTTTTTGTAATAATGACTATGTTTTGTGTTCATGGATAAACTCATGGCATGTAGCTCCCTTAGTGGCGGCAGCTAAGGATTTTGAAATATTATGGATGACACATCGTGTAGTTTTTCCACACGTTATGCACCACATTCCTGATCCTAAAACACAAATGATGAATCATATGGATGGATTTATAAGTGGGTATACATGCACAGATAAATATCTATGTACCCATGTACATCCACATGGAAAGATCACACTGGTGGAACCTGTTTTAGGCAACACACCATGTATAGAGTATACCGACACTGGTTCTAGTACACAAAAAAACTTGTTTTAATGGGACCTCATTCAGTTATTATAGACCTATCGTGTATTTCACCTACATGGTGTGTACTTCTAAATTGAATGGGATCTATGTAATGGATAGGTAGATTACTCGTATGTTGATCGATACAACACAACATGCGGTTACCCTCACACACCTTGTGTTGTATGGTTCTTTTTTATGAAACATCAATGTTATGTATATACTACATAAAAACTACGATTTTGGGCAGAGATTAACCTATCATATGTTATTTTTATTATATTGTGTGATGGTTCCATCCCACATGTATTTAGATATATAATGTTTTATAATCTGGGAACAATGATAATTTCTGCGACCCTCAATGAAATCAGTTAGAAGACATGATAACCAAAGGATTATAATGTGTTGAATACACATAACAGATAGGGAATTTTTCCTTGATGAATATAGTGGAACCCATAATCACAATGGTTATGGGTAAAATATAACTACCTTATAAGTTTATCCAAACAACTAGTTATGGTTTGGGTCCTCAATGACTAGTGGGAAACACGCTATCATATTAGGGTGTGGGTCCACTGCCTATAGAGAGAAACACCCCCCACATTAGCATGGGTGGAGGTCCTCTACCATACTTAGTAGTTCCATATATCATAATAGAATTTGGGTCATCATGAAACCCAAGTGGAACCCCCCATTATAAGTGGGTGGCTCCTCTTCCTTAAAGATTACAACCCCTATCACGATAGTGATCAGGTCCTCATGACACCGGAGTGGAGCCCCCCATCGACATGGGTATGGGTCCCCTATGGATTAATTAGAGTATAACCACCCATATTTTCTATTTCATAGGTTATCTACATAGATTTTTTGGATCTATGGTTATACAACACAATGATATGACAAGTTTTGACCTGGATGGTCTTTTTAGTAAGACATGAGTGACGTTGGTCATCATTGATGGACATTTTGAACTATTGGCTAGTCAACGTATTTGAATAATAAATGACATGGTAACCCCTTACATATTAATTTTTTATTATTCGACTATGAGGATATATATTTATATCCTTCAATATCCATACTGTGTTTTTGATTACTCACATTCCATGATAGGCAATGATCTATGGTGTATGATGAGTAATTTTTGAATATGGCTTCTCATGATCAGATGGGTCGACACTAAAACTAGATGTAGATAAGACTAGATGGGTAGTTCAACTTTTCACATTACTTATCACCATGTGTCTATAATTTATTAATTTTACTCTATTTTGGGTTTAGATGATCTCACTCACTATACAATGTGCTATCTATTATCTTTCATTCCAAGTGTATCTCGTGCTACTCCCCCAAAAAAATTTGGGGGACTTACTGGATTTTTATATACCCACATTTTCATGATATTTTATTTTTTCATTCCTGTCTTATATAGAAAATGGACATGTCAATAAATACTTCATATGATCTTAGAGACACATGGTTCTTGGTCCACATATTATGGTTATAACATGGAATTCAATAGGTAGGCTTGCACTCACATATTAAATTTTCTAGTTTTGGATGGTTATAACATATACCTAGTTGGAATACTATTTACCCTAATTAATTTCACTACCCACTATGATACTTATGTGATATATAGAGGAAAATTCATTCTTGTATTATTTTACTACATAGTTGCATCATTTACTCTTTCCCAATTCCCTTTTTCTTCAATATGGTTGTGTGTGTGTGTGTACAGGTACATATCCAACTACCTCCCTGAGTTAGTTAATCCTTTGGTCATTATCTCCACCCACATGCATATGGAGTTGTTATTGGGGTATTTTTGGTTTGATCCCTATCTTTGGATAGGGCATGATGTAATTATTTTCAGAGAACATTCACTCATTGGGACATCATTTGGAATAATCCTTTTAAATAGATTTGGTTGGGATTATAGAAATTGTATGATGGTGGAATGAGTGTGTCATAAAGGCAAGGGAATATAGTGATGATGTGTTGGATGACTTATCCTTTCATAAGGACCCCAAATACATTATTTTTGAATAATTATACAGAGACATTTGTTGATGGGTTTTTATGGAACATGTGTCATATTCTATTGATTTCATAACTGTAATTTCTGATTCATCAGCACGTTTTTTTGTTTATATATATCTATAAAAACATGTATTATCATCTTTCAAATCAATGTCTTGATAGATTCATGATGTTTCCCCAATGATATCCATCTAGGATAACATCTCTCTTTCATGATGACTACCAAATGAGTGATGAGGTCGGGATTCAATGTCCACCCGCTATCCTATTCCTCTATGTGGGAATGTAATTTAAAATAAACATTTTGAGCATAATATTTCCCCATCTGAGGAGGTTGAGGACACACACACTGATAGTATGATCCAAAATATCCAGTATAAAGTACTGTTGAGAATCTTTGTAGAGAAAGATCCTAAAGTGAAAAAGGATTTGTTTGATTAGGTGGTCTGTATCTTTTGTCTTGTTTAGACACCGAATGATCAGGTGGCTATGATAGAATAAATACTTTTCCACGGAGCATTTTTGAGATGGTAGAGCCTTGTTATATATATGTAATATTATTAGACACTCTCATGGGATGTGTTACAATAGTTGGTCCCTGAGGCGTAACAACTCTCTTGTATACTCTTGTTCTGGATTTAGGAGATTCTATAGATCATGCATGTAAGGAATATAGTGTATGTGTATTTAACAAGATTTATATACCATTAATATTAATCTATTTTTATGATCAATGATGGATTATTCTAAGAATGGATTTTGGTGTATGGGCCCTATAGAGAGATTCAACGTATTTTTGTTACCTTGTGCATCTCCCCCAACGTTAGGGTGCTGGAGAGGTAGTATTGATGGTGTTAATACTATCATAGGGACTATTGATATTAATTTCTAAATGTGTGTTCTATTGGGAGGAGTAATCTAAATTATCTTCAAAATTAGGGGCACTGGGATTTCAGTACATGCTAGCTCCTCGTGATCAGACTGAGACATGTGGTCATCAAATGTGCAATAGACCAGGTCATTCCAAAGAGTGGTGGTACTTTGCTTAGGATAGGAAGGACACATTAAAGAGACAACCCAAATAGACATGATGAAAATCATTGGGATAAAAAATATATACCACCTTATAAATGGAAGCATTATGATCAAATATCTCCCAAGCATGGGTAGGGTGGTCCCTAGGGAGGAGGCACATGATGGGCAGTAGGACGTGAACTGTGTTTTGTTTGATGAAATGTTATATGTCCTCCACCACCAATTCGAGACCCATATTAGGGTTAGGAATCCATCAGTCAGGGTCATAAAATGTTATAGACTTTAGAATCATTGATACCACAGTGCACAATATGATAATAGGTACAATATGTGTGTTTTCTACATTTACATAACTATTATAACTCACATTTTATAGACAATAATTAATCTCTATACTCCATAAGAGAGAGTTAGGGATACCATTTGAGGTCATATCCCAATATATTTGTCTTAACGTTGCAATAGGGAATTATATTTCTATATCTTTTATCATCCAGTAGTACATGATATGTCTTGTGGGGAGAGGTTCATGTGGGAAATAATTCTCATCAAGGAGGAACCATATGACATCATAAATAGAATGGATTAGAAATCCATATACTGAGATCATATTTACTATCTTCATAGAAAATCCAAATGCCTCCACAATTATAGGAAGAGATTTCAATTTTCAACATAGTGAGATCTCGTTGAGAAACTAGGTTAAATGAGTATGAGGATGACTCTTGTCACCCCTAATATTTCTTGTATAGTTATTGGTGAATATGTATTTTCATGAATCCAGATTTATGAAAATGGGGATTATTACATGGACAATTATCCATGTATGTTTTTGGATATCCACAATGGAGGGTGATAGAGTTTTTCATTGACATGCATCCAACTATAACTCAAAAATATTCTCCAGAATATATGATGGACCCTAATGAGCTTCGGTGGTTATGGTTGCAGTTAGATGAAACTCAAGAGAGGGGTTACATCATACCCTGTGTTTTCCGTAAACATCTAAAGTTATATTCATAAAAATGATGACAGAAGATTATAGATTTTAAAAAATTATCATCTTCTGAACAAGGCCAGCACAAGGAACTAGTGCCCCTTTCTATGGACTGATTACCCCCTTATAAAGTTTCAATACATGGGATAGTTCTCAATGATTCATATAAGGTATGACTACCTCCTTTTAAGGGTTTTCATGAATGATATTAATATTTTGTCTTTCTGAGGTCATTACTGATCATATGATATCATAGTGATTCCATTTGGCATAATATATTCGCCCACCAATTATATGTCTTTGAAAAACCATATTTTTTATCTATACATAGACACATGTCTTGTTTTCATCTTGAATGAAATACTCATCTAATCTTCATCAGAGAGGGAGATTTTAGTGATCTTGAGGATGGTTCTGGATATTCCTTGAGATAATCATATTTACGTAAAGCTCTTGATGTTCTAGTTCTTGATTCCTGAGGTACACATTATGTAGAAGGTATATTTTTTGTTCGGTTTAGCTATGGAACTAAAAAATATAAATAAATTTCTTTTTGCGGAGCCACAAAATATTTTTTTGAGGTGCGATGAATTATAGCATTTGTGTGGTACTAGTGATTGTTTGTGGAAGACTTCTCCATAATCAGATACCCTTTTCCAAACATCACACAAAAAGGACAATTGCATACAAGGTTTGACCAGTATGAGAAGGCCTTTGAGGAGATAAGGACGAGTCTGATGAGTTATAGATTATTGATACTAATATAGGAAGGCATTGAGATTTAGTGTATAGTGAAGCCATAGGAATTGGGTTATGTTGCGTGTTGATATAGAAGAAGACATTTGTCACATGAAGGTTGAGGTATTTGTAACCCCGTGAGGATAGAAATTCAACAAATGTTATTAATATAGTAGAATTAAATTTCTCCCCAGAGATGTGGAGGAACATCCTTAGGAATTTTTTTTAGTTCAATATGACAAATTGATCCCCAACAATGTGTAAACAGAGAGAGACATTAACCTGAGTCAGTGACACTAGATATAGTTTTCGAAGGACTATGAATTCATGATATACTATACTCATGTAAATTATTTTTCTTTATAATAATTACCAAGTAGGAATAACTAATATCATATAGTGTATGAATGTTCATAGAAGTTAGTTTCCATGAAGCTGGCCTTGGTAAAGTATGAGGGTATAACTTTTCTGCAATTGAGGGTTTTACTCCTTCAGTTATTGAGTGTGAAAAAATTCATGCTAGGATATATGGAATGTGATGTGTTACATGATAATACATATAACTTTGAATATTTATATTGATATTTTGAATAATTTGTTAATTTCATCTTATTATTGGGGTGGAAAGTTGTTTTAGTCACATTTTGAGAGGGTGTGATGTTAGACTTCCACATGTCACCCCAATATATACATTCATGTAAGAGGACGATTTAAACAGCCCACAATTTTTCTTCTTTTTTTCCATAATTTTACAAAATAATAGTTGATTTCATCACATTGTGACTCACATGGCAGACGGAGAAGGAAAATAAACATGTTCCAATAGGTTTTTTCTCATCCCCTTGAGATCCTAGAGTGGAAATTAGAAGACATAACCAAGGAATTTTTCATACAAATTCTATGGATAAAGAAGTTCCATGGACCCTTATTGGTGATATTTGACTGACCCATGAAGTGGGAACACTAATATTTCATCATGGAGAAGAGTTTGGTAGATTATTTTGGGAATATCTTTATATGGGAAATTTTCTACCTTTATGTGATGCACTCAATGATTGAATATGAATGTGATGTTTTGTATACAAAATGATTGTAGAAAGTATAATAAGAGGAATTCAAGAAACATAGGAATATTAAACAAATCATTCTTCTAAGAACAATAGGTCGGTCAAGCACACGATCTAGATGTTGGAGGATATCATGTGGGCCTATGTGTTGGACTTTGGTTGGAGGTTGGTGGATCCCCTGACTTTGAAAGAGTTCAAATAAAAACAACTACTATTCAATGATCGGTATGAAACCATTTGTGGCCCTATATAGGAGACCATATACAACACCCTTGTCAGGTAAAGATATTAGTGAGACATATTTGATGTGTCCAGAGATGTTTTATGGGATAATGGATAAACAAGAGGTCATCTATGAGTGGATGAGTATTTCCAAGAGAAGATATAAATCATCAAAAAATCACTATCATAGTCCCATAGAGATTGATCAGGGAGATATTTTTTTAAGAGTCTCTCCATGATATGGATGTCAGTTGTTCAGATAGGAGGGAAGTATATCCATTAGGTTCTTCAGAGGTTTTAGAGATCATTCATAAGGTTAGATATTTTTCATACAAAAACACCATACCCCCCATAGCTATATAGTTTGAACAACATATTCCACATGTTGCATCTAAATCAATACATGTGTGATCCTACACACATCACTGAATATGGGGAACTTGATATTGAGGATATATGCAACTTTTTAGAGAAACTAGTGGCGAAAAAGGATCAATATGAGTAGAATCTACGTCGACAAACCATCCCCTATATCCATGTGTTGATAGATAATGTGAACAAGTCAGAGAGTTAAAGGGAGGAGGAATGCCATGTGAGGACACAATCTACCATGTTTCTTAATTATTTTTTATTTTGAAAAAAATAGTGAAGGATGTAATGATATATAAGCCATGTTTTTTCATTTAAAGACTATGAAATATTTAAATTTATATTTCTAGAGGAAGGAACTAAGACAGAATATGATTCCTACAACCTATGTTCCCATAATAAATTTATTAAAAAATAAAATATATTTAATATTTATAATTCCAAAAATCATAAATTAAATTGTTTAACTATTAAATGGTATCATATATCATAAATATAGGGCCATAGTAAACTCCATATTGTGTTTTTTCATTAGGTGAGACATAAAATGAGTCATAATGGGATATTAAAACACCTCTCACATTGGTGGTACCTTTAGTGAGAAAATTAATTATAAAACAATTTAGTTTATAAATTTTTACCTAGAAGAAAAATCTATTAATTTATTATCATTAAAAAATAGACTAGGTTAGCCTCTTAATCAGGGAATCTATAATGAATATCTCATTCCACCTAAATTAGAGAAACACATCTGACAAAACAAAAATCTGGATCAGGGTATATTAGAACACAACATGTACATCAGATTTTATCGATCATTCGTAGACACATTCTACATCAACGATTGATACATTTTCAATGTCTGACACTCAAATTTGTTTTTTCATATCATTTATTATATATATTGATCATATCAATTTTTTTATTCTATTCATATCATTTTTCATCCAACACTTGTGGTTGGGTAACAAATCACAATTTATTTTTATTTTATTTCTAATCTTGGCATCGTTGTTCTGGATCGGTTGATTCAACGCTAATGTAATCGATCATATAAACATTTTCCTTTTTATTACTCAACTTTTTTCTTCACATTCATCATAGTTTTGACCCTTAGGTATAGACATGACAATATTTAGTTGGTAAAAATACTAATCCGAACCAAATATTCATAATTGTTCTGTGAATAACAAGCATATTTATAAACTGAGCATTGATTTGGGTTTTTTGTTTAAGGGAGGTTTCGTTATTTTAGTGATAAATGGTCTTGAAATTGATGTTATAAGACACTGGTGCCTGAGGAACTACTATAAAACCATTTTGCATGAAGGTATGTAGATTTATAATGAGAGGTAGATCAGAAGCATGATTTACATCCAGATTCAAAAGTTTCAGACGAGAATAACACTGAATCTGATGTGTCATCGCCTAATTCAAGGCCCAAATACTATATATATATTTCTATCAAAATTTTATTAGGCAACATGTTCAAGGATGAACATATAGAATTTATCCCCATCAACATAGGTAGGTGGGATTTTTGAAATTTTAGTGATTTAATATAATGTAGTATTTCCACACATTGTTTTCCCCCTTCATGGTTTGACAACATTTGGGAGGAATAAAATTTGTGGTATCTTGTGTAAGAGTTCACTTTTAGGTACATAATTGTTTACCATTTAACAAGACACATCCATGTCACATGGTCAACAAAAACGTGAGGTATAATTCCATTTCCTTGGTATATTTACAGAGTGTATAAAACACACACACGACCCACGGGAGATGGACCAAGTCCAGGTTAGTATGGATATTCCATGTAGTCCACCTGCACATCATGTACTAATAATTTGATGCAGTTGTGTACTATCCAATAACATGACTATGATGTGGATTTATAACACCAACTATGTGGGTAACCGCACAAGTCATGTATTCTTTGGATCCTCATCATAAAAATTCAATATTTTTTATCTCCATCGTTTAATCTATGATTTTGGAGTGATATTTTTATAATATTCTAGTATTACCCTGTAGAACATTATGGTTACCTCTGTTATGGATTTCAAGGTAATATTTGAAATGTTTTAAGGATCATGATTTTAATGTGATACATGATGATGGTAGTGAATATGCATGATCATGATAGGATAATTCTGAGTGGAAACACCATATTATATAAGTATAATGTCCTCAATGACTATAGTGGTCCCCCCACCAGCATGGTTGTGAGTTCTATAAAATGACCTTTTGAGTGGAACCATAGAATGTGTAGGGTGTTGGTCCTCTATGACCATAGTGTAAAACCCTGTTGTACCGGGGTGTGGTTAATCGATCTCTAGAGTTTAACTATTCATTATCATTGGTGCGGGTCATCTATGCTACCTATTGGAACTTCCTATTTGTATTGAGGATAGGTCCCTAAGACACCAATGTGGATCCATGAATCGACATTGGAACGTTTTCACCAAATTAACAAATGGATCCACATATCGTCATAGAGTGTGTGACCTCATTACACTAGAGTGGACCCCCCCCCCCATCGACATGAGTGTGGTTCGTCTATGAATACTTCATAGTTAAACCCCAATAAATAATTGGGATAAATTCGTCTACTTTGATTTTGTGGCCCCATAACTATGAAACAAACTATAGAGGCATGATTTGACATAGAATATGTATTTTAAGAAGATTATAGAGATGCAAGGAATCATTGATGGAATTCTCAGGCAATATGCTATTCTCTTTATGTGAATGAGATGTGAGATATTGATCCCTATAATCCCTCAGTTTAGTGTCAATGAGTTATTATATATTGATATCGTTCTTTCTCCACACCTTATATTTGGTAACTCCCCTTCCAAGATAGTAGAAGAAAAATTAGTTATGCCATGTGATATTTTTTCTATCTTCTCATTGATGAAGGATTATTCTCTCCTACTGAAGAGTAGTTCAACAGCTCATTATGTTTGGACCCTTTTATTTTTAAGAGATTTATTCAACTCAGTTTTTTGTTAATTTTTTCTATTTCACTGTACCTTGTTATATGTACTATGATACATTCATGTTTTAACTCTTACATATACCCCTTCATATTTTGAGGTGTCTTACTTGTTTGCTATATACTCACCCCTACATGGGATTTCCCCACATGTGTCTTGTCTTATGAAGATGACAAAAACTCATATCATGACTTCAAAGGAGATTAGGGAATATAGGTTATTGGACCACGTATGGTATTTTATGTGTGATTCAATTGATAGGGTCTCTTTCAACTGTATAAATGTTTTATTTATTTGGTTGCAACATATATATGTTAGGGAATGAATTTTTTTCATTTATCATTCATTTTATACTAATGTACTTCTATACTATATAGAGGTTAAATAATTCTTGGTTTTCATTTTTTAAATGTTCCATATTATACCCTTTCCCTCTGATAATTTTCATCAAACATATGTGTGTGTTCCAATAGGTGCATAAGAAAAGGACTCCCCAGTATAGTAATTCCTTTTATGCCCATCTACATCCATTTTTTATTGATGTGAGATTGGTGTAGTTTTATCTTGAGCCAAAGTTGTTGTTGTTTGTGACACACACTCCACCTAAAAATGAACTAATTATCCTAAACACCATCAAAGACTACCTCAAACCATAACATCCACATACCCCATCAAAATGAAATGATTCATTAAATATTGAATGATAAATTTAAATTTTTGAACCAACACTATCATCTATCTCCATATACCAAGACTTACATATCATAGATTTATTAATAATCACCATGAGCATCTTGCATTATTATATGTTCCTAGATAAAATTATATTGATACTAAATATCACACCACAAAATTACATATTATGAAAACACAAAAAAAAAATATCTATATATTCAAGACATTTTTTATAAAAATGTATATATCGATGGTACTATACAATATAATGACATCACGTCACACAGAATAATAGTGATGAAACATTCCATTTGTGTGGAAATATTGTATCAACTAATCACAAAAATTTCATTTGATAGGGACACATCATGAATCCTAAGGATCATTATACATTACAAAAAAATTTCTCCAAATACATTTTAAGAAGTTTCTCAGAGATTACATCCTCATATAACTACTATTGACTACAAAGTGTTGTATGGTCTCGTTGACTCCAATTAAACTATAAAGGAATCATTAAACTATTATTCATTGATTTTCATCCTAACAAATCATACAATCTAAAAATTACACCATACACTTTATAATGAATTAAAATGAGTCCTCTATGGAACCCTTTAACTACCTCAATATGAGTTTCACTACATAAACCAATACAGAAACAATCTATATAGCTACTGGTTAATGAATTTTCTTAAATTTAACTCCACAGATTATCACAAGTCAACAGAAAATAAAAAATAATCCAAAGTTTTAGTACAATAAAAATAGATCGTAGAAAACTAATGTTTCTACAAAATATATCATGTATTAATATGTACTGAGAAACATGATTTCCTCTCACATACCACTCAAGTAATTTATAAAAACCACTTGCATTAAAACTCTATTTATATAGATTGTGACTATTCAATTGACCAATATAGCATGAATGGGTGACATGTAAACAAATATTTCCTCAAGTAACTCTAGATTTCATATCAAACCAAAGAAAACTACTCAATAACACATGGAAACATGATAAAATAACCTAGATGTTCTATGTTTATCTTCTAAATGATATTACCCAAAGATAAAAACAATAGATTTTCAACATTAATCTCAAATAAATAAACTAAAACATTCTTCCTACATCACATATACACACACTATATATAGAGCCACAAAAATATCACACAAAATCATCATATTCCATAGCCCCACTTTTAAACATACATATATAACAAAGCCCCATCCCATGAAGATTAATTACCATCAAGTCCAGACCCTATAGGGTGTATTTTTTCCATACCATATAACATTCATCTAATAAACCATATTGTTCCCCTAAACCATAAACAATGTCAAACTCATCAATAAAAATGTTTCTAAAGATGTATCTATATCTCTGTATGACACTGTAGAATCATGTTTCAATTTCTTCAATGGTACTCACTCACATTCCATCATAGTAGAGGATTTCAATTAAACATTATGAACCCTCATTTTAACCAACATGATCAAATAAAACATTTCAAAATCAATATAAATATTTTTGAAATGTATTCACAAACAAATAAACTGTTAAATTAATGATTAAACTAGACGAATAATCCACTTTTAAAATTTTATGAACAATCATAAATATAAACTATCATCCCAATTCAATTATAAAAATGGGGTGGAATTCTTTTTAAAATTCAAATTCCATTCACAATAACCTATAATTCCATTTCCAGAATAAATTTATTTCTAAAATATCATTTAAATCCAAAAAAACATAGTAAACCTGCATTAATATTTTTATGAAAATTTAATTTACCATTCTGAAAACATGAAAATCAGAAAAAACAAATGAATCTCTAATGGAATGTACACAAAAATGTATCTACCACATTATAATGGGCCATGTCTATATCATAATAATCTAGAATATATTATAACTCATTCATAATAAAATATAACATGAATGTAATAAATTTTTAAAATTTCACCCATAATATATTATGGAAAACATTGAATATATTATTTTTATTATATAATTAAATTGAATATCTATATACCGCAAGCATTATAGTGAAAGATATATGATCCTAAATTCTTATTCCTAGTTCTTCAAACCACCCATTCCTAAAAATATCACTTTGATTTAATTCAGTATATAATAAATATGAAAAATCATAGAACTACATTACGATATAAATAAATATTAAAAATGAAATCAAATATACAAATCCCACCCCTAAATGTATTGAAATTATACATATATGTGGTTTCTTTACCAAATAACAACATTTATACCATGTACTAACAACACCATATATTCAATAAATCTCTCCAAAATAATGAAACAAATTAAAAAAACATTCATAAAAAATATTAATTACTTGACCAGATTCACCTAGTCTTTGTAGAGGGGGTACATGGCCTAATTTATATGTCCCTTTTATAATGGGATAGGGATTAGTGGAAGGTTTCAAAATTAAATTCTTGGTATTTTTTACCTTAGTAATCAATAAACCATCCATTTTTCACAATAACTAATGAAATCATACTCATAATAAAATATGTAATATCATATAAATGAGGAAATAACTATAATAATTACCCATCCTATATCGAATTTGAAAACATTAACTAGAATAATAGGTAAATATAATTATACCAATATAATGAATATCAATATTCTATACAGAAAATATAATATTTAAAAATTGCAATATCTTTATGTGATCTCCATGTATATCCTATCATCTCCATGAACAACCTTCTCTCCTATAAATACATCAAAATGAAGGACCCATGACCTCATTTGAATTTCAATGAATAGTAGTTTGATATCAAATTAAAAATATTGTGTGTGGTGTGAGTATAAATCTATCAAGACAACATCAATGTATCCGTATTATTTAAAAAATCTTCTAAATTTATTGTTATGAACTAGAATAAATAATATATTAATCTACCAACTTGGTGTGACATCAAGAATAAACCAAGTAGTCTTGATCCACAATTATTCATGGTTATAATTAATACTAGAATGAATGTATATTAGGAACTCCAAAACAAACAAATTAGATAACTTTAACCCTATCATAAAGATATTATATATTTACTCTCCATGAAACATGATTCCATATATTGGGTGGTCTTATTTGATGCACCAAACCACACTTTCATGCTTAGGGATGTCATAGTAAAGTCATAGCCATTCAACCTCTACAATTTTTTGGAAGTCCAATCAAACATTATAACACATATGTGCATACAAACTATTGGTAACATAAAATACACATACCCATCCCAATATTTTATACTTAGGTCCCAACATATTACATGCCACATGAATCCACATTCTTAATTTCACACATGCAATGGGGAGTCGATCCATTACAACATGAACCGACCCCTCATCCATGATCACTATTATCATAATAACATGTCCAATAAATATGTACCATTTAATTCACTATATAGTAGATTATTCTTGGAAAAATTACATATATTATCCCACAAAATGTGGAAGAAAACTAATTTACCACCATGTTATACAATTTTCGGAACCCAAATGTTATTTCACAAACCTATACACCCATATTCAAAACCATTACATTTTACCATATTTTATAAAAAAATCCCATTTTATCATAAAAAACTAATAGAATTCATTTCCCATAGTGACAAATCATTTATCATGACCACATTATCCCAAAACTATCATTACAGTCTTATTAAAGAAAAATTTCCAACGCATGACACCAAAATTTAGAACCTACAAAAGTTATGTGTTTAGAGTTTGAGGAAAAAAGGATCCTTATTGTAACATCATGACCAATATCACCATTATGATGGTGGCCAGACCGGTCGCCACATGACCTTAAGCGCACCTCCTTGTATGAAAAAGGATTCCAACTAGTGGAGAGGGTGTAAGGATAGTCAGTGTGGAAATTATACCCTCTTATTCGAGTTGTGCAGCAGTACAATAATGTAAATAAAAAAGTATTGATACATAATTGAAAAAGTGGCAAAAGATAAATTTTATATAAATTAACAAAATCAGCATATGCCAGTTCATACAATGGATGAATTCAAGACATAGTGTTGATACATTGTGGAAATCATTAAATAGTACATCATTTTTTCAATACAATACAATGTATGACTCATGTAAAGAATGATATAAAATCCCAAAAAAGATATCCACAAGCATCCAAAGATATAGCATAGTCCTTTGCTTCTAAATCATAGGTACAATAAAACAACAAAAAGAATGTTCTGAGGACCAATGAACAAGAAAGGTCTACTCAGTTACCCCAGTGAAATAGAGGAATGAGTAGGGTGTGAGATATAAATCTCAGTAGGCCGACACCACTAGTGTCTTACCCAATTCCAAAAGTGTAATATAAATAAATTATTGTACAAACATGCATAAATAAGTTAAGTAGTACAATGTAACTAATTACCCAAGTACCTTCATCATCCCCCGATTCGTGTTTGAACATGTAATCAGTTCACTAATTGAGTATTATGGTTTTATATATAAGTCACATGTTAGTAAGTCTCCCATAGAGTTCCAAGTGTTACCTCTAAGGTAAAACAGGGCTATGAAATGACTAGGCCTGATGGGATATTACCACAGAACCTACATATCAATGTTGGACCCAAGGAGTGTATCCAAGGCATCCTGTGGTAGTATATATAGTGAAGGTCATAAGTTGTTATAGGGAATACTAGAAAAGATATCCTATGAGGGAGTTCCAGGGTAATGACCAAGGTAACATAATCTCACATAAATCTAACTCAGTTGTATCTAAGTCAAGATAAGGGGTAAGTGTGTAATCCAAGGAGAATAATACAATGAATTCAATAATAAGTCACTAACTGTGTCCATAGTGATCGACCAAGGTAAAACAGGTCAATGGACAGACAGTGATTTATGGGCTTTAACTATAGAACAAATTAGTCTATGCTGGATAAAAAGAGTTTATCTGAGGTATCCTATAAGAAAAAGGGACCCAATATTACTATAATAAGTATCCATGGATTAGAAGGAAACATGAGTTAATGTGGGTATAAACATAAGAAAATTGTATCCATGAATCAGAATGGGGTTCTCAAGACCCAAGGTATTCTCTTCTTGGAATCCCAGGAGATCTAGAGTAATTCCATTCCTATTAGATATTTTATTACTAATAATTCATTTGATTCAAATGTTTCCTTCCATAAGTTTGGATAAGTCAAGAATAGTTGAAACCATTTATTTATTGCTCTATTATTTGTCTTCCATTAGTGTGGATAGGCCTAGTAGCATTGAAACCATTTATTGATTAGTTCAATCCTTGCTTTCCATTTGTTAGGAAAGGTCTTGTAGCATTGCAACCATTTAGTAAACAACATTGAGGAATTTTCAAAGGGCTTGATCCACAGTGCTACCTTCCTTTATCTTGGTATGGGTTTCCACAGATGAGGAACCAATCCATGTCTCATGAACCTGGGTCCGTCTATGGAATTCCCACATGGGAATCCGTGTATCTCCCAAGGTATGATCATGTAAACCGATTGATACCATCAAGACATTCCTACTCTTGAACCCAAATGTCACTCATAGTTTTATTAGTATTAAAAACTTTTGTAAAAAATTTGGTAACTTGTTTTGATGGTCAATCATTAATCATTAACCATTTATATAACTCAACTCATTCAATTTACCAAAACATGTCAATTTCATTTAAAGGGCTCTATGTATCCATAGAAAAGGAAATTACCAACATGGGTGATTTGAATCTGAAACTAGAAAAAACACTTACATGGTGATTTAGTCCTTTAATAATTTTCAAAATGGAAACTCAGTGTTTGTAATGTCATTAGGGACATTTTCTAAGCAAGTTTGTATCTAAAAAAAATCAAGCATATAGATTATAACAAAGACAAGTAAAGCAAACAAGGTCTAACCACTACTTTTTATCTTGAAGGAAGTGCACCTCCATTGGGGGGGGGGGGGTTATTATAAAAACATAATATTTCGTGTCAAGAAATCATTTATTATCTTTAGAATTTAAAACATAAAACATGATAAATTCTAAATTATCTGGAATTCATCATAATTCATCATTGTATAAATTAATTTATAACTAAATAACAGAATGGAACTTTTTGAATACACGTATAATGATTAATGACTTGGAAAGGGACCCTACCTCCTAGTGGATCCAAGCCATGTAATTCGAAGATGAACCCAAATGATGTCAAACCACCCGAAACAACACAACTCTGAGACTATTAAATACAAGGGAGTCAAGGACCCATACATATGATCTTTCAAGAGGTGAGAAACAAATGAGAAGGTATAAAACTTACCTAGATACGTTGTCGACCGACTCAGAAAACCTGAACTACCTCGCATTTGGTGGAAATTGTCAAAACTTGAACCCCAAGCCCCTATGATACCATCCACAAAACCTAAGGACTAGAGAAAACTAGAAAAATATTAACCCGAAAACATAAGTTTCACCCTCACCCCATTGGATTTTGATTACCTTGAAGCGATGCTGGAAAAAAGTGATTTGAAAGAGCAGAGAACCATTCCCTAGATTTTCGGGGAAGAAAATAGAGGATACAGCGGACAATTGTCAATCTGAGAAGAGGACGAAGGAGAGGGTCATGTTTCAAAGGGGAGATCCCCCTTGGGATGGTGGTTCATGACTGATAGAGGGTGAGTATGATGATTCGGTTTTATTTTCATTATATTTTCATTTATTTTATTTGAATTAATACAAAACGAAATGTAAAAATGTGGTGTCCTGCATGGTTTGAGCGGCACGGTTTTCTAAATTGTGTGCAAACCATGCAAAGTATTCTACTTCCAAGACACACCCCATAGGGGATAGGCTCATGGTATATCGAACTGTTCCCACCCCGTGCACTAAGCCACTCCCGATTTTTAAATAGTGTTTCATAGTTAACTGTTGTGGGATGCACTATTTTTCAGACCGTACACAAACCGTGCACCCTATTAGATACTTTAGAACATGGATTTCTTTAGGTCCTAATCTCCCAAAACATCTCGATGCAGTCGAGAAACTTCTTGTGCCTTCACCCATGCCAAAGAAGATCACTTAACATTGATCCACCTCTCATAATTATGCTTCGATGCTCAGTTGTGAAAATGACTGGCTTAGTACACGAAGAAGTTAAAAAACATCGATATTTCTATCTGGTTCAGAACATGGGATTATACAATCTACCCACCATAAAAACATCTCATCCCTAATATGCCCTCAAGAACAACATATAAACCACCAGACTTACATGGGTTGTGAATTTTCATTCTAACGGTTTCATTGCATTAACAATTCCTGATGAACCTTTAAGCATGTCTTAAGAACTCCACACTTTTTATTGTAAAACCCAATCCAATGAACAATATTCAACTAAAATATAGAAATGAAGCTGAAATGATCCTGTTTAGACAGATACATGTTCATTTCAATGGCTTGGTAACACTCACCAGAGGGTTCTTCCCACCATAGGTTTTTACTAAAGAATGGGAAAATTCCATGCCATGGTACCTGCACCATTGGAATTGTTGTCTAAGGAATAACAATAAGTGTTCTTACCACACTCCTGGGATAAATTTGTAAAAAAGTATATAGTTGAATTATGATCAACCTAACAGAACTGGTTGAGTAATCATTCGAGGAATACATTTCTGACCATGATACCACGTTTTATTTCTCCGGGAAACTTGATTTAAAATCACCATGTATTACCGTAATCATCAACTAAAAAAATAGAATGAGGTAAGCCATTTAGCTGATGTATCTTGATGCTGTCTGGCATAGGTAGTCAGAGAAATTTAGAAGAAATGGCTGGAGACCATGAGTCCGAACAAGGAATTCCATCATGGGTACCCAAGAATCAATCAGGACTTACCAAGACTCTAGGATAACCACACATTAGTGTGTAACAGTGATAAAATCCATCCATCATTCCCAAAAACTGTTAAATATTTCTGGTGGCATCATATTGATGAACTCTTAGTGCATAAAGGACGATGTCAAGATATGGGACATGATCGTCTCTTAATAAGTGTAATGTAAGAGTATTTATGATGGGGTTTCAAGTCAAACACATCCATAAACTGAAAAGAAAAATAGTCAAACTAGATAAAAGTCCTACTGCCAAGAATGCACCGACAAGTTTTAAGACTTGCAAGACACAAGGGAATTCGAGAAACCTGACTATTTCAAAATTGCCCACTTAGGTGATCCATATACATGTATGGGCACATTATCATACTCAACAAGACACTACCCACCTTAGGAGTGTCTTAGTCGAAAGTGAAGAAATCTAACCACTTATGAGCATGCTAGATTATAACAACTAGAACGATATGTCAAAACACCTGAGTCTTTTTAAAACCATCTGAGTATTGATATGAAAATAATTCATTAATTCTCATGTCACCATACATTTAGATTACCCTAGACCATAAATAATAGTACATGATGATTTATTAATTATTCATATTGCATCATACCATCATTTTTCAGGATGACGACATACCAAGCCGTCCATTTCTAAAAAGAAGAAAGGGTCAAACGTCCTATAAAGAAGCTGACCATGCCCGAGGCATGTATTACCAGTTGAAAAAAAGCATGTCTAGATTCTCACGCACATTACATGGTCAATAGTGACATGAACACCCATCTGAACAAGGTTTTCACTTTAAAACATTTGGCCATACTGAGGACAATTGCATCCAAAGACACCCAGAGTGAGAGAAGGTTCCCCATTAGTAAGAAATTTATGTTCTGAGGGAGCTACATACCCAAGATTAGCCCCTTATGAAGAGAAAGTATCCACCTTGACACTGAGTCGCATCACAAAAATGTCATCGGGCTCAAAATATGATCCTAAAAACATTTATATGGAAAATAACACCTACAGAATGTTCCCACTCTTTTGTTCCATGGAAACTCAGAGTGATGTCTGAACCACCCTCAAGTGAGGGGTTTAGACTATGGATGCCACTACAGTTTATTTTTCCATGCTTATTATGTGTAATAATATTTCAAAATTAATAATCAAAATATTTAATCATAATATCAATGTACCATTTTCAAATAAATTCACTAGGTACTTGATTTTAACTAATGCCCCAAGGGGAAACATGAAAATATTATAAAACATGTTTTTTTTAACATTTCACATTAGATAGAATCACACAATTTTTAGGAAAATTATCGTAAAAAATTCTTTTTAATAATATAATGTGACATAGGAGGGTAACATTTTATCTAACATGGTTTCTTTATAATAAAAGCAATTAGAAAATGCCCAAATTAAACTTTTAAACACCAAAACGAGTCATCCCATAAAAAACTTTCCCCAACATGCCTACATGGGTTTAGTTTCCTTTTTAAAGAAAATAATTGGATTTAAGATCAACATTAAACATCCACATTTATAATCATTTCACAATGAATCGTTCCATATCATTTAATACGGTTTTCCATTTCCGAATTCATGAAGAACTCATACACTACATGGATTGAACACTGACTCAAATTAATCCGTACCAATGTCAATTCAGACATTAACATGATCACAATAATGGAAAAAATTATATTGGTGGACACCTACCAATATTTAAAGCACCCATACATATTACAGTTTTTCATTTGGCTCCCTTTAGTCTGAACCGACATCACATAATAATTGAATTTTACTTTCTTTTCACAATTTTTCTGTTACACTGGTTACTTTTTTCCAGCTACAAGTCTCATATACACCTTACAATTGAAAAATTACCCAATTCCTAACCAAAACCAATAACATAGACCATGAATCCATTTACATATATTAATGTAATCTAGAATGTCACTAAAAGTAGATGACATAGGGCAACAGGCTGAAATCATAGAAGCATGGAAATTTAATCACAATAGCAAGTTATAACGAACAGTGAGTATAAAAGGAATGAAAATGTATTACCTAAATAGGTATCAATCATAACGTGGCATATAAAAAAGTCATTGAATCATACTTAACAGGAATCCTACTAATCGCACTACATGGCATAGAATATATACATGTCATGGGAGTCTTTATGTGCCTAATATTGGGTATGAAATGAAACATCCATTCCATATTAGGCCAATGGAAATTTCCAAAATTCCAAAAAGTCATAAAAAATAGAATTCACAATAGTCCCTCTAGGTGAAATAATATCAATTGTAATAGCGAACAACATAAAAAAGAAATCCCAACCATGGCCACATGGTCATTTCTCGTACATGGGGTGATCAGTCACAGACATGAACATTAGCCACGTGCCAACAATTTTCTAGTATTCAATCTACCAACCCAAAATAGTAAGAAAAAAGTGAAAACCACCTCTGATGCCACTTTTTAACCTCCCAAAATTACACACCACTATGATGGGGGCCAGATCAATTGCCACATGACCTAAATTGCGCCTCCCAATACGCCAAAAGTTACTAACTTGGATCGAGGATTTAAGTATAGTCAGTGGCGATACTATACACTCTTATCTGCATTGCACATCGGTATAATAGAGTAAATAACAATGAAAAAAGAAATTAGTAATACATAATTGACAAAGTAGTGGAAGATAGATTTTAGATAAATTAACAAAAGCAGCCAACCCCAATTTATACCATGGATGAATGAATGGAATGATATTGATACATTACGAAATGACATAAACATTAAACATTCTTTTCAAAACAATAAAATATAATACTCAATAAAATAATGGTCTAAAATCCTAACGGTGAACTCTACAAGAATCCAAAGATCCAGATCAGACCTTTGCTCCTAACTCTCGGGTACAAAAAATCCAAAACAAGAAAGGTCTAAGGCCTTGTGAAAAAGAATGGTCTACTCGTGTACCTCATTACAATAGTGGGAAGAGTAGGTTGTGAGATATAAATCTCAGTAGGACAGAACCACCATTTTCTAATGAAATTACAATAATATAACCTAGATTAAATAGGATACAAGAATGCATAAATAAATTAAGAGGCATAATGTAACTAAATACACAAGTAACTGCATCATTTATTGTCTTCTGTCCGAACATGTTACCAATTTTTCAATTTTTTATTCCCATATTATATATATTTTAAATTTGAGTAAGTCACCAACAGAGTCCAAAGAGTTTCCACCAAGGTAAAATTTATTTAAGCAATGAGATGGCCTGATGGGCTTTATCCATGGCACCTACTTGTCAATGCAGGACCCAATGAGTGAATCAAAGGCATCCAATGATTGTATAAGTAGTTAAGGATCTAATGAATAAAATGAAAACCTTGCAAAGTTACACAATGAGCTAGTACTAGGGTAAAGACCAAGGAAACATAAACTCAAGAAAATCTAACCCATTATTATCTATGTCTAGCTAAGGAGAAATATTTTAATCCAAAGATTTTAATCCATGGAATTCCACAATAAGTCACCTACTGAGTCCATGGTGACCATGAACGGTAAAATAGGGCTACGAAAAAGCAAGGGGTCGATGTGAATTAACCATGTCACCTACTAGTTAGTGATATATCCAAGGAGTAAATCTAAGGTATCCTGAATGAAGAAGGTACCCAACAGTAGTATATCTAGAAACCACGAAATAGACAATAACCAAATTATAGGTGGGTATCATCCTAAGAAAATCATATCCTTGAATCGAAATGGGGTTCCTGAGTCCCAAGGTATTCTCTTCTCAGAATCCAAGGAGAGATTGAGTCAGTCCATTCATATATGATATTGTAATCATAATAATTAAATTGATTCAAGTCTTTCCTTCCATATGTTTTGATAGTTCAAGTAGATTTGAAACCATATATTTATTTTTCCACGATTTGTATTCCATTATTGTGGATATGCCATGTAGAATTACAACCATTAATTGATTGATTCAACACTTGCCTTCAATTTGTTTGAAACGGTCAGGTTGCATTGAAACCATTTAGTAAAAACCATTAAGGCAATTTCAAAGGGCAAAGTCGACACTGCTACCATCCAATAACATGGTAAGGGTTCCACATACATGGAACCAATCACTGTCTCATGAACCTGGGTTCATCCATGGGATCCCTACATGAGAATCCATGTATCACCCAAGGTATGAGCATGAAAACCCATTTAGTACATCATGCCATTCCTACGTGGGAACCCATATGTCACCCAATGTTTAATTAGTTTTCAGAACATTTGTAAATAATTAGGTAACTTGTTTTGAAGGTAAATCATTAAGAATTAACCATTATTTTATGTCAACACATTATATTTTAAAAAACAAGCCAATTTCATTTAAAGGGATCCATGTATCCATACAATGGGAAATTACATACTGGGGTAATTCCAATCCAAAAAGATGGACCAAAAAAATAGATAGTGCTTTAGTCCATTTATCTTTTTAAAAATGTAATCTTTTAGTTTCAAATGTTATTAGGGACATGTTCTAAGCATGCAGTATCTCAAAAAGCATCATGGATAATGATTATAAACTTGAAAATTCATGAAACATGTTCAAACCAATATTTTTTATCTTAATGGAAACACACCTCCATTGGAGGGGTTTTTTTATAATAAGAGGATATTTTTTATCTACAAATCATTTATCATTTATTGAATTTAAAACATAAAACAAGCTCAATTTTTATTTAATATTCATTGAGCATAATACTACATTGTAAGAATTAATTTGTAACTAATGTGTAGTTATAAAATTTATTATTGAATTTATAAATATTGATGACATGGAATGGGACCCTACCTCAAGGTGGAACTAAGCCATGTACATCTATAACAAACCAAAATGAATAGAAACCACCCGTACCAAATGAACCCCAACCGATTTAACAAAAGGGATTCAAGGACCCATAATGATCTTCATTAAAGTTGTGTAAAACAAATGTAAAGGTATAAACCCTCCCCTGAGACATTATCGGTGGACCGAGACCACCAGAACCACCTTTCCTTTGGTGGGATTTTCCAGAATGCAAACCCTAATACCCTTTGGGACAATCATTACAACCTAAGGACCAACGAAATCAGGAAAAATATTAACCCCAATCCCAAGGGTTCATTTACACCTCACTAGGAACTGATTAGGCCAAAGAAAGGCTAGATAATGGGGAGAGAAGGGAGGATAGAACCTTACCCTATATTATCGGTGAACAAAATAGAGGAAACAGAAGACGAACATCGATCCGAGAGGATGTAGAAAGATATGGTCATGCATCGAAGTAGTGATCCCCCATGGGCTGGTGCATCGCATTTGAGAGAGGGTGTGAGTGAGGGTTCCTTTAAATTTAATTTTAAATTTAATTTTATTTATTTAAATTATAAAAAATAAAAATATAACAATATGTTGTTACACACGGTCTGACTTGCATGAGTTTCATAACCATGCACAAACTGTGCGGAGTCTTCTGCCTCCAAGATGATCCCCGAAGGGCTAGCCGCATGGTTTAAGAAACCATTTGGGGCTGGTGTGATAATACACTTTCCATTTTAAAATATGGCCACATTGTTAAATAATGTGGGCTGTACGATTTTGTAGAATGTGCGCAAACCGTGCGGCCTATACTACCGTTTAAAACATGATGTTTTTTGGGTCCGAATCTCCCGAAAATGCTCTACCCACTTGGAAAACTTCTCGGTCAATCCCCTATTCCTAAAAGCATCAATTATGAGTTATCAAACTCTCTTAAGTAGTTGGCTATGCATGGTTTTTAAATTATTGTTTTAGTAAATAAATATTATAAAAAACATCCATGTTTCAGTCTATTTCAGAACATGGGATTCTAAAATCTACCAACATTAAAAACAAATCAACCCCGAGAAGCCTTCAGAAACAACGTAAACACCACCCAAACTTCAATTCTCATGAGGGTTCATTCAAATGGTTTCATTGTGTTACCAATGAATGTTGCATCATTAAGCATGTATTTACCATTCCACACTTCTACCATTATAACCAGATCCAATGCTTAGAGTTCTACTAAAACAATGAAATAGAGCATGCATGATCCTGTTTAGATAGAGACAAGGTCACGTCAAAGCCTTTTTAACACTCGACTGATGGTTTTCCCAAAATAGTTATTGTTATAATATGAGGAAAATTCCAAGCCATGATACCTCAACCATTGGAATTGTTTATTAATGCATTTCTCTAAGTATTCATACAACACTCCGAGAATAAATTTATAAAATAGAAACTTTCGAATTCTAATCAACATAAAAAAAATGGTCGATCAATCTTTCTCAAAAAACATTACTGACCATTAGATCACACTTCCCTTCACCACGCAACATGATTTTAAATGGACCTTTATAACCATAAAGATCAACTAAAAAGAATAGAATGACTCGATCCATTTGTCCAATGTATCTCAATGATTTCTGGCATATGTGGTCAGAGAAATTCATAATAAACCGCACGAGTCCATAACTCCAAACAGGGTGTTCCTACATTGGAACCTAGGAATAACTCATGACTTATTGTTCTCACTGGATAACCACTATTTAGCATGTAACACTAATAATTATCATCCTACAATATCATCAACTTTTAAAGATTTCTATCAGTGTATGATTGATTCTCTCTAAGTTCGTCAAGGATGATGTCAAGATCAGTGACATTCTATTATCTTAAGAAGAGTATAATAAGAGGATTTAAGATGGGGGTTCCAGTCAAACACCCACAGAAAATGAAAGGTAAAATAGTCGAATCGGATCAATGTCAGGTCGTAACGCTAGAACTTACATTATTTATGACATAAAAGCCTCAAGTGAATTAAATAAACTCAACCATGTTCCATTTAGGTTTTCTATCAACTATGAGGGCATGTTAACAGACATTATATGACCCTATCCACATTATGAGTGTCCTATACAGAATGGATGAAATATAATTGATAATAAGAATGCTAGATTATTACAACGAGATCAATGTTTCAAAACACCCGAGTGTTTAGAATACCATCTGAGTATTGGTATGAAACTAATTCATTAACTCTCAAGTCACTGTACATGGAGATGACCCGATACCATAATAAACAGTAAATAATATTTATTATAGATTCATATTTCATCATATTATCTTTTTACGGGATGACTCTATACCAATTCGTCCATATCTAAGAAGAAGAAAGGTTCAAACATCCTAAAATGGATCCAACCATGACCGAGGCACATCTAACAAGCTAAAAAATATCATTACTCGACGATCAATCCCATAACAAGGTCAAGAATGACATTACGACCCATATAAACAAGGGTGTATCCTTAAAATAAAGAGTCACTATAGGTACAATGACATGAAACAAAACCAAGCGTGAGAAAATTTATTGAACTAGCATGACATTTAATAATTGAGGGTGCTACCTACCACGTGTTATCCCCTTAAGAAGAACAAGTTTCAAAACTAACACTAGGTCACGTCAAACAAAATCGTTCTCAGGCTCAAAAGATGATAAAAAAATATTAGGAAAATAATTCCAATGGAATGTACTCGCGTTTCTATTCCAAGGAAAATCAATGAGATGTCTGAAACACCGTTACAGGTGGGTTTTAGACCATAGTGCCACTATAGTTTCCATTTCCAAGACTCTTGTATTTAATAACATTTCATATTTTTAATCAAAATATTTAATCAAAACATCAATGTACCATTTTTAGAACAATTCAAAATGTACTTGATTTTAACTAATTTATCAAGGGAAAATAGGCATATTTTTTAAAACATCATTTTATAAATATTTCAAACTAGTCAAATCCCTATCATTTTCAAGAAATATATATAAATAAATTTTATTTATAAAGATAAGGGAACCTATGGGGGTGCCATTTTAACCAAACTGGGGTCTCTATAAGGCATCCCATGGGTCTGGTTGAATTTACAAATAAAACCATTGGATTTTATATAAACATTAAACATCTATAATATTTATAAGAATTTCACAAAGCATTAATACATTTCATTTAATAAGGGATACAATTTCCCAATTCATGAAGCACCCATACACTCCATGGATTGAAAATTGGCTCCCATTAATATTTATCAATGTCAATTAAAAATTTAACATGATCAACATAAAATTCCAAATTATATTGGTGGCCACCTAAAAATATGTAATGTGCCATTACACATTACAGATTGAAATTTGCATCCATTTAGTCAAAATTGATTTCTCTTAATAATTGAATTTAGAAGACTTTTCGCAAAATTTTGATTACATGAGTTACTTTTTCCTAGCTATAAGGATCCCATACACATTAAAACTGAGAAATGGTTACCATAATAACTGAAAAAAAAAGATAGCCCATGCAACCGTTTACATATATTAAAGTAAGCTAGCATGTCACTTTCAGCAGAGAACATGGAGAAACTAGATAAAATCACAGACAAAAGGAAATTTAATCACAAGATCAATTCATAAAAAGCAGTAATTATAGAAGTAAATCTAATGTATTACCTAAATAGATATAAATCTAAGCCTGGAATATCGATAAGGAACTGATTCATACTTAGTGTGATGACCCAAACCCTCACGGTCCATCCCTTTGCCAATTTATTGATCCTATGGAAGGCTTCTCTATGGTAGGATGTCATTTCGGTGTGTGACCGATCGGTGTGACCCAACCTTGTCGGGTTTATCTTCTACAGTTTTCCCCGTAACACCTCGTTTGGGGATTTTTAACCCTTTTTAAGTGGTTCAAAGCCATTTAAAGCCCATAATTAATACCCAGAAATCCCGAGGAACCTCCCCAATGGGGGATCATAAATAAAAATTAATATTTTCATGTGTAACCACCAAACCGCGTGGGAAACCATGATCTGAATTTAAATCCAGTCAAATACCCATATCTCGTAACAACAGGATCTTATTTATTTATTTCTCGGGAATTTCTTCTTCATTCTTCTTCCACTTGGCTAGAATCCTTTTCCTCTTAGTGGATTTGGATTTCCCCTTTCCGAGGCTTGTGGTGCACCTGTTGTGGAGTCTTTCTGCTCATCCTTGGAGTTCCCGATGTCCCTTTCCTTCAAGTCGTGATTTTCCCTGTTCATGGCGTGTGGAGAAGAACTTCGGTCCTTGATCAATAAATGAGGGTTCTTCCTTCGTCTCTCCTTACTATGCATCATGCAGGGTGGGTATTATTTTTTTCTATGGGGATTGATGAAACCTAACTTTGCGAAGATAATGAACGGACTTTAAAAAATGAAGGGGGTGTGATTGATGTTCTGTTGTACTCTTTTATGTTGATATGTGTTGTGAACTATGTGCTCTTGTGATCACTGAAAATCAAGGTTGTTGGTTGTCTTTCATTTCATCCTAATAAACCCTTATCTTTTGGGATGACTAAATAACTGTAACATTGAAATTTGTTAGTCACCTAAACTAACTTGGTTTCAATGGATGTTCAGTAAAACAAGAATCCTTCTGTGACCGCCCCTGTTAACAAACAGAAAAAAGAATCTAATGAATGATGTGATCGAAACTGGAAGTTAACCACTATGTTTAGTAGTAGGTGTGTTGTTCTACTTGGTTCTTATTGGATGATGTGTACAGGGATGGGATCCTCTGTTGTGGTATGGTTGTTGGTTGTGAATCTGAAGTTGTGCAGTTTCTTTTCTATGACACGAACTCGGGTGGGATCCTATATTGTTGAGAAACCGTTGGTTCCTGGTTTTGGGGACATGGGGTTGTATCTCGGGGTTTACATTGTTTCCAATACTTCTATGGATCTCACATATCCCTCTTGTAAGGTTTTCCTTTGCTCTAGTACTTTGAGGGATCTCAGTAATCTCCTTTGTTGTTGTAACTTTACAGGAGAACTGGGTGTGAATGCTTAAATTGATGTTTGTTTGTTTCTCTTCTATGGCTTGTGGTTGTGCCTGTTAGTTTCCCATTAGTGTATATTTCTTCCAAATGGGATCACTTGAACATGAAAACAAGAGTGATTTAAATGGGGAATTGGTTTTGGGGTTGAGTTGTGACTTTTCCGCGAGTACTGTGCTTTTCTTTATGAATTAATAGTAATGACAGTGTTTGTGCTTAGGTTTTGGAGCACCTAGGTTGGGATGAGTGTCTCTTACCAATGAATATATTGTACTTCTTATGTTTCTTATTCGTTCACCACCCAAGTTGATCACTTAGTGGAAAACTTCTTTTCATGGGGAGGGTGTTTTTTCCAACACTCCTCTGAGTGGCTGGTTATTAGATCCTTTCTGCTCCCTTTCCCGAATAGCCCAAGACTCTTCGAGCAGGCTGTGGTGCCCTGAAGTCCATTATTCTCCCTAGAATCTTCTGTCAGGGTAGTTGTGGTGGTTGGCAAGGTGTTTGTAGGTAGTTTTTTTTCCAAGTCTCTTTGGGATGAGGCTCAGGTGTCTTTGGGAATGGTAGTGGTTGTTCTGACCCAGGTGTTTGCGGGTGTGGTTACGCGTGGTGGTTGTGGAACAAGTGTCTACGGGTGGGATGGAGGTTGTGGCCCAGTTGTGTGCGGTCGGGGTTTGGCAGTGGGACTACAGTGAGGTTATGGCCCAGGTGTGTGCGGGAGGGGTTTGGATGTGGGACTGCGGTGAGGTTATGGCCCCAGTGTGTGCGGGCGGGGTTTGTTAGTGGGACTACGGTGTGAATGGAGGGATTGGTTCGATGTGTCGGATGTCTTTAATAACCAATGGAAATGTGGCGTGGGGTACCCAAATATCAATTTGATATTAATATACTTTATTTTCCTTGCATTATTTGGGGTGTGTGCCTTGGTGTGGCTTGGGTGGACAATTTTCCTTGCTTGGTGGTTTGGTTTCACTTTTCTCACAAGGCATTAGAATGCATCCCCACATGTTCATGGGAGCTTTGGGCTTCTCCTACTGGGTATACTTGTATGCTCTCCCTACATATATTAAACTACTCTTTGGTTTCCTGGAGGACGTCAGGGATCATGCGGGACCGTACTAGCTCGGACCTTGGGGCAGCTGCTGTTGTCTTTTTCCTTTTTCATGGTACTTTACCTTTGTAGTTTTTGTGTCTTGTATCATTTAGTGTTAAATATTCTTATGGGAATGGTTTACTTTTGGCTTTACCTTTACTTTCAGCTTTGGTATTGTCGGGGTTTCTATCTTATCTCTCAATCCAATAAAAATAAAAAGGGTAATGCCTTCAATTTTTCTAAGAGACTCTATACCCTGGGTGATGGTCGCCACTCCTGGACCTATTGAAGGTGGGATTTGAGGGTCATTATCTCTCCATAAACTTAAATAAGTAAGCTCTTGGCAATCTTTTGTCCCTTCCATCCTTTTGGTGAAGGAGGGTCGTGACAGAATGGCATCAGAGGAGGTTGAGATATAGGATGGAGTCTGGAGTTAGGAATAGTGAGGATTACATGGGGTGGTAGGGCAACAGTGTTGGGGTGACCTTGGTGCGTGAATTAGGCTAGGGAAGGCCGGCTAAGACACAAGATTTTAGGGCCCCCCGTGATCCGATGTAAGGACTCTGGACCTACCAAGCGACCAAATGAGGCTACACTGACTGTAGTGTAGAGATTATAGGAAAGGAACATCCATCATAATGACTTTTGTTCTTATGTTTCATGGATGTCATGGGGATTCAAAATAAATAAATACGTCTAAGAAAATTTAAGAACAATATTCTATACTTCCCGCGCTTAGGCTGTTCTTGTTTAGCATGCAGTTATGGAACCTGGGAGGCGACCACTAGTAGTGTGGGCGATCGAGGCCCAGGAGGTTGGCTTGGCCGATCGGAAGAGGACCAAGCTAGAGGAGGAGGATGATCAGTTTCAGAAGACACTTCGAGCATTTCAGCAAAAGACCCTCGGGAAGTACGAGGGCCCCATCTCAGATGCGAAGACAGAGAGCTAGCTAGAGGAGCTGGTGATAGCCTTTAGCTTGATTGTAGCTTTGATGGAGTACTGGGTTCCTCTGGGTGTATGCCAGATGTGTGGAGCAGCGCATCAGTGGTGGATTCTTTATCTTGGGGAGAAGAGGGAGATCGAGGTGATGTGGGCAGACTTCGAGAAGGAGTTCCGGGCAGAATTCCTCTCTTCCACGATTAAGGATGAGAAGTGGAAGGATCTAATCTCCCTCCAGCAGGGGAGTATGTCAGTGAGAGTGTTGGGGATCAGGTTCAAGGATCTCCTTCGCTTCACTTCGGACCTCTTTCCATATGAGGAGTGTCGAGCGAGACGGTTAGAGGAGGAACTCTGACCTTCTCTTCAGTACGTTATTACTCCCTTCACCCTACCGATATACTTAGAGGTGAAGAAGAAGGCTGAAGTGGTGGATAGGATGCACAAGTTGGGAGATGTGTCGCGAGAGGGGATCCAGTTGGGCTCGTCAATGGGGAAGGCTCTCAGTAGCAGGCCCCCAGCATCAGGAACCTCTAGGTTTCGACCAGCAGGGAATAGGTCTCAGTTGTTCCAGTTGCAAACTTTCGGTCATCACCCTTTTATTTTGGGCCCAAGCCCGAGATACTTCATCTGTGGAAGACATAGTCACCTTCGAAATCATTTCCCGGACAGAGTATAGTTCGGTAGGGGTGGGAAGGTCCAGCACCCACCTTAGCAACAACAGTTCCCAGCTAGGCCCTATCTGTAGAAGCAGCAGGGGATGTCGGGACCCTCTCCACCGAGGGAAAACATTACAGAAGGAGACCGACCTCAGGGTGCTCCTCCGGGACCTCTACCCGGGCGTGGTCAGGGAGCTGGCCGACAACCGAGTGGCAAAGGAGCTGGGCCTGAGCAACTGCACAACGTGGAGGGAGCAGTTCCAGTTGGGCCAGAAGTCATTCGAGGTACGATCGGCTTTTTTAATACCCTTGAATATTCCTTGTTCGATACAGGAGATTTTCCCTCCTTTCTTACACCCAGTCTAGCCCATGCTCTGGGTTTAGACGTTGAGTTACTTCCAGTGCTCCTGGTGCAGAGCACGCCAGTCGGAGGTCAGACCGATATGTTGTACATTTTTCGAGGATGCAGACAGATGACAGGGTCACACCAGTCATTCATGGATCTTATACTATTGCAGATACATCCATATGATGTCTTCCATGGCATTGAATTTCTTTTCTCTATATGTGCGATCATTGACTGCTTCCGAGGAAGGTTTGTGTTTTCAGACATGGGCAGCCGACCAGTGACTTTCATCGGCGAGCGGAGTTTCCATGGAAGCTACAAACGAGGGGAACCCCTCCTCTCGTTGTTATCTGACCAATCAAAGGAGTAGTTGGATGCAGAGATAGTGGAAGTTCCATGGGACGTCAGTGAGTTTATGGATGTCTTCCCTGAGGAGGTGACGACTCTACCCCCTTTACATGACATCGAGTTTCAGACAAACATGCAACCTGATACTCATCTGATTTTGATGGCTCCCTACCAGATTTCACCATCGGAGCTACGGTAGTTGAAGATTCATATTGACGATCTGATGAAGAAGGTTTTTGTTCAACGAAGTGTGTCACCATGGGGTGATCTAGTCTTGTTTATGAGGAAAGTAGATGGTGGTCTCAGGCTTTTCAAAGACTACAGGATAATTAATTAGGTAATGGTCAAGAATTGCTACCCTCTTACAAGGATAGATGACATCTTGGCTAGTTACAGGGGGCAGGATGGTTCTCTAAGACAGATCTGCGATTTGGATATCACCAGCTGAGGGTGAAGGAGGGTGACATCTCTAAGACGGCCTTTCAGTGAAGATATGGTCACTTGGAATATGTGGTCATTTCGTTCAGCATCATGAACGCTCCAGATGTGTTCATGGGGCTCATGAACTACATCTTCTGGGAGTACCTCGATCAGTTCGTAGTCTTATTTATTGATGACATCTTGATCTACTCGTGATCAAAGGAGGACCACGCTAAGCACTTGAGAATGTTTTTAGAGGTCCTCCGACGACACCAAGTCTATGGGAAGTTGTCCAAGTGCAATTTCTGGATGCGAGAAGTGCTCTACCTTGGGAATGTGGTGTCCGAGAAGGTGATAACAGTTGACCCATCGAAGGTCTAGGCGATTGTTTCTTATGCAGCACCCAATAACATGGTGAAGGATCGTAGTTTCCTCGGGCTGGCAGGTTACTACCAAAGATTCGTTCCCAACTTCTCCCGAGTTGCAGCACCTTTGGCATCTTTGATGAAGAAGGATCGAGATTTCGTATGGCATGGGAAGTGTGAGGCAGCCTTCATCTATCTGATGGAGATGTTGGTTAGTGCCCCAGTGATGAGGTTGCCAAAATAATGGGCAACATATGAGGTGTTCTGTGATGCTTTAGGGAAAGGCCTCAGATGTGTGTTGACGCAACAGCAAGGGGTGATCTCTTATGGGTCTAGGAAGTTACGTCCCCATGAACGTAACAATGCCACCCATGATCTGTAGCTTGTGGCGGTCGTGTTCGCACTAAATTTTTGGTGGCACTACCTCGTCCGGGAGCGCTTCGTGGTCTTCACTGATCACAAGAGCTTGATGTATGCCTTCTCCCTATGGGACCTGAACTTATTCTAGAAAAGGTGGATGCAATTCTTTTAAGACTACAACTTTGAGATATCTTACAACTCAGGAAAAGGGAATGTGGTGGCTGATTCCTTGAGCAGAAAATCATAGAAGGATATGGTTCGGGAGTCGGAATATTCTTGGTGGTGATGGGAGAGTTGGTTGCCATACACCTTGATGCAAGGATGGATGGTGGTAAAGTTTTCCTATATCAGATGACAATACAGTGTTCTATGTTATGGCAGGTAGAAGAGTCTCAATGGGGAAACTCAGAGAGTGACGTGATGTGTAATCAGGTTTTCCAAGGCGATGCTCCGAAAGGGTGGATGGAGGATGGTCGGAATCAGATTATTTTCCATGTGAATTCATTCGTTCCAGATTCAATGCACGAGAGTGTTATTGGTGAGTTCCACAACTCACCCCTAGCAGTGCACCCAAAAGTTTCCAAGATGTACCAGGGCCAGAGGAGATTGTTTTTGTGGCATGGGGTAAAACAGAAAGTAGTAGAGTTTTTAGCAATGTGCCTTGTGTGTCAGTAGCTGAAGGATGAAAACTGTGTTATAAGAGGCATCTTTCAACCTTCAGACGTTCTCGATTGGAAGTGGGATGACATCTCGATGGATTTCATCATGAGGCTACCCAAGGTTCAAGGAGGCTGTGACGCTATCTGGTTAGTGGTGGATCGGTTGACAAAATCGGCCCACTTTTGGCGATCAAGGAGTTGGGTGCAGTGTATGCCTTAGCACAGAGGTATGTAGATGAGGCGGTGCTGTTACATAGAGTTCTGGGGTCCATAGTCTTGGATAGGGATGCACGGTTTACCTCAAGAGTCTGGAGGGGATTGCAGCATGCTCTTGGCACCCAGCAACGAATTAGCACTGCCTTCCACCCCCAGACAGATGGGCAGATAGAGCCCACCATCCACACCGTGGAAGATATGCTGCGAGCATGCATTCTAAACTTTGGGGGATTGTGGGTGAGACACTTTCCTCTGGTAGAGTTTTCCTACAATAAGAGCTACCACTCTACCATTGGTATGTCTCCATTCGAAGCCTTGTATGGGAGACCAGCTCGCCCACCTGTGTGCTGGATATAAGTCAGAGATTCGGGCATCCTTGGCCTGGAGGTGGTGGAGAGAACGATAGAGAAGGTGCATCTTATACGAGAGAGGATGAGGGTGGCTCAGAACTGGAAGAAGTCATATACCGATGATAGAAGGAGACCCTTGGATTTCGAGGTTGGAGACCACATGTTCTTGAAGGACTCCCCTCGGCTTGGGCGGCGGAGGTTCGACAGGAGATGTAAGCTTTCTTTCAGGTTCGTCGGACCCTTTGAGGTGTTGCACCAGGTCGGTGGGTTGGCTTACCAGCTTGCGTTGCTACCACAGCTACAAAGGGTACACGATGTCTTCCATGTGTCCCTACATCATATGTATCTGGACGATGACTCACACGTCCTTGACTGGGGAGAGACTGATATCGAAGATGATGCAACGTTCGTGGAGTGACCCGTGACGATCGAGGATCGTGATGAAAAGGTGCTATGTGGACGAACCAAACATCTAGATTGTGTGTTGTGGATGCATGGTGGGCTTGAGGAAAGTACCTTGTAATGGGAGACATAGATGCACTCCCCGTACCCATAGCAGTTTTGAGTAGTTTTTTTTGTTTTACTTGGTTGTGATGGAACACTTTACCCTATCAACTATAGAATGAATGTTTTTACTTATTCCCTAGATGTGTGTGAACATTTCTGACTGTGGGGAGTGGAGAACCCAATACCCAATCAAAATTCAATAAGGTGGATGCGAGTAAACCCGTGCAGGAGAGTTAGTGCCACCCAAAGTGGATAGTATGTTGACATGGAGGAAGAACCTCCTTAACCAGTACGACTGGATAGCTTGAACCTTAAATCTTTCATGGTTTCTCAAGGAGGGAAGGTGTTCCCATGTGTGGGAGAGGTTCACTCCTGAGAGGTATCTTCCAGGGTGGTTGTTCGGACCCCCCCTTCCTTTCTTAATGTATGGTTTTAAATTCTCGATGGAGAGAAATATTTGAGAAGTATTTGATGTGATGACCCAGACCCTCATGGTCCATCCCTTTTCAATTTTTTGGATCCTAAGGTTGGAGTCTCAGTGGTAGGACATCATTTTGGTGTGCAACCGATCGGCCTGCCCGAATGGCGCAACCGATCGGCCCACCCGATTGGCACGTTCAATCGACACGACCGATCGTTACGCCCGATCAGTATCACCCAGCCTCGTAGGGTTTAACTTCTACAGTTTTTCTGGTAACACCTCTTTTGGTCCTTTTTGACCCTTTTAATGTGGTTCAAATCAATTTAAATCCCATAATTAATACCCTAAAATCCCAAGGAGTTGAGATAGGTTGAGGATGATTATTCAGTTATTTTTTTATTTTAATATAGTTTAATTAAATTAAAACTAATCAAAATCTAAAAACTCGGTGTCGCACACGGTTTATCCCACACTGTTTGCAAAACTGCCGGCAAACAGTGTAGAGTTTTTTACCTAGAAGATGTACCCCACACGGTCTAGGTGCATGGTTTAAAAAACAGTTCTCAGACCATGCGCTAATCCATACCTGATTTTTAAATATTGGCACACGATTAACTGATTGGGGTTTCATGGTTTTGTAGATCATTTGCAAACTGCCTTCCCTGTACATTCATTTAAAACATGTTGTTTTTAGATTCCGAATCTCTCGAAACATCTCGAACCAATATAGAAACTTCTTGAGCCTTCTCTCATTCAAAAAAATTAGTTAATTGTGATACCACTCTCGTAATTAAGATTCTATGCTCGGTTTTAAAAACAGCAGATATAGTAAATGAAGAAGTTCAAAGGCATCTATATTTCCATCGAGTTCAAAACACGAGATTCTACACATATAGATCTTCTAAGGGAATAACACAAAGATGTGAACATAAATTTCTATATTTGGAATAAAAAATTGGATGCATAATTTTCCTACATTTAATCCTATATAAAAATTAGAGAATTCAATTTCGTAAAAATTTTATAGCATGTTATGGAATCCTACCATAATGAACAATGAAGATAAGTCACAATGAATCACCACCTACAATAATTTAATAATTCCAAATCCCTATATTGATAGTTGTAATTTTAAAATCATCATTCTAAAAATGTAAAAAAAATATCATTTCATGTTAAACATGATTTAGGGAATGAGAATGTTAAACATACAAAGTAGAATCATTAATAATGAAAGGTCATTCAAAAAAATGAATGGGGAGATGGTAAAATCACCACATATCGAGCACTAATGTTTTATTGTTCACTTGGTTGTTAGGAATAATGCTATTCGAGGAAATAAGGGGGTTACACGTGTAAAATACATCCTCTACCCTTAAAAATACAACTCTAAATCAATCCCAAAAAATGAAACATTCTTTACCACCTTGAAATATCAAGACACTTTGCATGAAAATGGCATGAAAAGACTAATTATGTGACACTTATGTCATGACATAATATGTTATGGTAAATTATGGAATATCTACATATCAAAACCCGTACGCATTAACCCACTCCTATTTCCTATGATCATAATAAATAGGCATGACCAATCAAGATACATATGTCTAGGAGAAAACTAAACCATAATAAATATGAAAAATTAGTGGGGAAATGTTATTATTTATTTCAACTAATATGTAGAGAAATTTTATATTATTTCTCTGTAAAATCACATTCGTTTTATTCTAATATTGATATTTTGGGTTTTGGAATTATACATTATTTTCAATTCAATATTGTGAGATGAAATAATTAAATATTTTTTTAGTAAAATCCTTCTTTATTTCTCATTTTCTGTCCTGAATAATTTTATATCTTATAAATGTTCATCAAATTGATTTATAGAATTTTTTTTCTATACATAAATTCTTAATAATTTTTCATTTTTAATATATTTTATTTCATATACCAAAAATATTAATGAATTTTTTAAAATATTTACCATATGAATTTAGATTTATATTTTATAAAAAAATTATAACATTTAAAAATCAACTAAACTACCCATCTCAGTGGCCATTATTTGTTATCAAGCATCCATTAAAATATTTTTTTAATGAAAATGTAATTCTAATTTTTCGGGGAATTATTATTTTTCAATGATTCTAAAAGAATAGATTGTTTTTTCATATTTTTAAATGATTAATCAAAGTGTTTTTCAAAAATTTATTTCTTTATGAATGAATATTAACAAGGGTGTTTGTGCTTTGGTTTTGGAAACACTAGGTTGCGATGAGGTCCTGTTACCTATGAAAATATTGTATTTCTTTTGTTTCTTATTCGCACCCCACCAAAGTTGATCACTTAGTGGTGAACACCCCATTTCCTGGGGAGGGTGTTTTTTCCAACACTCCTATGAGTGGATGGTTATTAGATCCTTTCTACTCCCTTTCCCGAATAGCCCAATACTCTTCGAGCAGGTTGTGATGGCCTGAAGTCCATTATTAGCCCAAGAATCTTTGGGCAGGGTAGTTTTGGTAGTCGGCCTAGGTGTTTGAAGGAAGTTTGTTTCCCAACTATCTTCAGGATGAGGCATAGGTGTCCTCGGGTGTGGCAGTGGTTGTTCTGACCCAGGTGTTTGTGGGTGTGGTTACGTGTCGTGGCTGTGGCCCAGGTGTATGTGGGCTGGATGGCAGTTGTGGCCCAGGTGTGTGCGGTTGGGGTTTGGAAGTGGGACTGTGGTGAGTTTATAGCCTAGGTGTGTGTGGGAGGGTTCTGGTAGTGGGACTGCGGTGAGAATTGAGGGATTGTTTCCATGCGTATAATGCCTTCAATAACCAGTGGGAAAGTGGTGCGGGGTACCCATATATCAATGTTCTATTACTATAATTTATTTGTCTTGCGTTATTTGCGGAGTCTTCCTTGGTGAGGCTTGGGTGGATAGTTTTCCTTTCTAGGTTCGTTGGTTTCTCTTTAGTCACAGGGCACTAGAATGCTTCCCCACTTGTGCACGAGAGCTTTTGGATTTTCCTACTGGGTATACTTGTATGCTCACCCTACGTATATAAAACTACTTTCAGGTTTCGAGGAGGACTTCACGGATCGTGCGGGGTCATACTAGCTCGGACCTTGGGTCAGTTGCTGTTGTTGTTTTCCTTTTTCTTGGTAATTTACCTTTGGAGTTTTTTTGGCTTGTATCATTTACTGTTGAACACGCATATGGGAATGGTTTACTTTTGTCTTTACCTTTACTTTCAACTTTGGTATTATTGGGATTGCTATCTTATCTCTCGAACCCATCAAAATAAAAATGGTAATGACTTCCATCTTGTGTGAGACTCTATAACCTTGGTTCCGATCACCACTCTAGGACCTATTGAAGGCAGGTTTTGGGGGTCATTAAATCTCCTTGAACTTACAGAAGAAATGGCTTGGCAATGTGCTGTCCCTTCCCTCCTTTTGGTGAAGGTGGGTCGGGACACATAGATGGATAACTTTTAAGGAAACTACATGGCATGTAATGTATACATGGAATTCAGATATTTATGTGCGTGATATGGTGCATTTAATGTATCATCCTTGAAATATCAAGACAAGGAGAATTTCAAAAATCTAAAAATCATAAGCAACATAATGTACACCAGTTAATCTAGGTGAAATCATATCAATTGTAATAGAAAATATCATATACAGTAATCCTAGCCCTGGTCACTTGGTAATTTCATATACATGTGGTTATTAGTCCCAAGCACATCCATTAGCCAACCATTTTCATTTTCATAGTCTCTTGTCTACAAACCAAAAATAGTAAGACAAACAGAAAAACCACCACTGATACCACATTGTAACATCCCGAACCAACTCCCCACAAAAACCATGGTCAGACCGGTGCGCAAATAACCTCAAGCACGCCTCCCTATATGCCAGAGGTTGCCGAATAGTTTTGGGGATTATGGATACTCACTGGGGAGAATATACCCTATTATTAGAGATGAAAAATAGTGTAATAGAGTAAATAAAAATAAGAAACGGATGCAGTAATACATAATTGACAACGCAATAGAAGGTTGATTTTATATAAATGATCAAAAGCATCCAATTCCAGTTTTTACATTGGATGAATGCATGACATGGTATTGGTATATTACATGAAGCTGTAAACCGTACAACATGCTTATCAATACAATAAAATATGGATCTCTATTAAAGAAAGATATAAAATCACAAAAGCGATATCCCTGAGAATACTAAGCTCCAACTCAGTCCTTTGCTCATATCTCCCAGGTACACGCAAACAAAAATAAGAAAGGTTGGATGCCCTGTGAACAAGAATTGTCTACTATGGTGCCCCATTCCAATGACGGCCCGAGTAGGTTGTGAGATATAAATCTCAGTAACCCAAAAATACCAGTTTCTAACCCAATTATGATAGTGTAATATAAATTAAACTAGGTGTAAGCTTTCATAAATTATGCAGAACAATGTAACTAAATACACAAGTACCTTCTTCATCCCTCGATTGGTGTATGAAAATGTAAAAAGTACATAAATTGATTATTAACAATTTATATATATGTTACATGTCAGTAAGTCACCTACTTATTCCAATGGGTTTCCTCCAATGTAAAATGGTGCTAAGAAACAACTGGGCTGGATGGGCTCTAACCATGGCACCCAGTTGTAAATTCATGACCCAAGGAGTGTATCAAAGTCATCCTATGATATTATAAGTAGTGATGGGTCCATTACATAACAAGATGACATGGAAAAGATATCTAGTTTGGGAGTTAGTAGGTAAAGACCAAGATAACATAAACTCAAAGAAAGCTAACTCAATAGTGTCTGAGACTATATAAGTGTAAGATTATAATACAAGGAGCGTAATCTGAGGAATTCCACAATAATACAACTACTGAGTCCTAGGAGATTGACCAAGGTATAATGGGGCTAAACAAAGACAGGGACCGATGGGATTTAACCATGGAACTTTCTAGTCAATGATGTATCCAAGGTGGGAATCTGTGGTATCTTATAAGAATATGGGACCCAATGGGAGTATACATGGAATCCAAAGAATATAAAAGAACCAACGTCTATATCGGTATCAACCATGAAAAACCATATCCTTGAATTGGAATGGGGTTTTTGATACCCAAGGTATTCTCATCTCAGAATCCATGGTGAGTTTGTGTTATTCTATTCCTATTTGATATTGTGATCATAATAATTCATTTGGATCAAGTCAGTCCTAACGTTAGTTTGGATAGGTCAAGTAGATTTATGGCCATTTATATATTGGTATGTGATTTTTCTTCCTTTATTTTGGATAGAACAAGTAGAGTTGTAATGATTCTTTGATTAGTTCAAGCCTTTACTTCCATAAGTTTGCAATGTTCAGGTAGCATTGCATCCATTTTTTAAAAACCATTATTTAATTTTCAATGTGAAAGGTTCACAATGCTACCTTCCCTTATCATGGTATGGGTTTCCATGAATGTGGAACCAATCATTTCCTCTGAAACCCCAGTCCATCCATGGAATTCCTACATGGTAATCCATGTATCTCCCATTTTATGAGCATGAAACCCCATTGAGTCCATCATGTAATACCTACTTGGGAAACCACATGTTTCCCATGTATTTATTTGTATTCAAAAAATTGGAAAACTATTTTTTATCTTTTTTTAGGTCCAATCCTTAAGAATTGACCATTCATTTAACTCAAATCATTCCATTTAATGAAACTTGTCAATTCCATTGAAAGGGATCCAAGTATCCCTACGAAAGGAAATTACCTACATAGGTAATTACAATCCAAAACTAAACCATACACTTATATTTTTCTTCAGTCCTTTAATAATCTTAAATATGGAAAACCGGTGTTCCTAATCTCATTAGTGATGTGTGCTGAGCATTCCATAACTCAACCAAATATCAAGCATAAAAATTATAAACATGAAAAGTTGAGAAATCAAGGTACAACCACTAATTTTTATGTAGATGTATGTGCACCACTATTTGAGGGGTTTTATTATAAAATCATCAAATTTTAAATCAAAAAATCATTTATCATCTTTAAAATTTCAAACGTGAATCTTGCTAAATTCATATTTAAGAGAAATTAAGAATCATACTATATTGTATTAATTAATTTATAAATACAGTGAAGTAAAAATGATTTATTAATGCATTTATAAAGATTCTTTACTTGGAAAGGAACCATACCTCAAGGTGGAACCAAGCCGTATACTTCGACGATGAACCGAAATGAAGTGAAACCAATTTGGACTACTCAACTGCTTATCAATTTATAAAAAGGGATTCTAGGACACATAAATATATTCTTTCATGGGGTGAAAATGAATAGAGAATGTATATACCTTACCCCGAGATATTTTTGGTGGACCAAGACCACAGAAACAACCTCTCCTTTTCCAGTGGTTACTGGAAATTGAACCCTAAGGCCCCATGAGATGATTTACACAACCTAAAGACTGGTGAAAACTAGAAAAACATTAGAACCAAAACCTAGGGCTTGGATTCAAAAAAAATTTCACTGATTTGGTTGATGAGAGGATAGAAAAATGGGTGAGAAATGAGTAGATAACCATACACTGTAGGATTAGGGAAGAAAATAGAGGAAACGACAAACATATGTCGATCTAAGAGGAGGCCGATGGAGAGGGTTGTGTGTTGAAGGGGATATCCCCTTTGGGAAGGTGTGTCACATTTGAGATAGGTTTAGGATGATTCTTCAGTTATTTTTTTATTTTAAATTAATTTAATTAAATTAAAACTAATCAAAATCTAAAAACTCGGTGTCGCACACGGTTTGGCCAACACTATTTTCAAAACCGTCGGCAAATCGTGTAGAGTTTTTTACCTAGAAGATGTACCCCACATGGTCTAGGTGCATGGTTTAAAAAACAGTTCTCAAACCCTGCGCTAATCTATAGCCGATTTTTAAATACTGGCACACGATTAACTGATTGGGGTTGCATGGTTTTGCAAATCATTTGCCAACTGCCTTCCCTATACTTTCATTTAAAACATGTTGTTTTTAGATTCCGAATCTCTCGAAACATCTTGAGCCAATATAGAAACTTCTTGAGCCTTCTCCCATTCAAAAAAAATCACTTAATTGTGATACCACCCTCGTAATTTAGATTCTATGCTCGATTTTAAAAATAACTGATATAGTAAATGAAGAAGTTCAAAGGCATCTGTATTTCCATCGGGTTCAAAACATGAGATTCTACACATATACCTCTTCTAAGGGAATAACACAAATATATGAACATAAAATTCTCTATTTGGAATAAAAAATTGGATGCATAATTTTCCTACATTTATTCCTATATAAAAATTAGATAATTCAATTTCTTATAAATTTTATAGCATGTTATGGAATCCTACCATAATGAACAGTGATGATAAATCACAATGAATCACCACCTAAAATAATTTAATAATTCCAAATCCCTATAATGATAATTGTAATTTTAAAATCATCATTCTAAAAATGTAAAAAAATTATCATTTCATGTTAAACATGATTTAGGGAATGAGAAGGTTAAACATACAAAGTAGAATCATTAATAATTAATGGTCATTCAAAAAAACGAATGGGGAGATGGTAAAATCACCACATATCGAGCAATAATGTTTTATTATTCACTTGGGTGTTAGGAATAAAGCTATTCGAGGAAATAAGTGGGGCACACGTGTAAAATCCATCCTCTACCCTTAAAATACAACTCTAAATCAATCCCAAAAAATGAGACATTTTTTCCCACCCTAAAATATCAAGACACATTGCATGAAAATGGCATGAAAAGACTAATTTTGTGACACTTATGTCATGACATAAGATATTATGGTAAATTATGGAATATCTACCTATCAAAACCCATACTCATTAACCCACTCTTATTTACTATGATCATAATAAATAGTCATGACCAATCAAGATACATATGTCTAGGAGAAAACTAAACCATAATAAATATGAAAAATTAGTGGGGAAATGTTATTATTTATTTCAACTAATATGTAGAGAAATTTTATATTATTTCTCTGTAAAATCACATTCGTTTTATTCTAATATTGATATTTTGGGTTTTGGAATTATACATTATTTTCAATTCAATATTGTGAGATGAAATAATAAAATAAATTTTTTTGTAAAATCCTTCTTTATTTCTCATTTTCTGTCATGAATAATTTTATATCTTATAAATGTTCATCAAATTGATTTATAGAATTTTTTTCTATACATAAATTCTTAATAATTTTCCTTTTTAATATATTTTATTTCATATACCAAAAATTTTAATGAATTTTTTAAAATATTTACCATATGACTTTAGATTTATATTTTATAAAAAAATTATAATATTTACATATCAACTACTCTACCCTTCTCAGTGGCCATTATTTTTTATCAAGCATCCATTAAAATATTTTTTTGTTTTTTAATGAAAATGTTATTCTAATTTTTCGGGGAATTATTCTTTTTCAATGATTCTAAAAGAATAGATTGTTTTTTCATATTTTTAAATGATTAATCAAAGTACTTTTCAAAAATTTATTTCTTTATGAATGAATATTAACAAGGGTGTTTGTGCTTAGGTTTTGGAGCCAATAGGTTGCGATGAGGGCCTGTTACCTATGAAAATATTGTATTTCTTATGTTTCTTATTCGTACCCCACCAAAGTTGAGCACTTAGTGCTGAACACCCATTTCATGGGGAGGGTGTTTTTTCCAACACTCATATGTCTGGATGGTTATTAGATCCTTTCTACTCACTTTCCCGAATAGCCCAATACTCTTCGAGCAGGTTGTGATGGCCTGAAGTCCATTATTAGCCCAAGAATATTTGGGCAGGGTAGTTTTGGTGATTGGCCTAGGTGTTTGTAGGCAGTTTGTTTCCCAACTATCTTCAGGATGAGGCATAGGTGTCCTCAGGTGTGTCAGTGGTTGTTCTGACCCAGGTGTTTATAGGTGTGGTTACGCATTGTGGCTGTGGCCCAGGTGTCTACGGGCTGGATGGCGGTTGTGGCCCAGGTGTGTGCGGGCAGGGTTTGGAAGTGGGACTACGGTGAGGTTATGGCCCAGGTGTGTGTGGGAGGGTTCTGGTAGTGGGACTGCAGTGAGAATGGAGGGATTGTTTTGATGCGTAGAATGCCTTCAATAACCGGTGGGAAAGTGGTGCGGGGTACCCATATATCAATGTGCTATAACAATAATTTATTTGGCCTACGTTATTTGGGGAGTGTTCCTTGGTGAGGCTTGGGTGGATAGTTTTACTTGCTGGGTTCATTGGTTTCTCTTTTGTCACAGGGAATTAGAATGCTTCCCCACTTTTGCACGAGAGCTTTTGGATTTCCCTACTGGATATACTTGTATGCTCACCCTACGTATATAAAACTGCTTTAAAGTTTCATAGAGGACTTCAGGAATCATGCTGGATCATACTAGCTCGGACCTTGGGTCAGTTGATGTTGTTGTTTTCCTTTTTCTTGGTACATTACCTTTGGAGTTTTTGTGGCTTGTATCATTTACTGTTGAACACGCATATGGGAATGGTTTACTTTTGGCTTTACCTTTACTTTCCACTTTGGTATTATTAGGATTGCTATATTATCTCTCGAACCCATCAAAATAAAAATGGTAATGACTTCCATTTTTGTGTGAGACTCTATAACCTTGGTTCCGATCGCCACTCTAGGACCTATTAAAGACAGGTTTGGGGGTCATTAAATCTCCTTGAACTTAAAGAAGAAATGTCTTGTCAATCTGCTGTCCCTTCCCTCCTTTTGGTGAAGGTGGGTCGGGACACATAGAGGGAAACCTTTTAAGGAAACTACATGGCATGTAATATATACATGGAATGAAGATATTTATGCATGTGATATGGTGCATTTAATGTATCATCCTTGTCATATCAAGACAAGGAAAATTTCCAAAATTCTAAAAATCATAAGCAACATAATGTACACCAGTTAATCTAGGTGAAATCATATCAATTGTAATAGAAAACATCATATACAGTAATCCTAGCCCTGGTCACTTGGTAATTTCATGTACATGTGGTTATTAGCCCCAAGCACATCCATTATCCAACCATTGACATTTTCATAGTCTCTTGTCTACAAACCAAAGATATTAAGACAAAAGGAAAAACCACCACTGATACCACATTGTAACATCCCGACCTAACTCCCCACAAAAACCATGGTCAGACCAATGTGCAAATAACCTCAAGCACGCCTCCCTATATGCCAGAGGTTGCCGACTAGTTTTGGGGATTATGGATACTCATTGGGGGGAATATACCCTATTATTAGAGATGAAAAATAGTATAATAGAGTAAATAAAAATAAGAAACAGATGTAATAATACATAGTTGACAACGCAATAGAAGGTTGATTTTATATAAATGATCAAAAGCATCCAATGCCAGTTTTTACATTGGATGAATGCATGGTATGGTATTGGTATATTACATGAAGCTGTAAATAGTACAACATGCTTATCAATACAATAAAATATGAATCTCTATTAAAGAAAGATATAAAATCACAAAGGTGATATCCCTGAGAATACTGAGCTCCAACTCAGTCCTTTGCTCTTATCTTCCAGGTACACGCAAACAAAAATAAGAAAGGTTGGATGCCCTGTGAAAAAGAATTGTCTACTCTGGTGCCCCATTCCAATGACGGCCCGAGTAGGTTGTGCGATATAAATCTCAGTAACCAAAAAATACCAGTTTCTAACCCAATTATTATAGTGTAATATAAATTAAACTGGGTGTAAGCTTTCATAAATTATGTAGTACAATGTAACTAAATACACAAGTACCTTCTTCATCCCTCGATTGGTGTATGAAAATGTAACAAGTACATCAATTGAGTATTAAGAATTTATATATATGTTACATGTCAGTAAGTCACCTACTTATTGTAGTGGGTTTCCTCCAATGTAAAAAGGGGATAAGAAACAACCGGGACGGATGGGCTCTAACCATGGCACCCAGTTGTCAATTCATGACCCAAGGAGTGTATCAAAGTCATCCTATGATATTATAAGTAGTGATGGGTCCATTAAATAACAAGGAGACTTGGAAAAGATATCTAGTGTGGGAGTTAGTAGGTAATGACCAAGATAACATAAACTCAAAGCAAGCTAACTCAATAGTATCTAAGACTATATAAGTGTAAGATTATAATACCAGCAGCGTAATCTAAGGAATTCCACAATAATACAACTACTGAGTCCTAGGAGATTGACCTAGGTATAATGGGGTTAAACAAAGACAGGGACCGATGGGATTTAACCATGGAACTTTCTTGTCAATGATGTATCCAAGGTGTGTATCTGAGGTATCTTATAAGAATATGGGAGCCAATGGTAGTATACATGGAATCCAAATAATATAAAAGAACCAAATTCTATATCGGTATCAACCATGAAAAAACCATATCCTTGAATTGGAATGGGGTTTTTGATACCCAAGGTATTTTCATCTAAGAATCCATGGTGAGTATGAGTTAGTCTATTCCTATTTGATATTGTGATAATAATAATTCATTTGTATCAAGTCAGCCCTAACGTTAGTTTGGATAGGTCAAGTAGATTTATGGCCATTTATATATTGGTATGTGATTTTTCTTCCATTATTTTCGATAGGACAAGTAGAGTTGCAATGATTCTTTGATTAGTTCAAGCCTTTACTTCCATAAGTTTTCAATGTTCAGGTAGCATTGCATCTATTTTGTAAAAATTATTATGGAATTTTCAATGTGAAAGGTTCACAATGCTACCTTCCCTTATCATGGTATGGGTTTACATGAATGTGGAACCAATCATTTCCTCTGAAACCCTGGTCCATCCATGGAATTCCTACATGGTAATCCATGTATCTCCCATTTTATGAGCATGAAACCCCATTGAGTCCATCTGGTAATACCTACTTGGGAACCCACATGTTTTCCATGTATTTATTTTTATTCGAAACATTGGAAAACTAGTTGGTATCTTTTTTTAGTTTCAATCCTTAAGAATTAACCATTCATTTAACTCAAATCATTCCATTTAAAGAAACATGTCAATTCTGTTGAAAGGGCTCCAAGTATCCCTATGAAGGGAAATTACCTACATGGGTAATTACAATCCAAAACTAATCCAAACACTTATATTTTTCTTCAGTCCTTTAATAATCCTAAATATAGAAAATTGGTGTTCCGAATCTCATTAGTGATGTGTGTTGAGCATTCCATAACTCAACCAAATATCAATCATAAAAATTATAAACATGAAAAGTTGAGAAATCAATGTACAACCACTAATTTTTATTTTGATGTAAGTGCACCACTGTTTGAGGGGTTTTGTTGTAAAATCATCAAATTTTAAATCCAAAAATCATTTATCATTATTAGCATTTGAAACGTGAATCTTCTTAAATTCATATTTAAGAGAAATTAAGAATCATACTATATTGTATTAATTAATTTAAAAATAAAGTGAAGTAAAAAAGATTTATTAATGCATTTATAAAGATTATTGACTTGGAAAGGAACCCTACCTCAAGGTGGAACCAAGCCGTATACTTCGGCGATGAACCGAAATGAAGTGAAACCAACTGGGACTACTCAACTGCTTATCAATTTATAAAAAGGGATTCTAGGAAACATAAATATATTCTTTCATGTGGTGAAAATGAATAGAGAATGTATATACCTTACCCCGAGATATTTTTGGTGGACCAAGACCACAGAAACAACCTCTCCTTTGCCAGTGGTTACTAGAAATCGAACCATAAGGCCCCATGAGACTATTTACACAACCTAAAGACTGCTGAAAACTAGAAAAACATTAGACCCAAAACCTAGGGCTTGGATTCAAAAAATTTGGCACTGATTTGGTTGATGCGAGGCTAGAAAAATGGGCGAGAAATGAGTAGATAACCATACACTGTAGGATTAGGGATGAAAATAGAGGAAACAACAAACTTATGTCAATCTAAGAGGAGGCTGATGGAGAGGGTTGTGTGTTGAAGGGGATATCCCCCTTGGGAAGGTGTGTCACATTTGAGATAGGTTGAGGATGATTCTTCAGTTATTTTTTATTTTAAATTAATTTAATTAAATTAAAACTAATCAAAATCTAAAAACTCGGTGTCGCACACGGTTTATCCCACACTGTTTGAAAAACCATCGGCAAACAGTGTAGGGTTTTTTACCTAGGAGATGTACCCCACACGGTCTAGGTGCATGGTTTAAAAAACAATTCTCAGACCCTGTGCTAATCCATAACCGATTTTTAAATATTGGCACACAATTAACTGATTGGGGTTGCATGGTTTTGCAGATCATTTGCAAACTGCCTTCCCTCTACTATCATTTAAAACATGTTGTTTTTAGATTCCGAATCTCTTGAAACATCTAGAGCCAATATAGAAACTTCTTGAGCCTTCTCCCATTCAAAAAAAAATCACTTAATTGTGATACCACTCTCGTAATTTAGATTCTATAATCGGTTTTAAAAACAACAGATATAGTAAATGAAGAAGTTCAAAGGCATCTGTATTTCCATTGGGTTCAAAACACGAGATTCTACACATATACCTCTTCTAAGGGAATAACACAAATATATGATCATAAAATTATATATTTGGAATAAAAAATTGGATGCATAATTTTCCTACATTTAATCCTATATAAAAATTAGAGAATTCAATTTCTTATAAATTTTATAACATGTTATGGAATCCTACCATAATGAACAATGAAGAAAAATCACAATGAATCACCACCTACAATAATTTAATAATTCCAAATCCCTATAATGATAATTGTAATTTTAAAATCATCATTCTAAAAATGTAAAAAAATTATCATTTCATGTTAAACATGATTTAGGTAATGAGAAGGTTAAACATACAAAGTAGAATCATTAATAATGAATGGTCATTCAAAAAAAATGAATGGGGAGATTGTAAAATCACCACATATCTAGAACTAATGTTTTATTGTTCACTTGGGTGTTAGGAATAAAGCTATTTGAGGAAATAAGGGGGTTACACGTGTAAAATCCGTCCTCTACCCTCAAAAATACAACTCTAAATCAATCCAAAAAAATGAAACATTCTTTCCCACCCTGAAATATCAAGACACATTGCATGAAAATGGCATGAAAAGACTAATTATGTGACACTTATGTCATGACATAATATATTATGGTAAATTATGGAATATCTACCTATCAAAACCCGTACTCATTAACCCACTCCTATTTCCTATGATCATAATAAATAGGCATGACCAATCAAGATACATATGTCTAGGATAAAACTAAACCATAATAAATATGAAAAATTAGTGGGTAAATGTTATTATTTATTTCAACTAATATGTAGAGAAATTTTATATTATTTATCTGTAAAATCACATTTGTTTTATTCTAATATTGATATTTTGGGTTTTCGAATTATACATTATTTTCAATTCAATATTGTGAGATGAAATAATTAAATAATTTTTTTAGTAAAATCCTTCTTTATTTCTCATTTTCTCTCATTAATAATTTTATATCTTATAAATGTTCATCAAATTGATTTATAGAATTTTTTTCTATACATAAATTCTTAATAATTTTTCTTTTTAATATATTTTATTTCATATAAAAAAAATTTAATGAATTTTTTAAAATATTTACCATATGACTTTAGATTTATATTTTAAAAAAATTATAATATTTACATATCAACTACAATTCCCATCTCAGTGGCCATTATTTTTTATCAAGCATCCATTAAAATATATTTTTTGTTTTTTAATGAAAATGTTATTCTGATTTTTCGGGGAATTATTATTTTTCAATGATTCTAAAAGAAAAGATTGTTTTTTCATATTTTTAAATGATTAATCAAAGTGCTTTTCAAAAATTTATTTCTTTATGAATGAATATTAACAAGGGTGTTTTTGCTTAGGTTTTGGAGCCACTAGGTTGCAATGAGGGCCTGCTACCTTTGAAAATATTGTATTTCTTATGTTTCTTATTCACACCCCACCAAAGTTGAGCACTTAGTGTTAAACACCCCATTTCATGGGGAGGGTGTTTTTTCCAACACTCCTATGAGTCGATGGTTATTAGATCTTTTCTTCTCCCTTTCCCGAATAGCCCGATACTCTTCGTGCAGGTTGTGATGGCCAGAAGTACATTATTAGACCAAGAATCTTTGGGCATGGTAGTTTTGGTGGTTGGCCTAGGTGTGTGTAGGCAGTTTTTTCCCAACTATCTTCTGGATGAGGCATAGGTGTCCTCGGGTGTGGCTGTGGTTGTTCTGACCCAAGTGTTTGCGGGTGTTGTTACGCATGGTGGCTGTGGCCCTGGTGTCTACGGGATGGATGGCGGTTGTGGCCCAGGTGTGTGCGGGCGGGGTTTGGAAGTGGGACTACGGTGAGGTTATGGACCAGGTGTGTGTGGGAGGGTTCTGGTAGTGGGACTGCAGTGAGAATGGAGGGATTGTTTCGATGCATAGAATGCCTTCAATAACCAGTGGGAAAGTGGTGCGGGGTACCCATATATCAATGTGCTATTACTATAATTTATTTGTCTTGCGTTATTTGGGGAGTGTTCCTTGGTGAGGCTTGGGTGGATAGTTTTTCTTTCTAGGTACATTGGTTTCTCTTTTGTCCCAAGGCATTAGAATGCTTCCCCAATTGTGCACGAGAGCTTTTGTATTTTCCTACTGGGTATACTTGTATGCACACCCTACGTATATAAAACTGCTTTCAGGTTTCCAGGAGGACTTCAGGGATCGTGCTGGATCATACTAGCTCGGACCTTAGGTCAGTTGCTGTTGTTGTTTTCCTTTTTCTTGGTACTTTACCTTTGGAGTTTTGTGGCATGTATCATTTACTGTTGAACACACATATGGGAATTGTTTACTTTTGGATTTACCTTCACTTTCAACTTTGGTATTATTGGGATTGCTATCTTATCTCTCGAACCCATCAAAATAAAAATGGTAATGACTTCCATTTTTGTGTGAGACTCTATAACCTTGGTTCTGATCGCCACTCTGGGACCTATTGAAGGCAGGTTTTGGGGGTCATTAAATCTCCTTGAACTTAAAGAAGAAATGGCTTGGCAATCTGCTATCCCTTCCATCCTTTTGGTGAAGGTGGGTCGGGACACATAGAGGTAAACCGTTTAAGGAAACTACCTGGCACGTAATATATACGTGGTATGCTGATATTTATGCGCGTGATATGGTGCATTTAATGTATCATCCTTGCAATATCAAGATAAGGAAAATTTCCAAAATTCTAAAAATCATAAGCAACATAATGTAACCAGTTAATCTAGGTGAAATCCTATCAATTGTAATATAAAACATCATATACAGTAATCCTAGCCCTGGTCACTTGGTAATTTCATGTACATGTTGTTATTAGTCCCAAGCACATCCATTATCCAACCATTGACATTTTCATAGTCTCTTGTCTACAAACCAAAAATAGTAAAACAAAAGGAAAAACCACCACTGATACCACATTGTAACATCCCGACCCAACTCCCCACAAAAACCATGGTCAGACCGGTGCGCAAATAACCTCAAGCACGCCTCCCTATATGCCAGAGGTTTCCGAATAGATTTGGGGATTATGGATACTCATTGGGGAGAATATACCCTATTATTAGAGATGAAAAATAGGATAATGGAGTAAATAAAAATAAGAAATGGATGTAGCAATACATAATTGACAACACAATAAAAGGTTTATTTTATATAAATGATCAAAAGCATCCAACACCAGTTTTTACATTGGATGAATGCATGTCATGGTATTGGTATATTACATGAAGCTGTAAACAGTACAACATGCTTATCAATACAATAAAATATGAATCTCTATTAAAGAAAGATATAAAATCAGAAAGGCGATATCCCTGAGAATACTGAGCTCCGACTCAGTCCTTTGATCCTATCTCCCAGGTACACGCAAACAAAAATAGAAAGGTTGGATGCCCTGTGAACAAGAATTGTCTACTCTGGTGCCCCGTTCCAATGACGGCCCGAGTAGGTTGTGAAATATAAATCTCAGTAACCAAAAAATACCAGTTTCTAACCCAATTATGATAGTGTAATATAAATTAAACTGGGTGTAAGCTTTCATAAATTATGCATTACAATGTAACAAAATATACAAGTACCTTCTTCATCCCTCGATTAGTGTATGCAAATGTAACAAGTACATCAATTGAGTGTTAACAATTTATATATAAGTTACATGTCAGTAAGTCACCTACTTATTCCAGTGGGTTTCCTCCAATGTAAAATGGGGCTAAGAAACAACCGGGTCGGATGGCCTCTAACCATGGCACCCAGTTGTCAATTCATGACCCAAGGAGTGTATCAAAGTCATCCTATGATATTATAAGTAGTGATGGGTCCATTACATAACAAGAAGACTTGGAAAAGATATCTAGTGTGGGAGTTAGTAGGTAAAGACCAAGATAACATAAAATCAATGCAAGATAACTCAATAGTATCTGAGACTATATAAGTGTAAGATTATAATACAAGCAGCGTAATCTGAGGAATTCCACAATAATACAACTAATGAGTCCTAGGAGATTGACCTAGGTATAATGGGGCTAAACAAAGACAGGGGCCGATGGGATTTAACCATGGAACTTTATAGTCAATGATGTAACCAAGGTGTGTATCTGAAGTATCTTATAAGAATATGGGACCCAATGGTAGTATACATGGAAACCAAAGAATATAAAAGTACCAAAGTCTATATCTGTCTCAACCATGAAAAACCATATCCTTGAATTGGAATGGTGTTTTTGATACCCAAGGTATTCTCATCTCAGAATCCATGGTGAGTTTGTGTAAGTCCATTCCTATTTGATATTGTGATCATAAGAATTCATTTGGATCAAGTCAGTACTAACGTTAGTTTGGATAGGTCAAGTATATTTATGGCCATTTATATATTGGTATGTGATTTTTCTTCCATTATTTTGGATAGGACAAGTAGAGTTGCAATGATTCCTTGATTAGTTCAAGCCTTTACTTCCATAAGTTTGCAATGTTCAGGTAGCATTGCATCCATTTTGTAAAAACCATTATGGAATTTTCAATGTGAAAGATTCACAATGCTACCTTCCCTTATCATGGTATTGGTTTCCATGAATTTGGAACCAATCTTTTCCTCCGAAACCCCGGTCCATCCATGGAATTACTACATGGTAATCCATGTATCTCCCATTTTATGAGCCTGAAACCCCATTGAGTCCATCATGTTATACCTAATTGGGAACCCACATGTTTTCCATGTATTTATTTGTATTCAAAACATTGGAAAACTATTTGGTATTTTTTTAGGTACAATCCTCAAGAATTAACCATTCATTTAACTCAAATCATTCCATTTAAAGAAACTTCTCAATTCCGTTGAAAGGGCACCAAGTATCCCTACGAAGGGAAATTACATACATGGGTAATTACAATCCAAAACTAAACCAAACACGTATATTTTTCTTCAGTCCTTTAATAATCTTAAATATGGAAAATCGGTGTTCCTAATCTCATTAGTGATGTGTGCTGAGCATTCCATAACTCAACCAAATATCAAACATAAAAATTATAAACATGAAAAGTTGAGAAATCAAGGTACAACCACTACTTTTTATGTTGATGTAAGTGCACCACTGTTTGAGGGGTTTTATTATAAAATCATCAAATTCTAAATCAAAAAATCATTTATCATCTTTAGCATTTGAAACGTGAATCTTTCTAAATTCATATTTAAGATAAATTAAGAATAATACTATATTGTATTGATTAATTTATAAATAAAGTGAAGTAAAAAAATATTTATTAATGCATTTATAAAGATTCATGACTTGGAAAGGAACCCTACCCCAAGGTGGAACCAAGCCGTATACTTCGGCGATGAACCGAAATGAAGTGAAACCAACTGGGACTACTCAACTGCTTATCAATTTATAAAAAGGGATTCTAGGACACATAAATATATTCTTTCATGGGGTGAAAATGAATAGAGAATGTATATACCTTACCCCAAGATATTTTTGGTGGACCAAGACTACAGAAACAACCTCTCCTTTGCAAGTGGTTACTAGAAATCGAACCCTAAGGTCCCATGAGACTATTTACACAACCTAAACACTGGTGAAAACTAGAAAAACATTAGACCCAAAACCTAGGGCTTGGATTCAAAAAATTTGTCACTGATTTGGTTGATGCGAGGCTAGAAAAATGGGTGAGAAAAGAGTAGATAACCGTACACTGTAGGATTAGGGAAGAAAATATAGGAAACGAAAAACATATGTCAATCTAAGAGGAGGCCGATGGAGAGGGTTGTGTGTTGAAGGGGATATCCCCCTTGGGAAGGTGTGTCACATTTGAGATAGGTTGTGGATGATTCTTCAGTTATTTTTTTATTTTAAATTAATTTAATTAAATTAAAACTAATCAAAATCTAAAAACTCGATGTCGCACACAGTTTGGCCCACACTGTTTGCAAAACCGTCGGCAAATAGTGTAGAGTTTTTTACCTAGAATATGTACCCCACACGGTCAAGGTGCATGGTTTAAAAAACAGTTCTCAGACCCTGTGCTAATCCATAGCCGATTTTTTAATATTTTCACACGATTAAGTGTTTGGGGTTTCATGGTTTTGCAGATCATTTGCAAACTGCCTTCCCTCTACTTTCATTTAAAACATGTTGTTTTTAGATTCCTAATCTCTCGAAACATCTCGATCCAATATAGAAACTTCTTGAGACTTCTCCCATTCAAAAAAATCACTTAATTGTGATACCACTCTTGTAATATAGATTATATGCTCGGTTTTAAAAACAACAGATATAGTAAATGAACAAGTTCAAAGGCATCTGTATTTCCATTGGGTTCAAAACACGAGATTTTACACATATACCTCTTCTAAGGGAATAACACAAAGATATGAACATAAAATTCTATATTTGGAATAAAAAATTGGATGCATAATTTTCCTACATTTAATCCTATATAAAAATTAGAGAATTCAATTTCTTATAAATTTTATAGCATGTTATGGAATCCTACCATAATGAACAATGAAGACAAATCACAATGAATCACCACATAAAATAATTTAATAATTCCAAATCCCTATAATGATAATTGTAATTTTAAATTCTCCATTCTAAAAATGTAAAAAAATTACCATTTCATGTTAAACATGATTTAGGGAATGAGAAGGTTAAACATACAAAGTAGAATCATTAATAATGAATGGTCATTCAAAAAAATGAATTGGGATACGGTAAAATCACCACATATCGAGCACTAATGTTTTATTGTTCACTTGGGTGTTAGGAATAAAGCTATTCGAGGAAATAAGGGGGTTACATGTGTAAAATCCAACCTCTACCCTTAAAAATACAACTCTAAATCAATCCCAAAAAATGAAACATTCTTTCCCACCCTGAAATATCAAGACACATTGCATGAAAATGGCATGAAAAGACTAATTATGTGACACTTATGTCATGAAATAATATATTATGGTAAATTATGGAATATCTACCTATCAAAACTCGTACTCATTAACCCACTCCTATTTCCTATGATCATAATAAATAGGCATGACAAATCAAGATACATATGTCTAGGAGAAAACTAAACCATAATAAATATTAAAAATTAGTAGGGAAATGTTATTATTTATTTGAACTAATATGTAGAGAAATTTTATATTATTTCTCTGTAAAATCACATTCGTTTTATTCTAATATTGATATTTTGGGTTTTGGAATTATACATTATTTTCAATTCAATATTGTGAGATGAAATAATTAAATAAATTTTTTAGTAAAATCCTTCTTTATTTCTCATTTTCTATCCTGAATAATTTTATATCTTATAAACGTTCATCAAATTGATTTATAGAATTTTTTTCTATACATAAATTCTTAATAATTTTCCTTTTTAATATATTTTATTTCATATACCAAAAATTTTAATGAATTTTTTAAAATATTTACCATATGACTTTAGATTTATATTTTATAAAAAAATTATAATATTTACATATCAACTACACTACCCATCTCAGTGGCCATTATTTTTTATCAAGAATTCATTAAAATACTTTTTTGTTTTTTAATGAAAATGTTATTCTAATTTTTTGGGGAATTATTATTTTTCAATGATTCTAAAAGAATAGATTGTGTTTTCATATTTTTAAATGATTAATCAAAGTGCTTTTAAAAATTTATTTCTTGTCTATATCAATATATTTTATATTTTTCAGGCATTACTAGGGTTATTAACATTTAATACCATCAAATTTATACCTAGATTCCATATTTTAATATTTTTCTTATGATGATTTTATGAAACATGCATCATTACCATTGTTAATTTAATCTATGTTGAAATAGTGATTGTTTATTTGATCATGTGGCATAATTATGAATGGGTTTTGTTTATGTGATGGGTGTGACAATAATTTTATAGACATACAATGCATCAAGTGAAGAATCATATCTCATGGGATATTTTTTAATGGAATCAGGATTAAATCCAACCAACTATTATACATTTTACAATAGGGTTATGTGAAGGGTTAGTGATTCCAAACCACTCTGGGAATTTCTCAACTATATTTATGAGAATTGGGTGTAAACCCATTGCATTATGAGATCATTTCAATCATGATTATCATTGAATCCTTTCTTGACTATGGGATGAATTTTCTGTGAGTATTTTCCTTCCATAAACATATGCATTTTCCTAATTCTTTAATCTCATGGATCATCAATGATTAATGAAGAATTCTTATTATTTTGACTCACGTAATTTTTTTAAAAACCATATGTATTGACTCTTAGTTATTGTTTTATGAAATTCTAGGCATGATTTTTTTAGTTAAGATTATGTTTTCAAAGAACTATTATTTCCTTATTTTCCCTTGTGATCATTGATTCTCATATCCCTTTTCAACAATTAATAAACATATGAATTCCCTATTTTTATGATTATTTTTATTATGGTCATGTTAAATGGATATATGTTGTACATATATAATATGGTTACATTCATTGAAGTACATATTTTATGATTTTGTGGACATTACATTAAATAACATCATTATGAAGCGGTTAATAATATACACTAATACTAATTTTTCTCATATATGTAATACAACGAGATGAATTGATATATATGTTTAAAATTATTTAATATTTATGTATGTGACGATCGAGTATGCTTATTTAGTATCAAAGAACTGTGAAATTATTATTTATTACGATTATTGGGTTATATTAGTGAGAACCATATGGTTAAGTCTATATATAGTAAATATACTTCATTTTTTCTAATAAATATATTGTCTTGTTTTATATAAATGAATACAATGTCCACTTATAAGCATGTTTATGTAGGATCTCATGAAGAGGAACCTATGTGTAATAAATCTAAAATCTATGCTTGGCTATTAATTTGATTTTATCATGATGAATGACATAGAGGCCTAACATCAAAACTAGTTTAAAACTCAAAGGTATATCATTTTCCTAACAAAGATTCTCTTTATGAACTAATCGAATGGATTAAAATATATTTTTTATTAGAAAACCATTATTTCATGGGATAAGTAGAGGGTTTCATAATATGGAAAATCAAGTTGATGATTTTCATTATCATACAATTTTTCACTTATATTATACATTATTTATACTAACACTACTTTTTTGGTTTTAGGTATTAAATAGAATAAGTAGGAATTACTTGAAAAATGAATGTCACATCCCCTTCATTAACCATCATTATGAGAAAAAATCATGTGGGTAGAATTAAAAACATAGTTTTTAAAATTTAAAAATATATCAAGATTAGAATCACCATGATCATCAAATTAATAAAATAAAGAAGAAATGTACCATTGAGGAATTCAGAAGGCTACATATATAATATGTTAGGGATTACAAGAATATACTAAATACTAAGAAATGGATCAGTTTGATTAATAAAATGTAATTATTTAGATAATTTCATTGATTTTTATTTCTATAATAACTGTTTGTTATTAAAATTATAATATTATATACATAAAAGTTAAATAAAAAACAATAAAATTTAAACCATTCATAGTCATCATTAGATTATTTAGTTTTTAAAAAATAGAAAATGTGAAAAATTAAAAGTAGAAAAAATAGGAATTAAGAAAAAATATAATGGAAAATGGATCTACTAAAACTAATAGATTCATCTTTCCCCACAAAAAACAAAATTGAAATAAAATAAATTATTAGTTAACCAATCAATGTCTTATGAAAATGAATATATAAACAGAAGTGTAATTATGGTGAATTTGGATTTAGTAATAGTTGTGGTATTCTTATTGTATAATGGGAAACATTACCATTGGGATTTCAGTATTATATTGATTTTTGACTAATTTTATTGTTGGTCAATATAACCGTTGGTGAATTTAAATTTTGCAGATTATAACCATATGGGATTGTTTTCCACTTATAAATAGTGTTTATAAGTTGTAATGACAACTGATATTAGTTATTGAATGGGGAGTTGATGGCATCAACAAGTTGAGTTGTACTGTTGAAAACTCATTTTTCAAAACATGGGAGTGAGGTAGCATCATCGTGGTTTTCCTTTTATTAGAAAAAATCCTTGTGATGATTGAATGAAATTTCATATGGGGCATGTCCTAGTTGGTGAATATTACCAGTAAATTGATGTTAGCCAAGCCACCCAATAAAATTCTTACCCTCTCACAACTCACCATTTGGGAATACGTGTTATAAATAAGGTGTTACAAGTCTATGAAATAGTTTCTAAATGAAAAATTTTATTCCTATAATTAAAATGGATATTCAATAAATTGATTTGTAAGTATATATTTTTATTAAAATATATATTTACATGGGATGAATTTTATAAATTGATTTTTAGATGCACATAAAAAATAATTTCATTTTTCTAGAAAATATATTAAATTCTAATGTAAAATTACGTTATTTGAATGGCATTTATTTAAATAAAATATTATTTAAAAAATAACTCTTATCTATATATAAATTGATAAATGATTTTATAATGACCTTTGAAATTTAAGTGTCAAAATTATGACCCTGACATAAATAATTATATATTGAATTAAATAATTATATTTATAATTGAAGGATAAAAATGGATATTTTATGGAATTATTCTCATAAATTTACCCTTTTATTTAAAATTAGAAACTATGCATCATAATTGTGTAAATTTATGAGATGTTTTTTTGTATTTTATTTTTTAATGAATATTTAAATTATTTTTTTGGGTTTTTGTAATAATTTATGACTTTATATTTATTTCATAATGATGTAATATTTAATTAAAAAAAATAAAAAATGTAAAATATTAAATTTTATTAATATTATATATTTTAATGAATTTTCAAACCAATATGTGACCGTCCAAATTCTACAATGGAAAATTTGATTTTAAAATCATTATTTTGTTGAAAATATAAAATTTTACGTCCAATGGGATATTATAAATTGATTTTCGGTCATGGTTATTTAAAATATAATAAATTGTGACACTAATTTCAAAATACTTTAGGAAAAATATTTGGTAATCCAATTTTTTTCATATTCCACAACCATGATATCCATGATCTATATTTGGGAAATTTTAAAAAAATTGCTCAACTTTTTCAATATAAACAAACCAATTTCACCGTATACATTAAATCCTAATCCATCCTCCATGATGCTCTAGTGATTTATCATCAGATTGATTCCCCTAATGTTTTCCTCATTCCCTTAAGGCTGTATCCTCATTTTTTTGAAACAAATCATCAGGGTGTGGAAAATCTCCACATCTATTTCCATTCAAGTTATAATATTATGTGGTATGTCTTATAATTTTCAAAATATTTTATTTTTTTTCAATTTATATTATATAATTTCTATAATAATAACATTTTATCAACATTGTTCCTTCGTTCTCCTTAATTTGACCATTTGAAGAAATCTTGTTTTATAAATGTCATTCTATCAAATATAATTCTCGAATTTATATCTTTTACAAGATAAATTATTTTTTTATCTCGATACCTAAATCAGGATTCCTTTTTATGGTATTCAAAAATACATTAATAGGAATTTTTTATTTTAGGATTAGCATAAATTTAACTCATATTTCCTATCATGGGTTAAAAAAGATGTTTGGATCTTGTCTAGAAAAACTTTTTTACGTCCTAAATTGGATAAGAAATGTGTTCATGATTCAATGCGGGTTATTAATGAAATGTTTTTCATGATATATGTGGCCCACATAAAATTTTTAAACAGATAAGTGGCCCTTATTTCAATCCATCTCATTGGTTAAATAATTTAATCTATAAATATGGAATGCTTTATGTGTAAAGACTATTTTGTGAATTACCCATCACTAAGAGGGGGTGAATCGGTGTTGGAGAATTTTTAAACCAATTAAAAATTTTCACCTTTAATCTTTTAAAACTAGTTATTATTTTGATTATAATGTAATATTTTCCCTATAAAATTCAATTAGTTTAATGAAAAATATTGGGAACAATTATTTTCATTATTCACTACTAATCATGACATGTTATGTCATTAGCATGGTTGAAAATAATCCTGACCACCCAAACACTAGAAAATAATAATTTTATTCTAGTTAAAATGAGTTGGACATACCCTTACATTCAAGAAGAAATTTGAAAACAATCCAATAATTAATATTTTTATATCTCTTGGAAGGATGTTTATACAACCTCCCAAGACATCCTTTTCCTTTTTGATGAGGGATTATGACACTGTAAATGTCGTCCAGTTGTTGAGTCTTATCTAAAGTATCATTTCTTCTTTGTTAATACACAAACTTCTTCTTCACAATTCTAGATGAATATAAGTATACAAGTAACTCCTATTACCTCTTCACATTAAAATACTTGAGGGATAGAAAAATCATCTCTTGTCAGCCACAATTAATATGAATGTGTTGGGGACCGATGAACAATAACTCTTCTCTGACCCAAATTATAATCATCTCACCTAATATTCTTTCCTATTTCTTGTTCTATATAAAACCAATTGCACTAATCTATTCTTCTTCTTAATGAAATTAAAAAAATAAATTATTAAAACAATGAAGATTATCTAATATTAGAAAAATCACCATTCTTATGCCCTGATTAGTAATCAATATTTTAGTGGGAAAATTTATTCTTCCTATATAATGAATAATATGGAATAATTCAATAGGGTCACGAGGTCCTTTTTTACTTACTTGGTGAAAATATGAGTACAAGTGCATGTATGTATCATCCTCACATAAAACAACTATCTTTGATTGTTCTTCCCATTTAGTTTTTGTATCAAATATGTATACAAATAAATTCACATGTTGTTTATCAATCCTGGATTATTTTATATTATCTAGAATCTACATTAAACCATGTGTTTAGAGTGGTTAATGTACAACCTTCCCTTATACAGGAACCCATGGATTCCAGAAAAAATATCTTTTTCTATGTAGTATAAATGTTCTACATACTATCAATTCTTTGTGTATAATCCATGATCTGTGGATGTCCAATACTTTGCGGGCTGAATTTCCTTCTCTGTATCTCTTCATCATTCACTGGCTTTATTGTATTTTGTAAACTGCCTCTACTCTAAAAATTGTCACCATTCTGCATAAAACCCCCATATGACTCCTTCACATAACACCTTAGTGTACTCATCTGTATATGGCGCATGTATACCATCTTCATGTACCACTTCGACGTAATACCTTTACATACTTATTCTATATTCCACTTAACTGTACTTAATTCTTGTACTACATATTCTTCTATTAAAGTACTTATCTATTGATTAATATTTTCTATTCCTCAAATTGATTATACTTCCATAATTATCTTTATACTTCTTGGAATCTTTCATCTACTAACTTCTTCCCACCATATTACTTTTCTTTGTGAACTCTTTCAGGTTTATCCAAATTATTCGTCAGAGTAAAGATGTTATCATATGGAAATTTACATTCCTTATTATTATTATTAGGGTCCTTTAATATTTGATAATAAATTTTCAAATTTATGTAATTTAATTTACAAAAATTATCAATGTGGTATAGTCTTCAATACGTACATTGCATGTCCTGTGAATCGTTTTCCCATCACAGTCCGTGTACAACCTTTTTTCTTCATGGTGGCTTAATCACCTCCTATAATCTATTAATGATAGCCTCCACAATTAAATATTTACCTCCCATGAACTAAACTTCTCTCGCGAATCATGATCTGGCCATGAATCATTTCACCTTTGATGTCTTCAAACTGTGTTTTATGGTTCACACATTGCTGCTATTCATAACTTCTTCCTTTTTTAATTTTCATTCACCTCTTCACATAAATCATATTAATTTATATGATATTTCTTGTGTCTTCTACAAAAATTTCCTTTCAAAAATTACTCCTTTATCAAAATAAATACCAAACAGTTCGTGTTGAGGCCTATAAAATTGGAAAACATTTTCAAATGTGCCCCCATATATATATTCTTCGATAAGAACACCCATGGTGATTCAATATCTTATGGTTTATTTAAAAAACCAATAAATTCATCATTAAACATACCTATCATGATATATAGTCGTTGATTGATAATATTTAGAATCATCAAATTTTTCTAGGGAGGTTTTGTAACTTCCATGTCTTCCACATACATATTTCATTCCAATCAAAACCTAATGTCACTAGAAACACCTTAACTCGCCATTTCCATCATAAGATAGGTATCCAAATTTATTCAAACAACTTATGATATATTTGAAATATATATCGCAAAGGCATCGTCATAATTTCCAAGGATAATTATTAGGCCATGACATCCAATGTCATCAAATGAATCCATAAAAAGTCTCCAGTCATCACCTTAAAACTCAATTTCATCAAAAAAAATCATATGTTTCCTGTAATAACAAGACGTGGGGACTTTATCTGATCAATATTAACTTTCTAAATACTTCGTCATATTAATGGTAATGAGATCTTCATATCTCACATATCACCAATGATAACTAATAACAATCAGTTGACAAGAAATGCAGTCCATACACAAAGATGGAATTTAATTGTAATTAATTTTTTAATAACCATGATAATTTAATTTTATGATGAATTGGTGATAAACCATGGTGACATGGTTAATAACGTCTCCTATAAATGTTTTAGAAACATATCCATGTTATCATTCATTTTTAATATTATTATGATATGTTTTTTATTAATTCCATATTTTTATATATTATGTTGTTCTTGAGGTTTCTCAAGACAAAATGATATTTGAATATAATTTTTATTCAATTAATGGGACCCATTAAATCCTTTTCCTCGAAATTATATTTCCATGATGTTATATGTAGTAAGAGAAACACATGATTAATCCTTGAATATGGCATTCATGTGGATTTGGAATAATTGTTTTCCTGTATTGTGTAACTTATATCCATGAATTTAAAATGAAAAATACTATCTTTTAATGTCTTGTAATGAAATGTTCATTAATAATAAATTAGGATTCAAAATTGGGAAAGAAAAATAGATTAGTTATTCATTAAAATTTGGGACTGAAATATTGGGAATAACCCCACTGAGAGGTATAAATATTGGAAAATATCATGGTGTTTTGGTGAGTATAAAGATAATTATTTCTATTAAAATACATCTCTATCTGGATAATACAGGTATAATTGGATCTATTAAATATTTATATATGGGTAATACCCAAATACATTATACAGAGCTACAGTTGATTAAGATCTTGTGAACTACAATGTGTCATGCTGCAAAACTAGTTTGACACTATCAAGAGATATGTTTGGTTAATCATACAATTTTTGGGAACCATTAAGAATTATATATTTAAAAAGTAATTTCAGGGAATTAATTACATTTTTAAGATTGATATTTTAAGATAGAAAATTCTTTTAGAAATATAATATTCATAAATGTTTCATCTTTCTCACTTTTTTGGAAATGTATTGTTCGAAAAATACTCTATAATATATAATGATTTTGACACTAAAAAATAATTTTTTTTTCTAATTATGTATTCTTGAGTGAATTTTCAAGAATTTATATCTTTGTTAATAAAATTTAGTAATATATAAATTGATCTTGAAAAACTGTTTCAATCATTACATTTGAAAAATGAGTGTATGGTTCATTCTCCCTACATTACCAAGGAATGTTATGAATTTTCTATAGTATCAACCCTACTCTATGCTAAAGTGTTTTCATATAGATAAACATACATATGTTTGGAAATAATCAAACATATGGATTATAAACACTTATTTGGATTCTAAAATTACTTTTTAGAACTTATATTCGAGAAAGTGAACATATGGTTAATCAATCCATTGGTCAAGATTTTATGTCTAAAAAGTTGTGTGTAGGGATTTTTATCCCTACACAACATTTGTTCATTATATTATGTGAATAAAAAATTATTTTTATGTAACCATAAATTTTTAGAAACCTTATGTTATATGAAAGAACCCTATACTACATGATGGAACCCTACGCTATACAATGGAACTATATGCTATGTGGCTCCACCCTACATTGACTTCTCAATAATGTTGTTTCTACACTTTGATTTCAACATGATATTGTTTTAAACATAAAAATATAATTAAATACTAATTGGTGGATCATTATTATCATTTAAATGATCCATATTATTCATAGAAAACCATTTATGTTATTTAAGGGTAGTTATGACTCCTCTGGTCAAATTCAATTTGAATTTTTTTATCATTAAGGGTACATTTTTTTATCTAGAATATCAAATAAAACCATTTAATCTATTTATTTTAATATTGTATAGTTTCTAAATATAGTATATTCATGTTACTTATTTTTATATTCTATTACATTATAGATAATATCTTATCATGTGTGTTGTTAAGATGATACATCAACATTGTAGAAGATACTACACATTGGATACATACATCGTATAACATGTACATACATAAGATATTTATTGTAATTTTTTTCTAATTATTTTAGATCATTATAACTTTGGATCGCTTCAGAACAATACCCTCATAAAGTAATTAGTTTTTGATGAAGTTGATCTATCAACTATCAGTTTCATTAGTTGGAACAATGAAGAAAACCCCAATCAACAAATCAAACACTTTTGATTTATTGGAGTTTCTACTACTCAGACTGAATTGTGGTGGAGTATCATCTCCTTAATATAGTCTATGGATATTTGGTTCCCTATTAAATAAATAAAAGGATCTATTTTTTATCATCCTTTTAAAGGTGTGAACTACTCTCACATAGTTTGGCATTCATGGTATTATGATAACAATACCATGCTAGTGAATTATCCAAGCTCACATATATAGTGATTAGTGGAGTTTACTTGGGGATCATTGTACACAATACCACTATAAAAAGGTTTCTTTATTAAGTTCTTCTTCTTCTTTTACTAATTATATAAGTAAAATAATACATATCCATGTTGATCACAAAGGGCCTCCAATGATTGTGGATATTTATTGAAAATAAACAATTCACCCTGTCTTTTGTTCCATTGATTTATTCAAACCTAACAATTAGTATTAGAAGAAATCTTTTGGATAAATTTATTTCAAGATAAAAGAACATTTTATAATCAAATATTGAAATGGATGATCATAGAGAAGGAATGGATATGTTTTTTTATCGATATTTTAATTGTATAAATTATGGATTCTGGAAATCTCGAATGATTATCTATTTAAAAAATCATGTAATTAATGTATAATCGAAAATAATTACTTCTTATCAGAATAACAAGAAACCAAAAACAAGGACTACTGAAACAAAAGATGAATATAACATCAATTTAATTAAAATTAATGCTATAATATGTGGTCTTTGCCCAGATGAAATTAATCTTTTATCACATCTTCTGACTTCATTTCTCAGAAGCATAATATAAAATACACAAAAAGAATTCAATTAGAGAAAACTCATAATCCTCTGATTCTGAAATGGAACTTTCTCATCTAGCAGTAATGTTCATAACATTTTAGAACAAGAAAAGATGATTTAAAAAATAATTTTTAATGTTGAGAAGGAATTTATATTAGTTCAATGTTAGAAATGTAATAAATTTTGTCATATCAAACCAGATTGTCCTCAACTACATGAATAAATAAAAACTATAGAAAAGATATATAGGATGAATGCTAATTATGAGGAAAAATGTAAAACCAAAATGAAATCTAAATATAGTGTATCAAAAGACTCAAGATTCCCATTAATGTTTTATTAAGAAAAATTGAAAAAAATATCAAATTCAATTTTTTCATTATGGATGAAGAGGTAATATTCAAATTTTGATATTGGTAGTTCACAAAAATAAAAAATTAGCTACCTAATGTTCTATATTATAAAAAAATATGATTAATTTTTAATGATTCAAAATTTATTGAAATATTTTCTCAATTATCATTTAGGATAATGATATATCATTCTATAAAAAATCAAGATACGATTACATGTTTCAACTCATCAAACTGTACTGATCATTAAAAAATAATGAAATATAAGATAATGTTGAATCTTATAAGATTTCTTCACATTTCATTACTAGTGGAGAAACAAATATTAATTTGGAATTGTTCACCTCACATGTTTTGATAATCTCAATTATGTTTTAAAAACATTTGATAATCTTAATTATTTTTTAATATGTTTTGATAATCCTATCTATATGTAAAATTATGTCATCCTACTATTGATTTTGAAACTATATCAAAATAATCATTTGAATATGTTAATAAATGTTTATCTATGTTTATACATGTTTTTAATTAATACTAACTCCCTTTGGATATGATTTTCATAGAACAGATAAGTACTATGATTTTGAGTCACATACAAAACATCTACCGATACAAGTCTACCAATACAAACAGACAGAAGAGATATCGATACAAGTCTACTGATACAGAATAACAGAACAACTACTGATACAAGTCTACAGATACTGACAAACCGAGCAGATATTGATACAAGTATACCGATACAGAAAAACAGAACACCTACCGATACAAGTCTACCAATACAGACAAATAGAACAGCTATTGAAACAAGTCTAGTGATATAGAAAAATAGACAGCTACCGATATGAAGTCCACCAATATATAGAGAGACCCACTGATACAAGCAACTGCCGATATAGGCGAGTTACCGATGGAGATAACCACTGATACAAGAATGCTATCTATACAGAAGAGCTACCAATAAGAGGAGCTACTGATACATAGTCATTGTCACTGATACATAGCCTATCACCATAAAGAGTAACAATTATTGTTATAGACCTACTGACTCAAGTCCACTAATACAAGATCACTGATACTAGGAGCTACTGATGGAAACAAGTCACTATATCTCTAAAATATACTTTTGTTTGTTTATTAACAACAGTCATATTTGGTTCTTTTAATACAACTGCTATTAATTAAATAAAGTTTGTTGAATGTCAGAAGACCGTACCTCGTACCTGTAAAAAGGTAATCATTCCCATTTCCGGAGCTAAAGATATATATAAAAGAAAGGTAACCTCGAACTACAAGAGAGTGAGAGGGAGAGAGAGAGATTAGTCTTTTCAAGAACATACGAAACAACCTTTTGAAGATACAAAAGGACTTGCATGCATAGAAGAAGATGGATGAATACATTCTGATTCTGAAAATCCTGATCATTCGAGGAGTAATGAGCTTCAACGATTTCACCTACACTCAAATAGATCAAACTGATCAACATGGACCTAGAAGTCATATAAAAAAATGACACTCTGTATTTCTTGACTAAAACCCAGAAAAGGACTCAATGCTTCATCTATATCAATCAAAGGTGTCCAAGGATTCAATCAAACCACATGGAGAATTCTAAACTCATCACTATTTTTTTGTCTCTATTGTGTTTACATTTATTTACATTTTGAGAAGTGTGTGTTCTGTATTATAAACACACCCAGTCTCCTATGGTGAACTATAGAATTTATAAATCCTCACTTAATCTTTCCATTAAACTCTTATATCTCACTGTGGATAGTGGTAGAGGTCATGTGTGACCTGGATATCTTGTGAGGTGTTGTTATTTTTGATTTCCCACGTAGAACTATGGTAGAGGTCTAAGGACCTGGAAAGTTTGAGTACTGTTGAAACCCTCAATCCAGGGTGTGGGTAAAAGTTTATATAAACTATTTGAGAGGAATAAGTCTTGGCTTGGGACTGAGCCTCTTGGTTAAACCTGTTGTACATCCTATTTATTTTAAACTATATATTATTTTCTACTACTAATTACATTAATGGTCAAATATGTTTTAAATTAACTCTAATATTTAAACTAGAAAGTGTTTGTAATTTTTGTTAGCCAATAAGTAAGTTTAAAATTCTAACTTAATCATTTGTTTAAGTTAACTGAGAAATAATCACTCTTTGAGAAACTAATTGAAATATTTCAAGATTTATAAATTCACTACAGTTTAATTTTTATTTAATTTGGGGAGATTTAATTGGAATCCTTTCTAACAGAAATATTAATTGGAACTCCATTCACCACCCTCTTGAGTATCCACTCCTACCAACATTTTCTTTTAGATGATCTTTATTATTTATTTCAGTTGTATCTTAAAGATCTCAAAATTTCTTTTATTTCTAAATTTTTTCCTCTTTCAATATATTTACTAAAATATTATTATGGATAATAGATTAGAAGGTGCAGCTACCAATAGGCCGCCTTTCATTAATGGTGTTAATTATTCCTAATGGAAACTAAAAATGAAAATTCATTTAGAAAGTTTGGGATTTGATAACTGGACTACTACAGAGACTCATTATAAGATTCTAGAAACTGATAGAACTACTTGGGGAGAACCTACTAAAGTTGCTTACAATAATAATTGTAAATAAATCAATGCACTGTATTGTGCTTTTGGAGATGAAGAATTTAATCAAATATCTTCTTGTAAGACTGCATATGAAATCTGGGATACATTGGCTATTTCCCATGAGGGAACAACCAATGTTAAAGAAATGAGATTGAATACCAACACTGTTAAGTCTGCTAACTTTAACATGAATCCTGAGGAACCTATTTTGGACAAGTATCTCATATTCAATGAAATTATAATGTCATGACCCCCTCCCACCAAAGATGCCCCTCCTGTGCTGTAAATAGTGAAATAGAGATAATGATCCCCGAGTCCCGCCTCTAGTAGGCCCCAGGTTGGTGACTAACACCATTGGAATGGGTTTTCACAAATATGGGAGGCATTGCCATTTTATTATTTTAAGATCTGGAAATAGGACAAGTCAACCACCAAAAAGGAAAATAACATGTGTATAGAAATAAACCCAATCCAAGCCCACATTCATGTTTAAACAATTTTATAACAAGGTTCAAGTACAAGAAAGCTAAAAGTACAATTCTAAAAGAAACAAGTGTACAACAACAGCAAAAACTCCAGCTGTCCGACTAGTAGGGTCCCGCACGAGCCTATTAGTCCTCCTGGAAAACTAAAAGTAAACATAGGGTGAAAATACATGTATACTCAGTAGGGAATCCTAAAGCTCTCGTGCACAAGTGGGGAGAAATCCTAATGTCCAGTGAGAACAACATAATAAACCTAGCATGGAATTCTATCCCCCCAACCTCACCATCCACACTCATCAAAAACACAATCACAAAATTCAGTAGTATATAAGAACAAGATTATTGGGTACCCCGCACCATTTCCCTTTAGTTAGCTGCTCTTCCTACCGATGAACATCCTGACGTTGCCGCACTCACCCCGCCCACACACACCTGGGCCTCACAACCATGTATCGCGCCCGCACACACCTGGGCCTCACAACCACGTATCCCGCCCGCACACCCCTGGGCCTCAAAAACACGTATCCCACCCGGACACACCTGGGCCTCACAACCACTTATCCCGCCCGCACACACCTGGGCCTCACAACCATTTATCCCGCTCGCACAAACCTGGGCCTCACAACCACGTATCCCACCCGCACACACCTGGGCTACATCCCGATGATTCTTGGGAAATAGTAAAACCTTCCCGAAGAGTCTTGGGATATAACCACCCCAATCGAAACCTACCTGAAGGGTCATAGTTGTAACATCGCCTCCATCCATCACAACATAGGGAAGAAGGATCAGGAAGGATCTAGTAACTAAGGAGAAAACACCCTCTTCCATGAAATGGGAGTGTTCAGCACTAAGTGCTCAACATGGGAGGGGTGCGATAAAACACAAAAGATACAGATATATATATGTATACCAAACTCACAGCCCAACCTATGGCTTCTAAATAGAGAAACTGAGCATGTGCCTCAGCACTGATACTACGAATCATGCATACAACAAACAACCCCAACCCCATTTAGGTTTTCACGTTTTAGCAGAATTAGTTTATTAGTTCTTTAACTACGGAAACTATCCACAACTAACCACATAGATCATTCGTAAAACATATCCCTTCCATCCAAAAATCTAGTTAGGAAAATAAAACCAAGTCCTTTTTATTAACTAACCAACCCATTGATTATTATTCTATTTCATTACCAAGCCCTATCATTCATTAACTCTTACACTTTTATTTATTATTCACAACCAATAGATCGTTCACATTCAAACCCATCCCTGTAGCCCCGCTGCCAACCACCATAACCAAAACCACACCGTACATCATTATCCCTTGATACCGTTCATCAAAGCCCCGATGTCTATCACTAACATAGCATTCACACCAACCCACAACCAAACCAACCGCAGCCCCGCTACTCACCCGATCCACAAAAACCCACAAAACACCCCCATTGCATGCCACATATCTGAGTCAACACCCACATGTTCATTATTCTATTTTGTTCAACTAGGGTGATCACACAAGGCTTCCAGATTTTAAATCATCCAACTTTACGTGATTAATGAAATTACACATTCAATAAAGTTCCATTCACAGATACGGTCTAGAAGATAGGGTAACATTTAACTGCGCCAGCAAAGGCCCCCAACGACCATGATTTTTAGTAGGCATAAGCCTATTCAATTCACTATATAATATCACATGATATAAAGACAAACATAACAACTTCCCCATCCCCATTCTTTAACCAGTTATTATCTTTGCTTAATGGTTCAACTGTTTCTCATGAAAACAAGAGGATACCCACCCCATATGATGCAAAAATTAGAGAGATGAAGGTAAGACCTCTACTTCAAGAGGTTTTGATCACAACGCTCCCACAGATCAACTTTAGAAGACGTCCGTCGGTGTCTATCACTTCTTTCGGGTCCCAGCAAAACCTCATTGGGTGGAAGCCTGAATGGAAAGGCCGAAGGAAAGACAACGGATCCAAGCTCGTAAGTTCCGCCTCGTCGTTACGATCCCGTGGCCACTGATGGATCGTAAATCGGAGCTCGGACGAATAAGTTATGGAAGAAAAGGAGCCTTCGAGTCTCTTGGGAGGATCTTCTCAGACGAATGTGGAGGAGAGGGGTGAGTTAAAAAGGAGGAGGGGACCCCTCTTTTTATAGGCGAGAAAATAAAAATTACACATCATGTACTTTATGGTACACGGTGTGTACTTGGCTATTTCACACAGTCACCACGTGGCTTCCAACACGACCTTCAACGCGGAACGCGACCGTTGATTGGTCAAGACACGGCTTGAAGGTAACGCATACGCAGGGAGGGACTACAGGGCATGTAGTATTGGATACACGGAGTTTACCCATTTTTTTCACATGGAAAGGACATGGACTTCAACATGGGGTATACCTAGCAAGGGGGTACACGGCGTGTACTCAAACTACACAGTGTGTATTTTCAAAATTCTGAAAAGTGTGGGAAAGGTCCATTTTATCCACCAGAACACTTCGTGGCCTTCTTTTCGACAAAGGAATGGCCCTGAGAGGTCTGGGCCATTACATCAGATACCTCTTAAAACATTCTCATCCCCGAGAATTCAAAAACCAACCCAGAGGAAACCAACAAGATACCTCTTAGGCTTCTCGTTATAACAGGAACCCAACCATCAACCCTAATCAAAGGTGTTAGGAATTCCCCCTCTTATGTCGAGATATTATCCTCTTTAGGCGGCACTGACTCGAGTGCACAGGTTTAATCGCATCCGCATTAATGCATCTCGATTAAGGATTGGGACTTCCCACTTCCATATATTATGATTTTCCTACTTGCACTACCCCCAAGAGCACACAACCAACACACTGACCAAACACGTGGTTTGGGAAAAAATTCCTTCTCTTATGTCGCGATATTATCCGCTTTAGGTGGAACTGACTCGCCCACACAGGTTCAATCAAATCCGCATTAATGTGTCTCGATTAAGGATCTGGTTTTTCCATTTCCCTACACATCCGTACATGTTACACATTACCATGGAATAAGGAAACAAAAGGTCTCACGACCGACAAGCCAAGCATTCCATATATCAAAGGTACAGAGTATAACATCAACACAAATCTCAGAAGAACAAGGGGAAAACACATGTCAAAACAACTCTAGGTACTGAGGGTGCATCTGGGTCTCCCTCCCCCAAGTTCTCTCCTCTAGGCTGTCATGCCTCCATAACACAAAAACCGATGGAATGGTTCATCCACAGAGAACCTTCTCTTTTTGATCCGTGATTCTGACTGGTCGTTCCTCTAAGGTCGCATCGTCTCCCATATCTAACACTCTCCAGTAGATAACGTGAGATTTGTCGTGTAAGTACCAACGAAGATGGGAGACATGGAAGACGTCATGAACCTTCTCCAACTAAGGTGGCAGGGCCAGCTGATATGCCACATCGCCGACTCTCCTCAACACCTCAAAAGGACTGATGAAACAAGGTGAGAGCTTGCTCCCTTTCCCAAACCTCTGCTGACCCGTCAAGCAGAAACCTTCAAGAACACAAGATCTCCCATCTCTAACTCTAAGGTCCTCCTCCGGTGATCATCATAAGACTTCTGTCAGTCCTGAGCCACTTTAATCCTATCACGTACAAGCTGGACTTTCTTTGTGGTACTCTGTACTACCTCTGGACGAAGAGCACCTATCTCACCAACCTCTACCCAGCAAATGGTTGAACGACATGGTCTTCCATAGAAAGACTCAAACGGAACCATTCCAATAGTAGAGTGGAAGCTGTTATTATAGTAAAACTATACTAAAGGCAGGTGTCGTACCCATGATCCTTCGAAATCCAGAACGCATGCTCGCAGCATGTCCTCCAGTGTCTGGATAGTCTGCTCTGTCTGTCCATCGGTCTAGGGATGGAAAGCAGTGCTAAGGAGTAGCTGGGTGCTAAAAGCATGTTTTAACCCCCTCCAGACTCGTGAGGTAAACCGAGTATCCTGATCTGAGATGATAGTCATTGGGACTCCATGAAACCGCACAACCTCGTCTACGTACCTCTTTGCTAAGGTAATCACCGAGCCTGACTCCTTAATTGCTAAGAAGTGAGATGATTTCGTCAGTCGATCCACCACTACCCAGATAGCATCATAACCACCCTGTGCTCTGGGTAGTCCTGTGACAATTTCCATTGAGATGTCATCCCACTTCCACTCAGGGACATATAAAGGATGCAACAAACCACTGGGAACACAATGTTCAACCTTCACTTACTAACACACTAGGCATTTAACCACAAACTCCGCCACTGCCCATTTCACCCTGGGACACCAAAACTGTTCCCTCAGGCCTTGGTACATTTTTGGAACTCTTTTATGTTTTGCCAAGGCTGAGCTATGGAACTCATGGAGAACTTCCTCACGCATTGTCTCTGGGACAAACAACCTTCCATGGAAAATCATCTGATGCTGGCTGTCCTCTGACCATCCTTCTGGAGCGTTCCCCTGATCGATATGATCCCACATCACATCCGCCTCGGAGTCCCCCCACTGATATTCTTCCACCTGCTTCAACAAGGAGTAATGTACCTTAATTTGAAACAAATAGCCTCTAACACCTTCTACCCTTTCATCCAAGTGCAAGTCATCCAACTCTCCCATCGCTTTCCAAGCATCACTGGATTCCCGAACCACTTCCTTATGCGACTTCCTGCTCAGGGCATCAGCCAAAACCTTTCCCTTACCTTCATTGTAAGAGATCTCGAAGTCATAGTCTTGGAGAAACATGACCCATCTCTGCTACCGTAAGTTCAGGTCATGTTGGGAGAAGATATAACGTAGGCTCTTATGATCTGAGAAGACCACAAAGCGCTCCCCAGAGAGGTAATGTTGCCACAACTTCAGTGCGAACACTACAGCTGCAAGCTCTAGTTAATGGGTGGAATAGTTACGCTCGTGATGACGTAACTGCCTAGACCCATAACAGATCACCCCCTTCTTCTGCATCAGCCCGCACCCCATACAAAGGCCAGAAGCATCACAAAACACCTCATACAACAACCCTTCTTCTGGAAACCTGAGTACGGGAGCACTAGCCAACTTCTCCTTCAGGTAGTCGAAATCCTTTGGGCACTGGTCGCTCCATAGGAAGACCTAGTTCTTCCAAGTCAAAGCTGTCAATGGAGAAACAACTCAATAGATGTCCGAAATGAACCTCCGAGAGTAACCTGCCAACCCTAGGAAACTACGAACTTCTGCCACGCTATTGGGTGCTGCCCAAGAAAAAACTTCCTCCACCTTTGACGGGTCCACTGACACTCTATGCTGAGATACAATGTTCCCAAGGAAGTGTACTCCCTGCGTCAAGAACATACACTTCGACAATTTCCCGTAAAGCTGGTGGTGTCGATGGACTTCCAACACTGCCCGGAGATGCTCAACGTGCTCCCCTTCTGATCTTGAGTCAATCAGGATGTCATCGATAAACACAATGACGAACCGATCCAGAAACTCTCGGGAGACAAATTTCATAAGTCCCCTGAACACAACTAGTGCATTCATAACTCCAAACGACATCACTACAAACTCAAAGTTCCCATACCTACACCAGAAAGGCATCGTTGAGATGTCTTTGTCCTTTACCCTCAGCTAATGATATCCAGATCATAGTTCAATCTTGGAAAACCAACATGATCCCCTCAGTTGGTCGATGAGATCATCTATCTTTGGAAGGGGGTAACAGTTCTTAAGAGTTACCTGGTTCAACCTTCGGTAGTCTATGCATAACCTGAGACCACCATCTTCCTCCTTTACGAAAAAAACTGGAGCACCCCATGGTGACACGCTGGGTCGAAGAAAACCCTTCTCCATCAGACCATCAATCTGAATCCGCAACTCCTGCAACTCCGAAGGTGCCATCCAATAAGGGGCCATCGAAATCGGACAAGCACCAAGCTGTAAGTCTATCCCGAACTGAATGTCACGTCGGGGGGGGGGGGGGGGGGGTTGAGTCACAGCCTCCTCAGGAAAAACATCGAGGAACTCCCCAACAACCTCTGGGACATCCATCATCTCTATATCAGATGGAACCACTAATAACCCGCCTAACAAGGAAAGGAGAGGCTCCACATGCTGGCTTCCTACCTGATAGCTCCTCTCTCCAATAAAAGATACGCGCTTCACATCCACGTCGGAGAACACAAATCTTCTTAGAAAGCAGTCGATAACGGCACTAACAGAAAACAACGAGTTGATGCCTAGGATGACATCATATGGTGACATCTGTAATAGAAAAAGGTCCCCACTAGATTGATGTTGTCCAAACGTCAGCCCACATCCCTGACAACACAAGATACGTTGGTCTGGCCTCCAACTAGTGTACTCAGCACCAGTGGTACAGAAAGTCTCTCTACGTCTAGTCCCGACGCATGGGCTAGACTAGGTGCAACAAAGAATTTTGAATCTCCTGAATCGAACAAATCAGAAACAAGAGTGCTGAACAAACAAATCGTACCTCACACCACATCTAGTCCTGCTAGAGCTATCAACTCTGTTGCGTGCAACTATCCACCCCCATCTCTTCTGCCACTCTAATGGCATCCATCTCCCTGACCATGCCCTGGTGGAGGTCCCTGCGGAGCACCCTGAGGTCGGCCTCCTCCCGCAAAGTCTACCCTCAGAGGAGCATGGTCCTACTATTGCTGGAAGGGCCTCGCTGGCAACTGGTGCTGCTGAGGTGGGTGCTGAACCTTCCCACCACCACCGTACTGAGCTCGGGTCGGGTACCGACTCTGAACGTGCCTGAAACCTCCACAATAAAAACACTTCGGTCCTGAGCTTGTGAAAAAGGGACGAGGACTCGAAGATATGAACTGGAACTACTGGGGCCTACTCCCTACTGGCCTGAACCTGGAAGGTCCCATCGCAAGAGACCTACTACTGACTGCCTTCCCCTTCGATGAGCCTGGTTGGATCCCCTCTCATGGTGAACCTCCCAGTGAGTGCATCCTCTCTACAATCTCTCCCTTCTTCTGTACCGCCAAGTACGTCAGAATGGTGAAGGGGGTGACAACATACTAGAGGGAAGGACGAAGAACCTCCTCCAAACGTCTCACCCGAGACTCCTCATCCGGAAAGAGATCCTTAGCAAAGCACAGGAGATCCTTGAACTTGATCCCCAACTCTCATGCTACCATACTCCCCTGCTAAAGGGAGAGTAACTCTTGCTGCTTCTCCGCCTTGATCATGGAATAAAGGAATTACTCTCATAATTCCTTCTCAAAGTCAGCCCATGGATCCTCTGCCTCTATCCTCTCTCTGAGGTAGAGCGTCCACCACTGTCACGCTGCACCTCTCAGCTGACTGAATGCTAGGGAACCTAGTACTCCCTCAGAGCACAGATCAAGGTAAAAGTGATCCCTAGCTCCTCAAGACACCCCTCGGTCTCCGTATCCGAAGTACTACCCTCATACATCTAGAGGGTCTACCGCTAAAAAGAATGGTGAGTCTTCTACCACTGGATATCATCCTCCTCTCGGTCAATCCTCAACTGATCGACCACCTGAATCTGCTGGTCCTCGGCCGTCAGAGCCACCTGTGGACGACGTCCAAGTGCCATAGCATTACGGTAAACAGAGATCGCCTAAGCCCAAGTAGTAAGGAAATTTCTTAGGGATTCATTTTATCATTTTATTTATATTTATCTCCCAGAACACCCAAATAAATTAAAACACAATCATGATGATGCATGTACCTTCTCTAGTGTGTCTACCCTGCAATCAATGTAGACTCACTTGGTCGTTCGGTAGGCTCAGAGTCCATGAATCAGATCATGGGGGGCCCTAAAATCCCGTGTCCTAGCCGGTCTTCATGGCATATTTCATTCACTCAAATTAACTAACACTCTTTCCCTACCATCCCATGCAATCCTCATTGTTCCTAACTATAGACTCCATCCTATCTCTCAACCATCTCCTCTGATACCATTCTTTCACGACCCCCTCCCACCAAAGATGCCCCTCATGAGCTGGCAATGGTGAAAGGGAGATAATCACCCCTGAGTCCCACCTCCAGTAGGCCCCGGGTTAGCGACTAGCACCAGGGGTATGAATTTTCACAAATATGTGAGGCATTATCCTTTTATTATTTTATGAACGGGAAATAGGACAAGTCAACCACCAAAAAGGAAAAGAACAAGTGTATAGAAATAATCCCAAACCAATCCCACATGCATGTTTAAACAATTTTATAAAAAGGTGCAAGTACAAGAAACCTCAAAGTACAATACGAAATGAAACAAGTGTACATCAACAGCAACAACTCCAACTGTATGTCTAGTAGGGTCCCGGACGACCCTGGTAGTCCTCCTGGAAACCTAAAAGTAAATGTAGGGTGAGCATACAAGTATACTCAATAGGTAAACCTAAATATCTCATGCACAAGTGGGGAGACATCCTAATGTCCCATGAGAACAACAGAAGAAACCTAGCAAGGAATTATATCCACCCAACCTCACCAGCCACACTCACCGAAAACACAATCACAAGAGGTAGTAGTATATAAGAACAATATTATTTGGTACCCCACACCATTTCCCTTTAGTTAGCCGCTCTTCCTAATGGCTAACGTCCTGACGCTTCCATACTCTCCCCGCCCGCACACACCTGGGCCTCACAACCACGTATCCCACCCGCACACACCTGGGCCTCACAACCACATATACCGCCCGCACACACCTGGGCCTCAAAACCACTTATCCCTCCCGTACACACCTAGGCCTCATCCCAAAGATTCTTGGGAAACAGTAAAACCTTCTCGAAGTGTCATGTGCTTCAACCACCCCAATCGAAACCAACCTGAAGGGTCTTAGGTGCATGGTTGCCTCAATCCATCACATCCTAGGGAAGAAGGAGCAGGAAGGATCTAGTAAATAAGGGGAAAACACCCTCTCCCATGAAATGGGAGTGTTCGGCACTAAGTTCTCAACATGGGTGGGGCGCAATAAAACACAAAAGATACAAATATATATATGTATACCAAACACATAGCCTAACCTATGGCTTCTAAACAGAGAAACTGAGCATGTGCCTTGGCACTGCTACTACAAAGCATGCATACAACAAACAACCCCAACACCATTTAGGTTTTTACGATTTAGCAGAATTAGTTTATTAGTTCTTTAACTACTGAGCAACTATCCACAACTAACCACATCGATCATTCGTAAAACATATCCCTACCATCCACAAATCAAGTTAGGAAAACACCACCAAGTCATTTTTATTAACCAACCAACCCATTGATTGTTATTTTGTTTCATTACCAATCCCCATCATTCATTTACTCTTACGCTTTTATTTATTATTCACAACCCATAGTTTTCTCACAACTTCCCCATCCCCGTTCTTTAACCAGTTATTATCGTCGCTTATTGGTTCAACCGTTTCTCATGAAAACAAGAGGATACCCACCCCATATGATGCAAAAAATATAGAGATGATGGTAGGATCCTTACCTCAATAGGTTCTGATCACAATGCTCCCCCGGATCAACTTTAGAAGACGTCTATCAGCATCTGTCACTTCTGTCGGGTCCCAGCAAAACCTCATCAGGTGAATGTTGGAAAGGAAAGGCCAAAAGAAAGGCAACAGACCTAAGCTCTGATGTTCCGCCTCATCGTTACGATCCCATGGCCGCTGACGGATCGTAAATCGGAGCTCGAACAATGAAGTTATGGATGAAAAGGAGCCTTCGAGTCTCTTGGGAGAGCTCTGCTCAGAGGAATGTGGAGGAGAGGGGTGAATTTAAAAGGACGAGGGGACCCCTCCTTTTATAGGTGAGAAAAGAAAAGGTACACTGTGTGTAATTTATGGTACATGACATCTACTCAGACATTTCACACGGTCACCATGCGGCTTCCAACATGGCCTTCAATGCGGAATGCCGCCGTTGATTGGTCAACAGATGGCTTGAAGGTAACACATATGCAGGGAGGGACTACACGACATGTAGTATTGGATGCACGGAGTGAACCCATTTTTTTCATATGGTAAGGACACGACCTTCAACACAGGGTATACTCAGGAAGGGGGTGCACGACGTGTACTCATACTACACGGCGTGTAGTTTCAAAATTCTGGAAAGTGTGCGAATAGTCCATTTTACCCTCCACAACACTTCGTGGCCTTCTTTTTGACAAAGGAATGGGCCGGAGAGGTCTGGGACATTACATGTAAATATAGTAAGATCACATGGAAATGTTGTTCCAATAAAAGAGAAAGTCATGAGGATACTAAGATTCCTACTAGAGTGATGGAGAGGCACATCAGTTTCAATTAGAGAATCTTGTGACATTAGTGCTTTGCCTGTCAAGGAACTTATTGGTAAATTAATGATGTATGATAAAGAACTAAAAGTAAACAAATAATAATATGATGAACAAAGATATAATTTTGTAGAATTCAAGACTTCTGCTTCAAAAAATAAGGAAATAGGAAAAATTCAAAGTAAAAGTCATAGTACAAGAAATGAAAAGAGTGCATCTGACAATGATGTTGAAATGGATCAGATTTCCAGACGATACAAAAAGTTTTATAGAAAGAATAAGTTTTTAATAAAATCCAATTATTATGGAAAGTATGATAATAAAGGTCATTAGAAGAAGGATTGGAAAAGAACTGACTAAAGTGATGACATAGTTTTCTATGAATGAATGAGAAAAGGACATGTGAAAGAAGACTGTCCAAAATTAATGTACAAGAAGAAATATGAGTACAAGGACAAAAAATATAAGAAATCGATAAATGAAACCTAGAGTGCTTTAGAAGACAGTTCAAGTTATTCTGATTCCATCCAAGATGAAAAATATCAAAAAACTAATATGTGATTCATGACAAATACATATGAGGTAACATAGGAAACTCCTTGTTTAAATTCTTATTATTTTGGAGATGATCCTGATTCTGAAAACATGTCTAGTGAAGAGTTATTTGAATATTGTAACATGCTAGAATATAATTTCAATGATATGAAATAGAAGTATAAAACCTTAAAGTAACAGCTCGCTTTAACTAGTACTGTCAAATCTATACTAGAAGTATAAAAGGAAAAGAATCCACAACTGTTAAAAGAAAATACTGAACTAAAACTGCATAATGAGAAACTCAGGAAAGATTTGGAAAATTTTACTAATATAAAGAACACTCTTACACAAATTCTATGGAAACAAGTAGCACAAAATTATTCCACTGGGATAGGCAATCAACCTGGACAGAGACAGATCACAAAAAATTGATTTACTCCAAAAACAAGAAAGTTTGCTCTTAGTTGTAGTTCTGGAAATTATTATGTCTGAACTAGTTATTCACATAGTTATAGATCAAACGATGTTTATCTTTCAAAATCCTTTGAATCAATTGATTATATGAATCCCATTAGAAAAATCTGGGTACCAAAAGTGTTGCTTGCTAACCTGTCTGGAACCACAAAAATCTTGGTTCTAAAATCATATTCTGTCTAAACATGTTTTGCAGTAAACCTGCTTAAAAAGTTCCTATAGAAAGATATGGTAAATGGATAGTGGATGTTCAAGGAAAATGACAGGAGGCATATCATGTTTTAAAAGAATAGTCTATGTTGATGGAGGACATGTCACTTTTGGTGATAACTCAAAAGGAAAAATCACCGGCTTATGCCAAATTGGTAACCCTGATTCGATTTTCATTTCTAAAATTTTACTTGTTGATGGACTAAAATATAATATGTTAAGAATTTCTCAGTTGTGTGATGATGGATTTAATGTAATGTTTGAATATGATTCTTATAACATTTTTAATTCGAAAAATGATTTAATGTTTTCTTCCTTAAGAAATTAAAATGTTTTTAATGTGAATTTAAACTATTTAGCTAAGCTAAATATTGCTTGTTTAAATTCAATTCATAAAGAATCATGGCATTGTCACAGAAGATTAAGAAATTGTAATATACACTCACTTAAGAAACTGACTATGAAAAATTTAGTTAGAGACCTACCTAAACTTAAAATCCCATCATGCAACATTTGTACACCCTATCAAAAGGGAAAGAAGCATAAAGTTTCATTTAAATCCAAGAAAGAAGTTTCAACTTCTCAACCTCTCGAGTTGGTTCACATGGATTTATTGGGACCATCAAGAGTCTTTAGTTTAAATGGGATGCACTATGTCTATGTCATTGTAGATGAATTTTCAAGATATAATTGGGTTTATTTTATAGCTCACAAAGGTGAAACCTGCTCTTACTTTATGAAATCCTCCAAGTCTGTAGAAAACCATAGTGGACGATGAATTAAAACCTTGAGAAGTGATCATGGTCGTGAGTTTGAAAATCATGAATTTGAATCATACTGCTCACAAAATGGCTATAATCACAATTTCTCTGCCCCTGGGACACCTCAACAGAATGGTGTAGTTAAAAGAAGGAATAAAACCCGTCAAGAAACATCAAGGACTATGCTAAATGAATATGACTTACCTGTTTATTTTTGGGGTGAAGCTTTCAATAGAGATTGTTATATTATAAATATAGTCTTGATTAGACCTGTTCTTAAAAAGAAACCTTATTAACTATTGAATAATAGGAATCCAAAAGTTAGTTACTTCAGAGTTTTTGGTTGCAAAGTATTTATTCTGAATACTAAATATAATATGGATAAATTTTCATCTAAGAGTGATGAAGGAATCATACTAAGTGATTCTTTATCTAAAAAATCCTACAGAGTTTTTTTTAAAAGAACCAAATGTGTTGAAGAATCTTTTCACATCAAATTTGATGAAACTAATCCACATGAAACTAAACCTTCTCTTCAAAATATTGAAGAAGATTTGTCTGTTCTGAACATTAGTGATAATTTTATTGAACCTGTTGAAAAGACAACTAGTTTTGGAAATATTCCAAAATCTTCTTCTGATGAACAAGAACATAAAGAAGAACCTGAAATTTCTAGTCCTGCCTTTACCAAATCAACTAGGATTCTAAATAATCATATTTTAGATGTTGTTGTAGGTAATATTGGAATAGGGACACATACTAGAGTTTCTATATGAAATCAGGTTGAACATCACGCTTTTCTTTCACAATTGGAACCTGAAAATATCAATGATGCAATCAATGATGGATTTTGGGTAATAGTTATGCAAGAAAAATTAAATCAATTTGAAAGAATCAATGTCTTGGAATTATTAGGCAGACCTAAGGACACATTGACCATAAGCACTATATGGGTACTTAGGAATAATGTTGATGAGTCTGGAAATATAATTAGGAATAAAGAAAGACTACTTGCACAAGGATATAATAAAGGGGAAGGAATAGACTATGATGAATCCTTTTCACCTGTAGCTAGATTAGAAGCTATTAGGATTCTACTTTCCTATGCTTCTCATTTTAATTTCATGTTATTTCAAATGGATGTTTAAAGTGATTTTCTAAATAGTTTTATAATTGAATATATTTTTCTTGAGAAACCACCTGGATTTAATAATCCTCATTTTCCAAATCATGTTTTTAAGCTTTCTAAAGGATTATATGGTTTAAATCAAGCCCCACGAGCTTTGTATGATCGACTTAGTAGTTTTTTAATTACGAATGATTTTAATAAAGGGATTTATGATCCAACTCTCTTTATTAATTAAATTTCCAAAGATGTTTTGATATTACAAATCTATGTTGATGATATTACTTTGGGATCTTCTAAAAATGATTTGTGTATTGATTTTTCCAAGAGTATGAAAAATGAATTTGAAATGAGTTTAATGGGAAAACTCAAATATTTTCTTGGATTTCATGATTTTCAAAATGAAAATTATATCATCTTAAATGTAAGTAAATATACAAAGGATATTTGAAAACTTTTTGAATGGGATAATAGTAAGGGTAATGACACACCCATGAGTATCACTTATAAGTTGGATTCTAAAGAAAATGGAAAACCGGTGGATCAAACCAATACAGAGGTTTGATAGGGAGTCTGCTCTATCTTACTGCAAGACGACCAGATATTATGTTTAGTGTGTGTATGTGTGCATTATTTCAAGCTAATACAAAACAGTCACACTTGCTTGTTGTTAAAATAATTTTCAAATATCTTAAACATACTACTAACTTAGGATTATATTATCCAAAAGAAAAATCATTCGATTTAAAAAGTTTTTCAGATGCTGATATGCTGGTTGCAATTTAGATAGAAAGAGGACTTCTAGAACATGTCATATTCTAAGTAAGTCCCTGATATCTTGATGTAGTAAAAAGAAAAATTCTTTTGCATTGTCTACTGCTGAAGCAGAATATATTGTTGCTCGTAGTTGCTGTGCACAAATTCTTGTGGACGAAACATACATTATTGGACTACATATATCATTTTAGACATGTATCTATAAACTGTGATAAAACTAGTGTGATCAATATCTCTAAGAATCCCATATCTCACTCTAGGACCAAACACATTGATGTAAGGCATCACTTTTTGAGAGATCATTACCAAAAGGGTGACATTACTCTTGAATTTATAGGTACTAAACATCAATTAGATGACATATTCACCAATAATTTATGTTTAGATATGCTAAGGTACATTAGACATGAGTTAGGAATGATAGACTTTGTAGATACAAATACTCTCCATTAGCCGAGTCCTCACTGTTAGAAAAATCCACACCACTAGAAAATCTCACCGCTAGAGACCTCACTGCTACAAAACCCCACTGCTAGAAAACCTCACCGCTAGAGACCTCACTAATAGATAAACCTCACCGTCAGGATTCTCACCAGTAATTGTCATTGTTATGTCATGTGTGGTCTAATTTTTGTTTCCCTTATCCGAAACACTTTTTGTATTCAATATAATTCTTTTTGTTACATTTCGATTCCTAAATGATAAAAACAAATCCTTAATCACATTTCAATACACTACAAGAACTTTTATCTTGAATCCTCACTTCTCAAACACCCGCATTATGCGTAACCCTATGCTCTTAGATTGGAGATTTCAAGAACAAAACTATTGATTATCAGGGATGATCGTGATGTGCCAAGTCCGATGAAGCAGAAAATAGGACCTAATGGTTGTGGCAGTGAATGTAGAACAAGGTTGGGAAAGCAAGCAGTGAACCAGCATTTTCAGAATAGAGAAATACCAATCAAATAGAAACTCATTGAAGAATGCCACTTTCCTAGAAATTAAATGGTTCTAAGAGTATTTTAGGAATAGGGATGGATCTATTGTTTTGAAAACAATAATGGACCTGATTATCCGAATTTGGTTAAGGAGTTTTATGTTTTTGTTCATTTTGATAAGTCTGAAGAAGAAAAAAGAATGGTTCCATTACTGAATGGCAAGGAAATTTATTTTTCTTCAATTGAATGGGATGAATGTCTGAAAGTCCCACATGAGGGTGTATTTGGGTATACCTTGAATAAAATACCTCCTACCAGTGACATTTTTGATTATTTGGTTGCTTTGGAAGAGCTCAACGGTAGTGGAAAACAAAGAAAGGTAGTGGAAGCTGAGATTAATGGAGAATATCAGTTGTTTTTCAAATTCATCCAACATGTGCTAATTCCAAGAAGAGGGGACTTGGAAAATCCGAGATACCAAGATATTTATTCGTTGAATTTGTGGAGGCATGGTGTCAAGGTAAATAAGTGTAGACTATTGATGATTCAAATTTAGGATATGGTCAATACTAAGTCAAAATCCATTGCTTTATTCTTTGCAATGTTGATTTCAGAAATGATCAACGTAAAAGTAGTAGCTTAGTCTCAGGATGAAACAATAGTTGTGAGAGACAATTTTGGCATTACAATCATAATCTATAAGTATATGAAGATGTTCCGGAACCCATGGAGAAGGAAATTGGTTATTGATGATGAGAAGGTGTATGATAAGATCAACCCTGATGACCATCCCAATAGGCCAAGAGACAGAAGAGATCCATGTCAAGGACCTGATGAAGAGGAACCTCATTATAGTGATGTTACTGATGAGGAGGATACCTCTATAGCTAATGGAGGGGATTCAGAATTTCCTCCATGTCTAGTTGCTAAAGGTGTATCATCTGGAAGGGAAACTATGCTGGGAGTAAGCAATGAAAAAGCGTCTATTGATGAGGAAGACCTACCTGCTCCATAGAATGAGGAAGAATAAGAATCTGAAAATGAAGCATCTATTTTAGTGTTCTTGAGTCTCAGTCCACTAATTGGGTCCTCCTTAAATCCTACTGAGGAAATTGTTGATGTGGACATATTTTATTCTAGTCCTCAGTTACCCCTGGTTGGGACACCTAATGTGGATAGAGTTGCGGAAAATTATTCTATGGAAGACCTGCCTGATCAAGCTACTATTGATGAACATATACAGGATAATGCATAGATTTAGGGGGAGAATCCGACCAGACATGGTTCTGTTTCAGTATCTCAACAGATTGAAGACTGGGTCAAGGAACCAGGTTTCGTATTTTTTGGGTTGGACTATCAGGATTCAGAAGTGGAGACACCCATCAGTAGACCTTCGGTCTCTTATAATCATCATTCTGAAACTTTACCTGAGGATAAAGAAAAAAATATGATCTAGAGAAGTTGAAATCTGATATTAAGACCTATTTTGTAAAATAAATGAGAATAATAAAAACCGTGTTAATGTCATCTATTCAATCTGTGATGATTGAATCAGTATTTGGAGTCTTGGATGAAGTCAAGACCTGCCATTATCAAGTTTCAAGCTTGACAGAGGATGTTGAATCTCTAAAGAAATCATTTTTCTCTCTGGAAACTTATATGAGCTCTAAATCACATGAAAATAAGGATTTGGCATTTTCAAAATGTGTAGTTAGCCAGATGGTATCAGTTTTTGAGGGATTTAAGAATTCAATGGAGCAGAATTTCAGCACCCAATTCTCTGTTGTAAAAAATCTCATTAGTGGGCTAACTAAATCTTTTCTGGAAACATTAGACTTTACTATTGCACCCCATAGTACTACCAGGACTTCTTTGGATATTGATCAGATTCGATTTCTGTTGAGAGAAGATATTAGATAGACTTCCACCAGTGGCTATGTGGATTGTTCTTCCTTGACCCAAGTGGTGACTACCACTAGTGATATAGGTGGAATTTTTCAGAATTTTATGAGAGATGCCCCTGCTTCTCAGAAAGAGATAAAAGAAAAAGGGTATTACTATTTACAAAGGGTCTACACTAGACATCATTTGAAAAATCATTTCAAACTCCTGTTATAGAACATGAATCTACCTCCTATGACTCAAGCTTTTAGAGAACATGTAATAAAGATGAGGGAGTTGACTCCTTCTCTAGACAAGTTTATTGAGAACAATGATTACTTTATCTCTGTTATGGAAAGAGGAGGAATCATTATGGACTTTAAGAATTTATTGCTTCCTTTTTTGTATATAGACAGTAGTCCTATCATTGTACATCCAGCTCTATCTGCCTCTGCTCAGTCTGCCTCCATTCTTTAGATAACACCAGCTCAAGCAATCAGAAGACTTTCTCCTATGATCACCCAGAGAACTCCAGAGTATAGTCCAGACATTCTATCAGTAGCTCGGCCTCCTCTGATTATCACTGGTGATCTCAAGCCTCCACCTACATCTACCTACCCTGAATCCATTTCTGATTCCGGGGGAAAATCCCAATCCTATGCTGAGGAGGTGGATTGAATAGTGGCTAGGCCATTTGATGAGAATCATTTGTACTCTTTTTGCCTCAATTTTGTATTTCTCTGTAATTTTTTCCAAGAAATAATTATGATCTTATTCTATTTTTTCTTATGTTACTTCTCTAATTCATTTTTGATACTTTTTTCTAACCACAAAGGTTGTGAAATTTAAGCATAATATACTCAAACTCTGGTACATTTGTTTGTTTTATAACTCTACCTATGATATAGTGGTTGCATACCTCAGATATAATAGACTCTAACTCTTATACATTCGCATGTAATACTATATTCTCTAATAAAGTTGTAAATTCCATTACTCACACTATGATGTGATATAAAATGTATTTTATACTGATATATTAATGATTATTTTGTATTATAATATCATAATTTGTGATTATCAAAAAGGGGTAGACTGTTGACCTCACATGTTTTGATAATCTCAATTATTTTTTAATCTGTTTTGATAATCCTATATATATGTTAAATTATTTCATCCTACTATTGAGTTGACAACTATATCAAAATAATATTTGGAATATTTTAATCAATGTTTATCTATGTTTATACATGTTTTGAAATAATAATAAATCACTTTGGATATGATTTGTATAGAACAGATTTGTACTAATTTTTTGAGTCACAAATAGAATAGCTACCGATATAAGTCTACTGACATAGACAAACAGAAGAGCTACCGATACAAGTATATAGATATAGACAAACAAAACAGCTACCGATACAAGTCTACCGATACAGACAAACAGAACAGCTACCGATACAAGTCTACCGATACAAATAAACAGAACATATACCGATACAAGTCTACCGATAGAGACAAATAGAACAACTACTGATACAAGTTTTCTGATACATACAAACATAAAACTACTGATATTAAGTCCACCGATATACAGAGAGATCCACTAAAACAAGAAGCTACCGATATAGGCGAGTTACCAATGGAGAGAGCCACTGATACAAGAATTCTATCTATACAGATGAGCTACCAATAAGAGGAGCTTCCAATACAGAGTCATTGTCATAGATACATAGTCTACCTCCATAAAGAGTAACAGGTACCGTTACGGACCTACTAACTCATGTCCACCGATACATGCACAATGATACAATGAGCTACTGATGGAAACCAGTCACAATATCTCTAAACCATATTTATGTTTGTTTATTAACAATAGTCATATTTGGTGATTTTAATGAAACTATTATTAATTAATTAATGTTTGTTGAATCTCAATAGATTCTACCTTGTACCTATAAAAAGGTAATCATTTCCATTGCCAGAGATAAATATATATATAAAAAAGGGAACTCTGAACAATAAGAGAGAGATCGATCAGTCTTTAAATGCACATTCGAAACACCATCTGAAGATACACAAGGACTTACATGCGTAGAAGAAGAAGGAAGAATATAATCCCAATCTGAAAAACCAAATCATTCAAGGGGTAAAGAGCTTCAACTATTCCACCTATACTCAAGCTGATCAAACTGATCAACCTGGACCTGGAAGTCAAATACAATAACGACACTTTATATTCCTTGACTAAAAACCATAGAAGGACATAAATCTTCATCTGCATCAATCCAAGGAGTCCAGAGCTTCACTCAAACAACATAGATCATTCTAAACTCATCACTATTTGTTTAGCTCCATTGTGTTTACATTTAATTACATTTTGAAGAAGTGTGTGTTCTATATTCTAAACACACCCTGTCTCTTGTGTTGAATTGGAGTATTTATAAATCCTCACTAAATCTATCCCTTACACTCTTGTATCCTACTGTGGATAGTGGTAGAGGTCAAGTGTGACCTGGAAAAACTGTGAACTGTTGTTATTTTTGATTTCCCACTTAGAACTGTGGTAGAGGTCTGAGGACCTGGACAGTCTAGGTACAGTTGTAAACAATGATCCAGGGTGTGGATAAAAGATTATATAAACTATTTGAGAGGACTAAGTCTTGGATTGCGATTGAACCTCTTGTTTAAACCTGTTCAGCATCCTATTTCTTTTAAACTATAACTTATATTCTTCGGATAATTACTTTTAAGTTTAAATCTGTTTTAAAGTAACTTTGATAGTTAAACTAGGAAGTGTTTGTAATTTTTGGTAGCCAGTATGTTAGTTTCAAAAGCTAACTTAATCGGCAGTTTATGTTAACTAAGAAATAATCCATTTTTGAAAAACTAATTGAATCCTTTCAATATTTATAAATTTACTACAGTTTAATTTTTATTTAATTTGGGGGGATTTGATTGAAAACCTTTTTGGTAGAAATTAAAATTGGAACTCAATTCACCCCCCTCTGGAGTATCCACTCCGACCAACAAGAATCTTGGAAATAATGTCATTAAAAGTTAAATATTTGGAACAGGATATGTCGGAGAGAAATCAAAATTGAATAGAAATTATTTTTTTGTCAAACTCAAAAAATGAAACCATTAATTATGGTGGAACAAAAGGTCATTCCATAAATAATTTTTATTTATAAAAATCGAAAATTAGTTATATTTAAAGATATTTTATTTCCAAAACATTTTCTAATGAATGTGAAATGAATAATGGAAAAATAATGTTGATCTAGGTTACCATATCATTTATAACTAACACGACTTGACCGAAGAATTTTTTTGAACCAAAAAATTCATTTTCTAAAATACTATTGTATGAAACAAGTCATGAAAACTGAAAATAAAAATTAAATATTTAATGTGGGTGTTCCATGCATATTTGTAGATTGTTTACAATATTTAATACACTGACACAAGTTGATAGTGTACTACTCACATTTGGTGATAATGATAAAGGAAAAAATTTTAGAGTTGGAACTATTGGAGATCAAAACACTGTCTTAATCAAAAAATTATTTCCTATGAAAGGGATAAAGAACAACCTAATAAATATCTAAAATATAGTGATATTTTTTATGTTAATTTTTTTAACAATTCCTTATATTCCTTTAAATATAAAATTATTCAATTTAGAGTACAAGAAATTATATTGTTAAAACATTGATTTTAAATTACCGACACAAAGAGAAGGTGAATTGTTTACTACTATGAAAAATGTGTCATTGATTTGGAGGTGGATACTTAGAAACTATAATATATAAGATTTGAAAAATGTATCTTTGAAACAATTAATTTCTAATTTATATAATCTAATTTTTTATATGATAAATTTTGAGGTGCATTTCAAATAGGAAAATGACACCAATAATCTTTCAAAGATAATAACAAATTTACTAAATGTAAACCATTATAATGTATACATATAAATTTCATTGGAACTTCCAAAGTAGATTGTTTTGATATTAAATTATATTTCTAAATTTTAGTTGATGATTATTATATATTTAAATGTGATTATTTTTTAAAATTCAAAAGTGCAGTGTTCACTTTTTTTAATGTTTTTGAATAGATATGAAAAATGAAAATTGATTTAATATGATTTCATTAAGAAGTGATGGTAGTGTAGAATATGATAATCCAGAATTTAATTCATTTTTATAAAATGTATCTATTTTACACAGCTTCTCTGTACCATGAACATGTCAAAAAATGAAATTATTGCAGGATAAATAGATATTGTCAAGAAATGGATGGGACTATGCAGAATGATAACAGTCTTCCTACAAATTTTTTGTCATGAAGATCAATGAATTAACTACAATATCATGAATATAGTTTTAATAAGGCCTATTTTTAGAATGACACAATATGAACATTGGAATTACAAAAAAATGTTATGTACACTATTTAATTTTGGAATCAATGTTTATATCTTGAATACTAATGGAAATATTGGTACGATTGATCAAAGTATATTGATGGAATATTTTTTCAATATTCTACTACCTATAATTATTATAGATAATTTATCTAAAATTAATGCAGTGTTGATGATTCATTTCTTCTGTGTTTGGTGAAACATATAAAATTATTAAATACAAGGATCAAAATGATAAAGTTACTTACTCATTTGAAAAAATGAGACATAAAACCATTAAAATGAATTTGAAAATGATACTAATAAAATTCAGTCTAGTTTAGAAGTAAATTAATATAAATAACCTGAATGTGTATGGAATAGAGATTCTAGATCATTAATGTACCATCATTTTTAAAATGAAATAGGAGAAATATCAGCCAATTATTCAGTAATAAGAATAGAATGGGTGTTTATTACTAAGAAGGATGGTTAAGGAATCATAGCCTGAAATAATGATAGATTAGTTGAAAAGGGATATCATCAAGAATAAGATATAGATTATGATGAAAACATTTCCCCTATAGCTATATTAGAATCTATTAAAATCACTTTATACTTTTCATCTTACATTAATTTTAATCAATATATGATAGATATTAACTCTATATTTTTAAATGGTTATTTGAGGGTGGATGTTTATGTTGAACAACCTCATGGTCATAAAAATCAGCAAAAAATCAATCAATGTTATTACACATAGAAAATCTCTATATGGCCTTAACCAATTACCAAGTGCATGGTTTGTATGATTGTGTTATTATCTTTTGAAAAATAGATTCACTTTTGGTTTTTCATATCCAAAACTCTATAAGAAAACCAATTTTTTATATTATTTCATTGGTTAAAATTTATGGTGATAATGTGATTTTTGGTAAAACTAGTGAAAATCCATAAAATGGGTTTTCAATATTAATGAAAAAAGAATTGGAAATGAGAATGATGGGAAAACTGACTTTTTTTTTATTTGAAATTTATAAAAAATTATTATGGAAGTGAATTAAATTATAGTAATGATATTACTGATTTATTAAAATGTTTTGGCATGAAAAAATATATAAACAGAACTCTAATGTGTACTAATTAAAAATGTGACTTGGATGAAGCTGGAAAACTACTGGAAAATATGTTATATAGTGTTATGATTACAATTTTACTATATCATATTTCTATAAGTCTAGAAATTATGATTTATGTATGTTTATGTCCTAGATTTTAATCAAATCCAAAAGAGACCTATGTTACTACTGTTAAATGAATTTTATATATTCAAAAGTAACTAATTTTCAATACCTTATTTACCATAAATAGTTAATTTATATTTAATTTCATAATCAGATGATGGCTTGGTAGGATTTAGATATGACATAAACCTTACCTAAAACACATCTCACATATTAGGAAAATCATTACTATTAGGGTCTCGTAAGTAACAACACTCAGTTTCCCTATCATTACCTGAGGTATAATATGTGTCTGCTAGTAGTTTTTTGGACCCTTATTGTGGATGATAAACACTCAATTGTACATTGGTAAAAAAATGTAATAGTATACTGATTTTATGTCATAATAATTGTGATATTAATATTTTAAAAATTCCAATAAATCAATAATAGACCAAGCGCATTGATATAATGCATCATTTTATAAGATATCATTTTTTTATAATTGATATATCATTATAATGTTTTAATAATGATTATCAATTAGATGTTATTGTTACTGACTAATTTTCCAATAAATGATATAATTTTATTAAAGGGTAGTGGAGAATATTTAATTTTCAATAATATTTTGTTATTTTATTTTATGTCTCTCTATTTTTATTTTAATTAATATTATTTTATATGAGTAATTTTTTTGGTATGCTATAATTTTTTTACTAAATTATTTCATTTATATTTATTTATTTTATTATTTTAAAAATAAAAAATAATGAATACATTTTCAGTCATCGTGAGAAATTTTTTTTTCTTCTCCCTCTCTATTTATCGACTCATACACATCCTTTCAAATTACTAATCTTCTCTCAATTCAAATTGAATGAATCCAAAAAACATATATCCCTCAGAACTTGAACCCTTAAGAGATGAAAACCTCAAAAATATGTTAGGATGCTGAGTTTTTTGCCTCTACATACCCATCACAGATTTATCACAAAGAGATCCAAGGTAAGGTAATTTATCTCGGTTTTTAGGATTCATAAAAATATTTTTATTATAGAATCCATAAGATTTAAAGGGCTATATTATTCATTTAGAGAATGAAACAAAATTTTTGTATATGAAATTAAAATAAAATAAATCTATAGATGTTCAATGTTCTGTCATCAATTCAATGAAGAAACTATAATCTCTAATATTATAGATACTAAATTTTCTATTTCATCAGTGGTAATGGATTCACTATTTTATAGTCCCTCTGAGGGGGAGTTTCATTATTTTTATTGTGGAATATAGTAAGTGGAAAATATTTGGTAGAGGACATTATGTTTTCAATTTATGGAATGAGAACCATTAAGAATATAATGATGAAATCGATAACTCTCGATCAAAAAGTTTTTATGAATTTCCACCACTTTGGATTTTCTCCAATGACTGATGAGGTAAAAAATGTTCTTTATCATGAAATTTATGTCCTATTTTTGTTTTTAATTTACATTATTTTTACTTTATATTAATTTTTTATAAGGTATTTAATCCATTTTATCCATAAGGATGCCAAGATTGGATAGAAGTATAAGTTAATTTTGGTTTGTAGAACGAGAGAAGTTGTAAATATGTTTCATTGGTACCAAATTTCATCACAACAACATTTTAAATATTGGGAATATAATGATGAATGGTTTTGTTTGGAGAAATTCATATAATAATATTCTACCTATTTGAATGGAATGACAATATAGGTTGTTGACTGCTTCTCAGTGGATTGGAGGATTATTACTTTGGTTGGTTCTTTCAGAATGTGGCATGGGGAAGAAGGTGGGTCATGGCTAAAATAAACTCTAGTTCAGTATAGAATAATTTCATTCGACATTCTAGAGACTATGGATGAAGCTGTGTTTCTAACTTACTTTGAGAATCTAGGGGTTTAGAAAGAGTCTCACAATAATGAACATCATTGGGATGATGTCTAAGATCCTTAAAATCAATCATTCATTATTCATGATTTTGATAATATGGGAGGATCATCCATAATAGAAAGGTCAAATGAAAATTTTAAGACATGATTTTATTTAGATTAAATATGTCAAGAAAGGGCTCAATATCTATAATTTTTTTAATTTCATTTTTATCCTTTGGTATGAATTATGAAAATGTTGAAATCTCTCAACATCTCTCTACGAAATGTTATTGAATATAAGGAAAATAAGTTAGAATATTTGAAAGGTTTTAAAATCCTAATATCTGAATTTTCATTATCTATTATCTATCTATGGAAGTTCAATGAAAAACATATTTTTGTGGGAGACCCTTATGTTTTTATTAGAAAACTCTATAGAGAGTTCATTTTGTTGAATGTTTAATTTGTCCTGATGTCATATTTTTATGATTTAGTGATGATGATAGGTATAGTATTTCATTCTTATATGGAATGAAATCAAGCATCAATCTCCTCCCAAAAAACAATGAAAATCATGATCAGAAGGATTAAATCAATAACCTTTGTGGTATATTATTTTAATAATGGATTGCACAGTCTTTAGTGTGATGTTACTCCTTTGAGTGTTTTGTTAGAAAATAAATGACATCATTTTAGTCAGCATACTTCTAATGAATCATGGATGTGAGTAGTGCTTATTCCTATTGAGGATATGTTTATGTTTTTCATTCCATAAGAGGATGTTGTGAATGAGTTTATGAAGTTTAATTTGTCCAAAATATATATATTGGTCTTGATTCAAAGAAGATACTTAAAAAGTTATCAGAAGTGTTAAACATACATTTTAATATATTCCTACATAATAATATTTATAATAATGGTGCTTTTGAAGCCATTCATCATCATAATGCTTCTTCTACATTTGGAGATTCTGATCATAAGACTCATTTTAAAGAAAATTTTTGTTATCTATGGATTTTACTCTATTTACAGAACATTTGAATTATTTTTAATTTCATTATAGTTTATTATTATTTATATCTATGTTATTTTATTTAAATTTAATATTATACTATGAATCCAAACATTTTTTCTCTTATATAATAATTTTGTAAACATTCATTTCTAGTTCATTACTACATTAAATATGGTTTAAAAAATTTATTCTCTCAAAAAATATTTTTGATATCAGAAAAATGGATAGAATATCTATGAAGAATAACTATTTTGGAGAATATATAACCAAAAAAATTAATTTATTATTCAATTTAAACATTTATATTATATTTAATTAAATAATAATCTAAAATAAAAATAGGTTTTATATCATTTTCTATATTTATTTTAGTGTGAAAACAAATCAAGTAATTTCATTGAATTATGTTTTGAATTATGTTATGGGTTTCGTGATAATAGAAATTAGGAGATTGTTGGACATGTATTTTCTCCCCAATAATATATGTTATATGAAGATTTTTATGGTCACTACTACCCTTGTTTTATTCTATTAAAAATTTATTGAGTGTGTTTTTAGGAATTTGTATGAAGTTGACCGAATTTAGCATTATGGGAATAGATCATGATACACTATTTCAAAACCCACATTTAGTGAATAAGATTATAGTTCATTATCCCTACATTATGATGTATATTTAATGCTTTTGAATAGTACCAATCTTATGATATGATAAATAATTTGTGTTTTTCTTAGCATCCATATATTCAATGGACCGTCAAAGGTATGTGTTGGTCAAAGTAGAAAACTCAGGAGGGGGGTGAATTGAGTAGCTATAAAAAATTGTTTAAAAAGGGGTTGTTAAAAGGATTTCCCCTTCAAGTTAAATACAATTCTATTAATCAAAGTAATATGGTTATAACGGTTGGACTGTTTAATTATATTCATAGAAGTTTGATTATTTCTCATTAATAACAATAGTTATTAATATTACATTTAAAACTAGTTTAAAATTACAAAGAAATTATAACTTCATAACAATATTAATAATCAAAGTAAGTTTAGTGATTTTTTAATTATATAATAGAGCAGAAAAACAAAGAAAACTGATGTAAGAAGCACAACGAATATACAATAAGTTGTTCAGTCTGAAGTCGAGACCTAATCCACCCTACTTGGTGATCACCTGCCACCAAGGAGTTTTATAAATAAACTTAATCCACACACTGGATCGGGGTTAAACAATAGTACACATGAATGTCCAAGTCTCACAAGGACCTCTTCCATATTTCATCGTGGGTACAAACTATCAGGCCACACATGGACCTCTTACACACTTATTCGTGGGTATGCATAAGATTAAATTAGTTTCTTAGTAAGGATATCTTGTATCATTCATTTTAATGCGGGAGACATAGTGTGTTTCTGTACAGATACACACTATAAAAGAAAATTAATAAAATGATACACAATCGAGCAGTAATGTAGAGATAGGTTTAGAAATGCTCTGAGTGTTGATCATGGTAGCTTTGGACTTCTGAAATAAGGAAGATCTAGAACCCAATTCCTCTTATGGAAAACATAGTGTCGCATGTTAGATAGATTTGTCTTGTCAACTTCATGGTGTTTTACAATGAGAAAATGTTCTCTGGATTCTAGTATGTATCATGTGTTCTTCTGCAGAATTGGGTTTCATGATCTAATTCACAAAAATGTAGTCTTTTATAATGATCAGGGCCACCAGCTTGTACTTTTCTATACTGTTTTTTCCTACAATATTTTCACACTTTGTTTCTGGGCTGCACAAATTTTTTTATCTTGGAGTGCATGTGTTGGAGCCAACAGGTTGCATGTATTCTACACCTAGTACCTCTTACTATCTGATGATATGTCTACAAAGAAACATTAATTATTTCATTGCATTAAAATCTTCAAATATGAATATTAGAGATTATATTGAAATATGACAAAATATATTAGGAATCAATGTCATAGTATGTCATAGAAATGGTGTATCATTCACAGGGTGTCTGGATTGGTCATGGTGTCTTCTTCATGGTGTCTCATGGTCATTGTGTCTGGATGTAAGGGTGTCTTGTTCACGGTGTCTCATGTTCACAGTGTCTGGATGTCATGGTGTCTTCTTCATGGTGTATCATGTTCACGGTGTCTCTATGTCATGGTGTCTTGTTCATGGTGTCTCATGGTCAGAGTGTCCGGATGTCACGGTGTCTTGTTCATGGTGCCTCATAGTCACAGTGTCTGGATGCCACATTGTCCTGTTCACGGTGTCTCATGGTCACGGTGTCTGAATGTCATGGTGTCCTGTTCATGGTGTCTACTAGTTCATGGAGTCTGATCCTTCACAGTGTCTGATTGTCACGGTGTCTGATTGTCATGGTGTCAGATCCTTGACAATGTCTTATCCTTCACGGTGTCTCAGACTTGTCAAAATAACTGTATTTAGACATAAGCAATGACGGTCATAGAATGTATTTGACTTAATCATTTGTCAAAGAAGGTATTATAAAAGTAAATCAAGGATAATATAAAGTAATTAAACTGAAAGTATAAAAATTATGATCTTGAATGGCTCTTCTTAAGTAATGAGAATACGTAAACAATAATATACATGATTAGATATAATCTACAGGATTTAACCAGGTTGAATAAGATATGTGATCATTAAAACACGATTAGTACATGAGGAGTCCAACAATATCCCCCTTTTGATGATCACAAGTCATGTAGATTTAATGTGTATATTTGATTCAACTATAGATATAGAGATAAATGTCTAGCATATAGATATTTCTCCACCTTTTTGGATTATAAAAAAGTTGGAATAAGAAAATTCCTGAAACGTGCACATTACATTAATGAAAATAAGATCCTGTATAAACAAAAAGGAGAAAAACAAAAGCAACGTCATTCCTATCAAAAAAGATTAATCATTGATCTTCTTAAAGGGTTGACCTTCACTTTTCCTTTAGAAACTGTAGTAGAAAAGGAAGACATAAGAGCAGAGGTCATGGTAGAAGAAGGGAGTGAGGTGGTTGATAGAGAAATTAAAGGAATGCCTTCATAGACTAATGGAGCCAAAATAAGAGTACTAGATGATCAAGGAAAGTGTTGATCAAGGATCACAGCATGATCTGACTCAGAGCTTTACTAACAGACATAGTATTGGAGGTTAGGGTAGAGGTGAAGGTAGGCAATCCATGCCTTAGAGGTGAAGCCGTGGGAGAAAAATGGTTGTACTATGTACATGAAGATAAGGCCTCATAAACTTAATTAAATCCACAATGATATCTCCACCATACTGCATGGATTTCTTAAAATCATCCTTTTTTTTCATAAACGAATCTAGTAATCATGTGAACTCTATGAGATTTTTGACCAGAGTCTTGAAAGCATGAGTAACAGGTGGAATCCACATATTTTATGCATGATACATGAAATGATTAATCATGTCAATATTTTAGAAGATTCTATTGAAGTAGAAATCAACATTCATGGAAATATCTTGTTGAGAATCATTACCAATTATAGAATGGATTTGGACCAGGTCTAGGACGTTGTCACTGTTCTTGATAACTGCAAAGAGAGAATATTTATTGAAGCCACTAAGTAGAGTCTGAAGCTCTTCATTGACCACTGTTCTGAGCAGATAACTGCATAAAGAGGGTTGAGATGATTGACCAGAGGCTTTAATGCATTGAATGTAGTGGTGAGAGAATTCAGTTGATTAAACACTTTCTGAAGACACTAGGTATACTCATCAATGAGTTTGATTAGATTAACCACATGTGCTCGCATTTCTTTCACAATCTACTTGTTACTTTCTATAACCTTCTTAGATATGTAATCAAAATGTGGCTGAATCTTAGAGACAATATTTTGTCGGGTTTGAGAAATAACAGGTTCCATAAGATGGGAAATAAGCTCTGATCTCGAAGGCATCTCTTTATTTATGTCTCCAATAATTCAACTTAGGGTGTTCACTTCATCACTAAGCAGTATATTCTCCACTCTAACATCATGAATCTCATGAATCATTTTGGTTTGTATATTCTAAATAAATTTCTCCATCAATAATGAGGCATATTCATCACTTAGATGTGTCACAAGATCGGGTTGGGAATTCATAACTTTTTCAACACCAGACAAATGGGTAGCACCAAATTATATTAGATCATACTTACTCACAAAGGATAGTTGTTCTAATGATGATTCAGAAATAGGGACTGATAGGATCATGTTCCTTATTCAGAGAAATATTAGAGTTAGATTTTAGTTGCAACATAGTAGAATGGTCAAGTCCTTTTACTAAAACTTACAGAGAGCCATCCATGACATAGAAACTGGGGAACTTATACTGAGTTCTTATAGGGCTCGTATCAATAAGATTTGGTACTTTAGTATATTCCAAATTCTCGAGTTGCTCCCCCACAACATTTGCATTCTTCTCAGGGCATAGAGCCTTAGGATCATGATCGAATTTCACCAACTCATCTCATACTTCTTCTCTCATTTCATGCCTAGCCAGCAGAAAATCTAGCTCCATCCTTTCTTCAGATGAAGGAATGACTTTGGGAATATATTGTTCCACTAGGAGTTCCTCAAGGTCAGATCCTTTCATAGAAGGTAATTCATCCTTTGTGGGTTATTCCACAACATTTTTCTTAGTTTCTTTGATATCAGATTTTGATTTAGCCTCAGGTTGATCTTCCTAAGTAATAAATTCTATAGATGTAGGGACTTATTTTTCACCTATGACAAAAGGTATAAAATTACTTCATTCCTCAACAAAAAGAATTTCCCTAGGGGGTCAACCACCTCTTCTTCCTCTTCTGCATAATATTCAACAACCTCATCTAGTTCCAAACTAGGATCGGAAATATCTCATCATCTTGATATATGTTCCACATGATTGAATTTTCCATAAATTCTATCATTGTATTTAACCCATTCATTTTTTCAAGGATTCCAATTTATCATCATCCACTTGATAGTGAATTTTGAAATAAGTACTCACAATCCATTATAACTTCCTCATTAGGTCCATCTATACCTTTGGAAAGAAGCATGGATGAGATAAGATGAGAGTAAAACAATGAGGTTGACTTGGATGTGTCTTTGATCAGTTAACTCATGTGGTGGATGATATACATTCAACGGTTGATCTTATTCCCATTTTTCATAAGGTGGATCAGAAACACATCTTGGTATTTTAAAATTTCAATATCACATTTTCTATGGTGAACCAGATTCTGAATAAACATGAACAAAAGCCTTGATTGTCCATTTAGTTTAGTAGAAATGGCTCTCCTCTTGGTTCTATTTCCAGTTAAGTTTTTCAATGCATCCTCTAGATAAAATAATTCGGTTCAAGGTGAATCTCCTCTCTGATAATCCTCACATATTCTTTCCTGAGGTATTCTAATGCATGCATCACATAACCTCAACGATAATGAGCATTTTTTCCCTTTATCCAGATTCTCACAGCATAACTATCATCAGAATTATAAGAGAACTGTACAAACTGATAAAAGAGAGCATCTAACTTAGGGTAGATAGGTCTATCTTCATTCAAAAACTAAGATAACCACCCTTATTATTCAAAACCTTTCAAAACTAGAGACTTACTAGAAAAAAGACACTTGGGAAAAACTTGTTTCTCAGGTACTGCAACTCAGTTTACTATATTTTTATTTAGAGGTCCTTGAGGTTCTAGCTTAGGTGCAATATTCTTCTTATTTGATCTATGCTTCTGAGGAGTCGACGATGAAGGGTGTTTCATCCAGGGAAAATACTGAAGTTTAGTGAGAGAGAAAAGGGTTTTTGGGTGGAAGAAGGATTCGAAATGGGTGAATAGAAGAAATATCGAGTGAAGAATCGAGTGATGCATTCTTTATTTTATCATTTAGGAATACCAAGTGTTGCAAAAGAAAAACATAGGAAAACGAAAAGGTGAAATGAATAATTTCTGGGATATGGTTTTTAATTCATAACTAAAAATTAATGAAAAGAATTATGGTGAGTCCATATCATGTCTTTATCGTGAGGCAGAGAATGAATGTTACAGTGAGACAGTAATATGGTGAGACATTAACTGAGCGTTACGGTGAGATAGTAATACGGTGAGACATTAACTGAGCGTTATAGTGAGACAACAATATATTTAATAGTAAAACATTTAAATAAAATTTATCATGCCTAATTAATGTATGATTTAGTTTATTCTTTCAGAAGTTATTGGTTTGGTAATTATATCAGCAAACTGACACTCAGAACCAATAATTTCAAAAGGGATATCCCCCTTTTGATAATTAGCCCTCCAAAAGTTATGTATTAAATCAATATGCTTGGTATTAGACTGTGAAACATGATTTTGAGATGTTAATATTACTTGTGTTGTCACGATTTATAGGTACAACAATGAATTGATTTTCAAAATCTAGTAACATGTGCTTCAACAATACAACTTGTGCACAACAACTGCCAGCAGCTATGTATTCAGCTTTTGCAGAAGACAATGCAACAGAATTTTTTTTCATACTACAACATGATAGTAGTGACGTGCCTAAAAAGTGACATGATCCAGAGGTGATTTTTCTATCTAACATACATCCACCGAGCTCAGCACCAGAATAACTAAATAATTCAAATGATTGTTCTATAGGATATAACAATCCTAGATTTGGTGTATGCTTGAGGTATTTGAAAATTATCTTTACAACATTTAAATGAGATTCCATAGGATTTTCTTGAAAATGAGCACACACACACACTAAACATAATTTCAGGTCGACTAGAAGTTATATAGAGTAAACTTACAATCATTCCTTTATAAGTGTTTTGGTCTATAGATTTTCTATGTTCGTCATGATCCAACATACAATTGGTACTCATGGATGTGTTACTTCGTTTACTGCTATCCAAACCAAAACGTTTTAGAATATCTATAGTATATTTACTTTGAGTTGAAATAATACTGTAATTATTTAGAAATATTTGAAATCTGAGAAATAAGTTTAGTTCAACCATTAAACTCATTTCAAATCCATTTTCATCATTTTATAAAACACAACCCATAATGAATTTCTTGAGGATCCAATGATAATGTCATCTACATTGATTTGAAAAAATAAAACATCATTAGAAATCCATTTTATAAAAAAGGTAGGATCAGAAATTCCTTTTATAAAACCTTTTGAAATAAGAAAATTACTTCATCTATCAAACCAGGCTCTTAGAACTTGTTTCAAACCATACAAAGCTTTTGATAATTTTAAATTATGATTTTGAAAATGGGGGTTTGTAAAACCTGGGGGTTGTTCAACAAAGAAATCCTCAACAATATACCCATATAAGAATTCACTCATAACATACATTTGATATAGTTTGTAATTCAAATGTGCAACATAAAAAAGCAAGATTCTGATGGCTTTAAGTCTAGCTACTGGTGCAAAGGTCTCATCATAGACAATCCCTTCTTCTTGACTATAGCCTTGTGCAACCAATATATCCTTATTTCTAACTATGTTACACTCTTAATTAACCTTATTTATATACACCCATTTAGTGCCTATGGGGAATGTGTCCTTAGGTCATTCAACAAGTTTCAAAACTTTGTTCTTTCAAACTGATTAAGTTCTTCTTTCATAACCATCTCCCAAAATTCATCATTGATGGCATCATAAATGTTTTTGGGTTCATGTTGTGACAAGAAGACTTGATGTTCAACCTGATTTCTATGTGAAGCTCTAGTTTGATTCCGTTCTCTACGTCTCCTACAACATAATCTATGTGATTGTTCTTATGAGTTCTAACATCTCTAGTAAAGGAGGGACCAGTGATTTCAGGTTTATCAGCTGATTCATGTTCTAATGAATTTTTAGAACTAGAAGTTTTGACTGATTCTTTCACAGACAGATTTGAGGATTATTTATTAATGTTAAGATTCAATAGATCATCCACTGGGTTTTCTGGAATGTTTTTAGGCTCATATAGATCTGTTTGATCAAATTTTACATGGTCATATTCTTCTACACATATAGTTTTTTATTGAACAGTCTCTAGGGTTTACTAGACATGGAATATCCTAAAAAGATACCATCATCACTTTTGTATTCAAATTTGTCAAGATTGTCCATATTCTTAAGGATATATACTTTGAAACCACAAACATTGAATTAGTAATCCTTGGGTTTTCAATTGTTCCATTACTCATAAGGTTTCCTTTTATGAATAGGTATGATCAACACTCTATTGATTATGTAGCATGCTGTATTGACAGCTTCAGCTAAAAAATAAATAGGCAGGTCATTTCCACTAAGCATTTTCAAGCAATCTATTGCATGGTTCTATTTCTTCTCTCTACAACTCCATATTGTTAAGGTGTTCTAGGGGCAGCGAAATTGTGATTATAACCATTTCATGAGAAAATGTATACAAACTCTTGATATTGAAACTCACGGCCATGATCACTAACTAAGGAATTAATTCTAATTCCACTACGATTTTCTACAAACATGGAACATTTAGTAAAATAAGATCAGGCTACAATCTTTTGAACCATAATTTATGTCCAAGTATAACTAGAAAAGTCATCTACAAGAACATAAACATAGTGCTTACCATTTAAACTAGTGACTCTAGATGGTCCAAACAAATCAATTTGAACCAGTTCGAGAGGTTGAGAAGTTGACACTTCTTTCTTTTGTTTGAAGGTAACATTTTGTTGTTTTCATCTTTGACAATGATTACATAATTTTTAATTTAGAAACTCAAGTGTGGGTAATTCATTAAATAGTATTTTTCTAGTTAGATTTCTAAGGGAGTGAACATTACAGTGTCCTAGTCTTTTATGCCAGAGCCATGAATCTTTATGAAATAAAATTAATCATGAAGCATTTTGAGAAGATAAGGAATCTATATTAATAGAGTAAACATTTTCATTTCATAATGTAGAAAATCCTAATTCATCTTTATAATTAAATACATTGCAAGCATAATCTTCAAATCTAACAGGAAATCCATCATCACATAACTGTGAGATACTGAGAAAATTTTATTTTAATCCATCAAAAAATAGTAATTTAGAAATAAATACGGAATTAGAGTTACCGATTTAGACAAGTCCAATAATATTTCTTTTTTTATTGTCACCAAATGTGACATGTCCCCCATATATTTTTTTTAGGTTCTTGAAGCATGAGTACTCTCATTTCACATTCCTTGAACATCCACAGTCCATGTACCCTAGACATTTAAATGAAATCTTTAAGAATCATTCCTACAAATTGATCAGGAAAAAAAATTTGGTTCCCATACTCATTTGGGTCCAGTAATATTTGTAATATGTGATTTTGGAACCCATATATGTCTCATAGTTTTCTTATATGCATTAAGTAATGTATTTGAAAAATAAACTCTATTTAGTCCAGGAAAACTTGAAATAGTAGATAGTGTGTCATAACTTGAATTAGATGATTTTTGTCCAAAATTGGAAGTAAAAATGTTTGTCTTATATTTAGAAACAAACATTATTCTACCATGGTTTCTTTTTCCCGGTTGATTACCAATTCCAGTGTTGTATTTAGGTGCAATTTTTTTCCAAGTATTTGGTTAATGGTATTTTTACCATTTGTAAAAATATATAGGTCATTCTTGAATTTCTCATTCTATATTTTAAATTTGTTGTTCTCTTTGAGTAGTTGGGCATTTTTCTCCTTTTTAGTTGTGAATTCAAATTTAATAATCACAGTAAGAGTATGTTGTTTCTTCAATGATTTATATTTTTCTTTTTGTTCATTGCATGATTCTTCCAGCATGTTATTGTATTCAATCATTTCTTCATTAGTCATTTTTTCAGAGTCAATATCATATTCAGAATAGTATAAATTATGAACATGAGAGTCATGTGTCACCTTAAATGTTTTTTTTCATAAAACACATATTCACTTTGTAACCATGTTCATCATGTGATGTTTCTATGTCACTTGAACTTCCCTTAGCAGCACTCCATGTTGCTTTAATTTCCTTTTTATACTTCATTTCGTTGTCCTTATATCTATTTTTGTACTTTATATTTGCATAGTAAGCCTTGATATGTCCCTTGCACTTACATTCATAGCAGGAAATCTCATTAGTGTTGTCACTTCATTTCCAGTCCTTCTTCCTACTTCCTTTTTTGTCATATTTTTCACTTGAAATTAGGCTTTTGTAAAAAGTTATTCGTCTTGTAAAATCTTTTGAATCATTTGGCTAGTTGAGCCATATCCTCATCACTATTGGGTGATGATTGTTCACTACTAGAACATTCTATAGAATTTTCTAATTTCCCTTTGGATTTGTGTTTAGAGGTGGTGGTCTTGAATGCAATAGATTTCTTTTTTGGTTCTTCCTCCTCCTCCCTGATGACTTTCATCTCTTATTCATACATCATCAGTTTCCCAATGAGTTCTTTTACAGGTATCTCTCTGATGTTGTGTGATTATCTAATAGAGATAGATGTTCCCCTCCATCTATCAGCAAGACATCTATGAATTCTCATGATTTGTTCCTTGGTAGTGACTTCTCTTCCAAGAGAGATCATTGTGTTGACAATCTCATTGAACCTACGATACATGTCAGAGATAGGTTCATCAGGTTTCATTTTAAAATTATCATATTTAATAGTTTATGTATTATGTCTCATTTCTTTCAAACTAGATGTTCCTTTATGTGAAACAGATAGGGTATCCCAAATTTTATGGGCAGTTTTACAAGCAAAAATTCTATTGAATACCTCATCTCATACGGAGTAGTTTAAATCATTCATATCATAGAAATGGTTACTATAGGTAGTTTAGATAGGTTCATCGCATGTATTTATATCAGTAGTAAAAATCACGTATTCATCTATAATGGATGTCCAAATCCCAAAGCCCATACTTTCTAATTGCATTTTTATTTTAATTTTCCATTTACCAAAGTTGGTTCTACTAAATAATGGTGTTCTGTTGGTTGCAGCACCTTCCAATATATTATCCATAATAAGATAATATATTAAAAGAGCTAGAAATAAATAATTGACAGAAATTTAAAGATCAATAAAGTACAACTACAATCACAGTTGCATGAGAATAAACAAAGTGTTAATATATGAACCTCTGATACCAAATTTTGGTCGAAGTAGAATACTCAAGAGAGGGTGAATTGAGTGTCTATGAAAATTTATTTTTGAATAGGTGTTCTCAAAAGGATATCCCATTCAAGTTAAATACAGCCCATTTAATCAAAGTAATATGGTTATAAAGGTTTGCATGTTCAAATAACTTCTTAGAAGATTGATTATTTCTCAGTAATAATAATAGTTATTAATATTAATTTTGAAACTATTTTACCAAGACAAAAAAATTATAACTTCCTTTCAAGATTAAATATCAATGTATGTTTAGTGATTTTTGAATTATACAGTAGCACAGTAAATTATAGAAAACTAATGTAAGTATCACAACAGATATAAAACAAGTGATTCAGTCTCAATCTGAAACCTAATCCACTCCACATGGTGATCACCTGCCACCAAGTATTTTATATAAATAAACATTCTCCACTCTGTAGATCAGGGTTAAACAACAGTACACATAACTATCAAGGTTGCACAAGGACCTCTTCCCCAGCTCTTCATGGGTACAAACTACCAGGACACACAGGGTCCTCTCCCACATGTATCTGTGGGTATACACATGAGTAAATGAGTTTTGGATTAAGGATATCTTGATTCCTTCAGTTTAATGTAGGAGGCAAAGTGTGTTTCTTAATAGATAAACACTCAACTAAATAATTAATAAAATGATACAAAATAGAGTATTAATGTTGATATAGGTTTATAAATGCTCTGAGTATTGATCCTTGTAGCTATGAACTTATGAAATGAAGAATATGCATCACTCAAGTCCACGTATGGAAAACAGAGTGTCGCAAGTGAGACAGAATAGTCTTGTGTTCTTCTTGGTGTTTTACAACTTGAAGATGTTCTCAGGCTTCTAGTATGTGTCATGTGTTCTTCAGAATAATTGGGTTGTATGATCCAATTCACAAAAATGTATTCTGTTATAATGATCATTCCCACAATATTGTTCTTTTTTATTGAGTTTTTTCAACAATATTTTTGCACATTATTTCTGGGCTGCACTAATCTTTTTATCTTGGAGTTCATGTGTTGTATTTGATAGGTTGCATGTATTCTTCACCTCGTACCTCGTATGTTCTGATGATATGTCTACAAATAAGAATTAATTATATCAGTGCATTAAATTCATCAAATATGACCATTAGAGATTAAATTGAAAGACGACAAACTATATTAGGAAACAGTCTCACAGTATGTCATTGAAATGGTGTCTCCTTCACATGGTGTCTGGATTGGTCATGGTGTCTTATTCACGGTGTCTTACGGTCATGGTGTCTGGATGTCAGGGTGTCTTGTTCACTGTGTCTCATGGTCACAGTGTCTGCATGTCATGGTGTCTTGTTCAGGGTGTCTCACAGTCATGGTGTATGGATGTCACTGTGTCTTGTTCACGATGTCTCATGGTCACGGTGTCTAGATGTCACCGTGTCTGGTTCATTGTAACACCCTGATATTTTATGAGAAGTATATATATATATATTATTATTATTATTATGTTATACACAAAGTAATCTTTCACTGCACACAACACTAGCTTGGCTTGTGTTACACGCAATCGCGACCTTCCTCGATAGCGTGTGTAGTACGCAATACCGAGTTTCACTAAACAATGATATTTTATTATAATATTATAAACTAGCCGTTATGAATAGTATTACCTGAATTTTAAATTTTATAACATTATAAATCATTTTACACATTTTCTAGAATGAGGTATGAAAACAAAATCAGTTTTTCGGATAAAAGAAGTATTTTTCAAAAAATGCTGTTTTACAGCCTTTTGATGGTGCACACATTTTAAATCTAGTTTTTGAAATGTTTATAAGTTCATTTTTACAAAATAAAATTCTTCTTTGGAATCAGGATATAAAAATTTACATTGGATTAATTTTTCATATTAGTCTGGTAACTTTGGTATTTTGATTAATAGTAAAAACACCCTATATTTTAATTAAAAGCAAATTTTTTCATCACAATAATTTATATGGATAGATAATCTTTTTAACTATTTTAAAGTGTAATTAAAATATATTTTTACCATTTAATCCAATGTTTGTCATTGTAATTAATTTCACTTTGAAATTGGACATAAACAAGTGATGATCTTTTGAGAGTTATTGTTTCTTAAAAACACTCTATTTGTTTTGATAACGGGAATTACTTTAAAAATTAATTAATGCCACTTCTATTTTTTGAATTTGTAAAAATAGACATCATTTATGAATTCAGAATATCAAATATAGCTTAGGCTGAATTTCTGGTATTTTTCTAAAAAACATTAATTTTTGATGAATAGTGAAACCACTGATTGTTTGGTTAAAACCGACTTTTTAATTAAATAATCATTTATTTGATATAAATTTATTTTAGGTAAAAATGGGTACATAATACTTATATATGTTCAATGAAATTAATTGGAGTCATTTTATAATAATATTTAAATTTATAAAAATTGTATTGAACTTTTCACCGTCTTTTAACCAAATCCGAGGAGCTTTTGCAATTGTTCATAAAACATATTTTTACCACATCTATGAGTAGAATTTCAAAAATCCAATAGACATGGTTAATATGAAGGAGAAAAATGTGGTTCAATTAGATAAAAATATTTTTTTTGTGAATAGTAACTTTTTACTTTTATTTACCACGGTTAAAAGTAAATATGGTAATTCAAGGTTAAAAGAAAATTATAATAATTCAAAATTACCGTAACTCTTTTCCAAACCTTATTTGATGATTAATGTCCGACCATGAGATCCTTGGGGAGATTTTGGGATCCCATGGAGCCACTTATGAAAGACAATGACACATTAGATTAATTAATTTAATGTAAAGACAAAATAGGCATTAACAAAAAAAAATCCTTTAGTAATTAATTTTTATAAGGGGATATATAAATTATCTTTTCGACTATAAATATTCATTGAAAATCTAAAAATATTTCCTACATGTTGGTATTTTGTTTATAATATTTAGACATTAAATAAATTAAATTATTTATGACACAATAATGATGTAGTATTTACCTCATTTAAAAATGATTTAAATAAATAAGATTACAATGATTAAAATATTTTCCAAAACATGTCCAATTATGATTAGATGATTTTATTTCAACCATGATTCATCTAATCTTCAACTTTAATGATTTTTTGGACCTTTTGAAACCGAAGATTAGTTTATAATAAAATAATATTTTCACACTTTTCAAAGGTGCCCCTCTCCTCCCTTATAAAAGGGAACCTCATCCCTCTCTTCCTCACACCACTTCGATCCTTCATGCTTGCCCAAAACCAGCCCATTTCCCTTCCTCACTTCCATAGAAACCTAATATAGGTATTGGTCTTCTCAAAAGACCAACTCTAGTGCCCTAAGATAAAGTTTAAAGGATGCACTTCGAATAAGAGGTAATACCTTCTACCGTTTTCATCAAGTTCCATTCTGCTTCTACTCCCTCTCATTAGTTGTTTCATTATGAGGTAATAACATCAGTAACCCTAATATACTGATATGTTATTATAAATATGAAACAACCCTATTTCACCTCTTATCCATCCTACGGTAAACAAAATCATCGCGCGGGCATACGTACGGAATACAGTCTCCACAACGTCGTGTAATATGTTTTCCACCACCACCTTACTGGGATGGATATGATGGTGTAAATAAATAACTATATATGATTTTTTTAAAGTGGTATTAATTCTGAAATATTATACATACACTTCAATACAATTCCACGATCATGGGAACGATATCATCGCTCGTGCGTATGTACGACCTACCGTCTCCACGATGTGATGCGACTCGTTCTATATGATCTTCATTGAATAATGATTATATAAATGAAATGAATGAATTAATATGATATATATTACACTAATACCATTCTGTAAATGATGAATATACATCCTATAAAAAGTAATAATAATTTATTCGACAAAACATGCATAAGAACATAAAGCAACAAACACCCGAATAACAAGTAGCAATGAAATATTACTAATAAGAAGATAAAAATATGACCATATATGATATCATAACAATGAATATGATTATGTAATAAGTCAATTAACATTATTTAAACCGTATTACAGGAGGTTCGGATTCATACGAAGCATATCGGACCTAAGGTAATGGAAAATCTCACAATCTCATTTTTATCCTAGATTTTTTGTACTTTGGTATTTACTGGTGTGTATTTTATCATCCAAATCCATGTTTCCTCAATATATATTATTATTTCCATCCTCATAAAATTTTTTAAATCCATTTTTACCCTTTGGTTTGTTTTAATAAAACATATGAAAGGAATCTTTTGTCATTTTTCGTACGAGGTACTTTTTGACTTTTCCGGCCTAAGTACGAGAAGAATGTTTTCATTTTGTTATACTGGATGACTGGATTTTTAGAAAATTATTTCCAAGAAGCATCCTTTACAAGTTTTCATGTTTATTTTTAATGAACTACTTTTAGTTTAAAATTGTATAACATGTTAAGATGGGAAAAATGTTTTTGAAGTAGAAAGGATATTTTCCTCAAGAATGGATTTCAAGTGTTTTATCAAAATTATTTTCCATCTAAGATAAAATAATGTTTTGTTTCTATCCCTATTTTTAAATTTATTTTGTTGTTTTATTATGGAATTAATTTTATGATGTCCTTTTATCTTATATGGGTTATGTTACGATGGCATGATGTTTAAGAATCCCATTTTTATGACATGGGTTATGCTATGATGTATGATTTATGATTTTGTAGCACACATAAGAATGGTTTCATTATGAGATGGGTGGGACCTATATCTCCCTCCAATAAATTGGGTAAACATTTATATATCATGAGATAGACATGGCTGGAATGACATGTTAAACCGGTTCAGTGATATAGGACTAGAACGTGGAGTGAACTCGGTTCAGTAATGGACTTTTTCCACTATGATGGTCTTGGCAATGAGCCTTGACAAATATGAAATGATTTTCTATGATTATGTGAGTATTCCACAAAGTTTCATGGTTCATGTTATTATTATTTGTGATTACTTTTCATTACTATGATTTATCCCATGACAAGATATTATGACCACTTTTGCAGCTTTTGATTTTAAAAATTTTATGTTCTTATGAATATGATATTACTGATATTTGTTTTGTTTACCCTTACTAAGCATTTGAGCTCACCCTTTTGTATGTTATCTTTTCCCCAGGTCATGAATAAGGATATTAAGTAGGATATGCCAAAAAGGGACTCTAGATATCATGAAATAAATGGGAGACAATGTAGTTGATTTTATGAACCAGTTGTTTATGTTTCCCAGCTTCCAAAGACAGTATACCTATACGGTCCTTTCATGGTTTTGTTATTTGTTGTAATAAGTATGCTTCAACTTTGATGTAATAACAATTTATGTAATGTATGGGTCGTTATAGTTGGTATGGGAGGAATGATATTGTCAGCCTTTGGAAACTAGGATGTGAATGCCTTAGTAGGAAACATAAGGATAAGTCTAAGCATAGAACACAATATTAGTGTTTTAGAAATGGCCATGAAAAACCTATGATAAGACCATAAGTGGGAAATTTTATTCTTGATTATGTGGTTTTCCTATTATGATTAGTGTTTCTCACACTATGCTTCTTGGTTTTAGTCAATGGCTGGAATCTGAAAGAACCGTGTTAATGCGGAATGCGATGGGCAATGCAATGATTTTCCCCCTGAGCAACCAAATGTTATAGGAGCTGGAATGAAAACTCTCGTAGCCATGCTCACACAACTTTCTCATTCTATGAACCATGCAGGACTTCCAAACAAGAAAAGGAAGGAGCAAAATTCTATTGAATCCTTCATTAGGATAACGTCCACATTCATTCAGCGTGTCTTCTGATCCATTAGTTGATGAACAATGGATTAGTACCATTGAAAAGATATTTTCAGTTCTACAATGTTCTGAACATGACAAAGTCATCTTAGCATTGTTTCATTTGGAAGGTGATGCTGATAAATGGTGGAATCTTATCAAGAATTCAGGGCAAAGAGATGAAATTGAGTCCATGGAATGGGACGTGTTCAAGAACTTATTTTTTAATAAGTACTTTGATCGTATTCTCCTAACAAATATGGAGAAGGGTTTTCTTGAACTGAAGAAAAAGGATGATGAATTGGTTGGTACCTATGAAGCTAATTTTACAAGACTTGCAAGCTATGCTTCCGGAATTATTATCCAACCTGAGAGAAAAATTGATCGATTCTTTGGTTGATTAAAACCAAGTCTTCAAAGGGCGTTATCCATAAGGGACTTGAATAGCTATGATGAAATTTTTCGATGTGCTCTCAAGGTTGAGATGGAGATTGGAGTAACCCATCAGTCATATGGGTTTGATAAGAAGTGGAAAATGGAACTCAAAGGAAAATATAAAGGCCACACTGAAAAGAAGATGAGTTTTCCTTAATGCTGAAATTGTGAAAAGAAACTCGGAGGGAATTGTCTTAAAGGGACAGGAAAATTCTTTAAGCGTGGAAAAGAAGGTCATCAGGTAGTTGAATATTGAAATAATGGGAATAAGATGTCTAATGATGCAAAAAAAGAAATGGATACACATAATTCACCTCATACACTTCATTGTTTCAAGTGCAAAGAGATGGAGGATTATTCCAACCAATGCCCAAATACAAGGGTTGTTGATGATGATTGACGTCAACAAACTCTTAAGGCCGAAGACAAAGGAAAGTCACATGCAATTACTATCGGCGATGTGGAGTATGATAATGAAGTGGTGAAAGGTACACTTACCATCCACTCTAAAGTAGAAAATGTTTTATTTGATTCTGGATCCACCCACTCGTTTATTTCTAAAGAATTTTTTAAGGCTATCACCGTATTACCTCAAAAATTACATGTTGAGTTAGCTGTGACAACTCCTAATTGAACAACAGTAACATCAATAGTTTATAATTCTTCTCCGATTGAAGTTTGTGGGAAAGTGCTTCCTGAAAATCTTGTGATCCTTCCTATAGTGAAATTTGATGTGACTCTTATCATGGATTGGCTTTCTTTATACGGAGATCATATAAATTTCCAAAGAAGGGAAATCACATTTAATATTATAGATCAATCTATGATCGTCTATCGATGCAAGGATGATTATAACCTTCTAGAGGGAAATTTCATCCATCTAATGGGTCTTGATTCCAATAAATGAAGGTTATTTATCTCAAATGGTTGGCGAGAAACTCATGATTAAGAATATACCCATTGTATGGGAGTTTGATGATGTATTTCTAGAGGAAGTACCGGGTCTTCCACCAAATCATGAAGTTGTGTTTTCAATAGAACTCGTACCGTGTGCTTTGCCTATTCCGAAGACACCTTATAAAATGGCCCCAATTGAGTTGTAGGAATTGAAGAAGCAACTCTAAGAGAATCTTGATAAAGGATTCCTATGCCCTAGTGCGTCACCTTGGGGAGCACCTATTCTGTTTGTTAAGAAGAAAGATGGATCAATGATACTTTTCATTGATTATCGATAACTTAACAAGATCACGATCAAGAAAAAATATCCTCTCCCGCACATTGATGAATTATTTGACCAATTACGGGGAGCTCAATACTTTTCCCCGATTGATCTTCGTTCATGGTATCATCAATTAAGGTTCAAAAGTGAGGATATACCAAATACGGCTTTACGTAAAAGGTATGGAAACTATGAATTTATAGTTATGCCATTTGGTTTTAATAATTCCCTTTCTATCTTCATGGATTTGATAAATAGAGTCTTTAGAGAATATCTTGATCAGTTTGTGGTAGTATTTATAGACGATATTATTGTCTATTCAAAGAGAAAGGAATAATATGAAGATCACTTGAGAATTGTAATGAAGACCCTGAGAAAGGAGAAGCTTTATTCCAAAATTACCAAGTGTGAATTTTGGATTCAAAATGTTTCATTTTGGGTCATGTAATCACAAAAGAGGAGATATCTGTGGAACTAGCAAAAACAGAGGTTTTCGAGAGATGTTCGAGACCAATAACAATAACTGAGAACCGATGATTTCTTGGTTTGGCTGGATATTATCGACGTTTTGTGAATGATTTTTCACGATTATCTAATCCACTCACCAGGTTGACTCGAAAAAGAGTTAAATTCGTGTGGACCGAGGAATGTAAAGAGAATTTCAAGGAGTAGAAAAGAAGGTTATCCAGTGCACCTATTCTCACACTACCTTGTAGTGGAGAAAGGTTCGTGATCTACACTGACACATCCAAGAAGTGATTGGGGTGTGTAATAATGCAAAACGATATGGTGATAGCTTATGCCTCACGACAGTTGAAAATTCATGAGAAAAATTACCCAACTCATGATTTGGAGTTAGCTGTAGTAATCTTTGCATTAATTATTTGGAGGCATTATATTTATGGTGAAAGGTGTGATATTTATACTGATCACAAAAGTTTAAATTATATTTTCACAGAAAAGGAGATGAATATGTGCCAAAGAAGATGGTTGGAGATGATTAAGGATTATGACTGCTCAATTCATTACCACCCTGGGAAAGCAAACAAGGTGGCAGACGCATCAAGTCGATAAGACCATGCTAGCTTATCTATGATGAGGATCACAAAAGATATGATATTTATGGATTTACAACGGATGGATCTTGGATTTATAATGGAAGGGGAAAATCTTATCTTTCTCAAATTAATGTTCAACCATCTATACATTAGTAGATTAAGGAGGCACAAAAAGAAGATGTAGAGTTACAAAAGAAGGTGAGAAATGTTTCTGAATTCAACTTTGATTGTGATGGGATAATAAGGTTCAGGAATCGGGTTTGTGTTCCTCCAATCCCTGAATTAAAGAATGATTTTTTGGATGAAGCTCAAATTTCTTCATTCACTATTCATCTTTGAAGCAAAAAGATATATATGTACATGAAAGAGTACTTCTGGTGGGATGGCCAGAAAAGAGGTGTGGTTGAATATATCTCTCGATGTTTGGTTTGTTAGAAAGTTAATGTTGTGAGACAGAAGTCTAAAGGGATGTTACAGCCATTACCCATACCAGAATGGAAATGGGAAAACACCACTATGGACTTTGTCACAGGATTTCCTAAAACATCCAAAGCAATAATCCTATCTGGGTTATAGTTGATAGTCTTACGAAAATGGTACACTTCATTGATATTAGGGAAGATTTCTCTCTGGATCATCTTGTCGTGATATATGTAAAGGAATTGGTAATATTTCATGGAGTACAACCTTCCATTATATCTGATCAGGATCAAGGTTTACCTCGAAGTTCTGGCGAAGTCTTCAGTATACTCTAGATACAGAGTTGAGTTTCCGCACTTCTTATCGTCCTCAAATAGATTGTCTATCTGAGAGGAAAATTGAAACTGCAGAAGACATTTTAAGAGCTTGCTCTATGGATTTCAAAGGTGGTTGGGATGAACACCTAACTTTGGTGGAAGTTTCCTATAATAATAGCTTTCACTCCAGTATTCAGATGGCTCCTTATGAAGCTCTTTATAGAAAGAAATGAAGAACTCCAGCTTTCTGGGATGAAGTTGGGGAAATAAATCCTTTAGGACCTGATCTTGTTGATGAGATGGAAGAAAAATTCTGATATATTCAACAACACATAAGAGCAGCTCAGATTCGACAATAACATTATGCCGACAAAAGAATAAAAGACCTAGAGTTTGAGGTGGGTGATAAAGTGTTCTTACGAATTTGTCCTTGGAAGAGAGTAATGAGGTTTGGGAAGAAGGGAAAGTTGAACCCTAGGTATATCGGTCCTTTAGAAATACTATATCATGTTTGGAAGGTAGCTTATCGATTGGTGCTTCCACCGAATCTCTCTCAAGTTCATGATGTGTTCCACATATCTCCCTTGAGAAAGTACATACCTGATCCTTCGCATGTACTAAGCTCAGAAGTTGTACCACTAGAGAAAGATATTTCTTATGAATAACAACCGATATAGATTCTGGATCATAATGAAAATGTTCTACGGAACAAGACCACTCGCTTGGTGAAAGTTTTTATAGAGGAACCACCAATTAGAAGAAGCTACATGGGAGCTTCAATATATGATGAGGGAGAGGTATCCTCATCTATTTGTTACGAAGTGACGAATTTTGAGGGCGAAATTTATTTTAAGGGGGGTAGAATGTAACACCCTGATATTTTACGAGAAGTATATTTTTTTTATGTATTAGGTTATACACAAAGGAATATTTCACTGCACACAACACTATCTTGACTTGGGTTACACGCAATCGCGACCATCCTCGATAGTGTGTGTAGTACGCAATACTGAGTTTCACTAAACAACGATATATTATTATAATATTATGAACTAGCCATTATGAATAGTATTAACTAAATTTTAAATTTTATAACATTATAAATCGTCTTACACATTTTCTAGAATGAGGTATGAAAACAAAATCAGTTTTTCAGACAGAAGAAGTATTTTTCAAAAAATGCAGTTTTTTCGCTTTTTGATGGCGCACAAATTTTAAATGTAGTTTTTGACATGCTTATAAGTTCAATTTGACAAAATAAAATTTTTCTTTGGAATCAGAATATAAAAATTTACTTTGGATAAATTTTTCATATTATTCTAGTAACATTTATTTTTTGATGAATAGTATAAACACGCTATATTTTAATTAAAAACAAATTTTTTATCGCAAAAATTTATATGGATAGATTATCTTTTTAATTGGTTTTAAACTGTAATTAGAATATATTTTTACCATTTAGTCCAATTTTTTGTCATTGTAAATAATTTTACTTTGAAATTGGGCATAAACAAGTGATGGTCTTTTGATAGTTATTGTTTCGTAAAAACACGGTATTTGTTTTGATAACAAGAATTACTTTTTAAATTAATTAATTCCACTTCTATGTTTTGAATTTGAAAAAATAGACATCATTTTTGAATTTGGAATATCAAATATAGCTTTGGCTGAATTTTTGGTAGTTTTCTGAAAAACATCAATTTTTGATGAATAGTGAAAACACTGAGTTTTTGGTTAAAACCGACTTTTTATTTAAATAATAATTTATTTGATTTAAATTTATTTTAGGTAAAAATGGGTACATAATACTTATATAAGTTCAATGAAATTCATTGGAGTCATTTTATAATAATTTTAAATTTATAAAAAATGTATTGAACTTTTCACCGTCTTTTACCCACCACCTCGGAGCTTTTGCAATTGTTCATAAAACATAATTTTACCACTTCTTTGAGTTGAATTTTGAAAATCCGAGAGACACAGTTAATATCAAGGAGTAAAATTTGGTTCAATTAGATAAAAATACTTTTTGGTGAATAGTAACTTTTTACTTTTAATTACCACGATTAAAAGTAAATTGGGTAATTCAAGGTTAAAAGTAAATTATAATAATTCAAAATTACCTTAACACTTTCCCAAATCATATTGTATGGGTAATGTACGACCATGGGCATCCATGGGTCGATTTTGGGACACCATGGAACCACTTATGAAAGACAACGAGACATTAGATTAATTAATTTAATGTAAAGATAAAATTGGCATTAACAAAAACATCCTTTAGTAATTAATTTTTAAAAGAGGCTATATAAATTATATATTCAACAATAAATATTCATTGTAAAGCTAACAATATTTCCCACATGTTGGTATTTTTTTATAATTTGTAGACATCAAATAAATTAAATTATTTATGACACAATAATGATGTTGTATTTACCGCATTAATAAATGATTTAAATAAATAAGAATATAATGATTAAAATATTTTCCAAAACATGTCTAATTCTGATTAGATGATTTTATTTCGACCATTAGTCATCTTATATTCGTCTTTAATGATTATTTGGACCTTTTGAAACCGAAGATAAGTTTATAATAAAATAATATTTTCACACTTTCCAAAGGGGCCCCTCTCCTCCATTATAAAAGGGCACCTCATCCCTCTCCTCCTAACACCACTTTGAGCCTTAAATCTCATCCAACCCCTGCCCATTTCACTTCCCACTTCCTTAGAAACCTACTAGAGGTACTGTTTTTCTCAAAAGGCTAACTCTAGTTCCCTAAGAGAAAGTTTAATGGAGGCACTTTGAAGAAGATTTAATACCTTCTACCGTTTTCTTAAAGCTCCATTCTTCTTCTACTCACTCTTCTTTAGTTGTATCATTACGAGGTAATAACATAAGTTTCCCTGATATACTGATATGTTTTTATAAATATGAATCAACCCTATTTCATCTCCTATCCATCCTACAGTAAACAAAATCTTCATGCGTGCGTACGTACGGAATACCGTCTCCACACCGTGGTGTAATATGGTTTACACCACCACCTTACTTGGATGGATATAATGGTGTAAATAAATAACTATATATGATTATTGTAAAGAGTAATAAATTATGAAATATTATACATAAATTTCAATACAATTCCATGACCATGGGAACGATACCATCGCTCGTGCGTAGGTAAGGCCTACCGTCTCCACGATGTGATGCGACTCGTTCTATATGATCTTCATTGAATAATGATTGTATAAATGAAATGAATGAATTAATATGATATATATTACACTAATACCATTGTGTAAATTATTTATCTATATCCTATAAAAAGGAATAAGAATTTATTCGACAAAACACGCATATGAACATAAAGCAATAGACACCCGAATAACAATAGCAATGAAATATTACTACTAAGAAGATAACAATATGACCATATATGATATCATAAAAATGAGTATGATTCTTTAATAAGTCAATTAACATTATTTAAACCATATTACAGGAGGTTCGGATTCATACGAAGCATATCGGACCTACGGTAAGGTAAAATCTCACAATCTCATTTTTATCCGAGATTGTTTGTACTTTGGTATTTACATGGGTGTATTTTATCATCCACATCCATGTTTTGTCAATATGTAATATTATTTCCATCCTCAAACAATTTTTTGAATCCAATTTTACCCACTTGTGAGTTTTTAGTAAAAGATATGAAAGTAATCTTTTGTCGTTTTTCGTACGACGTAGTTTTTGACTTTTCCGGCCAAAGTATGAGAAGAATGTTTTTCTAACTTATACGGCATGATTGGATTTTTAGAACATTATTTCCAAGAAGATTACTTTAAATGTTTTCAAGTTTATTTGTAATCAACTTCTTTTAGTTTAAAATTGTATGACATGTTAAGAAAGGAAAAATGTTTTTGAAGTAGAAAGGATATTTTCCTCAAGAATGGAGTTCAAGTGTTTTATAAAAATTATTTTCCATCTAATATAAAATATGGTTCTGTTTCTATCCATATTTTTACATTTATTTGATTGTTTTATGTTGGAATTAATTTTATGATGTACTTTCATCTTATATGGGTTATTTTATGATGACATGATGTTTAATAATCCCATTTTTATGACATGGGTTATGCTATGATGTATGATTTATGATTTTGTGGCACACATAAGAATGGTTTCATAATGAGATGGGTGGGACCTATATCTACCTCCAATGCATTGGGTAAAGATTTATATCTCCTAATATAGACATGGCTGGAAGGGAATGTTAAACCGGTTCAGTGATACAGGACTGGAACGAGGAGTGAACTCAGTTCAGTAATGGAATTTGTCCTCTATGATGGTCTTGTTAATGAGCCTTGACTAATATGAAAATATTTTCTATGATTATGTGTGTATGCCATAAAGTTTCATGTTTTATGGTATGATTATTTGGGATTAATTTTCATTACTATGATTTATCCCATGACATGATATTATCACCTCTTTTGCAGGTTAAGATTTTCAAAATGTTATGTTCTTATGAATATGATATGACTGATATTTCTTTTGTTTACCCTTACTGAGCTTTTGAGCTCACCCTTTTGTATGTTTTCTTTTCCCTAGGTCATGAAGAATGACATTAAGTAGGATATGCCAAAAAGGGACTCTAGATATGATGAAATAAATGGGAGATAATGTAGTTGATTTTATGAACCAGTTGTTTATGTTTCCCAGTTTCTAAAGACACTATACCTATACGGTCATTTCATGGTTTTGTTATATGTTGTAATAAGTATGCTTCAACTCTGATGTAATAACAATGTATGTAATGTATGCGTCGTTATATTCATGGTGTCTCATCATCACGATGTCTAGAGGTCACAATGTCTCGTTCATAGTGTCTTCTTGTTCACGGTGTCTGATCCTTCACGGTGTTTGATTGTCACGATGTCTGATTGTCACGATGTATGATCCTTCACGGCGTATGAAACTTCACAGTGTCCCGGGCTTTTCAAAATAACTGTATTCATACTTATGTAATGATTAACATAGAATGGAATAGACTTAACCATTTTTCAAAGTAAGTATTGTAAAAGTATATCAAGTATATTATAAAGTAATTAAACTGAATGTAGAGAAAATATGATTTTGAATGGATCTTCATAGGTCATGGGAATAATTAAACAATAATACACATTATTTGATATAATATAAAGGATTTATCCAGGTTAAATAAGATTTGTGATCATTAAAATGTGATCAGTACACGAGGAGTCCAATAATATGAATTAATAACCCTACATTAGAGTGTGGAAATAAATTTCATACGCTTTGTTTAGAAAATTAGACGATTGGTTAATCAATGATCTGTCTGTGATTCATTGTCAAAATGTTTGATCATATGGATTATCATACCTACATTATATTAGTTCACTAAATTACATGAAGATGAATGTAAGGTTAAGGAACCATACATTGGTTGTAACCCTACGCTAATTGAATTAAACATTGGCTATATAGAGGAACCCTATTCTTCGAAAAGGAAACACGTTGTTATGAGGATAAACATTACATTTTCATTTCAATGATTATCATTTGAAGCAATGTTTTAAATACAAGATATATAAAATGGTCATGTCAGAATTAAACAACAATTTTCATATTGTTATTATCATTTTAAAGAACCATATTAATTAGAGAAAACAAATCATGTTATTACAGAATGTTGAGACTCCCCATGTTAATTGGAATTTTAATTTATTCGACCTTTAAAGATACATTTCTTGATTTATAATATTCAGGTAAACCTTATTTTATATATATTTTACCAGTGTATCATTTCAAAATATGGGATATTTAAGTAACATATATTTATATTTGATTACTTTTTATGTAGTATATTCTCATAAGTGTTTCTGTGATGAATAATTGATTTTTCTGGATATACTAAACTTTGGAGATATACATGTGATAACATGTATCCAAAAGGTCCGAGAGATAGGAGGAGCCTGCTCCCAAAAAAATTATATAAAAAGAATGTAAACAGTACAAAACAACACAATGAAGGGGGGCCTTACAAAATCTACTATAAACAATCCCAGCACTGTCATCATGCACTAGATCACTGCAATTACATGGAAACACAAAGGACCAGCTATAACTGACCTCCATAATCTCTCTTTTGGAAAGAGAATCAGCTACCTGGTTTGCCTCTCTTTGTACATGAGAGACCTCAAGGAAAATCCTCTTAGAAAGATAAATACATTTTATCCAGAAAGATAACATCCTCCATGGAACATTCCAGGACCATCCCTTCAAAATCTGCACTGCAAGAGAAGAATCCGACTCTAGGCATAACTTATTCCAACCATAACGAGCCGCTTACCTGATGGCCTTTATCATCTCCCATAGTTCTGCCTCAATTGCATGCTCATTCCCAATTTAATGAAAGTAGCAACCTTTGACAAAGCCCCGAGGAGTCCTAAATACTCCACCACAACCAGCTGGACCAGGTGCACTAGAGGCCACTCCATCCACATTCACTATCAGCTAATCATGGATTTGAGGAATCAACTGGATATATTTCATCATTCGCGGCTACCTCTCCCTACCACTTACACCAAGTTTCATCAACAAAATGAGGTCAGAAATATCAGTATTCATTTTTCTATTATGGTTCACCGAATCAAGTATAATGCTTCGGTGGATTGACAGTACACCTTTTCTAAGCATAGGCATGCTATTGTTAAAAATCATGTCATTCCGTGACATACAAATGTATGAAAAAATTCAGACCGTCACTATAGTGAGAATATTTTTTCACTTCCTCACTGCCTTCTGCCCGTAGTTCCGAGGTGAGCAACGAATCAACCGAATAATATGTGAGGCAGCACTGAAAAATTGCATGTAATTATAGCCATAAATGACTAGTAAATGGGCATTCAAGGAACAAATGCAGAACATATTCTTCATTATTCAAACAGAAACAACATACCTAGGCAAGGTGCACTCCAGTGCGATGGAGAGCAGACTAAATTGGCAACCGTTGCTATTTAGATGCTCAAACACAGTTATAGAGGAGTATCATCTTTCTAATCAATGCTATTTAAATTTTGTTCATAATTGATGAACTAGAAGGATCTGTTTTTTAGAAATGTTTTTAATGGTGTAAACTGCCTTGGCTCAGTTGTGTTTTTTTGTTCATATGATACGAGGAACATGATAGTGAAATTAACTATGACAACAGAGAGAGTGGTTGGCGGAGAGAACTAGGGAATCTTTTTGCAATGATCCACTATTTAAATTTGTGTTCTTTATTTATGATTAGATTCTACTTATTTTCATTATAGAAGTAAAAAAAAATACATATCCATATTAATTAGGGAGGGCATCAAAAGAAAGAATTGTGGATGATTATTGAAAATACACAATTCACCACCCCCACATTGTGTTACATTGTATTATTCTGACCTGAAAAGTAATACATTATTTCTTTAGAAATATTTCATTAAATAGGTGAGACCATATAAAGGATGACTTATATATATGATGCATTGATGAGGTTATTTTAGTATATATAATAGAAAACAACAAGAGGATGATGAATAATATATGTGGATTTATACATAAAAACATGAATATAGTAGAGATTATGGATTTAGGATGATGGGAAAAAATTCCTTTGATTCCATAATACATCGAAAACCACATTCTATTAGTGGACATACTAAATCATTAATTTCAAAATAGTTGAAAATCATTATAGAAATGACTGTTTATATACTTCATTATTCAATGAAGTAGAAATTCCCCCAATATGTATACCATATAGAAGGATAATATGAATAGTTGTTGAAACTGATTAAAAACCCAATTTTATGACGGGAGATAGATTATTTTTAGTCTAACATGTTCGTGAGAATATATTTCAATATATATTCTCAATGTTCCATGTGAATGAAAAAGGAGAATGATTTTCTTGAGCTGAATTATAAGAAAAATGAATCAGTGGAAATATATAATATGAAATTAACTAGACATTATTTATACATGTACATTTTTTAAGGTTCCTAAGGGAATTGTGGGTATATTAATTACTGCACTGAGACCATATCTGTGGTGTAATTTGTAATATCATCACCATGAAAGCTATTAAAAGATAGAGATGAGTGATATGATAGATGAATTATATTTTGCAAAGTGTAAATGGCCACATTTATCTAATGAAGTGAATATAGAAATGAATCCAAAGTCATGGAATATTTTAAATCAATCATGAGAAGGAATGAGTGGGAAAGATCCCAAGTTCAAAACATTTTTAATGAAGAATTCAAAGAAATAATTGATATGGAGTGGAGAGTGAAACAAATATGGAATAGATTTCATTATATATCAGAACTATCATGGTGAGGGGAAGCAATAACATCTTAGTAATAAGGATAAAGGGAAGATAATGTAAGCATTTCCAGAATTTCATTTCATCAAATGTGGACATCTTGGTAACTTTTCCAATAAATAACCAACTATGAAAATAGTGTATGAAAATCACTATCAATCATATTATAGGGCAGAGGACCAATTTCATGAGTTTTTTTGTCATGATTGGTGAAGCAAAGGACCAAATCATGTTTTAGATGGTACACACACTACGCGCTAAAAGCTAGGAAGTACATTGTTTGATTGAAATTCTTATCATTTCATTATTTCATCCATGTATGAATAAAATATAAAATAAATCACTAAAAATATAATAGTGGAGTTATTAGTCATGATTCGTGGAGGTATTATACTAGAAACAACATCTAATAATAACTATAGAATGAATATTTGAGAGTAAAATATCATCACAAATATTGTAGTCAGTCAAATGGTGGAATAAAATAAATTACAAGGGATTGACTATAAGTCAATATATTAACATATATATGATCAACATTATGAGTGAGGAAATTTATATAGACCTAAATAGAGAATATGTAGTCATTTTTGAAGAGATATATCCTAGAATGATATTTTTCTACAAAAACATCCCATGGCCATATATATTGAGATGATTGGTGAGGGGGGGGGGGGTAAATGAAATTGTAATGATATAAAATTTCCTTAATTTTTCTTGAGTACATTGATTTATTTGATTTATATTTCCCTGTACCTACCCTAGAAATAGAGATATAATTTTTCATTAAACTCATTCAATGATCCCAGATTATAACAAAGACTCTGTTGAATAAAATATATATAGATAGATAAATTAAGGAAACCACATCAAGATCTATTTGACAAGGGTTTTACAGAAAAAAATTATCACTTTTGGGAGAAACTATTATCATTTGTATGAATATAGATATATAAATATAGCTATGAATTTATTATGAAGAACATAACATGCCCAAATTGACTAAAAATTCAATTTCTCAAGGATTGATGATTTATTTGATTAATTTCATGGATCTTAATTCATCACCAACATTGACCGCTAACTAGGGTATAATCAACTCAGGGTAATGAATGATGATATTTAAAAAATTTATTTCGAAACATGATATGGGAATTATGAGTTTTTTGTTATGACAAGGGCTTCACTAATGTTCCTTTAATATATATTGATTTGATGAATGTATTCATTTAGGAATACATGGATATATTCTTGGTAGTTTTTAAAGATGAAATTATATTATAATAAAAATTTTGTGTAGAGAATTGGGATTATATAAGGGTTATATTGAAAAAATGAATAAAGGATATTCTATTTAATAAATTTAAATATTTGGATTTCAAGTTATAAAGAGTCTCATTCTTGGGGAACATAGTAAAAAATAATGTTATATTAGGTACATGAATATTCTAAGATTATTGGTCTAATCCAAAAAAATAACTCTAATTCACAATTTCCGTGGATTAGTAGGATAATAATGTGTGTTTTGTTTAGAACTCATCATAGCATTATAATCAACTAATCATTTTCACTCGATATGTGGGTATGTTTATATGAAAAAATGAGTGAGAAGAATGTTTATATGAACTAAAAAATAGATTTTTAACTATGATTATTTTACCTCTACCCTATATTGGAGAAGTTTATGTTATTTACCATGATGCATATAGAAAAGGGAATGAGTGTATCATCATGAATACCAGGTAAGGATATTTATTTTCTATTTCAATAGTTAAATCCTAATGAGAATAATTATCCTATAAATATCGTGTTTTTAGATGTTATTTTTTTGATGAAAATATATATTTTCAAACTTTATGGGAAAAATTTGATATACATATATATATCTCACTAATGATTTATTTATATATTCAGCCCAATGTAATTGAACATGAGATAAAGGATATGGTTGGGTACACTATAAAACTATGACTATTTAATTCATTATAACCCTGGATGAAAAACACTATCATTGATGCATCATGTATGAAATACCATTTTGTGTTTTAAATGATGTGGATTTTAGGATATCCATTGATTAAGAACCTTGTTATGTTGAACATAAGAATCATAAGTGAGGGTATATAACCAACACATTCCTAAATTATTTCTCAATCATCATTACTGGAGATTGTCAAGAGATGGAAAATAGAAAATCATATAATAAAAAAAAGATATTGGCTATGAATAATGAGATGTTTCTTATTTTAAATATTGATCAATAAGGTCTACTAAGAGTTTTTAAAATGATGTGTGTCCCATCTATTACAGAGAAAAATAATGAATTTATTTAAGAACCCTAAATGTTTGGTATGAAAACCCTTATTTATGAATTATATGTTTGTAAAGTGTATGGGTTATGTTATGGAAGGTTTTGGGATCTTTTAAAAAGTTATTGGGGCTTTCCAAAAGCTCCATAATTGATGATCAATTTTGGGAAACAATACAACATATGTAAGAAACTGTGCATGGTAAGAAAATGGTTAAAGTGATGTACATGGGATATGAACAATTTTCAAATCCGTGAAGAATCCATGGAAAAAATGAAATTTTAGAAATGGATTTTGTTTTTTAATTAAGTCTTCTTGTAATGGTTGGCACATGTTTTGGAGACCATGTGAGTAGACTGTGCGATGATAATCCTCAAAGTAGTGGATAATGAACATTTAGTGCATGGTTTTCCAAACCGTTCGACTAAACCAGGCCTAGGTCAATACCACCTCATTAAGGGTGGATCTAACATGTCTTTTTTTCACAAACAATATATTTTTTATTTCTACTCAGAACTGAATATTGATTTTTGGTCCCTCAAAGGATGGATAACCCATTATATGTGACTTCGATGAAGTAGGATGCATTCCCTTTATGATTTGTAGCCCAATTCCTATGTTAAGTCTATATTCTTCATTATTCATAATGTGATTTCTTAAATATAATTCACCCTTCCATAGTTTTGAAATATCTACACCTGAATGGGGTATATATAAGCTTGTGGTTTAAAAATAATTTTATATTTGGGATATTTTTTTACCGAAGAGATCTAATGTTATTACCTATAGATTCAACCTATTATTGGAATGTTTGTCATTTTTTTTATCATTTTTGTTAAACACTCAAGGTAGGATGCTTCACTCTCAACCCATATTACAAGAATTTATTGTATTAAATTCAAATACATTTAATTGTTGGAAACTGATTGTGAAATATTTCTAAAATTCCTGATAGAGATCCTATTTAATGATTTTTTATGGTTATTGGAGAAATTTTCGAGTATTGGTGATTTGATATGAAAAGTGATTCAGTATCTTTTTTTTTAAATGGTAATTTTAAAATATTCCATTGATGGATTTTTTAATTTATTTTTGAGAAACATTTTCAATACAATGTTTTTTTATTAAAGTGGTTTTGGATTTTCAGAATTAGAATAGTTTTATGACAGACACGGGTGTGTGTTCATATATTCTATACGAGGAAAGGTTGAAATATGACCATGTACATAGTGTTTTATGTGTAATTGAACAATGAATATAATAACATTGTAAACACATGGTATATCAATGAGAGATAGCTCATGATTATGGAACTGTTATAATGTAACATGCATGGTTGGAATTATGAATACATCAAATAGATTGGTTGTGCTAAATGGAACTTATGAGATGATTTTAAAACATAGATTTGATTTTTAATTTAAAATACATTTTCCTAGAATTTGTTTTTGAAAAACTTTTATTTTATTGTGTTTAAAATTATTTTATAATTTTTTTATATTTACATATAATCTATTTTGGAAATTATTTTATATAATCTATTTTATATAAAAGTTTATACATCTTCTGTCATATTGGCATGAGTATGGATTTCATTAAGGATAACCTCCTGATTTTCAGTACTCATTCCTATTTTGAAATGTTTGTTATTTTGTAGATTTCATCTACTAAGACATGAGGAATGGTAATGTATCACATTTCGTTATCACTAATTCAAGATACTTAGGTTGTTTAATGAATTTGGAACATAGGGTATGTAGAGGACAATGGTTTTTAGTTTTCGTGGAGTTTTTTTAGTATTTCTTCCACTATTTACATTGATATTTCATCACTCCACTATGGTAATTATTTTTTATATTATTTTGATTCATCAAATGATGGGATGCCATTAATGGCTATTTGGTATCATTTAGTCGTTATATTTTTGTAATATGTTTGGTTTGCTGTATTATTCATAAAAGAAAAAAATAATCCTTCATGTGTATTGAAGTCCATTGAAATTTATTTATTGATTTTTATACCTTGGGGATGTATTATAAGGCTTGGTAGAATCCCCCAGTTTCTCAAACCCATGAGTAGAAAGAGGGATGTACCAAATTGATTCAAATTTTTAGGTCTAAATGAATGTTTCTGATATATGGTATCAGCTTGTTATTTTCCTTTTTGAACACGTAGTCATAATTTTTTCTTGGTTTTGGTATTGAATTCATTTATATATATTAATTGAGTTATGATTTTAAGAAGTGGAATGATTTTTGGGACATTAAATGTAGAGCATATAAACAATTTGGTAATATTTTTACAATTTACTAATGCAAATAAGGATTTGGATAGATAAATGTTTTGGATACACTAATATGCTTTTGTTATTTCATTTTTATGGGATTAACCAATGAGAGGAGAAATAAATGAATTATAGTAGAAACATACCACTATGAATTCAAACATTATTTTTAGAAAATTATTAGGATTTTGTGAAAATTTATTGATTTTGAAAAAATGGTAAGCGTATATTCAAATGAAAGATTTTCAAAAATCCCATTATTTTAAAATTTTAAAAATAGAATGATTTTCAAAACAAATTTGTTTTCCCAAATTATTGAATGTGAAAAGAGTTCTTTTGGAATTTTATGTTGTGATAGTTGATGTGTTAGAATTTTAAAGACTAAGCCTTCAGATGATAGAGAGTGATACTTATGAAATGTGTTCTCCATATAAAAAAATTCACGTAGTATGCATTTTATAAATCAGTCTGAAGAATATACAAAGAATGTGGTTGCACATGATCCATATGGGATAAAACATATTGTTTAGAGTATCATCCAATTATATCAAGTTGTGGACATAGAGAACCTAAGGGATGAGAAAATACAAGTGTATCATTCTTTCTAGTTCTAGAAACAGAATCCACCTATCTTCTAGGGTGATTCTGAACATGAAAGAGAATAATAATGGATGAATATGATGAATCATACCATAAATTTCATGATTACACCAGAAAAATATTAAATTAAAAATGGAGGGGTATATAATCGAGGATCTGTTGTGCTAATGGAAAAACCTAGTGGTGTATGATAAATTGGATCAATGCCTTAGTTGGGATGATTTTTAAAAATTGTTTATCAAAATATTATATCATCACACATTTAAGATCCAAATGATGATGGAGTTATTTATCCCAAAGAAGGAATAACTCTCTATATTAAAGTACAAAAATAAATTTCATAATTTATTTCATTTTTCACTTATAGTTGATTCTTTTGTGGAATTATATGCAGACATATTTGAATAAGGGAAAGGTTGGAGATTTGATCGTTGATTTTTGTGATCTGTTTTACCAAATATATATATTTGTTCAATATAGAGACGGTACCTAAATAGGATATCTCAGTTTCTATTGGGAGAACTTATATAGGGTGCCAGTAGGAGAGGGACACATACTTTTAGGGTGGCAGTAAGAATACAAATCAGACAGCTGGATCTGGGAATCATCATTCGGGACCCGATAAATAAGTGGGATGTTCCCAATGTTTTTTCTATGACCACATTGAATGAAAGTGTATGAAATACTATATAATGACATAATTGAAAGAATATGGTATATTTTCAGCTCTATTATTTCAGTTCTTTGAGGTAAGGTGCCCTAGACAATATACAGGTGTCGTAAGAGTCATATGCATTGATGGGGAAGGGAAAAAAGAATCACACTTTCCAGTAGAGAAGTGATTTTAATTGTGATTCTAGTATTACCAAATATCCTCAACAAGTGATGTATCCTCATGGATATAATGAACAGTCTGTAGTAATAATGTAATTATAAGGAGTTGAGTAGGTTATTATTAGTGATCAAGCTGGACCATCTACGATGAAAGATATGATAATTCTGAATTCTTTCATTATGAAAGATGTATTTCATTTTTTCATAAACTTTATTCATTTATTATTTTGTTTATTTATTTTCTAATTTTAAAAATTGAGATGATTCCTCATGTATTATTACATCAAACTCCTCTTAGTAAAAGAGAATGTTGAGCCTTACTATGTAGATATTATTCTATAATTGTTGACGGAGTAGAGCTGAATTGTAATTTCATTGTGCTTTACATGGATTTCTGTTATGTAATCATTGGTATGGGTTGGTTGAACATTTCCAAGGATCACAATGGCTGTTATAGCAGAACAGTAAGTATCGCAACTAAGGATATTGTTGAGCATATCATTAAAGGTGAAAATGTTGGAAAGATAAGATTAATGTGTTTGTTTGCATAAATATTGTGAATGATCTATTAACAATTAGAGGTTTTTTTCACATAAAGGAAAGATATTGATGATGACCATTTTTCCAATATTAGTGGATAAATTTAATGATGATTTCCCTTGCACTTTTCAAGGTTACAATCAGTAAATGTTGTGGAATTTATGATTGATCTCATTTTGGGGACTAGTCCTATCAGAAATCTCTATTATCAAACATAACCAATATAATTAAGGGGTTTTAAAGTGCAGTTGGAAGAGATGGAATGCTAGTGTTTCATTCAGTGAAGAATATCTCATTGGGTAGAACTGGACTTGTTCGCAAATAAAGAAGATATAAATATTTGGGGTTCTTTTCATTTTTATAATCATAATCATTTTACGATTAAGAATAAATATCTATATCCATACACTAATGATCTTATCAATCAATTAACTATCACATAGTGGTTATCAAAATTTGACCTATGATCGGGATATAACCAATTGTGAGTTCCGAAGAAGGATATTCAAAAAAACATATTTTTGAAGTAGATATGGAAATTATTAATATTTTTTTATGCCATTTCATATTACTAGTGTTCCATAAATATTAATGGAATTTATGAATAATATATTTTAGAGATATCTGTATTCTCTTTTTTTGGTGTCTGTGGATGACAGATATGTGTATTGAACGAATCATTATGAGCAGGAGAAACACTTCGAGATCATATTTGAAATATTGGGATATCATTGTTTTTATTTCAAACTATCAACATGTTATTTTTTGGATAACTGATTTATACATCATGGCCATATAATTTCTGAAATATTTTTTTTATTGTATCCAAAGAAGATATAGTATTTTATCTATTGTAAACTACCAAAAATTGTCTTTGAGATATAGAGCATATTGTTCTGTTTGTTTATTACCGAAGAATGTTTTTGGGAATTCTCATAACTATGTTCACATACAAATTATTTAAAAATGAATAATTTCCATTTAAATAGTCTATGATGTGACATAAATATTTTCATGATCTAAAGATCACCTTACATCATCAATTATCTTGATACTTCAATAATCATGACAATGGTAAGTGGTGTACTATAGTACTTCAGGATCATGGTGGTGTTGTGTTCTTAGGAAATTAGATCATGTTTTGGATTATGTATCAAATAAATTGGTGGTGTATTAGGATAATTACTCATCACAAGATTTGGAGATAGAATCATTTATCCATTCCATGAAGACTTGTTGTCATTTTCGCTTTGGGGAGAATTATACTGTGTTTACAGATCGTATAAGCTTGAAAAATATTTTATCACAAGGGGAATTGAATTTAAAGAAAATAATATGGATATAGTATTGTCAAATTTAAAACATTGAATTAATTTATACATTAGGAAAAGGAAATTCAGTGGAAAATGCATTATGTATAAATTTATATACTTTGTCAGAAAAAGATGCATTAGATGACTAGAAGTTGATGTTTTTTCAAGTTGATATGCATGTTTAATGTAAAGATCAATGCGATATATAAGTAATCTTCTTATTTTACAAAGTTCCTAACATGGTAAATATGGTTAAAGAACCAAATACATATGATGCATAATGAGTTTCTTTGAGTTCAAAACTCAATAGTGTGGATACCATTGAGTGATGGATGCTGGATGAGTGTTCAGTGTTGTGGTTCATAAATATGATGTTAGTACCCATGGGTTTACAATATATACTTCTTCATATATACAAAAATTCGAGATTGACAATATGTATTGGAATACAATAAATGTCTAAGATATTGAAAGAGAAATGTTGGTGGTTCGATATGAAAAAGAAGTTTGATGAGTTTTTTTTCAAGATGATCATATTGTTTACTTGTTAATACAGAACATCAGTGATCATAATGTATGATGAAATCCTTACCTATTCCTTTGTGGAAATGGGAGGATATAATTATGAATTTTGTTAAAATACTCTAAAAAACTATTCAGATACACGGTGTCATATGGGTGATAGTGGACCAACAAACCAAGTGAGTTCATTTCATAACTATTTATGAAACCCATAAGGTTGAGGATCTTTCAAAAATAAATTTTTTGATAAGATGAAAAGAGACATGGAATACTAGTTTAATTGTACATGAAATATATCAGAGGTTCACATATAGTTTCTAGAAATTTATATAGAAACACCATGGGACATAGTTGACTATGTGAACAACGTATCATCCTTAGATAGATGAAAAATAATAAATGATGATACAAACATTGGAAGAAATTCTACATGATAATGTAATCATTTTTTTTGATCATTGGAAGATCGTGTTCTGTTGGCGGTGTTCTCATAATACAAAATCTATAATTTCCCGATACAAGTGGCTCTTTTTGAATAATTTTAGGGGTATCCATGTTGATATCTTCTTTGTTGGGTGGAAAAAACTAATATATCACTTGTAGGGATGAGCCTTGTCGAATAAACAATGAAGAAGATTCTGTTAATCCAAAAGAAGATAGAGATGGCTCAGATACAACATAAATCATATGGAAATCATCATCAATAGCCACTGTCATTTGAAATAAGTGATTTTGTGTTCTAGTTGATTCATCCAAGGCATGGACGTCATTAGTTTGTGAAGAAGTGTATGTTATATCCTTGATATATAGGTCCCTGTGAGATTTTGGATTGGGTTTGGGAGGTGGCATATTTTTTCCATGCCACAATGGTTCATTGAGGTGCACAATGTGTTTCATGTGTCTAAAATGAAAAATAATCATCGTAATCATACCTATTTGATCAGATGGGATCATGCTAAGCTTGAGATAGATGATATGCTGGTACATATCCCTGTGTGTATTGTGGATAAAAAAGAGAGGGTATTTTGTGTAAAAAGAGTTGGACTATTATGGGTTTTGTGGAAACAATAACAAATTTATAAAGATACATGGGAATGTTATAAGGAAATGAAATATTAATGGCCAAAACTCTTTCACGGAATCATTGGTTTTCTATATTCCAAGGATGGAAAGACTAATGTTGGGGAGAATTTTTTTAACACCAATTTCTCATAAGTATCATATTATTTATATGTTTTATCTACATAGTGTATATGGGTAAAGATTGGAAATTTATTTGGGACCATTCGTAATGTTTTTGGGTTTTCCTATAGACTGGTGGTTCCCTCACAGTTTTTGGAAATTGTGTAACACTTGATGGAAATTTTTCAATGTGAGATATGATCTAAATGGGATGAACAAAATCTCCACAAGATTTTTCCAAACCATGAGGAACCCAAGGAGGAACCAAGCGCTCTGAAAAAGAGCTTTGTTCATTTCAAGGAAATGGCTTCATTATTGATGGAACATGATTTGGAGATCTTGAAAGTATATCGTGCATGTTTAATTATTAAGGAAGTGTCTAATGCACAATTATCACATTGTATTCTTAATGGTGAGACTAAACTTTTCATTGGACAAAAATACCTCCTTAAAAAGTTGATCTAACACGTTTTTTCTTTTAACACACTCATTTTTTATTCTATGAAAAACTATGTTGGGATTTTTGTATCTCAATGGTTGAAGATCATATCCCATTAAATTTTGAATCAATATAGATCCACCCCTCGGTGTGTCAAAGCATGATTATTGAGGTAAGGCTTTGTTCTTCATCATTATTGATGTGTTTTCTTTGATCTACTTCTCCCTTCATCTATTTTTCTCAAATATATTCACACGGTGGGTACTTCTATGGGTGTTGATACCAAATAAGTTTTCATTGCTATTTTTTTGATTGAGTAAGAGGTATATTGATAGTATGTATATATTCAACCAATTCATGGGCTATTTTTCATTCTGTTTACATTTTCGCCAACACTATCATGGTTGGCGGCATCAATATCAACCCCAATTTGTAGAATTAAAAATAATTATTTCATATTGATTTAGTTGATTGAAATTTATTGTGTAATATTTTTTAAAATATTGATATTAATCATATTTAGTGATGAAACATGGTTTTTGGTCAAATTTTATAATTTTGGAGAATTATTGTGAAAATTGATTTCGATTCATGATTTTTAAATTCAAAATGTAAAATATGTCATTATTGTTTTTATGAATAGTTTTTGGGGAATGAATAAAAAAATATTTTTTTATTGAAATTATTTTGTCTTGTTGGAATTGGAATAGTAGTTTTTTATACTAGGGTGTGTGTTCATATTTCATGTACGAGTCCTAGTTGATATATGACCATATCCTTGGTGACAACGGTGTAATGGAACCTGGAAAATAATTAACTTGTGACGACATGGTAGATCGTAGAGAGACTGATCATGTATATCGAAATATAATAATGTAGCATGCATGGTTGGAATTTTGAATATATGCAATGGATTGTTTCTGCCAATTTGATCTTGTGAGATGGGTATAAATCACAGGTTGGTTGTTTTTATGAAAATAAATTTTGTAGGAAAAATGCTGAAATAAAAGTTGTTTATATGGATTTATAAATTGTTTTAGATGTTTTTTTAGTTATATATTTTTTGAAAATATTTTAAATAAAAAGTTTTATATAAATTTTTATAACTCTTCTATCCATGTGACATGATTTGGGATGTCATTGGGGTTAACCTACCGAGTTTTAATACTCACCCATGCTCGGGGACTTTGTTGCCTTTGAATATGTTCTTCTACTAGGATAAGGAAAAAGGTAAATTTTCACACATATTTTGAACTACATCAGGATAATTGGCTTTTTTGATTAATTATGAATATGGATATAGTGGATAATGATGTCTGGTGGCTGTTTTGTAGTTTTTATATTTTTTCACCCACATTTTACTTTAGTATGGTAGTCTTCAGTTTTGGAACTTGTTTTTCATATGGTTTTGATTAAAGAAATGATGGGTTATCATTAATGTTTATCAGGTATTATATAGTTGGTTGTTAGAGAGTAATTTTTCTGTTTAGTTGGTTTAAGTTAAAAGGTAAAATATTCACCCATATGTAATGAATCCCTTCGACATTATTTCTCATTCTTGGTGCATTGGGGATGTATCTTAAGTCCACATATCATCCTCACAACATCTCAATCCAATGAGGATTAGGAGGTGTGTAACATTTATATATGAATCTAAAACGTCTACATTCTCTATATTTCCTCAATGTACATAAAATTATATGGAACTTCATTATCACTATGTGTTTTATAATATGAAAATGAAGATTTCCAACTACACTACAAGGTGCAAGTTGTGTCAGATTTTGTTGGAAGAGGAACAACTTCCTAATTTTGTATTCAAACCAATGCCCATACTAACAATGAACTGGGATAATATCACTATAGACTTCATCCTTGGTCACCCATGAATATATAATAAAAATAATTAATTATGAGTTATATGGGATTCAATGACCAAGACATACAATTTATTCACTATTCAAAACTATTTAACTATTGAACAAAATACCTAGATATATGTAAGGGAAGTGATGTGGCTACATGGAGTTCCAGAGTCTAGAATTTTGAATCATGATACATGTTTCACCTCTATATTTTGGAGAACTATACTAGATGATCAAAATAATGCAATAATTTTTTGTATGGACTATCATCTCCTGAATGTTGGCATGTCTAAAAATACTATTCAAACACTTGAGGATAGGCTAAAAACATTCTCAATGGGATTTAAATATATATTAGATCAACACATACCATTATTTGAATTTTAATACAATAAAACCTTACAATCAAGTATTCAAATGGTGTAATATGATGATCAACTTTTGAATCAATGTAGATCACCCACATATACCGATGATGTTGATTAAAATAAAATACTTGGGAATGATCTAGAGAAATAAATGATATAAATTGTTCATTCCCTAAAAAATGATAAATTATTCTAAAGTTCAACCCAATAGATGTGTTGATAACAATTATTTAGTATTGGATTATGATGTTTGTGAAAATATTTGAATCAGATATCCCCATAAATGAGAGTAATTTTATTTTTTAAGAAAAGGAAGCATAACCATTTGGACATTGGCCCTTATGAAAATTATTATCTTATAACAGTAATGGAATATAAGTTAATACATCAACCAAAAAATTTCCATGTTCAATATTTATTTCACATATATCTCCTGCAAAAATACATACATAATACCTCACATGTAATAAATCTTGAGCAGGTAGAACTGGAATAAAACTCTCTTATGTGACGAAAATAGTGTAGATGATGGTCCATACACAACAAAAATACCTAATTTTTCAATGTGTTGTTGAGGATCCATAAATCTGAAAAATAAACATTAAATGTTTTTAGAAACAAAGACATATTTTCCCTCACCTATTCTCAAATGATAGATTGACTTCAAATTTCAGGGATGTAGTTTCCTAAGGGTAGAGTAATTGAAGGACCCAAATTTTTTAAAACAATATTTGTTTCGTAAATAAATTTGTGTTATATGTTATATAATATAATACAAATAAAATATAAAGTGAATCAATAAAAATTTTATCTCATTAATTACGATCATTACATTTGGGAGTTATCAAGACAATTGAAATTCCAAATATTACAAATCGACAAAAAATATAAAATAAAAATTCTATAATGGGAAAATAATGATCATCCAAATATTTTAGAATAAAACACTTCAAAAAATTAATTATAAATAAAAAAATATATTAGTAAATCAATAAACATATTGTTAAAATGAAAATATAAATTTATGTAGAATATTAGAATATTTTCATTAAACAAATGGTGTGGTATTATTATAGTATATTGGGAAATGTGACCATTCGGATTCAAACATTCTAATAATGTTCGAAAATTTTTAATGTTGGTCAATATAACTCTTGGTTAATTTAACCACTAAAAACAATACCCTTGTTCGATAATTTTACCATAATAATATCTATTTATAAGTAAAAATGAAAACAAATAATTGATACAAAAAGGAAAAAATGGCCTCAACCAGTAGACTCATGCCATTAAAATCCCATTCGTACAAACATTTGTGGAAGGTAGTGTCACTAAAAATGTCCCATGACGAATCACATTCCAAGCATCAAAATGTAAATCATAAATTAAATTTTCTACTATTTATGTCATTGTTATCATATATTACAACACAGTTGTTATTTTATGATCCAACCCATTAAATGACTACAATCACACAGCTCACACTAAAGGAATAATAAAGAGTAATATGTGTTTACATTTCTACTCTATAGATTCTTATAGTTTAAAATAATTTTTATAAAAAAAATTTTTGTTCTGTCAATTCCAATTTATAAATTTGGTTATCAATAAGGTATATTTTTAATTTAGATGAATTTCATTAATAAATTATTAGACACAACATAATAATTTATGTATTTGTTTATAAAATTATATAATTATTTATAAAAAATTAAATTATTATTAATAATATTTTTTAGAATTAATTATTATATTAAAATAACTCTTATCTAAAAATAAATAATAAAAAAATTATAGCACCCTCTCTATTATTTATTCTTTTCAGAATCTGGACTATGCGTAAAAAATGTTTTTTTAAAGTAAATATTTTTTATTTAGAAGTTAAATTAATAATATTTAGGAAATTATTATCATAAAATAAATGTAATATTTTAAAAGAAATTGTTTTATTTAGGTTAGGGTGAATATAAAATAAAATTCTTAAATAATTTATCTTTTCATGAATTGTAAAAATATAATTTTAGTTTTAGTTTTAATTTATGACTTTATATTTTTGTCATGATGATGTAATAATTAATTATACAAAATTATTTACCTGAAATAGGTTTTTTAATAATTTAATTTAATAAATTTGGAACAATTTCAAATCCTACTTGTTATTTTTCAAAGCCTAATATAGAAAATATTATTTTAGAACTTTAATTTTTGTGGAAAATTTTACATTAAATGTTCAGAGGGATATAGAAAATTTACATTTTATTTTCATGGATTAAGGAATCATATAGAGGGATTCATAATTCCATATCCATGAGAAAACCTATGGTTAAGACAATGGTTCTTCATTTCTTAAAATATTGATATCCAAGAGTAGTATTTGGTAATTATCAAAAAGTCCCCCACTTTTTCAATAAATATCCATCGATTTCATCATTTTTTCACTCTTAAGGCATAATAAAAAATGTATTATTATTTACCCTTCCATGGATACTCCCATTGTTTATCATTTCCCCAAGGATCAATCTTCATGTTTTAGGAACTACTGTTTAGGGTATGTTAAATCTCCACTTCACTTTCCATTTGTATTAATTCTTTCTGTGGCATGCCATAAATTTAAAAACTACATTATTTTGAGAACATTTTTTATCCATTTACTATATTAAAAAAATCAATGGGGTCCTTCCTTCTCCATCAGGTTTCTATTTCGAGGACCAACTTTTTACCTGTCAATCTAATCAATTTAATACTCAAATTTCACTCATTTACATGAGTAATTAACTTCTCCATTTTATGTGAATACTCAAACATCTTTTCCATTGGACGAGTATTTAAAAAAATTATGATTTTTATTTTCTTTATTTCATATATGAAATTCAAGGATCATTTGTTAGTTAAAATTTATATATTGATCATGTCATTATGCTCTTTTGTATGATGATATTTTAATAAGAAACATGTTTATTATTCTCCAGTTGTTATTAAAGAAATTATTTATTATGATCTAAGTGGATCACATGAAATTAATCCATATGATGTCTTATCATTGATAAAACTAAAATTCACTATGTGATGAACTTAAACTCTAAATATGACATGTATTTTAATAAATTTGTGAATAACCATGGAAATTTATGTTAATGATCTTTTTGTGATAAAATTTGGTGATATTTATAAGAAAAACACATTTATAAATTGTAGAAACATTTCCATGTTATGATTCATGTTCTTATTATTTTGATATTAATATTATTAATTAATCATTAATATGAATTATGTTATTTCTAAAATGTATAAATATCACATGAAATATGTCTATCATAAAATATCGTTGATCAGAATATTTTTCACACTTTTTCTTTGATGTTTGTCTATAAGATAAGAGAGTTAGTTAACGTAACTTAGGTGGAACCCTTGAAAATATGTTTAATGATATCATAAAATAATGATTTTATATTTCATGTTTTTTGTACTTTATTTCAATGAAACTAAACTTTAAGTGATCCCCTTTTCTAATATTTAAAGAAATTTTATATAATAAAAATTAGGAGTTTATAAAATAAATTTCATTCATTTACTTCATAAAAATAGTAATGTATTTAGGGTATATTTATAATTATGAAGGTGAATTAGATCAATGGTGGGACCTGTATTAGAATAGAAGGATATATTAATAAATTGAATTCCAAAAATGGGAAGAATTTAAAAATTATTTCTCAATACGTACATTCCCATAATTAGTCACAAAAAATCCAAAGATATTTATTTTTCATGAAATCAGTAGTCTGTTGTATGCACTGTCATCTATGAGGAAACTTTTCCATGACATCTTAACTATGATTATTGTTTTCTCATTATCTTTTAATAATAAATAATTAACATCTTTAGTGGATTCAAAATTATTCCTAAGACCTAATTTATAAAAAATATAAGATTCTAGCTATAAGGAAAATATTGGTTTTTTTATAAAGGGAAAATTTGATTGTAGAGACTCTTATTCTTATAATTTTTTTAGGGATAACATGAGAATTATTGAATTTTAAGTAATTTCATATTTTAAATACCTATTTAGAATTGAAATTGAACATCCTTCAAATAAAAAATATATATTAAATCATAGGGAAACTACATTAAGGGAACGGGTAAATGAATCACGTATACAACAATAGGCCACCATGAAATCTAATATAAAAGAGAAATAAATATTTTTATTATGGATTAAATAAATTATAATCAAAATCCTAATCCAATAATTTAATTAATTAATATCTTAGTGTTTGTACATTATACTGACAAGTCTATAAATCAAAAGGTTACTGTTGATAATAAACATCAACATAATTCCAATATAATTGAATAAAGGGATTATTATACAATTATATCTCCTAAAGTGGGTAAAAATAATATAATATAAAATGGAAAACATATCATCAAATATATAACTACAAATTATCTTATTTTATTTTGGTTTAGACCTAAAATTTGGTAAAATGTATTTTTATATTATCTGATCGCAATTTCAACAGTTTGATATTGATTTTTATATAGAAAATACCAATGCTATAATGATTAAATGTTACTTATATAACTCTAGTTTGATATATGAATATAGAATTTTCTTTTAGAATATCATTTCATTAATCTTATCTTGGAATTTAACGAGATTCTAGGAATGGATCTGATGTCCCAAAATTATTTCTATATCCATTTCAGAAGAAAATCTGTAAATTTTTTATTCAAAATAAATATATTATCATGTATTTGTTTCCGGATAAACATGAACATATAATGAAAATTACACCCATTATATGGTACTCACTTCATTTTTATAAATGTTATTTAAATATAATGAATGGGGAGAAACCAAACATTTATATTATGACTCTTTTTTATACATATAACATTATGTTTCATGAAGAGTTTTTTAACCATGCTTTAAATTGTGGACATAAATTTTTATTAGAGCTCAGACATGGTGGTATATAAATTTTCCATAATCATTATATAATTTCTAATATAGAGGTACAAAATTTTGAAAAGAAACATAGGGAAAATTAATAACATTGTCCATATTCCCTGGTGAATCACTATAGGGTGAACATATTTATTATGTTAATAATAAATATTGCACAAATATTCTTTTCATTGATTATTGAAAACATATAAATATTAATGAAATTAAAATGTACTCTATGAAATATATTGATCACCTAATGGATCAAAAAACATGGATCCATGTATATGTTATTACAAACATTTGATCTAGATATTTAAAATTAATGTTCAAGATTGAGGATATAACCAAGAAAATCATTTATATATGGAGTATTAACTATGCATTTATAATGATTGATGTTATAATTATACAATAACTTTTTATATTAATGTATTTATATACAATATACTTTTTATATTACCTTGATCAGTTTGTTATCGAATATTTAGACAAGATTTTTATATTTTCCTAGAGAAGGGTAGTGGATTAAGATAATTCAAGGATCATCTTGATTACCCTGAGAAAAGAGATGACCTACGGTACTATTATAAATTTTTTTATTCCACATATAGTATCAATATTGGGTCATATAATTTCATGTGAGGTTATATTAGTGGTTCCTTCAATGGTGGATGTTATTGAGAAATTTAATATCCCTAGGATTGTAAAATTTATGAAATGTTTTTTTTAGATTTTTTTGATTTTTTTGATTTTTTTGAAATGTTTCATATAAATATATATTTTCCACTAACCACATTGACATGGAAGGTATTCAAGTTCTATTTATTAGGTGAATTTGAATATAATTTCAATCATTTTATGATATAGAGGATTAGTTTAGCTATTATAACACTACTTAATAGTGAAGATGTGATTTTAATCTATATTTATCAATCAATGAATAGAAGCATGATGTATTATCAATATTAATGGAAGTGTTCTTTCTTCTTACTTTCTCTAATTTAATGTTAATGACAAAAATTACCAAACACATAATGTAGAGTATGATGTTTTAATTTTTGATTTAAATATATCGAGGAATTATCTTTAAGGTGCAATGTGATAGAAACAAAATTATTAAAAAATTATTGGTATTTTATAAAAGAATGTGTTGTGAGTGAAATTAATGATATTGTTAGAGGTTATTAATGATAAGTACTTCTAAATATATTAATATCATGTGATGGAATAAAACTAGTAGATTGTTTAATTGATAAGGAATATGCTTTCTAGTCAATGATAAGTATTATAAAATATCTAATATTAAAATATTTTTAATCGATGGGTCTTGATATCGAGATATAAGGTGATATATCATATTTTTCAGATTAATGAAAACCATCAATTTATGTAAACAATAATGAGGCTTAGAAGAGTGATTTGTATCTGAAATAAAAGGTTATCAATTATCTCAAATTCAAATATGATATTGATGTAATGATAAGTATCATGAACTATGTACATGTCCCATTAATACTAGAACTAAATAAAATAATATTGGATAAAACATATATTTTTTCATTCTCTATGAACTAAGGTAGTACAAATATGTGTAACGTTTACATGGATTGTTTTTGTTGGTGATATATGATGAGGGAAATTGTAGTGTTTTCAGCTTGATTCTAGGTGTATGAGAATCATAATGTTGGATATTAGAATCCAACGTTGATGAATCCACCATTAACCATAGCTATATTAAATTGGGAAAACAACACCAAATATTACATCATTAAACCAATTAGGACATATAATAATTATATTTCCATTTGGGTTGTAGTTGATTCCTTATAAAGAAAATTCACTTTATTTTCATCTAGTAATATTTCTCAATTAAAAATTATTTTATTATACACATTGCTAAATAATTAATGTTTATTAAATATCCACCATAAATCATATAGAATCGAGATTAGTGGTTTACCTTATTACTTTAAAAAATTATTCAATAAGAATTGTATGAAAAGTTATACAATAAAATTTCATATGATCATTAGTCCAATGGTCAGTCTAAGAGAACCATTAAAACAAATGAAAATATACATATAAATTTTTCTATGTATATAAAATTTTGATGGATTCAAATAAATAATTTAGTTATATTATATTAAAATAATTTATTTCACTTCCACATTGAGATAGCTCTATATTAACCCCTCTATAGAAAGATGCGTGGAACTCTAATATAATGAGATAAAGATAGAGTGTGAATGATTTTTGTGATATTCTCTTGTAATGGAGATGGTAGACAATTTTTTAGAAATTAATAATTACATTAGATAAGTTTCCAGATGAATGAAAAGTTAGATAAAAAATAGATTGTGACATATAGACTTCAATTATTCTGATAATGGATTCTTATTAATATTTATCTATAATATTTTTATGAGGTTTGGAATTGAGTTGATAATTATACCTTGATATATTTTTCACTATGAGATGCTCTGTAATATTTGGATAGAATATTTTTTCATGGTGGATCTAATGAAAATATATAAAATTAAATATGTGTTTCATTTATCACATTCAAGGATATTCATATATTTTCCAATATATGTACTGAATGTAGAGGATATTTTGTTAGATGATTAGCATTCATATAATGAATAAACATGGGATACTCTATATCAAATATATAATGTAAAATATGACACTAAAACATTAAAATATAATGTTTCGGGTTGAAACCAAAAATTTGGGGAAGCTACATGGGAAGATAATGATATATTTATTTAAATTCATCCTCATATATTTCAATTAGTGTAATGAAATTTCTAAGGTACAATTAAATTATGGGGAGTAAAAAATTTCACCAATTCTATATAGAAAATTTCAATCTTTTGACATATATTAATGCAAAAACCATCAAAAGTATATAAATATATATTTACACTAATAAAAAATGTAATATATTAAAATGAAATTAAACAAAAGATAATTAGTATATTCAATTAAATTGTTCTATAATATACTAAATTAATTATTATTGGCTAAAAAACTATTTTCTTTTTAATAATTTTCATTATAATATTTTTTGTATATAAAATATAAACTATTAAATTTATATGAAATTATTTCGTAAAACAGTTATATAATTAATTTTCATTCATAAATTGTTTATAAAATTGTAGTAAGTAATAATTGCATAGTTTAAATTTAAATATAGTTATTTTCAGAAGATGGGTTTTATGAATGAATTGTTTTTAATCATTTTAATTTTTAATAATAATTATATGAAATAATATTTTCAAATTTATTGATAATCAATATAATAAAATGAGTTAACACTGATATAATACAATATACATGGAAATAGAATATAATAAAATAATATTGAATAATTAAAATAATTTTTTTCAATTTTTTTTAATTTTTGTTAATGTGTATTGAAATTAGTTTCTTCAAGACTTATAAATTTAGTAATATCAAATGGATTCCATAATTGGAATCAACATATTAAAATCATATAGATGCATTTCCATTCTGGGTCATAAATCATGTTAACATGGTAAAAATTATATCACATCGGTAAATGTAAATATATTTTGAAAGGGTCAACATAAGTATATAATATTTAAATATATCACTAAACATATAATTAGTTTCACTGGATGGGTTTATTTCTATATCACACACCATATAAACCATAAAATAGATTTTTTGGATCCAATTTCTTTATGTAATAAAAGTTATATATTTAAATAATATTAATATTTACATGGGTTCTAGTACCCACACATATAAACTGCCCTTTCTATTATTACTTGTCCAAATAATGTGTACTCCATTTTAGAAAACCGAACCTGGTTAATATATAACAATGGTCCGCAACCTAACACAAAACATACCCGAACGAGATTCTATATCCACATGGCCTAGGGATAGTAACCCATATAACAAAGAACATCTAGAGGGATCAATTGAACCCTACCTGAAACTAGATTGGTATAATATACATCTGTATACTAAGAAAGTGATAAACGTAAAAAAACAAGAACAAAATATTCAATAAATATTGGATAATAAATGAAGTGGAACAACTCAAAAAATAGATAACACCCAAAGGAATAAGCCAAACCAAATAATAAATGACATCTATAACAAAAAAAGATACTACATGTGATAAGAAGGAAACAACCTATCATTTTACCATTATATACTCATACCTAGTTGACATGAACCTTACTCGCTCACTATAGTGTTATTCCTTTTCCTAAATCTAATGACAATACAAGGATAACACACATAAAACAAGGATGTACAGGGTGTTAGATTAATAGGCTGTATATGATCCCACCATGAAATTCTATATAATTTCTCTATAAAAAATCCCAAAATCCCAATATTTGAGGATTACTAGGAATTTTAGGTAGTTATGATATTTAATATAAAATATTTGGAAAAATAATTCTCTATATCCAATGTTATAGAAATACTTATAAAATAGTTTCAAATAATAAAACATTTTTTTCAGAATGAAATTAAATAGAAAATATCGCAAACAAAATAACAAGAATATCATTCTAAGGATCAATATATATCTGGATAGTGATATCAATTATACACCATCAATGAAAAATATTAAATTGTGTCATAAGAAATATTAATCGAATCATGACAGAAGAGAAACCACTAGAATGTAAACCCTAAATAGTTTATATTAAGTCTCTATGACACTTAGACTAAGAAATATGGGAATAACCCATGAGTTATCCCCCAAAATGATTCAAAACTGGAGGTATATTACTACACCTACCACCTATGTTACTAAGTATTACGATGTGCAATATTAAATAAAAGACATCAAAACAATTCATTAATAAACATTTAATAAATCAATTTCACAATATTTTGAAAAAAAATTCCCTAGCCAAAAAAAAACATTGAAATAAATATTTTATCAAAGCCCAATTTATACAAACAAATAAATAAATAATGTCAATTCATATTATATATATATAATATCAGTCATGTTTCATCTATCATAGGCGAGATACATACCCACCTACATCAATGTTATGGTATACACAAAAATAAATTTGATCCCTACCATCATAAAGAAATTTAGAAAAAATAAGGACCTATAAATAATTCCCATATATATTTGAATAGTATTACTTCATAACAAGTGAAACCTTATGGGTTTGGTCATATATACCTCGTGAATCACACATTACACAACAAAACTAACATAAATAAATACCTTTAGAATAAGATCACACAACATATAAACAAAGGTCAAATATGAATTGAAATCTAACAAAATGTATCCATTAATTTATCTCAACGCCTCTACCACACAAGACTAATAATGAATAATAAAGGATACACTCAACAGGGGATGAAAAAAACAAGAAATATTAATATCTATCATTGAAGTTATAAATCAATAGTAGAATAAACCCATAATTAAATAGAATGACCCTAGTGTTTTAGGGTGGGTAGAAAATAACTGAATGAATTACGATTCAATCTTGAAGTGCATAAAATCAAAATTTACTTAGTTCTAAACATCGTAAATCAATTCTACACATCATAGACTACCCATAATTCACATATGCTGATCAATCTATTACCTATTATTAAATTCTGTTGATAAATATTTTTATGGTGTAAAATATGGATTAATGGTGTTAATGGATTTATGTTGGAAAAAATATTCTAGGCATACTCCCCACGGTATATTTACACTGTAATACAATACTAATCAATGTAAAACCTACCTTCATGAATATACCAACACAAGTTTTTCCTAAAAATGAAAATAAACATTCATGATTCCCTTTAAACAAGAGAAAAACACAATAAAATATTAAATAAAAATACCATTTAATGAATCTGTTATAATAACACCATAATTGGAATTTTCATAACTATTAAATAATGTGGGAGAAGGTTTTCATGGAATGTTTTGTGGACAATGATCCATCACTAATGATTCATGACAACTTTTCTCATTAAAATCGGATTTGTGACACCATAACTCTCGAAAAAATTGAATCTACTTCCTAGACATGGAATTTAAATGATACAAAATAATATCAAATATTATATTCATAAAATATACATCATGTTACAAAAAAATATCTTCCCATCAATAAATATGTGTATGATCCTGATCACACTTTTGATGTTGTGATATTCGGAAATCGTGATGGATACATATCAAATGATGTAGATATACTAACTTATGGGAAAATAACACAAACCAAACAATATACTCTTAACCCCTTACTGAGATTAGTATACATCAAAATATTTTCAGATTCCATAGGGCATTATATGTCACCAAATGATGATAGTTATTTAGCATCCCTTGTTTAATTTACCCATTATTTGTTAGTGTTGTCAATGGAGGTGAAAGATTCATGAAATCATTTTTGAGGAAATTAAAATATCATAAATTTATAATATTTTGTGAATATAAATTTTGATTCATTGAACCCCCCATGACAAAAAAATCCTTAGCTTATCAAGATCTACTAATATTCTCTATTCAGAAATCATATCCACTAAAAATTTCATAAATAAAATTAAAACATCTCATTTTAAAATATATTAATAAAGTTATTGGGTACTCTTGATCTACAAAAGAAAAATTAAATGGTTCTCATAAACATGAAAATAAATTAAATAAAGAACCATATCTTCTAACAATAGTATAATAATGGTCTCATGATTCTCATGGAATGTATGGATTAACAAATCCATAAAAAATATAGAATAATTATCCTAACCAAATTTAATCACATAAATTTAATAATTCTCATATTTATGATTGAATATTTTCATTATAATATAATACCCCTTGAACAATATATGTGGATAACATAATACAAAATTTATCATTAATAACCAATTCACCCCTTCAGTAAATTTCATAATTCATCCACATGAGAAAATGGGTATATTTTCTATCTTTCACATAGTTCAACATATAATTATACACAAAGAAATGATTTCAACAACTAGACATCTTTTTAAAGACCATGGGGTATCCCATGGTGAAATTTTATTATGAATAAAAAACATTCTCAATAAAATAATTCATCTAGATATTGAGATCATTTTTTTGATCTTGTTCCATATAACAAGAGTTTATATAAATAAGATGAATAACTATCACTATTTCAATCATTAAATCATCACCAATCTCTAGAAGATTAAATTGAAATTATTCTATAATTAAATTAGGGAATTTCCCAAACAATTGTGGGAATATCACGAAATATGTAGAATCATTGGGCTCAAATGAAATGGAACAAAAAAACACTATTGTGCTTTGGGTGGGAATGTCAATGTTGATAAATCCTCAGGTCCAACTCTCCTTAAAAACCCATATAATCCCATTATTTTTATTTAATGAATCATAGTAAGGATAAAAATCAATTTGAGCATATTTGGAAGCTAGAGAATCCATCCAGATGTTGACATTAAGAAAATCAATATTGAGAACTAGAAAATACAAGAAAAACTATTCATTTACTATCAATAAAAAATGTGCATTTAAACCAATTTACCCATTTTATTTTTATGAGGTGTATCCTACTCAATAACGAAAATAATTATATCCATTATATTTTTTATAAAATGAAATAAACCAATAAATATAAATTATTTTGTGGAACTTTTTTAAATATAGAGGTTTTTATGGAAAATGAAAAATAATGGTGCCTCTCATTGTAGATATTATACAATAAAATCCAATGGAAACACATCTACTATGTGAGGGTGATTTGCTATTAAGTTCATTAGCTAGATCCCAAAGGACTATAAAGGATTTGTCTAGGGCATAGTGGCCTTTTGAGAAGATGATACTTGAAGAAAATTAGTCAAAGATATATCCCAAAAGAACCTCTATATATAGCCATATAATCCATAATTATTTCACATCACTGTGGGTTCTTGAATATTATGCTTGGTGGTCCCATACCATGATACACTAATATAAGGATATAGGATGACTCCATGTTACATGTATGGTGTTATGTTGTCCTCTACTCAGAACATTCACCACCACCCCATTAAATATTATGCCACATCCTTTTCTTCTCCAATACACCACTGAATCATTAATTGGGTGGAATAAAATGGGTAGTTTAGCCAATATTCCCTATAACAACTTTCTCTTCCGTCCTAACCATATTAACCATGTTATCATTTGTAGAAATATCCATCATATATTTCCATGATATGTTATCTGCTCAAAAACCATGAAGGTACTTATGAGTTTCCACTAATAATTTTTCACCACATACATACAATGATAAACCAATTATGAAAGTAAATTATTTTATATTGTTTTTAATCTTTCCATCATATACATTGACTGGAAATCCATAAAATTTTACATCATCATAGACTATAGGATGATATATTTAATGAAGAGTGTCTCGAAGCTCTTCGAATCTAACCCATTGTTTTGATCATCATGTACCAAGGAATCCCCCAACCCATTTATGGGACTTTTTAACTAGACAATCATGAATTATAAAATCTCTATCATAGTTTAATCAAGGATTTTGACGACCTGATTAATATATCCCATCCATTCCTTTATCTCTTAGTGTACATTTGCGACCATAAATGATAGTGTGTTCTTATATAAGAAAACTCGTGTCAAAATATATTCCCATTAACTCATGAGTGAATACCAAAACATATTTCTTTCACACATTGTATATTCTAGTTAATGGAATGAACTATTAATGATCTCATCCATAAAATTATGTTTAAAGGGATAAATCAATTGAGGTCCATCCATTGAAACCTCAAGTGGGACCAATTAAAGACGTCTTAGAGGCATACTGTAGAAAAACTAATGTATAAGGTAATAATCGGAATATGGGGCAATCTCAATTAAATATATAAAACCAAAATAAAAAAAATATATTAAATTCATAACAAACCATATGATAAGAACCCATTCCAACATCCCATCATGACTTAAGGTCCATCCTGACAATAGCTCGCCAGGTACTCATGAGAACCCATCTCTCAATCCCTACAAATCCTATGACACAACTACAACCTTCCCATGACTAATAATTACCATGAATTGAAAGAAATATTTAATGAAATTACCTAGGATACCCTATAACCAAGTTACCCAACCTAGTAACCCATATAACCAAAGGGAGTTCCTTATCCAACTAGTATGTGACTAGAACACTAAAATCAACAAAACTAGAGGGAATTATTTCACCCAACATGAAACATGTTACATATAATATATATATATATATATAATAGAAATTAATAGTTTAGTAAATAAAAATATTTTTGTATTTCATAAAAATAAGATACTGATGATAATGATTCAACTCTAAAATAGTCCATAAATCCAAGGATATGTGTACATGAAAAACAGAAATAGAATATGAACCAAACATTTCTACTACATGTGATTATTGGGAAATGTACAACTTTTGACCATTAGCTACCCATACATAGAAAAAATAATACTTGTTTTCTCACTGTGAATACTTTCCACTTCTTGAATTTTATACAACAGATTGTCTATAATGTACCATATAGAGTCACACTAGTGTGAGATAAATAAACTCAATAAGATCCTAATTTAGTTTTCTATTTCAAATATTAAAAAAAATATGAAAAATAAAAAATTTAAACAAAATAATTCATAATAATATGTTAAATAATATTTAGATCAAAATCCTGGTAAATCAGTTCTCTATATAAACAATTCTAAGAATCAGGTAAAATATCTTCATCTCATATTACATTAATCATGGTGTGTAATCAAATCCAAAATTAAAAAAAAGAACACATAAATCATCCAAAGAAACACTGCAATGCAGGATAGATAAGAAATTCATACCCCAATATTGACATATAGAATAACAAAGTCCTAATACATATTCATCTAATATGGTGAGTATGTGAACACCCCAAAAGGTAAACCCCCCTACAATAACTGACAATTTGATAGGAGATATAGCCTTGGATGTTGATGAAAACCGCATGGTAAAACCCCATAGTAGTGTCATAAAATGATTATTATAGTCAATCCCTTCACATATATACCCAAGGCATCCCATTATCTAATCATCCCAAATCATTTCATTAGAATAATTCGTTAATTTTTTTTTTCATAAAACAATTTCTCATTTCTCATAAAAAAACCTTTTACCAATTTCAAAACAAGGTAATTATCATATATTCTAAAAGATCCTTTTTAAAAAAAAAATATCAAAACATTTATTTAGTAAAATTATTTAAAAACCCAACTCAATCTATGTTCATAGGTGAAAAGAAACGTGATCCAAAAAAAGAAATATTTTTGAATGATAAATAGAGGACATTAAAATTATTACTACAAATTATAACAAAATTACATAACAATATCAACGTTAAGAGAGGTTAATTCATACATTCCATGATAACCACACATGAAACACTACAAAAAATGAAATGAATGACATGAATAATGAGATAACGTAACATATAAGGAATTAAAATACCAGAGTAAACACATGACACACAAATTTATTAAACATAACAAAAAATAGTTATAATAAGAGAATTGAAGAAGATAAAAACTCACACACCCCTGAGGAGGGGAAGAACAACCAATACAGAGATTGAGAACTGGATAACGAGATCCAAAAGAAGAGGAGAAACCTCAAATAACATAAAAAGTCTATGATTTTATGTAGTGATTTTTTTAAATTATTAGTATTTAGTTTTTCACTATATAAAACCATATAAGAATAAGGTTTTTATATCCAAAATCATGGATTTACATTGAAAACTCTCTATAATTCACAAAAACAAAAAAAATATTGTTAAAGTTTATCAAGATGCATATTTATGACATGAAATGAGATTAATTTGAGGAATGGTTTTTCAATGAATGTTGTTTTTAATCATTAAAAACTATGACTTATTTAAATTGAATTATAGAATCTTAAATTTTAAATAATCATTTCTATAGTTCCAATCCCGGACTCTATAAAAAACACCCAAAAAAATTATAGACACTCTGAATCAGAGGAACACACTCATAAACATAAAATCAGATAAGACAAAAATATACAATGTTACAACCATAACATAAAAAGACACTAACCAAATAACATACATTCCAATATATCACAATCATTGAGGTATTTTCCTTCTATTATGATCTTTCAATGAAACATTATGATTTTTTTTCATAGGGGGTTAACCAACTGTGATGTATATGTTATTTCTGACCATATTGTTGGTAACTTATTTATAAACCACAAAAAATATTCTGTTAAAATTAACAAAAATAATATCCATAAAATTACAGTGAATGTTTTTTTATTTAAACAATTAATCCTTTATATATATTGTTTTCAAATAATGAAAAATGAGTGAATCACTAATTCATTTTTTAATGAACTTGAACTTCTCCTATAGGAGGATCTTAGAGGAAATATCTTCCTGGGTGATTCTAGGTGGTCGCAATAGAACTCCAGTAAGCTTTTGAATATGATATTGTGGTGTAATATTTGATCCATCATAACAGAGATGGTAGTGGTGAAAATCATTGGATGACGATATAGAACTGAATCAGTTTGTGGGGGTTATGATTTTCTATAGGTCATCATGATTATTGAATTTTGATATTTTAATATATTGAATTGTTATTTATAAATTTTATCTAAGGGATTTGAATTGTTTTATTGGGCCATTAGTCATTAAAATTGTTTTTATCCAGACAATAAATTATGAGAAATTTTCCTAGATACATTTTTATGGTAATGCAATATGTTCATGAATGTGAATTCGGGGTGGATGCCATAAAATAGGGATGTTTGTGATGATAGAAATAATTTAACTATCCTTCAGAATTATACTGATAGATATGTGAGCATTTATCTAGGTTTTTTTATTTAGTTTCTTGTTCAGATGATGTATAGAATTAGGTTGATTGTGCAACATTGAGGATGTATGAATTTTTGTGTGGTTTTCTCAAATGAGGGATAGAAATGATGAAAGTTATAATCATATCCTTCTCTATATACCAATTTGGTATTTATGGATGTAATATCAGGTTGTAGTATACCTTCCCTATTTAACTTTTTTGAATGGGGGATAAAAAATGATTGACTTTCAGTACAGGTGAATGTTTTATAATATAGGGGTGAAAAGGAATTTGAATTGTGATAGTGAGGTTCATTGCTTTCGTATGGGACCATAACCCACCTTAATCCTATGGTTCACTAGTACACATTCACTATGTGTGGGACCACAGTTCATGATTTCATATGACTTTGTTCAATTATCCACTTGGTTTATATACTAATTTCAATATATACCTAGTTTAAAACGTGCTTTCAAAAAACAAATAGGTCATGAACCTCAAGATGATAAAAGAATTCGTTTTTATATTTATTATAATTTACAATTTATTATATGAGAGGTTAGTGTGGATATTAGGGATATATGGAAACAGGGTAAGGTTTTATGTAAAAATATATTTTTTATATAGAATAATTAAGTTTCATTTAAAATATTGGTAAATTTATTTCATTTCAATCCAAATCCACAAATATATATTCTATTTTTATTTTGGTTTCATCCATTATTTAAATTTCACGATCTATGTTACTTATAAAATGAATGAATAATTATTTTAAAAATGATATTATTTCATATTTTTAGTCTTGGAATATTGTCTCTTATTTTCATGATTAGTAAATTATAGTATAACTATTTTTAAATATACATAGATTATTAATAAAAATATTTTACAACCATTTTATTTCATTATAAAATATTAATTTCAATACTTTTATAATATATTATAATGACTTAATATTTTTTTTATAAAAAGAAAAATATATTTCAATTTAACATTGAAAACTCACCTATATACTCTAAAAAACATTTTCCACTATAAATCATAAATTTTTTGTTTATATGATTTTCTAATGAAATAAAATTTAAAATTTCTCTAATATTATTATATTTTAAAATACACCAATGGGAATTTGTTCCCATGGTTTTCATGGAATTATTTTATGGAGTTTTTTAAAAACATTATTCTATACCAACCTAATTTAAGGTTATTTATAATTCGCTGATGTGATTTTCGTAATATACCATCGGATTATTTTACATAGATATATTATAATGATGGTGTTATAAGGATTTTTTATAAAGTATATTTCATTCCGTAATTTTAATTAATCTTTGATTAAATTATGATTGTTTTTAGGATATTTTGAATGATTAATGTATAATTTTAATTATGTGATTTTTGTTCCTATATCATATATACCACCAATGCAATGGGAAAATAATGATATTTCATGACATAATATAAAAGTGAATGGTGAGTGACAACAAGCATAATGGGACTCTATAAACTATATTAAATGGTGGAGGGAGTATACCTAATAGACATTGAAACTATGTTTAATATATATGCGGTAATGAGGTGTAAACACAATCCATTTTATTACTCATTCAATATTGATATTCTTAGAATAGATCCATTATGTTGGAGATTATTTTTTTATTATGTGTATCCCAAAAACATATATCTTATTATTATTTTATTCCCCCTTAGATAAATATTTAATATTGATAATTCATTACTATAATGAATTAATTTTTTTCTAAATTAAAATTTTTTACTCCAGATTTATAGTCGATGACCTTCTGGATAACTTTTCTAATGTTATGATCTTTTTATAAAACCCCTATGATTAAATTATTATCACTAGAGTTTGTTCATTTATATCAACTACATTTTTTATTACAGATCATTTGAGATCACTATTTTTATCTTTCTAATTAACTCGGTTAAGATGAAATGTGTTAGATACAATTTATCTAAAATTTTTACTATGTGACAAGAAAATTACTGGAGTAGATGAAGTTGATTCAAGAAAAAATAATATTTTTGTAATTTTTACTAATTGACACTAAGCTATTATATTTCTTGAGTGTTAATTATTGTGATATATATGTAATATTAAACTAAAATTATATAATACTTACGAATGTGATGTTAAGTGTACCTCACATGATATGTCCAGTCCCCCAATAATAAAAATATGTAATATTAGAAATTGGATTACATTTCATTCAGTTATAATATAATTATTCGTGTTATCCTCCTATATTTGAATGATGGAACCTAATTTTTTCAGCAAATATAAATAAAAAAATTTGAATGGTTACTTAATACATCCACTATCATTATAATATAATAAACTATACATTCAAATGATGATTAAAAGTATATTTTTTAGTAGAATTAGATATAACTTTTTTTTAATATCCTAACATTTATTATACACCAACACGTGATCATATTTGGATAATGGTAAAGTGATTCCATTCAAGGAATACTAAAAAATTCTTTGATTTCACCATTATAAACGATAATGGAATTTAATTTTTAGGTAACTATCAAATTTTACTATTAGTCATCTACTCGTTCTTCATAGCCTCACCATGAGAAGTCATGGTAGTCCCAAACAATGTAATTTTTTTATACATATCACTAACAAAATCATTTCAAAAAATAATTAACAAATTAATTAAACAATGTGAATATGTTTCTCCAATATCTATTATCTTTCACAACATTAGTCAGTTTTATTAAATGCCCTACAATATATAGTAGTAGTTTTAAGGGAGATATATTACACTGAAAACTTGTAAAATGCGGAATATAAGTAAATTACCATTCCATTAAATTGATAACATATCTAGTATAATAGTTATTTAGAAATGTATCATTCTAAACATTAGTTAATTTTTTGGGTCTAGTGACGAAGGACCAATATTCATTACCTATATTTTAAATTAATACATTCATTTTTCATCTAATTATTATAGTATCTAACCCTGAAATTATTTGTAAAGTGATGATAATAATTATCTATCTTGTTATTAAAGATAAATAAAATAAATCATTCCCTTACTCTAAAATGTCTTATATAAGGACAAGATGAATAATTAAAATCAATAAATAAATATAGTAATAAATAATTTAAATTCATTATATAAAATATCATATCACAATAATAACAAACTATATTATATATATCTATTATAATAAAATATATTTGACCTAGTAGTGTGACTGACATAGTGAAGATGATAAAAGAGAAATAAAATTACAAAAAAAAATTGATGTGTTAAATATATTACATAAATAAATTTATAATTAATAAAACATATTTGATAGAATTTATATTTTCGTTTTATGAGATGTAAGAATAGTGAATAATGAAATATAAGTGATTTTAATGTTGTTTCGATCAATATAGTTTTATATCTAGTCTATATCCTCTAAAAAAATTATATCAACTATGATTTTTTATTTTAAATTTGACTACTAACTCAATTTTTTTAAATGTATCGGATAATGATATTCCTGACCACAATTATAGAAAAAATCAATCATTTTTATAGTGAAAACATTACATCAAAATTCTATAGAGTTGTACAATCTTGTAAATTTTATGCATCTTTAAGGAAATTATATTAATTTACCTTTCCTTCGGGTGGGGAAAACAAAAAACATTTGAATATTGTTATAATTTCTTATGAATGATATTTTCAAAATACTGTTTATAATTAAAAAAACTACAGTAATAAAAATAGAGTATTAGTATTGGAATGGATTTCATTTCTATAATAGAATTCATCGACCCTTCAATGAACTAATGGAATAATAATATTCATTTAATATATAGGTATCTTATAAAATAAACATTTTGGAAATAATATTGTTTCTCATAAATGAATAAATTTATTTTTTAGTTATCGAATCAAATGATAATTTCTTTATCTTAACCACGTATTTATAGATAATGTTTCCACAAAAAATTAATTGATGAACAACAAGATAAATTTTCATCATGTTCGGGTTTGCTAAATAATATTTCAAGAAAAAAACAATTAATATAATATAAACATGGAAATTAAACAACTAATTGGGTAATATATTTTCATCATCTATTAACGTCATTAAAAAATTAAATTCTGTTAGAGTAATCTTATCATGAAACAGAACCTTGGATTTAATCATGTATATTTTTAATTATCATAACAACATGTGTTTAAAAAAATAGACAGCCTATAAAAATTTTGATTTAATTAAATCAACCAAAATAAAAATAATACAATTTTATTTTTATATAATTAAATTATAAATTTTTAAACTAGATATTCTTAAAAATAATATATAGTATTAAATATAAATTTGAAAATTAGAATGAAATTGAGTCCTGGTTAAAATGGTTTATTATGACAGTCTTGTAATTTTTAGCACCAATGGATTCATGCAGGATGTCCCTTTATTCTAACTATTTCAGGTTTGGAGAATTTTGTATAGATTTATGGAATATTTATAAGGTATAATGAGATTGGAAAATGATTTACGTATATAGAAAATATTTCATTATATGATGGTCTATTTACGCTGTGGATGGTTTGTTTAAAAAGTCCAGAAGAAAAATTTAGGGAAAAATTGGTTTTATATGAAAACATATATATTATTAGACAATTAATTCATATTAAAAACTATTTTTCTGTGTTTTATACTAAGATAAAAAATATTTCAATTTACGTGATATGAAATCTCCCATTTTTAAAAAATCTATATTTTTATGCATAATTTTTATGTGTATGGTAAAATTATTAATATGTTTGATTTGTATGATATAAATTTAATTATTAAAAAAACATATGTGATTTAATTTCAATCCAATATTTTTTTATCAAAAATATATATAAATAAAATAAATGTCCAAAACTATTGTTATAGGAAAATATTTTATATTTTCTAATAATTAAATGCATGAGTTTTTATAAAATCAATATAATAATTTTTAAATTTATTGCTTCACATCTTAAAAACATATTGGATCAATATAAATATTTTAAAATATACTACTAATTAATTAAAATTCCTTAAAATTAACTAGTTTTTTAAAATATATATTTAAGACTACACACCCACAAATTCTATAATATAGTTACATACAAAATATATATAAAATAAATTTATTATTATCTTAATGATATTTTAATGTTTTTATTGTATTTATAATATTTTCACATGATTATTCTAAATGAATATTAAATATTTATTCAAAATCTACCACAATTAAATAAACAATAATTAGTCATAAATTTGTTTTCTTATTATTGCTACTAAATTTCCATGTAAAATAATTTTCATATATAGGTTAGTGTTCAATAATATTTTAAAAGTATTTAATTAAATTTATTGGTAAATAATATTGAATATATAATAAAATATTTCATTGTAAAAATATTTTTATTTAATAGTTAATACAATTTAAAACAGTACAACTAAAAGTAAATATTTATATGTTTAATTTTAATTATATTAATCCATAGTTATTAATCTCATTAAATGGATTTCATGTATAAATAATTTTATACATAAATGATAATATCTTTAATATTAATATGTAACAAACACACATATATATGTAATATTTTAATATTTTATTTTCATTTCATTATCAGTTACATTATTCTAAATTCTAAATTAATAGTTTAAAATTTACTTAAACCTATTGGATGTATTTTTTTTGTAATTAACATATTTTTAATGACCATATTTCCAAAAAAAATATATCTAATTGAAATATTTAATTCGTATATATATATATATATACATGATTGAATTGTGCATTCTATTCTGAATTCATGAGTTTGCCTTCTCATTTTCATAGAATTCATTTAGATCTCACAGAATCCATTCTCATTTGTGATATTCTTCATCATTATATGTTTTACATTCTTACATGGGATCCTTATAATTGATTAAGATCCATTATATCTTCTATTGTTTATGGTTTTATTATTCTTTATATAGTTTAATCTATTTATTTTATAACATTCAATGAATTTAATAATCTATGGTTAGTAATAGTTAGTTTCATATGATTTTGGTGTAATGTAAATTATTAAATAATATTTAAATAATATTAAGGTATCTAAATGAAATGCATACATCATGATATATTTCTAAAAGAGGTGTGCACCATAATATCTAAGTTATGACTTGTAATTTAGTCATTTTCAAAAATAATTCTAATTTATTGAATCATATTTCATCATTTTAAAAACATAAAATACCGCCATGTTCTTTCAAGACAATTCCCATGTTATTTCTTCTAAAATTATGGATATGGATTAAATAAAATGCCATTTTCTTCAATATCATTATCAATTGAACCACATTGAGACTACATCCTTATTTTTTGGTGTCCTAGTATCTCATTAAATATCATAATATATTAATAATTCATGATAACTTTTTCACTATAAACATTATATTTCATACTCCATCTCACACCCTACAATATCTTACATGGGAAAAATATTTTCATTACCTATTGAATTTTTTTTTAAATTACTTCCATCAGACTACACAGAATAATAAAAAAAACTATTTTTAATGTGAGTAATTCAAAGTCAACATCATTATATAATTATAATTATTGATCTTAAGAATATTGAATTATAAACATTTATTACTCTTTAAAATAATATAATTTTTTTAATTTCAGTATAAGTCTCTCTTAGACCAATAATTGTTTCTATTTTTTCAGTTTCTTCATATTTCATAAATTTATTTCATAAAATAAAAAATCCTTTTCAATGGATTTTAATGTGAATGAGATTGAAAATATCATATCCCATGGGTGTGTTTATCTAAATTGTAACATTTATGTATACTGAACATGCAAGGATGTTAATAATAAGTTATTATTAAACTGATGTAATATTTATTTATTATTCCTTTCTTCATCTCTTCAACAAAAGAAATTTAATTTCTAATATATATAGAGGGATATAGTTTATAAGACATCAAAAAATTCCTTACTTTACCAAAATGATTGGATGTTTTCCTATACATAGATTAAAAAAATGTAATTCACTAATGATTCCTAATCGTAATCACAAAAATAACTTATCTAATACTACAAAATAACTAAACCATGAATTCTTACCAATTATATATACATAGTTCCAAAAACTATTACTTAACTTCATTTCAATAATTTAAAAAATTCTTATATAAAAATGATCTCATTAACCCATAAATGGTAGGTTAATTTCATTGTATAATTTATAGATAAGATACTTATTTAATATTACTTCTAAAAAGTTCATCACAAGTAATTGACAATATTTTATTTATAGACCACTCATAGGATATACTCATCTTTATAAATATGGGAAGTTTAATCATTAAAAAATGGGTGAACATGGATTCCTTGTTTGGGTTATCTTAGGTGATAACATTCAAAGATTATAAGTGATCATAATATGAGAATATGGGTATAGTCAAGATAATTAAGATAATTAAACACTATAATATTTATTTCCAAAAAATTATTCCTCCAAAATCAAATGGAATACCATATGAAATAATTCAATTTTTTCACAATTAATTATTGTTTGAATGGAATTTTACCTAGGGTAATATAATTATCTCATAAATATGAATATTTTATTATACAAATCACGTGAACCACATGATATAAAAATAAATTACAATTAAAATTTTACCATTGTTTTTAGAGAATAAATATCTCCAAAACAGTTGAAAATATTTCAATGGGATAAAATATAGAAAATAAGAAAACTCAAATATGAATATTTGGACAGGCTCCACCCACTAGAATAAATACAGTCATGTTTAATGATATAGAAACACAAAAGAAAACTAATAATATAATATTAGTCATGAGAATTAAATTATAAATAACCTTGGGAGAAAATATAATTTTAAGAATAACGAGTGAAGTATATTGTATTTATAGATATTAGGGAAACAATATAACTGTTACAAATTTAATTGTTTGAATAGTAATATTATTTTTTAAATATTAATATGATTTTTAAGTTTAGTATAACTACCATTAAAATAGTGTCATCAATTTTGGAAGTTGAAAACTATATTTATTTATTTTATCAAATAAAAATATGGAATATTTATACCATGATACGGGTAAGTAATTGATTTAAAATTGATAAATAAATGTTATATATATCTGAAAGGTACAAAGGTTTTTTATTCATTTAAAAATAAGTAAAAGTGTTTTTATGATAATTATATGGGTTTTTTATTAACAATAAGATGTATTATCATGATAATATAGATATATAAGACCATAAGAATTTTTTTAAAAGATCCTAAAAATCATCATAATATTAAAATTGTTGATTTTTTAAGAAACATTTATTTTGAATAATAATTAAATTTATCACATTTTGAAAATTATGTTCATAATATTGATTTATTTTTTAGAGTTTTTTCAATGATATTTTTTTATTGAAATTGAATCATATTTTTCTAAAATAGTTGATTTTTTTTTGAATAATGAAATATTTTAAAAACCATAATTTAACATTATAATATAAATAAAAGATAATATGAATATTGGATTATTTAATAGCTCATTAGTTCTATATAACATGTATCATTTAATATATATATAATCATAAGAATCGGTAATATTGGTAGTCTTATAAAAAATTAATAATAAATGAATATAATATTCAAAAAATCCCTTCCATACCCTTATAAATTCTACCCTAACCACTCATCATCCTGTCATATTATTACACTTGTATAATGAAAAATTATTTTTATTTCTCTTCCCAATACTCTCCCACACGTCTTTGTTATATAACATCCACCAAAAAAGAGGACTTAGTTAGTTATTCCAAAGATGAAATTCGAGAGAAAATATTCTGAATCTACCTCTTCGAAATGATTTTTCATTGAAGTAATATGCCCATATCACTAATAAAAATGGATTAATAAATACAAAGAGATAAATATATAAATTATGAAATTTTATATTACCAATTTCATATATACAATCAATCCACTTCTATTCTCATCTTACTCAAAAAGTGAAACAATTTTCTATTTTATATTAGTGTTCCACCTTGGTTGATGAGGTGTTTATGTTTTTCATTACCACCATCATTGTAGGACTATATTGAAATGTAAATTTTAGGAATGAAAAAATATTTTTTAAAAACTAAAGATTCATAAATTATTTTTTGGTCAAAATATCAAAAAAAATTAAACTAGTTTACAATGGTCCATAAAACTACATTAATTAACCAAATGTATAACTTTAATGTTCTTTCTAAATGGTTCATCCATATATAAGATTTTTTTTCATTTTATCAATTTAATATTTTTCAAAGAAATTAATATAAATTTTTATCATTTCATGAGTTATAGATCCCTTTTAATAGAATATCATTAATTTTACTAATGTGATCTGATCATGGAATGATGGAATGAACATACATAAAAATGAATTTAATTAGTGTATCTCATTGAAATGGTTTTATAATTACCATATACAATTACACAAAGTATAATTTATTTCTAAATGGTAGATTATTAATAAATTAATTTTTTTGTTTCATTATTCAACCTCTTAAGTGCTAGTGCATAATGTTTCATAAAATATCGTAAGGGATTTTTCCATACCACCCTAACTTGTTTGGTAATTTTTTATCTCTCCACCTAAAGTTATCAAAAAGTTATTTTTCTTATTAAATTATTCAATATTATATTTATAATTCCCCAATATATATTCCAAGTGTAATTCATCCACACTTTTTATATAAATATTTTTTAAGAGTTCCCTTCTCAGTATTAGTCTTTACACATAATTGGTTAAATGGAACTTATTTTTCTCTTAACCCATTTCCATTATCACTCCAAAAAATGTTATAAAATATTATTTTTTCCATAAATATCCCACATTATTTGGGAAAATCATTTTTTCCTATGTTGATTTACTGAGAATTTAAATTTTATATCCATTTTTAACAACACATTTAACTTTTTATGAAATCTTCATTCATAGATACATTTACAAGGATATGTATCCCATATTTTTTCACATCTTCACCTCACATCGACAATTTTTTTCTTGAAAAAGGAAAATATATTATCTATGAAAATATATTAATTGTGAAATCCTTTATTCCATAAAAAATATATTGATATATTTTATTTTAATTTTAAAATATAAGATTATGAACCCAATTTTTTTTCCTAGGAATTCATTGTGATTATGAATTCTATTTGTTTCATTTTGTGTAATACATATTAACGTATGTGTCATGATGGGTTCACATATATTGTACCCAAAATCAATGAGTAATGTTTATGTCTCATGAAGAAATATGTATGATATTAAGGCCAAAAATTTTTCCATGATAGGACTATGTCTATCATGCAATGTTTTCATGCATGTTGTCCATAACATATGATTGTTTCATGTTTTAAATTTGTGAAATATTCCAATTTTAACATGATATTGTGATAATATGATCATTATTTTGGAATTGTATTGGATTATTCATGATCCCTGGATTTTATGACATCATGTTTTTCCTTTTGACTCATATTTTTTTTATTGTTTTCCATGATTATTCCCTTATTGGGATTTTCATCTCCGACATTTGATAATCTTTCCTATGAAATAATATTAGTATTTATGATTTCAATGGTATTTAAAATCTCAATATGAAGATTAAGAAATTTTTTATATATATGTTTCATGATGGTTTCTGTACATTGTCTTATAAATAAGTCATACATCTTGATACATGGTACATAATTATTATATATATACGTTAACAATCATGATCAAATATGTGTAAAAGGATTCAAGCACTATAGTTCGAATAATAAAATGGTCTAGTTATATTGGGGAAATTTCTCAAGAATACATTAGTGATCACCTAAAGGATACATATTACTATATGATAGTATAATAAAATTTTTGGGATGTGTAAACATTGAGGATTCCAGAAAATTAAAAACATATTTGAATATAATAATTGAATTTTTTTCAATAATTTTTTATCCTAGGGGTTATTGCCTTAATAATTGCGGAATGATAATTAAATCGATTTCCATCTAGAAAATGATTATTAGGATTCCTTGTGTGTTGAGCTTCACACTTAGATATAATCGGAATAGTCATGATCACATTAATTTCTTTAAGGACATGAATTGATTATTATAATTGAAAAAAATAAAACTATTTTCACAACTAACCTCTATGGTAATCAAAATCTAAAAATTTAGGTCATATATATCATTTGAATATTATTATTTCCATGTTCATAGTTTCTCTTATTATTATTATTATTATTATTATTATGTGTATTCACATCTCTATAATTAATTTGGATATTATAAATGAATAGAATTAGAAAAAAAAATTACAATTGTTCTAATTATCATTTCATCAAAATAAAATTTCATACATTATTAAATATCTACATATTTTTTCATATCATTCATGTTTCATATAATAATGAAAAAACTCCTGGAAAAAAATGGGGATTATCATGTGATAACAAAAATTGGTTAATTATTTCATCCCATGTAAATAAATATTTTCATATTTCATTCTATGGATGGGGTCTCCAGGATAATTATTATTTTTACTTATTTTGTGTGAATTTTTTGTAATATTTAACATTTATTGTAATTATTTATATAAATATACCATAAAATGCTTCTAGATGGAGTTAATTATTCACATTCTATGTTATCATAAAAATATTTACTTTTCTGGGGAGGGGGTGAATTTAATTTTCATTCTACATCACATAAACATATATTATTTTTATATGAAAATGCCAATTTAACCCAAATTATTAATATATAAAGAGATTATTTCTTGATGAAATATCCATAATTATGAACTCTACTAATGTTTTCCATTAACTATTTCATATTATTTCTCATAACTAATATATAGAGTTCTCAATTGAACTTATTCCTTGATGTTTACCAATATCAAAGGATCCATATAAATGGTGACCAATTATATGAAAAAATGATGCATATATTGTAATAAAATCCCTTAATTGGGGTTTACAAATTTGAGGGATTCGCATCGGTGTACCCCATTATTCTTCATTTAAAATTAAGATAGTTCAATTAGATTCTATATTGGTTATAACGAACAAAAAATTAATAAAAAAGATCTAGTATCCCCTTACGTGGATTGATGACATTTTCAATGAACTATATGTTTTGTAATGCATCTCTAATATCGTCCTTTGTTAGGGACATCACTCAGTAATAGTGAAGAAAGAATATATTCCCATGAGAAAAATATAAATGAGTAATGGACAATATTGGATATGAGTAATGACCCTCAAAGTTACTAATTCTAAACAAAATCATTATGGACATATTGAATAAATCATTAGAAATTACCTAAAAAAATTAGGTCAACATTATTTATTATATTATGATATATTACAATTCTGAGGAGGAGAGAAAAAAAATTTAATACTATAAAAAATAATTTTTTAAAGGAGCAATTAAATGAATATGATAGTAAATGTGCCATCTTGGAAGATGAATTATCATTCTTGGGGAATTTTATCACCTGAAAGGGTTTATGTTAAAAACATACAAGACAATGGAAATTGAGTACTGGCCTAAAAAAACATCAATACTGGGGATCTATATTTTCTCAATAAAGAATCTTTGTTATGGATTATTTGTGACAATCATGTAATTTTGGTGAAATCCACTAACTAATATAACATTTTCGGTGATGAATTTTGTAAAAAATATATTTTAATGAGATAATAAATTAATATAAAAATAACATTATAAGTATAATAGAACACATAGTACCACTATATTGGGAATATTTTTAATTATACAATATTACTTCAAAGTGTTTTTTATATGAAAAAATATAGATTGAAAATGTTATAAGCTCACTACATGGTAGTTCAATGACAAAGAGAATAATTATCCATCATGGGATCTAATTCTAGTAGTAGTATTATTGACATTGATGTCATGGAGGAATTATCTATATCCGGAGATGTGTGAAATATAAAAGTATAAATAAAGGATAAAATATACATTCACAATGAATGATCACAAAAAATTTCATCGATGATGGTTAGAGCTAATCAACAACTATAAATCTTAATCAACTAGCTCCACGAGAATGTAAATAAAGTAGAAGATTATATAATAAAAAAAATCTTGTGAAATAATTTTTTTTATAATTCAAAATAATATAATTTTAATATACATACAATTAATGGATTTGGGAATCTTTATGTTCGTAGCATTGTTACTATTTTCTAAAATGATGACTCAACCATCCCTTGTAGAGATGATAATTGATTCTTAAAGATATTGTGTGGAAATTAATAAGAAATAGATTTCTATAAAGAAATTTAGATTTCAAAATATAAGAATTAATGTATAAAAAATTCTATAATTTTTTTCATGACTTTATGTACCATAAAATAATTGGATAAAGACTTTTTTTTTTGGGATTATGCCTGCAACTCTTTCTTTTTATGCCTCCTATATAGTAAATATATGTATTTGAATCTCTAGGGGAATGCTTGGCATGAAATTATGAAGATGTATATCATATAAAATAAATTTGAGTGCACAGGATGTCAGAAAGTGAAGTCTACAAAGAATATGTACATGGGGATGATGCAACCACTAACCAAGCCAACATTAAAACGAAAAAAATCACTATATATATATTAGCGTAGTAGTTCCAAACACATAAAAAATAAATAATTCTATTTGTGATGTTGTAGATTATACTATATATAATACTAACATAATTGTAGTTTGATATTACCTCCAATATGATCAAGTTGTAAAGTCATAAATTATATTATTGGGGATGTTACGCTGAACCCCATTTTCTTTTATATCTGGAAAAGATCTGATAATTTCATCCATTATCAAAAATATTATACAACATTCTAAAACCACTTAGTAGATCATATGTATAAGATATCGTTAAAAAATTATTTCCAATATGACAGATTTATCATTTAATTTAAAAACATTTTTAGATAATACTTGGTGGACATAAAATAGAGATGGAATTAGAATCATCCCCTAGTTGAGTTCTTATACAATTATCCCTTTCTATCAAGCTTCTAAATTGACCTACATGAATCCCTCTAAGAGAATGATTTTTAAAACCACTCTGTGGACATGATATTAGAGAACCCATTAAGATGTGTCCAAAATGATCGATGAAATAGTATAAAATATTAATACCCTTAAAAGATCACTTTGATGCTCAGAGTTGATAAAATATATAACATGAAAATCATTGATGAATCTTGGAGTTTGTGGACAGAGATAGTGTATTCTGATAAATATCTCCATGAATGAGGATCATGAGATTTTGGAAGAAGGAAAATCAATGTAATAGGTACCTCGTCACCTTTATGATTCGGGATCACATTAGATTCATGCCCTATCGCTAGCACTCCAACCAACCATGTCTCAAGTACAAAACATATTCAACATATTTTTCTTCAAGAATTGTACCATATATCACTGTCATATACTTAATTAATGGGTAATAAATCGTGAAAATTGTCTCTCCTATAAGGATTAGACGTTGAATATCTCATACCGGAGAGATATAGTTATACAGAACAAGGAAACACACTAGTCAATGTATTACAGTCAAACCATAGGCATAAAGATATTGCATAGGAATTAGAGGAATCTTTGAGATATATATACCCTCACTGGTTTCCACATTATAATGTAAATTGAAATTTTAGGATGATATTTAAAGAGTGGGGAAGAATGTGACAACCATATATATTATGTATTGAATTACCCTACATTTATAATTTCTTTTCACACCTATAATGGTATTATTATTTAAATTTTAAACACCACATGATAGAATGACGAAATATTTATTATAGCTTTTCAAAAACTATAGTTAGAAAATATGAATTTACATATGAATGTAAAATTATACGATGGAATAAATAATAGAAAATAAGAGAAATGAAAAATGAAAAATGAAAATATTGTTATACATGATCAACTAGAATATTTGTATTCACAATCACTGATGTAGAAATGAAAAAAAATATTAATAAAACTATATTAATCAAGGAAATGAAAAAAATATATAAACATTAGAAAAAACAGAATTTAATGAAGAAAAATTGAAATATGGGATATTGATATAATCTGTGCAACCCACATAACCATTAAAAACCGTCATTATGAGTAATAATATGATCATTATATAAATAATAAGAATGTTATAATAGAAATTTAATGGTGAAGATTAATAAAATGAGCATCACAGTAGTATCCTCATTTTTGATAGTGTAGAATATTATTTATGTAACATCCAAAGTTAGTAATGAATTATGTATTTTCATATCTATGTCTATTTATGAATTATATATTGTTTTAATGACTTAAAATGAGAATAAATCCAATCTTAAGCATAGAATTATCTAATATTTTAAAAAGATTATTTTACCGCCTTTTCATAGAGATCCATTTTTAAATATATATTTTGACAATTATATAAGCTCTATTTATAAAAATAATCTTATTCATTAGAATTGGGACATTGAAATTTAATTTGGATAAATTTTTGGTATTTTTCTGACAATGTTCATTTTTTAATGAATAGTGAAAAATACTGCATTTTACTTCAAAACTGCTTCTTCATCTAATTAAATTATATGGATTGATTATCTTTTTAATTTGTTTTAAATTGTAAATAGAATTTATTTTTACCATTTAATCAAATGGTGGTCTTTGGTATTAATTTCATTTTGAAATTGGGAATAAACAAGTGCCAAACATTTCATAGATATTGTTTCAAAAAAACCCGCTATTAGTTTTGAAAACAGAAATTATTTTTAAATGACTTATTGCAATTTATGTGTTTGGAATTTGGTTAAATGGATTCTGTATTTGGAATCCGAATTTCAAAATTATGTAAATAAGACTCTTGTTTTTGCACATTTTGAATAGTAACGACGGTAATAATTTTTAATTATCGTGATTAATTAGTAATCAGGTAGTTAAGGATAATAAAATAATATCATAATAATAAAAAGTGACCCCAAAATGTGTCCTAATGCTACCGGTTGTCCCAGGGCCGACCATGGGATGCCTTGACCCAATCTTAGGGACCCCGTGGAATCACTTTTGTGTGACAGTGACACGTTATCAATTTATTTTTAAAGAAAGGAGAATATCTCAAAAGTACGTAACACCTAAGTAAAACAATTTTAATTTTTTCTACATAAATTATATCATGGATTATAAATATTAATTTGAAAGCTAAAAATATTTAGTATATCATAATATTTTTTTAAATTTTTAGACATTACATAAATTAAATGTTTTATGGCACCATGATGATGCAGCGATTACCTCATTAATGAATGATTTAAATAAAATGAAAATATGATGTTGAATATAAGACTTAAACCTATCAAAAACCTATTGGATGAGTATATTTAGAACCCCTATCACCTTATCCTAGAAATATATAATTTTGGGACCTTTAAAATCAGAAACTCATTACATAATAAAGTAACATTTCTTGACATTCCAAGGGTGCCCCTCCTCCCTCTTATAAAAGGCCCCCATATCTACCTCCATACCCACACATATCAAGCCATTGGCTTGGCCAAAATCTTCTCATTTTATCTCTAAACATCCCTATCTTCATCATATAAGTCTTACCTTAGGCAGAAAGCTCTTTAAGAAACCTGTTTAGTTCAAACCAAGAAGAGTTACCTAATTTAAAGGTAATGTCTTCACTTGTGTTCTTTTGTTTTATATTGATTCTACAACCCCATAAACTATTTTTATTCCTTTATTTTGTAACAACAAAAATATCTTCAATATACTAGGATGTTTGGATGAGAAGTATTCGAGCTACACTTACACACACCTCCGTCTAACGGTTAAATAACACACTATTTCTGTGGATGGTGAATTTCTGCCTAATGAAACGGTGATTGTTCAGTCTTTTTTTAACACCTTTCATGGTGGCCATTAAGATGTAAATATATTTTTATATGATATATATTATTTTTATGTTTTCCTTATGCTTCTTTATTTTTCATTTATGGCATACCATAATGGTTTCCATTATGGGTAAACGTGATATCATCATTTTAGGTAGTGCGGACTACCGCCTCCTCAATGTGATTTGATTCGTTAATACCATATATGGGATGTATAAAGTATGGAGTTAGTGTTAATATATATGATATTATTCTGGAATTATGATATATCTTTATATAATTATGAATTCATTCCATCAAATACCAAATAGAAATGAATGTAGCGTTCATGCGTATGTATGACTTTCTGTCATCATGAATGGTGCATTTCATTTCTCACCTCTAAATGTTATGTAATATTATAAATTCATGTATATAATAGATATATATGATATATATGATATCTATATCATGAATATAATTCTGGATATAAAAGATATTTTACCACATGGACAACTTGTAATTATAAGAAGTTTATTTTTGACTCAAGTACCAATGGTCGACAAAATGACCGTAATTAACGTAAATAATTACATAGTGTTCATAACAAAGTAATAAGTGATATAAAAGAAATAATGAACATGAAAAAGGTTATGAAGAAAGTATAAATTATCTATAGTTTATTATTAAAGAGCGATCTAGTCAATTTGGACACGAGGTATGGGATTTCATCTCAATCTCCTTTCGTTGAGGCATATTTTGTTTTATACAAAACTTTCTTTTATACTGTGTATAAACCCATTTGTCTTTTATGTTTATTCAAAATGAATATTTTTTACATGAAGCATTTTACTAAATGAAAAAAGGTAATGTTTTTGTTGTGCGTATGTGGTGACAACTGTAACACCCCATGCTTCCACGGTACACTTTTCATTCAATAATGCAGTAGCTTGCATTGTACGCATGTTCAAGATTCTAACACACCGCAACCAATCCGAGTAGCCGTTATGAATAGTAATATCAACCTTTAGAAATTATATAAATTTTATATGTCATAATGGACTTCATTTTTGGATTCGGAATATCTAAATTAGCCTATGTTGAAATTTTATTATTTTTCTGAGAACTTCCAATTTTCGATGAATAGTGAAAAATACTTAAAACAACTTTTTTAATCAAAATAATTTGTATTGATAAATTATAATATTGAGTGGTTTTAATGTATAATTAGAATATTTTTTTACCATTTTATCCAATGGTTGACATTATAATTAATTTCACTTTGAAATTGGACATAAACAATTGTCAATCTTTTGATATATATTGTTTTTTAAAAACACGATATTTGTTTTGACAGCGGGAGTTAATTATAAAATTAATTAATGAAACTTATATGTTTTTAATTTTTTAAAATAGACATAATTTTTGAATTATGAATATAAAATATATCTTAGGGTTAATTTTTGATGTTTTTCTGAAAAAATTCAATTTTTGATGAATTGTGAAACAACTAAGTGGTAGTTAAAAACCTAATTTTTCGTTTCAATGAAACATTACCACTTCAGTGAATTGAATTTCAAAAATACGACATACACGGTTGTCATTAGTAAGAAAATTTTGGTTCAATGGGATGAAAATAATATTTGTTGAATAGTAACTCTTATGTTTTATTAATCACAATTAAAGCTAATTAGTGTAATTTAAGGTAAATATTATGTTATAATAATATATAATTACATTTAAACTTGTCCTACCATTATTGGATGAGTCATGTAAGACCAATACAATCCATGGGTCAACATTGGGACCCCATGGAGCCATTTGGGTAAGAAAATGAAATTAATAACTTTTTATTTAAAGTAAAAATAAAATTGTCACAAACATGTGTTGTTTTACAAAAACAATTGTTACATGGGGTTATATAAGTTGGATTTTCAACTATAAATATTCATTGGAAAGCTAAAATATTTCCCACATCAAGGTATTTTTTTACAATTTTTAGACATTAAATAAATTAAATAGTTTATAACACCATGATGATGCAGCGATTACCTCATTAATTAACGATTTAAATAAAATGAAAAGATTCTGTAAAATCTTATACATACACCTGTCAAAAACTTATTGGATGAGTACATTTCGAACCCTTGTCACCTTATCCTTGAAATATATAATTGTGGGTCCTTTTAAATTCAAAAATCATTTCATAATAAGGTAACATTTCATGACTTTCCAAGAGTGTCCCTCCTCTCCTCTTATAAAAGGCCCCCACCACTACCACCTTATTCACACCATAAAAGCCATTTGTATCTGCCAACCTCTTCCAAAATACTCTCCCAAATTCCCGATATTACTCCTAGAAGCCTCACTTTGGGCAGATGGCTTCCCAAGGAAGCCTTTGGCTAAAATCAAAACGAGTTACCCGATTTTAAGGTAATGTCTTCTCTTAAGTTATTTTGTTTTATTTTGCTTCTCCAACCCCATAAACTCTTTTTTTCCTTTCTGTTGTAACAAAACCAGTATATTAAATATACTAGTATGTTTTTATGAGAATTATTTGATTTAAAATTACACACACCTTCATCTAATTGTTAAAGAACGTATTGTTTCTGTGGGTGGTGAATTACTCCTCATGAAACGGTGATTGTTCAATCTTATTTTAACACCTCTCATGGTGGCCATAAAAATGTCAATATATTTATATATGATAAATATTATGTTTTTGTTTTACTTATGCTTCTGTATTTTTCATTTATGGCATACCATTATGATTTCCATTAGATATAAACGCGATAATTTCATTTTAGGAAGTGCTGACTACCGCCCCCTCAAAGTGATTTGATTCGTTAATGCCATATGTGGGATGTATAAAGGATGGATTTTGTGATGTTATATATGATATTATACTGGAATTATAATATACATTTATATAATTATGATTTTATTCCATTAAAATACGAAATAGAAATTAAAGTAGCGTTCATGCGTACGTACGGCGTACCGTCTCCATGAACGATGCATTTCATTTCTTATCTCTATATGTTATGTAATATTATAAATTAATGTATACACTAGATGTATATGATATATATGATATCTACATGTTGAATATAATTCTAGATATAATATATATTTTATCACATGAACAACTTGTAATTATAAGAAGTTTATTTTTGGCTCAAGTACCAAAGATCAAGAAAACGACCGTTATTAACTTAAATAATTACATAATGTTCATAACATGGTAATAAGGGATATAAAAGGAATAATCAACTTGAAAAATGTTCTTAAGAAAGTAGGAATTAACTCAAGTTTATTATTCAGGAGATTAAAGTATGATCGAGACAAGTCGAGGCAAGGGACTTCATCTCAATTTCCATTCATTGAGGAATATTTTGTTTTATACCCAACATTCTTTTATATGTTGTATAAAACACTTTTAATTTTAGGATTATTCAAATGAAATCTTTTTTACATGAAGAGTTTTACTAAACGAAAAAAAGGAATGTTTCTTTGTTATACGTATGCGGCGACAACGACTTCTCTAGCGTCGTGACCATTATTTGAGTTTCGGCTTCCTCTACAAGCCATAACTTTTTTTTAAATTAATAATAAATACTATGTTTTAATTTTCATTTATTTTGGTATTGAAAATGGTTTTGATGATGTATTGATTATATTAATGTGTTGTATTGATATCTTGTGATTAAAATATAGAAATGTTATGTTTCCTTTATGCATATTTTATGTGATACGATTATGTTATTGTTCTTGGGAATTGATTATGATATCTTTAAACCTTTTCATATAAGGAATTCATTATACTTAATATGTGATGGGTGGAGCCCGCTATATCTCCTTGATGCATCGGTAGGTCTCATGAGACAAACTAGTGTCTTGGCACGAGTCCTTGACAAAATCTTATTTGTAGTCTTGGAATAAGGCCTTGGCTATGTGGTTATGATAGTCAAACATTATGCATTCCATCATTATGAAAGTGGGTATTGATGTTACATGTGATTATTCGACTATTAGAATATCCATGTGAATAAGTAAATGGGATTTATTCATTTTATTTTTGTCATATTATTCTGAAGTTAAAGTTTAAAAGGCTTTTGTTTAGTTTTACATTTCCTTAAATGTTTATGTTTATTTATGAAAGTTTCTGCTATATTGTTATCCTTACTGAGCATATGAGCTCACCCCTTTCTATGTTTTATTATTCCAGAATGTGAAGAAATATTTTATGACTGACCTACATGGATAGTCTTAAGGGGATATGAGTGTGGACTATGGAGACTATGTTATTCTGATTTTTCACTTTATGATGTAATGTTACATTTATGAATGTATATAGTGTTTCCAAGGCTACTCAACTAATTTATTTTTCGAGACTTTATCTTTTGTGATCATGCCAATGTTACAAAATAATGCACCGAATCTGGGTAACTGGGGTCGGGGTGTTACAACAACGACTTCTCCGCCGCCAGGACCATTATTTGAGTTTTGGCTTCCAATACAAGCATTAAATTTTTTTTATGAAAAATAAATATCATGTTTTTATTGTATTTTATTTTGGTATTGAGAATGGTTTTGATAATGTATTTATTATATCAATGTGTTTTTGATGTCTTGTGATTGAAATCTGGAAATTTTATGATTCCTTTATGCATGTTTTATGTGATACGATTATGTTATGGTTCTTGGAAATTTTTTATCTAGACGGGTGGTTTTGTGATAAACTAAGGGCGTGTGAGCCCTTGATAGCTCTACAATGCATTGGGTAATGTGAAGGAGTTAAATTCTAATGTTTATCTGAAAATATTTAGGGAATATACTGTGATGGGTATTCCAAACGTAACCATGAGAGTTACTCCCTACGTATGAATGTTATGAATGCATCATGTTACCTTTACGTCTTATGATTTCTATGAGTTATTCATGATTTTATGAGGTATGTTAATGTTCTTATGTTTTATGAGTAAAGTATGATTTCATTAATTCTTATGTATACATGGACTAATGTTTTCATTTCGTACCTCTATATCTCTTACTAAGGTTTTTATGCTCATCCCATGTTTTTGAAATGTTTTTCACAAGTCAGGGGAAAATTACATGATGTGATGATAGTGTCGAGCAAGTGTCAAGAAAGAATCCATGTTTTATTTTAAATATGTCTCATTTTATGAGAAAAATGAATATTTTCTTTTATGTAACCACTTATTTGAAATGTGGAATGAAATGCATGATTTATGATCTAATTCTATAAAACTCTAAACCTGAAAAGATCCTCAATGTGTAATCTTGTAATAACTCAAGATTAAGTAATGTTTAAGGCATGATGCCTTATAGTTGGTATCAAAGGTTGGTTTAGATAAATTTAGGAGTTATAATTATAATAAATGATTATCCAAAAATATTTTTTATCGTCAAATTGAAATTTTATAGAATTTTAATACTACCATGTTGCTTTATCTAAGACATGTTTGTCCAGAATGGTTTTCCGCAGAGGAAATAGGGAAGCAGTGCTAGGAAGGAATACAGAAGGAAATGACCTTTAGAATCAGCATGCTGAGATGGTCGGAATTAGAACTGAACAGTTTGTTACAGTAGTGGCGCAGTTGACTCAAGCGACAAATGGTGGTGGTATCCATGCACGAGAATAGCCAGATCAACCGCAGAGGAACATGTCAGTGGTGGAACATTTCATGAGGCAACATCCGCCATCATTCAGAGGATCGTCTGACCCTATGCTAGCTTAAGGGTGGATTAAAGCCATTGAGAAGATTTTCGATGTCATGGGGTGTCCAGAAAATCAAAAGGTTAGTCTTTCTATCTACCATTTGAAGGGTAAAGCAGATCATTGGTGGTCGATGGTTAAAAATATCAGGGACACTGATGATATTGATGCTCTTGACTGGGATGAATTCAAAGGTATGTTTATTGAGAAGTATTTTCCCAAGGTAGTTCGACTTAGGATGGAAAAAAATTCTTGGAATTGAGGAAAGAGGATGAATCAGTGGCTGCTTATGAAGAAAGGTTCACTCGATTGGAAAGGTATGCTCAAAATTTTATCTGAGACCTTGATAGTAAACTCAATCATTTTTACTCAGGATTAAAGACAAAATATCGAAGGGCTTTAGCTTCTCATGAGTTCAAGAGTTATGAAAATCTTGTTTGATGTCCTAAGAAGGTGTAAATGGAGTTTTCCAATGTTCAAGTGACATATAACAACCAATAGAAGAAGAGACCGAGGTGGTAGGGGAAAGGGAATAATTCTTCAAAAATGTCTGATTGTAAGAAAACTATGTTTCCTATTTGTGATAAATGTGGTAAAAGGAATGCTGGGGAATGTCTTCAGAATTCTTGAAAGTGCTACCGATATGGTAAGATGGGACATAAGCCTCGTTATTGCACTGAAAAAGATCAGGGGATGGTAAAACTAAATTTGATTTACAGTTAGTGAAATGTTACAAGTGCAATGAGATGGGTCATTATTCAAACGAGTTTTCGACAAAGAGCTCAAATGATGGGAAGAAGTCATACTACAAGCTGAAAGGTGTGGTGAAATCCTTTAAAACTTCTTCAGTAGATTTTGGTCCATCAAATGAAGTGGTATTAGGTACGTTGTTTGTTTTCTCAGATTATGCTAATTTGTTGTTTGATTTGGGGTCTACACATTCATTCGTATCTGAAAACTTTTCTAGTAAATTTGGAATTCCATCTCCAGAAATTAATCATGAACTTTTGGTAAAAACACCTCAGGGAAATGTTGAGGCGAAATTTTTTTTTAAGAATCTTCCTATCATTATCCGTGGAAGGAAACTACATGCAAACCTTATAGTTTTACCTCTACTAGAGTTTGATGTTATCCTGGGTATGTATTGGTTCTCTATTTACCATGCTAATATTAATTGTAGAGCTAAATATGTTTCTTTTTAGAAGGACTTTTAGTTTGTGTACAATAATTAACCCTTAATGTTGATAACATATCAAGAGGCTAAGAATCTTGTAAAAGATGGAAATGAATGTTTCCTTGCACATGTTGTTTAAAAAAAGGAACAGTTCAGATTAATGATGTACTAGGGGTAAATGATTATCCTAATGTTTTTCCTGATGAGTTTCCTGAAATAATACCATATCAGGAAGATGAATTTACTTTTGACTTATTTCCTGATGCTAAGCCAATTTCAAAACCCCCTTATCAAATGGCTCAAATTGAACTTTTAGAGTTGAAGGAGAAATTGTATGATTTATTAGAGAAAGGTTTCATTCGACCTAGTACATCACCATGGGGTGCTCCTGTCTTATTTGATAAAAATAAAGATGGTTATATGAGACTTTGAATTCATTATAGAGATTTGAATAACGTCACTGTTATGAACAAATATCCTTTTCCACATTTCGATGATTTGTTTGATCAACTCAAGGGAGCTCAGTATTTTTCAATGATTGACCTGAGATCAGGGTACCATCAGTTGAAGGTAAAGGAAGTAGAGGTTCCGAAGACTACGTTTCGTACATGATATTACAATTATGAATTTGTATTAATGCCTTTTGGGATAACCAATGCACCTACTGTATTCATGGACCTTATGAATAGAATTCTCCATGAGTTCTTGGATAAGTTTGTGGTTGTTTTCATTGATGATATTTTGGTGTTTTCTAAAAGTAAAGAGGATCATGATAGTCATTTAATGGTTATTTTCAAACCATAAATGAAAATAATTTTTATGTGGAATTAAGGAGGTGTGAGTTTTGGTTGCATCAAATTTCTTTCCTAGGCCATATTATTTCTAAAGATGGGACAATTGTTGATCCTTCAAAAAAAAAGGTTGTTGAAGAATGGCCAAGACCCACAAATGTAACTGAGATTCGTAGATTTCATGGTTTGGTAGGCTATGACCGAAGGATTGTTTGAAATTTTTCATGGTTATCTAGTCCAATGACTAAGCTAACTCGGAAGGGTGTTAAGTTTATCTGGACAAAATAATGTGATGATTGTTTTCAGGAATTGAAAATAAGATTGGTGAATGCTCCAGTTTTGGCCCTAACTTCCGGGAATGGTGAGTTTGTTATCAACCGTGATGCTTCATTGAGAGGAATTGGTTGCATCCTAACGCCAAATGATCAGGTAATTGATTATGCTTCACGACAGTTGAAAACACATGAGGTAAATTACCCTATACATGATTTGGAATTAGCTGCTGTTGTTTTCGGTTTAACAATTTGGAGGAATCATTTGTATGGTGTAAAGTGTGAAATATATATTGATCACAAAAGATTAATGTATATATTCACCAAGAAATAATTGAACATGAGACAGATGAGATGGCTTGAATTAATTAAGGATTATTATTGTACAATTCATTACCATCTAGGAAAAGAAAATAATGTTGTTGATGCTTTGAGTTGAAAAAGTAACGCTTCATTAAAAATATTGTGTTTGGAACGTGATCCTTTGGTTAAGGATTTGATGAACTTTGGAATAGAATTTGTTGGTGTAGGATGTTCTTATGTTTTGTTTCAGGTATCGGTGAAATCTTCTCTATCAGAAAGAATTAAGAAAGAACAGAAGCAAGATAGTGAGTTACAGAAAAAGTTAGAGCTAGTTCAGAAGGGTAAGTTTCCTAAATTCAACATTTATAATGATTGTGTTTTGAGATTCAAAAAGAGATTGTGTGTGCCTTGTGATTCACAGTTTAAGAAAGAGTTGTTATGTGAAGCTCATAGTTCTCCATATTCAGTTCATCGAGGAAGTACTAAGGTGTATGGAGATCTTCGAGAGTACTACTGGTGGGATGGAATGAAAAGAGATATTATTGATTTTACGATGAAGTGTTTGACTTGTCAACAGGTTAATGTCGAGCGGAAGTTACCGAAAGGGATGCTTTATCCTTTACCAGTACCAGAGTGGAAATGGGAGAATATATCCATGGACTTCGTTGTTGGATTGCCGAAGACACCTCGAGGTAATAATGCAATCTGTCTTATTGTTGATCGCTTGACTAAATCTTCTCATTTCCTTGCTATACGAGATAATTTTTTCCTAGATCAACTTTATCGTTTGTATTTTAACAAGATAGTCTTTTTACATGGAGTTCCCCTCTCCATTCTATCTGATCGTGATTCCATTTTTACTTCTAACATTTGGAAAGACCTTCAGAAGTCATTGGGTACTGAAATAAATTTTAGTACAGTTTTTCATCCCCAATAAGATGGGCAGTCAGAACGAACAATACAGAAATTAGAGGATATGCTACGTGCTTGTTTGATGGATTATCAGGGAAGTTGGGACAAACATATTTCTTTGGTTGAGCTTTCTTATAATAATATTTTTCATTCTAGTATACAGATGTCACCATTTGAGGCATTATATGGGAAGCAGTGTCGAACTTCATCTTTTTGGGATGAACTGGGTGAAAGGAAGTTGATGGGACCGGAATTGGTAGAAGAGTTGGAAGGAAAAAAAAATTCAGCTAATATAGAGACACATGGGAACAGCTCAGAGCATGCATAAAAGTTATGCAGACAACAGGAGGAATGATCTCTCTTTTGAGGGAGGTGATCATGTCTTCCTCAAAGTTTCACCATTGAATAGTGTGATGTGATTTTTTAAGAAAGGAAAGCTGAGTCCAAGGTTCATTGGACCATATGAAATTCTAGAGTTAGTTGGATCATTTGCATACTGAGTGGCTTTACCTCCGAATTTATCTCAGGTTCATAATGTTTTTCTTGTTTCAATGTTAATGAAGTACATGCCAGATCCATCTCATCTTTTGAGTCCCGAGGTAGTTCAGCTGGAAGATATTGTATCTTATGAGGGAAAACTTGTCCAGATTCTTGACCACAGGAAGAATGTGTTACGGAATTAGGTGATTCATCAAGTAAAGGTTTTGTTGAAAAACCACATGATTGAAGATGCAACATGGGAATCTGAAAATGCAATGAGGGATAAATAACCCCACTTATTCGATAAGTAAATAAATTGCGGGGATGCAATTTTTAAAGGGGGGAAGGATGTAACATCTTATTTAAGTAAAAAATATGGATTTTAATATCTATGTCTATTTATGAGTTATATAGGGTTTAAAGAGTTAAAATGAGAATAAATCCAATCTTAAGCATAGAATTCTATATTATTTTTGAAAGATTGTCTTAACGCCTTTTGATGGAGAACCATTTTTAGATTTTTATTTTGACAATTTTATAAGCTATATTGTCAAAATAAACTTATTCACTATAATTGGGACATTTAAATTTAATTTGGATAAATTTTTGGTATTTTTCTGACAATGTTCATTTTTTAATGAATAGTTAAAAATACTACATTTTACTTCAAAACTGCTTTTTCATCTAATTTAATTATATGTATAGATTATCTTTTTAATTGGTTTTAAATGTTAAATTTAATATATCATTACCATTTAATCCAATGGTGGTCATTGGGATTATTTATACATTGAAATTGGGCATAAATAAGTGTCGAACTTTTCATAGACATTGTTTCAAAAAAAACCTGTTATTTGTTCTAACAATAGGGAATATTTTTAAATTAATTATTGAAATTTCTGTGCTTGAAATTCGGAAAAATTAATTCCATATTTGTAACCGGAAGGTCCAAATTATTTAATTAAGACTCTTTTGTTTTTGGACATGATGAATAGTAATGACATTAATTATATTTAATTATTGCGATTAATTAGTAATCGGGTAGTTAAGGATAATAAAATAATATCATAATAATAACAAATGACCCCAACATGTGTCCTAAAGCTACTTTTTGTGTCATGGAAGACCATGGTATTCCTTGTGCCAATCTTAGGGACCCCATGGAATCACGTTTGGGTGATAGTGACACTTTATCAATTTATTTTTAATGAAATGAGAATATCACAAAAGTATGTAACACCTAAGTAAAACAATTTTAGTTTTGTCTACATACAAGATATCTTAAACTATAAATAGTAATTGGAAATATAATAATACATATTACGTCATTGTAATTTTTTTATAATTTTTAGACATTAAATAAATTAAATTTTTTATGACACCATGATGATGCAGCAATTACCTCATTAATGAACAATTTAAATAAAATGAAAAGTTAATAAAAACTCTCAGACATACACTTGTCAAAAACCTATTGTATGAGTATATTTCATACCCTTATCACTTTATCCTTGAAATATATAATTGTGGGACCTTTAAAATCTGAAACTCATTATATAATAAAGTAACATTTCTTGACTTTCCAAGAGTGCCCCTCCTCCCTCTTATAAAAGGCCACCACCTCTACCTCCTTACCCAAACCTGTCAAGCCATTTTCTCAGACAAACTATAATAATTTTATCTCTCCAAATCCCTCTATTCATTATAGATTCCTTAACTTAGGCATAATGCTCTTCATGATACCTTTTTGGTTCAAATCAAGAGGAGTTACCCGATTTAAAGGTAATGTTTTCAATTGCGTTCTTTTGTTTTATTTTGCTTCTCCAACCTCCTAAACGCTTTTTATTCCTTTAGTTTATAACAAAAAAATTATCTTCAATATAACAGGATGTTTTTATGAAATTGATTTGAGCTACACTTACACACACTTCTGTCTAATGGTTAAAGAACATATTGTTTCTGTGGATGACAAATTTCTGCCTCATAAATGGATGATTATTCAATCTTCTTTTTACACCTTTCATGGTGGCCATTAATATGTCACTCTACTTATATATGATATATATTATGTTTATGTTTTACTTATTCTTTAGTATTTTTCATTTATACCATACCTTTATGGTTTCCATTATGGGTAAACGCGATATCATCATTTTAGAAGGTGCGGACTACCGCCCCCTCAAAGTGATTTGATTCGTTAATACCTTATGTGGGATGTATAAAGGATGGAGTTAATTATATTATATATGATATTATACTAGAATTATAATATACCTTTATATCATTATGAATTCATTCCATTAAATGTGAAATAGAAATGAAAGTAGCGTTCATGCGTACGTACGACTTACCGTCTACATGAACAGTGCATTTCATTTCTTACCTCTAAATGTTGTGTAATATTATAAAATCATGTATATACTACATATATATGATATATATGATATATATGATGTCTAAATCCTGAATATAATTGTGGATATAATGGATATTTTATCACATGAACATCTTGTAATTATAAGAAGTTTATTTTTTACTCAAGTACCGATGATCGACAAAAAGACCGTTATTAACTTAAATAATTACATAGTGTTCATAACATGGTAATAAGTGATATAAAATGAATAATTAACTTGAAAAAGGTTCTCAATCAAGTAGAAATTAACTCTAGTTTATTATTAAAGAACGATCGAGTTAAGTCAGACACGAGGTAAGGGACTTCATCCCAATCTCTTTTCATTGAGGCATATTTTGTTTTATACACAATTTTCTTTTATACAGTGTATAAACCCCTTTGACATTTATGTTCATTCAAAAGGAATATTTTTTTATACGAAGTGTTTTACTAAATTTCAAAAGGGAATGATTTTGTCATACGTATGCGGTGACAATGACTTCTTCGCCGTCATGACCATTACTTGATTTTCAGCTTCCTCTACAAGACATAACATTTTTATGAAAAATAAATACCATGTTTTACTTTTTTTTGGTATTGAAAATGGTTTTGGTAATATTTTTATTATATCAATGTGTTTTTGATATCTTGTGATTGAAATGTGGAAATGTTATGTTTCCTTTATTTATGTTTTATGTGTTACGATTATGTTGTGGTTCTTGGGCATTGTTTATGAAGATGGGTGGTTCTGTGATAAACTAAGGGCGGGTGAGCCCGTGATAGCTCTCCAATGCATTGGGTAATGCGAAGGAGCTAAACGCTTAGGTTTATCCAAAGATATTTAGGGAATATACTATGATGGGTTTTCTAAACATAACGGTTAGGGTTACTCCCTACGTAAGAATGTTATGAATACCTCAAGTTACCATTAATTGTTATGATTTCTATGAGTTATTCATTATTTGATGAGGTATGTTAAAGTGATTATGTTTAATGAGTGAAGTATGATTTCATTAATTCTTATGTAAACATAGATAATGTTTCATTTCGTACCTTTAAATCCCTTACTGAGATTTTTATGCTCTTCCCAAGTTTTTGAAATGTTTTTCACAAGTCAATGGAAAAGTATATGATGTGATGATAGTGTCGAGAAAGTGTCAAGAAAGAATCCATGTTTTATTTTAAATATGTCTCATTTGATGAGAAAAATGAATACTCTCTTTTATGTAACCACCTAGTTGAAATGTGGAATGAAATGCATGATTTAAGATCTAATTCTCTAAAAATCTAAATATAAAAAGATCCTAAATGTGTAATCTTGTAATAACTCTAGATTAAGTATGGTTTAAGTCACATGGGCTTATAATTTATGTATCAAAAAACTAAAAATATTACATATTTATATCGGTATAAATGTAATTATTGTTTTAAAATTAAAAATATCATTACATATAATTTTGAATATCAGATATTTTTTATTTTATTTTCTATGAAAATATAATATTTTAAAAGAATAATATTTTCATAAAACTGTTTGAAAAATAATAATATTATGAATTATTATAGTGATAATATAAATTTTTTGGATCATGATTATTTTTTTCAAATATCAGGAGAATTCATCATAACATTAAAAATAATATTTTCTAAAAAATATTACTATAAAATATAGAAATTAATGTTTAAATTTTATAAAAATTACATTCATAAAATATATTTAGGGTTTAGAATCTAGCCATCAGTAAAATTTAAGGATTATATTTTTGTAGATTTCTAAAAATTTACATTTTTTTAAAATAGATAGAAATGGTAAAATATGTTATTTGAAATTATTAGTTTAATACATTTTTTATTTTATAAGGCATAACATAATCACCCATTAGTGAAAAATTACATGAACATTTTTCTACATATAGTGGCAAAGATCAATATAATGAAAATATTGGTCAAAAAATAATAAGTTGGTTAAAATAATATACATAAAACACCCCTCTAATCAACATATAAATAACAAAGTCACCTCTTTTAATCCATTAATATTATAATAATTATTGATTTCCAAACTTCTACTTAAATATCGTAATAATACACTCATGCATGACTTAGTTCTAATCATCCTAGTAAAATACCAATAAAATTATCTTTTAAGGATTTTCGGAAGCATTTGATATTTATGAAGAAATATTCTCAGGACAACTATTTTAAATTATTTTCCTCTACATATTTCATGTCACCACCCTCATTTACTTTATAATAATAAATCAAATATCATATATATATATATAGAATAATTTTTCATTTATAATTTAATATATATCACCCCTCCTCTATTCATTTGATCTCATTAAAAAACGAAACAATTGGCCCAATTATATTGGGTCACCACCTATAAATATTATTATTTTTTGTTTTCCAATACAATGCTCATTAAATTTTTTACATTCATATATAATGGTTTAAAATTACATAAATGTATATATTCAATGTATATTCATATACTTTAATGAATATTTTTCTATAAAATTAATTAAAACAACTACATCATGATGGTCATTGAAAGAGCCTAAATGAAATAACTTTATAACCATATAAAATAATAATTGAAAAATTAATATATCAATAAAATAAGGATATTAAATACCATTTTAATTTTTATTGGGACATGAATATCGTTAGATTTCCCATAAGGAGTTGTAACCATATTTGAAAATAATGTCTATAATAATTCTTATGTGATCCCACCCCTGAAACATGAAGGGAATACCATATGAATAATGTAATTATTCCGTATCTATCATTGAAATTGATATAAATGAAAAAATATATATTAATATTATAAATAAAATACTGAAATTAGTTATTTTATTATAAATAGTTAATTAAGATTATTTTAAATTTCTGGGTGCTATGTGAATGTGAACACTGATTCTACAACCTATAGTAAGGGGTCAATCTAGACCACACTAGTTTTTTATGCTTACACCATCTCTCACTTTACCTCACATTCACTATATTTTTTCATTTTCTAATTCTTTAATATATATATATATATATCCAAAATATATATTCATCTATATTATTCCCATTTAATTAATGGTGATATATGTATTTTAGGTGATGGATTATCAATTTCATTCATTATGAAACCCAACTAATCTGAAATTTATATAACTTACCCCATTTCAGGTAACACACCATGATAGTTTTAACCAAATGGGTATCTATAATTTACCATGTGATCATGGAAAATAATTTTTTTATTTCTTATTTTTTAGAAATTATTATTCTATTTATTTTTTAAATGTCAATTTATCCTTTTACAAAGAAGTAGTCTCATAAGTAAATTACCATAGACTGGTATCTACTATTAATCACATCATCAATTCACCTGAATAACCATTTTCATAAAACATGATTGTTTTTCTTTTATGAATGTCTAGGAAATATTTTTAAACACCTCTTTTAGATGCCACTATGATATTACATTATGTTATACAATAAAATGTGATTATTTAAAACATTTATTTTATTTGGACTTCATTATAATTATGATTTATGTTTGATTCCATATATTAAACTCATGTACATTTACATGATATGATGGGTTACCCCAAATACTCATTTGGTGAAAATTTTGTCTCATTACTATACATGAATGAAATTAGTTAGAAAAAATAATCTATTATTAGACTCTATCCACTATGTGGTGATATTTGGGAATTTTTCCATTACATTTTTTGGTGTAATGTTTTATGTTATCCTAAATTACATTGTAAAAATGATATTATAATAAAATGATAATTATATTATGATATTATATCACTATTCACAAGTTCATTATTTTTTGATATCATGTTATGAATTTTTATTCATACTCTATGCCTCATTATCAGGTTTATTAAAATACCAATCTTGGTCACTCATCCCATTTATTTACGTATTCCTTAGGGTATTCTATGTAGTTTTAGATACCCTATAGACATCAGTTCTTAATATGGTCATTAAAATAAGTAAGTATAATTTTATTTATTTATTTATGTACCTTGTCCTCAATTGATTCTTGGACTATTCATCTTTGGTATGAATTTATTGGATATTCAGGTAACAAATATTTTAATATTATTTTGAAATATATAATGTAAATATAAATATTTTTTTGAAAAAGATTCAACAAACGTGATCCATTGAATAATAATATTATTATATAAAATGTCACTCAATTATAGAATAATCATTAATACAGGGAACATTAAATTCAATAGCCACACCATTGGTTCCCACTCTATTAAGAAACACAAGTGCTATAGGGAGTAATATTATCATGAGATATAAATCTATATCTAATGAATTGGGGGATATATAAGACCACAAACATCACTAATCAATAATTACATGTTCCATATTGAATTAATAGATCATCATATCACAATGAACTCGTTATAAAAAATGTGTCCCATTCATCACATAATAAAAAACATATGGAAATAAATGGTTTTCATTAACTTATCAAATAGATTTAAATAATGAAATTTTACATAATTACATCAATAGTAACTGCATTATAAGTCAATTTAAAATAAATTGGTATAGAATGATTTTTAGAAATTTTGAAGTCAAATATCCTTCAATCAAAATATTAAAATATATTTTATTATCATATATAAACACATAATAAATTGTTATGTCATTACTTCACCAAATAAAAATATTTATTAATTCTTTGAGAATTTACATTAATATAATAATTGGAATATCGGGTATTCATAAAAGGATATGTATTGTATAAAACTTTCTGCATATTACGAGTTAGTGGATTGCAAAGAAAATTATAGTTAAGGATCATGTAACTTAAAAGGAAATAACAAAATAGAATCCATCTTTTTAAAAATTATAGATGGTATCATTTGAAGAATATCATGATAAATCATAATTCATGTCAACCAAATGTGACATTGACGATAAATTATTTTTTATAAATATAGATTATTCATTCCTGAAATAAGAATTATCCATGATATTTAGAAATAATTTTATAAGAAATAATTTATAACACATGGATAATGTTAATTTATATTAAAAACCTTTAATTTTTATGTATAGTGAATCATAAAAAAATGATGAAGGAAAATATTGTATAGACCTATTAGGTCCACGACTTTGCCAAAATCTACATTCTGGGGTGTTCTGGGAGGAAATAGTAGCTCATTTAAAGTGAATGTAAAAAATATAGTTTTTCTATTAGTTACTCATCATTAGTATGTCAAGCCTTTTGGTCAATGTCGATAGCTAAAAATAAATGGATCAGTGTTAGTGACTCAATATCAGTAGGTTGTGTCGATAGCTCAGTATCAGTGGCTCAGCGTCGGTGGCCTAGCGTCTGTAATTTGGGAATTGATAGGTCAAGCATTGTTGACTTTCGTTGCAGATTCAGGCATTAGTGGGTCACTTCGGTGATTTTTTGTCAGTGAGTCATGCAGGTGACTCATGTTGATGAGAAAAATTTGGGACTCCCGTCAGTGACTCCCCCATAAGCGATTCATTTCCTGTTTTTCCTAGTTATTCCAATTTTTATCCTCTTATATTTAACATGATGTAAATGGAGTTTAAAACCATGTTTGACCAGTTATAAAGTGTAATAAAAAGATATTAATTGTATCATTAATATGATAATTCTTTGGATACTATGAAATAATCTATTTGTGTGGTTTTGACCATGATTTTATTTTTAATGATATATTGAAATGATCTCCCTTCCATTTATATAGGATCTAGATCTTCTAAGATGATATATTATATTCCCCATACACATTTTTCTATTGTTGTTCGGAGAGACATTCTCACCAATGGAGTCTTGTTTTATGATGTGGACTTTGGATTCGTTTTCCCTTACAGTCTCATTCTTCTTACACGAACCCCAATTTAGGAACAAGGTGTAGTTGTTCATCATTTGTATCATAATTTAGGGGTACCTTATTGTCTATTAATTTTGGTATCATGGGGGTGGTTTAAATAATTTTCCTTTGTGATTACGATTGAATTAAAACTTTTAAGTAAGGTTGTTACAATGATAATTTCACATGTTGCAATAACAGGTTCAATTACCTTAGTAATAAATGAGGGGTGGGTTAGATGATGATGATGTTGAATTTTTTGACTTATCTATAATCATTGATCCATGAATATAATTTTTTTGGATATATTCCCTATAATGATTGTGGTTTTTGGTGGTCTCTGTTAGTGTACCTGACTCATGAATACTTTTTTTTATCATATATTGAATGGTTGTGAACATGAAAGCATGATTTTTCATGTATATATGGTTAATTAAATGAATTTACAATGATCAAAATTATTCTACGATAGCCCCTATTTTATCAATGTAAACTTAAATAATTAATTTTTTATATCTGAATACACTTTTCCATGTTTTTTGTGGTTGTGTGTTGTGTATTTATATTTTAAGTCTTGTGTGGGTTATGTGGTGTTGCAGATAAAAGTGTCTTGTAGGTAAATTGTTGGATAGGGGGATGAATCCATTGGTGTGGTGTGACATATTTGTGTGGATGGGATAGGTTTTGGTGGTGTGGGAGTGTGGGTGTGTGTATGAGGTGGTACATGTGGTGTAATAAAATCTCATATCGATAGCCTGATTGATTGGGGAATAGATGAACATGTTGAATAGTGGGTTTGCATCTGGGTTCTGTATTGGTTGTTGAAAATGGTCTATCTTTTATGTGAGACTTCAACCTATTTGGGTTTTATTGTTTAGATGTATTTGGTTCTTTTCATTCAATTGTGATTCCGAGTATGTTTTTGGAGTGATAATTTTGAATAAGAATTTTGTAACCTTGCATGGTCATTTTTTTCAAGAATTTCTAATGTCCTTCGTGATGTGTGTGTGTGTGTGTTATTATGTTACTTTTTGTTTATTGTGTCTGGTAGTTTCCCATCTAGGGATAGAATAAATAATTAAATGTATTTTCTAATCTTGGTTGATAATTGGTAATATTAATTGGATGGTGTTATGAATTAAGGTTGTGGTTAGTTGTGTGGTTATGCATTAGATGTGGATGTAAGGGTAGTTTTGTGTGGGAGCTTTGTTTGTTTAAGAACCCATAGGTTGGGATCAATGTCTGGTATCTATATATACAATTTTAGTTCATTTTGATTTCAATGGGAACCAAACCCTAGTTGAGCAGTATGTTCCAACCATACTAATATAATGGGGGAGGGTGTCTTTACTGTCATCCCTATGTAATGATTGATGGATAGTAATTTACTATTCTCTTCTCTCACTTCTAAACATTCAAATCCCAAAAATCATTGGGCAGGTAGTTGTACAATTTTGAGTTATATGTTTCTATTGGTGAGGTGTGTTTTCCCAGGTGTCATCGAGATGAGGTTTTTTTTCTTTCATGGTTTACTTTGATATGTGGTTTCATCTTTTTTCAAGTGTCTTTATGTAGGACGTTATAGGGTTGTGGCCCAACTATTTGTGGGGGGTGTGGTATGCGTCCAATGTGTGTGTGTACTTGTTGTGGTAATGGGGCTTATTGGATAGAATGACATCATGAAGACATTTACCATTAGAGATGGGGTGGGATGTGGTATCGGGTAACCTATCTTCTGTGTTCTTATTATATTACTCTGTGTGACTTCCATTATTTAGTGAGTGTACCTTGGTGATACATGGGATGAAAATTATAACTTGTTAGGTTCTTTTGGATTTTTCTATTTTCTCATGGGGGAATAAATATGTTTCTCCACCATTTCAAAATATACAATGTTTTTCCAACTGAGAATACATATATGAAAAACCAATTTATATAAAACTATTTTTAGGATTCCAATAAGAGTATGGGGACCGAGCAAGGAATCCGTAGCTCATACATTGTGACATTTTCCATGTCGCTTCATAGTTTGGTTTTTTTGTTGTTTACATTGGATTTTTTTCATTTTATTACTAGTAGATTTTATTTAAATAGGTATGTGGGATGGATTATGGATTCATTAATATATATATATGTGTGTGTGTGTGTGTGTGTGTATTGGTGTTGTTTTGAGGTTGATACATATTATATCATGTCATTGGTTACTATAAAAAAGGAAATGCCTCTCATATTGTAAGACTTGAATACCATTGGTGTTGTTCGCCCCCATATGGCTTACTATAGGCGGGACTTGGGGGTCATTATCTATTTTTGTATCATGAAGAGGGAAGTCAATAGAACTTTTCCATCCCAACCCTCATCTTAACAAAGGATGGATATGAAAGAATTATATCAGAGGTGATAGTTGATCGATAGGATTGAGTTTTGAGGTAGGTATAATAGTGATTGAAGGGATGGTATGGAATCCATGTTATGTGATCTTAGTGTAGGTCATAGGTTAGGGAAGTCTAGTTTGGACTCGTTATTTTAGGGTACCTTGTGATCTAATGTAAGGACTCTGAGCCAACCAAAAGACCAAGTGGGGATACATTGTTTGCATGGTAGAGACACAAGGAAGTGAAAACACCTAATGATAACTTCTGTTCTTGTTTTTCAGTGTGTATTTTAGAAAATTAAAATAAACAATGAGTCTAAATTAATCCTAAATAAATTACATAATACTCAGGCTTAAGATTTCCCTATTTACTTTTTTATCAATGGACCCCAGTCATAGTCCACTTGTGGTACGAGCAGTGGTGGCTTAGAAGGGTAACCTGGTTGCAAAAATGAGGGTAGACCTAGTAGGAGAGAATGATTAATTGTAGAATATTATTTGGGAATTCCAGTGACAGAAACATGGGAAGAACCAAGACATCATTTTAGATAAATAAATATAGATTTGAATTGAGGATATGGTAGTAATATTAAGCTTGATTAGGGATCAACCATAGTACTATGTTCCTCTTGTGGTGAGACACTTGTGCGATGTTGGGCATCAGTTATGGATACTCTTACTGGGGTATATGAATGATTCTAATTTTCAGTGGGTTGATTTGGAGAAGGACTTCTGTGCTGAATTGTTTTATTCTACCTTGAAGGTGGACTAGAGGAAATAATTACGCTACCAAATATAGGGGAATATGTCATTAATGTTTCTATGTATAATGATCAAGGATCTCATTCATATTTCTTTTTATATCCTTCTAGATGTGGAATCTCGATCGAGATTCTTAGAGGAGGCACTCCATCCTTCCATCTAGAACATAGTTACTCCTATCAACATTGAAACAAAAAATAAGGTACATAATAAGGAAAAATTATAAATAATTCACTTTCTAGTACATCTACTATGAGATGGGACTTTTAATGATTCTTTGAACAGAAATATTCTAGCTACAGTTCATAGGTTCTAGTTCTTTCAATGTTTTTCCCCATGGGGAGTCAACCTCACCAGTTACAGTTTTGAACTTCTGGACCACATCGTTTTCCAAAAAATATTGGTACCAAAATGTTTTTCTTGTGGAGGATTTAAGAACCTTCATAGTCAAAGCCCATTTTGATATTAATATAGTGGAGGAGGTCATGTCCAGTTCGCACCTCAGAATTAATTCTAGGCTAGTCTACTTCAACTATAGGCACAACATGCACATGCTCCATCGGGTGGAGTAGGATTAGGTGGAGGCCAACCTCAGGGTGATCCTCTAGGGACATAACATAGATATGTATGAAGAGGTGTTTGATTGAAGAGATGAATAGAGAAGGGCTTGGATAGTATCCCACCACATACGTAACATTTCCTGTAGGGCCAGAGTTCGTTCGTGGTATGATCTACTTGGTGAGTACTCTTGTTTTATCTTTTTTATTCACAAGGTTCAAATTCTATTTCTTAACATGGTATATCCCATGATCTGGGATTATACAATGATACATTACATTCCCTTGGTGTAGAGTACACCGATCAAAGGTATGACCATCTTGTTTGATGTGTTCCGGGGATACAGACTAATGATGGGACTACATTAGTACTATGGGGAAATTTTCCTATTATAGATGCATACATAAAATATCATCAATAACATAAACAGGTTTGATTATATGCATTATTTTGTCAACTTTTTTCAGAGAAGAGTTTTGTTACCATACATGGATGTAAAACAAGTGGCTTTTGTGATCAAGCATATTTGTTTTGTGGGAAGTAGACTTGTGGAGTATCTTCTTCTGTTGTTTCATAAGATGTTAGATGAATCAGTGGATACTGATATGATGGAAGTTCCCATTGATTTCGGTATGTTCATGGATATTTTCCTAAGTATTTTGAGACTCTACCCACTCGATGAGACATTGATTTCAAGATAGAGTTGTAGTCTAATGGTTCTCTAATTTTGATGGAACCTTATCGGATGGAACCCCCTCAGTTGGGGCATAAAATGATTTAGATTGATGATATGAGGAATATGTGATTTATCTGACCTAGTGTGTAACTTTTGGATGATCCCATGTTGTTTTCAATGATGGAGGATGGTGTCCTGGGGTTGTGGATAGACTATGAGAGGTTGAATCAGGTAATTGTCTAGAACTATTACCCCTTTGAGAGGATAGGAGATCTTTTCGACCAGTTGACAGGAGACTGTTGGTTCTCTATGATCGATATGAGTCCATTATATCACTATTTGAGGGTGAAGGATTTTGACATCCTAAAGAACATTATAATATGCACATATGGGAACTTCATGTCCATAGTCAAGCCATTCAGTGTGGTGCACACACCATTAATGTTCATGGGGATCATGAAATATATAGTCTAGGAGTTCATGGCTATGTTTTTCAATGTTTTCATTGATGAAATATTGATTTAATGGAAGCAAAAGCAGGATCATATCAAGAATCTCAGAACATTCATTGAGGGTTATGATGCAATCGTCTTTATTGTATTTTGTCAACATGCATGTTCGGGATAGTAGAGGTACACTTCAGTGTCATGTGGTTTCTCAACAGGGGTTAGTAGTCGACCTATCAAAGGTCAATGGAATTTATTCTTTCGTATCACCCAAGAATGGATGAGAGGTTTACATTTTTGTTTTTCTAGAGAGATGTTACGAGATATTTTTACCTAATTTTCATTATTTACATCTCAATTTAATGATTTAACTAGGAAAAATCATTATTTTGTATAGAGCAAGCACGGATAGGGTGAATTTGTATATCTGAATGGGTATATGGTTAGTCCCCCTTTAATCTAGATTCAATAGGAGGTTTTGATGTTTGAGGTTTTTTTTATGATTTTCATCTAGGCTTGGGAGGTGTACTAATGCAGTAGTGAGGAGTGATCTTTTATGGGTCAATTTAGTTATGTCCCCATGAATTTAACTATTCCACCCATGATAAATTATTAGTATTTTTTTCTTTTTCACTGATATTGTGGAATAATTACCTCATTGGTGAAGGCTTTGTGTTCTTCCTTGATCATGAGATCTTTAGGTATAAAATTTTTCAGAGTGACATGAACATGAAATTACAAGGATGGATAGTGTTTCTCCGATATTATAAATTCATGATCTCTTACATATTATGAAAGGGGACTAATTTTTCTAATGATTTGAGAAAGAATATGACGAAGGAGGATGTTCAGGAATCATCAGTTGCTTGGATGGTAATTGAGGAGTAAATCTTCTTTCATATAGATGCAGATGTGGATGGCGGAAAAGGTTGTTTGTGTCAGACAAAAATGTATTTATATCTTAGGAATTATGAGGATGATTCTCAGTGGGGAGTCTCATAGGTGTAGTTGATGCATAATCATAGTGATATGGTTGATGCTCTAGAGAGATGACCAGAGGACTGTTATAATGGGATGTTGTTTGACGGAATATGTTTATCCTTGTGGTAATGCCTGATGTTTTTCACTATGAGTTTCATAGATCACACATAGAGGTACACCAATGAGTTTCCAAGATGAACTACGACCTGAGAGAGATGTTTTTGTGGCCCAGGATGAAGCAGATTTTGGTGGAGTGTTTGGTGGAGTGTTTGTGTTTCCCCAAGTGATGGTTGAGAACCATGTTCATGATGGTTTTCTTCCACCCTAAGATTTTTCCGAGTGTATGTGGAATGAAATAACACAAGATTTCATCATAGGATTACCTAGGTAAAAAGAGGATGCATTGTAATCTAGGTTATAGTGGATATGATGAAGAAATTGGCTCTGTTCATAGAAATTGAGGAGTTTGGTAGAGTGGATTCAATGGCACAAACGTATGAAGATGAGGTGGTCCAGGTGCATGGAGATTCGAGAACCCTTCTCTTAGTTATGGATACACTTTTTACCTCAAAAGTATGAAGGTTAATGTAGCATAATTTTGGAACTCAGTTACACCTCAACACTACTTTCCACCCTCAGAAATATTTGTACACAAAGTGTACCATCCCTACACTAAAAGATAGTTTTCATGAATGTGTTCTCGAAATTGAAGGATTGTGGATATGGAATGTCCCTTTGTGTTGTTTTCATATTATAATACGTATTTCTCCTCTATTGGTATGTATCCATTTGAATAATTTTTTGGGAGACTATTTTGTTCACCCTTGTGATTGACATTATTTGGGGAGATTACAGTTCCTACTCTAGTGGTGGTGTTGATCATGATAGAGAAGGTTCAACATGTGTGTGATATGATGAAGGTATCTACAGACAAGAATAATTTGTATGATGGTCATAGGATGAGTACCATGGAATTCGAGTTTGGAGACCCTGTATTATTAGCAATTTCCCTTTTATGTGTGAAGAAGATGTTCATTTACGGTAGAAATCTTTCACCTAGGTTCATCAGTCCAATCGAGGAGATGGGGAGTGTTGAATAGGTTGAATAGTAGTTGAAATTTCTACCACATTTAATGAATATCCCGGATGTATTTCATGTCACATAGGTTCGTTGGTATCTTCTCAATGACACCCACATCATTGACTGGGTAGAGATGGATATCAAGGACGATGCAACATTCTTAGAGTAACTAATTGATATCCATGATAATCAAGAGTTTATTTTCATGGATGGACCAATCCTATAGTTTATATGTTGTGGAGACATGGTGGCCTATAAGAGAGTATAATGGAGCGACAAGCACAGATGCATGCCCAGTACCCGATGTTGTTTTTTTTATTTTTTCTTGTTTTCTATTCATATAATGTAATTTTTGATCCTTTTTTATATAATAAGATTTTTCCTTGTACTATAATATAGGAGAATTTTATAACAAATGAAAATTTGGAGATTAAATTCCAAATCAACTCACATTAATTGTGATGCGATTAAACCCATTCGGGTGAGTCAACGATGGCTAGAGAAGGTAGTATCTTAACATTATGGAAGGATGTATTTAATTCCTATTTCTGGATAGTTGGTACTTATGTGGGGTATCTTTAATATTTTTGGGTTTGGATATGTGGGTGAGGTGTTCTTGAATGTGTCAGTTTCACTCAAACATTTAAACAACACGTGGTGGTTTATCCTTGCGAGGTATCTTATCGGGAGGTTGTTTAAAACCCTATTTCCTCTATGTTCAATTTTGAATTACTGATAAAGAGAATATGACATGTGGTATATAAGGTAATGGCCCAAACTTCTCAAGTCAATTACATTGTAAAAATCCAGCATTTGGGGAGTTCTATGTGGAAACAATATCTATTTTAAAGAGTTTTCCAAAACTCCAATTTATCCATTGATGAATCAATTTTGGATGGTCATGATGGTTTCCTAGTATTGGTTACTCAAATATGAAGGATTGGTGTTGATTAAATAGTGTTGGTAGGTTGGGTTGGATGCTTAGTGTCGGTGGCTCACCATTGGTGGCTCATCATCTACAGGACATGCATCAGAAGGTCGGTGTTGATAGTTTATACATTGGTAGGGCAGGCATCAGTAGGTCGGGCGTTGGAGACTCAAGTCTGTCAGTCAATCATCGATGGGTCCCATCGGTGACTCGGTTTTAGTGAGTCAAGTTTATGACTCACGTAATTGAAATTTGTTTGTGACTCACGTCGGTGACTCACCCATTCGTGACTCATTTCCTGATTTTCCCAGATTTTCTAGCATCTCCCCTCTTACATTTTATTTGACGTAAATGATTTTTAAAACCTTGTTTGACTATTTATAATGTAGTTTCATAGGATATTTATTATGTATTTAAAAACCAAATACCATAATGCCTTCTAATTTCCATGAATCATGGTCTTCACTGTGAATGAATATTTTATGGTACACTGAAACCATCTCCCTTCCATTGATATAGAATATAGCTCTTCTAAGACAAGAACTTCTCTTCCATATGTGTTTTAATTTTTCCATTATTGTGTGAAAATACATTCATCACCATGGTGTTATGTTTACTGTTGTTTCTTTCAGATTTAGTCTCCCTTTCATTCTCCTGTAACTTGCATGACCACCTATTATGGCACAATGAAAAGTTGTTGATCACCTGTTTCTCAGGGTAGGGTTACTTCATCTCTCATTACATTTGTATCTTTTGGGGTGTATAATATTATTTCCCATTATTATTATGGAAAATTTTGAAAATTTAATTATGAATGTTACCAAGATAATCAGAAATGTTATGATAATGGGTTTTGTTAAATTATTAATAAATAAGGTCGGTGGAAGTTGATGATGACGATTGTGTGGTTTTATCTATTATCATTGATCCCTTATGTGAGTTGTTTAGGTTGTATTACATTTGAAAATAATGGCCCTTGGTTGTCTCTATTTGTGCTCCAGACTCATGAATAGTTGATGTTAATTTTTTGATTAACAGTTAGGAATATGAAAACTTGATTAATCATGTATATCAAGTTAATTAAATGGGATACCCAGATTCAATCAAGTTATGTGATTACCCCTAATATATCAATTTGGAAATAAATAATGTCTATGTTAAACCTAAATACACTTTTCCGTGTTTGGTGTGGTTTTGTTCTATGTTAGCATCATTTCCTTCTTATGTTGGATGTGTGGTTCTACAGATGGAAGCGCATATGTGGGTAAATGAATGGATAGGGGGAAGGTTCTATTGGTGTTTTTTTCATGTTTATGTGTATGGTGTTTGGTTTTGTGGGAGTTGGAGTGTATTTCTGTGGATGAGGTTTTCCCTAAGGTGTAATGGAATCTCAAATGGGGATTTTTATTTATAGGGGAATGGATGAACTTGTTTAAAAGTTGGTATGCATTTGGGTCCTGTTTTGGTTATTGGTCATTGTCAATATGTGTAGTGGGACTATAAAAAGATTTAGTTATTTTGTTTTTCTATTTTTGCGGCTTTTTTGTAGCAGGACAGCCGAAGGTGGTTTGGGATGGATAATTTTTAAGAAATATAATGTTACCTTGCATGGGAATTTTAACAGAAATTTCCATCGATGTTTTGGATGTGTAAGTGGGATATGATTTTACTTATGCTGTGATGTTTTTGGTAGTTTCCTAGGTAGGGATAGAATTAATTAATTAATTAATTTTTTAATGTACAATGATAATTGGTCAAATGAATTGGCTAGGGTCTTGAATTATGACTACAGTTTGATGTGTGGTTTGGAATTATAGGTAAAATCAAGGTCGGTTTTATGTGTGCTGGTCATTTTTTTGAGAATTGGTAACCCAAGTCTCTTCATGTAAGATGTGGCTTAGGATTCAAGCATAGTTGTCTATGGGTGAGGTGGGTTTTCTAGTGTTTCTTTTGGATGGGATGTGTTGTTACTTCCCAACCATATTCATGATGCAGTTGTAGTTTTGTGGCCCAATCGTCTATATGTAGGATGTGATATGGTCGTGGAGTAGGTGTTTATGGATTGGATGTGGTATGTGGACGAGGTGTTTTTGTGAAGGTTGTGCATGTGGGAATTGTGGAAGAGTGTGGTAGCGTCAGGACATTCACCATTATAGACGAGCTGTTAATGAGTGGGAAGCTGTGTGGGGTACCCTATTATCAATTTTCATATTTTATTACATTACAAGACTTTCATTATTCAGTAAGGGTACCTTGGTTAGATTTGGGATGGACAGTATACCATGTATGATGCTTTTAGGTTTTACTGTTTTCTCATAGGAGAATCAGGATGCCTCTCCACATGTGCACGAGAGACTTTGGTTTTCCCTACTAGGTATAATTGTATTCTTACTCTAGAAATATAAAACATTTTTTGGGTTTCTAGGAGCACTATGAGGACCGTTCTAGGCATAACTAGAGAAGGAATTGGGACAGTTTTCGTATTGCTGATTCCTTTTTTCATTTTAGTATTTACATTGAATTTTTTGATTGTATTCACAGTAGTTTTACATTAGACATTCATGTGGGAATGATTTGGAATTCTCTTATATATGTGAGGGACTTGGAGTTATTTAGAGGTTGAGACATCTTATCTCCTGATCATGGATAATATAAAAACTATAATTCATCCAATTTAGGGAGATTTGTATACACATGGTTCTAGTAGCCACACTGGGGCCAACAGGTGGTGGGACAAGGAGGTAATTAACTATTTTTTGTCTTGAAGAAAGAAGGTCATGAAACTTTTTCACCCCATCCCTCATTTTTAGAAAATAATTCATCATAAAGGTGGCTAAATTATGTGATCACATAATAAAAAATAAAAAATGATTGTTTCCACTATGTGATTAAAACAACCAATATATAAATAGTGAAAAATTCGGTTATAATTATTAAAGATATATAACTTTTAGAAAATGTTCTTAATCAATTATTTTCTAATATATAAGGGAATTCACAAAGAAAATCCAATGAATATGGAAAGTGATAAAGGGAGGTTGTTAACCTAGAAGAAGATATTAGTTTAGTTTCCTTCTAATATGTAAATAATGAGCCAATATGGATAATGAAATAATTAAATACACATAAAACAAAAAAATAATTCAAATGGGGATTAAATATTTTGTGTTCTAGAATCAAATACAATACAATTTACCAAGATTGATTATCATTAAAAAATCCAACATGAAATTGTGATAAAATAAGAAACCCTTATTAAATATACATTCAAATAGAATGAAATCTATAATATTTCTCACAAAGGAATGAAATAGGGCATTCATTACTGTATATAAAATAAATGACATCACAAAATATCAAACATGTCTCAAAAAATTGTTAATACATTCAAATAAAATATAATAACCAATATATCAATTGATGAAAAATCCATTTAATCAAAGAATATGATATTATTCTTAAAGAACCATAAATTATGTGAATAGAGTAAAATTCATTCATTAGGTACTTCCAAATAAATTAATGATATGATGGGGTATAATTAGATTTATTGATTATTAAATTAAATTTGACATAATAAACCCCTTAAATTAATTAATAGAATAAACCAAAGATCATAAATACCCAATGAAATAAAAATAAATACTTATCACCTATTACAGAAACACATTGATATCATTAAAGCTTGAAAAACTTTGTTTATAAATATTCTCTTCATTATATTTGTCATTAGTTAACTACATTCAATATATTAGTGTGACCAATCATTATTATTTTAAATGAGTTTTATAATATTGGTTTTGTGAAATATCCCCAGAGATTAAAATATTTTCATGTTACAATAAATAATATTTTCTATCTCTTTAAAGACAATAATAGGGAAATCTTATGTTATAGACCACACTGACATAGAATGTGATACAAGAAAGACCCAGTTTTACTGCCTTTTAATAGAACATATATGTTATATATAAATTTTACTGTATAAATAATTTTATTTATCAATATAAGATAATTTTTTTATTTTGGAATTTAAAAATTATATTTTTTATAATTTTTTGTTTTTTTAGAGAAGATTCATTTTCTTAAATATATTGAAACTATGACATTTTAGTAAAAAAAATACAATTTCATTTAATTTATTAATAATGTTAAATTTTATCTTCAACGGTTTTCGGGATTCATAATATATAAATTATACATATATATATTAATTCAATTCAATTCAGTTGAATAATATTTATATTAAAATTAGTTATAAAAACTTGTTGAACTGTTGATCATCTCGATATAAAAAATTCCTTTTCTCTCCACTTGTTTGGGAATATTGTTATTCTAAATTTTTAAATATAAATAATTTAAAATTTAAAAATAAGCTGAAACCAGTTTAAATCTCGAAAATATTTTTGGTCTAATTAGATAAACATAATTTTTACAAAAATTGATTAGTGAAAGTTATTAACATTAATAATAGTGATTATGTTAAAATTAATCATAGATAAAGAATAAAATTTAAAATTAAATACCTAAATGACATGGAAGCTTCTCCAAATCCATTTCCTTCCAATAATTTTATCATATCCCCAAATGGTTCTAGTTTTATGTGTTATTTGGATACTATTATAGGAAATATCCCTAAATGAAATTTTTAGTAAGTAAAAGGATAAAAAGGGTACTTTCCTTACCTTTACCATTTCTAAAAAAATTACATTTGTGAAAAACATCTTATATTGGTATATAAATATAAATTTGAAGGATAAATGGGATATCTTTTTCAAAATAATTTTTCATTAATTTTTAGATATTTTATAGTTACAAAAAATACTTATGAAACTCCAATGTAGTGATTATTTAGTAAATAACCAACTAAAATAAATTATTCTATAAATATTAAAATTAAGGGGAATTGATTGAATTATTGTGTTTATTTATTTTTTATACAAATATTATATTTTAAAATCAATAACATAAATATATATTTATTGTAATATTTTTATAATATTTTTATAATTAAAATTAAATATATAATTTCATAACTGATATTATTGTCATTTTACAATAAATGATATATTAATAAATGATTTAAAATTAATAATAATCAAATATTATTCCAAGTTATTTTTATGTTTTATTATATATTAAAAAAATATTAATATACCAAATCACTTTTATTATTTACACTTTGACCCTCATATTGTAAAAAAGTTGTTGACACAGTTTTGGTTTAAATAGTGTATTAGTGCGTCCCATGCACTTGTTTTAAATTTAATTTCCTAAAAATTGGATTTTATTTTATAAATTATATATAATATAAATTGTTCAGTGTATATGTGTTTTATAATAAATTTAACTTTATTTTATTTTTTTTAATTGTTAAATTTTTATGGTTAGAAAACTAAATGATTTGATACAAAATAAAATGATAAAATTGGGGAATTAGCGAAGATAAAGAACCATATTGTTAAAATGAACATATTTTTATGTTTTGGAGGTTTGAATCTACCATTATTCTATTTTCTTCCATTTTTTCCCCATTTTATTCCCTATAGGAAATTTATGCCTCCCGTTAATGAATACATTTTTTATTTACAAGATTGAAACACTCTCTCCCCTATAAAAATGAATGCACTATACCCCTTACTCTCACTCACAGACATAATTTGATCCACGTAGAACTTACATAAAATATCCAAAAAAAACCTCCATTAATCCTAGTTTCACCCCCTTGGTCAAAAACCTAATTATGGAATCTATTATGTTTATACAAAAAGAAGTTACCTAATTAAGAGGTAACATCTTCTCTCAAACTCTATAGCTTCATTTCAATTCTCCACCACCATAAATATTATTTTATAATGTATGATAACATAAATAGTATAATAAATATACTAGGATGTCGTTATGTAATGCTTTATAACTAGTATTAAACACACTTCCATCTAATGGGTAACGAACACAATATTTCTTTGTATAACGAACTACTGGCTCAAGAAAAAATTATTGTTCATTTTTTTCATTACAACTACTCATGTCAGCCATTATGATGGAAAATATATTTTCATATGATATATATTATATTTATTATTTATTTATACATCTATAAAATATTTATAACTCATTCCATTAATACAACCCAATTTTCATTAATACAATAACATCATTTCAGGAAGTGTGGACTACAACCCACTAAAAACAGTGTGATTAATTCACGCTATAAACAGAATGCATTAAGGATGATATAAAAAAATTTATGTAACTTATATAACATAGATATGTTAATGGAATTATAATAAATATATTTATTATTTACTATTAATTCATTTAATATGAGAATGAAATTAAAGTACTGTTCATTCATACATATGGCCTACCATATCCATGAATGGTGTATTTCATTTATAATCCCCCAACTTTATAAATTATTCGTAGTAAATATATATAAAATAAGTAAGATAATTATTAAACATATGTGCGGGATTTTAAATCTTTTGAACTGGTGCTTTGATCGAAAATCTAAGGGCCTTGTTGAATTCAGAATGCTATGATTCACCTAAAAAAGTCTTTACTTTGAACGGTAACGGCTGAATGGTATAGTTAATTTTTAAACTTTTTTTAAAAAAATAAATAACATTAAAAAGTTATTTTCTTTCTTTTTCTCATCTGTTGAGTGGGGGGGTGTAGAGATCCGGAACTTTTATGAAACTCATTAATGGATTTTTAAATCCCACCATAACGATACTTTAGTAACACATAAGAAATGACGTTGTTTCATAAATGAAACAGTGTAACGACGTGATGACTTAGCATTACAGAAACAGTGCAACACGTATTCTTTTTATTTTGGATGATGCGTTGGTGGAACGAGGATATAGAATACAAGGATTGTCTGATGAACCTCCACCAAACATCCTCTCCATTGAAGATTAAAAAACATCGACAAACATCAAACATCATCGACGCACCTCGAAGAACACAGTCTGAAGCAACGAACGACATCGTCATCTTGAAACCTCGAGGATGTAACATTGCGGAAAAGAATGTCAAAGTGGTATGGTTATTTGATTTTAATGTTCTTCCTCATTCCTTTATTTTTTGGAAAACAATTATTATGAATCAACATATTAATAGGATGATCCACATATTGTGTTATCTACCTAGATGGTAACATTATTTGGTATTTCTCTTGTCAATATTCAAACATCACTTTTATTGGAAGATCTAAAACCTCCCCCAGACCTTTCTCTACATTAAACCACTAATGAAGAGGGTGCATGTTGACATGAAAAAGGCCCAATTACCTTCTCAATGTCCATTCATTGTGGCTACACCCTCAATGTGGATGCAAGATGAATCTGGGTCCATTGCTATGAAGATGTCATTCCTCAAAGAGCATAGGCACAGGCAACGAGAAGAACAGACCACTGGAGCGTGTCTGGTGGTCCATCAAAAAATTTGATGGGGCATAGGTTCTGACGAAGGTGGAAGTGCTCTCATTAGTGCACCTCAATAGTAGGAGTCCATGACTGTAGCGAGGAGACGCTATGCCTTCCTGGTGCTACGTAGAGGGATGGCCCGTGTTCGTGCAGTCCGGATGATTGGTGAGCCATTGTCCCTCGAACGCAGTAGGAGGACCCCATGTGTCCATGGGGTAGATGAGGCCAAACACGGAATCCAATCTTGTCATGACTAAATGGAACACTATTGACCACCCATGCAGTCGGGTTTTGGATTGGCGGATTGTTCCCCGATCCTACAAGCTGGACACACGGCCCAATGGGAATGTCCCACTACCCAACGGGCCGGTTCGGTAGCCCTGAGGGTTGCACCCATATAGGTGGGTAAGAACAACAAAAAAAGGGTCAGACCCATGATGACAGGCTAGACCCGCACCCTTCGGGCCGGTCCAGACTAGACCGGTTTGTCGGGCTTCCCAAGGGGCTGGACCCTCCGCCAAACCACACCAGGTCCAGCGAGACCCATCGGGCCTACCCTACTGTCTTGGTCGGACTAGACTGAACTAGACCCAAACCATGTCTGGTTGAGTTTGTTGAATTTAATCCTTGGTATGTGGGTCTCCTCGGCCAAGTTTTTCAGGCCGTTCCGACTATGTCAGAATGACCAAAATGCAATGATCCCCTTATTACAAAAATGAATGTATCTTGCAAAATATTTTTCTGATTGACGGGTTGTTTTTGGCTTTGGGACTCCTTTGACAATTTAGATATTTGGGATTCCCGTGAGATGGATTTCAAGGAAGGTAATATTCAAAGAATGGATTGAGGGTCAGTTCTCCAATGTGCGCTATGTACGGAACCCTACGATTGGCTGAGACCTGAAAACTGATGAATATCGACTCGGTGTGGCTCAATGACAGCTCAGTGGGAATCATCTCTGTGTGAACTAAAAATATCTTGGTGGGGAGTGACTCAGTGTGACCCGATAGACTCATGATACTCGATAGGAGTGTACCTTAGTATTAGAAAGTTGGAAAGAAGCTTTGTGTGACCTCGCATGCCCATGGTGGGGAGTAGTTCTGTGTGACCCAGCATACAAGTGGTACTAATCATTGATAAGTTCCACATCAGTCCTATGTTAGTATGAATCTTCTTTCTTGTGTCCTAGCAGACACACTGTACCCAATCAAGGAGGATTTTACTACTATCTATGGTGGTCATTGATGTGGCTGATGTTTCTATTATCACATCCCTAATTTTCTATCAGGTGTGAATTATCTTGTGCATCATTAATTACATTGATGACTGTTGTGTGGTCTTCGTTTTTGTTTTTGGGTCCCCACTGGGTTACACATTACTCACCACTGCATGGGCTCTGCATACTAGTGTTGTGTCCCATGCAAGAGATCTATGTTTCAACATAGTTGTTTGTGCATCGGGACCTAGAGCTGCTCTGGGAGAAGGGACCTACAAATGCTACGATGGTTGAAATGGTTGGCTAGGACCATGAGGGGACTAGTAGGGTTAGATGGAAAGAATTTTCTACTTTAGATTCCAATAGCTACCCGAGTTTCACAATATGTTGGGGCATTCCTGTGGATGGCCTGCAGATTTTCTTTTTTTTACTTGCTTATTTTTAGTTCTTTTGTTGGGTTTTTATTCTAGACCACATATATTAGTTGTAGTTGTAATCACCTCGGTTTTAGTGATACATGTTTCATTTTCTATTTGTGGGACTTGGTTGGTTGTGTGTGTGTGTACCAGTACTGAAAAAATGCCTCTTAATTGTAGGTTGAAGGGTTCAGCACTAGTCCCCATGACAAGGCCTTCATGAGGTGGGTTGGGGTAGTCACAACATAGGCCTCGGGGGATGGGTCGTGACACTCCACCCATATTAAATGTTCCTTTTCTATTATTATATAACAAAAATATTATCCTATATATTCTATTATGATTTTTTATTAATAGGTAGACCTAAAATTACACACACTTCCACATAATGAGTAGTGAAAATATAGTTTTCGTGTACAAGAAACTTTTGCCTCACGAAATAATTATTGTTCATTTTCGTTAAAACATATCATGGTGGCCATTATGAAGGAAATACTATTTATATATGATATTCAGGATATTAATTATTTTATTATTCTTATCTAGTAATTTTATAACACATGCTTCTAAAAAATTACATTTTTCATTTATATGATAGCATCTTTTGAGGAAGTGTGGACACTCTCCCCCTTGAAGATTTGTGATTCATTCATGATGTTCATGGAACATATTAAGGATGACATTATCAATCCTATGTGACATATATAACATATATATTATACTAATATTATGATATTCATATGTATCATTTACTTTTAATAATATTAATATGATAAATAAATGAATGTAGCATTCATCCCTATGTACGGCCTAAAGTACTCATGAATGGTGCACATAATTTCATATCTCAAAAATTTATACATAATTATCAGTACATATGAACTAAATCAATAAAAAAATAATTTTTTAAATTAAATATAATATTAAATCATTACCTATGTAATATGAGATTTGAATAAAAATTCAAAACATACTTGGGAATAGTACATGATTAACACCCAAAATGGTGAACATAATGAATGATTATTATAAAATAGATAATAATAATTTATAAGAAAATGCAATAAAATAGTAATAATTTGATTAAAGTTCTAAAATAAGATAATAACACATTTAAACCACTATATTGAAGGAAAATACCACAAAACAAATGGAAGGTAACAATACGTTATTTTTTCTCAATTACATTCCATTGATACATAATTGTTCTTATGCACAAACTCCCATTTATATAGTGTAAATAATAACCCTTGGAACATAGTGTCTTAAATTTACATATTATCTTCATATTATATGTTTTCATTAATTTAATAACTTCATGGATATAAAAATATAAATTTTAAAATGTGTTATTGGACATTTTTGAATTTTTAAGACTTTTCTCTTCAATAATTTTCGTAATGGTTTTCTTTAAACTGTTTCTAATTTTTCTATTGATAACATACCCTTGAATCATAAATTTTTTTGGAATAATTGTTTCTTGAAAATTTTATTTAATATACATATTTTCATACAATGTATTCTATTATTTTAGAAACCATATAATGTTTCACATAAATTGTTTACCTGATCATTATTTGATTAACCGGGGAGTTATTGATAAATCTATATCTTTTATTCAATATGGATTTTTGATAAGGAATATTATATATTAATTAAATTTATTATTTTATATGAGGAGTTTTATGGACAAGAAATGATGGGTGGAGCTTTAACATTAAATAGATCTCCAATGTATTGACGATTTTGTATTAGATTATTAAAATGGCCAAATTAATTAGGTTTATACAAGTAGTTTTAAACATTATATAGGATATATATTGATATTATAGGTCCTCTTGATACTAAAATTTGAAATCCAACAATTAATCATTTACGTCATAAATATTATTGTTATTATTAAAAAATGATATTTTTCATCGACATATATACGGATAAATTTAATTTTCAGTTCATTGATTAAATGATATGTTCTTCAATTTCATACATTTCGATGTTGATTTTTAGTAATGTTGTTATCTCAGTAGAATGTGTTATCAATTACTTGACATGAAATTTTGGTTTATCTACATTGATTAATTAGTGCTTCCTCATTATTGATAGACCCTGGAACACCCTGAGAGTGGTGGGGTGAATTAGGGTGTCGTCTTTTTATTTTTTATGTAGTGGATCTTGTTCCCACATTGGTGGGAAATTATCAAATATGTCATTCAAATTCATGAATGTAGATGAAATAATAATTTTACGTGCTTCACCACAATGGGATATGTCCAAGGATCATATGCCGATAGTGTGTCGGTCATACCTAAATACAATAATCTTCATCAATTGTAGAGTTCAATAGTTTTGTCACATTCCCACTGTGCCAGACATACTACCATGACTAATGTTTAGGGATATCTCACATATTCCTTAAAAATACTTTTGTAATCTCCCCCTAGCTCAATTTTTGTGAGGGAATTCTAAATCATTTTATCAACTTTATGGTCACATCAGTATTTTTTCATGGAATTATTTGTCTCTATCTTTATTGGGACAATACTTATATCAAGGAACTAAATTGATGCTCATTGAATGCCCAAACCAATAAATAATTATACTCAATAGATCCCCTCACAAATCCCCTTCAAAAAGATAAACCCTTTATATATCAAACCATCTCACAGAGCAAAACCCTTCACATAGGTCACTACCTCGCAGAGCACAACCTTTCATGGAGCACACTGACACACAAAGGAAAATTATTCATGAAGCTCACTCTACCAACACAGAACACCCCATATTCTTGAATCTCATAGGATATAGATGCAATGGCATAATTCAAGAAATTAAATGTCTATAAGAGATTATCATGATTAAAAAGAACAGCCTACTTTTCCGAGTAACCCTAGCTTCACAAAGTCACAAAAATAATTGATTTTCTCTCCCAAAATCACACCAACATAATGAGGGGTGCATATTATTTAAAGGAATAGTTGAATGCGGATCTCCACTTCATCATGTGTGAAATTTGGATAGGTAAAAACTTCTCTATGATGCTTCCTCTATCTTTCAAAGATCCACTGAAATTTCTGGTTCTCCGAGATTGTCGTATCCAGAAAGAAACATTGTCTCAAATCTTAGAGTTTTATTTCAACAAAAAAACTCATGATAGGATTCTTATAAAACATACCTTTTTTCATCAAATTTTATATTTATTATAGAATAATATATGTCATGACGCTTGGTGATCATTCTCCCGTAATCTCTTTGCACACAATCTCGGTATTTTAAATATTTTCTAAACACAAACCAAGAAGCCCATCTCTGCAAAACTCCTTCCTTTTCCATATTTTCAAACGGGCTCCATGAAAAAACAGTCTTCCCAATTCCTTCCATTATCGATATTTTGGACCCAAAAATTGAAAAAACACTAGAGAGAATGTAACCTTCACAAACTATATTCAGATTGAATTGTATGACCTCATTCCTTCAAATCTCCATGATCACCAATGAGAGGATTGACAAAAAACACAAACCATTCTCCTTTATCAGCAAATAAAATCCTTGGTTCGAATATTTAATTTCCCTAACAACATGTTTTAGCTCATCCTTATCATGTTTCCATTCTCTATGTTATGATGAATAACTCTTTGAATAAAACTTCAATCATATAGATTATTATATATTTACATAAAATATTATTATTTTAAATTTAAAATCGTATTATGAGTAGATTTTATTTAATATAACTTTAATTTAATTATAAACTATTGTGTAATTTAGTATATTTTTTGTAATCATTACAATATAATAAATTAGTGAACCATCTCGGGGATTCATGGTTCTGTAGTAACATTTTCATGTTAATTATTTATCTGAACCTCGTAATCCCAATATCAGTCAAGGAACAAAAAAATTATTCATTAAAAATTTCAGTATTTTTTTTATTTCATCATATTGTAGTTTTAGATAGGGGTAATGTAATTTAAATTTGTGTCATAAATGTTTCAGTGATCTTTATCAAATGAATAGTTTTAAATAATTTAATGTGTTAATTTTAATGTTTCCATTATATACAAAAATAAATCATTATTTGATAATATATATAATATGTTATTATTAATTATCTTCATATAGTCATCCGTAATATTATTTCAAGGAGTTGTTTTTTGAAATTCTTACACCTACCCAAACATAAAAATACCATATTTAATGGATAATTATTTTCATAAATGTTTGTTCATTTGAAAAAAAAATATCATTATTAAATTACTATAATTATATAAAATTTATAATTTTACAATTTAAAATCACATTATATAGTATATTGATAAATAAGGAACTATATTATAAAAAAGATAATATTTAATGTGGTAGTGGTTGTCCACACAAAACACAATTATAATTTCAAATTCAAAAATATTGTTATGAAAAAGGATAATTTTAAATTTATAATCATAATCCTAATTATAATATATTTGAAAATTTTATTGCCCAAATTTCACAATTATTATTAATGATGATATGCAGTGGTGAATGAACAAAAGACTTTACAATATCTATGTGGTATCCTACACAATGAATGATTGAAAATTTCATTTTCCATAATTGAATTGTTGAAACATGGTTAATAATTATTAGAAAATAATTTTTTAATTTAGAAAAAAATATATTATTATACAAGGATTTTAATGAATGATTTAGAAAAATACATCAAGATTATGTATGGGAATAAAACATAGTCAAGATGATGTGTTCCCATATAAGACACTATGGAAATGGATGTATTAAAATAATATATTACAGACTAAAGATTATAGGAATGGAATTTGAATATAATGTATGCAAAAATTGATTTTTAATACGAGGAGACTTAATTTTTATGGTGATATTGAATGGGAGGTTACAAAGACCATATATAAATGTTAAATATTAAATTTTCATAATTATAATCACTATATAAAATTATCACATCTATAAAAAGTAATTTGGATTTAAAGAATGGAAGTAATTGTGTCGGGTATAGGATTTGGTCAGAAATAAAATAACAATTCATTTTAGAAAAAAATTTAATTTTTTTTATCAAGTTTACTAGGCATTTATTTTTCACATTTAATAGTTATTTTATATTTTGATAACTAATTTTAATCCAATAAAATTATTATAATATCAAAAAATCGAATAATGAATTTAAAGTAATTTGTTCCCACTAATTCAGAATAAAAAATAATTTTTATTTAATAATGATTGTATGTGATACAAAACACAATTTCAATATTAATCAATTGAACTCATAAATACCAATTTTTTTAAAATGATCCTTTTAGGATTAAAAATGATGTTTTTGGTAAATTTTATTATGTCATTGAATTTAAATATAAAAATTAGATTACTAATAAAACATAAATTTCTGTTTAATTTAATGAAATTAAAAACCCAAATTTTCCAATATAAAATTATGTTAACAATTTATCAAAATCAAATTTTCATCAAATAAATATTAATTAATTTTCAAAAAAACATAAACCAAATGATTTTTAAATCCAATATAGTTGAACTAAATTAAATATTTTTAATTTTTAAAAAATAATTTGGCTAAAATATAATATTTATATATAGTTCAATGTATTTTATATAAATTTTTAATGTTTATAGGTTTTTTAGAAACCCAATTTTTCTATATATACATTATACAATAAATTAATTAATAAATTATCTAAAATATATCAAAATATAATATTCATATTATAAATTTATTTTCAGTTTGATAAATTGATGTTTTAAAATTTGTAATTTTTCTCTTTTAAATGAAAATTAAAAATATTCAGAAAAATATTTTTATTAAAAAAATATTTTTTAACCATTAAATGTTTTAAATATTATTTATTATAAATTTTAATTTTAAATGAATTGTTTCCATATATTATATTAATTTAAATGTCGTGGATTTAATTTATTTTGTTAAATTGTTCTGAAAATAAAATAATCATTGACAAAAAATATAATAAATACGCATTAATAAAATACCATTAAAATAACTTATGATTATTCAATTTTTTAGATTTATTATTCCATTAATATTGAGATAATTATTTAAATTCTATAAATAGAAAAAAAATATTTAAACATTAAAATATTAATTTTAATACATGACAGAAATATATATATATATATATATAATTTAATATTATACTTCTCTTTGATTTTGATTTATTATATTCTAAATATACTAATAAAATTTAAAAAAATCAACATGCCTGTTGGATACCTAAATATTCCATATAACCACATTTCTAATAATAATACCTTTAATGACCATATTTATAATAGAATTCCAACATATATAAATGTTCCAGAATCTTTCATTTCATTCTCACTTCTTAATATTGAATTTTCATTTTCAAATGTTTCATTTATATCTTAAATTATGGTTCTTACATTCATGATGTTATTCTATAAAATAGATTTTATCTGGATATTGGATATCGTCATAGGCGAATATGGCATATGATATCTCCTAATGTTAGTGATTTTATTCTTCTTTAAAAAAATTCTTTTATTTTATGATCATTTAATGGGTGGAAGAATCGATGGTGAGTAATAATTAGTGACACATAGTTTTGCGGTAATATTTTACTATGAATGAATAATATTTTAAATTTTATGTTCTATATTGATATATTACCTTTCCATGGAAAAAATTGTTTTCAATTATAAACATATATATTTTGGATGTAATATTTATGGGAATAACTTTGGTCATTATAGACAATAATATTTTTTTAAGGTAGGGTCTAAAGCATCAATTTATTATGAATTTAAAGAACATTCATCTTTAAAATCGGTAGAGAGAGACCCATTACATAACATGAAGGCCCAATGGGCATATAGCTCATGACATGGCCCGTAGGCTGAAATATTTTCGACCTAAGGCCTATTCTGTGAATACTGTTGCTAGAGTACATGTCTACTACAGTAACCTCATAGTACCTGCCCCTACTATAGTGTCCTACAGCTGCTACACCTCTTGTCTTTGCAATAATGATTTTGTTGCTATAGTACTGCTATAGTACCATTGCAGTACCCTTAGCTCAATGGGTTTTGAGCCCTCATTTTTCATATTGGAATACAGGGATCCCACCACTAAGCCAAACCACAACTACTTATAGACACAAATATCTCAAATCATTTATTAGGTGAATACATCACATGTAAGGTACGAATCATCAATTAATTTTATCTATTACAATGTAAAACTATATTTCAAAACATAAATCATGTATTTTTACAATTTTATAGTAAAATATATAGTGACTTTATTCCATTCCTCGACCCTATAAAATATTCACTCATAGAGACACATTCCACATATGTTATAGATTTCTATTTTTTCATGAAAAAATAATTATTAGCATCTAGTGATACTAATAATAGAATCTAAAATATATACTAACATTATTAATTATAATAGTTTTAATTAATGTTTTCATGAAAACTTATAGCATTTTAATATCCATTTGATTTCATTTGGATGGCCAACAGATTCCAAAATTCTATACCACACATGAAACACATAATGAAAGATTTAATTTTTAAAATACATCATTTGATTAATTAATATGATTTAAATAATTTATAATAATGTAAAAATAATTAATTTTATTGATAAATATGATATAATCTAATAAAATAATCAATCTAATAATTTTGAGTGAGTTTCCCACTTAGTTATGGAATGTGGAAGTGAATGGGGGTGTGTAATAATAATATTTTCACATGTGGTCCATCTCACATTATGGTCTTCAAACCCAGTAAAATTTAATATGTTTTAAGCCAAAAAACAAATAATAATATCCTTAAATAGTGACATTTTGGTGTGACTCATTCTATTGTTCGAAGGAGAACATATATGAAATGATTCCCTTGTAGCATTTAAAATATTCTCCACTAAATAATATCATACAAGATATTGGGTACCATATTCAATAGAAAAACATATTTGGTGTGTAGTTTGGTCAATCATAATTGAATAGAAACCACTCTACTATCAAGAAAAATGAAACCAATACCATAGTTTTCTACAGTTGGTGTCTTGTTCCTCTTACTGGGTACCCCCATATTTTTATACAATAATACATCATGGAATTATATTAACCCCTTTTCAATTAATTTGTAGTTTTTTAAATATAATTCCCAATCTAATCAAAATCGAGTCATTCATCAAATTGAAAATAAATAATGTTAATTAGAGATGTAAATTTAATAAAATACCTCTAATTTATCTCATTTAAAATCCCCCACCATATAGATTTTAATAACTAATAATATTAATAAAATAATACATGTCTATAGATGTAGCTATTATTTTCACTTTTGTATCTCCAAAACTCTAGTCTCATCCCAGGTAGGTTAGTGAAATCCAAGTATCCAAACTCCAGCAGTAGTATTAACTCAATGGAATTTATTATTTAAGTAATATACAAACACTACTCATTTCCCTAATAAAGAACAAATAAATAAATCTAAATAATGAAAACTAATCATATGATAGGAAAATTATATATGATACCGCATCATATTTATACTCTATAGAATATCAAATTGGCAGTAAACTGTGGTTCCAACTATCATTATATCAGAAGAAAAATATTTATTATCCAAATGAATAACAAAATGGAATCCATATCATTAATATCAATACATAAATACTATTTCCATTGGTCCATGTATGGAAAAAATTATTTTTAAAATATTTTAAAAATCAACTAATCATATATAGATAATTTGTGTTCACCTATACTTGAATTAATACATGAAATGATTTTTCTATCATATTATAAATATAATGTTCATAATGATATAATGTCGTAACATAACATATTTTATTATAAGATATGTATCCTTTAAATTTTAATATATATATATATTTTTTCACATAATACTTGTAATAAAAATTTTATTGAATGGTTTGGGAGAATATGAGAATCCTTCAGAGAGGGAAGATTTTTTTTGAGAAACAACATTAGCTACATAATTGGAAGATGATTAAATGCAACTAGTGGGTCAAACATTTGAACCATATATATGTGAGAATGTATTGACAAACAATTGGATGAAGGCTACCTGGCCATCTGAAAAAATATAGAGGAATTAGAGAGGGGACCCACATGAGTTTTGTATGGCTGGCTAAACCATGATCTGAGCCTGCATTCTTAGAACCACAAATGAAGTAATCCCATATGGATAGATCATGGTTTGGAAAAATAATATTGACCAACCCTTCCCCCCATTATTAATAGATGAAATTTAGATTCCACTACGCTATTTAAGAACTATAGCTTCTTTTCAACTCAATTCTTCCTTATAACCGACATGTTAGAGCTCCCATATTCACCCCTCCAATTCATTTTGAAATATCTATATTTTGAGATCAAAATGATGTTATTTTTTCATGTCAGATTTATACTGGCAGTATTCATTATCATCTCCATTTCTTTATTCTTTTATCTTTTCATGTGGTAGTAAATTTTCCTTCACAATAATAATCCAAATGTGTAGGTTATTCATATATTTGATTGATTTCTCCCATCCTAGCTAGAGTTAATCGCCAAAAATAAATGATTATAGAACTACCAATAAATGGTAGGATGTGTATAACATTTCCATTTACGACATTGTGTTTTATATCCTTATCTGTAGTTCCACATTCCATAATTTTGAAATTTTCTCTTCAAATTAATAGACCCTTAAATTCAATGTTTTATCCAATATTAAAACCCTTAATTACATACATACACAAATATGGTATTTTTCAACCACAACCCAAACTAACCATGACGTGGTTTTTATTTTTTTATAATATTTACACCATCCATAGGTGAATTAGGTTCACCATTTATTAATGGGGCCGTGTGTAAATTAATTGATTTGTTAAAAACTGAGTTCTTTATTTAAAAACATTAAATTTATTAATTATTGGAGTAATAAAAAGGGATAAATTGGAACTTTGTATTGAAATGGACAGTCAATTAGCTTATTCTGAATAGTATAACAGATTAGGGATTCTTCTTGGAAACTAAAATCTACCTCAATCATATTACATGTATGTTAATTTATTATGAAATTAAATGTGATAAATTTATATAATAAAATGGATGGACATTAAAATGAATATAACATTCCATCATGGTTTCCATAGTAGTGCCTCGAGTCAGATATTTACATGGCCTCATGTGAGCCACCCCAAATGTCAGAGGATACTGACTAGAAGTATGTTTTTAATATAAAATTTGGGGAGAATATAACATCACTAATAAATTAATATTATAAATGAAATCAAACTAAAATAACTAATGAAATTAACAAATAATTAGAATAATAATATAATCCATAATCGACCAGTATCACATGAGAAACCAAATATGAAAACTAATCTAGTCTAAATAATTAAATATGTCATTCCATGTTTCATATTAGTCTCTCTATAATAGTTGGTCGTCATAGGTCTACATGGAGGTGAACATGGGGTCTTGTAACAGATCCACATGGGGCACTAGTGGATGGAACCCACTAAAAGATGTTACACAATTGTATCAATCGATTCTTCATTTATTTTCATTTATCTTAATATTTGGGGATGGTAGAAAAAATACTATGATGATTCGGATCGTATACATGATATCGTTCTTGGGGTAGCTGATGCATGTCCTTGGGAATTCCCATATAAATTAGATGAGATTTTTATTGTTATTTGATATTATAGATTGATGTTATATCACATTGGGTGATGCAATTATTATCTAAATATATTTATTTGTGATATTTTCATGATTTGGCTCATGTTTAATTATTTCATGTGATTTTAGAAAACATTAATTATTTTAGTAAGTATGGATTAATTGTGAAATGCTTCATGTTAGGATTTCATATGAAAACTAGGTTTTTGGAATGTTTTTTAAATAGATATATTTTCCATACATGTGTTAATGGACTAAATATTATGCCAAATATGGAATTCAAAATAGAAAAATTAGGAATAATGGGTCAAATTTATGTCTAATAAGAAACATGAAATTTGTAAAAAAAAATTCCATGTGTGGACAATGACATTGATGAGGGATAGTTGATGGTAGCGATAGTGATGTGTTTATGACTGTGCGGTAGGGAATTGGTGATGACATGTTATGGATTATTGGTGTAAAGACCCAAAAAATTCAAGGAATTTTTTTTCTTAATTTTCTTTGGGATTTTACAAGAACGCAGTTTCTTACGGCACCTGATTCTGAGGCCCGGTGTGCCCGGAATCGTTTTCAAAAGTTTAGCTCGGGTACGTTCAGTGAACGAACGAGCGGGTTTTTCTAACTTTTGAACCGGTGCTCGGAATCAAATTCTGAGGGCACCGATGTAATCGCAGGGCCGATATTTGCTTAGAAACATATTTTCCGAAGTTGCGTTTTCTCGAGTGTGGTTTTTAATATTTGGGGTTAAGTTAAGAAATAAAATAAATGTGGTACGGCCGATTTTTATTTTATTTTTCTTAACTTATGTTAAGTGGGAGATGTGGGACCCACAATATCCTACCCACTTGGTAGGATATTTGTGAGGTGGGGCCCACACGAGCCCCACTGTTTCTTTCACCTTTTTCAACCCCCCACCTTTAATTAAGTAATGCACCCACACCCCCCCCCCTCTTTAGTTAAGTCAACCCTTGCGTTTATTCTGGTTAAGAAACGCCACATTAATGTGGCGGTTTAAGTGTTGAAATTAATTCACTTTATTGGTTCTTTCATTTTTTAATTTTAAAACGCAAGACTTGTGAAATAAAAATAAGACAACCCTTATTTTTATTAGGCGGGTGATGTTGAGAGGCAAAGGAGATTTCTCTCAGACTCTTGAAGATCTTCTCATCCTCGCGAAGAACGCGAAGAACGTGAAGAATACGAAGAATGCCAGATTCACGGAAATCTGCGACGCTTCTTCCGCAACGTTACATCTTCTGCGGCGCTTCTTCCGCGATGCTTCTCCGCGACGCGACGATCCTCCTTTCGCGACGTCCTTTTTCCGCGATGAATACTCGCTCATCGAATTTGACGAGGTATGGATTTATTTTAATTTTTGTTTGTGAATTCTTCAGTCGCCTTCTTCTTATCTATTGGAGCCGCCTGTTACCGCAATAACGGGAGGGGGTCGGACCGCATGAACATGGCTGACCCTCCTCTCCCTTTTGGTTGTTTGATATTGTTGGTGCATGAGAAAGGTGACGTGGTGCCGAAGCACCGCACGGGAATTGATAAGGAAAGGGGGAGAAGCGTGGCGTTGTCACACCGCTCCGTTGAAGACAAACCAAAGACGTGGTGCCGTCACGCCACACCGTTGAAGACGAACCAGAGACGCGGTGATGTCATGCCGCGCTAGGGAACCAAAAAAGCACCGCGGCTGGAGCGGGGCCGCGACCCCGTCGCGCCGCTTCGGAAGGACGAAGGTCACGGCCGGTTCTGGGCCACGCCGGAGCAGGGGAACCGGCGGCTGGTTCTGGGCCGCTGGCATCAGAGCCAAGGGACCGGCCCTTGCCAGTCCCGTGGCGGCAGCAGTGGGCCGGCCGGTGCGGGCCGGCATGTCAGGGGAAAGTGCCGGGGGCCGTTACCCCCGACTGGCCAGCAGGGGAGCCCCCCCGCATGGGGGCCACGGTTTCCCCATGCAGGGGTAGCGTGCCCCCCACCCTCTTCGCTCAGCCGTAACGACCGAGCCGGTCGCCTGGCCACCAAGCCAGTGCCAGCGCGCCGGGCCGAGCCGCCGGGTCGGGCGGCCTAGGCCAGGCCGGGCCGCGCCCAGGCTGGGCTGGGCCACACCAGCCGGGCTGGGCCATGCCCAAGCGGGCCGGACCTGAACCCGGTTCTGGTCGACCCGGTTTGGGCCGACCCTGGGGGTATCGGGCCGGGCCGGACCGGGCCTGAACCACTAATACCGAACCTCTTTCGGTCTGTTGCTCCGAACTGGAGCTACGGGCCTCCGATCGACGCACCATCAGTTGCATAACGATCCTTGGATCTAGACAGTCGTTTTGGTATACTAGACTCAACGTTTTGGAGGACTTTCGGTTCGGCTGGGATGGTTCATACACGAAACCAATCGGGCCCTCGGAGCGGAAACACATATAACTTGAGCTCTGGACATCCGATTGATGTGACGTCGACTTTGTTGGATGCCTATTAGTGAGACGGACCTTTTGGCTTACTCCACATGAGGTTTGGATGCATTTGGAGTATGGTCGGGTTGGTTTTGTCTTAAAAACCAACAGGGCCCCTGGGACGAAAAAGCCAATAAATCTCAGACCGTGCATCCGAATGATGCGTCGTCTGTGACGTTCAGTTCCTGTTGATGATACGGAACTTTTGGACACATCAACTCCGGACTACGTGTCATTTGATGTATCATCCCTTCGGCTCGTGGGGCGGACCCTCCGAAATGAGCTTGCTGTGTGCGGGAACCCTAGAGCTGGCTGTGACTGCGACGACGATGGCGACTGTGCAGAAATCCTCCGTGGATTCGACGGTGACGACTACAGAACTAAGCGATCTGATGTGGATCAGTGCCACAGATCATGTGTGGGTCGGATCGTATCTGGATCAGCGCTCAGCGGCCCTGTGTGGGCCAGTTCCTACAGATCATGTGTGGGTCTGATACTGTGTGGGTCATTGCGGGGGTTAGTTACCTATCCATTCATTGTGGGTCATTGCGGGGTTTAGTTACCTATCGATCTTTTGTGGGTCATTGAGGGGGTTAGTTACCAATCGATCCTATGTGGGTCAGATCCTTTGTGGGTCAATTCAGGGGTTAGTACCTATCAATCATTTGTGGGTCTGATGGCTTAGATGATTCAGTGGCAATATCTGATCACCTATATCGTCATATGAAGAAGTATACCTGTGTGAGCTGAGTCTTTATTTTCAATCCTTATCTTCGATAAGTTTGACTGGATATCCTGTGTGGATTACGTTATGATTTTTTGTGTAGATTTGGTTGTGTTTTCCTATGTGGACTGGGTTGTACTTGGGCTCAGATGTTAAAGCAGAATGAGAATTTATGACTTAGGTATATGTAGGGGCATATACCTAAGTAGTGTTGGATGTTACTTTGTGACTGTATCTTTCCTTTGTGGATTATGGGAGACCATCGAGGGTCTCGGGGTCCCTACTGAGTAGCTTATACTCACCCCTGCACGGGCTATGTCTGCACTATGTTGTGATGGTTGCAGACGACGGACAGCGGTGATCGTGGTTGAGGCACGAGAAGCAGGTCGCAACCTGGAGGTGGAACATTGGGTGGTACGTACACGAAGCGGACGGCTGGACCCGAGGAGCTGTGGCGGCTACCTGTACCCACCCTTCAAGTGGGAATTCTAGTGGATGGCTAGGGGCTGTGGCCTTACTTTCAGTTGCTGCATTCCCTTTCAAGTTGTACTTTGCTTTCACTTTGGGATTGTATTTTGGCCCACATACTTTTCCTCACTTACTATTGTACCCAGTTTTTACTTAAAGTTTACTTATTCTGCTTTCTTGCTCTATAGTGTATGTTTAGTTTACAAAGGCAATGCCTTCCATTTTTCCAGGAATTACGCCATGGTGCTAGTCGCCAGCCCCTGGCCTATGAAAGGCGGTCTTGGGGTAGTCACAGCACTGGCCCCGAGGATGGGTCGTGACAAATTGGTATCAGAGGAGTTCGGTTCTATCGTAGAACTCAGGACTTTGATCTTTTTCTATACAAAGCAATAGTGTTAAGAGTATTAAGTGTGGTTAGTAGTCCAGTGAGTCTAGGGTTGGTGCGGCAGCTGACGTATCTATACATAAGGACCCTGACTTCTGACTTCTGACGTAATGCATGAAAACATTGATTGCATGTGTGTTTCAGGTTTTTTTGTGATTACACTATGTCAGCTCACCAGGTATAATGTTTGACCGTGGAGCACCTGTTTCATTTCAGGATGGCCCCATGATGGTATCCAGCTAGGTTTCTGAGAGTTGTGCGTGACGACAGCCCACCGAGTGACGAGGCCTTGGTACATGGCCCTTTGACAGCAGAGGCACCGACGGTACCTCTCCTCACCGAGCCACCGATGCTACCAGCCCTAGCCGCTAACTATGCACGTCGCCTTAGTGCACTGCACGAGTTTCAGTGCCATCGACCACCCAGGTTCCACGGGGAGACGGACCCTCAGGCAGCGAAGGATTGGATGGAGGCTGTTGTATGGGTTTTCAGGTTAGTGAGGACACCAGCAGACCTCATGGTATTCCTCGCAGTGAGCATACTACACGCGGCAGCATGTAGATGGTGGAGCTTGATTCTCCAGGTGCACGATGAGTCATCTCACATCTAGACATACTTTGAGAGCCTCTTCTGCTCAGAGTTCATCCATGCCACCCTCCGTGCGGTGTGCATCTAGGAGATTCTACTGTTGCGGCAGGGCAGCTTGACGGTCGCCCAATACTTGGCGAGATTTACCGATCTCTCGCGCTACTCGACAGACAAGGTACATGACCCATTCTTCCAGGACCGGACCTTCGAGCATGGATTGAGGCAGGAGATCAGGGCATCACTAATCTCCCTCAGCATTCCGACCCAAGCAGGGGTACTGGAGCGAGCCCTTCGGATCGAGAGCTTCCTTGCAGAGCCTGCATCAGCAGCGAGACCTACCACAGGGCGGCACGTAGCAGATTCCTCTGCAGCAGGCAGTCGACGGATGACTCATGGGTTGAGGTAGACTAGAACCTCAGGCAGACGACCTCAGGACATTGGCTCAACAGGGTGGGGCACACAGCACAGAGCCAGTCTTTCGAGTGGCAGATAGTGCTACGCATGCGGCGGGTAGGGCCACATGGCTCGTGACTGCCCAACCCGCAGTGCTGAGGAGCAGCAGACTATTGTGGGGCCACCCATGCAGAGGCAGAGGGTTGATCATGGCAGTCCGCAGGGAGCAGGCGGACGAGGCAGAGGAGCTGGTTGAAAAGCAGGTAGTGGGCGACACTTTGGGGCTCTACCCCCACCACTGCCAGGAGGTCCACCCCGACCACAGGGAGCTGGCAGGTAGAGATAGGGATAGCTTCAGGAAGCGGAGGCCTATGACCACGATGTTCCCGAGATGATTCGAGGTAAAATCTGGGTCTATTCCACCCTTTCTGCAGTTCTTATAGACACGGGAGCAAGTCATTCTTTCATAACTGCTTTCCTTGTTCGGAGCTCAGAGATTCCGACAGAGCGGTTGGCTCGATCCTTACGTCCAGAGACTCTTACGAGAGGAGACTTGACGATTACAAACTGATACCGGCAGTGTGATCTTACTCTAGGAGGTGAGAGCTTTGGCTGGGATCTTCTTGTAGCGGTGTCGAGGCCTTATGACGTCATCTTGGGAATGGATTGGTTTTCTACAGTACATGATCAGATTAACTATATTAGGCGCAAGGTGCGATGTATACGCACCAACGGGAGCAGGTTCACCTTCACCGGTGAGAAGGGAGCCTTCACAGCACAGGATGGACTCCCGTAGAGGAGAGGATAGCCCATCACTCATCAGTTGGCTAGACTCATCCTAGGAGTAGTTGACGTGTGGAGTCCTAGTTTTCCTGTAGTGGTGGATCAGTATGAAGATGTTTTCCCCGGTAATGTTCTAGGACTACCTCCTCGCAGAGATGTAGACTTTTATATTGACCTATACCCCAGGACAGCCTTGATATCCACTCCATCGTATTGGATGGCCCCTGCTGAGCTTCGAGAGCTATGGGTACATTAGGAGGACTTGCAGGGCAAGGGATTCATCAGACCCAGTGTTTCACCCTGGGCTTCCCCGATATTGTTCTCCAAGAAGGCGGATGGGAGCTTGTGACTTTTTTTAGACTATCGTCGCCTAAACCAGGTGACAGTGAGGAACAGGTATCCGCTACTGACGATTTTTGACATCTTCGATCAGCTCAAGGGATCACGATGGTTCTCAAAGATAGTCATCAGGTCAGGCTATCATCACCTCAGAGTTCAGGATGAGGACGTGCAGAAGACGACCTTCAGATGTCGGTATGGCCACTATGAGTTCTTGGTTATTCCATTCGGCATAACCAATGCTCTAGAAGTGTTCATGGGCCTCATTAACAGGATCGTTCAGCCATACCTCGATCTATTTGTCGTGGTCTTCATCGACGACATTTTGATTTCCTCGACGACTGAGGAGGAGCATGCCTACCACTTGCGGGTTGTACTGGACACACTCTGAGAGAACCAGCATTATGGTAAGCTCTCGAAGTGTCAGATCTAGATATGTGAGGTCCACTTCTTGGGACACGTCATATCTATGGCGGGATTTGCGGTGGATCCTACGAATATCGAGGAAGTGCTTGCTTGGGAGCCACCCAGGAGCGTGACAGAGGTACAGAGTTTCTTGGGACTAGATTGATACTAATGGAGATTTGTGCCAGACTTCTCTAGAGTTGCGACACCACTCTCAGCTTTGATGAAAAAGTGGAAACCCTTTGTGTGCTCAGACAGATGTCAGCAGAGCTTCCAGGAGCTGAGTCAGAGATTGACTAGCGCACCTATCATGAGGTTGCCAGAGGAGGGAGTAGGGTACGTAGTATACTGCAATGCATCAGGGACCGGACTCGGGTGTGTCATAATGCAGGAGTGGGTAGTGATCACCTATGGATCATGTCAGTTGAGGCTGCATGAGCAGAACTACGCTACCCATGACCTGGAGTTAGCAGCAGCGGTCTTCGCTCTGAAGACCTGGCGACACTATCTGATGGGCGAGCACTTTACAGTCTATTTTGACCACCAGAGTCTCAGGTACATCTTCTCGCAGAAGGACCTGAACCTGAGACAGCAGTGATGGCTCGATTTCCTCCAGGACTATGAATTTGAGATAGTCTATACTCATGGGAAGGGGAATGTAGTAGTCGATGCTCTCTGCAGGAGGACGGGCATTCAGCTACTTGGGGAGGCGACAGAGCATTTAGATGCTTTGCGGATATCCTTCGTGGATAGAGATGGAGCATCCTTCCTTTAGTCTCACAATCACTCCTCCACTACTACAACGGGTCAGAGAGGCACAACGTGGGGATGCGGATTGTGAGATGCAGCATGGACAGATATCCTCAGTACAGGCACATGATGGATTCTCCATGGGGGGAGAGCACGATGTACTTTTCAGAGGACGTACCTCGGTACTAGTGTATTTACGAGAGGAGGTGATGAAAGAGTTTCACACATCCCCTTTGGCAGTACATCCTGGCGTGGTGAAGATGTACCAGGATCTCAGACGACAGCACTAGGGGCGGAGCATGAAGAAGGCTGTGGTTGAGTTTGTTTCTCGATGCCTCACTTGCCAGCAGGTGAAGGCAGAGCACCAGGTACCAAAGGGCTAGGTACAGCCCTTAGAGGTCCTGGAGTGGAAGTTGGATGGGATATCTATGGACTTCATGAATGGACTTCCACGCAAATCCAGAGGTCATGAATCCATTTGGGTGATTGTCAACCGACTCACCAAGTCGTCTCACTTCTTACCAATCAGAGAGCAGGGCCTAGTGGAGAGCATGGGACGTCTCTACATTCAAAAGATTGTAGGGCTTCACAGTGTGTCGTCATCTATCATCTCTGATCGTGATACTCTCTTTACTTCCCGGCTTTGCAAGGGGTTACAGGAGGCGTTCGGGATGCAGCTACATCTGAGCACTGCCTTTCACCCTCAGACAGATGGTTAGATAGAGAGGACCATTCAGACTCTCGAGGACATGCTCCACGCATGTGTCCTTGACTATGGTCGCAGCTGGGAGGACCACCTACCCTTGGTGGAGTTCGCGTACAACAACAGCTACCACTCCACGAACGGGATGGCACCATACGAGGTGTTGTACGACCGACCTTGCATATCTCTTCTGTGCTGGACAGACCCTAGGGAGTCAGCACTTGTGGGACCGGAGATGGTCCAGGCCATGGCAGAGAAGGTCCAGGTCATCCAAGAGTAGATGAGGATAGCTCAGAGCCGGCAGAAGTCTTATGCTGACAGGAGGAAGAGGCCACTAGAGTTTGAGGATGGCGACCATGTCTTCCTGCAGGTCTCACCTCGACGTGGATTACAAAGATTAGGATGAGGGGGAAAGTTGTCTCCATGCTTCATCGGACCATTTCAGGTCCTCGGTAGGATTGTTAAGGTGGATTATCGATTGGATCTACCACTCAGTTGCACCGGGTGCACGACGTCTTCTACGTATCCCAGTTGAGGAGATATGTGCACGACCTGACGCATATCATTGACCATGGTGAGCTGGATGTTGATGATGGGGTGACTTTTGCAGAGGTCCCGGTGGAGATTCAGGATCGACAGGAGCAGGTCCTACGTGGACGGTCGATTCCTCTAGTGCGCATCAGATGGAAGCACGGGAACCTCCAAGAGAGCACTTGGGAGAGGGAGGCTCAGATGTGTGCTTAGTACCCACTTTTGTTTCCCTAGTTTATGATGTATCAATACGGGGACGTAAATCCCTGAGGTGGGAGTGATGTAATGACCTGAAAAATTCAAGGAAATTTTTTGCATAATTTTCTTTAGGATTTTACAAGAACGCAGTTTCTGACGGCACCTGATTCCGAGGCCCGGTGTGCCTGGAATCTTCTTCGGAAGTTTAGCTTGGGTACGTTCAGTGAACGAACGAGCGGGATTTTCTAACTTTTGAACCGGTGCTCGAAATCAAATTCCAAGGGCACCGATGGAATCGCAGCACCGGTATTTGCATAGAAACATCTTTTCCGGAGTTTCGTTTGCTCGGGTGTGGTTTTTAATTTTTGGGGTTTTGTTTAGAAATAAAATAAAAGTGGTACGACCGATTTTTATTTTATTTTGCTTAACTTATGATAAGTGCGTGATGTGCGACCCAAAATATCCTACCCACTTGGTAGGATATTTGTGAGGTGGTGCCCACATGAGCCCCACCGTTTCTTTCACCTTTTTCAACCCCCTCCTTTAATTATGTAATGCACCAGCACCCCCCCCCCTATTTAATTAAGTCAACCCTTTCGTTTATTCTTGTTAAGAAACGCCTCATTAATGTGGTGGTTTAAGAATTGCAATTAATTTACTTAATTTTTCTTTCATTTTTGAATTTTAAAACACAATACTTATGAAATAAAAATAAGACAACCCTTATTTTTATTAAGCGGGTGGTGTTGAGAGGCAAAGGAGATTTGTCTCGGACTCTTCAAGATCTTCTCATCCTCCCAAAGAACGCAGTGAACACAAAGAATGCCGGATCCTCAGTAATCCACGACGCTTATTCCGCAACGTTCCTTCTTTCGTGATGCTTCTACCGTGACGCTTCTTCGCGACACGACGATCCTCCTTCCGCGATGTCCTTTTTCTGCGACGAATCCTCGCTCATCGAATTCGACGAGGTAGGGATTTATTTTAATTGTTGTTCGTGAATTCTTTCGTTGCCTTCTTCTTTTCTATTGGAGCCGCCTGTTACCGCAATAACGAGAGGGGGTTGGCCCACACGAACACGGCCGACCGTCCTCTCCCTTTTTTTTTGATATTTTAGCAGCACGAGCAAGGCAACGCGATGCCGAAGCACCACGCGGGAATTGATAAGGAAAGGGGGAGAAGCACGGCGAAGTCGCGCGTCGCCGTTGAAGACGAACCAAAGACGCGGCACCGTCATGCCGCACTGTTGAAGATGAACTAGAGACGCGGCGCCGTCGCTCCACACCGGTGAACCACAAAAGCACCACGACTGGAGTGGGGCCGCGGTGGAGGGTCGAGGCGCCGGCGCGCCACCCTGGACGGATGAAGGCCGCGGCCGGTTCTGGGCCGCAGCGGAGCAGGGGAACCGGCGGCTGGTTCCGGGCTGCTGGCATCGGAGTAGGGGGACCGGCCCTTGCCGGTCCCGTGGCAGCAGCAGCCGACCGGACGGTGCGGGCTGGCCGGTCAGGGGAAAGTGTCGGGGGTCGTAACCCCCGGCTGGCCAGCAGGAGCGGTTCCCCGCATGGGGGCCGCGGTTTCTCCAAGCAGGGGCAGCGCACCCCCCCCCCCCCCCGCGCACTTCGCTCGGCCATAACGGCCGAGCCGGCCGCCTGGCCCCCCATCCAGTGCCATCGCGCCGGCCCGGCCCGGCTGGGGCGCGGCCCTGACCCGGACCCGGTTCGGGTCGAACCGGTTCGGGCCAACCCTGGGGGTATCGGGCCAGGTCGGACCTGGCCCGAACCCCCTAATACCGAACCTCTTTCGGTCTGTTGCCCATAACATGAGATACATGCCTCCGATCGATGCACCGTCAGTTGGGTAGAGATCCTTGGATTCAGTCGGTCGTTCCAGTATACTACACTCAAGGTTTCAGAGGACTTTGGGTTCGACCGGGTTGGTTCGTACATGAAACCAACTGGGCCCTCGGAGCGGAAACACTTGTAACATAATCTTCGGACGTCCGATTGATGTGTCTTCATCTTTGTTGGATTCCTCTTAGTGAGATGGACCTTTTGGCTTACTCCTCTTGAGGTTTGGACGCAGTTGGAGAACGGTTGGGTTGGTTTTGACTTAATACCCAACCAGGTCCCTGGGACAAAAAAGCCAATAACTCTCAGACCGGGCGTCCGAATGATGCGAAGTCTATGATGTTGAGTTCCTGTTGAAGATACAGAACTTTTGGATACATCAACTCTAGACTACATGTCAGTTGATGTATCAACCCTTCATCACGTGGAGCGGACCCTCCGAAACGAGCTTCCTGTGTTTAGGAACCCTATAGTAGGTTGTGACTGCGACGATGATGACGACTGTGCAGATATCCTCTGTGGATTTGATGGCGAAGACTGCAGCACTCAGCGATCCTACGTGGATCAGTGCCACCGATCCTGTGTGGGTCAGATCCTGTGTGGGTCAGCACTCAGCGGTCTTGTGTGGGCCAGTGCCTACAGATCCTGTGTGGGTCTGATCCTGTGTGGGTCATTGCAGGGGTTAGTTACCTATCGATCCTTTGTGTTTCATTTCGGGGTTTAGTTACCTATCGACCCTTTGTGGGTCATTGCGGGGGTTAGTTACCTATCGATCCTGTCTGGGTCAAATCCTTTATGGGTCATTGCGGGGGTTAGTACCTATCGATATTTTGTGGGTCTAATGACTTAGATTAATCAGTGGCAATATCTAATCACCTCTATCATCATACGAAGAAGTATACCTATGTGAGATGAGTCTTGATTTTCAATCCTTATCTTTTATAAGTTTGACATGATATCTTGTGTGGATTACGTTATGCTTTCCTGTGTGGATTTTATTGTGTTTTCCTGTGTGGACTGTGTTGTACTTGGTCTCAGATGTTGGAGCCGAACGAGAATTTATGACTTATGTATATGTGTGGGAATATACCTAAGTAGTGTTGGATGTTACTTCGTGATTGTATCTTTCCATTGTGGATTATCCTTTGTAAATTCTGGGAGGCCTTCGGGGGTCTTGGGGTCCCTACTGAGTAGCTAATACTCACCTCTGCATGGGCTATGCCCACACTACGTTGTGTTGGTTACAGATGATGGACAACGCTAATCGTGGTTGAGGCATGAGGAGCAGGTCGGTACCTAGAGGTGGACCATTGGGCGGGATGTACACAGAGCGGACGGCTATATCTGAGGAGCTTTGGAGGCTACCTGTACCCACCATTCAGGTGGGACTTCCAGTGGATAGCTCGAGACTACGAATTTACTTTCAGTTGTTGTTTTCCCTTTCCAATTGTACTTTACTTTCAGTTTGGGTTTGTATTTTGGGCCACTTACATTTTCCGCACTTACTGTTGTACCCAGTTTTTACTTAGAGTTTACTTCTTCTTCTTGCTTGATCTGTGGTGTATGTTTACTTTACAAAGGTAATTCCTTCCCTTTTTACCGGGAATTACGCCTTGGTGCCAGTCACCAGCCCCTGGCCAATGGAAGGCGGGCTTGGGGTAGTCCTGGAACGGGCCCCGAGGATGGGTCGTGACAATTGGGAATCCATATTATGTAAATTTTTTATTTCATTTTGATATTCCATATGATGTGTTATTTTAATTATGGGAATATTCCATCATGAGGATTTTTTTTATAGTACGATAGGTGAAAATTTCTAGAAAAGTTCCTTTAGTGGGAGGAAATGAGGCATCAATAGTGCATTATAAAGGAGACAGATAGAAATTCCATGAGAAATTATCCCATTTCCTATATTTTATTGAATCATACCAAGGGAGGGTTGTAATGTGTACGTCTGAATTGACATTGGACTCCCTGTTTCAAGGACCTCTAATGCTTACCAGATAGGGTTTACATGGGGAAACTAAATTCTATATTTGTTCAGTACATTTGATTCTTGACCACACTAAGACACTTTTTGAGAAAATAGACAAACTATCTTCTTTTATGTTTTCATGTGAATAAAACAATTGTTGGACCTGCAGTCATGGGATGGGTTGCTAAATAATATTTTTTCGAATGGATTTTTTGAGAATTTAATATATAAAATCTTCCCTAACATTCTTAATCTATAGAGGTAAATTGATTCTATGAGGTTGATTTATGGAAGGATGTTTCATTTGGACTATGTAGGAGGCTATACATATTTATGGTTTTGTATTCCAGCATCAGTAGTGGATGAGGCCTCTTTGTAAAAAATGGATTCAATATCGGATTAAAAGTTATATTTTTTACGAATTGAATATTTTATGGGTGAAACTATTTTTCATATGTTGTGAATCAAACTCCTATATGATTGGAGAAAATGTAATATTTTATAGTGGAGTATATTTGGTTACTAATGGAAAATCAGAAGTTATAAAAACTGAGGGGAGGAAGGGTAACTAAGAGAATTTCACCCATGGTGAGAGAAAGTAAAGTGTTTAAGGGAAGGTTAGTTACATAATACATTACCTAAATGACATGTTACCACTACGGTAGACCGGTTCACACTCATTGACCTTATAGCTAACCAATGGTAGAGTGACCAAATTGTGGTAAGATCCGATATCTATAGTGGTTCCCTTGGAACCCATGATAGATGGGAAGTGATGTGGTGTCTATACATAATAAATGTTCATGAAGGGGGTCCACTACTCCATATTATTTTTGTTGTTATATTCTTACTCGACATGGCGGTAAATGTTTATGACACGGCACTTTTTTGAAAAAGTGATCTTGTATTAGTAGAGTGGTGAGATTAGGGGACTCTTATATCAACCCTTCACTTTACTATACATTAATACATGACTTATATCAAAATATAAAACCTAATGAAACAAAAATAATGATATGTATAGTGTATTTGTAATATTGGTACATGATGGAATGACTTAATATTGGAAAACATTCTTTATTTAAGACTACATTAGCATGATATCACTCAAAACAAATTGAGACAACAAGGGGACATACATTAGAAATGGGTGAGCTATAAAGCCCAATAAATTATTTAACATATAATAACATGATGAATTTAATACATATTATAAAATAGGAATAATGTAATCATAATTTTAAACATGTACAATGAAACATGGTATACCATGATATTCATAAAGGAAACATGAGAAATGTTGAAACAACATTTAACACTTCATCATAAACATAGGTTAAAGATAATTTCCAAGACATCATGATGGAATATGTACCATACCAATGTTTTTTTCACAATCTATACCTATATTACTAATCCTGAGTCTAAACATTTCCCAATTAATTAGAGCACTATATAATTGTGGTTTCACAAATCACATTGATTTCATTCTCTTGTTTATGTGTGCCACGTTGATTATACAACATGGATAAATTCTTCATCATATTTTATTATAGGATCAATGAATGCGGAATAAAACCCTTTACGTCCCATTTCAAAAATTTATATGTATGTAATGTGGAAAACATAATATAATAAATGTGTATCTTATTCACTGCACAAATTTATGGGCACAAAATTTTTGGTTAAATTACAATATGATAACATCACCATATAATAATTTAAAAAACGGGTCTAAGAAAAAATAGGGTCACTCATCATTTTTATATCAAATGAATAGTAACAGGGACCTAAAAATCCTTTCCCAAAATTAGGTATTAGAAATAAAAGTCATAATACAAAATGAAATATTTTATAAAGAGGATAATGAATGGATCACTTACTTGAGATTATAACACACACAAAATTATATGAGATTCTTAATAGCGTTTGTGGACCATAAAAGGAATGTAGAGAGGGAGGGGATGTTTAATTATATTCTCTAAGTATTTGGCTGATGCTATGTGGGATATTGGCTGGAATTATGTAGGAAAAAGAGAGGGGGTTTCTTTAATTTTTATCTAACATAGGTTTTGGATGCTGTATAATAGAATAACCCAAACCATATACCATAATAGGAATGTTTGTCTTGGTATCTACAAAATGGGAGTATATTTCATTATTTTATGATACTAATGTTCGAACATAAGAAAATAATTCCATTGCATATGTAGAGGTGAGTCATACTCTTGAAGAAATGACTTTAAAAACACAATATTTTTTTTCATGGATTAATAATGGATTTATAAATTGAATAAAATAAATTTAAATCCATATTATATTAAATATAAAACATATAATTGGTCATTTATACATTTTATAGTACATATTAAAACACTTTTGGGTCATTATTACATCATCATACACACCATTGATTTATTATTTATTTAACTTTCACAAAAAAAACAACTATCTCATATATTTATTGATTATTTTCCATTGGTTAATTTTGATGCTCTGATTCCAAAAATAATAAAAAATTTTCTATTTAAATTTTTTTAAATATATTACCTTTCACATTAAAAACAATAATCATCACTTATAAAGAAATGATAGGTTTTTTTACAATTATAGTTTCTAAAACCAAGTTAAAATTACATTAGAATTCATAAAAATTATATGTTAACCTATATATAATGAAAATTATTTCATTATAAAATTTTATTATAATATTATTTACTTCAAATATAAATTATTTCATTATAGTAAATTCGTTTAATGATTTCTAATATTACCTGAAAGCCCAATTTTTGTTTAATTGAATAAAAATAAAAATCATTTTTATTGTTGAAATAAAACAATGTAAATTTATTTATTATAAAATTAAATAATACACATACACATTTTACTATTGTATTGATACATTTCCATTTAATAAAACAACATCTTCCAAAAGAGTTTGGTGTGTGATAGTGATACTTTCATGGGGTGGTTCAGTGAACATAGTTTGTCTTGTCGTCTCGATGATCTTGAATGTAGCCTGCAAATAGTTTCACTCATTCTTATGTTGTTGGAAATATTCATGGGATCGGTGAAGTGAAAATACCATAAATCATATCTCTATAAAAAATTTTGATAATTGGGCATTGTAGTATACAGTTATACCTGTTGAGGGCATCACTTAATTATTCAATCTCTATTGGATTTTTTAAAACCATGTATCTTTACAAATCATGTGATCACTATTTAAAGTATACATTATCAATTTTATTTATATTAATAGTATTTTAATTTAGATAGTGTAAAATAAATGATGTGCATGAATTTTCTATATTCTTATTATATTATATAACAATAAATTAAATAAAAATGTTAATTTTATTTATAATAAATCCAATTATAACAATATTCCCCCTACAGAAATTTCCTCATAAAAATTTTGGTTTCCCACACTAAAATAGATTTGGGTAACTATGTTTCATGACCATCACCAAATTCATTGTAACTTAATCAAACTTTTGTTTTCTCCACAACACTTTGACAAGGTGAACTGTCTTATTCGCTAAACATTTTATCTATGATCTAATGAATTCATTGTCTCAAGTTCATAAGAATGATAATTTTACATATGTACCAAATATGTATTGTGTACATGTGAGGGTTCTGGTATGTACGCCTTCTAGTGGGATACATGGAAAAAATCATGAACTTGAGACTGTTTTGTGTGGGTTGTAGTTGATAGGACATCGATTTCATGCAATCAACTATCTAAAAGGGTGTGATGAATCATGGTATAATATTTACATTATTTGTTAATTAGATAATAATGTTACATGGAGATGTGTAGAGAAATAACCTGTTTCCAACATAATATTATTGGAATCTTCAAAAAAATATCATCATTGATCATCTATCAAATCATAGAAGCCTGATAGTAATGTTAAATTGTCTTCACCATTCCCACCATATCCTGGACCATTTTTGGATCATTCCATTTGTGTTCCCCAAATTCATCCTAGAAGGAAGGTGTTCTTCACCCCATCTAAAAAAATCATTATAGGAATACATTTGGATGATTTATTTAAAAAAAAATTGGAACTCAATCATATGTATATGCCTATACCATCATCCTTTAAAGTTCACAAATAATGATCTCCAAAAGTCTTCTAATTTCTAAATAGTTCACTCATATTGGAAAATAGTTTTAGGATATTTTGTGTTACTATAGTAAATATTTTTAATTAGATAATCTTAAATAGTTTTTCAAAACATGGAGGTGAATATTGAATCACAATTGGATAAAATTGGTTGTTGTACTCCATGGATCCTCAAAAATTCTATGTTCTATATCCATCCAAGTTAATATAGTAAAAATTCTTCTCGAATTTTTAATAAATGATCTATATTTGTACAATGATCCATAGAAACCCATATAGAATTTTCTCCAATAGAATTATTTAAAATTATGGTTACAATTTTGATGGCGAGGCCTTCACATTTCCATTTTATATGGGTGATGGATGCACATCCCCTAATAATTTTTACTTTCCTCCTTACCTTTGTAACACTCTATGTACTTTGATATATATTCTTTGATATCCTTTTTATATTATCCTACCATTAGTTCTCTTAGAAATTTCAATACATCCTCATGTTTATATGATGTATAGATTCAGTTGATTATTTGAATCATCCAATAGCCCCTTATTTTTTATTTGATTATAAGGAATTCATAGTCATGACCAAATTATACAACTCCAAAATCAACATTGAACTCTATGGATTTAATTTTTCTAATTGTACACAATTTCTTCTGAATTCCTAGATCACCTATTTGAGAATCCATTTACCACTCTAGATGAAATGGCTGACTGATAATTTGTGAAAGGTTTAATGATATTAAATCCTTTATGATTTTCATTTCCATCATTTCCAAATCTATAAAATCATATCCCTATAAATTCACATCAATGATATTACTATTTTATTTATTATACATAGAGAATATTCCAAATTATTACCTTTACACATATTTTAGTAAATAAAGTAGTAATTGTCCTTGATCGGATCTAAACATCTTTATTGGTGCATATTAACCTATCGATTTTTGAATAAATAGATGATAATTTTTTGATACATATATATTACAATATTTTCTAAATGAGATGAGAATGATATATTTTTAATGCAAGTATTACTATATCTAACTATAGATCAAATTTAGTGTATATCTATTCATGATCATTTATTTTCCTTAAATCATAAGATATCACTATTTCATTTTGTATTAACACACATCACAATACCTTCTTCAAGGAGTGGTTGAATACAAAGAAATGTTCTCTACCTGTGTGTAGTGTAACCAAAAGTGCAATGAAAATCCACTTTTTTCATATTTTTTAATCTATCATCACATTCATATTTATAAAAAATAAATACATACTTTAGATTTATCTGTGTTATAGGGTTTTAAAAATATGATGAATTTCTTAATATTTTGCGAAAATACCAATTCATACAAAGAAAACTACAATTATTTGTCATATATGCTGGAATCATCTATCCTTAAACATCTCTTATTTATGATAGTTATAGTTATATCCCATTTTTTATTATAATACTTTCCATGAACGTGGATTCCATCAAACAACATTCAGATTTTCTGTACTTCGCTTAAATATCCTCCTATAATAGGGTCTTTAGCATAGTGGTCAGAGCCCCTCATGTTCTTCATTTCATTTTTATTATATTAAAACCCCATATATAAATACTAAAAAAATTTAATGGTAATCTCTAATTAAAATCTTAATCCAGTCCATTTGGATTTATATATAATTATTGAGCACTAATTGAATCACTATGAACACATAGTGGTTATACCTTGTACATATAAGAGTCATAGATATGACTTCCTTCTTAACCATTAGTTGATAATATCCTCAATAAAGATATACATTGGAGAATAATAGTTGTAAATTTATCTAATCAAACATGTCATAAATACATGGTTGGGGATACTCGTTATTTATTGTGATATTATTGAGCTCACAGTAATCTATCAAATGGTGCATTGGACAATCATTATTCTTGATGTAGAGGAATGGCACAACCCTTAATGAATAACATTTGTATATGAATCCTTTATATATATTATCTAGTAGTTTTTTCTTCATATCATCATGTTGTATAATATATATTCTATAAAAAATCATTGATAAGGTATAATATATATTGTAGACTCATCCCCTCAGCTATGAGCAACACCTGAAAATTCCTCGGAATACACATCATCATATTACCACACAATGGGGACATCTTCATGGATAATACTTTCTATAGAATAAATTATTTATGAAATATATTTTATTTTATACTGAAATAATATCCATTCATGAGATGATGGTGTTAAAAATGATTCAACCTCCTACTTTTTCATTTATAGAATCAGAGGATGATTCCACATATGGAGGGAGATTTCCTTCTCAAGATAATTTATAATCGATCTATACAGTAAATCCTGATCCAAACCCATAATTGAATTTTTTTTCTAAAAATGGAGTATTAAAAGGATCTATAAGATGTTCATATACATTTTTTTATATGGGGGGATTTATATACATTGGAAACAATAATATCCCCATTAAACCTTATCACCAACATCTTAACTTCCTGGATTTTTGGGGATGTTGGAATAGTTCTAATAAACTCTTATGATATGATGGAATGCGTAGAACCAGAACACAAATTTATATTTAATTTTTCTTGAATAAACAGTACACCTATCAGAACATATTTTTTGAGGTCCAACTCAGTATTTACGATGGAAAAAGATCACCCTTTCTACCTTGGAGGTTGGTTTTTGTCTCTAAAATTGATGTTTTAGTGCATTAGTTTTCAATGTGTCCTGGTTACTTAGAGTTGATGTAATTGACAATGCCTTGAGGGGTGAAAGAAAAATTCCATTACTCCATTTCAATAGTGGGTTTATCTTATTGGAAATCATTAGATAATTGACCTTCCTTCCCATTACAAAATAACTTCTATGTCCCTTTTAGGTAATTTTCCTGGTAATTATTTCTACACCATTGACAACTGGGAAGTTAAAATTCAATGGAAATATAATATTTTTACCTAAGACTTCCATATGTAAACTCCATATTCTCGTTCATGTCCCTTAAAAGCCCTTGATATTCGTGGACATCTATTTCAACATTGAGGGAACATCAGAAAATTCTGTAATACATATTATTGTCTTAGATTGCTAGGTATTTCTATATATTGGGATTTATCCTCTCAAAGAAGTGATCAACCATGTATTCCGAGGTTACAAAAAATCGAGAGGCTTATTGTATTATTGATCAATTACCACAACTAATATCCTCCTCATACTTTGTATTATTGATCAATTACCATAACTAATCATATAATACCTGCATTTAATAAATATATTTTATAACCATACCTTTTTCATGTGGGGGAATCAATTGTATCTAATTATCTACTATGGGGATTTGTAAGATCCACTTGATATTGGTTTATATTCAACCCCTATTTTAGTTGAGAGAGTATCTTTATAACATTCATGATTCCAACTACCAAAATTTTGGGCATCTCATTGGGGTAGTCATCACATATACCTTTACATGGGTGGTTTACGTCATTACTTATATTTGATGCCATTGGATAGAATAAAAGGAAAACTATATATGAGTATTTTTAAAATATTAAAGAGTTAAATATGAATTTTATGACATTAATAGTGATAAATTTTAACATACAATTATTTCTTTAATATATGAGTTTATATAATACAATATATGTTTTCCATGATCTATTTTTTTAACATATGTTTTTAGGGTAATTTGTTGTTCCTGTAATTATTTTCCATAATGAGATTATGATTTTACCATTTTATATCCCTTCAGAGTTTTAAACTATGAATTCATTAAGTCCCATTATTGTGTACCTGGTTATGTTGAGCTAGGCCCAACACACCTTGTCTGAGTTGTTACACCTAAAACCATATTTTCTAGAACACAACCCACTTATAGTTTCCACACATGGATGAATTTTCATGACAAAACCACATATATATAATTAAGAAAATTGGTGTTTCTTTCTTACACATTTTTTTATCCCTAGGTATTTCTCTAGAGTTATCTAATCTTAATCCCAAATAACAACTCATCATTTTCTCTTATACTGTCTATAAAAACTCTAATCATTTTTAAAAATTAATACTCTGTTTATTTTGTAATATTATTCTTAATAAAACATAGTGGATCAAAATGTCTAGTATCCATTTAAATTATGTACACTAAATAATAACAAAAGGTATGAAAACATCATCTTTATTTAAACAATCCTTAACATGCTCTCACATAACAATACATAAGAAAACCTAGGACAAACATAAGAATAATAAGAGATATAAAGATCACTAAGGGAATTAAAAAGGTGTAAAATGATGATATTAAAACATCATAGAAAATATGAATAATGTGGTTATATTAATACACATGAACAATGAAACATGATATAGTGTGATAATCATAAAAGAGATATGAGAAATTTGGAAATAACATAAAACATCACAGCATAACCATATTTCATGGAACATCCAAAAAACCATAAATGAAAAGATCCCATAAAGGAATCATGTTCTATAACATTCCAATAATGATGTCTCATGATACTCTACATTTACCTTGAAATTTAGGGTTTTATATCTTTTAGTGCATCCATCAATTTGATTTACTTCTCATACATAATTGTCCAATATATAAAATACAACATGGATTCATTCATCATCATATTTTATTACATGTTCAATGAGTGTGGAATAAATACATGTATGTCCTATATCATTGATGTATATGTGAATAAAGGTGAAAATAATTAATATGAAATGGTAATGGTACTCACTACAAAATTATTTTGGCATAGAAAATCACGGTGAAATTATAGCAGCATAATTGTGTCACCTAAGAATTCATAAAATGGGATGTTGAGAGAGAAATTTGTATATATTAATTTGGAAATCAAATGGGAAGTAATTGGGACATTTATAGTTATGTTTGAACATCATGAACTACAATTATTAATTATATGTTAATAAGAAAACATAAATAATGTGGGGAATTGGAGGATCTCTCACTTGAGTGTCTGATAGAGAATGATTGGAGGGAGCTTCTTGAGAGATCGGGGTAACCTTGGATGGACTCTAGAGATAGTGAGGAAGAGTAAGTATGTGATAATCATATTTTCATTGATGGGAAGTGAGATATTGGGTGGGTTATATAGGTAAGATAATGTATTTAATTAATATTATTCAAACAGAGGTTTCCATCACTATATAATAAAATATCCAAATCAAAAAACATACCCATTTTTTGTCATTTTTTCCAAATTCGTGTTTATTAAATTGTATTATAAAGAAAATTGATGCAATTAATAAAATAATACCCATATTTTGTAATGGTGAGTCACACTCTATGAGGGAAGATTTTAAAACATTAAAACAAATTAATGGTTTTGGAGGATTCCAAAAAGAATTATAAAATTAATCAAATAGACAAAAAATATAATTATTTGAAAGAGAAAACATATATTTGGTAACTTATGAATTATATAGTGTTTATTACATCCCATTTGTGTAATTATGATTTCATAATACACACTGTACGTTGGTTTGTTATTTAATTATTACTCCATAATAATGTTGTCTTCATAAATTATGAAAAATTAACTATTGGATAATTTCTCTATTTTGAATCAAATAATTATATTCATTTTATGTAATTAATTTTCTTTATATTCTCATTTTATCAATAATAATAAAAATCGACATTTATTGAGAAATTCTATGTTTTTTTTATAATAATATTTTTCAAACCCTTAAAAAATTAATAGTTTAGTCATAAAAATTATATGACCACATTTATTTGATAAAAATTATTAAAAAATAATGTTTTATTAAAATATTAATTATTTTAAAATTTCATTAATTAATCAAAATAAATTCATTAAATGAATTGTAATAACACAAGAAATATACAATTTGTGGTCTTAATGAGAAATAATAAAATTCATTAATGATGTTAAAAAAATATAATGAAAATTCATTCCTTATAATATAAAATAATATACATAAAAATTATACTAATATCTCCATACATAACCCTTTAATACAATAGATAAAAACAAAAGAGTAAGGTGATTGATGGTGTTTCTTTCTTGGGGTGTTTTGTGGTACATGGTTTGTGTAATGATCTCAATGAGCATGACCTTCAATCATAAATAGTTTCATTCATGATTATGTTGTGGGATCTCTACTTGGGGATGGTCCATGGAAAATCCTAGTTATTAGATCACTCTAATTTTCTCATGTAAATGGACTTCATAGGGTATCACCCTGTTGGATGATGCCATCACTTCCTTTATATGTTTCAATTGGATTACATAAATCTCCATATTAATACTAACCATTTAATCAAAATTTAATAGATATAATATCAATGCAATTGATAATATATATAATTTTAAATTATATGGGATAAAACAACAAAAGTCAATGGTAATGATTCTTGATAGTGGATTTTTTTTATAATTATCGATAAACCATTGGGAGTACTATAAAGATAATTATGGTTGTGTTGGGTGTTTTATATCAATGTTGGGGGGTATAATTTACCATGGGGTTTCTACATACATGTTATCACAATATTTTACTTGATTCACTTTAGAAATTGGTTACTAAGATATCGATCCTACATTAGTTGATACTTCCATGGTTTTTCATTTACATCTTTTAAGGATGTATCTTATGTTCATCATGGTGAATGGGAAATATAGACAAGCCATACATGGCAAGGTCATCAGAAACTTGGGGACCTCTTCACCTAGGATTAGTGTCTGTTACTATGTAATGGGGGTGTGAAACCATGTATCATTCGACCCATTGTGGACAAAAACCTTGATATGTTTTGTAACACCCAGAAATATTATGAGATAGATTATTTTTAATTAGTTTTTTGTCTTGTTTTTTATGATATACCATGTTAACTTGTACTATACCCAAAATCACATTATCTTGTCATATACGCAACAATATACTTGGCTAGCATTCCACACAATTTCAAGTTCATTTCATAAAATTAATTTCATGAAACATTAAGTATAGATTTTTTCCAGTGTATAAAAGAACTACATTTTGATTATGTTAAATAGAACACCAAAGGAAGCTTTCACTAAATGAAATATTGACATTTCTTGCATTACACCCAAGACCAGCATTCCTCGATAGCTTGCATTGAACGTGATAATGAGTTTCACTAAACAATGATATATTATTAAGGTACTATAATTTAATGGGATATAGAATATAGATTATGAATATTATTGACCACATTTTTAATTTTATATAACATTAAAATTCATCTTATATAATTTCTAGACGTTATATAAGATCAAATTTCATTTTTCGTATATAATATGTATTTTTCAATAAAATTCATTTTTCCACCTTTTGATAGTGCACCCATCTGAAATTAATTATCTTAAAATTTTATATATTTTATTATACAATGTAATCATAATCTTCGTAATAATAACAAAAAAATTTATTTTTTAAACTTTTTGCAATTTTTTTGATAAAATTCATATGTTAATGAATAGTAAAAAATACTACATTTTAATTCAAAACTGCATTTTCATCTAATTTATTTACATAGATAGATTACCTTTTCAATAAGTTTTAAATTGTAATTGGAAAGTATTATTACCATTTAATACAACTTTGTTCATTGGATGTAATTTCAATTTCAAATTTTACATTAACTAATTTAAATCTTTTGATTGCTATTATTTCTTAAACCCTCACTTTTTGGTTTTGACACCAAGAATTAATTTTTTATTTGATTAATACTACTTCTGTTTTTTGAATTTGTAAAATTGGATTCCATATTTATATTCATAAGGTTCAACTTTTTTTAAAATGTACCTTTTATTTTTTGACATTATGAATAGTTACTTCAGTAATTATTTTATTTACTAAGGTTGAAGGTTAAATCTAGTAATTAAAGGTATTCATATTTTTATAATAAGACTAAACTATTCTAACACATTTCTAAATCCTATTAGATGAACTATTTACAACCATGTGCATCCTTTGGTCAATTATAGGACCACATGGAACCACTTAGATGTGAAAATGTCATTTTTTAAGAATTAATTTTAATTAATGAGTAATATGATAGAAACATCTATGTTGTTAATAATAAATTATAATATGGGGTTATATATAAGAAAAATTCAATTATTATTATTAATTTTCAATTAAAAAATATTTCTACATCATGGTGTTTTATTTGTTCTTTTTAGACACCAAATAAATTAAATAATTTATGACACAATAATGATGTAGTGATTACCATATTAATGAATGATTTAAATAAATGAGATTATAAGTATTAAAATAAAGTTATTTTGAATTTTAAATTCCATAGGATAATTTTACGGATGATTATGTCTTTTTATATTTTAATTAATTATGTTTTATTGAGTGGATCATGTTGTTATGGATTTTTAAAATGTTTTGATATGAATAGTATATAAATTGACATAAATGATTTTTTGAAACAAATATTATTTTACTGAATGATGTAATAGTCCAAAACATCTATTATTCGTCCAATTAAAACAGATAATGTTTAGAAAGACATTAAGAAACCACATTAGATTGTATTGAATTTTTTTAATAATTATATTAATTGTATAATATGAATATAAAGAAGACATGGTAAGAGTTACATTAGTTCACTAAGGGATAAATCAAAAAAGAGAGAGTTAAATTTAAGACATAACTTGTCTAAAACATATTAGATTAGATAATTTCGAAAATTAATCATAGTATGTTAGAATTAAATGTGTTTTGGATCTTATGAAACCGAAAATCATTTTGTATCAAATAAAATTTCAATACCTTCAAAAGAACCCCTCTCCTCTCTTATAAAGGGAACTGACTCCCTCTCCTCTTCACTCCATTTGTTGCCTTCATGCTCGGGAAATAATTCCATTTTCTCTTCCCAACATACCTTGTAATATTATAGAGGTTCTTTTATTTTAAAATACCAAATCTTTTTTTCTAATATAAAAATTGTTGGAGACACTTCGAGGAAGAGATTATCTCTTCTATGGATTCATTCAAATTTCTTTATTCTTAAAATTCCTCTTAATTAGTTTTTTCAATATAATGTAATAACATCAGTACCCCCCATATTCTGATATTTTATAACTAATAGTAAACTACCTTATTTCACCTTTTATCAATACTATGAAAAATGAAATCATCGCACATGCGTACATACGGTTTACCGTCTCCAAGTCATGGTACAATTGTTTTTTCACAACCACCTTACATGAATCAATATAATGGTTTAAATAATAACAATATATGATTATTATAAAATGTTATAAATTTTAAAATATTATAAACCATTATCTTCAATACCATTCCACAATTATGGTAACAGTATTGTCTCTCATGCGTATATACAGCTTACCATATCCACAATGCGATGATATTCATTCTCCACGTTTTCCGTTAAAGAATGATTATAATTTATATATAATAAATTACAACTAAATATTTGAAAAAAATATTCTACTAGATTTATTAATATATATTTTTTCACATTATTTTGTAAATTAAATTCAATAAGGAAACAAAAACAGCTTTCAAGGGAACATAAGAACTATCATATCAATAAACGGTAGATTCCTTTTCATTTATCTGTTTAATATATAAATATATATATATACTAAATATATATGATTCATAAATCATTGATTACATCATGGAAGTAAGTAAATAGTAATATATATAATAATATCTAGAACAAAAAGTCCAAACACTTATGATAAATAAAACGATTATTATATAAAACACTGCTTTAACATTGAATTGACAACTGAACATGTAATATAAAGTTATAATTAAATCATTTTTGATATCCTATAATTTTTATGGTTTTGTATCATGTTAATAATATGACTAAACCCATTATACCTGGGTTTTGGACACATACAGAACAAATTTGACCTAAGGTAAGGGATAATTGTTAAATGTATTATTTATTTGAGACCATTATACATACGTATTTACTAGTGATATATTAATCATCCATGTCCATGTTTTATCAAAATTATTTCCTAAAATGTTTAATATTTTTCTATGTATTCTTAATGTTTTATTTATCCATTTTTGACTTTTAATTCATAGTATATATGGAATCTTTCTATTGGTTAACATACGATGCACTTTATGACTTTATTCACAAAAGTACGAGGGGAATGTCTTTTAAAATTATATAGTGTGAATGATTTTTTTATGGATCCTTATTTCCAAGAAGATTCCACTAAACTATTTCAATTTTATTTTCAACTAAATTCTGTTCCTTTAAAATTTTGTGGCATTTTGAGAAATTTTTTTTTGAGGAAGAACTGATATTTTCTTCATGAACTAAGTTAATGTGTTTTATAAAAATTATTTTCTATCTAATATGATGCTATTAAATCGGGGTATGTTTGTATACCTATTATTAATATGATATTTCTTCATTAATGATAGAATAATTCTTGATATGGATTATGTTATGATGAAATTATATTTAAGAATCCCATTTTATTCCTTGGGTTATGCTTTGGAGATTTGATTTATTATCTATGAAACATGTAAGAATGATTTTGTTATGAGATGTGTGGGATCTATATTTCTCAAATGCATTGGGTAATAATTTATTTCACATGATATTGACATGACTATAATGATATGTAAATCTGGTTTAGTAATACATGGCTGGAATGACACTGAAACATGGTTCAATAAAGGAAATTTTTACCTATTACAGTCTTGGTACAAATTCCATGGAAACTATGGAAATCATATTATGTTATCATTTATTTTCTAGAATTACATTTTTATATCAATTCTATGTTTTCATGATCATGTTCACATATGATTTATGCCTTACATAATTCCATGTTTTATTTAATGACATTATATTTTGATGTTTAAACATCTTATTTGTGTTTTATAAAGTCTAATTATTATTGTATATTTTATGATCTCAAAGTTTACCCTTACTGAGAATTTGATATCACCCCTTTTATGTTTTCCATTACCCTGGATATAAAGAGTGGTTTTAGGTTGGAAAACTAATGGGGAAGATTTCTAATGGAGATGTTGATGATCTTTCACCATGCTAGAAGAATGTGTTCCAAGTTTCCAAATACAATAACGTAATACAATATTTGGGAATCTATTTGTTTCATGTATTATGTATTAAGCAAAAGTAATGTAATTTACATGTACGCCAATTTTGGGTCTCTACATATTGAATCAGAGCGAAGGTTTAGCAATCTTGGGAATCTAGTTTGTGAAATCATCAGTGAGATCCCTAAAGATATTTTTAATGATATTTCTTAGGATATCCTAAAGATAATTGAACTATACGTTACCAATATAGGTTTTTTGTGGTAATCAAGACATACCTAGGTTGAAAATAAAGATGTCATATATTGAAAATTTTTAAGTAATTTAGGATACTTATTTATTTCTAATCTCTGATATATATTTCTCACAATTGTCTCTCGGATTTTTTGTAAATATCCCGATCTACAAGAACATAGTTAACCAGTGAATGTTTTAGACATGAAAATTTTGGGAATTATAAAGTTTGATTTCCTAAGTGGAAATTTCATGAATAGAATAATGGTGATTGTATTATTATTGGTCTTACTGGAGAGAATAAAGAGATTGTAAACGATATGGGATGTTCTTAATGTATTGTTTATATAAATTCTAATAAGCTTGTGGTTTCCCCCCAATGGATCAACTGCCTCAACTCGCTAAATAGTTTCAATTTCATTGCTACACACATCTTTCATGAAGCTAACAAGATCGTCGATGGTCTCGCTAACAAGGGAGTATCTCATGAGATCACTTGGAAGAATGATCTCACCCAGGATTTGATTCGTTTTTAATTATAGATTCTATAAAATTTCCCACATTTCATCTCATGTAATTTGTATGCTACCTTTATTTTGAATAAATTGCAGGGTTCTGGTCTTTTGACTAGAACTCATCCTCTAAAAAAATAATCTCATGGTTGAGAAATGAAAATGAATTATTCCTATTTTAAGAAATAAAATGATGATATATCCTGAGTAATAGTTTTATAATAATTTTTGATGATTGAGGTGTATATGTATCAGAATTCAAATATTACGAAATATACAAGTGTTTTCTATATAATAAATGATGGGATATGTAGAATAGTAATAAAGATATAGAAAATAAATTTTTGGGTAAGGTGATATACTTGGAGAAAACATGATTAAGAGAATGATAACCTTTAATAGGTCCTTTATGTTAAGATATTGATTTTTGGATAAAGATATGCTGGATTTGAATAAGTAAATTGCATGATGCCAGTTTCTTGGGAACAAACTATGGGGATGATTTCAAGAGGTCTATGATAACATGGCAGAAGTATTCATGATTTTGGGACACAAGGAATAGATCAAATATGATTTGGAATATGGAAACATGCATGTTGTCAATATGTATATATGTTAATTTAGGCTATTACTATGACTCAATAGAATGCATGATAAAGTCAATAAAATGTTTGGAATGTGAAAAACAATATATATCTTATGATATATGGGGTATAAATAATGTTATTCACATGCTTGTTATATGATCTTTCCTATAATTGTTTTGTACTGTTATTTTGGAAAAAACTATTTTGGATAAGCGTAAATGTTGGACTACATTATGTTAAATATCAGATAGTATATTCTATGGATAAAAAAATATTTTAATATTATTTATAGAATATAATAATAGTATAGTTTTAGAAGTATGACAACCCGCATGATGGGGACAACCCATCATGATGGACAATAATGCAGGAATCAAACCCCCAACTGAAGTGTGAACTACCATTGTTTCCTACCATTGGCCTTCGAGAAGTTCATGCATAGTATAAATTATATTTATTTTAATTAATTTTTATTATAGATAATGTGTAAGTCCATTTTTTGATCAATAAAAAACTAATCTCTCCATATATGGACTTATGTATATATTATAACGTGTTCTATCATTTTTCTATAGAGAGATGAAATTACCTATTATTCTATCTCATGATCTGCTAGAACTTAAATAATGAAAAATTCAACCTCATTTCATTAAATAAGATATGAAGTTGAGGTTTTTCTAGGCATGAACGACATTGAGATAGTACCAAAATCAAGTAAGTATTTAATAGAATTCCACAAACTTATAAAAAACATCTTTAAAACAAAAAAAAATTACTCGGAAATTTATTATCTGATTAATCATATGTTCCCTTAAATCATCACATATTTACCGATTTCTCACAGTTTACTTTTTCCAAACGTTATTCTCTATCACTATCCATGGGAACTTGATGGTATTATTTTTCTTCCTTATCCATGTTTTCACTTCAATCTATGTTATCCAATGTGGAAACCCAGTGATGGGATACATTAGGTGAATGTTATGTTTTATACATTCCATTTAAAAATTAATTTGTAGTTTTTCTTTTTACAATGATGGTTTTAATGAAAGAATATTTCAAATTGTAAATCTTTTATAACCTAGACAAATTTCTATGGAGATATTATTTTTAAGGGGGGGTACATTGTAACACCCTAATATTGTATGAGATATATTATTTTTAAATTCATTTTTGTCTTCTTTTTTACTTTACACCATGATTAGATTACACTATACGCAATAATGTTTTAATTTTTAGTATACACAACACTATACTTGGCTTGTGTTACACACAATTTTAGGTTTGTTTGATATAATTCATTTCACAAAACACTGAGTATAGATTTTTTCAATGTATAAAAGAACGATGTTTGGATTATGTTATATGGAACTCCCATGAAATCCTACACTAAACACAACATTGAATTTTCTTGCATTACATGCTTCTCTGAACATCCTCTATAGCATGCATTGTACGGAATATCGTGTTTCACTAAAAAACTATATATTGTTAAAATATTATTATTTAATAGGATATAAAATAGTTTTTATGAATATTATTAACCAAATATTGAATTGTATACAAAATTAAAATTACTTATATTTATTTTATATACATGATATAATAAAATTTATATTTTTCAGATTAAAGAATTATAATCCTAAAAATTGTTGTTTTGTGGAATTATAGTAGAGCACACATTTTAGATTTAGTTTTTAACACTTCTATATGTTCTATTTGACAAAATGAAATTTTTCATTTGAATGAGAGAATAACAATTTACTTTTGTGGAAAATTTAGTATTTTTTTGTTAAATTTCTAATTTTAATGAATAATGAAATATACTACATTTTAGTTGAAAATCACCTTTTCATCCAATTTATTAATATAGATAGATTATCTATTTAATTGGGTTTAATGTGTACATGGAATATATTTTAATAATTTAATCCAATTTTGGCCATTGAATGTAATTTCACATTTAAATTGGACATAAACACGTGTTATTATTTTGATAGTTATTAATTTTTAAAACCCCTCTTTTTGGTTATAACAACGAGAATTAATTTTAAATTAATTAATGTAACTTATGTGTTTTGAATTTGAAAAATAGAGTCCATATTTGTAATCATAATTTTCAAATGTTGTAAACAAGTAACTTTTATTTTTGGACATTATGAATAATAACTTCAGAAATTATTTTATTTTCCATGGTTAAAGGGTAAATCTGGTAAATAAGTGTAAAAAACATATTATAAAAATATTAAACTACCCTAACAAATGTCCTAATACATTTTGAGGATATATCTCCGACCATGTAAATTCTTGGGTTGATTTTGGGACACCATGGAACCTCTGGGATGTTAAAATTACATTTTAAAATTATTAATTTAATGTAAATAGAAATATTAAACAAACATTAATCCTCTTAATAAAAAGATTAATATAGCATCATACAAAAGGAAAAATCAACTATAAATAGAATTTGTAAATATAAATATATTTTATTGATCTTGGTTTTTCATTTATAATTTTTATACACCAAATAAATATATTTATTTATGACACAATGATTATATATTATTAACATTATTGGTGAGTTATTTAAGCCAATGAGATTAAAATTATAAAAATAAATATATTTTGAATCTTTTTATACCATCTCTAAATTTTATGTTTCAGTATGACTTTTTATATATGAATTAATGAATTTTTTGATTTAATAATGTTGTTATGGATTTATAAAGTCAAGAAATGAATAGTATAAAATTTGACATTTATGAGTTTTTTAAAAAAAACTATTTTATTAAAAGATATAATACTCAGAGAAATCTAGTAATCATACAAATGACATATATAATGTTTATTATGTCACTAATAAACAACTTGATGTCCTATTGGAATTTAATAGTAACTTTATTAAACACATAGTATAAATATACAAGAAGATATGGAAAGAGTTAAATAAGATAATTACGGGTTAATGATAAAAGATAAGGTTATATTTGAGATCTAAACATGTCTAATACCTATTGGTTGAGATGATTTAGAGAAACTCTATTATTATCGTTGAATTAAATGACTTTTGTATCTTTTGAAACTGAAAATATTTTTATAATAAAATATTAATTCAGTAACTTCATAATGTGCCCCCTATCCTCTCTTATAAAAGTGCACATCATCCCTCTCCTCTTCACTTCTTTTTCAACCCTCATGATTTTCTAGAACCTACCCAATTCCCTTCTCAACTTCCCTTGTTACATTATATATGTTATAGTTATAAAATCCTAGGTAAATAAAAAATATAACATTTTCATATTTATTAATATTTTTGAATTAAATATTTATTTTATTTTAAATTGAATTCTATCTTCGATGACGTACCCAATACACAACAACAGGTTTCATTGACATCTTATGTTGCAAACAACCTTGAGTCATACTAAAAATTAATAATAAAATATTATTTTAAGTGGTACTTAATACCTAACCATTGTATTAGTGAAAATAGATAGAAAAAATTAATATAAGAATATAAATATTTTTCAAATTTTTTTACATTTATCCATTAAATTTTAAGGGATTAAAATAAAAAAAATCCAATTTTAAGCATAAATACTCTAATTAATTTATATGGTTAGAATATCTTTTTAATTAGTTTTAATGTGTAATTAGATTGTTTATTTACCAATTAATTAATTGTTAGTCATTATATGTAATTTCACTTTGAAATTGGACGTTAACACATGTCAATATTTTGATAATTATTATGTTTTTAAACAGGCTTTTTGTTTTGACAATGAGAATTTTTTCTAAAATAATTGCTGCTACATCTGTTTTCTGAAATTAGAAAAATGGATTTTATATTTGGAATGATGTGGTCAAAATTGTGCTAATAGATAAATTTTATTTTTAGACATTATCAATATTTACTTCAGTAAATATTTTATTAACTATGGTTAATGGGTAAATCTGGTCAATAAGGGTAAAAAATAATATTATAATAATTATAAATTAACATAACCCAAGTCATAATTCTATTTATTGATACATTTCCAACCATGGGAATCCTTAGGGTTATTTTGGGACTCCATGGAGTCACTTGGGAGTGATAATGACACTTTATATTAATTAATTTCATGTGAAGACAAAAATGACATAAACATATATCATTTCATAAATAAATTTTTACATGGGGTTTTATAAGTTATCCTTTCTACTATAAATATTCATTTGAAAAAGAAATATATTTCCTACATCATGGAGGTAATTTTAATATTTTTATAAATCATATAAAAAATTTATTTATGACACAATAGTGATGAAATGTTTACCTCATTATTGACTGATTTAAATAAATAAGACTATAAAAACTGAAACAATATCCAAAACCCATCCAATTATTATTGGATGATTTTATTTATAACCTTAGCCATCTTATATTCGAAATTAATTTGTTTTTTATCTTTATAAACTTATAATCATTATATAATAAAATGATATTTTTAAATATTCATAAAGAGCCCCCCTCCCCCTTATAGAAATCCCCCACCACTAACCCATAACTCACACCTCTCAAGCCCCTTATCTTGTCCAAATACTCAACAATTAATATCCCTATATCCCTCTATTTCTCTTAGAATCATTACCCTAAGTAGAAGGCAATTCAAGTAACCCATTTCGTTCAAACCAAAGGGAGATGCCCGATTTAAAGGTAACGTCCACTCTTAAGTTATTTTATTTTACATTACTTATCCAACCCACTAGACTATTTTGTTATTATTTTAAATTATAAAAAAATATACTAAATTTACTATGTTTTTGGTATGATAAGGATTAAAACAAAACTTATACACTCCTCCATCTAATGGGTAATGTAAATAATTTTATGTGGATTGTGAACTACTGCCTCACTAAACGAAAATTGTTCAATCTTCTTCTACCACCTATTATGGAGGACATTAATATAGAACTGTATTTATATGTGATATATATTATATTTATATTTTCTCTATTCTTCTGTAATTTTCATTTAAACCATACCTTTATGGTTTCCATAATGGGTAAACTCTATATTTTAATTTGAGGAAGAGCTGACTACCACCCCCTCAAAGTGATATAACTCCTTCATGACATACATAGAACATATAAAGGATGGAGATGATGAAATTATATATGATATTATACTTTAATTATATTATACATATGTATCATTATGTTTTCATTCCATTAAATAAGAAATAGAAATTAAAGTATAGTTAATGCGTACATATGGATTACCAGCTCCATGGATGGTGCATTTCATTTGTTATCTCTAAATGATACGTACTATTATAAATATATATATATAAAGTATATATATGAAGTCTAAATCATGAATATCATTTTGGAGATAATGGAATTTTGATCACATGAATGACTTGCAATTAGAAGTTGTTCATTTTGGAACCAAGTACCAAATACTGACAAAACGACCATTATTAACATAAATTATTATGTAATGTTTATAATGTTGTCATAAATGATATAGAAACTAAAATAATCCCGAAAAATATTCTCAAAAAAGTATAAATTTACTTTATTTTATTATTCAAATGATTATAGAATGAACGACTCATGTCGAACATGAGGTTAGGTTACTTCTTAACCCATACCCCATTGTTAGGGTTGATCTTATATTTCTTATTTATATAGTTATTTGATTTTGTGAGAAATTAATTTTTGTATCTTATTATGCATTTATACTTTATTTATGTTTTCTTATAGTGAATACACATAATCAATCAATTTTATTTACAAATTTATCTTTGTATGGGATTTCGTCTTAGTCTCTATTCATTGAGGCATCCATTGATTTATACATGACATTATTTTATACGGTGTACAAACCCATTTAACTTTATAGTTCATTAAAATCGAATCCCTTTCAAAAGAATTATTTTACTAGATGACACAAAGTGAATGTTTCTTTCTAATTCATTCTGTGACAATGACCATTCCTCCACCGTAATAATTATTTTATATTTTCCATCTTTAACAGGTCGTAATGTTTTTAAAAGGAAAATAAATACCATATAATAATTTTGGTTTTTTGGTATTGAAAAAAGTTTTGATAATGGATTGTTTAAGTCAATATTTATAAATGATATATTTTTATGGAAATGTGTAAATGTTATCTTTCCTTTATGTTTGCTTTATGTGTTGCGAAAATGATATGGATATTTAATCTATTAACGTTTATTGGTTGTTCCATGATAAACCAAGGGTGGGTGAGCCCGAGATAGCTCTACAATGCATTGGGTAACGTAACAGAGATAAACGTGAAGGTATCTTCTAAGAGGTATAGAGAATATATTTTTATGGTTATTCCAATTGTAACTCCCTACGTAGCTGTGAAAGCTAAAAACTATGTATGTTATGGATGTCCCAAGATACCTTTATGATTTGTGATTGCTATGTGTTATTCATAAATCTAATTATTTCACAAGGTGTGTAAAATATTTTATGTTTTGTATGAATTGAGGGTCTAATGATTTATTTCATTGTTTTATATCGCTTACTGAGATTTTTATGATCATCCTGAGTTTTTGAAATGTTTTTCACAAGACATAAAGATGAATAAGGTCATGGATGGGATCAAGGAAATGACATGATATCTAAAACATGGAACTAGACATGACTCTTTTTTACATATTTTAATTTTATGAAAAATATGGAAACTAGGTAGAAGTGTTTACTTTGTAATTTTAAACATGTAATGTTATAAAATACGACCTAATTCAATAAAAATATAAACCAAGAAAGATCCTCAATGTGAATTAGTAACTTAATTCAAGATTATGAAATGTTTTATAGATGGGTCCTTATAGTTGGTATCAGACATAGGTGTAGAAAACATTTAGAGTTAGCATATTTTTAAATTAATATATATAAATTAATTTATGATAACATTAAAATTATATAGCATTTACAGATTACCATGTTGCTTCAACTGAGATATTGCTATGTTCATAATGGTTTTCCGCAGAGGATAGATGGAAGCGATGATAAGACGACATCAGGAGGAAGACATCCTTTAAAATCAGCTACCTAAAATGGTCGGAATTGGAACTGAACTTTTTTTCACAATGATGACACAGATGAATCAGATTATAAATGGTGGTGGTATCCATCCACAAGATTTTACTGATCAATAACATAGGAATATTTCAGTAGTTGAGCATTTCATGAGGCATCATCCCCCATCATTCAGAGGATCATCTGACCCTGTGCTATCATACGGGCGGATTAATGCACTGATGTAGATTTTTGAGGTCATGGGGTGTTCATAACATCAAAATTACAGTCTCACTATTTACCATTTTGAAGGTGAAGCCAATATGTGGTGGTCGATGCTGAAAAATATCATGGATAGTAAGGATATTGATTCTCTTGATTGATATTAATTCAAAATTATGTTTCTTGAGATATATTTTCCTAAGGAATTTTGTCTTAGGATTGAATACAATTCCTAGAATGGAGGCACATGGATGACTTAGTTAATGCTTATGATGAAAAATTCACTCGACTGGAAATGTATGCTCCAAATTTCATGTGAGATCATAATAGTAAAATCTACCATTTTTACTCAGGATTAATGCCAATTTATCAAAGGACATTAGCATCTCATGTGTTAAAAAGTTATGAAAAACATGTTGAATGGGCAGAGAAGGTGTAAATGGGGGTTTTTTATGATCATGTTGTCATTTAAAAACAACAAAATAAGAGTTCAAGGTGAAAGACAATAGAAAAAAAACTCTTCAAAAAATTCTGATAGTGGAAACATAAGTTTATAGATTTTGAAAATTGTGGTAAAAACATTTTGGGTAATGTCTTTTATATTCTGGAAGTGCTAATGATGTGGTTAAATGGGATATAAGGTTCGTAATTGCACTAAAAATATTTGGTTAATGGTAAGAAAATATCTGATTTACATTTAGTAAAATGTTGTAAGTGCAATGAAATGGGTCATTATTCAAATGAGTGTCCAAATAAGAACAAAACTGAGGTAAATTTGTCCGAATAAACATAGAAAGGTGTGGTGAAATGCTTTGCAACTACATCAGCAGGTGTGAGGCCATAAAATGAAGTAGTATTAGGTAAACTGTTTGTTTGTTTAGATTATTCCAATGTGTTGTTTGTTTTAGGGTCCATACATTTGTTCATTCCTAAGATGTTTTCTTGTAAATTGGGAATTCTATCTCAACATATGAATCCTAAACATATAGTAAAAACACTATGGGAAATGTTGAGAAAAAAAGAAATTATAAGAACCTTCTTGACCTTGTGTGCGGAAAAAATATACCTCCAAACCGTATTATTTTTCCTCTAGTGGATTTTGATTTTATTTTTGGTATGGAATTGAATTTCTATTTATCATACATTGATTGACTGCAGAGCTAAAGAGGTTTCCTATTAGAATGATTTTTGGTTTGTGTATAATAATGAACACTTAATTTTGAAAACTTATCAAGAAGATGGGAAACTAGTAAAATATGAAAATAAATTCTACCTTGCACATATTGTTGAAAATAATAGAACTATTCAATTTATTGATGTTTCAGTGGTAAATGAGTACCTTTATGTTTTTTTATTAGTTTCTTGGTATTATACTTAATTGGGAAGTTAATTTACGTTTCAATTAGTTCCTGATGCTAGCCCAATTTCAAAACCCCCTTATCGAATGGCTGAAATTAAACATTTAGAGTTAAAGAAGAAATTATTGGAGTTTTTAGATAAAGGTTTCAGTCAATGTAGAACATCACCATGGGGTGCTCCTATCTTGTTTCTAAAAAACAAATATGTTTCAATGACACTTTTCATTGATTATAGATCACTGAATAACATCACTACTAAGAAAAATTATCTTTTGAATCATATCAATGATTTGTTTGATCACCTCAAGGGAGATCAGTATTTTTCGAAGATTGATTTGAGTTCGGGGTACCATCATTTGAATGTAAGGGAAGAAGACAGTAAAAAGACCACATTTAGTACTAGACATGGAAATTATGAATTTTTTGTTATGCCTTTTGGGTTAACCAATGAACCTGCTGTATTCATGAATCTTATTAATATAATTTTCATGTGAGTTCATGGATAAATGGGGGTTGTGTCTATTGATGATATTTTGGATTATTATAAATTTAATGGGGAACATGAAAGTCATTTAAGGGTTTTATTTCATAACATAATAGAAAAACATGTATGGTAAATTCCACAAGTGTGAGTTTTGGTAATAAAAAATTTCATTACATGGTCACATTGTTTAAAAAAATGGCACAAATATTGATCCTTCTAAAACAAAACGTTTTGAAGAATGCCCATGACCCACAAATAAAACTGAGATCCATAGTTTTCTATGTTTGGTAGGTTATTAGCAGTAGTTTTTTAATAATTTTGTGAGGTTATCTATCCCAAGGACAAAGATAACTTGAATAGGTGGTATGTTTATTTGGAAAAAAGAATGTGATGATTTTTTTTCTAGAATTGAAAAGAATATTGGTGAATTCTTCTGTGTACCTCTATTTTACTCATCAGTGGTGTAATTTCGTGTATTTCTCTTTTCGTAGAAGGATGAATAGAGATTCCACTCTAAGATACAGTATGTCCAAGAAAAGAAATCTCTTGATTCCAGAATTCACACTTTCTAAACATCCCATATAATTTATTTCTTCTCAGAGTTTTTATAATAGTGTGCAATTAATTTTCATGATCTCCGTAGCTTTTGGAGTATACCAAGATATCATCAAAAAATACTACTACAAAGTCATCAATATATTCCTTGAAAACTATATTCATTAGGTCTATGATGACAAATGGTGCATTATTTAGTTCCAAAGGTATTACTATAAACTCATAATTCCCATACCTTGTATGAAAGGTTTTCTTTAGAATGTCTTCCATCTTCACACACTATTTATGATATTTAGATCGAAGGTAATCATTTAAAAATATTGAGTTCCTTGATGTTTATTGAATAAATCATCAATGAAAGGTAGTGGGTCCTTGTTCTTTTTTTATATCATTGATCTACCTATAAAAATGCACAACCTGATAGATCTATCTTTTTATTAACAAAAAGAACATGGTCTCCCAATGGAGAAACAATATAGAGAATAAATCCTTTATTACTCAATTCCCCTAGGTGTTTCTTTAGTTCTAATAATTCTAAAGTGTCCACTATAAAAATGTTCTTCGATATGGGTCATGAACTTGGAATTAAATCAATAGAAATCTCAATTTCTTGATCTAGATTATGTTCAGGTTAACCCCCTAGAAACACATCAATATACTCTTGTGCAATAGGCATGTCATCTATTTGAACATTCCGTTCCTAACCCATATTTATTTCACTCCTTTCAACCCCAATAATTTAATATAGTAGTTCTACTGGGGGAGGATCCAGATAAGAATTAGATGGTGATGTTTTTTTCTCAAAAGATAAGGTATTCTTTATCATCAAAAAAAGTTGTAACCTCCACTTTATTACAAAAAATTTTTGCATCATGGTCTGAAATCCAATCTATTATGAGGATTATATAAAATTCTATCAGGGGTATGATGTTGAGATCAGAAAATAATTCACGGTTATGTTCCCTAATTGGAATAGATTAACAAAACATCATTTCAATGACACAACCCTTAAGAGTTTTGACTGAAAACTCATTTGTTAAATAAAATTGTAAATATCTAATTTTTAAAGAAAACTGGGATGATATGAAACAATGAGATGATCCAAAATCAAATAAATCATTGGAAAATTTTTAGTAAACCATTAAATTACATGCCCCCAAAACATTCAGAACTTCAAACAAAGCAGTAGTGATCACATAGGCTTGGCCTTTCTCCCTGTACATTACTCAGATATGTTTCCTTTTCATTTCGGAAATTCATTTTCATAATGTCCTATTTCTATAAAATTGTAGAATTCATCATTGATGACCTCATTATTTCACTTGGAATCACGATCTCGGTGGCCTTTTTCACCACACTTGTAACAGACTCCCATTCTCTTCCAGCAAGTACTGAGGTGTTTCTTCCCACATTTACTACAGGATGAAAATTCCAATTTTCTATTGTTCCCCATATTTAGATTTCCCTTGTGTTCAACGGATTTTTTATTTATCATTCTTTTCTTTAAATTCATATGACATAGTGACTTATTTTTCTATCTTGATAACACATGGGACAATATCTTTGTCAGATGAGAATGATTTTGAGAATAATGCTCGATGGAAAATTGTTTTTAAAACATAAAATAACTGATCAATATTACTCCTTGGATTACGTATATAATATGCATCATGCTTTCTATCCTTGTAATGTTAGCCTCATGTATTGTTATATCATCATCCTCATTTTGCCTCAAACTCAGAAATTGTCTTTCCATATCCGCTCGATGGTCTCGGGGAAATTATTTTTCTAAGAAAAACTATTTAAAATCCCTCCATTCCATATATGATACTTCTTCATGTTCTTTTGTGATTTCAATTAATGACCACCATTAATCTGCATCTCATATGAGGTGATAAATCACCATGATAACTTCTTCCCTTTGTCTACTCCCCAATGCATGAAACATTTTCTCTAATGAACGTATCCATTTCTCAGATACCAATGGATTGGTAGAACCATTGATTTTTGGCGGTTTTTTTCTTCATGAAGTGGTCTAATATTGATAATCCATGATGTGGATTATTGTTCTACATAAGGGTAAGATTATTTTTCATAACCTGAGTGACTTTTCCCAATATGGTAATAAGTTGTTCTGCAGTGGTTGCATCTCCAGCTCGAAAATAATTATCTTGAGTTGGAGGGAAATCCATACCTAGATTTAGTGCATTGTAATTTTTTCCTTCCTTTCCACGGGGCTCCTTTTCTAAAAAATGGAATACACTAGATTAGCTTATGAATCACAAAACATAATTGTTATCCCATAAAATACCTAACATAAATTTAATAGTTTATTCATAAAATCCACAATGAAAATAAAAAAATTATTTGAGGAGGTATTTACTCATAAATCCATCATAATAGTTCTTAAATAAAATATTATTTATCCTTATCATATCCACGTAGAGTGTTGTAAAAAAGAGTACATCAAGGGTTGTTCTCGTGTACCAGGATACCCAGGGTCAAGCCTGAAACTCCATGTCAGAGTATTCGCTCCAAGATATATCTGCGCCAGAGCCGCTTCAACCTGATCGTATCCAGAAAATGATGTATTTCATGGAAAATACAAAAATTCTATAGATTACCTAAATTCTAGTAAGTTCTTCTATACTGATCATCAGTGTCTATGTTAGGGTAATGTTATCTAATCAGTGTTTTTTTAAATCTAGCTTCCATGGTTTGTACTAAACATTCTCTGATACCAAATATAACACCCCAACCCTAGTTACCCGAATTCGAAGCATTAATAAATGTCATTGGAATGATCACAAGATATCAAGTCTTTAATGACCGATTATTTTAGTATCATGGGAAGTACTAGATACCTACATAAGTTTTATATTACATTATGAAATGAAAATAAAACATAGCGACTCTTTTGAACACATTCATATCCCTTGGACTATTCCTACAGATTGGTCATTATATACTTCTTTGCATCTTGGAAATATGAAACATAGAAATGGGTGAGCTTAGATACTCAGTAAGCATAACAATATAGTGGAATCTATGATAAATAAGCTTCAACATTTAAGGCAATGTACAGGACTAAAAAAATCATTTTAAACGTAAAATTCAACATAATATGGAAAATATAAATCAAATAATTCCATTTAATTATTCACATGGATATTCTACTTGTAGAATAATCCCATGTAATATCAATTTCCAATTTTATATGGATGGAATGCATACTGTCAGACATCATAACCATATAATCAAGTCCTCATGCCATGACTATAACTAATATTTTTTCAAGGCCTTGTGCCAAGACACTAGTTTGTCTCATGAGACCTACCGATGCATCAGGGGGCTATATCGGGCTACACCCATTACATAATAAGTCCAATTTATTCCTCATATCAAAAGGTCAAAACATAACATAAACATTCATATTAAAACTAGAAAATGAAATGTTAATACATTTACCTTAGACGATGAATGATATAAAATTTAAACATCCATGGTAAAACATATCACACTACCTTTAATACAATATGGACTATTATATCAAAATAAATAAACTTTAGAAAAGTGTAAAATCGATCCAAAAATGTTGGCATATATGAATTCAAAACTATATGATAGAAATTTCTCTTACTATTTTGAAATAAACTAAAAGTCATATATTTATAAAAGAAAACATTTATTTTTAAAATATTCTTCTATTATTTTAATGTAAACATTGAAAGTTTTATAATGGTAGAAAATAGCCACACTCTCCGTATAAGATAAAAAACATTCTTTCCTTAATTTTTTTGAAATGGTCTTAAAGGACCATGTTTGGAAAACAAAGAATATATTACTTTATAAAAAATCTATATAATGTAAAGAAATGGTATAAATTACTTTATCCCATAGTCTAGAAAATAGTAAAAATGTTTTGGAAAACATTTGAGTGTGGAACTCCATGCAGACATACAATCTCTCGTATGTACAACTGCCCCAGCTCATCATCACTGAAGGTCTGCTTGATTAAAAATAAATGAGCAACCATCACAATCCTGCCGACGACAACCCAAACAGCATCATTCCCGCGAGGTGACCTCAGTAACCTAGTCACGAAGTCCATCACAACATTTTTCCATTTCCTCTCAAGAATGGGTAACTCATGTAAAATCCCAGTTATCGCTGATGCTCTGCTTTCACCTGCTGACAAGAAGAACATCTCATATAGAACCCAGCAACATCTCTCTTCATACCTGGCCACCAGTACTGGTGGTGTAGATCATGATAAATCTTGGTGACAACAGGAATAACTTCCCAAACCGAGGAATGAAAATCCCGCATTAGCTCCTCGTGTATGTCTGCTGGCACTGATACGCATCCCTAGAAACACAAGATCTCATCCTTTCCCACTGTCCATCCCGGAGGAGGGTCCTCTCATAACACACTCTCCCTCAGGGCTAGGCCTTCTCAGTTAGATAGTTGCCTCATCCGTACCCTATCAAGAAGTGTAGAGGTTACAGAAACAGAAGATAGGAAAGTCTATCCCTATCTATCATGCACCTCCAAATGCATCTCAGAAAATAGAGACATAAGCTTCTACTCACTACAGTCCTCATGAACATCCTATATCTGAGTCCACCTTCTCAGCACATCAGCAACTGTTTTTCCCTTCCCAGGTGTAAAGGAAATCTCAATCTTGAAGGACTGAAGATACTCGACCCACCTGCACTGTCTCAGATTCAGGTCATGATCAGTGAAGATATACTTGAAACTCTTGTGGTCAGTGAAAACCAGAAAGTTCTCTCCCAGAAGGCAATGTCTCCAACAGCGTAAGGCATGAACAACATTTTCCTACTTTAGATCATGTATTGGGTAGTTCCTCTCGTGTGGCCTCAACTACCAAGACTCGTATGCAACAACTCCATCTCCCTACATAAGCACAGCTCCCAGTACAATACCTAAAGAATAACAGTAAACGATATATATCTTTCTCGAATTTTTCAAGACTAGTATTGGTTCTGTCATGAACCTCCCTTTCTGCTCCTAAAATGCGGACTCACAAGAATCTGACCGTAAGAACTTCTCCCCTTTCTTGGTCAGACATTTCAATGATGATTCTAGGCATGGGAAGTCTTGAATGAAATGCATGTAGTATCCAGGAAGCACTATAAAACTCTGCTCCTCAAAGATATTCTTCAGCTGCTCCTAGGAAACTACAGCTCTCACTTTCTCTGGGTCTACTTATACTCATAGCTCTAAGATAACATGACCCAAGAAGTGAATCTGATCCATCCTAAAGTGGAATTTCGAGAGATTAACATATAACCGATTCTCTCTCAGTGTACTCAAAATTTTCTCAATATGGGTATCATGGTCGGGTCGAGTGTGAGAGTACACCAAGATATCATCCATGAAGACCACCACAAAAGAGTCCAACTACAGATGGAACACTCGGTTCATCAGTGCCATAAAATCTGTTGGTGGATTCGTGAGTCCGAATGGCATATCTGTATACTCATATAGACCATACCAGCTCCTGAAGGCTATAAGAGGTATATCTGATGGTCTAACGTGAAAATGATGATAACCATATCTCATGTCAATATTCAAGAACACTCCGGATCCTTAAAGCAGATCAAAGAGGTCATTGATCCTCAGCAAGGGATAATGGTTCATGACCGTCAACAGGTTCAACATCTGATAATCCACACAAAGCCAAACAGTACCGTTTGCCATCTTCACAAAAAGGACAGGAGAACCCCAAGGAGAAGTACTGGGTCAGATGAAACCTTTTTCCTACAACTACTCCAACTACTTCTTTAGCTCATGAAACTCAGGTGTAGCCCTCCTATAAAGAGGAATGGACAACAGTGCCGCTCCTGGAATGAGCTCAATAGAAAATTCTACCCCATGATCTGGAGGAAAGCCAAAAAAGTCCTCTGGAAAGACATCCCTAAAACGATCAACCACTTGAAGATAGTCTAACTATGAATTCCTCTGTTCATCCAGATAAGGACTGACAATCTGGTTTGTATCTCCTCCTAGCCCATGATGCTCAGGTCCATCTCTACCCGCCTTGACATCCCACTCCCTCTATGGAGAAAATATCCAGCCTCTGGTGATACGAAACTCACCCTGCGGCGATAGCAATCGGCATCTTTCTGGAAGGGAACTAACAAGTCCATGCTAAGAATGACATGGTAACCTGTCATATCTAGGACCTAGAGGTCCCATAAGAAGTGACACCATGCAACCTCATGAGGGATCTCTCTGCACTGACGTACGCTAGACGTCCTCATTCCCAAAGGTGTATCAAGATTCAACATATAAGAAGATGAAAAGATACAGAGCCCAATAATATCCACAACATCAATAGAGATGAAGCTATGAGAAGCAACGGTATCAAAAAGATATGAAGATAAAACTGAGGCTACTAAGATCGTACCTCGAACTGTAGAAATTCCAGGATCCTGCTCCTGATGGGTCTGCTCCAAAGTGAACGCCTGGCCTGTACCGTGGCCCTGCGCCCCTGGCTGACCACTCTGAGCTGATCCACTCTGCTCTCTCTGGTAACCTAGTGACTGACCACCATGGCCGCGACCTCCACCTCGGCCAGAATGGTCGAACGAACTCCAGTTCCCATATTGGTGAGAAACTAGGGATACATTTCCTGATTGGGGGTCATAGAAGATCCCCTACTACTAGCTGTAGGTGAGATTAATTGAAAAAAATGTTGAAGATGGCCCACATTGTTGCAAGATCGGCACTCCATCGAGTCTCTCTAACACAGAGGCCATGTATGCCCACTCCGACCACACTAGTGGCATACTTCCTGGCTGCCCAAATATACATTCCGCCTACTCAGATCTCCTCGAGAAGACTCCCTGTGGCGCTTCCTGCTATCAGTAGGAGGAACACTGACTCTTGATATCGAACCGCTCTGGCTCACTGCCCCAGAATCTCTCAGATTGCACTCAGTGATCATCGCATGGTTGTCGATCGAGGATATTGAAGTCAACCTGTTGATATTCACCTGGGAACGAATCTCCTGCCTGAGACCATACTCAAACATCCTAGAAAGGACCAACTCATCACCTGCTGGAATCGGCGTGAAGCGCTGTAGCTCGGTAAAGTGAGACGAGTACTCCATAACAGAAAGATTACCCTGCTCGAGACTCGTAAACTCCCGAGCGTGGTCATCCCTCAAGGTCTCCGGATAAATGTAATCATATAAGATGCATCGAAACTCATCCCACATCATACTCTGTTGGTGCCATGACAATGAGATCACCTCCCACCACCTCTTGGCAGTGTCTCAGAAAATATAAGTATCAAGATTTACCCATTTCTCTATAGGTATCTCCAGATTCTCGAAGATCGTCATTGTGGCCTCTAGCCACAATTTTGCAGCCTGGGGTCCTCCATCCCCTGAGAATGTTGGAGGATGCTGCTGTTGGAACACCTGCATCAACTCATCCATCTACGGGGCGGGAGGCGGCTCTCCCAGAATGGTCTGCATCATCCTCACTAAGTCCTCCCTAAACTGCGCATCGGCGCCTGCAACTGGTATAACCACTGGTGCCATGGCTGGCACAGCAGTAGGATCTGTAGGAGGTCCCTGATTAGCCATATCAGGTGTCTGATCACCGTCTGGCTACTGATGTACAACCACAGGACGTCAGGGAGGCATAGCTCTAAAGGATCAAAAGCACAACTTAGATTAGGATTATCAAGGAAAGAGAACACAAGAGTACAAAACCGGAACAGTAGGAAGAAACACTCAAGTTTACTATACACCATTACACTGCGTGTTTAAAAATGACATGGCATGTTCCCTAAGTCCATTCACACGGGCATGTACTTATTCCACCTTTGGTATTGTAACACCCCAGAATACACGGCGTGTTGTCCCCACACAAGGCATGTACATCATCTCTATTCCCATGCCCGAGTCTCTTTACATGGGAAACTCACCCGGTCCTCTTTACCATAGACTACACGACATGTTCACTAAGGGCACAATGTGTACTAGACAAGGTTTCGGCAACCCGTGTTGTTAGTTACATGGTCAGCTACATGGCTGACCCTTACACGGCATGCTCCGAACAAACCCAGTGTGTATAAGAGAAGATAACATCGTCCCATGTTGTTCATGACATGGCCGGGTACCTAGAACAAGACTACACGACGTATTTGTACCCAACACAGTGTGTACTACATGAGCTTCCCCGACCCGTGTAGTTAGTGACACGGCCGGGTACATGGCTCACTACTAAACGACATATAAAAATAGTACACAGTGTGTTTCTGAAAACTTTTTCACCACCCCATGTTTCTTCTCACATAGTCAGTGACACGGTTTAAAACTACATGACGTGTAGTCCAATACACGCCATGGTTTCTGGGTTTTTCCTGGCAGTACCTCAAAAACTGCACCAAATCCCAGAAAACACTAAAAAACAAACATGAAGGTGCCAAATTCAGATCTGTGAGGGCCCATACTCCATGCAAACCAAAGAATGACATCTCTTACATATCACATACATGGGAAAAAATTCATTGATCCACCATGTTCGGATTCATGGGGGCCCATAATCCCACAAGAACCAAAATTTGGCGTTAATTTAAGAATGGAACAATACAAACATTTCCTCTATAAAACTATAGGGATTCTATCAAAGAATCTATCCCAACAGCATGCATAATCTACACAACGTCTATCACAACAACATGCAATTGCTAATTCACCCTAGATAGCATGGAAGAATGCATGACATGTGATTTCTAACAAGTGCCTATATGATGAAAGAGATGGAATACCCTCATCTAATTGGGTTGCGACAGAAATAGAACCAAAATTTCACAACAACAATAACAAAAGGCAAGTGAGTCACTCTAGGTGAAAACATATCAATGGTAAAATCTCAAACCAGAAAACTGCAATAACGAGGTACATTATTTTTTCCTTGTACCCGGGTTATCTACTCATGGGCACAGTTTGTTTCCATGTACTGAATTCATCCTATCCCTGGATAAAGGCTCCAAATAGTAAACCAATAGAAAATAATTCCTTTGATACCAATTTGTAATGTCCTGGTTCCAGAATCCACCCAAAGGCGCCTCGTACCCGGTTGGTCACATGGCCTCAAGCGAATTTACCCAAATGCTAGAGGACGATGACTAGCATCAATGACCTTGGGTGTGATAGTGGGGAAACTATTCTTTCATTGGAAGAGTACACACCTAAAGTTAACAAGCTTATAATAGAGAAAGTAGCAAATATCCAACAACAATGCACAAGTAAAAAATGGAAGAATAAACCAATAAACCATTGGGGAACATATGTATATATGAAATGATGCGTGAACCATATATAAGAAAATAGCCAAAAAGGTCACAATACTGGAAATACAAATAGCACCAAAACATTTACAAAAGAAACGATAAACAACTCTTCAGAATCACAAGAGTATTCATGGTCTCATGCTCTCCTTCTCCAAAGCAATCAAGTTCCAGAAGTCTAAGGGAACTTGACCTTGTCTATACCTGTAGCAACATAGTCTGTTTGGGCCCAAAAGCATGGCCCAAATAGGGTGTGAGACAAAATCCCGGTAGGCAACCACCCATAGATCTGTGCCTAATAGTCAGTAAGTATATTGTAGGTAATAGTACAGTAAGTAGTAAACAGTAATAATAAACAGCCGGAAACAAATAGTAAGCAGTAACAGGATGATACAAGACAGTAATCAATCCATAGAAAAACAAGAAACATTGAATCTAACAGCTAACCACAATAGAAACCCCTTTAGGATGTACTCGTAGCCAACCCCTCTGGTCATATCCAAGAAATACCAACAACCCTCTGGGAAGTGCACTCATACTAACCCCTTTGGATTTGTCATACGAAATTATAAGACTCTATGGGGAATCCCACTAAGTCAATTCCCCTTATAGTCATAGGGTAGTCAGGGACTCTTTGAGGAGGATCACGCGGTCAAACCCTATTATAAACTCATATTCTAGAAACTCTCGGAGGAAGATCACTCGGTCAATTCCTCCAATAGTCTCAGGTTTTTCCCAGACTCTCTGAGGAAGCTCACACAGTCAATTCCTCCTCTAGCCTGGAATGGTTTTAAGAAATCCAAACAAGTAAAGACTATCTGAGGAATCTCACTCGTTCTACCCTCCTGTAGTGTATAATATCCAAGATTCTCTGCGAAGCTCACTCGATCTATCCCTGGTAGTCTATAATAACCAAGACTCCTTGAGAAAGATCACTCATTCTACCCTCTAGTAGTCTATAATATCCAAGAATCTCTGGGAAGCTCACTCGGTCTATCCCTTAGAGTTTATAGCACTAGGTTCCCATAGTCCCATGCTAGTTAGTGCATAATAATGCAAAAAGTCCAAATTACACCAAAAGATATAATTGGATAACCATTCTATAGAACAACAAGCATAACAAGAATATCATTCCATCCTACGGTCAAAAGGCATGGAAAATAGGTGTGACGATCAAAGGATAACAAGACCCAGAGGGTCGTAAACTGATCAAGGCATGGAAAAACATCCAAGAATAGCAATTATCCCCATACAAGATCAATTTAACTCTACAAAAGAAAAAAATAAAGGCAGGAAAACAATAGGGGAAAAATGGTAAACACGCAACACCCCTTTCACAGGAATTTGTGGGAATATTCACATAAAGCTCAAAGAATTCGAACGGTAAGGCACTTACCACAAACCTTGGTGCCATGAGATCAATATACTTGAACAGCAAGGATTGATTCTCCTTATAATAGAGTATATATAAGAAACCGCACAAAATGTTCAACCCACGATATCTCGAGAAAGAGGGAAAATCATGGAATGAAACTCAAGTTGAAGAAAGAGCTCACCGATGCGGTCCCAACACAATTGACGGAGGTCAATTCGGAAAACTGACGGAGGCTTGGGGGCTCGGAGGATGTTTATGGCTGTATGGACGCTCCCGGTTGACGAACCTTGAGAGAAAAGACAATTCTGTTGATTAGGCATCACCCTGCTCCGTTTAATAAAAAAAAGTACATGGCGTGTACTTCTGGGGTACATGGTGTGTACTTGGACTTTCCATACTCCACTTTCAGCAGCCTCCACATCGCCCCTACACACCTTGTGTGTGGCCCGGACATGGCCAGCACACGGCCTTACGCGGTATCAAAATACATGGGGTGTACTTTGGAAATTCCCATATTTTCCTCTTTTTTGTAAAAAAATCCAGAAAAGGAAAAACATACCGGAAACAAAGATCTGGTTTCTTACAATATTAGGTTAAGTTGCTAATTAGTGAATCAAACTAAGGGTTATGTAGGTGGTACAATAGGGTGGTTTTAATTTTGTCTTAATATTTTGGTTATTAGGCTGGAGATTACCAAGGTTTCATAATTTGGTAGTGGGGATGTTCCAATGTGTGGATAAACCATTTATAAGGAGAAACAAATTTTCATTGGATGGGACATACTGTTATGGTAAATTCCTATTGTATTTTCTTTTATTTCATAGTTGGGAGACACACATTATTTGTAAAACTTATTATAATTGGGATTTCATTACTATTGGATTGATGAGGAAAAGAGGTATCATTTCCTTCATCATTATGTGTAGTCAAGGATTTATATTTCATGAATATTTTTTACAAGTCTATTTTACATCAGGAAATTCCTAGAATATGATCTTCTATATTGACTTATTTGTTAGTTATCATACTAATGTTTCCATAAGGTAAATATGATAAGTTGTTTGTTATTTAAAGTTTATACATCAATCTAAATGGTGTTTCCTCACATTTCATTCTTGTGTCAATTTAATTAAAAAAATTATCATATGATTGATCCCCAAACCATTAGTCTCATAGGGTGAAAAAAAAATTTGTGACCAAATGGATGTTGGTTGTAATTTATAGAGTTATAATGCATATATAAATTAAGAAATAATAATCCATCATATTGAATTACCCTAATGGTTGGTTCTAGTAACATGACATGAATATTTGTAATTATATTGAAATTCGTCTATAAATTAGGAATGTAAAGTAAATTACTTTGACCATGATGAGTATATATATATAACACATGTTATCTACTGATTCATTGTAAATTAATATATATGGATTTTTTGAAATGTGGATTACAATTTCTACATAATTGGTGTTTCCTATAAAACATTCAATTGATGCTCAATATAATGAAACCCTATATATAATTTAAATAAAATCCTTTCATATGAGATCAAATGTAAGAAATAGGGAGTTTTTATTGTGACTCTAAGGGTATTATATATCACCTAAACCCGGATGTAGGAGAATTCAAAGTAGTGTGACTCTTATATAAGAAGGATTAAACCAATATCATCCCAAGAATTTAAGACCAATTAATTAATTATTTATTAAAATTTATTACAATAATAAAATAATTTATATTTATAATTAATGTTTATTTTTTAATTAGGTATATATAACATCATCTACAAAATTTGATTAAAATAATTAATGCAAAATTTCTTAATATTTTCGTAGAAATCATCAGTCCTTTAAAACAACATGGGATAACATGGGGATGTAGACAAAAAAGGGCTAAACAATAAACCCCAGTAAGGGAATATAAAAATAATAATAAGTTGAATAAAATATCACCTGTTATATTATAGGAATTTAAATTTAACATAAAATCTGTGAGAATGGAATAATTTTAAAAATAGTTATGATATAGAATGGAATCAAAAAGGTAACATAGGACTGTTGTAACAATAATAATCATTAAATTATAATCATAGTTCATGGTTAACCACTATGAAATCATTACATAAAGAGATTAGGACAGACTCACATACACTACACATGCAATGTAAAGATACAAAAATTTTACCAAATCATTTCGAGAACTCTCTAGGTGCACACATAAAATTCATATCATATACATGCATTAGTATTCCACATATATAATACATCATAAGAATATATTTCATCAAATTTCATTTCATTTTCTATTAGAGAAGAATAAATTAATGTAAGTGCCGAATACAATATGTGTAGGTACATATAGGATAAAACCCAGGACAATAAATAAAGATAGTATTCACAACACAATGTTTTTCCATGGAAAAAATGTTGTAAAATTTCTCCATAATAACGGTAGAACATAAAGATTAATAAAATTTTATTATTATAGTGAAAGGGGTTTATAGTCATATAGAAATAAAACGGATAGTTAGTGGTATATAGAAAAAAATACCCCAAAATATGTAATTGGACATAAGAGGAATAAAAATTTATTTTGATTGAATAATGAGTACAACGAGATGACAACATACTAAATTTCCAAGTAGTAGTAGAATACATAAATGATATAATTAAGGGGGGTTAATGTTATATCATTATTAGTTAATAAATTTGATATTAGATATATGTATATATATATATATATAAAGTAATGAAAACATAGCCATTTGAGATTCAAATAGATAATTACAAATAAGAATCATTAATAGAAATTTAGATATAGTAATGTGTTACTAAATTTCCATATGGAGTGTTCCTAGGTAATTCATAAAATGTATGGGGGGGGTAAATGATCTCTAATTCAATGAAAAAAATTGAAATGTAAAAGTATATTTATAAATTCATGAAAATATAACTAACTGAGATTAAAAATTCTAATTACATGTGTTTAGTTGAATTGAAAATATTATAAAAGGATCACTCACTTTTTGTATAAAAAATCATTGGACAATTTAATCTACATAATGAGTGTAAATAAAAGTTCAGCAGAGGTCTTATTAAGAAGGAAAAGGACCTATAATTAAGTGGAAGGAAAAAGAGAGTAATAGGTATGTATAAAAACATACCTAAACTAGAATAAATAGAAATAAATATAATCAATATAAATGAATTTCTTGAATAATAAATATAGATGTATTTTCTTTAATATTGGTATGGAAAATCAGTGTACAATTTTAACAGAATTATGGGCGTAAATACATGTTCATGGGAGAGATTAATATGAGTGAAATGGGTATCTATCCATAAGGAAATAAAAATAATTTTTAGAGGGATATAACAAACACACACAAATAAAAACAAAAGTGAAATAAAGAGGCATAACATTAATGGGGTGCTTGAAGAAAATGAAGAGAGGGCAATACCTTTCCTTGAAAGGGTGATTATAAAATATTATGAAGATCATTTTGAGGTATTGAGGGAAAATTTAATGGACTCTAGTGAGGGAAGGTTGGATTATGTAAATGATATAAGGTATTATATTGAATATTAGTTTGAGGTCTTATGGGATTATATATAAAAAGATATGGTTGTTCATTATTATTTTCAAAAAATTATTTTCGTCCTCAATATAATAAGGTAATGACAACCTAAAACCAACTCATGAGTTTTCTCTGACTTATACAAAATATAAAAGTTTTTTATTATATAATAATTCCCATGTACAAAATCATTTAAATATTACCATTTTTTATTTATATGTGACTCATTTTCATAAAGAAATTATTTTATGACATTAAAAAGTATTAGTTTTGTAGGATCCATAAATGCAATTTAAAATAAATTATATAACACCAAAAATAATTTTATATAATGATAGTCAAATTTTTGGTAATGAATACAATTTATATAATTTACTAGATCCGTTTTGGGTCATTTTTCTTTCATAACATGCAACACATATTTATACCATGTTTAGTTTTTACCCAAAAATTGAATTGTTTCTGAAAATTACAAAAAATTCTATATAGAATAATTTAGAGATTATGATCCAAGAATTAATATATTTTTATTCCAATCAACTTTTATAATATTTTAATTTTCACTTTTGTAATGCCCCGGCCCCCTTTTCCCAAGGTCAGTGCTTTATTACATAACATTGGCATGATACAAAGAATCATGTCGAGAAGGACAGATCGGTTTATTATTATTGAAAATAAGATAAATATATAAGTTTTACATTACAACATGAAAATAAATACAACACTAATTTATTTCATTTGAAACATTAAAGCCCTTAAGATTATTCCAGCTAGTCACTCATAACTAACATCACCATATACTGAGAAAATGAAACTAAAAAAAAGGGTGCGCTCAAACACACAGTAAGGTTAAGAAATAAAACGTAAGATAAAATAAACATTAGGCATGGTGAATAATTAAAAACTTGTGCCTTTACAAATAATATACATGAAAACTTCATGTTAGGAATATGAGCTGAGTAATAATGCCATAATAAAAAAAATTCATGGGTACTCTACTAGTTGAATAACCACATGAACCATGATTATTATTTTGATACTGAGAGAATGTATAATTCCAGACATTCTGAAACATCTTTTCAAGGCCTCGACCAAGACATCTAAAAATGATTTAGGCCTTGACCAAAATCATAAATCAAATTGGGATAGGCATCGGCCAATTCCACATCTAAATGTCTCATGAGATCTACCGATGCACCAGGGAGCTATAGAGGGCTCCATCCGTCACTTACTAAGTCCAATACAATTCACATATAGAATTTTTTAAACATAACACAAACATTTATATTAAAAGTAGCATAAATAATGTCAATACATTAAACCTAAACCATGAATGGTATAAAAATAACACATACATGGTCAAATATATCACAAAACCCCCAGTACAATATAGAAGATTTGTATCATAATAAATCAACCACGATCAATAATAATATCTCATAAAGAATGTAGACATAATTGAAAATGATCAGTAAAAATCTATGAGATAAATATTATTTTTTCATGAAAACATTTAAAAATCACAAAATTTAGAAAGGAATACATTTAAAAAGATTTTTGAATTAATGTGTCCCATACCACTTTGAAACTTTTGAATGGAATTGACATTTTAAAAAAATCATGTCAATATAAATAAATCATTAAAAAACAATTTGAAAACATGGAAATTAATGAGATAAATTTTGGAGAAAAAATATTTAAATCATTAAAATTTATATTTTAATAAAAGAGTCCCTGAAAAAGAATACCTTTGAAAACAATTTTTTTGACAAATTGACATGGATAATAAATATGACCCAGTAAAAACATACCCATGAACAATGACCAATAAAAATGAGATTGAGGAATTAACCCTTACGTTGTACTTTTCATTGGTCAAGGGTACATTAACCTCATATATAATAGATATTTAATTGTTATTAAATTATAAAATAAGTATATAAATTAATATTATATCATATATGATTTTTAAATATTTCTTTGTTAATAATATTTCAGTAGTATCATCGTTTCTGGTGTTAACTAATTCATTTTCCTTTATATGATTGGTTACGTAAGACATTTTTTTTATGGATTGGATGTATTTGATTCATATAAGGAATGATATTATGTTCCTAAACATTATTTCTATTCAAAAAATGAAAATTATTATTTAATAATTATGATGGAGGAATTAATCTCATCCTGTTCGTGGAGATGGTAATCTGGACGTGCAAACAAGCGACAATATCATTATTCTGATGGTGAAATCATATTTAATTAGATGTTAAATCATATATACAGAATAATTAATGTGATATATTTATTATTTACATCAGTTATAATAATAATTATTCCCATCCAAATAATTAAGAGTTTGAATAACAAACTACACCACGACGTGGAGATGGTAAGCCGTGTGTACACACGTATGGTGACTTTGTCATTTATAGGATAGATAGAATAATGAATATGGTTGTACCATATTTATAATAACATCAATGTATGTATAAGGTACTAGATTTATTATTTCGGTATGGAAACAACAAAGAAAGAGGAGGTGGAGGAAGAAAAGAACATGAAAGAGGTGATGAAATATTTACCTCTTCTTCAGGTTCTTCCTGTTGATTTGATCAAAAGGGCCCCATAAGTCAGCTTTTTGACCAATGGAAGGCCTCTAAGATGAATTTAGTTATGTTTTGAGGATAGTTTGGAGGAGTTTGGCTAAGCCCAAAGGCTTTGTTGATGTGATTTTGAGAGAAGGGGAAGTTCCATTTTATAAGAGTGAGGGTCACTTTAGGAAAAGATTGAAAAATTATTTTATAGTAAAATAATTTTCATCGATTAATGGCTATAAAATAATTTATTTACATGACAAGGTGTTGATGGGTCGAAAACCTTTCAACCAATATGTTTTAGATAGGTTAAGGTCACCATATTAACATTATATTTTAGATTTAACTCTTAGTTAAATTGTTTGACATTTACCATGTCTCTTTGTATTTTTATATTATATGCTTAATAAACGTGCTATAAACTGACAAAAGATTCCCAAGTGGATAATTATTAATATAAATAACCATATCTATGTCATTTTTCTGATCCTTAGATTATAATGAATATTAAATCAATTAATAATAGAGTATTTGTTTTAAAAACTCCATTACTTCAATTTTGACACTATTTAGTATTTAATTTTTTTGAAAGCCAATAAAACATTATCAGTTCGAATAAGTATTTATTAACCAAACCTAAAATGTCATATTAGCCTAAAAAACTTGTGTAATTCATCACAAGTATAAATTTATATTTATTTGTATATTTATTTTATAATTATTTAAATATTTAATTAATAATGTAATTTCAGCATAATCATTGTGTCATAAATAATTTAGATTATTTAATTATAAAATTATAAATAAAATACTATTATATACGAAGTATTTATATCATCATAATGAATATTTATAGTCGAATTTATATTTTTTGTATCCCTATATTAAAAATGGATTAGTTATCAAACATTGAATTTAATTCTTTTATCTCTTAATTAAATAAAATAATAATAAATGTCATAATCTAATACAAGTAGACCAAAGGGGGTCATATTTTATTCCTATAGTTGTTTTTGGTTGAATTATTCATATCCAATTGAACTAGGACATGTTTTAAAGTAGTTATGATATCATTTTTACACTTAAATACCCTATTTACTTATAACTCTGGTAATTAAAAGTCAAAAGTTACTATTCAAAAAAATTATTTTCATCTTATTGAATGACATTTCACTTATTGATATTAATATTGTCTCCTGGATTTTTGAAATTCAACCTACAGAAGTGGTAATATTATTATTTATTCAAATTTGAAAATGCTCCTAGGAGGTGGGTAAAGACGGTAAAAAGATTATTAATATTTTTATATATCAAAAATCATTATAAAATGACTACAATGAATTAAATTAAACCTATATAGGTATTATGTATTTATTTTTACCTATAATAAATTTAAAAAATATAAATAATTATTTAAATAAAAAGTTAGTTTTAACCTATAATGCATTGATTTTCACTATTCATCAAAATTTTGATGTTTTTAGAAAAATTCTAACAATTTAGCCTAAGATAATTTCAATATTCCGAATTCAAAAACGAAGTCCATTTTGAAAAATAAAATTTATAAAATTTCAAAAAGTAGGTATTACTATTCATAACGATTAGATTTATTGGTCGCGTTGTGATAGAATCTCGAAGTTGCGTACAATGCTACCTATTGCATTAATCAAAGGGAAATGTACCATGGAAGCATTGGGTGTTACATTCTTCCCTACTTCAAATAATTTCAGCATTGAAATTTTTTAAAATACTCTCGCACAAAAAAATTATGGTGGTTATTCATCATAAGTTCCTCTAGTTTCCATGTTGCCTCTTCAAACTTATGGTTTCTCCATAAAACATTTACCAGACAAGTCGTTCGATTTCTCAACACTTGTTCCCTGGTATCAAGATATTTGACATGCTCGTCACAATAAGACATATCAGGATCCAGTTCAATTATCTCAAAGGTCAGTACATGTGTTGAGTTAGGCATTTATTTTATCAACAGGGATTCGTATAACATATCATGTACATTAGAGAGACCTGGAGGTATTTCCAAATGATAAGCTGCAACTCCAATTCATTCTATAATTTAAAAGGTACGATGTACATGATACTCAATTTACCCTTCTTACTGAAACATATAACACCCTTCCATGGATATACCTTTATGAAAATAGTGTCTTCTAATTGAAATTCCAAATTCTACCATCGATTATCGACATATCTTTTTTTCTTACATTGGGTTTCTTTGATGTGGGTTCGTATAACCTTCACGGTTTCCATTGTTTCTTCAATACATTCTGAGCCTATGAGTTTTCATTCACCAGTATCATCCCATCAAGTTGGTGTGCAACATCTCTTCCCATATAACACTTCATATGGATCCATATGAATACTTAAATGGTAGTTATTGTTATATGAAAACAATAAAATAGGTAAATATTGATCCCACATTCCTTGAAAGTCGTGTGAGAATGAACTCAACAAGTCTTATATGGTTTTAATAGTCCGCTCTGATTGTCAATCATTTTGAGGGTGGTAGGCAGTGCTCAAATGAAATTTAGTATCCAGGGATTTCTCAAAAAATTTCCATAATCTTGATGTAAAACAGGGATCACGATCCAAAACAATTGATAGCGGTACTCCATGAAGTCCTACACAATCATTGATTTATAATCTTTCTAAATGTTAGAGTGGTAAATCTTCTCTTATAGTAATAAAATATGCTGACTTGGTAAGATGATCAACAATAACCCATATTTCATCATTCCTTATAGAAGTCCTTGGAAACCCCATTAAAAAGTCCATCATAATATCATCCCATTTTCACTTAGGTATGGGAAGAGGTTGCATGACTCCTCCAAGATGTTTTCTTCAAGAGTTTACTTGTTCACAAACTATACATCGTAACACAAAATCAGAATTATCCCTCTTCAAGTTTTCCCACAAAATTTGTTCCTTCAAATCTCTATACATCGTGCTTCTCCCAGCGTGTATAAAAAAATTGGATCCATGAGCATCAACCAATAATTGCTTTTTTAGATCAGGTATGTCAGGAACACAAAGTCTCTTCCCAAATTTAAAATTTTCATCTTCATATATGAATTCACTCAATCTCCCATCATCCATACCATTAATCTTCTTTTCAAACTCCTCATCCTCAGTCTAAGAACACTTTATCAATTCTAGTTAAGATATTTTGGAAAAAATTTGAAAAAGTATTGATGTTTCACATATCATGGTTATTCCCATATCCATATTTACTAGATCCAGGAAAATAGGATCCCTTTCAACTATCATCTTATTCAAAACTGTATGGTCATTTCTACTCAAAGAATATGTCACCTTATTTTCCTTCCCCGGGTGGTAGTGTATAGGGCAATCATAATCCTTGAGTTGTTCAGTCCATCATCTTTTCCACATGTTGAGTTCTTTCAGTGAGAAAATATACTTCAATCTCTTATGATCTGTATAAATCTAAAAAAATAACCATATAGATAGTGTCCCCATATTTTCATAGAAAATATTATAGGTGCTAACTCAATATGATTTGTATGACAGTTTTGATCATGAACTTTTAGCTGTCGTGATGTATAGGCAATAACTCTATCATTTTTGCATAAGGACACAACCAATTTCATTCTTTGTAGCATCTCTATAAATAACAAACCCATCATTCTCCGATGGTAGAGTCAAATAAGAGAATTTACTAATATTATTTTTAGTTCTTCAAAACATTCTTCACACACTTTTTTCCAAACAAATTTATCCCCATTATATGTGATCTTGGTTGATGTGTTAGCCAACCTGGAAAAATTTTGGATTAAAAATCGATAATAACAAGCTAATCCAATAAAACTTCATACCATAGTTATACTCATCGGTGCTTTCCATTATTTGATTTTCATTGTCATCGAATGATCAACATAGATTCCACCCATAGAGATTGTATGGCCAAGAAAAGAAATCTCATGAATCCAAAATTCAAACTTTTTAAACCTCCCTTATAATTCATTTCTTCTAAGAGTTTTCAGAATAATGGGAAAGTGATTTTCATGATTTTCGTAGCTTTTGGAGTATACCAAGATATCATCAATAAATACCACTACAAAGTCATCAAGATTTTCCATGAATACTCTATTCATTAGATCCCTGAAGAAAAGGTGTGCATTAGTTGATCCAAAAATTCATTAATGTAAACTCATAATTCTCATACCTAGTTCAAATTTATTTTTTCAGAATGTCTTCCTTATTCACGTACAACTGATGATATCCAAATCGAAGGTAAATATTTGAAAAATATTGAGCTCCATGAAGTTTGTGAAATTAATCATCAATGAGCGGATGAGAATACTTGTTCTTTATTGTTATAGCATTGATCTCCTTGTAGTCAATGCACAACCTCATAGATATTTCTTTCTTCATAACAAAAAGGATTAGGGATCCCCATGGAGAAACACTAGGGGCAAGTAAATCCCTTATTACTCAATTCCTCTATTTGTTTCTTTAGTTACACTAATTCCACAGTCTCCATTCCATAAGGGGTCTTCGATATAGGCCTTGAACCAAGAATCAAATCAATGGAATACTCAATTTCACGCTCTATAGGATGTCCTGGTAAATCCTCTAGAAAAACATCAATATATTCTGGCATAATAGGTACATCCTCTATTCGACCATTCCTTTCCTCACCCAAAATTATTTCATTCTCATCCTCCCCAATAATTGAATTTAGTTTAGCTACTAGGGGTGGATCTTGATAAGAATAATACGGAGACATTTCTACTCTAAAGATAAGGTACTCCTAATCATCATCGAGAATTTTAACCTCTCTCTTTTATTACAATAAATATTCATATCACGGTCTAAAATCCAATCCAAAATGATAATTATATCAAATTCAATCATAGGTATAATGATTATATTAGTAGATAAATATCATTTATAAGCCTCAATGAAGACTGATTCAAAAAAATTTGTGGCAATGATCTTATGAATTTTGACTGAAATCTCCCTTCTTAAATCAAATTGAAATTTCTAATTTTCATAGTAAAGTAGGATGATATGAAACAATTCCATGATCCAGAATCAAATAAAGCATTGGATAAACTTGAGGAAACGATTAAATTACCTTCAACCACTTCTTTGAGAGCTTCAACTACATCAAAAGTTATCACAAACGCGTAGCATTGATACCTTGTCATTTTCTGAGGTATGTTTCCCTGACGCCTAGGATATTCATTTTCATAATGTCTCATATCTCTGAATTTTTAGCATTCAACATTGACATCCTATTTCATCCCCTTGCAATGACGAGCTTGGTGACCTTTTACACCACACTAGTAACAGACATACATTCCCTTAAGGGAAGTACATGGGTGTTTCATACCACATTTAGCGTAGGATGGATATTCAACTTTTCCATTCTTCACCTCATTTTCTTTTCTAGAGTGTTTAGTTGATCCCTTCTTCTATTTATTTTCATTGGAGTCGTAAGACATTGAAAATTCCTTTTCTATCTTTATGGCGCATGAGACAATATCTTTGTATAATGAAAAGGATTGTGAGACTAATGCTTGATGGAGAAATGGCTTTAACCAATAAAATAATCAACAAGTCTTACTCCTTGGGTTACTTATATAATCTCTTTCATGATTTTCTAACCTTGTAATGCTAGCCTCATAATTTGAAACATTATCATCCCCCTTTTCCTAAACTTCAGAAATTGTCATTACATATCCGCTCGATGGTCACAAGGAATGTATTTTTCTATGAAAATTTCATTAAAATCCATCCATTCCATGTTCGATACATTTTCATCTTCCTTTTTTTGGATTAATTACCACTATTGATCTGCATCTCCCATGAGGCAATAAACATTCATGACAACTTTTAACCTTTCGCTACACCCCAATGCATGAAATATTTTCTTGAAAAAAATTTCCATTTCTCAGTTACTAATGGATTTTTACACCCAATGAATGTTGGTGGTTTTTTTTCTAATGATGTGGTCTAACATTGATCCTCTGCGTTTTGAATCAGGGTTCTCTATATGGGTAAGGTTATTATTCACAACCTGAGTGAGTTGTCCCGGTATGGTGATAAGATGATCAACATTAGTGAGACCATCAACTCCACAATAATTATCAACAGTATGAGTGAAATCCCTTAATGGATTATGTATGTTGATATGGTTTGCATTACTTACACTAGGAACCATTTCTAAACAATGGCATATAGTATATTACTGTACGAATCACAATATATAATTCCGAACATGTAAACCAGATAACATAAATTGAACTGTTTATGGATATAATCCATAATCATAAAAAAAAAATACTTTGAGAAGGTATATACGCATAAAGACTTCATAATGGTCTGTAAATAAAATTAGAATTTTCCTAAGCATATCCCACCAGAGTGTCCTAACCAAGAGTGCAGTAAGGCCCGTTGTCATGCACCAGTTTTCATTCAAGTATAGCTCAAAGTGGTGTTTTCAGGTTTCACCTCTAGGTACATCTATGCCACAGTTTCCTTTACCATCTCTTATCTATACATGGATGTATAGATTGGAAAACTCACAAAATATCTACATTAACCAAATTTTAGGAAGATCGTCTATACTAATCCTCAAAGTCTATCATAGGGTAATGTTCTCTAATCATGGTTTTTCTAAATCTTGTCTCCATGATTTGTACTAAACTTCCTCTGATACCAACTGTACCGCCCTGACCCCAGTTACCTAGAGTCGGTGCTTTATTACATAACAATGTCATGGGACAATGAATCAAGTCCTAATAGACCGATCATTTTAGTATTATTGGAAACAATATTCATACATAAGTTCAACATTACAACTTTAAAAGAAATACAAAACTAATTTATTCTATTAAAAACATCCAAGCCTCATAGATTATTCATGTAAGTCACTCATAATTAACTTCTTCAGGTCCTTGGATAATGAAACATAAGAATGTGGTGAGCTCAAACACTCAGTAAGGGAATTCAATATAGCTGAAGATAACATAAACATTAGGAATGGTGAATAATTAAAAACACATTCCTTTACATATAATATACATGAAAACTTTATGGCAGGAATATGAGCTGAGTAAATAATTCCACAATAAAAAATATTCATTAGTATTGTACTAGTCAAATAATCACATGAAAAATGATTATTATTTTTATAATGAGGAATGTATAATGTCAAACATTCTAAAACATCTTGTCAAGGCCCCATTCAAGACATATAAAAATGATTTAGGCCTCGAACAAAACCATATATTAAATTGGGAAAGGCCTCGGCCAAATCCATGTCTAATTGTCTCATGAGACCTACTGATGCACCAAGGAGCTATAGTAGGCTTTACCAGTCACTTACTAATTCCAATACATTTCTCATATGAAAAGGTTGAAACGCAACAAAAACATTCTTACTAAAACTATCATATGGAAGGTCAATAATTTAACCCTAAACCATGAATGGTATAAAAGTAACAAATACACTGCCAAATATATCCCAAAACTATCTGTACATATAGAAGATTTGAATCATAATAAATCAACCTTGATTGAAAATAATATCTCGTAAAGGATTTTGACATAGTTGAAGATGATCAGTAAAACTCTTTGATAGAAATATCCATTTTTCCTGAAAACATTTAAAATCACAGAATTTTAAAAGGATTACATTTAAAAAAAAATTTGAATCAAAGTGTTCCATGCCACTTTTAATCATTTGAAGGGAGTTTACTTTTTAAAAACATTAATGCCCATATAAATAAATCTTTAAAAAACATTTTTAAAACATGGACATTATTGAGAATAATTTTGAAGAATAAATGTTAAAAATATTTAAAATGATGTCTTAATAAAATAGTACCTTAAAAATAATCCCTTTGTAAACTCTTTTATGAAAAATGGACATGGATAATAAATATTTCCAAGTAAAGACATACCCAAAAAAAATATCAAATAATAATTAGATTGATGAATTAAACCTTACCATGTAATTTTCCTTGGTCGAGGGTACGTTAACCTCTTTTATAAGAGTTAAATAATTATTATTAAATTATAAAAGAACTATATTAATAAATATGATAACATATATTATCCTATAATATTTATTTGTTAATAATATTTCAGTATTATCATCGTTTCAGATGTTAACTGATTCATTTTCCTTTGTATGCCTGGTTACGTAAGCCTTATTTTTTATGGATAAGATGTATTTGATTCCTATATAAAATTAAATTATGTTCATAAACATTATTTATTAATCAAATGAAAATTATTCTTGAATGGTTGCAATTGGGAATGAATCACATCGCATTCGTGGAGATGGTAATTCATATGTACGCACGAGTGACAATACATCTATATTGATGGTGAAATAATAAGTATTTAAATGGTATATCATAATTACAGAATAATTAACATGTTATATTAATTATTTAAATATGTTATACTAATTATTATACCCATCCGAATAATGATGTTTTTGAATAATAAACTACACCACGACTTGGAGACTGTAGGCCGTACATACACATGTATAGTGACTTTGTCATTTATAGGACGGATAGAATAACGAATATGGTTGTACCATATTTTTATCAACATAAATGTATGTATAAGGTACTAGATTTATTAATTTTTTATGTAAATATCAATGAAAGTGGAAGTTGAAGATGAAAAGAACTTGAAAGAGGTTATGAAATATTTACCTCTTCTTTGGGTTCTTCCTTTTGATTTGATTAAAAGGGATCCTTAGAATGGATTTATGACCAATGAATGAATTCTAGGATGAAGTGAGGAAAGTTTGGAGGATCTTTTGGTAGATTTTAGCTGAGGAAAATGGCATTGGTTGTGTTCATTTTAGAGAAGGGGATGTGCCATTTCATAAGAGAGGTGTGGGACACTTTAGGAAAATCATGAAACATTATTTTGTAATAAAATCATTTTCATTTTGTAATGGATGTAAAATCATTTATTTAGAGTGTAAGGGGGGAGGGGTAAAAAAAATCTCAACTAATAGGTTTTATACATGTTTAGATTAACAAATTAACATTTTATTGTAGATTTAACTCTTAGTTAAATAGTTTGACATTTTCCATGTCTCTTTGAATTTTTATATTATTTGCTTAATAAACTTACAATAAACTTCAAGAGAACCCCAAGTGGTTAATTATTAATATATATAAACTTATCTAAGTATTTTTTCCTATACGTAGATTTTTATGAATTATATATCAATTACTAATATAGTATTTGTTTTAAAAACTCAATTATGCCAATTCTGACACTATTTAGTATTTGATTTTTTTGAAAGCAATTGAAACATTATCACATGGAATTAAATTTATTTAACCAACCCTAACATGTAAAATTATCTTATTAAATTATATTAATTCATCATGAGTCCAAATATTCCTTTAGTTTTATTTTTATAATATCAATTATTTAAATATTTCATTAATAAGGTAATTATTGCATCATCATTGTGTTATAAATACATTAAATTATTTATTTTCATAAAATTATAAATAAAATACCACTATGTAGGAAATATAATTATATTTCTAATGAATATTTATAGTCGAATTTATATTATGTGTAACCCTAAATTAAAATTGTTTAGTTATTAAACGTTGAATTTACCTATTTTTACTCTTCTTTAAATAAAATAATAATAAATGACCTAATCAAATCCAAGTGAACCAATGGGGTCATATTTTATTCCTATGTTTTTTTTGGGTCGAATTATACTTATCCAATAGAATTAAAACATGATTTAGGGTAATTATTATATCAATTTTACCTTTAATTACCCCCATTTATTTTTAACTGTGGTAAATAAAAGTCAAAAGTTACTATTCTCCAAAAATAAATTTTATATTATTGAACCAAATTATACTTACTGATACTTTTTGTGTCTCTCAGATTTTTTCAATTCAACTCACAGAAGTACTAAAATTACGTTTTCTGCAAATTTGCAAATGCTCCTAGGAGGTGGGTAATAGATGGTAAAAAGTTCAATAAAATTTATATATATAAAAACGTATTATAAAATGACTCCAATGTGTTACATTGAACATATAGAGGTATTATTTATCTATTTTGACATAAAATAAATTTAAATAATATAAATAATTATTTAAATTAAAAGTTAGTTTTAACCTTTAACGCATTGATTTTCATTATTCATCCAAAATTGAATGTCTTCAGAAAAATACCAAAACATTACCCTAAGATGATTTTGATATTCTGAATTCAAAAATGAAGTCCATTTTGAAAAATAAAATTTATAAAATTTAAAAAAGTGGGTACTACTATTCATAACGTCGAGATTTATTGTTCGCATTGTGTTAGAATCTCGAAGTTGCATACAGTGCATGAAATTGCATTAATCAAAGGGAAACGTACCGTGGATTCATCGGTTGTTACAACTTCTAAAACCATAATTGAAATTTATTAATAAAAGATGATTTTTTCAACAATAAATTTTTTCGACCAGTTATTAAAAATAAAATTGAATTCAAAAGAAATATTTTTTAAATTTTATTTAATATAAACTATTTAATAATAATAATCATTTAAATATCATTTTTTATAATAAATCATGAATTTATAAAATAATTTTTATTTATCAAAACTATGAGTTACACCAACTACAATCTATGTTATAACAAATCTATAGTATAATACTTATAAAAATTATTATTTAATATTTTATAAATTAAAATAATACAATAATTATTAAATTGAATTTAAATTGAAAATATTAATACTCATATGTTTAATTTTTATCTATATCATATTCCATTATTATTCCCCAAAATTAATTTAAATTCAATTAAGCATCAAAATAATATTTTATATACATTACTATTTATATTATTGAAAATTTAAATTTATAATTTTTTTGAATATAAATTATTATGATTCATAAAATGGAATCTATTTTAAAGAAATCAATGCACAAATTTAGATGAGTTTAATAGTTTAAAAAACCACAAGCATTGTTGAATGAAGTTTAGATAAACATTGAATTTAAAGGGAAAATATTATTTTACATAATCTTTATAACGAGTAATATTCAATATTTAAATAGAAATAAATAATATTATATACATATATACAATTAAAAAATTCATTTAAATAATTATTCA